>CM061350.1:82177500-87712500 GCA_030867105.1 Liasis olivaceus
CAAACTGAAACATTCTGAGAAGTTCAGATTTTGATGCATACATGTATTTGTTAAGTGTGGAAGGTGCAGTTGGATAACTGTGCATAAACATCTGGACAGAATATTTTGTCAATCTATATTGAGCACTGAAATGACTAGAATTCATCAGTTCCACGCAAAAATCCACTCTTAGCTATCTCATACCTTTTCAGTGTCTTCAGTACACTTCAGGATATATGGGATTTGTCATTTTATTATAGCTATTGTGAGGAAACTTGTACTCAGAAATCCTTATTGATCTATGGCAAATCATACAGAGATTTTCCAAGAGATTCAGATAACACCAATACCCTATCCAAATGCATTGTTTGGTTGAGTAGATTCTTCTCAATGGAGTTTGAAAGTGCATTTACCTTTAATTCCTTCCTCCCTTTCGGTTCAATTAAACTATTGCTGATTACTTCAACCAGTCCAACACAATAGGAAATAGAAATCCTTTATTCATCTATAGCAATTGCAGCATAAGCACTTTCTCCTTTGTTTTTAAATACTGGATCAGAGCTGACCTTAATTAAGCATCAGTGAGCCAAAAGGTTTTCATGCCCCTTCTAGATTATCTGTCATGGATGGGGATTTAGTTATTTATTAGTTGGATACATTTGCATAGAAATATTTTTTAAAAAATCTTCTGAAGAAAGAAAGCATTCTTTAGGACTACAATGCGCAGACATGTTACAAGAAAGATGACAGATGAGGCATTCTGTGAAGTCTGGATGAGAAATGGAATGCCTCTTTTGAAAGCTGCCAACCATTAAATTATTTATAGCTGTATTTCTTTGCTAAAGAGTTTAAAACAAAAAAAGTGAATCTATTAGAGGACAATTTTGCATTCCCCTGGGACCTTTTGGCTGTGGTACACCTACTGCCCTACTGAGACTGCACCTCTGCCACCAGAGGTCACCCTTATTCATGGCCATTAGGTCTGCTGTCACCATCCCATTGGCAATGTTTGGCTAGTGGTAACAGCTGAAACAGGCATGTCAGGAGTGAGCTGGACATAATGTGAATCAAGAAGTTTCTAATCCCTCCCTGTGTTCATCTGATTACCCTGCAAATAATGCTGGATAATCAATTCAATCCCATTGTAGTTAATGGTAGAGTGGAAAAAAGATACAGAAGGGAGAAAAAACATATCAAAAGGTATACTTTTCTTTTATATCCCTCTTAGTCCAAAAGGGTCTCAGAGCTTCCAGGAAAAGGAGACGGCCTATGCCTTTAGGCTTACCATTAAAAAGGCACATGACAGAAAGAAAAGGGGAAGTGGGAGAAAAAAGAAGAAAGGAAAAAATACTAGAATTGTTATTTCAAGGTTCTTGGCTGGGGTGGAATTAGGCCTGTTAAGGATGGCCAGAGTAGATAACTTGCTGTGCTTTCTTATAGAGTTGCAGCCCTGTTTTATGTGTGTGTGTGTGTGTGTGTGTGTGTGTGTGTGTAAATGACCCATTTACTTTCACTGTGCCTTTCAGCATATAATATCAAAGTAAACTAAAAACAGTCAGGTAAAAATTTGTTTCTCCTGCAACTCATAATGCTCATTTTCACATTTAGATATTACAAATGTATGATATTCTTTCAGTGTCATTAACGTCCAGGCAGTCGCCACAGAATTGGTAACGATTGAGTGCGAATAAAAAAAAAATGATATTCTTATCATCCAGTGACATCTCAGATATATCACACGAGACTGCAAACATTTCCCTTGTGGTAGAAACATTTCCGTAGTTATGACTGCTAATGAAGCAGTCACAAAAAGGTGTAGTTCAGGGCAAAACTGCCCTAGACAAAAAATTCCAGAGGAACTGGCATCCAGTATTAAATTTGCCCAGTTTTCATAAAGTTTTAGTGTCATAGAAATAGATCTATCACCTCCAGTTGCCCATCTAAAGCCTTGTGGGAATAAATCTACACCAGCAGTGCTACATCTATAAGAATAAGCCCCAATCTGGCATTTTTTAAGATAAAGCAGAGTGGAGGGCAGTCTTTGATCTACCAAATCCAAAGTCCCTTTCTCTCCCAACATAATTCTAGTTTATATACTAAGATACTTACATTGAGACTAGTGTTAAAATAACCTTTGCAATTACATAATTTATTGTATTGATCTTTTCATTTTTGTTTTGAGTGGGGTTCATAGCAGCAACCAAAATTGAGCAGAGGGATTTAACAATGCTGGCTTGGATTTTGGTCTATATTTATTATTAGTTTTCCTTATGATTGATCTATTTTCATGTACAATCAAACTTGTTTCCTAATATTAAATCAGTTTATTGAACATTAAGAAATCTAGCACTTCCAAATCAATAGGAAACTAGGATAATATAATACAGAAATTTATTCAGATTTCCTTGGAATTAAGGACTATAACAGGGCTTGATCTTTATCATGTGTTTTTCAAATTATATCCAATTCAAATTTCTATTCTTTCTTTCTTTCTTTCTTTCTTTCTTTCTTTCTTTCTTTCTTTCTTTCCTTCTTTCTTTCTTTCTTTCTTTCTTTCATTCATTCATTCATTGCAGTCCTTAGCAATAATAAATGGCCCAAAAATGTTTTAAGAATTAAAAAAAACAAAAACCTGTCAAACCCAGAGGATCTGTCAATCTTTCAGCATATATAGTTGTTTCCATATCTCAGGAATTATAAGTAGTAATCTGGCATTCTAAATAGTGTAGCACTCGTTTTATTTTTAATATTTAATTTAAAAGTTATCGATCAGACACACATTTCCTAAATATCTTATAGTAAGTGGCCATTTTTATCCTTGTTTGTATCCACCTTGCTGGTAATCTGTTATGCTATGAAGTTTGTACCAAATTCTTTTTATTAAGTCTGTACAATCAAGCAAGTCTCAGGACCTTCCACACTGACAATGTTGTCACCTGCCAAACTGATGCCAAATATTTTGCCATTGTCCTCACCACCACTTTTCTCACAACACTGTGAGCTGCTCATATGCTGACCAGCACCGGCTCTGGAAGAATGCAAAACTCAGCAAACATCCAGTACTTGCCTGCTCCTGTTCCTCTCTTAACGTCATCCCGCATTTGTTTCATAGCAATAAAAGGAAATGACCTGCTACACTGGGGGCTGGAAAGGCATTCCCTAGCTTCTTCCAAAGAGAAGGAGGCGAGATGAGGTAAGTTCCCACCAAGGGGAAAGAGGCCTGTCTCCAAGCTTCAGCTGCAGAATGACATTCACAGATATTCCTCCTGCACTGTTGCTGAGCCAGAAATGAATCAGCTCTGTTGCCCAATGGCAGTGTGTTACTGGCTCTGCATCTATGCATATGTGGACAGGCTCTAAGTCTCAGGTGACCACAGAGGTTAGAAAGCTTTGAATCACATCCTCTGGGAAGAAGAAGATATCCAGGCTATGAGTCCCAGAGGTGCTACTGCATTTCTCTTCTATAAGTACAGGCACGGGATCTCTGGATCTCTTTCCCCCCTCTTTCACTCAAGTGAAGCCAAGGCCTTAAAATATTGGCACTTCAGGTAACAGCCTGGTTTCTCCTTTTGTTTGAAGCAAGCAACATCATTAGCAGAAGAAAAAAACATTCTTAAAAGGAATAGCAGTTGCTACTTACTAGTCATCAGAATTCTCCCCCCACAGACACACATATCACTGTCTTCAAAGAAGGTTGTCACTGTGCACAAACCATTCTTTTTTACATGGATGCATGCTGTGTTGAACACAATCTATAAAGAACTCCAGAATAGAAAACGGATGATCTCTGGGCTGCAAATTGCAGGAGTCACTTCCCTTGGTCCCCACTGAGTTCCCTGCCTGACCTGATTCTAAATAACAACAACAACAACAATCCCTCAGTGAGGCACTACCTTGATGTGGTTGTGGGGCTTGCATGCTCCAAGGAGGATGAGAGCTATGCCTGAAGTTCAACCATCCTGGACAGGTCTCATCAGAGGAGCCAGATGAAGAGTGTCAAGAATTATCAAGAATTGGTCAGCACCAGGTGAAGATGAACTGCATGGTTTCTGGTTGAAACATCTGACTGGCCTGCACCCATTCATTGCCAAGCAGTTTAACAACGTACTGCAGGCGTTGAAATTGGATTGATTAACATCTGGCAAAACCTGATAATGAAAGACCCAACAAAAGGGGCAGCACCAGGCAACTACAGGCCAATTACCTGCTTACCAACAACTTTCTAACTGCTAACTAGTGCGGTAGCTGATGCAATCCAACAGCATCTAGTTGAAAACAAGTTATTTCCATCTGAACAGAAAGGAAACTGCCCAAACAGTAGATGAACAAAAGATCAGCTCCTAATTGACAAGATGATTTTGGAAAACTGCAAGAGAAGGAAGACTAATTTGAATGTAGCTTGGATTGATTACAAGAAGGCAATCGACTCCCTGCCACATGATTGGATAATCAAGTGCCTAGAAATAACAGGCGTCAGTAGAAACATCAGAAGCTTTTTGCAAAGATCAATGGCACATTTGATCCAGCACAGTGCTTTAGAAGGTAGCAAATTATTCTTCATCAGAACTTTTAAATAGATGTTAGCCAGTCTTGTACCTGCAGTTCTGCAGTTGTGGATTTCCTGCATCAGCAATGGATGGAATGGATGTTCTTTGATATAGCTTCCAACTCCAGGATTTTATCTAAGTTTTGAAACCTTCCAATTAGGTTTCAGACCAGGATACAGCACTGAGACAGCACTGATCAGCTTTTAGATTACCTCTGGCAGGATTGGGATAGAGGCAGTACACCCACTTTACCCATTCTTGATCTCTCATGGTATCCTTCTGGACAGTTTCAAGGTTTAGGGCTGGGATGTGCAGTGTTATGTTGGTTCTCCCTCTTCCTCTATAGCTGTTTCCAGTTGGTGCTGGTAGTGGGAGAGAGATCCAGGCCAAGGCCTCACAATTGTGAAGTTCCCCAAGACTTTCTCTCTCCACTCTTATTTAACATGTATGCGAAACCAAAGGGTGAGATTATACTGTATTGGTGCGCAATTTGGGTGTCCTCTTGGATTCTTGGTTCCTGCTGGAAAAGCAGGTGGCAGCCATGGCCAGAAGGGCCTTTGCACAAATCAAACTTGTGTACCAACTGCACCCATTCCTGGATCAGGGGATCCTACCCACAGTCACTCATGTCCCAGTCACATCCCATTTATACTACTACAATGTGCTATATGTGGGGCTGTCTTTGAAAATCACCTGTAAGCTGCAATTGGTCCACAATGAAGTGGCATGATTAATTATGGTGTGCCCATGTAACATCACTGCTTTGTAAGCTGCACGGGCTTCCTATTGGCTTCCATGTGCAACTTAAGTGCTGGTTATAAAGCCCTTTGTGGCCAGGTTTCTTGCAGGACTGCTTGTCTCCAATTTTCTCTACTCAGTATATGAGATCCAGCAGAATAGGCATGCTTCAGGACCTTTCCATGAACAGTACTACTTAGGTAGAGTCAGGGGCCATGCCTTCTCTTTTGCAACATCTGCCCTATAGAACATCATTCTCACCAAGGTTCATATGGCCCCAATCCTTCTGTCTTTATTCAAGGCCATAAAAACACAGTTCTTCCCCTGAATGGTTGGATCATTAAAAAAGCCAGGAGAAGGCTTATGCACCTTTATCATGCACACGTAGGAGAAGCAGTTGGATTGATGACACAAAATTGAGAGCCCAATCAAATAGACCTTTTCATTCAAGGCGAAGATGCCCCATTTACCATTCCAGAGGAGATGTCCTGGCGATACAACTTCTATCTTATTGTCAGCTCACTGCTAAATTAGCTCAAAGATAGCTTTAGGTATACTGGAATGGAAGCAGTGTTTTTCATGTAGACAGTCCAGGTCATATAAAGATGACAGTTTAAGATGACATACTTGGAGTCCATGATCTTCTCAGCTCCAATTGGTCCAGCCCTTTTCCATCCAGTCACTGGGCTCTCTGTCTGTTCTGCAGTCCTGTTTTGGCTACTAGGGAGACTGACTCCTTGACTTCTAAACCACTTTCTCTGTACTTCCTTATGGGTAGGACAACCAATCAATCTAAAAGGGGTTGATGCCTCAACCAACAGACTGTGCAACCCAAAGCTCCTATGAAAATTGACACAAACAACTCCTGCTCTTGCATGTAAGTTCCATTCATGCTGTGCTGTAGAGCAAGTTGTCTGGGAAGGTTTCTGTATATGTTGAGAGTAGAGGGTGGGCATGGCACCTTCTTCCAAGTTTATCATTGGTGTGGCTGAATGAAAAATCAGTACCATGATTTATTTGCTGTATTTTGAAGGGTAGATTAACCTATCCCCCTACACATACACAGTAAAACCTCTTTCCCAAACTATAGTTCTTCAACACCACTTATCTAACAGCTGCATTTCAGCTGCATAAATCTGGATGCTCCATAGATGGCAAACAAGAGATTAAAAAAAACCTCTAACTCTTTGGTATCATCTAGTGGTCAATAGGTCAATTTGTTCCCTGGTGGATAAACATTTTGGAAAACTTACGTGGTTGTGAGAACCAGTTTGGTGTAGTGATTAAGGCATCAGGCTAGAAACCAGGAGTACATGAACTTTAGTCCTACCTTGGACACAAAGCCAGATGGGTGACCTTGGGCCAGTCCCTCTCTCTCAGCCCTAAGAAGCAGGAAATGGCAACCACTTCTGAAATATTGCCAAGAAAACTGCAGGGACTAATCCAGGCAATCATCAGGAGTCAAAAATGAACTCTGAAGACACACACACACACACACACACACAAAATATGGATGTACCCAAGAGAACCCCATACTGAACGCATCAAAGCCCCCAAACACAACTTGGTAACAAAAATCAGGTCAACCACTATGTGGCAGTCAAGAGACACAAGCTTTTTACTGCCATCTAATGATTGTTAGGTCTACAGGTCAAGAGTTTTTTCTTAAAAATCAGGAAAAAATAGAGTGGACAGAGCACCTGGACCATACAAGCACCATTCAGGCATGAATTCTGTACAGCAATTGGTGGTGGCTCTTTCCAGGATTGGTGATGTTTAAATTTCAAGCATGAAAACCACCAATCATTGCCCTTACTGTGTCACACAGTACTGCTGCACTTCACATTCCCATTCTGGATGCTTTGTAAGGGTATGCTGTGAGGATAGCAAGCCATATGGCATCAGGACAGAAGGTTGTGTCAATGAGCCCTCAGACAGCATATAATTGCACTCTGGAGCTGTTCAGAAACCCTCCCATTTTTCAAGTAAAAAATGTAAGTTCATTAACATGTGGACAAAGTGCAACATTGCATGACCCATCCCCCAAAATTGGGGTACTTCTTGCTCAGAGCATAATCTTGTTTTATCTCTCAGATTAAATGTCTGCGTAAGAGTGTCTCTTTTTCTTCTTTGCTTTAGAGAAGGTTGCTAAGGCAACAGAATGCCAACATCTTGCTCCTCCCCATCAAATTTTGTGTAAGATTGTAATGCTTCTCATTTACAGCAGCTTCTGGAACATAACTATAAGACAGCTCAGCTATATAACGTCTTGTTTTCCACATTTCTGAATTCACCTCATAGAAATAATGTTAATTCTCAGCTAAAAGTCTAGCACAATCTCTATCAGTTGCTCTTAAAAGACCAAACGAGAAAGAAAAAAAAAACTTTTCTCCCAAATGGTTTTTCATGACCTGTTTCCCTGAGTTTGTTTTAAAATAAGCTCTTAAGGGTGTGTTGTGTCTCAATTCTTAACAGCCGTTGCCTCTAACATGGTAATTAGTATTTACAAGAGGTTAAGATGCAGGGGAAATAGTTATTTGGCCTGAAAAGAAGCCATGGGTAGAACTCTACTCTCTTTTCTGCTCCAAACTTTCCTTTGATGTCGATGCATCATAAAAATCTAACATAAAATCTTGTGTAAACAGCCAAAGAAACAACTTCATTTGTAAAATATCTCTTTGACAAATCAAATATATTAAACTGGGTTTATGTAAATAAACGAGATTTGAAAGGGCAATAACAACAACAATAATAAAAGCTTGTTAGCACTGCAGACATTTGAGAGATGTTTATTATATCCCAATTTACCACTTGCTGTCTTAGGTCAGGTTGACACAGGAAACATATGAGAAAGCAATCTGATTATAGAGCAGCACACACTCCCCCTGGGATAAATTCTCCTTTGCCAATATCCTTGCATGATAAGACTGCCTTGGAATGATATGGCTTGAGGGGACTTACAGTGATTTATTTAGGAGCTGAGGAATGCTGACATGAATCCAGGGACTGATCAAGGTGAGCCAACATGTTTTTTCTGCTTAGAGTCAGCCCCCTGTGGTGATTTTTAACAGACAAGAGCAGGAGTACAAATACTAATCAAGCATTTACTGACACTTTGCTGATAGTAATTGTGGCTATTATAACAGGGGAAGGGAAGTTCCCAGCACATAAAGGCATCTAGTTAAAACTCTTACAACCATGCTGACATCAGGTTTATCCTTATTTTTCCAAATTAAGATAAAATACTTTCAAAGCACAAGCTCACCCTCTTTCTTCCACCATCCTGGTTTGTCTCTCACCTGTTCTTTCTCCCTTGCGCAGATGGGACAGATAATTCTTGGCAGGGACCTATCTATCACTGGAAGAGGACTTCTTAAATTAGGCTGTGGGCCCTTGAAATTATACCCAATATTGGCAACATGGTCCTGCTGCTGACACCACTATGCTCCAAGAGCCCTCCTTGTGCTTACTGGTACCCCTGTTCCCCCTCATGTTTTTTTAAAAAAGGTTTTCTTAAATTAGTGAGAGTAAGTATGAATCAAGCAGGCTGCCTAACAAGGTATCAACTCAAGCACTCCAATTTGATGGAGAATTGCAGCCTCTCATCTAAAGATTTACATGCAAGCAAGAGAACCCTTAAGGAGAAAATCCAAGTGAGACTGGTGGAGTCCTTCCAATAGTTATATCGTGCCATCACCACATATTCCATTGGCAGCAACTTTATGATATTAATCTCCATATTTGGAGACAACGTCTCCCATTCCACCACAGTACATGTAATAACACAAGACTATAATCACTACTTGCTTCTTAGTCTCTAAAATTAAGATTCAAAATTACAGAAGGAAATTGCAGAAAGAAAAGACTGCTTTCCACTGGGACAAAAATAGAATGAACTTTTCACTTTACACACTTGAGAAATGAAAGCCTCCGTGAAACAAAAGCTTCCATCCACATATCATGAGAAATTCGCTAAATGATCAGGCAAGATATATTGTCAAAGCTCTTAAAAGGAATTCCTCCAATGTAGCAGAAACCCTAAAAATGTTGCTGAAATCCAGGAATAAATGAATTGAGGTGCAGAAGGCGAATCCTATGGCTAAACCAAGGGAGCAATTGCCTCCGGCAGCAATGCATATGGATAGCCCATAGGGATCCCAAAGATTTGGGGAGAAATGGCTGAAGAATCGAAAGTCTGCTTCTTTAAGCCAATCATTTAACCAGAAAAAAAAGGAGGAAATGAAATTGAGAGAGGGGGCTTCCTCCTGCCCTTCCCCTCCTACTGTCCTGAAGTGGAGGCTGGTCCCAGCTTTCCTCTGGATTCACTTTCTTTTGCCAGCTGAAAGAGCTGAAGATGCCATACATCTTTCTGGCCCCTGAATCCTAATCTGCTACCTCAGGCATTTGAAGGATTGTATCCCATAATTAGCATTGAAGTAAAATCAAAATGCCATCTCTACCTGGTATAGAGAAGAAATGGATGCACCTGGTCCTGTTCTTCTAGCACAGTGCTTCTCAACCTTGGCAGCTTTAAGATGTGCGGACTTCAACTCCCAGAATTCCCCAGCCAGTTCTGGGAGTTGAAGTCCTTACATCTTAAAGCTGCCAAGGTTGAGAAACACTGTTCTAGCAACAAAATGCCTTGGGCTAAACAATGCTGTTTTTTTTTTTTTTCCTATTATAAAAATGCAGGATTGAAAAGAAAGGGGATGCCTATTGATCATTATCTATCTGTAGCCATTTTCACACTAGATTCTGCTCCTTTGGCTCCTTTAATTCTTTCCAACCCAAAAGGAAATTAGAGGAATGGCTTTGGTATTCTATCAGCAAGATAACTTTCTGAAAACAAAGCAGAATAGGATCAAATTGGGGGTGGTAAGAGAAGCCAGAGTTCAACATTGGGCTGGATCCAGCCAGGGGTTTGGGGAAAAGAATTCCAGAAATGCTGATGAATCCTCCATTCTGAGCCCCCCTTCTCTTGCATTGCATGAACAAAAGTAGAATATATGCATTCTGCCCAATCCCTCATAGTGCACACATATGCACAAACATATGATGATAGGCAAGCAGAAAAACACAGTCTCACATGCATGCAGCTTGACTCAGAGAGAGAGAGAGAGCATATTCATCTGCCTTAGTTAAATTCTCACAGTCACACAGAGGCAATACACATGCGTACACCTTGATTAGTTCCTGAAGAGAAAGTGGACACACATCAACACAGTGCATTACTTAGTTACATAGAAAAAAAGACAGGACCTCCTACGGCCATTGCTGGTAAAGGGGTGGGAAAGAATTCAAGAAGCCAGACTCGTATCCCATTTGTGCATGCACCCTCCTGGAAAAGCCAGCATCTATATATGTCATTTTCAAGTTATATATGTATGTGTGTGTGTATGTGTGTGTGTGTATGTATGTGTATATATATATTGGTCAGCCCCCAAATGATGAACTTATGCATAGAAAATGGGAGCATGCTTTCTGGTCCTGCTCCTGCATTGCAGATCTCATCTACCTTTTGCATATTGGGAGAGAAAAAATCTGAAGCAGGCAGTACACCAAAATAGAGCAGACTTACTATTCCCAATCTTTATTATTAAATATTTCTTAGTTGTGGGAACAGGCAAGGGGAAATCAGCACAGGAGTTTGGAGAACCAAGCATTCTCCTCCCACAATTATAATTGTGGAGGGCAGGGGGTATCTACATAAATAAAGTTTTTGTGGAATAAGAAGGACCAATACATAAGACCAGCTCTGATTTTTAGAGTGGAACTCCACCCTAGCATTTGCCTGCAGAAAAGTCTTCAAATCAATATTTATTGTCTTCTCAAACTGCTAAGTAAATCACAGCAAGTGTATGTGTTTGAAGAAAGATGAATATTTTAACCTTTTCCCAGTTGCTAGATTTTTATGTAGAGAAACTTGATTTGGGGACAGAAAAGGCACTTGACAATCGAACCACAAAGCTGGGAATTTAGCAAATGTGACATCAATTTGTAATTTACAGTGTAAATATTTTCACACCAAAGTGTACTTAGACTAGGCAAATTCAGCAGCTTCAGTCTTTTAACAAAATCACCTGATAACTAAGTTCAGTCATCTGAGACTGAGAGCAGAGATGGGTTATAAATATGAGGCAAAAACAAGATTCAAAGAAATGAATACCATCACAAAAGCAATTTTATTTTTTGGAGATGTAGTTACTTCTATAACTTCAGGCTCAAATCCTTTTTATTTTGTTCTATTTTTGAACTTTAAGATTATTCTTTTGAATGAGCAGTTAACAAATGAGGAAGGAAGGAAGGAAGGAAGGAAGGAAGGAAGGAAGGAAGGAAGGAAGGAAGGAAGGAAGGAAGGAGAATCCTGATTTATTGATTCAAAGACACACTTAAAAAAATTAAATCCAACATTCATGAACTCTGTTAACAGCCTCTACTGGTAACAACCAACATTGTCTCTTTCAAGTTCCAACAGCAGCTCATGACAGAAAAGCAGAAATCAGGAAACTCACTTGAGGTGATGGGAAAAATTAAGTCTCCTCCCTTTTTTAATGAAACCAGCTACTGGTTGTTGGCAGAGTTACACTGGTAACTCCTATTTCGCCTAGAGCACAGGATGAGTGAAGGAATGCAATATGTGAGAGAACAGAATTGTTGGGAAAATGGTAAGCAAAGCAAAAAGCAAGAAAAACTCCATGAAAGGAGAAACTCTCTTATCCACCCCATTACCTTTCAGGAACTCTATAAGCAACTGCATATTTTTGGCCTGTGTGATTTCTGACTGATCAAGCTAAATATATCAACCACATATGGTAGTCCAGCCAGTTCTCAAGAAACCTACTTCTTCTCTGGTAAAGAGCAGTGTGGCTTGTCAACCACGAGGACAGATGGTTTGCTGCATTCTATTGGGTCAATCCTGAGTTGTGCCGGTGTTACCAGAACCTCCTTTAGATGTGTATCATGCAAAGAGTCATCATGTATACAACCTCTCCAAAGCTCATGGGAAGACTCAGATGGGTCACCATTTTTAAATATTTTCATATCACACTGTAGGAATTTTTAAATCTTTCAGAGATCCTTGCCGGAAGAATCATTGCAATGCATCACTCAATGTATGCTGTAGAAGTCAATGATCACATAATGATCACATAACATCATTGGCCTTTTATGGGCTCATACAGCTCACCCAAAGACTCTTACAGGCTCCTATCCAAGGTTCTAATGGGCCTTTCCTTTCATTGCCTCCTCTGCTCTGCCTTGCTGTATGAGGCAGTTCTCTTGATGACTCTTGGACCAACTGGTGAGTGTCTTTCCTACAAGCTTTTCTAATAATACTAAGGTGAAGAGTCAGAGGTAGGGAAGAGAGACAATGTCACTTTAGGGGGAAAGCCAGATGTATGGCCCTGCATCCCCCTTCTGTATTTAATATACATAATGTAATGTACTGTAATGTACATAAGAAGAAGGATTAATTTTCCACAATTACCTGTTATTCCTTTATTTTAGTCAAAGTGCAATAATATATGAGATAGAGGTCTTTTGTACCTTAACCTTTTAGATGGGTTTATTCTTTCCATCTTCTATCCTTCTTGTGAGGATTCTTTGTTTTCCAAGGATTGGACATACCACAGCTTAGCAGATAACTGTACACAATGCTTTACTGTGACACACACCTTCCCCAGCAATAGGCTGTTGCTCTGGGTTAAATCCACCCTCCCAGGTGCTGCAAGTTGATATAGCCATGTAAATACATCTTTAATATTCAGCCCCTAAAAGAAACATCTCAAAATCTGTAAATCTATTTTACATTGATGTGATTTTTCATATACTTCAGTATGTATTTCTTGAAAAAGATATCTTTAGTCTACAATAGCATCTTACACACATTGACTTCAGAAAGTTTCTCTTAAATAAAATTGTACCATTTTGGTTCACACTGAAGGACTGTGACTAAAGGAGACTGAAATCAAATACAGGTGAAACTCGAAAAATTAGAATATCATGCAAATGTTCATTTATGTCAGTATGGCAACTCAAAAGGTGAAACCAATATATGAGATAGACGCATTACATGCAAAGCGAGATATGTCAAGCCTTACTTTGGTATAATTGTGATGATTATGGTGTACAGCTTATGAAAACCCCACATTCACAATCTCAGAAAATTAGAATAGCGTGAAAAGGTTCAATATTCTAGGCTCAACGTGTCACTCTAATCAGCTAATGAATCCATAACACCTGCAAAGGGTTCCTGAGCCTTTCAATGGTCTCTCAGGCTGGTTCAGTAGGAATCACAAGCATGGGAAAGACTGCTGACCTGACAGTTGTGCAGAAAACCATCATTGACACCCTCCATAAGGAGAGAAAGCCCCAAAAGGTAATTGCAAAAGAAGTTGGATGTTCCCAAAGTGCTGTATCAAAGCACATCAATAGAAGGTTATGTGGAAGGGAAAAGTGTGGTAGAAAAAGATGCACAAGCAGCAGGGCTGACCGCAGCCTGGAGAGGATTGTCAGGAAAAGGCCATTCAAAAGTGTTGGGGACTTTCACAAGGAGTGGCCTGAGGCTGGAGTTAGTGCATCAAGAGCCACCACACACAGACGGATCCTGCACATGGGCTTCAAATGTCGTATTCCTCTTGTCAAGCCGCTCCTGAACAACAAACAACGTCAGAAGCATCTTACCTGGGCTACAGAAAAAAAGAACTGGTCTGTTGCCTCTCTTTCAAAGTCCTCTTTTCTGATGAGAGCAACTTTTGCATCTCATTTGGGAACCAAGGACCCAGAGTCTGGAGGAAGAATGGAGAGGCACACAATGCACGATGCTTGAAGTCCAGTGTGAAGTTTCCACAGTCTGTGTTGATTTGGGGAGCCATGTCATCTGCTGGTGTTGGTCCACTGTGCTTCATTAAGTCCAGGGTCAACGCAGCCGTCTACCAGGAGATTTTGGAGCACTTCATGCTTCCTTCCGCAGACAAGCTTTATGGGGATGCTGACTTCATTTTCCAGCAGGACTTGGCACCTGCCCACACTGCCAAAAGTACCAAAACCTGGTTCAATGACGATGGGATTACTGTGCTTGATTGGCCAGAAAACTCGCCTGACCTGAACCCCATAGAGAATCTATGGGGCATTGCCAAGAGAAAGATGAGGGACATGAGACCGAACAATGCAGCGGAGCTGAAGGCTGCTATTGAAGCATCCTGGTCTTCCATAACACCTCAGCAGTGCCACAGGCTGGTAGCATCCATGCCACGCCTCATTGCGGCAGTCATTGCTGCAAAAGGGGCCCAAACCAAGTACTGAGTACATATGCATGCTTATACTTTGCAGAGGTCCGATATTGTTCTATTTCCAATCCTTGTGTTATTGATGTCATGTAATATTCTAATTTTCTGAGATTGTGAATTTGGGATTTTCATAAGCTGTACGCCATAATCTTCACAATTATACCAAAGTAAGGCTTGACATATCTCGCTTTGCATGTAATGTGTCTATCTCATATATTGGTTTCACCTTTTGAGTTGCCATACTGACATAAATGAACATTTGCACGATATTCTAATTTTTCAAGTTTCACCTGTATTTAAAATGTAATGATGGAAAACAACCCCTAGAAATGCTTATGGAGTCCACTCTTCTGGCCTTAAATCTTTCCATCTGGCATACTAGTTGGTTCCATCTTGTGTTCCATACTTTTCAATATATACATGAAGACAGTCATTAAATTATCTGAGGATCTAAGACAAGAAGTTATCAAGGAGATAACAAAGAATGCATTTGAAAGGATAGACATCAGATTTCCTTTGTTGGAGTTGTAAAAAAAATTGAGAGTTTACTGATCCAAATGATTTGATTTTGTGAATTAGTTGCAATTTTTAAAAAATAACAATTTAGTCAGAACGAAAGCACCTTTGAAAATTGCTTATTAACAGCTTTAATGAAATTAGACACCTTCAAAGGGATAAGGCTGAAATCACCTGGTGAGTGAGTACCTTCAAACCTTAATACAAGAAAATTAAGATTGATTTTTTATAACTTTTAAGAATTTAAAATAAACAGCAAAGAGCAAGACAGGATTTTGGCTGCAGAAAGTTTTAAAAAGATGAAGGGCTTAGAAAACATTGGTGAACTTTAAATATTAAGACTTTGAAATTATTTTTAAAGAATAAATGCATGTTTGTGGGAAATAAATTATCATGGCATGTAGAGATATCTTCGAGAAACTCCACCGAGGACTGCATTGAGACTTTGAATCCATTATGGCAGCTATGTTATGTCTTTCTGGGAACAGTCTGTCTTCAGAACAAGATGTTTTATGCCTTTTAAATGGGGTTTTGCTTGCAGTTAAGAGTCAAGCTGTAGAAAGTTGAATTTTATATTTGTTAATTAATTTTAATATTTTAGAATTCTGGACTTTTTGCTGACAGTTGGATAAGGAGAAGATGTTACTTAATTGATTTGTTTATTGCTAAGAGATGGGTTATGGGATGAAGAGTTTTATATTTCTTAATTAAGAGGGGTGAAATTATGAAACTATTTATTACTTGTGATGAGAATGGGAAGTCACTCTCTTAAAAGGGGTTTTTTTGTATTTTTGTATTTTCTTTTTTCTTTTACTTTGTATTATCTTTTAGTGTTCTTTTTAAAATCTTAATAAAATTATTGGGGGGGAAAAGAAGGAATTGGTGTTATTGCATAGATGTTTTTCCCTGGCTAAGGAAAAGAAGAAAAAGGAACAAGGACATATGAAAACAAAAGACACAGGCTTGCAAGTGACAGTGAAGATGGACAAGTACAATGGAACTAAAACACAGAAAGCTTCACTGAAAGGTGAAGAACAATGAACTTCCCATATTGATTTGAAATAATCAACCAGCCTTATAGCTACAGATTCTTCAGTTTCATTTATTTTCACAACCAGATTATCTCTGTTTCCCAAATCACTATATATTTTTAAGAATTTCCAATTTGGATACCAAGGCTTTAGTCCAAAATAAAGCCTTTTTGCTTCCACAATATTCTAGTTCTTATCTCTTGGGATGTGGGACTGTTCTTTTCATCTTCAATCAGCAGATTCTTGAGGAAAGAAGTTGAACCAGAAGAACTTGATGGAAGGCAAGACTTTCATAATTAATGATTATTTTCTGCCTTTAAAAAATCAGCCTGGATGGGTATAATATATACTCATTTGAGTAAGCTCTTGTATATATGTTAGAAATATACATTGCACATTCAGTGCTGTGCTTCATCTCTAGATACCAGCTTTCATGTTAGTGTGAATTATTCTTTTAATCACTGAAGTTGGATTTCTTTTCAAGACAGCCTTCTCTGACATTGCTCCAAGAGAAAATGTGTCAGAATAGCTAATGAGTATTACCACAAGTCCCCAGGAAATTGTCTGAATATCACTCTGTCTAAGGCATCAGAAGTTGTTAAATATACAGGCTCACTGGTCTACATGTATGAACAGATGCACAGCTCCTTTCCTGTTTTTCTACAAATAACAGTCAAATTCCACGTGCATACTTTAATGCTTGTACTTGTTTTAACATTGACAATGGTAAAATGCTGAGATGATGATTCAATCTGCCAATAAGGAGAAGTGATAGAAAGTTTTATTCTAAATTCAGCAGGGAAATGTAAACTGGAAATTGAAGTTGTTCTGCACAGATGGAATTTCTCTGCAGTTTTATTTTAGAGAAAATCCAAGTGATTATGTATTTGTCTGAAGGGGCTGTTAAAGATACAACATCCTCAATTTGGCCAAATTTCAGAGTTTTATTTATAGTCTAATTTTCCAGGACTTTTGGGTTCCTTTAAGCTTACTGTTATATCATATTGTTAATGCCGTTATAAACACTTATTTCAGTTTTGAGATTTTTTCTGTTATTTGTAAAATAATTTGAAAAACAAATAATGTTTTCATGTACAAAGATAATGCTTTTCAAGGCAGCCAATTTATATCATGATAGTATCAGGTTATGAAATGCAGCATAATGTAAAGTTTAGTACATATGACCAGAGAGCCAGTCTGGTGCAATGCTTAAGGCACCAGGCTAGAAACCAGGAGACCATGAGTCCTAGTCTCACCTTGGGAATGAAGCCAACTGGGTGACTTTGAACCAATCACTCTCTCTCAGCCCTAGGAAGAAGGCAATGGCAAACCACTTCCAAAACATCTTGCTAAGAAAACTGCAGGGACTTGTCCAGGCAGTCATCAGGAGTCAACACTAACTTGAAGACAAGAAGGAGAAGGAGAAGGAGAACCACCAAACTCTTGGATGCATAAATTTAAATATTTTAAATAGCCCACAAACCACCTTTTCTTTTAATTGAAAGATTGTATCAGAAAGATCTAGACGCTTAAAAACCAAGAAAATTAATATGCAGTAATTTACTAATGATAAAAAATGTACTCTTCTCACAGATGTGATTTTGGAATACATTCACTGAATGCTCAGCTAATATAAACAGGGCATACTAAATACAGCTGCATACATATATTAATTTCAGTTATTTCAGTGAAATTTTTAGATGACATTCTTCATAAGGGATTGGATTTAGATGCTGTCATGCTTAGTACGGGCCCACTGAACTCAGTGGATTAAAATTAGTCATGACTAATTTAACCTACTGAAATTAAGGGTTTTATTCTAATGAAGATAACATTTGAAGCCAATCCAGAATGTTATTCTTAGGGGAGAAACACTACATACAAAATCTTGCACAAACTGTATTTCTGAAGCTTGCTAGTCAACTTTGTCAACACATAAACCCAAGAGCAGTATTATGTCCCATGGCCACATAATAAACCCTGTGGCATTTTGAGCTAGCCAAGTTTACAACAGATGGTATCAGCATGAAGTCAATAGGGCTGCCTTTTGCACACCTGGTTTGAATTTGACACATGTTGTTCCAAATGTTTTTTTGTGGAAATCTGGGGGTCATCTATTAACATCAAAGGACAGTGAGATTGGAGATGGCATGCTGGATCATATTTAAACATTTCTGGCAAGGATATTATTCAACTCTAGGAAAGCACTGTTAATTTAACTCTTTATCATAGACAGTTAAATAATCATCTAGGTACAGGAAGTCAATCTCATATGTGCCCCTTGAACAACAATATTATATAACAATCTAGTTGAACTGGGTTTTATTGTTTCACCCAACCTCCCTCTTTTAACACTAGTCTGTACATTTTTACTATCAATCTTGCTTTTGTTTAATTATTTTGATGGATCACTTAAAAAAGTTAACTTGCCTGGAAAAGAATGAAAAATTATACTTTCATTGCTTTATATAAATACTTCATTTAGAAAAACATCTTGATTTTAATTGATTAGGACAAAGCTTACCAAAAATAATTGAAATATCTAAGAAAGTCAAAAGACATACTGATTCAGAAAGATAGGAATTGAGAATGTTCCTCTTATGTACTCAGTTGAGATCAGGTTACTGCACTCCAAATTAAAGGCAGACACCTAGCTTCAAAAAATATTTTGTTTCTGATTGCAAAACTCATATGATATTGCATTTTGCCATCATATATTATTTCATGTCACAGCATAAGTTAATGAGACATGACATATGATGCAGT
The DNA here is from genome assembly GCA_030867105.1 of Liasis olivaceus. Classification (NCBI taxonomy): domain Eukaryota; kingdom Metazoa; phylum Chordata; class Lepidosauria; order Squamata; family Pythonidae; genus Liasis; species Liasis olivaceus. Next base: position 82,196,365 of record CM061350.1, read on the forward strand.
CAGTTCAGCAAAAATGCCTCCCATGTTCTCTTTTCTTCCTTTTAATGATTGAAAGTTGCTCCTTTTTTGACTCTGTTGAGATCACCCAATTTAATATGATATGGGTGGTCTTATCAGTTTGAGGATATCAAACAACAATTATATGGTTGATAATCATTTCTAAAGACTGTTCAAAGCTTCCAGCTGGAATGAATATTGCTCAAAATGATGTGTAATGAATACAACAGTATTTTAAAGTAAGTAGGGCACAAACATTAAATATTACTACTTTTACTGTACTTAATTATTTAACTTCTTAAATCTTAACATAAACAAACACATAATGAGAGCCTCATCACCTTGCATGTTAACTGATGTCATGGTTTGAAACAATGTAAGAATATGAACAAAAATACCCCAAATCAAAACTATCCTCATTCTTTTCCTTCTCTCTCTCTCTCTCTCCCTCCCTCCCTGTCTCTCATGAAAAATGCACAAGCATAGATACATCTAATTTGCAGAGAATGAGACAGCAGACCAAGGTAGTAAGTTCGTAGTAAGAGTGGGGGGAGGTGGTTTCTGATGGGCATCAGAATCTAGGACATGTAGAAATCCTCACCTGACTTTCTAGATTGTGCACCTATGATTTAAACTATTGTTTCACAACCTTGGCAATTTCCAGATATGTAGACTTCAAATCCCAGAATTCCACAGCAAGCATGGCCACTGATGAGAATTTTGGGAGTTGCCAAGGTTGAGAAACACTGATTTAAAGCAACTGACATTCCCTCTGTATAATCTTTATGGCAGTCTTCTTCAGTGACTACAGCAATTCTTCCAATGGCCCTTGGGACCGGAATATATTTTAAAAATATTTTTGTGTCTATAGCTGCAAAAAGATTGCCAGCTCCTGTTATAAAAGGAAGGAGGATAAAGTACCAAACACTGACTTTGGGGAATTGTGGCTAGAAGTAAACTTAATATGATGTGAAGATATAGCAGTTCCTTAGGGAAATAAGCAAAATTGCTTGTCTGTATGCCCATTTCATTTCCACAAACTCAGATTAAAGGACAAGCCACAACAACTGGGGTGGCATGAGAACAGAAACATGACCTTTTAAAGTTTTGTCTCTTCCCCTTTGTCTCTTCAACTGATTGTCAGGTGAAGGATTTGGACCATTAAAAAAATTCATCTCAGACTAATCCCCATGACTATAGTATGTTTTCCTCAAACAGGCATAGTAGAGAACAGTGGTGGGAAGTTGTAATATCCCTTCCCTCCATAATTCTGTTTCTTTTCTATTGTTGCTGCTATTAATTTTTAATAATACAAGAAAGCTGATCATAAATCTCCCACATCAACATACAATTTTTATCTTGTAGAGTCAACTGGGAAGATCTTAGTTGTACAAGACAGGCAATAATCCTGGATTTAATTTTCTTCTGCTCCCTGCATCCTCATCTTCATCATGTAAGTACATCTTTGTAGCAGCATAGAGTATTTTCTTGGTTCAGCTTACCATCTTTGGGCTTCTTGGAGCCCTGCCAAAGTTTACAGCACCCAAGCAGATTCAACCTATCTCAAAACTAAACTCATTTTACTCTTTCCATCAGAAGAATGATGGGAGAAAGGAAGAAGCGTGCTGTAGATCTAAGAAGGAGGATGTTGTTTATCAACTTCACTGTACATTGTTTTATCTGTATAGTAATTGAACAAAATAGTGGAGTCACCACACAATTAAAAGCAAGAAAGTCTGATCTTGTTTAAGCATTCAAAGTAGTAATAAAAGGAAAAACTATGGGCCAGTAAATGAGAAATAAATATATTTATATATTACTAAGTAAGAGTAATTATACAATGAGTCCTAGATGTAAGAGAGAGCTCTTTCTTCAACCAGCATTAAGAAGAAAGACATCATGGCAGTCTTATGTTGAATTTGAAAGCTTGCACCCAAACAACAACTTCTGACTTCTTATATAGCAGATATAAATGAATCATATAATAACCTCTTACTCTAAAACTACATCTTGACATACATATTTTGTATAATCTATTAAACTAATCATCAAATCCATATATCATAATTTCATTTTTTTCTGTCTCCTGCAAAAAGTCCAAAGGGGGATTTCAATCAGCATTAAAGTTAATCAGTGTTTTTTTCTCTAAGCAAAGCTATCAATTTCACCATCTCAGCTAACTCCATCAACTTCACCACCCATTCTTCCATTGTAGGTAATGTTGAATCTTTCCACCTTTGAGCATGTAAAAGTCTAGCTGCACTTATCATATATAAAAACAAAGGTCCATGAGCTTTTTCCAATTGTTTATCCATCAGTCCCAAAAGGAAAGTCTCTGGTTTTAACTATATATTAGCCTTCAGAATCTTCTGAATTAATATATGTATTTGAATCCAAACTTTTTTAGCTTTATTACACGTTCACCAAAGATGGTTAAAAGTCCCTTCTTCTTGTTCACATTTCCAACCCAGATTTGAAACCCCTTTATACATTTTTGATAATCTTTCCGGTGACAAATACCATCAATACATCATTTTATAGAAATTCTCCTTCAAGTCATAACACAGTGTAAATTTTAACCCTTTCATCCACATATTTTCCCACTGGACTAATTTGTAGAACCATTTTATGAGAGAAAAATCCACCTTAGGGGATTTGTCTATTGTCAATTTATATGCAGAGAAATCCCTTCATAAAACTATATATCCATAGAAGTAAGGTATACCCATATCTCTCAAATGCACCAGAAGAAAAGTCTTTTTTTTTTTTTTTTTTGCAGTATCAGATAATATAATATCTTTCATGGGCAAGTATTTTCAGAATCTCACTTAAGAATAGGAAAACTGAGAGAAATACTACCTTATGGTACAAAATCATGTGAATCTGCTTTCCCTATTCTCCTGCAAAGTGCCATGGTATTTCAAAGATTTATTCGGACATGATGAATTCACATCATCAGAATGAAGCCTTACCCTCCATTGGCCAATATGGGCACTGAGAGAAAGAGGACTGAGGCCAAACAGCATGAAATGCAAAATCTTAATTCTGTAATATTCTGTGTAAAACTCAAGACACAACCATTTTCAACACCAATAATTTATGATAATACAACCCTTCCAATTTTGCTATGCTAATTAACACCTACTGAAGAAAGCAAATCGTAGTTTCTTTCAAGCATGAATAAATAAAGTATTAATTTATTCTAAACCAACAAATGTATTGTGACATTTCCCAATGGAATCTCCATTCCACTGCAAAAATCACCAGTCCAAACAGTAAACGATCCAAATGTATTTCAAGGATCCCACCAACACTAGATCTATCCAGCCAACACTGACCTGCTAAAGTAAGGCATGTAGTGTGCATAAAACCTAAGGAGGGGTAACTATTTTCTGTAGTGAGGTAGTTACATCTAGTCTGCATACCATCATACATTTGATATATAGAATGCACAACATGGTAAAACTAACAGTTCTGATGGTGGCTTATTATATTGTAATAGGGAAGTTACAACACATTTCTACACATTGCTGTAGAAATATCAAACGCCTTGTTGCTTATTACACCTACTCTACTTATTTTAAGATTAACAGATTGAAAACGATTAGGAGACCATCTATATTTTCTGCTGTCTTCTACCTTTTCTACTTCTAGGTGTTTGATCACTAACAATAATAATGATCAGGGCCCTGTGAAGAGAAGATGGCTTGCATATTGCTAGAGTCCCAGGAAATCCTATGTGTCTTTGTTTACCCATTTGATTCAGTTAAGTCCTTGGACCTGCTCATCTTAGGACAAAGTGGAATTGAAAAATTTCTTCCATATTCAGTAAGCAAGTCCTTGCAACTAATCTGAATGCAAGGAGTAGCACATATACTGTACATATTGACTCTCTGACTGTCTGTAGCTTGCTCCCATGTTACAGTATTGTTTTTTTTTAATGGTTGCATAGTCTGATTGTGCAAGTTTTTTTAAAAAAAATACTGAACACCCTACAGCAACACCCCAACATTTTTATAGCTTCTTGCGTCTTCTTTTTTAAAAGCCTGCAGTTGAATTCTGTGGAGGCCATGCACTTTTCTTCAGCAGAATACTTTTAAAAAGCAATGGTGGAAAAGAAGCAGTTGTGTAACAAGCCTGTCCTTATTCCTGGATGTGATGTTATGTCCTGTTATTTAAAAAAGAGATTAATGTATGTTTCAATCTCTGTAGGGTAGCTTTCCCTTGCTCAACAATCTCCAAATGGACTGGAGCTGTAGCTTCCAGAATTTGCAGACATTTTCCTCAAAAAAAATTTGGTAGTATCCTGTTTGGAAGACATCAGACTGGATGGGTACACAGAGCCCCAATAACAGTAATATCAAATAAGTATTTAGTCTTAATTTAAAAGCTCCAAATCAGTTCAGAATTTCAGCAACCTCACCTCTCCTATTTCAGTCACAGTGGGGCTGAATTCAGCAACAATTTCTAACAAATCTATGGACAGTTATTTCAATGGGACCTGCACACTGCTTGTATTATGTTTTTCAGCATCAGGAAATGCATGCCGTGTATCTGGATGTAGGTATGGTTCCTTATCCCATACCAGTTTGTTCACGGAAGATGCTCAACCGAACTGATGATAACTTTTTCAGAATATAAAAGTGCTACAAAAAAGGTACGTTATATTCAACTGCTATTTACTCAAGTGGCAGCCCCCAATGAATGGTAAAAGTGGGCAACTATTTTTTTTAATGGCACAGCCATTTGGAATTGATTCATATTGATGAACATTCTTTTTTGCTTATATAATGACTTAAGCACACCATGAAAACCATACCTACCTCTTCTTAATTCTTTCGGTGGTTCTGTCTCTGAACTTCCCCAGAATTCTTCAGTAACATTGTTAAATAATGCTTAAGGAGCCAACGGGTATATGCCTCAGTTCAAGTGTAATGGGGTGAGGAAGGGAGCACAAATCCACACCTTCTTTACCACATTTATAGTTTACATTCTAGGCTGATGGACGATCTAGATCAGATCACCTATGATGGGGAGGAATCATAAGCTAAATCAGTTGTATTTTTCCCTCTATACAACAGTAGCTGCATGAAATCAGAATTCTTTTTCATAAGCTCTGAATCAACACTGCTATCCTGACTTAAGAGGTAACCATCATTATGTGCTCATCACCCTGCAAGAGGAAGAACAAGCAGCCCTGAACTAGTATACACATTTATGCCAATTGTTTTAATAAATAAAGTACTGTGCCATCATATTATACTCTAATCATTTGTTTACCAGCATTAAAGGCTGTAAGTCTCTGCTTTCAATTTTTATTAAAGAGTAATTTGGCAAAGTGTAATCCAATATCTGTCAGTTTAACCAACAAAGACCTTGGAACCCTATGAAAGGAACAAGAATAAATAAAGCAGATGAAGCTTACCAAGTCAGATTTGATAAAAGTACAGATCTCTTATTGCATAGAAACCATTTTAAAACATTAAGCTTGTGTTTATCATGTTGGCTTGGTTCATGCAACATTTTAATTCCAACTCCCTAAGTAGCAAAACACAACCACTATGTTCACTGTGCTATGCCCAAACAAATAAACCCATATTTTGACTTAATTTGAAAACTGTTGGAAAACTACTGTAGATAATTTGCACTTCATTTTTGTACCCAGCGTACTCCCAGCCAATCCCTATATCCAGATCAGAAGAAACACATAGTTCACTCAGTTCAGCTAGCAAAAATATAGATAGATGTTTATTTATTGAGCATCAGCAAACAGCAGCATTATGGTTTGAAATAAGTGTTTTGGACTTAGCCCTACACCTCATTAAAGTGACCCCTCTATTTTCATGCTTAGTTTAACCTTAGTTGGTTAAGGTTTATTGACCATGGAAGCCTGAAAAACAGAGGAGCTGTTTTAAAGAATAACAGTAAGAATAACTTGTGAAAGGTCCGAATAATTTTTAAGCATGCACAGCCCAAGAAGACATATAGAGAGAAGGGAGTTGCAAGTCTGGGGCTTGCAAACAGCATCACTGGCCAATCATTGCTTAGTCTGAGCTAGCCAATAGCTGACCACAGAGAGTATAGGCCAATGAGCAGTCACTCTTTCCTCTTCAAATTTCTTGATCATTGACTTGACTGTCCTCCAGAGCTTCAGACACACCCTAAAGTAGCAATCAACCCTTCTTCTTTTTGTTATTAAAACAAGCAAACAAGTTTCTCATGCCCACTCACCCAAAACAAAACACAATTTAGGTTTTGCTCATATTTATTTAAATGAATTTGCCTAGTGGTTTTTATTCCTTCTGGTATCCTGCAGTAGGGCCAAATGCTATAGAAAAGTTAGTTTTAAGGTATTTCCAAGTGCTAAGAATTTGGGATCCTTCTAACCTGGTGAGGTTGGGCTTTAGGGTATAAAGAAATAAAAGAAAAAAGAGTATGAAAGGACATATTATAAGATAAAATTGTTAAAAATATGGAATCTTCTAAAAAGAAGGATAAGTCCGGTAATGTCACCATTAGCTTCATTGTCAAATACCTTTTACTTCAGGGGCGACTATAAGAAATACTTAATCACATATGCTGGTATGGTGCCTCCAGACTCAGGAAACAGACTAAAGACACAGCAAGAACTGCTCAAAGAAGGTAGGAATTTACACACAGTTGATATACTTACAAATCACTGGAAGAATAAAAAATGATCTCAGGAAAGAAGGAGGAACCTCAAGAAAGATGAAAGAATTTGGAACACTTATATAAAACCAAGATCACCCATTAGGATGTATATATACAGTAGTATTGATACACAGAGATGGAACAAATAAAAAAAATGTATGATAAAGTAGATGTAAAACCTCAAAGAAGTAATCACAGTGCAATAATTGGAAGAAGTATGGAAAAAATAAATAATATTGACTCCAAGCTACAATTTATGGGAAAATTGGTATAAAATGTTTTACCAATGGTATATAACCCCATCAACAATCACCAAGATAAATAAATAAAAATAAGTAACAATAAATGTTGGAAATGCCTCAACAAAGAAGGAACATTTTATCATATGTGGTAGTCATGTAAAAAAAAGTCAAAAGTACTGGAAGGAAATGCATCAAACTATTCAGAAAATTCTGAAAATGAAATCTGAAGTGAAACCACAAATATGTCCATTAGGTATAATTCCAGAAAATATAAATGAAAAAACTGTTCACTAAGATACATGCTGATAGCTACAAGGATAAATTTGGCACCACACTGTAAAGGAGAAACTTTACCTATGATACAAGACTGGAAGACCAACATTCGAGAGTATGTATCCATAATAGAAGTCTAACCAAATGTTAGCAAGAATGGCTCCCTTATATATGGAGACAGCCTGGACAAGTCCTCCAGCTTTCTTGGCAAGTTTTTTGGAAAGTGGTTTTTGGGAAGTGGTTTGCCCTTGCCTCCTTCCTTGGTGGTCCAAGGTCACCCAGCTGGCTTTGTGCCCGCAGCAGGACTAGAACTTCTGGTCTCCTGGTTTCTAACTTGATGCCTTAACCACTACACCAAACTGCCTCTCCAAGCCAAATTTAGATGTTTGGAAGCCTCTTATGGCCTTTTTGAGCAAGAATGAAAAAAATGAAATTGTGATTTATGGTTTTGATGATTAGATAGGATATAGTAAGAAGAGTAATATGATGTACTGTTAGAGAGATTAAAATATATTTATATTTATAATTGCTGTGAAGAATATCAGAAGCTACTTCTTTATATCTTTTTTTTCTTTTCAATTTTTTTCTTAACTTTTTTTCTTTCCTTGCATTTTTTGCTTTTTTTATTTCTTTCTTTTTTTTTCCTTCTTTCTTACTATATATTAGTTGGTGTTAGTTTTCTTGTTTAAAGGCTTTAATAAAATTATATTTTAAAAAACCAAACCAAATTTATATGTTTGGAATATGGTTTCTATGAAAAATGTTATGTGCTAATCAAAGTAATAGATGAAAGGATTTAAATAAATACTATTACAAATGTTCAATGTAAAGAATAAATATTTAGGTTAGCAGCTGGGGAACAAGCAGAAGGGAAAGTGAGAAAACATCACTAAAAAGCCTTTCTATAATAGCACCCCTTCAATTCCTTAACTGAGAAATCCTTGGACCTGTGGTAGACAGAGTAAATGTTGAAGGGACCTGATAACCTGTTACTTTTTTGATAATCTTAATTACTCCATAGCTATCACATCTTATTTCAATTATATTCTGAGCTGACCTACTTAAAACTACAGAAGCACAACTATTCTGAGCAAAAACAAAAGAAAGAAGAAAAAGATGTTAGATCAATCAAACCCTGTGTTGGCATTTGATGTGAAATCTTTAATGACTTTGTTTCTGTAAGAAAAAGTATCAGCGTTTCATTATCTCCTTCATAAACTAAGTCAAGGCAAAACCTCAGCATTTCCATTATTTGGTATTTAAAAGAACACCATAATAGCAAAGCTAATAGACTTGCCCCAGAATGATAAAGCATTAAAGCCAAACAACCCTTGAGGATTACTTTTTATTTCCTAGACATCCCTTTGTTATTCTTTTGGGGCATAATCCTCCAAGAAGCTTCCCCATGTTGAAATGTATCAGAGGCCATTGAGGAGTATTACTACGTCTTTGCCTGAATGTGGCCTGTATCACAGAACTACCCACAGAACCCTGTTCTTGGGCTTTATTTCAAAACCAAGAGCTATTGCTGCCTAGTTCTTATAGATGTGACCAAATGTATGTGCATGAATAACTGTTAGGGAAGCTTGCTTTGCATTTTCATACTGTAGGTCTCTTGGAGTAGCAGGAACTTTTCACACCAATTCTTTGTAAGCTCAATAAACATTGTGCACCTTGGCCTGTACAAGCCACCATAGCATACAGATGGAAGACAGGCAGGTAGATAGGCCGTATCTAAATCATGACATCTGCATAAGGTTTCAGACCGAATCTTTGCTCCAAGTCCTTTATAAATTAATTGAAAATTTAACTCAAAGCAGTTTTGAAGTCTGATTTTGTAAGACTGGATTATATGAAAATGATTCTCACTGTGTTTATGAGAAATAATTATTTATGACATTAGAAGTGCCAGATATAAACCCAGACTGTGCCCAAAAATGCCTTTATGGGTCTCAGCACGAGGATTTTACAGGAAAGAAACAGGTAAAGAAAATGGTTAACTTATCAAGAGTTGTTAGAACAGGAGCATGGAGAATATAAGATGAAATCAAGAGAGCAACTGGCTGCAGAGGGATTTAGTTGTCAATGGTTTTCGTATGCATAGTTAAGAGAAAGATTTAAGGTAGATAATAGGACATTTGGAATTGAGAAGCAGATGACAGAATTACAAATGATGAACATGTAATTGCTAAAGTGTATAGGCGTTTATTGGAATTTAAAATGGAAGAATAAGTGAAAGATTGTATGATAAACTGGGTTAAGACCTTTGGACACAATACTGATGGGAAATATGTCGTTAAAAGGATTGAAATTTACATTATGTTATTACCTAAAAGAGAATTTTTATAAAATGATGTACCATTGATATATGACTTCAGAAAAATTGTCTAGAATGTATAAAGGTACTTCAGATTTATGTTGGAAATGTGGACAACACAAAGAATCATTTTATCATGCTTGGTGGACTTGTAAAAAAGCCAGAAATGTCTGGGTTCAAATACATATAATGATACAAGAATTTAAAAATTAACATTCAACTGAAACCAGAACTTTTCTTGTTGGGATTAATGGACAGTCAATTAGAAAAGAGCCATGGAAGATAATTCTTATATATAATTAGTGCTGTGAGATTATTATATGCGCAAAACTGGAAAAGCTCTGAAATACCCCCAATGGAGGAATGGTTGATAAAAATGACAGAACTAGCAGAGATGGAAAAATTAACTTGTTCGATTAGAGAAAGATCAATAATTACATTTATCAGTGACTGGAAACCCCTTATGGACTTTTTGCTGAAAAAAGAGAAAACTGAACTTGTGATTTATGGGTTTGAAGATTAGAAAGGGTAGCTTATGGAAATTATGATGTAACCTTAGAGAGAGAGGGTACAATATAACTGTATTTATAGCCGCTGTCAAAAAGATCTGAGGCCACTTCTTTATAATCTTATCTTTCATTTTCCTTATCTATTTCTATTTCTTTTTCTATTTCCTTTCTTACTTATTCACTGTTCTTTCTTATTTCTTTTCTAATATTTGTATTGCTTTTACGTTGTTAAAAATTTATTCAATATAAATTATATTAAAAAAAGAAATAAATATTACATTAATGCCTATTTAAGCATTACCTTATCACAAATTTTGTGCAATATATGGCTTTTTTTCCAATTGTTAATTCCCTTGGCATATAGATATAGATAGATATAGATACAGGTGTGTGTGTGTGTGTGTGTGTGTGTGTGTGTATTGTCCTAGCGATTCTTATGTAAAGACCTAAACAACATGTTCTTCCTGTATATGGAAAACTGAAGTTTGTAGATGAGGATATGTAGCAATACAGGCTTAAATATGGTTTTCTTTGCCTGTTACATAATCTGAAGCACTTTCAGCATATAAAAGGCCATTTTGATCATTTAGCCTATCAAGAATATCGTGCACTGCATCCAGTTGTGCAATGACTGACTTTGGCAGAGTAATCCAGGCCCATTAACAGAGGATGTAGGGCTATCAGATTTGGGGGAGGGGGGCAAAAATGATTCTAAATCTCTTTGCTACTATTTAATGGTCATCTGAATGTTTGCAGCCCAGATCTATTTTCCCCCCAATATTGAACTATTTATTTTCTTGTAAGTTGAATTGAAACTTATCTTTTATAACAGCACTCAGCAAACTGGTTCTCTTATCTGCTCAATAATCTTTAGTGCTTTGATGGCAACTATTAAACGGAGAAACATATTTACGGGCAGGGATCCCTAATCTGATTACTTTCCAAGAATTCTTCCAAAAAGTCACCACTGGCCTCAACTCTCTGCTGTAAATTTTCTCTGACTTTTCAAATGTAATTTGCTTCCTCAGACCTGTTTGCACACAGAGGAGTTCCTGGCCCCTATGTAGTCCCCCATCCAAATGGCTTATAAAGCCTATATCTACTGCATTGCAAGTCTTCCCACCACTATCTGAGCTCGAAGTCCTCAGTGATGTGCCTCTTGTTACTGTCAATCAAGAAATGAAAACTTTCACAAAACCATGCTATGCAGAGAAGCTTTGTGGGAGAACCATAGTAATCTAGTCTTTTAATTTGTCCTTGTTTGCTTGATAGTCTAGTTTCTGTTTTTAAACAAACATTGCATTATACTCAGGTTACCTGTACCATACATAGAAACATATGTCAATATTTGACTAAGCTAACCAAACTTCTCAAAATCATAATCCCTAGCAGCTAGTCTAAATTCCCCTCTCTTCATGCTCTTCAGAATAACGTGAGGAGCTAAAGAGTGCTGTACATCACCACAGGATGTGGCGATTTGAGGAAAATTATGTCTCCAACACACACACACATACAGATTAATATGGATTATTTGGCGTTTAATACTGCAATGTGTACCTCTAACCTCCCTTTATTATTTAGTGACAGGGAGTTTCAGTTCTAATTACAAATATAGAACCACAAGTGTTTTTTCATACAAAGGGGAAATGCAACTGAGAATGCAGGATATACTGTATATTAGGAAAAAAGGGAACTGGGTTTAAGAAAGGCATCCTTCTCATAAGGGAAAAAAAAACTTAGAAAATCAAACACCTATAAAGGTTCTGAAGAATGGCCAAGCAAAGTTTTTCTGCAGATTCAGAGAAGTTTTACAGCAATCTACAGGCAGCTGAAGTCTTTCCTCTTAAAGGCTTATTCTAATCCATCCTATTAACATCATTAGATAAAGGTACATTAAGCACCACGACATTAGACAAGTGCACTGTGTGGAGTGAGAGAATCCTGAAAGAGAAAATGAAATAGCATTAGATTATCTTGTAATGTTAGCTTGGAGTTGGACTTTTATGTCCTGCCTATTTTCAAAACAATTTTAAAAAAATACTGTTGATCAAATTTTGAAGTAAACTGCTTTCTTCTTTCAAAAAAAAAAAAAAATGAACTCACCAAGTAGGCTTCTTTCAACTCAGCAACCCCACCATGAGGACCTGGTGGTTGAATTGTTGGGGCACCTGGACTCAAATGACTGCTGGTGAATGCCAGGTCTGTCTGTAGTAAGACCATGTTCATTCATGACTTGTGGATGAGGAGGCAGATTTGATGTGTGTTACCAAAATCTGAGTGAGTGAAAATATTGCCCTCCCAGAAATTTGTCTAGCCAGGTTTCAGGTCCTGCATCACCCTTGATGCCAAGGCCAGGAAGGTGAGAGTTTGTGACTAGGGTCTTTGTTTCTGGGATGACAGGGCATGATTCTCTGTGTGTGAGGTTGTTGGGCTGTAGCAACATTATATTAGGGGGTTTATTTTGGTGTATTCATTAGGGTCCCACCCTAGAATCCAGGTGAAAGATGACTAACAGTAAATCTGACTGAATATGAGTACATGTCCAAGTTTGGCTTACTCTGTGGTTATAAGAAAAATGAAGATTTCTTACTTCTACTGTCTTACGGCATTGGTGGGCTATCATCCAGTGGTGTTGTTCAGGTAGTCAATTTCCTTTTGGGTAAGAGCCAGCCTGTGGAGTTACCACAATAAAGTGCTTTCCTAGTTCCCTTAAGCAATGCGTATTTTCTGACCTTGTCTACCTCAAAGGGCAACCTGTCAAGTGGCCTTAGTTCCATCATATTCTCTCCTTTCTTATAGAACCTGGAGAAAGTTTATCTTAGGTGTTTTCCCTTCTGAATTAACTCTCTTTCTTGATGCCAGCCCTTCTTTTCATGGCATCATCCTAATAACAGAGCTTTAGGTATTTGCAAAACCAAGTGGGTCCTCCAAATGCTGTCTCACTAGCTGATGGTTGGGTTTGCACATCATGCTAAACTAGCCTGTGGCTCAGTGTGGGGGTTCAGTATGTCATATAAACCAAGAAAATTTATTAATTCACTGAATCATGTCTCAGTCATATTAATGTGTGATGCAAGCACAGGCAGTGTACAAATCCTTCTCTCATGAAATAAAGAGCACATATTGATGACACAGAAGCCCCCACGTTTCTCAGCAGGAACTGAAGGAAGGTCTTGTTCTCAGTGCCCCACACAGAGAGCAGTTCCTTGGAGTAACAAATAGGATATAAAAATAGCTGTAGAAAACTTGGAGGGAAAGTGTAAAGGAAAAATGAAGAACAAATAACCACAAATTAAGCAGTCAAAAAGGGCCTGTTTAGAGATGTTCTGTGTTAAACATTCATCATGGAAAAATTAACCAGCCATTTGTGAATCTTTAACAGGCTTCTGCCTGAAAGTGATCTTGTGTGTGTCAGTGTAGTGATAAGAAGAAGCCACTATTTCTGGCCTTCTTATAACCAGAAATATCTTAAATAATACCCACTAGCTTCTTTTTAAAATCATATCCTCACAATAAGGCTTTTCAGAATTATAATTCTCTCTCTCCCTCATTCATATACATAAATACACCAACAGCAACCTAACTACTTCTGGCCTATTTAAAATGTTCTTGGAACAGCAGAAGCCTTCATTCAAAGACCTGGTTGACTGACCCAAATTAATATGCTATTTTTTTTTTCTTCATAACAGAAACAACTACATATTTTTCACTTTATCTGTCAAGCCCACCCCTCTCTTTTTGGGGGGGGGCATACATGTTATAATAAAAATGACAAGATGACAGACTGTCTCGTCAAAGTTTAGTCTCTAGACCTCACATAGCTGACCTTGTTTGGTCCATGACTTATAATCCTCAACCCCAAATGTCTTTTGCTTGCCTGCTTCCTTCCTGTCAATGGAACATCGGAGCAGCTTATAAGCTTTGCAAATAAATCAATAAACAAACACAAGCCTGTCCTTTTTCTTGTTTTGCCCTTCCAACTGCTTTCTTATGAGAGAACATCCCATTGCCAGTCTCTGTTTGCTCGAGCACACATTTTTCATCCTGCTTTGCCTGAGTTTCCTCAGGCACATCCCCTGGATTTTTCTCCCTCATCAGCAGAAAAACTTCTGAATGTAAATACCATGGCATTTCTTCAAAGCTATAATTGGCCACATTTTGCCACAGAGGCTGTCCCTTTCTTTCAAGCCTCATTTTCCATCTTCTTTCCGATTCCTTTTTTCACTATAGTGTATACTCTTCACCCGTCCTTCAATCCTTGGCCTTCCTTCCTAAATTTCCCATATTCTGGGATCTCTTTCCAGCTGTTAGCCTGATCTGCAAAGAAACTTTAATTCCAGCCCAGCTGAACAACTATGTTTGAACTGTCAACAATACATACTTGTTCATAATTAATGAGAAAGAACTGGAGGCAGATTATAGCCCGCCAAAATGAGCTGGACCAGCCTCTTGAGGAGTCAGTATGGAAAACCCTAGTGAAGACTAAAGAAATCTCTATGGCCTACATAGCTCCTTTTCACCTGAATAGGGAACAGGCCAGAATGCCTTGTTAACCCCACGTTTGCATGCCACAGGAATTCTGTGTCACATTTTTCTCATACTTGACTAAGTTTTCCCCTAATAAACCACTGCATTTAAAGTTCTGGAGATTCCTGGGCCTTAATGCTCAATCACTTTCCTTACCCTTCTATTTTTTTTTTCTACAATTCTGGGAGCCCTTGCCATTTTATTTCTATTCTCTATAGAGTTAATTCTCTTGGGTGCTGGAAATACTCTTCCCCCACTTCCTTGTTAACTAGTTCTGAAAGACCTGATTGTATTTCAGATCACCAGTTGTTGCAAAGGCTTCTGTGTAAGTCATATCAATAAGCTTGCTCATTTGCTTGTACTTCCTTCCTGCAAGCAGGTATAGAACATATGATAATCAAGGCTTATGTTGTATTTATATTGGTTTACCATGCATCCCAGTTTCCCTGGGATTGCCCCTGTTCCGGGCTTCGGTCAGAGCATCTCAACTGGTTTACAAGAACAGACCTTGAAAGGAAGACTGAACAGACCCACAAAAGGGAAGCTCAATTTTAGCCATTTGTCATAACTTGTTCCCCCTTTCCTGCCAAACCAGCAGATTTACACAGATCTATTTTCTCTGTGATCCATCCATAGCAAAACACCAGTGACAGTGATAATGGACATGCACAGGGCTTGTCCCCAAAGCATTTTCATCTCATGATACCCTAGCCAGGGCTGGGCAGACTTAGAAATAATTGTTCAAAAGCTGGCCATAAGGTTCCTCTGACAAAGAAACTTCCTCTCTGCCTGAGCATCGGTTGAGGAGGAAAAAAAATTAAATACTTGGTTTTGATGTAAAACACCCCTGAGGTTCAGAGACGGTAACGGGACCTATATTTTAAGTGTTTACATCCATAAGTGAGGAAATATTCACCAACATTTGAATTTATTTCTTTTAAAAATCTTTGTGCTGATCAGAGAAGCATATTCTCAATCATTACTCATCAACATTTTGAATCTCTCTCTCTCTCTCTCCCCCCCCCCCATTTTTCTCTTGCACAAACACACATGCTGCCTTCAAGAAGGACTGATACAACTGGCATGGATGTTATGGGAACAATGCATAAAAATTTTAAAAGTTTTTAAAAGGTTAAAAGATGAAAAAAACATCAGGGAATGCAAGGTTCCCCCCTAGATATTTAATATGATCTAGGACAGCATTTCTCAACCTTGGCAACTTTAAGATATGCGGACTTCAACTCCCAGAATTCCCCAGCCAGCTGTGCTGGCTGGTGAATTGTGGGAGTTGAAGTCCACATATCTTATAGTTGCCAAGGTTGAGAAATGTTCTGTTGTTTGTCTCCATATATTCTCTACTTGTACTGTATAATACAAAATGGCAAATTTCAGTGTCCTTTTCCCCTAGAAATAACTAAAATCTGAGTCATGCTACTCAGTGAAGTAAATGACACATAAATCAAAGTACACTTGTCTTAATGAATCACTTACTTTAGAAGTTCATTTATGAACCTAAGTCCAAACTCATTAAAAATGACACCCAGATTTCTATTTACTTCCTCCAAGGTTTGGGGGAAAACTGTTACAGGAACATTTCCAAATTCATCTCCATGAAAGAGATATACAGTATTTCTTCCTCCCATCTCAGCAACAATGAAAAGTTACCATTGGTAACCAGATGAGGTTAATGTGATATTCTGCCTTTGACTGGTCCAGAGAAGTCATTTTCATAAACATTAAGGTACTATTTTTTTTCTTTTTACTCTCTAATTTATGACAAAGTCTTTCACTAAACTAGTTTGGAAAATAAAACAAAAAAAGTGTCCCACAGATTTTTTTTTCTTGGTCCATGGATATAGGTCATATTTGAAATAGAGATCAAATGTCATATAACATCATTTCTTATGAACTAATAATCCATGACAGATGCCAACAGCTTTCATGGCTAACTGCAAAGGACATATGCCCTGAGTTGCATCCTGGGATGTGCGAGATCCCCAATCTACTCTCTTTATTGCAATCCCTCCTTGCGGAGACCAGTGGGGAGGAAAGAATTAGTGATTATGCTGGGGGAAGGGACAGATCTCCTGCCACAAATAGACAGTCAATGTGTCTCATGTTGGGGCTACCAATGTTTCTGCTTGTAAAACTGTCCACCTCTGTATTTCTGTTTTATTCTAAATGATGGCGATGGCTGTTCTGTAAGGGGTATATGCATGTGCCCAACTGTCAACTGTAGAGTTTAAAACTGAGAAAGCAGCATCAGTCATAAAACTATGGGCCTTATGTTAGGGCTTTTGGCCAGCTAAATTGGCATGAGTCACAAACTGCCAAAAGGCATAACAGGATCCTAACCACACTGGATTGCCTTGTCTGGAAATGCAACAAGGGAGACTGTTCTACTGGCTAGAATCTCCTTTGATTTTTCCACTAAAAGTGTCTGCTTGTGATTATCTTTGGATAAAATAATGCCAGATATATGCTATCTCTTCTACTTGTAAATAGAAAATATTTTTTGAGAAAGATTCTCATCCATTTATGCATAAAATTGGAGACAAGAGTAATAATAGTGTTCTGTACCTGAAGTGCTTGTATTAACCAGGAATTCTAAATTACTGTGGGCAACGTATGACCCACATATTCTATGCAGCCCTAGAGTCCTCACTAACTTGTGCTGCCAAAATTCAGTGGTCCAGTTTCTCAGATATGTTTACCGAAACAAGAAGCAGAAACTTTTATTTTAAACTTTGGTCCTCTTCCCACTCCCATCCAAAACATTAGGCTAAAAAATCTGGTCCCAGTTCCCTGTGCTAAGTTTATTGCATCACTGGGCATCCCTATCAAATTCTTTTCTGGAAAAAAAATGAAGCTCCCTGTGCAAAAAAAAAAAAAAAAAAGTCTCAATCTTATAGGTAGTAGAATGTATCTAAAGCAGGGATACTGATCAGTTTTTGTTTTGTTTTTGAGAAGCACAAGTTGTGTTCCTTTCTTCAAAAAGATTAGTGCAGTCCTATGTCAGGCTTCACGCTTCAGTTACTCAAGCTCCTACATTCAGAAACGGGATGACATGACCTTGAAGGACTCGGCACAAGGAGATAGAAGCTTTATTTCAAGGAGAAGAAACCATATCTATGCAAAAGATAAACTACTACAATGAACAAAAATCTAGACATATCTATATGTAGGCCTCAACCCCTAAGATTTAGATCCTGGAGCTTTTTCTCCAATTTTTGTGGTAACCCTGACTCTAATCCTTTACTGCTGTTTTACCAGACTGGAATGTGGAGATGTTGAACCAGGTTTACATAAAAGTCTTGCCTGTTCTGAGGCTCTTTACTTCCCACCTTGCCCCATACTCCATAGATAGTGGTAGGTTGTTTTCATTATATATTTTATATTTTGTAAATTGCCTTAAGGTTCTTCTGGATGGGTTGGGTGGAGGGGGGGAGAGAACCTGGATGTCCCTGCCATTTGACTTTCCTTCTTCCATACTTGTCTCTCTCACTGGCTATTCCACATGGTCATTAAACACTGTAGCTTTATGAAAAAATAATCATGTTCCTCCTGTTTTCTCTCCATCTTTCTTTTATGTATCAGGCCCATAAGGTTGTAAGCCTGTTTTTTTTTTAAAAAAAAAAAAGTACCTCAAGGAGGAAGAAAACTACTGCGTAACTTTTTAATGTGTAATTCCTTCCCTCTAGCTGCTGAGTGTTTCTAATAATTCAGTTAGATGCCAATTCAAGAAGCCACTTTTTGAAGATATGAACATTTTCCATAAGCCAGAGGCCAACTTCATTCCACAGGGCAGCTTTTCATAATCAAACAGGGCTTTGGGGAGAGAATTTAACAACAGACAAGTTAAAGCAATGTGCTTTAGGCCTCTATGGGTCACATCTAATTTAGGAAAGTTCAGAGAGTCAGCCAACTCACATGAGTCAACTTCAGTGCTGTACATACAAAGGGAATTAACTATATGGGAGTCAGCACAAATTTTGCTTGGTCCTTATTTCTTTTCCTGCCTTCAAGTTTGATCACAAAGATAAAACATTTCAAATTAATCTCATTGTATGAGAAGCACACACATGAGAAGTCTACCAAAATAACTCAAGCTACCCAAATATAACCCAAGCTGTATTATCTTTTACTATTGTAGTTAAAACTTTTAATGAAAAATATTTTTTTTAAAAAGAAAAGAAAGCGGTCTTGAATTTTGTCTCCAAGAGAAACAAAAATGCTGAATTTCTTCTGGAAGTCTCAAATGTAGCAGAAGGTACTTGATCAGTGATAAATCCCAATATGTTACATTCTTACTGCCTTTTCCAAGGCTCATACTTAATGGGCTTAAGAAGCATGTGTAACTGGATACGTCTTTCCTTGAAGCTTCCCTGATTAATAGGTCAGAGCTTTTTAGCAGACATCTTAAAGCTAGATATGAAGCAATCCTTTCTAAATTACTTAACCTTTCTTTTCAGTAACAAGAAAAGGAATAAAACACTGGTTTACACCACTACTCAAGGGTGTTTTGTTTTGCCGTGCACTTAACCTCAAGGTCTTTTAATCTATCAGGCTTTGCTCAAGATTTTTCAGCCTTCAATCCTCTCAGCCTTGATTAGTTCAGTAGGACAGGGTTCCTCAACCTCAGCAACTTTAAGATGGGTGGACTTCAACTCCCAGAATTCCCCAGCCAGCCATGCTGTGCAACTAGGATGAAGAGGGAGGCATTGGAATGAAATATTAAATGCCTAATAAGATGTGGAGTGAAGTCCTCTTTGTTATGGAAATCAGACCAGCCCCAGAAATCTGTTGCAGGCTGGTGTGACCAAGAAACTGAACCCAGTGTGGGCCTCTGCAAATAAAAAGGGAGAGGAATGCAGAAAATGATGATTCTCAGCAACTTGAGGATTTGGCAAACAGTTTAGTCTGCCACCTTTGTGCAGCTCTCAAGTGAATCTGTGAATTTGTGAGCAGAGACATACAGTATTGTGTCCTGAAGGTCCTCCAATATTAAAGTACCCTTATATACATAAGCACACATGCAGTCTTATGTACATATGCACACATACACACACACATACCTCTATGCTGATGAACCTAACAAGATATAAAGCATAGATCACAATGAGTAAATTTATTTTTCTGATTAGTGGCCAAAAGGCACTAGTTAAATCAGCACAATGCGGGTCCAAATTAGAGAAACAACTAGATTTGGGGAGATTGTAATGGTGTCATAATTTCCACCTTAGCAAGCAGGGCCAGATACATAATTCAGCTCTACAGGGTGTGGGTTCAGGATGCAGGTCTCCTCCTACTTGGCAGCCTGACATTTTGTAAGCTCATCTTGGCCAAGAGGACATCTTCTCTAGACGTCTGCCTAGCAGCTGGGCTGGAACTGCTCCCCTCTCTCTGATCTTCCTTCAGCGAGTATAGCAGATATCCCTTAACTGGATTTCTGAACAGCTCCTGTAACACCAGGCGAATATGATGCAGACTCTTTTTCTGCCTATGTAATAAAAATAAAAATGGTTATCCCTACTTCTTGGAGATTTCTGATCTAGCCTTCAGGCTAGTATTTTCCCATACTTTTCATTCAGCAGCAGTGACCAGGTACTAAATAGCCAAGGAATGCAGTGCGGGCTCTTTTTCTTCTGAAAGTTAGCATTGACAGAGTCTTATGACACACAAGGACTGAGTTCACATAGTTCGTGAAACCCTAGTTTGCTACTGGCTTATCAACTCCAATTATAATGTACAGGTAGTCTTCACTTAACAATAGTAACTGGGACTGGAATTTCCAGCATTAAGCGATGACTGCGCCACTTAGCAATGGAAATCCCAGCATTTCCGGTTCTCATTGTTAAGCGAATCGCTGTGGGTCATTAAGCAAGGATGTCATGTGGTTACCATTTGCAACCTCCTGCTAGCTTCTCCACTGACTTTGCTTATAGGAAGCAGGCAGTGAAGGTCACAAATGGTGATCACATGACCAAAGGATGCTACAACGTTGTAATTGCAAACTGGGTGAAAGCACTCAGATCGTGATCATGTAACCATGGGGATGCTGCGACTGTCTTAAGTACAAGGATCAGTTGTAAGTACCACTCATTCACCACTGTTGTAAGTTTGAACAGTAGCTGAATAAGTGGTCATTAAGCGAGGACCACCTGTACCATCATGTGTGAAGGAGCACAATCTGTTTGTGGCTTCTGCATGGTTTCTGTGTCTTGCCAAAATCTTCCATCCAAAGTCTGGCCACTGAATTATAAGATAGAACAGTTAGGAAAAGAGAACAAAATATATTGCTAACCGGCTGGACATGTTCTCAGTTCTTTGCTCATTTTCAGAACTGATTGTTCAATTAACCACAGCTTAGAAAAATATGTCAATGGTATACCTGTGGCCAGAAGTGTTATTTATACTGCAATGCCACAAAGAGTGAATAATATCTCTGTGCATTTTGTTTTTGAAAGAGGGCTACAATTTCTACCCCACCCCAATAAAGACCAGTCAATGAAAGCCAATATCGGGGCAAAGATTTCTGAAGGCAGAATCATGTCCCCACATTCAGAGCTATACCACAAAAAACAGTGGTGTAAATGGTGTGAAGGCAGGGGAGGCAATCATGTTGGGACCTAAAGGCACAGCTGCTCTTGACCACCTTACCACACTTCAAGAAATCCAATGACACAGTAGAGGACTATAATATCTGGGCTGTAAAAATCCATACAACTACTTAGCAACAGAGATACAGACAACTAACCCTTTTCTGCTATCCAGTGGTCACCAGGAGTTTTACAGCCCAGATATGAGAAAGATTTTCAGGGAGACTGGAGGTGGGGGGTGGGAAGGAAGCAGCTTTAGAGGGAAGCAGGGGTGTGTCAGACTTCCCCCTTGTCATCTGGACTGGAGAAAACTAATCCAAGGAATGAAAATCCAACAACTTGGATTTATTGTATTTATTAAAGGCAGTTAATGTTACAATACAAGAATTCTAGCGAGTACTCTACTTTCAACTGAGATAAATATATAAGCAATTTTGGCAACAAAACTCATGTCTGTTTCTTCTCTACTTTTTAAATGTAGATGCAAAGACAGGGCAGTCTCCATCTGTATGTTTTGGAAAATGCTTTCATCATGAAGCAGAATTTGGGGTGGGGAAGAGGGAAGTGGAGACACTTAACAGGACTCACGTCTGCTCTCGGGTCTTATCTAACTGGTTTGGTCTGGTTTGTAAAAATTGGTTGTTAATTTTTCTGTACCCATCAGAGCTACCAAGCCAAATCCTCACATGTTCTTGCTTGTCCAGGCAAAGCACATCAGACAGGTATTGGGCTGTGCATGAATAGGGAAATCATGCTCTGGGCTTCCTGGACAGCCAACGTGTTCAAGGCAGGGTTGTTTGTTCTTGTTGTTGTTGTTTGCTTAGCTCTAATTTGATTGAAAATACTGCGACTTAAGCAGCAAATGAAGATTTTTTTTTTTTTCAAATAAAACTTGATAAGCATAATTAAGACTTATGGATCAACATTTTCCTTATTTTTTATATATACACAAACACACAGTAGGGCCCTGGGCACAAAACAGTATACTAAACTAGTAGTGCCTTGGGGCTCCTAAGAGACAGCAAAGAGTGGCTCCTCCCTGCAGAATGATGTAACTAATGCTGTCATATTACCGGGAAGGAGGATTAATGAGGAAAAACACTACCAGCCACTACTGCTGTGGGAGGGTTTTGGTATTTCAAAACCATGTCCCATCTATTCACCAATGGAGTCCCCCATGTCCTTCCCACTTTGCTAACCTAGCAGTGAAAAGGCTAGGTCTCATTTTAATAGGCACTTGGCACTTGGTCTCATTTTAATAGAGAATATCTGTTCTTAAGCACCAGCATAACCAGATTTCGGACAAAAGGCAAAGGCAAATACAAAAGATACAGAGATTTAGCTGAAAGATTTAAAGCATCTTAGGGCACAGGGAGAGAGCCAGTCTGGAAATTCACAATTTACTGAGGATTATTCTCTTTTTCTGTTTGAGTAAATCAACAAAATATTCGGAAAAACTCCCAAAGCCACTGATATCCTCTACTCCAAAGGAAGTCAAGTACATCCCAGATATTTTTCAGCATTTGGGATATGGAAAGCATCCCAAAGTACTGAAAAATTCAAGACACGCTTTTTATGACCATCTGTGGAATGTCAGAAGGTAGACTTTTAAATGCTATTTATGTTCCTGCAGTTGCATTTCCTTTGTATAAGGCACGTGTCCTATTATGAAGACAAATGGCTCATATTTTTAAGGCCATTTCATACACAGTCCATAATTCACTCCAAATTTTGAACTTAACTCTTATCCCTGACCCACAGGCATATCTTTAGTTGTGCTTTCACCCACCTTTTTATTTATTTCTTGAATTTGTTCCCAAGTTTGGTTTTGAATTGGAAAAGACCAAAACTGGCTTGGAAGCATCCAGACTTCATGTTCCTAACTGTCTTCTTGTCTCCCACTTCTTTCTCATGACTGTCATTCCTTGCATCCAATTCCTGAAGAACAAAACAGCTTTTCCCGACTTCCTGCTGTTAAAATATATTATAATGCAACTCCCATAATTCCCATTTCTCCAGACTGGGAAAGGTTAAAATAGAACATGATAGCAATTTTCAAGGGACATATATATTACAAGACAATGAATAGGGAGTTTTGTGTCTCACTACACACAGATATATTTTGAATACACATACAGTAAGAAAAACCACTGAACCCTACTCTCCTACTGGAAATTAATTCCTAATTCATCTCTTTCATTTATTTACAGACCATCATGGAACTCAAGGCCTACCGAATGTTTTCCCTGGTGCTCTCCCATCTTGGAATGATCTGATTTATTTCAGATGGTAGGTGAATCATGTGCTGGGCCTTGCTGGAATCAGGCTGAGATTGAAATCTTTGCAAGCACAAAGACTCATAATGCCCTTTTGGGAATGAAAATTACACTGACTGCAAGTCTGTGGGAGGGCTGTGTTTTCTCCATTTTGATTCCATCTCTAATTCAGTCAAAAATATACCATCAAGAAGGGAACATAAGTAGAGTGTCTGGCCACAAGACAAATTTCTCAGATGGGTCCCACAATCCCAACACTAGCAATTAGTTAAAGAGCAAATGGCTACATTCAAGGGAACACATCTATTCTGGCGCAATTGCTCGGGGTACTCTTAGGATGTACAGGCATGGTACATCGATACTAGAGCCCCCAGATCTGGGCTGCAAAAATCCAGAAAACCACCAGGTGACAGAAAAGGCTACCATGCTGTCATGTAATGGTTGGCCCAATCAGTGGCACCAAGGCCTTTTGCACAACTCACCCCAATCCCACATACCACCCTAAGCAAATGTCAAGGATACCCACTGACTCTGCAGCAGACCACAATCAGATTTTTTAAAGAGCTGGGAGCTCTTGTGCCTCCAATCTCTGACTTGACTGTACTTATGGCACAGGATGAAGAATCAACGAGATAGGTCACTTTTCTGCCCCCTCCAGCCCAAATTGGGTATACAATGAAATTTCATTGTACTCAACATTATCTTTAAAAGTTCTGGGTTTGCCTCCTTTTTCCGAAGAAGAATTGAGATTCCTAGCCCAGTTTCCCCAAACTATTCATCCCTCAGAAAAACTGGGACAATTTTTAATTAATGCTATTGCTGATTTTTTTTCTCCTATAGGATGAAGGAATCATTTACTTACTTTAATTCCCAAGGGTCTTACCTTGCTTTTAAACTTTAAAAAAAGCAGCTCTGCTTCATTTGCTCAGCCTACAGCTTCCCACTAACTTCAGTTCAAAGAGCCCCTTGTGAGGACATGGCATGGCCTTTTATCCTTCCCAAGCCATTCCAAAAAGCTTTAGAGATTACCTTCTGTAAGCTAATGGCACCTAAATGTGTTGAGGCTTTGACCATGCTGGATGGAAATTTGATTGTGGTCCCAAAACATTTGGAGTGTATGATGAAATCGTAGATTGTTGCTTTAGTGGAATATGAATAAAGGGTTAACTGGGCACTTTTGCCTAAGGAGGGGACAAATCTGCAATGTTTGGATCCAAAATGGGAACGGTACTTTGGATCCAGCATCCACAGATGTGCTCACTAAGTGCAGAAATGCATCCCCAATAGATCCAAGGTCCTGTTCCCTCTCTCAGTCTGAATATCACACACCTCTAGCAAAACAGCTAAGAGAACCTGGAGAAAGAGATGTGTGCAAAAAGGAGAGGAGCAGCAACCATTACAGTAAAAAAAGAAGAAAAAGAAAAGGAAAGGAGACAATCAGTATTCATTAAAAGAAAAGAGGAGACATTAGTGGTCCTTGTGAAAACGTAAACTATTATTTTGTAAATAAGCACTGAGTTCTATACTTCTAAACACGAATCATATCTCCTCCTTATCTGTTCATAAAACATTATTTCTAAACAAAGTTTTACTTGCTTATAAACCACCCTCATTGAGTAAATGAGAGTCAAAACATGCCCAGCCCCATGCCTAAGATACTACACTCTTATGAAAGTAACTTACAAGTCAGAAGATAATGCCAGAGGAAGTACATAATCATTTTTGAGCATCTAGTCATTACTGTATCTATCCCGCGCACTTATTTTGCCCAATTTTGCCACTTCCGACCAAATAAACCCAGTTTGGTCACAGAGGGTACTAGGTTGCAAAAGATTGATATGAAGGATGTTTGTACCACTTTCAAATATTAAAGGCAAGTTTAAAAAAAAAAAAAAAAAAGACATTGACTACTATATAGGGTTAAGCAGAGTAAGAAGCAGCATTCATTGCAATATCAGATAATTTGTTCTTCTCCAAATTCAGATGGGATCGAGGAGAAAGTATTTTGCCTTCATCCATGCAACTCATGGACAAGAAATAAACTTTTGAGTCCATCCTAACGTTCCACCAACCATAAAAAACCTGGCTACCATGCTGCAGGGATTTGCCTGCCCAATCATTTAAATTTACCCCAAGCTCAGAATCTATCAACATTTTTCTAACTGCTATTGGCTCCTTTTTCAAAAATGTTGCTTTTTTCATAAAAGAAGTAAGAAGCACTGGAACAAAGAGATTTCGATCTTTTGATTCTTCCTTCCGTTTCATTTACATAAGATTTCCAAGCACACATTTAATGTCAGTCCAGTTTTAATGAAAGTTCTTTAGAGGATTAGCAAAGATTTGAAAAGGAGCCCAGTGGAATCACAGCAGAAGCTCAAGCTGCAAACAGCCACCCAGCAAAGAAGATATGGAGCTTGCTGGCAGGATTTTCTGGAGTCAGCCAAGAAATAGTGGGTTGTATTTTAGAGTCTTGGATTGTGTCATGTAAACATAAACTTTTTTTTTTCAATCTGATTATTTTAACTCCTTAATATTTTACACCAGTGGTTATTCAACTTGGTCATTTTCCCAAGAACTGCAAATAATGTTCAGAACATAGTGGACCTATCATTAAACTTGGGAAATAAAAGCTCATTTCAGCACATCTCACTAGATCTTAGGCACCAAGTTATGCTAAAAATTATTTCACATGGGTGTTATGAGAGAATAAGGTAGCTTAAAGTGTGGCCTCATGACTTCATGCTAAATAATTCAAGTGGCAACTCCACATTAATATTATAATCATGTATTAGTGATTAATAGTTACTAATTCACAAATAGTACCATTTACTGATAACCTCACATCTACCCTGAATGGCTGAAATTGGACCTAGAGATTATGCTGCTGGAACCACTTGGAGGAAGGATGGGAGTGCTGTATATGTTTTTTTTAAGCATTTTCCACCCAGATCAATAAGTTGAAGGAGATGGTAGAATGATCCATATTCTTTTAGCTATCTTGTCCACCACAGCACAGCAACTTATCAACTAGCTGGCCATCCTGAACTCTACAACTCTGTCAACATTGGCATAAGTGTAGCCTGGGCAGAGCACCCCTTCAAAAAGGTGGTATAGATAGGAATTTGCAAGGTCTTCAGTCTCTAAGTGGGAAATAAATAACCCTACTCCACACGGCAATATCCTCAGAAAACCTGAAGGTGTCTTCTCCTGCCTCTGATCAGCTTGGCTTAGGAAGAGAGACCCATAGGCAGAGGCCATCACCAGCCTAGATTAGGAAACTGCTTTGTCCCATTCCAATGCCCGGGCAATATTCCATCATAAATGGCCCAACAACATCCCTTTTTGTTTTTCTCCTTCACGCATATTTCATACAGAATCTGTCATTTATGTTCCATCCAAGACTGATTTCTTGATAAGATTCCATTCTTTACCCTCACCTGCAGTTTTTCATGGTTTTACCAGAAGCCATTCCAGACTCAACTCAAAGCAATTGATTCTAATTTTACCATTTTTAAAGGAAAAAAGACATGGTGCATCATAAAGTTATTCAAGGACAGCTCTAACACTATCTTGCAGCAAAAACCATAGAAAGTCTTCTGGCACCTGAAGAGAATGCTAAAAAATTTATTGAGGTATAAACTTTTATGATTTTATGATATAAACTTTTATGATTTAAGGAGATATGTGAAGTTTATGCCACAATAACATTATTAGTTTATAAAGCATACAAGAATCTCTATTTTGTGTCTGAATGGTATCCTTTGAATGTGATCCTTTGCAATCCTAATGATCTTCTGTTTCAGACTATTTCTTTTATTATTATTTTTTTTTTAAGCAGCATTAGATAGATCTCTTTTTAGTACTAAATACTGTTGTGATGCAATTTTGGACCTGAAAACTGAATGACAACATCTGGAGATACGCACATCAGTATGTTCCAAACTGCCTCTTCATCTATAGCAGTGTTTCTCAACCTTGGCAAATTTTAAGATGTGTGGACGTCAACTTCTAGAATCCCCCAGCCAGCATCCCCCACTCTCTTCACTTTCTGTGCCTCATCTCTCAGTGGCGCAGTGACCTATTATTTTATCCCTTGGCCTGAATAGCCTAGTGTCTGGTAGGGTCTCTTTAGGTAGCAATGTGTGCATTTTCACATACTTCAAAATGAACTATGCCAGTGTTGTTCTATTTAGGAGCCCTTCTATTCCTTCTGATGAATGGTGCTCTGGATATCAGTCTCCCAGTCCTCCTTTGATGATACCACTGGATTCACAATAGTTGAGGACAAACAACAGCAGCAAATATATGAGAGCAATCATAGCTGGTTTATCTCCACCTGCATGGAGATAATGTCTTTTATTTGTTTATTTGAAGGCATTCTTAGCTACTCTTTGATTATAGCTCTTAGAAGGGCTTACAACTAAAATAATAAATTTCCATCAACTGACATCCTGCATAAAAACAATCACACAGCAAAAAAGCCTAGCCAGATAAAAGGCTTTGCACAGTGTTCAATGGAAAGTAAAATTGAACAATATCAAGGAAGGAAGGAAATGTTGTGTATTCCTGGAGGTGATCATACATGCACAAGAGAGGCAGAGTGATCAGAGAGCCTGAATTTCCATAAGCTTGCAGAAGTACCGGTATCTTCATTTTGTCCCCCATAGAAGTGATTGGAGAATATGCTCCCCCCACCCCCACCCCCAAAAACCTGGCATCTGTAGAATGCCTGAAAGTTTTGCAAATCCTTTTTATAGGCATCACTGCTAAACTAGGTCCTTAGCATAAAGTTAAGAACAGTTGTAATTTGATCTACTGGAATTCAGTGGAATTTCTTATCATTATGTCTCATATTTCTGGGAGTTTAACTGTTGCAAGTGCTAGATAGCTTCAGAATAGGCAGAGATAAGAAACCTAAATAAATATACTAGAAATACACAAACACTACAAAGTCTGGATCCAGATCTAAACTTTCCCACAGTGTGGAGGAATGTATATCCTAGTTTTGTTTAACCATCATAAACAACTGAATAGCATAAGCACAATTTTACAATTATTTTTCTTCCCAGACCCTGGTATGGGCATAATTTCAGTAGCAGACACAAGATGCGGTATAAAAATACCTTTACTGGGTACAAACAAGGTTCATTTGCAAAATGTGTATGTTAGTTACTTGTTGTTAGTTCTTACAAGAGCTGTAATAATTGTTTAGCACACGTGGTTCTAAGTTAATCACAGCAGTAAAGTAACTGAACCTATTGCCCACCTTCTCAATTTGCCAGTTAAGCTAGCCTAGGTCCCCAGCTTTCAAATTAAAAACAAAAAGCAAGTAACTAGCCCTTTTATACAGATAATAAGGATACGTCAGAGAGCCAGTCTGGTGCAGAGGTTAAGGCATCAGGCTAGAAACCCAGAGACTCTGAGTTCTAGTCCTGCCTTAGGCACAAAGCCTGCTGGGTGACCTTGGGCCAGTCACTCTCTCTCAGCCCTGGGAAGCAGGCAAGGGCAAACCTCCTTGCCAAGAAAGCTGCAGGGGCTTCTCCAGGCAGTCTCCAGGAGTTAAGAACTGACCTGAAAGCACACACACACACACAAAAGTCAGGCTGTTGCTCTTTGCCTTGGCAAAGCACTTCATGCCACAGACGCAGTGGAATGCTTCTTGTCAGGGTACAGGGCAATGCCATTTGCCTCTTCAAGATGTTTCATATTATTTCAAGGTTTTAACTTGCAACTCCCAAACTGGATGAACATGTGCAGATGTCTTTTCTAGTTACTGGAACACAGCTGCTTTGCTTTTAAAAATGAAGTGGGGAGGGGGGAAATTACTTGCAACTTCGTGTGGACTTTTATAAAAGGAAACACTTCATTGAAGGTTCGCACAGCCCCAACAGACAGCATTCTGTCCAATAATTATGTGAAAAGGAAGGCTGCCAGCTTCCTCATGTCAGAGCTTTAACCAATGAAATCACAGCTGACTGGCAACTGGGAAAGGCTGAAATCCATAGAGGTGTGGACAGACTGACTTTATGTCTGCAAAAAGGTTTTCTGATTCACCATGAACACAGTAATTTGATTTCTTCTAATGAGATAGCAATTACTGCTCTCAGAAAACAATTGAATTGAAATTTGTGATCGGGTAGTAGCATATTCAATCCAAAGCAATGGGTAGGAACACTGGTAAAAATTCATGGTCCTTCTAATTATAGCTATGGAATAAATACCCACTCCTCATTTAGTGACTACCTCAGTTAGTGACCATTTGCAAATTCAACAGTAATAAATGGTAATAAAAAAAATCATTTTCTAACCAATGCATGCATTTACAACCAAATTTCATGATGCTGACAAGAACACACACTGAAGTGAGAGTAATATTGCAGTAGTTATATGAGAGCACTTTATCTGAATGAGATGGCAGCAACCAGTGGTCTTTCCAGCATCTCCCTCCTTCTCTCTCTCTCTCTCTCTCTCTCTCTCTCTCTCTCTCTCTCTGTCATGTGTTCACTTAGCAACCCAGCCAAAAGTAACCTTTGATGTTGGAAAGTTAAATATATCATTGGTACATAGAATATCGGATCCATGATTTCTGGTTGGAATGGCCATCTACCTGGAGTTTACAATATCAGGTAAAAGTCTTTGTATTCAGAAATATAAAAATGCTTTTGGTCTTGCAAGTTAACGTGGGTGTGGGTGTGTCACTTTAATAACCTTGTTTGGATTTTTTAGCTTGTTCTTTCTGTAGATCACCAAAGTCAGAATGAATGCACTGTGAAAAGGAGTATCTCTTAAATGAACAGAAACAGAACAATATGCTTTGCTGATAAGGTTGTAGCTTAGCTTCATATTGGAAGACCCAAAAGAAAAATCCTAGGTCCTCCTAGAAGCATTTTGTGCACACTTGAAGGTCAAAAATGAAAAACTTCAATTTCTGGGAAAAAAGTATAATTCTTCCAACGCTTGTTTTCCTCTTTAGGAAGAAAGCAGCTGGGAAGAGAGTCCTTCCCACATTATCAATTCTACAGATGATCCCAGTCATCTCACATTTATTTTAAAATTAAGAACCAGCAATGCTTTCATAATTAATGTACAATATAGCCTTTTCCTGACTGTCATAGAGTTCCTGATCCTCTGAAAGGTTCTAACTGTGTTTGACTTTACCTGATTACAGTGTTCAGATTTTTTAGCCTGGGAAAATCATGGGGTGGAAGAAGCAGACATTATGCAGTTACTCTATGCTCTCTCTCCATGCTTACTTAATTGAAACGTCTGAATACCACATCTTATCTGCCATGAATGCCATGAATAAATAGGAGGGGTGCTTTCTTGGTATAAAGCAAAAGAAAGCATCCCAATTTAGAGAAAAATGATCAAACAGAAGAATTTGAGCACCTGAAGATTGCTGCCAAGAATGAATAGCGCCTATGCGACAGGAAGAATTCAGCTTCAGGCACCATTAGTCTAGGAGGATGTATCACAGTGCCCTGCACTCAGATAGTTTGTCATCCCTCCCTTAGCAGAGAGAAACAGGAGGAAATGGGAAATCTCTAGGCAGGACTAGAGTGAGGAAACAGGGCAGGAGAAACGTAACTATTTGCTCGATTGCTTGCAGAATGTCTCTGGGTGGCTACTTAATGAAGCTTTTGCAAAAATAATGCATTTTTTTAAGGTTATCAGTAGGCCAAAACTGACTAACATGGGTGTTTGTTGGCAAAATGGATACATAACATTTACAGTGGAAGTAACTTTCATAGTAGTATTTCTAGTTGAAAGTTTCCTTAAACACATTTTTTTTTCCTTTTAACAGTTTGTTCCAGCATAAAGCAGCATTGAATATTTACTTACTCATCTGGTGGGTCTCAATTCCCTTTACATAGAGGGTTTTTAAATAGATTTTTTTTCTTTTTAGTTGATTTCAGATCTAGAAAGGATCTGAATGGAATTGTTCAAAGCTTCTTACATATATTCTGATCATTTGAAAGCCAAAGAAATAGACAGTTGCTCTTGTGCACTTTTCTGTGAACTTCTGTCATATAGTTCCTCATAATTTAAAAGTCCTGATTGCTTAGATTAAAATGGAACACTGTGTTTATATCCATACTGTGCAGCGCTAAACAAAAAGCAAAGTTGCATGAAACTTTGGATTCCAAAGAGAAATAAAACAGGCCTAGGCTGGATTTGATTGTAACAAGAGAAACAGCTTTGAATGCTCAGAAACAGCTTGGCCCTTTTTATCTGACAAAATGCTGTTATGCAAAAGGAACCAGGCACACATGTGCCACATATTTTTCCCCCAAAAATTCTTTAACTGTTTTAGTATGTTATGTGCTTCTGCAGCCACTTTCTGCTGTTATATATATATTAAAAAAAAGTGATCTTGTCAATTCTTCTTGATCTCTGGACTGATTTTGATTATATTGACTGAGGTATACTTCTGGACCATCTCTGTGATTATGAGTTGTGGACACACTATTATGGGTAGTTCTGCTGCTACCTACAGCTCCAAATTTAGAGGGTGGTTTGGGTTGACCGTACCACTGCCCTGTGACAGTTAAGCTCTGTGATTCCACAGATTTTCATTCTGTCCTGAGTAGTATATGAGAGCAACTTTGATGTAGTTAAAAGCTCCAGGCTAAAAAGTAGTCGATTGTGAAGTTCTAGTCCTGCTATAGGTATGAAGCCAGCTGGGTGACTTTGGGCCAGTCACTTTCTCTAAGCCTTTGGAAGAAGGCAAAGGCAAACTTCTGAAAATGTCAACAAAATTGCAGGGACTTGCTCAGACAGCTACCAGAAGTCAAAACTGACTTGGAGGCACTTTTTTTTTCTCTTAGTGGTGTTCACTCTTTTTAGGAAGCCAGCTATGAGTGGTTATCAGGAGATAATCAGGAGTAATGTTTCAGAAGTATGCTGATGATACTCATTTCTCTTTCTCTATATTACCTGAATTAGGAGACTATGCACAGGCATTGTCTGGGGGTCCGGATGTGATAATGCATTGGATGAAGGTCAATATGTTGAGGCTGAACCTAACCAAACAAAGTCGTATGGATAAACAGTTCTCTTATCCAGGAATTAGAAAAGCCTTTTGCTTTGGCGGGGATTGCACTCATCCTGAAGGATTCAGTATGTAACCTGGGGGTATTCCTAGAGGCATAAATAGCTTCCTGGCATGAATGACATTTTCCAACTGATTCACTAATTTTAATCATTCAAGGTAGGATGCCATGGCCACAGTGGTCCATATACTAGTAACCTCATGACTGACCTGTTCCAATATACCTTAAGCAGATACTTATTGTTTAGATTGCTTGTTTGCAAAGAAATCACAGCTAGATTTAAAATAAAACACAAAGAACGGGTTAATAGTCCAGACATTTTCAAATGGCATCAGAATTGCTGCTGGGGAATATACAGTAGCTATAGTATAGTATCTGAAGCTCTATATGTTTATCAGAACCTATAAAATCAGAGCCTCTAAAATGCCACAGAATTTACACAACAAGCAAAATAACACACTTTGGCTGTTCAATGAAAAAAAATCCATATGTGTATTTTATTGAACAGGGTTTTTTTTTCCTAGAAATGGTTTGGAATTCATTGCATACAAGTGTGTTTGTAATAACTTGCAGGGCATGGATTTAGTGATTAAAACATTAGGCTCCTTCACCAGTTACAAATGCATTCTCCTCTGAAAAGTGTTATCACTTAGGCTTAGATGATATGTTCTAATGTAAAAAAATATACATAGAGGAACAATGTTGTGACAACCTAACATTAGCACACATAATGAGGAAACGTTTTTAAGAAAATATAGAAAAAGCAACATTTAGTAACTTCCCAAACTTCAAAAGTGTGTACAGCAATTTTGACAGATTCTAGTTTGAGAGCCAGAAACTGAACAGTAGTATTTAAGTGATGAGGAAACTGACATTCATCACAAACTTAGCATTCATAATTTTGGTGATGGTGGTATAGAGATATATTCCTGGTTGTTCAGACAACATGATATTTGGCCCTAAAGGAATCTTTAACAGGAACCCTAAAAGAATCTTTAACAGGAAATGACCAATATAAATATATTACGTGTTTTCTCTGTGTTGCTAGGTTTTCTAACCCATCCTACTCTTCTTAAATAATGTCCTCCACCCCCCACTTTAGGATTCTCTGGAAGACTTCTGGCCCCTGTTTAACATTTGGCATTTCTCAGTATATCTCTTTCCAGAAAAACAGACCTGCCTTCCCCATAATTCAAGTAGGATTGGAAAATTCCCAAAATATGCTGTAGCCTAGTCTACCATTAAGAAAAATGATGCATTATTGCTACCAGCCTTGCTGGGACAGAATAAAGACATTCCCTGATAGCAATGGAATTTTTTACTGCCGTAAATTCAGCTCAGTGTTATTGATTATTTGTACAGGCTTCAATTGTGTTCCTGGGCACAAGAAAATAAGTGGTTTTAGGGATTAAGTGTGAAAACAATGACTGTTGATCCATGGAATGCCGTGTGAATGGTTATCAGCTTGGTGCCCTGCCCGTAAACCCATAAAGATATTCAAGCCATGTTATCTGAGCACCCAGGATGATCCACTGGCAATCTTTGAACAGGTGATGCTTGTCAGTAGCTTTATCTTTTTCTAGAATGGCACCTCAGCGATGTCAAAATCTGAAAAAGAACAACAGGGGGTTTTTTGTGTTTTTTTTCCCCTCGTTTTTGTTTTAAAATATAATCCAACCTTGGCAGGCACTCATGTTGAGGTCAGGTGACTCATAAAGGCAGCCCAATCCAGTCATGAGGCACATTTTTCTGTGGCTCAGCTTCCCAGCATTTGCTACACTTCCTGAGCAAGGCAGAATCATCAGTTATTCATCACAGTTAGGAACGTCTCCATTTCAGCCTTTGCAGCACAGCATTACTCTTATTTGGACATCAAATTTCAGCCACCCCTTCCCTGCAAAGAAGAAATTTGCCTGCTTTCTACGTATGACCCATTCCTGAGTGTGGCTCTCTAGAATGAAGGAAGGAAATGTCTTGGAGCCCTGAGGGTATATCATTTGCAGGAACATGTAATTCAAGGGCACACCTTCCACTCTGTAGGCAGCCATTTATTTAGACACACGCATACACAGATGTGACATCTGTAGAACCTACACACATACACAGAGAGAGAGAGACGTAGAGGAAGGGAGAGAGAGAGAGAGAGAGAGAGCAACAGAAACAGGCACATTCATGAACAATGGGCACTTCTGTAGCAATGTTGCATACCACCGTAGGATCTTCTTTTGACCTGATTGATTTCATGATGTTTGTTTTGGGGAACTGAGCTGATTTATTTCTGACTCTGCTCCAGTTTATTTGACACTGCAGCAAAGCTAGAATTTTTTTTAGGGGGGTGGGGATTGCTGTGACTCTGCAGAATTCATTTTCCCATTGACAGGAATGTTTGCCTCATACTGCCTCCCTCCCAGCTCTTAGGTCAAGCCTACTGTTGCTCATTCCCCACACTTATCCCATACAGCTTAAATAGCCTGTTTATGAAACTCACTGCTTTTGGTATGTGCTGGTTAGAACTTACCTCCACTCTCCTTCAATCTAGCTTCAGTCTAGCTGTTCTGGCAACATGCAGTCACAATCACAGCTATTGGGAAAAGTAGCCCATTGAAAAGCTACTATCATGGTATCATTCACAACTCACAGAGTTTTTAAAAATAGCAGAGGAGTGGCAGCAAGGTGGCTGAGAAGACACTGGAGGGTTTCAAAACTTTTGTTTATTTTTTTTTCTCTTGATCTTCCCTCTTACAGCTTCCCACTATAGCAACCTTCCTTCCTTCCTTCCTTCCTTCCTTCCTTCCTTCCTTCCTTCCTTCCTTCCTTCCTTCCTTCCTTCCTTCCTTCCCTCCCTCCCTCCCTCCCTCCCTCCCTCCTTTCTTTCTTTCTTTCTTTCTTTCTTTCTTTCTTTCTTTCTTTCTTTCTTTCTTTCTTTCTGCAGACAAATGCACCTAAATACTGTATTTATCCTGGAAAACAAAGATGGCAGGGTTCTAGTGGGGTGAGAGGATTGTTATCTATGACAATGGTAACTGGGGTAGAACATTGATTTCATTCTTTTGCACTTTCTTGTTGGTCAGCTGGAGGAAAAAAAGAAAATAAATTGTGATTAGGTCATGGTGTTCTCTCCATGTTCTCTGTACTTTAAGGTTGACAGAAATAAATATGATTGTGGGTTTGTTTCAGATTGCTTTATGAAGCACTGCAAGTGGGAGTGGTGGTGGGTTGGAGCCCACCTTTTCCTGATCATATACAGTATCTCTGTTAGACAGATGTACAAGGTCCCCATATCCATCACCCATTCACCTATATGCATACATACACATGCAGATTCATACTCATATCACTACTTTTCCATCTCATATCACCACTGTTCTATTAGCTTCCCTTCTTACTGGAAGGGGCAGGGGAACCATAAAGGGGTTGGTGAACAGAAGCCTTGAGAAATCATGATGACCTGGAAATTTTGATTTCTATCATCAGATGTAGAGTTGCTGTGAGATCACATGAGGTTACAACAAAATCCCCTCAACCCCAGCCAGAATGGTCAGTGATGAGGGATGATATGAACTATGTTAAATAATATCTAGAAAGCCATTTGTAACCTAAATACCATTTGTAACCTAAATAAACACCAACATACTAGTAACTTACCATTACTGGCTAACCATTGCCTATCTTCCATTATTGTTCTTATTGTAGAAGTGACTGTAAAATTTATTTTTGAGTTTGGCTTCCTGATTAAAAGATCTATATTTCATCTTCATTCCATGTACTCTCAGGGTGACTCAATAGAATTATATGTAGTTTAATAATAAAATCAGCAATAAAATACAGCAAAAGCAACCAGCATAACAATTCAATTTGAAAATAGCAGCAGGCAACGTTAAGGATAGGAGGACCTTACTTGCCATAAGAAAGATAAAAAGAACTTTAGGAAGGAAGTGCCACAACATGTGTGTCATTCCTTAGAAGACCTACCTCTGATTGACACCTAGATAACCTCAGAAAACAGGGCACTCAGAGAAGTATAAAGCAGATTCTCTGGGGGAAGATATCTTTAGAAAGGAATATCCCAGAATGTTTAGTGAACACTTTCTGAGACTTATAACATGTATTTGTAACTGGAAATTCCAGATATTTCCAGATATTATCTTAGTCCAGTCATGGGACACTGGGAGAACTATTAGTGTTTTCTCCTTATGATAGTAACCTAGTTTTATTTTTCTAGTTAAGACCAGAAAGTCTTCACTACCACTATTATCTTCCTTATTTTCTTGGCCTCTGCTGATTTTTCCTGCTTTCTTCCAATTTCAGACCAGAGGACTTGATAACCGAAAAAAAAGGAAAGAAAAAAGAAATCTGCTGTGGAAAGGCAGCTGGATTAAACAGGGAGATAGTTAACACTCTCCTTTCCTGGAAAGATTTAGGAAATTAATATTGAAGCTAACCCAATGGCATGATCTGCTAGGCTCAAAGCTTATGATAATGCCAGACTGATTCCTTTCTGCTTGGATTTGTTTCTCAAAAGTGTCCTCCTCTAGTTTTCACCTTTGCTTGCCCACCTATAAAGCCTGTATTATTTAATCCTAATTTATCCACTCTTTGGTCGACCTAATTTTCACACACCATTTGGGGAAAATAACCATATTCTTCCATGCCACAGGAGCAGTGATTCTTGACAAGGCTGATATGCATACACACAGGTTTGCAGTCATATTTTACAACATAGCCAATGGGTGGGAGTTGAATACAGAACAAATCCACATTGGTAGGTAATTATCACCACTGAAGTGTAAAGAATTTTGCAAGGTTTGGGGAGTTAATGAAAAAATGTATCTGTCATAGCAGATTGCAATGTAGTATGAGTTATGAGTCAGTCTTCCTCCTTTTAAAAAAAAATCCGTCTTGGTATCAGCGTTCCAGAGTGGAGCATTGGCTTTGTATTGCAAATGTACCCTTTGAAGTTGGCTGAAGTTTCAACTTTAATTGGAAGTGTTAGTTATGTCTTTTTGTCTAAGCATTCTGACAATGCTTGCACAGGCTGACAGAATAATAATGCAGCTGAAAAGAAAATGAGTGTGTCAGGAAAAAAAAGGTTCAGTTTTTGCATCTGGCAGAAATGAAACAGAATAACTTAGCAGGATTTGTTTTTCTTTTTAGTTTTCATCCAATCCTCTTGTAACTTTAATATTGGAATTATAATTATACCGATATGTATATTGGGCAATCAGAAACACATTTTTAATTGAAATGTCTTGAGCATAACTTGTTCGTAGGAATATTGTGAAACATGGCAATTGTTTCCGTGGGTAGCTGGACTAGTTGCATCAAGTTTAAATTTGGTCCAGTGAGATCACATTGATACCTCAGCAATGGGGACTGTGAATATTTAAACTTTTGATAACATGTTGAAGCCAGAGAGCAATTTCTGGTCAGCCAAGCAAAAGCTGAAACAAAAGAAATGAAAGCCACATCATCAACTCCTAGAATTAGCTTGTTGGGCAGTGTGTTTGTCGCCACAGAGACTGCAATAAAGTTACGGCTTTCCAATAGGGGAACAGATTGCACCAGCAATGGAAATTTTGCAAATAAACACCTCTTTTCTCCACAAAAATCTGTCTGCAGTCCTGTGAGGGTTGTTCTAAAGCAGGCAGGGGGCAATTCTTCACTGTGGCCTAAGCTGCATGTCTCTCATGCTGCTTCCAGCTGATTTTTAAGCCAAATTCAGAAACTCAGTTTTGGATTGCGGTGGATTAGCAGCCAGGCCAGGCTGGTGCTGAGTCCAAACTTCACATCACAAGACTTGATTGGTCATTTCCCTGCTTCTTTCTTTTTCTATCCATGCAAGGAAGGCAAGCTTGTGGACCAGTTTACCAGTGCCTGATTTTTCATTTTAGGGATTGTTTCCTCCTCACTTGTCCCCATCCCTGTCCTCTCCCAGATGTTTACACACACGGATGCTTTCTCACACACAAACATGCACATGCTATCTTTGACACTAAGACAGACCCTTCCTGCCCCCCCCCCCCACTTTAGGGTACCATCATAGCTCCAGTGCCACAATAATCAAAGCAATAGGCAACAACAAGTTCTTCCTTTGTTCTTCTGTGATTAATTATGTGCCATCAGGTTGATGTCAGCTCTTAGCAACCATATAGATAGATTTTCTCCAGGATGATCTGTCCCCAACTGGTACTTCAGGCCTTCCAATGGTGCAGGTCTTCTGGTACCCTTTTGTCCAAGCTGAAGTCAAGGCCTATGTATCTTCTTATCACACCTGCTGTTGTGTCACACTTTTGACAACCACACCTGCCAAACCTGACCCTTTAGTCTAAGTTTCCTTGGATTTTATTACTGCTCTGCCTGCTGTCAAGGATCTGGATGCTATAGTGTTTAAAGCCGAACTTTTTTTCTAAGACACCTCATTTCCAATAGAGGCGAATATGTGTAGCTCAGGGTTGAACTGTGGAGTCCTTGGGGTTCTCTGAGCTTGGTTCTTTTCTTGCAAATGTTTCATTACCTGGCTAGGTAACATCTTCAGCACTTGCAAGAAAAGAACCAAGCCCAGAGAACCCCAAGGACTCCACGCCTCATTTCATCCACTGTTTGGGTCTCTCCTCCACATCAAAAGTTTGGTTGTTCAGCAACTGTGAAAGAAGACATGGACTAGCATCGGAAGAGTGTAGCAGATGTGCTTTTACATATACAGGCCTGCACACAGACAGTTGCATGCCTACGATGCCTACGATCATCTTCTGTAAGAAAGCATTCAGTCCTCCATAATAAATATGTGAGTAAGAGAACTAAACAATTAAGGTAAGGGTTGAGGCTTGTTGCAGGAGTAATGACTTGGATGGCAGAAAGTTCAATCTAAACACTTGGCATGGACTGTTGGTCCAGGAAAGACTTTGCAGAGAAGGGAGGCCTCAGGGGAGGGTGTTTAAAGGGACAGAGTCCCAATAGGACCTATTTCAAGTCAGCAGTTTAGGGATTGCTCTATAAATTGTGAATGACTTCTTCCAAGTGGGAAGCTAGACCATATTTATCTTTAGTGTGGTTTGTTATTACCATTTGCTATTTTAAACCATATTCATCAAATAATATTTTTATGCTTTAGGAATATATAAAACTTCTGGAAGTCTGTTCTTTCTTTTTAGTCACATCATATATGCTTAGTGAATAACTGAAAAAATATGTAGTGAAATAGATACTTTCTTCCATCACTTGAATCAAGGCCATATGGGATGAGCTGTTCAAAAACTGATGCAGAAGAATTTTATTTTTTTATGCTAGCATGTTTTTATAAAGAGCCTATGTACATATTTAATTTCTTTTATGGCTTCCCAAAATTTGCAGGGACATTTGACTGCTGCTAGCATTATTGGCTGTTAGTGGGAAAAAGTGGGTAAAGTGATAGCCTTTACTGGATGAATGTCTGTTGGAGAAACCAAACTCTCTTTGTCTTTCAACAGTACCTATTGACAGTAGTAGCCAGATATCAAGTATCTGCCATATATTAAGGCAACAAAGAAGGGCCAGTTTTGCCTTAACTCTTTGTATTTTGATGCCTCTGCAAAGTGATGGAATGATGTTCATCATTTCCCACACATCTCATTATGCATAGCCTGAGCTCTTGTGTCAAGTAATGGCATTGACCCCTTTGACAGTCCTGCACTCAAGAAGTTCCGATTATGGCTGATCACAGCTTTAGAATTTGTTACATGAATTATATATTAATCGTCCATGACTGCAGTCTGCTGCAATAATCCTGAAAAAGTGTTCAATGAAATCTTGGGAGGGGGGTGTTTTTCTCTCTTCCAAACTACCTGAATGTTAATACATTATATACGGGTGGATTACATATAGACAATTACTCCAAACTGGATTTAGGAGACATCTACTATCATACCTTTCAAATGGAGGGATTTCAGTATTATCATAAGCCAAAAACAAAGTTTGCCAATGTAAACAGAGTATCTTCTCTGTAACTGTGAGTTGAGCCAACACATACTATTGTCTGAAGAATCCAAACATTATCCCATGCCATGATAAAAACTTAGCATTTTTTAAAAATGGGATCCTTTTAAATTCATTAAAGACTCCTTTATAGCTTCCATCAGTCTATTACATTGTTCTGTCTAATGTTAGGGCCTTCTCACTCCAGGGGATTCTGTAATGCACTTTTAAAT
The DNA here is from genome assembly GCA_030867105.1 of Liasis olivaceus. Classification (NCBI taxonomy): domain Eukaryota; kingdom Metazoa; phylum Chordata; class Lepidosauria; order Squamata; family Pythonidae; genus Liasis; species Liasis olivaceus. The sequence goes on from CM061350.1 coordinate 82,237,013, forward strand.
TTGATTTGATACAAGCTGTACAGAAAGAATTGTCAGCATAGTAGGGCCCCAGTAGGAAAATTAGTATTCAGGATCTATAGCTATTTAGTATACGAGTACAAGACTTGGTATTATATGATGTACCATTGAAACATATGTACAGTCCTGAAAAGTACTGAGTTAAGTCCCTGTGGCAGCTTCCTCAGATGTCCCAAGTGCATAGGTGATAATTATTACCAATCCACAGGAAGGAGATTAATTGCCAAAGGGCACTTTCACTGCACCGTTGCTTCCATTTCTCAGTCTCGCAAACATATCTGGAAGAAGATTGCCATCATCTTCAAACTGAGGACAAACAACAAAGAATGACTGCTTTGCCTCAAGCAAAACCCATTCACCTCCACTCCACACAAAAGAAAAACAACATAATTTACTTGCATTCATGTCCATAAGTCATGTTATTTATCTTTGTATGAAAAAGCAAAATGAAAACCGTCTCTATGAAAGAGAACCGAAAAGGTGTCAAAACGTCTCTGACAACATGACAAGGATGTCTGCATCTGCCATCCTGCAAGGTAGGACAGGCTGCCAGATACTTTCTGTTTCAATTTCCAAGGTTTTTTTTTTCTTTTCACATATCTGTAGATTTTATTTTTTTTATAATAATTTTATTAAGCATTACAGTTAAACAGATAAAAAACTAAAAAACTAAAAAAAAAGAAGAAAGTAGAGAGAAGAAAGAAAAATAGAAAGAAAAATAGAAAAGAAAAAATAAGAATATGGTAAAGAAAAAGAAAACAAATATATAAAGAAATGACTTCATCACAAGTATAAACAATTTCACAATATCATTTTCTCTTAAAATACAATGAATGATTTCTTCCCATATCCCATCTCTTATCTATAAATAAATCTTTAAAGCCTTCTCGTTTAGTCCTGATGTCAGCAAAAGTCCATTAAAGGTTACCAGAGATCACAACATATCTATTTTAATCTTGATCACATAAACCAACTTTATATTCCTTCTTTTTACTTTTAACAATCTTGATCTCTAGTCCAGTCAAATAATGTCCTAGGACTTGATTTCTTTTCATTTTTTCTTTGTCCCTTCTCACAAAATCCTTCAGAACTTTAACAAGCCTCTTCTGTAAATCAATATAGGAAAGTTATCCAGATCACTCTTTTGGTTTGTTATTTGTATATCTCTTTTAATTATTAAGACATCAGACAGTTTCATTTCTATATCCAGTGTACCATCTTTTTCCATATCATTCTTGTAGCCTATCATTGTTAAATCCACTTTCAAATCAGTCTCAGTCTTGTTCAGTAAAACTTGTTCTTCTTCTATAACACCTTTTAAACACTATCTATAATGCAAACACTGTTAAAATTAACTACTGGGGCCATTGTTCACAAATATCCTTCAATATGTCCAATGCTAAAGTATTTTGCTCCATTCTGTATTAGTAAGTCAAATTTAAGTGTTCTTCTCTTTTAATTGTAATCTTTAGTTCCTTCTGGTTCCCTCTAGTGTCCAATTTCAAAGTCCTATCCTATCATTTTTTTTTTTTTAAGAATTCAAAACAACAGCATTTTCCCACAGGAAAGATTCTTATAATTTATTTCAAAATCTTATTTCAAATCCATCTGGATCCTTAGTCCATTTGTGACTTTGCAAAATCAACATTCTAATCACCCTTTTGCTATTTATTTAAAAAAAATTAAGTCCTTAAATTTGTAATTAAAATTTCTTTTGCTAAGGATTGAAGCAAACTCACTCACTGCTAAAAAAAAAAAAAAAAAACTTGATCCAAAGGCCCCTAAGCTGAAAAACAGTTAAGAAGCAATTTCCAAAAGTGATTGAGAAATGAGGCTCAGCAAATATTATGTCCATATTGGCTACATTACGACTGTGAGCTTGATGGAAATCCCTCAATTCCCAGCCACTCAACTCACAAGTCAACCACAAAAACAGTTCCTGCAGTCTACTCACAAGGAACAGCTGTCCAGAGTGGGACAGTGAGGTTTCATGGCAAACTAGATGTCCCTGAAGGAGTGGGGACGGCATCGCAGTGGAGATCGGCAGCCAGACTGAGAATACTGGCCGGCAAAGTCTCCCCAGAAAAAGGAGAGATCACGTCTCATAGATTTTAAATTACTTAACCTGAGGGTTGCAGCTTTTGAGGAGGGAAATACCAGCTAATCAGGCATGCCTTGTATCACCTGATGAGATCTATTCCAATAACTACAGTATTGTTTAACAGAAGGTGTAACTGTTGGATAATCAACCTGGTGTGTGTGTATACAGTACTGTCCAAAAGTTTTAGGCAGGTGTGAAAAAATGCTGTAAAGTAAGAATGCTTTTAAAAATATATATATTGTAATTGTTTATGTTTATCAATTTACAAAATGCAAAGTGAGCAAACAGAAGAGAAATCCAAACCAAATCAATATTTGGTGTGACCACCGTTTGCCTTCAAAACAGCATCAATTCTTCTAGGTATACTTGCACACAGTTTTTGAAGGAACTCAGCAGGTAGGTTGTTTCAAACATCTTGGAGAACTAACCACAGATCTCCTGTGGATGTAGGCTGCCTCAAATCCTTCTGTCTGTTCATATAATCCCAGACAGACTCAATGATGTTGAGATCAGGACTCTGTGAGGGCCAAACCATCACTTCCAAGACTCCTTGTTCTTCTTTACACTGAAGATAGTTCTTAATGACATTGGCTGTATGTTTGGGGTCATCCTGCTGCAGAATAAATTTGGGGCCAATCACACACCTCCCTGATGGTATGGCATGATGGATAAGTATCTGCCTGTATTTCTCAGTATTGAGGACACCATCGATCCTGACCAAATCTCCAACTCCATTTGCAGAAATGCTGTCAGGTTCAGCCCAAGAACAACAGCGAGACAGTCCAGAATCAGTTCAGCTTCTTTATTAGCTTACACCTAATAGACAGAATCTCGCCGGACTAAATCTGTACCACAACAACAGTAACTATAACCATGAGGCCCTAGGGAGGGGCCAGTCTCCTTCTCTTGACTGTCCCACACTCGAGCTGGGGGCCAAGGAGGTGCTTTCCCTGGAACCTCTCTTCCCTCTCCCAGCAACCTTGAAGCTCCATTCCAGAATCCTCCCCGCTCACGTCTTCCATCACAAATACAGCTCCAAACTTGCAAGGAACCTCCACCATGCTTCACTGTTGCCTGCAGACACTCATTATTGTACCGTTCTCCAGCCCTTTGGTGAACAAACTGCCTCCCACTACAGCCAAATAGTTCAAATTTTGACTCATCAGTCCAGAGCACCTGCTGCCATTTTTCTGCACCCCAGTTCCTATGTTTTTCTGCATAGTTGAGTCACTTAGCCTTGTTTCCATGTCAGAAGTATGGCTTTTTGGCCACAATTCTTCCATGAAGACCACTTCTGGCCAGGCGTCTCCGGACAGTAGATGGGTGTACCTGGGTCCCACTGGTTTCCACCAGTTCTGTGCTGATGGCACTGCTGGACATCTTCCAGTGTCAAAGGGAAGTAAGCATGATGTGTCTTTCATCTGCTACATTAAGTTTCCTTGGCCAGCCACTGCATCTACGGTCCTCAACGTTGCCCGTTTCTTTGTGCTTCTTCAAAAGAGCTTGAACAGCACATCTTGAAACCCCAGTCTGCTTTGAAATTTTTGCATGGGAGACATGTTGCTGATGCAGTCTAACTGCCTTGTGTCTTGTTGCTGTGCTCAGTCTTGCCATGGTGTATGACCTGTGACATGAAACTGTCTTCTACAACCTCACCTTAGTAGCAGAGTTTTGCTGTTCCTCACCCAGTTTTAAGCCTCCTACACAGCTGTTTCTGTTTCAGTTAATGACTGTGTTTCAACCTACATATGAAATTGATGATCATTAGCACCTGCCTGGTATAATTGGTTCATCATACACCTGACTCTAATCCTACAAGATCCCTGACTTTGGGCAAGTGTACAAAGTGTGCAAGTGTAAGAAATGATGCTGGTTTGAAGCCAAAGGATGGTCACACCAAATATTGATTTGATTTAGATTTCTCTTCTGTTCGCTCACTTTGCATTTTGTAAATTGATAAACATAAACAATTACTATATATATTTTTGAAAGCATTCTTACTTTACAGCATTTTTTCACACCTGCCTAAAACTTTTGCACAGTTATGCGTATGTGTGTGTGTGTGTGTGTGTGTGTGTGTGTGTGTGTATATAATATATACATGGACGAGACAAGAGAACTTGGAATTGATGGAATGCTACTACAACAGCAGACCTAATGAGAGGGGATATATGAAACCTATGAGGGAACTATGGATAGACAGAATATCTACATCCACACTAACTGAGAAACAACTAGTTACCCAGCGCTTCAACATACTGAAGAGGAAGCTGCTTTCACAACTTGAGATAGACCAACTCCACATTACAACCCGGACTCAAGCAGACCTAGAAGAACAAGCAGATGGGCAGCCAACACCTGAAGCTGGAATGTCACTGCCACCCCTTCCATTACAGAGCACAGCAGCTGATATGAGGCATAAGGTCACGGATAAACTAGCTACAGTCAACCCTCAAGTCCGATTACCAAGGCTCAGTGGAGAAGTACCATCAGATAGTATGCTAGAAGATGCCAACAGAGCCCTCCAGACAATCCCTACTACCACCATAACTGAAAACAATGAATTGGTATATGCTACAGCCACTGTAATCCTGGAAATGCTTGGCTACACGATCAAGAAGAACAGCAGTACATACCCACCCTGGAAAATGAGATTGGAGGCTAAGATCAAGGCAACTCGGAGAGAAGTCAGTCAGCTGGTGGAACTACAGAAGCATGTGGAGATTAGGGATAAGACTCGGCTACTGAAAAAATACATGGGCCTGACTCCATCTGCAGCCCTAGAGACTGTTAAACAAAGGCTCACAGCACTGGCTGCCAGGCTAAGGAGATACACTAGAGAAGCAGAGGCCAAGAACATAAATGCCCTGTTCTCCAAAGAACCACCCAAAGTGTACTCCCAACTGCAGTGCAACCACAGAGTAACAGCTGAGCCACCAGCAGCGGAAACTGAACAGTACTGGAAGAACATATGGGAGAAAGAGAAGACACATAACACCAGTGCAAAGTGGCTGCAAGACCTGAAAGCAGACCACAGCAATCTCCCAGAACAGGAACCAGTCACCATCACAGTAGCAGACATCCAACAGCAGGTCAAGAACATGAAAAGCTGGACAGCAGCTGGCCTGGACATGATCCACACCTACTGGCTAAAGAAACTAACAGCAGTGCATGAACGCCTAGGAGCACAGATGAACCAACTGCTAGCAGCAGGCTCCCACCCAGACTGGCTAACACAAGGAAGGACAGTGCTGATAATAAAAGACCCCCACAAGGGAACAGCACCATCCAACTACCGGCCAATAACCTGCTTCCCCACAACATGGAAAGTTCTATCAGGCATCCTAGCTGCCAAGCTACAAGACCATATGGGCCAGTACATGAGCACAGCTCAGAAGGGGATTGGGAACAACACCAGAGGCTCAAAACACCAGTTACTCATAGATAGAGCAGTTGCCCGAGACTCAAGGTCTAGGCAGACCAATCTGAGCACAGCCTGGATTGACTACAGGAAAGCCTATGACTCAATGCCACACACATGGATCTGTGAATGCCTGGCACTATACAAAGTCAACAGGACACTAAGGACCTTCCTCAAGCACTCAATGGGACTGTGGAAGACAACACTGGAAGTGAACTCAAGACAGCTTGCACAAGTGGCCATCAAGTGCGGCATATACAGCAGTGGGGGACAGTGCATGAACGCCTAGCAGCACAAATGAACCAATTGCTAGCAGCAGGCTCCCACCCGGACTGGCTAACACAAGTCTTTATTTCAACTTCCTCTATCCACATCACATTGGCACAAGTGATGTGTTGCAGGACTTTTAGCTTATCTGCCCTGCAGTTATATAAATGGAATCATTTTATGCTAATATTGTGACTTTTAAATTTCTTCAATGGCATGCCCAATTTTTAACATTATTTGTATCTTAAGGACCAATTTCATATATTCACCTGAATGTTCCATTCACTTTCAACATCTGTGAACATGTGGCTATAGATGCAATGCTAAATGAAGCTTGGTAGTTCTCCAAAATACATTTTCAGTAGTAGCATGAAGGTGATGCACCAGGACCCAATTCTATTTCTTCAAATACCATTTTTAAACATGGTTTACCACCCCTGCAAAAATACAGAACTCTGAAATTTTAATGTAATCTAACCCAATTTACCACACACACACAAAAGACTACAGCAAAGATTACTCTTTCTAATTCATATTTTTCCTCTTTCTCTTTGTCTGTGTGTGTGAAAAGAATGTATGAGATCTTTGCTTTTTATTTAAGCCATTTAAAACTGCAGTGCTGTTGCACTCAGGTTAATAGAGCACAAGGCTGCTTCCAAATGCAGCTGATAGTAATATTTCTGTTGGATAAAAGTCTGGAGGGAGGCAATTTAGTAATTTTGCTGCAGTCTCAATGACATCCTGCAATCAACCAGTCCTCAATGAATGTCTAGTCATCAATATTAGCCACAATAGGAAACAACAATATATAATACAATGCACATTTTTCAAGATGCTCTCCGAGATCCTCCATCCTCTAATCTTCAGTATGAGCATAATGGACTCTGTTAGCTAAAACAATGGCAAGGGGTGGGAGGTGACCATTTTTAGGTTTTTTTTAGAAAATCATTACAAAATACCAGAATAAATGAATAGTGTAAAATGTCTACTTTTGCTGCTATATCTTGTTAGGAAAGAGAAGACACACACCCTCAAATTTATTTAAACTATGCTCAGCATCAAGGTTTCTCCAATGTAATAAACTATCAGCTATCACTTTTGCCCCAGGAAAGTGAAAAAGACTTCTAAAAACCCAAAAAGGATGGATGGATGGATGGATGGATGGATGGATGGATGGATGGATGGACGGACGGACGGACGGACAGACAGATCTCCTTATTAATATATAATAATATAGATATTATTATTCTAATGTTTTCCTCTCTTTATGAACTGCAGCTATTTCCATCAGATAAGAATGACAGTGCTGAAGCAAAAATTCCTGTCCTAAATACTCCAATCTTTCCAATATTCCCGCATCATTCATAAACAGCAAGTAGTTATACATAAACTATTTACAAATTTCACACATGTAAGAAGTCTAAGCAAATCAAATGCCAAGCTGAGCTCCTTGTGTCAACCAAAAATAAAATGTAATATTTTAATGCTGAACAGAATGGCAGTGTTTTCTCCAATCCAAAATATCCTGAAGGACACTCCTCATTCTCTGTATTGGAAATAGCTATGTTCAAGAAGGGTTTGACATGCCTCTGGAAGCAAGCTTTCAAATAACACAACCAGAAGGCGTTACTCAATAGTGTTCAAATTGTGCAAGCATTCATGCTTCTTGTTTGAAAAAGATAAACTTTGTGTGCTTTACAGAGAGGCACAGCTGAAATGACTTCTTTCTTATGTACCTGCCACAAACATAGCCAAATATCTAGCATTACTGATATGTTTTTCTGATACCAAGAGGGCTATCTTGTTCAGCCTTTGCAAAATTTATTTATGAATGAAGTCCAGCAGGTATAAAAACCCACCCTCAGCACACAATGAAGGGAATGTGAGCCATGTAACAGAGCAAACATCTAATCACTTGGTCATGAACAGTGATTTGAGGAACTCTAAAAGGTGAGGAAGTTTCCTCTCATTCTATTTGTGATCTGATCAGCATACCAGAGATCAGCCCAGATCTTGCCTCAGCATTGCCAATCATAAACATTCTTAAAAAGCACCATTTTAAATCCGCTTATAACCCAGCCAGCTCAGAACATTGAATAAAATGCAATGTAAATAAAGAAGGACTTTGCAAAATTCTTTGGGGAAAAGGCTCAAAAAATATAAGAAGCCCTGTGACTGTCACCATGGCTCTGATGGATCTAGAGGGCAAGTTAGTCAGGTCTCAAAATACTAGAGTTTTAGCTATATCTTCAACTCTGCCTGGGGGAGGGATAGAGGGGAGTGGGACTGGCAGTCAATAATTCTGATGTCATATAATCATCTGGCTCCTACTAGCATCCTCCTACCTATATACAATATGGTTTGATATTTCCAAACTCTGCCTGCCTGCCTGCCTGCCTATCTATCTAATCTATCTTAGTAGCACAATATTTAAAGAGAAGAGGCATATGTAAATAAGGCAAGGTGAGCCACAACAGGCAAAACAGCCTAAACTGGTGCCACCTGCTTATTTAACAAGTCTAAGATATTGCTCTATATTTCCTTTTTCCTTATTTTAACATACACAGGAATTCCACTCTACATATCAGGTTAACTAACATTAATATAGTAGGAACCACTAAAGGTATGCATGCAAATAAAAATTGAGCTAGGTAATACAGATAATCAGAGGAGATTCCCTTAAATCACCTAGTGCTTTCTCTGTGCCAGGTTGCAGCTGTGATTATTAAGCATCGGAGGAATTTGACAGAAACAGAATCTGTTCATAAGCATCCATCAAAATTACTCACCAGATGAAAAAATTCTGAAGCTAGCATTCCACAATACATTGCCAGTGGCAGAAGATGTAGCCTGAAGTTTTGCCCTAGTTAAACAGAGCTCTTTTTTTTCAAAGGAGTCTTCTGCTATTTACAAGACGAAGGTTTTCTCTTGCAATCACATATTGGAACAAACAGATTTTGTTCACGCTACTTAAGACCTCATGCCCAGAGTTATAGCTTATTCACACAGTAGCATGCAGTGAAATAACAAGCCAGAATAATAATACTTGGGTTATAATGGCAGTGTAAAAAGATAGTAAACACAGTCCAAATAATCCTTGCAATTCTTTTTTTTTTAATTGCATAAGCTTAAGGAATACAAAAGAATAAAGTTTTTAAAAAGCAGAGTGAAAAACAGGACATAAATAAAAACATTATGAAGAGGAATTTTAGTTGATAAATTCTTTCCTCCCCTTCCATTTTTTTCTAGCAACTAACCACTACTTAAATATTTGTGCTATACTTTGAACATTAAACATTCATTAAAAAAACAGATTTTTGCTTATTCTATATCTATTTGACTCATTTCATCTGTTGTTTTTAATTCATCTGTTAACTCTTTTCCTAGAAACTTTATTCCAAATATCTGAACTTGCCTTGCTGTGTGATGTATCATATATAAAGGAGCCATTCCTGCTTAAATTTCATTAAACTTCTGTTATGAATATATACAGTTTGTTTTGCCATTGTTGTATATTCTCCAGTTTGGGTCTCACAGTCTTGTATCATTGGCAAAGTTTCACTTTTCCAATTCTGTGCCAGATTCATTCTTGCTACTGTCAGCATATATCTTAGTAAGTTAAGATACTTTTCATTTATGCTTTCTGGTTCCAAAACTCTTGAGTTTCTTTGCAGGACCACTACATATGGTAAAATGTCCATTCTTTGTTGTGGCATTTCTATCATTTATTATAATGTGACTTGTTCATCTAGGTGATCATTGATGGAGTTATATGCCATGTATAAAATCTCTTACACCAATCTTCCCCCAAATTGTAGCTCAGAGTGAATTTTATTGATTTTTTTTCATGGTGATAACTTCTTTTAAATTTTGCAAACACTTCATCATGCCATTTTTTATTTTTTCTGTTTCATATTTCAACAACAATTTATAAATGCATCCCAATAAATGATCTTGGTTCTGTATAAGTGTTTCAAATGCTGTCATTTTTCTCAAGATCCCTCCTTCTTTCTTAAGGTCCTTTTTTAAAAATTCTTCCAGCCATTTGTAAATACATTAACCATGGTAAATTCCTATCTTCACTGAGCAATTCTTGCTGTGTCTTTAGTCTGTTTATTGAGTATGGAAATCCTTGCAATTCTGAGTTTCAGCTCCAGCACAGTTTGACCATGTATATGATAGCCAAAGTTGCAATCATTTAAAACAATAATGAACAAATCAGATTTTTGGCCAGACTGCAGCTCATTTGCAGAATGTACCTTGCATGGACCAAGGCCTAGTTTACATTTCTAGCTGGGAAAAAAAAATTCACCGAGGATGGGTGAGATGGATTACTGCCTGTGATTTCAAACACCTACTGCCACAATAGACAATATTGTGTTATATAGATCAGTTGACAAAGTAAGGCAGATGCAGGAGACTTTTTTCTGGAAAATACAATCCTTTCATCCCTTCCAGCAGCAGCATCACCATCACCATCATCTTCATCTTCATCACAACCAACTGCTTTTTGCTTCTTTCTGTCTGGCTTCTTTAAACAATTTGGAAAAGGGTGGGATGGCAACTTGACAGTATAAATGAGACTCCTCCTTCTAGATGAGATACTTTTTCCTTTTCCTTGCATTTTGTAGAAAGCTGAATAGGTCAGAAGACTGCTAATTGGGATATATGCATTTTGTGAAGAACAGTCATCACTCCATCCCACTACAGTCCAGTCTGACACAGAGCAGGGGCAAAATAAAGGCTTAACAAAACTCCATATGCCTGATCAGAAAAACTATCTACCAAGAAAGTGTGAATAAGAAACTCTCTGTAGATAATATATAAAGACAAGCCATAGGACTCTAGATTTACTTTTTTGTATCAAATGGCTGTTCTAAAAAGTGAGATTTGAGCGGCAAACACAACTTTAGAAAGGAACTCTATCTGTATGACATATATGTAGATTCTAACTCTGTAAGACAATGAATTCCAGAAGTACAGTGGTACCTCAGGTTATGAACGCCCCTCCTTACGAATTTTTCGCGATACGACCAGCTCCAGCCCCAAAAATTTACCTCGCCGTGCGACCTCCGCCTCGAGCCACGAACCAGATCTGCGGCCATTTGCCCTGCTGCCACATGGTTGTGGCTTCCTGTGGGCGAGATCGTGGTAGCAAGGAGACGTTCGGTGAGTCTTGTGGTGTGTTTTGTGGCGTTTGGAAGGTTTTTGGTGTGCTCGTCAGCATGGCTCCAAAGAAAATGCAGAGCGGGCTTGGCAAGAATAAGGCTTTGAAGAAGAAAGTGATGATCGAACTGAAGAAGGAGATTATAGAAAAGCACGATCGTGGTGTTCGTGTGACTGATCTGGCCTCGGAGTACAAGATGGCGAAGTCGACCATCTCGACTATTTTGAAGAATAAAGATGCCATCAGAGAAGCTGATGTGGCAAAAGGAGTAACGATGTTAACGAGGAAGAGGACACAAGTGCTGGAAGAGGTGGAAAAGCTGTTGTTAGTGTGGCTGAATGAGAAACAGCTGGCAGGTGATAGCGTGAGTGAAGCTATCATCTGTGAAAAAGCCGGGAAACTGCACAGTGATTTACTGCAAAAAAAACCTTCTACCAGCGCAGCAAGTGAGGAATTTAAAGCCAGCAGAGGCTGGTTTGAGAAATTCCGCAGGAGAAGTGGTATCCACAGTGTGGCAAGACATGGAGAGGCTTCCAGTTCTGACAAGGCTGCTGCAGAAGCCTACAAGGAAGAATTTGAGGACTTCATGAAGGCGGAAGGATACGTCGCTCAGCAAGTGTTCAACTGTGATGAGACAGGGCTGTTCTGGAAGAAGATGCCAAACAGAACCTACATCACGCAGGAGGAAAAGGCACTGCCAGGGCACAAGCCCATGAAAGACAGATTGACCCTTTTGCTGTGTGCAAACGCAAGCGGTGACCTGAAGATTAAGCCGCTACTGGTGTACCATTCCCAGACCCCTTGTGCGTTCAGGGAACACAATGTGAACAAGGCCAGACTGCCTGTCATGTGGAGGGCCACTGCGAGAGCGTGGGTCACAAGGCAGTTGTTCATGAAATGGCTGCACGAGGTGTTCTCACCCAGCGTTAAAAAATATCTTTCTGAGAACCAGCTGCCTGAAAGGTGCCTTCTTCTGATGGACAATGCCCCGGCACACCCTCCAGCCTTGGTGGATGATATGGACACTGAGTATGACTTTATAAAGGTCAAGTTCCTCCCCCCCAACACGACACCTCTTCTGCAGCCGATGGACCAGCAAGTAATCTGCAACTTTAAGAAGCTCTACACAAAGGCGCTCTTCACCAGGTGTTTCAATGTCACTGAGGAAACATCCTTGACTCTGACAGAGTTTTGGAAGAAACATTTCAATGTCCTCCACTGCATCAGCCTCATTGACAAAGCCTGGGAAGATGTCACCTGCCGGACCTTAAAGTCAGCCTGGAGGAAACTGTGGCCAGAATGTGTCACTGAATGTGACTTTGAAGGGTCTGATGCAGAGGTAGTGGAGGAGATTGTGTCCATGGGCAAGAGCATGGGTCTGGTTGTTGATGATGCAGACATAGAGGAGCTTGTTGAGGACCATGAGGAGGAGCTGACCACGGAAGAACTTGCTGAGCTCCAGAGTGAGCAACAGAAAGCACTTGGTGAGGAGCATTCCACTGAGGAAGAGGAAGACAGGGAGGAGGTTAGCAGTGACGTGATTAAATCCATTATGGAAAAATGGAATGAATGCCATGACTTCTTTGAGAAGCACCACCCCAACATAACTGTAACGAACAGAGTGTTGAACATGATGAACGATAACGTGGTCTCTCATTTCCGGAGGGTTATGCAGCGCAGGAAAAAACAACTGACTTTAGACAGTTTTTTTCCCAGAACAGCTAAGAGGCAAAGAAGAGAGGAAACCCCTGAAGGAGATCTCCCCGATGTCCCTTTGGAGGGGGACTCTCCCTCCAAACAATAACTGCCTCCCCACCTCATTCTCCCTCTTCATACTGTGCTGTACTGTACTTTTTTCATGTTTTTGTGGTTTAAAAATAAAATGCATATGTTTCAGAACTGTTTGTATTTACATTGAACCTTATGGGGAAATTTGCCTCGTGTTGCGACCAAATTCAGAAGGCAGATTAGCCATATTTACATTGAACCTTATGGGGAAATTTGCCTCATGGTGCGACCAAATTCGGAGGGTGGAATGGATTAACTGTATTTACATTGAACCTTATGGGAAAATTTACCTCGCGTTGCGACCAAATCGAGTTGCGATCAGAGACACGGAATGGATTAAGTTCGTAACGCGAGGTACCACTGTATAGGCAGAAGATAGTTCTGGAAGCAATATTAAATCTGCAACAATAACAGCAACAAAATAACTTGCTTTCCCATTTACCCTAAATTAAATAAAGGAAACTTGGAGTAAACTGGAGTGAATTTATGTAGAAATAACTGGGAGCTCTGCTCTAGTACTCAGAACACATTTTCTGGGCTCCAGATGGTGGATCTTGGGATTCTAGCAAAATATAAAATAGGTCCTCCAAGCCTAAAATCCGGCCAGTATCCACCCTTACTTTAGAACATAATGTACCCTAGATTCTTGGGAATAATGAGGTTACAAGACTCGTTCAATCTAACTCTTGCCAAAGAATTGGCTTGGGTTCTCCATTATCTTCCAAGTGTCAGCAAATTAAATAGAATATTAAATCTGATTTATAACTAAATGTAGCTTGTAGTGCTTACTGTTCATTCTTAATCTAAAAAAAAATTCCAGAGATTTGTATTTTATTTTCTAAAGGGCTTCTGCTTCTTGTGCTTTCTTTTTTCTTTCTTTTATACCCATCCTACATAGCATTAACTTCATATTTAATATCCAGAGACCAATTCATTTCATGCGTTTTTAGTGTGTAATAAAGCCAGTTGGCTGGAAGGAATTGCTAAGGAATATAAAATATGCCCTAGGGTAGGGGTTTTCAAACTTTTCAAACCACTGAAACTGTTGGTTAAAAAAAACAAAACAAAACAAAACAGAAACTCTTATCAAGACACAGAACTCACGGATCCCCATCAAGTTCTCATAAAACCCTAGAGTTCCATGGAATAAAGTTCGAAAAACCCTGTCCTAGGGCATTAGTAAACTTTTTCATCAGCCTGATATTTTGAGAATACGGTAGTTTCTAGTGACAGCAGTCAATTTGTTAGGGTGGATACATTACACCTTTAGTGTTGCTAGATGATCAGGTTTGCATTGTAGTGGTAGAATTCCTGGGTTTCTACAGAAATTCTGATCCTAGTTTTATACTCTAGCCTTCTTCTTTCCCTCATAATAATGATATAAGATACTTCACCTCAGGAAACACCCAAAAACAACATGTCTGCCATCCCCTCAGTTTTTAATTCTCACCTCAAGGGTGGTGCTTTCCTGCTCTCTCTGCCCCCATTAGCTTCCATGACAACAGCTTTCCGGTGTTCCAAGTCCCGTTTCCATTCCCAATGGCCCTCCTGAGATCCTACTTCAAAGCAACATAGTACAAGTTTTGCAATTTTAAGCATTGGTGCTGCTACTAGCAAGAGTGTAGGAGAAGTAATATGTTTACTTTTCAGACTAAACCACTCCTAACTGGTAAAAAGCCAGGAGCACAACAGAGAAAGGCCACTCTTTCGCTAAGCCATCTGGCATATAATGTCTCAGGTTTTGCTAGCCACATTTGAGAAAGTTATTATGCAGTTATTTTGTAAGCAAAATTTGAAGCATTATTATTATTATTATTATTATTATTATTATTATTATTATTAATCTACAATTAGATTCACAGTCAAAGACTGGGGAAACTTAATAATTCAAGTCATGACCAAGGACCTAAGAATTATTAAGGTCCTGTCTGAGGATATAGGCAGTTCCAGACAAGATTTTTTTTTTTTTTTGGTAAAATTAGGGTGTTTAGGTCCAATAAATTCAAAATTTCCAAATTTTATTTGTGTGTTTATTTATTTATTAATCAAATGTATATGCCACCCATCTCACTGTATAAGTGACTCTAGGCAGTTTACAAGTAAAAAAGCAATAAAAAGGAATAAAAGTTTACAAAAATATAAAGTTAAAAGACAGAGAGAGCATCCTTAGGCCACTGACCACCCCCAGTGCTGCAAGCCCCCAGTATCAAGGGAGTCCTTTAGGTTTTGCTCCAAGGGCTCCAGTCATGAGTGGTCTAACAGCAGATTTCTTTTTCCATAAGCATTCAACTTCAAATCTGCAAGTCCCGCTATTTCACATTTTTTTCCAATTTCTTTTTCTCAGTCCTAGCATCACTAGGTATAGCAACATCAGTGAACCAGACCTTTTCAATGACTGTTATATCAGGCCTGTTGTGAACAAGGAGCCTATCTGTTTGGATTTTAAAGTCCCATAAGATTTTAATCTGCTCATTTTCCAAAACCTTCTCAACTTGATAGTTCCAGTGGTTCTTGCTAAATTCAGATCCAAACCTCTGGCAAAGTTTCCAGTGAATAATTCTGGCAACTCGATCATGATGCTGCTTATAGTCAGTTTATGAAATTTTGCTGCAGCCACTGATCAAATGGTCAATGGTTTTATCCTTTTCACTACAAAAACGACATTTATTGTTGTTTGTTACATGATGAATTTTTGCTTTTCATGCAATTAGTCAAGAAAGCTTATTCTTGAGCTGCTAAAATAGTCTTCAGTTTCTTTCTTTAACACCCATGAACTTAAGCAGCTCCATGTGGGGTTTTTATTGGATTTTCCTTGTATATCCTTCAAGTATTGACCATGCATTGATTTGTTCTTCCAATTAACAAATTGGTTTTCAATTGTTTCTTTCCCATACTCAGCCTTCTCCTTTATTGTTTTCAAAAGCTTTCTATTATTATTATTATTATTATTATTATTATTATTATTATTTGCATTAAGGAATGCAAAAAAATCTTGTAACTGCATACATACCCACTGCCATGAAGCACTTGGGACCACATATTTTTCAAAATATAACAAAATATTGCCTTGGAAAGATATTAGCTCCCAAAGAGCTAAAAGCGATCAATTCACTATGAAAAGCTACTTTTAAAAAATGTACTATGAACAGCTTCATTTTGTTCCATCCCACCACTATTCTCATTCCCCAAATCCTGGGAAGCAATTTAAAGTCAAGCCGTAATTATTCTACTAACATGAAATGCTGAGAACAAGGAGCAAAACTCACTGCTCCGCCCTGAGCTGCGGCAAATCCTGCAGCAACAAAAATCCCATCATCTCTGCGCCACACAAAAGGGAAGGAAGGCAAGACAAGGAAAGCAGCCAGGAGCATCTCACTTTGCACAGGCTGATCCTTCTTTCGAGGAAGAGAAAGTGACCAAACCCTTTGCTTCCAAATGTTCACCCCTGAACATTCTGCCTGACCTAAAGAAGGGGTGTTGCAAAGCCATCAAATGACCATTGGCCTTCTGGAACCTGAAGTTCAGGAACTGAAGAGGAAGTCACAGTTCCCTTTAATGGGGAAACAAAATCAAAGCATCTTTTCCCCCTCCCCCAAGGGGGAAAAAAACCCTATCTGCAGCAATTTCAAGTGCATGCAGCTGAGTCAGAAATAAACAAGCACAGCTCTCCCACCATGCTGATGTTGTAGGAACACAGAAGTCCAGAGGTCATCCCAGCTGGACCATTGTGTGGAAATATGCTGACTCCTGTTGTGATTTTTTTTTCCTCTCTAAGCATGTTCATTTTTGCTAATTTTTTCAATAATAGATTTATTTTCCCCTGGTTGCTGGAAGCATCGTCATCGTCATCGTCATCGTCATCATCATCATATTATTTTATTTTATTTTATTTATCAAACTTATCCCCACCCATCTCCCCCCCAATGGGGGACTCTGGGTGGCTTACAACAGATTAAAACAATAAATAAATATATAGTTAAAATTTATAAGAAAACACATTTACACTGAATAAAGCAAGAGGAAAAATCCAGGAGGCTGATGGAAGCAACACCAGCCCTCTAGGGGGCTAGCCAACCCCATATCTGATGACCTCGCCCCAGGCCAGATGGCAGAGCCAGGTCTTCAAGTCCCTCCGAAAGGCCAAGAGTGAGGGGGCCTGTCTCATCTCCGGGGGCAAGATGTTCCAAAGGGCAGGGGCTACAGCAGAGAAGACCCGCCTTCTGGACCCCACTAGTCAGAGTTCTTTTGCCAAGGGGGTCCAGAGCATGCCCTCTCTGTGTGATCAGGTGGGATGGTTTGAAATCATGGGGGAGAGGCAGTCCCTCAGGTAGCCTGGCCCCATGCCATGTAGGGCTTTAAAGGTGATAACCAACACCTTGAATTGGACCTGGAAGCAAACTGGTACCCAATGCAGCTCATGGAGCAATGGTATTAAATGAGTCCTTCTTCGGACCCCCAAAATAGCTTGCACAGCTGCATTCTGGACCAGCTGAAGCTTCCGGATACTCTTCAAGTGTAGCCCCATGTAGAGCGCATTGCAGTAGTCTTTATTATTATTTGCCAAGGGCAACTAATACCAGTGGTAAAATGGTAATCCTTAGCCAACTGCTTCCAATCTGCAGTTTAGAGCAGGCTATCCCCTTTGTATCTGGGACCTCAAGAGTTTGTTCTTTTCTTGAACAACAGCTAGGAGCAGAGGAGTGGGATTGGTGAGGCAGCCAAGCGATACTGGGAAAGTTCTGCAATCTACAACAGGAGGCAAACAATATCAATGAGGTTTTCCAACAATGTTTTGTTTATGTATAATAAGCAGATAGTCAGACAATGTGGAGGTGAAGGATTTTTTTTTTTCTTCAGAATCTGTTGTAAAATTGCAAGTGTGGCAGGGCTGGTGATTCTGCTGATTTTGCTCAATTTTGCTTAAGAAGGTTGGAATCCTACTACCCTCTTTTTCAGGAATACCTGAATTGAACTGGTATACATAAGCATGTATAATATTGCACTATGCAAATTGAATTTAATCTGAATATTGTGTGAAGGAAAAGATGCTTCTCTAGATGGGTTTCTATTGTCAGAAAAAAGATGTGTATTATTATTATTGTGCTATAATCTCATCCAGTGTTTAACAGGGAATAACCAATACTGAATCTAGGGAGACTTCTGAGTAGGCGTGCAGAAATGCCATTGTTGAATAGATGTCCTGCTTGCTTCTGAGCGAGCATGGAGTGAGTGGGGTTTGTAGTCAATGCTTATTTGGGAAGGGACTTGCAGAGACTCTGTCCATTTTAATTTTGGTCCCATCAGATTAGAAGATGATCCTTGATATCCTTCACAGAACTGGGCTAGAAACATTTCTCTACTGCTGGTGCAACCTTATGAAATAAGCACAAAGAAATTATTATTTGGATGTCTTGTTTGGTTGGACCTGTACAAAGACTTTTAAATCTTGAGAGGAAGAACATGTGCCTGAGAACAGAAGGGAGAAGAAAAAGATGGCTCCTGGATACAAGTTGTATTGAAATAACTATGTCCCTATTTCTGATTCTGAAGTAGCAGACACATAAAACAGAAGCCCTTGATTTGCACATATTTATCGCAATCCCTAATCTGTCTGCCGGCATTACTAACAACACTTGCGGCAACCAGGTAGCCATGACAACTCATTGCCAACAAAGACAGGCACTCCTTTTTTCACTGAGCAACTCCTTGTCTTTTATTTCATTGTTATGACCAGGAAAAAGATTCCCCTGGAGGCTGCTCTGACAAGATTGTGAGATTGTTTGCCAATACAATCGTGTACATTCACTCCAGGTTAGATGCCACTTGGGCAAAGTCGAGTAAATTGACGGGGCAATATCTTGCACAACCGTCTGGGTCTTTTTTCAGCTTACGGAGTTTGAGGAAGTGGCTTTGGGTTCTCTGCAATATGAGCTGTGACATGTGCAGGCTGATCGATGTCCCGTCTGGCCTCTTTGAGCGTGGGGGAGGGGAAGTGCAACTGGATTTCGGAGGTGATCAGTGCCTCGTTAGTGGAGAGGCGAGCTGCTCAGCAGCATAATATGGATGTCTCATTTGCTGCTTTGGTTACCCATAGGTTTCTGGGACTGGTTTAAAGCACTGTCTTTAATAAAACACTGAATAGTTTGGCACCTGTATGCCTGCCAGACCATTTCTCTGAGTTGAATCAACTGCCCTATGCACTCATCCTGGGAGGCAATGCTGAAGGTCCCCATCTCACATGAGGTTAAGGGGAGGGATTCCAGAGACAGTTTTTCTTGATGTTAGTCCCCACATTATGGACTCATATATCCCCTGAAGCTTGATTGGCACCCACCCAATCTACACAAATATGTTAAAACTGTCTTGTTCTGGCAGGCCTATTTGGGATTATGGGTTTTGAGGTATCAGGCTCAGTTGTATTTTTATCAAGTGATAGTTATTTCCTGGAGTTCAGACAGGGGTCTTTCTGAACTTTATCAGGAGATGCAAAGAATTGAACCAGGGATTTTTGTAGGCAAAACATGTCTGCTTTCTTGCTCTGCATCCAATTTCCTACTTGCTGACTGAAATTTGGGCTTACGAACATTGTCCAAACCAACTTTTGTCAAAACTTTTGGCACAAGATGTGATAGCATGTTCTGTGAGTTGAAAGTGTTGGCCCTCACTGACAACCAATCATATTCAAACAATGTGCAACTTGTTCTGCATAAACTTGGATTGATGTATGCGTTGAAACATGCATAGACAGTCAATCTTCACTCAGAGATGCATTTATCATGTGCATCTCAGTATGCATTGGGGCCTGCTGTTCTCAGTTCAACTGCTATACATACAACATAGGCATTTATAGCTGAATCAAGTTGATGACATTTAGGTGGACATTTTGCTTCTCCTGCAAAATTTTCATGCAAAATAACATTTCTGTTATACTGCCAATATTACAAGGGTTAGGTGCTGTCTCACTAGTTCTGTCTGATATACAGTACTGCAGGTTGTTAAGCTTGTATTGTATTGTGCTATCGTGGTGAAACAGCTGGTGTCTTGGTATAGAATCTTTATCCACATTTGCCAACTTTTGTGAGAGAAAGAAAGCCTATCAGTCTGAGATTAAATTCCCACACAGGAATAGGACTGAGGTCTGAGAGGGAAGACTGGGTAGGAAAACTCAGGACCAAAGATCAGAGGGATTATTGAAGAAAGAAAATGGGGAGACAAAAGAATTTGCAAGCTGGGGACTGAATTTAAACGAGGGAGGCCACACTTCCTTTTTAAAAAAGGGATTGAAATAATACAATGAGCAGACATGAAGTTGGATAAGTCCTGCATTTCCACTAAAGTTTAGTGGATGGTTGAAGTAACTTGGTGTGTTAAGCATTAAATCAAGCCTTCTCTGATTTCCTGTTGAATATTTCTGCTGAAAATAGTGAGAAATTGTGGCACTTTGAAATTAGTGGCATGATTTCTGGGGAATATAGGGTTTTGTGACCACAAATCCACCCCCACCCCTAAATGTCAGGGGAATTCTCCAAAATACAATCTAAAAAGATCACACTACCCTGATTTAAATTTACTAACCAACCCATTACAGGCTTCTAGTAGGAGTTTATTCAGATGTTTTGGACACAAATGAGATTAAATACTTCAGCACATAATGTCCTTTTACTCTAGGGGAAGAAGTGATGATGGCTTAGTTTTAAAAAGTCATTCAAGAATATAGAGGTACCATTTCTTTAAACATAGGAATTTGGATTGTGCAGAGTACTTTCTTTTTGTATGTCAACTTCTTTGCCCAGAAGAGCACAAAGCAAAAAGCACACGTAGCATAGATTGCTCAGCAGTCAGCGGTGTCCAGAAAGAAGGGATTTTCCATGGCATTTTTGCACTGTTCATCATAGCAAGTTGCCAAGTGTCTGCGCCAGATCTGCCTAATCAGCATAGCGACTTCTTTAAAAAGAGTTTTAGCCATTATTGCACAGGCTTGCTTTGTGATGATCATAGCTCCCTGCCAGTACACATTATCCTAACATTTGCTTTTTCCCTAGCAACTTTTAATGACTGAGTTAAAAATTCCTACCTAATTTGAAACTGTAATTATTTTAGAAAGGCTTGAAAGTTAACTCCAACAGCATATGTTTCTTATAGGGCATGATCAATATACCATGCAATGAAAAGAAAAAAAACCACTCCAAACCATGGTATTTGATTTAAAATAACGAAAACAGGAAAAACCAGTCTGGCAATTGGAAGAAATGTTTTAGGAAAGGCTGCATTAATAAGAAAGGGACAAAGTGTTTTGCAAACTTTTCCTACACCAAAGATTGATCTATCACCATTAAAAAAAATCAATATGAAGATGATTCCCAGTTGTACATGTCTACCTCAGGCCCACTGTGAGCTGTGGTGGAAGTCATGATCTGATATCTGTAGGCTGTCAGGGTCTGGATGGGGAAGAACAGAGTCAAACTCAACCCAAACAAGATAGAATAGGTGCTGATTCAGACACCATCCCGTTCCAGGATTGTACCACCTTTAAGTCCTGTTGGAATTGTAAGAACAGACTCTCAGTTTGAGGGTCCTCCTGGGTTCATGTCTTCTGTTTGAGGAGAAGGTAAGGTCCTGGCCAGAGAGGTTGGCTGGTGCCCCATTTGCAGTCCTACTAGAAATGGGAAGCACTGAAGGTGGTCACTGATGCCCTTGCCATCTGTAGATTAGATTACTGTAACTTGACCTACATGAGGCTGCTGTTCAAGGCCACCTGGAAACTTCAGCTCTCTAAAAGGCAGCAGCATCATGAGTTCAATGGTCAGTCACAATACTGCCTCATGATACCTCCCCTGTGGAAGCTGCATTGATTATCCTAGGTTACCAAGTACAGTTCAAGGTGCTGGTCACAATTTACAAAGCTGTATATGGCTTGGGGACTGGGCAACTTAAGTGTTTCTGTCCCTCCTACCCAAACAAATAGAGATTGCCTGCTAAGAGTCTGTAGCACTTCTGGTGGGAGAGGGCCCATCAGTGATCATTCTCTGTAGCAGTTCCCCTCCTTTGCAATAGCTTGTCCTTCAGTGATTTATTATACTGGTGGATCTATATTCAATAATTTTACAATACAGTGGTACCTCGGGTCA
Organism: Liasis olivaceus; assembly: GCA_030867105.1. Lineage (NCBI taxonomy): Eukaryota > Metazoa > Chordata > Lepidosauria > Squamata > Pythonidae > Liasis > Liasis olivaceus. The sequence continues at coordinate 82,258,903 of CM061350.1, forward strand.
CGAACTTAATTCATTCCGCGACTCTGGTCGCGACCCGAATTGGTCGCGACCCAAATCAAATTTTCCCATAAGGTTCAATGTAAATACAGTTAATCCGTTCGGACCCCTACGAATTTGGTCGCCAACCGATTTTGGTCGCGACCCGAATCAAATTTTCCCACAAGGTTCAATGTAAATACGGTTAATCTGTTCTGAACCATATGTATTTTTTTTAAAAACCACAAAAATATGAAACAAAGTACAGTACAGTACAGTACGAAGAGAGAGAACGCTAACCTTGCTCAAGGCAACTTCTGGCGTGGAGGACAGGAAGGCGGGTAGGGAGGCGGTTATTGTTTGGAGGGAGAGTCCCCCTTCCTACAGGAAGCCACAACCACGTGTCATGGCAGGGAAAATGGCCATGGATCCTGTTCGTCACCCGATGCAGCATTCGCAAACGGAAGCAAAATTTTGCGAACGGTGCTGTTCGTGACCCGAACTGGTCACGAACAGAAGCGTTCGTGACCCGAGGTACCACTGTACTTTAATAGGATTACTATTTTAATTAAAATCATAATGATTTATTTTGCATTTTGTATGTAAATTCTATAAGCTGCCTGAAGTCCTTGCAGTTTCAGACAGTAGACACCTCATAAATAAATAAATAAATAAATAATTCATTAGATCTATTTATTTATTGCAGTTTTGCTATAATATTCCTTTAAGAAGCAATGGACTCAAGAGAAATAGTGCTGTATTGGTTAAGATGGTAGACTTTTGTGCATCTTGTGTTCCTGGAAGAAAGTTAGAATGTTAGTTAATAATTATATCTATTATTGTTGGTTGCACAGTCAGCCAGATGTTTAAACTGAATTTGGCATTTTTATCCACTTATCGAGTCCTTCTCAAGGACCTGGGATAGGCAGATGTTGTTTGATAGTATTAAAGATATTGTCACAGGATGTAAGCTGTTCCAAGTAAAGCTGCCTTTTGCAATTGACTGATGGTGATTTTGTCAATGCTGATGGTCTCAAGTGATACTCCAGATGTTTTGGGATTGTATCATCATCATCATCGTCATCATCATCTAGAGATAGCAGGCTGCCCAAAAAGCTTATAGATAATCGAGAACATGCCATCGAAAGTCTCCCTAGCACAAGCCTTGCATTCAGTCAGTGTTACAAAAGTTCTGCCTGTTTATATAAATATGTGATAACTCATCTTGCTAGGCCACAGAGTCTATTGGATTCTATCTTGGCAACACTACTACAGTTTTCTGGATGGTTTCCAATTTAATGCACTGAGCTTATGCATACAGCCATTGTTCTGATCTCTCTCATTTTGTGTTGTCCTATCTGCCAACAAGGCATGATGTATATACATATCACAGCAACACATCTTATGTTTCACTAAAACAGAGGTCACCAGGCTTCAACCTAAGCTCTCAGAATTATAGCCGGATAATTTCTTTAAGGAAAAATGCCTCTTTTCCTTAGAGAAATATATATATATATAGGGGAGAGGGACTGTCTGTTTGATTGGCAGGTCCCTTTTGTGATGTGACATCCCCCTGTAATTAAAAATCCATAAATTAATTTGAGAGAAAGTTTCCAGTGTATTTTCATGATTTGGTATTTTAGGTCATATGTGAGAAATCTGTGACTGGGAAGTTTAGGGAAGAAGAGGAGTCACCTGGTAAATAAAATTGTAATTTGGGAATCAAGATACTCTTATGGTTTTTGCCATCTGATTTGACTGTTATAGAAGGCAACTATATATGATTAGAAGACTGTTCTGAACGGTAGGATCCTGAGAGTAAACAGTTTTACAAAGGCAGCCATTTTGCTTAAGTTGTTGGCATTTATAAGCAAAGACACTTTTGTATCTATGACATAAAGCTTGGTGTTACAGCTGTAACTATAACTACCAGCTATAACTTTAGGCCACCATAGATACAAAACCACATAATAGCTGCCAAACCACATCTAATTGGGCTAGACTTGGAGTTAGCAGATTAAATATAGCCTTAAAGGAAACTGACATCTGTCAACACAGCTAAATAAGGCCCACGAGTTCAATGGGACTTACTCCCAGTCAGTCTGTATCAAATTGTAACCTGAGTGTTTCGGTTAATTGGAAGGGATGATTGTTAAGTGGGCTGGAATAGTAAATGCACACTGAAAAGAACTTCTTTATAAACAAGCAAGTCTTGCCTTTCCTAATACCTTCCAAGTGTGTTGGACTACAGCTTCCACAATTCCCAGTCAGTATGTCCACACACCTGGAGGTCACTGGGTTGGGAAAGAATGAATTAGCACTATCAGAGGGCTTGCCTGTTGATAATAAAGACGTTACAGTCATTTTCAGTAAAGCAATCTTCTGCATGTTTAGTCAGAAGGAAGTCTTAGTGTGTTCAACTGTTCTCTAGTTAGGACAGGCACAGTAATTTCTACTGTTGTCTCTTCAAGTGGAAAATGATGCTAAATTCCAGAAAGCAGAGTGCCAAGGGATTCCACTTATTTAACATCTGTTGAAAATTTTGTTCAAATACTGAGAAGTGAAAATCTTTAAAATGGGTCTTATCTATGTATATAAAATGTGTTTTACCCGTGTATAATGTATATGTATAATTTCCATCAAAACAATGAAATAATAACTTTAGAAGACAGAGCCCAGGAAGGTTATTTGGGTTTAACATATACTTACATTTCCTACTTTTTACCAAAATGATTGACACTGCGTTGGCTTGTTTCCTTTTCAACCAGGAAAATGTGTGCTCAGTGATATGTGCTTTTATTTCAGAAAGGAAAAAAAAAAAAGTGGTATAGCTGACAAAATTTGGATAATAAATCAGATATTGCTTAAAACAACAATGCATTTAGCTCATAGATATGTGATATCTTTTGAAATCTCTTTGGGATTTGTCAATTTGTAATATGTTGCTTCAGAACACAGGGTTATTAGAATAAAAAAGCCCAGCTTTTTGAAGCTTGAACTGCTGCTTATTAGCATAGGGGTCTTTGACTTCTGCTTACATGTGTCATAGCAACATGTAAGTTGCTTAAGACCACATTTGACTAGCCTGTGGTCATTAACCTGTGTGCAGCTTGGAGCATCTTCTAGAATCATCCAGCCATCTTTGTAACCAAAATAACCGCAAGGGGGACAGAATTTATATCCCCCAGTGGTGTCTGGGGAACGCTGTGCTATTTCCAGTGGGGAAATGTATTCTCCTTGCATCCTCTACCTAACAGCTCTGAAGTGTAGCCCTATTAAGGCTAGAAAATAACATGAAAGTAATAGAAAATGTCTTTCCACAATTAACAGCTAGAGGAGGCCTCTATAACCTGGAGTCTTCCAGATGTGTTGGGACTCAATTCCCAGAATTTCAGATAACATAACCAATGGCCAGGCTACCTAGGAGTTCTGAGACTCGTCCCAACATATTTGGAAAGTACAGTTTTAAGAAAAGTTTTCTAGCTGGAATGTCCTGTTGAGTACTAGAAAGGCCACTGGAACTCAGTGATATTTACATGTTGTGCTAAGGCTTAATGTGGCTTAATGTGATTTACTCAAACTATGGTTAAAGAAGCCTTGGTGTAAGAAGCTAAAAGTATCCATCAATGGTCCTTCCCCTCAGCTGACCATTTTAAGGAAAAACTAATGTCGAGCAAATTTGCAGAGAAGCTTGTCTATCATGACGGTTATTATCATGAGAAAGACCTGATAAGCTTCTTAACACTTTTCTGGAAATCACCTTGAAAATCATCTGCTTAGTTTAAATTCTTTCTATGTTTTAACCATCTAGCCCAGCATTGTCCAAACTTGGCCACTTTAAGATGAGTGGACTTCAACTCCCAGAATTGCCCAGCCAGCATGAGTTGAAGTCCACTCATCTTAAAGTGGCCAAGTTTGGACAACACTGATCTAGCCAGTCCATTAAAAGATGCTTCTATTTGCTATACATATTGTTCTATTTAAATTGGGGGGGAGGGGGAAATGGATATTTTTATTCTCTTGCTGGTGTTTTGTGTTTTTCCCTCCTTAATCTAATTCTAGAAACCACAGTAGTAAAGGAGAAGTTTACATCTTTTCAGAAGCCCAGAGTGATTTAGATATGTGCTAAATTTAAATAATATTGTGATAATATCTCTGTTGTAATAGAGTAAAAATACCAGAAGCCTCCCCTACTGCTTCTCCCCAACATTTAGAATTGAGATGTTTGGATAGCTTGAATCCAAAGAATACACTGAGAACACAATGAACTGATCTTGGGCATCCATTGTGGGAGGGGCAAACGATGAAAAGTACATCATGACATTGCAACACAAATTCGAGCCTGTTTGTACTTGTGATGCAGTGGTGCAGGCAAGTAGGTAAGGAGTGGCACTTGCATTGTAACATTATGATGCATGTTTTGTCATTCTGACAAAATGTTGGCTTGTTGTGGATTCCCTGGGTATCCTTTGCTGTTCTGTCTCAGGTGACCAAGAGAAGCCTGCCCCCCCATAAAAAAACTAACTTACTACTCTAATCTAAATACCTTAGAAAGTGTGGAATTTTCTATACTTTTATATTAGCTCTGGGGTGTACGGGGTGCCCAGGGAGGGGTAGCACCTTGGGTGGAGGGGTCTGCCATGCCCTTTTTAGGGATGCTCCTTCTCCTTTGATCCCCACCTGGTACTCAGCTCTCACCTGTGGCTCCAAGTAGCTGTAACATGGGCAGCAGCTGAAAAACCACTGGGCTGAACACTTTTTGAATCTATTCAATAGGTTCAATAGGTCAACAGTTGATCCTGACATCTTACAGCAGATTCCTCAGCTGCCAGTCTTGGATGCCCTAGACCTGCCTCCCTCTACTGATGAGATCAAGAAAGCGATCTCATAGATGAATGCAAAGAAAGCAACAGGACAGGATGGCATTCCTGCCGAGATCTGCAAAGCACTAGACCCAAACACCTTACAGGCATTCCAAGACATTTGGTCCACAGAGGATATACCTGACGACTTCCGCAATCCCCTCATCATGGCTCTCCATAAAAATAAGGGAAGCAAATCAGACTGTGGAAACTACAGGGGTATCTCACTGCTGTCCGTCGCAGGCAAGATTTTTGCTCACATTCTCCTGAACAGACTTGACGCTGTCTCAGAAAGGAATCTCCCAGGGGCCCAGTGTGACTTTTAGTCAGAATGGAGTACAGCAGACATGATATTTGCTGTGAGGCAAGCCCAGGAGAAGTGTATCAAGCAGAACAAGCCTCTTTACTCTATCTTCATAGACCTGTCAAAGGCATTTGACACTGTAAACTGGGAGGCTCTCTGGATCATCCTGAGACATTATGGATGCCTGAGGAAATTCATGAAGGTTTTTCAGCTGCTCCACCACAGAATGACAGGACAGGTCCTTTATAATGGTGATACATTTGTTGCATTTGCCATTTCCAATGGGGTGAAGCAGGGTTGTGTGCTAGCCACAGTCCTGTTCAATTTGTTCTTCACTTGCATGTTGTCATGTGCTGTCCAAGGTCTGAAGGAGGGAGTGTACATCAGGTACCGATTGGACAGGTCTTTCTTTGAACTTTGCCGCTTGAACGCACAAAGTGCCTCCATATAGTCATCCAAGAAACCCTCTTTCCTGATGACTATGCACTCCTGGCTCACAAAGACAGTTGATATATCTATAGTTGATGCTGAACAAATTTTCAGACACTGCTATGCTGTTCAGCCTATCAGCCTGAACAAGACTGAAGTACTTTACCAGCCTGTGCCAAACACCAACCCCATAGAACAAAAAATCACTTTTGACAACACCCAGCTGACAAATGTAAACAGCTTCAAATACTTGGGAAGCATCATCTTGAGTGATGGGTCTTTGGACAAAGAAATTGACTCCGGGATCAGCAAGGCCAGCCAAGCTCTGGGACAGCTGCATACTAGAATGCTCAATCAATACAACATGTATATCTCCACAAATCTGAAAGTCTACAAAGTTGTGGTTATCCCTTCTCTCCTATACTGATGTGAGTCCTGGACTCTGTACTGACAACACATCAAACAACTGGAGAAATTTCACATGTGCGCCCTCCATTCCATCCTTGGCATTCATTGGCAAGACCATGTCTCCAACCTGGAGGACTTAGATCACATGGAGTCCACCAGCATTGAAGTCCCTGATTATCAGAGCCCAGATGCGGTGGGTAGGACACATTATCAGAATAGATGACCACTGTATGTGTGATGGAAGGCATGAGCAGGGAAGGTTCTGGAATGGAGCTTCAAGGTTGCCAAGGTGGGGGGGGAGACATTCCAGGGGAAGCACCTCCATAATCCTCAGCCGGAGTGTGGGAAAGCCAAGAAAATGAGTGGCTCCTCCCTAGGGCCTCATGGTCATAGTAACTGTTGTTGTGGTGTAGATTTAGTCTGGCGAGATTCTGTCTATTAGGTGTAAGCTAATAAAGGAGTTTAACTGTTCTGGACTGTCTCGCTATTGTTCTTGGGCTGAACCTGACAGTATGCCTCGACAATTGCTCTCCTGAACTGGAGACTGGGAAGAGACCTTGAGGTCATCCACACAATTGCTACAAAGACTTTGTAAAGGAAACTCTACACCACTATGATATCCAGCCAAGGGAACTAGAAGCTGTGGCTGCTGACAGAACCTGCTGGCGAGCCCTGTGCTATGAAGCCTCCACTGGCTTTGAAGATAGGTGCCACCAAAACTGATAGAAAACTGGAAGTGGCATCACAGATTAACACCCACAGTTATTGCAACAATGGACTTCCAGTGCCCCCATTGTGCTAGACTCTGTGCTTCCAGATTGGGACTGCAGAGCCACCTCCATGTTCACAGATAAACTGCACAACAGTGTGTCTTCTTCGAACCTGAAGGACTATTAGTATTAATAGTAGTAGTAGTAGTAGTATATTAACTCCCCTAGGAAGCATCACATACATAGTAGCCATTACATTATGTTTTGTTTTAATCTTTATGATCATGCTAAATTAATATTATGGGAAAATGCAAACTTGAAAATACCAAGGTAATCCTTTTATCTAATCAGAGTGAAGACTGTACATCATAGTTTAACTAATTCTTTCTTGCCTAGGGTTTGTATATTTGTTTTTTATCATATCTATTTTAAATATTTATTTTTATATTTTTATACTGATTGTTTATGTATGGGTTGTTTTTATTGGATTGTTGTAAGCCACCTAGAGTCACTTTTCTGTGAGATGGGCAGCTATACAAATTTGATAAATAAATAAATGAATACATACATAAATACATAAATAAATAAATAAATAAATTTAATAATCGCTGCTAATTTGAGGAGCTGCAGCACAGATACTATTTGCCAAAATGTTCAGGGTAGCAATATAAACGTAATCCTTGGTTAACAACCACTTTTTCAGTGACTGTTCAAACTTACAATGGTGCTGAACAAGTGGTATTTATGACCTGTCCTCAAAGTTCCAACCATTGCAGTGTCCCACAGTCATGTGATCACAATTTGCAACCTTCCCTGCCAGCTTCTGAGAAGCAAAGTCAATGGGGAAGCTGGCAGGAGGTCACAAATGGAGACCACGTGACATCCTCATTTAACAACCCGCGGTGATTCACTTAACAATGGTAACTGGAGACTAATGGGACTGCCGTCGCTAAGCAGCTTGGTCATGTGATGCTGCACTTTACATCACTTAGCAATGGAAATTCCAATCCCAATTATTGTTGTTAAGCAAGAACTACCTGTACTCAATTAAAGCATCTTTTAACATCTTCAGAACTCCATCTAATATTAGAAGGGTTAATATGCTATTTGCTAAATAATAAACCTATTATAGCCATTTATAATTATTTGTAAGACTAACACCAAATGAGATGTTCAGATTTATAGGGAGGCATGGAATGTAAAATTGGTGGGTCTGATACATGAATGTCAGTGGGAGATCATACTGGCACCAGTTAGCATTTCCACACCACTCTCACCTCTCTTAGCTTCTGCATCAGTTTTATGGAGGTGGGTTAATGTCTCCACAGGTTAATTCCATCTTTCCATGTTGCTAACCAACACTCCCTCCCATCTGCCAATGGGAATGCACATAAAACACTAGCAAGCCAAGGTCCCTCTACCTTCATTCATTCTCCACCCTGTGGTTTCTTTCTCTAGCAAGGGGGAACAAAAGTTAAAACCCCAGCCAGCCAGTATGGAAAGAGCAGTAATGAGACCACTCAGTGTGACATTCAAGGGTGGGAGGTGGTAACAAAACACAATGGGAAAAATGCACTTCCACAATATCCACTTATATTGTTGATAATCGGTTGTTGTGGTGTTTCCTCTGTAGTAGGAGCTGATGATTAATGTGCATAGTTTCTTGAGTCCCACAGAAGCCATATATTGTCCAAATATGGCCTTTATGTCACATTTTTATAGATTTAAAATTATAATTAATCAACACATTTATTATTTTGTATCTTTGGGACATTAATGTTTCTTTTGAAGAAGAATTTGATAGGTACAGATTATTGTTCAGATGGGGTACTCAAAATGCAACATTTATTCATTTGATATGGTGTTGTATATGGACGTGCAACTCACTGGTTCAAGAACAGAAAGTTCCATTGAAATCCAGAACATTCTGTTCTCCTCCAGACCATGCCAACCGTTGCCATTTAATGGTTTCCAGAAGCAAATCCTCAGAATCATTTCAACATGGCTGGGTCAAAATGTTTCAGTCTTTTAGATGTTTCAGTGTTTCAGGCTTCTGGTTCAGAGGATTTATTTCCGGAAACTAGAATGTCATAATCCAGAAAGATTTTCAGCATTATCTGGGAGGAGAACAGACTGCTTCAGAGTTCTCCAGAATGTTCCATTGCTGAATTGGTGGATTTTGTACATCTCTAGTTTGTGTTATAGTGGCTTGCTTTCGGACAAAAGTTATTTTATGTACATTCTGGAAAACACACTGGATTTTGTAAATGCTCACATTCTTTTGAATCATATGCCAATAATTTGGAAATTACACGAGCACAGCAGACATTGCTTTAATGATTTGATTGTAAAAAGCTCAGTGCTGCAAGACTGGGAAAAATACCTATTCCCTGTCAGTAGTACAATTGGTTGGTGAAATATTTTTTTTTAAATCTGAAAAAATATTTTATTGCTGGGAATCCTGACCAGAGTATTGCTCTGAAATTTGAACTGCATTTTATTAGTTTATGTTGCAATGTTCCCATTTGTTTTATACCATTAGGTAAACTGACTTAAAAGTCAATAATTTAATTTTATAACAAGATACACACACACATGTAACTGCTTTATTTACAAGTGAGAGATACAGGATTCCCCCCCCTTTTTTTTTTCATATATAATTAAACAAAAACCCCACTGAAGGTGTCTGCTTTGTATTATACTTAATGTTATTACAAATTATAAATGCAAGAACCGTGGAAGTAGCACATCACTGATTTTGCAAACAGGCACTTTCCCACTATCACGGTAGGTGGAGTGGAAAGGGTAACATCTTCTTTTGAGATATTTTTCAACTTCTAACCTACGGGGCTGGGATTTCATGATGATCTCCTATCCGTACACTAACCAACCCTTGCTTACCTTTTCAAGCTCAGCCAAGCTTGGCTAGATGCTGCTAGATTCTCAATGTCTTCAACATCTCTCTTCAATAGCCTTTGGCTAAAAATAGACTATTTCCGAGCATACTGAAGAAACCATATGCCAAAACTAGGTTCCTTTTATAAGGAGTGGCATAATTTCTCCTTATTTTTCCTTGCTGTCATCATTCCCAAGTAATGTATTTAGAATTTGTACACTGATATTATCTTACCTCTTTCTGGTTCTTGGTAATATTTGCATCTTAATAGCGGAGAAGGGGAAGTAATTTTATACCTCTCTCATTTACTCAGAGGACCAAATGTATATAGACAATTAAATTTGTTTATTTAACCATAACAGATGAATAGGTAATATGGGACACAAAGTTGTTTCTGTTCCCAGGTACAGAACTCCTTGTTTATTTGTAGAATAATTTACTTTTTCAAAAAGCCACAGGTGTCCTTTCCTTTTTTCTTTTCTTTTCATATGTTCTGCTTATCTCCTCTTCTTTTTGCTCTGAATGTTTACTGTCAACTCTCCTCTCACCTCTCTCTCCAAGTTCTAGCTTTCTGTCCCTCCTTCTGTGTGAAGACACGCCGAGTTAACCCTTGTCTTGCATTGGGAGAATGTGAGGGCATTTCATGAGATCACACATGATAGGCGTGGCAAGCTCCAAAGCTTAATTACAAAGATGTGCATTCCCTGATAAATGGCAAAGTGATATTTTTTCCAAAGTATTGCTTGTGCGTTTTTCACTGGAAAAACATTCTTCTACAATTTTGTCTAGGTCAGTGGTTCTTAACCTTGGCCATTTTAAGACATGTGGACTTCAGCTCCCAGAATTCCCTATCCAGCATGCCAGGCTAGTGTAGACTGACCTTAAATCTGGGATGCAAACATTCAGATAACCACTACAGGGTGGCAAACTGACATAGCCCAGGCATATCTGTGCAGTCCAAATATGTTATACCTATTTATGGCCTATTGCATTTTTTTCTTTATAATGAACGCACGAGATTGCCAGCAAACATCCACAAACCCATGAGATTTTCCAGAGTCCTTAAGCACTACATTGTGGTTGATCATTGAAATATTCCTGGCAACAGTTTTAAACAAAACACTGACAAATGGCAATTGATTCCAATTATTTAACTACTTCTTTACTTCTTTTGCTTTATATATCCTTAAAAGGTATAGATTCTTTCCTGGATGTTTATTTGAAAGCTCATTCAAGGGCAAAGGTCTAGTTTAATCATTCTGTACCATATTCAAATGTAAACTACTGATGCACATTCTTCATGTTCTGCTTACATCTACTCAAAGAGGAATGATGACATTGAGAATGGCCCAAAGGTTTGGGATCAGGTTCTTCAGAGGAACATCTGCACTGAGGAGGGAAGTTTAATTTTATAGGAGGAAGGAATTTTATTCCTATTCTGCATACAGCGTTAATGAATTCATGAAATTTGAGTGTTTTCTGTCTTTGGTTGGTTGTATAATGAAAAGGCCAATATACCCAACTGCAGTGAATTTAATCACTAGAAATCGCCTCCATTAAACATGCCACAATTACTCCTACATGACAACACCCTCCTGGATTTTGTAACCTCTGTAATATCAATTTGATTCACAAACTGTCTCCATGAATTGTAACGTTTTCAAGGATTCTGATAATGTGGTGTTTACAGTTCCTCCATTCATAATGGGATGTTAGAAGAACAATCAGCATGAAAGCATTCACATTTTTCAAAGGCTAAGTGCCCTGCATTTCAAAATACCCCGCTCTGGACACAGAACAGCCCAGATTTCTGTGCACCCCTATCTGTATCTCTTGTTGTAAAACAATTATTTAGCAATCATCAAATGTACACTTTATCTTTAATCTTCACCCTATATACTGTAAGAACTCTGTTATCCAGCCTCTGGTGTTCTTCACTCTTGATAGCAACAGAACAGTGACTCATTGTAACCTGCTAGCTTTAATAAAATTATTGTCTTGGTGTGTTCATAAGTGAGTTTTTCACCACAACACCAACAGTGGACAGATTTCAGGCAAGTAAGGTCTATCAAGTAAAGCAAAGTACAAAATAGTGTTAGAGCAGCAAGCACATGCTTAAAATTAATGACAAGATGCCTCTGCACAATCACTGAACCTTATATTTGCTTTCGGTGCCAGAAATTAGCTCATAGTCATCTCAGAAAAAAATTCTGCCTGGTTCTAGGTTGTTTTTTTTAAACCTATCTTAATTTCAATACACAATTATGTTGATCAATCAGTTGCCTTCATGATGTCTATAAGAAAGGCTGATTGTACTATTGTGTAGATTCCCAGCAACTAGCAGTTGAATGATTTTGAAATTTGGATGTAAGTTATTGAATCACATTGTAGGAGGTGATAGATCAAAAGGTGCCACTACATGCAAATAATTTCTTCACCAAAGTTGTGCAACCATTTCACAACCTAACAATTCATTAATTTAAGTAAGACTTTGACAAAGCTAACTTTTCCAAGATCAGGTCTCTGTCTTTGAATGGGAATCTTCAGGATTATGAAGTGAATGGCTAAAACGTAATTAGTCTAAGAAACTATTTTTCAGCTTGATTCATTTTTATCTGTTTCTCTTTCCCGAAACATAGTGAAAAACCTGGATCTTATGGACTTCATCTGAATACACTTTAAGCCACAGAGGACATAATTTGCATAATCTGTGCTGCACAATGAGTCTTTGACTCAACAGACTTGGGGAATAAGAGACACTCCTCCTTCCAATCAGTCTATTAAAATGAGGCTTCACTATATCTTTTATTTTGAAATAAGATTGCAAAAAAACAGAAGATATGTCTATGCAAAAATTGAAAGAGTAATGGGGAAAGGAGGAGTTGGTTCCCAGAGATCCAGACTGCTTTAGACTGAAATTACCACAACTCACAAGGCTTTTTTTTGCCTATGTTTTCAATACTTTTCTGATCTAGAAGGCTTTTCTATTTGGGCTGGGGCATATTTGATGTATGACTTCTGTATTTCACACTGTGATGTGGCTAAGGTAGTTGGATGTCTACTGCCACTGTGCCAGTTGTAGGCAGCACAGAGTTCAACATGTGATGGGCATAGTCTTTCAAACTCTTAAACAAATTGCTAGCTTCATTATGAACTCCCACTTCTAGTTTAACTTTTAGATCTTTTAAGGCAAATGCTATACTTTATTAGCGAGAATAGACTCATAAGTAAATATTCTCTTCTTCCATTTTAAGCAAATCTCTTCTACATTTTCATGTTCTGAGGCTGCATAGTCACTGCTCATGCAACTACCCATTTGGTCTTTGCCATAAACAGTCACTTCATGCTCTTTTAAGTGCATTTCTTGCCTCGAGTAATTCTTCCCCCTAAAAACCTGGAATGTCAAATTATCTCCTAGTCCTTGCTGATTTGGACTCTATTTGTCCAGACTTCATATATTCACTCTCAACTGAAGGACTCATGGCATGTTAAAGTTAGCTTTCTACAAACATAGCTGTTAGCTTGGATGAATGATAGGGACACAATAGGTAATAGGGATCTTGAGATATTTGAGCTATGACATTTACTATCAGCTTTCCTGGTCATGCAAGGTTAGCCCAGTTGGCAAATAGTGAAGTCAGAGCTTGTGACTGGATGAATTCCAAGCCACCACTCTGCTGATCTCAGTAATTATAAACTAGTCCCAATGATTCCATATGTTATTACATTATTAACATCTATTCCATGCTGGTTTTAGGTCTGGTTTAAGGACAGAGAGGTTTTCCATAACTCTGGTTAATTATCTATCCTGGGAAAAATTGGGAGGCTGGCACTCTTGATTCTCTTACATCTTAGTAAGGTTAACATAATTTCTTTCTTGGCCACATTTTAGGTCAAGAGTGGACATCACTGATCAGCAGCACGTCCTTTCTTGAAGTATTGGTCCTAGACATTGTTGACATTGCACAATTCTTGAGATTTTTGATACTGTCCATAATTACAATGTGAGATCTACAAAATCCAGCTTTATCTTTTTTATGTTTTAAAATCTACACTAAATTGTTGGGAAAGGTCATCTGATGGTATGGAATTATATACCATTGATGTGCTAATTAGTATCAGTTTCCTGGAGAACATATAGATTCAAGGATGCACTCACGGGGTAGAAGGGCAAAGAGTGAATCCAGAGTGTCCTGAATTATGATACCTGGGCACTCACTGGACTGGCTAGTTGGGGAGCTATCCATTTGGAATTGAATCACTCTGCCATATGATATAAGCTTGTTTTGGATTGCACCATAACTGCTAGCTTCTGAATGTCAACTGCAACCCAGAATGCTTTATTATTTGCCACCTGCAGCTAATGCAAAAAGATACCTGGCTTCTGCCAGTTATACCCTTGTAACATCTAGTAACTGTAATGCAGTCTTGGTGCAACCAACTTTGAAAATGATCCAGAACCTTCAGTACACATAAAATGCCAACAAGGTAGGAAAAATATCCCATTCATTCTGAAACACTGGCATGCTTACATTTTCAGAGGCCAGTAGAAACAGCTGGATGTGACATTTAAAGCCCTCCATGGCCTGGACATTATTTCAGAAAACTGCCTTTCCTGTACGAGCCTTCAAGGGTTTCAATTTTGTTGACAAAGACTGTTGCTAGTGCTGTGTTTCTGAAAATCAGGATCAGCTTTTTCTAAGGGTAGGTCCTTGAAGAGTGGAATAGGATTCTTTTAAGAGCTCTGTTCTTCACTGGTCTCATTTGGATGATAAATACATCCTCATTTCACTAAATATTTGGGATGTAAATAGAAGTGTGTGTCTACTGCTCTGCCCTTTAAACTATACTATTAATACATCATATAATTTATTAAAAGATTAGGTGGGGAACACTGATGTTAAACTATGGGAGTATAGTTAATACATGAAAGGAAAGCAGTTATTTAATATACTTTTATATGCTTGTCTAAATGCCATTTAGCTGCAGTCCTTATTTTATTTCTTTATCTCATTTATTAGAGCTATCATATTTGGGCCACAAAACTGCAGACAAGCATTAGATGATAGCAAAGAATTAGACCTGTATCTCTTTGCTGCCATCTAGTAGCCCTCCGGAGTTTTGCAGCCCAGCTATATTTATATATCTCTTTATTTATAGATGCTCCTTGAACACAGAATCAGAGTTGGAAGAGACCTTAGAGGCCACCTGGTCCAACCTCCTGCTCAATGCATGATCCCCTAAAACAATTTGGACAAATGGCTATCTAGCCTCTGTTTAAAGATCTCCAATTAGAAGGAACATATCACTTCATGAGGCTGCCTGCTCCACAGGTTTTACCATCAGGAAATTCCTGTATCTCCTTGAATCTACTTCCCTGTAGTTTCAGTCTCTTGATTCTAGTCCTGCCATCTGGGGCAACAGAGAACAAATCCCTTCCCTCTTCTATATGCCAACCCTTTAGATATCTGAGGATTGCTTTCATGTCATCTCCCAGACTTGTCTTCCACAGACTAAACATACTCAGTTCCTTTAATCATTCCTCACAGGAGTTTAAGTCCCATCACCATCTTGGTAATCCTCCTCTGAAGGCATCCACATTTTCTATGGGTGCATCAAAGTATTTTTTCCTCTAGTTCATAATATATCTGCACACAGCATGAAACAGATTATACATTAGTTTTGCCCTCTTTATGCACAATGTCTTCTGAATTAGTGGTTCTTTCTCAATTTGGTGACCTCCGTATGTGTTAGATTTTGACTCCCCTAATTCTATTGCTAAGAAGGCTGAGAGAGTTAGAAGTCCACTGTATTTTCAGAACATCGACTCTGGAAAAGCTATAGACAGCAATCTCCAGATACAGGCAACTGAGACATAATTTTTCACACAAGTGGTGCCGCTGAGTCAGTATACTCACTGATAACAGCCACAACTGCTCCCTCAAAGTGCCCAGGCAGGATTACAGCAGTACCTTTGGTGGCCAGAACTGCAGCCCTGCTGTTTGAGCCACTGTATCACTAAAGAAATCAAATGTTTCAGAGTCCAAGTGTATTGACAATTTGCACTGCCCCATGTCGTCACGCAGTCACTATGCATCCCTGCTTCTATAGAAAAGCTCTTTACTTCTTACTTGGTTTTATCTGTGCAATGGATCTGTGCATGGCACGGCTCATAAACAAGTCCTAAGGCAGCTCCTCCTATAATTTTGCTTTCTGACCATACATGTGTTTTCTCTGATTCCCAACTGCCCCAATCCATTTTCAGTCTGTTTCTCTGCTCTGCTTTGCCTTGATCTCAGCTTGCCTCTCTTCCCTTGGTGACATGTCTCAATCTGGTCAACATTCTGAACAAAAGCCTGCAAATGGAAAATCCCAATCTTTTTGACTTTGCTAAATTCTAATTTGGCAAAAGAGCACAGGGCCTCCTTTTAGAGGAATGTACCATAATTTCATAACCAGAAGGGAAGGGTCCATATCGGACTACTGTGGCCACTTTTACACTGTATGCTTTTTAGCTCACATAGTGAAGTGATCAATGCATGATGGAATGAGGGTTTTGTTTTTTGCTGGCTTGTGGCAGAACCTGATACTGATTTGGGCTGAGAAAGAGTGATTGGACAAATAGCACCCAGTTGGCTTCTGTTCCTAAGGAAGGACTAGAATCTGGGTCTCCCTGCCCCTACTCCAGCACTTTAGCCACCATACCACAATGGCTCACTATTAGCAAGAAAAGTTAATCTAAATAAAATTGCAACCGCTAACACCTGAAATGTTTTTTAAATTATTTAACTTTTATTACTGTTGCACCATTTATACAATTACATATAATTTCAATGCATCCATTGTACATTTTGCTTTTTCTTTTGTTTATTTCCAATGAGAGGTGTATTGGTGTCTGTGACACAGAATGGAAGAGAAACTGGAACTGCAATGAACGCAGATTTTTTTTTTTTTTCATTTTCACTGACCAATAAACAGAACTACAGGTGCACTCAACCACAGACATGCATTAAACTCGTCATGAGAAATCTAGGTAGGCTAAGTAGGATGAGAATGCTTTTTTTAACTATTTTTTAACTCCCAAAAAATATTTGGGGAAGAAGAATTGCAGGATTGGCATTGAGAAAAAATGTGGACAGCTATGTGAGTTTCGTCTGAAAGTTGCCATTCATCCACTGCATAAAAAATACAAAATGATAAAGCCTGTAAATAAAATTTTAAAAGAACCCACAAGAAATACTGCTTTTATAAAGATTTGATTGGTGTGGCACTGGCCCAGAAGGCAGAATTAATTCTATCATTGCTCCCAATCCCTACTAGGGAAAAGGAAGGAAAAGATAAGTGGAGTGCATTTAGAGCAGGTCAGGAGGAAGAGGAAGAAAAGGAGAAGGAGAAGAGAAAGAGGCATACTGCACTTTCAGACAATCTGGGTTGTCTTCTTAATGAAATGCAGAGATTTTTGGAAAGTTGGCAGAAACTATATTAGATATTTCCCCCACAAAAATACTATTTAGATTACCCCATGTCAGTCATCCCCCCATCCCCCTCAACTTAATGGGACACTTCTTGCTTGCTTGCTTGCTTGCTTTCTCTCTTGGGCAATACAGTTCAGCTACGTAACAAGTTAGTAGAGCTGGGGAAAAAAAGATAATAAAAAAAAAGACACAGGTTGTTTTAAGTGGTTAATTTTGTTTTGTTTTGCAATAGGCTGTCCAATTTAATCCTTCACTGCTATGGTTTGATCCGAATTTGCTGCCGGAGCTTCAGATGGTTTCGCTTCCTCTGGTGGGGCTGCAGGCTCTGAGGCCTTAGGAGTAGAACTAGGTGCTTCTGTTGTTGGCGGGGTCTCCTTGGAAGAAGGTGCAGCCTCGTTGCTGCTGCTGGGTTTTGAGTCTGAAGCTTGGGCCACATCGCTTTTAGTTTCTTGGACTGCAGGAGCCTCAGTCTTTTTGGCTTCCCCTTCCTCCTTGCCCTTGTCATCTCCTTTACTAGTAGCTGTGACCTCTGAAGGCTGGGAAGCTTTTGCATCACCACTGGGCTCTGAGGATTTAGGGGCGTCACTGCTGGCTGGAGGAGCATCTGAGCTCGGCTCCTCCTTAGAGGTTTCAGTGCTCTTCGGAGGCTCTGCCTTTGCGTCGCCCAGAGCGTCTGGCTTCTCTGGCTCTGGCTTCTTCGGTTCTTCTGGGCTTACACCTTTCTCCCCTTCCTTCTCTTCTGACTTGTTGGCAGCTACCTGGGCATCCTTGTCTCCCACCTCCTCTTTGTTATTCTCCTTCACTTCTGCAGTTTCTGTGGTAGTCTGCTGGCTTTGCTCATTCTCTTTCGGAGCCTCCCCTTCCTCAGCTGCTGTTCCCTCAGTCTTCTTGTCTTTGTCTTTGGTCTTTTCATCATTCACATTATAACCCTTCTTCTTCTTGCTCAGTTTGCCTCCCATGTTGGAGCTCTGGAAATGAGAAAAAAGAGAGGGTCATCCTCCAAATAAGGTTACCAGTAAAATGAACACTAAATTACTTTGTTCTTCTCACATAATATACAAGCAATACTCAAACAGAGAGAAAGAACAGTGGGCTGCATCCAGACTAAATTTCTCAATCATGTTTTTGATCCCACTGAAATAAAGTAAATTAGTCATGAATAATTCAATCCCATTTAATAAAGTAGCAGTAAAGCATGAACAAGACTGTTTCAGCCATGTTGTCCTCGTCAATGCAACCTGCTAAGCTGTAAATCAAGTTGGCTGGCTTCATCCATAAAGCTAAGCCCAAAGCACTTTTAGATTTAGCAGGATGTGTAAACTCAGCCTGTATTTGAATGCAACCCAGCCATTTTATAACTGCAAACTAAAGTAACATTTTCACTATGATCTGCTACTGTACAACCTGAGTTGCTAGTGGATTTTAATTCTGTCAGAATGGGGAAATTATTAAATATGATTATTAAAACATAATACTTCATAGAGTATTGTAAATGCAGATCCCTGAGCCCCAAATGTTGTAAATCTCCATTCCATAGGGATACATTATCATGGCTTCCTTTAAAATGTTTCTAGTTTAATAAGAGTCTCCATTAAAGATTTGTTTCTGGTCTTTGGTCATAATAAAATGTATCCTGTTCCATTAAAGACTTCTTGCCCCACCAGTATGGCAATTTCTAAGAATGTTTGGAGATAGATCTATGCTAATCTTCCCCAATTTGGCTCCTTTCTACAACTCTTAAATCTGGATAGCAGTAGTTTGAGAACACTAGCTATCACACACCTCTCTTCCTCTCTATAATAAACTTGGACTTAGTTACTTGAGAAATAAACATCAATCAGGATCCTTGCCCTCTTCAAATGCCCTGATGTACAAATTTCCTATGTATCTTCTTTCATATACCATTCAAACCATTTCACCTTAATATAAGGAAGAAGGAAAATTCCCCTGTGGTTATAAAAAAGAGCAATTTTTATTTTTCTCTGAGTATGCACATATACAATGACATTCAAATAGAAATGGGCGATCTTATCCCAAATCCTGAAAAAAACCTGCTTAATTTATCTTCATTTAATTTTCCCTCAGCATTCCTACAGATGTTTACTTGAGTGAAACTTTCCATGCTCCCAAATTGCATTCCAGGCAAACTAATTTCATTTTTTTTTTCAATTTCAGATGGACATCTTTCATCTGAAACATACTGGACAATCTCCCAAGGTTTCATGATGAAATATATTTGATGAAGCAGTGGTGAAATGCCATGTGTACATGTTCCTTCTCCCTTCCTTTGCTCCTCCAGGATGCCAACTTCATCCTTAACCTCCCTGCCACATGAGAACCAAAGAATTCTGACTTGATGTTAGTTAACAAACCAGGAAAATAAGCTGGGGCACAGCAGGGTGAAGTAAGAGAATATGCTGTAACTGTAAGCTTTGGATGTAAGCTTTTGTCAAATCATAACTTCTGGGCACATTAGTTCATGCATGTTTATTCTTTCCTATACTTCCTGTAATTTAGAAGAGGAACTTGTGGTTTTCACCTGTTCTGAAAGATTTGCTTAAGAGTTAGTGGTTCCCCCAGTGAGTATGTGTCTATCCCTGTTTTAGGGAATAAAGATTTTCTAGCCACTTACACTGCACAAGCATTCGTGACTGATAATACAGCTGCTTTAGTGAAAGAATTAAAATGGTAACAACCTCCTATGAAATACTTAATGAAATTAAAATGGACCCCATATTAACCCCGCCCCCAAAGGACGATCAGCCCACTTTGGTCAGGAGAACAGTCACTAAAACCTAACAACATTAGTGCCACTCCATTTCATCCATGTAGGTCACTGTGAGTTTATTGCATAAAGAAAATAACATGTTCATGCCCATCCAGTCACATTTCATTTCACAGCAGTTTTGCAAATCAGCAAGAGCAATGTATTAAACAAAAGCAAGGGTTATATTTGCTTCCAGACAGTCAATCCCCAATTAAGCCTCTATTTGTTTGCCTGGTGTTGCCTAGATAACACAAACCAGCTTTTGTGCAATGTGCCTTTCCCTTCCCTTCCCACCTACCTAACAGCAAAATGCACATGATGATTTGGGAGTTGGGGGTGGAAATAAGGTAAATGTATATTTCAAGAGAGCAGAGCACCAAAACCTAATCAGCATCTTTGAGACATAGGACTCTGATTTCTCTTCCAAAAACAGGATGGTCAGCAGAAACAAGTAGATTACATAGCGCCAGAAGAGATTTTGCAACCCAGCCACAAATTATACCATTATATTTGAATACTACTACTTTTTCACAAGAATGAAGGGTATTTAACTGAGATAAAGAAAATCAGCCATGGGGGATGCAGACGAGAGGGGCACCAAACATCTACCTGCTTTTTTGAATGGCCACTGGATTAGACAGAGTCAGTTCTGTCCTCACCCAAAATA
Organism: Liasis olivaceus; assembly: GCA_030867105.1. Lineage (NCBI taxonomy): Eukaryota > Metazoa > Chordata > Lepidosauria > Squamata > Pythonidae > Liasis > Liasis olivaceus. The sequence goes on from CM061350.1 coordinate 82,279,397, forward strand.
TGTTTCATTTCCAGTCCTTTCACATTCTGATTTCATCTACTGATTCTATTAACTAGGTCTTGTCAATGAGCTCAAGCGTCCTTCTTGTGCCAAGCAGCAACTGCCCACAAACTCAATGGTTCTAGCTGGGAAAACCCAAAGGCTGCATGTAAGATGCATTTGAACAAAGGGGGCAGGGGGACCCTATTGAGTCAGAAGTAGCAAATGGAATAACACAGCAGGGGCATGATTTCTGGCCACCAGAACTACTATAAAGCTGGAACGATACCAATACTCTGGCAGTTCTGCCATGGTCTGAAGAGCATTCACTTCCTTCTGTATTTGAACAAATATATTTCCACCAAATCTGGACTGCAAATTTCCACCGAGAAATATCAGGAAGGTAGGCTAGATAGAGAAATTGAAAAAAAGAGTCTGGAAGAAGGCAGTGACAAATTCCATGCTGCTGCCAAGAAAATGATGTGTCTGTGAAATTATCAGGAACCAAGCTAATTAGTATTACCTTTATACTCACTTATAGCCTTCATTTCTCTTTGTTATTGTTTGTCCAAATTAACAATATTGTTAAACTTAATAATCTAATTGTATAACAATTACATACACATATGCAAGACTAAGGGTGGTCCCACACTTCCAGTTTACCCTAATACAAGCACAAAAAATGCACCATTTCTGGGGGGGGGCAGGAATGATGTCATCTTCAACCCACCCCCAGCCAACAGCTAATGCAACTTCTGCCTGTTTTTTCTACCTTCTGTTAAATGTAGTGCTTTTCATCTTAAGCTGGCTCAAGCTGTGGGCTCTGGTTTGCATGCTGCACTTCAATGCCTTGTAAACCAGTCACTCCACTCCACCTATGGCACGAATGCTGTCCCCTCTCCAGTCTCTGGTTGCTGCCCCTGACTTTTTTCTTACAGGTTCACCAGTGGAAAGCTGAAAAGCTGGACTTTTGAGGTGGGGGAAAAGGGGCCAGTTCTTTGATGGAACAGTGAAACAATGGACTTGTCTTAATGTTATTGAACAAGGTGAAATTAACAAGACTGTTGTTACTTTCCCTTCTAGACCTAGTGACAGCAAGCATGGTAGAAGTGTGATATTTTCTTTCTTTCCTTTAAAACAAACAAGCAAACAAACAGACCCAGGAGGGGTAAGGAAGCAGGAGGATCCATTAATCAGGCTGTGTAAACGTCTAGAACTCCAAGCTGAAACTGAGGCAGAGGCAGTCAGAGACTTCAAAATGGCCACTGTGTACAGACAATTGAAGCCCTGCTTCTTTTTATTTGCATGCAGTACACATTCAATAGGGGTGGGGCTTTGATCTCCTAGTCATACCCACCATGATAAAGCCAGTGACTGTCACTGACTGAGGCCAAGGCAAAGGAAGCAGTTGAAATCCAGAAAGGATTTCTTATACTGTCTTGTTTTCTAGCTGGTTTACCCATGGGAAACAAATGGCTGAATGCTGCAGCATGGAAAAGCCCTGTTTTTGTTTAATATATAAAAAATTAATATTCAGGAATTATTTATTCGTTTTTCCCTTTTTATTCTGCAGGTAGAATACTTAATGGTATGTGTGTCTACCCAAGCCAAGACAAACAAACAAACTAACAATTGAGAAGTGTTCCTTTGTTGCAGGAAGATCAGAGAGAGAGAGAGGAGCTTAACAGGAAGGGATAGGTGTTCTGGGAAAAGAGATGGAATATTCTGGTTCTGTAACACTGTGATTACTGAAAAGAGGATCTGATCCCCTTTCTCCCTTTAACAGTTCTTCTATGGATTGAGGCTGTCTCACTGAGCCTTTTAGTTTTAGTCTTCCCAGATGATTATTAAGAGAAGTGAAGGAAGACATGAAGATTTATATCATGGTCTTCCTCCATAAAAATTTCCAAAAAACATAAGGACAGCTATTTGGTTATAGAAATGTAATTTATTGCATTCTACTATGAACCTTATCAATCTGTGTAACTGCAAAATGAATCTCAACTAACCAGCCATTGAGAGAGGCCCTATTTTTCCCCATTTAGGATAGCAACTGTAGTGAGGGCAGTGGGGAAGGCAGAAAAAAGAACCTCCAGTTTGAGATAATCAGTTATCATGTATACTTGGGCAACTATCAACTGGAGAAGGTGATGTTCCATGCCAAAATGATATGAGGGAAGAGTTAAATCCTTTCTACACTACCACCCTACCAGTCTGAATCAGGAGCACCATGGTTGCATCAATTCCTTAAAATGCATATTTTATCTGTGGATTATTGTAGTGGCTTTCAACAGATGTACGTTATGTTGTTTGTCAGGTGTTAAAAAAAACACTATGCAGGGGAAAAAAATAGCTGTAGATCTTTTGAAAATATAAATGCCAGCTCATATCAGATCTCTCTACAGCACTAATCAGCCTATATGCAGTCAATGAAGTGTACATAACAGATATTTGAAGTGCCTTTTGATTTATTATTTTAAAATATATCCCATAATTTCCATTAAAAAAGTATAAAACAAAAATGAAAATAGCTTTTTTTGTTTATGCAGTAGATATAGGAAGCCAACCAGGGTAGTATTAACTAATTTATGAGGCATGTTAACCTTCAATACCCATAGCAATAGATACATGACAAACTAACCCAACATGTTCAACATATGTTCTCCTTTCTGTGGGAGAACAATTACCATAATTCACAGTCAGCAGTATTTTTGTCCACACTGATGAGGGATTAGAAGAGTTGTAGTCACTAGACATCTAAAAGGCAACAAGCTAGAGATGGCTATACCAGTCACTTTTGCTTATGACAAGGGTTATGAAAAATAAAATTCACAGCCAAACCTTAAGAATATGATCATCTAGCAAATTTTCTGTAATACTTCCATCTCTCTCACCAACACCAATTCATGTTCACTGACACAAACCTGACAACATACACTAAGTGCCCAGATTCAAAAAAAGGAAGGTGTCTTCTATTTCTAACGGTCTGGTAAACCATTTTGGAAAACGTACTGATCATGTTGACAGCTACTCTTCTAGGGAGAATGATAGCTTCAGGAAGAGGCAGCTATTTGAATCAAGAGCACAATATGTACAGGAAAAGTTAAATCTGCCTCCTCTCCAGACCACAATCCTAATCTTGATTAAGGGTCCTAGTGTGCCTGCTTAAAAATCATCAGATCTTTTAATCATCAGTCCCCGCCTACTGCTTAACCTCTTGGTAGCAAAAGGCAAGAAAAACACTGCTGTTAAAAAGCTGCAGGATTAAAAGAGAAGCATGATTATACCCATACGCTATTGACTAAGCCTTTGGGAACCTCTCAGCTCCAATCCTCCTCCGCCAACTTTGCAATAAGTTGCTGACTGAAGTGAGATAGATAAACTTGCTTAAGTATATAAATAAAAGTAATTTGGTAAGCTGATTGGATGGTCACTCTCCCACCTTGCCTTGTGCAATCTTTGTGGTGGAAATATCTCTGAAAATCACTGTTCGGGACATTCCTTTTAAACAAAGGGAGCTTATCCTGCAAATCCTGCTAAGAGTACAATATCCCCATGGCAGCTTCTTCCATCATAGTGCTACACTGAGAGGACAAGAGGCAGCTCCTGCAACCCACTCCTAAAAGTAGCTGCATGCTTAGGACTTAGGGTGGGATATATACATTCACTTAATACATCAGCCAATTGGCACAATGGAATGGGAGGCTCCAAAGATTCTTTGTAGGATTTTAGACCAGCTCCAGCAGGTTAGGTGATGGCAAAAGAGCAGCTGCAGAGCAATGATGGAGCAGGGACTGCATTCAGTGCAAAAAGTTGTTGGGGCCAGAATCCACAGCCAAAGTGGAAGTGGCAATGTGCATGAGGAAAGCAGGCCAGGCCTTCAAGCTACAGGCTTGCCTATCTGTGAAAGAACTGCTGAGGCTCTTGGCACTGCATTTTTCTGGACTTTGGACAGTGTGCTGGAGAGGAAGGTTTGTTCTCTGCACATTTGCTGTTTTGCCTGCACCCCTTCAAATTCCTTGTGATGAGGCAAGGAGAACAGAGCACAGGACTGCCAGGGAAAATTATACATCCTGCCAGTAAAACTGAGCAGTCATCTAAGCCTCATGCCAACTAGTATCCTGTCTGAAACATGAAAGTTAAGAAACAGTTCCTTTCCTTTGGCAATTTCCTGACTTCATTTTTTTCTTCCTCACTTGTGGCTTGAGAGACCTACTCTTTTCATATATTCCTGCCCCCCCTCCTCCACCCACTACTTTTTCATTTATTCTAATTTATCACAGAGGTTCCTTTCCACACATCAAGCCTTCCTCATTTTCCAGTCTTTTCACTTATGCTTCCTGTCTTTCAGAAAACATCATCAGCTTAAAGCTTCAGCTTTGTTACATTCTAATTTCAGCAACTGCTGATACAAAATATTTGACAAAGGGAAGAGGGTTCACTACATCTGTCATGAGCAAGTGGGAAGTTCTCTGCATGTCATTATATGCACAAACCTAGGGATGTCCTACCGAAAGATATATTTTTAATTATTAACTGCAAATCTCTGGTCAGAATTCAAGTTATTCAGTTAGAGGGTCACTCTTCAGAGTAAGCAAAGGATCACTCTGCTGTATTTTTATATTAGCTTCCAGAGCTATAAGGCCAAATGGAAGACTCGCTGGGGACTTGTACAGTCACCACTGCCTGCACAGCAAACATGCATCCTTCACCTGCTAACACACTGAAGAGAGCTATCAGCAGCCAAGTTTCAACAGGGCAGCAAATATCAAGACTGTCACTCGAGAAAGTTCTGTACATGGGCCCAGCATTTACATTAGGCCAAATGATACACTACAATCAATGTGAGTGAAAGTACCAACCTTCCTACTTTGCACTCACCATGAAACCACTGTTCCTTTCAACAATGGCTTCAACCATTGAACCATTTCAACCGCAGTCTACTTCATACATGCAAGCTGCATTTATTCCTACAGCTATTTTGTGATCCAGTACACCCTCGTATTATGTTGTAAACTATTGAATTATAGTGATGCAGTAAAAGAGATGCATGGAATCTTTAACATATCTATTTTACATGTGTGTGCATATGCAAACATGCATATTTTACACATCAAAAACAATGCCAGGAAACTCCATCTCTGCCCCTTTTGATGATTTCATCATATCATCATGATCACATCTTTTCTGGCACTCAGTAGTTGAAAAAATACTGAAAGCAACCAGTTGCAAAAAGGTTGCCTATGCATAAACCTCAGTTAACTAATCAGGAATGCTTGGATTCATACATCAAACTAAGCTAAAATTGATCTGACAATAGTATAGCTTAGTGCAGAGTGTATCCATGATTTTTGCTTTTCTCACTTACCACAATGCAAGAACTCCAGGGCCTGCATACATTTTGCATAGATCCATTGTCTTTACTGTTTATTTGATGGAAGATTACTGCAATAATTTAATGTAAATACTATGCTGTACTGAAAAAAATTCAAGTTGCCAACAGGTGCGTATGTCATATTTGTCGATATCAAGGATTGAAGTAAAGACATGGGAAATCCTCACCTGCCCCATTTTAAGCCTTCACAATCTACTTTTGTGAAAACTGTTTTGCAGCCCAATCTGTGTAACCTGAAATTCTAAACTTACTAGAGAGTAAGCACCACTGGAGACTATGAAATTATTTTCAAGTGCATACATAGGATTTTATTATTAGAAAATCTTTTTCTCCATGGCTGCCAGCTGACCCCAAAATCATATCACTTTAGCCATGTTATTCTAGGATAAGATGCAGGCAAAAGGTTCTTTAAATTCCCTTTCTACAACCAAGTTTTGGTAGAGACTATCCCTTCTTATATAATTATATCCAGGATGGAAGGTGACTGCACAAGACTAAGATGATAATAGTTTCTACAAAAGCCTTCTCTCTTAATTTCCAGGGTAAATTGTTTCCTGCCCACGTTTTAGCTTGCTCTGGAAATTACAGCATCTCCTGGTAATTCTCTAAATCTTACTCAGTTGAAAGTTTCATCCCTTTCAAATATTACTTGTTGACTATGGAGTTCAACAGGTGAGCACAACCCCTGGAAACAAACCCTTTATTGGAATGTACCAACATCCTCTGGATGCAAAGAGTGAATTGTTCCGCTATCACCGTTAAATCTGAGTTCCAGTTTTGGAAATGCTGCGACCTAGTTTTGTACCCTTTATAGGCAAAACATTCAATTGCCCATCATCCTTGAAATCCATATTTGTCTTCAGCTCAGATCACTGTCCCTCCTGCTTTTATCAGAAGTTGTTAGAGTCACAAAAGCATCCACAAGAGCAAAATGATGAAAGGATTTTTGTGCTGTCACAATGCAAGCTCTAACCCTTTTGTATGTCCATGCAATATCACAAAACCATATAAAAGAGTGAGAGGTCACCATGTGATGCTGTTCTTATCATTTGCCCTCCTTAAGCCCCCTCCTCCTCACCGCCACCACCACAGATGCCTCTGAAGTTTATAAGCAAATTGGCTCATATCTTTGGCAGAAACATCTAACTGAGCCAGACTTTTAGATTAAAAAGTAAAAAAAAGAAAGAAAGAAAGAAAGAAACCCTAAGAAAACCACCTGACAATCTTTATAATGAATCCTCAGATGGAACTATCATCTATATTTCCTAAGGCATTTAAACTGATGAAACATTTTGTTAACACAATCATTGGAAAATTAAGATAGTGTTTTCACTGGGTGATTGGTATTTAAAAGCACAGAAAATTGCTCTGGCTGAAAAAAAAATTCTAAAAACTATGAAAGCATAAGAACGAATTTACTCAAATGTAACTACCATTTATTAACTATATTAAAAATTCTTTTCCTAATAGATTATTTTCACCTTTACAAATGTCATTCAGAACCAAAATATTAAATATGAATATGTATACAATGTTTCAATTTCTATTTAAGCTCACATATGCACTTTCCATTTTTATTCTCAGGTCATTGGATTTGCTTTTGCTGTTGGTTTATCTTCCTTTTTAATTTTGTATGTTTAAGCATTTGTTTTTACATAATAACAATAAAAACAATGAAGTGGAGACACTGGCAGAGTTCATAGAACATACTAAACCACAAAGTAATAACCATATCTTAATCTAGGTTGTTGTGTGAACCCCATACCTCTGGGTAATTGTGTCCTATGAAAGACACAAATAAGCAACTTAGTTGATTTAAATGTCACCATTCAGGTCTTTTACCTTTTAATTGCCTGTTCACCCCTTTCATGCCCCCAACTAACTGATTGTGCTCTATATTTAACAGATAGGGACTTGCATATAATGCTAACCCATAGCCTAATTAATCACTAAAGGTATTGTTCACAATTGACTGAATTAGCAATGCTTAGCCCTAAACCATATTTTATAAACACTATAGCTGATTGTATGCTTATGTTAAGGCAAAGCCAAACAATTAGTTTTAAGGCTTAGTGTAATATATTAACCTTTCCATATGTGCTGAGGGAAACATCTTACTTTCCTCTCATAAAAGCTAAGTCTCAAATCAAACAAAACTAAGATTCATTATTACACCTCCCAAGAATGAAAAATACAGGGAAGACCCTTATCCTTTTTCAGTTGCTACTGCTACCATGCAAACTTCAATCAGCTTAACTTCATAAACTGTTCCATTAAAGCTGTAGAATGGAAAATGGCAGGAAGGGTATTCTTCCAGTCATTTTCTGTACTGCAGTCTACCACTTCTGAAAGACTATATCAATACATCATTGTGCAAACAAGCAAATTATATTGTGCTTATTTTATGTATATTAACTGCGGCTCTGCATGTGTCACTTTGTGTCCACACCAAATCCAAATGTATCAATTAACTATGGCTTGTTATGATGAAGATGAGTAGACACAAGCCTTAGTTTTACATATTCTATCCTCAATACCCAAAGAGTAGCAATTAAAAGCTTCTATTTCTACTTTATCGCTAACTAATTTGTCCACAATCTAGGATATCTAATCAACATTTCTGACAAATGGCAGCTTGCCACATAATTTTCAGTAACTAACCATGGTTTGCCACTAAGTAGAAATGGAACTTCTAATTTGCTTCCCTGACATGCAGAGAAAGGAGAAAGCACTACCAGGAATACATCACTACTTATGCCTTCTCACCTTCAAAATGGGCTGCAATACCAAAAAAACAGCTCCCATATCCAAACCTGGGATTAGCCTTGGAAGAATAGTTTCCATTACCATCAAGATAAGTTTTTCTTCCCAGGACGTTGATGGTCCTATGGTAATTAAACAATAACAGCAATTATGTTATACATAAAGGAGACTACCATGTTGCCCATGAAAATCATTTTATGATCATAAATGTATTTTTCAATCATTTCCAACTTCAGCTCAAAAAGCCAGCTCATGTAGAACAAACCACTGATGCCTGCTGATTGCCACAGGCAAATATATATTATTACGAGAAGAGAAGAGAAGAGAAGAGAAGAGAAGAGAAGAGAAGAGAAGAGAAGAGAAGAGAAGAGAAGAGCCCAGCACTTCTAAATATTCTTGTGGTAAGAGCTGTTCTTAATATAGTCATGCTGGCATCAAGGCTTCATGCTAATGTTATCCTGGAAGAATCTGAAGTAAAAGTTCCCTCAGCTGTATCAGAATGCTGAAGTTTTGCAGAAAATTATGCCAAGAGTCTGGACTTTTAACAGAGAAAGTTTACAATTACAGGATGTCCCCAGTGATTTCCTAATGAGATACGGGACTGTTTTCTGTAACTGCCTAAAACATGAGTTACATTTTATATTTCAGATGCTAGGTGCTATAAAACCTCACACCAACTAATATTACCACTGGTGGGGCTGTGTATGTTTAAAAAATTGTTATTGTTGTTATTTGCAGAAGATTTAAATATAGGAACATTACATGTAACTGGATACATGGTCAAAAAGACAACATGGAATAACTGCATGTCTTTTTAATTTATGATGTCTTTTTATAACATAATTAAAGGATAGGAAAAAACCTACCAGTACTTCTAACTTTAAAAAGCTGATAAGTATAGGAGATTTTCATACATTCTACTGGACCACCTGCCGAGCAAATTATTTGAAAGCCTAAATGTAATCATATCTTGCAAGTGCATAAATCATGACTGGAGCTAAATCCTATGTTTCAGTATCTTTCTCCTTTCTTTTCTTTTTTAAGTAAAGGTATGCTTCCACCATTAAGTTTGCATATGTCAACCCCAAATGTGCTAAACCAGCAATGCCCAAATGAAATTTAAGGAAGAGCAGGATTTCCAGAGGATAACAATTATACAATACATTTAAGCCTCTTATACTTTCCCAGGGAAACAAGTACATGTGTGTGAATATAAATTACTCAGACTGTGGAAATTGGATCACTTTGGAACTTACTTACTTACTTAGGGACAGCTTATAATAGTGTTACTATTAGGCAATGGAAGTAATCAGTTTTAAACATAGACCTATTCTAAAGCAGCCTTATAATGGCATTGTTCAATGCTTTCTTTTAATGTTCTTATGCATAATTTTAGAATGTGGAAGATTTTAAAAAATGGTGGATCTCTAATGCACTGGCATCCGGTAGAAGCCACAATAACTTCACTTTTGCTATTATGTCATCAGGTAAATGATGGGAATTATACAATTTGGGTCAGACTCCTCATGACATCATGATGCAAATGATGTACAGTATGTCATTCATGTCATTTCCCCAAAGAGTTCATGACATCATTTGTGCCACATCCCCATACCCCATACCCGTGCTAAATGGCAAAACTATGAAACAATGAGAGGTGTCATGTAATGGAACTGCGACTAATGACTTTAGTGAACTAATGATGGAATGAAGAGAAAAATCTAATGAATTATCCTGCCAATACTTATCAGTTATCCTAGCATAAAAACAGAACAAGTATATTAACTGCCATCTAGGAACTCTGCAAATTTAAAAATGAAAGGATAGGAACAATCTAGCCAAAATCATCTTCTTGCAGATTTATAAAGAACATCAAGCACAATACAATTGATCTCTGTATTACAGAGTATTAGACATGAACAAAATAGCCAATCTTTCCTCAAAGAACTTCCAAACACTATTTAAATGAGAAAGAGGGATGTATGAACATGATTAGACACAATTACAGACTAGGATTAAACTAACTGGCCTCAAATTTTGGCCAGATCAGGTTTATTTAGAAATTCTTTGCTCTGTGAGACTTATTTCCTATTATACATGCCTAATTTACTACTCAATGTACTGTTGGAAACAGCACCCACATTGAGAGATGAATGAAAATTAAAAAATGGACAGCTGGTATTTTGTCCACTGAAGTTTCCTTGTGAACTTGGGAAATTATTGTTATTTTTTGTTTAAGAAAGTAAATGGGAAAAAAAATTCTATCCCCTAATTGTCTCCTCACACATACATTCCACTACCACCTGAGCCTTCCACCCAAGCTTCTCTGGTTAGTTAGGGATTTTCCTGAACAGTGTGAGGTGCCATGTAGGAACAATGAAGAGGAAGAACAGAGGGGAACCTTCTTTACATTACTTCATTGTCAGCCTGATTTTGACTGAAGCCTCCTGTCCCAGTCTCTACCCATTCCATTAGGCATTGTTCAGGAACTTCCTCAATCCTCTAGAGAAAGTTTTCAAAAAGCAAAGGGGATTGTAGGGGCAATAAGCAGACAGAAACCTTTCTTCCATTAACTTCTTTAGATTACAACTTGTCTTAGGCTCAAAACCATACATCAGAAGAAAGCTGTTCATGCAGAGCTAGTAGCACAAAATCTAGTATTTTCATAATGTCTTACTCTATGAATATTATTTCCAATAACATAATTCTCAAATAAGCTGAAGCTGACTTTCCTTGGGACCCATGCCATTATTCCATCATTGCTAAGACTGATCTTGAACAATACTGCAAATGTTCTTTGGACAGAAATGTATTTTATCACTGAATGCTATGCTGAAGGTCCCCTATTTAAAATTTTATATCCCATCTTTCTATTGCCATATCCGGGAAGGCTACAAGGCTACAAACAATGAAATCCTAGCAAAAATAACAAGCATGGCTTGGAGTGAAGCTACTGCTGCATGCAGGTCAGTATATCAGACTTTGCTGCAATGTTGAGGCAGAACACATTTCACCCACAGACTCTTCTATGTATAGAACTGGAAGCTGAACCTGAGTTCAATGGTAGCAATGAAATGCATCCTCCAGGGCATCTTAGATCATCTAGAGTCTGACAGGCATTCAGAGGCTATATGAAGCCTGCAAGCAACCATTCTGTGACCTCCAGAGGTTTTGTTTTGCTCCATTTTTTAAGCACTCTGCATGGTTTAGGACTTGCCAATGCTTAAGAAACCAATCTCATTGGCTGAAAATCTGTCCCCAAATAGCCTGAGCCTGTCTACTTTTTGAATGTGGCCCTGACATGTGGCACAAATTTTGGTGTGGACCTCAAGCTGATGCGAGTTGTCCATTCCCGGTTTAAGGGGTGCAGATCACTTAGCAGAGATGAATGGCTGACTATTCATGAATGGCTGACTATGTACAGGAGACTACAGTATTACTAGTTCAAAGGTTAGTCCATTGTAACTGAAGGATAATATGGTACCTCCCCACCTTCACTCAATATACAGAAATAGACTGGACTGCTACTTGAATCTCGCTTCCACATTAATTCATCATATGATCAGTTTAAGTGTTCAGAAAAGCTATGTGGCACATAGAAAGGTTGTCCAGTAGAGAAGACAAGCCAGAAGGCTGAGGAAGCTCAGGAAAAGCAATCAGGAGGCTGTTAATATTTTCTACCAGCATTTGCTACCTGAGGTAGTAGTTCACATAGTAGTTTTACATAGCATCCAGCATGTGGGGCAGCCACCTCATCGGGCCTCGAGAAGTCCTGCTCCTTCCTATCATCCCAGATAATGTGGAAAGAGACCACAGTGAAGCTCTTCTCCCCACTAGTATTGTCTCTTCCAAAAATGCTCAAATGAGAATAAACCTCTATGGAGTATCATCATTGGGAGGGAGCCTTTAAAAAAAAAAATGCTCCTGCCCCAGCTATGAGACTCCTGTGCTTTGAAACTGATGGACAAAGATCCTAAACGTTTCATTTTGTGGGGACAGTCTAACACACATCTCCAAGTCATGGACCCCTTTCCTCATGTAATATAGCCTCCCCCTCAAGAGAACACCAGAGCTGACCAAGAACCTCAATAATGTTAGATGTTGGAACCACTAATATCAGTTGTAAAGTTAAACACATATTCTCTCACCAAAATCAAAAGGAGCTTAATTGGATTTATTTTAGCTGCATCATTCCAGGGTTTTGGAACTGATAACTGCCAAAAAAAAAAAAAGTTGCTTTCCTTTGGATTTGAGGTTTAACATAGCAATCCTGCTGTGATTTAAAAATGATTTATATGCTGACAAAATAAACACTACCTAAAAGACTGGTATTTGCTGAGAACATCTGAATGGGAGGGGCTGAGCAAGAGAAAGTTCAAGCCAGGCTAAGAGTATCCAGAGCTAGTGCAAAACCCAAGTCAGTAAATTCACAAGTCAAGTTCCACAGTAAATAGGCACATTTTATAGTTTGCATGGATATGCAATACCATGTCTTTCCCTACATGGCATGCGGGCATACTTGTTTTAAAGAGTTTACTCTCTAAAGCATTAGATAGTTGAAGTTTCAGCTTCACAGTCTGAATTACCTAATTCTCAGTACATCAAAGCCATACTGCTATAAACATGCCATGGGGGATTTAGCTTTGTTTAACGTTCCATTCCACCATAGTTTCAAAACAACAGTTTTCCTCTGTAGCTTTAAGCATTACTGGGTAATACCGATGGACAATTTCACACATTTTCCACCATATGAATATTTCCTTCTGCCAGTCTTATCCATAATTCATGTATTGATCACTGATATTTGGAGACTGTTATCTACTTTGACTTAGTCTTTAATGAATTGAAATGGCTTATGACTTCATAGTGAAGCTCCGAAATCATTGGGTAACATGGCTTTCATGATTAATTCCAGAAGTGTAGCTGTGGTACAATCAAACCCTATCCATGTTTACTCATCAGCAAGCTGATAAAAGCTCTTATCCATATATACATGTAAACAGAAATGGGCTCTATCAGCTTGATCTTGTCTTCTGATTAAATCCACAGAGAGAAAAGAATTGCTCTTAAATTCCTTTGTATTCAACACAATAGCATGCAGCAGGAAAAATAACTCTGCAGTAGCAGAAGACAGTCCCTGGCATCATTCTTACACTATTGGATTCCCATCAGCGCAAAAGGGGATTTTTTAATGTATTGCAAGGCTTAATCAGGTAAAGATTATTCCAAATTCAAAAACTGATCCCATTTCTCCACAGTCTGCATACCATTTAATCTGCTAAAGTGTTAAATTGAACCACCACTGCTGAAACTATTTCTTGCAGTTGCTATCCATTATTAATAATCATTCTTGTATTTCTGCTACCTATTACACCATGCAAAGATATTAACTGATTTACTACATTTTTATTCCACCCTTCTGGGTAGTGTATACAGTTCCTGTGTCCCCATTTTATCTCCATAACAACTTTATAGGTCACTAAGTGAGCATGAGTGAATGAAATGTAGAATCCAGGTGACCTAATTCAATTGTCATCACATACTGATTTTCACATACAGAGGCAAGGAAGCAAACTGCATGCAGAGACCAATGGCAGATCTTCTGAAAAAATAATTACACAGTAAACGCAAGCAGAGGCCTGAGTAGAGCCGCCCCAGAATATGAAGCCTTAGGCAAAATAAGCGCTTAGTTTCCAAGTGAGGCTCTTGGCCATTCAGTTGTTTTATTTGGTTATGGCACTGCTTCTCAGATATCAAATTTCTCTCTTTCCCTGGGAAACCAAAGCCAGGAATCAAACCCAGGATTCTGCTATGTGAAGCTTTTGCACTCCACTGAAATATACTATCATGTAGGGCATCTTCTATACTGGACTATGTGGTTTAGCCAAATATCTACAAACATTATTTATTTATCAATCTTCTCAATCAATATTAAAGTTAAGCTTATTACTTTGTAGCAGCAAATATATTCCAAACATCTTTTAAGATCAAATTTATTTCTCCAATTGAATATGCTCAGCCCAACAATGTATAGCATATTAGCAACACAATGCAGCAGTATCTGGAGTACCATCCTTGTCTTTGCTGAAGACTTATATGTGCTATCCAAGATCTGTTTCATTCTGGTCTCCGTGCAATAGAATTTTTTATGAGATTTTGCTTATCATGCCTAGATTTGACTTACTTCATCTGACTTTACCAGCTGTAACATAACCTTATCTATCTTTATTAGATGTTACTTCCCCTGACTTGAGACCATGAGATATTACCAACTTTCCCAGAGACAGCCTTGGGTGCCCACAAGATAGGTTATCAGTATAAACATCAGATCTTCTAGAACTGAGGCTGCCGTTCTCTGGAATTCATGTAAGATTATATCAAACTGGAATGTTGGGACAGGGATTGGAAATAGGAGTGACTGCATGGATTCATTACTTTGTAAGCCCTTTGTGCTGTAGGACTCAGTCTGTAGCTTAGAATGGGCTGTGATCATCTTCTTTTTCCCATGACACCAAACAGTGGATAAAAAAGTACTTAACTCAGATCTGTAGGAGTGTATTATTTAAAACTTATGCTAGTGGCTGGATAAATTTTACAGGATCACTAAGAATGTACACATAATACTTCCGTAATATACAATTGACCCTTAAGGATAGATATTTCTTTTCAAATAAAAAAAATATATTGGCCATTACTATAGATGTTTTATTGGGAATTGCTTATTATAGGCAGCATCACAAATTCTAGGGCTGGATATGTTCTGATTGGCAGTGTGTGTTTATGTTTGCTTATAGTAGCATGTCATTAAGAGTAAAACAGGAGTGTAATAGATCCCAAGAGCTAAGTAGAAGGGGAAAAGAGAATTCTACATCTAAAACTCAGAGTGAATCATATACGCTGGCTGGCTGTCAAACAAGGCTTATCATCTGTCTCTGATTGATGTTTATCTCATAGCTTACATAGTGTGAGAAAGGATCCCCACACCATGCAGATCAAAGCTCTCTCCAGGGCAGAACTGGTGATAAGCTTTCTACATTCCTGAAATCATTGTAATCACATTCATCACAATGTATTTTCCAAGAGTGATAGGCCACTTTGATGAAGGGTGAGTTTGTTACAATGCTTTCCTTAGCCAAGGCCTCAGCAGTGTGGCATGGCCACCCCTCAGTGAATCACCATGGAGAAAAAAATAAATTTTCAGCCATGCTGGAGGGTGGAGGTAAGGAATCTTTAGCAAAATGAATGGCTTAATTCTAAATCTGACCCTCTATCAGTGCTGTCACTATTTCATTTACACCTCCCAGATTACCTGGAGATAATCTTTGGATGCATACTCTCATTACTGCTTCCTAATAATACTAGTGGGTTTTTTAATGATTAAATGATAGAGTTATCTTATGATACCTTAGCACCTAGATACCCTCTTACAAAGATCCCTGAGAATTACAATTTGGTGGAGATGCTGAGCATTCTCACAATTCCCCACTCTTACATTAAATTATAAATGATGGGAGTAACCAGCAAGAGAGATTAATGATCAAACTGGCACCATTGTGGATACCTGTGTCCTTTGTGGGGGGAAAAAAATGCAAAGGAATAAAGGTTGGTGCACTCACAGTTGGGTTTGCTGTATCAGTTCTTATTTATCCATTACCTAAATGTGTACACGATCAAATCATCACACACATGGCAGTTCACAGCAATACAATTCAATAAAACATAAATCAAACTCATCCCACAAATCCAAGCCATAAAATCCATCACCTACTAAAACCACAATTAATGTCAAAATCCAAAACACACAAACTATAAAGGCTGGCTGGGTTCACCATGAGTACCTCAAATCAATCAATCAATAATCAATCAATCTGTATGCCACCTCAATCACCAAATAACTCTACATCTAGCTACTTCTCCAGGCCCCTATCTCATGAACCTCCCACAGAACCTAAACATTCCTACCTGGGATGCATGCAAAGGATAGGTGGGGATCTAGTCACAGGAGATGATCCTGAAGGTTCTTGTGTTCTAAAAATATGAAGGATATGGCTATTAATGATTATTTGTTACTTTCAGATTTAGCTACTGGCCTGCAACTAGTTGCCAACCCAGAAAAAGAGAATGCTGGGTAGACTGGAGTTTGGTTTAATGCAGTAGAGCTCTTGGGATGGAGCACACAAGAGCTCTGGCTATCCAAATCCATAAACCATGACAGCCAAAAGCATTCTTTAACATTTTTCTTTACATGTAATTTTTTCAGAGCAAAAAACAATTAAGAGAATGTAGACTAGGCGGTCAGATGGAAGTGGGTTTTCTTTTTCCTCTGCTACAAAAATCAATATTTAAAATATGACCAAAATCACAAATACTTGAAAGTCAAACATTTTTAGAATTCTCAACATGGTGAGATCAACCCACATTATACATTTAAGCCAGCCTTCCTCAATGTAATCACTTCCAGATGTACTGGGACTAGAACTTCCATAGTTCACAGCCAACATTTTTATTCATGATTCTGGTACATGTGTTTAGATTGCCTGCTTTGCACACTTTCTTCCTCCTCTTATTAAAATAACTAGTTTTTAAATATCTTGACATCTGGGAATTTTTTATGCAAATCTTCCCCAAATATAACACAGTGTAAATTGTTAAACCATTACTTACATTGGCTGGTGTGGGTCTTCCGGGCTGTGTGGCCGTGTTCTGGAAGTTTTGTTTCCTAATGTTTCGCCAGCATCTGTGACCGGCATCTTCAGAGGGCAGGAGCACAGACAGGAGCAGTTCTCTCTGTGCCCAGTCTGCTCCTGTCTGTGCTCCTGCCCTCTGAAGATGCCGGTCACAGATGCTGGCGAAACGTTAGGAAACAAAACTTCCAGAACACGGCCACACAGCCCGGAAGACCCACACCAGCCATCGTATTCCGGCCATGAAAGCCTTCGACAATAAATTACTTACATTGTTAAGTTTCACAATATTTTGTTAAGTTCTTTGTATTCTGCATTTAGGAAAACTGAATCCAAAACACCTTTCTTTAATTTTTTTTTTCTTAGAGCTGAGTAGAAGAGCCATTCCTTGGTAAAAGAGCTTGGAAGCTACTTTAGCAGATGAGCAGGCCAGGGTCTGTCAGGAAGCCAATAAACTAACAGCAGCCATTCTAATTCGATTTCAGAGGATCTTTGGAAAGATGGGGATCTGTCATTGAGGAAAGTACTCCTATCTTCAAATCTGTTAACAAGTACATTCCTGGAGGTTTGCCATTCATGCTGAGTTCTTGTGTATACTGGAAACCAACATAATCCACAGCTTTCTTTTGCATTCAAGCTTTCACTTATGCATGATATCCCATTATAGCTAAACTCTGAATGCCAGATTTTCTTCTAGGCTATGGCTGAAACCATGGATTTTGCTTACATCAACAGAAGAAAAGAACATGCTCCTCTCAAGGCAAAGAAACCTAGCCAGAATTTCATGTTTGCTTTGAAATCAGGTAATTTTGGGGTGGGATGGGGGGTCCAACTTCAACCAATGGAGTATCAATTGCATTCTATTCTATTCTATTCTATTCTATTCTATTCTATTCTATTCTCCCATTGCATTCAGGTAAATTAGATATGGTTTATATTCTTTGTCTGACATTTCAGGCACTAGGTATTGAATACCATCCATACAAAAGTTTGCAAACACACCTGGGCAATAGAAGAGAACTTGAAATGCCTGGGAAAATATGTGTAATTAAAAAAAAAAAATCTTATACTTTGGTTGCAATACAAGGCACTGAAGGATTACAGATAGCAGGGGTAACATGGACTTCTGGATGGCATTTGGTTGCCCTTTGCAGTTCACAGCACATTATAACACTGCAGCACTTTCTTTCTCTCTTCCAATCCAGATAAGGTTTATTTTCCAGCCCATTTCTGAACTTCAGATGTTACTATTGCTATCTCTCCGTTCTATTTCCAATGTGCTTGTACAGTGAATTTCTCAATGATCAGGGCTTGAGAAAACTTCCATTCAAGGAGCTACTTTTGGGGCTTTTCTTGTAGAATTGTATATCATATCCACAAGAAGACTACTCATGTAAGTAGTGTGTATGTGTGATGTGTTCATCTGAACTGAAGGAAAGATATTTTGAACTGGTTTCATCTAGCATATTCTCGTAACACTCTCCTAAAATGCAGTGCTTAATAAGTCTCTTGGAGGAATACAAACACAGGTAATTAACAAATATTTGTGCTTACAGTGATATACCAAATCATGAACTAGCCAAGAATGAGGTGGCTTGAAACAGTAAAATGGGTAACAGGCCAAATAGTATTATAATCAAGTTAAATATAGACTAATATTTGATATTATATCTCTGCCCATTTGGGGCACTGTAAGTCTGACAAGGGAGGCTGAATGAGACTGAGAGTGAAGGAAAAGGGAGATAGCTCAAAGTCCTGTGGATCAGATTAAGTCAGAAGACCTATTTGCTAAACATGCACTTGTGATGCACAGCTACTATATTATATACTGTCTATGATGTAACATTGCCAAGTGCTGAAATGATGCTTAAACAGATGAATCTGGCCTGATCTAGCCAAGTAGACCAATAGAAAGCAGATCTTCAAGAACTGAGGTACAGAGATCCCAGGGAAGCTTTCAACAAGCAAAGTGTGGATTCTAACAAGTACAGTATTGATTATGTGCCATCAAGTCAGTGCCAACTCTTAGCAACCACATAGATAAATTTTGTCCTTGATGATCTGTCCCTAACCTGGTCCTTCAGGTCTTCCTACGCTGCACCCATCACCACTGGATTAATCCTCCTCCTCCTCCTCCTCCTCTTTCCTTCCACCCTTCCCAGCATCAGGGCCTTCTCCAAACAGCTCGGTCTTCACATAATGTGCACAAATGGTCTGTCATTTGTGTCTTTGTTTGATGATCCATTGTTTGTTTTCTTGGCTGTTCATGGTATTCTCAGGAATTTTCTCGAACACCAAATTTCAAAAGTGTCAATACTCATTTCATCCTGCTTCCTCAAAGTCCAACTTCTACTTTCATAGGGTGTCACAGGAAATACCACTGGCTGCACTATTCTGATCTTCGTTATTATAGAGACATCGTGGCATCCACAAGTATAGCTGGCTAATATCTCTAGTTAAAGCAATGGCATATCTAACCTCAGAACCTGGCACAGGCTAAGAAATCAGTGAAGAGTTCCAACAGCATTAAACAGCAGTATGGAAGTGTGAGTGTGCATTTAGGCTTTTTTCTCTGGAAATCCCAAATGTTCAGTATAAATCCTTTATACTGAAAATAATTGTTTCAAATGTTGCTTCCTTTATAGGGGAAATAATCAGAGGGAATATTAAAATTTCCTACATACAATCAAACCCAGATACTTTTCTTTTAGGTTTGATGGACAAACAGTTGGAAAAAACTTATGGAACTTTGTTCTTATATATGGTAACAGCAGCAAGACTTTTATACGCACAGAGGTGGAAGGATAAGACATTACCTATAGTGGAAGAATGGATGGTGAAGTTGATGGAGTTAGGTGAGATGGCGAAATTGACGGTTTTGATTCGAGATAAGACATTGTGTAATTTTAATAATACTTGGAAACCTTTTTTGGACTTTTTGCAAGATAGGGAAAAAATGAAATTTTGCTATATGCATTGGATGATGATAATATGGATTAATAGAAATAATGGAACTTACGTTCTAAACTTAGACTAAGAGTTGGATGTATATTGTTACTTATATCTGTTGTGAAGAGGGTCACAACAGATATAAGTCAAAAAAGAAGTCAAATCTTTTTTTTTCTGATTTCTTCTCTCTTTTGTCTTTTACACTTTTTAATCTTTCATACTTATTTCTGTAATTTTTTCTTTCTA
Organism: Liasis olivaceus; assembly: GCA_030867105.1. Lineage (NCBI taxonomy): Eukaryota > Metazoa > Chordata > Lepidosauria > Squamata > Pythonidae > Liasis > Liasis olivaceus. Next base: position 82,299,413 of record CM061350.1, read on the forward strand.
TAGTCTATAAAAACTAGTTTTTATTGTTCTTTTTAAAAAAAATTAATAAAGTTATTATTAGAAGGTTTGCAAAAAAAAAAAATTAAAATTCAGCCAAATGTATAGGGAATCCAGCAATGAAATGAACTGTAGAAATACAGTGATTCTGACTGCATCTGTTTTATCAGAGCTGACAGTAATAAAAGGGTATTAAGTGTAATAGTCACATGGTGACATAAATCCAGTGGAACAGAACAAGTAACAGAGTATGGGCAATTGATATATCCTTCCAAAGCAGGAATGGATGGTGTGACTAATACTACTAATGTGAATGTTACTCCCCTACTAGGTGATTTTTAAAAACTCAGTCATAACATTAAATGCATGACTTTTAAACTGAAGTTAACTTATTAGACACAGCTCATATTTCAGTTTTCAGATCACTTGAGCCTCATGTATTCTTTAGTTCTGCTTAGTTTTCAATTGGCATTATCAGCAGTTCATGAATCATAAATATTCCAAATGTGAATACCAACTGGAGGGGATATGATATTGTGGAGTTTTCAGTGGTTCAGGTTTCCTTGATTTTTTGGTGGTTCCAATTTTCTTAAGGCATTTTAATGCATGTTAGCTCTGATGTGCTAGAAGAACTAATTCCACTGACCTTGGATACATGAAACATCTGGATAATAATGATAGAAGCACAGAAATAAAAACAAATAATTATGTATTCTTAACCACAAAGCAATGTATACAATGGATTCTTACATTTTTCTGTCATCCTCTTAGCTGAGATCCATATGAAATTAGATCATCTGAAGGAGTGACCATACACTGACTCATATTAGGAATTTTAGCTAAAAATTGGCTCTGCTGAATTCTTTCAAGCCTGTGATTTGGTCATTTTACTAGCCAAGAACTCCCTTCAATCTGTATTATGCAGAACAGCTTTTTCCAATGCTGTACTCTCCAACTGTGTTGGGCTAGAATAACTTTCCTATTTAAGGCATAATACCTTTCATTTAGTCTCCTGCTTTCTATAGAAGGTTTCACTGGACCCTCTCCCACACTTTAAGAAAGAGCAAAAGGTTACAAGATCACATGGTAGTTTTGTGTCTCACTGCTAATATGCATTTTGGCTGCATTCCTCCACCATCTGCATGTTTAGCAGAATGTGAGGGAGGATATATTGTAGGAGGGTGCCCATGGCGAGGCCACAAATAGGACAAGAGAGGAGCAGCTAGTAACTAGAGGCATGCCATGCGGCACTGTTGATAAGTAACCATTGTTGGTATGTAACCATTGATAGTCTGCTTTTCCACAATTTAAGTAATCACCTTTTAAAGCTATGTCAGCTTTCTAAGGTCTTGCACAAACAACTCTCTTCTAGTCTTATTACCTGAGTGTCACTTAAATGGAAGTATCTTCTAGGTCTTCCTGTATGCAGAGAGCTCCTCAGCAGCATCTGACTTGGCTCAGAAATCTTTCTTTCCTCATGTTTTGTATGCCATTTAGGGCACAGAAGCCCCAGACTAAAGGAAACATTCCTTACTGTGCCCTCTACCAGATTCACAGGATGGCCTTGGCCTTATTGATTCAATTCTGAATCTGAAAAATGGAAAAATCTGGACCTGCCTCATAGTTCTGCTAGGAAGATGAACAAGATTAAGGATTATTAATGAAAAAAGGCATAGGAAGTATTCATAATAATTTATTTATAGTCTGAAACATTGCTTTCTTAGCTCTGCACCTTATGAACTCCAGTCATGAATTTGTTGAAGTCTGTGGGAGAATTAAATGTCTCTGTAGGCAGAATTAGGCCAAAAAGTAAGTCCTCTGACAATTTCTTCTGTATGCCCAAATCTGTGCCTAGTTTCTAAATTTAAAGTTAATCCTCTTTCAAACCAAGTATTTCTTTAAAAAAGAAAAAGCAGGACTGCACAAACCTTCTAATCTTGCTAAGGCACCATGGACTACATTTTTCAAAGTCCATAGAAAAACTGTATTAATGCCAGTCCAAGATTTATATTTTCCTCTCACAAATGGCAGTAAATGCATTAAAGTAAGCCCACAAAGATCAGATAAGGAAGTGAGAAGGGAAGCACTAAGAGTGGAATGACATTCTTGTGGTTTCTGAACATGATAGATTGGAGCATAGTGTTGGTCTACTTCAGAGGAGGAGGAATGCTGGGAGGGAATGAGATTTTGATTGGTCCATTTCTTCCCTATCTTCATCTTCTCCTTCAGGTCAGGATGGAAAAGGAAAAGGTAGAGATATGGGTTCTGCTAATTAATTTACCACAGGAAACTGCCTCCAATTATTTTTTTAAAGCTGTTTTTAATGTGGAGGGAAAGATGCCAAGAACAAGACAAAACAAGGTGGTCATAGCTTAGCTGAACAGCATATGCTCTCTATTCACATGGCCTCATTTGGCTATGGACACTTTGGCTCAAGAATCAATTTTATTCCAGAACAAGTGGCAGAGCCAGAGGTTTGAAGAAATATAATGCCCAGCAGAGTACAGAGGATGACACTACAAGGATGAAGATACAGATGAGTAATAGTTACTTGATAGTAAGTTACTTGATAGTAAGAGCTGTCAATCAGTGGAATAGGCTACTGCATGAAGTGGCTTCTTCCCCTTCATTGGAGGCTTTCAAACAGAAGCTGGATAGTCATCTATTAGGGATGGCACAATGAATCCTACAGTGTGTAGGGGGTTAGACTTGATGACCTCTTATGTCCCTTCCAACTTTATGATTTCATGAATATGAATCGTGTATTTTATACATGTTGATTAAATTAAAGAAAATTGTTCCCAGACAACTGCCAATACCTACAGTACTCGATTTCCAAATCATTACCTAGTTGGCTGCCTTAGATGGTTACCTGAACATTGGCTAATTTAAAGCATTGGTGGAAATACAGCATAAACCAAAGAATTCCCACTTCTCGCACAAACCATCATCTGGTCATCCCTAGTATCTTTTATTTTGACCATTTTATCTCCATTGAGTACAGGGTTCTTGGTACCTCTACAACATCCCTGATGTTTCTCTTCATATCTTGAGATTAAATGGCAGATTATTTTGTCTGGTCACAGCTTCAAAGCTACATTATCCTCTGTACTCTTTGTTCTGAATCCTATACCAACTCTTGAGGCAAAGCGCTTAGTTGTCCTGTTTTCTGCTTGGTACCAGTATGTTTGTGAATTTCACTCAGCTACAAGATTTCCTCAGGGTTCACTTGGTCTTCAAAATCATTCTTCTGACCCTTTTTTCATACTCTGAGCTCTGGTGTGCTCTTCTCATATTTCCAATGCCATGGTTCACCATTTATTTTTCTTGCACTACTTTTCTGTGTGCAAGAAAATTTTCTATAGAGATCCACTACATACACAGACATAAAGCTATGCCTTTTGGCATAAAACCCAGTTCCATGCATAATGCGACAGAAGTTGCCTGCTTCTAATTTTAATTCTGGTGTTGTGAAAGGGACTGAAATCTATGCTTGAACAAAAATTGCGGAGATCAAGCAGGATATTGAGAGCACCTCAGGAAGCTGCTATCAAACACTTTTCCACCAAGTACAGTCATTTAGCAACCCCCAAGTCTGTTTAAACCAACTTGCTGGAAGCTCCAGTGACACTTCATTCAAGCTTCTCAACAAGTGTCAGTACTGCACATGCATAGGTCATCCAAAAACTCTGTACAACAGTATTCTCCAGGTTGTCTAAATGCCTGGAGACTTTTTTTCAACTCTTTGAAAGTCATGACTAGAGGCTGAGAGATTATGGTGTAGACTCTACCTGTGGTGAGTTTTTGAACTCATCATGCTTGTCAGTAAATGAGTTCTTTTATGCTCACTTTAGTCTAAATCAATATTTTTGCCCCTTTTCTATTTGTGCTTTTTTTTTCCTTGCCATTTTCATACAACTTTCTTCTGCTGATTATCTGGCAAGTGCTAACTTTCCCAATCTCTCCTTTTCTTTATTAAATGCTTATATGTATGCCTCTGTGTGTGTGTGTGTGTGTATGTGTATGTGTATGTTAGGGATTATTTATTTGTCTATTTATCTGATTGGTTTTAGAAGCCACCTGATTCCCAGATGTCTCTTGGAAGCTTACATTTTAAAAGGAGGAATAATAAAATGAAAAGAAAAAAGAAACCCATACTATATGTCTGATAAAAGGCAAAACCAGCACACCACGGGGAAAAGCAACAGACTCTCGATAAGCCTCCTTAACCCCAAATCTGGGAGCAAAGCTAGAGACTTTCGGAACTGCTGTAGGGTGGGAGCCACATGGGATGGTCCAGCCTATCATCTGTTTGGATAGGCTGCATGACGTCAGGAGAGGCTCTCCCCACCCCCTACCCTGCCCCAAGTAATATCTATCATCCATGCCATGGAGAAGATGGGAAGCTATCACCTTTAACTCATCCTGCATGGAGAAAACCCTTCCGTGTAGGACAAGCATTGCCAGATCTTGCTGATTAGGACCCTTTGGCCAGTGCAGCAGGAGCATCCCTATCTGACTTGCTTGAGGAAGGTTCCACTATCAAGGAAGGTGCCAGGCACCTGCAATGGAATCAGTCTCACAGGTGTTACAAGAGAAATGCTGACAATGTTATTCTAGTTGCCCAGCATTATCCCCTTTAAGATAAGTTCATACTATGTGAGAATCAAGGGCGTATGGTAACCCAGGAAATGTCTATTTGTTAAATGTCTGGCTATTAGCCAATTTTTACAAAGCTTTTGTGTCCTAATACAAGGGCAGGGAGCTTAAGTCTATAGTCCAGTTATGGAGAAGAACTTTGAACTCATATCTGCAAAGTCCAGGCCTGTTCTCTGGTTGCCACTACAATGAAATGGAATCAATTCAAAATTTGTCTCAGCAGAGACAAGGTGAACTAATTGGGTTGTCGAAAGAATAATAGGATTGCTTTCATAAAAAGCTAAGAAAAACAATACCAGCAGAAATGTCCTTTTTTATATTGTCAAAATAAAACAGAACTGTGCTAATTCAGGCTCCCTGCCTATGCGCATACTGGAAAGCAACTGCATGCAGATATCCATGCTTTTATCTATTTTGCAATACATGTCACTATTAAAACAAAAAACAAATGTGTATACAGGCACATATGCACAAAACTTATCACAACTGAGAAAATGCATTGCAAAAATGTAAATATAATTTTGTGTAAAAAAAATTGCACATTGCAAGATATGAGCATATGGACACCCTCCAAATTGCAAGCAGATGTAGAAATTAAATGATACAAATATAAGCCTGAAAGAAAGAAAAAAAGAGGAGCAAGTGACATTAGACCTGATGGATTCACCTAACGTGAAAAGCTACTATAATCCTGTTTTACATCTGGTCTTCCTAAGCAGCAGCCAGCTCAGTTTTGCAGCATCAGTTGCAACTACAAACAAGTTTGCATTTTTCCTCTTCCGAGAGGAATGGCTCCTCAGTGGTAATCAACTCAGGCAGCTTGCTTGCTTAAGTGGACTACCATCCCATCTCCTTATCCATATTCTGAGCCTTGTATTAGGGAAGGGGAAAAACATGAATGCCTTCAGTATATCGATGTTGTAATGTAAAGACATTATTTTGCAAAAAAAAAAAAAAATTGCAATCAAGAAAATTGAGCCATTGTGCTGTCACAACGGAGAAAAAGAATGGTAAGACCCAGTATCAGATGCTTTCCTTATGGCATGGCTTACTGTGAATAGCTTTGGAGGAAAAGGAGCATTTCTTGAATGCTGACCTTTCAACTTAGTTCGGAAATTATATCATGAGGGCAATCTCAGTTTTCCTGTTCTGGTCATAAAATTACTGCCAGAGGACTGGAATGTGTGGAATGTATTCCAAAGTACAGCACCCTAGGGAGCAATCCTAAATGTAACTATTACTGCTGGTGGATAGCTGGGAGCAGAGAGTAGCATTACCTACATTCCAAGCATTCTGATGCCAGAACATTAACTGATTGCCACATTAACCGACACAGGATCAGCCTAAGGCCAAGGGCCTTTTAAAAGGAAAATTTAACAGGAGGGAGAAAAGAGATTTTAAAAAGAGTGATAAGTGCAAAATGGGATTTATTGATAATAAAGTAAAACCCTAGACCTTTGGGGCTACAATAAGCTCAGTCAGAAAATCTTTTACAGGAGCTGTGCTTTTGAACATAAGCTTCTTTGAATTAAATATCCCTCCATGAAGAGCTTATCCTAGCTTTGAATGAGTTGGGTTCCTGTTTTGTGAATAAATTCCAGTTTGCACCAATTTTCTTTTGATCTATATTGATTCAGTGTTACACACATACAGTGCTACAGATCAAAACAAAACATCTCTACAATGAAATATTATCAAATAATTCCAGCTTGGTCATCATAAGTCTTTTCAGGCCATTCCCTGGCATCCAAACTGGTGATAAATAATTTGCTCAAGTCTTTTCTTGCTTGTGCCTTTTTGGGGGCTAAGCAAAAAAGACTCCTGGAACAGCAACATTCATTTTCCATTTTACTTTTAAATGGTGAGATGTCCACAACCCACTAAAATAATGATTATTTGATTAATTTATAAAGCAGGAATGAGACTCATGTTTTGCATCAAAAAGTGAATAGGGAGGAGAGCAAACTGACCCATTCCTTGCTTCTTCTTATTGCATTCGACCACTTTGGAAGTCTTATTTCTCTTGAAAGGAAGTCTGGCTAGAGAAGCAGTGTAGCAAAGTAAGCCTCACACCAATGTTGTGACTAAAACGACAGCCACATGAAGCACGTATCACAAAACACCATCTTTGATCCAAATCAGATGTGACACAGGCCATCCAGCTTGGTGTTAAATAAATATTGTTAAACAAATAACTGTTGTGGGGTAGAGGGAAGGAAGGAAGTCTATTCAGATCAGAACCACAGCACTGTGAAAGGGGATCTTTAACCTGTTGTTCCAAGTACTGTCCCAGTTAGAATGAAGACCCACACGAGAAACTCCACTAGTGACTTTTATCCTTTCACAATATTCTTGTTCATACTGTGGTGCAGGATTATTTAAACCGCTTACCCATCACTCCCCAAACATTTCTGTATAGTTTGCCTGCTCTCAGAATTCAACAGTGAACATTTTTCAGGGCATTAGCATTGGTTTAGCAAGACAGGATGCCAGTGAACTAAAATTAAGCATCTAAAGTTTCAGCTATACAGATTTAAGATCACGGGGAAAAAAGAACTGTCAAAAAACTGCAGCTGAAGTTTACACTTGACAGAGAAAGAGGAACTAAAAAAAATGAAAGTGTCCATAAAAGGAAATGCAGTGCCTGCACAAATTTGACCCTAGCTCTTTAATTCATATAGCTTCAACAAGTAACTGCAGAGTGCCTGTGGCAGTGCCCGTGGTTCTACTGAACAAAAGGCTGGTCCAAGTATTCACTGTACCTGCTTACACAAGTACAGACAGCATTAGCCATCTGGCCCCCTGACCTATCCATGCCCCAGTCTCACCCAAATGTTTAAATGTTTGAAAACAAAAGCTGACAAATCACATTGCAGCTGCTGCTAGCTTTCTGAGCTGTCTAAGAGAAAATGCCTTCCAAATGCACAGTGGGAATTATGGGAACCTATTCTAGGCGTAACAGCAGGAACATGGTTAGAGTCCTTGGGACAGAACATCTGGCAGTAGTTAGAAAGGATCCAATGGTATAGATTTAGAGTCTGGGTGGCTTGGGGGGCGGGTTGTCTCTTTTTTTGAAACAGACTCAAAGCCTTTGACCAGGGAGTCTGAAATTGAGTCCATTTTGCACTGTTTGTCTTGTATCCAGAGTTGCATAAAGCACTTTGTTGCAAAAATGTGTAAAAACCCTCCATCTTCATCCATTTAATGACCAAACAATTTTATTTGTATAATACAAAAATGTATTTACTACATATGATATAATTTTATAGATATGTATCTTTGGCGCTACATTTCCTCTCAAGCCTATAGAAACAGCTGTATACGTCTACCAAGTCAATTTTCACAAATCCTATATATCCACAAACACAATTTCTGTCTATTCTTGACACAATTGTGAGGTAAAACATTGTTTTCCATATTAAAGTTTTGCTTGGTGTAAACTGTAAAGCATCAGTTTCATCTGGTTGCAAGTTTGATTATCAAGAATAAATGGAAATATTTGCCAGAGGCAAGGCAACACCCCTTCCCCAACCTGAGCATTTACTAAAGTAGTAGAACTGCCAGGATGCTTGAGAACTAACTTCCTTCCTTCCTTCCTTCCTTCCTTCCTTCCTTCCTTCCTTCCTTCCTTCCTTCTTCTCTGTCTCTCTGTCTCTGTCTGTCTCACATACTCACACACACACATGCACTCCTCCAGATTTCTGCAATTGCTTGAAAGACTCTTAGGCCAAGACTGTGACTAATGAGACATAGCCTCTCTCTTTCCTAGTTTATAATTTTTTTATAGACTTGGCAGATTATTGAACCTCACTTCTCAGTAACAAAAAAATTGAAAGTTTATCCTTTTAAAAGATATTCCAAATATTCCAAAAGTAATATGTTGCAGTGTGGATACTTATCTAAAACATACTTAGCTTGCCATACATACAACTACCATAAATAATCTTGTAGCACAACACACTCTGCCTAGGATCAGCCCTGTCTTTTCCAAGCAGATTTTGAAACATTTCTCATAGTCCAATATGTATGGTAACCAACTCAAAAGGCCCATAACATCAGTGTGCCACTGACGTGAATTAGTCCTTGCTTTATGTAAAATAACATAAGTACATAATTTGCATTGTTTGTGCAATATATGATGCATGCAATGTCACCCCACCACACACATTTGGCCCTCCCAGAAATGCCAGTGAATGGGATAACAGCTGATGCTACACAACCAATGTGAGATACAGTAGCTCCCTGCTGACATTACTGAAGAAAAATGAAAAATAGTGTGTGGGAGCTCTCTGAATAAGTACATGGACCATTCACAAAAAACAGTTTTGTGGCTGGACCCTTGGATGCTAAGAAGACACCAGTGATTTGCTATACAAGATGAACTATGTTTAGCATAATTGGTCACAAACTATCTAGCATATTTGGAATATTTGGAACCTGAACCTATGGATTTACCTTTCACTAATGTATGGGGTAGAGTATTATATTACCAAATACACTATTTTGTATGTTGAGTATCAGCTTCAGTTACTTCTCTTCCTCATGGCAAAGGATCATTAGAAAGCAAGTTAATATTTGTTTTAAAAAAACATTGATCTTTTAATATAAACATAGACGGTTTCAGATCCTGGCATGCAGATATACTTGGGAACCATAACAATGGCAGACAGCAGTTGATACTTTTAAAAATGCACAAGGCAGTATGTAACATAAAACAGATCTCTACTGTTTGAAAAATCTAGCTTGCTTGTTACTATATTTGCAGAGCAGGTTAATGTCCTACAACTGCTGGAACTAATTGATCCATAAGAAGTGTCACAAACATGTTAAAAAAAAAAAAAACCTGGTAATCTGAACTGAAGAAATTAGCTGATCCAAAGTGAGACAATATCATTGAAAGAAGTAACAATAACCTTTGGCTAAATTACCATTTTGAAAATGCCTGAACTGGTTGGACATGTACATGTTTGCATTTTTAGCTTAAAAGTAATCCCAAAGATTTTGGTTTAAAAAAATGAGACTTGAAAAATTTTACCATTGTTAATAATGGTGTCAACAAAACCACAGTTAAGGCTGTTGGAAAGAATGAGATGGCAGAGGCTGGAAACAAACATATTTGAACTTGCAGCTCATTCCAGATCAGGCTTATTAATTCGAACTCCACTAGCCCTCAGAATTGTTCATTGTGAGAAAAGAGCTTCCACAGCTGCATTTATAAAACAAAGTTTAAGAAAAGTTGGTTCATCATTCATCGATTGGTTAAGGACAGCATCTGGCTTGATTCCACCATAATATTTTATCCAAATACATCACTGCTAATGTTGAAAACTGGTCAGACGAGGTGATCTTGCAACACCTTTTTCACAAGAATAATCTCTTCTCCCATCCTTGAGAGTTGATTATTAATACTGTTGTTTTTAAGAACAGCTGAGCAACCCCAATGAGTGAAATAATTTACTAGAGGGAAATGGTAGACACTTCAGCATTAAAGCACCTCACTGAACCATTTGTTATCATTGGAAGATTTCATTATGGTTTCTAAAGAACTTTTTCCCACTAAAATCAGGAATCAAGCTGCCTTTGACAAATTTATTTTGGAGGTGGGGATGGATGAACATTACTAACCCATTTTAGATGTCTGTTTTATTGATAACTTTTTTTTTCCTTCTAGAAAATTCAAAATTACAGTAATATCTGTCCACTTATTTACTTCAGAAATATGTTTCAATTCAGTTTATTTCAGGCTCTTTTTTTTTTAACTGGGTCTTTAACTGGCAGCCTGAACTGCAGATAACAGGCAGAAGCTCTGTCCATACTATCCTGTCTTTTGAAATGTTCCCAGAGTGTGATTCTTATTTCAAGTCCTAAATCAAATGGAGAAAGTATTTCACTGGACTATTGTATCAGTTTCTGGCAGGTTGTGAAGAAGTATATGATTACAGTTGTCACTCATTGTGAAGGAGGGGGGGAGACAAGGCCAGGTATTGAGTGTGCCAGATTAGTGATGTATAAAGGTTAAAATTTTGGACCAATTCCCAGAATATTTTGAGTAGACATATTTACGAGGTCATAGTGAACATGTTTGACTATTGCACCCATATGTTCATTAAGAAGCTCAAAAACATCAGTCCCTACATTGCTGCATGTAACATAACTGTATCTTTGCATTATTCATCTGTATGTCTATTCCATATACTCTACTGAGCCAGAATAAATAGCTACTTTTTTTTTTTTTAATAAAGGGAAAAAAATGAAAATGGAAGTGAAGTTGCTTCCAAAGAACAGCTTCTAAAACACGGACTGACTACCTTTTCAGGCTGAGACACTGCCATGCAATTTTATTCAATGGACTATGCACCTCACTTGCAAAACACTGACTGAAAATTTCTCTGTTGTTTATGCTGAGATCTCTCATGACAACACCAAAATTCCTAAGATTTTGCATTAAGATTTCCACATTCTTTCATAAGACAACAAGAGATTTTGTATTCTCATCCAAGATGTTGGCTGAAATTCCAGTGTCTTAGAAAACTGGACAATCTTGCAAGACATCAATATTTTTATTTTTAAATATATTTAATTTGCATTTCAGCTTAATGTGAGAGTTGCAGGTGTTATTTTGAGAGGAATGTAAATTCCAGGGACCTTTAGGTGCCATTTTACTGATCTCTGATCAAGGTGTTCTAGCAGGAAAGTGATGTTTTCCATTGAAAAAGCAATAATACCTCCAATATTAAACATTCTATGTTGTGTGGAGAAGACGCCTGAGAGAGGCTGGTGACCTGAGAGGCTCCAGTTGGCCCACTGCAGGACCATCCCTCCCATCTGGCCAAGGGATTCTGTGCCTCCATGGCTATTTCTGGTTTAGCTGCTGGAAAAAACAGAGCCCCACCCAGCACCTAATTTATTGTTTGTTTGAGGGAATATCAACTTTGGGGAAAACCTTGTGGATGTTCCCAGTTCTATTAAAAAAGGGCGGGGGAGGGACCAACTGTCCTAGACTGCAGCCAAACTCTGGCAGCTCCTCCAGTAGTTGCTTTCACAGTGCCTGCCTTCTTCTCATCTGAATGCCCCACTTCACTACACTATCCCTCTGAATGAAAGTATCAAATGATCCATTTTCTCAGCCCCAAAGTGCTGTTGCCTTTCAGTTATTTATTTATTACATTTATATGCTGCCCAACTCCCAGCAACTCTGGGCAGTTTACAAACTGGTAAAAACATTTAAAAACAAAGAGACAACAAACACCAAAAGAAGAATAAAGATGGCAGAAATGACCAAACTGGATGGGAGCAAAGAAAAAAGGAGCTTCAATCACACTCCCCAAAGGACTGGTCAAAGAGCCAGGTCTTCAGGGCCCTTCGAAACACCAGTAGGGTGGGGGCTGTTTGAATCTCATGGGGAACCTAATTCCAGACAGAGGGCAGGCACTGCAACTGAGAATGTGCACTTCTGGGGTCCTGAGAGATGACATTGTTTAATCAAAGGAACCCAGAACAGCTAACTCTGCCAGATTGGAAAAACAAACAAACAACAAAATTCAAGTTTATCTTGCCTATAGTGCTCTTATTTTAATTGGACAATGAGAACAGAATAAGAGATTTTGAGGACTTCTATCTAAATCACTGGGTTTGGCTAAATTTACATGGATATGAAATATCTTTCATTCAGCCAGGATTACCAAAAAATTGTATGATGTGGAATGGTAAGGATACAATTCTGTGGTGCTTGATCATTTACAGAGAATTATGAATATGGTTGGTTGATGTCTAATACTGCCATGACAAACAATTCTGTTCAGCTCTCCTTAATGATACCTGAAGTGCAAATACTGCACAGAACTGCATCCCATGGAGGCACATCAGTATGGCCACTGTGATGCTATATTAACATGGCCAGTCTGATGTTGCATCAATCTGGCTACTGTGAAACTACCCTTCAGTGAGGGAGGAAATCATGATGACTGAGAGTCATCCCACAAACTAGCTTTCTAGAGATCCAGTAGTCACAACAAATGTGTATACTTCCTCTAATACTGAGACAATATGCAATTGACAATCTTCCCAAGAACTAGGAACAATAGTTCTATAAGAAACATCTGGTGCATATCAGCCAGTGGGCACAGTTCACTGAAGTTACTCTACTTAAGTTAGATAAATTGCTAAGCAAAGGGGCAGGATGAAATTTTCAGTATCATGAAGAATGATGTTAGATCTACAAAGTTAAGTTACTGTATCCAATAACTCATTGTATCAAAACACATCACTGTACAGAATAGCAATTTTAACTAGTTTCCATGTGATTGCTGATAAGGTTGTCCAAGACTCTTGGTTTTTATAAAAGCCATTACAGCATGACAAACCTTTTCAACTTAGTCTTTTTAATTACAGTTATTCGTTATTATTTATTTTGCTGTTTATTTGTTCTATATGATGCACCATTGTGATGGCATCTTCTCAGAAAGATGGTATTAAAATAGTAATAATAATTATGTGTTAAGTCAAAGCCACATTTTGGATGCAACATACAATACATTTGGTTGGCAAATCAGGGATATTGTGTGACAGGTTATGATGAGTAGACACGTAATTATAATGATCTTTGCACATGTATCTGTTCTTGTAATTGTGAGTTAAAGTCCTGCCTTGACACAAACTTCTACTATGCTCTGGGGCAAGCCACCGTTTCTTCACCTGAAATCCTCATCTTAAAAATCCACATAAGCTACTTTATACAGTTCTTATATGGACAAACCACTGAAGGCTATTAAACACTTTGCAGATAAAAATAAACTACAGAAATGGTACTTATTCCTAAAGAGTTGTCCTCTAGATCGGTATAAATTGAAATACACAAAAGTTAGGGGAATTTAGACAGATAAAGGTTTATTAGGTGTCATGTGTTACAGTTATTATCACCAGTAGTGGTTTTTTTTTTTTTTTGGTCATTCCTTTTAGCCATTTTTTAAAAATATTCACAAACATTTCAATCAAGAACAAACTCCTACCCTATCCCCCATGTTTTCAGAATTCATAAATCTTCATTTGGGATTGCCTAAAGCTTCCTTAATCAAGTAATAAAGTAAGGTAATAAATCTTTATAATCTTTAAAACAAATCTGCATCAACATCTCCCAACAGTACTGGAGGGCAGGGCATTCAAAGTATAATATAATTACTTTTCAACATTGCTGGGGCGGGGGAGAAGGACAGAGAGAAAGAGAGCCATCAGCAGAGCAAACCAAAACCCTTCAAATGGTTGAGAGACCATCAGATGTGTTGAGGGTGCAGTTCTTCTGGCAATAAGGCAGCCCATTCCAGAGGTTACCCCAGTACTCCAGTTTGCCTCAGAAACCTCCAAAATTTACACATATAGCCAGCAGCATTCCTACTCGCTGTAAGCTTAGAAACCAGGACTCCAGGGATATGTTTGAGGTATTGCTTTATTGCTCTTCAAATGCCCATGGACCAGCACCCTGAAGTAAGCCAACCTAGACCTGGCATACTTATTTTATTCTCCATTGGGGTCAATGGATGGGATTTTTTTTAAGCACTGGGGATAGATAATATCCAGTAGCTACCCAACCACAGTAAGTTGGCAATTTTAGGAAAGGGTGGGTACTTAATTGAGTATAAGAACTGTCAATCAAAGCATAGTAGCACAAGGAACCCCCTCCCAGTTTATATTCTGGAGAAAGCAGAGAACCGAGAAGAGAGGGATTTGGGTGGTGTGGGTGAAAGGACAGGTCTGAAGGAAGCTCTGATTCCTGGCCCTGGGAAAACCTCCATCTACCAGAGCATTGGGTTTATGAATATATATAGAGTGCCAGGGAAGGCAAGGATTGACAGATTATAGATAACACTGTAATATTAAGTGAACCAGTTTGCAACTCATTTTAAGTTATTTAATAAAGGTTAATTGTATTCCCTGTTTCAACATCAAAGAGTTTATGTTCTATATCTTCTCCATGTTTCATCCAACATGGCCACTAAAAATACTGTATTCCCACAATAAAAAACATTGGGATTACTCTGTAATGTTTTTACATGGCCCTTTCTTAATCCCAATGAGGAGATCAAATAGCCAAATATCACCAGTTCAGTACATTCTGACATAATCATCTCCTCTGTGTGATTGAATCAACTTTTCTGCCATTATTCCAAGTAAAAAAAATACAACAGCCAGAAGATTCTAGCAAGCACGATCAAAAGAAGGGTCACACTCACAGAGTTTAAATATTGGAAAATAAATGTTCACTGCTGCTGAATTGCTAGTTTGTATCTGATAATCAGTACGGGAGAATATTCAGAGCAGGCATAATTAATTTCAAACATACATTGCCAAAATAGATACTGATTTATTTCCTAGAATACAGCTATGTTTTGTAAAAAAGTATACAGTATCCAAAGAACACATTTCCAAACTGCTAATATACAACAAAGGGAGGACTAAAGCTTTAGTAAATGCCATGCCTACTTCAGTGCCAAAGAGTACAGGTTAAACTAGCTGTTTAATAATACATGGCTTCAAAAAGATTTCTCTGAATCAGGGAAAGATAACTGGAATTGTCCACTTTCACAGCAACAGACCAGGCAGAAGAGTTTGCAGACAAGCAATTTCTTTCTTGTACCAACTTCAGGTTTCACAGCAACTATAATCTCTTTCAGTTTGACCAGCTATGTTTGCACACTGCAATGCTTTTAGTAACTTTGCTACTTCACAGATTTCTTGCTTTAATACATTTTTTCATTCTACCATTAAGGAAAAACTATGTGGTATTGTTATCATTATAAACAATACAGAAAAGGAAAAAGGAAAAAAGGAATTATATTGGGCAGAACAATTCGGTTTTTAACAAAGAGATCAAATGATATTTATTTATTTATTTATTTATTTATAGCATTTATAGCATTCGTTCGTTCGTTCATTCATTCATTCATTCATTCATTTATTTATTTATAGCGTTTATATGGATGCCCAACTCAAACAATGTGATTCTGTATGGCATACAAAAATAATCAAAAACAAATGCAAAAGAAAACAACATACCACATTAAAAATGAACTAAAACAATAAAATGGCAACCAAACCAAAAATATAC
This sequence comes from Liasis olivaceus, assembly GCA_030867105.1. Classification (NCBI taxonomy): domain Eukaryota; kingdom Metazoa; phylum Chordata; class Lepidosauria; order Squamata; family Pythonidae; genus Liasis; species Liasis olivaceus. Next base: position 82,315,170 of record CM061350.1, read on the forward strand.
TGTGAGTCATCTGACTGGAAACTCTGTTCATCCCAAACCAAAGACCTGGGAAAAGAACCAGGTCTCAACTGCCTTTCCGAAGGTCTGGAAGGTCCAGGCCAGGCATATATAAAGGAAAAAATCATTCCAAAAGGCAGGGGCCACCACCAAGAAGGCACACATCTGATATTATATGAGGGGACATTATGTCAGCTCAATAAGGTAGACCAGACTAAGAAACCAGTGCCATGTATGTCAGGACTACTTTTAGCATTACAGCTATAGTAACAGAATCTTGCAAGTCTGAATGTGTTTCCCCCTCCCTCACTTTATCTTCATATGAACTAGGGAGGGGATTGTCTTGAGATGTTTTCTCAAGTTATTTTCTTGGCCTGGGCTCAAGCCCCTCTTATCTGATTGTTGTCTTGGTAGCAGCTCTGCTCTCTACATATTGTTTCAGTGAGACCTGGAGTGTGCCCACTCTGTTGGAGCATGTGAGATGGGCAGACAGTCTTGGAAGCAGGCAGTCATGCAAATAAGCCAAATCCTATGCCACACAGAGCTTTATAGATGATAAGCAGCACCCTGAATTGTACTCAGAAGCCTACTGGGATCCAGTGGAGTTCATGAAGCAAAAGTATCATGTAGGCATAGTTAGGGACCCCCATAATCACTGTGCTACTACATTCTGGACCAAGTGAAGCTTCTGGATGGTCTTTGATTGTATTTCAAAGTTTGGGAATAAGCAATAAGGCTTAGGATAAATAAATATATCCAAACATGTCAATGATCACACATTGAGCTGTTCTATAAAACACTGAGAATGAAAATGTCAGAGGAAGATTTCTTTCTGAAGTAAATTCAGCAAGGAGCACACTCAGGTTCAGCACTGATGGATTCAGCCTATCAAAAACAGAAGTCCAGTTCTGAAACACACTAAGTTAGAAACAGATGCTTTATAAAATAATGTTGTGCTAGTAGTAATGTTAGATGGCGATTCTTTTAAAATAATGGAAGCTAGCAATTTATAGTATTTGCTAGTCCATCCAAACAAAACAAAACAATCTATCTGGCATAAGAAGAAAAAGCTCTACTGGATCAGATCAAACATCTCCATAAGTCAGCATCCTATTCATCGCAACATTTAGGTACTAAAAAGCTACAAGCATGAAAATATTGTTTGCCAATAATGATATTTATGAGCATATTGGTGGTAGCAACAGCTACAATTTCTGTGGTAGAGGTGGGATTCCCCTCTCCCCCAGGGTGGTGCTTCAGGGGGGCCTAGAAAGGATTATTGTGACACAGTGACATCACCAGAGTGGGCAAGACTGAATGTATTAAATGGGAAAGAGTAGCTGTATTTTTAGCCTTCTATGTAGGAGAGAAGAATCACTAAAAATTCCCATTTTCCTTGGGATTCTTGGGACATTACATAAGAGAAATGCATGTAACCCTGCTATTTAAGAAAACTGCATTTAGCATGAAAAAAGAAAGATGGTAGGAGAGAAGTGTACATGCATGCAGTTTGATAACACTGATCAAAAACATAGAATTAAATCCAGATGGTTGATACAGTTATAGGGGGCCAGGTGTGCATATGCTAGACAAAGCTCCTCCTATACTCTTGCAGTTATTGCAAAGACCTAGCCTCCTGGATTACCCTAAAGAGAATTCAGAATTACACTGAATTACACTGTGGTGTCCATGTTGGGAGGCATTCATACACAGATGTAGTGAATGAGTATTTCAGGAAAGAGCCTTGTACACTGTAATTTTCTTTTAAAAAGCTGTCAAATTTACTACGTTTCATAATGTAAGTAATTTTCATAATGGAAATTCTATTCATCAGCATAACCATCACCACACAATCAATATAAGTATTTATTTAACTTTGAAATCTATGGTCTTCCTTTTACAATACTACAACTACCCCATGTTGAAGCACTTTCTGCTTGTGGGAGATGTTCCAAGCGAAGAAAATATGATCACATGCAGACCCTTACCTGGAGCCAAGTTTTATCCCTTCCTCCTTTGGTTGGCTTCTTTCAGTCTCTCAGAAGTTGAAAGGGAAACATTCACTGTAAAAAGCTTCTTCCAGAGCTTACATCCTAATTGCGCACAATAAAAGTATCAAGCAGTCCAAGGAATCCTGAAATAAGCATGCTTTGTCTGAACTTGTTCTGTTAAGAGCCAAGCCAGTAAACTTCCAAAAAGAACTTGAATGAATGTGCAGTCTTGCAAAGCTTTTCTACTTGGCAAAGAAAACCTCCTGATTCTAATGTGAGGGCTGTTTCAGCTAAAGAGGCCATTTGGGAACTGTTTTGACAGCCACCATAACATAGTTAATTTGCAAATTTTATCCGATTGATTTAACATCCCACAAAAGTCATATAGGCATGTATTTTAATAAATATATCCATGTCTACATGACAAGGAAAACTGTCCTGCCCTTTAGAAGAATTGTCATAAAAGAGAAATTTTGTTCTTGAACTCTAGAAACTATAATGTACTTAATAATAAAATTTATTAAAACCTTTGAAATGTGGCTTTAGATCAGTCATCAACAGCCTCTCAGTGTTGGGATTTCATTTTCCAGAATTCTCAAATTCCACTGGCCAAAATGCTTGGTCACTATGAAGCTACAGAACGTTAAGATTGTCATTAAAACCCTTCTCCTGGATTTGAAGTTAAGATGCACTGTGAACAGAAATATTGTCTATGTGTGCATGTGTGCGGGCATGTGTGTACATGTGCACATGTGTGAATTAACTTTACAGATTTTAACTTGCTGTTTTTCTGGCCTTTTGGTTGTAATTATCTGGTTGAAATATCTGTTGCAATTATTTGGTTGAAATATCTGTTCAGCACCAGGTGAAGGTTCTATGTTTAATTCTACAATTCTTCTGTTTGTAATTCTGTGTTGCTTGAATAATGCTATTCTGTAATATTTCTACTATGTTTTGATATTTATATTGCACTTGGAAACTTTCCCCACCTCCTTTTTTATAACCTTTGGAACTTCCTCTGATCATGACTGTTGAAAGTAGACAACAGTTTCTTGCCATCTCAGGTACAAACTGTAACATATCCTACCAAAAAGCTAGCCATGACCACATTTGGTTTGGCCCAACCCATTTAAAACCCTCAACCTCCCATCCTAATCTTTTTGTGAACAACTCTGGGAAGCCAGGGCCCTAAAAGTAATAGTATTTAAAATAAAGAAATAATCTGTCACCAATTAAAGTCAGTGAGATTTAAATGTGCTTAATTTTAACTGGGTCATGTCTAATAAGAATATGATTTTTATAAACCTACATGGCTTATAGTTCTTTTATTTTAAACACTAATTTTAAAAATGTGCTAAGAATGACTGAGATGTAAATTCAATATGGAATGGAATTTCCATGTTTCAAGGCCATTCCTATTCTTTATTCAAGCTAATCTGACAGTAAAATTAATTTAAGAGATAAAAGAACAACTTTGCAGTGCTGAAAGATTATGTCTGTACAATTTGACCTGTGCAAGAGGCCTAACTGCAACTTGGATCCACATCAGTATGCCTTGAAGCCACTTAGGGAGCAGTTTAGCTAAGTTTAGCTAAGCAATATTTGACAGGATTAAGATACATTCTCAGTTTGTTAACGATTTGGGCCTCCAACTTACATGAGTGAACTTGAATTCTGGTTTCTGCATCTCTGGAATAGGCTGCTTCAACAGTTTCCACTGCATGCCCTCAAATGCTACTTTGTAATTCCAGTTATGATTCTGCTGACCTCAATATGTCTTCTGCATTGATCTTCTTTTCCGAACAACAGCCTAAAGAACATATTTTGCAAAGATATATCCATTGTACATCTTGCAAAGAAAACCACTGCAATTTATTTAGCTCCCTGTTACCTCTGAGGTGGAAATTATGCAAGGTATATGTTATCCTTCAAAATGCCAGACTGTTTTGCCACTCTAGTTTGTAACTTCCTGAACCCAATCTTCTGTGTTTGATATTCTCATCCAGAGCAACAAGCTGCAAACAGACCAGTTTTGGAACTGCAGATTGGCTTTTTTGCTCCTGAGTGGTGATCTTGGACAGACTACTCACACCTCAGTTTCCCAGTGCTCCAGATGTAGAGAATGTTAAGTGATACAGGCATAAGTAGATATTAATAATACTGTAGATATTGCTACTCCTAACTCAGCATACAGTGAACTGAAATGATCAAATTTACAATTAAAAGTTTAATCTTCCTTCCTTCCTTCCTTCCTTCCTTCCTTCCTTCCTTCCTTCCTTCCTTCCTTCCCTGCCTCACCTTCCAAATCGATTTTTTAAAAAGGAAAAAAACTTAGATACAATAACTCAATTTCACATTTGGTGCATTAACTTGTATCAATTTTACAAGTAACCAGCTTCAGAGGAGCGGACTTATTTTCCCCAAAAAACCAAATACTTTTATTGATCCATTTTTTCATAGAAGCAGACTTATTCACAACTGGATTATATACAGCAAAAGCCCAGATACAACCAGCTCAGGAGCTGAGGCTAGAAACCATGGCATGCTTATATGAAGTTCTTAGTGTAACTGAATGTTCCTTTTCTCTCCCTTTGACGGAGGTATTTCAGAAGTACTAAAATTGACCTGCTTCTGCTGACTTTTTTTAAAGTCTAATATTATAGTGAAAGGCTCACAGGAAATACCGACATTTCCAAGACAGAGTCTCTAGAAGAGTGTGATTGGCTATCACATTGATTGCAGCCTGACACACACCTGAGACAACTGCAGGGCACTGAAATAATCCTCCTCAAGGTTCCATTGTAAATAATCATAAGCCACAAACCCAATACTTCAGTGCCTAAATAGATTCTGTATGTTGACACAGCTTCAGAACCAGGAGAGCAATCTTTTTAGTGGTGGTGTTACACAGTCTGTGCAATTAAGAATACAACAGCATCAAAAGTTTTACCAGCCAAAAAGAACAAATAATTTTAGATTATTTCATCTGGCTATGACACCTAGGCAACAATGCTTCAAAAAAAAAAAACCCTAAAAGATACGGTAATGCTGTGTAGTCAAGTTCAATTATGTAAGGCTATAGCTGCCTATCACAAAGAATGATCTTCCAACTTCAAGACAACATTGAGAGGACAGTATATCTTAAAGGATATACCGCATGGTGTCTTATTGAGCCAAGTTAAGAGTTGCTACAAGTAACCCCGCAGTTCAGTTGCCATCGCTATCAATAATGTGTTTAAATATTTGTTTATCTGATACTTCATACGTCTATGAAAAGCTGCTGCACATATTCTGGAGATTCACTGGATCAAAGTTCAGTGAACTAAATCCTTATAGAAGAGTTGAATATTATACTTGTGGTGTATTAGACAGAATTTAAATTAAGCCAAGTAATAATGTATCCTTTATTAATATCTGCCAGTCTTCAACATTTGGGTTGGAGATACAAAATCTGTAATGCTGTAATCTAAAATGGATCACAGTAGAAGTATTGCTCCCTGTTTTCCTTTTTGGTTATTTAAACAGTGGAGAGGTTGTCAAGGAGAATAATCATCTGCCATGCCAGAACAATCATGTAGACTGACCCAGAAGTCAACCATTCACAGGCTGGTTTTGGGAAAATTGTGTTCCACTAAGAACCATGGAACTGAAACTGAACAAGTAGAATGTTACAGTGGTGGCCAGAAGACACATCAAGAGGACATTACCTCAGGAAAAGATAATGTGACTCTCAACTTGTGTAGTATAAATGGAACCCCTGGTAACTTGGGATATATTCTTCCTTTGATCCATTTAACAGACAGCTCAGAGATAAAAAGGCAGGCATGCCTCACCCAATGCAACTTCCTTTCCGTATTCACAGCATGCCACATGTTCCCTTGCCTCTCACATCTAGTGAGAGCATATTAAGCCCCAGAGTACACTTTTTTTTTTATGATATTGCTGTTGCATGACAAGAGAACATTCCTCACCATAGCTTGCTATGCAAAACTATTCAGACCAATGCTTTGGAAAGTATTCCTCAAAACTCACTGCCCAGTTCTTTGGAGCACTAGATTCTCTGGAAGGCTCAGTATGATAGTTTCAAAGTCTCCCCTCAGAATTGTCTGAGTATTCATGTCCATGAACAGACAAGCAAAATTTCACAGAATGCCCCTATGAATGATTCTATAGTCCTTCCTCCCTCCCTCTCTCCTTCCCTTCCTTTTCTTAATCTATGGAATTATTTAAATCATTGTGGTAGTTCAACTTGCTCATGCTGACTTGCTCATGCCAAGCCTTCTAGCTTTCTAGGTACAACTTCTGTTTCACTGGTTTATGTATTATTTTGTTCTCACACTTTACTTACTGACTTTAACACTAAGAAGTTCCTCCATTTATTTAAGGGGTAGTTAATCTTTTGGAACTTCCACCTGCAACCCTCTCTTATCCTTCCATATATCATCTCCTAGCTGAGAATATCCAGACCTACACAATGAGACTTTGGAGAAAACAAGTTGCAGAGGGAAGGAGATTCTTATTTTATGAGTGTGATCTCTGTTCCACTAATGAAAGGAAAGAATATCCAAAGCCTTGTGCCCTTTTCAAATAGATGGAAATGTAAAAAACTCTGTTATAGCAACTTTGACTAGTATAAGTTTATTTAGGCCTGCTAGGAAATACCACTGTGATTATAGATGTTATTTTTCAAAAGTAGCAGTTTCTACAGATAAGATTTGTGGCTGCCTTCGCCAATATAGCACCCTCCAGGTGTTCAAGCAGCAGCTAGAAAGTCATTTGCCTGGGATACTTTAATTTGGATTCCTGCACTAAGCAAGAGGTGGGACCTGATGGTCAAATGCCCCTTTACAACTTTTTGATTTCATGGTGCTGCAACTCCCAGAAAGCCACTTTTGGAGATGACTGGCTTGTTCCATATTGTACATGTTTGTGTGTGTGTGTGTGTGTGTGCGTGTGTGTGTGCACACATGTATAGTTGTAAGCTTCATTAGATGTACATTACTAATCTGAAGAGGTAATCCTCAATTAATGATGGCAATTGGGATTGGAATTACCATCCCTAAGCGACACGGTCATAAAGTGCGATGTCATGTGACCACATCACTTAGTGATGGCACTTCCGGTTGCCATCATTAACTGAATCCCACGCCATTGTTAAGCGAGGATGTCACATGGACACCATTTGCGATCTCCCTATTGACTCTGCTCGTAGAAAGCAGCAAAAAAGGTCACAAACAGTGACCACATGACTGCAGGACACCATAACAGCCAGAACTTCAAGGACCAGTCGTAAGTACCACTCATTCAGCACCGTTGTAACTTCAAATGATTGCTGAACGAGTGGTCATTAACCGAGGACCACCTGTAATTGCAATTACAGTGGAAAACAACCAGTTGACTCCATCCTAGCCTATGCGCAGGATCCCCTTAGAATAAGGGGGAAAGATAGCTGAAGTGAAACAGATGAAAGCTTTAGAGTAGATCTGTACCCCAAAATATTCATTTTATACCAGACTTCCTTCAAAAAATCCCAGATAAAAATGTCAAACATTTTCACAGAGCGCATTGTCATCTTTGAGAACTACAGTTTCCAGGATTCTTTGAGGTGAAGAGTTAGCATTAAAACAATGTAAGTTGGGGGGAAAAAGGCATTTAGAGCAAATAAAAGGTAGTGCAGAGACTAAACAGATAATTTAGCAGAGACATTATAAATTGCATAAAGATTAAGGAGTGTCAACAAAGAAGAGGCTATACTGACAAAACAATAATGACAAAAAAAAAGACACCAAGACTTGAGCAAAAAATTTAGCAACTCCAGAGAAAATAAAGGGGAAGATTTTTGGAGAAGTTGAAACAGAAGCAGCAACAGAGCAAAATTTGTCATGGGCCAAAGTGGTTGGAGTGAAGAAGGAAGAACTGCATATACTATCAAAGTTATGCAGGAAGGAGAAAGAGGAGAGGAAGGTGACTACAAGATTAAAATAAATTAATAAAATAAAATAAAATAAAATGCTCCCTGATCACCACGCTCACTTTGGGACAGCAACAAGGCATCAACAAACAAAACCACAGTAAAGAAAAGTTAATAATGGCATAGTGAAATGGGAGATGATGACTTACCCTAGACAGGATTATATTAACTATCAATGAACCCAAGATAAATAAAATTGTTAAAGACAGGGTTTCAACTATAATTAAGATGTGAAGAGGTAATGTCAAAAATTAAGTTAAGAGGACTTTAGTTAATCATAGAAGTCAAGCAATTTAAGACTTATTAGGTAGGGTCTTCCTAGTGTAATATAGAAGCTGAGCTCAGAAACAGGAACAAGTCATTACAATGGATCTCCATCAAATTTTATTTCTTGGTTTAAACTTTACTATTCTAGTTCTTCTGCTTGAGTAATTATTAATGGGATTACTTCCCTCCCAATGAAGAGGTATTATAGCGCCTGTCAAGGACATCCCATATCTCCTCTTATATTTAATTTACTGTAGACACCTTTGGTTTGTTGTATTAAAAAATTTTGTGATACTCAGGTAGGGCAGGAATTATTATTATGTATGTATGGTATCTGGCATATTTTTAACAGCTGTCAATGATTTGTGGAAATTATGTAGCAATATGATAACTATTCTGGATATAAAATAAATTGGAATAGATCAAATATTTTGCCAGAAAGCAATAAGGTTTCTATGGAAATATATTAGAATGGCTTTTCTGTCTTGTTCATATTCTATTAAACCTCTGAGGATAATTGTTCCTAGGAAAATATCCTGTTTGGTTGATCTGAATATTTCAAATAACTTAGCACAGATTAATGGTGTTATCTATGGGTTTATGGGGAAAAATGAATATTGTGAAAATGATTATTACCTTAAGATTGATATATACTCCAAGAATGCCCATGTTAATTCTTACTCTAATTAGATATTTTAAACAAGTCAATGATTAAAGTTTTAAACAATGGTCAAACTGCAAGGTTCTTCCTTTCAAAGTTACACTTCATATGAAAATGGCCTTTTAATTTTCTGATTTTTTTTATAGTATTTTGGGCATATTTTCTTAACTTCCATATTGCATTAAATGGTAATGAACATGACATTGATTATATACCATTAAGGATCCAATTGCTGGGGAATTCTGGAAGTTGAAGTCCACACTTCTTAAAATTGCCAAGTTTGAAAAACACTGCTTTATACCTTTCAAATCTCTGGACCAATCTTAGTGCTTGGTCCTAAATATAGTGGGAAGTCTATTTATTTCCAGCACTGAAGGCTGTCATATATATTTAAATGATAATGGGGTAGAAATTAACATTTGATCCATGTTCTAATGAGAAACTGACCCTTTTGAACAATTCTTATTTTAAATCAGCCAAATTTACTATAATAAACAGGGTTCTTGGAAGGAAGTTAAGATTTGAAGATTTCTGTGTGTTGCTTAAATTATATAACAAAAATTGGCATTTGCTTATTTATGAAGAACTTGACTGTTCCCAAAAAGATCAGAGGTTCCTAGAAAGGCACTTCTGTACCAGATACTAAGGGTTGGCTTTATAAAATATGACAACCCTTACCATTTGAAATGGCACTTTATTGGCATAAAGGAAAGACTGCAGACTATGTTTCTCTGTGGTCAAGATTCAATTTGTTCCTTAAAAAGTGAGATGTAGCAATTCTTAGATAAACGTAATTATTGTTGTATTTTATTTAGCGGGGGGGGGTTGTTAGTTTGTTTTATACTTTTATCTTGTTTTGTTCTACTGTATTTACATTCACATTTTTTTTCATTTTGTAATTATATTAAAGCAATACATTTTTAAAAACAAGATAAGAAGAGCTGTGAAACAGGAAGTTCCAAATTAGAATTCTGTGGTAGCTGTGGATTTACTGGATGAAGTCAGATAAGCTAACTCGTCTCAGCCCCATTCTTGTTTCAAGGCTCTGTGTCTCTTTCGTTTATTTGGCACTCAACACAGAGCATGGCAGATGAGATACCAAATGTTCTACTGTGACATGAAAGAAGCATCCTTCTTTCAATTATGTTGACACTACATGTTGTTCTCTTCAAAAATAGGTTTCATCTGAAGAGAATTTACAGCACTTAGCCGAAACCCACAGTCCACACCCATGGTTCACTGAAACATCAAATTGCCTTGTACATTTGGTCAGCACTTTTCTTCCCCCCATCCTGGCTCATTACCAAAATCTATTTTGCCTTAGACATCAGAAGAGAATTAAGAATTGGGAAAAGTGGCATGGAACAAGAATGCCCTATGGTTTCAGTGTATTTATATAACCATGCTCTTTGCATAAAAGCCTAGGAAAACATGTAGTGCAGCACACACATAGTGAAGGTCTGTATGTACTTTAGCCAAGAGGGCAGCAGGGAATCTGGCATTTGATGCAGAAAAAATCTGTGGAAAATCTTCGTTGTCCCCTTGTTTCCAGATCTTGTGGCTCTTGAAAAAGGTAAACAAACAAACAAAAAAGGCAAATGGTCCCATAAGCACCAAATATTTCAGGCAGGGCTTTGTTTCGCTGCGTGATACCATCCAAGGTCACAACATATATACACTTCTATGTACATAGCAGTTTTACTGGTGTGCATAAAATTGGGTGTAAAGCATTCACCTGTCAACCATTCATCGTACATGCTTTCAGCACAGAACCACTATGGAAGAGGTCCTGTTGAATGTATTTCAATTTGAAAATATCTAATATGTAAAAGGATCCATTGTTTTTCCATTGCTGCTTCTCCTTCTGTCTTACCTCTTTCTCCTTGCATTTCACTGTATCAGGGATTTTCCCCCAGAGCAATTTATGTGACAACCCAGCAGTGCTGTCAAAGTATCACCTTGCAATGAATTAAACCCATGCATATAAATAGTCTTAATTTCCATGCTTATTCTCTTTTTTAAACAGCTTTTCTGAGTGAAAGAATTAGATTTATTTTTTACTGTATATAATGTACATCTAAACACCCCCTACCCAGCCTATGAAGGCCACCACCAAGGCTCTTACCTATTTGCTTTGCCAGGGGACAATGCAGCCTTCATTGCCAAAAAGGTTTCTCTCTCTTGTTCCTATACCCATACATGTTATTTCCTACCTCTTGGCGTGCACCTCAGCCCATAAATAATGATCAATAAATTAATCAAGCAAAAAAGAATAATAAGCTGACTACTAAAATGGCAGAAACTTTTTCTCTGGAATTAACAGAAACAAATTAAGCAAAGTTGTATTTCAGCAGGAAACAGCAACTGGTTCATCTTGTCTGGGCTTGGAAGCTAACCAGGGTTAGGCCTACTTAGTACTTGGATGGGAGATCTCAGCGAATACCAGAGTTGTAATCTAGACTAGAAAGTTGAAAACACATTCCAGAAGGCAGTGGCAAACTATTTTTAATAAAATCATATGGACATCTCCATAAAGTCACCAGGAGTCATCTTTGACTTAACCAAGTAATACTGTAATATTTTTATTTGGTAGACGCTTACAATTAAGCTCAGCAGAAGCAAACAACAGCATTACAACATAGTATAAACAAATATTAAAACAATAATTTTACAAATGTTTCCTCATCCCAATACTATTATTATTTAAGCTGTTATTGGATATTGCAATAGTAGAATGCATTACTTTTAGGAAGAAGGCATAGTGAAAAATATTACAGGCATGGCATCCTAGCGTAGTTATTAACAAGGACTCAAAGACTCACTGAACCTCTCCAAGAGTTATGAGTATCCTGCCCTCACTTCCCAATGCCAAAAGTTCATCTGCAAAATGTAACATTTTCAGAGTACCCAGGAATGACATTTGTATTGGTAGTTCCAGTCACTCTTACAGCATTGCTGTTGCCTGTACCACCATTGTCAGGTTTTTGTTTTTTGTTTTTTAGTGATTTATCATTTGTGCCTGAGGACATACATCATGTAAGGTAAAGCTCAATGGAGGCCACTTAGCTCAGTTCCTACGCAGAGTTAAAGTAGGGGTGTGCAAAAGCGATAGCTGGTTCTAAGCAGAGCTGCAAAGTATGGATGTAGAAAATGCTTCAAGTTGGAACTTATTCCAAAATGGCTACTGCACATACTGCACAGACACTGCACTGGATCTTCGTAGCTTTTGATTGGGTTAATCTAGTAATTTCATTTCCAATTTAGCCGACACAACCACAGAGACTGATGATGGTCTTATTGCTATCGGTTCAAACTGTATAGGTGATAAGTGGGGTGCAATGCTGCAGTACAGCAGGAGTTAACTGGCATGGTGGGAACTGAAGAGGTTGTGGACTCTGCTCTGCTCCGCTACTTCCTCTATACCAACTGGAAAAGACAGCTTGCAACTGCCTACCTGGCAGAGAAGTTACCAGAAATTCCTTTAATTCTTTGCTATGGGGAAGTGTTGACTTCACATGAGTGGGTTGCATGTGGGTTTTATGTTCTGCTTTCCTTTGCAGCCTTTTAGGCTCCAAAAGAAAGCAAGTAAATACAAAAAGACAGATAAATACAAATAGCTATGGGTGAGTGTTACATATTCTGCTTCACAGACAACTGTTGATAATGTTGGTGAAATTGTAAGACGTAAATCTAAAGACTATTACTTAGTACTATGTTGAACGTCTTGGTTGGTATGCTAAGCTTTGTGTTTACACTGTGTATGTTCTTTTTGTAAAACTGATTTTTAGTTTTGGATGTATTTAAAATTTCAAAGGTTTTGATCCCTATTAAATTTGATGTGTATGTGTTTGCACTCCATGTATGTCCTTGTGCCGTGTTGATTTTAAGCTTCAGGGCACATCACCTGGTTTGCAGAATTTAGTGCATTAGTGTATGTTAATGTGTGTTTATGTACACACACATATACACCTATTGCAATAATGCCATTTATTCATGTAAAAGTAAAACTACAGGCAGCAGACAAGTCCAGCAAAGATTAACACAGTAGCTGCTTTTTTACTAGGCTTCTACAGGTAGTCCTCAACTTACGACAATTCAAAGTTACGACAGCCTAGGAAAGGATGCTTTATGGCCCATAAAGCACTTCCAGCCATCATAAAATGTTGCACCGCCCCCCTCCCTGCAGTTATGTGACTGCATTTCGGGCACTTGGCAACCAGCTTGCATTTACAACCGGTTGCCAAGCATTGCACAATCATGTGATCACCATTTGCAACCTTCTCTGCTGGCTTCAGGAAGCTGGCAGTGAAGGTTGCAAGCAGATGGGATGGAGAGGAGCTGAAATCCTTCTATAGGCTGCAAGAACAATGCTCAAATCCTGAGAATTTCAGCTCCATTCCTGCAGCCCCACGAAGGATTTCCCTCTGTGCATGGAGGGGCAGGAAGCCCTTTGGCAGGCTGCAGGAACATTTGAGAGTGAAAGAGAGCTGAAATCCTTCAGCAGACAGCTCTTTCACTCTGTCAGTTTAACGACCCGAGAGTTCGCATAATGACCACAACCGGGAGTGCCCAGATTGCGATCGTTGAGCAAAGCAGTCATGTGGGCGTCTTGCTTAACAACTGCCTCACTCAATGATTGAGATTCTGGTCTCAATTGTGGTCATTAAGCAAGGACTACCTGTACCAAGGAGCAGGTTGCCCAAAAAAGAAGAGAAAAACAAAACTCTGCAATTGTGCTGCTTGAACTTGTTTCCTAAATGAGACAGGGTGGGAATCCATACTGACCGCTTTCTGCCACCCAACCTGCAGAAAAAAATGGCTAAGGGTATGATTGCCTATTTTTATGGTCCTAAGGTGAAGAAAAAAAGTTTGTTCTCATTGTTTTTTATGGCTAGACAATCTAGAAAAAACGCAGTCAGAAAAAGGATTGCCTGTTACTTTGTTTCAGAAGTTGAATCACTGAAATATGGCCAAGTTGTGACATTTTGATGGAATAAATTAAACAGGGCTACATTCCCAAGATTAAAACAAAATGTATTTCCAATTTCATCACATCCTTACTTCAAACCCAAAGCCAATCCTGATTATTTGAAACTGTCCTTCTGAGCATTTCACCAATGAAATAATGTTAGCTGATGCCGCTATTCAGCAACAGGTAAAACTAACATTCTCTGAAATTAATACCCTTATGTAAATAGAACTACCTTTGTATTTTACTAGGAGAATCAATGATAATATTGCAGGAACAATTTATTGCCACAACTTAGCCTGCTGTGCCAAACTGAATACTACAGTTTTCAAACTATCTTTGATGGCCTGGCACAACATATGAGACTACAGGTAATCCTCGACTTACAACTACAATAGAGACCAGAATTTCTGTTGCTAACCAATGCAGTCTTAAACCAAGATGTCACGTGACCACATCACTTAGCAACAGCAATCCCAACATTCCCCTTTGCAGTCATTAAACATATTCCACCGGTCGTCAGCTAAGGACCCACCCCAATCCAAGCCACTCCAGGCTTGGTCCCTCCCAGCTCCAAGCCTCAGTGAGGTAAGGAACTGCCTTCAACTCCCCCCACCCACCTATCTCCCCCCTCCATCTCTGCCCTTTTTGCTGCCTTGCACCCCTGCAATCATAAGTACAGGCAGGCTGCCAAGCACCCGAATTTTGATCACGTAACCACAGAGGCACTGCAACGGCTGTAACTTCAGGGACTAGTGGTAAATGCATTTTTTCAGCACCATCATAACTTTGAACAATCACTGAACAAATGGTCTTAAGGCAAGGACTACCTGTAATACGGCTTAGCCATCAAACCATGATTAAACAATGGCATAGCTCAGTACATAAATACAGTCACACATTTATCACTTAATGGGGCTCTGTTAAGCAAGTTTCTCCCCCCTTCCCTCCCTGTTAAGGCATAGCTCAATGCTATCTATGTTTCATGTTTTTCAATTAGAGACATCTCTCAATAAAATTCAGAAGGAATCAAATTCAAGGAGTTGTCACAGTTTGTCTGAAGCAAAAGATAGTGTTCAAAGCAAAACTGGGGTATCTAGGAGTTACAATAAACAGCATTTGCTCTGCTAGAGAGGAGGAAGAAATATTCTGAAAAGTCTTTAAATATTAATAAAAAAAACAAAAAAACAGAAGGATTCATGCAATATTTCTAGTGAATGCTAATTTAGAAAATGTTATGGGTCTTTATATTAAAAAAATAATATCATTTTATGGCTTGTTTCTGAGCACTGCAATATGTCCCCTAATTTTTAATTTTCTCTATAGTGCATTTTTAATTAATTATGGGAATTTGCACCATTATAGGAACATAAGTCATGTGCCCAGAGATTCACAGCAACCCTCCTACTCCTTTCATTTTCTGTGACAATGAAGAATAACTGTCACCAGTGACTGAATTTTTGTAGTCTTCTAGCAAGGAACAGCTAAGGCTTACGTCACATTTGGGCTACATACTTATGTGGGTGGAGACACTTAATGTTATGGTTGTATAAAGTTTCCACCCAAGAAATTAGAAAATCTTTGAAAATCTGACTGTGCATACTGTTTTACCAGGAGGAAGCAAATCCTTGTGGAATGTTCCCCCATCATAAATCTATCTATGCAAACTGCTGAGACATGCCAATTGGGGAAGTACTAATTTCCTCAGACCTCCGCACCTAAATTATTGATCATGGGCTTGTATGAAAAATGCCACCGATCTTTCATTTTGCACTTGGTTTCAGAGGTATAGCAAGGTTGGCCCTATCACCAGGCAGTGCAAAAAAGGGCAGAGCTTAGCTATCATAAAAGGGGAACAATCAGTAGGTGACAATCCTCTAGAAATCAACCTATGTTTTACATGAAAAGGGGGAAGAAACATTCATTTGGCAACACTTCTAACACTCTGTATAGACTAAACCATTATAAACTATCATTCTTTGCATTATTCCCTCCACTGCTCTATCATAACCATGCTGTTATTTCATCTTTCTTTTGTTAAAATGTCATCTATCCTTTTTCAGCTTTGATCTCTCTTGTTTATCCTTATACAAAATCAGAAAAGTGAAGTTAATAGATGTGAAAATGATCGCTGCGAGGGAGGGAGGGAGGTTGTAGAAGGGAAGAAATAGGGAATGGAGGGTCATTTTTATAATATTAATTATATAACTAAATATTCTCTTAGAAGTTAAATCTCAAAAACTTTCAATAAACAATGTAACAAAAAAGGAAGCGCATTAAATTGTTTATATAATATTATTGCACTTTTGCTATCAGAAGATTTTGAAAAAAGAAAAAAAAAAAGGAAAATTGCAACATATTGCCTGAATTGGAACAGTCTTCCATTTTTGGTTGGATTTGCAGACTGAATGAAACAAACACACAAATATATTTTACTGCCAAAGAAAGGATTTTTACTTTTAAAAAATGGCAAAACTGCAACCTAAAGCACAGTTCGAACTGGACACTTTTCCTTTCCTTTCCTTTTTTTGCTTCATTCATTCTGCAAACCTACCCAAAGTAAGTTGTTTTGAAATATTGTATTTATTTATTTATTTATTTATCAGAGCCGCCCATCTCACATAAAAGTAACATTTATGTATTAGATGTTATAACTTTCTAGAAAAAAAGAAAATTGTAGCATATATGATACTAAGCTACTGCAGAAAGAAAGGTTATTCTCATAACTACATTCCATTCTCCGTAGGCATTTTTAATCATATCTTGGGTCCACTGCTTAATGCATGGACCCTCTATTATACTGCACATGGTTTTTATTTTCAAATCTCTGATGCTTTTAGGAATTTGTTCCTTGACTTAATTCACCGATGTTTAACTGCAGTATGCATTGATTGACAAGCAAAAGGCCAACCAGTTCACTCACCTTCAGCCCATTCCCCCAGATTTATTTTCTGAATCAATTCAACAATTTAATCAAAAACATTCATCCTTTAAAAGGGGTTGGTGTTTGGGAGGAAGGCATCTTCTCTAAGCTTGCCCTATTCTACATACTTCTTGCCCATTGCATGGAGATCAAAGCAGAGAGAAAAAAATACTAGTACCTAAGATGTTTCGGGGGGGAGGGCGATAGTATTGTTTCTTTTATCATCTGACATAGATAGCCCATTGAAGTATTCCATTTTATCAGATGATAAACAGTATTTTTTTCTTAATGGAACTATTAGGGATAGCTGGCATTTCTCTAAATGGATTGCATGACATTAATAATTTTCAATACTATGTGATTTTTTCATATTTTATTTTATTTTATTCTTATTTTGCTAGCGTTGCTCCTTCTCTAATATAATTTTTGTATCTTTCTCTTATCCTCTACTGTGGCTGGTTTATTACTCTATATCAGTAGGTCTCAAACTTTTTGCCCCTGACCACCTTAAACTTGCTGGAAGGTCTTGATCTCACATAAACACATACACACATATAACACACAAATAAACGCATGTGAAAGCTGTTAAAAGAAGTAATATTTTAATAACCATAGTAGTGCCTTTCTAAAGTAATGGATGTGCATGTTTCTGTGATCAACACTCTGTGAAATTAGGGATAGTAATCTCCAAAAAGTTTAACTGCAGGCCATGCTTAACATTCATACTGCTCCTGTATTGGATTTTGACAGCCTAGCCCTTCCTTATTTATATTATATTATATTATATTATATTATATTATATTATATTATATTACACATTATATTTATCATATTTATATAGCTGCCCATCTCACACAAAGTGACTCATATGCTATATTACAGGTAAATAGAATATCTGTGATCCTGCATATCTGGAGATAACTGATCAAGAGAAAGTTGGGTTTATTCACCTGTTTATTAATCTGGACAAAACTGCCTCAATCTTCATTGTCTGGACAAAAAATCAAGAGCAAAAATTCACATTCCTTGCACAACCTTTTATGGAGCACCCAAATGCCTACTAGTACAGAAATTGCTGTTTTAGTGTTTCTGCTCTAGACGCTTATTTGATTTACCATTATAAGCACATATTTCATCTCATATCTGCATCAGATATATGACAAAACCATTCTTTTCATTTGGCAGCATACTGTAGATGACCAAAGTGTTTCTGGGAAAAACAGCTCACTTTATGCTTGGTCATACAATTTTGTTATCTAATGAGCTCATCATTACATCATACCATAATAGCCTTTCAACCATACCTAGTCCAGTCTGGCACCATCCTAACACATTAAGTTAGATAGGGGATCCCCAAATCCACCAGTCAAGTTAAGGACTAATTAACATATATTAAGTTTGCTAAGACAGATTCTCCACTCCTGTGTTGTAGTATATGTATAGACATTTATTGCATGGAAAAAGATTATCATACTGCCAGCTACAGCTCTTAATGTGAAGACTGGATACATGATCACATTGCCCCACACAATAAAGAAGTTCTAAATGTTATAGAATAAGAGTAGACACTACAGAATGTTGATTTGGACATTTTCTCCAGTGTATTCTGGCCCCAATATTAGGTTACTTTCTCCAATTCTGCGGTTGCTGAATTATATAGGGTCCTTAGCACAAGACTGGCTTAAGACCATGGTAGAGATTATGTAATACAGAATCATGCTGTAGGGTACTTTTTAACAAAGAGCCAAGAACTATACAGCCCTCTGAATTTGAAGCAAAAAGGTAATTCAGAGCATACAGGGGTGTGAAAATAGCACCTGTCTTCAGCTCCTTACACCAAATGCCTCTGAATTCAAAGTGTTGCACAACCTTATTAATGACCAGACTTAAAGGGAAGAGAACCCAAACACTTCTGAATTTCAGATACATGGAGGTTAGCTAAGTATCCAGCAGTGAGACATAAAATATTCAATTCAGCACCTGTCCTGAGGTACTCTGTGATTAATTCATCTATAGGTAGTCCTCACTTACTGACCATTTGTTTAACAACAGTTCAAAGTTACAATGGCCTCGGAAAAACTGATTTACGACCTGTACTCACTCACAACTGTCTCAAACTGTAACACCACCCCCACAGTCACGTGATCGCAATTTGGGCGCTTGGCAACTGGTTCACATTTACAACCAGTTGCGGTGTCCTTCGGTCACATGATCATAATTTGCTACCTTTTCGCCAGTTTCTGGCAGAAAAGTCCATTGAGGAATCTGGATTCCCTTAATGACCATGTGATTCACTTAACAACCATCATAAAAATGGTTGTAAAATCGGGTCCAGTCATGTGGTGACTTACTTAATGACCACCCCACTTAACAACCAATTTTCCAGTCCCTATTGTGGTTGTAAAGCAAGGACTACCTGTAATTAAAAAGTTGAGCAGAAGAAATTTAGGTTCAGATTATGGTATATATGGAACTTTTTTTCAAATATTAAGTAACTTTTTCTGAAGAGCTGGTATGCCTAATACATATTCCAAAAGACTTGTGACAATGTATGACATAACAGTGATGGTAGGGGAAAAAGTAAAAGGGGGCACAAATTAGATACAATGGCAAATTGAATTAGGATTACATCTCCTCATATTATTTGCAGAATGGAATTCCAAGCAATTCCATTACACTTGATTACAGAGTTTGTAATGTTGATCCACAGGGTCTGTTTGTAAATTAAGTAACATAATATTTGCATTTTCAATAGGTATTCAATCTCAGAAAGATAATGTTCTGCATCCTAAGAAACTGTTTTTGGTTTGTATATGTGTTTGCTAAAGATGGAGACAAAAGCTAACTGGGGCTGGAGGAAGGGCATGTCATTTGGAAAATGGTTTGCTTTTTAGCTACATCAGTTCCAGACATGTAATTCACTAATTAGGCAAAGACCAAGCAAAACAATAGTTGCATACTTGTAACATACCTTAAGAATATCACAGTTAGTCAAGACTCCCTAGCTAGCAATCAAGAATACTACTAGGCCATAATCACAGTAGTGATCTCCAGAAGAAACCCCAAATTCAATCCAATCCCATAAATTATACATCTTTCAGCTGACAGACATTTGCTTGAGCTATACTATATTCTGCTTGTGGTGTGTAATAAATTTGAGAATTTCAAACTGTTTTTTAAGAATAAGAGGGGCAAAGAATAAGGAACATGATGTATAGAGCAGAAAAAGAACAAGGATTGAAACAGGAAACACAGAAATTCTGCTTCTTTACCTAAAATAAGACCCACTCAACAGGATTTATTTTCTCACTTTCAAGGTACATCATTTGCACAAATCTTCTTGAAAACATGTAAACTGCTAATTTGGCATTTTCAAACAAAAAGTGAAAGTGTAATTTTAATTGTTAAATTTTGCAAATCAAAGTAGGTAAAATTAAAGATTTACTGGAGCATAACAGACAAGCAACTGAATCCCAGTCAAACATACTTGAAAGAAAGTCCCATTTTTCCAGAAAGGACTCACTGCCCAGTAAGTCCTCTCAAATAGATACTATACTGGGAGTTTGCTTCTTTAAACTCAATGGGACTTACTTCCAAGTAAATAACATATGCTATCATACTTACCAGGAATTGTCTTTCAATGAAATCAGCAGAAGTTATTAACAAGCAAACATGTTTAGAACTTAGGTCACTAGCTGATCATTAATGGCAAAGCAGCTTCATCAGGTCATTTATACCCCTTTATAAATATGTCACATGGAAGCAAGACCTACTAACTCCAACAAATGCACTTCATTGGAAAAAAGATGTATGAGGGGGCTGGGATGAGGGGGGTTCCATTTTATGTTGCAGATTTCAGCAACGACTTAAAAGAAACAACTTCTGCTTTTTATGAGATATGGTTTTCTAAGTATAACTACACCTACATAGAATGCTTAGTTAATACTCAGCTGCTAACAAGAGTCAGCAACAATAGTAGGAAAATAAAAGACACATTAGAAAATATATTTTATTTGAAGTTTTTCAGGGCATCTTGACACTCATTTTTCCCTTACCATCTACTTAAAACATATATTTGGAAAGCAGACAAAAATATCTAAAACAGAACTTGAGCAATGTTAGATCACTTGAGCAAGATCTTAACAGCATTCAGTTAGGGGACTTGTTCTCAGTTGGTTGCAGGGCAGCAATGCTGCATGTGATATACTTCCTCAACAGTTAGTTTAATAACAAATTTCCTGAGTTACTCAATCAGATGGCTTAACAACTTACCAGACACCAAAGCAAAGGAGGGAGAAAGGAGTCAGTGTAGGCTGCAAAAATCTGGATAACCATTAGAGGGCAACAAAAAGATACATAAAATTCTCTGGAGTTGTTTGCCATTAGTTTTATTTCAGGGTAGAGAATAACCCTGGGGTATATAGCACATGAAATAAAACTTTTGTGTAAATGAGAACACGAGTATTTATTCTGTAATTCGGAAATACTCAGTACAAACGGAACCTTTAATAGAAAGCCTTACTTAATAAAAAGTCTTATTCTCCTTTCAGAATTCTAGTTTCTATTTTCTTTTCTCATATCTAACCCAAAGTTGCTACTTTTAATAGCCCTTCCTCCACGCCTCAGACACGTGATTGCTTCTCGGAAGGTCTATATAGTTGGCCAACTCCTGTCCAACAGTTAAGCAAGTACTGGGCTAATTATTATGGCAGAAGTATATATCTGTTTGCTCTGTAGCTTTTTTTAATTAAATGAATGCTCAACAATGGAATGAGAAAATTGCTATAGTCATTACAGTTTATAAAAAATTAACAACAAATGCTCCCAATTTTATTTCATCTTATTTTATTTAGCAATTTAATATTTCCAACTGTGGCTTTTTAAATTTGTTGGAAACCTTGTCCATCCTTGGTAAAATATCCTTTTCCCTCAGGCTAAAGCTGGGTGGCATTCATATACATTCTGTTATTATGTTGTAATATCTGTGGTCAGGGCAATAAACTGAGTGACTGAGGCCTGTAGACAGAAGATACCCAATCAGCATTCTTCAAGGTAGCATTTAATTGGCTGAGCTACTATTGTTTCTAAAGATAAAGACACACACACACACTTGGGCCCACCAAGTTATTCATTTTGAATGTGCCAGTTTTTGACATGGCAAATCTCTCAGTAGGTCCCTGCCTGAAAGAAGTTTTAAAATTTAAGTAGTTCACTGCTATTATTTCCTCTACCATAAATATGCCAGGCAACCAAAATCTTCTGAGATGAGCCTGCCATTTGCATCAATCACCCACATAATAAGAAATATTCTACCATATTAAAAAAGTAAGGTAAAAATATAATCCTGAAGATCTACTTGATGAATGTAGAATTTTTCATTTCTCTTAAACTGTTGAATCTAAACAAATGTTACTTGCATGTACTTTTCTGGTTGGAGTTTATCAGTTGAAAAAAGAATTTGTCCATTTCCAGAACCTGCTATAATATTAACATTTTCACATGGAACTAAACTGTGTCCATGCAGATTACTAAGCTTCACTAAAATAAACTCAGTTATCTTTACGTTCCTAACAAGTAGTCAGCTTTTACTACATGTTAACACAGAGGGGTAGGGAAATGGTCACTGTTATGTCAGTAGATGATTGAGGGGAAAAAAAAAAGAGAGAAGCAATGAACCAAATATCAAGAGAAGACAGTCTAAAGATGGGAGTCTGAATACCTTTATCCATTTCTTTCCTCACAGGAAACCATTACAGAAAAGAAGAAAGCATCTCTCTAAGGTGGAGAAATCTGGTTAGCAGTGGCAGCTTGAGTGTCTGCTATGGCAACAGCTTTTTCTAAGTATCATAAAATGTGGAATGTAATTGTATTATGTACACTGACGTTCCCTAATTGTCGTCTTCCCAAGGATCAGCCTAATTAGTGTATTTCAACCATCCTTCTAATGTTTGCAGACAAGATGGCCAGCCTAGCAGATACTAGTTGATGAGTAGAGAAACGCAATGAAATGGTTGCCCCAGTTCTTAGCAGTTGCTTGAAAGCCATTTTGCAAGATACGAGAATGAAAAATTACCAGAGCCTACACCCACCATTTTCATTTATTTACCTTGATTTTTCATTAATTTAAACGGCAGAGAAGATATCTGTTTTCCTGCCACAAAAGTAAAACTGTTGAGTCATAATATTACACTAATGACAACCTTACCTATTCTACCATGAACAAGGATTTTCTTCTTGAATATTAAACATAATTTCATCCATGTGGGATTGCACATTTCATGCTGAGACTTAAACACTGGGTTTAAAGCCAATACAGTATTTGCCAATGCAATTATTATATAAGAGGGGTTTGTTGACAAATGGATTTCCTAAAATAGTGTCCTAAAGATCCTGAGTGATTACTCTCTCAAGATGCCAGTCTTTGTTCCAATAATTCTGATATGAGCCTGTCTAAGGATGGAACGACTTGCCTCATCTCTCTTCCACACCCTGCTCTCCTACGCATGCGCCACACGAAGACAAAGGAATAGGTAATTACAGAAGACTTTCATTCATTTCCCCTGCAGTACTGCAAAAGAGAAGCCAAACTGGAGGGTTTTCTCACCTATCTACATGATGTGGCAGACAGTCTGTGCAAGCGTGCACACCACTGATCACTCCTTGAAAATCATCCTTTAACTAAATAGCGGTGGCTGGGTGTAGCATTTCCAGGGTTACAATTTAAATGCACATCCTAAATGGGCAGACTGCAGGGGTGGAGAATGAAGCAAAACTGCAGAATCTAGGATTTGCAAGATACACAGATTTGCTTGGGGGTGGAGGGTCTTTCCTATGAATATTCATGGAGCACGGAGCATCTGTGCAATAATTCTGATCTTAATAGAGATGGAACTCCACATTTTCAAAAGCTCTTGTCTTGCATTAACCAGGGTAGGGAATTAAAATTGTGGCAGCGTCTTCTTTTTTCCAAGTCATATCCGTGAGTAGTAACAAAACCATAAGCTCTTTTCTTTAGGGTCGTCAAAGCAAGAAAAAACCAAACCAACACATGCCAGAATGGTTAAAATTGGCAGACGTCCATTTACAAGGGAAGTATCTTTCTTTCCCTCCTCCCCACCCCCACCCCGCCCGTTATTTCTTCAGTAAAATAAGATCTAAACGATTGCTTTCTAATGTTTGACCACCGTGCACTCCCAAAATGTTTGGAGTTTTCTACAAAGTGTTCCACAGGTAATACTGGGAAAACACTCTTTGCGAACCCAAGCTATGAGTATCGTTCGCTACGTTCTCGCTATAAGCGCTCCCTGTCTCTTCCCTCCCTTCTCCCCCCCCCCCCGCAAATCTTCTGCGAGGTCTTAGCAGGGATGAACGCCCCCCCCCCCGCCCCCGTGTTCTTCGTATCAAGTCTTTCCCATCGAAGGAGAGTGAACGGCTTTTTAGAAAGCCTACTCAAAACCCTTCCACCCTGATCCTCCCGTACATGCTCTCCATCACGCAGTCATCCCGCATATGTTCCATGTATAGCAGACATTTCATTTCTACACATCTCCCTCCTTGTATCACAAAACCATCGCGATTATTCTCTTTCGTAGTAAAAGCCGTCGTCCAGGCATGTGGACTACATAAGGCGACTCCCAAGAACGATCCATTTCTTCTCCCGTACTGTAGCTCTTTTTTTAATGCAGATTCTTAATCTTCAATGCTCACGCGCGCAAACACACACACACACACACACATATATACCTGTACGAAATCGTTTGAGAGAAGCGTGTGAAAACCGACCCAGTGGGGGAAAGAATCCAATCAACTGGCTAGCGCGTAAATCAACCTCTCAGCCCTCAGATGGCGACGAAGCGGCGGCAAGTCTTACCTTCTTCCTCCACCCCTCTGTCCCCCTTTGTGTGGGAGCTCGTGCGGATGCGGTCACAAAGAGAGAGGCCCGGCTAGCCCTGTGCCCACCGAGTCGCCGGAGATCTCCCTCGCTCGGTTGCTGGGAGTGGAGTGGCTGGAGCTGGCTGATTGGAGAAACGCCGGCGCCGCCGCTACTGCCTCTGCGTTTCTCTCTCCCGCCCGCTCCTCTCCGTGACAGTCTGTGTGGGCAGTTCAAAAGCCACACATGCACGCGCGCGCGCACAACCCTCCCTCCCCCCCGGGTTTAGCGAGGGTATTTTTTTTCTCCCCTTCCTCCTTTTTTTAAAATTATTCTCCCTCCCCCACTCCACGCAAGCTCCTGCGCTTCCAGAGAGGCTCGCGCCCGCCCTTAGGGGGCGTACTGAGCCCAGGTTTTATATATGGGCTTTGCCTGGCCAAGAGGAGAGGTGCTTTGGAAGGTGCGTAAACGTAGCTTGAGCCGGAGCTTCCAATTCCCTCACGGAAAGTGATCTTAAGGGGGGAAAATAAAATAGAATTCAGGATTCCTCCTGGTGGATTTCTCTTCCTTTCTCAAGCCTCTTTCAATCCTCCAGAGGTAGTCTGTATTTTTTTTTCCCCTCCCTCCCCGCATTTTGAGAGCCTCCTGATCGTGCGCGCGCGCGAGCATTCTTGTCGAATTCCGGCACCATCCTTGAACCTGGAATGGAAGGGAAAGGGAGCGCGCGCGAGGGACAGACCAACACACGCCCTCGTCTGCTTTCTCTGGAGGAGCGACAGCTCATAGCCAGGAGTGGGGGGGGGGAGGAAAGCGGACCCCAAAAGGTCGACGAAGTCTTCGTGCTGGAAGGCGCAACGTGCTGTGCTGGGATGATCAGGCTCCCCGCTGACAAGCCGCCTGGGCTCTCTGCCTTTACATTCCATCCCTACGGGGGGATTTAAGGCACGCTCCGTCTCGGAGCGTCTGTGAGGCGCTTGAACGACCAGAGAGCTTACATCGTAAAACCATGGGTTGCTCCAAAAACAATGGAAAAGGTGGCAACGAACAGGACGCTGAGTCTTTCTAAGGTCTGGTAGGGTGCGTTGGCATGTTGGCATGCTCCAGGACTTGAAGCGCCTGTCCGACAGAACAATTCGCATGCACTCTTTTCACCTTACTTCACAATCCAATAAAGGCTTCAGTTATCTACAACCGTCTGGTTCCTTTGCTCCTTCCAACAGAGAGGCAGAAGACTCTGCCCTTAACAGAGCGAGCGCTGCCTGCGTTTAGCACGAGACTGCCCGAGGAGGACGCTTCGTCTGCGGACTTTTATTTGTGAATCTGTGGCGCCCTCTGTCAGTTAAACGGTCGAATAGCAGTTTGTCTTCTATATGAATTATAAGCAGTCGAAATATTTCTTTGAAATGCACTCCTACACTGTTGTGAAGCTGTATACATTTAAGTTATGAAAATCATAATGCAACACATTATAAGATGGGAATAATATGCAAACATCTTTAACTAAAACTTGATACCTTTGTATGCATTGAGTTTAAGGGTGCTGATTACAGATTGGATTATATCACTATGATAATATGAAAGACTTGTAATGTACTGTAAAGTTAAAAGGAGTTCAAATCTGGATTTTCATGTGCATTTTTCTTTTTTCTGTGCTACATTAACATGTTCACAACTGTGCAAACAAATAGCAAGAGAGACTCAAGTATGCTTTGTTTATGTAGTATGTTTACTTAAAAGTCATGTTTAGCGTGGCAATTTTCCTGCCATTTAGCATGTTCAGAAAAGACTGAGAAGGGAAAGTAATTGAGCGGAAACAAATAGTTCCTTTTGTATTCATAAACGTGCATTTACTCAAAATGTATTCAAGTTTGTAACACAAGCAGGTAAAAGTTGACGTGTTCTGCAAGTCTTTACTGAAACCCCAGTAAATAGAAAAAGCTGGAAAACAAACAAGGTTAAAATACATGTGACTAGAATACCTTCCAAAGGTTAGTAGTACAGAATCCAATGCTGCAGTGACAGTGCATTGGTTCCCATAGCAACGAACATTTTTGGTGTCTTTTTTCCCAGTGCTTTTAAAATGCATCTAAATAGACCACTCCATGAAATACAGTAAAGAAAATAGTTTCTTTTGTAGAGAAGACAAAATAAATTATAGCCAAGAGAGGTCAATTCACTTTTCCTAGAGGGAAAATTTGCAGAGCATTCACATCTACAAGTAGCATGATGGATATATACAGCAGTTCAATCTAAGTGGATATCTAATAATTTCTTCTATAATGATGAGCATTTATAATAATAATAATAATTCTGAAGAAATTAATAGAAATGGTTTGTTAAATGGGAAGATTCTCCTTCATGCCTAACCTTGCATTTAGATTAATCTACCTTTTTATTTTAGAATCTACCATGCCACATAAATTCCTTAATATTCACATGTACTTAATTAAGTCTGTTCTTCTGATGGAAACAAGCAGCCCAGAAAACACGGTGATTGAACTACAGATCTACTAATTATTATGGAAACAGGAGGCAAGGCCTGCATCAGGGGAAAGATTCATATCTAACCAAAGGCAGCTTGTGCATTCTCATTAAGCTATCCCTGCTTAGGTTATTACGAGAGCCCGAATATGTTTAGGTGCAACAAAGTTACTTCTATGGAACACTATATCCCTTATTCAAATTCTTGTAAATTGGTGCTTAATGGGATTTGTTTGCTTCTACTTGTTACTGACGTATCGGTAACTATCTTGTAAAATTGCTCTGAAAAGGCCTAGGCATGAATAGCTTATATATTGGTGAGGATATTTGTCTGTAACATTGCCATTGGGTTTCCACTTAACAATTACAATGTTTTCCTCTGAAAGTTAGCAGTATGTTTATTAGTTTCCATTTTCCGGGTTCTAAGAAGGTGCAGCGAGTACCTGGAAGAGTGCTGTCTAAAACTATCTACTAGAATTTGAATATACATGCAATCTGTTTGTATACATGTGTGTGTGGTGTGTGTGTGTGTTTGAGCAGGGAGACACAGGTTCCCTTAGGCATGGAAGCTGGCTAGATGACTTTGGGCCAGTCACTGTCTCTCAGCCCTAGACAGAGAAATCAGAAAAATCTACCAACCTGCAGTGGACCAGCGTGGTACATTATAATCCATAACCCTCAATCCTTCTTCCTGCAGTGGATTGATTTGGGCTGAGGATAAAACACACACACACATATATGCTTACATACAAATACTAACAAGATGTGCACCAGATGGTGAGACTGTATGCAAACTTGGTCAGCAACAACTTAACAGAAGCCACATTTTCACTGCCTTTGCCACAAAAACAATTGAAGTTTTATTTATGCAGCACAATTGGTCATTCACCTTTAGCTTGTGCAAGACTATCAGCTCCTGAGGAGAAAAATTTAATTCTTGACAGAGGATGATTTTTCACAGTGGATAATGTAAAAGGATGGACCTTATTTACATATGTTTCCACATGTATTGAATATATATGGGTAGGACAAGACCATACCTTCCCCAGACTGACAAAATACTAGGGTACCTTCCTCATTGACATATTCAACAGAGCAACTGAAAAAAGATACTTTCATGCATCAGGACTTGGTACCACTTGTGCAGGGATTGTGTTGGTATGTGGAAATGACCTTGGGAGACATTCTTCTTCCTGTCTCCCAAGGTCATTCCCACATACCATCACAGGGATGCAGGATTACGGCTGACAGGATAACGTTCTACCCTGTATTGTGCACTTAGGCATATGTAAACAGGTCTTCTGTTTCATAAAATTTGGAAGAAGTGCTTTGGGCCTCATGTGAATGCATCACTAATATTTATTAAAGCAGTCCAATTTTTTTTTTTCAGACTAAAAAGATTAACTGTAGTTGAGTCAGTAAGCACAAAGGTAATTACCCTGCCTCATTACTTTTTTCCTTGGGGACCTTCCTTGTACTTGCTGCTTCATCTGATTCTTTCTCTCAGCCAGTCTCAAAGGCACATGAAGTGTTAATGTTCATAATGAGGGGGAGGGGAAGTAAATGCAAATACAATCTAGAATGTTATATGTAAAGGCCAACCTACCATTAGGTAAGTTAAGTGATGGTCTTGACAAACGTCTAATATTACCATCTTCTCCAGAATGGGAGAGGTGTTTATGGCATTTCTATCAGAGATGCCAAAATAATGTGATTAGTCTTGGATATTAGATGCTTTGACCTCAGAATGAGCATCATTTATTGCTCTGTCTTAGTCAACGTCTTATACTGGCCCATGATGGTTACTAGTTATATTGTATGCTCATATTTTTTTTTATTCTGTAACCACAATAATCTTTTGTCTTCCTTAATGTGATACAGTACCTCTCTCTTCTTTACCAGCAAGAATTCAACAGGAGAAAGGCAATAACTCATGGAAATTCACAAGGAGAGAAAACCTAGTTATCGAAGATCTTCAGACACCAGATATTTAAAGGGTTTTTCTACAGGGCTGGGGACCCTTTTCTGAAAGTTCCTGTAACTTAATAAAGTAAAATAAAAAGTCATAAGATGGAACATCCAAGCAAGGAATATGAAAGTAGATTTGGGGTTTCTATGAGCTTTACTCACTGAACAAACCCTTCAAGTCAAATCTCATTAATGGTTCAAACAAGACTTTTTCTCTTCTTGATCTGTTACTAATACCTCTTCTGACAACATAGGAATAAAGATAACCTGTTCTTGTAGCTTTCAGGACACACTGAGGTAATATGCTATATATGTGTTCAGTCTACAGTCAATCCAAAATATAGCCATCACACTGCTAAATGGTACCAAGATAAGAAATATATCTTGATGGATCTTAAAGAGCTTCACTGGCTTTTGGTCCATGTCCAAGCACAATTCAGAGTGCTAGAGCTACCCTTCAAAACTGCACGGTGTCTTGTTTCATGGCTGAAATCAGCAACAACTCCATGGAGAAGCCATGGAAGATTAAAACTTTAGTCAACCAAAAGCCAGGTCAGAAGCCAAGGAAACAAGAAAAACAGTTAATTACATCACAGGGATAAGCACAAAAATTGCAGTACACAGTCTGATATCACAAGGAGCGTACAAGAGGTAGCATCAGTTGAGAATACATAAAACTGAACAAGAAACTGCAGTTGTTAGCATCACAGAAACCACACTTAGATATCAACTTAGGGGTCTCCTTCTTAGAGGCTCAGGGGTTGCTTTCTTACTCTTGATTTTAGCCAAAAAGCTGAGAAGCAGTTGTTACTAATCTTACCAGACACTGGGGCAATTGTTCTGCAAACCATCTTTTTCACTAACCATAATCAGCCATCCATTCCTGGGAAACACTGTGTGGCCCAGTCTCATCTCTGTCTGCCAGCTGTGGACCTGTTGGATCCTTCTGACTGTAATCTTGGAATAGTTTGACCTCTTCCTCATCCAAAAGTTTTTCTGAAACAAGCAAGACACGTAGCTGGATAAGGTCTTTCTGGATATATGAAGGAATATTTATTCCAACTTGAACTTTCTCATATAGTAGGGACATTTTCAAAGCCCATCCTCTCAGTGCTCCTTCTACATGGTTACTCTGGATAATTCTTTCTCAGTAGTAGTTTTCTGTTTGTGGAACACTTTCCTATTTCTGGAGCACACCAAGTGCCACTAAATGCATAAAATACCATTTTATTTCACAGGACTTTTCATTTTCTGAGATTGGTTTAATGTTACAGGGTTTTTTTCTGTTGTTTCATCTTGTACAATGCATTGTTAAACTGCTATATTAAAATGTATTGTTTGGAAAGCTGCCTTGGATTTTTAAAAAAATGTTACGGGCATATGACACTATGTAGTGTGCATTTGTCTGGGATTTGATTTGTTTGTGTTGTACCAAACCAAGGGGTAGATCCAGACTTAGTAAAGCTTTGAGTTAGAATAAGTTGTTTGTTACTTCCCACTGATTTCAATGGAATCACTCTAAGTATGGATCTAATCCTATACATTTCCTATATAAACAAAGGAAGAACAAGAGTTTTAGCTGTACTTATATTGAATGTACTTCCAAATATCAGTACTCTTTTCCAGAATCAGAAATAATGTGCAGTTTTAGTGGAAAGGTGAGCTCCCTGCTTGTAGAACAGTAACTAGAAAGTTATCTCCTAAACCATAAAATAACGGATGTAAACCCTGGAGTACACACCAGCATTTTCTTTTTCCCTTTGTAGGAATGGTGGCTCCTTAGTTTGCCATACACTCAAGAGCAGTGTTGTCCAAACTGGCCACTTTAAGATGAGTGGACTTCAACTCCCAGAATTCCCCAGCCAGCCATGCTGGCTGGGGAATTCTGGGAGTTGAAGTCCACTCATCTTAAAGTGGCCAGTTTGGACAACACTGCTCAAGAGGAAACATTTTTTCTTAATATGACTTCTAAAAGAGATCTCATTTCTTAGAACTGAATGTTACAACAAAGAAGACGTTAAAGCAGCACAACCCACGTCTAAATGCAGATACGTTAAAAATTAAAGAATAAAATTTTAGCCATTAAACTATATTTCAATCTGAAACTTAAACGTGTTACAACATAGAAACTGTACAATACTGTAATGTTCAGAGACAGAATTAAACTGCAAATCTTAATGGTAAGTCTGTGCTTTTCTCCCTGAAACTACTTTTCCCAGCTGCTTCCCTCCTAATGAGAGAAGGGTTCAAAGAAAATGAGCTGGGAAAAATTGGCTTGAACATATCCAGGCGGAGAGAACTGAAGTATGCCTCTTGCCTTCCCACCCCTTGACATTTCTCCTAGCACACGGTATAGGAAGCAGGTGACAGCCAGTTCTAACACATGGGTCGGCCAGCATCACATCTTGTGTGCTGTAAATATGGGACACCTCACATCACTAGGGATATGACTCTGTTGTAGCTTTAATCATTTAGCATTAGCTTCTGGAGCAAAGTTCAGAAATTAACTGCTTTAGCCGAGCTATCCAGTTGTACAACTCCTTTAATTGTACAATTTGACCTGCCATAGACAACCTCAAAAGGGTACAATATGTTTACAAGAAAACAAGAAGGCTAATCACGTGAGGTTTTCTAATGAAATGTGGGAACTGGTATGTATGAAGACCAATTCCAAAGCAGGGAAGCAATAATAAAGAAGCAGAAAGGAAAATGAAAGACTGACAGTTCATGAGTAATAATCCATAGCAAGAGCTGCTGCTGTAATAAAAATAATGGGATATAAACTGGCAAACCTTGGTTAATGAGCAAGAGTCTCTGTTCCTGCCAATCATTCAAATATTTAATGTGAAATTAATGTTATGCTGTACTATTCTATTATTCTATCCTATTCTCTTCATTTAGAAACTTCACAGCAGCTCAGTTGCAGTCTGCTGTTAAGCAGTTCAGAGTCCAATAATACTGTATGATAAAAGTCATCAGTAAAAAACAATGCGATAACAATAATAATAGCAACATAATACATTCATATCCTCTGTTGACATTACTTATGGCAGTACCTCTCTCTAAACCCCAAAAGCCTTCTGCAATAGCCAGGTTTTAACACACTGTCAGAATAGCATACAGAAAGGGGTCACTCTTGTCTCCAGGAGCAAGCTGTTCCAGAAGATAGGAGACCCACGGAAAACGCCCACTTCTGTGCCTCCTCTCATCGAACACCCCATTATGTGGGGTCTCTCAGCAGCACTCACCGCTCGCGTGCAATGGATGGGAAATTTTCATCCAGAACTGGCAGCCTTTTCATGCTTTGTTTTTGTGCACCTTCATGCTATAAACAGTTCCTTTGTAGGGTCAGAATTAAACCATTTTCAGTGCATAGAATTCTGAGGAATAATGACACGGAACACTGAACAAAATTGGGGGGCTTTGAAATAGTCAGCTTTTATTCATTCCAGGGAAAACTTGGAAATAGAAGAATTAAATTATATTCCTTCAGGTAGAAAATGACAATACTGCATCTGGTTACTTGATACTGGGATAGAAAAATGTTCATAGAATTAAGGGGGACAGTCATATAAAGATACCCCGATTTTTTCAGTTTACAGTACCTGAAAACATAGGCCCCACATCCTATGATATCAGCACTCAGATTTTGCAATCTGGAACAGTGCAGCCCCTTGCCTTTTTCAAAGTTTGGACACTCTAAAACTTCTTTATTAAGATTAAAGTTTTGCATGTAAAAAAGGGGTGGGGCTTCCTAATACAATTGCAGCCACCACCTTGACTTTTTTGACCCCCTTTCAGATACCCCACAGCTTGGCAAAACTAATATTCTACTTTTCTAATATTATTCTAAGCCACCAATTATGATATCGATATTAGGCCAAATACTGGAGAAGGCTGAAATGCCACCTGGCAGAGTGTGATTTGGGAAATCATTAAAAGGTAGGTAACTGTTACCCCTATTGCCATGGAAGCAGAGAGCATCTCTTATGAAAATATATGAATTGTTGCCTGGTGGGTTACATCTCAGATCAACTATCTATGATTCTGTCTATGATTCAAAAGGTTGTAAATAGCCACCAGTATTAGCACCCATTGGCAGCCTGATCCTCCATGAACCTGTCCAGCTCCATTTTAAACCATACAAATTGCTTTCATATCATGACAAGAAATTTACACCACACAGCTTTTTATAAGGACATTGTTTCTATTTTCAATTCCTTTCCAAATGACTCAAAGCATAGAATTTGCTTATTTTTTTAATAGTAGCTGCAATTATTTCCATTGACTTGTCCACTACAACTCCAAGTTCCTTTTCCAAGCTCAGGTTTTATGAATGTATAAAGGAAATGTGGGGTTTTTGTGCCAAAGCAAGAACAAGACTGAGCCTGGTGGCACCTCACAAGTGTTTGCATAATGTATATAGAGAAAAAAAGATAGCTGCAAAAAATGTCCTCATAAACAGCATGGAACGATTAATGTTAAAAAAGACAGGGAAAATGCAGTGTGATTTTGATGGACATAAAATTGTTTTGAATGAAAGGGGGTAAAAAAGGAGTGCATTTTAAAAATAAAGCAATGAAATGATTTGGGATGAAACTGAAGTGAGGGAATGCTGGAAGGAGTATTTTAGGGATTTGTATAGGAATGAGAATGAACACATGTTACAAATGTTAGTGTAAACTGAAAAAAGGAAGAAAAGGAAACAATAAATATTGTGAAAATGTTAAGAATAGTAAGACTGCAGGGGGAGATGGTATAACAGGGATAATATTAAAATATGGATGCAGATGCTCACCAGGAATTATTATCTCCATTATTTACTAAACATCATGGTCATTCTGACTTGTTTTATCTTAAGTTGTTACTGTCAGATCAATCTGATTTTACTTTCTTGACCACAGCTAAGTACTGTTCTATAGTTTGTACAGTATGCCATAGTATCTCTTCTAATTTTTCCTAGATAGGTTAGAATAATTAATTTTTTATCCTAATTAATTATGATTCTCTTGTTCTATTTGCTGGTCTATGACCAAATTAAAAAAAATGGATTTGATTAAAATATGGATCTGGATTGCTTGTGGAGTGGCTGTGCAACTCGTTTGATTTGTATGTGAAGGCTGCAATGGGAAGAATGGGAG
Source organism: Liasis olivaceus (assembly GCA_030867105.1). Classification (NCBI taxonomy): domain Eukaryota; kingdom Metazoa; phylum Chordata; class Lepidosauria; order Squamata; family Pythonidae; genus Liasis; species Liasis olivaceus. The sequence continues at coordinate 82,349,409 of CM061350.1, forward strand.
GAGCTAGTGCTCCTCTACGCCAAGTAAAAGTTAACAAAAACCATATGGAAAGGTTTTTGGAAGAATTCTGATTGAAAAACTTATTTTGGCTATCCTGGCTGTTACAAATCATAACAAATGACAAGTGATGACTTTAGAAACTGGACACTAGAGAGGACTAAAGACTTTAAGCAGAAGGAAAAACAATACAAGCTTCTTCTTGATTCAGTTAATACTGGGACTTACAAAATGATACAAAACATTATAACATTGGAAATATTAAAGGAGATCTTTGAAGAATGGAGCCAGAAATTAGTAACTACAATGTCAACACTCTCAGTAATGATGTTTGCTTCTGTGGATAAACTATGTCTAAAAGATGTTAATGAAAGAATGACAGATGTGGAACAAATTTTATCTGACAAGACAGAAAAAGTACCAAAAATGGAACTACAAATGACAGGTGAAGAAAATGATTTGGAAAAGGATGCTCCGGGGAAGAAATGGAGAAATGGCAAACTGAAGATGGTTCCACAAAAGTAGAGCTGATGACTGTGGCAGAATAAAGAGCCAGTGAGTTGACTGCTTCTTTGTAATTCCTCTCTGGACAAGGAGAGGACTTGAGAATGCCCACAAGTGCTCCAGAGAGATGCTCCTCATGAGAAGACTGCAGGAGAATGGTCTCTGGCAGGTTGAGAGCTCTGGGAGACAAAGGAATAACCATCTTGCTCAAACTGTGGTTGACACCTTTAAAAGGACACTGGGTTTGCATACATCTTTCTCTAATCACTTTCAGAAATTGCTTATTAACTGCTTTTCAGCTATTAGGCACTTTTGGATTGACAAGTCTAAAAACATGAGGTGAGTTTCCTTCAGTCCTTAGTGAAAGAAGTTTTAAATACAAGTTTAAGGACTTAAAAAAATTTTTTTTTTGAATAAACAGCAAAAGGATGATTAAACCTTTGATTTTAGAAAGTTACAGTCTAAGGGTCCAGATAAATTTGAAATATGTTTTTGGAATTAATTATAAGATCCTTCCTGTGGGAAAATGCTTTTGTTCTGAATTCTTTTAAAAAAAAAATAATTGGACACTAGAGGGAACTAGGAGAAACTAAAGATTACAATTAAAGGAGAAGAACATTTAAATTTGGCTTACAAATACAGACTGAAGCAAAATATTTTAACATTGGATATATTGAAGCATATTTTTGAACAATGGACCCAGAAGTTAATTTTAAGAATATCTGCCTCTATAGATAGATAAAGAAAAAGTATCAAAAATAGAACTACAAATGACAGGCCAAGAAAATGATTTGGAAAAGGATGCTTTAGGGATCTCTTTGTTTCAAAGATGTTATAGAAGAGAAACAAATTTTACCTGACAAGATTGAGACTGATCTGAAAGTGTATTTAAAAAATGACAGGCTACACGAATGACAAGGAAAAAGATGTTGGACATACAAAAAAAAAAAAAGGCTGATATCTTAATAATTAAAAGGGATATACAAATAACAAATCAAGAAAGGGACCTGAATAATTTTCCTATATTGGATTTACAAAAGAGGCTCATTAAAGCTTTGAAGAATTTTGTGAGAAGGGAAAAAGAAAAAATGAATAGAAATCAAATTCTAGAACACTATTTGAAGGGCTTAGAGATCAAGATTATTAGAAGTAAAAGAAAGGTATATAAAGTTGGTTTATTTGATCAAGATTAAAATAGATATATTGTTGTCTCTGGTAACCCTCAATGGACTTTTGATGACATCAAGACCGAAATGATGAGGCTTTAAGGATTTGTTTATAGATAAGAGATGGGATATGGGAAGAAGAGATCATTTGTTGTATTTTAAGAGGAGATGATAAATTATTAAAATTGTTTATACTTGTTGTGATGAGGGGGGAAGTCAGTTCTTTATATATAGGTAGTCCTCAACTTATGGCCACAAATGGGACCGGAACTTCCATTGCTAAGCGATGCAGTCATTAAGTGAGTCACACCCAATTTTAAGCAAATCCAGCTTCCCCCACTGACTCTGCTTGTCGGAAGCCCCTGGGAAGGTCACAAATGGCAATCACATGACCCCAGGATGCTGCATCCATCATAAATACATGCCAGTTGCCAAGTTCCCAAATTTTGATCACATGACCATGGTGACACTGCAATGATCATATGTGCGAGGACCAGTCATAAGTCACTTTTTTCAGCTCCATCGTAACTTTGAATGGTCATTAAATAAGTGGCTGTAAGTCAAGGACTACCTGTATTTCTTCTTTTTCTTTATTATATTCTTATTTTTTTCTTTCTTTTCTATTTTTCTTTTTCTTTTTTCCTTTTCTGCACTTTCTCTTTTATTCTTTTCTTTTTTTAGTTTGTATTAGTTTTTATTGTTGCAATTGTAATTTTTAATAAAATTACTACTTAAAAAAAAGGAAAATGTCTGCAATTAAGTGCAAGAGTCCTGAAGGGGAAGGGAGTAGCGTGAAGAAGTGGCCATCCATTACGAAGCTCATGAAGATGGAGATATTGAAGAAAATAGAGTTCCAGACCAAGCTGATGGCAGAGGGGTTCAGCTTAATTGAGAAAGCACTATCACTGTTTGAGATGCAGGACCCTAACATGGAGCACTTCACCAAGGTGTCTGCAGCTGTCCATGATGCAATCCAGTGCTACAGCATCATTTATAAGAAGAGGAGGACCACCACCGTCACTGGACTGCTTCTTCTGGAAGGTGGAAAAAAGTGTTGTTTTAACTACAAAGGACGAGCCTACGCCATTGTCGCAAGTGCCTATGTCAATGCTGCCACTTAGGTAAGGTGTGAACTGGGTGCATTTTTTTTTTTTTTTTTGCTTGTTGGACTTACGAACAAAACGGACTTACTAACAGCCTCTCAGAACATAACTCATTCGTAAGTAGGGGACTGTCTGTATACAAAAGAAACTGGCTGAAGTTTTAAAAATTAAAAGGGAAATACAAATTATAAATCAAGAGAATGTCCTGGAAAATGTTTTCTTATCGGATCTACAAAAAAGGATTGTTAAAGCCTTGAAGAAATCTGTGCGATGGGATAAAGAAGAATTGAAGAGAAATCAAATCCTACGACAATATTTGATTGGACTGAATTAAATATGAAAACTGTTATTTATTTATTTATTTATTTATTAAACTTTATTTATTAAACTTGTTAGAAGTAAAAGGAAAGAATATAAATCAGGTTTATCTGATCAAGGTTAAAATAAGACTTTTTTTTTTTTTTTTGGCAATGTTCTGGCAACCTTCTATGAACTTTTTGCTGACACCAGAACTGAAAAGTTGATATTTTATGGATTTGCTGACAGATAAGGCATGGGATAGGGGATGAAGAGATATCTGTTTAACCTTATAGGAGGTGAAAAGTTATTAAATTTGTTTATACTTCTTGTGCTGAAGGTTGGGGGTCACTTCTTTATATGTCTCTTTTATTTTTCTTCTTTTTCTTTTTTCCTGAACTTTTTATTCTTTTTTTCCATTCTCTTCTCTTTCTTTAAGTTTAGCTTATATTGGTTTTTACTACTGTAATTAAAATTTGTAATAGAAATTATATTTTAAAAAAAAAGAAAATAAAACCCTGGGAAATAAATATTTCCCTCTGTTTCTTATAACAAGAGATTATTTGAAAAGACCTGTGACATTATCCTTTCTGAATTACTTTGTACTGATTTGCAAATATCAAGCCACAAGATGGAGCCCTCAGGTAATCAAAATCATCTTAGACTATCATTGTATGAGGGAGGAGCCAATTTAAAATCAGTTTCATTGGGTTCTCCTCAATCATGAATATCAAAATAGTGTTCTCATTTCTTCCACAACTTGATCTCCCACTGGCATGTTCCATTCACAATCTGATCCCACAGCTCCAGTAATTAAAGTGCTGTTTGTTACATAACCCTTTTTGTCATCCACACTGATTCTGTTGTTGGTCATTGTTGCTTTTAGTGTTTGTCCCAAGGTTTCAGGGTTTGATTGGTTCTGCACTAGAACTTGCCCAGTTCTTACAGAGAATCTATCAATGCCAGAAGTGACAAGGGTGCGTTATTTATCAGCTGACACGCCATAGAGACTGACACAGATTTGGGCTGAGAGGGTGTGACTGGCCCAAGGACATCCAGCTGGCCTCTGTACCTAAAGGAGGACTAGGACTGGGTCTCCCCACTTTATCAGCCCTGGCTCTCGAACACGTTGATTCTGAAATATCTGAACTAACAAAACCCTAAATACTCATCTGGTAAAATTTGGAACCAAATTACTCCATGCTTTTTCACACAGTTTCTATCATTCATCCTTTTTTTCCCCCTAGATCATTAGTGTCCATACCTAATAGTCACCATGTTCCTTCCAAGCAATGGAAGTGCCCACTGAAAACTGAGTAGCGATAGCCACGTGATTATTACAATAATGTAACAGCTATCTGAAACTCTCCCCACCAACACTTACATTTCCATGAGTGGATGCATTTGTAGGGAGTGGCATAGCAGCTGAAAAGCCAGATCCTGGAAAGATAAACTCAGAGTGACATATGAGATCGAATTCTTACACAGAGGACTCTTGAAACGGGAGACACAGCTTAATTCCTACATCTTGCTTTGAAATCTTACCCCATTTTTCCAGAGAGATTTATTTTCATCCTATATTTTTAGGTGCAAAGTTTGATGATTGGATATAGAGAAAGTACCTCAGCCCTTTAAAATGAATGTCACGCATGGCACCAGCTGTCTGTTTCTATGAAAGAAAGGAACTTCTAATAACTACAGCTCATGTCCATATAAGGCAGATGGCAGACCTGATACTAATTAAGAATCCTACAGAGAGGTCTAAAACACATCAAACTATCTAGGCTATTTATAATATTACATTAATAAACGTAAATGTATGCATGCTTACACTCTCTTCTTTTGATCGTTAATGAACACATCATTAGAAAGGAAAGAAACAGAAATGGCCAGAATATATTTCATAAACTAAGGGTGAGCAGTCTGCAGGTCACATGCAATTCTAAAAGCCCCTTCATTTACCATCAAAAATTGGTAGAAAACTGCTTGGCAACAATCCAGCAGTTAGAAAGGGTTAGGGTTAATAAAAAATACAAGCTGAACCTTAGGGAAGTATGAAATGAAATTAAAATGTATGGATGGATTTTCTATTAAATTTTCAAAAGTATTTGGCAATTTGTTTTCCTGTCAAATGTGCATTTTCCAAATGCCCCACTTGGTCACACAATGGGCTATACATTTTATACACAATGGACTATGTGTATATGAATGTGTCCTATCTACTCTGTTCTTCCTTGTGAAGAGGAAGCATATGGCATTGGTGGCCATGGCTATTAGCAGAATTTTATCAATTTATACCTCACCTTTTTTGTTTTGGCCCATCTATTTCCCTTTGCATCCTAAGTTGCATGACATGACAGCATTTAAGGGAAGGGACCTGGAGCGTACTTGACCTATCTGACCTGGTGGAATGGATAGGTTCCCTCCGGAAGAGGCAGTCCCTCAGATAATCTGGCCCCATGCCATCCAGGACTTTAAAGGTGATAACCAGCACCTTGAATTGCACCCAGAAAAACCTGAAAGCCAGTGCAGCTCGCCCAGCAATGGTGTAATACTGGCAAACTGTGGAACACCCAGAACTATGCATGCTGCTGCTGCTGCATTCTGGACCAGCTGCAATTTCTGGATGGTTTTCAAGGGCAGCCTCATGTAGAGCATGTTACCAGGAAGCGACCAGAGCATGAGTGACTGTGAGCAAGGCCTCCAGGTCCAGGCATGGGTGCAATTGATGCGCAAGATGAATCTGTGCAAAGGCTTCCTGGCCACAGTAGCAGTGCTACCCTGGCCAAAGCCAGAGATGGCACCTCACCAAAACTAGGGGGACCAAAAGACCAGAATCACTCCATTTTGCCATGCTTGAGTCAGAATTGGTTCCTCCCCATCCAGGCCCTTACACCCTCCAGACACTGGGGCAGCATCACTTGGCAGGCCAGGGAACCAAGCATGAGGGAGTATGAAAGGTTTGTTTGTTTTTTTAATGTATTTTCTTATTTGTCTATTTGTTGTTGGTTGCCCAGGGTTATTTTATATAACACAGGGAGCCATACAAACCAAATAAATAAATAAATAACTTTGGCCATTGCTGTCTTTTGAGGAGCCACACTGGGTAAATAAAACTAAAATAAAAGTAAAAAGATGCATAGAGAATGGGGTTCCTAAAAAGGCTAGGAACAGGATTTATTCTTTGACTTTATGGAGTGAGGGTTCAAAAGCTGACTGGTTGCTATTGTTGCAGCAAAGTCCCTAAGAGCTAAACTGAATGAATGTTTCAACTGCTTATCCTCAAAATCAAGAACTGCTGACTTTCCTATAAAAGTCTTCTGCTGTAATTCTACCAGCAGAACCAATTAGGTGTGTTTATTCCTTCCAGTTCAGATCAGTAACAGGATAAGAGGTTTTGAGTTCTACTAACTCTTGGATCTGACTTAGTCATTCGTGTTAACTTAGAGCCAGATAGATCAAAGGGGATAACAGGTCAGGAGGTGTTCCTTTGCTACCTGCTGGTTGAAGTCACAAGATGTCTATTGCTGCTGTTCACTGTTGCAACAAGATGTATTGTGAGTGCATTGAAGCTGTTGCCAGCCCTTGCTGAAGCAACATGTTTTGCAAAATCTGCATCACCATGAATGCCTGGAAGGGACTCCTCATTGACAGCATCTTTTACTTTTAACTGTGGGCCCAAAGGATTTCAGTTGAAATGTGCCAGAGAATATATATAGTCCTCAGAATTACAAGGGTGGGGAGAACTGTTGTCAAGGTTACCAGATCTGGGCTGCAAAAATCTGGGCAATCACTAGATAGCAGCAGAGACAGGAAACTAATTCTGGTGTTAGCCTTAACCCACTCGAGGCTTAAATGAGGACTCAGTACAGTATAGGAAAGAAATTTACTCCTAGATAGTGAACTCATTTCTGGGAACTACCTTAGGGATCCACTAGGGGTATCCCTTCAATTATGCTATCCATAGAACATACATGCTAATGCAGGAAACATTGTAAGACCTATCTGTTGGACTGGATACAACTTGTGTATCGTTCCCTTCCTCTCCTTGACTTATTCTGATAGCAAACCATATGAGTAACTGCATTTGTACTTCCTGGTTACTTCTACACACTTATTATTACCATAAACAGTAAGTTAATTTGTATAGTGGATAGCTATTATAAGGTATAAGATCCTTGTCATTTAAAAAAAAAAAGTAAAATAAGTGACTAATCTGTGTTGAGATCATTACTATAGTTACTCTAAGAAATTTAAAAGAAGAGTTATACTTAATGCCCTTGTGTGTGTGTGTGTGTGTGTGTGTGTGTGTAAATCTAGCTTGCAGCTGTGCCTTTTCTATAAAAATGTGTGGCTTATGCCCTTGGAAAATTGAAAGTAAAGGATAAGATATTAATACTACTGTATGTTGGAGTGAAAACTCCAGCCAACTGCAAGATGGTAGTAAAGAGATACAGAAAACAGACACTGCCCTCTCGTTATGGTCCAGGTTTCTGCAGCCCAAATCCAGTAGCTCTAACATCAGACCAAATAACATTGACAAAACTTGTTGTCTTTCTTACTTGCTTGAGAAAAATGAGGTTGGAAAGCATATTAAACAGGAAATTCCTTTCAGAAGATAAGCAGTTGCCCAGTTCCAACATTCAGCTATCATGCAACTAAAATGTGTTTGAGTACACTGCCACTTTCATGAATAGTCAGCATTTCACATATATACCCAAAGGAAATGCTTGGATTACAATCCATCAAGATGTTTTAAGAATGAATGTGCTTGTGAAAAAGCAAGATGCCTATCAAATTTATTTATTCAATTTATTCAATTTATATAGCTGCCCATCTCACTTTTACGTGACTCTATACAAGTGCTTTTTTAACGGTTATGTTTTTACCATATAAATCTTTGTGTCGTAGGAACATAAAAATACACGAATATCTAGTCTCATTTACACTAATTATAACTCATTTCTTTCCATCTTTTTCAAAGCTTGGAGAAACATAAGACTAAACCCCACCCATAAATTGTAAATTAAAGTTGACTTTGATGAAAATCAAGGTTCTGCTTTAAAAAAAGTTTTTTAACATGCCATTTTTTATTTTTATACTTCATCTTATCCCAAAGTAACAAAATAGAAATGTCCAGAAAAAATATGACACGGGATATATTAACTACAATTCTATGCATGCTTGATTGAGCGTTAGTCCCACTGAATTCCCATGAGACCTATTGCACATACTGCTGGAGACCAAATTGTGAAAGTCCCATACTTGTTTTTAACAATAATAAATAAATAATGCTATTTTATGTTTCAGTAAAAGGGGAGAAAGAAATTCCACCTGGAAAGGTTTTCCTGCCTGATGATTCTTCATTACATTAACATTTAAAAATATAAACCACAATTGTCACAAGCATGACAAATTTATTTCCAAGGTTCCAGAGAGCATCATTTTTGAGGTATCAGCTGCTGCTATGCCAGTGAGTATCCGGATCCCACAGAAGAAGCAAGGAACATCTGACACAGTTAGATCAAAGCAGGTAGTTCAATCAAAGTCAAGTCACAGCAAGAAAAAAGTCAAGGAAGAAGCAGATGAAAACAGATCTTTGGACAGCTGCTGTTGAGCTCTGCTGCCTGAAAAACTCTTTTTGTTGGTTGGTTTTATTTGGCAATATTTATAAGCCACTTCAATCCATGCAGACTTTGGGTGGCAGACACAGTTCAAAATACAATGCATTAAAAATATCAAAATAATGTCACTCAACTGATCATGATGATCACTAACCTTGCTGGAATAGTATCAATTTAACTTGCTTCTTAAAAGCAAGGAGGGTTGGGGCCATCTATACTTTTAGGAATAAAGTGTTCCTCAAGGGGGGTCACAAATGAGAAGGCCTCAGCAAGGAGCTAAAGACAACTCAATTAACGTTTGTTTAAAAAATTATGACCTGTAGAGCAGTGAACTCTATTCATATGCATTACTACCCAAGGAGTTAATTAGACTGTTAAAGGGTCCTCATCTGATTCTGTGAGTGAGGAGGAGGTTCTGCTAGGTTCACCGACTGAATAAAAGATAATGATAGGGTTGTTCCTTCATTCTTCTAGAATTCTGAATAAGAATATGACATTCCCCTTGTAAATTGAAGTACCCAAAACATGCCCTGAAGATTTTTATTTATTTATTTTTTTGCCTGTTAAATCATTACAAACTCCAAGATAATAAACATTCTAAAACAAGATAATTAGCAAAATTAAAGTGGGTACAATTTCAGGTCAAGAGGCCTTTTGAAGAAGTGGTTTTGTGTGTGTGTGTGTGTGTGAAATGTTTATGCAATTTGACCAATTTCATCAATGTGAAGAGAATTCTTTGGGGTAGATAATGATAGTGTGGCTGGAAGCAAATGAATTGCACAATAGCTTTACACAAAGAGTGCCCCAAGAATGATTAAAATACCAACCAACATCTGAAGCAGGCCTGTGCTGAGCAATAATGATTGGGCATTCGGTTTATTCATCAGTGGAAACACAACTTTTCTTAAGGCAGGAGAATGTATGCAGTTGTTGGACTTTGGATGATAATTTAATTAGTTATGGTAAATTGTAACCTTTACCATACGGAGCCTGGGCTGACGATGAGTCACAGTTGGAAATTCTTGTAATTCTTGTTTGGAAGTTTGTTGTCTACTCACGCTGAGGAATAAAAGTTTCTTCCTATTAAAAGAATTATCCATAGATATTCAAAATGTGAATTGTCACTGCACGTTTAAGGTATTAGAATGAAAAGAAAACCTGTGACTGGTATCCAGGGTAAAATACAATTATTGTAAATATCTGTCCTTTCTATCTGTAATTAGACAAAGGAACACTAGACGTCTAAATTCCAATACATGAAAATACTTTATAAGAAGTCTGGTATTTACACACCCTTAATCTAGGAATGTTATAGGATTAGTAAAGCATGCTTTTAACAGGAAGTAGAGAACAAGGAGCAATTCTTACAGACTAGGCAATCTTTTAAATCCAAATGATGAAGAACACAACTGAATTTTACCAGCATTTCTCTAAGCTTATCTTGCTAAAATAATGCTGAGTAAGGTTTGAATTCTATATTGCTCTGCTAAAGTGTAAGTTTTCACACTGATCCATAGAAAAACTCTTGTTAGTTTAATCTCAATCATAAATTTTAGAATCTGATTTTTTTAAAGCATTTTTCAGAAGATTGATATAGAAATGAAAATATTAGTGGAGTACAATGACAACTTTCTATATTTCACAGACAACAGAAGTTGAATTTGCATTCCTATGCTGTTAACAGTGTTGTTATTCCTTTACTTAGAAATCCTTCACTATATTATCCACATGTTATACAATAAAGATAAACTGCACTGTTGCCATGATATTGTAAACATACTTCGACAGATAACATTGTACCACTAAAGGTGATGCCTTTGAACACAAGAGGAAGGATTGTATCGTTAGGGCAATGACAGAAATAAATATTTCAGTAATAGACCCTTTTTTAAAATGACATTTGGATAGTGCAAAATGGAGTGTAAGAGTGATTACAAGGAAAATATCCCTTAAACACCAGTAACTAGCTGAACCCTTATTTTGCTTGTTGAACTTTTTCCTAAAATTCCCCTTTGATTTCCCCCCATTTTCAGACTCCATGTGAGTAAGTTAAAGCACCATATGCTACTTTTCTAATTTAGCTGACATTATCATCCTTATTCAACTCTGATTCAACATAGCCTTTATCTGAAAAAACAGGACTGTCCAGATTGTCTCAAATTGTATCCCTAAATTGCTTGCTTATAAATAAATAGATATCTAATTCTTTCTGTTAGGGGATAGCCCATGTTCTATTTAATAAATGTAGTGGTTAGCTAAGTATCCTGTTTTCAAAAACACAATTATTTTGCCTGTTATTAATTCTTGGTATTCTAAGACAAGAGCTTTCATTAACCCACTGCTTTATTTACAGTCCCCTGGACATGTATTCTTCAGACTTCTACAGAGAGTAGGAGAGTATACTAAATCAATTCATTAGATTTTTTTCTGATAGCTTCATTTTCCTGTTAGAATCCAAATAATGACAGCAAATGACTACAGTATGCATAATGACTGATTTTTAAGTGACCTAGTGGGCTGAAATGCTTTTTTACAATTTCCAAAAAAGGTTAAGATTTTTTTTTCTTGTGTGGGGGGGTAGTCTGTGTGTATGGGGGGGGGGTTCAAGCAATCCAATGCTCCTCGATGCACAAAGCAATCCAATGCTCCTCGATGCACAAAGTTGCCCAAATATCTGTTAAAAGCAGTACTTTGCAACTTTTCATATGTTGTTAAAGAACATGGGTGCCATCAAGATAGAAGTATGTTATTCTTCTCCAAAACAACATATATACATCTACAAGCATTTCCTTATTCTGCATTTATGAATGATGGGAAGCTTTATGAGCACAAAAATATTGTCAGAACACCAGGCAAGAAACTGGGAGAACATGAGTTCTAGTTCTGCCTTAAGCACAAAGACAACTGGGGGACCTTGGGCCAGTCACTCTTTCTCAGCCCTAGGAAGGAGGCAAGGGCAAACCACTTCTAAAATTTTGCCAAGAAAACTTCAGGGACATGTTCAGGCAGTCTCCAGGAGGCGTGTGCATGCACACACACACTTGCACACACATGTATCCTGATTTTGAAGTGTAATATGTACAAGTGTTTGTGTACATATGTATAAAGATCCAGAAAGAATGTGTTTGTATTATAACAGCTTGAAGCAGGTTTCATAGCTGAAACCAAGTGCTTCTTGATTTGGGATTGATTAAATTATTAACTGAATTAATACTGATTAATAATTAATCAGAAACACAATGTGGGAAATATAAATTAATCACCACTGTGTGCAAGGCAATGGCACAACTGGAGTAAATGAACTAGAGAGTGAAATTAAGTCAGACTCCCCTTGTAGCTTTAACCCTCTCTTTAAACTGTGCCTAATTCCTGACTATATTTCTATCACTTACTGCAGTGATAAAATATTTCTCTTTTGTCATTGCATATCGCTTGCTTTTATATTTTGATTTTTTACACATACATACACACAGACTACCCCCCCCCCACCACACACACACAGATGGTGGGAGAGAAGGTTACAGAATTGGATTGACACTAATTTATGGAACAGTCCACACTTTGGAACTCAAGTGATTTGAGAACATCTACATTTTCTGCCTGATGGCTAATGATAACTAAAGGAATGTTTTAAAATAAATATAAGTAATAACAAAGGCTTATTTTTTTTAAATCCACTGTAAACCCCACACATGCTTAACTAAAAATTCCTTTTCACTCTAGAGTCTGTTCAGTGCATATCTAGTTGTTTCCGAAGTCCAATAACCAGGGATCATAGTTCAGTGCTTGACATTCTGAAGCACCCATTCTTTTGCATTCAACCCTGGGAATTTTCTGATTGGACTGGAAACCCCCCTGCCTGAAACCCTGGAGAAGTATTGCCAGTCAGGGTTTACTGTACAGTTCCAGAAGGAGTAATAATCAAATCCAGTGTAAGGCAGCATGTTCTTCCCTCCTCTGTATACACACCCTCCATTTTTTTCCACCCAGCCTTCCTACCTCCTCCCTGAAACATTTAATTGATTGCTTTCTGTTCCCAACAAAATAATCCTTGGCAAAAGCAGCAGTAAGGCAAGTTCCACAGCCATGTGTGTATTCAACTACTAACACCACCACAAACAAGTGAGAGTTAGACAAAAAACATTAACCGAGTTTTACTGGAGATGGGAATGACTTTCTGGGCCAAGACCTTCTGAAGGAACAGTTGTTCACTTAGAACCAGTGATCCTGTGGACAAAACTGAACCTTTGTGATAAGGACTTCATAGAAGGGCTAGGGAACAGTAAGGCTGTATTTATTTCAGTTTTGTAATGTTTAAAGTGGGAGAGTTAAAATATTTACAAAGGAAATGTTTGTCCTACACATGAGACTATTGATGGCCTAGTTTAGACAGTCATTATATCCTGGTATATGAAGTTGTCAACTAGCATCATTAGGACTCGGCATTTTTTCCTTAATCCTCCCCTTTTCGTCCTCCAGCTGAATTTATGGTCACAGACTTTACTAATACAGAATTCTCTATTACATTTGACCTGAAAACCTCTGGCCCCATTTTCAACATACTGGAATACTCAGATAGTCATCCAAACCAAAATCCAATTCAGGTTGCTCATGGGTTTGTGGTGCAGTTTTCAGTGAGGAAAAAAATAATTATCTTTCCAACATTGCTGTGTGAAGTTTTTCTACAAAGGAAGTGGCTGAGGAATTCCGGGAGTTGAAGTCCACACATCTTAAAGTTGTCAACTTTGAGAAACACTGATCTAAAGGGCTGCTCATCTTGGAATCAACCTGTCCAGATATTAAGACTGGCAAGAAAGGCCTTCTTAAAGATGCCCATTTTTGCTGAGTTCCTTTTGTTGGGCACATGGGCAATTGTGTTTTCCCATATTGCTCCCAAACTATGTTATATTGGTCCTCACTCTTTTGTTAGGAAAAGTATCAAGAGTTTTCTGTTCCCACGGCAAAGACTTATTTATTTATTTATTTATTTATTTATTTATTTATTTATTTGATTTATCTCCGCCCATCTCCCCCTAATGGGGGACGCTGGGTGGTTCATGTGATCCATTAAAACAATAAATATTTATAAAATTTCAGAAAACATAAAAACTATACAAAGCATTACCAAAAAAGAAAAAGTCCAATAGGCTGATGGTTGCCACATCTGCAAACGAAAGTCTTCTAAGGGACTAGCCATCCCCACACCTGATGTCTTCCCTCCTTACTCCAGGCCAAGTGGCAGAGCCAGGTTTTCAAATCCCTCTGAAAGGCCAGGAGTGAAGGGGCCAATCTTACCTCTCAGGGCAGGATATTCCAAAAGCCGGGGGCCACAGCTGAGAAGGCCCGCTTTCTGGACCCTGCTAATCAGAGCTCTTCTACCAAGGGGGTCCAAAGCATGCCCTCTCTATGTGATCAGGTGAGATGGGTTGAAATCATGGAGAAGAGGTGGTCCCTTAGGTAACCTGGTCCCATGCTATGTAGGGCTTTAAAGGTGATAACCAACACCTTGAATTGGACCCAGAAGCAAACTAGTACCCAATGCAGCTCGCGGAGCAACGGTGTTACATGGGCCCTTCTTGGGGCTCCAAAAATAGCCCGCGCAGCCTCATTCTGGACCAGCTGTAGCTTCTGGATACTCTTCAAGGGTAGCCCCATGTAGAGCGCATTGCAGTAGTCTATATGAGAGATAACAAAGGCACAAGTGACCATTCGAAGGGCATCCCGATCCAGGAAAGGGCGTAACTGATGCACAACCTGAAGTTGTGCAAAGGCCCTCCTGGCCACAGCTGCCACCTGTTCTTCAAGCAGAGCCATGAGTCCAGGAGGACCCCCAGATTATGCACTGGGTCTGTTTGGGGCAGTGCTACCCCATCCAGCACCAAAGATGACAAAGTCCCGGATACAGAGAAGCCATTAACCAACAGCCACTCCGTCTTACCAGGGTTCAGCTGAAGCCTGTTGCTCCCCATCCAGACCCTTACAGCCTCCAGACACCGCGAAAGGATGGTCACGGCATCACTTACCTCACCTGGGATGGTGATGTATAATTGAGTATCATCAGCTTATTGATGATACTTCATCCTATGATAGTGGATGATCTCGCCCAGTGGTTTCATGTAGATGTTGAAAAGGAGCAGAGAGAGAACCGAACCCTGCAGCACCCCACAAAGGAGAGGCTGAGGATGGGACCTCTTGCTCCCTATCACCACCGCTTGGGATCGACCCTGAAGAAAGGAGGTGAACCAGCACAGAACCATACCACCCACCCCCAATTCCCTGAGCCGTCCCAAAAGGATACCATGGTCAATGGTATCAAAAGCTGCTAAGAGATCAAGGAGAGCAAGGATGGTTGCACTTCCACCATCCCGCTCCTGCCAGAGATCATCCATAAATGTGACCAATGCCATTTCCATTCCATATCCAGGCCTGAAACCTGACTGAAAAGGGTCCAGATAATCTGTTTCCTCCAGAACCCTTTGGAGCTGTGAAGCCACCACTTTCTCAACCACCTTCCCCAAAAAGGGGAGGTGGGAGACTGTCCAGTACAGTAGGATCCAGGAAGGGTTTCTTGAGGAGGGGGTGCACCAATGCCTCCTTAAAGGCAGCCGGGAACACACCCTCCTGCAAGGATGTATTAACCATTGCCTGGATCCAACCACATGTCACCTCCCGAGCTGCTTTCACCAGCCAGGAGGGGCATGGGTCCAGGTGGCAAGTGGTGGCCTTCACAGTCCAAAGGACCCTGTCCACTTCCTCAGGATCAACAGGATCAAACTGTTCCCAGATAACTAGTTAAGGACAATCCCCTGGTATCTCCCCAGACCCTGCCCCACGCTCGGAGTCTAACAGAACAAATTCGAGCGATTTTGTCCTGCAGATGCTCCAAAAATTCCTCCGCGCAGCCCTGCAAATGAATCACTGAATCCCCCTTACCAAGGAGGGATCTAGTGATCCCCAACAGGACTGCTGGGTGGCATTCAGCGGATGAAGGCAAATGAGAAGAATGAGACCACGCTAGCTGACAATGCACCCCAAATCAGTGTATCTCTCTGGCCAAACCTTCATATCTGTTTGTTCCACAGAACACATGGGTCTTAGTGACACAGCTAACTGGCATAATCCCCCTACCCACCCATACATTTAGTGAATGTGAAGGAGGTTCTGAGTGATTTGGGGTTGTTTTATTTTTGGCAAAAAGTATGTAATATCAAGTGATCTTCCCCTTCCTAAAATAGAGAATCATGGACATGTAACAGATCTAGCACTGCATGACCACCGTTTTTAATGAAGTCACTGCACACATGCAGCTGTGAGTTAACAAATCTACAATAATAATAGATGTCAATGCACATAGGAACTAGTTTACAAAGTTTTATGGACCTAACTGCTAATCTGGTTTGAACCCCTACCTAGTGACAGAATCATTCATTCAGTCTGTACAATTCAGTAACCAGCATGCCATAAAACAATATTAGGAACAAAGCTATGAGACTTGAAAACTGAAGAGGAATTTGCATTACTTGAACAGTCATGAGAATAAGGTGGTTCTCAAGCAGTTTGAGCAAAGGTCTCAAAAGCTATTCAAACACTTTTGTGCAATGTTCATGTCCCACAAGATACTATTTCCCATTCTGAAATGGATATTAAGTTGAAAGAGATGTTTGCTAACTCACAGAGTAAGCAAACCATGCTGATTTGTTTATTCATGAAACTCAATTACAGAATAATAAGCAAATCAAAATAATCCCAGGAGCCATAATCTGAAATTTGCTGTGATTTCAAAACAATATTTACAATTAGTCCTCAGTGTGTCATCTTGAGTTTTATACCTATGTAGCTATCAGACAGCTCTATTTCAAGACAGCAAAGTTCATAAGTCTGCTTGGACAAATGCAGAGTCATCTGTTTTGATCCTTGTTCAGAGATAAATAGAGGATAAAGTCATAGACCCAGTATAATCTGTCTGAAGAGAAGTCTAGAAGGTGAAAACAAAATAGGAAAAGGAACATAATGCAAAGATGGGACAGTAAGTGGAAATTCTTTGGCTGTTAAATCAAAAAGTTGGCCCAGATGAATTTATAAAGACAAAAAGATGTCAGGTGCTCATCTCCAGTCATCCCTGGTATAATGAATGAAGATATAGTTCTAGAGCATGGTCTGTTTTACCAATAATATTTGTAAACAAATAGCAGGCATTGGATATTCTGGTGATCCCCAAATTAATGGCCTACCTTACCCATTCTGAGCTTGGTACTTTCCAGGTGTCAGAGTATCCATTCATATGTAGAAGGCACCAGGAAGGCTGCCCAAACAGATGGCCACAGAGCTACAAAGTCTACTGTGATAGAAATGATGTATAAGAAATATAGCAATGACTGCAGAAGTGGGAATTAGACTGCATATAAGAAGAAAATAGCAGCAGAGGCACTTTTCCCTCTGAATGGCTCTTGATCTCCCTATTCTTACACGATGGCAATCATAAATAGGGGGCATGGGTGCTATGTACCCCCGTTGCTTTTTTCTTAAACCTATGTGTTGGTTAGTAAAAGAACTTTTGGGGGGAGCAAATTTACTACATGTGAACTAAGAAAAGTGTCCTTCATTCTTTTACCCAGCAATGTTTCCCTAGCCAAGACAAAACCCACTTTTAGAAAGAATAAAATAAATACTGTGGAGTTTGGATTTGATATGCTCCAACTTGAAAAAAATGAAAGTTTGAATTTTCAGAGATGAGACTTGGTGGAAATATTTTATTCAAATGGTCTCCTGACATAGTAATACCTCTGCCTATTTGCCAAGGTTTGGCATCATCATTTTATACATTACATGCATTTGTACATTACACCTATTATTCTTGCCCCACCTTGAGGCCTTGGGGAATCATCCTTGACAGAATTTGGCTGCAGCCCTAGATCTACATCGCAGAGCTACATAATGACATTATTTTTGTTCTTTTATCAGGGAAAACTGCCATTCCGTAAAATGAATGATATCTGTAATAACATTTGTCAAGCAGAAAGACAACCAGTTCAGAATTAAAGAAACAGCTCCACCTTAAATACATACCCAATCAAGACAAGATTTTTTTTCTTGGACTGCAATTTCTCTTTCATTATATGAAACAAGACCTCCTTTTCAAAATTTTGTCCTAATGCTACATCTTTTATAATAAACCTTTTTATGACATTTGCTGTTGTTGGTTATAGGTTCCCTGCTCGGTTAAGTATGCCTTAAATCTAGAAGTATTAAGACTCTTAACAGGGAACGCATCTTTAAAACATAGATTCAGCTTTGCAGACTTTTCTCCTTCATCTTTTTCTGTGATCTAGAACAGGGAAATGATACTTCAGATAGAAAATTTAAGATTTTCCATTTCCTTTACTTCGACAAAATATGGGTGATTAGGCTTATGGGTAAAATAACAGCACTAAATTCAAAGGGGTAAATTAATGATGAGGGACATCTTCTATGAAGCTAGAAGAAAATTATTTATTGAATTCTGGTCATCTTTTCTCTTAGTACAGAAGTAGGCAATTTTGGGGCAATCAGAGCAGTCTTTAACATGGGAGGCAGAGGACCCAGAGGTGGTATCTCACTATTCAGAATAGTTTGTGAGAACCAGATTTCACATTTTCACACACTACAGCAGCTAAGCCAAAAATTCGTATTTTTCCTGCTTGCCCAGGCAGAGTAGGAAGGAAAACCTGGAGCACGTCATGCAGGAATCTGGCTTTACATACACAGGCAAAGCCATAGGCCTGATGGAATCACATTCTGGGCTTTATGGACAGCCAGCTTGTCTAGGCAAAGCAGGAAAAATGCAAATTTCTTGGCATGGTTCTAATATGTCTTGTGGATGCTTAGATACAACTGCATGCCAAATCAAAGTACCACTGTTATACCAAAAATACTTGCACTTCAGCTGTTAATGAAGTATTTAACTTATATTGATTCTTTCTTTTAAAAAATTGATGTGCATAATAATGGTTTATACATACCAATTTAATTCAGGAAGAACTTGGGTAGAAAATTCTAAACATTTCTAAACAAAAGTGTGGTCAGTGAATTGAGGATTGCAGTTAACATCCTTTAACTAGTAATTCATTTAAAATTGTTTTAATTATCTCACTGTGTACTATATTAGCAGTATTAAAAAAAGAAGGGCAATTGAATAAAGAAAAGAAAATTAAGCATTCATACTTCCACCATCCATTCTCAAAAAGGATATCAAGCTCTTTCTCCTTCTGTTTTGAATTCTATTAGTAAAGCAACCACCCAAATTTCTAATCTTTTATTATCAAGGAATGCCCTACAGCTCAAAGGGAATTCTATATGCATATCAGTCTTACCTGCCCAAACCATTGTATTTCTCAAGTATTTAAATTTAACGTTAGTTAAAGTATATTATTTAGACCAAATTCCTGAATTGGTGATATCAAGATGATGAGGAAGGTTAATCCTGTTCAAAAATTTAAGGGGTCAATGGTTTGACAACGTTTGAAAATCTTTATCTTATTGGTGCTGTTCTGACTCACTGTGTTGAAATAATGCAGCTTTTTGAAAGCCATGTTAGTATGTCTTGCTTATCAACTACTTTGATATTTCTCATTTTGAAGGACTAACATGACAGAATATTGGTTTGAACTAGTTGTCACCTAATTTAGGAAAACCCCTGAGGGAACTCTAGTGGGTGAATGAAGAGGACAGAGTTGCCTCTCACACAAGCCTATTTTGGAGTTTACAAAACCATGTGTTTTGTTTCTCAGAACAACAGGAACTGTACCCTTGCCAGCTGTACCATGGACCCTTGCCAAATGTACAATCCATGGATGGATGGATGGATGGATGGATGGAACATCAGTAGGAAGGAAGCCTGGCTGGTACCAAGAGGGGTATCTCTGGGCACATTTCCATCTACCAGGATCACAGTGGGATTGGCAGCTTTTCTGATTAGTCAAATGGGGGGGGGGGGGCTCTCAAACAATTTTGTTAATTCAAAACAGCTTTCACATATCAGTCATGTTTACAAGAATCCTAAATGATAGCTGGAGAATGAGAATGGCTTATTCTAGTTACGTGAGGGGTAAGATATATTGGCCACATGATTACTTGAGACCCCCTGCAATTCAGAGAAGACAGACAGTATTCATAATTTTATCAGGGACACAGCTACTGTATGATGAACCTCAAACAACTGTAGCATGTTGTTCAGATCACAGATTTCCTTATTAAAAAGCCAAATAGAGCACTAAATAAATTATCTCCTCTTTTATGCCCACTCTTTTTGCAATTAAGAGAGGCAAGGGGACATAACCAGGGATGAGAAGAATGTTTCCACAGCTGTCAAATTAACTGGCATGATACATGTACCCTGTATAGCAGGTTGGGACTTAAGAGTGTTTGGCCATCAAGGGGACACCATTTGCATGGTGACCACATCAAAAATGTTTTGCAAATGCATTCTTTAGATTGTCCTTGGAAAAGTTTTCAGGGTTGGATGACTTCTTCTCATCTTTGATAATCCTCAGCTAACAACATGGGTCTAGGGCTAGGGCCTCTTTGCACAGAACGCTTAGCTAATCTAGAATCAGGACTATATGTATGGCAGAATTCCACACTAAGAGGTGGGGACATGATTTACCTTAAAATCTCCAGAGGCATTTTGAAGTAGAACATTGCTAGTTTTTAAAAGTATGAGATGGCCAGTCTCAGAAATCTGAAACATGCTTAATAATATTTCTATGTTGAAGTTGACCTTTGGTAATCTATGTAGCTCTTCTTACCCACAGCAGCAAAACCTGAATGAATTATACAGACAGACTTTTTCTCTTGTATAGATTTTATTTTTTATAGTGCAGGGTATGCATGTTTCTGGAATAAAATAAGTATGCCATTAGATGTGAAGTTCAGTGGATACATTCTGTTACATAATGAGCAGAAGATGATAGATAGATAGATAGATAGATAGATAGATAGATAGAGATATAGATTGATTGATAGATAGATAGAGATTGAGAGATTGATATAGATTAATATAGATTGATAGATTGATTGATAGAGATTGATAGATTGATAGAGATTGATACTGAATGATATTGATTGAGATAGATAGACAGACAGATGTGTGTGTGTACATGTGTGTGTGTCTGAGAGAGAGAAGAAAATATCCCAAGTAATCACTAACAACATTGTGCTGCAATTATAACACATCTGAGAGAATACCACAGAGCAATATTGTCAACAATACATTCAAATATTGCCTTACATATTTATAATGTGTTGATATATAAAACATCCTGACATGTTAGTAAATTTACCTTATTGTCCTAAGATTATGGGTTCCATATCTGGATTGCAAAAGTTCAGATAGCCATTAGACATTAGCAAAAAATTGGGGGTTTCTGTATGGCTTTGCTGCTCTCTAATGGTCATCTAGATTTTTGTAGCCCAGATATGATAATCATACATAACTTTATACTGGTGCCATAAAACAAACAAACAAACAAACAAACCAGCAGATATCGCCTCTTCAAAATCACTAAGAGTGAACGAAACTTTGGATTTAAACAACCCAATTTACTCCTGAGAATACCATGGGAACCAGGATCATAAAACATTTTACTGCATGCTGCATGTTATTTTATAAATTCTGTCTCAATAAAGTGCTGAAATACATAGAACATTTACAAAGCAGTCCTCTCCATGTCCACTCACAAATATTCCTCAATAAAATGACTGAGAATACCCACCACTTTCAGTGTAAATGGGTTATGTTATGTGCAAGGGTTGAACCTCAGCCTTCTACATACAAAATGCCACTGAGCTCCAAAGGGACCTCTCTGCCTTAGCCACTTTTGCAGCCATCTGATTCATAGTACTAAACATAAGACCCGGGAGACATGACTAGCTTTTGGGAATGTCACTGGACATTTTATTTTGCTTTGAAGTCCATTCCCTTCTATCAAAAACAGATGGAATCTGCAAGGCAAAAATTCTCAAAAGTCCAGAAAATTACAGTTAGCTTTGCCTATGTACATAATAGAGTTTTCCAAAAGACTCACAGAAACACAGAGGAAAACTTGGCTGTAGTGTGTAACCAAGCAGCTATATTTCTAGATTTAATGGCTAGGACTATTTTAAGTCTCCAACAGGGAGGTTCACAAATATTTTCCTTGGCTTTGACTCTTTTAAACATTGCCATCCATTCAATTTTGTTCAGCCAATTTTAGCTTTCGGATATTAGCTGATTCATAAAAGGAACACTAACAAAAACATTCCATGTTGGACAAAAAAATAATATATTTAATGATTCTAAAGCTATATTCCTAGCAAACAAAGATAAACATAGACAATAGCCTTCTGTCTAAAAAAGACATCTCCCTGTCCAACACAGGCTTGCTGCATGCCAAACTCCAGCTTCTCCTTTTTTTTTTTAGCTTGAATCTGTCTTTGTGCCTAAACTGGAGTCAACAGGATGCTGCATCTTTATTATCCTCTTCCTGGAGGCAATTTCCTTCGATTGCAAAGGTTCTTCTGTTGCTATAAGCATCTGTCCTTCTACTTCTGCAGCCCATCTTTTGTTCCTCTGCTCTTAACAGGACAATCATTGAAGCCGTATATGGTAATATTGAGCCTTCAAAGTTGTTTAGTGACCCTGTGGATTCCAACCAATTCTCTTTGTAAGTGAGGTGGAGAGTGAAGCATGAAAACTAAGTCTGCTTCAACAGTTGTGTCTAGGGTTTCAGCAAGGCCATTTCAAATGTGGGTGAAAGGGGCAATGGGATCCCACAATAATGGAGCCTATCCTATCATTTCAGTGTTTAGTTTTACTGCCTTGAATGAAAATATAAATCCAAGAGACATTTCATTTTCTTGGGTTTTCCCGCAGTGGGCCTTTAGGCAAAAAACAATGGAGAAAAATTTACACTGATACAGAGGGGTGAAAGGTTGCAGGGTTCATTCTGCCCTGGGCCTCTCCAAGCCTTGAAAAGACCCTGGATTGCAGCCAGTTGTTCTCAGCTTTTTCATTCCACCCCTCTGAGTTTTCTAATCCCATTCTGCACATCCATGGGGCCCTGGATTAGACAGATGAAAGAACACAGATTTTCTAAGACAATGATTTCCAAAAGATATATGAAGATTTACAAGTAAATTGCAACGATTTATGGATCCATTGCCAGAATGGTTTGCCATGATGTTAGAACCAGAGTGAATTCAGCAGCACAGATTTGGAGGTGAGGGGAGGTGGGTGTCATGTGAGTGCAACTCCTGGAGGTTTGCTGAAAATAGCAGTTGGGGTAGGGCAAGGGCCAAGCTATATTCACAAATTAGATTTGCCCTACTCAAGGGGCATGTGAGTCCCACAACTTTCCTAGATTCTGTGAACTCAAAGAGTGAAGTGCTATTTAAATTTAAAATGCAGAATTATATCCTGAACTCTAAAGGAGTCCTATTTATTGGGAAGAAAACTGATGCTAGTGGAGGCTGATTGTTTGATTGGCCTCCCATATGCAATTTGTGTATTCCCAACTAAAACAACATTGCAAGCATCTTTTTCTGCAACTCTCACTCAGGAAATTCCTTCTGCTGTTTCTAACTCTGAAATTTCCTACTACTCAGGGAACTGTAAGAGCAAAGTGATAAATCGACCCTCAGAAACAGATAACCAGAGAAAGAATGATTTAGAAATGGCTCTGGCCGCTTTCTTCAATATAGTGTCCTCCAGATGTCCTAGGACTGCAACTCCCAGAATTCTCAATCAGCATCACTGTAGGAGGAGGGTGGGTTATGGGAAAAAATTGAATTCTTTGAGTACAGACTCCCAAAAGCAACTTCAGCAACTAGCAGAGTTAATTTTGTTCAGTCTTCTCAGAACCCTTCAAAGAATACAGGGCCTTAGAAAGAGTTCTCTAAAATACCTTAGACTAGTGTTTCTCAACCTTGGCAACTTTAAGATGTCTGGACTTCAACTCCCAGAATTCCCCAGCCAGCATGAAAAAACCATGAAAATAACAATGATTGCAAGACTTTAACCAATTTGCCAAGGAGAACAAAAGTGCATAGGAGATTACTTTGACTCAATCACTTGCTTAGCAATCCTCTTCATATCAGGATTACAATGAAAACAATTCTACTTTTGACTCCCTCTGCTTTCAGTTTTTACAATCTGTGTATGTCTTCAGTAAGTTTAGACCAGTGTTTTTCAAACTTGGCAACTCTAAGATGCGTGGACTGTAATTCCCAGAATTCCCCAGCCAGCATGGGAGTTGAAGTCCACACATCTTAGAGTTGCCAAGTTTGAAAAACACTGGTTTAGACAAGGGCAAACTAAAGCATCATTCACTTTTGATAAAATCAGTAAGTTTGGCATGGAGGCTCTCTTTTCACAGGCCTTTATTAGGGCCTCCCAAATTAATTAGGGCCTTCTCAACATCTATTCTTGTGCATATGAAGTCCAAAATTTATTAACAGCCTATCTTTATAAGTCATCAATGTGCTACAGAAAGATATTATGGGACGGGATATGGGCTGTTACATTACTTCTGTATCAAATTCAGTCTATAGCATAAATTCTACAGGTGTGCTCATACAAAATAAACTGATAAAGTTGGTTCCAAATCTTTAGTGACATATCCCCATCAATAGTCTGTATTCCCCATCTGTATAACTCCATATAACAAGAAGCATATAACCATATTTGGGCTTTCACTCTCACGTAATTTCATTTCCAGTTGAAAACCAGGGCTGCATTTGCTAATCCCATCTCTTTCATCTCTCTGGTGCAAAATGCTCAATATGGCTTCAGTACTGGTTGTTCCTTCAGGGTGTTTTTCTTTTCCCATATTTCTGCAAACTTCGGGGTTCCCACAAACAAGCAAATGCTTCTCTTATTTCTCTATGGCCCCATTTTGGCTGCAGTCCTGCTGGCACTCACTAGGTGAGTTTGCTATTGGAAAGAGTGATATGCTTGGCTGAAATTAAACTGTTTCAGTGAATTAGGTATCAGTATGAGGCTGGGAACAGAATGCTAGACATAAGCTCAACTGACATTAACAAAACATCTGTATAATAAGTGGTTTAAAGCAATGCTGCTCTTTCTGTTTGCTAAACATCGACTGAACCTCAAAACCTGAATCCTCCCCAGTGCTATCTGGAAGTTTTGTTTTCCCTTCTCTCCGTTTGTTTACTAATCTCCTAAGGATTGTGCATATTGATTTAGGGTTGAAATAATTGCTTGATATTAAGTATGGCTTTACTTGATTAAAAATGAATCTGCTTTTTACAAAAAGTTTTTCTTGTATGGATTGACTAGGAAGACTAGGAATGATATGTTTAAACAGCTTCCTACAGGCAAATCCACCATTTTATTTTGTAATGGCAAGTTTGTTTTTGGTACCAATGGCTTTGTCATTCAACTCCAAAGGAAAAAAACAGTACAGGAGATTGAAACAGAAATCACTGTTTACTTTAAAACAGAACCAGTTCTCTTAATGAATGTCAGGTGGCCAAAACCACTGAACATAGCTGTTTGTTTTAGAAGTTGTCAAAATGCTTTACAGTGGCAAGTTGCTGCAGTTCTCTAAGCTAGTTACACCTGAAGGTCAGAACACTGCTTTTAAAATTTGAGGGAAGGGCAGAGAATTGATAAAGAATATATGCAGACAATGTAGCTTTCAAATATTTTTGCCCAGCTGATATACAAAAGAGACATATACTTTCTTGAGATAAGAATATCATATTTGATTTCCTGGTGTGTGTGTGTGTGTGTTTATATATAGTATATGATGCCTGTCATATACAAGGTCATAAGCTGAAGCCATTCCTTATCTAGGTGAATCATATGCAACATCTATTCTTAGAATGAAACATCTATCTTCATCTTTAATCCAGATTATTCAGTATTTGGGGTATTAATATATTGATACTCCATGATCTGTGAAGAATGAGTTATGCATGGCCAAAAGATCTCATCAGCAAATCAAAGATTTTTGCTGTCCAGACCAGTGATTTTCAAACTTGGAAACTTTAAGATGTGTAGACTTCAACTCCCAAAATTCCCCAGCCAGCACGGGAGTTGAAATCCACATATCTTAAAATTGCCGAGTTTGAAAAAACACGGGTCTGGAATGATGTCATTTTGTGACAGCTGAATTCTTTACCTGACAGAACAGTATTCCACAGGCTTAGAACTGCTTGAGAAACAGCTTTATATTCTACTCGGGCCTGCTGCTGGAATTTGCTGTGGTTGTCTTTGCTTGAGCATTACAGCTGCCAAGCCAGCAATCAGAGCAGGAATATAGCCCAGCATAACGCACTAGCATTAAAAGAATCAAAGCCAGATAAGGGTCATAGACGAGGTTCATTGGGAAGCTGAACTCAAAACAGAGTCTGTGGCCTGAAAGCAGAACCCAGAATAAGCCTGAGGACTCAAAAACCAGGAATTCAGGATATACACCACAGCTATGAATCCAGCAAAAACATTGTTTCCAACACTGGCTGGTTTGAACTGTGGGTTATTTTACCCAGAATTTCTAAAATCTGCTGAGCAACAGGTTGGACTAGATAAATTCCAGAATACCTTCCAATTCTACGATTCTATGACCCCTTCTATTATCCATATATAAACTTTAGGCCACAGCCTAAACCCACAAATGCCTACATTCCCTATGGTTAGCTGGAACTTCAGCCTCACTTTCTAATCGTGAGAGGAGAGAACCTCCCAGGAACTCCAATATCTTTTAACCTAGGATTGCTCTAGAGACATGACAATGGTGAACAATGCACATATTTGAAAAAAGAGCTGTATAGCTCAACAGATGCTGTGTGCATAATCAAGGTTTATAGCACAACGCTACTACTAATCTGAGTTTGATTATCTGAAAGTTACATTTATACTTTGACATAGCAACAAATTCTAATTTACCTACAAAAAAATTATGGAGCTTTGACACAGCATTAAACGGTGAGCCTAGTTTACTTCCTTGACAACATAGATCAGCTCCAATTATGATTTCACCTTCAATATAAGATCGAAATAACAAATCAATGGCTTTCTATTGCTTTCTTTGTGTCCAGTAACATTTAGATGCAGAATTTAGGAGTAGCTGGTTTATGGGACATGATATCCCTAAGTCTACCAAGGAATTCACATCTGCAGATTCTATTGATTTGAGGTACTAATTAGATACTGCAATTCTTTTTTTCTCCCTCCTCCTCTTCTCAAGAAACTTTTGGTTTTATGTAAGTAGTGGTGCCATGTCATCATATTGCAAGTTATTTCAGTTGAAAAACTGAATGGGTTTGAACCTTGTGCAAAATCACAATATATTTTTTTGTTCACTTAACATGATGTTTTTTTATCAACTGGGCCATTTTACTTCATAAACCATAATCCATGACAAGGATGGATGGCGTTTTGATGGCTGGGTGCTAGACTTAAGGTGGTGGTGGCAAATTTGTAAGTCCACTCAGCCAAGCATGCTTACAGCCCGCTTTCAAACATTAGTGCTAAATGAATAAAGGTCTTTAGAAGAACTGGATGTGTAGGGCTGTTGGGGACAGAGTTAGCACTCTAATGCTCACCTACCATCCAGGTAAGAGGCATAAGAACAGAAATAAACAGTATCAATAACATCCTCTCAGCATTCCAGGAAATTCCATAATTATAATGGGAGTGTTCTTACCTGCAGGCAGGAGGGAGCCTGCTTTCATCAGAATGTGCTTTATGATTTCATTATCATTTTACATTGCGCAATATTTTTCTGGCTCAATTCCCTGTTACAAGCTGCAACTCACATTGAGAAAAAAAGTTTGAGTATTTCTAGTATACTGGCCAGAGACAGACTGTTCAGAATTACATACAGTCACTTTGAATCCTAACTGAGGGTAACCAATAGCAAAATCAAATTATCCAGAGGCATTTTAAGTGAAAATAATAGCTAGCAGAGAGCAACTTAGTATCTAGCTACCTCTGCAGTACTTTTAAAAATGGCAATATTAGTCTAACTGGTGATTTAGGATGAAAATCCCAGATGTGTGAACAAGAAGATTGATGACTTCCAATTATATACTGGGCGGGGGGTGCATCCAATTCAACTTCTGGTGGAATTAGAACAATGTTGCATTGAAAAAATATTTGGAATTTCACACATTTTGAGAATACAGATGTTAATTCTAAAAAAAATCAAGAACCAGAAGGTTTACAGTTAGACAGCTGGACTCCACAGGGAGAAGATTTCCAGACATGCTTGTCCCCTTCTGAAATTCTCCAAGGCGCAAAAGAGCACTATGCTGGAGTTCAGCCTTGTGTAAGCAATTATGCCTGGCACTCAAAAATGCAGTGGGTCAGGGGGACAGAGGAGACATTCCTGACCTTGCACTTTTAAAAATACTGTGTTAAGTTCATTTTGAAATTACTGTTCCCCAGAGAAAAGAAGAGGCTACTCAGAGTTCCATCTGTGAAGATCATGGGGATGGATGAGGTTTCAGAGACTCCTTGATGAATACTTACTTGACATTTTGTATTCACAGGTAGAAATATTCAACCCCAAAACACTATGTGTGTGAATCTCATTGGTTATGGGAAGCATTAGTATAAGTAGCCCAGTCCATTCCTCAATTTAGACTTTCTTGCAAATAAAAACTTTTTAATGTATGTCCATTCCTTTCCATAAGTAGGAGAATATACACAAGAGTCCTAACTAAGTATGGCTTAAAAAAATGTGCAGGTTAATAGTACTAACAAGTTATATTATGCCTAGAATTTATTCTTATTATAGACATAATTGGGCATAGCAATAAACAACCTTTAATGACCCCAGATAAAGCATTAAAGCTAATATATTGGGAACTAAATTATTGAGCCACTGATTGTAAATTCCATGAATACTTTCCATCATAACCTAATCTTATGGGGATAATTATCCTGGCTGTTGTACTTCATGAATTACAATGACTGAGGTAGTGGAAGTGAACCTCACAAGTCCTGCTGTGCTGCCTCATCGTGGTAGGAGGTATTCCTGGGAAGGATGAGTAGAGTACATCTGGCTGGTAGCAATTCAAATCTCAATAGTTTGGATTTTTGAAAATGGTCATATAGGAGTTACTATAATGTCTTTTTTTATAGGGCTTATTGACCACTCCAGTCAAACCTGACTCTGCAACTGGCTATCCAGAACAATGTTTGTGGCTCTAGTCAGCCTTATTGACCTGCATCCTTGGAATTCTTTGCCATGGCTCTATGTTTCTCTTTTCTTTCCAGTTCCATCTTTTCCATTAAGGCTTTGGCTTACTTTTCATCTCCAAATGAAATGACTTTATATCTACTGTATATCTATATTTTAAAAGCTTCTATCTTCCTCCCTTCCCCTGGTTCTAAACTAAGGTTGTAAATCCTCTGCTGTTTGAAGCAACATGCATATTTATTACATAACAACAACAACAAAAACTCATATATTTACTTGAAAAATGCTGTAAAGCACCCAGGTAGATACAGTCTATTGTAATGACCTTTTAATGTTTCAGTGGCATTTAATCACCCAAGGATTACCCTTAGGATAAAATATTGTTATTGGTAAAGCATAATGCAATTAGATTGTATGATTTTTTTTTAATTGCAAACTTATTTACTACTTATTACATCTGGGATATTAGAGAGGATAGCTACAGAGATATGGAAAGTATTGCAACAATAAAGCAAACTGCAACAATTAATAAAGCAAACCATTCATACTGCAATTTATATCTTTACTCTTATTATCAGCCTCTGATAGTACAATATGATAGTACAATACATTTTTTTGGCTGGATTGCAGTATCACAGGAGACCTATTCAGTCTTCTACAATGAAAATAAAAGGGCAAATCTTGCAATCTCAAAGAGTTACTTTTTAAAGGGACATGTGTATTCAGAAGATAAACCAGGAGACTACAAATTCACCAAATGGTTAGAGCACTTACTGTAAGTGCAGTGCATCCTCTTTGATTAGATTTGCTTGTATAGGATAGTGGCTTATATCAATTAACCTCTAAGTGTTAGCAGGGTGCTTGCTCATTAAGAAAATGTACAAAAACAGTGTTTAACTGAACAGAACTCTAGCAAATAGATTAACACGAGATTTTAACAAATTCACTCTAGCTCCTGCTATGAGCTGGATTTTCCTCCTTGTGTACTCAAAATGCAGTGGAGGGGGGGAATGACACCGGGATGCTGACACCTTGCTCAGATATAAACCAACTGCAGAATCTGGATTTTATAGCTGCAGCTATAATTCTGCATTTTCTGATATTGTTAGAAGTCCTTGATAGAGTTATGAATTACAAACAGGGATGAATTATACCAGGTGTAATGACATCAACTTTAAACAGAAACATAAATATCACAGAGGGATTTTAAATTTGTAATCTGAGTTTGCCCCTTTATTTTCTGTCAATCTGAAGTGGATTGCTTTTTTCACTTCTTTGTGAGTGTAGTTAATAAGCCCACAGTTGCTTCCCACTTCCATTCTTTCTTTTCATTCGTTTGCTTCTGCTTTATTATAAATGTTATTGATTAGAATAGCTTGGGACCTTTAATCATCCTCTGTTGGAGCTAGACTGGACTAAAAAGGACTAACATCTTTCAGAATATGTTAGAATATTTAGCTGTCATTTATAAGATCTATGTTTTGCTGCAGTTATTACAGTATTTGCTATTCATTTAGAATAATAACATAATACGAATAACCAAAATGATCATTGTTATTATTGTTTCTATCATTATTGTAGCGATGGCAAAGAATATTCCTTCTTTCCAATGTTCCTTCCCAAAGAAATGCTGTGTTGGCATATAGTGACCAGGCTTTATCATGTATTCATTCTTCCTCATCAGATTTCACAGACACAATATAGAACAATAATCACTTGTATTATAAAACTTCATTTTTGCATTTCTACATTATTAAACAGGTAAATAAACTGTGCTAAATAAGATGGAATCAGAAAAAGCAAAAAGTAAGGCTTCCCTATTAAATTTCCAATTCGATCAAGAATGCTGAATATCAGGGCATTTTGCATTTGTTGCCCCCCCGCCCCCAAATAAGCCTTTTATTTCCTCTATCTAGAGAATCACGGGAAATCTAGTCTATGGGAGGTTATAAATATTTCTAACAGCATTCTTAGCATCCTTATTAAATTACAATTCCTAAAGTACAAAAAAACAAAATAAATTCATACTGGATCAAAGAGAGCCTCTCAAACCAGAAGTCTTTAGAAACCCCGTTAACAAAAAAATCTTACAAAAGCACCCTCCTATTTATCTTTCCCTACAACTAGTACTGAGTAATACATTACCTCTGGTACTGGATACAAAAAATAAGTCTGATCAGAAACTCCCCTGCCTTCAGCTTGTCCTGAGGGACTCTCACCTTCATAAAATGGCGGATATTGAAGGAGGCCTGGGATTATTTTAGGGTAATGCTTATGAAAAATCCCCACACACTTGCAAATATGATCTTTTCTTCAGGTTTAATGCCAGTGATGCCTATAGGAAAAGAACTTCCATCATGGAGAGGTAGAGAAAGTACATAGCCATCCTATTGGAAGATCGATTGGATTGCAACTCTCACCAAAGCTGATCACTTGAATGCAAGAGGAAGGGGATAGAACATTTAAAAACTTTGGAAAGCTTTTTGTGAACCTGCTCCTAGGTCAGGGGATGACTTGGGAGCCCACATTAAGTAAATACATTATTAAACTTGTTTTTTTGGCCAGCCAGGAAGAGAAAGAGAAGAAAAATACTCATTTATCTTCATCAATAGCTTAACTCATTCAAGAGGAAACTGTAGAGCTGTATGGCCATCTCTGATTCTCCTCTTCCTTACAAACCTTTGCATATCCTTGGAAACCTCTTTGAGCCATCTGAGGTCAGGTTTCTTTAATGGAGCCCAGCCAGTGTGACCATAAAGCAAGTAGAGGTTTGTTAGGGTTTGCCATTAAGCTGGGCTTGCAATTACAGCCCAGTGGAAGCTGTTGGGATTTTCAGGAGCAGAACTTAGCACCACCAGTACATCACCTCCTTAGATCTCAGAAACTGCCTTCATGGGCTCCTGGAGCAGCCTCTGCTGAATTGGGATTTACAGCTTGGAAGAGCCAGCTGGCTTCACCTGATCAGATGCGTCTGGATCGGGTAAAGGGAGGGTCAATCAATGTCCCTCCTCTGGATTCGTCTGAGTCCCCAGCTCCAGATAATTTGTGGTTTTAGGAAGCCAAGGAGCATACTGGTGAGCAATTATTGATATGGACCCCCTACCTTTCTTCCTCTGCTTCCTTAAACTTCTGGAAACTCATTTATTACCATTCAAGATACATCAATTCTCCTCCTTCATCCACCCCCCAACTTTCTCAACTATTATCTGTTTTTACATACAGTCCTTCTTTCTTGCTTTTCTCTCTCCTGCTTCCTAAACTAAGGTGTCTATGCCAATACCAATTTCCTCCTGCTAATGTAAAGCTCAGTCTCTAAGGCAAAGATAAAAGCTTGTACAGAAGGTATATTGGACTTGCTAGCCCCAGGGGATTATTCATTCTTGTAGACTCATCACTGTTGTTTTAAATGCTTTTTCTCTAATGATAGTAACTTTCTCCTTCGTACCCATTTTCCACTGACATGTTTTCATTATGTATATTGTTTCTCAAAAAAATCCTACCCTTTTCTCTGAGGATTACCATTTTTGAAGTCTGTGTTCAATTTTTAAAATACTGAGTTACCGTATTTTTCCAACTATAAGACGATACTTTTTTCTAAAATCCTTACCCTAAAAATGGAAGGGCGTCTTATTTAAGGAAGTCAGCGAGGAGAGAACTGCGGTGGCAAAACTGCCTATACTTTGTCTCTGGGGCTTCCTCCAATCACGAGTGAAATAGCTTGTCTCCCAAACAGACTTCCTCCAATCAGGAGCCTTATGTAAGTGGCATCAGCTGATGCTGAACAAACCAATTAGAGGAAGGCTTTTGCAGAGAGAAGCTAGTTTCACTCGTGCTTGAATGGAATCAGTTATGCAAAAGAGCATGGAATAGAGCTGCAGAGAGACGGTTTGGGCCTCCTCCCACCGAGTGTATCAGGTCAATGTTAACTAATTACTAAATAAAAATGTGTTCTGCACTATCTTTAAAATATTGATTTCTTAATTTGGGGTTGGAAAAATGGGGGTCGTCTTGTATATGGGGGCATCTTATTGTCGGAAAAATACGGTAGTTAAAAACTTGCTTGGGTTCCATTCCCTGCTGGATGATCTCTGTGTAACAAAACACAGCATAATTAACCTTCTGTCTACTCCTTGCCATTACAGCTTTTTAAAGAAAACAGAACATTTTAAATCAGAAAGATCTTTTCAAAAATTTTGTTCAAAGCAAAATTTATGTGCTTGGCCTGGAATCACTCTATCTGTCTCTCTCACACACAGTGTCCTGAATAAATAGTAGCAGATTCCCACCACACAAAACCTTGATGCTTGCCAGATTTTATATGAAAATCTAGCCAGGAAGCCAAAGCATTGCAAAGCTGTAACTTATGATAAGCTTCCTCTTCAGCTGCTTCTGAGGTAGTTCCTACAGAGTCACACTTTCAGCAAACAGAAAGCAGGTGGTCCAGTGGATTAAAACTAAAAGTAGATGCTAGCCCTCCTCCCTTCCTAAGCTATTTATAACTTACTGCATTTGTGGAAGGGATGCTGCTGATCAGCTAAGAATGTTTAGTTGCCCTGGAAGGTTAACAGGTGACCACCCAGCTTCTCTGAGAGAAGCTTGTATGGGATTAAAACTTCATTCATTTGATTGAGATTGTAACCAGTAGAAGGCAATGCCTGAATTGATGTTGGGACCTAGGAACCTAAAAGACAGGAAAATCAGAGAAGAAGAATTTGAACGTTAAGTAGGTAATGGTATAACAATGAGGGCTGTGATAGGGAGTGGGATGTGCACTTTGAAGGAAACAGAAGAAACAGCAAGGACTATTCAGAGAAAGTTCAGGAAAAATATCACAGTGTTTCCATTTCAGAGGAACTATATGGTAGGAGGAGAAAAAAATAAAACACTAGGAAAGCTGGCCAAGGTACCTGCCAATTATTGGCAACTGTGCTGCCTAAATTTGATAGCAGAATTAAAGGATGCTGTGAGAGCTCAGAAAAGCTGTTCAGAGCCATAGGTTCCCCATACTCACCATAACCATAACCATAAACCATGAGTGAAAAACAAAGGGGCTGAGTTTACACAATGATAATGATGAGCTATCAAATCAGTGTCCACTCTTAGCAACCACACAGATTTTCTCCAGGATGAGAGTCATACAATATATGATGCCAAGATCAAACTACAGTATGATGTGTGCACCAAATTAACATGATGAAAACGATTCTGACAAAGTAGAAAGTAGCTTGTGGCAAAACCTGAAAGCAGGAGTGAGATTGTGCCTATTGGCAGGAAGATTTGGAAGGCTGGATCGGCAGTCTAAGGAGTCCTCTTTGATGCTTATTCTTGCTTTTACAGTAACTGCAGAATTGTGACCAGGCAACAAGGGCTGAAAAAGCCAGAGAAGGGGGAGGAATGATTTTCACATATTTCAACTAACTTTACCAATATTTTGCTTGTAGACGTATCATTGACATGAGTTGTTTATTTTACTAAATCTTTAAACCAAAGACTGTGTCAGTCTGTTTTCCACTGATATAATGACCTTGATGTGATGACCTTGCCCAGAGTTCCTTAGATAGAAGTATTTTCTTTCCATTAATCATTTGTGTACATACAACTGTTGTGGGGACCTTGAATTTTGTTAGATAAAACATTACATTTATGAGGATGTGAAAGCCGTTTTTACACATATGAACAAGAAAATTACTGTTTTTTTAAGGAGTGAGAATGGGAACAAAAATATAGAATTCCTGTGTGAGTGTAGTAAGTCTTATTTTTTTTTAAAGAAGGAATCTTGAACTATGAGCTTAAACTGTCATGCTTTGTGTCCATTTAAATCTGCCATTTATATCCTTGATTTTATACAGTTAGCCTGTGCTTGTACTCACAGCAGTCTATTTTTAATCAGTATGACTATCTTTAATGGAAAAAATGTGCAACACTATCTTATTCACTAAATGGCTAGAAATAACATTTACCAAATGATGACTAGCCACAATGTGCAAGATCTTGCTATATTCTTTGCCAAGGAATGAGGATTTTACATCTTGGGTATGGGCCATAGCCCTGTTGTATCCTCACTGTATCCATCTTAATGTTATCCTGCCCACCCCCCAAAGACTTTCAAGGCTAACGACCAAATTAATTATAGCTATTTTGACTATTATGATGTTGAAGGATAAATTTGGGCCCTTTGGAATTTCTGGGGAACTGCTTGTTACTGGGAGTCAGAGTCAGTTAATGGATTTGCAATGAAAGCTAACAATGAGAGGAAAGTAAAGAGAACCGAAATTTGTGAAGAGGGTTAGTTAAACTAAAATAGCCAACATGTATTCTTGAGTTAAACTTGCCAGTTATCTAGTAATTATTTTTTTCTGCCTCTTCCATTTCCAGAATGGTAAGTGGGTTGAGTTAATCTGTGAGAGCAAAAAAAAAAAAACCCACTGAACCTTGTAGCATTTAAAAAATCTAACGCATGGAATACAAGCCACGTTATGATCTGCCTGAACAGTTCTCCTGAAGGTTGTGATGGTGGGGATTGTAACCAATTAATTCAGTGGAAATATAGAAAGTAGAAACAGTGGTAATTACATTAGTAATGGCAACCATTCATAGATTAATGCTTAAGCTTATTATGATCTTCTGTTTTCTCTCTTCCTTTTGTTTTAATGCCTTTTAAATTGTAAGCCTGGGATAGGGGCTCCCCCCTTTATTTTCTATATACAAGAAACTATTGGAACTTGTTTGACTGAAAAGCAGGATAAAATGTGTTTAAAACAGACTAATAAGCTAATTAATTTTCTGTTGAACCTTTCTTCTGCTTAGGCGCAGCAATTTCATATAATAAATACTGTGACGCTGAACAGAAATTATATTTGCTCCTGAGCTTCCGTTTTCTTATAACTTTTGCAAGTGAGGACTAGATTATGAATCCTATCTTCCAAAGGCACCTTCCATGGGCCAAGTGAATCTGGTAATGCAACATTTTGCAGTATGTACAGCTTAGATCACTACCATCATGTCAAGAAATTGCTGCTATTTTGGAGATACTTTACATAAAGGTAAGTTAACAGGGAGCAAGAGATGCCTATAGACAAGCAGGAAAATAGAAGATGATATCATACTCCAGTAGATACTCCCCAAAATTTGTTCCATTTCAAATCTGGTTGGCAAAATACCACTGCTTTTATGGAACCTCTTTCTATGAATGTCCAGTATTTTATGCTAAGTAAGCCATGTGGTAAGAAAAAATGCATCCAACTTCTTTGAATATTACAATGTTGACTTACTTTGCAGAAGGAACTATATTGGGGTTCTAGATGGAACTTTTGGTCTTGGCAGAGAAATGTTTCCAGATAAAGGGAAGCTATCGCTTTTGCCATTAGAACTGCCTTTAACAAGTATCTGGTAAACATATTACTTCTATCAAGAATGGATAAACTCCAGGGGGAAAATAGCTTTTAAACTGACAAATATCATGGCCCCTTCCAAGGTTTCCAAAGTGGGCAGTAAATCTCCCAAATAGGCTGCAATGAATGATTAAGCACAACTCTTGTGGTATTGTGGTAAAACATGCTCAGTGATATATACTGATGTCTTCCTGTGTCAGAATTCAGAGGTTGCCTTAAACTCTAGGAAGTTATTAGTCAGCACAAGGAGTTTCATCATGTTTGACTTCAGGATTCTGATGAAAATGCCAGAAACGGGTTTCATATTTGTCATAAATGCTTTGGAATGTGAAGTCTTGGCCTTCCCAAGATAATAAAAAATAGAACATCATAAAAATCAGCATTTTAGTGATAACAACGAAAGCTGCTATTTTGGCTTCCACCCTAGAAAAGGATGGTCAGGTTTTAATTAAGTGATTAATCAAACTATGGATTCTTGCACTACTTGAAGGACATGGAGTAAATTCTCTGCTGATTGCAAGTCAGATGGGAATAAATTCCCTGCAATGAATGAACCACCACAGAACACTCATGACAAAGAAAATGGTCATATTTCACTCATGTCATCACAAATGTAAGATCTTTGCTTAATTCAGTTGTTATAAAGTATTTGGTAATAAAGTGATGGCCATACATAGATGAGCTAACACTTTGATTACAATAATTAGGAAGAAGAAAGGAATCGCCCTTTTGTTGCTAACTCTAATCCAGTGTTTTTCAAACTTGGTAAATATAAGATGTGTGGACTTCAACTCCCAGAATCCCCCAGCCAGCATGCATCTGGCTGACCTTGTCCAGGCTTGGTAGCTCAGTAGGGTTGGGCCTAATAAGTACTTGGATGAGAGTCTACAATTGGAGGCTAGACTAAAAAGTTAAGAATTTTCTGAAAGAAGACAATAGCAAACCACTCCTGTTTTATTGTAGTGTGTTACGTGAACCCTTCCATTGTGATTTGTAAAGTTCCTGGATCTACTGGGGGGTCAGGTGAGGGGAGAATCAACTGCTACAAATACATCTTTGCTGGTCTTCCCAATCTGTCGCTTCCCAGATAGTCGGGGATTACAATTCTCAGAATTTCTAGCTGTTACAGCCAAATGCCGTAATGAATAGGAATTCTGGGGCTCGCAATCCTAACCTATCTAGAGGAAGATGATGATTGGTCTATTTAGGAGAATGGTTTCCTTGCCTTTTAACCTTGCACTATCTGTCCAAAATGGCATTTTTATTTTGGTTTTCTTTGTCAAAACCAGAGTCCAAAAATTAAGTATGGGTCTGCTTTGAGAGATATATTCATTCCCATTTCTCTTTTACAAAGCTTCCATTTGTGGGACTGCCTCTCCCTGTGGGTATTTGACCCCTCCACCAGGCTAGACAGGGTGGGTGTGCTCCGGGTCTTTTCCCTTAAATGTTGCCATCTGGTGGGACCTAGGAAATGTGCCTTTTCCATAGGAGCCCCTGCCCCATGGAACCCCCTGGGATTCAGCAGGGTCCACCTTTTTAGCCTTCCAGAAAGCTGTAAAGGGTTGGCTGTTCCATCAGGCACTGGGATATGGTGAGATTGGAGCCTGATGATTGTATGGTCTGATGTATTGGAGATTGTGGGTCAGACCGCTGGTTTTCTAGGCTTTATTGTTTTGGGTTTTATCATTACTGTGAGCTGCCCAGAGTTGTGTTTATGAGTGGCTACATAAGTCTTTTAAATAAATAAATAAATAAATTGGCACATAATGGTAGTGTGTGATCAGTACAGTGTGTATTGCTAAGCACATTTCAGATGGGATGCACCAGAAAGCCAATAGCATTCTTAAAACAATTTACCCACAACTGAAAAACAATAAGACCCAATACTGTGGGAAAGGTTATTACTATTCACTGGAACTTTTCCGGCTTTTGACAAAAACAACCAGCTGTAGACTCCACCCTGCGTTAATGTTATGAGTGCCTTATTTCCCACAAAGAGATTGTGTTGCACTTTTGTGTTGGGACTGTTTTAAAGTAATACTGTATGCAACTATTGTTTTAAGGGTAAGGTTCATTTAGACTTATATTGTTCTCCTTTAAACTGATAGCATTTAACAGTGAAATCTGTATGAACCAAATGTTCTACTCACTGCTGAATGCCATCACCGGGTTGATGAGGATGATTTTCATGGTATCCACTTTGTGGTACACGAATTCCTCTTCAAAGGGTTGACTTTGAAGAGGAATTCATATACTTTGGCAAGGGCGAAGACAAATTGAATAAATAAACCAAGAACTTATAAGCTACCATAAGCCAGCATTTTAAAATGAATATAGAAGATATAAAGATTTCTTCTACCCAAGCAGCAATGAACAGCTATGGAGAAGGCATATGGAGGATGCCGTATAAGCCTCAGAGGGAGAGTAGAAGTGAAGGCTATTGACAGATAAAAAATAAACCTCTTACCTTGGTTGGTAAGAAGAAAAGCTGTTCAATCTATTTTGGCTACTGTATTCTGTAGCTCAGAAATGTAGCATTTCCTCCCTCAAATTGTTGTCATCCACAATATGCAAAATGCTGTAACCGAATTTCAAAGTAAACAGAATGGCAACTATAACTGCAATTCTTCTGAACTTCCTTCTCCCATAACATATAGGATATTTTTGCACTTAAAAAAACAACAACAACAAAAACAAACAAATAGAAGGATATTGACAGGTTAGAGATGATTCAGAGGCAGGCAGTGAAGATGACATACTGTACAAGACTTGAGAATATGCCCTATGAAGATAGGCTTAAGGAACCGGGAGTGTTCAGGCTGAATGAAAGAAAACTTAGGAGAGACACATTAGCTGTGTTCAGGTACCTAAAGAGAAACTATGGGGTACATATTCAAGAACTATTTTCCAAGGCCACAGAAACTAGGGCCAGAAAATAACAGGTGTAAGTTAGAGGTATCTAGATTTCATTTAAATATAAGGAAAAAACTTCCTGGTGGTAAGTTTGTAGTCCTTTCAAAATTTAAGATTCTATGAATTGTTTGATTTTTTTTTTCATTATTGTCCTATTGTATTTGTACTATTTAAAACTGTCATATGATGACTTTGTTTACCCTACATGGCTAGAGCAAGCAGCCAAGATCTAATAGTCATGTAAATGGCAGATTACTAAACTTTTAAACAAACAAAATAAAAAAAAAATGAAGCCATAATACATTTGTCTTGCTTTATTAAGAATCAAAACAGGTGTATTGTTAACTGCACAACTGTGATAGTCAAAAGATCCTGATACATAGAAGAGTAGTTTCTTATGAATATCCCCATATGCTTACAGCTGTTAGTAGTCTCCCCAGCTGTAAGCTTCCATTAATGCCTATAAAATTTCCACATTAAGGTACCAAAAGTATAACATAAATAACAGAGGAATGCATTAGTAATAATGGCAGGCTGTACACATTACTAGTCATTTATATTAATCAAAAGAATATGCATCCAAATTAGCTGTCACCAAGCTGATGGAACACAACTTCATATTTGGGAATTCACTTTTTAAAAAACAATTATTAACATAACATTGGAATGAAACCAAAAAATATTTCAGTCTATTTAATTATGTCCTATTCAAATTGCCTTTTACTATCTCAAGTTGCATGACATTTTCAGTTCCTTTCCTACTAAGATCTAGGAAGCCATCTAAAGCAGGGTTCCTCAACCTCAGCAACTTTAAGATGGGTGGACTTCAACTCCCAGAAATCTCCAGCCAGCTGAGGTTGAGGAACCCTGATCTAAAGGTTTGTTTGTTTGTTTTACCTTGCATAAGTAGGTCATTATGTCAGCTTTAATCCAATGAAGGGGAATGCCCTTCCAAAGCTCTTTATCAGCATATGAATATCAGCCATATAGCCATGAATTCTCAGTTCTCAAAAATATCTTAGTGAATTACACAACTTGGACACAACCCAGAGAGTTCTACAGGTATTTGATGTATACAAGAAGCTGTACAGATAAAAAGGGATTGCCTGTTCCTTTCTAAAAGTCAGCAACAGATAAAACAATCCCCATCTTACTTTGTATGATCCTGTGTGTGGTACTAATGAGTAATATTAGTAATATCAGGATATTTAAAACAGTGGCACTTTCAGTTTAACATAGTTCGTAAGGGTTGTTACAAAAGTCATCTGAAAAGTCAAGTAGGACTGGCTAATTCATCTGTCTACAGTACTAAGTTATTTACACAAATAACCTATAGTTTTACTGATTTCTTTGTAGTTTGGCCCTTTGATGTTAATGTCCTCAAATTCAGGATTTGTCTCTCATAAGAAGCCAGTATGGACTACTGAAGGTAGGGAAATTTTATCCTTTTGGCCCTCTCTACAGTGCCAAACTGGATTAGTTCCTCTTTGCATGCTCTTTGCAAGTATGCTAACTGCTAGCATGGGACTATGTAGGTAAACCCTTCTTAAAAGAGCAATAGCAATAGCGTTGAGCAATTTAGCACCCCTAATTCTATAGCTTCCTATGGTATGCATTATTATTATTATTATTATTATTATTATTATTATTATTATTATTCTGCATCATGGTTCATAGAACCATTTAGGGAAAGATTCGATATCGTCTATGAAAAGTAGTTTTCAATCAGAAAACATATTTAGCTATGAGTCAAGACGGTGTTTTAAATAAATTTTATAAAGCTTTAAAGAGAACATAAAAATTAACACAAACTAATATCAAATAGAGAGAACAAAGAAAGAAAGAAGAGAAAAACAAAAAATAAAAGTACAGTGAGAAAGCATATGATTACAAAGTTATCTCTTACTATATGATTACAAAAAAAGCTCACTTTTTTCTATTATCCATTGTTTTTTTCTAATCATCAAAACCACGAGTCATGTGCATTTTTTTCCCGTTTTCATCCAAAAAGTCTATAAGGAGTTTCCAGTCAACCATAAATGTAGATATTGTCTTTTCTCTGATCAAGGAAGTTAATTTAGCCATCCCTGCAAGCTCTATCATCTTCACCAACCATTCTTCCATTGTGGGTTGCGTTGAATCTTTCCACTTCTGATCATATAATAGTCTCGCTGCAGTTATCATATATAAAAACCAAGTTCCATGACGTTTTTCTTACTTGCCTGTCCATTAGTTCCAAAAGAAAACTCTCTGGTTTCAGTTGTACTTTAATGTTTAAAATCTTCTGAATTAATGTATGAATTTGTATCCAGAATTTTTTGGCTTTTTTACACATCCACCGAACACAATAAAATGTCCCTTCATGTTGTTCACATTTCCAATAAAGGTTTGAAGCACATTCATACATTCTAGGCAATTTGTCTGGTGACAAATACCAATGATACATCATTTTATAAAAATTCTCCTTAAAGTTAGAATATAATGTAAATTTCAATCCTTTCAGCCACATATTTTCCCATTGTTCCATTTGTATATTGTAACCAAAGTTTTTAGCCCTTTTTATCATACATTCTTTCCCTTGTTCTTCGGTCTCCTATTTCAAAAAAGGTTTATACATTTTAACAATAACAT
Organism: Liasis olivaceus; assembly: GCA_030867105.1. Taxonomy (NCBI): domain Eukaryota; kingdom Metazoa; phylum Chordata; class Lepidosauria; order Squamata; family Pythonidae; genus Liasis; species Liasis olivaceus. Next base: position 82,391,218 of record CM061350.1, read on the forward strand.
GTTCATCATTAATACATAATTCTGTTTCAAACTCAGTCTTACATTGTTCAAAACCATAAAATACTTTATCCATTTTAAATCTCTCTGATAATTGTACATAAGAAAACAATTGACAAGGATATCCTTCAATTGTCAAATCTTCTTTTGATTTTATTTTATAATCTCCTTGAGAAAATTCTAGTACATCACAGTAAGTTAACCATTTATGTTTACGTAACATTTCTCATCTATAAAATCCTTCTTGTCGTGAAAGCCACAAAGGTGTTTTCAGGCAAAACCAAAATCCTAATAAATGGAATTTATATTTATTTCATACTTTATGAATGGCCTACCTTACATAATGATTTTTGAAATTTACATTTACCTTAGCTTTGTCATACTATAAATATCTATGCCACCCAAATCTCAGATCATGTTCTTCTAACCAATAACCTTCTATTTCTTGACAACACCCACTACTTCATCCAAACTAAACAGCAGGCAGCAAAATATAATTTCAAGTCTGGTAGACCTAATCCTCCTCTTTCCTTTGCATCTTGTAGTACCTTATATTTAACTTGAAGTTTTTTCCCCTGCCATACAAATTTAGATATATCCTTCTGCCATTGTTTAAATGGTGCATCAGTTGTCAAAACAGGTATTGTCTGAAACAAAAGTAACATTCTAGGTAAAACATCATCTTAATTACAGAAAATCTACCCAACAGTGACAATTGTAATTTGTTCCATCTTGATATATCTTTTTTTAACTTCATTCCGTGTCTTAACATAATTATTTTGAAATAACATACACTTTATATTTGTTATAATTATACCCAGTTATACCTTCTTCTCAATCTTAAAACCCATTTCATTTATCAATTCTGTTTGATCTTGTATCTTCATATTTTTTGTTAACATGTTTATCTTCTGTTTATTAATCTTGAAACCTGCTAATGCCCCAAATTCTTTTAATTTACTCATTAAAAGTTCAATTCATTTTGAAGGGTCTACCAAAACCAAAACCAAGTCATCCGCAAAAGTTCTTAACTTGTATGACTCTTTTTTAATCTTTACACCCACAGTTGTCTCATCTTGTCTTATGTCTCTATTCAATATTTCAAGAACTAAAATAAACAAAAGAGGAGTCAGTGAGCAACCCATTTTATAAAATTCTGTCCAAAATTCCTATCTTCCAAAACCTTAAACAAAAAAGTCCAGCTCAAATTGTCAAAAGCCTTCTCAGCATCTAAAAAGATCAATGTGGCTTGTTTTCCATTATGCTGTTCCAAATATTCCAAAATATCCAACACAGTTCTAACATTATCTTTCAACTGTCTTTTAGGTAAAAAACCACACTGATACTCATGAATAAATTCTCGCAAAATTAATTTTAGTCTTTCAGCTGAAATCATTGTAAACAACTTGTAGTCATTATTCAGTAATGATATTGGTCTGTAACTTCTTGCTAAAGTCAAATCTTGTCTTTCTTTAGGTATTATATTAACCTCTTTCCAAGTTTCTGGCATTTTTCCTCCCTGTGAAACAGAATTCATCGTATTTTGTAAAGGTTGTAAAAGTTCATCCTCAAAGCACTTATAATACAACTTCGATAATCTATCTGGTTCAGGCACCTTTCCTGGTTAGCTATGAATCAAGAGTTGATGGCTGAGTCAGATATGTGCTTGTGTGAGCAGTCTACAATGAGACTGATAAAACTACTATCTTAATTCCTTACTGAGGCCTTTTTCACCTCCAGGTATGTTGAGCTACAGCTCACACCAGAATGGCCAAATTGACTGGATGTAATGACTGTTGTAGCCTAACACAGCTGAGCAGGAGGTTGGGAAAGTTGTCGTATTTGGTTAAATAGAATATCATAATCTTTGATCAGACACATCAACAGTGATTATACTGTTGAATTAGTCAGAACAACAAAGCTGTTATTAGAATGAAGCAATATTCTCAGCCCCCAGGGTCCATAAATAAAGATGAATATTTAGTCTGAATATTTTTTTTTTAAGTTGAGGAAGCTATTTTACTGAACTCTTTTTAAAGAAATAGGGTGGATGTGACTGAGAGGAGTTTTTGAAAGCTAATCTTGAATCCTGGTTGAAGCCGGGTCAGCTGAAGGAAGGAAATCTTTGTTTCCTCTTTCTGTTGATGAAAGTCTAGTGCTTAAAGGGCAATTCCAGACAAGGGGAAAAGATAATATCACAAATCTTAGAACATGTCCCATTGCTATGGCATTAATTTTTCTACAGTTACAACAGTCCACAGATCAAAAATTTCTTAAATAATGCCACAGTATTCTGACAACTGTTTTTATTTCATTATTTTGTTCTCTTTTTTATACACTACAAATACAGATATCAAGGAAAATATGCATTTTACATCAATGTTTTACATTTATGTTTTGATGTCATGCAGAAATTATCCAATCTTAGTATTAAAGCCTGGGCTTTATTGAAAAGGCAATTAGAAACAAGCTGGATATACACACTAGAAATCTAAACATACCAACCAGCCCAAGGGTAGCCATGTTAATCCTTAAGAAAAACAACCTATAATCCACAGTTAGGCAATATCTTTACTATCACAGAAATATGTGTAAGCTTTTGAGTTTCCCAGAACAATTCATCAGGCTAAATGGTTCAAGTTCAGGGCATGGAAGGAGGACCTCCCCCCTCCCCCAATTAAGTCCATTCTTCTAAGCATGAGGTCAACAATTTAAAGTCCAACTCAGGGTAGCAACTACAGAATGAATGGACCAGTTGCTAAAAGGTATTGGAGGTATCCAAAAGCAATCGCTTACATCCTGCTCCCATTCCAAAACCAGAAAGACTGACTGCTTCTCGGCTCCATCTCGTGCTACAGATGAGGCTTCTGATCCAGCAAGAGAACAGAAGTCAAGAGAAATGACAGTGTTTATATCAGCCAAAGTAAACATTAATTTTGGGAAGCTTAGTAGACTAGTGGAAGCAGATAAGCAACTGCCTCAAAACCGCTCTAAAGGCTCTAGCTTAAACATTCACAGAATGAAATGGAAGAGAAAGAATCGGATAAAGTTTCATAAGCTCCTTTGGAATGTAATCCTTTTCACCAGCTTGTTTTTCTGTCACCTACAGAAGTTTACTTAATTTCTAGCGCCATATTAATCAATGTTATGTTGCAGGCCATATTGATTTTTACATGTTTCTTATAGCCAAAAAGCTCCTGTGAAATTTCTGTTACTGCCAAGTTGTATGATCTAAAAGGAAATAGTTACCTCTAAAGTTTGTTTAAAATTTAGCATATGGTATTGAAGAATACAATCTAACCTTTCTGTTTAAATTATGGTTTCCACTACAGTGTGTTTAATTGTTTGGGGCCATAATACCATGAATGGGAGAGGCCCATTGTGTATTAAGGTCCTAGTGCTTAAGCAGTTCAGCAGGAAGTCCTGTACTGCCTTAGAGCGAACATTGCTTGGCTAAGGAAAAGCAAATAAGGAAAAATGGTAGAGATCTTAGTGTATCCCAACAATTCAATTCAGGTTAAGCAGCAAAGTTTCCTTTTTCTTTTTATTTAAGGGCAACATCCAGTATTGCTTGAATGGACTTCAGCTTATAGTAGCTGTCCATCCCCTTATTTCTCCTCCAACTCTCAGGAGCAGACAAGGATCTCCAGGGGGTTGCAGAGGAAATCAGTTCCAAAAAGGGCTGACTAAGACAGTTGTCCACACCCTAGAATCCTAGAATTTATGAAAATCCAATAAAACATGTTTGCTTGTGACTTGTCTATCAAGAAATATTACCTAAACTATTACTAGAAGTTTCAGTGTTCTGAAGTAACCTTACAGGCTGCTCTTAATTACCAGCTCAGAACAGCTCAGTTCATTTTGCTAAAGTATGGCTGGCTCATCTACCATGCTAAGCCATAAACCAGGGGTAGGGAGTCTTTGGTGGCTACAGGCCACACTTAATAATTTTGAGGAACCTGAGGGCCAAACGTATGATCCTGGTGAAATTATTATATGACAAGAACATAAAAATTAGCTTGTTACCCAAAGATATTAATTCTCCTTACATCCAGCCCTTTCTACATAAAGTAAATATGTTAAAACAAGCAAATGAGAAATATCATTGCCAACTATTGTACTTCTGGAGAGTCTGTCATGTGGGATATGAGTCATGTCTTCCATAGAAAAATCCAGCCTTTGCAGCATTAATTGTAAAAAGTTACTGAAAGATCCATAGCTCAGCAAAAGAACCCAAGTTCAGTTCTTGGCATCTCAAAGTAGGGTTGAGAAAGATCCCTGTCTGAAACCTTGGAGAATACTATCATTTTTTATAGACAATATTAAGTTGGATGGACCAATAGTTAGATATTAAGTCAGCATTCTATGACCATGTTTCCTGTATTGCAAAAGTATATGTGAGCATTCCAAAAATGTTTAAATTCCTTACAGTTGGGAGCAAGCTCTTCTCTTTCAGATGCCATCAGTATGGCTGCACACAGTCTGGCTTGGCACACTTTAGCAAACTATGCAAAATAATTGTCTTTACATTAGTAGAAATATTCTTGTGAAAAATGTTTTTGCAATTGTGCGAAATATTATTTAGCAATAAGCAACCTGAAAAATTATTAATACAAAAAACTAGAATGTTCAGATATTGAATAATGCAAACTATAAAATGGTCAAGATTTTTTTTTCTTGCAGATAAATATTTTTGAGTTAGTCCTGAAGCATTTTAGTATTTCCAGGAGTGAATCTGCTCTTTCAACAGTTTACAAATGAAATAAAGAAAAGGAAGTGTCTGTTTTTTCTTGGATTAGGATGGCAGTAGTTATCTTGCTATACTGTATGGAATAAGAATGAAGACTTAAAATAACTAAAATAACATTTTATCCCCCCTTCCTATAACTGTTTGGTTGCATTTCAAAAATAGGACTGAGCCCAATAGATTAGCAACTCATTCTAGCCCATTCAATGTGAAGACTTAAGAGAAAAAAAGGCTACACTTAATACCCTTCCATATACACATTTCCTGGGCACAATGACCTGTCCTGCTTATGTCAAAACTTGTCATGCTACAGAACAAAATTGGAAAGGAACATCTATTTGCATTGGGATCTACAGCGAACAGTAGAAATTTCTCATCTGCAGTCCTGGCTTTTGCAGGTTTTGCTCTCTCACAAGATACCTTTGACAATTCTTAGTTAAGCAGAGCCACATTCAGCTCCAGCTTTAAGATTCTGTGATGCCGACGTGGATATGAACAAACATAAAATGGATCTGCCACTGAGTTCTCCATTGACTATTCATGTCAGTTTTGATTATTTCTACCAGCTTACTTTCCTATGAAGCCAAGATTCCCTTATAATGGGTACAAAGCACTCACAACTGGACAACCTAGACAAGAGATGGGTGATTCTGAAGGTTGAAAGCCTGAACATGATAATGGACAGAGCACAAACAACTGATCCCATCCTATCCAGTTGGATTACTTTCTGTTGGGATAATTGCCAAGATATATAGGTATTTATAGTTTGAACAGAACAGGTATAATTTTCGTATTTAACTTGCAGTGCATTTTGCAATGCTTTTCCCAGGTTATTTATGTTTCTCCTTTTTGAAAAAAGTACATTGTCACTATTACTAAAATGAAAACTGAACTCTACCTACTCAACTTTTTTTCATCCCTCATTACCATTCCAGTCATACCCTCTTGAATTCAGCTCTTTCAATGCTGGAACAGCCAAAGAGTGATTCGGTTGAATTGCAGTAGACGTGGTAGAGAATCAAACCATTGTTTCTAAATTCTCAGAACAGAAACATCACCTTCAATCAAAGATGAGGCCTGAGATAGGAAGGACTAACTGTGGAAGAAATTAGGCTTAAGGAAGAAAAAGAAGTCAGTCTCAAAAGTTAGGTAAAAGGGAGGGCACCAACTCTCATGCAGTGAAATGCAACCATTTTCAGTCCAAGAATTCTGTTTGATTTTGATATGCTGGAGGAACACTCCCCCCAAAAGTGTGGCTTTAGGACAGAAACAAGAGTGGGGATAAGACAAAATGTAAATATCAACATAAGTTGAAATAGTTACTGATTTAATTTTTTCCCTCTTCTATCACATTAACATTTTCAATCTGTGACAACAATTGGAGCTAGGTCTAGGAGCTATATCAAAGACCTAGGGGGGTTGTATGTGACCTGAAGCATCAAGGCTTGTAAGCCTGTTTAGTCCAGTCTGCATAGGCTCTGCAAATGATAGCTCACCAAAATCTTAAGTTTATTGCATCATGAAGACAAGAATATGTTGTAAATGGAATAATAGAGACTTTAGAAAAACTATGAATCATTGGATAGTAATGCGGGCTGCCCTTGAATAGTTATAGATAGTAACTTGTTATTACTATTAATAGTAATAGTTATTGAGAGTAATGTGGGGCTGCCTTTGAAGATTATCCAGAAGCTTCAGCTGGTGCAAAATGTGGTCGCACAGGCAGTTATGTGTGTCCCTAGATGGACACACTTTACACCTCTGCTCCATGAGCTGCATTGGTTGCCAGTTTGCTTCCAGGTCCAATTCAAGGTGCTGGTTTTAACCATTAAAGCCCTACATGGCATGGGACCAGGTTATCTAAGGTACTGCTTCTCCCCGATTGAATCTACCCATCCCATCAGGTCCGGCAGGAGAGGTGTGCTGTGGGTCCCATCCATGAAAGAGTTCCATCTGATGGGACCTAGGAGGTGAACCTTTTCTGCCATGGCACCCACCTTTGGAACATCCTCCCCCCAAGGTGAGGTTAGCCCCAACCCTTATGGCCTTCCAGAAAGCCTTCAAAATGTCGGGGGGGGGGGTTCAGCAAGCCTGGGCATCCCCTGGTAATAGGGAGCCTGTATGCTGATTGTAGGTAACATGTATAAGATGTATGTAACATCTTCCCTCTCATGGTCTCTTGTTTTATCTATTTCATTGTTTTAATGGGTTTGTAAAATGTTCTAATTCCTTGTTTTATTGTACACCACCCAGAATCACTTCGGGTGAGATGGGTGGCCATATAAATTTGACTAAATAAATAAATATTTTAATACCATGAAAAGCAAACAGTATTGACAATGCAAAAATTAGCACATTTAAAGCTAAAACATCTGTTTAATACAGTCTTAGGAAAGTAGTAATCTTCATCATCTTAAGCTAGCATCTAAAATTTAGCCTAGGAATGGTTCTCTCCCAATTAATGGTTTAAAATAAAAATGGGAATTTGTATATTAATGATTGCTACTAATGTCACAGAGAACATGTGCCTCCCAAGCATTTTCTCCCCATGGTTCCTGGCAAGGGCAAGCAGTAGGGAACATCTGGAGGGTTCCTTAGTGGAATGTGGCAGTTTTCCTCAATACAATTTTACCTTCTCCACCCTTTCAGCTCCCAAAGCCATTCCTTTCCTCCTTCCTCCAGGCAAAGCAGTTGCAAAGGTGAAAGAGGCAGACATTTGCAGATATGTAGAAGTTTATATTGACAAATTCTTCAATTATATAATACAGTATCAATCTGTTCTAGCCAGGATTTCATCAGGATTTGGCACCTTTGATTTTAATTAATTTGGTATCTACCATTTAATTGGCTGCTCTCTTTCTTTCCTTCCAGCTTTCTATGAAGACTGTTAGATAAAGTATATGAAACATTTTCTCCATTAGCACTTTAAGTATGATCATATATAAGAGCACCTGGCTTGGCCTCAGAAGTTCTGTAACTTTCAACTCTTTCATTTTTTATTATGAAGAGCAGAACTTTGTGATGGTTCTGAAGGCATGCTTTGATAGCCCTTGACTTGAAATGCAACATGTGTTTATCAGTGTATTGAATCATAAGGATTTTTATAACAGGAGCAAGACTTACAGTATATACATGGAGTGTGTGTTGCCTATCAATAATATGGGCCAGAATTCCAGAGTCAAGAAGTTGGAAGGCAATGCAGAAAGATTTGGCTCAATGCCCACAATCGTCTCAAAGAATCCCATGGTAATGCAGACATCAGCTGATTCATATGTTCCAGATGCTTTGGGCTCTGCCTAAAGAACCAGGCTGCATGAGACAATGCATGGAAATGACTTATTTGTTATGGATCTTTATGCAGGCCTTTGAAAGAAATGGCAATGCCCGTTAGGTCCATGTGGTGCATTGTAGCTCCAGTTAAAGCTGTTATGACTCAAGTGATGGAATGGCAGCTGCATGGATACAGCTGCAGAAGGGAGGAAATGAGAGAATTTTATAATAAAAATGAGAACATAATATTCTCAGGTGGATCTACAAAGGTCCTATTTCACACTGATGCCTTGTTCATGGAACACTTGAATGTTCTGTTTGGCTGCTGCTGCACCAGTTAGCAATAGGTTTCCAGGGGCACACCAGAGTACTGTTTTTGATGTATAAAACCCAAATGGCTTTGCACTGAGGTACTTACGGGACTGCCTTCTCAGCATAAGCATAGTGGATCCACAGATGTGTACATGTCACCAACATCTATTAATGATTCCCCAGGTATGTTAGATGAAGTGGGCAGGAGCTCACAGGCAACGTGTTTCAGCTGCAGCCCCTAGAAGATAAATTAGAAAAGTTGGGTTTTCAGCTGGGATGCTGATATCTCTGGGACAAGAACAAGCAAAGGAAGTTCTCAGACAAAGGTTTGTGAATAGAGAATTATAAACAGAATACAGTGAGCTTTACCCAGATTAGCACTGGGTCACAGCAATTTTTATTTTAAACAAGCAGTATATTTCAACCAACTTACAAACAATAAATTTTGCAGGGCTTTTTCATTATTACAGTTTGATTTTTTCGTCATCAGCAGTGCTGGAGGGTAAATTCCAGAAAACACCCAATGCTGAATAGCTTTGCCCTTGTGAAAATGGGAGTACTGAATCTCAGGCTCATGTTCTGCTTTATAGTAATTTTTACCAACATATTTGTCATGAGCTGCCAATACCATTTTTGAGCCCATTTCCCAGATGGACAAAAGAGTTCTATGTATAGCTTCTTTTAGCAGATGAAGATCCCAAAATAACTTTTTCCATTGCTAAATTAGTAATTTTAACCTGCAGAAATCGGAATTTGTTGATAGCAAAGTAAATTGAGTATGATCACAACTCTTCTTAACATGTGGTTTTTGTGTTGTCTGGATTTGTATCCTAAAGATAATTCGTTCAGATTAATTCAGTTGCATCCCCAACTTTACCGATATTGTAATACTGCTTCTTGCCTCTTCTAACAGCTCTCTGAAACTCTGTGTTAAGTTCCTTCCTGAGACTTTTGTCTTTCTTGGCTTTCGTTTCTCTTCTCTTCTTGGCAATTTCCATGGTTTGTTGTGACATCCAGTTTGCTTTCTTTTGTTTATTCATTTTTGGCAGTCTCATTTCACATTCATCCTTAACTTCTTTAAGTTCATTCCACAGTTCCTCTGTTCCTCTATCAATGAGGTTCCGGTCTTCAAAGCACTTCCTGATGTTCTCCTTGAAAATGGTGAGTATAAGCTCAAGATCATATCATGGCAACTGGTTGACTTTCTTCTTCTTTAGCTTAATTTGGAATTTGCACATGAGCAGTTCCTGATCTGTTCCTCAATCAGCACCTGGCCATGTCTTTGATGCTATAACTGAGCTCCTCCACCTCCTTTTAGCAATAATATAGTCAATCTGATTTCTGTGCATTCCATCTGGTAATACAGGCATTGTTTTAGTTGTCTGAAGACAGTGTTAGCTATGAAGAAATTGGAGTGGAAGAAATTGATAAGTCTTCTGCTGCTTTATTTCAGTTTCCTAACAATCCAACTACATTTTCTTCCTAAACACTTCCAACTTTTACATTCCAGTCTCCAACCTCAAGCAGCACATCTTGCTTGCATGTTCTGTTGATTTCAAACTGAACTTGATCATAAAACCCATCAACCTCTTCTTCTTTTGCATCAGTCGTTGGAGCATAAACATTGATCATCATCATATTAAAGGGTTGTCCATGAAGTCTAATCAATATTATTCAATTCATTACCTTACTATTCTTGGTATACCCTTCCTAATTATAAAGCCACACTGTCCCTTCTTTGTTTTTCATGTTCTGAGTAATAAACAATGTTATTTTATGACTGAAAGCATCCAAAACCAGTTCATCTCAATTTGTTGATGCCTTAGATGTCAATTTGTAATTGTTTCATTTCATTTTTCACTGTGTGGAGTTTTCCCATGCTCGTGCTTCTTACATTCCATGTTCCCACTGTAATTCTGCCTTGGCAGCTTCTGAGTTTCTTTTCCTGCATGGCAATGTCAATAACAAGATGTCCCAAAGATTTTAATCTAGCCATGTCATAAACACCATTCATGCTCTGAAAGGTCCTCAATAGCATGTTGAGTGCCATCCTACCTGAGAGGCTCATCATCCAGCACTATATCTTTTTAAATGTTCTATCCATGTGGTTTAGCCTTATCTTCTCCCATGCAGTATGAAATGATGCCTCTGCTGTTCTCACTAAAGTGATCCACTTCCAGCATCTTCCTCTGTCATTGCTGCTCAATATACGTGCCTGTTTGTTTTAGCTACTGTAGGCAGCTGGGATGACCTTCACACCTTGGATGACCCTGCTGGGAATATGTACTCTTGGCATGCACTCCCAGGGTTCTTTGCTCATCACTCCCAGAAACACCTCCTGCCACAATGAAGCAGTACAGCAGGACTTCGGGGTGTGGGGGAGAGACAACCTAGAGCCATCAATATGAGTCAACTTTAATTTTGTTATGGAAAAAAAGACATAAATACCATAAACATGTAATTTAAAAACTCATAGCTGAACTATACTAATAATGAGTTCCACAAAAAGACCCAGAAAGTGAATTATTAATGGGCAGAATTTTGAACAGATGAAATGTTTCTATTACCTGGGGATGATTTTTTATTCCTCTGGTCATCATAGAGCCTACTTCATAAATCCTGTCCAGAAAGTACAAAGGAATGTTGCAGCTATCTTGCCCTTTTCCTTTATATAACAGGGGCTCAATATATATCAACTGCACTTAAACCTTTGGTACAACTCTTGAAGATACAGGATTGAGAAACTTGAATGTGTAGGAATGTCCATAAATCTTAGCAACAGTGCTGAGGATACATAATTTCTCATAGCGTAGGTTTCTTTCTTTCTTTCTTTCTTTCTTTTTTGAAAGGGTTGAGCATCAGATAAAATGAAATTTTTGCCAGATACCTTTTATTTATTGCAAAAAGTTATGCTGTACTTAGCTGTATTTCTAAGCCTCATAAATCACTTTTATGGGTAAGTTGTAAGGCATAATCATGCCATCTTCAATTGCACAAAAATATCCAGTGATAAGGAATCCTATGGGAATATTTTATTACAAACTCATAAACCCAGTGTGCATCTGCTGCTGATTTTCCATTGTGCTGCTAAATGTAATATACATGCACTTTGAAAGCAAAGAATTCTGGGTAAGCTTACCCAAACTAGTACAATATTCTCTTTGTTGGCCTATTCTGTAACTGAGAACTAACCAGTCTCCATGTTGTTTCCTGCTGGCATTGGCCTTTTAAAAAAAATCAATTCAGCCTTTGTCATTTTCTCTTAGAAATTAAAAGAGTATTAAGAAAGGAAAGTTTTGTGAACAGGCTGGATGCAAAAGATTTAAATGGCTGGTGGGGAGCACAGAAAAGGGCATCAGAGAAAAAAAGTTGCCTTCGGCTTTTGCACGTCGTATTTATGTCACATGTTTCAGGACTGGGGGAATTTAAGGTCACCAAAAAATCAGTCTCTGCTTTTTTTTTAAACAGTTTTCCTTTTTTTTTATTTTGTTTTTAAACACATGAACATGGCTTCTGTGTGTGAGTAATAAGAAGAATTATGCTGTGCTATTTGTTTTTTTAAGGGAATATGTCATTTTGTTCTTGTTGGCAGAAGGGATTAATTGCAATGCTTTGGTACAACAGGGATTACCAAATATTCTCTGTGAGATGACATGATGATTGATTCACTTAGCATCAGATTTTTTTCTGTTTATATCCCTAGGAATACTGCCTTGTTCCTATCTCATGGAACACTTCTTTCTCCGCCTATTGCTTACTTGAGGCAGTTAATAGGTTAATCCCAAGTGCTAGTTTTTACATATGATTCGTATCTCCTTAAGGAATAAAGGGGAAGTAAATTCAAACAAACAAACAAACAAAGTTTCATGTGCACACAATGTCCAATAACATTGGTATAAAATTCTTAAGGCTTGCTCACCTGAACCTTCCCCTTAAGAATCTGAAAAGACACATTTGACCACCTATAACCCAAACCCCTCCTCCCATATTCATCCAGCCTATCTGTATACATAGAAGGAAAATAGGGGAACAAAACAAGCTCCAGTGTGCAGATGGCACCATGTACTATGCTATTTTGAGGTTTTCAAACATCCCACAAGGCCACCTCCCAAAATTTAGTTTGATCTTGAAGTGTCAAAATAAGAGTAGGAGAAATTCCACTCAGGCTGTGTCATGCTTTGTAAGCAAAGTTGTACACTCTCTTACATTTGTTCATGGTAATGAAGGAGAACATATCATCTTTCATCCGTGCTTCTAGCTATGGCAATAGACAATTCATATGCCTACATGGAGTCAAGGCCACTGTTAATAATAGGCTTCAAAATCATTGTCCTGAAGTAGATATTGTCCAAAAAAATACTGGGACTGTGTTTATAATAGTACCATTCAATAAAGTTTGGGATTTTCTCTCCTCTTTTTGCTACATCTCAGCTTATATTTTACATGTTATCTCATTCAGCCACTTCTCTTTTTCCAATGTTGTCGTTGTCTCCAATATCTGTCTCTATGAGCTAGCCATTGTGACAGAATTTTTGAGGCAGCCAACACAATCCAGTAAAGGTGAAGTATGATAGAGAATAGAACTACTGAATTTCTGGGAAGAAAAACACCTTACCTTCTCTGAAGGTATGAAACAAAAAGGTTATATGATGAATCTTAAACATTCCAGGATTAGCTTCCCAGGAATACCCCCATGGTTAAGCCATGGAGTAAGCTATGCAGAAGCAGTTAGCAGGATGGCTTCCAGTTCTGGATATGGAGTTCAGCCTATATGCAAGGCTTCTGGACTCAATAGCCACCTCTTTCACGGCTCCTACATCAACTTTCACCAACTTTTTCTGTTGTTGTTCTTTGAGTACACCTAGGTCCTTGGGCAACTATGGTGTCTGACTTTGCTTAACAAGACTTCAGTACAATATGAGAGGTTACCCACTCCTTTACCAACAAAATTAAGTCCAATGAAGTAATAATTTTGCTTATTTTAATCACTGTTATCCTCTTGGTTCAATAGACCTGGAATAATTTACAGCAACATGTTTGAGGCTCATCTTCCGTAAAGGTGAGGGACAAGATTATTTATAGTCTATAGAAAAGAGGAGTTTCAATAGCTTAGCAATTGCGCGTGGACAAGCCTAGCTTGGGAGTATCAGGAGTATCATCTCAGTGGCCTTGGCTCAGTGGTAAATGGTGGATATATGCAAAATCTACAGCTTTAATAGAATTAACTATGGAGTTAACAAAAGATTGTTTTTGGCTGTGAACATAATTGAATCAGGTGGCAAACTCTGTATAAGAGAAGTATTCTTCTTCTTACTTGTTCTGCCTTTCTGATTTTTCCTTTTAGGCTCATTGCTTAATTCCCTGCTGTCTTGGTATATTTGTATTATTTATTTATTTGTTGTTACTTTTATGTATTGTTGAAGATATATTTTATGCCTAATTTTTCTCTTTTGTATATTTTGAAATAGATATAAAGGTTGATATTTATATTTCTTGTCTTCTCTTAATCTTATTACCCAACAGTAAATGGTGGTTTCCTTGGGTGATTTCCCTTTTCTTCCTTTGGCCAAAACTGATTATCCAACTTTGGATCTACACACTTGTGGCTCAACATCCACCCAGACTTTATGAAAATAATAAGAGAAGGCAAAACTTTAGGGCAAAATGAAGTCAATTATTCAGTACCATTCAGGGCTCATCCATACAGCAGAGGTAATGCACTTTCCCAATTCCTCCCATCCTGCAGAAGATGCCAGTAGAAAATATACTGCCCCCAAAGCCATCCTTTAACCATGCCTCAACCACGAGGCCAGTGGTGTTGCTGACATCCCAGAAAGTAACAGGGGTTCTTTTCAGGGCTTGATGGGTTCCCTTCTCCCCAGGCTTGGGCTGGGCTTGGCAGAAGCAGTTCCATGGGCTAAGAGCCCAACACACTGGTTTTCCTCCTCCATTTCAACTTTCTCCCTGCATTTCCTTGGCTTTGCATCTTTCTTTCCTTGGCACTTTCCCTGTATCATCTGAGGCTTCTGTTTTCCCTGAAGAATCCTCTTTTTTCACTAAAAATAAATGGAAGATGGAGGAAGGTGTATGTATATCTACATTTGTACTAGTGATGTTATTTTGTATGGAAAAAAAATGGAAGGAAATTCTCCTCCTATTCTTTTAGCTTCTTTCCTCCATTTCTCTTTATTCCTCCACCTTCAGCATCAGAGATCCACTTTTGTAGAAAGCTGATTTGCCTTCTCCCTTCCCCACCTTTTCTACAATTAAGTCATCATTTCAGGAAGGGACTTGAGCAATTGCATGTATATAAACCCATGTGTGAATGTGTGATTCTGACCTAGAGCCTGGGCATCTTTAAGGAAGAAGTAGATACACTGAACACAAATGGAATTGGCTCTTCCCCATCCGGCACAGGCTTTATTTTTTCAGGCAAAATGAAAACAATTGAAACAACCTTGCAAGAATAAAGTGTAGAGTAGATAGGAAACACATTCTGCAAATTTTTGATGTAGCTATTTCAGCAAAGAAAGGAATAAAAACCATCACAGGTTGCTTCATCATCACATCATCAAACGTTCCTTAAATTCTTCCCATACTTTTTTAATAAAAAAAAAAATGGGGTTCAGGCAGAGAGAGGAGAAATTGTTTTGAGTGAGAGTTGAAAAAATGAAAAGAATAGTGTTCAAGGAAAAAGAAGCAACGATTGTCCTTTGTAGACAAAGCTGTAGAACCTATTTCCAAAAAGATGGTTGTTTCTTTGATTTAAATCAGCCTGCAATCTGCGGCAGTCTTGCTCTGCCTAAAAAAAGAGGAAAAGCAAGGAAATTGTTTGCTTACCAGTGGAAGTGTCAACCACCTGGTAGACCTGCATTTGGCCCTACATCTCTCCGCTCTCTTCAGATATAAGAAGGAAATAATGGTGCAACAGAATGGCCTAGTGCAGTGTTTCTCAACCTTGTTGGCTTGAAGATGTATGGACTTCAACTCCCAGAATTCCTCAGCTAGCACTGGCTTTGGAATTATGGGAATTGAAGTACACACATCTTCAAGCCAACGAGGTTGAAAAAAACTGGGCTAGTCTCTCTAGCAGCCATAGTCCAAATGCCCATGGAGGGGTCATGAGGAGCCCAGTGGCCACATAGGAGGAGGCAGTCCTACAGCAGACCAGTTGGAACACAGCAAATTGCTGGCCTCCAGGGACTTCTCCCCCATAAGAGCTAGAATATTGCTATTCTATTGTAATATCCTATTGCTAATGTCAGGCTAGCAATAAAATGTGAGCATCGTTGTGAGGACATGCCTGCAGCAAACAGTAAGTAGGCTATCTCTGAGTCAGGGCAAGAAAGCTGTGTGGATGAGCCCTCAGTTAGGGTAATTGTCCCTCATTCTCAATGGATAGATACTTGATAACATTTGTATTTCCTTTCTGAAGTTTTAAATTTAATGCATTTTTTTAAAAAAAAAGACAGACTATTCCTCAGTGACAATCAAAACTAGGCCATAAATCAGTCCAGCTGCCAAAACATAGTGGCAACAGACTGTCTTTAAAATGACCATAGAAGGATATAGCTCCTTATAAAGAGATAGGGAGGTATAATCTGCCTGAATTAAAGTTTCAGATAATTCTAAACAGCTGTCATAATTAGTATCTCAGGGTAACAGTGCAGTGCACTGTAGACATCCTCTCTCATCACAACGTGGAAACACTGAAATCATTCTCCGGACTATTAACTTGTCTTCCTTTTTTAAGATAAGCAGCCCTGGACAAAACAAATTAGTAGTTCCTTTTCAAAAAATTATGTTATTTTATATCCCACTCTTTCCCCACCCCCCAAAAAGCCTCTATAGAATGCTATTAATACTTGGAAGCAAAGGGAAAAGGCACAGAAACCCAAGTAGCATAAGAGCTTCTACATATGTGAGCATGCCTCAGATTAGGGAGATTAAAGGAGTCCCACTAATTCCTACCACAAATGTCATTCCTACTAAACATGAAAGCCCTTCAGGTTGACGCCTTTTTGATGCATCAGAGGCTGACACGCTACGCTGACAGCAGCTGAAGCTACTTGAGGGACCAGCAAATTCATGGTTCGCAGGGTGAGATACAGCAGTATTATTTATTCTGAATTTCTAGGTTTTCGAGTTCAAGATGAGTCTTTGTGATGAAATGCCAGAAAGCAAATGATTCAGTCAATTACTCCTTTGTTAAACAGTGATGCAAGTAAACCCCAACTTTTTAAAGTTTCATTAACAGTAAGAGAAGAGAACAAGTTACACGGATGCCTTCGTTCCCAGGCCAAAAATATTCCCAGCCACGAGTACATCAGTCATCCAATGAGTCAGTATCACCATAACCACTAACAGCATAGGCACAATAGCATAGGCAATACCAATTTAGTACACATTCCCTTCATAACCACATTTAGTCTAAACTTACTGTAGGTTTTACTCTGCACATATGTGTGTTTATTGGCCAAAATCTATTTCCCAAGCAATATTTTGAGAGGAAAACCTCACCCTTTGCATTTCCTGCTGATAAAAATGAAAAAAAGATGTATAATGTATATTTACTTTGGGAATTTGATGATAGCCAAAGTGGTTTCTGCTCTCAACATGCCACCATCTCCATCCCCCCTCCCCACAAAATCACTGAAATCTCAGAATATCTCTCTGTCCTTAATTTTCATCACCTCTTCTATGTCCTATATTTCCATGACTTTTGTTAAGGTTGGGTTATTTCAACAGGCTTTACTGGGTTTGCCCAATTAGGGGGAGAATTTTAGGAAAAAATGTTGTGGGGAAAAAGAGAGATGGAACAAAGTCATTTACTCTGGAAGGGAGAATTGTAACACAACAAACTGATAGCTGAACATAAAGTAAAAGTCAGATTCAAAACTAATTGCTGTGTTATGGGAATAATAAATAATATGAGCCACCCAGAGTGTGTGAGATGGGCAGCTATATAACCTGAAGAAACCAACAAACAAAAATAAAATTGGGGAACTTATTCTCTGACCACCTATCTGACCAATATTGTGGCCAATAAAAATCTTTTTTATTTTATTTTATTTTATTTTATTTTATTTTATTTTAATTTTTTAAATTATTTTCTGGGCCTCCAAGAACTACAAGAACAAGTTGGTGATACAATCAGTGTAACAGATTTTCACTAATAACTAGGCACAATCTATGTACTTAAGTTATGTTTAGGGTAACCAAGGTTTTGGGTGTTTGGGGAACATTATAAGAAGATAGAGATAATGAGGATTCCTCTATTCTTCATGAAAGAGGCAGGGTAGTAAAAACCATGTTTGAAAACATGGCCAGGTGTTTCTTAGATACCTCTTGTGGGGGAAAAACAGAACTACTTTCTGAAGCAAAAGCCTCAGGTTTTATTTGGATTAGGTTTAAAAAGTATTGCCTGATACCTATTTGCATCTTCATCTCTTACTAATCCACTATATTCTTTCAGATGTATTCATAGAATATTAGAACATATGTTTTAAGGACATTATTACCTATTTAAACACACATGTTTAGTTATGGTACACATTACTACCCTTCCTTATATTAAATGACATTAAATGTCATTGTTAAAGTTCTGGAAATATATTTTAAATTGCTACACCTATTAACAGTGTGTGTGTTTGTATACACATTTATACACAATCCCTCCAGTAGCTGAACTTCTTACATGCATATATCAGCATAATTTTCTTGGCAGCAGTACAGAAGAGCTATGCCATTGCTGTCTTTCAGGATATTTTTCAACTTCTTGGTGTAATCTACAGCCTTGGGATTTCCTTGTGGTCTCCCATCCAGGTAGTAATCAACTTTTGGGCTATATTGCAAATTGGATCTTTCTTTTGCTATAGACTGTTAGCAGAATGCTTTACTATAAATAAATCCATTTTAAAAGTTATTCCATCATGCATCACTGCAAGAAGAAGACTGCATGACTGAATGGTTCCCCTGCATAAAACACTGTCTTGATGAACAGACTAAATGTCAAGGAAAAAGATTTTGGCCTACCCTTCTCTATGACAAGCTATACACAAGCAAGGGTGTTTTTTTTGGGGGGGGGGGTTATATTGAGGAAGATTAATTATATAGGTTCACCCTTGCAACCTAAAATGTACTGTCCAGATACCCGTTCATCCAATAAGTACACCTATTAAGACAAATTAAGATATATTTCAATTCTTTTTTCATCCTAATGACAAATTCTAGTTGGATTCTTGCTTATTTATGTTCTAATCCCCAGTTCAAAAGATGTCATCAAAGAAACCATCTTGTTGGGAGATTCCATGTCTGGGGCTCATTAGTTATCATCCAGCACACAATCAGACATGCTTGAGCCAAAAAACTGTAATATTCTTAAGAATTTACTTACATTTTTTTTTTTTTTTTAATTGCGGCTTCCATATACTGATTATTCCCGACCACTGAACCATGGGTTGAATCAGCGAATAAACTGAAATTTCCAATAGGCCCTTCACTTAAAATAAGGTTGTCCAACACGATGCCCTGCAGATATATTGGACTAAATCTCCCATCAGCCTCAACCCCAACAAATCATGAACCTGTTTGTTGGGCTGAAGGAAGTCCAATGCCCCTATAAAGGCAACAGATTGGGGAAGACTGGCTGAAAGGATGCTGATAACCAGCATCTAATCTGCCTCATTTCCTCTGTCTTCCAATGGGTTTTCATACCAATTATTAACAGGATATCTTGTTCCTCATTTCCTGCCCTATTGCTGTCCACAGCTAAAGTTACAACCCCCCAGTGCAATTGCTTTCAGTTCCGGATGAATAAATTGAGCCTAAATAACAACGATCAAGCCTTCAGAGAGGAAATAAGTCACTATAAAATGTTAAATCCTGTAATAAAAATATTTACTAGAATGTTACAATGTAAGTGAAACCCAAAGTAAGACCATTTGTTTTGAGTATATTTCCTCTTTTGCGGAGTATGCATTTGACAGGGAGCTACAGCCAAACCTGGGCTATCCAGATAACCTTCGCCATGATATTTGCTTCAAAATTGAATTGTCTGTTTCTCCCCTTACTTTTGTGCTCTTAAAATTCAATATATGAAGGCACAGAAGAGACACAGACCAGCAAGGAGGAAGCAAGGGGGGAGTGGGATCTGCCATCTCTCCTCCCAGTTTAGCAGGAGGGAAGGTTCACCAACCCAGGGAAGAAGCTGTTCCCTTCTGGCTTGTAAAAGCTGTTTCTTCAAGGCCACGGTCTCCAGCCAGGTCTGAAGACTGCCAACTCAAACCTGGCAGAATATCATCTGGGCTGGTCATCCAGCAAGTGTAAAACTTTGGCCTGGCTTGGAAAAGCAGAGGGCATCTCTTGGAATAAGGCTTGTTACAACTCTGAGCAGCAACACTGCCAGTAGTAACAGAGCAAGAAGGGCAGGGTATTGTGGGTGGGAAGGGGAGGGATGACTGTTGGGTGGATATTTTTCATTCAGAAGGTGGGGGGATGTTTTAGATGTTTTACAAATTATTTCAAATTGCTCAAATGTTCAGATTTTTGAACATTCCCCATTTACTACTCCCCTACATTGTTTGCTCTTTTTCTTTTTCCTGTTGAATGTCCTTACCCTTTTTCATGTTGCAGAATTGTTTTAGTGGGCAGAAGGTTGTTATGACCTGAATAAGTATTTTTTATTCCAAATGGACTTCCATTTCTAGGCTTCAATAATCTAGACAACCTTTGGAAGCAAAGAGATACAAAAAACCCAACCCATTTCTGCTATCTAGTGGCCATCCCAATTTTTGCAGCCTGTATGGAAGGACCAAGTCTCCTCTAGGAGCCTAGTTCCCCTGTCCAAGATCTATGGGGTGTCCAAGATCTATGGGATGTGGGGTAAAGGGAGATGTGGTGGAAGGAGATGAAGCAAATACAACCCATTAGATCATAATGGTTCCTGTGTCCATTTCTTCTACTCACTGAGGTGATCTGAGGAATCAGGTCAAGCAACCACAGATTTCACCATTATTTTTACTAATGCCAAATCGGCCTCCAATAAAATAGATAACATCATAACCATATAATACAGCAAAGGAGTAAACTGATATCCATCACAGAGAACTGGCAGGATACAGGAGGGGCTGTGCAAAGGCTCGCCTCCTGCTAGTTGATACCTGTGCAGGAATGTTGCAGACCTTTCTGGGACTCTGCTATTGTAGAGAGTACAAACCTTGTTCTGAATAGGCAGATGTAGACAGAGATTTATTGCCAGACTGGCTACCAGCTGCCTTACAGAATGCTTGGTTGAGCTTAAGCAGATGGTTTCTGTTCATTATTTGTTTATGTACAGTATTTATAGACCATCCCAATCACACAGAACTTGGATAGTATGCAAGAAGGAAAAAAATGTTGAAACCAACATAACGTACATAAGAAACTAATGGCCACTCAGAACCTCTGTTCCAGGTCAATGGCCTGCTAAATAGTCTTGAATGCTTCCAAAGGATCAGAAGAGTAGGGGGCATGCATACCTTCAGTGATCCATGATATGAGGGCTAGTTCTGGTCCATACCTCTCCATGCCAGCTCTTTCAGGGCAGGGTGACCCATCTAGAGCATCCACCAGATCAATGGTTCTGAATACCCCAGATGCTTATAAGTGAACAGTAAATCTATCATGCTAGATTTCATCTAACTTCTTCCTCCTCATCCACTCCCTCATAGCTTCTAAGCAATACTTCAAGTTTTCCACAGCTTCACCAACCCAAGCTAGGATAGCAACCTCCTATTGACTATCATCACCATACTGATGACACTTAACCCCAAACTAGCACATGACTTCACCCAGTGGTTACATATTTTAATTATATTTTCAGAATGTTTTACTCCTGGTCCACATAATTGTTTATACTGTATGTTTTTGGTTTTAATTTTGATTATTATATGTTGTTTTAACCCAAATTAGGTATTTGGAGTTATATGTCAGAGTTGGTTAGTTGGAACAGCCTATAAGCCTTATACAATAATAAATGTAATAATTAATTAAATTATTATTGTATTAATAATTTCATGGTTTGGTTATTGTTTGGTTTTATTAATTTTACTTTATTCTATATTTTCATTGCTTTATGGACTTTCTTTTGTGTACTTTTATTGCATATTCTTTCTTATGTATTTTGTAAACCACAGAGAGTCATTAGAGTCATTAGTCAGTGGTCTATAAATGTAATAAATAAATAACAAGGGAGAAAACCAAACTACAAGGTAGCCACATTGAAGCAACCAATGGCTAAATCACTCATCCTCCGTAAATACACCTGGAACCATCTGTTCCAGTAGGTGTACAACCATTGTAAAATAGTTCCTTGAACTCATATCCATGGCAGTTAGTCTAGAAGGATGTGGCCATGATTGCTGAGAGATCTAACAAGACCAAATGGGGCAGACTCCTCCAATCCAGGTTGTTACAGAGGGCATCCACCAGTGAGGCCAGTGCTATTTCTGTCCGATGACCAGGCCTAAATTTTGATTGGAAGTGATCCAGATAATCAGTTGACTCAACTGATAGTTGAGAACTTAACTACTGTGTTCTTAACAATCTCACCCCCAAAAAGGAAGCCTGGAAAGAGCCAAAGTTGTCAATTATGACCAAATATGGCACATTGCTACCTCTTTCAATGCAGGTGGCATCACACCCTCAATTAAAGATGCACAACTGAGAGACTGTGCATACCAGCCACTATATGTATCAACTCCTGGCCAGAAATTGGGCAATAGAAGTGCAATCACAGGAAATACCTAGTTTAGACCACATGGTCCCCCCTATCTAAGGGTATCCAGGGTATGCAAGATTGGACATATGTGCAATGTCCTAAAGAAAGTATATGGGCAGAACTGATTCAGCCTGCACAATCATAAAATTACATGCTAAAGCCTTTCTGGATTGCACCACTTCAGGATTCAGAGAAGAGATTGCTTCTGTGAATATAGCCTAATGAGAAACAAGAAACGAATCTTTCCTGCCTTTTGAAAAATAGCTTGTCGTAAAAAGTATGCTTTGTTATTCAATCACCTTCCATATCTTCCATCAGCTCTAATTTCTATAGGATGTCTATTTTAAGGTTAATTATATGAAAGAAATGCTAAGATTACTGTCTGCTACAAAAACTAAATAGCCAGCTACAACAGCTTTATTGTCTCTATCTTTTACAAACTAAAGTTCTGCTTGGATATTAACTATTAACTTGACTTTCTGAAACCAAAAACTCCTTATCTTTTACTGCAAAGCAAATGAAGAAAGCTGCAGGCTGGAATGTAATTTTGTGCTAATAGAACATGATTTTTAGCCCCAGTCCTGCTTTCCTTTCTGATATTTTTTTTGGGTGGGGGGGGGGGAACCTCTGAATCAGTCTAGACTCCTGGCAACTGTTTGGACAAGTCCCTGCAGACTTTCAGAAGTGGCTTGCCCTTGCCTCCTTCCTAGGGCTGAGAGAGAGTGACTGGCCCAAGGTCACCCACCTGACTTTGTGCCCAAGGTGGGACTAGAGCTCACGGTCTCCAGGTTTCTAGTCTCGTGCCTTAACCACTACAACAGACTGTCTCTCTCCTTTAGAAATACTGTAAAGTTACTTCTAAGGAAAGAAAAGCAGATATTAATGTAAGTCCCACAGGACATAGAAAATGTTATTGTACTTTTTCCAGTAGTAATTCTCCAATTAGTTACAACTAGGACTGAGTCTCAAGGCCCTGGCATGCATCTCATGGCCCAATGATACCATCTCTCTCCATGAAGTTTGCTGGGTGATCTCTGGCCAGTCATAGCCTCTCTGCATAACTTTACAGGTTGTGTGTAAAATGGAGAAATGAGAGAAAGACTAGAGGGGGAGAAGCAGTGAAATGGCAGGATATGACTGACACTGTATGCATGTGTAAGAGAAAGAGAAAGATGAATGACATCCTCAGTTGCCCAAAACCTTTGAACTCCCTTCAGGTCCATGTAGACATCTGATGAAATGCAACTGAATAGAGCTTGTTGGAAAATTTCTTAATTTTCCCAGAAATTCAGTTAGTTCCAGATATCACCAATAGCTCTTATTCATAGATACCAAACTCAGGGAACAGATACACTAGCAAGTATTAAACTTGATTCAAATAAGGCAGAGGTGGGAAAACTGTGGCTAAATGTTGTTGAACTATAACTTCCATGATGTCAACATGAGCAATAGGAACAGATGCTGAGCATTGTAAATCAGCAATATCTGGAGGGCCAAACCTTTCCCACTCATGATTAATAAGGAGAAAATGCAGTTTGTGCCCTGTCTGGTGAGCAGTAGTTTATGGCTCCAGTTGTTGAGATGGTTGCAAAGAAGATACTGCACTCTCTCTCCTGAAAATGAAAGCTTTTTCTCTGGAACTCAGCCATAAAGTTTGACGTGTTAGAAATCTAAGGTTAAGGCTTTTGGTTATGTATGATTTCATTCCATTTTTCACTTTTGTCAGTCTGCCAGCTTTGCTTCCTCTTACCTAATTTTTGTGACTCTGTCAAGTATACTGCATCCAATGGTGAGAATTTGGCTCTTCTTCCTTTTTGGCCTGCCAAAAGGTTTCTGCCCACCAGTGAGTTTTGGCCACTTATTTCAGCTGTCTTGCACATTTTCCCCTATCCATTCTACATGATATATCTGTAACTGAATTGTTGACTAATAAGTTTGCAGAACCTCTCTCTGTGAATTTATCTGCCATCAAGCAAAAACATTTTGAACATGAGGTTTTATTATTAGTGGCAGGCAAAAAAAGGAACAAGAGCTGAGGGTTTTAATAAATTTGCATTAAATGTATATGTATTTAGGTATGTACTTCTCCAAACATGGATTTTATCTAATGTACATCTTTTGCAAACAACTAATCCTTGTACCTTTTTTGCATGAATGTATTTTAGGACTTACAATACATTCTTTTTCTCCTTGTCAGCCTACATTGCAAAATTTTGAGTACCATTTTTTCATGCTAATTAGGCTTTGATTGATATATTGATTTAAAATATGAAATTAGGTAAGCTTGTGAACTAGGTTTTCCCAGTCTCTAGCCAGGAACATTAAAAAAACAGCTGCACATTATACTGGAGATCCATGATAATTTCCTCATTGGGGGGTGGGGGAGGAGGAATATAATTCAGCTGCAGGGGAGCTGAGTTCACCCAGTGAGGATGACGTGATTGTCTAGCTCTTCTCCCCTTTCCACCTTCATGTTACGTTCTGCAGATTGCCCAGCGGGGAAATACTCCTTCCACAAGGCACAGAATGGTCTGGAGAGGGATGATTAGGACCCAGGAAAATGACACATAGGAAATGGTTACGTTTCACTTAAAAAGGAAAAGAATAGAGCTCCCTTGTGTAGAGCACAGTTTGGCTCTCGGATGCAGCTATTTCACCCTGATGTTTGGAAACCATTTCCATATACTTAGTGATCTTGATGTGGAACATGTAATCAGCAGGCCCAGATTTATGATCCCTGTCATTTGCTGAGACCACATGCAAATAAACACAAGGCTAATTGCTAGACTGTTTCAAAGGACAATCCAGCAATAACAA
This sequence comes from Liasis olivaceus, assembly GCA_030867105.1. Taxonomy (NCBI): domain Eukaryota; kingdom Metazoa; phylum Chordata; class Lepidosauria; order Squamata; family Pythonidae; genus Liasis; species Liasis olivaceus. Next base: position 82,416,120 of record CM061350.1, read on the forward strand.
AGCTAATGCTACAAGATCTTTATTGGGAGGTCTGAGGGAAACATCTGCATTTCTGGAGGGCCTTACCATGGTCATTAAGCAAATCATGGGTCGCAAAGCAAATTCTGGCAAAAAAGTCTATTGGGGAAGCTGGATTTGCTTAATGACCACAAGATTCACTTAATGACCACAGTGATTCACTTAACAACCATTGTAAAAAGGTCGTAAAATCAGGTCTGGTCACATGGTGACTTGCTTGATGACCACCCCACTTAATGACCAATTTTCTGGTCCCTGTTGTGGTTGTTAAGCGAGGACAACAAACGCACACACACACAGAGTATTCCAATATATTTATATCTATATAATATAAACTGCCTTCTATAAATAGGCCAGCTTCCTGAAAAATGAATGTGGGAGACATTTGGGCAGAATTAAAGACCAAGGTTTAATTTTATCTGACATCAGTGACAAATATTTGTATACACATAGACATTTCAATGCATTGGTACAGAAGTGGTTCATCTTACAGCTGAATCAACCTCTAAAACCAATGGCTAGAAAAAAGAGGATTCATGGTCCACGTAGCTAAGTGCATATCAGGATAAATTCAAATACTTTTCATGCTATGGGCCAAAGAATGCAGAACAGTTCGGTGCTGTGTTATGTTCATTGTTAAATATTTTTTTAAAAAGTATTCTATTAAATACTGACTCTGTCCACATTTTAAACCTACCAATATCTTCTGAAAACAAGATTAGCCTTATTTACTTAAATAGAGCACTTGTAGCATTTGAAACTTTGCTGTTCCAAGGTGGTTCATAAATCTGTTGTTTGTTTAACCATCATTTACTGAATAACCAGCAATTGGCTTGATTCATTCAACATATTAAAGCCAAAAACAGTAGTTTTCAAACTACAGTGGTTGAGTTTGCATAATACACAAAGCCCAGAACCAAACAATCCACATAATGGTTGTGTGACCTAAATAATTGTGGCTTAGTCAACAAGTCATAGTTAAGCTAATCATAGCTTAGCATTATATGCAAAGCATATCCTGATCCATACATTTCACACATAATTTAAAGCCATAAAGTGTCTTTTTGGACAAACACTGACTAGCACAATTGTGATTCACCATAATGTATGAACTGAGTCCTTTATTTAAATAGAACTCACACCTAGGTAAACATGTAAAAAAATGAAGTCACAGTTTGCTTAATCATGAATAAACTGAATAAACAGTAGTAGGCTTGGTTCAAATAAAAACTAAGCCATGAACCTTGGTTTACAATCAATAGTCTGGATTTACACAACCCATAAACAGGAAAATTACACAGTGTGGCTTACTGTGTTTTGTGAATCCAGCCTTTGGAAAAAGCCAAAGCCTAAGCTGGCATAAAAATACTATTGTATCAAGAAAGGTACATTATATTTAAGAAACAATTTGTATTTTATCCAAAACATTTAGGTCCAACAAAAAATAAATTAGTTATTTTATTTCTGAGGCTTCTATTCAGCTTCTGTCATAAAACTGACTGCAAGTGGCATACATTCCAATCTAGTGACAGTTGAAATATAATAAGTGCCTCCAAAACAAGATAACGGATAACATACATACATACATACATACATACATACATACATACATATATATATATATATATATATATATATATATATATTGTGTGTGTGTGTGTGTGTATATATAAATAAATCTATCATATGCTGAGGAAAAACATTTCTGAAATAATTAATTACCACTTCCTGAAGAGGGGAACCCAACTTTCAGCCACTCCCTATTTCTCTGAACAGCCAGACCAAACAAACAGACATCTCACACGATCATCATCATCTACCTGTTTTGATTGCTAAATTATCAGTCAGAGAAATAAGACCTATAACTTCCCACCTGTATAAAATGACTTGACAGATGTAAGAGCTTGATAGTGTCCCATAATGGGGTTCTAGTTCATGGTCTACTACTATTAAGTTTGCATTTAATGACACGTGGCAAAGCTAAGCACATACAACTGAGAAGATACATGGTACCACCCTAAGCTGACTGCTGTCAAACCAAAGAATCTGGTAATAAAAATAAGCGGTCTCAATTTACAGCTAGTGCCATGTACAGGTGAAACTCGAAAAATTAGAATATCATGCAAATGTTCATTTATGTCAGTATGGCAACTCAAAAGGTGAAACCAATATATGAGATAGACGCATTGCATGCAAAGCGAGATATGTCAAGCCTTACTTTGGTATAATTGTGATGATTATGGCGTACAGCTTATGAAAACCCCAAATTCACAATCTCAGAAAATTAGAATAGTGTGAAAAGGTTCAATATTCTAGGCTCAAAGTGTCCCACTCTAATCAGCTAACGAATCCATAACACCTGCAAAGGGTTCCTGAGCCTTTCAATGGTCTCTCAGGCTGGTTCAGTAGGAATCACAAGCATGGGAAAGACTGCTGACCTGACAGTTGTGCAGAAAACCATCATTGACACCCTCCATAAGGAGGGAAAGCCCCAAAAGGGAATTGCAAAAGAAGTTGGATGTTCCCAAAGTGCTGTATCAAAGCACATCAATAGAAGGTTATGTGGAAGGGAAAAGTGTGGTAGAAAAAGGTGCACAAGCAGCAGGGATGACCGCAGCCTGGAGAGGATTGTCAGGGAAAGGCCATTCAAAAGTGTTGGGGACTTTCACAAGGAGTGGACTGAGGCTGGAGTTAGTGCATCAAGAGCCACCACACAGAGACGGATCCTGGACATGGGCTTCAAATGTCGTATTCCTCTTGCCAAGCCGCTCCTGAACAACAAACAACGTCAGAAGCATCTTACCTGGGCTACAGAAAAAAAGAACTGGTCTGTTGCCCAGTGGTCCAAAGTCCTCTTTTCTGATGAGAGCAACTTTTGCATCTCATTTGGGAACCAAGGACCCAGAGTCTGGAGGAAGAATGGAGAGGCACACAAGGCACGATGCTTGAAGTCCAATGTGAAGTTTCCACAGTCTGTGTTGATTTGGGGAGCCATGTCATCTGCTGGTGTTGGTCCACTGTGCTTCATTAAGTCCAGGGTCAACGCAGCCGTCTACCAGGAGATTTTGGAGCACTTCATGCTTCCTTCCGCAGACAAGCTTTATGGGGATGCTGACTTCATTTTCCAGCAGGACCTGGCACCTGCCCACACCACCAAAAGTACCAAAACCTGGTTCAGTGACCATGGGATTACTGTGCTTGATTGGCCAGCAAACTCGCCTGACCTGAACCCCATAGAGAATCTATGGGGCATTGCCAAGAGAAAGATGAGGGACATGAGACCGAACAATGCAGCGGAGCTGAAGGCCACTATTGAAGCATCCTGGTCTTCCATAACGCCTCAGCAGTGCCACAGGCTGATAGCATCCATGCCACGCCACATTGCGGCAGTCATTGCTGCAAAAGGGGCCCAAACCAAGTACTGAGTACATATGCATGCTTATACTTTGCAGAGGTCCGATATTGTTCTATTTCCAATCCTTGTGTTATTGATGTCATGTAATATTCTAATTTTCTGAGATTGTGAATTTGGGGGTTTCATAAGCTGTAAGCCATAATCATCACAATTATACCAAAGTAAGGCTTGACATATCTCGCTTTGCATGTAATGCGTCTATCTCATATATTGGTTTCACCTTTTGAGTTGCCATACTCACATAAATGAACATTTGCACGATATTCTAATTTTTCGAGTTTCACCTGTATTTCACAGTACACTCTTGGGAAACTAATAATTAATTTTCTAGATTTGTGTTAGTAGGCAGATTTAAAGAAAAAAATTGATTAACCGCACGGTATTTTCATATTGTTAGATGTTAGAATTCAACCCTTGGAAAGGATTTCCCATCCAACTATATTAGAGAATTCAGCTTGAAAAAAGCAAAACAATTCTGTTGGAGAACCTGGAGAGATGTCAACTATCTACCTTAGATCAATTAATAACATTAGCTGGTTTTTTTGTTTTGTTTTGTTAATTTGAGGAGTTGCAGTATTAGAATCATTAGGAGTACAGAAAAGCCGTCAATGTTCCCTCTAATTTCTGACATGCCATGTGCAGAAAAAAATGGTTTTGTACAGCTTTTCCCAAACATCAATAATTGTATACCATGACATGACTAAGAGTAGTTTTGTGTAGAGCCTGTGGCTTTGTGGGCATTTGTCTTCTCTCTCTCTCTCTCTCTCTCTTTATAGGGGGTTTATATTTAATAAAAATATAAAGAAGAGTGTTTTCAGAGCAGCTGTTTAAACACTGGAATGCAATTTTTGAAGAAACTGAAAATAACTTTCAAATAATATCATTTAGAATTTGGCTGCAAACGATGGAGTCGCAGGAACCACCCTTGCATATTCCCCTCTCTCAGGAGCAATGTTTATCAGACCACAGTCTTATCTGCCTCCCAGCTGGCCTAGCACCTCTCCTGTTACAAAGAGCAATCCAGGTGTGATACCTTGCTTAGAGGCTTCTGCACCTGTTGTTTCAGCTGCTGCTGTTGTAGCTTTCCTCTCATTGTTGGCCTCATTGCCATGGCTGTGGCCTTTGTTGCTTTTGAATGAAAACTGAAAGCGTGCATCGCCGTCTCCCCTCTCAGCCTTTCCTCTAAAATGCCATGACGTGGATGGCAAGAGGCCACCATGCCCTTAAGAAGGGCATTTACATATGTGGGTAAGCCAGGTTTTTTTTAACCAGACCTTTTGAATAAGGTATACTGGGTTTATCTGTTCTGAGCCACATAGGCATGCGGCGGGGGGGGGAGGGGGCGGGCTCACAGGAAGCACAAAATGAAAAGTGTCTCCTAATGGCACACAAACCCTGTAACTTACATATTTGGGTTCTCCTCCTCCTCATATTAAAATCTCACATCCAAAAATGTTTTGCCTGCATAGGACATAATCGATTGGTTGTGATTGTGTCATGGATACATACATTTGCAGAGGTAACTGTCAACTATTAATCAATAACCCTAACCCATTTGGCAGGAAATAAAGGGCAAGGCAGCCAAAATAAGTGGATGTAACTGGTGCGTGAAACTCACTGGCAGGCAAAATCTTTTCGGTGGACAAAAAAGGAACAAAAGGCCATACCTGAATCCAGTGTTGGGACCCAAGGATGAAAGTCTGGGTTTGGGTTAGGGCATCACAATACACATTTTATCATTTGCGCATCACTGCAGTTTGCACCAGATGACCATGCTGAGCTATGCTGTGATTTGTTTGGATTTGGCTTAGTAGGATATACCATTTCAGCCATTGTTATTTGTAAACCATGGCTTATGGCTTGGCACAGGAGGAGGCATTGAATACTCCCCAGATGTTTTCAACTCCATTTAGATTCAACCAGCTCAATGGTCAATGGCAAAGAAAGGGGGAGCTGAAATCTAAAACACCTGAAAGCATCTCTGGGTTAGTGTTATATGTGAATCTGGATACTATGGCTTGTTAAACAACTTAGTACAAAGTTTTTAACTAGGGTGCTTGGTTTGTACATACCTAAGCCACAATGGCTGGGTTTGCATGTTTGTAAACCCAAAGCCAACAAATTACACTATGTCTCTCTCTCTCTCTATATATATATATATATGAACCAAGCTATTGCCTGATGTTGTACAACTTGTCATCTCTTTAAGTTCACATTGTGGTTAGGATACAAAGTAACATAAGCCTTGATTTTATTTATTTATTTATACATGGTGCCTGCTTAACTCAACCTGAATCTGCAAAATACACTGAAAGAAAGTAACTACACTGGCTGTATTTACAGCCAACTTGCTAATTTTAGATTTATCTGTGATTTAACATATTGTGCAAATTCTGCTGGTGTGTTTAGTTATGTTAAAGTGTGTTGTGCAAATCCACAAACTTTGTTTGACAGAACTATGGTTAAGCTAAAGTGGGGTTAGTATATACTGTAGGGAAATACATCTATTGGGCATAGTCAATTACAAACCCAGCCTTTCTGTGTTGTATCAATTTCTGTGCTTTTAACAACTGGTACCATTTATTTTAACCATTTAAAATGTGCTGAAATGCCCTTGGAAAAGCTATGGAATATCACCAGAGACAGGTCAAGAGGCTGACCATTTGTTTATACAGTCACCAGAAGTTGGGACTAACTCAATAGCATCCAACAAGTTAACCTGCACTTAGAAAGAAAATATATATTGGGACTGCACTACAATTAGCACTTTTTAAAAATGACATTTCTATTTATTCAATGAAATGTTAATCTTTTTTTAAAGCTAACTACTTCCCCATCCATTTCAGCAAGCAGAAATGTGTATACTTTGAGCATGTTATGCAGATAGAAGGTGGACTAGAAAAAAATGACTATCCTTGGAGATAAAATAACAGGAAAAGGCAATGAATAGAATAGATGGATGGAATCAAAGAGATTATAGGACTACCCTTGGGAAGAGTTATGAGATATTGCTACAGGCAGGATGAAGGGGCAAACATTTGTTCCTGTAGTCAATAGGAATCAATCTGATTTAATGGAACCTAACTAAGTAGACTTTCAATATTTTGAATAAATTATTAATCTAGTATAAATGGTTTGGATCCTAGCCTAGGTCTCTAAAGTTTAAAAGGAGTAAAATGAGAGTGGGGGGGGAAAGCCCTAAGAAATAGATATATGCATCTTCTACATATATCTTCTACAGATGGGCCTTTAAGGCATATTTTGATTAGTTTATCAAGCCAGTTTCATCACCCACCATCTGGATCTACCTTGTTTTCAAAGCTGTTAAGAATTTCCAGCAAACTGATATTTCCAATTCTTATGGAATGGCAAATTTAGAAAAGAAAGAAAAATGCAACATCCATAGTAATGGAATACCTTTATCAAGGCCAACCAAAATGGTCACTGCCTTTTTCCAGTTGTCCAGGGGATGGGAGGATGCAGAACTTTGAGTTCTGCTTGGGCTCTTTATAAACCCTACTCTGTAGTAATAAACCAAGTTTTATGTGCAGATTTGGTCACTACATAAATATTTTTAGGAATATTTATTTACTCTACACCAGTGTTGTCCAAACGTGGCCACTTTAAGATGAGTGGACTTCAACTCCCAGAATTCCCCAGCCATGGCTGGGGAATTCTGGGAGTTGAAGTCCACTCATCTTAAAGTGGCCACGTTTGGACAACACTGCTCTACACACTTTGAGAGCTATTTTCCATGACTATACAGGTATTAGGATACATCTTGAGAATTAGAAATTGCCCTGTTCTATCACCAGAGAGCCAATCTCGTGTAGTGGTTAAGGCACCAGGCTAGAAACTGGGAGACTGTGAGTTCAAGACCTGATACAGCATAAGGCTGAATCCTAAAGCTCATTTTAATCCAGCTTTGTTTTTCAACAATGCCCACCCTTGTGGATCTAAAAAATCACAAAGCGTGAAAGAAGTGACTTTTTCTTAATCCTAACACTTGGTATTCAACAACATGTTATCTCTGGAAGTTCTATTTGGCTGAATTGCCCAACAATCACTGATATGTAGTTCAGATAATACTTCTAAAAACTTAGCTAAATTAGTTACTGTATCTCATGCATAGTTAAGAATTCCATACAATAATCATACGTTTTGTTGAGAAATAAGTCCTTTTGTCAGGGATCTACTGCCAATTTCAAGCAGTAAACTTGTTCAGGATATGACTAAAAGGGAAATTAGAAGGAAGAAGAGCAAGATGAAGGACTAAATTACAAGTAATTTGAGCAAACTGAAGAAAGGGGGAAACATATTCTGGTCTCAAATTTAAAACAACAACAACAACAAAAGAAAGGCAAAATTGTGGGGAGCTGTTGGTTTCAATCTATCAATGGAAACATTAGAAAACAAACATAATCTTTTGGTATTTTTTCCACAAAAAAACCTCACAGCCATTTCAGTGCTTGAAGTGTATTTAAATCACTTTTATTCACAGAATAATCATATAGGACGAAATAATGTCCAGTTTGATGTTCTGCCTGGGACAGTTTTTTCATTCATCAAGATGGAACGTGCAGATCTTCCTTTGTAGTCTTTAGAGGCACCGAACTTGCTCCCTCTATCAGAATCTACCCTGACAGGTCAGTGAAATATCATATACGCTCAGGATTTGGATGACTGTGCTGCCAAAGATTTCTGGCCAGCTAATGGCAAAGCAAAAATATGAAGCTGGGTTGCTTATTTGCAAGCCCTAATACTCTGTTCTGTGTATCATGGAAGTCCCAAGGCAATGCACAATAAATATTGGGTTTATTTTGGTTAACATTTATATTTATTTTAAGTTATCTAGTCAGTAACTAGGATTCCTAGACAGACAAGCAGGTGTATGTAGTACAGCTGAGTTCAGCACAACATCTGAGCACACAAAATATTGAATTATGATAGCATAGGGTCCTTTTACTTTTCAAAACTGAATGTGAGTTCTCCTGCTCTTAGAAGCTTGTTAAATTAACAATAGATTTCAATGAAAATACAGCGGTTCCAAAACCAAACAGAACTGATAAAGGTGTAAAACAGTAGTAACTTAGTTTGCTGTTACTCAAAACATTCCATTTTTATCTGCATAAGGCAAGCCATATTTCACAAACTCTGGTTTCACATTTCTTTTTCTTTCTTTCTTTCTGAACTGCATCATTAGTGTTCATACCTTTCAGTGCTGTTCCATATTCTACTGCTAAGAAACCCACCATGCCCTGTGCATGCTATTGACCAGCTCATGGCAGAATATTTACCTTTCTGTGTTTCTTTTCCCATCTTAGTGTTTTATTCACTCCATCTGGTCATACTACTTTGTTTGCAGATAACTGTCTACCTGTACAAACAAAACCTTAAAAAAAGTTTGGTAGAAACTGTAGATGTTTGGAAGTTAATATGGGACAGTCTTATTTAATTCTGCAGGGAGAATACCTTCCTAAAAAGGAAGGTCTTGAGAAGATGCCAAGCTGGTCTCTGATTTATGGCAAATCTGGAGAGAAATGGTTGGTTCACATGGTACAGTACAAGGGATTTTAAACATTTTCAGGCTGCAGAACAGATTAGTTTAAAAAAGAACCCTTCCCAGAACTCTGATTAAGAGGCAGAGCTCTAGTGACAGAAAATTTGATGAGTCTGAGTGATCTGTCTGTCTGTTTCATGGAACCCCATAAAGTTCTTTGAAAAACCCTGACATGCTAGATTCTACCTCTATACCTTTTAGATCAGGGTTCCTCAAAGTGGTCAATATCAACCGCCAAGGGTTGATGGGACTATCCAAGGGGTTGATTATTTTTATTTATAGTACTATTAGTTAAAGTAGGGTTTTTTAAATAATTTTATTAGAATTATAGATAACAAGAAAAGCCAATATACAGTAGGCTACAAAAAATACAAACAGAAAAATACAAAAGAAAAGAAAAAGTGTGGAAGAAGAGAAATAGGAAAAAAAAGAAGAAAATATAAAGTAAAAGTAGTTAAAGTAGTATTTATTAAGTTATTTTCATATAAATGTTTGGAGGTCAATGAACAATCTGAAACTTCATGAAGGGGTCAATGAGTTGAAAAGTTTGAAGACCCCTGATTTAGATGGTAGACTGAAGTTCTTTGATGTTAATCCTGTGCTGGTAGAAATTAAGCACAACAAAGACAGCTGCTGGTTTGTTTTTATTTGTTTACTCACACATTTTTGTGGCTTGTTTTTGCCTGGAGGGTATTCAATATGATGCTGCAGTCTGAAGTGCTAGCTCCATTTTATAATCACTATAGGGCATGGTGTACCAGTTCCAGCAGCTTGAGAGACACCCCAAGCTTTCTACAGAATGTCAAAGGCTGCACTCCAAACTAGTGAAGGGTCAGGGCCCATTGGGGGAATGCAGGAATTTTAGAGGGTGAAGGCATATCAAAACCTAGGACGTCTATTTTGTATTTTAAAACCACCAAAGAAGAGGCAAAAAAGAGGGAGTTAAAAATGTGATCTCACACATTCAGAGGGGCTGTGAGACCATAAAAAGGATGTTAGTAGGCCACCTGTAGTGCTTGGGCTATACATTTGCAACTCTGCTTTAGGGGATTCTGCCATTTTATTCTGCAATTTGAAACATTAATAAAAGGAGGATTCAAGAGATAGTGATAGAGTATCCCACTCTAATGGCCTTCCAAAAACTTGTAAAAAGTTGGGTTTTTCAGAAGGCCTTTGGTGATCATGTATAACCAGAAGCACCAGAAATGGTTTTACTATGTCTATGTTGTTTTAGTAATTTGGAATGTTGTCGATTATCTGGAGTCCTAGTCAGCTTAGGCAGTAAAGTAATCCAGTGAGTGAATGAATGAAAGCTGTTTCTCGACCATGATTATGTCACAGATATGGCAGTAGCTTCCTGAGCCATTGAGGAAAGTACCATCTGAGCTAACTATAAAATCCAACAAGACGTGGTGATGTATCCCATATAGACTTTTTATCATTTCTTTTTTCATGATCTGGTAGAATAATGCACCTTGGCTATTGTGTATTTTTGGATATTCCTATGGTTGATTGCTAAAACCAGTTAAATGTTGTAGGCATGTCCTATGATGAAAAAAAAAATATTCTAGTTTCCTCATCTGGTAATGTTTTATGTCCAGCATGGTTAATCCCTGACATATCAAAATAAGAAAAATATATACATTTTAATTTGCAGAATCTGTAATGCAATTGCAAATAGGCATATCCAGTTGCTTATGTGCTACATATTCATCATAAAATGGTATTTCAGATACTTTAAGCCTTTTATATTCCTTAAAGCATGTACTTAATTCTTGCAAATCCACTTCTTCATGCGGTATTAACATGAAGCCGCACCCCTGCTTACAAATCTGAATCAGCCTTGCTACATTGAGAACGTTCATTTAGACAGTGCCCAATTTCAATTATTACAGTCTGTGGGACGGGAGAGAACCATGTATGTTGCCTTTGGTTCAATTAACTAAAATAAGTTGTAAATTGTAGTTGGGCTGCATTATAAAATATTTTAGCAGCTGCAGTTCAATCCTGAGCAGATCTCCTCAAAATTAAAAGGTGCTAATAAAGAATTACTGATAATATTGTATTTAGCATGAGAACAAGAATCTAAAAACACCCAGACCAGGCCAGACATCTCTCTAAATCAGTATTTTATTTCTAGCTGAAAGGTATTCCACCAAACACTCTGCAACTGGTATTCAAGGGCATTATTGCTTCTGAACCCTGAGGACATCTATATAGCTGTCATTCCTGGCTAATAGCCACAAAGAATTATCTATGAATTTAACTTATTCCGTGTTAAAGTTAATAAATCAATTGACTTTTTCACAGTATATCCTTGTGTACTCTTAAAACTTCTTATGTTACATACAGACACATAGGCTGTAGTTGTAGAACAAATTATCCCTGATTTATCTATGGTTTATTTAATAAGTCAGTGTCTTGCATTCACACAATATATTGAACCAAAACATGGGCAGAGTTTGCACAACACACTAGGTTAACATGCAGTTGGCTAGTCAATACATCATGTGAACATAGCTACGTTGTTGTTGTTCAGTCGTTAAGTCGTGTCTGACTCTTCGTGACCGCATGAACCATATTGCGCCAGGCCTTCCTGTCCTTCACTGCCTCCCTGAGTTTGCTCAGTTTCATGCTCATTGCTTCACTGATGCTATCTAACCATCTCATCCTCTGCTGTCCTCTTCTCCTTTTGCCTTCAGTCTTTCCCAGCATCAGGGTCTTTTCCAAAGAGTCCTCTCTTCACATTAGGTGACCAAAGTATCTGAGCTTGAGCTTCATTATCAATCCTTCCAATGAGCAGTCAGGGTTGATTTCCTTTAAGATTGACTGGTTTGACCTCCTAGCAGTCCAGGGGACTCTTACTGACTACGGACTTTTGTGGCCAGAAACTTCTCCTTCTTTACTTGAGGAATCACAAGCTATCTTCATGTGGCAGATGTTAGTCTTCTACTAAGTAGATTTGAAGAGTGGTGCCTCTCATGTTTGAAATAATACCTATCCATAAGTTTACAAAATGCTACTACATTAAAATTACAGCCTTTAATCCATATTGTATTTAGAGATTTACAATTACACTTTTAGTATAAAATAGACTTCGCCTTCAAATATTAGAGGAAGAGTAGGATGTCAAGAGAGAAACCTGATACTACCACTTCAAACTGTAGGTAAAGGATATCATTTTGGAATGTTCCTTTGCAAAAATACCTTTTAAAACATTTGTAATGTTCTTCAGGAATAAAAATATCTCTTGCTGACAATTGTACTTGTGCTCAAAAAGTTTTTATATTTTGCATCATGAAAAAGTTTGGTCCATTTTATCACTGCAGAACATTATTCCTTCATTCTGTTGCATGTCAGTGCCTGATCTCTGTTATTGATCATTGTGTTGTATTTCTTATGTATAACAGTAACTAAATGCAATTTCCCTATTGAACCATGAAGTTCCTATCTTTAGCCTCATAGGGCTGTTGCGAAGATTAAAACAACTCATAGTCACATTGCATAGAGGCAAGTAATATAACTAGTAGAAGTAGGCAACAGGCTGTCTCTTAAAAGGGCCCAACATTTCAGTTTTGCAGTATGTTAGTATGTCACTGCCATGTTCTTTGCAGCTGTCAGCAGCCTAAAAAGATGGCCCATCTGTTCAGTATAAGAAAGACATTCCTTATTCTTACAGTACAAGAATCAGCACTTACTTGTTTACTTAGTGTATTTTGAATCCTGTTAATAACTGAAGTTCTTTTGAAGGATTGCAAAGCTACTTATTGGCTCAGTTTATGCTATTCATTTAACTAGGTTAAAGAATGGGTTGGTATGCAGACAGCTATATCCATTCACCAGTCCTAAAGTGTTCCAGAGTTAAGTTTCAATGGTCAGGTCTATTTGATTGCTGGCATGCAGATGAAGTTCTACAGTTGCCCTGTAAAATGAGATCTCTCTAGAAATTCCCTCAATACACTTTATATTTTATCACCCCTCCCATATTCATAAAAAAAATGGGATTTATATGGGTACCTGATACTATCTGCAGTGGTATCAATCCCATTTGGGCCACCGTATATCTTTGTGTAGGAGTTTTCATATTGTTGATGTCTGTGAGGCAGTCTAAAATGGCAGCTCCGTATTTAATTTGAGTGGAACAATTCTGATTGGGTGGTCTCGGTAAACTCACCCGCTTGTTCCAGAGGCTGGATCAGACCTGTTGTGTGAACACTGACAATATAACAGAGTACTGAGGAAAAAAGAAATAACTTGATGTGGAGAGCCACGGAGATGACCTTGGAGAAATGAAACAGACACAATGGTTGCAAAAACATGCTTTAAGCCTGGGAAACAGAGACAGCATGAGAAAGAAGCTCAGACTGTCTCCACTGAATTCACTGGGGTATAAGAAGGAGGGAGGGGAATATACGATCAGGCTTTCAAGATTTTATTACTATAGTCTATATCGATAACATATGATTCCAGCCAGATTTGTGGAGCCTGTTTCCTGACCTGGCCTATCTTGAAGGGCTGACAGTTGATCTAGAAGTGCAAAGTCATCAGTGGAGGGTGATGTGTGTATCCCAGGGAAATCATTCCACAAGTTGGCTCACGCTGTTGAGAAGGTCGTGTCCTGGCTTCATTTGGTGGAGGCACACACAGAGGGTCCAAGCAGAGCAGAGGGTCCAGGCAGCTATGTATGGAAGGAGACATACTAGCCCAAGCTGTTCTGGACTTCAGAAATAAGACCCAGATCATGCTTCAATTGTCTTTTGGGTATTCATATTTGCTTTAGTTTATTTCCTTCAGAAAATATTTAGAGAAATGAGATAACAGATGATACTTAGATAATTAGGTAAGATAATTAGAGAGCAACTTTGGTGCAGTGGTTAAGGTGCTGGTCTAGAAAGCAGGAGACTGTGAGTTCCAGGGCTCCCTTAGACATGACAGCCAGCTGGGTGACTTTGGGCAAGTCACTCTCTCTTACCTCACAGGGTTGTTGTGGGGAATATAGAAGGCAGGAGTATTAGGTGTGTTCACTGCCTTGAGTTATATAAAAAAAAGGTGGGATATAACAACAACAACAACAACAACAACTCCTGTCGTCACCATTAAATGCACCATATAGTTTTTATTGGACTTTTCATCCAATGTATTATTCAGATTTTTAGAGCGTTCATTCCCCCAACACACCTAACAGCCTAAAGCAAGGCAATGACATTCTTTGCCTAACTATTTTTAACTTTTTTTAATATATGTGTAGGAGTTTTGAGTGGCAGAATTAGTTTCAGCCAAGATGGATCATTGCAGAAACTAGGGTCCAGAAAGCACATCAAGTAACTGATTAGGCCAGAGCCATTTAGATTAGATTAATCATCTAATCCAGAGTAATATTATGGTAATTAGTTTTCTGTCATTCTCTGATTCCGGCCAGACAACTTTGTGGCCAAACAAATTGCAAAACCTGGGACAAGAGTGAATCAGTATTCTTTACTGGAATTGTACCATCGTTTTGCGTTAGACAGCATAATCACTATTTCTTAATTGCAACTTTTAGGGTTTCTTAGTTTGCAGTTAAAATTACTGTACATTCCCAGAACCTTTAGGGTTTCTTAGTTTGCAGTTACAATTACTGTACATTCCCAGAAGTAATTTCCACTGATTCAATTAATTCTTACTTAGTTTATACCCCTGTGAATATACATAGATACGCCGGGGGCGGGGGGGGGGAAGGGGCAGAGGCTGTGTATGATCAAGTGTTTGCTGAACAATCCTGTTTATATCCCGGATATTCTTGGGAACCAGAACAAGGAATGCCAGTCCATCCTACAAGAGATTAATGCTAGAATCACACATTCTAAAGTACTTTACTCATCATTTGAAACCTTCCAGCAGTCATGTACTAATCCACACAGTATTGCTTCTGTTCCTATATTTTACAGGCTTCAGACAGCTGGAGAAAAAACTGTTCCCCACTTCCTTATTCTTGATGCTGACCCGTATTTGGGTTGGTGCAATCCCACATTGGTCAATCATTTCTTCCCTGGCAGGATGGGGAAAAGCAGGGACGAAAATGGGAAGTAAAAAGAAAGGCTAACTGTTACTCCAAGGATAGACAACCTGCATTATATTACCGAATTCCACTCTGACCAGCCACATTCAGCAAAAATGATGGGGACGTGTTGGAGCTCCTGTTAAACATTTGGAGGGCCTCATATTGCATTATCTCAGCCTTTCCCACTGTGGTGTTCTCCAGATGTGAACTTTAACTCTCTTAAATCCCAACCACCAGGAGCATGCTGGTTGGGAATAATGGAAGCTGAACTGCGATATTTTTGGAGAATTCCAGATTGGGAAAGATGAATTACCCCTAGTAGCAGAAAAAGAGACTGTTTTAAGGAACAAGTGGGAAGTCTGTCTCAAGTTACGGTATTCTATCCTTGGACCATTTTTGCTTACAACAGTAATATACTCATTGAAATAAGATGAAAACTTCTGTGCTCTTACTCGCCCAATCCTATGAATGTGTGTCTTTGAGTTCAGCCTCAGATATACCTCTCCCCAACTGGTACATGGATATGCCCCAGTAACCAGTTTTATATGCCATGTCTTCATGACACTGCCTTTGCCTCACATCCCAAGAGGAGTTCCACCACACTCCAGGAGTCTGCTGGACTGTGAATCAGGCCACTCCACAACATCAAAGCCAGAATAAAAGCCAGCCTAACTCACCCCTCCACCCATTTTCTACGCCCCCCCCCAAAACACATGAAGTGGCTTTCTGTGCCAGAGTAGTGAACCTCTGGTTCCAATAAATATCTGTAAATATCAGTGAAACTTTCTGATGGGCATTGAGTAGGTTCAGGGCCCCATTCCAGCATGGCAGGGAAACTCGTTACACAGGCAGTGCCTAGCCTGCTTTGTGTTTGTTTGTCTACATCTTGGTGTTAGGTTCCTTAGCTCATGGTTGCTTTCAGCTGCAGTATGTTATCCACCAATAGCAAATTGGTCCAACTCTGGACCAATGTGCTGTTTGTTCAACAGTTCCACTCATTTTGATGGATGAGCAAATTTGGGGTTTGTGAATGCAGGTGAAGCCTCAGCTGCTGTCTAAGTCCTGCCTCACTTACTTTGGCCTTTGTGGGCCATAACGGGGAGCCTGCATGGAGGGGAGAACCCGGTTAAGAAGTGGCAGAAACTACCTGTATGAAGCTGAAGCAGATGCAGTATGCTTCCAACCATGACTGGATAGTTGAAGGTACCCCACCCCCCACCTGCTGAGTAGCCCATTCCATACCTAATGGTGGTAATTGTGGGACAGCACCCTCTGGGCACTCTGCAAAAAGAAAGGCAGAAGTGAGCAGTTGTGGATCCTAACAGTGCGCCCCTTATGAAGCATAATGTTCTGTGCCCAGCTTACAGTGGTGTAACCTGCATTCATAGAGACCTCTTTGCTTGCCACCGCAACATCAGATATTTCAGAAACCTTGGCCTCTATATGTTTCTATCATTGTGATCATGTGATAGAGGTAGAAATAAATGCCATGGGTTGCCATCCTGTGAACATTCCACTGGATGGTTGTACAGGGCAGTGTAACACAGTCACATGCCCTCATGTGCAAGGGAATGACATGGACTACTTGGAAGGTGAAAGCTTACATAAAGCTCACATGCATATATCAGGCAGGTTGGGTTGGCATGTGGCTGCAAACATAACAGGGCTGCAAATCAGTGTTGGGTGCTGTTGACACTACAGGTAGTCCTTGACTTATGACAACAATTAGGACCAGAACTTCTATCTCTAAGCAATACAGTCGTTAAGTGAATCACACCCGATTTTACAATATTTTTTGCCATGGTTGTTAAGCAAATCATGCGGTCGTTAAGTGAATACAGTTTCCCCCATTGACTTTACTTGTCGGAAGCCCCCTGGGAAGGTCATAAATGGCAATCATGTGACCCCTGGATGCTGCAACTGTTGTAAATGCACGCCAGTTGCCAAACTCTGGAATTTTGATCACATGACCACAGGGACGCTGCAATACTTGTAAATGTGAGGACTAGTCATTACGTTTTTCAGCGCCGTCGTAACTTCGAATGGTTTATTTATATGTCACATTTATGTAGCCGCCCATCACACACAAAGTGACTCTGGGCAGCATACAACAATGAAATAAATGTACATATATTTTATGTACCTTTTATGTACATTTTTACATATATTATGTACATAATAAAATTAACAAATGGATAAAAACAATCATAAAAAGATAAAAAGTTATTAAAATGAAAACAAAAATTTTAAAAATCTTAGATTTTAAAATATACAAACACCACAGAAAGAGCAGAATATCAATTACAGTGGAGCCATCTAAGAATGTCTCTGGTTCCCAAAGACCCCCAGGCCTGATGACATAACCAGGTCTTGAGGGACTTCCTAAATGACAGCAGGGAAGGGGTGAGCCTAACTTCAGGAGGGAGAATGTTCCTCAAAGGAGGGAGCCAGGGCAGTTGTTAAACAAATGGCAGTAAGTTGAGGACTAGCTTTATCTGTAGCCTTCCTAGCATAGGAACCATGGGGGCTGGTGGGCAGCTAAAGGAGCCTGCACAAATCCCTCTTGATCTGTTTCATCTGCATGCAGATCGGTGCAGTAGTAGCCCCCTCACCCCAGGCAGCGTGGTGATAGACTATGGGGGAGGAAAGATGGCTGCCGGCCAGCAGAGTTTCAATGTGCCCTGACTCAAGGAGAAGCTGCAACATGACCTTGTCAGGTTGCCAGGACGCCCCAGCCTGGGAAGTCATGACTGAATCTTAAATACTGAGGGACTCTTGGAATTAATGGCAACATACTGTAGCTAGAGAGAGCAACCATTATAACATGCAATGGGCACTACATGTCAAGATCTCACCCTGGAAACCACAGTCAGGAATTTGCAGAGAGATACCTCTACAAATGAAGCAGTTTGCAAACGCTGTTGCCAAGGTCGGGGAGAGAGAGAGAGAGAGCTTGAAAGACTAATAGACCCAAGATATGGGGTCGGAGGGGAGGAAAAGGAGTGTCCCCAGTCAGCACATCAGTAGGTACGTACGCACGGGCAGCAGCGTTGGAAACACACGAAGTGCTTGCATGCCTGCTGCAATGAAGAAGAGAGAGGAAAAAAAACCTAACACAACGAAACAGGAACGAACGAGGAAAAAGTAGTTCTCGCGCCTCCCGGGTCAAAATTCCAAAGAGGCGCTCGCCTGGGATTGGCTGCAGCGCTCGCTTTTCGGGGCGGAGAATTAGTAATCTCAGCAGACTCCTCCGTGACCCGAGAGGGCCCTTGGACAGCCCTCGTCACCGCACTGGCAGTAGCGCGCACCTAGTGGCATTCTGCATGAAAGGTGTGCGCGCGCGCCCCCAATTCGCGCATGCTTTGCTCGGAGCGAGCGAGCTGCCGGCGCCTTCTGCTCAGGGAGCTCTAGACGGACTTAATCCAGGTCCTGGTGTGGACTTTTTTTTCCCGTCTTGAACAAATCCAACGCAGGCTTCTTCTTTACCCGTAAGGGCAAGGGGTGGAAGGAAGCCATGTGCTACCGGGCTTCCTTCAGCAGCCACCTCTTGCTGCAGCGCTGAGACGTACCCTGCGTGAAACAAAAGGCTCCGCTCGTCTGAATGAATGTACTGGTGGTCACTTGGCCGGAGGGGGAGAGAGGGCAAGCGAAGAAGGGGGAGGCCACGGGATGGCAGCTGGAGAAGAAAGGGCGTGAGGAACTCCAGCCCCTTCGCCTCACCAGAAGCAATAATCGCCCCCTTTGCAACCCATGCTGAAGCCGCCGTTCCCTTGACTGGACTCTCTGAGTTGGTGCAGCCATGAATAACTTCTTAACGGAGGTAAGATTTGGGAAGGGAGCAGGCAGAGTTGGTTAATTTCCTCCGGCGCTCGTGAGCTTCCTTGAATGTGTTCACGAAGTTGGGCACCGTACAAAGTCTGCCGGGCACCCTTACGTGAATGTAAGCCCCACTGAA
The DNA here is from genome assembly GCA_030867105.1 of Liasis olivaceus. Classification (NCBI taxonomy): domain Eukaryota; kingdom Metazoa; phylum Chordata; class Lepidosauria; order Squamata; family Pythonidae; genus Liasis; species Liasis olivaceus. The sequence continues at coordinate 82,435,108 of CM061350.1, forward strand.
GTCCACGGGGGTTGATATAGGATCGCAGTCTTGTTTGTGCTTTGGGATTTCAAGAGATGAAGGATAATAAGCCTCTTTTCACCCCCTCCCGGCAGTCCTATCAATGGCTTGATAAAAGTTTATTCTCCAGACCCGGACATGGTATGGAAAGCAATGAAATGTAGGCTTAACTTTTGAGAAATTAGTGGAAGTTGCAGCCGGGGTCGCTTGGAAGTAAATCTGATTGCTTTCAATGGAACTTAAGGTCCAGTGGGGAAAGCATTGCGATCTTAAAAGTTAGTTAATGTGGTCCAAACGGGACCGTAGGTGAGTCGTCAGATCTTTACCTTTTTTTGCAAGTAAATTCATGGAGATAGTGTTAGGGATAGAGCTCATATATCATTAAAACCGGTGGGAAATGGATCCTTGCTTTTAGTGGGGGTGAATGCGGCGTGTATGCGTGCTTCCGTGTTTCCCTTTTGATTCAGGATGTGCGGCGCAGAGGTGAGCCTCTTTTGTGGAGAATTGCCGTGCTTGCATGCCTCGCTCGCTCTCCTATTGTTTGGCGCGTTGCATTTAGGTCAGTAAATTGAACGGGGGGGGTGTGCCTTGGCCCAGTGAGCACATTCAAGTGCCAGGAGAAAAGCGCCGCATTTGCAAGACCGTCCTTGTGCAGAAAATCTGCGGAAAGTTTATTTTAGAGCAAGGCACGTTAAGCGCCTAGCTTCTTGCAGAGCGGTCTGCAATTTCCTTGCTAGGCTTCCTGTGAAGGGGATATACAGGCCACTGCAGGGGTTCAAAGCCTTCCATGTCAGCAGAGAGCAGAAGGAAGAAGCAGATGGGGTGGATTGGTGAAGAAGAGACGAAGGATTTATTTCATTTTGGTCCATTTCCTCTTTTGTCTTCTGCTATCCACTTTATAATGTTGACCAGATGTTCTCCCCCCATTTTTTTTCTTATTAAAATTTAAAAATAAGCAAACAGTGCTGGAAAAGTCTGATCTAAACCCCATCTTAAGATTCCTTTTTAGTTAATTACTGTTCAATTTAAAACATTTTAAACATGCAGAATTTTGACTAGTTCATGTATATTTTGCCAAGACATTTGGGCATGACAATAAAGTAAAATCCCTATCTGTTGCAGAAGAGAAGAGTGTATTTAGGCAGGATCAAGAAGCCCCATTGATTTCAGTAGACGAGTCATGCTTCTAATTAAAAATATGCTTTAAATATGTGCATGACTGTACAAGCGTGGTCTTTGGGCATTATGATTGATTTGCAGATCGCTAGGCCAAAAAAATAGTTTATGTTCTGTTTAAATCATTACTGTACTAACTAAAAATACTTCCACTTGGTTAAACTTTCCCTTCACTTCAAACCATGCTTTTTGATAAGAATTGTATATTAATCAAATTTAATTCTAAGGATTAGGGATCTTGTGAAAGTTGAACTTGCATGATTTCAAAAAGCTTCCTAGTATTGTTACACTATGCAAAATACAGGAATGTAACTCTTCCATTCATATAAAGCCACTAGCAGATTGATGTATTGTTAATTTCCTGTTTTTTATTTAAAACTACTCTTCTCCCTGAAGTTATGTGGAAGTACTGTAGGAGTAATCAATATTTGGCAAGTGGAAGATTATAGCACTTCTCTAAGGAAATGACAGGCAAATCTGAATTAAACATTAGTTCTTGGATTTTAACTTTTCTCTGCCTGACCTTGCAGATGTTGCTATAATGCAGCAACACTTCTGTGGGTGATTAAGAGTTCAGTAATTAGCATGTGACATATTATCAATCTTTCCAGTTCTTTTAGCTTATTTCATTATTGATGCTTTAAGATGAAGGATGTCTCTAAATATATAGTGTGAGATGCATTTTGATATATATTGGTGACAGAGATAAAATTATCAGAAAAGACATAACTTTTTTTTAATATTCTTGTTTGCCTGGAATTAACATCATACTTTGCAGATATGCATGTTTTGTTCACTAGGAATTAAGCTTGACCTGAGGATGGCTTTAGTCTATACTTTTTTTTTCCAGTTAGAGGAAATAATTTTAAAGATAACCTGATGCAAGGAGTTAAGTCTTAATTATTGAGAGGCTAGGTTAGAGAATACAGTATGTATAGATCAGGGGTCCACAAACTTTTTCTCTAAAGGACCAGACCCTGCCCCTCCTCTGCCTCTGTGGGCAGGTCTGCAGGCGAAGGAACACAGCAGCTATTGGATGGTGCCAGCCCACCAGCAAGGAGGTCACTGATAGGTTGCTGCCGCCCAGGACACCTGGCCCTCTGCCCCCCCATCTCAAGAGTTCGGCTGAGGCTTGGGCCTGGTGATCTACTACCCACCCGTCCATTTGCAGGCTGTATAAAAATAGGCAGCAGGCCATATTTGGCCCATAGGCTGCAGTTTACCAACCCCTAGTGTAGATGATAAAACAAACATTTAAGCATGTAATACTTTTTATTGATAGCTCCAGGGAGGCTGGACATAGAATTCAGTTCAGAAATTAAAACAATTTATTGTATTTTATGACTAATTTTAAATTGTTTTGATTTTTTAAATTGCAAGATACTGTAAACAAAACAGAGAGCCAGTTGATGTAATGGTTAAGGCATCAGGCTAGAAACCAGGAAACAGGAGTTCTAGTCCCACCTTAGATCCAAAGCAGCTGGGGGAACTTGGGCCAGTCACTCTCTTTCAGCCCTAGGAAGCAGGCAAGGGCAAACCACTTATAAAAATCTTGCCATGACAACTGCAGAGACTAGGCAGTCCCTGGAATCAGTGGAGTTGCCAGGTGTCAAGACTAACTCAAAGGCACTAAAATAAATAAAATAAATATAAATGAGTCATCACAAAAATTTTAAATTTCATGAACTATGAGTTTATCAAATATACCACATTAATATCTTTCTAAGATAAGAGTATTATTTGATATAAATTGAAAAACATCCTTAGGAGAAGACAGTCAAACATCCTTCTGAAAGTTTCCAAAAGAAGTTCTACGGCACATTTTAATGCTTCAATCCTGTACTCAGTTAACATATCTTTCTTAAATTGGATCTGCTCTTCTAATTCATAGCTACTTTTTTGTGTGTGTGCAGGCACTTTCATTTGCATAGCATCCCACACCTAGGTTGGGTACACTCATCATGCCAAAGCCAAATCAAATGTTAGCTTAGTATTTTCAGTGAATCCAAACATTGTGGGTTATAACTCAGTTTATGGCCAAATGTATTCTATAACTCCAGCCAGTGGTGGTTTGTTCAGCAAAGCACGGCTTGCAAGGTGTGAGTTGAATCTTCATTCAGCCCCTAAAGTGCTATATCATGGGGTATTTCTGAATATGTAGTTTGGATGTTTGGTTAAGGGCATATTGCATGCTCCTGATTTGCTCAGTTATTCTGAAACAAATACTTTGTTATTTTTTGTTTTTGACTAACTATTGTATTTCCCAGTGCTGAAAATTATTTGAACAAGCCATTCTATTTGAATAGCTGGACTATTACAAAGATAGGCGAACAGTGGTCATGTGATACTGGATTTAACTGTTGGAGATCTGGGAACTCATATAGGCCCTTATAACAATTTACTGTATAAACCTGAATGATTCCCTTAATCTGTCCATTTATTTTCTGCCAGGAAGATTATATACCTCCTCCATGAGCAGGATAGAATATTTAGTATCTGTAAGGCAAATTTAAATCAATCTGTAGAGTATATTAACTACAGGTTTTTTATTACTGTAATTTTTTGAAAAAAGCAAACTGTGAGGTGAACATGTTCTTCAGGTGTTCCTAAGCCTCCAACAAAGACTTTTAAGCAGCTGTTTTATATAGAACAACTTGAAATAATTAGGCATTTTGGCAGACTTGCAAAAGATGAAAAAATTCACTCACAATTACTTAAGGTTACCAAAAACAACAACAAAAACAAAAAAAGCCACATCTACCTGGGGCTTTTCCCCCCCATGTTGTCTTCTTTTCACCTCCTTTGCTGCAAAGAAATCACAACCCAATTTATTTTAACATTTTCAAATGTTTTTCTTTCTTCATCCCTTATCAATTTCTCTTGTCCCTTTCTCTTTTTTCACATGTGTTTTTTTAGTTGCTAAGCTTCACAGTAAAAGCACACAAGATTTATAATCTAATATATTTACACATTCAGGAAATGCAAGTTTTCTGAGCTCTGCAGTGGGACTCACTGACATAAAAAAATGTGCCTATTCTGTATAAACCTTTGAATCTAGGAAGAGAGAAGACAAGTAATTTTCAAACATGAAAACACAGTCATGTTCATATCCACCATGACAGATCTGTGGGACTATTTAAGTAAAAAATCAGTTTCAAAAGTAGGAATTATAGGTCAGGGTTGGGCAGTTGATTTTGTTTAAATTGGGATTTTTAATCCAGCATAATTGGAGGGCTCCAGATTGAGGGAGATTGTGTTACTTAAGTGGGGGAGGGGGTCAAATTCTTTTTGAAAGTTGTACTGGGTATATATCTAAAAGTCTTTGCTAGACCATGTATTTAGTATAGTTAGTTACCACCCTGACCTTTTCCTTCCTAAAAGGAAGCCCTTCATCTTTTTAGTGTTTTTGCTGCTCCTATAAGAAAAAAAAATTGCTGCTGCATATCTCAGAATAGTAATTAGTGAAATAAAGAGTTAAGTCTTTTTAAGAAACTAGTCTGAGCCTTTTTCACCTCATCAGTTTCAAAGAAATCTAAAAGCTGCATTGGGTGAGCAGGAAAACAGATTATAACATGTTGAATGGCATGTTGTTAATTTAAAAAAAGTTAACTCCTCAGGCTGGCATCATTTAGAGGTGTTGGCTGCAGTTCTCAGAATTCTTGGTCAGCATGATATTTCAGTAGTCCTTATAAGTGTCCTTAGCACTGGCCAATATTTTTGTTGCCTGACTGCAAAGTAGGACTAAGGCTGAGAGAATCATATATATGTCCTACAGTGCAGCCAGGAAAGAAATTTAAGCATTATTCTTAACCTTTTCACTGAAATAGAGGACTTGAAGGCACTTAGCTTGGTCTTAGTTCCTTATTTGATGGTTGGAATGGGGACAGTATTCTTTATAGTGAAGGATGAGTGACTTGGCAAAACTTCATGAAATGTAGGCTTCTTGTGTTCCCATCCTGAAAGATCTTCTGTAACGTTTTGAGTTACATAAAAGTAGACATTCCATCTTTTGTAGCTTTTTTCAGGATTAACACAAAATGAAAGAAAAAGAAGTATGTTGTGAAATTCTCACTTCTGTGGTTCTATTAATCTCATATTTGAGACTAGTTTCATGTGACTGAGTGCTCGTTGAAACTAATTTATATTGCTTACTAATGAAAATTACTCACCTGAGACTAAATGAGTAATATTTTGGAACAGTGCAGCAGGCTTTTTTTTTTTTAATGTTAATTTGTGGTTTCTGAGTGCAACTTTGATGATTTCATTTAAGATCTTTCAGGTCTTCTGACATATTGATACTACTTTAAAAGATCCTTTTGTCTTGTTCTCTTTATGATTTTGCTTTTAATCTCAGTCCAAAGTTCTGTTACTGAGCATAAACATATAGCAATATGGCAGTGTAAAGCAAAGTAACAGGATTCAAAAAGCAAACGTATAATTGCCGTTAGTCATAAAAGTTCAAGGAAGTTTTCCTGCTCTTCTGCTGTCGTATTAATTTCAGTGGGGCTTCCTCAGGAGATCTTTTCTTCCTGGTAAATTGTATCTCTTTAAGTCTATCACTGTGATCATGGCAAATGCTGAATCAGATTTTTGAACTCATAGTTTAGAACTCGTAGAGCCCTGTTCACACATAATGTAATCATAATGAGCAGGTCTTGTCTGGCTCACATTATGCATCAAATCCTATTTATGTCTTGGAAGAATGATTCTGACACAGCTAGTAATTCAAAATTTAAAATGAGTCACTAACTGTTCTCCACCCTTATGAATCTTTGAATGTTTCAGCTGTGTAATCTGGGTCATCTGACTAGGAAGGAAAAAGAATGGAGTCTTTAGTTATCCTGTTTGCAAACCATGGAGCATCTTCATGTAACTAACATGTAAAAATGGTCTGGAAACAGTGGTCAAATACTAGTTTATATTATTTATACACATAATCTGCTACCAACCCACATTTGCAGGATGAAAAGGCATGTTCAGTCAACTGTGATAGCCACAACAGCAAGATTGAATTTTGAATTGTCACAAGAGCAATATTAGGGTTTTGATTAAAATAATAATAATAATAATAATAATAATAATGGGGCTTGGCACCTATAATCAGATTAGAAAAGGTCTTTATTCAGCAAGTCTTTAGGTCATCCCCAAGCCTTTGCATAGTTTCTGTTTTCCAGGGCCAGTCCAAACTGCCAGCATTGTCTAAGAGCAGTTAAACTATGATACAGTTGCCTCTACTGCTCCAGGAGAGTCTAAGGTTTAACCTCATGTTTGCTTGTTGCAGTGTGAAGACTGTTGTTGAGGACATGTTGTCATTAAGTTGCTTCTATACCATCCACTGCCTGTTGTTGGGGCAGTTTAGAGTTGGTTTTAGTTTTTCTGATTTGAAAGTGGTATCTTCCTTTTCCTGAAACAAGCTTTCCATGTGCAGTGTACAATTTAGGGTGCTTTGGGGACAAACATTTGGGTGACACAAACAGGGTGAGGGATATGATTAACTCCAATTGGCTGCAAGTCTGCCAACAGGAATATTCTCTCCCCCTCTAATTTCTGGGTCTTCTACCTCTGGCTATTTTGGCTTTTGCTATGAGACTGGACACCTTGCTTGCCCAGCCAATTTTTTCTTTTCCAAGTTTGTGGGGTTGGTTATGGGAACACCAGTCTCATGTGAAACTAAATTTCAGTCTTTCAGGAAAGCTATATTTCCACCCTCCTCAGTATTCAAGCTTATAGGATAGAAAGGTTTTTTGAAGGATCACAGCTTTTGCAGAAACTAGGACCCAGTAACCAGAAGAAAATCGTTATCTACCTACGTGTGTGATATAACTCTATTCATGGCATCATAGCCCTAATCTCTGAGCTTTCTTTCTCAGGTTACAAGGACAAGATTGTCCATGCCTGCCTTAGGATGTCTTAAGAGTTTTGAACACCGTGGGATCAAAGGAAAGATAGTTCGGACAGAGGAGAGATTTGGACTGATAGCTGTAATTTCAGGCATGTTCAGATAAAATGCATTGCTTGTTATTTAATACTTCAGTGTTAGCAAAGGTACATAGGAGAAGTCTTATATGTATAATTTGATGGATACAAAATCTGTTAATACCTCTCCTATCTTACTGTCACCTGAGACATACTTTTTATTCTTAAGTATTAAATTTATAGGAAAGCGTGAGAAGTGCACCTATAAACAATCATGAAAAATGTATCTCTTTGGCTGCAGATATACACTGTGGAAAAATATGCCTGAGGATTCCTGGTTTAAATAACAGCATAAGTGAGGACTACCTGTAGTCTTTAAATATGGAGACTTATTTTTATGAAGAATCTCTTGAGAAGATAGAAAGGAATTGGATCATATTTGCTCATTGTCCTGAATCAGATTTAGTCCAGGCAAGCTAGCTATTCTTTTACCTTTTGAAGTTTTTCTTTGAAGATAGAGAACTATCACAATCCCATGTGGAGGGAAGTATTTCAACATACTTGCCTGTGTTTAATATTTTTCCAGATAAGTGGTAATGACATCAGAATGAGCAAGTCTATCTTGATTATTTGTTCAGGTTTCAAGTAGAAAATGCAGGTGTATTTCAAAGACATAGATGAGGCTTTAATATCTACTCTGCAATAATGGATAGCGGAAATCTCGGTATTCCAAGATTTCTTACATGCTCTACAAAAAGAGAATCATAAAGCTCAATTTCTCTTATTCTGTTACTGGTAGGATCTTCAGTATTGGGAGGGTGTACGCACTGACTTAACTTTTAAAAATTCTTAACATTTGATACAACTGCTAGATTTTGATCTAGCTCAGGCTTCATACCACATCATAATTTACTCTATCAGGGATTTTTAAATAAGCCATACTTGGCTAAGTTCACAGGACTTTAAGGTATAATTCATTGCATAAGCCACACTGGCTGGGTTTCCAAAACATGCTAAATCAAAACCAAACAAACTACATTTTGGTTTAGGGCAATTTATGAATCTGTTGGGCATATATCTACTAATAAAATTTTTGGAGGTGGTTATGATATGGGCAAAGTACAGTGGTACCTCGGGTTATGAACGCCCCTCCTTACGAATTTTTCATGATATGATCAGCTCTGGCCCCAGAAATTTACCTTGCCGTGCGACCTCCGCCCTGCGCTATGAACCGGATCCGCGGCCATTTGCCCTGCTGCCACGTGGTCGTGGCTTCCTGTGGGCGAGATCGCGGTAGCAAGGAGACGTTCGGTGAGGCTTGTGGTGTGTGTTGGGGCGTTTGGAAGGTTTTTGGTGTGCTTGTCAGCATGGCTCCAAAGAAAATGCAGAGCCGTATGTATTTACATTGAACCTTATGGGGAAATTTGCCTCGCGGCGCGACCAAATTCGGAGGGCGGATTAGCCGTATTTACATTGAAACTTATGGGGAAATTTGCCTCGCGGCGCGACCAAATCGAGTTGTGATCAGAGTCACGGAATGGATTAAGTTCGTAACGCAAGGTACCACTGTATCTTTCATGCCTCTTGAGCTCAAAATATGCAGCTTGAAAAGTTGGGTAGGCAAAAAGGTGATGGGAAGTAGCTCCCTGATGGGAAGGCTTATCAGTTGACAGGAGAAAAAAACTCCTTGCCCCCAAAATGGATAATCAGATTTCTCCTGCTCCAATGGAGAGGGCTGTGTTGAATATGTTCCCTGCTAAAATCATCTGTCAGATGCCACTTCTGAGTATTTTTCTTTGGCTTTTCTCTAAATAAAACTTTCTTCCTTATTTCAGTACTTGTTGCAGATACTGGGTTTTTTCTTCTTCTCTATATAATTGAGCTAGTTCAATTGTGCTATGAAATTCTGTTTTGTGTGGCTTTTTTCTAGACCAGTGTTTCTCAACCTTGGCAACTAAGATGTCTGGAATTCATCTCCCAGAATTCCACACATCTTAAAAGTGATGTATGATCACTTTAGATCAATCACTGATCTAGACTGTTGGATTATTTGACTATTTAATAAAAACGGTGAAAATGATACAGTCAAAATAAATAACTACATGAGTATTTGTATTAAGCAGTTTATTTTGCAACATTGAATAAACAAAATGTTATTAAAAACAACACTTGTGACTCCCTCTTCCACTTTTCTCCATGACTTATTAGGTAGGCTGAGTTGGGAAACAGTGGCTGCCAAAGTCACCCAGTTAGCTTCCATAGCTAAGAGAAGACTTGAACCTGGATCTTTGCTAACTGTATAGTTTAACCTCTACAATGCACTGGTCTTAATAATGTACTTATTGAATGTCTTGTTAAGGACAATATTACAAATTTAATTGCAAGCTGTATGACTTTCTTCTATTTGGCAATACCATTAAAATAATATTTAAATATTCTAGGAAAAAAACAGTGTTGCAAGATTGTGGAGTTCAAGTCAGGACAAGGTACAGCAATATGTTTAGCTTGTCATGCTGAATTGTGATTTTGTTATGAGTTCCGGGCCTGCATAGTCTTCAGTAGACTATTTTTTGGGCTGTTTTTTTTTTTTATTTTGGGAAATGGGTAACTAAATTTGTATATTTTTATTTTGAACTATATGTATATTTTGAAAGGAATATACAGATGTCAAACTGTGCTCCTCAGTTTATGCAGTGCGTTGTTTCAGGAAGGAAGGAAGAGGATAGGAAGGAATTATTTCCCATTTCTATGTGACTTGATTCATACAGACCATATAACTAAAGATTTTCCTGGATTGGCCTATTTAAAACCTGTAGTCGAAAGACAAATGGAACAGTTAAATCTTTCTTCATGGGAAAAAATGTCAGAGGGAAAAAAAAAACTAGCCACAAGACTGTGTCCCTTACATGTGCTGTGGCTCATTTTAATGGATAGATGTTTGAAGCATGCAGGCCCTTTACTTCCAGGCTACAATGGTGCAATTCAAGAATATTATTTGATCTTGCTGGTTTGTATAAAACTGGCTATGTGAGTAAACGACAATTTCCCTATGGTGTTTTCCCCTACCCCTCCAAACAAAATTTTGGAGATTTATCATGTGATCTCATGTGATCATGCTGTGAATTTTCCCATTTCTGTTCTATAACTCTGGCTGATGGACACAGAGAAATATACCACATAATGGTATGCTGTCATGTGGTAAACCATCCTCAATATTACATAGAATTTGACTGTCAGCATGCCATTTTCATTGACATTCCAATGGAAAGCATAATATCTGTTCCTTTTCTGTTTATTTGAATGTCTTTCCAATTTCACATAAGTGCTGGAACATATAGGAAACAATTAAGAGCTACTTCAATATACTTTCACAAAGGAGGAAAACAACCTAAGAGAAAATACCCTTAGTTTTTATATGCTATTCCAAAAACTGGTATTTTCTGTTTTTTCTCCTAAATGTGCACTAAGCAGGAGTAATACCAATGAGCTGTTTGTTTTCTAAAATAACAGAATAACAATCTGCCATGAGAAGTGGTTTTCCCTTTACAACTAAACAAGTCAGGTTATTTTTGTGTCAGCTGGATAATATAACTATTGCAGCTGTGTTTTTCTTAAAGATTTCTGATTTTAATATGCTGTTTGAAAGAAGATTAAACATGTTTTTTTCCAGAAGAGGAAAAATGAATGCTTTATTTTTTTTTAAATTGCATACCAGCTGCTATTAAAACAATACCACTTATGTGAATTATGGAAGACCATTTTTTTTCCTGTGTGGGGATCCAGCACTTTGCCATGTGTTAAAGTTCCAGTTAATGTGGAATCACTGCTACACACAATTTAGCATAAATGCTTTCTACCGCTCTGAAAAAAAAACAACCTATGTAAATAGTGCCAGAGCAGCAGAAAGTCTAACGTTGGACAGGTTATCAAAAAGAAAAAAAACTCTGAATATAAACATAATCCAAAAAAAAAGTTTGAAGGAAAGATACTGCAACTCTTTGATTATAATTCATTACATTAAAGATGAAACTAGAGATAATTCAGAGCAGCTGAATTAAACAGGAGGAAGGCCACAGTGCTTCATGAAATTTAAATGCATTATCCCATACATTTTATCTAGTTTAAATTAGAATCCCTTACACTTTTACTTAGTTAGAATCGGAATCTTCAGCCTTAACAATCCAGAGTTTCCATTGCTGATGGCAAACTGTTTGAAAAACATATTGGAATTGGCTTTCAAAATGAATTCAACACAGCTTGTAAAAATTAAAAGCACAACAAAATGAGGAATAAAATGAAATGAATGTATAATTTAATAATGGAAAGAAAAGCATATTTCCATGTCCACTAGTAAGAGGGTTACGAAGGTTGCATGATGCCATGGTGCAAGGAACAGCAGTGAAGGGTAAGATTTGTTTATGCTACCCAACTCCCTGCTAGCCTATGTAGAAGAACACAGACGCGATCTTGGAGAAGGCGTACAGAGACCATTAGTAAACTATGAGGTCAGTCCAGGAAGACAAGACAGTCTGAGAAAGAAGCGTAAAGTTGCCCCACCTTGATTTTCTTTAGCATAAGAAGGAGGGAAAGGGAATCACTATTAGGCTTTCAAGATTTCATATTGTAGCTATAAAGTAGTGTTCTTGTATTTCTTTAGGCATCTATTTTCTGACCTAGCCTACCTCAAAGGGCTGACAACATGCTAGCTTCAAATAAGATGGAAGATGCTGTTCTGTTGCCACTGTTGAAGATTCAAGTCAGGTTCTGTACATAGAATTTGAGATGTGGATTTCATCTTGAACTACAACTCCCAGTAGCTATCCACAACTAAAACTGTCAAAGGCTTTAGTACAAAAGAATATTTTCACTGGTTATCTAAAACGAAACAAAGTAAAAGTCAGTGCATATGTTTTTGAAAGCCATTGTACAGACAGCAAGTCACAACAGAAAAGACTCTGATCTATGTAGCCCTCCAACACAGGATGTCAATAGAATATTCCTCTGTAATAGCAGAAGCTATGATACTGTATGGGAGAAGATATATATTGAAAGAATAGTGGTACTTGTATGGCTGAATGGAACAGTGTAAAGTTAAGCCTCCTCTCATGTAACTTCTAAAAAGGATGGGATTAAAAAAAAAAAAAAAGATCTGGGGGATGATCTGACCATCATGAAAAATATACTGATGTGAGTTGGCAGAGGACAAATCAGGCTAAAACTTTGTATTTTAATTTTTGTTACAAGGAAAAATTTATGCAGTTCAGAAATTAATTTGGCATGAAATGTGCTGCATTTTTTGTAGTGCTTGTTTAAACAGCACACTATACTGTATACAGTATATTGATTAGAGTCTCTAGATGAATTTTAAAATAACATTACTTTTTCTTTGTTTTTGCAATTATTATCACTAATTGAGTATTTAGAAAGTATTGCAACTGATATTGGTGGCTAACCTTTTAAGAGGAATCCTTCCTCTTTCCTTTGATTTTAAGGAATGGACACTGAGACTAAGAATGGCCCAGACTCAATTCCCTGCTCATTTAGGAAAAAAACTCATTGGGTAACTTTTGGATTCCAGTAACAACAATCTTGGAGAGGGATAACTATGTACAGTACATGCCTTGAGCTCCTGACACGAAAGCAAAATGTGGTGAACAGTTGTTAAAATATTTTTTCCACCATGACCAGTAATGCTCATTTTTACTTGTAATGAAATAAACAAGGGTTTATTTTTAAAAAACAAAGATTCCAGTTCTTTTAACCTTGCAGTCTGATCCTCTTTAAATGAACAACTGCATTGTGTCTCAGATGTTAATATCATTCTTCTTTTGAAAGAAGACTTGTTCAAATTCTGCCTTTCTAATCCCATTGTACATTTCTCAGTGTTGCTTATGTTTTTGCTATGAGAATACTACTACTGAGGTATCTTTTATATTACAAATGAAAACTTACAAATCAGAGGCTTAAAATGTAGCAACACTTCTATATTTACTACTAGTGACACTCACAATACTTCTTGTGAAAGTACTTCCTGAGATCATGTGTTGAACCCAACCTCTGTGATGTTTCTCCTTTCTTTTTATTCTTTGGTAAAAGCTCTTTTTCTCCTCAACTGATAATTTTATATCCCAGTTATACCTAGAACTAATTCCTTGGACTGCCCAGCTTAGAATCAGGCTGCATCAATCTACTACAAATATGCTTGTGCATAGGTATACATGTAATGGTTTTGTAATCATAGAGAATGAGTATGTTCTTGTCTAATGGGTGTGTCATTTCTGGAGCAAGCTAAGCACTCAGATGTAAAAGAGGTTTATTCAAAGTGCAAGTTATAATTCTATTTTGGGGGGTTGGTTGGCTGGCTGGCTAGAATAGTCATAGTGGATTATCAACTCATATATTCAAAATGAAATAGTATTCTTATTTTGGGGAACTAATGAAAGACTGTTGCTCCACTTTTATCTTGCTCATCATTTAAGAATAAGCAATCTCATTGATTATTACCCTCAAAATGTAAATGCGGTATTTATTCAACACTGTATTGGTACTTTTAACAACACACAAATCTATTGTTGATGTTACCCCTAGAGTAATTTATTTCAACTTGAATATGTTGGTTATACATTTGTTCTGGTTGTCTATTGTATGCCCATTATGTATGTGGGTATTTTTTTAGGAACAAAAATCATGTACTTAGCAACTACTAAAGTCAAAAAACAAAAATGAATGGAGAATGGCACCTGGGATTGGAAATCCTGTGCAGAATTGAATTATTATATGATATAAATTACCGCAAAGTATCTATTGATGGATCCTGGTTTATACATATCTAGAGATGGAATTAATAAGGAGAAATGTGCTCTAGTATTTATGCATGGGTTTTTTGTCCAAGAACTGAAAGAGGTGCTTGCTGTTGATTGCTTTGGACAACAGATACAGGTAGTTTGAAATTACCACAGTGCTGAAAAATTGACTTTTTGCAGTGGTCTAGTGTTCAAAATTTGGGTGCTTGGCAGCCCACTCACACTTACAACCACAGGGGTGCTATAATGCCCCTCACCTGCCTATCTCCCTCCCCCCATCTATACCCTTTTGGCCACTGTGCACAGCAACTCTCATCGACAGCAGCACTGGGGCTGGAGTTGAGGTCTGAGGCCTTCAGCAGTCTCAGCCAGCTGCTACTGCCCCCAGGCCTTGACTTCAGCCCCAGCACCACTGCTGCCACTTCAAGCCCCACATTGCTGGCCTTCACTGTCTCACGCTGTTCTCCATGCTGTGCCTGTCATTCCTTCCCCAAGCCAACATCCCATTCTTGTGATTCTTCGGAAACATTCGCAATTTGAAGAAGGAATGGTGCGCATCCCATTCTCTCAAGATCTAGCGAAGACCAGAAGGTTTCTGAAGGACTGCAAGAATGGGATACCAGGCTGGGCTGGGGCAGCTGCGGCTTTGTGCTGCTCTGCAGCAACCCCCCCAACTTGCCTGTGGTTTTTATAGTGTTATCTTTAGTTATTACTAGACAACCCTGTGACCAGGTAGTGTAGTCTGATGTGACCAGAATGAACATTAAAATTTAGGTTGACCATGTTTTTTTATCCCAATGCTGGATGGTCCCGTGATCATCTAAGAAGAGCATATATCATAAATAGAAAAAGAATTGTAGTGGCAAGCAAACTTCAATAATCAGTCAATATTTACTTATCTAAACCAATAAGCAGAATGACCGTGGATGGGCAAAAAAGCAGTGGGAGCAGGAGCGACTTCCGACTTCCTGCCAGCTTCCCCATTGATTTTGCTTGTGGGAAGCAGACAGAGAGTTTCAGAAATCATGATCACGTAACCGCAGGGATGCTGTAACAGCTGCAACATTGTGAATAAAACTGGTCTGAGCATTGGGGGAATTTCAATTCCACAGGAGTAATGGGTCCTGGATTTTTTACGCATTCTTTAAGTTAGCGGATTTTAGGTACTTTGATTCAAAAGTTTTTGTGGTATAATGCACCATTTGGGCTAACTTGAATGTGCAAACAGATAAACACAATGAAAGTTTTAGTAATATATAGATATAAATCTTTTTTCTCTGTTAAATATTTCTTTTTTGTCATGTTCATTTTAATCACTGTAATATATCTAGATTTTCTTTCTTCACTGTCTGATTTTCCTGTTGTGCTGATGGCAGGGAGTTGTATTTTATCATTGAAAAAATTAGATAATTTCTGGGGAGTTGAATGATGCTGAAAGGTAACTTTTGTGAAGATTTGGGTCATAGCAATTTGCAGACAAACTTATGGCTTCCTCAGTTCCTTGCCAAGACTTGCCAATGCTTGTTATGATACATATTTTTCACTTAGTCAACTTAAGAGTTGCACAAATATCCTGGAGGTTTTTAATCTATATGTTTTGCTGCTGTTATGCAGGTATCAGAATGATTCACTTCTGCCATTATTCTAAAAGACTGATATGAAAATGAACTAATATGTGGATAGTAATCATTCTTAACTGACATCTGCATACTTCTTAAGACCTTGAGGTACATATATGCAGAATAGTAACTTTGGCAGTTACCTTTACTCTCTCCTTTCTTGTTACCATAAAAAAAGAACTTTGTTGTCGTGCTTATATAAATAAAAAAGCAGCCTGGATTATAATGGGTTTTCTGTTCTCACTATGTAAGGGCTACACTTTAATGAAGTGAATCTTCTGATTTCTCTGCAGCTTCTTGGGGCTTTTATTCTTGTCTTTTGATTTTTTAAAAATCACATTGAAATTAGATGTTCTTTTGTGGCAACATCATGTTACTGGAACACTGTCATACTGAACCAAAAGTTAGACCTCCCATCTTTTCTTGTATCCTGACTTGTGGGATACATTTGAGTGAGCAAAAATGTTTAATGTATGGTAACCTTTGATTTTGCTCTTATAGTACTGTTTTGTTTGGTAATTCTTCATGTACTAATCTTCTGTTTTAAATGTATAGTTAAAATAATAATGTAAGGAAAACTTTATACTTATTAGGAAAGATATCAGTGCATGAAATTAGAAAATGAGAATTATTTGTGGGAGAAATAAAATAAAGCTAGGTATTAGTTAGGCTGGGTTCAGCAGAAATGACTGCACAGAGATGTTTTGGTGTTACTATATGATGTTTTATAGAACATGTTTCATTTTGGTGAAATGGAATTCACTAAAGGTAGTAAATTACTGTCAAAGAATGCTCATAACAGTTACAACTGTATGTCATTTAACACCAACATATTCATGTCTAGAAAATAGATACGATATCTTTATCATCAATCTCCCAGATTCATTATTTTAAAATAATATTTGATGATTCTTCAGGAATGAACACGTAGAAGAGCAAATCGGTCTCTTGTGAAATATTTCCTCCTAGTTTGTCTTAATTATGACACAGTGGGTAGTAAATATTTATGTGGAAACCGACCTTAAGGGCAAACTGAATACATGCAGATTTCTGTTGTCTATATTTTCTGGCAACTTGTCTACTTGTAGGTGTGTAGCAATAATAATATGATTCAACTGTCTGAAATTAGCTTCTTGGATTAGTTTATATTTAAATTGCCATGTAGGCTGTGAAATTCCAATCTTAGTAATATCCCCAATAATATGCTAATGTGTATTGTACTGTATCACTCTGAACAAAAATTCTTCTGTTGGGTTAGCGCACTGAAATAACACTGTTCCTATGAACAGAACATTATTAACGTTATTCCATTCTTCCTTCAAGGAGTTCATTACAATGACTCGCTAATTTAGCAGGAAACTTGCTGGCAGCATTGGTACACTGTTACAAGAACAAGAAACAAACCTTGGCTTTGTGTTTTCTCTCTGCTTCAGCAAGGCCATGGAATTAGATGTTTCTGCTTTAGTTTTAGCTTTTGATTAAAACTAAAGCGTGGAGCCAGTTAAATGGCTGGTATAAGTTTAGATTGCATTCTTCCTGTCTTTTTGTCATTATAATTTTTAAATTGGATTAAATTGGTTTTCAATGGATAAATTAGGCTGATTGTTAAGTTTTTCTTTTAATTGTGTACACTGCCCAAAGTCCCATGCAAGTGGGATGGGCTGCTATGTAAATTCAATAAATGTAGAATCCTTGGTGCTCTCTGAGCTTGGTTGTTTGCTTGCAGACATTTCATGACCCAACTAGGTAACATCATCAGTGCTAGTGAGTATAGGATTTGCTCCCTGTTTATATACAGTTGCTTGCTCTGCCAATGTTGGTGGAGGTGTAGTTTTCTCCTTGGTGGTACCTTGATTAGAATATTATTTTCTGCTTAACTGTTTGTCTGATGTTAATTCCCGCTTATCTGGATGTTGGCTGCTGGAGGAGATGTTTTGGTCTTTTTGTTTCCTCCTTAGTTTTTTGCTGTCTCTTTTGAATGGTGTGTAAATATGGTTTATTTCTATGTGTCTATTGATGGCTGATGTGTCTGAATGCCAAGCTTCCAAGAATTCCCTAGCGTTTTTGGATTTGGCTTGGTCTAAGATGCTCACAGTTTCCTAGTTGAAATGATGGTTGAGCCTGTCCATGTGTTGTGAGTTTAAGGAGTTTTCATCGTGTCTTCTGACTGCTAGTTAGTGTTCATGGATGCGCTCTACTAGTCTTCTGCCTGTCTATCCTACATAGTAGCTGTTACAGTCCTTATACTGTATGTTGTAGATGACTCCGTTTTTTCTTCTTGGGCTACTGAGTCTTTTGGTTTATTTAAGATGTTTTGGAGGTCTTTAGTTTGTTTGTGTGCTACAGAGATGTTGTGTGGTTGTAATAGTCTGCTGGTTGTTTCTGAGATGCTTTGTATGTATGGTAGTGTTATCCTTTTCATAGCTGTGTTGGTTGCAGTATAATGGGTTGAGTGGTCAGGCACTTTTTGATAAAGTTGCATGGGTATTCATTTTGTTGGAAGACATTGTGTAGGCAGTCCTTTTTCTAGTGTTCTGAGTTGCCACAGTATGTTTGTGCTCATCTGAATAATGTTCTTGCACAGCTCCTCTTGTGGGAGGTTGGGTTGTTACTTTGGTAATGGAGCACTTGGTTAGTGTAGGTTGTTTTTTTGATAGACTTGCATTTCTAATTTGCTGTTGTTTCCTCTGCTGATGAGGATATCCAGGAAGGGTAGTGTCTTGTTGTTTTCTTCTTCCCTTGTACATTTTATTCTTTTGAAGATGCTGTTGATTGTTTCATGTGTCTTCTTTAGCTGTTCCCTTTTTATTATGATGGTGTCATCTGTATACCAGCTCCATATTTTTTGGTTGTATGTGTGGGAGTGCTGTAGTTTCTAGACGCTGCATTATAGTCTCTGCTGTTAGTCCTGAGAGTGGTGATCCCATGGATGTTCCTCTGATTTGTTGGTATATCTGTCCATCAAACTGAAAGGCAGAGGTTGATGAAGTCCATGATTCTGGGTATTTCAATCTTAGTGTATTTGGCTAGGTTGGGTGTATTGTGTAGTATTGCTGCCATGGATTCTTTCGCTAGTTCTGGATATATGGATGTGAAGAGTGCTGTGACATCGAATGAAGCCATAATTTCATGTTCTTCTATTTAGTAAATAAATAAATTCAATTCTTCTATTCAATAAATAAATACATAAATAAAGTTAAGATTAAACTTAAATGTAATGCTTGGATGTTGAAATAACGTATCATTTTAAATTAACTAATTTCAAGAATATCTGCAGCTTGTTTGGATTTAATCATTGGGGGAAGCTGTAATCTTAAGAAAAAAGCAAAAAAAACCTTCTGAATTTTTCATAGCTTTGCCAAAGAAGTAGAATAGAAAGGGGTCTCTCATAAGTCCAAGGCTGAGTGTAGCTTATGTTTGCATGCTAAACCAAGGTTTAAGTATTATGACTAGTGCAATCAACATTTCATTTATAATGTTTGATTTTAGGAACCATGAACTCTCCCCCTGTGGAGGAAATAGCAGCCTTTATACTGTGGTACTGACTCCATTTTGTTTAAAAAAAAATAATGAAACAAGATTTAAAAAAAAAAAACATTTCCCCCCCAGGAAGATAGTCCACTGTACCTCCACCCCTGCTAGTCAGGCTTACCAGCCAGTGAGTAGCAGGCTCTGGAACTTCTATTTTTGAAGACTGCTGTAAGGCTCCTTTCTCCTGGGCTTGATAATAGGACTGAACTTGTACTTTCGGATAAAAGCTTTTGCCTAGAAGATCAGCATACCATAGATAATTTCATCCTGTTCACCTGCTTTAATCTCTGTACAGCTGCAGATAATGTTGAACACAAGTCATATATGACAAAGCAGTGAGACAGTTAAGTATCTGGTGGGTCAGAATACATGGCTACTAGTTATGTTTGTCACAGTTTACAAAGGAGTGCTATACAAACTTTGAAATAGCTACACCCAGGATGATCTCTTCATGCTCATTTTGCATGTGTATTATGAAGTACTGGTAGTCTTTGGTTAACATCCATTCATTCAGGGATCGTTCAGAGCTATGACGGCAATGGAAAAAAAGTCTTGCAACTGGTCCTTGAACTTATGACTGTCACGATGCCCCCATAGTCATGTGATGAAAGTTCGAGCCAGCCCGCATTTATGGCCGTGACCCTGCCAACCCCCTCCCGCTGACCTTTGTCATCTCTGCCTGCGTCCCCTCTGCTTGGCCTACCATCCCAGCCATGTATGAGGAGGTGCTGTGGCTCTGGGGCTTCTTGCCACATTGAGGCTCTGGGGCTGGTTGCACCCTTGCGCACCTGGTAGAAGACACCCCAAGCTCTGCCATGCCTTGCCAGCCACCCATACACCCTTGCTCACCCTCCCCCAGCCCGACAGCACTCATGCTGTGCCTCGCTGGGCACACACACACCCTCCCCCGCCTGGCAGCTGCCACTTACCTGCCTGCCAGCCTGCTTGCAAGCCGCTTGGGACTTGCAAATTCTTGCAAGCTTTCCCACTGACTTTGGTTATTGGAAGCTGGCAGGACGTTGCAAGGAGGTCTTTGCTTAAGAACCCACAATCCTTGATTAATGATGGCAATGCGGATTGCAGGGATTGCTGTTACTAAGCGATGTGGTCACATGCCATCACACTTTATGATTGCATTGCTCAGCAACAGAAATTCCAGCCCCAATTCCAGTCTTTAAGCAAGGACTACCTGTAACAAGTAAAAAATATTAAAATTATGATTAAAAGGCAAGGAGAGGGCAACAGATATTAATAGCAACAGAGCCACCTCAGCAACTCACCATTCCCTTGGGACCCCCAAGCCTGATGACATAACCAGGTTTTGAGGGCCTTATGAAAAATTAGCAGAGATGGGGCCAACCTCACCTTGGGGGGGGGGAATGATGTTCCATAAGGTGGGTGCCACAGCAGAAAAGGCCCATTTCCTGGATCCCGCCAGATGTAGCTCCTTAGCAGACAGGACCAGCAACATACCTCTTCTGCTGGATCCGATGGGACAAGTAGATATAACTGGGAAGAGGTTCAAATAACCCAGCTCTATGCCATGAAGGCTTTAAAGGTCAAAAACAGCACCTTGAATTGGACCCAGAAGCAAACTGGTAACCAATGTAGCCAAAAAACTCTTGGCTCCCAAAGCAATATATTTGTCCTAGATTCTTTAAGATTGGTCATTTCAAGCTATAACTAAATTTTGAACTACAATGTGAGACCTTCCCTTGGACAAACAGTCCTGTGAACAAACAGTCTGAGAAATCATTTTAATGGTTTAAAATGCATTGCACCAAAATATCAGATATCCTCCCAATCTTTTTAATGTTCCAGACTCAGTGGGAAAGTTATGCTTGCAGCTGAAAGGAATAATGGCAGGGAGAAGACTGAATGCTGCTCCTTTTGTGCCAGCAGACAAATTTTTTGAGCCTCCTCTATTGGGCTCCATCAATACAAGGTTTTGTATTATCCTTTAAAATGCATATTTTGGAGGGGGGAAAAGCACAACATACTATTTAAATATGTATTTAAATATGAATCCTGCATGCATTTTAAAAAATGACAATCTAATGCAGAAACAGACAAACAGATTTATGAATGAAAACATGTAAAAGTGACCCAGACCTATGAATATATCCTTCCTTCCTCTGCTCTTTTAAGATTTCTTCTCTGTTCATTCTTGTCTTGGGTGGCAGGTGGTTGAAAATAAATCTTAATAAGATAATTTAACATATACCTGGTTTCTTATTCTTTTTCCAGAGCTGTACATCAACTGGATTGTTTAATTTTTCACTGGTTGTTTTCAAATGCAATTTCATGTACATTGACAGGGATTCTTATGATGAATCTTTTCCTTCAGCAATTAAGAGAGGTTGATTAAAAAGTGATAACTTGGTATAAATGGCAAAATGCTATAAGTTCTACAAGTGAAAATTGATTGTTCCATCCTGCTGGTTTCAGGGTTGTTTGGAGGACAAAATCCTATGTTTTGGGCTGCCTGTGAGCATTTACTGACCTACCTATAAATGATTTGTAGCAATCTCATCAGTGATTTAAAATTTAGTATTCTGAGTATTATAAATCATTCAGTAACAAATGTTCTCTCAACAGCTCATTCAACATTACATTAAATCCATAAAATGTAAAAGTGTTTTATAGAATGAAACCAGCTGCAAGAAATATTAGTAGAAGAATCCAAAAAGTACTGAAAAATATTTGATATTGAAACATCTGAGAAAATGCAAACATCTTTATGTGGATCTGAAAAGATTATTACTGTGGGGAGGATGATTTATAATAGGAGTATGGGGGGGGGCCTTTAGAACTAATTTCCTGGCTTTGTAGAAAATCTTAAGTTTACCTAAGGGGAGATGATCCCTTCAAGCTCTTTAGGGCTTTAACAGTTAATAACATTTTTTATTAAGAGCAGATTAAATTAGCAGCTAATGTAGATAACAGAAAATTGGTTAATATGATTGTATTGGCCAATCCATCTTGCTGTTTTATTTCATATTGGCTAAAACTTCTTTTCAGAAGTTGTCCAAAGTACACTGTACAGAAGCAGAGAGGAAGAAAGCATTGTTTCCCTGTCTAGAAATAAATCCATATTTATAACTGGTAGCCAGCTAGTAATTCTTTACAAGCCATTATCTCTTGTTGATTCATTGCCTTTCAGTTTGATAAAGTAATTCATTTTAGTTCCCAGGCACACCTTTTGAAAAATGCTAGGGCTGGGCAAAATCTTCAGAAGAGGTCATTCACAATGCATGGGAACATGCATAAGGCATCCATCTTGGAATAATTAAAGCAACTGTGTCTTTTTCCATGCTTGCTGCTTTAGAAGCTGCTCCCAGCTGTCTTGGCATGCACCTGTATGCACAGCCACTTTTCTTCAATGTTTTCCCAACCAAGAACTCAGGGAAGACAATGTGCATACAGTATATCTGCCTTAGAAGCCATTTAGAGCCATCCTTTGCAATCCTTGATCAACAATCAATATAGTTCTCCAGTTGGAGTTTGGGTGTGTCTCTGTTGAAGCCCATCTGAGACTCTGCTGTCATAAATACTGGTTAAAATTAATGTTGGGGGCTGAATCTTGGATCCAGCTAACTTCTGGTAATTATATCTCACTGAAAAAGTGAATAAACCTCAACCTAACCCATTCTGGGCTATCCTTCCTTGTCCACCCAGAGAAAGCTATGATAGAGCCCAAACAGAAAGTTCCAAATCTAGGTGTCCAAGAAGATAAATCCAAAGCTTCATACCTTTGCTATGGAATTCTATGATTGTGCCTTTCATGATATTCATATTTATTTGTTTGTTTGTTTATATTTTTATTTATTTATTTATTTATTACATTTTCCAACCGCCCATCTCCCCCCAATGGGGGAACTCTGGGCGATTCACAACAAACATTAAAAACATAAATTATATAAATACATAAAATCTTAATTAAAAACATTACTAAAAAGGAGAAGATATATACATTTATTGTATTCTCAATGGTCTACACAGCAGGGCATTTACATTAGCATGAATCACTGTTTTACCCTCAGTAGTGACACTGGGAAAATACTATAGTATTTCTTACTGAGACTGTCTCTGTGTGTGCTCTTTGTGACATGGAAACTGAGTATGTGACTCACATGCTATTAAACTACCTTTATCATGTCACTTCTTGTTACTAACTTATCAAACCAACCACAGTCAATGATTAGAGATCAGCTACTACAAGATCAATTTATTGAAATTCCTAGAAAGGTCACAAAAGCTGTTGCTGTTGCCATTAGAAGCCATTGGGTATGTCCAACAACAAATTCAGTTTAGGGTCTAATGTGTATGTACCTTACAAAAAACTTACTGTTTCTGCTTTTGTTTCCCCCCCCCCCTTTTTTCAAAAATACAAAAAAACCTTGTCGCTGTTTGTCTTATCACAGCAATCCTTATTAGAAAATGTTGACTTGGACTTATTTGTAATTGTTTCTATGCTACATAAATTGGTCATGCTGTCTGAATGTTTATATACCATCTTTCTGGTCTTACTGTTTAACAATCGCTCATGGCTATCATCTTTGGTATACAGTAAAGATAAAAAATCAAACCATGCTCATCCTTATCTCTAGGATGTTTGACAACCAGGGCCCATTTTGGGAGGAACTTTTAAGAATATGAAGTCCCTAGACATCTATAAGGCTAACAATTTTGCCCCTTAAACCCCCCCCCCCCCGGTCATCTCAAAATGCAAACAAATAGAAAACTCTAAACTCCAACTGTTTGCCCCTGTCTGTTCTCTGAAGGCTCCAGGAGCCTCAGAATGGTACTGGCAAATACTGTCTGCTGTAACATAACATAACAATAGCTCTGGGATACAGCATTGTCTGTCATCTGCTTGTTGACCTTTTAAACTGGAGGTGCCAAGAAATGAACCTCCTGCTTCTGCATGCAAATAAGTGGTCCTTCCATTTGATCCTAAGCTGAGGAAACTGGCTGAGTAAAACATACATGTATAGCCTGGCATCAAAAGGAGTAGGAGTTTTTAATATTAAAATACAGGTTGCTATTGTATCCCACAGACGGATAAAATCTTTTATCTGATTCTAAATCAAAATGCAGTTACCCAAGCTTAGCTAAATAAAAATGGATTGAAACATTAATATTTGACAGGATCAGCATTTAGTAAAGACACAGGTGATGGAAAGAAGATCTCAGGCAGTCAAAGAACTCCAAAGCTACCACAAAATCTTCCGGTGCTACTGAATGGAGTCGCTCTAACTTTATGATGAAACCCCAAGGTAATGCAATCTGTAAAATGGCTCATCTTTTTACCCTTTGCATTTCTCCTGAATCCTGGTTACAGTTAAATAATGGTGCCAAACTCTTTGTTGTAGATAAGGGTAGTAGGGAAAATGGTGTTTTAGACAGCTGCAGGAAGGGAGCATAAAATCTTAGCAGCTGTGGTCTCCTAAGTATGGTTGCATTACATCTGCTTTGATGTTGGGTACAGTGATTTGTAGAAATGGGTGAGTCTTTTTCTTTTTACAATGATACAGTTACAGTGAAATAAAATGTAATGAGCTAATAGCATACTGGATTAATGCTATCTCCTCTTTTCAAATAGAACCATGTCTGGAAATGACAAAAAGGTTAAAAAAGTGAGAGAACTTGTGTTTCATAGGACTTGCGTCTCTGAGGAGATGTATAGTGAATATATTTCTTTGTCCCTGATGCCTGGTAGAATGCTCATTGTCTGGCAGATTTTGAACAACCTTTCTGTATGAACATATTTTTCTCATCCATTTCAAGTTAAATGTAACCACTAGGGTTGTAGAGCATTTTGGATTTATTTCTAAAAAGATATTGTGGAATATGCAGGGATGCAAACAATAATTGCATCTGTTTAAAGCAGCTGCATCTTTCCCTGGGATTGTGCAGCGACCTTTCCAAATAATCTTTTTGGAAATGAATTTGAAGCATTGCACAGCCATAGTAACCATTGGCCATGTTTCTTTTACCTCATTTATGGCTTAAAGGTCACAACACTGACCTTTAAGCCAACACCCATACACATATCACTTAATTAAAATTTGAATCACTTAATAAATGGAAATTTTGCAAAGTAGCTTTATTTTCATAGCAGATTGCCTTACTAATGTCCTTAAACAAGCTTTTCACATGCTGGCTAGAATTATAGAAGTCCAGGAAATCTGGAGAACCTCAATTTGAAGAAGTTTAATTCAGACATCATGGACTTGCTCCTCTAAATGATAATTTTGAGTTTTGAAATATATCATGGGCATGCATACAGTCTTCCTCTATCACTTCTCCTTTCTCTGTAACCTTTGTTAGCGATAGCATAGAGTTTAGTAAATTATGACTTGCACTGTCCCCTCAATCAAAGGCACACAAACCCAATTCAAACTAGTTTCAGGTCTTGGTTTAGCAACAGTTTAACATGTTGATTGAGACAGAGTGACAATTTTGTTTATGGAAAAATAGGAAATGGAAAAGACCAATTTTTCTAACTCCACTAATTTTATAACATCAGAACTGGGCCTTTCAGATTGTTCTTTCAATAAAAGAAAATAAACAATTGTATTCTGGGAACATTTGACATAATTTAGTGTTTTTCTTTCAAAAGTTCAATGTTAGCCGGGCTGAATAATATTAGTCCTTGACTACCTACTTCTTAACTGCTTTGGTGTGAATAATTTGTTTCGATTTGTACATGAGACTTATGATTTTTATCAGGAATTGAACAATTATTTGGGAAGATTAAAGCACACCAAATAGATTATATAATAAGAACTGATGTCTTTGTTTCATCTGCTTTAAGCCAGTGTATTTAGGAATTTTAATATGTGAAAAAATCAACAGTGGGCAGAATTAGGATTTTTATTGCAGTTTCAAAAAATAGAAGTTGGGAATGGATCTCCTATCCTCCTTACATCTGTGCAGTAACAATTTATATGTTGTTTAAACAGCAGATCAAAACATTCCAAATTATAAAATTGGAAATTTGTTAAGGTTCCTTCATAAATTGCAAAGAAGAAAATAGTTGTTTGCCATTGGATTGAGGAGCTCAAAGGAATTAAGTTGCAAAAACATTTGTTTGCTACTACCTTAAAAATAAAAGATGCCTGCCAGGTTTTTATTAGGTTGATGTTTTCAGAGCATGTATTTTTTTTTAATGCATACTTCATTCTGTTATGAATATGATAAGGAATCTCCCCCCCCCTCCCCTGGAAACAGGATGTCCGATACTAAATTCCACAAACAGTGTAAACATCCTTGTATATTTCTCCAAGATGAAGAGTGATAATCTCCAGGTATCTATAACTGGGCTTGTATTTTTAATACAAGCAGGCTGTTAACATTCTCAAATAGCTTTCAGATAAGTACTGTTCATATGGTGGATTCCCAAACATTTAAATATGTTACTACAAACTGATCAGATGAAATCTTTATTGGACCGGCTACAGTATCAGAATCATGCTTATATCATTGATATATAAGCACTTGGTCCAAAAATATGGGGGAGGTGGAGGAATTATAACCATAACCAATATTTTTTTTTATAACTGAGTAAATATTTACTACTTGTTACAGTATCTAAATGTCTAAGGTTGAAAGATAGGAGTGAGGAGATGATGATTTGCAAAAAGATAACAGGTGCAGAGAAATCTGTTGCTCTTTTCTCTTCATGTCTCTCTCTCCCCCCCCCCCCGTGTATGTACATATATTTCTATGTGCATGCGTGTGGGTCTGTGTGTCTATGTGTGTATACATGTATATATGAATTTCCTACTGCCTGGAATGCAGACCACCCAGTTTTCCAAAATACTCTGCAACATAACCCCCCCTACTTTGTACATTTCCTTTGCTCTTGTATGTTATCTTTGGTATTTATTTCTTCTTTCAATTTTTGCCCTTACTTGCTGCACTATTTTTTTTAAATAGTAATTTTATTAAAGATTACAATTTAACTTGCTGCACAATTTCATACTTCATTTGGTTTAATCTTTAACAGTAAAAGCAATAAACCTATTTACTGTGCACTGTTGTCTGGAAATGAGTTGTCATTGAAGACAACATTGTTATTTTTAGCATATACATAAACTGCACCTGATGGCAGTATAACCCAATTCTTTTGCTTTTACAGTTCTTGTAAATCCAGGTAAATGGATGCAGAAATCTCACATGTATGGAGATTCTTTTAAAATTACTGTAGGTTTTCTCTGTGTTGCTTTATACAGTCTGGTGCACTTTTTCCCATGCTGGTGTTCTCAAGATGTATTGAATATATCCCCATTGTTCACCAGCCAGCTTGGGAAAGGCTGATTTAATTGTGTAAAGCAGTCCTGTGGATACCTTACGAGCCAACGCAGTCATGCTGAGCAACTGACACTCAAGCAGTGACCAATTGAAATTGAACTTACTCAGGCAGCCAGAATATGTGCTGCTATATCATTATTGTGCATAGGATTGTATTGTGACCACTCTTACAATAATAGATTTATTTTCAAGCAAAAATTGTAGGCATTAATAAAGCAAGGCATTCATCTATTTTATGAATTTGTTGTGGTTGAGAAACTGGAGGTTGAGACTCCTGCAGCATATGAACATTTTCTGCTTAAAACACTTCTTCTAGAAGAATGGGAAAAATTTCCAGTAAAACATTTAGTAGGAATCCTCCACGTATCATGAACTGTTCAGTGTACTTTAATTCATTGAATTCTGGCACTCTTAAAAATGATAATCCTAATCCATTAAAACCCATTGCTTTCATAGAGATGAGGTGGTCAGTAATGTCATGCCCTGTATCAGTGAAATATTCTTCCAACTTTTAAAGTTGCAGAGAGGAAATTTCATCAGATGTGGGTTTAATTTTTATATTCCTGCATTCTATCCATGGAGCTAAAGACAGCACACATTATTCCCACTACCCATACAATCCTCACAAAGCTCAGGATTATTTCTGGAGTTTTATGGTTGAGTGGTGATCTGAACCTCAATTTTTTTGTATCCTAGTCCAGCACTTACATAATTTTCTCTAATTTAGGTATCCATATACAGGCTTGGATTTGGAATTTGTACTTTAAATTGATCTGGAGGGCAACGGGTTGGGTAAGGCTGTTCTGAGTAATGTCACTTAGTAGTCAGTTAAACTGCACCAACAGAAATCATAATTCTTTTTAATACCATTTTTGTATAAAATGCCTGTTAGTATGGAAAGAAAATGGGGTTACCTAAAAACAAAGGTGTTTTTTGTGTATATGCAAGTTCCTCATCAAAACTGCCCCACCTCCAAATAAAATGATCCATGTGGTTATAAATGTAAATGTTGAGATAAAGGCACTAAAATAAAGTTCTGGATATTTCATTATGAAAAGTGCATTCTATTTCAAATTGTATTAAGCTCATTACTGGAAAAAAATGCTAGATTAAGTTCAAGGCTAATAAACTGCTGCTGCTTGATTCTTAGAAATTGGTAACTTTTTTATTGGGGGAGGGGACTACAGTTGATTCAGAAGCATATTTTAGAATTGTTCACTCAATTTTTCTTGTCAAACCCAACTACCTTATCTTTGGTACATTAATTTTCAGATCCATATTCCTTGTTGCATACAGTCTATTTGTTATCCCTGCAAATTATTTGGATTCTCAGTCAACTGCATATATGTTTCTTCTATAGGAAATTAATTAAGTTCAGTAGATCTGCATAAGAATGCATAGGCTGCTGTTCTTCTGTGGATGGATCTATTTAATCCAACTTACTGCATGAAAGCTAGAGCAGACCCCAGAGAACAGCTCTTGCGGATGTTAAACTATTTTTCCTCTTGTTTGCAACAAAGAAAAAGTCAGTAGAGTTCTGTGCTAACCTGAACAAACAAGGAAGCCTGTGCATGCTTATTTTGTAATAAGCCTCACTGAGTTCAATAGCTTTTATTCCTGGTAGGTATGCTTAGGATCTGTAGTCTTTTTCAGTCATGTGCTACTTCTTCTTCCTCTCATTCCACTCCTTGTTTCTGCAATCAAATAAATATCTGTAGTGGGGAGCCTCTGTCCAGATACTTTCTACTAATTCTTTCTCCTGATTTTCCTGAGTCCCCTTCTGTTGTATTTGCATGGGGTCAAACTGTGGTCAGCATGAACTATGTAGCTACAATGTCTTGATCTACTTCAAATCATGCTTTTAGTCCTGGGCTGTTTACAATGGAAATCATATCCTGTATTAATTGTATTTTCTTTAATGCACCCATAGTGGAAATAATGATTAATATTAGGAATGGGAGGGAAAAGGAAACATATATGTATGAAGTTGGCTCAGTTTGTTAACCACAGTTTGCTTGCAGGCATGTTGCAGATGGCCAAAGAGTGTTCTTTCATCGTTAAAGTGCAGGTACATTTAGGAGTTACTCTTTGGTTATGGAAACAACCAGAGTTTATTAGGAGATATGTCAAAAAGCAGTGTCCATTATTATTGGTATCCCTTCTGCTTTCACTTGCAAGACCTTCAAGAAGACCCTGTTGTTTGGTGCTAACAGTCTATTTCTTTGTAAAAGAAATAATACATTCCAAAATAAAACATTGTTTTATGTCATCTTGCCTTTCATTTGATTCCTTTCTTAAAACTAATCAGCTGAGCCAATCTTCCTATATTTGGTGCCCACCATAACTAGCTGGACAGGATGGGAATTGTAGCACATTACATTTGGAGGGCACCAGCTTGATGACATCTGAATTAGGCTTGTATTTTCCTTACTTAAGGCTTCTATTCTCCTCCCACCCAATATTGCATGGAGATTTTCAGTTGTTAGGAGAGATTATTGAGAGCATATTGATGTATTTTTCTTTCTGTCACTCATTCTGATTGAAGTGGAAAATCTTTTTTGTAATGGAGGTCTTGCCATGTGCTCAACTCTGTCTTTTTGAAATGCTTTCAGAGGGCAGCTGGGCAGCCTTGCAATTCTTAATCCCTGCTCTTGTATTCTTCCTTATTCTGAGATAGGAGAGAAGCTTTATCGAAAGTTTTGTTCCTGTGCATCCTTGCTGGAAGATATTTTGTATGTGCACAGTTGAAGGATGGCTTTTAGAATGAGCCTCAACATTATTAATGCTTAAAACATACAGAAACTTTTCAATGTGGATCTACATTCACAGCCCTCAGCTGGGAAAGAGTGAAGAAATATATTTAATCTAAAGAAATGGCTGTCCTGCAAAAAGTAACAGAAATATCTAAGAGAACTAAGTCTTCACAATTAATACCCTGTGATAGACCTGTCATCCCTGAATTTTCCAGTCCCCTTTTAAATCCACCCAAGCTAGGGCTCAGCACCATTATTTTGCCGTAAATTCTACATCTTAAATATGCAGTATATGAAATATTTTTGTCTGTTCTACATCTTTTTTCCAGTCAGCTTTCTTGGATGACCCCAGGTCCTAATGTTTTCAAAGAGGAAAGAAAGCATTTCTCTAGTCCACTTTCTCTTGCCATGCACGATTTTATATGTATTTATCTTTTTTAAAAAAAATTACAAAATAAAAACAATACAAATTTAGAGAAGAAAAAGAAAAGTGAAGAAAAGTGATAAGTAAATAAGAAAGAAAAGAGAAAAGAAAGAAAAAGAAAAGAAAAAAGATATAAAGAAGCAGCTTCTGATCTTCTTTACAACATTTATATTTTATCCTCTGTCTTTAAAGTTATAACATGGCTTCTTTCTTTTCATATTCTACCCTTTCTAATCATTAAACCCATAAATCACAAGTTCATTTTTTTCCATTTTCACAAGAAGTCCATAAAGGGTTTCTAGTCACTGATAAATGTAGTTGTCTTTTCCCTAATCAAACAAGTCATTTTTGCTATGTCTTCAAATTCTGTCATCCTCACCAGCCATTCCTTCATTGTGGGTATTTCAGAGTCTTTTCATCTTCGTGCATATAATAATCTTGCTGCAGTTACCATGTACAAAAACAGTTTCCCATAAGTCTTTTCTAGTTGTCTGTCCATTAGTCCCAGCAAGAAAAGTTCTGGTTTCAGTTGAATATTCATCTTTGAAATTCTTTGTATCACTGTGTGTATTTGAACCCAAATTTTTCTAGCTTTTTTACAAGTCCACCAAGTATGATAAAATGACCCTTCATGTTTTCCACATTTCCAACATAGATTTGAAGTACCTTTGTACATTCTATAAAGTTTTTCTGCTGTCATGTACCAATGGTACATCACTTTATAAACATTCTCTTTTAAACTGTAACATAATGTAAATTTCAGTCCTTCACATATTTTCCCATTGATCCATCTGTATGTTATAACAAAGTTCTTAGCCCATTTTATCACACACTCTTTAACTTGTTCTTCCGTTTCAAATTTCAGTAAGCGCATATGCATTTTAGCAATTACATGTTCATCATTTGCACGTAATTCAGTTTCAAATTCTGTCTTATGTTGTTCAATTCCAAATGCCCTTTTATGTACTTTAAATCTTTCTCTTAACTGTACATAGGAAAACCATTGAAACTAAATCCCTCTGCAGATTTTATATGTACTTATCATAATCCCTCTTATATGCATTTTTCTGTGCAAAAGAGCTCCCAGTATTCTAGCCTTTTGTCATAAGAAAGGTGTTCAAAGCCTTCTGAGCATCTTGATTGCTTTCTTCTGTATTTTTCCAGCTCTGTAATAATATTTTTCAAATCTGGCCACCAAAATTGTACATCCTGTCCCTGGTGCAAATTTACCATATATTTGTATAAGGACGTTGGCAGTTTTATTTTCAATCTCTTTCCTAATGATCCTTATCATGGAATTTTTGCAGCTGCTGCATGGAGTCGACATCTTCATTGACCCAAAATATTTTTTCTTGTTAGTTACACACAACTCAGACCTCATGTATATGTGAAGTTAGTTTTTTGTATTTTTAAAAAATTTTGCCCAGGGTACATCATACTTACTTAAATTATACCATATTTGCTGTTGGAGTGGCCATTTGTTTTGTTTAAAGAGCTCTTCACAACCTGTTTAGTTTTCACCACCCTGAACAGCTTGCTATTATCTACAAACTTGGTGCCATAAGTCTTTTTTAGAAGGGGTGATGACAGGCAGAGATCAGGCTTTATGAGAAAATCCCTTTATATTTGTAAGAGTTTCCTTTTTTCTATATAATTTTAACTCAATTCCTTTTAGTTAGACTTCATTCTTAACACTGACAGTTTTTTTCTGTATGAAATACCTTTCTCTGCTCTAACACTAAATTGTTCACCTCACTTCTGTTCTCATTCTTCCATGGTTATTACTCTGTTCACACTTTCTTGACTCTTTAACAGCTCAGCTCTTAGACTATTATTGCTTTAGTTGCTTTGACTATCTCTTATCTCTCCCCACTCTTCTTTCTTTCTTCAGAGTCACTTGTTCTTGTTTGCTTCCAACATCTTTGTTCAAGTGCCTGGGTTTGAGGTTGGTTGTTACAATGGCAGTTTCCTGTCTTCCAGCCCTCAGCCTTTATTCTTCTCCCAAAGGTATTGTCTACATGCCACAGGACAGTGCATTCCCAATGGGAAGTGTTCACAGATAGCTGATGGCCTTGGTGAGAGAGGAGCACTAACTGCCCTCTCACACTTGCCAGCTCTCTGCTCACCCCAAAGACAAGGTCGTGTATGTACAAGTTAAAATGCCTGTTCCCCCTACACGTCTTGAGTGATTTCACTTCCTTCTTCCCTCCATTGATAAAATTCCTTATTCATATCTAGTCTTTGCTTTCTTTTTTAACCAATTAGTAACTGATAAAAAGGCAAATTGTTTTCTCTCAAGAACTTTTGATGAGGAATTTTCTCAGTCCTTTTGAAAATCCAAGTATATACTCTAGATAGGGTCACCTCCATTCAGATGCCTGCTGACACTCTCAAAATAACTGTAGAAGGCTGGTGAAGCAGGATTTATGTTACAGAAACTATGCTGATTTTTCTTCATCAATACTTGTTCTTTTATGTGCTTTACATGTTGTTGTTTTTAACAATTTCTACCAATTTGTCCCAAACAGACATTAAACTGACTAGGCTATAATTTCCCAAACATCCCTTGGAACCCTTTTTAAAAACTGATGTCACCCTGGCTATCTTCTAGTTCTTTGATACAAGTTATATTATTTTTGCTAGGAGGTTAGCAATTTCACATCTGAGTACTTTAAGAATTCTTGGGTGGATGCCATCAGGACCTGGTGATTTGTTACTACTACATGTAGCATCTCAGATGCCCTGCAATATTTTCTCTTTTCACTTTGGTTTAGTTCTGATTCCCTTCCTGAAAAAGTCAGTACAGGCTCAGATAAATAGAAAAAATTCATTCAGTTTCCCTGCAGCTTCCATCCCTTTCATCTTCTCTGTAATCTGCAATTTTAGCAATGTGCAATCTCTATAACCTAGCATCCCTTTCACTCCTTTTGTCATCTAATGGCCAGCACTTCCCTAACCAGTTTTCTGCTTCAAATATATTTAGAGAGGTTCTTACTGGTTTCCTTAATGATTTTTGCCATGCACACTTGAACAACAACAACAACCTCCTCCTCCTCCTCCTTCTCCTCCTCCTCCTCCTCCTCCTCCCGCAACTGCCGCCAGAGGTTTTGCACCTTTTTGTTCTCCATTTTCGAAAAGAAACTTTCTAAAAGTTCAAAACTTAAGCAACACTACTAGAGAGTCAGGTTGATCTTATCCTGGACCTGGTGACCCCTTTTTATACAGTGAAATAAATTCCAAATGTGCCTCAAATGATATGATTCTAAATAACTTCTAACCAATATGAAGAGATTTGGCCCTCTTGATTTTTCCTTTCAGTTTGTTTTTCACCAGTCCCCTCACTTTTTAGATTTCTCATGTATAGTTAAATACAACTGCATTGGACAGTCCTGGCAGCTTCCCATGTTCATATATGCTAA
Source organism: Liasis olivaceus (assembly GCA_030867105.1). Lineage (NCBI taxonomy): Eukaryota > Metazoa > Chordata > Lepidosauria > Squamata > Pythonidae > Liasis > Liasis olivaceus. Next base: position 82,469,068 of record CM061350.1, read on the forward strand.
ATCATTACAGTCAGTGTTTCCACAACACATACCAGGTCACAGTTGCTCCAAGGATGAATTCTAGGGTTGATTCCCTGCTGGACAGTTCTAGGATTACCTTTTCTGAGGCACAGGCATTTGGTGTATATAAACATTTGGTTTCTTTATCATGGCCTCAACAAGAACGTACCTAGTCTATATGAGAGAAATTTAAGTCCACCATTATTACAACAACTTCTCCTATACATGTCCTTGATTTCTTTTACCATCCCAGGATCACACTCAGGGTTTTGATAAGGTGAGCAATGACATATTCCTAGATCTAATGTACTTTTGTGGTCCAATATTGCTACTTATAGTGATTCTGTGAATAATCCAACTTTCCATTTTCCAAATATCCCCAGTACAAAATTATGTATGTTCTTATTCCAGGGAATAGATCTGACATACTTTTCTTTCTGATAGCCAAAAGCTTGTTGCACCAAGCACAAACCCACGGGCTACTCTCAAGAGGCAGATAGTCGTACATTTGACACTGTGCAATACTCTTCCTCGCTGACTTTTTACTAGTTATTGTTATAATGTTTTCCTTGTTGACCAAATTTGACCAAAAAAGATAGCCCCTATATTATGCTTGTATAAAGTGTGGGGCCTTGGCTTTCTTAGTCATTGAACTCACCTTGACAGTCTCTGGAGATGAGAGGTCAGTGGCCTCCTCTCCTCATTCTCTTTTCTTGCAAGCCTCTTTCTGATTGCCCTGGTTGTGAACTGTCAACTCTCTCTCCTCTTTCTAAAGAGTGCTGTCTGGGACTGAGTTGTTAACTGAGGAATATGACTCCATGCACTAGCTAATCACTTGAGAAGTGAATAATCCTCAGATGTGAACTCCTCCCGTCAGACCATGTGTTCGGCAAACATTCCAACACTTCAGCCAGAACAAAACACACAGCCGCATTCAAGTAGCCAGGAAACACTCCTTAAAGCAGCTGATCAGCTGTTGGAACTCACAGTCTTCTTCACAAACAAGCCAGTGGTATAGTTTAGGTGCTATCCTGGCATTGGGGAGTCCCAGGTTCAATTCCACTCTCAGTCACAGAAGCCCACTGGGTGACTTTGGGCCATTTTTTCCTCAGGCCAACCTACCTCACAAGCCTGTTGCTATGGGGAAGAAAATGAGAGGAGGAAGCACTACATGCAATCTTGAGCACCTGAAGGAAAAATGGAATGTACATCTAACGAATAAAATAAATGCACAAGTAAATAACTCCCTTGTTCCTATTTGCCCTCCTGTTTGCTCACTAAATGACACTTTGACATGTGATATGCAGTGCTGAACAGGCATCATGATTTATCAGAGGTGTCCTACTATACCAGGGAAACAGAAGATGCTGTTGAAAACTATGCCTGTTTACATATGGGACTAAGGTACTGTTTTTTAAACCATAGTTTTAAAACATAACATACCAAATTCAAACCAAGTATATTATGTCTTAGTGGATTATACGAGCCAGGCTACTATTTTCCTGTATGTTTAGATAACTAAAATTGGTAGAATGTTAGATCATATTAACAGAATTGTTACTCCCCCCCCCCCCATTTCCACGAATCTGCTGAACAGCTAATATACATTTAATAATACTGTCTGTGCAAGCCTGGGACCTCCACAATAAACATTTATTCTGTCATCCTCAACCAGTATAGCTAGAGTTTATCGAAGCTGTAAGGTGCCAGGTTGAGGGAAGGGTTATCAAGAGCTTGAGTACAGGTCAGAAATTTCATTTACATTCATGTTTACTCATTGAAAAATGTTAAGTCCTGATCTACATCTCATACCACTTCACATACACACAGCATTGTTATACCAAGTTTTCTTGCAAGATTGCGGTAAAGGATAACGTGTGAAATGCTTCGACATTGAAAGAAACATGCTTCTTTTTGACATATTGGCATCCCAAATGAAAATAAATAAATCAGCTCTTAGGTTAGTTTTGTTTTTTTTTAATCAACTCTTTGCTTGGTTGGCTAAAGGAGCTTCTTACTCACTGCAGATGATTAGGCAGCTGGCTGATTACATGGGATGCAATGGCTGTGGTCCAAAGAGGCATCTTCTCTCACAGAAGACTAGGGAGGCATGGCTAGACTATCAGTTGCTGTATGTTCTTTTAGGGAATTGCTTCTTTTCTCATTCCTGACAAGTTTTCCACACATTTCTGAGGGAGGGTAGTAAAGAAGTGTGTTTCTGACTTTGCTGTGTTCCCCCATGGGATCCTTCAAATGAGGAAATGTTTTTGGATGGTGAATGAAAGGGTAATCCCAAATGGATGGGAAAGACTTTGTGTGTGCTTTCCCGCATACACCTCAGTGCAAGAACCAGCTGTAGTCCAGGTGCTTGTGTTTCTGGCTGGCTTAAGCCATGTTGCTTTTCATCTCCAGGCAACAAGTATTACTATTTTTTTTTTAAGTGCTTGGTTGACAAAGAGCAGCTGTCTTCTGATAACTGAATTAGTTGGATTTTGACAGGCAGCTGCAAGTGTCACTTGGCTTTATCTCTGTAGCTACTGCCGTCTTCCGTATTGCCCTGTCAGCAGTTGAAACTGTTTGAACTCACAGAGAGAGCGTTGATATATGGAACAATAAGCCCAGTCTGTAAGTAAACATGATCTGTGTCTGTCTGTGTGTTTGGCCTGATGGCAACCGAAAATGTGTTGGCAACAAGAACGCTTGCAGATTATACCTATTTATAACAACATGATTTCTATTGTAGCTGAGTACTTCTGTTGTAAAAGATATGATTAATGTATGTGGAGATTTATGGAAATCTTGCAATGAGGATTGAGATTTCTTTTTTTACCCTCCATCTCCACATACATGTTTACTTCCTGCCCCCGTACTTCTTTGCATGTACACATAGTGTCTGTAATATTCCATGCATTCATACTGTTTCTATATACGTACACACTTTTTTCCTCATTGTTGCTTGCACAGTCCATGCACACATGGAGTAGTTTCTCCCATCCTACACAATCTACTTATTCTTATGATCCATCAGATCCCACTCCTTTCTTCCTTATGGAAGCACATCAGTGGTCGTTCTGCCCATGATTTCTATTAAACCACTGAACCAGAGAATCTAGTAGACTGATATGCACCCCAAGAGTTTTGGTGATCTTCCGAGCCTGACAATTCTTATGCAACTGTTGGGAAGATCTTACTCTGCATGGTACTCTTAGTTTCAGTCACTATTGGTAGTAGTTTGGGGAAAATCAGATAAAGTATCTTCTTGCTTCCTCCCCCCTCTTTATTGCCATTTCCCTTCACGGGCCCTAATTTGTTCATGCTTTTGAAGTCTGCCTGTGGTCATTAAATAAATATAGATTCATCTTGGTCTTCTTGTTGTGCATATTATTTTTGGTGTGTTTTCTGTCAACTACATCTTCTAAAATAATAATAAAAAAAGAATCTACAGGTGTTCATTCCTTGTTCTGCAATATTTGACCTGCTTATATCTGAAATCAAGCTTATTTGCAGATTTCTGAAACGTAATGGTAATTTCTGCATGAAAGAAAACAGCTTATGGCATTGCATTAAAATGTGGAGAGGGGATTGCATTTGATCATCAGGCTGAATATATCCATTTGTCTTAGTTTTTAACCAAGTCTACTCAGAAAGGGTGGGCTTGTTTCACATTCATATTTCAGATCAAATAAGGCTGAGTGGCTACTGTTATATTCAGTTGCTTGCCTGAACAATGAACTATGAGCTATATTTTTCCTCTTGAACATTTCTGAAGCAAAGCTGATCTTAGCCAATTAGGAATCATGCTGAATGTGATGGTTTCATAGGACCATATACTTAATGAGCTATGTTGCAAAGATATTCTGGTCGTTCTCATTGGTCAAAGGAACACTGCCTGTTAGGAGGTTGTCCCCTCTCCTCAAGAAGAGCACCCCTGTGTCAACTAGAAAAGGAACATCTGTAGAGTGCTGGCTTGCTCCTTGTTATCCTGGGGGTGGGGTGGGGGGCAGTTTTCCTAGGACTGCAGAAGTGAGAGAATGGCTGGAAAAGGGGGATTTTTGAAATTTACTCTTGCTGAGATAGAGACATGCTAAAAACAATAACCTTTGTTATTAGATCCTAACAAGACTTTCACTTTGGTTGACTATTATCATGATAAATTTCCCACCTTTATCTATTATCTTAACCCCAGTTTTGTGACTTTTAGTTGATATTTTCGTTTTATTTATGCTTGTGCCTTACGTTTAGTATTGCTGGTATATACTGAATTATATTTCCTATCAGCTCTTTTGGGAATTTTGTCTGAAATATCGGATAAAAATTTCATAATAAAAACCAAAAATAAATCCAGTTTTGCAAATAGCCTGGAAAAAAGATACATGTATAAAATATTTGTTGAGAGCTAAATTATCAACATAATTCAAACACAACCATTAAATACCAATTAAAAACAGTTTAAGAGCTATATAGGAAAAATTATAATTGTACTGCAGAGAAAAGAAACCACCTTTAGCAGTACATTCTTATAGACATTTTATGCAACTATAAGACTAAGAAACATGTATTTTTTGTTTTTTTAAGGCACTTTTCTCAGGAGCAAACGTAATTTCTGAGATTTCCAATTCTAAGCATCCACTGATATAGCATACAGATAGCTCAACATATGGCCCATCTTCTTTTTACCTCTTTCTTTTTTCTCTCTTTCAGTATCTCCTATAGAATCTCATTTCAAGGCAAATCAGTTAAAAAAGATGATCTAAAGCTAATCACCTTTAACCTCCTCCACCCATCTTAACCTATTTGTTAAGTATTTAGATAGTGGTGAACTTACTGTTTGGCTTCATGGGATGCAAAAACTAAAGATTTCTTTCCTCTGTAAAATAACCTTAATGAAGTAGGACACCGTTTTTATGAATATCTGGCAATTCTTAGAGTTTCAAGCGATTCCATGCACTGTACCATAAATATGAACATCACTTGTAATTTTATGTAACCGTAACTCATCTATGTGACTCAGTGAATTGGAGTCAGGTGTTTGTGGTTGTTCTGATTTTTTTCTTTTTCTTTTGGAAAGGGAAAAATCTCCCCCACAATCTCTTGGGCTTATTAATAGGCATGCGTTCTCTTGGATGCGACTTCTTACCTGTTTTGCTATTTATTATTTGATACTTATTATTGCTATTTATTAAATGGAATCTGACTTTGTATATGCCTGTTGGGTGTGGGAGATATGATAAAAATGTTACTGAGATCATTGTACTTTTAAAATTAAATAATATTAATTGTGGATTTTCCCCCCATTTTAGGGAGTACGAGTTTGGTTGCGAGAAAATGGCCAACATTATCCAAGCACTGTACTTTCCTGTGCGGAAGGGGTTGTTGTATTCAAGACTGATTATGGGCAGGTAAATACATTGCTTCCAAATGTTTTCTGTCTGTGCTGTGGTTCCATATCCTGATAAGTATGAGTTGTTACACACTCTCATAGGTTTTCAGGCCATAGGTCAGTTTTGGGGACAGTAATTTCTTATTCTTCACAAAATATATATTTGAAGGCTCCAACAAACCCTAAGGGGTCATAGAAAAGTCTTCTGTGTTTGCATAATTGTTCTACATTTGCTTCCGTCTATTTGCCTTTCACCACTTCCAATGCACAGAAATGAACAATCCTGCCTGAATCATCTCCATGTATGTTGCTATGCTGGGAATGTCTCCTCCCTTTCAAAATGACTAAACATGCTTACTCTTTTAAGAGTGTATTCTTATTCAGAGAAAAAGGGATTAAAGTTACTCAAATGTACTGGTTTTTCTCTAGCTTCCATGTGAGCCTGAGAGAAAAGAGACACTGTTGCAGTCGCTTTTATTACTTTCAAAGCATTAATGTATGACTTTAAAGAATAATAGAGTGTTTCTGTGCTTGTACAGTGGTCTAGAGCCATTCTTCGCAATAATTTTGAGGTGTGAATTGTCCACAAATGAATATTGTCATTGCTATACATGCCAGAGAATACATCAAGAACTATTCTTATAGAGTACAATGTATGTGTCTGTTATTCCACAGAACAACTGGAAAGTAACTGTAAATGGCAGCCAAAGTAATAGTAAGATTTGATAGCCTGTCATAAAATGTAGAATCATAGAGTTGGAAGGGACCATTACATCAGTAGAGGAATCCAAATTTAAGCAACTTTGACAGATGGCTGATCAGCCTCCGCTGGAACATTTCCAATGAATGGGAACAGACCTCTCTCCTTAATTCGTTCCGGTGTCAAACTGTTCTAACCATTTGGAAGTTTTTCCTAACATGCTATCGGAATCTGCAATCCTGGAACTTAAGACCATTGTTCTGTGTCTCACAATATTGCCCTGAAAATATCTTTCTTTTCCTGAAACATGCATACACTCACAAAAGAATAGCAATTTTGTTCTTGGCTGTTTATGATTGTTTCTGTGAATAATGTCAAAAGAGTTTTCCTTTTTAAAGGATTAAACACCCCATACACAAAAGAGTCACGTGATATAATTCCATTTCTGTTAGGGTTTTTACTCTTTTCATTTTTAAGGGGATAAAAATAACCTTTTCCTTTAAGTATAACAAGACAAAACACAAAGGAAAACAGAAGTGTTATGAAAAAATGAGCAATGATTTGAATGGGGATCCAGCTGATGACCACAAACTGTTTAGCCTCTATAACATCAAACTAAAGAATGTTTAATTAGAGCACTAGTGGACGAGAGCTTGGCTGTGGGGGAAGGGGTCATGCTGGCTGGCTTCAGTTCCAAATGCTCTAAATGGAAGCAGCTGAGATTTAATATCTAAAAAATGTAAAACGTGTGCATTTCCCACTCAAAACCACAGATGGTAAGTATCACTGGTAAAGGCCTTGGTGTTCAAAAATCTTCCCTGAATTTGCTTAACAAAGAAGTCATTCATGGAATGGCATTAGGCTAGAAAACAGAACATGGTCCAGTGTCCTCTGCTTTAAATAACAAGCACCTGTAAATTTCTTCTCCATCCATGCCCAGCCCCCATTTCTTTTCTGATTTTTGAAAAAGGCTTTTTCCTCCTCTCCTTGGGAACTTAATTTAAAATACTTCAGCAGAACCTGAATGACATGGTTTGCTTCAAATATATCCCTGTCTAGAGGGGTTACACTTTTCTTTTTCTTTTTCTTTCTGTTGGGAGTATGTGGGAGGTGACAAGGAAGAAGGTATGGAAGTTTATGATGTGTATCATATAGTCTGGAGAATCCCGCATGCATGTCTCAAGAATTCATTTTTGATGGATCTCTAAAGCAGATGGCAGCAGCAGACAGCCAGGAGGCCTTGAACTCTTTTGAAGTAGGAGAATTTGAAGCTGCTTTGTTGGCATGTGTGGGCAGTCACCTTCAAACTAATGTTTGTGGTTCACCTCTGGTCAAATCCACTTTTGTAGTTTATGCTCCCTTTTCAGATTGCCAGTCCAAGGATAAGAGAAAACTATGGAGGGAGCACCAACTATTTTAGAAAGGATTTGGGGCTGAGAATTTGTCTGACAATCGCACTACCTGCTCAGGGTTGTTCACTGACAAAGCTAGTTGCTGACAGGGCTTTTGAGGTGCTTATTTACTAAAAGATTTGGTACAGATCACAAATTCTGTGCAATGTTGAGTGTGATAGGGTTTCCACTTGCCCATGAACTAATCCAGCTCAGGCTTACCAGCCCATAGAGGGTTTTACTAAAACCAACAAGACAACCTCAACGGTGAGTTTTAAGTCCATTCCATCCATTTCAGCTGCCAAACATCACCCTCATTTACAGTCTTCTCCTTCCTGGGTTTAAAATGCCTTCATAGCAACTGATACAGATACCACCCAACCTGCAGCCTCTCTTTTCCCATTAACATTGGGCTCTAAGAGAATCTAAACAATATTCTGTTCACAGCTCATTATCAGCAAAGCGTAGCACAGAGTTAGTACGGTTTGCTTGGGTTTCTACATGGATACGTGAAGAGCCAGAAAGAAGCTATGGCTGGAAGCAGGTTCATTACAGTAAGCAAAGAAGGGTTCTCCCTTATGACTGGCTGGAAGATTTGAACCTCATCTCATACTTGCAGATCTAAATTATTTAAATTATCTGCAGATTTAAAATGCCAAGTACTAAGTCATACTAAGTAGCTAGTTCTCCAAAGGAGGAAAAAGTTTCTCAATTGCTAGATTTTAATTTAGCACATTCATTCTTTCAGCCTACAAATTATTTCATCATCTCTGGAGTTTATTTTGGATACAAAAAGTTGTTTCAAAAATAGTTTATAGGACATATAAAAACAATAAAACAACAATTTTACAACTAATAAAATGTACTGTATATTATTAGTTAAGGATTATGATATAATAATAAAATTATCAGTCCATTCAACTATTAACACATTTCCTAAAGATAGCTACCATCCGATAGTAAAATTTGCATTAGTAAAGCAACTGAGAATTACAGATATAAATCACCAGTCAAGTTGCAATTATCTGTGGGTGAGCGTGGGCCTCTTTTGAATACATAAGGGATGATGGAAAACAGAACCATGAATAACTCACTCTCAGCTTCTTGGAGCAAGAATGGGATAGAAATGTAATAAATTTGTATATAAAATATGATGAGTTGCATAGTAATCAGTTTAGCAAGAATTAATCTCATTTTATTATGGCTGAAAATTTAACGTCTGAAGACAGTACTAGAATCCAGAATTGAGTGGATTAATCTATGTAATTCTTATTTTTTTAAAAAACGCAGTAGTTTAGCTTTGTATTTAAAAATGGCATACACCTCCAGACAAGTTATCAAAGTTCAAGCATCTGTCTAGTGCCATGGTGAAAGAGAGCTATTAGCAGATGTTAACTGAGCATTGCTTAGAGAATCATGTTCACAAAACAATGGATAAGAACATATGTTACTCATTGTCAAACTGACCAGCTTTTTGTAACTAACAGTATCTTCCAGACTTTGTATGTGGTACTTCAGAATAGGTTTTGAAGGATATGAAAAAGACTGTTCATTACTTCCCAGTGTTGGGGGTCATGACCTCTGAGGGAGTCATTGCGAACTAAAGAGGACAAAGGAATTGGAACTGTAAAGCCTTTCTGGTGAGCCCTCCCCCATTCTTTGAAAGTCACTTTCTCTGAACTAAATTTGATCAGTTTTTTAGAGGTTGAAGTACTACTGTGGATGTCACTGTGCTTGTATTTATTGGATTTCTACTGTATCCTATTGCTTGTTATATTAGTATCTTACCAGAGGGTTAGGTATAGCCTGTTAACTGATAACACATTATACCTCTATACAAGTTGTTTGTTTTCTTCATTGGATTCTTTGTCCTTCCTCCTTTACAGACAAATGAGGCCAAATTAACATTGTCAGACCTGTGTTTTTGAAGCCCAGGTTTATGCCGATTAACATAAAAATGGAGGCTGGAAGATGTGCGGATTACCACATCTCCCCATCTGCCATTCTTATTTTTCCATCTCCATTCTGTGTCTTTAGCTCCCTAACCAGTGGGAAGACACAGCCGTATCCCATTCTTCTTAAGTGATTAAAGCAGTCCTGATCTTAGTGATGCAAGTCTGCTATAGTTAGGTTTAATTCAGGGCTTAGCCGATTTAAACATAAACTTCTGGGAGGAAGCAATAAATGATACCTTTCTTAATGGACTGTTTCTGGTCCTGTGATAAAAGTACTGGGAGATCTGTAGTGGAATAATATGTAAAGAAATGTCAATTCAAGTATGTCTACACAGTTTACTGAATAGTTCTTTATAGTACTAGTCCTATGAGTATCTAAACAGAAGTTTATGTTAAAGTGCCAGATAATTGATAATGCTATATGGATTAAAATGGTGTCCAGCAGTGCAATCCTATGATTAAATGTGCTCAGAAATAATAACTTTTCAGCTTAACAGTGATTATTCCCAGGAGCAAACAGGGGAGTAATGCTCTATGAAACTTGGATGCTTGTTTACTCCTACATCAACCTGGACTGGCTTTATAAATAGTGCCTTATCTAATATATTTGCTATTCTTGGACTTGCAAAAGCATCTAAGATTTATTTATGCAAATACTTAAAATGTTGATTCACTATATAGGTTTTCTGAAAAACAATCCAATCCCATCCGTTCTTTCCTGTGCTTCTCTTACACTTACATTGAAGAAAGAGGATTGCTTTTGTGTTGAGATTAATTCAGATATACACAGTTACAATTTAAAGTGTTCATTTTACATTTTAGGACACATGTTAGTTGTTTACACAAAATAAACCAATCTGCTCCCCTTGTGTGCCCTCCATATATTTGTGTCTCAATTGTTGGTATATATTCAGATGCGTAGCATAGTTAAAAAGTTCCTGTGGATGTGAAGTTAATTGTTCAAAGCTTTGAATGGCACGGAAGTGTAGGGCTTTGCTTAGATAGAGCAAAAATGCTGTGTTTTTGATTTGCATAAGGAAGGATTTCTGTGTTGTTCAGGAGAACTGCATGCAGCTTAAAGAAATCAACAGTGAGGCTCAAAGAAAATCAACAATTAAGGTGGTTTTTTAGGCTATTGTAGATATTTGATAACTTGTTCTAGAAGTAGATAGTAAGTCTGCAATCCATGGAACAGAATTTTGAGACAGAATGTTTGAGATTGCAGCGCCAGAAATTAGTTATAACCATAGTTATAGCACAGAAATTAATCCTGCTGTTAAAGGTGTGGCCGTGGTGGTAATGCTGATTTATTTGATTTTTGTCTGATTTTACTGCTGCAGCTCTGCGTAGAATTCCTCCTTATAGAGAATCCAGACAAAAATAGAGACAAAAGAGAGGCAGTGAGAAATAGAACAGACAGCATCTCTGTGTTTGGGAGACTCGTCAGTTTTGTGAACCGCAAAATAAATATTTTAAACCAACAAACTCAATGAAGTGTTACTTGAGGGGGGAAAGGCATGAAAACTAGATTTGGAATGACCTGCTTGAACTCCTGGCTGCATATACAGTATTATTCTGGAGGAGAACATGATTGGCTGGCAGGAAACCTGATCTAAAACATTTCTGCCTAGAAGCATTGCAAAGTTTTGTTGCAAGTCCCATTTCTTCTCTATTAGTCTTCTTTCCTCATACCTGATACCACTCCCCCGGCCTCTTCCTCTGTAGTCCATTTTTTTTCTTTTAACTCTTTTCTAGCCTATTTCCTTGCTTCCCTTGGTCTGTGTATGGTCTTCTGCCTGCCTCTTCCCCCATCCCCCCATCCCCATGACACTGGCAGTTCATGGGGTTCTCTGAGCTTGGTTCTTTTCTTGCAAACGTTTCATTACCCGGCTAGGTAACATCTTCAGTGCTAGAATGGGATGGGTTTATTGATTGGCAGTTCAGCCAATCATTGCCAGGTACATCATGTGCACCACTGACAAATTCCTTAGTTCAGTTTAGTACTTTTATTTAGTGTGCACTTACGACTACACAGAGCATAGGTGAATAAAAAATTATATACAATGTAATCTAATATCATAATAAAATAATGTAATCAATGGAAGACATTTTCTTATGGAATAGTATATTTCCTAATATTATCACAACCCTTAGAATAAATGAGAAAATTTTTCCAGCTTCATAAAGTTCCTGCAAAAAGAACCATTTTTAAGAGCCTTTTGAAAATTCAAGAGATTGGACTTCAGATATACTTCAAAGGAAAGTTGATAGAGGATAGGAGCTAAAAGGGGAAAAACCCTAAAACATGAGGTAGCCATTTGAAAAACAAGAAAAAAATTAAATGATCTTGATTGCATGAGCAAGCTCGTTACTGTATAGATTGTGGATTGTGCAAACCTTAATCTTTGACACTAGCATTTGTTTATGGAAGTAGTTTGTTGCCTTATTTCCATTGCTGGTATTGGAGTTCCCAGTAGTGTGTTCCTTAAATGAAAGTCCCCAGCTTTAATAATCACATCAAGAAAAACACACACAGAAAGGAATGTCTGATTTATATGTGGGGTGTGTGTGTGTGTGTGTGTGTGTGTGTGTGTGTACACACACACACACATACAGTTGTCATTGCTGATTATATACATTTTTCATCTAGGCATATGTGAGACCTAAAATGTATCGGAGAACCTTTGTCCCAGTTTCCTTTCTCTTGACATAAACATTTGTTCTAGCAAATCACCAGTGTCTGTGTATGTGGGAAAAGTAGCTAGTTCACAATGAAATAGGAACAAGTGAATATCTGGTGCAAATGCTCTGACAATGATGGCTGTTAAGGTGAATTGTAATTTATACTTGGAGTCATCTTTCATTATTGCCAGTTTAAGAAACATGCAAAACTTGCTATTTGTGATGGTCAACTTCAAAATAATCCCACCTAAAGAATACAACTAATAATGTTTGATTCTGCTATGACCCTTTATTTATATTTCTACCCTTGAGAACAAGCTAAGTGAATTCTGTAGAATTACAGAAAGCCTTTAGTTTTATATGAATTCAGTAATTCATACTTTAACAAAAACAAACCAGCCAACTCAAAAACCATTTGATTTTCAAAATTAGTTTTCCAAAATCCACTATAAATTCTGAATGTGGGGGGTTTACTGCTCTTTAAAATAATTTTAATTCTTGGTAACAGGTACACTGATTTCTTTTGTTCATTGTGAAGGCTTTATAGTATTATAATATACAGAATTAAGTTGTTCAAATTTATCTGTTGGAGTTTCTCTATTCATGAACATTGATGTTATTGTACTTTGCCAGCAGATTCTTGATTTTTTAATTGCTTTAAATTCAAAAAGACTTTTGAAATGTTTTGTTTTATATTTTTGTGAAACATAACATTTTAGCTTGTATTAACAAATTAGCTGTTTTTGCTTTTCATTTTAACTCAGTTATGCACACAGATAGGAAATACGATCTATGCTGGCAGAGTGTAAAAAGCTTAATTTCATTCATTTCAAAATATTGTAACAATATTTTTGTGGACTTAGCTGCAATGCCTAGTTGCCCCATCTCCAGAACAAGACAGCAGCCATTATTGGAGGGCAGAAACAGAAAAAATAAGCTTTTACTCATCTCCCTCCCATCACAAATTTAATCTCCCTGTGGTGTTTTTCTGCAATAGTTTGAAAGTACAGATAGTCCTCGCTTAACGATGGTAATTGGGAATGGCAACTCTGTTGCTAAGCAAAACAGTCATAAAGCATAATGTCACGTGACTGTACCAACTTACAACAGCAGTTGCGGCAGTTCCAGTTGCTGTTGTTAGGTGAATCCCGCCTGGTTGCAGTGTCCTGGGGTCATGTGATTGCCATTTGCAACCTCCTGTTGGCTTCCCTGTTGACTAAGCCAGCAGTGAAGGATGCAAATGGCGATCACGTGACCGGAGGATGCTGCAACCATCATAATTGCTAGCCATTTGCCAAGTACCTGAATTGCAATCACGTGAATGTGGGGAAGCTGCAATGGCCGCAACTACAAATGGTTGCTGAACAAGGACTACCTGTAGCCCTTTTCTTTAATGTAACTTCAGGTACTCTTGTCTGTTCCAGCTAAAGTGCTTTACCGCCTTACAGGCTAACCCCAGCAGTTCTTTGCAGCAGCAGAAATCCCCCTTCAATTGAGCTTCATATCTTTTTAGACTTCCATTTTACTGTGATTGCTGCAATAGCACAGTCATAGTAACTCTTGCCTTATAAGTCAAAGGTTTTGGTTTGAAACCCACAGATTTTTTTTAATGATTATTTTTTCTTTTGGGGCTTTATATTTCTCCCTGTCCTTTTTAAAAATAATAAATGTGGTTTCAACATTTTGGTCTGGGTTTGAAGCAACAGCCTTTGACTTTGAGTATAATTATTGTGATATTACAGCAATCGTGTTAAAGTTAGGTCAAATGCTCATAGAAAAAAATACAGTTATAAGGAACATTTGAACAACAACAACAAAAGCATTTTGTTATATCTGCATAGGTGTGCATTTTAATAGTTTAACTTTGGCATTATAATACTTTCGCAGTTGAAACTATGGATGAGTTTGTCCATGTGTTGTGAGATTAAGAAGTTTTTATCATGTATTCTGACTGTAGATGACTCCTGTTTTTTCTTCTTGGGCTACTGCTTCCACTGCAACCACTCAGCATCACTGTAGCACATAAACAAACTTAAAGAACTCCAAAACATTTTAAGCAAATCAAATGATCCAGTAGCCCAAGAAGAAAAATCAGGAGTCATCTACAACATACAGTGCAAGGACTTTTACAGCCACTATGTAGGACAGCCAGCCAGAAGACTAGCAGAGTGCATCCATGAACACCAACTAGCAGTCAGAAACTACTGGCGTTTTAGATCAAGCCAGATCCAAAAATGCTAGAGAATTCCTGGAAGCTTGGCATTCAGACAAATCAGCCATCAAATAGACACACAGAGATAAACCACATTTATATGCCATTCAAAAGAGACAGTAAAAAAACCTAGGAAGGAAACAAAAAGACTAGAACACATCCCCTCCAGCAGCCAACATTTAGATAAGCAGAGATCAATGCCAGAGAAACAAACAGGCATAAAAATAATAATCTCATCAAGGAACCACCAAGGAGGAAACCACATCCCCACCAAAACTGGCAAGGACAGCTACTGTATAAAAACAGGGAGCAAACCCTACACTCACTCACAGTGATGATGTTACTTAGTTGGGTAATGAAACATTTGCAAGCAAACAACCAAACTCAGAGAGCTCCAAGACCTCCCCAATTCAACCTTGAGCTACATATATTCTTTTCTATTGATTTAACTTTGTACATATAATAATTCAATTTAACTTTGTGTAACTAAGTAATGTAGGTTCTGTTGATTTCAGTGAATCCATTTATGATCCACTCTGGGTCTAACCCACTACAGTAGCTACAAGATCTAATATGGTAACTTTTTCTGTCTCCTTTACTGAGCACTTAAATAAAGTCAACCTTTGATAAGCAGAGAGGATGTTTACATCATGTCTGGTTATCTCAATATTTTAAATGCCTCCAAGGCCAGTTGGATAAAAATGATACCAGTTTAGGAGAAAGATACATTCTCCTGAACAGGTTAGGATTACAGTAATGCCGTTTGCAGCTGTCTCCAGCTTTCCCCAGTCTTGAACTTTAGCTGCTGGAACAGTAAGCATTTTGTTCTTAAATAAACACTGGATAAATATTTACACATTTGCTCCTACTTGCTAATGCATTTTATATAGTTTGAATGAATTCACTAAAACAGAGGGTGGGTAGGTGTTAAGATTGTAAAATCTATTTTGTTAGGTTTATTTTTCCAAAATCTTGATAAATATCAACAAAGTCTGGTGCATGCGCTTATAATTAAGGGCTAGGAGTTTGGGGAATCTGACAATGCTTGATGAGCACCTTTAGATCATCCAGGAATCTATCTTTTGCATATCTCAAACAGGAGGGTAACAAATCTAGGGAATACCTGTAGATTTGTGGTGCCCTTAACTGTAAGAAGTGGATTTAGAAAAAAGGAAGCAAAACAGCTTTTGCAGCCAAATCTTTCCTCTTCTGTTTTGCTGATGTCAGCCCTTCGAGGTTAGGACTTTTTGCTCTGGATGCAGGGTAAGAAGAAGGCTCTTCAGGGGCAGAGGCCTTTGGCAGCCCTTAACCTGTCACAACTACAATGCTATGGCATCTGTGCTGTCTTATAGTAGAAATTATGATATGAACTATTTTTATTGATAAATTGCACGCAAGCTCATTGTAGCCATTTTCAAAGATCTGAAACAGTATAGCAGTGAGGTTAGTGTAGTGTACTGTTTTTTCTACCTTCTACTGTTCAGACTTTTCTTCTCAGCATGAAAAAGAAGGGCAGAGAAGGACTAGGAGTTGTCTCCTTATCTCAGATTTGATCTTGTTTGAAGACAGCTTTTGTTTCACAAAACTTGATGTATTTATTTTATGGTTGCTTTATGGAAGTTAAGATCAGTATGGAACTCAGCCATATGTAATATATAGCAGAAGCTTGAAATATTTCCTAACACACCATATTCTACATGGTTATTACTGCTAAGAAATTAGGGGGCAGTAGGAGAAAAATGGGTTTGGGCAGCAAGGCACTTTTGTTTTGTCTAAGTTGTCTGTGCTTGAATAGGCATCCTGTGTTAGCATAAATGTGTTGCAAATGGATAAACTTCTTAAAATACTATTACTAGAATGACAGGAATTTTAACAAACAGCAGTCCAAAAATGCTCCTGTTTCTTAAGAATTACACATTAACAAATCTGTTACATGTTATTTGATCATTTGAAATGAGGAACTAAGCCTTATATATAAGCTGCAGAAGAATTATCTTATCCAAGTTTATTACTGATGAATAAAATTCCATTTGTTTAAAACATTTCATTTTGAGCTCTTGGCTTGCCAAAGCTATATATGATATAGCAGATAATAACTAGTATAAAGTAAAGAGTGCTGTAAATTAGACAGGTTAGAAGAATATAAAATGGAACATAGGTATTTCCGAAACTGAAGTTGGACTTAGATGTGTGATACGTAAGAAAATTGAAGACAGCTCCCCTCCCCCAGCTAAAACAGAAGGGATGGGAAAAATAAGGTTAAAAGAAGGAAGCTGTTATGATTAGAAGCTTAAGATTAATCCTTCTGATTTTGTAAAAAAACACTCTGACCTAGAATCTCAAAATGAATAAATAATGTCTTAATTTTTTTTTCTTCTCACTGGAACCTGTTATCACAGCTGGACTAAAAGGATTTCTCAAGGTTAAATAAACCTTGGACGTCTGATATGTTAAAATCCTCTCACAATATTTTTCTCTGGTTTTGTTAGCAGTAATGTTTGGTTGGTTGGCTGCTCTAAATAATGCATGCCTGTGAGTTTCTGTATGTGTATATATATATATATATATACACACACACAACACTGAATCTTTTAAAAAATACTTAAATTGCTGGAAAGTTAAGGAATAACAGTAAGGAAAAGACTTCATTTATGTGTAAAGCTTGGTGGTACTTGTGAGAAAAAACATACAGTAATGTTCTCTTGGGGCCTATTCTGATATAAATTCAAGCTGTTATCTAATTTATTTATTTATTTTATTAAATCCCAGGAAGCCTTTGATTCACATGACACTTCCTTCTGAATTCACATTTCAATCCACATTTGCTATTAGTCACAGCTTGCTGGTTTTTCCTAGCAAGTGGAGTATGATTTGTATTTGTCCACAAATGAGGAACACAAACAAGGAGTTGGTCCTGACCTACGCTTAAGTGTGAACCATAGTTTTGTTTTGTTCTGTATAAACCAGAGACCACGTATTGTATTTGTGAATGAAGCAAGGAGCAGTGTTTGAACTTGTGCCTCTTGAGGATTTATTGGTATAATCCAGGATCATGTAACATATAGCATCTGAACTCTCTCTCACTCTCTTTCTCTCCCCCCCCCCTTTCTTTTATTTTTGGCAATCCCCAGAATCCTCAAAATTGCACCAGGGATATTTGATGAAAAGCTATCTATTAACAGTGATGCAATTCCAAGTAATTTATGGTGGGAAAAATAAATTGATGTGATAAGCATCCAGTTTGCTTAACCCACCAATTATCAGTGAACGAAAAAGATCAGAACCTGAAAACAAGAAACATGACCTGAAAATTCTCGGCTTGTTTTTTCTGCTGACATTATCACATCACTTCCACTGTCTCTGTAGCCTTCAATATTGGTAGGGGATTAAAAAGTAACCTTTCTGGCTACAAAAAGATTCCACGCCCTTGATAAAATGCCAAATCAAGGATCTGAACAAGTCCTTGATTTTAATCCTAAAGAATTGTCTCCTCTTTCATGTTCGCTAATCGCATTCCCTTTTAATAAATGTATTATGGGAGTTGTTTATAGAGAAATCAGAATAAATTAATGTTGTAATAATAAATCAGATGTGTCTTGTAAGTAGTGCTGCAGGTTTGACAAGAAATGTGACTTCTGGGTAAGTTTTCCAACTTTATTGGCCCTGTTGTGTATTTTAATAATGTCTTGACACGCATACATTTAAAAAATTGCCCTGGCATGAAGGATAAGGGATGAGAAAACCTTCAGCCACTACATAGGCCAATAATAAAATAGGTTTTGTAAGATTTGGGGAACTATGTAGTAACAGCAGTAAAGTTACATTGGTTGAAGTATTTCACTTTTTGTAGAATGTCATATCAGTAGTCAAGCTTCCCATAAAAGCAAAGCTCCATCTTGCCCTTCAGTAAAAGGTTTCGGATGTAAATATATTGAGTGAAAAACAGGCTTTTGCTGAACCCTAGTAGGAAATTGAGATTTGGGCAGCATATGAATCACTAGTAGATTGCTTTTGCTGTACCTTGGGTTTAGGCTGCAGAACTGCATAACCATAAACATTCAAGGAAAGATGCTTGGTGAAGAATGATGTGGAATACTTTGGCACAATCTTCGAAGAAGTCTTTTTCTTGTTTCTGTTGTAAAACCACTTTTGGGCCATTGAAAAGAAATATGTGAGTGTTTGTCAAGTGATACTATTTTAAAGGGTGCCTCAGTGAGTATCTCACCACCTTTGCTCTTCTGTTAGCCAATCAAAAGTGCTGGCTTGATGTTAATCAACTTATTTTACCTTCAAAGTATTCTCAGTACCATGCTTGGATAATTTAACTGTATTTTTAGTTGAACTTACGTTTAAGCTTCATTACTTCAGGGAATGAAGACAGGGAGCTTTTAAGGGTTTCAGTTTCCACAGATTTGTGGGAATAGAGGGCTCACAAATAATGCCCAGGGAGAGAGGGAGAAGCATAAAGACAAACACTGAGGAATTTTCTTTTTGGTCTTTATACTTTTTTGGGGTGGGGGAGAGCAGGTTTGATAATGCCCCTTTTTATTTGCACTGCATTCCTTGTGATCCCAGGAATTTTCCTATGATGCTCTTGCTAGCTGTTAGTATCACAAATTAGTCCAAGGCAGTCCTTCCTTTAGTACGAGGTTTTTCATGTGTCTGCTAATTTCGTGTACTTTAGGAACATATTTTAGAACAAGGCAGTCCAATGGAATGCTAGATATTTGTTATAAAATCTATTCATTTTTTATATAGAGTCAGTAAATTAATTCATGGAGTTAGGCTGTTAAACCTAGAATTCCCAGTGAGCCATCTATACATGCCAGAGTTCCTGTGGACACCTCTGGTGACACCTGGTGTATTTGTGGAAACCTAATGATGTTGCTGAGAACTTTCATCTTGCATTGGCAACTGCTCCCCCAGAACTGAAGAGTGGGAAAACACAGCAACAGGGGAATTGTCCAGTGGGAGGAAATGATAGCATGTTCTCTGGACTGCTGTTACCAAAGTGCCTCAATCCAAACAGGATTTTCTTAGCTGGTTTAGAATCAAGCCAGCTCCAGCACAGAACAGAAACAACTTAAACAGTAAATGCAGATATGCCCAATGACATACTACTAGTTTTGTTGTATTGGAAAACTGCCAAAAGCTGCTTTGATAGAAGATAGCTAAATTATTTTCTTATATAATCTTCATTAATCATATGCATGGATTTGGAAGTGGACTTCAGCTAGTATTTTTCAACTGAGTGTGGTATGTGTACCTCTGATAGTATGTAGAAGGAGATTGAATGGGGTGCAACTTGTCTCTCCAAATTCATGCATAGGAGAAAGAAAGGAGAGCAGAAAATAAGGTAGAGCAACCAGTCTGCAGTTGAGTACAGTCTGCAGCGAGTTGACTGAGTTCACATTTTTGAACTTAGTTAAAGATGTAATTAATATTGAGCCTCATAATTGAGTATCATCATAGCCCTTCTTTAGTTTTGCCTTTTTCAGTGCCTCAGAGGAAGGTTTTATTGGATCACATTAGACCATATATTATGTTTATTCATGTTCCTCACTTGGCAATTCCTTATTAATTTCTTTCCATCTTTCCCACCCTCAAAATCATCTAGCAGTGATGCAGCAACTTACACTTCATCGTTTTTTCACACCTTGCTGTACACCTGCTTCTCCACCAAGTACCTTTCTTGCTTCCCTTGTAGCCCTAAGGTTAGCTCCAAATATTAACATTAAGGCTCTCCGTATTACTGGCCATCGCTATATCTTATTGTAGTGAAGTTCTTAGGAGAAATGTGCACTGAGCAAAGAAGCATTTACTTTTAGATTGCTTTGAATCATTGACTATTCAGCTCCACTGGATGACCCTGGGTTTTATTATTGGGGAGGGAAGCATTTTTTTCCTCTCCCTTTTTCCCATACCCTTTGTCATTTTTAATCTCACGAGTCTTTTTTTACTTTAAATTTTTCAGAAGAGTTTCTCCAGGAGTAATCTTTTCTACAGTTTCCATATCTAACATCTTTTTTGAGTTGCAGTGGCCAGAACTATACACAGTATTCCAAGTATGATTGCATCAGAAGTTTCTAAAAAGACATTTTGATATTACATTAATCTTATGTGTCATTTCTAGTGATCTTTAAATTGGAGTGTTCCTTTTTCAATGTGGCATTGAACTGTCCACTACTACCACACATTCTGTTTCCTGATTGATTACTGCCAAGGGCAGTGTAATTGCAATTTTTTGTTTTTGTTTCGCCTCCTACTTTGTCACTTTACATTTGATTACATTCAACCATATTTCTCATTTTAATTCATATTCCTGCATAGGCTTGTAGTTTTGAGTGTTGTTTTTGGAGCTTTCATTTTTTTTTTCCTTCTTGTTTTAAACACCTTAAATAATTGGTGTCATTAACTTTAGTCTGCCCGCACAGTTCAGGCACTAACATATTTTGGGAGGTGTTGAGAAGGGTAGGGGAGTCATGGAACTGTTTGGTAAGTTGGATGTTTTCTTCCATTTCCATGAAAAAATAGCTTAAAGCCATTTCTCCTATGTGAGTCTGATTATGATTGCTGTTCTGTGATCTGAAAATGTAGTTGCATTTCTACAAGAGTTACTGTTCTTGGATGGCCTCATTCTATTGTGCAACTTGTGCAGAAATACCAGGGGTCATCTCCTTGGAGAAGGGCAGCTAATTCCTTTACTTGCTGTCTGTAAAAGTAACCCTTTTTTGCATACATTGGACATGTATGTCTAAGAAAAACTGTCAGCTGTCAACATTTTGGAAAATTATAATTTGGCCCTCTGTTTGTGTGATGGCATTCTCAATAAGTATGATGTTCTTGGTGGCTGCTTCCCACTAAAAAAGCAGAGTTGTTCTGACCTTGGGATACAGCACAAACAAGTCTGACTTAGGAATTCCTCTGTTTTATAGGTTGCTTTAAGGACAAAGGTGAAACATACTTACGTGGAAACAATGTTACAATGTTTTTTCATGCTTTTATAGATTTTTTAAAACTTTCCTGATATTATATACAAAGCAATATATTTATGTCCAAAAGTAAGTAATGCTTATGTTTGAAGTATTTGTTTTCTCGATGGAGTATCTTTCAAATGTCCTTCATTTTTAGGATCTTGTACCTAAGATATCATAGTGCCTGTTCTGTGTGTGTACAAACAGAAAATATATATATTCATAACCACACCTGCTAATACATGCCACAGGAGGTGCTTATGTGTCATCTTCCTGATCACCCACTCTACCTCCCAATCAGGATTATTTCTGAGAAATGATTTGGTGTGGGATTTAGTTTGCTCTGGCTCACATGTTTCCTTCTCTGTGCTATCATGTAGCACAAGATACGATGGAAGAATAGGAGAAGCTGGACAGTCAATATCTGAACTAGTGGAGGCAAACAATTCTATGTATCCTCAAGTGGAAAAGCTTTCATTATTTTCTGTTGTACAGGTAGACTTGATTTTTCAGCTACTATGCCAGCAGAGAAATCTCTGAATGGTTTATTTCAAATGTGCGTTGGTAATAATATGGACTAATATTGAACATAATTAAAATAGAGTATATATAAAATCATGGAGAAAATCTATGTGGTTGCTAAGAGTCAACACCGACTTGATGGTACATAATCAAATTAATATATAAAATCAACTATTAAGTGTGATAGGCATAACTCAATTGAAATAATTCATTTTCTCCAAAACCTCTTCATCTAGTTAATTAATTTCCCAATCTGTTTTTGCAGGGCAAAAATACTTATATTTTGATTTTAAAGGCAGAAAAGTAATTGAGATAGTAAACTGATATCTGAGCATCACTCTTTTAGACTGAGGGTTAAGGACTCAAACAAGTGAGTATTCTGCTCTACATAAGACATTAACATCTGAGGCTAGTTTGATTTTCATGTTCTTGATGTGTCAGTTCTCTCAATGCAGATATTTTAT
The DNA here is from genome assembly GCA_030867105.1 of Liasis olivaceus. NCBI lineage: Eukaryota > Metazoa > Chordata > Lepidosauria > Squamata > Pythonidae > Liasis > Liasis olivaceus. The sequence goes on from CM061350.1 coordinate 82,491,348, forward strand.
TTTTATTTTTTATATGGTGGAACATTCACTTGATTGGGTCCCTGCTTGGAAATAAAGTGAAATGACTCATATGCAGGTTTACCATTAGAGTGAAAATTAGACCTTAATTTGTATAAATTTCTAACTAGAGAGCTTGTGTTCTGTCGGAATGTTACAGGTTTAGTTCCTGGCTCACATTACCAGTTGTAAAATCCCTTGTTGGCCATGGCTGACATTACCATCTTTCAGTCATGGCAGTATAATTTAATTTCTTAATCACAATTTTTCAATACAGAGAAACTGTTGTCTCTGGCAGTACCTATGACTGCCTGAGGTTTTTCTCTTGCTCTTTTTAGAAAACCACAAGCAAATTGCAGTTTATAAGGTGAGAAAGGAAAACAAAAAATGACTAGAGAGGCAAATGGCCCTTCTTCCTTCCCAAAGAGGTATAAAAAAATTAAGCAAGGTGTGAAAATGACATCTGTGGATATAAAGATACTGTATGTGTTTCCAAATGATTTGTGAGTCGGGGGGGGGGGGGACTTCCTGCAACAGAATACCTGATAATGCATTAATCAAAAGAACACTCAAACAGTGAGATTAAGAAAGTTTTACATTTGAAAAATAATGGACAAAATGAAGTTGCATATATGTATGTAGCTTTCCTGTTCAGTAAGAATACCTGTAAGAGGACATGAGGATTTAAGATTTTTTTACTATTCATGCATAACAGCGAGATTTATGTAGAAAGTAGGACAAAGGAGGGAGGGGAAAAGGCTTTAAGAATCCTTGAGAACTAGTACACAAGTAAACTCTTGATTTAATAGACTAATGGGGGAATGGGTACCTATTAAAAGAATATCTGTTATATTTGAATGGGATTTTATGCATTTTACCAGGAATAGGATTTCATGCATATATAAAATGGCGGATGAGAAGCAAATAATGTATGGACAAATTTTGTCCATTGCATCTGAAGTCTACTAAACTAAAGTCTGTTAAATGGAGAGTTTATTTTATGAACAGGACTTTCAAAAGTAGTCTTCCTCCTCCTCCTCCCCCCCCCCCGAAAGAGTTCAGTTCCTTAGTCCAAAATTCTTGAGTCAAATGTGATATCCATCTGTTCCTCTTTGTTGTACCCTCATTCTTGCCACCCACTGCTTGTCTAATTAGAAAAAGCTAAGAAAATATTAAAAGGGGAAGAACAGGCATTAATGTAAGAATTGGAAGTAGGAGCCAAAGAAGAGTTTGGGAAGAAAACAAACCTAGGGAGAACCACATTCAGATGATATGCCATTTGGCAAACATGTACTAGAAATCTGCAACCTTGAACTGTGTAGTTAAAAAGGCTGGAATATGAGTGCTGCAGATTCACATGAGGTTGAAGTTCATCTTTGATTAATGCAAATGATAGTTCATTTCTGTTTAAGAAGCCCCACAGTTTCATGACAGGTTACCCGCCTACATAGCGATGACATTTACATAAACAGGATTTTAAATTTTATTTATTTAATTAGGAAGTTCCTGTGTATCATTAGAACAAAATTAGAGGTATTCTCTGGATGAAACACATTGAACAAGCCAGCCTGGGTAGACCTTGGAAGACATGATTACTGTATAAGTAAGGGATGCCATTTCTGCTACATAAATAATGCCTGTAGAAAGGGAATGGGACCTGGAACAGAGAGAACATCAAACTGTCAGCTGTAGAGTTTGTCACAAGTAAAACCAGGAGTTCCACGTTCCAATACCCCTTTATGCACTGTCTGTTCACAGCCTGGAAAATGATAGAGTATTTCTTCTGTGGGTACACGGAAATGCTTTCACATCACCAGCATTATAATATATAGAATACCAACAAGCTCAAATAAAGCATGTATAAGTTGGTTTCAGGGATTTATATCAAAGCTAAAATTTTCTGATACTTGACCATTCATGCTATAAATCTTGTTTATTATATAATAATATGTGAAGTATTCCTCCAAGTATTTTTACAGGTAATCTAGAGCAGGCCTAGACAACTCATAGAGGGAAAAGAGAGCAGAAATCTGTCTGAGAGGCCAAATGCTGTGCAGGCCTGGTCTAGAGTCTGAAGTACTGTTTTACCCAAAATTACAGGAAGTTAATTTTGCCAATAGAGTTTTATTTCCCCACCATGTAATGAATATTTTGGGACCTTACATTGCTTGGATTCCTCTAATCAAACTGATACTTATGTAGCAAAGGCAGACATATTATTTGCATTTGCTTGATTGACAGTTACCAGTGTGGTCTTGAGTAAGAACTGCCTGATTCTCTGAGTATGTACTTATAGTAAAGCCCTCTGAATGCAATCCAAATTACTCTTACGCTGGTTTTCAGAAGATTTTGTCACTGTCCAAAGAAACGAACCACTCAGCTATGCATACATGAGATGTGATGCTACCTTTGAGCTCTGACAGGTCTAACATCTGCTTTCTAAGGCTGATAACGAGAGCTCACACTTATATCACAGACATGGAAAGATTTTAAAAGATGTATGAGATTGTATTTCCAAAGCAGAGAAGAGCTGTATAAACTCTTCTCTTCAGAGGCCACCTCTCTCTAGGTGCATCTGCCCATCCCATCAGGTCTGCCAGGAGGGGCATGCTCCAGGTCCCATTAGTCAGAGAGTGTCATCTGGTAGGGCCCGAGAAGAGAGCCTTTTGTGTCATGGCTCCTGCCCTTTCAAACATCATCCCCCTGGAGATTAGATTGGCCCCCAACCCTGCTGGCTTTCTGTAAGGCCCTGAAAATGTCATTTGGCAACAGGCGTGGGGACCCGGGAGTGTAATAGAGCCTGTGCTGTTGCTGTATTGATTGTATTAATGGATGTTAGACTACCTCAGCTATGAATTTTGTTGTATAGTTTTTGTATTGTTTTTATTGCTTTTCAATCACTGTATTGTTTTGATGTATTTATATTGTTTTTTAATTGTTTGTGAGCTGCCTGGATATATATGAGATGGGTGGCTATATAAATTGGAATGATGGAGGGAGGGAGGGAGGGAGGGAGGGAGGGAGGGAGGGAGGGAGGGAGGGATGGATGGATGGATCGATAGATAGATAGATAGATAGATAGATAGATAGATAGATAGATAGATAGATAGATCAAACCAACCAACCAACCAACCAACCCTGGAGTTGAAGGACAATGTATAAAAAGTTGGGTTTCAGAGGGAACTTGGGCTTTTCCAAATGTGCGGAATCACATCTACCCATCCCATCAGGTCAGGATGGGCAGTCCAGCTGAGGCCTTGGCTGCTACCTAGAATAAATGAGTGATGGAAGCCTTAAGCCAGGGATTCCTAAACTTTTTGCCATCACGCCTCCTTTTATTGTAATCTTAATGTACACACCTCCCCTAAAAATCTAAACATCAGAATGAACACAAATGAACAATGAAAGCAATACAATGAAACTTAAGTAAAGGTGAATTTATTGTAACAATGTAAGTAGAAGGTTCTTTACACTGCCCCTGGACATTGTCTGCACTTCCCCAAGGGAGGTATACCTCACAGCTTGGGAAACCCTACTTTAGACCATATTGTCTCTATGTGGCCTTTCCCTGTGTGTTGATCCCAGAATGCACTTTAGTTTTCTGAGGAGCTCCAAGAGGTGAAACATGAGAAGAAATGCCTAGAGCGCCGTTGGAGGATGACGAGCTAATCTGACTGAACATAAGTAAGAACCCATGATAATAAGGGTCGGAAAATGATACTATTTCTCTTAGTGTGTCAGCTGATCATTGTCCAATGGCTCTGTTTAAGGTGATTTGGTCTCTGCTGGGAGGGATGGGCTACAGGACCATCTGCAGGGCCACTGTAATGGGAAGAAGGAATGACCTTGAGGGACAGGAAGAAGAGCTGCTACCAAGAGAATGGTCAAATAAAGGAAACCTGAGTCTGGGGCAGAACTGTAACATGAGAAAATGTCTTAGACAAGACCCTCCCTAGTTCTCATGAAGATAAAGGGGAGGAGTGGGGAAGCACATTCAGATTTGCAAGACTCTTACTGTAACCTTATAATAAAAGGTTACTGTATGTAAGGTTGCTGTAACCTTATAATAAAAGTAGTATTGGCCTGCATGAATTTGGTTTACTAGTCTGGTCTACCTTGAAGGGCTGAGGAATGTTCTAGCTATCTGGCGGATACTCACTTGGGTGCACTCAGAGTTAAACTCTGACAGGACAGGTCCAGCTGAGATGCCCGAGGCAAGCTTGAGCAAGTTTGATTATGTTATTCCCTAGGAAGTGGACAAAATTCTTCAGTCATCTATTTGTTAGACTCAGGTCCCTCTTGGATAGTTAAGGCAACCCAGAGTCCCCCATTGTAGGGGAGATGGGCGGGGACAAATCAAATAAATAAAATAAAAATAAAATAAACCCAGGAGGTGACCTGTGATTGGGCCTATATGGTAGTGCTTGCTTCTCCTTGTAGGAGGTTGTGGTGTTCCCTCTCCTTGAGAGAACATTGCTGGATCCAACTATACTGGACATGTTTGTCTGTCTCCAAACTCCCTTTTCTGAAGATGGTGGTGAAGAGGGTGATTGGGCTTCAGCTTCAGAGAATCTTGGAGGGAACAAATTATCTAGACCCATTTCAGATGGTTTTCAGGCCAGGGTTCAGTTTGGAGATAGCATTGGTTACATTTGTTGTTGACCTGTGGTAGAGTTGGGATGGGGGTGGTGCATCCATCCTGGTGCTCCTTGATCTCTCAGAGGCTTTTAGTACCATCAGTTACAGTACCCTTTGGGACTGGTTTCTGGAGTTGGGAGCGGGAGGCACCATTTTGTAGTGGTTCTCCTCCTTCCTCTGTGGCCATTTCAGTCAGTGTTGATGGGGAGGGAGACATCATGTCTACAGCCCCTCACTTTTGGGGTGCTATAGGGTTTGATGCTCTCTCTTGTTAACATCCACATGAAGCCATTTGAGAACAGATATCATCAATATACCAATAACATTCACCTGTACATCTTGACCATTGGCTGACCAAGTGATGCTGTTGAAGGCTTGGCCCAGTGTCTGGAGGCTGTGTGGGTCTGGATGGGGAAGAACAAATACAGTCTGGCAAGACTGAGTGGCTGTTTGTTTGGGCCCTCCTGGTTTTGGCAGTATTCCATCTTCAGTCTTTGATGAGGTTGCTCTTCCCAGTTTGAGTTTTGTGTACAACCTGGAAGTCATCTTGGACTCACAGCTCCTGCTCAAAGAGCAGTTAGCAGCTGTAGGTAAAAAGGACCTTTGCACAGATTCATCCTGTGTGCCAGTTGTGCTCATTTCTGGGCTGGGAAGCCCTTGGTCCCCTGACAATTGGATTACTGTAATGCATTCTACATGGAGCTGCCGTGGAAGATCACCCAGAAGCTATAGCTGGTCCAGAATGCAGTGGTGCAAGCAGTGATGGGCAAGCTGTGATATGGTCACATTCCCGCTCTTTGCAAGCTGCACTGGCTACCTGTTGGCTATTGCGTGCAATTCAAGGTGCAGATTATTACGTATAAAACCCTTCATGGCAATAGGCCTGGTTACCTGAGCGGCCATTTGTCTCTGAATGTTTCATCCATCCAGTGATATCAGGCAGAGGGGATATGCATTGGGTCCTGTCAATTAAACAGTGTCATTTTGTAGGATCCCAGAAGCATGCCTTCTTGGTGGTAGCACCTGCTCTCTAGAATGGCATCCCCACAGAGATCCATATTGCTCCCACCCTTAATGACTTTCCAAAAATTATTAAAACCCTGGTTGTTCTCCGAGGCCTTGGGATAGGATAGGTGTGGAGCTCTATGGTTTGTTGCTGCTGGTGCTGCTGCTGCTTTTTGATATTGAGTTAGCCTTCTGGTCAACTGTGTTTTTTAATATATGTTGATTTTTTCCTTTTTTTTTTTTTTTAATTGTAAGCCACCCAGAGTCATTGAGGAGTTAGGCAGCCTCAACTTTGAATAAATCAATATGTACATATGTATGTGCAGTAGTGAGCAATGCTGTAAGATTTCTTTCTTGTATTTCCTGGATGGTGCTTCTCCTTGGAACTGAGATAGTATAGAGTGTGGCTGTTTTACCATTAGCATTTTGTCATGCGTGCTACGTTTCATATAACCTATGTAGTACTGTGGATGCAACATTGTGAGCTGGCATGGATGTTTTAACTCAGATGGGGTATAACTGGGTGACTCTGGACCAGTCACTATCTCTCAGCCCCACTCACCTCACAGGGTTGTTGTTGTGGGGAAAATAGGAGGAGGAAGGAGTATTAGGTATGTTCACTGCCTTGAGTTATTTGTAAAAAATAATAAAGGTGGGATTTTAAAAAAAATCTTTAAAAAAAACACAATGTCCTGTTGAAAGCTTCACAAATAGATCTGCTCTCCTCCTCCACCTGTAATTTCTCATAGATCTGCTGACTGAGAAGGCTAGAACATCATTTCCATTAAGACATATGATCAGACTTGATAGATTTGTAATTCCAAGCCTTGCCTTCATTTCTCAGTGGGTAAATCTGAGCTCCAGATGGTGCAAAGGGGTCTGGAGTACAGGTATGGAGGCAGTCTATGACAGGTTGAATTCCTGCCCATCTAACACAGTTTAAGTTTCTTGAACTACCTTTTGACAGACAAGGAACAATTCAGTGTGAAAATAGATTTGCTCCAAACTCCAAGTCTATCTTCTTTTCATCATGCCCACCATAAAAAGCACTCTCATAGAATCTGTTGTTATCTATATCAGCCTTCCCCAGTGTTGGTGCCCTCTAGATATGTGGACTTCAGCCCCCAGAATTCTTTTCTGATTGGGAATCTATGGAGTTAAATTTTCTAGAAATCAGTACCTTCTTCAGATATCAATGTGAGAGAAGGCTGAGAGGACCATTCTGCAGTGCTAGATGAGCTGTCTCTCAACACCAAACTAGATGATTCCAGCACAGGCTGCAGGAATCCCATGAAATGAATAGGACGCAGCTAGCAGAAGCTCTCTAGAAATGCGCTGAGGGGTCCTACTCCAGGTGGCTCCAGCAAATACTGTAGGTGGCCCCAAAGCTGCACAACTTAGAAGTATGTTGGTCAGTGCTGGGGGAGAGGGATGATGGGAGCCTTTTCCTTCAGTAGGAGTCCAAAGTGATTCAACACCACCCACGTTGTTTAATTGAGGCAAATTATAATTTCTATACATATTGCAAGTATGTGTTAATTCACATGGGCCTAATTGGTAATTGTGTAACTAAACCATCCCCCTGAAGGAATGGAAATACAGTGGTACCTCGGTTCACGAACTTAATTCGTTCCACGACTCTGGTCGCGAACCGAATTGGTCGCGACCCGAATCAAATTTTCCCATAAGGTTCAATGTAAATACAGTTAATCCATTCTGACCCATACGAATTTGGTCGCCAACCGATTTTTGATCGCGTCCCGAATCAAATTTCCCTATAAGGTTCAATGTAATTACGGTTAATCCGTTCTGAACCATGTGTGTGTTTTTTTTTAAAACTGCAAAAATATGACACAAAGTACAGTACAGAGAGAGAGAAAGCTAACCTTGCTCGAGGCGACTTCTGGCGTGGAGGACAGGAAGGCGGGTGGGGAGGCGGTTACTGCTTGGAGGGAGAGTCCCCCTCCCTACAGGAAGCCGCGACCACGTGTCACGGGAGGGAAAATGGCCGCGGATCCTGTTTGTCACCCGATGCGGAGTTCGCGAACTGAGGCAAAATTTTGCGACTGGAGCTGTTCGTGAACCGAATTGTTCGTGAACAGAAGCATTCATGAACCGAGGTACCACTGTACTTTCTCAGCCATATTCAAGTTACTGTTCCTTATTTTCCAAGTCTAGAAAAAGATACTTCAGGTCTGTAGCTGATGGAATGGTAAAAAATATGGGGTGATGTAAAATATAGAAGGAAAAATGTCTCTTTAAGCAGAAAGGGAAAAATATCTCTTTCAGCAACCCTTAGGTAGAAGTATGATTTGGACTATCACATCATGCAATTTTTTTTCAGCTGACTTCCCTACAAGTATAGTAATCAACTGATACTATGGAATGAACTTACATAGGCAATAAAAAAAAAGATGGCTGATCAGGGACAGAGGCTCAGGAAACCAAAGGAAACATTTTAAATGAATCAATCTTGCCTGTCTCATAAAAAACATGTAAAGGAGCTTGTATTGATGGATTTTTCAAACTGTGTTCCATGGTTCCACAGGAGACTAAGGAGGGGGGGAAAATCACTTGAATGTAACCTATTTTTTATCACTAGAGTTTTGCTTTTTGATCAGGGTTTCCAGGTTTATTTGTTTAAAAAAATAAAACTAACAGGTTTCATGGTTGAAAAAATTTGAAAACCCCTGTTTTAGATGCTGTCACTAGAATTCTATACAGTAAGTGAAATCACAAAAGAGAGGGTAAAAGAATGTCTCGACCTGAGAATTCTCAGGGTAAAATACTAACTGAATGTTTCTTCTCCTTCTCCTTCTCCTTCTCCTTCTCCTTCTCCTTCTCCTTCAGTATAAGTAACATTTCTGAGTACAAGTGTTTTGTTTTTTTAAATCAATTTATTTCATGCTGAACTGGGAAAAGTAGAGTTAAATTAAAGTCACAACTATGGGCATGTTGATGGAATTATTTTTGTATTTTCAAATTTATTTTTGTATTTCATAGTAGATACAGGATTGTATCATATATAGGGTGGTTTTAGTTTGCACTAATTTGTTGGGTATTATTCCTGTAAAATTAAGAAACTGGCAATTGGCATAGTTTATATTTTAATGAGCATATAGGAGATTTCTTGTGTGTTTTTTTAAAAGCAAAAATAGAATTCACATTTTTAAAACTGCCCATTTTTAATGACCTGTTATTTTTATTTTTTCAGGTATATACTTACAAACAGAGATCACTTACACACCAAAAAGTTACGCCTATGCAGCCTACAAGCACAGATGGTCTGGAAGATATGGCAGCACTGATAGATCTCCATGAGGGCGCTATCATGCACAACTTATTCCAGCGATATCAGCAAGACAAAATTTATGTAAGTGTGGAGAGGGGCAGAACAAGACATGAATATTTTGCATGAATGATCATGTTATCTAGCATTAAGAAAATTTCCCTTACAGGGCGCTAAAATGTAACTATGTTGTAAGGTGTATGGCACATGGGTGGAAATAATTCCTTGGTACTGTTGCTGACCCCAGTAGATGAACAGCCGTTTTTACAGAAAGTAAGAAGGGTATTCAGATAGAGACATTTTGTCTAGTCCACTTCTCAGTCTAGAATAGTGAAGTCCTGCTTGCTCTTAATTTCTTAATAACAATCTATTTTGCTATGCTTAAAATTCGGTCTATATTAATTCTAAAAGCTAGCACAGTTAGTACAGTACATCTAAATCAATATAAATTGATTTTTACTAAGGTAAAATTCCTCCTGAAGTAAACATTTTGCAAGTTATCTCAAATCCTCACAGGTACCATATATAAGAAATGAGCATTGTGCTTTAGAGTGGTGTTATATTACACACTGAAAAACAAAGCAGTTTACCCTTTTTTTGGTTAGCCTCTACCCTGACATCTCCATTTCAAGTTTAGCTCTGTGTTAATAGGTTGAGATGGAGACAGTATAATAATTTTTGGAAGAAAAAAAGGTGATGGAGGATAATTCTTCGTTCAAAGATATGGCTATAATTCTCAGATAATTCAAGTCAAAATCCCATTAATTTTGAATAGCGTTTCTTCTCATCCCATAATAATCAGCTACAGAATGAGTTTGTAGGATGAATTCTTCAAGTTTCCCTTTTACTATGACAATATTTGCCCTTAGAGAATCCTTCTAGCTTATCTAGGAATTTGAGATTGTGATTTTTGCAGTATTCTAGAAGTGATCAAGAAAACTGTAAATTGCTAGAAATTAAGTGCTGTAGTTGGAGGGGGCTTTGTCACAAATACAATCACAAGTATTCAGATGCTTCCCTGGGATCTCCACCATCTCATGCTCTCTCTTTCAGTTTTAGGTTGTCTGGGTTAGGGTGACTATTTGAAAAAGTATCACATGGACAGGTAATTTGGTTGCTACCACCTGTTCTTGAATGCAGAGATTATTTCCCTCATCTGGAACCTGGATGGGGTAGAAGAGGAGCTCTCTGTTCTTCATGTATAAACTTTTAGATAAACGGGTCTAGTTTTCCACTGTAAACAAGATTACCAATCCCATGTAGAATTTAAGTGTATGGTTCTAGAACAAAACCCAGCACTGAAGCAACAAAGAATGAAGGGTTTTTATTTTAATATAGACGACAAAGCCACCTACAGTTTGCTAAATATGTATGCATGCATATATAAATAAATAAATGAACAAAGGAAGGACCTGAAAAAAATTGACTGGTTGCATCAAGCTATTGGAGAATTGCATACCAAAGCTAGCAGTCATTAATCTGAGCAAACAGAGAGATAGAGAATGAAAACAAAAATAATACTATACAAGTGAGCAGAAACAGCACTTGAAAAAAATAATACTACAATGTGATTGCCTAATATTTTTCCTTCCAACTTTCTAATAACTCCATGATGCTGTACTGCCCTAAATGATTCTCCAACTCCATGGTGCTGTACTGCCCTAAAATAATAAATAAAATTTGTGTGACCCCTATGGATATTGATACTGATGATGATGAGTCAGTAGCTGAATTAAACTTTCTCCAATTAAGTAGGGCTTTTTGTACTGCACACTAGATGCCAGCTCCCATCACCCCAGTCATCTGGCTGGGAAAATTGGGAAGTGAACTCTTCCCCACATTTGGAGGCAAGCTGATTGGGGGAAAAGCTGCTGCTGAACCCTCATTTCTGGGAAAGCCAACCGGTCTCTGAAGGCATGGCAGCTGGCAAGGTGATCTCCAAGGCAAGGTAAACAGCTGCCTTTATTTTCTTCCTGGATGCATCATGCCGAGTCTTGCTTAGAAACCTTTGGCTGCTGACAGACTTCTCTTGATAAAATTAGACTTGATGCAGTGTAGCAGGCATTCTGGTAGGTTTATTATAGAAAATCTAATGAAGCCATTATGGAAGAATTCCAATGACTGCTATGTATTAAATTTACAATGAATTCAAGCTTTAAATTTTTGTGCCTTTTTCTTCTACTTGCATGGTATAACAGTCTTGAAATCGTTCTCTTTTGGGTAGGAGGAACGGAGATTTCTACCTACCCCATTTTTGATAACAGACTAATCTGGTTTCAGTCTGTTTACTTCTGATCTTGTGAGAACTAGCTGTCACAGTTCTCCTCAATGAGAGCATTTGAAAGGGATGGGAAGGCTGAAAGGGGAAGGAAAAGCATCTTGGAGGCAAAGATAGGAAGGAAGAAGAGAGGAATAATTTGAAAGAGGAGGAAAGTAGCCCAGGGGAGATGAGACAGCTCTAGAAGCTGGGAACTTGCCCCTTGTTTTTTTCTGGGGCATTCTGGTGCTTTGGATCCCCTCTTCACTCCTTCTAGTAGTTTTAAGCCATAGTGGCCTGAAGGCTGCAGCAAGCCTTTTGAAATGGAATGGATCCTAGGACGACCCTTCTAATCCCAGATCTGCTATTGGAAGAAGTGAATGGACTTCCTCAGGGAGGAATTGAATGTCCTTTGCTGTAAGGTGGCTGCGTCAGCTCTAGAAGAAATGTACTTGAAAGGTCCTGCAACCTATTTGGCTGGGACTGGGAGAGGAGTGCCTATTAGAAGGGAGGAGAAAGCTGAAATGCCAAGGCAGCAGGGGAAAATTGAGCTTTTCTGGTCATGCCAAGCATCTGATCTTCAGTGATGTGGAAACTGAACATGTGGTGGTTCCAAAGCAGGGTCTGCCTGGTGCTCTTGCCCTTCTGTGCTATTAAGATGGGAACTGCAGCTGCCTTGCAATGATGGCAAAAATGGCTGAGTGAGCATGCCATTTCTACCAGCAGCTATCAAAATAATGAGCTTGGTGATGCCTCTCTTCTTAGTTTAAAGAAGGTGTTGTGCCTCTCCCCTGTTGGCCATGTGCCAAGTGTGGTATTAGCTCTTTTCCTCCTGCCTTCTCAAGTTGGAGCACTACAAACTCTAAACAACCTGACCTGCTTTTCAGCGATTCCAGCAGGCCAGAAAAATGCACACACACACATACCCTATTTGCTCATGGACTCCAGGTCATAACTCTTTGTTTGAAAACCCCTGCCTTACTGGGTCCGATACTATGAGGGCTTTGGGCAGAGGGCCTGAATCTAGGTCCAGTCAGACAACAACCTCTTTCTTCTCCGAGGACCTCCAGCCAAGACTGCCTGGGGACAAAGAAACTTCTCACCCACCCTATGAATCCCACTCACCCCTCTTTTGTTGGAAGAGGACAGTGACTTTAGTTATAAAATTCTTAAGTGTCATCAGCTAGCTAGCTGGCTACTCTCTTGAGAGTCACCAGTGAATCCGCATGCTCCTAGATTCACTACAGTGCTCCTTCACATTTTCTAAAGAAAAACTAAGCTTAATGACATTTTATCTTTAGTTATGCTTCTTGTCTTATATTAATGTTTCAGTTTTCATGTAGTACAGTCAAAAGTCATGATGTGAAATTAAGTTCATAAATCCTAAATTAGCAAGGAAACAAGTTAGCTGAGAAAATGTTACTCACATGAAAAATTGAATTTAACTTATACAGATTTGGTTTCTAATAAAACATTAGCCAATGCTCATTTATGTATTTTGTGATCTGTCTTAGGGGTTCTAATTTCAGCAATAGGACAGTTAATTAAATATGAACTAAAATTGGTGAAATAAAGGTTTTTGTGGCTACCACAGATAAATGTGTAGAATTCAGCCTTTTGTAACTCTACTACTCCAGGTTATACATACATCTCCCCACTGGTGTAGGATAGAATTTTCTGTGAGAAAATTCCATTGCTCTACTTTTCCTTGAAAAAATATCCAATTTTTTAAATGCATTGCTTCATAAAATTAGTCAATACCATAATGAACAGCATAGAAATCAAATCAGGCAACTGGGACAGATGCAGCACTCACCAAATTCAAAATAAACGTCTGTAGGACAAGAACATATGATTTAAAAAATCAAACTTATTTGCTCCTTACTCATCATTAACCAGGCATGTAAAAATGTAATGCTAGCAATACTTGGTATATATTTTTCATAATAAGTTATGAACTCCAACAAAAACAGAGCTTTGAATCTGAATGTAATTTATTATGTAGCTCTTTTAGCTATTTTCTGGATATTATAAAAAACTTTTTAGATACTTACTTCATAGTAAAAATTAGGAGGGCATACTTTTATATCTTGTTTACCCAGTGGTATGCACAAAGCAGGAAAAATGGATTTTGTTCCAAGCAAACAATATTTATTCCAAATAAGCATTTACTGGAATAACCCGAGTTCCAACAAAACTTCAGTTTCAACTTATGAGCAATATACCATGTATTTGTTTATTTAAAACATCTATATAGCCACCCATCTTAAAAACAACTCTGGGTGGCTTACAACCAATAAAACTGTATAAAATAGTATAAAGCGAATGATAAAACTAGAAATAGAAAAATGTATGTATGTTGCATGTATGTGTGTACACACACACACACACATTTCTAGGTGCTGTGTATTTATTAATTTTTTTCCCTGCCTTTATTTTTGGTCGCCTCAAGGTGATATACTTACCTAATGCTCCTGCTTCCTGTTTGCTCCAAACAGCAGCCCTGTAAGGAGGTTTGGACTGAGACAAAGTGACTGGCGGAAGGTCACCCAGGTGGCTTCCATGTCTATGGAAGGACTAGAACTCATAGTCTGTCTCCTGGTATCTAACCCCGCACCTTTGATGTTATACCAAACTTATTAATACTAAATGAAGGCTTTTTATATACAAGCATAAAATGCACATAATACTGAGTTTTGCATTTTCCTAATGGTACCTGCCTGAAAAAAGTATAATACTGAACATAATACTCGCACAACCCAAAATATAAACTCTTAATTCTTTCCACTTGCCTCCATTGCTCCCAAATTTGGGGGGTGGGGAAGAAGGATAACTTGGGGGGGGGGTAGGAATGTAGAAATTTAAACGAGTTGAATGGAAATGCATAGGGAGAGAAGGATATTTATTTTTTCCCTCCCTGTTATGCTAACCAACCTAATATTACGTAACTAAAACTAATTACAGGAAACATTCACAAGTGCCCTGGCTCATTAGAACAGACAAATTACCCAGTAAATTAACTGTAAGAGGTTACATTTAGACCCAAACAATCCCTGACACATGCTTGTCTTCAAGTCAAATTCAGGATGCCCATGTTGGTATTTAAACCATTATATAGCTTGGCCCCAAGCTATATATGGGCTGTCTATACATACAGTAGTTGGTTGGTTCACATACAGTAGTTGGTTGGTTAGGCATGTCCAAGATACTCCATTTTGTCCCTGTTCCCCCCCCCCCCCCTTCTTCCCCTTGTTTTCCCATTTCTTCCTCCATGGTCAGTCAGCATGTTTTTTTTCCCTAACCGTTTTGAACTTCTGCAAACTTTAAGATTCCTCCAAGTCTACTTATATACTTTTAGTGGTTTTTTTTTTAAGATGAAAGGTGAAGGCTTAATTTGAATTTTAAATTATTATGTTTTTGGAATATTTCAGGTATTTCCTTCAAACCCATTTGTACATGGCAGAGTGGCATCCTGTGTTCAGATACTGGATCAGTACTGTTCTTGTTATTTGATGGTTAGATTTCCATAGATAGCATTTGGATGCTAAATTTGGACATATACTGATAGTTTCTATGCTTGAAAATATAAATTGCTAAGACTGTTATTTGAGATGCTTCATCTAAAGCAAAGATAGTTGACTACATCGTAAGATAAAGACTGCAGTTTTTTGGCATTCAAAAGCCTGGTTCCAAAATTAGATGTGCCAGTGGTATGGTGGTTACGTGGCTTGCTTTATCAAAGACGGCATGTCTGAAAAGCACTGTAGAGGTTGTCCTTTCCTGGGATAGTTGCACTTATACAGAAAATTGGGGGGAAGAGAACTTAAAACCACATAAGTACATATGTGATGTAGTTAAAGACAAGGGCATTCAAATTATGGTGTTAAGAATTGGCTCTGAATGCATTTGCCTCCCACAGATTGCAGACTGTCAGCTGGTTGGGTAAATACAAGCTGAAATGAGGTCAAAACAGCATGAAAGAAAGTGATTTAAACAAGTTTGTATTAGAGCTAAAAATAAAATGATTAATAAATATGTGACTTTGGAGATGAATCCTCTGTGATTCAAGCTAAAAGCATTGCTGTTTAGCATATATGCTCTTTTAAGCATAACCAGGTGGTCAGTGAAGGTGCTACCACATGGAGCAAGGAGTTTTATCAATGATGATTTATTTATCTCAGTATTGGTGTGATGAAAGAGTTCCTCCTATTTATGATATTGATTTCCTTTGTAGGGGTAATAATGTTAAGATAGTTTTGTTTTTAACGTATGCCTACTTCTCAGTGCCCAAAAGAAAAATGGAAGTAGAGCATTTAGGCTATGACACCAGCAGACAGTAGATCAAGCCCCACCAGAGTTTGCATATTTTTGTAGGAATCAGCTGTATCAAGTTGTCAAGCAACCAAATGGTTTTATCATCTGTTTAATTATGTCAAATATAGGGAATTACTTGCTTTGCTACACTAACATTTTTGAACGAGATCCTCTTTTTCCTATATACTACTTGCTTTGTCTAGTGAATTTTCCTGAAAAAAAAAAGCAAGCAGAGAACCTAAGAAAAGATTTAAAGAGATAGCGAGGCCTAAGAGTGAGAGTTAAAGGAAGAAAAGAGAGGAAAGGGGGGTGACCTAGATCAAAGGAAGAACAAATGGTAAACAACCCCCATTGTGTTTCTCTATACATTCCTATTTTTCATGGATATTTTGTCCATTGCAACTAATTTTATTTAAACATGCTAGGCAGGTGCTTTATTTGGATGACTTGTTTTATATCCCAAAACTAATGGAACTTGCTTTAGCATTGCATCTTTAGAATAATATATTGAACAGTTATCATCAGGTTTAATTGGATCTCCATTTGCTTTATCTCTTCGTTTTGGTTCAATAAGCTCTTCTAATAACACTTGATCCATCTAATTATGGAATGCTTTTCAGTCTAGCTTTATTCTCAAGAGAGATCTTTCAGGGAGTTAATGACTACATATTAATGATAAATGAAACAATGAATTGTTTTATTCTCTCTTGGATTCTAGCCAAATGCAAAAAAAGCATTGTAGAAATTCCAATCTCTGTTACCCTAATCTGCTAAATATTGTTTTAGAAGTATCTGTATTCTAGGTACTGGCTTAGGTAAACTAATTCTGATTTACAAGTGAGCTTAAATCTATTTAATGATTTGGAAGGTATAATTAAAAGTGGATGGTGAGGTTTACATAGTGACTTTAGATAATATATAGTCATTAGAAACTTCTACATATTTTTCTTCTGGGTGATGTTTCAGTTTTTCTGTAGCTCAAGGTAATTTTGCAGATATAAATGATCCAGGAGTTTAAATATATGACCTGTATCCTTATTTCCTGTAGCTTCATTAAAAATCTTATGCGTGTGTGGGTTTGTTTGTTTTTTTTAAGTTTTTCCTACCTACAAACCCAACGTAGTGCCATATTTTCAAGCCATAAAAACACAGACCTGGGTATAGTGCACGCTATGGCTGCAAGAGGTGCCCCATTCTTTCACTTCCCAATTTTCAGAGCCGAGAGCATCACAAACAAAGAGTGGAAATAATAAAGTACATGCAGATCAGCAAATGAGCAAGATGAATCTAGACCACATTGTGCAGCAGTGTCGTATCTTTTGAAATTACGTATGCAGAAATCCAACAGTTTTTGTTATTTAGTTAACTGCGTGATATATTTTCGTGTGTGTGGGTGTTGCTTTTCTACCAAAACTCTTAAATAAATTATAAATGTATTTTCTTGCAATCCATTCTGCGTTTCCTCTAAAATAAACACCCACACATACTAAATTCCCTTTTTGTAATTCCGCTGGATGAATCAAATGTTAGAGCTTGTATAAGGATAAAAGTC
Source organism: Liasis olivaceus (assembly GCA_030867105.1). NCBI lineage: Eukaryota > Metazoa > Chordata > Lepidosauria > Squamata > Pythonidae > Liasis > Liasis olivaceus. Next base: position 82,508,400 of record CM061350.1, read on the forward strand.
ATTTAGAGTCTTGTTTCAAATCCTCCCCTCAACATTTCTATTTGTGTCTGTTTTGTGGCATTTACTTGTTACCGACTATAGCATGGAGAATGTCATCCCCTTACTCTCTACAAGAAGAACATTTTTCTTGAATAGCATTAAATTAATTTGTGTGTGTTTGTAGAGGAATATTTTTAATATGTTGCACATGCCATATTGCATAACATCTTGTTATAAGAACACAGCACATGATTAAAGGATTTGAGATTTCCGTAACACAAATGATGTGACTAGGTAGAAGCTTCTGTAAACATATAATTATATGTTAAACTATTGCTTTTAAGAAAAAAATGTTTGACCTCAAACATTTAACTTATAATTTAGGGAGAGAATTGGACTCTGTCCCTTACAAATTAGCATGAGGCAAACTGAAGTGTAGGTAAATCAAGGCTACTTGCATGCATACAACCATAAATTATGACTGTTTAGGATACAAATGAAGAAACAGCCTTATATAAGTACTGGGCTGCCTTATATATTTTTTGTGCTAACTTGTGTTCAGTTGGCTCACAGAAAAATGAGCTTGCAAAATGAGAAGCAACAGAGTGAAGCAGAATCAAATATACCATATCTCAAATTACAATATAAGTTGTTTTATCAATAACTATTGAATCAAATTGCTAAAGATGAACCCTCTGTACTCAGAGGCAGACTGCAGGAAGTCAGAAAGAAGACATTACTATGAATTCCCATGCCATTATGTGGGCTTCCTAGAGGAATCTGGCTGACCACTATTGTACTGACTTATTTTTACATTAGAAAGCACACCCTTCTACAGCACCATATAATAAACTGCTTTTGAAGTTCCACATTTGGCATGTTGACTCTGTGTGTTTGCATGTATGTGTCTGTGCACATACTTTTCTAAAATATAAACTGGCCTTGGGTATGCAGAATTAGTTGAGTGGTGCTTTGGATTGCAGCCAAAGCCCTAAACTAGATGGACCTTTCCTTAGACCCGCTGTATATTTTTGAAAAATGGATTTTTAATGATATGTATCTATGCCAACGTTAAAATAAACTTTTTGGTATTATCAGTGATGTTTCAAAGTTATAGCCTTACAGCTTTTTCAATATGTTTGGGAGTTGCTAGCTTTTGAGAGTTTAAGTTTGTTTGAAACAAAAGTTCTAAAGGGTCTGCAAAGTGAGGCAACTGTTAAGTTATATGAAGGGTCTGCAAGAAATGTAATTTGGTTAAACAGTTGTGGTTTAATTTTTGCAAGCGTGTTTAGTGGTGGTTTTGTGTGTGTGTGCGCGCATGTATGTATTTATGTGTATATATATAGTTGCTCTGAGGAAAAATGAGAAACACTTCAATTGAATACATTTGTGAATACACGCCTGATAATGATTCATGGTGTTGGTATCATTGTGACAATATATTTAATTCAGTGGGTTAAATGGAAATCATATAGCTAAATATTTTATTTATTACAGTAGAATCTCAATTCTTTGGAACTCCATTCAGCAGTCTCAAGATGCAAATGAATAAACTTTTGGTTTGGACATCAGTGCCTGGACAATTGATACAATTTATGTCTTTTGTGCAAATGCAAAAACAGCAATTATGTAACTACACAAAACACACAAATAATATAATTTTGGATTTAAAGGGCATTTGCTGTTAACAAAGAGTGCTTCGCTCCAGATAGTCTGTTGAATTGAGATTTTCCTCCATTTTGTCTCATGTATATTTCGTGGAGGATCTCACCATTGGGTTTCTCTGTTCAGAACTGTCAAGGGTCATGAAATGTAATGTTCATTCACCTTTCTTCTTTACTCTATATACTTAAAAAAGAATCATCTGAATTTAAATGCAGTCTTTAATATAATTAATCATAGTATCCTTTTGGGCTGGCTCAGGAGTTAGGAGTAGGAGACACAGTGTTGTTGTGGTTCTCTTTCCTTCAGGGATTCTTTCAGGTGGCGTTGATGGAGGAAAGGCCAAGCCCCTGACCTTTTCTTTGTGCTCAGTTCTCTCCTCACTCCTGTTGAACATCTACATGTTGTTGATACCCAGTTGTACATCTCATCCATGTAACATTGTTACTTGCCTGTACAATTCAACGTGCTGGTTATGACCTATAAAAACCTTCATGGACAAGGGACCATTGGCCACCTCTTTCTGATTATCTCTCCCTGTCCGATAAAAATGGAATGCTCTGGTTCTAATTGTCAATTTAATGATCTCATATGGTGGAGAGCCAAGAGATGTGCCTTCTTTGTTGCCACACCTATCCTATGGAATAGCATTTCCCCTGAGATCTGGATGGCCCTGATTCTACCTGTCTTTTTTATGGCTTTGGGTCAGGAGGTCTTGTGAACTTGTCTGGATTGACCAGCTTGGGAAGTGAATTGCCTGTGGCAAAATTTGCTTTGTCATATTTTATATTCTTTGTGTGGTATTTAAATTTCTTGTTTAATTGTGTATGCTGCCATAAGTCACATGTCAATGCAGTGGCGATATAAATTGACTAAATAAATGGACTTCATAGTATACCCAGAAGCGTTGTCATAAATATAAATAAAGGTGGCCCTTGTTTGTGGGATTCCATTCCAGCTGAACAACAACATATAATAAGACTGTGGATAATGATAATATAAAGAAGTTCTATATGCAGGCACACATGCCTGTCACCTATTTTATGTGTGCATAAAATACACAAAAATTTGCTGCAGATACATGAAACCACTTACTATGGATACCAAGATTTGATATGCATTTTCTAACCACAAATACATGAAACAACAGATAATGGGACCATAGATAACAAGGGCTGCCTGTATCCTAGATGCTGGCATTTTTCCCATTTATTTTTAATTAAAATATTTAAATATAAAATAAAATTTAGGCAGGGAGCCTGAGAAGCATCATCGAAGTTGTTCACAGGCCTACTGGTGCCCATATATTGCCTTTCCCTGCCCGTAGGCTTCTGCGGGAAAATGTCCCAGGGTAGGTTCTGAATTGTGCCTCACATCTTCTACTGCATTTTACAATCCTAGGCTGCGGTTTTACCATATTTAACTTAAGAGTGAGCGCTATTAAATTCAGTGAAACATAAGTTCTACATAGGAGTGCTTTTACTAAGCAAAATTAGTTCCATGCTAATTGTCTTCTTCAGTTGGCCAAATCAATGATCTCCAGTCTGTTTTTTTCCTTCAGAGTTGGGGGGTTTCTATGCTTGCGTGTTCTGGGCCTTGTCAAATATATTTTTAATTCAGGAACATAATGCTTATAGCAGGATATCTAATTTAAAAAACTGCCTTATTTTTTTTTCTTTCAGACTTACATTGGTTCCATTGTTGCCTCAGTTAACCCCTATAAGACTATCCCGGGTCTGTATGATCGCACCAACATAGAGCAATACAGCCGTCATCACCTGGGAGAGATTTCACCTCATATTTTTGCCATTGCTAATGAATGCTACCGCTGCCTATGGAAACGTCATGACAACCAATGTGTTCTCATCAGGTATTTTGAATACTGTATAAATTATTCCTGCTTTTGTTGCTGAATTGTGAATATATGTAGAATTCTTCATTTTTGAATATGGGGAGAAAGAGTGTTCTAATTCTTTCCCATATGATCTCATTAATAGTGAAATACATGGAGGTGTAGCTTCATTATGTTATCCCAATCTCTTCTCGAAAACAAAGATCTTCATATCTAATATATGTCATATGGTCATTCAATAAAAAAAAATATGTTTCTGTGTTTTTTAAACTTTGACTCTGGTCTATTAACTTAGACTTCATTTCACTTTGAACACTTTGATTTTCTCACTGAGTTATGTCATGCTGTGCAGAAGATTAATTTGTCACCACTAGTCTTGAATAAGCACATTGATCAAAGAAAGAGCTTTAAAAGCCCATAAATAACAGCAGCAGTAATAATGAAAACTCTTGAACGTACTGGTTGGTTTAATCTCCTTAATTGAGCTTGCTTATTTTCTCTATTGTTTAACTTAAACTATACTTTCATTTAATGAGGATAAAATAGTTTGTCACTAGACTCTAATGTTCAGTGGTATTCTGAGAAGTGGCACATCAGTTATTGTATTAATGTAATATTGCACTTTACTTCTCTGTTTGGACGCATGAAAGATCTTTATGTACACTCAGCTCACACTAGTTGCAGGATATGGGAAGGGATTTGGGAGAGCAGGTTGAAGGGGACAATCGTCTTGGGCTCTATGCTCTGAAAGGGTCTCATCTAAAAGAAGATTAATAAATTGTAATCTCAATAATTCTTTCCGTGTTATGGGTTTCCACCAATACATACCTTGGATTTCAATAAATAAAAATCAGTAGAGAGTTAAATAGGATGTAGGAAGAAGAAGGTCTTGGTAGTAATCATTGAATGAATATTGGCTTTTAAAGTAGGAGTGTCTGTGGGGAGGGCAAAAAGCCAAGATAGCAGTTGTGATTAAAGCCCCACTCCTCTGTATGTGCATGCAATATGAACATATATACAAAGGGCTTTGATTGTGTGATTGTGCCCGCCATCATGGTTTTTGGGTTCCTCCTGTGGATACCTTGGTTGAAAGTCTTAACAAATCTTTGGTGATAGCATAATTTGGGAGGCTATGGTAGATCTAGGATCTCATCTCGTATTTATATTATTAACAGTATTAATATTTCAAAAGACTTAAATTGGATGTATTTTATATTTGTATATTTAAAATGTTATACCACTTTTCAGTATTTTTCCAGGGCAGTTAATAATAACTAAAAAGAATAACATTCTGAATAATTAAAATTCACAGTAAGACTAAGCAGTGAATTTATATAATATTAAAAGAATAAAAGCCATAGTCCGCAAGGTGTTTTTTTTTTTTAAGAATAAATATGCTTAAACAAATTTATTAAAATGCCTGTGAGATGAAAAAAGTTTCACCTCATTCTGAAAAGGCACTAAAGTTGCTCTGTGTACCTTCCTGGGGGAGGGACTCCAAAGTTGGGAGATTATCATGAGAAAGGCCAACTCCTGAGTAATCACTGAGCAAGACCACCAAAGATGATCCTAGGGTACAGGTGCAAACCTGTAAGAAGAGATGTTCCCTTTAGATACTATACTCCCAAGCTGTAAAAGCTTTTAATGCCAGCACCTTGAACTCTTACTAGAAACCAACCTTTTTTAGTTTTTTGTCTTAATTTCACCAATCCCTACCATATATATTAGACTGTACCTCCCATCACTGCCAGCAGCTTGGCCTGTTCTTTATAAAAAATGGTTTTTCAAAAATTGCTATGAATCAGGGTATGTGTCACCCATCTATGGATGATAGCTATAGAGATGATGTTAAGTTTTTTTGTTTTAATTCTTTTAATGACTGAGTTAAATGTAGGCAAGTTGCTGCATAGTATGGGCAAAAGCACTAGACGGATGTTCTTGCCAGAGAAAGATGGGTGTGTTGAAACTGTCAAATGTATCATCCCGGGAAGAGCAGAAAACCTCTTCAGTGTTAGTCCCAAGTTTTTGGCACCAGCTAATAAAACCTGCCATGTTGTCCTATGAGTGAATTATTTTATTCCAAATACAGTAGGAGCTGTATATCATCATTTTTTTATAGGTTCAGGGCAAACGATAAAGGTGATTGATTATGTATTGCATTCTTAGCTGTCACACATCTGAATTGGTATTGCTAGTATTATTGATTGCCTCCTTTTCTGACTGGGCTGATTGCTGCCACAGCTATAAAGAATCTCAACCGCAATTGTCAACAATGTTTTGAACCCACTTTACAAATGATTTTGGCACCTTAGGAACAAAAAAGCTGCTTTATGGTTTGCAAATTAGTGGAGGAAAGGCTTTTTGGCAGAAATTCGCTCTAGGGGCTATGACCTTTCTAGGCTATTTAAAAGTTAAAGAGATAATAAAACAGTGATTTAATGACATTGATGTTCAAATTATGCAGGGCTTGCTGCCAAACAGAAATACAGTATCTGATCCTGGACAGGGCTTCCTAGCACGTTGACTGTTTCATAGCTACGAGTGAGGTGTTTCTGTTAGTATTATTTATTCTGTGTCATGTTGTTGTTGGTCTTTGTCATATCTTTGTTGTACAGAGTTGCAATTGCAGTTGCGATTGATTGATTGATTAAATAAATACGGTCAGAGAGCAGGCTTAAACATGCTCCAGCCAGAATCCACCTAACCCATTACAGCTTGTAGGGGGCAGCTGCTAATGGTCCCATACTTCTGGGAGGAGAAAGGAGCTGAGGCAAGGAAGTGTTGCTTTTTTGTGGCAGCGCCATTTGGAATGGCCTCCTCTTGGAGATTAGGCTTGCCCCCTCCCTACTGGCCTTCAGGAAGTTCCTGAGAACTGAATTATTTCAGAAGACGTATTCTTGATTTACGGCATTGTACCATTTTTATTCATTATCTTTATTTAGCTTCATTTTTCTTGTATTTATGTTGGTGTTTTTACAGTGGATGTTTTAATTGTTGTTATACCTTGGAAACTGCCAAGAATCCTTTGATTGCAATGGAGAATAAACTCTATAAATAAACAAATAAATTGTTCCCACTATCCATCTTTCTTCGTTAGCTGAGCCTCAGTGTTAATTTCTTTCTTCAGTTTTGTTCCTTAACACAAAACAAAAGAAAGCTTTATTTCGTTATTTTCATCATATGTTGGAGTGAGTATAGAGATGTAGCCTGTTGCCTATTTTTCCACAAGGGAGTTGACTCTAAAACAAAGTATAGCCAGACACTCATTGTGTTTATTTTGTCTTCGTAAGGGACATTGGGTGGATTCATAAGTGCACTGCCAAAATATCTCCTGGTCCTCCATAGTGCATTGAAACTGCTGTTCTTGCCTTGTCTTGCCACTGGGAGCGAACATTGAAAGTGGCTTGCAACAGCTCTTTGTAGCAATAGCTCGCAGCCTTTCATTTCTTAAGTTCCATCAATCCACTCTAAGAAGAGTGGATTTGAACCTGGGTCTCCACAGTATTCATCACTATACCATGCCTATTAGCCAATTCCAAGTCTCCCCTCTCTCCAGTATATGTCCAGAACAGGCAATAGTCAAATTATATATAGCAGAGAAGCACCATTCCTGTTTCTCCTGCCCACTGCAGTGTTGTGTTCTTCCCACTATGAATAAGTCAACCTTCCTCAGCACCCTAAGCTTGAAACTAGTTGCTCAGGCTTCCATTCCTGCTCTGCTTCCTATTTAGTTGCTTTCCACCTGAATGGTACAGGTACTACCCACCAATGAAGAAAACCTGCTGGAGGGTTCAGTTCCAGTCCTGAATGCAATTTGGACTGAATCTAACCCTCCTTAACATATTTTCTTTACTTAGAAGGAAGATGGAAAGGAAAACACAGAGGGAAACTTTGAAATTCAGTGAATGAGGCAGTATGATTTTACGGTAAAAATTCTGTCTGAAAGTACTCACGTTTTTTGGGATAAGTGAGGTATATGTGCGTGTGTATGCTTGTGTATGATTAATTGGAAAATAACAAGTACAGTAAATCCGTGTCAGAAGATACTTACTAGCTTGAGTGAATGAATGCTACTTTTTCATCTTCAGGATTGCAAATATAAGAAAAAAATGTATTTTTTAAAATGGGTACTGATATAATCAGTGTCAGAGGATGCCCACTAACTTGAGTGGATCACTGCTTGATGATGATGATGATGATGATGATATATTGCAGTGGAGTTTGGACTGGACAAATGTGCCACCCTTACCATCAACAGGGGAAAAATATTGAAAACTGAAGGAATCATGATGCCCAATGGAAATAACATCAAGAGTCTGGATGAAGAAGATCACTACAAATACTCGGGCATCCTTCAAACTGACAACATCAAGCATGTTGGAGTCAAGAAGAAGGTTAGTAGCGAATACATCATGAGAGTGAAGAAGATATTGAAGTCCAAACTCAGTGGAGGAAATACCATCAAGGCAATTAACACCTGGGCAATTCTAGTCATTAGATACACAGCTGGAATAGCGGACTGGACTCAAGCTGAACTAGAAGCCCTGGATAGGAAGACCAGAAAAATAATGACAGTGAATCATGCCCTTCATCCACACAGTGATGTTGACAGATTCTACTTACCAAGGAGCATAGATGGACGTGGAATGTTACAAGTATGCCAGACAGTTGTAGAAGAAAAAAGGGCATTGGAAGAACATCTGAAGAACAGTGAAGAAGATGCACTGAAGCTAATACATTGTGAAGGCTTACTGATTACTGAAGAGACCAAACTGGCCTACAAGACTAAATGAAGAATAGAAAAGAGACATGGCAAGGCAAAGTATTACATGGCCAGTACACACACACACAAAAAAAACTAGCAGGCAAAGCAGATAACAACAAGACCTGGCAATGGCTAAGAGCAGGAAAGTTGAAGAAAGAGACAGAGGGGCTAATTCTGGCTGCACAAGACCAAGCCTTAAGGACAAATGCATATAAAGCCAGAATTGAGAAGACAGCAACAGAAAGCAAATGTCGCTTCTGCAAAGAAACTGAAGAAACAGTGGACCACCTAGTTATTTCTAGGCGCTGCTACAGAGAAGGTGCATTGCTGGGGTCCAGAGAGATGACATAATCAGTGGAACCCGGAGCATGCAAACCCTGCCATATCATACCAGCCGGGCAGATACTATAGGAGACAGGAAGTCCCTCAAGTAACCAGGCCCTAAGCCATGCATGGCTTTATAAATAGCGATCAGCACCTTGAATTGCACCCAGAAGCAATTGGCAACCAGCACAGCTCACAAAGCAGAGGTGTTACATGGGCATACTGAGGCATCCCCATCACTGCCTGTTCACCTGCATTCTGGGCCAGCTAAAGCTTCCAGGTGGTCTTCAAGGGCAGCCCCACGTAGAGCACATTGCAGTATTCAAGCTGTAAGATGACCAGAGCACGAGTGCCTGTCTGAAGGGCCCTCCAATCTAGGAAAGGGTGCCACTGGTGCACCAGATGAAACTGGGCAAAAGCCTTCCTGGCCACAGCTGCCACCTGCTCATTGAGCAGGAGCTGTGAGTCCAGGAAGAAAATTGCACACCTTCCTTGAATGGGGAAGGGCAACCCCATCCAAGGTCAGAGTTGGAATATCCTCAGATCTGGACTGTCCAAACACCCACAGCCACTTGGTCTTGATAGGTTAGATAAAAGAGTTGCACTTGTACTTCTTTTCCTTACCATGTTGAATTTCCAGTTCTGTTATATAATTAATTGCAAACTAAACATTAATATCCCAGATTTAAATGTCCTCTGCCAAATATCATCTCCCACTGGTGTTTCATGGGTAAATTCACCTATTGTTGGTATTGAGGGAATAAGTTGAAGCAAAAAAAAAAAAAGTTAAATGTCCCTCCCCATTTTCTGGTTTTATATTCACTCCTTTCAGTGTGTACTTTCCATATTTTAGAAAACATATATAGAAGCACATTTTTCTGTTCTCATGGAACTTATTAAACTTCACAGGCGTAGCAGTAAGTCGCTACTCTCCCAAACTCAGCTCTGTGTTCAGTAATTAACAAGAGAAACTTCACAGACTTTACTATTTCAAGCAAGGAGGAAGTCGTATATAAACAGAAGATTTGCGTACTGTCAAACAAAGAAATCAAACCCTGCATGTACTATATTTAAGCCCCAAGGTTTAAATCTTAAACTTTTTCCTCCCACTGGTTCAGATCAACAAACTTCTGGCTGTTCTTTTCCCAACCTTGAGACTGGGAGACACCTGCTGAATGCTCACACCGTGATTCTCTTTGGCCTGAAAAATGCTGTCTCCCTCCTTATCAGCTTCAGCCTTTACAAAACTCAGGATTCTCCCTGCCAAGTACTGGATACACCAAGGATTGCTTAATGGAACTCTGGATGTCCTTCGATGTGCCTTGTAGTCCACAACATTTTATATGTTAGCATAATTATTTGGTTTGGTCTTCTACAAGTACAGTAATGTAGATTACAGGAAGCATAGCAATCTATTTGGTGCATTTCTTAAAGACAGCAAACCCCCCCTAGTGGAGCTCCTTGTAGACCACTACATTTGTTGTACGTTATTCTGAATGTAGGCCATCCTCTAATCTAATGACTATATAAATGTTATTGGATTATTATTTTTAATTGTATTTTCTTCAGCTGGACAAGTATTAGGAGAGTGGTCCTATGATATATTGCTGTGTAGTGCCTACTGTGTTACTGATGCAATATCTATAGGTGGACAATGCCTTTATTAGGATCGGCTGATATGCCATAAAAATGTAATAGCTTTTACATTCTTTAGAATTTTTCATCAGACCATATGGTGTAAATGAGAAAGCTGTTTTGTGCTCTTGAATAAGTTTAGTAAAAGGTACTGTGTTAATGTTCCAAAATGCATATAAAAGGCTAAGTAATTGACTAGGGGTTTCCTCAAAGTTTAAGCCATTATTATTACCTTTGCCTCCTCCTCCCCCCTCATATAGGGATGATACTGTTGGATTATTTACAATATAAAGGTGATTGACCTAGGATATTTGAAATGCTTCAAGCTTCAACTAACTCACTGGGAGGGAGAGAAGGTGACATTTTGGAGGGGATAAGCAGCAAGTGTTGTCTGTACATATGTGTGATGGTGGTGGTAACTGATGTTCCTGCGAGCCTGGTGCCATTGCTGAAATAGGTTTTATCTTGTCCTTGTACACTGTCAGTGCCCCTTGCAGCTCCTCATAATGATTGTTGTTCATGCACAAGGCAGGTGATATAAGTAAAAGAATTCAGATTTCTTTTTGTTTGATTTCAAAGTAACTAAGATTTAGGGGGATGTTGTAGCAGGAAGAGATGACTTACTGATGAGGTGATTATACACAAGGTATAGCATAGAACTGGTCCTTGATTTTTGCCTCTAGCTATCCTCTGAAAGCCTTCAAAGACTCGTGTTCTCCAACAGAAGCATAAAGAAAACTTCAGTCTGGACAAGAATCAACTTTCAATGAGAAGATTTAATATGTCATAGCAAAATAAAAGAAATGTTAATATGGTGACCTCACTGATGATTAGAGCCTTACAGAAAAGTCATGCCCAAGGATTTAAGTAAAGTTTATTTGAAGTACACTGCTTTTTTCTGTTGGCTATGAAGCACATTGCTATTTAAAAATCAGCTTTTCAACATTTTGGAGTTGGAGGTTCCCATGATGACTATAATAAATTAGCCAAAGGATGGCAAGAGAACAATATATCAGCATAAGCATGTGATACACCATTGCTCCTTCATCTGCAGCCCGCAGTAGGGCCAGTGCAGTGCATAGTCTGGTTACCCACCTTAGGAATGATATTTGCTGCGGTATATTGTTTTTCTTGCTTCCTTTTGTGCAGGAGTGGGGAATGGAAGGAGTGCCATGCATCTCTCATTGATAGCTTAGGACCATTGTTTAGGACAAGGCCGGGTATTAAGATCTGATGTGAAATCAGAACATGCTTGATATACTTGAAATTGCTGAGTATGGAACAAGAATTTATATGTTTTTAAAAAGATGGCCTTTTCACTACCTGAATTAAATCAAGTGTGTGAGAGGCAGCATAGTGCAGTGGAACTGATCCAAAGGTGCCATGAGTCACATCTAGGCTTTCCACGTTCTAGATTTGTTCATTGATTTGGACTAGGATGACCAGGGTTCTGATCCTCATGCAACCCCTGGTCCAGTCACTATCTTTCAGCAGGCCCATAGTATTATGTGGGGATGGCTAGCCCCTTAGAGGCCTGTTGTCTGCAGCTCTGGTAACCATCAGCCTCTTGGATTTTTTCTTGTTTGGTAATGTTCTGTATAGTTTTTATGTTTTATATATTTATTGTTTTAATGATTTTGTGAGCTGCCCAGAGTCTCCCATTAGGGGGAGATGGGCAGAGATAAATTTAATAAATAAATAATAAACAATGTAAAAATCGTATAAAAGCTTGTAAAAATGCCACAGATGCCCACTACTCCCAGGTCAAAAGCCTTTTTCATGAGAAGCTATTTATATGTACCCATCAAATGTCCATCTTTTGGAACCTCGAGTTACGAACACCCCTCCTTACGAAAATTTCGCGATACGACCAGCTCCGGGTGCAAAACTTTGCCTCGCCATGCGACCTCCGCCTCGCAATACGAACCGGATCCACGGCCATTTGCCCTGCTGCCACGTGGTCGCGGCTTCCTGTGGGCGAGATGGCGGTAGCAAGGAAGCTTGCTCCACGAGGCAAATTTCCCCATAAGGTTCAATGTGTCAGCCGGCTTGCATGGCTAGGAAATTCCCCAGGCGTGCTTTAGTCAATTTCACTGCTCGAGCCCTAGCGCAGAAAGAGGAAGTGCTAATGAAATCTGAGCGCGCGGGGGGGGGGAGGCTTTTGTCACGCGCGCACAGCCGGGAGCGGGAGCTTCCCCCCCCTTCCTCAGATCTTTCCTTTGTCCATAGCCTTTGGCGTGGTGCGCGCGGCAAATGCGCAGTGAAATCAATCAGTGCGCGGGGGGGGGAAGGCTTTTGTAGCGCGCACAGCCGGGAGCGGGAGCTTCCCCCCCCACTGATTCCTCTTAATTCCGCTCTTTCCTTTGACAAAAGCGCAGTGAAAGCAATCAAATCAGCCCTAGCGCAGAAGGAGGAAGTGCTAATGAAATCTGAGCGCGAGGACAAAAGCCCAAGGAAAGCAATGACTACGCCAAGGGCTATGGACAAAGGAAAGAGCGGAATTAAGAGGAATCGGGGGGGGGGGAAGCTCCCGCTCCCGGCTGTGCGTGCGCGACAAAGGCCTTTCCCCCACCCCCGCGCTAATTTGATTGCTTTCACTGCGCTTTTGTCAAAGGAAAGAGCGGAATTAACAGGAATCGGGGGGGGGCCGCGCGCTGATTGATTTCACTGGGCTTTTGCCGCGCGCACCACGCCAAGGGCTATGGACAAGGAAAGATTTGAGGAAGAGTGGGGGGGGGAAGCTCCTGCTCCCGGCTGTGTGTGCGCGCGACAAAAGCCTCTACCCCCCCCCCGCGCGCACTCAGATTTCATTAGCACTTCCTCTTTCTGCGCTAGGGCTCGAGCGGTGAAACTGACTAAAGCACACCTGGGGAATTTCCTAGCCGTGCAAACCGGCTGACACATTGAACCTTATCGGGAAATGTGCCTCGCGGAGCGACCAAATTCGGAGGGCGGATTAGCCGTATTTACATTGAACCTTATGGGGAAATTTGCCTCGCGGCGCGACCAAATTCAGAGGGCGGACCGGATTAACCGTATTTACATTGAACCCTATGGGAAAACGTGCTTCACGTTGCGACCAATTCGAGTTGCAATCAGAGTCACGGAAGGTTCCACTGTATTTAGTTTGACTAACTAACTTGTTTTGTTTTTTGTCTTCCAGTGGTGAAAGTGGTGCTGGTAAAACAGAGAGCACTAAGTTGATTCTCAAGTTTTTGTCTGCTGTAAGCCAACATTCACTGGAACTCTCTTGTATGGAGAAGATAGCTAGTGTTGAACAAGCAATTTTGGAGAGCAGGTATATATATATGTATATATATCCATGTGCCATAGCATTTTCTCAAGGAAAACAATGAAAAAGACTTATGGAAGGAAGTTATTTCAGCAGAACTTTGCCTGCTTGCTGATAGAATACAAAACTATTAACAATATCAAGGATGGGTAGTTAAAAGTGCATCATTTGACTCCATATTATATCCTGTAAGGTATTTTCCTAGGCAGCTGGCAAACTAGGAAACTGACTGAGCCCCTTATGGTTTTTTTAATATATAACTGGTAGAGTTGTAGATAGTTTGTTGGATTAGAATTTGTGTGTATTTTTAAAGTTTATTACATTTCTCAGTACAAGTATTTTTAGATTAGGTAAAAGCTGTATGTTGAGACAGTTTATTATAAATTTTTCTATTTTCTGAAATATATCTTAAAAAGAGCAGTATGGTATCATAAAGCATTCAATAAGGTGGTTTCTTAAGCAGCAGCTTACGGTTTTGGAGGATGAAAACTGATTTGCAAAATATGTTGAGATAATTCTCGTATACCTCTCAGAAAGCATTCCAGAACTTTTGGGATAATCTCTCTCTGAAGCAATGGGCAAAGTCCATTCATATCGATCTTCCTCAAGGGTAAAGGCTAGAAGCAGTGGAGCAAAGTTTTTCATATATTCTCCAGAGCTCCCTCATTTCCTGATTTTTAAAATATACAGTTACATATTCTTAGTCACACATACATGCATGTATAGATACACAATCTAATATTTAGATATAGTTACCAAGCAGCAGCCAGCTATCACTGGTCCTAACTGGATCGGGTCAGGCCATCTACCATGGAATTTAGCAAGGCAAGAAAAGACACCCTCTCTGCTCAGGCTTGAACTGGCTTGCACTGATAGTTCACAATTGTCAACCTACTACTGAATACGTGGTGGAGATCCTTCCCAACCATCCCATCAGGGTTAGAGTCAGGTCAACATTGCTAGATGCATGGCATCACTGAACACCAATGTTCATAATTATGCTTTTGGGGCATTCTGTGTTATAGCTGTTTCTAGTTTCCTTTCCTTAAGCAGAACAAGCATGAGGAAGAGTGATGAACATTTTGTTGATGTATATTTGGTCCTGATTTTGGAAAGTGGAGCAGATATCACCTATTACAATTGCATACTATATGCTCTGTGACATGACACACAGCTCCTTCAGGGACATTCCAGTGATATCCCTGTTCTTGTATTTCTATATTATCCATTGTCTTATCCATCTAGTTCTCTCAACCTAGCCAAACAGTTATTTTTTTCTAGGCCATCATCCACTGATATCATATACCCAAAGTATATGTCTACTTGTTAATCATCATCTTGCTAGTCTTTATCTTTTTTCCAGGAACTACTGATTAGTTCTTGCTGTTCATGGTATCCTTAGTAATTGTCTCCAAGTCTGTAATTCAAAGGTTTTTATTTTATGTTTTTAATCAGTGTCCAACTTTCAGAGCTATAAATTACCATTGGCAAATCACTGCTTTAGTAATTCTGATCTTTGTTCACAGAAATGTCATCTTTCATGATTTTATCTAAGTTTATCATTACCTTCCTAGGATTAATCTTTTCTCTATTTCTATAGCACTATGTATATCTTTATTTATACTTCTTCATATAGAAAGCAAAACATTGCTTATGTGATGGATAAATGCAGTAGTTTGATAATTTCTACATTCTCTTTTCCTTCTTCAGCATGGATATATTAAAAACTCTTTTCCAATCTCTAAGCCATACTGTCTTGTTCCATGTTTGTTGAGGAAGAGCTGTTAGTGCTTTAACTACCTATTTTCTTGCAGCTTTAAGTAGTTAAGTGGTATTTCAATATGTGCCTGATGTTTTTTCTGTTTAACATCTGGTTCACCTCTCATACCTCACTTTCTAGTGAAGTTAATTGTTGAATGTTTCTGGCATTCTATAATCCCATTTGTAAAGAGTTTTGGTATTAATTTTCCATCTTCAAGTTCGTTTCCACTATTAAATCACTTCCATGATTATTCTTGAATATTTCTATCTTAGCTGTAAAGTTTCCCTGTGATTTTTCTGATCTTCTTTAAAAAAACTCTCATTTTTTTCTTGTTATTTTACATTCATGATTGAGAACTTTGCTTGCTTTTTCCTTGCTTGATGTTGAAAGTCTTCATTTAGTTGTCATATGTCCTTATTGCCTAAGGCTTTCATCCTCTATCTTCCCTGTCATGATAGTTTGCTCTGAAAGTTACTTAGATCTTTTCTTCTTTGAAATTTTGGGAGTAATTTGCTTTGGTTTTCACATTGCCTCTTATCTCCTCCCATGGCATCTCAGTTTGCATAACTTAATTGTACTGAATCTAGTTCTTATACTGATATTATATTCTGACTCTTAGTTCTCTGGGCTGTTCCTTGCTACCTGCTTTCTATAATATTCTAAGTTTAACCCATTTATTTTATACCAGTAATTTACAGTCTGGTGCACAATTTGCACCTGGAAATGTCCTGGCTGACTGGATTACATTTCTCTATTTCTATTTCCTTTTATATAGTCAGTTGATTCCAGTATTGTTTATTTGGTGATGTCCAAGTAATCATTGTCTCTATATTGCTTGAAGCAGATATTGCGAATAAATAATTTGCTTCACAAAACCCTATCATCCTAGTTCCTGCATTGTTGTGTTTACCTAGTCCACTTTTTTTTACTTCTCCAAGTTCAGCATTCCCACCACCCATTAGCAGTCTTCCTTTCTTGATGTTGCATTTATCACCTTGTGCAATTTGGCATGTAAGCCTTAAGTATCTTCTACCATTGTATATTACTAAGGTGATAGACTTTTATTACATTGATGTTTAGTATACATCCACTGTTTCTAATATATATGATCCTGTCATTTATTGGGTTACAGCTTAGCTGTACCTATGTCGTTTTTTTAATATGATTGCCATCCCATTTCTTTATATGGTCTCAAGTTTTGAATAGGATATTACATAATTATCTAATTTAAAATGGATCATTCCATTCTACCTAAATTCACTTAGTCTTAAAGATTGGATTTAGTGTGCTTCATTTCTGCTTTGGCAATTTCAATTTTTCCTTGATTAATGCTTCTCATATTCCATCTTCTAAATGTATGTGTTTTTGTTAAAAACAACAATAACAACATAGCACCACCAGTGATCAGACTTCCTTCCTCCTTAGTCTGGGCATATTATCACCTCCAGATCTACTTGTGAAACTTTGAAATTCTTCTCCCATAGCTACAGCAGTGTCTTCTAATCTGATGGCCTCATCATGTGGCTTCCAGTCTTGTCTAAATATTTCAACCATGTCCATTCAGTCTTCTTGACAAGAGTATAGCATTGGTTTGCCATAGTTTCTTCCATGTTTGATTCTGGAGATCTTCTCATAGGTGGGTTGACTCCTCATGCCTGCAAAGTGTCACCTGCCCTAACTACCGTTGTAGATTACTCTTTGCTTCATCCCTCCCCTTTTGACCTTATCAACAAGAGTAACCCTTCTAGCATCACTTTCAGGGACATTGGAGCCACGAAGCCTTACTGACATGTCAAATATCCACAAAACCTACTTGTTAATGCTCATTATAATCAGTGTTCTTGTTTATTCTATTTAGATTGCGGCTACAGATAGCCTGATTAAACACTACATCACATAAAATTCATATAGCTATTTAACAAAGCAAATAAACTACATGCCATAATCCCATGTAATGGTATGGGGAGGAGCCACAGCCAGGGCAATGGTCAGATAAGAGGCAGCTTAGCCCACAGCAGGAATCTGGCAAACATCTCAGAAGGGACCCTTCCTGGTTTCTTGGGCTGTAAAGGCAATGGTGGGGGGGAATGTACTTTCCTACTTGCAAGATTCTGTTAATGTAACCTTATAATAAAGTAGAGCTGGGTCTTCTGGATGAGCTTCTTGTCTGAACTACCTTGCAAGGGTGACACCCAACACATTTCCCCCCTCCTCTTCCTTCTTCTGGTATATGTTATTCCATAAGATATAAGAACATACCAGAAGCTCATGACTTGGTTGAGATAACTTGATGTATTTTATATTGTGAATAGACTTTTATTTTTACATGTTTTGTTAGTTTTACAAGATTTTCATAAAAAAAAAAACTTATGATTTTTATGGGACTCATCACTTATTAATTTTGTCACCTTTTATTTTACTGCAGCCCAATTATGGAAGCATTTGGCAATGCAAAGACTGTTTACAACAACAACTCTAGTCGCTTTGGGAAATTTGTTCAGCTGAACTTCTGTCAGAAAGGCAATATTCAGGGAGGAAAAATTGTAGACTGTATCCTGCATTTTCTGTGCCTTGTAATTATTGTACGACCATTGTATATATTTTTATGTGGTGAAAAAAGGCAGCTTGCCTATTTCACTTTATTCCAAAATTGCACATTAGAATGTCAAAAACTCTGAAAAATCCTCTTCTCTTTCTCTCATGGTTTAATATAGAAAGCTTTGTTGAAAGAATATGAGCAAATGTGTGTGGGCAGATTTTTTTAAAAGCTTTTTATCATTCATGTTAATCTTTAGAGTAATACTGTTCAAACTACCATATTTTTCCATCAATAAGACGCCCCCGTGTACAAGACGACCCCCACTTTTCCAACCCAAAATTAAAAAATCAATATTTTAAAGATAGTGCAGAACACATTTTTATTTAGTAATTAGGTAACATTTACCTGATACACTCGGTGGGAGGAGGTCCAAACCATCTCTCTGCAGCTCTATTTCCATGCTCTTTTGCATAACTGATTACATTCAATCATGAGTGAAACTGCCGATAGTGTGATGGAATGGAATCATGAAGGCCAAACTCAGGGAGGGAAACATGCTGTTTCGTCTCCTGAGGGGCGAGGAAGAGATAAGAAGATGAGGCTGGCACCTCCCTGGGGAATTCACTCTGTTTTGACTGGCTGACTTTGGGAACTGAGGTTGCAGTCTGGGAAGATTGATGTCAGGCCTAGCCCAAGGAACTCCAGGAGACCATGCAGATTCAGTTCAGCAATGTTTATTAGCTACAACCTCTAGCAAGAATCTTCCCAGACTGAAACCTCACTTCCCAAAGTCAGCCAGTCAAAACAGAGTGAATTCCTCAGGGAGGTGCCAGCCTCATCCTCTTATCTCTTCCTCGCCCCTCAGGAGACGAAAGAGCATGTTTCCCTCCCTGAGTTTGGCCTTCATGATTCCATTCCATCACAGGTAGCTTCTCTCTGCAAACAGACTTCCTCCAATTGGTTTGTTCAGCATCAGCTGACGTCAGTTACATAAGGCTCGTGATTGGAGGAAGTCTGTTTGCAGAGACAGTATGGGCAGTTTCACTTGTGATTGGAGGCTCGTGATTGGAGGAAGCCTGTTTGCAGAGACAAAGTATGGGCAGTTTTGCAACCGCGCAGTTCTCTCCTCGGCTTACTTCCTTGAATAAGATGCCCTTCAATTTTTAGTGTAAGGATTTTAGAAAAAAGTATCGTCTTATAGTCGGAAAAATACAGTACATGATCAGGTGGTTGCTTTTTGGCTAGGGAAAGCTAAAATACGGCTCAAATTCTATATTCAGCTTTATAAATCAAGTAGATAACCCACTAGATTCTTCTGTGCAGTATATTAGTGAGTGAGTGATTAACCTGAGCCAGGTTTGCTCCAAGTACAGGTAGTCCCCAGGTTAAGAATGCCCGGTTTACAGGCAACCCATAATTAAGAATGGAGCCTATTGTAGCAAAATTCAGGTTAAATACATAATGATTCGAGTTAAATACGCCATAGTTCAAGTTAATTACACAATACTACAATAATACTGTTCTGGCTTACATACAAATTTGACTTAAGGACAGACCTTGGGAACAGAACTCATTCTTAAACTGGGGACTACCCAGACTAGTTCTAGATATGTTTCTCTTTTTTGGTCTGTGTTGGTCCTGGGAGCCCTGGGGGAATGTTCTGTTCTGTTAGTAGTCATTAGAGTAGAAGTAACTAATCCTTTTGGAGCAGACATATCTTTCTGTCCTCTTCAAATATTGCCAGAAAGATTGATAGTACTGTACTAGTGTCTTCATATCAAACAAGAGATAAGTGTGTGTTTGTGTGAGAGGGGGGGGGGGAAGGAGGGAGGGAGGGGGGAGGGAGGGAAGGAAGGAAGGAAGGAAGGAAGGAAGGAAGGAAGGAAGGAAGGAAGGAAGGAAGGAAGGAAGGAAGGAAGGAAGGAAGGAAGGAAGGATGGATTGTTTTTACATTTTGTGTCTGGATCCTTTTCTTGTGTGGTTTGCTCAGTTCTTTTACAAATATATTTCATAGCCAGACATGGACTTGAGCTGCCAATAAAAACACAGTACTTAACATTTATACCCAATAATCAATGTACTTTTAAAATTAATAGAAACTAATATAAATAAAAACATTTCTGAATTAACCTTCTAATAAAATTAATATATAGACTACACTTTTTCCCACGAACTGTTTTATTCCTTGACCTATTCATCTGATGTCTCCTAAAGATTTATTAGAAAAGGTAAGATTTTTTTTGTTTCTTTCCTAATGTTTTGAATTGTTTAAAAAATGTAAAGAATTTTGCTGAATATATTTCTAAATGTTTTCTTTCATAGAATCGAGTAGTAAGGCAAAATCCAGGAGAGAGAAATTATCACATATTCTATGCCCTGCTGGCAGGGATTGAGGGAGAAAAGAAAGGTGGGACTCAGTTTTTGTATTTAAAGAATGGCTCTCCAAAAGAAATTACTGTTTTTCAGAAATCACTCATCATATTATGGTAACAGTCATGAACATTTGAACTCTTTCCTGCCCATACTATAAATCCTGTTAAACATGAGTAGCCGAATCATGAGGGAATACCAACAGGACAGAGAGTTTCTCAGATACAGTAGAGGTAGTATAGGAAATAGCATCTTGTAAAATGGGGGATAGGAGAATATGCTAGTGTACTTATGTTGTCCACATAGCTTTCTACCAAGACATTGGGTGTCAAGTCTATTATAACACTGTCTATAATGTATATAACACATATAACAAGTCCATAAGCACAGTTATTTGCAGGAACCTATCATTCCCTATTACTGGAAATGTATGAAGTCTGAGGGAAAGAATTTTGCACTGAACACTGTGAGATGCTTTTCTCAAATATGCAAAGATCACTTACTGGGTTCTTCTATTAACTGAAGAAATAACCTATTTCCATTCTTTAGGTGAAATTATAAAGCAATGCTAAAAAATAATTGAAACAAACTGATGTACATACATAGTAGTCAGCTTCTCCAAGCTTTGGGAGATTAATGCTAAGGTATTGATCAGGTTTTCTGCAGATATTTTACCCCTTGACCCAACAAGTCTTCCTTAGTGCAACAGTTCAGAAGTGGGGATTGTCTAGCAATATTTGTAGTCTGGGTAAGTGTTGCTGTCTGTGGCCTGGATCAGTTGCACGACTTGGTGGTAGATCACACCCAGCTCAGCAAGCAGGCAAGGCAGACCAATCAAAATAGAGACCACATCATTCTGAGCAACCAGTTAATCGATGCCTCCCAGGAAGCCTCCAATCACCAGCTAACCCACCTGAGTTTAAATCTTACACAGATTACAAATACTGCAAGGCAATCCCTACTTCTGAACTTTTGCACTAAGGAAGCCTTGCTGAGATGTGGGGGAAAAACTCCTCTAGGAAACTCAATCAGTACTTTGGTGTTGATCTCCTGAAGATCTGCTAAGTGTGTAGAGCAAGCCTGAGCTATCGTTATACTAAGAAATCTATAAAAATTCTGATGTTACTTCTCTTGCAGACTTTAAGCAGATTTGAATATCAGATGTAGCATGATATAAATGTTTTTCCTCTATCCAGATGCATTTTACCTATCTGCACCTGAGAACTATCACTACCTGAACCAGTCTGGATGTGTAGCGGACAAGACAATCAATGACATAGAATTATTCAAAGAAGTCATTGTGAGTTTGGCCAGTTTTCATCCTTCCTATCAAGGTGGGGAAGGAAATAGTTCCAGTAGAAGAGAATATATGTAGCTCAGGGTTGAATTGTGGAGTTCTTAGCTCTCTGAGTTTGGTTGTTTGCTTGCAGATGATCCATGATGATGTTACCTAGCTGGGTAATGAAACTTCTGCAAGCAAATAACCAAGTGCCCCCACCCCACTTACAGTGGCTTGTACTTTTAAAACTTCTCTGCAAGCAAATATAATTCTGTTCCTCCTGTCAGCAGAAGGGTCTAAATAAACCTATTTCAGTTCATAATTTTATTGTTGCATATGAATTAGGAACTTGGCTCATTCCTTTCCAAATTGTGGATTCTGGTCTAATGTTTTTAAGAGAGAAACAAGACTGTTTCTGGAGCATTGCTCTGTTTATGATTTACTTAATGATATCTGGGTTTATTTAGAAGTGCCCATTGCTCAGAAGAGTCCAGTAGGAGTGCTCATGCAGTGTGTATTGCAAGCTGCAAAACAACTAAAAGTGAAGGCTTTTTAAATCATTTGAATCTGAATCTCTTCTCCCTGCAACCCAACATTTAAGTGGCAAGAAATGAGGAAAGGCTTCAGGTTGCTGAAACCATGCTCATTTTTGAGAAATGCATCCTTCTGAAGAGACTTTTTTCAGATGCTGTTTTTCTCTCCATATATGGAAGAGATTTGAATGGTTTTATGTGGTATTAATTAGCTCAAAGGCTCAGTCATATTTTGTCTTTTCTAGACGGCAATGGAAGTGATGCAGTTCACCACTGAGGAGGTACGAGATGTCCTTAGGCTCCTTGCTGGCATTTTGCACCTTGGCAATATTGAATTTATTACTGCTGGTGGAGCACAGGTGTCCTTCAAAACAGGTGAAAAAAGTGGCTATTTTCTGTGTATAATTATGAGTATTTATATCTTTCTTGTTCAAACATTGACTAATTTAAATCAGAACTTACGACAAATTACAAAATTAGTTTCAGACCAATAATTCCCTACTTCTTCAGTCCTCTAGATCTATTTTTTTAATTGGTATGGATTGACTCTGAAATGTAATTTAGATAGTTAATTTGGAGAATGGCATTACGTAAGAAAAAAACACTCTGTTGAAAGGAAATAGATACTTATGAATAGCAAATTGCTTATTAGGCTTTTTTTGTCATCCCAAATGATACTACTGTATTTTTAGTAGCTTTTTCGGTTACTGTAGTTTGTTGCTCTATTGTTCCTAGCTCTGAGTAGATCTGCAGAGTTACTTGGGCTGGACTCAACACAGCTAACCGAAGCATTGACACAGAGATCAATGATACTCAGGGGAGAAGAAATTCTAACACCTCTTAGTGTACAGCAGGTAAAATCTAATTACTTTAGAATGTTTCTGTGTATTTAGGACCTCTGAAAAAACTGCTATTTTTTACTTTTACTGTGCTGGAGCTTCTGGAAGTCTAAATGGTATGCATGCCCAAAAGACAGAAAAAATATAGAACTCATATTTGTTAAATATGAAAAATCTGCCACTGCTGCTCTTATAGAGAGAAAATTTTACTTGCCAGAACATTAAAGCCTAGGACAGGTCAGTCCACCATTGGTGAATTTCACTTAGCCTTCATGTAGAAATCATAACTTAGTTCAAATATTGACTAATTTAAATCAGAACTTATGACAAATTACAAAATTAGTTTCAGACCAATAACTTCCTACTTCTTCAGTCCTCTAGATCTATTTTTTTTAATTGGTATCAATTGACTCTGAAATGTAGAAATATCATCTCTGTTCAATAAGGAAGATTGTTGAGCTCCTTGTGGGAGAAACAGAAGTAGCGGAGTTGAGGGAAGGGGAGAGGAAGCATAAGCCACTGCTTCGCAGGAATGTATACAGCAGCTCTGTCATTCAGTGGGCAGCTTGTTAAGAATGTCCTAAACAAGATGAAGAAAGAGCTTTCTTCTCTCAAAAACTACGCTCATTTGCGTAACTTCTTAGATAACCTACAGATAGCATTCAGCTGTTTTTCTTTACTTTGAATTTTCACGTTGTCAGTTTATTTTCAGTTCTATAGTTAAATCTTTGTGTGGAATGAGATAGAATAAGGTATTTATTTACAAGTTTGTGTCAGAATATTTGACCTTACTATAAAATAAAAATAGGAAAAATGTGTATCTTTTTAAACACTTTATTTAGCTAGAAACCGGGAGACTGTGAGTTCTAGTCCCACCTTAAGCACGAAGCCAGCTGGGTGACTTTGGGCCAGTCTCTCTCTCTTAGCCCTAGGAAGGAGGCAATGGCAAACCACTTCTGAAACCTTGCCAAGAAAACTGCAGGGACTAGTCCAGGCAATCGCCAGGAGTCAACACTGACTTGAAGGCACAAAAACAACAAAAGGAGAGGGAAAACTTAGTTCTGAAGGGAGTAATAAAGTATGGGGATATGTATTTCATTGCTTGTCATATCTCTGAGGAACATTACTTTGAGGAATGGTACTTTGAGGAATGGCATTATGTCATAAAATAATCTACTTTCTATTATCATCCAACAGGCTATAGATAGCCGAGATTCAGCAGCTATGGCACTTTACTCCCAGTGCTTTGCCTGGGTTATTAAAAAAATCAACAGCAGAATCAAAGGCAAGGACGACTTCAAGTCCATCGGCATTTTAGACATTTTTGGATTTGAAAATTTTGAGGTATGTTCCAAACATTTCCATGTAGCTGATGCTTTCGTGCTTAGACATTGTTCTGTGTCCTCTTGCATTACTTGACTAAGAATGTCAGTTGCTAAATGTTGCCTTATGATTGGTCTTTTTCCAGGTTAATCGTTTTGAACAGTTCAATATTAACTATGCAAATGAAAAGCTTCAGGAGTATTTCAACAAGCACATTTTTTCATTAGAGCAATTAGAATATAGTAGGTAAGAACTGCGAAGTGTCATTTGTTTTCTCTGCCATAGCTTGAATATTTGTGTTGAACCATGTTTTTCATTCTCATCTCAGCTCCTTTAGAGCTTTGATTCCCCATAAGATTCATTGCACCATTACTGTAAGGATGCACATTGTTCTCCAACTTTCCTTATGGGCAACTAAAATAGTTATTTGGGAAATTTAATAAAATCTCTTTCTTGGGTTTTCTTAGAGAAGGACTCCAGTGGGAAGACATTGACTGGACAGATAATGGGGAATGCTTGGATCTTATTGAAAAGGTAGATATATCACATATGAGCAGTTCTATTTATATTGACTTTTATTATTACCTAATTTAAGGGGGATTGCTTTTTTGCAAATGTTGATTTGCCAATAATAACTCTTTATTTCAAATTATGTTATATGTGATATGATTAGTCACAATGTTTGAATTGGAAAGTGTATTACTTTTGCACAGCTGGATTGCAGATTTTTCCTGATCATATGCTTTTAATTCTTATCCATCAATAAATGGGGTTCATTATGTACTCATTATTTGTTCCTGGGTCACAGTCTGATTTGCCCCCCCCCATTAGCTCTTTTTGACACAAGAATGTTTATTTATTCATTTGCTCCCTTGTCTTTTTAATCAAGATAATCCAGTACATTTTGTTTAACTTTATTATAATGTCTAATTTGACTCATTATCTGGAAGACCAAGGTACATTTCTTCTAGTTGTTCAACAATAAGTCTGTCCTGCCAGAAGGTACAAAGGCAACTGCTTAATTTAGAAGCTGTCCTAAATCTAGTATGATGCATCACAGCAGATGTGGAGCTTCTGTGGACAAAAGCAATGCCCTGTTTTCTTTCCTTTGCCCTACATTGAAAGATACATAATGTGCAACATGATGTCACAGTGCTGCATGTTCCCTGTTACTCTTCCATTTCACTGGCTGTCATACGATGGAAGATTGACAGGCAGGGTTGTCCATGATGTGTACATATGTGTGGAAGCAGCATTACTATCCAGACCCTGTCCCTTTTATACATACATCAATGCATGTACGAAAGTAGCATGACTGTCTTGTGCATTTTAGCATCTTCCTGTGGGCACCACAGATTGCAGGGCGATAAAATAATATAAACATTAAAGATAACATGGAGAACAGTTTATATGAGTCTGCTATAGCTTTGCATGTGCATTTTTTCATCTTATGACACCTAGGAGAATATACTAGGGCTGTGCAGTGCTTCAGATTCAGGGAGATAGGGGGTTTCAAATTCAAAGTGTTGCATACCCTTAGACTATACTTCATAGTACCCAAATTGCTTACTGGGGTGCCGCAGCAAACTCACAGGAGCGCTGTGGAACATTTTATTATCTAACAAATGGAAATGTCCTGTCCCCCAGGCACCTGGGTGCGCAGTTAGTGGACCACTAGCGGTGCCATGAAAAAATCACTGAAACGCTAAGGGCGCTGTGAGCTGAGAAAGTTTGGGGGCCTGCAACCTATACCACTGAAGTTCATTTATAAAGCTAATCTGACAAATCTTCAAAACATATAAATAGCCTACTTCCACAAAAAAGAGGAGCATGAACAATTTGGGGCCTACCTAATGTATTTTCTTATTGTGTCTTAATTGCTCAGAAACTTGGTTTGTTAGCTCTTATCAATGAGGAGAGCCATTTCCCTCAAGCTACTGATAGTACCCTGTTGGCAAAGTTACACATTCAACATGCAGTAAGTAATGTTCTTGCATCTGTTTATAAATTCCCTGAATTTCGAATGTAGTGCTAATTCTGGGTCCTGTATTGAGCAATCTGTTTATTAAGTTAAAAACTTTGTCTGTTGATTAACACTTGAAATTAATAGATCAAGGTATATCTTTTATCAGTGCATCTTTGATTTGTATCTTTTCTGAAAGAGGTTTAGTCTACACAGTGCCAGCATAGCTACTATGTTTTGGAGCAATGTTGAAAAAGTCTAATAATTAAGTGCAGCAGATTTTTTTTTTAAATTCATCTTTCAACAAGTTCTGATAAGCATAGTTTGAGAGAAGATTTTCCCCTTTTTCCATATTTCATTTTTTGTAACCTAAACAGGTTTATCTTCTTTTTGTTCCCCTTATATAAATAGAACAATCCTTTTTATGTGAAACCAAGAGTTGCTGTCCACAACTTTGGAGTGAAACACTATGCTGGGGAGGTAATCTTTCTTTCCTATGTTTATTGAATTATTCCAACTAGTGTTTCAGGAACAGCTTAGTTTTGTCTTGCAGCAACTTACAAATTAACTGAAGCATTGAGTTATTTCACTGTTCCTTACAATAGTGCCTCTGTGAGAAGTTGTTAATAAGACAGGTTAAAAAATTACTCTTTTTTTCCCCCCCCCTCTTTCAAATAGGTCCAGTATGATGTAAGAGGAATTTTGGAGAAAAACAGGGACACTTTTAGGGATGATCTTCTTAATTTATTGCGAGAAAGCAGGTATGTCACCTGGGATCCTGACCTTGTTAGATGTTGAAAACTGTAGGTTCAGAAGGAAGGAAGTATGGGAAAAAATGTAGAATTCAGTCCTAAACTATCTGTCTATTTATCCCTTAGAATATACTTTGTATATTTGAAAGTACTGTATTTCGAAAGAGAAGAACAAAGATAGTAGATCTGCCATCATGTGGAGCTTAGGCTTCTGTATATACTTTGATTAGTCAGATAGATACCAAACCCTTGTCTTCCCTAAATGATGGAATGGAGTTAATTTTGTGAATGGTTTGCCAGTTCTATGCTATGTTGCAAGTCAAGAGAGTGGGCTTTTTGCTGGAATGACATTCAAATTCTATTTTAAGAATCTTTACTTTTACCTCAATTGTCCATAATAACATGGCATTTTAAAAGGATATCCTGTCAAGTATGAGAGACACCAGCCATAATTTTGACTTAGTGATACTCAGGAGAAACAACCAGATGTTTCTTGATTTAGGGAGTGACCATATTTGATGAATCCAGTTATAAAACAATAGCTATAATACATTTCATTGAGGAGTGTATACATTTGACATCGATATAGTTTTTCAGAGTGCTTCATAAAAGGTACTTAAGGTAGAGTTTGAATCTCATTCTAGGAATGATTTTTAACAGCATTTTCAGTAGAAATTCTCAGATATTATTTTGGAAAAAAGTGCAAAACAATTGTTTTGTTTATGAAATGTGGAACCACTCAAGGAAATATTTGGCAAATGTAGGTAAATGGATTAGATGTCTATATGCGTGCAGATATATAAATTAGTGAAAAATACAACAGAGATAAAAATTTATACTCTATAATAAATTCTATTGAGTTGATTCTTAAAGAGGCAACCCTAAACTGGAAAGGAAGGGAGTCTCTGACTGATATGCTTCTAATATTTATTGTTTAGGCTTCTTTATTCCTTTGAGTGTGGTAGGTTTCCAAGAAAGATAAATGCCAAACAAGATAAACACATAACTGTGATATAATTTGTGAAATAAACAGTATGTGAAGAGACTAGTATAACTGCAAACACCCAAAAGTGCCAAAATAATTTTTCACAAAGGATCTTAATATCTATAATATAGAGGCATTCCAAAGGGAAGTTATTTGATATTAGAGTTTGATGGTTAATAAATTCCTGGTTATGAAAATCAATCAAATCTTCATTATAAACATCTTCAGCATTTGCCCAGTATCTAGATGAATCCTTTAAAATTACTTTTTATCTCATATTTTGCTCTTTAATCAAATACTATACAACATTCTTTACACAAATAATGTAAGCTACTTTGAGCACTAGTTCTAATATAGAATAACACAACTGTTTTTCTAAAATAAATAAATGTGCAATTAGTTATCAAAACATGTTTATGTCTTTTCTCTAAGAAGCTCAGTACCATATTCAAGAGATTATTGTATTTCAGAGATATGTAACCTGTACTCTCCAGATTTTGCTGAATAACCCACTCGCATAACTTGTCACTATTGGCCTGGGCATTAGGTGTTGGTGAGAGTTCAGGAATACCTGTGGAACTTCAGGTTCGGCTGTATTTGCTCATCCCATCAACAGTGTCAGAGAGGTAGCTGTATTAGTCCACTGCAGTAAAACAGCAGAGACTTGTAGCATCTTAAAAGCTAGCAGTGCATTATGGTGTATGCTTTTCAGCACTACGCTCCTGTTCAGCAAAGTTAAAGTAGTGCTGTAAAGTTCATCTTTAAAGGTACCATAAGAATACCCTGATAATAATGACAACACATAAAACTGGTTAGTGCCCAGTTTTTGATTGTCAGCCGTTTCAGGCAGGCATGCAATGGGAAGTATTAATAAAAAAGCAGCTACATTTCTGAAGGAAAGAACCGCCCTTGTAGAGTGGACTTTATGGTAGGTCTTTGTTTTCATTACTTATTTAAACATTACTTCAATTCCCGTTTCAGCCTCGATTTCATATATGACCTATTTGAACATGTTTCAAGCCGCAGCGGTCAAGATACTTTGAAATGTGGGAGCAAGCATCGGAAGCCCACAGTCAGCTTACAATTTAAGGCTAGTTTCTTCATCACTCAGCTTTTCTAGACGTTGCATATTTTGTAGATTATTGTTGCCTGAATCTTCTATCAGATCACTTTCAACAAAGAAAAATAGACTTCCATTTCCAGCCATGAATATGTTTTTTTCAGAATGTTTTTCTGATCCTTTAAAATAAAATATAATTTCTTGGCTGAAACCAGCTGTTCACTGTTCATTTTCCTAGTAGGGTTTGATGCCATAGATAGTCATCAATAGCTTTCCATCTAAGCTGGGAGTTCCCAACCTGGGGTGCCCACACTCCCAGGGGGTGCGAGATGGAATTTCAGGGGGTGCGACAATTTTATGCACTGAGTTAAAAGCTTATTTTTTTTAACTCAATTTGTTCACCTGCATTAGAAATTAGACTTCTTCATCTTCAGATGTGATATTACTTTTGTAGGGGGTGCAAACAATCGAACATTTCCTAGGGGTGTGGGGCATAGAAAAGTTGGGGAACCACTGATCTAAGTGGAAGCAGATCCTATAGATAAAGCTGCCTTTTTTAGGTTTATCCCTTGGTAAAGCAAAATTTGATATGTTACTCTTAGCAGCTCTGTGGGGCAAATGTATTCTGCATAAAAAGCATCTTTGCCCTGGTGGATCAGGAGCAAATGAAAATTGTTTTTACACTGTAAATTTTATAAGGGATAATTGGTTTCAGTAATTAACTTATCCAATTTTGTCAGTTTTGAGGCCATTGAGACCCCTCATCAGATAAGGATGAGCACATTATGCACAGTGTAGCAAAATGTGGTATAATAGCTTATAATATCAAAGAGGAGATAACAGCTATTTATGCTGCTATCATACAGTGCATGTTAGTGGAATATATGTTAATTTTTTAAAAGGAATATATTAATAGTGGTAAAGAATTTTATTTTATTTGTTAATATGATTGGCCCTTGGTTGTAATAAAGATGTTATTTGTCTATCTGATTATTAATTTTACTTCGTCATAGAGCTTATTTTTAAAAAGTATAGGGAAACCTTCACAGTTCAGTTTGCATGCCGTGCCACCAGGTGATGCTGTTGTGACTCTTAGGAAAAGTTTGCTGAGTTAGAAATTTAACACTATGCCTGCTTTTTTTCCTTTCAAGGATTCGCTGCATTCCTTAATGGCAACATTAAGCACATCTAACCCTTTCTTTGTTCGCTGTATCAAGCCAAATATGCAAAAGGTAGGCTCTAAGATTGCATTTACCTTGGATCTTTTGCCATGCGTCTATGGATTGATATCTTACTCAAATCTGATGTATCTTTTGGGACTGTTTCTGCAATTAGAAAGATGGGATTCTATTCCAATATGTTACACACTGTTTAAAAAGCTGGCAAGTTCCTAGCATCTAAAATATTTTTCTACTGGTTCATTTCAAAGCTGTGTTCAGTCTAAAGATTATATACATTAATAAAATCTTGCAAATGACAGATCAGCAGTTGGGAAAAAAATAATCTCTATTTGTATAAAGAATGAGCATAATAAAGTTTCATCATTTATTCTAAGGACTACTATGAATTTCTTGAGGAAAGTAATGTTTTCTCCTCTCATATTTTTTTTCTGAAGAGCAAAATTACTATAGGAAACTATAAGAAAAACTGTGCCTCTTGGCTTAAAATTGATGACAGGTGCAAGGCTTAATAGGAAGGAAGCTGTGGTGGGATATGTAATTCATGATAACTGTTTACCTAATTTAGAGGAAACAAGGCTACAGCAGGACTAGGAATAGATTAGATTTCAGGGGTCCCACTTTGCTGAATTTGGCTCAAGATTTTTTAATGGAGAAATATTGCATGTTAAGGCAAAAAAAGAACATTGGAAAGGTTGAACTCGGCTAGCTGTCTAGACAGGGTCTAAATAGCTATATGGTAACATTGTCATATATTACCAGTTTATCAAGTCTAGCAGTTACCTTTCAAGATGACTCATGCATAAAGTCAAAGTTTTTATGGAGAATCACATTCTTAAACATATTATAGGTCAATTACGGACAGAAAAGGAGACAAGGCAAGAATCCTGCTTCTCTTTCCTCAAATGCACAAGAAAGATTATGATGAATGCTTAGTTGTTGTTGTTGTTATTCATACCATTGTCTGTTTTACTGACCAGAATTTTAAATGGATCAAAGTTTTCTGTTATCAGCATATTTAGAAATACTTTTTTAAAAAAAAGTTTTTCCATTTCCATTATTGTGTAGACAACTTCAATATTCTTCTTTAGGAAGGTGTCAGTATTGCTTCTTGGGAAGAAAGTTTAGCCTTAAATGTGTCATAAGGATTTGCCCCCCCAAAAAACAAAAACATTCCAGCTATGCTACATATGAATAATTTTACTGAACTATATTTTAATGTAATAAGAATGAGCGAACCTGGAATTTCTTCAACACAGACACAAGAAGAAGATTATAAACTTCCAATTTAGATTAACCATAGTTTAACATTATGTCCAAATCCTAACAGTAGTGAAACTATAGATACTAAATCAAAAATTTTATATAATCAATGAGCCATGGTTAAGATTAATGACAGTTTGTGAGGTTTGGATGTTAAAACAAGTTGCAATTAAAACTTACGAACTTTTCCTTCCCTGTTGCTAGATATGAGAAAGCACAATAACATGAGGATTGCTAATGAGAAGGATGAGAGCCAGTTGGTGTAGTGGTTAAGGTACCAAAACTAGAAACCAGGAAACCATGAGTTCTAGTTCCACCTTAGGTACAAGCCTTGGGCCAGTCACTCTCTGTCAGCCCTAGGAAAAAGGCAATGGCAAATCACTTCTGAAATTTTGCCAAGAAAACTGCAGGGACTAGTCAGACAGTCACCAGGAGTCAACAGTGACTTGAAGGCACCCCCCACCTCCCACCCCCCAAAAATGAGAAGGATAATTTAGCATTGCAGGCAAATAAGCTCTTCCTTACTATGTGGTATCCTGTATTTCATCTGTGTTATTCTGTGTTGAGTTCATGATGTGCATCTTCCAAAGGCAGCCAGCAGTATGTACCAAGGATGGGGAAATGTACAATACGATAATGTAACAATGGATAGATGGTCTTACATGTGTTGTGTTTGATGTACACAATGCTCAGATGCCATTTGTAAAGGTAATGTAGTGTCTCCTACCTTGAGAAGAAGGCTTGCTGGTGCTTATAGGTAACCAAGAAAAAGTATTTGTTCAAGCCTCTGTAAGCTTTTTACTTGGGGTTCTGCAAAGTTTGAAAGCCTGTGTGAATTGCAGTTGTTTTTTAACTTGTGTGTTCAAAATTTAATAGATGTTCAGGTTTACTGAAACCAATGGGCAGATATTTAACCATTAAAAGAGGGAGAAAAATGTCAGTGGATCAAAAAAGTTTAAATAGAATATTGTTTTCTGAAAGGGCAAATATTAATGCCCTCTAGAAGAAATATAATATTTGGTGAAATAAGAGGATAAGTATTTACGTATACATGTATAATCTTTCCATAGAGTACCTAGAATATTTTTTAAAAAGAAGTCACAAACACAAAAGTTTTAAAATTACATTGACCACCAGGTAGCACCAGATGACCAGATTTATTCTTATTGGGATTCCTCAGATGTGGTTAGCCAGATGTTAGTCTGCGAAGTTCAAATACTCTACTGGGAATTGAAATTACGAACCATCACACTTTAGATAACTATATACAGCGCATTAGCTTTAGGAATTATTAAGTCCTGATGCTTGTCTGTTTTTAAGAGCGAGATGTCTCAACTATCAGTATATGTTTTTATTCACAAATATTTTCAACAACTTTTGTATGTTCCACTGTATACATTGTACACTGCTCCTAAAAGATCCTTCTTTCATACCTATCATAATGAATTATTCATATACATGGAGTTCCTATAAATTTCAAATGTTTTGCTCAACATTTTTATCACTGAAACATTTTTATTAATCAACAGATAATAAAAAATGGGTGGGATAGATAATACTCAAGAAGATAGGAACACCGCTGATAATTTTCTTGATAGATTAGAGAAGTGGGCTGAAAGTAACAATAAAGTTAACAGATGGTATTTGCACACAATATCTTTACACTTCAACCCATCCAAACCATTCTGAAGATATCTGTGTGATTACCTTGATTTCTCAGGATGCAAGAACACAGTCAGATCATAGTGAGCCAATCACTGCTTTCTCCAGCTGGTCAGTGGGAAAGCAAAAAAAAAATTAATGCTGTCTTTTGAGTTAACATAGCTCTTGCCATACAAGTGGTCCCTTTTCCAACACAAGAAGAGAACTTGGAGTGACCATAGAGCAAGGAGAATTCAGGAGATTTAATTGAAGAAATCCTGCAACCCATCTGTGCAGGGAGGGTTGACTGCATATTAGCATGCTCCTTTGGCCCCTTTGCAGGCCAAAACATAGGAAGACAGACAGACAGACCTCTAATTATAGGCAGCAGCAATTTCATATTTTTTTTTCCTTAATAAAGGGAGTCAGTTGAGGTAAGAAGAAACACTAAGAATCAGCAGCCCCTCAGCAGGTTCTTTAACAGGGTTGCATTGCCTACAGGGGAAGAGGCAGTTTGGGAGCTGGATGCCCAGTGGACAGAGTTCATGGAATGGAGGTAGGGTAGACAGATTATTTCAACTGATTATATGTGTTTGCTTTATGGGGAGAAGGGGTCAGATGTTTGTGGGCATGTGCAATGCATGCATTGTTTACTTCTGCTCACTACCTTCTCCAGGTACATATGTAATTGTGATGTACCCTGAAGCATTTTAACTAAGGAAGCAGGAGTAGGAAACATCGATTGGTGAGACAGGGAGGGACTTGGAGGAGCAGTGAAACCATACTCAAAACCTGTGGAGACTTTATGTAATCATAGAGGTTTTGCTATAAAAAACCATACCTTTTCTCTGTGGCCTTATTGCTTATATCCTTCCAAGGAAAAGAATGTGTTTGGGTATGTATTCACATACAGAAACCTCTCTGTCAGGATAATGCTTCCATTTGCAGCCTGGAAAATGTAAAATCTCATATATATGGCTTGGACAAATACTTCCCCCCCGTTTTAAAGTTTTTGAGTGTGCGCTTGTTGGTGCTTGTGCTGAACATGCAGATTATGTGATTGGGATGCAAGAGACTGAGGAAGAAAGGAAATTTTAGTAGCCACCAAGATCTTGGAGAAATATTATCAGCTGCCAGTTAGCTGCTAGAACAGGGCTGACTTCAAAATTAAATTATGAAAGCTCTAAATTATCTGTAATGCTTTAAAAACTTGATACTTGAAGTAAATAAAAGAAGGCTAAGCTAGAGAGAATAAAGAGATTGAGCAACGTTAAACATCTATCTGAGAAGTTCCAAGCATAGTGATCAATAAAGTATTTTGACCTTAACTGAACCTGAAGTCCATAATCCATACAATATACAGTAACTTTGGTCTTTTAATTTTTTAAAGGTAAATTTTTTTAGAACTGTGTATTTTAAAAAATCTGTATTAGAAAAATGTATATTACTAGGCTAATCTAAAGGTGTAATATGACTCATAATAGATTTTTTGACTGTTACTATGTCCATTATGGACAACTTACATGAAAACATTTTGTGGGATTTGGAATACAATAGTTACTCCTTGCCATTTTGAACTTAGGCAACCTCCTGCTTTGTTTACATTTTCTTGCTCTCTAGGTGATTGCTTAGAGGACCCTGCAAAGCAAATGTCCTCTAATAGCATCATCTTTTCAGTAATGTTTCTGGGCCCCAAATTGTCCCCATAGTTTTCTTAGAAAACAATATCTATGAGATTTTGCATGACTTCTACCACCAGCCCTTGGTTGGGGGTAGGATTTCTTTATTTTTACACAGTATATATCCTGTGTAAAGCCAGTGTGGTGTAGTGGTTAAGCACCAGGCTAGAAACCAGGAAACTGAGTTCTAGTCCTGCCTTAGGCACAGAGCCAGCTGGGTGACCTTGGGCCAGTCACTCTCAGCCCTAGAAAGAAGGTGGCAGGGGCATAAGAAAAGGAGGAACTGCAGCCAAGGCAACAGTCAGATAAGAGAAGTCTCAGCCCAAAGCAGGAATGGAATTTGAGAAAGCATCTCAGATTGGACTCTCCCTAGTTTTCTTTAGCATAAAGACAGGAAGGGGGGAGAAACATTCAGAGTTGCAAGATTCTGTTACTGTAACCCTATAATAAAAGTAGTTTTAGTGTTCATGACTTTGGTGTTTGAGTGTGGTCCACCTTGTAGGGCTGACACTATATTCTGTTTGTTCAAATACTTATTTTTAAATGTCTCTATTAGGTGTTTCACCAAGGAGCTCATTGTATATGTAGCTCCACCCCCAGTTATATTCATGGTAATCTTGAGATATAGATTGGGTAAAAGGTATTGCCTAAAGTCACTCAGATTATTTCACAAGTTTAAGTAGAAATTTGAACCCTTATGTCTGTGCTCCAATTTCAGCATTCTAATTCTGCACTACAGTGGTTCCTCGAATTCATTATCCATGGCATAATTCCTCAAACAGAAAGAAAGAACCTTTCCTTATGCAGGGGCCTATTATACTCCAGGTCACATTGGACCCCAAGGAAAGAAAATAAACAGAACAGTTTTTTTAATAGTAATTTTATTAAAGATTATAATTACAACAGTAAAAACTAATAACACTTTTAAAAAGATAGAAGAATAAAAAGGAAGAGTAGAAGGTACAGAAAAGAAAGAAAAGGAAAAAAGAGAAAAGAAAGAAAAATAAGAAAATAGTAAAAAAAAAGAAAGAAAGATATGAAGAGATATACCTTCATCACAAGTATAATCAATTTGAGTAACTTATCACCTCCTCTTAAAGTTCAACAAATGATCTCTTTTTCCCATGTCCCATCTCTTATCTATAAATAAATCCATAAAGCACTGAAAAAATTACCACATATCTATTTTAACTTTGATTAAATAAACCAACTTTATATTCCTTCCTTTTACCTCTAACAATCTTTAGTCCATTCAAATAATGTCATAGAACTTGATTTCTTTTCATTTTCTCTTTGTCCCTTCTCATGAGATTCTTCAGAACTTTAACAAGCCTCTTTTGTAAATTCAATGTAGGAAAGTTATCCAGGTCGCTCTCTTAGTTTATTGTTCGTATATCCCTTTCAATTATTAAGCCATCAGCCAGTTTCTTTTATATGTCCAGTGTAACATCTTTTTCCATGTTATTCTTGTAGCCTAACATTTGTAAATCCACCTTCAGTTCAGTCTCGATCTTGTCAGGTAAAACTTGTTCCTCTTCCATAACATCTTTTAGACATAGTCTCTCTGTTGGCACTCTTAAAATTAACTTCTGGGTCCATTGTTCAAAAATATTCTTCAGTATATCCAATGTTAGAATATTTTGCTTCATTCTGTAATTGTAAGTCAAGTTTATGTGTTCTTCTTTTTAATTTTTTTTTTAAATTTTGGTTACAAAAAGAAGATAAAATACATACATAAAAGTGGTATGTGCTCTTTAATTGTAATTGTTAGTTCTCTCTAGTGTCCAATTTTTAAAATTTTATTAAAAAAAAAATCAAAACAAAAGCATTTTCTCCCAGGAAGGATTCTTTATAATAAATTCCAAAATCTTATTTCAAATTTATCTAGACCTGTTTGCAACTTTCTAAAATCAAAGTTTTAATCCCCTTTTTGCTGTTTATTAAAAAAAAAGTTCTTATTTTTTATCTTAATACTTCCTTTCACTAAGGATTGAAGAAACCAACCTGGTGCTGTCAAACTTGTTGATCCGAAGGTTTCTAATAGCTGAAAAGCAGTTAACAAGCAATTTCTGAAAGTGATTAGAAAAGGAAGTATGCAAACTTAGTGTCCTATCAACGGTGCCAACTTTGAGTAAGATGGCTATTCTCTCGTCTCCCAGAGGTCTAACCCCACCAGAGACACTGTGTTGCAGTCTCCTCATAAGAAGCAGCTGTCTGAAGCACTTGTGGGCAATCTCAAGTCCTTTGCTTATCCAGAGAGAAATTATCAAAGAGCTGGTCTACTTGCCAGCTCTTCATTCTGCCATGGTTGTCAGCTCTGCAGTCCGCCATTTCTTCCTCCAGAAGCCATGAAAATAAACAGAATAGTTGAACAGACTGAGTGAGCAAATTCTGTTCCTCAGGTTCACTTTATTACTAAAATTAATGGATAGCAATTGGTATTATTCATTCTGAGTTGTACATTGGGGCATAATCATATTTGGCAAAGTAACTGGTGAAAATTCAAGCAAAGGGGGATAGAAGGACTGTCATTGCCTCCTATTGCATCATGTTGTTGTGAGAAAGAGGACAGGCTACTATTGAAACTTGAATAAATGTAGACTTGAGAACTTGCTTTGCAAACCTTTGTGTTTTCAAGCTGTGCAAGTATTAGTGTTCTTCCTCAGAATCCTCAAGCAAACAAAAAGTAAATCCTTGTCAAGGATTTTTGGAGAGGTGGCTTAAATTCTGCGCTGATTCTATATGTAGGTATGGTATCAATTCAGGGAGATATGGAGGTTGATGATGAGAGCACAGTTGGAGGGCAGTTTATTTCCTTGCAGTGGAAATATTCCTATCCCCTATGTTAGATTTTGTTTGAAAGCTTATTGTTCATGTTTTATCGCTGAAGGCCTCTAAAAAATCTATTTGTTTTCAATGTTGTTTACATTCTCTGCACTCATAAAGAAAGATTAGCGCCCATCCTCCCCCTGGATTCTTGATTAGAGCAGTGGCTGCTCTTGAGCCAACATTGGCCAGGCATGAATTCCTCTGAGCAGCAGCAGGAATGAATTAAAACAAGCATAGCCAAATATATCACATGGAACTCTCAAAATACCAGCAAACTGAAGAAAGCCCTGTTTTGTGTGCAAGTTTCAGTGTCTCTGTGTGAACGTGTGCTTAGTGTGTGTAGCCGCTGCTGTTGGAGATGCAGATTTTTGCTGTTGATTAAGAACTAAAAGAGGGAAACTCTTTGAGAAAATAAGAGAAATCTCTGATACAAGGATACAACTTTTAAATAATTCACTTTGACACTACAGTCATGAGGGAAATAGGATTAGGCTATAGTGGGATCGTTTCTGCTTCCAAAAAAAAAAATCACTTGATTACTAATATTTGTGAATAGTGGGTCTGGGTGTTTAAACAAGCTCTTAATTTTTTCACTAGTAGAGGCAGAAAATGAAAATAAACTATATTAATCATCT
Source organism: Liasis olivaceus (assembly GCA_030867105.1). Classification (NCBI taxonomy): domain Eukaryota; kingdom Metazoa; phylum Chordata; class Lepidosauria; order Squamata; family Pythonidae; genus Liasis; species Liasis olivaceus. The sequence goes on from CM061350.1 coordinate 82,546,539, forward strand.
AGAGTACCATGTATATGCAGTTATCTGCCTCTTATGCAGAAACTGCCTCTGAATCGTGTTAACAAAAATCTGGTAGAGCTCCATTAAAGTATAATTTTTGTGCACAGTTTAGAAAGTGAGAAAATTATCATCATAATTTGCCAGGCAATTAAGTTGTGTACCTTTATATTAATTCTATGTGTATGCCTGTAAATTTTGCTTTCAAAACTACATAAAAGTTTCAGGGGAAAGAAAGGTAGATAAGAAAGAAAGGCACACAATTGAAAAAAAAATTATATTCCAAATAAGCTCATTTTGTACCAGTTTCTACAAGTTAAAAGGATTACAAAAATCTGATGGTGCACATTTGTTGAATGTGAAATTCTAGGCCCAGTGGCATAAACTGATAACAGAAAAACAAACAAGAAGGAATTGTAATCTTACATGACCTTGCAAAAAGATGGAGGTTGGTTTGTTTAGTTATGGGTCTAGTCTTTATATCCTTCATGTTCACCTGTGTGGGAGTTTAGCAGGACTGGAATATTTTAAATATATAAAGTAGAAATTAAGGTCTGTCAGTGTTTTTTAAAAGCAAACTGTTTTGAATTAATTTTGCAACCATTTAGGAAGAATCTGGACGTACACTCTTTTGTGATTCTTGATACTAAACAATAAGAGGTACAATAAAGAAATCACATTGTCCAATATAGGTGGCTTATTTGTTACTTGTTAAATTTCCCTTAGATTCTGGCTAGTAGCAGTGCTTTAAATCTATAAATTAGGTTTTCAACTGAAGATGCCATTATTGAGAAAGGTATTTATAATTAAAGGAACAATTTGTGTTGATAAAATGGAAATGCAATAAAGATTTATTAAAATTCTATCTGGCTCTTCCCAGAGCAAATGCAGTGGGGTAGATTTTTATCTTAATTGTGTTCATCTAACAGATTTATTAAGTGGAAATAATTAGTCTCATTACAGTTCTGGAATTAAACTCATATCTGATAGAAAAATGAATTCAAGGCATAAGTGTAGAATAGAGAGAAAAGGCCTACTGCCTCCAATCTAATGATGAATAAAGCATATCTTAAGTTTGTATTGTGTCATGAGTGGGCTATCCACTTCTCTTACAGCATATGTCCTAGACTGAGGAGTGCTTCAGACAGTCACTCATGCCCTAGTCACCTTGTGGCTTGACTACTGCAACGTGCTCTACATGGGGCTGTCCTTGAAGACTACCCAGAAGCTTCAATTGGTCCAGAATGTGGCAGCAAGAGCAGTAATGTGCATGCCTTGGTATGCCCATGTAACACCTCTACTGCACAAGCTGCACTGGTTGTCAGATTGCTTCTGGGTACAATTCAAGGTGCTGGTTGTTACCTATAAAGTCCGAAATGGCATAGGACCAGATTATTTGACTTGTCTCCCATAGCATCTGCCTGACCAATTTGATCCTGCAGGATTGGTGCATACTAGGTTCCTTTGATTAAACAATCTGTCAGACCCTGGAAATGTGCCTTTTTATACCACTGCCTGCCCTTTAGAATGAAGTTCTCCCCAAGATCCAGATGGCCCCCACTCTGCTATTGTTTGTTCACTCAGGCCTTTGGTGAAGGAGAGTGAGACCACTCACTTCATTCCATCTGGTCTATTGTGCTTGCCATCTTTTATTTTTACCTTTTATGTTTATTGATTTTATTGTAATTCCTTTGATTGTTGTGAGCTGCCCAGAATTGTTAGGAGTTAGACGGCATGCAAGTTTAATTTATTATTGTTGGTCACACAGTCAGCCAGATGTTTAGACTGGATTTGTCATTTTTATCCACCTATCAAGTCTTTCCCAAGGACCTGGAATAGACAGATGTTGTTTGATGGCATTAGAGGTATTGTCACAGGATGTAAGCTGTTCCAGGTAAAGCTGCCTTTTGGAATTGACTGATGGTGATTTTTTCAATGCTGATGATGTTCAAGTGGTGCTCCAGGCACCTATAACTATTGGTATTATCTTTGCTTTCTTTTGCCACAGTTGTTCTATTTCTATTTGCGGGTCTTTGTATCTTGCTATTTTCTCCTGTTCTTTCTTTTCTATTCTGCTGTCTCCAGGTATTGCAATGTCCATTATCCAGACTTTTTTGTCTTTTTTATCAACAATTGTCAACAAAGTCTGGGGTGTTATGTGGCAGGTACTTGTCTGTTGAATTCTAAAGTCCCAGAGCACTTTAGGTTCTTCATTTTCTATTACTTCATCTGTTTCGTGGTCCCACCAGTTCTTGCTTGCAGGCAAATGTTATTTCTTGCAGATATTCCAATGTACCATTGTTGCTGCTTTGTCATGCCATTGTTTATAGTCAGTCTCTACAATCTTCTTGCAGCAGTTAACTAGGTAGTCCATTGTTTCTTCAGCTTCTTTGCAGAGGTAGCATTTCCTGTCTGTTGATGTCTTCTCAATTCTGGCTTTGTATGCCATGACCCCTGTTAATTTTTTTTTTCTGGCCCAGCACTCCAGGGAATGCCAGAAGTTGGATTGAGCTAGCATGTAATTTCTCACAGTTCTCCTGAATTAGCATCAGTCTGTGTTATTGTAGAAAAGTAATGGGTGACTAGACTTCACTATCCAGCACTGCTCAAACTAAGCCAATCAGAGCCCACTGACAAAAAAAGCTTAACAAATCACCTCCAGAGTTGTAATTAACCAACCCTGCTGCACAAAGTAGGTAAGGCTTAACAATATTCAAGCTTCCAAGTTAAGTGCATGTCACCAGCCAAGTATGGTGGTCCACCATGAACTTGGGAAACATCTTGGGTTATAGCAAGGTGATAATCAAATACTTGTTTGGTGCTTATTCTGATCTTGTTGATCACAATTCATGTAGAATTTGGAAGGTGCTTTATTGTATAGGCAATTCTGCCAGCAAGAGGAAAAGGGTTATATGGAATAGTCATGTAAGAAAATGATAGAGCAAGGCAGAAGTTAGTAAAGATATCTTGGCCCTTGTTTTTAAGGAATAGGTAACTCACTTGAGGAATTAATCCTCACTTCAGTTTCTCCAATGATCTATAGTCCAATATGGACTGTAATTTTAGGTTCTGGCTATCACAGCTGAGATTATGGGCAATATACCTCTTAAGATTCAAGGAACCCTGGCAACATATTAGCAGAATTATTAATTAATTAATTAATTAAACTTGTATGCTACCCGACTCTCAACTCTAGGCGGCTCACAGAAATCAAAGAAATTACAATAAAATCAATAAAACATAAAAGTTAAAGATAAAAGATGGCAAGTGCAGTGAAATGAAGGGACTCAGTCTCCCTTGCCAAAGGCCTGGGTGAAAGCCAGGTCTTTGTGGCTCCTCTAAAGAACAGCAAAGTGGAGCCATACAGATATCAGGGTGAACCCCATCTCAGAAGATGGCATCTACCTGTGAAATTAGGCTGTGGGCTTTACATCTCTGAAGCACAGAGTTGGTATAGGCAGAATAGCCAATAACTGAGAATTGGTGGAAGAGCCATGGGTATTGCAGAAGTGTTTTCTCAAGGAACATGGTACAGAAGGCAGGTCCAGCACCAGATTGCCTCTTGCCTTACTGCTGATCTCTGTAGCTATGGCAATTTTGCCTAAAGCCACAAATTTTCACAAAATTAGCTTTTGCAAAACCATATGTGTCAGGTCATGTTAACAATGCAACCTTGCTTCATGGTAGATTATTAGCAAAGATGTTTTTTAGATATCCCAAAGTGCAGTGCCAGTTAGTATTAAATTAAGACAAACACTGTTATCTTATAAAATTTTTGACAAAGTTGTATTGTGTTAAGCAACCCAGGAGTGTTAATAAGTTACAGTTGGCCTCCTTCCTTTTCCTTTCCACTAACTACTGCCCTGCATAATATAAACACTCATTATTTTCTCTAAAATCTTGCAACAAAAATTAACTTTTAAAAACCTTGGCACGGACTGAAAACCTAAAGTCTTTATTAGACACATTGCTCGTTCTTAAAGGGTGATGTCTTGGTATTTTATATATTTTATTATTAATAATGACCATATTTTATACTTGGCCATTAAAGTATTTGTATTGTATTGTATTTTTTCTGAGTTAACATTATGTTTTCTGCTTAAAAACTGAAATAAATGGATGTTTTAAGTTTGCTTTATGTATTATATTTTCAAAGTATCCCCATAAAATTATAAATACAGAATCCCCTTAAAATGTGAGACCTTAATGGATGAATACATGTAGAATTTCAACTTTTACATTTGAAGGATTACTGTGACACTCAAAGCAGCATGCAACTTGAGCAGGCTTTCTCAAGACTGAGTTTACATGCTGAGAAAAGATGCGGCCTTTATATTTGTGTGAATTTAAACTGAATTTAAACAGCTAAAGCTTCACCCAACATGGAATTTCAATGATAGGAAGAGTGGGATCAGTTGTATTTCTGTTGATCACGTAATTTTTAAATACAATAGGAAACCCTCTGAGGGAAGGGGTACAGTGACTTAAATGTTGGTTCACTCCGTTCTTCTTAAAGTGGCTTTGTCTGTGAGGACTACTTTGCCTTGGCTCCATAAAGGGGAGAATGGGAATTTGTTTAAGGTTCATGTATCTATGCCATAAATCAGCTCTAAGTAATACGATAGAGATTAATTATTAGTGATTTCCATTTATTGCTATTTGTGAATAAAAATAATGTGTGTTTATATAATTGTTTGTCATAAAGAAATATGCAACTTTGTAACTCATCTCAGATTATCCTGATGAGCATTTAGTTTATCTTAGCAATACATTACAGATAAAAAAGGCCTTTAGAAAGACTAACATCCTTAACTGCATGTCTAAGTGTCAGTTTTATATAGTAAGTTTTGCTACTATATAAAATATATAGTTTTAATTATATAGTAAGTAATGCTATTTTAATTCATTTAATTGTCAGCAGCAAATTCTCAGGACTGCAGCTTTTGAATAATCTAATAGAGAGGTAAAACAAATGGTTGAAAGGACTTTATCCCTTCAAGAAAGACATTGTTAAATGCCAATTCTTCTGTGGTATCAATTTTCACAAATGAATGGCTCCCCCAAATTCATCAGAAGTTATAGAAGTATCAGTGTAAAACTGCTATGTACATTTGCAACCATGGAAATTCACTGGGTGACTCTGGCCCAAACACTATCTCTTCGGCCAAGCTACCTCACAGGTTTGCTGTGGGGAAAAATAGGAGTAAGGAGTGCTATGTGTGTTGCTTTCAGCTTCTGGAAAGTACATTTCATAAATAAATAAACCTAAGAACCAAAACCAATGCATACTTGCTCAAAAATAAGTCCCAGTGAGTTTGGTGGCGTTTAACCTTGAAAGACTACAGTGTTTTATAGTATTAAGTACAAAGAACTAAGAATGTATTTAAATCTCTTCTGTTAAAATCCTTAGGACTGAAATGTGCTTAACTGTGACTCCATTGATCCTCAGTTTGCTGCACTAGTCTAAAATGTGGTTGGATCATTTGTGGTTTTAGATATTGTCTTAGCATGTTGAGTGAACCAGGCCATCACAGTAAATAATAATATGCTTATTTGTACAGTAAATCATGATGTGCATATTTATACACACACACAGCAATTATGTTTTTTTAACCTGGCTTTAAGAGTTTAGTGTGTTTTGTGAGCCTAGGTCATGCTGTCTTAAATTTTACAGGTTACAGATATTAAACAAGGGATCCTAGAATTTTGATAAAAATATATTACTCCCTTAGAGATTCTTCTTCTATGCTTCAGTCAAATGCTGCTGAGCCAAAAAAAGAACATGCAAAGCAACCCTTTCATGTTTCCATTGTAAATAACTTGACCTTGGAAAGACACAATGGTCAAATGTAGACATAAGACTCTTGTTCTTCAAACCTGGTTGCAAATCAAGATGCTGGCTTTAGGAAGGTGTATTTTACTTGGGAAAATCCTCACTTTTTATTGATTTGCCTTAACCAGTCTTTTAACTGCACAGATAAATTCAGGTTTATCTAGAATTTTAAATCAGCCTTTGATGGGAGGCTGCAAATCCTAACTGAGGAAGAGGCTGGTTAATGTTAAACACAGTTGGCATCAGTGCAATTGTAATGCTTAAACCATGCAAAGAAAGAAAAGGGAGAGAGGTTCACTTGGGAAAGGAGGTACTATGCATTTTCAGGTGATCTAATAGGTTCATTCAGCCGTTAACATTACAAAAAGCAGCAACCTACACTTTTTACTAGGCATTTGACTGGGAAAAAAAACAATTACAGTATATTAACATATAGAGACCAATATATATTTTTATGAGTGGGCTCTTCACTGGGATCTAGATAGTCTGTTGACTCTGGTTAATATAAACAATACCAAGGCAATTATAAATCTCTGTCAGCCATTATTTCGAGAAGCTTCTTACTTTTTTGAAACATGCCAACAGATTCCTTGGCCATCAAAAAGCCTTGTTCTGGGAGTATCTGGTAGGATGAAAATCAGCAGGTGGCAATATAATTTCTTCTTTCTTTTCTGGACCAAAAGAAACATAGTCAGGCATTGACAGATCAAGATGGAAGTCAAGCTATGGAACCAATATAATTCGCAATTATTTGGGAGAATAACAGGGCCAGTAGATTTTTTTTTTAATTTGGTCCCAAGTTACAGAGCCAAAGTTTGAAATGAAAGGAGTTCTGTGAGTTTACCATGGAGATGGGAATAATTTGGCCTTTGAATGTTGCCTGACCTTTGTTTCCTAGCAACATAAAACTACTCAGTAGAATATGTTTTTAGTATACCTAATTTAGACTATCAAATATTAGCTTTAAAGCAAGCTAATTTCCCATAATGACTTTTCAGACACCTTCATTAATAAGCAACAGAGAAAGGGGAGCAATTTCACTTGGTTCCTCCCCTTCCAAATCTCATTGAAATGGTGAGAAGCATTTGCCTGTTGAATAAAAGCATTGAGTGGCCAATGGAATTATAGTGTATGTAATCTTAACACCGTAAATTTTGAATTGCTATAGCTACCATTGTTGAATCTTTAGTTTGAACGGAACCAGCATACAGCTGAAACTGCTTTCCAAATGGTAAAAAACACTATCCCAGATCTGCCTCCAGTTCTGCTTGTCACCAAAGTGTGATCTATCAAACTAAACACATACCATCAGATATGCATGAAAATCTATTCCATTTCTTTTTGGGTTTTGTGATCAATTTTGGATTATGTTATCAAGCATCTGATACCTGGTTGACTGTACAGTTTGTGCAGATCAAATCAATGAAGGTTTGAATCTCAAGGTTATCCTTAAAGGAGGAGTACAGTGGTTGATTCTTGCTGAAGGGAACTTCTTATCTCTACCCTGGAACTAATGAGTGATCATTGCTTTAGTTAGGCATCTTTCTCAATATATGTGATCAGCAGTTAACCCCAGGTTCTTTAAGATAGCATGGAAGTCAATTCCATAGCATAGAAGTTAATTTCCTGATGATATTGTAAAAACAACACGTCAGAAAGGAAAGGTCAAATTATGAGTAGAGTAGAAGATGCAGGAAGTTTTTTAGCTGAGAATCAAAAATTAATTTTCAGTTAATGCAAAATTCCTACAGTTATACAGCCTACTACCCATGGACTAGAATTTGCTTTTCTTGACTGGTAACATCTAGTGCAAGTGGATTGACTGGCTGGTCAATCTAGAGATCACCAATGTCCTGTTATGTGCAAAAATCATCCTGGCTCCCTTGAAGAGATGATCATGTAACTGTTCCTATTAGAATAGTATATTAATAATGATAACTATATTTAATAGTATCAATAGTTTTAAATATTAACTATTTCAGAGTTGTATGTGTGTATGCATGTTTGTCAAAACACTTGAATATGTATAGATATGCAACTCCAGACTCTACATTTTTTTCAACTTGTCTCAGCATTGAGGTTATAAACTGCTTGTCCATCCTGATGTGAATATCGTATATTAGAGTGTAACTCCATTGATTCTCCTGTTTTAAGCCAGCTTTTTATATTATAGTAGCTTTGTAATCTGGAGCATAGTCAGATGGATAGTTTCACTCTTATTTTCCAGGCTTATATCACAGGAAGATTTGGAAAGCAACTGTTTGGATTCCGTCAGAGTGTTAACTCCCCTATTTTCATTAGTTTTCCATTGAAACTCACTGGGCAATTACATTGCCATTATTCAGCAATAGAATACAGACAACAACAGCAATAAAGTGAGCATGGTTTATATGCAGCTAGGGGCCATAGGTTTCTCATTGCTATTCTGCATAAACCCATAAAACTCATAGTACAATAATTATTCTAATTATACTTAATAGTCTTATGTTTAAAAGTGAATCCAACTGAAAATTAGAGGTCCTGCTACCATATGAACAGCTCCTTGTGTTAGCAACCCCAAAGATCTTAGGCAGCTATTCTGTTTTTCCTTTGTAAATGCATTGGGTTTGAGGCTAAAGGGCAAAATAAACCAGAAGTAGTGGGTAAATACAGAACTAACTTACAAATGAAAGAGCATGTCTGGACACCTCCTCCAATTCTATGAATAAGGCAAGATAATTGTACTGGAAGCTTTGTCTAGAAGCACTGTGATGCTGGTGTTGAAGAAAAAAAATATTTTAGCAGTCCTTTCTTCCTCTTGGGGGATTTAGTAACACCCAATAAGTTTAACACACACACACAATTGAACACATACAATTGAATTTCAAAAAAGATCCAGTATTAAATCTTTCGGTAATATTATCTACTGTTAACACTAATCCACATGGTTTAAATAGTTTCCCATTGCTAAAAGCTGTAACAAATGTAAAATATAGATCCTTAGTTTGTATGCAGTACAAAGAGAAGCACATCTGTCACTGTAATATTAGGACATCCTGCTAGAGATAGTATAGTCATTGTTCACCTACATGGTCCAGACCTCCTGGCTACTGCTGTAAACAGCGATGCTTCTGCTTTTTGGTCATTGGAGTTAGGTGGGATAGGACAGCTGTCTCTTAATTAGAATTTCACAGCATGTCTTCCCCCACCCATGAGCAAATCTGTGACTATCCCCAAACCTGATTTATTTTACTTCAGCGGAAGACCACTGACTGATAACAATGTGGCAAAGAGGAGAGAGGCAGATTGAGATTTAACCAGCAGGGACTGCAAGCTTTAATTAGGATGACCTTAGGTGAAGTGGCAACAGACTTTTCACAGGTGGAGAGGAGGGGCTGTCAAGGTTTCCAGCTGGGTTCCTGAAGCCCTGCTGTCAGTTTTACTAAGACTTGTCAGCCTTAAAGTTAACAAGAAACCTTTTTCCCCATTCCCTTGTAATTACATTGAACACCGTCTGTTTCCCATTTAGTGGCAAGGCATTCTGCATCTCTTGCTTTTTGCTTACCCTATGAGTGCACTTATACAGAACTCATACATATAAACATATGATACATATGTACAGACCACATATGCACTCATACAAAGAGTAAATTGAATTCTTGCAGGTGGAATTTTGAGAATAAGATTAGATTTTTTACATTATTGGTTTATTATGAGTATCTGGTAGCATTCTCTTTGCCCATTGTTTATATGATCCTTTATTAAGACTAATTTAAGACTATACAGGAGTAGTGCACAAGTATCCAGTTTTCAACAAAGGGAGGTATACTGCTCTTGCTCATCTGAAAAGATAATTCCATGGAATTTGTAATTGTCTCTGGCCATTGGCAGAACTGCAACATGCCCTCCTTGTATTAAAAGAAATTAATATGTTCTATCTCTCTCCTTCTCGTTCACACACACACACACACACACACTGGGCAATAGGTGCACACTGTTTCTTTAACCTTGGTCATGAGATAAATGAAAATTGTTGTGGCTGAGTATTTTACTTGAATCCTAGAGTCTGAAATAAAAATCCTAATTTAGTTAAGCATTCAGTTAAGTAGTCTTGATGGCTTCGTCTTTTTGAATGTAATTTTAGTCTGTAACATTTGAATAGAATGAATTACATCTGGATTATAGCTTTTTTTGCTTTCTGTAAATGCTCTGGGATCGTGAATTGTGAAATAACTGACAGCTACATGAAAATCTCCCTACCCCCTGAAATCCAATTAGCTCTTACTTTGTCAGGCTTCTGGAAATTATTAAAAACAGAACTGTATAATAGGGCCTTTGATTTATAGATGTTGACTTCTGATGTTATTGCTTTGGGGTTGGTTGTTTCATTATTTTATATGTAGCTTAATAAGTGGCTTTGTGGGGTATGGTTTATGGTTTATTCTTTTGGAATTGTAATTATACCATGGACATTTTATTGTTAGGATTGTAACCCACCAAGAGTCTTTTGACTGTGGTGGGGAAAAAATCAAATAATAAAATAATGAAGTAAATAAAAACTAGAAAACATATTTGTTTAGATTTTAATGTAGATGATCTAAAATTGCATGTATTTGCTTGATAGTTGAATCCTTTCTTGGAAGCCTTGAATGAAATATGGTGTGTGATTATATGAAATACCACATTTCTTTTTAAATAGGGTATTGCATATTTTGAACTTCCTTTGAGGGGATCTTATTTTGGAGACTTTATGATTATCCTTCCTGTGATAAAAGAAGAGCTTATTTTCTAAGAGGACATTTCAAACCCTGCATATGGAAGCAACTTCTCTTCTTTTTTACAATATGTTAAACTTTCTCGCTCACTTTCTTTGTCATGTTTTCATGAGCTCAAACAATTGTCAATTGCTGTATCATATTTTAATATAATTGGCTACTTTAATTTGAACAATGTGCTGTGTGTGTTTACATTAAGTATAAAATTATAGCAAGACATTTTACAGAATAAAGTATGGTTATAAAACAGTTCCCTTTAGAATAAGCATCTCCTCTATACAAATATCAGATTAATATTAAATACTACCTTGTGGTAGAAATACGTTATTTCTAGAAATGGGAATGATTTGGCATCCATATGTATTGCAAAGGTATTGCTTTATTATTTTAACAAAACAAGTAGATAAATATTGCAGTTCTATTGCACAAAATTACTCACATTTGAAGTTAAATCTATATACTTTAAAATAATAACTGAAACAAGTAAAATTTCCAATTAGCAGCTTATTCTTTGTGCTAGCTCATCCTGTCTAGATTTAATTTTTTTCACTTGCCCTTTGTTTCATCCAATTCCTCTCAATCCCTTCCACAATTCTTTCCAGTTTTTGTTAGGTGTCCAAAAGACTAGCTATTCGTAACCACTTCCATTGTTCCATGCAATTTTTTTATTTTTATTTTTTGTGGCATACATACCTGACACATGACCAGATTACATATAATTTTGTGTTATTTGCACATTATAAAAACTCTATTCCTCATATGAGTTAGTTCCTTTTAATGGATTTATTCAGAGATTAGGAATCTTTTAACTTTGTGACCTGTATGATTTATGAAGGGAGAGAACTACTTGAAAATCTACAGATACATTGAAAGCCTGTGAAAGTTCCAGAGTTCCCTCTGAAATCTTTCCAGAACTTGCCACTGACTTGCAATTTCAATCTGACAGAAGGGAGGAATTGTTAAATATATGGGGAATAATACTATTTGTATTATATTGAATTAATTCTTAAATATGTTTAATCAAATTTACTTGTTTTCCTGAATTTATCTTCTTATTTGAAAGTATGATCACTATCATATCCTTTAAAGGCAGGTGCAATCCACAGATTTCTCTGTGCTGTGACATACCAATATAGAAAATGAGGTTGACCTTTAGGTTATTGTGGAATAGCTTTTGAGCAAATGTGATTAATCAGAACACATCTCTGGGGAAGCTTAGATGGGAGGTTTTCCTCTTCATGAAGACAACATGGAAATTAATGCTATGATTGCTACTGAGCATTAGGAAGCACTATGCAACTGATTTCATCCATATTGGGATTTATCAGGCACAGATAGTCTCTCATATGCTCTGCTGGGATTTGAATTCACAGGCCTTTGCGCTGAAGTGACTATGCAGCATATTTATACTTTAGAACTACCTTGGCCTAGATGCCAGTAGCTTGTAAGAAGGGATGTCTGTAGGTACTACAGATGCTCCTATACACAGGGAAATGATTATTTGATGGCTCGTGAAAACATAAATGTTTGTTTTTTATTATTTTGTTTGGAATTACTGTTTTTAAATTATTGTACGATTCTTCATGATAGAATGAGCTATGATACAATATTTATTTTACGTACCACCACAAGCATCTTGTCACTCTTGGCACTTAATGGCTGTAAAATACAACAGTTACGATGTTCTCTGTAAAATATAAATAGAGTAATTAAAATCACATACCAATACAACCCTGATAACATCACAATAATAGAAAAATCTTTGGAACTAGTGATCTGCAAAATGTTTGGAATTCAAAATGCCCTGTTCTGAGATTGAAACGATTATTTCACATTTGAAACAGATTGATTTGATCAGAAATGATTTAAAACTCAATCATTCTAAGAAAGAACTGTTCCAAGTTCAAAATGACATTTTGTATTTAAAATGGTTTGAATTTGAAATGTTTTGACACTATTATTGCAGATTGCTCTTGGTTTAATTTTTTTCACATTTACTCTTTTGACATTATTGGAACTAAAGGCAAGGGACGCAAAACAGCTCAGAATAGATAGTTATCTGCTGAGGAAATCTGATCTGAATCTCAATTGTATAGTGTTCAAGTACTTGAAGGCTTGAGCTACAAAGACTTCTAGCAAAAACCAAGCTATTAACAATGGTGAATCATAGAACATGGAGTTGGAAGGGACCTCAGAGTTTAACTAGTCCAACTTCCTACTCAGTGCAGAATGCACTGCAGGATCACTGACCGATGACCATCATCCTGGTTGGAAAAGCATGCAGAGCATGACTTCTAGACTTTTCTTTTGATCTTTTAATACAGCAGTAGCTTTCTCTGTTTCACATGAAGAAGGGGGGGGGGCTTAGAATTGGAGGAATTAGCAACATTCTGAGTAATTGCCCAGTTGCCTCTCCCATGCCTATGCATGAAGGGAATTTCTTTGGAATGTTCTGCCACAGCCCCCAGCCTGACCCAGCCATTTTTAAACTTGATCTTTCTTCTGCCGGCTTCTTCTCTCATACCACATTTGCTTCAGGGTTTAGAGAGTTATCCTGCTGATGGATAGACGAGTCCCAACCCCATTTATTTGATTTCCGTCCCACTTTCTCTTGGGTTGGAAGGAAGAATAAGGTTGAGAAACACTGCAGAGCATGGCTTTAGGATTTCTTTCCTATTCCTTTACCAGCAATGGTATGAAAGTTCTCACATGGTCAAAAGTAAGGATGATCATGCTGTTAACTAAATTAGGAACAGATAAAAACTATATTTCTTGTTAGGAGCTCATTTTGGATACTACAGACAGAAACAGGAAAACAAGTAAAAATAAGTCACACTTGCAGGATTCTGTTTATCACTTAGCAGTTAGATAAGCAGACCTTAGATAAGCAGTTAGATAAGCAGACTTTGGTCACCTAATGCGAAGAGAGGACTCTTTGGAAAAGACCCTGATGCTGGGAAAGATGGAAGGCAAAAGGAGAAGAGGACGGCAGAGGATGAGATGGCTAGATAGCATCACTGAAGCAATGAGCATGAAATTGAGCAAACTCAGGGAGGCAGTGAAAGATAGGAAGGCCTGGCGCAATATGGTTCATGGGGTCACGAAGAGTCGGACACGACTTAACGACTAAACAACAACAAAGCAGACCTTTAACTGCCCTACCATAAAGGCCTAAATCTAGCTATTTCCTAGGATCCATTGTGGTCCGGATTTTTATCCTGCTGATGGCCAGAGTCCTGAGTCCTATATTATTTTATTTTTACAATATTTATTTGTACTTGCGTTGGAAAGTATAAAATTGGTATGTAATTAATGCAGTATAAAAGCTATTTAAAGATTCAATCCTGTAAATAATTATCTGGAATTACCATTGTATTCTGAATAGTTATGTATATACATGAGTGTACTGTGAGAGGACCGGTTATCCCACCATCATCAGGTCATATTTGTTATTGCTTGCAGCTATTTGAGAAATTACTTTTGGCTTGAGGCATACAAGTTTAATTTATAGGGCTGTGCGGTGCTTAGGATTCAGTTCTCAAGTTTTGCTTCAGAGTGCACAGGTCTATTTTACTAAATTTGAACATCTCCTTAACTATTGAGTTAAATTGGTGCCTTGTTTCTCATTGAAACACCACCTGTTTGGGTTGTTGCTTTTTTAGTGCTTTTTTTCTAGAATGGTCTTTTAAAAGATGGTTTGCGTCCATCTTCCATCCAGATCCTATTTATTGTGTGTGCAAACTGTCACTGAAGATTCCGTTCAAGAAGTTGTATTTTATTTATTTATGTTTGTATATCAAATTTGTCACTGCCCACCTCATTAAAAATTTTGCAGCAAGTCTGATGGTCATGAATAATAAAAGTTTGCAATTTGATTTTTTAGTGACTCTAGGTAGCCATGGAGATTAAAGAAACTTCAGAGTGATTCTAATACTTTCCAAACTATGGTCTGAGAGATCAGAAATGAGCTCAAACAGGGGTGAAGAATCTCTTTTCTCTTGAGTGCTCCATTCTTTCAGAGATGATCTGTGAAATCATATGTCACTAATAGAATGGGCCGACCCTCTGTCTTTCTGCTACTGCCCTTTCTCAATCACTCCCTCAGCTAATGGACTGCTAGGAGAAGAGTACTAATTCTTGCCAAAGTTCTGCATAGATCAGTGGGTTTGACATTGGTTCAAGAACTGTGTAAAAATTCTACAGATTGCCTATCACTGAAGGATGGGGAGATGAGGCTTCAAAGAGTAATGTATCCAGATTAGAGATGGATACTTTTTGAAACTATTAGCCAATACCTAGTGCCAGAGATAATCTAGGTTCTTATTTTGTTACAAGCCAGGATCATTCATTTCAGAATAATGTACAGGTAGTCCCCGGGTTAAGAATGCTCAAGTTACAGGCAACCCATAGTTAAGAACAGAGCCTATTGTAGCAAAATTCGAGTTAAATACACACTGATTCAAGTTAAATACATAATGGTTCGAATTAATTACACAATACTACTTATGCAGTATTATACAATAATACTGTTCCGGCTTACATACAAATTCAATTTAAGGATGGACCTTGGGCATGAAACTCGTTCTTAAACTGGGAACTACCTATACACAATAATAAACACACATGTACTGAGCAGAAGCATATTCGAGAAAACGCTATGTAAGCTAAAAGTTCCAAATTATTCAGTCAACTGAGCTGAATCATTATGCCATAAAAAAGGGTAAACATTCACACCCACTTGCATACCAAAGTTGCTATCAAGTCTGACTTGAAAGAAATCCAAATCACGTGGACCAAATCTTCGTTCTGAGCCTTTTCTAAAAGATGGCACGCTGAATTGCAACTTTGTACCACTCTACAATTGGCTATTACTTGTTGCCTTTATGCTCAAGAGTTGTAAGTACTAAGCAGCAGGGAGTAAATCTTTTGTGAGCAATAATGGAGAGTTTCTGAGAGAAATACTGCAAGGTAAGTTTCATTTGTATCGACCTCGTTTTGTTTTGAACTCAGTTTTTTTCCAGTGAGATAATTGGAATCTGCAAGACTTCTAATACAAATTGTCTTGTGATTTTCAACTTAGTTATCAGTGTGTACCATTGATTGGCTCTTGTGCTGCAGACATTGTTTAAATTAAGTAGTTCCAGGGTGCAGTCCCATTTTCTGAGATACACAGAGCTCCATTTCTGCAGCACAGAGCAGAGAACTGCCCTTGTGTCACTCATTTGCATATTTCCTTGTGCAGTCCTCCCAACCAGATCTGAAAGACACACCATACTAATTATCCTTAGAAAGGGAGGGGTTGTCATGGCAACTGAGCACTTTTTAAAGCACTAGGAATAGTGTTCATTATTGTTCAGTGTCTTTAGCAGTGCAGGGAAAAGGTCAGTGTGGCAGTTACTTTCCATATGAATTTTGCCTCTGCGAAATATGAACCTGCAGTGCACCCACAACGCCTATAAATTGGTGAGTGATAACTTACTTATTTGGTGTTGTGAGATTTGAGTTGTTTCTTATGCTTTGAGAAAATGGACACAGGAAAGTATTTGCACGGGGTGCAAACTTGCAACAGAGAAAAGCTTACCATACTACCTTCTCTTCCCTGCTAACTCTACCCCAAGATCTTTGCTATTGTAGAGGAGATTTTGAGTTTTCTGAGATTATACTTTGTTTTGCTTCCAGACAGAAGGTAAATATTTTGTTGCTGAATATAAAATAGTATAAATTAGTAGACAGATGTGTGTGCTAAGTACAGATTTCTTAATTTCCTTATTCTTGGACAGTGCAGTGAAATGCAGTCCAAACATTCCAAATGTTTGGACTCTTAAATTATTTCAGGGGAGAAAAAAGGGTACACATGGGAACTTCTTGTTGCCAATGTTTTAAAAAATACAATTTATAAATGTACTTTGCATTTTTGTATTTCCTAACATAAATTTATATATTTATGGCTATAGATAATTTGTACACATTTGTACAAATTTCATGGCACTACAAAGCATTTTGTATACTTCATGGCTATAGAAAGCACGTACGTAAAAATAGAATCTATTTCAGAAAGGAGTGATAGGAATAAATAACTTAATGAACTTAGATTTTTGCCTGTTTAAAGTATTTTGATCGTTCATTTAAGTGGTACAGATTTGCCATTAAAATATCAAAGAAGTGCTTTGAAAAGCTATTGTTGTGTTTTGTTGGCATCATCACTTGTGTATTGGAACTTTGTGCTTAAACTTGGGACTGAAGACAATACTCTGATAGCACAAATTTTAACTTTTTTCTTCAAATGTAATACAATGGAATGTTGCATTTAAAGTGGTTTTTTTTTTTAATTTTCTCTCCTGTATGTATTATTGCACATTTCTGCAACATATTTTAAATAAATTTGAAAATAATTTTCATAAGGTTAGCATCAAATTCTTTGCTGTTTATATAAACAGCTCATTAGTGATTTTCAGGTTTTAGTTTTAATGGGGTTTTTATTAGTAGTACTAAGAGTAATAAAATAGCAAACACTTTTTCCTTAATGCTTACTCAAAAATTATTAGGAATATTTGTAGTAACTTGTTGCTTGATTTTACAATTTTTGCTACAAATATCTTCTGGAAAAGTTGGCTATGGTATGTAAAAACACATATCACAATCTTTTAAAAAAGGAAAGAATGGGAAGTATTTCTTCATAAATGAGACAATTCTTAGTAAGCCTTAAGGGAATTAAGCCCATATTTTGTGTCAGTGGCATTTGATTTGCAAGTAGGATTTGATTATCTCTTGGGAATGCAGATTAAGGCACTTTATTTTTCCTTAGAGATGCCATGAAATTGTATCATTGCCAAGGCTCCTTTTTACTCTGTTATTACTGTCAACCATTTGGAATTGCTAAACAGCAGTGAAGGCCACTGAATTGGAATTAGTGATTGGATTAAGCAGGATGACTGGACTAAACAGAGAAGGCTCAAAAGGTAGAGCTTAGGTCTGTAATTGTCTCTTTGGCTTATTGCTTTTGGAAGCAAGATTATTACATTCTCTTAATTAAATTTGTGTCTCTACAATAACTTAGTAAATAAGTGACTCATTTACTAAATCCATGGTCCCCAAATCCCATATACTAAATTTTTGTACAGGTGAAACTCGAAAAATTAGAATATCATGCAAATGTTCATTTATGTCAGTATGGCAACTCAAAAGGTGAAACCAATATATGAGATAGATGCATTACATGCAAAGCGAGATATGTCAAGCCTTACTTTGGTATAATTGTGATGATTATGGCTTACAGCTTATGAAAACCCCAAATTCACAATCTCAGAAAATTAGAATAGTGTGAAAAGGTTCAATATTCTAGGCTCAACGTGTCACTCTAATCAGCTAATGAATCCATAACACCTGCAAAGGGTTCCTGAGCCTTTAAAGGGTCTCTCAGGCTGGTTCAGTAGGAATCACAAGCGTGGGAAAGACTGCTGACCTGACAGTTGTGCAGAAAACCATCATTGACACCCTCCATAAGGAGGGAAAGCCCCAAAAGCTAATTGCAAAAGAAGTTGGATGTTCCCAAAGTGCTGTATCAAAGCACATCAATAGAAGGTTATGTGGAAGGGGAAAGTGTGGGAGAAAAAGGTGCACAAGCAGCAGGGATGACCGCAGCCTGGAGAGGATTGTCAGGAAAAGGCCATTCAAAAGTGTTGGGGACTTTCACAAGGAGTGGACTGAGGCTGGAGTTAGTGCATCAAGAGCCACCACACACAGACGGATCCTGGACATGGGCTTCAAATGTCGTATTCCTCTTGTCAAGCCGCTCCTGAACAACAAACAACGTCAGAAGCGTCTTACCTGGGCTACGGAAAAAAAGAACAGGTCTGTTGCCCAGTGGTCCAGAGTCCTTTTTTCTGATGAGAGCAACTTTTGCATCTCATTTGGGAACCAAGGACCCAGAGTCTGGAGGAAGAATGGAGAGGCACACAATGTACGATGCTTGAAGTCCAGTGTAAAGTTTCCACAGTCTGTGTTGATTTGGGGAGCCATGTCATCTGCTGGTGTTGGTCCACTGTGCTTCATTAAGTCCAGGGTCAATGCAGCCGTCTACCAGGAGATTTTGGAGCACTTCATGCTTCCTTCTGCAGACGAGCTTTATGGGGATGCTGACTTCATTTTCCAGCAGGACTTGGCACCTGCCCACACTGCCAAAAGTACCAAAAGCTGGTTCAGTGACCATGGGATTACTGTGCTTGATTGGCCAGCAAACTCGCCTGACCTGAACCCCATAGAGAATCTATGGGGCATTGCCAAGAGAAAGACATGAGACCGAACAATGCAGCAGAGCTGAAGGCCGCTATTGAAGCATCCTGGTCTTCCATAACACCTCAGCAGTGCCACAGGCTGATAGCATCCATGCCACGCCGCATTGCGGCAGTCATTGCCGCAAAAGGGGCCCAAACCAAGTACTGAGTACATATGCATGCTTATACTTTGCAGAGGTCCGATATTGTTCTATTTCCAATCCTTGTGTTATTGATGTCATGTAATATTCTAATTTTCTGAGATTGTGAATTTGGGGTTTTCATAAGCTGTAAGCCATAATCATCACAATTATAGCAAAGTAAGGCTTGACATATCTCGCTTTGCATGTAATGCGTCTATCTCATATATTGGTTTCACCTTTCGAGTTGCCATACTGACATAAATGAACATTTGCATGATATTCTAATTTTTCGAGTTTCACCTGTATATAAGGCCAGTATTAAACACTCAAAATAAAACTCTGTAAATGAAAAGGTAGCATTCCTCTTCTGAACAAGGGATGGCATTTGATAGAAAATACATCATTTTATATGTTTATATTTAATGTACAAGAAGCAAAACAACTATTTTGCAATTCTTTGAAATGTCTGAAGGCTACCAGATTATTTAATATGTATCCTCCCTAACAAGCAAAGGATGATGATACCATACTCCCCATTTTTGAGATTACAAAGACACATTTTAAAAAGCTGTAATAAATTATTTAACCCAGCATTCTGTTTCTTTAGAATTCTATGGGGAAATCCATAAATGGAACATGAATACAGTAGCATTCTATAGTTCATGTTCTCTAACAACTAATATACTGTAGATAGGCATTGTGATAATATGATTTGTATTCACTGATAATGCTGGATGAATGTATCTAATTTCCTTTTAAAGCTGCCATCCCAATATTGAGCTTTAGATTCCCAGTTTAACTATATTATATACTTCTTTCTGTTCTAAATTTCCCACCATTCAATGTTCTTACCTGGTTCAGTATTATGAGAGAGGAAGAAATCCCTTTCCTTTTTGCCATCTAAGTGTAATACAGGTGGTCCTCGTCTTACGTCCATTTGTTCGGCAACTGTTCAATGTTATAGTGGCATTGAAAAAAATGGACTTACCACCAGTCCTAAAATTCTAGCTGTCACAGTGTTCCCATGGTCATGTGATTGTGATCCAGGTGCCCAGCTCACAGTTATGATGTCACAGCGAGCCACCTCACATGGTGGCCATTTCCAACCTTCCCTGCCGGCTTCCCACAAGCAAAGTCATTGTGGAAGCCAGCAGGAAAGGTTGCAAGTCACTTCAATAAGTTGCTCCCACTGCTTTTTCTCCAAAGGAGCCTGCTACAGCAGATGAGTTCCCAAGGATCTCATACTCTATAGCACCCCCCGCACTCCATAGTGCACATGTGCCCACAGCACCCCACCCTCACCAGCTTGCCTACACTCTCCAGCACCCACTCAAGGCCCTCACCAGCCTGCCTGCACTCCCCAGCACCCACTCAAGGCCCGTGCCAGCCTGCCCACACCCCTTGCTGGCCTGCCCGTGGCCTCACCACCCCTCCCACAGCTCTGCTGTCCTGTCTGAGGCCTCCACTGGCCCTCCTGCAGCCCCCATCCACCCGTCTGCATTCCATAACACCTGCCTGTGGCACCCACCACCCCTCACACTCCTTATCTGAGACTCCTGCCTCTTTCTGCTTAATGACCCACACGGTCCTGGGGTTACGATGGCAACCAGGACTGCTAGGATTGCCATCGCCAAGCAGTGTGGTCATGTAGCATCATGCTTTACAACCACATCGCTTAGCGACATCAATCCCAGCCCCAACTGCCATTGTAACCCAAGAACTATCTGTATCATGTTTCCTCATACTCATTTTTAAAGACTTCAAAGTTACAACTCATACAAATTTTGTTGTAACTCCTTGATTGAACATAATCAGTTTTCACACATGTAAGTTCTTCACATAGAATGTACACTGAGAGAGAGACAGGGAGTGAGGGAGAGAATGAGAATGAATTTGGGTATTTGTAACCCAGGATAAATGATAAAGAGAGAATCAATCTTAAGTACAAAGGGCTACATCTAAAATTACATGATCAGATTGGTATTTGTGCCACCAAACGTCTCTTTGGTACCTCTTCATTAACCACTCCTGTACATGCTTCAGCTGCTCAGGTTTTCCCTACGCGTTGGAACAGGCTTGAGGAGTGGAAGAAGATTCCTTTCCATTGTAGGGTGCTATTTTGCCGGCTGAATGACACCATTAGTTAAAATCAGTATTTAAAAAATACAGCTACACTCATGCACTTCATATGGACTGTACCACTCTTTGACATACCCTGTATCTCTTGTTTACAGATTCACAGATTTTTCAGCTAATGAAATGCACCTGATTATGTTATGTTTTTAGATGCCTGACCAGTTTGATCAGAATGTGGTTTTGAACCAGTTGTGCTACTCCGGTATGCTTGAAACAGTACGGATACGAAGGGCAGGTTTTCCTGTGCGAAGGCCATTTCAGGATTTTCACAAAAGGTAGGGCTATGTTTTGTTTAAGAGAAGATAAAGAAAGGAAAATGAAATGGAGCAATAAAAAATGACATGATTGGTTTGTTTCTACAGATACAAAGTCCTGATGAGAAATTTGACTCTGCCTGAGGATTTAAAAGGGAAGTGTACTGCCCTTCTCCATCTGTATGATAGCACAAAAACTGAATGGCAACTTGGAAAATCTAAGGTAAAATAAAAAGGAATGGATAATGCAAAGCTAGGATTAAAGCAATTTCTGTATTAGCTCATAATGGGAGCTGGACATTGCTCAGTTCCAAAGCTAGACAGCTTGTAGCAGTTGGTGTTTCTGTGCCCAATTATCAAATAGCATTAGTTGATCTCAGTAGTAAACTATTTAATCCCTGCACAGCATAAGTACATGATAAATGTGATAGTTGTGGATTTTGATGTTAAGAACAGTTGAAATGAAATGTAATTCTCTAAACTGAAGAGGTTTTTTTCTAGCTACTTGAGGTATGAATGAAAAAACAATTAAGCTGTTCTAGCTGACTTCTGGAGGTATCAGCAGGATGGCAACTGAAATATTTGCACAATGAGCAGACCCAACTTTAGAGACAAATATGACTGGGCATAGCATAAATTCCTGCTCTTCATAACTCTCAGGTGTAGGCAGTATTGCACATTAGCAGGTTCAGTCATGATCTAACACTGCTGAAGGTTTTTTGCCTGCGATTATGTATCTAAGGCAAAGGAACTAACCCCAGTGTATTGCCTAACTGACATAAGCATCCATCCAGCCCAAAACACAGAGAACATTTCTTCATTTTCTTCCCTAGTGCTCAGTAGTCCCCCCACTTACTCTCTGAAATCCTTTCTAAGCCCAGGTCGCCCTGTCTGTCTTCCCCATGTTGAGTCAACCCTTAGCCCTGTATACCTGAGCTCCCCTCTTTCCCATCCATCCTCCAGGCCCATTGGGTCACTCCCAGTCCAGTCTTGGTCTCCGCATTTCCACCTTGGGAAGGTTATCCTCTGTCCTCCATTCTCATCCCTGAGCCTTGTCTCTTACCCAGGAGCAGCAATGCGATCTATCCTTTTCTTTGTAGTTATTGCTGTTCATGTGGTTGGGAGTGATTTTAGATAGTGTTTTAGTCCAGCCACAACTCACATCTCCTCTTCATTTTCTTAGAATGCATCTGGCCCTGGTGAGCCTTAGAGAATTCAAGAGAATAAAGATGGCAGGTAGCTGGAAGCAGCACTTCACTTTAAAACACTTCCATTATTTAAAGATGTTTCAAATAGATATATGTACACATACATATATATTTAATCCTGGCTATCAGCAGAGCACACTATAGATATGGGAGAGGTGTTTGCCAGAACAGTGGTGTATGCAGGCTCCATATTGTCTAATCCTAAATTATATGAGGAGGGTGTGTTACATATGATTGCAGAGTATGCACAATCTCAATTGCAAAGCCTTAATACTTCCACTCCCAGTTATTTAATATGAATTGTGGCCTAAATAAGCTTTTTCATATGTAAGTATGTAAGTAAATCTGCACAACCAATATATTTCTTTTGCATTCATAAGTCTTTGTTTCTGCAGTCATTTCCTTGCAATTTCCATATCCTATGTTATGCAGAGTCTGTAGGTAGCCTTTGTAGATATTTTCCAGCATAAGTTAATGTGAAATTACTAATGACCTCTAGGTAAACAACTTTTCTGATTGAAGCAGACTGCTCATTAACAAGTAGGCTATGTGCATTAGAGATTTTTTAGTATCTTCACTGACTCTGACCCATACAGGAGCTGTCAGGAGCTTAGAGATCTTGGCAAAGCAACAAAGGTCATGAACACTTTTTATAAACAAGCACAAATAAACCTAATAGCAGAAGTTTTCCATCTTCATAAACAGAAAAGTGGGTCCATCTTGAGGGGTGATGTTTAGTTAGCTAGTTAATTGTGATTCCAGAGGAAGAGAGATTGGAAACTGTTTCCAATCCCTACTTCGAGTTCCCCAGTCTCAACTTGAGAACCAAGCAACTGGACTGCTGGGCACTCTGGGCTTCAGTTGGTGCTTTTTAATGCTAAGTCTATAATAAAACCAGTCTTTATCACAATTTAATCATGGATGAGAGGACAGACCTGACATGTATTACCAAGATCTGCCTGGATGAAGGTGCTGGTGATGTCACCCTCATGGAGATCTGTTCAGCCAGGTTTCATGTTTTGCATCAGTCCCGACCCAGAGCACAGGAAGTGGTATAACAATTATTTATCGGGAGACCCTAGCTACTGTAAGAAGTGCTGTTCCTTTGGTGGCCAGATGTAAGGCCTGCACGTGATGCTAGGCCAAAGGAACAAGCTGAGGTTGCTGCCTTTGTACTGTCCTCCAGCTGCACTGCAACATACCTCATTGAGCTGATTAATCTCTTTGTACAGGTGCTTGTGGATTCACCCAGACTGTTAATACTGGGTCATTTCCACCTCCCTTCCTTGGAATTGCAGATGGTTTAAGAGTTCATAGCTGGCATGACAACCATGGGCTTGTCCCAGGTCATCACTAGCCCAATGCACATAGTTTGCTACACTCCAGATGGTATTCACCTTAGAGCAGATGTGTCATAATATGATTCTGGAGGACTTTTACCTCAATCTATTGTCATGGACAGATAAATTCCTTGTAATGAGGGCTGACTGTGGCTGCCAACTTCAGCAGGGTGGAGGGAGCTACTAAGATGGTCTACCTCAGATATCTGATAAATGCAGCAGGTTTTCAGACAGTGCTTGGGGAGTTCCCCAGTGACTGAAGAGTGCTTCTGTTAGGCACCTTGTTGACCATTGGAATATAGAGGCAACTAGGGCATTTGACAAGATCAGCCCTTGAACAGTCTCTTGCTGTCCACTGATCCTATTCAGTTCCTTAGTTTACTAGGGACCCCCATGAATTAAAGTGTGTGAAGAGACCCCTGGAGTGATGCTGGTGGGAAACAAAAACTGAACTTGACCAAACACAAGTAAGAGTCCAGGTTCAAGTTATTCTGTGGTATTAAGGGCAGCAAAGTGTAATAACTTCCCTTCCCTTATTGTTTCCACAGGATGTTGGCCAGCTACATTATTTAAAATATACTGGACTCTTTTGGGGAAAGATGGGGCGGACAATCCAGTTAGTATAATTTGCAATCATCTGGCTGAGCATTTCTTTGATAAAATTGTTGCATCCACTCCAAGTTTTGAACAAGATGACAATCTATTGAGATGATAGAAATGATGTCTTGTTTTATCTGGAAGACCTTTGAGCCATGGATCCCAAGAAAATGGACAGGGTCACCTGCTGTCTTAGTTCTGCCATTTATTGACTGGACCCCCACTCCACCTGGCTAATTAAAGCAACCAGAGATGGGATTGAGAGTTGGATCTGGCTGTAGTCAACACCTCTTTGAGAGAAGGGGGGCTAACAGAGTTCCTTAAAGAGGTTCTGGTTTGTATACTCATCAAGAGGCCAGGCCTGGATCCAACAAAATTGTACAAGTACCATTCTACTTGTAATCTTCCCTTTTGGGGGAAGGTTATTGAGAAAGTGGTGGGCTAGAGTTGCAGAGGGTTCTGGAGAATATGGTTTATTTGGACCTTGGGAGTCTGGATTCAGACCTGGGCATGGGACAAAAACCACATTGGTTGCTGTCATGAATGACCTTGCCATGGCTTGGATGATGGTGGTATGACCATCCTTTCCTTCCTAGATCTCATGGTGGCTTTTGATACTGTCAACTACAGTATCCTTCTGGGCCACCTGCAAGGATATGGTGTTGGAGGGACAGTGTTACAGTGGTTCCACTTCTTTCTGAGCAAGAAGCAAAGGATGGTGTGGGGAGGGAGAAATTGGACCCCTGAGCACTTTGTTATGGAGTGCCTCAGAGTCCACTCCTCTTCCCTCTCCTGTTCAAGATCTATGTGAAACCACTGGGAGAGGTCATCTGCCAGTTTAGGGTGAAATATCATCAATATGCTGATGGTACTCAATTATACATCTCCACCCCAAGCCCATTAGGAGATGCAGTGGAAATTATATCCTGGTGCCTGGAGGCTGTCAAGGTTTGGATGGGAAAAACAGATTCATACTCAATCCAAACAAGATGGAGTAGCTGTTGATTCAGAGGTTGGCTGATTCCAGGGCTGTGCCATCTTTGACTCTTGGTGGGGTTGTTCTCCCTGGAAAGAACAGATTTGCAGTCTGGGGTTCTCCTGGGCTCATGGCTCCTGCTTAAAGAGCACATGGAGATTGTGGGCAGGAGACTTTTGCATAGCTTTGGTTGATGTGTCACTTGTGACCTTACCTGGAATGGGATGCACTGAAGATGATCACTAATGTCCTTGTCATCTCTTGATCAGTTTAGTATAATTTGGTACTGCCTTGAAGACTGCCCAGAAATTTCAGCTGCACAAGTTTAGTGGTTGATTTCGGTACTGCCACATTACACCTTAGCTGCACTGCCTATCAGTAGGTTTCCGAGAACAGTTCAAAGTGCTGGTCGCTACATATAAAGCCCTGAATGGCTCAGGGCCTGGGTATCTTAGACGTTGCTTTTCCCCAATAGTTTCTGCCCATCCCACCCAGACAACTAGGGTGTGCCTACCGAGGGGTCCCCACCTACCAGAAAGTACAGGGTGATGGGGACCAGTGGTGAGTATTTTCTGTAGCAGCCACTGTCCTTTGGAACAGCTTGCCCCCTGAAACACCTATGATTCCTACCCTCGTGGCATCTGGAATTTGATGAAAATGTGGACCTTCCAGAGGGACTTGGAGGATTGACATATTGTGGCACCATTCTTAATTTTAATATTGTTAGTTAATCAACTTTAATTTTCACTTTGTACCTTGTTTTTAACCATTTCTGTAAGCTGCCTAGCGTCCAGCTGGTTTCAGAGGGTTAGATAAATTTTACAAATACATAAATAACACCTTAGTCCACTTTTTTCTCAGACATTGAAATTGATTTTTAATAAATACTTCAATATATTGCAAATAAATATTTTGAACATATTTTCAGGTATTTCTGCGTGAATCCTTGGAACATACGTTGGAAAAACAGCGAGAAATAGAAGTTGACAAAGCAGCCATGATCATCCGAGCGCACATCTTAGGCTATATGGCACGGTAAGGAACTAAGAGCTGTGTATTACTGAGTTGGACTCGAAAGCATTTAAGTTAGTATAAACTCTGACAGATTGCAGATTTGAATTCCTGAGGCACAAGATTAAAAGAAAATCACGCCTTGCGCCTGATTGTTAATGACTGCATTCTTTGGGGTGAGAATTTTAAAGTTAAATAGTTTTAGGCTTCGGTGGGTTTTGGTATTTTGTCTATATTTGCAAAAAAAAAAAAGACCTTGCATTTTTTTCTGGAATAAAATAGATACAGAAATCAAGTACAGGTATTATGCTGTGCTAGTATTTATTTAAATTATATGCTGCATTAAATTTTAACTGATGTGATGAGATGTACTGTATTAATGCTATTATTATTACATTTAAATTGTACATAATTTACAGAATCCATTTACAGGTTTTTAATAGATGTCAAAAATAACAAAAATAAAAATGATGCCACTTAGCAATAAGAACATCACAGTTCATAAAGCACATAAGGTCATTATATTGAAAATGTTATGAAGCATAGCAATGAAACTTGAAATGTGCTTCAACATGAACTTTTTATTTTGAAAGATAGTTTTTAAATTGTATTTCATATAGAGGCTAAGGCCACAATATATTGGTGATTTCTTATAAAATGATCACTGCATAACAGAATATTCTGTGTCCTATGTAGGGTGTTAGTTGTCAATCATCATGTAGAACTGCATTTCCCAATCTAGCACCTTCCAAATTACAGCTCCTAAAATTTGCAAGATGGTCAGAAGCCTGCAAGTTGTATTCCAACACATACAGATCAGAAGTTTTCTAGGCAACTTGGAGATGGCTCTGAATACCATCATCTGATTATAAGCATTTAATTGTGATTTATAAATAATTTATTGGTAATTCCAATTTATTCTATTTATGCTCTTTGGAAAAAGGGGATATAGAGTGTTGCTTTCTTAGTATGTTTGCCATGGTAGAAGGAAAAAAAGAATGATCCAGTAGATGAAGACATTTTTTTTTCAGTGAGCAAAGAATGGTGGGACTAGGTGGTTGAATTATGATATTTGATTTGCTTGCCTAATGTCATTTATTATGTACAAAAGTCTGAGGAGTAGATTCCATCTGTTTACTCCCTTCATAAGTCAATAGATAGTTGTTCAATAGCTATTTGAGCAATGAGGTCATTCCTTTTCATGTGTATATTGCTTGTATCTATGTATCTTGAATGATACGTCCTTTCCAAGAGCAGAAATGCTTTTCTTAAGGACAAATAAATTTTGATACATACATACATACCTACGTACATACATACATAAAACAACAACAACAACATTGGTAGACCACAAATAAAAGCTATTAGGGCAATTATATGAAAATGTGTTTGCTTAGTCAAGATGCATCTTTCCCTTTTGTAATAGCTCTAGTCTTCCCAGGGGACCAGTAATGTGAAGCACAATGAAAGAATGTTTATGGGAGCTGAGTCCACAGACCTCTTTTACTATCTGGAGTCTTTAATTTATGGCACTAGTAGTGATTGCTCAAACAGTTGTTCCATTATGTCTTCTTCACATAGTGTCTGCATCTTATTTCAGAAAACACTACAAAAAGGTCCTTTACTACGTGATTATCATACAGAAGAATTACAGAGCTTTTTACTTGAGGAGGAGATACCTATTGCTGAAGAAAGCAGCCATCACCTTCCAGAAACAGCTGCGAGGTCAGATTGCCCGCCGTATTTATAGACAGCTGTTGAAGGAGAAGAAACAGCAAGAGGAAGAAAAAAGGCAAAAGGAAGAGGAGGAGAGGTATGGAATATATACTTGCTTTAATATATCTGATAAGCAATTTATATTAGCAGATTTTTAGAACAGTTTGTAGATATTACTGACAAGTTTTCAGAAGCCATGTCTTACTTAATGATGCCTTTCTTTTGATTATATTCTTTCTGATGTTTTCTAATTATCCTTTTAGAAAGCGACAAAAGATGGAAGCAGAACGTCTTGCTCAGCAGGTTAGCTATGTTTTTTCCCCACTTTGTTCATATTAGATTAATTTATTGTGATAAACATTTGATGATGGAACCCCCCTGTGGTTCGAAAATAGCACATTACCAAAATTTATGATAAAGATGATTTCTGCTCCATTTCTGTAGGCTGAGGAAGCACTTGCAGCTATTCAGAAAACCCGAAAAGAAGAACTAAAGCAAGAGCTGGAGAGGCAAAAAGAAAACAAGCAGGTGGAGGAGATCCTGCGCCTGGAAAAAGAAATTGAAGATCTGCAGCGCATGAAGGAACAGCAAGAACTAACATTGACAGAGGCATCATTGCAGAGGCTGCAGCAGCTCCGAGATGAAGAATTGAAACGCCTGGAAGATGAGGCCTGTCGCGCAGCACAAGAGTTCCTGGAGTCTCTCAACTTTGATGAAATAGATGAATGTGTCCGAAATATTGAAAGAACGCTCTCTGTAAGCAGCAGTTTCTGTGCAGAGCTTAGTGAACTGAGTGGCAGTACAGGCATTGAAAAACCCAATTTTAATTTTAGCCAGCCATATCCTGAGGAGGAAGTTGATGAGGGCTTTGAAGCGGATGATGATGCTTTCAAGGATTCGCCTAACCCAAGTGAGCACGGCCACTCGGATCAAAGGACAAGCGGCATCCGGACAAGCGATGACTCTTCAGAAGAGGACCCATATATGAATGACACAGTTGTTCCAGCTAGTCCTGCCACTGGCAACAATACCCTTATTCCTTCTAGCCATGATTCCCTTAGTCTCCATAACTCTTCAAGTGGGGAGTCCACATACTGCATGCCAGAAAACGTTTCATGCCAACCCACCAATGCTGCAGAGCTCATTTCTCCTGATGCAGACTATGACTACGACCAGGATGACTATGAAGATGGTGCTATCACTTCTGGAAGCAGTGTGACCTTTTCTAATTCTCACAGTAGTCAATGGTCTCCTGACTATCGCTATTCTATAGGGACATACAACAGTTCGGGAGCATACAGATTTAGTTCTGAAGGAGCTCAGTCTTCTGTGAGTACTTCTTTTCTTGCCTTACATACTGTTGGAGATAACAGTAATTTTAATCTTGACAAATGCTGTTGTCATAGATAATACAGAACAATTCTCTTGATTCGCAGTCCCAGGTATTAACTTTTATACCAAATTCTTTTCCTGCTTTGCTGGGCAGTCTTCTCGTCATTCATGGCCCTTCTTCCCTGAGGCTTCTTTTAATGGCTGCTATGCGTTGTAAACATTAGCCCTTTGAATTCATAGGTGTAAGTAACTTAACACAACTGAGGAAATGAAATACTTCCCAGAACTATACATTGTGTAATGGGGAAGTCTTAAATTATCTGACTTATTAAAAAGTCCTTTAGGAAAGCACCAGAAGACTTTGCATTTGATAAGAATTTCCTAACGTGTAATATTTACTTCTTACAAAAACAGATGAGTAACTTTGTACTATAACTCAGAAAATGTTTTCTGCCACATAGGGTATCCAAAACACATACCAAGATAATCTGTTGTTCAGAACTGTATGTACCTGCTCAGAACTCCTCAAAAAGTTCCTGCTGAATTATTATGTTTAATGTGACCTAAGTGGAAAAAATATTAAATATATGGGTGTAATTTTACCTGGATTTAATTAAATTTACTTTTAGTTTAGTTTTATCTTTAGTTTTATCTTTCTTTCTTTTTTCCTTTTTGCTCTGGCCTCAACCTTTTTTTTTTTTTTTTTTGGAGCATATGGCTCCTGATATGCTTCTTAAACACCAAGTGCTGCCTGCAGCCTGGAAAAAAAAGTTGCCCAGCTCTAAAATAAACCTTTGTAAGCTTAGTTAGATATCCATTTTTACCATGATAGAAAATTTCTATTTTAGGAAAATGGCAATAGCTATTTTGCAATCACACTTAAAATGACTGTATTATATATCAGAAATTACATTTGATTAATTTTATTTACCATGATTGTATAGCTGATGTGTAAATTACTTATCAGAATTAATAGAAATTAAAAATTACAGATTACAATTGTAATATTAGGCAATTTCACTTATTATGTTGGTTATCTTCCAGTTTGAAGACAGTGAAGAAGACTTTGACTCAAGGTTTGATACAGATGATGAACTTTCATATCGGAGGGACTCTGTCTACAGCTGTGTCAGCCTGCCCTATTTCCATAGCTTTTTGTATATGAAAGGTAATTATTCAAGAGACTAAATAAAATGGATTTCTTTCTTAAGTGTCCAGTATTAGTGCTTTACTTCTCTTTTGAGTGGAAACAAATGGAAATCAGGATAATGTGCAGTCATTTTTAAATACTCAAAATGATCCCTTTTTACAGATAATTTTTTAATAATCCAGCTGTTAGAATTACTTAATTCTAATTAACTGAAGTGACTGCTATGGAAGTGCTTCAATCTGCCTGCTTGTAGAGATGGAACTGAAAGCAATGCCTGCAGATTTTGCAGGTTTGAAAAAATGGGGGGAAAAATGATGGAGCTGAATGTGTTAAAACCTGTAGAACTGATATAGATAGGAACTGCAGATCTTTAGAAAAACATGGAACAGGATGGCAAGTTGAGCTGATTGGTGTGCAATGATAAAAAATCTTGCCATGTTTTTGAACTAAAGTAAGACTTTAGAAGGAAATATTCCAAAAGGGGACTACAGTTCATCGCTTTGAGTATCACCAACCCAACTTTAAATCACATCATTCTGAGCAAAAGCTGTCATGATGGCAATGACCTGATTTCAGTTTCTATACCTGGATGATGATGAATTTCACTGAAACAGTCTTTGATAGCCTATCAGTACCTTCTCTTTAAAGTCTTCTGACTAATGCAGCTAAATCAATCCATTAAAACTCCAGTGCTTATCCCCCACCAAAGTGCTAAGTGAATCAGTTAAGACAGATTGCTTTTTTGTGTGTGCTAGTTGTAACAGAAGATAGTTTAAGGTCTGTGACAGCCAGCTGTTAAATGCAGTATAGGTCTATTTATTTGTAACAAATACAATGTTTACATGTATGCATTATATAATTTTTTCCGTTTTTAATATTGGTTGGCTACTTAGACCATAACTTTTGTAAGTACAGTGAAACTTCAGTTTAATGGACCTTGATGCAACTAACTTGATACAGTGAACAAAGCCTCCATTGTATTTATGCAATTTGCATTATCTGTCTAATGATGTTATTGCAGATTGTGTATTCTTCTGTTTACTGGAGTCAGGAATAACTGGCATCTCCTTCATCAGTTCATCTGTTAAATCAAATTTTCACCATATGTCCTTTGGAATTCTGAAGTTCCTCAGCAGATTTTCAGAAGTTCTTTAATTTAAAAAAAAAGTATCTACTAGCATACTTGAAAGACAGGTTTTCATGATGCTTAGGAGCATTGATCAGTTGTTAAAACAAGCTTATTTTAAAGTCTGTCTTCATTATTGGCAGGTGGCTTAATTAATACATGGAAGCGCCGTTGGTGTGTCTTGAAAGATGAAACTTTCCTATGGTTCCGCTCAAAACAGGAAGCTCTTAAACAAGGTTGGCTGAATAAAAAAGGTGGGGGCTCATCTACACTGTCCAGAAGAAACTGGAAGAAAAGGTGGTTTGTCCTTCGACAGTCCAGGCTTATGTACTTTGAAAATGATAGTGAAGAAAAACTCAAAGGAACACTTGAAATACGATCAGCCAAGTAAGTAAGGTCCATGTAGGGTATCATCTGTAGTTAAAAATAGGTGAACCCAGAATGTAATCACCAATAAAACCTACTAATTTGCAAGCTGCCATCCCTCACCTCCTCCATGGGTGTGAAAATTGAAAATGCCTCTCTCTCTCCTGCCAGGATCTTAGCTGAAGAGATAGTATGCACTTGATTCTTGGTGCACAGTTAATCAGTAGGTAGTCGTATCGTTGACTGAGATGGCAACATCAGGGATGAGACATCACTAATCCAAGTAGAAGCTGCAAGAAGCAGTTTCTACTATAGATTCCTTGTGCTCATATTTTGTGCCCATTCTTTTATTCCTTAATATCAGAATATAAGAATTGCCTGGTTGGATCAAACCAAGATCTGGTCAGGATATCAGTTTTCACAAGATGGGGGAAAGAGGTAAATGGTGCTGGCAATCCAGTGCATTCCTATCCTTCTTTATTCTAAAAAGGAGAAGGATGGCCTAAGTGCTTGTTTTATTGATTGATTGATTGGATTTATACGGCCATCCAACTCAAACGATATGTCTCAGGGCATTGTACAGCAAAAAAAAAAAAACAATAAACCAAAACAATAACCACTTAACTTAAAAAAAACCCTACCCAATATATAGAATATAAAATGGCAGCTGAACACAATAATTAAACAACCAAAAATGGTCTCTACTCAACTGGATCCAATGGCCGGTGGAAAAAATCTGGCCTTAATGCCTGTTTTTATTGATTTGTATCTGGTGTGATAAACAGTATTCTGAGTGACTAATTTTGGCAATAGGGGTATGCATGAAACAAAAAAATATGTTTTGTTTTATGTGTGGGGCAAAGTTCAGTCAAACCACTGTGAATATGATTGCCATCTGGTCCACCTGAAATGGGTGGTTTCAGGTTTCACTTAAAAAAAATTTCAAGGGCAAGTAGGGCAAGCCTGATGCACCTGACCCCTCTTTCCTCTCCTTTGCATAGCCTGTGTGTTCTCCCTCCCTGATCTTCCTATGCCTTCCTTTCCCTTACTACCCCTTGACTGCATGCTACTGAGTGTGAAGCGGGACAAGGTAGGGCAAGCCCTGCCTTAAATTAACATCACTGTGAAAGCCCCTCCTTTAAATACCTGCATTGTGGCACTGCTGAAAGGTGTGGTTTCCATAGTGACATCAATGAGTATGCTATGATACCCTAAAAGCACACTTCGTTCCTTGCTTACTGACAAAAATTAGGCCAGCCAGTTTGTTTTCTGTCAGTAATTGCCAAATACTAGTTGAGAGCGAACCAGTTGCAACCTGCTACTGGATATGCTTTCCTCTCCTTGGATTTTTTTTTTTAATCTGGGAATCAAGTTATGTTAACTGACTTCACTGGCTTTAGTACAAATGTCCATGGGATTATAATTAATTTGTCAAATTAATTTTATAAAAAACAATTCAAGTGGCTTAGTCAGGATCCACTCCATGGTTCCTTAGAACCTATTTTAAACATCTCTCCTGCTCAATGTGAGCTTTGGTGACTACTTTAAATAATCTGTCTCAGACAGCACACATTATATCAGTAATAGGTAGAATATGCAGATCAATAGCTAAAGAAAAATAATGAAAGTGAAGAAAAATCAAGAGTATAGTGATATGAAGATTGAACAGATATCTGCATTGAGAGAGAAAATGGGGAGGCAGGAAGACAATTGTTTCTAGGCATTAAAAAAGAGCTCCAAATGCTTAATATTAAGAAAGAGTATTTTGAAAATGCCAGTGTGTTGTCATTATGAATATAATGACATATTTCTCTCTTTCCTTCCCATTTCAGAGATATCATTGATAACACTTGCAAAGAAAATGGGATTGACATTGTCATGACAGATAGGACCTATCACCTGATTGCTGAATCACCAGAGGATGCAAGGTAAGAATTGTGTCTTTTGTGTTCTGCATACATTTCATTCATTTATACATATAAACTGTAATATTACTTTACTTAGCAAACACTAAACTTAATTGTGACATTTAAAAAAACAAAACATAAGGAAATACACCAGGACAATTTTAACATTCAGCTGTGGTAACCAAATTCATAGTTAGGGTGGCTAATTCACATGGCACCCCAAACCCCATTTTTCTGTACCCCAATACTTTCCAGAAGTTGTACCACCAAATTTTGTTGACAGTATGTCAGAAAACAAAAGCAAAATTCCCTGCTGTTTTCAACTGACAAAGAATACATTAGCGGGCAGTGATGTTGTGATGGGTTCCTGGTGTTTTGAGAGCTGGCTGCTGGGTTCAGTTTAAAGTGCTGGTTATCATCAGAAGGTCCTCCATGGCTTAGGGCCTGGCTGCTTGAGGGACAGCCTGTCTCTGTAAGTTTCTGCACATCCGGTAAGTTAAGGTTAAGCAATGTCAAACTGCAGGACCCAGGAAACATGCCTTCTCGGTGATGGCTCTGCCCTGTGGAATGACATGCCTGGAGATCTGTACTGTTCCTACCCTTTTAAATTTCCATAAATTGTTAAAACATGGTAGTTCACCCAGGCCTGGGGCTAGGATGGTGATTGAGGCCCATTAGTTTGTGGCTTTGTCTTCCAGTCAGCTGTATTTTTTCTTTTTGTTTTCTTTTACATTTTTTAATTGTAAGCCACCCAGAGTTGCTGTAGAGTCATGTGGACTTGACTTTATAACCAAATAAATAAATAATAAATGCAGTAGTACCTTTCTTTAAAGTGAAAAAAAAAAACATGTTTCTGGTTGGTAGGTTTGCATTTTCTTGTACTGTATTTTTCCATTATCTTTAAATAATAATTTACAATTTTGGTAAATAATTGTAATAATTTACAATAAAACATTCAGATTGGGGCTTTCTCTTTTTTATCACTACCCACAAAAATAGATCTGTTCAAGTGACAGACCACAGTTATAGAATGTAAGTTATTTTTTGCCCTCTGACATATATATGTATTTTCTTTTCCAAAACATAGATAATTGTTTGCATTTTATGTGTACAGTGTAAACAACATCCACACTCCAAATTCATCTCTTCTAATTTTATTTATTTATTTTTCCATGAAACACTATCCTTCTGACAGACCTTGATTATAGCAGGAAGATATGAAAATGTGTTTTGGTGTAAACTGGGAGCTTGAATTCTTTCTGGTTAATGCTGAATCTGCTATTCGGCCACTTTCTTCCTCATGCAACTATATTGGAATAAGTAACATGATGAAACCATGACTTGCATGCATGCATACATGTATAAAAGTCATGGTTTCATTCTATTACTTATTGCAGTGTATTTGCATGAGGGCTGTCTAATCTTTGCCCCTCTCCTGTTTTCTTGGTTTGAGCAGAAGCATTAAGCATAGAATTAATTGTTGGCCCAGCAACTGAATATGAGGCAACCATACTATTTGTGATGACCCAAGCATCAGTGTTGCTACTTGGGAATTTTTGTCTTCAGAATAAGCGGTGCTCTTAAAATTAAAATAGTAACTATGCTACATAGTCGGATCTCTGCTCTCATCTAGCCAAATGCATGTAGGGTCAGTCTGGAACAAGAAAAAACTTCTTTATTAAATATTTTCATGATTTCAGTAATTTTATCAATTTTGATATTTTATTACATTTGACAACCATTCTTTTAATCTGGGAACAGGATTACTTCTTTTCTTAGCAATCTTCTTTTTTACAGCATTCTGGTCTTCGACCTACACTGTTACTGGCTTACATAAAATCATTTTAGAGTATGCAGTTTTCTTCTGAAATGTTTGATTACCTGACATTGCAAACATTTATGAATAAAATTGTTCTCATTAGCCCACAAGTACAATTGTTTCTATATTACCATATAAATAACTTGTGGAAGATTTCTTTGAAGTGAGCCCCATTCAGTTCAGTGAAATTTGCTTCTGGGTAAATAACTATAAGATTGCAGCCAAGAAGTTGTTGAATATCTGTGATTAAATATTTCAGAAAAATTACCCTTGTTCTCCAAAGCAGAACAAGCTCATTTGGAGTTTGATTTGTTTTGTTGAAATGAAAACATAATTGAAAAACCCAAAGAACTTCCCATCAAGTTATAAAACTCTCACCTTTTTAGCTCATGGCAGGATTAATAAATTTAAAGCTATGGCAGAAGTTTTCGTAACTTTTTCTTTCATAAATTAAATGTTCAAAAAGTATTAAAAAGTATTAATATTCATATGACTAGAATGACTAATATGAGGTCTTAGCAGATGTATCGAAACCACAATGAGATCAAAAATCATTTTCTGAGTTAGTTTTTATTTATTATTAGATTTATATCCTACTTTTATTTCATACAATTCAAGGCGGTCTACATAACGCTCCTACCTCCTATTTTCCCCACGACAACAACCTGTGAAGTATGTCGAGCTGAGAAAGAATGACTGGCCCAAAGTCACCCAGCTGGTTTCATGTTTGATGTTGCATCCATCCTGGTTCTCCTTGATCTCTCACTGGTCTTTGATACCATTAATCACGGTATCATTCTGGACCTGCTCAGGGGATTGGGAGTGGGGGACATAGAGTGTCCAGCAATTCCCTCAAGAAGGCTCAGAGCACTGGCATGTGTTCCACAGAAAACCCAGGGCATTGGCAGCACCTGAAGAGGGGGCTGAGGTCTCAATACCAGGCTAGGAAAAGCAGCCCAACCCGCACAGCACCCAATAGACAGGGAATGCCAAGATGCCACCCTGCAGCTGGCCCTAACACCATCAAGTCCAAGTGCACTAGTGCCACACTTGAGAAAAGCAACCCAGCTGTGCCTCAGATTTATATCACAGGCCTTATTTTTGATAAACCTTTTCTAATAAAAGGCCCTGATAACATAAATTGGCTTGCTGGTGTCTGCTAACATTGTAGGTTGAATTTACTACATACTCACCTAAGCAAAGCTATTTTGGGCAAGTCAGTTTCAGCCTATCCCATGGTATTCTGTTGTAACCTGGGTATCCTGAAAATTATACAGAAGACTAATAGTAGTGCTGTTCTGATCATGAAATTGTTAGTCATCTTTTTTTTCACCTTTGCTCAAATATTAGCATAAAGTATTCTAAACAGAAACATTAGCTGGAAGTTAATGATTAGCTGATCTGCTTAGCTTATAATTGTTCTCTAGTGAGCCAAAAGCCATTTTCAGATCTGTAAATAAATGGAAAAATCTACCTCTCCCAATTACTAGAAATAAATGTCTTATTTTTATTTTTATTTTTATTTTTATTTATATATAGGAAGGAAGGAAGGAAGGAAGGAAGGAAGGAAGGAAGGAAAGAAGGAAGGAAGGAAGGAAGGAAGGAAGGAAGGAAGGAAGGAAGGAAGGAAGGAAGGAAGGAAGGAAGGAAGGAAGGAGAGAATAAATGAGTATTCTTGGGCAAATCACATTATCTTGTAGCAAGGAGAAAATAATCTTTATATAGGTTGTCTTTGTTTTGAAAGACAAATGTCAAATGAACATGACATACTAATAAAAGAAAGTTAGATTGTCCTATGTCATTAACGACACCTAGTAATCCAATGAAGAAGAATGTTATTGGAGAGGTGGCAAAATTGCAATGAAGAATTTGTGGAGTTTGTTTATACAAAGCAGTGGTGAGCAATTGGAGGCTGCACATAATCCTTAAGCTTGTCATTTGCAGCAACCCAAGATTGCACGGCCAAATGCCAAAGGAAAAATACTTGATGTTCAATAGCATGCTTTTGGTCTTTTTTTTTTTTCTCTCAAAAATAAGCATGGAATTGGGAGATGGAGATCTCAGGCCAACCATACAATTTCTTCCTTTAAAAAAAAAAACCAGTCTCAAGACAGTTTGAACTTAGTCTACCAAAAATGCAGTGAGATTTACACATTATGCTGGTAAATTTCAGCTGCAAAAATTTGGCCCACGTGGGCGGGGCTTGGAGAGCTTGGCTTTTAAAAAATGGAAATGGGACTGGTTTGCCAACCAGAAGCAAAAAATAGGGAAGAAAAAGAATTAGGTTGTGATATCACCACTTTCCAGTAATCTCACATATGTAGTTAGTCCTGACCCTCAGAAAATCACCCATCTTTATACAGAAAGTTAATGGAAAGTTACAGAGCATTTTCTGAATGCCAAGGTAGTGAGTAGATAACCTAGAGCATAACATGATGAGTGGTGCACTCTAGAGGAAATGCATTCACTGTCGTGTAATGTTGGTTTATGAATTAGTTTTTAATCTATATAGGGGATCTTAAGTTGCTTAATGCCCTGAAAAGGTTAGTTCCAGGAAGTATTAGACATTTAAAACGCAAATTTTGAAATTCATCAGGAGTTTTTCAGTTGCAGGAAATACAAACAGAATAATATGGCCAAACAAAAGCATTTAACTGCCCAGAAACTAAACAAAATGTAGAGACAAGGAGGAGAAAGATGGTGGAAGTGTAAACAGTCGAAGGAAATTTTCCATATATGTGGAAACTGAATGAAAGCAATGTAATATTAGTAGCTGAGAACTATTTTGGTGAGTTAAAAAAAGGTTGTGATAGAGTCCATTTGATAATTCGTTAGTTACATTTTATTTAAAACATTGTTTCCTTAGTTAGAAAAGATCAGTTTTTAATGGTCTCATTTTCTTGCCAAAACATGAACACACATCTAACCATAAAATATGAGAACATGGTTTAAATGATATACTATAAACCAAAATAATTATAATGGGCAGTGTTGTTCATGATTGTGAAAGTAATGCTGAAAATGTAGCATTTCTCTAGAAATCAGTGATATGTCCATTTTTAGCTATGTGCAAAAAACAAACTATGATATTCAATGATGTTCCAATCAGAAGAGGATATTGTTCATTTGTTAATAAAAAGGGCCTTGCCTTCTCATCATGGTAAATAATTTCTGCGACATATTTAGAAAATCTGTATTTGGTGTCTATGGTTACAGTTTTTTTTTTAAAAGAAGTTGATTAATGTTGATGTTTTTGGCTTTGCAGGAAAGAGCATTTCCTTCCAGAAATCATTAAACAGCTTAACAGGACTTGCTTCATTTCAAAAGATAAAGATAATCCAATAGTATGAAAAATGTATGCTGACCATTCTCTTTTTATCTCTTTCTTCTCTTGCAGTCAGTGGTTCAGTGTCCTGAGCCAAGTTTACACTTCCACAGAACAGGAAATCAGAGAAATGCATGATGAGCAGGCAAATCCACAGAATGCCGTGGTAAGGAAGGACAAAAGGCATTCGGTTGGCTCTAAAAAATTTTTAAAGGATTTAATTTTCAGTGAGGCTTTTTCCCTGACAAAATAGCTTCTTTTGTATTGTGGGCTTCTCTGCTACCTCCATCAGGATGCCCAGTTTTGGAAGGACTGAACTCATGTTCATTCATTATTACATGTGACAGATTCTCCCTGCCTAGCAAAGCAACTTTGCCACATTTGCCACAATGCACTGTGAGTGGCAATCAGTGTTGTAGCCATCACTGGACACGCACATGCAGGCTGTCTTTGCAGTATTAGTTGAATAAATTGAGAGTGGTTTGTGGGGGAAGAAACAATTCAAGCAGAGAAACTTTGAAAAGGGATTGGCACCATTGAAAATGTTTATTCAGCATATCAAGGAACATAAAGGTTGAGATCTAAAAAAATTTCAGCAGCAGTCTGCTGTTTGCTAGATATTTTTATCTTTTCACAAGAAGCTTGTAACAGGATAAACTTACAAAATAAATAAGTCACACCAAGATAATTTTTTCCCACCTACACATGTATTTTTTCATCAAACATAACTGATATTTGTTTTCACTATCTCACATATAGTTGATATATTACTATCTGAATAACTTTACTTTCAACTTTCAATCATTATCCATGTTTTCATACAAACATTTTTGTGCTGTTTGTATTCCATAGGTCAGTAAACACAATATTTTTGTTTGTTTTTTACATAGGGCACACTAGATGTGGGGTTGATTGATTCAGTCTGTGCATCTGATAGTCCAGATCGGTAAGTTTAGCTGTCCCTTCTGGGGCTCATAATTTTTACTAAGCCTTTTGTTCTAAACTGTTATGTATTTCAGCCACTTTTCTTAGTTCTTGAGACACTGTAAGTCGAGAAATTGAAGGAAAGAAGACTAATACAGTTCATAATTCCCTAGCCCCTAAGTAAGATGAAATGGGTAGAAGCAGTTGGGCCACAGGTTTAAAACTACTGTCTCCATGATCCAGAAGGATTACTTTGTAGTTAGTTAATTCAGACTTTCAAATAAATGAACAAACAAATTGGTTTCTCTATATTTGAGAATTGGCAAATGTTTCCAATGTAGGACATTGGTTATGTATGGAGATTGGATAATTGAATCTGTTTGGATTTATTTGTAGAGGCTCATGAGAACCTACAAGTCACTGAGGAATTAATATTAGAGCTGTAGAAAGCATTCCAAAGAGATGCTTTGCAATGTATTGGCATAAATGAAGCATTTCCCTTCAGAGTATTAAAGGAGCCATATCCTTTCCAAAGTTAATATGGAAATCTCTCCCTGCTTTCTGTGCATGCATAGATAACACTTCTGGTGGGACCAGCAAAGTGAAATGGCTCCGTATGCACACAGATGCAGAGGAGCCAGGGATGGATTTTGAAGGGTATGCTTCAGATTTGTAAAAAGACACAGCTGCTTTAATGTTTTGAAGAGAGGTGCTTAAATTGCATGAATGCAAAATACTTGTTTTGAATGCTAATGGATATACATATATAAGTAATTCTTCTATTTTTGAAGAGAAGTGCTTCCCTAAGGTCAGAAAATGTATTTGCAAGCCACTTGCAATCATATAGGGGATCTACACACTGGAGCTGGTAGTTGGGTTGAGATACAGTAGAGTCTCGTTTAACCGACCTTCGCTTATCCGACATTCCGTCTTATCCGACGCCCCTAAAAAAAACACAACATGCATAAATCGGCGACGAGAAAAGTGTGCGGCTTGTTTGCGAGCGTGAGTGTACTCTTTCTTGTTGCTCCTGACAGTGCGGCGCCACAATGCAAAAATCGATTGCAACAGGCACAGCGGATCGGTTTTGTTTTTTTTTACCACACTCAATCGTTACTGTGTGTTATCTGACATTTTCGCTTATCCAACGTTCTGCCTGCCCGTTTATGTCAGATTAGCGAGACTCTACTGTATATGGAATTCTGTTATTAGCATAACACAAACTGCTTTTGAAGCACCAATCTCAAAGAGGTTTGCCATGCCATAAAAGAAGCTGCTTGTTCAAAAACAAATGGCCAACTCACCCCCTCCCCTCCTTTTTGACATCCCTGAATAGTTACAGCTCAGCAGCCAAATTACACGGCAATAACAGTTGCAACAGTTGAAAGAGACAATTCAGGAACATTAGAGGCACCTGGTTGTATCAGATTGAGGGCCAGTGGACACCAGTATTGCGTTTCCAGTGGTGGCCTGCCAGGTACTTTAGGGGGATCAGTAAAGAAAGCAAGCAGCTCCCCAGCAAATGACATTTGGAAGTAAACTCCCCTGAAGATGTAGGCTGCATTTAGTAAATCCCAGCTCATTGTACTTTCTAGGACTACCTTCCATAAATTTGCCTAGCCCAAAAATTTGCCTAGCCCAACTTGCATAGACCTAACAAGTCTATAATTTCTTCAGATTGTCCTACATTTTTAAAATTGGACTTATACTGCCAATTTTTCATTCCTCTAAGAGGCTATTCATAGTAAGCTGCATTTTAATTGTACATAAAATATTTATATATTTTTGCATAATTTTTTTTTTTTTAATTTGGTAGTTACTCCTAGAGGTTGATTTTTAACATTCATGCATGCTTTAATTCTTTGCAGACCCTCTGTGAAAAAGGTAGCTCAAATGTCCTGCTGTAGGGAACCATTTATGGTCTTGTATGCATTCTGCTAAAGTCTCAGTTTTCCAGCTTCATTATCCAACCACTTCATAGACATCTGATGTACCAGAGGGAGATTTGCAGGTCATACCCAGTTCAAAATGTCTATTCTTTAGCCATTGTATCAGTTACAGTCAGATGCATTACGAGAATAAGTTTGCCATTTAAATTTAAATATCTTGACATTTAAGAAACTAAATTGTGGGATTGTGCCAAACTGCTAAATGATGTGATTTTAAGAACTTAATGATGAAGAAAGTGATTCAAAATTGGCCCAATTATACAGTACAAACAAGGGAGAAGGGCTTACAACTGCACCAAGTATAAGTCAGATGGATTTTGTTATGGTCCCAAACAATGCCCATATTTACTGTGCAGGCATTTTCCTTTCTTTATTGTTCCTGCATAGACCCAATTCATTTGTGATCATCACTGCCAATCGTGTTCTGCACTGCAATGCGGATACACCAGAAGAGATGCATCACTGGATAACTCTGCTGCAGCGATCCAAAGGGGACACTCGAGTAGAAGGACAAGAATTCATAGTGAGGGGTAAGAACTTCTTGAAAAACAAATCTCCTAGGAGAACAGAGGGTTTTGTTTCTTGTTAAATTCTAATAATACATATCTGACAAAGAACAAGGATTGTTATTTTTCCAATTGCTAATTTCCAGAACCATCCCTTTCATAAGACAGGATGAGGGATTTATCTTCAGCAGCAGATTGTTTTGGTTATCATAAAAGGATACCAAAACAATATTAGATAGTTGCAAGCTAGATAAAGCTGGTAGGGCAATACCTGCACAATTAGCAAATAGGCTTCCTGCAACTGGTAGAGTTAAAACTGACTGTTTTGGAAACTATTAACCAACTTGTCTAGTGTTAAAGCTTGAGGCACTGGTAAAATCAAAGGAAATCTCTGAAAAATAGTAGAAAATGAATTGTATAACTGTTTCATGTTGGCACAGAGCTGGACTTGACCACTGCAAAATCATTCACCTAAACCAGAGGAGATCAGTTGTCCATCTCCTCACTCTTTGGCAAGACAACGACATAAGCTGTTCTTCTTTTACGTAATAATTTGTAAAATTCTGATATCAACTTGCCTATTCATGGACAGAGATCTGCTATATTCCTGCTCCCTAGGTCTCCTTTAACAGGAAGCAACTGTGAAGAGGTAAAATAGGGGTAAAAGAATGGTTTGGCATCTTGCACTTTTACAAAAAAACCCCATACAACTGATGTACAAAGGTTTAACTGAATTTTTGCTACTGTTGTATCTACTTCAGTGTACTGGAGCTTGGCAGCATCCTGCCGAACATACATATAACATATTCCAAACAAACATTCTTCCATCATGTATTGACTAAAGTTTCTTTCAGGTAGGCAGTGCTAATAGTCAAAAGCCATACTGCAATCATTTGTACCTTTGTTTCCTTAATTATTATTCTGATATTTTAAAAAGACAGAAGAATTTTATAAACAAAACAGGGAATTCCAGAGCAAAATCCTGAACATATCCTAAAATAAAGACCTGAAGCAAACCAACCTTTTGAGAATAACTCAAAACACGCTGTGTAAATATTTGATAGTGTCCAAACAACTTTTAACATCAGTAACTTCCAGAGGAGTCTCAGTTCAGAAAGTGCCTTTTCTTCTTCTGACTAGGATGGTTGCACAAAGAAGTAAAGAACAGTCCAAAAATGACCTCGTTGAAACTGAAGAAACGTTGGTTTGTTCTGACACACAATTCCTTGGATTATTACAAGAGCTCAGAGAAGAATGCCCTCAAGTTGGGCACCCTGGTGCTAAACAGCCTTTGCTCTGCTGTGCCCCCTGCTGAGAAAATCTTTAAAGAAACAGGTACTTAATTCCTCAGAACTTTTCATTTTAAGTCAACAGAGCTGGGAATATTGCCATTAAGAATGTAAAAATTACATTGGAATTTCATACATAT
Organism: Liasis olivaceus; assembly: GCA_030867105.1. NCBI lineage: Eukaryota > Metazoa > Chordata > Lepidosauria > Squamata > Pythonidae > Liasis > Liasis olivaceus. The sequence goes on from CM061350.1 coordinate 82,590,610, forward strand.
CTAATCTAGAGGCAGAAAACACTGTCTCTTCATGATTTTGATTACTGAGTTAAAAGAACTGCAGGTTTGTAGTTCATAATAGACCAGAGACTAGCTACCTTTCTTTGAGTTAATCAAAGTTAATTTAATTTAGCCATTTCAGCTTCAGGAGATGCCAGATTATGTTCCAAAGTGAATTAACAAAGTGTTCACTTATCTATTCTTGCTTTAGGTTATTGGAATGTAACGGTGTATGGACGCAAACATTGCTACCGCCTTTACACCAAATTACTCAATGAAGCCACCCGCTGGTCAAGTGCTATCCAAAACGTGATTGATACAAAAGCAGCAATTGATACTCCCACACAGCAGCTCATTCAAGACATCAAGGTAGTATTGTAGTCTCTGGCAAGTTTCATTAGAGAAAGGCAACCTGCTGCATTATATTCTTTTTTCTACCATAACTTTCAGGAACTAAAGTGATTAACTGTTGCTTTTCCGATTTGTCATTCGTGTTACTAGAGTAGTTCAGCTACTGATATCCCAGCCAACACCATTTGTCTGTCTCTAACTTTTTAGACTGATAACTCTGTGATGCCATCTAGAGGTCACTAGGTCAAGGACAGCTATTTTATATCTGTCTGTCTGTCTGTCTGTCTGTCTGTCTGTCTATCTATCTATCTATCTATCTATCGAGCTAAAGTTGTGGGATAGTTTAAGTATGCATCTTGCATGTAATGTTTCTCTGCTTTGTAAACTTCAAGATCATTTTGTAATTGTGTGTGTTTTGTGTGTATGTATTTGTGCACTGCCATTTTAGATACTAAAAGCAAGATAGTAATTTCACAATAAGGCATGGGCTCTAGGTCTGAATTTAAATACAGGTCAGTTCTTTCTGGCAAGTATTTTCACTTTTGATATTTTTAAATAACTTGGTTTACTACTCGTCCTTCACTGGCATTTAGAATTGTATTATTTCTTATCCCGCCACTGTTGGTAATCTTTTTTATACATTTACACAGGAGAATTGCCTGAACCCTGAAGTTGTTGAACAGATCTATAAGAGGAATCCAATTCTTCGTTATACGCAACATCCGCTGCATTCTCCATTATTACCACTTCCCTATGGAGACATCAATCTGAATAGTAAGTTTTGATTAGGAAGCCTTTGAGATATGCCAGGTTCTTATGGCACAAACCCACTTCTGAATAAGTATCTTTGCCGTGGACACTTCTCAAGAGATCCTATTCATTTGCACAGCCCATCAGTAAGGTCTCTTTTGTAATCTTGTTATCAGCATGATATTATGTTTAAACACTGCAGGTAGGTAGAGAATATTACACTTGTGCTCAGTTTTCCAGGTTATTTTGCCTCTTCTCTCATAACTTCCCATTTCTAGGCAGGAGTAGTGACATTAAACTAGGGGAAAGATAATATTTAGCATCCAACTATTTGGAAGATGATTCATTCATAATCCTCACAAAGAAAGATTTTGGCTGCATCCAGGATATCTGGGATCATGAAATAGCTAAGGATTTGTTCCTAGAAAGGGATAAACTAGTTTTATTAGCTTGGAATGATGGCCAGAACCACTCAGGATTCAATTCTAAAGAAGAAAAAACATGTAGGGTTTTTTTAAGTAATTTATTTGCAAAACGTATTGTTTAGTGAAGAAATAACTGTTAAATTCTTACAATTTATTAATAAAACTGAATTTCTGTAATTGCTAAGTTTGAATGTTATAGTCTGTTTCATGCTTCCCTATTTGAAATAACTTATATGACCCCTGGTCAATTTAAAGTACACACACTTGTTTCCTTTTTCTAGTGCTAAAAGACAAAGGCTACACAACTCTCCAGGATGAAGCTATCAAGATATTTAATTCTCTGCAGCAACTGGAATCTGTACCAGATCCCATTCCCATTATTCAGGGTATTCTTCAGACAGGACATGATTTACGGCCCCTGCGTGATGAATTGTACTGTCAGCTCATCAAACAGACCTGCAAAGTGCCTAATCCAGGGAGCCTTGGCAATCTGTATAGCTGGCAGATCCTCACTTGCATGAGCTGCATGTTTTTGCCAAGCCGTAGTATTCTCAAATACTTGAAATTCCATCTTAAAAGGTAAGTAAAACTAGGACAATAAAGATTTGGTGGTTTGGGGTGCCCTTGGAGATAAAGCTTTGTTTCTACACCATTCTATATAACAACTGGCATCCAAGTCCTTTTGAATAAATAAATACAGAGAATTATTCTGAATACAACTGTATCTTTATATTGGATATATGGCTTGCCTCAAAGTTTATATTTCATATTTGGGGAGGGCAGGGGCAGATATACTCAAGTACCCCAGGGAAAAATCAATAAGGATGGCAGTGCAGGTAGGGTCTGCCATGCCTTGCTGGCCCAACTAGAGTACACAGAAAACAAACCCAAAGCAGGAGGCTTCAAATCTAGGGAAGCTTGGAGGAGTGAGAGATGCTATGGGAGTAGCCTGCCCTAAGGAAGCCTTAAGAAAGGAGCCATGGTATAGAAGGGGGTGGTCAGCAGCACCAGAGCACAAAGCATCTGGGGAAAGAGACTAAAAACAACAAGCAAATGAAGTTCAGTATTTCTCCCACAGGGTCCATGACCAGCTCCCAGGCACAGAAATGGCAAAGTACGCCTTGTTCGTTTATGAATCTCTTAAAAAGACCAAAGGCAGAGAATTTGTGCCATCCCGGGATGAAATTGAAGCTTTGATCAACAGACAGGAGATGGCATCTACTGTCTATTGTCATGGAGGGGGTTCCTGTAAAATCACGATAAACTCTCACACCACTGCTGGCGAAGTAAGAAGTTTATACAATAGAGGAAGGATTTGATAATGACCAACTTTAGAGACCCACATCCTATGGCATTCATTAATATGTGAAAATGTACTGACACATGACAAGGTCTCCTTGTGAAATAGAAGAAAACATGTTTCATTTCTAGTCACTTTGAGAATGGGTATATCTTCCCAATATGTATTCTTGGATTATGAAAGTAATATAGAATAATACAGTTTGTGAGCTTGACCTAATAATTGACCTAATGACCTGAGTAATTTACTAATGAATAAATATGTTGTCCAGCTTTTTGTAAAGTATAGAATGTTTTTAAAGAATGAATGTACGATGGCATGTTTTATTTGTGTCTTGCCTACCTTTCATTGTGAACACATTAACAATTTGATTTATATCAGCTTCCCACTCACAGAGCAGGACTAAATAATACAAATATGAATAATTAGATAGCAAAAATAGTTTAAAAACTGTGGAAGTAGTTGTATTTGTGTTTCTATATATTACAGTACATTATATTGGCTTATGATTATGCTGTACACTAAACTGAATAATTTTAGTGGAACAACTATATAGTTGTTATATAAATATATATATTTATATAGATATAGATATAAAATATATATATTTATATCTATATAAATATATATATTTACAAATAATCTTGTATTAATTATTATACTACTATTTCTACTATACAAATTCAGAACATTCTTGAGAAGAAAAAGTAAATCTGGAATCTGATTTTGTGTAACTCTTAGCAATTGTCCATATACTTGCCAATTAAAAACTATAAAATTTATACCACGAAAAGCTTTGGTTGAGAAAGAACCAGCTGAAAACCTGATATGAAATGTCAACACTGAAATGGTTAAAAAGGAAAAGAATTAAAATCAAACAGTGTTTGCTTTGTCTCATTTTTTTTTTTTTGTCCACCAGGTTGTTGAAAAATTAATTCGAGGTTTGGGCATGGAAGACAGCAGAAATATGTTTGCCTTGTTTGAATACAATGGAATTACAGATAAAGCCATTGAAAGTAGAACTGTTGTGGCCGATGTCTTGGCAAAGTTTGAAAAGTAAGTGTGTCTCTGCTAATAAGCAAGCAACTCAAATCTCCCCCAGCAGCTTTCTGAATTTCCCTTGTATCAGTGAAATCTCCCTCTCCTCTACTCCCCCCGAAAATGCCTGAGGATGCTTTCATGATCCGTTGCTGTGATACTTGCATTTCTGCTGTCCAAAAATGTCTTCTCATACCTTCTCATTAGCATCCCTCTTCATTTGGATTTTGCCCATTTCAGAATTGTCTTTTTTTTTGGGGGGGGGGGCTTCCTACAAGTTGTATATCTATACAAGCACAACCAATCAGAGGCATGTTAGCACAGGTAGGGTTTCAAGGGAACTTTGAGTATCATAGAACTGAACTTTTTGATTGCTGATTAAATCTCCACTGTTGTCACTAATATTGGAGCAAATCTAGTTATTGCAACAAGAGCAAGCTTTAGAAAAACAATGTTATGTCTTGTACTAGATTGATGGGCCATTCAGACCTACTTCAGATTTTAATGTCTTCAATATGCATTTCTTTTCTTTTGAACGTTTAGTTATTAATTTAATTCCCTGTAGACATTTGGAAGATTTGCTTTAAACCTTGTGTAAGTACAGTACTTCTCTGCAGTTCATTAAAGTACTGTACTCCAACTTTTTTCAGGCTTCCACATGAACGTGAAAAACAGTGACATAATTTTAAGAGTTGTATTAACTTTAATAAGTGGATTCCTTAAACCATCTTTTGTTAAGGTTCACACAGAAGCCCACATCATGTTGAGCTGTTTAAATGAATAGCAAAGAAGTATTGCACTCATACCATGTACAAAACATCTCTGTAAAATCATTTTTGAAGCATGCACAACTCTTCTTTATTATTCTCAAAAGGGAAGAAACCTTGTATGCAGAAAAATTGCCTTCACACACAATAATATTATATGTAGGCTTTGATTGTTTTTCTAAGTAGTGCTTGCATGTAATGATAAACCAGAATTGTTTAGAGTTATGGCTTGCTGTTATGAGCAGTCTATTTATACATTTTGTCCAGTTATCTATCTTAGATTTTCACAGAGGTGAATCAGCAGAAACTTCCTCTTATATCTGAACCCAATTATAACTTATTGTTACTTTGATAAACCAGTATTAAAAATAAACTTCCAGCTCTAGTGTCAAGACTTTGGTTGACTAAGGAAACGATAAACTAGAAATCTGATGTGGCCATATTAGAAAGCTCTTGTTTCTTCATTAATTTAATTAACTCCTACTGTTAGAAGAAACCAGATGTGGTTGACTGAAAACTCTGCATCAGCACACTGCTTGAGAATAAGGCAAAATTCTCATCCCGGTTTATTGTTATGTTGAAATACAACAATTGGCTTGGTAATACAGATTTAACCAGAGGTAAAGGATGTTTCAATTCTATTTTTATTACCAATTTAAGAGAATATGAGTCTCTTAAAACAAGTAGTAGCTATTATTGTTGGTTGCACAGTCAGCCAGATGTTTAGACTGGATTTGGCATTTTTATCCACCTATCAAGTACTTCCCAAGGACATGGGATAGGCAGATGTTGTGGTTTGATGGTGTTAAAGGTATCGTCACAGGATGTAAGCTGTTCCAAGTAAAGCTGCCTTTTGCAATTGACTGATGGTGATTTTGTCAATGCCAGTGGTCCTCGAGTGGTACTCCAGATGTTTTGGAGGCACTACCTTGATGTGGTTCTGAGGCTTGCATGCTCCAAGGAGGAGGAGAGCTATGCCAGAGGTTCAATCATACTGGACAAGTCTCATCAGAGGAGTCAGACGAATAGCGTCTCTCCCGTAAACAATATGGTGAGATATAGCTTATAGAAACCTGTACCGGATCGGTCATCGCCTGGGTCAACAAGGACCATGCTAGGTATTGTAGTTCCTGGGCTTCTGGTGACAAGTAGACTACAGGAGCCAGGACTTTTCACTGAGCAACCAGGGCCAGCAGCTGCATCACTACTGGAAGAAAAGTTATTTTGTTGTAGTTGTTGTTGATTCTTCTCCTTCTCCTTCTTCCAGGATTGGTGCCACTTCAGAAGGTGACCATGCAGCATGGAAATTTTATTTCAAACTCTACTGCTTCCTAGACATTGAGCATGTACCAAAAGATAGCGTGGAATTCGCATTTATGTTTGAGCAGGTAAAAAGGGTTTTTTGTTGGAATGAGGTATACACACATGCGCACACAGAGAGATTCATATATAGTGCCATTTAGATCAAATTAGTGGTGGAAAGTACCAAACAAACTATTAGCAAATGATGCTTAAATTTGTTTCTTCCAAGATGTCCTACAATAAGATAGACATACTTATTCAGACATATATATGCAAGTGTTCAGGCATACTATGTTGTGTGTCATTAAGAGCTTTGGAGAGGAGTGCAGTCAATCTGGAAAGACATCACTATACTGCACCTTACTGTCTAACTCCAGCTAAACAATTGGCACCCTTGAACATTACCTAATTTCAGTAATGGGCTGGATGAGGGAGAACAAGCTGAAATTAAATCCAGACAAAGCACAGGTACTATTGATAAGGAGAAAACTAGATTTAGGGCTGAAGCTAAGACCTGTTTGGGATGAGGTTGCACATCCCCTTAGCTGTCACTGGATTCATAGTTGTGTGATGGAAGGCATGAGCGAGGAGGATCCTGGAATGGAGCTTCAAGATTACAGGGAGGGGGAGAGACATTCCAAGCATCTCCTCAGCCCCCAGCCGGAGCATGTGAAAGTGAAGAGAAGGAGACTGGCCCCTCCCTAAGGGATTCAGGGTTATAGTTGCTGTCGTGGGGGTTAGAGTTAGTCTGGAGAGATTCTGTCTAATAGGCGTAAGCTGATAAAGTAACTGAGCTGCTCCTGGACTGTCTCATTGTGGTTCTTGGACTGAACCTGACATCAATCTCGCCAGACTTACTCTAACCCCCAATGACATTTATTATTATTATTATTATCATTTATTACAAGCATTACTAGAAGACATTCTGTTCCCACATATTCTTGCTCTTACTGTAATGATAGCCTATGTATTGATGAAAATTTCAAAGCTGTCTCCAAAATCTATAGTCATTACATCTTGTGGAAATTAATTCTATATAATTTTGCACTATCATCAATGTCTTAGAGGCCCATCAGTAAAGTGGACCCTTAAATACCTCCCATATTGGTTAGGACTGTTATTGGGAAGTAACAGTAGCTAATAACTGTATTCTCTTTCTCAAATGTTATTTCCTGTTTATTGGTACTCTCTAACCTCCTGTCTTGCTATTTAAAATCCAGACTATTTAACCAATTTGAAAATCAAATAAACACCCCCCCCCCCCCCAAAAAACAAATACCTTGAGGACTTTTGAGTGAAAAAATAGAGAGCCAATTTGATCTACTGGTTAAGGCACCATGCTAGAAACTAGGTTCTAGTTCCCTCTTAGGCATGAAAGCCGGCTGGTCAGTCACTGTCTCTCAGCCCCCAATGTCAGGCAACAAGCCAGTCGGTCAATTCCTGTCGCAATCAACAAATCAACATTTGGTTGATCTGAAAAAAAGTGGACTCTGTACCTGTGGGAAAACGCTAGGAACAAAAAAAAATTGAGTGAAAAATACTGATCAGTCAATCAAAATACAGCGCTTTTCCCCCTAGGAAATTTGGATAGTTAATCTGATCTTACAAACAGCAATTTCTTTTGCAGTTACATCTGCAGGAGTTTTAAAATTCTGTTCCCTGGAGAAAAGACTGCCTGTCTGCCCTTTAATGGCTCTCACTATTTGAGTATTCCTAGGTTTTGCTTAGTAATCGAGTAAGAAGCAGCTTGTTGTATAGATTTCTGTATTTTATTTTCTGGAGGGAAGAAGTAAAAATAAATACAAATAATATGAATATAGTAACAACTAGAGTACCACTTTTAAAGGGTCGAAGTCCTTCACACCACTTATCTTACTGTAATATTTACAACAATCCACTAAAGCAAGTATTCCAAATCATTGCTCCAGGCCAGGGAAGAGGCAGGTAGAGATTGAACAGAATCACCTTATAGATGACCAGTTGATTTTGTGGCAGGCCCAGTTCATGTGTCAATCTCTTCGTCACTATTTTACACAAGCAGATTTAGAATTCAGAATGTTATGACATATATTCCTGAAAAAGTATTGCTTTTCTTTAGGCACACGAAGCAGTGATTCAGGGACATTATCCAGCTCCTGAAGAAACCCTCCAGGTCCTTGCTGCCTTGCGACTCCAATATCTACAAGGGGACTATTCTTCATCCAGTGTTACAATACCAGAAATGGAAGATGTCTATCCCGTGCAGAGGCTGAAGTCTCGTATTATTCAATCCACTAAAACTTTTACACCAGCACAGAGGCTTGAGAGGAAGCGGAACAACTTTCTGGAAGGGACTCTAAGGAGGAGTTTCCGAAGCAATTCTGTTAGCAGGCAGAAGATAGAAGAGGATCAGATGCTTAGTATGTGGATTAGGGAGGAGATCTCTGCAGCCAGGACTAGTATGATTGATAAATGGAAAAAAATGCAGGGAATGACTCAAGAACAAGCAATGGCAAAGTACATGAATTTAATTAAGGAATGGCCTGGCTATGGGTCAACACTCTTTGATGTAGAGGTGAGCATGCCAACTTTCTGCCACATAATCATGTACTGAGAGGTTATAACTAAATATTATAATGTGTAATAGGCAACAGTTAAAATGTCTGTATTATAATTTCTGCATCCCATCTTCTGAACTGTTTTGCTAGCATTGATGGGAGAGTTTTAATGAAAAGCTGAGAAAAGGGTAGTAGTAGATTGTAGCAACATTTCATACGAAAGAGAGGGAGAGAGCATGCCATAGCAAATAACTATTCTTTTGCTTCAAGGAAACATCAAAGCTTTTGTGACAAGGTGACAGTACAGGTAGTCCTCACTTAACAGTCATTCGTTTAGTGACTCTTTGAAGTTACAGCGGCTCTGAAAAAAGTGACTTGTAACTGTCATGGCATCCCCATGGTCACGTAATTTCAATTTGGGTGCTTGGCAACCATCGTGCATTTACAATGGGTCACAGTCACATGATCGCCATTAGTGACCTTCCCAGCCAGCTTCCAACAAGCAAAGTCAATGGGGAAACCAGCAGGAGGTTACACGTTGTGGTTGTGTGATGTCTCGCTTAACTACCACAATTGAGACTGCTGGAACTGCTGTCACTAAGCAGGGCAGTCACGTGATGTGTCACTTAATGATTGCTTCACTTAGCAATAGAGTTGCCGGTCTCAATTACGGTTGTTAAGTGAGGACTACCCTGTAATCTACACCCACAAGTAAGGAAAGGAACAAAGTTACTGGTGCTTAAATAGCCTTAAAATGGAATAGTTGGGTATCAATGAAACAGTGTTTTGGAGTGCATGGCAGCATAATAGTACCAGTCTGCAACTATTAAAAGCAACCACATCCTTTCCTGGGATAACATGGCTGCCTGCTGCACTTAGCTGATCTGGGAAAAAATATGGCTGCTTTAAAGACTAGCAGACAAGTGCTATATTCATACCTCTGCAGACTCTAGAGCACCTATTTGGAAATAAATCCAAATCTAATCAATATATACATGCAGCGAGCAACAACTCAAGATCACTCATTTACACGGTCATAGTCCATCTTAATCGCCATCTTTCCACACTTTCAGTTCAACCATTTTGTGCACTTTTTGTGGATTAACATTGGTATCCAGTTGATAGGAAGGTTTAAGACTTAAAAAATCTGACTTTAAACGGAAATTGTCTTAATATTTTCAAAGCCTGGGATTTTATAAAGTGTTTTTAATAAGTGTTCAAGGGCTTTTAATCACACATCATCTTTCTTTACCAATTATTGCGTAGTACATGCATGGATATATACATATAAACCCATTACTCCATTCCTTTTTGGAGTAAGCAACATGCAAACTTTTGCCAGTTAAAAGAATTAGGCAGGTGACTCATTAAACTAACATATAAGACTATGAGAAAAGAATTGTAAAAGGCATGTTGAAAAATAATACAGAAACTGATACGGTAATCATTCCAAATTTATTTGGGCAGTTGTAGCAGGATTCAGCCATCATTTATACTATGTTTCCCCCATTCATCTTAACGTTATTTTTTTTCTTTCTCTAGTGTAAAGGAGGAGGATTTCCTCAAGAGCTTTGGTTAGGTGTTAGCGCAGATGCCGTTTCTGTATACAAACGTGGAGAGGGCAGACCATTAGAAGTATTTCAGTATGAACAAATCCTCTCCTTTGGAGCTCCACTTGCTAACATGTACAAGATTGTAGTGGATGAAAGAGAACTGCTTTTCGGAACCAGTGAGGTGAGAATCAGAATTGAACAAGAACTTGTTAAATCATTTATCCCATTAAGAATGCATACATCCAAGCTTTAAGCATATTGTTCCCTCCCTTGATCATCATTCTAAATGCATGTGCAACTTCCTGGCTTCTTATAATCCAATAGATGGTGTTTGCCTTGGTGTATCCATTTAAATAAAAGGCAACAGGTTTCTTGTTTTAAAAAATATGAGTCAATTTAGGTTTCAAAAGTAACTTTTCCTGGCCTATATCAGATTGCAGGTGTATAATCTTATATTTGCACATGCTTCACAACAAAGACAGTACAGTAAGTTAAGATGTGCACTAACCAGTTTTGCTTTGATATTATCTCGGTAGGTCATCGATATTGCCAAACTGATGAAAGCCTATATCAGCATGATTGTGAAAAAACGTTACAGCACATCTCGATCAGTGAGTAGTCATGGAAGTCAAAGCAGCTCCAGGTGAAGTCAGAGAATCTGTCTTGTTTGGCCTTCACGGTTGGAACATCACTACCAACCTCTTGTTTTCTCAAAAAATGGTGATTGGCACCTCTTCCAGGAGAATCTTAATTGAAGTTCAGCAAGCTTAGAACTATAAAGTGCTTGCATATTTCCATACTAAACTTGCGTGCTTGTGAACATCAATCCATGAAAAAAATTTTTACCTCTAGATAACATACTACATGCCTTAACATGATACACTGTCTTCTGAGCAGTAAGAAGTGCCTTAAAATGTTTGAACCCACCTGCATTGACCTATGCTATATTAGCAGAGGGGTTGTGTATCTGAATAAACCACTTAGGATAGTAAAGAGAATGTAATACAGCCATTTTGCACTAACTGGCTGGTTCATTCATGAGGAAGGAAAGAAGATTCTTTGTTGGAATGCTGCAGGCAGCTTTCTTTATGGATTTTACTGGCAATATTGTATTCTCCCCCTCTCCCACATCCCTTCATATGTGTGCATGGATACAATTCAGGTCAATTCTGCTAACTTTATTCCATGTTTCACAACCTTTTAAAATTAAAAGGGAATAATAATGTGCAATGGTGTAAACAGTCTTTCTGTATATTTTAATAATTCAGAGCTATAATTGTCCCAATGGTAGAGTGTCTTTATTAGGCTAGTTTTATTTACAAATTTTGAGATTTTTCATAGCAATTTTTGTACTTTCTTTCAGAGATATTTTTTCGCCCTTTGTTACATATGTATGTAACACATCTATGTTTCTGTAACTGATGTATTTAACTCATGTAGTTGAAAGAAATTGTATTTATAGACTGCCCTTAATATGGAAATGTCATTATCAGCACAATATTCAATCATTTGTCTGCAGGCTATAAAGCTGTTTTTAAAAATAGTAAACATTTATTTTAAAAGCACTGATTTCATGGAATTTTTGTTTGCTAGGTTTACAGTTTTATTAATTGCAAAACATTCTGTAAAAGAAACTTGATGTCAGGTTGAAGAAGCTAAGACATAGATTCTACGTATGGTTAAATGAATAAATAATTCTTGACCTTCCTCCAGTCATAGTGACTTGCAACTTATATACTTAATAATTTAGGCCTAGCAATTTTTCAGTTTCATTTCCTGTAGTTCCAAAGTAAACTGTGCCCAAAGTGATTTACAGTAAATATCGGAACATCCTACACAAATTCACATAGGATAAAATCCTCAAGACAGTAACAATATTGCAGTGAAATGATACAAACCACAAACACCATATACAACTATTTCTCTCCTTGATGAATCTCATTGGTTGCAGAAATTGAGGAATTACTTTCTATTGAGATCTAAATGGGAAAACTCCTCTGTGAAATGTGCACTGTTCATTCTTTGGGCTATGAAATTTACTTGTTTCAGCAGTCAGTGTGTCTCACCCAGATCACTGAACGTTCCCCAAATGGTGCCTGTATCTGACACCTCAGTAATTGATATAATCAATAGCAGTGGAGTCAGCAGTCTTTTATTTATTTGCTTTTGCTCTGTCCCGTAATTACTGTTCTCTAAGTAATACACTAAATAAAATACAAAAAAGAATAATAGGTAAAACCAAGCTTAAAAAGTACAGCAACTGAGTTAACGACAGCAAGAGTATATATAACAGTACATAAAACCTCAGGTTTTTATTGTGATTTATGCACCGTTATAGTATAAATGTACATACAGTACTAAAACACATGCTCAAGAAAGTTCCACCATCATCTTCTCACAAGTCAATGGTTTAGACAGTAATTAAGAAAGATACATTGGCCGTTCTTAAGATGAGAGGGGATACTGAAGTTATTAAGGATACATTTACCACTTAAAGTACTACATTGGAACACATCTGAAATAGATATCATATTTCTGGTGACATACTACTTCCAATACCAGAGGCATAAATCAATTACTGGGAACATGAGCAGAATGCTACTGTGCTTATGTCCTCCTTGCAGACTTCCCTTACATACCTGGATGGGTGCATAACAGAATACATATATGAGTTCATCTTTGGAAAAATCTGTCTATCAACATTAATAAACAATACAACTGCATTGTTTTAAGACAACATAAAATTTACAGAACAGTGTGCAATCTTTTGGGCTTTCAAGAACTCATTGACAAAATGGTAGAAAAAAGGGGGTAAAGGAAGATAGGTGTTTCCCATTTAAGCCATATCTGCATTAGGTTACAGTCTTCAATGGAGTGTGAAAGTAATCTGAAGTCACCTAGATTGGATCCAGAAGTAGGGAAGTTATCTTAAATTTGCATTAAGGACTCTCAAAGCTTGCTGCAAAGAAGACACAAATAATTAATGGTTTTCCATTCTCAGCTCTCAAACCCTATTTCCATTCTTAGAAGGTCATACCTCTCCTTTCATAGGCGGAAAAGGTAAATTTTACAATGAAAAGAGATGGAGTTATCGCTAGTTTTACAGATATGATGGTTCAAAGGGGAGATTCTATCTCTATATAAATATACAAAATTTATAGCATGTTCTTCACAAAGTAAATATGACATACTCTACAGCCTATCTTTGAAAAATGAGCTGTGTTCAGACCTGCATTTCTATCATTTTATGTCTTTATAAGATACTAGGATGTTATAAATGGAATGGTAACTCGGCAAAACCAAACTGAAAATAGTTTTAAGATACACCTTTTCACAAAACTCATAATAAAGTAAATTTTATGGAAGCATTTTATAATTCTTCAGAGTGATAGCTGTGCCCCAAATCATGCCTCACCAGTGGGTAAGTTAAAAAAATAATTGTAAAAGTAGCAATCTAATGTTATATATTGAAGTGAATGATTTAAAGGGCTCAAACGTAACCCACATTTCAAACCAATAATCAAGGTTTGTGTTCTATTTAGCTACCCTCCAAAATACCACATTTCACTGTAGTATTTTGATTGCTGAATATAAGAAAAACTTTTAGAAATAAACTTTTTGTTCCTAGACACAACTTTAAATTCTGTCACAAACTGTTGTATCTACGTTATTCACAAAAATCAAGTTTTCTTTTAGCAGTATTTTTAATGCAGTAACTTATCAGACAATTAACAATTATATTCATAGTTTTTAATAAAATTTACAGGTTTGGAAAAGGATTGTTGACTCAGATTTATCTTTGGTACTCTTCAGACAAGTCTTTGATTTATAGATTTTCAAAGAGGTCTTGCTTCTTTGTTTGGGGGCAAAGAAAAACTCTTTCAGAATTGGGAGATACCTCATGTTAATTAAAATCTTGTAGCCCAATGGGAAAAACTGCCATTCTGGCAAGAATAAAAGGGGCTTTTAAGTGAGCTCCACTGCACTGGAACTGATCTCATAGCTCAATTGGTAGCCATCAATTTGTTGCAGCCATTTGATATCTTACAGCAAAATCAATGTCTTCATTGCCACAATCCTGGTAGATCATGTTAGAAATCACTAAAGATTACACAGAAATACTTTTTAATAACTTCACTATTTAAAAAAAACAGTAAAAACTAATATTAAGAAAAAGAATGAGAAGAAAAGAGAAATTAGAAAAAAAAGATAAAAGATCAGGAGTGTAAGAAAGAGAGACCAAAAAAAAAAGAATGGACTTCCATCTCTCCTTGTAGCAGATATAAGTAACAATATACATCTAAATCTTCCTCTAAATATACCACATAACTTCCATTATTTCTATTAACCCATATTATTCCTAATCATCAAATCCATACAACATACTTTAATTTTTTTCTGTTTCGTGCAAAAAGTCCAACAAAAGTTTCCAGTTAGCATTAAAATTACAGTCTTATCTCAAATCAAAGTCATCAATTTTGCCATCTCAGCCAACTCCATCAGCTTCACCACCCATTCTTCAATTGTAGATAGTATCTTACCTTTCAAGATCTCACAAAAATAGTAAGCATGGGGTGCAGGAAAAACATGACACTAAAATTCTTCTGTGACAAAATTAAAATACCGTAAGTAAATAGTTGTTTTAGCTGATACAGGTCTATTTGTAACTGTACCTGTCGGAGGATTTATCATACATTTGACAACAGTAACAAGGCAAGAATTAGCCTTCCTTTTCTCTCCCCCCATCTTGGATATATTCCCCGATGAATGAAGCTAGTATTTGATGAAAGCAACTTTAAGAGAAGTTGATGCAATGCAATGCACGCGGCAGTTCTCCCCAATCTCAGTAGGAGGAAAAGTCTTGCCAGTAGCTTTTTAAATGATATATCAAGTATGGGGGCTGAGACAAACCTTTGGTAAGCAAGATTATGGAAGAAAGTTAAGTGAACATTTTGAGGAAATGAGGGTAAGCAACGACAACAAAAAGGATACTCGTGCACGTGGCATGCACTTTTTAGAATAGCATGTATACATGTGCGCGTAGATTTTACAAAAAGAAGTGAACAAGAAAACAGGTGGGGATCAAGGGAGAGGAGAAACGACTGCTTAATCAGAAAAGAGACCCAATGCTAGCTGGCTCGCTATCACACCTATGCTGGCGGACAACGCGCAGCAACTTCACATTTCTCTGGCCTATCGAGTAAACATACCGTCTCTCGCAAACCTTCCTCTTCCTCTTCCACCCGCTCGCTTCCTCACATTTCTAATGCGTGGGGCGTCGCTTCGACTGGTGAGTTTACGACGTATTCGTGGAATCAGCAACGCCCTCCCAAAATTTCCCCCCGGCCGTTGTCCTCCCCTTTCTGGACGCGCCCCACTCCATAGATAGATAAACACGCGTTATTTGCACGCCACTCAGTCAGATCTCACCTCCATCCCGCACGCGCGCCACTGGCCATGGAGGCTGGCCCCCTGCGCTCTTCCTCCCCTGCATTCTGTTGCACGCTTGGAGACCCTCGCCCCAAGGTAGCCAATCACCAGGACCTGCTAGCCCCACCGGAGGCTTCTATTGGCTCCTGCCTGCGAAGGGGCGGAATGCTAGGCTTGGGTATGCCCGGATGTTCCCAAGCCTTCGCTGGCTCGCCTGCTTCGCTGGCTTCTGGTGTCGGGCGCCGTAAGCAACATGGATGGCGGGCGGGAGCAGGTGGAATTGCCGCCAAGCCCTCAGGAGGGGGCCCGGTTGGCGACGGCGGAGAAGAAGCAGGAAGAGCAGGGCTCTGAGCCACAGCCGGCCGCTGAATATTACCGCGTGATGGAGGCGCTGACTTGGAAGAGGCCGTTCTGCACCCTAGCCAGCTTCCTCTGCGCCAACCTGCTCTTCTGGTGAGCGACGCAGACGCGCATCTCAGTCCCCGGACGGTTCTTTTAGACCCAAGTAGAGTTTTGCTTGTTCCTCCTCCTTCTCCCTCGGCCCGGTTGCTTGCCCCTCGGAGGCTGCGCTCTGCCATCTGTTTTTGGGCTCAGCCAGAAAACGTGCAAGGTCGCTCTAAAGAAAATGGTGCTCCTGAGCATGTACAGAGTGAATTTAGGAGGGCTGGTAGTGTCGTCTAGTCGAGGGATATTATTGCCAACAACAGCCGGCCAGATACGTCTAAAGAAGAGTGTAAAAGCAGTAGATTTTCAATATGTTATCACTGCTAATACTGTAGGTACTTGGCATATCTGTTTGCTTAATCCTTAAAAGCCATCTGAGCTAGGGGTCTTCACCTCACCGTGTAGTAGCGAATTCCATAATTTAATTAAGGCAGAGTAGGAACGATTCTTCTTCCTCCCTCTCTCTGGGTGGGGAGGAACCACAGCTGGTTTCTTCATGTTTAGGGAGAACAGCTTTTATGGTAGACAACTTATTTCATCCAAGTAGGTTTGCATTCTCTTTGAATAAACAGAAAATTGTGCTCTATGTTCTTTGCTATTTCTGCTTAGAGACTAGGAGCGTCTAATCTGTTGTTTTTCTTCTGCATATCCTTAGTGCTGGATCCTTCTCTCTATTTTCTTTCTTTTCTCCTTTAAAGATGGTGGTGTTTCCCTAGGGACACTCGGAAAGGAAAGGATGGAAGCCCATCGGAATAAGTTAATGATGGGGGGGCAGGGGAGAGAGAATAAGTGGGAAAATTGCTAGGAGAATAAAAGAGTAATTGGCAAGGAATGCATTGTAGAAGAGGAAGGTGAATCAGCTGCAACTGGATGATGCTAGGAACATCAAAGCACCTAGAGAATGCTTAAAGGAAAGGAGGAGCCAAAACTGACATGGCAATATGAAATATAGAAGATAGTTACAGATTCTGCATGTGATCGTTGGCTGGTTTTAATCAGTAGGGTGGAGGACAGAACAGCTGACTGCAGGCAGAGCCATATGTAAGAGAAGCCACACCTGTAGCAGAAGCCAGAGATAGGCGGAGGAAAGTAATAGCAAAATAAATGCAGAGCAGAGCTGGGAGGGACCTGTACAACAGCACAAATACATCCTTTAAGCTTCATTTTCCTACTTCTGCTCTAGGAAGGAGGCTCTGGCAAACCACTTCCAAAAAACAATTGCCTTGAAAACTGCAAGGATTCGTCCAGGCAGTCACTGCAGGGTCAGTAATGACTGAGCACAGACAAAAAAAAAAAAACCAGGCAGGTGCACAGAAAAAGGCAAACAGTGACAGTACAAGACAGGAGGAGGGGGAAGAACCACATAGCAGTATAATGAAGGATTTATTTGAACCCACTCTTTTCTCCCAGCAAATCTTCCCCAAGAAAAAGGCAACTTGAGCTTGGTAGTGTAAAAAAACAAAAAGGGTTTGGACAACACCCTGAACCACAAATCACCTGGCATATTTTAGCACAACATATGGTGCAAAACCATCCTGTGGGGTTGGCTTATGGCTCAGAGTGTTCTTGTGTTATTCAAACCCAGAAAATTAGAATCAACCCTTCCCCCTTCCCTTAATCATAGGTTCACAGGTCATGTAAATACAGCTATTGTAGTTAGTTAAGTGCCGTCAAGTCAGACTCAACTTCTGGTGTCCATATAGACAAATGCTTCCCATCTCATCCTGTCATTAGTTATATCTCAGAACTGTGGTTCCAAAGGTAGCTGTTTAAACTGTGTGATACTGTCCATTTACCTTATCCATTGTCTTCTCTTCTGTTTCTCTCAACCTTGGAAGCATTATCTTTTTTTATCCATCATCTGCTGATATTGCAAACCCGAAATATGAGTTTGTTTGCTAATTGTTTTCTCAAGCATTGAATGGTTTTTCTTGTAGTCCATGTTACTCTTAGTAGTCATCTCCAAATTCAAAATTCAGAGGTGCTGTTTTTTCATTCATATCCAGCTTCCACATTAGCATCAGAAAGACGCTGTTTTGACCATTTTTATCTTTATTGACATAAAATATATATTTGTCCATATTTATTTACTTATTTTATTAGGTCTAGGCATTGTTTAACTTCAAAACAAGTCTGGGCAGATCTCAGTATCAAAAACAAAAAACACATACAGTATAAATAAACAAGATAGTATCCAACCAATCAATCATAAAATGTACAAAGAGAGTCCCCTTCTCCCTATCCCAAGGGGAAAAAATACAATTGTTCATGATCTTATCTAAGTTTGTCATTGCCTTCCTCCCAAGGACTGATCTTCTCCTTCACACTGTCCATTTTTGTCCATGCTTGTGCCAAAGAAAAAACTGTGTAACACCTTCACTTCTTTGGTATCGCTGCTTGTTTGCTAAGCATATTGATTTACATTATCTCTGTCTTAATGTTTAACAGAGTTTTCACTTTCCAATTTTTTACAGTAGTTCCGTAATTTAAAGTCTTCCTTATTTTCAGCTAACAAAGCGGTATCATCCACATATTTGTTAGTATTACAGCCTTGTATTTTAATTTCAGCTGTTATCTCTTTAATCCTGCCATTCTTAAAATAAATTTAATTAAACTGAAATGAGGATAGTATGCATTCTTATCTCACTTTTCTGTTCCAAATAACTGTCAATTCTTACAGCTTCTTTTTCATTGTAAAGGTCCTTAGAATAATGATCTGATGTTGTGGCTCACCCATTAGCCTTAGCACATGCCATATCTTGCTGTGATCTACACAGTCAAAAATTTTGCTGTAGTCAATATAGCAACAGTAGACCATCTCCTTAATAATTACTTGCTTCCTCTGTTTTCCATCTTGCTTGTTTTCTGTTCTTATGTCTCTCTTTTGAAATCTTTTCTACATCCAGCATTTCTTTCTTCACTTATGGCTCTTTTTCTTTTTAAGATCTTAGCAAAGCTCTAGTCATGTGATAAATTAATGTAATGGTTTAGTAATCTGCATCATACATTGTGCTTCTTTGGAATAGATATATGGACCAATATTTTCTAGTCTCCGGACTACACAGCCTTGTTCATATTTGTTGACGATAGACCTGTGAGCATTTTAACTGCCTCTTCTCTTGCATACTCAAATAGTTAATAGGCATTTCATTTTTTTTATCTTCCTTTAACCTCAGTTGCCTCAGTTAGACCTTGTTGTGATTATTTGTAATTATCTTATTTGTAAATTTTCTTGTGATCTTTCTGATCTTCTGAAATATCTTTTTTCTTGATATTTTCTTTTATTTGTTGACATTCTTGCTTGAAATATGTTTCTTTGTTCTCTGTTCTTATTAGAAATCTGTTCAATTGTCAATGTTATAATTGTCCAAGGTTTTAATCTTCTACATTTCTTTTCTATCATGATACTTTGTTTTGAAAGCCGCTTAGACTTTTTCTTCTTTAAAATGTTGGGAATATTTTTTTTTCCTGTTCTGGTTTTTATGTTGTCTTCTCCCATAGCTGATCAGGTTCTCTTTCGTGTGAATTAAATATGCTGAATCTGTTCCTTACGCTGATCTTACATTCTGACCGTATGTCCTCCAGGCAAATCTAGCTGATACAGTTACTCTAATTTTCACCCATATATTTGATACCAATAATTTGTGGTCTTTCTACAATCTATACCTGGAAGTGTTCTGGCACTTTTGCATTTTTGGTTTCCTATTATGTAGTCAGTTTGATTTTGTTGTTCTATATCTGGCGATGTTCATGAGTAGTCTCTACATTTATGTTGCTTAAAGCAGGTGTTAGCAATAAACAAAGAATTATTTTTTGCATTATAGGGTTTCCTCAATACAAATCTTGTCCCTCTATTTCTCCAACTTTTGCATTCCAGTCATACGTTAGTAATACTGCATCTTTTCTTTGATGTTGCATTTAGCATCTCTTCAGCATGCCATAGATTTCTTCAGTGTCTTCCATTATTGTATCTAATAGGATCATAGCTTCTATACCATTAATGTTCACTGGGTATCCACCAATTCTAATAATATTGGTTACAGCCAATTACATACCTAGCTATGTTCTTTTTCAGAAATATTTTCACTCTTCCTATATATGATCTCATGTCAATAATAGTTTATCATGTAATTATGTAGTTTAAAATGGTTCAGTTCAACCCATCTAAGTCCACTTATTCCTAAAATATCAATTTTGTTTGGTTCATTTCCATTCAAACCATTTCAAATTCTCTTTGGTTCACGTTTCTCACATTCCATGTTGCTATTATAGGTAGTCCTTGCTTAACAACCACAGTTGGGACCAGAATCTCAATTGCTGAGCAAAGCAGTGATTAAGCAAGATGCCCATGTAACTGCTTTGCTCAACGACCACAATCCGGGCACTCCTGGTTGCAGTTGTTAAGCGATCTCTTGAGTCGTTAAGTGGACAGAGTGAAGGGCTGCCTGCTGAAGGATTTCAGCTCCATGCGGAGCTAAAATCCTCCCGGCAGGCAGTCCTTTCGCTCTCAAACATTTCTGCAGCCCACAGAAGTATCTCAGCTCCCCTCCGTCCCCTCCGCTTGCAACCTTCCCTGCTGGCTTCCACATTGACTTTCTGGGGAAGCCAGCAGAGAAGATTGCAAATTGCAATCACATGATCATGGGACGCTTGGCAACCAGTCATAAATGCGAGCTGGTTGCCAAGCACCCAAAATGTGGCCACATGACCACGGGGAGGGAGCAGCGCAACATTTTACAATAGCTAGAAGTGCTTTATAGGCCATAAAGCACTCTTTCTGAGGCCATCATAACTTTGAACCATCGTTAAACAAACTGTCGTTAAGCAAGGACTACCTGTACATATCTCAATGAAAAATAAGGAAATCTTCATATTGGCATTATCAATCAGACTTCGTTTTGATTTTGGTCTAGCAGTGTTACCACTTCTGGATCTAATTGTGGAAGTTCAACCTTTTTCTCCAGTAACTAGAGGAGTGCTTTCTGATCTAGGGTCCAAGCTTGTTTAAACATTTCAGTTGCATCCTACAGTATTCTTGGCAATTATACAGAAATGAATTGCCATTGTATTCTTCCTGGTTGGATTTTAGACTTCTTTTATGATAACTTAGCTTTCTTTACGACTGCAGAAGTCAACCTGCTGTCACCCCCATTGTCAACAATTCTTAATTTCACCCATATACTTTTGACCTTACTGGCAAAGATAACCCTATCAAGAACTTCCAGTTCTGTCAAAGTTACACAGCAAGTCACTGAAGCTACTGAGTCCCCCTACCATGTCAATTGCTTGTGTACTTCTCTAGTTTCTAGCTTATATACAAGGCATGGGACCAGGATATTTGAGGAACTGCCTCTCTCTGATTACATCTTCCCATCCTATCAGATCCTACAGAAGCATGTTATGGGTCTTGTCTATTAAGGAATGTTATCTGACAGGACCCAGGACAAGAGCCTTTTTTGCTGTTGCACCCACCCTTTAGAACATCATCCCCCAAAACTTAGATTGGCACCTATGCTTCTGGCCTTTAGGATTAGCTTTGCCATCTTGCCTGGGGATCTGGTAGTGATGATGTGGAGCTTACTAGATGGCTGTATGGTTAGTAAATTGGATTGCACTTTCACAGATTATTTTTGTATGGTTTTAATAGTTTTTTATTTATTTTAATATGTTTTATTTTATTTATTTAAGCAATTTATATGGCCACCCAACGCACTCACGGTGACTCCAAGCGGCTTACAGGAATAAAACTCCCAAATACAAAACCCACTCCATCCCCCCACCCCCTGGTGACAACAGTACATTTACACTAGCCATTTGATGGGCTCGAGTCGACCTGGGATCCCCAGGCCCACTGGCAAAACCATGCCTTCAGGGCCTTGCAGAAGAGCATCAAGGTGGTGGCCAGTCTTATCACTGCGGGGATGATGTTCCACAGGGAGGGAGCCCCCATGGAGAAGGCCCTCCTTCTTGATCCCACTAGATGGACTTCCTTAATAGGGTAGACCTGTAACATACCCTGCCTCCCCGATTGGTGGGTTGGGCAGATGAAACTGGGAAAAGGCAGTCCTTCGAATAACCTGGCCCCAAGCAATAATGGGTTTTGTTGTATGATTTTGGTTATTTTTTTGTATTGTTTTTTGTGTTTTAGCTTTGTGAGATGCCCAGGGTCACATATACAACAATTAAGTTCAGGAAAAAAAATTACCTTAATTAAATGGTTGCATCGTCTTTCCAGTGTTTCCCTCAGAAGCATAGCACACAAGGCATAATTTTAAATGACACAATCAAATACAATGAGCTACCTTTTCCAGGACAAATCTGGATTGTTTTGCTCTGAAGAAACTGATCAGAACTATGCGTAGAAATCAGGCTGAGGGAACTCAATATTTTCTTATTGTCTTAGGCACTTTTTCAAAGGTTAGGTCACAGGAAGAATGTGAAGACATCAACATATAATCTGCCTTGTCCAAATACTGCCAGCATTAATGGATGTTGGAAAGAAGAAAAAGGGCCTTTAGTGACAATGAGTAACACAAGATTACATAACGGTTCCATACAGGACAGGTAGACTATATTTTCCAGCCTTGAGATCTACCCATCCAGAATTCAGTTCCAATTTATTGGCCCCCATCCAACCTTGACTGATTTTTATGCCAGGCAAATACATTAGAAATAAAATTATGCAGCCATAATTTGTACCATATGATGTATATAAAGCATGGCTTAGTTTCACTTTGCTGTACTTGTGTGACAACCATTATTGCTAAAGCTGTTCTTAACATTGTTTTAGATGTTTTAGATACACACTTTATTTTTTAAGTATGCCCTTTATTCTGAGAGACGTGCACTATAGGTAAGCTTAGACAAATATATAAATAAATACTATTTGGCACATACTTTTGAATTGATCAACATCCATTCAAGACAGACGAGATGAAATTATTTTGAATAGCAGGTCAGCCGCAATGTTAGTTTTTATTAAAACTGGTGCCAGTGTTAAAAGCCAGCACTTACTCAAGTTAAAATTCTTCAGAAGATTGACAGTGGTATGTATGGATTTTGCCCTTAAATATGCTCCTGGAAGTCATCTTCAAGGCTACTTTGGGAAATCACTCACTGTGACTCTAAATAATGAACTTATCTAGATATTTATGTTTCCCCAAATAAAAGAGGTATGGTATTAAAACACTGAAAATTATAGCTGAATAAGTTTTTAAACCATTCTAACTATCATAATCCAGCTATTCTTGTTTTATTATATTCAGTGGTCAGTTAATTTCCTAAAATGGCATAAAATGTCCAAACTGAATTTTAGTTACAATATCAGCCACTGTAAGTAGAGAACATCCTCAGACAGATGCAAGATGAAAAGCTTATCCTTTAAATCAGACGTGGATACAAATAGACAAAGTTGTATATTGTATACAACAACAATTTCCAATAATATGAAAGTATAAGGTTTACAAATAAATCAATAGTAATCAGCTATACAAAAGTAAACATAAAGCTGCAGCTAAGCACAAGAGAGAGAGAGAGAAATTTTGTTTTGCACCTACATGTTCCTACTAGCAGACATAAGTGGTAACCTTGTCCAAACTACTGATAAATTGTCAAACTACTTCCAGGCAGGATGTGTGTTCAAAAATAGCATTGTAAACATTTAGCTTGCACGTGGCCTGACCTTTGCTAATGATTAACATACATAATTTTCAGCTCAAGAGCATCTTTTAGTAGAGCTAGAATAGAGATTTTCAAACTTTTTCAGACCATGGAACCTGTTAGTTAAAAAAACAAAACTTCCCAGAACCCCTGAAGAGGCAAAGTTGTATTCCAGTTAACCTTTTTTTTTTTTTGGCCTCTCTCACAGAACCCTATCAAGTTTCACCAAACATGGTTTGAAAAACCTTCAGCTAGCATATGCATCTCTCTCTTATATGGAATAAAATACAGGATACGGTAGACCTAGAAAAGATAAAACAATTTCACCATAAAGAAATACTATATTTGGAGTTTAGCTTAGAAAAAAAATGAATAACATAAGAGAATCAGTGGACATGTTTGGATTTTTGTCTCTAGCCTTCACCACTTATTATCAACATCCACGATGTATATGTGCCATGTCTGGGCAAGAGGCACATGGGCACACTTCCAGACAATACCTGGGATGGCAGCATAAAACCTGCCTGGTTTTATTTTCTAGTAATGCCTATAGGACCTATGTGGGGCATAACCCCCACTCTTAAAAAAAAGTTGTTTCACTCTGTCAATTTCTTCTTTTAATTAAAAAATGCCTAAAAAACTGAAGCTGGGAGGACAAAATGTAGCAAAAGGTAAGGTATGCATGGGCACCATGATGCTTACCATTTTATTAAAGTGTAATACAGGTAGTCCTTGTTTAGCAACCACATTTGGGACTGGCAACTCAGTTGTTAAGCAAAGCAGTCGCTAAGTGAAACATCCTGACTTTACTTCAGCTTTTCTTTGCTTTACAGACCTGCAAAGGTCATAAATGCGAAGATTGGTTGCCAAGTTACTTTTTCATCACTGTCGTAACTCCGAACAGTCATTAAACAAGGCAGTCCCTAAACAAGGACTACCTGTACCATCTCTATTCATGTATGCATGACTGGAAGGAAAGAGGAAATACACTAGTGTGTGATTCCAGGGTTGTTCAATTAAAGTGAATGGCAGTTGGGACAGCCAAAAAATCCTTAATTAGCTTTGTAATTGCCTTGCATAAAATGTGGGAATATCTTAATAGCCTTTAAAAGATAGAGCTCTCAATTTCTAATATACAACTTCAGAGGCAGGAACAGCAGAATAACATGTTGCTCCAAAAGCTTGTCAAATTTGGGAAGGAAGATGCTGGGCTGGGCTCTTTTTATGTACTTAGGAAGTGGAATTGTGTTGCTTAATTTATGAAGAGATGCCATCCTGTGCATAGTTAGGCTGCTTAAATTGTATTGCTTTGAATAGGTCTTACCACATGCAAAGTTGCAACTATGACCATTTCTTACAGAAATATCAAACATTCAAGACCAATTATAATTCAGAACAGAGGAATTTGAGGCCTCCCAAAAATATCGTATATGGCTTTCTTTAAAGAAATACCATTCTGAAATGTTTACTTAATTAAAGTTATGGGTAAATCTTTGGCTAATGTCCTAAATGTAGTATCTTAAACTACCACAGCCTTCTGGCTAATCTAATATATTTACTACTTGATATAAGAATGATTCAACCAATACCTGAACTAGTTTCTGTAGCATCTTCTCTCATGAAGTAACCTTTTTAGCCTCCTGCAAATACTTGTATCATTTCATTGATAGATGAATTAAACAAAAATAGAAAAGGAGTATAAGTATTTGCAGTTTACCATACTTGAGTTAGGATCAGCTATGAAACTCTCTTCTGAGACAGAAACAAATCAAGTCAGAAGAGTGCTACAGCCTTTCTCTTTTCCATAAAAATAATATTTTGAATCTAGTAAGAAGCTGATTAATACATTTGGAAAGGGAACTGATGTCCAAGGAAATGTAATATACCTTCTCTTGCAGCTGCTTCTCTACTCTACAGATTCTGCTTTTTCGTTTAAGAAAATGCCACTAAAAAATGACAACATGTACAGTGGTACCTCGAGTTATGAACTTAATCCGTTCCGTGACTCTGATCGCAACTCAAGTTGGTTGCAACTGGAGGTAAATTTTCCCATAAGGTTCAATGTAAATACGGTTAATCCGTTCCGCCCTCCAAATTTGGTCACACCACAAGGCAAATTTCCCCATAAGGTTCAATGTAAATACGGCTAATCCGCCTTCCGAATTTGGTCGCACCATGAGGCAAATTTCCCCATAAGGTTCAATGTAAATACATTCTTGCCAAGCCTGCTCTGCATTTTCTTTGGAGCCATGCTGACAAGCACACCAAAAACCTTCCAAACGCCACAAAACACACCACAAGCCTCACCGAACGTCTCCTTGCTACCGCGTTCTCGCCCACAGGAAGCCGCAACCGCGTGGCAGCAGGGCAAATGGCCACGGATCCAGTTCGTAGCTCGAGGCGGAGTTCGCATGTCGAGGTAAATTTTTGGGGCTGGAGCTGGTATCTCGAAAAATTCGTAAGGAGGGGCGTTTGTAACTCGAGGTACCACTGTATTTTGTTTTTTAAGAATCACACATTATTTGCAAAGAATTCATGATTAGCTCCTTTATAAAGACATTCTGTGTAATTATATCTGGCAAAAATAAAACCTTACTGTGTGTTAAAAACCCACATCAAAGACATGAATTCACACATCACACTAAGCCAACGTTTATTTAACAAATATCTCAGACAAGATAATGGAATCTGGTTCACATAATGCAGTACCATAATGGATGGGCTCACACATCACATTAAAGCTAAACCAAACAAACTTCATGATGTCATAGTGTAATGCATCAATTTTCTCACTGGCTTCTTAAAAAGATGTGGCTTCTGCAGACTTAAATCTAGAGTAAGATTTAAAAAATAGCATTTAATTTTCCTCCCTTCCCCACAAATTCAGTAATTCTTCTTACAAAATCACAGCAATGGGTATATAAATAATCCATTGTTTTTGGCATGTAAAAAATGCTTTTTCCTTTTTTGAGAGGGGTAGGAAGGAAACAATTTTTTATATTATAAAGTTTCTTTAAATTATATTACCTTTCACACAACATTTGCTTAATGGCAACACAGCACAGAAGCTTGATTTTTTTTTTTTTTTTATTAAACTTGGCAAGCAGACTAGTAAATATTTGTGTGCATTTTAAATTTGCAGGAATGGTATAGAAGTCAATTAAAAAAAAAAGTAAGGAATCTGTATATTTGCGTGTCTAACTACAGTCAGTCCAGAATTAAAGAAAAGTTGAGATACCTTAAGTTCAGTGTAAAGTTAGTTAGTTTTTTTAAGTTGATTTTGATTCCTGATGACTTCATGTAGCTTTCTAGGCAGCAAAACTTTCTAAGTCTGCTCAGTCAAATGATTCTAATATGATTCTCTTTCAGGTTCCTAGCACTGACTCCTTGGAAGCTCTATCATCTGGTTTCACTCATACTACTTGGTATAGTCTTTATGCAGATGATGAAGGAATTGTTGCTGTCTAGAGTAAAAGGTAAGGTTTTGCTTTTCTACTTATTTTAGCATGTAAAGTTATATTAGTAATGTCTGGGACCAATCATTATAACTTTGTCCATCTAATTTAGAAATAAAGGTTCTGAGGTAATTTATCTTGGGTGCCGTATAAGTAAAAGAGTTGTTTAATATTGTGATTAGATAATTGATTGGCTCACTAAGGGAAATGCCTCATATTGACTAATTTATTCCAGGATATATTCAGATGTCAGTTCCTAAATTGTCAAGATCATATTCACATAAGCATGTATGATAGCTTATACATGTTTAGTGATATGTGATTTCTTTTGCTACAGGAGCCAATTCCTATGTTGCATTTGTATAGCTTAATGATGATCTGAAAATGAGTCACACACACATATCTTTTCTTTCTTTCTTTCTTTTATTGTATTTATATAGCTGCCCATCTCACATAAAAGTCACTATGTGTGTATGTGTGTGTGTGTGTGAGAGAGAGAGAGAGAGAGAGAACGGTTGCTAAGTCAACACCAACTTGATGGCGCATAAGCAATATATTCTAGGCCACATAGAAAAATGTATTTTGCATTGATTATTTATCCTATTTTGGTTTCAGGTGCACAGTTATGGCGAAGTCTCACTGATTAGTAAGTATTGCTTGACTGACACCTACCCAAATCTTTATTTTGCCAATGACTTTTAAATATCAGAATTTCCTCATGATATTCAGTTGAAGAATGATTTGGCTTCTAATTTTTATAAAAATTTGTAGAAATGTTATAAACATTTTTAATCAATTAATCTCCAAAAGAGCCATGTAAATTTTGCCCAAGTCCATTTCCATTAAATCTTATTCTTGGTCCATCTGAACCAAAGATACAGTGTGAAATACCCAATATCACTCATGACTTGGTCACCTCACAGACTGATGACTGCAGTGCACTCTGCATGGGGCTGCCTTTGAAGGCCACCCAGAAGCTTCAGCTGGTCCAAAATATGGCAGCACAAGCAGTGATGGGCATGCCTCGATATGCCCATGTAACATCTCTGCTTCGTCAGCTGCACTGGTTGTCAGTTTACTTCCAAGGTGCTGGTCACTACCTATAAAGCCCTACATGCCATAGGGCCTAGTAACCTGAGGAGCTGCCTGTCTCCCATAATATCTGTCCAGCTGATCTGATCTGGCAGGGTTTGTGTGCTCCAGATTCCTTCAATTAAACAACTTCATCTATTGGGACTCTGGAAACGCACCTTCTCCATTGCAGCACCTGCCCTCTGGAATGAGGTTCCCCCTGAGATTTGAATGCCCCCACCCTTCTGGTGTTTCAAAGGGCCCTGAAGACCTGGCTTTTCACTCAAGTCTTTGGTGTGGGTGATTGAAACCCCTTGCTTCTTTACTCCCATCCAGTTTGGTCACTTCTGCCATCTTTATTTTTTTTTTGTTTTCTGTTGCTTCCTTGTTTTTAAATGTTTTTAACAGTTTGTAAACCATCCAGAGTTGCTGGGAGTCAGGTGGCATACAAATTTAATACTATTATTATATTTGCCTAGGATTCAAAAGAATGTTTGTATACAATTTCTGATTTTCTTCTTTTAAGAAGTCCTAGATAAAGTGCTAAGGAGCATCTGCTTCAGTGAAAGATATGTATACATTCTTTTGCTGTATTCCTTTGTTAATGACTATTTTGCCTATGCTGTAAAGCATTTAAGAACCTGTGTTCCATTTGAAATGTGATGTCAGCACAGATGTCATAGTAATAGACACATCTAGATAGGAAGGGAAAAAAGCCATCTCTATGTCACCGTTTACTTTTATCTCTCACTAGCAAGATAAGCAAGATTACTGAATTACTATATTTTTTTTCTGCTTTTCCTCTGAAAGACTTGGGTAGTGTGCAGAGTTTCTATTCCTCATGATAGAATTGCAAGAGATATGTTAACCTGAGAGAAATTGCAGAGCCAAAGTTATCTAGGATGATTCATAGCCGAAAGGATGTTTGATGAAAAGATGTTCTCCATAACCCCTATAACTGCTATAACAAACTGGCTTTTGAATGAATAGAAGGACGTACCCTCTGTAAAATAGATAGCAATATGAAAATACTGTTTAGTCCCACACTCTGTTTATATAACCTTATTTATTTATCTGCAGTTTATACAGTGCTCAATTCTAAAATTGCTCTGAACATCTTACAACAATCCCAAAGTCAGATAGAGAGAATTGGAAACAAACAAACCAACCCAGTGGTAGTCATTTTCCTAAACACTGAAACATCAGAGAAAGCAATATTAACAGCAACAATGACCTACTGCCGAGAGGGGACCCACCATACCATGAAGCCCCAGAGGCTTTCCAGAATAGTCAGGTCTTGGCAGCTTTCTTGGATGCCAGTAGGTGTCAGCCCTTCAACGTAGACCAGACTAGAAAACCAAAGTTATGAATGCTAATACTACTTTTATTATAAGGTTACAGTTGCAGACTCTTGCAAGTCTGAATGAGCGTCCCCACTCCTTCCCTTTATCTTCAAGTCTGAGACGCTTTCTCAGATTGCATTTCTGCCTTGGACTCAAATTTCTTTTATCTGACTGTTGTTTTGGTTGTGAGTCATCCTCCTGTTCCTCAGGGTTATTCCTACTTCCCATTACAGTGGGGCTGATGCTAACCTGGAGCACTATTCCAAAGGAGATGGGCAGTTGCAGAAAAGAAACATCCTCATAGCGCCTCACTGATAATGACAGTCCTTCAAGAATAGCATGCAAAGGGTGCCTTCCTTACTAATTCTTATTGGATGGGCAGAAACTCCTGGAAGTAGCCAGTTCTATAGATTCAGATATCCAGGTTCTGAGCCATGTAGAGCTTTAAGGTGACAACAGCACCTTGAATTGCATTCCGAGGAGAACTGTAATCTGAGCGCCTTTTGCAGCAGTGCTAGTGCTGTTACTTGGGCAAACCAGGTGCCCTTAACTGCTCTAGCTGCTTAGCTTCCACGTGGTCTTCAGAGCAGCCCCACATAGAGATAATTCAGTAGTCCAGTCGAAATGACCAAGGCGTGAGTGACTTTGAGCAGGGTCTCCTCATCCGGTAATCATTGTAACTGGTGCACAAGATGGAATTGTGTGTCATGTATACAGCACTGTGGCATATGTTTTCATTGTTGGATATAATTCTTAAGGATTTGGGAGTAATATATGGTCCGTAACTCTGAAGCATTCTTGCACATGTTACAGCCAGTTGTGCTCTTAGTATAGAAATGTTGCTTATGCTATGGTGATCTATGGATAACTTCTTTCTAAGTTTTTGAAGACATAAATCATTGTTTCATGTGAAATGTGTATTTGACTATTTTAATATTTCAACTATATTTTGGCAGCATTCTTCTGATTAATAATAGGGGCTTCTATCCCTTAGCCAGACACGGCAATTAACAGTTGCTGCCTTCTCTTCTCTGGAACAGCATTCCCCTGACACCAGATGAGGCCCAATTCTGTTAGATTTTATAAAGCAATTAAGACCTAGATGTTTCAGTGGGCCTTCAGGGTTTGAAAGGTGGTTTTTGGCCCTTCTGAAGATGAATGGATGGTTATTTCTAGGCATTTGAGTAGTCTATATTATGTTTTTTAGTTTTTAACTTTATTACTACTGAAGGTCTGTAAGCTGCTTAGAGTCTGATATGACTGAAGCAGCATATAAGCCTCCTAAAATAAATATACAAACAAAAATCTCTTCCAAAACACACAGGAGCATCTCTGTGGTGGATTGTTTCTAAGGCACTTTTTAAAAAATACTGTACTTTACAGGGAATGTGTATGGTGATAGAGTGAAGGTAAGGCCTTCAGAGGTTGTCAGCTGGTTTTATCTTCCTTTTTTTTGTTGTTGTTGTTAAGTGGCATATACTGGTAAAGACAGTTCATTTTAGCTTCATTTCAATTTGTCTTTCGGTTTCTGGGCAAAGCTTTTCTAATGCTGTAGTTGTAATAGGTCTGTAAGGGTGCATGGATATATTTTGTTATGCAAAAAGAATGAGATGAGATTTATAATGTTGCTGAGAGTTTGGGGAGTTGGAGTTCCCATACATCTGAAGGATGTCCAAATGAGTTTAGGATCACATGTACCACCTCTTTGTTTTCCCCATTTTCTCCTCTCCTGTCATATCCCCCATCTCTGTTACTCGTGGTTCAGTATTATATGTCCACTGATGTTTTTGTGATTAATGCTATTAAGTGTTTATGTCCAAATCAGGATTTGGAACCAATTTGGAACCAAATTTCTCTCTATTATTGCTATATATTTAATAATAGTAGTCCTGCTGATATTTCTGTTGCTTCAGAAAAAATTATTTCTTTTTCTGATCTCTTATATATCTTTTATTTTAATATTTTAGTGCCTTTATTTCTTGGTATAATGTTACTGTTACAAAGTTTAGAAATAAATTTCCCCCCAAAAGAAAAGGAATTAATTATTTGAATAATAATAAATATTATTCAATAATTATATTACTCTTGTTGGTATTAGTATTATTAGTATTATTATTATATAATTACTCTTACTTGCATGTTAGTATCTCCCTGTGTTCAATTCCTAACATAATGGTTACTAATTTTATTATATTTTAGGCGTTATTCAATGATTCATTGTTCTATCCTTTATACTGTTATTTCACATGCGTATTCTATCTCCTCACCAAACTGTATTGACATTTTATCAATCATGTGACTTATAAAATAAATAGTTAAGGCAACAACAAATCCTGCTAAGAATTTAGTATAGTATCAAAGATGTATATACATACACAGTTGTTGCCTTATGCATTTTCTCAAGACTTTCTTCTTGTTTCTCTTTCCTCCCCCATCCTATTTTTGCGTTCTTCAGTAAACTATGTAGGATACAGCTGCAAGAACTTTAAAAAAAAATTTTTTTTTTGGATCTTGTAACCATCTAATTAATATATTTTGTTTACCTTGCACATGTCATTCACAAAAATTGCAGGGAGGTAATGAACCCTTTCAAGAATCTATTGTGGGCACTCAAAAATAATAAACACGGACAGAAGATAGACCATGTGATGCCCTTCATTCCCAACTTCCCAGTATTCATCAGAAAAGAATGAAAATGTTTGGCCCATTTTGCTGAATTTGTTTACAATTCTCAGCATAAAATATGACCATATTCAGCCAAATACTGTTGCTGCCATTCTTCAAACCTTCCTCAGTAAATACTGGGGAAAGTAGGGTGGGAGCATCCCACTCTCCATCCATACTTTTGAGCATCTGAAAATTGTAATGCTCTTTTATTTGGAAGCATGACAGTGTGCAGGAACAGTTATTGAAAATACTCTTTTTCTATCTATACCAAAGAATAAATTATATTCTTGGCAATTGGTATGAAGATCCTGTAGAGGGCAGTAAAGTTATCAAATATAATGTACATTGTATGTTGTAGGAAACAACATATAGGCTTTTATGTATTTAAATACTTCATATTCTCTCAGTCTTCTTGTGAAGCTGACATGATAGGTAGGTAGGTAGGTAGGTAGGTAGGTAGGTAGGTAGGTAGGTAGGTAGATTGATCTCACACACATACACAACACACTCATTCCAATCTACAGTTCTTCTTTAACTTACTTTTATTCTATTGGATTTTACATAAGACTGGATTATAATTAATTCCACTGATGCCTAAGACTCTAAGAGGATCACAATTTGAGTATTAGATCCTCCTCTTCTTTAGAATCCTTTTGTACTCAGAACTAATAGGATACCTCTCAAATCTTTATTTTTATATTCCAACTTGTACTGGCAATTCTTCACTTCTATTTATATTCTATAAGAATAAGCAACCTTAAACTATGGGAAAAGAGAAGGATACATATGAGTGTGGAGAGCCAGTTTGGTATAGTGGTTAAGGCATCAGGCTAGAAACTGGGAAGCTATGAGTTCTAGTCCTACCTTAGGCACAAAGCCAGCTGGGTGACCTTGGGCCAGTCACTTTCTCTCAGCCTTAGGAAGGAGGCAATGGCAAACCACTTCTGAAAAACCTTGCCAAGAAAACTGCAGAGACTAGTCCGGGCAGTTGCCAGGATTCAACACTGACTTGAAGGCACAAAACAAAAACATATGAGCTGGCTTTGCTTATTTTGCATACAGGTAAAAATTAGTTTCATTGATATCCCAAATTGTCATGCAGCAGTAGTTTTTACAAGCAGGAAATGTGTGTGATTGAGGACTGAGGGAAGGACAGAAGGGTGGAGCCAGCATAGTCATTTCTGAAGAATACAGCATTAGCCTCTTGACCTTTACTTGTAGCCTGGCTTGCTAAACACAAGCATTGGGTTACAAAACACTCTCTTTACAGAAGGCACAACATCCGGGTTATAATGATACTGGAGGGTGTGTTTTCCATCAGAACACCTGATTAGTTGCTAACTTTGGCAGGAATGTCCTGGCACAAGTTTATCACAGCATGTGAATACTTCAGCAAAATAACATGTTTATTTTATTTCACAAATTTCTGCTTAAAGCCTGACCACATGCAGTCTTGTATTCTGCATGGAAATAAACTGTTACAACATATTTTCTGTGAACTGGGTTTCTCTAGTAAACAGAGACACAGTTTGTTTATGTACCAAAAATCAGTTAACCTTTAAATAGTGAAATATTTCTGGCACATTCTATATGTCCTTTCATGTCCTTAATCAAACAGCAACTCTGTCTTTGTTTAAGTCATTAGCCACATTTCTGAAGCCCTCTTAACTGTTATGGACCCATCAGGCATGATAGAATTTACACAATACAAATTCCATTGTGTAGAAAATAATGTGCAACTTTTGTAATTGCCATTGTGTATGATTAATCATTCATTTTCTAATGTATATGCTACCCAAAGTTGTATTCTGGCATATTATGATAATTATGTATTTCATGTTCCCAAATATAGCTCATTTTCTTTTAAGTATTTGTATCATATTAAATCAATTCTTAGAGCTTACATTTAATGTTCCTGAAGGAAAGGGAAACAGTCTGTTTCATTATTATACACTAATACCAACTAACTGTGGAGACACTTTTAGGGAAGTTTTGTGATATATAAAAAAAGAATTAATTTTCTTTAATCATTCCACATAATCCAGTGGGGGGAAATGTCAAAGCAAACATTTTTCAAATGCTAAGGGAAAAAGAGTTTCTGTCCCTATCCCCACCCCCATCTTCTCCCATAAGTAGTGTGGAACAAAAGTGGGGAAACAAACAGTAGAACAAAAATTATAAACATTCCCAAAATGATAACATTTTTTAAAAGTGTGGAACAGTACAGACTACTAACACATTGATTGTTAACAATATGCTGATTCGGCTTGGATTCAGATTTTTGCAAAAATCCGTTTCTCTGGATTCAGTTCATAAAGTGTAGTCAATGAAAAGAAAAAAAACAACTTATAGTCAGTGTCATTAAACATCTTAATGAATTTGTGTATTGTAGGCTGCCTAGAGTCATATGGCTAGATGGCATACAAATGTTTGTAATAAAGTAAAAAAAAAAAAAGAATCCAGTTAAAACTTGCTTGCACACATATATCAACTAAATCTGTCTGTCTGTCTGTCTGTCTGTCTATCTAGGATTCAGTGTTTGTTACAATTTACAACTGATGCTGCCCTACCATTCAGCATTGAGATCACAGTTTCATAATATCCATTCTTTAACTTTCATAGTTAAATGATAAAAATATGCAACATTCTTAGATTCTGGATGTTTTAGGGTAAGAATAAGGAAAGCATAAGAACAATTCTGAATGAGTGTTCCATTCTTTTCTCAAATTATCTAAGGTAGTGAAAACCCAAAACATTTTATTTTGAAACATGCTTTTTAATGTTTTTTACTTTGCAGCATCATGTACAGAAATAGAAAAAACATAATTATGCAATATTAAAGTAATGTACATAAGAACAATATTAAAACCACTAACAACTTTAAAAAGCTAAATTTAAAAAGATGGGTATTGACTCCCTTCCTGAAAGCAGAAAAGTGTTTCACCACAGTTTTAGTGACAGAAGAGAAAGTCTCATGTGCTTAACAAGCTATTTTCTCCCGCACATGGTAGTAATTGGACAAAACAAAAGAGGTAGTCCTTCACATAGTCAGATTCCAAGCTGTTCAAGGCTTTAAAAGTTAAGACCAATATCACAAATATTGGTGATCGTTTCTTGTCCTTTTGGCTGAGATTGTGTTAAGACCAATACTTTGGGTTTTGTTCAGATACTGCAATGTTGTAATTATATGATCTGGTTAGCAGCTTAACTGCTGTATTTTCCAGCAACTGGAGCATCCCGATACTCTACAAAAGTAACTCTACATAGAGCACATTGTGGCAGTCAGATATAACCAAGACTTTGATTACTTACTGCCATATCAGAATGACTTCAGTTGCGGCTGGTATTGCACTCCTTGTACAATTGCCACCAGAAGATTCAAGAATATTGGTAAGTCATGGAGTATTCCCAAGCTACAGTACTGATTTTTCAGAGAATACAATCCTTTCTGGAAGAGGTTTCCCTCAGAACAGGTATCAGTGGAGTCCTTCAAATTAAGTAAGGAATCAGTATTGATGGCACCTTAATCCAAAATTCTAGATGACCTTCACCAGCAATTTCATATACTGAATAACATAGAAAAACAAGTTAGAACTGCATGGAGATACTCCATATAATGGCCACAGAGTACAGTACAGTACAGTACAGTACAGTACAGTACAGTACATTAGTCCCCCAACATCGTATTCTAGACCTGACTGGA
Source organism: Liasis olivaceus (assembly GCA_030867105.1). Lineage (NCBI taxonomy): Eukaryota > Metazoa > Chordata > Lepidosauria > Squamata > Pythonidae > Liasis > Liasis olivaceus. The sequence goes on from CM061350.1 coordinate 82,626,405, forward strand.
AAGACTACCAACATTACAATACAAAGTCCCCCAAACCTCACCTTGTCAGATAGTTAAAGAGTTGGCCATGATTGATAGTCTATCAAATGCCATTAGAATATCCAATATAATGCAGTATACCCTGTGGTATATTATTTAAGGTGTTGAACTGGTACCAGGTACAAACAGGTTCAATGCAACGCTAACCATAGAACTTGCTGTGTAATTTTAGGCCAGTTATTTGTGGAGAAAATGAGAGAAAGGAGGATTATGTAGACTGTATTCAGTTCTCGAACAAAAGGCAGCTACAATAGAAATCAAATCAACAAATAAATTACCCAGTTCCTGATTCAGGACAGTGTTCAAGGCGATCAAGCAGTCTTAGCCACATACTGAGAGCGTGAATTTTTAAAAGTAATAAACAATTAAACTTACTATGCAAATGAATCCACATCCAATTCTACTAGATTCTTCTAGCCTGTTGAAAAGTATTGAGGACTGGGGGATTGGGTTCAAATTGTCACTTGATCATGAATCTCTCTGGGTGACCTTAAACCAGTCACAAACTCAATCTAATTTGCTTTACAGATTATAGATTTTTCCATATTGCAGATTATAGATTTTTCCACTTTTACTTGTAGCTAAAAGATAGTTCATGTACAAGTAACATTTAAATCTTCTAAAACAAGGACAGATCTGATGCTATGCCAAGATTACTGATTTTTGATTTGGAGTGCAGCTTTATTCAAAATAAGTTCAACACTAGTTGCTAAGTCCCACAAACAGCCCATTCAAAACATTTCTGTCCTGTCTGGATTGAATTTCAATTTGTTGGTTGTCATCCAGGCACTGATTCAGCATTTCCACTACTGAATCTGCTAAATGAAAAAGCAAGAGTTAAGTTTAATAATTTGTGGAGTGAGATGCCCAGAAATGCTCATAAAGATGGAGAATAGATATGCAAAACATATGTTATGAACTTGGAACAACCATTTTAATTGTTTTGTGCAAGACCAAAACAACCACATTTTTAGAGCCTTCTCCAGCACACATTGGTTTTGTTTAAAGCTTGAGACAAAACAGGGTCATCTTAAGCTATCTTATTTTAAATGTTCTGTAAATTCAGAGTCCCATGATTGGCTTGTATATTATACTGTATGTTGGACTGTGGCAGATGGAAATATGTATACTACTGTTTAAGAAATCAGAGCTTCACTTTGAAGTTTTTGAAATTCAATGAATTGTCAAACTGTGTTTGGGTTCTCTTTTTTTTAAAAAAAAAAAGTTTTGTTCCATTAGAATATATTGACAGAATATTCTACGGTTTCCACACATTTTTTTCTATTTCTTGTTCACATTTAGTAGTAAGAGGGAAAGTAGGGTGTTTTTGAAGTAACAAAGATATTTAGATACCCTAAGTAATTAGTACAAATGAGGCTTCCTGTTTTTATATGAAAGGATTAATACTGTACTATTTTAGAAAGTGGTATGTTTGACAGCTAATTCCTGGCAAGGGCAAAAACAAACAGCCTGAAACCATTCTAGTCTGTTACCATAACAAGTGAGAGATGGAAACTTTAGCTATTGCATCACCTGGTTAGGAGAAAAGGGCACATTAATTTATACTTAGATATCCCTATACATTGGGCTCACATAGCAATCACTAGAATTCTTTTATAATGTCTTCATTAGTTTTTGCAATAAACTTGCTTATTAGAGATCAGCATCCTTAGATCTCTGCCTGTGCTACTTCCAGTTCTAATATTTGCCAAGAGAAGTCTAACAGCATGGACTTGGTTTGCAGACTTCTTTTGTGAGGGAGGGCGTCAATAGTTTAATGGAATTGTAGATGTGTCTTCAGTGCTGGAAAATATTATATCAGTGATGGCCAAGGCTGGCATTCCTCAATCTGGGACCCTTCAGATATGTTAAATTACAACCTCCATCAATTATAATCTGTGAAGTTCATAGTGGATGGAGTTAATGGCAACTGGCAACATATCTGAAGGGCTCCAGACTTGAGAATGCTTGGCTGTACTACTGCAAGGAAGAATTACATGCATTTTTGCTAAAAACAAGCATTTTTTTTTTCTAAATACATGGAAGTGGTTTTTGAAAAAAATCAAATGAATCCGAATGCTCGTCTGTATGTTCCCTTTTGCAGTTCAGGTAATTACATGACTATTCATGTAGTTTTCCTGTAATTCCCTTCCTCGGGCCCATAGGTTTAGCCAGCTTTAATTCAAACAATGCATATTGATACTGTCCATTCATACTGCTGCTGATACGGTACTTAGGAACCATCAACAATTCCACTTTTTTAGTGTTTCACAGGGCAGGTCTAATTCTCTGGATTGGTAATGAAGTCAACTGTGTGATCAACTTAGGTAGTTCCTTTCTTATCTGAACTTCAGAAGTTTGAATGATTTTTTAAGTTTGGGTGGTTCTTTTTTTTAAAAAAAAAAGCCATGGCAACTATATGCGATACACATTTCCAGCTACTTTCTGTGATATCAAAGAATCATTTTGTGATTGTGTTGGGTTGCTACTAATATCCTGGTGCTTTAATTGTGAGGTACAGTACTGCTTTACATTAAATTTTTAAAATGTATATATTGAGTAGTCTGGTTTTGTACATAGCAATACCATTTTTAAAATATATATGTAGAAATGTTTGTCCCCTCTTGTTAACACTTAATGAAGAAAATTGCAGTATACTTCTGGAAGATACCAAATTGAAAACCTTACAGGGAAAATGAAAAAATGAAACTTCCTAGTCTTAGGAATATATTGTGAGCTGTCTTTTATATCAATTGGATCTCAGAAGCCCCTTGTGATTTTTAATACTGAGTAATTTGGGGAGTGCAAAAATAAGTCTTAAGCTATTTAAGTATATACATATAATTTTTATAGATGAATAATTTGACTGGAAAACATCCTGAGAAAATATTGTATAGAAAATTAAAAGAACTCAGTAGGAGACAATGTGTTACAATGTTGCAAAATTAAGGTTGGAGAGTGCTTCCCTTTTGTAATGCATCTAGAAATTACAGCTGACTTCTATGTTGTTATTCAGTAGGTGGTGGTGGTGGTTATTCTGCCTTTTTAATCTATATTTTGGCCAACTCAAGGCAACAAACATACTTAATGCTCCTGCCTGCTGTTTTCCCCACAACACCCCTGGGAGGTGGGTTGGGCTAAGAGAGTGATGGCCCCAGAGTCACCCAACCAGTTTTCATGCCTAAGTGAAGCTTAGAACTCAAAGCCTCCTGATTTCTAAGCCAGCACCTTAACCACTACACCAGACTGGGTCCCTTGGTTCCTCTAGCCATAATTCTCAAAGAACTTGTAATCTTCTTTCAATGGAAAAAAGCCAAGCATTCTTCCTGATTCTTCGGTAGCTGGAAAACAAATGCAGTTATGGTCTGAGCATGAAATTTATATTTTATGAGAATATATTTAATCATATGAAGCTACTTTATATAGAGTTACACTGCTGGTCTGATACCTTCCATTGGATGGCAGCAGTTGTAGAGGATCTCAGATAGAAAAGGACTGTTCCTGCTTATTAACTGTAGATAGTTTAGCTGAAGATGTGATGCCCATGACTTGATAATATAGATAATTGATTATATTTGCTTCTTCCCCCCAAAATTAATTCATCTGATGGGGAAATTTCAGTGGAAGAATTAATTATTAAAACTGAATGTGCTAAACATGGGTAAATGTAGGTGTGGGGGGGGGGTTAAAATATAGAGTCTTAACACTTGTAACAATATTATTGTTTTGAGTTTCATTGTTTAACATGGATCTTTAAACTGATATTGAAAAATATGGCACCATTAAGATTGGCTTCTTGGTAGGAAATGAAATCTCTTGATTCCAAGATACCTTGCAACTGCCTCATTCAATCTACTAATTGATAAGCATTTCTGTTAAGTATTCTGTAGGAAGAGGCATCACAATATCCAATGCTTTTATCAAAATAACAAAGGCAGCTTTGCATTGTAATGCAAACTCCACCTCTTCTGAATGTGCAGTGTCACAATGCATATACAAAAGTAGCAGTTTGTGTCACCGTGGTACAACACTGCTTTTGTCACTTGATTCCTCTGGATCCCTCCATCTGTAACCCAGTGGATCCTGAACAAAAACAATAGTGGGAGTAAATGACTGTAATGTCAATGTTGTGTCTGACTATTCTGTCAAGCTATTAGGGTTCATGGTGAGGAAAAAATCTCCAGCATTTTAAAATGTCATAGACCAACCGAACTGATTAGGTGTATACCCATAGAAGCACATCAGAAGATAATGTAGCTATTAAAAATGCAGCTGCTGATGTACTAACTGGAGCCTGTTCTTGTTGTTGTTGTTGTTGTTGTTGTTGTTGTTATTATTATTATTAAATGTATATGCTGCCCAACTCCCAATGACTCTGGGAGGAACATATAAGCAACATATTTTAACAATTCTGGCTAAAATTCTTATTTCAGGGACAAGATTAATCGTGTCATGCACAAAACAGAAAATATCAAGCTCAGAAGAAAGCAGACACAATCAGGACACTGTGTCTGATGGGCCAAAATGTGAAACAGGATGAATGTTCTTTTGGAGCAAAGTTTGATGTGTTTAGACGTGAGCTGGAAATAAGCTTTTGATCCCTACCAGTCAGTCAAACGTTATTTCAGTCAAAGACCAGTATAGAACAAAACAATTAACAAACTGTTTAAAAGTAAAAAAGGAGGACCAGACATAAAGCACAAGCTAAAAGAATAATACAAAATATGATTGTCACTATTGTTACCACTGTAAGCTTTTGGTCCCTGATTTTTTACCTCCAGACCAGTAGAGAAATTGGGATGGTAATCCCTACTGAGTGCTTACTGCCTGAATTGCAAAAATTGATCTAAAGGATGATTTTTAAAACACCATTACACACATTAAAGTTATTCCCCACAGGAAACTACGGTAACACAACTCTGTTCTCATCTGCTGGGGAAAAAAACATCCAAATCCTAATCTAAACAAATAGAGAACCCCCTACCCCAACAGAGGGAACAAAAGTACTTATGGTGTCCTTTGGTGCATTCAGCCAACAGATTACAGGACAGAAAGCAACTAATGTCTTTAACACTCCTTTCATTGCTGTATCTCCCCGTCTGAAAATAAAAAACCCTAACCTAAAAATAACAAAATTAGACAAGCAGGAAGAAATTGCATCTCTTTCCATTGCTATGAAGCTTTCTTAATATTTTTATTTTTAAAAAGCCCTCCCTTTGGTCTAAGTAAAAGGAATATCAGGATAGACCCTAATATTCCCTTTATTTAGCAAGATCAAAGACGTTTTTGTTTGCTTGGTTTTTTTTTCCTGGACTGCTACTAGCTGAAAGAAAAAGAGGCACTGCTAGACATGAGCTTGCAGAAACTAGACCCCAAGCTCAGCAAACCAGCCATGACTAATATAGAAAGTTTATGTTTTTAAATGTATTTTGGAGCTCAGTGTCAACAGGACACAAGAACGTGCACAGAGTGCACATACGCACAAAATTATCACTAACCAACCAGACCACATTGTACTTGTAGCATTTCATTGCCTGCTTGCCACAATACAACGCATAAAATCCACCTATCCCATGGCAATTTTTAAAAGAAATAAAGCTATAACTTACCAAGCAAGCTTGCAGGGGTGCAGCTATTAGCAGTCTATTTATTTTTTGTTAGGCTATGCACTTAACTGCTACTTTCTTCCAAATACTCCACTTCCACATCATCCATTCCACATAAACCAATAGCAGCAACAGACATGACTCTCCCTGCTGCTGTATATGCTTGAATGGGGAAAAAAAAAGTTTGAAAAAAGGAACCCAGTCACAACCCCCCAAACAGCCCACTCATAGTGCTCTGAGCAGTTGAAATGCTTGTAATGATGCCAAGTGAAACAGCCAGCTTTTGTTTCACATCTGACATGCTTGAAACAGATGTTTCAAGGTTGAAACATTTTGCATGTCCATGTTACTGGTGATCATTCTTTTTTTTTAATTGAATATTTATTAATTAAATACAGGATATAGTATTTTGTTCCACAGCATAGAATACAAAAATATTCATACGAACTTCATCCGTTTTAAGATCTTGTAAATATTTCTAATCTAAATCATTACCTACCAACTAACAAGTAGGCAGTTGTTTGCCATAGAATTTTTGGTTGATGAAAACTATTTAAAAAGAGCAAGTTCTGGTTCAGTTGTCTGGTTCAAAGGTATAACAAATGAATTAATATTTCTGCTGTTGCAACATAACAAAGTTTATATCATTCATCTAAGTATAAAATTCCCTACTTCTTTTTTGATGCTTGTTTTTTGTTTGTTTTTGTTTAGGGAGTTTTTTCTAATCCACTTTCTTACATTATCCTTATATAAATTCCCAATTCTTTAGATTTTATTTTCTTATTATCTTCAATAAATATGCCCAGCAAAGCTAACTGTGGATCTATTTGATTTTGCGATTGATGATTTTACCCATTTCTGTAAGTACTAAACTCCAGAAATTTCTAATCCTTGGACAACTAGCAGTCATTTCAATAAAGCAGAGATTCCCTGAGTTTGGACATCATAAATTGCGTAAAAGCTGGAACTTCTTCCAGTTGTATGTACAAGCCTGTTGTAGGCATCTTCCCATAGCAGTAATCACAGTTCTCTGTAAATATAGATATAATTACATGTCCTTTTTACTGTACACAATGAAATCAGTTTCCATGAATCTATTTAGCAATATTCATCTATTAATAATAAAAAACTATTGCTATTTATTTATTTATTTATTTATTTTCTTGTTTGTCTGATACAGCATTTTTAAAACAGGCATAGTCAGCTTCTGATATAAGAGGGCTACTCCATCTGGGGAGGAGCTACCTCCATTAATTCTTGATTAACAGGAAGAAAAAAATATTGCACCAATTTTATTTGGAAATTTAGTGTATTCCAAGAAAGACATATAAATGAAACAGAAAAACAGAGGATGATAGGAAAGATGACATAATCCTATGCCCAAAACAATTCAAATCTATATTAAATGTTTAGAAGACAAGCTTTCCATAAGCAAGGATGACAAGACATTCTATTGATTGGCATATTATTGTATCAGTAAAAAGAATTTTATTAACTACCATCAGTTTGATGCTACAGTATTATTTCTCTGTGTTGGAAGACAGATAAAATTACCTCTAACATGTACTTCTTACTGAGTTCTAAAATTCTCTGAAGCACTATAGAAAGCAGTCTAATGCAGATATCAGTTAGGCCATTTGTAATTTGGATTTTCAGGGGATAGCAGAATTGTGCTTGCTAGTTGTATCCTAGCAATACACACACACATTCATTATTATTTAGTCTTCAAGTTGATTCAGTCGTTTTAATCTCCTTTCTTCGAACTCTTTTCTACCGAAATCCCTGATGGTCTCTAAATCTTAACAAATGTATATACAAAACAAAATTTCAAAACAGTCAGATACTAATAAAATATTCCGTAATATTTGACATTGTAGTAAGTCAACAGCTAGAGAAACCAGATTTCAAAGAACCAGATGCAGAATTTGCAAAACTAATAACTGTAGTGCTTTTTTAAAAAAAATAAAATCTTAACCTAATGACCGTACAGACACAGCCAGTACTGCACAGGTACAAGAATCGCTTTAAACAATAGCTGCTGAACTCAGTGGCATGGTGCGGTACATTTCAAATACACAGTACGTATTCAAACCATCCGGTTTTTCCATCCTCCTTGGTAACAATGCTGCCATCTACAGGTGCCTGTGCAAGTGTCTGACTCACTTCTCAGTTGCTGGATCCCTCCTGAGCCTTTGCTGGCTTGTCTGAATCAAGTCTGCTCCTCTTCTTCTGGGCCACAATATTCCCTCAGCTGACACACATTGGGGGCACCTAACAGGTGAAAACTGCCAGCCTCTTTTTATCCCCAGTGGGCTCGTGTGCCATCCGGGGCACTCTTCCACGCTGCTGTCTCCCTTGGAACTGAAGGAAGATATGCCAGCAGGGCACAGTGCGGCTGGGACAAAAGCCGCCTGCTTTCTCCCTTTTACCTTTTCTCCATGAATAGTCTTTCCCTTAACTGAAATGTTTTCTCTCTTATCTCCTTAAACTACCTCTTAATCACCAATATTTTTCCCTCTCTGAATTTAAAGCTCTGATTCTTATTTCCTTTTTCTCTTTAAGCTGCCTCTTACTTCATACTAACCATTTCCTTTTCTTTCTCCTCTTCTTGGCCATCGCTTCCAAGCTGACTTTTGTTTCTCTCCTTTTTCCCCTGGTGCATCTGTTTGTGCCCAATCTGCCAGGGTCCACTGATATCCTAGTCCCAGTTCCATAGCACGCCTACTCTTTCTCAAATTCTAAGTTTCATTGTTCCCCTCTCTATTCTTTCAGGACAACCTCCCTCTCCCTTCCAGAGGGTTTCCTCACCGGCTCCATACTGTCTGCTAAGAATCCCCTATCTCCTCCCGTGATCTATTTTTCTTTTTTTATCTTAGCATCTGAGGAACCTGTTTCTTTTGCTTCTGACTCCTTCCAGTTACAGACCTGTACAACCAGATTCCTAGCACCCAAGTTAATTTCCTTGATTCCCATGGAAAATCCCCACTAATCTGCACTGGGTTCATTCATTTCTCAACTCTATTGCAGCTTTCTTGGTTTCATTAACTTGTTATATCTGCCAAGCACCCAATTATTTACAAATATTATAATGAACACTACAACTTCTTTTTCTGTTTTTATTTTGGCTACCCCATGCCTAAGTGTTGAGACTATGGTGGTGGGACCATCGTGTGTTGACCATGAATCTTAAATCAGACAGCCTGTCACATGGAAGGAAAAAGTAACCATGTTAGGAAATTGCTTTCCTTTCTCAACAAACTCTTTGGCAAGATGCTGAGTGATGCATAAAGTTGCTAGGGCAAGAAGGAAGCATTTTTTAACTAGAAAAAAATGTAGCATCAGCCATTCATTTTTCCTATCATGGTACTAGTATCTAACGACCTGAGTGATGGCACTAAGAGAGATGACCAGTTGGGACTGGATTGTGTGCTCTACAAAATCAAAAAATACAATAAACAGAAGTTATTTTTCTTTCCTTTTTTAAATATTTTATTGAAATTTTAAAGTTACAAAGTTAAAAGTTAGAAATGAAAAAGAAAATTGGAAATACAAATTATAAGGAAAAGAAAAAGTGAGATAGAGTAAAAGAAAAAGAAAAAAGATATGAAAAATAGATAACTTCCAATCTATCTCTGGTCTTAGGAATAATAAGACTATCATAGGTGCTAGTTTTTAATACATTAAGTAGGAATAATTCTTTGTGAAAACATATCCCATTACATTTATAATCTAATCTTCAAATCCCCATGTAAGCTTCACCCCACCTGCATTTTGCAAATAGTCCATCAATGGTTTCCATTTTTTAAGGTAATAGTTATTTGAGTTTTCTTTTAATAAGCAAGTCAGTTTATCATTTTCTGCCATTTCCATTAGTTTTAACAACCATTCTAGTATTGTTGGTAGTGTCTGGGTTTTCCAAAATTGTGCATAAAGAAGTCTTGCTGCGGTAATCATGTATATGCTTGCTGTGGTAATCATGTAAAATTAAAGAAGTTATTTTTCTTTTTTTTACTGTATGGGATTAGCAAGTTGGAAGCCATGTCTGACTTGTAGTTTGACAAATGGAAGTTAATAACTGGGTAGTGTTCTCTCTCATGTGACCATAAAAGTATTAGCTTCTGGAAGCTGCAGCATTGCAGCCTGTCACTGTTTGGAATTAGGAGTGACCTGTTTATTCACTGAATTAGCCAATCAAAACAGTCCTGGATGAACTTCATTCAAGACAAGCAGACACTTAGGAAATGTGTAAATATACCCCATATGAGAGAGACTTAATAGGAGCTTGCAAAGGAGACTTGTTGACTGGATTTCTTCATCCTGAAATCTTTTCTTGGGCTTTGGATTAATACTTCTGACGGGGTGGGGGGGAAAATAGGGATGTCGGAAGGTGAAGATCTTGCCCAGAGTGAGAGGTAGTGTAATTTTATTTTTTGAATATTGTTTTTGATTTAATAAATCAGTATCAGCTGAATGTTAACCATGACCCTGTAGATAAAGGTATTGTACATTCTGTGTAGAAATGAATCCGAAACTCTTACATGACAGTGCCAGTATAAAAAATACATGATTTGCAAAAAGCTGAATAGGAAATGCCTAAGATAATGACATTACATGCTCTAACTTGTAAAAAAAAAAAAAAGCACTGTCATCCTCATCCTCTTCTGAAGCTGCAGTCATAGAAGACTTGAAATGTCAGAGATACAAATAACCCTAGTGTAGTTCGCTATTGATAGATACATAATGTACTACTACTAGACTGCTTCTCTGAAAAATATTTGTGGAATACTTCATATTAGAATTCAACAGGTTGTAACAGAAGTTTTTAAGGTTTTGATCTGAAGGACATTATTAGAAAATAACTCATTTTTCTCTGGATTAGAATGACTATTTGGAAATAAGAACTTATGACTAACTAGATATTTGGAATCATTAGCTGTCTGTGCTGGAGAGACTTAGAGGCAGTTGAAACTTGTGATTAGAGACAGTTGATATGCGAGGATATATAGGTGATGCTGTAGTTGAAGCAGCATTATGCATTATTATTAAGGTTCCTTCTATTTATTCAGATTTTCTATTGCCAAAAAAATTAAATATTACTCCAGCTATCTAGGAGCAGGGCATATGTCTGCTTATAGGAAGCCAGCAAAGAAGGTCACAAATGGTGCTTGTGTGACCGTGGGATGCTGCAACCGTGTAATTGTGAGCTGGGTGCTAAGCACCCTGATCGCAATCACATGACCATGGGAATGCTGCGACCAACATAAGTATGAGGATCGGTCATAAGTACCACTCATTCAGTGCCATTATAAGTTTGAATGGTAACTGAATGAGTGGTTGTTAAGCGAAGACCACCTGTATTTTAATTATTTGCATTTCAGACAGGGAAGTCTCCAGTTTGTTCCTATGCTTTCTAAGTTTAAATTCTTCACTAAACATACATTCTTCATGAGAACACAGAATACAAAACAATACTTGCTACATCAGGTAATCATAATATACTCTTGATATTCCTGTCCTGACCATGAGGAATGAATTAGATAGCCAGGTGTGTTGGTTATTAGGACAGGCTTCTGGTATAAGTTACTACTTATTTATTTAAAAAGTGTTATGGGGTAACTATATGATTTTTCTTGAAATTTCCATTTCTCCTTTTACTCACTTTTCAAATAAAAAGTTAAGTGAAATTGTGCAGAATTTTGGAGTTAAATGTCAGTATGATGAAAACATCTAGATTTGCCTCCTTATTTTCATCCTGACTCCATTTTTACAGTATCTGCCTCGATTTTTCCAGATGTTTTAGATTTCAGTTCCAATCAGGCCCAGCTAGAATAACCAATGACAACAGATTGTGGGAGTTGTAATCAAAAACATCTGGAGGGCACTAAGTTGCCTCTCTGTGCCTATATATGATCAAATTGTATATGATGGCTGAAGCCCTATTTATGAACAAGTGGTTCTATGTCTGTAGAGTATTTACATAAGTGAGGAAATCTGGACACCTCAACTTAATCACCAAGTACTTTATAGAGGCAAGCCCAACACAAAGAATTTGAGTCTGGCTTGGAGGAAAGGGAACAGGATGGGAATAACCTATTTCAGGGAGAAAAGTTATGGAATGAGGGAGGATTTTCTTGAGCTGTCTTTTTTTCATAATGTTATATGGTGTTATTGGAGCCAAGTTTAAAGAAATAGGTCTGGTGCCATCATATGTAATTTGACACTGGATTCTACCTATAATCATGGTGTTGAAGCTAAGTAAGAATGACACTGAGTTAGTTATAGTCAGTATATTTAGTGATTTGGTTCATAGGTAGATTTAGCCTCTTTATGCCTTCAGTTCTGGGATATACAAGTAGCTATATCATATATATTTTTTCACAGGCATGAAATTGTAAAAAATCATTTATTGAAATTAAGACATGGTAAATACCATCCAAGGTTATGATGTTTCCCTTGCTAACCTGGAAACTTCAGATAGCACAGGAAACAATGGCTCTGCTGTATGCATTATGGATAAGCTGTAGCAATACTGGCTTTTTCTCATTTATATGACCTAAAAAGTTCTTTGCAGATTGGGCTTGTATTTCAGAGGTTACCTTTGATTTGTAACACCCTTTAAGGGCAAGTGAAATTGCATGCTTGACCAGTCCCCAGATATTGCAAAGTGATATACAGTAACAACAAAAAGAAAGCATAGATTGCTAGTCATTACATATCCAGGTTGTGGATGATTACTGTTAGAATTACAGTGGTACCTCGGTTCACGAACGCTTCTGTTCACGAACAATTCGGTTCACGAACAGCTCCGGTTGCAAAATTTTGCCTCCGTTCGCAAACTCCGCATCGGGTTACAAACAGGATCCGCGGCCATTTTCCCTCCCGTGACACGTGGTCGCGGCTTCCTGTGGGGGGGGGACTCTCCCTCCAAGCAACAACCGCCTCCCCACCCGCCTTCCTGTCCTCCACGCCAGAAGTCGCGTCGAGCAAGGTTAGCTTTCTCTCTCTTCGTACTGTACTTTGTGTCATATTTTTGCGGTTTTAAAAAAAAAAACATATGGTTCAGAACAGATTAATCATAATTACATTGAACCTTATGGGGAAATTTGACTCGGGTCGCGACCAAAAATCGGTTGGCGACCAAATTTGTAGGGGTCAGAACGGATTAACCGTATTTACATTGAACCTTATGGGAAAATTTGATTCGGTTCACAACCAATTCGGTTCGCGACCAAAGTCGCGGAACGAATTAAGTTCGTGAACCGAGGTACCACTGTACTTTGTTTATTTTGTTTTTTTAATCATTAAATCTGTGGAGAATGTAATCAACTGTAGTGTTTTTCCATATTGGTCATGTGTGTAGGAATAAGAAAAAGGAGTAGCCATACAATTCTTTTAAAAAAATATTTACGCTAAAGCTGAAAATTATTTATTTATAATTTTTTCCCTGCTTTTCATTGTTACAAAGAAATCCCAAAGTTCTAGATGTAGAGAAAATGAAAGTATAATTTCACTCAAGTCAAATATTGCCACTCACAACATACATATTAACAAGATTCTGCAATTTAACTTTAGTTAAATTTGATTGAGCTGGGTCAATGGATTATGGGCAAAGTCCATACACATCCAGTTAAAAAAATTGTGTTATATATGTAGCAGGTAACTGACCACGGTCTTTAAAAAGCCGAGGAGGATTGGATCTGGTTATAATTTAATAGGAAACATTCCAGGAAATTCCAGGGCTGTAGATTAGAGTGATAAATTAAAAAAAAAAAATCCCTAGGGATGGCATGCCCATATAGTCACCAGAAGTCAAGTTCAACTCAAGAGGTGTCTATATGTAGGTAGTTTGTAAGTTCATTAGATGTACAATAGGAATAGTATAACTGAGTATACTAAGTATATTGTTAGTCTGATTGTTAGCATCAGTGTGGATGCCTAGCAAGTTCGGTATACTTTAAAAAATATATAGTGTAATTATTCAAGCTGCAGTTCTTTGCATAAATAGCTGGGAATAACTTCTGCGGATCTAAGCAGAAACTTTTGTCTGTAGGAAACACATATATTTTAATCTAGCCAAAAAACCAAAAAATGACTGAAAAGTACTTGTTCTGTAATATGTCAATTTTCTGTTGTAATTTCAACATCTGATTTCTTTTCAAGCAGTTCTGGTACTCAAATTATATAATTATCAAATGAATTTTTGGTTGCTATTATATTTTTTTTTAAAAATGGTTCATTCACTACTGTATCAAAGTTTCATTATATAAAGTTTTGATTGTCATCGTGGAAGAATATGACTCAAAAAGATGTAGGATATTTATTGGCAATGTTACAAACCTTAGACTGCTTTCCTGGAAGTTGAACAAGCAATTTTGTGCTGTAAAGTGACTCTTACGTGCATTTAGTTGGATGTTAAGTCCAATTTAGCTTCAGCACTTGATATTGTGAGGCAACCTAAATTGTAACTCTGGGATTACCAGGTTCCATGGCTAAATTATCACTATCATAATTAATGTGCATTAGTTTCTGCAGGGAGAGCATTATTCTTTCTTTTCCAATAAGGACCATTGGGAATTGGGGCACCATGTTATAATGGTTCCTACTTGTAGGGACAATCTCATAGGGTGACTGTGCCTCTACACCCTAGCAGCTATGGTATAGAGTACTACAAGGAACATTTTCTCTTAATGGTATTTAATAACTTTATGAAACTGCCAGGGGCAATTAAGGATTTTGGAGCTAAGTGCACCCAATATGTTGATAACGTTCAGGTCTGCTTCTCCATAACATCTGAATCAGGAGAGGCTGTGCCTGTCCTGAACCAGTGTCTGGATGTAGCAGTGGGGTGGATGAGAGCCAGTAAACTGATGCTGAATCATGACAAGATGGAGATTTTGTGGGTGGGTGGTTCCTACATACAGGAATTAGAGAGTTGATTTATTTCAAATGGGATTGGTTGCACTCATGGTAGGCAGGGGGTAGGAGGTTCCTAGATTCATTACTGTCATTGGAAGTCCAAGAGACCTTTGTGGTCAATTGACACTTCAGTTGATATACCATCTATGCCCTTTTCTGGCAGGGACAATCTAGCTACAAATGTTCACAAGTTGGTAATTTCCCATTTATATTATTTTAATTTGCTTTATGGGAGCTACTCTTGCAGTTGGTCTGGAAGCTGCAATTGTGTAAATGTTACATCTTTGTTGAAGCAACTTCACTGGCTGCTGATTAGGCACCAAGCAAGATTCAAGGTTTTGTTTATGGCATCCAAGTCACTAAACAACTTGGGACCAAGTGAGCTTGTCAGATCTCCTTTGCTGTTATAGATTTCATCATTCATTAAGATCCTTGGGAGAAGTTCTGCTGTGATAATGAGCCATCAGTGATGAGCCCTTTCTATGGTAACAATTTCCTGCACTTCTGACAAATCCTTCTGACCAATCTTATAGATTAAATAATGAGAATATAAGTGCACTGAAATTAGTTGAGAGTTGAGTTGATGTGCACTTATTTATTTATGAAATTTATCTGTTATGACTCTGGATGACTTAAAAATACAATAAGCATACTATAAAAATACAAAAACCACTAAAAGTATGGGGGGAAAACAAATTGTTTAAAAAACCAGAACTAGAAGGAGTCCATCACTCTCTCTAACCTAAAGCCTGGGGATAGAGCCAGGTCTTAAGGCCCATATGAATCCCAGGGGGAATGGTGTTCCAGAGGGCAGGTACCATAATAATGAGCTTATGCCTCTATGATTTTAGTGATACTTCTCTAACTGTAACTAAAGTTTATATACAGTTGAATATATTTCACAATACCAAATTTGAATTTTAAAAGGGTTTTTTTTTTTTTTTGGCACACTACTGCCAGATAAGCACAATTTTTAAAAATTCTATGTTAAAATATTGCTTCATTTAAATCCCATGAATATGTAGTGTTTTGCTGCCTTGTTCATACACTTGTAGTATAGGAAATGGTGATGCTGTTTTATTTTAACATAACTCAAGGGCAAGACAAGTCTAGATAATTTTGATTTTAAGAGACACTGAGTGTTGTTTCTGCTGTCCTTTAACAGCATCATTTGTAGTATGTCTTAAAATGGTCTTTCAGTAACTTAAAGTGTCAGGAACTATTAATGGGATTAGTCATGTATTCAAATGACAAAATCAAGGGAAAAATAGAATACTTAGTGTCATTATGCTGCTTCAGTATTTGATGAATACCCCTTTTGGCATGCTAGTTTGCCGGCATGAAAATGAATGCTTACTGGGTGAGCAAATGGAACGGGGAAATCGTTATTTAAAATTTGTTGGTCAGGAGTTAGCCATTTCTGCTCTTGACTGGATATCCATATGATGCCTGTGGACATAGTATATCCCTTGTCTGGGCTTTCCTATCTCATGACTGGCAACAGTGTAGGGACCAAAATGTTTTAATACTTTGTACTTGTAGCTATTGTGAATTACAATGGCTGCTGCTGCTTCTTTATTTTTAAGAAATCAGCAGGGTTCTCTTTGTGTAAGTAGGCTTATCACATGCCTTTACAAAAATTCAGGACATGTAATAGCCATTTGCAGTAATGTCAGAGATGATTTCCATCACACATTTTCACAGAATTAAACTGCTGAAAATTGTCTGAATGCTCATATGCTCTGCCATTGGTTTATTAGTAATAGTGTTACTATTAGTAATTAGATATGTAATTTTCAGTGAAATTTGCCACAGATTCAACAGCTGTGTAATTTAATGATCAGGGATAGCAATAAAGAGCTTGGTTTTCGTTGCTTCTACTTCTTACATGAAGACATATTCCTTCTGTTGAATATTGCGAAGGGGTCTTTGGGGAGTATGAATGAGAGCTTGGACCAGGACAAACAGAAGTTTCAAGAGTTTCTCACTTTCAAGGAATGTTTTCCTCAGGAACAACCAAATTCATAGTCCTGGAACTGTCTCTTTTTGTTGCTTTTCTCATATTTTTATGAAGTAGGCATGTTGTTCCCATGAGAACCAGTACAAGTAGGGATAACTATCTTCTCCCTTCAGCTGTTAGTGCTTGTTTTTCGGTGTTCAGCAAAGATTTAAAAATGCCCATTGTCTCATAAGAGAGAATGGATTTCCAGGCAAATAAAATCTACTGAGGTAAAGAATATGGGAAAGGAGGCAAATAAGTCTCTGTGACTTTAAGAAACAGAATTTAAAAGCTAAATTAAAAGTTGATTATTCATCTCTCAGTCCTGAGACTATTACCTAGAGTTATTGATAAAACCGGAAGCTGTGTAACTACTAGCATTTTGTTTATGCTTTTATAATCCCTTACTTGCCACATCATGCCATTACTTCGTCTTCATGTGGAACAAAGCAAGGGCATCATTTATGAGTACTCTGACCAATTCAGACCAATTCATGTGACTATAAAATTATGGGAAACCTCAGGACGGTTGCTTCATATTCTCTCTCTCTCTCTCTCTCTCTCTCTCTCTCTCTCTCTCTCTCTCTCTCTCTCCCTCTCCCTCTCCCTCTCCCTCTCCCTCTCCCTCTCCCTCTCCCTCTCTCTCTCTCTCTCTCTCTCCCCCCCCCCCCCGTCTTTCCTTCTGTCCGTTTCTTCTTCCCAACAGTAACATGATATGTTACTGACCTTTCTAAGAAACACCCAGTGGTTTATTTTGCCTGGAGCAGATGTCAGGTTACACACTAGTAGCATGAGACCATTAGTCATTTTCAGAGAACCTGATGGAACTGAATCTCCTGGCCAGCATTTGGGACTGTGATGGGCTGCAGCATCTGTTTGTCTTAACTGCTAGGAGACCATTTGGGGGTGGGACACTTCAGCTCTGAGTTAGGCAGCTCTTTCACCACAGAACAAAGCCAGAAGCTTAGAGGAAAACATTCTTGTTTGGCTCCATCTGCTAAATATTTCTATTGGTATGAGCAAGTATAGTCTCTCAAGTTGGACAGGATTAGCTTAGAATAGATGTGTCACTAAATTACCAAAGGTCTGTTCACAAAAAGAAAAATTGGATATAATTGGCATTGACATGGGCAGCAAGACTTTCTACATTTTAATGCATAGTGGAAGAGGCAGCGGTTATTTTATTATTGTTTTGTTGTTGTTGTGGAGTTCTTGGTGTTCTTTGAGCTTGGTTGTTTGCTTGCAGACGTTTCATTACCCAACTAGGTAGCATTGTTGTTATTATTATTATTGTTATGGTTGGTCACACAGTCAGCCAGATGTTTAGACTGGATTTGGCATTTTTATCCACCAAGTGAGTCCTTCCCAAGAACCTGGGATAGGCAGATGTTGTCTGATGGTGTTAAAGGTATCATCACAGGATATAAGCTGTTCCAAGTAAAGCTGCCTTTTGCAATTGCCTGTTGGTGATTTTGTCAGTGCCGATGATGGTGGTGGTGGTATCATCATCATCATCATCATCATCATCATCATCTTAGGCTGGAATCCTCAGTGTATACTGTGGCCTTTCAGGTGCCTATCTTCCACATCATCCCTGATGCCCTAAGGGGTGATCAGTGCCCAAGTGGTCTTGAACTTAGTACAGAATACATGCATATCTCAGAACTCACAGTTTTCACAACTCTAGTTTTGAGTGATGAGTTTTGTGCACATTACCTTACATATAAAGCCACCAACAAGGTGACATGGGTATGAACAGGTACAATTCTGCTGTTTCATCTATCATTTCTTTTTAAAAAAAAAAAAATTCAGATGTTTGGCAATGTATTTGCGGAAAGGAACAAAATGGGACATTTTACTATCCTTGCCTTTATGATCACATTATTTATATGCTGTCTCTTATTAACACTAAATTGCAGGTCTTCCTGCACTGCTCATACTCTAGAAATAGAAACTGTAAATCTGTGAGGTTTTTGCCCTTCTTAGTGCTAAGAGAAGAGAATATGTGTGGAGGAGGGGCACTGCCAATCTTGCCCCAAGCTGACAAAAACTCTGAGAGTAGCATGAACCATCTAATTGGGTGAAAGGGCAGGGACAGAGAGAAGAATGGCAAGGAAAGTACTAGAAAGGATCAGGGGAAAAAAGTAGATGGATTAAGTTGAAGGATTTAAATATTAAGGTTACAGAAAAGCACTAGACAAATGAAGGTAAAGACAGTAGTAAATTAAAGGGTAGAAGGACAAAGTAAATTAAGGTAGATCACATCCAACAAAAGAGCAAAGATCATTGTTAAGAGCTGTTTTATTTTTCAGGAAGAGAAAGAGCTGGACTGCATGTAATCCCAGAATCCTGAGATCATACACTAAAATTCAGTGGCAAACCACCAAGTAACAGTGGCAGATTTTTTTTTTTTTTTTAATCTGAAAGAAAATTTAAAAATGAAAGAAATTTGGGTTACAAATTCCAGCCTCACCTGCTCTGGTGACATTGTAATATGCTCCATTGTCTTCTGTGATCCTAAATAGTAACTTCTGCAATTAAGTAGTAGTTATATTGTTCTCTGTAGAGTATATTCTTATGATAATATTTTTTCATAAATTTCAGGAAATATTTTATGTACCTCTTAATTTCTGAAGCTAAAAAAATTATGCACTAAATAAAATATGGCAATCCCATTCCAATCTCTCACAATGGCATATGTTAGAGGAAAAGAGAAATGAACTGACTTTAGGAAATAAGAGTATCTACTATTCTGCAAGTGTAGAGAATTAGTTTTCAATGGAAAATTAATGACTTAATGTTTCTTTGAACAAAGTATGTTTATTCTTCTTTTCCAGCTGCAAAGTTATTGATTCCGAATCTGAAAATCATCTTAGACTGAACCAATGTGTAGAAGAAGCAATGATGAGTTTCTTCTTGTTCCTCCAAGAAATGTCTCATTTTAAAGAACAGAACCCTGGCAAGGTAAAATTAAGCTTGCGGTGTCCTCCACTTCATTTCACTAACTTTTTTTTTAGTTTTGCCAATAATCTTACATAAAAAGGTTAACATTTCATCCTATACATAGGCTAGATTAGTGAATGAATATTACTAAGGAATCCCAGATCTGTAAACTAGATTAGGAAGTTAAAAACATCCTGGAAGAAGGCAGTGGCAAAGGACTTCTGTTCTGTTGCTAAAAAAACTGCATAGACATGTCCATGAAATCACCAGCAGTTAAACTTCACTCAAAGGAGACTTACCTTTTCACATAGCTCTACAGAAGTAAGTCACACTTAAGTTCAATAGAACGTAGTATTATAGGCATGCAATATAAGAAATCATGAAATATCCTACAGTTGCATTAAAAATACAATAGTTGCCCAATGGAATAATTTATTTCATTTTTATGGACACAGATGGACATTCCAAGGCATTGTATGAGATGGATATATGCGTGTAGTCCAAAAAAAGATGCTTTAAGATCCACTGAAATGTTGCAGAGGATGCTGGAATGACAAAATGATCCTCAGTTGTGCTCTAACATTCGTTCCCCAATACTGCAAATAATATTTTCTTGTGCACCTTTGGATCATACAGTACTGCTTGAAGTGATGAGATACTCTAAGCCTAATCACACTCAGAATTTGCAAATTGGTTTCCTGCAAGATCTAGAAATAGTGAAACTATTGGCCTATTACTTCTGTATCATTTCTTTTGGCTATTGGAGCTCACATCTACATAATAAGTAGATAATCTCTCTCTCTAATAGGATGCCGGTATATGGACATTTCTAAAGGGAGTGCATGCCCAAAGGAGGTACACACACACACACAAATTAAAAATAGGAAGGAGCCACATAATTCCTAGTTTCCCCCCAAACTAACCACATTGAGAATCGTACATGCACATATATCTCATAATACTAGAGAGTATCTGACAAATCAGAGGGCTAGTGGTCAAATGCCAGCCATAGACTCCAAGGACACAGTTCATACCTTCATAGCCGATTTAAGAGCCATTGTTGTAACCTCTCATGCTACAGTGCTAGGATTCTCTCTGTGGCTGATCC
The DNA here is from genome assembly GCA_030867105.1 of Liasis olivaceus. Classification (NCBI taxonomy): domain Eukaryota; kingdom Metazoa; phylum Chordata; class Lepidosauria; order Squamata; family Pythonidae; genus Liasis; species Liasis olivaceus. The sequence continues at coordinate 82,647,016 of CM061350.1, forward strand.
CCTAAACTAGAGCCACTAAACAAAGGGTGAACTTCAGTAGCAGAAGATACCTTCTTTGAGTATTCCTGTTCCTACTAATAAAGGAAAAGGAAACGACAAAACAAAATCCCTTTGTTCTTCCCTATCAGTTCTGTTTTTCCCATCTACAGTATATAATACAGATTGTGTTCCCTGTCTATTCTCCCTGAAACTCCTCCAACTGTTTTATGGAAAAAGTAATTCTAATGGAACATTCTACAGGTCCAGTCTCAGGACCCATTAACGGTTTTATATGTTATAGATACTGAATGTTACAGATTGATCTAATAGACACTTGTTATCTTTTTAAAAAACAGTTTTGCCTTCTGGTCTGCAGCATATGCACATTCTTCACAGTCTTGGGAAGTTACATTCCTGGAATTGTACTCTCCTATCTTCTATGTAAGTTCTTTCAAATGCTTGAGGAATCTGGTCTGAAATTTCTTTGGTAGCATCATAGATGCCCATTGCAACATATATAACCATATTAACGCAGTATTCATAATTGCAACAAGATGAGTACTAAGGAGAATAAAATTACATTTTTTTCCTCATTGTATTGTGACTGAAGTCCTGAGAAATAGAATGACTGTTGGAAGCATTTGCATAACATTTCTCCTTGTAACAATCCAGAAGCAACATAAAAGCAATCCATTAAAAAGTTATTGACAAATTGAAGTACTTTATTAAATTTTATTTCCTTACAAACAGATTGTGTTAATGCACTTCTAATGATTGTACGTTCCACTAAACAGTAGACCTAATTCCAAATAGAAATGCATAGAACCACTGTTTTTTAAGATTTTTTTTATCCCGCCTTTATTATTTTTTGTAAATAACTCAAGGCGATAAACATACCTAATACTCTTTCCTGCTTCTATTTTCCCCACAACAACAACCCTGTGAGGTGAGTTGGGCTGAGAGAGAGGGACTGGCCCAAAGTCACCCAGCCAGCTTTCATGCCTAAAGTGGGACAAGAATTCACGGTCTCCTGGTTTCTAGCCTGGTGCCTTAACCACTAGACCAAACTGCACATAATAATAATACCAGTTATTTATGCAACAATTATGTCAGATGTAACTATTCCCATGTTATAACATTATTATTCCAGTTTTGTAGATTGAGAATGAAAAGCAAAGCCTGCCAAAGGTCATTTAGAGTTTATACTGTTCCTTTGACCTCTATAGTATACTAGCTGTCTAGTGTAAATGTAACCAAGTTTTCTGTTGAAAATCTGCAAATTGCTTTTATGTAACTTAACTGATATATAGTTATTTGTAATGTGTGTTTCAAAGCAGTGTGGCTCAAAAATATAACCTTCTGTATGGTTCTTATAGGACTGGGTCATTTTATTTATATTTATCCTTTCCTTGACAGTATTATGTGCCTTTTTATGTCCGTTCTTCAAGTGCAATGAATTTGGGCAAAAGGTATATAGCAGCATTAAGTCACGTCTGCTGAAACTGAATTTTGGAGTACAAGACTTTATCAACCAAAAGTTAAAAGAGAGAGCTGGTAAGCAACTGGCAATTTCAGCTTCCTTGATGAATATTAAAAAGATGTCACTTTATCCACTGATGCATGCAAGTACAAAAATATTCATAGCATCTTCATGAGGGATAAAAGTAAAGCTTCAAAACCTAACTGTATTTTATTTCCTGTAAATTAATTAATTTCTCCATGTATGTGTTTTAAATGTCTGTACCCTCAAAAAGGTAAAATGCCATATAAATAAATAGACAGATGTGAAGATTATGCACCTGATATGCTGATTTTAAATGCAAATTATGGCTGAAGGGCACAGCTAAATTGTGACATATGCTTTTTTTTTTTTTATCAGTGCAGCAAATAAATAAAGATAGAAATACTTGATTGGCAAAATAGTCAACCCTAACTGATACAATCTTTTTTCCAGAAATGGTCAGAACAAAACCAAGCGAGGATGACAGTGAACTAGAGTTATCAGCTTTATGTCCTCAGGTTGGTTGGTTCTTATATGAGGGTGGGTTTTGTTGTTGTTGTTGTTTTCACAGAACAATTCCGGCTAGCTCCCCGTATGGTCGCTTTCTCAGTTACAAAAATGAGGTGGAATTCTAGGGCGGCTCAGATAATCTGAGCCTTTGCCTACTGGAAGGCAAACCCAGCGTGATTGCCTTCCACATAAATATGCACAGCATTGCAGCATAAAAGAAATAGAGATACATTTTTTTCCTAAACCTCTTGATCGGAGAAGGTTGTCATTAAGAAAAAAAGTAGGCATTTCCTAAGTATATCAGCATGAAATCTTTGTAAGTTTAGTTATTCAGTCTCCAGAGAATGTATGTATCCTGTAGTCTCAGCAATCAGTATCAAAGTCTTAAGCAGACTTTAGAAAGTGTACATGCAATGGGATATCAGGGTTTCATCGGCCCATTCCCCCTTTATTCACAGAATGCTGCCTCCATCTCATCTTCATGCATTCTGGTTAGCTTTTTCGTGGGAGGCACTGCTAATAATCTTGATCTATATAAACCATATATCTTGATTGACTGTATAATATGACATGATCAGGGTTTGTGTGTGTGTGTGTGTGTACACATGTAAGAATATGTATATATTCTTATGTATATGAGGCCCTATGCAGATGACTGGTCAAATATACAAATAGCCTGCAATAGCTATATGTAAATGTCAGAGGTTATTTCAATCCTGAGCCTTCATTGAATACGTAGGCCAATCTGAAAACGCCAAGGTTAGTTAATTGAACTTACTTGTGCATATGAATTCATTTAAAATCTATTGAAACAAGTGTTTAGATATATGGAAAGGGGAATTGAAACACCCAAAACATTTGTGCTTTCCTATTTTCCCACTCCTATTTTTGAAAAGTTTCTCTTCCTAGCTTGATAAGAAAATTATTGGAATGTAGGTGTATCGCCATTGCCTAAATAAAGAAGCAACTATTCACTGTATAATGACAAGACAGCGTCAGGCTTACTGTGCTGAAATGGAAAGTGATAATGTGTACTGAAGCAGTGTTTAGTCTGCAGTATGTTTGATAATTTGGCTTTTCAAAATACAGGTTAGCTCGGCAACTGCAGCCAAGGAGATGTCTGTATCAGACACTGATGTCTCAGAGGTATCTTGGACTGACAATGGAACTTTTAACTTATCTGAGGGAAACACTCCACAGACAGACACGTCCGATGGTACGTTCCACTATTTTGAACTCTTCCGGATTTTATCAAGTCGTTAATTGCAGATTACTTTTAGCTATCTAAAGTAAAAGAATCCTACTGTGATTCCCAAATATATGCCTAATATTCCTTGTAATCTAGATGTTAACTTCTAATTTGAAAAAAAGTTTTCACGCAAACTCCTTTAGGTTAAACAGTGATGGAAATCTACATACACAAATCTGTCAGAATACAGACTGGCACAAAGACTGGCAAATCTAAAGAGTGAAACGTAAATAAATAAATTCCATTTTACAGTTAGTCCAGAAAAGCCAGTGGCCATTAGTTTTATATACATAAATTACAACCAACATGTTACCCTAACGTTGGTTGCAATTTATATATATATAAAACTAGTGGCCGCTGGCTTTTCCAGACTAACTGTAAAATGGAATTTATTTATTTATTTAGATTTGCCAGTCTTTGTGCCAGTTGTCTTCTTCTCTGTCTCTCCCTCACCTCAAACATTGATGGTATTGCATTCTGTGTTCTGACAGGTAGATGTCCTGTCCCATTAATTAACAATTTAACTCACTTAGGATTGAGCCTTTTTTTATTAGACTTAACCCTTACATTTTCATTTCTGAATGTTGCTGAAACTGAACTTATTTTTTGTTCCTTCCTTGTATACAGAAATTTGTGCATTATCATACCTCAGAAAGAAAGGTTAAGGTTGCAATTGTGGTGATTGCTTATTTATAACAGCATTTCTTGTTCACCATTCAGTAGATTTTGATCGGCCAAGTGATCATGAGGAAGCTTTTGCAAAAGATCTTGCAGAATTTCCATCTGTAGAAAATGGTGCGGGAACAAATGATGATGATGATTCAAGCATTGGCTTGCCAGTTCAGCACGAGAGAGAAAAAGATCATCGCTCAACCTCATTGGACCGGTATTACAGGCAGGGTAAGGAGGGGCACTCTGCAGCAGGCCTTGCCTTGCCTTTGATCAGCGACCAGGCCTTCAGCTTGGTGACAGCAATTGCTGGTGATGTGGTCACATCTGTGGTATCAGCAGCCGTCAGAGAACAGTTGCAATCTGTGCAAGCAGTCCCAAGTATAAGTGAAGAGGCAGAGGAAGGAGATGATTTTGAACTGCTTGACCAGTCAGAGCTTGAACAGATGGAGAGTGAACTGGTGCTTACCAAAAGTCAGAAGGCAGAACCACAGGAAAAGAAATCTTCAGGCTTCCTGTCAAATCTGCTTGGTGGGCATTAATGTGGAAAGTGAAGCTGCTTAATGGTATATAGAAATAAGTACAGACAATGTGAAATGCAGGAAGAGAAATTATGAGCTGTAAGCTTTATCTATTATTCTAGATGTGCTGTAGCATTCTTCATGCAGAGTGAACTAACGTGTTTTAGATCAGTTGATTTGTTTCTGATAGTGATGCCATAGAAATGAAAAATCTATCATGTTATTTTGATTCACAGCAATTTAAGGCTACTTATACAAATGTAGCTCATTTTTGGCTGTTGCCAAATCTTTGTCACCTTCAGCCTGTTTGTTCTTTTCGTTTTTTCAAGCATTTAGGCAGCAATATTTCAGGGAGAGAAAATATCTGCAAAATTCAAGAAGCCATTATGTCCTATATGTGTCTCCTATGTAGCAGAATATGTAAACCTCCAGAGTAAACAAGAGTCTGAACACTTCTGCTGTTATCATCTCTAATGTACTAAGCTACACATTCTCGAATTGGATCGTCATTGTTTGTATTACCTGTCTGAATCTTCAGATATTCATATGGATTAGCTAGAGAAGGCAATGCCTTTTCAAACTGTATTAATTCTTAGAGGCCTTGGAGTTAGGCAGAATGTTCAAGTTCCCATGTACCATCTCTAACTTTGTACTTGGTCCCTGTGGTAGCTACTTGTAGCCCATGTATCTGCTGTGTGGAGTTGAATTTGGGTTGAGTAGAAATTGATTAGGAAAAAATTCAAAACTGAAATTGAATTGACAATTTTTTACTTCCATTAATTTTAAGAAATAAGAATATTCCTGGCATATACATATAAAATGCAGCTAATTTTAGCACATTGTATGTCCTGTGGCTGGCTCTGAGAAGAATCTTAAATTACTAAATCTTCTATTAAGCATTATGGTTTACCTTTAAAATTGATGGTAACTGGAGTGCCTTATCAAGGTTAACCAAATTTTTTTTAAAAATATCCCACTAGTTTTACTACATGCTGTAAGAAGCCAGCAGATTGAGGGACCGTATCAGCTGAGTTATGAGAGAACTAACTTCCTATGAATGAAAAACATGAGTTGGAAATATTGAAAAAGTACTCAGAAAGGCTTTCATTTTTAAAAACATGCTAGGTATCACTGATTGTCCAAATGTCAACAAGACCCATCTGTAGCTGCCTCTGGCTGGTAGCCAATCTATCTTATGCAAATCCACCAGGTGTTTCTCACATTGTAATAACTGACGTATTGATTGGGAGACAGCTCTTTTTGTCTCCCATTTGCCTCTGTTTATTCCATTCATTTGTATTTGAAGAGCTAACTTATTGGTTTGTAAATAGCATTTGCCTAATGCAGGCTTTTCACCTTTTTCACCTAGCTCTACATGACTGTTTGTCTTTTTCTTATCCACCCTATCAACTCCTGATAAGGGGTTAGCTTCAAAGGATGACACTTCCCTTCCTCTGCAGCCTAATTGCGAGGAGCAATATGGATTTAACTCCTTAGATTTATCAGAGTGCTCAGTTTCATTTAACTGGTTCTTAATAAATTCCACGAAGGAATCGTTTGGAGAGTCAACTTGATTTTTAATCGTGGTCAATAAATCAAAGATTGAAAGAACAGTCTGTGCAATCAATAGACTGTGTCTGGTTATAAATTCTAATGTATTTTGGTCTTTCAAGCTTTTGAGGTCAGAGACTCCTTCCTGATTTAGTTGTTCGGCAACTGAGCAAACCGCAACAGCCTGTGGGGAGGGAGCATTTTCTATCAGAGATGAAGTAAGCTCCAACAGTTGTTGACTCTCTATCTCAGCCTGTAAATCACACTCTAAGGGGTCATATCTGTTCGGTAAATGAAACAGGGAAGCATTATTTACTGGAGAAATTCGCTTACTTGTGACGAATCTGTCCACCTTCTGTTGTTTCAGCGGCTTGAATGAGGGTTGTGTTGCAGAGGGTGTCCCTTGTTGCTTCTTCCTTTTCCCCATATCGGAAGATATGCAGTATATGCCGCCCAGAGTCCCCCATTGTAGGGGAGATGGGCGGGGACAAATTAAATAAATAAATAAAATAAATAAATAAATAGGGTATAGATAGGCAAGGAAGGCTCTGTAGAAGAAAAACAAACTCTCTAATATTGAATGGTAAGTTTAAAATGTGTATAAAATAGAGATAAAGGGAGCTTGTTAGAGGAGCTCATTACAAAGACTACAGCCATGTCGCCATCTTCAATCCCCCAGACCGTATCAGCTGCTCTGATTCATCTCCAGCTTGTAGAGATTTTTACTGGCATTCTAACCAATGAATATAGTAATTTTGTGACCCTTCAAAGTAAAGGTGCAGTTTAAAGAGAAGTTAATTTTCTTCCTGCTGTGTTTATTAGGTAGCCCGCAAGGTAAATGTTGCTTTGCAACGTGCAAATCTGAGCAGAATGTTACACTAGAAGTTCAATCCCAAGTCTTATCCCTTCTCCTACCTTCTCTAAAACATTCAGTAAAGTCCATATACTCAATGTTAAACTAGTCCAGTGTCAGTTCTAACTCCAAAGCAGTCTGGTCAACGATTTCTATAGATCTTTATCAAATAATGTTACTGTGTTTCAGATATGGAAGTATAGAGAAATACAGGACATAGGGTTTTAGAAGGTACTACGGGTAGTACTTGCTAAGCAACTGCCCTGTTTAGCGACCGTTTGTGCTGAAAAAGTAACTTTATGACCAGTCCTTGCACTTAAAACGTCACAGCATTCCCATGGTCATGTGATTGAGATTCAGGCACTTCGCAGCCAGCGGGCATTTACGGCTGTCACATTTACAACCATGGTCATGTGATCACCATTTCTGCGCTTCGCAGCTGGCTTCCGATAAGCAGAGTCAATAGAGAAACCGGCAGTAAAATTGCAAGTCGCGGTCACATGATGTCTTGCTTAATGATGGTGTGTGATTCACTTAACTACCACAGCAGAAGTGAGGTCATAAGTCTGTCATGGTCACATGATGTCTTGCTTAATGACCGCATCGCTTAGTGACAGAGTTGCTGGTCCCAATTGCAGTGGTTAAGCAAGGACTACCTGTACTCAGTTTAACTTACTATGTAATGTCAGTTCTGCTTTTTATTATTCAGGATGTTCCACTCACTTTTTTAACCTAGAGTAACATAGTTGAAAGTGGTTTCAGACTCAGCAAAAGATGGGTGTCATCACATAACCCTAAGCATATTACTCCAAAGTAAATAGGGTAGTGTGCAGCATTAGAAGGGCTGCTATAGAAAGCAGTCCTCTTAGAAACTTTGAGGTAGCCACATCCCCCAGAAGCCTCAGCAACTAGGATTTCCTGTGTCATCTCCATGTGCATCTATAGCTACTTTGTTTTACTGGCAGTCCCAGTGGAAGTGTTGTCTGTACATGGACATTCAGGCAGCCTGGGAAAACCTTCAGAGCAGTTGTGTTAAGCCATTTGTGTATGGTTGCCTCAAAGTTTGAGGGATGCTTTGCTCAAATCAATGTGTTTTGCGAAGTGTCCTTTTCAAATTCTTTGCACAGACCTAAAAGTAAATCCCCTTAAGACATGCTTAATGGCCCCTTTCTAAGGAGAGCACCTGGTTTCAGCAAAATCAGTGTTCTGACAAGCTGGTTTAATACCAAGTCCTGACAGATCTCACCAAATATATTAGATGTTTGTATGGTTCTAGCTTTGATACTGCTGGGCAGTGTCATGATTTAAAATATAAAATAGAAGACTCTTCTATTGAATAGAATGCAAGGTCATTAAATTATGTTTCCTTTTTATAGTAAAGTTAATGAAATCTTACCATTAAATGGGTAAGGCCACAATCCAAAACACATAGTGAGTGGGATTTACTTCCAAGGAAACATGCTGCAGATTGTAGATCTAAAGAGCAGGGAGGTGACTTATGTAACTTAAACTAATAAGAGAATCTTCCCAGTTCTGTCAATTGTGTTGTGAGCTGTAACTGTGTGCACTTTATAATTTTCTTTAAGTAAATGTTTCAGGGATTTTCAAATGTCAGATACAGAGATACTGTTTTAGAGAATGAAGTTCCATCGCTGAAAACAGCTGAAGGGTCTACTTAAGACTTCTTGTAAGCAATTCTTTTTCTGGTTTTCAGGTAAACAATAATAATGATGATGATGATGATGTATTGGAACCTTTGTCTTTCTTTGTGTTTGTTTTTGAACATTCAGTCTAAAGCTCTATTTATGGCACATCCAAAGGTCTGAACACACTGAGATTTTTTTTCCCCTTAATTCTACAGTTAAAAAGTGGCTTGCCGTATGGCATATTTGACAGATCTGAGCCTTCCATCAGCCAGAGTGATTTGTGTGGCTTTTTCGATTCTGGCTGTGCTTATAGTCAGTGAACAGACTAATCCCCCACTGATTTACAATTTAATCATCTTTCCATCATATATAAATATACTAGCTTACTGAAGCAAGAACTCAAAAAATTGTTTCAGGCTATACCCAATATTTCAGTATCAGTACTTCAGATTTTTGGATATCTGCCATTGCAGGGGTATATAATGATATGTAACGACATTGGCTTTATTCTTTTGAAAGGATAGAAACAAGACCAGAAGTAGCCAACTAAAGAAAGGTTAATAGGCAAAACTTTAGAAAATGTAGAGTGAGTATGGCTTCTAAATGATTTAAAGAATTAAAAAAGCTAACTCCGCAAATGCAGATCTAAGCAAATGATACTACAGGGCAGAACTATATTAGTATGCAAGAATTGGGTAATATTTCTCTTTACCTTTATAAAAGGTAGGTACTTCTGGCACAAGGAGTTTCCATCACAAAGTTCACCCCTTCTGCAAGCCTTTTTTAATACTCATTTGCACTGCACTTGACTTACTAGGGAGAACTTTCTGAGCACATGTCTACTTAAGAGCAATGCATCATTATAAAAACATTTGAACATAATCTTCAGTGTAGCAGCTTCACAGTTTCTCCTATAGCATGAAGCTTGTTTAACTCTTTCTTAATTATATCCAAGAGTGTTCAAGTCGTAATTAAGTATGGTATCTTGGACTTTCGCAGCAAAATTGATAAGCAACAATGGGTGAATTGCAAAGCTTTTTTTTTTTTTTTGGAAATAAGAATCTTTACAGTGAAATATTCTGTATAAACAGGTTAAATCCTCAACCCACTTCCTTGGAAGTATAAATTACGTTGAAACCAATGAGTGTGAATAAACAGAGTGTTCCAGAGTGGGTGGCCATAATAAGTTTAGTAAGTAAATAAACAAGCATTACTAAAATATTTTTCAGAAACTAACATATAGGTTTGGATATATTTCCAACAAGTGGAAAGAGTGAGAATGGCAGTTTTCAAATGACAATTGCAATATTCTGCTTGGATGTCTGTTCTTGTCTTCTGGCCTGTTTTACAGCTTTATTCCTCCTGCATTATTTTTTATGCCAATGGAAGTGCAAAGGCACAAAATATCCTATAATACCTTCCAAGTAATATACTGGTTTGTGGTTAATGATTGGCTATTACATCATGTCTTGCAGTATAGCTGTTGTGGTAGATGGCCTCCGTATTTCTGATGGTATAGCACTAATGTTATGTTATAAGCCTAAAGCAATTTTATGTAAGCATATTTGGTTTTAGAAATGCATCATGTCTAAAAAAAAAAATCTTAGTGCTGAGTAATATCAGAATTTTAAATAGAAATTAATGTCTGTGGCATTCAAATTATTAGTTCTGGCCAACATCTCCCATGGTTCCCCTCAACTAACTATTCAACTACAACTCTTTAGTTACAGTTTCATTAGAATGTTCTAAAATGTCAACAAAATATAAACTTTTGAGATCTAACCGTATATAAGATTGGACTATGATTTTTTTTCCCCAGACCTCTCAATTCAAGAAAGTGCTATTGTTTTCATACAAAGAAGTAAAACAAAATAATTATTCATAGAGATTGCTATTCAATCCAAATAGGTGTTGTATAATGGAATGAGCACATGAAGCCATTTTTTACCCCTGGATATCAGTGGAGGAGAATTCATCGTGTGCTTTGCACTAATTGGAATGTTATTTAAATTCTGGATCATAAGTTACCCAATACTATCAAATACATAGAAATATTTTCAAAACATACATGAAGTTGGAATATGTGGAGGTACATTATAGTTAGGTTACTATGAGACTAATAGAAATGAGTGTTTGTGCTCTTGATTTTTTTGTATAAATGCTGTAATACTCACTTTTTACAAATTTGATTTTACTAGAAAAGCAGTGCAGTTTTTAGGCACTCTCTACCAAATAACCAGAAACAGGATTTTTAAAAGAAGTCTTAAATTATTTTAAGTATTTTGCAGCACTTTAGCATGATTATGATTTAATAAACATGGATTGATGGTTATGAAAATGGTTTGAACTGTTTAATGTCTATGTTTTATTTTTGTTACAAGCTACATACATATTAATATTTAACACATTGTCATCTTTATTTTGATTTTTTAATCTGTACGAACCACTGTAATTTTGAGGGACATATGAAATAAAATAATCTTTATGCTACATAATAATTTCAGACATTATCAAATGAGCAATTTTTGGTTTAGCTCTTCATATACCCTTTGAGTACTGAATGGACAACACTACTATGGAATTTAGGAAATATGTTTTTTAAAAGGACTCTTGAAATCTGTGTATTAAGAAAATAAGTCTTTGTGTGTTAGAGAATCAAAAATAAGAATTTGGATTAGAAGGAAAAACTGACTTTTAAAGTATTGATTCGAAATCTAATGTGTTATAAGACAGCAAAAAGGCACCTGGTGGCTGTACTTTTCATCCATTTAAAATAAAATATTGTGAGGGAAATACCAGGATATAGAGTTATGTCAACTGTTTTTTTTTAATGTAATTAATTTCTATAACCTTCTCACATAAAAGATATCCTGGTGGCTTTCAATATGACATCATAAAAAAAACACTTATAAGCTAAAAATAGGCCATGAGGCAAGCTGAAATAACTTAGAAATTTAATTTTGTAGCAACTCCCTAAAGCTAGCATAGGCAACTTGGTGCTATCTAGACATTTGGGACTATCATTTCATAATACATGACTTTATTTTGTATATAGTTTTGGTAGACAATAATCCTCCCAAAATTCTCTGCAAAATATCCTGCAGCTTTTTCTTTGCAAAAAAGGAAGAGTCTGATTTCAATTTTGTACAGTGACTAAGTAAAAATCTAACTTGCATTTTTTGCCCAGTTGGGATGGCAGAAAACTTTTTTTTTAACCCTAGAAGAGATCCATAATGGATAGAAATAATTTATGGGAGTAGGATGGCAAAGATGCAGAACAGGTAGTGTGCAAAATTCATGCAACAAGTGTGAAGTAAACCTCTAGATACATTTATACAAGCTTCTAGACCTGATGTTTCAACTGTATCTTATATACCAATATTGTTTAATCTGCTATTAGCTTGCTTGCTTGCTCGCTCGCTCGCTCGTTAGTTCATTCATTCATTAAACTTCTCCCCGCCCATCTCCCCCCATTCATTTGTCTGAATAGAACCCTTATGCTAACTGGGTTGAGAAATATAGACCTGCACATTAAGAGTTCACTAAATCTCTTCACATCTAATAATTGTGTTCAGTTATATGTGTACCTTGCTTTCATGATCAAGAACTCAGATAAACCATAGAAACACACCAAGTCATGAACAGGAAATGGACTATTGGGGTATACTTGTTGGGGTAAAAATCCCCTCAATTTCATGTTTATTAGGTAGGATTCCAAATACTTGTTTGAATTCAGTGTACTGATGTCATAGTAGCCATATTTGAGAAAAAGAACATAATGTTCGTTGCAAAACAGCTAAGCTAGCATTCATCAGGAAATAGTACATCTTTTATGGACAGAGGCATACAGGGGTGGTAGTGATTTAATCAAAGTCCCACCCTTTTAGTAGGTGTGTTGGTATCACACAAATATACAAAAGAGGGTTTTAGTCACCCCACCCGCCACCTTGCAGATTTTGCCCCCTCTGTGAGGTTATAGAGTTGAGTGTTTCTTATCAAACTGCATATTACGTTTTGTGCCATACCAGCCTGCTGCTTTGTTTGTCATCGATTTCTAAAGCAACGGTCTTCCTCTCACTTTTCTCTGCTCGTATGTCTTTCATAAGAAAATATATATATTTGCCAACCTTAGGAAGTGGCACCAGGAAAAAAAATGGATTTCATTTAGAGTTAAATTGTGTGGGTTTTTTCAATCTTATATGAATATTCCCAGTCATTTATTTAATAATTTCCCCCTTCTGTCATTTTAAACATTAGAAGTTGGAACTTTAGGAAGTGTGCTGTTCTCAAGGCTTTTGAGGTCCACATGCACCTCCAGGCATCAAGTTGGACTCTTGTGTTCTTAAGAATTAATAGATATATTTGTTTCAGTTACTTATTTAGAACTTGAATTTAAATCATTTAGATTTAGGGCTAAGCAGTGAGGTGGCTATGTTTGCTGATGCTACAAAACTGTTCAGGGTGTAAAAAATAAGCAGGGATTGTGACGAACTCAAAAGCGATCTCTCCAGAATGGATGAATATGTTTCAAACTGACTAATTCAGTTCAATGTAAACAAGTACAAAGTATGTATGTATGTATGTATGTATTTAGCTGCCCATCTCACCTACCTGACTCTGGGTGGCTCACATAGTTAAAACACAAACAAATACAAATGACCAAACAAAATCATTAAAATCAATTAAAACCATAAAACATAATCCATGGGGGAATGCAGTCCATACATTATAAACCACGCATCCATTTTGCAGGCTACCTATCTTCCCCGGATCCCCAAGCATGATGGCAAAGCCACGTCTTCCGGGTCTTCCAGAAAGCCAATGATGTTGGCACCAAAAAAAAAAAAATCCTTATTAGCTCTGAAGAGTCACAGTGCACAGCTTGATTCAAATGTTAACCCAGCATGCAGCTGCAGAGAATCATTAGGAGAATAGAACTTCAAAAACAATAATGCCTTTATATAAATCTCTGGTGAGAGCACGCTTTCAGCATTACGTACACACCTGAAGAAGGATATGATACATCTAGGAAAGATATGAAAAAGTACTACTAAAATTGTTAGGGGCCTGCAGCAGGTCCCATAAGAGAGAAGACTGCAACAGTTGAGGTTTTTCAGCTTGGAATGAAGGAGGGTAAGATGAGACATGGTAGAGGCCTATAAAATCATAAATAATGTGGAGAGAAAAATTTTCTTGATCTCTCACAAGATTAGAATTTGAGATCATCCACTAAAGCCGCATACCTGTTCTTTCAGTTTAATGAAAGGAAATGCTTTTTTACAGAGCACACAACCAGAATTTGCTGTCCATGGTTGTAGTGATGGCAGTCAATCTGACAGTTCTAAAAGGTGACTGAATGGGGTCATGGAGGATCATGGTATCAATGCCTAATACTATTGATTAATACCTGAATCATAGGCCACAGCCTTCAGTACTAATTGCTGGGAGGCGACAGCGGAAGGGGACCATCCCTCTCCAGCTGAGGTCTGTCAGTTTCCCAAATTCATCCACTTGGCCAAAGTTTGACACAAAATGCTAGACAATATGGACTTTAGCTTCTGAAGGAGGAGGGGGAACAAGGGGCAGCAAAGCACAACACTTGCACTGTGATATCAACACACAAAATGCCACCCATTTGGCTGGTTACCGACACTATGAGCAGGAATCTTCTTCTATACTTAAAAAGACCAGCTAGCATATATATGGAAGTGCAGCTGACTGTGAGACGGAGAGCCTGATTTGGATATTTGCTAGATGAGGATTGTATAGCTAGATCTTCTTTTGACTTAGATTAACACTCCACATTTCATTGTATCAGTGCTGTGCAAGGAGCAATCAGATTTTCCTTTGACCAAAATGCTGGTCAGTGACATGCAGTCAGTCTTCTCACCAAACTTGATTTATGGCTGTGCAACACTTTAGTTTCAAAGGGGAAAATGTGGTTCTGAACACACATGAGTGGGCACATAGCACCTTCTGGAAAACCTTAAAGGCATCTTTTTCTGGGCTCACGTAGTAAGCCCAAGGTTCTTTGATAAAGTGATTGGTGAGACTAAAAAATACCCAAAGTTTAAAACTGCTGACCTAGTACAAAACCAGCTAATTAAAAAAAAAAAGCAAAGACATTTAAAAGCAGTAATTTGCCCAACCCTGTAGGCTCCAATTGCGTGGCCATGCAGCAACTGCCAAAACAGGAAAGCCTGTTCGACCAGATTCGTCTCATCATTATAATTGTCTTCAGTCACCGGTGTGCAGTGCAATGTTCGGCACTCCCCTTGGTCTTAAAAACAAGGGAAAAAGACAAATCTGCGATCTCTCTCTCTCTCTCTCCCTCTCTCAAATATAATTAGGAGCGGGCCGTCCCAAGTGCCTGGACCTCGGATATATTTGTCTTTTTTTTTTTCCTTCCAAATTCCCACAAGCCACGGATAAGGGCAGCCACGCTGGTTGCAATCCCCACCGTGGGGGCGTCCGAGGAAAAGACGCCGAACTCGCGCAGACGGCTTCTAATTGTGTTCTTTCCCGTATTCTTTCCTTCTCTCGTTCTGGACGCAAAGGCGGGAGATCGTAGCGAGGCAGTTGGTCCTCCAGGCCTGCAGAGGGGGCAAATGCGGAAGCAGCTTCAGGATGCCCACCTGCTCCTCTCACCCGGAAGCGACAAGAGCAGCTTCGCGGTGGAACCTTTGCCATTTAACCCCTGCGCGGATCCCCGGAGCAGCGCGGCGCCGCGTGTTCGGAACTGCCCTGCGCGCAGGGGACGCCAAGCGCGACCGAGCGGCCTTGTCCTCCAGCTGCGTCCCGTTTCCCCGGCGTTCTCCCCCCGTGCTTTGAGCTCCCGTGAGCCGTTCGGCGCTGCTGGTCGGCATTCAGGCAGGCTATGAGCGGCGCGCCTCCTTCCCTTGGAGCGCTAGGTAGGCTGAGGCGCGCGCCCAGTTTCGCGCAACGAATTCTGCTGAAGCGTCCAACAGACCTTTCCTCCTCCTCCTCCGAGCCATCTTTGCTTGCCCCGATCACGATCCCCCCTCAGCACGCCCAGGAGGTTACAGGGCGCGCCCGAAGTGGACAGGCCACAGAGGACTGTGCCTTGATGGCGGTGTGCATGGGAGGTCAGCCCCCGCCCGGGATATGGAGATCTCCCACTGTGGCCGCCTCAGTACTCCTGCCACAATATGACAAGACAAGAGCGGCCTGTGCTTGTGCTAGACTTCTTCAAGGGGTGGCAACCCAAACGGGGTGCTTGTCTGGGTCCGAGTGGCCGCGGTGTTTGACTTTGATGGAAAGCAGAGTTGTATCTCCATGTGGGGCTTGTTTGGAGGAGAGGGGAGGGAGTAGTGTGAACAATTGTGTCCTAAGATACACCTCTGTGCTTACTAGTGGGAATAATAATCTTGGTACCTGATAATCTTCTGCTGCTGCCAAGTGCTGAATGCCAGTGGGAGAAATTTAACCCTTTAACTATGAGGCCAATCAATTTGCCATCCCGCAAGTAAAACTGCAGTCTTGCCAAGGGGTTGACAGAAACCTTGATTTCTTTCTTTGTAGTCCAAAGTAGAGAGCAGAACAGGGTGTTTCTGTTGATGGTTTTTAGTTTGATGGGTGTGTGTGTTATATTATGTATATCTGACCTTTTCCCCAAATCAGTGAGGCTCAAGAATAATTGAATGAATTCGATCATATTCTTAAATTTGAATTAACACAACTGCAGAGACCTGCACCATTGAAAAATATATTTTGGAGAACATCCCCTGACTTCTATAAAATATCTATCCCCTGACTTCTTAAAATAAGGCAACTTTGACTTCCAGGAACGCTATAACTCCTATTGTCAAGTGTGCTGGCTAAACATTGGGAGTTGTAGTTCAGTATGCCAGGATGGAGCAACGATGGGAATGTCTGAAATAGACTTGTATGTAAAGTAACTAGTTAAGCCAAATTTCTTTCAGTTCAACTTCTATTAGTGTGTTTACTTGTTTCCTTTCTTTCCAGCTCCAGCATCATACACCTGCATCACTTGCCGAGTAACTATCAAGGATGCAGAAGTTCAGCGGGCCCACTATAAGTCTGACTGGCACAGGTATAACCTAAAGAGAAAAGTTGCTGAGATGGCCCCTGTCACTGCTGAGAACTTTCAAGAGAGGGTTCTAGCCCAGAGAGCAGGGCTGGAGGAGCAGAACAAGGCCACTGCAACTTACTGTGTGGCTTGCAGCAAGAGATTTTCCAATTTCAACGCATATGCAAACCACCTGAAGTCCAGGAAGCATTTGGAGCTTGAAAAGAAAGCTGTCCAAGCTATCAGCAAGAAAGTGGAACTGTTGAATGAGAAGAATTTGGAGAAAGGCCTTGCTCAAGAGAATGTTGACAAAGATACTATGAACACTGCTATCCAGCAAGCCATCAAAGCTCAGCCATCTTCATCTCCAAAGAAGGTTCCCTTGTCTGCAGATGCCATTGGCTTTTCTTTCATGGAAGAAAGTAGCAGTTCGCTTCAGAAAAGAGAGCACATGGAAAAACCACCCCGATTACATTGGTTTGCACAACAGGCCAAGAAGTTGGCACAACAGCAGTCTGATGATGAAGGGAAGGAGGACGATATGGAGGAAGGTAACAGCAAGAGCAGTCTAAACTAGAAGCAGGGAAATGTGGATATTGTAGCTGGGAGGAAGTCCTGTGCAATGTCCAGTTTGGAACCCGAAAAGCCTGTTTGCATCTTCCAGCTACACTGGGCTGCAGTATTTAATCAGATATTTGGGTTATTTGTTGGAATATGGATTTGTTCCTGAATGCACTTGCTATGGAATAATCCCCACTGAACAATAGGCTTGTTCATGGATAAACTGTCATAAGATTGGGCTGAACAAAAAACATATTAATTAAAAGATGGTGTCATGTAAACAGGCATGTAATTTTTTTTAAAGGAAGCAAAATTAGAATACACAGAGTACCATAAAAACTGAAAACACGATCTTTAAGAGGTTTTTTTTTTTTTTGCTCCTCCAGATGCTTCTTTCCAGAAGAAACATTTTGTGTCATGTCCTCTAAATTGTATATAATTCTGAAGCAGTGCTTTGCTACTTCAGAGAGAGAGATTTATTGTTTAATCAGTTGTTTTATTGTTGAATCAATACATGTAGTTTTGGCTGAAATCTTTTTTCAGTGGGCCAAAATTACTTCATGTAGTCTGCTACAAGGATTGCTCCATTGCCATGAAAGCTTTGATTCTTAGAGCTAGCCATGAGGGAGAATATCTTGGGTCATGTTATGAGCTGATTAACATATACTGAAATGTACTAGTTACCTTTGACCCATCTTGTAGAATATTCACCAAACTATAACCACTGCTATACTGGCCTGAGTTGGAATATAGGGCTAATGAGTTTGATTTTTGATTTCAAAAAGATGTTTTGGAGCTCACAGAGGTGGCACCTGTCTCCCAGTCTTTAAAGCAACTGTATCATTTCCCTGAAGAGAGTAGCTGCATGTTGCTGGGTAAAATTTTGGCTGCTTTAAAGAGTTGTTGACAGGTGCTCTATGTGTATCACCATGTGCTCCAAAGCATTTTGTCTGAATTATTTTCAAAGCACTATCTTATTAGAATGTATTTTTGAAAAGCGTTCAGGTTTATGTATTGTCTTAAGAAAACAACACTTCACAGAGAAGAGGTGGTGAGGAACTGGGCTTGTTGAGTAGTAAAGTCAAACACTGGAATCTGCCCAATTTTTTCAAGTGATTGGAAAATCCAGTTTTGAACCACTTAACTGAACACTATCCTTTCCTTAATTATAAGATCTCGTAGCATACTGATGACATGCATCTTCTTAACACAATTAAACCAGCTTAAGCTTTTGCTTTGATTTCTTGCAGAAGGCTGGGAGGATGTAGACTCAGGTGAAGACATGGAGTCTGAAGAAGGAGAGGAAGAGAGAATCCCAGATGAAGCAGAAGACAGTGTACCTGGGCATGATGGGATTGAAGCTGATGCAATTCCTCTAACAGAGTGCTTATTCTGTTCTCATCATTCAAGTTCTCTCATGAAGAATGTAGCCCACATGACAAAAGTCCATAGTTTTTTTATTCCAGACATAGAATATCTTGTAGATTTCAGAGGATTGATCAAGTACTTAGGTAAGTCTGTCAGAGCTTTCTCCCTCTTAAGTAGATAAATATTGTTACTGATTTTTAAGAAAGTCGATATGGCATTTGTCTCAGTGTTTCATTCTCATTATATATGACTGATTAACGAGTATGCCATTTAAAAAAAAATCACATTTTTGTCAATGATATAGATGACATTTTTAATGTCAACAGTTAGGATTGGTGTGGATGATTCTTTAAGAGTATATGTCAAACAAAGTGTCATCCTGTGGGCAGAAGTTGACCTCTAGAGATAAAGACTATTCAATATAGATCCAGACTCTTAGTTTTTCTCCCTAGAATTTAATGCCAATTAATGAACTTGATCTTACATCAGAATAAAATTGAGCATGCAAACATTGGGCAGCATATCTGTAGACTTTGTGCAAATTGTAGATGCAGGTAGTCCTCAGGTTACAACCAATCATTCAGCAACTGTCAAGTTACGGTGGAGCTGAACGAATGGTTCTTACAAACAGTCCTCAGAGTTCCAGCCATCATCCTTATTTTACCTGTTTATAATTGCCTTTGCTGTCATAGGCAACTTCTTTAATGATAAATAGTTTTCTAATAGTTAACATCTAAGCATGAGGCAAAACATTTCTGATTGCAAATCTGGTGTTTTGTCAAGATGTTTGGGTGTTTGCATAATATGTAAACGAAGGTGAGGGTGCAGGGTCAGTGTAAAAGCTGAATGAAGATTCTTGACAGTAGCAGTGGAGACAGAAGGAAGTTTGGTCATAAATGCTAGGATACAATTAATATTTTGAATTCATGTAAGATCAGAGGGCAATTTTTATCCCCCTTCTCAATACACAGGAGAGAAGATTGGGGTTGGGAAAGTCTGCCTTTGGTGCAATGAGAAGGGGAAATCCTTTTACACAACTAAAGCTGTGCAGGCACATATGAATGACAAAGGCCATTGCAAGCTCTTCACGGAGGGAGATGCTGCTTTGGAATTTGCAGACTTCTATGATTTCAGGTAGGAGTTGCATTGCTGGTGAGAAACTTTGAATGTTTGGCTTAAGTAAAAATCTCATGTTGATGGTACAGTCCTGGGCTTGGCTCATGTACATGATCAATCCTCTTATAGGTAACCAAAATTATAAGACTACTTCCTAAGTTAGTGCTATTATCCTCTATCAGTTACTTGGGAATCACATGGAATGTAATCTTTTTATAAATGGGACCTACAGCAAAACATTGTGGGGTAGAATGCCCCTATTTTGCTTACAACCCTGCCTTAGTGGCTCTTGGAGAACTAAGCTTCCCATTAGTATCTATGATTGTGCTTGCCTGTTGAGCTTGTATTCCCTATAGTAGTGCAGATATGGGCATTGCAGATGCAGCGAATACAGCAGCGCAAGCATTTGCATTGGCCTTTTGAAACTCAGAGGCACATCTCCATCCTGTGCGCCTGCATTTTGAGAAGTCAGATGGGGTGTCCATTTCTTCTTCCTTTATGTGAATTATAAATATGCTTTATAACAATATGCTTTACAAACCTACTGATAGTTTATTCAGTAGGAAGGAAAATAGCTTATTAAAGGGCATCGTGTCTCTTGTCTCTGCTTAAAAAAAGCATTCCTTAAAGCTGTATTCTATTAGATCCTTGTTCTTTTGCCCCATGATATGGATGTAGCATGATTAAAACAAGACTAGAATAGCACATTATCCAATCCTCCTGCAACTGTACCATTCTGGAGTAAGTTGGAAGGTCCCACATTGATTCCCTACGTGTAAAATACCAATTTGCTAGAGTGAGAGCTAGGCTACACATTATCCTCATGCAATCCTGCCACTGTGATATGCAAGGTAAAGGGGGGGGGGAAGAAAAAAAGCCTCCAGAATGCCTTTTCTTGCATCTAGTGCACTTTTATTTCCTTTATGAGTTACTAGCTATCGCTGTTTCAGGAATCATTTTGTCTAGGAGTATTACTTTGCACCTGAATCATCTATTCTGATGATAGCAGTTTGAAAAAAAAAAATCACTGACAATCTATTTCTGTTTATTTAAAGTAATTACTGGATTCCCTGCTCATTAGTTAAAAAGGCTACAGAAGTGGCTTACAGATCAGTAACAAATGAAAATATTCCCTGATCTTAGTCTCACTATGATAAAATACATGATGCAAGGAAAAGGGACAGGGAGGCACTAATTTTAATGATCAAGATTCTTATATCAATCAGCTATAGTGCAGATATCATGACTGGAGTGTAGCCAGAGATTGTTAGTTCTCATATCTCAACCGATAGGGTGGCAGCAGCTCAAAGAGAAGAGGAACCAAAAATTGCTAGTCTCTTAATTGAAAGCATGGCACCCCAGGAGGCAGGATTAGGGCAGATCTGTTTTTCTTCATCTTGAGCAAGCTACTTTTCTCCTTGGTCTCAAAGCTCCCATGGTTATATTTGTGAGCAGCACAAGGCTTTCATTTTCAGACTGAGTTATAACAGCCATTTTTTCAGAGACAGCCTCTTCTCATTTTTTAAGGCAAAATGTTGGCCCTTGCCCTTTTATAGGAGCAGTTATCCTGACTACCAAGAAGGGGAGGATGTGGAGATGCCCAAACAACTGCCATCAGAGAAGAAATTGGACTACGATGATGAAACTATGGAGCTGATTTTACCTTCAGGTATATGATACTATGGAAATAAACCATGATTGTCCTACTAGGCTAGCTTTCTATCACTGCAATTTAGAGGGATGCCACAGCTAGTGTGGGGCAGGGTGGTGGGGGAATACATAGCTGGTTTCTAGATTTGTTGTTTGATTATCTGCCTTTCTATGAAATACTTATGCTTTTGTACCTATTCCACACGTGCCAGAACACAAGAAACTGCTACATGGATTGCCCTTGGTCTAAGACAAGGTTGCTGGCTGGGGAATTCTGGAAGTTCAAGTCCACACATCTTAAAGTTGCTAAGATTAAGAAACAGTGGTCTATGAATTGGTTACTGGCAGCAAATTGATTCCCTGAGAGAGGTTCCTTTGGTTGGTTAGGAGCCCAGAGAAAGCTGAGATGCATTTCAGAGAGCAGGTTCTCTTGGAGGAGGGGACTGGCTAGCAACTATTTTGTAAGGGCAACATTATTCTGGACTCATTTCTCTTTTCTCTCATTTTCTTTTCGAGGAGTGTCGCCTCTAAAAAGATATTAGCTATGTGAATGACAGTTCCCTAAGTGCCAGGAATTGCAATCTGTAATTATCACAGTCAGTTAAAAAAAGACCTTGTTGATTACAGTGGACGTACTTCAACATGCTGAATTTTTCAAATGTGTTCCAGCACGTCTGAAGGTACATGATGCAACAACTGAACCCTAAGCATATCTGGATCCGGTCAGTGGTTTAGTAGATTACCTAGGGAAGTCTATGTGCACTGCCTTGAATTAAATATTGGAAGAAAAGTGAGCTATAATTATACTAAATAGAGTAAATATACTTTTCATTGCAGCAATTAGATAATCAGATTACTTCCCTTTTGGATGTAGGAATCTGATTTGGATTTTTGCAATGCACTTTACATGGGACTGCCCTTGAAACCACCCAGAAGCTCTAACTGGTTCAGAATGCGGTGGCACAAACAAATATAGGCACACCTTCATACATCCATGAAACCCCAGTGCTCTGTGAGCTTCACTGGCTCCCTATGGATTTCTGGCTTTAATTCAGTGTGCTGGTTATCACCTACAAAGCCCTTGAAGGCACAGGGCTGGGTTACTTGTGGAGCTGCCCGTCTTCAATTGTCTCTGTCCCAAAAGATCCAGCAGGATGGGCAGGCTTCAGGTCCCTTCTCTGAAACAAGATCACCTGGCGGGAACCATGGGTGTGCACAACACCTGCCCTATGGAAAATTATTCCCTCTGAAGTTTGGATGGCTCAGACCCTGCTGGCCTTCCATAAGCCCTGAAAACCTGGTTCTTTGCCCAGGCACTGAGCCAAAACACTAGATGAACCCATCCAGCATTAAAGGTTTTTGCAAGGGCTGTACAGTGTTTGGCCTCTTCTGTTTCCTTTTAGTTCATTATTATTCTGTTCTTAATTTCCAGATGTTTGCTATGTTTTGTTTCTAATTTTTTTGTTTTCATGCTTCTGTACAATTATAAGCTATTCAGGGTTGCTTTATGAGTTGGGCAGCCCTATAAAGCAAATAAGCATAGAAACAAACAAATTTGCAAGTACCAAATGTTCCCAAGAGACTGGGCGTTATGAAAAAAACATTAACTGCATTTATATGATTTCCTTACCATGATTTAGGAGTGTGCCATTGTGCCAGTTAGCTCCTGTCCCCACCCAGACTGCTCAAAAGCAGCCTCCATTGATTGTTTAAATGAGATTTTGATCTGCCTGTGGCACTTTGCCCTTGCTAAGCAAAAAAGGAGTCAGTTTGTTTGAAGTTCCTTTTTCTGATTAGTTTTTCAAATCATGCAACCCTTTTGAATAACATATGGGCAGCCTTTTTTTTTAATCATGGGGTCAGGGGAGGATACCAGATGGGACTTGCATCTGGACACATTAACTAGAAATGATGGTGTGTTATGTAAACCTTTCCAGTGAGCATACTGAAAGCGATAGAATTGGTTTGCAGAATTTGGCTTACCAACTTCCACACAGACTCCCAAGAGCCCTCTTGTGCTGAATCTTTTCTTTGGCTATCATATGCTGTCTGAGGAATAAAGAATCTTCTCCCACTCTAGCTCACAAATTCAGCAAGAGTGAGTCAGTGTGCTGGACACAGTTCTGCTTGGAAATGAAGCAGGTCTGCCCCTTTAAACAAGTTGGAACTACAGTGGTACCTCAGGTCACGAACTTAATTTGTTCTGCGACTCTGGTCGCAACCCGAATTGGTCGCGACCCGAATCAAATTTTCCCATAAGGTTCAATGTAAATACGGTTAATCCGTTCTGACCCCTACGAATTTGGTTGCCAACCGATTTTGGTCGCGACCTGAATCAAATTTTCCCATAAGGTTCAATGTAAATACAGTTAATCCGTTCTGAACCATATGTATTTTTTTTTAAACCACAAAAATATGAAACAAAGTACAGTACAGTACAGTATGAAGAAAGAGAACACTGACCTTGCTCGAGGCGACTTCTGGCGTGGAGGACAGGAAGGCGGGTGGCGAGGCGGTTATTGTTTGGAGGGAGAGTCCCCCTCCCTACAGGAAGCCACAACCACATGTCACGGCAGGGAAAATGGCCACGGATCCTGTTCGTCACCCGATGCGGAGTTCACGAACGGAAGCAAAATTTGCGAACGGTGCTGTTCGTGACCCGAATTGGTCGTGAACAGAAGCGTTCGTGACCTGAGGTACCACTGTACTTAGAAGCCATAGGCTATTGAGTTAATGGAGAGGAAAGGGTTCTGTACTTCAAATAACCGAATGTGAGTTAAATAACTTTTTTTTAAAATCAGTTCTTCAGAACTTAAGTGATGTGGATGAAGTAACATGGAATATGGAATGTTGGAATTCTAAGCATTCTTTTTTCTTGATTCACTAAAATGTGTTTTGGGAATAGGATGCTATATGATTAACATTCTTTGGAATAGTTGATCTCAAGTCCTTTGATAAAGGAGAGTTACACATGAAATAAAATGAATGGCTATGTTCTAACATTTCTCTAAACAAAAGGGATTTCTAGCATATTATAGTGTAACACTTATTGGACTAAAATTTTATTGTAGGGAATTGTTTAAAAAAAAAAAAAGAATCTCAGGGGCTTGTTGCTAATAACCTCTGGGATAAATAATACCTAGTTGGAACTTTATGTCTCAAAATGTATTTTATTCACCCTGGCTGTGTTAATCTCGTTATACTGGATACAGCCCCATTATTCATAATTACTAGTTTATATGTTCTAAAATATTTTAATTGTTCATTATCGTATTGCGTTTTATACCTAGAAGTGCATGACATGGCACGTGATATAGGCAAAATTATATACATAAATAATATAGGGTAAGAAATAACCTGAGCATTGGAATCCAAACAGAATTTAACAGTTCTTTCTCTAAGTTCCCTTTTGGGTCAAGGTAGTAGGGCCTTAGAGCATTCCAGGGTGAATTTCCAGCCACTTCTGCAGTTACATGCTTTTGGGAAAGAGAATGTCCCTCAGCCTAGAGACACAGTGTTCCTGTCATTAACAAAAAGGGTATTTCATATCTTTTATTGCTTTAATATATGAATATGTTTTCTGACAAAGGTGCCAGGATTGGTCACCGTTCCTTGATGAGATATTACAAGCAGCGATTTGGTTCCTCACGAGCAGTAGCTGTTTCTAGAAATAGACAGGCAGTGGGCAAAGTGTTGCAGCAGTATAAAGCCCTCGGTTGGACAAGCAACTCAGGTGAGCAGATAAAAGCAGTATGTTACATCAGCGCCTTACTAGCTTGCTTTTTTTTTTTTTTTTACTGCTTTTAACACCATTTGCAGGTAAAATATGTAAACGATAAAGAGCTCGTGTCCTTGAGAAGCATCTTCTTGAACCAGCAGCTAACTCTAGACACTGATGACAGCAGAACTCTTTTCTCACTTTCCAAACTAGATAATGTCACCTTTTCAAGGACTGCTACATTTTAATTTCACGTTTGTGGTATATCACTTACGTTGTCAGTTGTAGTAGGAATTCTTCGATGCCCCTTCTTCCCTAATTGTATTAGGGTATGAGTGAAAATCCAGCATCATGAAACCAAAACCCTGTCGTGAGAGGGCTTTCTCCAAATTATCTAGCTGTCAGTGGAATCCTCTCCCCCTCATGGTTATTCTACCCAAAAATGTCACTGAATTCTACTGATAGCTCAATTCATAGGAATTTCTGGCTGTACTACTGGAAACAGAATATTGGCCTAGATGGAGAGTCACTGATTTCTATGTTGACCAGTTTGCAGGGCCAGAACAATAGGCAAATTCAGTGTAGGATAATTTCAAAATGTTTGTGTTTAGAGTGTAAAAATAGTTGCACTTCAAAGGTGACAGATTTTATGGAAGAGCACGGTATATTTGTGTAGAGTTTGTAGCAGGGTTAAGCAGCTTTGTTCATCTTAAAAATAATTATACTTTCTGGTTAAATTCAGATATTGGCTCTTTCTCCATTACTGCAGGAGCAGCTCTGGCTCACGAGCGTGACATGCAGTACCTTCAGAGGATGAAAGCAAAGTGGATGCTGAAAACTAGCATGCAAAATAACATTACAAAGCAGAAGCATTTCCGCTCACAAGTCCAGTTCTAAGAGTGCAATAGAAAGTACTGCAGTATTGCTGCCGTGAAATTATGGCTGATGCCTTACCAATAGTTGCATCTAAGCTGCTATTTCAAACATTTCACTTGAATTTTGTCAACCAGACTTAAGATCAATAAAGCATATGCATAAAAATGTATTGTAATTGGTCACAGTATTGATTCCCAATCATGTGTACTACATAGCTGGATTTGTTAAGCTGTACCTCTTGTCTGGGGCTTTCAGATAATATGCATAGTTCTGGCTTGACACTTGAAACTGTTTCACACATACTAGTTTTGTGAACCATTTTACATCCTGGTTGGTAAGTCACCATTACTCATGTATTAAAACCCCATCTAGTTACCAACTCACTGAGAATAAGTTTGAATTGGAGATTGCCTGCCTTACACTATTAAACCCAATGCTCCAGCAGTTCTCTGCTATTCCCAAAGGTAAACTGAGGTGGTAAAACATCCCAGATGGCTAGAAGGGGTTGTGGGAACAATTTCATTAATTAATCTTCTGATACATGAGTGTTTTATGGTTGGCAATGCTCTCCCCACATCATTTTGTCACGATGCCAGTGGCATGCAGTATTTCCAAAATTCCAGTTGAGGTTACTAGCCCCAAAATGTTGTGGACCTTTGCACTTGGCCAAATTACCACTGCGTGGTTTAGCATGTCATGTAGGCACAATTCTCATAATTGATTTAATGCTACATTTATACTGGGCTTGTACTGAAAGTGGAAGGCAGATCTATATATTACTATCTAATGTAAAACAGGTGAGTTTTTATAAATCTTCCAGTTAAACTAACTGAATAGCTTTAAATAATTAGTTAGAAAAAGGCATCTCACTTGGAGGGACATTTCTCAAGCAATACCATATGTGACTGCATCATAAGTGACCTTTCTCATTGCAAAATGACCGGGCATACAATTAACATTTATTACATTCAAATTATGTTGCTCAAAAAGATGAAAATAAGGAGAATGTGAATTAACAAGATGGAACTGCCTGACCTCTGAGTATAATGCTCACTCATTCTTGGCTTGACAGCTTTAATGTTTGCATTCGTTTGCAATGGAGTTATATCCTAGCTTTGCAAAATATTTCCCTCTTAAACAGTTTGCTATATACAGGTGAAACTCAAAAAATTAGAATATCGTGCAGATGTTCATTTATGTCAGTATGGCAACTCAAAAGGTGAAACCAATATATGAGATAGACGCATTACATGCAAAGCGAGATATGTCAAGCCTTACTTTGGTATAATTGTGATGATTATGGCGTACAGCTTATGAAAACCCCAAATTCACAATCTCAGAAAATTAGAATATTACATGACATCAATAACACAAGGATTGGAAATAGAACAAGATCGGACCTCTGCAAAGTATAAGCATGCATATGTACTCAGTACTTGGTTTGGGCCCCTTTTGCAGCAATGACTGCTGCAATGCGGCATGGCATGGATGCTATCAGCCTGTGGCACTGCTGAGGTGTTATGGAAGACCAAGATGCTTCAATAGCGGCCTTCAGCTCTGCTGCATTGCTCGGTCTCATGTCCCTCATCTTCCTCTTGGCAATGCCCCATAGATTCTCTATGGGGTTCAGGTCAGGCGAGTTTGCTGGCCAATCAAGCCCAGTAATCCCGTGGTCACTGAACCAGGTTTTGGTACTTTTGGCAGTGTGGGCAGGTGCCAAGTCCTGCTGGAAAATGAAGTCAGCATCCCCATAAAGCTCGTCTGCAGAAGGAAGCATGAAGTGCTCCGAAATCTCCTGGTAGACGGCTGCGTTGACCCTGGACTTAATGAAGCACAGTGGACCAACACCAACAGATGACATGGCTCCCCAAATCAACACAGATTGTGGAAACTTCACACTGGACTTCAAGCATCGTGCATTGTGTGCCTCTCCATTCTTCCTCCAGACTCTGGGTCCTTGGTTCCCAAATGAGATGCAAAAGTTGCTCTCATCAGAAAAGAGGACTTTGGACCACTGGGCAACAGACCAGTTCTTTTTTTTTTTTTCTGTAGCCCAGGTAAGACGCTTCTGATGTTGTTTGTTGTTCAGGAGCGGCTTGACAAGAGGAATACGACATTTGAAGCCCATGTCCAGGATCCGTCTGTGCGTGGTGGCTCTTGATGCACTAACTCCAGCCTCAGTCCACTCCTTGTGAAAGTCCCCAACACTTTTGAATGGCCTTTTTCTGACAATCCTCTCCAGGCTGCGGTCATCCCTGCTGCTTGTGCACCTTTTTCTCCCACACTTTTCCCTTCCACATAACCTTCTATTGATGTGCTTTGATACAGCACTTTGGGAACATCCAACTTCTTTTGCAATTACCTTTTGGGGCTTCCCTCCTTATGGAGGGTGTCAATGATGGTTTTCTGCACAACTGTCAGGTCAGCAGTCTTTCCCATGCTTGTGATTCCTACTGAACCAGCCTGAGAGACCATTGAAAGGCTCAGGAACCCTTTGCAGGTGTTATGGATTCGTTAGCTGATTAGAGTGGGACACTTGGAGCCTAGAATATTGAACCTTTTCACACTATTCTAATTTTCTGAGATTGTGAATTTGGGGTTTTCATAAGCTGTACGCCATAATCATCACAATTATACCAAAGTAAGGCTTGACATATCTTGCTTTGCATGTAATGCGTCCATCTCATATATTGGTTTCACCTTTTGAGTTGCCATACTGACATAAATGAACATTTGTACGATATTCTAATTTTTCGAGTTTCACCTGTAATCTCATGTAAAAATCATCCAGTACTAAATGTGTTCATTGTCCTTGTTTGGGTTCCCCCCCCTCACTAGAATAACAATGAAAATGACTACAAAACACTTGAGGCCCGGTAACAAATTGGCCCCTTATATTCAGACCCCTGTGGTACTGCATTCCTCACAACTTTATTAAGTATAGAAATCTTGACTGCTTATTCTGAAAGCAGAAAATAGAAGACCAGCTGCTGGTGACTTGGAGATTGTGGTGAACTAGTTAGTGCTGGTAACTAGTTGGTAAGAAAGGGAGGCCCATGGTCATGCTAACAGTGGTACAGTATGCATATACCCCAAATCCATCATGTGTCTTGCATTAAGCAGCATTATCCAGAGTGCAGAAAAAGAAAGCAATAGTAGGCAGAGGTGAAAAAGAAAAAGGGAGGGGGACAACTAGAATAAATTTACATCAATGCCATTTATTATACTTTTTCCATTCTTGCAACTTATCTTTTCTTCCACCACAGTCATACACCCCTCCATTACCTTTTGTTCTTTAGCAGCATGGCATTTTAAGTTTTAATAGAATATGTACAGAATCTTTCCTTCCATAACTTTGCAGAATTTATAGAAACTTGACTCAAAGTAAGTCTAATTTTTTTATCCCTGCCCTCCTTGAAAGAAAGGAGAATGCCTCTTGCTATGCCTGTGATCAAATTTCCCAGCAAAGCCATGCTTTGCACTCTCTCTGACTTTTCCCAGCTGTCCCAATTTGATCACCAGAGAGAGCAAGCAATCCTCCTTGCATCCATTCAGTGCAATTCTTTATTTTTCCACCAGAAGTTCCCTATGTGCTTGATGGCACTTGCTTCCAAGTAAGTAGCTACAGGATTTTGGTGTCTTTTTCTTTATATTATGTATTACCCAAAGCACAGAACTGATGTAGGTGTTTCTTCAGTGCTTGATGTCAAAATATCTTGCCCAGAATTCATGGTCCTTAAAGAAGCTCTGCAGATAAAGCATATAGAAAGAAGGATCAAGTATCCTGTTTCCTAACAAGAAGAGTAGATGGGATACAGGTAGTCCTCATTTAGGTACTGCCTCAGCAACCAATTGTAGTTACGATGGTGATGAAGAAGACACTTTGTGAACAATGCCCTTATTTACGACCTCAGCGTTTCTTTCTCAGTCCCGGGTTCACCATACAGTCAGTACGCATTGTCTTGTGCCTGACCCATTTTTTTTTCTTTTTCTCCCCCTCACAGAGCAGAGAGATTGCTTAAACAAGCTATCTCTTCCTAAGCTGCTTTTCTCCTCAGCACAGGGTTTCCCCAAAATGTGCAAAGGGCAAGTTAACTAGCTCAGCTCTGTGACCTGAATTAACCAGCTGGCAGCTGTTGCCTGTAACTGACAAGACTTTAATCAGTTTCACATCTTCTGCTTTTGGTTGCCTCCCAAGTGGCTCAGAACTTAGACCCCTGAGCCAGCTAGGCAAACAGCCAGCATTAGCGCATTCTTTTCCATGTGTATTCCCTATTGTGTGCCTGCTTCCTCTCTTGTAATCATTTCTTCTCCAATGAATGGAAATACAAACACTAATTCCCGTCTTGCTAATTATCCCAGTGCCTGGGTGAGCTTTTCAAAGGGCAGGGGAGTGGGGAAAAGAAAGCTGAAGTAAAATCGTAAGCACAGTCACAGTCACAATTTTTCACTTAGCGACCGCTTTGCTTAATTCATTGTTTCCAGTAGTGGCTGAGTTGATTCCTCTGGAAATTTGGAAGTACTTATCCATGATTATTGTTGTGTATGGTAGGGGGTGATGTGTACTATTAATACGCATTTTGCCCCTGCACTTCATGTGGTTTGAAAGATCTGTATTGCTGGGGGAGTTTTGTCACCACTCTTTTCAGTTGACTCATAATAGTTAGTTGTGTATGACCTGTATGTACTGTAAATCAATTCTTTCTGTTGCAACACAGCAATGACTCTGCAAAATATTCACGCCATTTAGCACTCTACTCTTTCAATACTGCAAGCATGCATCAAATCCTGAAATGGCTTCTAATCAATGCACTGTTAAAAAATGAACATCAGACCTCCACAGAATTATTCATATTGCAATACTAAGCCTCTTTTACACTAGATTATCTTCTGCAAGAGTAATAGATCTCCCCAGGATTAACAATTGCTAATCTATGGTACCATCAGTTTTTGGCAAGACTAACAGAAAGATCAATATTAAAAAAAAAAAAAAGCTCAGAAGAGTTGCTTTTTAAAAATGAAAGGAAAGAAATGTTCTTCTATGTTACTTAGAAGAAAATGGATTCAGTGATTCAAATCCATTAAAAAAACATGTGAAGTCTTCCTACATGAGTAATAGAATCCATCAATCAAATTTGTCATGAACTGCTCTCTTAAACTGAATCAAGGTGTTTGTGAATACTGGACTGGAAAACTATTAAGAATTTCTGAAAATGCAGTCTCATCTTGAGATTACCTTAAAGGCATTAGTGATTCGGAAAGGGTTATTGAGCATACATATATTTTAAAATGCACCAATGTCCCTACTGATTAAAAAAAAAGGGGGAGTTCTTTATTAGAAATTATGAAAAAGGCTTGGGATTCGAAGGGCTGATATCTATTAAACTTCCATGGTTGTCAACAGGGATGTTGAGAGGATAAAATGGGGTGGGTCTCTTTGCTCAATATTGGCTTGTAGTAATACAGACAGCCCCTTCATAGTACAACCTTTCCTTTATAATATAATAGACAGGTCTGCAACATTTACCTTCAAACCTTGCAAAAGTTTCACAGTTATTTATTTAATTAATCTTATGTATGAGTACCATATGCATATGATAGCTTTATTTACTATATATCTTACAACCTGTCTAGAAGCTTATACACACACCTATGCACTTCGCCACGTGTGCAAACACACACAAAAACATTTTTCAGGTATAGGAAAAGTGAAATATAAAATCAGATATGATATGCAAGAGTCCTTGTTTGATATGAACTTGGCCAAACTGGTGGAATTACAGCTATTTCAAATAGCCTGCTTTTGTGCAGCCTGAACTTTGATTTGCTCAGGGAATAATGTCATGATAACCGCCCTTGACACCCCCCAGGCTTCCTGTCCCAAGTGACTTGATGTTTCTAAGATTATTTTAATTAAAGAATAAATTAAAACTAAAAGGATAAATTAATAGGAAGCAGAAAAGCCAGAAAGCACAGCCCCCAGAATCATTATTTGTTCATGAGAATTTTTAAAAAATTTTAACAAAATAAAAATGGTCTTTAGTTCCAGGCAAGACCAAGTCAAGCACCATCTCTGTTATAACCATTTACAGATTCAACATTACAATTTTTCATAATTATAAACAATCACAATTCCAACAAATTACCCCCCCCCCCCCAAAATCCACAAGTATCTTATTTAATTAATCTTACGTATGAGTCCAATGTTGCAGCACAGGTTGTTCAGCCAGCTATTCAAAACAATATATTCTTCTCAGTGGTACTCTCCTCTTGAGTAAATCCTTTCTCCCAAGAAATCAGTTCTTCAGCTTTGCAATGTATTTCAGATCTTCATCACCATGTTCCTGTCACTGCTTGTGGGTGGTGCTGTGACTGTATTTTAGAAGTGGCTCTTTGATTATCTATGGAAAGGACAGAAAGCCTCTTTTTAGATACAGCAAACTTTTTCTGGTCTATGTTCAATAATACATCTTGCTACATCCCTACCCAACAATTACTTTTGCCTAAGAATTATTTGGGGAAAGATAGGCATCACTAAAAGTGCAGTGCCGCAAAACTGCTGCCATTTCTCATTAGCACCAATGTTGCTCCTTCATATTTTATCTTTGCCTTTTGTTTACTAATAGGAAGGGGCCATTTTAATCCAAGGCCTCTCCAGCCGTAGACACCCATTCTACAGACTGTTATTTCTTCAGGGGTAGTTCTGTCTTTCAATATATTGCAGCGCTGCTTTGCCTCCGTACCATAAATGTTACCAGTTCAAAAGTTTCACTGTTGAAGCCTCAGCACATTTTATGAAAGGAGCAGCTCTAACATGTCTTTTGCAGATAAGGAGTCACTGCTTGTTGCACACTCCCTTCCTTGGGCATTCTGTTGTAGGCATGATGACAATTGGTTTACATTGCTGAAGAGCAGTCTCAGCCTTGGGAGCCACATGGAGTTCCTGCTAGCATCCACGCTGCCTTCAGGAAGACTCTTCCCTTCTTCCTATCAGATTCATTTTCCCCTCCCCACAGCCTGCTCGGTGCTGTAGGGAACAGCTGGCAAGGGCATAGATCAACGTGTTCTTCAGCTGTTCCCACCACCAGTCAGCTGGGTTAATCATGAGAGGAAAATTATCTGAGTGTGTGACTATGAGGGGAATACAAGGTGTGCTTATACATAATAAGAGTGAGCAAAGGAATGGCTGAAGTGAATAGGGGAAAACCTGCGTGTTTGTTTGCCCTGGCAAGTATTACAGAAGGGAAAAGAGGATCCACCATTGATATAGACCCTCAGGAATACAGAGAAAAAAGTTTGCCCACCTCTGGTTTAAATTCAGAAATACCTAGCCACCTATGAATAGAAATGGATGGGAGTGGGTGATTTTTAGAGCAGAAGGAAAGGAATATGTAGAGAAAGGAAGCTAAACCTTATCCATACTTGTCAATTATCTCCCATAACATCCAATGAAAGCCAGTTTGGTGTATGGTTAAGGCACCAGGCTAGAAACCGGGAGACCGGGAGTTCTAGTCCCGCCTTAGGCATGAAGCTAGCTGGGTGACCTAGGTCTAGTCGTTCTCTCTTAGCCCTAGGAAGCAGCAAGGGCAGACCACTTCCAAAACCTTGCCAAGGAAACTGCAGGGACTTGCCCAGGCAGTTGCCAAGAGTCAACACTGACTCAAAAAAATAAAACAAAAAACCTTCAATTACATTTTTTTTTTAGTCAAGCAGGTTGAGGTTAGCAAGGCAAATTAAGCACTGTGGTCATATCTGATTGTATACCATTCAGATTTCGGCTACCACCAACAGCTACTTGCTATAGCTCTCTATGTCTATATAGATATATTTCTATTTTCTAATGAAAATTGGACATCTCCATTCTTGCAACAGAGCAAAATAAACAAATTTAATGACATTTGTCTTCTTTAAAGTCTCCATTAGTATTGTATTTGTAACTGCATCCTTGCCATTTCAAAGATATTAATGTGATACCAGCTTTTTGTGTTTGTGTGCGCATGTGTGTGTGTGCATGATGAGCATAACCATTCACAGTATTAATTCTTCAACAGATTCCTGTTCCCTGACAGCTTTCTAAGGAAACCTATTGAGCCATAGGACTTGTGAAGAACAATGTTAAATCTCTGTCTCCTTCTCAGCTCTAGATCTAACGCCGACTGGCTTCTTATTGCACACAGAGATCTCACTTAATACCTTCTCTTGAATCATCTCTGCTGATGACATATGTCTTCTTAGGCTGTTTTAGTTCACTAAGACAACTATCAGAACGTGAATGCCCTAGGAAAGTTTTTGAGCCACTGCTTTTAAAGCACCCACAATTATTTTATTTTTAGGGTTACATGTAAATAAGGTTAATAAATAAACCAATCCCTTCAGACTACAGTTATACCAAACTGATACTACAAACAGTGATTCTTTTTCATAAAACAAATCATCTTATTGAACTGGAAAGCAGTTATTGCTCTTCTAATATATCAACTTAAATACGATTGCTGTCAGTTGAGCTTCCAGCTTGATGTCTCTCTCTAACTAGTATTTAATCCCAAGTTAATTTAACTGTGCATTCATTTAAATAACCTAATACTGGAACAATGTTGTTCTACTCTTGGGGGTGGGGTGACAACTTTATTTAATAAAATGGAATATGTTCTCCCAGGACAAATGCAGAAGGTTGCCTGTAAATCAAAGATGCTACAATTTCAATGTCAGAAAGCTGTTAAACAAATGATATTTAAGTGCAAAAATTGTAGCTTGTGATTTCAGTTTCATCAGTTACTTTATTTTGCAGAAACAACAGAAAAAGCATTTGAACAGAATAAAATTCAGGGAAGCACTTCATTTTGATAGACAAGCTATTTAGGAAACAATCAGATGACATGTGAGTGTTGAGGACAAACAAATATTTCCTCAACTTAATGAAGCAAGTGATTTCCTTAGAATAGTCTCTCTCAACCTTGGCAACTTTAAGATATGTGGATTTCAACTCCCAGAATTCCCCAGCCAGGAATTCTGGAAGTTGAAGTCCACATATTTAACTGCCTTAGGACAAGTTGTATAGCTATAGTTATTAAAGCTTCAACACAAAGCCATTTCAAGAGATGTTAATGTTCAGTGGAAGAATAAATTAATGTGGAGCTGCAGGCTATTAACCCAAACTATAACCTCTATTAGCTGAAAGAGAAAGCATCAGCAGCACGATGCAGCTTGAAATTAAGGTATCTGTGTAAGTGTAGGGGAAATCGTATAATGCCATAACTTAGAATAGTGAATAAAACAATTTTCAATGCAATGTTATCTTTAACCTTTAACTAGAATAAACTTTGTGTTTTGAGATACAAAAATTAGATTATTCAATAATAACAATTGAAAGGACAAATTTTATATTTACTTGTGAGAAAAAAACCCATAGACTTTATTAGCTGGATCACATGTAAAATAATCCTGTATTCAAAGATCTGT
Organism: Liasis olivaceus; assembly: GCA_030867105.1. Taxonomy (NCBI): domain Eukaryota; kingdom Metazoa; phylum Chordata; class Lepidosauria; order Squamata; family Pythonidae; genus Liasis; species Liasis olivaceus. The sequence continues at coordinate 82,682,293 of CM061350.1, forward strand.
TAAAACCTACTGTTGATACATGAAGTAAATTTAATTATTATTCTTGACTGAGTGAAGGCAGAGGTTATACTTACTTAACTGCAGATAAGTAATTCTAATATTACTACTTTCATCTGTTTATTCTTCATTACTCAGATGTCCTTTATTCTAGATGAGACATCAGTTACCAAAATATAAAATGAATGTTCAATTGCATACACATTTCTTTAAAAGAATACTATTGTTATACTGTCATAGCAGTTGCACAGTGCAAAAGAGCTGATTATGACCTTTTTTTTACTTCAGAGCTCCATAAATGTCCCTATATAACAATAATTATAATTTCAATTAATTAATTTCTTTCAATTTTCCACCAAGTTAATTATGATACCATTATTTTACCATCAAGAAAATATTTACAGTGTAATCCTGTACATAAGGATCAGAATAGTGCAAGCCATAGTTTTCCCTGTGACACTCTATGGAAGTGAAAGTTGGACTTTGAAGAAGCAGGATAAGGAAGAGTATTGATGCTTTTGAACTTTGGTGTTAGAGAAGACTCCTGAAAGTATATTGGACAGCCAAGAAAACAAGCAAAGGATCATCTAACAAATCAACCCAGAGTTCTTGAGACAACATGACCAGGCTCAAATTATCCTACTTTGGACACATCATGTAAAAACCTAGCTCTCTGGAGAAGGCTCTAATGCTGGGAAAAGTAGAGGAAAGAGAAGAAGAGGGTGACCAGCAGCAAGATGGTTGGATTCAGTTACAGTGGCAAAGAATGTACAGTTGGAAGACCTGAAAGACCAGGTTAGGAACAGACCATCATGAAGAAAATCTATTAGTAGCTAAGAGTTGACAGTGACCTGATGGCACATAATCAATCAAAAATCCTATGCATATGTATTTAGAAATAAATCCTATTAAGACAAATTTTCTGTTAGATAAGTGTATATTATGTGGCAGCCTCAGAGTTATCTGATAATCATGTTTAGAATTCTTTAATAGGGAACATGAAAAATAGAAAATTATTTTTCAGACTGCAAATTAAAGAAACATTTAAATATATATTTTAATATTATTTTACAGCACTTTCCTAGACATTTTAGGCAATAATTACATCTGGAAAAATGCAATTATTTCAGTCAGTATCACCAGTCAGTTTGTATTATAATACACAATTGACATCAAATTATGATTTCATAATCAGGAAATATAGCACTTAATTGAAGTTTGCATACCGTTACATTGATATTTTATTACACTTAGTTGATTTCCATTCTTCCATTTTATAATATATTTTTTAACTAAATAATACATTAGAATAAGCATCCTGGTGATATTTAGCTCATGATGAAAATAAATCATTATGTTACTTTACAATAAGTATGAGTAAAACATGATTATTGAAGCATCTTCTGTTGTAATAGTTACACAGAAATCAACAATTTAGGGTTACTAATTTTTTATCTGACAGGAATTTAGAAGACTTAAATTTGTTCTTATGATGTGTTATGAAAGAGAAAAGTTGAAGTGAAATGTACTAATTTGCTATTTGGTTGACATAAACTGAGTTGTTTTATACTGTTTGATGTGACTATAAAGGAACTGCAATAAATAGATATGGAAATTGCAGTGACATAATGAGGAAGGGTAGAAGCATCTGAAGTTTCAAAATAGCTGATTTTTTTTTTTTTTTTTGAAAAGAACAGAAGTAAAAAAAAAACTTTCTTCAGATCATACACATATTCAGGAAATTATCTCAGGCTGAAATAGATATTTATCTCTCAAGTAAATAGAAATGAAGAATATGGTATAGGACATATGCTGAATGCCCTACTGTATGAAAAATAATTTACCTATCATTTTACATTCTTTTTTTAAAAATATAAACTAAGCAGTGGTTAGGTTACATTTTTTAAAAATAAGTTTATTGAAATTTTAATAAACATAGTAAAAACTAATACAAACTAAACTAGAAGAAAAAAGAAAAAGAAAAGTTCAGAAGGTGCAGGGAAAAAAAAAGAAAAGAAAAGAAAAGAAAAAGGCAACAAAGACAATAATAAAGAAGTAGCTTCCAATCTTCATCACACAAGCATAAGCTATTATAGTAAATTTTCACCCTCTTTTAAAGTTACAAATAAAAAATGTCTTCTCCCCATAGCCTTTTATCTATACACAATCCAGAAATCATCATCTTTTCAGTCCTGATTCAGCAAAAAGTCCATTAGAAGTTACCAGAAATGTCAAACAAATACTTTATCCCTGATCAAATAGTCCAACTTTATATTCCTTCTTTCTGCTCTTCACAATCTTGATCTTTAAATCATTCCAATGGCATCGCAGGATTTGATCTTTCATCAATCTTTGGCATTCAAGAGGACTCTTCAAAGCTTTCACCAGCCTACTTTTTAAATCCCATAAAGAGGCATCATCCAGAATTTCTTGTTGCAGCTGTTCCATGTCCAGATCCTTTTCTTGATTTGTCTTTTGTACAGCATTCCCATTTTGGTAATCTCAATTTTATTGTCTTCCATGTCTTCAGACTGTAATGTCTATGTCAGGTAAAAGTTTTTTAAAATTTTTCTCATCGTCTTCTAAAAGTTTATCCATTGAAATCTGTATCCTTTCTGAGATATTAGTTATTAACATCTCAGTCCAGGGTTCAAAAAAACTCTTTAAGATAAGAAAAAGTTATAGCTTGTTTAGCCATTTTAACTCTTTTCTGCCTGGTCCTTAAGTGCCCTTTAATGTCCATTTGCAACCATCATTAGCCTCAGTTCCTAATATGGGTTTAGTTCCATTTCAGTTGTTTCCCACAAGTATATTATTTAATTATATACTTGTTTTTCAAATCTTACATCAAAAATAACCAATATTCCAAATCTCTCTGGTCTCCCAATCCATTTAAAACTTTCTTAAAATCCTTTTTTTTTCTTTGTTTTTTGCCAATTGTATATTATTTTGAATTCTTAAGTCTTTGTTTAAAATTTCTTAAATCCAAAGAAGAAGGTAAAACTCAACAGGTGCCAAATTAAGCTCACCGTTTTGAAGGTCTCTGATAACCATAAAGTGGTTAAATTAAACTTTTCCAAATGTGATTAGAAAGTGAGTTTGGCTGGCTTAGTGTCCTTATTAAAGGCTCCACCATTGCTGAGAACAAAGATGTCCTCTCCCTTGGCTCCTGGTGCTCAAACCCAAGGGACACTGCTGTTTTACAGTCTCCTCGCAAGAAACTCCCATTCAGAGCACTCATGAGTGATCTCCTATTCTCTCCTTCTCCAAAGAGATTGAAAGGATTGGTCTACTCACTAGTATTTCATTCTTTGCAGTGGTCATTGTCTCCACTCATTCATAGAGACGTCTTCAGTTAGCCATGACTCACACAGAAAGCCGGTTTACTTCCATTAAAAAAAAAAAATTAAGTTTTATGGCCAAATAGCACTTCACTGGTGTTTAATTTTGGTGGGGGGAGGGGGAATAAAATATTAAAAGTTAGAAACTTCCATAAGGCAACAACTTGAGTCATTTAAACACCATTTCAGAAATCCCCTTCAAAATCAAAAATCCTTCCTATATACCTCAGATCCTTTTTCCCCCCTCTCCCAGTGAATATTCCATAGGTATCATTTTTCTATGCTGGAAAACCATTTAGAAGATGGATTTGGACCAGAGGAAGGTGGATCTGAAAGTGGATAACCTTCTATCTCTCTGCCTTGCCTTCAGCTGAAGGGTATTTAGCCTATATCAGGAGCAGATCTTTGTTTTTAATATGAAGGAGAGTGGCAAATCCTACTCTTCTCTTATATCTACTACTTCTGTTACTGCCAGGTTTGGAGTACATCAGAACATTCAACACTGGAGTGGTTCAAGAAGAACAATAGGTTAAAAATACCTTTACTTCAGCCAAGTGCAGAAACTGATTATGTAAATGCATCACTGTAGACTAAAATTATTTTATGAACCAAAAGACCCAGTCTGATAGTTTGGGGAAAGGCCTAAATAAATAAACACACAACTAAGTTACTAAATAAATAAATAAAAATGTACTGAGCTTTTTTAACCAACTCAAATAATAACACTTAAGAACAAAACTTGCACATTTTATTTTAAACTATTAAAAAGATAATATAGCTGAAAAAAAACCCCAAACAGTAATATCTAAAAAGAAAAAAATCAGAAAAAAGTAAACAACACATCTAATAATAAAAGAAAGAAAAAATCATGTAATGCAATTAATATTTCATAACTTTCAATTATATCAAAATAGCAATGTTACATTTATATACATCATTACAGTTCAATTTTAACAACAAGTTAAACCCAGATCATATGGAATCATACTATCTGATCATGCTTTGTCATAAGCTGGGCCAAAGGCTGAGAGTGAGTCCAAATTTCATTGGACCAAACTTCAGAATCTGGTAAAACCTTCCAGAAATATATAGTCCCCTTTTGGATTACAGAATCCAGGCATCAGTAGACTAATACCAGAATATAATTTAACAATGCATTAACATTGTAACATTTACTTTATTTCCAAGAATCCTGGATTTCCATAGTAATAAAATTTAACCAGTAGGAAACTACCAGTACATATGTCCAAAACACATTTATTAAAGTGCCTTCAAATTTATTATATCTCCATTATTAACAGCATTTTGGCATGCAAAAAAAAAAAGACAGACATATTTTTGCATATCCGTTGAGGACTCCAAAATACCCTGTGGAAGGATGAGCTGCCCTGAAACAGAAAAATGTTAAATGTGATTGTCAAGGTCCCAGGTTTTTTCCTCTTTGGTGGTCTCACTGTCAGGTGCCCAGCTTAGATACATAGGCAGTTACAGAGAAACAGGAAAACAAGTTTAAACTGTTAACATACCATACCTGTAAACTGGCAGATATGTTTTAAAAGAATAAAGTATAAAAGAAGCCAGAGTAGGTAGACAGAAAAAGGCGGGTGGGAGTGTCTTCTAGGTTTGGCAGGAAGTGCTTCTGGAGAGAAAGGTGATGGGACAGGATGTGGAGCAGAGGAGGCAGTGGCTGGGAGAGCCAGGAACCGGATGATCCACAGCCAGGGAGAAGGAGTCTGAGCCAGCTGAAGCCAGAGAAAGAAGCTGCCAAGAGTTGGCAAAAAGGAAAACGCCGATTATGGCAAAGTGGAAACGCCAGGTGGTTCAGGAGCCGGAGCACTGGGCAAGAAGGAATTTGAAAGGAATGAGAATAGTAACCTTTGGAAAAGTTAACAACCAGTCAGGCAGAACAAGTTATTAGCATTTCTAAAACCTGTAGATAAGTACACGTGGGAGTAGGGAAGAAACTAGTCACTGAAGATTTTGAGTGTTTAACTCATACAAAATATACTTAACATTTCTTAAAACCTGCAATCATTGACACATCAGTGTGTCAGTGTCAAACAAAAAAGATGAAAAATTTATACAATTTGAAGAAAAAAGCAGTATAATAGAGTCAAAAATTACCTGCAAAGTTAACCATGTAGCTAAATCTCTCAGTTGGGCGTCTGAGATTTCTGGGATATTTATTCCATTTTAAAAAGCATCCATATATAGATATTTCTGCATTTAGAGAATATAAGCCTTTATAATGCTGTATAAATTGAGAGTTAATTTCAGCATAAACTCTGAATTATTATCCCCAAATTTTTTATTGTAGTTACCTCTTGTTTCAGGTGAGAAGCCAATACTTTTCTGGGTTTTTCTCCTTGTTTTCAATACATCTTTTTAATACACTTTGATGAATATTCATGTAATGAAATGGCAATGGCAGTGGTGATTTGCAAAATACTGCAAGGCCAGAAAATCTTTATATTATTTATCAGGCAAATGGGTAACAACATGAATCAAAGAGATCAAAGAGGCCCAGTCTTAATGGGGTGTTAATAAATTGATAAATGAGGTGATAAGGTTTCCTCCAGCTTCCAAGATTCTGCTAACAAATCCTTTATCATCTTCTTTGAGTATATCAAACTAATAGACTCCATAACTTTCTTAGTTGTGACTGGCTGTTACAGGCTTTATTCAGTATTCAAACCGTTTATTACTGTTCTCATTATTACTGTTACTATAATTAATTAATTAATTTATAGGCTACCTGACTACCAAACAAGTCTGGGTCGCTTACAACCAAAAGCCAACATATAAAAATACAACTGACTAGAAGAGCAAAATATCAAAACCAAACCAACATAGATCAAGCCAGAATAAAACAAAACAAGGCAATATATGCGGGAGATTACAGCGGCTTAATGACGCTAAAAGTTGCCAGCCAGAAATGGCTGACGCTTCGGCGGTTCGAGTCCAGCCTTCGCGTTAACAGGGTGAGCTCCTGTTTCCTCCCCAGCTCCTGTCAACCCAACAGGTCGAAAACTCACGTGAGTAGATAAATGGGTACTCTCACTCCGGTGGGAGGAAAAATGCTGGCAGCGCCTTGCACAGAGAGACAGGACCAGTTGCCGGTAAGCGCGAAACCGCGCTCGCCCGAAAAGGGCGCGAAGCAACGGAAATCCCGCCTCCTGCGCTCGCCAGCTGGGCTCTGCTCTAGGAAGGAGGCTCTGGCAAACCACTTCCGAAAAACAATTGCCTTGAAAACTGCAAGGATTCGTCCAGGCAGTCACTGCCGGGTCAGTAATGACTGAGCGCAGACAAAAAAACAAAAACAAAACCCACATATACTCCAGATGGCTGCACCTTGCAAGGAGACCACAGAACAGCGGTCTCCTGCAGGTCTGAGTGCCGGGGGACCAGGGGATCAGCCATCACAACCATGGTGCAGCCTTTTTAAAGAACACTGGGTTTGCTAACCTCACTTTCTAATCACTTTAGGAAATTGCTTATTTAACTATCCTAAGGCTCTTAGAGATCTTCAGAATGCCAAGTTTGAAAAGCCACCTGGTGTGTTTACCTTCATTCTTGAACAAAAGAAAAATTAACCATAAGTTTAAGAAAGAATTGGAAATAAACAGCAAAAAACTAAATAAGACTTTGATATAAGAAAGTTAAAAATGAATTAAGGGTCCTGACAAATTTGGAATATTGACTTTTACTATAGTATTTTAGAAACAATTATATAAAATATACAGCTTTTCATGAGAACCAAATTGTTTTGTCCATCTTGGTTATAACTTTATGACTGAGACTTTATAATTTCAGAAATTGGACACAAGAGGGTACTAAAGATTCCAGGTGGGAAAGGGAAAAGGGGAAAAAAAGTGTAAACTTGCCTTTGGTTTCTGCTTACTATGGGGATTTACAAAATGACACAAAATGCTATAATATTTGAAATACTCCAGGACATTTTTGAAGAATGGGGCCAGAAAGTTGTAGTTGCAATGTCAGCAATGTCAGTAATGATGTCTGCTTCTATGGATAGACTATATTCAAAATATGTTAATGAGGGAATGGCAGATATGAAACAAATTTTGCCTGATGCCAAAATAGTAGAACCAGAAATACTGAATAATAATAATAATAATAATAATAATAATAATAATAATAATGACAGAGAAGGCAGCTAAAGTGGAAACACAAATGACAATGACCCAGATATGGGCTTTCTACTAGATATACAAAAGAATCAGTTAAAGTTTTGAAAATCAAAGTGGAAATACAAATGATAAACCAAGAGAATGACCTGGACAATGACTTTTTACTGGATTTACAAAAGCAGTTTGCTAAAGCCTCGAAGAAGCAGTTGGAATGGGAAAAAGAAAAATTGAAGAGAGACCAAATCCTATGACAACATCTGAGTGAATTAAAGATCAGGATTGTTAGAAGTAAAAGAAAGGAATACAAACTTGGTTTGTCTGACCAAGGTTAAAATAAGACATGTTTATATAAAGCTCTGGTAACCCTTTATGGATTTTTTGCTGACACCAGGACTGAAAAGTTAATGATTTATGGATTTGCATATAAATAAGGGATGGGTTATGGGAAGAAGAGATATTTGTTTGTAACCTTATAGGGGTGAAGAATTACTAAATTTGTTTATACTTGTTGTGATGATGACCGGAAGTCACTTCTTTATATATTTATTTTCTTTTTCTTTACCTTACTTTCTTCTTTTTCTTTCTTTGAACTTTTTATCCCTTCTTTCCATTCTCCTTCTTTCTCTGATTTTAGTTTGTATTTGTTTTTACTATTGTAATTAAAATCTTCAATAAAATTATAAAGAAAAAAGAAAAGAAAATTTACATAGCACATAATTAATTGAACAAACGAAAATGTAGGGAAAAAGGAAAAACACCTAAAACTAAACAAATAATAATGTCACTAAGGACTTCCAGGGGGGACATGCCAAAGCCTCAGTTTGCCTTCCTCCTAAGCTGTGCACCAGGAAAGGGAAGGGAAGGGAAGGGAAGGGAAGGGAAGGGAAGGGAAGGGAAGGGAAGGGAAGGGAAGGGAAGGGAAGGGAAGGGAAGGGAAGGGAAGCAATTAGATTCTCCCCACCCTGGCAAATATATGTGCATGAAATACACAGAATTAACTCTCTGGTCTAATTATTTCTCAACAGACTGTTGTAAAGTTCTCATCACAATGTGGGTATCTATCAGTTGTTTTAGATACCTGTCAGCTATTTCAGGATCATAACATTTTTTCACACAACTATCCAGGAATAAGCCAACATGTATAAGATATAAGAAGAATGTCTTAATCCCCTGTTTCCTGGCAATGAGATGTGCATGATGAAACTTTTTATGCTTCTTTACTACACTTGGAGGCAAATCTGAAAATAACTTTTATCATTTTTCCCCTTTGTATTCCAGAATTGTTGCATTCTTGGTTCCTTGTAATATTTTATCACAATATTTTTTGGATATCCTCCCCCCACCCCCAAAATTGACAACTACAGGATTGGAACATTGAAGAAATTTATCCTTCACAAATGCTCTGTCAATAAAATCAGCTTGGTCCAAATGAAAAGCTCTTGTTCCCCCTCCCCCCTCACCCCACAATTGCAAACTGCCAGTGATCGTTTACTTTCCAGAAAGGGGAACTTTAAAATACTGTATGTATTTTTTTCCCTGGATATTTGACCTTGGATCCATTTCAATTCATCTTGGCAGGAAACCAGCTTTTTGTTCTTGGTTTTGTCTAGCTCTTCCAAAGTTTTAAACTCCTTCTCATATACAGAGCTTCTTGCTGTTTAAATATTTTCATAATATCATATTATGAACCACTTCAGCAGTATGTTCTGAGAAGTGTTGATTCATTGGTTGTAACTCAAAATTTGTAAAATCCCTTACAAAAACGTTTGGAAAAAATCTCAGGATTTAAAACCCTGTATATCTCACATCTGAACTGAAGTTTCAAGCTAAAGACCTCACTGATGAAAGGGGTAAATAATTTCTCACTGAAAGCCACACACACACACACACACACACACACACACACACACAGACTAGCAATACAGTGGTTCTCCAGAAGCCAGAACTGGAGGATGCCATCTGACAAAAGCTGTTGCTCTGTAGTGAGAGAAGGAAAGACATATTGTCCTAAAAGCAACTCAAAACAATAACACTAATCATTCTGCTTATCAATTCTCTTTTGCTAACATCCATTATTTTTGTAATTTATGAAAGGAGAAAGAAACAAACTACACCTTAGCAGCTCGCCATCTTGCCAGAAGTTCCAAAGAAAACTATCTTGACAGCTTTCTGAAAAATTAATAGAGGAGACCCCAAGCAAATATCTGGAGACAAGATTTTCTACTATATTGAGGTCATCACAGAGAATATTTTTCTCCAGGCTTACATTCCTCTGGTCAAGATGCTGATTGTTACCTAGAAAGATCTCCATAGTGTAGGTCCTGGTTGCCTGTCTCTCCCAAGTAGAATCCGACTACTCTACACTATCTATTTGGGAAGGATTGCTCAAGATACCTACTGCCAGGAAATTAGAGAAGTTGGATTCAGAGGATGAGCTTCTTGACGTGGCCTCTTGATGTGGAAAACTTTTCCCCTGAAGTCAGATTTGCCCCCATAGAAGAGCAGTGAACATTGTTCTCTTCCAGAGAATGCTTGGTGAGGAAGTGTTTTCTAGCTACTGCACATTGTACAAACCCCAGCTTCATAGTGATTTTCAAAGGCAGCCCAGAATAGAGCTCCCTGGAGCTCATTGCAGCTTGTTATGCTTCACAAAGTGGAGTATGCAGATTTGTCACATGGAATATTACCTATCATTGCCATTATGTTCCCTTAAATGAGTTTGCAGGACCATTATACACAGATCATTTATGTGCCATATTTCTGACATACATAAGGAGCCTCATGTCTGTAGCAGGCTAGTTATTTCACTTTAGGCTATGGTTCTGCCCATTGCTGACTTGCAATTCCTGATATATTTGCTTGAACTTAATTTTCCTTTTGGGCCCAAATAGGTTAACATATCCTTACATACAAGGCTATAATGTTAGCATAGCAATTTTTGAGTTAGAACTACAGACTATAATAATAAATCTATGCCTTTAAGCTAGGTAACTGAATAATCTTAGAAGTCTTAAATAAAACTTGGAAAAATTAAAAAGCTGAAAGACTTTGAATCCTGTAGCTTTCTAAATAAATTAGTTATTGTAATAAATTATTTCATTTACTTTAATAAAGTTTTAAACAGATAACATTTTTAAATTAAAAAAAAACCAAAACATTGATTTCTCTATTAAGCCAGAAGTTAGATAACATGTATTATTTCAAATGTTCCTTGTCTAGGAAGAAATAGTAGATAGTATTCCCACAAGAAATTATGAATGATTCTATTATTTTTATTTCAAATCTGAAAATCAGTTTGGACTGGAAAGTAGAATACATAGTCATCAATGCTAATTACATAACTAAATGAACTGAGGAATTAGCTTAAATAATTTGTGACTGATACAAGGTATGCTATTATCCATGGATCCTATGGGCTGTGCTACAGTGTGTTTTGAATAATATTAAAAAAATCTTGGATGCTGGGAATATCATAGGAATAATTAAGGTAGTGAAACAGAGAAAGGAGACTGGAAACAAAGCATTGTTAGTGTTCTGTTTGTGTCTTTTGCTTGTGATCATTTTTCCCTATATTTTTCCATTAAATATGGAGATACTGTAACTTCTTCCCAATGAAGCATATGATGTTTCTATTATCTTACTATTATTCCACACAATTCTTATAAATTATTAACTCTCTAATTTACGTTCTTTTCTGTTTCAATGTAAGTATGCATTGAATAAATTTAGTCAGAAACAAGTTGTTCTATGTACGGTATTGTTTACATCTAAGTAACTCTGCCCAGAATTGCAGCCTTAATCTTGTCAGAAGATTATGAGAGCTATTAATATTCCTGTTACAAACCTCTATGTCTTTGCACAAATATAATCTTTGTGGAGGTGATGTTTTATATTTTTATTTCTAATCACATAATGAACATTTATTTCAGCATATATAATAACAATAATGGAAATGAGTACCTAGTCCTATTATGTGAACAGAATATTGCTCTATTATAGACTATTATTAACAATGTCAGCAATAGACGCCCAGGAAATACAGTTCATATTACAACAGACTCACTTTCATAGCTTTTATTTTCTTCAGGTTTTTTCTTTCATTTGTTTCAGTATTCTTTTTCCTTTCCTTCCTAATATTCTACCCATAACTTCAGAGTATTCTTGCATATGTATTGTTAGTTATTAGAAGCAGAAAATTATTTGGAGCTCACATCCAACTCAACTATACACAGGGAAGGATGTGTAGTTGTTTCTCCCTGATTCCATGCTATCACAGTTAGCTGGAAATTATCCTATTCTGTATGGAAGATACTTCAGTCTGGATTTTGCAGGCTATATTTGAGCAGGAAGAACATGAATAGTTCAGCACTCCGGTGTTTCCTAAGACTTAATACTCTTGATACAATCACCATATCTGATTGCCTGGCTGGGTAAATTGCATACTTTTTCATCCAGCATGTATTTCCCAGCTACAGCAGGACTCTTCTCAGTATTTCATGTATTCCATGCATAAGTAATCAGAGTAAATCCTGCATCTTTCCTTGGCAATTGGTTTGCACAGAGGGGCTTGTCACTGACATGCTGAACCAAGTTTGGTTAATGAATACCCAAACCCCACTACCTTACACATTAAGCACTGCACTTCAACCAAAATTGCCTCCATTTTGGATTTTTCAAACTTGACTTAGCGCATATCCAAAATGGAATCTTTTAGTATGGATGACAAAGTAAACTTCAAATTTTGGGTGTAGTGCAGTATATGAGAATGACAACAAGTACAATCATGTAATTGAGTTTTTGGATTGGAAACAACGATTGCTGTAAAAATCTGCCAAATAGCTATACTAACTCAACTAAGACACAAACATGCTGACAGCTTTGTCCTTCAGAGTGGAGAAAGGCATAAGGAAATAAACCATCCTTGCTTTGATCCTAACACAGGAGACAAGATAGTTCCATGCAACCAGTTTTCTCAAACCTACAAATCCTCACAAACTGAATCACAGCTCTCTGCAGTTGTCCTCATAACAAGTGAGTTGTCCTCATAACATGTGCTGAGCAGCACTTCCTCTCTCTGACCAATGGAGCTGCATAAAATTCAGCCACATCCTGCCCGCTGCCCGCTGCCCGCTGCCCCCTGCCCCCTGCCCCCTGTCCTATCCTTGTCCTATCTTTGCATGGTTCATTGTCACAATAATTTTTGAAAAAATAAGAGCCACTGCAAGGAGAGCTGAACCCCTCCCCCCATAAAAGACATGTGAAAGGGCACCATGGTATTTTGGTGCATTAATCCAGTTAGGGACAATTGAGTAGTCAGGAGATAGGCAGAAGCCAGAAATGCAAAGTAGAGTAATGAGCGTGATCAGCGGACTGGAAATTAAATTTTATGAGAGACTAAGGGAACTGGATATGTTTACTCTTGAGAAAAAAAGTGAGTGAAGAAAGATAACACTTTTCAAGAATCTGAAGAGGTACTACAGAGAAGGTCAAGATGTGTTCTCTATTGTCCTTCAGTGTAAGGCACAGTACAGCAGTCATAACTTACATAAAAGCAGATTATGGTTGAATGTTAAGAAAGATGCCTAATAATAAGAGGAGTTTGACAATAGAACAAATTACAATGGACCATGTAATTGGTGAGTTCCCTTTCACTAGATATATTGCAGCAGAGGCTGAGCAGCCATCTGTCAGGGATGTAGTAAAATGCATTATTTCACTGAGTAGGGAATTATGCTCAGTTGCCCTTATAATTGTATGATTCTGTGTGCATTGGCTCCTAGAGTCAGGTTTCTAGAAGTACAATAATCTCAGACTCTATTTATATGCATAGAGATTGCCGATAGGCAACTTTCAAGGAAGCTTTCATTGTTATTTATGAATTTTGGATTATCTAACAAATGAGAATTACCCATATTCTAAGATACATATTTTTACTTCTTCTGTTCACCAACATCTGTCCACTGGCAAATAGTGAAAATCTGTGAATGAGTTATATTTTTCTATCATATTCAGAAGAACAGGGAAATCTCCATAATATTGTGATTTATCTTCAAAATTGTTCTTCCCTCTATAAGGTCTCAGAGATGCATTAGGGCAATTGAAGGTAAAAGTGACTACATTTTTCCAATTATGTGTATTCTAGTAGTGGACAGACATGGTTATAACTAACACCTTAAATAGTATCTATTTTAAAACATTCTCATGGTATATTACTGGATTGAATAAAAGTGAATTTAAATTTTAATGATACTGATTTTAATTTTCTCTTGATTTTTTTTGTTTTTATTCTTATGCTTTATAACTTGTACTGTAGTTGCTCTAAGGTATCTTTGTTGTATAAACAGAAAGATAAGATATACATTTAATAAATTTAAAAATAACAGAAACAGATCATACATCACTTAATACTAAGTTTATCTCCTAATTAAATGAAATGATTTGTGAAACCTTCAAAATCTATGCTAAGAAAATTAAATACATTCTTTATTCAGAATCCTATGTTTTTAACAGTTTGTTCCAGAATCTTCATGAGCAAACAGGGATTTGACAAATTTGATAAATAAATAAAAACTAAAATAAAAATTGTGTTGTGAACATAGAAGAGAAGCATCACTGTGATTTAATGTTTAGTTTTACATGAAACCTTGCCCCAGCCATAACATTTATCAGCCATAACAATTATCATAACATTTAACCACTCATAAGATTAGGGGCAGGATTGTTGTGTGAACAAAATGACTGAAAGGAAGCAAACTTCTCAATTGCCTTGAGCTCCCATAGGAGACAGAATATTGTCAATGCCTCTTTGTGGGAGGGGATAATGTCTGCAACCTTGAAAGAGGCCCTGGTCCACCCCCTTTTCAAGAGATGCCTTGGATCCACTTGTATTTGACAAATATTGTTCTATGTCCAATATCCCTTATGTGAGGAAAGTGGTGGAGCAACAGCTACAAAGAGCCCTACAAGAAATGGATTGTCTAGATTTATGACAGCCAGGATTCAGATCCTGGCACAGGACTGAAATTACATTGATCACCTAAACTCAAGAATTTTGAGACTGAGACAATTATCAAAGGGTCATTGAACTAAGGTAGTGTGTTACTGTGAGTCCAGTTCTAATGCCTGAAGTACTGGGACATGGAGTAAATGTGCAAGGGGTGAACCAGCATCAAGAAAAACAAAGCAGGTACAGGAAGTGATTGCAGTTTTGTAGAAGGGAGGTCCATCCAATCTCACTGATTAATGTCAACACAAAGATTTTAACAGCAGTGTTAACAAGTGATATCATTTGTGCATAAGAATGATCAAGCAGGGTTTATAAAAACTAGGCATGTAGCAGACAACATTAGATTAGTGTAGATCTAGTAGACTTGAATAAAAATAAAGATCAGTTTGTAATTTTATCATTAGATGCCGAAAAAGCCTTTGACAAAATACATAAACCGTACATGTTTGCCGTACTAAATAGATTTGGATTTCCTTTGGAATTTATAAAATGGATTAAGATATTATATGAGTTGCCCACATCTAAAGTAAAGGTTAATGGCATGTTTTCTCCTACTTTTCCACTATTTAGAGGAACTAGTCAAGGATGTCCACTTTCACCCTTGCTTTTTAATATCTGTGTGGAATCCTTCACTATAGGGAGATCTGTGGAGTAGTACACAATTCAGCTGAACACAGATTGGTTTATCTGCAAATGATATTCTTTTGTTTATATTTAAACTTCATATTACTATTCCAGTGTTGATGCAAAAGATAGACGCTTTTAGTAAAATAGCAGGATACTCTGTTAACTGGTCCAAATTGGAATTGATGCCAATTGGTGAAAATTTGGCTAATCATTCATTTAAGGAATATCAATTTCATATTTGTACTGAATCCATTAAATATCTAGGTATGTGTCTACCAAAGGATATAACTAAGTTAAACATATAATATAAATAAAATGTATAGAGAGGTTTCTTCAGATATCGATAGATGGGAGTCATTAAACCTCACCCTTTGGGGAGAGGTGAATGCTCCCAAAATGAATATAATTCCCAGATTAATTTATATTCTGAGAGGAATTCTAGTTTTTATACCTGGAAAATATTTTCAGAAAATAAAGTCTTTGTTTAGAAAATTTCTATGGGGTTCTTCAATTCCGAGTGTATCTTTACAGAAAATGCAGTTACCAATTAATGAGGAAGGATTTGGTTTTCCGAATCTGGAACTATATCATCATGCTTACCTATTGTCAAGTATTAAATACTGGAAGCCAACAATTGGTGTTAATTTTCCAATTTGAGAACATTGGAATATACATATATAGCACCTTTGGTTGGATGGACGGTATTAGGATCTATACTATACTACCACTACTACTATAATATCTCTGGAAACAATTTCATCAGTTAGAAAGATATGGAATGTAATGTCTAATAAAACAAGATCTGACCTTTTTCCCATGCCAAATTGACTTTATGAGGAAACCTAACTTTAAAAATTGGGAAAAGGTGGTGATATGGAAAAATTGGATAGAAGCAGGGATACTGACTTTGGACCAAGTCATAGATGATGAAGATGAAATTTTAACACACTCTGTGTTGAGATAAATATCTATCAGATGCAACTCAATGCCAATATTTATAGTTACAACATTTGTTAATAACATTATTTGGATCAGCAACATTGTCAGCTTCTGAGATACCTAGAACAACTCGTTAAATTCTTTAAAACTAAAAAAACCTACTATTAGTTTTTATAGATATTTGTTATCAATAAATCAATTTGATATGCAGATGTTAAGAAATGAGTGGAATTAAGAATTAGAAGTTCCTATATTGTCTAGACAAAGGGAGAGTGTTTTAACTTCTATAGCAAGAGTGTCAATGGACCTCAATTTATTGGACTCCATTACATTTATGCAGAAAAGGATTGCCAAAAACAGCATTTTGTTGGAGATGTAATAAGAATAATGCTTCTTTAAAACATGTTTCTACAATGTCCTATACCTACCAAGTTTTGGGAGAAAGTAGTGGACTACATCAATATGATTGTGCAACAAAAGCTAAAATTTTCAGAGGATAATATTCTTTTGAACTATATACCTAGTACGTGGAACTTGGCAACTGGACAATGTAAATGGACTCTCTGTGCCCTTACTATGGCCAAAAGACTGATATTGCAGCACTGGAAAGATAAAAGTATGCCCCCATTTATTCAATGGATTGAAGACCTGATTGCCACTTATGAGCAAATTGCCTATAGACGTAGACTTTGTATGGGCAAGTATAATGAAATACAGTAGGTTAAAAAAAAACATGATAGTCATATAAATGTATTAGAAATGTATATGTACTTGAATAATATTTGCATTAGATAAGTATATATAGAATTGTAATTAATGTTATAATGACATATTGACATGGTTTTCTTTTCCTTTCTTGTATTTCTTTCACTTTTTTGTTAAAGTACTTTCTATGTGTGCTTTTTTCTTCTTCTCAATAATAAGAAATAAATTAAAAAGGAAAGAGGAGGAGGAGGATGCTTTGGCGGGATTGGAGGGCCCGGTGTGGCTTGTATGAGGGGAAGGGAAGAGCACTGTGACCTAGGGCCACATGGTGAAGTGTGAAGGAGGCATCTGGCGCCCTTTTGAGGGGAATCGCTATTTCGACGGCTGTGGACGTAAAAAAGGCGCCTGAGTAAAGAAGAGCATTCATTATCGGCGGGAGGAAGGTGGTCGTGAGGAGGCACGTGCCGCTTGCAGGTGGCGGAGCTTCCCACCCCCTCCCCCCTCCGTATCCCTTCCCCCTTTCGCTCGCGCCCGGTAACGGTCTCTAACGGTTTCTCACCCACCGCATTCTGAGGCAGCCGCTGGCGTCAGAAGCGGGGAATCGCGCGCCCGCACCAAACCGGGGGACGGGGGGAGGAGGACGCTGACACACGGTGACCGCTTCGCTTGCCCTCGTCAGCCAGCCAGCCAGCCAGCGAGCAGGCGGCTCGTACCCGCCTCGCCTCTCTTTCACTCTCGCCCTGTCCCCTCCGCAGAGCAGGAGGGGGCGGCAACCGGCAGGGCAGGCGGGTGAAAAGGCGGCTGTCAGACACCGGTGTCCCCCATGAGCGCTGGTGGGGGAGACGGTGGTAGCCCCGGCGGCGGGGAACTACCGCAGCAAGATCCCATCTCGCCTTCTGTGCCGCCTCCACTGCCGCCTGGGACAGCAGCTGGGAAAGCGACTGGAGTCCCACCCGGACCGGGCCCCAGTAGCCGCTCCGCGAAGGGCGGAACTGGCCAGGGCGAGAAACCGGAGACCCGCTCGGTGTGTAGTAACAGCAGCTGGGAAGCCGGCGGGGGCGGTGCCGGCCCCATCTGCAAGATCTGCTTCCAGGGCGCTGAGCAGGTGAGCGCTGGGGTAGAGACGGGCTCAGAAAGAGGGGGAGAGTCTTCCATTGACAAGGGTGGGCAGCAGATTTGCAGCCTGCCATCCTTCCTCCCGTCAGACAATTGTAGCTGCGTACGGTTAGGACAGCCGACTGGGAAAGCCACCTAGCTTCATGCGTCTGAATTCCAGGTTAAGATCCCTTAAATGACTTTCAGGGAGGAGGAAGCAGAAAAAGGACGCGCGCACGCGCACCCCCCCCCCCCCGCTCCATTTGTTATACTATCTTCGTTAGGAATATTGCTTCCTCAAATGCGATTAGTGAAATAGTTGCAACTACAACACAGGCTGATCATCAGCACCACGGACAGCGCTAGTGCCCGCTGAGAAAAGCACTGCAGAAAAGAGGAAGTGAAGAATCCGGTTTCTCATTTCGCTGCTGGGTTGAATCATCATAATATTGTAGTAGGCGGGGTTAAGTTCCCAGACTAGACATGCTACATCTTATATTACGAGGTGGCAGCATGGTGGTGGCACCTATCTGCATTCAGTAAGAGCAAGTAAGGGTAACTTTCTTGTCACAATGACAAGTTGTGTAGAGGCTTGCTGATACATCTGCAGGTCAATGAATCTGTTATACTTAGCCATTGGTTGTTTTCTGATATACAGCTGCAGAATCTAGAGAATGTTAACAGGGATGAATGTCTTTCAATAGAGTTAACTTATGCAATCCACTTAAATAAATAGGTGTTTTAGGCCACTATATATTGTAAAAGTATCACCTTATAACAGCCTAGTTCTATGTGTTTAATATTACTGTGATAGATGTGTGTGTGTGCCTAAATAGACATTTATTACTTGGCCTGTGCTGATTTTTATATGGGAGTATCAATATTAGTGCAGCCTAGATCAGGATGCACCTTCATTTGGATAAATAATCACACTTAATGCATAGTAGGAATTGCATTCCAAGACAGCAGGTGGAACCAGGAGTGAAACAAACATTGATTTAATTTAAGGGTAAACTTTAATTGGGATTAAATTAATTTAATACAGCTAATATTATTGCTTCCCCAATGTCACAGTAAAAAGTATAATTCTGTGGCAAGTTTTCAAAGGGATTTTCAGAGGTGTACACCCTGATTCTAGTTTTTGTTCTGGGTGGAATGGCCTGGATACTGGGGGAATTATTGCTGTGCAGTAGTCATGCTTAGATTACCATCTGATGAAGCTTCATCTCACAGTTTCATTTCCCTCACTCCAGACGAGGATCTATTAAAATGACCTGACTTCAGAGATTTATGAAATCTAATGGATTCTTGAATTTCTAGTGTATTTTCCTGAAGCCAGAATCAGTTATTCTGTTAATGCTCATGCTGATATGTGGACTGAGAAAACAGAAGGGCCTTTCAAAGCTTAACTCAGTTCAGTGAACTGCAAACAAGCTGGTTGTAAATCACAGAGATATTAATGGTTGTAAATTGCACATCATACTGAAAATTGAGATCGAGAATAGCAGGGAGCCAAGTAGTAGTAATGTTTCTAATTCAGGATAAGAATTAAAGTTCCAGCAAGCAGTCCAAAAAATGTCAGGTTCAAGGGTAGCAGATGTCACATTTCATCTGAGAGTCAAGAAATAGAAGAAGCAGGCACCAGCAAAAGGCAACAAAATAAGAACAATTTTAGAAATGGATCCACTGGCATAAATACCCAAGTAACCTTCTCATCCCACCCAGGGACATCTCAGGATAGCCCTGACTAATTAAGGTTGGATTCTGCAAAGCTTTAGCTTCAGTTCCAGATTTCAATATTTTAGATTTTGACCCAGAGCTGATCTTGTTCCCAAAGGCTAGATGGTCTTGACTTTTCTACAACTGGATCAGGGATGGAAAGGCCTGGATTGACTTGCCTCATGGTTTATTAAGTAGGATCCTCAGTTTCTAAGATGACAGATTCATTTGCTTAGGATGTTATATATGCAGCTGGGCCCTTACAGGGCCATTTAGACAATCACTAAATGTCCTCTTCAACAATGTGGAATCTAAAATTCCCCTTGGTTTTCTGGGGATGGAGATAAAGCTGGCCAAGAGATAGCTAGAATATGTATGATACAAAACTTATCTTAACTGATTGAGCATGGCTTAGTACAGTATATACAGTTATATCTGCTACATGGCAACAAAGGCTGCAAAAAAGGCTTACTTTGTATCCTCCATTGCCTTCTTAAGTAGCCAGCCAGCATAATTCCTTAGAGTGGTCACTTTCTTATTGTCATCTGCTCTGGAAGACCCAGAGGAGCTTTCAGAGACTTGCTGTGGCAGATTTGTGAGACATTTTGAGGATAGAATAATTTATTTTCATACTATTTGAACACTGCTTTTGATACAGATTATACTGAGATGTCCCGTGTGTGTCATCTGGGATAAATGAGTGGGATTATTTTCAGTTTTTAGAGGATATGGACAAGATGCCTGTAATGTATATTCTACTCTCTGGATGGATACAGAGAATGGTGGATGTATTATCTAATGGAATAGTTCCACCAGCTCTGAAGGAATGAATGATCTGTCCATTCCTGAAGAGGCTCTCCCTATGTTCAGACAATTTTGTCCTATTAGAACTTCCCCCCACCTTTTTTGGGAAATATGTTTGAGAGGGTAATATTGTGAACTCAATACCTAAGTGTTGATAAAAACAGTTTTAAAAAAAATTAAATAGCTTTATTAAAATAAAATGAATTATCTTCCCTATTGGTTTTCAGCACAGTTGTTCCTACAGCAGAGATTTCTCTCAGAATATAGTAGATTTATTCAGAAGTAGAGCTTTCATGGAGCATCAATGACCTCAAAAGTCTCTCCTGTTGTTGGTCAGTTTAATTCTTCCTGAGACTCATCCAGCAAAGACTACAAATTCTTCAGCTTACAGACACAATTATCCTAGAAAACTCAGCATTTCTGTTAACTTCTTGGAAACCTAGAAGTTTAGTTTATTTTATTTTATTTATATATCACATTTATGTAGCTGCCCATATCCCACAAAGTGACTCTGGGTGGCATACAACAATTAAAATAAAATAACAAGTGAATAAAAACAGGCATTATAAAAAGATAAAAAGTTATTATTAGAATAAAAACAAGTTCCCCAGCAGTTCTGATTTTCAGCTATATAGCTTACTCATTCCTCCACAGTTCCTTTCTTTCCAACTTTATGACCTCTCACTTTTCCTCATCTCCTGTACATTTCCCCACTTTTCCTCCATTCATAATCTAAATTGCTTTTATTGCATTTAAATTGTATTAGAAATAAAGCATACAACATCAATAAATATATATATATGTTATGAATACCTGTCATTACAGGAAGTACAATAAAATGAATAGCTACACAAATCTTACAGGTTGTTTGTTACATGGGTGATTCACCACAGTGGTCCTTGTGCAGCTGCCAACTTCTTCAGGAAACTGATTATGTGACTTTTTTCAGACTGTATTCCATCCTGATTTTGGAATAGAATCAGGCATGACTGCCCTGATAGATTATCCTCTGTGGAAGAGAGACAGAGGAAATGTTGAGCTTGCTTGTTCTCTTGGCAGTTTTTGACAGTACAGACCATGGTAACTTCTTGAACTGTCTTCCTGATTTGGATAACTGGGTTACACTGGGTTTGCTTCTTTTGCAGGGATAGTCTCAGAGAATAATATTGGGTAACTGTGCCACTGGACCCTGGCCATTAGATTATGGGGAGCTTCTTTCTGGTATTCTTTCTGATGCTATTTAACATGTTATATGGAGCCACTCAGTAAATTTAGGGGTGGTTATCATCAATATGCTGATGACACTCAGCTCCACTTTTCAGTAATATGTATGTCAAGTCCACACCGTCCAACTCCCAGTTCTGAAGCATTCTCATGCAACCAGGCTTAGTTCAGAAAAATACTTCTTTATTAGGTGGTACAGGTAGCTTGTAAACAGAACATTGCTACAACTAAAGCCTTGGGTAAACTTCCCTCTATTTATCCCCCCTCCCCTGATTGCCTGGCGTCTCAATTCTTCTCCACCTGGTGGTGACCTCTTTCCTTCCTCCCCCCTCCTCCCCGAGCCTCTTCCTGGCCCTTTGGGCCCCAGCTGCCTTGCCGGCAATCAAGCCAGTCTAAATTGCCCATATATGGTTAAACTGCTTCCCAGCTCCCATTACAACCATTAACAGCAAACCCCCCCCCCCTTAGTTACAAGTGGCAGAAACAAATCACTCCAACTCCCAACGACTTCAATATAATAGCAAACAACAACAGCTGGGTGATGCAGGTTCTGACATGCTGCCCCCCCCCGAAAAATTTCTGAACCCCTCTTCACCACGATGGCCTGGAACCCTAGAAATAAGAAAGAGAGGGACTGGAATTATAAAGACATACAGTCCATAGAATCCACCAAGGTTACCTGGGTTTGTTAGGATAATTTTTTTAAAAGTCCAAAAGTAAGTCAGGAGCTTTAACATGTCTTTTGGAGACCCATTCAGCCAATGATTTAGGGAAATGTTTCCAATGTACCAAATACTGAATGTCCCCTTTGAATTTTCTAGAGTCCAATATTTCCCTGATCTCAAAGTGTTGTTCCCCCTCGATCATAATGGGTTCAGGAGGGGCTACTGAGGGCCTCCATTTCTCAGATTCCTTGTAGGGTTTTAACAGTTCACTGTGGAAGACAGGGTTAATCTTCCTGAGGGTTTTGGGGAGTTTCAAGCATACAGCAACAGGGTTAATTACTCTATCCACTGTGAAAGGTCCTATGAATTTATTATCAAGCTTTCTACATACTCTGGAAGATTTCAGATTCTTGGTAGATAACCACACTTTGTCCCCCACTTTCCACGGTTCATGTGGGGCTCTTTTCTTATCTGCCTGGGCTTTGTAACTTTCTCTAGCTTTTGCAATAGCTTTTTCAGCGATTGGCCACAATTGCCTTATCCTGTTACCCCATTCATCCACTGTTTTAACCCCTGTCTGAGCGTGAGGAAGTTCAGGTATAGGTACAAAGTCTTGCCCCGATACAATTTGGAACGGTGATAGCCCAGTACTATCGTGGATAGCATTATTGTAAGCCACTTCAGCATAAGGTAATAATTCCACCCAATTGTCCTGTTGATGGTTTATGAAACATCGCAAATATTGTTCCAATCCCGCATGCCTCCTCTCTGTCGCTCCGTCCGTCTGAGGATGGAAGGCAGAGCTCATTGCTTGCTTGGACCCCAAAAAGGTTAAAAATGCCTTCCAGAATTTAGATGAGAACTGGATCCCCCTGTCACTGATCACTCTTTCAGGACAACCGTGTAATCTGTATATGTGTTGGATAAACATTGCAGCTAGTTCAGGCGCTGAGGGGATGGCTTTGCACGGGATGAAGTGAGTTTGCTTAGAGAAGAGATCAGTAACAGTTCACACTGCTGTCATTTTCCTGCTCTCTGGCAGGCCTACAATAAAATCCATGGCTATTTCTTTCCAGGGTTTTTCAGGGCTTGCCACAGCTTGCAACAACCCATGTGGTTTCCCCCCTTGCCTTTTTGCCATAGCACATACAGGACAGGTATTTACATATTCTGCCACATCCCTTCTGAGAGAAGGCCACCAAAATTGCCTGCGTAGTAGATGTAGAGTTTTGACAAAGCCAAAGTGTCCTGATGTTTTATCATCATGGCACCTTAGTAGTACCAGTTTGCAAGCCTCCTGGGGCACTACAGTCTATCTGCTTTCCACCATGCCCCCTCCCTCTGGGTCAGTTCTCCCTTATTCTCCTGGAACCATTCATCCTGTTCCAGGAATCGATTTAAGTCCGTTAATAATTCTGACTCGAGGAGGGGTTTGGTGGCATTACTTAGTGATCTGGTGACTGCAGCTGCCAGTTCTGGCTCCCGCCTGTTGGGGATTACAGCTGACACCACCTTCTCCCGTTGGCTATTGTGCTGTGGCAGCCTGGAAAGAGCATCTGCCAAGAAGTTCCGTCCTCCCGGGATGTATTTTAAAGTGAAATTAAATCTACTGAAGAATTGCACCCATCTTATTTGTTTAGGAGACAATTTTCTGGGTGATGTCAAAGCTTTTAAGTCCTTATGGTCTGTCCAAACCTCAAAAGCCTCCTCCGCTCCTTCCAGCAAATGTCGCCAATTCGTTAAAGCCCATTTCACTGCGAAAGCCTCCTTTTCCCACACCAGCCACCTCCTCTCAGTTTCAGTGAACTTTCTAGATAAGTAAGCACATGGTTTTAACACTCCTTCCCCATCCTTTTGTAAGAGGACTGCACCCGTTGCTACATCTGAGGCATCGGCCTGAATGACAAAAGGCTTTGCTGGGTCTGGGTGCTTCAGGATGGGTTCCGCCGTGAATAATTGCTTGAGGCTTTCAAAAGCCTCCTGACATTCTCTTGTCCAATTTAAAGCGGTCCCTGGAGCTTTTGCTGCTGCCGTGGGTTTGTCCTTCATTTTTAAAAGATCAGTCAAAGGGAGGGCTACTTGTGCAAAATTAGGAATAAACTGTCTGTAAAAGTTGGCAAAGCCAAGGAAACTTTGCAGTTGTCTCCTGGTTTTTGGGGCCTCCCAGGCTAGGACATCCCGCACCTTATTGGGATCCATTTCCACCCCTTTATTAGATATTCTGTAGACCAGATAGTCAATGCAATCCTTATGGAATTCACATTTGGATAGTTTTGCATACAACTGCGCATTTAGCAGTTTCTCCAGCACTTTCCAGACTAATTTCACGTGTTCCTCCATTGTTTCCGTATAGATTAAAATGTCATCCAAGTACACCAACACTCCTTGGTAGAGAAACTCGTGCAAGACCTCATTAATCAGTTGCATGAATACCCCGGGTGTGCCTTTTAATCCGAATGGGAGAACTCGATACATGTAGTGTCCCAGCAGGCATCTAAAGGCAGTCCGCCATTCGTGCCCAGCTTTGATGCGCACATGAAAATAAGCCTCTCTCAAATCTAGTTTGGTAAAAATCTTCCCTTTTGCCAAATGAGCTAACAAGTCTTTTATTAATGGCAGAGGGTACTTGTTCTCTGTACATACTGCATTTAACCCCCTATAATCCATGCATAAGCGCAAAGTCCCATCTTTCTTCTCTCTGAACAATACTGGTGCCACCAGGGGGGATTTGGCGGGCACTATGAAACCCCGGCTCAAATTTTTGTCAATGAATTCCCTCAACGCCCCCATTTCCTTTTGGGTCATTGAGTACATTTTTGGGGTTGGGTACTTCGCTCCTGGCACCATCTCAATCTCACAGTCTGTGGGGCGATGTGGTAGTTGGTCAGACTCCTTTTCGCTAAAGACTTTCGCCAAGTCTCTATATTGCCAGGGGATTTCCTCTCCTCCCCCCACGTGGGGCTTCCTCCCTTGGCGCTGCTCCTTCAGGGCTGCTGCCCCCAGCTCCCCTCATTGGTGGGGCTCCACCTTCACAATCCCATGCCTGCCATCCAGAAAGGTCAGAGTCTTTTCCCGCCAGCTGATGTGGAGGTCCCACCGTTCCAGCCAGGACATTCCCAGAATGAGGGGGTAACTAGCCAGCGGCGCGACCAGGCATTTTAAGTCTCCCGGTGCGTTCCGACTTTTAACTCAAAAGCCTCGGTATAGTAGCAGACCGCACCTCCCCCCACTGCTGTCGGGGAGCTGGCCCAGCCAGTCCCCATCCCTTCTCCAAGGTTCCATCGTGCTCTATCTGCCTCCAATTGTAGGGTTTCTCTCTCCTCTTCTACTGGTGCCTCCGGTGAACTTTTCTGCAGCTCCTCAGAGGCCATGCTAGGTTGCTGGAACTGCCTCGTAGAGTTTCCTCTCGGGTGAAATCCAGTATCAGGTAGAGTTTTAGCAAAATGTCAAGTCCACACCGTCCAACTCCCAGTTCTGAAGCATTCTCATGCAACCAGGCTTAGTTCAGAAAAATACTTCTTTATTAGGTGGTACAGGTAGCTTGTAAACAGAACATTGCTACAACTAAAGCCTTGGGTAAACTTCCCTCTATTTATCCCCCCTCCCCTGATTGCCTGGCGTCTCGATTCTTCTCCACCTGGTGGTGACCTCTTTCCTTCTTCCCCCCTCCTCCCCGAGCCTCTTCCTGGCTCTTTGGGCCCCAGCTGCCTTGCCGGCAATCAAGCCAGTCTAAATTGCCCATATATGGTTAAACTGCTTCCCAGCTCCCATTACAACCATTAACAGCAAACCCCCCCCCCCCTTAGTTACAAGTGGCAGAAACAAATCACTCCAACTCCCAACGACTTCAATATAATAGCAAACAACAACAGCTGGGTGATGCAGGTTCTGACAATGTGAATCTGAGACTAAGTCTGTTCTGATCAGTGTCTGGATGCAGTGAGAGATGGATGAGCGCCAATAACTTGGGATTAAATCTTGGCAAGAAGAAGCCCATGTGGGCAGTTCCCACTGTAATCCCTCAACTAGAATAGGCTTGTCATTTGAATGTTCTCTTAGACTTAGTGCTGCCATTGGACGTCCAAATAACTTCTATGGCACAAGAACCAATTACTAGGTTTTGTTGATAAATCAGCTATGCCCTTTCTTGAACAAGACCAACCTAGCTACTGTTATGCATGCATTGGCAATCTTATGCTTCATTTTTGTAATGTACTGTTCATACATTGCCCTTGCCCTGGATCTGGATGTTACAGCTATGCATAATTCAACAGCCATGTTGCTGAGTAGAATGCCTGTCCATATGCATGTTCTACTTCTGTTGAAGCAATTGCACTGGCTGCTAGTTAGCTATCAAGCCAGGTTCAAGATTTTAGTTATGACATATAAAGCATTAAACAATTTGGGACCAGAATGCTTGATAGAATGCCTGCACTGTTACAGATTTGCTCAGTCACTAAGATAATTGGGGGAGGTTGTACTGTATGTTCCTACCACCACAGAGTATCGTTTTGTAATTGCTCATGGATAGAATTGCTCTGTGTCTACAATCTGTACTGCTCTCTTCCTTGAAATTTATGAGGCATCTGTTAGCATTTTGTAGATGTCTGATGAAGACCTATCTCTTCACCCAGATTTTCTCTGTATGAATATTGGATGAAAAGCTTTTCCCTGACATCGGATAACAGGTTTTTTTTCTCATCATATCCAATTCTGTATAAGAAAAATATCCATTATTCATTATTTCTTAAATGCTTTAAAAGTATTGCATATTGCATACTACTTTTCATAAGTGAACACTATGATTTTTCTAAAATCAATAGGATTAGTATTTTGTCACAGCATCCCATTTATCAGTTAATAACCTCGAATTAGGCTTTGAATCCTTAAACTACTAAATTTTTCATTCTTCATTCCTGTCTTTGTCCTACTTAATTTTATCTGTTAATTTCATTTTTATCCATGGAGCTGGGTCCCACTTTAGGTCAGTGAACCACTCTTTAATTAATATTAATTCATGTCAAGTTAAAATTTATTTATGATCCAAGACCAAACACAAGAAAAAGACCAACAATACAATAAATATACTAAAAGAAGAAAAATATTGCAAGAAAATCCTGAAAATATTGCAAGAAAATAGCTAACAATTAATAGCATGAGGGAGAGACCAGATGGCTTCTAACAGCTATAGCAACTGACAGAAATTTTGCAGCCTTCTTAGAAGTTTCTGAAGAGTGGTCACCCTAAAGAAGGTAATGGCCTTGTGGCATATGTTTTTTAGTGGCCTGGTGTGGCTGCTGTTGTGCTGGTGTGAGTCATCAAATGGAGAGACAAAAAGAGAAGAAGCTCAATTCTAGCCTTGAAGTGCAGGTGTACTGTCACAGGGGCTAATGGGGACTGTTGTGGGGCAGAGGTAGACAGCATTCCTATTGGTCCAGCCTTGTATATAAGTGTTGGGAATTAGAACCCTGAGGAGAATCCATCTCCTCAGTTGCTGTAGAACATGTTGCTGGTCTAACCCAAAATTGGAGGGAGAGAGAGAGAGAGAAGGAGAGGAGAGAAAATGAGGGGAGAAATTAGGAGACAAAATGACAACTACAAAGACTGTTGTAGAAGGGAGTGGCTGGAGAGTAAAGTTGATGTGAGTGTGTGGAGCAGTTGTCAGTTTATGGTTGGAGAAGGAGAAGAAAAATCGACAGGTGGTTTCCCTGGAGGAAGAGAAGCAAAGTCCCAGAGAGTTGGCATCTTCAACCAAGACCCAAAATGGGTAGGAGGGATATGGCTGGCTATGGATAGAGGGTTGGAGTCTCTGGCAAAGCCCTAGTCTCTGGGAAAAGAATGGGAAGAAGACTCCCAAGAGTGAGTCATCCCCCATCGGAGGAGAAGCAGATGATGATTGGCTGAACAGATCCAAGGAAAGGGGATGAGCAGCACTGAGCACACTCATTCATAAATCCAGCACATTGCTTCTTTTTACTCTCTCTTAATACTTCCAGAAATGGGGAGGGAGATGGAGTGAAGGGGGAGGAAGTTAAGCATTTAGGAGAAGAGTTAGAGGGATACAGTTTCTAAAAGTTCTGGAAAAGAAACTTAAGAAGAAACCTGACACTGGGTAGAAGCCAGGATCTTGTAATACCTAGTTTTGCTGCATACAGTAAAGAAGGAGCATAACCCCCACTGTCTTGGTTTCTCTGTGTCAATTGCCATTCTTGTATTCCTGAATACACATCCAGTTCTAGAAGAACTTGGTCACAATGGAATTAGTTGTTAACAGTTGTAAATATTAAGTTCAATTGTCATTGAGTGTACAATAGACACTTTAATAGCACATGTGAAGCAGATTCTACTTCTATATCTGAACAGAAACAAATACAGCTTTCATATGGGAGACTTATTTATATACCAGTTGTTGCTCTAAGAGGTAACATCTCAATTCAGGCAGGGTAAATTTGTTTTGGAATTAGAGAAGTTTAATATTTATTTAACTTTTTAATTTTTTTCCTAGGGTGAGTTGTTAAATCCTTGTCGATGTGATGGGTCTGTAAGATATACACATCAACTT
Source organism: Liasis olivaceus (assembly GCA_030867105.1). Lineage (NCBI taxonomy): Eukaryota > Metazoa > Chordata > Lepidosauria > Squamata > Pythonidae > Liasis > Liasis olivaceus. The sequence goes on from CM061350.1 coordinate 82,711,125, forward strand.
TGCCTGTTGAAGTGGATCAGTGAAAGAGGATCATGGACTTGTGAACTCTGCTGTTATAGATACCATGTTATAGCAATTAAAATGAAAAGGCCTTGCCAGGTAATATAAAATAATTTCCACTAAAAAAAATTATAATTGATATTGTCAAAATTATTCTTATATTGTATTTTCTGGGCTCTGCATAGCAAAGGTGTATTCATCAACATAATCCATTTCATTTAACCTTTTCCTGTCATGCTGAAGTTTAGAGAAAAATCAACCCTCTCAATCTGCAGTTATCATTAAAAGAAAATTGCATAATCTACTAGCAGAAGATTTCACCCCAGTGCAAATAACAAAAGGTTTTTCCCCATTCAGAAAAGAGAATTTACCTCCCTGATATGCCAGCTGCCTTGTAAAGTAGATCAGCTGGACATATTCTCTTCTTGTTGTAGTAGTTGGGAAAATTCCTCAGAGGTATGAAGCAATTAAAGTACAAGCTTTACATTTTTACCACCTTTCTTCTTTGCAAGGGTGGTAGACTTATTTGGATGCTCTGCCCTAGGTGCCTGATAGATCCAGAAGGCTTCCTGAGGGTGCTTGGAAATTTTCCCTACAACCTGGTGGGCAGTTCTAGTTGACTGTTAGAATAGAGAAGTGACAAGAGTGCTGCCAATACTGGGGTGTCCATTGGTTTATCTCTGGGAAATGAAAAGAATGAAGAGATCTCTAGAATAAAGGTGGTGGGAAATAAAGAGTAAATATGATATGAGCCCATGTTTGGGCCTACCCTGTGGCAACACGGTAGTCTGCTCTTAATTGGGTCATAGAGTGGTATCCAGCAGTCTTGTTCAGAGTAACTCAGTTCCTATTGGGAAGGAATGGTTAGGACAATGCTCTTGCTGTCCAGTGTGACATGTCTGCCTATTATTACTATTTAGTCACACAGTCAGCCAGATGCTTAGACTGGATTTGGCATTTTTATCCACCTATTGAGTCCTTCCCAAGGACCTGGGATTGCTGCTGCTGCTGCTGCTGCTGCTGCTGCTGCTGCTGCTCCTCCTCCTCCTCCTTCTTGGATAAAATTTCTCGCTTTCATTCAGAGTTAGATTGGACAGTCTAGTGTGATGAATGGAATAATATCTTAAGATATTATCTGGGATTTATATGAACTTGAAAAGGTTGAGGAAGTGAATAGAATCCTTTGCAGAATGAGCCCTGCCATTCTGCAGGCTAAATCCATGCTCCTCCTGGTTCCTTCACTGTTGGGGAGATATGAGTGGCTAGATCTAAGAGATGGCAAATGCTTTTTCAAAGACAGAGAAGTGCCATTGTCTTTGAAACAGGCAGAAGTATGCCTTCTCTTGACCATCTCTGGTCATACTTGACAACTTCTGTCCAATACTGAATTTTTCCTTTCTGTGCAAGATAGTGGAGAATACTGCCAAGATCTTAGATAAAGCAGTTAAATGGATACTTTTTGGTCTTGAACCAAGCTTGGGTGTAGAATAGAAACAGCACTGGTTACTCTAACGGAAGACTTGTACAAAGACCTGGAAGTTGGGAGTGTTATTTTATACCTTTCTATAACGTTTGCTACTGTTAAGCATGATCTCATATTGGATCTCCTGCAGAGGGTGGGGATCTAGGGCCCTTTTTTTTACAGTGGTTCCACTCCTGCCTCAGTGAAATCAGTCGGTGATAATAAGGGTGAGTAATCATAGACCACATTTAGTCAAATGTGGGATACTCCAGGGTTCAGTTTCCCCCCATTGCTTTTAACTTCTATGTGAAGCCACTGGGAGAGGTTGTTTCTCAATATGGAAAGATAATCATGATATTCTATTATACCTTACTACCTCAAGCCATACCAGAAATGCTGTGGAAATCCTGATCTGGTGTCTTGAGATTGCGTAGGTCTCGATGGGCCAAAACAAATTTAGTCTGAATCTCAGCAACACAAAAATAGTCAGGGCTCTTTGATGGTCCTGGTGATTGCTCTGGACAAAGTTACCCTCCCTTTGAAGGAGCAGTTCTGAATTTTGGAGGTCTTTCTGGACTTATGGCTCCTACTGTAATAGTAAATGGAAGCCATGGCCAGAGAGGCCTTTGCCCAGCTGTGCCAGTTGCAGCCCTATCTGCCAACAGTGACTCATGCCCTTATCACTTACATGCTTAGGCTTTGTAATGTGCTCTGCATGAGACTGCCTCTTATGATGTCCCAGAAATTTCAGTTGGTACAACCGTTAGTGTGTGAGAGCCTCTACTGCAATATAACACCAATTCTCCACTGAGTGAGTCCAATTCAAAATGCTGTTTTTGGCTTATAAAGACTTATATATCTCAGCTAGAGGATTTCTCTCTCTCTCTCTCTCTCTCTCTCTCCACTCATCTCCCCCTACGTTAGGGACTGGGAATCCTTACAGGAATCTGCCCAACCTGGGCACATGCAGGAAGGGGATGCTTAGGGAGCTGTCCCTATGAGAAAGCAAAGGGACAATGAGCCTAAGGCAATCCTTTTGTATCATAGCTCTCTGGTTATACAGCACCTTACCATTAGAGATAACTAGATATCCACCTTATTTGCATTCCATAGAACAATGAAAATAGCTTTATTCCAGCAGGCATTTGGGGGGTTAATTTTAGTACTGCTATGACTACATGGTATTTGAGTCACTGGTTTTTTAATGTTGATATCTGATTTATATATATTTTGCTTTTAATCTTATTATAAACATCTTAGAATCTTGAGAGCTGGATGTTCTGTAAATTCATGTAAATAAATAAGTGCCTGGAAATGAGGTAGCATTTGAAGCAAAAACCTCTACTAATGGACTAATTGTCTGCTCTCCTTTCATCCCGTTAGGTAACTAGGTGAACACAGGTAGGTGTTTTCACAGAGATGGGCAGTGGGTGAATAAATCTTTGTTGGATTTGTTAGAATAACCACTCAGACTTCAGCTCAAATTATGGTAAATTAATGAAGGATTATGCCAACTGTAAAAACAAAAATAGTTTAATACAGTGTTGTCCAAACTTGGCCACTTTAAGATGAGTGGACTTCAACTCCCAGAATTCCCCAGCCAGCATGGAGAATTCTGGGAGTTGAAGTCCACTTATCTTAAAGTGGCCAAGTTTGGACAACACTGGTTTAATATGTACCACTTATTCTGAGGTATAGAATTCACAGAACGCAGAGAGCATCTAGAGTTGTATCACAAGATAGCTAGATGCAGTAATCAGCATTACAAGGGAATAATGAAATTATTTCAATATTTATTTGGCTACACAGAAAGGATGATTGTCTTTTCTTACTATCCACCAATCAAGAAGAATCTTTCTCAACCCTCTTAAAGCTAGGATTTTATCATTTTACTTACTAAGCTTATATGCCTCTTCAGTCATAATTGACTCTGGGTGTCTTATCCTAACCCTCATGGATTCCACACAGCTGCTTCCCACCTTTTCCTTTTTCTGCACTAGGAGCCATCACTACTCTTAATGGATTCTGAATAACAAAGACCTGGCAAAATGACAAGATTGTCAATCTTCTTCTCTCTCAGCTTTGCCTGGAACATCTGAGGTGTTCAGTCTGCTGGATTGCTGGATTGATTAACAGCTTCTCCATACTTGTTACCTATACATATCCATATTTCCACCAGCACTCTCCCTTCCTCAGCTCAGCACTTTGTCTTCTTTCTCCAGGAATTGTCTTCTGAGCCTTGAGGTGCTTACTTTCTGTGTGACTTCTGTTTTTCTTCTCCTTTTCTTCCTTTTCTTTTTCTCTCTTTAGCCATCTCCAATTCACCATTATGACACTCTTACCAACAGCCCTCCAGCTCTGCTAGTTCTTAACTCTTCCTATTTCATGTTTCTTGGTTCCACCTCCTAGAAGGATGCTTGTTTACATGACATAGGGCATGCAGTCCTAGTATCATGACTTTGGTGAAAGCAGACAGAATCTGTTCTCTCACACAGTCAAAATAATTTCTTTGCTCTATTCACAATTGCAGTCCCACCATCTTTTCAATAACCTTCCTCATAAAGAGGAGATTGGACACTAGCCTATAGTTATCTGATATTACTGGGTTGAGTGAGGCCTTCTTGAAGAGGGGGCATACTACCATCTTCAAGGCAGCTGGAACTCATGCAACTCTCTCCCTCAAGGATGCATTCTCCTTATATTTTGCAAGGATTTCCTTGGCAGGACATAATGCAATCAAGGCAGCAAGGACTGATATCTTACTTGGGTGAGAAAAGATGTTGCTTAAAATGTTAAATATAAGAGAACTTATGTAGAGAAGAACATTCCACATCACATCCACTTATTACTATCTCTTTCCGCTGGTGCTTTAAGTATTTTTTTAAAAAACCTTCATGTTAAAGGAAAATTTCATTAAACTTGGCTATTAGCTTTCCTTCAAGTGTTAATTAAGCACTGTATTAATTAAACAAATACATTAATATGCTCCTCATTGTCACTGAATTAAAATACTTTTGTCCCTCCACTTCAGCTATCATAAGTAGCAAAAAAGAAGTACAGGCTTCTGTACCTCTTTTCTCCCAGCTAATGGTCATCTACATTTTTGCTGCCCCAAAATGTATCAGGATAGCTATTCTAGAATAAAATTATATTTCATAACTTCTAGTTTTAACTTGTCTAGCATCTTATATTGAATCTGAACATTCTATTAAATCTATGAGAGTATCAGGGGCCCGGAGTTCTATAGATCTGACAGTTCCCCATTACTTAGTTAAATCTATAGAATTAATGGAGTTCAGCTGATTGAATAGGATAGGGCTTAAGAATTTCTTGTCCCTAGGGTTTCTCATTTCTGGGCATTGTGCAAGCAAGTTATTTTTGTCTTTGCTTCTCTTACATACATAATGAAGTTGGCATCTAATATTTGTAGAATATATATTCTGCACATCCTAATCCCTTGTTAGCAATTTTTTCCAACACTACATTTCCCTAAAAAGGATACATAAAATCTGTTTCTATATTTTGCCCACTAAATCTTTTGCCACAGTAAATGAAAGTTTGCTTTTTTTAAATTCCAGTCAAAATGTGAGGCAGATAATTAGAATATAAGAAACATACCCCATTCATATTAGAAAATGTTTACTTTCACTCAGCAGCATTCTGTAAATAAGCCAAGTGTCTCTTCATCTAAAGGCTAAAGGCCAAAAACCAATAATTCAAATTAAGCTGTCTCTGAATGAATGGTTCTTTGCCTATTTCTCTTACTGCAGAATTTCTAACATCTTGGTATGTCTGTAAGTTATCATAGGCTTCTTTTTTTTTTTGCTTTCTGTTTTGGAAAATATCTTTAATTCTGTCTTCTTGTCTAAGCTAAGCCCACCAGCACGTTTTATGATGTTGTGGTAATTTCTGCCAGTTTTTCAACATTATTACTGTTGGTAGTAATAGGACAAACTTGTTAATTATTAATTAGCTCTCAACAATTAGCAAATGCAATGGAACATATGTATCACACATAAACATACATACACAGACACATCACACAAAACAGAGCATCAGCATTAAAACAAATATAAGATATTGCTTTCATCTATTTGGATTCTCTTTCTCTCTCTCTCTCATAGTTTTCTTTCTATGGGGCAGTTTTACTGGCACCTGCAGTTGGACCTATACTTAGAATAAATCCACTGATTTCAATGGAATTAGTTTAAGTATGTGTAGCTTCAATTCAGTCTAATATGAGAGGTTGACTATGAAGTGTAGATGAAGCAAGGAAAACTGATTCTCAGCTACTGAATAACTACAATACTTTATAGTCCATTTTTGTTGTTGTTTAGTCGTTAAGTCGTGTCCGACGGTGATGTCCATGTGTAGAGTCGTCTCTTGTGTTGTTGGAAAAGAGTGTTTGCTATGACTAGCTTGTTCTCTTGACAGAACTCTATTAGCCTTTGCCCTGCTTCATTTGTACTCCAAGGCCAAACTTGCCTGTTATTCCGATTACTCCTTGACTTCCTACTTTAGCATTCCAATCCCCTATGATGAAAAGGACATCTTTTTTTGGTGCTAGTTCTAGAAGGTCTTGTAGGTCTTCATAGAACCGGTCAACTTCAGCTTCTTCGGCATCAGTGGTTGGGGCATAGACTTGGATTACCGTGATGTTGAATGGTTTTCCTTGGATACGCACTGAGATCATTCTGTCATTTTTGAGGTTGTACCCCATTACTGCCTTTCCCACTCTCTTATTGACTATGAGTGCAACTCCATTTCTTCTAAGGGTTTCTTGCCCACAGTAGTAGATATAATAGTCACCTGAATTAAATTCACCCATTCCCGTCCATTTCAATTCGCTGATTCCCAAGATGTCGACGTTCAATCTTGTCATCTCATGTCTGACCACATCCAGCTTGCCTTGGTTCATGGATCTTACATTCCACGTACCTATACAATATTGTTCTTTACAGCATCGGACCTTCTTTTCGCTTCCAGATACATCCACAGCTGAACGTCCTTTCGGCTTTGGCCCAGCCGCTTCACTCTTTCTGGAGCTACTTGGAATTGCCCTCCGCTCTTCCCCAGTAGCATATTGGACACCTTCCGACCTGAGGGGCTCATCTTCCGGCGTCATATCTTTTAGCCTTTTAACATTGTCCATGGGGTTTTCTTGGCAAGGATACTGGAGTGGGTTGCCATTTCCTTCTCCAGTGGACCACGTTTTGTCAGAACTCTCTGTCATGACCTGTCCGTCTTGGGTGGCCCTGCACGGTATAGCTCATGGCTTCACTGAGTTACACAAGCCCCTTCGCCATGACAAGGCAGTGATCCATGAAGGGGTTTATAGTCCATACCTATCAACTAATCAGTTGCTGATCAGATAAGGAACGTGGTGAATTAAACACAGAGTGAAGCATGGACTGAAAAGGAATTATATAAAGGGGGTTGGGGTCTCTGTCCATTAGCAGGATAACCCTGTGAAAACAGAACAGAATGGGACCAAATTTGGTATATGGGACAAGTCAACAGTAGAAAGATCAAGTTTGAAAATGGACTGGATCTGATGGGGCTTCAATGCAATGTCCAGAAAAAAGCCCTTCTTCACTCTAAGCCCCTCCTTCCTCTCTCCTGGTCATGTGGCCCAATGTGGAGCTGCTACTAAGGTGTTGGAAAGAATTCCAAAAGCCATGCTATCTATGTATGCTTTCTCTAACTTATTTATTAGTGACAATAAATTCATCTTATAATACAATATTTAAAAGCAATCACTTAAAATATAAAACTATTGACAGCCAAAGAAAATTTACAGCAAGAAGCAAACAAAATTAATCTAGGCCAAAAGTATTATTTAAAAGCCACATCTTAACTGCTTATGAAAATGCAAGCAGTGAGATAGTCATACAAGGTTCTGCATAGTAGATGTTCCACAATTTAGGAACCACTTAAAGTTCTTTATTAAAATCCTGCTGTGAAATCTTTATTTCATCAAACTGCAAATGCAAAGCTTCCATTTCCTACTGGGCTACTTTGATTTCAGAATGTTGTTAATTACTCCAGCTTTCCTACAGCTGGTACTCTCAGGTATTTTGGACTACTCAGTTAATCCCAAATTATGATGGCTGGGGATTAAAAGCCCTGTAGTCCAAAACATCTAGTTCAGCAACTGGTTATTTATTCCATGTTGCTTTACTCATTAATGTATAACTTCTGTTTAACTAAGCAGTGATTCTATTCTCCATCATTGGGGGCAGGGCGTATTCCCAGGGAAAAATTCTAGGATCAACATTACAGAGTCAAAGCAAACAAAGTAGTTAATTAGGATGTAGTTGCATTGATTGATAATTATGTGCCAAGTATCAGTGCTGACTCTTAGTAACCACATAGAGAGATTTCCAGAATGATCTGTTCCCAGCCTGGTCCTTCAGGTCTTTCAAAAGTTCATCCATTATTGCTGTAATTGAGTCCATCCACTCTGCTGCTGGTCATCGTCTTTTTCTTTTTCCTTCTACCTTTTAGACTTCTAAAGAGATCTAAATCTTTGTATAATGGGTCCAAAATATGATAGTTTAGAGTAGTACCCTCAGCTTAGCACAGGTTATTGATGTTTCTTCCTCTAGTTTTAAAACCACAGACTCATTTTCTTCTGGTCCAGCTCTCTTCAATATATATGCAACTTATAGGTTGAATAAATAAGGGGAAAGTATGCAACCTTGTCTCATTCCTTTGCTGACTGAGAACCAGTCTGTTTTACCATTTCCCATCTGGACTGTGGCTTCCTGTGTAAGTTTCTCATGAGGACAATGAGATATTCTGGGATCCCATTTTCCACAAGTACAGCAGCTTTTGATACCATCAAGCATGATATCCTTCTGAACTCTCTTCAGAGATTGGGAGTGGGAGGCACAATGTTACAGTGATTCAGCAGAGCTCAATAACAATAAAATCTGAAACATTTTTTATAGTTTGTAGGTTAAATTTAAGTTGTTCCATGGATTTTCTCTCTTTAGCTCTGAATGGAGTTACACTTCCTCAGCAGAACTGGAGTTTAATTTGGTGGTCTTCCTGGACTTGCAGCTTGAAGAGCAGGTGCCACCTGTGGCCACATTCAGCTTTGTACCAGTTATCCCCTTTCTTGGGCCAGGAATTTCTTCTTACAGTCATTTACTCTTTAGTCACTTTGTGTGTGGATTATTGTAAAGTGCTCTGCAAGACCACTTGGAAGCTGCAGCTAGTCCAAAATGCAGCATGCCCATGTAACTCTACTATGTGAGCTGCACTAATTAGTAATAAACTTCTGAGTGTAGTTCAAGTTACTGGTTGCAACCTATAAAACCCTTCATGGTGTGGGTTCTGGTTATCTGAAGGATTGTCTTTGCTCCCATTGTTTCTTCTCATCCAGTAAGATCTGATATAATGGGCATGTTCCAGGTGCCATCTTCAAGACAGTGTCAGTTGATGGGACCCAGACAGTATGCCTTCTCTGTTGTGGCAGCAATCCTCTGGAACAGCCTTTTTTTGATGGTTTCAGTTGTCCTATCCCTACTGTCCTTTAAACCAGTCTTGAAGATCTGGTTCTTTCCCCAGGAACTGGGTTAGGAAGTATGTGCCTTTGTGGGAACTTTATTAATACGTTGGTTATGGTTATGCTGCTGCTGCTGCTGCTCCTCTTTCCCCTTCCCCTTCCCCTTCCTCTTTTCCTTTTCTTGTAAACTTGCTACCCAGAGTAATTTATGAGTTGGGTGGCCTATAAACTACATAAATAAATGTACCCCCCATTTTTGGTATGGTGTATGTATAATAATGTGTGTACAACACATTTATTTTGTGAATTTTTTTTAACCAGAGTTCAAATATGTGCATAATGAAAATCATTTTACAACATGTTAATAAATACACATTAAACTACAGTAAAGTACACTAGGTACATTCCAGTCTGTTAGTCTGTTATACAACCCATTTAGTAGGGCTAACTCTAGTGAGTTAAAATCGGTAGAAAAAAAGGTATAATATATCCTATACTTTTCCCCTGTGGTTTTTGGCTTTGGTCCTCTAGTATCCACGCAGAATTAATGCTGTGTAGATATCCATAAAGCTGAAAATTCTTAACATGCATTAGCATGTCCAAATTATCTAGTTGTAAACAACTCTATAATTTGATTTTTAGAGTATTATTAAGCTAAAATTATGCTCATAGTCTGCAGGGGACACTAAGGAGTGGTCCTCTAGTATCTATCAAGTTTGCCAGGTACTGAAGCTATTCATTCTAATGTTCAAATGTCACAATATCTGGACAAAATGCCTTTACTTTTTTTTTTTCCCTACTGAATATCTGAAGTAATTGTTCTGATCAACTTTAGCAGTATTTTCAAAAGAAAAACTTCATATTTGGAGCAATTGACCAGCATTCCAAAACCTGAAATCATACTGTGGCATTGCTACACAGTCAAACACAGAGTATTTCTGCACTTCATTCTCTGGAAACCTGTGTGCTAGTTGAGCACATAGGAAGTTTCTGAAGGTAATTGTAGAATTGCTGTCTACTTGATTATTTTCTTAAGAGCTCCTGTCTAGAAGAAACATAATTTTATGACTTCACAAAGCTGAATCCTTGAAGAATTACTGAGTGACATTCAGAAGCATTCACTATTCCTTGAAATTTGCATTTTTTCTGTATGTGAAAGACTAACAGAACACTATGTAAACACTTCTTATTAAAGTTTCAGTGTTCTTTACCAGTTTGACTTCTTTCCTTGCATCAGAAATTTCCAAGTCTTTATGGTATGTAATGCCATGTTGCTGAACTAAGGGTGGAATATCATTTTTCATCTATATTGCTACACCACTGAGTCTTCCCAACATCATGATGGCACCATCACCATTTTCATTAGATCATGCTATTTTTAATAAAACTATTTGAGTTCAGAGATTATTGCTATAGCATCACAGACTTGAAACTGTAATATTCTTCCACATAAGGTTTTATAATTTGAAGAATATATGGATCTCAATTTAAAATAGAGTTTCAAGTATTTATTGATGGAAATCTTTGTGCTTTTACCAAGACCTAGAATATGAAACATTGGCAATGCTATTTTATCCATGATACCATTCTGTACAATGCTGCTGATAATTTCTAGAAATTCAAAAGTATTTTTTATTTCTTCATCTCTCTGGTATGTGCATATACTTTTCCACTTGACATTAATATGCTGGATGTAAACTCTTAACTATTCATTTCAATAGCCAACATATACATAACAACCAACAAAACACAACAAAAACCTAGATTTCTTCTGGAGTTAAATGCTTGCATTCAAGATTAATTTATTTTCTTTTTGGCTGGACTTTCAAGCAGTGTGACAAGCAATCTTCCTTTTATTTATTTATTAAGACTTTGTATATTATCTATGTGAGATGTATATAACAGATGAGGCTATAAGAAATCAAGATATCATGCATTCTTGAATATTTTTCCTGTAAAAATATTCCCAAGAATTTTGACATCTCAGCGGCTTTGTGTTCTTCATCACATGTGAATACTTCATATAGTTCAATATGTATCAAGCTCTGGAATTTTGGTATAGCCATTTCTAGAAATTCATCCAGTCATTTAAATTTAAATTAGATCACTATTGACTTGTACTTTAAATGTATTGAGAGTGTCATTTTGGGGATAGATATTTTTACATTTCTTCTTTAAAATTACTTTTATTAAAAAAAAAAAAAAGAATTACTGTACTAAAATAATCTCAGTGGCAGTTCTCAATCCTCCCCTGCCCCCTGTGAGTGAGCCTGCCCTGCCTCCTTTCTGGTTTGACTAGCAGAACTCCAAGCCAGTCCCCTTTCTGATGATGTTCCATCCCTCATCCCATGTAGGAAGAACCCAGGAGTCAGTGACTATTGATAGGAAGGATCCAGCCAATGGGAAGGTGAAGGACCGAAAGACAGCTCTAGTTACAGAAAGAGAATAGGGGAAGCCTGAGGGAAGTTCTTCTGCTATGTAAGTTAGGCTGTTGCACATAAGAACTTGATAGATGCAGATTGTTCAGTTTCTGGTGCTGCTTTTATATTTTCTTAGATGAATGTAAAACTAAAATTAAATTAATAAAGTTTCTTAACATATTGTGTGTACTCTTTTGTCATGTGTGCTAGGTTCACAAACTGTGAGCACAGACACATATATACAGCTTTGATGAAGTATTACTTATAATTCTAAATAAGGAGCAATTCCTTGAAAAATGAAACAGAAAGTAATTATATGGGGATGTAGGATTTTGAAGAATTGTACATAATAAGGAAAAAAATCAGCTGGAGGGTTGCAGAGAAAAGCTTTGAAAAGTGGTACAGATTTCTCCCCCTCTTTTTATTTATAGGTTATCATATTTAAATCAATGGTCATTTCTTGATTGTGTTACTTCTCTTGGAATGACATAATGTAATACTTTCCCAGTGATGTTAGTGGAAGGAATGGTAGCTGGTGGAGGAAAAAAGGTGACCTGTTAAGATTTTTGAAAGAGGCCCTTCTGCCAGTGTCAAAAGCTTCCTTATCTGGCACATGGGAGAAAGTCTTCTTGGTTCCTCCCAGGCCATGGTGGTTGTGCTTGGCTACTATTCTCATGGCATTTAGAAAATCTGTAAAGATGCATCTCTTTCTGAAGCAATTCAAACTGTTAATTTGGGTAATAATTTTAATTTATGTTAATTTAGTTTTTTTTAAATGTTAGCTACCTTGAATGCTCATTTGAGTAGAATGATGGGGTATATATTTAATTAATATGGTTTAATAAAGGAACGACTCTTATATACTCAGAGATAGTTCTGCCTTTGAAGAATGGGGAAAACTTTGTTTTGTTCTTCTGTGATAAGATTATACATGCAAAGCTAATAAGTCACTGAAGAGAAAATTATTTACAGTTGTAATGAGTAAAATTCTCCACATTTTATTTGAATGGCACTTTATGCAGTATTTAGTACAATTAATTTTTATATACAAACATGCTAATAAGACTAATATGTAACTATAAACAATATATATTTAATTATGCAGGCTTCCCTTTATGCTAGGGTTATGTTTCCTAAAAACCTCTCATAAAGTACATTCACATAAATTGAGACACTGAAATGAGGGTTGCAGGATATCATGACAAATGTGTCCATAAATTTTTAGAGCCTTATTCTTAAGCAACACATTATTCAGACATGTTTTCCTCCTTGTCTCCTGTCCTATGTACAATGAAAGCATTTTCTCCATCTATTTTTACAGCTGGATTTCTAACATGCATGATTATCATGATAGACAAAGAGGTAGCATGACAAATTTTATTAGCATTCTTCATTGTGTTGCACACAGTAGATTCACCCAGGTTAAAAGTTTGTCCTACGACTCAGAGAAGTATTGACAAGGACCATGTTTTTACCAAAAATAGCAGATATTTGTGGCATTCCTAAACTGTTAAAGTTATTCAGTTTAAGATGACTTATGAAATGAATGGAGTTTCTTTCTCCAAAAAGAATATGAAAAGTGCTATGAACAAATGTAATAGAACTTTGTGAATATTCTCATGAGTTTAAATAGACCTAGAATTTTTTTGGTAAACATTTTATCCATATTACTTTTTCTTCCTTTTAGTGGCAGAGCATTACTGTAACTCTGGTTGAGAAAGTGCAGATGATTGCTGTAATTTTGGGATCACTATTCTTAGTAGCAAGTGTAACTTGGCTTCTGTGGTCGGCCTTCAGTCCCTATGCAGTATGGCAAAGAAAAGATCTCCTTTTTCAAATCTGCTATGGAATGTATGGTTTTATGGATCTAGTATGCATAGGTAAGCTGAAAAAATAATCCATTCATTCATTTTGCTAAATGTGGCAAGATATCATTTGAGACTGTATGTTTTTGTATATGTGATTTATGTACATGGTGGTTTCTAGAAAATACAAAATGTATGTGTGTGTGTGTCATGTTTAGACATAACAAGAATTCCAATTTTAAAGGCTTCATAATTCAGGTATATAATAACATTAAAAAGTTGCCTGATAATCACTCTTACCCACAATACCCATAGTCAGAAAGATCCACAATAATCTCAGGTTAAATGAAACTACAGCAGGCTTCAAGAGTTTAGACAAGTGGCAAGCAATCAATGGATCATGGATTGCATGCCTCTAGAACCACCCAAGATTGAATTGCTGAAATTTGGTGGCAAATCACTAAATAACAGCAATATTATTTTCAGTGTGAATTCACATAAAATATTACATATTTACTGTATATACTTACAAACAGGGAAAAGTGCTCAAAACCTTAAAAGAAGAAAGATTGGACCAAAATTTGACTCCACCTTTACAGTGATGTCATTACACCACTATCTTGTCCATTCCTTTGACAAAAAAAACCCCTCCATCTACTATAATATTATTTAAAATACTGTAATTCTTAAAATAGTTGAATACATACACACATATACAGTATTTATATACAAATATTGAGCACAATCCCACCAAATTTAAAGATTTTTAACTGCATTTATTTCACTGAGATATTCCATCCACTGTAGTATTGAGACAGGGCACCCTTGGCAAGGTATTTAAATATGTACCAGTGAACAAACTTCAGATACTTATGAATGATATTGATTAGTTCCATCCTTTACAAATTGGTTTCCAAATAGGTCTGGGGACTAAGCTATATACAGATAACTATTTTATTGCTATTGATTTTTGTGGACTTCTTAGCAGTTTTCAATACAATTGACTTTTCAAGAAATACTTTTAAAAATTAGACCTTGACATACTATTTTATGGTGGTTCTGCTATTCTTCCTGGAAATTAAGTCTCTGAAGGGGATGCTTAGAAACTGCTACTCCATCCATAAGTCAAAAGCCATGGAATTTTACAGATTCCATCTTGTCTATCATATTATTTAACAGCTATCCGAAGTTGTTGGTGAATACTTCATAGATATTTATTTTTTCTAATGGATGACTTTCAGCTCTACCTTTTCCATTAGATTTTAAACAGGCTAGGACTAAACAAATGTCTGGAATCAATATTGAACAAAGTAGTGTAGTAGTTTATGGATAGAATAGCTATTATATGGTTTTATGTTCAATTTGGTTTGAATATGATTGATCTTGACAAGAATTTTAAGTGAGAAACAAGATGTTGCATACAGTATTTATTTATTTATTTAAGCAATTTATATGGCCATCCAACTCACTCATGGTGACTCTGAGTGGCTTACAGGAATAAAAATCCCAAACGCAAAACCCACTCCACCTCCCCAGCCCCATGGCGACAACAATACATTTACACTAGTCATTTGATGGGCTCCAGGTCAACCTGGGATCCCAAGCCCATTGGCAAAACCATGTCTTCAGGGCCTTGCAAAAGAGAATCAAGGTGGGGACCTGTCTTATCTCTATGGGGATGATGTTCCACAGGGAGGGAGCCACTACAGAGAAGGCCCTTCTTCTTGGTCCCACTAGATGGACTTCCTTAATAGGGGGGACCTGTAACATACCCTGCCTCCCTGATTGGTGGGTTGGGCAGATGAAACTGGGAAAAGGCGGTCCTTCAAATAACCTGGCCCCAAGCCATGTAGGGCTTTAAAGGTGACAACCTGCACCTTGAATTGGATCCAGAAGCAAATTGGCAGCCAATGCAGCTCCCAAAAGAGAAGTGACATGTGTGCAAATCTAGGCTTGCACAAAACTATGCAGGTCACTACATTCTGAACCAACTGAAGCTTCCGGATACTTTTCAAGGGCAGCCCCATGTAGAGCGCATTACAGTAGTCAAAATACAGTAGATTAATCTTTGATCAGGTTGAAACAGTATCCTGATTAGATTTGCAACTTGGGAGAACAGCAAACAGTTTCTGGGTGCCCTGATTGTGAACTGGAGATTTGTTTGCTACATTGTAAACCTGTATGGTAGATGTGCCCTTTCCAAGAAACATTAGATTTAGTTACAACCACACATGACTCAGTCATATCCAGATTAGATTACTGTTACATGTTCTACATGATCATGCCTTTAAAGTGTGTAAAGAATCTGAGCTTATTCAAAATGTGGTTGTGAGAATACTAATTGGAACCCAGCAAAGAAATGTATAATGCTAATATTGCATAATCTCTATTGATTTCTAGTATGGTTTCAGCTCCAGTTCTGATTTGAATGCATGATTAATATTGTTATATCCCCATTTTCATGTATTACATGTATATCCCTCTCTCACCATCCTCTCTGCCTGCAAGATGGTATCCTTCTTTCCAACTCAAAAGATCCTTGGTCACAGGAATGATGCTGGTGCTGAGAAGGAGAGTGGAAGCAGAATTCCTTTTCCTTCTGGTAATTCTGAGAGAGTCTGTGGAGAGAAAAAGCCTCATCCCTACCCCCAAACAGTTCTCCTCAAGAAAGCTGTTTTCTCTAGCATTAGCAGCAGGGAATGATACATCTACTTTCACAGGGCAATTGATCAACATGATCAATGTCTGATGGGAAACAGAAAATCAGTTTTCTATTGCTAATTGCAATGGGAAAGCAATAGGGAGCTCCCTATCAGCCAGCTGACTAGAAAGAAAAGCAGGTAGACATTCCCACAGTTTTGCAAGCTGCACCTTTTGCAGCTAAGGGCCCTCCTAGGATACAAGTTGTTCCCCCACATCTACTTTAAAGCTTCCTGCAAAGGTGAATGCACCCAATGAACTGAAGTAATGCTTTGATTTCTCACTATGTGAGATGTTAGCAGGTGACCACCTAAGTGCTTCTAGTAATGGAAATTCCTTCCCATAACATTTCTGGTACTATTATTGTTCGGTTACTGATATATGATGAAAATATTTTAAATAGTGCTTGAACCCACTGACAACTAAATGTGCCTTTATTTTTTTTGATGCTGATGTTCCTGTTTTGTATTTTAAAAAATTGTAATTTGTCTATTTATGTAGAATTTTAACTTGCTTTGGAGAAAGTGTCTGATTAGATCACTCCTAAGGAGCTAGGGTTTAGTTTGTAGGTGTTAGGACTCCCATATTTGGATTTTAAAAAATCTGGATGACAGTCATATTACAGCAAAGAGATACAAGACTCTAGCTATGTAGTGCTATCAATGTCATTTGGAGTTCTAAAGCCCAGATATGATAGCTTACTAAAACCATTTTCTACTGCCCCCAGCGCTGCAACCTTGGACTAAGGTTCCAAAGAAAGGACGGAGCCACCAAGTCTATGAGAGCACTTCCTCCTCAAAGTTGGGAGCAGAGAATTGAAGTGCCAGATTTCTGGGAAGAGTGCCTTGGGAATAGTTGTCTACACAGAAGTAAGCTGTTACTCTGAGTAGGCTGTGCTTCTAGGTAGCCCAACAACTACAATTTGACTGAAGTAGTATTGACTGTGTTTCAGCATAGAGTGGGAGCTTCTGGGGTAAAAGTTTTTCCCTGGGCTCATAAGATATTGAAACAATGTTTCTAACAGTCTGACTGAAACTGCCTTGTTTCTTGAAATGCAGTTTTAGTTTGATAATTCAGATAACTTGATCTCTGCCAGAACATTGTTAACACTTGTAGCCTAACACTCTTTTTTCAAATGTAATAAAGAATTTCCATTGAACTCTGGATCAGATCTTGACTAAGCATTTCTTTATTGACTTTGCTGTAAATGTTTAGTGCTGGTTTTTCACCCAGGATTGTCTGGTTATGCCTCTTGCACTGTCATGACAGAGCTAATACAGCTACTGATTGGAAAGATAAAGATCACTAGATGGCAGTGAAGAAACACAGAAACTCTAACCCTTAGTTGCCATCTTATGGCTGTCTTGATTTACCATTCTGATATTGTAGCCCTAAAAAAGGAGGGTTTTTTCCCCTCAGCCACTAAAGCACAGATGGAGGGGTTAAATAGCAGGATGAAGTTCTGAGGATCTGAGCGGCTCCTTGCCATGGTCACCAACAATATGAAGAGTAGATGAACCAGCTTGGGATGTAGCAGTTTCCATCACCTAAGCATCCAGTATGCAAATTCTGAATAATCCTTTCTGCAAAGATCAATGGGAATGCTGAAATATTTCCAGCAACCCTCGACCAGCATATTTTCTATAGTCAATTGAGAGCAGTTTTCCCAAAAAGAATCCATAGTGGGCTTTATTGTTACTGGATGACAACTATATTACAGCAAAGAGATACAGATGACTCCAGCCTCTATGTCAGTCACACACTATATAAAAGTTTTTGTGGCGGTAATGTAAATAATTTGTGAGGATTCTCAAAAATGTGAAACTGAAAATACATCTGTGCCAAGGACAGAGTTCTGTTGCTGTGTACACCAGTAAACTCTGATTGATAGCTCATGACTGTTCTTGGAATGAGGCTATATTCATAGAGGAGCACCAGGAAAGCTAGCTGAGTACATGCTAGGCTCAGGTAGAAAACTCTCTCATGTTTCAGAGTCTTATGCAGCTGTATCTACAGAATGATGAATGCTCAGGAAGTTGGTATGGCTCACATTTCAGGAGCAGCTTCTCCTTGGCAGAGGGTATGGTGACACCTGATTCTTTACTAGATCCCTAGCCAAATCAAGTGGCCAAGGAATCAATGCAATTGGAAGGAACTAGACCCTGTCTTTTTGAGAAATTATTGTTTATATTTTGACTAAGATGGTACTTTGCAACCAAGAAGCAAGCAGCAATGAAAAGGCTAGGAAATGGAGGACTCTAAACCTTGAGTGCAAAAAGCAGATCAGCACCCACACAACAAAATACCACAGCATCTCAACCTGTCTGTAATACTGCATATTTTTTACTGGTCTTCAGACATAATTGGTCCTGGAGCTTCTGGTAATTTTATGAGTCTTGAATTTGCTTCTCAACATAACATATCCATGGCAGTGATCTCTGCTCCAGTCATTGTTGAATCTAGTAAAAGTTAAATGCTAATCTGAACTCTCAGAATTATAATAACTTTTTCCTTATCCTACTTGGCTACACATTTGATCTTAGCCAAAAGGCTGAGAAGTAATCTTTCATTTTACCAGAAGAGCACAGTATATTCCAGCAACATTGAAATAATATTCAGCTAAGGCTCATGTACAACTACTGTTCAGTGCCCAGCTGGAACTTTACATTTATTCCTTGTAAATGGTCCAGTCTCAATTCCTAAGGGCTATGTTCCAGGTAGCCCCTTGCATTCCAAATGTAGTATTAAGGAGAGAGGCAGGGCTAATTAAAATCAAAATAGGTGAATGGACCTGCATCATAGCACACTGGCTAAAGTTATTGTTTTCCCCATAGGCCTGTGTTCTTTGCTTATTGAGGATAGTTATGAATCAGTATGGACCAGGACAATTTTACAAAAACTCCAACACCTCCACTTTTCTAAGGAGGCATTCTTAATGATGGCTTATGAGTATGCACTTAGTGCATTTAAACAATGTATTAAAGATCTAGAAGCCCAACGGGACCAGTCTGCTTTACCCAAGAATGTTTTTATGAGCAGTCAAGTCCCCTTTTTCAAACCAGTGAGATATTTACATCATAAAACCACTTCCAAATTCCAAAGAGTACCATTTTAGCACACTTCAACGCTCTCTCCACAGCAAATCTAGAGAGCCGATATAAAAAAGTTCCTTATGGACTAAGACTGTGCCCCTGTGGATGAGGGGCATTGAAACTATCGCTCATGTCCTGTTATACTGTACCCACTATAAGGATGCTAGGTTCCTACCTTATAACTCCTTACCTGGTAACACACCTGGGAAATTCTGATCTTTTCTGATGTACAGTTACTGTTATCAGATCAATATGATTTAGTTTCCTTGAACACCCTGATGAACCAGCTACCAACTGTAACATTCTTATCTTGTTTTGTGTTTTTATTCTTATTTTATTTTTAATGTGTTTTATTATGAAACCTGGTCTGTAACAGTAAAAAACTCTACCTATCTGTTTGCCTAATAGATAACATGCTTTCAGGCTCATCCAAGTTTATCATACATTATTTATAGATATCATGTCCCAAGACAAAGTTTCCTTCACATCTTTAAAATGCAAGCCTCAACCTAGTACATTTTATGCCCCGGCTACCTTAATGTCAGCCCTTCATGGTAGACAAGATCAGGAAACAGACTCCACAGGAAAACTAGAACTATATTTTACTGAGCTAGTCTATAATATCAGGATCTTGCAAACCCTTTTGAGCTTTACACCCACTCCCTCTTATATTCCAATTAGGGAGGAGCCTGCCTGAATCTCTTCTGAATATTATTCTGTTTTCTAGAACTTAAGGAATGTTTCACCCCTCTTTACTTATATAATGGTTCTTGCCTATTTCCCTCAAGGTTATCTCCCTGATTCTCTACACCTAATTTAACATAGCAATATCTTTGACAAAAAAATAGATCAACTGCCTTTTAGAGGCCATTATTGTGACATTGACTTTGTTCCCAGATTCTATATTTCCATAGGTAGACCATCCTCACTTTCACCAGAACTACTAGGCTTTTTGGATTTCTTCAGAAAAAAATATTTTTTTATTTTATTTATTAAGAAAAAAATGGAATTCAGTTTATGCAACTATTATAGGACAAATAGAAAAATAGCACATATATCTATTTGGGATCTGCTGGAGCATCTACAAGGAGCAGTTATCCATACTAAATCAGGTCTTTAAGGTGCATACAGTCTGGTACACATCAGACACAGTGATGCCTACTGAACTGTGCAATGTTTTGGTCATCTTCCAACATTTTATGAACTGTATCTTCTGGGATTTCCTAGACAGATTTGTACATTATTTAAATGACATTTTGATTCACTCAACCAACTTCAAGGACTTTGGGGTTCATGTAAAGACAGCTCTTGCAGCTTCTGTGTGAGCTTTATTTGTGTCCAAAATTGGAGAAATGTGTATTTGATCTGTCTGAAATCTTAGGACAATATATACCTCCAGCAAGAATCAAAATGGATCCTCCTAAGATCTCAGTAATTCCTCTCTATCAGAATATCAGGACAGTACAAAGGTACTTAGGCTCTGTAAATTGTTTCTGGCAACTTATACCCTTTCACCCAGGTAGCACATGTCTATACGTACTTACTTTGGTCCAATAATCTATTTTTGAGAGATGGCTGCTGAGCAAGTCTTCCAAAATTTCAAGAATGTATTCCCTTCTGACTGGATTCTTCATTATACAACCATCAGATTTCCTTTGTAATAAACATGGATATAGTAGAATTGGTTTTGTTATAAACCTGTGGCCCAGAAGAGATTTTGCACCAGTGTGTTTACTATTCACAGAAACTCAGTTTTACAAAATTCAACTATACAATATGAGATACAGAATTGCTGGCTATTAAGAATGCTTTTTAAATGCGAAGCCATCTTCCTGAATGAGCTTCTCACCAAGTACACAAAATAATATAATCTTGAATACCTTCAGACTTCTAAGAAGCTCAGCTAATGCCAGGCTTGTTGGTCTCTTTTCATGCTTTAATTTCATCACCTCTTATGTACCACAGGTCCAGTCAGAAACCAGATATTTTGTCATACAAACTCAAGCTCAGCAGTGCCTAGGAAGAGGTCCTGGAAACCACCGTCTTGCACTGGGAGAATTTCAAAATTATTCTGGAACCTTCATTTGTGTTTGAGAAAATATGTATTTATCCGTAACAAGAATCATTCTCAAGCCAAATTATAAGAATTTGCTAAGCCAGGCCAATTTCCATTTTACCTTGTACTCTATCCAAAATTGCTTATCGCCAAATCCAAATAAACATAACCCTGGGAGTTATAAAATCAAATCAAATTATATCATGATCATCTGACTACTGGACATTTTGGATTCTACAAGACCTTGCACCTCCAGTGACTTTTGGTGGCCTCAAATTAGAGCAGAAATTCTCCAATACATTACAGTCTCTGTTAAACGCAGGTGAGTGAACAGCTTGCCTGGTTAACTTACAAGTCTTCTTATGCTTCTGTCTTCAAGCACAGATGACTAACTGTTTTGAACTTTATTTTCAAGTTATGTGTCATCTGGGTCAAAATATAATTTTGTTCACAGTTGAATGTTTCCAGTTTCCTTCTACTCCTTGCCCAGAGCTCATGAAGCCAGGACTGTGAGATCTGAACTGCAAAAAATCTGGATGGCAGCTAGATGGCAACAAAGAAAGTTTTTTGTATTTCCTTGCTGCCATCTAGCGGTTATTTGAATTTTGGCAGTTATGAAATTACACAATTATTCCTGAAGTATCTTTTCTGGCTACATGGTCTCCCAGAATACATAACCTTAAAACAGAGGCTCTTAGTTTCCTGAAAGTTTCAGGCATAGCATATTCAAAATAATGTCTATAATACTCAATTTATCTACTTCATATCACTGCAGTTAGATGGGCAGAGTATTAACGCCACTTTGGAGCAATATATCTGCTTACATTAATTATCAGTAATATATATATATAAAACCGCATGCTTCCACACAGCAACACTCCATTCTAGGCAAACTATGGTTTTTATTTCTGTTTTTTCCCAATATAGTCACTCCTTCCTCAGTTCTTGCAGTGGATTAGATGTTGCAGGAACTCTTAGCAGTCCATCAACACTTGAAAGAACAAGTCAAGAATGGCCTAAACAAGACTGTAATGTCTTTACAGACCAGACCAGAAGAAACAAAATGGAACCTTTTTCATAGTTGGTAACAAGTCTGCCTTTCTATGAATCATCTACTGTTTTGTGCTCAGACTAGAAATCTAAGCCCACACTTCACAGCACCCTTCAAGATAACTGCTCAAGTTAATCCTGTAGCATACCAGCTACATTCATATAACTACACATCTGTTCTTGATATTCCTTCCCAGCCTGTTCATGTCAGTCTCTTTCATCCTCTAAGAATGCTTATTAAAGGACAAGAAGATTATGAAGTGGTACAGATTCTTAATTCTCATTTCTATTATTCATGTGTGCAGTATCTGGAAAGGGACCAGAAGGTTTCTCATTTTGGAGTGCTTCAGATATGCATTCTCCCAGATTCTCCCAGACTGGCAAACTATTTCCACCTATATTATTGAAATAAGCCAGCTTTCACGTAACTAGAGAGGGTATATACTAGGAGGGCAAATGATAGACCCCCAGCAATTCCTCCTCTAAAGAGAAGCAGAACTAGGTAAGGATTAAGATTCTAGCAAGTGTAATCCTGAGGCTCTATCTATGAGGTCTTGGTGGAGTCACTTTCAGCAATCCCTGACTCTGCTTACCTTAAACTCAGACTCTGAAGGAAGGACAGAGGCACAGAGTCTGTAAAAGTGCTTCCATCTCTCATTTGTCTACCAGAGAACAGAAAAACAGAAATACCATATTGTTGGGAAGAATGCCTTGGGATTAATGGTTTACTCTGAAGTAGACTGTTCTTTCTAAGTAGTCCAGTGGCTAAAATTAATTCCAAATAGAGCCAACTTTGCTTGGTTGGAGAGTAGGAGCTTCTGAACAAAAGCCTTTGCCTGGGTCTTAAATACTGAAACAGTGTTAGGCAGCCTTATTTTGACTACTTTGGTTTTTGAAAATGACCCTTTCTCTGACTATGCAGATAATTCTATCTCTGCTGAAATGGTGATCTCATGCTCCCTAACCCTCTGAACCTTGCTATATATAAAATGTATATAGACTTGTTATCGTCTGTCTGTCTGTCTGTCTGTCTGTCTGTCTGTCTGTCTGTCTATCTATCTATCTATCTATCTATCTATCTATCTATCTATCTATCATCTATCATGTATAAATGCTACTTATTAAATTTACAGTTCATGGGGTGTGGTGAAAATTAATAATGGTCCCCAGTTTATGCTGACTTCTAAATGCATTGTAACATCTATTATAGTTTAAGTAAAAACATTATCTTTCTTCTGTTTATTAATACTTCAGACTGTAAGCTATCAAAAAAAAAAAGATATACCTGGATATAAATGTTTAATACAGTGAACATAAGTGGGAATCAGTTATCTGTAACCCAAGTCTAAGTGGTTTGATTCAAGCCAGCAATTCAATTTTAATGGTATTTTCTTACAAAAAATATGTTAGATATAAAGAACTAAGGGCTTCAATAATTTGTTTCCTTTAATTTCAGGACTTATTGTACATGAAGGTGCATCAGTCTGCAGAGTATTTAAGCGTTGGAGGGCTGTCAATTTGCACTGGGATGTGCAAAATTATGACAAAGCAACAGACATAGAAGAGAGCAGCCGAGGAGAATCCTCAACAGCTAGGACTTTGTGGCTACCACTAAATGCATTGAGAAACAGAAATTTAGTTCATTCAACACAGTTAACTTCACCAAGATTTCAATGTGGCTATGTTTTGTTACATCTCTTCAGTCGAATGAGACCTCAGGAGGATTCATCAGATGACAACAGTTCTGGAGAGGTTGTTATGAGAGTGACTTCAGTGTAAAAGTTGTGATCACTATGCTTCACACACAAGGACATTGTGCCTGGAACTTGTGAAATATTCTGGAATGTAGTTGCAATGAATGGTGAAACCATAGCACATAAAAAAATATAAACTTTTTTTAGTTTATGGTTTTATATGATCAGTTGAATTGCAAATACATTTTCCCAAGAAAGTATTTCTTTCTTTTTATACCATGATTGATTACTTTTTATCTATTTGTACCTGGCATTTATAAAAATATAATTTAACAGTAGCTTTAATAATGTGAAGACAAATATTTTAAACTACAGCTATTTTTGATAGATTTAAATGTGTTTTCAAAGTTCCAAGTCATCTATAGTTTTCCAGTCATGGTAAATTAAATTAATGACATGGCTTGAGGTAAAGAAACAATAGACATTCATCTACATAATTTCAGTTTGGGATATAAGTGTGTGTTTCATTTTGGTTTTTGGACAAACATAGTTATTGGTGGGGTTGGATAGGGGTCTTGTGCACTTGGTATATTCAAAACAGAATACAATTTAAAAGTGCATAAAAGACCCGTGCTGTAACCTGATAGGTAAAAAAGCAAAATACTCCGTTATTGAAAATAAGGAAGTTGAATATTTGTGAAACACGATTCACAGATATACTCATGTCACCCAAATTCTAAGATATTGTTATTCATATTTAATGACATAGATACTATGAAGCAATTTTAGAGTTCTTTTATGAAAAAAGAAAAGGGAAATCAGCATTCAAATACCCATTTCATTGCAGGACAGAAGAATAGTTCCACAATTGTTTTCAGGATTTCTGACTGTAAGCATTTAGCAAAGGTGATTTGTTTCTTACTTTCATGACAATTCTATTTTATTTTATTTTCAAATTAGCTAAATTAAATTCAGTTACACTGAAAGAAATTTATCTCACTGTATTCCCAGTTCTTTTATTCTTTGTATCCTTTATATTTAACATTCCAACTCATTTTAAGTTGTTTAAAGATAATCTGAATTTTCCATTAGAAAAAGTAATAGTTTGAAATCCAGCTATCTTTATAAGAAAAAGAAAATAATATTCATTTGTATTCTTCCCAAACATCCATGGTACTTGAATTACTTTATCTTCCTAAGGGACTGATAAAATTCTCATGCCAAGGATTAAAACAGTGCAAGGACTTGATCAGATAATATGTATAAATAAGGTTTACCTGATCATCTTCACTGGAGCATACTATGAAGATGAAGGGAAAAATAATTTGTGCTTCCTAATCCTATGCAGATTAGATGTAGCAGGATCAGATTATATAATACTCTATTCTGAGTTTATATTGATGGCCTGTTACAGATTCTTCACACACAGACAAAAAAACTAAGCACACTGGCCAGGATTTCAACAAAATTGTTCTTGTAATAAGAAAGAAATAATGTTGACTTTGATTAGAAAGATCCAGAACACTGACAATTTGTGTCAGGTTGTTTTATTATACTTTTTGATGCTTAAGAAAATACACAGAGTTGGGATTATTTAGAGATTTTTTTAAAAAACCTAAGTAAATCTGGTCAGATTATTTAAAATCAGTCTAATTTTTGTTGTTATTTCTTACCAGTTGCAAAGGTGATTGAAAATGTGTCTGAATTATATCCTAGAAAGCCACCATAGTAATTTTGCTAATTTGCAATTGTCCACTTCAGTCTCTTTCAGACTGGACTGTCATTAATAGTTACTCTTCATTACTTTTAAAATATTATGAATTTAACTATGAAGAATGCTCATTCATTTCAAATCCAAGGACTTCCAAAATAACTAGAACTTTAGTCCTTAAGATATTTAAAATGGTAATCCTACAGATTTTTACATTAATATTATTCCTGTTGAATACCATGAAATATCTAAGTAAATATGCCAGGGCTTGAGCTGCAAGAGATATTTGCAGTCTTTTATGAGTCTTATATTTCTCTGCAGTCCTACTTGGCTGTAAGCTTCACTGGTTAACACACTATATATCCTGGTAAGTAGGTGCGATATTTATAGTGCAGCCCTAAGTCTTACACTTAGTAAATCTTCTGTTCAAAATCCTATTTTTAGTGTCATATATCTACTTATTTAGATTTATATTTTTTGGTTAAGCTCAACTCAGACTTAATTTTTTGGTTACAAAGACTGTCAAGATGGGGTACAATATATATTTATGATTTAAACAATACAACAAACCAGGGCATTATAGTAACAGTAAATCTTCTGTAATAGCAATATATGAACATTTGTTCTCACTTACCTAAATATAAAAGACTTTTTTCAGGATTGTAAGCTTAGCTGTTTGATATAAAGAAGTCTTAGCAATCATGTGCCCTGCAGATATATTAGGAAAACAACTAACAGCACATTGCCTGGGAATTTGGGGCATTGCGTTCCCAAAATATCTGAAAGGTACTAAGTTGAGTGTACCAGACTGGTTTAAAGGAAGCAACTGCTTTTCCTTTATTATGTCTACTACATGATTTGCAAGAATTCTTGACTTCAGCTTGCCTTTGGATAGGGATTTTCAAGAGAAGAGGATTCCACCCCCACCCCCATTGTGCCGTATAACTAAGGTTTTAAATAAATTAAATAAATAAATTTTGTAAGGTTTTAAATTAAATTAAATTAAATAACTAAGGTTTAGGACAGCCCCAAACATGAACATGTTATTGCTATAGGCCAGTGCTCCAAGTATGTTTCTAGAGAGTGGGCAATGAAACAAAATATTTTTTTTCCTTCTGATACATTCTTGTATAGCTCATAGATACTTGTTTTTTAAAAACCTCACCGCCTTTATTACCCCAGCTTAATTCCCATTCCTCCAAAATCTTCCCTCTTAATTTCTTTTTTCTTCCTTAAGTGACACTTCAGCACACTTCACCCTGAGACACAAGGTCCAAATCAAGTTATTTTTAAAAATATTAATTTACAAACTTAAATACTTCCATGTTCTGCATAGCTGGAGAAATCCCCAAACTAGGTAGAAAATACTGATTTTTACATAATTCCTTTTGCTCTAAACTGATCTTCATTTACACTATCAGAGTTATAGTGATGTTCAGATGAATCTATTTCTACACTGACAGTTTCATAGGATGCGTTCATATCATTTACAAGTCCATTTTGTCCTATTTTTTGCATCAAGCAACAGTTTAAATAAAGAAGAAAAAATGCACTATAAATGCACTATAAAATTTGAAAAATTTTAGTGCATTTTTAAACAAAACACTCATATTTGTGTGCAATCTGCTTTGGGATAACATTTATGATGAAAAGGGGAATAGAAATTATATAAATAAAAACATGCATTTTAGGATATATCTTTTAATTAAAAGTCTTGTGTATTAATTTTAGGATAAAATATGTACTTTCAGACTAAAATTCCCATCTTCTCTGCTTTTTAATATTTTTTGGGAGTTGAAAATAATATAAACTTGAGGAAGAAAAGGAAACAAACATTAGTCCAGGGAGTGCAAGTTAGGCCCATATACTTCAATTTGTTAACTTGTTAACTTGTAAATAAATATTAACAAGACTTCCACTACTGTGGAGTCAACTGCTTTGATGACAATTTTTCACTTACATTTTTCCAGTAATAAAAATAATATTTTCACATAAAATAATAGAGCAGGAATAGAATTATAAATTACTGTTTATTTTTGTTAATTTTTCTTAATTCAAGTCTTCCTAGACACTTTGACATAGCTTCTCTTCTTGAAGTCATTTCAAATAATTTTGTAAAAATATGGTTCCAATTTTATGTTGCTGTGCTGATACACTCTTACCGTTGAGTAAGTAGAGATGTTTAGGTTTGAAATAAACCCTACACACATACAGGCAAGTTATATGACAGGACAAGTTATCCTTGAAATTAGTGAGACATGTTCTTGAATAAATTTTGATGCAACCACAATGCTTAGTAGAAAGCACTGTGCATAGATGTCATCATCATTAACTTGCTCATGAATTCCTAGAAAACTGGAATCATCCTTCTCCAGTCTAATAAGTGTATGCTGTAAGGAATGTATACTTTATATTATCTCCTCTGGGAATCCTGTGTGTTAACAGAAAAAAGACTGACTAGCCAAAATCTTGAAACGGAAAAATTTATAGGGCTTGGAAGCTTCAAAGATAGAAAGATGAACTTCTCCAAGTTGTCTATTACACACCAAAGCCTCAGCTGCTGCAGCTGCACCAAACCTTAGAGAAATATGTTTTCCCCTAAGAACTTACTTTGTTTAATTAGCATGGAAAAAAAATGCTGGATGATTCTATCTGGCTATCTAGTTTTGTCGATTCAAAAAGTGTTTGCTTTGGTAAGTCTTTTATACAAAGCATGAAACAATTATGGTATAACTGATTCCAAAAGGTAATTTGTAGTTCAACTTTCTCCATTTCTTTGCCATTTCATTTGTTCTTTTAAATCTAAGATTGTTTGTTGGACAAAGAACTACTGCCTTTTCCCAAAGGCCTCTGAAAAGTGTTGCATTAAGAATTGTTCATTCTAAGGCCACAAATACAACTGTCTGAAAAGATTAAATCCATCTAGAAAAATAAGACAGGACATTTATACTTTTAACAGCTGTGTAGAAGAGAACATTTGGTATGTCTCTCTGGTATGATAAATTACATATGTTGACAATTGCTTTGTTTACATAATTATTGAAGATACAGAAATTCTGTTATTTTCTGTATCTTTTCACTCTGCTTAATATCTCTGCAGGAGGTATGAGCAGAGCCAAGTAGAGCACAACGTATGCTATGTCAATTTAATGTTTGATAAATTAAAATTTAATGATACATAATTTCATGGACTGTGGGTTTATATTGGTTTATTGTTTAATCAGTATTGCTAAAATTTAGTAATCCACACTCAGAACTTCAATATTCTTGTTCACAACTCTCAGAAGGAAGGAGAAATGCCAATCTTTCCTCCTTGTGTTGTTAATCCTTCTTTCATACCTAGTATGTTAAATTACTTCACCTTAAGGAAGGTGAAAGCTGGCATGCCTTTCAGGGGACTTTGCCCAGAGAATCAGTGCCCCCTTTAAGTAACTCATTGCACTTTTGTGCTTGAAAGTGGGTGGATGGAAAGAAATAGGATGGATTATTTCATTTTGTATTAAGGTAAACTAAATTCACTCTGTGGTGCATTGCATAAACCATTTTCTTACAAACGTGAATGGGTCCTTTCACATGTTGAAACAGCTACAGTCAATAATCAGTAATGAAGAACATAAATGAAGTTTCAAAACCGTTAATGAATGCACTCAAATATTAGGCCCTGAACAAGTTGCTGGTTTTTGTATCTTTTTGCTAGAGATCAGCTGGGTTGTAACACAGATGTTGTAAGCCCCATTATCTTTTGGCTTAACATTTCTTAAGGAAGGACTGAACAACAATATCCTGACAGATCTATGTTTAATCGTAGATTTCTTGCTGAAGTTAATAAGAAACAGAATGCAAAATATCTGTTCACATTCTGCAGTGGATATAATCAGAGTAGTTGAAAACCCTTTACTACATATCATTATGTCCTCCTTCCTCGTCCCAAAGCCAAGACTTGGCTGGGTTTGGGCATCAGATGTCAGAGGGATTTCCTCTCCTAACTCCAAAATAACTCTGCCTGGCGTCAAATGAATTTTGATAATACAAGCTTGGACAGTGCAGTGTAGAACCTAGATAGTTTTATCTTTATTTTCTAGGTTCAGACATCATATTAACATTTTGCTTAAATGATCATTTGCGTAAGAAAGCAATGACCTGGTTCATGCACCATGCTATGTCCATACAAACGACATTATGTCTTATTGCAGCATATGAATTCATCTACTAAATATGGGATAATTCAGTTTCATTTAAAGGAAAATAGAATGATATCCCTGTATTTCAAGTGCTGGTGCTTATCTCTTCTCTGTTTCCCTTTTTTCTTCTTTCATCTCCCATTTCCTAAAGTGGTACTTCCCAAAAAGAGAATGGTTATTATTTGTATAATGCTTTTGTATTTTATATTACAACTGTGCTGAATGATTAAGCCATTACATTGCTTATTATATAAAGTATCAGAGAGAAAAATCAAGCTTCATTGGCAATGTATTATATCAGATGAAATCAACGAATGTCAGGAAAAAAGTGGCAATTTAAAAGTCCTCAGACATTTCTCATTGTGCACAACTTCCTGACCTCAGGAAGCCAGAAGCATATTCTTCAGCTACAGTTCCAAATGTATCTGCAGTGGAATGGCAGACAGCCGTAGACCCCCCTCCCCTGAGGAGGCCTTTCTGCTTCCCTCTGGTAGCCTGGAGAAGAAGAAAAACACCACTACTCCTATTCAATGGTGAAATGCCTGGGGATTGGACTGTGGGCTTCCCATCTGATATTGAATGTTATTCCCCCTTTTTACCTTTCTCTGGGTGAGAGCCAAAGGTGGGCTTGGTGGGAGGGTGAATGGCTGGAGCCTCTGCCAGCTCGTGGGAGCAGTGGGGTAGGAGCTCCTGGATGCTGAGTGGGGTGTGTGTGAGTGTGGGTGGGTTTGAATGTCTTGATCCTCTCTCTGGGTGAGAGTCAGAGGGGGACATTGATGAAGGGTGAATGGGCAGGGTGCCCACTGCCTGCTGGTGGGAGCAGCAAGGGAGGGATCCCTGTGTATGTTTATGTGTGAGGCTGTGGAAATGAAGTGGGGGAGGTGGTTGCTGGGCTCTGATGGCTCTGAGAGCTAGTAAGCTAAAGAGCCTCAGGGTGCCCAGGTCCCCTCGCAGGTATGGCTGGTAAGGACAGCAGATGCTCCCCAGTTTTGGGAATTGAGGGGTGTCGATATAGGGATGGGGCTGCTGTTGGGCGGATGGGAGCAGGCCAAAATATTATGGTGGTGACAGGCATGGGGAGATATGGCAGGAGACAGGGAGCAGGCCATTCCCAGGGACCGCAGGACCGTTGTTTGTTGCCGGTTTTGTGTTCCAGCTCCTCAGTCTCAGCCCTGGTACGCTGTCAGCAGAGCTTCAGAGGCTCTGGCTTCTGGCTGCTGCTTCTAAACACCAGGTCAGTCTGTAATAAGGCCTCCCTCATCAGTGATTTAATCATGGATGAGAGGGCTGACCTGGCACGCATCACTGAGATCTGGTTGTCTTGGGGTGGGGGGTAGCCCTCGCAGAGTTTAGCCAGCCAGGTTTCGAGTGTGGTATCAGCCAAGACTCTGGGGCAGGAGTGGAGGTGTGGCAATTGTCATCTGGGAATCTCTTACAGCTTTCAGGGGCGCTGCACCACAGATCACTGGATGTGAGATCCTGTTCAAGCTGGGCTGTAGGGATCAGTTGGGATTGCTGTTGTACTGGCCTCTCTGCTTCACAGCACCTTCCCTGCCTGAGCTCGTTGACTCCATTTCTGGGTTGGCAGTGGAGTTCCCAGGCTTATGGTCATGGGGGACTTCAATTTGCCTTCTCTAGGGATGGGGTCTGAGGGGCTCAGGAGTTCATGGCCACCATGACGACCATGGGCCTATCCCAAATCATCCAGAGCCTGAAAGGGAACAGTGGTCATACACTGCATCTGGTGTTCCTGTTGGAGCAGTGGCTATGTGATCTGAAATTGGGGGAGCTTTTGGTGTCCCCCTTGTCATGGTCAGATCACGCCCTGATCACAATGGGATTCCCTAGCACCACTATCCACTGCAGGGAGGCTGGACCTATTAGATTGGTCCACCCCCGGTGACTAATGGACCCGGATGGGTTCCAGAGGGAGCTGCGGGTTGTTCCTGTTGGCCTGCTGCATGGTCCATCTGAAGCCTTGGTAGCTGCTTGGAATAAAGGGGCGGCTGAGGCTTTGGATCAGATCACACCCATGCAACCTCTCTCCTCTCAGGGATCCCAGCACTCTCTGTGGTTTATGGAAGAGCTAAGGGAGAGGAAGCAAGAGAAGAGACATCTAGAGCATCGCTGACGGATCCCATCTGCTAGAGAATTACATCTGGCAGGTCCCAGGAGGCGGGCCTTCTCTACTGTGGCACCCACCTTGTGGAATCTTCTCTCCCTGGAAGTGAGATTAGCTCTATCCCTCTTAACATTCCGTAAGTCCCTCAAGACCTGGTTATGTGATCAGGTCTGGGGCTCCCAGGGGACTGGGTAGATTTTACAATGGCTCCCTTATTAATTTTATCCCCTCCGGTTTTATGTGTTTTTACAGTTTTTTATATGTAGTTGTTTTTATGTATTTATTTTTTTAATTGTTGTATGCCGCCCAGAGTCACCTTGTGTGAGATGGGCGGCTATATAAATATGATTGATAGATAGATAAATAAATAAATAAATAAATAAATAAATAAATCTAACTTTATACTGTACTACTCTTTATCCTGAAGAAATCTACAGTAGTGTTATTTTAAAAAAGCCTCAAGCAAAACAAATCAAATAATAATAACATTACTAGTCCTAAAAGACTATAAAATCCAGTGTTATCCTGAAGCATTACAACGGAACTACAAATCGTGTCAAGCTTCAGTTGTTCAAACAAAGGAGCATGGGGGCCATCTCTACTTCCCTTAGGAGAGAATTCCAGAATAATTGGGGTGTAATCTCTGAGAAGGCCTGCCTGACTCCTGGACACTGCACTATGAGTTGAACCCACTAGTGAGAAGGCCTATCCCAGATGATTTTGGGGTGTGACCATGAAGGGATTCTGGGCAAACATTGTAGTGCATAGTAATGTATATTCAGATTAAAAACTATTACATTAACTTTACATTCATATATATTTTTTATTTTGGCGCAAGAGGAATGTGTCCTATAGTCCTTTGGCAGTCAAGAGTAGTGTGGCAAAAGCAGGTCACATTACTAGATTATGACCTTCATTACTTTGGACTGAGTTGTGTTTCCAGCTAGATGGTTGTAATGATATAGATTCTAGAGATGATTCAAGGCAAAATGTGGTGAGATTCCTTGTCAGTTATGCATCAATGTATAACAAGGCTTTAATGTTCAGCCTTCAGGCTAATACACTAGTTCTCATGGTGATTTGAGTTTTAGACCTCTAATTGAGTTGCTGGGCATATTCCAACCCCTAAAGGTTAAAGTCTATAGTAGATTCTCATGTCAAAATAAAGGATGGTGAATGAATATTTAGAACTGCATGGCAGAGGTGAAAGTGGAGTAAAGAAAAGTTACTAAAATGAAAATGAAATGATTAAAAAAAAAAAAAAAAAGGGAAGGGCCCAAAATATGGCTCAGTGCTAAAACATTATTGAACAACAGACTACTAAACTTAAAATTATCCATAGGAAAAGGACACAGGTATTTCGTTTCACAGGTATGATTTGGGGGGGGGGGGGGTTGTCACAGCACATAATCAATCAATCACTGGTGAGGAAAAAAATTGGCCATCAATAAGCCTAATATTACACTGAAATCAATATTGTCTCAGAAAAGGATGTATCAGGGCTACTGTCCAACGTATTGGAGCTACTTACCCATTTATAGTATCTATTTACCAAAAATGAAACAATTTCTCAAACTTTTTACAACATTTTGATTTTAAAATTATTATATCGATAATTATTGGTTGTATTTGAAGAATGCAACTATGGAAGCACCAGTATAATAGTATTTGGGGAATATTCAGATTAGAATGTAGAGGCAATGCAAAAATTCATTACCGCTTAGTTTTGCTTACATGTAAAAGGCAGGGAGGAATAAAGAAAAGTTGGTAGTTAGTGGCAGGGTCTGGGATAGAAGAGGTTGAAGAAAGCTGAATTTTAAAAAAAGAGAGAAAACTATCTATGTAAGATTATGTGGTCCTTCTTTTAAACTAATATTCTGATATATTCATATCCCACAAAGCACTCCTAAGTACATGTGATCAGAACGAAGAGTTGATATGGGAATTATTTCATTATATGTGTTTTTCAATAACCAGTTTGGGGGCATCATCAGGCCCTTTAGAAATGAGGGTTTCATTGTTGTATGCTGGCCTTATGGTCTAGAACCACATAATTGTCTACATACATATCAGCAAAATCAACCATTTAAAATAGCAGCTGGTCTTGCAAATCTAATTCTAATACCAAGATCTTTGCAATTAGATATTTCAGTCTGGAAGGACAAGCGAGAAGTGAAGTCAGAATGTGATCAAGTGGATACCACCTTACAGTTGTAATCAACATGCATGAGATGCTTCTTAGCCATGGAAGTTAGTTATTCTCACTGGCTGAATATTCTGGGAACTGTATAGCTTAAAGAGCATGGGAAAGGCTTGGGTAGCTAATGGGACCAGCATTGTGACGTGCTCCCATTTTGTCTTTCCTCGCATAATTTCTAGGAAAGCATGGCCTAGCTAGGAATGTTATGGTGCCATCTGGCATGGGCAACACTTATCAGCATTTCAATTCTGCCACTTCCCTGCTGTTTTTGTGTAAGATTAAACCATCTCTCAAAAGAAGTTTAAAGTGAGATGCTGTCCCCATATGTGTAAACATTTTTCACTTTTATTCATTGATCAATCAAGGCATCATACTAATATACTGCTTTATTTCTTGGTAGTAGTAAATTAAGGCTTTATAGTGAGTCACAATAAAAGCCAATCTAAATATTAACTCCCTTTTGGAACCAAGTTTTTTTCTCGTAGCATAATCAGCAAAGCACCAACTTACTTTAAAAAGACAAAAAGAAAAGCATACTTCAATCTCGTTTGAAACATTGAAAAAAAAAAAGCCTCATTCAGATTGCAATCAGTTTTCCCTCAGGACACAGATCACATTTTAAATCTGTATTTATCCTTTCTGTGAGCAAAGAATAGTGAAGACTATCTCTGGCAGGGATAATGTTGTACAAAGTAATCAACCCATAAATGAAAAAAGGTGAAAAATTAAATGGATGTTAGCTGGCATATTGTAGTGTGATTTCTCGAAATTTGCTCTGGGGTTACTTCAGCAATGTTCTGCCATTACTATTGCTGGCTATGGATGCTCAATATATAATAGAAAACTGATGTTGAATGTGTTATTCAGTAAAAGGCAATAGTGTTTTGGATATATGTCTGAGATAGTGTTTCTCAACCTCAACAACCAACTTTAAGATGTGTGGACTTCAACTTCCAGAATTCCCTAGCCAGAATGCTGGCTGGGGAATTCTGGGAGTAGAATTGCTAGTTGCTAAGGGTGAGAAACACTGGCCTAAGAAGGCATTTATGTACATATAGAAGGTCTATACAGCAGACCCAAGATGGACAATCTATGGCTCTTTAGATGTTGATGAACACCAATTTCTGGTTTTCCTAACCATTGGTTAGGCTGGTTGGCATTGATGAGAATTGCAGTCTAATACATCTGAGGGTTGTAGGATCCTTGCCCTTGCAATATCTAAGGATTGTTTATTTGTCCCATTCAGTTAGTAGAAGTGGAAACAATCCTTAACATTCTTACTTCAGTCATTTAAAAA
Organism: Liasis olivaceus; assembly: GCA_030867105.1. Taxonomy (NCBI): domain Eukaryota; kingdom Metazoa; phylum Chordata; class Lepidosauria; order Squamata; family Pythonidae; genus Liasis; species Liasis olivaceus. Next base: position 82,746,428 of record CM061350.1, read on the forward strand.
TACCTTTTTAAAAGGTGGATTGTTACAAATAATTGTTCCTTAGGACACGAATTTTTGCTCTATGTCAGTGCCACATCTGGAAATGCTGTAGTTACATTTTTTAAAAAAATGAAAACCAGACAGGCTGATTCCCCTCCTACTGCTCAGTACAAGATATGTTTTCAGTACTGGAAAATGCTCGTAAACCAGTTGTCAACCATAGGTGAGGAGGTCCATCTGAAGATATAACCATCCTGGTTGATCTTCATATTACAGGGCACCGTCTGCCTCTTCAGATAGAAATTGTGAGAACTTTTGTCTAGGAAGAAAGTAACTACAAAATTGTAACTCATAAAGTAAGACAATAAAAGGACAATTTTAAAGTATTACACTTTGGAGATAGGCAGTTTAATGCTGGTATCTTAGGGTATTTCAGTAACTCAGAATTATGATGACAGCTTCTCTTAAATTCAAGCTGCTTCCCTTACAATGTACAGCTTATAGAAGAGTTGTTTAGGTTAGTCCCATATTGAATTCTTACACTGTTATAACATGATTTATTGAATAAAACACTATGTCTGAGTTCTTACAACATGCTAAGCCAAAACCAGAGAAACCACACTATGGATTAGCGTGTTGTATGAATCAAGGTGCTGAGTTCATGTGGGTAAAAGAGTGAGGGCCAATTACGTGCCTGTCCAGGGCCCTAAAAAAACCTGTCTCTTCATTCTATGTAAGCTACAGTGGCTTATGACATATAGAGTAGTTCTGCATTAGATGCACTGAGGTTACCCCAAAGATGAATCAATGAAGCTAAAATGTGTGAACACCCTGATTTTGGGACATGGCTTTAAAGAAAGAAAATTCAATGTTTATGTCCAATATTGCTATTCTCTAATCCTTTTCAGGATCTCAAGACAATAGACGCTTACTCTGCTATGATTTCAGGCTTCCTAACATCTGTTGATCTTCAGCAACTGTATTAAAAGAATGCTTACATAGCTAGAGCAGGTCAAACTGCATAACTGGGTTGCCATAATACGCTAAACCCAAATCAAACAAACCACATTACAGCTTCATGTGATTTGTGGACCCAGGCTGCAGGTCAGATGTACAGAATATCAGTGCAAACCGCTGACTTTTGGGGTCTCCTGACCATTCCTCCTACACCCAGCCACAGTACTTTGAAAGCAAACTTTCCATGATTCCAACAGGAGGCATTTTTCAAGCCTGACTGCAGCAGCTTCTACATGTTTTATACATGAAGGTATCTGTGGAAGGATATGTGTGTGCATGGAGAACATATGGCTTTGGCCCCACCCTTTCCAGGCTTTGGTCCTGCCCTACTAGGGAATGTGAGCAATCTTTTCAGAACACCTCTGCAAAAAAGGTTTCCATGCCCATGTAAGACCCTTGGAATTGGTATTTGTGTTTCCTAGTTTGTTATGGCATATACACAGTAAAAATTGGCTTGCATTTTTAGTTTGCCTTGTTTAACTAGACTATGGAGTATCCTAAATCTCTGTTCTCCAAGGAAACGGCTTTAAAAGTTAATTGCTTTACTGTCTGGAAAACATCTCTTGGCTTGAGAGAAAGAAATATTAGAACATGAGCCAAAGTTGGGTTTCTTTTTTTTTTTTTAACAGCATGAGATACCTCTGTCACTGAGAAACAAACATACTATGCCTGTTATTTCTACAAGAACTTACTGGGAGAATCATGCCAGTAAAACTTAGAGAAAAATCCATTTCTTACAAAAACTTTGAGTAATTAAATAGGGTTTCTATTGTTCTATCTGCAATTATGGATAAAGACTTTCCTGTTTTCCTGTCTCAGTGAAAAAAAGGATCAACAGAAATTGCATTTTTCTTATAACCTTAATATTTTGTGGTTGCCCATGTTTAGCAGAATAAATTGCTCTCTGCTTTGTTTCATTAATCCCTGGACTTTTGTACAGCAGCTGCAATCCAGAAAGCCATCCGTGTTTTAGAAATGGAAAAAAATGGTGGCATTTTTGTAGCATTATCCATGACAAAAAAACAAAAAACAAAAAAACGAATTGCCTAAGTCTCTGCACAAATATGTAAAACCTTTGCTCAGATTTGACCAAATGCACACAGAGCCTGTTTAATATGTACACACTGAACAATTATTGTATCAGAAATATTTGGGAGAAATATAGAGGTTGTATTATTGGTCTGAAAACTGAACTAGTATTAGACTCTGAAAGTAGAACTTTCCCACCAAATCTATGTATGCATGCTACAAAAATGTGTGAGAACCGAACTCTCTGATCTAGAAATTGAGACTATAGCTTGTGATCAGAATTCTTGTCCTTTTCCTTTTCTGCTTTTGATATATTTCTGCATTTATAAGGAAAAGTGGTTATGCATGGATGGGAAGTGAATTGTGGAGAATCTGAAAGGCCCTCAACATAAAGGGCATGGGGGCATGGACTGGGAAGGAAAAAAGCAGAAATAGGGATACAGGTAAATTTCAGAGCATTGAGATTTATATATTTTAAAACATTTCCTTAGTATGCATGGTGTCTAAAAAAAACCTCCTAACAAGACACTTTTCATTGTCTCATCAGACTGAGAACAATATGATGGACATATTGGTAAACTTATTCCATGCTACTAGTCTCAATTTATTGCATTCTTGAATCTATATGAGAAATACGATTTAAGTACTAAGCTAAAAGTGTCATGTGATTATGCTTTCATGAATTAAGATAATTTTTTTCTCTTGTTAACTCTAGCAAGTGCCCCATATTATGCTATTCTGAATAATTTTTTTTTTCCTGAATAATCATAGAGAGCACACCCATTTCCCTCCAACTTAAGGTTGCTTAGACTAATGAAAGGATTTCTAACAGAAGCGACTATGTGTAGCTCAGTGTTGAACTGTGGAGTCCTTGGGGTTCTCTGAGCTTGGTTGTTTTCTTGCAAACGTTTCATTACCCGGCTAGGTAACATCTTCAGTGCAACCAAGCTCAGAGAACCCCAAGGACTCCACAGAAAAGATTTCTGTCAGTGCCATGACAGGACACATGCAGTCCCTTGAGCATCAAGTGAGGTTTGTTTCTGGAGTACTGAACCAAGGAAGTGTGCTAAAGAATTAGGTGACTGCTGTTAGTCGCACAAGTGTTACTGTGAAGCTTATGAATATTCTACTTTCAGTGTGCCTTAGGGCCTCCAGGTCTGAAATAGAAAAAGTTAAGGACAGAGTGTGTGAAGAATGGGTTACATTCTACATAGTGGGGAATGGGAAGAAGGGTCAGTGGCCACATTTTGTTATATTCAGTTGAATACAGCCTGATTACATTTGTAGGTGGGGTGTGATTTGGGGGGAAGATTGAGGAAGGTATTTTTGTTTTAATTGTGATGGCCCTGTTTTAGGGTTTACACTAGTCTTTATCTGTTTCCAAGCCAAATATGGCAGGAAACAGTGATGTCATTTTTCAGCAATCATGGTCAAGGGAGGGTCTGGGGAATGCACAAAGGGGAATTGGGAGGCCAAAAGTGGCCCACCTCTAGTATATATTTTTGAGATAAAGGATTGCCAGAAGGATACTGAGTAGATTAAGTATATGCTTCTTTTAAATAACAAGACATGCTGTGACAATCCAAATTGAAGGAAGGTGTCCTACAACCTTCTTTTAGAGAAAAACTCTTAGTAGGATTCCTGAGAGGCACCAGAGAGCAGGAGCAGGGAACTCATTCAACACTGAGAATCACAATCAAAATGCATGCGTGCTTCATCTCTCACAGTTGCATAATTACAATGGCTAGAAAGCCAGAGGTGCTAAAAGTATTGCACTTTGGGTGGTAACTCTTTTTTTTTTTAACAATAATTGTGGCACAAACACAATTAAAAGAGGGTAGGATTTATCCTTCCAATTTAGCTAAAGGTAGCCATGACAAAGTTCCATTGAAAACAAAGAGATTTCTCATAACTATCTTTTTTGACTGGTTTTCAAGGAGATGGAGTTACAATTCACTTTTTCTGAATTAGAACCCATGACATTTGAAGTCAACAACAAATTCAGACTTGTTACTTGCCTTCTGATTTCTGAACTCTATGCACATACCACTCTCTCAGTAACCCCAAAGGCCAGAGAGTGATGATTTTATGCAATTTCCAGAACGTGAAGAGTTGAGCAAGGCCACTAAAAGGTACCATATGGGGACCAACGTAGATGGCTAAGTTCTATGTTGCTATCTCTGGCACAAAAAAGGTACAGTTGCTGTTATGTGGAGAAACTGTGCACATGTACGTACAAACAATTTTAATCTTTTGTTTCAGCAACAAGAAGGAAGTTTCACTTCAAAAAAAGGCAGGGTTAGTGTGCTCTATAATGCAACGCTTGCAATGGCGCTTAACGAACCGCAAAGCTTCCACCGAAATCTCACAGTCCTGAACGTTCAGCATTTGCAGGTCAAAGCAATTGGCTGCTACAATCTGCAGGCCTTGTCCAGTGACACTTTCGCAGGACTTCAGGCTCAGTCGCTTCAAGTTGAAGCAGTTCAGAGCCAGAAACTCCAAGCCAATGTCGGAGACCAAAGGGCACTTCCCAATGTCCAGTGACTTGAGTTTTGTGCAATTTTTGGCCAGGTACTCTACTCCGTGGTCTGTGATGCCCTCACAGCCCCGCGCGTTGAGGTAGCGCAGCTTGCTGCAGTACTTGGTAATGTATCGGATGCCCACATCAGTGATGCGGACACAGTGGGCAATGCTGAGGTACCGCAGGCGGAACTCCAGCTTTGCAATCTCACGCATTCCAAAGTCACTGACAAAGCGGCAGTCGCTCACACTCAACTCCCTGATGGAAGGGCAGTAAATCATCAGGTAACGGAGGCCTTCATCAGTAATGCGGATGCAGCGACGCAAGTAGAGATGTGTCAGCTGAGTGCAGTGGGTGGCAATGGTGTGCAGTCCTTCATCCTCAAGGACAAAGCAGTCACTCATATCCAAGTAGCGGATAGAAATCTGTTTGCCATGTAAAGGAGACAATTTGATGGAAACTTCACGGGATAAACTGATGCAAGTCACTTTGGAACAACCTATATTTAAGAGGGGGAAAAAGACTGTTAACAAAGATGGTCCACTTCCCCTTTACATAAATGACCTGAGTGGTACAGGACTTTCATCCCAGGAATAATGGATTGGGGTTTACTCAGCCAGCCCTGGAGAGCAAAATTCTGCCTAAATTCAGTAGTTAAACCAGCAATGGCTAAGCTATGATTGCATTTTAAAAAAAGATGAAAGGTCTCTGAAAAACCAGATTTGAATCAAATCTGATGCAGCTCAATTTAAAATAAAACTATAATATTCCCTTTGTTGATCTGCATGTAATATTTAGGTAATATCTCTAGCTGATGTCTACCAATTTTAGATGATGTCACACCTGAATTCCTGGCCTGTATAGAGCTTTCTTCGTGCTTTATTGTGGGAACTGAGACGTGGCATCACCTTGGATAGCAAAATTTACTTCTGTCCTGAACCACTGTTTGGACAAGAAGTTAGTCTCTAAAAATACAGAAACTGGCACAAAATCCATGATTTTGGGCTATGAGAATGAGAAAAAGAAAAGTCTGATTTACATGCTGATGAGATTCTTAGAGAGGGGCAGATGACAGATACGGCCAATGATAAAACTGACTTTTGCTGTCATCAGGGAAGGGAAGGGAAGGGAAGGGAAGGGAAGGGAAGGGCGACCTTTTTTCAGTCACAGAGTCCACTGGAGACAATATCTTGAAAGCAAGACTCTGGCAGTGGGTCTCGTCAAAACACCCCACTTTTTTTTGTACTCAAAGATAACTACCACCCCAATCCATACCTCCTGTTTCTTCCCCACTTTTCCCTCCTAAGAATCTCAAAAGAGAAATAATGTGGGGTAGGGAAGACCCTAAGACTGAAACAGAAAGAAAATACACACAGTGGTGATGATTATAATCGTCATTATCTGATGGCATTTTCTCTTTTTTCATGTTCTTTATTTATTTAGACACATCCATCTATTCAGTCTTCTCCCTATTTTCTTTCTCTCTCTTTTTCCTCCTCCCTCTAGTACCCCAGTTTTGCTTCTCTACCATCCTCCATGAAAGTATTGCCAGTTCACTTGGCACCTGCAGACCACAGCAACCTTATTGCTATTTTTGCCAGAGGAAGACAAGAGAGAAACAGACCAAAATGCAAATAGGCAGAATCACAATGACACTTTGAAGTCCAATCATAAAACATGTGAGAGTCATGAAGCATGGCCTTTCTAAAAACAATGTGCTGCTTTAGTTGATGTGCTCCTGAGTTGGTACTCCAAACTTATACTTACATTTGCCTCCTAATCTTTCTCTTTTTCTCCTTCTCGAATTAATAGAAGATGGCAGTGGCTGAGTATAGTAAGACCAAGTTTGGCTTCCCAGTCTGTGTGGTCTGCAAACTGTAGGCTACTTCCTGAAGCAATGTCAGAAGGTGAAATCATTTTCTGGAATGAGCTGAACTTGTCTGATGGATACTGCAGAATTCAGGGCTATTTATGTTCTGAATCCATTTAGATAGTTTCCAACCCACCACCTTTTACAGACTCTACAGTTTAAAATATATTTACACTATTCTATGTCTGGAACCATTTTATCTACTCCTAATAATAAAGATAAAAAAAATACAGGCTCTTAGCAACAGTCTATAGAGAAAATGTAAAAGATTTAAAGTTTCAGAGAACTTTGAAACTTTGAATGAACTTTGCCCAGTTATGAGATAATGGGTTGCAGTCTAGTCCATCCATATAGGTAGTCTGCTTAAAACTGAACGAGACCGTTTAAAAATGTGGAAAATCTGATATCCAACTTTTCTGTGGTTTTGACATATTGGTATGACTTCTACGATGCATTATTCATAAGATCACACAGTGCATTTACAGATCAAAACAAGGTCTCAAATGAGGTCTGGGAAGCATTCTAACAGGTAAGTTGTCATGTTGATACTAACAAAATCCCATTTTATATGAACATCTATTCTATACCAAACATTTGGAGAGTTAAAGCCAGTTAAAACCAAGGACTTGTCCCAATTCATGTATACAGGATTAATCCTCTGTATACACATTTGGAACTATACAAGTGCAAGCTACATGCATATACCTAACACAATATTTATTTAATGACTACACTATAGTTATACACTCTAAAGATCCTTCATTCATCTACTCCCTTTTATCTTTCCCTCTTTCTTTCTAACATTCTCTTGTATACTTTCATTGGAAAGTTATGTATGTACTATATTCAAGTCTGCTTATTTAGCAGAATTCTCATTCCAGTGGTTGCAGAAAAGAATGCAGATGTGATTCACAGAGATCCTTTTCCCCCCCCGAGAAATAACTTCTTGCATGATGTAAGAACAACACATTTGAAATTTAAAATTCTGAGTATGCCAGAAGGGTGGCAGCTAGGGAAAACTCTGTTGTTGGTAAGGTCCTTTGAGTCAATGTTGACTCCTGGTGACTATATGGATGGGTCTATGCAGCCTTCTTGGTAGGATTTTTGGAAGTACTTTGTCAATACCTTCTTCCAGAAAGTTTTTCAACTTCCCAAGGTAGGGCTGGGAGAAAATGATTGGTCAGAGTCACCCACATGGCTTCAGTGCCTAAGGGCAGACTAAAACTCAGGCCTCCCTGCACTTAGTCTAGCATCTTTAACTGCTACATCAAACTAGCTCTCTGTGGAAAACTCTACATATATTTAGTATTTTACAAACATCTGCTATATGTTGGAAGAAAAAGGGTTGTATGTATATGTCCCAAGGCCAGCTACACATATGCATACTTACAACAGTTTCCCAATGTTAGAATACAGTGGTATCCAGGGATAAAAATCTCCATGTCTCATGTCTGCTCATGGAAGTATTTTATTTGTTGTGCATAAACTCTGTAATCCATTTCCCAGACGGAGTTTTCTGCTGTCTTTATGTGGTTTTGTACCTAGAGGTTTATGCTGCTAAACATGTGTTCTTTCTAAACCAATTGGATGAGATCTTAAGACATGCTGAATCAAAGTTCTTGTAGGCAGTGACATGAATTTATTTCTTCCCCCTTCCAAAACCAGCAACTGCTCATGACAGCTGTTCTTAAGTCCTTCTGGTTTTTCTGTAGGGCCATTTTCATATCTCTATGAAACAGTCATAAGGACCTGCTGGTTTGGGGATCAATAGTAAATGGATGGTGATATACATTGGTATACGATGCTGAATTTTTTCTACCCTATAATATGGCAGTAAACCAGACTCAGGAAACTGCAGTTGCACCGAATACAGAGTCCGCCTACTGGCAAGGGACTGAAATTAGGCTGCTGAAATGCGTTAAAATAATCTGGAGAGAGAGATGGGGTGGGGGGAGAGAGAGAGAGAGAGATTTTGAGGGAAATAATGTCTGTATCCCTGGATGCATGTCACATATATATTAGCCAGTTTGTGCATTCTTCCCAGCAGAGGGCAGTATTGCTTGCCCAATAACATCACATTGTGAATATCAGAGAGTGAATTCCACAGGGGGGACTGTTGCTGCGAACATAAGGAAGTGCTTTGTGGCAAGAAAGGCTACCAATTTTAGAGAGGTCAGATTATGTCTCTGGGACAGCATAGAGACCTGAGGATAAAAGCTTACTGTTATTGACTTGTCTTTCTTTTTAATTTGAAAATTCCTTGCAAGTAGAAAATGGCAGATCCTAAACTAATCCTAGCTGATATTGCCTTTCACTTCCTCCAATCCAGAAAATTAAACTATGACCAAAGCTGACTATTCTTTTTATATGCAGACTAAATGTATCGATAAAACTTGGTATTATTGCTGAAGTGAGCCCTAGTTACAGAACAGTTTCCACAGGGATAGTAGTAACTCTTCTTGTTTATTGGTTTATCCTGCCTTTCCTTCAGGACCTCCCAAAAGTATATAGGGCAGGGTTCCTCAACCTTGGCAACTTGAAGATGTGTGGACTTCAACTCCCAGAATTCCCCAGCCAGCCTTGCTGACTGGGGGATTCTGGGAGTTGGTCCACACATCTTCAAGTTGCCAAGGTTGAGGAATCCTGATATAGGGCACTCCCTCCTCCAGTGTTCACCTATAACCCACCTGGAGGTTTGGTTGGGCTGAGAACTAATAACTGGCCCTACACTGTCCTGTGAGTTTTCATGGGTGGACTTGGGTCTCCATGCTCAGTTCAGCATCTTAACCACTACATCACACTGCTTTCTTTTGCAGAGTGTTGTGGCATCTAAAGACCAACACATTCAAACTCTGCATACCTGATGAAATGAACTGAGATCAACAAATGCTTATGTAGTAGCAAATATGTGAGTGTTTAAAGAGCCGCAGGGATCTTTGTTGTTATGGCACACTAAAACTGGCACTCTTTAAAGACTAATACTCAATTACAAACACTTTGAAGTATTCAACGGTGCAGATTACGATTTTAAATATAAAGAAAAAACTCCTAACCTTGATCTAAACACAAGATTATTTGGAGAAATCCACAATACTCTTTAAAAGAGAGAGAGAGAGAGAGAGAGAGAGAACAGATTCTAAAAATGTTAGTTACAGAGTGAAAAAGTTACTATCAAGACTGCGATCAAAAATATTGAGAATATTTTCTCCATTAAATTTCACATGCTTTATCCAAAACACTCCAGCCAGAGTGTAAATGTAAACTTTTTCCATTACCTGATACATCTAAATGCTCCAAGTTTGGACACAAGGACACTACATCAAAAACTGCTTCATTGGAAATGTTGTAGCAACCTGATACTTCTAATTGCCTCAGTTCTGGACAGCATTGAGCAATGGTGTAAAGTCCTCTGTCTGTGAGCCGCCTGCAGCCACTAACAATTACTGTCTCCAGCATGAGACAGACGTTTGGGGTGTCCTGGCAAAGCCGTCGCGTCAGCACCTTCAGAGCCCTGTCCACGTTGATTGTTTCACCTATCAGGTGAATAGTCCTCCAAAGTCGCGGGTCCCAAGCAAGATTATACCAGCGGCGGCACACACGAGCACAGCGGCACAACTGATTGGTGGGCAAAAAAGAGAATATCTGGATCACGGAAGGGTCGGGAAGCCGGTTGATATTAGCCTGTTCCTTTTGAAGCCGAGAGGCAGCATGAATGAGAGGGTGGGTAAGGCAGGTTGGAGGAGGTGAGTGAACCATTGCAATGGTCTCCCCAGTGACTGAAGAGGAAGATGTAGAAGATTCTTTTCCATTCTGCAAGCTGTGTGAATTTGGTGGACATATTAGTGCAGGACTGGGAGTGCTAAGAGTGCGCATGCTCAGGTCGGAATCTGAAAGACACCAAAGGACACAATGATGAGAACATCCTAAATTGGAAGCCACATTCTGCATCAGCATGAAGTGCTCCCAGGGATATTCATGCTTAAGAAGGCTAGAGGCATAAAAATAGATTCTGTCTGCATTTATTATCAGTAGCTGCCAAGCTCATACTAATGCCTGATGGATTTTTAAACAAACAAAAAAGTATCACCAACTTTTTATCAATTTGCTTCCTACAATTATTTTCCAAAACAATGTGAAAATACGTATGTGTAAGTTTAAGAACTGAAAAATACAGCAGTGCTTTGCTGAGTATTTAATATGAGTGATTTCCTGGAACAGTATTATCAGATGCCCTACAGCATCCAAATCAGCCTTCTTCAACCAAACCCCCTCCAAATATGTCACCACTACAATGCCCAGAATTCCCGTAAGGCAACAGCAAATATGGTTGGAGATTCGGGGACATGGAGTCCCAGCACATCTGAAGGGCACCAGTTGGGAAATCTCATGTTGTCATGGAGGTTGTTTAGAGCTGGAAGAAGAGACTTCATTCCAGTCCGTATTATGGTATTACTTCTGAACCAAGAGGTGTGCACAACTATGGAAACATGAAGCTAGAATTAAGCTCCTAGAATTATATCTTTACAAAGATATAATTTTCATTATTTGCTCTTAAAAAATCTAAATTATATGAAATCAAAGGGATTACCTTCTAGCTATTAAATAATAACGCTGAATATTTTTTGAAGGAGCTATTGGATAGATTACTGATCCCAGTAATCTATCCAAACCAGAAACTTAAAGCTCTTAAAAGTTCATATAATCATTATATACTCAGCTTTATATAACAGTAACTATTATTTTAATTAACGTGGTAAAAGCAGAATATATGAAATTGTATAAGTTCAGCCAGTGGTCCATTTAATCTTGCCTAGCATGAGCAGCAATGGCTCTCTTGGGTTTCCAGCAAAAGTAACTGGAGGCACTTGAACTGAAGTTTGGAGGTTTGCATGGACAAAGCCAAAGAACAGCATGGTATGAAAAAAAGAAATCAGCTTTCTGATGTAGTCTAACTAGTTATACATACAATTTGTAGTGGAAATCAGCTCAAGAGGTCGTTAGGGATTGGCACATGTTCACATTATAGTTTATTTATTTATGGTCATAGACCAAAATACAAATATACCACATTAGCAGTAATCTGTGGACTACAATGTTAAGAAAGAAGAATGTAGCTAATACCTTCTAATATGGGACAATATTACAAAGGTTGCTTACACCCAAAATTTCCTTACTGCAATTGTGGAGATTTCTGAAGATGTATTAGCTAACAAAAAGGATGTGTTTTCCTCCACAGTATAGGTGGAGCAATTGACAATGTTAATTCAGAGCAACATGTATAGTACAATGGACAACTCAGCAGAATATGAGATGTTAATTCAACAACATCCTCCATGCAAGGACAGATTTGGTCCTGGAAGGGAAGATTGCTGTACCTCCCTTCCAGGATCCTTGATGGCAAGACCTTAAGCCTACTGAGAGTAAAACCCCTTCTGTGAGAGACAAGAAAAGTACTTAGGGATAAATAAAGCCCCATCCAAAAGATCAAGAGTATGTCTGCATGCTGTTGTTGCTATTAGAAGCATTCTCCATTGGACATTTTTTAAAACAGGAATTAAAGTATAAAATTCTTCCTCAATTTCTTAATCACACCTTAGCAAAGAAGCACAGACACTGCAGCTTTAGTAGAACTGAAAACTCCATAGGGTATATCAGGTAGAAGGTTAACACATCTCTGGGGAAGGATGGTTGTTTTTCCCTATTGTGGGGAGGGCTCTGTTTTTCCAGTATGTGTAAACTTTTCTTCATGGATTTGCAGTCCTCTTAGAAAGAACGTGGCATCCACCATCGAAGACAACAACAAAAGATCATTCCCAGTCAACGTGGGCCACACACACTTCCTATGATTCCAGCAGACAGGGTCCCCTGTCCTTTCGTGAGCTGGAATCTTAATTTGGTGGCCCTTGTGAAGGAAACATATGAAACAGGCTTGAGAACAACAGAAATCTAAATACCTGTTTTTTAAAAAGAGTAATCTATGAATGGAATAGAGATTATTGAAAGTTAAGGGTTTCAGGGAACTAAAATATCTGAAATTCTCTTAAAATTCACAACGCCTTCAATAAACAGACGAATGATGACTTGTGTGACAAGAAAGCTTACCAGTACAACTGTTTTCTGCAACCTAGGCAACCACAGGGTAATTCTGGCTTTCTTCTAGACGCATTCTCTCTTCATGAAGGTAACAAAGCTAAGTACTAATAGATTTGGCCAATTCTCTACATAAGACTTTAATGGCAGACAAGTCAGTGTGGAGGGCTCTGTCAACCTGAAAGGCAGAAAACCTCAGTTTTTAGCCAGAATGCAAGGAAAGCTTTTGGCCATATTCAAGAAATGAAACTGTATATACATATAAGGAAAAAATAATTCAGCAAGTTGCTTGAGGCTAAAAAAAAAAAGCAGCCAACTACTTCTATCTGTGTCTAAAAACAATTCTCTGGGATTCATTTGAAACTTCCAAACAAAACACGATTATTAGAGTTGTCAACAGCATGATTGCATTTGCCAACAAAGCTCCAAAAGAGGCACACAAAATAAAGTTCAGTGAGATAATACCACTTCTATGGCATAATAGCATCAACCTTCCACAAGAGAAAAATGTATTTGACAAAAATAATCTTCACTGTCTCAGTGTCTGCTCCTCCATCTGGAATGGGAGCTTCTGACAAGTCACATCGTGATATGCTTCTTCCTACCAGCATTGTACAATATTCCTTGTGTGAGCACAGGTGATCCACAAGGATTATTTCTTCATTTACTTTCACTTCTGCTGAAGTCTCTTTTAAATTCAACTACTGCTTCACCTGTAGCATCCCCCTCCTACTGGAAAGTGAGTAAAATGATCATCTCATTATAAGGATGTGTGTAAAGTACTTTGAACACTGAAGAACTGCTATGATACGTCCTGAATTGTGCAGGGAATGGCCTAAATGGCCTGCAAAAAGCCCTTCTAACTGTGAATCTCTAATGTTGTACATTAAGTAAATAAAAATATCCATTTCATGGCTAAGAAAGGGAATGGTGATGAAAATGAAAGAAAACGTTGCCAATTGGCACAAAGTTAAAGTACATCCAAACCAGATAAAATCCTTGCAAGCATAACTGTACACATAAAACTTTCCTCATTTTGTTTCGTGGAAAGGGCAAGTCTGTGAAAAGGAAGAGGTTGAGAACAGATCTGCCTCCTCCACTTGCATGAATGAAGAAAATGCCAACATTTATTTTCTTGACCTGTGCCACCCTTAAACCTCCAATATTAACTCACTGCAGAATTCTTACCCACATGCATGACAGTCTAGCTACAGTTGTATCAAAAGCATGACCTTTAATGACAGTGCGGTGTCAGTAAAGCATAGCAGGAGAGCAATTCAAGATGGCTACATATGCATTAAGCTTTGTTTTCCACTGAACAATATAATTGGATTTTTTAAAATGGACAATTAACTGCAACATTTTTTAACAAATCCTGGAATGTGTATTTATATTATGGTGACCAAAGGAACTCAAAATTGAAAAAAATTACTGTACTTCTCTATGATTATCAGTCCTCTGGTGCAGGATGATTGTAATTATAGCTTCTTTCCAATTCCCAGGATTGTTTACTGACGCTGAAACAAGGCTGATGAGGGCAGTGGTTGCTTGTAGAAAGTACAGTTTTACAACGATGAGAGCTCCCATCCTCAGTTCAGATGTGAATTCCAGAGTTTTAGTGTCATGGTAAAGAAAAGGGTTTGATGTATAACCTAACCAGACTACTTATTTTCCTCTCTAATGGGATTGTAGCAGCCAACAGCAGTCAGAAACAACGAATATGAATTAGTAATTTTTATTTAAAAAATAAAAAAATATTTAAAAGCAGAAGCAGATTTAAAAAGCAGCTGGCATCACTTACAGCAACCCACTCAGTGCAGCAGGCAATACACATGCAGACATACAGAAACACAATCAAACATTTTGGTATCAGCCCCAGGTGCACCAGTAGATTTGCTCCCTGCATCTTCATATAGCCCCCTGCTTAGTCCTGAATAGCCACCGGTGCTGATATGTGACATCAAAGAGTCAGGGAATGAAGATTAGCTCATACCAACACTGTGGGATGGCTGCAGATTGAACCCCATCTACCTATTTATTCTCCAATCTCTTTAAATTTAAGAAAAATCTGAGGGAACAGGCTTGATCACTTATGAGCTGGAAAAGGTTGAAGGAATCAAGAGAGCTGGCTTAGCAGTTCAACCAAATGAAAAAGGTGATCCATAACTGCAGCATAGAAGAGGAGCCCACAGCAGACAAAGATGCTGGAAGGGAGCAGCTGAGAACAGGATAGACCTGTGTGTGACAGAGAGAGGCAGAAAGACAGAGAGAGATAGCCAAGGGAAAAGAGGAGACAATATGCAGAAGAGACTATTGGGGATGGAGAAAGCCAATGCCAAAGTGGTATAATGGTTAAGGTGATGGACTGTTATGGGGAACACCAATATTCATGCTCACTCTCAGCTATGGATGTCCATTGGATGGATTAGTGGCCATCATTAATCACAGGGTTACTTTTGTGGAGAAAAGTCAGAGAGGAGGGAGTACTATGTATGCCATCTTCAGTATATAATATACATCTAACAAACAAATAAGCACATTTGACGAAAGAGCACATTCTCCAAGTGCTTCATATGCCCCTTAAGACTTGACTTGAGTGCTTGAACGTTATTGCTGTTCTCTTGTAACAAATCTAATAAATAAATAAGTAAATAAGTAAATTTCCTGGCACAGTCTTGCTTCTCAATCCATTATCTTGAGCAGGTGTTGGCACTGTCCTCATGCTCACTGTAGCAGCAGAAGAGAAGATGTATGGGAAGAGAGTTCTTCCATTCTCCTCACTCTCAATAAACAGTTGTGCATATGATGGAACAGCTGAAGGCCTACTTTCTCCTGAATCCTGCTCTTCATAGCCATCCAGATGCTTCTGAGCAATCAACAAGGACATAAGACAACACTGGCATGCTCCTGCTTGTATTTTCAGCAATGCTGAATATCAGCATTGCTGACTATCAGAGATATACTGCTTCTAACCCTAGAAGTGTAATGGGATGTGGGAAAGACCTTGGGGGACTGGGCCAAGAGATGCTGCCTAGGGAATGGTCAGATAAGAGACAACATAGCCCGCAGGTGAATAGTGGGCAGGGCAAGAAACTCAGAAGAGACCCTCCCTAATTTCTTGGACTGTAAAGAAGACAGGGGGATAGAATTGCACTTTTGGACTTGCAAGATTCTGTTAATTTAGCTTTGCAATAAAGTACAATTAGCTCATCTGGTCGTGTTTCCTGTCTGGTCTACCTAGTAAGGCTGACATCAGTCTTGCAAGTCTGAAAGTACAACTGTCCTCCCAATGTCTCCCAAGCCCCCAAACCATTACAAGAAGTGTACATCGATGTGTATATATGTGCAGAATCTCATAGAGTGGCAGCAAGACTTCCCTCCCTCATTATGCTGAAGATTCACACATGGGGGGCATGAACTCTGAGATTTCCATGTGGCCCTGAGGCAAAAGAAAGACGCAGCCTTTAATATATATGATGGAAAGACAGAGCAGACTGAAGCACAACATCTGACTGACACTTTCAAATTCTTTTTAGAAATCTGGAAATCATTTCTCCCCCTGGCCAGTTTTGTCCCTTGCCACTTGGCAGGAATGGTTTTTGCTTCCCGTATTTTGAATAGAACTAAAAATACCACAGTTGCCTTTGTTTAGCAAACAAAAAACAGCAATCGGCATATAAGAAGTCTGCCAAGACATATTTGGTTTTTGCATCAGCATCTTTGCTTCTGCCAACATGACAAGTTTGTGAAAGGTCTATCACTGCCACAAAGTCACTTGGAAAGGAACAGGCAGAAGGGTGGGAAGGGAATGCATTCTTACAGCTTAGAAACAGCGAGGATAATGATGCATTTACACATACAATATGTTTGAATTAAAATACACTTGAAGGGGGAGGGATCTTGCAAAAGATCAGACTGGGGCAATTCTACTGGAATTAGATAAGAGAAAGAAACTCTGTTTATCAAATTGCTATCCTGCCTTCTCTTCAGGAGTTCAACACTACACATAACAGTATTCCCTCCTCCAATTTCCCCCCCAAATGACATTACTGTGAGGTAGGTTGAGGGAGAAGAGTAACTGACCCGAAGTCACCCTAGTGAGCTTCCCTGGCAAACTAGAACCTGGGTCCTGGTCCAACATCTTAACAGCAGAATGGTGCAGAGCTAAGCAATTACATCTCAATTAATTTGTCTCAATAAAAATACACATAAGGTTTGGAGAAGTGCCACACCATCTCTGAACATTGCATTCCCTCACAGTTCTCTGTATACTCCTCCCAATATTCAAATTCTATGGTTAAAAGTACTCTCAGTCCTCATTGGGCTGTATTTGAGGATTGTGTTCAGTGTAGTGTTTTGCTTCAATAGATTTTATTTTCTTATTTTTTTCCTCTCATGGAAATGTTGAGGCTCCCTGAGAATGCTCCCTTCTTTTGGTTTTTCAGAAGATACGTTTAGCAATGATTCCCAAGTTTACTCTTAGAATATATTAGCCATCCCTAAATAGGAACCCTCCAGGGATGTGGGATGAAACTCCCAGAATTCCCCAGCCACCTGGAGAACTCCCAGTTACAGTCCCAGAACATCTGGATCATGCTTGGTCATGGATTAAAGTTTGCAATTCATAAAACATGAAGCCATGACTGGCTTCCATGAATTTGTTCCAATACACACTAAAGAACAAGATTTGTTTCCAACAATTCTAGTCTCTGAGGATTTCCTTTGTGATCCTCCAGAAAGTTCTCTAATCCGATGTGTCCCCTCTCTTGGACTCCTCCGTATCTTCCACATGAACTGAAACAAAGAAGAAGCTCTACAATTCTATCTCTAAAGTGAACAGAGGGTTTCACTGCATAAGATTGTACCTGCAAACAGGAGCAGGGTTTTACTACTAAACAGATTTTGTTTGTTGAGATTTGTTTCCCTCCATTTTTATAACTCAAAAGGACATACTCATAATCTTTAAGTTTTCAATAATTTCTCCAGGATTAATCAGTGTGATTAACACCAATCAATCAGGGGTGTACACTGACTTTTTTGTTATAAACTGGAAGGAGTGATTTCTTCTGAAGTCAGTCCAGGAGAGAAGATGTCCTGTTTTTCCACACAACAACCACAGTGTATGATAGATTGGATTGAGAGAGAATGGCCAGCCCAAAGTCATCAGTAAGCTTCCATGGCAGAGAGTGTATATATGTCCAAATGAGTGACATGCCCTTTCACGGTGGGGAACATATTGTTAGAACTATGGATTTCTTTATATTTTCTGTTAGAGTTCTCTCTTCAATACCACTGCTGCTTATTTCCATATGCCTCTGCCTTGACTTGCATATGTGAGTAGCTGAGAAACCTGATGTGATGCCTTCTGTATAGTTCAGTAAGAGTGGAAGGGCTTAAACAGATATGAAATTAATGTTGCCAGCCAGTTAAAAATGCACACTCTGTAAAAATGTAGGTGTAGTCCAGCAGTATAAAATACCCTCCTCAAGACATATAAAGATGTCCATCAAAATTAAAGTTCATTGACTATTAAAGCCTTTGATTTGGGAGCATCTTTTAGGAGTCAGTGTAGCATAGTGGTTAAAGTGTTGGACTAGGAGACCCAGAATCTAGTCCACTCTCTGCCATGGAAGCTTACTGATGACTTTGGGCTGGCCATTCTCTCTCAATCCAATCTATCATACACTGTGGTTGTTGTGAGGAAAAACAGGAGAAGGGAGCACTGTTTATGCTAGTCTGAGCTGTTGAATAAAAGGCAGGATATAAACCTAAGAAGTAAAATAAATATGCATACATTGGTTGGGCATGGTAAATGTAAACTCACTGAAATCAATGAGACTTACTTTAGCCATGATTAATTTATTCAACTGATTTCAATGGGTGTGCTCTAAGCATGACTAAATCTACATTCAAATCAATGCCTTTTAATTGTGAGTAATCTTGGATCTCTTGGGGAAATATTCAAATAAAATATACACAAATCTATTATGTTTTTAGTTTCTCAATGAGGAATATAATTATGGTCAGTTAAAGGATGGAAGAGGAACGGGGATCTTTAGAAATACTTTATTAGTATCTTAATAGACTTGGTATGCTTTGTTCCTAAGCAAAGCAAAAGAAAATGTAAAAAATAAACCCTCACAGATACACTTTGTTGTTTGATAAACAAACAGTCCAGTACTTTCTCTCTTGCTCGGCTCTCAGTTACACTACCAACCATACTGACGTCCCCTTGAAATTTCTGGAGCCGTTTCTTTTATGCTATTATAAATACATAGACTGAAATCACTGAGAATGTAAACTTGGCGGGGCATCTTAATTGTACAACAAAACAACGAAGGGACCCATGGAGTCCGACTCTTTTATGGGATGCAACTTCATCCGTTTTTAGTCCACCCTTTTCTCATAAGAATATATAAACTCTTGGTCCTAAACAACAAGGTCCCTACATTTATGAGAGCAATTAGCCTTTGTTTAGACAGGCATATTTGTCTGTCTCCTAAATTTTTCAATGTTTCCCATTTTCTTTGCCTAAAGCAAACAATTCACTGTTTGGATTTTTAATTGAGAGCTGGCCACAGCCAATGTTTTGCTCACATACGGAAATCTCTTTAACTTCCAAAATGATTTGGAGATACTGAATTTTTATGAGACCTGCAATGCCAACTTTACAAGGAGAGCCAATATGAGAACATATGTTTCAACCGTTTCATTTGTAGCCTCGCTGGGAGAATGTAGCTGACACATTCTCTCAGACAGATAAGTACCCAGATTCAGAGCCCCACATGGGTTCAGAGGCACAAAGGGAGCTCTTCTGAGATGAGTACAGAGAAAACTCTTTGCTTCTTGCCCTAATCTTAGATCCTGCAGGAAGCTCAGGAAAAGAATCCCAAAGGATTGGTGATTAAGGCCCCAGAGAGCTTTGCTGTTGATGAACTAAGAGGAAGGGAGGATCCAGAGGGCAGAACTGAAGTAAGTTCTACAGTCTGGAACAAGGGAACTGTGCATTCCATGAGTTACTCCACAAGGATGATGTTTGGGAGGCTTTATGATTTGTTTAACCCAAAGCTATGAGTTATAATTATTGAAATGGGTCAGCCATTTCTTCTACTTCTTCATTTATGGCTTAACATCATAGACACAACATGTTGCTGGATTTCTCTGCCCATGCACACCCACAATCTGTTTTCAACTGCAGTCAGCCAGATGCCTTTGGAAACTCTCACTGCACATGGAGGTGACAGCTTCACCCCAGCGTCCATTATTCAGAAGTATACTATTGCTATGTACAGAGACTCTCATCAGCTCTTGTGATTAATAAAGGTTGACAGCAAGACAAGTTGAAAGAAGCCTATGAAGATAATTATGGTTTTCTTATGAATGAGATGGCTCCTTTGGAATACAGCTTTATTAGGATAGCACAGCCCTTTCAGAGAGTATAAAGCTACTCATAGTGTCTAATTTTGAAAAGAGGTAAAATTCGGTGCACAGCTGCTGTCTTCAGTAGGCCATTCAGTGCATTCTTCCCACTGACCTTTGAGGCCGACCTTATTTTATCAGTGCTGAAAGGTCAGGTTTACTCTTGACAGCAAGACCTTTAACATCCTTGCCAAGGAAAGCAACTAACAAAACATGAGCACATTCTGAAGACTTTCCCATCTGACTTGGGGAGAAAAAAAATGTAGCACCGACTCCCAGGTTCATTGTTTTTTAAAAAAATGTTTTGAATGCTGTGGTACTCTGTTAAACATGTGCTGAAATGTATGTTTTATTTCATTTGAGTGCCGGCAATCTTTTAAACCACTGGGATCTGCTTATCATTTGGGAAATGGGGAGGGAGTGCCCAGATCAAGCAGTAATGTTGCAAAAAGTGGAATATTTGTCTGCTCAGCAAAACAATCCATGAATTTTATATAGAAAAGCATTATAGCAGGCCAGGCACGATATCATATTTTACTAGCCATGGCAATGACATGTTATAAGGCATTCATGTCAAACAAATGCACCTACGAAGGTGGATGTGGCAGTCTGAGGTTCTTTTGCATTAATTTCAGATGTTTTTGTCATTCAAGCGCTGATAAATTATCACCTACTTAGAAACAGACTTTTTATTTACATTTTTGTATCTATAATATCTACTTTTAAAATTATGACAAAGAACAATATCTTTAGTAGATTAACTAAAGTTTTACAACATACTTGTAAGTGTTTGAGTTTCCAAGAATTCTTCATCAACTGGGAGGAAAACAGGGAGAGGAATTTGGCTGATATGTAGCAGTTTCTATTCTTAGTTGGATTGAGAACTTCTGTTAGGGAGAGATTATTGTTGCTGGTTATTTGATTCTTATTTAGGCTTTCATTAAGCACAGATTTTTGTTAAGTTACCCCCAAAATCCTCTCAAAGCTTCCTGGGGAGAAGAAACATACAAATATTCTCTTCCGCCTTTGAAAATAAAAGTTCTAGATGTTGAAGTTGGCATCAACAGTGACAATAGAATTTACAACAAAATCAACCGAATCCACATAGTTGGGATTGTTCTCCTGAAAGTAGCTTGAAAATTACTATTTCGATTATTTCAAAGTTGGCATCCACCTGTTTCTTTATCCACCAGTAGATAACTTAGCAAACATGGGAGTTTCCTTTTAACATGCTGATTTCAGTAACTTATTTTTAAAAAATAGATTCTGGGTGTTGGATGGACTCTTATTATTTCTGATGTGATCCCTGTTAATACACTTTAAAATCTGCCCATCATTTTTACAGAATGTAGTTGGCTCAATTAGTACAATTGTACTAAGATCATAAGATGAAGATGAAGGTGTTGATAAGACAGATGAATAGAAAAATAAAATTACTGAATCTGAACACAGAAATATACCATATTTGAGATCAATAGCCGCAGTTAATTTTTTGCTTCAAATGTTATATTTGTGCTATATGTCTTAATCTCTAGAATGAAATCCCAGTTGTATTATTTTTAAAATTATATTCAGGACAACAACACTGTGAATATCATGGACACACCTGGGCTGATCTTGTATGCACTCAACCTGCCACTCTTGATCAAATACCACAGAATTATTACAGCCGCTACTTTGGCCCAGTTGGTTTGGTCATTTGGAGTAACTACTCTATAAATGTCCCTTTTCAAGTGTGTCACCTAACTGTTCTGCACATTCTATAGCAAAGATTGCTGTGGATATTCATCAACCCCCTTCCTCCTCTCTTAGGAGTACTACTACCTGATGATGATAGGGCTTCTCTGTGCAGATCAGTGTTTTCTAACTGTTTTAGAAGGAGCTGCGTTCCCTCTAAGAAATGACTGTATTGTTTCAAGATATACAATAGAGAGAGATCTTTCTTTTGGTTTTACCAGTTTGCCTCGACCACTGCTGCATCTATTTTGTGAGATGCGCCTTCAAAATTCCAAGGCTGTCCACCACAAAAAGGCTGGATATCCCTGATAAAAAGGTGAATATCCCCAGCAAAAAGTGCTTCTAATAAAAA
Source organism: Liasis olivaceus (assembly GCA_030867105.1). Taxonomy (NCBI): domain Eukaryota; kingdom Metazoa; phylum Chordata; class Lepidosauria; order Squamata; family Pythonidae; genus Liasis; species Liasis olivaceus. The sequence continues at coordinate 82,768,442 of CM061350.1, forward strand.
ATACCAAGTTGGCTTCCTCATAACTTCTGTATAGACTCACATAGGAGAGAACTGCTTAAGAAAACACAACTAAAAATGAAATAAACAAAATCAATTCAAAACATTCTTGTTTTTTCCCTCCACATTCTTCTCTGCTAACTATTGTTATGTGCTGCTGTGCTTTTCGGTATAAATACATTTTGTACAACATATCAACAAAAGCTTGGAAAAAGAGGAATGTTCAGCACTACCCTGGCCGAGATGTGCAGCATGTAGCCTTTAATAAATGATGAAAAGGAGAAATGCATACTAAAGAGGTATCCTGTTCAATGTATTGCCTTTTCTTGAATCACATTTGTCTCAGAAGCTGGTCCAAATTAAGCCAAAACCATTTTAATCATCATTAAACACGTGAATCCTGTAGTTAATTACTTTGGGCTGCAATTTAGAATCTGAATACCATATGTGATATTAAGACATCATGCAAATACACCATAGTCTCATTTTAATTATATATAAAAAAAAAATTCCCCTCTCACCCCTATGGGTGGCATGTGTCTTCCTCAATCTCGGGTCCTCTACCAGAGGCCTGGGAGTTGGAGGGTTCTGCGCAGTATCTTAGCTGTTCCTAGCACTGCACTCTTCTGCACAGAGAGCTCTGATGTTGTTCCTGGGATCTGTTGGAGCCACTCTCCCAGCTTAGGAGTCACGGCCCCGAGTGCTCCTACCACCACTGGGACCACTTTGGCCTTGACTTTCCACATCCTCTCGATTTCCTCCTTCAGGCCCTGGTACTTCTCCAGCTTCTCATGCTCCTTCTTCCTGATGTTGCTGTCACTTGGCACTGCTACATCTATCACTACCACTGTCTTCTGGTCTTTGTCTACTACCACGATGTCTGGTTGATTAGCCAGTACCTGCCTGTCCATCTGAATCTGGAAGTCCCACAGGATCTTAGCCCTGTTATTCTCCACGACCTTCTGTGGAATCTCCCATCTGGACTTGGGGGGGCCTAGCCCATACACTGTGCAGATGTTCCTGTACACAATGCCAGCTACTTGGTTGTGCTGTTCAGTGTATGCTGTTCCTGCCTGCATCTTACACCCTGCCACTATGTGTTGGACTGTCTCTGAGGCCTCTTTGCACAATCTGCACCTTGGGTCCTGTCTAGTGTGGTAGACCCCTGCTTCTATGGATCTGGTGCTTAGTGCCTGTTCTTGTGCTGCTATGATCAGTGCCTCAGTGCTGTCTTTTAGTCCGGCCCTTTCCAGCCACTGATAGGATTTCCCAATGTCAGCCACCTCAGCTATCTGTCGATGGTACATCCCATGCAGGGGCTTGTCTTGCCATGGTATTTCCTCCACTTGAACTTCCTCCCATGTCTGCTGCTGCCTGAGGCATTCTCTCAGCAGCTCATCTTTGGGTGCCATCTTACTGATGTACTCCTGGATACTCCGGGTTTCATCCAGGACAGTGGCTTTGACACTCATCAGACCCCGCCTGCCCTCTTTGTGGCTGGTGTACAGTCTCTGGGTGTTGGACTTGGGGTGGAAACCTCCGTACATTGTGAGGAGCTTCTGGGTCTTCACATCGGCAGCCTCCATGTCTTCCTTTGGCCAGCTCACTATACCGGCAGGGTATCTGATGACTGGCAGGGCATACATGTTGATGGCATGGATCTTGTTCTTCCCATTGAGCTGGCTCTTCAGGACCTGTCTTATCCTTTGGTGGTACTTGGATGTTGCTGTCTTCCTTGCCTTCTCCTCATGGTTCCCGTGTGACACCAAGGTATTTATAGCTGGTCTCTATGTCTGCTATGTGGCCCACTGGTAATTCCACTCCATCGGTCTTAACTACCTTCCCTCTCTTTACTATCATCCTGCCACACTTCTCCAGTCCGAATGACATCCCAATGTCCTCGCTGTAGATCCGTGTCAGGTGGATCAGTGAGTCGATGTCTCGTTCACTCTTAGCATACAGCTTGATGTCATCCATGTAGAGGAGGTGGCTGATGGTGATTCCACTCTTGAACTTGTACCCATATCCAGACCTTGTGATTATCTGGCTGAGGGGGTTTAAGCCTATGCAGAACAGCAGTGGGGACAGTGCATCACCTTGGTATATGCCGCATTTGATGGTCACTTGTGCGAGCTGTCTTGAGTTCACTTCCAGTGTTGTCTTCCACAGTCCCATTGAGTTCTTGAGGAAGGTCCTTAGTGTCCTGTTGACTTTGTATAGCACCAGGCATTCACAGATCCACGTGTGCGGCATTGAGTCATAGGCTTTCTTGTAGTCAATCCAGGCTGTGCTCAGATTGGTCTGCCTAGACCTTGAATCTTGGGTGACTGCTCTATCTATGAGTAACTGGTGTTTTGAGTCTCTGGTGTTGTTCCCAGTGCCCTTCTGAGCTGTGCTCATGTACTGGCCCATATGGACTTGTAGCTTGGCAGCTATGATGCCTGATAGAACTTTCCATGTTGTGGGGAGGCAGGTTATTGGCCGGTAGTTGGATGGTGCTGTTCCTTTGTGAGGGTCTTTCATGATCAGCACTGTCCTTTCTTGTGTTAGCCAGTCTGGGTGGGAGCCTGCTGCTAGCAGTTGGTTCATCTGTGCTGCTAGGCGTTCATGCACTGCTGTTAGTTTCTTTAGCCAGTAGGTGTGGGTCATGTCTGGGCCAGGTGCTGTCCAGCTTTTCATGTTCTTGACCCGCTGTTGGATGTCTGCTACTGTGATGGTGACTGGTTCCTGTTCTGGGAGATTGCTGTGGTCTGCTTTCAGGTCCTGCAGCCACTTTGCACTGGTGTTATGTGTCTTCTCTTTCTCCCATATGTTCTTCCAGTACTGTTCAGTTTCCGCTGCTGGTGGCTCAGCTGCTACTCTGTGGTTGCACTGCAGTTGGGAGTACACTTTGGATGGTTCTTTGGAGAACAGGGCATTTATCTTCTTGGCCTCTGCTTCTCTAGTGTATCTCCTTAGCCTGGCAGCCGGTGCTGTGAGCCTTTGTTTAGCAGTCTCTAGGGCTTCAGATGGAGTCAGGCCCATGTATTTTTTCAGTAGCCGAGTCTTATCCTTAATCTCCACACGCTTCTGTAGTTCCACCAGCTGACTGACTTCTCTCCGAGTTGCCTTGATCTTAGCCTCCAATCTCATTTTCCAGGGTGGGTATGTACTGCTGTTCTTCTTGATCGTGTAGCCAAGCAGTTCCAGGATTACAGCGGCTATGGCATATACCAATTCATTGGTTTCAGTTATGGTGGTAGTAGGGATTGTCTGGAGGGCTCTGTTGGCATCTTCTAGCATGCTATCTGATGCTACTTCTCCACTGAGCCTTGGTAATCGGACTCGAGGGTTGACTGTAGCTAGTTTATCCATGATCTTATGCCTCATATCAGCTGCTGTGCTCTGTAATGGAAGGGGTGGCAGTGACATTCCAGCTTCAGGTGTTGGCTGCACAACTGCTTGTTCTTCCAGGTCTGCTTGAGTCTGGGTTGTAATGTAGAGTTGGTCTATCTTGAGTTGTGAGAGCAGCTTCCTCTTCACTATGTTGAAGCCCTGGGTAACTAGTTGTTTCTCAGTTAGTGTGGATGTAGGCCTTCTGTCTATCCATAGTTCCCTCATACGTTTCATATATCCCCTCTCATTAGGTCTGCTGTTGTAGTAGCATTCCATCATTTCCAAGTTCTCTTGTCTCATCCATGTATGGTTTTTTCCAGTAGCCCACTTAACATCAGATTGTCCTGGTTCCCCAACATCTGACGCGGACCTTGTTAATCCGGGCGACGTCCGAGCCGGCATGACTCTCTTAGTTCGTGTCACTCTCATATTTGAGGAAGGCAGGTGAAGCGTTAGGGGGTCTTTGCCCAAGGACCGCTACTGGTAAGGTAGGTGCCAGCCGGGATTTGAACCCCAGTCTCCTGCATCAAAGGCGGTGTTCTAACCACTACACTATCCAGCCGCGTGTGTGTGTGTATGTGTGTGTGTGTATATATATATATATATATATATATATATATATATATATATATGAATGAATGAATGAATGAATGAATGAATGAATGAATGAATGATAGAATACCAGCAAAATTCTCTTACTTTTTAAATGCTTTGTCTTAGTGTGGAATGTTGTAAAAGAGCAATTAAATAAATGGAAGTGCTCTTTAAAACTGAAACATTATCCAAAGTTGGGGGAGAAAAAAAAGACAAGCAACAAGAGCAAGAATCTGTACGGCAATTTAACCAAACATCGAGAATGGAGGGAGAAAAAGATGATAGAGAGAAAATCCCATCTGCCTATTTTAGTAAATGTGAAATATAATAGTTTTTAAAGCTGAAATCATGCTAACACTCTAAAACTATTTTCATCATCTTGACATATGACTAAGCACAGATGCACACTTCGTCAGGGCCCGAACAAATAAAGAGCTATGTCTAAAAAGAGGATTTTTTTTTTTTAAAAAAAGCCCAATACCTTTGAAGCAGGCAATATAAAGAAGCTTTGCTCTCTGATGATGGCAGCAAAACCATGCTTTTATGTCCTGAACAACAGGGCAGCACCAAGCTGGCTCAGCATGAGCTGAGTGGCATGATAATTAAGCCAATACATAGTTAGCTTGAAAATTGTACTCAAAGAAAGTCCATTAATGTTTTTCATCAAGCTGGAGAGAGGAACTGAGTGGAGTGCCCAAAAGTTCAGTACTGGGTCCTCTACTCAACATTTTTATTAATGAGTTGGATGAAGAAGTGGAGAGAATTCTGATCACACTGCAGAAGAAGCAAAACTGAATGAGATAGATACAAATAAAATTCAAAATGATGAGTGAAGAGTAATGGGTTGAAAATAAAAGGATTAAATTTAACAGATACAAATTCTGTCCTTCAGTTACGAAACAGAAATCATATGTATAGTGGGGGATTTATAGTAGATACCTGGTTTAGTAATACTACTTGTGAAAAATATCTTGAAATATTAGTTTCTGCTGCTTTAGTCAGACCCCCTCACAGATACTGTGTCCAGTTCTGGGCACCACACTTAAGAAGGATTCAGAACAACTGGAACAAGTTCAGAGAAAGGCCACAAGGATTAATTAGAGAATTAGAAACAAAGTTCTAGGAAGAGAGATTGAAGAAACTGGGAATGTTTAGCACTGGGGAAAAACTGAGGGGGGACATGCTACCATTCTTCAAATACATGAAAAGATGTCACACAGTAGAAGGTCACAATCTTTTCTCTCCTGTTGCAGCGTGCATGTCACAAAATAATGAATTTAACTTACAGGTAAAAAGAATCCAATTGAAGGTTAGGAAAAAAAATAATACTGATTTTTTAAAAAATGGAAGAATGAATGAAAATGGATGAATAGTGCACTTATGCTTAGCCACCTAATAAAACAGATAAGCAACATATATACACAATCACACACACAATCTTCATAAAAGGAGAGTGAAATGAATACGGGTAAGGGAAGGAACTGCAACATTTGTGAGGTATTAGCACTGTTAGATCAGGAGCCTCGGGTGTGCAGATACACCCCAGCATACCATTTAGACCACACAAATGCCATTCACATAAACCACTCCTACACTAGGACCATAGTTTTCCTGTTGACTATAGGAATAGAAAATGGGAAGATGTTGCTGCCAGAAAGTAGCCTAAATTCTAACCCTTAAGAGCATTCGTGGAGAATAAACTGCAAAGTAAACATGCATAAAAACTGTCCTTCAGAATAGCTTTTTGCTCTGGTAATGAAGCTTGGCAGAGCAGATTTTTCAGACACTCTTGTTAAGGTTGCAGACTACAGTACCTGTATGTTGTCTTCTTTGGTGATCTGGCCTTCTTTTCACTGCCTATATGTGACTTTTTTTGATTTCAGACTTTTCATGAGTTTTTAATGCAACCATATTGGCTTTTTCTACTATTCTCCATTTTCCTCCTTGTTGGAACTGTGGATGAAAGCCTGGGATGAAGGGTTTATCACTTTACAAGTTGTCTGAGTGATAGGTCAACAGCCCAGATGTGCTCTGTACTGATGATTTGTCATTTCGGCTATTTTAGAACAAGGATCTAACATCTCTTCTAGAAGACCACTCCACCCCTGTCCAAAAATAGCTTGGTTGGCAACTTGGTAGAACAGAGGAAGGGAGTGAAATGAAGTAGGATGGAGCTCTCCTAGCACACAGGGCAATCTCAGTCATCTTTCATCCTACACTCCTCCATTGCTCCACCAACATGTTAACCAGGCTATTTTTGAAGACAGGTTTAGCATTCTTCCAGAAAAGTGGTACATCTGTCCTCAGAAATAGTCTGAGTGCAACTCAGAGGTTGCATGGAGTATCAGGCATCTCCCTCCCACTTTACCATTTGATCCGGAACAAAAAAAAAAAAAAATGGCCATAGGATCCTGCATAGTTTGGTCAGGCACTGCACAGAAAGATCCCTCTGTGGAAACCAGGTTGTCTGATCTCTCCCACAGTCCAAGTCAAAAAGGCCATGGGGGACAGTCCCCAGTAATCACTGGGGAGGAGTGCACCCACAGCAACCTCAAGTGGAGAACAGAAGCTGAACAGATCCTAGTCCCTGACAGTGTCATCAGTACTGTCAATGAGGCATTGCAGACCATTCATACAGCAAGGCTTGTGGAGGGAGAAAGGGAAAACATTCCTTTAAAACAGGAACAGCTAAAAATGAATTAAGTTGCTCCCATGATGGGCTGGAGCTGAGAGAAGGTGACATCATGAGGAAATATCCTTTAAAGGGGGCTAGTGAGGCATCTTTGTAAGCCTGCTCCAGTGGCTAGTATAGTGCCAGATTAAAAGAAGCTGATTCTCTTGAGCCTACATTCACTTTCTGAAGCAGTAAATTCTATTGAGTCAATTTTCTGGAAGCACTGCGCTTCTATGCTTGGCAGAGTTTGTCTCTCAACAGATGTTAGGGTAGTTAAAGTCACCCATCACTACTATGATATACCTCTTTGAAAGAACTGCAGTTTACTTTTAGAAGGCGATGGGTGATAACAGAGACAGGTAATTGTTTTTATTCATTCCTTATTTTAACCTAGATGTTCTCTACAGTATTGCCAAGTTCATTCATTTAACTTTCTGAGCAGAAATGGTATTTTTAATATACAGTGCAATTTGTTTCCCTCTATATTGTTACTGTTCCTTCAACTGCAATATTCCAGTCATGGGAGTCACCCCACCAGATCTCCATTATACATGAAATCATATTTGCCATCCGGACTCATTTGTTTGCCAAACAGAATAATGGAGGGAGGGGTGTCTTTTAGACCTGAATGTTCATTAAATCTAAAGGGCGGTTTACGCTTGTATAAAATGGCAGACAGATTTTGCCTGCTGCATCCCAGATCTGCTAAACCAAGTATGGTAATTCAGGTTTGTTATGTAAATGATCCATCCCTCTCTATTACTGGGGCAGTCTGTTCTTCAACCTCTTCTTCAGGTTTAAATGCACAGAACTGCTGCTGTGTGCTGTTAACTCTCCTTTTGTCTCTTTCTCTGCCTCTGTTTTAAAGGCAGAATTAGCAGCTTGAATTGCTTCCAAAACAAATGGGAAAATGAATGAAGATCACATAATATCTGAGTTACATATGCAGCCTGGCCAGCACAAAACTTCTTTGGCAGCAGCATTATAGCATACTGTAGCATAACAGCTGAAGTGGCAAAAAGGATGTTGAATCCCAACCACCACATGGTCATATGTGGATTGCTCTCTGGCTATAAACGTGAAGGGCAGCAGGACATGTTAAGTTATATAGGTTATACTGATTTAAAGGTTCACCCTGTTGGTGGATTCTTCCAGACAGTCCCAGGCCATGTACAAGATGGGCCTTTTTGCTGATCATATGATGCTGTAACCAGTGGGGAGGGGCTGCCATTGTGAGCAATTTCAATATATCCCTGTGCCAGCGGCACTAGATCTGTGGACAGGAAATGCTGTTTCAAGGGGGCAAATGCCACTTCAGAAATGGTGGTGAAGTATCGTTGCTTATGTTGGCAGGGCATTTTCTGCTCTTGGAGGAGATGCTTGGCTCCAGCTGTATCCCAGCTACTTGGATCCCATAGCATGTGAAAATGATAAGGAAAAGAAACTCAAATGCAGAACTGTCAACACACCAGCATTAGGGTTTTTTTTAAGGAATTTTGCCTCCCCAGCAAGCCCAAAAACAGATGGTAAATGAGAACTGATTGGCTGACCGTTCCCTGTGCTCAGCTGTGGCCAGAATGGGCAAGCGTGACTGTTGGTAGTTTTCGGCAAACAAGCAGTTAAATTTGCCCATGCTCTGAACTCTGAGTAGGCTTGAAAATAGTCAAAACAGCCCTGGTCAATGCAGGGTGTGTTTTAAAATGGATTCTGAAGAGTTGGGAGCCAGAAAATCTAATCACTGGAAGAGCCCTTAGGGTACAGGCTAAAATAATGTTAAAAGTTAGGGTTCGGTATTTTGATAAGTACCCCACCCTTCTAGCCTAAATGGAACTGTACCAGCCTAAAAAGCTGACTGTGTTAGATTTAACAGAACACAAATTTGTCCTGTATTTTAAAACTAGAACTGTTTTCTACCACTTTCAAAAGAATTACTCATTTCCCTACCACATATATTACTTTTCTTCTGTTGAGGAGCCAGATAACTTTCTATTAGAAGGGATAGCAAAGAAAATTAGATTATTGATAGCACTGATATGTTTTGAAATTAATTAACTTTCATGCCTGAAAGATAAGAGTATAAATGCAAAACATTTGGGTTAAAGATAGAGGCCTTTTATCTGATACCGAAATCAGGTTTTAATCAACTGCTCCATGTGGGGATCTTGCTGTGAAAAGTTCTGGCAGGCCAAAGTAAAGTTATTAATTTCCATGATCACCTACAGGAACATGTCAGTATTCTGCATTCAGAGACCATGATCCTTAGAAATTCACACTATTCGTAATCACAGAAAGCTCTGAGGTATTTCAAATCAGGGCTGGGTGCCAAAATATGCAATGTGAGCTAAAGCAAAACATGTACTTGGTTGGTTCTACTTAGTAAAATCTCATAACAGGGGTACCAGTCCTGGTAGATTTCCCACAGAGTACAAATATGAGCTAGCTATCATCAATCAACTCTTCAAATAGGAAAACTATATCCACTCTGAAAGACATCAAGTCTGGAATGGCAGAGAAATTTAATGTGCATACACCAATGCCCTTGGCAACCCATAGCTGTGCATCTTCGTTGGAAATCTCCTTTTCATTCATGGTGGGTTCCCTTGAATGCCCCTCATTAAAATACATTTTTTTACTAGATACTTCAGTGGAAAACTGGGTCCACTGATGCACTTCAAATTTATAAAGTAATACAAATCTGGGTTCTTTTAATAGCTCAGGCATAAACAAAGGTTTTTAAAGGTCATCCAAGATACTCTTCTTTAATAATGTAAGAGATGCCTTGCTAGACTGTTGGAAGAAGTGATGCCTAGCAATCTTTACAACTTACACTGCATGGTCTACTGAAAACTGTCCAACTGGCTCTTGGTAAAGCTTGCTCTAATTATGGCCATGCTTGCTCAGTCTAGCTCTTAGAATAAGAATAGGAAATACTCACATCTAGCTCTTTGAGGAATGCTAGCTATTTCCACAGTGGTTAACCTTTGGGGTAGCCAAACTAAAACATTTTATGTATACATTAGTCCAAACATTTTGGGAAGGAAGCAACATTTAACACTGTAAAATGGTAATGTTGGGAAGCAATATTCATAAACAAATAAATATTTTGACTTTGAAGGAATAGTGATAAGCCAGGAACAGAAGCCAAATGAAAAACTCTCATCTAAATTCTACACATCAGCATTCCCAATCGGTTGACTTGTAGATATGTTGGATCATATCACATAACTTGGGTGGCAGTGTTAATTCTCAAACTTTTGGACAACATCAAGCAGGGGAAACTTCTCTACTTCTTCCTTAACTGAAGAACTGCAATGCATGACCTTTCAGAGAGTATTAGCTAAACAAAAGAAAAACTTGTATCAAATCTACTAACATCTTTACACCAGAGTTGACAGAACTGATTTATATACAGTGAAAGAATAGGAAAAGATAGGGAGGCATTAATGAAAATAAAAGATATGAAGTTTTGCTTTAATGTTTAAAAAAAATTTCATTGCTTAAAACCAGCATTTTTTTTTTCACAGAAAGTTGTGAATGTTGTGTCTCTTGTTAATAAAGAAAGGGACAAAGAAATGTTCCTATTTATACTGTATTTCTCATTAAACAGATATTAAGTTCATGATCTCTTACCTTGCTAAAAAATTACACATAAGATGAAACATAAGATCTTTTAAATAGTGTATTTCTGAATCTATGAGTGGGTTATCAACTTGGTAAAAACAAAAATTATTCTCAGAACTTCAAAGAATTAAGATATTAAAGGAGCTTAAGACACAATACATTACAGAATTAGGAATTATGTTTCCATGGAAGACAAGCATATTCTTTAACAAATACTGTTGCTTATTCAAGTTATAAATTGCCATATTCACCCTTCTACGGCAGTGGTTCTTAAATAGGTTGCAATGAAATTCCTTGTTTGGCTTTGTTTATTTTTTATGGATTACCAAGTTTAACAACCAATGTGTACAAAAGGACTTTCAGGTTTGTATGACTTTTTTTTAATTAAAGTTTTATGCACACATACTTCCATATTAATCTTAATGTTCTATATTTTTTTGTAGCTGGTGTTCAACAAAAGTACTATAAGTATCAGCATATTTCTCTAAAAATACTGTACATAAATAGAATCATGCATGCATCCACAACCATTTTTCAGTTTGAAAATTTACCATTTTAATTCAACTAAAGCTTTTTTATTATGATGCATAGAGACTAAATCTTTAGGATTCCAATTAAAGTTCCACTTAGGTTATAATGGTCTATGCTGCTAAGTAGCTGAAGGTTCCCTAGCAATGATCAAAATTGCAAAGATCCTGCATAGGATACAATTGTATTTGGCTCTGATAATACTATTTATTGCCAATCCTTTTGTATAAAGAGAAAAGATTCAGAAGAGATGGAAGGAAAACTCACTTTCTGGCTCTGGGGCTGTTTTCTCTGGCTGAACTGTGGAGTAATAATACTAGCACCACTTGAATCAACATAAATTGCCATTAACCATTTATTCCCCCATTGTATATGCTGAAGAACATCCAAATCTTTAATGCAAAGCTACAATTATGGACGCATTAAGTTTTGCTTTTTGGCAATGGCTGTGAAATGAGGACCTGGCTTTAGCTAGTTAAAAAAATCTCTCTCTAAATAGACTCAATGCTAGGGCAATCCTTAAACTTTTAAACTTTCTTGCAAAGATGTTGCTTTGTTACAAAGCACATCTTCTGTATCAAAGTAACACTTGCTGGCTGATCACATCTTCATATTTTACAGCCATCAGAAAGATGGGAAAATGAAAGGCCTTAGGTCCAAAAGCTTTCAGCCCTGGATCCTGATACTGTGTACTTTGTTCTGTTTATTATTCCTTTCTATGAAATCTCCTCTTCAGCTATTTGAACTGGATGAGAAAACTGCTTTAAGGGTTTAGAAAATACCCAGAAAGTGGGATGCCATTGCAGAATGCAATAGAAACTATATTAATTTAATTATCCACCTGATAAAATAGTAGTCCAGGAACACAGTTCAGTAGCCATCATTGTTTATAACCATAATCACATGACAACACAACTTTAAAAGGGAAACTGTTATCCCAAGAAAAATGGTTAAAAGAGTAAGAAAGATTTCCTTTGTATAAAAGACAATCTTGAATTTAACCTCGAATCCTGTCAAATGTTCCCCCTACACTTTTCCCTCCATGTTTTGTAGTGACTAAGTGTCTACCATGGACATCCTTCCTATCCAGGGAGCATTTCTATCAGCTGAGACTTCTGATCTCCCTATATTCTGAATCCACGGGCAGAGGAGGTTCTTCATTGTGAACATGCACCCTCTATATATGAAGGGCCACAAAAGAATAGAGCTAGTGTGCTTGGCCATGGAAGCAGTTTCTTCCCATGTCCTACTACTGTTTCACCTCTTGCTTTCATTAACTGCACTTCCAACCAAATTGCTAACTTTCAACTGATTTTTCTCTATTAACATATTCTCAGTTAATGTGAGATGATCCTTTCCACCATTCTTCCTCAAAACTGTTCCACTTCTGGATTTGAACAGAAAAAGAATGCTAGGGTAATTTCTGGTTTGTATTTCTCAATATGTCATCCAGAGCCTGCTTTTTTCTTAGCTAATCCTCTAGCTAGATGCATGCTGGTGAAAAAGCGAACAACTGTTAATTCTCATCCAAAATCCTGTAAATGTGTTATTAGTTTCTCAACTGGCCACTAACTGCATGGAGGTGCTAGCTGCTTGTAAATACTTTCAAGATAGATGCAGTTGGGTTCAAAATGACCCCCAAAGCAGAAATGCTAAATATTTCTTAGCATAAACAGAACAAATAGTCATAATGAAATAAAGTACCATAAAAATTAGCAATTTATAAAATATGTTTTAAACACGGGAATTATAAAAGATTTTGTAAATCTTTTGTGACAAGTAATTCCATTATATATTATATATTAAGAAGCAAGTAAAAATGGGAAATTATGTGTACTCCTTTCTCACAATCAATGGAATTAACAGGATATAAGCTGAGTATGAAAATCAGTATATTTAAATACTACTTTTCAAGTTAATCTTAAGTACATGTCTTTTAGTTTTCTGTGTCACTTTAACAGGAGTAACAAAAGATAAAATCTTGTGTTCCACACTGCCTTCTTTGGGGATGTTTTTCAATCTCCTGTTCCCTTTGGGAGACTCTCATCCAAGCACTAATCAAACCCAAGCCTCACCTCCAGAACTTGTAGAATAAAAACATTTTCCTGCCTATATTTAGGAATTGGGAATGAAACATCATGAGGGAATTGATGAGAGCCTTCCCAAGACTTCAAGGCAACTGAAACACACCTGTACTCCAGTTACTAAAGGGTTCTGAGGAATATTTGACCTTCCTGTCGATAAAGTGTTTTGGGTACAATTATTTTGTATCAGATATTTTTATATCTGAAATAGTTCTGAGATGAAACTAAATATAATACAAGCTTATTAGCTAATGCATATTACATTCAGTTTTTTACTTTTGTATTCATAAGTGCCTATGATCTCACAAAACTTGAAAGCAACACAAATTATGAAGTTTCCAAAGCCATTCTAGAACCCTCAGTGATGAATGTGCCTAAAAACCATTTCCAGGGGAAAAACAATGGACATTTGTATACATTAGAAAGAAAATAGAGTTGTGGTTTATTCAAGAAACTAAAGACTGGCAAGTTTTCTACATGTGTTGCATTTCATGATCCCATGATGCTTAATTGGGGGATTAAAGTACTACAGAACTTCACACTGAATGAACTGCACTTTATTTTAGCATTATTGCATCCTCCTCTGGAATACGTAATTCATGTTGTTGATCTACAGAGCATTAATTTATTCATAGTTGAAAGCATAATACATCACTGATAAGAAAATAACATCTTCAGTTACAGAATTCCATTAGAAAAAAAATCAGCCAGTTTTCCTAAAAATCAATATAGCCATCTATATATTTCAGCTGCATATTTCTGATACAATTTAACAGCAATGGAAGCAAATATGGTATTAGTTACTTTTCCCTCTGTGCCAACAAGGCAGTTTTATGCTCAGTAGACTAGTGATTTGTTCCAAAAAGTGCTGCAATGGGTTTTTATGGATGATATCTTTTCAAAAACATGAAGATCTTCCCCTTGACTTTTTTTGGGGGGGGCAGGGTGGGTCAGATTAGAATCCCTAATCAAAAGGAAAATTCTGAAAGTGAAGCTCCAAAGTACAACGGCCAATTACTAAAACCTGAGAACTTTCTATTAAGTTTGGAGGGACAATTTTTGTGGGAGGCAGAATTACAATTATTATTATAATCAGGTTCTTGCTATTTTGCTGCCTGAGCCAGCTGGACAGGCAGTTGAATCTAAAACTATAACAAGATAATGTTTCCCACCTCATCTGAGGCAGCAAGCTAATTTAAAGGAACCTAGAAAAGCTTGGCTAGCATGGACAGTTTTTCCTCTGACACAGAGAACAGTGGCTGATCCAGAAAAACCACCTAGGAATCCCCCTCCTTCATTTGATTGAGGTGATTGTCTAAGGCAGGAATAGACAACCAGCAATGTAAGTTTGGCCCCTAGATTGCACAAGCCAGTTTGGTGATCCTAAGCATACTTAGTGTTGAGCTCAGCCTATCATAATCACTGGGAAGAATCTGCTTTGTGTGGAGAAAATTAGCGAACTGAAGAGAAGCCTGTCAAGAAAGTGTCACATTTAAACCAATTGGAGACTCAGTCCCACAGCTTTTCAACTATCCTTTCTTGCAAAGCATTTTTTTTCTTCATTACTACTATAAACTCATATTTGTTCATCTCATGTTCCTGGACTGATGGTGTTGGATCAGGTAGCCTTAAGCCTGTTTAGGATCTCTATCCCTAGTGGATACACCAACCACAGAAGACAACAATTATATAGTTGTATAGTTTCTAAGCTGACCTTTTTAATACACTTCCCATTTCCAGCACAAACTGCCCTGTGATTCATATCTAAGGAACTTAATACTTAATATGGCACTGTTTACATTAACAGTAACAGAATACTAGAAGTGTGAGTTACTAAACATTCAAAATTAGATGAAACATTAGAGACCTTTAAATGGAATGATGGCGATGATGAATTCCAACATCCTTTAATCGACCTACAATGAAAGCTTTCAGAAGTAGGCCTATAGTAAATAATAATGTAATAACTTATTAAATTTGTATGCCACCCTACTTCCAATGACATAGGGCATCTGGACCTGAACAATGTTGTTTACCCAACCCTCTTGGGAAGTAATAGAAAAATAAGATTACTTTCAGCAGTGTCAGAAACAATTTTTTTTCTTTTCGTTTTTCAACATCAGGGCTCTGAAAAATGTGAGATATTAGGTTTATAGACAACAAGGGAAAGCTAACAAAAAATCCAAGAACTCAATGATAGAGCATCCCAAAATACTGGTTTCATTCTGACACTGTCTAGGTTATATTCTACTCCCTCACAGAGTTCTTGGAGGTGGCTGAATTGCATGTGCAAAGAACTCATGAAAAACCAAAAGGAAAAAAATAAATAAACCCACTATCTGAAACTTTCATATGCATATGTGAGAATACGTAGAACCCTGTATCTTCCCTCATTCTTGCTCTTCCTGCTTACAAAATCCTTCCCTAGATGGCCACCCTTCCTCTGCTCCTAAGGACAACATAAAACTCCACAGCCTTTGTTGCTTTTAGTTTAATAGTTTGCCAGGAACTGGGGATCATCTCCTGCTAATCTCTTATCAAGGGCTCTGGAACTTGCAAACACTGAATATACTTATTTTCATATGTCACTAATGATAATTTTAAAACAATTTTATTCTGTGAACTGAAGTTACTGGTAAAATACTTGAACAAAACAAAACTGTCCCAAAGTATACAATCCTATCCGTTCCTTGTTAAATGTGGAACAATTGCAGACAACAATATTTGTTATCTACAAACACAGACCATGGAGGAGATGGATTCCATATAATATTGGAAAACAATATATTATATGGGGGGAAGCCTATGCTGATTTGTTTCTTCTGTGAACTGAACTTAGCACTCTAGAGAATGGGAAATTTCCAATCAAGGTTTGTGTGTGAAATCTGGCAAATCTAATGCTCTGTGTGGTGTGGGTGTGTGTTTAGCAGCATTTGGCACCTTGCCATTCCAAATAGAAGAGAAAGATGCCTGCCAATAACAGAGAACAATAGGGGTCCAAACAAAAATGCAAGAGTTTTCCAGCCACTCATATAACATGTTGAAAGAGCTTATCGCAAGCAAGACCTTGGCTTTGACTCTCATTGTGACAGCATGTTGCCGTGAAATTTTTAAAATGCTTTGTTACTTGACAAGGCACAAACTATTATGTCAGTTGTATTGTCAGACAACTGACAAAATATTCATGTTTATGGATTTTAAAATTTCCAGGGAAATATAAATAAACAGATGACACTGCTCTTCTCCCACATGTCTCAGACTTTTTCTTTCTCTCTTTGTCCTACTTTTCTGTTGAAGATCTATCAGTAGGAGAGCAAAAGATCAAAACCTAAAGCAGTTTAAACCAAACTGCAGCATGAGTTGCCAGTCTGCAAACCAGGAGATCTAGTAGGAGTTTAGGTAACTTAATCCATTTCACCCTGCCATGATAGCAACCTGCTAGAACGGAGATGGCCAAGGGACTCTTTCTAAATACTGCAATGCAAACATTGCATTAGGTTAGATGGTAATATACAAAATCAAAGCACACCACAAAGAGATGATATGTAGCCCCCTTTATTTAATGGACTGTTTTCTTACACATTGAGAATATTTCAAACACTCTGAAATATTAGAGTAATATAATTAAAATGAATTAATTTTAATAGTCGTTGTTAGTGAGGAGATACGTACTGCTGAATTTAAGTAGTGCTCAGTTTTGAGCCTATGCAACATGTAGTATGTAAATCGCTTATCAGAGAGTGAGAGAGGCAAATTCTAATATTTGGTTTTACATGTCTAGACTTTGCACCAATTCTCAATTCACCCTGTTGTATTAGATATAAGACCTACTAGCTTCATATGTGAGAGTCAATTTGGTGCAGTGTTTAAAGGCACAAAGCTAGAAACCGGGAGACCATGAGTTCTAATCCTGCCTTAGGCACGAAGCCAGCTGGGTGACCTTGGGCCAGTCACTCTCTCTCAGCCCTAGGAAGGAGGCAAAAGCAAACCACTTCTGAACAACCTTGCCAAGAAAACTGCAGGGACTAGTCAAAAACTAGTCAAAAACTGACTCGAATGCATGCACACACACACACACACACACACACACACAAGCTTCATATAGTATGTTTTCATATAACACTCAAAATTCCCAGTGCTTTTCCCCACAGAATTTTATCAAACAATTCCCTGAAATACAGTTTTCTGGATGTGGCCCTTACATTTACCTGTTTTATATAATTTTAAGCAATGGTTTGAATGAGTGTGTGCTCATGCCCCCCTCCCAAAAAGTCATTTGTCATTCATGAAACCTACAGGGTATGTCCCTCCCTCTTTATATCTTAATATAAGGCTTTTCTCAAGCTGAAAAAGAAAAATGCCCAGATGGAGAGACAGCAAAGACTAACTGAGGCTTCCAGACCGAACACCTCTTTATGTGGCCTTCATTAACTTTAAATCACTTTTTGATTTCCAGAGAAAAACTTTGGAGTACAATAATGGAAAATTCCACTGATAAATGTTTCCTCCTGCTTATAAGGAGTCTACCTGAAATATATCAAGAAATGGATATTCTCAACAAGGGTATCTTACAGAAGTGATCCAACCCAGAGAGGGGTGAGTCATGGCTATAACCCATTGCTATTTAATTATTATAGAAACTCGTATATCTAGATCCAGATCTAAAATAAAAATCAACTCTCCTACTCTGGCTGAAAAAATAAGTTGGCTGATGTCCTATATGCAGATTATTTGGCAATCCTCTCCTTCACTCTTGGTGGAATGAGAAGAAACTTATTTACACTGAGTGCCAAAGAGAAAGAGAGAGAAACATTTTTTTCAAGAAGTGAAAATCATAGGTGATGGCTGGAGAACAATCAAATTGAACACATGAGACACTATAAATCACTTGGGGTTGTTTCTCCATCTTCAACAATATGGAAAATGCATCTCCATTATACAACTAAAAATGCCAAAGGAAGTGTGTGCTGCTATTCAACATTTTCTTTTCCAGTCAGAGGGTGGTTATTACATCCCTGAAGCTCTCAAAGATTTTGAGGCACTCAAACTTATATACCTAAACATTACAGCCCAGTAGAAGCTTATGAAGCCAAACTTCATCAGTCAATTTTGGCTGTAAGTGTCAAATGTTATATTGTCCCTACAAACTGGGATATCTCAATAGAAACCAGGATGTGGATTTGGGTTAAAATGGATGGTTTTCTTTTTTCTCCAACTGCTAATCCTAGTTGATCATTAAAAGTTTACAAAAAATCTACTTCTATATCAAGGATACAGGTAGTCCTCACTTATGGACTGCAATTGGGACCGGCAACTCTGCTGATAAGCAGCGCGGTTGTTAAGTGCAATGTCATGTGACTGTGCTGATTTGTTGACATCAGTTCCAGCTGCGGTTGTTAAGTGAATTACCATGGGTCATTAAGTGCAACATCATGTGACCACGGCTTGCAACTTCCTGCTGGCTTCCTCATTAACTTTGCTTGTCGGAAACTGGCTGTGAACATTGCAAATGACGATCATGAGACCATGGGATACTGCGACCATTGTAAATGCATGCCGATTGCCAAGTGCCCAAATCACAAGCACATGACTCCAGGGACCTGCAATGGCCACAGCTTCGAGGACTGGTTGTAACTCTCCTTTTTCAGCACCATTATAAATTCGAATGGTTGCTGAATGAGTGGTCAGTAAGCAAGGACTACTTGTACTGTATAGATGTAGCCATTTAAGTCACTATGAATTAAGCACAAAATCTCAAAGGGGATTTTATTTCTTAGACTAGGAGAAAATTTTGTAAGGTAAACTTCATTTGTATGGATTTCCTGGAAATTTATTCTCTCCCTTGGTCCAAAGGAGGTAAGGAAAGTGACTATGAGTTCTGCATGTAAAGGGCAGTTTTACATAACTGTATATCCATCTTACATTACATTATTGAAACAGCACTTGTTCTTCATATGTGCCAGGTTTAATGCTCTGTCCTTGATGGAGTTAGAGTAAACTATGGCCAACCATATATCCTAGTGGCAACTATAAAGCTGAGACTGTAGAACACATCATACTTCTCTGCTCTTTATAGAGAAATCTTTATTGCCCCTATTATTAAGAACCTGTTAAATTTTGTTACACTGTAAGCTGTTCTCCTGATGTTTCACTAACAGTGGCCAAATTAAAGGGTGGTTGCCTGTTCTACCAGGCAATGCTCAGTCAACTCACTGGATGTATTTCTTAAATTTACCTAATTATCTAGTTTGCATGTGAAGGATCAAAAGTGTATCAGTATGTGATCCCCACTGAAGAAGTTAATGGTACAGCATAAAATTCTGTTCCTTTTAAATTTTAAAATGTTTGTTAGTCTGTATGTTAGTCTATATATAGTCAATATCATGATATTGGAGTTCTTTTATGTATTATATACATGCTTGTGTTATTGTTCGGACCAAACAGTAACCCATGTCACTGATACCCATTTCAAAAACTTTGCTATGCTTTTGAAAACTATTCAGCCAAATGGATAAGCATCCAATTGTCTCAAGGATACTACCAACTAGTCTTAAACGAACTCTTCCCAACTCTTCATTACACTAAAGAGGAAGTGACATTTGAAAGGCAACAAGGCAGGCTGACTTTGACAATTTAGTTTTGAACAGTTTTGTTTCTGATGAAAAATAAGTTTCAGTTTGGGGGGGGGGGTATACTTAATGTAGATTCATAATCTTTTAACCTCTTTTGTGCCCAGCCTACTGTTATGAACAGAATGTTCTATATGCCATAGAAATGCAGCAGGAATGCTTTGATAATGTGGAAAATAATACAGATCTAGTACTCAAGGTTCTCCACTCCATGCTGGCTAGGGAATTCTGGGAGTTGTAGTCCACACATCTTCAAGTTGCCAAGGTTGAGGAACCCTGTTCAACTATACAAGTGTCATTGCTGCATGCAGTAGCAATTTTGAATATGGGTGGTTAAAAGTACATGATACTCTTTAAGAACATATAGGTATTCATATGTTCATATATGTTCCAAATACCGTTTTTGCTTGCTTCTCTTTTTGGTCTTGATTATTTTCTCTTTCAATTCTATTATTGTCTCAATGTTTGTTTACTACTTTTTAAAATAAAATGTTGCACTTGATGTAATTAAAAAAGGTTGTCTTTGCCCCAGATGTGGATGAGAATAAATTGCAACTCTGTTTTCAGAAAAAAAGATAGAAAAACTACTCATAATTGATCACATGAAATGGTTCTGGAAAGCACCTTATTTATACCAATTATAAGTTTATGTTGACTTTTTTTCCAGATACTGAACTATGACTCTGTATGGATGTTCTCAGGAAGCAATAGGAACAATTAAAGTAAATTGAGTTAGCAAGGGTTGAATGAAAAATTATGCCTCCAATTTAATAAATTGTCAACAGACGACAATACTGACACGCTAGAAACTCTAACATGTTCTTTAGCATCTGTTATTTCACTTCAGCTGGCAGAAAGTTACTGTGAGAAAAGGTTGTGTTGCTATTGCTCATGAAATGGAAGCATGCAATCAGTACTCATTAGAACACGCCATGATTAATTTATGGTGATGGCCATATTGAAATGAACACTGTGCATCATTGGGCCAAAAAATATAAACATGGTGAATCAGGAAGAGCTGATTTGTGATCAAGAACAAAGTGGACAACCTATGGCAGCAACTGAGAAGTTTCACATGGGACAGGTAATGAACTAATTAAGGACAATTGGTGGGTCACTCAAAAGGAAAATGCTTTCAAGATCTGCATTTCACAGGAATATTTCGGTCACATTACTGATGTTCTTCAATATCACAAAGTTTATGCAAGATGGGTTCCTCACATGCTGATGGCAGAGATGAAAGCTGAAAGAGTTGAAATTGCCAACAACTGTTGTTATGCTATGAGAGTGAAGTTGAGGAATTTCTTCTCAGTATTGAGACAGCCAATGAAATATGGAATCACCATATGATTCAGAAACAAAGTATCAGTCCATGGAATATCATCACAAAGCTTACTTGTGGAGAAAAAAATCAAAACCCAGGCTTCAGCAGAAAAACTTATGTTTTCAATTTTTGGGGACACAGATGCTGTTATTCACATGGATTTCCTTGGATCTGGTACTACTATCAAGCACTACTTTGAAACACACAGAACTTTGCAAGAATGATTAAGCAGAGTTTGGAAGCACAAGAAGAAATTCTTGCTGCAGGCTGACAGTGCTAGGCCTCACACTTCACGAACCACCCACGAGGCAATTGTAAATTTGGATTTCACCATCTTACACCATCTGCCATACAGTCCAGACTCAGTGCCATGAGGTTTCCACCTTTTCCCAAACTGAAGGAATGCCTTCATGGGATCTCTTGATTCAAATAATGAAGTGAAGACAAAGTGGGGAGTTCTTTTGTGATGGCTTTAAGAAACTTGTCCATTGTTGGCAGAAGTGTGTGGCAAGTGGTGATGATTATGTGGAGAAGTAAACATAGATGACAAAAGAACTAATTTCAAGGATTCTTTTCTTGTTTCATTTATTAAAATATTCCAATTTAAACTACAGTTATGGAGGTGGAGGCATTACTTTTCATTTAACCCTCATATGAGACATTTTGAGAGATTACAAAATAACAAATCACCAAGTCCCGATGGCATCCACCCAAGTGTTATTAAAAGCTCAGACGTGAAACTGCTGACCTCCTAATTTCTCTCTCAAATCAGGCTCAGTGCCAGAGGACTGGAAGGTAACCAATGTGATATCAATCTTTAAAAAGGGAACTAGGGGAGATCTGGAAAATTACAGGCCAGTCAGCTTAACGTCTCTTCCAGGTAAATTGGTGGAAATGACAGTCAAATTAAAAAATAACTCAGCGCACAGAGAAACAAACCTTGCTGAGGAAAAATTATTCTGGACTGCAAGTCAATCCTACCTCACCAACCTTTTTCTAGAGTGTTGACAGACACTGTGGATGGAGGCAACTCTGTTAATGCTGTAGCCTTAGATTTTCATAAGGCTTTTAACAAAATTACTCATCAAATGCTTTTGAGTAAATTTAGCCATCATAGGCTAACAAGACCTATCCTTTGATGACTGTTAACTGGTTAAAAAACAAAACAAAGCCTAAGAATAACTGGACAATTTTATTAATGGAAGAATGTAAGAAATTGAGCCCTTTAAAGACCAGCACTGGACTGATGTTTTTTAACCTATTCATAAATGATTTTGCCCTACTTATAAGCAGTGAGCTGGCCAAGTTTGTGGATGATAATAAAACATTCAGTGAGGTAAAAATTAAAAAGTGATTGAGAAGAGATCCAGAAAGATGTCTTCAAATTGGATGGTCAATTAAATGACAAATGTGGTTTATGTAAATATAGAAAAGGGTGCAATGGGGCAAAAGTTTACGTACTCACTGATGGCATCTGAGCTGCTGGTAACTAACCTGAAAGAAGATCTTGAAGTCACAATGCATATGGCAACTGTGAAAAAGGCAAATTCCGTGCTATTTTTTATTAGGAAAGGGACTGAAAATAAAAGTGACAACACTGTAAGGTCTGTATACAAGTCTATGGTATTTAACCTCTGGTACACTATATACAGTTCTGGTTGCCACATTTTAAAAAGAATATAACAGAACTGGAAAAAGTGCAGAAGAGGGCAATCAAGTGATCATAGAGTTTAAAATCATGAAATGGGTAGAACATTTGAGACTCTTTAGCTTGAAAAAAGGGTGAGTGAGGGGGAGATGATCAGGATGTACAAAATCAGGCATGGCATTAATAAAATGGACAAGGAAAAGCTTTCTTTCTCTCACAACATACTAGGACCAGGGGTCTTCCAACAACGATCACTAGAAGGACACAGAACAGACAAAATAAAGTACTTCTTCATATACCTTCCAGCAACCTGAAGGCAGATTTTGATTGAACAGTATTTTACAAATCAAAGCATGGGCTCTTCTTGTTGTAGTGAAATGACTAGTGACATGACACTATTTAAAACTATTAAAAACAAATTAAACCTACCAAATGTTTTATTATAGATAAGTCAGGGCTTTACAGGTTTGCATTTTTCTTTCTCCCACTAGTCTTCATTTGGAGTAATAAATCATATAAATACAGTGCATTTACAATTCACACTTGTCTACTGCAGTAGAAAGTAAAAACACTGAACAAGAAAACAAGCATTTAAACATTTATGAAGCTAGCGTGGGAAGAGCAAAATGTCAGTATATTTGGTGCTAAGTCACAGTTTTGTTCATTTTTATAATGTTTTTCTTTTCATTAATCTCAGCTGACAATATCTAGCTGCAGCCAATACTGAAGAAACAACAACTTGAGACACAAGCGCATGTGATGGTCACACAATTGTATACTAAGATACAAGATCTCCTATGCTCTTAACATAAAACAAAGGAGACATTGTTTTCCACACAATAATAATGTCTTAGAACAGGAGGTTGGAGAAAGACCCTTAAGGTCTTTCCTCTATAGATAAATCTCTGGCATTGTAGTAAGTAAGAGAGAGTAAAAAGAAATTGTATCCTTTGGGAAATTCTGTGTGCATGTGTTTATTTTAGCACAGGCACCATATGAAAAGTGGTTGGAGAAGATGTTCCCAAAAGCAAAGTAGATGATGCTACAGTTTTCTTCTTAGAGCTTATTCACACACTTAATTTCTTAATTTAACAAAACAGCTGAATGGATTGAATACGCTGAAAAATACTGTGTACAGTCCATCTACATATTCAGATCCTACTGACTGATGTAAATATGCTTGTGTTGAATCTGTATATTTTCTCTGATATTTTATGCATGGTAGATCTTTCACAGATAATTAAGACTGAATTCATTCAGTGAATGTGCATGTATGAAGTACTCCTGGGTTTCACTGCTATAGGCTGCATTCTCAGTTACAACTGATTGAATATGACATATGAATGATCAAACATTGTATGTGCGTGCATATATATATACCGTATTTTTCTGACTATAAGACGATACTTTTTTCTAAAATCCTTACCCTAAAAATTGAAAGGCGTCTTATTCAAGGAAGTCAGCCGAGGAGAGAATCGCACGGTGGCAAAACTGCCCATACCTTGTCTCTGCAGGCAGGCTTCCTCCTATTGCTAGCCTCCAATCACGAGTGAAATAGCTTGTCTCCCAAACAGACTTCCTCCAATCACGAGCCTGATGTAACTGACGTCAGCTGATGCTGAACAAACCAGTTAGAGAAGGCTGTTTGCAGAGAGAAGCTATCGGCAGTTTCACTCGTGGTTGAATGTAATCAGTTATGCAAAAGAGCACGGAAACAGAGCTGCAGAGAGACGGTTTGGACCTCCTCCCACCGAGTGTATCAGGCCAATGTTAACTAATTACTAAATAAAAATGTGTTCTGCACTATCTTTAAAATATTGATTTCTTAATTTTGGGTTGGAAAAATGGGAGTCGTCTTGTACATGGGGGCGTCTTATTGTAGGAAAAATACGGTATATATGATTTTTAAAAAGTCTACCCAATTTGGCAGTCTGCTTTGGATGATCAGAGTAATTTATGCATTACGGATGAATTAAATGTGTTGTTTTACTTGCCATGGCAATCCTAGTTTTGTCTAGGATGGTGCCTCCTAAAGCATTTGGTGACTTGATCTGTGCTCAGGGGTCTGAATACATAGAAGTCATCTTCAGTTTCTCCCTCCCTCAATTCCCTTTTTCCATGCAATCTTTTTTATGCAATGACACATCTGGCAAAAAGGAATTTCTGCCTTTCTTTTTCTGCTACAGCATTATCAGAAAGGTGGGGGATTCAGCCACTACACAATTTATTATTAGTTGGCTAGAGTAAGGGCATCAGAGATGGAACACTTTGTTTGATCAGGCAATATTCCCTAAAAGGCTGGGTTTCACTTCTCTATATTTTGTAAAACTGTAACAACACTCAAGGAACACAGGCAGGCAAAGTACCTGCCTAACAACATCCAAACAGGAGGACCAGATGATCTCTCACCAATTATTCTATTTGCAATAAATTCTGAACATGTACTGAAACTAAACTAGTTTATTCAAGTTTAGATAGCTGATTGTATTAATTTTATTTAAAATTCTGTGTAATTTTTACCTTCCTTTTTATATTTCCCGTTTCCCAATTAATTACTTTTTACAGGTGAAACTCGAAAAATTAGAATATCGTGCAAATGTTCATTTATGTCAGTATGGCAACTCGAAAGGTGAAACCAATATATGAGATAGACGCATTACATGCAAAGCGAGATATGTCAAGCCTTACTTTGGTATAATTGTGATGATTATGGCGTACAGCTTAGGAAAACCCCAAATTCACAATCTCAGAAAATTAGAATAGTGTGAAAAGGTTCAATATTCTAGGCTCCAAGTGTCCCACTCTAATCAGCTAACGAATCCATAATACCTGCAAAGGGTTCCTGAGCCTTTCAATGGTCTCTCAGGCTGGTTCAGTAGGAATCACAAGCGTGGGAAAGACTGCTGACCTGACAGTTGTGCAGAAAACCATCATTGACACCCTCCATAAGGAGGGAAAGCCCCAAAAGGGAATTGCAAAAGAGGTTGGATGTTCCCAAAGTGCTGTATCAAAGCACATCAATAGAAGGTTATGTGGAAGGGAAAAGTGTGGTAGAAAAAGGTGCACAAGCAGCAGGGATGACCGCAGCCTGGAGAGGATTGTCAGGAAAAGGCCATTCAAAAGTGTTGGGGACTTTCACAAGGAGTGGACTGAGGCTGGAGTTAGTGCATCAAGAGCCACCACACACAGACGGATCCTGGAGATGGGCTTCAAATGTCGTATTCCTCTTGTCAAGCCGCTCCTGAACAACAAACAACGTCAGAAGCGTCTTACCTGGGCTACAGAAAAAAAAAAAAGAACTGGTCTGTTGCCCAGTGGTCCAAAGTCCCCTTTTCTGATGAGAGCAACTTTTGCATCTCATTTGGGAACCAAGGACCCAGAGTCTGGAGGAAGAATGGAGAGGCACACAATGCATGATGCTTGAAGTCCAGTGTGAAGTTTCCACAGTCTGTTGATTTGGGGAGCCATGTCATCTGCTGGTGTTGGTCCACTGTGCTTCATTAAGTCCAGGGTCAACGCAGCTGTCTACCAGGAGATTTTGGAGCACTTCATGCTTCCTTCCACAGACGAGCTTTATGGGGATGCTGACTTCATTTTCCAGCAGGACCTGGCACCTGCCCACACTGCCAAAAGTACCAAGACCTGGTTCAGTGACCATGGGATTACTGTGCTTGATTGGCCAGCAAACTCGCCTGACCTGAACCCCATAGAGAATCTATGGGGCATTGCCAAGAGAAAGATGAGGGACATGAGACCGAACAATGCAGCGGAGCTGAAGGCTGCTATTGAAGCATCCTGGTCTTCCATAACACCTCAGCAGTGCCACAGGCTGATAGCATCCATGCCACGCCGCATAGCGGCAGTCATTGCTGCAAAAGGGGCCCAAACCAAGTACTGAGTACATATGCATGCTTATACTTTGCAGAGGTCCGATATTGTTCTATTTCCAATCCTTGTGTTATTGATGTCATGTAATATTCTAATTTTCTGAGATTGTGAATTTGGGGTTTTCCTAAGCTGTACGCCATAATCATCACAATTATACCAAAGTAGGGCTTGACATATCTCGCTTTGCATGTAATGCGTCTATCTCATATATTGGTTTCACCTTTCGAGTTGCCATACTGACATAAATGAACATTTGCACGATATTCTAATTTTTTGAGTTTCACCTGTATATTCAGAGATTCAGCTTCTTTGTCTACAGTAGGAAAAGAATAAATCTTGATGCTGTATCTTTAGCTGTTTTGCTATTGTATCAAATATTGCTCTAAGGACAAATGACTGAACAAAAAAGACTATCGGCCATTCTAAGCTTCCCCCAACTATCTGGATTATATTAAAGTAAAAAACTGCTTAAGAGATCATCTTCCCAATCCTATACTTCCACAAAGAAACCCACTGTCAAATGTCAGCTGACACTGACATTCAAAGAAAATATATGTTGACATGTATCATTCCAATAGGAATTTCCTAGCAATCTCACCTTTAGGAAAATCAGACATTTTTAAAAACCAGCTCTATTCCCCCACTGCAAAATTCTTGATTTTTCTTAAGGAAAAATTGCCAGACATTCTCCAATCAAACCACAACTCAACTCATTTACCCTAATGCTGATTGTTTGTAATCAGCATGAGCAAGCTCACTGCTATAGATATATACTACAGCACAAAGAACAGAATAGCCAATTTTTTATGGGCTAACAAATACCAAATATATAGCATTGGAAGAGAAGTCTGAACAATATAGGACCTCAGGGAATTATAGTTTATATAAGAAGGAGCCAATGTAGGTTAAACTTCCCAGCCTCCTCCCAGTGTTACCAAGCTAGAAGTTTAAATAAGATATTTTGGAATTACTTTGGATTCACATTGCCAATAAATGTAGCTAAGGGGGGATGTTCATCATGCTTTGCACTATGTACTTTTTCTACTAATGTGTATCAGGTATATTCACTGAACAGTGAAATGTATTTCTCATCCCAAATTTAGGAACTGCACTTCCAAAATGATTTGAATCACACACTAGTTTTCAACTAGAATTATGCTTGTATCAACAGTATTAGCTATTGAGGGTATTTTCTTTCTCTAATGGCATATAGGAAGAATGTGCAATGCAGGCTATTCATGCTAGATTTGTGATGACTGTTGTTGCTAGAATGGAAAACTCACAATATCATTAATGTCATTGCCATAAAGTATAAACAAGGCTTTTCCAGGTACAGATCCTGCAAGATGACTTTATGGTTACAATACAAACTGGCAAAAATACATAGCAAGAAGAGTGCTATTGGCTCACACACAGTTTGTGTTTATATATTCAAGCTATAAACTGCAGCTTATTCTAATGAGAAACACAATATGGAAGTAATCAGAAATCACTGATATCTGATCTAGTTCATTCATTTATATGAAAGTAATAATTTGATACTACAATTACATGCCAATTGATTGGACATAGCCTGCATTGCACATTCTTCCTATAAGCCATTACAGTACTGTCTACCGAAGTCATTCCTGCTACCCCCTTCTCTAGGACAGAAACCTAAAATCCACCTCGGAATATATGAACTAAGTCATTCACAATTCTGATAAATTTAGATATTGCTCAGATGGGTTCCTCAACCCAGCAAAACTAAGAAATGTTTGGAATCCCTGCTGCATAATCCATAGATCTGAGAACATCACAGCCCCTGAAATCTTGAGGACGGAACATCTATGCCTGCATACATCATTTAAACACATCAAAAATCAGGCAGACAAAGGACTTCCAGGGGAGGTATGGCGAACTGAAGATGTCTCTATGAAAGCAGAGCTGACAACCGTGGCAAAGACCAAGGAACCAGTGAGTAGACCATTTCCTTGGAACCTCTCCAGATAAGGAGAGGATGGGAAATTGTCCATATGTGCTCTGGATGGCTGCTCCTCCAGGTTTGAGTGCTGGGAGATGAAGGGATTAGCCATCCTGCTTGCAACTGCAGTGGAGCCTTTTAAGGACACTAAGCTTGCAAATATCACTTTCCAATCACTTTTGGAAATTGCTTATTAACCAACTTAAAGCTACTAGAGACCTTCGGAACAACAAGTTTGAAAAGTCAACAGGTAAATTTTATCTTCAACTCTGAACAAAAGAAGAATTAATTGTAAGCTTAAGAACTTTAAAGAACTGAAATAAATAGCAAAAAGCTAAATAAGATTTTGATCTAAGGAAGTTATAAATGGATTAAGGGTCCAGATAAATTTGGAATATTGACTTTTACTATAAGATTTTGGAATGAATTATAAAAAATAAATACCTTCTTGTGGGAAACAGACTTATTTTGGCTATCCTGGGTATTGTAAGCCATAACAAAGATAAGTTACTTTATAATTTTAGAAACTGGACAGTACAGGGGACTAAAGATTCTAGGCAGAAGGAACAAAAACATACAACCCTGTTTTTGATGTCAGTTAATACTGGGACTTACAAAATGACACAAAACATTATAATATTTATTTATTTATTAAATTTGTATGCTGCCCATCTCCCCCAATGGGTGCCTCTGGGCATTGGAAACATTAAAGGAGATCTTTGAAGAATAGAGCCAAAAATTAGTAACTATAATATCAACACTGTCAGTAATGATCTCTGCTTCTATGGGTAGACTATGTCCAAAAGATTTAATGAAGGAATGACGGATGTGGAACAAATTTTATCTGACAAGACAGAGAAAATACCACAAGTGGATCTACAAATGACAGGCCAAGAGAATGATTTGGAAAAAAGGCATTTTACTGGATATACAAACTGGCTGAAGTTTTAAAAATTAAAAAGGGAATACGAATGATAAACCAAGAGAATGACCTGGAAAATATTTTCTTATTGGATTTACAAAAGAGGCTTGTTAAAGCCTTGAAGATATCTGTGCAATGGGATAAAGAAGTATGGAAGAGAAATCAAATCCTATGACAATATTTGATTGAATTAAAGATTAAGACTGTTAGAAGTAAAAGGAAGGAATATAAAGTTGTTTATTTGATCTAGGTTAAAATAAGACATTTTTTGTGAAGTTCTGGCAAAGTTCTGGCAAAGTATTGGGCTTTTTGCTGACACCAGGATTGAAAAGTTGATATTTTATGGATCTGCTTATAGATAAGGGATAGGATATGGGATGAAGAAATATCTGTTTGTAACCTTATAGGGGGTGAAGAGTTATTAAATTTGTTTATGTTGTGATGAAGTTTGGAAATAATTTCTTTATATATTTCTTTTCTTTTTCTTTATTCTTCTTTTCTTTTTCTTCTTTTTTCCTGCACTTTTTATTCTTTTTTTCCTATTCTCTTCTCTAAGCTTAGTTTGTATTAGTTTTACTACTGTAATCGAAATTCTTAATAAAAATTATATTAAAAAAATCAGGCAGGCAAATACAGTTCTTGTTTAAAAGGAAATGTTCCTCTTCAATGCCTCCATCGTCATTCAGAATGTAGGAATTCATAGGAAGGGTAAATGAGTTCCTTTCTTCAGCCTAGAGTTCATAATGCAGTACAAGTGCCTTGGATCACACTGAATGTTTAAAAATATAAATGAAAAAGTGGAAAGGATGTTACTAGATGGTGTTATACTTTGTGTCTGATTTAACTATTCAATGGTAAACGAGAAAAAGGCCTTGCAGACTAAGTAAGTTCTTAAGACCACAGGTTTAGCAACTGCTAAACCAATAAGATGAGTAACTGAGAAGACACGTTTAAGATTGCGGAGTAACTTATTATTCTGAATTAACACACTTTTTGGTCATTTATTTGTCAGTAATTTTCTTCCTGACTTTCCAGCCTCCAGCTGTACTCCTACAACCTTCAATACTTCTTCTCTGAGTACAGAGCACAAAAATGAAAATTGTATAGACACAGTACTTCAAAGTAACTATGCTTACTCTATGAAGAAAGATGCAAAAGTCTGAGCAATATTTTAAAACACTGTTGATGGAAAAG
This sequence comes from Liasis olivaceus, assembly GCA_030867105.1. Lineage (NCBI taxonomy): Eukaryota > Metazoa > Chordata > Lepidosauria > Squamata > Pythonidae > Liasis > Liasis olivaceus. The sequence continues at coordinate 82,798,883 of CM061350.1, forward strand.
GGGTGAAACACAATGCAAGATTCCCTCTCTCCCAGATTTGATTTCTCCTTTACTGCTGCCATAATATTATAGAAAACATATGAGGGAAGCAATACTCAGAATGTGATTTTTAAAAGCCTTTAAAAAATCACAAATGTTGTGAACCAGATACAATTATCCTTTCAGAATGCATTACAGATGGTGCTTTTACCAAATGGGTGCAAGATGTGTTCTCAAAAATATACTAGCAGCCCAAGAAGAAAAAATAGCTGGCAAGGAGCGTTGGCAAGTTGGCACCAACCAGCAAAGTTTCTGACAGTCTTTTGCAAGCCCAACAATTTTGCATATGCTCGCTTTCCTTCCTTCCTTCCTTCCTTCCTTCTTTCTTTCTTTTTCTTTTGTTTTGGCAGCTGTATAATCCCTCTTTTTGGTTGGGGCTTCTAACCAAGTGTTTCCATGGTGATACTGACCTTAGAATATCATCCTCCCAAATTAAATCACAGGTTTAAACAAAGTATATGCCATAAGATACAAGAAAAAGAAACACAGGACTTGATTTATGAGGGGTGGGGAAACACCCTCTCAACTCTGACTGATAAATCAAACAACTTTTGCCACCTGGCAACAGAGGCCAAAATCACCTCTGGTGATTTTATGACACTGAACACCAGAGAGGTAATAAAATGAGGCTAATATCAAATTCCACACGCTTTGTCAAATTTGGAAACTGCATGCATTCCTTGCTGATGTAGTGTAGTGTAGTGAACAACCACTACCCATGTGTGTGCATGCTTTAATGCACGTTTTACATTGCCCAATAAAGCAAATTATAAGACCAGCAGGATGTTAAACACAGACAGCAATTGAGAATCTGCCAGAACTGTGCATTGTGGATTTTTCAGATTCTACTGAATATCAGCCGCTAAGGAATGATACTGCCGTCTTGCCCTACTTGGGAAAAGGTTGCTAAACTTAATGGACCATACATCTTACATCTTCCTGTCACAAACTTCTTACATCTTCCTGTCACAAACAAACCCAAATCTGAAGTGATGATGATGATGATAATTAAATTGTATCACAGGTGTAGAAAGAAAATGTTGTCATAAGGCCGAGTTTTTTTTACCTTGTATTCATGAGGACAAGAACAGCTACAAAATATTATTTCAATACTTTCTGACATCTAATCATGTGATACACACACACACACACACACACACACACACACACACACATTATGAACACAGGTACTGGCACTGTAAAACACATTAAAAAAGATATAGTTACCCTGGTTAGAAATTCAGGGGTAGTGCTTCAACATACCTAGAGGATACCAGGTTGTGAAAGGTTGGTGGTAGAATAGATCAGCCTCCGCAACATGCTGCTGCCAGACGTGAGATTCAGTTTGCCAAATGAGATGGCATAAGTGGGAATCAAAGTTAAGAAAGTACTTCCTCAGAATTGCACTCTTTCCATGTTTTCAAATAAGAATTAAAAAAAAACGTAAAAAACTTTTAAACTTTTTAAAAATAAGAGCCAGTTTGGTGTAGGCTAGAAACCAGGAGACCATGAGTTCTAGTCCTGCCTGAGGCACAAAGCCAGCTGGGTGACCTTGGGCCAGTCACCCTCTCTCAGCCTGAGGAAGAAGGCAAGGGCAAACCACTTCTGAAATCTTGCCAAGAAAACTGCAAGGATTTGTCCAGGCAGTTGCTAGAAGTCAAGACTGACTCAAAGGCACCCCTGGAACTACATAATGAAAAACAAGCTGCATTCATTTTTTTGGATGCAGAGAAAGCTTTTGACAATTTAAATTGGCCTTTTATGTTTAAAATCTTGGAAGATATGAATTTTGGAGAGACTTTCATAATAGTAGTGAAATCGATTTATACATCACAGAAAGCACAAATTATTGTAAATGGAGACCTAACCAAGCCATGTGAGATAGAAAAAGGAACGAGGCAAGGTAGTCCACTGTCGCCCTTGCTGTTTATTCTACACTGTGTGCACAATTATTAGGCAAGTGAGTATTTTGACCATATCATCATTTTTATGCATATTTTCCACCTCCAAGCTGTATAAACCTGAATGCTTTTTGGATATAAGCACATCAGGTGATGTGTATTTGTGTAATGAGGGAGGGTGTGGCCTAAGGAGATCAACACCCTATATCAAGGTGTGCATAATTATTAGGCAGCTTCTTTTCCTCAGGCAAAATGGGCCAAAAAAGAGATTTAATTGACTTTGAAAAGTCAAAAATTGTAAAAAAGTCTTTCAGAGGGATGCAGCACTCTTGAAATTATTAAGATATTGGGGCGTGACCACAGAACCATCAAACGTTTTGTTGCAAATAGTCAACAGGGTCGCAAGAAACGTGTTGAGAAAAAAAGACGCAAATTAACCGCCAAAGATTTGAGAAGAATCAAACGTGAAGCTACCAGGAACCCATTATCCTCCAGTGCTGTCATATTCCAGAACTGCAACCTACCTGGAGTGCCCAGAAGTACACGGTGTTCAGTGCTCAGTCATGGCCAAGGTAAGGAAGGCTGAAACTCGACCACCACTGAACAAGACACATAAGTTGAAACGGCAAGACTGAGCCAAAAAATATCTGAAGACAGATATTTCAAAGTTTTATGGACTGATGAGATGAGAGTGACTCTTGACAGACCAGATGGATGGGCCCGTGGCTGGATCAGTAACGGGCACAGAACTCCACTTTGACTCAGACGCTAGCAAGGTGGAGGTGGGGTACTGGTATGGGCTGGTATTATTACAGATGAGCTAGTTGGACCTTTTCAGGTTGAAGATGGACTCAAAATCAACTCCCAGACCTACTGCCAGTTTTTAGAAGACACTTTCTTCAAGCAGTGGTACAGGAAAAAGTCTGCATCTTTCAAGAAGACCATGATGTTTATGCAGAACAATGCTCCATCGCATGCATCGAAGTACTCCACTGTGTGGCTACCTAGTAAAGGCCTCAAAGATGAAAGAATAATGACATGCCCCCCTTTCTCACCTGACCTAAACCCTATTGAGAACTTGTGGGCCCTTCTCGAATGGGAGATTTATGCTGAAGGAAAACAGTATATCTCTCTGAACAGTGTCTGGGAGGCTGTGGTTGCTGCTGCACAAAAAGTTGATCATCAACAGATCAAGAAACTGACAGACTCCATGAATGGAAGGCTTATGACTGTTATTGCAAAGAAGGGTGGCTATATTGGTCACTGATTTTTTGTTTGAAATGTCAGAAATGTTTATTTGTAAATTTTGAGTTGTTTGTTTATAATTCTCACTTTAATGTTGTTGTTCAGTCGTTAAGTCATGTCCGACTCTTCGTGACCCCATGAACCATATTGCGCCAGGCCTTCCTATCTTTCACTGCCTCCCTGAGTTTGCTCAATTTCATGCTCATTGCTTCAGTGATGCTATCTAGCCATCTCATCCTCTGTCGTCCTCTTCTCCTTTTGCCTTCCATCTTTCCCAGCATCAGGGTCTTTTCCAAAGAGTCCTCTCTTCGCATTAGGTGACCAAAGTATCTGAGCTTGAGCTTCATTATCAATCCTTCCAATGAGCAATCAGAGTTGTTTTCCTTTAAGATTGACTGGTTTGACCTCCTAGCAGTCCAGGGGACTCTTAAGAGTCTTCTCCAGCACCACAGTTCAAAGGCATCAATTCTTCGGCGTTCAGCCTTCTTTATGGTCCAGCTCTCACAGCCATACATTACTACTGGAAAAACCATAGCTTTGACTATGCGGATCTTTGTCGGCAAGGTGACGTCTCTGCTTTTTAATATGCTATCTAGGTTTGCCATAGCTTTCCTCCCAAGGAGCAAGCGTCTTTTAATTTCAGGGCTGCAGTCTCCGTCTGCGGTGATCTTGGAGCCCAAATAAATGAAGTCTGTTACTGCTTCCATTTCTACCCCTTCTATTTGCTAGGGATTGATGGGTCCAGATGCCATGATCTTAGTTTTTTTAATGTTGAGTTTCAAGCCAGCTTTCGCACTCTCCTCTTTCACCCTCATCAAGAGGCTCTTTAGTTCTTCTTCACTTTCTGCCATTAGGGTGGTATCGTCTGCATATCTGAGGTTATTGATGTTTCTCCCTGCAATCTTAATTCCGGCTTGTGATTCTTCCAGCCTGGCATTTCTCATGATGTACTCTGCATATAGGTTAAATAAGCAGGGTGACAGTATACAGCCTTGTCGTACTCCTTTCCCTATTTTGAACCAATCGGTTGTTCCATGACCGGTTCTAACTGGTGCTTCTTGGCCCGCATACAGATTTCTCAGGAGACAGGTAAGGTGGTCTGGTATCCCCATCTCTTTAAGAATTTGCCACAGTTTGTTGTGATCCACACAATCAAAGGCTTTTGCATAGTCAATGAAGCAGAAGTAGATGCTTTTCTGGAACTCTCGTGCTTTCTCCATGATCCAGCGAATGTTGGCAATGTGATCTCTAGTTCCTCTGCCTCTTCAAAACCCAGCTTGTACATCCGGTAGTTCTCGGTTCACGTACTGCTGAAGCCTAGCTTGTAGGATTTTGAGCATAACCTTGCTAGCATGTGAAATGAGTGCAATTGTGCGATAGTTTGAGCATTCTTTGGCACTGCCCTTCTTTGGAATTGGAACGTAAACTGACCTTTTCCAATCCCGTGGCCACTGTTGCGTTTTCCAAACTTGCTGGCATATTGAGTGCAGCACTTTAACAGCATCGTCTTTTAGTATTTTAAATAACTCAGCTGGAATACTGTCATCTCCACTAGCTTTTTTGTTAGCAATGCTTCCTAAGGCCCACTTGACTTCACTCTCTAGGATGTCTGGCTCAGGCTCAGTGACCACACCAGCATGGACATCAGGGACATTAAGATCTTTCTTGTAGAGTTATTCTGTGTATTCTTGCCACCTCTTCTTAATCTCTTCTGCTTCTGTTAGGTCCCTGCCTTTTTTGTCCTTTATCATGCCCATCTTTGCACTAAACGTTCCTTTGATATCTCCAATTTTCTTGAAGAGATCTCTAGTCTTCCCCATTCTATTGTTTTCTTCAATTTCTTTGCACTGTTCATTTAAGAAGGCCTTCTTATCTCTCCTTGCTATTCTCTGGAAATCTGCATTCAGTTGCTTATATCTTTCCCTTTCACCCTTGCTTTTCGCATTCCTTCTTTCCACAGCTATTTGTAAAGCCTCATCAGACAGCCATTTTGCTTTCTTGCATTTCTTTTTCTTTGGGATGGTTTTAGTTGCTGCCTCTTGTACAATGTTACAGACCTCCGTCCATAGTTCTTCAGGCACTCTGTCTACCAAATCTAATCCTCTAAATCTATTCATCACCTTCACTGTGTACTCACATGGAATATGATCTAAGTCATACCTGAGTGGTCTAGTGGTTTTCCCTACATTCTTCAATTTAAGCCTAAATTTTGCAGTAAGAAGCTCATGATCTGAGCCACAGTCAGCTCCTGGTCTTGTTTTTGCCGTCTGTATAGAGCTTCTCCATCTTTGGCTGCAAAGTATGTAATCAATCTGGTTTCGGTATTGACCATCTGGTGATGTCCATGTGTAGAGTCGTCTCTTGTGTTGTTGGAAAAGAGTGTTTGCTATGACTAGCTTGTTCTCTTGACAGAACTCTATTAGCCTTTGCCCTGCTTCATTTTGTACTCCAAGGCCAAACTTGCCTGTTATTCCGATTACTCCTTAACTTCCTACTTTAGCATTCCAATCCCCTATGATGAAAAGGACATCTTTTTTTGGTGCTAGTTCTAGAAGGTCTTGTAGGTCTTCATAGAACCGGTCAACTTCAGCTTCTTCGGCATCAGTGGTTGGGGCATAGACTTGGATTACCGTGATGTTGAATGGTTTTCCTACGCACTGAGATCATTCTGTCGTTTTTGAGGTTGTACCCCATTACTGCCTTTCCCACTCTCTTATTGACTCTGAGTGCAACTCCATTTCTTCTAAGGGTTTCTTGCCCACAGTAGTAGATATAATGGTCACCTGAATTAAATTCACCCATTCCCGTCCATTTCAATTCGCTGATTCCCAAGATGTCGACGTTCAATCTTGTCATCTCATGTTTGACCACATCCAGCTTGCCTTGGTTCATGGATCTTACATTCCACGTACCTATATAATATTGTTCTTTACAGCATCGGACCTTCTTTTCGCTTCCAGATACATCCACAGCTGAACGTCCTTTCGGCTTTGGCCCAGCCGCTTCGCTCTTTCTGGAGCTACTTGGAATTGCCCTCCGTTCTTCCCCAGTAGCATATTGGATACCTTCCGACCTGAGGGGCTCATCTTCCGGCGTCATATCTTTTAGCCTTTTAACATTGTCCATGGGGTTTTCTTGGCAAGGATACTGGAGTGAGTTGCCATTTCCTTTTCCAGTGGACCACATTTTGTCAGAACTCTCTGTCATGACCTGTCCATCTTGGGTGGCCCTGCACGGTATAGCTCATGGCTTCACTGAGTTACACAAGCCCCTTCGCCACGACAAGGCAGTGATCCATGAAGGGGTCTCACTTTAATAGATGAAAATAAATGAGTGAGATGGGGGAATTTTCGTTTTTCATTTAGTTGCATAATAATTCTGCACACTAATAGTTGCCCAATAATTGTGCACATATAGATATGCTCCTAAGAAAGCCAAAACCTCACTTTTACTTTCTTAAATATTCAGGTTTGAGGTTTATTAACATTTTGGATTGACTGAGAGCACTGTAGTTGTTCAATAATGAAATTCATCCTCAAAAATACACCTTGCCTAATAATTGTGCACGCAGTGTAGTTCTGGAGGTTTTGAACAGAGACATAAGGAGTGATGAGAAAATAAAGATAAGAAGATAAAGAAGAATTATATAAGTTAAAAGCCTTCCCAGATTTTTTGGTATTAGTGCTGGAGGACCCACTTAAGGGGTTTGAAGATAATGAAAAAATTGAAAGAATCTGGTGCACTGGCGGATTTTAAAATTAATAAACAAAAGACTAAAATGTTAATGAAAAATATGAAAAAACAGGAACAAGAAGCATTGATGAATACAACTGGCTTTCAGGTAAAAACATGAAAAACAAAACCCTTTTGCCTTTATTTAATAAAACAGAACAAAGGAAAGGAATTGTGAAGAGATCTTAGCTACTGGACTCTAGATGGTTTATAATGTCTATAATGCAATACAATAATACAACCATATAAATATAATAAATAAGTATTTTTAACTAGTGTCCAGTCTTTTAGCTGGTTTGACTGCCTTAGGAATAGAAGTCTTGATACAAATTGAAACAATAAATTAAAACAAATTAATGTGCTGGCATGCTGACTTATGGATAATTGGAACCCAAGTCCAACACTCCTAGAGGACACCAAGGACATCAAATGAGAGAAGGCTAAAAGAGATCATTGTCCATAAAGACATAGTTAATGTCTGTTAGAATTCTGCTTTTCAGAAAGCAAAGGCATGGAGCCACTTCACTTTGAAAGAAGGCTGCATTCTCAATGGAGAAGGTCCATTTAAAAGAGAATGCATACAAGCAGCTCCTTATATGTTGATATGGTTCATACCCCCAACGTGTTTGGTAAATTGGCTTCATGCTGGGAAGACTGAACAGGCTGATAGACCTGAACTCACAGCAAAGTCATGGAGTTCATAGTAAATACTATACAGCATCCTGTTTTGTTGGATGGTTTCTGGGGTGCTTTGTTTATTTCTCTGAAGGGGCATTCAGCATTTGTTGTAATAAATTGTAGTGCATTCCTCTACATTGAGCACTAAGGTTATGCAAACACACATTAGATTGCCCTGAATTTCCAAAGACAATATACAATGACTTTTTTTGGGGGGGGGGGTGTCCACAGAGGGCATAAGAAGATGATTTATAAATGTCCCAAGCCAGAGACATGATATTTTATTGCCAGAATACAAAGGGATGGAAAGCAGGCTCTCCCGGCAATGTGTACAATGCCAAATGTGTCATTTAAGCTATGCAACTGGCCAGCTTGCATCTTTTTCACATTCCCCAATTATTAGGAAGTTCTAGACTTGTCTTTTAGAGGGTCAGTTCCCCAAGAAAGAGAGAATGCTGAAATTGTATTTTGTTTTTGTAATATCTGTTTATTTCTAGACATGCAAGAAGCAGGAAGAAAGGAGGTAGACTCCCAAACACTGCTGGCCTTTGTGGGAAAGTACAGCACGCATATTCCTGCAGCAGTCTAAGGCTGTTTCTTGCCGTCCCCAGCTGGGACTGGAATGATCCAATTCAATTCCAAGTGCTTCCATCATTCTCCATACATCTGCTATCTTTAAACTAGTTTCAATGGAGGCCAAAAAGTAATGTATGTATTTCTCTAATGTTCTATTTTAGAAATTTATTTCAGTGAGCTTTCTGTTACTAGCTTCAGTGGTTCTTAATGGATCACTAGAAAGAACTTTTCTTTTCTAATGAAGCTGAATACCTGAGCCTGTTCAGATGAGATAAAGATGCATTTAAATCAAGGGATTTAAGAGCAATTTTTTCAGTATATGAAAATTGTGCATGATTGACCTACCATGACTCCAGTTCCAATCATTCAATAGTGTAAGAACATTAGTTCTGTTCAAAAAGTAATTTTGCACAGCATTGTTTTCCAACCTAAGAACTCACCTTATCCTATGCAAATTTGTTTTAAATCTAAATAGCAAAGCAGACTAGACCTATGAATGAATGAAAAAGAGCACTCTAAATTAAACTTCTAGATTGCAATATGCAGTTTTACACTAATGGCAAACACCACAGAGCTGCCTCCAAAAATGACATCTTCATACTGAGAACAAATCTTCTTAGTCTGACTTACACAATAATCTGAGATCCTCATAATACACTTTTCACTCCATCACTAGCAAACATAGAGCAAGGGAAACTCATCCTTTAATGTTTTAGGACAAGAGTAGTAGAAAAAAGTTTGCTATTAGGGAAATGAAAACTCAAAATTCTGGTGATTTTTGTAACTAATTCTAGGTGTATCCTGTTTTCTTTGTAATGTATCACTAATAATGCATCATACATGTTTTGAATAGGGATGTAAAATAATTTCACCACAAATTTATCTGAGAGCATGGTGAGGTAAACACCAGCTACAAGTAAAATGTTGCTAATGATTATCCTTCCCTCAAAAATATAAAATATGCAGAATGGCTGCACTTACTTTTTAACAAACATTCCAAATGGCCAAGAGGTCTTTTTTAGCTTTTGACAATCTCTAAAAAGCTGGCATGCCTTGAACAGTCTTCCCTACTTATAAGGCCTTCATCTATCCTCTGGAGGAGAAAGTTGTTGGCAAGACCAGTCAGTAATTTCACAGAAGGTCCATGCTTGGCAAAATTTCTCTCCCAAAAGATCTGGGTAAAATCTTCATCACTGTAACCTCATGCCTCTTTAAAAGTACAAGGTCAGTTTAGGAGGGTCAGGGTGTACCAGAAAAGGGTGGAGGGGCAACCGGGGTTCATATTACTCCTTCTCACCCTGTATTTTGCCTGTTACTATAATAGTCCTCTGCCTGCTACAACTCTGTCAATCTCCTATGCTGCTTCTGCTCTGTTCCAGGGTGAGGTAGCAACTGCACATTTTCCTGTGCTGTTCCCTAAATGCACAAGGCCAAGCATGTAATGGAAGAGGAGCTGGGTAGGGTGTAAGCAATGACCATAGAGGGTTGTTGCGGAGACTGAGAGAGGAAAGCATCCTGTTCTGACACCTGTCCATTCCTGAGGGACACAGAAGAGGTATGTTGTTCTCTTCTGAACTGAAGTGTGTATCTACTGCAGCTGAGCTGAGTCTCATCTCCCAGTGTTTCACGTGGGATGCAGCTTAGAGGTGAGGGCTACATACTTGGGAACCTTTCTGGACAACCACTAGATGGCAGGAATGGGATTCCAAAACTCTCTTCCAAATCTGTTAACCCTGTTTTTAAAAAAGCCAACAATCCTTCGTGTGTGTGCGTGTGTGTGTTTGAATGTGTATATATGAGGACAGAGAAAAGAAAGAAAGTTGTGTATCAAAGAAAAGCGGTCTGCTTACTTAGGCTAAAGGAAGGAACACTTTTTTGTTAGATACAGAATATTCAAAATGCAACCCCCCCCCAAAAAAGTTCATTTATTTCAGAATGATCAAAAGAATACACATGTATACCAAAGAGTAGATAGGATGATCCTCACCCTATTGTTGCCGTGATGTCAGCATCAGCAGCAAAGAAAATGTTGTTCTTCAAACGGTTTGCTGAACAACGGAAAGCTGTTAGACAGTGCCAGCAAAGAGTGTAAATATCAACACTAATCTGCATTCCTTTGGTGCGTACACATCCAATATTATCCTTTAATGTTAAATATTTCTTTAGCCAAAGGGGGATTTAATTGTAAAAAAAAAAAAATCATTCATCCTCCTTTCTTAGGGTATTTTAATAGCCACCCTACCTCTGTGACTTCTACCAGTCTGGCCCATGCCCAGCTGTGCTGCCATTGCCCCCCTGCCCAATCCAGAGCCCTCTTTCTCACCTGAAAGGACTAAGGCGGGACTAAGAAGCATGCTGCCCTGGGGCCTCTGCCATTGGCTACTAACAGGGAGCCCAACAACAGCAGGCCAGATGTTTCCTCTTCCCATCCCATTTGCTGTCTGAAGTCCTAGTGAGGGACAGCGAGGCAGGGTGAAGTGAGTGTTTAACATCTTATTTTGCAGGAATCCATTGGCAAAGTTAGGACTGTGCATACAGTTGGGGGCTTAAACCTAGTGTTGTATTGGACCCTCCAATTCCTTAAACCAGCCCTGTTAAAAAAAGCTGCACTTCACTTTTGGAAGGCATCATCCACATCTTCTCCTTGATTGGGAAGGAAATACGGTAGTAATATAGTAAAACATCAGCAATATTATTGTTTCTATTTGTTCCTCCATTTGTTTTAACCCAGACGCTCTTTACGGCATGGCCAAATTTATTCTTCTGGATTTATGAGCAGAAACGGATATTTGTAATGTATGGGGTAACTCCTTCTCCATTTGTTTTGCTTCTGTTATTTATTTATTTATTTATTTATTTATTTATTTATTTATTTATTTATTTATTTGACTTGTCCCCGCCCATCTCCCCACAACAGGGGACTCTGGGCGGCTTACAACAACTAAAATTGAAAATACATAATTAAAATTATAAAAAGTTTAAAAGTTATAAAAGTTATAAAAACCAGAATTCCTTCTGAACAAATGGTATACACCATCCACAGGAGAGGCACCTCACAATTAAATCATATTTTCCTTCCTGTATGAAAACCTCATATTCTAGGCATTAGTATGTAGACAACGAGGGCATGAACTTTGTGAGCCAATGTTGTTTCTGGTTCTTTTGTGAGTAGTTTCAGAGGCCCCATTTCAGCCATGCTCCCACTTTCTACAGGGTTCAAGTCTTTATCCAAAGTCCTTACTTCAGGGTTTTTATTTCCATTCCCCTCAGGATTCATTGAAAGTCCTCCTATTGAACCTTCTCATGCCGAGCTAAACACATTTTTACCGTCCTTGTGAGGGGAAACTTTGTGATGGACTTTCCCTTAAATCTCTTCCCCGAGCAAACTCCTATTAGCTCTCACTGTTTCTTTGTACCCTTCTTTCTTATTGAGCAGAAGGCAATCACTTAATCACCACAGTGGGCAATGAGCAAGTCTCAGAACATACCCCTTGCAATCAGTAGCTGACCTTTTTGCTCTTTCTCCTCACACACAATATTTCAGGACACACAGCTTCTCTGGTCACTCTTTTCTTCTTCCTCCTGTTCAACAATTCTAGCAAACTCCTGTTAGCTCTCCCTCTTCACTTCCTCAGTGAGCCTCTTACAACTTCTGCTTACTTCCTAAAACAATTATTGTAATACAATCATCTGCTGTAAAAGTCAACTCTAATTTTAATTATTCCAGAAGATTTTGGGGAGCCAACTGCACTTCTGTATTTACTCTCTTCCCCCCCCAACATTTGGAACCCCCAATTTAGTAATAATATTGAGTCAGCAGGGTTTTCTACACTACAGCCTTCAGTTGCTTGTCTCCTGGGTGTAAACTAGCTGGAAATGAAGCCAGATCAGGAAGTGCTTTTCAGAATTTCAACCCCTTCGTCCACTTTGCCCAACATGATTCTGCCTGGACAGTGGTTAATACAGTCCCCCATTGGTAGATTCCCTGCTTCTTTTCCCCCATGCAAACTCCAAGTACTTCCTGTTCTGTGGGAGTGTTTTTTTCAAGATGGTGAAAAAAAAGACAACAGTTTTATAGTTCTTCTTGTCACTTGGGCTAGGAGGGGAAAGTTGGCAGAGCCATTGTTAATTGCACCCAATGAAAAAGAAAAGGAAGACAAAGAAACAGCCAGCATTTCACTGTTCCACTATGGAGCTGTAAAAAAAGAACAAAATCCAAAGAAAGGTTCAGCTTTTCAGGGCAGGCAGCCCAGCAGCCCAGTATGAAATGGCCATCAAAGGCAGAAAACAGAGATGGGGGTTATGCCCACTAGAGTGCATGCCAGCCAACTGGAAGAGAGGCGTTGTGTAAGATGGAATGAGACACAGCAGGAGACCAGCCTGCCTGGCTTGTGCCAGTGCAGGAGGGAAACCACAACTTTTGATGCCAAGGAGTTTGCCTTTCCAGCAGAATAGCAACAAGCTGAGGACCATATCATCCATTCCTGCTCTCCTGTAACTTTAAACTAGGGCAAGCAGGAATTGCAAATCAGCTCAGCATCACAGATATACAAAAGAAGCCTACTGCAGGTGATTTTGGCAAAAATACAACTTCTTTCCTATTGCGCCGTTGTGGAAGCAAACTAAGAGCCTTTATAATGTCCACCTTAATCCTTACTAAAATCATTGCCTCAAAATATAGTGGGAAGGACTGCATTATAGAATATGATCTATAAACTATAATCCCTGAGCTTTCAAATATGAAATCAAGAAAAGGGATAGTGATCAATATTGTCCCTGTGTGATAGTTTTCTATAAGCCAAGAGATTTGCTGTTGTTGCTATTTTAATACTAGGCAGCTTTTGAACAGAGGAAGTCCCACCTGCATTCAGTCATGGAATGGACCCATAAAACCTGCAGCAACATCAAAAGCTTTTTCTCTCCTTTAGTTCAGCTTTAAGATATGAGGTTCTGGGGTTTATATGGACCGTGCAACATCTTGCATTGGTTCCCCATTATGTACATGACTAACAAGGATTACCGTAACTTGTACAGCTGGTTTCCTTATTTCAAAACTAGTGATGATCCAAGGAAACCGTCCTTGCTTATTTTTCTTGAATGCACTGAATGGGGATGTCTGTGCGAATGTAACATATTCTGAACGTTCAACCATCCTAGCTGTCGTCATTATTGCAGCAGTCGTGGTGGCACTGATGGAATATTTTCTTATTCTGTTAGAATACAAAGAAAGAGTTAAGTGGAATTGCTTATGAAATGAAGGCAGCCAGAAAATCGAGAGACCTGGAGAGAGGGGGAGAGAGAGAGAGAGAAGGGAGAGAGGAGAGAAAGGGAGTTGGCTGTTCTTGAACAGAGGAGAAAAAGTAAAAGGAAAGATAGAGTTTGCTAAAGCAAGAGAAAGGGAGAGAGAAAAACCATGGCAGCCCTTGGAACAAACCAGACTTTCTGTAATTAAATACAGAGGGGTAGATTTAGTGATGTGTCTCTTTAAAGGAAAACTATCATATACATAGTTCATACAATGTTACTACGTTACTATCAAAGAAAGTTTTAATTATGTGTGATTCTCTCAGAAAAATGGGATAATAGAAAGGAATACACCCCATGACTAAAGATACTGTGACATCAGGAAAAGAACAGATACTATAGGAGAGGGGACAACAGCAAGGTAAAATTGGCCATCAATGTATGAACTACTGATCAATCTATTTTGCGGGGAGCGGGGGGGGGGGGGCAGTAGCAGCATCTTAAAGGAAAAGGCCTTTATTCAAAATCAGTTTGGAACATATTATGACATCTCTGCCCAATTATATTTTAGTTTTGTAATAGGGACAAAACAACCCACCAAATCAGGTGCTATGCAGGAAGCTACTGAGCAGATGTGACCTTAAATTAGCCACCACGTGTTGTCTAAATGATCATTTCTGGAATAATTTGAGATTATATATATGTATGTATATATGTATATATCTCTGTGTGTGTATATATGTGTGTGTGTGTGCATTCATTCAGTCATTCATTCATTCACAGGACATCTGAACCTATGAAATTCTATTAATAGAAAGCTGCAAGTCACAGATGGCAATTATATGAATCTACCCCCCCCCCCCAAAAGCCTCAAAACATGCTGGCTGATGAAATAAAGAGACTATATTTCCTGTACATGTGCAGTTTGTATCTTTTTTCTTTGTCTGAACCTCTTCCTAAGTCAGACTTGGATCAGCTTCTACCACGTGCAATCTAAAAATACCCTTCCTGTTTACAACAGGTGGTGCTATCTCAAAAAATTTAGATAATAGCTTTCTATTGAGAAGATCAAATGATTTAGTTATTGATTGCTAATCTGCATGTTGTTCAACTTCTGTGGTTTCTAGAAACTTTTCCTGGGGCTGGCAATCCACAAAGCATGGAGATAAATGCAATGATGAACAGAAATAATAGAATGTTATTAAAACCTATAATATATCTCTATCAAAAGCTCAAGAATATTTTAAAGTTGACACTTCTGGGATATTTCAAACACGGACTAAAGAACTAGAATTTCTGATAAAGCCGCATCAATGGCTTCATGTTCTTAAAAATGTTAAAATGGTATCTACAAATTTGAGATAAATGTTGATTCATCAAAAATGGTATTTAAGGTGTATTGGACTCCCCAAAGAATGTATTTGAAAAATGGACGCCAGATTTTTCATGCTGGATATGTAAAAAATTTGAGGGCTCCCTGACCCATATGATGTAGTCATGTGACCATCTAATGTCTTTTGGGGATAGTGTTTTGAGCGTAATAAACAGATTTATGGGAAAATCTTTACATGTTAAATATGTTAATGTAATGTTGAATTATATACCAAAGCTTTAGAATCTGTTTATCAGGAATTATGGTTGCTTTGAGCATGGGAATTGGCTAAAAGAATTATATTAAGAAATTGGAAAATATTGTGATATTATTTCAGATGTCAAGGAAAGATTACTGAAAATGTGTGATCTACCTGTTTTGGAAAAGGCAATATTTTTTACTAATCAAAGGATGCAGCAATACTATGGCAGAGATTTTATGATATCTTAAATAATACCTTGTATTGTTCATATTATAGTAGTGAATTTATTAGTAAACCAGTGACAATTGATAAGTATAAAATATAAGATAGATATTTTCTTTTTTTCTCTTCCTTTTTAGTTTGTATTTTTAGTTTGTACTAATTTTTGAAAATAAATAAATAAAATCGTAGAATGTTTTTATATTTCTGTTTGCCTCTCAACTTTGCAATTAGCCACATAATTTGAAGCTTGTTCAACTATAATCCTCTTCCTATTCTTCAGATGACCATATGTAAGATTATTCACTTACATACTAATTTTTAAATTTTATTTAACTTGTCCATGTACTTTGAAACAATGCAACAACACACTTTTTCTATATAATAGCCAATAGGTGCAGTCCACAGACATGTTATCTCTAACTCAAATTTCAGCCACTGAAGATCTGTACAACCAATACTGGAGTTTGTTGTTTTTTAAAAATGTGCCCATCTCCATTCAGTATGGCAAAACTTTCCCTAACAGAATACACCAAGCATGCAGCAATTTCTTATCGTTGGGCTTGTTAAGAACAGTTATTATTTTGGCTTCTGAGGGATACAGTGGGTATGACCAGTAATACCAAGTTCTTATCAATGGGTGGGATGAACATTTTTGGCCTCTTTTAGGTCACTTGAAGAAAGGTTTAAGGAAATAAAGCCTTGTAGATGTTTTCCAAAAGGAATGGAAAATATCATGCACATTTTGGGGAAGATTTAAGGGCCTTAAGCCTCTGCAGTGTTTAGGTTACCCATTTCAACCCTCAGTCCTCAACAAACAAAGAGAGGCCACGATTTTGGCATAACCTTTCCAGGAGGCTTCTGAGTGTTGCAAAAGAGGTGTTAGTGATAGAGTGATAGAAAGAACTGAGATATCTCTGAAAAAAGAGGACTGCTTGTCTAATGCACATACATCCTGCCTTTACCCCTGATAGACAGTGCTTTTTTGCAAACCAGTGTCCAAGGTGTTTCTGTGTGTCAACATTGGCAGGGCACGGTGATGGAAGCCCCACTCCTTTTGAATATGCATATGACATTGACACCCTCTCCTCCCCGGATAACCCTGTTTCAAACCTTATTTGGCTAGACTCGGCAATGGGACAAAAGGTACACATGTATTACTGTATTTTTTCGACTATAAGACGATATTTTTTTTCTAAAATCCTTACCCTAAAAATTGAAGGGCGTCTTATTCAAGGAAGTCAGCCGAAGAGAGAACCGCCCAGTTGCAAAACTGCCCATACTTTGTTTCTGCAGACAGGCTTCCTCCTATTGCTAGCCTCCAATCACGAGTGAAATAGCTTGTCTCCCAAACAGACTTCCTCCAATCACGAGCCTTATGTAACTGACGTCAGCTGATGCTGAACAAACCAATTAGAGGAAGGCTGTTTGCAGAGACAAGCTATCGGCAGTTTCACTCGTGCTTGAATGTAATCAGTTATGCAAAAGAGCATGGAAACAGAGCTGCAGAGAGACGGTTTGGACCCCCTCCCACTGAGTATATCAGGTAAATGTTAACTAATTACTAAATAAAAATGTGTTCTGCACTATCTTTAAAATATTGATTTCTTAATTTGGGGTTGGAAAAGTGAGGGTCGTCTTGTACATGGGGGCGTCTTATTGATGGAAAAATACGGTAAATAGAAAGTTATGATCTTCTGAAGGCCCTGACAACTCTCTTTAAACCAATGCTTCTCAAACGTTTTCCTTCATTACCCAAAACCACTTATCAGAAAGTCCTTTTTACTTAAGTCATTTAAATGTCCCTGTTGGGATGGGTAATGGGTTCATGTGTCATTACCCAAAGAAAAAACAATTTCACCCAATTTTGGGTAATTTACCCAGGTTTGGGAAGCACTGCTTTAAACCATACGTTGCTACAAAGCCTTTGTCATTCTTTCTACACAACCATGTATCTCATGAGGATACTGAAGCACTTATATTTTGAGTAAAGCACAACAAGTTACCACAATATTATTTTCTATTATGCAGGTTGCTAGCCTTTTCAGTTACAGATAAATAAATTTTTAGATATGCCTTCCTATAAACAACTTGCAAAATACAATTTGACTTCATTGATGCTATTTTATTTTGCTAGAATGTGACACATGGAGATCTAAATCCAAATGTTCGTAAAAATGAAAAATAGTTACTGAGGAATATGAAAAAAAGATGTAAGAAGTATTTAGGAAAATTGCCTAGTAATTATATTTGAAATAAACTGCTATGTTTATTACATCTTATTTAATTCAGATGATACTTTAAGCCAAACAATGCTCTGATCTGTTATGCAGACAGAAGATAACCCCTGTATGAGTGTGCCTTTGAACATTTCATTTGCGTCCACAATGTATACATTAAAAAAAAAAAAAAATCTTTCATACATACCAATCAGCACCAGCTCAGTTATGGCATGCCAAATCCTTCTCTTAAAATAATCAGGCTTGGATCTGGCAGCTCTTCAACAGAGGGAAATTCTATACATGTAATTGATGGATCCCTGTGTTCTCTTCATTTGTAGGCTGGGTGTAAGGAATAGAATAAATGGCAATCTCAGCTAACCTCAAAGACCGCAAGTCTGCTTTATTCCATGTCTTACAGATGGTCCATGCTGCAACTTGAGCTCATCCTTCTAGCATATATCCCCCCACAATTCAGTTTCATATGCCTGCTATGTTCAGAAAGTCACATTTATTATATTCCACCTTAAGCTCTGAATAGACTTCAAGATCTATTTCCAAGGGAAAATAATGTTTCCATTGCCAGGGTTTATTTACTGGGCATATATACTGCTCCTGACCATATCGTGCTGGATGGTGAGCCTCTTAGGTTGGATGGCATCAATATGCTACTGAGGTAGAGCTAAGAATCTTTTCGAGTGCTCATGGTGTTTATGACAAGGACAGATTAACGCCTTCAGGACATCTAGCTGCTGATGTTGCCATGCAGAAAAAGAAAATCTGAAGCTATAAAGACAGAATTACAGTGGGAATATGGAATGTAAGCAGCATGAACAAAGGAACATTCAACACAATGAAAGATGAAATTAATCAACCACATATTGCCATGTTAGGCCTCAGAAACTGAAATGGACTGGAATGGTACACTTTCAATCAGAAGATTTTATTACCCAGGACATTAAAAAAAGAAGAAATGGCACTAGTTTCATAGTCAGGGAGGATATAGCAAAGACAGTACTTGGGTACAATGCAGTCAATGACTGTATAATAGCAATTAGACATCAACCCTTTAATACGATGTCTATCCAAGTTTATGCTCCAACTATGGATGCAGAAGAAGAGAAGGTGACAAGTTTTATGGTCAAGGTCAATCTGAAATCTGATGTGCTGCTTGTGGTTGGAGCTTGGAATGCCAAAGTTGAAAATAGTAAGGAGGAAAATGTAGTTGACTGTATGGCCTATGACACAGAAATGAAGTGGAAGAATGACTTACCAGTTTCTGCCAATCCAATGATTTCTTCATTGCTAACACAGTCTTCAAACAACCAAAATGGCAGCTATATGCATGTATATCACAATATGGACTACACAGAAATCAAATAGACTAACTATTGATATACCGTATTTTTCCGACTATAAGACGATACTTTTTTCTAAAATCCTTACCCTAAAAATTGAAGGGCGTCTTATTCAAGGAAGTCAGCGAGGAGAGAACTGCGCGGTCGGAAAACTGCCCATATTTTGTCTCTGCAGGCAGGCTTCCTCCTATTGCTAGCCTCCAATCACGAGTGAAATAGCTTGTCTCCCAAACAGACTTCCTCCAATCACGAGCCTTATGTAACTGATGTCAGCTGATGCTCAACAAACCAATTAGAGAAGGCTGTTTGCAGAGAGAAGCTATCGGCAGTTTTACTCGTGCTTGAATGTAATCAGTTATGCAAAAGAGCATGGAAACAGAGCTGCAAAGAGACGGTTTGGACCTCCTCCCACCGAGTGTATCAGGTCAATGTTAACTAATTACTAAATAAAAATGTGTTCTGCACTATCTTTAAAATATTGATTTCTTAATTTGGGGTTGGAAAAATGGGGGTCGTCTTGTACATGGGGGCGTCTTATTGTCGGAAAAATATGGTAAGTAAATAGGAAATCCAAAATATGATCATGACCAAATATCCGCCATTTTCAGCAGCACTGATAGAGAACTTGAAGAAATGTAGAATATTAAAAAAATGTTAAGAAGACTTAGCAGAACATGCATACTATCATATCCTTAATTCAATATGCTAGCAAAATGATGCTTACAGTAATTCACTATACATTAGAGCCCTACATGAAAAAGAAGATGCCATATGTTCAAGCTGACTTTAGAAAAGATGGAGGAACAAGAGGTATTGCTGGTACATAGTGGATAATTGAGAAAGCCAAAGAATGCCAAAAAGAAGTCAATAAGTAATTCATTGATTATAGAAAGGCCTTTTACTGTATCAATCATATCAAGCTATGTAATATCCTTAGGAAAATGGGAATCCCAGAACATCTCATTGTTCTCATGCAAAACCTGTGCATAGTTCAGGAAACTACAATCCAGATGAAACATGGTGAAGCAGACTGGCTGTAGGTTGGCTAAAGAGTAAGACAAGGCTGTATATTCTCCCATTATTTATTCAACCTATATGCAGAACATATATTCAGGGAAGCTGGATTGGAAGATGATGAGTGTGGTCTTAAAATTGGAGGAAGAAACATGAATAACTTGCATTATGCTGATGACACTATTCTCAAAGCTGAAAACACAAATGATCTGGAAGTTCTAGTCATGAAAGTCAGAAAGTACCATGAAAAAAATGGGACTAAGATTAAATATAAAGAAGATTAAACTAATGACAACAGGTACAACAACCAACCTTAGAACTGACAATGAGATATAGAAGTGGTAGATAGCTTCTACCTTTTAGGATGAACCATCAACAGTAAAGGAACAAGTAGTTAAAAAATAGCACTTGGTAGAACAACCATGAAGGCCTTGGAAAAATATATTCAGATACTGTGATGTGCTTATACTTAATGCAGGCAATAGTATTCCCCATGACACTCTACAGAAGTGCAACTGAAGTAAGATAGAAAGAGCATTAACACTTTTGTGTTTAATTAAAATTTGGTTTTGGAGAAGACACTGAGATTCCATGGATAGCCAAGAAAACCAACAAATGGATCAAATCAATCCAGAGCTGTAATTTGAGAGCCAAATTATCATATTTTGGAGAAATTATACAAACTCATCTCCTTTGAGAAGTCAATAATGTTGGGAAAAGTAGAAGGGAAGAAAAGAGGATGACCAGCAGCAAAGTGGATGGACTCAATTACATGGCCATAGGTACAGTGTTAGAAGACCTGAAAGTTGAGGATGAATCATATCGGACAAAGTCCATTTATGTGACAGATAAGAGTCTATATTGATTTGGTGGCACATAATCAATCAATTAATCAATATGCTGCTCCAATGCAACTGACCATATATAATGTAAGAATTCAATGCATCATTTTGTTTTCTTCCCTGCATTTTTAATTCCCCAAGCTCTTATCCATATACATGGAAAGCCCACTCAGCTATTATCATCCTAGATGCTTGCAGTCCCTGTTACTTATTCATCTTTGTCCTAGACATAAGGCAGTAATATTTTTGGCACGCACAGACTGGTAAGAGGGGGGGGGGGGGGAAACTTTTTTCAAAGTAAAAAAGGAAAATTACCTGCTAAAACAATTAAGGCTGCAGCTTGCTGAGCCGTGTACCCAAGCAGCAGAAAGGAAATTGAAGAAGCAGGTTCCTCTCCAACAGCATCGTAACATGTTACTTCTTATAACATCCCATTTTCCCTGTGCTAACTTCCACTGCAGCTACCCCAAATAATGAACAGTGCAGGTGGCTAGGGATTAGAGACATCAGTAATGGCTGAGAGGTATCCAGAATATAATCAGAACCCAGCTTCACTTCCACTTTTCCACATCTTCTGCCTCTATCCATTTAAATCTCTTTCATGCTCCAAGTAAAAAAAAAGAATGATGAGGAAACCATCACAAGCAAGACAGGAATTCATGAGAGACAAGGCCCTCTTGCTCTTTCCAACACGTCTAAATTTAGCTCTCAAAATGCTGCTGTAACAACAGCCATCACTAAGGCCTACTGTGTCTCTCATAACCATATTAAATCCTCTCCACTTCTACACTTCAGTTGTGGCAAGAATCCATTTTGAACTCATATGCAGATACCCACTATGATGTTAATGGAAGGTGAAGATAATGTAGCTAATATCTTTACATCTTTACTTTTGGGAAGTAAGGTGAGGCAAATTGCTGTTCTGAAGTCAAGCTGCAATTGTTTCCATGTACTAATCATATGAAAGGCTCCTTACAGCAAAACAGGAGAGGATTAAAGCACAGAAACAGGCTGCTTTTGCATAAAGACTGAGTTAAATCAACTTCCTGATTCAAATTTCACCTTTTGCCATCAATTCACAAGATGGAATCATGTAAACAAATAAGCTATCCTCAGCTCAGGACATTACAATACTGATCTACTTTATAAGGGTTGTTATAAGAACTGATCTGCTTTACAGAGCTGTTGTAAGAACTGTTGTGAGAGCGTATGAGAAAAACACAGAATTTAAAGTACTGTATTACTCATTGTTTATCAGTTGGGCTGCTGAATCACAAACAGTTTACTGGGAAATAAATTGATTGTGCATTTCACTGTAATGATTACAATATTTCAAATAGAACTGGAGTCTATTAAATGTAATCCTGATGACAAAGAGCTGGTTTAGATAAGGAGAAATAAACCTGATGTCATTAATTGAACCCTCGTTATCACTTGATTTGTAACTGAAAATGTATATGCTGACACTGAAAAACATGTGGGTTTAAAACAGCTTTATGCTGTTAGATCTCTGATGACTCTTTTATACATGGAAGACATTCTCTGATGCCACAGACATTATTCAATAATACGCATGTATAACTGCCCTCTCAAATGCACAGACAAATCCTTTGGAAACAAATATTGAAAAATATTGTCTAAAATCAGGCAAGGCACAGAGTTGATTTAAGATCTGAGTAATTATGAAGTAAATCACACTTTTATCCTGTTTTACCACAGATGCATCAGTTAACACTTTCAGTCCAATATGGAAAGCAAAAAGGAAATAAAGAGAAACATATGAAGCCTGAGCAATTTTTCAGGGTTTCTGTCAACTGGGGAATTTTCTCACACTACGTTCCATCCTGGATCTACCCAAATGCCATCCCACAAATTATAAGAGTCCTGAAATTGCTAACATATACAGGTTATGTCTTGTTTACTCTTTTTAAAACACTTAGTATATTTAATTAGTTAGTTAATTAATTAGTTATCATTAGTGGTAGGCTGCCTATCCGAATGACTCTAGGTCAGTGTTTTTCAAACTCTTCAACTATCAGAATTCCCCAGTCAGCAGAGCTGAATCCACACATCATAAAGTTGCCAAATTTGAAAACTCCCACTCTAGGTGGTTTACAACAGTTGCATTAAAAACAATAAAATCTGTCAATATTAAAATCATTAAAATCTTTTTAAAAAATCTGCTGCTATCTTCCATAAAAATCATCAAAATTCTGCCAGCAATTTCATGAAGATGTTAAATAAGAAGCGGAGAGGTCTGGGATACCCCACGCTGGAGTGCCCAAGGGCTGGACATCTCCTCCCCAGTAACACTGATTGGAACTGTTGGCTCAGGAAAAAGCAAGGCCACTGCAAAACTATGCCTCTAATCCTCAATCTTTGCACACGGTCCAAAAGGTTTGATACATAAGCAGCTGACATTTAATCATCTTTATTGCAATTAGCCCAGACATTTGATAGCATTTGCAAAGAAGACAATTATAGGACTTGTTCACATTATAAGAAAGCTTGCTAGCATCAGAGCTGACACATCTCAGCCAAATCACCAGCAGTATCTCTGCAGCAACGCTTAGTAATATTTGGACTGCCAAAGACAATTGGGCTCTGCCCTCAGTTAGCAAATCCATGGTTTGCTGATTTTCTGCTTGTAGATGGCGATCTCTTTTTTCCATCCTTTCTTGGCCAGTAATCTCTCTCTCTCACCTCATTCCCTTCCAGTTTTTTTCCTCTCCTCTCCTCTCCTCTCCTCTTCTTTCCTTTTCCTTCCCTTCCCTCTCCTCATTTCCTTTCAGTTTTGTTCCTCTCCTTTCTTTTTCTTTCCATCCCTAGTCCAGCTTCTCCTCCCTCCCCTCAACCCACCTCCATCTGTCTTTTCTTCTTGTGTACTTGTATTTATATACTTATACACCTGTCTCTGAGTACAAAAGAGAGAGACAGAGAAATATAAATGGGCAATCAATTTCTTTTATGAATGGGCTTCTTATTTTACAGGCAATTACTTTCAACCAATAGTTATTCATGCTATTAATATAAGTTTTTCTCCTGGTCTTTACTTTTTAAGATTGTGGGTTCTGGTCCAAGTGTGTGGTGTGTGTGTGTGTGTGTGTATACATGCACACATACATATAAGTGTATTACAGAAATACCCATTTACTGGGGAAAAAATATCCAGGATTAGTTTCAACAGGGATTGGCCACTATGCTGAGAAAGTGGGGCAGCTGGACACTGCACAGATTGTTTGTGTATTTATACTTTCTTTTTTGGTTTGTTGTTTGTCAGTTCTTCCTCTGAGATGAAGATAGTCCTAAATTCAAGGTTGTCTCTTCAGAGATATATGTTATTCTTTCATGTGAGCATAGATCTCATGCTCCACTTTCAAGAATGAAATAAGGCTTTTAAACATTATTCACCAGGGCTAAGTAGTAATTGCATGAGGCAGAGAAGCTGGAGGACTTCCTTCTTCTCTCCTTTCAGGTTGCTAATGCGCCCTTGATACTAACAAAAATATCTGGAATAAGGTAGGCGTTTAAGTTTTTAGCTTTATTTACCATATTACTCATCTTACAGTATTGAAAAAGTTCTTTTGTACTACAGACTGATAATGTATTTGAAGAGACAGGAAAATATACATATAAATAAATACTGTATATACTCGCAGATAAGCTGAGAATTTTAGGTTCCAAAATATACCCCCAAAACAGGTTTGGCTTATCCGTGGATGAGCTTATCTGAGCATATATACAATAATACTTTTTTAAAGTACCCGTATACACTCGCGGATAAGCCAACCTGAAATCTTGCCAAGAAAACTACAGGGACGTGTCCAGGCAGTTATCAGGAGTCAAGACTGATTCAAAGGCACCAAAAAAAAAAAAAAAGACTGTAACTGGTTGTAATTACCATACCAGCTAATGCTAGTAATAGATACTGTTGGCCACTAACTCTACTTGGGCCTCTTGTTACAAATGTGACTCTATGAGCACCCTGAAATAAACACATCAACCTGTATTTTTTGCTAGCTGTATTGAGTGGCTCATGTGGATATAGGGATTGACTGGGAACGTGCTAGGTAGAAACTAATCTGGAAATTACCCACAATAATTTTCCAATACTTGCTGATTCCAAATCTAGCATGTACAACACACAGGAGCAACTCTGCTTGAAGAGGCCAGTTTATACATACAAATTCTCTCTCTCTCCCAATTTACCTTATTTTGATTAATGTTAGGGAAACTGCAAGCTGACAGTATGCTGCTGAGGTAGTATGCTGTTTCAAAGATCTCGTAACTTTAATTACGTAGGGACCGTATATATTCTATTTAAACATTATAAATGTGAAATATAGAGTTTTTGGGAAAAGAGTTTTTCATCATGCATTAAACATTAGATCCAGGATGTGCCGTGCTTGTGTCGCTTTCAAATGCAAGCTCTCAACTTCCTTCCACACATTGTTTATGCAGATGTACCGGAGGCAGTTGTGTAACACAGCACACATCACTGCCTGGGGAAATAATCATGCATCGTTGTCACCATCCCTTGAGAATAAGATTACAGTGGTAGTGACTGAATATACTGCCTACGTTTTTCATTAGACATTATATTAGAATTATGATACCTATCACAAGCATTTTATTTAAAGAGTACAACCAAGCTTGACTGACCATTTCCCATTCATCATCCAGAGAAGTCCATGAGATTTGGCACTGCAAGGATGGGTTGTATTTCAAAACTGAATTCAATACAGTGAAGCCTTATTTTACTGCACTGCAACGCAAGGGACCTCACAGGCAGTGGACCAAATTTCTACTGCAATTTTACATCATTTATAAAGGAAAGTTGAAGAGGCAACTGGACAAAGAGACAGAAACACTGCTTATGTGTTACAGAAAGGATTAAAATTCACTGGGCAAGCCAGCCTTTCCAGCAACAGCCCATCCTTAGGCATTTTCCTTTGAAGGTCTGCAGTCATTTCCACCTGCTAATAATCCCTTCATTTTAAACCTTTTCCTGTTCTTATCAGAGAATGTAAGGCAGCTCTCCTCTCCCCCGCCCCCAATAATTCAGTTATTTGTGGTCTTCTCCTCAGGTAAATAGAATATAGTGCAATCTGCACACATAAGGAAGTGAGCTCAGCATAATTCAAGGAGACTCACCAAGTACAGAATGTTTACAATTGGTAATAATACAACAAACACTGAACTATCATACAGAAAAGGGTGCATTAGACATTATGGAGGGAACTTGCAAAAGTCAACTAATGACTGTAGTGTTTGAGATTGGGTGCACTTTGAGAGTGATTGAGTCTTAACAGAGTTAAAGAAAAAAAGAATCCTCCATGAGAAAACTGCCTCACTCAGTAAGGGTGAAAGGGTTCTGCTAGCAAAAGGATACCTGACGTAATCTAGAGAATGGGTTAGTGATGCATGTCTATGCTCTTAAAGAAGAAGCTATGCTATCACTAGAAATCCTATTCTGAGCTTCTAAAACCTCTCCTTTAAGAACTCTAACAGCAACAGCACAACTCTCTTTCAACAGAGGAGAGTGGTAGCATAAAAAGAATGTGTCGTGTATAGCAACACAAATGCAGTGAGTAACTACATCCCTGCCTGATATCTCTTGCCATATCAAGACACACTGGAGACTCAAAGTCTAACAGTGACAAACAGAAAGATCTTCTGGATTCAAAAGTCTCTCTATGAGATCCTATTTTTGAACGGAAAAGGGGTGAAATAGTGAAGAGGTGCAGAACTCTCAGCTAGAAAACATCTTCCTCAATCAACCATTATATGCAGAGATGTCACTGCAGAACTAATGTTTAAGCCGTTCTTTATAAGGTTAAGCTGTTCTTTTAACTTGGTCTACCAACAAAGCAGCTATTGGCATGCTTGTCACTCTTACTGACCAGGTGTGGTTTGCCAAACCCCCTATCAAGGTTGAGGCACTAGGCTTGGCTCTGAGGTTGTCTGTGCAGGCTCGCCAACACAGGGGTGGCTGCTACATCAATTGGGAAGCTTGTCTAGACTCCTTCAAAGGGAGGAGTAAAAGATAAAAACGTCAAACTATTCAAATTCAAATCCAAACAAACTCAGCTATAGATAGCTGCGTTTACTGATATTATTCTCCTGTTACTCTGGAATTTCCTGAACCCCCTTCTCTGTTGTCTCCCATAGAGTCACAATTTAGATTATATGTTTTCAAAGGGATATTTTTCCTCCCAGTGTATTCTGCAGTTATAAAAATAAATGATTTCAAGAAACTTTTTTAAAAATGCCAGCCACACTGGGATGCGTACATTTTTGGATATTTAGTAAAAATTACATTTTTATTCTGAATCCAATATCCAATGTCTACCTTACTGTGTAGTCCAAGCTTGCTGAAAAAGGAATACTGTAGTTGAAAAGGGAAAGGACTGAATTAGCCATAGTGAGAAGGACTAAGGAATGAATAAAAGACCCTAAACAAAGGACTTGAGATATAGGTGTCACTCTTCAATGCAGAATGCAATCCTTTTGGATAGAACTGTCAAAATAAGTTCAATTATAACTTCAATTTTTCACTGACCTGATGGTAGTAATGGAAAAAACCAGAATCAGAAACAATTCTGAAGCTTGAAGTTAAAAAGGATGTCAGAAAAAAGAAAAACAAAGCAATGATTAAGAAAAATAGAATAGAATATAGAGCTTGTATTGAAACAAAGTAAAATGCTCTTACTTAGAAGGTTATCAATATGCAAAATTAGCATAATTGCCTGTTTATAAAATTCTGTATTTGGCCCTAATAATCTACTAGTTTCCTTAGATAAAATAAATCCCAAACAGTTTAGCCTGAAGGTTTGGACAAGGGGGAGATAAATAGTATATTCAAGAAGAAGTAGCATGCCTATGGACGCAGGTGAATGATGAGGAAGTTTGCTATAGGATTCAGTATACAGGATCCAGTATATAGAATGAATAATCTTTCATCCATATAGAAGCTATCAGTGGATGAAAGATTGAGCTCAGATAAGAACAGAAGTCAATCATTTATAATAAAAGAGTACAAACCAAAACAAAATAACAAAGTATGTCATTCCAGAAGAACAGCTCAGGGGAAACTTCCCAGAGCTGTTTTGAAGGCAAGAATCCTTCTGTTATTTCAAAGCGAAGGTAAACAGTCCAAACCAACCCAAAAAAGTAAACATCAGCTAGTAAATGTGTAGTTCCAGAGCTGAAAAGGTTCAGCCCCCAAGATCCCAAATTTTGTTTGCCTTTTTCTTTTTCCCCATTCTTTCCCCCACAAAATTCAGTTGCTATTGACCAGGTGGGTGGAAGGAGGGATAAACAGCAGAAACCTACTGTCAAACCTGGGCTTTGCTTGGGCAAGCCAGTCGCCAGCTTATCAAGGCACAGCAGGAGAGAATTGCTGCCAGAGATCCAGTTTGTATATCTAAGTCATAGGGCCATGCAAGAGAAAATAAGGCATTGGTTAGGACAAAGCAAAACATCCCCCTCCCTAATGACATTTCCAGGGATTTGAAAAACAAGAAACATTTAGAATGCCCAGGAGTGTTGATAAAGCTGGGAGAAGATACTAGGAGGCAAGCATAGGCTCTTGGAAGCAAAGCCAATATAAGATAAACCCTTAAAAGTAACTCACTAGAAGGAACCAAATTCATAGACTACTGTACTGTCTTTGTTCTCTCAATGCATCATTGTTTTTATAGCTGTTTGATTTTATAGAATCCACCCCACATCTGACCTCATTAACATATAAGATGCTGCCATAACCAATCATATTCAATCAACTACCTTGCTGTAGTCAATCAAATGTGTACATATGTATGTATATATGTATGTATGTTTGTCACCGCCCATCTCGTTGAAAATTGAAGTTTGCTTCTGCTGTCTCTGATATGGTAATAAACAATCTGTGCTTCAACGGTATGGTGTGCTGTCTCCAGTTTAAATAAACTCTTGGGGAAATTTTTAAGAGATTTCTCCTACAGTTATGCTTCAGGCTTTGCTATTTGTTGCCTTTATTGGTCTTAAGCAGATTTTCATCTTATCCATAGGGATAAAATCTGGAGTAAACTCACGTCATCCTGTACTGACTGGTGTCTTTTACATCTTCTTTGGAAGCTTCGTGGTTATGGTTGAATCAGCACCAATAAAAAAGGGGTGAAATAAGGATGCAGCCTCTATATGATGGTTTACAGTTTGACCTGTCCTGGGTATTCTTCCAGGAGATCAATTAACAAACATTTTTCTATGATTTTATATGTAAAGGATGCAGTGGTCCCATTTGTTATCCTAACAGGACTGAGGACAGTACTCATGGCCTTCAGCAGAAGGCTTGAGCATCAATAATCAAAAGACCAAGATAATTACAACCAAAATAGTATATTGGGTGTGTGTGTGTATATGAACCAAATAGAATAGGTCAAATTTTTAAAAATATATCTGAAGGTTGTTTTACATGCACCCAGTTCATGAAAGACCCACTCTAAACATGTAGCTGAGAATGCTCAAAAAAGCATAACTGCTATCCTTAAATTTCACTGTATAATTGGCACACAAAATAGCCCATAATTTAGAACATTAAATGCAAAAGCAGTGGCTCAGCTACTCAGCAATGTCTGACTATGTATCTATATGGACTACAGCACAATCTAAACTCTTAAGAACAATTTTATTGGACCTGCAATGCATTTCCAATGGAATGCTGTGCCTAGAATCAGGGTAGAGAACTGAGGCCAGAACATAGCCATGCATTTTCAATTTGCATTAAAATGAATATTTCTTAAATCAGGTAATCTTTTCCATATCCCAGAGTTTGGGCGTATGACAGCCCCCAAAAGACAACACATAGATTCATGTAAAATGAACAAATGCATTTATTATACACTGTTCGTACTGGCAGAGGCAAGGATGCTGAAGACCCAACTCTGAAATCTCAATAATGATGGTTCACAAACTTTAAAGCACTCCTTTTAATCATATGGCAAGAAGCTTGGCTTTTGTTTCAAGACAACAAATGGATAATCTCACCTCATAGATTAATACTATAGCCAGTGCTATATTCTGCTTTTACACTGTGGCAAAATCATAATATACCCAGTGTTAAAAGGAGGTTCAAAATCTGACACCAAAAGGAAGTAGCCCCAAATGAGACAAAATTACATTTATGCAAGGACATATTACCTTTTTGAGATATGAATAAAAGCTTACACTGTGTATCTGGAGCCCACCTGCCCATAAAAAATTTCTTTGGGAAAGTTCTGAGATCAGAAAAAACACTGCACTACTAAAATTAGCCTGCAACGTAGTGGAGGAAAAGGCAGGTAAAAATCAATCCTGCTGGTAACATGGCTAAGGTGAACAGGTATATGGCTAATGAACACTTCTCGGCTAGTATTCTTAGTATTCTCTCTTAGCGTTCTTCTTGGCTAGTATTCCCATTTTCCCTTACACTTGGATCCAAAGATGGGAAGTGAGAGGACAAAAACAGTGGAATACAAGTGCTCAGCCTTGTTTTTACAATCTGTACAGGAGAAGGAAAAGCAGAGAGCTGAACAGAAAAGAGAAGCCCATCTCTCCTCAGTTATACTCTCTTCCTCAAAGCTTAAATTTAGAGAACAGGCAGGGAACTCCAAGTCCTTGGCTAAAGGACTTGTCTCTCTTACATGTCAAATTATCATGGAAATAAAATTCCAATTTATATGCACAATGGCTTGACTACTAGTAATTCCAGAACATTCTTCTCTTACTGCAAGGCTGTCTCCACAACAGTGTGAATATTAGTGATTTTAAAAGATCACTCCCACTGAATATTATTCTTACAGCAAGCTCTGCCTTCATTAAGACTTCCCAGTCTTGCATCTGTTTTATCTTGAAACCACATAAGTCACCATGAAGTAAAGTAGGGATATACATGTGGTAAATAAATAAGCATGAGAGCTAAAAAATGATTTGCTTCAAAGTGTTTTTAAAAGGCAAGTCAACAAATCAATGCTGAGATTGCAAAATGGCAAGATCTATCTCCAAACTTAATGTTTAGCCATTCACAAGTGGCATCACTGAAACAAGAAAGGATCCTAGTGTGGCTATGAAGTCATTCCAAATCAGGCTTTAAATAGCCATCTCATCTACTATTGTCCCAGTGCTCCTCAGTAACCCAACACTCATCCATCAGCATTTTAGTAAACTTCGACGTGCTTTTCTAGCACAACTGACATGGGACACAAGCAGAAAAAAATCCCCACATCATGTTTATCCAGTTATCCAGTTGTCAGCTCAACACAGCCAAAGTTAAAGAAAACCTGATTTATCTGTCTAGCTTGTTGTTAGAGTAAATAATGCAGAAATAGTTGTGGCCACACACGCTGAGGCTATCCTCTCCCTGCTTCTTCCAAAGAGCACCAAGGAACCGTATTTAGCTACACTACAAAACAAATGGGGCCTAGCTTCAGAGGCTAGCTAGGAAGGAGAAATTTTATTGCAACATGAAGAAAAGAGAGTAAAAGAATTTTTTTTAAAAAAAAGAGAGCCACGTGTAATTTAAAGTCTCCAAAATTTTGAACTCAGGTTCTGCTTCTTAAATTATACTACCTTCTGCTATTCTCCACCCAACACCAATTTCCACAGATAAACACCTAGTTTCTCCAATCATTTGCATCCAAAATACCCAAAATAATGTCAGTTTCATGAAGATGAAGGATATGGCAAAATCCATCACAGCTCTCTGATACATTTATTTAACTGGAATAAAATGACTGTGTTTTGTTTTACTTTATACATTAGTGTGACACAAGCACAGAATGTTATTCTTACAATGCTAATACGTTTTAATTAAAAATATTAATTGAGAGAGAAGACATTTCTAGATTGTTCTTTTGGTCAGAAAATCCTTGAAGCAGATTGAATGTAAATAGTGAGCAGACAAAGGAAGAAGAAGGATAATGAACTTTTGAAGGGGAGGGAAGTTGTATGGTTAAGACTGCTTAGTGAAAAAATAAGCAAGATGTCCCTGCCTTTACAAGTTATCTGATCCATAGAAATCCAGCAGCTCAGCCTTTATCACGTTAGGAAGTCCCAGGTTCAAATTTCAGTGTAACATTCATCCACAGGGGACCAAGGGCTACTAAGAAGTTGCACTGTCTGCTTTTCAAAAAGCATGCGATGTCAAGGGGAAACCAACCTAATTTCTTACACTAGCAAGCAAAGGTATAGCAGCTACAATACAGGTAGTCCTCAGTTTACGATGGCAATTGGGACCAGAATTGCTGTCGCTAAGTGATGCAGTCATAAAGCATGATGTTACATGACCGTGCTGCTTAGCAATGGCAGTTTCGGCAATCCCACTTGCCATCATTAAGCAAGGACCACACAGGTTGTTAAGTGAGGACCTCATGTAACTGTGATTTCTGACTTCCTGCCAGCTTCCCCACTGACTTTGCTTGTGGGAAGCTGGCAGGGAATGTCGGAAATTGCAATCATGTGACCATGGGGATGCCGCAACAGCCAGAACTCTGAGGACTGATTGTAATTACCACTCATTCAGTGCCATCGTAAGTTTGAACAGTCGCTGAACAAGTGGTTGTTAAACAAGGACCACCTGTAAGCATATTTTGTCTTTCTCTTCCAGAAAAATATGCAACCTCTTTGGTCACAGCAATTCTGGTACTACCAAACAGCCAAAGAAACCAGGGTCAGGAATCTCTACTCAGGCAAGATCTGCTTGTGATCCTAACATGGAGCGGGAAAGAGAACCACTATAGCAGCCTTCAGCACAGGCAATACATCATACCCTGTAATTGCCATGTACTAGCCTTCACCTCATTCATTTGTACCCTCTCTGTGTCTGCAAATAGGCAGCTGATGGAAATTAATATGCTTCATTAGATGGGGTTCTAGAAATGAAGGTAGCTGATTCCTTATGAACAAAAGAGAGCCAGTGTGGTGTAGTGGTTAAAGTGTTGGCCTAGAAGCCAAGAGACTGTGAGTTCTAGTCCCACCTTAGGCATGAAAAACCAGCTGAGTGACTTTGGGCCAGTCTCTCTCTCTCTCAGCCCAACTCACCTCACAGGGTTGTTGTTGTGGGGAAAACAGGAGGAGAAAGGAGTATTGGTATGTTTGCCGCCTTGAGTTGTATATGAAAAAAAAGTGGGATAAAAATCTAAAAAAAAAAAAGTTACATATAATTCTGTTCCAGAAAAAAACATCACTAGGGCTTTTATGCCTTGCATGGGTAACCAGGGCCCAAATGAAGTTTATCCCTTTTTCTCTAGCCCTGAGGTGGGCATCACTAGATCAGCTTGTGTCTCCCTTATCTTTCTCATGATTGTCATCCCACTTTATATATCTCTACATCTAGCATCCTCCAACTCTCCCACCATCATCTTATTGGAGAAGTAAAGGGAGATCAAGAAAGTTTGCTCCTGTGTGACTTTGAGAGATTAGGTACCACTGGGCTGCTCCTCCAGCCTCTACCCTGGAGATGGCAGCTTGAGAATCACGATATTTGCACTGCCTGGCACTTTGCCCCCCCCCCCCCCCAAGAACAGGGGAGAGATTGTAGGGTCCATCAGCCTTGCTACCTCCCTGCCTAAACACATCGGTAATGACCACTATCAAATCAGCCTCAGCCTTCCCACTGGCCAATCAAGGTCTCTGTCCCAGCACGCTTCCTCCACAATTGGTGTCACCTGGAACCTAGTTCATTGATTTGAGGGGGAAAAGTTTTACAATGGCTTCAAACCTGCTGTGTTGTGAGTTCCAGGATGGCACTGATGCTTACTTGTTCCCCTCAGGAGGCCTGATTGGAGTCCATGCTCCTTCTCCTATCTCTTAGGCCACTCTCCCACCTTGGCCATATGGCCCTCTTAGTTGCAGAAATCGGACAGCATTTTCCCCCACAGGCCAGGTCTTAAACCCTGCTTTCTAGCTAGAAGAGATAGTTAACCTTTTACTGTTGGTTTCCTCTTTGATGACTCAAAACAAAATTAACTCTATGATATTCCAAACATTACAGTGAGAGGTTAAAAATGGTAACCCGAGTCCACTCTAGGTTTGAAATGAAGGAACCACAAGGATCCAGTCAGATGGTTTCAGCATGGTAGTAAACAGAGCTAAGGCATTTCAACAGCTGATGTCTATAGCTAGAGAGATTATTTCATGAACAGATGGATATATGGATTAGAAACTCTGTGTAGTGACCCACCTCATCCTGAACCCTACATTTTATTTCTGGGGAGGAAAATTTTTTTTAATTCATTCTCACTTGGGAATCTCCTAACTTGGTTGTCATCCTTGTTTCTCTGATTTGTTCCCAACATTGGCAAAAATATGAGTCTACTTTAAAAAAAAAATCTATTCCAATATCATTAAAAAAAATAATTAATTACATTCTTATAACAGGCACAACATTCTCTACAAGGTCTGTGCAAAGCTGTTTCTGTAAATCAAAACCTTACGCTATCGGTCTGCTTTCTGGCAGAAGAGCAGGAGTGCTTTTACCATTTATGGTTGTAAAATATATCCAGCATTTTTGGAGGTTTTTCTTTTTTTTAATTCCTTCCTTTCTCCTGCCTTACCAGATGAAATAATCTTAGCCTTAGCTTAGACCATGTTGAAATAAAAGGGTCCATTTTAACAATTGAGATAATTATGAAAACCTTCATAATACTCACTCTTTCTGCCTTTTTTTAAAATACTGAGTTGAAAAAGTTGTTTGAGGAAAATATGAGTTTGATGGATTCTCTGAATTTAGGTGAGAAAGATATTATAACTTCAGTCAGCTTTGACTCCAGGCGCTTCTAAATGTGGCTTCCTGTATTCTTAAATCTTCTAATATTCATATTTTTGTTCTCACAAACAGATGTACTATGCTACTTCAGTTTGCGAGTGATTGTTCTACGCATAGAAAAATCCATGCCTGCAGAAAACTAGATGCGGGGTTCTATCTAGGGATGTAAAAAAAAAAATATGGTTCAGTATTCTACAGAAATGAACATGTGAGAAAAGTCCACTATTATCTGTATCCCAATTAAAAATCACATTAAAAAGTCATTTATTTCTTAAAGCTGTGAGTAAGAGAAGTCATATGAGAAGGATGGGCTTACACTGGTGAAATATATGCCAACAGAGTCTTGATTGGGAGTAAGTCCTACAGTTCAGACAGAAGAGATGCTCCTATGGACAGAAAGAAACTTAACAAGGGGAGGAGGCATCCAGAAGAGAAGGAAAGAGATGCAGAACAACGGGGGAAAAGGCATGTGGAAGGGCTGACTCAGAAGAAGAGATTAAGCCTAGGAAGGGCAACCAAAGCCAAAGAAGAAAAGCCACACCAAGTTAAAGAGAAACATATATATTCTTTAGCCATATACATTTAAAACATAATTAGAGCTTCTTCAGAGCCCCACGTCTGTGAACTAACCTCAGATTTTGAGATTTTTTAAAACTGAGTTGATGTCATAGATACAATTGCCCCTGAAGGGTGAGGGAAGTTTGCATTACAAAAGCCAGGGTTCTTGATAAATTGACATTAACAAAAATGTATATTAGGGTTAGGGTTAGCATGTAATTTAGAATGAAAAAGGAGATATTACATACTTAGATTTTCAAAGAGCCTTTGACAAAATCCCTCTCCAAAAGCTTTTGAAAAAGCTAACAGTTGTGGAATAAGAAGATCAGTGCTTTTAATGACTGGTAACCACCTAAAGAACGGGAAACACAGTATTAATATGTGGACAATTTTCAAATTGGGGAAAATGTTTAATGCAGTATTACCCCCAAATCAATGTTTGGACCATTACAGTACTTTTATAATCTAGATTTAGGTATGAGCAGAAAGATGGCCAAGTTGGTTGATGATGCTAACGTGTTTAGGGAAATATAATCATATGAGATTGAAAAGGACTCCAGAATGACATCTCCAGTCCATACTGTGTGAATGAGCATCAAAATTGCAAATGCAGTTCACTGTAAAGGAATACTAAGTGATGCACATTAGCACAATAATTAAATAAGGTTTTTTTCTCTTTTTCACACAGATGTACACACACACACACATTTTTAATAATTTTATTAAAGTTTACAAATGCAAAGATAAAAAACTAATACAAACTAAGAATATAGAAAGTAAAAAATAAAAAATAAAAGGTGCAGAGAAAAAGGGAAAAAAAGGAAAAATAAAAAAAAATAAAAAAGACATATAAAGGAGTGACTTTCCCCTCCCTCCAGACAAGTATAAACAACTTCAGGAACTTAACACCTTCTCTAATAGTTCAATTAAAAAAAAAATCATCTTCCCATATCTCATCCCTTATCAATAAACAAATTGTAAAAACTCATAATTCAGTTCTAATCAGCAAAAGTCCATTAAGAGCTACCAGAAATAACACATATATTTTAACCCTGGTGAAATAAATCCATTTTATATTCCAGTTTATCACTTTCTCTAAAAAGTAAAGCAAAAGAAATCTCTCCCCATATCTTATCCTTTATCTATAAACAAATCTTTAAAGCCTCATCATTCAGTCCTGGTTAAAAAAAAAAAAAAGATTCCCTTAAGAGCTACTAGAAACCACAATACATATCTTTTAACTCTGATCAAATAAGTCCACTTTATATTCCTTCCATTTACTTTTAAAAAGCATGATCATTAATCCCTTCAAATAATGTCCCACAAGTTGATTTATTATTTTCTCTCTGTCTCCTCTCAAAAACTTTTTCACTAATTTAACACATCCCTTTTGTAAATCCAAGATAAGAAAGTTATCCAAGTCACTCTTCTGATTTATTATTTGTATGTCTCCTTTATTAAGACATCAGCCAGTTTTATTTGTAAATCCAACGTGGCATCTTTTTCCATATCACTCTTGCAGTCTGGCATTTTCAGATCCACATTCAGATCAGTCTTAGCCTCTGTTTTGTGCAGTAAAATCTGTTCCTCTTCTGTAGCTTCTGTTAAATCCATTTTTATAGTGGCAGACAATCTTAAGAGTAATTTCTGGGTACACTGTTCCCAAATATTCTTGATTTCTTCCACAGTCAAATAATATTGTTCCATCGTATTAATAGGTCTCTTCTCCTTCAGTTGTAATCTTTAGTTCTCTCTGGTTCCCTCAAGTCAACCTTCAAGTCCCCTCTTATCATATGTTTATTTTCTAATCAACAAAAGTTTCCTATGGGAGGATTCCTTACAGTTAATTTCAAAATCTTCATATATATTTTTATAAAATTTTAAACCAC
Source organism: Liasis olivaceus (assembly GCA_030867105.1). NCBI lineage: Eukaryota > Metazoa > Chordata > Lepidosauria > Squamata > Pythonidae > Liasis > Liasis olivaceus. The sequence goes on from CM061350.1 coordinate 82,835,754, forward strand.
CCACAGGAAATATTCTTTCAAGTCCATCTGGCCCCTCAACTTTCCAAAATCAACGTTCTAGTCTTTCTTTTGCTGATTTTCAAAAATATTTTTGTTTTCTTTTTAATCCTTAAACTTACATAAAACTTCGTTCATCAAGGATAGAAGGAAACTCTCCTGGCATAATGAAACTTGCCCTTCTGAAGGTTCTTAACATCCAAAAAGTCAATAACAAGTAATTTCCTAAGGTGATTAAGAGAGGAAGTGGGTGAATCCAGTGTTCGTTTGAAGGCCCAAACCATGGTGTAGGCAAGATGATTTTCCCCTGGCTCCCAGAGCTCTAAAACCTGCCGGAGACCACTATTTTACAAACTCTTTGCAGGGAACCTCTGTATGGAGCAAACTTGTGGATGATCCTTGTCCTCTCCTTGATCCAGAGAGGCATTCTGAGGAGCCAATCCATTCACTGACTCCTCTTTGGGCTGCAGTCATCGGCTTGGCTCTCCACAGAACCATCCTCAGTCCACCATTGTTTCCCCTGAACAATGACAGATTGAAGATGGAACACACACATATATTAATGAGGATCTAAAGTGGCAGTGACAGTGTTGTCACAGCGGATAGCTCAGTGAACTGTAAACTCAGCTACTGTAAAATACACCCACCCATATGCTTAGATGTATTAGGAAGGGAACTGAAATTATGTTCTTTGATGTATAGAATGACACCAAACCACAATATGTTTTTCTAAAGTTTGTGTTCACAGATGATATTTTCCTGGCTGTCTTCACACCACTGTTTTTCCATTATGTTTGCTCTGTCTTTGTTATTTTGTACAGTAAGACACTTAATGCTCCCAGCTTGGCTCAGAAGCCATCCCCATTAGCACAGAAATGTCTGCACATACTATTTTCCTCTAGTAGTTTCTAGAATGTCCATTTTCTTCTACAACTCTTTGCCTTGACTGTTATGTCTGCGTATGGTCTGCTCCTATTCTATTCTTATTTTCATAATTAAAATATTTTTATCATTATTCCTTTGAGAGGATTGCTCTCAGTCTACCTTTGATGAGGTTCTCAGTTCAACTTCAGAACTGCTTTTTATGTCATGATCTTGCCCACCATGCAAAAGAGCCTTTTTACAAGCAGAGAATCAGTTCTAGGTCATTCTAGAACTGAGACCACTCGAACAGACCATTACAGAATCATATGGATTCTGTATCATTCTGTAAAGGACCATTACAGAATCATATGGATTCTGTATCATTTCTGAAATCTTGGAAGTCCATCAGTACAAAGCTATTAAGTGAGTGAACACTATAGAGTTACTTCATTTGGCTTTGGCTGCAGGCAGTGGTCAAATCAAATTGTTCTGCTACATAAGTTGTCAGAACATCAGTGTTGTTCCGATACTTCCAGGGAAAAAGGACAAACTGCTTAATAGTATTCTTTCCAAAATAAAAATGCTTTAGAAGTAGAACAATCTGCTATGCTCATTAGTCACTTGCTGGAATAAATTTTGAACTATAGCAAACTGTAGTTGATCAGCTTTTCTTATTACCTGGAAGAACAATACTGAATGGGAATTTTCTGATATGGCTTCAGGCACTTATTTACTTGTTTTTATTTATCTCTGTAATTTATATGCTGCCTCAATCTTGCAGACTCTAGATGGTTTACTGATAGCAAAGCAGCAATAAAATAAAATTACATTTTAAAACTTCAGTAATGAAATTAAATATTTTATAATGACTAACATCAAATAATAAAATATACAGATTTTGATTATGTGCCATGAAGTTGTTGTTGACTCTTAGTGACCAGATAGATACATTTTCTCCAGATGATATGTCCCTAACCTCATCCTTCAGCAATTCCAATGGTGCACTCATCGCTACTATAACTGAGTCTATCCACCTTGCTGCTGGCTGTCCTCTTCTCTTTCCTTCCACCTTTCCCAGTATTAGAGCCTTTTCCAGAGAGCTGGGCCTTCTCATACTGTGTCCGAAGTAGGATGATTTGAGCCTGGTCATTTGTGCCTTGAGTGAGAACTCTGGATTAAAAATATGCACAAACATAACTATATTTACACATTTAGGCATCTGTGGCTCTACAGTCATTTCCCAAAGGCCTTCCAGAAAAGCCAGGTTTTTACTAGCTTCTGGAAACTCAGAGGGTAAGCTGCTCCTCAGAGGGGAGCTGCTCCCAAGAATGCCTGACATTAGGCCCTCTCCTGCCACATCTCCTGGTAGGTGGAGGACCCTTAGTACAGTGCTCTCTGGCCACCCAGGTTCAATGAGCAGAGACCATTCAAGAAAGGCACTCTCTTAGATACCCAGGCCCTGAGCACTATAGGGCTTTGAAGGTAGCAACCAGCTCTTGAAAACACACGGGCAGCCACTGCAGCTCCTGAAGCAGCAAGGCAACATGACAGTAGAAACAGTGGCCAGTGAGCATGTGGGCAACTGCACTCCAGACCAGTTGAAATTTCTTTCAGCTGGATCAGCTGAAGTGGCCTTCAAGGCCCCATGTAAAGTGAGTTATGGTAATCCAATTGAGATGACAAGGGCACTGTGTTCCAAGTAAGGTCGTAAGTGGCATCTTAGCAAATGTTCTGATTACAGCTTCCGCTTGTTCCTGAACACAAGCCATGTGTCCAGGATAACCCCAGGTCACAAGCTTGTTCTTTCTTGGCAACACGGATTCTTGGCAGATTCTTGTCAAGAATCAAAGATAATACAATCCTGGAGTCAGAAGGATGCTGAATTACCAGCCACTGTGTCTTGCTGGGTTGAATCTAAGCATGTTTTCCCCACCCAGACCCTGACAGCTTCCATGCCTTGGGATGGGATTTCTACTGCATCTCCCACTGGGCCTGGGGTGGAGATGCACAACTGAACTGATGGAATACCTTTCCTAGTGGTTTCATGTAGATGTTAAAAGGAATAGGGGAAAGGACAACTCCTGAGGCACTCTATAACAGAGCATCTGAGGGCTTACAGGTATGAAACTGGGAGAAGTACTCAGAACAGAAAACTGGTGATCCAGATTTTATAGCTTTTCAAAAGTCTCTTCATGATTTGATATTCTAATATGGGGATCCAATTTCCCATCATCTCCAGTCTGGATGGGTGGATGGACACACAGTTTAAAAAGAAGAGTTTGTATTCACAATCCAGAATTGGCTACAGAGAAGCACAAATTTATTTGACTATGCTTGAAAAGCCCTTGTGTTATTTCTTGTGTTATTCCACTCGTTTCTTGTGTTGTTCCACTAGCAGTTCAGCAACTGAAAACCAAATGCATAACTATTTGCAAAACACGTTCTCTTGTAGTTTTTCTGTAAGCAGACTTTTGATATAACCCAAATGCTGCACGATTTGCAGATTGTATGAATCCAGTATCATATTCCAGCTACAAAGCACCCCCTTTGCTTACTTATTCCACCACCCCTGCTAAAAAAGTTGTTGTAATGCTCCAAAATCCATCTAATAATCCCACTGCCTGTCTTTTTATTTATCTACTAATCATGTACCACTATCAGCGTTACGCATGAGGTTTTGTACCTAGTTCTTTTCTTCTTTATTTAAAGTAGCCAGCCAAAGAGCAAAGTAGCTTGAATGTATGTTCAAATTCATGCAAGCCTAATGTTAGTTTGATGTCATTGATGCCTATGCATTGCAAGGTGAGAATAGCCAGACATTCACATGCACCCTGTTAACATTTCCTTAGATTTGCAGCCAAGAATGCTTCACTTTTTTAGAACAGTGCCTTTGAAGATAGCCCCTTTTCATTCTACTCTTACACTCTGCCAAAGCACCAAGGCTAGTGCCAACTGCTGATCAATGTGAAGCAGGATCATTTGGTAAGCAGCTGGCAAGGGAAACCAGATATCTTTGCTACGTTGCTTCTGAGCATTGTTCATCTCTCAGTCTATGAAACAAAGTTCCAGTCAAAAGCACAGAAACAGGCAGGTTATTTCTTTCTTTATATGGCAGCAGCTACAAAGTAAACAACTTTCTCTTCCTGCTGTTATGAATTCCTGATTTCTTGCTGACAAAAATAATGAAGGGAGGCCTCAGAATATCTTCTGTATGTATATGATACAGACATTTGCATGTGGGAACAGAATCACATGTTAAATCATTTCTCTAAATCCAAAATGCAACACCAACTTTACAGATCAAGTTCTCATAAACAGGAAATGAAAAGAATAAGCCGTTTGGGGGCTGTAGCATTTTAAAAGGTGAAATCTTAAATAATTGTTCTGTGTAGATAAACACTATACATTTATCAACAGAACAGAACAGAATTTTTATTGGGGTCAAGGAAACCAGTCCATGAGACACCTGGATACATAAAGTTAATACTGAATAGTTAGCTAGGTGAACAGATTTGTCACCCAGGCTGCTGCGCATCATACATATCATGTGACAGAATTTTGCCATGCTTAAAGAGACAGAATCATTTGAATCTGAGAATAAGAGGATTAAATAGAACTGATCAGAGTGACCAGGATATATAATTAGGTGCAGAATTAGAAGCTCATGTAAAGTGTCAGCATAAAATGAACAGTACAATAAGGCACACTTGATAGTTTCTGTGGCTTATTCACCACATGGGCAGTCTGGATTCGAATGGAATCCCTTTGTATCTTCCCTCTAAAACCGCTCATGGAAGTGCATTAAACCATGCTAAGTTTAGGGCCCACCTTAGTTTAGGAACAGTGATTTGTTTTAAGTATCTAGCGGGTCTGTAGGGGGTGAGAGGAGAACATAAAAATACATCTTTGGGAAGGGACATCAAGTCTGTTTGAATGCCGGTGTCCTTGAGATGCTGCTTGAATGCCTCTACTACATGTTCTTGCCCCATCGTGTGATTTGGGTTAAGGAAAAGCCCCAAAATTCCAGTTTGTTATGTATCATGTGGCCCAGGAGGAACCAAAATTGTCAGAGAGGACCTAAGGGCTAGGCCTAAGGGGGAAAAGAGCGGTTTAGTTGAGTACGTGAAAATATGTATCCAGGCACTATTGTATGTATAGAAAATGAGTATATCAGGGAAAAAACTAGGCTCATACAACAAATGTCTATGAAGTGTATCAGAATATGGTTTACCTTGGCTGTTCTTTATAAGACTAGATTGTAATCTATTCTTTCAAATCTCAGACCACTGAAGCTGCAAAAATCTCAAGCAGCTTCTCTTCTGGTAAAAGCAAATCTCAAAGAAAATTATTCTCATGCAGTATTAGTTTTGAATTTGTTTAATGCTTTTTAAATAGCGAGTGTCCATGACCAGCAACACAAAAGATACTGACACAACTAAGGTAAAAGTGCTGGACACGCTTTTGGGCTCTAGTTTCAGTCTTTCAAGAATTTATTTATTTTATTTATTATTACATTTGTATGCCACCCATCTTCCCCAACGGGTGACTCTGGGCGGCTATACTATATCAGGCAGAATACTGCCTGATTGGCAGTATTGGTTTGGCCACAGTCATGAAGGACAAACTTATTTATTTATTATATTTACTGAGGTTTGCATGCTGCTGAATAGAATTCCAAGTGGCTTACATTCTAGTTTTTGATTTTTTAAATTTGTGTGCATGTGTGTGCCTCCAAGTCAGTTTTTGACTCCTGGTGACTGCCTGGACAAGTCCCTGAAGTTTTCTTGGCAACCTTTTCAGAAGTGGTTTCCCATTGTCTTCCTCCTAGGGCTGAGAGAGAGTGACTGGCCCAAGGTCACAATACAACCACCACCTAAGACACATACATTCAATTCACCTCATCAGGAAAAACCAGACATAACATAATCTCCAAACGCCCTCCAGAAAAACAACGTTTTAACGACTTTCCAAAATGCTAGCAAGCACGAACCCATTCCAACCTTTAGGGGGTATGCTGCTTCAGACAAGAGGGGCAGCTATAGAGAAGGCTCACCCCCATGGTCCTGATGGTGACTCAGATGCAACCCTACCAAAGCCTGCAGCCACCTCAGTGTTCCAAAGGTTGACTAAGGCCTGAACAGAACTGCCCACCATAACCTTGGGGAATTCCATTAAATACTGACTAGACTATCAGTTGGGTCCATCCATCCTCCCTGTGGCGTTTAGGAATACCACTCAGCTCCATAGCCACCAAAGAAGGATGTAACCATGACAGATATTAATATCCCCTGCTCTCAGATCACATCACACACATAATTCCAAGCTTTGAAAAAGTTGTCCATGTATAAGATGAACAAAGCCACAGACATATGGAACATCCATAGAACTAGATGCTTATACTGATACATATAGTGGAACATCAGTGGCATCAATCTACCACTATACAATTATTAAAAAACAGCTCCATCTTACCAGTTTTCATTATAGAAATAAATGGCAAAGAACCACATCTTAATTGTTAAAAATTCAACAATGCTGCAGCTCTATTGACATGGAGAGATGACTTAAGCCCTCTGGCTATGAAATATGCCCAATGTTATTTATCAACTGTTTTCAGAGGAGTGGGAGGGCAATACAAGGACAGTAAATTTAATGATTGGGAAAGAATCCAAGATTAATTATACTACAAGGTAACCAGATGCTTTAAAAAAAAGTCTATTGAGAATTCTGCTTCCCTACAACAGGAAGGAAAAGAAGTTGATCCGTTTTACAAATGGGTATGAAAACACTTTCAATACAGCACTAAACTTGAAAAAATGAACAAAACTTGCTGTGAACTAATGGGAGATGCTACCCACACTAATCTATCATAAGTTATTGCCTAAGTAGTATGCATTCCGATAATAGATTTAAGTGGATGAATTCCTATGTAAATAAACAGGATGACCTGCTGAGAGGCATTCTTAGGAGTCTGTAAATTAAAAGAAAAATATAAAAAGCCCAAAGAGATCTGACAAAGTGTTTGGACAGAGTGGTTGTGAGGTGACAGCTGAAAGGGAAAAAAGAAAAGAAAATGGAAGGCCAAGGGAGAAAAAGGAATTGTCTTGTTCCATCTCCTAACAGTTTATGGTAAGCATTTTGAAGGGTTTGAAGATGTATACTCTAACAAGCTGAGGATGACTTCTGGTAACTCTGTGGACACATCTAGGTAAGGTTTTTCTGGTAACAGTATAGGTTTGTGAGTGCCTGTTGTTGTTTGCTTCTTTTTTAGTCTACAGTCCAGGGATTTCCTGATGACTGTCCATCCAAATATTAATCATGTCCAAACCTGCTTAGCTTTTTGCGATCAGATATTTGGATAGGCACTATTATCTCCTGTAACATTAACAGGAAAAAAATCCACAGTCCTTAATGCATGACATGTGGATGGGAACAAGAAGAAGTGGGGGATCTTTTTTTTTCAGGCTTTCTCAAATGGTTCCCCCTCATGTTAAAAAGTTCTAAACTTCTATGGTTCAAAGCTAGCAGCCAGCTACAGGCTGAACTATGTATTTTGATGCTACAGGAAACTGCTTTATACAACAACAGACATTGCTGGGTTTGACCTTTGCCCACCAAACCTTTACAAGACCTTGCATGCCAGATGCCAAATAGTGAAGAAAAAATCTTCATTCTGAAATTTAAAGCTGTGGACAAATGAACAAAGGAGAAAACATCACAGGCTTTTAAAATGTACTGTGGCTTCATCTCATCCACAATATGCTGGTTTCTCCACTTCTGTGTAATGGGAACAAATCATCTCCGTTTGGCCCTCTTCTATTCTAGAAATCCTAGCAATCTGTTTAACAGCTCCAGAGCAAGAAATTATCTGAAGTGGCTGAGTCAAATTAATTGTGCTGGACTTCTCCAAGATGTCCCGTTTCCAGTTTCTCCTGTTTCCACAATTAAAATATCATGTTGCATAAATTAAGTGTATAAAATGAATGCATGAACTGGTAGACCAGTACTGATCATGAGCTTTCCCCCTCCTCTAAGTTTGGAATATGCTGGTATACTAAATCTTGCAGTAAATACTGGAACATACCCATGGTATGCAATTAACTCTCCTGGATCACTGGCAGGACTACTACACCTCATTAACTGAACAATGGACAAGTGTATTACAGAACATTAAATTTCTAGTTTTTTGCAATTAAACAGTGTAATGCAATATCAGCAACAGTGGGAAATTCCTTTTTATGGATATTTAATGGGGATGGCTTATTCTACCAATAGACTATATAGTATCATATAAGCAGAAGGTCAACTGCTTCTTCCCCTTGTCTCTCAAATTCTGTTTGTGTCTCAAAATTGCAGCAACAAACAATATTATTTCTAAGTAGACTTTCATTTAAGTAAACCTTCAATTGGTTTTACCAACAAAAATTACACTCACTTAATGTACTAAATTGACACTTAATACAAACAAAAAAGGACAAGGTAAACTAAAAGGGTATATTAGAAGCTTAGGGGTGGCCTGTGCCCTTGCTAATTACTTTCCAACTCACTACAGCTAGACTGTAGGAACTGTATGAATTTTCTATTTATTTTATTTAGAAAATGTATATGCCGCCCAGTCCTTTAATGACTCTGAGCACAGTAAAGTTTAAAAATCTATAAAAACAAAACATAAGAAAAATAAAACACAGAAGTTAAAACAGTAGCAGCACTTGGGGAAAGTGTGCTTTGTGGCATCTCTTAAACTTGTAATAATAGTAATATAAGTTACTTGAGGTGTAACTGATCAGAGCCTTGAACTTTTTAAGCCTTGCAAACTGCTTTCTGATCTAGAGACTAGCATCTATCTTCTGCCTTTGGAATAACAAGGAAGCGGCAACTATTCTGAGAGGTGGTTTTGCTCTCAAATGATGGCTACTAGGACTTTCAACTTTCCAAAGCCTATGATCTGTCCCTGAGCTATGGCTCCTTCATTCCAAGTAAACATCTGGACATGTTTGTACTAACCAAAGTGTAATGGGAAACATGAATTTGTGTCAAAATTCATGTTTCCCATTACACTTTGCTTAATACAAGATGAATCCCAGGGTGTAGAGAGGCTTAAAACTTCCATACAATATGTCCATCCAGAACCTGCATTTTGTTGCTTTAATCACTGAATAGGTCCATGACAGGTAAAACATTCCACATTTTCATTTAGCACATACTCTACCTAGGCATCTGAAGAATGAAAACTGAAGCCTAGCTCAAGCTCAAGTCTTGGCAAAGTGACTTCACTGAAACCCTATGCTATACTAACAACTGGCAATGGGTATGGGAGAATGTGGCTGAGTTACCTGCCTCGAACAGAATACTTATAAATGCAAAATGTAGAATACGCTGCACTGAGGCTCTGCTGCTTCTCAGCCTGGGAAGGAATCTGCGGCAAAGATAAGAGGCAGAATTTGTGCATTCCTTGAAAATCCAAGTGGATGAGCCATTCAGACATCTCCATAGCAGCAATCCTGAGATGAATCTTCTGAAAGAAGAATGTCATGGTCAGCCCTCAGCCTAATAACAGTTAGGGACTTTTGGAGCCCAATATCTTCAGGCATAAGGCAAACTATTCTCCATCCCAAATATTTTTTGAATCTGTACCAAAACTTACGTACTCAGAAAGGAACAAGGAGAAACCCTGTATCTGCAAAATGCTGGGAAAAGAATAGGGTTCCCGATAGGTAAGGCTAGGCTAACTCAGCTGAGTACATTGTGCTCATCTAAAGAGTAGGAGAAAAAAATGTAGAAATAGGACATTTCATTATGCCCTTCTCTTCTGAAATGGGAAAGTGGAAGCAAATTAAACATATATCTTTTGCTATCATTCTTTATTTAATAATCTAATCATAATTAAATATTTATTAATTATTGAGGTAATTATTTGGTTATTTATTATTTAATCATTTATCTTTTGTAATTATTATTTGGTTACCTCATTATAATAATAATTATAAATATCTCATTCAAGATGAGGTCTCTAGTGGCCTACTAACCCGATATAGTTATCAAAGCATCATCACCACCAAATTTTAAATAATAGTATGTGCCTTCCATTCATGAGAGAAAGAAAGAGAGCAAAACTGAAATTAATATCACCTTTCTTTCTGAAACTGACTGGAAGATGTTTGTACCATAACCATATCACTCTTACTGCTAGATGGAGCCAACTTTGCTTCATCATGCCAACAGAATTTGGTAAAATTCAGGATACAGACCACTGGCTATAGAAAAGAGGGTTCCAGTCAATATAGCTGTTGCTGTGATGACCAGTTGCTATATTCATTTTGACACATTTATTCTAAAGTCTGACCTCTGTCTGTCATGTTGCCATCTTGAACCACTGTGGCTTTCAACACAGGCATGTCAACACATTCTCCCTGTTTCCAACGCAGCATCTCCGCATCTTGGGGCCATGCTTTAATATAGTCTTGGAGAAGATTAAATTAATTGCGATTTCCTCTCTTTTTCTTTGCCTTGGCTTCTCCACAATATTGCTGAAGCAGTCTAGAACTTGGCAGCGAGTGAAATGTAATATGATGTATTTGTGTCTGCCTTGTTCAGCCAAATTGGCCAGCACTTCAAGGAGCAAATGAGCAGGCTGCGAGGAAAGCTTTATCCCACTTTCGGGAGGCAGCAGGCTGTGGTCTACAAAAACGGAGGCAAGACTTATCCCCATTTAGGATGCTCCTAACAGATAAACTCCAGCTGTCAAATACATGACATGCTACACTATTATGAAGTGACTTGATCTGTGAGTGTTAGCTTACCGATCTTTGGAAAAAAAGATCATACATTCATACATACATACATACATACATACATACACATACATATTTGAAAAACAGACTTGTTCATCTAAAAGAGATCTCCACCCTGTCTTATTGCAATTAGTGTTTTCCATGGATGAAGCCCAAGTTCCCATATTAAACAAGAGGGGCTTTCACTGTGGGAAAAGGTAGTAGAAGAAAAATGTTAGATTTTTGGATAAGGTAAATTTTACAAGGCTTTATGCCTCCTCTGACCCTCTCTAAGAATATATATTTGCAACAAGGAATCTGGCAATGCTCTACAGCTTAGATTACAAAAAGAGACTTGCAGTCAAGGATTTAGCTTGATCTTTCAAATCAGAATGGATGTTGCCCTCTCCGTTCTCTTCCCACTTTCTTTCTCTTTTCTGCACAATTTCCTTAGACACATTTCCTTCTTTCTTTCTCCCAATCCAGCCTGACCCCCTTCCTATTGATAGGCCACTTTTCTTCTGAACCTTCTGGTTCTTTACTCTTTCTCTAAATCTTACCTTCTGCCTACCCTACCCCATTTTAAATTCAGAGCACCTGACCAGTATCAGCTGGATATCTTCTTGCACTGTTCTTCCTCACTACAACAATCAGGTCTTCATCACCTCGGGGTCTATCATGATTCAATGTTTAAGCAACAACTCTCAAGTCTGCTGCAGCTATATGATACAGTCCCCCCCCCCCCTTCTCTTTGGGTGCACTGCAAAAATTGACTGGCATCCTTAAATTCTTTAGCCTTTTGAAAGTCTTTAGCCTTTTTTAGTTTTCTTTAGCCATTTGCAATTCTCAGTGGAGAATTTCTTGGACTGACTTTATCACAATGAGCCATTGATCCTTCCTGGGCATGAAACAATTATACAGGCTTTCACCTGAACAGGACTTCTGCCTCTCTGACCTCTGGTTGTTTCATATGCATATTATTCATATGTATTATTTTGTATTCCAGTCCTGATACAACTGATCCTGGTTCTGGTTCACATCTTGATTCCTGATTCTTGCTTTTTCACTGATGCCTATGTATTAGCTTTGACAGATCTATACTTTTAAAATTAATATACTGTAGAAATAGGGCAGTAATTAAAGGTAGCAAAGGTCTTTGGGCTCTGTCCTTGGGATCTCCTCCTGCCTATACATAGGAGTCTCAGAGGGATGGAAAGAAACTGGGGGCCTAAAGTTCTTAAAAAGCATTATATAAAGAGTAGCTATTGGCGGAATTGCAAAATCTTTCTTTTTCTGGTAGAGACATGCTTCACAAAAAGGAAACAGGAAATTAAGACCTATTAGGTTAACATCTGTTTGGGGTAAGTTAGTGAAATTAAAGTAAAACTATCAAGTATATGGAACGAGAGAGCTTGCTGAAGAACTGTGAAAGTAAATCCTGTTTCACTGATGTTCTAGAATTTTTTGACAGGTACAGGAATATGAGTAAAGTACCAGACAATGGGTGCTCCTCTGGGCATTCAAACCCTCCAAAGATAAAACTTTGATGAGCAATTATGGGATGAAAGGAAATCCTTCATAAGGTTAAAGAATAGGAGGGACAAAATAGGTATAAATGGGCATTTTTTTAATGTGAGGCATATCAGGTCCCCCAAGATTTTGTGTGCACATTTGACACATTCCAAAATTATAGAGTAGTAGGCTTCAGCAGTAAAATAGTCAAGTTTACCAAAACATTCAGGGTGATAAAAGAACAACTGATTGTGAAGAAGGATTTCTCTAAACTGGGGGAACTGATATATTAACACAGAAAATGTGGTTCAAGGTAAGTTTATATATAAAGCAATCTATCCTCTTGTTTGATACAGTTTGTGGACCATGTTTTTATTTTTATTTTCAGTTATTTAATAAACTTGTTATTTTCAGTTATTTAATAAACATTAGAATATTGATCCTCTCTGAGAGCATATCAAAATAGAAAGTAAAGAACAAAAAGTCAATTCAGGAGGCACTATAAAAACACATTTCACTTCCTTTTGCAATTCAACATTTGGATTTTTTTAAAGCTCATTTCAGTAATTCCTTCCAAATTATAGACATTTGTCTTCATTCTCCATTCAGAATTCTGAATATGTTGCTCTTGGCACCAAATAGTAACACATTTTATAATGTTTATACTAAGCAATATGGAGCATAATGCCTAATTCTAAGCAAATAGGATGAAAAAATGCCTTGTGCAGTGTAATGATCATCAGCTTATGGCTGCATCTCAATCCTTGTTTAACAGATGTCAGTACTGTGTTCCGAAATCTAAGCTATAAAGTGAATTAAAGCAAATTAAGAATACTGCAACAATCTTTCTAACTATGTCTGTTAGGGTACCTTAACACAAATTTCAAATACTGAGTGCAAAGAAACCTATTTAAACTAATCCCGATTTAATACAATTCTACGTAACTAGTTTCAGTTTAGTACAACTCTATATATCACACACAGATATTATCACATGATGAAGACAAGGTGATTGGAGAAATGAACATTGTGTCATGTCTTATGCCTCAAGAGAAACAATGCAACATTCTTTTCTCCCACTGAAATGTTCTTCCTTTCCACCTGATATGAAATGATATATGATATGATATCCATATGAAATCAGCAAGGTTCAAAGAAAGTTTATTCTGAAGGCAAACAAATTAAATAGTGAATGGAAAGCTATTAAGTAAAAAGCCACCACTAATGGGCAGATGGTCCTTGATATCCCACAACCTTAATTTTGCATGTAGAAATCCAAAACTCAGTCTCTGGCATTTCCAGATGGAAGACTTCAATGCGAAAGATTCTTGCCCAGGGCTGTGGACAACAGGTGGATTATACTGGCTTAACAGACCAATAATATTACTTAGTATAAGGGGATTGTTTTGAAGTGAGAAAACTATATGGAGTTAAGAGTTGGTAATATTTTTTAACAAAATCTAAAGCCAAAACAACCAACCTTAATATAATATTAAAGTGCACAAATGAGTTCAAGTTCAAGTTCAAGATGTTGGTGCTTTCCAAATGGTAAAATAGGAGCCTTATTTGATTTCAAATGGATGCCATCTTGCAGATGACCCAACATTTGCATGAAGAGCAGATGGGCCACCAGCTTGCTTCAAGAGGCCCAGTGGCTGCTCACTTTCTTCTCCAAGGCACAATAAAAAACTTTTGGAGGATATCACTCCCACAAACTGGAGACTGATAAAGAATAAGCTAAATTAGGCTGCAACCATTTGAGCCCTGGTTGTTTATATTCTTGAACGCCAGTTTCCATTTATGCAGAAAACAATGCGGTGATGAAATTTGATAGAGCTCTCAACAGTTTTAAATGCCAGGAATATGCAGCTGAGCATCCAGAGAGGGAGAGGGAGAGGGAGAGGGAGAGGGAGAGAGAGAGGGAGAGGGAGAGGGAGAGAACGAGCGCATGTGCAACCTATCCTAAGATCTGCTCATTTCAGATTCTGGACAAGAGGAGACACAAGCATAAAGAAGTTAGCAAACTCATTGACTTCACTTCCCATTGTGCACTGGGACTCTACTTTCTGTGACTCTGGTATGGTGCTTAAGGAATTAGACTGACACTGGGGAGACCTAAGTTTGAGTCCAGCCTCAGCCACAGAAGCAGAGGTGATTCTAACCATTATTCTCATTCAGCCTAACCTCCCTCACAGGGTTGTTATAGAGAAAAATGGAAAGAAAGAAAAATGGAATATATATCACCTCAAACTCCTGAACAACAGAGAGGAAATACATCTAAATATAAATAATAAATAGTACAAACATCAAAATAAGAATGGGGGGGGGGGAGATCCAACCCCATAGGATATGAATCATATTAAATTTGTGGTTTTAATTTGTGCCAGCATTTTGTAGAGGAACATGTCTAGAATTTATCAGTGATATACCAATATTTGTTCCCTAAATTCCAATAAAAGTATGATCAAAATTTGATTTAGTGATGTGAATAGTGTCAAAGGAATCACCTACAAACATGTTTTTCAGAAACCTCAACTCCACATTCCAGACATTTTCCATCAAAAAAAACTGGCTTCTCTCCCTACCACAAACTAATTATAAGCTCTTCTTACTTGCTTTTCAGAAAGTATTTCTGGAAAAAAAATCTCAATGGAAAACCACCACAAGCCTGAACAACATGGACACCCTGGCTCAGCACAGAGATCTGGTTCTCTCATCAGCCAGTTTCTTGTTGCAGGATTAAAGTATGGATAATATTTTAGAGGCTTGGGATGCACAATATATCCTTTGGCCCATCAGGTATTAAGTTCAACACACACATCATAACTCACAGATTTCAAAACCATATAAAGGCAGAAAGAAATATTGACCACACACCAGGCAGAGGTGCCAGCGATGCAGCTCCAAGAGTCAGTACGTAGCCACTTTAACTGGAGACATATATCTCCCAATTCAGTAGCTGAAGAGCCAGATCATGTCATCCATATGAAAGACATCCTGCTTCCCTGAACAGCTGACAGAGACAGGCAATCCAGTGCTGTCTCCACGTTTTGGATTCTTTGACTGTGGCCAAACTGTCTGCGGCTGATGGAAGATGGTCCAAATATCTGCAAGGCATCAGGGTACCTACACCTGAGCAAAGCATTCCAGGGATTTCTGGGATATAGTAGGTTGTTACAGAACATTGGCTGCTAAAGGAGAGCTAAAATAAACAGAAAAAAGAGGGGTGGAGGATGGCAGCAAGCAGCTCCCGCTCCCCCCATTTATATAGCTATGATCCCCTCCAGCTTTCTGTGCTTCTGTTGGCTGGTTTCAGATTTCTCCTAAAGCATCCTGCATCTACAGTCTGAGAGCCAAGTATGAGTTCATACACCTCACTAAGCCTTAGTGTGGTTTGTTTGGCCTTGGCTTAATACTTTGCCACTTTAGTCTGGAAACCAGGTTTATGGTTTAATCATACTATATACAACCCTAACCAACTGTGGCTTAATTAAAAAAAATCATAGTTAAAACATGTCTTAACGTACAAGTCAAGATGGTTCATAAATCACCCTGAGCCACATTGTTATTAACAATGTTTTATTAAGTAAACCACAATTGGCTAGATTCACACATCATATTATCCCACGAGCTATGGTTTACAAGCTGTAATGGTTGGGTTCACACGATACACTAAGTGAAACCCATACAAAACTTTTAATGCTTTAGCATGGTCTGTGAATCTTCCATTAAGTGAAAGATAAAGCCAGATACCTATTACATACAAACACACACACATACACACAAACTTATATACACATAAACACAGCTCTAGAGCCCCTGCATTTAAAATATTCCAAGATTATAGCCCAGATACTGTATGGTGCTAAGATCCAGGGGTGGGATGAGAAGGTTGTTGCCCATTTGATGTAGACCAAAATAACTTCATAAGGAAGATCTGGGAACTCCCCCAGGGCATCCCTGCTGGTTATCTAAGGATGGAGGTAGGGTAACCTTCCATTGTGGTTGGAGCACATGTTGCATTGCTGTGGCATTATAAGAAACTAGAAAGTCTTCAAGAATCCCACCTTGCCAAACTTTACACATCAGGGACTCAATAGACCAAACTTTTGTCACCTATCCTACAAATATATTCCCCACCCTCTTTGGGAGTATACAGCTGTTGGAACAGAGGAAATATTAGAGACAAGTTTTTTGAAAGGGATGCCAATAAAGATGCTACTACAGAACAGTCATTCAAATGTTCATCTAGGGTCCTGTCGAATAGCGTCTCTGGCCCTGTGGTGCTGGTCAAGAGGAGGATATTATTCACTATGTCCTCCGCTGCCCCCTTTAAGTTGAGATTAGGGCCAAATTATTGATAGTAAGTGAATTCAAGGGCTCAACCCTCAAACTGTTGAATTATCTTCTTGTAGATGTGTTTCCAACTGTTAGTAATCAGGTTGCCACTTTTACTGTGTTGTCATTTAAACTCAGAAATATTTAAGTTTTTAATCATAGCCCTGGCTTTACCTTTATATCTAAAACTCTTTTTATTACTTCACTTACTTTTATTTTATTTATTTAATTTTATTATTATTGTTTTATTGTATTTTATGTTACATTACATCGTTATGACCTGTGACTACAATGAAACTTATTTACACTCAATCCTGGTTATCCATGCATTCTGTTTCCGCAGATTTACTTATACACTTCTATAAAAGTCTAACCCATTTTTCTTCAAATGTGGTCTCAACATGGCTATACATGGACATGTACTGTAGGGAAAAAAGTCTGAGACCCTTATTGTGCAGCACCAACACAAGCTACACTAAGGGAAACTGTGTTCTTGTTCTCGTGGTATTTGTTGTGTTAAATCACCACATCATTCTGATAATAGATCATATGATCTCACTAAGAACAATGCTTTAATAACCACAGTTCCTGGTTCCGCGGGGTTTTTCAAGAACGTAACCCCTGCGGATAATGAGGATTGAACGTACTTACACAGCTCATTAATGAGCATACCATTTTTCCCCCATGAAGGAAATGTACTGTGATGGACTTCTGCTATATGACCGAGGGATTTCTGTTTGGAAGGAATTTTAGATGTCATATCCCAACCTAACATTATTTGAACTGTTTAGTTATTGATAGAGATGACAAGATTTCCTTTCATGACTCTGTTTGGTCCAATTTATGGTGCTTCCTTGCAGATAATATTATTTGGGTTGTTCTTGTTTACAAGTTGCATTAGTTTTGGCATTTTTATTGATTTCTATTTGTTTCATTTAACGGGCTTAGTTCACTTTGAAGTTTCATGGAAGGCAAGACCATTCTTGGAGGATTCTTGCACTTAAAAAAATAATTTAAATAAAATACATTTTAAATAAACAATTTGGCTATAGATATTTATGAAATTCTCCAAGGGTTTTGGAGTCCTGAAGTACCTGATCTCATTTATATATTCTGTCAATCAGAAAATGTCACATTATCTCTCCCTCTGGGAAAAAATTCTTGGGCAGGCTTGATGAACATTGAAAGCTTAGTTTCCCCTTTCAAAGATTTATGAAATCACATGAACTTGGAATATATTTGTAATTACAAATTACAAGTCTTTTGTAAGTCACCCAGAGTCCCCTATTCTGGGGGAGATGGGCAGGGGAGAAATCCAACAAACAAACAAACAAATAAATTACAGATTTTTTGTCTTTTTCTATGTTTTATTTGTTGTGTTGTTTGTCTTTTCCTTTCTTCTTTATGTGTGGTGAGTTGTTCACTTTTATTTTATCTTTGTTTGAAAATGGAGTAATAAAAATATCTATCTGACATTCTTCAGGGCTTTAACAATAATCCTGGATATCAGTCATATATTATCAATGCACAAATTGTGAAAGTTTCCATAGTTTCCACTTGCCTCTTCTGTTATGTTGTTACGGGCTTCGCTGCGCATTCACATGGATTCAATCACATTATTAGAAGACAAATGCATGGTTAGACCTTGCTATCAATTTTTCAGATTTCAGTGTTTCTTAAAACTGTACATATGTAATACCAAAGTAGGAACTTCATACAAGGTGGTTTGCCCCTCGGTGCTGTAATCAGTCCTTAATATGTGCTGGAACCCTTAATAACTTACTGGAAAGGGAGAAGCAACCTGAGAACGAGGAACAGTATTCACTTGCTCAAATTCTCAAAGTTAAACTTTGAGTTAAACGTTGAAGTTAAGCTATATCCAGTTGAAAGCTGTAAAAGCTCCTAAAATCTGATTTTCACAGCCCTCCTTTCCCATAAATGCATATAGGTGACAGTCTTGTATAAATGCATATCTGTTCTTATTCTGAATTAATCCACTGAAGGCTGAAGGCAGGCCTCTCATTATAGATTGTACCTACCACACTGGTCCAGGTAAGTAAGTAGGTAGATAGGTACAGTAGGTGTGTGTGTGGGGGGGGGGGAGAGAGAGAGATGGATAGATGTTTTTCAATTTCCTAGTCTAGAGCTGAGAGAGAGTGCTAGAGCTCAGACGAGTACAAACACACTGCAGCAACCCAGAACACCAGAAAAAGGAAACAGACTGCCTACACAACATCTTCCAACAAAATAGATACCTACCCAACTTTATCAAAAAGTGCCTGACCGCTCTAGCCACGACAGCACAATGAACACAAGCTATAAAAAGGATAATACTACCGTACATCAAAAACATCTCAGAAACAACCAACAGACTATTACAACCACACAGCATCACTGTAGCACACAAACCAATTAAAGCTTTTCAAAACATCTTAAGTAAACCAAAAAAATCCAGTAGCGCAAGAAGAAAAAACAGGAGTCATCTACAACATATAGTGTAAGGACTGTAACAGCCACTGTAGGCAGAAGACTAGCAGAACGCACCAACTAGCAGTCAGAAGACACAATGAAAACTCCTTAATTTCACAACAGATGGACAGACTCAACCATAGTTTCAACTGGGAAACTGTGAGCATCCTAGACAAAGCTAAATCCAAAAATGCTAGGGAATTCCTGGAAGCTTGGCATTCAGACAAATCAGCCATTAATAGACACATAGAGATAAACCACATTTACACACCATTCAAAAGAGACAATAAAAAAGCTAAGAAAGAAACAAGAAGACCAGGACACATCCTCTCCAGCAGCCAACGCCCAGATAAGCAGGGATTAACACCAGACAAACAATCAAGCAGAAAACAATACCCTGATCAAGGAACTACCAAGGAGAAAACCACACCCCCACCAACACTGATAGGGCAAGCTACTGTATAAAAGCAGGGAGCAAACCCACACTCACTAGCACTGATGATGTTACCTAGTTGGGCAAGCAAACAACCAAGCTCAGAGAGCACTCCAGAGAGTGATTGACCCAACCTCCCTCAGTCAGCCTCTAGACTAGGACTAGAATCTGGGTCTCCTCCTAGTCCAGTGCCTTAACCACTGCATCCCACTGCCTATCTGTACCTATCAGCCAGAAAACATATTCCAAAAAATAAGGCAGTCTAAGATTATCATTTAAAATATAAGAACTGATTAAAATTAACTGCCTATAAAAAGTTAACTGATAAAGTTATTCTTTACAATGTTAACTGATCCCTATCTGCATACACTAACTATTCTCTTTCTAACACACAAATCATTCTGTCACACAGAAACACAAAGTCAGCACACGCACACCCTTCCTTTCAGTAACAGCCTAAAGAGAAGGAAAATAAGAAAAAATAAATAAAGATGGGGAAGAGGTAGCTGCATTGGGAAAAGAAGAACAGATGTAGATTAAAAAGGGAGAAGAGAAAACTAGAGAGGGAAAGAATAAAACAAAGAGAAACCTTGCTCAGGGATTTAATAAAGGGCGAAAATCTGCTGTGTGTAAGCAGCCACTCCTCACCTACCCAGCAAAGACTAATTTGATTTTCAAAGAAAATAAGAGATGCTTGCAGTTATTTGCACGTTCTTCCCATTCCTTTGTGTTCAACAGTCTCTTCTGTTCTTATTGGGGAATATAAACGGCTCTGTCTCCTTAAGTCATAGATAATTATTGGGGGAGGGGGGGGAACACTAATTTTTCTTTCAGGAAATACAGTAATTGATGTAGTAGATGGTTAATGATATTCATCAACATCTTTATTCCTCCAGATTTTGTCCAACAGTTGCACCTGGCATTTATTCTCACCTGGTAAAATATATATTTCCAATTAATTTTATCCAATACTTCTACACTCAGTGCAGGTAATATAGCTGTGGTGTGAATTGGAGGGAGGAGGGGGAGGGCAGTTCTTAGACAATGCATTGGATCCTTCCAGGATGACAGTTTTCATCCTTTTATTTTTCATTAATTGCTTGTATCTCACATGTAACAAGACTTTTGATTAACTAGCAAAGAGGAAAATAAGTTCTCAATAACTGTAGAGGGAGGCAGAGACAGCAGAATGCAAAAGCTATTAACAGATAAAAGAGACAGTAAATGAAACCTCAGCCCTGAGAAAGAAATAAGCATAAGAAAGAGATTCAAAATAACCCTGCTTTGATTCTACATAATATAAGAGAGAACAAACTGAAATTCTGGCAAACTTTCAAGATTCTGTTATTATACCCTACAACAATAAAGTAGAATTCCAAAAACGCTTGCGGTGTCTAATTCCTGATCTAACTTACCTTGAAGGACTAACAATAAGAGACTATTTTGATTAAATAATTATTTACAGGTTTCACTGCAATTGGTAATGTGTTAACACCATTTTGCCAAACAAGTTAACAATAAAATAATTCCACCAATTTGCTTGTTAAGTAAATGAAGCCATGAGCAAAGTTATAATGATCCTGAAGATTTTATTCTTGTAATTAAAAAAGAATAGTCTGACTCTATATTTCCTGGTGGTTTGGGGGATAAGTGGGGAGAAAACAGGATTGACTGTAAATAAAAATCTCATGTTGTAGTACAATTTCTTGCAGAATCTTGCCAAATTGGGACCTATCCAGGTAATAGCCTGCCCACATTCCTTACCATATCTATTCTGTATTTCTTTAACTACAGAAGGAATACGCACTGATTATTATAATTACACCAACACATATTACAGTATCAACATACAGGTAGTCCTCGACTGCAATTGGGACTGGAATTTCCATCGCTAAGCGATGAGGTTGTAAAGTGAAATGTCACATGACCACATTGCTTAGCAAGAGCAATCCTGGCACTCCCCATTGCTGTCGTTAAGCAAATTCCACCAGTCCTTAGCTGAGGAACCACCCCAATCCAAGCCATTCCGGGCTTGGTCCCTCCCAGCCTTGAGCCTCAGGGTATAGGACTGCCTCCAACTCCCCCCACCCGCCTATCTCTCCCCCCATCTCTGCACACCCCTGGGGTTGCTTGCCATGCTGTGGCTCAGGGGCTTTTTGGCACTCCTTCCCCCTTCACTCACTCACTCACTTGCGCACACACAATGCACTCTTCTTCCCTCTTTCACTCACTCACTCACACACAACACACACTCCCTCTCCCTTTGTTCGCTCACATGCACTAGTGCTCTCCTTTCCTCCTTCACATGCTCAAGGACTCTCCAGGGGTGCTTCTGGCAGTGAAGGAGCACTCCAGGAGTGCTTCCGGCACACGCTCTCCAACTCACATTGGAAGCCGCTGGCTGTTCGTGAGGTTTCCTTCTTCTTCCTGCAAAGCCCCAGAGCTGCAGCACAGTGCGAAGGAGGTGCAGTGCATGTGAGCAAGCGAAGGGGGAAGGAGGGCACTGGTGCATGTGAGGAAGCAAAGGGGGAAGGACGGCGCAGTGCATGCATGTGAGCGAAGGTGGGAAGGAGGCTGTGGTGTGTGCAAGCAAAGAAAGGCCAGGATGGGTGGTGGAGACTTACAAGAGAGACTTGCAACCTCCCCTGCCAGTTTCCCCATTGACTTTGCTTGTGGGAAGCTGGCAGGGAAGTCTGCAAACGGTGATCACGTGATCACAGAGTGCTTGGAAACTGGTTATAAGTGTGAACGGGTTGCCAACAGCCCAGATCGCAATTATGTGACCACAGAGGCACTGCAATTCAGGAACCGGTTATAAGTCCATTTTTCAGCACCACTGTAACTTTGAACAGTCACTGAATGAATGGTCATAACTCAAGGACTACATCTACATTAATTAATTTAGCATCACATAAACAAGGGACAGGTTTTTGCCCTCGGCCAATACAAAGTAAACCTAGGCTTAAAAAAAAAAAGGCAGGAACAGAAAGCAGTTTCTAAAATTTGCTTTAAAAAGCAGGAGTTATCTTGCTTAGATATATCCTATATATACAGAAACGTAGAATCTTCCCCATTAATTTCAATATTTCTTCCCACAATGAATGCTAGGGAGAAACAGGATGGTGTATGAGTTCAATGTCTGATCTTTTGGAAAGCAGCTTCTATATGCAATAACTATAAAAGCGTCCATCAGCTATGAAAGTGCCATTTTTACCTGTGAATTTTTCACGTTTTGGGCATTTTTTCCTCTCCCAGAAAGGGAACTGCTTTGGAGTAAATCTAGCTTAATGACTTTTGAGTGTTATGATTAATAGGCAAAATATTTTTAAAAGCAAGCATAAGTGGCTGTTACAAAATAGGAATATCAAATTAAACCAAAACATACTAGTGCGGTATAAAAACTCTACTAAAAAGGCATGTATTTGGGGTTCCAGAGACAGGAAACAAAGTGCAGGGGGTTTCATAATTAGCCTTTCTTTTTTTCAACTTTTCAGGTTAGAGTTTCTTTTTAAGAGGTCTGGAGGAAAAAAAACAACAACTGAGGTTCCAGCTGAAACTCTCCAAGCAGGCTTTTTGAGATTACTCACTGGCAAAACAAATATTTTTCACCTTTCAGAACGAACAAACTATTTCTCACTGTAAATCAAACCATAAAAAACCTCTACAATTTCTTGCAATGGCCTTGATCATTCGGGATGAATTACATATGCATTTTTCCTAATACTTTTCAATAGAATCAGTTCACACATTCAGCAAAGTGAACGAACAGAAATGATGAGTAATCAAATCTTTCCACCAGGGAACTCCCTAGATTTAAGGCATTCAACTTTGAAAGTTACAGAGGAAAAATACTGTATATAGCCTGTTTCTACAGGATGAGAGGAAACTAAAAAATAGAGAAGGCATCAAATGATCATGGCAGGTGCCGCCATTCATTCTCATTTTGAAATATCATGCTTTGAAGAATAATTTACTATGGTCAATTCTTCTAACCTAACAAAGAGAGCAGGCACCTTAGTTGTCAATTATGCTCAACAGTGATCCATATGTGTATGTTAATAATAACGCTGGGAGAGTGATTCAGAGAAGCAAAGTATCTGTACAATTTTTCTGTCAGTTCTTGATATCATCATCTGGACATATTACACCTTAATATATTACTTTATTGTGAGAGACAGTGCGTTTGCATGCTTTTTTAAAGTGACTTTCCCCTGCCATCTCTTACAGCCACACTCCACTCCTCCACTTAAGCATACAGCTTTCCAAAGTGGATACATTTCCTCCCAACTCTAAGTGAGATTCATCCACGTGTCTTCCAACAACCCATTATTCTAGTTTTATGTACATTAATTCATTTGGCACATACTTCTAAGGAACAAGCAAACATTATTTGTAGATCAACTTCCAGAATAATGCCATTACTATCCTAGGAAATACAGTTAGTTAGGTGCCACTGAGTCAAATTCAACTCTGGGTAAATGCATGGGCAAATCCTCACTATTTTGACTTCTTTCTAGCAATAGGTTGCAGCTCTTCCAAGGACATTCCAGTAATTTCTTTGATCCTTTAAATGTAAGATGTAGCAAGAAAAATGTACCATACTAATATAGTGTTGAAGGAATTACAGGGGGTCCTCAGATTACAACCACTTGTTCAGCGACCGTTCAATCTTGCTGCAGTGCTGAGCAAGGGCAACTTACAACTGGTCTTCAGAGTTCTGGCTGTCACAATGTCTCTGCGGTTGCCCAAACGCAATTTCCGACATTCCCTGCTGGCTTCCCACAAAGTCAATGGGGAAGCTGACAGGAAGTTGGAAGTCGCGGTCATGTTAGGTCCTCGCTTAATGACCTGCACAGTCTTCACTTAACGATGGCAACCAGGACCACCATTGCTAAGCAATGTAGTCACGTGGCACTGTGCTTTATAACCACGTTGCTTAATGTCCTAGTAAAAAACAGAACATTCCAGTAGAAAACAGAAAAAGGACACCCATCCGTGTACCTTCACTGGTGGCGGCATTCTTTTGAGTCTTGGTCGGAGTGTGATCTGTACTTGAACTCACGTCGGATGAGATGCTTGAGCTGCCTTTACCTACAAAGAAAACATTGGAACATTTAAAAAAAACCCCTTCACAACACTTTATGTAACAAAGCTTTAATTATCATCTAATATCTGGGTTCTGAAATTAGATCGTAAGGACCATTCTGGAAATCTAACAGAGCAGAGAAAGAACTGCTCTTAAGAGCCATAGCACAGAGTGGCAACCTTTTTATAAACTTTATTAGAATTCTACACACAAAATAAACATTAAAAAACACAATAGAGAAGCATATACAGAAACATAAACCTGCAAATACAAAACTAAACATCTGACTTCAAAAACATATAGTCCACTTCCGTCCTTCACTTTCCTCACAGATCCATTAGCCATTTCTTATTCTTCTATACTGCTGCAATCACTATTTAAATTTTCCATTATCTCCCCTCGAGTGGCAATATTTTTAAAGACAGTTTAAAACACAAGAAATGAAAGATAATGGGCCACATTCCAAAGACACCTATGTCCCTGCTTACAGATGTGCTTTCAACTTCTTCTGAACAGCAATCCCAGCCACCTGTGTGACAAACTGATTTGCTGTGGAGTTTCAAAACCAGTTTGCGGTACAATACAACATTTCAGCATGTGAAACTCAAGATTTTAAGAAAGTGAGATCACAAGCATTCAGATGAAAATAACTCATTCATTAGCTGTAAAACATCCGACTGAGTTAAAGTTTTCACTGTCTTGTCTTATTTTAAGCTGAAGCCAGCTAACCTGATGGGAAAGGGAGTCCACAGAATGGATGTTATAATAAAATTCTCTCTTTTTTAAAAAAGCAGAACATTAAAATGTCTGCCAAGAAATAGATTTCTGCTTCCACCCCCCCACCCCCCACCAAAAGAATTGCCATCCTAACAGCACTGAAGGGGAGGGAAAAGATTAAGAGCAACGGTGTTTTTTTCCTGAATCACATTTCAAATTCGAAAAACATTTCAGTTTTATGTAGGTTATCTGTTTTAAGGCAATACATTGCATACAGTAATATCTGATACAACTGCCAGAAGGAGAGATTGCAAATCTTTTATCTGAGTCTTATGTATAACGTGTCTTTTTTTAAAAAAAATCTGCATTTTTTTTATGACAGTATGTTGATGGCTTTTGAAAAGAATTCCATACAGAGAGAACACATCACTTGCAGCAGCAGGATACCAAAGCAAATCACTATGAAAGACAGATTCTTCAGAAAACCTGGAAATAAAAGGCCTACCTCACAGCTGTTTGATGAGGTTTACCTCCTCCCTTCAGCCAACTCAGTAATCAGTGTGACTGCATGAAGAGCCCAACAACTACTTCATAGTGAAGTTTATCACTTTTTTATTTATTTGATTTATTTCAAACATTTCTATAACACTCAATCCCAAGATTCTGGTTGGGGTAGAACAATAAAAAATGGCATACAAGTGGCATCCTGATTGTGCCAATTCCCACAATTAAAAACCCAACAACACAATACACAATGCCCCCTCCCAATATAGCCTAGGCACCAAAAGTCTGCTAAAAAGAAAATTTTCAGCATCTGCTTAAATATTAGGGGGCCAGGGACACCTCTGGAGATGTGTATTCCTGTGTTTATAAAATGCTTTAGAAACAGATAAAGTATTTCCATCATCCAAGTCAGAAGGCTGTATTTATGGGGGCGGGGGGGGGGATTGGTCCCTATATAGAAGACTGACTGCTCAACACCCATCTTTCATTTATTGTATAATCATCTTACATTTATTTATTTATTTAATCAATCAATTTACATAGCTACCCATCTCACTGAAGTCACTCTGGGCAGCATACAAAGATTAAAACAAACAAAAACAATGGCACAGTTCACAAAAATTAATATTTTAAAAATCCATACTATAACACATCCCTGGAGTTGAAAAACCATTCCACTTTAAATCACTTGAGACTGTAACAAATAATCATGCAACAGGGCTCACTTAACCTCCTGGCCCAAATGCCTGTGGGAACATCTAGGTCTTTATCGCCTTACAAAAGGCCAACAAGGTCAGGGCCATCCAGATCTCCAGGGGAATGCTTTTCCACAGGGCAGGCGCAATGACTCTGCTTTGATAAGTGTAAGAAATTCCCTTAGCCAATGCATTTTTTTAAAATTCAGGACGCAGATGAATGCCATTCAACAACGTCTGTAACAAGCTGTGGTGACACGTACATAATTATGTCATTACACAAATGACATGCTTATGTAATGATATGACGTCTGATGCAAACACAGAAATCATCATTTGCATGATGATGTCATCACCACATCATAATTTGCTCCCCTTGGGGATGCCTCTGATGCCAGCTATGTTCCAAATGCCCTTGGAAGAATGACATCCCATTTCCTCTTGTTCCTAATCCAAATCAAAGTAAGTAACATAAAACTAAGAGGTAAGGTAACATATTAGGGTCAGTCTTCACATCAGGTCTGGCTGTAAATTTTGACTCCCCAGACACTTAACCCCTCATTAAGGAAACTGTCTTTAGCAGAAATTTCTCAGTCACCATTTTTTTTTTTATCATAGACACAAATTAAACAGACTTCAGTGTATAGGAAAGAAAGGCTTTACCCAAGTCTGTGTTCCAGGATTTGAATTTTATGGGGGGTTTTCTCCATCTTTTTTGAGCATCAGATACTTGGCCTTTCTCTTGATGCGGTTGCAAGACACCTGAACTTTATCAATATAATGGTTTTCTGTATTCTGAGACTGCTGGTTCCTGCCTCCCCAGCTTCATTCACAACATTTAATATCCAGTTTTAGACATCATCGTCGTCATCACTGTTATTATACACAAGGGAATATGTACATAACCTCTACTGTATAACTATAAAGCTAGGATACCATCTTATATGCTGCTCAGCACGTGTTTCTCATGAAGCCCTCTGTTGAAAAAATACTGAAGACTATATACTAAGTAAAAACATCCCACCCTTATTCTATGTGAACACCTGAAAAACAGATGGAAGCATTCACTGAATTCAAGACAAGCAAGAAGTGTCTGGTGCCAGCCTCAGATAGATCCCTGATGCCCAATTTACACCTACTTAGAAGAAGAAACTAAGAAAAGAGTGAGAAAAGGGGGATGATTTCCCTTCTGTACTGCAGACTAAGATTCATTTTGCACAAGACTGAGAAGTATGCACTCTGAAAGGTTTCTGCAACGGAAAACAGCGTTTTTAGCAGATGTATAGATTTCTTTACAACCACATTTTTAATGTTTGAAGCTCACATATTGCTACAAGTTCAGCCCCTTCACTAACCTTGATCATATTAGTGCAGCTTATAAACCTGCTGGTATAGTTAGGCAATTTTAGATTCTGGACTTACTGGCTTTATGGGTAAGTAGGAAGACTCTTTTAACTGGAGTGTGAAGAACTAAATCTCAGATATTTTCAGAAGAATAGGAAGAATTTTTACCTTCCAATTACTTAAGCATAGATGCAACAATTTACCTCCCTGCTTGCCCTAAGCTCTTCTGTTGAGTTGGAGAAAGGTAGGAATGACACATGAATAACTAACACTTGGCGTTGAGCAACTAGTACATCCATATATTTCATGAACACCTCTGGGAATGTGAATAAACCAAAAGGAAAAAAAGAAAAGACAATGGCAAAATAAAAATAGCATATACTCAATGGAGAATGGATATGTAAAGATATACCGTATTTTTCCGACTATAAGACGATACTTTTTTCTAAAATCCTTACCCTAAAAATTGAAGGGCGTCTTATTCAAGGAAGTCAGCCGAAGGGAGAACCACGCGGTTGCAAAACTGCCCATACTTTGTTTCTGCAGACAGGCTTCCTCCTATTGCTAGCCTCCAATCACGAGTGAAATAGCTTGTCTCCCAAACAGACTTCCTCCAATCACGAGCCTTATGTAACTGACGTCAGCTGATGCTGAACAAACCAATTAGAGGAAGGGTGTTTGCAGAGACAAGCTATCGGCAGTTTCACTCGTGCTTGAATGTAGTCAGTTATGCAAAAGAGCATGGAAATAGAGCTGCAGAGAGATGGTTTGGACCTCCTCCCACCGAATGTAGCAGGTAAATGTTGACTAATTACTAAATAAAAATGTGTTCTGCACTATCTTTAAAATATTGATTTCTTAGTTTTGGGTTGGAAAAGTGGGGGTCGTCTTGTACATGGGGGCGTCTTATTGACAGAAAAATACGGTACATCATTCAAAGTACTGCTTTGGAATAAAGGTAAGACGCTTGCTAGATCTATTGGATAGAACTTTGTGACATGGATCCAAGCATTTCAGTCCTGAAGTTCTAAAACAACTCATCATGCCCCATCTTCTTTGGAACAGTAAATTATTGAGCATTGAATCATCAGCTGGCATTTCTGAAAGGAAGGGCTGTCTTGAAAATTAGAGACTGGACTTCTTTTCTAATGCAAGGGAAAGTTGGAAAATGCAAAACCTTCAGAGGGGTGAAATTATTATGAGTCCTGTTCATTCCCAGATTGAATAATTACCAAAATCCAAGTGATAAAAGTTATTTCCAGAGCTTGATGAGTCTTGGAAACCTGTTTCCAAAGAAGGGAGCATCTAGATATGGGCTTAGTCAAAGATGAAGTTTGGTATTATTCTCAATTTTCTGTGATACAGAATATTTTATTGGTCCTCTTACTTTCCTAAACATAGAACTTGGCAGAGGTAGAATAAGCAGAAAAATCACTTGTAAAGTTGAACAGGGGTTGATGCAACAGCACTTGTAAGCTACAACTATTAATGGGAAACTACCGTAGATATTCTTTTTTTTATTTTTTTTTAGATTTTTATCCCACCTTTATTATTTTTTATAAATAAGACGGTGAACTTACATAATCCTCCTTCGTCCTCCTATTTTCCCCACAACAACCCTGTGAGGTGAGTTGGGCTGAGAGAGAGTGACTGGCCCAAAGCCACCCAGCCGGCTTTCATGCCTAAGGCAGGACTAGAACTCACAGTCTCCTGGTTTCTATGCCAGCACCTTAACTACTACACCAAACTGGCTCTCATTATGATCATATTATTATTATGATCATATTATTATGATCAGATATTCCGCATTTCGTAAAAGTGAAAATGCAACTAAAATGAGGTTGATTCACATCAGAAAGCTAAACATAGTCAGACTTCCAGATTCCTCCACCATCACTTTCCTTGTGTTAATGTACTCTTTCCAACCTACTTTTCTTGTATAGAGTATGTTTATTCAACAGGGGAAAAAGCAGTTTCAACCTGATTCATATTTGAAAGTAGCATCACATGTACTGGCCCTTAGTGAGGTTTGTAAACGGCCACTTTCTGGAGTCATTTAAATCATTAAGATTCAGTCTCTTCTATTGGAAATCATTAAGAACTAATTCCAGGTGATCACATATGAAAGCTCCTGTAAACTGGAAGAAAACTAATTCTTTATTTATTTCAAGCCATCAGTGCATCTTACCTAATTTATATACTGTAGTTATATGTTGGTACAGCATACAGTACAAGTAAATATTTTGTGAATCAGGAATATGGGCAAGCATATTTGCAAATTGTTATAAATCAGTAGGTCCCAATGTTTAAAGTCACAACATAAATTAAAAGAAATACCTCCCCGCCCCACCCCCCCAGAAAATAGATGCGGAATCATGTATCATTGATTGAAAGAAATCCTGGAATTTATTTTTGTTTCTTTGCTTGTTATGTCACTCATCCAATCAAGTGAGGAAAAAAGTATTCTTCTGAACAGAGACAATCCATGAGATCAACTTCTCAAGCATAAATATTTAGGTAGCTTATCCATGTGCATGCATACATGTTCAGTTTCATGTTTACACAAAAAGCTATAGAGATAGATACAGACTTATATTTACGGCTGGAGGGCAGGGAGAGACCACACAGGAAGTTATTTTCTCCACTGTAAAAACAACACAAGGCTATGATAGCTTAAATCCTCATGCATCATGAACTTTCAAAATTCAATGTCAAATTAACTTTACCGCATGAGAACCACGGCAATATTACAGCTTCTTTCTATAGTACTCAGTTCATTATCAGAAATCTTGTATCATAACAAGGATCTCAAACTAGGGCCCCAACTTTGCCAGGACTTTCTAAATCTTTGAGACAGGTAATGTTTGCATAGAAAATGGTCATAATATGAGTTCATCCCACCTGGTCTAGAAGATTCCATTCTTATTTACACAGCCCAAGGAGGAGTCATTCTGAGGTGACAGTTTCTACACAATGTGATATGTCAGAGATCTATAACGGTCAAATTATGATCAAATAGTCAAAATTTGGAAGCCAGCTTAGAACAAAGCTTAGAACTGAAATTGTACAGTTAATATAGACATTTAAATGTTTTATGGTTGTTGTTTTTTTTAAATCTGAAAGCCACCTTAAAATTGACAATATTAAGCTACACAGCAACCTATATAATCTGGAAAATACATGGATTGAAAGGATGTCAAGGTGACAGAGTCAAGTGGAGCTAAAACAAGATGGCTATAGCTTAGCTAAAACGGTCTAAGATTCTGAGATCAGAAAACTGGTACAAAACATTTAACTTACAGCTCCACAAAGAGCCTCCCAAGGAGGGAAAAATTAAAAGGAGAGGGCGGCAGAGAAATAAACATCAACTGTACAAATCCTAGCTACGACTCAACTGCATATGTTCATAGCACTCATGACTGAGGAACACGGCAGTTCAATTGTGCTGATCTATGGGTGGCAGGGAGTGATGAATTTGGGAGATGGAGGAATAGGTTAAATCTAAATCTGCAGCCTCCCAATGAAGACATACATATATGTGGGGCAGTGGACTCCCATAGCTGGATCAAGTGAGGAAGCACGAATACAGAACTCATTTTGACATATATACCTTTTTGCTTGAAATATAAACTTTTTGGCCTGATTTACTATGCAACAAGGAGATCGGTATTATAAATGGGAGGAAAGAACATTTTTACCTCTAACTCCACTTGAAACAAAGGATACTAATTACTGTAATTGCTGAAAGGTTAAAAAAACAACAACCATGGAACCAAATGTTTTTTAACAGCACTTCAGAAGGAAGGAACCCAGGCTTAAACACAGAAACACAACCCTAGAGCTCTTCAGATTTCCTACAATAAAGCCATGCAATGATTTCAGAGCTGAAAGAGGAGGTTCAGTAAGCTTGAACCTCATTTCTTTATTCCCCAGTTATGGTTGGGCTTAGAAAACCACGCCCTTGTAGCCCTCAAAATTGAGTTCTGGGTGAATTGGAGGATAGTGTATGAATTCTGAATTCTTTCTGGAAATTTTTCAATGGGTAGTTCCTTCCATACAGCACTGTTTCCAAATCTGAAGCGGGCTGGTGCTTTGCACAGCCTTCTGTTCCCTGCCAGAGAAGGGACAAACAGTGAACTCATTTTGCTAAGCGTTCCCCTTAAAGGATCTGCTAGGAAGGCTGAAATCAGGAGCCAGAAGGAGGGGTGAGGAAAGAGTTCTGTACAATGGGGAAATGGATAACTTCTGTAGAGCTTCACCAGAACAAAAAGAAATATTTTTTTTATTATTATTATTATTATTATTATTATTATTATTATTATTATTATTATTTGAACTCTATAGCAGCTGAATAAATCTACCTGGCCATTAAACAGTAGCACTCCTGACTTTGGACTGGTGTGGAGTTTTTGTATGAAAGTGTTTTACGTGAAAGAAGATGGCTTATTTCTCTTTTCCCACTTTCTACGATTCAAACTTCCAGCACTAGCTAGCTAGTTTGGGGGAGAAAGAGGAGTGGGGTGCACAGAACATGATAGTCTTGCTCAGACAAACCTTTTCCAAAAGTCTCCTTCCTGCTCTGTGTAGAAAATATTATTGATTGGGCAATATAACTTTATCCCAAAGCTGTATTTATAAAAGGCTACTGACAGGCAGCTTTTCAACTCTAAAAGCCTAAAAAAAACAACAACCCAACAACAACATGAGTTTTCCTGCAAGTCAGCTATAATCCCTGCAGTGATGGGTCACCATACTTCTAGCCAGCAGAAACTGGAATGAACTCCTAAAAGAGGCTGGCTGATAATACAAGAGATTTCCTTTCCAAGGTCACAAGGGGTTGGATAAATTCCTTCTGCAAATCAGATCCAATAGGAAATGGAAACAAATGGCTAGTTGTTCCTCTTGTCTTGGTAGATTTCCCTACACCTCTAGAAGGATTTCTCTGGTTTTGATTTGTGGCACTCTACTGTATTACCTGAATAATTACAAACTGAATTCAAACCCCTTTGTATCTGGCAATTTCTCACAACCACAAAACCCAAAATTATGATAATCTCAATCTTTATATGAAAGTTCTTGCTCTTGTCATAATAGGCTTGGAAGCATAAAGATTTTGATTAGTTCTCCAAAGCCAAAATGGAATTCAGTTGATGTGTCCAATAATCAGGGTTTACAGCTTCAGTTTATTAACCCTCCTCATAACTACCAGAAAAAACCACAATCTACATCACAGCTTCTTGCATGGCTGCAAATACCACAAATATAATTAAGTAAAAAATCTGCACTTTATCCCTTCTAGCAGCCACTATCAATTTCAACAGCAAAGAGTTCCATTCTTTTATAAATTCCTTTCTTTTTTAAATACACAATTCATTGATACTAAAACATATTTCTGACTCCACTGAAAATTGATTCTATAGAGATCAGCTGTTGCCAGGTGGACATTAAAATGTAACAGCAGCCAGAGTATTACTTGATATGCTTGCCTATGTTTTAATATATATCCTAGAAGAGTTAAGGCCCATTTTTAAAAAGCTACAACCTGTTGCATACCACAGGTGCGACATTACTAGCTTGTGCATCATGCATATAGCTACGCCAAACATAGTATCCTTGTGTGGCAAACATATTCTGCTGTGTAATGTTAAGGTAATTTTTGTTCACCTTGATCAGTGGGCACTTAATCTGTCAGCATCACAACAGTCCCTTGGTAATACTGTATAGCAGAGAAAGGGGGAGTTCAGAGATGCCATGGTGATAATTTAATAAGCACTGTAACATGAATACTTGCAAAAGTCATTAACTCACTACTATACAACAAATTCTGTTAGCAAAGCTTTTATAAAATTTACTATCCTGCAAGCCTTTGGGATTGGTTCAAAATAGGGAAAGGAGTACGACAAGGCTGTATACTGTCACCCTGCTTATTTAACCTATATGCAGAGTACATCATGAGAAATGCCAGGCTGGAAGAATCACAAGCCGGAATTAAGATTGCAGGGAGAAACATCAATAACCTCAGATATGCAGACGATACCACCCTAATGGCAGAAAGTGAAGAAGAACTAAAGAGCCTCTTGATGAGGGTGAAAGAGGAGAGTGCGAAAGCTGGCTTGAAACTCAACATTAAAAAAACTAAGATCATGGCATCTGGACACATCAATCCCTGGCAAATAGAAGGGGTAGAAATGGAAGCAGTAACAGCCTTCATTTATTTGGGCTCCAAGATCACCGCAGACGGAGACTGCAGCCATGAAATTAAAAGACGCTTGCTCCTTGGGAGGAAAGCTATGGCAAACCTAGATAGCATATTAAAAAGCAGAGACGTCACCTTGCCGACAAAGATCCGCATAGTCAAAGCTATGGTTTTTCCAGTAGTAATGTATGGCTGTGAGAGCTGGACCATAAAGAAGGCTGAACGCCGAAGAATTGATGCCTTTGAACTGTGGTGCTGGAGAAGACTCTTAAGAGTCCCCTGGACTGCTAGGAGGTCAAACCAGTCAATCTTAAAGGAAATCAACTCTGATGACTGAACAACAACAACAAAGCCTTTGGGACAGAAAGTAAACACAGCCACTGATCCTCCTGGGCACTTCCATTGCTGCAGTTTGTGAATGGCATGCTGGGAGGCAAAGGGCCTAATGGAGACAGCATCTCTGGTCATGGTGCAAAGGATTGACACCATACAAACACTTTCTTCCCAATGCAAAGAGATGTGGCAAGAAAAGAACTGCATTTCTGGGACTGAAGAGCACCTAGAGTATTTGGCAGTTTGTGATGACCCACTAGCAGATCGCACATGGCTTTGCAACAGCAACTGGGGGACTCTTCAGGTTTTGCTGCATCTAGTTGACTATATAATACCTCACAAACAATGGTAGGCAACTTGATTACAGCTGTAGTCACAGGGTTCTTGAAGCTCTCTCCCTCATGTTAGAGCAACATCAATCTGCAAAAATCTTTCCTGGCCTTTGTGGAAGACTTCAATGTTAATTCTTTCCAACACCAGAATTCCCAGCAAACAAAGCCGTAAGAAGCTTGGAGATTCCATCTTTTCATCAATTTTGAACCTGGAGCTAAAATATTCATTTCAGTGGGAGGAAGCTGGTTTAAATAAGTGAGCATGGAGAGGAAAGAAAGAAAGTAAAGCAAACTCTCCCTTACATCTGCTTTGATGTAAGAGAGATGACAGAAAACCTACAGGGTTCGGGCTGAGTTTAGCCAGGACATATTGTGGTGGAGCCTTTGAGTTAGTCTTGGCTCCTGGTGACTGCCTGGACTAGTCCCTGCAGTTTTCTTGGCAACATTTTCAGAAGTGGTTTGTTGTTGCCTTCTTCCCTGGCTTAAAGTCATTCAGCTGGCTTTGTGCCTAAGGCAGGATTAGAACCCATGGTCTCCTGGTTTCCAGCCCAGTGCCTCTAACCACTATCCCAGTTGGCTCTCTTAGCCAGGACATTAACATCCATTACAATCAGTGGGACTAATTCAACTTATTCAGTCTGGATTTAATATGACAGTGTCATATGCTCAGCTGCAAATGTATGGCATATTCATATTATACTATGTACTTATTTATGTTTTGCTAAAATAAGCATAGGAAATCGTTGATTGCTCAGAATTCTGTGGTAGCTGCATTATAAGCCTACCTTATAATGTTACCATTTTTTGGTTCCTGATGGAATAGAATTGACCATTAAACTCTTTCATCTGCATTTTGTGGCCTTCTCAGATGCTTAGTTCATAGAAAATATTATGTCACAATTACTTATTTATCTACTCAATTTGTATGGCCACTCATTTCAACAAATTGACTCTGGGCAGTGAACAATCTTAAAATAATTTAAAAACAATTCCCATCACAAACATGAAGACTAAAATACATAGCAGCTAAAGATGAGGTCACAATCAATGGTTGCTAGCACAACCAGGAGATGGGACCCTTCACATACTTGGGTGCCCAGGCATAGAACCAGCAGGCCCTCCTGGTCCAGGAATGGGAGCAACTGGCACGCAATCCAGAGATGTTCAAAAGCCCTCCTGGCCATGGCTGCCACCAGCCGTGAATCGAGGAGGAGCCCCAGATTGTGCACCAGCTCTGTCTGAGACAGTGCCATCCCATCCAGAACCAAAGATGGAAGATTCCCAGCACTGGAAGGTCCAAACACCCAAAGCCACTGTCTTGCTTGAGCTGAGCTGAAGTCTGTTGTGCCCCATCCAGGCCCGCACAGCCTCCAAGCACTGGGATTAAAATGCAGGAATTTTCTTCTTGCATGGCTAGAAGAAATAAGACATTAACTACAGTGTTGCAGATTCCATCTTCATTATACACAAATCAGGAGCTGTGCATTAAAATAAATTTGGGTCAATTTTTAAATAGTTCAGCTTTACATTCTGGGAATATTTTGTGATTTCTTTAGCAGGCTGGAGTTCCTTTTACACCAAAACCCCTGGCTCATATGTAACAAAAACATGCTAGAATGCAGTAGAATTGAAATGAAATCTGAGTTAATTGCTTCTCCTAGACTTCATGATGAGGTAAGGGGAAGGAGAAAATACCCAAATTCACTGCTTCATATGGACACTTTCTGACTCATCTGTGCAATGCTAAATTATGATTGAAAGGTATGAGTGAATTGGCCCACAAAGTGATGAGATCATGTTTTATTTTAAAAAATGTATATGCATGCATGAATCAGCCAAAACTACACAAAAGGCAGCACGTTCTTTGATCAAAGGAAAAGACAATAGGATAAGTATAATCCTTAGACAATAGGATAAGTATAAATAGAGAAACCGGTATGAAGTAAGGGGTATTCAATGCAAAAATAAGTAAGTGGATACACGTGAGAACAGGGAGTTCCTCAGTTTTAGGAGAAAAAGGCAAGTAGTTAATCATGTGTTTATGCTTAGACTACAAATCCTAAAAGCAATTGAAAACTGCACTATTAAAAAGCACAGCCTGCTTGACAGCAAAGGCTTGATAGGTAACCCCCAATCTGCCTAAATAAGCCTGCCAACTGACATATAGCAGAATCAGCGCAAAAGAATGTAAGGTCATTAAGGCAATAAATCATTTTTAAAACCAAGATTGTGTAGCCATTAAACATGAGCAAGATACAGAGTATCAGGCCAGATAGGTCACCCTAACTTTTTAAACCTAGATTCACAACATGGTGAACCAAGATAAAATTACACATTTTGGGAAGATGATTAGAATTCTGGAATGAAATTTCTCCTAAGAGAATTTAAGGGGAATCTTTCCTCAGTTTCAGACTAATAACCTTTCTCTACTTCAAGATAAATTTCATTTTCTATACCCCTTGAATCTTCCATACTCCTTGTTTCAATCTTTCCCTCCTGTTCCTTCTTCAGAAAGTCCTAGTAGTTGCAATTTGGGAAAGATTGGTACCATCTGTAAAATGTTGGCTTTCTTATTACCATATTGAAAAAGGCATGGAGATGATCAGGCTGTAAGTATGCGTTGGTCAGTGGGAATGAAATCCACTTGAATCCTATTATTTGGCAATGGCAAACTGAAAACTGGAAAAATTAACCGTCATCCAGAAGTACACAGCTGCTGGTAGTTAGGCTAGTATAACAGAATAAATCCCACCCGGGTTGGCTTGCCAGTTAATGTTGCTTCCATCTGCAAGACCCCAATCTGTTTGATGTAATGGGCTCTCAGCTAAACAGCTTTGACTATCAACCTGGCATTTCTGTTGGCTACATAATTATTAGTGCCCTGAAGAAAGTAGGACAATCTGTTGTTGAAGTCCCAATAGGCTGTTCTGTCAATAAAGTTTCTAAATACTGGGCCCTTCCTAGGGCATATAACTGCCACTCAAGTAAGGCATACACTGTCTTCTACATCTGGAGCTTCGCATATAAACTTCCCTCTCACAGGGAATGGAATGGAATGGCCCTTATTTTACCATGGAGTCCAGCAACTCAAATCTTGCTCGGGCAAGAGGTGTTCTACAATACTATGTCAAACCCATTGTCAGGTATTTTTCTATTATCCTTGGCCTAGTGTCTGGCTGAAAGTAGATATTCAGTTGACAGCTTGTGCTGCAAAATAATTTTAACAGATTGGTTTATCCACATAGTAGGCTGAGCCATAGCTATCTATTATTCTAGGCACATTTTGCATAGCCTATCAGGGTCCATTAGGAGAACCCTCATCAACAAAGACTTTAACTGTTGTCTAATTATGTATGGGATAAATACCTGTCTTGGCTCTTACCATGGAGATTGGTATATTCTTATCAGCTCCTAAGATACCTCTTAAAAAACCAGTCTGCTTTTCTTCAAGTATAGGGGCCTTTGTTAGAGCTCACAATTCTGCACTGGAGATCAACAATGGAGCTATTTTTGCCTTGTAAAGGGGTCAACATACCTGGATAATTATAATTGAGTAATTTAAGTACAGTTATTCTTCATTGAAAACCACTCATTCAGCAACCATTCAAAGTTACAACAGCACTGAACAAGGGGGATTTACCACCATTCCTTGTAGCTGCGGCCATTGCAGCATCCTCATGGTCATGTGGTCATGATTCAGACACTTGGCAACTGGCTCACAATTATAACAGTCGCAACATCTCGTGGTCACATGATCACCATTTGAGACCTTCATTGCTGGCTTCCAACAAGCAAAATCAGTGGGGAATCTGGCAGGAGGTCACAAATGGGGATCACATGCAGGATTCACCTAATGATGGCAGTTGGGACTGCCACAACTGCTGTCATAAGTCAGTGCAGTCACATGACATCACACTTTACAACTGCATCACTTAGTGATGGAGTTGCCAGTCCCAATTACCATCATCAAGCAAGGACTACCTGTAGTGTTCTGGAACTTGTTGCGGCCCTCACTGATCTTCTTCTGAAGTGGTCTACCCACAACCCTTTATCGGTAAAAACTATCCCTAACTATGGAAAGGAGTCAACTTGTTCAATGGGCTCCCTGTCCAGTGTTACAGATGGTCCCAGGTTCAGCTAATAGTCACTCACTCACAGCCCATTGAGGCACGTGGATCTTGTAAGCCCCCTTGCTTTCTACCTGGGTTTTCCAGCTAGGTGCAACTAGAGTAGACAAGACACACAGCCCTGGTCAACAGCTGGGAAATAATTAGGGACACACACAAATCACTTCCAACCAAACACTGAGGCCCAACAGGTTCTTTGGAATACATGGAGACCCA
The DNA here is from genome assembly GCA_030867105.1 of Liasis olivaceus. Classification (NCBI taxonomy): domain Eukaryota; kingdom Metazoa; phylum Chordata; class Lepidosauria; order Squamata; family Pythonidae; genus Liasis; species Liasis olivaceus. Next base: position 82,874,687 of record CM061350.1, read on the forward strand.
GTGAATTTAAAGTAGCAGCAACATTTTACTGGTTACAATGTACATTTGCTCTTTCTCTCTCTCACACATACACACTCATCCATACTTACCCACATCCTTCTCAACTAGGCTGCCAGGCACTAGCTAGTGGGACAAAAGCCACCAAGTCTGGATCCAAAGACAACTCAAGGAGTGGGCAGGCTTCAGGACATCTTTTATCCCCAAAAGTCCTTGCTTTGTTGATTCACAAGATTGGCAGCCACTCTTGCCTTGTTAATTTACAAGCCTGATAGCTGTTGATGGGACTGGGAGGGGAGGTGTTCCATGTGCTCAGGCCCAACTTCCTTTGACATTACTTTTTTTTTGTTTCTTTAATGACTTATTTCCTTCTTATTTACCTCCCCGAAGGGATATTTTAGACAGGATTCCTGGCTTTTTGTCCTCTCTGCTTACATGCCTGCTTCATCTTTAATTATGGCAGCTTCAAACTAGTCTCACACCAGATGCCAATTATATTTAGCACATTTCTTACTGAATACCATCACTTTAGACTTGGCTTTGTTAATATTCAAGGAGTTGGAAACAAACCTAATTATTGCAAGCAGTCTTCTCAGGTGATATTAAAATCATCTTGTCTGCATATATAAGAATATTAATGAATTTATTAGACACCTCTGCAATATGGATTTCTGTGGAAGGAAATCCTGGAATATGATTGATATAGAGATTGAGTAGTGTTGGAGCAAAATTGCACACTTGTCTGACAACTTTATGGGTAAGTATGCTGAATATTACAGAGACATTAACTCCAGTATGAACTTTCAAGTAGGTATTTGTGCAAATGGCTGTAACCAAGTGTAGGAGTCTGGGTTCCATAGATAATGCAGCCAGTTTCTTCCATAAAGTATTTCTATTTATAAACTCAGATGCCACCCTGAGATCTATAAAGGATACCAACAATTGTTTAACTTCAGTTACAAATTTCACTATGAGATGGTATAGAATAAAACAGTTATCTGTTATGGAATGCTCAGGTCTGAAGCTGGCCTGTTCTTGCACTAAGAGATTTTTCTCTATCACCCAGTCCTCAATCTCACTCAGAAGATGTTTCACATGCATCTCGGCCACTATATCAATAAGGCTTATGGACCTATAATTTATGGGATCTCCCTTATCTCCTTTTTTATATATGGGGACTATGCTAATTCCCATCTTGCTGGGATAAGGCCAGTACTATTTATGCAAGAGTACAGCCCTGCCAGCAAGGAGGCCCACCAATCAATGTATATCCTAAAAAGTTCTGGCTTTGCCAGACACCTTATTAGGTTATGAAACAGTTATCTGTTATAGAATACTCAAGGCCTGAACTTGGCTTCAGCAACTGGATTATTTAGTTTCTGTTACTTTACTGACATCAGTGGCCAAGGGAGGAGGTTGTCAAGAGTTAGAAGGCTCAAGTGGTCTGCTTCTGTATACAGTCCTGGTTGAAATTGCAAATAAACAGTATAGACATCCTCCCACACCAAGGTTGGGATGGGAATGTGAAGCAGAAACTTACATTCCTTCAGTATATCAGATACAATATTCCAAAATGTGACTGAATTGGATATTTCTAATTCAGACCAGATTGTAACCATGTGATGGGCCTCCTTAGTAGCTGTTAGTTTCTTGTAGTCTTGTCTGAGCTTTAACATCTTGGTATGATTTTTTGAAAGAGGATGTTTCTGGGCCAGACATATAGCTACCCTTAGTGTCTCTCGAGCAGGTATAGTCAGGATTGAGTCAGTTAGATCCTATAGTCTGATGGTTTCTGACTGGCAATTTATCTATTAAAATTTCTTAGTGTGGAGCACAGGTTGGTATATTTGGTAGGAATTTCATAGGAATCTTGGATGTGTGAGGAGACCATCTTCACCCAAGTCTGGGCCTGCTTTGAGTTCAGGGAGCTGAATTTTACTTTGGTGTTCACTTTGGACCATTGGAGCCCCCTGTCTTGGCTTCAAGGTTAGCTATTCTTATCATAAAGAACAGATAATTGTAGATTAGATCTTCCATAGAAATTAACTGAAAATGGTTGGTGATCGCTCACGTGGATGACATCTTAGGTGGAAATGTCAGTTTTAGTTACATATGCAAAAGCTTTCTAGAACAATTATGTGGAACAATTAATGTCTCTCACAAATTGAGTATAAGAACTGGATGTTACTATGACACTTATAGTAGTGTTACACAACTACTTGGCTTACGTATACACATATACATATACATGCACACAAACATGCCCACATGGATGAAGTTAGAGTATCCAATTGTGCTTAACTAGCAGACAAAACATAGTCTTATCTCTTCAAAACAACACATCAAATGTCACTTCTAGATAAGGTTCATGTTTCAGTGGCCAAAGCAGATAAAAACTAAGCTTTTTACAGGATGTTAGCAATCAGTGTTTGCAGTCCATTTTTAATATGCCACTTTCTCTTTCATATTCTCAGCCAACAGCAGGCTACAGAGGAGCATAAATAAAGTAATTAAAAAGCAGATTTGTAGGGATAAAATGAAATGGAAGAATCTCTAAGGAACGAAGAAATAAAAATCCTTTGAGTTTAAAAAAACAAGTGGGGAGGCAACATATGAACCAAACACTTGGCCCAAAGGCTTGAGAAATATTAGTATTATTCATGAAAAAAGGGACACACTTATTTCTTTACCTCCCATCCAAGAAAACATATCTGACTGTTATTTTCAGGTACAATTATTTTAATACACAATATCCACCAAAACCTTTATTATAATAATATTTCACAAGTTCAGCATTTATTTGGAGCTATTAAGTAGATGAGGTGTAATATTCACAGTAATAGAACTCCACTAAGGCAATTTGGATAATGGAAGCTTCACTTCATGTTTTCAAGACTTAGCTGCATCCACAAATCCCTAAACTTTGACCTTTAGAAATCTATTCTTGTAGGTGAGGAAAGAAAAGGAAGTAGTTATGATAATGAAAAATAATGCAATTCTGGAAAACTGTAGGATTTTAGATCTGGTTTACATGCACAAGTGACATAAAGATATCTCTGTTCTAGAACTGCTGCTTTCTCAAAAGTGTGTTCCTGAATTTTGACAAAAGAAGCTTGCTAAATTCGATCGTGTCGGATTCTGCTCCAGAACATTGTTTTCCTTAATGGATAAGGAAGATCACAGAACCTGAAGGAAACTTTGCCATAGAAATGACATTAGAGCTACCAGTTCTTCTCAGTACAAGGAACTGGTATTCTCTCCACTTTTTAAAAAATCACTATATGTCTCCCACCCTCATCCCTGTTCACTTTTTATCTACTTCCCATCCAGTTGCCAGGGTTTCCTCCCCTCCCTCAGTCTGTCAACATTCCAACCATTAAGATATCATGAAGCTGTTATTTGGGGGACAGGAAATTACTTCACCTTATAACATTTCATACTTTTCCAAGCCAGCTGATAACTTCCCCCTGGGTGGGGAGGATGGCTATATCCATATAAACATGGGAAAAATTGACCTCACGTTTCAAAGACATTATACTTCCCTTGAAGTGGAATGTCGTATATGGCCATCATGATTAGTAGCTATCAACAGATCTGTCCTCCATGAATTTGTCCTTCTAAAAGTACCTAAACTAGTGATTACCATTAAATCTTGTAGTCTGGAAGTTAATTATGCCTTGGATGAAATAACACTTTATTTTGTCTGTCCTGGACTGCTAATTCAACACCCAAAACGCTTTATTGTCCCTGCTTCAGAAGTGGATATGAGACAGTGTGGGGAAGGGCAGAAACATGACAAGACATTGCTCCCCATCCCCCCCCCCCCCGGCCCAATACAGCATTTAGCCTGTCTCAGTGGATCACTGCTATCCTGCAGTCTGTACTCAGAGAATACAAATTTAGTCTTGAGAGCCAACAGCAGGAAGCAGACGCCTTTTTCATTATGGTACTCTGTGCCATCTATGTTGACAGCATAAGGATTCTGTAGTCCATGCCAACCTCTACCTTCTGGTAAAGCTCCACCAGGGTACCATAGGCTGAGTTGCAGAAGGGGAAGGAACTGAAGAGTTTAGAGCCAATACTTCTTGGTAAATGACTACAATAATTAGTGGGATTTTTCATATTACTCCGCCCAATATCCATTTGTGTTAGGGTAGCCAAGCATTTTAAATGCAGACTCTCCAAAGTCAAGTGCACAATTTATATTGTTCAAAGCACCCTAGCACACCACGCAGGAGTATTTCACCCATAACCAACGTATTTTATTTATTACACTGAAAAGCCTGCCTGTGTACTTCTCAATGAGACATAACCAGCGGGCTTCATTTTATGCCTCATTTGTGACAGTATTTATTTTATTGTAGCTCAGATTCAAACACAAAAGAGCTCCGTCCCGTTTACTGTGGCTGAATGCCCAGAGTTAACTTCTCCCTTTTTTGCATGCTACTGTTTTAAATATAAGCTGCAAACTGTTTCAGCCTCAGTGAAATGGAGACCCAAAACCATTGTGAGACTCCATAGGCCCAGGTGAGGTTCGCAGTACCTCAAAGCTGGAATTGTTTATACAAGATTGTCTATTGAGAATAGACATCCCGCAAGAAACCAAAGGCCTACAATCCACTTTACACCCAACTCAAGTACTGTTTGCTCAGCCGTTTTTATCACCGTTTCTCTTTGCCAGAGCCATTTGCAATTTTAGGGTAGCTTTCAAATTAATTAGTTTTACTGAATGTCTGGTAAATTGCAGCAGTGTAATTCACCAAAGGATGTCAATGCTGCCGTTCAAGAGCTTTGGCTGTACTCCAGTATATTTTGCTAGCCAGGGAAAAAGGTTGCCTGCTCTTTAGAAATGAATAGGGACACTCTGGATCACCTAGCAGCTCACTATGGATCTTAGGAGTTCTGCACCTTGCAAGAAATCTATGGTTGGGGAATTTCATAAAGCAGGTATCCTTAGAAACTAAAAATGATGGGTGACTATAGGCCAATGGTTTGTTTTAAAATCTGCCCAGGCTATTAGGGGAAAGAAGCCAGAACTAGAGTTGTTGAGAACTGCAGGAACATTTTGGCTGAGTAAATTTTAAAAACCTTTAAATAATTATAAATATAATTAAAGAATCTCAGTTTGAAAAGTCCAGACTCGAGGAAGATCTTCACTACTTTTCTCAAAGTGGGGGCTGAGTACAACTTCAGGGAGTTCTCAGAAACTGTAATTCACTGATCTAAATGAAAATGTAGTGTGTCAGTTATACCTTAGTGTAATGTAGAAACACAGCCCCAGTAAGTTATAAACAATGGATTATAGATTAGTGTGTTATGTACAGCCAGCCAATTGTGCTTGTTAAACAAAACAGTGGAATGTGTGAACCAGATCCCTGTCTCTTCAAGGGAATCAGACTGCTTACAGCTAACACAGATAGATAGTTGGTTACTAGCCATATTTGGAGAAAAGTGATAAATGAAGGCTCTAGAAGACTTTTCATATATCTACCTTTGATTTTTCAGTTTCAGCCACTCTAAAAACAAAAGCACATTCTAGAGGATCTCCAGTTAATGATTCTGAGCATTAAATTGCTTCATCACAACAGCTTCTCCCAAATCTCAGAAATAAACTAAATCCTAAGGCTACCAGATCTGGACTACAGAAATTTGGGTGGCTACTAGATGGAAGCAAAAGTACTGTATTGACCTCTTTGCTGCCACCTAGTAGTCATCTTGATTTTTGTAGCCCAGATTGTATACCCTAGTATATGTCAGGGTGTGCTCGCACTGATTAGGAGCAAGAGGAGAAATATCCTTTGTTTTAATCAGACCCATACCTTCATATGTCTTAGACTATAACTTGCCTTTGCACAGATTGGCTGGGAACCATAGGGGTTCTCAAGTGGCTATCTGCAACTTTTCAAATGATGTTCTTCTTTGCCAAAAGTTTGCTCCCTTCCCCTTCTGAATCTGCAGCACCCTCTCTTCGGTCTATCAAACTTATGTAATAGTTTAAAATGCTACTGCTGTATCGTGACAGAAAAAAAATAAATGTGCGAGTTGACCCTTTCCCATGTATTTTTCTCCCAAACTTTTATTTTTTTAGATTTTTTTATCCCACCTTTATTACTTTTATAAATAACTCAAGGCAGTGTAACTCAAGGAACATACCTAATACTCCTTCCTCCTCCTATTCTCCCCACAATAACCCTGTGTGGTGAGTTGGGCTGAGAGAGAGTGACTGGCCCAAGGTCACCCAGCCGGCTTTCATGCCTAAGGCAGGACTAGAACTCATGGTCTCCTGGCTTCTAGCCTGGTGCCTAAACCACTAGACCAAACTGGCTTGAGAATACAATCAGGGACAGACTGGATAGCTCAGAAAAGCCAGTATCTCAAAAAACCCACTTCTTACTATTAACAACATATACATAGGCTGTATACAAATAGAGCCCTATACAGCATTTGATTTTGTATTGTGTTATGACTGCAATCAAACTGAAAGCTGAAGCTGTGGGATATATTCTGAGGAGGAAATCAATGCAAATAAAGCCATCAACCATTCCATGACAGAAGGTTAGGAACAGTCCTCTTCCCCCTTCACATGTGGTGAGAGGATAAAAGTTGTAAACACCTGACCGGAAGTATATAATGGAGAGGAAGATGTATCCTTACTCCTTCAACCTAGGAAGATGGCCTAATATGGCATGAAGAACAACACAAAACAAACCATTTCATTACACAGAGGCAAGCCACAGACAAATATTTCCCATCTCAGTATTTGAAATTACTCAGTAATAGGAGCAGAAACGAGTAGCCTTCTAGGCATTGCTGAACGGCAATTGCCAACATCTTTCACTATTGGCCGTGCTCACTGGGGCTGCTAGCGTGTTATTCAGCAACATATGGAAAGCTCCAACTTTCTCAGCCTGACACAGAGCATTCAGTCTGAAATAAAAGCCTGCACTTTTGAGATATCTGTGTTTTTTTACAATATAGTTAATATTTCCCAATATTGGACTAAAGGCTGCCAGCGCCAGTATCAGCAAAGCAAAACACATACCCTGCGGTTGAGTGGCACGATCTTTAAACTTAATAGACTCTATTTTAAAGGTGATGTTTTGGGGAAATCACACTACTCATAATCTCAGTCTTCTGATGGGCTTCATTTTTAGCATGAGATGAAAGAACCACAAGCTCAATGAGTTCAAGGAACACCAGCAAAAATTAGCTTAATAACCCAGAAGGTAAATTAGTTTTTCTCTCTTCCCTTTGCAGTTCATTGAAATTAAATGTGTAAAAGTACATTTCTAATGTTGCTTGTATATCAAGAAACCATTATTACTAGTTTCAGAGCAAATATTTTAAACTATTATTTGGCATTCACTCAAGTGTCAGCAAGAAAAGGGACTTATCAGTGATCCAAAGGCTTATATAGCCACTTACAAAGCCAATGCACAACTGTGTATGAAGTCACTTTTATCTGACATGTCATGAGCATGTAGATAGTTAAAATTTTCAGAACTGAGGGAAATTTAATAATACCACTACCTATTAGGCTTCTAAAAATGCTTAACATTAGTGTTCCCTTACTATTTCAGTTTAAACTACTAGCTTTAGCATCACACAGGGAACTCTCACACTCATTACTATATATCTATCCACCCACTGACAAATACCACCTTACTCAAATTTTTATTCTCACCAATAGTACAGCAATCTCTTTTAAATCAGTTAATATAAAATAAAGTTAGCTAGGTTAGGGACGAGTAAAGGCCAATCACCTATCTGTGTACAGAAGTTCATCTGTTCAAGAAACTGGAAGAGGAGATTTGTGGATAACTCAAAAAATACAACAGCATCCAAAAAGGAATGAAATTTACACTACATTATAATCTTAAAGAGAATTTTTATAAAATGATGTACTGTTGGCAGATGTCACTATAGAAATTTCTATTATGTATAAAGATACTTCAAATTTATGTTGGAAATGTGAACAAGAAAGGACATTTTATCATGTTTAGTGGATGTGTAAAAAAGCTAGAAAATTTTGGATTCAAATACATACACTGCTTCAGAGGATTTTAAAGATTAATATACAGTTGAGACCAGAGGTTTTCCTTTTGGGATTGATGGACAAACAGTTGGAAAAAAGTCATGGAACTTTGTTTTTGTACACAATAAACTGCAGCGAGATTATTGTATGCACAAAGATGGAAAGATCCGGCATTACCCACAATGGAGGAATGGTTGGTGAAGATGATGGAACTTGCTGAGATGGTTTAAACTGACTTCCTTGATCAAGAGAAAAGACAATACAGGTGAAACTCGAAAAATTAGAATATCATGCAAATGTTCATTTATGTCAGTATGGCAACTCAAAAGGTGAAACCAATATATGAGATAGACGCATTACATGCAAAGCAAGATATATCAAGCCTTACTTTGGTATAATTGTGATGATTATGGCGTACAGCTTATGAAAACCCAAATTCACAATCTCAGAAAATTAGAATATTACATGACATCAATAACACAAGGATTGGAAATAGAACAATATCGGACCTCTGCAAAGTATAAGCATGCATATGTACTCAGTACTTGGTTTGGGCCCCTTTTGCAGCAATGACTGCCGCAATGCGGCGTGGCATGGATGCTATCAGCCTGTGGCACTGCTGAGGCATTATGGAAGACCAGGATGCTTCAATAGCGGCCTTCAGCTCCGCTGCATTGTTCGGTCTCATGTCCCTCATCTTTCTCTTGGCAATGTCCCATAGATTCTCTATGGGGTTCAGGTCAGGCGAGTTTGCTGGCCAATCAAGCACAGTAATCCCATGGTCATTGAACCAGGTTTTGATACTTTTGGCAGTGTGGGCAGGTGCCAAGTCCTGCTGGAAAATGAAGTCAGCATCCCCATAAAGCTCGTCTGCGGAAGGAAGCATGAAGTGCTCCAAAATCTCCTGGTAGATGGCTGCATTGACCCTGGACTTAATGAAGCACAGTGGACCAACACCAGCAGATAACATGGCTCCCCAAATCAACACAGACTGTGGAAACTTCACACTGGACTTCAAGCATCGTGCATTGTGTGCCTCTCCATTCTTCCTCCAGACTCTGGGTCCTTGGTTCCCAAATGAGATGCAAAAGTTGCTCTCATCAGAAAAGAGGACTTTGGACCACTGGGCAACAGACCAGTTCTTTTTTTCTGTAGCCCAGGTAAGACGCTTCTGACGTTGTTTGTTGTTCAGGAGCAGCTTGACAAGAGGAATACAACATTTGAAGCCCATGTCCAGGATCCGTCTGTGTGTGGTGGCTCTTGATGCACTAACTCCAGCCTCAGTCCACTCCTTGTGAAAGTCCCCAACACTTTTGAATGGCCTTTCCCTGACAATCCTCTCCAGGCTGCGGTCATCCCTGCTGCTTGTGCACCTTTTTCTACCACACTTTTCCCTTCCACATAACCTTCTATTGATGTGCTTTGATACAGCACTTTGGGAACATCCAACTTCTTTTGCAATTACCTTTTGGGGCTTTCCCTCCTTATGGAGGCTGTCAATGATGGTTTTCTGCACAACTGTCAGGTCAGCAGTCTTTCCCATGCTTGTGATTCCTACTGAACCAGCCTGAGAGACCCTTTAAAGGCTCAGGAACCCTTTGCAGGTGTTATGGATTCATTAGCTGATTAGAGTGGGACACTTTGAGCCTAGAATATTGAACCTTTTCACACTATTCTAATTTTCTGAGATTGTGAATTTGGGGTTTTCATAAGCTGTACGCCATAATCATCACAATTATACCAAAGTAAGGCTTGACATATCTCGCTTTGCATGTAATGCGTCTATCTCATATATTGGTTTCACCTTTTGAGTTGCCATACTGACATAAATGAACATTTGCACGATATTCTAATTTTTCGAGTTTCACCTGTATCTATGTTTACTGCTGACTGGAAACTTCTTATAGATTTTGCCATGAAACAGAAAAAAATGAACTTATGATTTATGGTTTGGATGATTAGACAGGATAGATTATAGAAAGAAGAGAATTATGTTGTAACCACAGAGTAAGAGGTAAATTTATAATTGCTTTAAAGAAGATCAAAAGCTACTCCTTTTTATCTTTTTTCTTTTTTTCTCTATTGTTTTTACTTTTTTTCCTTTCTTGTATTTTTAGTTTTCTCTTTGATTTCTTTCTTTTTCCTTTCTTTTTCTTACTTTATATTAGTTTGTATTAGTTTTTATCTTCCTTTTTTAAAAAAACTTTAATAAAAATTATTTTAAAAAATACAACAGCATCATTGGGGGAGAAAAGCAAAAATGGCATGCAGAAAAATATACAAAGTTGCCTTTCTATATTCTAAGATATCTGGCATAAACAAAGCAGATACATATTTTTAATGAAAATTGGCACTGATCAGGCAACTGACCCAGTAGTACTTTCTACTGCAGGATGAGACTTGGAGAATTTCAGCTGTTTTGGATTACAATTACTGTAACTCATTGCCATTGCTTATGCTGATGGAAGCTAAAGTCCTAAACATCAGGCTGTCTACCCCAATCTCCTCTGACTGGCAGTAGCTATCTCTTATCTTAGACAAAGGCCCTCCAATTGAGCTCCTTTAAGTTGAGACACCAGGAAGTAAACCTGAGATCTTGGCAGCAGTGAAAAGCTAGGTATGCTTGCGGAAACAACCCATTATGCTAGTGCCCCAAGCCTCCTTCTAGCTATCCAGAGGCAATCAAAACAGTCACACTGCTGAGGTCAAAAGAGATAACATACAATTTCAGAAAAGAAACAATTTCAGAGAGCTCCGCAGGATAGAGCTTATCAGTATCCATGACTGACTGGATTTAGGCATAGGCATGGGATGGAAACTACACTGGTCACTTTTATGGATGACCTAGGGTCGGACTTGGATGAAGTAGGCATAACCATTCTTGTTCTAAAGGACCTCTCAGCAATCTTCAATACTGTTAACTACAGTATCTTCTGGAGCACTTGGGATGGTTGGGAATTGGAGGCACTGTTTTGGGGTACTTCCATTCCTACCTGAGTAGGTGAGTCCAATTGGTGTGGGAGGAAGGGAGAGGTCAGCCCCCTGGGCAGTTCATTATAGGTGCCCTAGTGATCTGTTTTCTCTCCAATCCTGATTTATGTCTATATGAAACTGCTGGGAGAAGTCATCCTCCAGTTCAAAATGTGATATCATCAATATGCAGATGATGCCCAGCTGTATATCTACACCCCAAACCAAGTGAGGGATGCAGTACGTCCTGACCCAGTGACTGGAGGCTATCAGAACCTGGACAGGGAGAAACAGGCTCAGACCCAACCCAAGCAAGAAAGAAAGAAAATTAATTAAAAAGTCTACTGACTCTGCAACAGTACCAACATTGACCCTCAATGTGGTTGTCAAGCATCCATGGAGAGAGCAGATGTGCCACTTGGATGTCCTTCTGAGCTCACAATTCCTGCTGGAAGAGCAGGTGGACACTGTGACTAGGAGAGCCTCTGCCTGACTCTGGTTGGTTGACCAGTTGGTCTTACTTGATCAGGGTGCAGTCACTCCTGCCCTTGTTATATCATAATTAGGTTAGTGTAATTTACTACCTATAAAGCCTGGGCCTGGATATCTAAGAAATTGTCTTTCCCAGGTAGATTCTGCCTGCCCAGTCTAACTGACCATCGAGTGCTTATTAAGGTTTTTACTATCATGAGGTGAAATGGACCCTCGGGTAGATGCTCTGTAGTTGTTCCCTTCCTTTAAAATAGCTTGCCACAAGAGACAAGGATGGGCCCCATTCTCATAGCTTGCCAGAAACTTATACAAATTTGGCTCTTCTGGAACTCCTCTGGGGATTGATCAGTGTGGAGTTATCAATACCAGAATATATAATACTGTATTATTTATGGTATTACACTGTTTCATTCATTTCAGAAGTACATCTTCAAGAGGCCTAGTTGACTGAAGTGATAAATAAATCATATTAATGTTAATAAATAAATACAATTTAGTACCTGGGAACATATGGTCCAAGAAATAATCACGTCATCATCAGGATAAAGATGCTGGCCCTATCCTGACATCATTGAGAGAGTCCTCAGAGAGTGAAGTAGAGTCCATCACATAACAAGCTGTAGCAGAAACATCCAGCTATGACATATGCATTCCCCAAACACCTATATCTTATGGCAGAAGAATTTTAAGATGTAACATGTGCACCACCTTGGCAGGTTAGATCTATCTTTGGTATCCATTTTCACTTGAGATTCAAGAAGAACAACATGCATCAATTTAAAATGGTAGACCGGATTTCCTCCCAAGTTTAAAATAAATGCTCAAATGGCTATAGAGGTTGAACTAGTTCTATTCCTACTAGAAGTTATATTGTTTATTCCTTTAGGACATCACATTCTGGTTAGCATACCAATCCACATCTACCTGCACTCTGTTATAACCATCCCACACAGTCTAAAAACAGCCAGTGTTTTATTTCAGGAGCCTAACTTGGTACTGAAACATGGCAAAATGAAAATAAAGAAAGAATGAGACAATAAATTGCCCATTCCTTCCTTGGTTTGGAAGTAAGAAGTCTTATTTCTTAAAAACTTAACATTTTTGTGGTTGCATGATGACAATATTCTCTTTTCTCAGTGAAAAGCAAAACTCCAGTGACTTTTCCACTGGATTAAGAAACACAAGGAGCAATATACAATATATTACTTTCTCAAAGGCAGAGTAGTACAATTTGCCTGTATAGGTTTCTTAAACAGAAAGCCATACCTCTAACAACTTTTAAGTGTAAGGCAAACACAAGCAATACTTAGTTTAAGTTATATAAGTAGAACATGCAACATAATGTTGCAGTATATCTTTTCTTCAAAATGTAGTGTTCCAGAATTCCAGCCATTACCTTCAAGCTGACTAATCTTCTCTCCATTCTGTTTTTTTTTTCAGCTGAACATCATCACAATAGTCAATGGGTTAGTGGGAGAAGGGTTAACTCAGTATGCCAACATCTTCACGGCTGCCCTAGAATACTTTATTAACACCCTATGAAGCCCCTCCTTTATTTGCTTTCATCATCAACTGTATCCATGGAAATGAATCTCTCATCAAGTCCCATTATGACTTCAACAACTTTCACCCTACAATCAACCTCAGCCTAGACATATCTACAGAACAAGTCTACTTCCTTGATATCACCATAAAACTATGCAATAGACACATAAACACTGCATTATACAGGAAACCTACCAATTGCCACGTATGCTATATGTTTCCAGCTACCACCCTGAGCACACCACCAAATCCATCAACTATAGCCAGGTTCTATGCTAGAACTGCATTTCTTCTGACCCACTTGACAGAGATGCTCAACTGATAGAATTGAACCAGGCATTCAGCAGACTGAATTTCCCACCACTAAGATCAACAGACAAATCAATAGAGGCAAATCAATTCCCTGAGAGGACCTATTAAAAGACAGACCACAGAAATAGAACAACAGAACACCACTGGTTGCCACCTACAGTTCACAGTTCAAACTACTCAATATTACGCATTATTAATAAGCTACAGCCCACACTGGACAATGACACTGCACTTTCTCAGCACTGGGTGGTAGGCCCATACTTCCATACAGGTAGTCCCAGTTTAAGAACGGGTTCCGTTCCCAAGGTCTGTCCTTAAGTCAAATTCGTATGTAAGCCAGAACAGTATTATTGTATAATACTGTGTAAGTAGTATTGTGTAATGAACTCGAATCATTGTGTATTTAACTTGAATTTTGCTACAATAGGCTCCGTTCTTAACTATGGGTTGTCTGTAACCCAGGCGTTCTTAACCAGGGACTACCTGTACAGACAACCACCCAACCTGAAGCAAATTCCCACAAGCAATAAGGAACAGGGCAATGATTCTAATGCAGGGATCAGACCCTGCAAAAAATGCAGATATCTACTTCACTCCCACATCTACACCTCCAGTGCTACCACAGGCTCCAACAAGTACACATACAAGATTAGAGGCACGTTCCCATACCCTTTCCTCCAATGTGATGTAAGCCATCATCTGCCAGCCATCTCCCTCTGGATTCTATCCAGAACAAACAGAACAAATTTTGCACAAAAGAGTTAATGGACACAAGTTTGATATTAGGGCAAAACAAGGGCAAAGTAATATTAGAGCCTTTTAACCTCCCAGGGTACTTAAAGTGCAGAGCTCAACATGGTTTTGGAAAAATGAGGCTAACAGCACCACTGAATGAGAAACTGCTGAGCTCACATACATCAAAAGGTTTCCAGCAATCTCAGAAACTCTCGATAAACACAATAGGCTTTTAACACATTACAGTTGTTAATTGATAAGATACTTGTAATCTGTCTCACATGTATACTGCATCTGAGACATATATAATTAAAACTTTTAAAAAAGAAGATAAAAACTACTACAAACTAATATAAAGTAAAAAAAGAAAAGAGAAAAATAAAGAAAGCAAAGAGAAAGCAAAAAGTGCACGAAAAGAAAAGAAGTTAAAGAAAAATAGAAAGGAGAGAAAAAAGTTACAAAGCAGCGGCTTCCGATATGCTTCACAGCAGTTATAAGTACAATTATATTTTAACCTCTCTCTGAGGGACCACCTCAGCCCGTCCCATTAGATCTGGCAGGGAAGGTATATTACACGTTCCACCAGCCAGGTGAGAGCAGCAATAAGACCTTGTGGTCAGAAGATGAGATTTGTAAGTGTGAATCATGTAAAAACTGCAGGTGGCTTGGCATAAAAGAGGCATGTTAGAGATAAGCGGAGTGTTAGGGATGCAGAGAATTGGAGGCTTGACTGAGAGACAACCTCCACTTAATTGGCAAAGCTAAAGGCTTGACCGAGAGGTAACCTTTGTTTAATTAGCATAGCAACCCCCCCCCCCGCCAAAGGTGGGAATTTTAGAAAACCTAGAACATGCTAAGCTTATTATGGGATGTTCATATGTAACATGGAATGAGGTGTGTCTGTGCAACTTTGTAACCAAGTATACCTATTTTCTTACCTCAATGTAACCAATGATCTTTATTCCCTTTTTTTTCAACAAGTATAAAAATAGATGTAAAGTTTGCTTGGGGCTCCCCTCCCTTTAGTGAGACGGAGTCCTTTTTCTTGAAGCGCTTCAATAAAAGGAGGAACAGCCAATTCTCGTCTTCGGGGTCTTATTGGGCAGAACCCGGGGGAAAGGGGTTCCACGCTTTGTGGCAGACACAGGGACTTGCATTTGGTGGGTCTCAGGAGGCAGGCCTTGTCTGCCATGGCTCCCTCCTTGTGGAACTTTCTCTCTCCTGAAGTTAGGCTCACCCCTTCCCTGCTGTCATTTAGGAAGTCCCTCAAGACCTGGTTATGTCATCAGGCCTGGGGGTCTTTGGGAACCAGAGACATTCTTAGATGGCTCCACTATGATTGATATTCTGCTCTCTCCGTGGGGTTTGTGTATTTTAAAATCTAATTAAAAAAATTTTTTTTGATGTTTACATTGTAATAATCACTTTTTATCTTTTTTTAATTATTGTTTTTATACCTTTGTTATTTCATTTAATTGTTGGACGCCGCCCACAGTTGCTTTGTGTGAGATGGGTGGCTATATAGATGTGATATATAAATAAATAAATCAAATAATTGGCCCCAGCTTGATGAAAATAGGCAATGAAAAATTTTAAACATAAATTTTATATGTTTATTAATTAAATATAACAGTAAAAGATTAAAAGAATATACTTACAACTTAAATTTATTTTTAACAAAGTCACAGAGTAATTATAGAAAGCACCATAAAAACAAAAAAAATCTAAATATCATTCCTATCTACCTCCTAGATAGATAGATCCCATAAATATTTAAAATAAATAAATCAAGTGAACAAAGGGCAAACTGGGGGTTAAAACCATATCCAAAGTGTACCTGCAATCTCCTGTGTTCTGCTGCAGCTCTTCAACACGAGCCTCTTCTTTTCTGAGCTTTCCTCAGAGAGAACCTTCCTTTTCTCTATTTTGTATGCACGATTAGCATCTAAAACTCCAACAGCAACTCTGCATGTGTTAGCCTCACTTTAACTGAATTTTATCTTGCATTAAATGTAATTGGTATCAATTCATAATTTGCACTAAACCGAATATCGCACTGTGCCAAATCACACTAATCGCGACCTACCTGTATATCTTCAAATCTTACGTTTCTTTGTGCATGTCAGGGTGTCAATGTTCTCTTTCTGGTTACACTTCAGAGGAAATAATGGCATAGAGACTGTATGTAAAAGCGAAGTTTATGCAGCCACCAATTGCAGGTGGGCCAGGTTTTTCTGAAGGTAGTGGGCTCCCTTGCACATTTCCTCCCCCACAATTTACAGATGCTGAAAAGGTTAGCTCTCGTGAAGACTTTCCAAGCTAAAATGTAAAATTAGGTATTAGGAGTATGTGCTTGAGATTTCAGGTGCCAAAAAATAGGAAAAGCGACTTTGCAGGAAAAATTGAGGGGAAGGACTCAATAAAATGCAAATAGGTATGTGTAAGTTTTACTAAGTCCTGCTTTCATTATTATGGATTTCTATGGAACAATGAGAAAGGCATGAGAGAATTTAGTTAGGAAACTGCAGCTCTAGGATTTAGATGTGATGTATTAAGTATGCTGAAGCTAGAAAATTCTCCTATCCTTAGTCAACTTAGTAGATAGTCAGTTCCCATGCTTTTTTCCCTGTATCCATGGGATAGAAAAATACACACACACACACACACACACACAAGGTAGGAGCATTAGGTATGTATGCTCCCTTGAATTAATCAAAATAAAGGTGGGATAAAAATCTAATGATAAATAAATACACACAATTTTTAGTTTCTTTTCCATTGAAAGTAATCCCAAAGAAGGGTACAAAACCAACCAACTAACCAATAAAACCATACAAAATTACAACAATTAAAACCATAAGAACAAGAACAGAAACACATGAAATGACATAACAGCATGTCTTTAGTCATAAGCTTGCAGTGCAACAGACCTTCAAGGATATCAAAACCTAATTCATTCTGTACCATTCATAACTGGGCAGTGTGGAAATTCACTACCTGGCATATTAGTATTGAAAATGCCCTTTCTGGGAAAGGCAGCATGTCCAAGAGGACACCCCTTGATCATAATTGTCAGGCAGCTTCTCGAGGGAAAAGGCCATCCAGCAATAAGCCAGTTCCCAAGCCGTGCAGGATTTTATATAACAATACAAATACCATCAGGTTAACTCAGCCATATGCAGGCAGGTAGTGCAGCTTGTTCAAAATGCGTTCAGTATAATGTGTTCACTGGAGTGCTGGTAAATGTTTAAGAACTGGCTCTGCCACCTCCATTGCTGCTGTTGCACCACACCATTAGCCACGGAGCAGCTGAATGGCGTGGTAGGCCTAGTGACTCAGCTCTGCTCTTAACCAGCTTGCAAAATTCCATAAAATTTAACAATTGGCTCTCCTGAACTAGCTCCTGCACACCACTGAATGTATTCGTGGTCATTTGCCCCCTTTAGCACCCCAGCCACGGAATTCTGCACTAGCTGCTGTTTCCAGACTAACTTCAAAAGTAGCCCTACAGAGTACATATTGTAACAGTCCAGTCTTGAGCTTACTGGTTTATGAATCACAATGGCTAGGTTATCACTGTCCAGAAAAAGCTGGAGGTAAGAAACAACACTCCTAGTATCAAGCTTACTTGATTCTCCATTGAAAACTATGGAACCAGGAGCATCACATGACTATGCAACTGCTCCACTGGAGGGAGTGCAACTTTTATCTAAACCAGTGTTTCTCAATCTTGGCAATTTGAAGATGTGTGGACTTCAACTCCCAGAATTCCCCAGCCAACTGGCTGGGGAATTCTGGGAGTTGAAGTCCATACATCTTCAAGTTGCCATGGTTGAGAAACACTGGTCTAGACTATGCGGTTTTTCTTAATTCCCTGTGATGGAAACCACCTATATATAATGCTTCTGGCTTATCAGGATTCAGTCTCAGCTTCCTGATCCTCATCCAGCCAACCACTGCATATAAATCTCTAATTGGCCTCTCCTGATTCAAATGGTACAAAGAATTATGATCCTTCATTCCAGAACTTCTGGTGACCACCCCAACTACTTCATATGTATTTTATTTTAGTGTGGGTCTAGTTAAGGGTCAGTTCAAGGTGACAAATATGATCTTCTATGATTGATCTGTAGGTAACCTGAAATATAAGCCTCCTGACACAGCAAACTCAGCAATCTCAATTAAGTCAAATGATTGTCATTTAAGAATGGAAGGGAGGCCAGAGCTTCAACTTCATAGCTGCTTCTCTGGCATGGTGCCCAGACAGCATGTTGGAAAGATATGAATGTGTCAAAAACTGTCTTCCCTGAACTATGGTTGTTAGAGAAAAATGGTTGCCCTGGGCCTCATGCAAAGATAAGCAGAGCCAGTATTGCATGATATATGAAAGCACTAACAAGGGAAGATTGGATAATCAGGAGACGTAAAGTGCAGCTACTACTCAGTCAGACACAACCTTCCCTTTACCCCATTTTGGAGCGGTACAGCTAGACAGACTCACTTATCTGTGTCTGGACATATTTTAAAGTTGGAGAGCATGTAATGGATGGTCTCACAAAATGGAGGGACTTCCTATTTACAAAATAGTTTTCATGGGAGGGATGATTACTTACAAACACTCATTTACCAGAAAGTAAGCTGGTGAAGTAGCCCTCTCTTACTCCTCTAGGAAGCCTTCTACCATCCTTGTCTTTTTTGGAGACAGATAGGTACCCTTCCAAACAAAGCACTGAGTCACAGCCACTAAATATTTTATTTTTTTATGCATGCCTGTGTGAGGCCCAGAGGCATGTTTAAAAAATTAACGTCAACGATGCTAGAGATTGGTGCTCTGGTTTACATAAAATCAACCTATCCTTGAAACAGAACTTTGGCTCAGTCCAAAAAAGCTCATTTTATCTGTATGATTATGTGGGAGCACAGTTATTCCACATACTGGATTAATATTACTTGACTACTTTGCAGCTTGATTTGGTGAGATGCTGCTGTTTGTGCTTTGCTTCAAGCAGCCAAAATGTTTGCATAATCTCTGGTGACCATTAACAGCAATAGCAGTCATTCTGTACAGTATTCAGGTCTCAGGCTATTTATTGCTTTGATGGAAAGGAACATTGGAAATAAATAGGTAGAGTAAATAAATTTGCCTAGACCCAGACAACAATCTGGAACAACTGAAGTTTTAATGACAATGATGCTAGAGATTGGTGCTCTGGTTTACATAAAACCAACCTATCCTTGAAACAGAACTTTGGCTCAGTCCAACCAACACTCTTTGAAAACAACCACACATGCAACATGAAACAAACTTCCAGTCTGGACATGACTCAACAACTGGTCCAGCAGCCAAAGCTCGGGGGGCGGGGGAGAGATGTTCACTGAGTGGCTTGAAGATGAGTAACTGAAATCTAATGTTGAAAAATATTTCATTTTCATTTTTCTTGTCTAAATTCAACTGCATAATTCTCATCCCAATTGTCCTGGGACTGAAATGTTCTTTTAATTAGCACACAAATGCTTGCTTGGACAAGCTAGTTCCTTCCTATTTGCTTACCTCAATTAGCTAATTATTTCTCAATTATTCCTCTTATTTCTCAATTAGGCACCCAATACCTATTACATACTTAACTGTGTAGGTAACCTTTGCTAATATGTAGCATTCCCTTGATGATACCTAAATGGGGGGGGGGGGGGGGGAGGAGGGGAATAGAAGTTAGAGGACTATAAAACTTGCACAAGGCAACACCTCTGTGAGCTGTGTGCCATGGCAAACCTTCTTCACTGCTATTTTCACTCACCACAACTGACTGAGGGAAGATCTCTCCAATGTAAGTACTTGGACTTAATTAATAGGTCTTTATTAATTTTAATCTTTCTGACATCTTCTGCTGTCCATTCCTTCTTCAGCATCCAACCCAGGGTTACTTTAGCCAGCAATATCAGTTTTACATGACATTTTAAGAGCCTAATCAGAGCTATATGATGGAAAATCTGGCTTTAGCTCACTCTTCACAATGAATGCCATAACAAAACATCCTGTACAGTAAAACCTTGGTTTGTGAACATAATTTGTTCTGGAAACATGCTTGTAATCCAAAGCACTTGTATATCAAAGCGAATTTCCCCATAAGAAATAATGGAAACTCAGATGATTCATTCCACAACCCAAAAATATTCATATAAAAATGATTACAATACTGTAATATAATACAAAATAATAAAGAAAATACAAAATATGAAGAAAAATGAAACGAATTAACCTGCACTTACCTTTGAAAACCTTCGTGGCTGGTGTGAGGGAGAAAAGAGAGAGGAGGGTTATTGTGTAGGACAACTTTCACTATCACTAGCATGGGAGACGATCACCCACAATCCCGCAGCGAGAGAGAGAAGCACCATTGGCTCAGTTGTGATCATGTGACGTTCAGCATCATGTACTACTCGTATTGCAAGACATTGCTCGTTTATCAAATTAAAATTTATTAGAAATGTTTGCTCGTCTTGCGGAACACTCACAGAACAAGTTACTCGCAATCCAAGGTTTTACTGTATTGGACTCCACAGGTTTTAGAATATTCAGAAGACCTCTGGTACTATGTGCTTGAATATTTGAGCAAATATTTATTCCAAAGGACAAGAATTAATTCTGTACTCAAAAATAAGACAGGATTTCCTATATAGCAGCAGTGCAGCTTCTTAATGGAAGAGGGTTTTTTTTCTAATAGTTAAAAGCCAATTACTTTTGTACAGTAATCTACTCAATAAGCCTAGAATGCAGTACTGAAGGACTGCAATATACTTTGCTGAAGCTAGTATCTGCAGGTTGTGCAATTCAAACTGAATTCTACTTCTTTACTAATACATATACACATTTCCTCCTGCTTCACTTATTTAGTTACAACACAAGTAACATTAGAAAAAGTCTTCCATACTGGGAAAAAGCACATTCAGGTTTTTCCCCCCAAGCCTTGCATAGAGAAGTATCCTTGATACCATTCTTTCTGCATTTAGAGAACAGAAGGAATTATCAAGATACTTTCAATGTGAATACCTTATCTTATAAACCATAGGGAGGCAAATACCACATGATTTATGATACTAAATTATATGCATTATATGATAGTAGAGAGGAATTTCCTGTTTTAAACCGAAAACTGAGTAAAAACTTCCTTCCTTCCTTCCTTCCTTCCTTGGGTTTACTAGATATATCAGCCATTTGCTTCCCCAATAACCACTATATAGACAATGAAATACAAATATTAATATCAAAGACTGGAGTACATTTTTGTGTGTGTAAATAAGTGTGTGCACTATATATTATGTAGGTAAAGCACAAACAAACTGAACTTGGCCAGTACTAATCTAGGAATTTACTAACCTCAAAAAGTAGAGAGAGAGAAAAAAAGACGGAAAATATGTCATCTTCATTATATAGCCTTACTACTAATACAATACTACCTCTATTTTAGTGAAATGACTGAAACCGCATGAAAAAGATGTACATTATAATACTAGTATAAAAATTATAGGTATCTGTTTAAAGGCTGAACAGTGACATGACTCTTTCTGAATTGAAAGCAAAAGTACTAAAGATAATTCCATACAAAATATCTGAACTTGGATTATTTTTGCCAACTACATTAGAAAGTGTTGGATTTTTGTCAGTGACTGATAAAGTAACTCAAGGCAATGTATAAGGATGAAATATTTCAAAGCTGTACTTCAATAAACAAATGAAAACCATAAAGTAGGTTAATAAAATAAATTGAACCTTACCTCAGCAACCAAATACCTGAGTAAAAATGTCTGCTAGCCAGCAAAAGGATTTCTGGCACAGAACTAATGGGATCATCCTTAGTTACTCAACAATTGCTTTTCAAAAAAGGAAAACCAGCCAGTTTAAAAAGAAGTCTATGTTGATAATTAATTTTCTTTATTATAATAGGATTCTTAACATATATATATCAAAAACATGGATAATATCAAAGCATGCCACATCCCCAAAGTCTTGTTTGCAACTCGAGGAACCCAGGAGAGCATGAAATTCCCAGAAATAAATGTTTTCAAGTTTTTCAGTGGAAGCCCCACAATGTAATCACTGTAAACATGATTAAAATCATTTTTATCACTACTGTATACCCCATCACAAAACAATGGGAAGGTGATGGAGGAAAAATAAAGATTTGATGACTGATAGAGAAAACTGGATTCTCAGAGAGAGCAATTGGTCAGAAATGCCCTTTGAAAGATGCTGATTTAGCTATAAATGAAATAAATTTCATTTGACTTTATTTCTCTCTCTTCCTCACACACACAAACTTTTGATGCACATTTTAGGGATGCACGCAAGATTTTGCAAGATCTTCCAATTGCAGATACTGAAGAAAAAAAAGTAAATGTTTTTTTCCCTAAATATTTCTGTTGTATCTGGAAGAGGACATGTTTCTTTTCTAAGGTTAACTTTCCCACTTGAGACAGGAGCTTGGCTAGAACACACTGCTGTGTGAATCATCTAGGGAAGAGTATCTTTCAGGCAAGAATGGAAATAGGAGAAATCCCATATGAACTACAAATAAAAGAGAAAAAATAGAGACACCAAAAGAACCTGAAAAACAAGCTAAGAGCAGCCAAAAAATATCAAAAATGGCTGAAGGCAAGAAAAATCCACTTGCATCCATAAATAAGGCCTTGACCTGGACCACATTCTAGAATGTTTTCCTAACTCTGGAGAAAAGAGGAATTTGCAGTAGAAAATCTCTCTCCCAGGAAGCTGCAGAGAACTCCCTTCATTTCAAAACTGAGAATAGCAACATTGCCCCATCTGTAATAGAAAATATTGAGATAATGCATTTCAGGGGCAGGACATGAGCAAAACAAAATGTGGGCTTAGCAGTGCAGCAAGAACTTTTCTCACTAGTTGTCACCCAGGATTTTAGCATCCAGAAGTCATCTGGAAAGAATGTTACACGACAGTACAGAACATTCTCAGCTATTACTGTGGAAATGGGGATAACAATGCCCAGGAAGCATTCTCGTGATTGCCACAAGGGTGGCTTGTTGTTGTTTAGTCGTTAAGTCGTGTCCGACTCTTCGTGACCCCATGAACCATATTGCGCCAGGCCTTCCTATCTTTCACTGCCTCCCTCAGTTTGCTCAATTTCATGCTCATTGCTTCAGTGATGCTATCTAGCCATCTCATCCTCTGCCGTCCTCTTCTCCTTTTGCCTTCCATCTTTCCCAGCATCAGGGTCTTTTCCAAAGAGTCCTCTCTTCGCATTAGGTGACCAAAGTATCTGAGCTTGAGCTTCATTATCAATCCTTCCAATGAGCAATCAGAGTTGATTTCCTTTAAGATTGACTGGTTTGACCTCCTAGCAGTCCAGGGGACTCTTAAGAGTCTTCTCCAGCACCACAGTTCAAAGGCATCAATTCTTCGGCGTTCAGCCTTCTTTATGGTCCAGCTCTCACAGCCATACATTACTACTGGAAAAACCATAGCTTTGACTATGCGGATCTTTGTCGGCAAGGTGACGTCTCTGCTTTTTAATATGCTATCTAGGTTTGCCATAGCTTTCCTCCCAAGGAGCAAGCGTCTTTTAATTTCAGGGCTGCAGTCTCCGTCTGCGGTGATCTTGGAGCCCAAATAAATGAAGTCTGTTACTGCTTCCATTTCTACCCCTTCTATTTGCCAGGGATTGATGGGTCCAGATGCCATGATCTTAGTTTTTTTAATGTTGAGTTTCAAGCCAGCTTTCGCACTCTCCTCTTTCACCCTCATCAAGAGGCTCTTTAGTTCTTCTTCACTTTCTGCCATTAGGGTGGTATCGTCTGCATATCTGAGGTTATTGATGTTTCTCCCTGCAATCTTAATTCCGGCTTGTGATTCTTCCAGCCTGGCATTTCTCATGATGTACTCTGCATATAGGTTAAATAAGCAGGGTGACAGTATACAGCCTTGTCGTACTCCTTTCCCTATTTTGAACCAATCGGTTGTTCCATGACCGGTTCTAACTCTTGCTTCTTGGCCCGCATACAGATTTCTCAGGAGACAGGTAAGGTGGTCTGGTATCCCCATCTCTTTAAGAATTTGCCACAGTTTGTTGTGATCCACACAATCAAAGGCTTTTGCATAGTCAATGAAGCAGAAGTAGATGCTTTTCTGGAACTCTCGTGCTTTCTCCATGATCCAGCGAATGTTGGCAATTTGATCTCTAGTTCCTCTGCCTCTTCGAAACCCAGCTTGTACATCCGATAGTTCTCGGTTCACATACTGCTGAAGCCTAGCTTGTAGGATTTTGAGCATAACCTTGCTAGCATGTGAAATGAGTGCAATTGTGCGATAGTTTGAGCATTCTTTGGCATTGCCCTTCTTTGGAATTGGAACGTAAACTGACCTTTTCCAATCCCGTGGCCACTGTTGCGTTTTCCAAACTTGCTGGCATATTGAGTGCAGCACTTTAACAGCATCGTCTTTTAGTATTTTAAATAACTCAGCTGGAATACTGTCATCTCCACTAGCTTTGTTGTTAGCAATGCTTCCTAAGGCCCACTTGACTTCACTCTCTAGGATGTCTGGCTCAGGCTCAGTGACCACACCAGCATGGACATCAGGGACATTAAGATCTTTCTTGTAGAGTTCTTCTGTGTATTCTTGCCACCTCTTCTTAATCTCTTCTGCTTCTGTTAGGTCCCTGCCTTTTTTGTCCTTTATCATGCCCATCTTTGCACTAAACGTTCCTTTGATATCTCCAATTTTCTTGAAGAGATCTCTAGTCTTCCCCATTCTATTGTTTTCTTCAATTTCTTTGCATTGTTCATTTAAGAAGGCCTTCTTATCTCTCCTTGCTATTCTCTGGAAATCTGCATTCAGTTGCTTATATCTTTCCCTTTCACCCTTGCTTTTTGCATTCCTTCTTTCCACAGCTATTTGTAAAGCCTCATCAGACAGCCATTTTGCTTTCTTGCATTTCTTTTTCTTTGGGATGGTTTTAGATGCTGCCTCTTGTACAATGTTACAGACCTCCGTCCATAGTTCTTCAGGCACTCTGTCTACCAAATCTAATCCTCTAAATCTATTCATCACCTTCACTGTGTACTCACATGGAATATGATTTAAGTCATACCTGAGTGGTCTAGTGGTTTTCCCTACATTCTTCAATTTAAGCCTAAATTTTGCAGTAAGAAGCTCATGATCTGAGCCACAGTCAGCTCCTGGTCTTGTTTTTGCCGTCTGTATAGAGCTTCTCCATCTTTGGCTGCAAAGTATGTAATCAATCTGGTTTCGGTATTGACCATCTGGTGATGTCCATGTGTAGAGTCGTCTCTTGTGTTGTTGGAAAAGAGTGTTTGCTATGACTAGCTTGTTCTCTTGACAGAACTCTATTAGCCTTTGCCCTGCTTCATTTTGTACTCCAAGGCCAAACTTGCCTGTTATTCCGATTACTCCTTGACTTCCTACTTTAGCATTCCAATCCCCTATGATGAAAAGGACATCTTTTTTTGGTGCTAGTTCTAGAAGGTCTTGTAGGTCTTCATAGAACCGGTCAACTTCAGCTTCTTCGGCATCAGTGGTTGGGGCATAGACTTGGATTACCGTGATGTTGAATGGTTTTCCTTGGATACGCACTGAGATCATTCTGTCGTTTTTGAGGTTGTACCCCATTACTGCCTTTCCCACTCTCTTATTGACTATGAGTGCAACTCCATTTCTTCTAAGGGTTTCTTGCCCACAGTAGTAGATATAGTGGTCACCTGAATTAAATTCACCCATTCCCGTCCATTTCAATTCGCTGATTCCCAAGATGTCGACGTTCAATCTTGTCATCTCATGTTTGACCACATCCAGCTTGCCTTGGTTCATGGATCTTACATTCCACGTACCTATACAATATTGTTCTTTACAGCATCGGACCTTCTTTTCGCTTCCAGATACATCCACAGCTGAACGTCCTTTCGGCTTTGGCCCAGCCGCTTCACTCTTTCTGGAGCTACTTGGAATTGCCCTCCGCTCTTCCCCAGTAGCATATTGGACACCTTCCGACCTGAGGGGCTCATCTTCCGGCGTCATATCTTTTAGCCTTTTAACATTGTCCATGGGGTTTTCTTGGCAAGGATACTGGAGTGGGTTGCCATTTCCTTCTCCAGTGGACCACATTTTGTCAGAACTCTCTGTCATGACCTGTCCGTCTTGGGTGGCCCTGCACGGTATAGCTCATGGCTTCACTGAGTTACACAAGCCCCTTCGCCACGACAAGGCAGTGATCCATGAAGGGGACAAGGGTGGCAGCAGTGAGGAAAATGGCAAATAAATGGGAATGATCTGGCTCTCCCCTTCCCTCTTCAAGCTGGGGTTTCTCATCCACAGTATTTCCACTGCTTTAGAATTCAGCAGACACAGCTGCTCCTCTAAGGAAGTGAGGTGTAATTCCAGGAAATGTTTATTTTTCTGGTGTCTGGTATAATGGAGGATTATAGTTGCCTTCCCAAAGGAGGCTTCATAGAAGGGCACAAATAATATTTCAGTATCTGATGAACTCTCAAGAGAGAGAACATAAACAGCAACCAAATGTCATTCTACTGTATTCCATTTTTTCTCTCACTGACGGACAGGCTTCAGACAAAAGTAGGATTACCTTCTAAAGTGCCAAACAGTGGATTGACCCTGGTATAAGCAAAGCATGTGGCTTCAAAATTATTAAAGGGGATACACTAGATATCTGTGCAACAGGAAAATATTCTCAGCAGAGAGACCTATTAACCAGTGTAACTGCTAGCAGGGAGTGAGGCATAACACATCATCTGCAGGCTACATTTTTCCTTCTTTAATAATGGAACAGTCCTTCCCTACCTGATCACTTTCAGTTTTCCTTCTAGACTTCGGGTAATGCCAAAAGAGCTGAATGCCACAAAAACATGGCTTTGGATCAGTGGAGAACAACCAAAGGCCCAGGGTCAGTTGTGGTCCCCAAAATCTCTGTATCTGTCCCCACCTTACAACCTCGCTGAACTATATCTGGAGAACATTTTGAAAGGAGCATTACTGACATCGCATCATTTGCATGGTATCCATTAACTGTTAGGAGCCAAAGGAAAATGCTCCCAACTTAGAGGAAAGCTGCTGTTGTAAAAAAAGAAAAAAAGTGAAAGGATGCCTCAGGGTGCTGAAGCCTCAACACCCTTTCTTGTAATTTATTGCACTGGTTTTTAGAACAATCATAGCCATCTTTAGATATGATAATGGTAAGGTATAAAGCTACCACTACGCCACCATAGTAAGATATTCAATTACCTTACTGGGAAATAATAGATTTTATTATTATTTTATTATTCTCCAGCCAATTTATTTCATTCTGCCAAAGACCCTATCAAAACATTTGGAGAAAGATAATGTTAAGGGTTTTGCACAATCTTGAGGAGCAACAACTTGACTCCTCTAAAAGTTTGTTTGTGGCTGTGTGCAATATGTGAGCCCACTCAGTGTGGTTCATAAATCACAATTTATGGCTTAGTGTATTGCATAAATATAACTAATCACTGTTTACCAAACAACATACAGTTAAGCAATGTGTGAATCCAGCCAGTACGTCCAGTTGTTCTCCATGACAGCAGGCAGGTGATATTTTGAGGAAAAACCTCCAGGGGGAATAAGCAATCTGTGTTTTGATGGCAATAATTTGCTGTTTTCTATGGTAGCTGTTTTTCTTTTACAAAGAGAGAAAGGTATCTCACTGAAAAACTCACTGGTCCTTCCTGTTTGCCCCCGTGAAGAGTCAAGCTGTCCAATATTTTAAGGGGATAAACAGGGCTTCAGTAGGTAAACTGCACAGCTATCTCATGGCTAGTGAGTTGTGTAAGGCAATCAAGTTGTTGGAGATCCAAGTCCAATGCCACAGATTCTTCAGCACCTTATGGCCATAAGCAGGCAGTAGAACATAGATGAAGAGTTAAGGATTTACTCTGGTGTCCCTTCTTTGTTATCATTCCATCTATTCTTTGTCAAAGACTGTTCATCTGAGATCACTCCTTCTACCTTTTTTCCTTGACACGCATGCACAGAGCACATGTACTTCTCCTGGTAGGATATAGCTAGTTAGGTACTAGGCTTTGCCTAAACCTATAATGTACTGGCTGTAAATAAATCTTCTTTCTCTTATAGATATAAAACCTGCTTCACTAATCATTGCTTAGGTTAGATTCCTGATTTCAGGAATACTCAAAGGCACAGACAGGAAGCTTCAACCTACAGCACAGGTCAGAGTGATTCTGATATTTTGTGGCTCAAATGTACTTTCCTCTTCCACAATGAGATCCATTTAGGAACAGGAGATGAGCAGGAAGGGAGAAAGTCTAATTTGCTGTGGCCAGTTGCCCTATAGTGAGTGACTACATGGAAGCACCCCGTGTACATTAGAATTACTAAATGAAGTAGTTGTCATTTAACATGATTTTTCTAATAATTATTTATGCGATGCCATAATTTATTTCCCAACCAGATAACTATTAGATGCCCTGAACTACCACACCATTATACCAACTTGGCCACTACAATTCTACACCGAAAGGAATCTGAATGGGACAAACACAACTCTACACAACTAAATGCAGGCTCAGAAAAAAAATGTAAGTGGAGTGAAATTGCAGAGGTAGCATTTAAACAGAACAGCTGGAGCACATTAAACACTGCCTCTCTCTTGCTTTGTCCCTGGGGTTGAAAAACTTGCCATTTAGTCAGGAAGCAGTTCTACACTACACCGTACAATACAGAATCTTGAAATATCAGAAACAAACTACAAAAGATGACACAGAATACATTTGGTGCTTGTTCAAACACCAAGAGCAAAGATCAGTTTTTACTGGCTTTTCGATGTCTGCTGTGTTAATATGGTTCATACAAAATCCCTATGTTTATTCCATAAGACTATGAGGCAGGCACAAACTCCATACTTAGGACACACCAGGATTCAGAACTAGCCTTGGAATCTGTGAAGCTGAAGGCAGCTTTTAAGCATATAATGGATGTCAAATTATCCTCCATTATTGTGTAATTTTGCACATGTGGCCTCATCTTTTATATAGCATATCAGGTCAAAAGAATGTGATTTTAACCCATTTTTATGTGTTCCTCTTCCTTTCTGCTAAATCTATTGATAGGTCATTTTAAAAAAATCATCAAGGTTAAATAAGCATTGGGATTTTCTTTTTTAATGAAGTTAAATACTGTGATTGCATGTCACAGTAAACCCCAAACTAGCCAATAATGGAATGATCCCCTGCTGAGAGGAAGAAAGGCAGCTATGTGCAGACCCAATATAATGTCATGGGAAATGTGTCATCTTCCAGGTGTCTATATCCAGGATGTAGCAGAGTTGTTATGGAGACTATTCAAACCTATCAATGATGATTCTTTCCTTTTGATTCATATGAGTAGAAATCACATGAAGAAGAAAGGTCAAAAAAAGTATGAGGAAGATAAAGAAACCTGGAAGAGAGGCAGGGTTTCTTTCTAACAATTTTTCCAGTAGAGATGACCCAAGAGAAAACAAAATCTTGGAAGTCAACAACTAGCTACATAGATAGTGCTATCCAGAAGGTTTGGATGCTATGACAAATTTTGTGGCCTTCATGAAGGTCTCCTGGGAACAGATGAACTATAGCTTATGAAGACAAGGAAGTATTGGCAGGCACCTTACCAGTGTCATCAGGAGGGCATTAAACTAGAAGAAATGGGGGAGGGTGGCAAAAGCCCATATCCAAATTTGTAGCCAAGGACTGGAAGGCAGAACACAAAGGGAGAAGCAGGCCAAAGTGTGGACTCAAGAGTTTTGCAGGGAACTATAACAGCAAGGCCAGTTAGTGGTGCTACTCAAAACATAAGATGTTTCTACACCAACACACACAGTATGGGAAATGAAACTCAAGAAAACAGATATGATATTATAGGCAGCACTGAAATTTGGTGGGATTATACTTAGCATTGTAAATATAAATTCAAGAATCAGGGCATGGAAATCCTGTTGGAAGTGTTTGAGTATGAATACAATGAGAGAAACGTCATATAAACATAGGAGTTTATTACAGACTGCCTGGGCAGGCAGAAGATATGGATGAAGGCTTCTGTGTCTGATGATTGCTCTTTCAAAGCGGCATGCAATTAGCCTGGAATCTAGCTCTCCCAAGATTCAGAGGCCCAACAAATTCTTGCTGATTTCATTTGTCAGAACATAGAAGTAAGAACAAGGGGGTTTACAATTGGGTACCTAATCCTCACCAATATGGATGAACTGGTTGAAGTAGTGAAGGTACCCTGCAGGATTGTGTTGAATTTGTGACATCCAGAGGAGAAGGAACTAAGAAAAATCAGAGCTGTACACCAGACTTCAAAAGAGTTGATTTTAGTGAACTTGAAGGTAGGCTGGATCCAATGGCATGAAATCCTGAAGGAGAAAAAGGTCCAAGAAGAAATAGTAATCCTATGAAACAAACAATTCCCACAAGAAGGAAAATGGGAGAAACTGGAGGCCAGCATGCTGAGCTCTCTAAAATGTTGAAAAGAAAAAGGGCCATGCGTGGGAAGTGGAAGGAGGAGCACATCACCAAAGACGAATACAAGATAGTCTCCAGAAATGGTAGGAACTATCAGAAAGGATCCAGCTCAGAATGTGTTGAGACTTGTGAGATATTAGAAACAACAAAAAGGGGTGTGTTTTTTTGTTTATTGGAATCAAAAGGAAAGCAAAAAAGGGTGTAGGTCTACTGTGAGGAGAAAACAGTGAACTGGATATGAGTGATGGTGAGAAAACAAAAAACTTCTTAGCTCCTATTTTGCATCTGTCTTCCTTCAGAAGGGTTGGTCACTGTTATGCCACTGGGGGAAGGAGGGAATTGCAGCTTAAGACAGACAAGGAGAAAGCAAGAAAGAACTTAGCCAGTTTAAACAAATTCAAGTCTTTAAGGCCAGATCAACTACGTCCTAGGCTACTGAAGGATCTAGCAAAGGTAGATCGCAGGACCACTCTTGGTCCTCTTTGAGAACTCCTGGAGGACTGGTGAAGGAGGAGGAGGATCCAGGAAACTACAAACCTGTCAGCTTGATGTCTATATTAGGCAATGTTCTTGAACAGATTAGTAAACAGCATGTTTGTGAGCACTTGGATAGGCATGCTACAATTAACAGATGCCAGCAGATTTGCTGCAAACAAAGCATGCCAGGCTAACCATATCTCCTTCTCAGATATAGTTACTGGGCTAGTAGATCAGAGGAATGCCAGAGAATCCGCTTACCAGGACCTCAGCAAACCTTTCACCTTAATAAAATGGTAAAATATGGACTAGATGATGCTACTGCTAGATACTCGCAGTGCTCATTGATAGCTCCACTTCAGCTTCAAGGGAAATACTGAATGGAGTGGCACCGGGCTTTGTCCTGGACCCAATGTGTTTAACAATTTTATCAATGACTTGATTGAGGGAGCTGAGAGGATGCTTAGAAAGTTTGCAAATGACACAAAACTGCGAGGGGTGGCTAATATTTTAGAGGAAAGAGAAGAGTAAAAAAGATCTAGACAGACTTGAGCAATGGCTGAAATGAATAGGATGGTCTTTCAAAAGTGCTTCAGTTTGGTCACACCACAGTTTCTGATATAGGTTATTTATCTCCACATTAATTAGACCAACAGGATTCTTCATTTGGGTAGAATTAATTAATGTTAATGTGTTAACTCACAGAATCCTGTTATATAGTTCTGATCTGTACTTCCTGATAAATGGGTGGGGCAAAGTGAGTTGTCAATGCTCTGTTGACAATTCTGCTGGTGAAGTTAACAGACTAATCACTGCTGGAAGAGACCATCAGTGTGAATGTACCAGAGGGATTTATTCTTAGAATACGTGATAAACACTGTACGATTCTGGATTAAGAGGAAGAAAAGGATATGCAACAGACACCCACACGCTGTGTCACCCATTCACAAAACGCTTCTGTGACAACGGGTATATGCCTCTGCACTGTGTTGCAAAGTAGGTAGTGATGGTGGTATTGTGTGGGTTCAACCTACTGATAAACAATCCTTGTTTTCTATTCAGCGTAAGCAACTCCTCGGCTCAGACTTTAACAACACGCTGAACAGGCAAAGCCCTTTGTCCCATCCTATTCCGCTCCGAAGGAAGGAGCGCCAACCGCAAATCGATTCTATTCCAAACATTTCGGAGAATTCAACTTAACTCCGTCGAAGCAACTTCCGAGTGCCCCGGGTCGTACGACGACAAATGATAGATGTGCGAACAGACTAAGAAAGGAAACCACAACCCTGCCTTGAACTTTACAAGCTGCCATCCCGGATCACAGCGTTGCGGACGGGTGGGGGGGGGGGAGTAAACTCCTCTCGCCGTTCCTAGCGCAGCGTCTGCAAAGGCTCCAGCCACTTAGAAGCGGCTGGAGTTGCGCCTGGCCGCCCATCCCACGCACGCGGCCGCACGCGCAACTCTTGCTCCCATGACATCCAGGGACGTGTCGTTCTCCCCGCCCCAGCAAAGCGGACTTACCATCACTGCCGTACTGCTTGCCATTGTTTGCGCCCATCCTGGAGGCTTCATGCTCTCGTCCTCCTCTTTCTCCCAACAGCCACCATGTCGAAGCTCCGAAAAAAGGTGTGGGTTGGGCAGGAAGGCAGAAAGAGACAAAAGGAGTGGGGAAGGACAAAAAAAAAAAAAAAAAGGCCAGCAATGAGGAGGGGGGCTTCTTTATCCTCTGAGATGCTCCTCTTCGGTTGGATTTCCCCCTCCTTACGAAGGAAACCGAAGCAAACTTGACAAGCCAAAGCAACCGAGTCTCCCCAGAGAACGACGAAAGCAACAAGGGACGGTAGCTCCGGTGATAATCCACGGGGAGGCTGATGCAGCCCAAGGCGGAAAGGAATAGAAGGCGAGGCGCGCGCGTTTCTGCAAAGCTGGCTGAGGAATGGCAACGTTCTTGACCAGCGCTCCAAGTTCGTCGTGGTCTCTTTCTTCCCACCTCCCCCTGGCGGCGAATCTTGTCTGAAAGTTACCAGATTTGTTCTCCCGAAACACACGCGCTCAAGTCCTGCGCCTCGGACTTTTGTCACCGGGAGGCGCCTCCTCCCCGTGTCAATCAGTCCTTAAAGCAGAGCGAGAGAGAGCAGGCAAGGCTGCTGTAATTAGAGACAAAGGACGCTCAGACAGATTTTGCAGTCTTCCAAGTTTCCCTTTATTAGCAAAGTGATCCATTCCAAGGGATGTTTCCAATCTCTCTCTCCCCTCCTCTCCCCCACGTGAGGTTTTTTGAGGAGGCTTAAGAGCATTTATTCAGAGCTTGGCTGAGCAATTTGGTGAATTTATCCATGCACTTTTCTGTACAACCCTTCTAAACTGGAAACCAAGCACCCTAAGTCTAGATGCAAAAGATTCTGCATGTGCCTAGGGCACCCTCTTACTTTGCAGCCACTGCAAATGAGCCCTGGCACTTTGAAACTGACTGATATATCCTTAGTTCAAATCAAGATTTAAGCAAGCTGTTGAATTGTATGCCAGTTGCCTGGGTCAAATCTGAAACCTAGTATTTACTGGGGAATGTCTTAACAAACTTAAGTAAATATGCCCAGGATCAGGCTACAAAGCTGCAATTTTAGACACAGGAAGCCTAATGCAGTCTTTGGGAGGTCTGACTGAGGGAACTTCCTTCTGAGCAAGTTAGCAGTGATGCTGCATGGCAGTGGCAAGATCCCCATTGCTACATATTCTTTAAATTGTTTGACATGGAGCCTTGTGAATTTGACACTACCCCCACCAGAAGAGCCGAAAGAGCCTTCAGAATAGCGGGGGTTTGCAAGCCCTGTGAATTTCTGGCTGGATACATCTGACAGGCAGGCCTTCCACCTGGGCTGTTGAAGGAGTGCGCACCATGTTTCTACTACTCCAGCCTCCTAAAGGGTACGTTGTACAAATTCCCTGTTCTTCTTCTGTAGGTGGTTTCTCAGGCAGTGCTCAGCATAACAGCTATACAGAGAGGTTCAAGAACTTCCACAGGGTTGTCCAGAGGCATGTTGCAACCTTCTGGACAGAGCTTCAGTGGCAGCTGTGGCAGATTTCCTATATGCAAGGAGATATTTCTGCAGAAAGTGATAGCTACATTCGGAGGAGGAACCATGTTGGCTTTCATTTCCTTCTGGTAATAACAGGTACGTAATTGCCCGCTACCAAATCATGTAACATTTCACATCTTTTTTAGTCTCTGGGGGGAATGTGAGCAGGTTTGGACCTTGGTTCCATCACTGAAATGCCTCGGGACCTTGTTCTTATGTGCTGCTGTTTTGGGTTAGAGTTGTGCTTCAGGCATGGCAGGATTATCATGCTGCAGGATGATGTCAGTAGATGCTTCCTCCAAGGGTTATGGTCTGGGGAACCTTGCCTGATTGCCCTCACAGATGTGTTGCTGCTCCTTTCTCCTTAGGTGCTGCTTGCTGCTTCCCTCTGCTGTCATTAGGTGCTGTTTATGCAGACGAAGCACATAAGACCCACCCATGTACCAGTTGATATGAGTAGAGGTGCTGTGGTCTGGGGAACTTTGCCTCCCATCCTGATCTCTTTCACGTGTTATTGTTCTTTCCTTCTTAGGTAGTTTAGCTTGCTGCTCATCGTTGCTCTTCTCCATCACCAGCTCCATGCAGGATCAACTGGATATTCTTCTTTCTACATTGGCTATGGATAAATGAGTCACTGCTATTAGTACAGCTGCAATAAGTAATATTATATTTTCTTATGTTGATGTTTCTCTGAAGGTGCTGCTGTGGGTCAAAGATGGTGTTTGTCCCTCGTTGACACTCATATCCATTCCCAGTGAGTTTGGATGACCACTTCCCTCCAGGTTGATGTAAGTAGATGCCACCCCAAATTTCAGACAGGTAGCTACAGTTTACCCTCAACTCTAACCTGCATTCACCCACCCCCCTCATTTTACTTATGTCATGATGCTCCCTTTTCCCTAGGTGTTGCTCAGCACATGACTTGTGAGGACTGGTGCCAGGCTCACAGGGTCCCATTTACAGACAGAACCCAAATACACTCTCTGGGCCTGGAACTTCACCTTACCTACCCTGCCAGCTGTGCTGTAGGGCCATCTAAGTATACTAACCCTTGAGCAGACCATCATTATGATGCAAGTACACAGATGAATATTTCAGCCCTCCAGACGGTGATTTCCATCCCATTCCTAGATGTGTATAGTGGCTCTGTTGATGCCTGATGTCAGCGAATATGAAAGCGAGTAACACAGACAGAAGGGATATTCTCAAGGAAAGGTAGACAACTGAAGACAACCAGGATGTATACATGGGAGTAACTAGTTGGTCAGTGGCAAGAACATGAACCCAGGAAAATAGAGGTTTCTGAGGTATGTCTTGTTTTTCTACTGCTTTCATGCTTCCTGATATTCATTGAAAACCACTGGAAGGAGAGCACACCAG
Source organism: Liasis olivaceus (assembly GCA_030867105.1). Taxonomy (NCBI): domain Eukaryota; kingdom Metazoa; phylum Chordata; class Lepidosauria; order Squamata; family Pythonidae; genus Liasis; species Liasis olivaceus. Next base: position 82,910,246 of record CM061350.1, read on the forward strand.
TCACCAGGACAGCTAGGAAGAGCAGCAGACATTACTCATAGGTACATTGTGTGCAAACATGCCAACAGTGCGACTCTTTGGGCCCTCAACACCCTGCCTGTCCTATTCATCTTTACTGGGGACTATGTAATTGGCTGGCACTGCTGTGCTATCTCTGACTACACTGGTGAAATGATCTTCAGGGACAGCTAGTTATAGCCATGGCAAATCGAGACAGGTACCATTGTTTCAAGACATCTGCAACAGCACCTGCTCTCAGCCACCATTGTTGCATCAAAGATCAGCAGTGCTTTTTGTCATGTTAAGTTTCTCCATGACTTTAAGTGATCAGTGATGCAGTTACTATTGTTCCTGTCCTAGAACGTGAAAGTTGGAAGCAGGAAGGCTATATTCTCAGGAGGACTGCTGAGGCAGTGGCATAGTGGGGCCCTGGCCACACTGTTTCTTTGGCCTGACAATGTGACCTGGACTTCTTGCAGCTCTGCTTCTTTGAAGCCCAGGGAAAGAGTGAAGGAGGAGTGGTGTAGGTTCTTGTATGCAAAGAGGTAGGACTGATGAGTAATGGAGGTCCTGCAATTATAAAAGCATTGACGTTGTCATACTGCCCATGACCTAAAGAACACATGGAGGGAAGAGTGAAAATGTAGGGACACAGAACAGCTCTGTGCTTGGCATGCTGAATTATTGTCCCTTTGAATTCAATTAGAGAAGAGGATCAAAACAAAGTCATCAAGGAGACTCCTCACAAATAAAAAATTAGGAGGCTAAAGTAACCATGCAATTCCTTTGATTTAGGAACCTGCTGACAATAAACTTGATTAATGAGGCTCAGAAATGAGAAAATCTAACTTCCTTGGTTGTGAGCTACTGTTAGGGGTTTGAATCCATGCATGTGGAGCAGCAGAGTGACACTAGAACACTGGGCAGTCTGAATGCGACATGCCAGCCCAGATATCCTACCTAGACGTAACAACTATGGCTGATCATCTAAGGGGCACGGTTCATCTGCAGCACTGCTTATGGGATCCACCATTGCTACTGCCTCCTTCAGCCCATCACAGTGGATGGCAAAGCAAGTAGGGGTGGTGGCCAATTCACTGAGGAAACATTATTCTGTTGTCCACAATTGTTATCCAAATAGCCTTCCATTGCCACGCCAAGTGTAGTCAGAGTCTGTTTGGCATTGTTTGCCTTCCTGTCCAACATTACAACCTGTACTTCCCCTACTGCTCTTCCCTCTTTGGGAAGGAGCATCATGCTTAGAATCCAGGCTGAGGCTAGCCCCAGGCACAGTTAAGATGCTACATGGCTGCGTAGGTTTTATCCAAGATACTCAGCTGCTGTCCAGAACTATCTTTTGCTCTTCTGTGCAACAGGCTATAGGTGTCCTTTGTCACTGAAGACACAGCTTCTCAGGAAGACTCACCCAGGTAAGGGGCACACATGGCAGTATGTGTCACATACCAAGAATATTTAGTGCATTTCCCATGGGTGGGGGAGCTGATTGGCTTCCCAGGTTTTAAGGAATTTCTGCATTTAAGTTCCTGCTGGCAAGTAACTTAGTCCTGCAATAGCGGGACCATTCTTCTAACTGGGACCCTCCAGATTTGAAGGGCATCAAATTGAGAAAGACTGAGATAAGTTTAGAATTAGAGCAGTAATGAGTGTAGCTGTCCTTGTTTGTTGGGAGGAATGTTATGAATTGGTGCTGTCAGTAGGCAGTTGTGGGACTAGATGTACATGGCAGGGAGAAAATACATGATATTAGGCACTAGGAGACAGAAGGTATGGATGTGGCAGGGCAAAAAGTTTGTGCTGCCAAACTCTGTGATTAGTAGTGAATCAATGAGCAGCAGTGCTTTTCTATTTCTGTCATAGAGGGAGTTTGGATCATGACATCATTTTGCAAGCCCCACCCTTTCCAGGGTTACGGGGATGGGACTTCCAGCTTATAAGACTGAAAGCTGTCCTTTCCAGTTTTGTAGGGGGCAGATCTTGGATCAGGACATCAACCAGCAAGCCCCATCCCATCTGGTTTTCTTGTGAGGGGTGGGGCTTGTGCATTGGTGGCATATTAAAAGCTCTACCCTTGCTACAGCAAGGCCTCCAGTTGTACTTTAGACAGAAATCTCTGGGCCCCCTGGTTAAAGCACTACCCACCTTGAGCCAGTATCACAATTGCTGCTCCCACTGGTAATTCCTATCCTGCTATAGACATAATGCTGGCAAATTGTGCTGTCCTTCTTCACTGTATATGGTGGATACAGTATATATACAGCTATAAATAAGAAAGTCCTCTGGGCTAACGTTCCTTTTGCTAGGAACTCATTGGACTAATGTTTCCTCTTCCACATATGCTCTAAAAGACCTCAAGGAAGTCTTTATCAATGCTTTAGGCAAGTCTTTTCACTGCTGTCATTCTGTCTTGCAGAATAGAACATTGATTTAATTTTAAAGTATTGTTGTAAAGTTATAACCAAATAATTGGTTTGTTGTACGCTGCCCAGAGTCACCTTGTGTGGGATGGGCGGCTATATAAATATGATAAATAAATAAATAAATAAATAAGGACAAGGACTGGTGGATTCCTTAAGCTTTGTTTCCCTCTCTTTCCACCAGATTTCACCAGCTGGTTGGAAAGTATCAACCAATCCCTTTCCTTAATGTGGGCTCTTTTGATAGATGGCTAGATTAACAGGCTTAGCCATCTGACAAAACCTTCTCTCTGACAGCTGGGTTTCTTTGGGACATGGGTTTAGCACTATCAGAAATAACACTGTTCTAGGATGGTGCTAATCTGGAGTTGCATTAAACCCATGTCTAAAAGGAGATCAACTCAACTGATAGGCTCAGTTTGGTCAGAAGTACACTAAAGCCATGTTGAAAAACAACCTGGACAACACTTGGCAGACATAAGAAGGGCTGAGCTACAAAGGACCCCCCCCCCAAAGCCATATAGCTCTTCCACTTCACTATACTCCAACACCACACACCACCCTGCCACCTCTAAGCTACTGTTCATGCTGATTCTAAAGTAGCCAATAGGCGTGAGACTGATTCCCTTCCTATAGGAATCACCTTAACGCAACAGTGACCAAATTGTGAATAAAGCACATTAGATTGTATCTATGCCAAAATCACTACAGCTTGTCTGCTTAAAGGGGAAAATACTGCTTAGCACTAAAATAGCCAGGGTTGGAGATGAGATGAAGATAACAGCATGACAAGGGCATATTAGAAAAAAAGAGGTTACTTGGGCATGTCCATGCTGTGATTAGCTGCAAGCGGGGGAAAGCCCATTACAGGTAGTCCTCGCTTAATGACTGTCCTGTTTAGCAACCATTCAAATTTACAATGCCACTGAAAAAGTAACTTTATGACCAGTCCTCACACTTACAGTCATTGTATCATCCCCATGGTCATGTGATCAAAATTTGGGCACTTCACAACCAGCAGTGGTTGATGACCATCACAGCATCTTGCAGTCACATGATCACCATTTGCATGCTTCACAGCCAGCTTCCAACAAGCAGAGTCAATGGAGAAGCCAGCAGTAAAATTGCAAGTCACAATCACGTCATGCCTCACTTAATGACCATGGATGATTTGCTTAATGACCATGGTGGGAGTGACATAATAAATCCAGTGCAGTCACATGTTTCTCTTAATGATCATGTCACTTAGCAATGGAGTTGCCAATCCCAATTGTGGTTGTTAAGCGAGGACTACCTGTATCTTATTATGCGTCCATCAAAATAGCCTTGCCATCTAATTTCTATTTGTCTCTTCCACCTGAAGGTCTGCCCATCACAGACTTCAAAGCTGCCTTGCTTGGCAGCGGCTCATCTAGCTCATGATACCTGCCTGTTCCTCTCCAAGAGCTGTGTGTAGGGTCCTTTCTGAGCAATGATGCAGATTTAGACAGGGGGAAAAGGCATATGAAAAATAGCGAGGATGGTGGCAAGATGGAAAGTCCGCTTGTCAGAAGGCACTGAGGACATCTTATGTAGGTGCCAGCCCTGTCTAGAGCCAATACAGCACCTCTCACTTCTACATATTTGTAGAATCTCAACAACTTTCCCTAATTATGTTCATGATCTCATGAATTCTTCAGTGTTCATACATACTAAGCAATACTTTCCTTAGAAGTTGTTTACTGAATAAACCACAGTCATATTATGACTTAACATATTGTGTGATCCTGGTCTGTAGCTAGTATTAAAACACTGATTCCTACACTGTGCATCAAAACCACTTTAACTGCTTCCTTGCTGGACTTTCTTTTTTCAGCTCCAGTCTACTTGATTTAACATTTTCTAGCTAATATATCACTTTTTTCCTAGAGACGATAGGAATGTTTACTTCAATTGCAGTGTAATAAATCAGGCCTGATTTTGACATGGCTTTGTTCATATACAGTAAAGTTAATCATGGATATCATTGCAAGTCATATGCAAGTTCTTTCTGTGTACATGTATATGTACACGGTCTGAGGAGACATGATACTATTGCCAGATCTGACAAAGAAAGCTAGGTATAGAGTTTTTCTTATTCTCTAACTTTAGGTGATATTTCAAGCTGCAAACCCTGTGTGCACATCTTATTGTCATTACTGTTGTTATTGTTGTTATTATTTACAGATATGTAATTGCCTGCCTGTGACAATCTTCCCCTATCTGGCGTCCCTAAGATTTGTTGGACCACAGTTCCAATAATCTCTGAGCCAGCTTGATTGCCTCTTCCTCATCTCTATGTTGTGACATGTCTAGAGTCCTGCCCCTTTACTAGGTGAAGATCATGAAAGGAGAAGTATGTCTAGAGGGTACCAGGCTGGGAAAGGCTGGAATGGAAGAAGAGCTATACCATACTGACAATACACACCTTTTTTGCATGCATAGACCTTAGTAGTAATGCTTGTTGTGTCAAATGCTTTAAATTATATGAATTGTTCTACATGTGAAGACATCAGGTTAAGAAAGGCTGGGAAAGAGCCAAAGCTCTCTCCTTTCTAGCTTTAGCAGATTAGTGAGTAGTAAGCTGGGAATCAGTAATGGTAAAATGCAGAGAAAGAGATGCAAGAGATCTGGGACTAGAAGAGGGAGGTCAGAGCACGAAGTTCAATTTGGAAGGAATCCTAGGAACAGTGAAGACGTCCAGTGGATTATCCTTCATGACCTGGCATTACCTACATCTGAATACATACCAAGTGACAGAATTTGCACCTGTAAGAAAATGTGAAACTCACTGTGCAGTGCAGGGAAGTGATCACATTTCAAGTAATTTGAACAAAGTTGCACAACCCAGCAAGTCCTGAACTGAATAGGCTTTGCTGTTGGGTGTGATCAGACTGCACACATCGAGTGAAGTAGCATGGAGTCCAGTCAGGTTTCCTTCCTGACAAACAGGCTGCAGTAACAAATAGTGGAGGCTGAGAATTATGTTTCTTTCAGGCCAATTAAAAATAAATAAATATAAAACCACCCATTTAAATAAAGAGCAGCCAGACTGAGCTTTCACATAGTTAGCAGCTATATAGCAGACAATTATAATGACAGGCATGATTGACATGCAGACAGAGGTAGGATTAATCAAGCAGTTAATCCCATTGAAACCAGACATTTAATTAAAGCTTCTTCTGGCAGCTTTTGTCAAATCTCATCCGGGGGTGGTTGGGGGGTGGACTCTAAATGTCCTCGCAGGAGTCAGCAGAATTGCAGGCACACAATGACCTCCATTAATAAGCCCCCTGATAAATCAGAGGACAGATTTCTTTGGGAGAGTTGCAGAGAAAATATGCAAGCATGTTAAAGCCAAGATTATAACAATTTTGGGCGAAATTCCCAATCACCAATTTAAACAAAAAATTGCTTTCTTAGCCAAGCTGGTGGTCTAGTGCAGATTTCTGCTTTTAATTTAGATTTTGATTTTGATTTTTATCATCTCTTTATCCCCCTTCACAAGGCCTTGGTAACCATACACTTTTAAAATCTACATGTTACAGAAATTTTGGTCTCAGTTTAATATGTGTGTCTGCAATCATTTTAAATAGAATTGTCTAATTTATCTTGGATGACCCAAGTTTCTTTCCTGAAGAGGTCTTATAAAGTTCACTTATAAAGAGGTCTTATAATTTTAATAAGAAGTTTAATTTTTCCAGTTCCAAAAATAGAGAATAAGTAAGTTCGCAAACTTAGTTTGCACTCCAGTAAGTCATGGTTTGTTTAATTATGGGTTGCTAACCAAGCCACACATACCTGATTCACATGTCAGTTGACCCATAAGCCATGCTTTATAATCCGATATGGCTGGGCTCACATATCTTGTTAAACTAATGCCAAATGAACCACACATGTAGTGGGACGTTTGAACCAGCCCTCTTTGTTCAGAAAGAATACCTTCAAATAGTTCTACAAGATTTGGATCCCAAAATGAAGAATCTCATTTGAATTTTCTTACCATCCTGCAGATGGTAGAATTATCTGTATTTTAGGATATCAAAGTATCCCCAGAATCTCAGGGTCTGAGAAAGATGGGCAGAGGGAGGGAAGAAGATACCCATTTTATTAGCTGCCCAGTAATGAACCTGGGATACCTCTATGCAAATATCTGCATTATTACTGAACTACGATCCCTTTCAGTTAAAGATTTAACTAGGTGTCAGTGCTGTCACCCTACATATTCACCATCATGACATTTGCCCCAAATTCAGTAGAATGCATTTCCCTGCTAATCTTCTCTATTGCATCCAAGTGCTGCCGTGATACAGGAATAGGTACAGCATTCACACCAAACAGATTCAATATACGTATACGTATATATATTTGCACTATTCATGAGTAGGTTGTTCTCTACATATTGCCTGCCAACCTTATAACATTAACATGAAGTCATGTACCATGGTGTTATAGTCTTGTGAACAGATGTTATTAATCCTGGCATCTATCTGTAACATTACAAGGGATCAATAATTTAAAGGGGGCAAAGTAAAAGGTTTTGGAAACTTCACTTGCCTAGAATCAGTTCTTTACTCATTGCACGTAGTTTGGCAACTGGTTATTTACAAGTCTGCATTACAGAGGCATATTTAAATTATTTTTATTCTACTGATTTCTTTGCTGGAGCAGCAAGTTTCATGGCTGTGGTACAATTTACATTTCAAAACAACAGAACATAAATGGCATGAATCCCTGATTCGAATCCAAACACTCTGGCTTTATACCACACTGTTCTAAGGTTGCTGGACACTTTTATGCTATTCTAATGGGATATTTAATGAAAAGGACTTGGCCCCAGAATGGAGCTTGCTAAGTTAGTCAATTGCAGGACTCCACAAAGGCAGTGCTAAACATATTAAACTGACATTTTTTTCCCTCTCTCTCTCTTTTAATAAGCTTATTTAAAGTGTTTAAAAAGAAGATAAAAACTAATGAAACTAAGATAAAGTAAGAAAGGGGAAAAAAAAAAAGAAATCAAAAGAAAGCTAAAAGTACAAGAAAGGAAAAAAGTAAAAAAAATAGAAAAGAAAAAATACAAAGTGGCTTCTGATCTTCTTTACAGCAGTTATAAGTACAATTATAAATTTGTCTCTTACTCTATGGTTACAATATAACTCTCTTCTTTCTATAATCTAGCCTGTCTAATCATCAAAATCATAAATCATACATTCATTTTTTTTTTCTGTTTCACGCAAAAAAGTCTGTAAGAGGTTTCCAGTCAGCAATAGACGTAGATATTGTCTTTTCTGTAATCAAAGAAGTCAAGCTGGCCATCACAGCAAGTTCTGTCATCTTCACCAACTGTTCCTCCATTGTGGGTAATGCTGAATCTTTCCATCTTAGTGCATACAATAATCTTGCTACAGTTGTTGTTGTTCAGTCGTTAAGTCGGGTCTGACTCTTCGTGACCCCATGAACCATACAGTTACCATATACAAAAACAAAGTTCCATTACTTTTTTTCCAACTGCTTGTCCATCAGTCCCAAAAGAAAGACCTCTAGTCTCAATTGTATATGAATTTTTAAAATCCTCTAAATCAACATATGTATTGGAATCCAACATTCTCTAGATTTTTTATATATCCACCAAACATGATAAAATGTCCCTTCTTGTTGTTCACATTTCCAACATGAATTTGAAGTGCCTTTATACATTCTAGACAATTTCTCTGGTGACATATACCAATGGTACATCATTTTATAAAAGTTCTCTTTAAGATTAGAACATAACGTAAATTTCAATCCTTTCAACCACATATTTTCCCATTGTTCCATCTGTATATTATAACTAAAATTTTAGCCCACTTTATCATATTCTTTCACTTGTTCTTCAGTTTCAAATTTCAATAGAAGTTTATACATTTTAGCAATTACATATTCATCATTTGTACATAATTGCATTTCAAACTCAGTTTTACAATGTTCAAAACCATAAACTCTTTTATCTACTTTAAATCTTTCTAATAATTATAAATAAGAAAACCATTGGCAACTATGTCCCTCTGCCACGAGTTGTTCTCTTGATTTTATTTTGTATCCCCCTTGACTAAATTCTAGGTTTTTTTGCTAACTTTGATAAGTTACCTATTTGTGTTTGCCTATTATTTCTCATTTATAAAATGCTTCTTGTGCTGAAAGCCACAAAGGTGTTTTCAGGCACAACCTGGATTTGTATCTATTCCATATTCTCAATATGGCACGTCTAACATAATGATTTTTAAAATCCACATGAATCTTGACACAAATATCCATGCCACCCAAATCTCAGATCTTGTCCTTCTAACTCCAAGAGCCTTCTATTTCTCAGCAGCACCCACTCTTTCATCCAAACCAAACAGCAAACTGCAAAAAATAAAATTTCAAATCAGGTAAATCCAATCCTCCTCTTTCCTTTCCATCTTGTAACACTGTATATTTAACTCACGTTTTTTTTCCCCTGACACACAAATTTAGATATATCCTTTTGCTACTGTTCAAATGGTGCATCAGTTGTCAAAACAGGGACTGAAACAAAAACATCATTCTAGACGAGACATTCATTTTTATCACAGAAATTCTCCCCAGAAATGACAGTTGTTGTTTCTCCCATCTTAACATATCTTTTTTTAATTTCATTCCATGATTTAACATAGTTACTTTGAAATAACATACAATTCATATTTGTCATAGTGATACCCAGATATTTTACTTTCTTCTCAATCTTGAAACCTGTTTTATTCATCAGTTCTGTTTAATCTTCTATTTTCATGTTTTTTGTGAACATCTTCATCTTCTGTTTGTTGATCTTAAAACCTGCTAACGCACCAAATTCTTTTAGTTTCCCATTAATGTTTCAATTCCCTTTAAAGAATTTTCCAAAACCAACACCAAGTCATCTGCAAAAGCCCTTAACTTATAAGTTTCTTTTTTAATTTTTACTCCCACAATTCTCTCTTTTTGTCTTATATCTATATTCAGTATTTCAAGAACCAAAATAAACAGGAGAGGGGACAGTGGACATCCCTGTCTTGTTCCTTTTTGTACCTCACAAGGCTTTGTTAGATCTCCATTAACCATTATTTGTACTTTCTGTGAACTATAAATCGATCTTACCCATTTTATCAAGTTCTCTCCAAAGTTCATACCTTCCAAAACTTTGAACAGGAAAGCCCAGTTCAAATTGTCAAAGGCCTTCTCCACATCTAAGAAAATCAATATAGCTTGTTTTTTATTATGTTGCTCCAAATATTCCAAAACATCCAACACATTTATAAGATTGTCCTTTAACTGTCTTTTAGGCAAAAGCCTATATTGATCCTCATGAATAAATTCAAGAGAACTGTTCAACATGGTGCTGGGGAGTTGTGAACACAAGGAACAACTTTTTTTTCTTTGCCCATGAGTCAGTCTTGACTTCTAATACCCAGTCTGGGCTCAGAAGCTAAGAAGGACTGGGCCAGGTTACTACTTGGGCAGGAAGCCATATTTGTTTCATTTCTATCCCTCTTTTCCTTAAGAGAGCCTACAGTGACAATATAGGAGAAGAGCTGTGTTAGTCTGTGTAGCAAAACAAAAATAAAGAACCTGGAGGAGTCTGGTAGCACCTCTTCCAACTAATACATATGGTAGTCCTTCAGGTTTGAAGAAGACACACTGTTGGGCAGTTCATCTGTGGACATGGAGGTAGCTCTGCCGTCCCAGTCTAGAAGCACAGAGACTGGCAAAATGGGGGCACTGAAAGTCCATTGTTACAATAACTGTGGGTGTTATTCTGTGACTCCACTCATGGTTTTCTGTCAGTTTTTGGCAGCATCTGTCATCAAAGCTGGAGGAGGCTTCATAGAACAGGGCTTGCCAGGGGGTTCTATCAGCAGCCACAGCTTCTAGTTTCCTTGGCTGGATGACACAGTGGCACAGGGTTTCTTTCACAGTATCTTTGTAGTGTTTGCATGGTTGACCTCAGGGTCTCTTCCTAGAGTCTGGTAGCACCTTTCCCAACTAATACATTTTATTAAAAGGCATACGCTTTCATGAGCTGCATCAGATAAAGTAAGCTGCAGTTCATAAAAGCTTATGCCTTTTAATAAAATTCGTTAGTGAAAAATGGTGGTCCCAAACTCCTCCTCATTTTTTTTTACTGTGGCATTTTCCATGACAACGATTTGAGATCCACAAAATGAGATGGAACAATCATTCATATTTGGTCAATTACCCTAAAGTTCAGCCTCTATATAATGGCTTATTAACCACAAATATCTCATCCCTCAAGGTAGCATATCCTGCAAATAAATAGTTGTATTGTTGATGTGCCCTATCAAAATATGAAGGGTACTACCTATAGCTTTTATTTAATTACTCTGTCTCTTTTCCTCAAAGAGCCTATGGCAGACGGCAGTACATAGCTGACCGTGGCTGGTCTCAGAAAAGCTAAGCAGGTTGGAACTAGCTAAAACCTGAATGGGTCACAACCAGGAAATCCCAGGGATTTAAGATAGGCTGGGAAGTTGAAAAAGCATTCCAAAAGAAGGCAGTGCCAAACCACTTCCATGCTATTGCCAAGAAAACTGCATGGATGTGTTGTTGAACTGGCTAGGAAGAAGTGTTTACCAAAATGAGTATTTGGTTCTGGGAATTTACAAGAAGTGTTGAAATTATATAAAACAAAAATCACATTGCCTCTGCGTTTGATATCTATTCCACATTCCCACACCATTCAAACTGTATATCAGGTTCTGGGGGGAAAAATCATGAGAAAAGCTCCAGTTCAAAATTAGTTTATAACACATGCATGCCCATTTTCGGTTTAGTTTGCGTTGTTTGTTTTGAAGTCTGAGTACTATCAACAGAGCCATCTCAAAGCTCATTTCCATGATGTGGTTTCACTACTGCAAAGCATGTTTTAAAAGTCCCCCAGCACTTGTATGTCTGATCTTGTTGAAGGTTCTTGAAACAATTTAGTTTTCAGCACTTTTTTTTTAAAAAAAGGTGCCCTTGGATTTTGTTAGTATGTTTTTCCCAGCTGTAAATTATTATTTTAGAAAATCTAACTCAAAAGTATTGGAAAAGAACGCTTAGCCTCATTTTTTGCATTGGCTGCATGTTTCCTTGACATAAAGTGTATTTTATTGCTATTTAAAATCTTATATCCCATTCTTTTCTTATATACGTACTACTCATGTTTGAATGCCATGATCAACCTTAAAATGGCCTAGTAGTGAATATTTCCACATGTACCTGCTGGTTCCTCACCTGAGTGGTACAGCTAAAACACAGTCATCCTACCATAATGTCGGCAGAGACCCCATAACTGGTTTATGTCTGAGATGTACAAATTGTGGTCCCAGGAGCACATATGGACCCCCAATGTCATAGGTGAGGCCCCTCCAAAGATAATTTCCAAACTGTAATTTTTGAGCTAATAGAAGGGGAAAGTGATTGAATATATAAGAATAACTATATTAATTGCATTTAAGTAGATTTAATTTGAACGACAAGTAAACATTAAAATAATTTTTAGTCTTGGCCTTGCACACTTTTTGGAATGAGATCCCTGGCATGCAGGTCAAAGGCCCCACCCTACCCCCATGTTGTACAATCTGGTTTATAAGCATGTACTCTGGTTAGCAGAATTAGAAGACGATACTGAAGAGGACATCGAAACTTAAATGAAAGTATAGATCCCTGTTTCCTATCTGTGTCACTCAAGGAGAATAGCCTGCAGGTTTGAGGGGATATGTTCACTGATAAGCCACACTTAATCAGTAAGATATAACATCTGAACTGGATCAGACCATAGGTCTAGAAAACAATTACTTTGGAGTCCTTGGTGCTCTCTGAGCTTGGTTGTTTGCTTGCAGATGTTTCATTACCCAACTAGATAACATCATGTTATCTAGTTGGGTAATGAAACATCTGCAAGCAAACAACCAAGCTCAGAGAGCACCAAGGACTCCACAGTTTAACCCTGAGCTACATATATTCTCTTCTATTGGAACAATTGCTTTTTATACTTTATAATATTTTCTTATGGACCTTTAATATTTAAGCATAATGAATTACAATAACATTGTCAATAAAATGTTCACCTATTTATAACCGAACTGCAGTGAGAATGGAATACATTATATTTTTCCCTGTCTCAATATACAAATGAAGTATAATTCCATCATTAGACTGTAGCATCTACTAAGAAATACATCCAGTGGGGCTTCTACATTCATGCATATAGGACTACAAGCTCAATTTCCAAATAACTATTATATATTTCATAATTTCACGTGAGTTTACTGGTTACTTTTTACAAAGAGGAATATCTCAGTGTGTCTAAAAGAAAATAGTAAATTTCAAAAACTTATTTTGAAAGTTGATTTGGAGATGAAGAATTTGCTTTGGAAGTAGGAATAATTAGGAATTAAGAATAATAATCAGTATAGATTTCAGAGATTACAGAATCTAATCATTCAAATGCCAGTGAACTCAACAATGTCCTTTTCTAAGAGTAGCTGGCTATTTATATCAAAAATGGAAAATATGTGGTCTACAAGCTGCATGTAGCCTTCTTCCCCCCAAAAAATCATTTTATAATCTTTACCTAAATGACAATTATATTCATAATTTCACTCTGACAGTTAATTAACATTTATTTTAATTAACATGAATCTGATTTCAAGTTAATTAAATTAAAATAAAGCATAAAACTGTATTAAATCTGCAGTTTTAAAATGTTTTCTAGAGAGTAAGGTACATTGAAATCAGTGGGGTTTCTTAGTAAATATTCATAGATTCAGAGATAGATGGTAATAATAATAATACCACCTTCAAATATTAGTGCAGTGACTTGATCAAGAACTGCTGGGAAAGGGGGCCAAAAGTGGGTTGCATGTGGCCTGTAGGTTTTCCTACAGAATAGGAGGAAACACTGCCCCAATCTAGGCAGTGCTAGGAGAGACCTCTATGTAGGAGACTGCTTGGCCACCATGCAGACAAGATGGTGCCACCAGTTCCATAGAAATTAGGTAACTGATGCTTTGGATATCCTTGAAAGAACCGAGCAATAAGGTGACAAAAGTTTCTCAGCTGAACTTCAAGACTTGCTGAACAAGTTGAGGCTTTCAGAAAATGAAGCTGTTTTAAAGACTTTATCAACCTGTACTATTCAATCCGTTACAGCATCATTTCAGATCATTATTTGATATTTCAAGCAGTATGCATGGAATTTGTAGCTGGCTTCCCATACAGATAAAGTTTCTCGGAGATAAAACTATAGGTGATTTTATCACACCATTTGTAGCATATAACTTCCCTTGTCCACTTGGATGGACAACAAACAGAAAATCATCTTGTGCAAGAAAACTCAGAATGGGTTTATTGGCATCCACTCAATCTCACATCATTGTCTGTGGCAATGCATTGCACTAACCTTGAATTGTTTAGACATTGTTTATAAAATAAACCACAATTGCTTGCATTTGCACATGCTGCGCCACATAATAAGCCATATCCCATAGTTTGCAAACCACATTGTCTGGGTCCACAGAACAGACTAAGCCAAAAACAAACAGACCACATTGTGGCATAGGGCTTTGTGTGAATACAGCCTGTGATTTGGCGATGTTACCATATCCACAATGACTGGATTCACATATTGTCCTAATCCAGTGACGGTGAACCTTTTGGGCTTGGCATGGGGAAAATTAGGAAAATGCCTAACTTGACTCTGCTGGTATGTCACACACACACCCCCACACACACAATAGAGAAACAATTCTTTACATGTTTATTTTAAAAAAATACAGTCCAATCATGTGTGGCGCTATGTATTATATAAAGAAACATCAGATAATTACAAAAATGAAATATGAGTAAAACAAACTCCGTTTCTTTGGTAACTCAACCAGGGAGAATAGTTGTTGTCAGGTGTTGGTGAACGCTGGCCTGTCACCCAAAATGTCATGGCGTGTCACCTTTGACACGCATGTCATAGGTTCACCATCACTGTCCTAAGCTATAGTGTTGACTAGTTTGTGCTTCAAACCAAACTAAGCATTGTGTGATAACCAACTACTATGGTTTCATCAACAATCCATAGTTTCAACAAATCACAGCTTAGGGCAATGTGTGAGCCCAGGCCATATACCCTTCTCAGTAAGAATAGAGAGGCATCACTACCCGGGGCTTCCTTTCTCAAGATAGCTTTCTTCCTTCATGAATCAGTTCAGATATTGGCAGATCTCTTGCCTAGCATGTGGCTGAGAAGAAAAGCAGCAAATTGTCTTTTCTGTTGCAGTACTCTCTACGCCTCACAGAGCCTATCAGGCCAGCCGTTGCTTTGGGCTATGAAGAAAAACGCGTCTGGCAAGAAGAGTGCTCTAGCACAATCCCGGCACCCTGAGCGCGGCAGACCTGCACAGTGTGGAAAGCAATTCCCTCCACTTCAGTGGCCGCAATTCATTCTGGATCTTGCCAGAGGGACGCTCTGCATGTGGGGTATGATGTAAGGCCAACTCAATTAGGATGTGTTTAACAATTTCCCATACTTTACAAGTGCTGTAATAGAAGGCTAATTTCTGGCTTAATTAAAGCCAGGCTGTTGCTTCTGGACAGTATAGAAGGACTGCTTCATTTTTGGCATCCATACATACTTTCTTCAGTATACACATTAAAATCACTTGCATATGTCCGCTCCTCCCCATATTTTTCAAATCTGTTCTAAGAGGTACATCAACTCAATTAACAAGGCAATTAATGCATATACATGGGGAGAAAAGGGAGTTCACAATTTAAGCTTTTTTAATGGAAAAACTCCCCCGCTTTAAAAAAAAAAAGTTTAATGTAAGGTGGAGACCAAAACTACGCGGATTGGGGAGTGTTAAGATTTAAGACTAATCTTCTCGGAACTCAGAAAAAAAATGCATTATTTAAAATGCATAGCTACCTGAGAAAGCAGCAATTATTTTATTCCTCCCTCTTTCTCCACCATGAATTATGTTTTAAAGAAATTAATTAATTAATTCATTCATTCATTCTAACATTTTCCCAATATATAATTTTAGTATGTTTAAAAAAAACAACAAAACCATAAAATATCTTAGTAATAAGACTAATAATAATAGCCATCAATAATAGTTGAACATTTAAAATGTAGCCCAATAATTAAAACATTTACAACAAAAGCACATGTACAGCAGTTAGATAAAACCCCTATTAAAATAAAGGCACTAGTAAATAGAAGTATTTTAGGACATTAAGAAACCTGCAATGGAGCCAGACATATCTCCACTGGAATTTCATAAATATGATGTTGCTTCTGAAAAAGCTTCTTCACTGTGTCCACCAATTCTATTGTTTTTACAAGAAGAGACAAGTAGTTTTTGGGCTGTATGGGCACAGCCTAACACAGGAGAAGGTGGTCTTTTATTTATTTATTTATAGTATGTATGTATTAATGTATGTATGTATGTATGTATGTATTTTTAATGTTTCTTCACTAGCTTTCATGGAACCCAGTGCAGGAGGTCTGGGCCAAGGAATCACAGTATATCAGATATAAGGATACAGGATACAGGTACATTTTCCAGATGTTGCAGTAATCCATGGCTATCATTTTTGACAGCAAATACACATTAGATATGCAAATATGAAAGTTAGAGCACAGATGTATAAATGGTGGCCTCCATTAATATTTCTAAGGCCCTCAGAGCATGTTCTGAGTGGGTAAGACTGCAGTTTGGGACTGTTGAAAGAGATGCTAATTATCTAAGAGCCACTCCAATCCTAATCTTGTTTTTTTTTTTTGAAGTGAGACCAACTGAAATCAGTAGAACAATGGGCTGATAGAATGTTTTTTACACTTGGACTCATTTACCCAACTGGTATACAATTTTTAACTCAGTTGATCATTTCAATTCCTTTATATATTGTTTAAATGTACCAGTTTGCCAAAATGATGTTGAACACTGCCTATATTCCATGAAACATACCAAAGGCATGTTTGGTATAGGGCGGATGAATAGTGAGGGACCTGTTACTCATTGGGCCTCCCCAACCAATTCACCAGAACCTAAAAGGCTCATCCCATTCTGCGGGGACTCTTGGCAGAGCAGCTCTTGATTGAAAGGAGGAAGACTGCAGTTCGAGGTGATGTAAGGCTTCCCTCCTCATGACTTCTGCTTCCAGCCCCATTGCCAAAATAATCTGCTACATCGAACTGGCAAAGCAGTTCTTATTTTATAAACCAATATGGAGTTGACTGGTCTGAAAAATAAAGATCATTCTGCTTCACCAGTGTCATTTAACAACATGCTAAATCACAAACTGGTCTATAAACCCCAGAGGTGGACTTCATACAGCAAGCTAAACCATGATATTAGTTATGATTGTGCAGACCCAAATGCATATGTGTGTGTGTGTGGCTGACTTGCCCATTATCAATTATATGTGATCTTTAGGAAGTTGTCTGAGAAGTAATGCAGATCCCTATCTGGAAAAAGCTTTGTTATTCCTAGTACTGTCATTTATTACCTCAAAACATACATGCTTGAAATTAAATTCTGTTGGAATTCTGAGAAACTTAGCCACAGTTTGTCTTGGTTCATCACTGGGTTCCCCCTTTCCAAATTCAGCTATATCACCAAATGTATTTATGAACAATGTTCCAGTTTTGTTTCTTGCTGCCTTTCCAAACTAATCAGTCTCTTTTGATGGAATACATAAATGTGGAGAAAATAACTTTTCTAGAAGAAATTCTTATTTACAGAAATGGCAATCATATCTGAGCCCATGAATTCTGATTACAGTGTTCATAATTCCTCTGCAAGATTAATTGGTTGTATGAAGGGGGTGTCCATCTTCCTATCTTTATAATCATGCAGGGGAAAATAACTAACATTTTATTTGAAGGAGTTGGGTAAACATTATTTCATGGGTTACATACGGATAATAATAGTTTACCTCAGTATAAAAACAACTATCCTTATTTGTTGGAACTCAAAATGTCATACTCATTCTTTAATGTTCTAACATGATCTAACAAATTCAGATGATATAGTATTTCAGTATCTCAGTTCTCAGCAACCAGAATGTTTCCCTGCTGTTTCTTATGTTTAGATATTGACTTATGACATGCATTTTTAATTGCATTCTTCCTTGACCCGTATTCCACAAAAAAGAAGTAGGAGAATACAGAGGAGCAGATATAAACAAGCAAAGGTGGATAATGTTTTTTTGTGGCAGAAGGCTGCAAAGCTTTTGTTTTACTACTTCTGTGGCCTCAGAAGGTGATATGACACTGGCAAGGCAATGTTTAGGACGGGGACAGAAATTTACAGTAATTATGATTATCACTATATTTCAGATATTTTGCTGGTGAAGTTCAGTGGCATTAAAGCTGGGGGTCTGTATGTGCCCCATGGGCCCTCATTTAAAAGGGCACATGTGTATTGTCTCAAAGGAATTATTGACTGAATCACTCTTAGCATAAACAAAGAAAGAGTAAAATGTGCTGCATCATATCTTGACATAATAAATTCCATGATTTCAGGCAACATGAA
The DNA here is from genome assembly GCA_030867105.1 of Liasis olivaceus. Lineage (NCBI taxonomy): Eukaryota > Metazoa > Chordata > Lepidosauria > Squamata > Pythonidae > Liasis > Liasis olivaceus. Next base: position 82,928,268 of record CM061350.1, read on the forward strand.
ACTGAACTGGTAAAGTCATTGTGGAAGAACTCCGATGCTGTAGAAATAGCAGGGTTGAAATTCAGCCAGTGCTTTAGAAACCACACATATAACCACTGATTTTAAAAGAAATGTAGCACTGTGGTTTCTCTGCCCCCACCCCCCCCACAAATTTAAGAAACCTTTAAGTTGAGAGTTACAAGAACATATATGGTAAGGAAAGAAAATTATTCCCTTCTCATGATTTGAGTGATAGCTACATTCTTCTATACAAAGAAGAACTTTCTTAAAGGGCACTGTATGTGCATTGCCAGAGGGGATCTCCATTTAACAATAATGGTAACAAAAGCCCTTAATGACAGCAATTTGTCAACAGTTTCACACACCATTTGCTTACAGTTCTTGACCTTTAGGTTCTACTGTGTCATTCTCCTTCCCCCTAACCCCAGCAAATAGTATGCTGCATGGCATTTTAGAGATTCATTAATCATCTTTTCATCATAGTTAAGTTCAACACAGCAAAGGAAGCACTTGACTGAAAAGCCAACTGCAAGGGAAAATGAGAATGCACACTAGTCAAATCAACTTACAGGCCCTTCTCTGAGAAGTCAAGTGTACCCTATGAAGAATAGGTTGCCCCCTCTATTGTGAGGCAGAAGTGAAAATTAATTTTAAAAGGAGAGAGCATAGAAACTGCATATGTAAGATTTACTTGTACTGTATAAGAAATTAATTATACTTTGGAAAGACAAAGCTGCTATTGGTGTCCTACTGAATTCAATTTCCTCTAACAGTCATGGTTTCTTCAGGCTAACTTGAATCCACCTTCTGAGAGATATCATCATTGGGCAGAAAAGTCTCTCTTCTTTTTTCATGATGGATTGATCATGGGTTTTATCACAACTGATCAGTATTTATTTATTTATTGAATTTATATAGTCACTCATCTCAGCCTGGTGGCTATTTAGTCTACGTATTTGCACCTTTAAAAAAGCAGAGAGTTCAGTAACAAAGGGAAATGTCTTAGCTTGCCCAAGCAGGGAACATTAATAGCTCAGCTGCTAAATCATGCCAAAACATTATCTGTGAATTAACCCAAAATCTGATATGGAAGGTGTCTGCAAAGAAGGAAAACATATTTGATATAAAACAATAGATTGTGGGCTCTGTACAAGAAATGAAGGACAGTTTATTTGAAAAGCTGTCTACTATGTATCTTGTGAGAGATATTGGGTGGCTGTGGTTTGGCCCAGAACTTTAGCTAGAAAACTATAAGCAGATGAAATTGCTCTTTCCTGGACATTTCAGATTTCCCCTTCTATTCTTCAGGCCATAGAATGGCACATGAAAACTGGGCCCCAATACTTGGGCCTCTATTTCTCCACACAAATTCAATTTCAATAAGGTTAGTAGTGATATCCTTGCATGCATGGAGTCTACTTTCACTGCTTCTTCACTACCTGAAATGTGGATCTCAAAGCCCCATCTAGGTCAAAGACAATGCTGCCAACGGTTACTGTTTGGCTGCATTAGTCATGGTTGCAGGCATATTTTCCCATTCCAAAAAAGTGCCAGAATAAAATCCTGAGCTGATGGCTTAATCTTAGCCGGCTGGCAGTGATGGCAGAAGGAACCAAGGTAATGCCCCTGCCTTGTCTGCTTGGGACATTGTCACTTCATGTTCTGATACCAGTGTCAGCATGTAGAGAGTGGGGTTGGGAGTGGCCAATAGTGTATACGGATGGACTGGCCATGAGGCACATCTGAAAGCATGTCATGATCCAGTGTTCATGTGATGGGGAGAAAGCAGCTTCTGATGTTAAGGACTGATCAGTTGGTTATTATTCTAGTCTAGAGTGTTCCAGTCTTAGAACACCAACTGAAACACTCCTTATTCCAATTCAAGGGTTCTGCAATTTAGAAGAGAAATTTATTTTGCAATCTTGTTTGTTATTCCAAAGTTCAGAGGTTCTCTGATTTGGAACAATACTTTTCCAAAATCTTGTTGTTGCAGTATGTACAAAGAGAAATCCAAGCACAGAATATGAATGTGAAACTACATTCATATTCTGAAGGAGAGCAGGGGGTATAAATAAAATAAATAAATAAAGCCATTCAGAAGAGGAAACATCTGCTTTCTGTGAAACATGTGCTTCTGACATGTTGGGGATTCATGACAGTGCTCTTACCCAGCATAGAAAAAATTAGGAGGTTCAAAATTCTCCCCAGCACTAATGAACTCCTTGATTTCTGCACATAATCTAAAAACAGACTGAGAAGCAAACTACTTTTACTAAGTTCTTACTGTGATACAACTTGCCTTTTGTGGGAACTTATATCATATTTGAAAACCAGCAGACATAACTTCTTGAAATAGCTAAGAGATATGCATGAAAACACAGAAAAGCCATGGAAAAAAGAGGACAGTAACATCCAGATTTTTATCACAAAATTCTAGTGATTAAAAAGAAACTAACACTTTTCCCTAAGTGATCATTCATTTGGGGCTTTCTGGATATGCCCACAGTAAACCATACAGTAAACCCCTCAGCTCCTGTTATTGCTGCCTCATTATGGTGATGAGGTGTTCCTGGAACGAAGAACACCAGGTGCGTATGCCAAAATTACATACTCCCGGCAGGGTCACCCAAGGTGTGAAGCTCATCTCAGCTCCCCAGCTAAAGCAAACAGACAGCTATCTTAAGCAGCAGTGATAGAAGAAGATGATGGGTGCAGATGATTACTTTAGAGACAATGGTAAACTCATCATTTCATACTGAGTGGGAGAAGACAATGGTAAGCCACTTCTGTATTTTGCCAAGAAAACCACATGGATAGAACATATGAAATAACTGACAAATGTAGGGCTGGGTGATGGGCACCTCATATGGACTTTTACAGAGTAAAAGATGAAATGAATCGACTACATATTGACATCTTAGGCATCAGCAAATTGAGATAGATTGGAATTGGACACCTGCACTCAGAAGATCATGCTCTATACTACTCAGGACCCAAAAAACAAACAAAAAATAAGAGCATTGCTTTCATAGTCAGGAAGAATATAGCAAAGACAGTTCTTGGGTACAACGCAGTCAATGACTGAATGTCAATTAGGCTTCACAGACAAACTTTTAATAAGCCACTTATACAAGGTTATGCTTCAACAACTGAGGCAGAAGAAGTTGACAGGTTTTATGATCAAGTTCAATTTGAATCGACAAAATGTGCACGCAAGATATGCTGCCTGTGGTTGGAGGCTGGAATGCCAAAGCTGGAAATAGTAAGGAAGAAAACATTGTATGGCCTAGGAAGCTGAAATGAAGCAGAACGACTTATCAGTGTGTGCCAATCCAATTATATCTTCATTGCTAAAACATTCTTCATACAACCAAAAGGATGCCTAGAAACACAGACATCACCAGATGGAGTACACCAAAATCAAACTGACTGCAATATTGCTAAAAGGAGGTGGAAGAGCTCACGTACAGAAGCAAAGACATGATTAGGGGCTGACTGTGGAACAGTTTATGAATTGATCATGTGCAAGTTCCAGGCCAAGCTAATGTGGAAGAACAAACCCAAACAGATTCTATAATATGGTCTTGTGCATATAATCACCATTTTTAAGGAGGATATAAGGAATCACTTTGAAGTCCTGAACCTCATTGATAGGGAACCAAAGCAACTGAGGAATGAACTTAAATAAGTTATTTAGAATGAATATGACAAGAGACTGCCAAAGAGCAAGAAACAAAAGAAAGGAAACTGGATGTCAAAACAAATCATGGACATTTTCAGGAAGAGAAGGGAAGCCAAAGCCAAGAAAGACAAAGATATCAGGAAGGAACTTCACAAAAGAATTTCAGAGAGCTGTTAGCAGAGACGACAAGACAAGACAAGTCATCTATAATGCCATCTGTAAAGACACTGAGGATGGAAACAGACATGGAGAAACAAGGAAAGTCTTTCAATGCATCCTCAAATTTAAAAGGAAGTTCCAACTTCAAATTGATATGCTAAAGGATGATAATGGACAAATAGTAACTAATTCAAAGGAGATCAGACAAAGATGGAAGAAGTATACAGGTAGTCCTTGTTGAATGACCACTCATTCAGCAACTGTTCAAAGTTACGACAGCACTGAACCAGGGGGACTTATGACTGTTCCTCATAGTTAATGGCTGTCCCCATGGTCACAGGATTGCAATTTGGGTGCTTGGCAACCAGCTTGAAATTACGATACCCACAGTGTCTCTTGATCATGTGATCACCATTTGCAACCTTCACTGCCGGCATCCAACAAGCAAAGTCAATGGGGAAGCCAGCAGGAGATCGCAAATGGAAATCATGTGACTGCAAAATACCGCAACCGTACAGAATTCACCTAATGCAGCAACTGGGACTGCCACAATTGCTGTTGTAAGTCAGCATGGTCACGTGATGTTGTGCTTTACAATCATGTTGCTTAGCAACTGCCTTGCCAGTCCCAATCACCAATGTTAAGCAAGGACTACCTGTATTGGAATACTAGACAGTAAATATGTCAATATTCAAGACACTTTAGAAGATATTCCCTACTTACAAGAACTTTTAGTACTAGAAGATGAAATTAGATCAGTGCTACAGTCATTACCAATTGAAGGCTAGAGGAACTGATGTAATATCAACAAAAATATTACATAAAACACTGCTTTAGCTTTGGCTGCTAATACCTTATCTGGATCTATCTTTTTAAAACTCAGAAGGCATGATGGTGGCGGGGTGGGGGTGGAGAAGCAACAAATAAATAAATAAAAATGTGTTGTACTGTGCATGAAACATTAGACTATATTCCAACATCTGATCCTAACACATTGGCATATTTTCAAAGAGCTTCTAAGTAGCTGATGATGAACTGGGAGGAAGCCACTGTACTGGATGGATTTGAGCTGTTTGTCATCTTCATTTTCCCAAAAATGAAGTCCATATGGGAAGGGAGAGAGGAGAATTAATAGAAATATTCAGAAATTATACCAGATGTACTGGCCATGTAGCCCATAGTTTAAACTTAGTCTGGTTTAATGTTTATATATTTTTATTTCTACCTGTTCTTTCCATTCCTACTTTTTTATTCCAGTTGACCTGATGAAGTCCTCAAAAGCTTGCTACCCTTTTTTGACATTGGGTTGGTTCCAATAAAAAGTATTGTTCACTTGTATCAATTCTGAACTGGTAAACCATTAAGATGATTCCCAGTAGATCTGCAAGATTTTCCCAATAATTTACAGCAATAAAGTGATCCACTTCCCTGTCTTTAATTGTGAGAATAACATATTTACAAGGGTTTATGAGTAGTGTAGGTTCCATTCCCTCCTATTTCTTCCTTTCTAAATGAATAGGCAGGTGCAGATCTACAGATAAGTGTGATAACTTTCCCACACTACTATCACCACAGATATAAAACTGCACCAGGTCTCAACTTCTTCCTGTTTCATCTCCATACTGGGCAATTGAAATAGGATGAAATTGGGACTTGGCACAATCACATGCACTTGCTTATGATGGCATGGGAACTTGGGGAATGAGTTTTTCTCACTCCACTGATGGATCTACCCCTTACTTGTTTAGTAGAATTCATTACTTTGGCAGTACACTCCATAAGTGAAGCCTAATGTCTGTCCCTCATTGATTTAGATACTGTTTTTTCTTATACAGGTAGTCCCCAGTTTAAGAATGAGTTCCATTCCCCAGGTCTGTCCTTAAGTCAGTCTTGTTTGTAAGCCAGATCAGTATTATTGTATAATACTGTATAAGTAGTATTGTGTAATGAACTCAAACCATTGTGTATTTAACTCGAATTATTGTGTGTTTAACTTGAATTTTGCTACAGTAGGCTCCATTCTTAACTACGGGTCATCCTTAAACTGGGTGTTCTTAACTCAGGGACCTGTATTCACAAAAACCATATTATTTACCATCACCAGAGAAAAACTGTCCCTATATATATTAGTATCCATAAATGGAGCTGAACATACCAAACCTTTTCCATTTGTATTCTAGCATCTGATATCCTCATATTTATCCAGCTTTACTTTTTTCCTATGCTACCTCTTTAATAGGCATTGCTTCTTTCCAGAATTGCAAGCTTTAAGAGTTTCCAATCCTGCTTAAAACAATGCTACCTTTACTCATTCACTCACACATATACCACGCCACACAGTATGCCAAAAATAGGTCTGCCTTGAGATAGAGTCATAATATAGACAGTTTAACCAAAAACTTTGGGTCCTCCCAAAAAAGCAAAAAGCTTTGTTTAAAGTTTCTCATGCTCTGGCCATTAAAATATAGCATGACATTTTGTTTTTCACAAAGAATAAATTAAATGTTCATTCTGACTAGTGTCCCAGTCTTTTTTCCCAGCTAAGCCTTCTGGAATGTAGCTTCATAAAATGGAGTTCAAAGAACACAAAAGACTCTGCTCAAATTATGCAAAAATGTGGGGTGGGGGTAGAGAATTTTTTTTTTTTTTGTGCCTTTAATTACAAGTGATTTTTTATCTGTGTTACCCCAAGCAGGGTTTTTTTTTTTTTTTAAGGGGGAAGGCCAGACGCTGAAATGGAGCAGAGCCTGCCTTTTCTGGGCCTCTCTGGGTTTACGTAAGGCTTAAAACAATGCAAAACCAGAGCCCTGTTCAAAATCTTTTCACATTGGCTGACCTTACAAGGCATGCAAATCCTGAAGAAGTCTTCATTATAGTATACATTCAATGAGACTCTTTAAGGCCGAAGATATATACAACACAATAAAACATGAGCAAGGTGTTCCAATGTTCTCAGAGCATGTTATTAAGCAATTTAATTTTCTTTTCCATTGATCAAGCCAGCAGGCAGGTTCCAGGTCTTAAATGTTTTTGTTGGTTTGGGATTCTGTATTGTTCCCACTTCATCTGTGGGCCCTTTTGATTATATAATGGATGCCAAGAATGGCCTTGGCTGAAAAATGAAAATTGTCACTCTCAGGTAAAATTAATTTGAATGGTCTAGAGTAGCTCATTTTAGTATAATTCAAGGATCCCCAAACTCTTCAACTCATTGACTTCTTCATGAAGTTTCAGATTGCTCATCGACCCAGAAACATTTATTGTATGAAAATAATCTAATTAATACTACTTTAACTAATAATACTATGAACAACAACAACAATGGATAGTCCCATTGACCCTTGGGAGTCAATATTGACCACTTTGGGGAACCCTGGTATAATTGAAGATGGGAGTGGAATAGATCAGGGTTCCTCAACCTCGGCGACTTGAAGATGTGTGGACTTCAACTCCCAGAATTCTCCAGCCAGCCATGCTGGTTGAGGAACCTGGAATAGGTAAGAGCATTACACTGAGGCACTACGGTCTCCATGATTGTTTCTGGCAGTATCAAAGAGAACCAAAACCAAAAAAAACGATTTCCCATTCTAAACATTCAATAAGGAAGAGGTGAATAGAACAAGAAATAGTTTTGAAGCAACTGTTAAAAAAGCCTTCCAAGATAGATAGATATATAGACAGACAGAAAGACAGATACTTTAATTTTAGCTATCAATCACATAAATTGTGACTATGGGCAGCAAACATGGAATTAAAAAAACCAACACAAGAGAAAAATATATAAATAATAACAATAACAACACATTGACATCCAAGGACAATCTAACCCAACTCAAATAACAACAGTCACAATTTTTAAAAAATCACACTGACAGGCTCACACAATTTCCAGGCCCCATGCCCAAGAGAACATCTAGGTCTTCAGTGATTTACAAAATGTCAACAGGGTCAAGACCAAGTGAATTTCAGGGCCAAGATTCAATGACGTCCCCTCCCCCAAATATTCAATTGGGTAAGGGAGACTGAACCTACTTCATAGCTGCTAAACTTCTCCAGCTGTAAGTGTAGCAGGTATGAAATAGGTTCAGTCTGTGAACCTATGAAATGGGTTCAATAAAAGGCAAATAGAGTTCCTTCTATTTGCCTTTTATTATTTAGCTACAAGTATAACTATGCTGGGCAGTAATAAACTCAAATATGGATATTTACAAAAGCACATTTGGCAAAATAGAATAATCTGAATGTTTTGTTTGTTTGTTTGATGGTTCCTGGCTCCAAACTGAATAAACAGAAATGTTTCTCAGACTAATGTTTTATCATTTCTATCTCAAATACTAAGAAAAGGAGAAAAATCAAAATATCAAGGAAGTTACTGTGCCACTAATTCAAATTGGAATTTGGTTCTCTTTCTACAAAAATACTGAAAGAGTACCATTCTTACATTACCAGTAGCTGATGATCAGCATTCATTCATGCAGCTGCTGATGTTCACAACATTTCATTGTCTCAGTGGTCATGGTTACTATACTACAGAATAAAATAAAATGGCGAAGAAACAAAGATTATTTTGAATGAAATTTTCTGGAATCAGAAACAAGATTTAAAAAATAAGGAAAGAAATCTGAAGTCTTTTGACATGACCAGAATTCACGAGTTCCCCCCTCCTACCAGGCTTTTTAGCTGATGAGTTTCATAAGATAAGTTGAACCATAAACAGAACTCTGGATTACATTTTGGAATATTTTAGCAGACCAATGTGATTTTGTGCAAGTGATGCCACTATTACTCAGGAAAAATGAAAGTGCTCTGAACTTATGGAAAAGGGTTAAAAGCAGGCCATTACGTTACGATATATTAACTCAGATGTACAATGCAGGGTTTGCATGGAAAAACACCAGATTCAATTCCTGGCATCTCTGATTAAAAGGATCAATTAACAGGCAATGGGAGAGAACTAGGTTCAAGATCTTAGAATGGCATGCTCACCTAGTAGCCCACAAACTATGTGCAACTGCTATCATCTCATTTGTGACTCTTCAAGAAACCATATTGTCAAAATCCAGCAGCAAAACGGCTGAATTCTAATGGCACAATTTTAAATATGAAAATATAGATGGGAATGGCAAAGCATGTGGCCTCTAGGAGGCCCTATTCCTATTCCCACTAGGGGAAGCCCCCAAAGCTTCCAAAATCATGAAAAAATAGGCTGGAATTCCCAAATCCTTCCAGGCCTTTATGGAAAGCTTCCTGTGGTCCAGCAGCCACTCAGGGGACATCCCAGAGGAAGCTGCCCATCTTATTTTAGCCAGTGAGAGTAAGCAATCATTTAGACAAACTCCTTATGTGATCTAGAATTACATTAACTCCCTCTTATTGTTGAGACAGCTTCATATGTCTTTGCCAGGCAAACTATTTTCAAAGTGACCTCCCAGACAAGTTTAAACAGAGTAAAAGTTTGACACCAAAGGGAACAATGGAGGACACTGACTCTATTTGCTTCTTCCTGTAAGGGTCCTTGATTTAGTATCTGCGTGTAATGCAACGTTATTCAAAAGCAAGTATCCTCTAGCCCAATCTAATCCAAACAGAAAGTTTGGAGGATGATACTTCTTCTTTTTTTTTTGCATTGTTAACTGTAACTTGATGAGTAGGGTGTACAGCTTTAATTTTTTTTTCTAGCATTCAAGCACATAAGTAATTTTTACAATATTTTTCAAAAACTCAGATTGAGCCAAGATCTAAAATATTTTTGTTATACAAAATAGTCTTTGCATAACAACCAAAAAGAAATCAATGTGCTTACCAGTAAGTTTGCAGGCTGTCAGCCAAAAGCAAAAGCAATTTAGTTCTTAGCTCTTGTGAAAAAGAGATGAGACCAATAAAAAATTATTTCAGTCAGTCAGTCAGTCAGTCAGTCAGTCAGTCAGTCGTTCTTTTTTCTTTTTTCTTTTCTTTTCTTTATTAAATTAGTCACCACCCATCTTGTTGAAATGACTCTGGGTGGTTTACAGCAAAAATAAAATTTGTTAACATACATCGTAAAACAAACCTAATAATAAATAGCTTCCAAGCAAGATGGAAAGTTGGGGAATAATTCAAGGGAGCATCGTCAGGGTGCTAACTACCCCCAAAGATGGTTAGAGCTCATATCGCCCCATGAACACTGGTAGAGCCAGGTCTTTAAACCTTTTTGGAAAGCTGGGACGGTAGGGGCCCATCACACCTCTGGAGGGGAGAATATTCCAAAGGGCGGTGGCAACAGCAGAGAAGGCTCTCCTCCTGGGCCCCACCAGCCAACATTCTCTCGCTGACGGGGTCCGCAACATGTCCCCTCTGCCTGAACAGGTGGGACGGGTTGATGTAACGGGGATGAGACAGTCCCTCAGGTAATCTGGACCCATGCCTTTAGAGGTGATAACCAACACCTTGAAGTGGACCCAGAAGCAAACTGGCACCCAATGCAGCTCCCGCAGCAAAGCTGTTACATATGCCATCTTAGGGGCACCTAATATCATCCGCGCAGCTGCATTTTGAACATTTACGGTCAATGTCCAGCAAAATATCTATAACACATAAAAACAGGTTCAAATACAGTACAATAAAAGCAATAAAGCCACCATATAGAGCTGCCAATTAAAATGTACATGTATAACAAACAAATGAGAATGAAATAAAACAAAGCAAAACAAAATAGATAAAGTAAAAACAACATTTAGATAAAAGAATAAAAGGACTTCCTCATGACATAGTTCCCAAATTAGGATACCTTAAGGCAGTGTTGTCCAAACTTGGCCACTTTAAGATGAGTGGACTTCAACTCCCAGAATTCCCCAGCCAGCCACTCATCTTAAAGTGGCCAAGTTTGGACAACACTGCCTTAAGGCAATAGCTGCCAATAAGAACTTGGCAACTCTTTTTTAAATAGCAGGGTTCTGGTCTGAGAGTAGAAAAGACGCTACCTCTCCCTCATGGAAAGCCAGATCTCTACTAGGAGGTCATACAGGTACAGTATCAATCATTGTAGGTGCATATCTGTGTGCCATATAGTGTTTGGGATACAGATTTAGCTTTAATCAGCTTAATGGCAGCAGGTATTTTAAGAGTTAAAAAAAACCTGGCTTATTGGCTTAGGCAGAGATGACTTTAGGTCTGTGTTTCTCAACCTTAGCAACTTTAAGAGATGTGGACCAACTCCCAGAATTCCCCAGCCAGAGGCTTGAAAAATTACTCCAAGATCTTCCTCCTTGCAGAATTCTGCTAAAGCCTGCAAAATTCTCCCAAGGCCTACCTGTGTAAGTAAGAGAATTGCTGGGTTGTCAACAGATAGCAGCATTGCATTGCCTGTCCCTGAACTTGGGGGACGGGGCTGTATATGAAATTTTTTGGTAAGAGCAGCAACCACTGAGTTTATATAAATATTAAACAGTAGGGGAGCTACTGTTTTACTCCTCAACTGATTGGCATGTCTGCAGTAAGACAGCCAGCTTTATCATAACTAAGTTGGGTGACAGTGTTTTCATGCAGCATCCTGATTAGTGAAAGTAGTCATCGGTTGATAGATGTAAGGACAAATTTCCAGCAAAGTCTATATCTTGGGATGGAATCCGAAGTTGGTTTTAGAAGTTTGGTTTTAGATTAACAATGTATTACTGTTCCCATGTGTCATTTTCTATTCAGAATTGCAAGATGGCACACTGATCCATTGTAGATCTGCCATGTCTAAATCATGTTTGTTCATCTGCAAGGAATTTCTCTGGTTTCTCTTCAGACTGTATAAATCTTTTGCCTTAGCTCTTCCACTCATGAAGCCAAAAGAGTCGTGACAGAGTAAATTATTTTCAATAATATTGGAGCTTAGCAAGCCTTTGCCATCAAGTACCCTTTTAGCTTTCAAACCACTGCCTTCTTCTCTCAAAGTAATATTTTTCCTGATTCACAATGAAGACACTCACCACAAAGTAGTAGCTGTTAAAAAATTCTTCATAAAAACCAGACAGTAGCACTATACCGAAAAGCACAATCCACAATCCCACTCTTAGGGCACAGCCAGCCGGCCATGCAAGTGTTTTCCCCTAGTCCGTGAGACAGAAGAAAAATATACCAGCATACTTTGAGTTATGATCATGGCCAAGCCCTTTCCTGCCCCAATAACGAGGCCAGTGAATGGTGCTATGCTTATAGTTTTTTTCTTTTTAATTAGAATTTTTGAACTATGCTTACAGTTATAATGTGGAAAAGCTTAAGGAAACCAGCTGGTAGATTCCCTGGCTTTGTTTTCCTCCCATTGAGTGTCACTTGCTGTCAGGGTAAAGAACCACCCATCACTTTCCTTAATATGTGGTGAGGTGGAGGTAGGAGGATGGAGACTGGTGATTTCAATGGCAGGCTTAGCCACTTGTCATGTTGCCCAACAGGTTGCAGGCATGGATAAATAGTTGTGAGGAGTATTAGGGGAGCTCCTAAGAGAGTTCCCTCCCATCTCATCCTACATGCCTTCTCTGTACATGTAACTTGTTTAGTGGGCTATTTTTGGACATGGGATTAGTGATCTTTTAAAAGATTGCTCGACCTGTGTTCAGAAGTTGCTCAACCTGAAGATCACAGGCATGGAGGAGGAGTTGCAAGACACACTGGGGACACTCCCTGCTGCTTCACTCCATGCCGTTTTTCACTTGTGAGTGAGATTAACAGGTGCAGAGCAGAGGTATGGGGTGAAGTGGGAGGGAGAGATTAATAATGAGTGATCTCCATCCTCGGCTAATGCTGCAAGGGAACATCAAAGCTGGTGCAAATGTCCACGAGAAAAGGCGTAGGAGTATGCAAAATTGCATCCTCCCCTCAAGAAACTCCTTGTTCACTGATGCACTGGAACACCTGTAAGATGCCCACTGGCGACAGGACTAGCAACACAAAGCTGGCAGGACTCAGCTCATTTTCCCAGCTTGACTTTGGGACAGCACACATCTCATGCTCTCTCAAGAGAGTGCAAATCCTGTTTTTCAAACATAGCACTCTTCCAAAAGAACATTAAACTCATGTGCCTAAAGAGCCTGTGTAAGGCCTGAGAAGTGCTGAAAGCACAGATCAGGGCAGAAACCAGGGGTCTGGTAATCTCGCAGCTCAAGCCAAAAGGGCCATGAAGGGCATTGCCCAGATGGCAGGAAGCATGCCAGTGGCAGCCTAAAAATGGTCAACATTAGCTAGACAAATCCCAGTTCCTAACCATGTCATCAACTGCATCTTCAATGAAGCATCTTAAATTGTGTCCATGGAAAACATTTTATTGGGGAAAAAAGAAAACAGTATGTTAATACTAGAATAGCTTGAGACAACTTTAAGCTCCCTCTGCTGTGGGTTGGGGATGAGATAAAGGGAATATCAAGAGTCACTTGATTGTATAACACATGGAATGAATGAATGAATGAATGAATGAATGAATGAATGAATGAAAAATAATGAGAAACTGTCATACAGGTGAAACTCGAAAAATTAGAATATCATGCAAATGTTCATTTATGTCAGTATGGCAACTCGAAAGGTGAAACCAATATATGAGATAGATGCATTACATGCAAAGCAAGATATGTCAAGCCTTACTTTGGTATAATTGTGATGATTATGGTGTACAGCTTATGAAAACCCCAAATTCACAATCTCAGAAAATTAGATTACATGACATCAATAACACAAGGATTGGAAATAGAACAATATCGGACCTCTGCAAAGTATAAGCATGCATATGTACTCAGTACTTGGTTTGGGCCCCTTTTGCAGCAATGACTGCTGCAATGCGGCGTGGCATGGATGCTATCAGACTGTGGCACTACTGAGGTGTTATGGAAGACCAGGATGCTTCAATAGCGGCCTTCAGCTCCGCTGCATTGTTCGGTCTCATGTCCCTCATCTTTCTCTTGGCAATGCCCCATAGATTCTCTATGCGGTTCAGGTCAGGCGAGTTTGCTGGCCAATCAAGCACAGTAATCCCATGGTCATTGAACCAGGTTTTGGTACTTTTAGCAGTGTGGGCAGGTGCCAAGTCCTGCTGGAAAATGAAGTCAGCATCCCCATAAAGCTCGTCTGCGGAAGGAAGCATGAAGTGCTCCAAAATCTCCTGGTAGATGGCTGCGTTGACCCTGGACTTAATGAAGCACAGTGGGCCAACACCAGCAGATGACATGGCTCCCCAAATCAACACAGACTGTGGAAACTTCACACTGGACTTCAAGCATCGTGCATTGTGTGCCTCTCCATTCTTCCTCCAGACTCTGGGTCCTTGGTTCCCAAATGAGATGCAAAAGTTGCTCTCATCAGAAAAGAGGACTTTGGACCACTGGGCAACAGACCAGTTCTTTTTTTCTGTAGCCCAGGTAAGACGCTTCTGACATTGTTTGTTGTTCAGGAGCGGCTTGACAAGAGGAATACGACATTTGAAGCCCATCTCCAGGATCCGTCTGTGTGTGGTGGCTCTTGATGCACTAACTCCAGCCTCAGTCCACTCCTTGTGAAAGTCCCCAACACTTTTGAATGGCCTTTTCCTGACAAACCTCTCCAGGCTGCGGTCATCCCTGCTGCTTGTGCACCTTTTTCTACCACACTTTTCCCTTCCACATAACCTTCTATTGATGTGCTTTGATACAGCACTTTGGGAACATCCAACTTCTTTTGCAATTACCTTTTGGGGCTTTCCCTCCTTATGGAGGGTGTCAATGATGGTTTTCTGCACAACTGTCAGGTCAGCAGTCTTTCCCATGCTTGTGATTCCTACTGAACCAGCCTGAGAGACCATTGAAAGGCTCAGGAACCCTTTGCAGGTGTTATGGATTCGTTAGCTGATTAGAGTGGGACACTTTGAGCCTAGAATATTGAACCTTTTCACACTATTCTAATTTTCTGAGATTGTGAATTTGGGGTTTTCATAAGCTGTACACCATAATCATCACAATTATACCAAAGTAAGGCTTGACATATCTCGCTTTGCATGTAATGCGTCTATCTCATATATTGGTTTCACCTTTTGAGTTGCCATACTGACATAAATGAACATTTGCATGATATTCGAATTTTTCGAGTTTCACCTGTAGAAAAACCCAGATTTTTATTGCCCAGGTATGACAGCCATACTTATTAACCGGGATATAACTTTTTGAAGAGAAGGAGGAAAAATTTCAGTTTTATTTTTTTCCATTCTGTTTTACTCAACAGCTGATGCTGATGATTAACATCTTGTTCATTGTTGCAACAAACTGTGTTTATCTGCCACAGATGCTTATGGGACAGTGCCTTTTGCTGTATCCAGATGGAGTTTTTAATGTGCAATGCATATGATTAATTGTGACAATTTTACATGCCTCCAGGTGATGCGATCTTTCTATAGTGAAGAGGCCACATTTTACCTCTCCTTAGCCAGAAAGACCCCATTTATAATGACCGTTTAATAAAGTTACAGATGTTCTACAGAACTAAACCCATCAGATTTTGGAGATGATGGCTTCTTTGTCAGCAGTGACTGTCACTTTTCACTTAGTTTAGTGCCTCCTACATAGTTCTCTCCTATAATTTGGCATGCACATTGCTTTGGTATTTACTTTAGTGTTGTGCAGAATTCTAGAGTGCTGGAACTTTGATTATATAACAAACAGAAAAAGAATTGTGTGCACAGGTCAAGTAATCAATTGCATATAAACATTACTCATGAGTGTTGCCAGTGGGAGGTAGAGGAGAAAACAGGGAGAGAGAAAGAGATGTGGGCAGGTCAAAAATCAGATTAATACCCTGTCATTATCTCTCTGAAAAATCTGGACTGATATACAGAGGGTTTTCAGTATGAATGTAGGAACACAACAGCAAGAAAGAATGGGAAAATTATCTCACCATAATGAGTAACATGCTCTTAGTGCAATTTAAAGTTTTTACTATAGGAAAGACTGTGGGAATAGCCACTTATCCATGAGTGCTCATGTCTTTTCTTAAAAAACAAACCAAACAGAAATCATGCAAAGCCCTCTGTATGCACTGAGCCCACACATCTGAAGGTGAAAAGTGTATTTTCTGCAAAGACATGCAAACATCCTCCCTCCTCCTCTTATTCCTGCCTTCGGCACCTCCACAGAACCTTCTGCATTGAATGTAAAGATTGTTGGTTACCAGTAATCATCTTTAAAAGTGCAAATGATTATACTTTTAAAAAATCTAGTAATTTACCAGGGAATCTTACACACTCATGGAGAAAATCTACGTGGTCACTAGGAGTCGAAAATGACTTGATGGCACATAATCAATCAGTCTTACACACGGATGTGCTATACATAAAATGATAGACTCTCCATCACTTCTAATACCCTGCTAGCTTGTATCAGTCAGAATGAGTTGCACAGAGGCAGACAAAGCTCTTTTTGTTTTTAACAGCAGTTGCTGCACTACCTTGGTAAGCCCCTTATATCCCACCCGTTAAATTGTGTACCTCCTGATTGATTTCACCAATTCATGGTTGAAAAGGTTGAATGGTGGTTTTCATATACAGGTTTTAGAAATCTTCATTGCCAGGAGTGACTAGTTGGAAGGAAGGGCCAACCTTTCAGGTTGAAGCCCCAGCAATACTTTTGCTAGACTCCTATCAGGCATATCTTTATTTTATTTATGAAGAGCAGATTTCCATCTCACAAGGTGTTCTGCTGGGTGGAGGAAATCATAATATGCTTGTCACATTGCCCAGAATAGTTATTTCTTGTGTAGCTAAGGGCTAGGACAGTTTTTTTCCTCACTGTTTTTACTTGCTTCCCTTTATCACTTACTGCACATTCCTGCCATGTCTACTTCATTCCATACTTCTAGCTGAGCAAAAACAAGAGGAGGAGACTGGAACCAAGATACCGCTTACCAATTTCTACAAAATATTGTTCATTCTCTAAATCTTACTCCTCACATTTAGGGTTTTTTTAATGCCTCCGGTTAAGTATATCCAGATGAGACAAATCATAATAGTATGCTTCCTCTCCCATATAAGTTAAAACTAGGGTTTTTTAAAATAAAAATATATTTCCATCCTGGTGTAACTAAGAAGACAACAAGAAGGTCTTTTTAAAAATAATTGATGGTGCTGTCTATAGTACAAATGCAACTTTTTTCTTAAAAGGCAAGCTTGTGTACCAAGATATTTGCTTAGCTATGGTAGTTTCCATAGTTTCCACTGAAGTTTGCAGGAAACGTTGGACTCAGGATGGGTTTCTAAGTTCCAATTCAAAGAAATACCTATATAAAGACTATTTATAATAAAAAGGTCAATGGAGCTTTTTTCCCAAGTACTCTATAAACATCTGCAATCTTGAGACCTATATAGAGACAGGTAATAGCATTGTCCATGAGAACAATCTCAGATCCATGACACCAGTTTAAGCAAACTGTCATCTTGATCTATTATCTTAACCTAAAGATCATTATCTCTATAAAAAATTATTCTAACTGCAAAGATTCCACAGCTTAAAGTAACATATCTTAAAAGTAAATCCACATTTTGTTCATGTGCCCCTTTGAAATATGAAGATTACTAACTACAGCCTTATTTTAGTCAATTTAATCCCTCCAGATTATTATATTATATTATATTATATTAATTCAATTATTTTAACTTGTCTTTCTGTACCAATACAGCAGGTAGAAATGCCTAGGTGATTTTGGCTGAACTCAAAATACTAAGCAAGGTCTAACTTGGTTGGGACTTGAAGGAGTAACAACCAGAAATCCCCATAGGCTAGGTAGGGAAGTAACAAAAAAGAAAAAAGAAAAAAAATCCCAGAAGAAAGAAATGGCAATCCACTTCCATATTGTAGCTAAGAAAACTACAGGGACATGTTCATAAATTCACCAGGAGTCAGCCTTAAGTCTAGCTCTTTGTCCTCCAGAATACAAGGCAGTACATACTGTTCTTTACCTACCACTTCCATTTTATCCTCAGAACCATACCTGTAAGGTTTGGGTGAGAAATAGTGTCTAGATGAAAATAACCGAATGAACCCCATGGATTTTTTTTCCTTAAAGTGTTTTGATATCTTTGGGAAGTTTAGGGCTTTCTTTGAGCCTATTATTACCTCTCTCTAATGCTCACTGAACATTATATATAGTGGAAAAATGCATAGATAAGACAGACACATCAGTTCACATAAATCATCACAAAGGAGCAACAAAGCTTTGTGATCATCTCTCTGCTCTTTATTTACAGAACCTATATGGCCATCTGTCTCATATAATGCTCACAACAATCAATAAAAACAAAACCAAAAACACCTTTTCTCCTGGGTGCCAGACCAAACAGCCTCCCAGTTCAAACCCCATCCTAGCCCAGTGCTTGGGGGGAAAGCCAGGTCTTCATGGCCTTCCCGAAGGATAAAAGGATAGGGATCTCTTGGATCCCAAGTAGGAAGCTATTGCAAAGGGCTGGGACAGCCACTGAGATGATGAGCCTCCAAGGTCCCATCAGGTGACAACATTTAAGGGAGGGGGGTTTGGAGCATGCCCACCATATCTAACATAGTAAGATGGGCAGATACCCTCAGGGAGAGGTGGTCCTGCAAATAGAAAGGTACAATGACTTGTACAGATGTGTCCACATCATCACCAACAGTCAAGCTCAGCTTAAGAAAGTCTTTACCTGATAACACTGAAGTTCAGTGTTGTAATTTCAAAGCACTCCAGAAAATGAAGGCTGGGATGATATGTTTCACACAGCACCCCCACTCCCACCCCCGTCTATTCCTATTCTAAGGTAATATTTCTTTTTCTTTTTTTAATACATAGTGTTAAATGAAATTCATTTTAATTTAAAATTAAGTAACTTGTGGATTTCCATAATTGCCCACAAATTACTGAATTATAGAAATGAGGAAAATATTATATCTTACAACTTTCTTTTCTCTATTGATACTCTTTGAGTAAAACAAGGGAAACTTAGTAACCTGCAATTAAGTATGAAAAATCTATTTGGAGGATTCAGTAAGTATTTCAGGCATTTCTGAAATTTTCCATGCTAAACAAATGGCATGTGCAAATACTTAAATGCTGAGGGCAATAAAGTTTTGTTGTATCTAAAAAAACAAAATTGTTGCAGTTTTTTTAATCTTTTTTTCTTGAGAGTTACTTTTCTCTCAAAGATATATTTTTAGTTTGCATCCCATTTTTTGCAAGAAACAAATTCAGCACTGATGATCTTTCAAGTATAGATAGTACCTCTGTGGGAACTAAAAAGGCAGCTGCTGTGTCTTTTTTACCGGCCGAACAAGACACCCTGTGGGCAGAAGTACATTTACTAAAACATGCACAAGCAGCCCAAAGAAACTGCATAACAAGAATACAAGATCAGAGGCATGCTTAATCAACCAATAACAACCATAACCCAATACTTGACCACAGCTATATGAAAATTGCTGATCGTTACTCCTAACAGACCATTTATCTAAGAGCTGACCGGCATGGGGATTGAGGATTTAGGTATTCTTCTATGCATGGAAAGATAAGATTTATAGGTCCATGTAGGATATTATATTTTTGCAGCAGAAGGTTATGTTAAGAGGAATGCTAAATCCATAAATTATACCCTTGGTACATTTCAAAATAAAATGGCTGTCCAATTCCTTGTCTTTCTTCCTACTGCACGCAAGAAACCTTAGAACTGGCAGAATTGGTTGCAACACAGTATGCAACTGTTACTCAATCATTCTATAGTTTTGACCATATCCCTTCCTTTCAACAGTTTCATCTGCAGTCCTGGATGATGACTTGATTCTTAGACAATCTGTTATAGATAGATTTCAGTCCATCCTACTGCTGATTCAGCCTTCTTTCTCCATTTTTCCCAGACGTGGCTGGATTGTAGCTCTCTTTGACTATGTGCTTTAAATCACCTTTTCTACCCAACAGTTTGCTATGGTTCAACCTACAAAGGAAATCACCTGCTGAGCTCTAAGTAGATTATGTTGTAAAAATGTTCGACTTGGTTGGATCTTTGTACCTAGCAGACACAGAGATCTCTTATCCCCCTTCAGCAGATACAACAGTGGAAAAAACATGAGAAAAAAGTGAATTAGAGGTTCTTCTTAAAAGGTGTCTTCTAGAGTTTTTTTCTGTCAAATTTGTAGTGACTTGTCTAAGTATGTACACATATTCCTTATAATATAAAATAGGGATGGACAACCATTTGCTGCTTAAGGACCACATTTAACATTGTCATGAGAGTGCAATGCTGCTTTCATTAGACTGACCCATTTGACCTTTCTGCAGAAGCTGCTGAATCGGTGGGTCTTATTAATCATGTATACTTTTATATGGATGTGTACATATGTTTTTGAGTGTATACATAGACATATATACACATATGCATACATACACATTATATATACACACATACAGCTAGACATGCATACACAATTAAATTTATGTGCACAAAAGTTAAAACTTCAAAATGCACACACATGCAGGCACAACAACCAGCTATAAAATAAAAATTGCTTTCTTACATCCCTTAATCTCTAATGTCTTCTAGGTCTACATTTCCTCAGTAATGCTACAATAGCATAGAAATTACAGCGTCTTGCCTTGTGACTTATCTTGCCTTGCAGGGTAAAAACCTAATAGAAACCTATCTTCCCCTGGGCTTTTTTTAAAAAATAAATTCAATGATATACCACTGTATCATTTCTCCAATTGCTGCTAAACATGGGGATAAAGTGACTGGAGACTCAAATGACTGGATAAATGACAATGACAACTTCCTGTTTGCAAGGCAAGTGTTATAACCATTGCGCTATTGTAGCATTACTGGAAAAGATAGTTCTAGAAGAACTTTAGAGACTATAGTAACCTTTGACTCAGTTGTGAGGGCATTCCCCCTTCTGCAAAGTTGCCAATGAATTGTTTGAGTTAGTCTGTATCTTGATGTGATATAGAAAGGAAATATCCTTGAAAGCATAACAGGAAAATGAGGACAGAGATTGCATTTGCAATGGGACAGTGGTGTGAGTACACAGGGATGTCATCTTTTCCAGCCTCCAAAAGTGCTTGCTGGCCCATTCCATCAAAGGGCAACTAGACAGTGCAGAAAAGCCCTAAGTCAAAGTAATTGCACGATAAATGCCTGCTCTCAAAGAACCCAAAGTCTACACTGAAGATCCACTCTCACAATTCCCCACTGTAGGCATCCCTTCTTATCTTTTGTAATATTGGTGTAGCTACAACCATAGCCTCAGTGCCTATACAGAAATAGATACCATCAAGCACATCTGGTGATAGTTTACAAAACAATGTGCATATTTATTCAACATGTTAATGCTCTGGGTGAATGGCAAAAATGCAAACAATGTTCTAACATATTTAAAGACATCTACAGTTTAAACAATTGAATTGTTTCCCTGCATCAATATTTTTGTTTTTAAGAGAGAGAGAGAGAGAGAGAGAGAGAGAGAGAGAGAGAGAAGACATGCTACTTTATTTTTTAAAAGAAAACTAGGGGAAAGGCTGACACTGAACCATTAGAGTCAAAATACAACATAACTGCAAATATTCAGACATATTTCTCTCTACTGGAATGTTACCAACCTATTATTATTTGAACTCACGGACAATTGTTATTTATAATAGGTTAAGCCAACACTATGATTCTACACAAAGCTAGGCACACATAGGACTTTCTTTAATTCCACGGGCCTTAACATACCATTTAAACTTGAAAAGAAGCATATGTACTTGTACCATGCTATTCTTTCACTAATAATCAACATCTCTCTTTCTCTTACTCTCTTTCACATATATCCTTGTTTGGTTTTCATTCCACCTTTTCTTCCGGAATCAAGGCAGCGTGAATGCTTCCTCTTCTCATTTTCCCCCATAACAACAATCCTGTGAGGTAGGTTGGGCTGAAAGAAAGTGATTGGCCAACTGTCACCCACTGAACTTCCCTGGGAGAAGCTGGATTAGTATGTCCACTATCTTAAGCACTACACTAGTCTGGCTCTTATACAGGCTCATTGGCAGAAACATTTTTCATGTTAAGCAGCATAATCCTGCCTAAATCCTGCATATATTAAATCAAGTTTGAAATTTCCCCTTCAGTTCCCCCCCCCCCCCCCTTTTAATATCTATTCAAAGCCTTTTCTCTCCTTCCCTCTGAAAAAGGCTCTGGGCTAGCTGAGAAACACCAGAGAGGAAAAAGAGACTTTTGGGCCTCAAGCTTCTCTTCTTGAAGTCAGGGCTCAGAAGAAAAAAGAGGAAACTTTCTAGACTGCCATCCAATCAAGAGGGAAGCTTGATATAGAGGTCTGGATGGGGCAGCCTTTGGGCGGGATCCTCTGAACCTGGCAATTATTCTATTCCTGCTAAGAAAAGAAATAAATAGTGCCAGAAATATATCCTAGTCACATTTGTGATCTTGCGGTGATGAAACTTGGAATTTAGTTCAAACTCAGCTCAGAGTTGGTTGCCAGTATGTCCTAACAGTTTTAAATAACCTTGCAAACAACAGCGAAATATCGTTTAGAAAGAGGAGAGATCATTTCTCCTTTGCTCAGATCAAGCTTCCTTTGCCAAACTGCAAAGTGGTGAACTACTCAAGAGTGCCATCTACAGAAGCACCTTCTAAGAAAAAGGCATGGCTTTCTAACCTTACATTAGCATTTTTTTTAAATGAGCTTCCTTAGTTGTTCCTGAACTGGGGGGGGGGGGGAGGAGCTGGGGGGAAGCAGTGTGAAAATCACTCTACAGTACTGAGCTTTTGACTGTTTCCAGATGTTCAAGAAGTTTCAGTGAGAAAAAGAACTAAGTGGTGAAATGAAGCAATTTTCAATTGTGTAATTTTATAAAAAAGAAATCCATGTCCCTTCTGTGCCAAATCTTCTTCATAACAATTTGACATACACATGGTCGTGGTGACTGATTATTTGAAAACCAGATGTTATTTAATAAGTAATTACTTTAGTTTGTTTTTTTGTCCTCTCCTTCACCTTCAGTTGTTCACATGGAACAATGGAGTGGCTTTAACCTGTTGCTTAGCTTGTACAGGTTTTTAAGGAAGGTATAAGGAAATGAGAATGTTTCTTTCCCAACTTATTTAACAGGTGACAAGGAGCAATATGAAAAATTAGATTACAAGGTATTATAGTCAAACAATATTTTATTTCAAAATCTCTTGTGCTTTTAAACATGGTATAAGTCAGGGTTCCTCAACCTTGGCGACTTGAAGATGTGTGGACTTCAACTCCCAGAATTCTCCAGCCAGCCATGCTGGCTGGGGAATTCTGGGAGTTGAAGTCCATACATCTTCAAGTCGTCAAGGTTGAAGAACCCTGCAGTAGATGGATGGTGAACAAAATCGCCACATTGTCCCATTCCCACCTAGTTATGCAGAAGTTTGGCTCCAGGAATGTGTTTCTGCACGTGAAACAACTTATCTGGATGGGTGCAAGGAGGGAAGAAAAAATGAACGTTGAAATGAAATCCAATAGTGAAAAAGTGACTTGCTTAATTATGGCACATGCTGATGATTCAAGAGAACAAAATTAGGCTTCAGATAACTTGATAGCTTTATATTAGACTAATTTAGAAAATCAGATTTATGGTCAACTGTTTTGGATCTGCTTGCAGCTCCCCTACTGATGTAAACTATCAAGTATGTTCAGGCCCTGGAGTAACCGTACTGACTTCAGCTATGAAGGAAGGCATATAAATGGACCTTATTTTAGTTGACCTTTGCCTGAACAGCGTGGTCCTATTGATTTTTGGTATTGTGCTGTAGCTTTGGTTCTCCAGGCCTAGCATTTGGAAATTCCTTCCCAGCATTTCTTAGTAAATGTATACGTTTTTCCGGATCCCAACTCCTGAGAAAATCAGTTAGGAAATTGAGGAAATGGGACAAAGTATTATAATTCTGCAAGAACAAAAGCTTAACAGTCATTATAAAGATGTTACTGAGGCGAAGGAATCCACTGACATCAAGTCAAAAGCAAAAGCAGGAAATGCTAACACGTGGAGTCAAAAGTTAAGGTCAACATTTCCAGGAACTGGCACAGGAGCATGTAGGAGAGTAGTGGTCACAACCTAATTAGTCAGTCTTGCTTGTAGCTGTTGCATTTATAAATGTGTGTTCGTGGTCCTGCCTGCTTCTTGCAGATCTAATAGATCAGTGTTGTCCAAACTTGGCCACTTGAAGATGAGTGGACTTCAACTCTCAGAATTCCCCAGCCAGCCATGCTGGCTGGGGAATTCTGGGAGTTGAAGTCCACTCATCTTCAAGTGGCCAAGTTTGGACAACACTGTAATAGATATTTCAACTCATGATTCTGCGCAGTGCTGTTAACCTTGCTAGGAGATCCGAATGTTATATTATTCGAATACTACCCAATAATGTTCCATGGTGTTTTCCCAATGTTTGAATATCTGCTATAGGCTACAATTCTTTGTAAATACTACTAAACTTAGTATTTCTTATGTATAAAGAATTTTTTAAAAGATATTCATAATAAACAGTAAAGAGGTATGAAGAATGTTGGAAGTATTTTAAGAAAATAAGAAATCAGGTTGTTGCCAGGTATGTTTTAAATCATTGTAATGTAAAGCAGGATCGACTAGTGGACCTCATAGTCTACTACTCAATGAGCCAAAAGCCTACTACTTCTAAAAAACAGTGTACAATTTTACAGTACATCAAAGGACAACATTTAGAAAAAAATGGCAAGCAAACTTGCAGCAGTAGATGGTTTATCCATGAACACCAGCTTAGAGTGACTTTGTTATGGCAAGCTTCTTAAGTAACGGACTGCAGTTGCCAAAAAGTCCATGATCAGTTATTGCATTAATCCATAACTATTACAGTAAAATAGAACAACTGTAATCTGGTGCTTTCAATTGTGAAAATAAGAAAATGAGCATTTCTTTAGCTGAGTGGGGCAGTTGTAAGAAGTGAAGATACACAAACTTTTGTGTATACTACAATGAAACTTCATTAAATCTTGGTTTAATAGGAATTCCTCAGAACTGTCCTGCAGAAAAAGGGTTATCTTTACTTCAGGAAATATTGGAAACCTTTGAATTAAAACTTGAAGCAGATATAGTTGCAACAATGAGTGATGGTGCAGCAATTATCACTGACTATTCAGCAGTTATGTATAATCATGCATTTCACATTGGTGTAACAAAAGCGTTTTATGTCAAAAAATTGAAAGATGAAGCATCAGAAACAAGTAGCAGTGGAAGTAAATATGACACAGATTCTGAATATAAGAAGGATGAAAACAAAGATTCTGATTCAGCTAATGTAGCTGCAAAATGTCTCTCCAGCAATTTTTAATATAAGGAAAATTGTAAAACTGTTTAAATATTCTCCAGTGAGAATTTCTCTTTTGCAGCAGGAAAGAGTGAACAAATGGAACAAGAAGTCATTCTGGATTGTAAAACACGCTGGAACAATTGAGAAAGAATGATCGGATGATTTTTAAAGATCTTAAATCTGCCAAAATTATTTTACAACTGCTGAAGTTTGGTCACTTATGGAAAGAGGAATATTATGAAACTGCAAAAGATACGTCAAATAGCTTAAAACCTGTTCAATTAGCCACTGCAGCATTAAGCAAGCATGATGCCAATCTTCTAACAAGCAAAGGAATTTTAAAGTTTCTTTCCAGTAATTTGGAAAAACAGAATCCTGCTTTGAGCAGTATGCTTTTTTAAAAAAATTGGAAATTAATTTCTTAAATGCAGGAATAAAGATCTAATATCCCTCATTAAATATTTAAGCAGTTTGTATGAGATGGAAAAGGACACACCTTTTTTGCTTTGGCAAACAAGAACGAAATAGCTCAGTTAGCAAAATCATTGATGGAAAGACTTTGTAAAGGAAAATGTGCTGAAACAGAAGAAATGCAAAGAGAAGAAACTGTGAATATTGTGGAATGCTGTGACATGAAATCAGAAACTTATCTATAATTTGAATTAGCAAAACCATCGCAATTTCAAAGGCAAGACCAAAATCACTGCAAGCAGGCAAAATATTTTCATCATGAAAAAAGGAAATGGGCTTATATGAAGCAATATGTACCCTAACACTCAATTTTAAGATGTTTTTGCATGCACTCTTAGCAGTTTGACCAACATCAATGCAAAATGAATGAAATTTTTCTATGTCTGAAATATTTGTTATGAAAAAAGATTAAGACTATCATTTAGGGCAATTAATGTTTTGTGCGTTTTAAAAATTCATTTTAAGAATGATAATTTTTAAATATTACATATTTGTGGTATTATCTTTCAGTTTTTGAAATGATTTTTGGGCATTTATTTCATGCTAATGTTCCCTTCTTTTAACGTTTTCTATTATCAAATGCCTATATCAGGCAGAGATCATTTTTACATGTTACTGAAATATATAATCTTGTCACAATATATTAGTTCATAATAATAAACCATGCATTTATTATTATATCATGGGATTTTTTTTAATAGAAATCCTCTGAAACGTTCAGTATAACCCTATCACAGAAACATTACTCATTGTTTATTATTATGGTCACTTATTTAAAAACATGGAAACAAAATGTTATGAAAAATACAGGAATCTGTAGGTTATGATTTCGGGAATTCCCAAGAATTCCAATTTCTCAATCCCAAATGATGAAAGTGACTATCTGTTGGCAATCTGGGAACACTGTGGAGGCCTGAGCTCCGGTTGTTTTTCAATTTTGCCTCTTGGTTTATTCTTGTTTGTTGTGATGCTACAAACTCCTTCCTCTGAATCACCTAGAGATTAGTCCTGACAAGTATCCACCACATTCAGAATGGTAGATGAAATATCAGGAAACGTGAGAGGCCATGATTTGGAAAAATTGGAACCAGAGAGGATTCAGTAGTCTATAATTTTCCTATACTGGATTTACAAAAGAGGCTTGTTAAAGCTTTGAAGAGTTTTGTGAGAAGAGACAAAGAAAAAAATGAAAAGAAATTCTAGGACATTATTTGATGGGACTAAAGATCAAGACTATTACAAGTAAAGGAAAGAAATATAAAGTTGGTTTATTTGATCAAGGTTAAAATAGATACGTTGTGATCTCTAGTAACCCTTAATGGTCTTTTGCTGCTCAGGACTGAAACGATGAGGTTTTAAGGATTTGTTTATAGATAAGAGATGGATATGGGAAGAAGACATCATTAGCTATATTTTAAGAGAAGGTGATAAGTTGCTAAAATTGTTTATACTTGTTGTGATGAAGGGGAAAGTCATTTCTTTATATATTCTTTTCTTTTTCTTTACTATATTCTTATATCTTTTTCTTTCTTTTTATTTTTCTTTCTATTTTTTTCTTTTCTGCACTATTTTTTCTTTTTATTCTTTTTTTAGTTTGTATTAGTTTTTATCATTTTAACTGTAATTTTTAATAAAATTACTATCAAAAAAAGGAAAAACTATTTCTAGATCTACCCCACATGTTAGATTAAGCTTAGCCATTAACAATTGCTACCATTGGCTTAATTTTCTAAAGCAGTATTTCTCAAACTTTTTTGAGTTACTACCCCCTTAGTTGTATCAAGTTTTTTGTAATGCCCCCTGTCCTTGTGCATGTGAATTATTTATTGCTTATTTATATTTTTTGCAGACAATTACAAATACATACGGTTAAGTCATAATTGGATGGGCTGGATGGAGATTTATTAGCATATCAATATTAGGTTTAATATCTGTAAGCAGAAGTTGTAAATCTCCACATACAACAACATGCAGACAATTTCTTTTTTTTGTCATAAGTTGAGATACAGTACTGAAACCACATTCCACTAAATATGATAGTGGAAATGACATTAATAACTTTCTAGCAATTGTCCACAAAGCAGGATAATGGTCAGATATTTTCTTTTGTAACCACAATTCCTGATATTAATTTTGAAATTTTGGCTTCAGTTCAACATCATTTTGCAATTCAATAAATTCTTCTTCTACAAAATGTCCACCAATATTTTTATTGGTTAAAAATGGATTTATTATCCAATCCAGAACTTCCAAATTAAGTAGATCCTCAAACGTTTCCTGCATATCTTTATGCAACATGTGTTAAATGATTACAAAAAAATTAATTTAATTTAATTTAATTTCAAGGATAATGTATTTCATATATTCTGTAGAATATTGTCTACTTTTTTTTTTGACTTTTGTGACTCTGCCATTTTAATTCCTAATATAAATAAAAAATATTTTTAAAAATAATGAACACATACCATTAAAGTTTTTTTAAAAAAACTAAAAATAAATTATACAGAAATTGATTTGGTTATCTTTATCAGAAATGTAAATAAAAAATTAAAACTATCTTTTGATTTTAATGTACAAAATACATAGAATTAAAATTAAATACCTAATTAAAATTAGGTTTTTTAAAAAAATTAAGAATATATAGATATAGATATATAGATATATATATTCTTACCGAAAATGAAACAAAGTTTAATACAAATACTGAAACACAGTGATGTATATACATTCTAATAGAATAGCTCAATAGTCATTATGCTTATTTCTAAATAACCGAGCATAACTGAGTGTGCACCTTGTGTTTTCATGAATCATTCAGTTGTGCCAATACCCAGCAGAATCATATGATTCACATAGTCAGCATCTGGTTGAAGCAGACACAGTGCAATACTATTTCAAGCATCCTAAAGTTTGATACATTTATAATTATCGAAATACAGGTAGTCCTTGCTTAATGACTGCCCTGTTAAGTGACCATTCAAAATTACAAAGGCACTGAAAAAGTAACTTTATGATCAATCCTTGCACTTATGACCATCGCAGCATCCCCATGGTCATATTTGCCATTCGGTTCTTTGCAACTGGAGGACATGTACAACAGTCACAGCGTCCTCATGATTGCCATTTGTGATCATCACAGTCAGCTTTCAACAAGCAGAGTCAATGGAGAAGCCGACAGTAAAATTGCAAGTCATGGTCATGTGACATCTCACTTAAGGACCAGGGTGATCCGCTTAACAACCGCAGTGGGAGTGATGTGATAAGTCCAGTGTAGTCAGGTGATGTCTCACTTAACAACTGTGTCACTTAGCGACAGAGTTGCCAGTCCCAGTTGTGGTTGCTAAGCTGTATATTTACAGTTTTACATACTTATTTGTTGGATAAGTTATGTATAATCTTCTGTTATTATACTCCTAATGGCCCCTCCTGTTACCTCCTTACTGTCTAATAACCTCTGCTACCCCCTCAATGCCTAATGCTCCTCTGAATAATTCAAACGCCCCCCAGGGGGTGGTATCACCCACTTTGAGAAACACTATTCTAAAGTTTATCTTCAATCAGAATATTTTGTTGGCACAGTCACATCTTGCTGCTATACTCCTCCCAATATTTCATTATTATAATCATCTTACTAGTACTACCTTGCCTTGATCTTGGCTATCTGGATGTGCACTGCTTAGTTTCTCTTCACTTAGCTACTGATAGGTGAAGTGTTTACCCATAGCATTAGAAAGCCATCTCATTCATATAAGGAAGTTGTCTTATGATGAAGTGTAAAGGAAGTGTTCCTGTCCTCAACTGAATGTACAACACACAGTCTTGTCTTCATCTTCCTTTTTTAGATTCTAGGCTTTGATTCTGCCTCTCTCATTATCATTTTTTCATGTTGCTTTTGTTTTGGTGTTGACTGCAGTTTTAACTCATATTTTGGATGATGCTCTGCAAATCAACCAGAAGTTAATAAACCAAAATAATTAAATATGTAACACAAACTAGAAGGGTTTTTGTGCACAAGCCTTTGTGATCTCAGGTTGAACACATTAAGCACATGGTGTAATTTTGTTGGCATACTAGCCAGCAACCTTTCATGGATAATTCCAATAAAGTCCATGTAATACACTTATTTAAATTGATCAGATGCTTTTTTAAAGGGAATAATTCATCCTGGCAATATTACATTTCTGACTCCCATATATTGGATGACCAGAACCTCAGTTAACAACATGGGCTTTTCCCCACTGCTGAGCTGAAGTCTTGTCACCTATCCTTGAGTCGAGAGAGACCAGACCAACATGAAACTCGCTTGCCAAATTGCCAGTCCCTATCCTGCTGCTGTTGCCTTGTACTGTGCCTTGTCACTGCTGATCACTTATCTTTTCTTCAGAGTAATGACTGACAAGGCCTAACAGATTAAGGCTGCCATTGAGCAAGGTCAAAATAAGGTACGGGGGGAAAATGTTACTTTAACACCAGTATAAGAACAACTTTAGGTTGCCTCATAAGCTGAGGATGAGATGAAGGCAGCATCATGGGGACACAATAGAAAAAAACACTTTTGCTAGGGTGTGTTTGTGCTGTGATTAGGGTAGGTAGAAATGTAAAAAGGCCCTAGGATAGCCAACAGTATTTGCTTTGAACTTGCCAAGCTTCTTCTCATCATAGTACTTCTAAGGAAACAAAAATTCCATCTGAATGAGCACCTACCCATCACATTCGGTACAAGCTTCAGATGAAATCACCCGCATGTGTTTTTAGTTATGAGCCCAAAGATAATGAATATGTGGGAGGAATGTGACGATTTCCATATCATTCAACAAACTTTAGAAGAAATTCTATGTAGCATGAGCTCAAAAGTCCTTGATTTAAGTCCTTGAACTCACTAAGTTATTCAAGCATACCACAATGTTGCAAAATTTAATGCCTGTTTTTGACAATATGAAAATTATAATAGCGAGCTCATTATAAAACCTCTTTAAACTGAAATGCAAACCATGCAGAATAATGCCATCAAGTGAATTTCATCCCAGATATGCAAGCATCTTTTTCCAATAACAAGTAATAGAGATCACAACCAATTTTATATTCATCAAGGTATTACTAAAGACAAATTTCATTTACAGTGCTTCAGAAGAATGGCCCCATATATGATAACAGGTTCAATATCTATGCTTTCAAGTGGGGACTTTCACACTAAAATAACAGTGGCTCCTTCCCACATCTTTGGAACTGCCATTGTCACAATCTCTTGCCATTAGTCATGCTCATTGAGACTGACGGGAGTTGAAATCCAAACTGATTTTCATGTTGCCTTCTCCACTCTAAATGTAGCATTGCCCAACTTTGACAACCCCCAAATGTGTAGACTAGATCTCCTAGAATTTCCCAGCCAGCATAGCTATTGTGAAGAGTTCTGGGAGTTGAAGTTCACCCATCTAGAAGGTGTCAAAGTTGGAAAACACTGGTTTAATCTGAAGCATGTCAAGGTTCAGATTCTTCTGTGTAAGGATACTCAAATACCTATTTTATTGTGTGATGGAAAAGCAGGTAAATTTTCTGACTCTGCTGTTCATATTCAGTCTGCCAAAATATTTTTTCCAGCTACGACCCCACAGATGTACTAAACAGCTACAGTCTGCCACAGGATAACCATATGCATTTGAGCAAGCATATTCTAGCCATCAGTGTCCATGACAGAAGCAATGCATCACTGCCGATCAGCTGTTACACCAACTGCTGCCTAACTCACATTTGCATATCCTGATTTATCTTGTAAGAAAAAACTTGTTTCAAGAACTGTGCAGCTGATCTACATAAATCTGGCAATAACCACCTATAATTGAATCACTTCAGTCCCAAAGTGAAGCATGCTATAATGCACATGTAATTGTCTTTGAAGCGTCTGTGCAATTGTCTGAAAATGTACTGTATAGCATGCTCCATCTAGATCAGTATTTCTCAGTCTCAACAACTTTAAGATATGTGGACTTCAACTCCCAGAATTCCCCAGCCAGCATGCTTCAAGTTGCTGAGACTGAGAAACACTAGCCACAGTCAACTTAGACTTGAGAAGCAAGGGCATCGATTACACGCAAGTCCTCCAAGCTTTTTGGCTCTAAGTCTGATGTATGTCTGTCCAAGGGAGGATATGGAGGTAAGCAACTAGTTATGTAAGTCTCTTTCTTTTTTCAAGACCAGAGATGCATAATTTGTTTCAGGCCAAGGCGGCACTTGGTCTTGGGATGATATGCTCCAAAAATGGTCAAAATAGGTTGGGCCATTAAAAGCAACAATTTAATTTGATTTGATTTACTTGAAGTATAATTGAAAATAATATATTGAATCAATTCAGTAAATAAGCTTATTCTTATCGTTTAATAATTGTTTTGTTCTATCACGTAGACATTACAATTCAGCAATAACTTTTGAAGGAACTTTGTTTTCAAGGGATGCAGTAGGGCCTTAGGCTGTACACCTTCGTTTTGGGCAATTGGTTTTTGAATAAGCAGACTCCTTCACAGCAAGCAGTTTATACATTAAGAGCACCTACAGCATGTTTTCAAAATTCCAGATGTGTTTATTAGGCCAAAAAAGGATACCTACCCCATCACTTGTTTTGCTCGAGACTAGCCTTGCAACTGTTCATCTAGGCAGTGTTTCTCAACCTCCGCAACTTTAAGATGTATGGACTTCAGCTCCCAGAATTCCCCCAGCCAGCTGGCTCGGGGAATTCTGGGAGTTGAAGTCCATACATCTTAAAGTTGCGGAGGTTGAGAAACACTGATCTAGGGCCACTAGCTCTGGACTGCAAAAATGTGAATGAATGCTAGATGGCAGCACATTGTATTCATCTAAATTTCTGCATCTCAGTTCTGATAGACCAATATTCCTTATCCCTCAAACCTATTGTCAATAAGCTAAATTACCATTGTGTATACACAATGTAAGAAAGTGCATATTCACTTCAAAGTTTATACTCAATTTCCAGAGTGCAAGTACATTACAAAAGCATGTGTGAAATGTTACCATTGCTCCTATTTCAGATCTTTAAGCTACAGTCACATTGACTCTTATAGTTTATCTAGATTTATTGTGGTCAACTCTGTGTGTGTGTGTGTATCTGGGGGAGTTTATATACAATAAAACTCAGTAGAAATTGCCACTGTAAAACATAGCATGACATCGTAAGCCAACTAAAGTAGAACTAACAGCTTTTAAAAATGGGACAATCCTTTCTCCTATTAACCTCCCTGCCCCAAGTTTGAAATTTGGCAGTTAACCATGAAACATGTTTAAAAAGCAAGGACATATAGAGTCATGTTCAGGCACACTGCCCTACAGCTATGAAACTTTCCTTACTTGGATTCTTTTTAGAAATCCTGCAAAACTTTCTCCCCATTTCTTTGTTACTTTTTCCATTTTACAACAGGACATGCGCTCTTAATTGTCTTCCCCCAGTTTTGCTGCCTATGAGCTTCTGAACTCAATATGTTAATCTGACATCTTTTGTAGTGAGCAGGGTGACATAGTTGGAGTTTTGAACATGTTGGTGGCATGCTGACAAAACAGCTGCCAGCATGGGTGTAGATAAAACCCATTTACAATAAGGTAAACTCCTGAGGTGATGTCTTAGTATCACCTCTGTACGTCCAACCTCAATTTCTTTTTTTGTTTTGTTTAATTGTACGTGGATGGACAGTCTTCCCAGCAGAATATGATGTAGCTGAATCCATACATCATTTTATATTCAAAGAATATCTCTAGGGTCTATTTGAGGTTCAGAAGAAACACATATTGTGCTTGAGGTTGGTCCTTTCCTTTGCAGAATGAAAGTTTCCCTTTTTAAAAAATAAAAGAATCTTCAAACATCAGGGAGGGAAGAGAGCTGGAGCTCACTAAAGGAGATGGTGATAGACACATTGGTGCCTAAAACACAATGTGGAAACCTAGGATTTAGAAACAGACATAATTTTACTCTGTAGTGCCTTCTATATTGCGACTCTCTTGTGCTACATTATTCCCAATATCCACATTAAGTCCTAGCCAAGTGGTAAGTGATCACTCTCTGGTTGATCTATAATATTGAAACACTCTACTAATGGGATCTATGAGGGCAATATGAATATATAATCAATGACAGCTCCTCCTCTGTGGCTGACTGACGTATAAGAACCCCCAGAATGATCTCATTGTGATACATGTAAACTGACCATTTGTAATTTATACATTAATTTAATTACTTCTACTCCATGCTTATTCTGAATCTTATCGTGTGGCATACGTCCTAGAGGGAAAATGGCCTCCATTTCAAAAAAGCCTTTATCCTTTAAGTTCAATGTTTC
Organism: Liasis olivaceus; assembly: GCA_030867105.1. Taxonomy (NCBI): domain Eukaryota; kingdom Metazoa; phylum Chordata; class Lepidosauria; order Squamata; family Pythonidae; genus Liasis; species Liasis olivaceus. The sequence continues at coordinate 82,962,223 of CM061350.1, forward strand.
CAAGCCTGGGCTGCTTCTAGCATTAAAATCCCCACAAATAATTAAATCTGTACTTGTGGGATGATGTAACATATCAACTAATGCCTTTTCCAGGTTATCCCAATTTGCCTGTTGTCTAGGTGGCACATAGATGTTAACATATATTAACATTCTCCCTTTAGATTTTGGCCTCAATATTTGAATTTCGTCTATATCATAATTTCCAGGGTTAATTTCTTTTATTCTCACATCAAGATGTACTGCGATTAGGCTCATTAAGCCCCCTTTAGCACGCCCCATCTTTTGGTCCCTCTTGGTCCATTTATAAAAACACATATAGCCAGGTAATCCTATCACATTATTTCCCATTAACCAAGTTTCTTGGAGAAAAATCATATCTTGTAGAAAATGAAAAAAAATCCCCATCTGTGCATTTATCTGCCCAACCAGCAATGTTCCTGAATACACATTTAATTGTAGATGACTTCTTGTTAGCTTTTTGTCAACTGTTGATTAACCTCATTTTTTATTTGGATCTGATGACAATTTTATCTATTTCCTCTGCAAAATCGTTGTTGTGTTGGAGTATGACATATCTGTTGGCCTCTGGTCCTTTCTTCCTTTAAAGTATTTGAGTCATCCTCTGGGCATTTCACTTGTTCTATTAAATTTAAAATTCCTTGAGTGTCTTTATAAACACAATTATTTTTAACCCCAGGGATATTTGGTGTAAACTTCTATGTTGTATCTTGGGCTTCCTTGAAGGGTCTCAAGTTCAATTTTAGTTCCAGTTGCTATGTTCTGTGCACTCTGCAGTAGTCTTATAAACTCCCATACTATTCATCTTCATTGTCTTATCCATCTCAGCTGGCAATGGATTTTGTGATACTCTGTGAATCATCAGCTGTTCCAGATTATATCCATTTGTATAACTCCCTTCATGATCATTAACAGTGTTTACTGTATGTTGCTTTGCCAGAGCTTTTTTTTGATAACATGCGTGTTTTTGGGAGGTTTACTTCGGCACTAGTTAGGCTTTTCCCCAGCTCTGTTCTTTCTACCCATCCACTATCCTTAGCCCGGTTGTTATGTTCAATATCCTCCACTTGTGATATACATGGAACCTCAGTTCTTTGTATTTCCGGTGTTAATTGGTTCAGGTTGTTTCTATAAACTTCATAGAGTGTATAGTTTTGAAAGTATCTCATTACCCCTACAGAAAATTTGTTTAACACACTCTTTTTCTTCATCACCCAACTAGCCATTGCTCTAGATTCAAAAGCCACAATTGCTCTGGCTTTTGTATAGTTATAAAACAGATACTCAACTTCATTTATATCTTTTGATGAGAGGTCAATTACATTGCATCAGATGAACAAAGTATATTTTTCAATCAAATTGGGTCTGCAAACCACTAGGTTTGGGGTAGTTAATAAAGGTCAGTTAGGGATCAATTGTAAATGCCAAGTATTTTGTTCAATCTCAATATTTATTGAATAATTCTTAAAAGAGGAAGCTTCAATGGACTCAACTTGTGTATATTATTAAGTTCATCAAATTCTATGCATTCACTGTCTGCTTACTTGTTTGCCCCTACTACTCTTTGTATTCAATTTGTTTTGTGATATCTGCTTCTCTTTATTCTCCTTTATTATTCTTATGATCCATTACTTATTATATTGCAAATTACATCAGGAACCTAGAGCTAGATTCATCATGCCTTTGTTAATCCAGTTGAATCATGCGCCTTGGGAACTGACAGCGTTATAATTCGGACTTGCTAGGCATTAATTTGCCAGTGAAATCATCTGCTGTGTTAAATGGGATTCCCAGAGAACTACCCAGAGTACCAGGCAAGTTTGTCTAAAGGGTAAAGATATATTTTGGATTCCAGCTGCTATAGTTGGAAGGGGTGGGAGAGGTCTTAGAGCTCCTGGGAGTCGGATGGCATATAAATATAATAAATATTAATAATAATAAATAAGTTTTTTTTAATGAAAAGTCATTGCAATGGATAATGGCTGTAGGCTGTAGTGTTCTACTTTGGCCCCCTGTTCCTGTTCATTGGGAAATTATGAGCTATTTCTCTAGGGACAGCCTTCCTCCCCCCAGGCCACCCTTTCCCCAATCAACACTCTGTCAGGCCATTTGCCAGGCATGTATCTGTTGGTGATCATTCCATTTACTAGGCATTTGCTACAACCCCCACCCCACCCCCCTATTCTTCAGCACAGTACTGGCAGGGCATCTGTTTTGCTTTTCTTTAATACTTCAAATCAGTTTGTACGCGAGCCAGTGGCCTGAGGCCCTGTGCAGTGGAAGCATGGATGGGCAGAAGGTTCTTACCAATAGCTTAATTGCCTCCTGCTTCATCAGCTGTTTGCTGCTTGGGTGCAAATTGTAATGCCTCCTGTATCGAGGTCTACTTTTGTCAGTTGGGTTAGCAGTCCTGTGCGATGCAGCGAAATTGTTTCTGCATCCAGTCATGCATTCTTTTTCCTTTCTTAACAATGCTTAATGCTGTAATAAAGCACTCGTTTTGTCTAACGCAGGTATGGAGAAGAATTGGGGTATATTAAGCAAAATTAGTGGTGCCATTGGCCACTGTAAAATACTAAAACAACACATTTGTTTTTTCATCTATTCCAAAATACACTGTTGAATGAAGTAAAGGACAACTCCAATGGGCAGGACAGAGCTGTTTTTCAATAGTGGTACGATAACTTGATTCCGTTCTAGTGCTTAAAACTAATCTCATAGTACTGAACCCTAAGGCTACAGGATTTTTTTTCCTAGACTCAAACTGGGTAATTTCATTCATAAACTGCTCTTTAGACTCCTGTCCTTCATATTGCTCTCCATACCCAGATCAGATATGGTTCTGTGTCTTTCCAAGTGCATATTTTGCATTTGAACACACGCTCCTATGTATGTGCTAGAAGCAAATCTGGGTCTAGCAATACAGGTTTGATAGCCGGTGATGGTCACTATTTTCTTGCTGCTAACATCCATATCAGAGAGACAAAGGGTACAGCATGTGTTACTCTTTCTATTTTTAAGTATTCTTCTGACTTTAAATGGTGACACCTTTTTGGGGCCTTTTGGATACACTAACCGAAGAGTGCAATTTCTAGCAAAATTGTCCTAGGGTCTTTGGGCAAAATGATGCAGTGCACCTCTCCATTTACATTCAACCTAAAAGAAGCACACTTTTCTCTGACACACATAACTTTCTTTTCTCCACCCACTCACACATACATTTTCTATCTTCCATATAGACAACTTTTTCCATTTGTTCCTCTTCCATACAGACACACACACACAGGAATTTTTGGCTGTTTTGTTAGGACTACAGTACCAGATGTCAGCTGAAAAAAATCTAGATGAGGTTTCTGTATCTCTTTGCTGCCATCTAGTGGTAGATATGGTAGCCCTTGATTCCAAATCATGTGCCATACGGGGTGCTGGAAGAGACTTTCTCACTCTGGTCCACAGTGGATGTACAGTTCAGCAGGCAGGAAGAGGACAACTCAGTTCTTCCCCATTCTTTTCTCTTCTGCCATTGTGGCTTGGACAGTAAAAAGGTACTGGGCTTTATATGGGCTTTACACGAGCTTTGTAGCTATACGCACAGCAGAGCAGGTTAATAGCCCCCCAGCAGCTGTTTTACACAACGAGTGACTGAGCAAAAGATCAAGAGAGCAATTACACCAAGCGAGAGAGACAGAAGAGGTGAGAGAGAGATGAGGGAGGCAGAAAAGGCGAGCGAGAGAGCGAGCGAGGCCAATGAGCAAGACAGTGTGAGAGAAACACAAAGGAGAGTGACAGAGCAACAACGATGGAGAGGGTGATAAAAGGGCCATGGGATGAATGATAGAGTGAGAGTGGGTGATGAAGTAGCTGTGCTCAAAACACAGAAAGCCATGGAGGAAGAGGTGAGAGAGCTAGCAACCGAGGGAGCGATGGAGCAAGCAAGGCGACAGCATGCAATGGAGCAAAGAAAGGTGAGAGAGCACGATTGAGCAGATAATAGAGTAAGGGAAAGTGACAGAGCAGGAGATGGAATTGGTGATGGACAAATGAGCAAGGCCTGCTGAGCAAGCAAGAGAAACAAACAAGTGAAAAGGACAAGCCAGCAAGCATGCATGATAAAGATGAGTGAGCAGAAAGATTGAGTGAGCACAATAGGCACAAGAGAAACTTGGGGGGGAGGGGGGCTCCCAGAGAAGCAGAAAGCCTCCACCTCCCCATCCTCCATGGATCAGGCACTGACAGATCCTAAACCTACTGGTCAGATCTCACTTCTCCCCCATCTCCATCTTCACCTTCATCCCCATGCCTCCTAACACCTCAGAGGACAATAGGTGAGTCCCCGGCCCCGCTGTCAGGAAATCCACCAACCACTTTCCTTAAGTTGTTCCATATTAAAGCTGTCAAGATAGCACTATCTGTCCTTGTTACTGAGGCCAATCAGAAACCAGCTTTTCAGGCCTGAGCAAATCAAGCCAGCACACTTTGTGCTGCCTCGTAGACTGGAGGAAAGCATGTTAAACTGGCTGTGTGGATGCTCCCTCTGTTTCTGCAGTTGGAGCATGGCACAGGAGACTAGTAGAGCAGCAACAGCAAGAAGCTGTTGTTGCAGCAGGCAGAGCATGAGGAAGATGGAGGCACTGACCTGGGGGGATATGGGGGAGAGGCACCATTTTTCTGAAGCCCAGTGCTGCGGCATATAATAGGACCTCCCCAAACCAGGCCTGAATAAGGAGAATTTAAAAGAAGATGCTATGTATCCTCCTGTTTTTCAAAACAGACAGTGGAATGAAGCAGGGCAGAAGGCTTGAAGGGGTTATACCTGGCTCAGAAAAATAACAAGAAAACTGCTCTCAGCACAGGCTTCTGCAAGGGGGAGCAAGTGATGAAATGTGTGGGATCCAAAGGGAAGCACAAACCTAATGGAACTGTTTGTTATCCATTTTATAAATGACTTTATATTCTAAAACATGAGTAGAAGGAACTATATCTATCTACACAGTCTAGATCAGTGTTTCTCAACCTTGGCCACTTGAAGATGTGTGGACTTCAACCCCCAGAATTTTGGGAGTTGGTTGAGGAACACTGGTCTAGATGGAGTTTTTCAAACTGTGTTCTCTGGAACCCTAGGTTCTGTGATCATTTGATGGGGTTCTGTGAGAGACTAAGGGGGAAAAAATCACTTGGGCACAGGTGGAGGCATCCATAGTGGAAAGTGCAGAACTTGTTCTCCCATGAAAAACCGTTAAGGTTGCCATTTTGCAGATCAAGGGTTCTGGAATTTTTTTTTTTTAACTGACAGATTCTGTGGCTTGAAAAATTCTGAAACCCGTGGTCTAGATTTAATGGGAGCTTTAAGGATTGAATTAATCTTAAACAGATACTACATGGATCTTAATTTTTCTTAGTTTCTTCTTGTTGTTGCTTAGTTTACTTTAATCACTGTAATGTATGCCCTTTTTCATCGTACAGTCAATGATGTATCTTTTTTCCTGTTTGTTATACTTCAGCAATTAAAAAAAGAAAAATAATGAAACATGATTACATCATCACACAAACACTGTGGTTTACATACTTGTGTCAGATGTCAGAATGCAAGTACATAATCACATTTATGTGACAATCACTGTGCACTTTGTCATTTTGGCATCAGTGTGGATTGTTGCCAATGCCACTGGCCTTCAATTTTCAGAAATTAAAAAAAAAGAGGTCCAGATTTTAACAAAGTGGTATTTATGTTCTCATTAAGGTAAGATGATGTTTGGCCTCCTTGTGGTAGGCAATCATTTACTTTTATATAATGAATTTCAGAAGATTCTCTAATTAGCAAATAAAGGAAAAGGTAGACAAATTCAGACATCAAGCTCATTTGTTACATTTTGTTCTGACGAGTGATTGACCACTGAAGTCTAAAGGATTAACCAATGTTAGCTGAAAAAGTAATGATCTCTGTGACCTCTCCATGACTGCAGGAAATAAAGCCATCAATTCAGATTTACCCTCAGCTGGAAAGTGGCAGGATTACTGCCTTCTCTTAACCTTGTAAAGAAATTAACTTTTTAACTGAAGTGAACTAGGAGTCTAGAGGGACCGAGCAATGAACTTTTGGCCCTTTAATCCACAATTTCCTCCAGTGCCAAATCAATGCTGGCATTTATTATACAGACAGAAAAGATGGCCAAAAGAAGTTTGTGTGGGTGTGTGACATTTACTTCCAGTAGTACTAGGTTAGTTCTAGCTGGAATGTCTGTGAGGCCAACAGGAATTGTGACGAGCATTTCTGAATGTTAAGCAGGAAGACACTTTAGATGGTGAAAAGGCAACTCTGTTCACACAATCCATGAACAAATAAAGATTACTATAGTAGCCAAATAATTTCTCTTCAGAAACAAAAAAGCTCAGTATATCTTGAAAGCCATGTTCCTGTAAGAGGCAAAATGCTTACACAGTTTACTTTAATTGATGTAACTGCCCTCATGTGTCCAACAATGGGCAATATATGTTCAGAACAATTTTTATTATGGTTGTTTGCTTTTTTATAGTTATTGTTTTGTGAGCTGCCCAGGGTTGTGGTTCATAATATGGGTGGCTGTATAAATATTTTAAATGAATGAATGAATGAATGAATGAATGAATGAATGAATAACTAAATATCTAATCAGGGCCTTTTTAGGACACTGAAAGGCCTGGGGAAGGAAAAATGTCATTTGATCCCCACATAGATGTTCTTCTGTCAATGCAGTTTTTTTCTTCATTGTTCTACTGAAGTCAGAAGCCTAGTAAACACCAGTGTGTGGGAAAACCTAAAGTCTGAAATTACTCCTGGGGTTATATTTTAACTGATTGATTATAATGCCCTGAAAGAAAAGCCATTTGACTTCCAGAGGACTAATGGTGGATTAAAGACTGCTCCATTTTCACGGAGCCGACAACTGCAGCAGTTAAGAAGAGCCAAAGAAAAGTCCAGTTCTTCAGAACCATCTCCAGATAAAGGAGATGACCAGATCACCCACAAGTACTCCTTACAGAGGCTCCCTGTGAAGAGATCGCAATTTACTGATCTCCAGCGGGTTGAGCACTCTGGTAGTCATGGGAAACATTGAGCCCAAACCATGGTTCAGAGCTTCCAAACAGACACTAGATTTGCTTTGAGACACTAGATTTGCTTTCACTTCCTCTTTTAATTAACATCAGAAATTACTTATTAGCAATTTACTTGGAAATTAAAAACCTTCTGAAAGGCAATTTGCTGTATGCTGGGAGAATTTCCTTTTATCCTAGGAGAAAGACAATTTAAGTAAGTTTAAAAATTAAAAAGAAAAAAAGTAACTTTTGAAAAACAGCAAAAGGGAGTTAAGAATGTTGACTGTGGACAGTTAAGGGGCCAGATAGATTTGATAGAATAGCTTTTTAAAGGATTGTTTTAAATTTTATAAAAATACAGCAGATGATTTTGGAATTAACTGTAAGAAAACTTAATATGGGAAAGTTTTGGCTCTGAAAATAAAAGATAAGACTGGGCTTTGAAGGTTAACTAGAGGGAACCAGAGAGCAATTAAAGGAAAAGATACTTCCTAACATAATGGAGGAACGTTATTTTACTATAGAAATATTTAAATCTGTTTGGGAACAATGTCTTCAGGACTTTTTTTAAAAATTGGATCTAATAGAGGTTATAGAAGAAGAAAAGATTCTACTGGATAAAACAGAAGCTGAGGATGATTTGAATAGGGATTTGAAAATGGACTGTAAAGAATTGCCAGACTATAAAAAAGATGGAAGATATGGAAAAAGATGTTGTAGATTTGAAAATGGACTTAAACATATTTGACTACAAGAGTAACATGGAGAAAGAAGTTGTAATATATATATAAACTATGCTGGATGATGTTTTAACAATGAAAAGGGATATCCTGATTATAAATCAGAAGAGTGACTTGGAGGGTTATCTTATTTTGGATCCACAGGGGAGAAGTACTAAATCTCTGAAGTTGCTACTGAAAATAGACAGGGAGAAAATGATTAGAAATCACTATGTGGGACTTTATTTGAAGAAGTGATTGAAGATTAAACCTCTTAAGAAGAAGAAAAAGGAGTTCAGAGTGGACTTATTTGACCAGGATTAAATTGTATACATTTTGATTTTGGGTTGTTATTATTAGAATCTTTTTTTAACCAGGATTGCAAGACGATGTAAAGATTTTTTCATATGGGGATAAATCTTTTACCTCCTACTTGTTAGAGAAAGTTATGGGTTAAGATGTAAAAGAGACCTATTGGATCTAGTTTAAAATATATATGTTTTATGTCTTCTTAGAGAAAGTTATGTGAAAATGCAAAATAGATTTATTTGTCTAAGTTTAAAACATATAGGTTACTACTACTGGTACTCAATGCTTTTGCTGAGTAAGACTAATTGATGAATCTTTCTATAATTTGGTTATTGTTTAGTGATGAGAAATGGGAAGAAGAGGGGTTTTTTTAATGTCTGTAATGTTAGAGAAGGTGTTAAGTTACTGTAAATGCTTATACTTGTTTGGGGGGGGTCACTTTTTATATGTCTTTCTTTTTTCTTTTTCTTTCTCTTGTTCTCTTTCTTCTTTTTTGTTTGTATATCTTTTCTAATTCCGAATTAGCTTTTAACTATGTAAAACTCTAATAAAAATATTGTTAACAAAAAGAAAGAAAAGCCATCTGATTATTTCAAATACTGATCCATACCATAGACGTGTCCCTTCCATGCTTTGGGCTTTGGGCAAGTATCCATATTCCCTTCCATACTCCCTGATTTTATTATATCATACAACTAGTAAACTAATAGCTTGTGAACCTTACCAACAAGTGGATCTAATTTAATTCAACTCAGAGCTCAACCATTGCTGTCTCAGTTATGTATGGTGAATATAGCTGTGATGGAATGGAATTATGAAGGCCAGACTCAGGGAGGAAAACATGTTCTTTCATCTCCTGAGGAGCAAGGGAGAGATAAGAGGATGAGGCTGGTACCTCCCTGAGGAATTCACAGTGTTGTGACTGGCATTACTTGGGAGCTGGGGTTTCAGTCTGGGAAGATTGATGTCAGGCCTAGCCCAAGGAACTCCAGGAGACCATGTAAATTCAGTCCAGCAATGTTTATTAGCTACAACCTCTAGCAAGAATCTTCCCAGACTGAAACCCCAGCTCCCAAGTAATGCCAGTCACAACACTGTGAATTCCTCAGGGAGGTGCCAGCCTCATCCTCTTATCTCTCCCCCGCTCCTCAGGAGATGGAAGAACATGTTTTCCTCCCTGAGTCTGGCCTTCATAATTCCATTCCATCACAATAGCCTATGAAAAGATTTTAAAGACTTAAAATAAAAATTACATATCTGTGACAAACAACATAAAATATAGTACGTTCTGTTTGTTTCTGTTTTGAGAGGAGCTTTATATTTTATAAATAGATGGTACTCAAAGTGGTTATTTAGAAAAAAAAATGTACTAAACACAAAAATAAATTGAAAATGCACACACCATGCAACATGAATAAGTAGAATAAAATAATCAAATGTTCCCTGGTTCATCACTCAAAATTCACTTACTGATATATTGCACTTCTCCAAGAACTTAAAACATATATCTAAGTAGAATAAATATATTAAAAAGCTTTCTCCTCCTTTTTAGAAAAGCATATGGCGTACAGCTTGGACTTCAAGTTCCAGACAGCTGTAATCAATAAACCACCCAGAATAATATTAAGATGGCCAAAATACCCAGCTATTATTAAATGTCAATGTTGTTACAGCCTGTTTTCTTATGCAAAAATATCTGAGTACTTTCACATTCTGCTCACTGAGAAATGGTTAATATTATACGTCCTCTTCACAGCTGGCCTTGCTCAGCTATGCATAATATAGTTGTCTCACGGTTGCTGATTTGTAACACGAGATTTTGAAATAAAATATGGAGAATTACACCATATGTCACTTGATGCATAGAATATCTTTCCTAATCTATATCGATTCCACTGGCAACCAGATCAATACATTATTTCAAATAATGGGGGGGAAGGAGGGGGACAGAATATCTCTTGCTAAAAAGGGAGAATTTCACATATCATGGTTTTACATGTTACCATATCATGGGTCACCCTCTGGAGGAGATGGGTGTCATATAAATTTAATAATAAATAAAAATAAAATAAATAATATATACATTCTTTTTAAATTTATTTTTTTTTAAAAGATTCAGACATGGAACATATGCAATCAATTTGTTATACTGAAGATTGTGCCTTCCTCATCCACCCACCACAATTTTCTCCATTCTACTCGTATAAATCAACCTACAGATTCCAGACCAGTTTGCAAGATAAACAAATACAAAAACAGGCACGCTCCAGAAGCGTTCTTATGGACCACAGGACTGCAAATACAGGCAAGAAAACTGGGTCATACAATGTAGGGAAAGAAGGGCTGGATCAATGCATTTCGATGCCTGTGGCAGAGAATACAGTACATTACTGCTGATGGCAACATTTTAAAGATATTTAAAAATATATAATAAAGATATATTACTCCTCAGAAAGTCCTGCAGTGCATCTTGGAAGGCACAAGCTAAAAAACACTCCAGGTTTTTTTTTTTTAAACCAGGAATAGGCATTCGTCCCAATAATCACAGCAGCCAAAGAACAATGGGTGTTAGAACTCCAATATATCTTTCCATATATCATTCAGTTCGAAAACCTCTGGGTGTATCTGACTTTCATCCAAGGCAACTTGGAAGCACCATCGATGTTCTTGTTGTTGGAACGTCATGCAATCTGTTTGCACCCTCATCCTCATCCCCTTGCTTTTAATTATTGAATACAAAAAACAAATTGAAAGAATATTAAGCAATACAAAAATAAAGACAAAAGGAAAAGGGAAAGGAAAAAAAGAAACAAATACACACAGGACGTATTCATACACGCACACACACATATAGGTTGTCCTTCACTTACAATCACAATTGGGACTGGGATTTCCATCGCTAAGTGATTCGGTCATAAAGTGTGACGTCATGTGACTGCATTGCTTAGCAATGGCAATCCTGGGCAGTCCCGGTTGCCGTCGTAACCCCAAGACACCTGTGTCATTAAGCGGGAAGAGGCGTGAGTCCCAGATAAGGAGCACAGAGGACTTGGGGGGGGGGAGGAAGGTGGGGCAGGCCTGGGGGGGCCAGTGCAGGCCACGGACGAGTTGGGGGAGGGGGTTGCTGCAGTGGGGCACGAGCTCAGGAAGGCCAGGAAAAGAATATGCTGTAGCTCAGAGGCTTCTTGACATTCCGCAGCTCTGGGGTGCAGGCTCTTTGCAGCCCCAGAGCCACAGCACACCAGGAAGCCCCTCTGTGCTGGGCTGCTGGGCTTGGCTGGGGCTGGGCTTCCCACAGTGCAAAGGGGCTTCCTGGCATATGGCGGCTCTGGGGTTGCAAAAAGCAAAAGCCACAGAGCCACAGCATGTCAGGAAGCCCCTTTGCGCTGCATGAAGCCCAGCCCCAGCCCAGCCCAGCCCAGCCCAGCAGCATGGCACAAAGCTGTTGCACCCCAGGAAGCCCCAGCCGCCCCAGCTGCAACTGCCCTCACCACCCTGCGCTCCGAGGCCTCAGCTACCCTGTGTTCTGCGGCCCTGTGCTGTCTTCTTGCTCCCACTGCTGATGAGGCATGCCCGCCCTGGCCCTTCATGAGGCAGCTACTGGCCATATGAGGCCATCTTCCCCAGGTCTCATGAGGAAACCACCGTGTGCGACCTTGGGAAGAAAGCCTCATGCAGCCAGCAGCTCCCTCACAAAGGGCCAGGCTGGCCATGCTTGGTCAGCAGTGGGAGCTAGAAGACGGCAAAAGTCAGCTAGGGTGACAGGAGCCGTGTAGTGCAGGGGGCCAAAAGGGCATAGATGGGGAGATGGGTGGGTGAGGGGGGTTGAAGCGCCCCTGCAGTCATAAGTGTGGGCAGGCTGCCAAGCACCTGAATTTTGGTCACATGAGCATAGGGGTGCTGCTAAGGCCATAACTCCAGGGACCGGTTGTAAGTCCCCTCATTCAGCACCGTCGTAACTTCGAATGAGCACTGAACAAATGGTTGTAAGTCAAGGACTACCTGTATACACATATACATACACACAGAAAAGTTCTATTAAAGCATTTCAGTGAACCACAGCCATATTTCATTATACCCATCCAGCTAATATATGCTGATAAATGATTTGTTTGTAAGTTGCTAATAATGTCAACTCTGCAGAGCATTGAGTAGTTGGGACTATATATTTATCTTTAAGTCCTAAAGAATAAGTCTTTTAGCTATAAGTAGAGCATGGAGAATTCACTTTCCTTGTCCAGATGTCAACTTCCATGCAATAGGAATATATTTCAAAAGGATATTAACATCTGCAAATATTAAATCTTTTTTCAAAGTTAATACATATAATAACTTCCTCCACAATTGGAACAATTATAGGACTATATATAAGCATGTTTGAAAGAAGCATTAATCTCTTTGCATCTATATTGTTGACTAAGCCTGGCTTGAAGACTTTAAAAGTCTGAGGTAAATATTGAATTGAATGGAAATTTAGGAATGAAACAAATTGTTGTGAAATTGTGGAGTCCAATAGTAAGAATAGGTCAGTAAGGATTAAAGAGATTTGATTTCACCTTTCCAGAAGCTTTGGAAAAATCTGACATAGTTATGGAGCCACGAAGAAACAAAAGTCTGTGAACAGGAAGTGTGATTGTGGAGTCCTTGGTGCTCTCTGAGGTTGGTTGTTTGCTTGCAGACATTTAACTATCCGACTAGGTAACATCATCAGTGCTAGTTACCTAGTCAGGTAATGAAACATCTGGAAGCAAACAAGCAAGCTTAGAGAGCACCAAGGACTCCACAGTTCAACCCTGGACTACAGATCATTCTCTTTTATAGGAAGTACAGTGGAATCTTGAGTTACGAATTTAATCCGTTCCGTGACTCTGATCGCAACTCGAATTGGTCGCAACATGAAGCACGTTTTCCCATAGGGTTCAATGTAAATACGGTTAATCCGTTCCGCCCTCCGAATTTGGTCGTGCCATGAGGCAAATTTCCCCATAAGGTTCAATGTAAATACGGCTAATCCGCCCTCCGAATTTGGTCGCTCCGCGAGGCACATTTCCCCATAAGGTTCAATGTGTCAGCTGGCTTGCACGGCTAGGAAATTCCCCAGGCGTGCTTTAGTCAGTTTCACCGCTCGAGCCCTAGCGCAGAAAGAGGAAGTGCTAATGAAATCTGAGCACTCGGCGGGGGGGGGGAAGGCCTTTGTCGCGTGCGCACAGCCGGAAGCGGGAGCTCCCCCCCCCACTGATTCCTCTTAATTCCGCTCTTTCCTTTGTCCATAGCCCTTGGCGTAGTCATTGCTTTCCTTGGGCTTTTGTCCTCACGCTCAGATTTCATTAGCACTTCCTCTTTCTGCGCTAGGGCTGATTTGATTGCTTTCACTGCACTTTTGTCAAAGGAAAGAGCGGAATTAAGAGGAATCAGTGGGGGGGGGAAGCTCCTGCTCCCGGCTGTGCGTGCGCGACAAAGGCCTTCCCCCCCCCCCCCCGTGTTGATTTGATTGCTTTCACTGCACTTTTGTCAAAGGAAAGAGCGGAATTAAGAGGAATCAGTGGGGGGGGGGGAAGCTCCCGTTCCCGGCTATGCGCACTACAAAAGCCTTTCCCCCCGCGTGCTGATTGATTTCACTGTGCTTTTGCCGCGCGTACCACGTCAAGGGCTATGGACAAAGGAAAGATTTGAGGAAGGGGGGGAAGCTCCCGCTCCCGGCTGTGCGTGCATGACAAAAGCCTTCCCCCCCCCCGCGCGCTCAGATTTCATTAGCACTTCCTCTTTCTGCACTAGGGCTCAAGCGGTGAAATTGACTAAAGCACGCCTGGGGAATTTCCTAGCTGTGCAAGCTGGCTGACACATTGAACCTTATGGGGAAATTTGCCTCGTGGGGCAAGCTTCCTTGCTACCGCAATCTCGCCCACAGGAAGCCACGACCATGTGGCAGCAGAGCAAATGGCCGCGGATCTGGATCGTGAGGCGGAGGTCGCACAGCGAGGCAAATTTTTGCGGTGGGAGCTGGTCGTATCGCAAAATGTTCGTAAGGAGGGGCGTTCGTAACTCGAGGTTCCATGTCAGCTACTTTCAGTGTGGTTTGTCAGAGGAAGGAACTAATAAAGTGCCTATTCCACTTTATGACAAGTGTAGAGAGTCATTATTGAATTATGCAATGAAATCTTCTCCCATCCCATCAGATCCGGCAGAAGAGGCATGCTGTGGGTCCCATCTGTTAGGGAATTACATTCGGTGGGCCTGAGGAGGCATGCCTTCTCTGCTGTGGCATCCGCATTACGGAACATTCTTCCCTCCGAAGTGAGGCCAGCTCCATCCCTGCCTACTTTCTGGAAATCCCTCAAGACCTGGCTTCGTCATCAGGCCTGGGAGTCTCAGGGGACCGATGAGATCTTGAGGTGGCTCCCTTGCTAATCTAATCTTTTATGTGTTGTATGCTTTTTTAACTTTTTAATAATGATTATTTTTGGACATGTTTTATTGTTTTATATCTTTGTTGTGCACCGTCCAGAGTCACTTGTGAGACTATATAGATTTGATATACAAATAAATAAATAAATAAATTCTAGCAATTTAAAGAGGCATTTCTAGACAAAGGATGCTTATCTCAAGAACAGACCTACATTGTTTGAAACACTGTATATATTGATTCATCGGTTTAAAGCACAAACAACTTAAGTTTTGTCAACAGGATTACAACAGCTTAAACCAGTGATAAAACTCAACAGAAAGATACAGCTTTGGCAAAGAATAACATAACTACACTCCATCAATCCTTTTTAATTTAAATGCAGATTGTTAAATGTACAAAGCCGGATACAATAGGAGAGACACTGATAAAGCCAACAATATCAGATGCTCACACTTTAAAATTAAGTAGTAAATCAATAGCTAAAACTCTATGTGGCAAATTAAAACATGTTTTGTGATGGTGAAGCTAAATCTGTTATCCTGTTGACAAAACTTAAGTTGTTTGTGCTTTAAACCGATGAATCAATATATACAGTGTTTCAAACAATGTAATTCTGACAGGATTTTTTCAATAACCAGGGGCATTCACTAGAGGGGGGTCAAGGTGGTGGTTGTGACTATGTGATCAAAGCCCTGCTCCTTTTTAGTGCATTGCATGCTTGACACAAATAAAAAATGTGGGACATCAATCTCAAGGTCATGGACACCATTTTTACTTTTTTTTATTCCTCCCCCAATACCCCTTTAGTATCTCAGTGAGGAGAAAGTGCTCAGAAATGTATTCATGATTCATAGACTGCCTGCATAGTATGCTTAGAGTAATGTTTCTCAACCTTGGCAACTTCGAGCTGTATGGACTTCAACTCCCAGAATTCCCCATCATGCTGGCTGGGAAATTCTGGGAGTTGAAGTCCACACAGCTTAAAGTTGCCAAGGTTGAGGAACACTAGCTTGGAGTCTCTCGACACTGCCTAGCCTTTGCTCAGGTTTAGAGATTTTTGCATTATTAATAGTTTCCATAGAATTAACTGGACTGGAAAAGTGTTCTTGATTTCTATATTAATGGTGGTATTGCTGCTATATAGGTACATATGGTAGTAGGGTTGAAGCAAAATATTGCAAGCGGTGATTTATAAGTTATAAATTGTGAAATCCTTGCATATGAACAGATGACTCCTGAACTTGTTCGATGTGTAATGTAATTGAAAAAAAGAACTGTTAATCTTTCTAAAGCCAATCATCATGTTTCAAAAAATACATCCAGAATCAAGATACTAGTCAGTGAAATGCAACCACAGGTTTCATACCAATCAGGTGAAATTACTATCACATCACTCCTCGTCGTGGCATTATTTCTTGATTTTATGTTCTTCAATTATAGAATGAAAACTCGTCAACAGTATTATAATTTCCAGCTCTAATGGAATTATTATTTGTTTTATTTTGCAATAAAATTTACTTAACAACCCCACTGCATTTTTATTTCCTTAAAGCTTACTTTAAATAATTAACAGAATTCCTTTAAATGTATAAAGAAAATTGGGCTTTTTGTTTCTGTCACAGTGGAACCCAAGTTCTTTGATTTAAGGAACGGGGAGATGTAAAATACAAGAAGTTGAGAATCACTGGTATAACAGACATTCTCAGGGGTTTGTACCTCAGGGATATAATCTATCCTTGTTCTCATCTGATCTCAGCAGTAATCATTCAAAGAGTCTGCTTCTCTGAATATGGTAACAAAGAATGGAAAATCCAATCATCTATGAATTATTTAAAATTCATCTCAGCTTGTTCCACAAACTAGAAAAAAATAGTATATACGTTTCTGAGTATTTTCAAGCTGCCTTTACCACTTTTAAATTTTATTTCTATCCTCAGATCAACAACTCAAGTAAATCATAAATCTATTTAATTTTCCTTCAATATATGAGGTTCTTCATTGGTACAAAAACAGTATTTGTTTAGTGGATGGATTGTTGTAAATCTACATATCATATAAATTCATTTGAAAAAACAAAAAAGGGCATTCAAACATGTTGTTCCAGGCTGGGTGTTTATTCTTATGTGGAATGTGTTTTTAATTTCACACAGTCTCCACTATCACAGAAACATAATTCCACATGTAGGCATTATGTCAATAACAACAAGTATTTTGTTACCCTGAGTATTTAAGTAAAAATAAAATGAAGGTGCTTTTTAATGTGTTCCAGTTTAATGCTGCTAATCAAAATGTCTCATTTCTTGGCCAGAAATATTGTAATTAAATCCATCATCATCTTAATATCAATTTGCAAAATCTAATTTCCCCTTTTTCCATGAAAATGTTTCCCATTAGTTTACAATGAGATATTACATAGGAATTCCTGTTTCTCCCAAGGTAAGAAGACAAATCCCAATTCTCACTGAAATGGTAAATTACTGTCTGGTCTTTAATGATGCAAGTTTAAAACCCAATAACGGTCTTCTGAATATAGTAGCAGTGTCAAACTAGGTGCTATAAAACATTGATCTATTAGAAAAAGAGAGGAGTTAGGCGATCTGTTTTTAAAAGCAAAAGAGACTCTGTATGAGGTATGCCTTAATGGCTTTCTCCCACATTTCTGAAGAAAATCACTAAAAATACCTGTCACTTTTATTGCTGCTTTCTAATAGTGCCTTTATCTATGGCCTTGATATGTATGCTCAGGCAAGGGTTACTATAAATGATCTAAGCAACAAAAATTGGACCTCCGTTTCACAATGAGCCACTAGTACCATAAGGTCAGACTGGGAACATTTCACACAAGTCCACATGTGGAGGTGGGGGTAGGGTGGCAGAATGAGGAAAGCAGCATTGTGATGTAAGCTTTGCCTCTTTTTTATATGCATGATGATGTCATACTAATGTACAGAATGGGTGGACCTTATGGCCCAATGCTGCTTTCTCAATGCTGTGGACAATGCTGAAGTAGGCCCATGTAACTTAGTCCTGCAAATTCTCACAGTTAGACTTTAAGCAGCTATATTTTTACCACAACAGCCACTAAAATAAGGGTGGGCAATTTTTGAGAGGTTGGGACTACAGAAAGCTATAGGAATCTTCCAGTGATGTGGTGATATAACTAGAAAGGTGTGGGCAGAATGTTTTGGCTCATATGGAAATGTTAAGGGTAGGAATAGAGTGAGATCCTCCTACTCCCATTCTTACATCTTCCCCAAACTCTGAAAAATTACTCATTTTGGCAACCCATTTTGAGAAGTTTGGAGGGGGAGGTAAGGGTAGGGATAACAACAAGAGGCTTTGAGGAGGCAAAATTCTCCATTCCCTGCCTAAACAAGATGGCTGTTCTGGGGGTCAATTTTTCACATTGGGCTGAGGAGGACTGGGAGCAGGAGAAGCTCAACTGGATGTGGGCCAGTCCATAGATGACGGAGCTCATACAACAGAGTACCCTATTCATTTCTTCAGGTTCCACTTGTTCAAAAACATTCCAGAATGCAATTCAAGACATCGTCAACTCACACAACCCTGCCCAACTAACATTATACCAAAACAAACATGAATCACTTTAACTATGAAGGAACAGACAAAAACATCATATATTCCACTTCTCATATTCAAGATTACTCCATTTAAAGCTTTGCTTAAATGTAAAACAAACTTTTCCCCCCTCAAATTCATTCATTTTTCAGTGATCAATCTGATCTTCAAACACTAGGAAAAAGACACACTACAGT
Organism: Liasis olivaceus; assembly: GCA_030867105.1. Classification (NCBI taxonomy): domain Eukaryota; kingdom Metazoa; phylum Chordata; class Lepidosauria; order Squamata; family Pythonidae; genus Liasis; species Liasis olivaceus. The sequence continues at coordinate 82,980,525 of CM061350.1, forward strand.
TCCAAATTTCATGAATTGTCAATTCTCATATTTTTGCAGTCAGGATTCTGCCAAGCAGCTTCCCTAAAACCTGTAGTTTTTGCATTCCCTCTTGTTACATTTCTCTTTGCATAGGTATCAGGAACAGATGAAAGAAGTCACTGAACGACTTCAAAACCAAACTATATCCACATTTTAATTTCCCCACATGTACCGTCTACACTGCAGCCTTTCCATTGTTTCAACATGCTTGCAACAAATGACTTCATGTTCACCCATTTTTCTTACACACTTTTATATTGCACATTTATAGTTCACACTTTCACATGTAACTATAATTCAGACTCTTTCCAATCTTTCCTGGATGCATTTTATCTATTTTATTCTTAGTTTTATTTATTCTGTTGTTTAGTCCTTTTCAGCCACTTCCAAAACAATTATCATTCTCTCATCATTTTTGCAGCAATCCTCCTCTTATATATATATTTTATTATCCACAGCCTCTTTCACTTCATCATTGCAACCTAGCCCCTTTTCCATACTTCCCACTAGCATAACTCTGTGGCACTTTGGAACGTAATTCAGTTTCTTCTCTTGCAAGTAGCTTCCACAGCTTCATTCCTTACGTCCAGTTTCCACTTGTACATTATCATCATTCCCTGAAGCATAACATATAGTTATTGCTAACCTAGTAGTTCCTATTTCATATGCCTTCACAACTCACAACAATCTAGATGACACCAGTGGCTGGGTTCATAAAACACTCCAAGTCAAAGCCAAATAAAGGCCCAGCTTATCTCAATGTGTGAACCTAGTCACTATCTTCTCTTAGAAAGTGAAGCACTCTTCTGAAATCCCAGCTTCAGGCTCAGAGAAGAAGCAAAAGAACATTAAGGGATGACAGTTACAACAGAAGAATTAGTTATTTTCCATATGGAAACGGTACACTCTTTGTCCTTCCTTCAATTCTCTCATTCATAGTAAATTCAACACTTTAATAATGGTAGAACAAATTCTGGTACTAATTTTTAATGATTTCCTGATCCCCTTTCATTAGAATTGGACAGAAGGTCCTTTAAGAAGCTCATTCTAGATACCGTAACTATAAAACTGAAGTATTACTACATTTCTTAGAGGCTTCTGGGTTTCTTTTTTGTCTAACATAAGTTTCACTAATTCCTTAATTTCCAGAATCTGTTTGCAAAACCCCAACAAACCCTTCCCTATAGTTTCCCTGCAGCTTAACTGTTGAAAACATTGCCTAATCTGTTCCTTAAGCTTTGGATACGTCTTGCCTGAAAGTAGAGATGAAGGCTAGTTCCTCTCTTCATGAACTTTTTTTTAATCATAGGATGTCAATCAACTAGACCAGCCTTTCAGGTGATCCAGCAAGTCCTGCTTTCAAAGACAGCCTGAAAGTTTCTTTGCAGGATCCTTTATAGTTTTCTATCGTCATAGAAACCAAAGTCCTAACACTGTGACTTAAGAAGCCACATGTTGCTAGGCAATAAAACATAGCCTTTTCTCAAGCAAGAGAAAGAGAAACCTTAGCAAAAGATGGATATAATCTTGATGGGAACCCAAGAGGTTTACTTGGGATTACTCAATAATAAAAGATAGGAAACATATGTTAGTCACACAAATGTTTTCAAATTTTGAGTAATACTACCCAATTTTTTTTAATTCATTTACTCTGACCCTCATATTTTAGTCTAATCTCCTGTAAATAAAAATGTTTCTCACATGAAATTGTATAAATTGTACTTATTTTACAAATACTTGATAACTTTGTCAGCATTTTAAGCACAGATTAAATAAGCATCCCTTTTAAGCAAAGAAATTTATATATTTGACTTGCATATTGTACCTAATATTAGAATCCACTTTCTTATAATTACGTTGTCCAATGTGCCGAATCAGTGCATTAACTAAACTAGAGCTATACTTGCTTCTGAGGAATATTTACATTATATCAAACACAGAAGTTGGTAAATGGCTAAGGCAAAAACTCTTTATCATCTACATACAATTATAACTATTTTTCTTCATATTTACATGAAATTAAATTGTGTATAGCTTTAGCCTAAATCTTTTTCAATCTAGTTATTCAGGGTTAACTGAATATTGTTATTCTATGATGCTATCATAGCAGGTGGCTGTATCTGACTGACCTTAGTTGATATCAAAATAATTAAGTTAGTTATCTGGGAGTGCTTGAATGGGAGACCACAAGGAAATGCCAAGGCTATAGGCCAAGCTGAAATATTGAAAACATATATAGAACATAGAAGGCAGCACTGGCAAATCACTTCTATACTGTTGCAAGAAAACAACATGGACAAATCCATGTAATCACCAAGGAAAAAAGAAAGTGTGAGAGAGAGGCCTAGGATTTTAGGTTTATTATGTAAGTATTATGATTATTCAATGCTGTTTGATTGGTGCTTTCCAAAATACATGTTGGACTATGTTAACTCAGTTATTATAATAATTATACTGTTTTTATAATTAGAAAGTCATCTGCTGATTATTTCAGCTTATTCTCTGTAGAGAATAAAACAAACGTTAATAGTAGTATAATAGTATTCTTTATCTGAACTTGCTTAACAACCATATTGGTTTTTTATTCTGTCAGTTGTTAAAATCCCCAGTAAATCCATCCATAAAATCAATCTGATATATTTTACCAAAAGAATTCCTTCCTCCTATTCACTGGGTTTTTCTGAAAATGCGACAAGAGAGAGAGAATATATTTTTAAGGAAGTAGCTAAATTTAAGTGGCTTCGAGACTGAACAACCAAGAGGATTTCTATAACCGGGAAAATTGCATTCACTAACATAGCAGGAAAACAGAAGAATGAAAGGAAAACGTGAATGCTACCAGAAAGAGATAACTGCCAAGTAGACAAAAGCATGTCAAACAAATTTATTTTGCAGCAAGGTGGCTGGTAACCAAAGAAAAAATGCATATGGCTATTAAAGTCATAACAGAGTTCTCTTGAGGATATGTGCAAAACTGAAGACATAAAATGATGTGTGAACAAGATACAGATGAAAAAGAAAAACCTCTTTTAAGAAATAGAGGGTTGAAGCCAGAATTTCTTGGCAACAAAACTGGGAAGGCTATTAATTATAAAATTTTTGGCTAGAGGAAATTGCTGACAATGAAAATAGCTGTGCCCTTTGAAAATATGGGTGCTGCGAGGAATGATCAGACGGCACACTGGGGAAGCCTAAAAATGGCCTTCAGAGGAGTGAAAACAAGATAGGAAAATGTTTGCTAAAAAAGGCTATGGACAAATCAGAAGGCTATAACCCAGGGATCGGCAACCTTCCTCTGGGTAGAGGCCAGAGGCCATGCTGGGGGTTTTGTTGCTCCACCCATACCAAGGCAGCTGGGGAAACTGTTGCCAAATGGTTCATGGCCATCCGAGAAGACCATGAGCGCTCTCTCCCTTTCTCTCGCAGGCCAGGTGAATATATTTCTTTTGGGGAGCGTGGGCCAGATGATTTTGGGTGGCAGGTCACATCTGGACCATGGGCCGTAGGTTACTGAACCCTGCTCTAACTGCATCCGTCTTAACTGATGATACTTGTTCCCTCTCTTGTTCCCTGTCCTTATTTTGTTTATGGTAAGGCGATCCAAGGGTTACAATGGGTTTGTGCTTACTTTCTCAGGGCAGAGTGCAAAGGCTGCTGTGGATCAGTGATAATGTACTTTGCCTACCCATGCACCTGTCTTGACAGCACCATGATGCTGCTTTCCTGTGGCTTCTTCCATTAGGGCAGTGTTTCTCAACCTCAGCAACTTCAAGATGTGTAGATTTCAACTCCCAGAACTCCCCCAGCCAGTTGCTGAGATTGAGAAACACTGTATTAGGGTAATGTAAATAATGCAAGGAAGTTGATAATATTGCAATTTATTGCTCTGTGATCCCTCCCTGGCCCTACAACTTTTCAAAGGAAGATCTACTGGCTGTGCTGAGTTATTAGTATTTATAAAACGGTGGGAGTGGATGGGACATCACCAGCATAGCAATTTATGAATCCAGTCTATCAGTAACAATCTTTTCATAAGTTTCCAGGAATCACAAAAGGAAACTTCCATGTTTCTCCCTCTCTTCTAATACCTCTATTGTTACAAGGGCAACAGAAAATTTATTTTCCTTCTTTGTCTTTCTTCTTAATCATTAAAAAAACCTTTTATTCATAACCAAGTGTTTGTGTATAGAAAACTGAGGAGCAGAGTCTGCTCAAATTCTAATTCATCTCATACCACCTGCATTTAAATATAAGAAAACAGCCCTGCTGAATGATCCTGGTGACCCAGTCTGGTCCAGCAGTGTGTCCCACAGTGACCCCCCGCCCAATATATTTAAGAAGTTCAGAATTAGCCTGGAGAGCAACAGCTTTCTTCCTCCATAGCTCCATAGTAACTGTTATTTCAGATATACCATTTCTAATTCCCAAGATAGTAAACTATCAAAACTGGTAGCCATGGATAGCCCATTTCTCCATGAAACCATCCAGTCCCGTTTTAAAACCATCTCCACTGGGGGAAATGACCACACAGATACCAGAATTCCACCTACTTCCTTTTATCAGATTACATCTCACATTTGTCTATTGAATTACTCTGAGTCCTAAAATTATGAGAAGGGAAAAAAACCTTTCCATCCATATTTTCCCTACCACGCATGATTCTGTATACTTCTTATCATGCCATCCATTAACTGCTTTGCAGCAAGCTACAAAGTCCCAAATAAAATAGTTTTACCTAATAGGTGAGCTTCTGTAGTACTTTAGGTTTTCATTTAGGTTGCCTTTAAAAAAAAATGCATGTTTTATCATCAGACAATTCATTTTATGCAATACCCTGCTTACAGTCGCAAAAGCTGCTGACATTCCTTCACAGATTAACCAAAAGGAGAAACTGGGAAACATATGCATGGATAGAACATCAGAAATCTTGGCAATGAAGCAGGATTTTCTGTCCTTATGAAAGAAGCTCTGCTTGCTTCAGTGCCTCCCTGCCTCCTTCCTAGACCTGCACTGGCCTCAAATACTCTTCCAGCTTTGAAAGAAGCCCTATTGTGACTATAGAGAACATTATAAAGAAATAAGAGTAGAACTGTTGTACCATGCAGCAATCTACTGGCTTACTAGGAGACAAAGTCTGTGTGTGAGAGAGAAAGACATAAAGCTTTGGGGAACTTCAAAAAGAAGATTTTACTCTTGGACTGCCTTATCTTGCAAGCATTTTCTACCACTTACCCAAGGTGAATAGCTTCACCATGGATTCAGCTGAAAATCTAAATGTTTCTAGCCAAACTGCATCTCTCGAAGTGAAGACTGCAGAAAGTTACTTACAACAGATTTCCAACAACACTAAAAAAGTGCCTCGTGCAGCAAGCACTGAGGGTGAGAAAATCTTGCCTGTTTCTCTGGAGAAGGATATTGGTAAGCACTTAGAATCTATGAGAATCAGTCCTGTTCTGATGACTTGAAAACTGAAACGCTGTTGGAATGTATTTCTTCCTAAATGAATTTCCCTTGATGATTCTAATTTTGCTAAAGATGATTTGACTGATTTGTGAGTGAAGGAAATACTGCAACCTGAGTTATAAAAACCTGGGCAATTTCTGGTGCTCCCTAGCTGATGCTTATATTTCTCTTGTGAAGCAAATCTTGGATCATCTCATTTGCCACTATATATTTGTGGAATCTAGTTTCAAAAATAGACAGTGCTAGTTTTGATCAAAAATAATCTTAGACTCAACTTGTGTCTGGGACTATACGTACATTGTTGTGGAAAAAACCAGGAAAGTGGAACATTTTGTATAGCATTTGGAGCTCTGGAAAGAAAAATGGTTTATAAGTCTAACAATATTGATTTATCAAAAGTTGCCCCAACTTTAACAGTTCTGATTGAAGGAAAACAATATCAACATTCCCACTGAGCCTTTTGGGGACAGGGAGGGAGATATTGTAATATTTCCATTATTTTATTTGTTTTTTGTTTCTAGAAAGAAAGAAAGAAAACTGCCCCCTTGGTGGTGTTTTATTTTCATAATTAACAAAAGCAAAAAATCTTTCAGGCTGTAGGTTTAGGCATTTCATGGAATTTATTAATATAAAAGTGCAAACAGCCTTTGATTTTGATATTTGATTACAAAGGAAGGAAGAAAGAAATTTGCTTTAAGTGCTGGTGAAAAAAAATGCCCCCAGATCTATACTTTTTAGGGAAGAGATATAAGGATTTGGCTGGCTTTCCTAAGGGGTGGAAGAACCATCAAAGTTTGGGAACCGATAAACTAAATAATGGATATTAAGTGGTCTTAATTATCTGAAATAGTACATAAATTATTAAAGGTTTAATAGAATAAATTTTAATAGTATAAAATTATAAATAGAATAAAACATTAAGTAATCATTTCAATAGATACGGGTTGGGAAATACTGGTAACAAATGCTAATGCTGAAATCAAAGACAATACTATCAGTACACAGCAAATTCATATTTGAAATATATATTGGTTCAGAGTACGCTTCATGAACAAATTCCCCATTAAGTTAGCCTTTGCTCTTAGTAAGCAAAATGACACATATTTACTAGGAAACATGTTGCATGTTATATTGGACCAATTAAGTTTATTGAAGATTCCTGTCTTCCTGATCTTTATGACATGATATGTTTCTCTTCTTCACACTTTATTTTTGTAGTTGTAACTACAGTATGTGAAGCCCTCAAAACTAAACATGCAGTCTACTAGGTATGGGGGGGGGGGGGGGGGGACCTACTATTCCATTAAGGGAAAATTCTAGAGAATGCTCCATTTCTTCTCCAGCTATGCCAATCTGATTGTTCTGAGAAAGTCCAGTGATTTTTACGGAAGTTACTTTCTGAAGCAGAAGCATTTTGTCTGTCCAAACATGCTGAATCCCCAAAACACATCTGTTTTGCACAGAATGTCACATTTAGAACACCATAATTAACTTCCAAAAAATACCAAGACCACCCTAGAAATAGTGTGGTCCAGAGAAGAAACCAGACATTCTGTAGTTCTGCATAAAATGACTACCCATTTCTTCAAGCAATATTCTGAATATAAGTATATCCTGGTGTTAACAAGGGTTTCTGAAACTTTCAAAAAGTTTCAAGTTGAGAGCACTTCTCTCCCCAGAGCTGAATTCAAGTACATGAGGATTTAGGCAGTAGCAAGACCACCCTTGCATAGTTGTTTAAAGGAGTATGACAATGTTTGCCTCAATTTTCTGTCTTACCTTCTCAACAGAACCTATGGCTATGACTCCAGACTATTTTATCCTATGTGCTTAGACTAAGCTTACACAATTACCAAGAAAAGACTTTAGTTTGGACCTTTCCCAAAAGAAACAGCACAGCCTACTAAAATATTATTGCCAATACTCCCTCCTGGAATTCACTTGGCCTGCACAAATGTTTGGCAAAATGACATTGCAGTGAAGTTTGTTCTTTAAGCATTACATCTTTTAAAACTATAATGGGTACAGTTAATAAGTTTTGAATGCAGTTTTGTATAATAGATGCTCATGCAGCTAGGAGAAACCCTACAAAATCTGATTTGTAGAAAGAGGTTTATTGGAGACAGAAGAGGCTCTATGTGTATTATGGAGAAGCAGATCGTTTTGGAATTGTATGGTATGACCACCAAGCAGCCCTGCCATATCAATCCAGGAAATAGGAACAACCTGGTTTAAACATGATCCAGGAGGAGGAATACCTAAGTATGCTTATAGGCCAGGAAAAGTTAAGCCCCTACTGGGGGAAAAATGTCCTTCCAGGATCTAAGAGTTTCTTAGCTCAAATTCTTAATAGCCTAGACAACAGCTATGATAGATTCAGGAGTAAACAGAAATTTCATGGAGTTGTAATTTGCTGAAGTCCATGACATCCAAAGGCACTCTATTTCTTTGCTATGGTTGTCAAAACTACAGATGTTTGACTACATGTATATGAACTATGGAGTCTTTTGACATGAATTCATCAGAGCATATTGAACTGCTGGAGTTTTGTCATGCAACAACTCCTCACTTCCTGATAGTTCTTGCCGTTACTTGGCTGAGAATGTATGACCCCAAGGCCACATCTCTTTTTATTCCTCCCCAAAGTTGTAATGAATGTTTAGCTTCAGTAACAATGGTTGATGAAGAAGCTGAGAAGTTTGCCTAAGAAATAGGTTGGTTTTGGAGATATCCTCTGCAAAAAAAAAAAAGGTATATTGGCTACCATCTGATTACTCCCTATTGATCTGATCCTTGATGCCAAAATTCCAGTGAAACAGATTTACATATTATTAGAGAACTGACAGTGCAGCAGGACTTCATTGATAAGAAACTCAAAAGGGGATTATTTGCTTTTCCATACCTCCAGCAGTGGTCCTTAAGTTATTTGTGAAGGAAAAATGTAGATATTCTGCAATAATCACCATCTTCAATTGGTACTGCTTGCCGTTGGTCTCCAAACGGCTACAATGACTTCAGAACGCTAACATTTCACCCAATTAAACTGAGGGAGAGAGGTGGCTTATGAATGTCAACATCTGACTGGGTCATGAACGCATTGTGGCTATTGTAAATATTCTGTGAGGCCCTTTGGGTTATGTCATACTTCTACAGCTTTCTAATATCTAATAGTCAAGTTCATAATTGCATTCCTGGATGATGTGCATAATAAGCATAATGGTGACTACTTCATTCCTCAAATGCCCTCTAGAACAATGTGGTCTTAAATAAGTTTCTTTCCCAGCCCCTCCACCTTTTTCCCCCCTTTTCCCTTAAACTGAGTGTACCTGTTGGGTTAATGTAAAAAAAAGATTTTTGTTTTAAAATATTTACATTAGACTACTGTAATTTTGTAATAATTAATTTGTAATTAATGTCATATTGTAAGATTCTATTGCCCATTTTAAATAGTCACTAACCAATAGTTCTAAGGTTGAAATATTTTAAGGTGGATTTTAGAATCATGGGAGAAATACTGTGGTTAAAGTATTTATGAATAGGTCTTTATAATAACATTTACCTGTTCTGTTCTGTTTTTATATTGGATTAATCAGTGAACATAACAAATGTAAGATTATTATGTTTTGACCCAGGCTAACTTAGTTTGAGCTTAAGCTCATATGCCACAAATGATACCACTATTGACAATGATTTGGCTTATTTTGTGTTAGTCCATAGCATTTATGTGAAGTACAGTTATACTAGAGCTGTTCTTTTCCTTGTTCACAACATTTCAATTTTCATCAACTGGCTTTAGCTCTGGATAACAGACTGAAATATTAACTTCCTGTTCTTTATTCTGGTGTGATTTGTGAACAGAACTCATTTTTCCAAATTAAGATCTACTTGACGTTCAGCAGAGGAGACTTAAGCAAGACATCTGTGTATGCTGCTAATTATTTCTATAAACTGCTTTTCTAGCAAAAAAAAAAAAAAAGATTCTCAAGGCAGCTGACAACTAAACAATCAAAATAATTAAAAGCTGGAGAGAACAATCTCATATTCATAAAAGGTTATGAGCTCAACTCAGTTCTCCTGCTCACCTTTGAATCAAATTGAAGCAGTTTATACCATCTCAGTATTTTGTACATTTTGTACATTTCCCAAGTCTTTCCAGGTGTAAAAGCATTGCTTTTGATTCAAACAGTGGTTGTATTTCCCGAATTTTACTTGTATATTTCAATTTGTTTATTTCTTCTTGCCTAACTCCTTCAGTGAAATTTTACCTTTAGATGGGATAAACAAATCTATGGTGTAATCCCCACCCACTTTGGGGCCCACAACCCCATCCAGATTATTATGTCTGGCCCTTGGGCATGAAAAGGATTTTCCATTCCTGCCCTTAAGTGACAACTTCTAACCTTTCCCTCAGTGAATATATCCTCTTTTTCCTCCTTATTGCTGATTTATTTGTAGTCTTAACTCATTCTTATTGACCCTACAAATCCTTTTGTGTTCAGCTTAATCTTCCCCACTTCTCTTAATAGAGAGATAGCCATTACGGCAACTGTGACATACTTCTACTATTTGGTAGAAACACATGTTTCTCGTGTGCATAAATTGAGCACTATTTTGATCTTAATTTAACGTGAGGAATACTGTTCTTTGGCAGTATGATGATGGCCAACTCCAATTGATTAACTGAATTTTAACCTTGCAAAATGTTCATGACATACAAAGCAGCTGCATTCAAAAAGCTAGGAGATCAAACAAACTGAGGTTGAGGTATCACCAACCATTAGGTAGTTTCTAGAACTGCTTTGAATTTTTTTTTAACTGGAAGTAATATAGTATGGTAGTAAAAGGTAGCCCCCGATACACATGCAATCTGCATTCACTACCAAACCTATGAGTCCCCCACCCAATACATGTGAACTGCTTAAAGTGCCCTTGAATAAGAAAACATTCACAGCAACCTGAACTGACCTGAGTAGCAACAGAGGGAACATTTAGTCAGGAACCGGTGGCCCACTAAACCATATCTCAGAGATAGTATAGCTGCCATGTTGATCTCAATAATGAGAAGGTCACAGGGTTGGGTTTACCTAAAACATTCCAGCGTCATGCCGTAATTTCCGCTGTGTCTGCTTTTTTCTTTGTCTTGCCTTTGCAATGTAGTATGGCAAGAGTATATAAGTTATGGTCCTGCCTTTGCCCAGGGCTGCCCAACAAGGTGCCAATGCTTTGCTGGGAGCCCAGCATTCAGTTTTATTGTTTGCATGCTAATAAATTCATGTTGTATCTTCAAAGTGATTTGGTTGCTTTAGGTGAGCCAGGTTTTGGCCATGACAGTTTGGTGCTGTGACTCAGATCAGGAGGTGTTTATTATCAGCATCATGTCATCTTGCTGAGACAGTGAGATTACCAGTGATACACATTTCACTTCAATGCTTTCTTCACATTCTGAGCTTCTTTTATATTTTTATTATATGCAATTATTTTTTAGAAGCTAAGTATAAATCCACTATCATATTCAGGCACAAAGTGCCTAAAGGCAAAACAAAATTGGTGAGCATCAATAATTCTACTGTCTCCACTAGTCCATTCAGGGCCTGTTTAAGGGAGTTGCAGTGTCAATAGAGGTGAATATGTATAGCTCAGGGTTGAACTGTGTAGTCCTTGGGGTTCTCTGAGCTTGGTTCTTTTCTTGCAGATGTTTGCAAGAAAAGAACCAAGCTCAGAGAACCCCAAGGACTCCACAGTTGCAGTTTATGCAGCTGCACTGGATCCCAGGGGCGGGGGGGGGGAGCTAAGGAGAATATGTATAGTGACAACCTCTGAGCCTGGTGTTGCACTGGGTCTGCAAATTTTTTAAACTACTCTTATTTTATTTCACAAAATTCACATGTACAAGTACACACTAATCCCTGAAAAAGAAATATGTAAACATAGAATCCCCCTCAAGTCCTGCTGTGCTATCTCATTGTGGCAGTGGGGTGTTCCTGGACGGGATAAGCAAAGAATTCCTGGGTGGGATGAGCAAAGAACACTGGGATTACACCTATCTGCATAGATATCATCAGATAGAAAAATAAATCAAATTTACTATATTATTGGTATAAGGAGGTGGAAGAGCTCAGTTATAACAGCAAAAAAGGGCCAGGGCTGACTGTGAAACAGATCATGAACTCCTCCTGTACAAGTTCCAAGTTAAGCTGAACAACAAGAAAGCCAACTGGTTTCCACAATATGATCTTGAACATATATCCACCATTTTCAAGAACATCTGGAATTGCTTTGAAGTCCTGAACTTCATTGATAGGGAACCTGAGGAACTGTGGAATGAAATCAAATAAATTGTTAAGGATGAATGTAAAAGGAGGCTGCCAAAGATCAAGGAACAGAAGAAAGCAAATTGGATGTCAAAACAAATGGTGGAAAAAAGAGAAAAGAAGCCAAAGCCAAGAAAGACAAAGTTCTCAGGAAGGAACTTAATAAAGAATTTCAGAGAACTGTTAGAAGAGACCAGAAGCATTCTTGCAACAACATCAGTAGAATCACTGAAGATGGACACAAACATGGAAAAATAAGGAAAGTCTTCCAAATGGGCAGATAGTAACTGAATCAAAGCAAATCAAACAAAATCGGAAGAAATGTACTAAAATTCTATACAGTAGAGATATTAATCACCAAAACACCTTATCGAAAAGAACAGAAGAAGAAACTATAAAGGTTGTAACCAAACTATGCCAGTTAATCCAGAGAATAACACACAGAGTGGAAGGTCACTCTGTATGTCTATATTAAAGACAGGAGACTTTACAGAATTGCTAACTATTGTACAATATTTTATTTTTACATGCTAGCAAAATAATGTTTAGGATCATGCAACACAGATTAGAGCCCTACGTTGAAAGAGAAATCCAGATGTTCAGGCTGATTTTAGCAAAGACCAAGGCACGAAAGACATTACTGACAATGTGTGCTGGATAACTGGAAAAGCTAAAGAATACCCAAAAGAAGTCAATATGTGCTTCATTGATTATAAAAAACTCTTTGATTATGTTGACCGGGTCAAGCTGTGGAATATGCTTAGGAAAATGGGTATCCCCATACATCTCACTGTTCTCATGCAAAAGCTATACACAGGTCAGGAAGCCACAGTCCAGGTGGAACAAAACAGATCGGCTCCAGGTTAGCAAAGGAGTGAGAGAAGGCTATATACCTTGCCCTTATTTATTCAACATATATGCTGAATATATATATAGAGGGAAGCTGAACTGGAAGATGAACATGGTTTTAAAACTGGAGGAAGTAACAACTGATGACGTTACTCTAGCACCTGAAAATGCAAATGATTTGCAAACTCCAGTTATGAAAGTCAAGGAGCACGTGAAAAATTGGGACTAAGATCAAATATAAAGAAGGCCAAACTAATAACAGGTAGCAACCAGCCAAAAAATGACAATGAAGTTATCTAAGTGGTAGCTAGCTTTTGCCTTTTAGGATCAACCATCAACAGTAAAGGAACCACCAGTCAAGAAATACACCTCAGACTAGCACTTGGTAGATTGGAAATGAAGGCCTTGGAAAAGATGTTCTGTTGCTGCGATGCCTCTGTTCCTACAAAATCATGCAGGGGATGGTTTTTCCTGTGATATCTATGGAAGTGAAAGTTGGAGTTAAAGAAGCAGGGCAGAAAGAGTATTGATGCTTTTGAATTCTGGTGTTGGACAAGATTCCTGCTAATACCATGGATAGCCAAGAAAAGAAACAAATGGATCACCGAACAAATCAACCCAGAGTTCTCACTCAAGACCCAAATGGCCAGGATTAGATTATTACATTTTGGACACATTATATGAAGATCTAGCTTTCTTGAGATGTCTATAATTAGAAAGCTAGAAGGAAAAAAAAGAGGAGAATCAGTAGCAAGTTGTGTGGACTGAGTTACAGCAGTGATGGGTATAATGTTGGAATACATGAAGAGTTAGGTTAGGGAGAGATCATCCTGGAGAAGGTCTATCTATGTGGTCGCTAAGAGTCGATACCAACTTGATGGCACATAATCAATCAAACACAAAGTAAATATATTCACACAATTAAGGTTTTCCATTTTGTTTATTGTTTCGGAATTGAACAATACAACTATGTCAAGATTTACATTATTTATTAGATTAAAAGTGATCTTGGCTAATTTATTTTCAAGATTTGCTCAAGATTTCAAAAGGCAAAATAAAACAGACACGATGCTGCTCTTAGTATGCTTAAACGTACTTCAAAAATGTTTTCTTCTCTCTCTAAACAGTACGCTTACGTTGTATAAATCAGTTAATCCACAGAAGAGTTAAGTGACATCTTGTGGCAAACGTTAGGAATACAGCAGTTCTGCCTTTCTCATTTGGCTCTTTTCAAAGAACTGGATTCATACCGAATCATTTAAGGTGAAAATTGCAAGCATACATATCTATTTGCTGAGAAACTGAATTCTCCCAAATCTACAAAATCTCTTGTAATCTTCCAGAATACTATTGATAAAGATTCCTGTGCTGTTTACTTATACAGCGAATCCTGGAAATACCTCTTAAAGTGTAGTATGCTAATTCATTACGTAAATAAAATGGCACAAAGGAAATGCCAAAGTATGCAAACATATGATGAAAGCAAACAAATTCCATTGAAATTAGTGAGACTTGGACTTAAGAGCTTTTCTTCATTAGTTTTTTACAGTGTCACTGAATGTCAGCCCTTCAAAGTAGGCCAGGTCAAGAAAAAGACATTGCAGGGGTCCCAGGAATGCTACTTTGTTGTTGTAGGGTATATTAACTGATTCTTGAAAGCCTGTCCAAATTTCCTCTGTCCCATCTTATACTAAATAAAATCAAGGTGGGGTTGTTTTGAGTTTCTTGCTCACACTTCCTTCTATCTCTGGACTGTGAATCTCTTGTTTGAGCCCTTGATGGTTCCTCAGACCTTCCCGTAGGCCAGCTCTAAATTCCTTTATGTTGGAACAGCATGGCAACCCGATTTTACCTGTTCCCAATTTATGATTTACACAGCCGTGCTCTGCTGTTTTCTATGCTGCGAAACACCAGTGAACTACAAAATACAGTGGGTAGCAGGGAGACCCAGATAGTCTTCCTTACGCTAGCAACCCTTTCTGTTGCCACAATAAAGCTTAGGTGTGCAAAGGCTGCTATTGTGGAAAGGCTGTCAAATTGTACATTAGTGGCAGACCTTTTTTTTAACTGGGAGAGGAGATAAAGCAAAACAACACAGGATGTTTTACTTCTCAAGGCAAAGGACAAGTTGTTGCCCCCTCCTCAAACACATAGAGAAACATGTACAGGGGTGTGGGAAGCATCTCAGAAGGGACCCTCCCTAGTTTTCTGGAAAGTAAAAGTAAAGGAGGGGAGAAGTGCTTTCAGATGTGCAAGATTCTGTTACTGTAACTTTACAATAAAGATTGTGTTAGTACTCATGGTTTGTGCTTCTTGTCTGGACTACCTTGAAGGTAACAGAAAGTTGAACTTTACTTCAAAACTGTCAATGGACAGTGTCTTTTCCTTCCCCTGATGCAGTGTGATGAGTTTTTCTCAAGCTCAATACACCATTGGGACATTCTGACTCACCATATAAATTCTTCAACTGTGAAGCAGCTTAGACAAGATGGGAGAGTTTCATTGATGCTTTGCAGCCTACAAACTTGGAAGCTATAACTCAGATTTCTGAGGATACTATCTTTATTGGATCATCTGGTAATACAATATGTTCAGAGGCAGCAAGCTCTTGAGCAAATAGCATTTCGAAGTTCAAATTTATGACTTCACTCATTATCTTTCCTATGATTACCCTAACAAGGAAAAGAACTGGAACATGCATTCTACTATCCAAAAGATGCAGCAAACTTAAAATTATTCTAGAGGAAATTAGAAGTGATGAAAGATTTAAAAGAACAATGATAGATAATTTCAGGCTTGCCAAAGAACTGGGTCTTCTGACAAAATCTAAACTACGACCAGTTCACATTCACCAGAAAAGAACAGTTTTCATATGAAGGATGAAACACACCCATTCAGAACCCAAACAAAGGCTCAAAATAAATTTAATATTGCTGTTCCTTCGGTTGATGAAAGATTTCAATAGATGTAGTTGCTAGACTCATATGTGGCATTCCATATGATATTCACAGCCTATAAAAGAAATAAGCCCAGTAAACAAGAGTTTTTGTATAAAACTGGAGATGGGATTAACTTTTGGAGATTCACAAACATTTGATGCTACAGATTTATATAGTGAGTTTAGGTTTTTTCAAGATGACCTAGGAAACATTTCCCTCCTCAAGAAGCAATACTATTTGTACAAATAAACTCACAGAGCATCTATGGATTCTTTTAACTTTGCTGGGTTATGTAGCTTGTGGGGAACATAACTTCTCAAAGTTAAAACTGATAAAAATAAATCAGCGTTCAACAGTGGTGCTACAAGAGGCTTGTTGGACTTGCCACAATAACAACAGAGCATGAAATAACTGGAAAACTAGTTCTAAAGGAAGTAGCGACTGAATTTTCAAAACTTAAAGCAAGAAAAGTCATGTTTGAAAGCACAAATTATTTTTTATTCAGAGTATTTTGTAAATACAAATTAATGTTCATTGAAGAGGGTTCTTAGATCTTCCTATATTAGATGTGTGGGTAACAATTAAAGCAGCGTAGCATAACGGATTTGTAATATTAAAAATTATCAATATTCTAATGTATTTTTATTTATTCAAATCAGATTGAAACATGGTCTAGCTGTTGTCTAGAAATATATTCTGAGAATGTTGTGTCTCATATTTCTCTTTATTGGACAGGTGGACTATAAATAATTCTGCTGCTGTTTACAAAAATATACTTAAAACCATTAAATGGAAAATGGCAGTAAAATAAAAATCTAAAGCTAGATCTAAAGATCTGAGATTTGAGGGCAGGGTTGCTGATTGCCTGACTCACCTAGGGACCAACTGCTGACAGCTAATATAGCGATATTGCTGTTTCTGAAGGATGTTTACTCCTCATTTATACCTGTACTAAGAAGTTTTGGGCCCTGACTTTTGAGATGAAAAGAGTATGATGAGCCATACACCCAGAAGTTGCTATAGGTGAGTGCCAACATTTTAGATTTCTGTTTGGAAAACCACTGTTATTTCTGGCATTCTATATTCCACTGACAAATGACTGTTTCCCCAGTGGAGAATCTGTGTAATTGTTTCATTTCATTTCTGGGATAAGGAGGGAGAAAAAGAGAAGATGGTGAGAATATTAGGAAGCGGGAGGAAGAGGATGTAAAAAAAAATTCAGCGATGAAGATAATTTGTAGATCTAAACCTGGAAGAAATGTCTCCATTGGTTAACTACAAGATTAGCATTACGTTTCAACTACAAAAACTAGTGAGTCTTAACTACATTTTATTGAAGCAAGTCAGCCCCAAACAGTGGTTTATCAATTTAAATTATTTCAACAAAAGAATTAAAAATGACCACAATTTAGAGTGTGAATATAATACTAACAATTGATCAATTCAAAAAGCAAACCCAAAACTTCCAATCTTCTTTGATGTCATTAGAGGAAGGGAGGAATCCAGAAGCATAGAAAACTAAAGCTTGTGCACAGAACACCAACCATAACTTAATTTTACATCTATCTATCTATCTATCTATCTATCTATCTATCTATCTATCTATCTATCTATCTATTGCTGGAGAAGCACTCACCATATCTATTTAGTACTTGTATAAGAATACAGGTACAGAATTCTAACTGTTAGAATGGCTCTTCTAGCCTAAAATGAAAAAAAACCCCTTAGATGCAAATTGAGACTGATATCATATTGTAGTGATGCATATGAATGAAGATTCTATCCATTTCAAGCAGTTTGGATTACAAATGAATGCTGTAGTTCTAAACTCTCTCAAGGGAAAAGCTAATTTTTAAAACACATATGATAGCGATGTTTGCTCATTCTCCTTTCCCCATGACATTATGTGAAAGCAATTTAGAAAGAATAACATTGGTTGTCTAGACATACACTGGTGGATTCTCCAAAGCTGGAATTTAATTAAGTAGAGTCAATTTCTTGGAAGAGGAAATCACTATTTTACTCTGGTTTGTTATTAAAGATACAGCTTTGTGTGAGGATCTCTGTTTTTGAAATCTGATATTTAGTCAAAAAGGGGGAAGACTGTCTTGGGATTAGAACACGTGTTGCAATTTCCAAGAATTATACTTTTATTGGAAACGGATGGTGGAACTGAATTATATTTTTGTGTTTCTTAATAGAAAGCAATGAAACCTTGGGGGGTGGGGGGGAGACATTTCTGCTTTTCTTGTTCTTTCTGTAAATCCTTACAGTTTTCCACTTCTGTTGCATACTCAGCTGCACTTTACACTTAAAACACTAGCAAGCTAATTTGAAATGGACTTTTAAATTATAAAAGGCAAAGATGCTTTCAAATTGAGGTCATTCATATCATAAGATGGAAAGCAATGAAAGCAGTAATAAGAGGGGACTGTATTAATCAAAGGAGTATAATTAAAAAGAAAACTTCATACTGGTCTGGTAAACTAGATTTAGAAATTAAAGAATTGTTAGCAAAATATAATAAACAGAATTGAAAAGGAAAGAATTAGATATCCTAGAGATCAATACAATTTCAACGCAGCTTCTATACTCCAAACACAAATATTGCGAGTGTGATAACAAGAATTCTACATTATTAACTAATAAACTGAAAAAAGACAGGGTAAAATTATTCATAACATCAATCTAAAGGCCAATTAATTACTAACACTGATAATATCAATACTGAATTTGTAAGATTATTAAAAGATTTATATACCTCCAAAAATCCAACACCATGGGGACATTAGAATTTACTTAAATAAATTGGAATATCAGTTTTATCAACCCAAGACATTCATTATTTAGACTCACTATTCACAGAATCTGAATAATGGCTTCCTAAAATTAAAAAAATGGAAACCTACCTAGCCCAGATGAATTTACTAATGAGTCCTATAAAGAAGTATCTAGAATTAGGATATTTTAGTTCTAGAATTTTTAGAAATATCTAATCGACTACACCAAGGGAACCCTCCCCCCTTCATAGAGAAAAGTTCAAATTACACCTAAAGCCAGGAAAAACTCACAGGTTACTTATATAGGCCTAGCTCATAATTAGATTAAAAATTATACTCAAAATTATTAGCCAATTGTTTCAGATTAATTATTGCTATAATTAAACATCCAGTTCAATCTGGCTTTATTCCTAAATGAATTATATCTAGTCCCATCAGAAAGTTATTAAATATAATCCACGTCTCCAAACTAATTTTCAAAAACAATTTTGCTACAGAAAAATTTCTGATAATACAGGACACCAAACAGAGAAGTCCCCTTTCTCCATTACTGCTTATTTTACTCATTGAAATGTTGGCTATTATGTTACATGCAAATGATGAAATGCAGGGAATTAACATAGATGGTGAAAATTCCTTATTGAATTTATTTGCCAATGACATGATCATAACCCTCTCCAGTGCCACACACTATTCAGTTATAATTGCTTTGGGGAAAAAATAAGAAAAGGTATGAAAAGATGGAACAAGATTTATCTAAACATTTTAGGTAGTATAGTAGCAGAAAAGATGATGGCACTTCCAAAACTGATGTATTTATTTCAACTTCTCCCAACAGGTATTTCCAACATTTTTTTTCTAATTGTCAGAAACAAATGTTATTATATGTTGATTTAGAATAGCATAGCATAGCATAGCATAGCATAGCATAGCATAGCGTAGCGTAGCGTAGCATAGCATAGCATTCTGACCCTAACTCTAAAATAGAATAAATATAATTTTTGCCACAAAATAAAGGAGGATGGGGTATCCCTTGCTGAAAAATATATATTATCAAGCAACCCAATTGGCACATATTATTCATTTTATAATGGAGGATTCCACAAAACAATGGGTGGAGACAGAAGGTATTCAGTTCTGGGGTAAGAATTTAAATTTGTCTCTTTTCTCCCCAATAGAGCTTTATAAAATAAAGGATTCTGATAATACTTTTATGCAAGTAATGTGCTGAATTTGGAGGATGAGACTGTCAGAACTCATTCCAGGCATCTAACTTCACTGATAACATAAGGATAGAGCCATACAACTGAAACCATGATAAAAGAAAGGTCTTGATAGAATAAAAGACTTCTACAAAAACCCCAAAACCTTGTAATTTAGAAGAAGTTGAACAACAATGAAAACAAAAAGTCCCATGATTTCTGTGGTGTCAGGTCAATTCAACATTACAAGATAAGCAAGTGATGGAAATTGCAAATAAACATCTATCTCTTTTTGAAAATGTTAAACTATTTCACAGAACCTAAGGGTATAATTAAAAAAAAAAAGTTTTTGAAGCACATTATGGGGAATCTCCCACAGGGTGAAAAGAGGCCTGGGGACTTAGACTCGGAAGAACAATTATTTGGCAGTCCCTCTGGCTTTTATCAGCATTCATATAGGAATTGCATCTTAAACCTTTATGTTGGTGGCATCAAACCCCAATAAGAATCTCACATATATCCACTCAATATTCAGTAAGATGCTGGCAAGGCTACCAATGGAAGAGAACATTCTTTCACCTTTTGCGGAGATGCGATAAAGAATTGGAATTTTGGAAAAATATGTTTAAAGAAATATATAACTAAATGAAAGAGTCAATTCTCTCCAAACCTAGGCTTGCTACACATATTTTAGGGTCAGCATAAGAAATTGCAAAGTAAAAAACTCATGAAGTTTTTGCTTATAGCAGCCAAATTAGTCATTGCCAAACAATGGAAATATGTGGATAACATTTCAATGGATAGATGCTCTATAGCTTTATTTTAAAAAGTATCTGATAAAATCGATTGTATGACAAGCCAAAGTAATAAATCGTAGTTTTAAAAGGACTGGTGAAATTTCATTGTTTATTTAAGAGAGAAGCATCCTGGAAACATCTTGTATCAAACATTATGGACATATTAAAATGTCTAAATACTATGTAATCTTTTTTTAATTCAAAAATTTGAGCTCAGCTATTGATAACTATACAAGCACATCCAAACTGTTTGTTTCCCAACACAATAGAAGTGGTTTCCTACTACCTTATTCCAAATGGGGACCAACATCTCTCAAAGAAACATGGAAATCAGATTTAGGGCTCAATATCTCAGATACACAATGGCTACACTTTGGAAGAATGCCACATTATGATCTATATCAGCAAAGATCAGGGAAAATTATTTAAAAGTGATTCATAGATGGTATTACAGGTGAAACTCGAAAAATTAGAATATTGTACAAATGTTCATTTATGTCAGTATGGTAACTCAAAAGGTGAAACCAATATATGAGATAGACGCATTACATGCAAAGCAAGATATGTCAAGCCTTACTTTGGTATAATTGTGATGATTATGGCGTACAGCTTATGAAAACCCCAAATTCACAATCTCAGAAAATTAGAATAGTGTGAAAAGGTTCAATATTCTAGGCTCAAAGTGTCCCACTCTAATCAGCTAATGAATCCATAACACCTGCAAAGGGTTCCTGAGCCTTTCAACGGTCTCTCAGGCTGGTTCAGTAGGAACCACAAGCATGGGAAAGACTGCTGACCTGACAGTTGTGCAGAAAACCATCATTGACACCCTCCATAAGGAGGGAAAGCCCCAAAAGGTAATTGCAAAAGAAGCTGGATGTTCCCAAAGTGCTGTATCAAAGCACATCAATAGAAGGTTATGTGGAAGGGAAAAGTGTGGTAGAAAAAGGTGCACAAGCAGCAGGGATGACCGCAGCCTGGAGAGGTTTGTCAGGAAAAGGCCATTCAAAAGTGTTGGGGACTTTCACAAGGAGTGGACTGAGGCTGGAGTTAGTGCATCAAGAGCCACCACACACAGACGGATCCTGGACATGGGCTTCAAATGTCGTATTCCTCTTGTCAAGCCGCTCCTGAACAACAAACAATGTCAGAAGCGTCTTACCTGGGCTACAGAAAAAAAAAAAAGAACTGGTCTGTTGCCCAGTGGTCCAAAGTCCTCTTTTCTGATGAGAGCAACTTTTGCATCTCATTTGGGAACCAAGGACCCAGAGTCTGGAGGAAGAATGGAGAGGCACACAATGCACGATGCTTGAAGTCCAGTGTGAAGTTTCCACAGTGTGTGTTGATTTGGGGAGCCATGTCATTTGCTGGTGTTGGTCCACTGTGCTTCATTAAGTCCAGGGTCAATGCAGCCGTCTACTAGGAGATTTTGGAGCACTTCATGCTTCCTTCCACAGATGAGCTTTATGGGGATGCTGACTTCATTTTCCAGCAGGACTTGGCACCTGCCCACACTGCCAAAAGTACCAAAACCTGGTTCAATGACCATGGGATTACTGGGCTTGATTGGCCAGCAAACTCGCCTGACCTGAACCCCATAGAGAATCTATGGGGCATTGCCAAGAGAAAGATGAGGGACATGAGACCGAACAATGCAGCGGAGCTGAAGGCCGCTACTGAAGCATCCTGGTCTTCCATAACACCTCAGCAGTGCCACAGGCTGATAGCATCCATGCCACGCCGCATTGCGGCAGTCATTGCTGCAAAAGGGGCCCAAACCAAGTACTGAGTACATATGCATGCTTATACTTTGCAGAGGTCCGATATTGTTCTATTTCCAATCCTTGTGTTATTGATGTCATGTAATATTCTAATTTTCTGAGATTGTGAATTTGGGGTTTTCATAAGCTGTACGCCATAATCATCACAATTATACCAAAGTACGGCTTGACATATCTTGCTTTGCATGTAATGCGTCTATCTCATATATTGGTTTCACCTTTTGAGTTGCCATACTGACATAAATGAACATTTGCACGATATTCTAATTTTTCGAGTTTCACCTGTATACTCCCGTACAAGTTGCTAAAATTACTGGGAGAGGCCCAAATAAATGTTGGAAGTGTGGTGAATCAGAAGGCACCTATATGCATGTATGGTGGTCCTGTGAGATTGTACAAAGATTCTGGACAGAAGGGATTAGAGAGATTAACACTATGGATATCAGAAAATTTAATTATGGTCCCAAGATGCGTTTACTATCTTTATTTAGTGAGACAACTCACTGAAAACAAAACTGTTCAATTCATGATGGTTGCTGCAAGGTTGGCTATAGCACAACCTGTTGGAAAAATTCAGAGCCTCCATCATTAGATCTCTGGTATAAAAAATTATGGAAGACTATTGTTACAGAAAAATTGATGTATAAAAGATGGAAGTTGTTGTGATATATTACATAAGTTACCTTTGATCCAATTTGGAAAAGAGTTATCCTTTTACAAAACCTAATAGGCCAAATTCTTCTTTTTGTTTACCCCACAAAAGTTATTATTGGAATCTTGATGTGTTCTTCAATCTTTTTAATATGTTTGTTAATTCCACTGTGATATTTTAAAATCTTAATTACTATTTTTTACTATCTGTTATTGTTTTTATTGTATATTTTATTATCTATTTTATGTTATATTTTTATGCAATGTAGTGATATATGCTTTTATTAACCCTTTTAACCTTCCATTTGAATTGTTTGAATTGGGTTGTTTAAATAAATGTTTTATTTGAACATGTCTAGGATTTTATTTTAACAATTCCAGGATTTCCTGATGGCCTCTAATCCAGGTACAACTGACATCAAACTCTGTCTACTTCTGAGTCAAGTCACAGTCAGACATAATTTAAAAAGTAACAGTTTTAATATAATCTTGGCTGCTCTGTAAACTTTCTCTCTCTCTCTCTCTCTCTCTCTCTCTGTCTGGAGTGACCCCTCAATCAACCACAAGAATGCACATGGCATCGAAGCATCCTGCCTCATTAAAACCTCCAGGTGAAGATGTGCAACTCTTTTTCAAATGTTTACCATTTTTGTAACAAGGAGGTGAAATATAAATATAGATATGAATAACGTGCACACTTTTCTTCAAGTCCTTTTAAGGACAAACAGATCACCTGATGTTCCTGGAACAGGGCTGGTCACTACCTGACCGGTGCACAGTTCTATAGGATAAATTACAACACACAATAAAAGTGGATTGCCCTTTTTCTTTTATGCTGATAGGAGAGTAAGCCCAATCTGCCCTCCCAGGTTACTTGCTTTTTCTCAATGACCATGGGGATCTAAGGAAGAACAATGTTCACTGGTATTCTGCTACTAAGTGGGTTATACTACAGCTGCTTGAACAAGCACCAGAATCCAGCATTTAGCGATTTGCAGTTTGTGAGGGAAACACAGACAGGGGCAACTACTCCTTTTACGCTTCATCCACACCTTCCAAGACCAAAATGCTACTGCATTAGGTTCCAGTTCCAATAATAGCACAAGGACCCAATTCTAGGAAGAGGTCAGTTATAGGCAACCACTTCTATTACACTTCATTTACATTACAGTATTGATTTAACAATGGCTGTACATCAACTGATGCTTTGGCATACTCAGAATCAGATGCTGTTCTCTGCTTGGACCTAGATGAAGAATGAGGGAGGCATGGTCCAAAAATCACGGAAATTAGGCAACTTTGGGGGCCTGGCTTTATCTCTCTAAAACAAAAAAGGCTTAAGAAGAAAGCAGAAAGGATTTTTATGTTGTAGAAGGCACAACATTTTAGAAGTCAAATGCCCAGAGACTGATATGGCACCTGCTTGATTGGGAAACAGGGTAGCAGCAGACCCAGTTGGAACTGTAGGCTTTTAGAGGTTTTATCTTGTTCATTTATTTTCTTTGGATATTAAAATAGAATAACTGAGGGAATACACTGTCAGTCATATACATACATACATACATATATACACACACACACACACATACATATTTATGTCAGTTATAAAAGTTTTGCATACTGAAAGAATCAAGTTGGACTACAAATGAGTGATAAGATTTGGTAACTGTCTGAACATTGATCTTTCTGAGGCCAAGCATGGAAACTAAGTTCCCACTCTATAGGGCCATTCTTAATCAATATCCAAATCGATCCTTAGCTAGCAATTACAACCACCTCCATCACTGTACTCCCTCTAGAATTTCATTAATCTTTACTGGTCCTGTGGCCCTATCCTTCCTATTCATACATCACCTGCTCATCTCTCTCAGCTGCTCACTGAGAAACAAAAGGAGTATGAGTTGACCCAGACTTTTAGACTTCTGCTATTGTACGAAATTGGGAAGGATATGGCCCAAAAGATGGGTGTTGGGAGGATGTGTTAGCCCTTCAAGGTAGTCCAGACAAGAAACCAATACCGTGAATACTAACACTACCTTTATTGTAAGGTTACAGTAACAGAATCCTGCAAGTCTGAAAGCCCATCTCCTAGTTTCCAGGGAACTAGGGAGGATTCCTTTTGACTCACTTCCCACATCCCCATTCCTTTGGTGGGCTGCAATGTCTCTTATCTGACCGTTGCCCTGGCTGTGGTTCTTCTTCCCCCTGTCTTTCCAAGATATCCCCATAGACCATTACAGGATGCGTCCAATTTCCAAATTAATGTTCCCTGATTAGTGTGTCATCTCCACCTACATTACCCAGATAACACTGATTCCCCCCATCAATGATGTGTTGTAGAACATCGCATTTGATGAGAAGCAATAAAAAAGGGGCTTGTTTAGCCTTCTTTCAAAGAGTCAGGCCAACGCACAGAATGAGTGGCAAGATAATATCCACACCCCTAGTACTGTAGCTCTGAACTACAACTCTTAACAAAATTACAGCTCCTACAAATTACAAGAGTGGCAGTAACACAAAATTGAGGTTCAAAGGAGAAAACCTCCAGATGTGATCATATTCTCTCAAAATTGTTAAATGTCGAGATTGATTGGTAGGCCTCTGTCCTTGCAGCATTTTTTCACATAAATTGATCAGTCATTCCAGCTCCTCATGGACTGGGGTCAATCTATCACCAATCTCATCTAGAAAATGGGGAAATGGGGACCTCCTAGCCTCTACCAACTGAAGATGGCAAACAATCTATATGTAAGTATCAGCTCTAGAAACTTAGCAATTGGGTGGAGCAGGAAATATCTTAGCAGACATGCATGCTGGGGTCACGGTCAGATAATCAAAAATTGACCAATGCTATATTTTACATCTGTCAGAAAAACAGTCCAGCACCCCCTTCCCTCCCCAGGAGCATTAATGTATTCTTTGTAGATCTTAAATCAGCATTTGACTTGATTCCCAGAGAAAGGTTATAATGGAAACTAGAGCTCTTTTTCATCAATAAGAGAACTGTTGCTATTAATAAAAATGTTCACAATAACACTAGGGTGCAGATTCCATGCATTTATCTAGGGAGTATTTCTGCTTGAATTTCTATTCAGGAAAAGGTCAGGTGAGGCTGTATCTTCGCTCTCTGCTGATTTCCATATCAGTTCAATGGCCTAATTCTATTAAGTTACAAAAATGAGCACCAGCCTCCCAGGTTGTCATGTAGTGCCGTAGTGATGCTCGATTGGCCTGAAGAAATTACTTAGTGCTTTTGCTTCCATTACATAGAGGAAGGCCATGGACTTTACAAAAGGACTTGCAAACCACAGGCTTAGATTCCAAGTCAATGGGAAGTCATAAAATATGTCACATTCTTTCAATATGTCTTTCCTCTGCTTCCTGAGAAGTGCAACAAAGGCATGTTTTAGAGCAGTGTTTCTCAACCTTGGCTACTTGAAGATGTGTGGACTTCAACTCTCAGAATTCCCCAGCCACACTGGCTGGGGAATTCTGAGAGTTGAAGTCCACTCCTTCAAGCTGCCAAGATTGAGAAACACTGGTATAGAGTATGCCCAAAGGAGTGCATTGGCCATTCTTCTTTCTTTCCTGCAAGGCTGGAAATTAGATCTTCCTAGTCCTGAAAGTGAAAGTCATAAATCAATTACTGTAATAGTCCCAGGTCTGCATACAAAGACTTTGGACGGCTGAAGATGATTCCGTTCAAAGTTCCTAGAACTGTTGTTAGAGTTCCATGCTGCATATCTAATGCCTTTCTATGGTTGGAGTCCAGGTTGTCTTAATCAAGTATGGCTTTAATGGTTTTAATTATTAATTTAATTTTAGCCTCTGGGTCTTGGCACTGTTGACCTAATTGGACAATTTTCCATCCTCCTAGACCTACAATTGAAGATGAGGTGCAGAATGCAGCTTTACCTCTCAAGACCTAACATAGAATAAACAGGGTTCAATTCTCCCACAAGCAACAGGGAGCTAATGCTGAGCTCCAAAAGGTTTGACAGCTGTGGATCTGTAAGCTGGGAGAGCTAGAAATGGCCACTGCCATTTGTTTAGCATGATTAAACAAAAGAGCCTTTGCTGGAGGCTCATTTCCTTGCCTTGCTCTTGGCAGTATTGGAGGGAAAACCTCTAGTCTCTATATGGAGGAGGTGAAATTGAATTAGTGGGCTATATATTATTGTGCTTCCAGCTGTATAAGCAATCTTAGCTTATATATAAGGCCCTCATTAGCATATATCAATTTGTTAAATAAATAAAATACATTGACTAGGTCAGAAGATACTCTCTAGTTGGAGCAAGAAGATGTGATTTCTGACTCTCACACCATGTTGTTTTGCAAATTCGCCATGTTGTCGAATGCTATTCAATGAATTACTTCATTTTTGTGTCTGAATTTCTCAAATTTTTATTTTTCATCTATCCTGTATTGATGCTTGAAATTTTTATTTTGGCTGAGTAAGAATGGTAACAATAACATTACTTAGAAGCTGTAGAGGGAATGTTTGCTGAAGAGCTTTCTATATTGGGGAAAGGAATTAGTTGACTCCTGGATTTCCAAGAGTTACTCTGAGCCTTGACAAAGAGAGTATGAAGTAGTTAATGGCAAACATGCTTTTTTATATTGCATCTGGGACCTCTTATCTTTTAGTTCCAGCAACCTTCAGTTTGTTATAACCTAGATTATGTTTATTTTTTTGTCTGAAGAGCAATTAGGAGGGCATCTGTACTGTATATTTTATCTTTAAAAACAGCCCCTCTCTTGGCTGCTCTGAACTTCATGATAATTATTCTGCTTAGAGATATACAATTACCTATGAAACCTCAGGTTTCACTAAACTGGATTATATTTCATGAATTTGATTTAGTTTTTCCTTCTTTTTGAAGCCACTAAGCCAAGAGATCGAACAGCATCCCATGATAATGAATCGTTTCTTCATGTAAAGTATTTATTCTTGAGCTAAAAACCACCCAGAGCAGCTTACAACAAGACCATGTCCCAACTTATACCTAGCCATATACAACACTGTTTTATTGCCACGACCCCATAACTTTGCTTTCATATTATCCCAAGCCTGGGAGATAGTCTTATGTCATCTTTTGCAATACCCCTGAAGCAGACAGCATCAACACCAACTGCAAGGTGTATAAAATCTGAAGTTTCACTTCACCACCATTATACCAGAAGCCAGGTCAGGTATGTGAAATCAGACAAGTGCCTTCTGGCCATTTCAAGCTAATGATGCCCTTTTCATTCTGCTATGGTCTCTCTAAAAAGCAGCAGCACTGAGATAGTCATCTTTGGATCTGCACAAGAACGGCAGGGCTGTATTTTTTACCGTGTTCTAGTTTTATGCATATAAGCCCTGTAAATACAGTTCCCAGTCCCAAGCACACATCTATCCCGTATCACAATCAACATAGATATCACCATTTTACATTCTCTATAGGGGTGGCGGAAACAGTTGGTGCTGCTATATTTAAACAATGATCTATCAGAATTGTGAAGCAGCACTACTGCTCAGTTAATACTACTGTAAGTACTTTCCCTTTAAGGTCCATTCCAGTTTTAGTGCAAGACTGAAATAGTAAAACAATTGACTGATAATGAATAGGAATCTGGAAGTTGGCATTCATTGCTTGTTGAAACAAAGGAAATGAAGAGACATTCTAAATAATAGCACAGGTCTTGATGCAGCCCTATTTGTGATTCCAGACTGACTTTATAAGCAGAAATCCAAAGGAAGGTGACAGTTGCATGTCATGCTCCAATTAAAAAGTAGAGATAAAGAAACCCAGTTGTCTTAGTTTTGGGGGGGGGGGAGTGCACAACACTCTGAATCCATGCAATCTCAGGAGAAAATAATTTTTGTTGGATGATATAACTGAATAGGTGGAAACAAGTCAGAAAAATGATTGGACCATTTGAATATCCATGAATGAATGTGAATGGTGATTGTTTGCTGGATATCGGTTTAAAAATATGTGTTATTTCTAATATGTTTAAATGTAAATCTATTTATGCATACATGTGGCAAAGGAGTAAAAATGTGATTATTTATGGTGAATGACTAATAGAAATAGCAAATACAAGGATGATCAAAGTTCTAAATGTGGATTAATCTCCCGTCAGGATGAATGGAAAGTGAACATAGCAAACAATTATACGAACGCTACTCAGAACAAAGTGAAATGAATTACGTTACAAAATACCATAGAAGTATATGAAATTATATTAATGAGAAAGGATGTTTGGTGTAAAGACATAGTGCAAGAGATTGTGAATGATGAAGAAATGCACATAAAATGACTGTTGCAAAAAATGATGAATGTTATAATATGTACCGAGGAAAAGACAGAGGCAAAGAATGTCACAAAAGAGAGCAAGATTAAAAGAAACAGAGAAAATGCAGAGCAGTTTTGATGGATATTAAAAAAAAAAAACTGTTTTGGAAGTGGATGAAAAGGACTAAACAAGAAGCCTCCAGCAGAGAGAATGGAATTAAGTATAAAAGCAATGAAGTGGTTTTGATGGGAAGAAGTAATGGACACTAGGAAGAATGTGAATGACGCTTATCTGTCAAAGAGGGGAATTTAAAAGAATAACAGGAATGTTAGCATCCAAGAAAAAAAATGGATAAAAAAGTCATAAATATGTAAGAATGTTGAAAAATAGTAAGGCTGTGTATCCCACGCCAGCTGACACAAAACACAAAAAGATAACCAGACAAATAAAAATGTGAAAGGCTTTACTGCCATGAAATAAACTTTATCATAATAGCCAGGTATTCAGTGAGTAATTAGCCAGAGAGCACTTAAGATATAGAAGATTCAAAGAGTCTGTGACTTACCTTGTCATAAATCATAGCAATTTGTTAGCAGGAGAAAGGCAGAGGCAGAGCTACAAGAGTTGTCCAGAACAGTCCAGGATTTGAGCATCAAGGAATTTCACAAGCTGGTCCCAGTGTGAAGCCTGGGGTCCAAATATAAAGCAACAAACAATAGCAACATGAATTGGTTTGAATCTGGAGAGTTGTTTCCAACAGAGGGAAAGTGTCAGCCCTTCGAGGTAGTCCAGAGAAGAAGCACAACCAGGAGAACCAGCTCTATTTTTATTGTAAGTTTACATTAACTGAATCCTGCAAGACTGAAAGTATTTCTCCCCTCCTTTCCTTTAACTTTCTGGACAACTAGGGAGGGTCCCTTCTGAAATGCTTCCTGCACCCTCTGTCCTTCTGAGGGCTGAAGTATCTTTTACATGCCAGTGGTCCAGTTTGCGGCTCTTCTTCCCAAGGTCATTCCCACATACCATTACAGAAAGGGACTGAAGGTACTAGCGTGGCTTGAGCACTGCTGCTCTCTCTTCTCAAGGAATCACCTTTGCTCAGCCCTTTGTGGCTACCAGCATGTTCTTAGGCTAGGCAATCTGCCAGAATCCAGTTCCTCATTATGTAAACTAGGTCTTTCCTATTCCTGCTCATCGTCTCTTGAAGCTGCTTGCAGGTGCCTAATTGCCCGCTGGCTCTGCAGGCTGATTGTCTGTCTTGTTATGCAAATTTTAAGATTGGTTGGTTGAATGTGATATGAGCTGTACATAACAGAAGTAAAGCAAGTATGATGATCAATGGAATGTTTAGTACATGGTTCAACTGAGCAGAAACTAAGAAAAAGATGTATTTATGGAATATGGCAAGTTGGTTGGTCATATAGAGACAATGAGGATTGAATTACAAAATGAGAAGACAGGGAAGACTGGATAAGTGGTATTTAGATGGAGTTGATGTGAGCCTGAAAAAGAGATGTAGGGAATTGTTTTTTTTAAAGTCAGTGTACAAAGTGGTGTATCCAACTTAATGGAAGTAATAATAGTTTACAACAATAGAATGATATGGAGAGTTGCTGTGTTGGTGTAAACTACATTTACATTTCCTCTTCTCTATTCCCTACTCTATTTCTCTGTCTCCACATTTCTTCTGTTTACTATTTCTTACTCTTTTCTATGCTTTACATATTGTTTCTTTTTAAAAAAAAAGTTAATAGCAGTTATGCACATAATGTATGAACAGGTTACAAAAGAATAAGATACAGAAGGGGAACAGCGAGATGCTTAGAGACAGAATTCTATAATCAGAGACATTTCAGTGCTGTGAATGACAGATGGTTTTCCTACCAGCAACAGATTTAGGATGGGAAACAGCAATGGGGGCCTCAAATTTCATGCCCCATAGAGTTTCCTACCATCTAAAGCAGTGTTGTCCAAACTTGGCCACTTTAAGATGAGTGGACTTCAACTCCCAGAATTCCCCAGCCAGTGGGGATATATATGGCTGGCTGGGGAATTCTGGGAGTTGAAGTCCACTCTTAAAGTGGCCAAGTTTGGACAACACTGATCTAAAGGATGGGTAGATAGTACTTTAAAATCAACAGTGGGAAAAGGGCTTAAGTCTTGGCCCACAGGACAATAATTTGAAAATAAAATATAAAGAAAAAAAGGTTTCAAATGAGGAAGATTTCCGGGGAAATCATTCATCACTCCTAGTTTAGACCTCAGTAGTCTATATATAAAAGAGGATGTACACAGCCCCAATATACATCAATTTTCAATAATAATTGCTGCCATTTTCTTGTCCATTGATCCAAAGTAGAAGCACTGATACAGACTACTATGGTACTATGGTACACTGAAATCAGACCATATCCATAGGAGATGAACTGCACTAGTTACTCATTAGTTCCCAGGTTTTCACTCTTAAATGGCTTAGTGCTCTGCCTATCTCATAAGTATTGCCAAAACTTTAAAATCTGGAGGAGAGGCTCTTCTGGAATCTTTCTACTTGCACAGTAATGATGAATACAGATAATTCTCAAGTTACAACTGCAATTGGGACCGGGAACTCCACTGCTAAATGACAGTCATAAAGCGTAATGTCACGTGACCACATCACTTAGTGACAGCAATTCCGGCAGTCCCAGTTGCCATCATTAAACGAGGACTGTGCAGGTCATTAAGCAAAGACCTCATGTGATTGTGACTTCCAACTTCCTGCCTGCTTCCCCATTGACTTTGCTTGAGAAGCCAGCAGGGAATGTCACATGGGGATGTTGCAATGACCAGAACTGCAAGGAGCCATTGTAAGTCCCCCTCATTCAGTGTTGTCATAACTTTGAACAGTTGTTGAACAAGTGGTCATAACTCAAGGACTACCTGTATTGTGTTATTCCCAAGCTCTGAAACATACTTTATTTGGAGTTATGTTTGGCTCACTAGGTCAAAATGTACTCTTCAGTTTGGCCTTTTGAATTTTATTATTATTAGTGTTTTAAGTTTTATCAGTGCAAGTACTGATAAATTCATTTGTCCTCTCTTTTAATTTTGTATATTGCTAACCTCCTTTAGATATCATCTGTGGGGAGGATTGGAAGGCGAGATAAAAAGCTAAAAAACAGTATGTTTTAAATTCCTTGGTAACTAGGCATCATCTACAAACATGACTACTTCCCTATATGTGGATCCCTGAGAAACATTATTCTTAGTTTGTACTTCTAAATATATATTTCCTACTCTTCATATGCAGAAAGTTAGCCACACACAGTATCAGAATATCTGCATACAGGCTTTTGCAAAATAATAAACAGGCCTCCCAGATTTGGACTGCAGAAAGACAACTATTTTTGTCACCCGGATATAGCAGCCCTAATAGCGACACATTTGTAGCATCAGCACCACACTCATGATGATAATGATGATGTGCCCTCAAGTCAATGTCAACTCTTAGCTGCCACACAGATTTTCTCCAGGAGCTGCCACACAGATTTTCTCCAGGAGGATCTGTCCCCAACCTGGTCCATCAGGTCTTCCAATGGTGCACCCATCACCGCTATAACTGAGTCCATCCACCTTGCTGCTGGTCACCCTCTTTCCTTCCAACTTTCCCAGCATTATAGATTTCTGAAGAGAGCTAGGGCTTTCGATAATATATTTATTTATTTATTTATATTTATTATTCAACTTGTATGCTGCCCATCTCCCCCAACAGGTGACTCTGGGCGGCTCACAATAACAAAAAAGGAAAAAACACACCAATCCCTCCAACAATGGCTAAAATCCATAAATAATTAAAATAGAAACATGTATTAAAAATATCCTAAAACCCCCCTATAAATTTTAGCCGTAAAAACCTTCAAGATGCTGGGGGGGGGGCAACCCATCAACCCACCAGCCATCTCCACAGATGCAAGCCCCCATCTGGCCCCCAGGCCTTCTGGCAAAGCCAGGATTTAACCCCTTTTCTGAAGGCCATGAGGGAGGGGGCACACCAGACCTTGGGAGGCAAGATGTTCCATAGGGTGGGAGCCGCAGCAGAAAAGGCTCTCTGCCTAGACCCCACCAATCGAAATTCCTTGACCGGTGGGATCTGCAACCTGCCCCTTCTGCTGGACCGAGTGGGGCGGGCTGAAATAACCGGGGCGAGGTGGTTCCTCAGATAACCAATATATCCAAAGTATGATAACTGAGGCTGGTTATTGGTGCCTCAAGTGAGAACTGGGGGTTGATTTATTCAATGATTCATTTGTTTATTTCCTGGCTATCCTTCATATTCTCAGCACTCTTCTCCAACATCAATAATCTTCCTATCCACCTTCTTTAATGTCCAACTTTCATTTCCATAGAGTGCTACAGGGAAAACGATTCCTCCAATTTTAAAACCATGCTCATCTTCTTCCAATCCAGCTTCCCTCGAAATATGTTCAGCATATAGGTTGAATAAATAAGGGAGGAGTATACTATCTTGTCTCACTCCTTTCCAAATCTGGAGCCAGCCTGTTTCACCATGTTCTAACCATGTTGTGGCCTCCTGACTTATGTATAGGTTTTACATGATGTTCAGGACTTCAAAGCAATTCCTGATGTTCTCCTTGAAAATGTGGGTATATGCTAAGGATCATATTGTGGAAACTGATTGGCTTTCTTCTTTAGCTTAAGTTGGAACTTGCACCTGAGCAGTTTGTGATCTGTTCCACAGCCAGCACCTGGCCATGTCTTTGATGCTATAACTGAGGTCCTCCACCTCCTTCTAGCAATATTACAGTCAATTTGATTTCTTTGTACTCCATCTGGTGATGTCCATGTATCAAGGTGTTTTAATTGTTTTAAGACAGTATTAGCTGTGAAGAAATCATTGGAGTAACAGAAATCGATAAATTGTTCCCTTGCTTCATTTCGGTTTCCTAGGCCGTATAGCCCAACCACATTTTCCTCCATATTATTACCAACTTTGGCATTCCAATCTCCAACCACAAGCAGCACATCTTGCTGTCATGTTCTGTCAATTTCAAATTGAACTTGATCATAAAACTCATAAACTTTCTCTTCTTCTCTGTCAGTGATTGGAGCATAAACTCGAATTATTAAATTGCATTGTAGCCCAGTACTGTTCTTGCTATACTCTTCTTAATTATGAAAGCGACGGTGTTCTTCCTTTGTTTTTCATGTCCTGAATAGTAAATGGTGTGATCTTCTGCCTGGAAGCATTCCGTTCCAGTCCTTCTCAATTTGCTGACGCCCAAGATGTCAATATGCAATTCATATGCAGGTCTAGCATTGAAGATTACTTAACCAGGTAATGAAACAACCAAGCTCAGAGAACCCCAAGGACTCTGCAGTTGATTCATTTCATCTTTTATCTCATATGCAGTTAATTTCATCTATGTTGAGCTTTCCCATGTTCATGCTTCTTACGTTCCATGCTCCCACTGCAATTTTCTTTGCAGCCTTGGATTTTCTTTCGGCGTATCATCAGCAACCAGACATCCTGATCGCTTTAATCTAGCCTTGACATAATCAATTTTAGTACTCTGAAAGATCCTCAGCTCTTCTTCAGTAGCGTGTTGAAGGCCATCTGACCTGAGGGGCCAATCATCGGCACTATATGTCCATCATTTTATATTTTCTATCCATATGCTTTTCTTGATAAAACACAGGAGTGGTTTCCACTGCCTTCTCCCATGCAGAATGAATCGATGCCTTTGCCTTGTCAATAATAATAAATAATAATAAAGCAGTATTTTATGGCTGGCTGGGGAATTCTGGGAGTTGAAGTCCACACATCTTAAAGTTACTGAGGTTGAGAAACATTGCACTAAAGTGATACCCACCTTCAACGTTTTCCTAAAATACTACTGCCAACTTCCTTTAGCTGGGCAACCAGGATGACTTTCACACCTTGGGTGACCCTGCTGAGAATTTATACTCTCGGCTTACACTCCCGACATTCTTCGCTGATCCCTCCCAGGAACACCCCCATCCCTGCCTGCCGCTATGAGACGGCACAGGAGCGGGGTGGGGGGGAAACCTTCTTCCTAGCCGTCCTTAAAAAACCCCCAAAACAATTTCTACCCATTGCAATAGGCCGTCATCCAAATTAACCCCCCATATTGGCGCAGCAACTACACCGGGAGAGAACATTGCTATTTGAGAAGCCGCCCGCGCGCTCAAGCGCGGGATTCCAGGGGGCTGGGGAAGAATTCTGCCGGGAAAAAGGCAACGCCTCCCAGCTCTCGGATCCCGCCCAGGAGCCGCCTTGCCAACTGGAGCGTCTATCCGACTCGGTCTCTAGGAAGCCGCTACGGACGAGGGCCGAAGAGAGCTCGCCCAAAGGGCAACAAAATCCGGCCCGAGCAGGGCGCGGGCACTGCTGCCACAGCTGCAACTCAGACGTCATCGAAGCGGGGCCGGGGGAGGTAGCCGTGACCATGGAAGCGATAGAGATACGAAAGGAGGAAAGGGGCAAAGGACTCGCTTCAGAAGGACCGCTAGTCCCTTTGTGACAGTGTTGTCCAAACTTGGCCACTTTAAGATGAGTGGACTTCAACTCCCAGAATTCCCTAGCCAGCCATGCTGGCTGGGGAATTCTGGGAGTTGAAGTCCACTCTTCTTAAAGTGGCCAAGTTTGGACGACACTGCTTTATGGGAACTGGGGTTGCGCCATTAAACCCCAGTATTTTAAATATTTGAGTTGGAAACCTCGACTAAACCTGGACTAAACTCAGACGCGGGATATGCATAGTAGGCTTCAGCGCAGTTTTCTTCCCTTCCCAGGAAAGCACGAGGCTCATGCATTGGGCTGTGATGTGTAGGAAAGCTTTTGCTCCTTTAACATAACGCGTCGTTCCAAAAGTCAGGGATTCCAGTCTGTTTTCTACCCGGCGATGTTGTCGTGGAGACTGCAGGCACTTTCTGTTTCCCCATCTAGCTCTGCTCAGGCTGGTATGCTTACTGTGCAGTAAACGCCCTTGCTAATTCAAAGCGAACTCGGAAGTAAGCTCCGCTATGTATATGTCTAGTTTCAGCAATCTATCGAGAATACGGAAGCAAAAGTGATTCCGCAAAACGCCCGTGCGTTCCTTTCGGGTGGCGTTCGATAATACGAGATTGACTGCAAAAAAAGGTAATATAAAAAAATCCAGTACCTCCTCTGTTGCTTTATTCCTGTAGCGCTTTAAGGACGTGGGAATAATGCTGGTTATTAGAAACTCCCGCTGATCCTTTGCATATTTCCTGCGAATTGCGTCTTGCTGGATCTAATGGGACGCCTGCAAACGATCCAAAAGTAGTCAACCTTCAGAGTTTTGAAGTCCCATTTCGTTCCTTTTCACGTTGTTCTTACAACTCAGTCCCAATGGCGTTTATTTATACTGTAGTAACTTTACTTGGCCTTCGTGGGGCTTACTCCCACCTCCCCAAGACCCTTGGGATTGCTGCTTTGTGGAGCCCTGTAAGGGCTCGGACCTGTTACTCCCTCTACTGTACTCAGTACTACATGCCTGTCTGTGACTGGCTGGAGGCACTTTCTTGCAAGGCGCTTAAAATCCTGTCTTTTGCCAATCTTCTCATATCAGTCATTTGGCCAGCCCTCTAGAGATGAGCACAGACAAAGATGAGCTGCTTTGCAAGCCAGTCGATAATGGGAAAGCTGCTCCTGCTGCTGTGATGGAAGATGAGAATAAACTAGCTAAGCAGAGACCTCAGCCAGAGAGCAGAGCTTGTGCTGGTCCCCGCAGTGCAATGGTGGCAGACAATACGAAGCGATTCAAGCTAAGTAGCGTCCAGGCGCAATCCATCCAAGAAAGGTAAGCCCAATCGTCAGCGACATGAAATAGTATCTTTAAAGCACAAGTTTTGCTTGTATTTCCAACAGACCAGTGTAATCTGGTTTGGGAGGAAATGTAGGCTAAGTAACAGTGGCACCACTTTTTTTTTTTTTTAAAAATGGTAAGATTTGGGGGAAGGGATATTTTGTATTCTGTATTTTTGCTGTTTCTTTTATCAACTTCTCTCCTTATCCCACTTCTGTGCTTTTGGATAGTTTATACAAGTTTAGCTGCTGAATTCTTTGGGCCCTTTATTTATAGAATGGCTGCTGAGCCAGCTGGGTGAGTTTGGGCCAGTCACTCTCTCTCAGCCCAACTCACCTCACAGGGTTGTTGTTGTGGGGAAAGAGGAGGTGGGAGGATTAGGTAAGTTTTCCACCTTTATTTTTATTTACATATACACACACACACGCATACATACCTATACACTTTCATACATATATATAAAAATTAAAAAGCAGGATAAAAATATAATAGTAATAGTAACAATAA
This sequence comes from Liasis olivaceus, assembly GCA_030867105.1. Lineage (NCBI taxonomy): Eukaryota > Metazoa > Chordata > Lepidosauria > Squamata > Pythonidae > Liasis > Liasis olivaceus. Next base: position 83,017,959 of record CM061350.1, read on the forward strand.
ATATTGTGGGGTAATTGCCCTACCACAAACATGTTTGCACTTTTCTGGCTTAATCATCATGGGTTAGTAGGATGCTGTGATTTCCCCCACCCCATCAGAAAGTATCTATTTTATTATTCTGAATAAGTGAAAGTCAGAAGAAAGAAGGGGATATGTGGAAAACTGCTGTATTGTTCTTTTTCTTGTTATTACTATTACTACTTTACATCTGCCTTCCTTCAATCTAGTCCTATCCAGATGTATTAGGCTACAATTTGCAGAATTTCTAACCAGCATATAGTTGGCTATGCTAGCTAAGAATTTGGGAGTTGTAGTTCAACATCTCCTGAGGGCAGTAGGTTGGAGAAGGCTGCTCTGCTTGTTAAGAAATATGAATGGCTGATAAGATCAGCACTGCTTTTAAAGTAAAACTCATATAAACAAGATTAATCTTCCAAATCTTGAATGGCATCTTGGATACCCATTAATAGACTTTGAATATGATCTTAACTGAAGTATTGGAAACAGTGATGGGCAATAGGCAATCAAATGATATTCAATTGCAATATGCTTTTAGTTTCTCCATTTTTCTTAGAATAATCATTTGAAGAGTAAACATCATACAACTTTGAAAATGCAAAATTTTCCTGAGGTGGAACATTTTCTGGCCATATCTCTGGCTTAGAGGCCTGCTAAGGGGAATGCAGAATACATTTCTGGCAATACAGCAGGAGTTCATTAAGCCTCCTGCGTGGAACTGGAGACAAGGTGGTGACAGATTGAGAAGCATCTGGCCATCTTCAACAGGGGGATTGCAAGTTGGTCAGGTCTGGCCAAGCAACTCTCCCCAGATCTAACATTTTGCATTAAATGTAATTGTATAAGCAACGTGGAACATACATATATGCCTATTTTTCTCATAGCCCTGGGATGTCACAGCCAAAGGCAAGGAAGGCATCAGGGCCTCCAGTTACCACAGAAGAGAAACGAAAGAAAGGGTTTTTTAGCATACCGTTTTCTAAAGGCAAAAAAGAAAAAGGCAGTCCTTGTGATAAAATGTCAAGCACAAGCATCAGCCACAAATTAATTGCCAATGAAGACAGTGCATGTCACCTGCAGAGGGCTCAAGCCGATGTCTTGAAAACATCTCTGGTCCATCAAGAGAAGTATCTCAAGAGGAAAGAACAGCTGCCTGCATCAGTCATCCCATGCCCAATGGAGTTCTCTGTCGACTTGTGAGTTCACGCCATCAGTTTCACTGTGAACGTTTATTTCAAAGTTTGTGATTTGGTTAACTGAAGTTTTGCAGGTGCTCAATATATGCATGGAGTCTTTTAGTGGTTCATGTGTGGTAGGATCATAATGTTGGCTCCCTGCAAGCTGTATTTTGCAAAAGAGAAACACGAAGTTGCTGTCTCCACTTTCTGGTATAACTTCTTTCCACATCCCTGTTATTAGATTTAAGACTTAAGACCATTATTAAGTGTATTTACCTCTTAATGTTTGCAATTCTAACTCCTTTGAAGCCTTGCTTTAAACACTAAAATTTACTTAGATTTGCCTAGTTTTGTTTTCTTTCACTGAATTTCCCTAAGTTGGGATCAGACCTGCAAAACAACATATTTTCAGCAAGTCTGCATATCTGGCATTCTAATTCTTTTCGATCTTTCAGTAATTACAAGTATTTTAATGGCTTGTAAAGCCACATAGGATTAGGTCACCTCATGCTAAAGATTTGTGTGATAACACCCTGGTGTTTTTCGTCCTAGTCCAAAATGTTGAGCCTTGGTGCAAAAGTTCTCAAAGCCATTAATACAAAAATAAAAGCAATACAATAGAAGGTGAGGCCTCTACAAACAGTTGTGGCTAAAATTTCTGTAATGGTGATATAGCTAGCTTATTGTACAGTCTCTTTTTTTTCTAATGTTCAAATTAGTCTTATACTGAAAATCAGCAAGACTTGACAATTGCTAAAAGAAAATTATATGTTGAGTTCTGTTGTCCTTTACAATATTCTTAGACTTACTGTTGATCTACTGTAATACCTGGGAATTCCCTTCATCAAATTGCCATGCTTATATATCTATACACACACACACACACACACACACACACCCCTCTACATACACATGCAGGTAGACCTCACTTACCGACCACCTCATTTAGCGACCGTCCAAAGTTACGACAGCACTGAAAAAGTAACTTTACGATCAATCCTCACATTTATGACCTACACAGCATCCCCACGGTTATGTGATCAACATTCAGGCACTTGCGATTTGTGTGCTTTGCAACTGGCTAATCAAAATAACCTGTTACTGTCCTGATCCAAAATTTCCAGTGAAGATCGAAGTGGCTGGGAGGATGCTAGATTGGTGAAGATTGAACAGCTGATAAAATGAGTCCAGTGCAGTTCTTAGGAGCTTAGGCTTTTAGACAAAGAAGTGGAGTACCAGTCTGTGAAAGTTAAAAGCTACTTTTGTTTTTCAAGTCCTTAAAAATCACAGATTGCTGTCTTCTCCTGCCCAGTGGGATGACTTAGCATGCATTTTGATGGTGATGATGTGCCCACCCTTGAGCATCCTTGCAGTTTGCTCATCAGACTCCTGTAAGTAATTCTGTGTTCATTTTACTATTTTATGCACATGGTTACACTTTGTTTGACACCAAGTTGGCTGTTGTCAATACTTTTTCCCTCTGAAAATAACAGCTATCTAAATTAACTTTTTTTTTGAGAAGGAGGAGCAGGGTTGGATTCAGAGATGCGCATGTTGGAGGATTTCTCAGAATTTAGGAAATATTATTTGAGAACTAGTGGAAGATGTTTTGTGACATACAAGCTCTATATAATTTGAAATGCTATGCAAAAATTTGTGCAGCTCCTTGACACAACAAAAATATCGTTGATTCTTGCTCTATTAGAAAAAGACCAATTTCACTCCACTGTTGTGGGTCAATACAACAATATTTGAGTTATTACTCTTAGTATTCATTTATGCCCTACGTGCCTAGATCCAGGATATTTTTTAAGCCACATAACAAGTTGGCTATACTAACTAGAAATTATTGGAGTTATTTTGACATCTAGCAGGTACCAGGTTGGGAAAGGTTCATTTAAAGCAGTGGTTCTTAAACTGGGATTAATGGTGCCATTTGTAACTACTTAATTGTGAGTTAAGGATCCAGTTTGGGACTGCCACTGCAGAGACACTTGGGTGAAACAACAGAGTCTGGTTTTTTTTGTGTGTGGGTAATGACATAATTTGAGACCAGGAAAAGGGGTAATTGAATCAAACAGTTTAAGAACCATTGATTTAAAACAAGATGTAGTGTTGTAAGTGTGACATCCAGACTACCATAAATCTACTTGTGGGAATATTAATCTTCCTGTAGTATCCTTTGAAAAATCATTCATAAAGAGATAAGAATGTTTTTCTTCTGCATCTGATATATTTAAAAGGACTACCACCAGAAGTAAAAATCGGAAAATCCTTTAGGCAATTTTCCATTAAAGCATTTCAGGTGCACACACAGGGTTGTTTGGATTTTGGCTCCAGGATATATGTCATCTTATTTTAATTGATTGGGGGGAAAAGCCTCATTTGAAGTCAGTTGCTCTCAATTAACTGAACATCCAACATAGGGCACAATCAAACACTGAGAGTGGAGCACCAGGACGTTCTTTCCTTTTTTTTTTCCATGGTGGAATTTTTTGTATGCTTTTTTCAAATATGCTGAAGAGAGACCAACCCTCTGGTACTGGTTTTGAGGGTATATTAAAGTTAAGTGGGAAATCAAGTGGAATATTAGCTGCTTTCTTATTAAAATCTTATTTTAATTCCCCTTTAAGGTTTTACTATCACCAACAAAATGCATTCTAATCTGGGAGGCAACAATCTGTTAGAGATTTTAGTCCAGAGGAATAAAGGTATGTCTTCAAATTATTTACTTTTGAGGAAATGTCATTTGGAGTACTTGCAACATGTTTAAGGCAGTGTTGTCCAAACTTGGCCACTTTAAGATGAGTGGACTTCATGGCTGGCTGGCTGGGGAATTCTGGGAGTTGAAGTCCACTCATCTTAAAGTGGACAAGTTTGGACAACACTGGTTTAAGGAGTTCCCCCTTCCCCTTTCAATGCATATATACATGATGGTTATGTGCACTTTGAAAATGATTAAGAAGTAGCTGAAAAATGATGTCGCTACTTCAGTTAGTAACAGCGAGGTGCTGCATTCATGCTCATTCCAAAGCACTTCTGAATCATTTTCAAAGTATGCACTATCCTAATATCAGTTACACATGCATTTAAAAAGGGCATGGGGAGAAATTTTTCAATATGCTGGAAGAACTCCAAAATATTAATGAGCCTGAAAAAAGATGTGCCTGCTTTAAGTATCGTATTAGTTGACTCAAGTCATCTCCTTTTTTTCAAGTTTGGGCACAAGCTTGAAAAATGATACAGTTGCTTTAATGAGTAGCAGAGAGGTGCTGCATGAGTTCTGAAGCATTTCTTCCTAATCAGTTTTGCAGCATGGACAACCTTAGTTGACATCCATTGCCTGGGAAAAGATGCCTAGCTCCTTTTGCTGAGAAAGATATCTCTATGAATTCAGTCTTTCCTATTACGTGAAGTGTATATCAATGTTGTTGCAGAGAGGAGGACCTGTACCGTGATGCGGATGAAATAGAGAGAGAGAAAGTGTTACTTGAGAGTGGGACAGACTCTCCAGGTACATTTCAGAACTACTTATTTATGGCATAAGGCCTTAGCTGGATAATACATAAATCAACACCCAGCACTTGGTCACTTTTTTAAAAAATTGGTATGCCGCCCTTCAAGATCAGTTTTGCCCAGGGCAGCTTACAATACCTTAACATCCCAATATAAAAATTTGGAGTAAAAATTAAAATGCACAATAAAGTTATAAATTGAACTGCGCAATAGAATAAATAATAAAAGCAGCAGCCATAGTAATTACTTTTGTACACAAATATACAGTGTACCGAAAGTCAGACCCCATAGGCCAATAGATGATCTAAAGGATACCATCGCATTAGAATGTGTGAATATCAGAGAAAATGTTCCTGTACTTAAAAATGTTCAAAAGTCATGTCAAACGAATAAGAAAATGTTAAGAAGAAAACGGCAACCAATTCCAACATTTAATGTAACTTATATAATAAATTGTCAATGGGGCCTGATCTTTGGTACACCCTGTATATTTAATGCTGTTTAGAAATGGGGACCTTGTCCCTTGCTAGGCTGTTTGAAAGAGGTACTTCATGCAAATCTTCAATACCGCAAAGCATTTCTTCAGAGATTTGCACAGCCATCATTCATAGTGCCCAGTTCTAGTTAGTACTCTTGCTGCACAATTTTGTATTAGTTTCAAAGGCAGTCATACATAAAGCATTGCAGTATTTAAATGAAAAATTATCAGAGCATGGATTATTATCATGAGATGGTTTCTGTGCATATACTGTCATATCTGTGTTTGGTGCATCTGCATGCAAGACAGCCCCTTACGAGTAGGGAATAAATGGAAGCTCCTATGAGACATTAAATCTGACAGATGAAAAGTGTATGTATTTTATTCCAAGGAGGATCAAACATTCCAGGTAAAGGGAATCTGCAGCTGACAGAAGATCCTGGCCATCTCCATCTGCACGTGCCTATACTTTTTAAAGAAACGTGGAATTGGGTTTTCTGATGTTTTACTTAAATGTAATTTTCTTGTCTTAATTAAATTCAGATTTTCCAGAAAATAAACTAAGTGTTGAACCTGAAGTAGATATCATGGATTATTGCCAAGAAGAGTGGCGAGGAAACACATCCTATGCTGAATGTATTCGGAAGGTCTGTTCTCCTGTTCCTCTGCTGTAGGGCATTTCACTTTTCGGGATCCAAATCCTAAATTTTCTTATCTTGAAAATACAGTAATAAACATATACTAATGAAATCTCAATGATTAATATTTACGAAAAAGACAGATGTTAGGATACTTCAAATAAGGCAATGGGTGCTAGATACCTGTACTTAGATATCAATGATTATAAATTCTTTATGTTGAGGAAATTGTTCTTCATATTCCTGGTAATTGCAACTTCGAAAAATAAACAAAGTTTAGTTTTAGAAGCTATAGAGGATATGGCCTTTTATTTAAATTTAATCAGATTTATATGGTCATTTTGTACAAAGATGCAGTTTGGGAACTGTTATTGCATATAAATAGCTCAAGGTCCACTTCTCATTGTGGTGTTTCAGTGCGGCTTGTGTTTACAAAAGTATGCAATCATGATTGGATTCTTTTGGTTCGGACTGAAGGAGAAAATTTACTGGCTAGGCAAGCTGTAAGGCATTTATTATATTTATTTTGTATGGCCACCCAACTTTAAAATTGTGACTCTGGGCAGCTAACATAGGATTAAAAACACACACAGAAAGATAAACAATGAATATAAAAAATGAATGTAAAAACCATGGAAGCAGTACATAAAACAGCATACATTGAGGCCAAAGCATTTTTCAGGAGATCCAGTTTGGTGTAGTGGTTAAGGTACCAGGCTAGAAACCAGGAGACCATGAGTTCTAGTCCTGCGTTAGGCACAAAGCCAGCTGAGTGACCTTGGGCCAGTCATTCTCTCTCAACCCATGAAGGAGGCAATGGCAAACCACTTCTGAAATCTTGCCAAGTGCAGGGACTTGTCCAGGCAGTTGCCAGGAGTCAAAAACTGAGTTGAAGGCACAAAAAACAAACATTTTTCAGATGGGCTCACCCAACATCCTGTCCCAGTACTAAGGGGAAAAACCAAGTTTTTAAAGCCTTATGGAAGCCAACAGGAGCAAGTCCATCCAAATTTCAGGATGGGGATGCTATTCTGGGTACAGTGACATAGACGACATTTTATAGAGGTAACCTGAAGCATGGCCACTCTCTCAGATCTTGTGGGACAGGCAGACACAGTTGGAGATAAGTGGCTCTGCAAATAACCCAGCCATGTTCCATGAAGGGCTTTAAAGGCATTATCTTGGCTTGGGTATCTAAGGGTCTTGCAGATTTGAAAAAGAGAGGAAATGGCTAATCTAATTATGCATCTTAAAGTGTTTTATCAGTTTCTGTTTACATAATGGCTGAGAATCAAATTTTGTTTTTAATATGTAAAGAAGATAACTCTGGAATTCCCAACATTTAATTACTTTCCAATTTCTGAAGTGGGTGGGGATTTTTTAGGCAAAAATTCTAGTTGAGGTGGATAGGAAGAAAGTAGAGTAGTGTTTCTCAAACTTGGCAACTTTGAGACATGTGGACTTCAACTGCCAGAATTCCCCAGCCAGGATGTTTGAGCTGTTAACAACTTGAACATCAAACTGGTACTCTATCTTGGTTTGTTTAAAGGAGCTTAGAGTAAAGCTCAGTTCCACTGAGTTCATGTGGTTAGATTAAAAAATGTCATTGTCTTTTCTTCACATTCAAAAAGAAAAATCGGAGGGGGAGGGGAAGATGTGATTCTAAGGCCTCTTGGGCCTCATTCCCAGTAATCTAAATTGTGAATTAGATTATTGTTTATGATTGTTTAAATTTGTTTAAATGGAGCTGTTACATTAGCAGGGACCAGCAGTCTTTTCAGGGGATAGTGCCAGCATTTGAATTTGTGTGATGATACAAATGCCTATAATTCAAACTTTTTTTTTAGAGTTAGATTTTGCAGATTGCCAAATCTCATGAGATTTCAGCCATTTTTAATTTTTTTTTATTAATTTGGGGACTCCAAACATGCTATTTGGGAATATTGTGGATGATACGGTGCATGTATTCAGCAACAAGTTAGCAGTTGTAAGTTCATGGGTGATTATCTATAAATCAAGCTCCTAGCATATGTTGAGGATTGGCTTAGAATTCTAGGTAACTTCTGCATGGCAACTCCATTATACTGTTGAGTTAGGAACTTCTCTATCAGATTGTAATTTTTATTTTTAATATAGGGCTATGAAGCTGTTTCACATAAATTTATTTCAATAAGAAGAGTGCGAGGAGATAATTACTGTGCTCTCCGGGCAACACTATTTCAAGCACTCAGCCAAGCTGCTCAACTTCCTCAGTGGCTCCAGAAAGAAGACCTGATGTTGGTAGGCTTCAGACTTCAACTACTTTATTTCATAGGCAGAATTATGATAGATTTTGCTTTGCAGTGTTGTTTGTCGGCCATAGATGTTTATCAGAATACTAGTGCATTAAAAAAAAATCTAGCTGGCTTGTTAAATAGCTTTAGGGAATAAAAAACTCTTAATCATCTTTTCAACTTTCTAGCACATGTTAACCATTTAATATCTGAACATTTTAGTTACCAGAAAAGTTGATGGTCAAATATGAATGGATTACTCAGTGGCGACTCAGGCACATGTGGACAAGTAAAGTGGAAAGTCTGATGGATGAAATTAAAGATTGTTTGATGCTACTAAAAAGAAAGGTATGAAAAATTATGTATGAAAATAAAATAGTTGCAGCTTAGCAGTTTTGTCTATTCAACCTGATTTCTAAACATATAAAAGTGAAGCATGTTGGAATTAATTAATTCCATAGTTAATTAACTAGACATTGATCACAGTTGGGTGGTCCTTCAATTGCTACATGGTTGTTTAAATCTGTTTCCAGAAGTAAGTTGTGGTAGCCTGTTGTGACAAAAGCAGAATTTTGTAGCACCTTAAAGACAAACAAGTTTATTATTAATTTCATCTTGGTAGACATCTTTAATACGTCTACAGAAAATACATCATTAGGGGCAGGATTGTCAGAGAGAAAATGAAATGCAGAAAGTACTGGGTGATTGTTTCCTTATTAATCATGGCCACTCACCAAACAGTTTTTGAAGGTCATACAGCCACCCTGTGAGCAGAAATATATACAACTTGAAAAACACTTGAGCTCATGCCACAAAGTTGGACTTATTGATGAATCATACGGGCAAGTTTTTCCTACTGAAATCTACTTTAAATTCCCTTTGTTTAAGAATGGCCAGCAAAGATCACTGACAGAGTATAATAAAAGGCTGAAATAATCCCCAATTAGTTAAATATTTCACCTTTGATTACAAATCTGCATCAATGTATTCTTTGTATAGAAGTTAACCACTTTGTCCTAGATAGAATGTAGTTGGGCATTGCTGACAAATGATATTGGAAAAGAAGCAAGAACATCCACTGAAGTGAAATGTAATTCAGAATGCTGATCTAAGACTCCTTATTTTGTTATTGATATATAGATTAGCTTTTATAAATATTTCTCACATGCATTTTTATTCTTAGGATAATACTCTCTTGCTATTTTTAAATTTTAAAACTACTGCACAGGAAAGGTTTGAAAAGGTGGAAATATAGATCTATTAAATAAATTAACGATCCTCCCAGATTGCAGCTCACATATGTCCCTTTGTTTTCCATGAGAAGTTTTGGGGACCTGTCTTAAGCTCATTTTGCTATGGAGAAAAATAAATTTGGGAAAAGGGTTCTGAATGAGACATCATTTGCATGCTTAGCCTCTTCTATAATGAAACTTTTCCAAGTTTAGTTTCAGCTAAATTGCTTTATTTGAGAACATGAGATAGGATATTTTTATTCGGGGTAGGGATAGGAAACTGGATGTCCTCCAGATATTTGGGACTTTAACTTCATGAGAATTATAGTCTAAATTTAAGTAGATTTTAGCCTTCTCCTGTAATTCGTAAACTGCTCATTGGCAAGTCAGTTAAGAATTCCTTTTTCAATGTTTTTTGCCCCTACCCTATGACCATTACATGGTATCTAAAGACATAATTGGTTCTACTTTGCAGAAAAGGTCCAGACTGGATTATTGTTTTGTGGCACATTTATTGGTGTGCGTCTAACTGAATCTTCATTTTGAAAGTATTTCGAAAAACATTTTGAAAAAAAGTGAATGTCATTATATAAAAATAAAAATAGATCCATATAAAAAACTGCCATAAAAATCAATAATCTAAGTATGTGTTACACAGACAATTTAAATGTTAAATAATTTTTGCAATACATATTTCTGTATTTCATTATGATAGGTCATGCTGTCATTATCAATATGGAGATTGTTTATTAATATATTAGGCACTTTCCTTTTTTTTTTTTAGCGACATACTATATATTTCATAAAGTAGTTATAGTTGATCATGACAATTCTCAGTAACTGGAGAACATTATCATGTTCTGATTCCAATTAAAAGGGGTTTTTTTCCCTTGTCTCTTCTGTTTGGACATTTTTAATAGCTCAGTTATTAAGTTAAAAATGAAGTCATCTGTAGCATAGTCAGAGAATATTCAAGGCTACCAATTGATTAAAGACGTTAAGTAGTTGATGGACTATAAGCCAAGGTCTCAGTACCAATTGTGCTGAAGGGTATCAGTTCTTTTCACCAGGGACATCTTTTCATCCAAGCTATCTAGTCATTGTATGTTTCCTGTTATAGTGGAAAAATATGAGTGACATGAAAACCTTTGTAGAGAGGCAAGGAGCCTGTGATGAGCTTTTCAGAAGTGAGGAAGAGGAATACAAACTCTACGAAGCGGTAAAGTTCCTTATGCTGAGCACTGCCATCAAACTGTATGAAGACAGTGAGAAGGGCAAAGAGGTCCCTGTGTTCTCTTGGCTTTTGTTTGCTCGAGATACATCCAGCAATCCTTCCCAGTTAATGGTAAACCACTTGAATCAACTTGGCTACACGGGAGGCCTCGAACAAGTAAGTATAATTCTTGCACTTATGGATCTAATATTTAATACCTTCTGTAAAGGTAAATATTAATCCAGTAAAGGAAAAGGTAAATATTAATCCAGTACAGTCAATAACCTAACAGAACGCAGGAGGGCTTGATCACTACCACAGTCCAAATAGAACTGCACGAAATTTGTACAGCCATTGGCCTAGTTAGAAGCTTAACCTCTTGGCTATGCTGTAAACATCTGCCTTTTCCCTATTCCCTCCTTGGGGGGGGGGGGGGGACCTACTTTGAATGTATGGTAGCTTGGTATGAAATGGAGATACTGGAGTTTAACTCTCTTTGCTTAGAATCTGTGGACTTTATATTAGGCAGCTGGCTTTGATATAAGTTTTGATTTACTTAATTGTATTTAAATACCAGTAATGCCACCTGTTACATAATGTGTTCCCAGACTGTATTCAGTAGAGATCACTTCTAATCTGTTTCAAATAATCAGTTAAGTCAGAAAAAGCAAGCATATATGCAGGAGTGTTTCCAGGTCATTGAATCACTTCATATATGTTTGATCTAATGAGTCAGTTTAATTTTCCAGTTTAGCCAGCTGGATTTGGAGATTCTAAATCTAATCTCTGGATCAGTTTTGCACATACCTAATGTTCAATATTTAAAATCCCCTGTTAATATAACATATATATTATAAACTAAAATAATATGATAGTGGCCATGAGTAATATGTCAGATGCTGAGTGAATAGAAGTGTCTTCTGCATACATCTGAGTTATAACAAGGTTAGCATATGATGTAATTCTTGTGGGGAGGCTGTTCCAGACAATAAGCATTACAGGATGCCTTCCTGGTGATGAAAAGTACATATTCACAAGATAGGGCCTAACTAGGAGAGCTTCTGTTGATAAATACTGTGGTTGGGCAGATCCATATGGAAGCAGGAGTCTCCAATATTCTGTTTCCAAGTGAGATCATACTTATAAGATCATACCAAAACTTCACATGCTGTAGCAAATTGACAGCAGTCCAGTTCTATCAACAGTAGTATTCAAGGTGACCATGTGCACAGAACAGCAGTGTTCAAACTGAATGTTGTTTTTGTTGCTGTTTTCACACCATGCATGCAGGCAGCCCCATACAGAGCACAAAATAATAATCAAGATGTGTAGTTACAGTGTCTGAGTCATTGGGGCTAAGCTATTTCTTTCAAGAATGACAACAGGCAGCATACATATTCAATGCTGTAAAAGGTGTTAGTGTCACCACAACCACTTGGATCTCTTGTGGCAGGTAGTTCTAGGAGCAGTCTGCAAGCTAGGTATCTGTTATTCCAGAGCAAGTGCAACTTTAAGATGCAGGAACTGCATAGTCTCAGAGCCTGTGTTTCAACAGGTTGAGTTTATAGTCCCCATTCAGCCCATCATTTATTTCCTTAGAACCTGCACGGTCTGTTCTGATTTATATGGTATTCGTATGGTAGAGTCAGCATATTGATGCTGCTGCTGTAAATCTCTTAATGACTTTGTAGAAAAAAAATGGTACTTAATCTTTTTTGGACTTTTTGCGGGAAACAGAAAAAAAATGAAATTATGATACATGGATTTGATGACTAGAAAGAATATGGGTTAATAGAAATAATGGAATTTATGTTATAAACTGAGACTAAGTTTGATGTATATTGTTACTTATATCTGTTGTAAGGAGGGTTGGAAGTCAATTCTTTTTTTCTTTTCTTGCTTTTCATACTTTTAATCTTGATCTTTCTTTTCTTTTCTTTTTAGTTTTTACTATTTTTCTTTTAAAATTTAATAAAGTTGGTTAGAAAAAAGAAAAAAATGGTACTTGTAACAAGATGATACCTTGTGGAAATCCCTGGCTTGGGGTTAGAGATCAAAAAGTGTCTAACGGCTTATAACTGAGTATCAGAGCAAAAAGGTTTGCCTGGCAGAATTCTGCACTTAAGTGTGCCAATAGAAATCTTTCTGCATGTATTGCAGACCCATTGCTATATAGTTGACTTGGGTGGTATGTTGGTTACAAGTCATTAATGCAAATCTTAAATCCTTATAGAGATCAAATTATAGAGTAGGCAATATTGTGTAGGAGGGTACATTAACTTGGAAATAGCTTAATTGTAGCCTTGTTCAAGCAATAGTTCCATCACATTTGGATCTCAGCATTTAAGGAGTGGTGATACTGGTGACACCCCAGAAGAACCAGTCTCCATGTGTACAGCTCTCTTGCCTGTAGTGGGGAGACTTGAGGGCTTCTGTGTGAGCTGGAACTGTTGAGATTGATGCAGGAACAAGGCTTCCACTTCAGGAGGATTAGTAGCAGTTCATCATATTAAAACTGAATGTAAATCCCATTAAGAAAGCGAAGGATCAGAATATGAGCATGAAATTTGTTTTGCCTATACGTTGGCATGATAGATTGGTAGTAAAAACAAATACAAAAAGGACAGGCATGCTCAGTATGTTTTAGTTTGACTTTTCTTTCCCTCTCTGTAGTCAATCTGCCAGATTTTGTATAAAAGTACCTCGAGGCCATTATTCAGTGTTTCAACAGCAGCTGATGTGTTCATGCCTCTCTGAATAAGAGATATTAAACCACTGCTTATCGGTTCTTTTAAAGTGTGGGAATAGGTTGTCTGAAGTGTTGTATGGTTTTATGTACTATAAAGTTATTTGGATTTTGAATGGTTATCTGCATGTCACAAAAACATGCATCATTTGCTTCTAAATGATGCATTGTATGGGAGGCATTGTATGAGAATGGGGGCCGAATTGTTGCATTCTAGGTGATTTACAGCTCGGAATTTTAAAGGTCAGTCCATGAAAAAATGTTCTAATTATATTCCTTGGCAGTTATAAATAGACCAATGAGCTTGCAGTCTCCCAGTTGTTAAAATGTGACTGAGGATTTTGGCCAGAGAAAACAAAAAGTTAAACAACACACAGACTTGACAGTTGAAAGCAGACAAAAAACTTGAGGTTAACAAAAAGCATCAGTGGAGTGTGACAGAAGGAGCTATAAAGAAGAAGCAGAACTGCAGTTGTAGAAGAACAAAGATCTGGATGAGAAGACACTATAGGAAGGTCTCTAGTCAGATTGTTAACTGAAGGCAGTTGGCTTTCAGAAGCTTGTAGAGTCTTTAGAGTTTAAGGTAGGTAACTTGAAGGCCACCAGATGTGTTGGGGTAAAATTCTCACAGTCTTCTCCTTTGCATGCTTGGACTGATGGGAGATGAAGTCAAAATATCCAGAAGACACCAAGTCGCTTAGGCTTGCCTAAATTTGAATAACTGAAACTGCGAGGGCAGATATGTCTACACAGAGATGGTTCCTTCTTGCAGCAGTTCAGAAACTTAGCTGTATGCACATACAGTAGGTCAAGGTGGATTCGTGCATGTTTGATGCACTGTGTATGTAGTTTCCTATGTAGATCAGGAGTCTGAGAGCATGGGGAGGGAAACCTATTTCCTTACATGCCTTTATTCAAGTTGAATCAAAACTGCCTCAATATTTGTCTCTTCATAACATCAGATTTTGTTTTCCCTCCCACCCCTTAGGTCGAAATGTTTCTCCTAGCCTATGCTTTGCAGCATACCATCCAGGTTTATCGACTGTATAAGTACAGAACAGAAGAATTCATCACCCTTTATCCCAATGATCCGGAAGAAACCTGGCCTTTGGTAACCCTTATAACAGAAGATGACAGACATTATAATATTCCTGCTCGAATGTGTGAGGAGACCAGTGTATAGTAGATATGATTCCCTTCCAGTTATATAAACTGAATAAATGATGTAAAAGTAAGCTTCTTAATTTCTAATATTATTTGGATTGTGACAGTTAATTTAACAACACTTTGGGTCAACTGAAATCAAATATCTTACAACATATCTTTCACAAAATTATCTTATAAACTCCATAGTTTTTCCTGTTTATTTGTGGTATTGCTTACTTGATTACATGCTATCAAGTCGGTGTCAATTCTTAGTGTCCACATAGATTTTCTCCAGGATGATCTGTCCCTAATTTGGTCCTTCAAGTCTTCTAATGGTGTACTCATTGCTGCTATAACTGAGTCCATCCACCTTGCTGATGGTCTTCCTCTTTTTCTTTTTCCTTCCACCTTTTTCAGTATTATAGACTTGTCTAGAGTATTTGTGGTATACATTTCTTAAACAAGATTAATGAAGATGGAAACATTGCTGTTTTTCCCCAGACAATGAAGTCACCTATTTTAGTATCAATTACTTAAAAAAACAAAACAAATCTTCACCAAAAATTATGGTAGTCAGCTTTTATAGTCTTCTTTTGTTATGCTGGTCAAAGCATAAAAATAATTTTTGTTCAGTATCCTTGCTGGATGTAGATGGATGTGTCCACAAGGCATTCAAAATATCCTCATTTGCACTATATATGAATGTGAATACACTTCCAGATGTGCATGTGAGAATGCATGTGCCCTGCAATTTTTTCAGCTACATACAAGTTTATATTGTCCATACCTAGGATCAAGACATTGTAGCTTAAGGACAGCTGAAATGTACCACCGCATTACTTTTTTGTTTTGGTCTGCTGTACTCTTCATTTGTGGCAGTTAATGTAAGAACTTTAGGCCACTGTTGTATTTGCACAATATGCTAAAACTCATAGTTTACTGAATTAATTCAATTGCATAGGTTTCACAATCCATTGAACTATGCTCTAAAATAACTAGCTAGTTATTAACTGTAATTAGGCAATCACATTTCAAGCTAATGCATTGTGCAAATTGTTTAAAAATTGGAAATCTGGTATTCTCCAGAGTTTTGGATTACAATCCCCATAAACACAATTGTCTATTGGTTGCTTTCCTCCCCAACCTTCAATCTTCAATGAGAGATACGTAAGAAAGCTGATTGAGTCATCTTCACTCCTTAGGCAACCTTGGTTGGGATTTACTTCCCCACTAGAGGGAAAATAAGCTTATCTCTACTATATAGAATTGATTTCCCACTGCCTTCTACCAGGATGTTTGTCAGCTTCTCAATCTAGTATACAGCTCTGGAGTTCCCCATCCAAGTACTAACCTGGCCCAACCTGCTTAGCTTTATAACATTAGCTAAAGTGCTACCCCCTAACTGGGCATCTTTTTTTTATATATATATATATTCCCAAATAGAAGGAGGAAGACAGGAGAACTGCTGTGGCTCTAACGAAAGCAGTATGAAAGAAAACAAAAAGCTGTAAAAAACACAGGAATAGCAGCAGGTTTCAGCTTTACCTCAGTGTAAACATCAAGCAGTAGTGACTCTACTCTTATTTACTCCTACATCAGTTCAGCTGAAGTCAATTGTATTTACTCCCAGATCTGTGAATGCTTTATACAGGTGAAACTCGAAAAATTAGAATATCATGCAAATGTTCATTTATGTCAGTATGGCAACTCAAAAGGTGAAACCAATATATGAGATAGACGCATTACATGCAAAGCGAGATATGTCAAGCCTTACTTTGGTATAATTGTGATGATTATGGCGTACAGCTTATGAAAACCCCAAATTCACAATCTCAGAAAATTAGCATAGTGTGAAAAGGTTCAATATTCTAGGCTCAAAGTGTCCCCCTCTAATCAGCTAATGAATCCATAACACCTGCAAAGGGTTCCTGAGCCTTTAAATGGTCTCTCAGGCTGGTTCAGTAGGAATCAAAAGCATGGGAAAAACTGCTGACCTGACAGTTGTGCAGAAAACCATCATTGACACCCTCCATAAGGAGGGAAAGCCCCAAAAGGTAATTGCAAAAGAAGTTGGATGTTCCCAAAGTGCTGTATCAAAGCACATCAATAGAAGGCTATGTGGAAGGGAAAAGTGTGGTAGAAAAAGGTGCACAAGCAGCAGGGATGACCGCAGCCTGGAGAAGTTTGTCAGGAAAAGGCCATTCAAAAGTGTTGGGGACTTTCACAAGGAGTGGACTGAGGCTGGAGTTAGTGCATCAAGAGCCACCACACACAGACGGATCCTGGACATGGGCTTCAAATGTCGTATTCCTCTTGTCAAGCCACTCCTGAACAACAAACAACGTCAGAAGCGTCTTACCTGGGCTACAGAAAAAAAGAACTGGTCTGTTGCCCAGTGGTCCAAAGTCCTCTTTTCTGATGAGAGCAACTTTTGCATCTCATTTGGGAACCAAGGACCCAGAGTCTGGAGGAAGAATGGAGAGGCACACAATGTACGATGCTTGAAGTCCAGTGTGAAGTTTCCAGAGTCTGTGTTGATTTGGGAGCCATGTCATCTGCTGGTGTTGGTCCACTGTGCTTCATTAAGTCCAGGGTCAACGCAGCCATCTACCAGGAGATTTTGGAGCACTTCATGCTTCCTTCCACAGACGAGCTTTATGGGGATGCTGACTTCATTTTCCAGCAGGACTTGGCACCTGCCCACACTGCCAAAAGTACCAAAACCTGGTTCAAGGACCATGGGATTACTGTGCTTGGTTGGCCAGCAAACTCGCCTGACCTGAACCCCATAGAGAATCTATGGGGCATTGCCAAGAGAAAGATGAGGGACATGAGACCGAACAATGCAGCGGAGCTGAAGGCCGCTATTGAAGCATCCTGGTCTTCCATAACACCTCAGCAGTGCCACAGGCTGATAGCATCCATGCCACACCGCATTGCGGCAGTCATTGCTGCAAAAGGGGCCCAAACCAAGTACTGAGTACATATGCATGCTTATACTTTGAAGAGGTCCGATATTGTTCTATTTCCAATCCTTGTGTTATTGATGTCATGTAATATTCTAATTTTCTGAGATTGTGAATTTGGGGTTTTCACAAGCTGTACGCCATAATCATCACAATTATACCACGCTGAAAGTGCCGGCCAGAAATGGCTGAAAGCTTCAGCGGTTCGAGTCCAGCCTCGTGTTAACAAGGTGAGCTCTTGTTTCTATACCCGCAGCTTCTGCCAACTCAGCAGATCGAAAACGTACGTGAGTAGATAAATGAGCACTCTCACTCCGGTGGGAGGAAAATGCTGGCAGCGGCTCCACAGAGAGACGGGACAGTTGCCGGCGTCCGAAAAAGGGGCGCGAAGCAACGGAAATCCCGCCTCCTGTGCTGCCAGCTGGGCTGATGCTCTAGGAATTAGGCTCTGGCAAAGTCTAATTCCGAAACTAGAAAGATGCAATTGCCTTGAAAACCGCTAGGGGGCGGTCACTGCAGGGTCAGTAATGACTGTTAAGCAGATATAAAAAAAAAAAAAAAAAAAGGCTTGACATATCTCGCTTTGCATGTAATGCGTCTATCTCATATATTGGTTTCACCTTTTGAGTTGCCATACTGACATAAATGAACATTTGCACAATATTCTAATTTTTCAAGTTTCACCTGTAGGTATATTGGATTAATTCACTTTATCACACCAATTGCAAATAGAGGCCAAGAGTTTCTTAGGCTGAGTAGTATCATTGGTGTTGGGGTGGGGGGAGGGGGGGCTAGAGGTTGCCAAAGCAGATGGGTTCAGGACAAAATTACATTTGATGTAATTTAAATAAATATAGTAATATGATATCTCATTATCCATCACATAATTACAGTACTATCTGGAGTCAACTTTTACTTGTCTTGGGTTAACTGCACCCAAGCATGGAGGTTGTGCATTCCTCCAATATGGAACAGCTGAACATTATTTGGGTGACTTGCCAGTAGGTGTCATGATAGGAAAGAGAGACTTCTATGAAAAGTTCCCCATGTTTCCTTCATAGGATAGTTCCATAAAATGTCCACAGGGGAGCTCATGTTTAAAATAAACTGTTTTCTTTTAAGATGATCTACTTCAGTCTATAAAGTATGACTAATCTAATATACAGTATGGATTATCAACATACAACAATGGCTGTTTGTTCAAATGTTTTCCTAACTGCCACATCCAGATGATCATAATCCTATTTTATAAAGATTGACACTGAAATCTGTTGTGTAAACCCTAAGCAGATGAGAAGAATTGGCAGTAATGGAACTGGTCCATTAGAAGGTTGAAATCTTCCTCTATTATTTTTAACTATTTCAAGGAGTTTGGTCTACAATGCAAGAAACATAAGACTTTTGCATGTTCACCAATTTTCACTTAGACAAAACATGATTTTCTTCTGTAAGTGAAGTATTTTCATAAGCATTCAAAACATTAAAGATCTGAATCAAAACTTACATTTTAAATTATTTTTCTGTGTAATTTAAGATTACCTTGCTGGTTTCTTTTAAAATAAACTGGCTGTTTTTACAAGCCATATTGGGTTTTTTGCCATTTCACCAGTTTCAGATGTTCATATAGCTAATCTGAGCCACTCTAAAGTGCAATGATTGGTCAATGACCATTGGCTTGCATAGATTTACTTGCCACTTTTTGGGGGGGGGCATGATTTCAGAATTTAGGATCATAGAATTGGGAGAGCCATCTGTTTCTGCAGGCTGTGCAATAAAGAAAAAGGTATTGCATTCTTGCAGGTGGCCCTCCAGCCTCTGCTTGTGCATCTCCATCATGACTGAAGGTAGACTCATGTTCTTGTAGTAGCACTTCTCCAAGAGATGTGCTGGACATCAGCATCCCCATTCCTTAGTCAGTATAGAGATGATGCTGAAACATGGTGGGAGACAAGTATGAGACTAAGGGCAACCTCAACCAACAAAAATACCAGACCTTGAAGCACGTGAAGAAACTAAGCCCCAAGTTCAAAACCAGCCTTAATATAGTCCATAATGTGCTTCAGCCAGAACTAGGAGAAGTCGCATTATTCAAAATGGTTGCTGGGTGTGTGTCCCTGCTTAATATAATGAACAATTCCTTAGAGATTCTCAGGTTGTACAACTTGCTAGGCTCAGATGTAGTTAGTTAATTTGTGGATCAGGGCTTTGTACAAATTCAGACAATTCAACCAATATGGGTAGTTTATAATTCCGTGTACTGCACAAACACAGGAAGTGGGGTTAGTTCAATAAGCCATGAATTAACCATGTTAGTGTGCTGTGTGATCATGGCCATTCTGTATGCGACTATGGTTTTAAGACTAATTTCTAGCAAATATTTTGTGCTCTGGTACAGTAGATAGTGGCACATTTTCTGAAGATTACTCTGGGCTCCCTGCATCATTTACTTAACCATTCTGTGTGGAGAGATAGCCTTGGTCCCTTTAGGAAGGCAATAGAGGTCATCCCTTTTTTCTTTTTTTACTGTGAGTTGGATATGAGGGGCTTTTCTAGGGTTCTTTTTGTTTTTTAAATTGCATAATATTTTTATTAACTCTATTAACAATTGCTTTTATGAGTGCTGTTTGGAGATTACTGTAATCCACTTAGAGCCTGTTGATTTAGTCCGATACATACTATATACTAAACAAATAAAACATCTAGCTAAATAGCAAATCATTTCTGCAGGGAACCTGTCCCAGGAATGCTTCCTCATTTAAAGTTCAATAGTCATAGTGCAGGAAAATGGAAACATTTACTAATATTGGGTGTGCATAGTACTGCACAGAGAAATAGTACCGCACATACATTGACATGTGATATAGACATCAAGAATATAATATGGATTATATTAAGAAAATATACTCTTCTGTTCTTAACAAAGAACCTATTGTTGAACAGATCTGAAAGCTTTCATTCTGCTGGGGGCTTTTTGGGTTATCTTTAATCAATCACCAAACCATTTCAGTTGCAAGCACTTTCAATAGATGTTGGTTTATCATTCAGGACTCCCTGGGTTGCTGGCATTCCCTATTATAACAGGAAAGTGTTCCCTACACACACACACTTCTCTTGCTTTTGGGTTGGCACTGGCGGGCTGGCTAATATTTTTTCAGTGTGGCAGATTTAGCTCTGAAGTTTCAGA
This sequence comes from Liasis olivaceus, assembly GCA_030867105.1. Classification (NCBI taxonomy): domain Eukaryota; kingdom Metazoa; phylum Chordata; class Lepidosauria; order Squamata; family Pythonidae; genus Liasis; species Liasis olivaceus. The sequence goes on from CM061350.1 coordinate 83,038,547, forward strand.
TGCTGACCCTAAACTGATACTATTTACCACTTTGTCTTATTTTATTTTCCTTTATGCAGAACTGAGTACTGATTTGCACCATTTACCAAAAAGAATACACATCTTTACTGTTAAGTTTCGCGCACAAACAAGCTCTGTTTTGTATTTTTTCTTTTTACTGAGCTTTGGAAAAAAAGACATTGCAACCTAAAATAAATTACATATAATGTACAATATATATATATTTATACACATTCAATATGTATATACACACATATATTGATATAGGATCGACATATTATCTTTAAAGATGTCTTCTGATCGAAACTATCCACTTCCAAAATCTAGAAAACAGCTTTGTGCAAAATTAAATTAAATTATTTCACTGTTGTAAAGCTTATAGAAAAATATAATTTGTCTAAAGAAACCTTGAAATGTTTCAGTATATTTTGTCTTGTGTTAAGATGTCATGTGAATTACCAAATTAACCATGGGTACTGAGGGTCCCACTTAGCCCCCTTAATAGTGCACAGCTGCATGACAAGAGCAAATACGGGTACTTCTTTCACTTTTCACATCAATAGCTGGAAGCTGGTGTTGTCCATGCTAACGCTGCACTTGGACTGCAACAATCCTTGTTAGCTATGTAACTGACAATCCATGAAAGCCAATGGCCTGGCCTGTTGGCAAGCTCTGTAGCGCATCCAAGTCACCAAAGCATAAATAGTCCAATCGGGTGAATGGGTAACAAATGAAACACTAATTCCATTGACAAAGACCCTCTTCCACAGCACTGCAAGATTTCTGTTTGGACCATTTTCCCAATGTAGGCTTTGATTTATTTAACACCATTCCATTTTGGCAAGTTCCTCCTGAAGTAACATAGTCCTATTCAAAGTTTTCTAAAGGAAAAAGATATGTTATTATATTCGCTGTACAAGTTAGCACATATAGCAGTTTGTACAAACAGCCTTATTTTTCCCCTACCCCACAAGAGAAGATTACTACTTTGGTTTAAATATTGGTGTGTGGGTGTGTGTTCCCACATTCCTTTCCAGAAACAACCCTATGAACAAATGCTTGCCCCTCATCTCAAGTATCCTGCATAGCACTGAGTATGAGAACCCCGCTCTATCAAATACAAAGTTTTAGATAGGACACTAATATTGTAGTAAAACTTCTCATTTAAAGGTCCACAATTGCTTTAAGAAAACAGTTACAAGCTTAGTGTAATACAGATGGGTCACAGTTCACTACCAAAGGAAAACTCTCTTTTGTACCATAGGTAATACAATCAACCCTAAACTCTTTATTTCGTCTTATTCTGCATTTATCAAGGTCTCTTTAACATATTTCATCTCTCATTTACTCTTTTTTGACTCAGGATCTTGTCTGGTAGTGTTAGCAGTATACAATATATTACACTGAATGTTAAGAAAGCCAATTTCAGGGATCTGCCATGATACAGATCAACAGAGTAAGGTCATGTTCAGGCAAGCAAAATAAAGCTAATGTTTTCCCCCCAAGGTTGTATTTTTTATATTTCATTAACAATAATAAAAAAGAAATGGGGCAGGTAAGGAGAAGAGGCAGGGCGGCAACACGATCCATGAATCAACAGAGAGACTTTGGTTGGCAAAGGAGAATGTCCCAAGAACGGAAGCGTCCTCTACTGAATAGCCGCCAAGTCTTTTGCAATTGCATGAAATGGGAGAAAAAAATTCAGTTGAAGGGGAAGAAAAGAAAAACAGAGACTGTTCCTTTAAGTTCCTCATCCATGCCAGCATACTTGGTATGCTATGAATTCATTATCTGAAACCTTCAGAAGCAAGGCCTCATTATTAAAAGTAAAGTGTGAGAGAAGAAATAAACTTCCTGTCCCTGCAGAGTTTTCATTTATTATTCATTGTCTTCTCTCATTTCTACGATGTCCGTCATTTCTTCTGTCGGAGGCATGTCAGTCATTGCTGAATCCTCACCTTCTGTCGCGGTCTCATTATCATTCCTCTTCTTTTTCTAGGTTGAAAAATAACAGTATTGTAGGAGATGGCCTGCAGGCAAGTTGGTTGCCTACCTGCCTGTGTTCCATTTAACTATCCATGCATCCATCCATAGATCTCTGGATGCTTAGAAAAACACACATGTAACACATAAAATTATAAAGCGTTAAAAGTAAATGCTAAATCATTAAACTCTAAAGAGATTTTAATCTTCTTAAACTGTAATAAAGAGGAAGCCAGCCTCAACTGCAAGGGCAATTTATTCCACAATGTGGGCCCTGCCATAGAAGAAGCAGAATTAGCTGCTGAAGTTGGACATATTCATGGTAAGACCTGCAGAAGGCATGCTCTTGAGGAGGGCAGGGCAGACTTTACAGGGGATCCTCCAGGTAATTTGGTTATGTACAGCATTATAAGCTAAAGTGAGCACCGTGAACTGGGCTTAGAAACCAAACGGCAACCAGTGTAGGTGTTCCAACACAGGAGTGATACAACAACTCCTACAAGTGACACCTGCCATCCATAACACTCAATTTTGAGCCAACTCCAATTTCCAGATTTTGAACTGTGAAATTGTAACTGGAGCTGCCACTTCAGGCCCAGGTCATGCATGATATTAAATGTGGATGACCTCTAAGTGGGAGCAGGATAAGAGAAGCGTATCCACCCTTGCTTTGCCTAATTTCTCAGTGGCTTTTGATATCATTGATCATGGTATCCTTCTGGACTAGCTCAAGGGGTTTCAAGTTAGGGGTAGAGTTTTGTGCAGATTCTCCTCCCTCCTCTGAGCTCAATTCCAGCTGGTGTTGATGGGGTTAAAGTCCAGCCCATATCCCCTTCTCTATAGGGTTCCTCAGGGCTCAATGTTCTCTTCTCCTATTTAATATCTACATGAAGCTGCTGCATAAGGTCATTCAATGGCACACACTGAGACATCAGTGTGCTGATGATACTCAGCTGTCTATTCTGTCCTAGGCCAACTACATGATCCTGTGGAAGTTCCGTCTTGGGATCTGGAGGCTGTAGGGGTCTGGATGGGGAAAAACAGGTTTCAGCTCAAATCTAGCAAGACTTGAATGGCTCTGGATTTTATGGCCTCCTGGATCCAATGACTTTCCATTTCATGGATGGCATGGCACTAGAAAGAACGAGTCTGCAATTTGGAGGTCTTCCTGGACTCAAGGCTCCTGTTCAAGCAGGTGTCACCCGTGCCAAGACGGCTTTTGAACACCTTTGTGTTGTGTGCCACTTGTGCCATTTCTTGGACCAGGAAACACTGCTCGCACTCATATTTTGCTCACCTCCCAAGTGGATTATAACAATGTGATCTACATGAGGCTGCCATTGAAGAACATCCAGAAGCTGCAACTGGTCTAAAATGTGGAAGCTTGAACAATGATGGGCATATCTTAGAAAACCCATATTATATGTTTCACTGGCCTCCAATATGGTTCTGGGTACAATTCAAGGTGAAGGTTTGTCACTTATAATTCATGAGGCCAGAAAATTTGAGGGATTGCCTTTCTTCAATTGTTCCTACCCACACCATCAGGATTGGCAGGAAGGGCACGCTCCGGGTCCTATCTGTTAAAGAATGTCATCTAGCAGGGCTCAGAAAATGTGCCTTTTCTGTTGCAGCATCTGCCCATTGGAATACCAAACCACCCAAGATTGCCCTGACCCTGCTGGCCTTCCAGGGTCAGTTTTTAAGATCTGGCTGTTTTCCCAGCATGGGGGTCAGGATTAACTGAGCCTATGAAGTTGGTTAATTTATTATTGATTTGTTTATCCTCGGTTGCCATTTTCTGCTTTTTCTATTTCCTTGTATTTATTGTTGTTATTCTCGTTATTTGTATCGAAGTTTGTAAACTATGTTAGCTGCCCAGAGATGCTCTTGCAAAATGGGTGGACATATACTGTACATCTACATAATAAAGTAAGCAAACAAGCTTGAGTTTGAAGGAAAAAACTCCAGAGTAGACTTCCTATTAGAGAACTGGCACAGAAGAGACTTCTGAACTTATTTCAGCCTTCCACAATCTGGGCTCCCTCCAGGATGGCTATTGCTGAGAATTCTGAGGCAAAGTCCACTCATCTGAAGGGCACTGATCAAATTACTTCTAAAGTCATGCATAAGTTAGGATTTGGTATCTGATAGACCTCATCCTTCTATACCAGCCTGCTCTGGCACAGAAGTAACAATCATTGCTGATCTCTGATAATAAATAAATAAATAATTTGAATTCATAATCAAGGACATCTCATCTTCTAAGGTAGGCAGAGGACTTCTTTCACTGCTGCACTCATTTATGGGATGCCTTCCCTATAGAAGGCCACAGGTTCCCCATCTCTTTATCAGAATCAGATGAATCAAGCTTCTCAAGGAGTCAGGTAAGAATAACACAGAAGTTATGCTCTAACTATCCAGTACACCGCAAAAAATTCAGTCACATGCCTATAATAAACAGTCTTCAGTCCAAATGACTATTTCTGGACTTCAGAAATATCCCCACTACTGTAAGCTGAGGTACAGCAGGTAAACAAGAGGTCTGTTTCTTGACAGAATTTCTTACCTGTTTTTGATAGACGTAACAAGCTGCTATTGCAACCATAGTTGATTCTCCTACAAAGCCAGCTAGAAGTGATCCTACGCCTAGAGTGGCTCCGTGGACCCTAAGAACATCAGAAGGAGATACATACTGTTTTCTCTTCCATACCTCAGACTCAGTGTATTTCAGCAACAAAGATTATTAGAATGATGAAAGCTAAGTAGGGTTGACACTTGAAATATGGTTGTTTCTGTATGTTACAGGCTAAAAACAACTGCCTTGCCATCAGTTGCAAACCTTTTCAAGTCCATTGACTCTAAAGTTCAAATTCGATTGTTACCAGCACAATAATGATACAGAAAGATGATCCTGGCTGTGAGGAAAAAAATGCAGGGCCAGGGAAACATATCCTCATGATGAGACAGAGGCCCCAAGTGGGAAAGGGGCCACAAAGAGAAGGGGTCCAAACTGATGACTGGTAGTACAGATAATCTAGGAGCTGGGGACGCTATAGGACACAATAGGCAATCAGAGAAAAAGCAGGAACTTGGAACATTTTAAACAAGAATTGTATGGCCAAAGCATATGCATATACAACGCAGGACCAAATAACCGAAAAGGGTCATGTGCTATTCTCATAAACAACAATATAGAAGTATATTACTATGGAACTGATTTCCCATTCCTCCCCACTGCAATGTAGATAAGCAGCGTAAGGAAGTAGTGGGTACAAATCTGTACATATGCCTGATTCTTAGCCTGCCAGGAAGCCTAATCACAAGATCTAGGTTTTGGAGTCACCTTCCACCATCTTGCAATAATACAGTTGGTTCTCCTGGCAGAAAAAAGAGAACCATATGCACTCTTACGATATTGAAATGTGCACATGGCCTCCTCTGTGCAGGAAGAGCCCTGCCCCCCATCACACCACTACTTCTGTACATGGATTATGATTTCCATTTGAAAAGTGAATGTATATATTCTAAAAATCAGAGACCCAAAGTCATCATTTGATAGTCATGTTAGTGTTGTAAACTAAATGGAGCAAAATCACACATTCCGGAAATAATGCACAGAACTGAACTTTTCCATCAAAGCCTTCTTTCCAAATTAATATATAATTATCAGTCAAAATTAATGGGGAAAAGTGACTGAGGCAATCAATAGTTTCAATCAAGTTTTAAGAACACCTCATCAACCTCAAGCCTCAATTGCAACTAAGCCTATCTCCAAACTAAGGCTGCATTTGGCACGCATCTAGACGGAACTACTTCCAATTGTAATTCTTTGGAATGTTCTCTACAGCTTTACAAAGCTCCCCTCACTTTAAAAACATTGGCTCTGTCCCAGTAGAGAAGTAATTTTATCAATGTCCAGCTCTCTGTTACTAGAAGAAATCGAGGAAAACAGAAAAGGGGCCCATGCTCACAAAAGGGTTGTCTGCTCCAGCAAAACAGCTGTGGAAAAACCTGATTTAAGTTATCACACACACACACAAAGCATTTAGTGTACAAAGTTATCAATATGGTTTAATTGTTGGGCTGAATTTCTCAATAAAACTCTTCTGAAGTGATGGCAACAAATATTCTTGCCTCTCTTTATGCCCTTCCTTAACCAATAAGCACTTCTGTGTGCAGTTGAACTGTGAACTAGCCAAGTAGCAACTGGATGTGGATGGAGAATATTGTGGCTTAATGCAATGGATAGCCTGACTTTGTGTTACAGATGGTATGGCATCACAGAAAAAAATGGAAAAGTGTAATAGAGTATAACTTACCCTAAATAGGGCAGCACAATCAAACTGGTGATGAGAACAATGATGCGCAGTACTGAGCTAGGAGCTAGGACAAAAGTCTTTTTCAATGTCATCAACCATCCTGTCAAATGTGCTCTTACTGTGACTAAAAAAAAAGAACATGGAAAGAACAATTACTGGCAGCAAAACCTTGAATACATGCTCAACTTCTAAGAGGCAATTCTAGCTTCCTCCAGAAAAAGAATTTGATTGCCTTTATTCCTCAGGTATCATTTGATGCAAAGTTCCGGACTGGATAAGAAAATGAGCATTATTAAAGAAGTTGGAAACATAAAAGCAAGCACCTAGAGTTACCATATGTTATGAGTAGTAAAACATGATTCCTTCTATTGCTTGAAAAATAGGATTTGCCAAAAAAAAAAAAACCCCTTTGGCTAACACAGTACTAAACTGTAAGATCCTCAAAATATGGTTTGTTGTCCTCCCAAACAATGCATCAAATTAAAGGTTTGATCCAGCTTCTTCAACCTAAAAGGTTAATACAGCTGGTCCCTGGCTTGGTCCTGTTCAGACACAGGTCCTTTATTTTATCTTGAATCAATCTATATTAACTCAGAGTTTACATTTTAATTTAAAATGCTTGGAGAGTTATCCCTGATTGTTGTTAATGCAGAAGAAAGTATACATTGTTGAATGCCAGAGCAATAACTGGGATGGGGCAGTTCGATTATCTAATCTTTTAGTCTGCAATGATTCCCATTTTGTTTTCAGACCTAGTTTAAAATGCTGGTCTTAACCTTCAAAACTCTTAACCACTAGCCAATGGCAGAAGATCCCTCCGGAGGCTCTGTACTGTAAGTGCTCTTCCCAAGTGCAATCAAATAGCTGGGCAACAAGGAAAGGACTTTCTTGGTGAGCCACTTGTGAAATACTTTCCCCAGAGACGTGTCTTTGTTACGGTCTTTTTTTGATTTTTTTTCAATTTAACCAGGCTTGGTTTAAATTGTGATTTTAATATGTGAGCTCTCAATATATTTGAAAGTCATTGTACGCTTACTTTTATTTTATTCTGTTCCCTTCTAAGTAAAAATATTTTTACTCTACCATTATTTGTCTTTAATATTAAATATGGTCAAATTGCTAAGGTGCCAGATTAGAAGCCAGGAGATCATGAGTTTTAGACCTGCCTTAGGCATGGAATCCAGCTGGGTGACTCTGGGTCAGTCACTCTCTCTCAGCCTTTGGGAGACGGTACTGGTAAGCCACTTCTGCAAATGTTTCCAAGAAAACTGAAAGGATTTGTCCCTACAGTCACCAGTAGTAAAGGTTGACTCAGTGGATGATAACATAACAAATACATGCCTATCTCTCTAAATGTCTCTCTAAACGTTATAGTTACAGTTACAGTGGAACCTCGGTTCACGAATTTAATTCATTCCGCGACTCTGGTCGCGACCCGAAATGGTCGCGACCAGAATCAAATTTTCCCATAAGGTTCAATGTAAATACAGTTAATCCATTCCGACCCCAAATTTGGTTGCCAACCGATTTCTGGTCACGACCCGAGTCAACCTCGGTTCACGAATTTAATTCGTTCCGCAACTCTGGTCGCGACCCGAAATGGTCGCGACCAGAATCAAATTTTCCCATAAGGTTCAATGTAAATACAGTTAATCTGTTCCGAGTCAAATTTGGTTGCCAACCGATTTCTGGTCACGAACCCCATAAGGTTCAATGTAAATACGGTTAATCCGTTCTGAACCATGTTTTTTTTTTAAAAAACCGCAAAAATATGACACAAAGTACAGTATGAAAAGAGAGAAAGCTAACCTTGCTTGGGAGGGAAAATGGCCGTGCTTCCTGCTTGGAAGGAGAGACCCCTCCCTACAGGAAGTCGCGACCACGTGACACGGGAGGGAAAATGGCCGTGCTTCCTGCTTGGAGGGAGAGTCCCCTCCCTACAGGAAGTCGCGACCACGTGACACGGGAGGGAAAATGGCCGCGTTTCCTGCTTGGAGGGAGAGTCCCCTCCCTACAGGAAGTCACGACCACGTGACACGGGAGGGAAAATGGCCACGCTTCCTGCTTGGAGGGAGAGTCCCCTCCCTACAGGAAGTCGTGACCATGTGACATGGGAGGGAAAATGGCCGCGGATCCTGTTCGTCACCCGATCCGGTGTTCGCGACCGGAGGTAAATTTTTGCGGCCGGAGCTGGTCGTGACCCGAATTGTTCGTGAACAGATGTGTTTGTGAACCGAGGTACCACTGTATATATAACAATAGGTCTCACACACACGTAATCCACAGTAATAACTTCCTCTAAAATCCCTGCACATAGTAAATTAAATATTGTCCTAAGAGTTCTAGATGAGCCTTGTCTTGGATGTGTGGCTTTTCTGTATGCAGAGTACTTTACCCACAAGCACACTGCAAGCTGAACAAGTCATAAAGATTGATCATTTCAGCTGCGACTTGTATTTCTATAAGTGTTGCCTTTTGGTGGATTGTTATGCAAAGCAGAAAAAGCTTTGGATTAATGTAAATCTTCTGCACTGTTCATTCTCTCTGTTTTCTACATACCTGGAACAGGAAAGAAGGAGAAGATACGAAGAGGAATGACACAGAGCTCTGCAAAAGCAAAATCAACTCCAATGATGTCGACTAAGATCTTCTCAGACACATTAGGCGTCCAAAACATCACAAAGCAGAGCTGGGAGGGTCAGAAAAAAATAGTTCATGATTAGGCACCATCTCTTAAATAGCTAAATGTGCCATTAGCTTTCATAATACAGATCCTCAGCTTTCAAACTGGCCTCCAACTTATGTTTAATGACTGCTAGGATCACTGGAGCTTAGCAGTCACTAGACCTACAAGCCTACTATTTTATTTAAAACAACATTCTTGCTCCATATTGTAGATATTTCTACCTGCTTGAAAAATTCCAGGTTTAACTGTCCTTTTCCAGACCCCAAAGCAACTCCATTTTGTCTGCTCACCTAAACTTCTCTGTAAAAATATTGTGAAAATATACTTTTAAAGCCAGATTAACATTTCCTTGTCACATCTTTCATTTAAAGATACTGCGCTGCTGATGTTCTTTCATTTTAATGGCTTCAGTCCTTCATTTTCAACCACAACTGAGTGGTTTGCAGATTCAGTCAAAAAGCAAAAATGCTTCTAGTCTTTGGAAAATGAAAGTCTTCCAACGACTTTCCACTGAATAGCACTTCTAAAATATGTTTATAAACTGACACAAGTACAAACATACATACACTTATAATAATGTATGCATCTTTCTAAAGTATTGCATACTTTATACATTTCTTGCAGCAGTTTATTTATTGGTTTTATTTTTTTAGACTACCCATCACCACCTAAATCTCTGGGTTATATACAAATCCCAAAACCTAATAATAATTTAAAACATTAAAAACAAAATTATAAACTCTCATACTAAAATAGAAGTAACATTTTTTTTAGAAAGGACTGCTTTTCTCCTGTTTTCAATGTACGATGCTTCATTTTTAAGCTTACCTTAAAACTTTAAAACTGTAATTTATCTTGGTGACTAAGTAATAGTTTTACACATTAAGAACGAAAAACAAGATTAAGAAATTGCTTTTCAAATTGAGTGTACTACCCTTTTCTTAACTTAACATGAGGATGGACCTAGTTCCTAATGACTGAAAATGAAGAAACTTGTTACCCATCTAATTCAACTTAGATAGCAATCCATGGGTTGAGGGGAGTCACAAAATACTTGTTAAGAAATAGCAAAAATAGGAAATTGCATTAGGAATATCTTTAGACAAAATTATTCACTTTTGGATCAAGACCTCATGGTCAATTACTGAAATGAATTGGACTGAAGTTACCCATAATTCACAAAGTCCTTTGATTTTAAGGATTTATTGCAGATCACAGATTTAGAGATCTGTTTTAAGGATCTGACTAATTCTGGATCTGACCCATTGAATAGAGAAAATACTTGGAGAGGGTTCCCTCCCCCAAACTAATCAGAAAATATTTCAACATGATAGACAGATAGACAGACAGACAGACAAAATTTAATTAAGCTACAGCTGTTCCCATGTGAAGAAATAACTTGTGGTGGTGTGCACACATATTCTCTCAATATAACAGGTATTAATTCTTTCAGCATAAAGAGATAAAGAAGTGCTAAGAAGTGCTGATAAAACCCAGCCTTCTCCAAAAGATAAAAGAACAAGGGAAGTTTTTTAAAAAATGCACCTGCATCTTCTTGCACAAAGAACACAAAGTACAGAACTGGGAATGCTTGAACTTGTTGAGAGGAGCCTAAGCACAGATGCAAACTGTTCAGCATACAAATCTGTCATGTCAACTTGTACACATCCATCTCGTAAATCATTCCAATGTCCAACAGATACTTTGTTATTGCCTAATGCAGTTTCTTCCTATTTGTTTCTCTCTGGGAAGAAAAAACAGAGGCATCTGTCTGTTCCTATCAAGTCAGTTCCTTCTTCTATCTAGCTCAGTAGCTTCTATTCCAGCAGTTCTTTAAGGTTTCAGATGGGGACTTTTCCAACGATCTGCAGACACCTAGGACCTCAGCATGTACAAAGAATGTAGTCTATTGTGATAGTTAATCTCAACATCCATGTCTCAAAAGAACTACTGCATGTATCAAAAGGGAAGGGACTTCTGTTGCTGCACCTTACACAGCTGACAGGGAAAGCTCTTCAAAAATTAGAACAGGATCTTGCTTCTGCTCCTCTGAAGCTGATGAGGTTGACTCAAGGACACCCCCCTCCATTGCACATGTTGTTGCCTAGTTAATTTTCCTTCCAGATGAAAATCTGATCTTTATTCCAACAAGGGGGAGGGGGGAAAGAAACCCAGTGGTGAAATTGGATTACTTTCAACTGGATATTCTGGCCTTTCAGCCCTCATTGATTGATTGATTGATTGATTGATTGATTGATTGATAGATAGATAGACAGACAGACAGACAGAGACAGACAGACAGACAGACAGACAGACAGACAGACAATCTCCCTTATTTTACAATGAGGTATGCAATCTGAGATATCCCAAACTCTGAACTAGAACTGCCTGCATGTCTAGGAAGCATGGCCAACCATAATGAATGCTAGGTAAGTTCGGCAACTTCATGAGTGTCACTTTTTGTCTATCCCTGCAGTATCACTGTTGTAGGTCTTACTGTTGGTTCTGCTGAGTGGGACCCTGAACCTGTTCCCTCAGTCCTGCCTGGAAGGCAGACCTAAAAGATACTCACAAACAATTGCTCTGTTTCATTATTGAATGGCAAACAAGAGGGAAAAGTCTATATATCTTTTATTAAATAACAGCTTCCTAAAAAATGCAGTATGCTGTCACTCAATTAGTCACTTGTGTGTTTAGTCCACCCAGCAATAAGAAATACTAGATTTCAATGAAAACATGCATATTAAAATTGAATCAATGCAGGCAATCATGCCACATTTTCCTCCCTGTAGCTAAAGCCGTTTCAAATAAAAGTGTCTTTAATGCTGATGAAAACGCCATACGGTTCATCATTAGTTAAATGCATCCTTTGTTTTCAGTATCTATTCCCAGCACTTCTGGATTTATTTAGTAATTCTAAATACATTTAGAATTTACTTAGAAATTCTATTTATCAAGGTACAACTGCTACCAGAGTGGCTTACAAATGACAATTAGATTTTTAAAAAAGAGAAAAATCTGAGCTCCTTCCTCCAGAGGGAAGTTACATGTCCTGGAGGGAAAAGAAGGTAGAATCCACCTAGAACAAGCTTCTGAGTTAGTCTCTGTCTGCCTTTCCCGCTCTTTTCTGCAACCATGCTCTTGGCCTGTGCAAGCAGTGTTAAGAAGCAAGCCACATGAAATAAAACAGTATGATTACAAAGGAAAGCTTTCCTCCATTTCTTCTCAAATTATAACATTATGTGTGAGGTCAGGAATGACTTGTCATTCCAAACAAGAATATTTTTACTGGAAGGTGAGGATATCTTGGAACTTCTGGGGTGGGGGGAGGGAGAGATCACATTTTGTGTAGTCTAATAATTATGTTCAGAGTAACTCCAAAGGCAGGAGCATTTCAGATTTTGCAAAGGTAGTAGGGAGAGAAGAATGTGTCCAAAAATTAAAACAAAATTGGAAAGGCTGCTGTAATGAGGAGATAATTTCATAAATGGCCTCTATTTCCTAAAAGGACATGAGAAATAAGATAAGAACTATCCAAGCTGTTTGATTACTAGTCCAAAAATGGATTAAGAACCTGTTTGACTAGAATGTAGGTACAGTATGTTTATTATAAGGGTAAAACCAGACTTATCCTAGTCTAACACACATACATATAAACTACCTCATTGTTAAAATATTGAAGGTAGCATTTTATTTAGTTCACCAAATTTCCCAAGAGAGCTAAGGATTCCACATATTGTTCAGTATTTATTTATTTATCTATCAAATTTATATAGCTGCCCATCTCACAAATGTGAATCTGGGGGGTGTACAATAAAACCAACAATTAAAACAGTCTTAAATAACCATTGAGAACAGGAAGCAGTAATTAGTAATATTATTTAGTAGAAGAAGTCAACACATTTGCATGTGACTTATTCAAGATTTTCTTCCGCAAGCATTTTCATTTACAATCATAAAGACTTCAAGCAGATAATGAACAGCTGGGACACTCAAGGATAAATGAAGGGCCTGTCTAATTAAGCAGATTAATGAGACTTTTGATTAAGAATAAGCACTAACTTGTTCTGAACATCTATTTTTAGAAGCCAATCCCCAATATATAGCCAAACTACACTTGCTGAAAAGGAAAGAGAAGGTAATGAGAAGATTAATGGTGCTGAAAGGAGTTCACCTGATAACTTTTTCATGAGAGATTTGAGTGTAATTATTGTGCTATGTTGTGCTGTAATATAACAATGGTAGAGTCTAAAAAAGCAAGTTATTATCCCAGCTGTTCACATAACTATGAAGTTCCCTTTCACATTTTTATTTACTCAAGAGGGCTACCGCAATTCCTCCTTCGAAGATTTGAGAGACAAAAATTTAAGCCCATTTGAACTCTTCCATGTGAAATCAGTGAGACATAACAAAGTATAAATTATATTCCAAAATTGTTGCAGGTCTCTTTTATTCAGATTGTGGTTGCTTTTGTCTGGTATCTGTCTGTTCTTTGCTCACTGAGATTGCCTTGTGACTGATTTGAAGGAGAAAGGATAAACTCAGGGGGATTTTGACACCAAGTTCCCAATGTTTACACCCATAGTTCAATAACTCTGTTCCAGGGAACAACTCATTGAGAAAGCACTTGTTTGCACACAAGGTAAGCATCTCCAAGTCAGGCTGGGAAAGATCCTGACTTCAGTGCTGATCAACACACACAATAATAAATTCAGATAGCTTGACTCTGAATAAATGGGGGACACACAAATTAATTAATTAATTAATTAATTAATTAATTAATTAATTAAATGTCTTCCTATATTGATGTTTCCTAATATAAGGAAAAACATGAATGGGTCATTTTGTAATCAGTTTTTTGAAATCTGAATGCTGACTGTTTGTGGCAATTGAAAAAGAATCTTGCAGTCAGGAAACATGGAATACCACAAACAATATTTCAGAACATCACTTTTGCCATATTCAATAATTGAATTTGCTAGAAATACAGAGAGAGGCAGAAATTCTGAAGTTGATTTTTATTCTTCATATGAGGGGCTTTATCCATTTAAAAGGAAAACTGTGTCTGAGATCTAATGCAACTGGATTAAAAAAAAACAATACAAGTGTTTTCAGCAGTTTCATTATATCTGAGTGTGTGTACTGTTTTTGGCATTCTCAAATACATTGAATATATCAAATCCATAATCTCAACGGCAGCATTATTTTCTGCAAACTGCGTAAGACGAAGAAGCAGAACCACAGTAGACTGCCAAATGTAGTGAGTGAGTGCAAGGTTAAGCTGAAAGATCAAACAAATATTTGTTGCTACCCTGTTTGGAAAACATAAGTAGATAGATCCTACATGTGGTACTCATGCTCCAAAATCTAATATTTAGTGTGAATGGAGACAGTGACACAAAATGGTTCTAGAACAATGGTTCTGGAACAGTGGTTATAGAATTTCCAGCCAGGATGGCTATTGCCGAGTCTCCTGGGAATTCTTCTAGTAGTAGTTCTGGAAGATTAGGATAAAATATTGTGTGGCTAACAGGGATGGAATAGTGGGCAGATAACCATGTATATTGCTGTAAAGAACATGGAAGGAGAGTTGGTTAAAATAAAGTTAATTTAAAAAGCAGTAATAAGATAGTTGAGTCCTTACCGTTAAGGAGAGGGCCATGCAGACAAAAGTGAACTTTTTGATGTGTGTTCCTGTGACAGTACTGCTGGTATTCACCATTTTATTACTGGGATTGTTCTAAGGTGAAAGGGAGAAAAACCAGTACCATTAACCTCAGTGGAGCAACTGTATTATTGTTCAGTGGCAAAATCAGTAGACTTTGTAGATCCAATCTCTACTCACACATCCCTTCAGATGAATTTAATGTTAAATAAATTTGTATTGGAAATCTTCAGAAAGTAAATTCTTTGCTGGCAAGAATTTGCCAAGGTAAAACACAACGGTGTCCAATGAAATAGGTTTTGCTTCTGAAAGCAATAACTTAGTTCCACAACACTGCTGCGCTTGCATGATGAAGGAGCAAAAAAAAGTTGGCTGTGCTTTTACTTATTGCAGATAGCAACCACAAACTTGTGATGCTGCTTTCTATATACCCACATCATTTCTTTCTAATGGGAATCAAAATGAACTGCATCCCATATGCTTACAGAAGGGCATTTGCAATAGTTCATGATTAGGATCCCGTCATGTATGAAGGCCTCTGAATCTAAGCCACAGGCGGAATCTCTTCCATTCAATAAACTAAAGCTTTTCACGTAGCTATGGAACAATAGCTTTGAACATTTTGCAGCATAAGTGATAATACTGACTTAGCGGGACTTACTCTATAGATTGGTTACTGCCACTGAATGCAACTTCTAAACAGAACACATATGAGAGATGCGAGGATGTTTTTCTATGCCAGCCACTGCTGTACAAATTGGTTAGAGATCATTAACCTTCTCCATTCACCTTCTCTCCAATTCCCTACTCTTTAATGGGAATTTAAACAGACCAACCCTGCAGTTTGAGGCAGCAAGATGTTACTGCAGATGCTGAACACACAATAAACTTTTATTTATTTATTATTGTGGGAGTGTCTGCCTTCTTATAATATACTTACTGAATTTCCAGGCAAACTTTTCCATACTGCTAGAGACCTATAAGTCCAACCTGACCCATATAACAGCATTTGCTGTCATAGAGAAATATCCTCCCATCTCTCCCTGATTTAAATCACTAGAGCAACCCTGACTCACCCTACTTCTAATTAGCAATAGAAGTAACCTACAGAAAATGAATGTCTGAACACCTGGTTTTTATTCACTCTAATGATTTGTACACAGGCTAAGTGACTTGATGTTCTGTTCTGCACAAAGAAATTCCAGATATCACGATGCAAACATTAAAAAAAAACAAAAACCTCCTCTCTCTCCCTGAACCCACCCTCCATCTACATGGGCAGATGGAGCTTCTGAAACAGAAGAAAGTGTGCATATAAGAACAGCTGAAGCAGTGATGTCATTCTTAAAGGGAGCTATGGATAAAAGGAAGCTAAGGGACACACACACTTTTAGCGTGCATGTGTACATACATCTTTGCGCATCGTTTTCTTATTTTATTATTTGTGTGTCAGAGACTCTAGGAAAAAGAAAGCTTAATAGCTCTTTTGCAGGGTACATAGTAAGAGAAAGGGAAAGTTTCTTGTCCAGCACAGATTGTTGGGGCTTTTTATACGTCCCACTGCACCTTTGTGCTCCATCCTCTGTTAACACACAGGGACACAACAGAGGAACAATCATCTTACAATTTCTAAGCCAGTGTTGTCCAAACTTGGCCACTTTAAGATGAGTGGACTTCAACTCCTAGAATTCCCCAGCCAGCATGGCTGGCTGGGGAATTCTGGGAGTTGAAGTCCACTCATCTTAAAGTGGCCAAGTTTGGACAACACTGTTCTAAGCAAACAGAGGATTTGCCTTTGGGTATGGAGACAATATCGCAATCAGTTCATAAGGAACAAGAGGCTTGGAGCTGCAGAGCAGGCTGGAGTGAGATGGATATATATGTGACTTACTATCAGGAGAAGTGATGACAGAAACTAGTTTTTTCTCATTTCTTGCAAACCTCACCCATCACAAAGCCAATTTCTCACAGAGCATTCTCGGCAAAACTGCATATGAAAGAGAAACTAAGGATTTGCTCTCATCACAGAAAACAAGATCACCTTGTCAAAAGCAGGGTAAACAGCTCGGATCTCCGTCAACCAGCCATACGGCATGTGCCCCACTGGATACGTAGCTGTCAAAATTGCTACTGCCTAAGGTGCAGAAGACAGACAGAAGATTACAGTTCAGATCCTCAGAGACAATGCTTTTATACCTAATATTCAGATATTTCTATCACTGTCAGATCAGCAGTATTTTAAGACTGGCAAACAAGCACCTGTTTCATGACCGCAGTAGATGCAAACAACTGGGACTAGTAAGTGGATGCACGTATTATACTAAGTCGTAATATCAGTTGTTTAATGTTGACTTAATATGTGTGAACCCCATAATTATGGTTTGTAAACTGTGAGTTATGGCTTAGTACATGGTGGCTTATTTAATAAAAAGCAGTTAAAGCAGACCACAGCATAGTACAGTGTATGAATCCAGTTTATGGCTTTGTGCTGTAGAAAAATTCTAAGTGGCAACAATTCTAACGCAACTGCAACTGCTTTAAAAATATATACTTTGTCAGCTTCATTCTGCATTTTCCCACATCCAGTGAACCTCCTTGATTTGATGACTACTTTCTAGTGAAATGTGCTATAGCTGTTAATGGAGAGACACTGTTCAGAACTGTGCTAGAAATAAGCCAAACTATGCTTTATTAGGTTGTTTTGCTTCCACCACAATTTAGTCTATTCATGATACACTAAAATGTGATTAACTGAAAATGGCAATAGGAACCTCTGATTTTCTCATGACCATCCTGGAACATGAGGGAGCTCAAAACTGAAACTCATTACTGAACTTAATTTTAATTAAGTCTAATGATTTTTCCTCCAAGCCCCTCTTGATATTTTCTTGGAACATGGCTTCCAACACATGATTAAAAGTTGGGTGCACTCAGCTCATTCCACACATATGGTCCAGGTGCATCTGCTCAGTTTTTGACATCTTTGTGGCGCTATTTCAATGCAATGTGAGTCCCCCCCCCCCCCAATTCTGCAATCCTGTATTTTCATGGAATTTCTCAGAACAAATACAACAGAAACATGCTAATCAGCATCTAGAAGAACAGCGAGAGATCCATCTGAGCTGGAAAGCAAGGGCTCAGCTGCATAAAGCACTGAGAATGCTGTATTTAATAATGAAAAGATCTTCAGTGAATGAACAATATTTATAGATCTTACCTAACTACCTGAGACTATTTATGTAATATGTTTTGGCAATCATGACTAGAAACACAAGCAGTGTTGGATCAAATCTAACCTATAGCTCCCTAGCAGTCTGCAATTTAAGTAGTAAACATAAGAAGGGCACACACATAATTTCCAGGATCATCTCAAGATTCTTTAAAGATAGTGAACAGGCCTTTTGGCTTAAGGGTTAAGAATCCATGATCTTGTGCTATCAGCAACTTGATCAGGTTTTTCTTAATCACATTAAAACTATTTTGAAAAACATTCTGTGTTGTCCATCCCACAGTGGAAGTTCAAAATCTTATTCTTCCATTTCAAATCCACTGGGCAAATTTTATCTCAAGTCTGTTAATCAGTTTTGCTATAAGGAAACCATTAAAAAAAAAAAAACAATTTGCGATACAATCTGATGACCTAGAAGTAAATTCTAAGGCAGGGTTGCCAACTAAGCTATTCTATGAAGGGTGATGGCATGAAGCACACTTCTCTAGGAAGGACATTCCATGAATGTGAATGTTGTGATACACAGCATGCTTATTTGTGCAATTATAACACACCATTTGAAAAAGGGAAATGGATTTCACAGAATTGCAAGGAGCTGTTTAGGCCAGTAAGTCCAACTCTCTGCTCAGTACAGGAATCCAAATTAAAAAATCTCTTGACAGCTGTCAACTCTCTGCTTGAACACAGCCAGTGAAGAAGAGACCACCACCTCTCTGGTTAAACGAGTGTACACTCAACCTGCTGTCATTTTGGGAGCTTTTTCTGACATTCAATCAGAACTTCCTGGGACTTAGATGCTTACTCAGTACTCTGGAATGATAGATAACTTTTTTTTCAAATATTTGAGTAGTGTTTTGCATGCAAAAGGGCAGAGGAAGCATCTCAGCCAGCAGTACGTGTCTCATATTCTCACCATGGTTAGAAGATCAGAGGCATTACAACTGAATTGGGCTCAAAATAAGAGAAATAAGACACTTGTCAAGTAGATCCAGCAACATTCATAAGCTGAAATCTGCAGTACATTCTGCTTGTGTGCCAGGATTTTCCAACTGCTACTGCTACCAGCGCTTTCTCTTTCGGCAATGTTGTTTTCAGAAACAGAAAGCAACAGAACATGTGAACAATAGACACTAATGAAGTCAGTTATCAGCTGACCAGATGAGAAATACTTAAACAAGAGAATGTTTAAAGGCATTCTTTGCCCTTACAACAAACAGCATGTCCAAATGGGTTGCTTAAAATATTAATTACACAACTTGTAGGTAGCAAAAGTTAACCATTCAATTAAGTACATGCCTGAAGTTCAGCTCTATAACTCAGTTCTACATTCCATTTCTTCATATTGCTTTGAAGTACAAATATATCAGATAAAACCACAAAGGCCTTCATTTCCATGAAATGGAATTGTACTGAATATCATGTTAGAATAAGGGTTGTACATATACACCGATCCTATAAATGTGAGTGATTTGGTAATGGGGCAGAATTCTAACCATTTGAGCACTTTGAGTGTCTGAATCTGTAGCTATTTTTTTAGCCTTTGGTATACAAATATCCAAGCAACATTTCATGAAACTTCAGGCACCTTCTCCTTTCTAGCGCGTGATACGTAACTGAATTCAAAGCAATATGATTATTGTATATAGCGATGAAGAGCCTAAAATTGCAGAGTGCTATAAAGAAATTTCAAACACATGTGCTGTTCACAACATGACCCTATGCATGGAGCTGACCACGCAGAACTGTCCTGAGGAACTGGTACCTTCAGAGGATAGTAATAAAAAGAGTCTTATTCAATTCCTCCGCATATGCTTAGGAAATGTATATGCACATTGCTCCATATGAGATCATATAGCTGAAGCAGCTTCACTCATAGGAAACAGTCTCAGAATTTGGCAGCTGAGGAAACAAGGTTGTTTCAGAGCCTCATGTAACTTCTTGTTCCTCTTTACAACTAGCAGAGTCACATGCTGGATTTAATCCTTCACTGGAAACTTAACTATTGCACTTCTTCCTGTGTGTGTGATATGCATAGGTTTGCCTTGTGAAAGCTGTGTACAGACTAGTTACCATTTGATAGCATGCTACTTAAAACACATCTGATAGCGTGCTACTTGTGTACATTTTACATGCAAAGACCAGAAGCCATCTGGATAAATATGTTCAAGCTGTCATTAAATGCTACAGTAGATGCGATTATAACTATTAGTCTGCTCCTAGACCGTGTACCTCAATTTGCAGAAGATGCGCTGTAACACGGAGAAATATGGTCCATCACCTTAAAAGCAGCTGTTCTATGCAGGTAGTCCTTGAGTTACAACAGCAACTGGGACTGGAATTTCTGTCACTAAGCAATATGGTTGTAAAGTGTAACATCATGTGACTGCATCTCTTAGCAACAGCAATCCCTGCAGTCCCTGTTGCTGTTGTTAAGCTAGGATCATGGGTCATTAAGTGAGCACCTCCTTGCAACTTCTTGCCAGATTCCAACAACCAAAGTCAGTAGGGAAGCCAGCAGGAAGTTCCAAGTCCCAGGCAGCTTGCAAGCAGGTCAGCAGGCAGGTAAATGGCTGCTGCCAGGTGGGAGAGGGAGCGAGGGGTGCACAGGTAGCCAGGGAGGCGCGGCATGAGCCTGGCAGGGCTCAGGGTGGCTGCTGTTGGGTGAGGGAGGGTGCACAATGGTGCCGCTCCTATATTCCCCACAAATCAAAGGTAAGATATTCAATTCAAATTATTTGGGAAAAATACATAATCTTCCTTTCAGGTATATACAATAAATCCAATGTAGTTTTTGATCTCTATCTATCAATTTCTTTGGTCACACACTTTTGGGAACATAGCCCACCTGCAAAGATCAAGTGTAACCCTCAATCTGAAAAAAATGTTGGGCATCCCTTTTCATTAGATGAAAAGGAATCTGTGCCTAATGGTCAGGGAGAACAGGTTGAATTTCCTGAGCCAAAATCACCCAGAATATCCAAGGAGAGCAAACTTAGTTAAATAAAAAAGAGAAGAGTTAATGACAAATTTAATTAGAAAGTTTAAGAGGAAAGGTCTCTAGGGTCCTAAAAATATGTGGAGCAAGAAAAGCAAGTCAAGCCATGGTGGCTAGGAATTGCAGGAAATAAATACAACACAACTCAGAGCTGCTAGCATGGGAAAGCTACCAATGGGAAGTAAATACATCTCAACAGCTTGACACAATGAGTTTTAAAAGGACTGGGAGGAAACACAGTTATTTTGTGAGGATGGATCTAAGTTCTCTGCAAAAATATAGATCTGCTATTCTGAACAAATATTAGAAAATGAAAGCAAATTGGACTCATACCTCTGTGGCTGCTGAACTGCCACCAAGATCCCGGGATACAAAAAGGTTCACAATGGGTCTACTGATTCTTTGAGTGGCCAAAATTAATGCCAAAGGCCACCAGAAACTTAGCATCTTTCTTATTGTAGCATCTCCCTGCAGATAAAATGAGAACAGTGTTGCTGAACCACAATCCTAGAGCATAGCCAAAAGAGGAACTAAAGAAATTATTTTACAAATGCTCAGAATGCTTCAAGCAAGAGGTGAAAAATAGTATTAAAAAGCTCCTAAGCCTATAAATCAGAAAGGAACTATAGATTCTTAACAGTGTTGTCTATAACATTTGGATATTACTGTCCTGAGCATTTAATTCATGAGAGAAGTGTTCATGAAATTGATTAAAATTATTGCCTGCAGCTACAGAATTATGCAATGTGATATTTTTTTAAAAAACAGTTATTCTCATACATTTTTCTGCAAAGAGGCATCCTGGAAGATTAATGACTTTCATCACCTCACTATTGGTCCTGCATTTCTTTTAGTTCTATGCTGATTTCCTTGACTCAATGCTGAGTGTCTCTGTTTCTTAATATCAATACTAACAAAAATGACACAAAAAATATTGGAAACAGGACCACAAGAAATACTGTGGTTTCAGAGATATGTAGGAGAAGAACTCACACAATGGGTGTGATTGGTATAGAATGATCAAGTGGCATTTTATACATCAAGCTTGACATCAAGCTTGAATTAAAAGAGAATAAGTTACACTGAAGCCAGTAGGTTTTATTGCCAAACTATGAGTATGTAATTGTGATAATGTTGTACTCAACAAAAGCCCACTGGCATCTTTATAGACAGCTTCCAAGGTACAACTGATCTCTCACAATTACAACATTTGTTTTATGCTGGGATATTTTTCTAGTTACATTTTTCACACCAAACCAATTAAATTTAAGGCACAATTCCTTTATAATCATGTCCGGCTCTCAGAGACTGCCTGGACAAGTTTTCTTGGCAAGGTTTTTCAGAAGTGGTTTGCCACTGCCTCCTTCCTAGGGCTGAGAGAAAGTGACTGGCCCAAGGTCACCCAGCTGGCTTTGTGTCTAAGGCGGGACTTGAACTCACCATCTCCTGGTTTCTAGCCTGGGGCAGCACGAGGCTAGAACCGAGAGATGGTGAGTTCTAGTCTCGCTTTAGACGCAAAGCCAGCTGGGTGACCTTGAGCCAGTCACTTTCTCTCAGCCTTAGGAAGAAGGCAGTGGCAAACCACTTCTGAAAAACCTTGCCAAGAAAACTGCAGGGACCTGCCCAGGCAGTCTCCGAGAATTGGACACAACTGAACGGATGGAAAAAAAGAAAACCTTCATAACATATACAGAAACTCTCCCTCTCTCCACACATCCAGTACATTTTTCAAAAATCCTTTGCAATTATGGTATTTAGTAGCTAACTGGAATGACTAGAAAAAGTTTCCTCAATTTTTTTAAAATCAACATTACAGTACTCTATCCTTGTAATATAACATTTTTAAAACAATCCAAAGCAGCATTACAGGAGTGTGAACTATAACCCTATAATGCAAAATTGATGTATTGGATGTAATTATATAGTTAACATATTAATGTATCCAAACCTACCCCCATCTCTGGCCCACTATGGTCAGGAATAATATCATGAATGTTTCTGTAGTAACCCAGGCATAACGTGGTACATCGGACAAGTGCTCCCATGTACAAAGACAGGATTGGGATGAGGAGAGGCTCCCGGCATTCCAAGTGACTGTGTAGTAAAATAGCCACAAAAACCACCTATCCAGAAAAAAGCAAAAAAAAAGAAAAAGAGGAAGACTAGTTAGGAACACTTAAGACTGTCGGAAGGCTAAGTCGCTTGGGGCATCATCTTCCAGACATGAGATATATCTTAATTATTATTCAGAAAACTATCCCCTTAAATCGCTAAAGGCAGATGGTATATATTGATTGGCTTGCTGTATTTTTGTCCATACGCCACCTTCACAAGAGATAACAAAGAGTAACACTTAATGATCAACTGCTTTACATGCATATCACATACATATTGAGAAATTGCTCCTTTTTATTATACAGAAGTATCTGAAGATGAAGGAAGATGTCCCCACCTTCTCAACTGTACTCAAAGAACCCAACAATTTAATTAGAGAAGATATGGCCAACCTTTTCACCAAGAAGCTGTGGGCATGGACACATTTGAGGAAATGAATCAGAAAGTATTTTAAATAATTGATGGTAAACAAAATCTTCCTGAACAAATATGGAAAGAAAGTGGTGGTGCTGGTGAAACAGGAAAAACTATAATGACTGAGGTGGGGCAGGAGGGAAAGCAAGGAAACAGTTGCATTGATATAGATCTCATCCACTTCCATGGACCATTTTATAATGTTATACCCATTAAGGATATTTGAAAACACATAATGTGAGATAAATGGCAACAGTAGAAAAGTTTTAGATAACAATGTAAGCATTCAAACTGACTGAATGTTTATTTCAACAATCTTTACACCATTTCTGCAAGACAGACCTGTATAGTTATCCCAATATTGCTGATGAATGGCTGAACAGAGAGAACTTTGCTTAATTAAATCAATCAGTGATTTCATTAAGACTACAGTATACTGATATGGAAAAGGCATATCAGGTTTTAAATGATCTTGAGAGAAACCAGAGTACATGCAATAAATTATGCAACAGAATACATATTTTACACACAGAGTTGGTTTGAACCCTAATTTGTGTTCCTTTTGTGGTAGTTGTGTGGCTGGTGTGTTGTAGGAGGGTGGAATAAACTCAGATTTAAAGCTCTGCTTATCTGCATGGATCAAGATAATCTTGATCATTCTCTCCATTTCACAGGGTTGTTGTGTACCTTTAAGGGAAGTAAAAATATAACATACTATACAATAGTCATGATACAGATGAATAGTAGAGTTAATTGTTTCCCTAGTAGTTTTAGCAACTGTGTTTAAAGGCTAAAGAAATGGAACTAGAATCATCAATGTGTCTTTCCATCTGATAGCTTTCTCTTTATATTTATTATAATTATTTTAATTGCAAACAACAAGTTTGGATGACTCTCTTGAGACAACTTTACAATTCACAACTAATGCATGTGAATCTTGATGCATTCCATATGTCTCCGATGAAATAATAAATAACATCTATGTGGGCTAATTAGCAAACTACTGAGTTAATGTCTTGATTGAGAGGGATTAGGATTTAATAGAATATTTAAACGAATATATTGCAGTCTCTGGTACATTCTTTTCAACTTAGTTTTACATATCATTTAGTATGTATGGAAGCATTAACTGGGCTTAAATACCATGTTAAGGACAGAAAACCTGTTAAATTGGAGTGCTGGGCAAAAAACAAAAATGAACCGCACCTAAAAGATTAATTGTTAAAGCAGAAATTTTGAGGTAATCCCCATTTAGGATATGATAACTTGCAGTTTTTTGCCACAGCATTTGCTGTAGTACCATTGAAAACTAACAGAGAAAGTTTCTCTGTGTTGCCTTTCCCATCCAAAAATAATTGTATGATTAGTCTGAGAGATTAGTAGGAAAAGTAAAGGCTGAAGTATAGTATTAGTTTAAATACAGTCAAAAGTATATTTAATGACATCCATTTTGCACCATCTAACATTTACATGAGTCATTAGTGGTTGTTATGACATAAACAAAAAAGAGCTAAGCAAAAACACAATTAGCATCTACTATTAGAGTATAATAATAGATGCTAATAATAAACACAGAGGTCAATAACATTGTGTGTGTGTGTGTGTGTTAAAAAAAATCTCTTCTCACCCCTACGGGTGGTATGTGTCTTCCTCAATCGTGGGTCCTCTACCAGAGGCCTGGGAGTTTGAGGGTTCTGCGCAGTATCTTAGCTGTTTCTAGCACTGCACTCTTCTGGACAGAGAACTCTGATGTTGTTCCTGGGATCCACTGGAGCCCAGCTTAAGAGTCACAGCCCTGAGTGCCCCTACCACCACTGGGACCAACTTTGGCCTTTACTTTCCATATTCTCTCTAGTTCCTCTTTCAGGCACTGATACTCCTCCGGCTTCTCATGCTCCTTCTTCCTGATGTTGCTGTCACTTGGCACCACTACATCTATCAACACAGCTGGTCCTCATCTACTACCACGATGTCTGGTTCATTGGCCAGTACCTGCCTATCTATCTGGATCTGGAAGTCCCACAGTATCTTAGCCCTGGATCTTGTTCTTCCCCTGGTGTGTGTGTGCGTGTGTGTGCGTGTGCGCGCGCATGTGTGTGCGCACACGTGCCTTAATGCAGATGTCCAGGAACCAGCAGCCCAGAAACTTCAGCATCGATTCATGTGTGTTCAAACATATAAATTAACAAAGACTGTTTCAAGCATGGAAATGGTGCTGATTTAACTGGACACTTTCTGAAGCAGAACTAGTTGTAACTGGAACAAATTCTTACCTGAGCAATGACATCTGAAATAGAGGCACATCCAACCAGAAAGCTGTATTTGTGTTTCAGAAGAATGCCTGCGTGTGTCCAAGCCTGACAAAAGGAAGAAAAATAGTAGATCATGAATTGAGATGACTTTTAATTTTGGAATACCGGTGAAATGAATACAGATTACACAACCACAGCATTTGCTGGAATGGTTCTGGAGCACTAAAAGTCATCATTTCTCTCTCCTCACCAGTGTATGAACTCAATCTTACTATATTGTGTATTAGGATGGGAAAATGATTCCAGTGCAAAATGTGCTTTTTAATCATAAAGCATTGTGGCAGGTTAACATTGTTTAGCCTTGAACTCCTGGATGTTCAGTTACAATTTCTATCCTCCCTAGCAATGACCACTAGTCAGGAATTACAAGGTTACGCACCATCATTATCTGGGGATGCATATGTAGAAAAAATTATGGCATTTTCCACAAGGATACAGATCAGTCGTTTACAAAACGAATTATGGATACAGATATATTTTAAACATTAGTATCAATAAATTATGTATAATTATTTAATTGATTACTGTTTGGAACATAAGCTAACTCTTTAATCTGACTGGGAGGGTGGAGCATGGACATACGTTTGATGACAGTTGTAGAGTGCGACCAGAGTAATTGGAGAGAGTTAACTTCTCAAAATTACAGTAAGCCCTCAAATGAATGGACTCTGGGGATAAACAGTGCTTACTAAAGCAGATGACCATTAAATCCAAACAGAATTTTACATATGCACAGTCATGTACAGTGGTCAGACAGATTTTGACTACTGTATCCAAAGTCCACTCAGGTAAGGTCCACTAAATCCAGGGTTTATATAACAATTACTTATGAAATAAATGAGAGATAGTGAGGCAGCTGTCTTATAAACAAGCTTTTATAGAAATCTTTGAAGAGACTGAGATTGCACTAAAAAAGAAAGGCAAGAAGATGGAATGAACTGACTTTTCTGGAACCAACTATAGAAGCTACATAAACCATAGCTGAGTAAAAAAAAAAAAGCTATCTATTTTACAAGATCTCCAAGAGCAAGGATGTAATTTCTGTTGCAAACTCACCATGGCATCCATAAAAGGAAAAGCTGCAAGATAAAGGAAGGCCTTGCGTGTTTTACTTCCCACAGAATCGTCAACATGATGCAACTTGTTAATGATGTAGTATCCCAGATCACTATATGCTGCAGAATAATAAGAATAACAATAATAACACAGGAGTACTACTGAACAACAATAATAAGTAGCAATAGCAGTGATATTTAATAATTTGGGTGTCTCAGGATAAAAGGAAACATGAGTTCTTTTCCACCTGAGATTGACAAAAACTCACTGCTTAGAAGGCTGCCAAAGTTTGTTACAGTACTTCCTTTTTTCTTCTTCACTGATTTTTACTCAGCTCATTCACTCTTCTCCCTGTCTCTTCTGATCCATCTTGTCTTCCAGGGTCGCTGGAAGATGATATTGTCCTATCTTAGTTCCCTAATTGTCCTCTTGGGAGCTGGGGCAAATGTTTTATGATATCAAACCAGGACTGAAATACGTGCATAAGATTTGGTTGGTTACCATATTTTTCAAAAAGCTGCTATCCTCTAAGTTATTACTGCCCTTAAAAATATTTTGTTATTCTTCTAAGAAACATATTTATGAAATCAAAGGAGATTCAGGGTTAAGTTGAAAAATTATGTTGAATCCAGAGGACCAATTTTCTTTAAGTAAATATTAACTGCTTTCAAAGATCTAATCAAGTAACTGAGTACTGAATTTATACTGACAAATATCCCCAAGTGATTCTGATTACATTCTCTAACCAACTGCTGACATCAGCAATTTTGAAAAACAATGATTTCATACTAGCATGATGAAAGCCACCACATCAAATGTGGCACACTACCTCAATGCTTCATCAGTTAATCTTCTCACACTAATATAATTTGAGGAAATGCATGACGCAGATAAGAATGTTATCACTTATGTAGCACGGGTGCTCGTTTTTATCTTTCATGTTTAATTTTTGATGCTTTAGCAAGTTTTGTTTTTAATTTCTTAATCCTGTAAGCAAACTTGAGGTTTTGCCTTACCTTAAAAGGCAATTGAAAATGATTTCAAATAAATAAATGTTAAGGTAAAATATGTGCAAACGAGTGAACAGTACTTCATTCTTTCTTCTATACCAATGCTGGATACCAATGTTGTACCACTATTGTGACATGGAGCCCCTTCATTTCAATGGTTTAATGCCTGTTTCTTATCCACTCCATCTGAATTTCTTCCGACTTCTCTCTACTTATAAATGTATTATTATTACAACATGAAGACTAGAATAGGCTTTGGAGATAGTTTGAAAAACCCATTGTTTTAAGAATTTTAGTTAGTGATATTTTGACATAAAGTAAGCACTAAGTTTTTCAACAGTTCTCTTCATGCATGTTGAAATAGCTAGACAGAGATAGGGGTCAGGAACAAGCTTGAAACCCAAATAAGGCATATTTTGTTACTGGTGACAACATGAAGGTACCCTCAGCCAAGAGACACAGCTTTGATCAAAATCTAAAGGGCAGGGCAGGGAAGTCCCAGTTCTGTCTAAAATTATGATGGACAAATATCTAAGGAAACTGGATGAATATGAAGTAGTAATGGATTAGCCAATCATCTAAGCAGAGGTACAATTTCAACAGCAATTGTGAAGCAAACGTACCTATCAAGGTATGAAATACAGCAGCCACGGCACCAGCTACAACCATACACAAAACTGCTTTGGTTCTGTCTCTCTTACTGTTGACAAAAACCAGACCCACATTTTTGAAGTCACTCATTGGACCTGTGAAAAACTTCATAAGTGAGTATGCCAACCCATAGCTGGCTAGCATTTCTACAGCATCTTCCTTAACAGCCGCAATACCTCTATTCAAGGCCTAAATGGAAACATAGAAAATAGAAAGGAAGAGAAATTAACATATGCCAAATGTTACTAAACATGATTACTAAACTTTAATCAGCTAAAGTAAAAAAAAAACATACACATTATTTTATGTAGCTTAGAAACAGTAAGTGCTTCCATATATATATATATATATATATATATATATATATATATATATATATAGTGCAATTCTCCTTCCTTATTCATGGAATTTAAAGAAGAGCCCAGAAATTATCTTCCATTTGTAACCTTCCTGCTTTCCTATCACAGAAGTCAGCAATATGGAGTTCACAGGCACCATAGCATCTGTTGCCTCCAAAAAAAATACAACCATGATCCCCTAAAATTCAATCACAGGAGTATGGCAAAATCTCACATGGGACCTCATGAAATTTCAGAATTCTCACATGAGATCTTACAAGCTGAACTTTGGCAGGTGGGTTGGGTGCATCATATGATGGCATCCAAGGCCTGATAAAGCTGTTGACCACAAGTATAAACCAAAGAGGAAACAACATAATAATTAATACATAGCTTTATGAACCATATACTGAAAAGTACCCTTTCACAATTGTACCCTATATCTGGTATTATGCTTGATTTGCACTATTTAACTTTTGAACTTATGCAATTATGTGTAGAGAATGAGAGAGGTGACCCTGACAGAAATATGCAAGAACTGTTACAAAGGCAAAGTGGGCTGAAGCATTCTTTAACCCTGTGAAACAAGGTAATATTTGGAAGCAGTTCAAGCAAACACCTCCCTGAACCACTGCATGTAAGGAGGGGAGACAGAGCACAGTCAGACTTGCAAGATTCTGTTATTACGGCCTATTTCAAAAAAGTGTAGTTTTAATTTTCCTGTGGAGTTGATTTTCTGGTCTGGTCTACCTAGAGAGATTGACATTATGGGACATTTAATTTGAAGATTTTTATTGAGACGGCTTTTCTACACTGTAACTATGACTATAAACAGATCAACTTCTTGGTCAAACATTGTTCACTTAATTTGATTTCCCCTCCCGCCCAAAGAAAATAAATTTCAACATACAAACTAAGCAAAGAAGTTTCACTCACAGAAATAGGTTAAAATTTTCCTGCTCTAAGACATTCACAAAAACGAATGCATACCAACTGAACTTTATATATTAAGCAAATTTCTTTCAAGTGCCATTTTCCCCCTAGTTTCAATAGTGAAAATACATTAATACTGCTTTATTCCATTTCATGCACTGCCTCATGTTAATAAACAAAATATAAAGTACTCAGTTCTACAAAGTTGTAGACTCTTTCCAAAATGTATCTTTTTCTTCACAAGTACACTGTTTGTTCCCACACACATACAACCCTTTTTTTTTTTTTTTGGCTTGCTTGCTTTAAAACACAATTGCTAGATTCAATAAGGAGCAATTATCTCCCTTCTATTTTCTGTTTGTGTGCTGAATTCCTGGTTGTCTTGAGTTTCAAGATAAAAAGATTTAAAGCCCATTTCCCTGTTCCATGTTCTAAAGTTCTCTTGATGTTCCTTTATATATCTGTGTACACTGTACCTACATTTGAGCAATACAGTCATTTCCATCCTTCCATAAATATGTTTCAGTGTCAAAGCACATAGAAAGAAAGTGAATCTATTACCAACAAGCTGGCAGCCTGACACTATTCATCTGACATAATACTCTCAGTCTCTGATTGCCCAGATAAAAGGATGATTTAAGAACAGGATTTAGAGCAATGAAGCACACAGAGAAAATGACTGACTCTTCACACTGTATTTTGCCAGCAGCTGCAGGAGAAGAGTCATAGCATGGTAGAGAGGCGGGGAACCCATGATGCAATGGAAAAAAGTAGCAAGTGTTAATTTGGCTATGACTCCACAATGACCACAGAAGCCTTCATGCAGAAAGCATTCCTTTCACCTCTGGCTGCCCCTGAGCTTACAAACATTAGTTTGCAGGAGCAAGCCTTTAGCAAGGATGCGTTTCCGAGAGAAGGGAAGATTATTAAATCACTTGATGATGTTCTGGGGCATTTGGGGATGAAAAACTGCTTAAGGGGGAAGGTGGAGTAAATTATGAGGCATATAATTCTCCTTCCCAACTCAAGTTACATTAAACAGCACAAACTTGTATCATTCAATTAACTTCAGGTGGTTTGAGTTCTATAGCAAAGCACTTTTTCTATTCAGCACAAAACTAAGCTTCTGAAACTCACTGCTACAAGATTTAGGGATGTGCCAGAAGCTTAAGCAGGATTATACAAATCCATGGAGGATATAATTTCAGAAGGTGAATTAAACATAGTAGCTAAATGGAACCTCTACGTTCACAGAGAGTGCTTACTAAATGCTAGAATGCAAGACATGTCAAGAAGGTGAGCATTTGTATATAGCCTCATTTGACAGTACCTAATTCATGAAGTATAACCAAAAAATAGACATTTTCATGTTTGATTTATAACGATTATAAAATGATTGGCCAGGAATCGGCTTGTAGAGCTAGATGGCACCTTGGTCCTGTGTAGTTGTGTTCTCCTTGTAGGCTTTTGCTAATCACTCATCATGAGATAATGTCTCAGCTCAGTTGTTCCACTAAGAAGGAATAGTTCACTGGAGAAATTATGGAAGATCTGACACTGTAATGACGCCATGCAAAAGCTGGTTTCCCAGTGGGTGGCCACTAAAATAAACCTAACATGAATGCTGGTTGCTGAGTTTAATTAACTACCTCCAGACAAACCAAATGTTTTGACTGACTGGTTCAGCATTTCCCTTTTTAAAGCCAAAGAGAAAGAGCTAATAAATCAGAAATGTCAAATGTTCACTGGTATAGTCTCTAATAAATCACTTTTTCCCCAAACGCTGGAAAGCTGGGTTAGTTCCTCGACCCCATCCAGATTAAACTTGGAGGATTCATGTCATTCCTAATAATGTGGCTGTTCAGATCCCTGTCTAAACATCTACTTATGTGCCCAACACAGATCTCTCTTTGGGAAAGACTGTTCCTCTTTAAGACTTGAAGGTCTTTTGGAGTCTTACAGACATAAAACACAGACTTCATGAAAACAAGAGAAGAACTCTGATGATTAATAGACATTTTATCCAAATACAGATATTGCAAGTTAATTTAGGCCAGATCAATGTCAGTACTTCAGTTACAGGACATACAGCAAAAATAACAAGGCTTTATGAAAACCAAAACAACTTAATAACACCTGATGAAATGCCTAGCAATTCTTACTCTTTGCTACACATGAAGAATAAAGTGTTCTTGCAATAAGAAAACTGTCCTTTACTAATGTACAGTGATTTATATAGCTTAATATAGTTAGTACCAATTGTCCAAGCGAAATATCAATGCACGTGCTTTGTTTGCTATTTTCTTCCAAACTAATTGGATAGATAGCTGCAATCCTTATCAGTTCTAAGACCAACTTAAAATTTTAATGGATTGGCACCTACAATAAGGTTTTATGACTTCCAGTCCATTATATCCATCAGCATTATGGAATCTCATCTTGCTCCTTGGCTGTTAAAAGCAGTCAGATAAAATCATTATCTAACCATTAACTGTGAACAAGCCAAAGTAGGTTGCTGCAATCCTTCTCACCTGGGTGGGGGTGAACCTTAATTTAAAAATTTAAATTTTTACTTTAATTTAAAAATTTAACAATGTAGGATTGGGAAATCAGTAATAACAGCCCTGAAAGGAGGGCCACCCCAGAGGTTAATAAGTGTTAGTTCTAGCAAGCCCAAGGCAATGCTTGATTTGCTAGTGCAGGTCAGACATGATAGAAGGATGGGTAGTAGGGAATCAAAAACCTAATTTTGTGCAACCTCAGAGAGGCAGGAAAGTTGCTTAAAAGTCACAATTCTTTATTTTGCTGAGCCTAGAGCAACTGTTAATATGAAAGGTTGGTACCTGTTATTTTAAGGTAAGAAGCTGAGGAACATTTGCAGCACAGTGGGTAGGCATGGAAAAGACCACAATAGTGGTCTAGAAAAAAACAGTGAAGGGAAAATTGCTGACAAAATAATAGAAAAACAGTTACAGTGGTAATGGCATTTCCCCTAGAAAAAACAGTGTGTATATATGAGTGAGCATGAGTATGTGTAAAAGTATAGACTTTTTTTACAAAGTTAAACACAGAAAATAGAAGAAAATTAAGAAAGGAAGAAAGATAAAGTGTTGAAAACAAAAGAGAGCAAAGAAAAAGAAAGAGATGAAGAAAAAAGAAAAAAAGATAAAGAAGCGACTTCCGATCTTCTTTATAGCAGTTATAAACATACATGATACCATTTCCCCTCTTCAAAATTACATAACATAGTTCCTTTCTTCCCATATACAGCCCTTTTTAACTGCTAAATCCAGAAATCACCAGTTCATTTTTATCCATTTTCAGCAAAAAGCCCATAAAAGGTTTCCAGTTTTTTCTGAAAGTAATAGTTGTTCCTTCTCTAATCAAACAAGTCAATTTAGCCACTTTTGCAAATTCTACCATCTTCAGGATCCACTCCTCCATTGTAGGTATTTTTGTATTTTCCATCTTTGTACGTATAATAACCTTACTGCAGTTATCATATATAAAACCAATCATCCATGAGTCTTTTCTAATTGATTATCCATAAGTGCTAGTAAGAAAAATTCTGGTTTCATCTGAATATTAATTTTTAAAATTCTATGCATCATCATGTGTATTTGAATCCAATATTTTTTCACAAGTCCACCATGCATGGTAAAATGTTCCTTCATGCTTTTCACATTTCCAAAAACAATAAGAAGTACCTTTATACATCTTAGATAATTTCTCTGGTGGCATTTCCCCTAGAAAAAAACAGTTTGGGCAGTACATATATACAGAAAAAGTCCTAATGTTCCCTCTTGGACATAGCCACAAAACTGGAAAAAAAAAAAAAAAAGATCAACAGATCTGAACCCATCTCTTATCACTGTAAAATGAAATATCTAGATGTTCAGTACTTACGTGTTTGTGAGTGGGCACGCCTTCAAATCAGTGTTGACTCCTGGCGACTGTCTGGACTAGTCCCTGCAATTTTCAGAAGTGGTTTACCCTTGCCTTCTGCCTAGGGCTGAGAGAGTATGACTGGCCCAAAGTCACCCAGCTGGTTTTGTGTCTAAGGCAGGACTAGAACTCACCGTCTCCCATTTCTAGCCTGGTGCCTTAACTATATACAGTGGTACCTCGGGTTACGAATGCCCCTCCTTACGAATTTTTTGCGATACGATCAGCTCCGGCCCCCAAAATTTACCTCGCCGTGCGACCTCCGCCTCGAGCTACAACCGGATCCGCGGCCATTTGCCCTGCTGCCACGTGGTCGCGCCTTCCTGTGGGCGAGATCGCGGTAGCAAGGAGACGTTCGGTGAGGCTTGTGGTGTGTTTTGTGGCGTTTGGAAGGTTTTTGGTGTGCTTGTCAGCATGGCTCCAAAGAAAATGCAGAGCCGTATGTATTTACATTGAACCTTATGGGGAAATTTGCCTCGTGGTGCGACCAAATTCGGAGGGCGGATTAGCCGTATTTACATTGAACCTTATGGGGAAATTTGCCTCGCGGTGCGACCAAATTCAGAGGGCGGATTAGCCGTATTTACATCGAACCTTATGGGGAAATTTGCCTCACGGTGCGACCAAATTCGGAGGGCAGAACAGATTAACCGTATTTACATTGAACCTTATGGGAAAATTTACCTTGCGTTGCGACCAAATCAAGTTGCGATCAGAGTCACGGAATGGATTAAGTTCGTAACGCGAGGTACCACTGTAATTATTTTATTATATCCTGTATTTATTTCTCTTGTAATTTTCTCTACCCAGCCCTGCTATAGATCATTCCAAAATGTTAGGCATTTTGTACAGAAGTACAAATTTAGGATTATAAAAAAAAATTGACTGCTTTTTCAATGCCATTTCTATAATGATTTTTTATACACACTGGTATATCATTTATGTGCTCTCATTGCTTCCATAACTTTGTACTATCTGACTAAACATTCAACAATTGTTGTATTATACTAAAAATATTATTTCTTTGATATACATACATTGAGGATTTGGTTTCAATAGATACTGATTTCTTCCTAACTCTTCCTAATTCTTAGTCTATACCCTGTCATTAGTTTAGTTTTACGCAGAGTCCCAGCTTAAACACAGGTCAACAGTAGTTTATAAAAATGTGTAAGTGTTAAAGGTAAAATAAAGACTCGAGTCAAGCTCAGCCTCTAGTGATGACAAGGACAAAACCGTGTCATTTTGTTGGCAACAATAAGGAAATGGTTTTCTGCTGCCAATTTTTGTGATTAAAAAACTTCTTGGTCTAGTGTACAGCCCTAGGTCTCTCATCTAACTACTAAAACCAGACCTGACCCTGTTTATCTTTTTTCAAGATCAGCAAAGGTTGGCCTACTCTTAAAGCATCTTAGTGTTAAATGACACAAGACGTACCCTCTTTATTTTGTTCTCACAGATGTAGTATGAGATATTTTCAAAAGGAGACTAGACAAATTCCTAAAGGGCAGGTCTATCAATGGCTATATGATGATTGGGTGAGCCTCCAGCCATGGAGATAATCTGTCCCTACCTACTAGGTGCATAGGAGCAACAATGGGGGAGAAAGGTTGCCTTGATCCCTCACTTTTGTACTTCCAAAATTCATGGGGTGAATATGAAGCTACCATGTGAGATGGAAAGCTGGCTAGATGGGCCTAGGCCTGATTCAGCAGGTTCAGTCTCATGTTCTCTTTAATACTCACATTTATTTGACTCATAGAGGTACCACATGGGGATTGCCAACATTTTTCAAGAATTTTTCACTGTTCATTTACTGGATTATAAACAAAAGTACAGAATTTTGCTAGCAAGGCAAAGTGCCATTTACTTTAAAGAGACCAAGTGACCAACAAAGTAACAGGTGAAAAAATAAATATATGTAGTTAAACAAAACTCTATGATTGATTTTTTTTAGCAGAACTGTGTAAACTAGAATTATGGTGAAATAAACTACATCTGATTACACTAAGGATGTACTACTACTAGATTCTTGATTAGACATACATGGTACAATGACCCATGCCATGTTAACTCTGGAAATTAAGCCTCTTCCTTCTATAGATCATCAGTTTTGGATGACAGAGAAATATTTTATACCACATACATTAAAACAGCAATGGCCAGTAAGCTGTACTGAAAGGTAAAACTATTAGTAGACACAGTGATGAAGGAAATGGCTTCTGCTCTATCACTGGAAAGAGACTGTGGATGTGATGCATGTTGTAGACAACAGAAATGTGATTTATTTGAACAAGGTTAAAATAGGTATGTTATCATCTCTGGTAACCCTTAATGGACTTTTGCTGACATCAGGACTGAAATGATGAGGCTTTAAGGATTTGTTTATAGATAAGAGATGGGATAGGAGAAGAAGAGATCATTTGTTGTATTTTAAGAGAAGGTGATAAGTTACTAAAATTGTTTACACTTGCTCTGATGAAGGGGGAAGTCACTTCTTTATAGATCTTTTCTTTTTCTTCATTGTAATCAACAGAAACTGTTGTATAATTGTTGAATATATGATAGTAGAGTTTGTGATGAAGATGGAAGACTGCCGT
Source organism: Liasis olivaceus (assembly GCA_030867105.1). NCBI lineage: Eukaryota > Metazoa > Chordata > Lepidosauria > Squamata > Pythonidae > Liasis > Liasis olivaceus. The sequence goes on from CM061350.1 coordinate 83,074,801, forward strand.
TTTGTGAGAGTGCTGTCAACATTCCAAATGTGCCCACTGGCCCCAAAAGTTTGCCTATTCTCATCTTATGGCAACATAAAGCTAGTACTATTTTAATTCTTTTTTACATATTTCTCTAAAGAACTCCTCTCTTTTCACTGTGTTATTCACATAACAGGTTTTTTACTTGTTAGGCTGATAAGAGATAGAGAAATTGATGGCAACCTATTTATTGAAACTGTTCCTCAACTACAGCTAAAAATATGTTTTTAAAATCCATAAACCTTGCTTTTTTTAATCGTCAACATTTTAATACGCATTTTTTAAAATAAACGTTAGAACCCAGATTAGGGATTGCGTAACCATTTGATGACATAGGTTATTGTCTGGGAAGTGTACCAGACAGGCAACCAGCCAGTCAGGGAGAGTTTGCTGCCAGGAAGAATCAATGTGGCAAACATCTTCCTCCCCATCGTCAAAAATAACATATGATCCCAGTGCAATGAGTAAGTGTTTTCTACTCAAGTTTAATGAGGAAGCACCACTCTCTTTATTTGAGAAAGGTTACTGCTGAGATAGATATCCTATGTAACTGCTGGGAAATACTCAGATGGAAGAATCTTCATCCCTAGAAAATGTCAATATTTCATTAAGGCTTGAGGAAATGCAGTAAACATTTTTTTAGACTGCTGTGTGTTGTAACCATAATTTGCCAAACTCCTTGCCTTAGAACATGCATTATACATATGTATGTCTGGGTTTGTGTGTATGCATGCATGTGTATTGGTATGCGTGTGTGTGTGTATACACACACATATATATTAGAATATTTGTCCATTTAGTGCAGTGGTGTAGCTCGGTCAGTTGTGGCTTTCCTAGGTTACAGGAAGAGCTACTTCCCACAGTCTGCTATGCAACTCTAACCCTTAATTGCAGATGCAGGAACTGAACCAAGTGAAACAACTCAAGATTATGTTTCATGTTGCCCTAGGACAGACTTGCTGCTGTGGTACATGATGACCCTCAGCAGTATTCTCTGGTTCATGACAGAATATAAACAAGTGTTTTCTTTTTCCTGGAAATGCCCAAGATATTCAAGAACCACCAAGAAAGCACATCTCAATGAACATGGAATGGTTACTAATTAAGTAGTTTGGTTTAAAAACAAAAGGGAAAGCATAAAGAGCACTGTGCCTCAGAGGATAGGTGGGATACCTTGCCCATCTGACTGAAATTTTCTTTTAAACAAACGAAATGAATGAAAGGCAGACTGTTTTCTATTATATATACTGTTTTTCCTCAGAACAGAAACCCATGTTTCAAATAATACCATTGTTTTAAAAGCATTTCTTATTGAAAACAGGAAAATAAAGGACATCCCACCATGCCCCCTTTTATATTACCCTATTCTGATAATTTGTCCTTATAAAAGTAGCATACAGTATTCCTTTCCCCAGCTTTTGTCTTCAAGGTGTTATCCCAGAATGCACATCAGACCATTCAATCTTCTGTATGTCAGCAAAAGTAGCAAATTTGCTATACCTTGGCTTAGCTATCACAAACTGTTAGGCACCATGGTTAAAAGGAAACCTGTTCCTGCAACATCCTGCTATATGTATTATTTGTTGCATTTGTTTGTATACTATTGCTCTTGTCCACCACTTTGAGTAAAGCCTTTTTAGAATTGGAGTGTCTATAAATTCTACAAATAAATAGTTGCTAGAAGGAACACCAAAAGAGGCAATTGCTCTCAAGGTGCACTTGAGAGTTTCTCAGATGTAGTTGGCATACTAATGTTCAGGAAGGAGAATTCCAGATGGTGGTTTTCAAGCTGAATAAGTATCTTCTTACATCCATATAGATCAGAAGCCAATTACAGCTCTGAACAATGTTTATTCACAAATCACTTAGCTGTTTTCACACTTGCCCTTTGCTCCACACTTCCTAAATGTGGTATCTTTGGCCATATTGGCTAGGAATTCTGGAAGATGCAGTCCCAACAACATTCAGAGGACATCAGTTTGGCAAAGTCGGCACTATTATGAAGAAACAAGAAGAGGTCTTGGTTCCTTTTCACTCTTTATTACCACCTCACATGTTGTTGTTGCTGCTGCTGTTATCCTCTGGAACTGTGGAGAAATTTCTCACTGAACCTATGGCTACTTTAACTGTCCTCATGCTCCAGGATCATAAGCATCCAGGTCACAGCTGAAATAAAACTATTACAATAGAATGACCTTTCTTGTGAGAGGACAATGTACACCATCTGAACTTTTATAATTTTTTTTTTAAAAACCTGGGCTATATTTGAGAACTCTGACAGTCTTTGCTACTCCAATATGACACCGTGTCCTGTATTTCTAAAACTATTTTTATCTGACATGATCATTCTTCTGTATATTTTTTCTAGTAGATGTCTCAAGGTTATTAAAGCTCCAGACCATTACTGAACTCTTAAGAACTTTTCCTACTGAGCACATTACACCCACAGACTAGGCTGTGGTTCTTATGCAAGACCAACATATTAAATAAAGTCTCAAGCAGATACAACAGGTACTTTACAACTTTGTTACTTGATGCATGATGTTACCAGGATTATCAACCAGAACTCCAAGAAGCAGAATGGCAAATTATACTATATCCTTCCTTAATGGTGAATCTGCCAATTCCCATTTAAATATTTATATAACTTTTATTAATTTAATACAAAACACAAACAAAAAATAAACAATATACAAAGTTATAGAAAAAAGAAAACAAAAGAGAAAGAAATGAAAATAGGGCATATATTCACAGATACAAATACATATATAAAAGTTCTATGTAAGGATTTCAATGAATGGGCCATATTTCCTTATTTCCATTTTTAACCTATTTCTAACCTATATAAAGTAATCCATTCATAAACTGTTGGTAACATCACTTCTGCAGACCACTGAGTAGTTGGGACAATATGTTTATCTTTCCAGTGCTGAAAAGTAAGTCTTGGCGTAAGTATAGCATACAGAATTCCCCTTCTTCATTGAGAAGTCACTTTTCTTACAGTAAGAATGGAGTCCAAAAGAATATTATCTGAAAATATTAAGTCTGCTCTTAAAGTTGTTAATACATGTAATAACTTCCTTCTAAAATATAATAGTAAGACATGTTCAAACATATGTTTAAATGAAGCATTAATTTCATTCCATCTCCAATAACATCATGATTTACTCAAGCTTTTCTGCATAAATGCAAGAGAATCCAGTAAAACTTAAGATTCACTCAATGGTCCGGTAAAGAAAAGGTGCTGGGTGCTAAATAAGGGTTAAGAATAGATGACACCTGATTTGTGAACACCTGATGAATTCATATGGTTCATCAAATATTTTGTATATATGTATGTAGGCATATGTGTATGTTTGTATATGTATGTGCACATGCACACACACACACTCCTACATATAAGAGCCATTTTATACTGACTGGAAAAGACCACTGTTCTTGACCTGCAGAACTTATACCCTACTAAACTGAAAACAGCTCACCTCTCTGATACAAAAATGGGAAGAACAGGACAAATCCCAAACTGGTCATCAACCAGGGCTAGCAGACTGCATCTGGTTTCATGCATCATCCTGTTGTACTTCTGTTGTATAGATTGTGTACCAAAATATGCTATCTCCCCTTTCCAGAGAAGTAACACATTGCGGGGGGGGGGGGGGGGAGGGCTTGGCCATTACAATTAAAAAAGACATTGCATGTGCTAGAATGGTGGGCATTTTGTTGGCAAATACTGGGACGATAAATGGCATATTATAAGGTAGGATTTTTATCCTACCTTCCCTCCAAGGTGGCTTACGTAGTGATCTCCCTCACAACAACTCTGTAAAATAGGTTGAGTTGAAAGAGAGTAACTGGTCCAAAGTTATCCACTGAGTTTCTTTGTTTGAAGTCGGACTTGAAGCTAAGCCAACTAGGTCTTAGTCCAACACCTTAACCACTATACCACACTGTTTTACATAAAATCTTCCTTAAATACCCTGTAATTTTATAGTCTTGGTCTAGCCAGCATATCTGTATAAACAACCTTAACTACCTCCTGGGAGTCAACAGACAACTACCTTCCTTCCCATCAAGGAAAATCACTGCTTTATAAGTAATATCCACAATTGGGTGCCATTTAGTGAGGACATGGAGGCATCATTTCCTCCCCCTCCTCCAATCCCAATGTATGTTTTCTTCAGGAGCACCTATATTTCTGATCCATTCACAGGTCCTGGTAGGCAAAAAGTAAATAATATAAAACCATTACATGAACTTGTAGGCTTCCCAAAAGGTTAGCCCTTACTACTTTGCTTTGTAAAATGATTAAGAAGAATTACTATTTGGTCTGTATTATTACATTATTAATTATTATGATATAAAAATATTTTCATTTAATATTCCATATATTAAGATTGGGCTTCCTTGCCAAACCTGAACATTCTACCCTCAATAATTATTTATTCCTAGCCTCGTCTAAGAAAACAGTCATGGGCAGCTTGTAGCTCTAAGTGTTGCTAAACTACCATTTCTATAGATCCAGTCTGAATGACTTGTGACACAGCACACTAGGAATAGTACAGTAACATCAGGAGGACTACAGATTGTCCACTTCTGAACAAGTACAACTGTATCCTTTTAACCAAACAAATATGATTTTTTAAGTCCTTTGTCACATTTGAGATAAGCAAGACAAAGGACCAATTGAGTTTAGGTATAATGGTAAGATATGTTTGCATGTTAGCCCTATAGTATACCACACAACAATTCATGCTACAGTTAAATGCAGGCTTGCTTAACAGAAAGTCCCACTCAGTACAGTTGCAATTGCCTTTGAGTAAATATACATAAAATGGGCTGTGAAAGCATAGATGTCCATACTATATTGTCATCCCAATGTATAATTTTCCTTCAGAACAAATTGCCTTTATTAGGTTTTGCTTTTCTTTCAATACTTAGCATTGATCTTTGTCCTCTTCAGAAGATTCCCTCCCCTACCTCAACGCAAATATGTTATATTTAATGATAGATGGGGGTAGAATGGAGAGGCCTATAATTATAGCTTCAATTATAACTATTATGGGCAAACTTTTGAGATATGAACAATGGATTGAATGCAAATACCCTTTTGAGAAAAGGCATTTAACACAGGAAAATTCAATTCGTTCACCAGTGCTACAAACCCGGTAACTGGATATAACTATTATAATCCTTGGCCTGGTCTGCAAGAACAATTTGCACTTCTCCTTAACTGTCTCAATGACATATGCTGCTGTCAAATTATTATTCTGCTATTAGAGATTGATCTTTCCTTCTGAGTCATGATCAGTGCTCCAACTTTCCCATATAACTGTAACGAACTGCCACTTGTTGATCTTAAAACCAGTAACTCTCCTTGCAACCAATATTGATTCAAAAGAAAGTTCATTTATTAAGAATAAGTGTACAGATCCAAAGCATTGCTGAGACTGAATAAAAGCGCGCCAAAAACTGCTTTTCTTTCTTTTCCCCCCCTTTCTTCGCCCTTAGTTCTTGTCTTCTGATTCCCTTGCTGGCATGGCCTTGAACATTCCAGGGCTTGTGATAAGAAACCATCTGCATCAAACGGTCTCTCCTTCCTACTCCCCCTCCCCTTTTCCAATGGCAGAACCGCAGCATGTAGAAAAAATCATTTTTGTAAACTAGCCATATAATAATCTATTATAAAATCTTGCGAGGATTCTGACATACTGCCCCTCCACAGAAAAGGATGTCAGTCAGATGATTCCTCTTTTTCACTCTAAAAGGAAAAGCAAAGATACACATAATACAATAACCAATCTAATTGTTAAGGCTTTGTAGGATAAGCATCATAAAATTTTTTAACTAAACGTGGGGCCTTTACATGTTTCTTGTCAACCCATTCAGCCATTGACTTGGGAAAATGTTTCCACTGAATTAAAAATTGAACCCCCCCCCTGTGCTTTCTGCTGTCCAGTATTTCTTTAACTTCAAAATGTTGTTCTCCTTCAACCATCAATGGTTTAGGAGGTACTGGAGAGGGATGCCACTGAGAAGACTCCTTATATGGTTTCAGCAGGTCGCAGTGGAATACTGGATGGATTTTTTTAAAGGTGGCAGGCATCTGTAATCGTAGTGAAACTGGATTAATTACTTTATCGATGACAAAAGGCCCTATGAATCTTGGAGCGAGCTTTCTGGAAGGTTGTAATGATTTAAGATGTTTAGTAGATAAAAGAACCTTATCTCCTACTTTCCAGTCTTTTTCTGGTGTTCTCTTAGCATCTGCAAATTTCTTGTATGTAGCTCTGGCCTCCTGCAACGAGGCAGCAATCTGAGGCCACACTTGTGTCATCTGCTGGATCCACTCATCAACCGAAGCGACTTGAGTGGTCTGCTTAGGCAGTTCTGGGATGGGTACAAAGTCTTGTCCTGTAGCTATTTTAAAAGGGGTGAGACCAGTGCTTTGGTGCACTGCATTATTATAAGCTACTTCAGCGAATGGTAACAGTTCATCCCAATTGTCTTGTTGGTAGTTAATGAAACATCTCAAATATTGTTCCAATACTGAGTTCAGACGTTCACATGATCCCGCTGTCTGGGGGTGGTAACCCGAACTCAAGCCTTGCGATGCCCCCAGTAGTTTTAGGAACGCTCTCCAGAATTTGGCAGTAAACTGGACCCCGCGATCCGAAATTATCCGTTCTGGGACCCCATGAGCTCGGTAGACATGTTGTATGAATAATTTAGCCAATTTGGGTGCTGATGGAATGGCTTGGCATGCCACAAAATGTGCTTGTTTGGAAAAAAGGTCTGTAACTACCCAAATAACAGTCTTTTTGTTGCTTTCAGGCAGGTCTACAATAAAATCCATGCTTATTTGCTTCCAAGGCGCTACAGGGTTTGCTACTGTCTGTAGAAGCCCCATTGGTTTGCCCCCTCTCTTTTTGGCCATAGCACACGTGGGGCATGTGGCTACATATTCCCCTACATCTTTTCTCATTGTTGGCCACCAAAATTGACGTCTGATCAGATGTAATGTTTTCACAAAACCAAAGTGCCCAGCTGTTTTGCTGTCGTGACTTCTTTGCAAAACCCACTTTCTAGCATCTGCAGGGACATATAGCTTGTCTTGCCACCACCATGCCCCTTGTTTGTTTACTAGCAACTGGCTGTTGCTTTTGAACCACTCATCCTGAGCAATCTGGGCATTTAATTTTACCAATAACTCTCCTTCTGGTTGTCCTTCACCCTTTTTTTTCTGAGCTCTAGTGACCACTCTTAGGGCTGCTTGGGTACATGGAATTACTGGAGCGACTACTTCCTCCCGTTTGCTATTGTGTTGAGGCAACCGAGACAGAGCATCTGCCAGAAAATTTTTTCCCCCAGGAATATACTTCAGGGAGAAGTTAAATCGATGAAAATATTGTGCCCATCTCATTTGCTTTGGTGACAGTTTCCTCGGTGCAGTCAAAGCCTCTAGATTCTTGTGATCAGTCCAAATTTCAAATGGATGGGGTGACCCCTCTAACAAATGCCTCCAACAAACTAATGCCCAGCGTACTGCGAACGCTTCCTTTTCCCACACCAACCAGCGTCTCTCAGTCTCTGAAAATTTCCGGGATATGTATGCACAAGGAAACAGTTCCCCCCCTGCCCCCTTCTGCAACAACACAGCTCCCACTGCTACATCCGAAGCATCTGCCTGTATGACAAATGGCTGTTCTGGATCAGGGTGTTTTAAGATTGGTTCAGCCGTAAACAGACGCTTTAAACTTTGAAACGCCTCCTGGCACTCCTTAGTCCAGGCTAAGGGGGCTCCAGGTTTTGATGCCTTCGCCTTGTCCTTGCCCTTGGTTTTCAACAAATCGGTAAGTGGGAGTGCTACTTGGGCAAAGTTGGGTATAAACTGCCGATAGAAGTTAGCAAAGCCCAGGAAACTTTGAAGCTGACGCCTGGTTTTGGGAGCCTCCCAACCTGTAACGTCCCTCACCTTTGCTGGGTCCATTTCAATTCCCTGATGCGAAATTCTATATCCTAAATAGTCAATTTGCTGTTTATGAAATTCACATTTGGAGAGCTTGGCATACAACTGAGCTTCCAGTAGCTTTTTTAGCACCTTCCTGACTAATTGCACATGTTGCTCCATGGTTTCAGTGTAAATCAGGATATCGTCCAGATAAACCAACACCCCCTGGTATAAATACTCTTGTAACACCTCATTTATAAGTTGCATGAATACCCCCGCCGCTCCTTTTAATCCGAACGGCATTATTTCATAACGGAAGCACCCCAGAGGCGTGTTAAAGGCGGACTTCCATTGGTCTCCTTCACGTATTCGCACCCTGAAGTACGCCTCCCTTAAATCCAGCTTGGTGAAAATTTTCCCTTTGGATAAATGTGCCAACAGGTCTTTCATTAAGGGGAGTGGGTACCTGTTGTCAGCAGAAATGGCATTTAGCCCTCTATAATCCGTGCACAAACGTAGGGAGCCATCCTTCTTTTCCCTAAATAGCACCGGTGCAGCAATTTGAGAATGCGTAGGTACAATAAAGCCCCTCTTTAGATTCTTGTCAATGAACTCCCGCAATGCTTCCAACTCTTTGGGTGTCATTGGATACATTTTCTTCCTTGGAAATTTAGCCCCCGGCTCAATCTCTATGGCACAGTCACTGGCACGATGGGGGGGTAGCTGATCTGACTCCCTTTCGCTAAACACCTCCTGCAGGTCGCGGTATTCCTTGGGAATCTGGATTGCAGCTTCCACTGCCTTTTCCCCACTCACAGCACCCATCTCTTCATCTGACAACGTTTCGGTAATTCCTTCAACTTCCACTCCCCCCTCCTTCGGGAAACGCAAGATCTTCTCCTCCCAGTTCACTTCTGGGTTTTTCCTTTTTAACCAGTTCATGCCCAGAAGCACTGGGTTGCATGCCATGGGAGTCACTAGGAATTTAATAGTCTCTCTATGGTCCCCCATAGTTAGTTCAAGCTCTTCTGTACGATACTCCACCGGCCCTCCCCCCGCTGGCGATCCGTCCAGCTGGGTAAAAACCACAGGGGTTTTGAGTCTCTTTAAGCGCAGTCCCAAACCCCGGGCAAGGGCGGGGTTAATCAGATTTCGGGAGCAGCCAGAGTCTATCAGCGCCCGTATCTCTGCCCTCCGATTAGTCCTCACCACCCTTAGTTCCACCCAAATTTTAATGGGACTCACCCCCATCTCTTCGCTCTCCGAGTCCTCCCGTGAGCTGCTTTCTTTCTCTGGAAGAGCAGCCGCCTGTCGGAGAGAGAGCGGAGCTGACAACTTCCGGGTTTTGCCACCGCCGCGTGCTGCCGCTCTAGCTCCCGTCTCGCTGCCTGCTGCCGCTGATTCCTTCCTGCCGGGCTTTGAAGACTTCGGCCCCTTCCGTTCCGTCTTCTTGCCTTCCTGCTCCGTCTTCGCTTTAGGGCACGCAGCGGCAAAATGCCCCGGCTCCCCGCAGTTGAAACAGACGCGCCGGCCCCCGCTACTCTTCGGAGCGCTGGTCTTCGCTTTGGGCGCCGCCTTCTTTGCACCGGGTAAGGGCGGAAGTCGGGTTCTTGCTTCAATGGTACGCCATTGCTCCTCCACTTCGCCGGCCATAGCGACCCATTCATTAAAGGTTTTCGGGAAACCCCGGCACAGCACACGCTGCAGCAATTCGGGTTGCAAGCCTCTCTGGAAAAACTCAATCAGCAGCTCCTCCGGCACGTGAGGCAGCCTTTGAGCCAAGCCCCGAAATTCATAGGCGTACTCTGATACCGACTTGGACCCCTGCTGCAGCCTTTCCAGGTCGCGTCGTGCTTTGAGCGCCACACACGGGTCTTCAAAGCGCGCGCAGAGAGCCGCCATGAAATCCTCCAATTTTCTTAAAGCCCGGTCCTTCGCCCTATGTAGGCCAACCACCCATTCCGCAGCCATACCTTCAAAAAAACTGGACACATAGGAAACCTTCTCCTCCTCGCTGCGGAACAGACCCCCGTAGCCCTCCATGTAGATCCGGACCTGGGTGATAAAGCAAGCCAGCTGCTCAGCATCTCCCCCGAATTTCATGGAGATGCCCCGCTGCTGCATCGGGCTCTTCTTGGCTCTGCTAGGTGTGATATCCTCCTCCTCCTCGCTGGAAGTCTCATCTTCGGCTGACAGCTCTGCCACCTCCGTGCCTCCTGGTGTGGCGGCCGCTTCTCGTGCGGGAGGTGTAGATCCCCTTCCAAGCAGTTGGTCCATGGCTGCCTTTATAGCTCGCATATCATCGGATATGGACCCCATCTGCCCTTCCAACTTCCCCAAGCGATCTTTCAACGAAGGCGCCCGTCCTTTCGTCCCTGTTGCTTTCATCCCCGTCCGGTCTGGGCGTGATGATTGCACTGGCTCCCCCTGGGTTATCACCTTTACTTCCAATGGAGGAGGGACTTTTCTTTCTTCTTCTTCCTCAATAACATCATCAGCCATCCCGTTGCTCGGTTGGTCCCGGTTAACGTGAGGCTTGTGACTCCCCTCAGGGTAATGTCCCTGGTAGAAGTCTGTACAGGGAGTCTCAGCAAAATGTAACGAACTGCCACTTGTTGATCTTAAAACCAGTAACTCTCCTTGCAACCAATATTGATTCAAAAGAAAGTTCATTTATTAAGAATAAGTGTACAGATCCAAAGCATTGCTGAGACTGAATAAAAGCGCGCCAAAAACTGCTTTTCTTTCTTTTCCCCCCCTTTCTTCGCCCTTAGTTCTTGTCTTCTGATTCCCTTGCTGGCATGGCCTTGAACATTCCAGGGCTTGTGATAAGAAACCATCTGCATCAAACGGTCTCTCCTTCCTACTCCCCCTCCCCTTTTCCAATGGCAGAACCGCAGCATGTAGAAAAAATCATTTTTGTAAACTAGCCATATAATAATCTATTATAAAATCTTGCGAGGATTCTGACAATAACATTTGACTTTTGTTTGGCCTGTATACAAAAAGGAGAAAAGGAGGTATACATCCACTAGTGATCTCAGAGAGTTGTATGAGGTGTGTAATTGTTGTTTTAATAGCTGTGTGGTAGGTATTAGAGGTTATACATGTCCAATTCATCCAAAAGCTGAAAAATGTCTACTGCATTACAACATCCTTTCAGGTTTTTGTCTCTTCCTTTTTAACGCTAACCCCCATTCCCACTTGTATATATTTTTAATTGTGTGATCATGCTGAAACCTTCCAAATTGGTTTTTCCTTAGAAAAATATTTTTTGGGAAGAATAGGTTTAACCCAAGGAAAGGCCATCAAGGCTGCAGAAGCAAAAGGAACCTAAGAGCAGAATCTAACACATTCTGTCATGATTTTTCTGGGAAGACTCTACAGATTGCTCTATCAATGTCAGGATTAGCCCAGGAAACTCCAGGAGACAGTACAGATTCAATCCAGCAAAGTTTAATGGCCTTACTCCCGTTACAGAAATCTTCTCAGAGTGAGAGCAAATTCCAGGGTCACCCTCCCAACCTCCCTTGCATTCTTTAGGGAGGGTTCAGTCTCATCCTCTTATCTGTTCCTCGTTGCTCTGGTGATGAGAGTAAATTCTTAACCCCTCTTGTCCTGACTCTCACAATCAAGGAACTGGAGAAGCGGCATAGTTCAGTTGGCAGGGCATGTGCTTTGAACTCAATAGGACAGTCCAGTGTATCTCCAAAAAAGCTGAGAAAGACTCTTCCAAAACCCTGAGAGTTGCTGGACCTCATAACTCTATTATACCCAAGTCAATATGGCTAACAGTTGAGTATACGGTATATTGTTAGGTAGACCAATTGGCTGGTCTAGGATAATGCAACTTACCCAGTAGAATGCAACCCTTACCCTACTAGATTATCTCAATGTTGTGTGGTAGGAGCAAATTACCATTCCCACGCTTATAATGTGAAAACCAACTCAGCCAGTATGTAAGAAGGGAAAAGAAGCCCCAAATTTTACTAAATTTAAAGAATTAGCTACTGTCTTATGTATGAAAGGTCCACATTTTATTTTAACATTTGTGCTCTAAATTGCCATAAGGCAATATGAAAAAAATAAGCCAAAGCCACTAAGATTGCTTCACACAAATGCAGTTATTTCCTTCATGCAAATGTTCACTGCAGTCCAAGATGCAATATTAAAAAGCAAAAATTAGTAATGTGAGCAATCTACCTATGCAAGCATTAAGCTGCTGAGAATTCTGGAATCAATGTTACCCTTTCTGAAGCCGCTAAGATAATGGGAACGGCTATGGATATCTTCAGTTATTCACTATCAAGTTCCCTCAGAGGGACACATGCTTAATAGTTAGTTGGGGAAAGAAATTCAGCACTATCAATTCTTTCTGATTGTGGCTTTACTATCAGTAAAACTCCATTTGTGCAAAACAGGATATCAGATTTTGGCTGAACTCAGGCCTCCAGTTTCAGAAGGCCCCTCAGCCATTTGGAGTAGCTCTAGGAAACAGCTCAAAACGTCAACAACAATTTGTCCCCCATCTTGTGAAGAGAACACATTTTCTGCTTTTGCAAAATAACTATTTATAACTATTTGCCTGTATGTCTAAATGTCCTAATGTTCTATATGTTCCCAGAATAAAACCTAAGATTGCACAGTAACCAAGAAAACAGCCAAATCTCATTTCAAAATCCTACCCAGACATGATATATTGATGTATCTGCTACCTTGAAAGAGGAAACCAATGTTTGCAACATGCCAGCTTAATCTCCTTTAACAATCTAATTCCATATACCAAACAGGAAATTAAATTTCTCTTTAAATATTCTGTACGGCTGAATAACCACCACCACCACCACCACCACTATCTTCTTTGCATCCAATGATAAGTATGACTGCAACGGAAATTAATCCACTCAGGTTTTTTACTAGCGTGATCCGAATGCACTCCAGGCTGGGTGGCATTGTGAGGACTCCCCCACCCTTTCCCCACAGCACTCACTGAGGAAGGGCCCTCTTAGCCTTTATCCTTTGCAGAAGGAGAGGAAGAACGTGAGCAAAGAAACACAAAACAACACAGTCAATTTGATTGTAGAAAAGAAGAGGTTGTTCTCCAAAGCAGTTTCAAGAGGATACTTCACTTGAACCTTCATCAAGGCTTTGTACTTTCCTATTTAAGTTAGCCTGATATTGGGATGGGCTCTTTGTGAATTTAATTGTTCTTGTAATACACAGAGGGTTGCTGTTTTTCCTTCCCTGCCCAATTGGCTTCTGTCCTTGCCTTATTTCCATCTGATTTTGTTCCCTCTTTATTTTCCCTTCCCATTACAGTCACTCACATTCTTACCCTATCTGCACTATCCTGTTTTTTCCCCTTCCTTATTCTTTTATAATTTATAATTCTCAAGCAAGGAAGGAGGTGAATGTGTCTCTATAAGGGAAGTACTATAATGCTGAAGTGGAAACAAGTTAGTAATGAAGGTACTTATTTTACAGGTAATTAATATTAATTAGTAGTTCTCTCTCTCTCCCCCCTGGCTTTGTCTTTTTTTGAGTGTGGCTTCTGGCAACTGTATGTGTACATATACAGACACACACACACACACAATGAACACACACACAGAAATGCATCATATAGATGCATTCATTAGGCAGAGAAGAATCTTCAGGACTGCTTTCAATTGGAACTGGCAAGCCTAGTTTGTTAAGATGGGAAAACTGTGCATTGTAAAGGAATTGGGCTACGTTTATACACATTTTTGTGTCTACTCTTCTAGGAGGTTATCTTAAATTCAGGGCCATCTTCTGAGTAATTACAATATTTCTATTTTCATCTGTCATCTGATAAGCATCATTAACTCCTCCATATGGAAAAGCACATATGTTATAACACAAAGTCATTTAACAACTGTAAACATAGCATACTATCTTTTATGCCTATTTTGACTGCCTGCTTGCTAGACAACTTGCACTGAAGACAGTAAAGGGGACTCCTCTGGTAGGAAAATGCATCTCTTTAAAGACAGCTGCAATAAGCTTTCACCTCAAGCAACTAATTAAATCTCTTCACAATGAGCTATCTGTCATTGTTGAAGTCAACATTAATTTATACATTTTCCATCCAGATGGCAGCAACTAACTGATCTTGGTTGATTTCAAGAAAGCTACTTAGTACTTTGATGGGAGACTACTTGAAAATCCCAGGGTTCAAGCAGACTGAGATGTCCAAAAATGTCCTGGAAGAAGGCAATAATAAACCACTTCCATATTGTTGCCAATAAATTATATGGTTGTCTATGAAGTCACTACAAGCTAAGCTCGAGCTGAAGGATACTATCTTTCACCTCATAAGGTTTTCTTCCTTCTCTCAACTTAACTTACCATCATCAACTTCCATTAACTGATCTCCTGGAAGCAGAATCTAGCTTTAAGATTGGTACAAGAATCACCAAGTATCAATTTTGTAGTTCTCAAAGAGCACTTAATAGTCTCTTTCATAATTTAATACTATGGCATGCCAACAGAAAGAATACAAATGTGCCTTGTACATCAATGTGAAGCCTTTATAGTTTAACCTAAACACATCGCGTGATCTGTACATCAAAGCCTCTGATGCCAACATTGATTTACTTCTTGTTTCTTTTTTACTCACTATTGGATATATAAAGATAAGCACAATTCAATAACAGCTTGCTAGAAAAAATCATAGTGTAATAAAAGGATATTATATTATCGCTAAGGCCTTTTAATCAATAACCGGATGTCTGCATTACTGATAAAAAGTCTCATTTAAATACTGCACAAAGGCATTTTATCATTAAAACTGAACTTGAACCTAGGGCTATATTCTTCCCCCTCCCCCATGAAGGGACATTAAGAGTTCAATGGCCTTTGCCAATAAGTCAGTGGTCAGGTTCATGATGTGGTTTTTGTTTGCTTTTGGCTTGCTTTGTTGTGTGATCCCAGCCATTGGTGTTTGTAGGTCATGATTTATGACTATGTATTATGTGAAACAAACTACCATGGTTTACTCAATAAACCATAGTTAAAACAATGGTTCAACATAATGTGCGAACTCAGGTCATATTTTTGCTTTTTTATAATGCAATTTTGACTATCACGCCAATGTTGCTCTTTTAAAAAATTAAGGGAATAGAGTTAATTTGTATAGCTCTATATAAAATTACATAATTAGTCATCTATAAGGTTTGTAATCCTGATGTTTTTTTCTGAACAGATGCAAAAAGTGTTTTTCTGGCAGAATGATGCCTCAGAATAGTGCCACCATAGGAAGGAGTTTTCTCTTCTTACTCTGGCTCCAGTAATAAAGCATATGAATACTTTTTCTGATGCTACCCTGGAATGCCCCCCTCCCCCACTAAAAGGATAGGAAAGTTTAGAAAATGGAGAGATTTAAACTGAGCAGAGATTTTGCCCATAGGGTTTTCATCTAAGTAGCAATATGGATCATAAGTATTTATATAATCTTCCTTTTAACACACTTTAACCATTATAATTCATTCTACAAAACATTTATTATAGTCAATGCTGTTTAATTTGTAGGGTTTTCTTAAAGACACTGCTTTAAACTTCCTTTCTAATTGGTGGGTTTACATCTTCTATAGTTGTCTTTCAAAATGAAAACAGCATCTGACATGTTATTGAGCAGCAGCTGAATCTACCTCAGGCTAGCCCAGCTTGTAATCTCCAAAAGGAAGACAGCTTCCCAGCCATGCACAGCCAATTCAATAAACCATCTATCTTCTCACATGGGAGAGCAAAAACAGGAAGACTGTCTAGCCCCTGATCCTTTTGCAGGGTTAGTCTATGCTGAAAAGATAGAGAAAAAAAGGATACCAACAGCAAGGTAGATGGATTCAAGTTCAGCAGTGATAAGATCTGAAGAGCCAGGGTAGAGACAGATCATCCTGGAGAAATCTGTCTTACGTGGTTGCTAAGGGTTGACACTGATTTGATGGCACATAATCTATCAATGCTCTTTTAAGGATAGGGCAACATGGCTTTCTGTTACAAGTGGGAGTGTTTAGGGTAGCTCCTAGCCTGAAGATCCCCGTCCCTCCCTCTCTCCCTCCTCCCTCCCTACCATTTTACCAGGAAAATTCCCATGTCTCCCTCAACCCATATGTTGCCCAAATTAGGTAGTGCAGTCTTCTTTCTGTATGTATACTGCTCCCAAAAGGCTCACCAAGGTTGGCTGAAGCTTGATGCATTATAAAAATGCCAGCCTTGCGTGAGGAATGGCGTGGCTTGTGGCCTTCTGGTATTCTCACTGCCCCAAGGCAGCTGTGCTTGGGCAGCAGTGAACAATCCATGTAAAGGTGTCATTTCTCCCCTCACAGAAGAAAAACAGAACGACCACCCCACCAGCATGAGATAGTTCTCCTGTATTTACCTCATTCATATGGGCCAGTACAAAGAGGTAACCCAATTTTAACAGTGACAATCCTTCTATACTCTCAGGAGTTTAGCACAGGTCTTGTAACTTGGACACTAGATACAGCCAGCCCGGCAAAAATGGCTCTTTCCCCTAGAGCTTGATCATCATCCTTCCCCTAGACAAAGGGACTATTGTCCAGATATTCTTGGAATGCTCTCTAGAAGATACAGGAGAATCATATATCACATCATATCACATCATTCAATTTAAGAAAAGCTCAGTGCAACAACAAAGAAACAGCACAAAACTAATTCTTCTCACATTCATCTTCTTAATACATTTCACAACTGTACGTTTGACATTTATAACTAGAAGACTGGGTGTATTTCATATGTGATTTAGCCATCCCTATTTGTGATCCAAGAATCTCTGATGGCTGGAATGAGAGTAGAGAATAAAGGGGAAAAACATATTCTGTTCAGTTTGCCTGATTGCAACCTAGAGGTTTTCCCTTTATTTTTAAATTGGCTATTGCCTGTTTTTTAATGCCTTTTGTTCTGTGGCATACCAGTAATTTTGATTGGTATGGAAGGAAGACTGATTAAAAAAACTAGGGAAAGGGAGAATGGGCATGAGACTCACAGCCACCTCTAATTCAATAGCAAACTTAAAAGGAGGGAAGCTGTTTTGAATGTTTACAGTCTGTTAATCTGAACACACTATATTTGTGTGACAATTAAAATTGAGAAGTGATGTGGAATATACCAGATGAATGACTGCCCACTTAGCAATTACAATCTCCCTTCATATTTAATACAGACTTAGTTCAAGGCTCCTCTGCTTCTTTATGCACTTTCCCACAAGATAAAGATGACAGAGGATAGTAACAAGAAATGGGTACAGAAAATAGCCAACGTAGAACAGCGAACACTGGAAGCCAAAATACATATCTCCCCCCGCCCCCCCGCCCCCCATGGCAGCTGTAGAAGTCATTCAGGCCATTCTGGATCGATGTTCTGTTGTAAGACTTAAAACAACTGAAGGATGGATCATAATTTGCTTCATTCAACTAACAACTTCAGCTAGATATTAAGAGTAGCAACCTCTAATTCCACCATGGCAACTATATAGATATGGAGTGGATATCCTTCCTGTAATAGAAATAGCCAGTGAATTCATAGTCTTAAACACTTTTTATATGCAGCAATATCAAGCAATATGGCCAAGTCCCACTTTCTATTTTTTTTATTTTCCATGAAAAAATCACTCTATGTAAAGTTCTCATCACTACCATCTGCTGTCCTTTGATCCATCTGCTTCGACACTAAGCCAACCCACCACATGGTAACTACCAAAGCCATTGCACAAACAGTGAGCAAGTATAACTCTCCGACTTTATTCTTAAAAGTAACTCTTAATACAGCTCCCTGACTTAGGATTTGTAGAGATGGTTTTGTATGACAAGGCCCTAAAATGTGGTATGTTGCTTATGTGTAACTGTCTGACACACAGAGCTAATGCCCACAGTTCAGTGCTAAAGTGCATGGTTTATATTCAAAAGGAATGTAAGTTCAGTCCGTGGCAATTCCTGTTAAAAGGACCTGACATAACAGGGTTACAAAAGGGATCTCTACCTAAAGCTTTCAGTAGCTACTTCAGGTCAATAGCACACAATGCTAAACGAGTTGGATTACTGATCTAACTTCATATGTGGCCATTTCATAAACTCCATAATGTGAACCCCATCTTTTTTACTGAAATGTGACATGGTTAAAATCTGCCCTACCAGTGGCTAGATACTATCAGTAATGACTTCACGATGACTATTCAGTATGTTTATAAACCACCATCATGAAGCAAACACTATTTTAATCCTCCTTAATTGTCTTGCTGAAGCAAGTTGATGCACCAGAGTAAGAAATCCAAAAATAACGGCTTACAGAAGCAAGGCAGATGGCACCTTTTAATTACTATGTTGTTAAGGCAGTATCTTAACAGAATGTCTTGCAATAAGTTCTTTTTTTCCCCTTCAAATCATTTAATTTTTGAACAAACACAAATGTAAATATGATTAATAAATTTCAATTTAATTCACCTGTAAGGCAACAAATGTCATTGTGAGACACATGGAATTACAATGGGGACACATTCTGAACAATAACCGGAATGTAAAGTAAAATACAATTCTACTTAAAATGAGATGGTGTATAATATAGCATGAACACATTCACACTTCTTTTTTGGGGGGGCCTTCGAGTCGGTGTTGACTCCTGGTGACTGCTTAATGTTGTTTCTGTTCCATCATCCTGGACAATATTTTACTCTCACAACATGCAATCACATGGATTAAAAAACTGACACAAAACTTGATGTGAAGAACAATGCAATTTAAGTATGCATAGGAACAAATTTGGAATTTATTAGTGAAATGACTTCTGGGTCATGCTGTGTGAGACAATGAATACGAGTATATATTTTACTAGATGTACCACAACTGCCTCAGAGCAGTTTAAAGAAGAATTTGATCTGGTTTAAAAATCCCCCACAATGATTAAACTGGGCACATGATTTATATCTGGTGTTTCTTATTTGCTGTGGTTTCTGGAAAAACACACACATATTACTACTTGTAACAATGTTCTACAGATGAACATCAGTAATACATATGGATACACAGTGCCCCCACTATCAACATGATAAAGCTCCAGTTAGAATCAATAAATATATTTATCCTTAAACACTTAATTCCTCAAATATTCCTTAAGAGATACAGATAAATTGCCTTCATGCTACTTCATGTACTTGCTGTTTACAAGTACAGTACAGCATATGTTTTATTGTTGGATATACTGATAAAATTTTGTTCACTGTGTTATTGTGATGAATGCACTTGCTTGTAAGGCACATAGAGTTAAATTACTGAAGCAACTAAAAATATCTAAAATAAACAAACAAATGCTGGCCAGGGTGGGGGAGTCCTTGAGGCAAGAAATAAAGATGTGCGAAAACCTTTGGTTGACTAAGATAAAGATAGTATATCCTCAGTCCACCTACAGAAAATGACTGAACTGAATCCTTCCTCAATATGAGCAAGGGGTCAGCACCACAGCATAGCAGAGTTAGGAGGCTAACCGTAAGTGGCAGGGCACATTGCCATCCTGTCATGTGATCTCCTGGACATACAAGCCATACTGGTAGTTGATAATCTGATATTGGGAAAGAGGTTGGAGCAAAGAAATAAGTTTTTTTTCCCCACATAATACACACAGTCTCATGAGGATAAAGACAGGAAGTTGAATGGATTAATGAGCTGGCAGGAAGCAGTTGGAGGAGTTGTGGTTGGATGGAGAGAAGAGGGAAAAGACGACTAGCAAGCAAAGTTGGACTTAGGCAGTTTCAGACAACTATAATGTATGCAAGTTCCTAGCTGATGGAAGATCACAAAAAGAATTCAACATAGAGGTCACTAGGCTGGAATGAAGACAGGATGGAATGAGATCAAGCTTAGCTAGTGCATGTTCCAGAGAGTGAGAAGAGGATCCAAAGATCAAGGTTCCTCTAGCTATAAGAGGTTGCCAGTTAAATTTTAATTAAAGCTTTTGATTAATGCAATCAGGAAATTAGTAATAACTACACACTTAAATAGAACATGCAAATAAGATGTGCTGGTTGTGACTGGAGACTGGAATGCCAACATTGGAAGAAAATGTAGTTGGACTGTATGGCTCAGGAAACCAAAATCAAATAAGAGAACAACTTTGATAATTTCTTCATAGCTAATACTGACTTCAAATAACCAAAATGACAACTGTATACATGGACATTACCAGATGAAATATGTAGAAATTAAATTGATTACATTATTGCTAAAGGTGGAGAAGCTCAATTATAGAAGAGACAAGATTGTTAGAAGAGACAAGAAGCAAGATTGCAATGATATCTGTAAGGACACTGAAGACATGGAAAAACAAGGAAAATCTTCCAAAAGATCTATGAATTCAAAAGGAGGTTCCAACCTCAAATTGGTATGTTACAGGATGCCTATATACAAATAGTAACTGATTGAAAGAAGATCAAACAAAGATGGAAGGAGTATATGGAAATAGCTTACAGTAGAGGACTGTATTAGATGGCTTCTGGGGGACAAATGGCAGACTGAACACATCTCCATGAAAGTGGAGCCTACGACTGTGGCGAAGAATGAAGAGCCTCTTTGGAACTTCTCTGGACAAAGAGAGAATGATTGCCCACATGTGCTCTGGACAGCTGCTTCTTGCGAGGAGACTGCAGGACAGTGGTCTCACACGGGTTTGAGCTCTGGGAGATGAGAGGAATAGCATCTTGCTCACAACTGCAGTCTGCACCTTTTAAAGGACACTAAGTTCACTAACCTCACTTGCTAATCACTTATGAAAATTGCTCATTAACTACTTCTAAGCTATTAGGGACCTTCAGAATGACATGTTTGAAGACCCAGGTGAGTTTGCCTTCAATCCTGAACAAAAGAAAATTTTAATCACAAGCATAAGAATTTAAAGAATCTGAAATAAACAGCAAAAAGTTAAATAAGATTTTAATCTTAGAAAGTTATAAACAGACAAAGAGTCCAGATAAATTTGGAATATTGAAACTTTTACAATAAGATTTTGGAATTAATTTTGAAGAACAAACAGCTTCTTGTGGGAAATAGATCCTGTTTTGGTTTTTACAAGACATGAAAAAGGTAAGTAATTTCATGATTTTAAAAAGTGGACATTAGAGGAGACTAAACATTTTAGGTAAAGAAGATTCTGGGGCTGGGAAACTTAACATTTCAGGTTCCTAGAAAAACAAGAAGCCACCAACATACTCTGCAGAAAAGCAGCCTTCTTCCTCCCCATTTTCCCCCCTCTTTCTTCCACAGCAATTTGAAGAAAGAATGATGTTTGTTATGATACTTGCCTTTCTGCTCCAAGAGGTCACTATCTCTGCTGGAGCAGCTTTGCTTTTGCCCCACCCACACTGACTGCCCCAAAACCCCACTGTTTACCTCTTTTCACCACTAACTGTTCCCATAAAACAGCAGGGTCAAGGAGTACAGCATGCAGCAGCTTTCTGAGCTTAATCATTCCTTTTTTGTTAAAGCAATGGTTTCCGAGTTTTCTTTTTATAGATGTTTATCTGCCTGCCTTTCTCCGCAATATGGTTATGCCTTCCTCCTCTCTCTTTTGGGTTGGGAGCTCTTAACGCCTACATAGCAAGCAGCTGGCAGTGTGGTAGCCTTTCGGATGAAGCCCATTATGAAAGGAAAAGTCTTAATTACACACCCTCCTGTTCCCTTTAATATAGCAGACATTATGTTTACTACCCAATTACTATACAGTGCTCTCATTTTCTCCCCTCCCCTCTCTAGGTAAGGTATGACTACTTGTCTGTTGACAAGTCTTTCAGCTGTATAACTACATTTCTGAGGGTTGTTTAAGCTAATAATCTTATTATAAATAAAACTCTTAATATTTTAAATAAACACAAACCTTATTTATTATTTCAGCATCAAGGATATTACTTATGCCAGCAGTAAGCATGTGTGTAGATGGGTACTGTATTTTAATTACTTTACTTCAAAGACCCATAATATGCCTGTTCTGCTGCTTTAGAAACTCATGTGCCAAATACTGATTTACATGGATTTCATCCTTATGGGAAAGGATGCCTCTCACTCTCTCAATTAATAACTAATACAACACATACACAGTAGTGAAGTACATGCTCAGTCTGATATTTGCTACTTGTCTGGAGGATAACCTACTCTTTTATCATGGGTAGCTCATTAGTCTGGGCTACTAAATTGGGGATTAGAAAAGATATTTCCACCCTGCCTAAAATAAGGTGTCATTCACCCTTGGTGAAAGATGTTGACCCACTGAATAATTACCACCTACTTCTAAGCTGCTTCTTTTTTTTTTGTGCAAGATGACAGTGTGTCGTTTCTGAAGGAAACTATCTGGATTAATTTCAGTTGGGGTTCAGTATCAATTTGTTTAATACTGAGTCAGACTGAGTCCATTTGGTTAATGGACCGGGGATGTATATCCCTGTTTGTTCTGATAGCAATTTTCAGTGCATCAACCATGGAATCATCCTAAATCATCTGGAGGGGACATGTTTGGAAGCACCAACATACAGTGGCTTAGTTTTTGGAGGTGTGTATGTGTGCCTTCGAGTCAGTGTTGACTCCTGGTGACTACCTCAATAAGTCCCTGAAGTTTTCTTGACAAGGTTTTTTGAAAGTGGTTTGCCATTGCCTGTTTCCTAGGGCTGAGAGAGAGTAATTGGCCCAAGATCACCCAGCTGGCTTCATGTCTAAGGCGGGACTAGAACAGAGTCTCCCAGTTTCTAGCCTGGTGCCTTAATCACTACACTAAACTGGTTTTCTGAGCTTTTGGAGGAACTTGGTTAATAAACAGAAAAATACAGCTCAGATTTTTCCCCTCTTACTTCACTAATAAATGTTAATGTTTACAAAGAAGCACAAAGAAAGTACTCCACTGTTATCTCAGTGGAGAGGTAGCAATTCATTTAAGTTGAATAATAATAAACATTAATAATTATTAATGAAAATAACAATTATGGTACACTGGGTGCCATACCAAAAAACCTTGGACAGCACTTAGAAAATCTGTGCATTGACAAAATTTAATCTGTCAATTAAACAAAAGACCACACTGCTTGGATCTGCACATATACTACGCTGATACATTATGACATCCTGGGTTCTTGGGAAGAACTTCATGCGAATGAAGGCCAACACCAGCTAAAGAACCGGCAGCTGTGATTTCACATTGTTCTGTAAATAATAATAATAATAATAATAATTATTATTATTATTATTATTTACTAAACTCGTATACCACCCAACTCTCAACAACTCTGAGTGGCTCACAACATTCAAAGAAAGAAATTACAATAAAAGATAAAAGATGGCAAGTGCAATGAAATGAGGGATGTCACTCTCCCTCCCAAAGGTCTAGGTGAAAAACCTAGATAGCCTTGAAGAAATATCTTGAAATAAATTCTAACTGACCCAATGAGTTGGCACAACCATCATAGTCTCCGATTGAATCCAGTTCTTATCTACTCTCAAGGTGAAAATGTTTATGCAGTCCGCACAAAGAACTAGTCCGTACATATATAAACTTGATTGGATAAATACTGTATATATTATATTCTGCTCTCGTTCCTATCCAAGGGCCCTTTTCCTTTCTAGAGAAATGTCCAGTGATAATTGTTTTCTTTTGTGAAATAAGGGTGCACCTTGTTAATTCTCTCCAGCTTGTTGATTGTTTCACTTGGGATGTTTCCCCCAAAAGCTCCTATGTGATAGGTAAGATCCAGAGAATGGTGCTAAAAGATTCTTGTTTGATACTGTGAATGGTGTTCTGTGGTGCCCCCCATGGACGCTTTCTTCCAGCATCTATACAAAACCACTGGGAGAAATTAGGAGGTTAGGAGCAGGATGTCATCAGTATACAAATAACAACTAGCACCCATAAGTGAGACATACACCTACTTGTTCCCATTTTGTAAACCTATTTATTTTCTGAAGCTTCTCTAGCTTCCTCAGTTTTTAGAGATTTTAGAGATAAGATGAAAACTTGGGTTTTTTCCTGTTTTTTGCTGGTCTCATTTAGGTGATTTAGTAACTGATTCTCAACCTTGTTAACCTGCAGTATGCTAATGACACCGCTCTGAATGCTGAACAAGACTATTCTGGGCAATAGTTATATATGGGTGATGAATTTCAAGTTGTAAGTCAAACATAAAAACAATCAGCTTTAATTTTCTCCCCTCTATGGACATAAAAGAAGAAGCCAAATCAGATAGAAATGGGCAATTGCCACTACAGAAAGAGGAACAGCTATTTTTCCAGTTGCACAATCTCTCTTTCTCGTAATGTACTGTCACCTCTTACATCATTAGCTTATACAGTATCAGGGCAAAGGGGAATGGTCAGTGCCTGAAGGATCATATATCCCTAAGCTTCTAAAAAATAATATACTGGTGAACAAGTACTATTATTTCTGCTCACAAATGATTTATAGTCACATTAAGCATAATTGAAGCTCCACTTAGTGGGAACAATCGCTAGCAGAATGGTTGTCAATGTGACCAGCTGAATGAATTTGTTGTTCTGTGCCCTGAGATACCTAACAGAGTAGCCTCAGGCCTCTGAAACACTCTCTAAGGAGATTTCGGAGAGTATCTTCAAATGTAGAAAATTAAATCTTGACTGCTAAGCAATTCTAGAGAGGCAGCCTGCAAAACAAGCCTTTTTTCTCATCTGAAACTATGCAAATGCAACCTTCTGCAAGGGACAAACATTTCCAGAAGCTGCCAAATAAATAAAATTAAATAAACAGCTATATACAGTAAATCCTTTCCATGGCTACTGAACAAGAATACATAACAGCCGTGTAGCACTGTTAGGATGATCATAGCACTCCTCATGCTTTCAACATCCCAGTGCCACACAGAAGTTCTGTATTGCTGGATTTCTCCAATCACCCTGTAAGGCAGGTCAGTGTGACTATTCCAATATGGCAGACAAAGGTCTGAAAGAAGGTAACTGTTTTCATAACGGCACCGCATGTGTTTATAGCAAGATCTGATCCTGTGTTTTCCCCACACAGTTCTTCTCACAACTATACTACACTTGCTCTTACATTCTACTAATCCTTTGATGGGAGGCAAGGCAAGGGCCACAATTGGGGGTGCATGAGATTGTCTTGAATTTTCAAGACTGTGAAAAATGGGTTAATATTATTGTTTTAAAAAAAACACATCAATTTTATCACTTACACAACAATCTGGTATAGCAGAGAAATGTACCATCAAAATTCTACAGTAACACCACTGAATTTTGCATTACAATCTTGGGGGGATGGGCTCTGTATGCCACTATAAAGAGGCAGAAGACCACATGCGGGCCTAGCACCACGGCTCTCCTACTTGAATATACAAAACTGTCAGTTACCATATACTTCAGCCATGCAGGTTCCTGCAGTTATGACAGTATGTATTCTCAGTAGAAATAGCCGTGTTTGTTTTCCGTAACGGGATATATGTTGAATATTTGTAAGATATTATGAAATATAATGACAACTTGTGCTGTTTTTAATATAGCATTAGTACAAATTGTGCTACTATTGAAATATTGCAATGGAGATTTACTTTTCCATCAATGCCCTCTAAATGCAGATATACTACTTCCTTTTCCCTTATCTATTTAAACTTGGGTGGTTCAAAAATACTAAAATGCCACTTAAGGCTCTTTAATGATGGCTTAAGACAAAGTGGGTCTAGGAAATAGTCCTGCAACTCCTGTTTATTGTTAAATGTATGTAGTTTGAAAGCATGTATTCAAAAATTACCCTTTGTTACTTTAGGATACAGTAACACCAGTCTAATTAAAATCATAATTCTGCATTGATCATGAGCTCTTTTTTAAACCTTTTCCTTGTCCCAAAGCCAGTTCACCCAAAGCCACAGATTACTAAACTGCAGAGACCATTGCTTGTATTATTTCGTTAAACCAATGCTTCCTTCACAACTGCGAGAATTGCCAGGAGACAGTCCCACAGCAATGCATAGAAAGCTTACATATTTCTCTAGAGCCCTATTCAGTTGACATGTCCATGTGTAATCCTCACCACAACCAGAAATGAGCTGACCTCTCCCACCCCTGAATAAGGTTGTGTTGTGGCTTCAGTCATTCTTGTGTAAAGCAGGACTGTCTGCAATGTATGCTCAGGAACTCAGATTTGGAAACCGTCACACACAAGGAAAGGCTTTTATCTATAACTAATAAAACAGTGGTGATGTTGGCCTTCAGCTCAGCAATTTAAAAAGACCTTTAAAATCCTTTTCCTTTTTGTTAAAAATAAGTCAGTATATTCTGCTTTTTATGATTAATCCTTCATCAATGATATACTGAGCACCAATTGCACAACTTTTGCAAATCCTCTGCCCACTTACTGATATTATATCTTTGCATTATTTTTTCCTTTTCTCTCTTTTTTTTTGCTTAAATATATTTTAAAACATATATTTTTAAACAGATTTAAAAAAGAGGAAAAGCTTCCTTACTGCAGATAATCACACTGTATTCATGGAGGACAATAATGGTGCAGATTTACAGGGGGAGAAATGCTAATCACTGCTTGAACATCTAAATTTGGCTTAGCAGAGTCTGCAATATTATTTCTGATATTTCTAATATAGAACAAGTTAGAGTATAGTACCTTACCCGTAGAATTAACTTCTCACAGAATCCCATCTGATTTCTTCCATGCTGAAATGTTGTCTTTTCCCCATGGTTTTAGAAACATTAAAAACATTATTACATTGCATTACCATAATTTTACTGCATGTGTTTATTTTTTAACTGTTCTTATGAAATTAAGTTGCCCTGAAATGAAATGGGTAATGCATGGATTATGAAAATATACAAATAGCATACAGGTTAATAATATAAAACTTTGCTATAAATTGGAATTTGTCTCTGCACAGCTAAGAAAACCATAATTCAAAAGTCATTTATGAACAAGAAAAAACAAAGAACTCTAGTTCTTGCTGCAAGATCTGATTAGCTCCATAATTAGGCAATTAGTTAAAATGGAGTAAATGTTCAAATACAGAATCTACAACTCAAGCTTTTCTCTAAAATATGAATACTTTTAAAGAAATGGCCCAGAAATAAAACTTAATTTTAAAAAATCAGTACTCTCTTCCTCATTATCATGGGAGATGCTTGAACATCTGTTCAAATAGCATTCTAAACAAAAATGCTTTCAGGTATTCTAATAAATTTTGGCATCTAATATTCTTGGATGTAAATATGTGAGAACAGGCCTCTTTGAATAAAATGAAGGTGTGCAAAACAATTTTGGAGATGGCAACCATGGTTGTATTTTGGCACAGTTAACCTTTAAAATGCCTGTTGCTAAATGAAAGGGAATGTATGTTTCTTCTTAAATTGTGTTTTAAGAAACACGACAAAAATTACTCTGATGTGTTTTAATCTGGCAGTATAGCAAACCTCAGTTTTCCAGTACTTGTGTTTAGGTTGCCTGACTCTAACAAGCCACAGTAAAATAAGCCACTCTTTTAAAGACTGAAGGAGTGGAACATCAAACCGAAAAACAAGATCCATCATTTTGTTTGGACTTGTGAGTAATCATCACCGAAGACAGCTTTTCCACAAAGGACACTCTCTTGGTTTGTGTGGCCAGGATGTTTTGCCACCAGTATGAAGGTGGAGTTAAGTAAGAATTTGTTCTGAGGCTTTTGTGGTACATTAATCTGTTTTCTAATTTTAAATTTTTTTTACAAGGCAGAACGCTTCAGTTCCTCTAGATGCAGGCAGGCACTTGTATTTTTCTGTTGTTTATGCCAGCTCAACCCAGACGGAAAGAGTGCCTCCTTGCAAGAGTCTTCCACTGACTTTAATTAGGATGAAATTATGAAGTAAAAGTAGTTTTGGCTCTGCTTCTTGTACAGACGTGTGCGTCAGAGAGAGGTATTATGGCTATAGTGAAAGTGCTTCAGTTATAGCAGGTTTCTCTTTTTCAGGAGACATTCCATGGAGAACAGGCTCAGAAAAAAGCAGTTTCTTCTCTGATGGGTTCTAAGAAAACAATTTCTTATCAAGAACTGTAATTGTACAGTGAAGTCCATTCACCCAATTTAAATGCTTTTAAGTTCTACTGAAACCTGCCCCAGTCTCTTTCAGTGAAATCAATGAGATTTAGAGACCAATTCTAATCCTCTCAGGCAGCCAGCAGGAGTTGATCTAACCTGGAAAACCCTTATATTCCCTAAATCTATTTTAAGTAGAAATAGGTTTCAGTCCATGGTTGCCCAGAGTTCTGCTGACAGTAGCCCAGAAACAAGACAGAGGCCACCACTGAGCAAACCCAAACACCTTTTGTTTCTCCAAAGGGATGCCTAAAACTCCTGAGTTTGTCATTATGGACCCCAGGGCTCCACTGAGCTAACTCCCTCCACTGGATTAACCTGGGGGAGGGGGTGTAATTGTAAATAAACAAATAGAGCAAAAAAAAAAAAAAAGTAGCATTCCTCTATCTATTGCCCTGTTTGGTGAACAAACTGACCAGGCTCTGAATGTAGCATTTCCCAGAAATTTCCACCTTGCTCTCTACCCCATACAATTTGAGGACTGCTCTCTTAAAATTAAATCCAATGGGGTTTAGTCCCCAGTGGTATGCATCTATGGCCATTAAAAAAAAATGGATTATATGCAATCCTGCACCCAGGTAGCCAAAATACTACTGAAGTCAGTGGTATTTAAACAATCTGACTGTTTATTGTTCTTGCTCACACTGTTGCTAAAAACATGCAAAAAACAATGCAATTTTTGACTGTCAAAATAGAAAACTATGTACAGTGGAATCCTAGCATATCCAACATTTCACATAGGGTACCAGTAGCATCCTCTTCCCAGTAAGAATGACAGCTTAAGCTTTTTCCCATCATATACTTTTAATCATACTGGATTTATAACAACAGTGGTCAGATTTCAGGTGTGTGGGCTTTACTGGAGCTGTAGGATACAAATCCTGAGGTCATCCATTTGTTCTACTGTTCACACACACACAACAATCTATTCCTGGTCAATCAACCATTCCAAATTTCAGGAATGTAGTGGCAAGAAATAATTATTTTGTTGCTATTGTTACATAATCTGGACACAGATATTTTTACTGATCTACCTTTTGTGCATATTTCCTATATATATTTCCTATACATCATTAATTTAGTCTATTGTAATAAAACATGTTTGTTCTTGTGTTAAATATAAAATATACATTGTCCTATATTATACTGCTCTGTTGTGCTGAAAACAAAGCTAACTATGGAAGATGCCTTAATAAACACATGTGCACTTCACTATAAGACATGTGTATTTTAACAATGTATTTAAAAAGGTTCTCAAAAGCAGAGCATGGGACTATGTATGTTTGCTATATAATCATTTTATTACCTTCTCCCCTGAAGATAATAAAGTTTTAAATTTTTTGAGTGAGTAGAACAGAATTAGATTTTAGGTATCAGCAGTAGAATATTATTTATCATTAATGAGTACATTTTTAAAATGAAAAAGAGGAAAGGAACCAAAAAGTATGGTTTTGTTGGATAAAAAGATTTAATATAAAATATAACATTTCATACCCAGCAAGGAAAGGTTTGAATAACCTTTAAAGGGGACTAACACAATATTAATGCCTTCTATATTTTACACTACTTACAAAGACAGCTCTTGCTACAATTGCCTATAAAAATAAATAACTTATCACTTAGGCTATCAGAACAGCCTGAATCAGACATATCATTTATATACACAGATCTACTATTTGACTAAAAGAAGGCTGTGAGAAGGGGACAGAGAGAATCAGCAACCTGCTCCCAAAATAACCTAAATCTTTTTATTAAATAAGAAAGCAAGCAAACATTTCTTGTCAAATTCTGAAGTTTTTTAAAAGGGTATATATTTCTAAAAAGAAAAATTGGAAGGAGATTCACATGTGATGGCAAGAGATGGCATCCATGGGTGAATGGCCACCAAAGATCAGGCTTTCATCTGAGCTCAAGTGACGATGTTTCTTCCAACTCCCCCACAGAGATATTTTACCCACACAATGCCAGGCTGATTCATAATCTCCAGTTACATTCCTACAGATCCCAGTTGGGCCAGATGCTTTGTATTATGTCACAATAATTTTGAGAACATTAACATTTCACTCAGTATACACAATTGAATTGTGTAATCCATGCACATGCCTTAAAAAAAAACTAGTTAATTGAGTTGAGTCCATCCTCCTCTTTCACATATTATATATATGGCATAGCAAATATATAGTTGTGTGGTTCTTCTATAGCTGCTTTCCACAGACTCTATGAAAAGCCACCTGAATATTGTTTTCTTTTAAGTCCATCCCTTGCCTGGTCTGGCTTCAACCCCTGCCACCATCCAACTACTAGAATTCTAGAAATCAATCCTCTTTAAAACATCAGGAGATTCATGCCATGGAATCCAGACCAACAACAGGCACCCTATTCCTTGAGCTACTATAAAGCTCTGAGACAGATAAAGCATGTGGCTTAATTTTTGCTGTGCATCCAAATCATGGCCACAAAGAAGAGGTGTGGAATGCCCACGTATTTTCTCCCTAAGGGGAGAAAGAGGACAAAGTATCCTGAATGCTCCACCATTAGATCAGGATCATCAATGAAGATAATGTGTGAGCCAGGTATTAAATGAGACATTGGATAATGGGATACAAACAGATTATATGTGAAGTATGAGGCTGACATACACTCTAATGAGAATTTCACTAAGTTTCATTATTTCATGAAATGTTTGTTTTCAGCAGTTAAAACATGCATGAAAACAGAAATGTTGATGGTCTCATAGAAACTGATAATGACAATAAGAAAAATAAATTATCATTAATTTATTGGACTGATGACTGCAATTATCGGATTTTGCATACATCAGTATTATAAGGTATGCATTAGGAAAGACCTGGTGAGCTCTCTTGATCTAGTCTTTTGACATTTACTTTCTGAGTTACAGATTTCTAGAATAATCTATCCTGCTCATCTCCAGCAACTGTTTTTCATAAGTGAAAAGAGAAAAAATTATCATCTGTCACTCTTTGGACAAAAGATAAACTAAATAAATTTTATGATCCATAGACTTCTAGACGCTCTATTGCGAACCTTGAGTTGGAAATATTTTAAGCCATTTTTAAATTATTTTAAATGGTTTATCAGGTTAGGAAATATGTATTTCCCTTAGCATGAATCCTTTAGTATGTAATATCTGCACTATGCTTCATGTCTATAGCAATGCTACATTAAACAACAGGGTAAATTTGCCATCTGCTGCTTCTCCCTGTTCGGTGTCTCTATAGCAACGGGAAGTCTGAAGGAGATGAATATATTAAGACTGTACAGTGATCTGGATTGAGGGGGGAAAGGAGGCTTGGTGTGTGTGGGGGTGTTCATGTCACACTTGCTGGCAACTTCTTTAAGAAGCTGTGTCTTTTCATGGGATCACATGGCAGCGGCACACTTGATTTCAGGAGGTGCCAACAGGTGTGATATGTGTGTGCTCCGAATCATTTTACCCCTTTTGAATCACTGCACAGTATTAGTCGCTGATTAGGTAAGGACTCAGAAACACCTGCGGGAAAACTTTTCAGATAGGTTATTTCTCAATAGTTTTTCCCCCCCCAAGAAATATACTTAGGCAGAATAGACTAAAAGCTATCAAACATTCCAGTAAGAAGCCTAATATACATAATATACATTGGTTTGTTTTCAGTATACTGAGATAGTCAGATCTTCCAACCCCTTGCTCTTTTGCTAATAAAAACAGCTTTGGCACTGGCTATTTTGAGGATCATCAATTTAGAAGAGAGCCAATTCTATATTTCTAATTGAGAAAATATTTAATACATACAGGACTTATCTTTTCTGGCTTATTCCTACTCCTTCTCTATACTATGTATGGCTCTTAAGTGTCAGAAAGATATGGAAAATTCCAGTCTGCAAGATTATGACTGAATGAAGAAATGGCAGATTCAGCGTTTAATCATATGGACTCCAACTTCAGCCAAAGACTTTCACTGAATCTTTCACTGAAAAGCACAATGTGAACCTGCGTTTTTATTAATACTGTAAGCAACCCCAACTTCCTATTTGGAAGCATAACAGGGGAGAGTTTTTTATGATCTTTCCAAGTGAAAATTGCCTGAGCAAGTCTACTACTCCTTGCTTTATAAGGAATTGCGTGTTGAAAATACCTTTTCTTTAAAACTGATTTAAGAACACAAGAGACATT
Organism: Liasis olivaceus; assembly: GCA_030867105.1. Lineage (NCBI taxonomy): Eukaryota > Metazoa > Chordata > Lepidosauria > Squamata > Pythonidae > Liasis > Liasis olivaceus. The sequence continues at coordinate 83,107,063 of CM061350.1, forward strand.
CAGAAGTAATTAAGATATCCTGAAGATTCAAGGATCTATTTACAAAGATAGCTGGAGCAACTATCCCTAACCCTAAAGACAGGTCCTATGGATACTTTTCCCTCTTTCTTTTGACCTTGAAATTTTCTATGTTCTGAAAAAAAAATCAAACCAAAAATCATTCATCAAAACTTGCAACTGGGCAAGCTGAGACTGCTTTACACAAGGAATGTGAAAACTGAAATGATGAGGCTTATGCAAAACAGTCAGCTGCTATTATGGTTAGTTTGCACAACACACTTAGCCAAAATGTGGCTGGTAACAAATAAGCAGTGTGCCAGTGCATACCGCTCTGATCTCACCCAATAGCTCATTCTGCAAGCATGACAAACATATGCAATTCTGTCCATGTTAGTATTGTGAGGCCTCAGGACTCTGCTGAGGAAGAAGACACACAATGTTGGAAGTATATGTCTTAGAATAAGGCTATTATAGTTTAAACCCCTTTCCTCAACAGAACTCCTCCTGCAACCAGGAGGAAAAAGAAAACCCTGGCTCCACCCACATAATAATAAGCATTTGTTAAGTATATTAACCAGCCATCAAAAGGTTGCCTACCCTGCCTTAGCAAGTTGTTTTGAACCAAAGACTTTGGCCAGGAAAAGGATCCAAGAACATGTTTTGCTTCAGAGTATCACCTGAACCAGCTCTGAGTGGCAAAAATAGGAGAAGGGAAGAGCACTGCATGATTGGAAAAGACCTAACATTTTATCCTATTTCACCTACTAATATTTACAGCATTAACTGGGTTATTCTTACAACATTCCTTCAAATAAAGGATAACCCAGGGCCTACTTTATACACTGAAAAGAAGAACTGTGCAGTATAATGATGCTGCAGAGCAGAATTAAAATAAGCAAGAATGGGTGGAGCTAAGCCTACACAAGGACAAAAATAACTTTCTATATCACCAAACCTCTCCCACACAAGAGACTTGCTGAAAAAGCATAGTTCTGCTTTTCATAAAAAGCATTTTTCTCAGGAAGGGTATCTGTTCATGTGTGTGTTTCCCATATACTAAACTATCCATGTTTGAAGGGATACAGAAGACAGCTTCATTCCTGTGCAATTAATGCAGTCAAGAACAATCCTGACCCCACTGATGTGGCAACTTGGTAAAACTCCCACATTTAGCTATAATGGATTCATGTACCCAAGCACATGTCTAGCCCTCAACACGTTAGGTTTTATTAATCTTTTTGCAATGGCAGTCTCCACCTGCATATAAAGAAGAACAGCCTAGATTATAACTTCACCGAAAGTATAATGTAATCAGATGTAGAAGAATCACTCTATGACATCTTCAGTGTTCATTGTTTTTAATTAATATCTTCTTTGGAGAAAAGAGTGTCCAGATGATACCAGGGTCCTGTAGAGAAGAAGATAAAGTTTTTCTCCACCTCTCAGTCTTCCTTATTGAAAAAGAGGTACTGTATGACATTTGAATGTTTTCCTCTATGGGAAACTGTAAATGGATAAATTCATAAGTGCACTACATTACAATACATTTGGGATCTCTCATGGCATATCCTCACAGGTTTTTGTTTTTGTTTTTTAAGAGAGAGAAAATATATATTCAGTGCACATCTGAGACCCACAAATCAATTCACACCCATGACTTCATGCTGCAAACTTCATGATATATATACTTACTGTCAATAAAAACGTCAACTCTAGAATTAAACCATGAATCAAGATAGGACTATGCACTTACAGTATGTTAGTTTACTCTATGCTTCTAAGAGGCAGCAAAATGATGCCTGGAAAAATGGGGAAGTTGGTTTGTGTGCATAGAAAAAGTAGATACTGGTTATCACAAGCAATGAGAACTTAAAAAGTCAGCTCAGAAATTAATAGAGATAAAACCTCTGAATCATATAGTGAGTGGGGGAGCTGAAGCAGTTTTCAGGGGTAAACAAAGTAAAGGTCAATATAAATTAATACATATTACCAGAGATACAAAACAGAATGACCATAAAGCTGACTATCAGGCGATCAGTTAGTATTATGTCAGTAGAGAAAAGGGATCAAGGAAGACTGAAGTTGGTACAAAAACTAGATTTTCTAGATTTAAGAAATATACAGATTAAGCTGTATGAAAAAGCTTTGATTATAGAAACCTAAAGTGATGGTTTTGTCATTGGCTTTCCATCTCATTTCTTTCCAATTCACTGTTCCTTACACATGCTGTCCTATTTTATTTCACTGCATACCATTTCAGTATGTACTACCCCAAGTATTGTTCTATGTTTAATTTCTTGTGCACTTATGTGAAATAAAGTGTTTTCATATTTACCATCACAGATCACAAAGGAGGAAATTTGTTCAATAATACAAAGGTCAGCATGTCCCCATTCCTGCACAAGTTCAACAATCCACCGTTCAACAGCAGCAACTCAAGGATTCGCACAAGTTCAGTGCAACACGTGTGCCAAAAACAATAGGATTCCAGCACGTAACCTTTGAGACTGCACAGGCTGCTCTGAACGACTATGAGAAAGACAGGTAATCTTACAGATAGTTTACGCAGGGCACAGGCCAATTATAGATGGAATTCCTAGAATTCTTTTGAAGGCAAATGAATATAGCAAAGTCCATCACGAAACAAGCAAAGCACTGAAAAGGTAACTTGCATACATTTACTGCATTAAAAGCTGTTTCCCTTCATTGCTTCCTTTTTCTCAAAGGAGCTGGTGCCTGAAGGAGACTTTAATAAGCCACAGGTGAACTACTTCAGCAAGACACATTAGAGAAGGTTATGAAAACATTTAGCAATAACATGATGTACTTAGACAATTAAAATTAGGACACTGCACTAATAATGCAACACATTAGGTAACAGGCTACTGATATTGTGAAATACTGAGGCTGTCATCCTCTATATGATTGATCGTAATAGATCATTAGCTACTGAAACATATTAAAAGATTTAATGTGACGTTGTGACAGTGGGCTGGTTTCAGAGGAAAGTGACAAATGTTTCTTACCATGCAGCCATAAAGCTCCCAGGCTGATCTTCAAGCAATCTTACAGGACAGGTGTTGGTGAGGGTGGCACTGCATGTATATGAAATTGAGCTTTACAAGAGGAAAAGTGTGTGTGTGTGTGTGTGTGTGTGTGTGTAAAATGAAGCACAACCAGGAACAAGCAGTTACACCTGTCTATTTGTTGGACATATCATCTCCGTTCACCAAATTGTTTCCTTCATGGCACAGAACAGAGGAAGGATCACCATACATCCTACTTTCCATTTCTGTTCTGCAGCCATTATGAACATAAAAGGATTAAAGCTGGAATAGTCAAAGGCCACAACCTTTGGGACTGTCCATGCTAGTTATCCGCAGTATTGCTTCCAGTGGTTCTGGAAAGTTTTGTGTCCATTTGATCAATATAGATAGACACATAGATAATGTAAATGGTTGCCTGTTGTTTATTCTATTTACCTGAATTTAGAGATCACTCAACTCTAAATGACTCTGGACAGTTTATACTTTAAAAAGCAAGGACGATAAAATGAACAGACAGATGATATCCATTCAGAAGCGGGGGGGGGGGGAGAACAGAACAGAAAACCTGGTAGGGACTCACTACCCCAAGGCCTGCTTCTCTTCCTCCTTGCTTTTGCCTATCTCTTATCCATTTTGCCAGTTAATTATTTATTAAACATCAGCAAACAAACTTAAGCTATATTTTTTGTTAGTTAAACTGAATGTCATGGGTGCTTGCTCTGATCTGGATATAGAAACTGACTGGGAGTGTGCTACGTTCCAACTAAACTAGAAATTACCCACAGTATATTTTCCAGCAAAAGAGTTATGGGCCCAGCAGAGCCAGAACTTAATACTGAACCCCCACAGCAGCTCAAAGCACCCCATTCACAAAACATCCCAATTTATTTCCAGGTGGGCTGATGGTGCGTATAGCTGAACCAGCACCATCAGCCCACACATCATGGATACTCATTAGGACTTAAGATATCCTCATCAAAGAATACTTTTTTCATGCTTTCAAAGCTAGTATAAAGTTTTTGAGACTGGCAGTGACACTGGGGCCCAAAAAATCTTGCTTGAAAATGGGAAAGAATACAGCATATGGAGCATGAAGATGGAAGCACCATTTTAAAAGCTGGTGGACCTCTCACAAGTTTTGGAAATGCTATGTCCAAAAGAAGCTCAAGCCAGTGGCAGCTTCAAAGAAAAAGGATAGATTACTGAAATCTGAGGATGAACTTGACAAACTGTAAGTTGGTTCAAAATTGTGCTTCAAAAAGGAGATCTGGAACAAGCTAAGGCAAACATATGCACTTTCAGGAATGAGCAATAATGCTTCAGAAAACTTGTAAATTTGAAATTATCAGGGAATGAAAGTTTAATGGAACATGTGTCAGTATCTCTCTACTCGGAAGACACTAAAACAGAACATTCTGAACTTTTTTGATGATTTTATCAAGGAACTGTTAAGTTTGTACCAGAACATATAAATATATAGTAGAGTTAATCAAACTCCATGATGAAATTTCTCTTGAGAATGTAATTGCAAAATGGTAGGCATACCAGCATAATTTGAAAGATGCAACTGAAGGGAATTCTCAAAACTAGATAAAAGAGAAAAACGCAGACTGTCTTTACTCTAATTGAAAGGGACATATTAAAAGAGAATGCAGACTTTACAAGGAAGGGAAGTGGGAAAAACTGCTTTGTAATGTTCACAGATTGTCACTCAAAGCATTCAGGCAGTCCTCATTTAGCAACCACAACTGGGATTGGCAACTTAGTCATTAAGCAAAGTGGACGCTAAGTGAAACTGCAACTGTGCTTATAATCTTACTTCAGCTTTCCTTTGCTTTACAGACCTATGAAGGTCGTAAATGCGAGGACTGGTCACAAAGTTACTTTTTCTTCACCTTTGTAATTGCAAACAGTCCCTGTATGAGGCAGTCACTAAACGAGGACTACCTGTAGTGTGGATTTAATTCTGAATCAGTATTTAATAACTGCTATCCACTTACAGTAAGCAAGTGAAGATTGCTTAATGTCTCATTTCCCTATTCTATGCTGCATTGCCACATATATTACATATAAAGCAAGATGATAAAAAAGGAGCTATTCCCATCAAAATATTTAAAAGAAGAGATCCAGTACTTTGTCAATATCTATTTTTTTGTAAATACCTATTTTTAAGGGATTCTTTATAATGTCATACACATTCCTCCACTTCTAAGCAGCACAAAGGCTCAAGGATGCCAATTTACCTATGGTTAGTTTTTTGGGGAGATCATATTGTGTATTTATAACATAAGATATGTGTATATTTATGTTACATATACATATTCACACAAAGTGAATGTGCAGAAAATTCTAAGTACTAACTGTCCAAAGGAAATCAACTCTGATTGCTCATTGGAAGGATTGATAATGAAGCTCAAGCTCAGATACTTTGGTCACCTAATGCGAAGAGCGGACTCTTTGGAAAAGACCCTGATGCTGGGAAAGATGGAAGGCAAAAGGAGAAGAGGACGGCAGAGGATGAGATGGCTAGATAGCATCACTGAAGCAATGAGCATGAAATTGAGCAAACTCAGGGAGGCAGTGAAAGATAGGAAGGCCTGGCGCAATATGGTTCATGGGGTCACGAAGAGTCGGACACGACTTAACGACTAAACAACAAATTTGTAGGGCAACTCATTGTACCACAGAATTCCCTGCAAAAATCAGCCTCAACCTCATTTTCAGATCCAGTTCTAACCCAAATTAACTTACCTGCTACACTCACATTATGTCTCTTCCCCCTTTGATTAATAAGAGGTAGAAATCATGCTTATCCATCACTGCTGTTTTCTTGAACCATTTTTGCTCCCACTGATTAACAGAATGTTACAGTTAATAGTTGACCTTTGGGGAGCAACACTATTAGCTCTATCCAAAGCAATCATACATCCAAGACTTATGGAGATGAAAGAAATTCCTATCTGATCATCCTGATTAATCCCCCAGCCAATAATGATAGACTATGCTCTAATATTAGTGCCAAAACACTAAACGTCACATTAAAAATTGCCTGTAATCTCTTGGGTCAAGTTACTGGGATTTCATTACTGTCATACATGGATTGTAGGCATTCTGAATGCCCAAAGGGCATGAATTATGTGGGCAATTTTATCAGTTTCATGAACTCATTTTGAGCCACAGAAACTAGGCTTTTTGTGAAAAGTACGTGATGATCAATATTACAGAGAAACCAATATAAGCTTTTTCCTACTGAATCACTCCATAAAGAATCTGACAAAGAAGCATATAATAAACACAGGAGGAAGGAAAGACCATGGTTTTTCAGAAATGCTTTTTCAATAATGTAGGAGGCATCTTAATTTTATTTCAAAGGGCCTAATGTCAAGAGGGAAAAAGCAGTAAGACTATGAAGGGATCACCAAACTCACTTGCCAGGTCTGGGCTGCAAAGTTCTGGACAACCACTGTTGTTGTTGTTCAGTCGTTAAGTCGTGTCTGACTCTTCGTGACCCCATGAACCATATTGCACCAGGCCTTCCTATCTTTCACTGCCTCCCTGAGTTTGCTCAATTTCATGCTCATTGCTTCAGTGATGCTATCTAGCCATCTCATCCTCTGCCGTCCTCTTCTCCTTTTGCCTTCCATCTTTCCCAACATCAGGGTCTTTTCCAAAGAGTCCTCTCTTCGCATTAGGTGACCAAAGTATCTGAGCTTGAGCTTCATTATCAATCCTTCCAATGAGCAATCAGAGTTGATTTCCTTTAAGATTGACTGGTTTGACCTCCTAGCAGTCCAGGGGACTCTTAAGAGTCTTCTCCAGCACCACAGTTCAAAGGCATCAATTCTTCGGCGTTCAGCCTTCTTTATGGTCCAGCTCTCACAGCCATACACTACTACTGGAAAAACCATAGCTTTGACTATGCGGATCTTTGTCGGCAAGGTGACGTCTCTGCTTCTTAATATGCTATCTAGGTTTGCCATAGCTTTCCTCCCAAGGAGCAAGCGTCTTTTAATTTCATGGCTGCAGTCTCCGTCTGCAGTGATCTTGGAACCCAAATAAATGAAGTCTGTTACTGCTTCCATTTCTACCCCTTCTATTTGCTAGGGATTGATGGGTCCAGATGCCATGATCTTAGTTTTTTTAATGTTGGCATTAAATGCACCAAAGCGATATAGGAAATCTAGATGTCCACTAGGCTTGATGTCATATCATCTCCGAAAGGTAATCAACTCACATGGCAAACATACAGTCGTAATTGGAAGAAGGGGCAATCTGTAATTCTCCTACTGAACCAATGATAATTCAAAACGTAACAATTATGGCTTCTTCTTACTGGCCATGTGCAATTCAGCTAGCTGAGCATTTTTTTTTTAATTTTACACAGGATATTACTAAAGGATTCTGAGCAGAGAACAGCATGGAGGATTTTAAATGGCGTGTGTGTATTTCGGCTACATATTTTCTCACATCATTTCTGATTCTTTAGTTATAATAATATACTCTCTACCAATAGAGGTGAATATGTGTAGCTCAGGGTTGAACTATGGAGTCCTTGGGGTTCTCTGCTAAATCCCATTTTCAGTGCCATCCCATTTTAGCACTGAAGATGTTACCTAGCCAGGTAATGAAACGTTTGCAAGAAAAGAACCAAGCTCAAGAGAACCCCAAGGACTCCACAATATACTCTCTTTCACAATGGAAGATAATAGTCATCTGAATATTTCCAACCTAGATCTGGTAGCCCTGTTATTGTTGTTGATATGCAGCAGTATCAATTGTGAAAACTGCTTTAAATGTTTTGTTTATTTAACAGAAGTCATACTGATAAAAAAATGCAAAGGCTTAAATTGATAAAAACATCAGCAAGTGATATGTTATGAAAATAATTTACATCTGTAATACATACAGATAGAAAAAAGGAATCAGACACTAATAATTCTTAAGGATATATGAATGGTACTTCCTACCAGTATATTTGAATGCAACCATGTCTCCTTAAATTAATTTCTTCAAATCATACACTTTTCACTAACAATTTGCTGGAAGGCTCTGAAGATGGAATTCTTTCACATGGGCAAGGAGAAGTTCATTCTGGGATGTAGGGCTCTGTTAGGAGTGGGGGCACTTTCTAGACGTTTTTTAAGGTTTCTATTCTGAAAACCACTGAAACTCTTCAAAAGTCATTTGCATAGACAAGCTGAAAATAAAGAAATGGCTTTAATGTATTTTTTAAGAAGATCATGCAAAGAGACTTTTATACAAGGATAGATAACTGGGTGCCCACCAGAAATTGTAATGTCCCTGCTGGCCACAGTAGCTGAGGCTTGCAAGAAACACAGTCTAACATATCTGAATGGCATCAGGTTGGCAAGTGTACCCGTTAACCACCTATTTGAAAAAGTCTAATTTTTATTTACTGGCCCATCTTTCATCAATTACCATATTAATTATCGCATGTAAATGACTCAAAAGAAAAATATTCTTATCAATTCAATGTAGTAATTTCTTACTTCAGCTGACCAACAATGTCTTTACAAGCCAGCAGGCCAGTGCAACAGGTCCTGAGCCCCCATACCCAAACAGCTTCAATAGCATGAAACTTCTCAAAAAATGCATGTGCTGCTGCAAAGTAAAATTCCAGACAGTGAAGTCTGCACTTTATTTCTTAAAGTGCTGGAGTTCTGCAGAAAGGAAGAATGAAAGGAAAGATGTAGCAACTACAGCTACTACCTGCATATCCAGAAAGGAATGGGAAAAGGAATGATTGGCTTAGAAAATAAAAGGAGAAAACCATCATCATATAAAGCAGCTTACATTTCTGATAATGAAAACTAAGGTTGCTCTTGAGGCTGTGGTGGTATCAGAGTAGATTTTCCATCAGAAAATGGGAACATGAGAATTGTTGATCCTGAATTCCTTAATCACCTTTGATTATAAACCCCACCCCTAGACTCCTGACTGAATTGTGTCTATCCTTACTGGACATCTTGCGAATGAGCAAGCTCTCCCTGCCCCCATCACCATTCTCTCTCTCTCTTGATATCATAATTTTTGCTATGATAGAATATTATTTTGCCTATGACTTTTGGAGATAAGACAAAAAGATACTTAATTATTTAAGTAATAAAACTGAATTTTTAAAAAGCTTTCTGGAAATTATCAACCTATGACATAGTTACCGCGTTACCTGAAACTCAAGTAAAAGTTTTGCAATATATTTATTCTGTAATACATTTACTTTGATGTAGATGCAAAAATTCAAACTTTTTCATCTTTAAGCTGCCATTGTAGAAGTATTCAGTACATTATTTGAGTGATTAAAACAAGCTGTCCTCTTTTGCCATTTCTTTGATGTCAGTCCTTCATTTCCTCTAGGTTGACCGCATTCTCAAAGCTTCCTATCTTCTTCCATATTCAATAGTCCCAAATGAACAATAAGGTGCTACGTTTATATAAGCAATTTCGTTATTAATAATAATACAATCAGTATCAGATTTGTCCATCCACCTTCTAGCGTGTGCGTGTCTGCTGGAATAGCAGGTCAGTCAACACTGAAATTGCTAAGGCTCATTCGATCTGTGGAGCACTTCAGATTCTAAGGCAAAAGGTATTATTTATATTTATTTTATTTATATTTCAAATTTAGACACCGCCCACCTCACGAGGAAGTGTGTGATTATGTGCTCTGAAGCACGGGAGCACTGGAGTGACACTGTCTCCAACTCCTTAAAGCAGTTGCCTATTTCCTGGAATCATACAGCTACCTTCTGCAGTGAGATCCCAGGAAAAAAGATATATTGGTTTAAGAAGCTGCAGATACATGCTATGAAGATATGCCCACATGCACTCTAAAACATCTTTGGATCTGAAGGACTGCATAGCCCTAATGCTAATATTATTTCTACTTAAGCTGCAGCAGCAAACTGCTGCTGTTACTGAAAATGCGAACTTCAGGCACTCACAGGACCTGAGAAAAGACTTAACACAAGGAGGAACTTTCCTAGAATTCCAAGTCAGTCTTCATCAACACATATAGTTCTTTTCAGACATTCAACCCACAATTCACAAAGGACACCCTAACTCTCTAGGGAGGCTCTGGGGACAGAAGTTATTACAGATGGAAAAAGGAATAGAAAACGTTCATTTTTATCGACTTCCTTAAATTATCTTAAGATTTACATCACTGCCATTTCATACTGTTTTCTTATGAGTGGGTTGTGTATGCGTGTGAGAGACAGCATGTGCATGGATATGCATATTTTCCTGATCAGCCTTCTGATCAAATATACAGCTGCTGCAGATGTTAACATTAATATTGAATAGCCTTAACAAAGAATTCTAAACTAATTGGACTAGAAGAGAGCTTTGAGTTAGAGGTGATTTTTTTTTTTTTTTTTTGCATTTTAGAATGAAGCCACAGTTTAAACCTTAAAAAGTTTCCATTGGAAATTCAAATTCAATATTGTCTAGAATTCAGCAAATAATGGAACCGACTGAAGGCTTTGATTTCTTAAATAATTACAGCACTCTGCATTTCCCTCATGGTCAAGGAGTATGCCAAGTGTTAAATATTTTTTAATAGACAACCTGAAGTGACAAAAAAAAATTGGTTGGCTGAATTAAGCTTACTGTATTTCACTGTAGAGCAGTGTTTCTCAACCTTGGCAACTTTAAGATGCTTGCTGGGGAATTCTGGGAGTTGAAGTCCACACATCTTAAAGTTGCCAAGGTTGAGAAACACTGTTGTAGGATAATGATCATACCCATTAGAAAACTTTAGAGAATATGGCTCTGTTCCCAATACTGGAGCCAATGTCCTGTAGTCATATTATTAAGATGATGAATAAAGATAAAGAAGACTCAGGTTAAAGTCTCAGCCAATTTACTTCACAGGGTTGTTATTCTAAGGATATAATCAGAGAAGACTCCTTTGCAGGTGGCTTTAAGCACTAAGAGACAAGATGTGATATAAATGCAATAAATAAATGTTTTCCATTTCTGATTTTGATAAATGTCAGTGTTCTATTTATATGATAACCACTGACAACTGAAAAGCTGTTAACAAATCAAGCTTCTGTGGGTCTTTTTAGTTCCTTTTCACTGTCCCACTTCCTCTCTTCTTCTCACGTTACTGCTTACCACTGACATTTCTCTGGACAGAACTTTCTATTTTAAACATTCAGATTTTTACTAAGACACTAAATCTGATTTGGGAGTTGAATCACCTTGCTGATATTTATTAGTATACTGCTCTATACCAATATAGAAAATCAGATAATGATGTGGCTTGGATAATCAATAGCCTTGAAATACAACTGAGAAAATTACAGTATAGTTTACTTTTATACTATAAGGTATAAAAAGAACCCTTACAACAATTGGTGGAGATAACTCCTAAAGGCTCAGTTAATGTGCCTCTTTTTTCCTACATGAAGAATGGGATCTGACTCAGTTGATATTCCTGGCACTGCAGAAATATAAACTATCATATCGAGGAAGCTGTATTATATGTTAATCATTGCATGCAACTGAGTTCTTCTTTCACTGCTGGAGTTCCAGTGCAACCTGAATTCCTTAAAGCACCTATCAAAACCTAACCTGAATATCTGTAGCCTATAGTCATGGTCCATCTTCAACCTCAAGTTAATTTCTTGCACCGACTCTCTGCATTATCTTGCCTGATGAAGAGATCTGGAGGCCATAAAAGCTTGGACCTTTTCTGTGACCTTTAAGTTAACCCAACAGAAAATATTGCCTTTGCACAGAAGCATCCTTGCAGAGTAGGCATCATCAAAGAGCTGCCCTCCAAACAATTTGGAATATAATTGTCATCCATCTTTGGTTGCCTGAGAGCCATTATAGCCACACGTATTGAGAGGGCCACTTTGAGAAAGTCTCCTAGAAAACTGCTGCAGATCCACAGTATATAGTCGGCGGTTCACCTGTTCCTTATAGCTGGAGAGAATTTGCTCCTAGAAACTTAGATCCAATATCAATGATTTCTTTCTACATTTTTTTTCTTTTCTGAATTTCTATTATTTGTAATTTTTGGCTTGTTAGCCATCCTGGGTCATTTGCTGAGAGGATGACCACATAAGTCAAAACAAACAAACAAACAGTCTTCCTTATCTGCTAAGGTTAGCTCATAAAAGGCAAGATCAAATCCCAACTGATATTTGTCCAATGATGCTATAAAATCATGTGCATGAAAACAATCTTCAGATTGGTCAAAATATTTTGCATATTGGGGCTTGCCTGGTTCCTTAGAGATTTTCAGAAACTCTCTGAAAATGATATGATAATGAGTATGACAGATCTTTCACCAATGGTCACGAGATAGGAAGCACTCTTCTTAGGTGGTTGTGTGAGACACACTTTTTAAAATATTTCAACTTTCCTGTGCCAGAAAGCTTTTGAAGTTGAAGCAGGATAAGGAATTTATTATGTTCCAGCTGAGGCTAACTTGCTAGAATGTGTAGTACACTTGTTTATAGTTACATTGAACTAAATTTAGTTGACTGGGTTTTTAAAGACAAAATAGCAATCAACGAAGTCAACCCTGATTCTTGGTAGGTTCACAGATATATCTAGGCAGTTTTCACGTTACTGCCTTTTTCCAAATTACCTTGGACTTCCAACCCAGCCTACAGTCCTAATATTTTCTGTTAGCCTCCCATCCAAGTACTAAGTAGGCCTGCTCAGCTTTCAGGTCCAGACAAAGTTAGTTACCATATACAGCTGCAAATAATCTGAGCATTTTAGGTTCCAAAATGCACCCAAAAAATCGAGTTTGGCTTATCCACAGATGGGCTTATCTGCGAGTATATATGGTAATACTTTTTTAAAAGTATCCATATTTCCCATATATGAAAAACGCGGGTCAGCTTATCCGTAGGTGGCACCTTTTTCATGGTATTTTGGTTAAAAAATCGAGGATCAGCTTGTCCACTGATGGGCTTATACACAAGTATATACAGTGTGCCATCTACAAAAGTTAATAACCAACAGATGAATTCTATGTTGACCCATTTGAGTATGGGCATTAATACAAATTTATTTATTTAAAAGATTTACATGTTTGCCTGTCTTACACAATGGAACCCTGGGCAGCTAACAACAGTCAAATACACAAGTAAAGAACCTGTCACAAGATGACAGTCCAGCAGGCTACACAAAATCACTACAAGAACTCCTATATACTTGACCTCTTATGTTAACTACCCTTTAGTCTTATTACTAAGCCCCACAATGCTCCTCACACGTAGAAAATATTTAATTACATGTTTATCCGTGCAGCTGCTGTAGGCTTGAATGTAGCATTATGCCACATTAACTGCCTGTCTCTCTGACAGGCAACTGATTGAGCTGGAAGAGCCACATCACACTGGAACAGCTCCTGTTCCTCTTGTGGTTCTGCACGATCAGGCATATCCTATGAGCTTTCACTGCATTCTGCATTCTATATAAGAAAGCTTTTGTTCTGAAAATGTGATGACTAGGGTGTTAGATTTTTTTTTTTTAAAGCAGTGTTTGAGCTGTTTGATTTAAGGAATTCTTTCCAAGTTGACAGTATCTTTTTCTCCTTCTCCCCCCCACCATCCTTTTAGAAAAAGATTTTCTAGTTCAGCCATGGACACAGTACCTTTTCCTCTTATCTCCCCAAGGCAAGTAAGAGGGGAGGCTATTGAGAAGAGTAACTGGAGTGCCTCATGTTCTGTTCCTGTTAAATATGTAGAATGATTTAGAAAAGACCATTGTTTGTTCAAAGGAAGATTGCAATGGAAGTACCTGGGCAGCAAAGATATGCTAGGCATTATCTAGAATTAGACTTACCTCTTGGAACAAATTTGATAAAGTGTTGGCCTACCAACTTTTGGTGCAATGAATGGAAAATTTCAAGCTCAATCAACCATTATATATGTTGTTTGGTGCCACACTAATATCTGTTTATTTAATAAGCCTATCATAATATTTACACTCACTTTTTGACATGTTATGGGCAGCTACCCAGCCCTTGGAAGAGAAAACCTTAAATATTAAGCAGTTTGGCAAATACATAAGCTTGAGGAGGAACAGAGAAGGATGCAAGGCAAATTAAAGAGGCCATCTTAGGATTTCAAAAACAAAACTAATTAAACATTTCAAAACTGGGATGTAAAGACAAACAATAGTATTTTTCATTTCTTGTCCCATGTAGCACAGCAAGATTCTGGTAGTTATGAAGTTCACTTAAGGATGGTTTAAGGATGTTAAAATCAAAGATGTTAGAAACTGGAATTCAACACACCTGGATGGCACCAGATTGAAGAAGTCTAGCTAAGCACTGTCAGAAAAAAAAACAGGGGAGACAAGAATGAGATCAATAATTGGTCTGCTGGTTAGGCAGAGACAGTGGCAGTACTTATAGTGCAAAAAACTCAAGATGCATAAAATGCATCTTCACATTCCAAATGATTACTATGAAAACTGTATGTGTTATTTAATGCAAGCGTAGACAATATTTTTGTAGTTGGAGGAACTCTGGATTTTAAGTTTCACAATAATCAATAGCCTTGAAATACAACTGAGAAAATTACAGTATAGTTTACTTTTATACTATAAGGTATAAAAAGAACCCTTACAACAATTGGTGGAGATAACTCCTAAAGGCTCAGTTAATGTGCCTCTTTTTTCCTACATGAAGAATGGGATCTGACTCAGTTGATATTCCTGGCACTGCAGAAATATAAACTATCATATCGAGGAAGCTGTATTATATGTTAATCATTGCATGCAACTGAGTTCTTCTTTCACTGCTGGAGTTCCAGTGCAACCTGAATTCCTTAAAGCACCTATCAAAACCTAACCTGAATATCTGTAGCCTATAGTCATGGTCCATCTTCAACCTCAAGTTAATTTCAAGCAAGAAATGTGGCCCAAACTTTAAGACTTGTAGAAGCATCTTTTTGCATATTTTTACTGAAAAAAAATTTTTTTTAAATCTCATCACCAAAAATTGGAGGAAAGGAGTACTGCCAAATCTGAGCTATGAAGTTGCAGGGTGCTCTGTGGACAGCAAAATCAAGGTTGGGGACTATGGGTTGCCAATGATATCCTGATTTGTTCTGCCGTAAACAAATTACAGTAAAACTTTATTTTCAGCCCACAGAGGATTCTTAATTAACATAAAACAAGCCTTATCTTTTGGCATTAAAATACCAGTTAATCAGGGCCTGCATAAATATATAACCCTTAATTTTCCTTAGCTATGACTCTCACACCTCTCCAAGACTGCACAAATTGGGGCTGATTCGTATCTTTTGTCTGTATTTCTAAATCATCCTTCATCAACCTGGTGCTCTCCAGCTAGTATGGAGTACAATAACCAGCATCTGCAGTGAACAAGCCGTAACTATACTGGTGAGGATGATGGAAGCTGTAAGTATATTTGGGAAGGTTGGACTAAACTAATTTCTGCCATTGTTCTACTTTGCCTTCTTCAGCTGCAGCAAAAATAAACAAATATAAAGAAGGAAGGTACCTGCATTTTTTTACAAGTGTAATTATATTCTGAATAAATAATTAAAAAAAAACAGAGTACTGTGTCCTAATTCTCACCAAAGCTAACAAGCAATTACAGTAATTTAATTAACCTCTATTTAAAGCATCAGTTCATGATGTAGAAGCTTGAATAAGCCACATAGGAACTTGTGAAATACTTAATGTCTGTATGAGAGCTTTAGGTGAATGAGGCTGTAAACATACAAAGCTCTTCCTTAAACAGAGCACTGTACAATCATGTAGCTCCACTGAAGTCAATAGTTTAATGGCATGATAATTAGCCCCAATGGGTATGAACTGCATTATCTGAGATCATCCCCTCAGAAAATGTTACGGGGGAACAGCTAATGTAAGCAGCCAGAAAAGTATTACTTTTGTATAAAATATTCATTATTTTGCTGTCTTCCTTTGGAAATCGAAATAAAAAGTTCTATCCTTTGGAAGGATATTAATTGTACAATCAATCGCTTAAGAATAATTCCTCTGTGTAAGTTACACATGTAGCTAAGTTGAGTGATAGAGGCAGAAACATCTTCCTGCTAACACTGAATGGGGTTGGTTCTGTGAGGTATTAATGTTAGGAGATCATGCTGTGCTTTAGGATTTACATTTTTTTGAAAGAAGCTTGGTGGAGCTGTCCAGCTTGACCACATGCCTCAAATATGAGCGTACAACCCATAGAAGACTGGGGGGAACAGCCTTCTAGCAAAAACAGCTTTCCTCCAGCTGACATTCTCCAACAAGACAGCTAAAGAAGGCAATAAGAGACCTCTTTGATTTTGCCATTTATGTATTATTTTTAAAAAGTTATATGTGGGCCTTCAGTAATGTTTCCAATGGATAAAAATATGATAAGAAAAAGAAAAGGTATGATACGACTTGTTTAAAAAGTACAGTAAAAAGAATGGAAAAATGAAAATATTTTTGCATAGAAAAACAGAAATATTGGCACAAGGTAAAAGTCAGTACCAGCACTCAGAAACAACACTAGTAGCCATTACAGACCTTCAAATACAAAAACATATTTTTTAAAAAAATACAGTGTATAATCTACAATTTTTACCACACACTACAGATTTTGAACAGTCTCTAAAAGCAAACCTGTGTAACAATGCACTTCAACAGGCAATCCTAGATGCTAGCAGATAAAAACATAACAGAAGATTATCTTAGGACTTCTGAACTCTATATCCCTTCTCACTGGCTACCTGGAAATTAAGAAACCAGTCTACCCAATTCAGACAGTTTTACGACCGAGAGGATCTGCTTTTTAAGACATTCGAATGAATTCTGGAAGTCAGGCTTTGCCTCCTTTCCATACATCATTTAACAACTTTCTCCAAAATCAGAACATGGTTGCAATACAAAACATAATGCATGTCCACAGTGGCACTGATGGATAAATATACTGGCACTACTGCTATTTAAGTCCACTCACCTGTCCCCATCATTTCCTTACATTAAAATGATACTGGTAATTGCTTCAGGTTCCAGCCATTTAAGTTACCTGGCCTAATCAAAATTAAACTATAGGAGGACATAGGGTATATTATATATGTTATTATTGTGATTGCCAAGACTAGCCAGCACAAAAAAGGCTGGAAATGAAAACAGCAATGGCTTCTCCTTCTCAATTTTTCAATCTTTACAAGGGTCTCCAATCCTTATTCCACAGATTTATTCCTCCAGTTGTAATATATCAATTTCCAAGGCAAGCCCACAGTTTCGGGTCTTTGAGCTGTCACTAAAGCTCTTTGATCTTCACTAAAGCATTTCAGCAACTGTATTTTTTAAATTATCTTGAGACCAAAGAGAGAGGGAAAGAGAAGGCAATGGGGGCTACCTCAAGACATCTTGCCTGAGGCCTCTTCAAGGCCTGTGTCAATCTCATCTCTCGTTTTCAGCTAATACAGGTGAGTCAGTTGTGAAACAGATTAAGTTTAAACAATAGACAGATGGATATCAGGTCTATAGTTCAAGGCTCCTTTTTGAGATCCATGATTATCACTATAGGTGGCTCTGGTTACTCAGAATCCTTTTATCAACTCAGACTGATATACCAGTTCAACTCATATAAACAGAGATAGTCTTGTGACAGCTATTCACACTCTAGTAAACTCTCATTTGGCTCACAGCACTGTATTATACACAGGAATGTCTCTGAAAACAATCCAAAAACATTAATTAGTCCAAAATAAGCCAGCTGGGCTGTTAGCTGGCACAGGCCAACTACGATCATATTATGCTAAACCTTAGTAACTGTACTGACTGCCTCTCTATTTCTTGATGACATTCAGAGAACTAGTTTTACCCTTTAAAGGTTCTGGAAGTAGGTTACCTGACGGAGCATATGCTTCTCTGTTTAGCTTCCTAGAAGTCATGGTTCTAAATGTCTTGGGCCTTTCTGCAGGTGCCCCTGCCAAATGATGAAAGGTCCATGGATTCAGGATAGAGCACATTTTTAACCTATCTGCTTTCTCTGTGGAAGCAGCTGTGGAAATTTCATTTTATCTACTGAGCAGTCTAGGAGCTGGTTTTGGTTCTGTTTAGTTTTTTAAAAGGATTTTGCACTGTTGCTGCTGGTTTGGCTTTTTGTTTATCAGTGTTGTACTGGTGGGTTTATCACATCATTATTACTTTATCATTATTTTGCACTTTATATTTTAAACATGTATACTGGCACCGAAAATCTGGGTTTGGATAGTTTAAAAAGTAATCAACAAAAATAATGAAAAAAAAAGGAGAGGCTACACTCTTCCTTTTTTCTTTTTTTCCCCTTTTCTTGATTATTGCCCCTTTTTTCAATTTCCACCCTTAACTCCCAAGAAAAATACACTGCAATAGTCATATTATGGGAATCTTGTATATACTAATCCCTTCCAATAATTGCCCTAAAATGTACAACATAACCTGCAAGGGGCAGATAGTGATCTCAGTTCAGAAAACCTTCAAAATTAGATCCTTCTTGCTATTTTGGGGAAAGTCTGATAATCTTTTTGGGCCTGTACAACCTCTCCTTGATTATCATTTTTAAAACTATGTTACAATGCTGGAACTGAGCCTAACCAATGGACCATTCACAGTATCTCTCAAACTCTTTTAAGAAAATAGGACAACAGATGTAGAAAAGTCGTTATGCTTTAGTGGACAGAAAGAAAAGACCAAAAATATAAGGAGAGCCTTCAAACTCAAAGGTTATAAAAAAAAATATCTATGTAGTTATAATTTGCTCATTTAAAGACACACTTAGCAGAGCTGAAGTAGGGAGGCCCTACTTGTAGCAACACAGAGTATTATGCAAGAAAAAATTCCATGGATTGCACACTATATATACACACTTCAAGCAGCTTAAAAGCAAATGGTATGTGCAACTCTTTGGAGGTGATAGATAACTGTTATTTTGTCTTATATTCATATGATAATAAATATGTAGAACCACTAAAAAAATCACCTTCACTTCTGGAATAATTTAAAAGCATATAAAATTATTATTATTATTGATAAAAGATAATCATTTGATTTTTTAAATTACTTTCATTGAGTACAAAAAAGAGAAAGAAAAAAACTACACAAAATTATAAAGAAAGAAGAAAGAACACTTAAAATATAGTACATATATTCACAGAAACCGTATAGAAGTTCCACATGAGCATTTCAATGAATGTTAGTCATATTTCATTATAATGAATCTATGTTGTTAAGTGATTTGTTCATAAGTTGCTGATAATGTCAACTCTGTAAACTGGGGCCATATGTTAACCTTCCCACTACTGAAAAATAAGTCTTTTAGCTATAAGTAACACATGGAGAATATACTTTATTTGTCCAGGTGTAAATTCCTTGCATTAGGTATGTAGTTCAAAGGAATATGAGCAACTGAAAATATTAAATCTTGTCTCAAAGTTGAGATAATACATGAAATAATTTCTTCACAAATGGAACACATAAATGACTCTGTACAGAGTTATTTCTTTTTACATTCAGCATTTCTCGTTACACCCATATAACATCGCTGCTCGACCTGCACTGGCTCCTAGTAGGCTTCCGGGTGCAATTCAAAGTGCTAGTCATCACCTATAAAAGACTTTCATGGCACAGGACCAGACTAATTGTGGGAACGTCTTTCTCCCATTGTTTCTGCCTGCCCCACTAGCTCTAGTAGAGAGGGCATGCTCTGGGTCCTTTCTATTAAGCAATGTCATCTGGTTAGACCCCTGGAATCGTGCCTTCTCAGTGGCAGCATCTGCCCTATGGAACAGCATCCCCTCAGAGACAGAGATGGCCCCAATCCTGTTAGCCGTTTGCAAGGCAGTGAAGACCTGGCTATTCCCCCAAGGTATTTGGGTCAGGTGGTGGATGAGCTCTGCTGCTGTTGGTGGTTGAGTGAGATCAATGGTTTCCTTGGGCCCCAGGGGCTGTTTGTTTTAATCTTGCAAGAGTCACTTGGGTGAGCTGGGCAGCTATATAAATTATATAAATATATATGCTTAAATGAATTCATTGCAACAGCAATATGATAATGTACTGAAGCCTTTTCTATATAAATGCAATGGAGTCCAATAAATCCAAAATATCAGGATAATTGTAAACATTGCCACTGAACTGTACTAGGCAAATATTTATGCTTCAAAGAGGAAAATGATAAACATTCATAATTTCATCTACTAATTGATCCTAAGTCCCTGTTTTCATCCACATTTTCCATGCAACAGGTTTTTATTAAATCTGATATTAAATCCTATAATATTAATTTAGCATGGGAAAAGGATCAAAATATGATTTCCTAGAAATAATGTACTATAATCTTCAAATCAATGTAATAGTAAGAGGAACTATTTGAAATCTATTATATTTTGATATCAAAAAGTCCAACTAAATAGAGGTCTAATATATGAATATTCCAGATGGACCCAGGGTGGAAAATTTCCACTAAAGGGAATCCTTCAATATTTGGCAGTAACCTATAGATGTGCAAAATGATATAGTTCAAGAGTGGGAAAGCCAAATACCCCTTTTTCAATAGACAGCCACATCTTTTTTAAATATATCTTTGTAAATGAAAACCCCCATAGAATTTCCAAAACATTTTATTACATTTTTGAAAACAGTTTGCAGATAAATGTATGGGAATTCCATGTAAACTATACAATATTCTAGGAAATATTTTAAGAGCATTAGCCTTCCCCAAAGACCTAAAGACTGACTGCCATCTATCAAGATCTAAAGAGATCTCCTTTGGTGCATGTTTAAATCCTTATCTACAAAAGACCACAAGCGATAAGAACCCCAAGTTAGTTAGTATAGTTAGTAAATATGAAACTGAGTGGAAAAGAGTTAATCAACATGGTACACTCCAGATTTGTTGGAGTTGGATTCCCCAGGAAGATAATTATTTGAGTATTGCAATCCAGTATATTTGGAAAGCACCATGTTAGAAAAAGCTGCTTTAGAAATTTTTAAAGGGGCAAACATTAACAAGGTTTAAAAATGGATTTGGTAATTCTACACTCCTGTATCTAATGCTGGAATGCAGATCTAGGAAGGCTCTGTGAAACAGAGAAGGAAGAATGCCAGAAATCATCACATCTAACAATTTCCTTTGAATAAAAGCAGGCTAGCACAACTTGTACCCTCCAAACTTAAAATGCTATCCACCAATCTACATTTGTCAAACCGTTCTGTTCCTGGTAATCCTTACAAAGCAGTAAAACCACAGCGCTTATCCAGTCTCTGCTGCATATCTAAGGGATGGGCTTAAGATGGGTAAGTCCCTAACTGTGCAAGACTGATATAATGGGACATTCATGAGAATTACAAATGATAAAGTTAGTTGTACAGTGTGTGATAATTCTACAAAGCCCCAAAGTTACATTAAAAACTTAACTTGCTCCCTGTCCTCCCACTCCCTCACTATCTTCCCCATTCAATTCTGGTATATCTACCTTTTGTCTTCTTTTCATCATAAAAGCTGCACCAATGCTATCTTTGAGGTGTTTTCTCTACCTAATTTAAGTAACTGGAAGCATTTGATCTTTCACTCTAAAATGGCACTTGCTCATATTCTACTTTTATCCCTGCTAAATGTTGTTTTTTTCCAACTGGCATGCATTTGGGGAATTAGAAATAGCATACAGAGTTGGCCTCCAGGCCCTTAGTTCAGTAGCTGAAAGAAAGGCCAGAAGGTAATAGTTCCACAGCTGTAGAAAAAAACTGCTTAGGTTAGAGATGACAAGAAAAATAAAGACCACCTTGATAGGAGGCTCCACTCTTTGGGAACCTCAGATGCAGAGAAAGAGTTCAGCCAACCATAACTACAAAGGCAAAAGCTGTGCTGCCTCTCCAGTGGCTTTCCCAATCAATACAACATTGACAGCGGTTTAAATTATGGAGAATGCAATCAACAGCCAGACAGAGGAGGAAATCTAGATATCAGAAAGAGGCACACTAATATGCTTTTCAGGGCTGGCCAAGATTTTGTGATGATGAGGCAAAGCAGCAGCGTCAACCCTTCCCCCAGTCAAGGGAGATAATGCCCCCAAAGCCAAGACATCAATCTCAAAAGAACCTCTCCCCAGCCCTGGTAATAAAAATCCAATAAGAACAAATTAAATAACTAATGATTTGCTGCTTTTCCATGCTGCTTAGAATCTGCTGCCTAAGGCAGCCTGTTTGGTTTTGTGTCACTTAGACCCTCATGCCTGAAACAACATGCTTTTGATTTATTTCAAAATCTTTTCACCTGCAAACTAGCAAAGGATGATTGGCTGTAAAGAAATGATGTGCAAGACGATCCTGACTCCCAGCTACTTTTCATTTAGGAGAGGGTATAGAAAGCACTGTTCTAGATTACATACTAGTTGAAAAAGAGCTGTGGGGAGCAGCAGCAGCAGCAAAGATGAACATTAAGCATGTCTAATCCACAGTCTTTCTCTGCAAAGCAACAACAGGAAGGGCCAAGATAGTGGCTTAAAAAGAATTATGTATAACAAACATTTGGAATATGTAAGCTTAGATATCTAAAAAGATGCTCCATGATCTTAGCTAAAACAGAGCCAATGCATTTGTTTGCAGAGTGCTACACTGTTGGCAGTTTTCACTGCAACAGACTAAAGTAGCGATCCCCTCTGGAAATAATGCTGACAAGTGAAAACCATGAGGGAGAAATAAAAAGTTCTAACCTATGACACAAGCCTTTTTAAAATCAGACAGTAAAAAACAAATGAAACACAGGTAAGACAAAAAGAGATTATTTATAAAGTACATTATTTTATGCAACTCCCTGCCACGAGCCATATACTTGGACTCTAATTTAGATGACATTCAAGAGAGATTTCAGACATTGATTTAGAAGAGGTCTATTGATGGTTAATGATCACCACACTGGACTTCACCTCTTGCCATCCACATTTTTCTATTGAGGGGGCCTTTAACAGTTGTGGAAAAGCTGCAGATTCTGAACAGGTAAACGTGCTGTGTAGGGAGACCGAAAGGGTTGAGGCAAAGACATCTCTGTGGGTCTTCACCAAAGTCAGCAGTAACAGATACAGAGGCATGGCACATTATCATCTTGCAGGCTGCAGCCCCTATTTAACAGAAGTTGCTTTTCTCCAGTAGCAGGAGAAGGAAAAGAAGGCAGCAAAGGCCAATTTGCCCCTATCAGCTATACCCTAGCATGGTGACAACCTCTAACACTAAGTATGCCCAAGGAGGTGACAAGGGGATTGGTATGGACCACGCTCACTAGAGAAGGACTCATGAGAAGACACTTCCTTTCCCTTGCAATTGCCTGGAGTCCTGACTATATCAGCAAAAATCATCAGTATTGTGGTACAATTTCTGATGCAGTTCAATTGCAAAATAATCACTAGTATTGTAAGATACTCTGTGAACCTACACAGCTATTCAAAGATCAAGGTGTTAATATCCTGCTGAAATATTCTGCTAGAATCTAATTATTTCATTAAAAAAGTAAACCATTAAATAGTATAATTCAGCAAAGCGCCGTTAACAACCAAAATTAACAGTGTTTTCTTGTATCTATGGTAGGATAATGTATAAGCAACTGTTGGCAAAACACTTGCTTTATTTATAGCAACTTCAGAGTATGTTCTCATGTAGACATCTTAAGGGCATAACAGGGTATCTTTTAAAAAAATCCCAAATGAATATGCTAATGAGATTATGGCACCTGCCAAGAGGAAATAATGGGAAAATGTGCTAACAACTCACTAATTCTCTACTATAAGCGTTCTCAACTTTAACCAAGCTCCAAAATAACAGATGAGCCCCACTGGGGGGAAAAAGATTTGCAAAAAATGTGCAGTTACTACTTAGTCTTCCCCTGCAAGTCCTTCTCCTCTCTGTTCTCATTATCTGAACAAATATGGTGTTGAATTCAAGTATAATGAAATATGGGACTCATTTATACAAAATACAGTAGGTTAAAAAACACGATAGTCATATAAATGTATTAGAAATACGTACATACTTGAGTAATATTTACGTTAGATAAATGTACATAGAATTGTAATTGTTATGACATATTAACATTTTTTTTCTTTGTTGTATTTCTTTCACTTTTTTGTTAAAGCACTTTCTATGTGTGAACCTCATTTTATTCCACTCATCTCTTAGCATCTGCATATCAAGTTGATTTATTGATAGCAAATCTCTCCAAAAAGTAATAGTATTTTTTTGTTCAGTTTTAAAGGATTTAACAAGTTGTTCTAGTATTTCAGGTGTCTCAGAAGCTGAAAATGCTGCTGGTCCAAACAATGTTGTTAATAAATATTGTAGCTGTAAATATTGCCATTGGGTTACATTCAATTGATGATATTTATCTCTTAACACAGGATATGTTAACAATTCATCTTCATCATCTATCAATTGGTCCAAAGTCAATATCCCCACTTCCATCCAATTTTTCCATATAACCATCTTTTCCCCAATTTTTAATGTTGGGTTTCCCCATAAAGTCAGTTTAGCATGGGAAAAAGGATCAAAGCCTTTTTTTTTTTTAGACATTACATTCCATAGCTTTCTAATTGACATAATTGTTTCCAGAGATACCAGAGTCCTATTGTATTTAGATCCTAATACTGTCCATCCAACCAAAGTTGCTGTAAATGTACATTCCAAAGTTGCCCAAATTGGAAAATTAACACTAATTTTTGGCTTCCAGTATTTAATACTTGACAATAGGTAAGCTTGATGATATAGCTCCAGATTTGGAAAACCGAATCCTCCTTCATTAAATTGCATTTTCTGTAAAGATATTCTTGGAATCGAAGAACCCCATAAAAATTTTCTAAACAATTTATTTTCTGAAAATATTTTCCAGATATTTGAACAGGAATTCCTCTCAGAATATAAATTAATCTGGGAATAATCATCATTTTGAGAGCATTCACCTTTCCCCAAAGGGTAAGGTTTAATAACTCCCATCTATCCTCTTTATATATTCTATTTATTTACATGTAACTAACTGAGTTATATCTTTAGGTTTGCACATACCTAAATATTTAATAGATTCTATACAAATATGGAATTGATATTCCTTAAATGGATGGGTAGCCAAATCGCGCATCTCATTCTTGAGATCCTTCAGAAACCTTCTGGCCTTCCCCAGGTCTCGCGAAAACAAGTAGGCACACTACTAGGAGAACAGCAGGAGCCTGTTCTCATGGTGATTCGGAAGACATCATTCTCCAAATTGCACACCCCATTCCTTCTACAAATGGCGCATCCCATTCTCACGATCCTTTGGAAAGCTTCTGGTCTTCTATTTGGAGAAGGAACAGTGTGAGCGGCCTCAGGAAGAAGGCCTGGCATGGCCAGCAGCTGCCTCGCATACAGTAGGGTCAGGCCAGGTGTGCCTCGTCAACAGTGGGAGGAAAAAGGCAAAGGTCAACTGAATGCGGCGGATCCTGCAGAATGCAAGTTGGTGGGGTCAACTGGGGCTTTGCGCAATGGTGCTGAGGTGGCTAGCAATGGTGTGGGGTTTGAGGTGGCATTTCTCACTGGCAGCGGTGGCACTGGGGCTGAAGTAGAGGCCTGGGAAGCGGTGGCAGCTGGCTGAGACTGCTGAAGGCCCCGGGCCTCTACTTCAGCCCCAGCCCTGGTGCTGCCACCACAAAGTGTCACTGTGTAGGCTGGCCAAAAGGACACAGATGGGGGGAGAGGCAGGTGGGGGGAGTTTAAGCACCCCTGCTGTCCTAAGTGCAGGCGAGCTTCCGAGTGCCTGAATTTTGATCATGTGACTGCGGGGGTGCTGCAGCAGCCATAACTTTGAACATGGGTCGTAAATCCATTATTTCAGCACCACTGTAATTTTGAACAGTTGCTGAATGGTCATTAAGCAAGGGCTACCTATACAACAAAATGTAGCATTATTATTCAGCAAGTACATGCAAGGCAAATTAAATGTAATCTAGCAACCTAGTTGCACATTAACAAAGGAAGGTTCCATTTCTCTATTTTAAGGAAGACAAAAATCTTGGAACTCCTGAGAAGATTGCAAAGAGAATCTACCAAGTTCATTGCTGTATTATTCCAAATAACCAAAAAAAGTATTTTCTGATTTCTAAGGAAACAAATCCTTAAAATATCAACTAATAATCTATTTTCTCCTGTAGTTATGAGTGTCCCAGATAGCTGAGGCACACAGAATTAAAATATATATTTCCAATATCAAAGGGTACCCCTTGAAAATATAAAATAATCCATTCCCTAAGAATTCTATTCCATATACCTAAAATGAGTAACTCAGCTGGGCATGCCTCTTGATGAAAAAAGCCCATATTTGAACTACTATCGCTAATCACTGGGCCTGAAAAGGCTACTGTGGAGCTGAAGGAAGTACCAAAAAACCCAATAAACTATACAAGTGAATATAACAGCACCTCTAGAAGGGAAGCCTGTATCTAAGGATCTCTAGCTTCAAAAAAAGAGAAATAACTAAGGAGATATCGAATTGTAGATGGTGTAGCTAAATTTGATGAGATATTTTTTCCCCTCTTTCAACATTCCAGAATTCAAAGTCATTCAACCAAGTTAAACAAAGGAAGATTCAGGACAACTAAAGTACTTATTCATACAGTGTGTATTTAAACTGTAGAATTCAGTAACAGAAAACATAGTGATAATATTAAGCCAGGCTGTTCTGAAGAGGAACTAGATAATTTCAGAGAGAAGAAAATTATCTGTAACTAGCTACTACAATACAATGAGGCAATTATGCTCTTGTCACAGCCACTATGGCAAACACAATTCTGTGCAGGTAATTCTGTCTGATCTAGCACAGGTATTCTGATGGACTGATGTCAACAATATATCTTGCAGACATAGACAGTTACCACTGTTTCTCTAGGCTGGAAGTAACTGACTGAACTAATTGTACCTAATGCAAATATAAAATAGAATAACAAGGCTTCATGCAAGAGGACAGATATCTTCATGAAAGGGTGGCAAATGCCTTATTTCTATAAAAGTAATTTCAGTTAACTTTGCCTCTATTTTTCACAACAGATCAGAATTTGAGAATTACTGGATTAAGAGAATTTAAAAGATATAGCACAAAACTCAGGATTTTTTGAGGGAATATTTAATTGTGATTTGGCCAAGTCTCTCCTAATGCCATGATGTAAAATTCAAGCATACATTCTGCCATCATTGTAATGCATTAAGATTCTTGCTGTGATCTCATATTTGGCTGAATGAGATAGACATGCTGAAGTTTTTCTGCATATATCTACGGGTAAACAGGCACTAAAATGTGGGAGAAGAATGAGGAAAAGGCAGCAGTGGAAGACTTTTAGAACTGGTCAATGTACAAATCTTTGTAATAAATAAATCAATTAAAATTACTGGTGAAACTTGCGTATTAAAATTGTAAAAATAGCAACATTTCTTCTTATAGCAAGAATTAGAAAGAAGGCACAATAACAGGTTTTGCCCAATTTTTTGCAAGTAAACTACTTCTACAAGAACATCTTTCAAACCTGACACCATACAGCTTACCTAGGTCTATTCTCAGCCTTGACTTGAGGTTGACCCTCCCATCGTATTTGTTAAAATCAGGAGCTTATTTTTTTTCTCACAATTTTAGATGGAAACAACAGAAAAGAATTAAATCTTAGAACAGGCTTAAGTATTTTTAGAACACACATACACAAACCCCTAAAAATCTGGATCCAACCACTTATGTGACATTAACCCATCCCTTGCAGCCCCTAGAAGAACAACAAAGCATGACTTGGTCTTGGTTTAAAGGGCGCATTTGCTAGTATACCTCACCAAATAGAAAGCATTCCATCTCATCAATTACATTCTACATCAACAATTTCTCCTAGGTGCAGGATGCAATTCCATGCATGTATTTTCTTGACAGTACACTCTCATTGCACTCAGCAGGCCTTACTTCTGAATAAACATAAGTACAATTGCTCTGTTGCAGTGGCACTCATTACACACTGTACCACCATGTAAATGCATACATAGTTGAAGACTCCAGTGGAACACGCTTGTTTGAAAATAAGCTCTATTAAACTAAGTGGAATTTCCTTCTAAAATAATACTCTAAAAACTGTACCACATTTCTTACCTGAGATAAACACTTATTTTTACGAAGGTCTGCAAATAGAATAGAATTAATGAGAAATTACATAGTACATGAGTATTACTTTTTAAAAACTTACATATACATTGACACAGCCCATACAGAGCTACAATAAGAGCTCTGTCTGACTGATTGGACATGTTTCAGATGTGTGAACTAACTCCCAAATTTCTTTAGCCACCATGACTATTGTTGACAATTTTTGGAGTTGAAGTCTACCCACCTGGAGGGTGCATAGACAGAAGAAGGCTATGTTAAATCCTTGAAAAACTTGCTAAAAGTAAAAAAATTGACAATAACAAATGATAACCATTAAGATAGCACTGCCTCATCCATTTAGCTGTTTCAATTGCACAGGATCTTGCCTTTCCATTTGAAATAGAATAAACACTTTTGCTATTATAATTATAAGCAACAAGGTAGTACAAAAGAGATCAGCTGATACATTATCAGTCAGTGATTGGATTCCCACTTTGTGCTTAGCCATGGCTTACTGAATAAATCACACTTCTCTGAATTTACAATGTCATGATTCATTGAATAACTGGATTCACATATTGCCATTATAAAATTATTCTAATTTTACAAACTATTTAAATGACATATAGTTTACAAACTATAATGGCTAAGTTTACACAATACACTAAGTAAAAATCTCCGAGAGTTGTATGTGAATGTTCATATAATTTAATATGCTCAGCACTATGTGTGGCTATATCTAGCTTGTTCTGGCAGCTAATTGAGTCTATTGTGAATATCTCATCCTATTCATAGCAGCACCCACATGGATGTCCAGAGGCAGGGGAGAGACAAGTGATGAAATATGTGTTGTGATGCAAACCCTGTCCTACTTGCATCACAATGTGTACACAAGTATGAAAGGGTTGGAGTTCACATGGTGACATAGCAAACCACATTTCATCATTTTGATGACTTATGGTGGATGCCTCTGGATTCCCACTGTCATAGCCTTTTCCAAATGTCCTCTTGTTCTGTCTGTTTTTCACCAACCCAGATCATCTCTTTCCCACTATAGTCTCTGCAACAAACCCTGCTGAAACCCAAAAACTCATTCGAGAGGTAATAAGTAACTAGTTCAGATACTTTCATCTGGAATTGTCTGATTGCTGCCTTTCCTGTTCCTCCCCTATTTCACTTATGCCAATGAAATTATTTTTATATTTAAGAGATTACATTTTATTGATGTAATAAATGAATTTTTCATCAAAACTTTCCCCACATATAAGACTGCATGGTTGCACAGCTTTAGAATTGGCACAAAGTTTGCTAACTTCTATTTTTCTAGACTTTGGGCACTAAAATCCAAAGTGCATTGCTTTCTGTTTTTTTCCCTCCCAAGAGCTGGATAGCAGGCAGAGGCCTTTGATAACAAGGTTAAGAAGTCATCATCTGAACAAAGTACAGCATGTCAGCGAGTTCAATTGCTTAGTAGCAGCCTATTGTAAGAATCCTTTACAGTAATGGGAACCTGGCAGACTATGTATCTAGCTGGGTTGTGTCTAAGGGCTCCAGACTCTGAAATTCTTACTCAGGACTTTGCTTATTGGTGGAAGACTCAAGACATGACTCAGCAAGATTAGTTACTTTATTGCAGTCTTGGGGAAAAAAAACCATACACAACAGAATATGTCTACTGCAGTGTCCAGCAATCAAAGCTTATATACAGGTCTACATTCCAGGATTTCAGTTCTAGGCTTCTTCCTCCCACCTTTCCAAGTCAACAGATACTTTGCTGCTCTCTTCAAGGCCTTGGAAGGCAACTGAAATATACTGACATAACAGTTCTCTTGAGCCTAGAAACAGTCTCACGAAATTCTTCCCCATTAGGACCCATGGAAACAAAAGTCCACCAGTAAAGTTTAGATTATCCTACTTCTTGGCTGTAACCTGCCCCCTCCCCCCACCCCACTCATTATTTTCTGGTTTCTCTCCACATAAAAGCTGTATTTCCAAAGTTCAATAGGATTTACTCCAGGTAAATGGGTACAACGTATTCTTACTTAATTGCTACAGTGTACTTACTTACTTACTTACTTAATTTATTTATTATTACATTTGTATGCTGCCCATCTCCCCCAATGGGTAACTAATGAAATTATCATTAGTAATAATTGTAAATATAATATACATGTTTTATGTAATGATCAAGATAAAACAAATAAGGTAGAATTTAATTAAATCAGTATCTGGTGGGAAGAAATGAAAACTTTGAGAAGCTAAAATAACTACTCCTCATTTTTGCACTTACTCCTCCTGGTAAATACAAAAATGACTTCAGTTTCATACCTTAAGATTCAATTACATGCCAAGATAAAATAATGTTATACTCCAGCCATATTTAGAGGTAGTCCTCGGTTAACAACAGTAACTGGGACTGGACCGGGAATTCCATCACTAAGCAATGCAGTTGTAAAGTGTGACATCACATAACTGCACCAACTTACAATAGCAGTTCCAGCAGCTGTCATTAGGTAAATCCTACATGCTCATTAGGCAAAATATCACATGATTGCCATTTGCAACCTCCTGCTGGCTTCCCCATATTAACTTTGCTTGTTGGAAGCTGGTAGTGAAGGATGCAAATGGCAATCACGTGAGCACGGGCTGCTGTGACTGTCATAATTGCAAGCCAGTTACCAAGCACCCAAATCACAATCACATGACCATGGGGATGCCAAAACGACCACAACTTCGAGGACTGGCCATAAGTCTCCTCATTCAGTACTGTCATAACTTCAAATGGCCACTGAATGAATGGTTGTTAACCAAGGACTACCTACATATTGTTTAAAATACTCAACAGCACATGATTTCACATGAGCATGCTAAGGACTGTAGCTTTAATCAGTTTAGATAGAAAAACACCGACAGTCATTTTATGTTGACATTAAAATCTTATTCACTGGGAACTTCAAAATAGATTTGGAAATCATATTTTCCCATTCATATCAGCCAAAACTGAAGTTGCTGATGTGACCTGAATCTCTTACCTGCTTATTCTTTGCCTTTCTACTACCTCCAAATTACCCTCTTCCCTATTTGAATAATTTACTCATAAGGATGGATTTTCAGAAGTCTTAACAATTTGGAATACCTGACCTATACCGGGGCCCCTAGGTCAAGCAGCTTTCATCTACTAATTAACAGGTACAGTCAGATGGTTATTTTCGTCCCATATTCCAGGTCTATGACAAGAGAGATTTTTTTTAACTCTGGAAAAGTTAGTATACTAGATAGTGAAAAGATATGTGACAAAGAACATATACAAGTTTCGACTTCTAAATAAAAGAATACACTTCGGGGCTGCAAGGAAATGCATGTTTTCTTTCTGGTTCAGAAAATTGTTACAATAACTAATAAAAGCATTTAATTTTCTCCCTATTATATCATACTACTAACTTTATTATACATATGGGTAACACATGGACCTTATTTGGCTTGGAACCAACTGCCATGTAGTTAGGCATATACAAGGTTTATCAGTTCCAAAAATGGAAAGTTGAGAACTTCAGAATGGTCCATTTCCTTGTAGACCATGCTGAACGTGTCCCAGATCATGCTGTTACAAGAGCAGTCTAGCCGTTTCTGGAAGTAAATTGTCCAATCCAGAAGTGGTTCAAAGTGTTCTGGATGAGAATAAGCCTAAACTACTCCCAAAACCACTTCCTAGATCAACAACTGTATATGATCTACATGTAACCAAGGGACCCATTTCTTGGTCATGGCTGATTAGCCTTGTCCCTTCCCATGGCTCTGATGATTTGATGTTCACTGCCTGGTTTCCTTATTTTTAATTATTAAGTTCCAGGAAAAAGGAAAGCCAGATTAAAAAAAAAAGAAGAAGTTTGCCTATTTGTATTCATGTGATTGAAACTCCTAAGTAGAAGTCACATATAAAGATTATTGAGATAACATTCCAACCCCTTCCATTTCAGTTTAAAATTGTTAAGTTTCCTTATTTTGGATGTTACACAGAGTTTGCACTGCTGCTACCACTGCGACCTTTTCAGCTCCTCGAAGGGTATTTACTATCAATTAATGCAAATCAGATATTGAACTCTTAAACTACTATGTCATAACCAGAACTAGACTAGCAAATGGATGGATCTTCCCCAAGGCATCCTTTCCCAGTGAACTTCTGATTCTAATCCCATTTATTTATTTATTAAATTTTTCAACCACCCATCTCCCCCCAATGGGGGAACTCTGAGCGATTCCAAGAAGAAAGCTATAATCCCATCCTCATTTACAGAAGTCCCACTGAACTAACAGTAAAGCTTCTGAGTAGTTATGTACAGGATCATACTGTGAACAAATAAATATAGAACTGGAGTAGCTACTACTCTGAAAGGTTTAATTAAAGATACAAGACTGTCTTCTTGTGTATACTGTAATGTATTACATTCAGTATGGGGCTGCTGATATGGGGGAAAGAATAACAGGAAGTATCAGTAGCCATTTATTTCCCAAATTAGTACTTCAACATGATCCACTTGGGAGCTACACATAAGAAGGACTGCCGGGCAGGGCTATCTTATTTAGTGTTAGCCAGTAAACATTCAGAATTTCCTGGAGCCTCCAAAGAATTCATACTTTAGTTAGTGATGTTGCCCTTTCCAATTTAGCTATAATACACATAGGTAAAAATAATGTAATTCTCCAGCACAATAACAAAATTTAAATATTTTTAATATCAAAGAACTTGACACTTATCTTAAACCGAGATGTACTGATATGCAGAAACAAGAGCTATTTCATGAATTAAACAACAAGAAAACTCAGGTAATTAAAGAGTATAAACTGACAGCACTGTACCAGGAAGGAGAACATTTTGCCCTTTAAATATTGCTGAACTACAACTAACAGAACTCCAGCCAGCATAGCAAGTGATGAACAACACTAGGACCTGTTGAGATCCAGGTTCTCCGTCCCTGCTGCAGGTAATCCAGCATCCTGATTAATTGAGCTGACAATGTAAAATCCATTGTTACATTTATATTTAATCAGTGGATAGGCAGTAAAGATCTACATTTAAAATCACAGATGTGCTAAGTAGAGTTCACCTTTGAAAGGAGACACCCTAGATGGATGCAAAAACTGAGAGAACACAGCTTGCTCTCCTCCATTTATTACATTGACATAGTTAAAGGTTGGCACCCATTGCAGGAGTTCAGAAGCAGACAAGCATGGCCAAACTCACAAATCTTGATTGCAGCATGTCAGTACAACAGGCTAGTCCTCCCTCAAACAAGCTGATCAATTAAATCTATTAAGTCTTAGTTTGCCAATAAAAACTAACAGGTGTGGCCAACCTTAAAGCAACAGCACACTTCCCACAAGCCCTAGCAAGGAAGGCCTTGTTCCTAAGATCTCTATGCAGCTTTTCTCTCCATTTCCAAACACACCCCTTCCTAATGCCATTTCATGGCATCTTCAGTCACTCAAGGACAGATTAATTGAAGCAGCAGGAACTGGAGCCATTCACTTTCCTACCACCTGCTATCAGCAATGGCAGGGTTGTAGCTGTCTACTGTATGATGCAACAAGGGGGGAGGATGCAAATATGATCAGTTTGTGAACATGCAAGAAGTTCCAGAATCTTTAATGATAACTAATTCTCTCAAAGAACTGGGGAAGGGGTGTGGGTGAAAAAATCAACAAGAGAGGCTGTGAATCTGTCCATTTTTATGGGGTGGTGGTAAGCCCTCTTCACCAATTACAGCATAGCTTACTTTCAAGGAAACAAAAGGATGAGCTGTGAATAAGTTTAAGATTTGATTTTTTTACAAAACCTTGTGTAACTGCCATAATCGCCACCTCCATACTGAGGAGAGCTTGGGCCTAATATTCCCTGCCCCCACCCAGACAGGTCAACCAAGCTCAGGTGTTCCAATAAATGAATACACAGGCAATCGTTATTTAATGGAATTGCAAGCAACTTCATTTCCCTGCATACCGCAAGCAGCTTTTCTGGCTCATCTTGCATTACATAAGATTTCTGCTACTCTTTGCAACACACAATAGTAGGTAAGCCCCGGGAGTGGGGAGCCTCCCCTAAAGATAATATAATGAACAGATGTTTGCAATCAGATTTACGTCGCCGTAATAATTCCCCCGCCGCCACCCTCCGGGAGGTCTGCTGTGTCTCCGTTTATTTCTCTTCTGCAGCTTTTTACATTCCTCTCCCCAATGAAGCGTCTTGCAATAATCAATCCTAGGTGACAACCCCTCTGGCTCGTCCTCCACTCCTAGGAAGGACGAGCCGGCTGGCCTCCTGACATTCAACTATCTAGCCGGCGCTTTGTTGCCATCCGGCCGCGAATCTGGTTCTCCAGGAAAAGGAGCTCGTTGTTGCGTTTTGTCATCACTCAGCATTAGGGAGCCTAAAAATAGATTGGCACGAAGCACCACTTTGGCAACCTTGCAACTATTTCCATCGCTGCGCGGTACTTTCACTATTAAAGAAGATGTTAATCACAGTAATAATAATAAAGTTCCCAATAAAAAGGAAAAGACAGAGACTGCTCGGCTGCGCATAGCTTTTTACCTGTTCCCCGAAGTCGATGGCGATATTGGTGATGCCCAAAGGGACCAAGAAGCGGATGAGGGGCCAATAGTTGGTGAGCGCCGGAAATTTCACCATAGTCCCAGCTGTGCAGCGACCCCACACACATCTGCCGGAGCGGGGAAGCTACCAGGTGGGGAGCAGGCGGCGGCGAGGGGCGGAAGAAGCGAAGTCTTCTTTAAAAACGAGGCTTCTGGCTTTCTTGAGCGAGGCGGTGAGGCATCAGGCGGCGGCAGCAGCGACTCCACTTGCGTCTGCCTCCTTTCTGGTCTGGTGCGTGGAGCGGCTGTGTTGCTCCCTTTAGCAAGAAATCCCAAACACCAAGTCCATCCCTGTCGCCACCGCCGCTCCTGCCCTCCTCCCACACAATAATCTGCCGCTGGTGGAAAAAAAAGGAGGAGGGACGCCGGCGGCACCATTACCTCCGCCGCCAGAAATATCTATGGGCACTTTTTCCATTATCAGAACCCCAGGAAAAAAACACCCCACCCCACCCCACCCCACCCACTTGATCTCCGAGCGCCCCGCCTCAGCCCGAGTTAGGCGAGCCGGCCGCCGGAAAGTGATGGGAGCCGGAGGGCGGAGGACAGTGGGAAGCAACCGCACATTCCCGGCGTGGAGAACGCACAGGATCTGCGCGGCTGCCGCTCGCCGCCTCCCCTTCTTCCTCCGCCTCTTCTTTCCCGGGCTGCGCGGACACAGAGGGGTGGGAGAGCGGCCGGCTTTGCTGCTAGCGGAGGGAGGAAGCCGGCCGGGGAAAAGGCCGCGCCACCCCGCTCTTCTTTTTAAAAAGAAATTCGCCTCCTTTTGCCTGCCGCTTTCCCTCGGCGCGCTAAGCACGTGGCCTCCTTTGACACAGGCCGGTCTCTGAGTTTTTTTTCTCCCCTTCCTCCGCGCCTTCCCCTGAGAAAGCAGGATCGAGAGGAAAGGGAAAAAGAAACGCTTCTCGCTGCTGCTCCTCCTAACGCCGGGGCCTGGGCACAGCAGCAGTCGAGCTGCAGGCTGCCTGCCCGCCCGCCCGCTGCAGCGCGGCGCTTAGGCCGAAAACTCTCAAGGGCGTGAGGGCGACGCGCTGCGCCGGATCCAGCTCAGCACGCGGCGTTTGCGGGAGCCCGCGCTTTTGGGAAAGCTGGAAGGCGACTCCTTCTTGGCTTGGGGCCCCATCTGACCTTTACAGGTAGACCACGACGGCACCTTCGGACTGAAACCGGTTGTCATAGCCCTGACGTATATCCGCCTTTCCCAACTTTACAGCTTGTCGAACGGCAGTACCCCTTATCCCCAGCCAGTGGAATCATATTGGCTGGGGATGATGGGAGGAATCTGACAGCGCTGGCTTGAAACGTTTTCTAAAAGCAATATAAGCTGTCACCAAATCTCATGGCAGAAAGATTCTGAGCTTCAGATGATGCTGTTAGAATACATATTTATTAAGCAAATGTTACAATATGGGGGGGGGGGGAATTATAATAGGAAAATGTGCAACTTCAGGGAATCTGAAGTGTTTCTGCCGTTGACCCAAACGAGTATGGTGCTTTCTCTTAAAATCTAAAGAAGGACAGGAAGTGGGAAATATGTGTTTTACAGTAAACTGATTCACTTTGCCAGATACTGGAAGAAGATACAGGCAGATGAGAAGGCCCCTCATAGTGGAGAGGAGTGAACATTTTTCTTTTTTATGAGCCAGACTTTGTATACAAAAGGCATATTTTAGTTTGTTTCATTTTACCTGCAACATTCCCTGTCCCCAGCCTGGATTTCATCAGAAGATTTTGGGGGGAATGGCAGGGCTACATTTGAGCATAGATGCAAAATCCATCCTTCCAAATAAGAATGTAGTAAGGAAGGCCTAGAAGCAAATCTAGAAGATACTTAAGTATATCCCTCTAATACCAATATCTTGAGTATTAACTAACTAACTAACAATTAACTAACAATGCAATACTGTACATACTTACTCGGAACTAAGTTGCATTGAATTCAGTGGGACTTATTCCCAGATAAGTATATACTAGATTGTAGTTGAAGGGTACAATCCCATTATACATACTGGGATAATAGAATGGAATTTACTTGGGGTAAGCATGCAGAGTTAGAAAGAGCTCCAGGATAAAGAGTAAACATGTATGCTTATTATTTGATAAATCAAGCAGTTGACAAATACATTTAAATTAGATTGTAAAAACCTGTACCCAATGTAATCAAATTAATGCAGGGGTTTAAATATCAATTTAGTACTTGGCTTGTATGGGAGACCATCAGGAAATACACGGACTGAACAATAGAATTGGAGGTAAAGAAAGCAATCTCAGAAGCAGCCTCTCCATGTGTGTAATCCTGGGGAAAGACATGGCTGCTTTAATGGGTTGTTGGCAGGTGCTGGGTTTGTGGTTCTCCCACATTTCCCAAAGTTCCTTTTCCAAAGGATTGCCCAGCCTTAATGACCAACCATTTCTGGATCATTGCCAAAGAAACATGGCAGTAGTTTCCTATAGTTAGAGACCAGTATAGAGACTGCTAAATATAAATAATGGTACAGAATTGCATTTTTTAAAAAATTATTTACTAACCTTGTCCTCATATTAGGACCATTCAGATGTTTGTCACTACCTAAAACTGCAATAGGCCAACTATTCTGGCTTCCTAACTAGCATTTGCAAAAAATATAATCAACACGTTAGTTCTTTGTTTTTTAAGGCAAGATTTTATGTGAAAGGAAAACATACTGTCCCTAACCCTAGGGTTCTTTTGAAAACACTTAGCTAAGGGAAAAAACACAGGGGCCCTTCTTTGGCAGGGCTGGCCCAAGCAATTTTGCTACATAAGTGTCAGGGCAGCCTATAATAGTTTCCTACAAACACACAGTTACACATATAAGCCAAAATCTATAGTATTCAAGGCCAGTCAAGTTATTTTGGCTCTTGAGACCGAAAATCTCAGGGATGTGTTCCTGACTGTAGAAATATTATGACAATAAATTAACTGCTATCAATTTTGTGGCTTCTCATGCTATCCAAAGTAAGGTACCTAAGGTAGCTGTCTCATTCTCCCTTTGGTGACCCCTTCCCAGTTTTTTTTTTAATTAATTTTTCTTCCCCTGGAAGGGTTTTCAAGCTAGATTAAGACCAGCTGTTTCTAGGGGTGGGGGGGTGTAAGTAAGCACAAGCACCTAACTGGAATGGGAACATTTGCAGGGAAAAAATGGCACAAGTGGGGTTATGAATAACACTTGCCTGCCAGTTCTCTGTAAGGGCTCACATATAAATTATTACTAATTTCAGCAAACATGATTTGGAGAACTCTTAAACAAATAAGCATTGGACAGTCCATCTAAGCAAAGAAAAAAGCCTTTTTAATTTTTTTTTCCCCAATTTGATTCTTTTACTTGGATAATTGTGGCTGCCCATGAGTTTAACATGCAGAGCGAATAAGATCTTTTCTTTTCGCAGTGAAAAACTGATAACATGATGAATTTATCTGTGCGGAGCTCAAAGACAAGGTCAGTTGCAAAACAAAAATATAACTGATATTTGCATTGGAGTGCTGTCATTAGCCAATGTTCCAGACTTTGTTTGTTATAATACTGACAAGGTTGTTTTATTATAATCCTCCTGTATTCACAGTTTATCTAAAGAATGAATATGCTGGGTTACTTTAAAAAAAAAATCCCTTTAAACCCCAGAAGAATGTTCATTTCCTAACAGAAAGAGAGATTTTAATCCTTTAGGTTTGACTTCTAATTTTGAAATAAGGTGGTATGGACATACTATCCAGTGAGCCATAGAAAATAAATTCCAATTAAATCAGTGGACCAAATTAGATACAAGTAATTTAAAACTGCAGTTTTGTGTTTGCTTGCAGGGAAATAAAACACATTTAACACAGACTTTACTAAGATACATAGGATTCCACTATAAAAGTCATTAATTTTATGAGCTATTTAATTAATAGCTAATTTTCTTATGATTGGAGACAACACATTTAATTCATTTTGAAAGTATGAGAACACTATTTGTACCCAACTGTGGCATGCCTTGATCTACGCTTATCTCACATGCCATATTTTATTGAGAAATACATAAGCATCTATTCGTTCAAGTATTTATTTATTTATTTATCATGGTGAGATAGGCAGCCATATAAATTTGATTAGTAAATACATTTTCAGGACCTAAAATCTACATTGACAGGCCAGTGAATATCGCAGGAAAAATTCCCAGTGGGATACTATGAATGGAAGAGAGTTAGAAAAAAAGTTATAGGCCTCCATACATAACTGAACTGCGAAGAGGTCTCCACAAATGAAAAAGTCTTCAGTGCTTCACTTAAACCTGTTCTCAGTTGTACAGAAGCCTGTACGCATTGAGTTCTACAATTATTGGTACTTATGTTACTTGGTTTTGGCTCTGTCATTCTGATTTGTAAACCATATTTGTTGTCAGGTGGGAACCCAGCCAATTGTAGCTTATTCAGTAAATCATAGTTAAGCAAACTGGGGGCTCAATCTATTGTGTGAACCCAGCCACATTTTTCCTTCATCATGTTATCCATGCACTATGTTTGGAGATTAAGGACAGAGGTGGAGAAGCTGTACAAAATGAATGGGTACAATGAGGGTTGTCTTGTATTAGACATTATTTTGCATGATTAACACGTAAGATGGCTTTGTCATACAGGGTGGAAACAGCTAATTGTAATTGTTGTTAATAAGAATAATCTCTTATTCTTTCTGCTTGTGGAATTTTCCTCATCTTAAAAAGATTACTCAGCATTTTACCAGAATGTTTCTTAGTTTTTCCTTTGAGTTAATTATACAATTATTTTAGCAAGGAAATAATTGTGTGTTAATAGGAAGGGCTAAATATGCATAAAAATAGCCATCCACATCTGTTTTCTGTATAAATCCCTGCAAGTTGGAGTTGCTGTTTGTATGGAAGCAGCTTCTCTTCAGTTGGCTCAGGTTATACCTCAGTTAAAGGAACAGGTCCACGGCCTGGGGTTTTTCCTGGACTCAAAGGTCCCACTCCAGCAGCAGCTGGAGAATGTGGTCAGGGAGCTTTTTGCCCAGCTTCAGCTGGTCCCCTAGTTGCTACCCATTTTGGACAGGGAAGCTCTGCCTTTATCACCACATGTTGTAACATGGTCTACATGGGGTGACCTCTGGTGTCAACCAGAAACTACAGTTGATCCAACATGCAGTAGCCAAGCTGCTGATAGATGTGAATTGTTTTAGCAACATAACACCAGTGCTATGGTCACTGCATTGGCTGTCAACAGGTTTCCAAGAGCAATTCAAGGTGCCAAAGATTTATGGTTCATATTCTGGATATCTTCAGGACCGTTTCCTCCAAAGTGATTCTACCCACCCAATGTAGTCATCAAGGGAGGGGATGCTTAGGGTCCCAAACCTATGAGAGGTAAAAGGGTCGGGAACCTGAAGGCAGACTTCTGTTGTGGCTCCAACATTATTGAAGACCTTACCCTGAGATGAGGTGGGCTCTATTGTATTGACCTTCTAGAAGGCCATGAATATAATTTTATTCAAGCAGTCATTTGAAAATTAATAATAAGGCTGGGTGGCTGATTTGTTTTTCATGGGTCTTTAGATGGGCTTGATTTTGGAGTTGAATCTATAAAAGGAGGCTAATTTATTATTGTATGTGATTCTATGATTTTACGATTATTGCTTTTATGATATTTTATTACCATTAACCACCTTGAGTCTCTAGTACATACATAGTTGTAATAAATACAAACATACAACATTGGGAAGGTGGGTTTGGTTAATTCCCATATTTCCAATGAAATGAGGCGATGTGAAAGCAGCAAGAGATCTATTTGCATCTAAAATGATACCTTTTTATAATGAGGAAAAGATAGAGATTCTTTGAAACTTCTTATCTAAATTTCTTTGATTTTTATAACATTTTAAATTATATGGCCTTCTTTCCATAGTGGAATCAACACTTTAGGAGTCCCAAGTTATTTTGATCTTCAGACAGCGCATTCCAATTTTCAACAGCTTTCTATTCCTTTGTTCTTTCCTCTGTGT
This sequence comes from Liasis olivaceus, assembly GCA_030867105.1. Taxonomy (NCBI): domain Eukaryota; kingdom Metazoa; phylum Chordata; class Lepidosauria; order Squamata; family Pythonidae; genus Liasis; species Liasis olivaceus. Next base: position 83,147,904 of record CM061350.1, read on the forward strand.
TAATAATATGTATATATACATTTATAAAGCAGTGCCCAAAGGAAATATGTGCATTTCCATAAAGATCTTTTTGTTCACAAAAAGACTCCTGATACAACCATTTTTATGCTCACAGAAAAATTATTTTATTTTTTTTCCAGCTCTATATTGGGGAAGAGAGGCATCAGAATGAAAATTCCATTAGCTTTCTCCTATAATAGAAGACTGTCTGCAGATTTGTTGAACTAGCAGTCCCTTAATTCCTTAGCCAGCATTACCAGTGAGGTGACTGGCCTGGGGCCTTTTGCTTCAAAACAATGGAAGAATGGAACAGGAGAAACCTACTTATCCATCTATCTGTATACTACTAAAACTCTCATTGTGTTTGTCTGTACCCTCAAGTTAGCCCAAACAGTGCATTATACTGCAAGAATTTTTGAATCAAGGTACTGAAAATCCACTAACTTAAAGAACACATAAAAAATCCGAGACCCATTATTCCTGTGAAATTGAAATGTTCAGAGCAGTTTTATTCACAAAGTTGTGGCCATTGCATTGTCCCCACGGTCATGTGATTGTAATTTCCAACACTCCCTGCCAGTTTTCCACAAGCAAAGTCAATGGGGAAGCCGTCAGGAAGTCACAAGTTGCTCCTACCCCCGCTGCTTTTTTGCCCATCCATGGTCATTCTGTTTATTAGGTAAGTAAATATTGACTTATTATTGAACTTTGTTTGCCATTACAATTATTTTTCTATTTATGATATATACTCTTCTTAGATGATCATGGGACCGTCCAGCATTGGGGTAAAAAAAAAAAATATGGTCAGCCTAAAATTTAATGTTCATTCTGGTCACATCAGACTGCACTACCTTTCTCTCAAAGAATGACCCAACAGGTCACAGGATTGTCTAGTATCTAGCTAAATATATACTCCCAAATCCAAGAAGTCCAGCTAAGTTAATTATGGTGCTAAAAGAGGAAAGGTGTTGCTCTTGTGTTACTTGGCTAGTGACACTGCCAAATTTGAGGACAAAATGTTTTTAGCGAACCCCTGTTGCTACCACTGTCTCTTCCTCTACTGAACAGTCCGAGTTGCTTAAAACAATCCTGCATGGATTTCTTTCATTCTGATGCACTGCTTCATAAGAGAATGAATGGGGGGGGGGGGGGGCTTTTTTCTAAGAATCCCATTTCTCCTTCTACACTTCTTATTTGGTAGGTAAGCAGGTAGCAGCAGTAGGACAGCTTCCAAAGTGCTCAAAACCACCATCACCACTACCTATTGCATCTTGCTTTCCTCATTAAATTTCTCACAGAACTCCAGCATCTAGGACCTGAAGATGGCTGGGATGACTGTTTCTCTCCATATCAGTACAGCTGTTTTCTGAGATTGTGGCTTTGTGTGTAGTTTGAAGGTTTATTGCTGGACCCACTGGTCTAAGTGCTCAGTGCAACCAGGTGTCTATTTGGCCACTGTGGAAAACAGGACACAAGATTAAATGGGTCATTAGTCTAATCCAGCAGGGCTAGTTTTACATTCTCACTCCTGTCAAAGGTGATTGGGTGCACACATTGCACTTAGTGTTTTAATTGACTGGATTCACACATCATTCTAAAAGACCAGATATAAACCCCAATGTCTGGATTCACAGAATGTGCTAAGCCCAAACAAAACAAAACAAATTATATTACATGGCATAGCAACAGAGAGAACATGGGGGGTTTAGACATCTTAATATCCATTCTGTTTTTAAATTCCAAATTTAGAATATCACCACATTTTCAGAGTACAGTATTGCTCTGGCTGTCTTAGAAGCATCTGTTTCAGTTACAACTGTTTTCTGTGTGCCTAAGTGATGGTTGCATTAATTTTTAAGATTCTTCTTGAGGAGTTTAAAGGGAAGCAAGAAGAGCTGTGATATGAATAATAAAAGCTACCAAATAATGTTTCTAAATTATAACTGAGTATAGTCCAAAGTTAACTTCACCTCACGTTTGGGCAGAAGATTTTAATGGTTTAAAGGGAAGCTTCAGTGAAGATTGCAAAATTGATTGCACGTTGTGTACACCCATAGATACCCATAAAGAATTACTGGGCCAGGAAACGATACACAATATATTTTAAAAATACAGTATACATGAAGGAAGCAAAATAACTGTTTCAGCGCTTTCTGGCTTTCAGGAACCATTGCTTCTTGATTTGCTAATCATTAGACAGAAACAACTGGTTCTCTCTCTGTTGCCAGAATTAGTGTGTGTGTGGTATTGTCTTTCTGAGCCAAGGCTGTCTTTCAAGGTAATTGTGCAGATTGTGGAAGACCACAGAAACTGAGCCCTGTAAACAAAGTGACTCACATTGTTATAGTCAGTATGAATTGACTTGAACACACTAAGGCTCAAATTAATATCGGTGGAATCCAGTGTTAATTATCCAAGTCAAACCATCTTCCAAAACTGGCCAGACTTGTGAAATCTGTGAAAGAGCTGTTGGGACATTCCACATGCACAGCAAGTTGTTATACCTCATCTTCTGAAGGCTGCCCACCATAGCGTCTTACAAGCCATTTCTAACATGAGGGGGAAAGTCCTGTTGTATGGCAAGAAGCTGTGGTCTGGAGAGATCAGATCAGTGATCTCGACTCACTGAAATAATTTGAGTGCCTAATTAACTCTTGGTATTTATGCTAGATCTACCAATCTGATCTAGGAAAGTAGCATCTTTTAAAAAGGGATAGGTATCTAGAGGAATTAAAGTATTTCAGTGGTTCTGTGAAAATTCTGCAAAAAAAAGGAGGGGGATTTCCCCCACACCAGCTGAAGTAAACAGCCAGCATTGGACTTTAACTTATCAGCAGGGCAGTTTGATAGAATGTACTTTAACGTATAGTTCCTTGAGAAAAATGACAAATGCAATCTGGTAGGGAAGGTACTTAAAAATGACCTCATTTAGCACTCTTTGTTCTTTGAGTCATCAACACATAGCAAAGTTTATTTGCCCTTTACCTCCATCATATGCACCTTTCCTGTGTAGATGTTTAAATAATTACAGGCACTGTAGCCAAAAGGCACTGCTCTGTACTATTTTCTTTCACCTTCTTTATAGTTGTTATTATGAATGCACCACATAAAATATGTCCAAAATATGATAACTTGAGCCTGGTCATTTGTACCTCAAACAAGAACTTTGGATTGATTTGATCTATAATACATGTGCTTGTTTTCTTGGCTACCATGGTATTCACATGAGTCTTCTCCAACAGCAGAGTTCAAAAGCATCAATACTCTTTCTGTCCTCTTTCTTCAGAGTCCAACTTTGGAGAAGCAACACTCTATGGAAGTCAAAGTTAGACTTTGGAAAAGCAACACTCTATGGAAGACAAAGTCCAACTTTGACTTCCATAGTGTCACAGGGAAACCTATTGCCTGCATGAATCTGATCTTTGCAGCTATTCACATCAAAATATCAAAAGATATTTGAATATCCTTTCCAAGGCCTTCATTTCTACTCTCCCAAGTGGATAGAGTGGATACCTTGACTGCTGGTTCCTTTACTGTTGATAACTAATCCTAAAAGGAAGAAACTGATTCTTGATTTTCATTACTACAGCTTCCAGATAATTTGCATTTTCAGCTCTCAGAGCAATGTCATCAGCATAGTGCAGGTTATTGATGTTTCTACCTCCAGTTTTAAAACCACGGTCATCTTTTTCCAATCCAACTTGCTCAATGTATATTCACCATGTACGTTAAATAAATTGAGATTATACACTTATTTGCCAACCAGGATCCAGTCTGTTTGCCATGTTCTCTCCATACTATGGCTTCCTGACCCATGTATAGGTTTTGCATGACAACAATGAGATGTTTTGGGATTCCCATTTTCCTAAGAACATTCCACAGCTTGACAAGGTTGACATAATAAAAGGTCTTTCAATAATCAATGAGAATATACTGCCTTTTTAGTATACTTTATCTTTCTCAATTACCCAGGGTGCATCAGCAACGATGTCTCTTGTTCCTCAGCCTTTTCTAAAGCCAGCTTGAACATCTGGCATCTCCCTTTCCATATAGAGTTTTAATCTGCATTAGATGATCCTAAGCATTATTTTCCTAGCATATGAAATTAAGGATATTGTATAATAGTTTGCATACTCTGTTAAATCTCCTTTCTTTGGTATCAATATGTAAACTGAACTTTTCCAATCTATTGGCTACTCTGTCGTTCTGCAGATTTGCTGTCATAGTTTGATTAGAACCTTTACTAATTCTTCTGTTGTTTGCAATATTTTTGTAGGTATCAAGAATTTTACCAATGTGTTCTACATGGAGCTGCCTTTGGAGACAATGCTGAAGCTGCAGCTGTATGAAATGCAGTAGTAAGATTATTGGCAGAACAACCCCACTTGTAGAAGGTCACACTTATATTGGTACAATGCTTTGGTTACCAGTACTGGGCCCAATTGCAAGTGCTGGTCCTTACCTTTAAAGCCCTAAATGATGCAGCACCAGGATACATCAGAATTCTCAGGACTGAATCTATTCCAGTCATCAAGAGCTGCCTGCTGAAAGTTCCCTCCCCTCAAAATTTGCAGAGGCATGGCTGAAATGACAAGACTTTGTACAGTAATAGTTCCCATGTTATGGAATACTCTCCCTCCAGAAGTCTGTGTAGCCTCCACCTTGCTGCAGTTCCACAAGCAAGCTAAAGATGTTTTATTCCAATGTACCTCTAGTCCCAGCAAACTAACCAGAGCCTATCTGGTGTTTTATTTACGGGATTATCCTTTTTTTACTCTTTGTTTATGATATTGATTTGGGTCACTTATTATGTTTTGTTTGTCATCATGTACCATTGAGAGTTCTTTGGGATTGGGGCAGTTTATAAATGCAGTAAAACAATAAATCCATCCATCTATCCTGTTTCTGGATTCTTGAATAACTCCACCATGGCAGAGCAATTCAAAACACTGTTTGAAGCACTGTGATCTCGGAGTTCTCCAAGAAGCCCAAAGCATGCCAGTAGCACACCAGCAGTGTAGAAGTAGAGACTCCTTCTACACTTTTTATAGCTCCTTTTGCCTTAGCCTCTGCCGGGTCCCTGACCTCCTCCTCGTGGTGGGATTTTCCAATCTTGAAAAGCTCTGGCTATTGAAGTTGGTGGGAGTATTGGCAGGGAAATCAATCATGTGGCTTTTGGAACACAGTACCAGGGACCATAGGTCTGCAGGTGTCCTGTATATAGACAAAACGAAAACATGGGAAAAATCAAAATGCCTTTCTCCAAGTAATTTACAATGCCAAGACAGATTTTCTGGACTGATTATTTTGTACTTCAGGCAGTTTCTTACTTTACCTCTAATTTGGACCAGCTCTGATAATTCATCCAAAGGCAATACGAAGATAATCCTGATCCCAATTATGATGTAACATATGGGAAACAAATACATTATTACATAATGTAATGTTGTAATCTATAATTTGGGAAAGGGGTTAACCTACAATCATTAGCTCAAAAATGCTGGGTTTAATTATAAATATGTAAATAATTCAACAGGTACAGAGATGAAATCTTGATTTAATGGATCCCCATTTAATTTAATGAACTTTGGATACAATGGACCTAATTTCCATCTGAACAACCCCCAGAAATAACAGCAAACCCATTGCATCCTAAGTAGTTTGGACAAGACAGTTAGGCTTACATTTGCTTTAATTTTAATGGCATCCATGGTGATTTACTTCATTTATGCAATGATGTCATTATGTAACTGATGTATAATTATACAAATGATATGAATCACCACTATGAGATACTTTCATGTTTAATGGACATTAGGAAGAAATGGGCACATTGTTTCCTCACATCATATTTTAAAATGAGTTTTTACAGTATTTTTTCTTTTTTAGCCATTACACCCTGGCTTTCTGTAATTTTCTAGCAACTAAAAGCCACATTTCCTTTGTAGAGAAATGCTGAGGTAGCTCTAGTTGAAATCTTCTACTTCATTCACTGTGGTCCCTGTTTAGCAGAGCATATGTGTGTGAATAGAATCTCAAATATCTAGGAATAAGTGCTAAAGATCCTAAAAAACAAGTTTACTAAGGAAATCATATTCTCCACAAGAGCGCCTGCAACTCTGAGCTTTCTCTCCTCCTGGTGGGGGAAAGTGAAAAAGAAAGAAAGTACTTTATTCTTCCTGGAGGAATCAGGCAGAAGAAGCGAGCTAAGAGTATCCATCTTCTAATCAAGGAAAAGGAGAGCAGAGACAAATAGCAAGCAAAGGATTTCCTCTTTGTTCTTCTGTCTCCACTTTTGATGCCTTTAGTGGTCAACAGGATAAAAAATACAAAGAGTTGGTGTTTCTGGAGTGCCATGCTGGCTGAGGAATTCTGGGAGTTGAAGTCCACCCATCTTAAAGTTGCCAAGTTTGAAAAACACTGCCATAGCCCATGAAAAAGGATTTGGCTTTGAATTAGTGAAACCAGCAAGCATAATATAAATCCCAATTCACCCATGTCAAGGAAAATGAGGAAAGTAATTTATTTTTATTTCTTAAAATGAGAACAGGATTCTGAAGAATTCAGTCTTAAAATTACATGAGAATTATAGAAAAAATGAAGTGCAGTGAGAAAAAGGGTAACAAGAGTTTGGTTTTAGTCTCCCTTCTTTTTATTTAAATAAGATGGCCAATGCTTTGCTCTCCAGATGTTACAGAATTACAGCTTTTAGCAGATGCAATCTGCATGACTGCAAGTTATCGTTCAGCTTTTGAAGGGTGACATGTTCCCTATCTCTAGTAGGCCACACCCCCAAATATATGTGAAGAAGTCAAACACATATTTAAGATACATGAGGTTGCCCAGTATGTATAATTTAGCATTAATTGTACAAACAAAATAGGTGCCAGATTGGCTGGTGTTTGTTAGTGGCTAAAGGCTGGGTAAGTTTCCCCCTTAGACATCAGTGTAGGAGGTAGACTGTCTGGTTCCATATTTCTGTTTTCTTTCTCCACTTCAATATGTGGAGATGATGATGTGTCCATAGAAGAAACAAAGCAAATGACATAAGCAAAGCACAAATCTTTTAAGTCCAAAATAGCTCTGGAGTAATACTTTTTAAAATGTATTTGATGTAAACACCAGCATAAGGAAGGCAGATTACTTCTGAGACCTCTGCTAATCTGACAATCTTCTTAAATAAATTATTCATAAGTATTTTCTGATTCTACTAATTAGATTGTCTATACTGTATAACTCTACATAAGCTCTCAGCTGAGTTTGACAATTCTTGTTGGCTGTTAAAAATGGTCATCATCATAGTGAAAATGTTTATTTGTTCATTTAAAATGTTAATGTAGTCTATTCTCATTTGTGGCTCTAGACAGCTTAAAATGCCTATGCAGTAAACTTCCAACTAGCACACTATTAAAAACTAGCAGCCTAACAACTCTAAAAATAAATTTCTGTAAAAGGCCAGAATAAATACATTAATAAATAATAAATTATTTATTCCCACTGCCTAAAATGTTTCAGGGAACAGGCCAGCCTTAAATTCAGAATAGGCCCAGGAGAAGAAGAAAGATGGCTGATTATGTTAAATAGATCTGTGGCAGGATCTGTACGGTGTCTTGTGCAAGATCTTAAAAGGCAGGGAACATTACACAGACGTAAGTGGTCCTAGAAGTAGTTTAGGACAGGGGTCCTCAACCTCAGCAACTTTAAGATGGGTGGACTTCAACTCCCAGAATTCCTCAGCCAGCCATGGTTTAGGAGAAAGCTATGTAATAAATTGGGATCAGAAATCAATAAATAATCAGTGTTGCTACTTATCATTTGTGCTCCTCCATTCTAAGTTACTTGCAGTTTCTAGATCATCTTTAAAGGCCATGCCGTGCAAACCACATTGCAACTATGCAGTCTGAAATAATAATAATAATAATTATTATTATTATTATTATTATTTATTATTATTATTATTATTTGAATTACCAATGCAGGTTTCCTTTCTCTAAGAATAGAATAATCCATCTATCAGCCAAAGCTGATATAAATCCCATCACCATCACCATCGTTGATAAAATATGCAGTCCAGAATAAATGCCAGATCCAAGAGGACCTCTTGAGCTATGAATTGATCCTTAAGGGGAAGGACGACTATATTAGTTCTGAAAGTCCACCCCAGCATCGCTAACAACTCCATCTTGTTCAAATTCAGCTTCAACGTATTCTCTCACATTGAGTCTTTACATTCCAAAGACGTGTGGTGGGTCTCAAGACATCCACCCCTGGGCTTGCGGGAGAGAAGAAATACATCTGAGTATCATCAGTATACTGGTAACAATTAGCTTAGAATTTTCCCATTGACTTCTTATGGGTTTCATATCATGAGAGATAAAATGTAATTTTATTGGGAAGGGCATTGGATAATGTCCAAGTAGCTGAACAGAAGTCCAGCTGAACAGCAATGGTCAGCAGTATCAAAAAAAAAATAAAAATCCAGGAGTATCAGCAAGTTGCACTTCTCTCTTTCCTAGTACAGATCATCCTTCAAGAAAATTAAAGCTGTCTTCAGGCCAATGCTGGGTCTAATCTCAGAGCAGAAAGGAAAATACTCCTTTAGATATGAATAACACCTTAAAAGTTAAAATAGGAGTATAGGAATTTTGGGGTACATGACCAGATTCACACCATATGCTAAGCCAAAATGTAATTTGAATGTTGTAATGTGTCTGTAAGGCCATTTCTATGCTAGGTACAGAATCTTCTTGCATCACCCAAGTGATATAAAGTCTGTCCTCATAGTAGTTATATTGGTATAAAAATGGTTGGATGACTCTAGAAAAGTAAGTGACTAATAGGGAAATGGCTCTGAAGGCTGATAGCTGTCACAGTCCTTAACATTATTTCTGTACAGTAGAAAATAGGGGAATGTCAAATCTGAACTAAATTGTGCATTATGGACAGTGCAGTTTTTACATTCTTACAACTTACAAATGAGTGGGAAAAGTGTAGTTTTGTATTTAAGCATCCTTGGTGAAAATGGCTCAGGATACAAACCCATTGGCAGCCACCTTCCTGTCTGGTGGTTTTTATTTCAAGTATGCCTGGAGCATAAGATATTGTGGCTGTCTAGACTGTAGATGACTGGCAGACAATGTGCTTTCCAGGAAGTGAGTGGACAGATGTGGTCCTGTATAGTTCCTGCTAACAGCTTGAGGTAGCTACTTTTTCCAGAAGAGTCACAGTTTGGTAACTGTCCACTCTAGTGGTGTTTTTTATAACATCAGTTTAAACTAAATTGTAATCCAAGCAATTCCACAGTTCTCTTTCAGTCTCAATTAAAGTTACCAGTACAAGAAACTCATTTGGAAAGCAGGGCCCCCTCACATTGATGTGTGGGTGAAAAGAAAAGGGACATAGCACAGTCAGGAATACCTAATACTTTAATGCAGTGGAGGGCATCCTTCACATCTATGGGATTTATTTTATTTTAAAGAACAGCAGATTCTGTCAAATGGAGTCATGTCCAAAAAGACATAGAATTAAAGCATAATTTTAATTCTAACCTTGTTTGTTGGAAGTTCAAGAATGGAACTGAGGTCACAATCCTTCCTCTCTCTCTTGATTGTTTGTTCGCACTTTGAGTGTGAATGATTGTAGGAGAGATGCCAGTTTGGTTTCTACCTGAGACAGGACCCCTGATAATACGTAGCCTGATAATGGGTACAATTGTGTGCCAGAAAGGTTCTGTTCTGCAGACGCATGAACATCTACCAGAGCCTATGTCCTTTTAGTGACATCCATGGGTGAGCTGATTTGTGAATGCATGAATAGATTTCTCCCCTTTTGTATAAATAAACTGTGCATTTTTGTATAAATCAGCATTGTTAAACTTCTAGCTATCTGTCTTGTACTTCTCCAATTCTCAAAGGTCTCCCGGTGATTTGATTAAAGCAGATTGTAATCTTAAGCAATACTTCTGGTGTTAGTGTAGAGAAGAGAACTGTGCTGTTTTCCTCATTAAGAATCTGTGGATTTAAAATGAAACTTTACTTGATACAGTGAAAGTTTTAACACAGTGGTTACAAACTGCTTATTGAAGTAACTCATTTTCTGGATTGGCACAATACAAAAAACCATAAATCAAATGGGCTGAGTTCACAGGGCATTTTCAGCCATAGAAAAAGCTAAACAAAGTTAAAACAAACCAAACTTAACATGTTGGGTGAATGCAGCCATTAGGTTTGTAACTGCCCTACTTAAAACATGTATGATCACAGAAAATGTGTAGAAAATCTATTCTTTCCGGTGTTACCTAATGTCTAAACTATATAATGACATTGTCCATAAAACCACTTTAAAGAATCCCTGTTCTTCAGTTCCCATATGTGGTTAAAACCCCTTCTGTTCCAGAGGTTCTTAAAGACCTAAAAAGTTCTTGTAGGGGAAATGGCAGAGCCCTTAACATCAGGTCTGCCCCCATAAAGTTGACCTTTCCTGCCTATAGAAAAAGACAATTTTATGTTAGTTTTCTTGCAAAGAAAGTAAATGTGGCTCATTACAATTATCTGGCATGGTTTGTTGTGTGAATGAGGGAAGCAGCAGAAACAAAGGTTTGTTAAGCCCTGCTGGGTCATCCCACATGCCACATCCCACGTGCCAGGCTTTCTGATAAAAGGTCAGCTCTAGGACTGGAGATAAAAGTGTGGTTCAAAATAGGCAAGGTCAGAGTCTAAAAAATGCATACCAGGATCCAGGAGCCAGAAGAAGGTATATAATCAGATTCAGGCGGAAAGTTAAATCCCAGAAGCCATTTTTACCTCACCCTATTAGTGAGGACAGAGGTAAAAATCAGGTAGGGCATGGGGAAGCTGGAGGCATCCAAAGAATGTTGGAGCGACAAAGGCAGCTGTGAGAGAAGTCAGGCAGGGGATAATAATGCAAGGGAGCAATCTGAGAGTAGAGTTTGATAGAGGCTAGAATTGTCCTTTGTGTTCAGCTAACTGGAGGCTCCAATCAGCTTAAGTCCAGGTCTTCAAAAATCTAGCTACTATCTTTTTCCCCCTAATGATTCAGAAGTAAACATGAAGGACCCAATTTGGATCAGAACCCTGGTGTGAGTAGTGGGGCTGGCTTTAACCTTGTGTATCAGCTATGGCTCTAAATTGGATTGAGATCCTTGTTCTGTTGGACTGCAGGGTTTCAGCTCCTTCTACCTACTGTCTTAGGATCACAATCTGGACCAATCCTTTCAATTTGCATTTGAATAAAATACAAATCCTTGCTCTGTCTTTCAAGTAATACGAACTTGGATTCTAAGGGCGCTTCTGACTAAAGGACTATTAGCACTATTAATCAAAATGCGTAGCAACTTTTCCCCCCCAATTGGATTTTTAAAAATCATTATTAATTCAAATAAATGATAAGGAAAAAATGGAAAGCACATTTGGTTTACAAATGGAAGATGGCAATGTCTGGACCCTCTCCATGAAGAAAGTGCAATTGCACGTTATAAGTCTTACTGGGAAACAACTAAACAAGTCTGTACTGAGTAAGAATGGTGGTGATGGAGGTAATAAGTGAGCTTGACTACTCAAACATATATCCTGGCTTGAGGTTCCTTCTCTTTTACAGTTGAGGATCAGTATGGCAGGTCACAAAGTATACAAGCATATGTCAGACGAATCACTACAGTTCATTTCTGCTATTAATTTTGTTTTTCTTAATGGAAAAGCTATCTGTTTATTCCTTTTTGGTGATAATTGTATTCAGTTATTCACCCAAATTGCATGCTGCTTCAGGTCATGCAGTACACAGTTTCAGTCAGGTTGAAAGAGTTCAGCTCTTCAACATATATTTTTAATTTACCCTCAGTTGGCTTTCCTTCCTCTTGTGGATGTAAGTGTCTTCTCATTTGGTAAGGAAAAACAAATAATAAGAAAAGGACAACTTGGACTACATTTGCACCCACTGTGGTTTTTGTTAACTGCAGTGGTACTGTCCAACGTCACACAAACTTGGATGGCATTCATGACCTAGATACATACGAATATATTAACTATCAATATTTTTAAATGTATAGACTAAAACACACAGTTATCCCTAGCAAAGAACCTCTAAGCAGGTTCCTGGCCACAGACGTCCAGCTGGGAAACCACACATATATGTATGCACATGCATTCCAGTCCCTTTTTCATGTGGTTGTCTGCATCCAAAAGTTAGGGTTTCCTGAAGCCCATCCAATATATGTTTTGCTCAACACTGTAATAAAGAGGTGAGTTTCAGTGCTGGGGTAGGTGGGGAGAAGGCATACAAATATATATCAGGTAAAATATTACTGATTGTTTTTTATCTCTGGGATTCTTAAATAGATAAAACAGTTAAATTAGGTAACAATCAGTTCCTGAGCAATAAAGGGCAGGACAAGTTGAGCAGCAGGAGGTAAGACCATCAGGCCTTATGATCAGATTGTTCCTCTTCCCCCTTAGCTCTCCAGTTAGTGTGGGCAGCACCTCACTTTGTGATTAATCCCTGATGCTTCTGGGCTGACATCACAATGCATCTTTGGAGGGGGTTGGTTGCTGCCCCTTTACCCTCAACATGTCCTGCCAGAGGCTAGTGCAGGGACTCCTTGCAAAGGACAGGGGCACTGTCCTTTGTGGAGAGCCTGACTTCAATGTGACCAGTTTCTGGTTACAGGCTGTTATAGATGTCAGACTGCCTTTGCTTAGCAATTAGAAACAAATTAACTGGTTGACATGAATCACAGTGAACCAGCTAGATAATACTCCTGAGCTTGATAGGGTAATGTGGGATTCACCTTTTATTGCTCATCTAAACACTGATGAGCTCAACTCAGCTTCAGCAGGGGAACACCTAGTCCTCCTATACTATACACTGCCCTTTCCCTCAAAGAACAGCTAACAAGAATTCTCGCATAAAAGAATAAACCAACAGGTAGCTACATAAATGATGAATCTGCATGAAAGAAGAGAAAGAAGAGAAGCTGTACTGCTGTTCTTGTTTGCTGATTTATTGTTTGGTTCTTTGAAAGAACTTTGTGTATAAAGGAAGGAAAAAGTTCATTTTCAAGTCTCAGTCTGACTTTAAAGTAGATGCTAACCAAGAACATGCAGATAAGATATGCAACTTGCAGTCTCTCTTGGTTCTTGTTATACTATTATTTATACAATAATATTCTTGGTGACTGAAATAATCCATTTTCTGGATTCACACAATACTTTGAATCATAAACTAACCATCCAGACTTGGTTTGAATGATACCCTAAATCACACACACTAACAACCAAACTAAGTCTGTTGTAACAATGCAACCATTAGGTCTTTAACTGACCAAGCTAAATACGATGTGTGAATGGAGGCCTTGTCTCCCATGAAGTCCTACAGGACCAAACCTTGCTCTGCCTGAGGCAATAAATATTGGAAGAGTGAGAGCAGAAGAATTTGGATTAGGCCTTCCACAACTTTTCAGTTAAATGTAATGAAAGCAAGCAACCATTTTAATTTGCATCCTCAATGCAAATAATTGTTTCAGTATGAAAGACATGGAGAGACCTATCCCCAGGACTTACTTAAGGGGGATTTTCTAACTTTTAAAACTCTTACGTTGGCCAGTGGCATCCCCCTTCAAGAACTGCAAACATGCCCTCTTTCTCTGCAATTTCTGTGTGACATAATCATATGTACATCAAAGGATAAATAAATCCTTGCTGTTTTCCAGTTCTTGAGACTAAGCATCAATTATTAATCTGCAGTTTGATTCACTGCTGGTAGCTCTCTAGGGAACATAAAACTGGCATGCTCAATTGCAATTATCATATCTTTTTATTACTTAGCACTTTCATACAGCATTATTTGTTGAGATTGCTTCCTGTTGTTTTATATTTGAAACAGGAGTGGATGGAGAGAAATAAACCAAGTTTTTTTTTTCCTGGATATACCCTGCCTCTCTAATTCAGAGTCTCTTTAAAAACATGAAGTAAGAAGTACATTCAGTTCATTTCCCTTTTGATCCCATAAAGCAAAGACTCCTTCACCATGAGCCAGACAAGGCTGTATCCACACAAACCAGAATGTAAATATACTTAGAAAGAGTAACCAATCATAACCACTGCAAATGGTTGGGTGGGTTATACCAGATAAGTTATCAGTGGCACAGAAAATGGGTGCCAAACCATATAAGGATTCTTACATGTCTGGCCCTTCTTGTCCATAATATTACATTCCTGAAGCATCCTTTATTCTTGCAAACCAGGCCAGAAAAAATCAAATCCCAAAGCACAACAACAGAGAGGAAATGTGTGGGCATGCGGGTAAAGTGAACGGCCCGCAAATGCCATAACTCTCTTCCGATCATTGTCAAATGACAAGGGTGTGCATCACTATGGAATTATCCAGAGGCAAAACTCAAAAACCTTTCAATTTCTGTTTTAAGGTGGTTTCTGCCTAATTGATGTATTCCATATAGTTAATGCAATAGGCTAAAAAAGAGAGGGAAAAAATAGATGCACAGTTAGACATGTGTTGATCTTTTCTTTCTACCAGCTTCCTACTTGGAAAATATGGTTTATTTTTATTTTATCTGCCATACAGTTTCATTAGTGAGCTTACCTTTGCATCAGAAGCAGTGAAAATTACACTACATGGCCATGAGGTTATATGTTAACGTAAAACCATGGTCTGGATGCTCAAAAGAGTCTAAACATTTATTCTTGAGGTCAAAAATGTGACGTGTTTGCTTTCTCAGGTTACTCCATTAAGGAATAATTCATACTTTACATAGTAACACTAGCATTGGGAGGTGACCACATCACCATCTCCACCCATATAATCCACTTCCTTCAAACATTACGTGGAAGCAATCATGTCATAGTGGTACTTTGCATCTTGCTGGTAATAAAAGAATAATCTTTAAGTCAGTTTTGGCAGTGTCATTCTAAGATGTGCACAAGGAACCTTGGTATTATCAATGACAAGTTGTAAGAGTGGGTACCTACCACCTTGAAGGAGACTATGGTTCAACATTTATTGAAGATACATAATTTGATTAGGTATTAACCTAATAATGTCTGATGAAAGTGGAAGACTGGGACAAGTAGTGCTTTGCAAAAGTCAGCCCCAGAACTCTGTAATGGAAGCTTTATTAGCACTCATAACAGTGTTCTTAAATACCCAGTGGTATAGCTTTGTGGTCATTTCATAAGCAGAGTAATAGTGCCCATCCATTAGGAGAAACACTGTGAAGATCCTAGGAGATTCTTGTTCCATCCTAAGTAACAGGAAGAAATGAGTAACTGATGAAAATGTGCTACCAAAACAATATAAAAGATGAAGTCCTGCCTAGCATCTCTTGCATGGAGGAATCATTTGAGATCAGATGATACTACTGTAGGTGGAAAAGTATGCAGATTAAGATGGAAATTGGATGTGGCCTTTGAAAGAGTATCCTGGCAAAGAATTCCTTTGTTCCTGGGATTTGCAAATAGAATGAACAGAAACTGGTCCACTCAAACAGCACAAATTTGTCTTGCTTGTCCAGCGAAGACAACTGCAATAAGAAAGTTGACTTTTGGTCAGTAACCTTAGAGCTACCAGAGCCAAAGATTTTGGGCGTAATGACCAACAAGATGATAGAATAAATCCAAGCTACTACTGGTATGGCCATAAAGCATATATTTTATGTAGTCTTCTGTGGTGTTAGACGATGGAAAAAGTGTGAAAAATTATGAATGTCTATGTTATTGTAGGAAGTGAGGCTGCAAGGATACTCTCTGTCAAAACCTATTGCCAAGAAGAAACTGAATTGTGAAACTGTTCAGGTCCAGCTGATAAATTCAAACTCACTCCCAAAGGAGAGGATCCTGCTTCATCAGGAGTCTGCAGTAAGTCCCATGAGACTGCTAGAGTAAGGCTAAGGACTATAGTTGCCTGGTTACCAGAGAGCTAACAGAATGCAGGGGGACAGAGTGCAGTGTAATCTCTGAAGAACCCTGATTATAGGAAGAAATGGAACAGTCACATAGAACAGTCTTATTCCAGCACTGGAAAAACACATCCCCTTTTGAGACATGTTACTGCTATGTACATTACCACCTTTGCTACAGTATTTCAGGCACTGATATTGTCCTTGGCTGCAAACAAGTTGATGGACAGTATTCCCAGTTAGAGAAAGATGAAAGACTTTATTGTAGTCATTAACCAGCACAAAGGACATCAATATGTGAATATCTGAAGCTGAATCAACCACATCGGAGAAGAAGTCTAATGTCATTATATTTGCTGAATGCTCCGTGACAAATGTGATCCAATGGGAGAGAGAACTGTTCCATAGTTATAGTATAAGGTGCAGGGGCTTTGTGGAATCATGTTCTGCTCTATTCATAAAGAAAACTACTCTGTACCACATAGTTCCTGAGAATGATTTCATATGCTAAGATAACTCTAGACAATGCTAAGAGGTTTAAGTAGTAGTTGTGGTTAGTACATTTAGTTAGCACACTGTCCTTCACCTGAGTGGATGATGAGGAAAGTAAATGGGCAACCCCAAAGGAGTTTATTGTAATCCACCCCGCAAGCCAAGAAATGCCACAGTAAGGTTGGAAAATGAAGGAGATATCCAGGGATTCCATGTCTGTGGGAGACCCACTGAGGTATCTCAACTGCACAATCTTCATATTCAATCCAGCAAGAGGGTGACTGAAGTTGCTGCCATATGACCAAAAAGCTTCAGAACACCAGCCTAATATGAACTGATTTGATATTGAATTGACCCAATGATGGAATAGGGTGTAGAAGCCTAATGATTAGAAGTAAATCTTCACTGAACAGAATCAGGAAGAGCCAAGATGAACTAAATGGTCTGAGAAGGCCAGATACCTTGGGATTGGCATAGAGTCTAAGAAAGAAGAGAATATTACCTATATATTGACGTAATGGACACCAAAGCAGAACAGTGAGAAACAACTCATCAAGATATGGATACATATGGATACCCAGCAATCAGAAGTATGTGACCAAAGTTTCCCAAACACTTTGTGAACATCACTGGTGCTTTGAAGAGGCCAAATGGAAAGAAACAGAATTGGAAGCATTTGCTGATATTTGCAAACTAAGGAAATGCTTGTACTTTAGTTGAAATGGCAGTATGAAAGTAAGTGTCCTTAAATCCACAGAAGCAAACCAATTTGTGCCCTGGAAAAGAGGAAGTAAGTACCCCGGAAAACACAACCATCCAGAACTTAACAGTTTGTATAAAAGCCCCAAAGATTTAATGTTAGATCCCAGAAATTTAATATAAGACAAGATCTTCATCCTTTTTGGGTCTATAAAGTACAAGCTCTTTTACAAATTCTATAGCCACTTAGATGGACTTTTCTTCCAAACATCTCTTGCTTCTTTAAACAATGCTGAAAGAAGTGGGATAACTACTGAAAAGCAAGTTAGTGGATTTGAAGCTGATAAACTTCCAGAATAAGTAACATATTTATAGAGTGAGGGTTAACAGCTGTAAGTATGGACCAAACAGGAAGGCTAACACTGTCCATGTTGGTAATTAATTCTTGTGTACCAGCTGTTGAAAGAAAAGTGACCTAAACCCTCAAGAAGTTTTGATATGGATGACCAAGAAGAGAGAATCTGTTCAGAAGAGATGGAGAACATTCCCAATGCTGCTTTTGATGTGTTAATCAAATCAGAACTGAGGGGAAAGGTGAAATTTGCCTTGCATATTGGGAAGCCACTACCATAAAAAATCCCCATCTGTAAAAGTGAAACACAAACATCATGAAGGACGAGGTTGGCTTTTAATATTTTAAAATGTATTGGTAGCCAAATTTGGGAAGAAAAATGATATATTGGAAATTGGAAAATTAAGAGTTTGGCAATTTGATCTATTTGGAACTGGCATGTGTCAAGTTTTGGGGTAGCTTAAGATGATCCAACTGAGCAAACTCAGGGAGGCAGTGAAGGACAGGAAGGCCTGGCGCAATATGGTTCATGGGGTCACGAAGAGTCGGACACGACTTAACGACTGAACAACAACAAAGATGATCCAACAACATCTCTTTTCTACCCTATTAATCTTGTATCTAAAACTTGCTGAGAAGTCTCAGTTTTAATATTCTAGGGCAGTGCTGAAAAAGGGCAATTGGTAGCCATGATAGGGTTTCTAGGCCATTTAAGAGTGATGATGGATGGAGATTTTTTTTTTCCTCCTAGCTGGTCAAATGGGATGCATCTAAGAAAGAACAATACAGTACTGTAATTTTCAATAAGACTTCTTCCCCAGAGTGAAAATCATATATTGTAGATTGAAAATATAATTTAACTAAATAATAATAATTTATTCACAGGATTGAATGACCTACATTAAATTCTATAATCAGTTGGTTTTACCTTTGGTTTGAGATATTCACTGTTTCTTTGCTTTAAATTGGACATTTCAGTACATTTGCAGTATAAGCTACAAAAGAATATGCATCATTTTTCTAAAGAAATAATCCTTTAAATATTGTGCTTCATAAAGCCCTGCTGAAGAAGTCCAAGGTGAGTGAGGGCATCAGTATTGCAGGAGGAATAAAATATAGAAAGGGAACAAAATCATCAACTAAATACAAGTTGTTTAAATTTCTGTCTCGGACTCAGTGCCAAGTTGAGATGGCATTGCCAGAAATGGAACCACATCCTGATGATGAGTAGTGAAGAAGTGTTCAATTTGTGTTTTACAGTAACCAAATAAGTTTTATTTTAAGTTATTCTGGCTTGGTCATGGATCAGAAATCCTTATGGTTTCCCCCCACCATCTTCTAAACCTCAGTAATGAACTTGAAGACCACTTTCATCTAGAATGGCAGAAAAAGAGCTGGTAGTCAAAAGATATGTCAAAGTTGGTCTTTAACATGAACAACTTTGTAGATATGGAAATGTTGTGCATTTTCTCTCTGTGTTTTTGTTATGATGCCCACTATTCAGAACTATAATATTTACAGAACTATAATGTTATTCTGTGCAGTATCAGAAAAGAAAAGGCATCCCCCCCACACACACTTTCACCCTTGATTATTTTAGTAATCTGTAATTAATTTAGTAAACAGTAAATCTTTCTTTAGTGAGGCCCCATTTAGTTTTCAGCAGTTTATTTTTTTAATATCATTCAGATTTTAATTTTCAATAAGGGAGAGACTTTTCTTGAATACACAAATAGACTACATGAACTTTTTTCTTTCCTTTTGTCCAGTTCCTGAACATTGACAGGTTCTTTGAAGAAAAGTGTAAATCATTATGGCTCTTTGACTCAATTATCGCTCTGACAAGGGGATAAGAAAGTTTCACTGGAGATAAACTGATGTGTGCTTGACTCTGATTTCCAGGTATTATGAATGAAAGTGCATAGGATTTCCTGCCACTTCCATTTCTACTTAGCTTATTTGAGAGCATTGTTAGTCTCATTTCCAAGTACAATAGATGTAAAAGATGTTTTGTTCCTTTTTTTATCTGCTTCAAAACGTAGGTTCTAGTGCTTAACTTATGGCCAAACGTGTAGTGCATTGTAGTGATGGAACGTAGTCTACAGAGATGCTTAAAAGTAGGGCATGGCTTTATTTATAGGACACGTTTAATTATGCTCTTTATGGCCCATCCTGGAATCTGAGAGTAAAGGATGTGTCCAATAAGCAAACCAATAATAAAAAGTCCAAAGGAGAATATTTGCAAGAGCAATTGTCAAACAGGAAAATATTAAATCTCTACGTGTCCAACTATAAGGAGACACATGGCAGAGAAGGTCATTATTCTGATTGTAATGTAGAAGCATGTGCATCTATTTTCAATTCTCCTCTGAGAATATTTGCAGAAGTCAGATGTTCTCAGTTCAACGTCTATTCAATCAGGTACTGTAACATCCACCCAGAATGAAGTTCAGGTAGTACATCTTACATACCACCCCCTTCATGTTTATTTCAGGAAGCCAGCTATTTAGGATGCTCTTTTTCCCTCCCCACATATATTAGATATGTAAACATTTACTTTTCCTTGAAAAGTCTCTCTCTTTGAGAACGTCATCTTCCCCCATCATCAGACAGAGGATAAAACAAATTAAACTAACCATGTAGGAAGAGAATCTTTCCCCAAGGAGATTGCTGTTTGGTAAGTCTTTAAAAGAGAAAAACAACTGTTGAGAGAATAACAGACAGTGTTCTAATTTTATTTAATGCAGAAAGAAAATCCAACTGAAGTAACCTCACCAGATCAGGAACTTTCAAGGAAGTCTTGTCTTGGTCACTAAGAGGAAGCAGCGAGGAGCATAACAGCTTATTCTGTGTGCAACCAGCATTTCCCTTTAAGTATCTGTGGTAGGCGTCTTGGAACTGGAATCTTCTGTGTGGAAAAGGAACACTGAGTTTGTCCAAAGGAAATATATTAAAAATTAAATGAATGCATTATGTTAGGAGCTTACAGTGATTTCTTTATAGACCATAATTTCTTTATGACACATACTTGAAACTAGTACCGTAACATGTTATAGTAAACTTCCTCTTGTCATGTAAGGGAAAAACAGCTAAGAACAAGCATAAAGTAGACCACATAATTCAGCAATAATCCTGCCCATTTAACTTGTTTCAATTTTGAGTGGTCTTCTTTAATGTTTGTCTTACATTGCAATATAAACTTGTTAAATGCAGCCTATTCTTGGTCAGGCTTCCCACATTTCTATGAAACATGATCAGCAAATAGCATAAAGAAAATAGCTTCAACACTACCACCATTTTCACTTCTCAGAAACCCTGTAAGTTACTGGTCAGACTGGGATCTTCCTCTGCTGCTGATTCCAGAATGAAGAGGATAGCAGTGTGCCCTCCAGCCAGCCAACTGGCAGGCACAGAAAATGGCATGAAACCAGTAACCTGCCCCAATCCATGTTCTTAGTTCATGATGCATTTGGCATTTGGCACTTTGCAGAACATCTGAGCATTTGCAGTGATGGGGGAGAGCACAAGCAGGAAATGGAGTGAGGCAAAAGTAGCTGCTAAGAGAAAATGGCCCATATCAAATTGCCTCAGATCTCCAGTATTTCTGTTGGAAACTGGCTTAAGTTATGGGTGACTTTTGAGGAACTGCATCTGAGCCAAGTGTTCAGCTGCCTAACACAAATAGAGTTATGGGATGCACGCCTGATATGTAGGCTGCTTTTGGTAAATAAAAAAAAGCTTACTATTAAAAACACATAAAGACAAATCTGAATCCAATTGGAAACATAATGGAGAATACCAGTGATCATTTTATACATGGTCAAAATCTTACAACTTTTCAAAATAATCCAGGGAACCAAGATAATCCCAGAAGATACACACTTGGTTACACTGGTCACCTGTGCTGATTACAGCCCTTTTCTGGTGCTGCAGCCAATATGATTCAGTGGTATGGCTGCCAAGAAGTGGAAACAACTCTGCTGAGATCCGGGGAGCAACTGGACTAAGTGAATGAGGGCAAATATCTACTCCACAAGCATTCATTGGCACAGGACTGGTGATGTGGAGGAAATAGGGAACGGCCTTGAAGGACAGTGGGAAGATCCGTTACCATACATTATCATCTGAGCACAGCTTGAGTCCATTCCAAGAAACTAATTTGAGAAAATGCCTCAGACGGGCCCCACCCTAACTCACAAGACGATAAAAGAGGGAGGAAGGGAGGCACTTGCAAGATTCTGTTACTATAGTTCTAATAAAAATAGTTTTAGACCTATATGGCATTGGTTTCTTAGTCTGGTCTACCCTATGGGGCTGACAGGTTACAGCATTCTCTACCACTATTACTGTCTTCTGGCGTTGAAAAATAATGGCAAGATTTTACCTCCTATACTTTGACCCTATGTTGCACTATTCGGATTTTCACCAGGCATAAACAAAACTCCCTCAGGAGCCAGCACGACTGAAAAATATGTGAAAAGAAAATGGTCTTGTTTGAGAAACAAACAGGATGCATTTTTGAATTAACACAGTTCCCACAACTTACATTTGGCAGCTCCAAATTTTGAGAACTATAGTCTGATTGCTTATATTATGGGGCTGCCTATAAATGGAGTTTTTAACAAATAAATACACAATGTCATCTATTTGCTCTCTCCCCACATTTTGGATCCATTAAGATGCATTCATAAAAGAGTTTTCCCTATACAGGCTTTAAGAAGGTGGTATTTTAAGAAAGCCATTTGAAGTGGGCGACTTCCTTATGACATGATGAAAATAAAATTCATTATAAACTCATGAGTTGACCAGTGTTTTCAATTTAGTTAATCAAGCAAGGAAGTAATTTCACCAAAAGAAGGGGGGTAAGGAGCAGCAGCTTGCTGTACAATCTGTTGAAAATAAATTTCTTCTCAAACACTAAAATTCTTTACAGTTGCTGAAGCTGAAAGGCCCTGGTTGCCAAGAATATCATGCTAAAGATGGATTAAAGCAACATTTCTCAAAGCTGACACTGGAAAAAGGGTTGGGGCACTAAAATCTGTAATAATAGTCAATTGTGGAACTTTCAGATGGATGGAAAATGACTGCCAAACCCATAAAGGACTCTAACTAGCACACAAAAAGGTATTGGGAAAGAAAATGACATCTTAACCATTGTTATAAGCTAGTCATCTAAACTAAATCTACAACAACGATAAGAGACTCTAAAGGTCACATAATCTACAAGACATGGTTTACCAATGGAAAAGAATTCTTTCAGTAACTTCAGTTTACAACTGTGTAGTCTTTAGAAACTGTTTTAAAAGCAAATTCAGTGCTCTTCAATTCAGTGAAAAGGAACTAGAATTGGATCAACTCTTCATCACTTCGTCACTTCATAGAAAACTTGAAAAATATGCAGGATAAAAGTAATCATCATGGTACACTGCACTGAAGCCAGGATAATATCTGTTAGATAGAAGAAAATCCCACATGCCACATTACTGAGAGAAGAATCATGGAGAAAACACGATCACATCAGGGGCTAGATAGTGTGGGTCTTTAAACTGTTGCATGTGACCTAACTATGTGAGTCACCACTCTGGGTACAAATGGATAGATAGGGAAGAATAACACAACAGTAGGAGAATAAAAGACAATAAAGTAAGACACAGATTCAGAGTGGAACTACACATTATGAAGTCAGCATATACCCCACCTCTAGATAGATGTTAGTCATGGGTTTAAATAAACAAAAGCCTAATAAAAAGTTGGAATGATTCAGTCAATAACCTAGATAAATTTCCAGACTTTATATTTTAAATGACTACTCATCTCTTCCCCTCTTGATAACTAGTGTTTCATCCCTTTTGTCTCTCCTCGATTGTCCTTCATTTCGGCTGTTGGGTGGGCACAGAGTATTCTGGGTGACAGACAGATGTTAATAATTTGCTGCAGTTGCTGGCTCTTACCTGGTTTTCACAATGGCAGGCCTCCCAATCTTATCTTCTCTTTGAGGACATTTTGCCTGATTCTGATTTGGGAAGAATCTGATTGATTATTTTGACTTATTATCCACTTGGTCCTGAGAGGATGAATTTCCTTTATCTTCCCTATTCTCTTTTTAAACTTTTCTTCGTTCTACAACCCAGTTTCTTTGCATCTGTCTCCTAGCATTGGTGCTTGCAGCTTTTCATCTTTCCAGTATTCCTGATAGTTTTCATACCTGTTGGTTTGTGGCCAAGGATTCTGGGAGTTGTAGTCTAATAGTATCTGGCAGAACATACATTGCCCAGCCTTGATCTATGGCACCCATTGAGAGACTTGGTAAGATCAATAAGGTAATGCACTTGTTTTGTCTCTCTGCATCTGATGAACTGGCTTCAAATCTAGAAAAGCTTATGTTATAATCAGTCTATGTTGCAGAAGAACCAGAAAAAATAAAAAATATGTTGTGGCACCTTAAAAACAAATATTGCTCCTTTTCTGGAAATCTAGTTTTTCATTTTATAGATGCTGAATCAAAGTATATCAATCATGCATTAATTAATTTTTGTTACATCTCATCATCAAGATGATATATCAAAGATCATTGATTCTTAGTTCAGTTTAAGAAACACAGACATGAATGACTATGATTTCCTCAATTACTCAACCTTTGGCTGGCTGAGATCTGAGAGCATTTTGACATTTCATTAAGCAATAATATGGTTTGGATGTTGTGGCTAGTTATGTTGGATAAACACAACCATTGTGGCTAGCAAGCCATAGTTTATGACAAACCATATTCAGTAAACCATGGTTAAGCAAACTAAGGCTTAGTACAATGTATGAACCCAACCAGTGCTTCCCAGTAAGGAATTGGACGGTATTTGTAAGAATGGGAGTCAAGATACTCTGCCATTTTATATGGGAAAAAGTTTAACTTTTCAACCAACTGTAGCCGATTTTCTACAAGCAAGTTTCTTATTTCTAAAGAAAAAAGAAATTACCACCACCCCACCCAAATAATAACAAAAGAGGGGTCAGATTTTATGTGTTTGTGTCTGCACATGTGCATACCTGTACAATTTTTAAAAGATAGATAGATAGATAGATAGATAGATAGATAGATAGATAGATAGATAGAGTTTTAAAAAATAGAAATACAATATAGTTCACATAGTGGAGAAGATAGTGAATATGTGATCTCTTACAGCTATTTAAGCTGCCATCTTCTAAGCCTTGAGATAGGACAAAAGGGCACCCAAGGGACCTGCTTCCCTTTCCTACACTTTTTATCCTTAAACCAGAGGTGGACTGGACAGTCCTTCAAAGGAAGTGCCCAGAGAAATCACTGGCTATAGTATCTCTGCCACTGCCAATCTGAAATAGGGCAACCAAACTAGAAGAGCACAACCCTCAAAGTTGGATGTATAGCCTAAAACATCAGAGGTGGGTTTTCCATGCCCAGTTAACGTGTTAAAAACAGTCTGAATGTAGGGACAGTTCTGTAATATGTACATGAAAGTTGCAGTTATAATTCCCCTTTCCTACTCAGTCAGAGGCACTACTAGGTCAAGTGACAAGTCATTTCTATCTCTGCTGAGTGGAAATTACCATATAATCACTTTTTTTTGTTACCAAAGCTTTAAAATGTGATGTACTTTCTGCTGACCCTGACAAGGCAGTCTCCTGACCGAAATATAATCAGCTCCACAGCTAAACAGTGGGAGAGATGGGAGGAATAGTGAATGTGGTAGAGGGAGAAGGAAAACGCTTGAGAACAAAAATGGCTGACTTCCACCGAGAAATACAAAACAGTATTTTGTGTAGAGTTTTGATACACTTTTCTGAACAAGCTAATAAGTCTTACTGCCTGCATGAACTGACACTTTTATTACCTTGACTATCAAAAGTTAGCAAGAAGTATTTGATGTAGTTGGCTTTTAAAGTACTTGCCTTAAAATACTTGAACTAGGAAAGACATTATTCATATATAAAATGTATACTGAAAGCTTGATCTGAAAATTACTGTAATTGTGTAGTAAAGTAAATCCTTCAAAATCTTCCAATTTTCTTCCTGCGTAGTGTCTGAATGCATCACTTTATTTTACAGTTGCCACTCAACCAAACCAGATGGTGCATGAATTAAGTTTAATGTGTCTACTCTTCTCCTCCAGAATAGCTGCAATTGAGGAGGGGTGATCAGGATTAGGATCACCGATCTAGGGAGAATTAGCCCAAGAAGGGAATTCATAATGGCACCATGGAAACTTCTTACTCATGGCTTTTATTGTAGCTTAAAGAGGAAGGCAATTTTCATCCAGTGGAGAGAGAAAAGGTGCTTCCTTCCTTGCATGCCACAGCTCTGAACCTGATTGGCATCCTCCAGCAGAAACGATTATAGGAATGCATTTTGTGCTCATTCACATAGTAACATGGTCTCTTTTAGCCTGCATTCTTGTGTGTCAAAATACTGCAATAGGAGGCTACTGTACTGTTGAAGACATACACACCAGGCCTGAAACACCAGCTGACTGGCATGTTAATAAATCTTCTTAATAGATGAAGGAGGCCATGGCCTATTCTTTGTTACAGGATAATGATCTTAAGTCATTGAAAGGCTTAAGCAAATTGAATATTAGAGAAAAAAAATCCTCATAATTAGATAGTAGAGCATTTTCCTAGAGAGGTGGTAGCCTTCCCATCACTCAAAGTATTCAGGCAAAACCTGGATAAGCCTTTGTTGGGATGCTTTAATTTGAATTCAGGCCTGAGTCAGGGAGTTGGACACAATGGTTTAAGCTGTCCCTTCCAATTCTATGAATTTATGATTCCTCTGAGAGTGCATTCTCCAAAGGTTCTCGGAGGTTCTCCTACTCCAAGAAGTCCATCCTCATAACAGTAATGTTGATGTGCATAAAAATGCTTTATTTATGTCCAAAACTGAAGGGCAGGAAACAATTTAAGAGGGATGGCATAATTAAGATAGACTCAATTATATTTGCAAAAAAAGAAGCAGGACAGTATTTTATTCCCTTCCCACAAAAGTATTGTCATTGTTGAGTATTAGCAAGCTTACACCAGAATATTTGTAGTCCCGTATCTTAGAAATATAAAAGAGAGGAGGATGAGATGTCACTTGTCCTGGTTTACTGAAATTCATTGGAAGATTTGATGAAAGTGTGTGTGTGTGTGTGTGTGTGTGTGTGTGTGTTCTTTTCCTCCATATAAGTTGGAGTCCAGCCTAAAAAGCTTACATAAAGACATGCATAATTATATATGTGTAGATTCTTTTCATTTGAACTGCAGAGGTCAGGGACAAGGACAGCAAACAAATATTTCTCCTTGCATTTATATCCATTTGTATATGCACACACACACACACACACACACACATAAAGCTAGTAATCACAATGAATAATGATACAGTGTCACCTTCTTAATGAAGACTTGATAGAAAATAATTGCAACGGAGGCTCAAGGGGATTTTGGAGGGTTCCTACTCATAATGGCTTTTATAGCCGTTCAGAAAGCTGCTATTACATGTAGATTATTTCTTTTTACACTATGATTTCTATGCAACAATGAGTTCCAGAACATTGAAACAATCAGCTCTTGGTTCGTTGCAAAAGGAGAATCAAAACATTTAGATCAGTTTACAACATTATAGTTGTCACTTTTACAATATTCACGAAGAATTTGTCATGACATATTTAGATTGCAGAACATTCTAGCAAAGCAGTTCACATTTTAAACAATGATTAGTTTCATTGGAAATACTGGAATGCTTAACTCCAGAGCTGTTCCTCTGGATAAACATTTGTGGAATCATCATGCCTGTCTGATTCAGAGAAGTATCATTCTCTATATTCATAAATATAGAGTCGCTCTGCAGTGAAATGGGTGGTGACAAATTTGAAATATAAATAAATATAAATAAAGTGACTGCAAAAATGAGATGGAGAGAGGCTGAAACAGTTTATCCATACCATTGTGGGAAAATATAAAGGGAAGTCATTCTGATTTCCTGCCTCTTCCTATCCCACACACCAGGGGTGTTGTAT
Source organism: Liasis olivaceus (assembly GCA_030867105.1). NCBI lineage: Eukaryota > Metazoa > Chordata > Lepidosauria > Squamata > Pythonidae > Liasis > Liasis olivaceus. The sequence goes on from CM061350.1 coordinate 83,175,400, forward strand.
GGCCTACAAGAGAATCTTGACGGCAGTAAACTATGCGCATGATTCTGCTGGCAGCCAGAGCTGAGAACTAAGCCAAGGATCATGACTTCCCTTCAGGAGAAAAAGAGATTTGGAAATGGTCATGCAGGGCAGTCCTTCAGGAACAATTTCTTTAGAGGGATTGCAGTCGGGGATGTTCCACTGTACATTGAAGTAACTGCAATGGTGACATGAGCCCCAGAGGGAATACTTCTTCTAATGCTGAGTCCATCCACTTGTAACTTTTTCAGAGCTCACCATTTGTATTTATTATGCATTAAAATATTGTTAGGGCAACTGAAGATGCTACATTTTAAAATATACCAGGTGTTCCAGGTGCAAGCCTATTCATGTTAAAAATGAAAGCCGTGAACAGGATGGCAAACAGGAATTTTGCCGCATTCACATGGCACACTGATGTGGTGCAGCTCCAGCACAGTGGAAGCGTAGTTGCTTTGCACACACAGTATCTGAAGCTTCATTCCAGGCATTTTCAGTTAAGAAAAATCTCAGGTAGTAGAGTGGAGAAATTTTACTTGGGAACTCATTGTAGGAAGAGAGCCATGTTAGTCTATGGTGGCAAAAAAATCAGGAGCCTGATATACCTTTTCCAGCTAACCAATTTTATTTTAAGGCCTAAGCTTTGGTAAGCTGCACCTTACGAAAGCCTCTGCCTTTTAATACATTTTTTAGTCGGAAAAGGTGTTACCAGACCTCTCCTGGTTTTACTTGGGGAGACTTTGCAATCAACAACAGAATTAATGAACCAGTAGCCTGGCTAGCTGCCAAACCCAGCATTTTCCCTTGGGCAGGGAGAAGGGAATTTTCTCATCTACTATCTTAGACTTGTATATTTGCACAAATTTGAAGGAGACTGCAGAGATATTCATACACGTCCATCATTTCATCCAGCCTGGCTTTCAGCGTAAGGCAGTTTCATACATTCATAAACTCCATATTGTAGAATCTTCTGAACTGCTATCTACATAAAGGGGTTTACAGTAGGACTACTGCACCTAGGCTGCAAAAACCTGGACAATCACTAGATATCTCTTTGCTGCCATTAGTGGTTGTCTGAATTTGCGATCCAGATATGGTGGCTTTATGTTAAAATAAAAGAATGCCAGGCTTTTAGCAGTTTAGATGGGAAATGTCAACAAGCACACACTCCCCTAGGTTGCACCATAAAGCAAAATCCCAAAATTTCCTCTGCCATGTACTATAACTATTACAAGGTACAAGAACCCTACCTTCTCTTTCAGCTTGGTAGTAAAGAATCAGGAGAATGTATCCTCCTCCTTGTAATATACATTTTAAGTATAATTAACTTTGTACTACTCAGATGCCATTATTCATTGTATTACCATTCAGAAAAGCAGTATCCATGTACCTCTTTGATCTTTAAATCTTTGAAATTTAAAATAATTCTATTACCAATCAGCCTGAGAAAGTTTAGGAATAGAAGTAATGAAATAGGAAAGAGATCTGGTGAAAGAGTTGTAATGCTTCTAATGAAACTTGTTATACCTCAAGGTTCCCATCACCCTCTTCAGGAGGAGAGGCCTACAATCTACTCACTCAGTCCAGAAATGGATTTGGCTTCAGAAGCATGCTCTTCTCCTCCAAGTCATCCAGGAAAGCTCACAGGGACAGTCCTTAGGTTGCATGCTTATCATTGGACACCAACCAGAAAGCCACTGCCAAAATGCATCTTCCTTTATGTTGTCACAAAGAGTTCTAAAGTAAGCAAAGCCCTTTCAGGAGAAGGACTCAGCTTAATCAAACAGTTAAGAGCCAAAAGAAACCACATCTCTCTCTGTCTGCTCATTGTTGGAGGAATATACAAGATTAGCTTCTCTGTACCCCCCTCTGTACATTCAAAACTCCATTGTGCTGTTTTGCTAAATGAAGACCACACTTCTGAATCCCCAGCACTACACCTAGTCATCCTGGAACTACCTGACCTCTGTTGCATCTAATATTACACTCCACATGAGAATTAGATTCCTGTTCCCTGTCCTGCTGTCTGGAACTCAGCCTTGGCTTTACATGATTCTTCTCAATGGAAGTGGACTGAACTATGTTAGTAGCTGGGCCCTGGAATTAGGAGTTAGCAAGGCTCTGACAGGGTTGGGCTTTTTTGGATAGGTTTTGCTGCCTGAAACAAAACAGAATAATAGGCCTAAAAAATAAGTTTGAACCTTCGTTATGCCTAACCCGCACTAAAGATGACGAGGAAATAACTTACTATGGCTAAAACCATTGGAAAACTGACACTCCAGAAGGATGAAATTGAACAAACAAGGTCAATCAATCCTTAACTAGAGTGGAGTCCTTACCCCATACTCACTCGCACTGATGATGTTACCTAGTTGGGTAATGAAACGTCTGCAAGGAAACAACCAAGCTCAGAGAGCACGATCCAACTCTGAGCTACATATATTCTCTTCTATTAGATTCAAGGAATCAGGAGCTAGGTGGTAGGTAGACATGGGTTAGCATAGTACAAATCCTAGCACATTATTATAATAATGTTCTTATAACACATCAAGCAATAATGCAGCTTGTTTTGTGATTTATGACTTACTATGCTTTATAAACCCAATCAGTTGTAGTTCATTCAATAAATCATGAGTTACACTGTGTGAAGCCAGCCTATAACAAATTGTTCCTTGATCATTCAAGGAAGGTGATAGTGTCTATGCAATTTAAAAGAAAAGGCTTTAGTAAAGATCCACTTGATTCAGTTTCCTTGGAATGCTTGTTCTACAATGCAGGGAAAGGAAATGTTATTCAAACGAATTAATAACAAAATGCCCACAACATTCCTAAATGAGATACACAGAATCCCAAAATATAAAATGTTAAAATGCTCCAAATTATATGAGTCTTTTGTGTTTTCCCATAATATCTCATAAAATTTCAGATGAGAACATGTACATTTCACATTATTTTAAGTGAGAATACCATTACCATTCTCCTATGTGATCTCAGAATATGTCATGGTAAGAATGCTGAGATTTTTTGAAAAATCGGTGATCTTGTAAGGATTCATCCATCTTTCTTTTTTTAAAAAATGGTTCCCTATACAGATTACAAATTGCCGGCCCATGCCATATAAAAGTTATGGGAGTGAGACAAAGCCAAATAGTCCTGGGAAATGGTTATTAAATCCTATTTAAGCAATATTATGATTGTCTGAAGAACTGTGCAATCATGTGGTGTAGTTCTTTAATAATGTGAAAGATTGTGCATCAAGGATTCAGTGTTGTTTTTTTTTTTTTGTGGCAACAGTTTTAGTGTGTAGCAGATAGTAGAAGATGATTATGGGTCTCTTTAAAAAACAGAAACAGAAACTGCCAAAATGCTGTTCTTAATCATATCAGGAAAACACAACAAAATAGACCCAGACAGCTGATTTCAGGAAGATCCTCTCTCTAGATGTAAAGACATATAGGTAAGGAAAATGCAACTCAGGTGCTTTGGGTGAGAATCCAATTTGTACTTCAGGAAATGAAGTATTCCATTGCTCTTTTTCATTACAAATTAATCAGTTCTGCCCCGAAAGAACTGCAGTGCAATCTGCATTGTGCACCTCAGTGCATGCACAAGATGCATTGCTTCTGCACCAGTGAATAGGAATACTAGTGGAATATGGATGCACAATTTCTTATTTTAAAAAGCCATCTGCTATCAATTAAGCTTGCTAACCTGAGACAATGAAAGTGTAAAATGGAATTACTTTTTTCCTGTCACAAGTAAAATGTGTTCTCTCAGGTATATAGAGCCTGATTCAGACATAGGTCACCTCCATATAGCCTCCTTGCCCCACTGGGAGTGTAGTCCAACCATCAGTCTCCCACAGTAAGTGTCCTCATGGATTTTATCTTAAGATCTGCCTGCAGCTGAGGCATCCTGAGGACAGCTTCTGGTGCTCCACTCTGGAAGGGATGGCTTATGTATTATTCTGCTTTAAGACTTCTGCCGGTAGACAATACAAAGCATGTTGAGGCATGTTAAGCCTGAAATGACCCATTCCATCTTGGCAAATACTGTGGTTCCAATAGAGGCGAATATGTGTAGATCAAGGTTGAACTGTGGAGTCCTTGGGGTTCTCTGAGCTTGGTTCTTTTCTTGCAAACGTTTCATTACCTGGCTAGGTAACATCTTCAGTGCTAAAATGGGATGGGGTTTGCTCTCTATTTATATACTGTGGCATGTCTTGCCAGTGCTGGTGGGAGTGGGGGTTTTGCTAATCAAGGAACTACCAGAGGAGCAAAACAAAACCCCCACCCCCACCAGCACTGGCAAGACATGCCACAGTATATAAATAGAGAGCAAACCCCATCCCATTTTAGCACTGAAGATGTTACCTAGCCGGGTAACGAAACGTTTGCAAGAAAAGAACCAAGCTCAGAGAACCCCAAGGACTCCACTGTGGTTCCAACTGGTTCTGTCAGTTTTCTGTGAGGCCACTCCTTCCCAACTGTCCCTAACCTGTTTCCTCACCCTTCTGCCCTCTTTTGGCTTTGAGGGTGATTAAATCCCCATTTCCCATAGCTACTTCTTTTTTTTTCTGCTAATGAAAAAGATGGTCAGCCGGACAGCTGATCTATCTAAACCCAACCACCTAGCCTGTTCTTGGCCTAACATGTATATTTGAAACTGTGAAGGAAAGAACTACATTGCAAAAACTTGGCTCTTGTGCTTTGTTGGATATCTTTTTTCCTAAAGTATTTTATATGTCATTTTATTGTAAAATTGTTGGCCAGCACATCTGCCCCCGAATTGAGCTATACCACTGCTGATGTTCCTGCTCCCTAAGCACAATCATTTCAATATGAAATGACAATATGCATGTTGGTCTCCAGGTTGTGGGGATAGTGGGTGCATGGCTGTGTGGGACAGTGTGGTCTGCCACTTTTGGTGATCTTTCAGTCACTTGTTATGGGATCACGCCTTATGAAGTGGCCTGTTGAGAACATAACATAAGGCTGAACAACATTTGCAGTTGTTATTTCTCTCAGTCAGGAGTTGGAGGATCAGCTGCTCAACTGTTTACAGAGTTCTTGCTGTTAAGAGCACAATGGAGAGGACATAAATTACAGAGCCTGCAGCAGGGTAATTGGTGGCTTTGCACACAATGGGACTGGGAACCTGACTGCCAGTCACTGACCTGGGACTCTGCCATGGTCAGACCGGGCAGACGGGGCAGACAGCAGGCCTGCTTGGCTGCAAAGAAAAGGACACGCTTCAGGGGCAGTCTCTTTTAAAGCAGCATGGTTTCCCATTGGCATTGGCATAGGATGAAAGCTGCTTACATGACCATGTGCATTTGACATTAGGGTTCTTCCTTACAGCCACATTAATGTGCTTTCCTCTAGTCCTTGATTCAGCAGAAACATGGGCTGGCATAAATTGCACTGCCTGGATGACTGAGCTCTAATCTGCCCCAGTAACAAGGCTTGGAAGTGATCCTGTCCTTGCAGCTTTACTGCAGCACAATTTAAGGGCAGTGATTGGGAGATTTCTCCAGCAAGGGGGGGAAAAAAAACAACCTCACCAATTCCACTCCTTAAAATGTGCCAGGGAGCATGGGTGAGGATGAGAAGGTGCCTGAGATGGAGGCTTTAGTCATCTTTCAAGTTGCTCAAGTGACTGGTTGCTGGTACAGAGACACTCTGCAACTTGTAATCTGTTATTTGGGCTATTTTCCAGAAGATCAGTACTCCTGCATCTAAAATAGCCCAGTTGATAGGTTGGTGTGACAGATGAGGAACATGGGGGAAGGTGGGAGGGAGCTCCCCCCTGCTTCTTCCCAGCCCATCTTTTATCTTACTGACCTGTCAGCTGGTTATTGTGTATAGGCTTCCTGTCACTAGAAGGAGAATCTGGCAGAACTCTTGCCAATTTCAGTCCAGCTCCCAAATATCCAAAATCAGCAACTGCTGCAAGGGAGCAAGAGTGCTGGCAGAGTGGCACCCAGAAGTATCCCACAGAAAGTTGCTAGAATAGGCACAGTGGCAAAGCCTCCCTCTCCAGCTAATAAAAACTGGAGAAATCATAATCACACAAAACCCGTTGTTGGCAGAAGCAGCAGGAAACCTCATTTTAGGACACAACCAGCAATATGTCTCTTTCCCAGATTAAATTGAAAGGCAGGATTATTATTATTATTTTTTTTACAGACAGGTCTACTGATGTCTTGAAAGACCACTGAACACATGTTTCCTAATGGGTCTAGTGGTCTTCCAGATGACCAGTACGCCAATATATATATAAGGAGCCTATGTAATGCCTGAACGAAGCTTTGCAAAGTGCAGGTCAAGCATGATATGGGCAGATACCTCTATGTAAACTAGGTGTTTGGTTTCTCCTGTAGCCCAAGCCAAAATAGCCATGAAGGTCAGTGAGCAGCGACATGAAAGGAGGGAGCATGCCCTCAGCAACCGCAACAAGCCAATAGCAACTCAGCAGATGCCAGCTCCTGGCCATGTCCTCACCAAGTTTGTTACGGAGGCATATATATGCCAAAATTGCTGTCAAGAGAAGATGGAAAACACTGCTTTAAAACTAGAACAGCTAAGAATGATTTTAGGCTGCCTCCATGATGAACTGAGGTTGAAGAACAAGAACTCCAAAAACGGTTAGTGGGATGCCTAACTAACCATGCTGAGATTGGCTCAAAGTCATATTTAGAAGAAACCTGAATACTGATCCACTGTTGTAAGTCCCAGTGTAATCCATAACATCTTTTTGAAAACATATTGAAGCAACATGAAAACTTACATGGCTGACATACTACCTAGAAGAAGTTGCACTGAATTCAGCAGGATTAATTTCTGTAGTTGATGCCCAATAACATCAATAAATGAGATGAGTTTCTGTCTCTTACAAAGATAGAGATAAAATAAGATGAGGAAAGGCACAGGCATTGATTTCATTATCAAATACTATTTGCATATGTAAATGATAATGTGTTTATTGTTATTTGTTGTAAGCTACATATTATAAGTAATAGAAAAGGAAAGTTACTAGTATTCTAAATAGTCTTAAGTCCATTTTTTTAAAGTTTACTTCTCCCTTTGCCATTTCAATATTATCTGGTTCTCAGTATAAATAATGATAATGAGCAGATGTAATTAATAACTAAGTACATATACATATACATGCACACATAAGCATACATATGTGTGTATGTACTGTATATATGTGTACTGTATATATGTATGTATTCATTGTGGATTCCCTGTGCCTATCATGAGTGCTGACTCATCACCAAATAGCTCCTGCATTTTGCCCATTTATCTTCCACCATTGCCAGTGAATGAGTGTGCAACTTCCTCCTTGGAAAATGTGTCATTTATTACTGACCTTTAAGACAAGCAGAGTAAGGAAATGGCTTGCATCCAGTTTCATCTCATGACCACAAATGCACAGTTTTTCCACAGACTTATGCTAATATATTGAGTTAAGCCCCAAAAAATCCCATTAAGTTATTCTTGAGGAAAAAGTCAGGTCCAAATACTTTAAATATGTACCCACACACACACTCACTCACACACACACACACACACAATTATATACAGAAACATGAATGCACCCAGAGGCAGGATCCCCACCAGTGACTTATATTGTCTTCTAGAGTCATCCAACCATCATTGTGCCAAAATAACGAAAAAACACAGACACTATCCCACCTCAGCAATGGATGGGTGACGCTAGAAGACAATATAAGTTCTAATTGAGATCCTACCACACATACATATACACAAACACATATATACTACACACAATATACACAAAGATTTTGAAACTGCTGAATTTAGGATAAGTCAGGCTGACAGTTCAGTGGGATAGAAGATGGGCAAGGATAAAGCTCAATGTGCCATCTGAATTTTCGCCTACTTCATCTGCACTCCTTCTCCTAGTTTAGCCCTGATTGCTCCATATCATTTTAGGCAACTAATTTGGCGGCTTATACAACTAGTTTGGTATTTAAAGAAACAACCCTGTGCATTTTGCTTCCAAAAGGCAAGATACATTCTCAAAGCATTCTGATTGATTGTAGCTATTAAAAGGCTTTCTAAAAATTATAGCAAATACCATCCATATCAAAGTTTCCACTTGTTATGTGTGCCCATGACAAAATACAACTGATCTCTGAAACCTATGAATGTGTAGAACTAAAGCAACACACCTCGAAGGCATCTGTTTGGAGAAGGCCAGTTGTAACAAAATGATCTGCTGGGCAGAAGAGAGAATCAGAAAAGGGAGAGGAAGAGCTCTGTCACCCCCAGTGCTGGAACTGGCAGGTGAGAATGAACAGACTAAACAGAGTTGCCAGACCTGTTCATGTCTGTCTCATCCTGTCTCACACATAGGCATGGAGATCTAGTGAAACTGTCTCATGGTCAGAAATAGAGTTACAGCAGGAATTATTAGAGGAGGAGGAAGATTTATTCTGTATATTCTTTATTTTTGGTCTTTTATTCTCTTTACCCTTTCATCTACAAATAATAAAGCCTTGTTTTCGGGGTTAGAGAATTCTGTGGTCAAATTTATGTCTCCGTCTCACATATCTACCTCACAACCCTTTATCCTAGATCCTGCTTGCTGCAGCTGAAGGCCTAAAGAACAAGTACTGTATGTTTCTGGATTTGCAAGAAGACTCCTGTAAACAGGAAGTGGTGGCACTAAGTGAAACTCGGGTGTAATTCATTATGTCTTAATGAATGCTGGAATGCTCTTAAGTGTCAGAGAGGTGATACATATGACCCTGATATATACAATAATATGTGCATGTGTGTGTGTATATATATATATCCACAGTATATATCTATCTATCTCCACATGAATCACCTTAGCAGTTTTTCAAGTGACAGACTAAATGGGGGTAAATGTCATGTTTGAACAAATGGACCAAGTTATATAGTCAACCTGTTGTTTTTAATTGAACAAATTATCTATCACCTACAAGGCAAAAGTAGGATATATTCCTACCATTACTCTGACATGAGATCAACTTAAAGCAGACCTTTAATGGAAGATTAAAGAAGCAAGATCAAAGCCAGACTTCTGTATGACTAGGTAGCATTGGGAGGAAATCTAGCACTGACAGGACTGAATTGGGCGTATGCAACAACGTAAACTGACACACTTCATGACTTTGTTTCTAAAGTGCCCTATTTTATGCAGAGGATTTTTGTTTGTTGAACATTTTTTAATGCTGCAGAGTCGTTATTGTGGGGCAGCAACACTAAACATCATAAAACAAAGAATGATCTCTTCTCCAAGAAAGTGTCTGCTTTAAAACTATATAGACGTGATTTAAAAAGGAGACAGAAAGGTCACTGGGGATTTAAGTAATGAACAAATAGAATATCATGGAGTTTCAGCAGATGGCACTCTTCTTTGAATAATCAATCCTTCAGCTTTATCTGCACATTTCATATTTGTATTTCAGTAAATAACATTACATAAACATAAGTGATTGCCATGATATGCTAGTTCTGATTCTAGGGTATAAATCAGACATATTTCTAATGTCTGTACTGACAAAAGATAACACACTGGCTAGAATTTCACAAAGTTATTTATCACATTGAATGTTGTTTGGCAAGCAAAACCATGAGACTTAGAAAGAAGGGGCAATCCAAAATACACTGTTGGCTGAAGTAAAAAAAGCACCTTTATTTGTTACCCAGAAGCAGAACAGACTGAAAGTTGGCTAACTTAGGGGGAATGTAGTGAGGTAGTGTAACACACAACTCTGTAATACCTAGTCACTGCTCTATACCTTCCAGCATTTGCTGTCTGAACAAACTACCTCACTTTGCTTAATAGTTGGACCAATCCTGAGAGATAGGAATGGTAAATTATAAAACAAATACAGGCCATCAACATTATCTTTGACTCATAATGTTGATTCTAGGGTGAGGAACATTTATATGAGAAAACTAGGGAGACGAAGCATATAATCCTTCCTTGTCCAGCAATTTCTATTGCAAACTATACCTCGATTTGCTGGTTCCTAGCCTAATTTTTCCTCAGTCTAGGGCTCTGGATTGAAGCCTGAATAGGGGATGGTGATGAACAGTCTCAGGTGCAATTTGTGGGAGAAGATCAACAGGTGGAAGAAGAGTCAAGAACTCCTCTTTCCAAGCAACTAACTAATACTTCACCATAAAAACTGTCTGTGTTCCACACCTGGTTTCTTAGTAGAGGCTATGTGAATGTAATTTTACTGAAAAATGTGCATATTTCTGGCCTTTGAATATAGTTGCAGTTGGTATTTTCTCACTGGATTTGTTCAAACACTTCTGACTATTGGTGAAAATTATATAACCTCCTGAGTTGAAAAAAAAAGATGACCACTAGATGGCAGTTCTCTATATCTAAATCAGTGATTTCTCAGTCCTGGCAACTTTAAGATATGTGGACTTCAAGTTACAGCATGTTGGCTGGGGAATTCTGGGAATTGAAGTCCACACATCTTAAAATTGCCAGGGTTGAGAAACACTGATGTAAATGCTGTCATCTAGTGCTTGTCCAATTCTTTCAGCCCAGATAAAGTAGCCTTAAAGCAGGAGTCCCCAGATAAACTTCAGGTGTTCTGTGAACCATGGACACATATTTGTTCTCCTTTAATTTCTTTTCTGTAACTTTGAAAAATGTTTTAGTGAAAAAAAATTGTGTATCAGATGATGTCATTAGGATATTGTTTCATCCCATTCAACTGTAGGGAGGCATGGGATGTTCCTGGACCCAGTCAGACAACATACAACCGTCACTGTCACCAGGTTATGATTTCTAGAACAGTTTTTTATTGATAGGAATTAAAGAAAACATATCCCACTATTATGATGATGGACATGCGTCACTATTTACATCAAGTAATGGTCTGTCCATCCTGAAACTATATGGGACAGTGACAGTGTCAATCTTTTTCATGAGAAAGTAGCTTGATTCGAAAAGGCTGGAATTTTAACAACACTTGGATTTTCCTGAACACAAAAGCTTTGTTGTGAAGCATCCAAAAGGTTGCATTGCCAAGTGAAAGAAGCAACACACACTTGGAAAGACCTTGGAGAAGCCCTGTGTCTTAGGAATTATCAAGCTGTTTTGTGGCTTGGAGCAGAGGAAGAAAATTGAGCAAAATTGATGTATCTCTCAAAATACATCATCCACTCCAGAATTGCTGACTTTTCTTCTAATATTTTGAAGGAGAACATGAAGGAATTGGCAGTTATTGCATTTCCCTTCAGCATGCAACTAGATGAAACTATCAATGTCTCTCAGTGCAGCTAGCTCCCAGTTTTCATCCATTATGTACATGCTGATGCCATCATAGTATTTCTCTGTTGTGAGCTCCTTTCGGAAATCACAAAGGCTGTCGATAGCTTGAAAGGGATGAACAGATTCTTTGCCAAGCAAAACTTCGACTTGGTACTATGTGCACAGATGGAGCACCTGTGATGCTTGGCCACACATCTGCTTTTGCTGCGTTGGTGAAGAAAGAAGCTCTACATGTCATCGTGACTAATTACTTTCAACATCAGCATGCGTTGGTGTCAAAGATTCTGCCAACAATCATGAAAGACGTCTTGTCTACTACTGTGAAAGTTGTCAACTTCATCAAAGCCAAGGTCTTGAATCACCATATTTTCAAAAAATTGTGCCGGAAATGGGAGTGGGACATGGGTTTCTTCTGTATGACACAGAAGTGTGCTAGCTTTTCAGAAGACAAGTTTTGAGGCACCTGATTGAACTTTAGGCAGAAGTTTCACTTTTTTGAGAGAAAAGGAAAGCTTACTCTCAGAACGTTTTGACAGGAGGCTTGATTTACTTGGCAAATGTTTTTGGCCATATGAATGAGCTCATTCTTTCACTTGAAGACTGTGCAGACATTCTTATGGATGCTGCTGAAATGCTATGATCTCTCTTGGCCAAGGTGCCATTCTGGAACAGAAGATTGGAGGCAGAAATCTATGCAAAATTTTCCATCCTAGAGGAGCTGCTTTGCAGACTGGAATCAAGAGTGATAAGTTCTTATCAATTTCTCTGCAGGCAGAAATCTGCAGAGGCATGGAAACACTGCAGAATTCATTTGCCCAGACAAAATTAAAATATGGATATGTAATCCTTTATTTGCTGATATAAATAGCATCAGTGATGCAAACTTGCTAAAGATTACATTGACTTGAGGGTAAAGGAAATGATGTAACTTGAAGAGTCTTGGAAAATTCTGCTGTTCCTTGACACAAGCCTACCCTTGTATAGCAAAGAGAGCTGTGAGAGCTTTGATTTCATTTGCTGGTTCATACTTTTGTGAGCCAGGATTTTCAAAACTTATTGCCATCAAAATAAAAAAATCAAAATCAACTGGTGCCAAAGATGATATGCATGTTGTCACTCCACAATTCCAACTTCTCATTCAAGCCAACCAGTGCCTTCTCACTGAAATTTATTTTTGAGTAGAATAAATGTTTCTGTTTTATTTTTATAATTTGGGGTTTTTTCCATGAAGTAGCCATTAATGTTTACATGAAAAAATGACAATGAGTTAACTCTATATAAACATTATTTTTATATGGAGTCTATGTGAAGGAAATAAATTTCCAATGCAATGTGTTTATGTGCATTTTTCTGGGGAGAAGGTCCATAGCATTCATCATGTTCTCAAAGGGGTCGATGACTCAAAAAAGGTAAAGGATCACTGCCCTAGAGCAATCAGTGTCAATCAAGTATTTTCTTACCTAGATGAGTTTAACTATCGATTTCCCATAGTTTTAAAAATAAAGAAAATAAAATAAATTTTTATTTTTATAAAAATAAAGAATTTCACTCAGCAGATTTATTTAAAAATAAAGAATTTCATTCAAAAGGTGCCAGGTTTTGATCTATCTCGTCAGCAATGGACGACCTTGAACAGGATTCGCACCTTACATGGCGTCTGCCAGGATTCACTGCATAAATGGGGTATGGCATCATCACCTCAGTGTGACTGTGGGGCTGCACGACAAACTATAGATCACATTGTGACCAGCTGTAAGCTGAGGGCATATAATGGCCCAATATCTGATTTCTTTATATATAAATGATGCTGCGCTGCAGTGGATAGATGGCCTAGACATTGGTATTTGAATTTAGATCTTTTTAATATTCATATTTTAAATTGCTTTTAATTTAGGCTAAATGTTAGTATTTAATGTAAGTCCATGTATGAGATGCCATATGCTAAATAAATCATTCAGCGGGTTGGCTTAAACACTAATCTCTGTTTTATGAAGTATAAATTTGAATGTAGGAGAAAATAAAAATTAAAATGGAAAAGATATTTGGAAATCAGTATAGAATCCACAGCTTTCAGTTCAGAACAGCTTAAACATGGGCTTATTACTCCTTATAGCACCCTCCCAACACAGCTTTATGGTATGTGAATGATGAAAGCTGTAAAAATATATATATATTTGGGGAGCAGCAGGTGGGGAAAGGCTGGTTTTGAGACTTCTCTGTCTCCAGATAGATGCTATTGGTACTTTGATGAATTCAGCTATAACATTTGGGATGACTGACCTGTTTTTCAACCTCAGAAATAGACATTATGGGGTAATTTAATCACTAGCTATGCAACTGCATACAATGGTTACCACAGATTTGCAATATAGGTGGCTTGAATTGTAATACTTTTCACACCCATCACATTATTTCGTGTTAAAATAAACAACATTATGCAAAACACATAATAAGTTATAAAAGATATTAAAGGAGGTAAGACAAAATGAAAGAAATCTAATTAAATCTAGTTTACCTCACCACTTCCTACAGCATTCCACCTTTTTCTATCCTTGCTTTTGCCACGCCTATGCACCAATTCATACACAGACTTTTATTCTTTAAGCTTCTCTCCTCGGTCTCCCATCAGATCCATTCAGCCATGACTTTCTCAGTTTTCCCCTTCCTTTCAACCCATTCACTTTCCTTCCTATATTTGTCTTGCATTTCAGTCTTTACTTGTTCTATGTGCCAAACTACCTCATTGTACTTCCTTTGTAGTAGTCCTCATGTTATATTCACGTCATCTATTAATTCTTGATTAATCTTAATTAATTAATTGATTGATTGATTGATCTTGTTTTACCACTCATACTTAAGTATTCCATTCTAATACCTCACATGTTATATTGTATATGTAGTTTCTACATTCATTTTTCATGTCACCCACAAGTATAGAAACCTTCAATATTAGCACAGCAAGTGCACATCTGAGTTTCCAAACTGATTTAGAAACTTTGGAGCTGCATCAAAACCATTTAAAATGGCTAAGGTGATCTGATGTAGGCATTAGTGTTTATGTGACACTTAACACTTTTGCCTCGTTATTGTTAAAATGTTAGTGGTCCACTACTGGTTTTTATGAGCACTGGAACAGCTATAAAATACATATATATTAGAAAGACTAATTTGCATGAAAAGATCATTTCACCCTGTAATGAAATGTGATGCTAATTAGTAGAGAGAAATTCAGAGAATTAGTGAAAAAGAAGACAATACCTTTATATAGCAAGGAAGAACCCAGAAAGAACAAAAATGCAACAGTTGGGGAGTGAGATTTCTGCAGGAAAAAGTAGTCTAAAGAACTGTTATAGTAAATAAACTAAATTATTTTTGTTTAAGTCTCAGGTTAGTTTATAAAGAACAAACACATCCTGCTTTACTTCAGTGTGCTTCAAGACAGGTTTCATTGTGTCTCAATTCTGAGGCAGAAAACCCCAAACTTTGGATTTCTTCCCCATTGACTATGGTGGAGAAATCAACAAACAGCAATAACCTATTGTATATTGTGTCATAATTGAATGTCACATTATGGCATAATAGCCCTTCCAAGGGGATGAAGTTTGTAACATTTCAGACAGATGAGTACAGAGGACTTGGGGAATGAAAAGCCTTCTGTAGTTAGGTTTAAAGGAGGGGAATTTCTCCCTATTTCTCTCTCTTTTTTTAATCAGCACGTTTCCTGTGAAATTTCAAAAAGGCAGGTGCAGCACTGTGGAGTTCTGATGATTGAAATATAATCTGTTTCTAATACTGAGCAATTGCTCAGATTATATCACATGATAGGGCTGTGCAAAACTTTTGGAAAAGGCCCTTTACAAAGTGCATTAGATCCCCTCCTTGAAGTGTGAAAACAAAACACCTCCAAAAGACTTAGTGTGGCTGCATATCTGTGTGCAAGCACAGGCTACAATTTCACTGGGAGAGCTCTGAAAGCCTTCCAAGCAGCCATGCCAAGCCTGCTGGAGGATGCAGCTGCCTTGAACTTAAAGGAGGGACTTCATGTGTGCCAGTACATGTGGTAGAATGGTCCTACGGAATGCTGTACGTAGCTTTGTAACACAATACATGGGATTTTTTTTTTTAAGTTTATTTCTACCTTTGAGAGTACTTTTTTACATAACAATCATTCTCTGGTGAAAACACACCAAAAAATCAACACATTATAAAATAAAACAATAATGCACATCTTAGAAACCAAGAATAGATCAAGATGCTCAAACCCAAACATTTGAAATAGTGATTGTACCGTTTGGCTTCTGGAAAAAGATCATTCCATACAAACATACATATTAGAAACACAAGGTTCACCCATTTTATTTTGTTCAAACATGTCTTATTGTATAAACAACAATTGGCTGGGTTTACATAATTCACGGTATTACCCAGATCACAGGCTGAGCTTCCATATCACACCACTTACTTAATCTTTTTTTAATGCAATTACGTTTGTCCCCACTGCAAACAACAGAATCTTGGCAGTTTGCAATAAAAAACAGTAATGTGCTAAAACATCCTTAGTAAAAAACTAACCAAAATACACCAATATAAAACACAAAATATAAAATTCATACAACTACATCAGCAGTGTCTTGATTACTATAGGCCCTCCAGAACATATCCATCTTTAACAGCTTTTGGAAAGCCAAAAATGTGGGGGTGGTCTTGATAGCAACCAGGAAGCTGTTCCACAGTACAGATGCAGCCAGCTGAAACAAACAGCAGCACACCTCAGCCCCCCTTGTGTTTCTCCCAGAATGTATGCATTGGGATGGTAAATTCCAGCTGGAGAAGGTGGTCCTTAAGCTACCTTGGTACCAAGCCATATAGGGCTTTATAAGATAAACCCAACAGTTTGAATTGCACATGGAAGCAAATAGGAAGCCAATGCAGGGCCTAAAACACTGGTATAAAGTGATTTGTGGCAATAAGCCACAATTAACTGAAACTTCTAAGTGGTCTTCAGAGGCAACACCATATAGAATGCCACGTCATGCTCTGTCATCATTTCTTAATTATAGTTCATTAAATAATTGTCTTACTGAGTGGCAGCAATTGGCCAACCTTGCCTGGGCTTAGAAGCTAAGTGGGGTGGGCTTGGTTGATATTTGAATGGAAGACTCACAGGTAAGCTCGGGACTAGAGCTAGACTGGGAAATAACAAAAAGTCCTGGCAAGGTCAATAGCAAACCACTTGGACATTGTCAAGAAAATTAAATGGGCATGTCCATGAAGTCACCATAAGTCAAGTTCAACTTGAAAGAGAGTTGACTTCATTTTTTTTATTAAACAAACAAGAATTGGCTGGGCTTATGACCCCCAAGGGGGGTAGAAACATGTGGGAGATGAGTCTGCAATCTCAAATCTTAGCTTAATCATAGCACTTGAATTACAATCCAGTTGGGAGCCAATAAAAATTGCATACAATTATTACATGCTCATACTACCCAGTACCTAATTTTGCTGCAGTATTTTGCACTAACTGAAGTTTCCTGACTGGCTTCAAGTGCAGCACCATATTCAATGGGTTGCAATAATCTCTAGAAGAAGTTAACAAGGCATGGATTGCTATAGCAAGGCTATTGCAACTGAAGTAGGGTTGCAGCTAGCACCCCAGCCTATGCTGGTACAAAGGGTTTTGTGTCACAGAGGATACTGTGCCTCAAAGTCCCCCAACCTATGATCCATTAGGAAGAATCAACCCCTTTCAGAACAGGTTAAACACCTCTCACCTGGTAGATTAAACCATTTTCTAACAGCATCTCTATCTTGTCCACACTGACCTTCAGATTGTTCCTGCGTATCCTATCTGTTACTGAGGCCAAGGACTGATTTAGCACTTAGAAGAATTCTCTCTCCTTGCACAGAGGAATGATTCTATATTTCTAATACAGAATGCTCTAAGTCTATATTTCAACAGTCCATGGTCTGATCATAGCAAGGGAATAAGTAACAGACTTACCTGGGACAAAGTCAAAATACTTAAAAGGCAGCCTACTTCATAATCTGGGTATTTTCCAAACCAGATGCAAACCTGTAAACAACTTCAACCTGTATTCATATATTTAAAATAGTATTCACTTAGCTGCCTAGATGTTATGTTCCATTTATATAACAAAGTTCTACCTAAAGCAGACGTAAGTAAAAAATGGAGAGGCGGAAAACAGATGGTTGCAATTTGATGGCCCTTTTGCCCTGCCATCTTTCTGTCCTGCCATTCTGCTGCCACAAATCATTACAATTCTTTATAATTTAACATTTGGTTCAGGTCAGATTAGTGGAGTTCAGCAGCCACAATTTAGGGTAAAAATATCAGATTGCGACATTAAACTCAGACTGCTTCCTGTTGTGGTTTGTACTTAACATAGGACATTCTAGAAGAATGTGTGCTGCCTAAACTGTTTTGTCTTGTTTAATTTATCCTATTTAATTTCATATATAGTTTTAGTTACCACCTATTACTGTACAGTCCTATATATTTCAAAAATTATTTTGAATGTGTGGAAGTATGAGCACAACACTTCTTTAGAGCAACAGGGCCTTTTATTAGACTTGACTCAAGCTTGGAAAAAGATGGAGTTGCTTCAGGAGTCAATGTATTAAAGCAACCGCATCTTTAATCCAACTCTTTAAAGCAGCTGTGCCTGCTTCCAGGCTCATATGAAAGCCTGGGAAAAAGGACACATCTGCTTTAAAGAATTCCCACAAGTTCCAAAGGATCTCTCCAAATAATTTTAGAAGCATGCAAGGCTCAACATCCTATCATAACATAGCCCTAAAGAGTCTGACTTCTACAAAGATGTAGACATTGGCCAAAGCAAATTCAAGCTGGAGAAAATTAATTTACTATAGACTAGTGTCATCCTAATACAATGTAGGAGTACTATAAGCCCTTTCTTCCATTATAGACAGCGTGCTAACTTTTCCTTTTAAAACTCATAGAAAGAACGACATGACGCATATCTTAGTATGCATGGCTAGTCATGCATGACTACATCCACAATGTAGACTCCTAGAGTTAACAGAAAGGAATTCACATAATGTCTCCATTACGCTATTGTGGCATCACCTGTCTTCTATTGAATAATTTCAGACATTAGTTAGTTTATTTTACTTAATCTTCTACCATACAATTTGAGTTTACCCAAGAGGAATGTTAATGTCATTTTTTTCAAAATTTCCCGGATTACTACAGGTCTTCTGGATAAATAACTGGAGACAGTGGTGACTAATAAATGCTATTTAGTTCGCCTTTTTAGCACTTGTTTCTGCACAATAACTACACTCTGACACTATACTATCTTTCACAGAACTAAAAACCCCAGGATTTCAGTGCATACAAAGCAAAATGTTTCTACTAAATTTGCCCTTCAGGAGGCTCAGAATTAGGAAATCTCAAAACTCTGTTTTTTAATGGAGCAAACTGAAAGATAGCAGCCTAGTAGATGCTTTAAGGCTAGTGTGTCAGCATGGTTGATGATATGTTATTCATTTGAAAGCTGACTATAATTCTCTATACAGAAAGCTTTGTTTATCAGCTGGTTGTATTAGTTCATCTGTCCTACATGCAGGTCAAATATCTTGCATTCCCTTGGCAAGGATGTTCAGTTTGCCAGAAGTAGATAATGGCAAAGTGTCAACTTTTAATGTTTTTAATGCATTTAATGGTTGTATTGTATTATATTGTTTGTTTAAAGCACTCCCAAAAGAGTTAAGAAAGTGGGTAAACAAAGTCAGCCCAGATGGACAGTTCTCCCTTCTCCCCTCCAAACCATGGGATTGTTATCCTGATTACTCCAAAGAAAGTTTATAGTTGAGCCAACCTCCATCCCCTTGTATGCTCATGCTCAAAACAACAAGAGCCAAGCGGGGAAATTCTGACTGTGTATGATTTGGGCCATTAAAATGTTAGAAAAGGGATCCATCATCAGGATCCACCTGGCATTACTATTGCCTACTAGGACCAATTCCGAATGAAGAAACTGGACAGTCAGCTCAAGCAAAGAGTCCTCAAAGTGGTCTCAAATGTCATTGGTTTGCAGAACAAGCCTACAAGGTGGAGGGGATAAATATTAGTTAGTAAAAAGTTTAAAGTTGTACTTTTCTGCTCAATAACCAGGGCTAATAATCCAAAGAAAATGGCAGAGGAAACAGTTGCACATAGTTTGGAAGAAACAAGTGTGCTAATTCTTTCTTATAAGCTACTTCAGAAGAACATGCATCCTCAAGTGGGATGTACATGGCTATAACAAACAGATGCATAAATATAATACCAATTGCCTAGAAAATGGTTCAAGCAGCTATCAAAACTGGAGGAACCAAGTAAAAAAAAAATCAGAATGAGTTAGACTTCTGCAACATGCTCAACATGGGGTTTTCTTTGAAGACTATCCATAAACTATAGTTGATTTAAAATATAACAACCATCTTGCCCATTGATGCTTGTTGCTATGGTCATATTACACCTACTTTGTGAGCATTGCTCTGGTTACCAGTAGGTTTCTGGGTGCAATTCAAAGTTTGAATTAAAGTCCTATATGGCTTAATGCCAAGGTATCTTCACAGCTGCCTACTCCAATCGCAGATGACCCATCTGAAATCTTCTGGAAAGGATTGAGGCCAGAACATGTTTTTTATTCATGGTATCAATTCTTTGGAACAATCTCCCAACAGAAGATAGACTGGCCTCTTCAGCGATGGCTTTCTGGAAGTTAGTGAAAACTGAGCTTTTCCAGAAGACCCTTGGGGATGCTTATTCATCATCAATTAATTTGGCTGGGATTTCCCACTCAAAATCCTGATGATAAACGTTGGTGGAATTTTCAATCAAATACACCAGATGTTTTAAATATGACTACACATTATTGAAAACTCTTTTAACAGAATATTCCACTCACATACTTCTTCACAAGACTTCCTACCAATAATAGATCTATATTGTGCATTATCTTTTTTGAAGCTTATGAATACTGCACATAATAAATGGGTGGTAAGCATGTTATAATGTTATATTAAACAATAGTGCAATACTATTGCAAACTATAGCATAGTGCAGTACATTCCAACCATCCCACAAGCTTTCAGAGATTTAGAACACCTGAAGTATACCACACACATTAGCTTTCATCCTAAAACAAATTAATGGAAGGAATATTTCCCAAACATTCCTCTTCCCAACAGTAGGGGCTACCAAATCTGAGCTATACAAAATACTGTGACCACCAGATGGCAGGAAACAGCTGTCTATACAATCTTTTTTGCTGCCACCTCTATATAGCTCAGATCTGGTAGTCCTACCACAGCTGCATCCAACTCATCTGATATAGCTTGGATGGGTCAGGGCCGCAGGGGTGTCCTCAGGAAGCGTTAAAAAAAGTCAGGATGGTGAGCATCACTGCACAATTGAAGCCCCACCTGCAGGACTGAAATGTCTTTTTGTAAACTTCCTGATAACATCCAAGTCATTATCTATAAAAACTTTTACAAGGGTCCTATAAAATAGATCAGAGACTGTGGAGTCCTTGGTGCTCTCTGAGCAGACATTTCATTACCCAATTAGGTAACATCATCAGTGTGAGTGTGGGCTTTGCTACTTGTTTATACACAGTAGTTTGCCCTGCCAGTGCTGGTGGGGGTGTGGTTTTCTCCTTGCTAATTCTCCTTGGTAACCTACTGATTAGAGTACAGTATTGTGTTCTGCTTGATTGTTTGTCTGGTATTAATCCCTGCTTATCTGGGTGTTGGTTGCTGGAGAAGATGTGTTCTGATCTTTTTGTCTCCTTCTTAGGTTTTTTGTTGTCTCTCTTGAATGGTCTGTAAATGGGGTTTATCTCTATGAGTCTATTGACTGCTGATTTGTCTGAATGCCAAGCTTGCAGGAATGATGATATTACCTAATTGGGTAATGAAATATCTGCAATCAAACAACCAAGCTTAGAGAGCACCAGGGACTCCACAGTTCAACCCTGAGCTACATATATTCTCTTCTATAGATCAGAGAGAAAGAGAGAGAGGCTTGCCTAAGGACAATTCCATTCACTCTCAGGAAACAGCTGCTTTTCCATCTCTAGCAACTTTAGAAGGAACTAAGCCAGCCAGATTTAGCAGGCAAAATTTTTAATGACCAGGAGATCAATTCAGCATTTATTATCACCTATATGTCAAATCACATGAAACCAAAACTAGGTTCCATAGAAAAGTCCTCCTGGCTGACAGTTCATTTGCTTCGTTCACACAACAGGCTTTACCAAATCATGGTTTGCTTGCTTGTGGTTTTATGAACCCCAACAGTATGGGTTAACAATGGTTTATGGATTAATATACTTTATGAACCCAATCAAATGTGATATGCTCAATAAATCATGGTTAAGCACATCACAGCTTAGTGTTTTTTGAACACTCCCCTTTCCTCATCATGTTATGTTTACTCACTGATACAAAGTTAAATGTTCATTTATTTGAACAAACATGAACTTGTGTAAAAAATTCTAAAGAGATGCTTATCTCTACTCAGAGCATTAAAATAGCCATCTCCTCCAGAAGCCTTGGCATTTAAAGCCTTTCTCTAATTTGGTGTGTGAGCTTGAACGCACAGACATTTCTACTGGGACCACCAGCAAAGCGGTTGTTCATACATATACAGAAAGGGACAACCAGGGCCTCTGAGCCTTCCAAAAGACAAGGCTACTTTAATGCTTCAAAAGAGGAGTGTTTTGCTTGTCCCACCATGCCCTGTAAGATGCACCTTTGGAATGCTTTGCATGGACTTCATAAATATCAGTATATGTTGACCTACAGAGGCTAGAAACCCTAAACTTTACATTTCCCAACTTCTTTTATATTAGATTGTCTTAAAATTGTGGCTGAAACCTGCAGCTGAGAAGGCTTTTGTATAGTACAGCTAACAGTTATACAAAGGCTCTGTTTGTACGCTTTTCTTAACAAGACATGAGATATCATCTGCCTGGCCCCAGCAACTTTCCACATTAGTCTTTTTGTTTAGCTCACAGTGGTTCCTTGGCTCTTTGGCTCTCCCTAGTGGCCTCCCCAAACAGCAAGATAATCCATGCTGCTTTAATGCCATGTTCCACCACCCTGTAATATACTATGAATGTATTTTTAATCATTTAAAGTTTCACACAATCTCTGTATGATGATTACTGACTATTCACCTGCAGTTAAGCTATTCTGAATTAACCTCTTGCAGTGGTAGTAAGAATATGTGGCTGTCCTAACTTATCATAGTGAGAGCAGGCTTCTTCTTCTCCAGACCATTGGTTAGAATAGAGACTGCACATTTGGGCTCATATCTCTGCTTCTACAACAGCTAGTAACATAATTTTGTTTCATTTTGTTTCCAATGAAAGATCACTATTTCACTCTGCCTTCATTGCATAGGCCCCATAGTTGTCTATTTTTAATGGAAAATCTAGATAGCAATGCTTTTCGTTAGATATATTTTAAAGTGTTCTGTAAGTTTTGTCATCCTAAATAGGAACTAATGGTGAAGGGAGGAGATATAATCATGGCATACTAGGGTTCAACAACTGGACTAGGCAAAAGAAGCAAGACATGGCAGGGCTTGTGCACAAGATAGTTCATGGCAAAGCCAACCACTATATGGTCTACACTGCTGATCAATGCTACAATTTGCTTTAACTGCCAGACTTAATTAAGACCCTGCTCCTCCTGTATTGGTTTCTAAAGTCAGCTGAGCCCCTTCAGGCTTTAGTGGTTGGCTAACAAAATTTTGACCAGTGCTACAGCCAAGATTAACTAGGTGTTCAGTGTCCTGAATGCTAAGGATATAGCATATGAGATGCTAAAGGTCCTCATGCAAGAACATATCAACATCTTACATTCGCTCTTAGGTCTAGGGAATGCTGCAAGAGAATAATGAGTATTTGAAAATGCTTTACAGTACCTCTCTCTTGTTCTTTAAAGAAGCCCAACCTTTTTTCAGGCTTTTGTGAAGCTTTAAGAAATCCAATGAGCTGATTTCTCAGGTTCATGTGGTGCCCTGAAAGCAGAAGCTCATGAGTCTGGACTAAAGACCTTCTAGGTCAGAATGTGTGTGGTCTCCACCAGTAAAATCCCATCCATCCTCTTAAGGAAGAGGCTAAAACCCCACAAAAGAAGTAGGTTTCCCACAGTGCCATTGTACAATACAATCTTTAGCTGGGTTTGGACAGCATTTCCTTCACAAGAAAATGAGAAATAAAACAAATTGAGTAACAAATAAAAGCAAGCATATTCTGCAATTGTCATCCAATTTATTTATTTCTGTTACTGTTATCCAAGTTGCGGGAGAAAGATTTCAATTCAGAGTGCAATTAGTGATCAAGGCCAAGCCAGTTCCACTCTTTTAGGATGGGATATGCTTGCTTTTATTGTGATTTGCCTCTGCTTATTCTCAGTCAGGGGCCTCTTGTGAGCAGTTGCTTCTCTGGAGCAACTGTTGCTTATTTTGCAATCAGTCCAGCCAGTCTGTGTAATCACTGCCTGATTTTCTGAATAGCCTTCCTCAGTTTACTCATTAATACATGCATACAGTTAGTGCTCCATTTATCAGTGTGATTTATGCCACTATTCTGTAGGCTTCAACACCACATGTTTCTTCTCTATTTGACATTAAATAGTTTGTTTTTCCCCCAGAGAAATCATTTGAATATTATGATTTTTTAAAGCTTATGCTAACACGCGTATTCAGTCTCTAGGCATCCGTTTCATCACATTCAGGCAGGGCTTTCTTTGCAAATATTCTTTCCCTCTGCACAAATCTTTTTTAATCTTTTGCTGGTAAAAGTTAGATAATAGAAAGAGCTATTATTGCTACACATTTTTAATCAAATTTTGCCTATAAAGTTTATTATTATTTATTTAAATGTATTGCCCACCCAACTCCAGTTACGAGCACTTCACAAAAAGTTCTGCTCTGATGTTGATGAAATTTCACAGGTTTAGTGCCACCATAAAAGTCTAGACTGCCTGAAAATTTCCTTTGATTCTGCTGAAAATAAACTTTAAAAAAATAACAGTGGTTGGCATTTCTATCATGCTAGTTAATGGGATATTGCTCCATCTTTAATTCAGCTCATTTGGGTCTGAACACCAGACTGGACTAAACTGTGGTTTGATCCAATGTGAATCAGGGCAATTCCTGTGCTCTGGATCTGGCTTCCAAACCAAATCTTATGGCCTGTATATATACCTATTTTTAGCAAGTAAGTAAAATCGCAGTTATCAGCTAGAAGCGTGCAAAGTATTGAAAGAAATGCTTTGCAAACCTCACTGACGTGAGAGAAATTCCCCTTCTCAAGATATGGGAGCCGTTGCTTCATTTAAACAGCAATTCAGCAGAAGGGATAACTGTGCTTGCACATGCAGGTAAGCTGGGAAAGTCCTTGAAACAGCAAAATCAGCCTTTCCAAAGGCTGTGGTTGTCCTAATGCTTCAAAAAGGAGGTGTGTTGCTTATGTCACTGGACACTGCAAAACTTTTTGATGCTTTGAGAGTCATTCATATGTCTACTCAAAAGCAATCTCTAACACTGATATCCCTTAGGTCTTATTCATACTCACTTTTAGATTTATTTCCCCCTGAATACGCAACTGTCATAAACGTGAAACTGTCTATGCGGATAAAACCTCCTACTGTAGGAAATGGCAGTGTAGAAGAGAGAGCAAAAGGATTCTGTCAGCTCTGTAAAACGGCTCAGTTGTGTAATATATCTTTGCTAAACCAAGGGAGAATTGTGCAGTGATTTTTACTTCTAATGCATAGAGGAATATTATTAGGGACCCTGAAATTCATTATAATAATGAAGGGAGATGATTAATTTCTACATGTTTGAATAATGCAGAAGAAACCCTATTTGGTGGAATTAGTTTAAAAACAACATAGAGAAATCTTAATTACTCTTCCTGAATCCCAATTCTATATTCAGCTCTGAAGAACTCCTAACTTTTGCATTTCCCTCAAGTACTAATCCAGAAACAACCTTGTATGGTTTGAGTTTCAGGGATATTAAAACTCTGCCGTAAAACTCTGTTGTGGAAGGTTTTTTACAATGGCTACTCCCATCCCAGTCAGTTTTTGCCAGCATGTGACTCGTTTGACTTGATCCCAAAATACTCTCAAAAATGCACCTTAAACCTCAGCAAAGGTTGGTTTATTGATACTTGGCTCATAGAGTTAGCATACAGCATTGGAAAGATAAATCTATACCTATTTGTAGCAGTGAATTACTCATCACTGCTGTTTGTCAGAGTTTGAATTAGTTATTTTTCTGACAAACAGTCCAAGAAAAATAGGTTGTAGACATGGACTGAAGAGACCCCAGATTCAATCCCCATTGGATCAGAATCTATCACTGTATCTCAACTACAGTGGTACCTCAGGTCACAAATGCTTCTGTTCACGACCAATTCGGGTCACGAACAGCACCGTTCGCAAAATTTTGCTTCCGTTCGTGAACTCCACATCGGGTGACGAACAGGATCCGCGGCCATTTTCCCTGCTGACACACGTGGTCGTGGCTTCCTGTAGGGAAGGGGACTTTCCCTCCAAGCAATAACCGCCTCCCCACCCGCCTTCCTGTCCTCCACGCCAGAAGTCGCCTCGAGCAAGGTTAGCGTTCTCCCTCTTCATACTGTACTGTACTGTACTTTGTGTCATATTTTTGGGGTTTAAAAAAAAAAATGGTTCAGAACGGATTAACCATATTTACATTGAACCTTATGGGAAAATTTGATTCGGGTCGCGACCAAAATCGGTTGGCGACCAGATTCGTAGGGGTCAGAACGGATTAACCGTATTTACATTGAACCTTATGGGAAAATTTGATTTGGGTCACAACCAATTCGGGTCGCGACCAGAGTCGCGGAACGAATTAAGTTCGTGACCCGAGGTACCACTGTATCTCACAGGATTGTTGCTGTGGTGATAAAATTACTGAAGAATACCATGGACATTGCCTTGCATTCCCATAGAAGAAATGGAATATAAGGACACCAATACATAAACAAAGCTAGTCAATTCCTTTGAGTTTGTTTGTTTTGTTCTCCATGTATTACATATCCAAAGCATTTGGTTTGCTGATCTTCACCTCAAGGGAGTAGTCTGACTTTATTTGGTCCTGAGCTTTGGGTCTTCTGGCAGTCCACAGTACTTGGGGTAACAACCTCCAAATCCATGATTTGAAGGGACCTATCTTCTTTGTCCCATCCTTTCTCAGTGTCCAGCTTTCACAGCCAACCTTTACCCTTGGAAAGACCATAGCTTTAACTATTCTGATCTTTTTTGTTATAGAAACACCCCTTTCTATTATGATCTTGTTTCTAAGTTTGTCAATGCCTTAGAATCCTCTTTTTTTTCTCCACCCAACTGGCTATCTTTATCTGTTTCTGAGTTCAGGGAAACAAAAGTATCTACCACTTTCACTTCTTTGCCATCAGTGTAAATTGCTGTCAACTGTAAGCATGCAAGTTGACATTATAGTTTGGTCTCCAATTTTCATCCCAGCTCTTATTTCTTCAAATTCTGCCATTCTTATAATATATTAACTGCATTGGAATAAGATGAGTGTGGTTTTAAAATTGAAGGAAGAAACATAAATAACCTGCACTATGCTGATGGCACTACTCTGAGAGATGAAAATGCAAATAATTTGCAATCTCTAGTAATAAAAGTCAAGGAGCTCAGTGAAAAAGTGGGACTAAAATTAAAAATAAAGAAGACCAAACTAATGACAACAGGTACAACAACCAGAACTGACAATGAAGATATAGAAGTGGTAGATAGCTTCTACCATCAACAGTAAAGGAACAAGCAGTCAAGAAATACACTGCACACTAGCACTTGATAGAGCAGCTATGAAGGCCTTGGAGAAGATATTCAAATGCTGTGATGTCTCTATACCTCCAAAGATCAGAATAGTGCAAGCCATGTAATTCCCTGTGACACTCTATGGAAGCGAAAGTTGGACTTTGAAGAAGCAGGATAGGAAGAATATTGATGTTTTTGAACTTTGGTGTTGGAGAAGACTCCTGAGAATATTGTGGACAGCCAAGAAAACAAACAAATGGATCATTGAACAAATCAGTCCAGAGTTCTCACTCAAGGCACAAATGACAAGGCTCAAATTATCCTACTTCAGACACATAATGGAAAGACCTAGTTCTCTAGAGAAAGCTCTAATGCTGGGAAAGGTTGAAGTAAAGAGAAGAAGAGGATGACCAGCAACAAGGTGGATTGTTTCAGTTACAGCAGCAATGGTCGATGGAACTATCCATTGTTGTTGTTGCTGTTGTTGTTGTTTGTAGTACTATTAGTTAAAGTAGTATTTATTAAATTATTTTTATATAATAAATGTTTGGGGGGTCAATGAACAATCTGAAACTTCATGAAGGGATTGATG
Source organism: Liasis olivaceus (assembly GCA_030867105.1). Lineage (NCBI taxonomy): Eukaryota > Metazoa > Chordata > Lepidosauria > Squamata > Pythonidae > Liasis > Liasis olivaceus. Next base: position 83,203,172 of record CM061350.1, read on the forward strand.
AGCTGAAGAGATTGGGGACCCCTGGTCTACATATTTACCTCACCATTGAAGGTTCCAATATAGGTTATATATAAAAATATACATAAGGAAACCCAACCATGTCTTTCATTCCTATAAGGCAAACCCATTATCTATAGCCAGCCAGAGGAAGATGTCATGCAGTGATGCTATTTCCTCTTGATCCAACTTCCCTATCACAACTGTGTTCCCCCAGTCCACCAACCAGCCGTTTTATGGGTTGACATGAACACAAGTTACAGATGGAGAGGGCAACATTTGGTGGGGGCAACAGCTTAGGGACTCAAGTAATCCACACCAGTAACCTTCAGGTTGCCTGTATGTTCCATAGCAATTGCCTTTAACATTTTTATTTCCATCATACCTCATTTGCAAAGGCAACATACACTGAAGCAGTTAAGTCACTATTATTCCTTCTCTATTATATGATGAGACCCATTATAACTTGAATGTATCTTGTTTTGTTTCTCAAGGTCACCATATTTTTAAGCTCACATTTTAATTGGTTAAGCCATACAAGAGCCATGGTACTAGACTGTTCTAATAGCGCCTTTCATCCCCAAATCCTTTCATATACTCAAAAACATGGTCTAAGAGCCATTGCGTATGCATAATGTATTTACTTTCAGAAGTGTAACTCTTGAGAATAGATAGTACACAAGCTAAAATGAGTCTTGCGGCATCTTAATTGTGGAGTAAACATGTGGTATTTTATGGCTTGGTCTTTAGACCATGAAATCATAGGCCATAGCTTGAGCCTTCAATTTAAAAAAAAATAAAATAAAATAAGGTGCCACAAATGTATTTTTACCTCCTACTCAGTGGCTTCCCTTTTATGTAAGAATTCATACCTTTTTCCAAATCAGTTCCCTTCTAGCATATCAGCTATGGGATTTAGAGGTACAGTAAATAGTGAATATATCACACTGAAAGAATGTCTCTTTCTCCAGTCTAAACTTTCTAAACCACTTATTTCACTGTCTCTGAAATTAAACACAACTTGTTTCTCCTGAATTGCAAACAGATGTATACCAGACCAGATTTGATCATTATGAGCAAACTATAGTTGCCTATCTTAAACTACAATCTCACACACATGGATTTGGAAAAATATAGTTCTATGTTCTCAGATTGCACTAAATATTTTTCTATTTTTAACCATGTTTTTGAACTAGCTATAGTAGCAAGTGCACTATAAGCCACAAAACATGGTTTATAAAACAGAGTGGCTGACTTTAGACATTACATTAAACCCAACCCAGACACATCATGCAACAGTTTAGTGTTACAGTATATGGGCAATTCCACATTGCAGCCTTAGCTGCTTGTCTCCCAAGCTGCTCTCTGTTATTTCTTAAACCAACTTCAGAAATTTCAGTCTGAATTGCAGTGGATTGGCAAGAAAGTGGGCTGGGGCTCAGTCTGGACTATGGACACTGCAAGACCTGATGTCTAATCTGAACCTCCTTCCTCGTAGTTTTAACTCATTAGTTCTGGTCCTGCTCCCTGGGGAAATAGAAAATAAGTCCATTCTTCCTTCTGTGTGATATCCCTTCAGATATTTGAAGACGAGAATCGTATCTCTCTTTAGTTGTCTTTTCTGTATCCAGAACTTTTAATTGTTTTTCACAGTGCTTGATTTCCAGACTTCCCACCATCTTGGTAGCCCTCCTCTGAATTTGAATGGTGGTGCCCAAAACTGAAAACAGTAATCTATATGGGGTCTGGCTAGGGTAGAGTAGAGTGAAACAATTGCCTCCTGGGATCTGGACTTTGTGCTCCTGTCAATGCACCTAAAGATAGCGTTTGCCTTCTTAGCAGCTGCGTCACACTGCCAACCCATATTTAATTTGTGATTGACAAGGACACCCAGATCTCTTTCCCATTTACTGCTGCTGAGCCAGGCCTCCCCCTTCTCTCTTCCTTGCATAATTCCTATGCAGATGCAGAACTTTACACTTCCTCCTATAAAAATTCACTCCATTCATTTCAGCCCACTGCTCAAACCCATCTAGAGGGCTTTAATCTCCTCCCCTTCATGCACTAACCACCCCTCCTAGTTTTGTGGCATATAAAGTTTGCAGATGTTGCAGATGCAAATTTATTTATTTATTTATTTATTTATTTATTTATTTAATTTGTCCCCGCCCATCTCCCCTACAAATTAAAATTTGCCTCACTTTCCCCATCCAAGCTTGCCCATTGGAACACCGTATCCCACCGAGATTAGACGGCCCTGACCCTGCCAGTTTTTCCAGAAAGCTTTAATGGATGTTTCCCTGGGGATAGAGGTTGGGAGATTAGGTGGAGCCTATGAGGTGTTGTTAATTTACTGTTGATTGGGTTTTGTCCTTGGTTCTCATTCATATTTTATATAAGGTGACAATATTACATTTTTCTATTGGTTTTTTTCTGTTGTTTTCTTTGTGTTTTTATGTGGTGTCAGCCACCCAGAGTTGCTATGGCAAGGTGGGTGGCCATATAAATAAAATAAATAAATCAGCTCTCATTGTCAGGTACCAGACAGTGTGTAGCAGCAAACAATCATCTGCCTCTCTTCCCCTTTGGCTCTTCCTCTCACCTCGGCCCTCCCTCCTCTTCCAACTCCCTTGCCAAAGCTCACTCAGTGTGGCCTTGATGGTATGGTCATTTCTTTTAAGTTATTTTTTAAACCTTTCTGTTCTCAATGTACTGAAGCCCAAAAAGCTTTCTGGGTAACGTATCTCTGTCATGTACCTGAGTTTTGTAAAATCATTGTCCACTTGTGGAAGGAAGTGCTTCAAAAAACATAGCTGGAAGAAGAGGTCATATTTCCTTCCCACAGTGCTTGACTGCAAATGCCTAGGAAGGTAGCAAGACTTAACCAATCCTTGAAAGCTAAGCAGAATCAGACTTGGAGAGGGAACCCCTATGAAATATCAGTAACCTTCCTCACCCCCAAGGCCTTAAAAACCACTTCATTCTCTTCCCTGACCTCCCCACCACCACCATCATCCTAAACCTTTCCATTGAACTAAATAAATACAATGTTTACATTACTTGTCCTTTCTGGTAAATGTAGTTACTTGGCTTGCTGTCCAGTAATGAAGTTGACAATAGGGCCTTCGGGACAATCTTCACTTTTGATTGGCTTGAAAATGGCACAATGCTTAGTGAGAGAATTCTAGATACTTTGACAGTTTGACCTTGGTAAGCAATAAGCAGCAGTTCTGTCTGAGTTGACTAAAGCCTCTGTCTAACTCTGTAGGATTTCCACTATTAGTACTCACAGCAGGGAGAACCTCATCAGTTGTGCAGTTGTGCTTGCATTGCTGTAACATGCAGCCATTTCTGGCCTGCTATGTAACCACACCATTTCAGATTTCTTTTTTTAAGTCTGACATGACCTCAACAACAGACTTTTATACTCACTCAATTCCTTACCTATAAGAAGTAAACATTGTCTCCCAGAACTCTCGTATATTTTTATTTTAAGAGTTCAGGTACACCAAAAATGATCAGGCTTAGGTAAGCTATAGACATGAGCCCATTTGGAGAAGCAGGAGAAGGTTCACGTGAAATGGATAATTGCTGTTCTCTTGCCCTTCGAGAGAGGCCGTGGTAGCGTCAGGGCTACACACTGGGCAGTAGTCTGGAATGAGTCAGAAGCCAAGAGCCAGAAGTCACAAATGAAGACCAATCAGGACTGGAAGGTAAACCGTGGCCAGAAACATAAGACTTGTCACCCCTCAGGTAGACTTGTTACTGAAACAAAGTTCTACAGGGAAGAGAAACCCTTTTATACTTCTTCCTGCCCACAAGAAGTGAATAGCAGAAGATTCTTCACTGAGAAGTAATCATGAACTGGTGGGACCACATGGGCAATTGTTTGCAGTGTCTGAGAAGTAGGCTTAGAAGCACAGGAAGGCACTGTTGTAAGTTAAACCAGCCTTCCCAAACTCAGTGCTAAGAGATGTGTTGGAGTTACAACTCCCAGAATTCCCAAAACAGAATAAATCACATAATGCAAATCAGTTTACATGTGTTCACATATTGTGTAATGTTAGTATGTGATTTTGAAGAATTACATTTTATCACTCACTGGGGACAATTACTAATCTTGTAGAATTATATTGTTTCTTATAAACCTGTTTTTGTTGCAGTTTAAAAATCTGGGAAAGAAGTTACATTTAAGGGAAGAAATTTTCTCTAATGTCCTTTTCCATAACGGGTTCACAATATTCCAAACTAAAATTCCACTGTAATAGTTGTGTACTGTTAATAATTTAGCCAAGAACTCTTCTATGCTTCCCTTGTCCCATCATATTTTAGGAGGGGGTTGTTCATTCTGGAGAATCACTAGAAATTTGTTCCCTGAAGTGGATAGATACTGCAATCTTATGAATATTTACTCAGAACTAAACCAAGCTATGTTCAATAATTCCAGAAAATGTGCTTAAGATACCAGTCTTCATTTCTCATCTTTGACCCCAAGATTTGGGCTTGAAAAGTGTTTCTTATCAGGAGAAGAGAAACTGAATAAAAATAGACAATTGCACTTTCAAATGTGGCCACATAGTAGGCGTGCTTGCAGACAGGCGTGGTTTACTTGCAAATTGGTTAATAACATGTTTTGAATCCTGCTCATAATATGCATGGCAGGAAATACATTTAGTTTGGTCCAAAAAGTTAAAACTCAACAAGAATAAGGTTGATCATGAATAGCCAGAATATTTAGAAATAAATAGAATATTTATCCAAGTTAAACTGCTCCCACCTGTACCCTCATTCCAGGATGTTTCCCTATCATTCAGGTTTACTTTTGTAGGCAGGTGGGCTGCAACTGTCCCTCTGCAAATAATAACGATGCCTGTCAGTATAATTTCACTTTACAGGAGGTTAGTTTTTCATATTTTTCCCCATTTAAAAAAAATCCAAATTGAAGCAGAGGCAGCATGCAGACATGGCTTCTGAAACACTTGCCAGCTCTTTAACAAGAGCTGTGTTCTAGGTGACATGACCAGGAAGGAACTGGGTGGACTTAGAATGGAGCAATCTGCAGCATTCTGAGTTGCTGTTCAACTGCATCTCGTGTAGGGATTCATAGGGGGAATATTTGTCTCTGCACTTTTGGCTGGATCCAGCCCAAAGTCAGTCTTCCTTTTGGCAGCTTCTGACTGGACCTTATGACATGATTTTTCCCCCCAATGCTTTGTTGGGTAGGAAAGAATTAAAAAATAGAGCTAAATCAGATGGGGAAGGGAACATGGTGGGCATCAGCAAGCAGATGTGTGTCCACAAGAATCATGATCCTTGACCCTGTTCCAGAACTACATCTCACCAAAGGCAATATGGGACATTTCAGAAATCAACTTGCATCCTGGCCAAGGGGATGCCCAGGGCAGATCTAACTTTCAGTGCCTGGCATATTTGCTGTATGAAATATCTAACCATGATTAAATTAACTAAGTTTTCCAGATTTAGACAACTGACTGAATCATAAGCTGGCCACATGGACTACTACTGTTTAGCCAAAATGCCAGGAAGTGATACAGTGCCAGTTATGATACTAGTTTAAAGAGGAGGAAAAAGTGTAGGAAGATAAAAGTCAGTGGTCCTCTCTTTTATTGGATTATATATTGATTTTATGAAAGTTTACATCTTTTGCTATATTATTAACTGAGGCAGTATAAGAATCTTTGTTGCCTGACACTGGGTAGTATTTTGGTATTTGGGCAATTTAGTAATCTTGCAGATTACTGGATTAAAGAATTGGAGATTTGGTTATTACAATTTTTTTTTCCTCCACCACTTAGTTCAATGTACAATGAAACAATAAATCCTAGTTAGAGAGACCCAGAATTTTCTTTACAGTTCTTCACTGTTGGTGCCTACATTAAAAGAGAGCAAATAGCAATTAGCTGCACAAACACACTTAGCAGTTGCACCTAAGCCTGTCCCTTAAACAAATACAGCTGTTCCTCAGGGCTGTGCAACTTCTGCTGGCTTGAAGGCCATGCCTGACTTTGCACAGAATGTGGCTGTTTGAATGTGGCACTTTTTATACTGTGTTTTTCTGATTGCTTTATTCATTTAATTTTAATTGTGGGGCTTCTCCTTATAAGAAAGTCCACCTCTCCCAAAATGTTGCAGTTTTTTTCTTCCTTGACAGAGATGTACTTTTTTCAGTGTTATAACTTCCGGTACTGATAAAGGTAAAATATTTCTCTAAAAGTCTCAAATGGATGCATCGAAGCCTTAAAATAGTAATGAATGGAAATTACCTGATTTGGGGCAGCTTTTTTAAAGGGATGCAATATGAGTTTTAAGTCTCTGAAAAATTGAAGGCATTCTTTTACCACTTAGGCACCCCCAAACTCCAAATTGCAATAAAAGGCCCTAAATGTTTAGCTCCCCACTCCAGGGATTTACACACAACCCTCTAGATGGGCCATGTTTGGCTTGGTGCCTGTACCGCTTTGCATTTTTGCTTTATGCAAATGATTTGCTGAATTTATTTTACTGGATAACAATAAACTACACATTACAAATTTTATTGTTTATCTACGTGTTTCAGTGCAAACAGTATCTCAGGACAGGCATTTCCAGCCATTTTGGGAACAAAGGTCCCATTCTGTAGTTTGGGAGGCTTCTGTGGGTGCCCTTTCAAAATGGTTGCTGCTATGAGGGACATCGCCAAATATGAAATACTCATTCATCAGAAAACCAATTTATTGCTCCCCTCTATGCAAGGAATTTCCTGCAATATTATCTATATTTGACCTTCTAAAACTATTTCTAAAACTGCTTATGTTGAGGACTATTTTCACTGGCAATAAAAATGATGAGATAGGCTGATTCCTTTGCTTGGCAGCATACTAGTTCCACATTTAGGGTTTTTAAAAATGTAGTTAAAATAATGTTTAAAATGTTTAAAGCATCACATGGGAGAAGAATCCAGTGGGTACCAAGGGAAGTGTCTGCACTGGTGGAGGTAGAAGGAACCTCCTTAGTTGTCTGGGATTGTGTGATAAGCCAGAATGTACTTTGGGTTTGGTTTTGTGAGCCCAACTATTAAGCTTGTAAACCATGGTTTAAGTCTTAGTGTATTCTGTGAACTCAGTGAGTTGTGGCTTCCTTAAGTCAAAACTTGACAAACCACAATGTATCAATGCAGTTGGTCTGAGAATGTTATATAAACCAAGTTGTTTTGGTTTTGTAACCACTGGTTTGTAGCTTATCATGATCTGTGAAATCAGACAGTTGTGGCTTATAAAAGCACAGTTAAACAAACCACGACTTAGTGTGATGTGTGTGCATCATGTTCTCGATGCAAAACTGCACCTTACATTACACAGCCTAGTAAACAGGAGGCTCTTTATATATCTTGGATTCCAATTTCCATCTAGGGAGCATCAGTTTGGGAGAGGCAGCCTTACAGGAAAACAATATGGACATGGTTTGCCATTGTCTTCTTCTGTGGTGTTTTCCAGCTTCAAATTCTAGTCTTCAACCCTGAGGTTTCCAAGTGGTCTCCCATCCAAGTACTAACCAGCTATGACCAGGCTTTGTTTCCCCAAATCACCAAGATCTGCTAGGTGTTTGCCACTTGCCATAGGTAGATAATTATTATAGTTGTTAAAGTAAGAACTGGATAGTTGCCAGCATATGCTCACATTATTTACCAATTATTTGCTGTTACCGCTTAATGCTGTAAAAACAAAGATCGTAAAGTGAAGCAGAAAAGCTTCACTACATACATATAAGCAAATGACTAGGATCATTTAAAGGCTTTTTGTGACTGCTGCCTTCTTACGTTAAACTACTTGAAGTATATTTTGGAAACCAACAGAAGGGACTTGTCCAAAATATTCAGCCTCTGCTGCTTTTTAATAAAAAGTGGGAAAAAATAATTCCTTCCAGTTTTCCTTTAACACTTTGCCATGTATAAGAAACAACAATGGCTAAAGGGAGGAGAGGCAAGGTATCTGTGGGGAAGAAGGCTGTGGGGACAGCATAAGGAGAAATGTTGTAAAGAAATTGAAAAGGAAAATGACCAGACATGGTAGGGCAGGGGTTTCTGTGGGGATGTGTGTGTCAAAAAAGTCAAGGTGGTGGCCACAACACACAAACACACACAAAAAAGAGGTGGGGCTTTGGTTGTGCAATTCCTGCTGCCATCTTGGACCCCTCCTAATTTACATTCCTTAACTCACTTCTTTTCTTTGTTCATTAACTATCTCACCACTTTCATTAGTGGCTCCTGGCCCAGCCTCTCAAGCCATCGCTATGTCATAATGGAAGGAGTTGGTTTCCATAGAAACGGAGGGCTTTGAAGGAAGCTTCAGAGACTCCCTAGCTCAGTGTGAAAGCAGAGGTTATAGCTGGCTGATGCTGTTGACATGGCTCCTCCTGTGGGGCTCCAAATTCTTCATCCAAATGTATGTGGTGAGCATGAACCTTGGCAGATAACCTGAACCAAACATCCTGAAGAAACAGAATGTGGGCAATGGCAGTTTTAATAGCAGAAATACTGTACAATGTGAGGAGGTCCAAGAAGGTAAGCTCTGAGATACAGAAGGAGAAGAGAGGGTTTTAAAAGAAAAGGAAGGGATTAAAGATGTCTGTTGGGACTGAATGAGCCAAAGGGTTTATTTAAGAAGGTTTTTATTACACTTTTGTAAATTGCTTTAGTCTCCTCTGGAAGAACAGTGTAGGAATAAGATGAAATAAAATAAAACTAAAATAATGTTAGCAGATAGGGCCAAAGCCTTGGTGATGATATAAGAGATGATCAATGTTTGAAATGTCAGACAAATTCAAACTTTGGCTTGAAAGCTTAAAAAAAAAGAATGCTGTATACATTAAGTATGAACAGTTGCTTACTTCATGCTTTATTGGCAGTTACAAATTTACACAACTAATTCCAAGTTTGGGATAGGTTTCCTTCATGTCCATTCTCTGTATCTGATGTTGAGAAAATCTATGTTAATGTATGGCTATTCTGTTCAGACAGGGAATTAGTTATTTGTGTGCATTTACAACTTTATCTGATCTTCTAGTATGGAGCTACAAATATCTAGATGGTCACTAGATAGCAGCAAAGAGATTCAGAAAACTTACTGTTTGCTGTGACCTAGTCATTGTCCAGTTCTTTACAATCCCATCTGGTAGCATTATGATAGCTTGGAAAGAGAGAGTGTGTGCATGTGTGTGTGTTTGTGTTTCTGTCTCCACACATTGAGTTTTCTTTTCCAACATACCAGAAGAACCATTGACAATGGGATACACCACCTTCCACAGCTGCAGGACTTACACATTTCTCCAAAGCCCATCACTGACTGTGGAGCAATTCAGTTTTTGGGTCCCAAGTCTTTATAGTGATTTCTCTCCTGTACTCTCCTTTTGCCCATGTTATTCATGGAAAATAATGCTCCTACTATAGACATTTATTTATCCATAAGCCTGATGTAAATAACAATTACCCAAGTTGAATTCCGCCCTTGTGTTGAAGGACAAAGTGAACAAGTTTGCATTGTGGCGATCAACTCATGTTTATAATTTCAAACAGCAAGTGGGCACTAATTTGACTGAATGTCCATGCTAAAACAAAAACTAAAACAACTTTTGAAACTCCCATATAAGGAAATATTAGTCTAGCTCTATCACTGACATATTATTTTTCTGGTGGATTCATTTTTAACTACCTGGGGAAGCATTCTCCTTCTAATCCCCCCCCCCCCCCGCCCCCAACACACACACCAAGTGTTCTCATATCTTCTGCCTCCTTCTTGCAGCCTAATGCAGTAGAGATCAGGAAGCAAACAGCAATAGCCAAGCTAAAGCAAATTCTCATCTTTTGATAAAGGGCCAGAGCTTCACAGGCCACAAGTTCCCCAGTGACAACAGCCGTCCATGGCCAGTCTTAAAAAGGCTAAGCTGGCTCATATCTGGTTGGTACTGGGATGAAAGACCATGAGAAAATCCTAGGAGTGTAGGCTCCATTGCAAAGGAAAAGAAAACCCAGAAGGTAATGGGAAACCACTTTCACATTGTTGCCAAGAAATCCATGGGTATATGCCTTTTAAATCATTAGGAGTTGAGTTCCCTTTGATAGACTCTAATTTAGAGTAAAAAAACTAATTACCTGCTGCCCAATAGTTCGTCTCCTAGCCTCCAGCCAAGGTAACTTACAGGAGTGGGAATAGTTATAGCGCCTCTGTGGTATGGGCCACGGCTATATGAATAGGGCACTAGGCCCTTGTTCCTCCAAGTCCAAATAATCCCTGTGGATTCATCCAATGGCAGCCAGGCAGCCAGGTGGAAATCCCCAACCTTCAAGATGAACAAACCACCCATTGGGTTCCCTTCTGTGTACTGCTAACCCCCTTGGCCCTCTCTGGGTGTAAAAACAGATGAAGCTCCACTTTATGCCAGCATGGACTTCCTGACTATTGTGTTTGAATGCCAGCTTCCTTCTTTCACATCCCTGTTCATCCTTTTTTTAAAAAAAAAAATACATTGTAGTTGCTAACCTGTAGAGAATACTGTAAATATTTAACAATTTAATATTCCTTCAATTTACTCTTGGCCTTCACATCTTCCTTCTTCATCTGTTTTCCCTGTGCTGAATATTAGCTTGTTTTTATTATCAACCATAGTTATATAATGCATCATTTGCAGAGTTGGTTCAGAAGTATGTTCCATGGTTCCATGGTTTTGCTAATCATATATATTACAGGTAGTTCTTGAGTTATGGCCATTCGTTCAGCGACCAGTTATGATGGTGCTGAACAAAGGGACTTATGACTGATCCACAAAGTTCCAGCACTGCAGTGCCCCTGTGGTCACGTGAACGAAATTCAGGTGCCTGGCAACCAGCTTGCACTTACAACCAGTTGCACCATCCCTTGATCACGTGATTGCCATTTGCGCCCCTCCCTGCCGGCTTCCTCCAAGCAAAGTCAGTGGGAAGCCGGCAAGGAAAGTTGCAAGTCATTGGTAAGTCTCCCTCACAAGCCTTTCTTCGCTCACACACCACACCCTTCTTTCTCCCTTCACATGCACACACCCCGTGCCCTCTTTCTCTGGCCTCCCTGCACTTGCACACCCCCCCCCACACCCTTTCCATGACCTCCCTGCAATTGCACAGATGCATGCACGCACCCTGCACCCTCTTTCCACAGCCTCCCTGCATGCATGCATGTACCCTGTGCCCTCTTTCCCTGGCCTCCCTGCAATCGCATACACCCGTGCCCTCATTGCCCAGTCTTTCTGAGCTTGCACTGCACTGAGCACCCCCTCCTGACTCGTGCGGCCTGCGCCGGGCCTCCCCCACCCCCTTGCAGCACCCCTGCACTCCTTACCTGGGACTCCGTCTGCTTCCCGTTTAATGACTGGCGCTTCTTGGGTTACAACTGGGACTGCCTGGATTGCCATTGCTAAGTGATACAGTCACGTGAAGTTGCGCTTTACAACCACATCGCTTAGCAACAGCAATCCTGATCCCAATTGCAGTCATAACTCAAGGACTACTTGTACTCAGTGAACATGTTTGGAACTAGGTCCAAGCATCTGTTTCTTGCTTTCTCCTAAGGGATCCTGCTATAAAGACTTACAAATTAGTTTTTTGAGAGTGGTAATTTTTACTATTGCCAAGTGAGCTAGGCATGAAATTAATAATATTGAGCATTTACCCATGCCTTGGTTTAAGCTTTCTAACAAATTTGTTAGATGATAAATTAAGGCCTGTGTTTTATCTCAGGTCTTCAGGAAGAAGCAAACTATAAAAGTCATTAAAATTCTCTCTTTCTTTGGTTTAAGTTTTATGCAGACTTTTCTCAGAATGTATAGTAACAAAACATACAAACAATCAAGAAAAAAAGAAATAGAGCACGAACTTAATAAGGATGATGGCAAATTATTTTGTTTAAATACATTTATATAAGCAAATGGGAAACCTTTTGAAAAGCACAGAAGACGTCAAAATCAATGTAACCTTTAGAACCCAGTTATAGTGACTGGTGACTAAAATTGGTCTTAGGGTTTTCTTGCAGACACACTAAAGAATAGGAATTGCACATGAAAAACAAAATCACAACATAATGAGTCCAGCTTCTGTTCTCAAAAGCACATGGTGCTCAATCATTCATTCTTAACATTAAACAATACTGAGATTGAGACTGAGTGATTTACAAATGCCTTTCAAAGATGCACAGGAAGCAGCAAATCATTAAAGTCTGTTATAAAATCAGAATGACCAAACAATATAAAACCAAAATTTAGATCATAAAATGTGCTCCAGGACATTGCAAAATAACTATATGCATGCTGTAACTCTACAAAAGTACAGAAAGTATAGAATAACTTTTCCCACCTTATTTTTGGGCATGTTAGACTATAGTTTCATCACTATCATCCAGAACTGACCATTTGGTGAGAGATTATAGGAATAGTACCCAAACGCTTTTCAATGGCTACAAGCTAGGGAAGGCTGATGTAGAATATGGCTCTAGACACAGAAATCAGAACTATTATCTAATCCTTTGGTCAGTGAACATTAGTTTCAAGGGATCTGGATAATACTCCATAAAAAATAAGAGACTCTGACTATGTTTGCACAAAACATATTTGGTTTATTGTACTGTGTTCCACTCAGTACAGTGTTCTGTATTGGCATGATTCACTTAACTTACATGAACCACATGGGCTGGACTCACACAACACATTGGGCCAAACTGTGCTTAGCTAGTTTGTGTGTATCGTATGAAAACTTTAGCTGAGGTTAATGCTTCAGTGACTGCACAACACATTGATCGTTAAGCAAATAAATGATGTGGAACAATGCAAGTTGTAGAATTATGCAGATAATATATTATTAAAGCAATACAGATAGTTCTCACTTAATGGCCGTTCGTTTAATGGTTCAAAGTTATAACAACCTTAAAAAAAGTGCTTTACGACCTGTACTCACACTTATGACCATCGCAAACCATTGCAACACCGCTTGCGGTCATGTGATCACGATTTGCAACCTTTTTTACGATGGTCGTTAAGTGAATCACATTGTTAATCGAATTACGTGGTCATTTAGCAAATTCTGGCAAAAAACATCCACTGGGGAAACGATTTGCTGAACTACATGATTCGCTTAATGACCATTTGATTCACTTAATGACCACCTGATTTGCTTAACAAGTTGTAAAAATGGTCATAAAATTGGGTCTGGTCATGTGGTGACTCGCCTAATGAACGCCTCGCTTAACAGCTAATTTTCCAGTCCTTATTGTGGTTGTTAAGTGAGGACTAGCTGTAGAGTTTTACATAGCTCTGGTAAGTACAGTGGTCTCAATTACACTTACTGATATACATGCTATATTGAAATATTTTGGACAAAAATGCAACAATATGGCAATTTTGCAAAAGTGATTTGGCTGATTATATTCCACAGGCAGTAAAAGTTTGTTACAACAATAAAAATTACTAACTTCTTGACTGAGAAACTGATTAGATATAATAAGTAAAATATGATTAGCTCTGGTAAGTACAATATGAATATGATATGCTTAAGTTTGCTTTTGTATCATATGATAAATTATCAGGATATTTATTAGTAAAATAATTAAAGTAATCTTTGAAGATTTCTTAAGCAACTGATAGGATAACTTTTGTGCAAAGGCCTAAATTCCTATGACTGAGTCCAGAAGTTACTGTATAGCCCCTCTGTTGCTATAAGAACAAATCAGATAATGTGGTCAGTTTGTTGTCAGATTTATTGTAATGTGTTACTCTGTCCACTGTAGTTTGTAAGTTATCACACTAAGCTAAAAAAGAAACAAACCAACTTATAGCTTAGTGTTGTGTATGAACACCCCCCCCATCTAATCTCCACAGACCTTTAAGTGTAGTCTTCAAAGGTGTTCCAATGTTACAATTTACATTACTTATATACACATTTTACATTATAGTTGTAAACTGGGAGATGGTGAAGATGTGGAACATTCCTTGTTAGAGATCCCTCAGTCACTTTTGCCTCAGAATGACAGTTTCTTGGAGGTGAAGGAATTACTAAAGTTTGTGATGCTTTTGTCCCTAAACAATCTTAAGACGCACACACAATCTTGTGTGAATTGGCATTATAATATCCAGGTTATACCATAAGCTAGATCCTTCAACATATTGCTACTGAGAATTTCACTTTGACATATATGATTTCATCATTTTACTCCTTACAAAAACAAAAATTCTGGGAGTAGATTCAGCTGAAAAATGGCCTGGCTGATAGCTGTTTCACACACATTTCTATTTAGCAGAGGTATTTATTAAATGCAGTACGCCATTCACCTGAACAAATTTCTTCAGAGGGGATTTGATGTGGAAATATTTGTCAGCGTCAATAGTCATATCTTAACAACAGGGATGTGATAATGACGGTCGTCTTCAGTTAGAAGGAGGACCTCATGCCAATCCCTCTGATAGTCTTCTGTGTAGGTTTCTAGAAAATCTTCTGAATTAATCTTATACAACCTATAAACTATTATTTTTATTTCAAGAGAATGTCCAAGGAGAAATAGATCAATCTGTGGAAGAAAAAAAGCAAAAATCACAATCTATAGAAAAGAGAAGTTATACATGTACAATCCATGTAAATTAATTCATAATTATCATGGTCGATTTGGCTACTCTTGTTTTTCCCATAAACTAGTGTGTATGTGTACATATCTTAGCTTCTGAAGTACATCAGTCCATAAAACAGTATTCCATTTCCCTCTGGACCATGCCAAACCCTTCCTGTTTCAGGCAATATATTCTCCAAACTGGATTGATAAAAATTTGCACTAAGCCACACCTTTAAAATCAATAGAAAAATCTGACAAAATATACAAGCAGACAGCCATGAGAAAAAAAGGTATGGCCAATCATGTTAATATATTTGTGACATATCAGGTGTTTCTAAAATTAATGGGCAGGATGACGACCACTCCCACTCCCCCACAAACAAAAAAGTCATTTAAAACAATCCACTGAAAGTGGCAAAAACTAAAAACAGCAAATATAAAATTACTGAATACCCCACATAACACAGAAGTGGAGAAAATTAAGCACTGACTACATGATGGCTAAAACTCTACTGAGAGGCTGGGCATATAATCCTCCCATTTTATTGCCACCCCTTGAGTAACTAGCATACAAACGCCAATAGGTGGCAGTACATAGCAGTATATGTGCACAATTACAATAACAATTTGCACATGACTTGCTTAGCCATAACAATACGTTTTGAAGATAGTGAGCTGCACTTCTTCCCATGAGAAAACTCGAACAAAAAGGCCATTAAGAATAAAAAGGCCTGTCTGTAGTATCAAAAAGACAAAACTGGAGTGTGCTCAGGAGATGTAGCTTCAGTCTTTTCTATAACTTTTTCCTTCTGTATGAAAAATACAAATAAAGAAAACTTGCAAAAAAAGCAGAAACAGAAAACCAGTTGCTTATTAGGCCCTCTGATTTACAATACTCCATAAAATCTTAGCCTAATGGACAGCACAGAAATAAATCTAATGAACGCATCCACCAATTCAAGCCTCCTAATTTTTTTTTAATGCCATGGAATGGAGAAAATTAAAAAAATTTGTTTTGCATTCACATATTTACCTGATCAAGACCTCTTCTGTCCCCTATTGAATTCAGATGATTCATCATGTAACTTAAAGGATCCAAAGAAGTATCACGTCTAAAAAGATCACTAAAAAAACTTGGAATGCATTCCTGATTACTGGCCAGGCATTCATAAGCTTCTATTACTTGATAGAGCATGATGAATTTTATGGCCTCATAGAACTTATGCTCCATACTTCCATCAGTAAAAATGGCATTGCAAAGATGCTGTCTTTGAGATTGGTCTTTAATACCACTGATTTCCATCCACTACAAAAGAGAATAGGACAAGAAAAAATTAGCTCTTTGGATCTATGTTAAATGGTTGTTTTATTTTGGTGAAAATATTTGTGGTATCTATCTACTCACAGCAAAATGGATCTGCATACAAGAGGTAGGCATTAGTAGGTTGAAGCCCCTGTAAGGACCAATCTGGAGGAAAGAATTCCTAGGTGAAAATATTCCTAGAACAGCTCAGTGAGGACTGAGGAAGCTGACTGGTTATTTTGGAGAGGGGGTGAAAATAAAAATGGAGAGAAAAAAGAATGGAATATGACATCCATAAAGAGGAAATGAATGAGTGTCTGGTGTTCTGAATAGGAATATTCCACCAGTTGATGGAGTGGCTCATAGATATGAAAGGTTGCTATGTATAATGCAGTCAATTCACCAAGCAATATCATTCCCTTGAAGAGTTACTCTTCAAGAGAGGTTATATATTAGTAAGACAACACTACACTTTTAAGAAGTTTGGGGGGGGGGGGGCAAAGCCAACTATTTTTAACCACGTATAAAATAAATATATCTGCAAATTATCAAAACCACAATGCTTTTCTGAGATACTGAAAGAAATGTTCACTCCCGATTATAGAAGCAGGTAAGAAAGGGAATATCTTGCAAAATAAACTAATTGTAAAATATGTCCTAAGTCACACTACACACATTTAAAAAGTTAGCATTTAAAATGTTGCCTTTAATATTTATATGCTTGCATGGCCATATATTGATTGGTTGACCTGAGTTTTAGTTTGCTGCTTATGCCAATGGAAAATTAATCCTAATATTTTACTAACTAATGGCAGTTACAGCACCAGTAAGCTACTTTCCTTTAAAATTTCATTTATTCCTTAATATCTACCCACTTACCTGTCCTTTTAATGCTTCAATACATTTACGTAATTTTCCTAATGTATTTGAGCCTGTATACTGTTGTGGTCCAAAGCTGTACTGTTGGATCCAATTACAACCTTGTGAATAAAGAAGTTTTTCAGGGAGCTGAAAAAGAAGAGCACAACCGGTTCTTCAGTGGAGAAGTTCAACAGGAAATTAGGATAGCTTGAATCATTTAGATGAAAGCTAGAAGCATGGGGAGAACAAGTCCAATTCACCCATGCCTCCTCATTCTAATGTTTCAAAGTGAGTATTTGCTTCCAAATAAAAGATGCTTCCAGTTTATATCAAGTTCTTTTTCTGAAAAACTGGGAGGTAGGTTACATTAGTACAATTCTGCTATACCTGACCTCAAAGTTGTCTCCACTTTTATAAATAGTGCCTTTAAAAACCTAAACATTCAGAAAACTTTTTTTTCTGGTAGATCATAATTTATTTTGTAATATACCTTTAGTATATCTGTTGCCTTTGTCCATGATGGAAGAGGAAGACCTTGGCTGAATATCTGGAATAATACAGCTCTCAGCAAACAGTACTTATCTCCACTGACTTGTCTTATATATTTCACATGGTACCTCCAAAATAATGTTTTGTAAGTCTTTGAAAAAAAAGGGATAGGTGAGACAAATGACTAGTCAGAACAACAGTTTAATAATAATTCTAATAGAGAACATAAAAGCCGCCCAAAGAGTAAAGCTTAGGTCATGTGGCCATATGTGGCCCACAGCATCCTTTTTGTGGCCTGCAGAACCCCTCAGGATAGGTGGAACCAAAATATTTGCCCCTTTTATTTTGCCTTTGGCTTAAGGAGCAAAATAGTTGCTGCAAGGAAACTTAAAGCATCAGTGTTTCCTCTTTAAATTCCCAACTCTTCCAAAAGATCCCTGACTCTGCTCACATTTGGAATACAGTTCTTGACATACCACATAAAGCCTGATGCAACCCTGGAACCAAAACTAATATCCTGGATTAGTTAACTGGGCACCATTAAGAGCAAATGGAAAGCTAACAGAGATTATTACAGGTAGTCCTCAACTTACGAAAATAGGGCCCAGAAAATTCGTCATTAAGAAGTGCGGTTGTTAAGTAAGACAGCATGTGACTGCACCTGATTTTATGACATTTCTGCGGCAATTGTTAAGTGAATCATATGGTTCCCCATTGATTTTGCTTGTCGGAAGCTGGGTGGGAAGGTCGCAAATGGTGATCACGTGACCCTGGGACACTACAACCATCGTAAATACATGCCCGTTGCCAAACACCCAAATTTTGATCATGTGACTGTGGGGATGCTGCAATGATCGTAAGTGTGAGGACCGGTCGTAAATCACTTTTAACTTCGAATGATTGCTAAGTGAATGGTCGTAAGTTGAGGACTACCTGTAATGGAACACACATCAGAGCTGGTGGAACTGCAAGATACTTTTTGTTTGTGGCACCGCATATTTGAATTCAGTGAAGACTACAGGAGAGCTTCACAAGAGATTATATTTAAATTAATTTGTGTACAGCTTCAGAGCTACTTAGATATGTTCCATTTGGGGGAGGGGATCTTTCCTTATGGATACTGAATAGGAAGAAATACTGAGTTTTTCTGGAACCTGAAGCGGGCTTCTCTGTTTGGAAATGGAAGCTGAACAGGTCACATGTGGTTAGTATCTACTGTATATAGGGTCTAGATCAGAATGTAAAACTCAGTTCGCCTCAAGACTTGAAAACATGGGAACAAAAGTATTGGGAATGATTTCACCAGTGGAATTCAACTACTGTGCTTTAGTCATAGTTGTTCGATGATCCTAAGGCTTGGAGGTCAAACTAACGTATAGCTCAGGGATTAACATTAGTGATTTGCTTGTCCAAGAGATCCGCCTTAAAGTGATTTATTTAATACTACTTTTCTACAAACAGATTTTTCAAGGCAGTATTCAAATTAAAATCCAGAATAACAAAATACCTCATCCATATGCTACAGATACCAGCTATATAAAAGGATTCAAAAAACCTGAGCAACAAAGAAACCAAAACAGAAAGGCAGCAGTAAATTTTCAAAAACAAGGAAAAATGGCTCTGAACAAAAAACTTTTTCAAAGAGTATTACAATGTTCGTAATGTCCTAGGGAAAGGAATTCCAAACTTTAACTGTTCTCCTGATTAGGTTGTATCCTATGTCACCCCCTTTTAATATACCCCTGTTGTTAAAGTTAGCCTCTGCTGATGATCTCAGATGTAAAAAGATTTATAGTGTAGCAAACAGTCCTTTAATTAACAGCAGGAAAAATATTTATCAATGTAACATCATGTTCCCTTTCAAACTGCTCAGTTAATGAATTTAGAAAATTACACACTTTTCACGCCATGATACCAGCTCACAAAGCAATTCCCAATTAATTATTTTCACAAGGTTAGTATGTAGTAAGTCAGAATAAATTAAACAAAAACAGAAAATTAAACTCGGGAATGCCAACAGGAATGCAGTCAAAACCTTACTGGGACACAGGAGGGCAATCTCAGTATTAATTCAGGGAGACCTTAGAAGATCACTAAAAATAAAACAAGTTTACTTATTTGTTCTAGAAGCTACCCCTACTTATTATTCACACATGGAATCTCACTCATTTAAGCCCAACCTACTTCACAGGATACTTTAATTCTTGGAAGAAAGACTGCCTATAAATCTAACGAATGGCCAAATAAAGAAATATGAGGAGAAAAACATTCTCTTCGGTTTAAACTAAATTAGGGATCTTGGAAAACTGCTCTTCATTCTAACTACTAGAAAGTAAGAAATTGGGATCTATAATTATCCTAATTTCATCAAACCTGTCATAGCTTAAAGTATAGTACAGCTTCCCAGGTCTAAACTTAAGTTTATAACTAAAGAAAAATATGACTACCAATCTTTAATTTTTAATTATTTCTTAGCTCGTGGTGATGTACATGGAATCATCCCTCATTTTTATCCGCAAAATGAGAATCCTGTGAGGTACGTTGAGCTGAGAGATGGTAACTATGCCAAAGTCACCAAGCGTGCTACATCGCTGAATGGGAAATTGAACAGGATTCACCTGTTCCAGTCAAACACTCTAAACAGTACACAAGATGAATTAATATTTTAATCTTCAATGTTAAAACTGCATTTCAACATGTATACATTTTTCTCCCCATTTTGAAAATAGTTTTGAGGTTAACATATAATTTCAGTATAGAAGACAAGATTGGGTTATGATTGCAAATAGCAACTTTCAGTTTGATATCTCACTTCTTATATATTGAGATGTCACTGTTGCCCCAACATGGAAGACATTTTGTTTGTCCAGTCACAGAAAACAACTCAGTTTCATGCTTGGCAGCTCACCTCTCTCATTTGTTTTGCCTGCTCTGTTTCTTCTTTCCATTCTTTTGCACAGAAAGCAAGCAAATCAGTTTCACCCCAAACACTTCGGTTATCTAAACAAAATGTCAAGTATGACTTAATAAAATGAATCTGTTCATATTATCAAAGGTTTTTTTAGAACACACATATGCAGACATTACAATACCACAAATTTTACTTGTGAATATTCTCTGTAGGTATCTGCTGCACCTAAAATCCAAACAAAAGATCAGCAGTCAGAGCATGTGAAGCAGCTAAGATTTCACACAACTTTATAACACTAGGAAAGTTAGCTGGAGGCTTGAAGATGACAGAAAAGTATTTATTCATACAACAGAAAGGCTGGGCTCACAAAATATGATATGCTATCGTTTGCTTAATCATGGTCTACTGAATAAACCACAATTTTCCAGGTTTATACAACAGACTAAACCATAAACCAGGGCTTACAAAGCACACTGGCTTGGAGCATACAACATGTTAAGCCATACACAAGCAAGGCACCTTGTGGCTTTAGTATTAGACAAGAGCTATCAATATTCATTAACCCTGATAGGTAAACAGACTCTCCATATCTAGAAGCGGTATACTTTCCTCTCTTTCTGGGGAAAGGCTACGGGCCCCAATGTTTCTAGAGCAAAAATAGTATCAGGGAATTCTAAGTAGGCTTGAGTGAACCCCAAATTTTGTAGAAGTGAACTTTTAAGGAGAAATCCTAAGAGAGGCCATTTTCCTTCTCCCCAAATCTTGGCCAGCAACCACTAAGCATGCTTGGCATCCACAGAACAAAATATTGGAAGAAAAAAAATCAGAAAACCAAAAGGTGCTAGAGTCTCAAACAGGAAATATTCCACATTGAAACATTTTGTTATACCTCTGAATATCCACTGAACATGTTTGTATTGTAAGGCTCCAAAAACATTTGACTGGCTGTCATAAATGGTATTCTAGACAAAGTGAATTTTAAAACTGACCTTTTCAGGAGATGAGCTAGGCATGCACATAGTTGCCTGCAAAACCAGAGAGCAGTAGCAAAAACTGTCATAGTTAACCCAAATTCTCCCTATGCCGCTTGTAACAGGGAATAGGAGGGGCAATCAGTTCTGCTTCAAGACTGTACTTCATTCTAGCCTAAAACAGAGAAAGGAGTGATTAAGCTTCATGGCATTTACATTTATTTATTAATTTTATTTATTTATCAAGCTTGTATGCCCACCCATCTCACAAATGCGACTCTGGGCAGCATACAACAATCCAATATAAAAACTAGTAGTCTGGTTAGATTGATGCCCACCTAATCTCAGAATACCTAAAAATAAGGGCAAACTAATTTACCTATTTTGGGGCTCCTTACTTCATCCAAACCCAGGAAGAAGGGTTACCTTGAGGTTAGCTTTCACTTTTAGTTGGTAGCACAGGCAAGGGAGACTAGAAGGTTTCACAAATAGGGTTATTCCCAAATGGGAAATGAGAGGAGCAGAGGGAGGCTAAGCCTTCCCCTTCCATGGATCCAACCGTGATCTGGCCACCACACAAGCAAAATCCAAGAAATGATAACCTGTTAGCCATTGTGAAGTTGGGTGGAGTTCATTGAAAGATGGCTGATCCTTATATATTTGATAGTCTTCAGTTCCATTGACCATCTGGTACTAGATCCCCACTCATTTGTGGTTCTCTCCAGACTGGGTTAGGTGTGTTGTGGGAACACACTCTCAGGGCACAGAGTATCCTCCCTAGAAAGAATACAGAATCAGGTATATGCATCATGATGGCTTGGGTGACATATCCAAACATGAGGAAAATCAGGCAGTCAGGTCAGCTTAGATACTCCCTTCAGATTTTTTTTAAACAATAAGCATAAAGAATTTAAGTTAAAAAAAACTTGAGAATTCAGATAATTAAGGAAAAAATTGAGCATAATGAAAGGGTGAATACTGAGCATAACAGCTTCTAGGTGAGCAGTCACATTACATCTCTGTGGAGAGGAGAATATTTAATTCCTCTCTAGTATCAGAAGTGGTATGGAAGAGAAAAGAGAAAGGAACAAAGGCACAGATAAGGGAAGGAAAGGATAGGATAACACAAAATTTTTAAAAAAAATGCCCAAGATTCTGGTAACAACTGAGAACTAAAGGATTGCAGAAGACAACTGAGGACCAGCAGGGGGTAGTAGTTAAGGTGCTGGATGGCTATAAGAGACTCAGATTCAAGTCCATCCTCACCCACTGAAACTCATTGGATAACCTGGACTAATCACTCATTCTCAGTCCAACCTACCTCACAGCACTGTTGTGTGTGTGTGGGGGGGGAGAGTTGGGAGGAGGGAGTGTTATGTACACTGCCTTAAACTTCTGAACAAAAGATGGGATATAAATTTAATACATAAGCTGGCCAACTCATGGCAAACAAGGAAAGAAAATCTGCAATCAATCTATGGCAAAAATAACAGTCTTGATTTCAACCATTTAGGTAAAGGGCTGCTTCAGTTCAACCTTCCCCGAATTTGATGGGCATTTACATCATCTCAGTTTTTATCCTACCTTTGTATCGTAGGGAGTGGAGCATTTAAAGTGTGGGCAACTGTTTAGTTTACTCCTACACCTTATTCCACTTATGGATTACCTGACATCAGTAAGGAAGTTCATTACATTTTGTTGTTGTGTGCTGTTATTTTATTCTTCTCTACAACTACCTGAAGTGGATATCTCAGGTACCAAGTCACACATTTCCTGGTGACAGTGCAGAAACCCAGAAGTTGCTTAAATCAGCCAGGTCTACATTTAATGATGGGCTGCTGGATGTAAGGGCCAGCCACAGTTAGAGATATGAACATCCAGAAGAATGTTTGACATCCCTCCCAACAATTGTTTTTCCAAGAGCAATATACAACTATCATAAGTAAAGCAAGATGAAAAACATATTTGAGATTATTATCACATTTTTGCATTGCCAGAAACATTCAGTCAAGAAGGGATGTGATAAGGACTTTCATGATAGCCCAACTCACCTCACAGGGTGGTGGTTGTGGGGAAAATAGGAGGAGGAAGGAGTATTAGATGTGTTCACCGCTTTGAGTTATTTATAAAAATAATAAACGCACGATAAAGTAAATCATATACACACGCGCGCGCATGCATGCAACAGAGATCAAAGTTAACAACAAGTCTGCTCAAACTGTTATTGCAAGGCAGATGATTCCAGAAGGGGCCTTAATTTTATGTAGAAAAGGTTAGAGCATAATTTCTGGAATTCTTTCCAAACCCCTTAACAGGAGTGCTATTCAGGGTCATAGGATTAGGAAGGGCAATATTCCAAGCTGCTACCCAACTGTATCTCCCAATGGGATACTGCAACCCCTACGCAAATCTGCTAATTTTTGGACTTGAACTTTCTTTTGCTGGGTTCTTTCTTGTGGAGGGATTTGTTATTGTTCTGTATGCCTTCTATGTGTTCATACCTAGGTCATCAATGGTTCCTGAATATCTCTGCCTTTCCTTGTCTCTTTTATGTAAAAGTCAATTTATCTAGCCACAATAGGCTTAATTGCTAAACCATCTTCACTGTATGCATGCCACGACTACATATATCCTCCTGGAGTTGAAACCTTTGTTACATTAATGAATATCCTTTGATTCACAAACCACGTCTCCGTACACTGAACATTCTCAAGGACACTGATAACGGGTGGGTTTACAACTCTCCCCTTCAAAGAGGGATGCAGAGCCAAACTATTAGAATAACAATAAACCTGACCAGCATTCGCAGTTCTCAGTACCCTGCATCATAAAATGTTCTCTTTCTTGACACAGAGGAACACATCCCTTACTAAATCCCTAGCTGTATTCCTTATCAGTTGTAAAACAGTTATTTGTCAATGGTCCAGTGTATATGTGTGCTCATCTTCAGTCTCTGTAACCTTATATAAGAACTTGGTAGACTAGTCTCTGGTGTTCTTCCTTCTTTATAGCAGGATACTAGTGATTCACTGTAATGTGCTAGCTTTAATAACATTACCCTTTAATTGTTGGTGTGTTCTGATGAGGTTTTTCACTGCATTCAGCACACCAAATTCGGTCCCATTCTACTCTGTTTTTGGAGAATTAGCTTACTAATAGACCAAAAGAGTCCTGATCCCCTTTGCATAATTTCTTTCTAATACTGTGTTGGACTAAAAAGGAAAAAAACTGCAGGGCTGAACATAGGATCATAGAGTTGGGTGGCCACTGAGTCCATTGCTTAGTGCACTATTTCCGACAGATGGGTGTCTAGTCCCTGTTTGAATCCACCCAGTGAAGGGAAGTCCAACCATCATACTAGGTAGTTGGTTCCACTGTCAACCTGCTCTTGCGAGAACTCCTCTTCTGTAACTTAAATCCATACTATGTCTTGCCTTTTAGAGGGATAGAGAATAGGTTTCGAACTTCTATCAGGTGCTATCATATTCTACTCAGTCTTCTCTTTCCAAGGCTAAACATTCCCAGCTCCATTAATTTCTCTTCACAGGATTTAGTTTTAGTCCCCCATCATCTTTTTTTCTGTTGCAGTTTGTCTGAATCTTTCATAAACTGTATACAATACTCAATGTACGGTCTGACCAACACAAATAAAGATGAACTATTATTTCTTATGATTTGGAAACGACACTTCTGTTCATGTAGCCAAAATTGCATTTATCTTTTCTGCACTCATATCACATTGCTGACTGCTATTCAGTTTGTAACGAACCTCTATTACATATCTTTTTTACAAATATTATTTCCAAACAATGTACAGTGGTACCTCGGTTCACGAACGCTTCTGTTCACGAACAATTCGGTTCACGAACAGCTCCGGTCTCAAAATTTTGCCTCCCTTCGCGAACTCCGCATCGGGTTATGAACAGGATCCGCAGCCATTTTCCCTCCCGTGACACGTGGTCACGGCTTCCTGTAGGGAGGGGGACTCTCCCTCCAAGCAGTAACCGCCTCCCCACCCGCCTTCCTGTCCTCCACGCCAGAAGTCGCATCGAGCAAGGTTAGCTTTCTTTCTCTTCGTACTGTACTTTTTGTCATATTTTTGCGGTTTAAAAAAAAACAAACATATGGTTCAGAACAGATTAACCGTAATTACATTGAACCTTATAGGGAAATTTGATTCAGGACGCGATCAAAAATCGGTTGGTGACCAAATTCGTAGGGGTCAGAACGGATTAACCGTATTTACATTGAACCTTATGGGAAAATTTGATTCGGTTCACGACCAATTCGGTTCACGACCAGAGTCGCGGAACGAATTAAGTTCATGAACCGAGGTACCACTGTATCTCCCATTCTATTCCTGCATATTTGATTTTGTTCCACAAGGGCTTTTTTTTTTTTTTGCATTTTTTGTTAAATTTCTTTCTGTTATTTTATACAGAAAATTTATCTAACCTGTTTTAAATTATTATATTATCTATCCCATGTTTTGTGTCATCAGCAAATATGATAAGCATTCCCTCTTCCTCTCCATCCAAGTACTTAATAAAAATGTTTAAGATATAGAGCCCATGATTAAATATTATGGTATCCTTTTGAATATCTCACTCCAGTTTGATGAGGTACTGCTGATAAACACTCTCTCTGGGTAGGATTTCTGAGCCAACTATGTATCTACTTAATTGTCACTCCATCCAACCACACTTAATTAGCTTGAGATGTACCTTTCAAAAAAAAGGGCGACTGAGAAAGAATTATACATAAGACTGGACTTTGGATTCTGGAATTTCAGAAACAAGGGACAGAACCAAGAACAGCTAATTTCATTTCTTTGTGTTTGCATGCCACACCCACACCATTCTTCATGGCTTCAGGGTGGTTTTGTTAAAAACTGCACAGCTGTTTCCCATTTGCAGCTTGGCACTCACAGGTCTCAAAGCTGCTTTTTTGCTTCAGCACTTCAACCTCAATATTTTCTTGATGGAAAGCACTTCCTTTCCTCAACAGCACATGAATCCTAGCTAATACCAACAGATAATTGTATCAGAAGAATGTGTAAAGCTTCCACCTTACAAAACATTTTTTTTTTTGTCTGCGCTCAGTCATTACTGACCCTGCAGTGACTGCCTGGATGAGTCCTTGCAGTTTTCAAGGCAATTGTTTTTCGGAAGTGGTTTGCCAGAGCCTCCTTCCTAGAGCAGAGCCCAGCTGGCGAGCGCAGGAGGCGGGATTTCCATTGCTTCGCGCCCTTTTCGGGCGAGCGCGGTTTCGCGCTTACCGGCAGGCAACTGGTCCCGTCTCTCTGTGCAAGGCGCTGCCAGCATTTTTCCTCCCACCGGAGTGAGAGTACCCATTTATCTACTCACGTGAGTTTTCGACCTGTTGGGTTGACAGGAGCTGGGCGGGGGGGGGGGGGAACAGGAGCTCACCCTGTTAACGCGAAGGCTGGACTCGAACCACTGAAGCGACAGCCATTTCTGGCCAGCAACTTTCAGCGTCATTAAGCCACTGCGCCACCGCGTCCCCCTACAAAACATTACATTACATTAAAAAAAACCTGTCAGAATTAAGGCAAAACTTTGAGGAAAACCTTTGAATTATCATGAGGAGGAGCTATAGCCATGTAAACATGATTGTATGTAAATGGTCCCATTTTAATCCTCAGCATTTGTGGCTAAATCATCCAAATAACTGTATGGATCCCTAGAGATCCAATCTGCTGCCAAAATAGAGAGTACGGGCCTAGATGGATGAATGATATGGCTCCTTATAAGGTTTATTCAATACAGAATCCCAAACATGGTTTCTCATGTAAATGGCAGCTGCCCATGGAGACGGAATATGCCCAATGACCAGTGGAATGCTTAAGACTGAATATGCCCAAAGGACTGTTGAGAGGGGAGGGAGGGAGGAAGAGAAATCAAGGCAAGGATGAATGACAAAAAGTATCCAGAAAGAATGCAGAGTTCACTGGGGATTGGAAAAGGAGTGCGCCACATTGCAATATTATGTTGCAAAGAAGCTCCATGTTCTAAATCTACCCTGTTCTGGAAAAGTTCATCCCAAGTATCTTATTACAAAGCCTGGAGGCTTTATATTCTTTATATTCAGACTTTATATTCTTTTGCTTATGCTCAGCAAATCTTCCATTGTCCTATGCTAAAGGAAGAATTCTTCTAGTACATTTTTAAAAAATGACAAAATTCCAAACCATTTATCATTGCCAACAATGCCTCATGCATGCTTTGTAATGCTTTGGACTGTGAATTTCCCTCCATAGTAGAATGGAAACATCAATAAGCTCAAGACTGATGCTATTATCTATCTATCTATCTATCTATCTATCTATCTATCATCCATCCATCCATCCATCCATCCACCCACCCACCCACCCACCCACCCACCCACTTTCAATGCCACCCAACTTCTTATGACTCTGCGCAGCTTACAAATAAAAAAGAAAAATAATTTTTAAGAAATCATAGCTGATGCTAATGTCCAGTCCCGTCATCTAATGCAACCTTCCCATGGGAGAGATTTATTCTACCAGTAGAAGCAAGACTCCTGTTTTGCATTAGAGCAGCCTTCTGTTGCCCAGTTTGGTCCCACGCTGTTGGCTAGGCCTGTGGGGAATCCTGAGGGCGCCCCCTGATGGACGTCTGTTCTAAACCAAAGAGATGATGTTCCTGCTGTAGGGAGCCGAATTTCTCCCCTGCAACGGGCGCCCTTGGTAAGATCGGATGGGGCAGGCAACCACACAAGGTGGTGGAGCTGAGCGGTTGAAAGGGTGAGGCATTATCATGTACATTAGCAGGGTTGATGCTTTTCTTCTTCTTGGGTTTTGAGAGAGTTAATCGACTTCATTTTTTCATATATATGAGAATTTATCTCGGCATCCAAATCATGAAGCCCGGGCCACAGACGTTGATCTTCAAGGCCAATGCCCTCTATTTCTTCTCCCCATTTCTCCAGCCCTGAGCTCACCTCAGACTGAGAGTCTGAAAGCCCATCGTTCCGGGCTGCGGAACAAGGCATTTGCGAAGTCAGCAAAGGAAGTCAGAAGAACCGGGCGTACGGCGCAATCCTCTCGGGCCCGACCCAAGCCCATGCACACCAAAAGGACGCAACAGGCGTACTGGGCGGTCGTTAAAGACCTTCCTCGGAAGAGCCGACCCGCGACAGGTGACCGAGCGGTGCTGGGCGTAAAGCGGGAGCCTTCCCAAGTGACCTCGGAGCGCGACCAAGGAGGGAAGGGGGGACGAAAGGGCAGAGCCCCGACTCCGCTGCGTCCCCCGCCCTCCTCCCGGCGGCGGCGCGTCCGAAGGGCGCCAGGCGAAGAGAGCGGCCGGAGCGCTTCGCCCGGCGCTTTGGCAGTGCTCTCTCCTTTGGCGTGGCCTGCTGAGGGCCAGGAGAAGGTAGCCGACGACGGGCCGGTTCTTACCACTCCGCGGCTGAGCCTGCTGCCTGGCCTGAGGCGCTTCTCACCTACTGCTGCCACACGGGCGCGGCTCCTGCGGCTGGCGGCACAGGAGGGAAGGCGAAGGCGAAGGCGAAGGCGGCAGGCGGTGCCTCCGCCCGCCCGCCCGCCCGCTGGCTGACAGACCGCGACACCGGCCCCGCCTCTCTCGCACGGCCCCGGGAGAGCAGACGGGCTGCTCTGAAGGCGAGGCGGCCTGCTGTTCTCTTCGAGAAACAGCTCTGCCGATGGCCAGACTCTCCGGAGCATCGTCCCGAAGAATGGAAACTGCGCTGGGGGAGTTTGTCCCTAGTTTTTATGAAGGCGGAAAACACCCGATTGTATTTTGAATCCAGATTTAAAAACGCGTTTCGAAACACAAAGAAACAGCGAAGAAAAGAAGAGCACCCTCTGTGAAATGGAAAGCGTTATGCTACTGTACTTGGCAGCCTCGGGTACGCACTAAGCTTACGAGAGCGCGGTAGAGGACGGGCAGAACGAAATCACTCTGGGAAGCTTACTTTAGCTCGGTAAAGCTTGAGAAATAAGCCACCCGGAGAGTCCCCGGCAGCGATCTGAAGTCAAGGACAAGCCGATCAACTCCCCCAGGAAGACTCTTTCTAAATGGGCAGAATTGTGTGGGTCCCCCTCCCAAAGTACTTTTAGCCAGTAATTCCTCATACGCAATGCAGAAAATAATGGAGAATGCCCTCAACTTGAAATATGCTTTGCCACTGAATAGTTGTCTTTGTGTGTGTGTGTGTGTGTGTGTGTGTGCACGCGCGCCTGCCTTAAAGTCAGTTTTTGACTCCTGAGGACTGCCTGGACAAGTCCCTGCAGTTTTCTTGGTGAGGTTTTTTCAGAAGGGCATTGAAAAATAGAGGGTGTGAATTGAGATGGCTGTTAACTTGCACTTTTTAAAAACATTGCTCTGAATTACTTTGTGT
Organism: Liasis olivaceus; assembly: GCA_030867105.1. Taxonomy (NCBI): domain Eukaryota; kingdom Metazoa; phylum Chordata; class Lepidosauria; order Squamata; family Pythonidae; genus Liasis; species Liasis olivaceus. The sequence continues at coordinate 83,232,725 of CM061350.1, forward strand.
TGCAATTATACTGTACTCTGCTAACAAAGAGTAATGTACACATGACACACAACTGCCCACAGTTAGTCACTCATACTAATCCTTTTGAAGTAAGCTAAACTCAGAAATGATGGTTAGGTCACTCATTCACTCTACCCATACTATAGAGTCCTTGGTGCTCTCTGAGCTTCATTGTTTGCTTGCAGACGTTTCATTACCCGACCAGGTAACATCATCAGCACTAGTGGATGTGGGGTTTGCTCCTTGTTTATATACAGTAGTTTGCCCTGCCAGTGTTGGTGAGGGTGTGGTTTTCTTCTTGGTAGTTCCTTGATTAGGATATTTTCTGCTGGTGTAGGCTGCTGGACAGGATGTGTTCTGGTCTTTTTGAAAACCCCTTAATCTTATAACATATGGACAGACTCAACCATAGTTTCAGTTGGGAAACTCTGAGCATCCTAGACCAAGCTAAATCCAAAAATGCTAAGGACACTCAAGAGACAATAAGAAAGCTAAGAAGGAAAGAAAAAGACCAGAACACATAATCTCCAGCAGCCTGCACTCAGATAAGCAGGGATTAACACCAGACAATTAAGCAGAAAACAATACCCTGATCAAGGAAGAAAAACCACACCCCCACCAACACTGGCAGGGCAAGCTACTGTATATACAGGTAGTCCTTGACTTACGACCATTCGTTCAGCAACTGAAATTACCGAAGAAGGTGACTTATGATTGGTCCTTGAAGTTACAGCCATTGTAGCACCCCTGTGGTCACATGATCAAAATTTGGGCGCTTGGCAGCCTGTCTGCACTTACAACTGCAGTGGGTCTTCAACTCTCCATCCACCAACCTATCTCCCCCCCCCATTTCTGCCCTTTTGGCTGCCCTGCACCCTGCCTTGCTTGGGGTGGCTTGGGGCGGCTGGGTTGGGGTGGCTGCAGCTTCCTGGGGCAGCTTTGCATGGCTTTGCACAGCTGGGCTGGAGCAGCTGCATCTTCATGTTGTGCTGCAGCTCAGGGGCTTCTTGCAGCCCCAGGGCCGTGCTGTTCTGGGCTGCTTGCTGCCCCACAAGGCAGGGTGTAGGGAAGCCAAAAGGGCAGAGATGTGGGGGGGAGATAAGCGGAAGGTGGGAGTTGGAGGCAGTCCCTTATCTTACTGAGGCTTGGGGCTAGGAGGGGCTAAGCCTGGAATGGCTTGGATTGGGGTGAGTCCTTGGCTAACAACTGGTGAAATTTGCTTAACAACAGCACGGGGAAATGCTGGGATTGCAGTCACTAAGCGATATAGTCATGTGACATCTCACTTTATGACCACATTGCTTAGCAATGGAAATTCCAGTCCTAACTGTGGTTGTAAGTTGAGGACTACCTGTAAACAGGGGGCAAACCCCACACCCACTAGTACTGATGATGTTACCTAGTCAGGTAATGAAAAGTCTGCAATCAAACAACCAAGCTCAGAGAGCACCAAGGACTCCACAGTTCAACCCTGAGCTACATATATTCTCTTCTATTGGTACTCTACTCATACCCAAATAGAAATGTGAACCTTAGTTTCCCAAGCAAGTTACTCTCTGCTGGATTAATGGAAAATGCATCTTTCAATGGTTATTAACCTATGAACAAAAATGGCACCAAAAGCAATCTATTCTTATTTAAGATGCTTGTAAATTTTTTAGGAATGTTGTGAGTGACAGTGCTGAAACTGGGTGCTAGACTATACAAAATTTTAAGATACTTCTCTCCCCCCCACCCAAAGTTACATGCCAAGTTTGAACATTTCCAGGATATGAGGATCCATTTCATCTGCTACCATGGCTGAATTTTGAATCTGCCCATTCTCATTATTTGCACTCCCCTGCACACCTTTAATTTGTCATCGCCAGATTCAGTGATAGACCTCTGATTATTTTGCTATAGCTATCGCCTAGGTTAATAAAGATAAGGCAGCCTTATACAGTGTCCTCGAGATATGTTAATAATGTAATTGCTATAATTCTCAACCAGCATGCCCATGTCTTCAGTTGGGGAAAGCTATTCTAAAAAGGCTTACACAGTTGCAAACAATACTAAGGAACTTGTAAAAATGATTTTTGACTCGAATGATTCAGGCCTACCTAAGATAAGCAATTATCAACTGCTATCAAACCACTGTAGTCCAAAGACTAGTTAAACTTTAACACTGAGCATATACGCAGAAAATGGGAGCAGTGCTCCTTGAGCAAACAGATAATTTGGACTGAGGCCAGTATCCTCAATAGTAGTGTGATAGATACCATGACACCATTACATACAAATACATACAGTGAAGATATGCAAATTAGTCACAGCCTTCAGGTCAGGATGTGTTTTCAATGCAACTTCAGATTTGAACAACAAGCCTGTCTTTTGCCTTATATGAATTCTGCCTGCAGAATCAAAATGAGTATAAATAAAAAATAGGAGAGCATTGTTTTCAGGGCTAGTGCAATATATTGTATAATTCATTAATAACCCACTTTTACCCACGTGGGGAATGAAAAAGCCAATTTTCCTCACAGAAAAGCCTTACATAAAAACAAAACAAAGAGCTACATTTAAGCCCAAAAACAACACTTACAGTCTATAGCAGCAACAATGCCACTTATTCCAAAGAACTCAAAATACTGGGCCAAACAGCTAAATTTACATTATTAACTAAAATACTACAACAAATTGAGTTTGATGAGCTGTCTTTGAGAGGAGCTTCCAAATTATGGATGCCACTAAAAAGGCAGCTTATTTCAGAAAGTGGAAAACACAAAGTTCTCTGAGATGTGTTAGTGTTCAACACATACATCAGGTTTTTTTGAGGGAGGGTATATAGTCTTTTTGTTGAAAGACTAAATGTACAGCCTACCTGAAGTGGTCAAGTGGTTATTTAGAAGCTTTACTCCTTAATTTGGTTGAATCTTTGAGCTGATTATCAGTAATGCAAGAAGAATTGTTTCCCCCGCAGCATATTTTTCATTTAATTCATACATTCCAAACACTTCACAGGACGCTCTCCCAGGATGATAAAATAATTTCTTCCAATTACCTGCCAATACAACACTGGAAACTCGCTTTTTATAAAGTTTCTTAGATAGGTAATGCAAGACGAGCAATGTCTTCTCATACTGAAGGTTAATGCCCAGCAAATTCATCCTCTTTTAGGAAAGAACTTCTCTTATTTCTCTAGCTAGAATACTGTCACATGACAGTTGGCTTTTGCATTGAAGGAAAAAAACCCCCAAAACACCATAATGTATAAACAAGTTTTCTGATTTCATGCGGAGTATAAGATTGTAACATTTCCTTTTGCAAAGAACTATGTAAAGCTTACATATAGTTCAATGTTAAAGTCTTTTAGTGCTTTAAAAGGAGTTTGTCTCTCTAATATGCACATTTAATTTTAGCTTTAGAAACTCACTTTTGAAGTAACACTCTCAAGTTCATCAGCTCCGTGGCCTCTCACTTCCTTGCTTGTCTGGTCGATCAATGTTGTTTGAGTTATTTCAGTTAGGTGATGAGACAAAAGCCTTTTCAGGTAGGATTCCTGCCTCCCTTGATTTAGTTGCTGGTTGTAGCAAAATGCCTTTTCAGAAATGGCTAATCTTTATAGAACCAATAGCAGGGAGGCAAAACTTCCTGTTAACATTTCCGATAAGCTTCTCAAAAAAGTTTCATAGCTTGTTCACATGCTTCTCCAAATGCAAACCACACACACACACAAATAAAAAACAAAACCCAACACCTCAGCATAATGAAGGAAACTTTTTTTTCAGCATAGAGAATCTAATTTAATCCATCTTCAGTCAAGAACAATTTATTTGGCTCTTGCTGTTCTTATAAAAAGCATTATGCCTTTCTGTTAGAGTTATACAAAGAAGCTGCGCTTTCTTTTCGCATGTAGTTGTTCATATGGATAGCGAGGCTGGTAAGAGAAACGTTTTTGTTTTTGTTTTAAATCCCTTATGATGTATTTAAAAGGTAATGGAGTACAGAGGGAAGGGCTGCATCATTATCACAATTCTGGGGGAAAAAAATAATCACATGATTTGCAGGATCCAGCACCATGGATTTCATTGTTGGTTTAATGAAGGAGAGAGAGAGGGGGGAGAGAGAGAGAGGGAGGGAGGGAGGGAGGGAGGGAGGGAGGAATGCATGAATGAATGAATGAGTTGCTAAGTAAGAAGTAGAAAATGCTATAGGAAATCTTAGAAGCCCAGTAAGTTGCTAAGTAAATTTCTAGATCAGAGAAAAGTAGTTTTTTAATGCCATTTATTAATGCATATTGAAGATATAATGTGCTTAGTTTTCATAGAAAAATGAAAGGATAGCACCTTTTTTAGTTAGGGTGGATTTACTTTGTTGCATAGGGATTTTTGAGTTTGAATGGTTCTATTTCATTGCATCTTGCTTTATAGACATTTGGATAAATAAATTATATAAATGGTAGATAAATTTTAAAAAATAGCACCTATTCTACCCCTGTAGTTTACAATACTTACTTTTCAAGACCTGATTAAGAAAGGGAGACACGATGGCATGGTTATATCCCTAAGCAGCTAACTCGCTTGTGAATGATCCAGGATATTCATAGAATAGTTTCTTTTATATAGCCCACTCTAAAATACCTGAAATTGGGTGAAAAAGACACTTATAGGGGTGTGTTTTTAAAATTGATAGATCTGTTTAGGTGGATGTGTTGGAAATTATAGTTGGAAGATGGAAAATTACCAAAAACATCTGCAGATGCAGAAGCACCTTCTTTAAGCGCTGAAGTGCTATGCTTTGGAGTCACAATCACCTTGTATATTTCTAAATAAACCAAGTATCAACTATAACATATTACTTACCCAAATGTTTTTTCTCACTGCTTGGATGTTATGGTGCTAGGAATGGGACTGTGTTCTTTGATGAGATATTTTGTTTGAATGGAAAGCAACAGAAATAATCAGTGCGTGGGTGGCCAGCACAGATTTTCAACAGCTGTATAAGAGGACACTAGCATGGAACCTAACCCACAAATAAGGATTTTTCAATAATTTAATGACTTGAAAGCAGTCTTAAAGTGTTGAAACCCCAGAATATTTAATTGAGGGTGGTCAAGGAAATTCATGCTGAATATTGACTTCAGAAACTTGAAACGTTGGTACTTTGTATTATTAAAACAAAAGCAAGTGGTTTGGTCCAACAGAAGAAACTTTTAGTTATAGTAAAGAAGAAGAATTGGAAGAATGGTCCCAGTACAGTAGTAGCAAAATTGTCAGAGGTTAGAAAAGGAGAAAAATATAGCCTTTCCTAAAAGTGAACACTCTGGGGGAAAGTAACTTGCAGCCCACAAGTGCGAATCCACCTGTTTCTTCACTCCCTCTGCACCCCTAGAAGAAAACAGGTAAGAGAAAAAGAAATGCTTAGAATGAGAGACAGAAATATGGCTTTTAACTGTTTGGCTGAATAAATCAACACAATATTTAAATAAAATAAAAATAAAATAAAAATCTGGATTTAGAACAAGAATTTGAAATAGGAGATCAGCTAGACTATCCAAAAAGTCAGAACAGAACAGCCAAAGAAAGAAACACAAAAACCTGCTATGGGAATGGAAGTTTTAATCATTGTGAAATTATGCTTGAGTGTTTTTTGTCTGGTCCCATAATTTTTCCAACATGGGCTTACACTCAGGCTTTCTTTGAAGAGCGACTGTTAAACAGAAGGAATACAGAAACAATACAGAATACAGAAACAACTTTGTGCATAGAGAGATCCCTTTTTTTTTCCCAGCAACAATATGGAAGTGGGCTATTACAGAGATATTTTTTTACTTCTGTTTGGCCTACAATTCTGTATTCTCTGTAAGTCTACCATTCAAGCACTAACTAGGACCAGCCCAGCTTAGCTTTTAAGTCCAGATAAGGTCAGCAGTGAATTGTCACCTCCTGAGTTTATTCTCTACTACTAGAAACATTCTCCCTTCCATTTTTCTATGAATTCCAAGAGAGTGATGATCCAGAGCTCTCCTGGAAAGGGTGAACCATTGGGAGAAACACTATTTTCTTGCCACTGGGCTGTCTATGTAGAATAGAAGTGGCTCTTGGGGAATAAACACGGAGAAACCATAGCTTGACATTAGACTGTATTGGTATTTTGAACTGTAAAGGTAAAAGCATTGCGTTTTCCTCTTGGAATCTAATGTGGGAGTAGTGTTCTTGCTGCTTGTAGAATATGCTGTTTTCATCTAAGCTCAGCTTGAAAATTGTATATGATTTCAAGTGTTACACAAACATCACTAAGTGTTCCAGGATCTTTCCTTTTAGGGGAAGCAAAGCTCAAATTAGCATTGACCTGGAATTTTTCATTTATGGAATATGTAAGAACTAACTTTCTATAGTAAGTAATAACTGAAACAAAAGAATTGAAGTTTTGGAATATATTTACAACTTCACATAGTACTGTACTTCAGAATGAAAAGAATTTGACACAGTAATGTAGAGAAAGCTTCTTTTCATTTGATATTAGACCAAAATATAAAACCACAGGGGGAAGACTGGCCAAAAGAAATGTTAGCTAGGAAATCTTAAATTGGTTCTGTGTTTTAACTATACTGGAAAAATTCAAAAGCTGCAGGGCCATTAATTAAATTTTGTATCAAGTAAAACAATTCTGTAACCTATATAAAATATGGAAAGGGAGCATCTTTCTATTTACTGGCTTATTAGAATGTGTATTTCCTTGAAGTCATCTCCTCTTGATGTTATCACACATCCATATGGTTTTCTTTGTAGCAAAACAGAAGTGGTTTGCTACTGACATCTTTTTGGATTTTTCCCTAGTCTAGCTACCAGCCTGGTATTCTCTGGGGCTCTCCACTAACCTTCAGAGCCAGACAAGTTCAGAATGTACTACCACTACCTGAGATATGCTTGCATGAATCTGCACCTAAACATTTACAGACAAGAGCAATGCAATTCTAAGAAACACTCCAGCGTTTGTGCTCTAGAGAAAGCACAAATTTTTTCTCCAGCAGTCCCAACTCTATGGCTCCTTAACTCTTCAATGTTCCAATCTTTCCATGAAGCTTCCAACCTCAGTTCTCATACTCCTTGCTCATTCCCTTTTAGTTCTGTGCCTTTTCATCTCCTACCCTGCCTGCCTTAACCGAAGGATCCCTCTCAGTTAAGTTACCTTACTTGCCCCACTTACTTATTTGTATAATAGCTGGAGGAAAAATCAATCTCAGCCAAAATGATTGTTTTGCGTAAGACTTTTCTTGCTGCTAGCTTTGCTTCCTGAGCTGGAATGTGCTGTAGCATCGTCATCATCATCATATTAGTACCAGGGGCTTTATTGTTATAAACACAATACAAGATGAGAGTGTTTGCTCACAGCTGTGGTGTATGTAAGGACTTTACATTTTTCTTATGTGTGATAAAAAACAAATGCTGCCAAAAACTGTTCCTTCTTAAAAGTGGCCTAAGGTTACCTGTAAAAAGTGATCCCTAGGAGTGAAGTTGATATACACAGTATAGAGGACATACACCCGTATATACTTACATATGCCCATATTGATTTATGTATTCTGTTTATACTGCTGGAAGATGGACAGCTGTGACAGCCTTCTCTAGGCCATAAAATATGAGGCAATAAAAAAGATGATGCCCCTAAATAGTTTATGTTTTAAAAAGCAAATCACACAAAGAAACCTGAATAATTTACAGAAATATGATTTCTTTTACAATGCAAAATAATTGTAAACTCATTCAAGATTTATTTTAATGGGAAGCAGTATAAAATGGTTTGGATGAAATATACTCACCCACAGATATACAAACAGGTGAGTACACATACAAAGAAATCTCCTGTGTATAAGAGGCTAGAATGACACAATTACCAAGAGATTTCTACAGTTTAACTGTACTTCCTCTAATCTTTTGATAAATAACAATATTTTTCAGTAACTATTGTAATATAACGGCCTATGCCAAGGAGAAAGTGATGAATGTATGTTAATGACTCCTCTCAATGAGCATACATCATGGATGGAAGTAGGAAAGTTGTGTAAGTTAGTTCCATTTGTATAACACCAAAGACATTTATAATGATTATTTCTTAACTAAAAGAAAACTACTAAAACACTTCAGATTTTATAGAACTCTTTGATATATAAAAAAAATCAGGCACATTTGTTAAATATGTTTAATTTTTTTAAAAAATAACTAATGGCAAAATAAAATATATACATCACATCATACTGTGTAAACACGCAACATCACTGTACAAAAATATACATGCAAAATGAAGCAAAACTTCAACTAAAGTAGGAAATAAAATAATTCAGAAGCAAAAAAGTTATGGTTGGTATGAATATACATCCATCCAGTTTTGATTTTAATTCTTACTTTAAAAGTTTCTGTACAGTTTTACAAAAAACAAAAGAAAAACAAAAAAATAAATAGTTTACAATGGAAGCCACAAACACTAAAATTATAACCAGATGATAGTTTAAGATGGATTGCTATAGCTACTTTGTATTGGATGCCGGCTTGTTTTTTTAACCAAGGCTCATTACAGACAAGAAACATATGTGACTGTCCTTGTCTAATGCACAGAAAACTGTTAATATCTCAATATCCCATATATTCATCATTTTTATTATTTAATAAATAGCTTGCCATCTGATGTCAGGTTCTGGTCCGTGTTTGCTTGATAGTATTTTCTTTGAAGAACACAAATTTTTCTCAGTTATTGTAGAAAAAAAGCAGTAGACAAATCTGAACATTCTATAAAATAGAAATTAATTTGAGGGGAAAAGTAATACTTTGGCATTTTGAACAACAAACCAACCAAACCAAACCAAGTCAAACCAAACTTCAATAAAACATTCCCCATTTTAAAAATCCAGTTTGTTTTTCAGGAGATGAAAATAATTTTACAATCTTTTAAAACCAGTTTGACTTTTTAACAAAGTCCTAAGATAAGCATCAAGTTCAACTAGTTTACGACATATTGATAAACCTTCACCCACCCCAACCCTGGAAATTCCAAGCACAAAGTCATAAAGCTCACCATACTATGAATGTGCTTTTTTCTATATATTTATTACAGTTACAACTGAAGTTCTCATAAATAGTTGCATAAAATGTTAAAGCCACAACATTGCACATGATATGAAATAAAATTAAAAAAATCCCAAAGTGAGTGCATTTACAGTATTATCTTCCTGCTGTTTCCTGCTTGATGGTAGAGGTTGGCCTATTTGTTACCAAACTCAGGAGTCCTTTTCTGATAGGTCCAGCCAAGGCTGACCTGAACTAAAGACCCGCACAATGGTATACCACCATTTAGGAGGAAGGAAAAGAGGGCAAAAAATAGAGACACAGATCGAAGGCAGGTAATAGTCTATTTACAAGTAAGGCCTACATTTTATCAGAGCAAAATGGTTCATTCTATCTGTATGCAAAAATCTTGAGGTTGGATGCACTTAAAAGCAGAGTCTGATCTCAGTGCACTGCTATGCAAGATATACACAGGCGAGGCAACTGGAAAGCTCTATGTCCAAGTCAAAAATGAAAACAAAAACTAGATGGTCCAAAATGGGCACCATCCAGATGGACAGCCATTCCATTAAATCATTTTTAAGTGTCAGTGTCCATATCTTGTCTTTTAACACCAGTGCTTTGATCATAGGCATAGTTCCTTTTTCTAAAATCTTGAAAATTCTAGTTAAGGTCATTTGCAAAATTTTAATTCTCCTTTGACTTTTTTTTAAAAAAGTTTTTTTTTTTTGCAGAAACCTGAATAAAATACTGTTATAAGTGTAATGTTCTTCATTGCCTTTTGCAGAGTACAGTGTTGTAGTCCTCCACCCCAACGTAGTTTTACACTGCTAGTCCCAAGTACAATCGTGTGCAGATTTACTTGGAATACATTTTCACACGATGAACATGCTAGCAGCCGACTGGCTTTTGTGTCTTCTTCACCCCAAATTCAAGTCAACAGCTGATTGGCAGGAGAGCTTCATCCTCAGTTTAACTGACAGGTGAAAGAGAATGAGAGAGAACATCGAAGATAGGTTAAACTTTTGGCAAGAGCCTGCTCTGTAAAAAGTTTTTAATGCTACGAATGGGTCGAACATCATTCTGGTGTTTTCGCCGCTCAATGAAGGAAGTCAGTCTGGCTATGTCAATGCTGTCAGCACTTTTGGCACTGCCTGGCTGCAGCCATTGCTCCTGGAGGGCCAGTGCAGCAGAAGGACGCTTGGCTGGGTCATCCTGCAATAAGAAACATACAAAATCTTTGGCCTTCTGGCTTACTCCTTTGAAGTAGTCATCTGGGAAGCTAAAGTCTAAGCGACAAATGTTCAGGCAGGTTTCCTCTACACTTTCATCCAAGAAAGGAGACACGCCACTAAGGAGGACATATGTGAGCACTCCAATGCTCCACACATCTGAGGTCAGGGAGACGGGATTTCCAAGGATAATTTCAGGAGCTGCAAATTCTGGGTTCCCAAATAACTGGTGGATATAATAAGTAGTGTTGAGCTGGACTGCATCTCCAAAGTCAGCCAATCTGATTGTTGCTTTGGCCAAACTCTTATCCACCAGAATGTTTTCAGGCTGGAAGAGAAGACAAATTCACAGTTATGTTAAACCAGAACCCCAAGTTCTAACAGTCTTGCTTTGCAATTTTTTGCATCTTCTGTTTTTGAGGCAAGACAACACTAGCCAATCATGACTATTTTTAAAATGGTAAGCTATAAAAAGAAAAAAAAATCATGCACAGGCATAATAGAACAAAGGCATTTCAACTTACTGATCATACCATACATTTAATGAACTAAAAGAAACATTACATTTGATACAAGAGATAATTGGGAAAGACTGGTCTATAGCTTCTATAATTTAATGGTGTAGGACTGCAGCAATATGCTTGTTGAATGCTTGTTTCTAACCATGAAATGAGATTCCCTCCAGTTACAATATTCTAAATGCTCTGAAAATGGTTTGGTGTCAATGGTTCACTTTGGCAGAGAAAAACCTGTCACCCAGTTCACCTTTAGGTCCAAGTGTACTATTCTGCAATTGTGAAGATAATGTACAGCTTCCAGAATCTCCCGCAGGTACAGCTTGATCTTTCCTTCAGTGAGGTTTCCCCATTGTACAATGTAGTCAAGAAGGCGACCCTGGTTGGCCCTGTGAAAGCATGAGTGTTGTGTTAAAAATAAAGTAAACAGCTGGCATTTCACAGGTAAAGTGGAACACACATCAGTTTCTAAAAAGTGCAATTTTTAAAACAGATCTACTCCAACTACTAAGAAATTAATTTTACCAATTCAGAATTTGGAGTTCAGTAACCCTTTTTATGTATTACTTGTCATCACTTGAGAATGGAAATATGTTTCTAGCTCATGTAGGACATATAGCCCCCCCTTTTAGGTTCTTTATTTTATTACATAAAACTAATTAACAATGTGCGTACAAGGTATTAAGTATGTAATATAAGCTCAGAATTGATAATGCTGGGGAATAAAGGTTTGGGAAGTTATGTCATAAACAGAAACATTCTGAAAAAATTGTCAAGATTGCTCAAAGATCTTCTTCCTTTTCTCTTTGTCAGAACTCTCCCATCTAATCCAAATGTGACAAACAACACAAAAGAACAATCCATTGCTGCAAATTAAGTATACATTTCCCCCTCCATTACTATATGACTTTTCTAGCCAGCCCTCATACCCCAAATATCCACAAATTCCTGATGCCTTGATAGATTTCAAATGCTATGGAAACAGCTAAGAACGTACTCATCTTTAACACAAAGTGATTGATCCAGAATCATATTAACAATCGTGCTGATTTTAGCCCAAAATATGGTGTAATACGCAAACTGAAACCATATTAGTTCATGTACTGATTCCTGAGTTGCATGTCTCATAGCAAAGTGATTGCAACCAATCCTTATTAAACAGTGAGATATGCAGTAAATCTGAAGTAATTTTTGTTGTATACAAATGTATCACAATATTCCCTTTTGCAATAAGCAATGTTATACAAAGTGCAGAAAAGGAGTAAGAAATATTAAGCCAGAAATGACAGCATGAGTTTTTAAAAACTATGGAGCTACATCTAGTTTACATCAACTCCATTCGCTATACCTCTTCATACATTTATATTCTTGTTTTCGTCACATCCATTCACTGCACCACACATTGCCTTTTGTTCTATAAATGTCTTCACTTCTCTCTTTTTGAGAGGACACCACCATGCAACCACAACTTTCTCCCTTTCTCTTGACTCATTCATTCTACCTTTGTGTATTTGTTTTGTAAATCAATTGTCTTTATGACCAAACCACTTCAATGTATCGCTTTCATACTGATCACTCTTATTTTGGCTCTTCTTTACCTTCTTCTTGAGTACCCCATTCCAACTTCATTCAACATTTTTGTTTTAGGAAAATAAGAGGTGGATATGTCAGGAGAGACAAAGTGGGCAGAAACATGCTCTTATACACAGCCATTCTTGCTTTTTTTGACAAACATTCATTTCCCACAAGGTGATATACATTTGCACATCCATCCATTTTAGTAAACTCTCTACCAAAGTACACAAGTTCATCCATTTACTCAATTTTTCTCATTTATATATAATGAATACTTCATTTTCCCTATCAAACACAACTAGGTTGGTCTCCAATACGTTAATTTTCAAATTCATATTCCATTGCATTATATAATATAATGTTCTCTGCAAATCATTCGGTTTTTAGATAACAGAAATGCCATACTAAAATATGTAGATGATACATAAGTATGCCAATGATGCACAAAAGTACATTCCCAAACACATTAATGTCACTTCAAGCACTTCTTATACCTGTGCCCATAAATAAATTTATAAACCAAGGGGATATCTCACATCCTTGTCTTACTCCCTACTAAATGTTAAATCATTTGCTAAACATTCTATTTTCATGCATGCTTCACTTTAATCATATTCTACTTACAGCATATAGCGATCAACCTTTTTTGCAAAAAGCATTCCATAATCAAAGTCTCTTCATTTTCTGTATCTTTATATTCCCAGATATTTCTTGCAACATTAGATGAAGCTAAAGAAACTGATTTCTGCACGTGCAGGATACCCAGAACAGGTAAACATCTGCCTGCTCTGGGGATAGACTGAAGCATTTGATCTCTTTCTTGTATATGAAGAAAGTTGTTTTTCAGTGACTTTTGCAGAAAATAGTAGTTTTCTGGAAAGCAATTACTGGCAGAAATGGTTCAAGATGCTTTCCTGCCTGAAGTCAAGCCCAACTTTTGTCTCCATCCCTAAACAATGTTGAGGTCAAAAACACCTGGCCCAAATACCAAGTTTGCCTTTATCTATCCTTCCTCATGATGCTGCTTGAAGCAGATGTCATGGGAGGAAATGGTTTAATGTACTTTAAAAACAATTAAGAAAGTAACATACAAAGAATTTGAGATCTATAAAATTATTCTGTGGATATCATATTCTAATGATGGAACAGAATTATAAATGCCAAAATGTAACATGCTTTTCATAAAAAAAAATGTATTCAGGTGTATCTATTTTACCCTATTCAAGCTGCATTGATTAAGAAATAGTCACCCAGAAAGATTTTCATTCTATAACATTTCATTGCCTTCTTCAGAGGAATACCTCTGTCTTTGCCAAATACAGGGTAAACTTACTGCTATATGAATGCAGTTTCGGTCAAATCCTAGACTGACAAACCAGCATAAGAAATAACTCCTTTACTCACATTCATTCTTCACTTTATACAGATGGAGAAACAAGAGAAGAAGTCATTGATAATCATAGGCTATTGTTAAGCCATTCCCTCCCTCTATCCAGTGCTGGCCATGGTCCAATGAAATGTTAAAAAGTGAGATCTTAGAAATCATAAAAATGTCCACACACTTTCATTAGCATTTTAATAATGTTCAGCCTTACTCCACTGCATGACTTTATTCATCTAAACTGAGTAATTTTGTCATAAAAACCTGTTTAGTATCACTGCTATACAAACTAGCATAGTTTTGTTATCATTTGCTTCTGGGTTTAAACTTAACGCTAGATAGTGGGAAACAAGAACTGGCTGTAGAGCAGTAGAGCTAACCTAAACAAAACTGCAGAAGAATGTTTATCAGTGGATCCTTCTTGAAATATGAGGAAAGCCCTGAAAAAACGTCTAAAGCTACTGCTTTGCCTGTGTAGTTGGGAAAATCTATTTCTCTGAGTTAGCCATATCTCATGATTTCCCATTTTCTTTCAAGCAATAACTGAACCAAAGGTCATATTTAAATTTTCTATTAACCCATTAATAGATCGTTGGTCCTATAACAGAATTGCTGAAAATCAGAGTACAATAAGCCCTTGGTTTGGCAGAATTTGGATACAATGGACAAAACTTTCATTTGAACTGCAGCCTATTTAATTGTCTGTTAAAACAAGGACAGCAATAATTATGCAAGTGACATTTGTTGTTTAGTCGTTAAGTCGTGTCCGACTCTTCGTGACCCCATGAACCATATTGCGCCAGGCCTTCCTATCTTTCACTGCCTCCCTGAGTTTGCTCAATTTCATGCTCATTGCTTCAGTGATGCTATCTAGCCATCTCATCCTCTGCCGTCCTCTTCTCCTTTTGCCTTCCATCTTTCCCAGCATCAGGGTCTTTTCCAAAGAGTCCGCTCTTCGCATTAGGTGACCAAAGTATCTGAGCTTGAGCTTCATTATCAATCCTTCCAATGAGCAATCAGAGTTGATTTCCTTTAAGATTGACTGGTTTGACCTCCTAGCAGTCCAGGGGACTCTTAAGAGTCTTCTCCAGCACTACAGTTCAAAGGCATCAATTCTTCGGCGTTCAGCCTTCTTTATGGTCCAGCTCTCACAGCCATACATTACTACTGGAAAAACCATAGCTTTGACTATGCGGATCTTTGTCGGCAAGGTGACGTCTCTGCTTTTTAATATGCTATCTAGGTTTGCCATAGCTTTCCTCCCAAGGAGCAAGCGTCTTTTAATTTCATGGCTGCAGTCTCTGTCTGCGGTGATCTTGGAGCCCAAATAAATGAAGTCTGTTACTGCTTCCATTTCTACCCCTTCTATTTGCCAGGGATTGATGGGTCCAGATGCCATGATCTTAGTTTTTTTAATGTTGAGTTTCAAGCCAGCTTTCGCACTCTCCTCTTTCACCCTCATCAAGAGGCTCTTTAGTTCTTCTTCACTTTCTGCCATTAGGGTGGTATCGTCTGCATATCTGAGGTTATTGATGTTTCTTCCTGCAATCTTAATTCCGGCTTGTGATTCTTCCAGCCTGGCATTTCTCATGATGTACTCTGCATATAGGTTAAATAAGCAGGGTGACAGTATACAGCCTTGTCGTACTCCTTTCCCTATTTTGAACCAATCGGTTGTTCCATGACCGGTTCTAACTGTTGCTTCTTGGCCCGCATACAGATTTCTCAGGAGACAGGTAAGGTGGTCTGGTATCCTCATCTCTTTAAGAATTTGCCAGAGTTTGTTGTGATCCACACAATCAAAGGCTTTTGCATAGTCAATGAAGCAGAAGTAGATGCTTTTCTGGAACTCTCGTGCTTTCTCCATGATCCAGCGAATGTTGGCAATTTGATCTCTAGTTCCTCTGCCTCTTCGAAACCCAGCTTGTACATCTGGTAGTTCTCGGTTCACATACTGCTGAAGCCTAGCTTGTAGGATTTTGAGCATAACCTTGCTAGCATGTGAAATGAGTGCAATTGTGCGATAGTTTGAGCATTCTTTGGCATTGCCCTTCTTTGGAATTGGAACGTAAACTGACCTTTTCCAATCCCGTGGCCACTGTTGCGTTTTCCAAACTTGCTGGCATATTGAGTGCAGCACTTTAACAGCATCGTCTTTTAGTATTTTAAATAACTCAGCTGGAATACTGTCATCTCCACTAGCTTTTTTGTTAGCAATGCTTCCTAAGGCCCACTTGACTTCACTCTCTAGGATGTCTGGCTCAGGCTCAGTGACCACACCAGCATGGACATCAGGGACATTAAGATCTTTCTTGTAGAGTTCTTCTGTGTATTCTTGCCACCTCTTCTTAATCTCTTCTGCTTCTGTTAGGTCCCTGCCTTTTTTGTCCTTTATCATGCCCATCTTTGCCCTAAACGTTCCTTTGATATCTCCAATTTTCTTGAAGAGATCTCTAGTCTTCCCCATTCTATTCTTTTCTTCAATTTCTTTGCATTGTTCATTTAAGAAGGCCTTCTTATCTCTCCTTGCTATTCTCTGGAAATCTGCATTCAGTTGCTTATATCTTTCCCTTTCACCCTTGCTTTTCGCATTCCTTCTTTCCACAGCTATTTGTAAAGCCTCATCAGACAGCCATTTTGCTTTCTTGCATTTCTTTTTCTTTGGGATGGTTTTAGTTGCTGCCTCTTGTACAATGTTACAGACCTCCGTCCATAGTTCTTCAGGCACTCTGTCTACCAAATCTAATCCTCTAAATCTATTCATCACCTTCCCTGTGTACTCACATGGAATATGATCTAAGTCATACCTGAGTGGTCTAGTGGTTTTCCCTACATTCTTCAATTTAAGCCTAAATTTTGCAGTAAGAAGCTCATGATCTGAGCCACAGTCAGCTCCTGGTCTTGTTTTTGCCGTCTGTATAGAGCTTCTCCATCTTTGGCTGCAAAGTATGTAATCAATCTGGTTTCGGTATTGACCATCTGGTGATGTCCATGTGTAGAGTCGTCTCTTGTGTTGTTGGAAAAGAGTGTTTGCTATGACTAGCTTGTTCTCTTGACAGAACTCTATTAGCCTTTGCCCTGCTTCATTTTGTACTCCAAGGCCAAACTTGCCTGTTATTCCGATTACTCCTTGACTTCCTACTTTAGCATTCCAATCCCCTATGATGAAAAGGACATCTTTTTTTGGTGCTAGTTCTAGAAGGTGTTGTAGGTCTTCATAGAACCGGTCAACTTCAGCTTCTTCGGCATCAGTGGTTGGGGCATAGACTTGGATTACCGTGATGTTGAATGGTTTTCCTTGGATACGCACTGAGATCATTCTGTCGTTTTTGAGGTTGTACCCCATTACTGCCTTTCCCACTCTCTTATTGACTATGAGTGCAACTCCATTTCTTCTAAGGGTTTCTTGCCCACAGTAGTAGATACAATGGTCACCTGAATTAAATTCACCCATTCCCGTCCATTTCAATTCGCTGATTCCCAAGATGTCGACGTTCAATCTTGTCATCTCATGTTTGACCACATCCAGCTTGCCTTGGTTCATGGATCTTACATTCCACGTACCTATACAATATTGTTCTTTACAGCATCGGACCTTCTTTTCGCTTCCAGATACATCCACAGCTGAACGTCCTTTCGGCTTTGGCCCAGCCGCTTCACTCTTTCTGGAGCAACTTGGAATTGCCCTCCGCTCTTCCCCAGTAGCATATTGGACACCTTCCGACCTGAGGGGCTCATCTTCCGGCGTCATATCTTTTAGCCTTTTAACATTGTCCATGGGGTTTTCTTGGCAAGGATACTGGAGTGGGTTGCCATTTCCTTCTCCAGTGGACCACATTTTGTCAGAACTCTCTGTCATGACCTGTCCGTCTTGGGTGGCCCTGCACGGTATAGCTCATGGCTTCACTGAGTTACACAAGCCCCTTCGCCACGACAAGGCAGTGATCCATGAAGGGGGCAAGTGACATAAATTGATTCAAATAACATCTTTTGCATTTAATATTTAGTTTTAACAGGCATCCCTCTAAATGGTCTGTTAAATCAAGATTTTACAATAATATATATAGTTAAACAGAGATAATATTACATAGTTTGTTTAATGTGAGTTAGCAAAGATGTGCATTTCCTAAAAAGTCAGCAACATAAATTAAATAAATGTTACCTAAATTATTTTTCCCAGCTAATTTGTTCCATTAAGAATCTGGTGGGAAAAAATATTATCCAATTTTGCCATAATGTATCACCGCTTTGTGGTGGTAATTTACTAAGAGAAAGGGCTTGACTGACAAGGGTGTCTGCTGACATTTTATTCATTGCAGGGATTTGTTAACCAGGTTTGTGGTTTGTATCATGTCATCTGATCTCAAAATTACTTTCAAGGCAAATCAGAAGATCAGCATTTGCAGATATGTTAATACCTCTGAAAGAGGCACTGTTTTCTCTCAGGGTGGTCTTAGGGGTGGTCATCTTACCATCTGCCATCTTTCGTTTCTTCACACTGATCACCTGACCACAATATTGAATGAAATCAATATCTATCTATCTATCTATCTATCTATCTATCTATCTATCTATCTATCTATCTATCATCTCTCTCTCTCATCTTTCAAGGCAATTACTTTCAAGGCAAATCAGAAGATCAGCATTTGCAGATATGTTAATACCTCTGAAAGAGGCTCTGTTTTCTCTCAGGGTGGACTTAGGGGTGGTCATCTTACCATTTGCCATCTTTCTTTTCTTCACACTGATCGCCTGACCACATTATTGAATGAAATCAATCAATATCTATCTATCTGTCTGTCTGTCTATCATCTCTCTCTCGTCAGTCAGTCAGTCAGTCTGTCCGTCCGTCCGTCCATCCATCCATCCATCCATCCATCCATCCATCTCTGTCTCTCTCATCACACAATGAGAATACAAAGGGAATGTTTGAAATAAAGTATCACTGTAAAAATATTTACCTCCCCCATTCCTTGAATTCTGAAGGGAATTTGGGCATCATTGATGACTGTATTTTGAAAGTGCCTTTCCAGTGCTCTTGGAACAAACTTAGTAAAGTACAGAATCCTATGTAGTGCTATCCAAAAACATTCTGGCAGCCATTTTTTATTCAGACAACACACCAAACCCTAAAGTTTGGTTAGAGAATTCAGAATGATGGTGGTAAAATGGCAGTGTACCTTAATAATCCAGACTTTTTAGCTTAGTGTGTCATGCAAACACAGGATTTGCTCTAGTTACTTTTATTTGGTCTAGAAAAGGTAAGTGCTTCAGTCAGAAGGGCAGGAGTCATATCTGCTTCATTATCCAACCCCAAAGAAAGTTCAGAGACCTTTCAAATAGGGAGCTTACATGGCACTGTCCAGTTTCTCTATATGTTTTGAACTACCACACGCAAGCTGTCATAAAACTATACTCAATGTAAATTTAAAACTAACAAAGATATTAGAAAAGAGCAAAATATCTGAATTAAGTAACTAAGAGATTACACACATTTCTAACACCAAGATGTAACTGGTGGAAGTCTCAAAGGTATCAAGAAGGCCAACAAGCTGAGGGTGTTGGAGATTCTGCATAATTCCAAGTTCACGAGTGACCTGATCTCGTTTCATCAATTTCTTATTTACGAATTTAGCGGCTACTTCTCGCTTGGTTCCCTTTTGATCACATCTCTTAATGACAGAAAACCTGCCCCTAGGAAAAAAGGTGAGAAGAACAAAGTCAACAAGGAATACCTGAATCCTAGATCAAGTTTCATATGTCAGTACATATATACATACATACATACATACATATGTAAACCTGACCATGAACCGTTAAGAAAAACATGTTTTTAAATGCCACAGCAATATTTACAAATGCCAATTCAAACAAAGCAATGCTAAATGATTTTTCAATAATAGTCTGAATTAATACTAGTTATAATAAAGTAGCGCCTTGGTTTTGGCTGTCATCTAAAAACCAAGCATGTAAATTGGAAAGACACACACCCACTTTTCATTGAAGCATGGTCATTATCTTTAGACCTAAGAGCAATTAAAAAACAAAATGAAATTCTGTGAGCGCACACTTCTCTGTCTAAATATTCTCAGAATTCAGCAAATTTTCTTGAACTGTGAGAATAGCAATGACTGAATTACATGATTTCTTGCCAATTTAATTTTAATAGAGTAAACTACTCCACAGACTTCACTAGCAGTATAAAGATTGGATCTTAGTCAATTTGCATTAACAAGTTTAAAATCAGCGGATTTGTCTCTGTCTTACAGTGTTCAATCTTACAGTGCAAATGGCTCTCAAAGAATCTGATTCTGGCATATCAATGTGAATTAGTGCAAAGTTCATTTGCACATACATAAACACGCATTCCTGTCTTTCCATACACACACTCAATGTTCACAGTGGGAAGCACCAGTTGATCATACCTGCCAAGCTCAGCCACTTCACTATACAGGGAGTCAAAGTTAGCCTTCCAGGTTACCATGATCCCATCGCTTCCAGGACCTGAAAAAAAAAAAGGGGGGGGGAACCCCTCTTTCATTAAACATGTTATATACAAAATGTGTTACTTTTATCTTGTACGGTGATATCATACATATGAACCTACCTAAAACTCGTAGACTAGCCGAAGTGGAAATTGAACCCATATCATTTGCAGCTATACATGTATATATACCATCATCTTCTGTGGTCACACCAATGATTTTCAGATATGCTTCTCCTAAATCACTGCAAAATATCATAAACTGTAAGCATGTGAGACATTACCTACTTATGTCTAAGTCTATTAATACTGTTGATACTCCATATATAAAATTTGCTCTGCTTTAACTCTAGTCCCTTTCAACTAATAAAGCAAAGAAATGGATTACAATTTTGTGCATGAAAACCCTGGCTGTTATCAGTATAATATATTCCTTTTACTTTTTAAATTTTGTAATAATTCCTTTTTTATTTATTTTCATTCTATACAACATACAACCCACTCTTCAAGTGAGACAATACTTCTAGAGATTGAATCCTCTCTTTGCCCAAAAGAGCCTTTGGACCCCTAGAGCAAATGGTGAGACACCAGTGAGGGAAAGGCTCTTCACACGTTGCCTCTGTGTCTGTCTCTCACCTGATCTGTTGTTGTTATGCTTAAGAGACAAAGGAAACACACCTACACACGCGCACACACACTCATTCTCATTTTCAAGGTGTACTTTAGACAGAAGTGAGTCTTTCCGATCCTACATACTTCTTAATAAATCTACTTTTTATCTCAAAGATTAGATATTCTGCATCCAAGATAACTATATTATGGGGGATTTTTTGGTTTGCTTGTTTCTTTGAATGGGACCTGGTGCTGCTTGAATACTTAATATACTTTTAATAATATTCAGAGGATGTGCTTCTGAACATATGCCAACATAGACTCCTGCTTAATTCAGCTGTCCAACAAATACTCTTATCAAAATAAAAGCCAAAATGCTGGGGCACTTATAACAATCCCTACATGCAGCTCTGACCATTTTGAGCTGCTGGGTCTTCTGGAATTTTGATAAGGGGTCATTTCAAATGATGAGGGGCAGGGGCAGTGGGAAGGCTCATCGCTTAATGTCTGTGATGATGGCAGCAGGAATCCGTTTCTGAACAGGGAGAACTAGTGAGGCTGAAACATAATTTGTGTAAAACCTGAAAACAAGGCAGAGATGGAGCATGAGCCTGAGAACACAAAGCCATAGAAATTCTTTTCCCAGAAAGACAGTATTTTGAGGCTCAAAGAGAAATAACTTTGAGACCATTTTGCCTTGTGTCCCCTCATCCCTAAACCAAAAGCCAGGATGTTATATCCACACAGACCCTGAGATTTGGCTGCTGCTGCTTAATGCCAGTTACATCCATAACTAATCTCTCTTCATCCACATTCAGATGGATGATATAAAAAGAGTCCAAAGTTTTCCAGCAGCCGTTAAGACTGGGCTGTTTCAGTGGGCCTTTGGGGTCTGAGGGACTGTTTTGGTCTCTCTTTGGGGTAACTGGGAATATGGGTTATGGTTCTTCCTCAGTGCTCAGAGATTATATTGTTATCTTGCTGTGTTTTTGTTTTAAACCTTATTACCATTTTGGAGACTGTAAACTGTTCAGAGGCAGATATGACTGCATATAAGTCCACTAAAATCTATCAATCAGTCTTGTCCAAGGCCATGAATGTGATAAATGTGAGAATCAAGGCTCTTTTGTGTTTTAAAACACGCGACTGTCTTTAAATGTACATTTTTCTCTTCCAACCAAAATCCAATTCACAGAAAAGGAAGCTACTGACCCTAAAATATAAACTATTTGTTTAGGACCTTTCAGCTATTTCAGTGTAGTTTGATCTCTGTTGCCCATCTTCCCTTTGAATTACTTCAAGAGTGAGGGAAGACAACTAAATATGAGATCTGTTATCCTTTTGACAGCCCTTGACTTTGAAATGCTGAGCATTCTTCCAATATTAAAATTCTTTAAAAAGTGAATAATGGTCAAATAGATAAACAAATAAGTAAATGAGAAAAGTGCTGTTATGGAGTAGGAAGCCCAGTACCTGCATGAGATGCTGTAATGGCTGTCATTGCTCAATGTATTATGATCAGGACCTTTCCAAGTTACTGAAGCTTTGGGACGACCACAGACCTTGCATTTAAGAATGACAGTCTCTCCTGTCTCACATGTCATCTCACTTAATGGTATTATAAATTCTGGGGGAACTGAGAGAGAAGGAAATTGTTGCCGTTAAAGAGTATCTTGTTGATAACTTTATATTCATGCATTTATGGGATGATATATGTGCTACTTCTGCATCACAGCTGAAACAAAATATGATTTTAAACAGCATGTTTACTTATACATTTATACCCCACCTTTCCATTCACTGAATACTGAATATACACATCACTTTGAATGCATGTATGCCTTTCCCTCCAGAATGTTCCACAGCTTGCACACTTAACTCACAGCAGGTTGCACACTTTTCTCATTAAGAAATAATATACTTGTGGAGCCTGTACAGTGATTTGAACATAAGATTGTCCCTAGCCTTGGAAGTGCATTTCTCTAAACAAGGTAGGGAGGAAGGGGGAATGCATAAGTCTGAAGCTTTCTTCCAGCATTTTTTAAGGAAAAACACAAGTGTGAGAATAAAATCCAAAGAGACCAAAAGATACATCCTTCAATGTCATCCTTCCTATGATTTTTTTTTCTTTTTCAAGAAGGAAGAAAATAAGTGTGAATATAGGACAATAAGAGTACCATAGGAAGCAGAATGTGTGTTAGAATTTTGACAAGCAAGACTCCATAAAATAGAAAGGCAGCATAATAAAACTAAAACTAGATTGAGAACCTTTAAGGCACTTTATGTATCAAGATATGAATAATATATGAAGCAGTGAGGCTATATTTCTAGTGCAGCAGATAGAAGAGAGTCAGAAACTCTTTATCTATTGTGTTACTTTTCTTCTGATAAAAGTGTGGAAACATTTTAAAATGTTTTCCTCCAACTGCTATTTGAAGTAAGCCATTCCACTCTCCCCCTCCCCAGTCGTGCTGTGCTGCCTCGTTGTGGTGGTGGTGTTCGTGGAGGGATGAGCAAAGAATGTCAGGAGTGTATGCCAAGAGTATATATTCCCAGCAAAGTCACCCAAGGCATGAAGGTCATCCCAACTACCAGCTAAAGCAAGGAGGCACCTATATTGGGCAGCAGCGAGATTGGAATATGGTGAAGGCAGCTCACTTTAGCAACAATGGCAAAGGCATCCATTCATACAGTGTGGGAGAAGCCAATCGCAAACCACTTCTGTATTTTCCAAGAAAACCACACGGATAGAAAATATAAAATATTGACAATGAATATACTGAAGTGGTGGATAGCTTCTGCCATTTAGAATCAACCATCAACAGCAAAGGAACAAGTAATCAAGAAATACACTGCAGGCTAGCACTTGGTAGAGCAGCCGTGAAGGCCTTGGAAAAGATTGACTACGCCATGATGTGTCTACACCTATAAAGATCAGAATCATGCAAGCCATGGTATTCCCTATGACACTCTACGGAAGCAAAAGTTGGGCTTTGAAGAAGCAGGATAGGAAGAGTATTGATGCTTTTGAAGCATCAGTATTGGGAAGATTCCTAAGAATACCATGAACAGCCAAGAAAAGAAACAAATGGATCATCAAACAAATCAACCCAAAGTTCTCACTGGAGGCACAATTGACCAGGCTCAAATTATCCTACTTCGGACACATTATGTGAAGGCCTAGCTCTCTGGAGAAGGCTGTAATGCTGGGAAAGGTGGAAGGAAAGAGAAGAGCACAATCAGTAGCAAGGTGGACAGACTCAGTTACAGTGGTGATGAGTGTACCATTAGAAGACTTGAAAGTCTAGGTTAGAGGCAAATCATCCTGGAGAAAATCTATCTATGTGCTTGCTAAGATACAGCAGCAATGAGTGTACCATTAGAAGACTTGAAAGTCTAGGTTAGAGGCAAATAATCCTGGAGAAAATCTATCTATGTGGTTGCTAAGATACAGCAGCAATGAGTGTACCATTAGAAGACTTCAAAGTCTAGGTTAGAGGCAAATCATCCTGGAGAAAATCTATCTATGTGCTTGCTAAGATACAGCAGCAATGAGTGTACCATTAGAAGACTTGAAAGTCTAGGTTAGAGGCAAATAATCCTGGAGAAAATCTATCTATGTGGTTGCTAAGATACAGCAGCAATGAGTGTACCATTAGAAGACTTCAAAGTCTAGGTTAGAGGCAAATCATCCTGGAGAAAATCTATCTATGTGGTTGCTAAGATACAGCAATGATGAGTATACCATTAGAAGACCTGAAAGTCCAAGTTAGAGGCAAATCATCCTGGAGAAAATCTATCTATGTAGTCGCTAACGATGACTTGATGGCACATGATCAATCATCAATCAATTCCACTCTACTATTTTACAAAGATATAGAAAAAAATTAGTAACAATATATTTTAGTGTAATATGGCATGATCTGCTAATATGGATTCTGTTCAGCATTGCTGAGTAATATATTGAATGTGTAAATTCCTCTTCAGGTTTTCAGTTGAGTCTATGCAAGCGGGTAAAAAAGAAGTGATGCATGTTCCGCCCTCTAGCCACTGTAAAGCCCTCCATACATTCGTATAATCAACAGTATTCGTCTTTCTTATTGCGTAATTTTATTTAACAAAACTGTATGTATGAGAAAGATGTGTACAAAAAGTTATATAGTTAGGAAAGTGGCAGAAATGATATTACATATTATAGCTACTTGCATTTCAAAGCATATACTATATGAATATACTAGTATATACATTTACTGTATATGTGCTCAAAAAGTGTCTACGTTAGCTCTGTAAAAATCAGCTTACATTATGCAGATTGGCTGTTTCTTAGAGAAAGGTATATACAAGATGCAGACAACATTTGTATGCTATGGAAAACTGCATATCAACAGGTGCAAACTTTTTGCATAAAAATTAGTTTGGTTGTCTTTTTTTTGTTAATAGCTCTGCATATACTCTTTTTCTTTTATTAATTAGTTTGAGATAATCTTTTAAAAAATGTTTAGAATGGCATAGTAAATGAATACATGTGAATGACATGGAGAAGATTTTGAATGATCTGCTCAATCTTAATTGAATACAGAAACTGGTTTAAAATGATTATATCTCTAGATAAATAATGTTTGCAATGACAAAGAAGCTATGTTTATGTCTTTTAGAGATGAATTCTTTCTCTAATAATAATTTGTAAGACTGTTTGAAAAATATTTTTTCACGAAACTGCATTTTTACACTTAATCTCAACTTACCATCATAAATATAGTTGGGGTTGAGAAGCTGAAAAGGAGAAGAATAGAATTAGCAATTTTCCCAGAATGTTCTTAAGAACAAAAAAGTTAAAAATTATAGCAAGCCAAGAATCAAAAACAAAACACCTCAACCTAACATACTAGCCTTTGGTTAGCTGTTCAAATTATACTCTATGCACCATGAGTATCAGCACAGCCAAGTACGTGTGTGTGTGTGTGTGTGTGTGTGTGTGTGTAAAAATAACCTGAACATATTTGTTCAGATGAAAGTTTCTCCAAGGTATTGTTACAAATCCAAATATCTGTGCAGTTGTAATGTACCCTTTTACAAATTATATTTGGTTGGGTACCTCTCAGTTTATAATCTGGAGGAAAGGGGGGACTGAAAGAAAAGGATTTGGGACGTATGGATAGAAAGTGGAACTGTAGGAAGCCTGGATCTTAGCCCTAGGAAACTCTCCATCTATTAATATATATTAAGTGCCACTGAAGGCAGGGATTGATAGTCCACAGATTTGATGTAATATTAAGGGAACCTGCTTACAATCCACTATAAATGCTTTAAAACAAACAAATTATTGTTTGTTTCATTAAATATTAACAAAGTCACTGTCCTGTTCTGTATCTCCCCATATTTCACATGGTCACATTAACTTATTGTATTTACTGTATTTTAATTAATATTTATTCTTATTTTACTGTAAACTGCCCAGAGTCGCTCTTGAGTGAGATGACCGGTGACTAAATTCAAAATATAAATAAATAAATAAATAAAACTTAGATACTGTACATATAAAAATATAAGAGAGGAGATAAAGAAAAGAAAAAGGTGTACTGATGATAGCAAAACCAATAATACTTCAGAGATATCCCTGGATTATTGGGATTACACCTAATTTTGAAGAAAAAAGACAAATAAAAAAGGAACCCCACAGCAGAGAAGGAATGTGGCACTGATCACCCCAAATTCACTATGCTGAACATTAAAAACCAGTGGAGGGATTTTCATGAAATCAAAATCAAAAGATGTTATTTGAAGCTATAAATTCTTAATCACTACCATAAAAAAGATTCATTGTGGCTTACCAGATCAATATTATAATATTCTCTTTCCTTACCAATCTCATTTCAGGCACCCTATCTGACAGGATAAACATGAGATTTCCTTTTGTATGTTGGGAATGGAATGGTCAAAATTTTCATAAAGTCAGGAAGAAATACCTTCACGGAAACCTTATTGGCAAGTCCATCTCTAGATTTACGATAACCATTTTCTAATTTGCCTTCCCTTTTGCCGTCTTTGTCTTTTTTCTCAGATTTTTTCCTTAGGCGGAGTGCTGTGTGCCAAGATGACGACTTCCTGAAACCAGAACATAATACATTGTGATTACCTTCCTGTGGATGATTCTGATTGGAAAAAAATGTTTTAAGTCAACCTGGAGGAAAAGTAACCTGGGAAGAAAAGAGAAGCTCACTTCAAATGACAGTGAGAACAAAATGATGTAATGAGATTATGAGGTTCTTCTAATTACCACTTTATGAAGAATATGATTTCTAATATCATTGTACAATAGGAGCAGGCCACAAGTTACTGAACTGCAGCTATGCTTTTGGTCTTTTGGCAATCTGTGAGGTAGCTGAGGGATACAGTAGTCCTGGGTATGCTATGAGGGGCTGGGATTTTTGAGTTTATTTTTTTTTTAATTATATCCAACAATTTGAAGGTAAAAGAGAAAGATGATAACAAGTTAGAGACATAAAATATATTAATTAAATCTCAGCTAACACTGGAGCTTTCAACTGGAGCTTTTCAAGGTGCTATAACTTCTGGCCCCTAGTTGATCTACAGTGGTTAGGACAAGAAATGTCTTAAGAACAATGTATGTTTGACCCATGATTTTAGAGACATTATACTTCATTAAATCAGCCTCTCGAGGTAAAATAACTTATTTTATAGTTTTTATTTGTACTGTAAAAATAATTGAATTCTTTTTAATCAATAAGCAAGAAATACAATCACTCAACAGTACCACCACCACAAGAGCATCAGGAAAGTACGCAGTACATACATACATACATGAAAAGAAATGAGCAGCAAAATAATATCTACTTAATCTACTATCTTTGAAAACACATTGTGTTTGTATATATCTCCCCTTCCAAGGGAAGAAGAAATTGTGCTTACATATCACAAAAAGAGCCTGGCTTCTTATTATTGATGGCACAGCAATCACAGCTGATGATTTCTGGCATGGGGCTTCAATTAGCGGATTCAGATTCGTTCTGACAGGGAGGTTCATATAAGAAGAGACACTCTCCAAGATATTTAAGGCTCGCACATTCTCTCTTTATAGGAGCCCATTTTATATACCTGAGATTTGGACTCTGGCCTAGGAAAGCTGATATCATTAAGCTACGGCAGGACTCTGTTGCCACTGCAAACTAATGAAGTCAGCAGAGAAGCATGCATTGCACCTACTTCATTGTTCCATCAGAGTTATCAATAGTGACTGCACTGGTGTGTCCCAGGACGTAGCCGGGGATCCAGCCCTCGGCTGCGGGGCCCTGGTCAGTGGCGGCTCGGAACACCAAAAACATGTTCTGTTGGTTGCTGGCTAAAATTTGCACGACTTCTCCTTGGTAGACATTAATCTCATCCTCCTTCACTGCCGTATAATCGTGTGTCACCAGCATGGTGGAGATATTGCTACTGCTGCTACTTTCACTCTGTAGACGAACCAATTAGGTAGAGAGAGAGAGGGAAAAAGGAGGAAAAAGTTGATAATGCACACAAATAGAAAGGAGACACGTGTGATAAAATAAAAGACTGTTACCTTTTAAGCAGCTATATAACAGTGAGATGTTAAATAATGAAACTGAGCACTGTTATCTAAATAACTCCGCAAGAACAAGTGTAAACATGAAGACTATATTCTAATTTTCTATTACTAAGTGCAATTATGTTAGAATATTTGTTTAGCTTCCTTTCTTGCAGAGTGGCAGCATGGTAAGCTTGCATGTCATGATGTAAGTAACAACTTGACTTCTACACATTTTTATAAACTCTGTTTTCATTTTAAAGTGAAAACAAATGACTGAAGAGGATGTGATTCACTGTACTTCCTCTTGTTAGGATACAGGACCCTCAGATTCCAGGCTAATTGCAATATTAGATGGAACTCTGAATTGCTAAATACAATTTCCTGAGTTTCCTAAGGGTAGTTTAAGTGTGTAACTTTCCCTAATGTACTGTACTTCTCTAAATTTTTAGAACAATGCTCTGGGAAAATGGAGTTACAGTATTTTCTGCAAAGCAACAGACAGGGAAGGCTGGAGCCAATGCCAGGGCCTAAAGCCCCAACTGGCTTAGCAACTGTCCTTTGTTGGCTCATCAGGACATCCTAGAATGTGTGTCAAAATATTTCAAGGGCAGGGAGTTTGAAATTAGTTATAGACAGATATTGTATACATTTCTGAAGATTGTCTTAAATTGAATTACTTTTATCCCCAACCTTCAAGCAATAGAGGACTCCAATAATAACATATCATGATAACAATATATGATTGTGTTTGGTTGCACATGTACGTAGATGTATTTTGATTGTTGTATCTGAAATGATCACTTATGGATGCAGAGAGGAAAGTACATCCTTTGCATGCAAAAATTCTCAAGCGTAATCTTTGACATTTTCAGGTAAAATCAGAAAACATTTTTATTTGAAACCACAAAGAACTACTGCCAGTTGGATTTGCTAATTTGCTAAACCAACACGTGGTCTCATTGAATTTAAGAAAGCTTCATATATACCTAGTGCCAATTAACTGAGATCATACTTCATGTTCAACAATTATCTCATGTCTATAGAAATTACATGATTGGTCGTTCTGGGAAACCTGAGCATTTACTTTTGTAAAGGGCAAACCTTCATTCATTGAAAAATCAAAAGTTTTATCTTCCTTTGGAGGTAATGAAAACTTTTAGTATTACTGAAGTATCAAAAGCAGAGTATTTCAGAGACTAGAAATCTATAAATATCCTCAGAAATTGGAAATGAATATCAAGCCAACTCACTTCTTCCTTATACACTGATTTTGATTCCACAATCTTGATTAATTACACCTTACTTTTCATTGTGTCCAAAAGAAAGAACTGTTGATTTATTAAGCTGTATCTTAAACTAGGATTTAAGATGCTTTTTAGTAAACTCACATCCAATGACCCTTTCAGCTATAACAGGGCACTAAGGCTGAAAGAGATCAAGATCCAAGTGTTAAAAACTACAGTGAAAGCTAGGATTTTTTATGAAACTGGAGTCATTTAGGAAGCTAGGACCATTAGATCTGAACTATTTGATTAAGTAAGCTCACAATGTCTTTTCTAAACCTTGTAACTTTCTTGGATCTTAGTGCCTACAGGGTAATATTCTGTAGTTGGCATTGTTCTTGCCAATGATTTCCCACGCTCAACTTATATACTCAGGCAATGTGACTATTTAAGATTAAATGTTATGATAATTTAATTACATCCACAAGTTCTGCAAAAAATTATTTGCAGACTGGATGCTGCCATCCACTGACCTGGAAGAAGGATGCTGCTTCTTTATCAGAACAGAATTCCTGTGAAAAAAATTTAAACAAGGGAAACTGCTAATGCTGAAAAGTGGTTTGTTTTTTTTGTTTTTATCTCAAGTATTGCTTGTGTAGCAAATGTCAAGTCTTCCACCAAGAACAGTAGCCATATTTTATTGTAAATAACATTTTGTTTCTATGCAATCTCTTAATAATTGATGTTATTTTTTAAACATTAAGATACAAATTCTGCCATTTGCTCTACATGTCTGCACGCTTACGAATCCAGAACCCTAGTTTTCATATAAAATGGGGAATCTGTTTCACATCACATTTCCCCAGTTCAATTTTGATACTTTCACTTTGATACTTTGCATTAATAATACAAGGAACACATTATTTTTACTTGCAAACAGCCTATTTACACTTGCTGCCAAGCTGACATTTTTCTAAGAAAACAATTAAAAGAGGCACGCCACAGCCAAATTAAACAACAAAATAACAACAGGAGTTGGAAACAAGAGGATACATGCAAAGCAGAAGTTCTGACCCTAAAGCTATGCTCTAGTAAGTGAAAGAAGAAGAATCAGGAGAGTGCTATATTGTTAAAAAAAATGGGTAGTGCATGCTTGCAATAACATTTCTGAAGGCCATGTGATATGTAACTGATGGTGTGCAGAAGCTGTGAAAGGAGCTGTAAATTGTACAGTACACTGAAATAGGGAAAGGACAAGAGTTGATATGTACCCATCTCATTCCCCATGAGCAGTGTTTACTCTTAATACTCAGGTCTCCTTTGAATGACATGACACGTTGCATATTCAAACAGAAGTCCAAAAGAGAAGCTGTAGATTTTGTTGGCAGACTTGCATACCAGATAGTGGACCAGCTAAAAACTGAATCTGAAATTAGTCTAACGTATAACTTCTTAAACACTTAGAGAGATAAGTGATGCAGCTAAAAATATAGATTGGTTATGGATAGTGCTATATTTGTGCATTTGAGAGCACTTAGGATCCGTTTTTTTCATGGAAGGTTCTTTGCCCCAGTGTATATACATTTTAAAGACAGCAAGTTAATGGACTGTTGCAGTTCAACTGACATAAAAAAGAACTCAGAGTGGCAGTTAAACTAAACCTCTGTGTTCATCAGAATGCCAGGTAACAGAAACAACAGGGGAATAGGGTTGAATTCAAGCCCTGTTTGTGAGCTTCCTGGAAACATCTCGCAGGCTGCTGTTGGAAACAGAATGGGCTGGAGTCTGGATCAGCAAGGTAATCATTTTCTTCAAACTTCCATCAGTAAGGAAACAATAATTGTTGTGCTTGTATCTGAACAGAGGAGGAAGAGGAAACCCTGAACAAATCTGCAATGGAAATACAGAAGATGCATGAATTGAGCTCCACCATGGTGGCTGTGCACAGCATATTAAATTTGTGCCTTCATGTTAGACGAAAGAAAGCGAAGAGCAAAGTTAGTAGAAACCAGGCTAGCAGACCTTTTTTTTTTCAGCAGAATGAAGAGTTAGAAAGTTTTTCTGTGTATCTGTATACATACTGCAAGCCTATGTCTTCTGTATACACACACAGACACGTTTCTACCAAAAATTGATAGAAAAAGGTTGGAGCAACTGATTATTATTGCAGAGCAGTGATACAGCACTGGAGAGCCAGAAGTTAGTATGGAGATATGATGGTCACGCACAAGAAGGGGAGATGGGAAGATTTTTAGAAGAGCTCGCAGGATAGAAGTACTCCAGCTCTTACCCCATTACTCTGGGTGGAGTGTACTGATTGCTCGCTGGTCGAGGAACATGTGCTCATGCGGTCTGTGTCCTTGCTGTGTGAAGAGTGACGGTGGACCTGGCGCTGGAGGGAGTCACTGTCCCCGGGGAAAGTGAAGGAGCCAGGGCGGCTGACAGGGGATGCTGGGATGGAGCTCCAAAAGGAGCCCTTCTGCAGGGGGCTGCTGGGCGTAAAGGTTTCCTTGCCAAAAGGAGATGGGAAAGTCACTGCAGAAGGAGAGTTTATTGGCGAGATGGCTCCTGGTCTTGATTTTCCCAGTGTCAATGATCCTATGTTGCTCCTTGAACGGCTCTCCTCTGAATTCCCACGGCATTCCCTCGGATCTGAATCTGCCGAGCCACAAGTACTTCCAGATGTCTTCCGGGGGCTTTCCATTGCTTTCATCTTGGGGATCTTCTCTATTTCTCTTTCTGGACCATTCTGCTGTACATTTGATGGATGCCTGCCTGCCTGGTTAAAGCCAGCCTCTAGAGTGGTGGTGTGGGGAGGCAGGGAGGAATTGTGAATGGACATACCTGACATCTTGTCTGCCTCTGCTTGGACTGAAGCGGCAGAGGAGACCAGGACTGGGGAGTGGTGTCGGACTGGCTGCGGGATCCGGGAAGGCCTGCTACGGCTGGAGCTGGGGATTCCAGTGCAGGTGCTAGGGCCACTGTTGTTGCTACTGCTACTGCTGCTGCTGCCTCCAGGGCCACTGTGGTTCCTCTGGTACTCAATGGGTGATGTCAAGGCTGCCATTAAAAAAAAAATCACATAAAAATGAAAGACAATGTAAAACAGTCCTTCATACTGCAAAGTAAATTTGGCTAGTAGACAATAAGCAGTGGTTTTGATTGGCAAGGCTTACATCATCTGTGAAACACAGTTTATACCCTTCTTTTGAAGGTGAAATAGCCAACTAGCAAGTGAAAGAACAGAAATAAAAATGATGAACAACATTCTTGTCAGATGTCCCAATGCAACGTATGTTTTTATATGTCATATCAAAGCTTTGCCATGTGAGTCAACAGAAGTAATAATTTAGACATGAAAAATATAATTAACTAAACACTAAAGCCTGCAATGTATATTACATTATGTTTATCTCTATTACTTTATCTACACATTGATAGTTGTTACTACAAAATGGTGTAAGAATAAAACTTTTACAAAAGTGGTTAAACATAAGCAAATTGTTACAGGTAGTCCTCGGTTAATGAC
This sequence comes from Liasis olivaceus, assembly GCA_030867105.1. NCBI lineage: Eukaryota > Metazoa > Chordata > Lepidosauria > Squamata > Pythonidae > Liasis > Liasis olivaceus. Next base: position 83,265,884 of record CM061350.1, read on the forward strand.
CACTTGTTCAGTGAGCGTTTGAAGTTACAGTGGCACTGAATGAGTGGTAGTAATGACCGGTCCTCAAAGTTCTGGCTGTTCCAGCCCCCCACAGTCATGTGATCACAATCTGGGCACTTGGCAACTGGCTTGCACTTACGATGGTTGCAGCATCCTATGGTCACGTGATCGTCATTTGCAACCTACCCTACCAGCTTCCACAAGCAAAGTCAACGGGGAAGCTGGCAGGGAAGGTCGCAAGTTGCTCGAGTAAGTCTTTCCCACTTGGCAGCAGCCACCCCCAGCCCCACTGTGCTCATGCATTCACACTGCACCGGCTGCCCATGCACCCTTGTGTGCCCTCCCCCACCCGGCAGCAGCCACCCCAGCCCTGCCACAATTGTGCTGGCCATATGCACACCCTCTCCGCCCGGCAGCAGCCACCCTGTTGCACCGGCCATCTGCACAATCTCCCCCACCTGGCAGCAGCTGCTTGTGAGCCGCCTGGGACTTGCAACTTCCTGCTGGCTTCCCCACTGACTTTGGCTGCTGGTAGCCGGCAGGAAGTTGTGAGGACGTCCTTGCTTAATGACCTACAATCCTTGTTTAACAACAGCAGTGTGGACTGCTGTTGCTAAGTGATGTGATCACATGACATTGCACTTTACAACCACATCACTTAGCAATGGATCTTCCGGTCTCAATTACCATTGTTAACTGAGAACTACCTGTAGTGAAATGGCAAATGAGAAGTGTCTAGAATACAACTCTGTAAATCTAGAAAAACAATAATACAGGAACAGATTGAAGGAAAATAGAATAAATATTCTATATTTATGCAGAAAAATAGTGTATATATACTTTAGCAGTGAGGATGATGATGATGATGAAGAAGAAGAAGAGGAAGAGGAAGAAGAATTTATTATTATTATTATTATTATTATTATTATTATTATTATTATTTATATGTCGCCCAACTCACAGTAACTCTGGGCAGTTTACAAATCGTTAAAAACATTTTAGAAAAGAAAACCACACAAACAAAAATGGCTTGTAGACCATCAGCACTCCATTTACTCATAATGCCCCCAGTGCAAAACTCATAGAAATGGATCCATTTTTTCTACAAGGACTGTTGAAGGGCAAGGCCTATGGCATCTGTTTCATCCCTTAACATCCTGCTAAACTGTAAAATGAAAAGGATTGAAAATGTTGGCATGAAGCTATTGATCATGTCTGCTGTGGCCCCCAGACAGGTCATAAAGACAAAATAGATGTCCCAAATTTATTTTCGAATCTGAAGTTCAGTGTTATAAAAGAACACCTGAAATACTTGGGATGTTTAAGAGCTGCTATATTTGAAGCTAAACCAACAATTTAATTTTATATGAAACTAAAGAATATGACAAAGGTTAGTATTTGCAATATGTATAATTTGTGGAATAAAGAACTGGAATATACAATCATGAAAAATCAACAAACCCAAGCTTTAATCAATATTAAATATTATTATGTATTAATGAAATTAATTCATCAAAAATCTTGTTTGGGTTTATTGGACTCCCCAAAGAATATTTTAAAAAGAATCATGATCAGATTTTTTGTGTTGGAGTTGTACAAAATTTGAAGGCTTTTTGACTCATATGATTTGGTTGCATTCATTTATGGCTTCTTTGGTTTCAAGTAATTACATATGTTAATAGAACTTTGGAGAAAAATGTAGTCATTAAAGATGCAAATGTGATGCTGAATTGCACTCCAAAAAAATGGAATTTGACATCTTATGAAGAACTCTGGCTCCATCATGCCTGGGGTTTGGCTAAGAGAATCCTATGTGGGTGGAAAGGAAACAAAATTCCAGATGTGAAAGTGGATTTAAGATATGTTTTCTTGTCTATTTTTGAAATGTCTTTATATTGTAGAGAGGAGAATATGAAGCAGTATGTTTCTACATGGTCTAGATTTAATAATACATTAAAGAACTGAGCTGGTTGTATGTTAATACTATATGGATCATTTTCTTTCTTTCTTTTAGTTTACTTTTATAACTATTAGCCATACTTTTTAATTGTACCATCACTACTGTATCATTTTTATCTTTGTTAAATTTCACAAATAATTTTTTGGAAAAAATTAAGAGCAGCTATGAGCAGGTATGATGTTACTAAATGGAGTTACTGAACTGCTTGTACAGGAACAGTTAAGGTGTATAACATGATTGGCTGTTTGAAATTTTTTGCTTATAGAATGAGTATTCAAAATTAACAAGCCAGGTTTATAATAGTAATAAAAATGGAAAATGAGCATGAGCACCATATATTAAAGAATTCAGATCTTATAAATATAGATTATGGTAGAATTTCTTAATATGTTGCAGCAAAAACAACAGAGACTCATAAAACAGTAAAGATCAACTACTGGTTACATGATCCATTTATAAGAAATACTGGCATAATAGTCATACAAATAATGTTGGATAGAAACATTTATTTATTTGAAATGTGTACCTGTAATTTGGTTTGATACTATTGGATTGTTTCCAGGTTTATTTAAACACAATGAAGACCCAATGAAATAAATAGGATTTGCTGCTCATCTTGTCCTACTGATTTCAGTGGGTCCATGCCACTGGATGTATGCTAATGTATTTTAAACCAACTAAATTACAGAAAATTATCAAGGAGACTGCTTGGGAAAAGCCAGAAGGCTAAGACAGGACAGGACAGGACAGGACAGGACAGGACAGGACAGGACAAAACAAAAAACATTCAAATAGTGTAAGCTTTTACAGAGGTGACTTGGATACCCATTCTAGTATATTCTTAATTATATGCAAGATAACCACAACTCAGTGGCTGACATTTTGAAAATAAACCTCCATGTGAATCTGACAGTAGGCTACTGGAGAGAGAATATATCAAAAACATTTCTACAAGGATTGTCAAACAGTGATCCCTATCCCTACAATAATCTGAAATATATAAGCATTTTTAATATCTATGCATGGACAATTTTATCAAGAATCAGGCCAGGTAAATCTTCCGAACAATTAAGCTAATCCTAAAACTTGAATAAACACAGAAATACAGTTCTTTTACCATTTAGAAAATTACGCTGGTTTTCCAAGATTTGGTTGATTTCATGGATCCACATTTGACGTACTCCTGGACTGGTGGAATGCAAAACAAAAGTCTCCATGACATCACCTGCTCTTGATGTTAGTGCAAATTTACATGGATCGTTGTCTACATTTTCCTCCAAGCAAAGGCAACTCACCTTTATTTAGACAGAAAAAAAGGAGGATGAGAATGTCTCATTTTCATCCCCATGTTATTATTTTTATTAAGCATATTCTAACAGCACCAGTAACACTGATCACTAGTAACTGCAGACCTTTATATACCTGAATGAAGCCAAAAATGCAGGGTTGAAATAGCATAATTCACAAATAATATCTGCCTGCCTGCACAGCCAAGTCACTTGCAACCATAAAGTCATCTGTCAAATACTGAAATACAACCAACTTGACAGCAAAGCAATACCTTGATATTTTTGAAAAAAAAACTTATTTTTTATTAAATCCACCCCCCACTTTTCTTTTTAACAGTACAATAAAATTGCATCAGGTCATAGGATAAATTCAGATGATACAAAGTAGAAAAATGTATCAGCTCAGTCCTTTCCTAATTTAACCAAAGCTTTCCTGCCTGGCTGGTTAAAGAACAATTCTAATTTGTATCTGCCAAGGAAATGCAGCAGGCACAGAAGAGGACGTTTATGTTTTGACACCAAATGACTTGTAAGTGATGACTGAGAGGCATTTTACACATACTAAACTTTGAGAAAAAGAAGCTCTGTAGGTAATCTGCAGAACTAGCACTGCGGAGTTAAGTGCTACTCACTTGTAAACTTTAGCCACATAGACACAACTTCAGGAATATACGCTAGTTGACTTCAGAACAAGTATTATTACTTCAGAACAAAGTTAAAAAGTAAGGCAAAATTATACCAGCTATAATGAATATTCACACTCAAGCTACATTGTAATTTCAACCAGCCAGTTGACAATCTGTGGTAAAATAAACAGTTTTGGAGAGGGTTGGGTTTTAATTTAGGAAATTCAAGATCAAAAAGTTGTCCTTTCTACTTAACAATCCACACAGTGATAAGAATTAAATGCTGCTCTGACTTCCTTGTGAAAGGGTGGATATACCTTGGATAAAATGCTATTCCAAACTCTGTTACTGACAAAAGAATCTAATATTGTTTTATAATTAGAGTCCAAGAAAAACAAGACTCAGGAAATTATTCAATGGATGGGCCAATGAAGAATACAGAACTCAAATTTTATTCTAGGGCCAAAAATATTGGACTCCTAGGGACTTAATCAGAGCAGCTGATTTCACATGTTTGGGCTCCTCTGTATAAGTTCAATGCACACAGAGATGTGGGAGCTATTTTGGATTTCCTCCTTGTTTTCTTCTGTATATCTTGCTTCACTCCATGTAAACAGTCTTGGTTTCGGCTTGATTCCAATTACAGAAAGAGGTGTTCTATACAGGGCATGCACACTGTAATACATCCAGGCTGATGTTCTTCCCCCATCTTCCCCTCATTCAGAACTGGGAGCAATTTTTGATTCTTGAAAGACAAGGATTCCTCTAAATAGGTTTCTCTAGCCTTTATTAAGCTTGAAGTAAACACAGAATCAGTTAAACTATGTCTCACTGGGCTTAACTTTTTTGATTGGTTATTTGTGCATCATAACTAGTGCAAACCATAAGCCTTTAGCCTGAAGCTGTGCATCACACAGCGGCAGGATGTGGGGTGAGAAAGGGACAGAACATTTCATGAGTCAGATGTGGCTTCTGGTTCCTAGGAAATATAATGCCAGTCATAAATTAAAAGATAGTTTCTTTCAGATGTAATTGTCAGAACGATGAAAGTAACAGGAAGGAAGGCCAGAAGGAAAGTATTCAGAGATATTTCAACTAGACTCCCTGATTACTGTTTTTTGAGCTAGTGGTTATTCCAAACTAAAAAAATGAACATCACAGGATGATCAAAATAGAATTAGAATGCCATTAAAATTCTATGTCCAACTGCACAGCTGAAAACACACACACAAATGTACCTTGATGCTGTTTTTAAATAAGAATCCGGGTGTTGAGAAACCTTTCTTTTTATCCAGAGGTTCACTGAATATCACAATCTGCTCAAAGAGGAAGACACGTCTTTCTTTGCAACGTGGCAAGAGCCCTGTATCTTGGTCTGTAACCATGAACGTATCTTGCAGCAACAGCTTACCCTGTGCAACGATTTTACCCTTAAAACAGGGATCAAAATAAATTTAATTAAACCCTTTAGCCCATCAACTGAAACAGCTGTTAGTTGAATACCCAAACTATTAGTTTCAAGTGAAACAGTAGTTACAGTTCAAGCACACCTACATCCTTGTATAACCCTCTCAAGAATTATTTATTCCTAAAGCTTCCCAATTTTGAGGAAAATGAGGAGAATCACATCTAAAGAAAAATGCAAAAAGGAAAGAATTTCACTGAAACAAAAATGATCTTTCTATATAGTATCACACAATTTTTCACAGGATTCCAGATTTCCTCAATATATATCATAATCAGTTCTGCGCAACAAGTATGTGCAGGAAAGTAACTGCCAATCTTATCTCATTCACTGAATTTCCCATGTGTAAGGATAATTTACACAAACTTTATCCAACAAGCATATGATCTAAACTTAGAAGCAGTGTTTTTACATACCCTGGTCAAACAACTCCTACAACTACTATGATAGAACAGATGTAAACAGGTTCTCTAAAAGAATGGAATGAGAGAAAAGAGGAGAAACAATACATTCTGTGTCTGGGTCCAGCCTTCAGAAAGAAGGATCATGATTCCTATGGCTATTTCTATCTTAAAGCTCTGATTTTCAGCCAACATCACATTCTTATGTTTGGATGTACCTGGGACAATGAATTTTAGTTGGCTCTCAGAAGAAAACTGACAGTCTGAAACAACTAAGAACATCCATAAGACACTCCCAGGTGGTTGTAACAGAAATTTGTTACAAAGAAAGAGTACAATCCCAAAAGAACTTACATCAAACCCTTGTAAACGACCAACATTCATCATGTCATTGCACCGTTTTGGGACAATGCACATTACTTCTACGGCTCTCTGTTGAATAAATGGAGAGATATTAAAGTACTAGTTGTACCCTCATCTATCACATCTATCAGATTCTTTAAATCAGTTTTTTTTTTCATCTAGGCATCCTCCAGATTTGTTACCACTTTCCATTACTCCCCATCAGCATAACTCAAACAAGATCTCGTTGCCCTAATGTTAGGATTTTGTGTCACAGATATTATACTTTTCCCCTATATCCACTACATACTATTTAGAATAAAGTGCCAGAGTTATTGTCATTTTTATGAGCCTAGGGACCTTGTAATAGTTGTTAATGGAAGGACTGAAAGGACAGCACCTAATTGAAAGTGGTATTTCATCACAATATAAATTCTTTAAGCCCCTTAAAGATGGGTTAACAATGCATAACTGTTGTTGCATCTACTACAGTTAGTGCCATTTTATGTGATGCAGACCAGCTTGCTGAACAGTCTGAGGTTTCAACCACTGACAGAAAGATAAAACACAGAAGGATCTACAGTGTCTGGAAAGGAGAGGAGGGGTGATTTGAGTTTTTGCACCTTTACTAGAGTAGTAAGAGGTTTTTGTAGTCAGCCACTACCCCCCCCCCCCCCCCCAAAAAAAAGAACACTACGCAGTTATATGTGTGTTGCACTGGATCCAAATGATGATGGGGAAAATAGCTGGCAGAATCCATTATGTGAAGACCAAAAGGGAGCAAAGAGAACACCAGTTGTCCTCAATTCCCTCTCACAGGATCAGGCAAACACTGACTTGGAGGGTCAAGAGCTTGTCCTCTCACAGGGTTCCTAAGTTTCCTCTGAATGCATTTTTATCACACACATTCCCATGCCTAGCTACCCATGCCTAGCTAATGGTTGAAGAGTGCCAAGATAAAATGACATCTTATGCTAAAGCAAAACACACTGGGACAAGGAGGAGCATGGAACTCCTAAAGAGAGTCTCTAATCATACTGCATTCTGTTGTTGCCACCTACTGGCCTGGGTGCATTAAAATGCATGTTAAAAGTGTCATCTCAAGGCATCTGACTAACCATCACTTTCCAATGTAGAAATTATATAACCTATTATCATCTTTACATAAACAGTGGGGTAGGGGGGAAAGCACTGATTTTGTAATAATTCTGCAAAAGTGTAACAGATTGTTATTACCAAGATGGTGTTAGGAGCTGTTTTAAAGCAATATTTTTATTGGTCTGGGACCATAAATACACTTTAAAAATAAGCAACATTTTTTAAGTACCTCTAATTCTGTTGTATCAAGATTAGCTTTTTTAGAGTATTTGAGGAAATCCTGTGAAGAAAAATCATGGAATTAGATCTTCCATTTAAAACAGATAAACAACTAAACTGAAAAGCCTTCTTTTTCAGAAACAGCAGATAATAAAATAGATATTTATCCATCATTCCCCTCCCCCCGTGTCCCCTTAGTGTTTTGAACTCTCTCCTTCCACACATTCACCTAGTCTTCTCTTTGCTTCAGCTGTCACTTTGTATTTTGCTTGAACTGACTATCCTTATTCTGGGCAATCTTACTGCTTTCTTTCAGACACAACTTTCAAATACCATTTTTCTTTTGTCAGATTCTTTAGATAGTAAGTTTGCAGAAATTTCATTTTAGTTATATTGGTAGTTAAATATAGTAGGTGAAGAGAAGACAGTAACAATGATATAGTAATACATGGTGCTAAGGATACACGTTAATAGACCTACATGTGCTTCGAAAAGGATTGGTAGTTGGACTTAACTGTGAAATGCTTTCTCATTATTGAAAGACAGACCCAACAGGAAAGAGTTAAGTCTATGTCTTCTAGCTAAAAGGTGGGCTTAAGGTTTCTTTTTGTCCTGTGTCCCCACCCCTTCAGCATTGGCTTCAGCTCAAATTAATTCTTCGTTATTGAATAAATCATTGTAACAGTATAAAACTTGTGAACAGCAAGAACACATGGGAAAATGGAAGAACAAGATTTCAGAGAGGGCTAGAACGGGGGGGGGGGTGGGGGTGCCCAGGAGGGTTCACAGCATGGCACCAGCTGCGGCTCCAGGGCAGGGGAGGGGGTGTAGCAGTTGTCATCTGAGAATCTCTGTTGGTTAGAGATGGAGTGGCTGTGGTCTGGGACTCCTCTGTATCCGGGGCCTTATCATCTCTGGTTCTGGATGGGGTAGCACTGCCCAAGACAGACCCAGTGAGCAACTTGGGGGGCCTCCTGGACTCATGACTCCTGCTCAAGGAGCAGGTGGCAGTCGTAGCTAGGCAGGCCTTTGCTCAACTCCGTGTTGTGCACCAGTTGAGCCCTTTCCTGGATTGGGAAGCCCTTCTCTCAGTCACTCATGCCCTGGTCACCTCTTGTTTGGACTACTGCTATGTGCTCTACATGGGGCTACCCTTGAAAAGTATCCGGAAGCTGCAACTAGTGCAAAATGTGGCAGTGCAAGCAGTTATGGGTACCTCTAGGGCTGCACATGTAACACCTCTGCTGCGTGAGCTGCACTGGGTGCTGGTTTGCTTCCAGGTCCAATTCAAGGTGTTGGTTATGACCTTTAAAGCCTTGCATGGCATGGGCTCAGGTTACCTGAGGAACCGTCTCATCCTGGTTACATCCACCCATCCCACCTGGTCCAGCAGAAAGGGCATGTTGCGGACCCTGTTAGCTAAAGAATTCCATTTCCAACTGGCAGGGTTGAGGAGGAGAGTTTTTTCCACCATTGCCCCCACCTCGTGGAACATCTTGCCCCCTGAGGTGATGCTGGCCCCCACTCTCCTGGCTTTCCAGAAGAGGATGAAGACCTGGCTCTGCCACCTAGCATGGGGATCTAATGAGGGCTCACAGCACTGGGGTGGTTGGTGGTTTGATGTTTCTTCCCTTGACTTTTAACCCTACACACACACACACACACACACATGATTTTTTAATTGTTTTTATCATTTTTTATGTGTAAGCCGCCTAGAGACACTTGTATAGTGGGATGGGTGGCATATAAATTTGATAAATAAATAAAATAAACAATGTGTAACCATTAGCAAACACTATTTGACCTTTGGTTGTTTGAGCTGTCCCTGAATCTATCCCTTTTCTATAATGTGTGATTGTTGGGACCCTCATTTGTTGACCAAAAAAGTATTTCATAGTAAGCCTAACTTCTGTTTTAGTCACTGAAGATGGATCCAATAGGAAAGGGATCTCCTGTAACAGTTTTCCCAGTGAACAGTTTTCCCTGATAGCACAGACACCAAAGGACACATCTGTGGAAGCAAACTTATCTTTGTTATAATGCTTAATCAACATAAGATTGTTCAACACAGATTGTCACACAACAAATGTTTGTTAATAGACCTCTACTACTGATGTAGCCACCCCTTCAACTGATGCCAGCAGGAACTTCTTTCTTGCTGGCTTGATGCATTTCCTGACCACTCATCTTCTTAGCCTATTAATCTCTCACAAAATAGGGAGCCTATCAGCCAACAGGCCCTCTAGAATATGTTTGAAGTATATTCTTAGGTCTGTGTGCACATTTAGCTTTTGCCAGATTTGTTCTCTACGATGGAAAGGATCTGGGCAGAATCTGGGGAGCATAATCTCTTGTGCTTAGGGAAGTTTGGAATTGATCTTGGCCATGAAGCAGGGATCTGGTCCCAGTACCACCTTGTCTTGATTGACTACATACAGATCCTCCTTCAAGACAGAGCCCTTAATTTCCCATCCCTTCCAGCTGAAGACAGGGGTTATCAAAAAGGCCATCTTTCAGGTGAGGATGTTAATGGGGATCTCTCTGAGGGGTTCAAAGGGACTAGTTGTTAGAGCCCAAAGAACCAAAACTAGTCACATGAGGAGAAATGGTGAATGATCAGGGGTGAGAGGATGCTTACACCTCTGATGAAGTGATGTACTGGAGAGTGGCCAGACAGAAGTGGATTTCCAAATGTGACATAGTAATTTAAGTGCAAATAGGTAGCATCCAAGGTTACTTACCTTTAGTAACAACTGATACTTCATAATTCTTTGCACTGGTTTTATCAGCAAATCTGTGAGCTGAAGTCTATGACCCAAACGTTGCTTCAGGTCCTAGTAATAATAAGTAAAGTTCAGATTAGTTTCCATAGTTTAAGAAGATTCGTTAGGTATGTTTGGCTTTAAATTTCCCCACAGTTTCTCCTATGCTTAATTCTCAATTTTAATTAGAAAATAAATTGAGATATTTTGGTTTTCATTTATGTAAAAGTTTATCAATAAACACAACTTTGTTCCATATACATTCCTGGGGGGGGGGATTCTTTTTTATTTGAGCAAGAGAGGGAGAGAAGCCCTATTGTTTCATGCTGTTGCAACTGGTCCTATCATCCTTTGCCTGAATGAGTGACAAGGGGAATGCCTGGCTGAATTCAGTGCAGTTTCCTAGTGTTGTACAGTTTTGGGAAGCTATACGTGGGGGTGAGTGAGCTTCAAATAGTGTCATTGCATTTGGGGAAAAAACAATCATCTCACTTCACTTTGCAATATAAGAGAGCCAGGTCCATCCTGTCAGGTCTGACAAAAAAAGGTGGTAAGATTTTCCCCAACTGGCCTCTGAATTATATTTAATTTATCCTTAGTCACTCACATTCACTGAAGTACTGTGTGATCATTCACATTTGGGAGCACAGCTGGCCTACTTGCCTATATCAAGCTGTCAGAATCAGCAATATAAAAAGAACTTTACACATAAGACATGGTTGAATAAAAATATCCTTATTAGCTATAAGTACTAATGTCCTCTATCACCTTCTTTTTGTTCTTTCCCCCTCATCTGAGCCTCCTTAGTCTGGTATGTATAAGCAATTTGGGATCTATGACTACATCACAGATTCACTTTAATCAGTTATTGTGATTTAGCTTTACAATGAAGTCCGGGGGTACATGTAATCCATCTTTGAACTGGAATTTGATATACAGAGATATTAAATGTCAGAGCTAATAGACAGGAAACACATACATTCATTTGGTAAAAATAAACCAATTACAGCCCAATCCCAAGGGTGTTAACATATCAGAGATGGAAAAGATTAAGTGATTTGGAAAAGATTATAGCTGTTTCCCTTCTACCAAGAGGCACAGATATATCCTCCCACTCCTTTGGCACTTACCTCAAAAAATGTATCAATGTATTCTGAGACAATATGCTCAGACTTTGGTTTATTTTGGCAATAAACTATATACATGTGCAATCTTCTCTCCTGGAATGAAGGGAAAGAACAACAAATGTGTATTGCAGAAAAACATAAAGCAAACTGACATGAACTAAAATGGAGGTTACGGTAGTCTGCAAATTCTGGTGCTGTTCTGGATCACCACAGCTTGAAGAAACCAAATGTATACTAGATCTCCAAAGATAGCAATTATATCTACAACTCTAGCACCACCTTTTCCAAATAGAAGCACTGTAACTATAATTGAGGTGTATACTGTGTTCAACTCTACACCTTTTTTATCAACATAATGATCCAACTAAACATACAATGAAGTCAGAACATAACTATCATTACAGTTTTAATAAAATAATTATTGAACTGATTCGATATACACATACATATGTCCAAAGCACTGATTTCCAAACTTTTTGCTCTCAAGGAACAAAGATGGGCTTTGCTAGTCACCAGCTCATACAGGTATTGGTTTAGATTTTATAACATGTTTTCAGTGCAAGTGGAGTCAAAGCAAGATCTAAAGGTCACTTTCATTTTCTATAATGGGGAAAAATGAAGAACACCCTACATAGCCCCAAGTCCTATGATCACTACTATGATCTTATTGACAACGGCCTTCACCAATTAGTTTAGGTATTCATAATAAACTGAGCAACAACTACTTATACAAATTTCTAGGCACTGAAGATACATGGAGGTCACAATATGAGAAAGTTTTGACCACAAGGAAAAATCAGGAGTCACTGCAGCAGAGGTATCAAATACATGCTTGATACCACCCACACATTTAACCCATCACAGTTTTAAGAACTGGTTCACCAGACAAAAAAGCAGAACAGTTTTGATTGTTTGCACAGTGAACTTCCAGAAATCTAGTTTAAGCTGAGTAAGAGCTCATCTGCACAGCAGCTGTAAACTCTTTGCCTCTTATGTTGATTCTGGCTGGAAATTAAGCTAGCTTAAGAAATTGCTGTCTCGATTTCAAGGCAGGTTGCAGGTGACATCAGGCTTTTCTGTCATCCAGAAACATCTCCATGCTGAGGCAAGCAGGATGTGCAGATGAGCCTAAGCTATGCAATTTAAAGAAATTAACTTGCACCACAGAATGCTGAAGGTTCCCTAATGCCTCCTTTCTGATGGTCAAGGAAACCTGGAGGGATTTACATGGAAGAGAGGCCAATAGTAGATTTTTATTGTTCTTTCTGGTTGTTCCCTGTTCCTCTTTTCCTAGAAGCCAAGGAAGATCTGCCATCAAGGAACTGAAAGGGGAAAGCTTCAAATGCTTTCCAGCTTTTCTTCCCCATAGAGAAGCAGCAATCATGGAACTTTCAGATGTTCTGACCACGCTGGAATCTTGCTGCTTTTCCATCTGTTCAATTCTTTCTTAATGTGAGGAAATCAAGCAGACTCCCAACAGCTCCTACTCCCAACAGTCTTCTACATGACTTAGTGACTGTAACAAACACAAGTTAATTTCTTCCACAATGCAAGTTGACACAATGCATAGCTTAGGACTTAAGTGAATAACGTCTGACAGTGAAGAAAGACATACTGAAAAAAAGTCTCCAGAAAAGGTGAAACTGTGGTAGATTGCAATAATAATGAAATAAGCTGATTTCTATGCTTTAACATCATTCACAAGATCAAGGCCCAATGCAATCTGAACCAAGATTTGGAGAGTAAAAAAAAAAAAAAAAAAAAAAAAAGGTCAAGGCTAATGAGAAATGCACCTCTACTATGGGAATTTATTTTTAAACAATAACAGGAGTCAGGAGCTCTGTCAGTATGTCAGTGAGAGGATAAGTAATTGCCAATTATAATAATCTATAGAATTTTGATTTAAAAGTTGACATTTTTATCCATCCCTGTCTTGTTTATTGCTACATAGTCATGTAGAAGATACCTTCCTCCAACTGCTCTGTAGTAAACAGAATAAAAGGGCAGTTGGGCCTCAAATCAGCTTTTGATAAGTATGAAGAGAAACACTGAGGAAAGCATATCTCCTTGGTCTCTCCAGGCAGAACATATTTATATCCTTTTTTAAACCTGCCTTTCAATTAACTACTGGAGCTAAGGGGCAAGACCTCAGTAATGGCCTCTTCCTTGAAGTTTTATTAAATATGTTGCACTTTACGATACTCTTGTTAAGACTGCTTGATGTCCAGAAAGGAAGCTTGTAAATTTATTTTCAGTACAAAGGGTAGCTAGTAACATTTTTTAAAAATGCTGATTCATAGGATTTGGATCACTATAATCCAAAAATATCTATCATTTTTTATTTTTTCTACCCCTCTCTAATTTTAGATTGTCCACATTATTCTCTGCTAGGATTCAACATGCAAAGCCATGAAATTTCCTCTTTTACTGTTCCTAAAAGGTCACTTATGAACCAAGAGGACTGTGAATCCCTGTCTTTTTTTCAAGGTTTTCAATCCCTGCCACTTTCACTTAAAAGACAAGAAAGAAAACAAATGAAGCAAAAGAAGATTATGCAATTAAGTAATAAAAATATTATTCATAAAGTCAGCAGTATGTGGATGAGTGGTTGAAAAGGCTGTCTATAAATATTCAGATTAATGATAAAAATATCCTTAATATCCTTAATTTATAATATGTTATAAATTATCTTTGTCATTCTTACATTAACCAAATTTTACTTAGTAAATTAACTTCCTCCATTGAAGTGTTGTTCTGGATAGAACTACTGAATACTGATATATTCAGTATATCAGTATATATATATATATATACTCATATATATTCAGTAGTGAATATATGAGATCCTGAAGAGAAATACAAAAATGTTTGTATTTCTCTTTAGGATCTCATATATATTCACCCACAGACAAACGTGCATACTGTATTCATGCTTCCAAATTTCCTTGTTTTTAAATTCTGCATTTTAAAATGTTTTTGTTTAATTTTAAAAAAGGTTCTGCACATAAAATGGGAACTTGGTGCTCATACTTACATGTTTAACAAAAAGCGATCCTAATTTTTCTGGATCCTCAAGGCACTTCTCTAATTCTCCTAAAAAGAAACTGCAGAGAAAAAAAACACAAAAACAGAACTTTTGTTTGTTTCAATAGGGCAAGAAGTAATCGTTTCAAAATAGATTGATTGCATTTGCTCCACTGAAGATTATTGCCTTCTGATCCCTGCTTCAATGAAGATGTGTGGAGAACACATCTGAGATTGCCTGCATGGAGCTGACTAAACAGTAATTTTCCCTGTGTAGAATATCCTGTCAGAAACTGGGTCATAACAAACAGACATCAAGTAGTAAATGTTTCCTACCTTTCATATAGTAGTAGTAGCTGCTAATACTAAACAGAACACGTATCAGGACATTTACTCTTACATACCTCTAAACTTTAACAAAAACAAACTGAAGCATTATCTTTAACCAGCACACCTAAGGGGAAAAAAATTCACCTTAAATAAATAATGTCTCAAGAGCCTGTACTGAAAGCTGAGAACTGGATATAGTCCAAGGCCTATCTATTAAGGATTCATCACTCATTCACAGACATATTAAAGGGGAAGGGAGACAGGTGGCCATTTTGAGACCTAATAATAATTGTAATAAAGTTCTTCCACATACAGATTCTTCAGAGATAGTCAAATCCCTTCTGAAATGCCTTTTGAGTGTGATTAGTTCATCAGACAGTTATTTTTATCTGTAGACTTTCCAATATCTGTCTCTCATATATTCAGCCCAGGGGGCAAATGCTGTTTGCTATCTGAACAGGTCTCAAAATAGAGATGTTATCTATGGTAGACTTCTTCAATTACAAAATAGAGGGACTTAAATTTTCAACTAAGTCTGAAAGAGGGCAATCAAAGCTTCTGCCTATAATTAAAAGAAATGTTATTACTGTACATCTGAAGGATTTAAACCTATCCACATAAGTACAGGGTGATCTTGATGAAGCTGCATGGGATGTCTAATAGTAATAGGTTATTAGAAACAATGAGTAGCTATTGAAGCATCATTCTAATACATACATGTACTTCAACTCCTAAAACTTCCCAGCCAGCATAGGATTGCTGAGGATTCTGGGACTTGGAAGTCTATGCATCTAGGGGGTGCACCAATCACTAGTTTGCATTATCTACATATCCATGATGAAACTGAACTAATCTTCATCTGCAAAGAATAGTCTGCTCTCTTGGGCTCAGGAAAATCCATGTCAAGCATAGTGCCCCTACTCTGAACAGCAATTTACTAAAAATAAACTGCTTATTTTGATAAGGAATGTCTGACTGACCATGCCATTTTCATTTGTTCTATTATTTACCAGAATATGTTAAGTCATATATCAAAAGCAAAGTGGACTGTGGAATAAAGAATGGTAGATGCCATTTATTTGTGTCACTTTCATATTATATCATAATAAATTGGGATTTTGGGGGAAAAGGGAAGGGGCAACAATACTTTTGGCTGCATCTGAATTTGTTCTTCTATGGAACTGTACAAGTTGAAGAAAAGTGGGAAAGGAAAATGTTATTAATGTGACATAATGGCTACCCACAGGTAAAATTGGACTACGTTTTGCTGAAACAAAAACAAATCAAATAAAGAAATAACTTCTTCACCTTTATCATCTTTCAAGCCCATCCAAATCTTTTTTCCAATATGGTATTTTGTGATATTTGGGCTTTGTTTACCCACCTCTTCAATAAGTCATGCAAGATTAAAAACAATATGAAATTTACTCAAAAATAAAAACCATACATACTCTCTGTGCCAGTCATAAATTTGATGAATGTTGCCAAACACAATTTTGTCTTTTCCTTTCATGTCATCAGGAACACCATCTTCTTTCATGAGCGCCATATAACCCTAAAATAAATTAGCAAGGAAAATCAATAAGGGTCCTGTTATTTATCTGCTGGTATATTTACATTCAGTCTGATGCCCTCTATTCACCAAATATGTGTTTAAATTTTACAAAAATGCTTAACATTTCTTAACAGAAAAAAACAATGCAAGGTGATTCTGAGCAAGTTTTTTGTTGTTGAATGCCAGTGTCCTACTGGATGTGAAAGTCCACCTCATCCAAGCCTTTATCAGGCTGGTGACCTTTTTGCCTACAATTTGCAAATTTCCCAGCCAGTATGAACAAAAGCAAAAATCCTAACGTGCACAAGGTGAGCAACTAGAAATCACTCATTTAGCAGCAGAAAAATGATTTGCCCAAATTGTTGAAAAGAAATTAAAATCCTTCCCATAATGGCCAAACGTATCACTCTAATAAGCCTTGAACTTCCACATGTAATGTTATCAGTTTGGATGCTTTACCTATAATGCCATGACTCATCAACAAAAAAGAACAAGGAGAGACCAAAATAAAATATTCATCTGAAACTTAATAGCAGCATAAATACACACACCTATTCTGGTTGCTAGGGAAAGCTTATGTCATGTTTAAGTATTATTCCCAGTAAATAATACTAGTTTGAATTGATTTCTTGCCTATATGCTTGCTTGCTTGCTTGCTTGCTTGCTTGCTCGCTCGCTCGCTCTCTCTCCCTCTCTCTCTCTCTCTCTATATATATATATCTATATCTACATGCGTATGTAACTGCCTGGTACAAGACTTTCCCAGACAATTTGGGCCAGCTAATAGTTCTAAATGCATCTGTAATTCTCCTACATTAATACACATGATAACCTGTTAGATATTTATTCTGACCCAAATTACATCTGCTCAGAATCAATAACTTTATGATTATAGCAGTATGCTTTTCAGTGTTCAGAAACGAGTGGCTCCATGAACTTTTCCTCTGTGAACTGAACCCAGATACATGATTATGTGGATAGCTTTTGATCCTGAAGTGGTTCTTTGTGCAAAATCATACATAGAAGTTGCATTCACAAGAATCTTGAAGAGATTAAAAAACCTTTGTATGTTGTTTGACATAGAACTGTTCTGTACATAAACTCCTGGAACATGTATAGCTATATATGGTAGTACATGAAATAAGTGTTTGTTATTTCATAGCAGTTCCAGCAGAAGATTCATTATAGCCTAATACTACTGAGGCATTGAACAATATTGATCCTCCAAATCAAGAATTTAATACAATGAGTATCAATAAAATTGGTGTTGGGAAAACTCTACAGCAGATATGTGTTTGTGTGTGTGTGTGCGCGTATCTATATCTATATATCTATATTTATATCTTTATCTATATATCTGTAATCAGTCAGTTTTAATTAACTTCCCAACTATCAGCTACCTTACAACTCTTAAACTTTTTCCTTCATTCAAGGGTTCTTGTATCTATTAACATGCATGATGATTAAAATATGCTTCAGCTGTCCATTCTAAAACAGTAAGGCAGTCAGTTATTCCATTGCTTACACTCCTACACAAGGATTCAACAGAGTCCTTTGCTACAAATATTATATCAAGCCAGTTCTAAACATTCAACAACTTAATTTACAACAGATTCAATAAACAGCATGCACTGCTAGTCTTGTATAGGAATGGAAACTAATTATTGCCAAATTTTGAAATTTACATGTCTAGATGTCTATAAACGGTTGCACTGACGGTTGATAAAAATTCCTTTTGAAAGATATTATGGTCAACACTCCAACAGCATCAGGAAATGTTATTCGGCGATTGCAAATTTTAACTGATTTTATTTTTAACCAAAAAGAACCAGTATACTAAATGAAAAAGAAATTAAAATAGATTTCTTGAATTATTGCTAATAATATCTTCTAAAGATGATTGGAATGGTAAATTCATGCTTCTGATTTGATTAATAAAAATTAGAACCATTCTGCTAAGGATGAAACATACCTCTACTACATAGCCAAGATCTCTCACATAATCTCGTTCTGTCTCCACTAATTCCTGTAGGACATACCTGTAAAATTATGAAACAGTAAAATGACAGAGAGAAGAATTTAATAATACCAATTATCAGTTTATGTACATTCAAATACAAATAATATGAGAACATTCTGGCTGTATTTAGATAGCTAATAATCTAAGCTATTAATTGATTAATTATTAAGAACTACTTAAAACCAGAGATTATGTTATAATAAGAAATGAACAAAATGATATCCCCTCATAGATCTGAATGGCTCTCACTCTGATGATATTTCTGGCTACTCTCCCATGCATTGGAGTAGATTTAGGGTGGAGCCTAAATACTTGCATATTATCCCAGTAATCAGCCTTAATATTAGTTTAACCATTATTTTCAGCCCAGGGAGTGTAGAACATTTGTCATCCAATGTAAACTATCAGTCCCTATTTTGTTTACAATGTCAGATTTGACATATTTGGTCCTTAGCCTATGGTCATTCTAACCCCTCTGGATTTGTTGGAAAAGGAACTAGTTTTCCCATAAGAATGTACTTGGGTGTAGTCTTTGCTATGAAGACAAAGAGCTCCCCACCTACTATGGCTTCATTCATTTCAGTACAAGATCAGGAACTTTTAGTTAAAACTTAAAAAAGGGAAAAATGTCAATAAGCTGCAAGAGATTCGTAAAGGTAACTGTTTTTTCCCAAAATTTATTTTAAAAATGTTTAAAAATTGTATGCCAAGTGGATTTTCTATATTAATCTATTCCACAATTAGATGTACTACTAGGTGCATTCTTGGTCCTTCTGGTTATCATTTGAGTGAAGCTAAGAACAACAATTTAAGCATATTAGCTGTGAGATCCACACCTTTCTAAAGGAGTCCTGCTTTAGTTCTTTAATTGGTGATGTTGTCTCCATGATTTAATGTGCAATGTTAATTATTGTACTTGAAAGGACAATTTTAATGGTGAAATTACTGACTTCATATATGCAGTCTTGATTCATCAGATACAAGATGGGACAATAATCTTAATCAATCTCTTTGCTATCCTTTTGAAAGCATTAGAAACCCAAGTTTGGTCATGAATAATAAAGAAAACTGTCAAAATATGGCAGAATCTTCAAAAAATTAATCATGTTTAATTTTGTCTTAAAGAAGAATGAAAACAACCTTAAAGGCTTTATATCACAAAAAGCAAAGGACAGATGTTCTTCTTAAGCAATGACAGACTGTAAAAAAATTGATAGTCTAGTCTTACTGTCTCCTCTTTAAAGAACTGGATTTCCGTTCCTCCATCTCATCAATGGGTGATGAGGAGGAGAGAAGTGAGTTGTCTGAAGGATTGAATGATGGGCTGCTGCTGTCACCCTGGTCTACCATAAGTGAACTCGGGCGATCCTCTAGAGCCTAAGAGCAAGTTGAAAAACATTGTTTATTTCCTTTAAATTGCGTGCATTGCAAATCTAATAGGAGCTGGATGACATCTTACACACAACTTATTTAACTATCAATAATACATATCCTATTATTTTATTAGTTTAAAAAAGATGCTACTTACAACTTACATTTTCACTATTAGATAAATTAACTTTAAAAAATAACTCCAAGTTATTACAAACTTTTTCCTCTGTTTTTATTTCTCCCAGGGGTATTTGGGTGGCCATACTTGGGGTAAAACATGCTGGGTAGCACATTTTTATCTAGATCAAGTGAGATTCCTATACTCGTATGATTCATATGACCACATAATATACCACATATGCGAGTCTGAACTTTCTACTGGATGCAGGCAAGCAAGCAAGCAAAACCAAACCAACCACTCACCATTTTGCTCTTCACAAGCTCCTCTATTGCACTGACAAGCTCTGCTGCACTGGGAGTTTCTGAGCTGGTAGGACGTGCCAATAAACGAGAAGATGTCTACAGAATGGAGTTAAGGTGGGGATGGAGAGATGGAGGGGAGGAACCCATCTTATTAAACAAATATTTTTTATAACTTTTTAATGGCTAATTCACCTCACTTCCTACTTCTATTCAAACAACACAGCAAACCCTGCTACTGACAAAGGTTATACTCTCTGTATCTTTCACTTACTTGTGACATACCATCTTGCAATGGTAATATACAATTGGCTTGTGGGGAACCTTAAATCTTTCTGTATCACCTACTGTATTTCCTGCTGAAGTTAATTATATTTGAACTGTGGGTAAGAGTGAAACTTCTTTAGAATTGAACATTCTAAAGAAGAGCAGGAACATTTTGCTTACAAGGAAAATTCCGCATACCATTTATTTTCCTGAATCTAAGCATAAAACATAAATCTAGAAGATCTCTGACCTCAAAAATTACAGGGCTCCAATTTCTGGCTGCAAATGATGAGAAATGGTGTGGACAGTGAAAGCTTCTGGGAGAAAATTTCAGGGATTAGTAAATAAGCAAGTCTGTTTGCAGACTGCATGCATCCCTAAGTAACTGGAATCTAAACAAGTAATATAAAGCTCACTTCATAATACAAGCACAGCACCATGTCCCCCATGCAAAATATTTCATGCTTTTTTCACTACTGTACAGAAATGTTTAAAATAATCAAGAAACAGTGTTTCAGAATATGGAAGTTTGTTCATTCTTATCTATATGAGAAGATTGGCTGCCCCATAATGTAAATAATACTTGAGTGTGTTCTAAATGGCTTCAGTGAGACGGGGACACAGGAAATGGGGGATCTACATGAATACATAGAAATTGTGTCAAATCAGACAGAACAAAAAATCAACATAATGCTAATTAAAGGTGATTTTTTTTTTTTTGGAAAAAGGCATCAAAGAAAAAATACTGCATAGCAGCTCTTGTAGCAATTGTTATAAAAAGCAATTTAGAAAGCACTACCAAACACATTAACTACAGACAATGCAGGTGTGTTCCAATGACTCAAGTCTTCATTTGCTGACACCCAAATTATGACCCAATGACTCAAGTGTTCATTTGTTGACACCCAAATTAACATGGCTTGACAGATCTGTGTGTGTTAGGATACTGCATTTACTTCTGACTTGGTGTGATATCTGCAGTAATATGTTGGTTTGCAAAGTAGTCTCTAGATTAGAGATCTTGGTTTGCTTAACAAAAGCATGCTTGGAGTTAAACTGGGCTTTGGTCGTGCTTGGTTCTGCCCAAACTGATCAGTACCATCCTCACAGTATGGAAAGTAATACTGTATGTCAGAAAGTGGAATGGAAACAAATGTTATAAATGGTAGTATCCAAGAAAAAAAATGATGAAAAGGAGGTAATAAATGCT
This sequence comes from Liasis olivaceus, assembly GCA_030867105.1. Classification (NCBI taxonomy): domain Eukaryota; kingdom Metazoa; phylum Chordata; class Lepidosauria; order Squamata; family Pythonidae; genus Liasis; species Liasis olivaceus. Next base: position 83,287,370 of record CM061350.1, read on the forward strand.
GTGAGAATCTTGAAAAATGGCAATGGTTCAGGTTTAGATACATTTAGTAATATTAAATTTGAATGTAGTTTGCTTATGGAGCAGCTGTGTGACTTGGTTAGCATCACCAAGTTCATGAAAGAACCGTTCCCCTATATAAAAGGAAGGGCAGCAAGAATGAATGCAAAATCTACAGGGGGATTAGTCTGTTGAATGTGCCAGGGAAGGTATTTGGCAGAATTTTGACTGAAAGACTACAAGAGGTGAAAGTAAGCAAAACCTGGCAACTGTTGTTTGGCTTTATGCTGGCAGGTATATGCAGACTAGATTTTTGCTCTTCAGCAAGTATCTGAGAAATGTAGAACTGTGAAAAAGAAACCGTATTGTACATTGTTGATTTAGAGAAGGCATGTGATAAAGTGCCACTAACCCATGAGAACTGAGATTTCTCTTTTTTATTCATCTGCTAGAAATTCTACGCAATCAACATTTTTTTTAATGGAAGACTATTTGCAATATAAAATTACTTTTCAGAGTGGAAGTGTTGTTAAGATATGGCTTCCCTCCTTGTATGTCCATGCATAGTAAGACTGAAACCAAGTCTCTGCCATAGACACTGATATTAACACCATGAGGCAATAGAGATAGTGAAGGGAAGCTGATGGAAATCTGCGGATCTCAGACTGGTTCCTGAGCTCCGTATGCACAGAGGTAAAAGACAAAAGTCAGAGGTTGTTAAAATAATTTATTGTACTTAAAATTTCAGCTGAAATCTTTGTGAAAAGTGTATGTACGTATTGTGTGTCTGTGTCTGTGAAACACATGACACAACTGCATATAGGAAGCATTACTCAACTCAGAGAAGAGAGTGGATGAACTCTTTGTCAAGTAGGGCTCATTTACACATTGCAGCTACTGCAGCAAGACCTACATCTGAGCCAAAATATTTGATTTTCTAAATAAGCTAACTAAGAGCAGAAAGGATTTTAAGCCTGAGGGACTTTTTATTAATGTCTAAGAACACTATACTGTAGATTCTGTCATCATTCTGTATACCGTGGGAGCCTTTTTCACCAGCTACCAGGAAATCCCCTCTGCCATCAAGGATGTGGCTACCGTAGCAATGATTAACATCCATAGGAGAAAGCCACAAGAGTTCCAGAAAACGAAGAAGGAAATAAAAACCCATACCCTCAACCACTGAAAATGCCTGGCTTTTTGAGAATGATGGCATGTTGCCAAAAAAATAAGACACCCCTTGAGCTCACATTATAAAATTAATTCTGAGTACAGTGAAACCTCATTTTAACAGACCAATTAAGGGAGGAGGTATTTGGTATTCACAAACAGATATTAAATTCAAAAGCATGTTTTTGACATGACTGCATGCAATTCCATTGTATCAAAGTCCATTACATCAAGGTTTCACTGTACTTTAAACAGAATAGAAACTGAAGGTATCTGAAGTATTGGGTTTTTTTAAAAAATTGGAAAATAACTATTCAGTGTCTGGAGAACGACTGAGGTTATGAACTACTACCTTTCTCTCTACATAGATGAAAATAAAATTCTACACTTCCAAAAAGTTAGAGTGAATCAGATGTAAATTACACTGAAGTGGATGCCTTCCAAAATTCAGAGTGTGAGCTCAAACAGAAACCTAGGTTAATTATTTAACATATGAGTAACAAAACCACTTCCTCAAGAAGCTTTGCACGAATAATGGAGAACTGACAGATCCATAATGAAAATGATAGAAATAATTTGAGCATGCCAGATGCAACAGCCAGTACCAGTGTGCTGCACATGGTTAAACCCAGTGAGGTGCATTTAGCTAGCTTTCCCCTGATCTTCGAAAAATGAATACTGAGATTGATCTGCTCTGGGATTTTATGATTTTGGGGTTCATTGGCCTTTTTCTTGTTTTGTTTTTATCTATATCTATCTTTGCATTGTTGAATTTTACCTAATATTTTATCTGTTGGACTGAAACTGATTTAAAAGCCCATAGAGCCAGAACAGAGAATAGAATAGAGAATAGAAGTTTACAAATTTAACAGTCTACATCAAATCCTTCTGACGAAATGCATAGAGAGATGTTTCAGGAGCTAGTTAGTTAAATACGTTTTTTTTAAATTTGGAAGCAGATTTTTGAATTGATACATGTTCTGACCATGACCATTAAAACTAGAACAAAGTACATGCAACAGCTAAATGCAAGTGAAATAATTATGTAAATTGTCTTAAAATTGCATAATTTCTGCAAAATCTCTTGTGCAGATTATAAATGTCCATGATCCAGAATTTTATCACCATAGAATACTAGGGTTCTGGTCATGATCCAGTTGGCATTGCAGTGGGCTCTGAGCACTGGGAACCAATTGTTACCCCACCTATTCTGCCAGAGAAAGTCTCTCCAATTGATTTACCTTATCATCCTGCGAGTCTGGCTGAAGCAGACTATGTTGCTGGATTGCCATTGGAGGGGGAAGTGGCACAGTGTCAGCCCCTTCTTCACCTTCTTCCTCTCCACAGCTCTGCATGCCAGACGAGGATGATTTGGAGAGGGTGCCACTACTCAAGCCTTCATTCCGGCCTCTCTGCAAAGAAAATCATATTCATACTTATTGCTTAGATGGTGCTCAGTCATATTCAAAGTGCTTTATAACCTTTATATTTAAAAGAGCCTTATATGATAAGCCAGTATTCCTGAAACATAGCTCATTTTCTTTTTCATTTTGTCAAACTGGCTATCAAACCTTAAAATTCTGAGTTCTAAGAGCACTCTATGACCTTTCTAATACTCTAATAACCTCGAGGAAAGTTCAGCTGTGACATTCTTTTGACCAAACAAAACCTCCTAAATTCTACTTTAACTAGCGAAGAAGCCCAGTTCCTACTAGTGCCAAGTCAGAATTTTTAAAATTGGCCCAGTTCCTACTAGTGCTAAGTCAGAATTTTTAAAATTATTATTAATTCACAAATCCAATATTATTACAGCTTGGTGTTATATGAGAACCAACCATTTTCACTATAAAATCACTCTCTGAGTGATTGCCAATTATTTTGGATATTTTTATTTATTTATTATTGTAATTTTGTAATTTTAATTGATTTTAATTGTTTTGTAAACCGCCCAGAGTCATTTAACGAGATGGGCAGTGACCAATTCGATAGATAGATAGATAGATAGATAGATAGATAGATAGAACATTTTCAAACTAATTTTAGCTGCGTTTGATGGGACTTGAGTTATGTAAATTTCCACTTAATGTAGCATAAGGAAAATGACCTTGATAGAGATATACAGGAACCGCTGCCTAGATAAAACGTGCTGAAGCATTTTTAAAATCCAGAATGATATAACATTTAGAAGGGTCTTGAGCAGATGCCTCCCTAATTCACTTAAGTATAAGGAGAAGGAAATACAGCAGAATTAGATTTGCAAGATTCTGTTATTATAGCCAATCTTGATAAAAGTAGTTTTATCCTTTCTGTGAAATTTGCCAAATTCAAATAATTTAGTTTAGACTTCCCATTCTTGTATTGGGAAGTTTACTGCATTGGTAAAATGGGTCTACTAATAAATATTTCTTTATATCCTCACGAATAAGATGTGGTGAATCTTGCATGCTTCTCCTCTATTCTCTTTATTAGGGAATGAAAGTTTCTGCTTTGGCACTTTAAGTAAGTTCACATATCCTATTCAGCTGAAATGTGAACTGAGGGGTTTTGGTTTAGCATACTTTGTGAAGATAGAGATTGTAGCTACTGACTAGTTCTTTATGGGTCTTAAATAGTCCAGCAACATCCCAAAGTGGGGGGAAGGCAAAAATATGCCCTGTTAAAACATTTCTAGGAGGTTAATGGTTGAAGGAGCCCTAAACCCTTGAAAACATACAAACGCTTTTCTTCAGTACAGCAAGACAAAGTTTGTGGATTTAGATTCAGACCATTAATTGTAATTACCATCAAACCATTTTTTTTTATTCCTTACTCTTTCCTTGTAATGTACCTCTTAATAGCAGGGCAGAACTAGCAAGCCAGATTCCTCTCCTCCTTCTGCCTTTTCCTGGCACCCACAAAATATGCAAAAATAAAAATGCATGTTTTGGTCTCTCTTAAGGGTTTGTCAAACATCTCCAAAGGGGATCCTCCTTTGTGTCCATTCCTTTGATGGTGGACTTGATGCCCCTGGCAGCCTCTGACAGAAGTTCACAGGCAAAGAAAAGTGTTTTCTACCAGTACAAAGGAAGCAAGCAATCTTCCTGCTATCTATTCACCATTTTATTGCTCAATATGTTTTATAGTCTGTGTCACTTTGTATTAATTATTTATGGTTTTTTTTTTGTCTTTTCTGCTCCACCCAGAATCATACTGTTTAAGTTGGGCAGCCATATAAATGCATGCATGCATATCTCATTGTCCACCTAGGCCAAATGGTCTTCTCAGACTCCGGTCATATAATCAAACCTAACTACAAAACTGCTGCTACTTCCCTCATAAATTGTTAGCCTACATGTATAGTTAATGCTTATTTTAATAATCTGCAACAGTGTTCCTCAACCTTGGCAGCTTGAAGATGGGTGGACTTGCCTAAATATGCTGGCTGGGGAATTCTGGGAGCTGAAGTCCACATATCTTCAAGCTGCCAAGGTTGAGGAACACTGATCTACAGGACAATTAGTCACATATTTTTGACAGAGGCATCAATGGTAAAAGAGAGATAATTTGGAAAATGAAAATAGCCAGATGTAGCTTCTTCTGGAAGACCACTATGGAAAATATAGAAGCAAATGGCTTGTTAAGGGTTTCTTTTTTCCTTTTGTCATTAAGAATGCAATCCAAATAGTGGTGTTCCTCAATGTAATTATTTCCAAGAAGGTAACAAAAACCATAATGCTGAAGACTTATTTTCAGAAAAAAGTACCCGAGCAGCCTCTCATAAAAAATGGACACCTACCTCTTCAAGAGTTTCATCTTGGGGTGTAGCTGCACTGTCATCAGAGTCCTTCTGAGAGCCGGTATCAGCACTTTTGCGGACCTCACGACTCTTCTTATGTTTGTGGGCCAGTTTCTTTACATGGCCATCTGCCTTTCCACTGCTAAGTCGCCTCACTGGGCTAGTGAGCCACTTCCTCAGGGTATTGCCTGGGCGTTTAGGACCTGGGGAGCTTTGTGCACCAATTGTATGGGGCTGGAGTGACGTTACAGATGCAGGGGGACTCGCATCATTGCTGGAAACTGAAAGAGAATCTGAAAAGGAGAAAAACAATGAATATACAAGAAAAAAATGGCTGGGGGAATAACTGTTTTACAAAACACACTCATTTTCCTAAAGCAAGTAAAAAAAAAAAAAAGCTCTCACTATAATCATTGTGAAACTCTACAGGTGAAACTCAAAAAATTAGAATATCGTGCAAATGTTCATTTATGTCAGTATGGCAACTCAAAAGGTGAAACCAATATATGAGATAGAGGCATTACATGCAAAGCGAGATATGTCAAGCCTTACTTTGGTATAATTGTGATGATTATGGCGTACAGCTTATGAAAACCCCAAATTCACAATCTCAGAAAATTAGAATAGTGTGAAAAGGTTCAATATTCTAGGCTCAAAGTGTCCCACTCTAATCAGCTAATGAATCCATAACACCTGCAAAAGGTTCCTGAGCCTTTAAATGGTCTCTCAGGCTGGTTCAGTAGGAATCAAAAGCATGGGAAAAACTGCTGACCTGACAGTTGTGCAGAAAACCATCATTGACACCCTCCATAAGGAGGGAAGCCCCAAAAGGGAATTGCAAAAGAGGTTGGATGTTCCCAAAGTGCTGTATCAAAGCACATCAATAGAAGGTTATGTGGAAGGGAAAAGTGTGGTAGAAAAAGGTGCACAAGCAGCAGGGATGACCGCAGCCTGGAGAGGTTTGTCAGGAAAAGGCCATTCAAAAGTGTTGGGGACTTTCACAAGGAGTGGACTGAGGCTGGAGTTAGTGCATCAAGAGCCACCACACACAGACGGATCCTGGACATGGGCTTCAAATGTCGTATTCCTCTTGTCAAGCCGCTCCTGAACAACAAACGTCAGAAGCGTCTTACCTGGGCTACAGAAAAAAAGAACTGGTCTGTTGCCCAGTGGTCCAAAGTCCTCTTTTCTGATGAGAGCAACTTTTGCATCTCATTTGGGAACCAAGGACCCAGAGTCTGGAGGAAGAATGGAGAGGCACACAATGCACGATGCTTGAAGTCCAGTGTGAAGTTTCCACAGTCTGTGTTGATTTGGGAAGCTATGTCATCTGCTGGTGTTGGTCCACTGTGCTTCATTAAGTCCAGGGTCAACGCAGCCGTCTACCAGGAGATTTTGGAGCACTTCATGCTTCCTTCCGCAGACGAGCTTTATGGGGATGCTGACTTCATTTTCCAGCAGGACTTGGCACCTGCCCACACTGCCAAAAGTACCAAAACCTGGTTCAATGACCATGGGATTACTGTGCTTGATTGGCCAGCAAACTCGCCTGACCTGCACCCCAGAGAGAATCTATGGGGCATTGCCAAGAGAAAGATGAGGGACGTGAGACCGAACAATGCAGCGGAGCTGAAGGCCGCTATTGAAGCATCCTGGTCTTCCATAACGCCTCAGCAGTGCCACAGGCTGATAGCATCCATGCCACGCCGCATTGCGGCAGTCATTGCTGCAAAAGGGGCCCAAACCAAGTACTGAGTACATATGCATGCTTATACTTTGCAGAGGTCCGATATTGTTCTATTTCCAATCCTTGTGTTATTGATGTCATGTAATATTCTAATTTTCTGAGATTGTGAATTTGGGGTTTTCATAAGCTGTACGCCATAATGATCACAATTATACCAAAGTAAGGCTTGACATATCTCGCTTTGCATGTAATGCGTCTATCTCATATATTGGTTTCACCTTTTGAGTTGCCATACTGACATAAATGAACATTTGCACGATATTCTAATTTTTCGAATTTCACCTGTATATTATTACTTGCCACGGTAAGCTTTATATGAATACTAGTTCATATACATATTGCATATTTTTGCTATACTAAACATTCTTTAGTTGATTTATTAGCTAGCAACCAGATGGCTCATAAGTAATGTTCCCTATATCTAATGCAGGAATGCTTCTAACTTATGGTGAAATGATCTTATATGCCATCCTTAAAACACAATTATCTGATTTCCTTTTTTTTTAATATAATTTTTATTAAGAATTTTTACATAAGTAAAAAGGAAATGAAAAGAAAAAATATGAAAGAATAGTAAGAAGAAAAAGAAAGTGCAAAAACTAAAGCAGAATAAGAAAGAAAAATAGTTAAAGAAATAAGAAAAAACATGTGACTTCCAACCTTCTTTTCAACAATTATGAACAGATTATCCTCCCTCCCTCACTATTACAAAAATCTCTTATTTAGTCCTTTTTCAATCATCAAACCCATAAATCATCACTTTTTTCCATTTTCATCAAAAAGTCTATAAAAGGTTTCTTTTATAAAAGTCTTTTATAAAAGTACTTGTTCTATCCCTGACCAAACAGGTCAGTTTTGCCATTTCTGCCAATTCTGATATCTTTACAATTCATTCCTCCATTGTGGGAATTTTAGTATTCCTCTATTGTTGCGCAAGAATTCCCTGATTTCCAAGGAGTATTTCTGCTTTATAGAGTTATGCAATAGTTCAAGGCTTGTGGAAATGACAAGGTCTTTTATAAATTAATGCAAAATAATTCCATGTGATTGGTATAGGACTGCACGTCTCAGTGGTGCACCAGCAACAATCTGATGTACAGATAGTCCTAGAACCTCATTTGTACAGCAACGACAAAATATAGAGCAAGTAATTTTATTTCTGACTACAGATAGGAGGCTCATATATCTGAACGCTCTTCCACTAAATATTTGTTTTACTCCTTTCACACACATAGGGCTATCCTTTGAAAGAGTAAGGTTGCAACCTAGCTTCTCACATGGATCAACATGATGCAAATAAACAAGGCTGTGTGCATTCTATACCGCTCCATGATAATTTTGTATATCAGCTATCCCAATCATGCCACTGGTAGAACTTCAGAAAACCGTCTGTGTGTGTGTGTGTGTGTGTGTGTGTGTGCGCGCGCGTGTACAATTCATTGTACTTTTCAGAATGTCTTCATTATTAATTATTTGCATTTACATTAGTCATAGGGAAGGAAAAGCCACTAGAATCACACTTCAACAGCTTTTCATACTTCTATCCTTTATCTTTACATTGTTACGATTCATTTTCTTCCAAGATGAATTATATGCTGAATGCCACATTTTATGGCAGAGATGGGAAATCCTTTGGAAAACTACACCTCGCAGTAGTCACAGCCAACGTAGCCAAAGCTGAAAGATACTTGCTTTAGAGAATCACAGGTTTCATGCTGAAGAATCTTGGTGTACATGCATAAACAAAATACTCCAGCTATAAAGCTCTCAAGATAAAAATGTGATAGACCTCACTGTCAAAGGACAGGAATGGAAGATGGAGAAAATGATGTTGCTATACTATGAAAATACGCCTGAATTGTTATATGCAAACATATGAGCAAAGTGCTGCTCCTGCATTTATTTTAACATTTAGTGAGGCCTGGGGGAGATATTCATTGACTATTCTCCCAACAGCAAGATAATAAACATTTATCCCTCTTGTTAAGTCTTTGCATTTAACTAGCCAAGGCAAGCCAAGAATATTGTCCAAATTTGTAACACGATTAAACGATGCAGACACCAGATGAGTGTTTGGGACTTTCCTATCAATTTTTCAGATGACTCAAGGATGTACTTTTGTTTAGACTATCCATAAACCCTCCAAGGGATAATTTGCTGCTGTCTCCTCAGGCTTGAAATACAGCTCCATATGCGCCTCTGCAAATGGAGGTCAAAGTTCATAGAAAGTCCATACACATTAAAAAAAAAGAAAAAAAAAGAATGGAAAACAGAATAGTTAAGCTACAACAAAAACAAATAATGAAAGCCCCTTTTAGAGCCAAGCTAAAGATTACTGCTCATTCTCAACTAAGAAATATGACCCTGGTTATCTGTGATTGTTGCCTTTGATTTTTTAAAAACCAATCATGCCTTGGTACTTGATGTTTCAAAAGCAGCTGCTTACATTTCTTGGTTGAGTTCCAACAAACTTACTTAAGCTGAGGCCAGAAGTTATCTATCTTTAATTGTGGAACTGCAGGAGCCAATGTAATAATTACAATTTTTTTCACAGCTGAAGAGTTCTTACTCCAGAACATCAGACATAAGCACTCCTTCTAAAAATTACACAATACTTCTATTCCAATAAATGTGTGATAAAATCAATCTTGCAATTTAGTGAAAATGAAGCCTATTTTATTAGGAATCATTATGAGGAAGCTTTTTTGTTTTAATTTTTTATATAGAAATATTTATTATTCCTTAACAACAGACCTTGGAGAAAAAGAGGTTTATCATGAAGAAACTGCCAATTTAGAAGCAATGTGCTTCTTACAAGAACTCAGAAAATTCCTTTGTTTTAATGTGATATACCTTCTACATGAGTACATGCAGAGATTAAACACATTAAAGATATTCCATTCATCACATGTATCTATTTTTCTTTATTTAGAGGATACCATGAAAGAAAATTAAATTTAAACATGCTTTACATAAGGAGCACTGGGGAATTACATGAGTACCATGATACATCAATGTAAGGGCACGATTGATTACCTTTACTTTTACTTCTTTCCTTCAGGGTAAGCTGATGGCTTCATACACATATACAGAAATGTGTGCCTTCTTCCAGAATATTTTTTTACTTGTTTAGCCTACAGCCCTGGTATTCCCCAACAAGTCTCCCAGCAAGTACTAACCATGCACAATGGTGTTTAGCTTCCGAGCCCAGCAAAAGTCATATAAGTAACATCACCTTCTGAGGCTCTTTATTTAGGTGGTGAGAAGCATCAAGTATCCAAAATTTCCTAAGTCTGCATACTATATAATAATGCAATATCACCTCTAAGAAAGCAAATTAGAATGAGTTTAGTTTAAATCTACCGATTATGAATTTACCAGGTCACTATAATCACACTATTAAACTCCCACTTTCTATCATGAAGAGAATATCAGTAAATCTCAAAACTATAACACAGATTATACAGTTCATATAAAAAGCACTTTGAAAATTCTGAACTGTGTAAGTTTGTGTGCAAGCATGTGCACGTGTATGATGTTACATGAACAACACAATAGACAATAGTTGTTCATATATATGAATTCTTTGTTCAGATTTCCTATATGGAGGTTCAATTGATGCAAGAAATTGTTGCATCTGAAGTCTCTCACAGTTAAATAGCGTTAAGAGTTGGAGAAAGTGTTGGACCGAACCCAATCTGAAGTCATTTCCTTTCTTGTTGACATGGGAAGCAGGCCACTTTCTAACTCACTCGGAACGGGCTTTTTAGGCTAAGCTGAAATAACATTAAATTAACTGACATTGTTAACTTGAAATCCAGAGGTGTTCACCCATGTCTTTATCCCACTGCAACATTTTTTCTCCTTCGCAGAGTCATTAATAACCTCTGAACAAAAATGCACTATATGGTATGGTATGGTATGGTATGGTATTATCCCCTACCCTTCTGGCCTTTAGGAAAGGCCAGACAACATGGCTATGCCACCGTGCTTGGGGGTCTGGCAGCAGTGGTGAGCCTTTCCAATGGTTATACAGGTAGTCCTTGACTTACGATGACAACTGGGACTGGAATTTCCATCGCTAAGCAATGTGATTGTAAAGCGTGACTGCATCGTTTAGCAACAGCAATCCCTGCAGTCCCAGTTCCTGTCAATAACTGAATCCCACAGTTGTTAGGCGAGGCAACTTCCTGCTGCATTCCCACAACCAAAGTCAGTGGGGAAGCTGGCAGGAAGTTGTAAGTCCCAGGCTAACAGGCAGGTAAGTGGCTATTGCTGGGTTGGGGAGGGAGGGAGGGAGTGGGGGAGAGTTGGGGAGGGTGCATGAGAGGCACAGCACAGGTTGGGGAGGATGCGAGGGAGGGTTGGAGAGGGTACATGGAGGTGGGGGGACTTACCCCAGCGACTTGTGACCTTCCCTGCCACTTCCCCATTTACTTTCTGTGGAAGCTAACAGGGAAGGTTGCAAAAGGTGATCACATAATTGCAAGGGTCCTGGGACAGCTGGAACTCTGAGGATCAGTCATAACCACCATTCATTCAGCACCTATGTAACTTTGAACAGTCACTGAACGAATGGTCATAGGTCAAGGACTACTTGTATTGAAAGGAGTGTATTGCTTGTATTCACCTGTTGACTGTGATTATGTTTTGTGTTTAATTTGGTTTTTAATAGTGGTTTTAGAACGGTTATACATTTGTTATTTTTACATACATACATACATACATATATATATATTTCTCGCTGTTGTTTTTAATTGCTGTGAGCCATCCAGATTCACATGTGAAATAAGTGGGTATACACATTGAATAAATAAAAAATAAATAGTATAGTATAGTATAGTATAGTATAGTATAGTATAGTATAGTATAGTATAGTACAGTACAGTACAGTACAATATAGTCTACTGTTACTTAAGTTTTCTGCAATAATGGATCACTGAATAAAAGTTTGGAAAAATGTGGAAACCACCCAATTAAACATTTTTTGTGGGGTGCCTTCGAGTCAGTGTTGACTCCTGGAGCCTGTCTAGACAAGCCCCTGATTTCAGAAGTGGTTTGCCACTGCCTGCTTCCCTGGGCTGAGAGTAAGATTATAGTTCCACTTAGCGAGTAATTGCAGTCAAGACCTGTTCGCTATTGTCAGTTATCTAATTTTCTAAATTTCTCACATTGCTAGTTGTATTATCATTTGCATGCTTCAATGAACCAGTATTCAACCAATGATCCATTGCTGTGAACCAGCTGACTGATAATAAACAGGTAAGGAATTAAAACCAAATGAATAAAATTACATTTAATTAAAATTACTTTTAAGGCAATTCTAAGCAGTCTACCACATTTCTTCTTAGGGCATTTCAGAGATCGAGGAAACCTATTAACTTAGCCTATTCTAGCCATTCTTCCTATGAAATCTCAGATGTTCTTATATCTGTAACTTACATATTACAAAGACTATAGAAAATAAACATCACCAAGCATTCAAGAAGTTTAACTGTTTTCATTAGACTAGTCAAGGACTATGGCACATAAAATGCAGGTTGAACAAGTTATATAAGTTCAGAAGTACAGCAAGCAATCCACAAAGTTTTTAAAAAATTAAACAAAAGACTGTTCAAAAACTATAAAATGTCTAAAATACAAAGAGGCCAACTGATTAAACTGGTACTTTATGTTTAGTTATATATCATTATATATGTATATATCAGCGCCTGAAGCCAAACAAGAGATACCTCTCGTTTTCCTGCTTATTAGCTTTGCAGGAATGCTTTCAGACATAGAAATATATTGTATTAACTGGATCTTTGCCTAATTCTGTCATGTAACATATCTACAAGCCAGATACTACATGATTAACTATCATACTGGATTGTGTAGCCCTGAAGGCACACATTTCTATACAAGAGATCAAAACATCTGCATGCATTTATTAAATCAATGAATCCTCCTTCATGTTTGTCCAAGATTGGAGTGATGCTGCAGCCTGTGAAGGAGGCAGGAATGTACAATCACAAGGAGGAAACAGAAAGGCTGTCTTATATATCATACAAGGCAAATTCAGGTTTACCATTATGAATAAATTCAAAACAGGCCTCTGCTGCTCAATCAACTATTATGGGGGATGGTACATATAGTCTATGTTTAGGGCAATGTTTAAAACAAACTTTAGAACTAAAGAAGTCTTAATGTGCATGAACATATCTGACAGCTGAAAGGGAAATGTCATTATGTAATTTCTTAATTCCACTGACTGGAAGCAACTCAAATTGCCAAGGAAAGGAGGTAGTTGCCTCACATTATTCCCTGTGTGAAGTATTTATTGCATTACTCCGTACCCTGAACAGGCAGGTGCTGGCTTTTCCCTAGTCGTACCACAGGAATTGCATACGGTCTTTCTTGAATGTTCTATGACTTGCCCTTGCCAGTGTTGAAGGGACAGAGACAAACCCAGCTATACAAGTTAGCATGTTGCAAAGTGACTGCCATGTTTTCTACATTCCCTGGAAATAGGTACGAGTTCCTAAGGTAAATCCACGTTCCAAGAGGAAATCTGACTCAATCTATTCCTCCTAAAGGGAATGCTTGTTAAACTAATGACCATATATTGCTCATGCTGCTTAAGAACAACGGCTCCCCTCATTACAGAATCAGGCATCGCTTTATATGATACAGTTAATACATCCAATTCCTTGTTCCAGATGGAAACTGGAGTTTAGGATTTATATATTTGACAGGAGTTTTCTTCTAGCTAAATATTTCCTTTGGCTTGTTTAGTTTTCATGTGCCAAGAGTTCCATGTCTTAACTAATATATTTTTGCAGTGTATAGAGTAAAATATATTTTAATGATACACTTCAATAAAAAATAACCTTAAGTAAGAAGGGAGATCAGGGAAAATTATGCAACTTTCTCCCCTTTCAACTAGGAAGCAACTGAGAGGGGAGGGAGTCGCATGATTTCCCTAGTTTTGTTCTAAATCTGATTACGTTCTTTCCAGAAATAATGACTCAATCAAACAAAGCTACCGCTTCTGATTACATGCAATCATTTTTGCACAAATGTCCCTTAGACAACAGTATGATGGTCACCCTTGCTGGGATTATATAGTAAACAGATGTAGCTGCAGAGCCACCTACTAGCACAGTCTTAAGTCAGGATTGCTGCAACAGATTTATGTATAGTGGTGGGGAAACTGGATAGAACTCCGATTCCTAAACTTTCTTTGCTGTCCACTGGGCTGTGAAAGGAGTTAAAATGTGCTTTGAAAAAGTTTCACCACACTGAATGCATGCACCATATTCTCTTCCTCAAATTACAGAGGAAAACTCTTTTTGCCTATTCAGTGCTCCTAAGAAATGCCTGCTTTCTATTACATTAGATGAGTTAGTGTGGTAGGCATGAACCATCCCTGCAAGAGCCACACATGCCAAGGGGGAACATATATGTTAGAAATATTGCTAATTTCCTGAAAATCACTAGGAAAAGGAGAATACAAACTGGCAGAAACTTTCATTAGCCCAAAGCAACAATATTCCCCCCCCCCCCCCCCACATGCTCTAGGTTTGGTCAACACTTAGCCAAGAAATGATCCATTTTTAAAAATGTTTATTTTAGGAGCAGGTTCCATTTCCTTCTTTCGTAACTTCCAACAACCTGAAACAAGGCATAATTTTTATTAGGCTATTCCTATCAAATTGGTAGATTTGTTGGAGGCAATTTCCTTCTTCCTTTTTGTCATCTGCAATGCTTCTTCAGTTCTCTTTCACTCATCAAGCATGACATTAGGGGCAAATAAATTAAGAATCTATTAAACAACCCCTCTCCCTCCATTTATTGTGATTAGATCCAGCCTTCTTCTCCCAGCCTATATAAATATTAAAAAGTTTTAACTTGAAATTCCTCGCAGTTGTCTACAACATACTATGTTCATTTAGTAATACATAAAATTGAAAACAATATCAATGCAAATCAATATTAAACAGAAATGATGGGCTGAAAAATGAGTAAGCCTTATACTTATATGCATACTTGCATACACACAGGCTTTTTTTTTTAAATTAGGTTTTTTACATGATATTTTAGCTTAAACTTCCTGTTTATAAAATGTGCACAAAAGAGCTCTTGAGAGAAGGTAGAAAGGAAACATGGGCCTGCAGTACATTAACCCTCAGACATGCCTTCCTACAGTCCCAGATGTGCTCCATTCCAGGAAAGATTTTGCAGTCATTGTTCTGGCAGACTCTGGTGAGGTCTACAGAAATACATTTAACAACTTCCATCTGTGCCAGAAAAGCGAAGGCTATATGCTTCTTTCGGAGCTGGCTGAAATCCAAGAGTTACACCACTCTGTCAGCTATACTGGTTCCTTTATTACATTCCAGTCTTCACCCTCTTTTCCTGAATGGCCTTTCCCAGGAATCCCTCTTTAGCAATGCTATCCTTAAAGAGGAATGGTGTGATATTATATACGTACATGATCATCACACTGGAGTGAATGTTGAAAACAGGGTGAAAAAGGGCATGTTCCATTTAATCCATAAAATTTATCTGAAATGTAGTTAGAATCAATTATGCCAATAAATACCGCATATAGAAGTGTGACTCACCCTGTGGTCTAACATGCAAACAAAAGGCATAGGAAGTGCCATGGACAAGGATGTACATGGCCCAGAAAATA
This sequence comes from Liasis olivaceus, assembly GCA_030867105.1. Classification (NCBI taxonomy): domain Eukaryota; kingdom Metazoa; phylum Chordata; class Lepidosauria; order Squamata; family Pythonidae; genus Liasis; species Liasis olivaceus. The sequence goes on from CM061350.1 coordinate 83,302,736, forward strand.
ATGTGAATGGAAGCAGAAAATCTAGACTGTGAGAACTAGATATGCTAAATCAGTGGTGCCAACTCCCTGAAATACAACCATGCAATAAAATCCTTATATATTTTCAAAGGTTCCATTTTGCACTGTAGAAACACAGTATTCCTTGCACTGGAGAGAATGAGGCTCCCAGATCTTGCTTGAATGTACAAAAATGAAACTCAAAGCCATCAAAATATGTAAAAGTCAAACCTAATTGAAAACTCCCATCTGCCTTCCCCAGCATGCTGCAGTCGAGATGATCTGAATTACATCTCCCATCATCCCCGGCAAGCATTTCTAATGATCAATAATAACTAATACTATCAACTAAATTTTTGGAGGGAATACAATAGGAAGACCGTTTTGCACTCTTAATTATCCTGTCTTGTTTCTTGGATTTTTAAAATCTTTACTGTTCTTACTGACTTCTCATTTCTCAGTGAGACTTGCATTAATGAGATCTGTTACTAGCAAGGTACTCCTCTCATTAATTTAAAGTAATCAAAACTGTATTAACACTTAATTGCTAAAGTTACACAAACTATCAATTTTTTCTACATGTATTATAAACCTATGTTTTTCTGACTATGAAGCTAAACTCAAAGTAGATCGCATTTTAACTATCTTTAAATCTTTGGTTATTCTGTCATTCTGACACATTTTCCTCAACTACTTGTATCTGCATAAGAAACGTATCTGTCGTTTCTCTTCGTTATTTCTGCCCCATCTTTATTTGGGAGGTATTATCCATAACAGCAGCAACTTATGGGCTCTCTTTTTATGTATTTATTTTAACTATTCATATTATTATTTGTTAGATTTATATCCCACTTTCCTCAGGAACTCAGAATCACAACAACAACCCTGGCTGAGAATGGATTTAAACCTGGTTGTCCCCGATTCTACTCCAGCACTATATCACACTGGCTTCCATTTTACTGTCTGTAGCGCACTCAAGGCATGTAACAATAACTATTAAAATGAATTTTTAGACTAATTCATAAGCCCTAAGGAGAGAGAAAGGTCTTGATTCCCTTCCTGAAAGCTGAAAAAGTGAGATATGAATTGCATTCTTAGGGAAACATATTTGAAAAGTTGGAAGCAACACTGAAGAAGGTCCTCTCCTATGTATTTGCATGCTTACATCAGACATCAGGCTGGTATGGAATAGTGACATTTGTATGAAGACATCACAGGGGCTGTCCTGTTGACTAAAATCTAGAAAGAGTCATACTGAGACAGGCAGGTTTTAGAATAGGCAGGCCCTAAGGCAATTAAATTTTTAAAGATTAACACCATCATTTTAAATTGTGTCCAGAAAACAACTAGAATCCAGTGCAAATCTTTCAATATGGGCATAATATGCCTCTGTATCATGCTTTCATTAGCAGCCTAGATGTAATATTTTGCCCCAACTGAAATTTTTGGAAACTTGCTCTTTGTAATAGCCAACTCAGGATGTAACTAAGGCATGGGAGATACCACCAAGTCCAACAGCACAAGAATGATCATAGCTGGTACACTGGAGATAACTGCAAATGCGCTCACTTCACTGCAATTTCCTGATGGCAGTGTCCACAGAGAAATATGACACCAAAATGACAGCACACCCCCTGTGATGTCTTCATACAAATGTCACTATTCCATACCAGCCTGATGTCTGATGTAAGCATGCATGGTACATGGTGATGTAGTCACACATGTACTATTTGCCCCCTTGCCCACCCCACCCCCGAGGATGCCCAGGTTTCCTGAGAATCCAGAGATAAGTAAGAATCAAAAATAACTCTCAGATAGACCTGCTCTTTTAGAGGAAATTATCCCAGATCTGAAGGCTTAGTTTCTGTTCCCAACATCCTGGCAGAAGAAGTGCTCCATAAAAGGGAAAGCAATAACACACTATTCTGTACAGTAACAATGGAGACTGAGAACTAAGCATTCTTCAGTACTGTGGAATAGCAATCCAAATGGGTTTTAGTCAGGCTTGATCTGAATAATCTATAATTGTCTCCATTTGCATTCAAGTAGTCATTCCTTTGGTTGATTTGACACTGCAAAATGGAAGAGGACACTGAGAAATGGCAGTGTCTACTACCTAGGCTACTTCCACATTCCACAGTGGGATAGGATTTTGTGCTGATTACAAAGGAGGCAAGATACTACGCAACTGCATTTGGGAATCTATTTTAAGCCAGTGTGGTATATAACATTGTAAATATTCCCCTTATTTTTTCAAAAAATCATGAATTACAGCATTATAAGAAACATTACACTAGCAAAATGTATTTGCCTCAACATATGAATACTCTAAAAGTGTGATTTACTAATCCTAGATGTTTGGGGGGGAAATAGTATTTCAAGATCTGCCTATTTGAAGTGAGAGCAGCCATGGATCAAAAAAGATCACATGTTCCTAATTATAATCTCTCCATATTTAAATAGCCACTTTATGAAATCACATGCATTTTTGTGAACGTTTAATAGATACTGCAACATACCAAATTCAGGGTAGAATAAGATTGATTTGCACAAGCCCCACGGAATGACAAACGTATTGCAAGGTGACTCAACAGTCTTTGTAACCTCATTGGAATGAGATCTGTTTGCTAGCCATGTTTAACTGCAGGCATAAGGGATGCCTCAGAGCTGCTCTTTGAATTTCTTTCCACCCTAAAATCTGTAGCATGTCTGGATATTTTGACATACGGTCATCAAGAATTCAAGAGTCCAGTAAATATGAATATTTTGTAATTAGTAATTTTATAATATTTTTCAATACACATAGTGTACAGACTACACTAAAAAGGAAGGAGAGATATTATTGCATTTAAAAACCTTCCTCTTAAAAAAAAAAAAACAACTTCTATTTTCTTCTCTTAGCCAGCTCATAAATCCAACAACTATTTAAAACTTGTGTCAAATAATAAGGTGCGCTTACTTGCTGTTGCTTGTGATCAGTGGGAGCATACCTTAAGCCTAAATTGGCAATAACACGATTTATAACAGTGGGATCTTTTGCTTGCTAGTAGCACTACAGGCTGGAGCATCTGAGAAATATTTCTGCAATTAATGTTCCTGGGAAGCTATCAAATATTCCTCAAGAAACTACAATGCTTTTCAGAAGGCAGAAGCAAAACTCTTCGATGAATGAATAGTAATAAAAATAGAGTTTCCTGCTGTTTTCCTATCATTTCAGACTTCAGCAGATCACTTGCCTGAAATGCTAATATACCCATAAGTAAACATCTCTAACTCAGATATACAGTACACACACTCAGGTATTCTGAACTCAACTTGCTGCTGCAGACAAAGGAATATTTGTTTATATGGTTACTGAAATTCTGAGAGATTATGCATAAGCTTGGGAAGCACATGTAACATTAGAATACTTTTAATTTTTTAGAATAGTGAGACTGCTGTGTTGCCATCAATATATGCAGGGAAATGCAAATATATTTGGATACATTTTAATCAAACTGTATGAGAATGAAAATATTAATTCAAAGCCTTTATCAAAAGGTTTTTCAGCTTTTACGCACTAACAAGGTTCGGATGTACTTGAGCATTTCACAAAGTATGTTAAAGTTATATTTTTAAGGTTTTATTATTACTGCCTGATCAGAAAATAAAATCAGTACATTATTTCATACAGTTCTATTTGAATTCATTACTTCTCATGCAGGAAAGCTAAGAATGCATATCCATTCATCAAAAGAAAAAAACCCCCACACTTTCTTTATGGAACAGACTAAAGCAGCTGAAACTACTAAGAACCAAATGTACAACTTTGTTGTATGACCTTCCAATACACAGTACACAATGAAGAAAATCCAATAGTATCCTTTTTTGTCTATCTTGATATGGTATATTCTCTAGGAGATACTTAACTGAATACTGATATTTTCATAAATTATCTTTTTAATTTTAGCTTTGATTTGGTTACACATAAATATAATTAGGCAGCTCATTATATGTTATAGCAGTGCTAGTCTTCCCATTTCTGACTTGCATTTCCCTTTAAAACTTGCTACAAACAGTATCAGCACTTCTTCTATCTACTAGACTTAAGATTCTCATCAATTTCCGAGAATCTACTGGAAATACATTTGATTCCACTTTTGTTAAGCCCTGATTTATTCACCTACATGCATCTGCTTCTGCAGTGGAAAATCAACACAAACACACAGAAACATACATTCCTGCTTTCAAGAAATTCTGAGTATCATTTATACCTAAGTCCAGGATCCAGTATTTACAGCTGTCAGACTGTCCATTTCCACAGTATGGAGAATGAGGAGACTGCAGAGTGTCAATTCTGTCTGACATGGTGAACTGTGAACCACTGCTGTAAAATCCTTACACCACTGCTGGACCTTTCTGGAGAGAATTTCTACACAAAGGCTATGCTGGTGTTCTTCTGCTCCTCTTCCCTCTAAGTGCTCCCTGGCCAGGAGGTGGGGTAGAGAATGCATTTAAGCTTTCAGCTCTTGTAAATTCCCTTGTCTTCAGCAGAGCTACTCCCTTCAGGGGATGCTATCCTCTGACTCACTACCCAGCACAACTCCAGATTGCAGGCTCACACTGGGGAATGGCCAGATGTGATACCGTAACTAGCCTAACTGAAGTTCAGGCAAATTCCTCATTACGTTGCAGAGGTAAATTTCAAACACTTCTTAGCACTGGGGAAAAAAAGAGCTCACTTAGCAATAATCAAAGACAATAAAAACAAGTTACTAAAGCATGAACAGGACACATCGAATGGATTAGGGCTGGAAATTATGATGAAGGAACAAGTGCAGTACTTTTCAGTTTTTCTAATTTCCATCATGACAAACTAGAAAAGGAAATCACCAGAGAAAGGATCTCGAATACAAGAAACACAGAGAAAGCACGTGTGTTTAGCGCTTGTTTCTTTGGGAGGATAAGAATATAGAATTTCAACTGGGCAATGAATTATTAAAAAATCTAAGAGCTGATCCACCAAAGTATACCACTCAGTGAGTTCTAGTACATTGTTTAATGATAAAGAACCCATTTCTTTCATGGGGCTGACACAGTCAGACTGCTCCAGTACTATGAACTCAATAACCCAATTCTGACATGGAAAATATTGGCAAATAATGAGGTATGAGGGTAGGTGTACCCATAAACTTAAGATGAACACACTCTACTGTCGAGAGTGCCACAGAAACACAAATAATTTAGTTCTTAAGTTTGCAGTTTCAAAGAGTGCCCTGAGCAATCCAACCATTATGTATGAGGATTCAATCCAAGATTTCAATCCAAGATACAGAAAGAGATCTGCGCCCCAGAAGACGTTTTAGGTAAATAGAAGCTGACTGAGCAACCAGCAATGCATGAATGATATAAGGCAGCTACAAGGTCCCCTTATATGCTTCTTGTAATGTCTAACTCCTATGAAGATACAGAGCCAGATAATTCTATGCACATAATATTTCTAATTCATGATTTACAAGGTGAAGCTAATCTGGGCCAGATCAAGTATATTACCTGAACCTGGAATGAGAGACACAGTTCCAGGCTCATGTGTATCTAGTCCTTTCTCTCATGCAACTCTTCAAGCAAGCAGTAACTTCTGACAAACAAATATCTATGTCTACACCTAGAGGTACTTTTAATTTGCTTTGCTGAAAGAACACCAGATGGAAACAGTTTGGAAAGTTTTGTTCTGGACAACAAGAATTGTACCTCAACCTATAGTATAAATAATTGCTAATTATAATTCAAACTGGATATGTAGGGGGGAAAAAAACCAGCTGAAGAAAAAAATGTGCACATTGACTCAGTGCCCATGGACAGCTGACAACATATATCCTTTTTTATACAGCCCAGTAACTTACCAACCCTGTCAAAAGCAAAATTTGTGCTGGTAGAAACAAACACCTCTCCTGCTATTGTGCTTCTGCAACTAATATTTATCCCCTAGCCTAGAGGTAATGTGGAGTCTTCAGGACCAATAGTTTTCAGTTTCACTGGATGATTCCTAATCTTAAATGTTTTGAGAAGAAAAATCCCCTTCTCTTTGCCCATTTTTCCATGCCACTTACGATTTTATATACTTCAGTCTTGTCCCACCTCAAATGCCTTTTTCAAAGTGAAAGAATCCCAAATGTTCTAGCCTTTTCTCTTTGGAAAGTATTCACCCCTCCTTTTTTAGTTTCTTGACTGTTTTGCTCCCTTCCTCTCCGACTCACACAGGTGTTCCTTATCACAGCTCTGATGTGCTGACTCTGCTAGACAGCTTCAATACTTTCACTCCTCAAGTTTACTTTAGCCCAGAGAAGAGAACAAAAGAAGGGAAAAATGACTCTTTCCTGAGCTTCTCAATTTTCCAGTACTTTTGTCTGCTGTCCACTCTGACATCTGGTTTGTCCTTTCCAAATGCAGCAGTCTTTTCCATCAGCCAGTCCACTCCGTTCCAATGATCTCTCTTTCTGGTCCTGCTTGCTCCAGTTGGGCCCTCAAATGCAGATTCCTTCTTTCTCCAACTGTGCTTGGATTCACACAGGACCTCCAGTCCACACAGCACAAATATAACACCAACAATATCCAACAGACTCCTCCAATGGCTAACAGAGCTGCCCTTTAATATATTTTTACCAAAAGGGAGACATGTCTACCCCCAAAGCTTCTTGGTGCCCACGTGATAAGTTGGTAAGTGGGGGGAAAAATTAATTGAGATCATTTTATAACTCTGTCCCCTTCAGGTTATCTCATTCTGCCACACACTGGTCTTAACACAGATCCTTGAGAATCTGTATTTCTTACTTCCTTTTATTAAGAAAATTACTTACTATATTCCTATTCTTCACTTTCTATTTTTTTTTTTAAATAGTTGGTAATCCATAAAAAGACAGAACTTCCAATCCCATGACTAAGTCACTCAGGAACTTTGATGAAAAAAAATGTCAAATTTTCTGAAAATCCAAGTATATAACGTCACCCATGTATCTGTTAACACTCCCAAGGAACTTTAGAAGATCGGTGAGATCTGCCTTTGGGGCACTATTATGTTTTTTCTTCAGCAAAACATGTTCTTCGGTGTGCTTAATTTTTTTTCAATTTTATAGTTCCTACTAATTTGCCTGGAACAGTTGTTAATCTTACTGGTCTATAGTTTCCTAGAATTTCCTTGGATTCCTTTTCAAAAACTGGTGACTGGTTGGCTACCACCCAGTCCTCTGGCAATGATCCTATCTGAAGGTCAAGTTACATATTTTGCTAAGAGGTCAACAGCTTCACATTTTTCTTTAACAACTATTGGTAGATACAACCTGGACTCAGTGATTTTTCAATGGTTAGTCTCACAAGATGTTCTAAAATATAAAATTTTGTTACTTCAATTTGCTTTAGTTGCTTTGATTCTCTCTTAGAGAACATCAATACAAGTTCTGGTATCTGACCTATACATTCTATTCGAATTCCATATCCTCAAGCACTCCATTTGCATCTTTGTCCTGTAAGGGTCCAACTGTTTTTCTGGCTAGTTTTTTTTTTAAAACTTCTAAAATATTTAAAGACGTTCTTATTGTTTCCCTTAATTTTTTTTTGACTCCCCCAAAAGGTTATTTTTTGCATTCCTTATTACCTTATATTTTTCCACCACCAGAGTGTATACTCCCTTTTGTTCTTCTAATTAGGATAGGTTTTCTATCTACTGAAGGAAAGATTCCTTAGTTTTACAGATTCCTGGATGCAAGAAACCCATGATCTTTTCCTGGACTTGGATGACATCTCCTAACATTGGAATATATTCTAGTGGAACTTCAATTACTGTAGTTTTAAGTAGAAGTTACTTAAAACTACAGTAATTGAAGTTCCACTAGAATATATTCCACTATGAAATGATTTGGCCTCTTGACTTTTCTTTTCAACTTCTGTTTCAGTAGTCCTCTCGTTCAAGGAGATGTGTCCCCTTGTAGTCAAATGTGACTGTGTTAACTCTAAAAGCCAAGTCTAGCTATTAGTGGTACATGTGCATTATGTCTTTCCTGATGGGGAATATCTTGAGCACAGAAGACAGTGCATTCCCAAAAAAAGCGAAGACCGTAACCCAACAGGGTTGCATAAATAAATGTCTATAGTCTATTTAACTTCTTATTTAACCTTTCCAATGTATGCTTCTTAAGTTTGTTTTTTTCAATTTTAAAGAAAAACATTAAGATATTTCCCTGATGAATGCATGAGGTAAAACACCAAGAATGTAAATTCTGTGATTTCATGCTACATATATGGCTGCAGAAACCTAGAGAAGGTTCCATCACTATATTTTACAATGAAAAATGTAAATTTTACTTAGACTTAATAATCTTAGAGTTTTTAACAGGTTATCTTCCTATTTTTTCCCATTATATAATTAATGTCATTTCAAGCAAGATGCAACATGAATGATCATGCCAAATTTCTCAGTTTCAAGGGCCACCCAACCCCAGAAGAGAAAAGACAGATATCTAGCTGCAGTGCTTAAAGACTGAATTTACAGAAATTACCAGGAATTTTATTTATAATGCAGTTCTTCTGTAAGAAAGAAAAGAGGGTGTTCTTGGTTATGAACTCAGCAGCAAAGAATTATTACAGCCAGCCAGTTTGATCCTTTTCTCCACCCTTCTCTTAACTATACTAAGCCAAAAAAACTGTGTACTTCCATTAAGAAGGGAGTTTCAGCAAATCATTTCAGAATCAATACTCCATGAGAAAACAATATGACATTAAGACAAATTCTGGAAACAGTAGGTTTTTCTTGTCTTTACTATACAATGTATTACAGTTCCAGCATTACCAGCTGCATCCAGTAGGATTTAACGTCTTCAATTACTAACACAAAGATTGTGCTGTTTGGTGAAATTTGCATGTCCCCTCTGCACCACAGATAAAAATTAGCTAGCTTGCAAAAACGGAATGATTGGGAGGAAAAAAAGTTTTTGGAAAGCATAAGGATATTATTTCATCTTGCTTCCTAGCTTTTCAAACAATAATACTTTTTATATGCTTGGCTGAAAGTTAATCTCTTTGACTGCAAATTATCCAAAGACCACTTTTTCCCTTGAGTGAAGAATAACTTAAATTTCACTGCTTTTCCCCTATAAGATATAGTCAACTTCTCAGCTTTCTTGCTTCATTGTATAATAAATTTTATGGTAAACAATTTGAAAGTCTTGGGAATTGCTTCAAGGTGTTCAGAAGACTGTCACTTAAAATAAAATAGCTACTTAAACGGGAACTGTTAAAACTCATCAAGACCAGAATAAAGGAACATTCTTGGCCACCAAAGACAGAGCAAAAGGGAAGTGTTAAATCAACCATTTGTAGTTAGGTGGTAGGGCTTAAGACTTCTTCCTATCCCATGGAGAAAAGCATTATCTTCAGTTTAAATACTGCCTTCTAGGAGAAGCAGTGGCTTTTCTATCAGCTCTATTTTACAAAGACAAGGAGAAGGAAGAGGAAAGAACTATGGGTTGTAAACAGAGCAGAGGATGTAGTGCTAGAAGCACAAGCCACGTGTTAGTCTGGCAACTTCACCAATCACCAGCTTAGCAGATCATTGTGCAAAAAAAAAAAAAAAGGCTTCAGCTAAGTGGCCACTTGGTAGTTGAGCACCAGAGACAACTCCCTGAGGAAATTGAGGAACAGTGGCTTCCATGGCATTGCAGCAGAGTGGAGGTAACTGGTATCTCTTTGTAACATGGCTGAACCTTTCCACAGACTAGGTACTGGGCAATGCTAACACCAGTAACCTTCTGGGAATCTCCCTCCTGACAACCTAGGCACTAGGTGCCACCAACTGTACTGAACTGACTGTCTGGTGCCTTGAAGAAGTACCAAGTGCCACCAACTGCAGTGACCCCATCACAGTGGCATGAAGAACAGGCAGCATAAATAGTGGCAACTCTCAATGGTCAGGACAATCACAGAAGCCCAGAAAGGAGGATGAATTCTAGTAGAAAGAAGGGTTGAAAGAAATTCTTACTCTCACTTTCAAATGAGGAGGAGAGCATGTGCAAGAGGATACCGTATTTGTCCTTTCAATTTGTTTATTCTGCTATATAATCACTGTGATTTTAACTTCTAGGTTTTATTTTTAATACCATGCTGACTTTTTTTTTGTAAGTTCATTCTATACAGAAGTGCAAGGGGCAGGTATGACAATGAATAATTCACTTTACTGCTTCTTCCATACTGACACTGTAAATTTTTACTTGACTGATTTTAAATCAATTAAAATCCTCCCAAGATGAATTGTGGTTGATTATCTTCTTTGGTATAACCATGATTTTTCAGTTACTTCTGCAAATTTAGTTGTTATGGTTCCTGGTGAATATCTGATGGCCATAAATCATACTTATTTCTGAATCACCATACAATTGAAATGACTGCTTGTTTATTATTCTGAAGAATCATTTAATTGCCTTATATAAATTATATACCTTACTATAATAATTTTAGGCCCCAAATTCTTAAACTTTAACTTACAATCTTACTTGTATTGTCACATGATTTTATAGTTTGTTTTCTTCAGTTGTGATTCTTTTGTTTTGTTTTGCTGGTCAATGACCGAAATAAAATCACTGACTGACTGCTTGTAAGGGACATAAGCCAAAAGGCTTGCATTACAAAGACTTAATCTGATACCACTTAACCAACAAACACAGATGCATGTTGTATCAAAAATGTCTAGGACAAACGTGCACAACCTGTGCAGATACTGTACACCACACAATCACTCCAAAATTTCCATTAAAAAAAAGTTCTAGGGAATAAGCAACCTAAAAGGAAGACGTTACCATGGCTGATTTTCTCCTAAATGACAGAAGACAAGAAGTTAAATGCTAAACATTTAAAAATATTTTATTCAGCATTTGGAACTGTCTTTTTCCAAGTATATGTAGGAGACCACTGTGGAACAAAAACACCTGAAGACTGCATTTTCTCTTCAAGGCAAATTGTTATGAAAGGTTTGACAAATCTATTAAACAGACTAGAGAGTACATGGGTCTCTTAAACCAATTACGGGTGTAACAAATGCTTCAGAGTTTAACAGGAATTTATTATGTGAATGCATGGGTTACAAGTACATATAAATATTATTTCTGGTAGTTTCATACAAATTTCTCTGATTTCCTTAGGCTGCCAAATATTCTCAAGTACAGGAATCTACAAATTGTGACTTAAAAGGTTAGTATTATCTGTGATGACCACTGAAATTGCCTACTCAGACCCTTGGGCATGTACAAAGAATACAAGGAAGGAGAAAAATCTCTCTTGCATATGCCACTAGCTTTTACAGGAAAGCAGAAATGCACGTTACTCTTGCCACTTTTGCCTTTTCCAGTGATAGGGCAAACTGAGAGACCAGTGGGCCCTCTCATTCTCTGTAGGCATTTGAGGACAGTTAGATTGTCTCCTATATATGTCACAATCAAGAAACGTTTAAATTCTCTTCTTGCAGTTAACAGGGAAAAAGTGCAGGAGGCCAACTATCATTAAGGTGTAAATCTGTAGACTTCCTGATCATATAAATAACATAGCTCCATGATAATAAATTGATCAGTTACACTCATGCTTCTGCATTTGAGATTTATATAAAACCTTTTTTTCTCTTTTTTTGAGAATGCATGTAATACATTCAACAAGTTAATAAACTAACTTAAATTATTAACTATATTCTAATTTTTCCATGAAAAATTCAGTGGCACCCTATATAAATGTTTTTATGGTTTATGATTTTATAGTTAGTAGGTTTTATTGTTGTTGTAAGCCACCCAGAGTTGTGTTTAAGATGGGCGGTCATACAAATCAAGCAAGCAAGCAAGCAAGCAAGCTCTATAGAAGACCTTAATGAAAGAAGCAACAACCCAACCCAACATTTACAGTTTGTAATCTACAAAAAAGTTGCACAAAGCCTCATCCTATGTAAACTAAGTAGTTCTAAGTAGCACTGCACATTATATCGTTTTCTATAATATCCACTACAGCACTGTTAAACAGCAGTATGGGAAAAGGAAAAAGCAGACAACTGGAAGACTTAATTCTCCTACCTTTGTGGTTAAAGATGCCCTCCATTTCCATACTGCTTCTAGAGTGGGCAATGCAGAGAGAACCACAGGGAACTAGTCCTTCTGCAGCTGGGGACCGGTCAGTAGTTCGTACTAGGCACCAGTCAGGTTTATCATGAGGCCTCTCTAGAACTTCTACTGTCTGACCACGACGGATTGTCAGTTCATTGCTGTTGCATGCTGTAAAGTCATGGATGACTACTGTCAGCTCACAACCACCAGATAACTGTAGAGAAAGCAAACAAAAAAGAAACCTCAGCATTCTCTATTGAAGAATTGATTCATGTCCACCCATCTTGACAAATTTTTGACCACCTGAAGTGGTTCCATAACAAACTCAGCAACTACTGACAAGGTGCATTTCTCATTTTACATTATACTATGATAGTCCCCAGAAAATGATTCTTTTTCAGTTCTTATGAGTATTTATCTATGTCTGCCCTCACAGTGAGAGCAGGTATGAGTTTAATAAGAAAAATATTGAAAAGTTGAATTTATTCTTAAATAATTCACATAAAATTCTATTATTACAAGGCATACACGAAGAATTAACAACATAAATCATTAGTGTCACTAAATGATCATCCAATTAAATTTTGACATTATATGGAAAAATTATTCAGTGATTATATAAACAATTGGGATGGATTTCCCTGGTAAATACATTTTGCCACTGCCTAAGAGTTCCTTCTGTTATCCCAAAATCATCATCATCATCATCATCTTCATCATCCTTTTATTGAAATTTATTGAAAATTTCTGAAAACAAAGCATCTTTTTGAATTTACACTGTTGGTTATAAAGCTTACCCTTTCTTTCCTAAATTCCAAAATAAATAGGTTCCTTGTGAAATCACATAATGTAATCACCTGTATTTGATTTCACTTCCAAGCTTTGAATAATGCACCAAGTACTGTGGTCTGGATTAGAAATGTATTACTCCTAGTGATTTGCATTACAAAAGAGAGATGCAACCAGTTGCTTTTTTGAGAAATATTACTTTTTGGTATGTCTCTGGTCATCCAGGGCTAAGATATACCTTCCTGGTTCATCGGGCAATCACCATAAATAAATAAAATAAAAATAGGTACACAGGTTAATTCCTTTCCACATATTGTATTATAATTTCAGTTAGTCTGTCTGGAGTTCTCCCAAAACTTTCCCATGATCACGGACTGCAAGCTTGGCTTTCTGATCCTAGTTTTGAAAGTGGGGAAGGGGAGGGTAAAGAAAAAAGACGATGTATGTTTCTCATAATGAAGCAAAATAAATCAGCTTGTACCCGTCAAGACACAGGCAGGAATTAATCATGTTGCTCCTACGTAATCTCTCAGGACAATTTCCATTCAAGTTACGAGGTGCGCATTTTCAGAAACATGCTGCCTCCCCACTTATTAAGTGTATGAGGGGTTTCCTTCTTCACCCACACCCATTTCTTCTCTGCTTATATTAGCGTTCCATCCATTTAAAATTATGTCAAAGAGAATTTATTTGGGGGTGGAAGGGGCAGGCAGGCAAGAAAAAACCCTTGGGTTTTTTTTTAAAATGATTTATTTTTACATTACTTCCCTTAGATTGGAGTAATTGAAAACAGCTGTAGGCCTGAAGGGGTCTGAGAAAACGGCTTTTTTGATTTAGAGTCTGACCACAACATGACAATATGTACATCTTCTAAGAAAAGAATGCTGCAAACAGAAAATTTTGTTTGAATCATCCTGAAGAGATCATTCAAAATTGGCCTTGTTAGTTTTATTATTGTAGATGCACGACCAAATATCAGACAATATATCCATGTCCAAATCAGAAGATTGTACCCTTGCTGAAAATTGGGAGGGAGGGAGGGAGGGAGGGAGGGAGGGAGGAAGGAAGGAAGGAAGGAAGGAAGGAAGGAAGGAAGGGGTGATGGGAGAGGAAGGACTGTAGTTTAGTAATAGAGTTTATGCTTTGCATAGGATTAATCCTAAAATTTCTCATTAAAACAATTTTAAACTGCCAAACTGGGAAAGATCCCATCTGAGAAATGTTCCTAAAGCATTTTCCAATTCTCCAAACCTCAAAAAAGCTATAAATTTCAATAAAAAGACAACGCATTCTCTAAATTCTGCATATGCTATTGGTCTCCATGTGGGAAACCCATATTCCTTTTTCATCCGTATTATTCAAACATCATGATACTCTATGGGATCCTGACTAACATGAAATACAGTTAAGTGGTATCCATCTGTACACAGCTGCCATTTTCCTCAAATATATGACATATTTCAGGAGGAGTTTTCAGACATTACAAACAAGAAGCATTCAACCCCCACCTCCACCACCAACTTCACTACAGTGATTTCTTTTTTCTTCAGTCATTTGCACTTTTACTACAAATGTTTGCAGTGAAGTCTTTCTTAATACAACTGTAGTCATATTGGCTTTTATAAGCCAGGAAGCATTATTAGGGTTCTGAATCCCATGGAAGCTGACACAAGTGCAGTTGTACCTTGGAAGATTTCCCTGATGCAGACAACTGCACTGAAGAGTTGAACATCTTCAGGGAAAAAATAGGTTAGTTGAGATGACAGAGCATTAGGTTTGTGCGGATTGGTCAAGCAGTTAGTGCTTGCATTCGTAAGGCCTGGATAGGACTTGTGTGCCCAACGCACATCAAAAAGACATTTGCAAGGAAACGTTGCAAAGATGAATAGCAAAACAAGGCTAGATTATATGGCCTTATGGACTCCTCCATACTTTCATTCAAAGTGGAGAAGCCATGAATTTTCCCTCTAAAGTTTCTTTCCAAGGTTACTAAGGCAGAAAGGAGAAATTAGTTTCTTAAAATAGAGGATATATGCAGTGGTGTAGCCAGATCTCAATCACTTCGATACAGGAACACTTCCAGCTGCTGCAACCACAAAAAACAAACAAAAAACCCTGGGGATTCTCAGTAACTTCTTCTTTCCCCCTTTAAAGTATCTTTCTTCTTTCCTCCTTCAAAATATTTAAATAAACCAAGAAACTTTACTCAGGTTTTATATGATTAAAAAAAACACTTAAACATTATTTTTTGCTTAGAAATCTAAGTAAAATAAGGGAACAGAAAGCATTTCTGGAAAATCAGATATACTTTTATTTAAGTGATAGAATTACCAATTAATGAACACGAATCAAGATCCCATTTTTGGGGTAAATGACAGCTTCTTTCTCATTAAGGCAGTGACTGAATAGAGGGTGACAGTTGGCTTTTAATTACCATCTACAAGCTTATGTTTTGTAGAGGACAGGGCTCTTATACCACCACACCTGACCTTTTTGCCATACTTTATAAAATATCAAGATAATTTTCAGTAATTTACTTTTATCTAACTCACAATAGCTAAGCAGAAATTAAGCTAATCAGACAAATTGCATATCATCTCATTCACTGACTCACTCTCAAAATTTCTCCTATTACATTACATTACATTACATTTCGGATTTATCTCCGCCCATCTCCCCCAATGGGGAACTCTGGGCAGCTCACAACTCTGGGCAGTACACCATAACCATTATGGTATGATAGTTCATACCATATTCATTTCCTCAATGTTCTCAAACCATTTACTGAATATTTTTCAGAAAAACATACATTCAATTTCAACAATATTGTCCAGGTGTCTTAGGCCTGGATTTGATTTTCTAGAACCCTTCTCACCTTATCGTCATCACTGTATTTCCAAAGGGTCTTTTATTTTCTTCAACTAGCTAACATACTGAAATTCTACTTTTTTTAAATCACTGACTATTCAGCACTACTATTAATCCCATCTCTTATTGATTACGCGCCGTCAAGTTGATGTTGACTCTTAGTGACTACATAGACAAGACTTCCTTCATGATGATCTGTCCATAACCTGATCTTTCAGGTCTTCCAATGGTCATCTCTCATTACCTTCTCCAAAATTAGCTTAATTCAGAGTAACAAAGCAATGTATAGCATAGCCCTATTCAGGAGCCCCTTCCTGATTCAAATCACACAAGGATAATCATGTAGAAAAAGGTTTATTACCTCATCCTCTTCCCCTGTCCTTCAATTCTACCATACTTGTGTGTTTAGAAACATATTTTCTAGATATTTACAGAGCAAAGCTTTGACTGTTTTCCAGTGGCAGCTTTGTTGTCAGGAGATAGTATGCATAGAGTATATCTATGTCATTTAAAATGAAATGATCCACTTCAATATTATACAAGCTTTGTATACCAAGCATGAGTCTTGAAAGTCTTTAAAATTATTAGAAGAGATTGGATCTGAAATCAGTGATTTCTATGGCAAGAAATTTTGTTCAAATCCATCTCAGTGAATTATCAAGAACTGATTATACAAAAAGATTCATAGATGTTACAACACACCTTTAAAATTCTATTCTATTGATCAAATTTTTTTAGTTGGCGGATTTTAATCACACCAAACTATCACTCTCTCCGGTGGCAAAGCCCATTTTTAAATTCATTTTTGTTGAATTAGAAATTTAGAAGAATTATCAAACAATTTCTAGCAATTTTACTCAGGGTTGTTGTCTATATTTCCAAAGACATAAACTATTTCAATATAAGAAAGTTAATTCATTTTTTCTCTTAGCTAGATAATTAACAAAACACCAAAGAGCCACTAAGAAGCTCCCAGTTAAGGATTATCCTACCCAAATTTGATCTTCATTTTTATTTATATAAAACTCTTAATAGGCTCATATCTATAAATGTTGAATATGGAAGTTTTAAATCTTGGCATGTCTTCTTAAGGATATAAATCTGTCTCTGTCTAGTTTTAATACAAATATTAAAAGCATAAGTTAATCATCCAAGTATTTTGTACCAGCCCAAAATACTGGAAGCCAAGGTGTGGTTCATTGTTCATTATGACAGAAGAATCCTAAAGTTTTGCTAGTTGTGCACGTACTTAGCGACTCCTGAAACTTTATTCTTCTAAGATGAGGAAGCTGTGTAGAGCAAGAAATGTCTCCTTTCATTAAAGTTTTCTGAAGGGGAACTTTAGGCTGAAGGAGCAGAGTCAGCTGCATCTTCAATATTCTGCTTTTTCAAATGAGAAGGCTGCCCAAAGAAGAAAGCCTCTCTGTCTGAGGAGATGCATTTATGCATGAACTCTTGTTCTGCTCTTTTCCTTGCCCCTATCCTCCCTCACATAAACTTACACACACACACATACACACACACACACACATCTCGACTGATGGGGGAACAACCACCTCCCTTCTTCTGTAATTGTACAAATGTTTGTGTTCTCTTAAACATATAGATGTCTCTTTTGTGTATGTGATTGGTGCTGCATAACCTGAAAGAAAATGAACTAGATCTGTTTTTCATAGCTGAAACTAAAGGCGCCTGAGCATTAGTAGTTTAGAGCCACTGACCATCTGGAAGACATATACAACCAGCTCTGAGTTTACAGCTCTGAGTTTACTGGAGGATCAGCAGGAGATAAAAATGAACATAAAATCCAATTCTTAAATAAGCTTCAGGTTTCTACTTTCTGGGTTCTGGAGACTCATTTATGTGATATACTGCCCACTGGTAGAAAATGTATGCATGATTTCATTGTAGGTAGTGTTAAATAACAAATACAACAAAGGAAATAAGCAAGTTCATTATCTTTGTTTTACCTTATCACTATCCAGTGTATTTTGGGAGGTTCGTGATGCAATTGAAATAGTATCAGGTTGACTGCTACCCTCTCCTTGGCTATCCAAGTCTTCTCCATCTCTGTAAACATAAAGTGTTACAAGTCTATAATAGAAATTTCTTAATATGCATCACCATATACAATGAAATAGTTTGATAATAATATGCTATTAGGAAACCTACATGGAGGAAGTCATATATGATTTTGCACTGAATTTATACAGTTTAGCTTTTCAGCTCCATGAACATAGTTTGCCCATAATATAAACTCCAGAAGGTTCATAAACACTAGCAATGTGCAAGTTCACACTAAAATACTAACAATATACAAAAATGAACTGTACAAAGAGCAATTAATTTCATACTGTCATGGAAATTATTGATCTCAACCATTCTTTACAAGAAATCAATACATTTACATTATTCAACATAAGCCTGGTAAAATAGCCTGGGCAAAAAACATTAAAAAGGCCCTCCAAATCAGTAGATATTTACCGACATGTAGAGAGCCTTCCAGAGAAAAGGGTTTGCTAGAAGCTATTGTCAAAGCAGATAACAATGTTCTGACAGAGAAGTAATTAAGTAGTAAGAAGTATAGGCTTAATGAGAATAGAAACAAGCTTTGTGTGATCTTGAAAAAAAAGGAAATTTTTGACAACTATTTTTTGTTCCCAATAAGGTTTGCAGGAAGGTGATGTAAGGGATACCGATGATGTATATAAGCAACTTTATAGAAGTGCTTGCTTGTTGGCAAACTTTTATCTTGTCTTGACAAAAAATACTTGGTGATCACAGTACAATAAAGCAACTTCAAAGCAGTTTTCAGCTGTTTGGTCCAGGTCAGCATTTAGAAATTCAATACTTTTTAGACCTATGTATTCTGAAATTTCAAAATCACATAATTATGGAATGCTCAAAGAGCCAGCATTTCATGACCTGAAATTTACTCTAAGATTCATTTCAAAATATAGCATAAGAAAAGCGCTAAATCAGACAACCCCCTGCTCAATTCAACATTATGTCCCTGCAATGGCTAGCAAGTTCCTTACAGGCAACATAAAACAGAATAGTGCAGAATGGCATTTTTCTGCTCATTGTTTCTTAACAAATGGTATTTATAAATATGCTGTGAGGCATTAATCATATAGTAACTGATTAGTCATCTTATGTTCCATGAATCTCTCCAGTTCCTTGTTGAAAGCTCTCCAAATTAATGTACCATGTGATTGCAAATCCCATGGTTTATATCTGCATCTTTTATCTATCTTGAGTGTCACACCAACATGTGCTACTGGATTCTAAAATTTTCAGAGAGTATGAAAAACATATCCCTAGCCACTTTTTCTACACTGTAGTATTACAGACTTCTATATGTACCAGTATTTAATGGTTAGTACTTTATTTGGTATGCACTTATATCTAAGGAAAACACAAGACATTGTATTATATCTCTTCCTTCCAGATTTTTTTCCTAAAGAGTTCAAAACACTATAATCTTTCTCCAGAGAGGTTGCTCCACTCCCATTAATATTTAATTTTATTGCAGCTTTCTAAATTCTACAACAACCTTTTTAAGCAGAGTGATTTACCATATTCAAATTTGATAAGTATCTGAAGAAGTATCTACATCTTGAAATGAGAAGCAGAACAAAAATCAGAGACACATGCCTGGATTCAAGGTTCTGACCTTAAATATGTTTTTACTTACAACTGAGTATCATGATCTAGAATACCATTTAAAAAAAAAAAAAAAAAGTACAGAATGTACTTCCCCAAAGATAGTTCAGCCACTCTGTTAAGATGGATTTCATAAAAAGCAAGAACCATTTCCTGCAACAGACTGGGCTTCTACTAACCTTCTTCCCTTTTGTTTTGTTGTTGGTGCAGTTTTAGGAATGTGAATAGGCTCTTTTAAGGCTCCTTTGAGATGAATTGTTCTTTCCTGTATTACTTCTCTGATATGTTTGATCCAGTCTTGTTTGTTCTCAATACTGGAAGCCTTGAAGATAAAGAATAATTTCTTGTTTTAGTATATCATTAAAAATAGACTTTTAAAAAGCCATGCTCACCAAGTAACAGAATGTATTAAAGAAGAAGAATACAAATCATTTGTAGCAATATTTTTGTTCTTTAGCTCTGAAGAATGAAGGATACCCATTTCTTCATTAAATTATTTATTGTTTTTAAGACTTGCTTTATGCATTTTACATCTTTAATCTATATACGAGTATCCTGGGATCATGACAGCAAGTCAGGAACCTATATACTGCAATGGACGACCTACTCGAGGTGACAGAAAATCATATTCAAAATTTACACACAGATACTCTAGTTTCTTGGCACAACTATATCCACAAAAGTTTGTGTGAGTTGCTAGGATGGCACACTGTTCACAAAACTGTCATGTCTCATTGTTTGCAACTTTCCCATGG
The DNA here is from genome assembly GCA_030867105.1 of Liasis olivaceus. Lineage (NCBI taxonomy): Eukaryota > Metazoa > Chordata > Lepidosauria > Squamata > Pythonidae > Liasis > Liasis olivaceus. The sequence continues at coordinate 83,322,918 of CM061350.1, forward strand.
TTAAGTTACATGAAATAACTCAAACAAACTTCCAGATGAAACCTTGTACAAACCAGCAGTTTTGAGAAAGGGAAGAAAAAATAAATAAATAAAAAGAAACCTACTTTGGCACTCCTAAATACTGGTATCCAGAAATAGCTGCAACCCATTACCTATGGCATACTGACTTTGTAGGCCTATTGCCAGTTATAGGGACTTCAAGACATGAGTGATGCTTTGAATTTTGGGTATTATAAGTCACGTCTGTTGAAAAATGAGAATTCAATTGAACAAAAAGACACTTAACACCAGGCATGGGAACCCTCAGCCTATAGACTGCAAGTAGCTTCCAGAATTCTGAGACTGTACCATTAAAATTCAGTTTTAAAATGGCCGATTTTCAGTGGCACAATTTTTTTGTTTTTGTTTTCCAAATAGCCTCCAAAGCAAAACAAAAACAATAATGCCCCTGTGTGAGAAGGCTGAACTGCATGCTTTGAACCCTCAGAGGTTGCCCACTCTGCTTAGAAATATGAATACTTCCCAATTACCTTTAGCACAATTTTATTATCTGAAGTAGGAGTTCTTCCAACCCACAGTGCAAATTTACAGGGATCACCTTCTACATGCTCTGTGACACCCAACTCAGAGGTCTGAAAATTAAGGGAGGAAGGAATAGTTGTTAGTTATGGAAAAACGTTTTGTAACATGAAAAGGCATTTTTAATGAATTAAAAAAAATTAGTTATCTCTTAACCACCAAAATGTTTGGACAAAAGTAAAGTAGATGATAAGCAGTTGTGTGAGACACTTATTATTTCCTGGCTGGCTTCAATTTCCCGGCCCTTTGGTTCTTTCTTATACTGTAGATAACTTTTCGTTATTCCCTTTGCTTTGCCAATCACTAAAACCCTATGAAATAATTTCTAATTTCCAAAGACAGTTCTGACATAATCTTAAATAAAGCTTTGTTTTGAATATTCCGAGAGCAAAGAGTTGGAAAGCTGACTGAATGAAAACTTATTAATAAAGCATGAATGATGGATCTGTAATCCAGTATAATATCAAGTGCTCATCCCACAATCCGACTAGATGGACATAATTAGCAGCTGCTAAAAGTTATTGATTTATAGGTTGAAATATAAATTAGACTCCGTTCTAATCTATTTTATTAGTGGTCCAATGGGTACTGAGGTAAGGTCTCTAAAAAGATGCTGCAGCTTATTTAGAACATTTAGTCGCCTATAAAAAAATTAAGATCTTTTTTCCAACCTAACTGAAGTTACCTGTAGCCCTATTTAGCAGCTGTTCTTTCTCTACTTCTTTTCTGTATTCTGTTATGAGAGGCTGAAAAGGCTATTGCAAAATAAAACTCTACACAGAAGAAAGAAAGGCTTTCAATGATATCAGTCAAGAAGCAGAATAACATAATTATTTCAAAACATTATTTTTAAAGTTGTCATATTTAGATTATATACAGATGATGATCATTCTCATTTTACATGATTCAAAAGAATAACTTCATCAGGCTCTTCATCAGTATTTCAAATTCTGACTTAGGACCAAACCAATCATGTTTCATTGTATTAATCAAAAGCTTCCAGGCAAATTGGAATGACCGGCAATATATGCCCTTGAAATATTCTTTTTACTGTAGACCTGTTTCATGATTAAAGAATAATGCTAATGGTATATCCATCTGCTTACGAGAATACTTTTCAAAATATTTCAGAATCTATTCCTTAGTGTCCAAAAGAGTTACCAGCCTCTTTTCCAGTTATATAAACAGTGATATATTCAATCATCTGTTTATGTCTTAACTCAACAAACAAACTGGAGTTGTTTTAAGAAAAATCTGAGAGCAATTCACTGCATTTTGCAACATTTGAGCACACCTGCTAGTTGTTAGCAACTAGATTTCGCTTTGCTTTTTTCAGTGTAGTAGTAATTTTTCAAACTTACAAACAACTTGCTCTTGTAGATGTATTTACTTCTTCCACTAGAGTCTTTCACTTCTTTACTAAAGACAAGTGACATCTCAAAAAGAAAGAGATGTCTTTCACGCCCTTTCCGGATGAGAGTTTTTGGATCCCATACTTGGAAGGATTCCTGAAGGATGAGTTCTCCCTGAGATTCAATGTTCTCATCAAAACCTAGGAAGCAAGTTGGAGGAATTCAAGGAAGGAAGGAAGGGGGAGAGAGAAAGAGACATGGGTGTATGCTGAACTTAGTGCATTTTCTTATAATAATTTTTTATCGCTGTTCCAGGAAGTCCTTAGAAGCTTAAAAGGTCTTGGAAGCTGTCATTTAATACTCTCATATAAAGTTTATATCACCAATATTTCCTTTAAATTATACCTAGAGATTGGGTGTATTCCAGTTCATGAGGGGGAACTGTATTCTCTAACATCTGTAGTTTAAGCTCTGTGCAGATTGCATACAGACAGTCCTCATTTACCAACCATTCGTTCAGTGACTGTTCGAGTTATGAGGGTGCTGAAAAAATATTTCCGATCTTTGCAGTGTCCCTCAGTCATGTGATTGCCATTACAGTCAGTATATGTTGTCCTGTGCCTGACCTGTGGTTCCCCCCCGCCTTGCAGAACAGAGAGGTTGGAGAGAAAAGGATTGCAAGAAAGTAAGCTGTTTGCTCTTCTACACATTGAAAGCAATGCAATGGTGCTGGCAGCCCAGGGCTGGGAGCCACGGGCATGCTACACAAGCAGCTTACAGTACTCTCTTGAAATCTCTTTCTCTCCAGTCTCTCTGCTCTGCGAGGGGGGGACGAGAAAAAAAAGCAAGCAATTTCTGTAGGCAATCTCTCCTTGGCCTGACCCTTCCCCCCACCCCCAAGCGCAGAGCGGAGAGATTGGAGAGGAAGAGATTTCAAGAGGTAAGCTGTTTGTACTGCTTGCCTGCAGCTGGGCTGCGGTGCAATCGCATTGCTTTCGATGTATACAAAACAGTAAGCAGGCACTTGAGCATTCCAAAGAGCAGGGGAGTGGTTAGGAGGCAAACAAAAGCTGAAGATGTGAAACTCAGTAGTCTTGTCTCTTTCCAGCCGGAAACCACAGTCACGGTCACGTGATTTCCCACTTAGTGACTTCTTCACTTAGCAGTGGAGTTGCCGGCCCCAGTTAGGGTTGTTAAGCAAGGACTACCTGTAGATCTACCAGACCATGTTATAAGATTTAGTGGCAAAGTATAAAGATTGCCTGGCAGATGAGTTGCCTTGGAAAGCACTTTCTTACAATTACAACATTTTAAAAGTAGTCTCCTTGATTTAATTTGCAATTATAATCATCAATATTTAATTAATTGGCTATTAGGTACTAACATTTTGACATTTAAGTAACATTTATATATTGGAAAACTAATGAAGTTAGTATTTTTCAGAAAAAATAAGTAGCAACGTGGTCTTTTTCTGTTGCTCTAAAAGATAGAATGAAGCAAGCAGCAACCTAATCCAAGAGATGTCCAATAGAATTTTATGCTATACTTCCCAGATCACATACCACTTTGTCCCAAGAAAAATATTTTCCTTGGCTTTTGTACTACTTTCTAGATGAAATCTTAAAACAACTAGAACTTGATACATGTATGGTCAAATTTTAAGTTTTACATCTGTCCAAACAGAAAGGCTCTCAAAATTGTCCCCCTTACCACATTTTAGAATGAATTGGTTCCCAATCAAAAATGTTTTCTAGCAATCTAAAAATTCCTTCATTTCAACCTTTTATGTGTATATTGTTTAATGTAGTGCTAAATTATGTTCTTAAAACAGGAAACATGGCATTTTGTGTAAAGCAGCAGAGTCATCGTTTCTTAAATAGTCATTTGGAAATGATCTGTTGCCTTCATCTGAATTGCCAGTCATTATAAAGAAGTTGTGATACTGGAAGAAATCTCAACTAATGAATGTAATCCTTAGCATTATGAGGACATTGATTTATTAAAGCCACATAACAAATATTTTATTTAAAAAAGGATGCAGCCAATATAAAAATCTGCATTAAAATGTATATACGAGCCAGATATCAAAATATTAAAACATAATTCTGACAAAAAAGGTAAACCAATATTTATATCATGACTAGATGTCTCCCCAAGCAGAAAATACACGTATTCAGAAAAAACAAAAAATTATTTCTAATGATCACCATAATCTGTCAAAGAACTAAAAAAACAGATGGATTATGAGATTTAGAGATTAGTTTCTTAAATGAAATGCTTTCATTTACCACATCCACATGTCTGCTACACAAACATTCAGCATCATTTGTTTGAAAGAATGACTGTGAAAGAGATTTATTAGAATATTTCATACAGTCTACCCACATATTTCTTGACAAGGTGACTATTAATCTTGAATTCCACACTTATTCCAACAATTCTGTTTAATATATCTGTAGTAACAGCCTCACAAACTTTTATTCATATTTGGAGGCTCCAACTGGAACACGTCCAAAAGAAGTGAAACACCATGATAGCAAATAGAAAAATTATACTGTCTGACTATATGTGAGAATCCATCAAGGAAGATGTTATGATAGTACTCCTTCTGTTAAAAATATTTTTTAAGTTTCTTAAATGTAATGTGCTGTCCTAACTTATATCTGACAGCATAACAAATATAAAATTTCATTGTCAAACCAGCTTTTTCAGAGGCCATTAAATGTTGAATTAAATGCTTTTGTTTAAAATTGCAAACATTTAATGGCCTTTCAACAGACTGACAAAAAATTCTAGATGGAACCTTGCTGGAAGAGTTGAATCAAGATTAGAATGGTGAGACCTCTTTTACTGTTGTTTTACTTGTGAGCTGACAAATGCATAAATCTGCACACCTACATATTTTTTTGCTCTGCCTGAATAGGATTCTTCAAATCTACTTCCTACTTCATTTAGGCATAATTTAGTGGTAGTTCTAAAAGTAACAAGTTGCCCAAATTCAGGTGACTTTAGACCAGATTTGCTGCTTAGTAATTTTACCACAGGAACTGATTACAAGAGGCTGACTAGCTGCATTCTTCTCCATTGAGGAGGAGGAGGAGGAGGAGGAGGATAAAAATTTTTTTCCTTAGCCATGATCAAATGATAAAACGGATTTGGTTTCAAGTACTTTTAACTACAGTATGATTATACGCAATGTCTCTTGCAAATTACTTTTTCTATATAGAACAGCCATGTTTCTCAGGTTACAGCGGAAAGAAAAAAAAAACCCTTCAGAAGATGTTTCAGAAGATCAAGAAATGGCTTTATATAAGCCTACTTTAAACCAGCTTTTGATAATTTCTTAGGAATAAGGGAGCACACAGAAAAGTAATGACCATAAATCTTACCTTCCAGCATACTGAGATGCATGGCATCATTGGCTCGCTTTGGCACACTCAGCATAACTTCTAAGCCATCTTTAATCTCACCTTTACCCTCTTCACAGCAGGTGAGTAGCTCCTGTAAAGGTACCACATCACTATTCAATCTTTTATCCCTATTAAGTCTTAGTTTCCCAAAACATATCATTGACGGCCTTTTAATAAGATGCCAGCATTCAAACTTGAGACCTTATGGACACAGGTGTGTTCCTGACTGCAACGATACCAACATTTCCCTGTTCTTCCAAATTATTGGGGAGGAGGAGACAGTGGAGAGCTGTGAAATTAAGCTACCTGCAGGGCTTTTATTACATGATGTTAGAATTGAATTCCTAGCATCTATGGCCAGGAATTGGGGGTGGGGGGTGGGGGGGAGAAAAGAGGCCCTATATTCCCCAATGTCACCTACACGTTTGAAAGAACTGCTAGAGGATTCAGCACAGAGGCTAGTAATAGGTTGAAATGGATTTGATTAAGGCTGGTTTCAACTCCAGTCAGGCTTGCATTAGTGTACAAACTTCATCAGGTTGGGAAGGCACTGATACCAGTTATATACTCTACATACCTCTCATGTTCCAATCCACTACATAACTGTAAGCCATCCCCACTGCTTTGCTCATTATTTAAGGAGTCAGTGTACAGGAAAACAGCATTCAGTCTTTTCATTTAACAAATGCCAGCAGCTTCTCAAAAAACTTTTAACGTATTCCAGTAAAAATTACAGCAGCCCATTTCCAAATGTCAGGAGATTGCTTTGTTCTTTTACTGGAACATTTAAAAAGGTTCCAAATGAGATGAATTAACTGCATCTAATACAATACAAGGAAGTTGTCTGAATATTACAGATACTATTTCGTACATAGCTCTCTAAACATACAGGTTGCTTGAGTCTCCACTACTTATTCATATGCACCTTCTACCATCTGTTAAGCCTCCTTTAATTGCTTTTCATAGGCTTTCTGGTCCCTTGACAGTATGTTGAAGAGTGCAGAAACACTGCTTTGTGATGCACAAAGTCAATTCGTTGCGGACTGCACACTTGAGTGTAAAGGAAAGATAGGCAACATTTTAAATTAAAATCAATACAGGGGGAAATGGAAATAAAGTAAGCTAGTAACAAGAGTTGATTCATGAAATCTAAGAGTGGATACAGAGTGGATACATGTTCATTTAAACATGTTCTTCAGCTTCTTGACCTTACATACTAGGAGTCTGGGTTGGGGGCTATGCAGCCTAATTTCCCTGTCTATAACCTCTCAAAACCAGAACAACATAATGCAGTTAAAGTTTGACATGTACATTGAACATAATTCTTAAGACTTTTCTGTTGTTGCTTTTATTCTGGTTTGTTGCCATGCAAAGTTTTCCATGCACATGGTTCAACCTACAATATGGTCAGGCACCATGAAAATGTGTTTATGCTGCATGCCATTTTGGAAGAACTACATGACTAGAAGTTCTAATATAAAGCCATAGCCATCACGGCATATGAAAAGGGAGTCAAGGACTCAGGCCAAAATGCAAATAAAAAAACTTAAAAGTCTTTGCCATTCACACCATGATCATAGGTATATATGGGTCGCTTTTGAAAGTTAATGTGACTGGTAAGGAATATTATGATCAAGATTCTAACTGTTGCTCACCGTTTACAGTGCATCTCTTAAATATTATTTCATCTGTCTTAGCTCTGAATTTGTTTCCTGAGTCCAATTAATAACTGTTTGTTTAGATAATTTGGACTCACCCAATTTCATAAAATCTGGGTGGCTCACATAAAAATATCATTAATATCATCATAATCATAAAAACAATCAGATTAAAGCAATAAATATAACACAAGACCAGCAGGACGTGATAGGTTTCTCATGGTCTAAAAGCCCAATGGAATAGTTTGAAATAGCTGCTTAAAACAGCTTTTGCCCACATTCTGGGTAGTCTTTACTGCAACACTTTAAAGACAGCTCCAAGTAGTCTTTAAAGTGTTGCAGTAATCTAATCTAAAGGAAATGAGGGCATGAGTAATGGTTACCAGGGCTTCCTGCTTCCAAAAAGGCTGCAACTGGCATCAGCTGGAGTAGAGCAAAGTCTGCCCCGGCCACCAGCTGCTCATACAGAAGCCAGGCATCCAGGAGAAACCCAACTGCAGGCCTGCTCTTTCAGGAGTACAGTCCCACTGAAAGCCAGTATAGGGGCCGCTGTAATATATGAAAGATTCTGGTCAAGCAGCAAATCCATCTTGTTAAAATTCAGTTTAAACTTGTTTCATCCCATGCAGTCCCTTACTGCCACCAAATATTGGATAAGAATATCCACTGCATCTCCTGTATCATCGGCATAGTGATAACTCATTCCAAAGTGACAAATGACCTCACCCAAAGATTTCATGTAGATGATAAATAACAAGATAGAAAGAACCTAGGTCCTGTGGTACCTATTATAGTAGTGGCCAAGGATTCAATCAGTCATCTCCTATTACTACCGACATCTGCTCAGATAGGAGTAGAACTACTGCAAAACAACATCCTCCGCTACTCTCAAAAGCAGTTCAGAAGGATAGCATAATCTGTGTATCAAATGTTACTGAAAGATCAAAAAAGAACAGGAAGGATGCACTTCTCCAGTTCAGAACTCAACAGTGATCATCCACAAGAGCAACCAATGCAGTTTCAATCCCATGCCTGGGTTGAAAACCTTAGTGAAAGGGATATGGATGATCTGCTTCATCCAGGATTCTTTGAAGCTTCTCACTGTCATTTTTAGAATCCTAAATGATGTAGAATTGGGCAGCTATTTAAATCACTACCTGCTCCCACATGATCCTGCCAAACCACTAAAGTCTTTTGGACAGTCTCTGAATTTTACCACCATTAGCTGCTGTAGTATGCAGGCTAGGAACTTCTGCAACTCTTTCCACCATGAGACTCATTTTACCCCATTCTAGATAATCATCTATTGTAATCTTATTTTCCCCTCAATTCTGCACTCCAGTCAAGCTTAAAGAGCCTTTTGATAAGATCAAGTGAAAGTGGCATTAAAAAAAAGTAATTCTACTAGGTTCTTACAGATGGTTATTTAGAAATCACAAATGAAATTAGACTCAGTCGAAATAGCATATAGTGTTAGATGTCACCAGACATTGAGTTATTTGAGGGTATCATTACTTTTTTTTCATAGCGATTCTTTATTTAGCTGTATCCTAATAAAATGGTCTTTAAAAAAGCATATTTCTTTAGTGTAAAAAAGGTATCCAACTGTACAAGTGAAGGCCATATTGACACTTACCTTTAGAAGGAGCTGGTATTTTGTTATCCGTTGAACTGGTTTGATAAGGTAAGATGAGATTGAATTGGCTAAGCCATGCCGCTGTTGTATTTCCTGCAATAGAAGTTAAACATCTGAGAAGCAAGTATAGATTAACCAACTTGCAAAATTTGCAGGTAATTTTTTTCATTATAAAAACTGAGAGGAGGTCTCAAATCAATGCTATCATGTTCCTGATCAATGAGCATATGTTTATGCTTGACACATAGATTAAAACTGTGGAAGCCATTTCACCACTGGCCATGCCAGTTGGGCTTCTAGGAAATTTTAGCTCAGCAGCATCTGAAACCACAGATTATTCCGGTTACTCATCTTTGTTGTATGTTTATTAAGAATCCAACTGAGCCCAATGGTGATTATGCACATATGTGAACCTCTTCCATGTTTTGTTAATATGAACATGTCATTTATTAGAGTATCAAAACAGTAGTTTTCACTGGCATGTTGTGAAATATTAAGGTAATGTAAACATCCATTCCACTACACAGAATGTTCAAGCTACTACTTACTTTTATTATATTTTGTTAAATGAATTATAGCAGGTGTACCTCTGCCAATTCCTATCAGTGTGAAGAATCCTGCTTTAGATTCAAGCCATTTTATTTTGCTTTCCCTCTTGGTTTTTGTATCATCTAGCTTTGTGATTTAAACTGCTCTGGGGAAAACCGTTTCCCCGTTTCATTTGGCTTCAGTACTTCAAAGCAACATTTCTGAAGTGCAATGATGGTAGCAAAAATCTTGATTTTTTAATTTATGTTTAATTGTTTTTACTTGTTGTTTATATTTGTTTTTAACTGTTTTGTTGTATACTGCCTGAAGTCATGTTTGTGAGATGGGCAGCTATATAAATTTGCTAAACAAATAAATAAATAAAGTAAATAATACTTTGAGTTCTACTTGCAAAGTGAAGCAAGACCACCTTGCTGAGAATGAGCAAAGACATTCTTTTTCTATTTGTGAACATTTTGACATATCAAAAAACATTTCGGTTGCTGTTCTGGCTCCATTCTGAATTCCATAAATAGCTGAAGCATCTTAGGATTTTGCAAGTAGAAATATTTTATTCAGCGGGGTTTTGTGTGTTTAATAGGTATGAAATTGGGTGGCTTAGTGCTGGACTAAGAAAGTGGTATGCCAATATAAGAACTGTTTATTGATTTAAAGATAATTTCTTTCTTAAAACAGGCCGTTCAAATCCAATAGAGAGAGCCACAGGTAACCCCCCCCCCCCCCCCCCCCAAATTACTATCTGAAGATTTACAAAACACAGTGCATTATGTCACTGGTTTCATTCAGTGTCAGCTGGCAGTCTTACCTTACACTTTCCGCTGTATCTTTCCTTTTTTTAAAAAAAAAAAAGTACTGGAAGCAGGCTTTCAAGCTGAACTAAATTCTTCCTGGGACATATGAATATAAACCTATGTCTACGAAGATTCAGATGAAGAATATACACAAATACACTGGACAAACTGACTTGAGGTAATTGGAATAAAATCATGTCATTCTGATGTCATCATGATGTCACAAATGATATAATCTTCAAGTTTTGCCAGAGTGAGAGTTTAAGAATTAGAATGAAATGGAATCCAGCCAAGATCAAGCTCTGTTCACTGTGATGAAAAGATCAGAGGGCTATTCTTTGAACAGGGTTTGTGTCAAACATTCAGAGCCAGCATGGTGTAGTAGTTAAAAGCTTTGGATCAGCACTGGGAAGTTCTGGGTTCAAATCCATCCTCAGCCATGGAAGTTCACCGGGTGACGTCCATGGCTGAGGGTGGATTTGAACCCAGAACTTCCCAGTCACTCTTTTTCAGCCTAATCTACCTCACAAGGTTGTGTGTACAAAAGGGAGCATCGTGTATGCCGTCAAATTCCTGAAGGGAAGGTGGGATATAAATTTGACAAATAAAAACATTCTTATTTACCAACCCCAACTGCAGCTAAGTGGAGGACACAGATGTTTCCAAATTCATTACGAAATCTTATCCAATGTGGAGTACATAGAGCAACGGAAAATAAACCTCCAAACTGATCCGTCTAGAATGCCGATATCATATTTGGCTTGGAATTCTGTGTTTTGTTAATTATTGAATATATTTCTCTTTAAATAAGGGTTTCATTCTTTTTAGCCTAACTTGTTAGTTTTGTTCCTGAGTTGATCTTGCTTTTAGTATGGTAGTTATATTTTAATGATAGATGGTTTTCTTATAACTGTTCTTATGCCTTAGCTTTTTTGATCGTATAGCACAATATGTCTGCATATACCAAATAAATACAAGCATACATTACTTCATAAAATTTATAAAAAAAACTTTAAATATTGCTTGATGAGAACATTACAACTACAGCCTCAATTACACTACATGCAAAACTAATTTAAAGGCTAATAATATGATTAATCTTTCTTACCTGAAATCTAACTTCAAACTTAAGCATTAATGTATACCACTTTAAATAAGGACTTTCAAAGTCTAACTGCTAAAATGTTGTCAACAACTATTTCCTTGTGATATGTGTACTATAGCCCAGTAAAAATGATAATGGGAATACTGGTTATATTCTTAAGAATTAAGAGTTTAAACACTCTATGAAACACGCATGGTAGACACATTCTGGCAGTGGATGCTGTTATGGCTTGCAAAAATATAATTTTTATAATCTAAGAGAGTTCTCATAGCTTTCAATGGTGCTACTTTCATCTATATCCAAATGTGTATACTATGCCCATGAATCTACTTTCAAAAGTCAGGAGGTGTAAGTGAAGCACTACGATCCTGTACTTACATCAAAATATGCACCTGCATGCTCTAAAATTAGCTGAGTTGAGTCTGGTTTGTTTTTGCAGTAAGTCACATACATTTGGAACTTGTCTGCCTGCAAAGGAAAAAAGATTGAAACGATTTGTAAAAAGCTCCATCTGGTGGAAACTTGCCTGGTTAAGAATTATTTGAGTTTAATCTGCTAGATAAAGAAATTGGCATGCAAGAAGAAGGATAAAACCATTACAAAAGGAAAGAAATGGAATACATTTGTCAGGCTGTAACCTGACTCATCAGGTCTCCCAAGACACATGTGTTCAGATGTGCCCTTAATCATAAGAGATGTCTAAGAAATAGCTTGCCTATTAAACATTAAACATCTTCTCCAACAATAAATTTTAAAGTTTAGTCATGAGGCGTTTTAAGTTCATGCTAATATTACTTCCCACAGCTTGAAGTACAGCTGCTTAGTATTATATGAAACTGACACAGGATGCCTATTCACATCCCATAACTCAAAGATACTTTTCTATAGGGTGGAAGACTCTCTTCTGAGCTGAAGAGCCCTATTGTATTCACTATCTCACACTATAAATCTATTCTATTCAACCATAATTTTATTTTTCAGGTGAGAATGATCACAACTCAAAATACAATTGATCATCTAATTAAAGAGAAAGGTAATATCTTACCCAAGTAACAAAACAATGACCAACATCTTCAGGTAACTGCTCATATTTCTCCAGCTCTTTCAGGAATATACTGTTTTAAAAATGATTGAATAAAACCATTAACATGTTCCTCTGCCATTTTATACGAAATCAAAAGTAATTACATTGTCCATAGTGGCCATAACATATTTTTTCAAAATTATCCATTCAATCTAGTCTTAGAGCCAAACTACACTTTATAGTTCCAGTAAAACAATGTTCTAGCTCTAGCTACAGCTATGCTATATCAGATTATGGTATGTTGCAATCATGCCAGACTTACAAAATATGGTGCCTTTTAGCTGTGATGAGTTAGAACTGGCTCATAGTCCCCTACGCATTAAACAAAACATACTTGCTGAAATAACTAATAGGAAAATTAGCACTTATTTACTGACTTCATTGCAACTTAAATGAGCAAACATTGACTGTATACAGGCAAAAAACCAATTACAGGAAGAGAATGCTTACTTTGACATGTCCAAGCTTCATAAAATCCATTTCTACTATTAGTTGAAGTTATTACAATTAGTTTTTAGCAAATTTGTTTATTATTATTTTTGTAGTAATTCTACTATAATTTACAACAATAAAAACCAAGGCACAAGAATAATTTTTACGTACATCCAGTAAGTATAAAGCTTCAAATAAATCCTAAATTCAGACTAAGTGAGGTAGTAAGCCTGAACACTTATTTTAACCTTTAGCACTATTTCTCAGATGCTATCTAGCATTATCAGTCATCTCACAGATAAAAGCTGATGTGTTCTATTCATTAGTTTATATATTATGCAGCAAAAGCAAAACAACTCATTGTCTGGGAGGCTGATAAACCTAGATCAACCTATTTACATGAAATTTACAGGCCAGAATAAAGCAAGTCCATTTTAAGAACTGCTTAAACAGAAAGCTAGAATGAAACAATGCTAATCTGAAAATTATTGAGCTCCACCCATTGAACCTACAATCTGCAGCAGCAAAATAAAATAATATATTCATTTAATATGTCAGAAGACATTAAATCAGGCTTTTCCCCCCTAACAGCAGGATCATGGATGACTCTCTTCACTCACTTGTTGTGGAATTCATAGATCTCCTGCATGTTTCCAAAAATGATGTGCTCTTTGTTGACAATACCAGGTGGGATCTCTTCGACACCACTTGTCATTTCCCACAGATATGTCTGGGCAAAAATAAAACAAAACAAAACGAAACAAAGAAGGGAAGCTAAGAGTTGGCTTAACAATTATCTAGGTATAACAGTCCCCAAACTAATATATGCAAAAGCATACCAGTCTTTATAAAATGTCTGTTTTAGATTTGTTTATCATAACTTTTTGGTTTTACAATCATGAGACCCTAACAACAAGTGCAACATGTCAATGAAAAAGTAACGATTTAAAATCAGACCCTGAAATACAGAAGATAGGAATTTCTGTTCAAAGAGAATAAGCCAGTTCTCGAATGTGCAATGCAATAGTGGAAGCAATAATACAACATTATCCCTTCAACAAAACAGTAAAAGCTTAACAAAAGCAGCAACCAGTTCATTGTGCCTGAAAATGAACCAGATATGCCATTGTCCCTGTTCAATCAACATAGGAACGTTTAAAGAGCAAAACAAGAAGCTGATCAAGTCAGCCCTGGCAATTCTTATTTTATTGACCAACACGCCTGTTTCTGATATAACATAGTACAACTTAGCTCTGATTACAGATCACACAATTTGATAGCAAAAAAAAAAAAAAAAAAAAAAAAAATCTACGTGAGAATCCACATTTAGCTTGGAAACCAGAACTTACATCCATACATTCCCGGAGATCTCTTACATAAGCCTTCTCTGTCTGGATGAGCTCAGCCATAATGAACCTTTCCAAACACAAGAGAGAAACAACTTTAGATTATTAGAGTTTCATTATGCATCATTCTAAACAGAAACTAGATATACGGCAAGGACTTAGCAAAATATTTTGGATGAGCTCAATACATACAGTGCATGAGAACAGCAACTAGAAAAAATGTGTACTACTAAGGTCAGTAAAAATGGTAATAAAATGATTTAATGTTGGTTTTACATAAGGAAATATTAATTCGCATTTTGGAAGTACTCTGCCCTCTAATTTCATCTTTGCTTTAAATAATGACTAACAAAACAATAAAAATACTGAATAAAAAATTATAGATTGTTGTTAAAAAAGGGGTGCATTTGCTTATACTTATTTGCTGCTGATTCTTAAAAAAAAAAAATATTCTAATTCTGTTTTGGACATTCAAGAAATCCGACTATTTTAAAATGGCTTGCCTCAGAATTATCAAATAACAATGCACAACTTAAAATCCAGATTCTCGTTTTCTTTTTAATATATAAGACTGAGAAGTGGAAATGGAAAAATGGAAATGGAAAAAAGTGTGGTGGTGGTGGAGGAAGAGGAAAAACATGAAATGTTGTAGACTTTGCCATGGAGCAAGAGTAGAACGTGTTATTTTTCCCTTGATTGTTTAATGTATTTATACATAGGTGTAAAAAGAACGTTTAGTGAGATATTAATGCTATGTTGGCTGGGGATATGAATGCACAAATACATAACTAACTAAATAAAAATTACACACAAGCCCAAAGCATGGCTAAACATTGTCCTGGGAGGAAACAAATAATTTACTCTTTCCTGCGGGCAGACTTCCTCTTTTCTTCATTAAGTTCATGAGCAGCATCTCGCAGTTTCACCTCTGACCCAGGAACACTGGCTGGGATTATATCCAGTTGCAAGCTTTTACTCTGAATTAAGGAAGGGAAGATGACCACAAAATTAGTGTAGACAAGGAGAAACAAACCAAAAAAAGGGGCTATCTAGCTAGCAGCTCTAGCAGCCAGATTAAGCCATTCCACATTTCTATAAGCAGAAAATGCAATACTCACCGATTTATTGGAATCTGAAGAAATCCCTAGAGCTTTCTCTAAAGAGGTCCTGTATTTTTCCATACGCAGAGAGAAGTCTCTGTATCTCTTGTCCACTGCTGTGACACATTTTTTAATCTCTGCTGCATGGGCATGCCCCTTTTCACAAAAGCCATCAGCGAGCTGTATCAACAACTTCACCCTCTCTTTGGTTTGCTATAGGACACACGAAAGATGGGAAGGCGGTAAGAAGAGCGGACATTCAATGCCTCTAATAAATAACAGCCCTTTCACGCTATAAATAGAAGATAATATTCTGTTTCCATGCTAACAGCTTTTTGGTAAGCACTTGAACAAAATATCAGGACGATTATTACATTTTTTACGTTTCTGGCTTTCAGGGTTCTGCAAAGTAAGGACCTGAAGAGCTGAATGGATTTAGGATAGCTTCATGCATCACTGGCAGCACTACTGTGTCTGGGGATTATCTGAGCATCCAGAAGGCAGAGGTTTGGGGAAATATGCCTCATCATGCTGAAAACCCAATTTATAATGCCACAGGTTATTGATAAAGAACTCAAGTTTGAGTCTTTACAGTAGCAGAGAGTTTGATAATAAGTGTGTGGTGTTCAAAGAGTAATGTAACAGGTAACAATCTTATTTTCCCCTACAGCGTGGATGTAAAAAGATTGTATCACATATTCTGTTGGGATGCATCACTCCCAAAGGGTTGATGGTAAGGTGAGGGCTAGCAGAAATGAAATCTGATTAGCATTAACTTCTGAAAGAAATCTGATTTACTTACAAGAGGGCAGGGGTCTTGCACATTTATTTCTTTTTATTGTAAAAATGCCCTGAGCACTCAGACTAAGCATGGGACTCTTTGTTCAGAGACTGCTTGTACTGCAGTGTTTCCTGGAATGCTTATGTGATTAAAGCACTCCAGAAAGAATTACCAGGAGAAGTCATCTCTGCATTAAATACTCCACATTCTGCTGTGAGTGAACCAAATATTTTTACATATGTATGTACCTATTCTCTTTCAGGGTAAGTAGTGTCTGCAGATGCAGAAAAACAGTAAAAAAATAAAATAAAAAATAAACAGAAGAAATGAAGATAAAAAAGAAAACATAGCTAACACTAGTTTTACAACACTAACATTCTCTATGCATCTCCATGCTTTTCTGTCTTTACAATCATTCCTGCTTACACCATGCCAGCACACTTTGGGTTCCTTCGATTAAACTATGTCATCTTTCAGGACTCCAGAAGTGCACCTTCTCTGTAGCAGTGCCTGCCCTCTGGAACAAGGTTTGTCCTGAGATCTGAGTGGCTCCCACTCTGTTTTGTTTAGAAGAGCAGTGAAGACCTGGCTCTTCACCCAGGCCTTTGGTGAAGGAGAGTGGGACCCCCCTTTTCATCACATTTGCCATCCTTTATCTTTTATTGATTTTATTGTAATTTCTTTATTTGATTGTTGTGAGCCTCCAAGAGTCATTGGGAGTCAAGTGGCATACAGATTTCAACAACAACAACAACAACAATACTATCTTTTGTTCTTCAAACTTTTCTCTCTTTTTCAAGATCTCATCAACTCCAATTAATTCTCACTCTTCCCTTTCCTCTAGACCCATTCACTCCCCGCTTCATAAATCATCTCAATTATTTCTCTCATGCCAATTGTTTATTTAATGTGGACATTTAATCCATATCCAATCAGCACCCATACATTCTTGACCCTCTCTCTTATTTTACCACACACACTTCTTAAGTACGTCATCTCTGTTGCATTCAAATTACTTTTATGTTTTTCTTGCCATATCCAAGGTTCAATTCTGTATAAGAGCAGAAGCATGCTCTTATAGTAGTTGTTTAAAACAAATATTCATTCTTTACAACATGCTAAATACTATCCATCATCTTTCTACCAGCAACTGTAAGTCTTAAAATTTCTCCATTTATTTTCTCTGTCAAACACAACTACCCTGGTGTCTGATAGATCAATTTTCAGATCCATTAACCTTGTTGCATCATAAAGTCTATTTAAAATTTGCTGCAAATCATCCAGGCTATCATATGCATCATTTACACTTGAAAGTACATATGCATTCACAATTCCAACCAACCCACATCTAATGCCACACCAAACTTTCCTTATACATTTATTCATAAATACATTAAACAACCAAGGGGGCATCACACATGTTTGACTTTTTCTTCCTCAGTGTTATGTACTGACTGAGCATTTTTTTAATGCTCACTTGTGCTTTACTTCCTTCATATATCATTCTTCCTGCCACTGAGCAGCCAACTATCAATGCTAAATTTACACAAAATTTTCCATAATTCAAGCCTATTCACTAACATATACTTTTATCAAGTGTATAGTAATCTATTTTTCTCATTCGTATATACAGTAATTCAATACTAAAGAATGAAAAGCAAATTGTGATATATAAGATTCTACTGGTAGCTACTCAAGGCAGTAGGAAAAAAGGAGATGATTTCCACTTGGATTACAGATTTCCTCAGGCATTTTACTGATACTTCACTGAAATTATTTCAGTACTGTTATTCAGTAATGAAATATATTACTTAATTTGTTTTGTGATGTCATGGCTTTAAAACAAAACATGTATTTATTTTAGCCACAACAAAAGGAATTTTTATGCAGCAGGCATTTTCTTCCTTTTAGGTATGCAGGATGCATGAGGTAAACAAATATTGATATTTTCAAGGCCCCAAGATTATAATCAGCTATGTTAACTTCTCTTTTATTAGAAACTATGATCCAAACAGGCCAACACCTATCTGACTATTTCTAATTGCTAAAATAGTACAATACAAAAGAAAATAGTCTATACTGAATAGTGAAAATACAATGAAAAAAAAACCCTAAATAAATTATAGTGGTTAAATGAACTAAACATAACTCCCCCCCCAAAAACCCCCAAACAGAAAAGAAAATATCCATATAAGTATAAAGATCTATATGGAATTAATTCAGTCATTGAACTTATCATCAAACCTGGATCATATAGCAACATGCGTCACCTTCTCATTTTCAGAGCACAAAGACTTTTAAAAAATAGATAGCAAACTCATATCCTACACTCTTTCCAGTTATGTAAGATATCCCAAGCCTGATAAAGCCAAAGCTCTTCATAAGATCACAAATCCCATCTTTTAGGAATATAATTCCTAAATATAATTCAGCATCGAACTGAGATCCTTAAATCTAATATTTCTTCCCCAAATTATGTTAACATACATATTAATTTGAAACCAAAATAAAGCTATATAACGGAACAAGATCAAATCTTGTGGATTAAAGAACCTTCAAATTTCTTACATCACCAACATAAAAATCAAATGTCCACCCCATTTAAAACTTATTTGAGGTTTATAAACTAAAAGTAATATTTTCTGACTGAATTATTTTCATTTTTAAATCATAAAATCATAAGTATATTTCATATGTGATAACAATACATTTTATTATGGCCTTTGGGCCAGAAATCATACAATGCCCAATTTCAGTAACATACCTTCCCAACTATTTTCAGTTTTGAATTATACCACAGCATCAACTTCTCATGTGATTTGGAATCAAATCACAACCACTTATCTATCAATAACCAAATATGCCTAGCAGCTTTCAAAGCAGGAAACAAATATCCTGATTTAAGATGTCATAACATCTGCCAAGGTTTCAAAGATGTTACACATCTGCTTTCCTCCAAAGAGCCCAGAGAGGAAACCATAATAAGTCCCATTCCATATTGATGTAAGGATAAAGATTCAATGGTATAGCTGAATATCTGGTAGGTTAAAATCATCATCCTCATAAGGTAACTACAGTTTGGCCAAAGATACTCTATGGGCTTTAGCCTTCATAAAACATTTTGATTAACCCGTCTATATAAAAGATCTAATGGGAATTAACACTGAAACACCTCTCAAATACATATTAATTTCAATGTAATATTCATTTTAATATCATTAATATTACCCAAAGACCATCAAGGGAGTTTTGACCATCAAATTATATCTGTTGAAATTACATCTATACATTTATAAATATTCAGTTCAATGTACTGTGATAAACTTTGGGAGAGGGGTAAACCCAAGTATTTGATAGAATCTGTACAAATTATAAATCCTAATCTCCTATAATATTTTATAAATATAATAGATCCCAAATGCAACAAATTAGATTTATTTAAATTAATAGTAAGATTTGCAGAATGGCATCGGAGAGGAATTTAATTCCTTTTTTCCACACTGGAGCCAAATTGGTATCTTTCTCAAGACATGGTGATGTGGTGACAGAAAACCTAAATATATATTTCATTTACCTTTGCAGTTATCTGGAATTCTTCATGTTCCTTTAAGAGCTCTTGAGTATGCTGGATACTAGAGCCAGTGGAAGTGTGTGTGGATAAATAAAACTCTCCATTGTCATGGATCCACTCAAGAGCCTAAGAAGAAAATTTAAGAAGAAAAATTAAACAGCTTCCTCTAGGAGAAGCAATCTGACCATTTCCCAACAACAGATTATTATTCAAAATTCTGGGAGTTGTTTTCTTGCATCATTCAAATTATATTTTTTGTCATAGTCTGAAGTAATCTTTCTTAGAAATAAATCACAATTACCTCAGCTGAGTTTACTTCTAAGTGAACATACTTAGGGTTGCTATGATTTTTTTTCCAATATGCTATATAGTTCATGAAAGAGGAAACATTAATATTTGCAAAATGCTCAATGCACAGCCAATTCCATTAGTTGGGATGCAAAAGCAACAGAGAATATGATGCTTCAGAAAAGTATACAGGAAGGCAGCAGAAGACAACTTACAGTGTAACTGAAGTGAAACACAAGCATCCAGAAAGTGCATGTTACGATAATTACCAACTAAATTGACCTAACAAGTATCAGCCTTGATCAGATATCAGGTGTGTAATTTTAGAGTAAAGAAACAGCAGGGCTGAATGGAAAACAGAGTCCCAGCTTTTGGATCAATCTTCTTCCTTTCCTTTCCTTTCCTTTCCTTTCCTTTCCTTTCCTTTCCTTTCCTTTCCTTTCCTTTCCTTTCCTTTCCTTCCGTCCCCCTCCCCCTCCCCCTTTTTCGTAGGATGAGAACTCATATTCCTCAACTGCTGTAGCTTGGAAAAGATTTCCCTTTATTTCTTCCAAATATTTTATGCTACTCATGCTTGCTTTTTTAGACTACAAATGTTTAAAAGAATGTCCTCCTTACTAACAGAACTGGAATGAGTCCATTCAGCTCCATTAGAATTGTCTGGTTACAAATATATCGTATTATGGTTTCATTACTGGTACCAACTTCTAACAGAAATGAGTTGCAGCTAAGGGGCTACTGACCTCTACAACGTATTCAGTGAGCCCTTTCAAAACTGGCATTCTACATTTTTTTCAGTATGCAGCTCTGGAATATCTATATCTATATCTATATTTATATATAGTATTACTGAAGTATTATATATTTCCACAACCAGTTAGGACTAAGCTATCTTTTCAACAGTTTTCTTTACAAAATCTATCTTAGTTTTCATTTAAAAAAGATATCACTTAAAAAATGACTGCATTTCAGTTTTGACAAAAAAGCAGTCACTGAAATCAACCATTATTCATTAGTTGACACATTCTCAATAAACAGAACAATGTCCCACCTAGCTGACTGATGAGTCACTTTCTTGGCTCCAATACATATTCTCCCCATTCTTTTTCCTTCTTCTATCATATCTCTTTCACTATTATCCCAAAAGAATTCTGCAGTTTGGCCTAGTCTCAAGAGACCAGAAGGAAGTACCATTACCATCTCAATGCTACACCTTTTAATGAATGAGAAAATTACTATCTTTGTTTGAAGCACTGGTCACTCCATCTTTTTCCCCCATTCTCCTATTTTGTTTTGTTTTGATCCCTTCAAGTCAGTGTTGACTCCTGGTGACTGCCTGGACAAGCCCTTGCAGTTTTCTCAGCAAGATTTCAGAAGTGGCTTGTCATTGTCTCCTTCTTATGGCTGACGGAGAATGACTGGCCTAAGGTCACCCAGGTGGCTTCACATCTAAGATGGGATTAGAACTCATGGTCTCCCAGTTTCTAGTCTGATGCCTTAACCACTACACCAAACTGGCTGACCTTAAATTGTTAAAAGTTACCTATTTTTTCAATAGATAGAAGTCAACAATCCTGCATTTTTATGAAGGAGATATATATCCATATACCTATATATATAAAAAAATAACAATAAAAAGTTGGTCTGTGTATACATGTCTAACATCTCTATGAATATATGGAATGGAAGGGAATCCACCAATTTTCTTTTCATGTTCTTCTCATGTGCTGCACAAAATGCTAGTAGGTATTCCCTAGACTTTTAGTTTTGCTCTTCAAGGGATGTAGGGGGTGAGGGTGAGGAGGGACACATTGGACGAATTCTAGTGGCATGATGTTTTATTGTTCATTTCTTGGATGACAGCTGGGGGAAGAGTTATAAGAAGATATGAACATCCCAACTCAACTATATAAACAAATTGTTTAAAAGACAGACTCTGACCTGTTTAGCACTTCTTTCAAAGACTACATATTGCTGACATTGATCAAGGCGTCTTTTTCTCATTGTCCAGTAGTGTAGGACACGGTTTTCTCTCTGGAAAAGTTCATTCAGGATATCTGCCAGGTGAGAAATTATAAGAGTGCAAATGTATATTTTAAGCCCATATAACAATAAGCATTCATAATGTTTGCTAGTATTATTTGTTTTTAATTACACATCCCATCTAATATATTTTGTTAAATGCAAGATGTATTCTTCCATCATTTCCACAGTGTCAACTATGCCCATGAGTTTTCTCTTACCCTTGGAATAGCTTTGGATGTATGAAAGAGCAACAGACTCACCAACAACAGAGATACGCCAGAATCACTTTCTGTGCTTTTGTTTATCACACTAAGAGGAAATCTTATCATTGAGGCCTTCTCAGACAAACTGCTGAACATATTAACATCAACCTGTGACAAAACACCCATACTCACTTTTGACCTGCTGTTCCGGAGCCTTGATGTGAGTCACCATCCCTGGCATATTTACACTATTTCTGTGCAGGTATTTCAGGAACACATCAGCATTTCGCCGAGCCAGTGTGCAAGCCTAGAAAGGGCAAGACAGATACATCAACACAAGAAGGATCAAAATAATGCAGACATTATCATTCTGAAGCATTGAGAAAAGCTTTATTTAAGCAATCTACTGACTGTTGGAACAAAGCAACTTTGTAACAGCCCTGCATGCTTATTATATTTTTGCTAACATCAACAATCTGCAAATTAGGTAGCAGGAGAGCATTACTGCATTGGCCACAGCACACAAGACAGAGACAGAGGACACACACACACACACACACACACACACACACACACACATACACACGCACTTTCCTAATTGGATCAGCTTCTAAACAGCAAGAATACAAATATAGGCGATTCAGAGATCATTGCACAGAACAGTGTTTCCCAACTGTGGCAGCTTCCAGATGGGTAGATTTTACTTCCCAGAATTCTCACCAATGGCCAGGTTGGCTGAGGAATTCTGGGAACAGGAGTCCAAACATCTGAAGGTTGGGAAACATCAACATAGAGGAACAAAACCATAAAAAAGTTAAGTTAAACCAAATTTTAATGTACAGTAGTCAAACTAAATAATTTAAGTGCCAACATGCCATGTATATCCAGTTAAAACAGCATCAAAATTAATCTCGTAAAACCAAAGTCCAATGGAGCATACAGAGGTGAACTACTTGCAATCATCCAAGTTAAGAGTTCAGTATGAATCATTTTTCAGTAAGCATTTTAGTACTCTGCTGAAAAGGAAGTTCAAATGTTTGAGGTCCTCTACTGTGTCTCTTTTACATACAGAAGGGCAACTGCCAAGGCTTCCAGGGGAGGTGTTATGGCCAGTTAAATGTCTCTGTGAGCGGCTCTGCAAGCAGAGACAGCACAGCGGTGGAATCTCCAGCCAGAAGACCGTTTTGGTTGATGGAAATTTCTCCGGAGGAAGAAGAAATTGGGGGATTACCCACGTGATCTGGAAGAGCTGCTCCTCACAAGGAGACTGCAGGAATTTAGTTTCTTGTGGTTCATTGTAGGTTGAGCAGCTTGGGAGTCAAGGGATTTACAACGTGCCCTAAACTGCTGTGCAGCCTTCAGGGACATTTGATTGTCAAAAGCCTCACCTTTTTAATTGTTTACAATTTAATTATTTTACAGTCTAAGAGAGATATTCCAAACAGCAGTGAAGATTAAAGACTCTCAGTGAGTGCCTTCTTTTTTAAATAAAGAAGAGGAAAAAATGCTATTTTAAAGGATTTTAATTTAAAAGCAAAAAGCTTAACAAGATCGTGATCTAAGAAAGTTTTAAATAGACGAAGGGGATAGTGATTTTAAAAGCAGAAGAAATATAAAAGCAGAAGAAAGTGACGTTGAAAATAGTAAAATTTTCAGACTGGACATTCATGGGAATGTTGATTATTTATTTTTAAGGACAGCAGTAATTGGTAGATTTTACAAAACAAGAAGATAAGGAAAATATGAGCTAAGTTGTGAGACTGTAACTACAGAGAGCTAATTGGGACTAAGTGTTAAAGATAGAAGCAAAACAGAAAAGAAAAAAGAAGCCTGCCTTTTATTTTCACCATAGTAATTGACATGCTTTCACTTTTTCACCATGGCAACCACAAGAAAAGCTGCCAAATTGGGAGAAGGACGCAGGGGTTCACTAGAACAAATTACAGATAAGGACATTTCACAAGATGTCTTGCAGAAAATGTTTGAAGAATTTGGCAAAAAGATAACTGCAACAGTTAAAAAGGAAATGGAAGGATTTGCAGGGATAAAAAAAAAATCTGAAAGAAGTAGTTAAGAAAATTGAAGTATCTGCAGGGTAACTGGCTGCAGACTTAAAACAAATTACTAACAAAGTGGACGTTTTTGAAAGTAATACAGAAGTTATAAACAGAGAGATGGAGAAGGCTTTGGACAATTTGGCATTATTTGAACTGAGAGAAAAAGAATTCTGCTTACAGTACAGAAAGGAAGAGATTTTTCTGAAAAAAAATTAAATGTATAAATTAAAGAAGAATTGGAGGAAACACAAAGGAAAGTGACAATGACAGATGAGACTAAACAAGTGCCATAACGGACACAAGACATAGAAAAAGACTCCACGTTGGGTGCTACAGGTATTGACTTTCCCAAAATCTTAACCTAAATATAGATTATAAATGCTTAACATGGAACATAAATGGGGCAAATGCCCCTCAAAAGAGAGAGAGAGAAAATTTCATTATTTGAAAAAGTTAAAACAAGATGTGATTTACCTAAGAAACACATATTAGGAAATATTAGGAAAAAAGATGTAAAATACTTAAGTCATAAAAATTTGGGGGAAGAATTTATTTCAGCAGGATTGAAAAAGAAGGTGCTTGAGGTACTGAACAGAGACTAAGACAAGATGAGAGAATTATGGGCGTTCAGATTAAAAATAAACTTATAGGTTAAGGGCATTTGCAGATGATTTGGAGTTAATTTTATAAGATCCACTAGAGGGAGAAGAAACATTAATGGGAAAATTAAAGAACTTTGGTATGTTAGCAGGTTTTAAGATTAATAATCAGAAGACAAAGATGTTAACAAAAAATATGGAATTAGAAGATCAAATAGAACTGATGGAGAAAACCGGTTTTAAGATTGAGAAAAAAGTGAAATATTTGAGTATTACTATGACAAATACCAACTGTATGTTATTTCAAAATAATTATGTTAAGACATGAAATTAAATTAAGAAGGACATGTTAAGATGGGAGAAATTAAAATTGTTATTGTTGGTCAGAATCTCTGTGACAAAAATGAATGTTTTGCCAAGAATTATGTTTTTGTTCCAATCAGTACCTGTTTTGACAACTGATTTACCATTTAAACAATGGGAAAAAAAAATCTAAATTTATATGGTGAGGGGTAGAGGAGGAATGGGTTTACCAGATTTGAAATTGTATTTCGCTTGTTGTTTGGTCTGGATGAAAAAATGGATGTTGCTGGGAAACAAGAGACTTTTACAGTTAGAAGGTTAACAACTCTGCTCAACTGTCAGGCCAGAACGTTCTTATCCTACATTCTACTAAGGCAGGGTTTCCCAACCTGGGGTACCTGCACCTCCAGGGGGTGTGAGATGGAATTTCAGGGGATACGACAATTTTATGCACTGAGTTAAAAGCTTATTTTTTAAAGTTCAATTTGTTCACCCACATTAGAAATTAGACTTCTTCATCTTCAAATGTGATCTTACTTTTGTAGGGGAGAACATTAATCAAACATTTCCTAGGGGAGAGGAGCATAGAAAAGGTTGGGAACCACTGTACTAAGGAATAATAACAAGAAGAATAATTGTATTAAACTTGTATGCCACCCAACTCTCAACAACTCTGGGTGGCTCACCACAATCAGTATTTATGAATTAATTGGATTCTAACCCATAAAAACTTGTCAGAATAAAATAGTTATTCTTTTGTTATTCCTTTTTGAAATCTTTTACATATAATCAACCATTATTTTGTGCAGTGTTTCCTTAACTATTCAAGACTATGGTGTAAATGGTACACTACAGAACTAACCTTTTTAATTAGGAACTTCTGTGCAAAAGTAGGCTCCTTTGAACTGAACTCAACTCCTGTTGACTTCATGGACATATCCATGATGTTTTCTTGACACATTATTAATATGATTTGTCACTGCCTTATGTTTTTTTTCAATTCCCCAGTACAAACTAAAGCTGCAAGATTTCCTAGTGGTTTTCCATCCATAAACTAACCAGTCTGGCCCTGCTTATCTTTTTTAGATCAGCCAAGTTTGGTGAGGTGCTGTCACCTCCTGTGGACTTCTTTAAAAAATTTTTTTTGAAAAACGAATAAAAGGATACTAGGTGGTTAAAATAAAGCTTTTTCTGGCAGACTAGCCAAACCAATGTGACTACTAAAAGTACAGCTAGCTGCTAAGTCTTTTTTTTTTCTCCCATTTGCAGCTGGAGCTACAGTTGAGAGGCAGTCCTCTTGCTGTTCTCAGTTCTCAGCTGCCCATAGCACTTCTCCTTCTCATAGCAGACACTTACCTGGTTGAATCACACTTAGAGGGTGGCGTCTCATCATAGGTACTTGCCCGGCTGAACCATGTTTTAGGAAGCCAGTTGTTGTTTTTCAAGGGCGCTGCTTCAGGCTGTCTGCACATGCCAGAAGCCATAGCAGCAGTGAGAAGGAGACTGAGTTCTCTCTTAATGACAGTTAGGTGGAAAAGAATGTTCACTTCTAACAGCTCCTCAGTCTTGGCTGAGCAAGCTAACTGTCCTCACGCTTATGGTCCAAACATGCTGACACCAGACCAATCATCCATAGCAAGCTAGCTGTGCAGGTTAAACCTGGGCTCTGAAAAACAAGCTCATGCATGATATGCAGCTTTGCTGACAGCAGGAGCTGCAATCGTGTGGCGAAGATAGGCAATTATCTGTAAAACTGCAGCAGGGGAAGATAGGAAGGACAAAACCCCAGACATGTATGCCTTGACAGGGAAAGATGGACAGCTACCAAGTCATGCCAAGGAAGCAGGCACCACTTCAGGCTGTGTGCTTGGGATATGGTGCACTCACACTGTACAGCTGCACGTTGTTTGTGAAACACTATTTCCCATAGAACAAAGTCTAAGAAACACTGATTTACAGCAGCATATGACATCTTGACGCCCTGTCCAATATAAATATTTCTGACAAAAATTAGTATTTAATAAAATGAGCCTCCCAATATTATTACAATAAGTAATACAGGTAGTTTCTGAGTTATGACCATTCATTCAGTGATCCTTCGACATTACAATGGTGCTGAAAAAATGGACTTACAACTGATCCCCAGAATTATGGTCATTGTAGCACTACCGCGGTCATGTGATCGTGATCTGGGCGCATGGATCTGGGCATTTGCACTTACAACCGGTCACCAAACATCTCACAATCACCATTTGCAACCTTCCCTACCTGCTTCTCATAAGCAAAGTCAATGGGGAAGCTCGAGTATGTCTCCCCCACCCGCCCTGGCCTTTCTTTGTTTGCACGCACCGCACCCTCCTTCCCCCCTTAACTTGCTTGCAGGGATGCACTGTGACCTCCTTCCCTCCTTTGCTTGCTCGCACGCACCAGCGCCCTCCTTTCCCTTTGCTTGCTCGCTCACATGCATGCACCCCACCCTCCTTCGCTCATTCGCATGCAACAGTGCCTTCCTTCCCCCTTCACTTGCACACATGCAACATGCCCCCTTCATGCTGCACTGAGGCTTTGCAGGAGGAAGGAGAAAGCCTCATGAATGGCCAGCAGCTTCCAACATGAGCTGCAGAGTGTGCACTGGAAGCGCCCCTGGAGAGTCCTTCAGCACCTGGAAGTACCCCTGGAGAGTCTTCGAGTGAGTGAAGGAGGAAAGGAAGGTGCAGTGCATGCAAGCAAACAAAGGGGGAAGGGGGGTGCAGTGTGTGTGTGTGTGAGCGAACAAGCAAAGGGGGAAGGAGGGTGCTGGTATGTGTGAACTAGCAAAGGATGATGCCGCGTGTGTGTGTGAGCGAGCGAAAAGGGAAGGAGGGTGCTGGTGTGTGCGAAGGGGGAAGGAGGATGCTGGTGCATGCAAACAAAGGAGGGCACGGTGCATATGTACAAGCAAGCAGAGGGGGAAGGGGGTGCAATGTGTGCATGTGATGGAAGGATGGTGCGGTGCGGGTGAGCAAAGGAGGGTGTGGTGTGCACATGAGCGAAGGGGGAAGGAGAGCACTGGTGCGTGTGAGTGAATGGAAGGGGAAGGAGGGCATTGGTGTGTGTGTGAGTGAAGGAAGGAAAGGGTGGTGCATATGAGTGAATGAAGGGGAAAGAGAGCCAAGAAGCCCCTGAACTGCAGCATGGTAAGCAGCCCCAGAGCCGCACAGTTCTGGGGCTGCTTACCACCCTGCAAAGCAGGATGCAGGGCAGCCAAAAGGGCAGAGATGGGGGGGATAGGCGGGTGGGGAAGTTGGAGGCAGTCCCTTACCTTACTGAGACTCAATGGCTAGGATTGGGGTAGGTTCTCAGCTAATGGCTGGTGGAATTAATGTAATGACGGCAATGGGGAGTGCTGGGTTTGCTGTCGCTAAGCTATGTGGTTGTGTGACGTCTCACTTTATGACCACAGAGCTTAGTAATAGAAATTCCAGTCCCAATTGTGGTCATAAGTCAAGGACTACCTGTTCAGTCTGCCAATTTATCAGCTACATATTATTGTATTAATTAGTCTATAGAACTAGGGATATGCGTGAAACAGAAAATTTGTTTTGAACCTGAAACAAGCCATCCCATTCCCAAACAGGTTTTACATGTACCTACAGTTTATTTTGCCAAGTGTCCCAAACACGCTCTTGTCTGGTAACTTTAAGAACATTAAGATAAAGCAGCTTTTATATTAAATGGGTAGCCAAGCAGCGTAATGTCCTTGTGCTTTCCTCATTTCTTCAGTTTTCTGCTCCAATTAACTAATTGCACTGCATCTAACAGTTTTTACATGTCATTCTGAGAAACCACAGCCTTCCGCTCTTTTTCTTCAGTTACCTTCCTAGAGCATCTTTTCCTATAACATTTCTCTTTTCAAACAGTGCTGTTTTGATATTTCAGACTCAATTATTAATGTTTTATCACCAACAGATGCAGGAAAGGAAAGTTACACTGGGTTAACTCTGTCAGGCCTTAACACCAATGCTTTATACTATATATGTCCTCCCTCTAAGCTGCCAAGGAAGATAAAACTGTAATAGGTGTATTCTAGTCATGAAGGGCCGAGACAACTGAAAATTCTTTTTCCATCTACAAACAAGACTCTCTCTCCGTTCCTATTCTGTAATCTTTCCTATTTTCATTCCTCATTTCTTTTTTCCTGCTCTTTCCTCAGTTAAAAGCAAGTGGTTGCTCCCAGTGTGGTAAATGAGCACACATGTATAAAACTACTAGAAAACTGCTTAGGAGAACAGCTGCAGTTGTATGCTATGCCTATCCCCTTGATCAAAAGCTATTTTTCAGAAGAGTACTTGATACTAATTTCAAGCACATGTGTGAAAGGCCAAGGAGTCTTCACCAGGCTCTGGGTGTGCAAGGTTACAGAATTACCCCTAATAAAATATGGGAGAAATGTACATTGGAACTGTCACCATTACCTTTAGGAAGGCCTCCTTTTGCTCAAGGTGTTTGCTAATCATTGGAGTCACATGGTCTGTTTCAGAGTTGGGACCGAGTTTATCAGCACCTCCACACCAGTCTTCTTCTCGCTTATATTCTTGTTCCAAACTTTCCAGCACACTGCACACCTATCAGCCAACAGGTTGAGGAATGATGAGGGATAAATGGTCATTTCTGGGCAACTAACAGTTGCAACTTGATTTGACAGCTTCTTTAAAAATCATAGTCACAAGCATTTGATTAGCCCTATGTATTTGGTATGGGCAACTTATCCAACTCATAATATGTATAAAGAAGTTAAATGAAAACTCTGCATGCTTACATGACTTTGGCTATTTAAGTAAGTTCACATCTCTGGCTGACCTTAATTGTTTCTGACCCACCTATAAAGATGAGGATGATGACTGACTTCAGCCATTTGTTAGCCACAAAGGCTGCCCACAAAAGCAGTCCTGCATCTCTTCTTCCTCCACATCCCCTCCCACACTATTTAGTGAAGCTCCTCCAGATGGGAGAGAACCTGGAGGTCTCCAAATGCCTTAGAGAATGACTCTCATTATCTGATGAAGCGAAGGAGATTTGTAGACCAAAATGTTTTGTTATTATAGTAGAAGGACCTAACTAGGGAAAGGCGAGTCCAATACTACAAAAGAAATTATATAAAACCACTATAGTTGAGATTTTCTATTCTACTTCACAGTCACTTCTGGGGATAGAGGAAAATTATTCCTCAGCAAATTCTATGTCTGCAAAATATATGATCTAATATATTACATGGGGAGGTAAGAGGAGAGAAGAAAAGGAGATGCTGGTTTTGAAGATAGCCACACAACTCCTGAAACCTCCATTCTGATTCAAATTGATTTGGGGTTAAATACCTACATAATGTTTAAAGGAAGAAAAAGGGTACATACTAGAAAGCTACTAATCCTTGAAATCTTTTTTTTTTCATATGAAAAATAGAGAGATCATGCTCATTTCAGAGGAAAAGACAATGAAGGAGTTCTAAAACTATGGAGGGAAAGAAATCTGTCAATTTCTTATGAATATGGCAATAACAAGTAAATCAAAGATTCCCTTGAGTCAGGCTCAGTTCCTGGTGAACAAATACAATACTTAAACTTAAAATACATCAATGACATTCCCTTAACAGCTATATAGAAGTGATTTGTACCTGCCTATTTTCTCTATATATTTTATCTGCCCATCCATCCTTCCTCTTATCATTCTTGTCTAATGTATAATATTTCCTAGTGATCTCTCAAGTACTAACAAGAATTAACTCTGGTTAGCAAGACTATTATATGCACAATACTGGAGAAATTCTGAAAAACCCACAACAGAGGAATGGATCATGAAGATGGAAGAATCTGCAGAAATGGCAAAATTGACCCATTTGATCAGGGATAAAACAATAAGTACTTTTATAAAAGACTGGAAATCTTTTATGGACTTTTTGCTGAAAATGGAAAAAAATGAAATGGTGATTTCTAGATTTGCTGACTAAAAAGGATTGAATATGGGGTAGATGGGAACTATGTAATGTAATCTTACTATCTCTCCTTCCTCTCTAAGCTTGTAACTTACAAAATCAGAAGCTGCTTCTTTAATTATCACTTTCTTTTCTTTATTTGCATTGTCTCCCACGCTTTTTCTTTTATCTTTTTTCTAACTTTCCTTTATATATGTTTTCATGTTTATCTTTACTCATGTAAAAATCTTCAATAAAAATTATATTAAATAAAAATAATCAACCCTCTTAATGCATATTATTGCATTGCGTTGCATTGCACTGCATTGTTGGACTTGGCTAAGGTCAGCTAGGTTCTGATAGATGCTGAGACCATGGTACTGCTGGCTGCCAAAGTACAGAAATAAAGCAAATGATTTGAATCTATAAGTGGAATTCATTTCGACTGGAGAGTCTGGGTAACAAACTTTTATAATAGTTTAAGGTGTTTAAACTGTTACAACACTGGACTAAGCAAACGTCTACACAAATCTACCTGCTCTGATGTTTTGTAAAAAGCCACGGAGGCATTCACAAGCTTGAGACGATCTTCCATCTTGAGCATCAGCTGCTGCCAATGAGAGGCCACCTTCTCAGCACAGTCCCTGATCATGTCCATGTCATAATGATTAGCCTGCAACATTGCCTCAGCTTTCTGCTGTACTTGCAGGGCACTCTGGTGAGTTTTCTGATGAAATGTAAACAAAACACACCATTTAGTTCATGAACACATTATCAGCATTTTCAAAAGAGGTTTATGTCAGCTCTTTCCTGTCTTATTCTTGCTGGGGAATTAGATGCTGGACTAGAAACCAGAAGGCCATGAATTCTAGGCCTCCCTTAGGCATGGAAGCCAGATGGGTGACTTTGAGCCAGTCACTCTCTCAGCCCAACCCATCTCACTGTTGTGAGGAAAATAGGAGAAGGGAACATTATGTACGGTGTCTTCAGCTATGTACAAAATAAAGGCAGCATATAAATCTAGTAAATAAATAAATATCAGCCAGACACACAAAGCCTACTATAAACCTATGTTAATAAAATTCTATGATGTATCCCCCCTTATCATGGGTAAAGATTAAAAAAAAACTGAGGTAGACATTCAGAGACATAACATTCTCTACCCACAAACTGACTACATTTCAACACATGCCCCAATCATATGGCACATCGGTGCTCCCCTCTTTTGTTTTATTTCGACTATAAGGCCGGGGGGGGGGGTGTACAAGCAAGTCTTCATTCCCAGCAGACTTCCAGATATTGTTGGACACTAACACCTCAGTTTTAACCCAGCAAGTCAGTGGTAGTAGAATATGTAGTCATCCAACATCGAGAGGGTCATAAGTCCCATACTTCTGATGTATACTGCCATTGTATTCTTTATAACAACCTTGAAAAGTAGGCCAATATCAATAACACTCGCAAATCCACTGAAATGTTTACTGCAGATTATGAAGAATTGCACAGCATTAAAGAGCAACAATACAAATTCCTAGGTTCTTATTCCTTAGCATAAGATTCAGCAAAAGTCTAAACACTGCCCTGTCAAAGGGAGGATATGTTGAAGGGCAAATCAAGTGTTAAGTTTTGAAACCTCATTTTACTTTAAGTATAAGGATTCCAGTGGGTACCAAGCTCTATGGCAACTTATAAAAGGATCAAAATTAATGTTCTTTTAAAAGGATGGTATCTCCAGGGGAAGACCATTACACTAAAAAGGTATGAAAGCTGTCAAAAATGAGGACCCACACACACTGAAAACTGTGAACAACAGAAAGGAAAAGCAGAAAACTCTGTAGAATGACAGCGTAATAGAAATGGATCAGCAAGATTCTCTAAAAATAAAAAAAACTTCACAACATTCAAAACAAAGAACTTTCTTTACAGCAATTTTAAACATTTGGCTTTCAATAAAACACTAGGATTTCTAAGACCATTTTCAAAATTATAGACCTCTCTTATTTATTTAGTGTAATCCTCCAGACTATATCTGTTGGAGGAAACACAGCAAAAATGCAGATCTGCTTGCACCGTGCCCATGCTATGGCTGAAGAGAAACCAGAACAAAAGCGTGAGACGGGCAGGAGCTAATTATGTAATATCTTAAACCTTTATTTATTTATTTGATTGACTGATATAGCCACTCATCTCACAAAAGTGATGCTGACTGGCTTACAGTTCATAGGCATGCTCCCTCAGAGCAGACTGTTCGACCAAACCTAGGATAGGTAAGACTAACTTGCCCACCCACCTGCCACACATAGAGAATCAAGTGGAGAGGTAGTTCCACAACACAAATATGCTCCCCTGCTTTTCATTCCTATGTACCCACCAACCCAAGACAGAGATGAGGATGTGGTGGAGCTTATACGGGCAGAACAAAGGCAGATCTTGTTTCCAGTGAAAGTAGAATTGCTCTGTTACTTCTACCAAGGAGGATGATCACCCCACTCTGACTCAAAGCAGGGTTGAACTGCTTGGTCATTGCTTGCTTTACGGAATGATCCAACTCACATCAATTTGCAAGCACATCAGCACTACTAGCTTCTTGCTGAAGGGTCACTGGTGCTTTTGCTTCCATATTATTCCTATTTCTATGGCATGGGACTCACCCGTGCATAATGATATGCTACTCCAGCAACATAAACATCCTAAGTGAAATTATAACTCAGAAACATCCAGTACTGCAGCAGTGAAGGGAAAGTTAACCTCACTATTGCACTGGTGCAGCTGAGTATTAGTGATAGGATCAACTAATTTTAAGCTGCTCCATAGTTACACCCTCCAACTTGATATTTTTCTACACTGGTTGACAGCAACTCTCTAGAGCAGTGTTTCTCAACCGTGGCAGCTTGACGATGTGTGGCCTTCAAATCCCAGAATTCCCCAGCCAGCTGGGGAATTCTGGGAGTTGAAGCCACACATCGTCAAGTTGCCACGGTTGAGAAACACTGCTCTAGAGTTTCAGGCAGGCATAGCCGGACAGGCAAGGTAGAGGCCTCTCTACCTAAATATAACCCTTTCCAAATTCTATTTCTCATATTTTGGAAGAAAAGACAATGAACCCTTTGCAGCAAGTTGTGCTATGAGTAAAGGCAACACAACAATGTTTTGTATGTGACTATGCCCCAGCAGGTGTACAGGTGATTGACAGATACTGTTTGTCATGCATAAGATGCAGGCAGTGCTAGATTTATGAAAAATCAATCATGCAAGGATAATCTTAGCTCTGGATCACCTGTTCATGTGGGAGGCAAGAATCTGTACACACAGAATCTGGCATATTAAAATGGTGCATCTAGCAAATGCATTAAATATAAACAAATATATATTTCTAGCCCATATTTCAAAAGACTGCCTTTACATAGTCTCTTAGACTACCAAATCAAATTTAATAACAGAAAGCACTTATACCTCTATTGCATGCTGGAACTGCTCATGTTCACGCTGTAGCTGCTCAGCCTCCTGCAGTGAGCTAGCTGTAATCAGGCCAGCATTTAACATGGACTCCCCATTTCGGATCCAGCCCAATACCTAAAATGAAATGCAGGACAGCAGCAACATAGAAGCTTCTCTTATGTCTGAGTAGTACAATTAATCTTTTATCTATTATCCATTTTCTATTGGTAAAACAGTCCCAGAGCAAGGGGATACAACTTAAAACAAGTTACAATAAAAACAGTACTATAACATTTTTAAAAAACCCTCTAAAGATAGGAGATTTGTTTCACATTGGATGGGGACTGATGATGAGTTACTTTAGTTTTCATTTCTTTCGATAACCTTAGCAAAATGCAGGACACCGGGATCATAAGATGGTACTGTCACCTCTTCCATCCTGAAACCTGTCCTACCATTATGTTTGAAGTTTGTTAATCAGGATTCTGAAGAGTTCTTTATGGAGAAGTAACAATGGTTAGATATTATGAAGAACCACTCAGAGAAAGTAGAACAAATTCAGGTGAGGGAATGGATAGAGTTGGCTAGGTTAGCCAAGCTCACACCTAATACAAGAGAACTTCTGAAATTATGTGCAAATGCTAGAGAAATTATCATTTTGCAATAACAGCCACAATTTATATAGTCTTGATTTTTACTGAAAAAACAAACAAAAATCCAAGAGTTCGCTCCCATTTTGAACTCTGCTAATGAATGCTTACATTAAACCCAGGATTAGAAAATAAAAGTTGTTATCTTATCAGATCAAAATGGTGTTGCACATATTTTCATCAGAACAAAATACCAATTGTAGATATGTATTTACAGGAAAGAGATATATTACAAACAAATCAGTTGACAAAGCCCTGTGGTGATGAAATTCTTCCATCTTTATGGACTAAAATGTATTTTCTTTTTATTATACTGAAGATACTCATAACTGAAAAGAAGATGAAACTGCAACAGGGTTAAAGAAATTCACCTTGTTTATCAGATATTGAGCTTATAGGGAAAGCATTAGAATATACATGTTTAAATATTTGCATTTCTGTACTGCACACTTATTAAAACAGCACTAGCAGAGTCTCAACACATTCTTATCATTCCTATTTTAGTTTGTGTTAAGTGTTTTTAGGTGTCAGAGTTCAAGGGCAGCCAATCTGGCAGGGAAACATCATAATTAGAAGAAACTATGCACTGAATGCCACAGGAAGGTAACACAACAAACATGGTTTATTCTATTATATCTGATCAAGCACCTGCTGAGCTATAAAGACTTTTCTAACTTAGAGAGAAAATACTAATGGGTCTTCCTTCTTTGGTTAAAAATAAGACTTATATTTTTGGAGTAAGGTTACTTGTGGCATAATAAATTTCTACTTCCTGAAATTAATACAAATATGAAATAATGGGAAATGAAATTCTAGAATTCTCATAATTGACAATGGAAGATTGATATCAGTGTTCCTACTCTAAAAAAAAAAAAAGACTGTGCCTTTGTTAACCAGCCCATTGCCATATTTTTTTGTTATTTGAAAGAATGAAAAATCACTCTACTTTCATCCCAAATGAATATCATTGTGCCTTCCTTAATTTATAATTTAACAATATAATAATCTTTAGCATTTCTAGCAAAGTACAAAATATATTCCCATAATTATTGCAAAAAATAATAATAATTGTCCCCAAAATTGACTGATTAATCTTTCAGGTCAGTCACTGGATACAATTACTCATTTCACATAAGCATAGTTTACTTTCCAAGCTTGGACTATCAAAGAGAGAGCCATTACGGTTCATTGGCTTAACCACAATCTGAAGCTAAGGACTGGCTTTAGTTTAAGTACCTAAAGTCATGCCACCACATGTCAGACTCCTGGAACAAGACTAACAAATGGTTAACTACCCCATAGAGTCGTCCTTTAAACTGAGCAAAAAGCAGAATTACTGTCTCCTCTGCTTTTCCATCACTCTGCAGGGGCTTCTCTTTAGAAACAGAAGCTGGAGGGAGATCTGGCCTTCTTCTACCCTATGCCTGGTGACTGCAACTCTGATTGAAATACCTAGGGGTATTTTTTTTTCTCTTTTTGTCTTCCTTGGAGCATTTCACTTATCCATAGATAATGCTTAGTTGTGTTAATGTTATGTGCCAACCTACCCAATGATTAACAATATGGCTGTATAATAAACATGGAAGTTGAACCAGAGCACATTCATATTACTGGATAGATACAGCAATGGGGCCTCACTGCACTTCTTTTGGATCCTTACCATTTATCCTTCACAGATACATGTGGTTTGTAGTTCAAAAATTTGGGATTTGGGAAATGGGAATGAAGGGAAATCGGCTGAATGTTCTAGATAATTTCAGTGGGAATAATTCAAATGAACTGCTTGACATGTCTGTCAGTTTTGCTAACAGATTAATACGATTGC
Organism: Liasis olivaceus; assembly: GCA_030867105.1. NCBI lineage: Eukaryota > Metazoa > Chordata > Lepidosauria > Squamata > Pythonidae > Liasis > Liasis olivaceus. The sequence continues at coordinate 83,359,647 of CM061350.1, forward strand.
TTAAAAAATGATTTGGGTTGACTGCAAGTTCATTTTATATCCACGGCTGGGTATGGAATAGAGATGAAGTACCACAGTTGCCTTATACCTGCTTGACTTCAGCCTGCAGATGGCGTAGCTGTACACACTGTTCTAAATGCTTCCGATGTTGTTCTGCCGCCAGGTCCAGCTCCTGCTGTTTCTCGTGGAGGAATTCGAGCAAGTCCTGAACCCGAGTTGCCATGTCCACATCTCTGTCACAGAGCAGTTCAACACCTATAACCACACCCATAAGTTATACCTTCCCATATGGTATGCTTCACTAAAACCTCACATACATCACCTGTTAAAGGATACCTATTTAATTTTAATTTTGCAATTATACAAGCATTTTAACTGTGTGCATAAACATTTAAACTGGTGCATCCATTAACTATGTGTACATATGCATACCAAGGAGTATTAAAGCAGTCATCCTCAACCAATTATTCTTGAATTACTACTCCAATAATTCACAGCCTTTGTCATGGTGGATAGAAATTATGGATAGTTATATTCCAATTTATTTGGAGAGCACTAGATTAGGGAAAGCTGATTTAAGGGCAGGCATCTAGCCCATATGCTATAAAATGTCTGTATATCCAATTGGGATGAGGTGGTGAAGAGAAGGAATTTTTTTTACAAAGAACAGACTCATCAGGGCTCCAAAAATGATTCTGCCCCTTTCAATAACAGCAGGATCATGTTGTACTTGGTGCTGCCAAAACTGGAAAGGGGTGAGATAGGAAGCTGAATCCAGGTCTATGTTTAAGGTGTCATATTCTTTTAACATGGTAAACCGCCATGCATAACTTAAAATAGCAAGTTCATCAATTGCACTGCAAAATGGATTGCCTTGTTGATTTCTCTGGGATACTGAAAAAAAACCCCACTTGGTTAAGAATAGTTTATGTGCTATAGTTGCTGCTCAGAAGACATGCAAGTCCTAATTTTATTGCTTTTTATCAAAACTCATTTCTCCCTGTGACTTGGCTATACTTTACACCTACAATCCAATGATACCACAATCTTTTGTTCTGCGGTTTTAAATCACTATGCAACTGGCATTCCATTACAAACAGCCTTACACAGAGGAAACTATAGTGTTTTAAAAACCCAGCAGTTTATTCATATTATTATTAGTGCTTTTGATGTGGAGGCTATGGGTACACGTGGCCTGTATGATCAAGGAAGACAAACTATTACTGGGAATGGAATATGGCTAACCAGCTGCATATAATTTCACACACCAAGTTGTGAATTTGCCTATCCTTACACATATTATATCTCCAACAGATTTTCAGTACAGTTCCCACTAATCTTTCTATAACTTGAAACATGTGGAAGCAGTAGAAGAGGTTGTTAATTTGTACTGTATACACCAACACAAACTCAATGTAATACAGTGATATGAGTATGAGCATTGAATCCTTCTCTGTAATCTGCCATGTCAGGATTATCTAACACATCTTCCCAACCTGGTGTCCCTCATTGCCATTTGCAGAATCTCAAGGAGATTTGGCAAGGTAAAGTTAACTTTTCTGTTACTTACACAAGACAGTGTGGATGTCATATCTGTCAATCTGAAAAAAATGATTATATGGCCACCTATTTTAAAAACTAGAATATTTACTAATTCCCAGTAAAATATATTTTATTCTAAACCTTAAGAGAATATCTTTTCCCCTCCAAAAGCAAAATACCTGACATATCCTATTTCTTTCAGCAGTACAATAGTATTAAAAATCAGTAATTCTTGTGAAGTCAGTCTCAATACATCTATTAACCTGGCTGAAGTGGAGCAAATCTTACCAGAAGCCTGAACTTCATTGACATATTGTAGAAGATCTTGTCCTTGGTGGATGACATCAAAAGTCAGGTTATTCATGGTTAGTGCTTTGTCTGCATGGTGCTGAAGCCTTTGTTCAGCTATTGTAAGATCCTCAGTGTCAAAATCATTCATTTGTTGAGACAGTTCATCATTCCAGGATTCTAAGTCTGAAATGATCTGAGAAGAAGAAAATAACAGTCACCTCTACAATTAGCAAAATTAAGTTCTGATTTTTCAAAAGGAAGTGAAAATGTCTTAAAGAGGACTGATCTCTTGGTAAAACATGCTTGGACTCTTCAAGAAAAACCTTGATCTACATACACTACAATGGCTAAGCTCAAGATAACCAAGAAACCAATACAAGTAGTCCCCAGTGTATGTGACATTGTTCTCTGTCATAGAGATTGCACTCCCATGCTGTTGCAGATCATTAATGTCTTGAAAGATAATGGAAAATGTAGTCTGGGAGACTATTATTACACAAGAGGATCAGTAATAAAGTCTCTCTGGTAGCATTTTCTAAGTATACTCTGTTTCATGAGGACTCCATTGGTGTGAATTGAGTTAATGGCTCAGTAGGAAGCTTCTAGATTTTTAATACATAGCATAATATTTAGGGACAAGAAGAACTCAAGAATTTCAGAATATGGACTCAAAAGGAACCTCAAGCAGAATGCTGTTACTAAAAATAAAAGAATTTTTTGAGATCTCTTTGAAACTGATACCTGGGAAGAAACTGACAATTTGAAGCATCTCAGACTGAAATTTACTTGGAGAGAATTGTTATAAATATATTATGATTTTAAAAAGAGGACAAACTAAGAACCTAACAAGTCAGAAGCACCCATCCAAAAAAGTTACATTTATATCAGCACGCAGAAGGAAACAATTCATATGTTACATTAACCATAATGAGGTTTGATTTTGGCTTAGCATGTTATGCAGACATAGCATTGAATTTTTTAAAACCATGATTGTGCGACTTATTCAATAAATCATGGTTAAAGTAACTATGGCTTAGCATGAGGTATGGGTCCAAATTCTGTATTTTATGTTTAATATATATGTAAATGTTAGTAACCTGAAAGCAAGGCAAGTGAATGAATAATGGCTGATATTAGAAGTGAAAAAGGTTACTTCTGCAAGCTGTGGAATAGCAATTATGCAATTCAGGTAGTCCCCAGGTTAAGAGCATCCAGTTTAATGACGACCTATAGATAAAAATGGAGCCTATTCTAGCAAAATTTGAGTTAAATACACAATGATTTGAATTAATTACACGATACTACTAATGCAGTATTCTATAGTAATACTGTTCTGACTTACATACAAATTCGACTTAAGGATAGACCTTGGGAACGGAACTTGTTCTAAACTGGGGACTACCTGTAGTCATTTCTGCATATAAAAATCTATGTAAATATTTTTCTCAAGCAATCTTTTTATAAGCGCCACTGAAAGAACATCACTTTGCAGCCAATTCTTGAAGGAACAGGAAGGAGGCATGTAAGTTAGCACCACAATCAACGGTTTAATAATTAATTTCATACTCTAAGCCAGAGACTTCCAGTGAGGACACGGTGAGCTAGACGTCCCTGAAGAAGCAGGGACTGCATTATGGCGATTGGTGCCTGGCAGGTGGATCCCAGCCAATGAAATCTCTCCAGAGGTTGCCCACATGTACTCCAGACAGCTGCTCCTTGTGAGTAGACTGCAGGAACCAAGGTTTTTGGGATCAGCTGGGAAGTCAAGCAGCTAGGAGTTGAGGGATTCCAACTAAGCTCACAGTCGTAATGCAGCTATATGGACATAAAGCTCGGCCAAGCCTCATTTCTTAATTACTTTTGGAATTACTTTTTTACCGCTTTTCAAATATTAAGAACCTTCAGAGCAGCAAGTTTTATGGCATTCACTGGGTGAGGTTTCTTCAATACTTATCAAAAGAAGTTTTAAGTACAAATTTAAGGACTTAGAAAAATTCTTTTTTGGGGGAATAAATGGCAAAAGGATGATTAGACTGCTGTTTTCAGAAAGTTATAAACAGACTTTCCAGATAGATTTGAAATAAGATTTTGAAAATGATTATAAGAATCTTTCCTGTGGGAAATGGCTATTGTTTTGAATACTGGGGGGAAAAAAAACATGATAGGATCGGACTTTGAAGGTTGGACATTAGAGGGAGCCAAAATGAACTAAAGATTACAATTAAAGGAGAAGAACACTTCAACTTGACTTGGTAATACAGAATGGAGCAAAATACTTTAACATTAGATGTACTGAAGGATATTTGTGAACAATGGACTCAGAAGTTAATTTTAAGAATGTCTGTCATTATAGATAGATTGTGTGTAAATGATGTTATGGAAGAGGAACAAGTTCTACTGGATAAGCCTGAAATTGATTTGAACTTTGAATTGAATTTGAATTGAAATTGAATTTAAAAATGACAGGCTACAAGAATGATCTGGAAAAAGATGATATACTGGATAAATAAATGAAACTGGCTGATGTCTTAATAATTAAAAGGGACATACAAATAACAAGCCAGAAGAGTGACTTGGATAACTTTCTAATACTGGATTTACAAAAGAGACCTGTTAAAGTTTTGAAGGATTTTATAGAAAGAAAAAAGGAAAAGAAATCAAGTTCTAGGACATTATTTGAAGGGATTAAAGACCAAAATTGTTAAAAGGGAAGGAATATAAAGTTGGTTTATTTGATCAAGGTTAAAATAGATACATTGCTATCTCTGGTAACCCTTATTGAACTTTTGCTGAGTAGGACTAAATGATGAGACTTTAAAGTTTTGTTTATAGATAAGAATGAGATATGGGAAGATACAACAATCATTTGTTGTATTTTAGGAGAAGGTGGTAAGTTACTAAAATTGTTTATACTTGTGACAAAGTTTGTGTTAGCTTTTATCTTTTTAATTGTAACATTTAATAAAATTATTGAAAAAAAATTCATACTTTAGGCCCACTACATGGCAACTTGATATTGGAGGAAGGAGGACACACTTAACAGTTATATAAGTGATAAAGTTCTCAAAGGAATTTTATGGAAAAAGGTAATGCATGTGATTTGGGGTATCCTGTTCTAGCATAAAACCTTTTCTTTAAATGTTCAAGCTGGTTTGGGGAGCTTTTATAAGAACACCATTAACATTTCTGTGTTCGTATTAAAAGCAAGGATCATTAATATTCATTGAGGTATCTAAAATTAAAATATAAAAAAAAATCAGAAGCTCCACAAACCTTAGGAGGAAATCTATAAAAATATTTGTTCTATCTATCTATCTATCTATCTATCTATCTATCTATCTATCTATCTACAAGAGCTACAATTATTCATTTACTCCAACAGCATCCTCATTATTACATTAGCCAACAGGCAAACTTTTGGGGGCCAAAACTATTTACGTTATTATCGGCAAGCACCTTGACTTACTCCCTTTGGGAGATTTAAAGGAAACTGAATCTTTTGTGGAAAACAAATGCCATCACAGTTTTGTTCTTGAAGTGAAACTCCTGTTTTCAATCCAGCCCAAGCCTCTAGTGAGAAAAAGGAAATATTAAATACGCTGCAGTATGAACTAGAGACTCACATCAATGGCATCTCTCTCAAATATCCGCAACTGCAAGAAGAGCTCCAGCTTTATTTTGCGCTCCTGGAAGAGTTCCTCCATCTGGGATTGGGCCTCATCCAGCTGCTGGAGGACTGTCTCAATGTGATTGATGGAGCTGTTATGAGGAGTCTTGTTGCTGGAGATGGCCGAATCCCTATAAAACACAGAAAATACGCATATAAAAAGAGAACATGAAATATAAGCATGTGTATAGAGGCCAATCTCTTCAGTCTTTGGTAACACATGTCAGAAATTATGTTCTTTCACCAACACATTGCTTTGAGTTAGCAACATTGAGTACACAAATTGCCTTATAATTAACAATTAGCTAAGCTGCATTCTTCTTTACTAAGAATTAGGCTGGAATTATAGCTTACAAAGAACATGGGTTCAGACTATTTCAATGTGAAATCCTCCCTTTCTGCAGAGTGTAGTATATCTGTGCTGTGGTATCTTCCTTGCCTCTCCCAGCAATGAGGGGGAAAGGGGGCAGAAAAAACCTGAAAAGTGCAGTAGGTCTGGAAAGAAAGGAAGAGGACTTGATGCAAACTTGGCATTTCCACAGAAGGCCAGATCCTACCTCAGCTGCTGTATTAGATCCTCGCCTTCCTTGATAACATTCACTGTAACTTGCAGAGTAGTTTGCTGCTGCTGGCCAAACCTTTTGATCAGTTCCTGCACAGCCTCCACAGATTCAGCATAGACATCATCCAGCAATTCTTTCTGCAGCTCTTCCAGCCATGTCCAGAGCTGCAGGACAGAAAATGCAGTTATGAAAGGAAACTGACTCTCCGATTAGGTTCTTCTCTCCTTCTGCACCTTCTTTAATCATTTCAAGAAAACTGGTTATGATATGCAAATAATAGTTGCTCAGTATTCATACAGTTCTGCCAAAGTTTGTGTAATGCTTTAGTTAAATCTCAGCTCCCATTTCCCCCATGTGCATCATAAGGACAACAAACTTGGCCTTATCTTGCAGCATTGTTATACTATTTCATAACTCTACCCTATGTCTTCATGTTTAGATGCATATATTGCCAGTTTCTGAGGACCTGCCCAAAGGAAGGAAACGGTTGCTGTCATCAAAACCTACTTGCAAGCTTCCTATAGGAAGGCCAAGGTAGGAAACAGGATGATAGATTGTATGAACCTTTAAACTTGTCCTGCAGGGTTCTTCTTAAATTCTAGCTAAAGTAATAGTAGATACAGGATTCTCTGAATTCTCTAAGGCATTAAATAAATGTGTGTTGCTATTTAATTATATTAAACTTATTCTACAGCTGACTACTGAAGTCTCTTGATGGTCTGCAGTAAGACAGGAAATGAACACTTAAACTAGAGATTCAAAATAATGTAAAAAATTAAAATAAACAATTAAAAGCTTGTTTTTAAAAAGGTCTGTTTTTAGATCTTTATGAATGCCAAGAAACAAATTAGGCCATAACTCCGCAATAGGCATTCCAAAGAATGGGGGCAGTTACAGAGTCAGTCATGAAGACACTGTGAGACAAGCCCTTGGCAATTGTAGATAAACCTCCCCAGGTGATCTCCCTAAGCAGACGGACAGAAACAGATAGAAAGAGACATGTTTACAAATAACCTGGGCCCGGCTGTATAGGTCTTTAGAAGCAATTAACTGAGCCAGCTGGCTCCTGAATTTTGCACCAAATAAGGTTGCTAGACTAGACACAAAAGGAGCCCACTGTACATGTTATGGTAGTCAAACTTTGAAGGCTACCAATGTCTGTATCACAGATTTAAGTTTATTTAAAGGCTTCAGTTGGCTTATCAAGTGAAGATGAGAGAAGAGACCTGCCAACCTCAGCTCAGAGACCATCTCTGCTAGCTCAATCAGAGGAAGGAACTACATTAACAGAATACCCATTCTGTTCAATCTACCTCCCCAAGCTATGTCTCCATTTTACAAGCCATTACATGGTAGCAGCTATATGGGAAAAAAACAAAACAAAATCTCTTACCACTGAATGAGTTAATACTACCACATATAGTTCTGAATCAATGTCTGAATTTTTATCCTACTTGATCAGGACAGAAGTCTCTCCTGCTGCTTCGTTGTTAGAAAACAGCAGCTCCAGGATTCCTCTCCCAGGCAGCTAGAGCACTGACTGCAATTGTCATTAAAAATAATAAAAGTAGAAAGCAATTCTCTATATTCTTTAACATAGACACACACAGACACACAGACACAAATAAGTAAATCCAGGATTTAAGAATCAGTTCCTTCCAAATTTGGTCCATGACCCATGATACTTAGGCTAACTGCCAATGATCCTACAAGCTTAGGTAGAGTTCTTCTCCAGCACTGCTATAGAAGATGCCTTAACAAGAGATAACATAGACTGTGCCTGAGATCTAGTACATGCAAAGCAGGTAATCCTCCTTTCAGCTATGAGCCTTATATTTACCTGTATCATTAATCTGCACTATGATCACTGTAATAAGCTGACTGAAAGTGAGTAAAATGGAACTCCATCCAGTCAAAGTGGAAGTTGCTAGTGTGTTTGGTCTGCCAAGTGAAAATGTATTTATTCTGTTCTAATGGGCACTGCATTCACCCTGAAGGCTCAAATATGCATTTTGCTCTGTTCTTGGATCTATTAATTGTCACTTGAAATGTAAGCGGCCTTGGTGGCCAGAAGTACATTTTATCAGTTCAAGCTGATATAACTACAACATTTTCTATGCCAGAGAAAGTCTGTCACTATACCTCCTTATTCTGGTGAACAAATCACAGCAATGTGATGTATGTGGGACTTCCTTTGAAAATTGCTCAAGAACTTCCATTAGTTCAAAACAAAGCTGCAGGGTTACCAACTGGGAGCTTTCATAGTTCAGTGACAAGAAGGACTTTCTCAACTGTGTCTCCCTGTCTATCCTGAGAGACTTAACCGGTTCAGATTGCTGTATTGCAACACCAGAGACAGTTGCCCTCGCATTTTAGTGCTTAGATCCCCGGCTTTTGAAATAATTTAAAAATCTTCTTTTTTAAATGTTATATTTTCTTTCCTACAGACTTTGAGTTATTGCATGTTTACCTTCTGTTCAAATTACCTGGAGAACGTTTGTTATTGGTTAGAGTAATTATTTTAATAAATACAATGTTGTAACATCATTAGGAAACTTTAAGGAATAAAACTCTTATCTCAGAGCATCCTTTATCTACGTGGAAGTCTCTCGCATCCTTTATTCAGCATCATACTGAGACAACCAGGTTTAAATATAGCTGCCAGAGAGCAAGCACACTGTTGGTGCTGAATCATTAAACAAACTGTTTAGATTGCCCAAACAACAATGTAGGCAAATATTCTCTAATGAGTTCTTAACATTATCAGTCACTTTCCTGGATTATACCAAGCATCTATCTAGTCAAGTCTTTCCCAATCTCTTCTTGCTTCAGCCAAAACTCTTCAGCTATGTACATCAGCCCCCAAACAACATGGCCAATTGAGTATTTTTCCTGATTTTTAGCCCCCCCCGCCCCCCCCCCCATTATTTGAGATGCTCTAAGTCTACTGGTGATGAAAGGGAGGCTTTGCAGGCATTGGATTGTCCGTTCGTAGTTTATGTCTTAGTGAGATGTGAAATTAGCCACTGAGTCTTATCCAACAAACCATGGTGAATAGAAATCATGGTTTAAAACAATATGTGCACCCAGGTATATCATCTATGACAATGACTAAAACAGCAACATTTAACTGTTACTGAAAGGTAACAAATGTGAATCAGTATCACAGCCAGCCAAAAACAGATTGTCTATCTTCTAGTTAGAAGCTGCAGAGTAATTGCATAACTATTCTAATTCATATGTAGTAGATTATGATTGTGGTGGTTGCTGGGAGCACTAACAGAATCTCAGCTGAACTTCTCTTGTGCAGTATGTTTCTTTAGGCAACTTTTCCATGCTTTTCTTCTGTTATTATCTGTACTATTATTTTCTAGTTGCTAAGCTTGATATGTTATTTCCATTATGGCCAATGGCTAAAACAAGAAACTAACAATTTAAGCAATATTGTCAGAAAAGCTTTATGTAAGAATTTAATGTTTCAATTTATGACAGTTTAGACCTGGCAGGGAAGCTGAATAGAAGTAAATGTGTACCTAAAGTGACCTGTTATTTATACCTTTACATAATTTGTGAAGAAAAATAAGGACTTCTGGAGAAACAATGGCAGACTGAAGATGGCTCTGCGAGAGCGGAGCCAACAGCTGCAGCAGAAAGAGGAGCTGGGGAATGGACTGTCTCCTTGGAACCCCTCTCCACACCAAGGAGAAGACTAGGATCACCCACAAGTTTGCTCCATACAGAGCTTGCCCACGAAGAGGCTGAAAAATGGTGATCTCTGGCAGGTTTGAGAGCTCTGGGAGCCAGGGGAAAATCATCTTGCCTAAGCCATGGCTCGGTGCCTTCAAATGGACATTGAGTTCACCCACTTCCTCTCAACACTTTAGGAAATTGTTTCTTATTTATCTTTTGGATGTTAAGAACCTTCTGAAGGGCAAGTTTTATTATACCAGGAAAGATTCCTTCTACCTTGGATGTAAGAAGTTTAAGAATTAAAAAGAAAAAAATTAATTTTTGGAAAACAGCAAAAGAGGGACTAGAAAGTTAAGGGGCCAGATGAAAGAATATTTCCTGTGGGTTGTTAAAATTTTATGAAAGTATATATGAAATCAACTGTAAGAAATCCTCCCATGGGAAAGTTTTGCTGATTGGAAAATAAACATATGATAAGAGGGGACTTTGAAGGTTGACTTGAGGGAAACAGAGAGAACTACAGTTAACAATTAAAGGATAAGAGACCTATTAATACAATGGAGCAATATTATCTGACTAAAGAAGAAATTAAGGCTGTCTGGGAGCAATGTACTCAGAAATTACTTTCAAGATTGTCTGCCGTTATAAAAATGGATCTAACAGAGGCTACAAAAGAGGAACAAATTCTACTGAATAAAATAGAGACTGAGGTTGACTTGAATGTGGATTTGAAAACAGATTCTAAAAAAACGCCAGACTACAAGAGTGATATGGAAGAAGATGATGTGGATTTGAAAACAGGTTTAAAAATGACAGATTATAAGAGTGATATGGAAAAAGATACCACAATGGATTTACAAATGAAACTGGCTGATGATTTAATAACTAAAGGGGACATACAAATAATAAATCAGAAGACTGAATTGGATAGACTTCTTATCTTGGCCTTCAAAAGGGACGTGTTAAACTATTGAAGCAGTTTCTGAGAGGAGACAAAGAGAAAATGATAAAAAATCAATTTGTGGGATATTATTTGATGGGATTAAAGAGCAAGCTTTTTAAAAGTAAATGGAAGGACTATAAAGTGAATTTATTTGCTTAGGGTTAAAATATATATGTTGTGGTTTTTGGTAGCTATTAATGGAATTTTTTTTTTTTAACCAAGACTGAATGACGAGGCTTTGAAGATTTGTTTATAAAAGGGGACAGATTTCTTTTGCTTTATTCCTCAGAGAAAGTGCTAAATTGGAATACAAAATGGATTTATTTGATTAAGGTTAAAATATGTATGTTATTTCTGGTAGCTCTTAATGGACTTTTGCTGAAAAGGACTGAATGATGAGTTTTACAATTTGTTTATTGATAAGTGATGAGATATGGGAAGAAGATTTTTTTTATTATTATTGAAATACTAGAGAAAGTGTTAAGTTACTGAAGTTGTTTATACTTGTCTGGAGGGGGAAGTCTTTTTTTATATTTCTTTTCTTATTTTTTTTCCTTTTTCCTTTTCTTTTTTCTTTCTCTTCGTATGTTTTTCTTTACTTTTTATACTCCTCTTAGTTTGTATTAGTCTTTCATCTTTGTATCTGTAAACTTTAATAAAATTATTACCAAAAAAAAAATAATAATAATAACAGCATGCGCTATTCAACTTTATATCACATTTGAGTATGGAAACCCCATTTAGTTTTCAGTATTGATTGTGAACAACTGGGTTAATTTGTATGATGTTGCTGAATGTTTTCTTGATGTCATTTAAGCTGTAATCATTTTCTGAGACAGCATCAGCTCATCATATGAAAAATACTCTAATGTACCCCAAACATATTGTCAATCAAATCAGTATATCGTTCTTTCTGCCTTTCATGCATGCGTGAGCAGGCGCACACGCACACACACACAAAGGCAATACAAGCAAATAGTAAAGTTGTATTAAGTTTCTGTAACAATGACCCTCTTTCTCAAGGTCATGAAACTTCATACTTTATTCTTCAACTAAGGAATAGGCGATCTCATTTTTTTTTATCCTAGCCTAGATTTTCAGAGCTCACTGTAGAGTAGCTGACATATTCTCTAAAAATTATATTTGAAACAACAAATGTTTTTACATTTAATTTTTACCAGCCACTGAGGAGCGTTTTGTTAAACACCAGGCAAACATGTTTAGGCACTACATCTCATGGGTTCATCTTCCTCATACATACTTCCACCAATAGTTGACAGGGCTGATTTGTTCCTGCTTTTGGCACAGCTAGGCAAACACCTGGGCCAACTCTCATTCCAGTTTCTCCCACCGGGGGAAAGGGGAGTTATTTAAATGCACATTTGTACAGCTGACAGTTAGAAAGTTATGTGTGCAGACACATGCAAACATTAGTCAAAGCACTTTTTGAACAAAAAAATAACAGCTTTGAATTACTCAGTGAATGCTGCTAAATTGCCCTCTGGGATATAGCCTACAGTTTCTGCCATTAATTCCTGCACTGAGGTTTCCACCTAAGTAACTGTTGCTATAAACAGTCTCCTAACTACTTGACTTATTCTGTGAGATTTATCCTTTTACCCAAGCTCAAGACAGAACCAGAATGCTTAGAGAATATTAATATCCTATTTCTATATCTGAATTTTGGTATTGAGAAACTAGGTTAACCATTACAAAAACCATACAGTGGTGCCTATAGCTGAGAATCCTAGAAGGAAGGCTATATCCTCATTTAGATCTGGTTGTTGCCAATGCAGGCAAGGTCACACACATTTAATATTATCACTTGCAGATATTACCACCAAAATATCAGATCAAGCTTGACGCTAAGTTCTATCTTCTCCAGTAATTCAGTATTGTGTAGTTCACCTGCTTACAACATATCTCTGCACTGTTTATCATCATGGATAAGTTTGGTATAGCTAAGATATTTCAGGAGTGGGCAACATTGACTAACAGCCATATTTAGTCTTGTGTGCTATGAGGAGGCCTGGAGTCAAAGTGGGCATGGCCAGGAAAAAAGGAAGTGAGTCCAAAAGGAGAAAGCGATGTGAAAGCTGATAGGACAGTATGTCTTCATATATGCTTCTGCCTGCACTGTTCAATATTTTTGTTTATTTTTTTAAAATATGGATATATATTCAATCAGCTTGCCATTAAGTGCAGCACCGTAACAGAAGAGGGATGTCCATTTTGAAATAATTCATTCCTGAAATTTAACTAAAGTTTTCAGCGCATAGCTTCTCAGGTAGGTATGTATGTATGTATGTATGTATGTATTTATTTATTTATTTGGCTTGTATGCCGCCCATCTCCCCCAACGGGTGACTCTGGGTGGCTCACAATAAAAACACAGTTCTCTCCCGGATGGCTGAAAACTATAAATAATTAAAAACATAAAAAACCCTAAAAAACCTCCTCTGGTTTATGGCCCTATTGTTCCTTCATTTCTTTTTTCCAGTTCTAATCCTTTTAGGTAACTAGAGATCATTTTTAAAGAGACTGCACCCAAATTCAGCAATGCTGTTTAGTGATATGTGAGGCAGCTACTCAAAATCTAGGGAGGATGTAGCAACACAAAAGGAAATTAAGCAATAAGAATATCAAACACTGAACTACTACCCAATACCATACTTCATTAACATTGGCTCTAGCGTACACAGAGCATAATACATAATGGATTCTGACAGACAGCTTCCTCAGTTATCTTACAGGTTTACACTGGGTTTTCCATATTATCCTCGATATAACTTTGTGGATGAACGTAGGCTGGAAGAGGTCCCAGACAGAATTTTATGAACTTCATGGATGAATATACATTTGACTCACAAGATATCTCTGAGCCAAATTCAATATTTTCTCTCTTACCGTCACCCTCTCTCCAAGAAGGTATGAACAACGCTCTCATGGACTTATTAGTGTTAATTTATATTTCTACAATTTCTAAACAGAATACAGTTCTCTGCGAAGAGAAGTATCTGAAAAATGCCAGGCATGAAACCAGCATGTTCCTGGTGACTTCCCCAAATGATGACTCATTTAATTGTATCCTGTATCTTTTGCTCTTAAAGGTCTATTCAAGGGCTACTTTTTAAACGTTTCAAGATCCTTTCCTTCTGCTGTTACAAATAGCTGGTGATCTCCATTGCTGCCTGAGCTACTTTCAGTCAACCCTTTCCTGGCGGAGTTAGTTGCAAGTACTTTCAAAATTGAAGCACAATCTACATCTTTGAACAGGTAGTCATTATAACAGTGCCAAGTTTCAGCAGTCCTTGAAGTGTCCATTTCCTGACCTGGTCTACCTCAAAGGAGTGACACTAATTTACAATTTAATTCCACTTAATCTACTGTTCTCTCTCTCTTTTTCTTGCACACATTCACAAACTCCCATGAACACATTTAAAATCACTGCTTTAAACTCTGTGATTCTCGTCTCAGTCTCCTAGCATACAAGGCACACTGACTCAAAATGCCCCCCTCTGAAAACTGTTTCAATCACATGCCCAAAATATAGACAGATAGCCCACTCTCTGCTTCATGTTCTTTATTGGATCATCTTGCTCATTTTCTTATGGCTACCAGATCGGGGCTGCAAAGTGCTGAACGATCACAGCATGGCAGCAAAATATGAGTTTTTTGTTACTCATTGGCTGCCATCTACTGTTTATCTGGCTTTTTGCAGCCCAGATCTAGTAGCCCTAGGCCTTACTAATTTCTCCTATTGTTCACCTGCATCCCTGCAATTCCAAATCTTGTTGAGTTGTACCACTTTTTTTACTCCCACTGTAAAAGGCTTCAATATTCCCCTGGGTGTCCTACTGCTATCACCAAACTAACCTGCTCACTAGTATTTCTGGAAACACTTCAAAGCAATACCAAGGGCCTCCAATCATTGACTCATGTTCCAAAAAATGCCTCTGGATATGATGGGGGCTGAGAGGTATCCTGGAACGATGGCAACTGGTGGTTAAAGGCCAGCCCACCTAGTTGCCTGAGGAAAAATTATTTTGAAACAATAAAGTAAAACAAATCACAAGGATCAGTGGACTCTTCATGTGAAATAAAACATCACAGGTAACACCCTGCTGACCTATCTTGGCTTCAAAATGTTTCACTCATAATACAAAAGCAACACTGTGAAGCAGGAACCCAAGACCAGAATGGTGTAAGATTTATTTATCTGAAGCATTTTGTACTCTGTTCCTCAGCCTAAAGAGCTCCCAGAGCATCTCAGAGATAAATAAAAAGCAGTCTTACAAAAACAAAAACAAACAAAAATATCATATGACCCAAAAGAAAAGAGGGAAGAGGGAGAGGAAAAAGCAAACTTAGGCAACCACTTGAACAATTGAACTGTATTTTGTTACATGCTTTCCATTTATTTCTTCCTCACCTTTGGCAACAGGTAATGGCCATGCCCTCTGTTGCCTCCTGCCTTTGCCTATCAAAGTCAGCTGAATACTCCTATTAAGCCAACAGCTGAGCAAACCATTTTGTGGAGATAACTTCCAGTTACTCATGAATGTATAGCTATCCTTTAGACCTCCCTCGACTTTCTAGTATGACAAATCCAGTAATACTACGTAAGAAGAAAAGAAAATTCTGACTGAGAGCCAAACTTACCATTTATGTGTTACATTAATAATGAAGTATAATGATAGATAGGAAGTCGCTTTATAATGGGGTAACAGCTTAAAGTGCTGGAGGGGGCATTTTCAATTTTGAAAATGGCCTAATTTACAACCCAGCAATACAAGAGGAATAGGAACAATGATTTTGAAAGGGAAGCTATTTTTTTCTCTTCTTCATTAAATTCATTAATAAAATACAGAACAATAAAAACCTCTCTCCTGAAGAAGAAATATTCCATCTATTGCTGGAACAAAAAGTTAAGAGTAATTATTCTCCATACTTTTGTATGAATTCTCATTATGATGCTTATTTAGTGATCCGTGGAAACATGGCATCATAAAAGAAAATGTAATATTCTTCCCCCTGCCCACGTTATTCTGACCACTTTTTGTTTGCTTTTATTTTATTTTAAAGAAAAAAAATTGGGGGAGACTTTTCCAGTATTTTTTACCCTGAGAGCAACTGTGTGTCTGAGTTTTTGTAACACTTTATGCAGCCACTAGGTATGAAATCTCCAATGTGGGAGCCAGCACACCCATGTTATATGCTGGACTCCCCATCTCATCTTTTAGAAATTCTTAGAATTAAAAAAAAAATGGGATTCAGAATGCTGAAAAGCAAGGCAAGTCTCCAGCATCATCTTTATTTTGAGTCATTGGAAGAAATGAAAAGAGCGGCTAATGAACCAGATAACCAATGCTGTTTGAAAGGCTGCCTTGCATCAGGCAAACCAGCCAAAGCCCATTATTAGGAAAAGGGACCCAGGAGATATCAAACTGTTAAGGGATCCGTTAAATACCAGCCCTGCTTTCACTACTCTAAGCTTATATTTGAGTTGCTGGGCATGCACCTGCAAAAATCCTGATGTTACTTATCGTTTTGCTTACCTCTTTAACGTGGGTGTGAAAAGATACAGACATGTCTAGTAAGATCTTGCGCTGCTCCACCCGCCGAACAAAATCTTGTATCCGGTCTTCCAGCTGATGGGCTGCTTGATAAATCTCTTCAGGGTCACACTCTCCTGTCTGTGCCAGCTGTTCAGCTGCTTCTAGCAATTTGTCTGCATTAGTATATGTGTTCTACAAAAACCACAAGAGAATAAAAGTTGTAGAAGGGATTCTACAAATGTTTATAATGACCCACAACAATTCCCAAACCCCGTTTTGCAGTCACTGATGTCCTTCAAGACTGCACTACTAAAATCTAGCAGCACATCACTGAACTACAGAGGCATGATTTCCCATCTCGTTTTGGTGGCAAATGGAAGAAACCATGTGTATTAAGCTTCCAGCAGGTTTCAGCTTCCTCTGAAAGATGAAAGAAATTGGCTAAAAGTCCTGGGTTCTCTGGTGACATCATCACCCAATCTTTTGCAGACCCATGGCGTCCAAAGAAGCACATGCCCATGGTTTAGGATACTGCACTTCCAGGATAACATTTGCAAATCTGTCATTTGCCTTCATATTTACAACTGAGTTTGATAAATGCTTTTAAAATTACCTCACGTTACTTGGTTTGTGTGCAAAACCTGAAAGGAATGTCATGCACAGACTCTCGAGTCAAGGAAGAAAGGTCTAATAAAATAAATTTATTTATTAAATTATTCAACAAAATAATGAATAACAATAAAACAATATACAGCTATATCATATCACCAGGTATCACTGGATTACAGGGCTTTTCAATGGAGCCTATTTAAATCTTCAGCAGTCAATTATCAATTGAACAAAACCCAGTAATATGATGCATCCATGTGACCCAGACAATATCAGAAGGGATCTTTATTATTAATTGACATGAACACAATATTGCTAGGGGAAAGAGGAGGGTAGAACGCTGGCTGGGGGATTCTGCAAGTTGAAGTCCACACGTCTTAAAGTGGCCAAGTTTGGACAACACTGCCTTACAGGCTAAACAAATCATAAGAACACAGGGTAGCTTGAGTATGATGCACTGCTGCACATCACACTTCGTCAAGCCTCTCTGACATCTTCAAATGCAACTGAAGTCACTGCAAGATGTGAAGGACCCCCTATAAGCCACCATGCTCCTACTTCTTTGTAGCGGTTCTGAAACATTTTTAATTCGTATGATTAATTCGTAAGTTGAATAGTCATATGAGCAATCTATGTTCTAGAGTTAGCAAGCTGCCCAGTAGCTCATTTCTAATAATGCACACCCTTCCAGGAGGTACAGGGAGTGTTCAGAACAGCAGCTGACAGCAATAGAAGCCAACTTATTTCAAGGTGGCTACATACTTTATTATAGTTTAGGCAATGACGGTGATACACACATAGGCACAGGCACATAGACATTCGTATAGATATAGTATATAGTACAGTTTTACTGATAAGTTTGTTAAAGGTTTTGTGTAATAAAAGACATCCAGGAAATACAGGGGAGATAACAATACTCTCCTTATTGTTGGTCTGTACCATTATCCAAGAAGGCCCCCTCACAGGGAGCCAAGGCTAGGTGAACCTGCTTTTCTTTGGTGGTGCTCCTGATCTGGAATGCCCCCCGCCCCAGATCAGACTTAGCCCTTCTTGCTGGTTTTAAGGAAGTTACTGAAAACTGAATTATTCTGGAGGGCATATTCTTGCATGGCACCATTTCTGTTATTTTTATTTACTTTTATTTTTCTTAGTCTTTATGTTGGTTTTTTTTATGGTGAATGTTTTAACTGTTATTGTACTATATACCTTGTAAGCTGCTGAGAGTAGATTGACTGTGGCAGGGTACAAGTTCAACAAACAAACAAACAAACAAACAAATTGTATAAATGCTTTTGGCAGAAAGAAATGTATGAATAATTAAATGGATTCCTTCAGTGCAAGTTTTAAAGGATTATTTGGAAGAGATTTTATATATTGTTTTAGTCATTTTGGCTTCTGGATGCACCATCTCTCTATTTATTGCATATATGGCTATTTACTGTATTTATCCAATGGGCAGAAACCTTAAATCTAATATGCTTCCGGCCCCTCAAAAGAAAGATTAAACAGAAGAAAGTTACACACATGGACAAAATCCTCTGCAATAACCAGTTTCTCCAACTTTGTCAATATTGCCAATTCCAGCTGGAACCACTACTAGAGATTCTCCTTGTCCCAATAAATGAGTAACAAACTTACATGTGTGTCAGGATTTAAAAAATGCATTTGTTACTGAATTAATACCTGCTAATTAAAATTAACCACCTGTAAAATAAATTACCCCATTTGTAAATGTAACTGATTCTCTCATCTAAATATATTTAACATTTTTACTCACACACACACAACCGCCCACATGTTCCATTAGAAATAGGAAAGAGGGAGGAGGATAAGGCAAGATGGAAATGGTGTGAGGGAAAGGAGTAGTTTCACTAAAAGGAAGGAAAGAGATTAGGGGAAAGAAAACTGGATGGAGAGGAGGAGTGGAGAAGAAATAACTGGACAAGGAAAGAAAAAGAAGGATTAAAGTTCACCAAGGCAGCATCTTTCCCAAGCCACTGCAAATCTTGAAAGGCGCCCATGCTTTCAAACTGCAGTGTTTGCAACCAGTTGTATCTCTTTGTCTACTGTTTTCTCTCAACATTATCACCTTTGAAGCTATGACCTTTCGTAAATGAATGCCAAGAATGGTATCAATGATGAGCCCTACCTGCGCCACTTCTTCAAAGTCTTCGTGGCGCTTCTGGAGTGCCCTGGCTCGATGCAAGGATTTCCCAACTCCTGTATGTTTGCTAAGGAAAGCTTCTCCATGGTTTTCAATCCAGTCCAGCACCTGCAAGAAAGATAATCATGAAGGAGACCCAACTGTATACTTATAAGGTACTTCCAATGGTTTCTGCTATTGTGGAACATAATAGGATAAACCAATTGAAGCCATAATTAATTATTTTCCAAATATTTAGTCTTCCCTATAATGAATCATGGAATATAGATTCCAGAGGCAGACAAATTCAAATTATCAGTGAAAGCCCAGCAATTATTAACATCCTTACTCCATATGAATCCTAGCTTAGGATTCATATACACATAATCCTAGCTTAGGATTCATATACACATAAAAATATCCATTACCTGGACAGCATTTTTCTCCTGTATGGACGGTATTGTTACAAGTCCAGTTGTCCAAACACTCAGACTGATGGCAATTTCTCTCACCAAAGTTTGCAATGATAAAAAGCAAGTTCCTCAATTTATTGCTGAGTTTGTAAACTAAGCAATCAAATCATCTCCTATGGGGATATGTGGCCTGCTAATAGAAAAACCACCCTTTTGAAATCAGCGAAAGTCCATGTACTCCAGCAATCATTCTCACAGACAGTGACCAGGCAGAAAATTTTGGAAATCTATTTAAATAAGACATGACAATTATCCTGGGGGAAAAAAACCCATCTCAAATATTGATGCACAGAGTTGCCTCTAAGTTCTACATTGCTTTAAGAGATTAATTTCCCAGGCCACTACTCCAACTGAAAGCATGCAGGAATATCACCAGTATCTTCTACAAACCACAGATTCCATGTCCTATCTGCAAAACTCCTTGGCAGACAAATTCATATAGAAGATTCCCTGAAGAATGATATTTGAAAACCACTGAACTGAAATGCAATTTTATCCTTATTCTGACCGAAGGAGCTGCCCCTTCATGCTTAACCATAAAATGCAAGGTTTTAATTGAACCATCTGGCAAGAATTTCTTTCCATTCACTTTAAGTCCCAACAATTTTACTAATCAGAACCTATTCAGTAACTAAACATTCTGGGAACTGAAGCCAACATATACATCCCTATACTATTGCAATTAAGGCAGTAATTAAAACAAGATGTTCCCTATTCCACAAATTCTCTACAGATGTATCAGACCAGCAAGCATTTGCGCCATTAAAGAGCTTTTCCTTAAATATGAAACTTAATTCAGGCCTGTACAAGGAATGTTTTTGGGAATGGTATGTCCTGTACAAGCCAACCTTCACCCTGGAGTTTGCATAGGGAACCTTTATTTATCAAGCATCTGGTTAAATTAGCCTGAGATATTATACTCTCTCTTCTAACTAAAATTCATTATACAGCAGTCTGCCCCAACCAAGTACCCCCCCCAAAATACTGCAAAATAAAAAAAAATATTACAAGAAATGCATGTTTTATGATGAATTTGACTACTAGTCCCCTTAGTTTAATCTTGACTATTTGGCTGTCAATAGCTCTCCAAGTTCTCAGAACCACTGTTTGATATCCTGAGTAAACACGGAAGACAGCAAAGAAGAAAGGAACCATGCCTTTATCATAATGTCATCAATTTTGTAAAGAATCTTTATGCCTCTACCTTAGTCATATTCCAAGGAAGTACTTAGCCAACAGATCAACACAATGAACTCATTTTCTTTCATCATGCTTACATTTTGTAATTACAGAGTCTATTAATCTAAAGCAACATCCCAAAACCTTGTTAAAACAATAAATCTAATTCAGACATTACACTATTATGGCTGATTGTAATTTAGAATCCAAACTATAATTTGAGTTTCTAAGCATGCACTAAGGCCATTATTTAGAACTGCTCATCCACTTTGATTTTCATTCCAACTCCACTCTCAAGGTAAGGAAGTTTTCAGAGCCACAACATCAACCATATTTCTATTTTATTTGTTACAATTGTATCCTACCTTTTCTCTACAAGCTCAAGGCATCTTACACTGGATCTCCCTTCCTTTTCCCCCCATAACAGCAGGGAGAGATATTGATGAGATAAACTGGCATGAAAGAAAATGAATGGCCCAAAGTCACTCAGTAAATTCCCATGGCTTGAGGAAGAACCTGAATCTGAGTCTCCCTAGTGACAGTCCAACAGCTGCATTATAAAAGAGAGGATAAGCTACTCTTTGATCCCATTGCTCTTATCTGCACAAGCTTACTTACCCCTTCCACACTCAGAGGAGGGGGAAAAAAACTTTTGTCTAAGATTTCAAATGAAGTTTCTTCATTCTGTATATCATACTTAAAGGCTAGCATGAGAGAGAGGGCACAGACTTTTTTTTAAAATGTACAGAGAATCTATCATGTCATAATATTCATGTGAACCACAAACTGTTCACCAGCCAGCTTGGGGTAGTGGCTTCTCCTGGGTTAGAAACCAGATTGTGAGTTCTAGTCCTCCCTTAGGCATGAAAGCCAGCTGGCTGACTTTGTTGTTATAGGAAAAACAGGAGGTGGGAGATAGGCAAGTACACTGCCTTGAGTTGACAAAAAAGAAAGGCTGGCTTGTTGGCTGGCTGGACAGACAGACAGACAGAGAGTCAGTCCACCAAAAGACTGGATATTTTTTCTTTTTTCTTTTATGAGACAGCTGTCTGATTTGGCCATTTCAGGTTGATTATTTTATCATTTATGAAAACCAAGACAAAGCCTGAATTTTATCTGCAAAGACTTTTTTTTAAGATGACTTTGGGGAGCAAGAATAATTTAGAATATGCAGGTTTAGTAATTTTGAAATACATTTGGCAAATGAGACATGGTTAGCTCTTATATTCTCAGACCACAAGGATTAAGCACCCCCACTTCAGATTCTCTTCAATACATCTTTCTTCAGTTGAACACTGGGAAGTGTTAGAACTCAGAATAACTTCCTTCTCCAAGTATATGCACAGGATTGAAATGAAAGCAGACAATGGCAAGACTTTACAGCAGTGACACTTTTGCCCAAACAGATGCTATTTATCTATGCAGATAAAATAATATGTAGAAGTTGCACTTTGCAAAAGTAAAACCTGTCCATAGACAGAAATTAGACATAATCACAGATTAAATTTGGGGAGTAGGTACCAACAGAAGGCTTCTGGAGTTGCCTGATAAGCATGGCAGTTTCACCTTCACATTTTCTTAAGACATCAGGAACATTCACTTACTTTAAAAAGGTTATGATTAAGTTAAGGGCACAATATACTGGTCACATTATTGAAAGCTGCTTGGGCAGTTATGGGCTATGGTCCCACTGGAGATCTTTCCTTCTGGGTTTCAGGTCCTCCCACAACTAAGGAATGGATGCTACAATAATTTGTGAGATCTTGGCAGTGACCACAGCACTGTCCCAGAGGTTACTGGAGTGCCTATATGTGAAGTTGGATCAGAGGGATGCGCTAGAACTGCTGCTGGTGTATCAACCACCCTGCTGCCCAAAATTAGTCCTCCAGGAGCTCCTCAGACTCATTTCCAGGTCGCTGTTGGAGCCACTGAAGATTTCAGAGCTTGAGGACTTCAGTCTCCATGTCCTGGAAATGGGAGCTGGACTAACTTGGTAATTCGTGGCCTCAAATGGTGACCATAAACCTGTTGCATATAATTTTGCTTCTAACTCATAAAGTTGGGCACGTGCTGGAGTTGATATATACTTCAGAGCAGATGAGATGTGATCTGGATATAGAGGGTGTTGATATCTGTCTTTTGCTGTGCTTAAATCACTTTCTGTCAGGTTGTGGATTGCTAGTTCCTGACCCTTCCATAAGGGCAAAGGGCTATTAAGATGGTTTGCCCCAGACACCTGACAGTTTTTGTTTCTTTTCTGAGGCCATATGGAGATTTTTGCATGACTTGGCAGATAGTTAACTTTTGGATCTGGTTGATCCCTAGCAGTGGGAGATGATTACAGCTCTGGATAAGATTATTCCTATGAGGCCCCTTTCCACTTGCCAATCTCAGGCAGCTCACTGGTTTACCAAGGACCTTTGGGAGCTGAAGTGAATAAAAAGATTCCTAGAGTGATGATGGCATAAGATAAAAAGTGAACATGACCGAGCAGTGGTATAAACTCAGGTTTGGGCTTACACACTGATAATTGGAGCAGCAAAGTGTTTGTTCTCTACTCTTACTGTGTCTACAGACTCCTGTCCAGCTGCTTGTTTAAAGTGACACCTCTTATGGAGGGGTGAGAGGAGTGAGATAACAGCAGGCTGCATAGAAGTTTTCTGTATCTGCAGATTTCTTTGTGGATAAACTCACTTGTATTTGCCAAGATCTAGACATCAAATGGTAGAGCCATTTTTTGATATAAATGGAATGACATCTGGCAATGTTATCTAGAATCCTTTCAACCTCGTGCAAGCTTTGGAAGAGGAAAGGATGCTCTGTAATTTGAGTTCTGGATGGACCTATTTCCCAAGTGGTTCCCAAAACTAACCATTTCAGGTCTTCATTAATTGGAGGACTAGTTCCTCATTAGCTCCTAGTTAGTATAGTTGAACCTGATGGCAATGGGAACTAACATGCTGATTATATGATTTCTACTGCTTTTGTCTTGTCCTACCCATGCTGACACCTTACTATTTCTATTACTTTATTTTGAAAATTGTGCTCTTCCCCTCTGTTGTTTTTTGAGTTTATTCCTTTTTTGTTTAAACTTGGGACGTCCAACTAGGCTTTGGAAATCAACTGATCCCTCAAATAGTGGTATTCTTCAACTATTTGGTAGTTTTCTCTATTTGGAAGTCTCTAGCCACCATTCTCTGCAGTACATCAAGAACATACAGGCAAAAGCATGTATTTGATTTACATTTGGGTAGCAAGAGCTTCACCTAATATTTGTAGATGCACTGAAGTTCTCAAAATGGGTGAGATCACACTATCAATGAGAAGAGGAGTGACATTTCAAGGAAAGAGTTTCTGAGGTGTTTCTCATTCAGACTTTATAGGAAACTCTGATTTCAATTTTCAGCAATCATGATCAGACAAGATTTTAGCTTGTACTGGGCCCTGGACCTGCCAGTTGACCAGCAGCAATCTACTGGTGTAGCCGGTACTACAGTACCTCCCTTCCTTCTTCAAATTCAGCATATTACCATTGCCTAAGTTTGTAACTGGAACAAAACAAGGTCAATGTGAAAATGCACTGGCTGAGAATTTTGCTTTTTAAAAATTTCTCCTTATAGCAAGACGGTGTGGGTAGATTTTAAAAAAAGGCTTTGCAAGCATTTCTATACAGAATCCCCAATATCAGGATATATGATCTGACCTGTTGTACATCCTGTTGAAAGACACAGAGCTGAAGCCGTTGATGTAAGCGGACTTTTCGATGTTGCCAAATGTTCTCCAATTGCCTCTGGTGATGTAACACTTCATGAATAACATCTAGGACATGGTGCACTGCCTTGGAGTAGTTGGCTGAAGCTGTTAGGGAATCTGAGCTTCCAGGTGTCAAAGGTCGTTGCAGTTTGTCAAGCAGTGATTTCCCATCCTGACTTACCTGTTAAGCAAAATAAGAATGAAGGTGCTTACATATTGGCTACACAGTCCTACAACATGGGATTACAACGTTGCTTTACCTAATTTGATATATGTTTACTCAAGAATGGAAAAGCATGTTAGAATTTATTTTGGACAAAATCAAACAAGCATTGCACAAATAAGAAGGGATTCAAGACTTTATTTCAGCCATTCCCCCTGCCCAAGAAGTCCTACTTCTAGAAATCTTCTAAATTGCAAGACTTTGTTGGAAAGGCTGGAAAGGGGTAGAGAAGGCAAAGAAACTAAATGAGAATGGGAGGCCTTAGATATCCTGGTCACGTGTGTAGTGCTAAACTCTTATAGACTCAAATCTTGGTCTATAACAGCAGTCACCATTAAAACCCCAAGCCTTTTAAAATGCAAGTCATTTTGCTTTAATTTTACTATTTAACTTCAAAATGGATTTACATATTTCTCTTCACAGACTGCACTGTCTGAACCAGTCCATAATATTCGCTTAGAAAATAGGGAGATGATGCTATGTTTAGTTACATTTACACATCTCTATGTGTGAGTCTGAGGAACAAATGATGGTTTCAGATGCAGCACGTACAGTGAAAAATTGCCATCATTTGATAATAGTTATTTAGTCAGTAATTATGCATCAGACTAAATGCAAGCACAATATCCATGTTCTCAAGCTGTCATGGTATCAACATTAAAATATAAGGTTTCTCAAAAGCTTCTGGACAGACAAAAGCCTCTGGTTGACTGAAGCTGCTACTGGTTCTGAGTGGATTATTGTTCTTTACATATTGGCATTCCCGTAGCTCTATAATGCAGAAAGAATCCTTACGCTTCAAGAGCTTCTGCAAGCAAGTAGTGCAGAAAAGAGAGAGATAAGAAAAGGGATACACGGAATTCTTCATCTGACTACCTTCTGACAGAATCAAAATCTGATACAGTCATGGAGAAGACGTTTCTGGCTGTGTGGAGGCTGTCTTAAGAAAGAATTAAGCTTAAGATGAGTCATACTTGGTGGTGACTGCTAACCATCAAAGTTTCCTACCCTGATTTGACTGAAAACTCTCATCAGCATCTAGTCTGGCTGAACTGAAAATAAACTGCTTAAACATCAAATCTTCCTCAGCAGAGTGCTTGGGTGTGCCTGTAGGGGACCATGCGACATTGCTATAAATTCAGTGACTTTTCCCATCTGTCTTCAGTCAAATTTTAAATATGACTGTGGTGGCACAAGTAATTTTTCACTTTGTAATCAGTCTGAGGCTTGACTGAACACATCTTCTGGCTACAATTTATTCAGGTTTACTGAAGGGAACAACATTGTTTCTTTAATCTTTATAGTTCTGTTTTATATATGTAGAAACAGAGCTTTAATTTCTTTCTCACTTCCTACTAAGGAAAGTAAATTGCTCGGTATTCGGATCGCCTTCTTCCCTTCTAAAGGTTATTTTGACTGAAAACTGAATGTCTCAACGGGAAATTGTCATTTGAGGAAGCTTTAAAAAAAAACCCTATTATAAAACATTATTTTTAGGAGCAGCCAAATAAGTTTTATGACAGGCAGAAAATACATAGTCAATAGTTGGGTTAAACGACTTCAGAATATAAAGACCATGTAAAAAGCTTGAACTGCATAAATAGGGATATGCAAAATGATTCACTTTGAAAGATTCTGAGTGTGAACACTGCAAAATGCCCTGCTTCAAAGGCAAAACTGCACTTTGGAGCGTTTTTGGAAGCATCTCAAGCTTGAAATAGGGGTGTTCCAAATTTGAAACATTCTGTTTCCAAACTCAAAATGCCTCCAAAATGCTTAGAGCAGACTGTTTTGCATTTAAAAACAAAACAAAACAACAAATCCAAAAGCACGCCTCATGAAATGTCATGATTTAAATGTTTCAGAATTAAATGTTTTGTGCAATCCTATGTACAAACATTTAAAAAGAACCAGTAAGGGGAAGATTTGCAGCCTGAACCTCTTTCCAACACATTATTTCTTTTAAAACCCTGGAAGGATCTGAATACTGTTACAGTAATAATTTTCCTCCTCTCTTCTGTTAAAGAAGTGTTTGATTGCATATTGTCCTAGGTCTTTGGGTTATCCTAAAGACTGGGCTTTGAAACTCTGACACTTGATTCCTATCGTAAGAACGGCTGCTGCTTTTGCGTAAGATCGTAAGGATAAGGCTTGGCTACTTTTCAGTTACAACTTCTACCATATACGTCTTGCAGCAAAAAGATTATGCAGTCATATCAACACATCCTGATGGGAAATGTTGATTTACTGCTAACAACACAGCTCAAAGTTAGAGCTGTGGCTTTTATACTTTAGCTATAGATGTTGTCTACTAACTCAGACAAACTCTACAGTGCAGGTTCACATGCTCATTTTTTTCCTACTCTTCAAAGGAGGAAATGAGGAGCTGCCTTCATGGCACAGCGAGAGTAATGTGAGATGTCAAATTTATCTTAATGCAGAATCCCACCATCTCTGTGATAAAGAAAAGTATCCTTGATCTTATTACAGAGAGACATTCTGAAATATAAGGCCTGACAACAGTAAGTAAAAAACTGAAGGAATTTTATTTAACCACAAAATCCCCAGCACTGTATTTCACTTGCTTAGTGATAATTGGAGCAATAAGCCTGATTGCTAATGTAAATGTTGTAAAATATCTGACAGATGTCATTTAAAATGCTGCATGAATTTCAGCCACCGAGTTTAAAAAAGAAACAGTAGCCATATAATTTAGTGCAAGGGAGGGAACTGATTTTAGTTACGGTGAGCAAGATTGAACAAATATGATTTCTTGTTATTTAAAAGCTGAGGTGAGAGCATGAAAAACACTTCTTATCCTTTTGGACATCACCCACAATGAAGCCAGAGAGTCAAGATGGATATTGATCCAAACTTCTTTGGACAGATTTGGTAGAAACACAGTTATAGCCTATAAATGTATGTCACCAATGACCAGTATCCAAAGCACAAACTAATTTTTTAATAACTAGGATGCTCTTCCTGTAGGAGATGTTTCTTAAAGAAGAACTTGGGGAAGAAGGCTGCTCTCCAAAGGCAGAAGCAGGAGAAGTATGTCTGAACAAAGCCATATGCAGTTTCTGAAGCAGTACCTGTGAATGCAGCCATGGTGGCTTAGTCAACAAACCACAGTAAAGTCATGGCTTAACACAGTAAGTGAACTGAAGACTGTGCACATGTTCAGCCACCTCTTTTGCAGCCACTGCACCATTTCACACACAGTTGGGTATGATTTTACTTCAAGGGTTTACTTAACAGGGAGCCGCAATCAAACTCCATGGCAATTAAATATGATAAATATTCATTAATGCAAACTTAAATGAATGTAAAAAGCATCTCTGTGTACTTCTGAAAAGTATTTTTAAATTCCAGAGTGAAGCCAAGTTAATTTATTGAAGCAAACACAATTGTTTCCTAGAATCTTAAAGACTAACATGTTCACACAAGAAACACAATTTGAGACCAGAGTCCTCTTCATCAAATATCTGAATTCTTAATCTGTCGCTTGGCATATGCGACTGAGAGCCAGTATGGTGTGGTGGCTAAGGTGCTGGCCTAGAAACCAGGAGACTGTGAGTTCTAGTCCTCCCTTAGGCATGAATGCCGGCTGGGTGATTTTGGACCAGTCACTCTCTCTCAGCCCAACCCACCTCAAGTTTTGCTTTGTCCCTCGTGAACTTAAGTGAATGATGAAGTGAACTCTGGTCCACAGAATTTTGTGCCACAATAAAATAATAAAAGTTATTCTTTCAAATGCCAGGTAACTTTTTTACTTTTATTGTTTTTGCTAAATGTGTGATCATTGTTATGTTACTGTGCAGGAGCCTGTTGTATATTGTTAATACTGCAAACATTCCACTTTCAAGCAGGAAATACAATATCACCTACCTCAGAGTATGCCAGGGTAATATGCTCATATATTCCTTGGTGATGGTGAATGGCATCCTCCAAATCCTGCAGTTCTGAGGGAAGCTCTACTTCACCACAGGCCTTACACCATGAATCCACATTACTCATGTACTAGAAGTAGGAAAAAAAACTTTACTTATTCACTACAAGCACACCCATTAAACAGTACGAAGCTCATTGAGCAAGCACATTTCGTTGGAGAATGAGCTCCTCTTTTCAAAGGTAAGGGTTTTTTTCTCTGTTAAAAAAGCAGGCAAACTTCAAAGTTTTTCAGTGCTAACATAATTTCATGTTTATTTCCACGCTGGTTCCTCCAGTCAATAAAAATGGTTGCATTTCAGAAAAGAATTAAAGAATTACCAATTCATTTCACTACCCTCTGCAGAAGAGAGAGGGTTGTTTAAAAGAAAACGAACACTTTAGTAATATGAGAATTCTTTGTTAACTATAGAGTGGTTTGGAAGAGGAAACAAACACATATGGAAACATTAAAACAATCTGAAGCCAAACCTCAATTCACATGCAAAAGAAGAATTCCAAATGCATCCAAAGCATTCAGCTGCAATCTCTGGCATCAGAAAATCAGACCAAATCATTTGCTGCTATCGTCCCTACCATTAATACTGTACACGCTCAAAAGATACATTGAATTAATACAATAACTTACAATTCATGGACTGTTTTCTTGTTTTGTGTGGAGAAAGTACTATAATTAAGCACCCAATCAAACAATTAATGAGGTTAATTCATTTAATCCAAAGGGACCCCTCTCCATTCTATTTTTATTTCTCCTTGAATTGCATTTACACAGGAAAAAAGCTACAGGAAAACAAATCGAGTCTTTCCTCTTACTCATTTGAGTACACACCCCATACTCAATGGCATTTTGAGGTATGAGCAATGGACCCAACTTCCTGTTTTAAGGTGGATGAAGGGGAAGCATGTTTTCTTCAACAATTTTTGTATTATTAATTTGTGCTTCAGAGATACAAAGATGCTCAAAATGGCAACATCTTTTAAGTTGGTGGATTAAATGATTGACTCTTGGGGAAAGTAGAAAGTGCCTCCTTATCTTAATCTAACAGAATCTTCTTCAAATAAACTGGCCTCAGTGACAAAGCCAGCATCAAGCAAATATGAGTAGTAAATCACTCACAGATGATACAGAATGTACAGATGAAGTTACAGATACTCTACAGGCTCATCTAGTTCAATACAGTACCATTTTAGGTAGGGTTCTTGTCCAACTTTTTTGAGGGGGGGAATATTGCTAGAAATTGAATTTTCTATATGCAAGCACTTATTTAGCATCTGCAGAATTCTTCACATTTCACTAATCTCTCAATACGATAATAGAGCACTTACCAACTCCCTGTGGCAAATTTAGACACATGCTATCTGAATTCATGACTTTTGGTTCAAAACTCAGCCTCACTATTCTTACTTTGCAAACCAGCATGCTACAGTTTTTGCCGCTGCATTACACCAGTTCTCAAGGCAAAAGACAGTGACCTGTTTAAAGTGCTCAGATCCAAAACAGATCATTCACTAGTTTGGAAGAAATGTTTCCCGGCTATATCATATTCATGGCTCTTTTAAGACCCTTAATAATGATATATAATCTAAGCAGGTGGCAGTTATTTCATTCAAATATGAGAAAATCTAATTTTTTGACACAACCTTTGGAAAGTGCAACTTGCATTGGATCTGTGAAGGCAAATGATCTTTCATGACTCCTTTAGTTTGCATATGTCTCAAAATGGCAGGAAGCTGTGCCACTTTTGACAACTGTGATCAGCATTTAAAAAAAAAAAAAGGAACTTGGATGCTATACACAGTCCCAGAATGTCAAATTAAATTAAACAATACCTTAGAAAACCAACAGACATCCTTCTGCCTTGTGGAATGACTGACCTGCTCAGCCTTCTGGTGGAAAATAGCCGACATATCCAGCAAGGTGCTGCGTTCATCTAAGGCTGCTGCAAATGCCTTCCATTCCTGTTCCAACTGGTTGGCAATCTGTTTGATTTGTTGTGAAGCATAGTGACCAGACTCCACCAAACGACTGGCTACAGACATTATGCGATTTATGTTCACATACACGTTCTATTAAAAAAAGAAAAAGAGGAGACACTTAATAGACAAGATTACTAAGGGGGTTGAATTGGATGCTTTCACTTAAAAAGAACCAGAATCAGCCAAGATGAAAACTTTCTGCTGTTAATATCCCTACAGCACTTAATACAGCAGGCATTTTGTGCAAGCATCAGAGGTCTGCACAATGAGAAATTCTCCACTGTCGTTATTTAGAAAAAAGTACACTTGCAGTATGCTGCATTCAAAATACAAAATTCTGAGCTTGTGTAAACGCCATTCTAAAGCTAGGCTTCTCCTTACCACTGCTTGTACTGGTTATTGAAAGCTGTGCTTCCACAACATCTAGAGGGCCCTCAGTACCTTATCCCTGTTATATTTTTCTGCTGTAGGCAAAATAAACCAAGGTGGGGGAAAAGAAAAGAAACCAGAGCTTAAGCAGTATAAATCAGATTTCTTTAAAAAATAAGACAAACCACCCTACCATTGTTGGTGGGAACTCTGCCACCAAATGCATAATACTAGCAACAACAATATCAAGAATACTCCCCAATGGGGAAAAATGAGATCATCATGCTCCCCCCTGCTTTTTTACATGTACTGTATGACAAAGCATTAAATGACAACTCTGGTTGTAGGTTGACATAGAATGAACTAGAAACTATTCAGTGGAGAAATCATAAGAGAAAAAAGCATTAACTTGTCAATTGATATAAGCCAGCATTTTCTCTCACCCACCCCACATCTTTACTATATTTTGCCTCTAGGTCAATGGTATGATCGCACTGAGCTAGATATACAAAAATTCTAAAATTTAAATTGCAACAACAACACATGACATCCTGCTCCTCAAAAAGGCACCCACTGCCAACCGCACCCATTATTTCTGAAAACTCCCTGAGTACCTGACAGATTCTCTGTTCCCCAGACATTTCACATTACTGTACATGCTGCAAAGTAAAGCACCAGCCTCCAGGTCCATTTTGATTTGTTTGTATGCTGTCATGTCTTCTTGACTCACACTGGCTTATAAATAACAACATACTAAAAATGCAGTAAATTTTTACCCAAAATTACCCAATACAGTATATCATAATATTTTCCAAGAAAGAACATCTTGCTGGAAGAGTACTAGATATGGTGGCCAATAGCATTCTGATAATATGGTGCTTTGTAACTTCTGTGAATTTGTGAACGGGCAAGCTCTCTCTTCCCAGAAGCCATATGGCAAGAGAGCTTGCACATGTTCTCAGACTATAACATTGCTCATTAGGCTAAAAGGTTGGGATACCCTGGACTAGACTGTTCTATCTGAAACCCTGGAAAGTTATTGCCAAAGCAATTATCTGATGTGAAATTACTAGCTTCTTTTGTTTTAAAAGAATAGGCACCTGACACAGTACATATAGAACCATAGGATTGGAAGGGACCTTAGAGGTCTTTATATGGCACTGATCCTTCAGTCATGAGGAAACATCATTGACTGTCCCAAAGTATTAAGACTCTCTACTGGATTCTGGAAAAGTAAAGTGAAATGCCAATTTTTTGTGCCCATGCCATTTCCACCAAACTCACTGCCACCTGTTTTAAGGAGCAACAGAAAACGGAGCATCCCACCTTGAACAGCTAGAGGGGGGCACATTAGGATGGAGGCAGACCCTGGATATACTGCACTTTGGACCGATTTAGACAGCTGATGTTGTTAGTGGACTTTTTGTTTAAAAGGTTCTTTTAAGGTTGCACCAAAGGCATAAAAACTGCTCAGTCAGATTACAGGGGAATTTTAGAACAGAAACAGAACTTCAGGTCTTGGGGGGAAAAGTCTTCAAGGGAAGAAATGAATTTCAGGCATGGGTTCTCCAGTTCTTCAACTATTCTTAACTGGATGACAGGTTTCACTTTCATAGTGCCACAAAATCAAGTTCATCCAACCTGAAGTATTCTACAATCTGATTCAGTATGCATCTTTCCTATATCTTTCCAAAGAATATTAAAAGAAATATATAGGAATGCGATAACTGGAAAACCATTTTTAAAGACTTATTGTAAGTATAAGGCTTTGCTTTCTTCAAAGCAGGCAATGGATCTCCTGAAAGAACTAAAGCTTTGAAAGGGATTTTTCTTCTTGTTTGTTTGTTCAGCCTGGAGGCGTCTGCTTCAGTAATAGCAGATTCAGCAGAGAGGGCATGTTACGGGTTCCGTCACCTAGGGAGCTACATTTGACAAGCCCCAGGCAGCGGGCCTTTTCTACTGTGGCACCTGCGCTGTGCAAACTTCTCCCCCCTGAGGTGAGCTTGGCCTTGTCATGGCTGAGCTTCTGGAGGTCCCTTAAGACTTGGTTATGCCAGCAGGCCTGGGGACCCCAGGGATGGGGGAATTAGTGAGGTGGCTCCCTTATTTTTAACATCGTTTTATTCTCTGTTTTATTTTGCTTTTTATATTTTAAATGTATTTATTTATTGTTTTTAGCTTTGTTGTACGCTGCCCAGAGTCGCCTGTGGTGAGATGGGTGGCCATATAAATTGGTTTAATTAATTAATTAATTAATTATAAATATGACCCTGCACTCCATAAATAAGGCAGAGTTATACCTAAATTAACAGAAACAATATTAGTTCCAGAAAAGGAATGCTACAAGTTGTGTTGTCTGCTGGCACAAATGTGGCCAATATACCTGTTAGGATCATGTGAGTATACAGTATATATCTTCAATTGGATAGGTTTCTGCTTTCTTTTTGGAAACCTCTCTTTCGTGAATGCCACATTGCAAACTGCCTGATTAGTAGTGATAAATCTAAAGTCAAACATTCTTATGGCTTCATATAAATAAGGCATTAAGAAGAGCATAAAATTATGCTAAAGGCTACAACTTTCCTGCTTTAAAAAAAATGCTCTTTGTGGAATCAAAATGCAGGACTCAAATGCAAAATAATGAAGGCTTCACTGCAGTGTTTATTAGACAGTGCGCACTGGAGGGGACCCCACCAAGGGTTAGTGGGAGATACTCCCCTCCAGGCAAAATGGATACCCTGATATTTATACATTTCTACAAGAAGGGGAAGGGGAAAAGAATGCATACACATATATATTCATATGATGATGCAGTAAGCAATGCTCTTCATTTAATGTGTTTACAATTCATGTTTAACCATTTCTGCCATATTAAAACTTAACATCTAGCACCAATATCTGGACAGGCTCATGGGCCAGGGATATGTCCAAGGCTTTGGGGCATCATACCTAGCCCTGAAGCTGAAGATTGTGCATCTATGACAGAGGATAGGCTACAGTTTGTATCTTTTTGTTTCCCAATTTGACGCTTTCTCATTGTTCTGCCTTAAAACTTTCAACAGCCCCAAGGGAACGGTTGGGCATTACCTGGTGGGAGAATGCACCACTTTTGAGACATTAGCTACAGTCACTCCTGGCAAATGAAGGCATATTGTGCTACTTGGCTTCTGGTAACTGTGGCTTGCTAGGGCTCAATAAATGATACACAATCAAGAAGCACAATGTGAATGTCCAATTCCGACATAGCAATTTGCCTAAAGATCATTCTAGATGAAGGCTATTTGTTTCCTTTTCAATTCAATTCTTGTACTTTGCTTGGATTATCAAAACTGTTACTTAATTCAATGTTTAGAATTTTAACAGAGGAAAACCCAAACAGGCCTTTTATAAAGTAGCCCTAAGAAGTTCAAAACTGCTGTCAAAACAGGTCACATCCAAACTGTAGAACTAAGTGAAAGTTATGCCCTGGAGAAACAAGCCATAACTTAAAAGTTGAATAAATCCTAGCATTATTAATGCATTTCCATTTCAAAACTCCTTTTAAGAACTGTCAATTATAGCTTGATTGCTATGTACATTCAGTCATTATGCTTCAAATGTATTTTATGCTTCCTTTGGGAATTCTATAGTTACCTATTCCCTTCCAATCTGTACAGCAGCTTACTCTATGTATGTGTGTGTAACAGACACACACACGCGCGCACACACACACACTATATAGCATTTTTAAACATTGCTTTAACTTTTTGAATAGCAGTGTCTAGAAGTTTTATATATTTATATATGTATGTGTATGTGCATGTATGTGTGTATATACAGGTAGTCCTCGCTATCAGACCACAATAGGGACTGGAATTTAGGTCGCTAAGCGATTTGGTCATTAAGTAAATCACAGCTGATTTTACAACCTTTTTTATGATGGTCGTTAAGCTAATCACTGCAGTTGTTAAGCTAATCACCATGGTTAAGTGAATCATGCAGTTGTTAAGCGAATCCAGCTTTCCTGATGGACGTTTTTTGCTGGAATTTGCTTAACGACCACGTGATTTGCTTAATGACCATGGTGATTTGTTTCACAACCATTGTAAAAAGGTTGCAAATTGTGATCACATGACCATGGGGATCGTAAAGCACTTGTCCCAAGGCTGTCAAAACTTCAGACCATCGTTAAGCTAACAGTCATTAAAGAAGGACTATCTATATATATTACACACACACACAAATTGTTCTGTTCTAAGTCTCCCTTTACAATTGTGTGTTCCTTAATCAAGCAAGCTGTGTTCTTCTCAGTCTCTCTTCTCTCCTATTGATTTACACGGGATCTTCCCCTAGGCTTTCCATTACTCTGCTTCCAGAGGGGATCAGAAACCAGTTCAAAGCTGCACATGCTTCTGCATTAAAAAGAGCCAGGTGTTCCAAAAAGACAAAGCGCCATTGTAAAGTTCTTACCATACAGTTCATAGCAAAATGGTTGTGCTGTGTCTGGAGTTCCATAGCATGAGGATGACTGGCTCCGATTTCTGTGTAGCTGTTCAAAAACAGGCCTTTATTGTGTGTGATCCAGTCAAACATCTAAAGCAAACAAGAATTAATGTTCATTATGGAAGTGGACAGAGGCTTAAAACATTTGCCCATTACCATATGAATGATTTATGATTTTAGCAAAACTTTATAATGATACAGAGCTGAACAAAACAGGCATGTAAATAACCATTTATGTGGCAAGCAACAATTGCCTCGAGGCAACTATTTGGCTCTTTCAGTTTCTGAATATACCTCAAATATTAACCCAAAGATAAATGGCTAGCTAGGCAAAAAGGAATTGATTAGGGAGAGTGATATGTACTATGGCTCATTTGCAAAGATGAAATAAATACAAAGGAGCATTACCCAAAGGACCCAATATCTGTCAAATGCAAAGTTTGTTGAAGTACCCACTGAAAAAGTGCTTGTTAATGTACCAATGAAGCAAGATGGAAGAATCAAACTGGGCCTTATACCCTACTTGTTTGGTTGAAAGCGCACATGTATATACTCTCCAAAATGTGTTTGGCTAAAGTGGGCTACCTCCAAAGGATTAGGAAAGATTTTAAACAATTAATATACTTGAAGTGACTATTTAATGAAAAAGGAAACTTCATTTACTACTCAGAAGACATTAGTAGGATACCAACAAGCACTAACTAATTGAAGAGTATTACCAACCAATAAGATCATATTGGTCAGCTCCAATTTCAGTCCTGTCTTTGACAGTTTGAAGTTTCTGAAGTAATCCCAAGTATAAGTTGCCAGAGTAGATAACTGATGTCAAGATGTTCCTGTTTAGAAAGGTCCAAACTGATACTTCACCCTAAGCAGACAGAAGGCCACCAAAGCCTATGATGCTAATGATAGTACTGGATGCAGGAGTACCCTCAAACATTGTCTCTGATATGTTAAGAATAGCGCAATCCTTTCCAGAACAGGCCAAATGTGATTCATTTGAACAGACAGGCCATCCACCAAGAGCACCTCCTTTTTGTTTGGACAGAGCTTCATTCATTAGGCTTCATCAGGTTCATTTCTGTGCTGAGCCACTGATTCAGGTTTACTGCTGCACCAGTTTAGATGGAAAAGTGAGGTAAAGCTGGATATCAGCTGTATATTGTTAGCTCACTCCTTCAAATTATCTCCCCCAATGGATTTTATCTAGATATTAAATGGCATGGGCATCAAGCTGAGTCTGAGGACCCCCTGTGGGATATAATACCACAGCACCACCTTCTGCGGATGGTTAGTCAACTATGAGTGGAACTACTGAAAAAATAATGCTTCTATCTTAGGAAGTCCAGAAAGATACTACATCAATGTTACTGAAAGCTGTTGAGATTTTGAAGATAATTCACAGATCTGTGTTCTCCTTTTCTGTTACTCTCAGCAAGGATTATACCCACAGGGTGATCAAGTTTGAAATGGATCTGGAAAATCAACTTCATGCAGGAGTGCTTGGAGTTGGTCATCATCCATACACTTGAAGATCTTATCTGATAACCAAAGGTTGGCTGCTAATTTTTTCCTTATCCTCTACTTCTGTGTCCATGGTAGATTTCTTCATTAGTGGCCTGGTTCTTCTTTCTTTCAAGGGGTCTGGTACCATTACCAGTCTTAAAAAGGAATAAACCTCCTAGATCCAACTGGCTATCCCCTTCTTACTAGATGTAACAAGGCAAGACAGACAAGCTAGTTTGTGTTTAGTAACCACAACTGGGACCGGCAGCTCAGTCATTAAGTGAAGCAGTCACTAAATGAAACTGTGACTGTGGTTATGATCTTACTTCAGCTTTCCTTTGTTTTACAGACCTGTGACGGTCATGAATGTGAGGACTGATCACAAAGTTACTTTTTCATCACTGTCATAACTGCAAATGGTGTACGAGGCAGTCGCTAAACAAGGACTACCTGTACACATAACTGGTTGAATTTATCCAAGAACAAAATCTGCATCTTCAGGCCTCAACAACTGGAACTTATTCAATAACAACAGACTAGGCAGAGCTCTGGATACCTCCTCCAAATATATCTTCATTAATTATGAAATATCAGATGCCACCAACTTACCTCATTAAGCCATGGAGGATATGATCAATTCCCTTTCAGGATCAAAGTATTACAAATACTTCACTATTCAGAATAAGCATTGGATACCTCTACAAATACAGTGAATGGTAGAAAAGAATTCTTTCCTTGCCATAGAGTAAGCTCAGTAATGAGTTCTCATAACTATTCAGTTAGATTTGTCATAAGTTTCCTCCACTTGTTTCTTAGCTACTGTTCTACTTTCTTCATTGCTCTCAGCTCCAAGATACCCTGGGTGATTCTGGCAAGCTTAAGGAGATGGTGGCTGGGGGTAATCATAGGGCAATGGGCCAAGTCACAGGGCTTCAACAAAAGTATCTACCATACCAATTGGAAACCCATGAAAGCCCCATTCCAACTGGTAATATACCATTGCAGAGGGGAAAAGACATTGAAAATCTCAACAGACAGCTGTCTGTCCGTGGCAGTGGAATGCCAGACCCCACCCTCACCTCAGATTAGCAGCTTCCTGTCCAACTGAGAAACCAAATCTAGGGTATGATTTCCTCTATATGTCAGGTCAATGACATACTTGGATAGTTCCATTTATTGTAATGATATCCATGAAATCCTGGGCTGCACCAGACTGAATAGCTTCAGCACCTACATTGTGATCCCCCAGAACTACCACTTGGGAATGCTCTGAGATCACACCATCTGTTCAGGGAAGGGGGCTGCTGGGCTAAAAGATAGATCTAAAGAATATCTCCATCCCCTCAGTGACCCAGGAGCAAATAATTATCTTGCTGCATGGAAGGGCTGACCCTGGAGAGATTTAACTGAGATGTTCAGAAATACTTACTAATTCTGTAGTGCAGTTGGTTGAGGAAAAAAGTCAACCATTAGATTCAGATAGTTACAAAATAGCTGCCTTTTAAAAATAAATAATAAAATGACAAGACAATGGACATGTAAGATTAAATTAAAAAGAAGCCTTAAAAAATCCTCAGGCTACATCTGTATTAATCTATTACAGGATATTTCAGAGTCAGATTTGTCCAAGATAGCTCATAAATTCTTATTTGAACCAAAGTATTTAGGATACCAACTCATAATTTTAAATAAGATACTCCTACCTTAAATGTGATGTTGATATCTGCTCAACAAGTCAGCTTTATTGCTTGTATGTTTTAATTACTGTATGCTATACTTGAGGCCTTAGAAGTGAGAATAATCAATCAATGTGAAGTTTTGGCATGACTATTTAGAATTTGGGGGATGAGAGTTAAAGCATCTAAATACAGCTCATTTTAAAAGGTGCATTTATTCATTAGCCAATGAATATTTGTTTGCTTTCTTACCAGCTATTTAGTTAAGATGATATAGCTGCAATTTAACAGAGCCCTATAAAGTATCCAAATTACATTGTCTCAGCTGGTGCTTCCCTTTATAATCTTTTAAAGCTTTGATATAAGCCCGTGTGTTATAGCCATGATTCCTTTATATTGCTCGGCAGCTCCAATAAACAAACGCAAACGCTCTCCAGTATTATGCACTCGGTTGGTTGAGCTGGAATTCACCATCCAATCTGTCTCCCTGCCTCCCTAGATATAAGCAAAGTAACAAAGAAAACCTCTGTAAAAGCAAGATGCCCCAAACAGCCCTAAGAGTTTGAATGCAAGACTAAGGCCAGCTGCCCAGTTGCCTTTGCTTCAGTAGCAAAGATCAAGCAGGAAAAGATGAATGAAATTCCAGCAGGTACACTCATTGATTCTAATGTACAGAAAGTTCATTCTGTTATAATCAAACTTAGATCAGGTTGAGCTAGGGCATTACTAAATGCCCAAAATACAGAACTTCTCATGGCATAAACTTTCATGGACCAGACTGTGGTTCATTATAATAATAATAATCAGACATAGGAAACCTGAAATGTAAATACAGCAGTATACACACATGTTTTCGCTTAGAATAAAATAGTGCAAAACCCAAATGTATGTTCCATTCTAACAACATTTTTTCACTTAGTTAATTCTCCAAGGTATTCAGCTACAGAAGAAAAGTATGATGTTAGAATTTGCTCCAACTCATGTTTATCATCATCATGTTGTCATTGGCAAAAAGGATGAATCCTATATTTCCAGATGCTTTTTCCCAGCCCCTGCTGAAACTTAAATTTTGGGGAACGTTCCCTGCATCTATGGAATGCTAGATCAATGTGCTTTGCAAGCAGGAAATCTCTCCCCTGTGTTAGGATACAAAATAGGTAGAATCTACTCAGATCTTCTCAGCTCTTCAATCGTCTGAGAAAGCTTGTAATCCTCTAAGTAGAGAACACAAGTCCGTATATTATATTTTCTGAGTATCTGCAAAAACGAAATCCAACCGATGGACTATTAAGACATGGCTGAAAACAGGGATGTACACAACATTTCAAGTCAAATTGTTTTCAAATTCAGAACATCCTGTTTCCAGTAACAATGCTGTGTTTCAAGTGTAAGGTAGCTTTTTAGATGTGAAACTGATGGTTGCCAGCATTCTGGAAGTGTTCTGAGCTCAAAACAGAGTAGTTCACACTCAATAGGTGTCTCAAAATACTTCCAAAATGCTTGAAATTTGCCACAAAATAGTTGTTTCCCATTCCAAGCAAAGCATTTTGCACCTGAAGCTGGTTGCTTCGCATTCAAAAAGGTTCAATATGTTTTTCATACCCTTAGCTAACAACTATTGCCACCTTGTCCTCCAAATCCTCACCTTCCCATTACTAGCTAATGCTAAGAGAAAGAAACTATTTGGGGACTGAAATTACAACCGCCTGAAAGACAGCAAGCCCTATGCCCTTTAATTGACTTCTACTTGTGGATGCTCCTAGCAGCTCTTTCGACAGAAGGGAAGGCAGTACAGGGCATATTACTGTCTCAAGATTTGTTGCAAGATTTTAGCGGCTGATGAAAATAGATGGTTAAAAGCTTGCTGGGTCTCCTGAAGAAGCCCTCTGTGAAGGAGTGAGCTTTAGAGATGTTAATTGTCAGCCCAGAAAAAAAATGGCAGGAGTCCAAAGAAAGAACAAGCTACAGTAATAGTAGTGAGCTAGTTATGATTTTATTGGGCTCTGTTTGTTCTGTGTTGGATTTTAATTGCAAACCATCTTGGAAGCCAATCTTGGCTGAGAACAGCATGTGCATATGTGTAAGGGTAATAAGATATCTCACTCAAATCCCAGTGTTATGATTAATTTGCCTAAATCATCAACTTGTCTAGGTTAAAGTAAGTTATAATAACAATAAAATAAAATAATACTCCAGTATCTTATGCTTCTTTCCTAGTCATATTAGTTTCTAGATAAAGTGAGTTCCTACACTGTGATTTACTCTAGTGTCCAACTCAGCATTAATTATGCATGTATAAGAACTCCTGGACTATAAAAAAATTAATGAGTCTGAAAATTAGAGGGCAGAATTGCACTTACCCCCTTTTCTTTCTATCTGTATGTATGCATGAATGTTGTACAGTATGTCTCTCTGTCCATGTACCACAGTTTACAACGGCCTTCCTTAAATTGGTGTCCTCCAGTTGTACTAAAAAAATCCCACACATCTGATGGGCATCAGCTTGGAGAAGGCTGCTTCAGATCAAGCGTAACAACTAATGGGGTTCTGGCAACATCATATAGATAACTTGCTAGGAAACCTACCTCTTTTTTCTGTAACACCAATCACCACCACTTCCTATGCCTTAATGGCCAGAAAAACAGATGAATCCTAAAATCTAGGTTTTAAAGGGGGAAAAATGCAGCCTACTGGATGCTTCCACAGAACCAGGTGCTAATATTTATGGCCCAATCACCTTAAATCAGCTGATAAAAGTTTACATTTACCTTCTCTGCATCCTGCTCAAAAAGTCTGAGCTGAAAGCATTGGTCTAATTTCAATTTCCGTACGTGCCACATCTGATGCAGATGCTGCCGTGTTGAGTGCAGCCTGTCCAACATAGTAGATACTTTCGGTAAGAGGTTCTGTAGATCTGCATTTCCAGACCCAGAGTTCTTTTTGGGGAAAGTCTCACTGCTCTGTATCCTCTGCAGTAGCTTTTGCCCTTCCAAGTCCAGGTCCTCAATAGGAGCTTTAATGACTTTTTTCTTCAGTTGTGAATGCTCCTCTATCATACTCCTGGCTGCCTCCAAGTCCTGAGGCAAATCCTTTTTGGCCAATATATCCTGCAGCTCCTCCAACCTAGAGAGCATGTGAGTGGCATTGCTAATGTAATCCTCAAAGGCAACTCTGATTTCTATCCATTCCTCATGGTTATATTCCAAACAGCCATCGAATTCTTGAGTTAACTGAGAAGGGTCAACAACTTTGGTAAGGCCTTCCAGAGACACCATGTTTGTCTGAAAAGCAAAGATTAATTGTTAGCTATGTGGCATGATATATTTAAGCACACACACATGCACACTCAGTGCTATGACCAAGAACATATACCATGCATAACGAGCAGAACAAGAAGTAACACCATTTCTAATTGTTCTACTTACCACCTTTTCTCCATAGACATGGGTTTCTTTCAACACAATTTTCATAAATCTCTAAGAGATATTAATTTGGGCTAGTCAAGATCACTCAGAAGGATATTAATTTTAAGGTGGGCCAGGTTTCCCATAGCTACGGCTGAACCAAGATTTGAACCCAGATACTAGACTTAGCCTGGCTATATTACGGATTTTACCGAGTGATCTCTTAGGCAACAGATGAGGATCAATTTCAGAATCTGGGGTTCAAAGTTTAAAATGAGTATAAAGAGCTAATTCACTTGGTCCCATCTTGCATTTAGAACCCCCAGTCATAATATAAGTACAGGGATACAGATCTATAGTGCTCCACATATCCAGAACTGTTTGGTCAGGTTATGTATATGCTGAGGAGGTAAATACATACTCTTGTAGGACTAAAAGAAAAATGAGTAAAAAGATGAGAAGAATGAAGCTATCAATGGATACTAATTGATGACTATATATTATTTCCAGTAAGCTTAATATTGATGATTGGGAATTAGAAAAGAAGGATGCTATTGAAAGTAAGTATTCTCTCTCTCTCTCTCTCTCCATCTGATTTTTAAACTGCCACAATAAAATAACTATTGGCAATGTACAAAGATGACAACAAACTTTATAAATAAAAAAATACCCCTATTATAATACAATTACAAAAATTAAAAATGTTGAAAGCTTCCTAGAGCCATCATAAACCAATATGCGTTTTCCTTAGACTCACTTTCTACTTAGATTTTTAAGGGGATACAAGAACAAACTGAGCTGACTGCAGGTAGTCCTAGGTTAATGACAATAATTGAGACCGGAATGTCCGTTGCTAAGCGATGCAGTCGTAAAACATGACATCACGTGACCCCATTGCTTAGCTATGGCAATCCCAGCACTCCCCATTGCTGTAGTAAGGCAAGGATCATGGATCATTAAGCAAGTCCCAGGTGGTTTGCAAGCAGGCGGGCAGGCAGGTAAGCCACAGCGGGGCCAGGGGTGGCTGCTGCCAGGTGGGGGAGGGTGTGCAAATGGCCTGTGAGGATGGCCTGAGCACAGTGGGGCCAAGATGGCTGCTGTCAGGTGGGTGTGAGCGACTTAGCGGGGCGACTTGCGACCTTCTCTGCCAGCTTCCCCATTGACTTACTTGTGGGAAATGTGTGTGCGTGTGTTTGTATATATGTGTGTGTGTGTGTGTGTGTATGGCGGGGTAAAAATTTAATAATAATAATGATAAAAACATCCCCTTATGCAAACTAGCACAAATTAATGCAAAATAGTAAACTCAAATGAGGAGTCAACCACAATTCCCAGTAGTCAAGAGCACAGTATCTTCTTAAATTATAAATATTTAATTTTGCTTCCTGAAAAATTGTACAGGTGAACCCTGACAGTTCTCTCTCTCAAGGGAGAACTCAGACCATAGTGGATAGAACTCTGACCCATGACCTTATTAATTTCATGAATAAGAGAAAGCTACCCTCTTTTGTTGACCCTAAAAATCCAGGATGGTTCTACAGGTTAATTTGCTCTTAACAGTACACCAGAATGAACATGCACACTGGTTTATATTTTGTAATCGTTCCCCCATAGCTCCTTGTATCATGCAATCAGCTAAATGAACCAGGAAATCTCACTTCAATGTTCTCCTAACAAGCCAGAATCTGAAGCCAAAATTTGGGTTTATAATTCCATGTGAAGAAGGCCTATACAGGGAGGTACAGAATAAAATAGTCTAAATGTTTCCAATTCACATTTATAAATTTTACTATTCTTGTTGCAAAAGCCCAAGAAACAAATTAATCCAAACTGGAATTATCATCACAAAAGCAGGGAATAAGGCCATGCCAAGAAGCACTACTCCCAATACTGGATATGCCAATTGGCCCTTCTCACTGGCAACAGTATTTAATACACAAACGTGTGCAGGAAAGCATTGCAACTTGTGGAGAAGCCTCTGTGTGTATTCACAACACAGCACAGAATGTAATCTAGCTCAGCATTGTATAATCATTATATAAGCCCCAAGAAGGCAAGGTGAATGGAAAGTTTCTCTCTCTCACTGGGTCTTCAGAGCACACAAAATGGTGATGATTCAAATGAACAGCCTAGCAAGATAAGTACTTTAGAGATATTCTGCTTCAAAGCTCTAGGCCCAAACCTCAGTCCCCACCACACT
Source organism: Liasis olivaceus (assembly GCA_030867105.1). Classification (NCBI taxonomy): domain Eukaryota; kingdom Metazoa; phylum Chordata; class Lepidosauria; order Squamata; family Pythonidae; genus Liasis; species Liasis olivaceus. The sequence continues at coordinate 83,403,843 of CM061350.1, forward strand.
TCATCCTCAAACAAGTAGCAAAAGAGAAGGTAGCTCTTCCTATAAAATGAGAAATTCTGTACAAATATCCCAGTTCTCTTCATACAGCCTTTGCTTCCTGAAAAAACCGTACAAGCCTAACACTCTTCCCATTTCACAGCAGCAAATCCTCCCACACATCAAGAAGGTGATGAGCTTCTCGTGCTAGTATGTTCTCTTCCGCAAAGGACAGTTATTCCACTCCACCCATTGCTGCTGCTGCTGCTGCTGCTGCTGCTGCTGATCAAGCAATCCTGAACACTTTTCTATTTATTTACTCCATTTAATCAGCCATCCAACAGCAACACTTTTCTAGGTGACATACAAAATGGATCAGTTTAAGAAACACAATTCCTATGAGCTACAGTTGCAGCAAATACAGTGGCTGCAAAATGAAAAGCAAATATGTAAATAAAATAGTACCAAGATGGGCTCAGGATGGGTGCAGTGTATCCATCCTGGCCCTCCTTGATCTCTCAATGGCTTTCACTACCATCACTCATGGAAACCTTCTGGGCTGCTTAAGGGGCTGGGAGTGGAAGGCACAGTCTGTCAGCGGTTCTCCTTCATCAGGGGCTGGTTCCAGTTGGGGTGGGGATGGGATCCAGCCCTCAGCCTCTGTTTTGCGGGGTGCTACAGTGTTTAATTTTCTCCCCACTCCTATTTAAGACATATATAAAAGCAGTGGGTGAGGTCATCTATTGGCATGTATGGTAATGATACTCAGTTATACATCTCCAAATGATCTGGTCAATGTATTGTACTGTGCCTACAGGCTATATAGGCCTGGATAGGGAAGAACTGGCTTTGGTTCAACCCTGACAAGACTGATCAGGTGGTGATCAGCCCCCACCCCCTGGGGTCTAGTGAGTTTCCTTTCTTAACCCTGGATGGGGTTAAACTCCCCCAGGGAGAGTTGGTGTGCAATCTGAAAGTCCTCCTAGATTCGTGGATCCTGCTCAAGCAGCAGGTGGCAGCCATGGCCAGGAGAACCTTTGCACAAATAAACCTTGCCCACCAGTTGCACCTGTCCCTAAATTGGGAAGCACTGCTTATAGTCATTCATGTCTTAGTCACCTCCCAACTGGACTGTTGCAAAGCATTCACACGGGGCTGCCTTTGAAAAGCATTTGGAATTTTCAGATGACCCAGAATGCAGTAGCATGTGCAGTAGTGGGCCCTCTGTGATATGGCTTCTGGGTTCAATTCAAGATGCTAGCTTTCACCGTTGAAGCCCTGCATGGCATGGGACCAGGTTCCTTGTGGGACTGCCTATCCCTTGTGGCTTGTGCCTGTCCCACCAGATCTGGCAGAGTGGGCATGCTCCAGCTCCCTTTGGTGAAGTAATGTAAGGGAAGGGGAGATGCCAATGCAATCCGTCACTGCAAGGTAAGAATATTCACTGGGGATGGGGTGGAGGAAGGCATGGACTGGGCCACCATAAAGCACTGCTCTTGCTTCTCTTATATTCTACTACCAACTGCATGTTCCTAGCTGCTGCTTGTTAGTTTGCCTGCTGCGAAATATTTGCTCTGCAGAAGCTGGTCATCCCTATTACAGCTCATTTCACAAAAGTCATAAAGGAGACCCATCTATCAGCAGCAGCAGTGCCCGGGATACTCTGCACTATTCCATCCCCAAGGGCATTCAGCAACATGCAATGGGACAAGATTACTGTCTCCTTACCAACTCCTTGACACATAGTTTTGCAACAGGAGATTTCATTCCTAACACACAGCCAATGCCAAGTGCCACTGACCAAGGTAGAGGAGGAACCCAGAGGATCACCACTTGCAACCCTATATATGTCTAGGCCTTTCAGAATCTCCTCCTTCCAGGTGACATAATATGATGCACCATGTATTGTGACTCTTTAGTAATAAGGAACTTACTTCTTATATTCTGGTATGATCTGGCTTCAGTTGGCCTTTAAGTAAAATCCTGAAAGAAGCAGCAGGGAGCTTGACAGGCTTAGAGGCTGTGTTCCTGCACTCTCTTCTCACTAGGTTAGTTTTTCAAGATATACATGGGGTAGACTCTGCAGCCAGAGTGTACAGGAGAGTTTGCAGGGCTGGCAAGGGGTTAGGAAGGATGGTTATGGACGATGGGATGAGATGCAAAATAGACAACACAGCTGGCTAGATACTAGCCAAAAGGGAGAGCTTATTACTAGACCTAAGGGTTCCTATGAATTACTATTACTAGCTGTATGGTTCCTATGACTGGTGAATCTTTCTCCTGTTGGTATGAGTTGCTCCCAAAAAGTAGTTTCAGAAACCTAAAGAAATATACCACCTTGCTTACAAGGATGCTTCAGAACTGGGGATAGAAGAGCTGCTGGCTGTATTAATTAGAGTAATAAATTAGGAGGATTGTGATGCTGTTATGAGTGGCATGTGAGTTATGAAGGATTATGCCACGTTGCGTGAATTTACTAGCTCTCTTCCATGTTTGAATAGCATATGGGCATCATTATCAGCATGGTTCCTCATTAGCGAGCAGAGGCAATGCTTCCAGCCAAGCTGGGTCATGACTGGCATTTCTGTATTTTCTAGATGTATTCTTCTATCCCAGAAGGAGGTGTATATTTAAAGACTGCTTAAAGACATAGTAAGGGTACATACATCCTTTTCTCACACCCTCACTCTAAATATAACTGACTTGCTCTGTAATTTCCCCCCATGGTCCAGCAATGGAGATTTTCTTTTTAAACAAGTTCAAATATTAAATATATAAATGTCTGTAAACGAAGGTCAAAAGGCAGGTTTCCCTTTACTTGGTCTACCCAATATTGTAAAAAATAAATCCCACTCTGTTGCAATACGTTACCTCAAATTCAAACTTGGAGCTGCCAAAGTTAGTTCGCTGTTTCTGCCAAAAGTTATCTGGCTTGATTATCAGTGCAACGTGAATGCAACATGGAAAGGATTCTTGTAGGATCTTCAAAAGTGGCTTAATAGAGTCCCATTTTGATCCACGCATATCTACAATTACTGTGAAACCTCGCTTGCACACGTCTTCACTAGAAAGGAAATAAAACAGCAATTAAAAAGGCAAGCTGTATTACAAGTACAAACTTGGTAATTTATCTGCCAGTTCGGTTGATGTTTTCATCTGTCTACTTATTAGGAGTTTTACCTCTGGAAGGATTATGTCTAGCCAGATTTTTTAAAAACTTAAGATTTTTATCCAGTATGGTTAAGATTGGCAGGCCAGCCCTAAACTAAATACTTTACACACACACACATACACAGACTTGCATCTAATTATCTTTTAAGATAAGCAGGATAACAACACAAAAAAATGATCAAGAACCAAGCTGGGTAGCTATTTTCCTGACTTTAACATTCAAAAGTCTGTCACTTGCTTGTTTGCTGCTCTGCACAGTAATATTTATGTTTTTAGCAGCTGATGGTGGTTTCCTGAGGTCTGACCCAGGCAACCAGCTTACATCAATTAGGTTAGGTCCCCTTAAAATTCATAGTTTACCACTATCGCTGACCTAGCCATGCACTGAAGAAAGAACCACGCAAAGCATCTCAGAGTTTTGGATCGTTTTCACATGAAACTGGCAGTACAGATTCAATTTTTGCCGTAAACAAAGGGAGCAGGTGGACAGTATTTGTTATGTTACACTTTTTATGTGACATGTTTTATGTCATATCCTTTATATGATTCCCAATGCCAAGCCCCCAACAGCCTGAGAATGGCCTATTGGCTTTCATAATTTTCACTATGCAGCTATGGGTCCTGTGGAAGTAACTAATCCCATGATCTGCGTTCACAAAAACTTTGCCATTTTCAACCCTATTTCCTTTTTCTTTGGGACTGGAGATCCTTAACATACTGTTGCAATTCCTCATTATACATGCTACAATTAGTAGTGTTTGCAACCAGAGCCACATGTTCTTGGCTGTGTGTAAAAGCCTCCCCCACTCTATCCTGGCTCCATTTTCTGCCATATATCCCATCTGACTTTTTCATTTTTTTCCTCATTATTTTGCTAAGCAGGCTTGGTTCTTCTAGTTAGATACGAGCAGTGCCTAAAATCTGACCTGCGCTGAAACCTTTGAAAAGCTCTGAAGCTCTGAAAATCGTAACAGAAAACAGTCATTTCAAAAGTGAACAATTTCAGAAAAGCACTCCTTCAGTACCATGCTTCATACCATTTCAGGGGGTCTTCTCTGCAACTAGTACTTTAAAGATCACAAGGTAAGCTCCCTGTAAGCCTTCATCCAATAAAATCTGGGGTTAAAATGCTTTTAAGAATTGCCATTTGCCAAATACCTAAATGAAATGACTGGGTAAAATCACAGTAATGTTCCTCAAAAGCTAGCTCTGATTTTGTCAAAGCCCCTTCCGTCTGGTACTCTCCTTACTTCCTGGACAAGCTTCCCTTGTAATATATAACTGGCAGAATGAAAGAATAAAGCAACCTTCCCAGTCAGGTACCCTCAAAATATAGCCCCTGTAAATGACTTTGTCTTGTTATAGTGACACATAGCTTCAAGCTGTAATACACAAAAGGTGCCCTTACCTAGGAATACACGCCAGGTATGAAATGAGCCTCCTAAGGTCCTCTTGTCGTATTCTGTCATGATTGCTTCGAGCTGGAAATGTTAGAATGGGGCCTCCACGTTTATCTCTTCCACCTGAAAAAGAAACATACTGAGCGCCCACTGCACATTGAGGATAAGAGCCTCTGCCCTTGTGGCAGCTGCAATTGGTCACCATGCATCTGAGCCCAGTATTTGGGCAAGATTGTATTTCAACAGAAAGGCACCACTGTACATGTTATGTTCTCATTTAAAATAAAATATGTAACACTAGGGGGAGATATGGATAAGAAAGTCTTCGTTTACAGCTGCAGAAATTATGCTGAATATACTAGAAGAATTTTATATGTATCTAATTCCATTTGTACCCTTCACCTTCTCAAAAGGGCTCCAAGTGGCTTCGTAGAAATCCCTATCTTTGCAACAGTCACAGAAGGTAGGGTTAGGAAGAACAGAGGGCTTTATCCAATACTTAACTATTTTCATAGGGGAAACCCAAGCCCTACAGTCATCCTTTTGCTATTTTCATCTCTCCTTTCTGTCTGCTGTGTTCTTTGTTGTCCATTTTAGGCTGGGAGCTCTTTTGCAGTGAGAGGAAAAGGAATTTAACCATGTTTTATTTAGTCAGCTCTGTAAAACACTGTGTACACTCTGATGCTGCCTAACTTACTATCACATCTAAGCCATCAATTTTCTCCTGTGATTTAAAGCTGAGAACAGCATATTAAATTTCTTTTCAGTGGCTGATCTCAATTTTTGGAAGCCAGCACAGAAAGGATAGTCCTCCGCCCGCCCTGGCCCCCGAGATGCTTACGATTCCCAGACGGTTTTCTACGAGAACCACAGCCAGGCCCAAATCTCCTAAGCTTCAGAGTTGTAAAGATATTGTATGCCTTTGTACCATTCTCTCAGCTTCTGACAGACAGAAGCCAAGCTATTGGCAAAAGCAAGAATATGTCAAGAAACACTGAACCCATGGAAGAGACTGGTGCAGCACAATCTGAGAGCTGAATGGAGTCAGGACTGCTTGTGACTTCTTGTATAGCTCTCTCAGCTCCAGATGCTATCTGCCTCATTTTGGGGGGCAGGGGGGATTTCCACGCAAAGAACCAGACAATGCATTACTTCCTTTCTCCAAGGAAAGTGGTAAATGGACATTACCCTTTGTTCTGCTTTCCATCGGAGAAAAGAGGCCTCAACATCTATTTGAACAATAGTGTTCTCTTAACCTGGATCTCTCAGGACAGAAAAAGGGAGTACTAATATTAGGATTATTTTGGTCACATAATGCTCAAAGATGCTGAGGCTGGTATGTGATCTAGGCCAGCTGCACCAGAGTAATAGAACAATCACAAATTTCATGAGTAATAACTTATGATAAATTTATAGGTTTTGTATTTTTACTATTCTCTCCCAGGTCATGTTTTGCGGATCAACTCCCCCCACCCCCCATGTGTCTCCTTTGGAGGCTCTGATCACCCAGAAAAATTAAGGGGATGATCTTGCATTTGTGATGCTGTTTATTATAAGATGGGGGGTTCTTTGTACTGCTATTACTACAAAATTGGAGTAGCTTCTGTTGCTACACATAATATACTATAGTAACCTTATATGTACTCTACTGCCAAGTTCAAGCTGTAGAACAATAAGCCAACATGGTTTTCTGTTTTGGGTTTTTTTAATATACTTTTTGAGGAACATTAAAGAAGATATGTAAACTGACATAAGAAAACAAAACAAAAAAAGGAAACAAAAAGTAACATACCATTGAATGAACAAGGGATTTAGAAATTTCATAGAGGTTATAATTTTCCAGTATAGCACCGTTAGCTATAAATAATTTAATGTATTATATTGCTTTAACAGACTAAAAATAATCACTATTAAACTCTAAGAATGAATACTGAGAACTTGGGTCAATCACCAAGTAAAACTATAGATTATAATAAATTCAATCCATGTTAGTAAAAATCTGTTCTGTTTTGGACATCCTATGAAATTAAAATATAGACTCCATCCATAGAGATATCCAAATTCTGGATGTGGTATAAATCCATGTATTAAGTTGTAGTCTAGAAATGGTTTCCAGTTTGAATTGAATTCTGTGTCAGATTTACTTTTAAAATACAAAGTTATTATAGACACTGAAGCATTCTCCCACAATTTAGCTAACTTTTCTTTTATTGAAGGGATCACGTGACCTTTGCAGTAACAGCATATAATACGCTTCCAAAAGTTAGCATATTCATAGTGCACTTGGAAGAGATATACAATTTAGTAAAGTTTAATATCATAGGTTGAAATGGGAATTCAACTTTTTAGGTCTGCTTTATATTATAGATCATGTTCCAGAATTGGAGCTGCACAGCATTGCCGCCAGATATGAAAAAAATGATCCAGCCTACACATTACATTTCCAGCACATTTTTAAGAAAATGAACTGTCCATTTTAGCAATCAAAATTGGAGTAAATAGCAACAATAAACCATCTTATATTTTCTCTAAGTATGATATTTGGTCCTGGGGAAAATCTATCTACGTGGTCATTAAGAGCTGATACCAACTTGATGGCACATAATCAATCAATGATATTCAGAAGCAAATTTAATGTTCTTCTTCCACGGAAATTCCCATTGTTGCATCTGTATTAATTGGGATCAAGAACTCCATCGCTAAATGACATAGTTGTAAAGCATGATGTCACATGACTGCGCTGACTTACAATGGCAGTTCCAGTTGCAGATGGAAAGCAGAACAAAGGGTAATGTCCATTTACCACTTTCCTTGGAGAAAGGAAGTAATGCAAATCCCGCATGGTCCTTAGGCATGATGTCATGGGATTGCCATTTGCAACCTTTTGCCAGCTTCCCCATTGACTTTGCTTGTCTGAAACCGGCAGTGAAGGTTGCAATGGTGATCATGTGACTACGGGATGCTGTGACTGTCGTAAGTGTGAGCTGGTTGCCAAGCGCCTGACTTGTAATCATGTGACTGTGGGGATGCTACAACAGCTGCAACTTCGAGGAATGGCCATAAGTCTCCTTGTTCAGTGCCACTGTAACTTCAAACAGTTGCTGGACCAATGTTCGTTAACCGAGGACTACCTGTATCTCAATATTCCCTCTTCTTTTTGCAATTCTTTGAGTACTATACTAATTTGAAGATACTGAAACCAATCATGTAGACTAGTTCATTGTGAAGAGTCTCAAAAGATGTTATCTTCATCTTGTTAATAATTAAATCTTGCAATCTAAACAAATTATTAAATCTCCACTGAGCAAATTTGTTAGTGCTTTTCTCTTCATAGAAATAAACAACAGCAAAACAAAAGTGGAGAAAATCTGGGCTTATTCTTGTTCTGTATTTATCCCAAGCACTCAGTACATTATGTATTTTGCATGATTCCTTATGAATTGTTTGTTTCAGTTTGTATTAGTCTAAATATATTTATGCACAGCATCTGAAAGTCCTGCCCCTTCCTTAGAGGTAGGGAGCCAGGAGATACAATCCACTCTGAAATCCATGTTAAACAACTAGCATGATAATACAATTTAAAGTCCAGAACCACCAATCTGCCTTTCTCTTTTTAATCCTGTAAAAACTTTAATTTAATCCTCAGTCTTTCACTGGACTGTATGTAGTTCAATATTTGTTTATGCCATTATGTCACTTAATACCATCCTTTCAATATACAGAGGCAGGGAAAACTTTCTAGCCAGTGTTTATGGCAGAATGAGAGTAGATAAAGTCTTGGGGCAAGCATTATTTCACTATAACTGTAGTTACAGTCAGTCATCCTGCACTTGAAATGAATGAGAAAGCCTTTTGGTTGAAGGATGTCATTTCCAAGCAAGGCTGTGTTTTTAGACTTTAGTTTAGAAATTAAGCACTGATAAGCATAGGTGTAATATACTTAGTTCAGTCCCATTCCTAGGGCTCTCAAGTTAAGTTAGACAGGAAAACAGCCAATTAGGCCTGCTAATGTTTCTTCTAATGCTGGTATACTACCCCTGCTGGATATTTTATCCTTAAACTTAGGTTATGAGAAAGTCTAGATGTACACTGATCAAGGAGATGAGAGTTTGCCATCAAACATAGACGTGATACATTCAGTCCACAAAGCAAAAAAATATAAAGGGGTGTGTGTGTGAAATACAGATGTAGAAGAGGGAAATATGCAAAAATTGTTAAGGAAACTGGAGCTATTGTGATGAAATTCTCATTTTTCCCCATCATCAATCTTCATTTATGTCTTTGGACCAGCTCATGGTTTTGAGATAGAATGTACCAGAGAAAACAGATTTCATTCACAAGATATCAATCTATCATTTTATACAGGATTGTTTTTCTTACATACATAAATACATAAGAAGGATCTACTCTATTCTATAGGTTCTTGGTAGGTTCAAATTTTGACTGTTTTACTAATGAGTCATTATTTGTGGTCAATATTAATCCTGCCCTTCTCCCAAGTCTTATGCAATGCCAAAAGATGTGAATGAGGAACATTTTTAATCTTTGCAAAATACCAATATTGCTCCTTTCGTTGGCTTTCTTAAACTCTAATCAGATTAGATGGGTGGCTTTTAATTTTTTCCTCCTGTAATGATGAAAATAAATTTACTCTTACATATTTATAATAAGTAAATTGTAAATTTACAACATATAGATACAATAACATATCTATAGATATGACCACTTACTGAATTAAGAGCTGTTGTACTCTTACGAAAAAAAAAAAAACACTAACTGGGCATAAAAATATAAATATGGCCATATAAATATGAGCAAATGAATAAATAAATAAATTTAATGAAACTACCAACTTTCAGTGCCCATCCATTGAAGACAGAGTTACGTTTATTGCAATTTTCTCAAAATAGAATACCCAAGTCTTTGCTTACCCAAGTCATTACTAATCCCACTGAACAAAATATCAGAATTATAAGCGATAAAGTCAAAACAGCAATATGGGCATGGATTCATCAACTTTTTCCAGCTAATCAATAAGCAGAACAGTTTTATCTTATGCAGCTGCAGAAGTCTGATAGCCAAAGATAGTTGATTTGAATCAAAAGCCAAATTCCCCTGCAGACACTGTGCAGACTTAAAGCTACTAAATCTTGCAAGTCTGAATGTGCTTCCCTCCTTCCCTCTATTATCTTCATAAGAACGGGGGGGGGGGGGGGGGGTGTTTGAGGCATTTTCAAACCACTTTCTTGGCCTAGGCTCAAATCTCAATTATCTGACTGGTACCTTGGTAGCAGATCTTTCCTCTGTCGCTCAAAGCCATCCTCTTTTCTCACTATAGCCAGCTCAAAAACGAAGTCCTGTAGCTAGTCCAAGCTCCATACTCAGGGGAACAATACAGGTTAATTTTTTATTTGAAGCTGCCTTTTGAGAGTGTGGTATCCTTCCCAGGTAGAACATGAAATTAAATGCAAGCATATGTATGCTGGACAGGGAATGTGAAATGTCATGGCAATAATAGTAATTGCTTTTCTGAGCCCTGTCAAAATCCAGATAAAATCATGCTCTAATTTGGGGGTCTCAAAAAGCTTCCAGTTGTTCCCAAGCATATTTTCACTGTGTGCAAGTTAATCACATTTGTTAAGGTGATTTGTCTACAAAACCATATTTGTATTTAATACAGAGGTAGAAGCCTTATATTCTATACCAGTTAGAGAGTTTGTTAATCATATTGTAGTTTACTATCCCCGGGATATTTTTACAACTGATGCATGTGGTGCAAGGTTGTTGCTCTGAAAACAAAACTACTGAGTTTGCTAATTCTGTATTTACTAAATGAAGGAGTTCTCAAACTGAGGGGGGTCATAAGCAACTTAGAGAGATCTACAGTTTTCTTTTTTTTTTAAATTGCCTCCAGCTTGATAGCTGACCTCAGACTTTCAAGTATTACTAAGCTTGCAAATCAATTTTGCATCTGCTTCATTTTCTTAGCAGAAACACAAGAGTTCTATGAGCCACCAATATAACCATATTCTTTAAATGTTATAGCACATTATTTTGAAATCAACTTTTTAATATTTATTTATTTTACTTTTTTTTACCTTTGTCCATTAAAATCTGTTAATGTTAAAAATGAACCAGGTGTACCCTTTCCTGGACCAAGAGGCCCTTCAGTCACTAACACTTTAGTCGCCTCACAAATGGATTACTGTAATGTGGTCTACATGGGGCCACCCCTGAAGACCACTTGGAAGCTACAGCTGGTGCAGAATGCAACAGCTAGGGCACGGACATGCCTTGTTATGCCCTTGCGACCCCACTGCTCTGTGAGTTGCAGTTGGCTTCTGGGTACAATTCAAGGTGCTGGTTATCATGGCATAGGACCTGGTTATATGATGGACCATCTGTTTCTGGTTGTTTCTGCCCATCTGGTGAGATTAGACAGAGTGGGCGTGCTTTGGGTCCCATCTGTCAGGTCTTCGAGGTAGACCAGACTTGGAAATCAAAGTTGTGAATAGTAAAACTACTTTTATTATAGGGCAACAGTAACAGAATCTTACAAGTCTGAAAGTGCCTCCCCCCTCCGCCTTTATTTACAAGAGAACTAGGAGGGTCCAGTCTGAGATGTTTTCTCAAATTACATTTCTGCTTTGGACTCAAATTTATCTTATCTGACCGTTGCCTTGGTTGCAGCTCTTCCTCCTGTTCCTCAAGGTTATTCTCACATCCCATTACACATCAATCAAGCAGTTTCATCTGGCAGGAAGCTTTGCTGATTGAGCCTGGAGCATGTGATCCTGCCAGATCTTAGCATATGGGCAGAAACAATTTGTTAAAATCTAATATGTATAAATAAGTGATATACTTATTTCTTGCCCAACTGTAATGAAATCATGAGTTTTATTGATTGGGGGGGTGCATAAATTAATTTACCATTTTAAGCGATTGTAGTATTGCAAAGTTTTTTTAAAACTGCCTTAATGGTTAGCATACTTTGATCTTTTTCCCTTCCAAACAATGTACAATTTTATTTTTCCTGACTCACAGTATTTGTTCAGAGTCCTAGACAACCTACATACCTGCAAATCCACACTTAAAAGATGTCATATTTGTTTCCAAATATTAGCCTAACCACCCACACCTTTTTGCACATCTCTGATCTTTACTTCCTACTTCCTGGGACCTCTTACCAGAGTTCCTTATTTTCTTAGGGCACTTCTACATAACGCTGTGGTGCCACTCCTGAAGCTCCCACATGAGTGCTCCCAAAGGGAAAGAAAGCAGATTTTCTTATAGCTTGACGTATCCAAAACGTTCGAATTGCTAAATTTCCTTTTTGTGATTTGAACTGCCTGAATTCTATGTGGTGGGGATTCTTTCCTTCTAGTGGAAACTCTTACTGATCTCCACCACCACCCCTCCCCAGCTCTGTGGCTGTCTCCTCTCCCCTTGGCTATGAAATCAGTGTAGCACCATTTGCCCATTTGCTCCATTACAGGTCTTTTCTGAACTAGATCAGTTTTTTCATTTTCTCATCAAGAGCAAAATATTGAAACATGGACAGGAACAGGCAGGGATCTTACTGAGAACTGAAATCTATGCTCTCTCATTGATTGGGAGAATAGTCTGGCTCTTGCTATTCTGGCAGCAACTGCAGTTCAGAGGGTTTTGAGCCACTCCGGGATCTGTTACACGGATGTAGAGTGTTTGTGGGGTGGCAATGCTTACAGTGAGGAATCTTCCTTAGAAAACGCTGCTCTCAGTCCCAAGGTCCCTTTAGAAACTTTCATTCCAGTCAAAACGGCAGCATTCCGTTTCTTATATGAAGTAACCTGATTTGAAAACCAACTGGAATGTTTATTAATGTTCCAGAACCTACTAACTCAACTGATGTCGACACTGTTACCATAACAGATACAGTACAATAGATTATATGTACATATATAAAACACAAACATTTTAAAAGAGCTAGCTTAAACATGGACTTCAAGAGGAAGGGCTATGCCAACACCAAAGTCATCACTGTTGAAACACAGGGGTAAATGCATAAGAGAAGAAGCCACAGAGAGGCCCTTCATCAACAGTGGTTCAAAAACACAACAGCTAAAATTACAAGAAAGGAAACATGGTGGGGGGGAGGAAGGGGGGTGGAATGGCAACAGAACCAAACCAGGAGAATGTTGTAAAGGGGGTAACAAACAAAAAGAAAAAAGAAAAAAAAGAAAAAGAAGGTGGATATCAGAGCAATATAATACCCAGTTTCTGCTATTTTCCCAAATCCCAAGCCAGATCTTGGGACATAAATTCAGCTTGCATTAAATGTGACAGCTACAGGGATTCCAAGTACTAATGCCGAGCATTTATACAGCTCTTGAGAGTATAAAGAAATGCATCTAGATTATCTCAGTAGCCTATATAACACCTCTGTTAGAGAAAGTTCCCATATTGCAGATTTGGGTATATGAGGGCCAGTTCTCATGTCATGTTTATTTAGGCTTATGGTTAAGTAGGAGTGCATTTGCTTGCTAGTGCCAATTCTTCCTTCTTTCTCCCACCCGCACTTCCAACCAGTATAACTAACAAACAGCCATATTTGGTTAGTGTACAGCTTAGTGTACAATGCAGGACATATATTACTTCCAGACTCAATCAGCCAGAAAACATAACCATAAATAATTCTACCACAAGCCATGACTATATTCTCTGGTTGGCTGAGACTGTACATGGTATATGTCTTAACTCTCAGACAATACATGAAACCAGCTTTCTACAATCTGTATGCTTTCCAAATGTATGGGCCAACTCCTCCAATTCCCCTTTGCTGAGAATTCTCAGAGCTATCACTCAAACATCTGGAGAGTGAAAAAAGCTGGGAAAAACTGCAGTAAACCCTACACCTAGGAGAAGGAATCAGCAGCTGTTATAAGATGTGTTCCATGCTTAACCAAAAGCCTGGGTAAATACAATGTGAAAATATAGTAAAAGAACCTCGTTATGTAATGTGGTATGCCAGGTTGGTGTTAAGTATGAAGAAGGCACTTATTTATTGCTTCTACAGTGAGCCACAACTCACACAGTTCCCCCAATGTTGGCCAGCATCCCATTTTTCTGATTTGATTAGCATTTTTGATACTTCAGTAAAAAAACCCAAAAAAGTTAAAAAAAAAAAAAAAAAGCTCAGAGCTTCCCAGCACACAGAGTGCCTAAGCCACTTTCATTATCCCTGCTGTCCCCATTTTGCAATCCCTCCCTGTGGATCAGCAAGATTGCCGGGTTGTGTGTGTGTGAAAATAGAGCAAACAGCTTCTACAATTTGCATCAGATCCATTTTGTGACACTCCTTCGCTTTCCTACATCCAGAGGCCAGAAAAGGAGGTAGAATGTTAGTAACAGATTAACTCCCCTTGTCTGAGTTCACATAAGCAGGTTAACTCTAGGTTGCGTGCATGCTGTGTGAAGTAATGCAGACAAGAACTCTCCAATAGCCACTAAATAAATTCAAGTCTGAGAACCAGAAACTATTCATCAGTGAACCACCTTTTCCCTTCTCATTCTGCAATGTCATACTGTTAAGCCAAAGAGAGTTACAAGACAGAACTCATGCTCTTAAGTAATCAATTGTTCAGAGATTTCAAAGAAAGAGACCAGGATAATTCCAAAGCCTTTTGCAACATTTAAACTTGAAAGAAAGTTATGCCCATAGACAGCTCTATGCCATTGAAGCAAACTGCCTGCCCTTCCCTTGAAGGCTACCTAGAGCCACACAGAGCTCTAAGCAATTCATGACAATATTAGATTCAAGGGCCTGTTTCTTCTATCTAGTTGTTTCCCATTCTCACTTTTCTCCAATGATTTAGAAGCTAGCTAGGGATCAGGCACACAATACCAGGAAAGCAAGTATCTCAAGAAGTGTTCAAAATATGATCTTTATGTTATTGGATTAATGCTGACAATGAACTGGTGCCCTCTGAATGTACTAAGTACACCATTCATTTGCATTGGCCATTCTAGCTAAGCATGATGGGAACTGTAACACGCCAGATAGAAAACACTGGGTTAACAGAGCAAAGGGGATATCTTATTAATCTCTTCCCTAAGCAGCATCTTCAGAAATAAAAAAGAATGCTATGAATGGAGCAATGGGGTACACAGATTTTTTTTTTTTTTTAGAGAAAAATCTTGTGCTATTTTTATGTAAAAGTCCTGAGCATTAGCACTTGAAGTAATTGTGGGGTATTTAGTTCAGACCAATCATCTTGGTAAGCACAAACAACAAATAGCACACCAAAGACTTCATGGAAGAATGATAGCTAATTGATGTATATTTGGAAAACATCCAACAAAATATACCCCCCCTCAAAAGTATTTGTTAAAGGAAAGTGATAACATGCCTTAGTCAAATAATCCTCAAACTTCCTTCTGTCATGTTAAGAATTGGTTGCATAACCCATGCATATGGGCATGCATTAGAGCCCATCTCCTGGTTGACTGGATGATGCTGGCTGGGGAATTCTGGGAGTTGATGTTCACACATCTTAAAGTTGCTGAGGTTGAGAAACACTGATAGAACACATATTTGTACTGGATCATTTTTGGTTTCTTTTTTTGAGTAGTTCTGCCTAAAGATTTTGTTGGAAGAAACTAATTGGCAAACTACTGAGAGTATAAACAACTAGTATCAGAAGAAATATAATAAATAATTAAAAATATATTCTTTGTTGCTTAGTTGTCATAATTACGTACTGTACTGTCAGTAATCACTCACTGAAAAGCTGAGTAATACAGCTCAGGATCATAAATATATTATTTTACTCACCTGAAAGATATGCAACTTTCTCCTTGAGGATTGGAAGGACTTCCATAGCTTTCATTTCATCATTTTTACGAAATCCTGAAGACAAAAACAAAATGGATATTAAGTCAAATTGCACATGGAACAGTATAATTCTGTTCGAATCACATTTTTTACACTGTTGGGGGTGGGAGGTGTTTTTGTTTTGCATGACTAACTAAGAAGAAAACAAAAATTATGCTGATAATTTAAAAAGGCTCTATGAAATTTGCAAGCCTAGATGCACTGAATATACTTTACAACAGTATCATCACAACACGGAACACAATCATTTTAAAGGTGTACATCAAACATACACAAGTAGTCCTCGCTTACTGACTGCTCACTCAGCGAAAGTTCGAAGTTACGACGGTGCTGAAAAAAGAGACTTATGAACCGTCTTTGAAGTTGCAGCCATTGCAGCATCCCCATGGTCATGTGATTGAGATTTGGGCACTTGGCAACTGGTGCACATTTATGATGGTCACAGCATCCCATGGTCACGTGATCGCCATTTGCGGCGTTCACAGCTGGCTTCTGACAAGCAAAATCAATGGGGAAGCTGGCAAGAAGTCACAAGTCACAGTCACGTGACATTGCACTTAATGACCATGGGTGATTCACTTAACAACCACATCTGGAACTGATGTTGTAAGCTGGTGTGGTCACATGATGTTTTACTTTACAACCACATGGCTTAGAGACAGAGTTGCCAGTCCCAATTGTGGTTGGTAAGTGAGGACTACCTGTACACATATTCTAAAAATCAATGGCGGCCATTTGAAACAAGACATAGTTTTCCTAAGGCCCCCAGACTTCTGGAAACCTCTGCATGAGACTCATTTTCAGATTCCAATCCTCTTCAGGACATTCAGTACATGACCCCCAATTGTGCCTCTTTATGTCCATCACTAATCTTTCAAAAATATTTGAAGTACATTAAGGAATGACCAGATATGGAGATGGGCAAGAAATTACTAACACTAAAGTATCAATAAAACTAGTACAGAAAGAGGAACCTTACTCAACCTAGTTTCTGCTCTTTTTCCAAGCATGTGGCACTTGTGATCCATCACGACAAACTCAGTCTGATATTGCACATAAATTTAAGTCTATGCTTTCATGCTACCTGAACAAACTGGAAGAAATTACACTGAAGGGAAGTATTTCATTGCAAGAGACTAATAATTTGTTGTAGCATATGAGCCAGACACCATGGTCCAAGCAAACTAGTTTCAAACCATGGATTTTGAAGCACTATTTCTAAACTAACCAGTGTAAGTTAGACAAAGTTAGTTGAGATTCAGTCCCACTGCAATTGGTGACATAAGACAATAATGGACAAATCTACATGACACCATTTGCTAAACAAGGGAGAAGAAATTTACAGAGAGGTGTTGCATCATCTCATACCTGTCAGTCAGTATTCCAGCCATTTTTGTAGCAGCTGGAAAACCAACATTTCTCTACCCCTCCATTTTTTAGGGGGGAAAAAAGAAGAAAAAGTAGCAGCAGCCTGAATCAGAGTTAGAACCATCTCACATGAGATGGTGTAAGACTGAGCCTTCTACATGCCTGTAGGAAGTAAGCATGAAATAGAGCCTGGCTAGCAGAAAATTTTCACTATTCTTGCCTCCCAGTTCTATGTTTAGAGCTTGAAAAAGAAAGTTAGCCAAAAATTCATTTTCCTGTTCTAGTTCATTTTGCAGTGTCATGGTTAAGGTAAATAAATGAAAACAACATTATGAGTACAGGCTGTGGTTAAGGACTTTCACGTCTATTTAAATTATGATCCAGACTTAGACTTCAGAAGAGTTACCCTTCAATATTATGGTTTGTAAGCATCTTTTCATTTCAACAATTTGTTGTGTTCATTTAAGTACCAGAAGCCTCCTTTGCAATGGATACTTTCACAAAAACCCTCACCGGAAGAATTTTTAAAGTGTTTTTTAAAAGCTCCAGTAATCAAAGAGATCTTTTAACATTTTTAAAAAGGAAGTATGACGCCCTTAATACACAGCTCCACTGAGAAAAACATGTTCTTAATTATTAAATGGGCTCCCTATGCTTGAATCAATTAAAGCTTTAGTTGATAGGTCATAAACTGATTAAAGCTTGCAATTTTAGTAGTAATGAAGGCAGTATTCTATAACTGAAGTAAGCATGCCAGAAGCAGAGCGCCGAAAAGCAACCATGGGATATTAGGATAGGAAATGTTTAAGAACATCTCACAAAAATGGTTGTCACCAT
Organism: Liasis olivaceus; assembly: GCA_030867105.1. NCBI lineage: Eukaryota > Metazoa > Chordata > Lepidosauria > Squamata > Pythonidae > Liasis > Liasis olivaceus. Next base: position 83,421,468 of record CM061350.1, read on the forward strand.
CACGTATAGCCTCAATGGAACAGATCCTGAAAACCAAGGATAGCGCCATTAATCAAAGCTTTAGAGACAACTAAGCTGCCCAAACTTAACAAATACAGTCAAATGGTAGACATTTTGGATAACTCAGAAAGAAAGGGTCTTGATCTTGGGACTGGGCAGTAGAATAAACAGTTACAGAATAAGCAATTCATTTAATAAGATTACAGTAGTTGAATGCACGTGACCTAGAATTTACTGCTCCTCATTTGCAGACAATTTTGTTAGGAATGTTCACAAAATATTAAAATGTTTTGTTTCACACTCCTTGTAAACTTTCTATTGGAAACTTTTTAGGGTTCCATGTTCAACAGCACAAAACTCAAAACCATTCAAATATTCCACGTTCCAAAGAAACAAACTGAAATATTCCAAATATTCTGTTCCCATTTTTTTGTCTTGGGGTCATAAAAGTAGGTAGTTGGGAATCAATACTGAGTGCTATCTATTACTCAGTCTCCTGAAAAAATGGCAACAGGGATGATTAAAAAATATTTAAGATGTTTTAAAAGTTCCCATATCCAACAACAGATGCAACAATTAAGCACATGTTTGCAGCCTGTCCTGCCTGCATAAACATCAACATAATCAAGCCCAGAATCAAGGAACAGTTGTTCTCTTCAATATAGCCCGTGAACAGCTTAACAGTAGCAAAGACTTCTTCCTAGTGCATACACACAGTACTGTTTTGCACCTGACAATCTGTCTGCAAAGCTCAAAAAGGAAAGCAACACTGTTCAAAGCAGACACTACCTCTCTGAAAAAGAAGTGAACACCACACAATTTTACAAGCACTGGATTCTAATTTGCCCTGGCACGGAATTTTAAACCAGCAGTAAACTTACCTACCAGGCACGTAGCAACCTTTCTTACATTCAAAATCTTTCTCCACCTTTGAAAACATGGCAAATCTAGACTCCTTCATCCCGACCCACAGTCCTTTTCTGAATTAGCTCCAGCCAAAGGGAGAAGAGATGGAATCTACACCTCCTATTTTACTGGCTAATGCACTCTCCAAAGTCTCCATGGCTGGAAGAATGGTTTTAAAAAGTAAGCCTACTGAAGAATGTCTGAATGCTCAGAACATGGTAAAACAAAACATTGTTTTATCCTGAGGGTGGGATAAAAATCCAAGAATATCTGCGGTTCCAAGCCCAGAATGTTTTCACTACCCCTACTTTCAGTTCTCCAACTTCAAATAGATCAATTGCTCTAGTGCTTGCCATTATTTGGTTCAAATCTACAGGTAGTCCTCAAGTTACAACAGTAATTGGGACCAGAATTGCTGTCACTAAGTGATGTGGTCATAAAGTGTGATGTCATGTGACTGTATCACTTAGTGATGGCAATCCCAGCACTCCCCGTTGCTGCTGTTAATCGAATTCCACTGGTCGTTATTCTGGGCTTGGTCCCTCCCAGCCCCGAGCCTTGGTTCTTCCAAGATAAGGGACTGCCTCCCCTTCAACTCCCCCCAACTGCCTATTTCCCCCCCATCTTTGCCCTTTTGGCTGCCCTTCACCCTGGCTTGCACCGTAAGTAGCCCTAGGGGCTCTGGGGCTGCTTGCCACGCTATGGCTCAGAGGCTTCTTGGTGCGCCACAGCTCTGGGGCTGGAAGAAGCCCCTGAGCTGCAGCACAGCAGGAAGCCACAGCCACCTGTGGAAGCCTCAGCCACCCCAGCCTGGCCCAACAGTGTGGTATGAAGCAGCAGCCGCCCCAGGAAGCCCCAGCAGCACTGTGCAAAGCCCCAGCCACCCTGGAAAGCCCCAGCCACCCCGGGAAGCCCCAGCTGCCCCAGCAGCATGGCGCAAAGCCCAGCTATCCCGGGAAGCCTGAGTCACCCCAGCAGCGCGACACAAAACCGCAGCACCCCAGGGAGCCCCAGGAGTGCAGCACGAAGCCACAGCTGCCACAGCCCAGTCCCAGCCGCAGTCACCCTCAACACCTTGCACTCCAAGGCCCCTGCCACCCTGTGGTCCGCTGCTCCACTGACCTTCGCCATCTTCTTGCTCCCATTGCTGACAAGGAGTGCCTGCCCTGGCCCTTCGCAAGGTAGCTGCTAGCCATGTGAGGCCATCTTCCCCAGGTCTCATGAGGAAACTGCTGTGCACAACCTTGGGAAGAAAGCCTTGTGCGGCCAGCAGCTGCCCTGCAAGGGGCCAGGGCGGGCATGCCTCATTAGCAACAGGAACAAGAAGACAGCGAAGGTCAGCTGGGTGGCGGCAGGGGCTGTGGAGTACAGGGGGCCAAAAGGGCATAGATGGGAGGGAGATAGGTGGGTGGGGAAGTTGAAGCACCCCTGCAGTTCTAAGTGCAGGCGGGCTGCTAAGTGCCTGAATTTTAATCATGTGACTGCTGGGGAGCTGTAACGGCCATAACTTCAGGGGCCAGTTGTAAGTCCCTTCATTCAGCGCTGTCATAACTTTGAACAGTCACTGAATGAATGGTCAAGCGAGGACTACCTGCAATGCATTTCCTATACATCAGAGTTTGGAAATTAGGAGCTAATCTTAGCAATATACCTTCCCTCATTTATAGTACTGTACAAACTCTTATTTATACTGCACAATTTATTTTATAATTGGCACCAACTCTACTTCTGATTGACACTACCTGGTTCCTATAATATGATTTTGGGATCTTGGTAGCTAAGCAGGTTCAACCTTGAATAGGGAACTATAGGTTGGAAAGTTGAAAAACAACCTAGGAGAAGATCTAGGCAAACCACTTTCTTAATGTTGCAAAGAAAAATACTTAATGCAGTCACCAAGAATCAAGCTCAACATGGGGGAGTCTTTACCTTTACTACAATATTAAAGTATTTTTTTGTATGCATATGTGTATGTATGTGTGCTTTCAAGTCAGTCTTGACTCTGGGCGACTGCCTGGGCAAATCCAGGCAGTTTTCTTGGCAACATTTTTGGGTTTGCCCTTGCCTTCTACCTAGGGCTTTAAAAGTGTGACTGGCCCAAAGTCACCCAGCTGGCTTTGTGCCTACAGCAGGACTACAACTCATGGTCTCCTGCTTTCTAGCCTTGTGCCTTAACTACTATGCCAAACTGGTTCTCAGTGTCATATTTGGCAATTTTTAATTCAGAACTAAGTAGTAATGGTCTGTATTTAATTATGTCTATCTGCCACTAGAATTGAAATCACTATAAAAAATAATGCACATTTTATTACTGCAGCCATTCGTAAGTCCAGAGAGAACTCCCACAGCAACTTTGGGGTGAGCACACAATAAGGACAAATCTGTACAACATTAGATGAAGCCCTGTGATTTAGCATAACCATGGATAGAATTAGTACAAGTTTAATGTAAACAAGGAAATGAACAAGCATCCCCAAGGTATTATATTATAGATTAATAGGTAGCAAATATTTTATGTGCAATAAACTAATGTGGTTAAAAATCTATGTTTTTCTCTCCTGTCTAAAGCATAAACCACAATATTACCTGAATCCCCTTCCTTATTCTAAATTTAAGCTGCTTTTTCAGCTAATTCTTCCAGCCAATCGAGCAACTTTTTCATTAGTTCAATGAGGTTATACATTAAAAAGAAACCTGCTTTATTTCTGTTCTTCAATTAAAATATTAAATAATTGGGGAATGGCTTAACAAAATTTGAGGATTTCCCTTTTAAACAGCAAAATGAGTGAGGTATGTACATGAACCAAAACAAGGAATCCTTTGTGAAATAACAGATACTTTCTATTACACTTGTAATGGTAATCAAATATAATTGAATAGAAATCAACCTTTTAACATGATATACTCAAAATTCAAGCTGTCTTACGAGAATGCCCTAGATTAACCCCTGAATTCCAATCCAACTATATTTTTATATATATATATATATATATATATATATATAAAAATTTGGGGGTCATTTTATTGTGGATTAATTGTTCAGAAATAAAGAATGTGCCTATTTCCTCTTAAGAATATTTGATATATCTAGTTTATACACAGTGCTTCCTTTTGGGGAGATAACATAACTAGAATATTTATACTTCAGGTTCAAACTAGGAGGATTTCTGAAATCACTGCATACGTGCACCGAGCCATACTGTATATATCTGCATCAATCTCTACTTACACACACTTCGGCAACCCTCCAAGCCGGCATTCTCAGCACCACACATTAATAGAGATGATGTCATCTTTTCAAAATCAGAGCAGCCTGCAGCTCCTGCTGCTGTTGTTTTTTCCACCGCAGTGCCTGCAGCATTCACAGGATTTGCAAAAGACAAGGCAGCCCAGAAAATAAATAAATAAATAAAAGCCGGCTTGGGAAGCTCAGGAAGAGAGGTGACTTACTGAAATCCTGCCTGGACAGAGTATTCTTTTAAAAGAAAGAGAGAAGTATTCTTCGGTTGGCTGCATTCTGTGAATTTACCACTAGCAAGAATTCACGTTATGTGATTGAACAAAGCATCTTTCATACTTTGGCAAGTCTGAATCGACCTGTTCAACAAGATTTTCACAGAATAATGAGTGTCCTCAGAGAAGCAAGTGACTTGGGTCGTGTTTGAATAATTTCCACTGCTCTTTAAGCTTGCATCATTTCATTTCCTCTTTCTAGGAAACCACAAATGTAATAAGATATAAGCTCCAAATAATCAAAGCTGTAAACCAAAACAGGGCTTCCTCACAATGTAAGCAAGAACAATGAAAGTGGCCCAATTCGATTAGATTATAGTTGATGCTTTGGTTTCTCTTACTTCTTTTTCTTGTATTTGTTTTTTTTATAGCACTTCGTAATAGAATCAATAAAACTTGATCACAACCTTTGCATCGTTAAAACCCCTTAATTAGATGTTTTCTATGATCTTAGCATCACCATGTATCTACTGTAACCACCAACGATTTCAGCACAATAACAGATGTCTTTCCATGCCTATTTTGTGGCTGGAAAATATTTCCAGACAGGACTGCATAGGTATTGTATGTTTTGTCCACATTTTGGAAAAAAGGCATCAGACTCAAGCAGCACAATAAAATTACTTCTTTTAACTTCAAGATAATGTATAACAAGTCTCTTGTTAAACCGAAATACAGGAATATACTGTTGTCTAATCAAGATTTGTGTTTGGGAATAACCTGAGGGGAAAAGCACCATCCTTGTCATTTTAAAGATCGGTTCTGATTCTTTCTCCCTCTTTGTTTTACAAAATGATATAGTTTCTTTTCTATCTTTTGGTTTCCAATTTTTATTTCCTTAAATTTCTACTACTACCAACATTGTCTCATGAAACAAAGGTTTAGAGGAAAAAAGCCAGCAGGAATACTGTAATCTATTATCTGACTTTCATACATACACAAACACAGAGAGAGAGAGAGAGAGAGAGAGACAGTACAAAGCATCCAAGGGTTTTCTTGAGAGGAAGCCATTTTGAATTTTTATTCCTAAAAAATTATGTCATTTGATGTCAAATCCCCATTACAAACACAAAAGATGCAAGTGTCATTAAAAAGTCAGATTTCTACATTGTATGCTCTGCAAAATTGCTGGAAAATGATGCAAGGAGCCATCTACGCAAGCAGTCACCACAGCACAGCACACCTCTATGCTGTATAATGGATCTACATAACATGCTACGCCAGCCCACTTGCTGTCCCATAAACCCTAATAGGAGAAATCACCTACATATTCAGGTTCCCTCGGTTTTTAAAAATGGAAGAGAGCCTCAACCATTTCCAAGGTTTCAAGCACGTATTCCTCCCCTTATCCTGAATATGCCAGATAAAAGTAGCTGATTAATTGTTCCGTTCCCACTGAACGTGTTCTGAACTTGCAAAGAATATCAGTTTGCAGTGATACAACACAAGAGCAGATCATTCAAATTCAGGGCATGGACTGAATACACTGGACAGGGCTATTTGTGCAGCAAATTATACTGAGTAGAACATAACACTGGATACCTAAGAGGTCCTAAAATGATTACATTATTGCATTATTCCCCCTGCATGGATTAATGTGCTGTGCCAATCCCACCAACTATAATTTTTTCAATAAATTTGATAAACTACAGCTTAACATAATACACAAATCTAAATATCAAATTTTATTAATGGCTAGTAGAAAAAAAATCTAGTTTGCTAACTTGGAGGAGTATAAAAATAAGCCATTGTTGAATTAGTTATTAGGACATCTACTTTTTCTCACCCTTTCTCACTACTGACCTTGTGCAATTGCTTACACTTGCTTTATCTTTGCTATCAGCTAGCAGTTCCTTTTAAAATTCAGTTAATTACTGATAGCACTTTCTGAATACCAGTCTAATCCAGCTGCACTTTGATTTACCTCTTTTCTCTTGGCAGAAAATTTATTCTGCCCTTAAATTAATAATCACACATACTGGAATTACATAGGAAATGCTTAGGAGGTAAAATAAGAAAAGGAACCACTGCATGTCAACTTCACTGCAAATCTGAACCCCAATGCAATTCAAGGAAAAACAAGCCTCTTATTCAGAATCGCTACAGCAGAGCATATGGCTTCATGCAATCTGTCAGCTAAACCTTTTGCCTCCTTGGTCTGGCATACTTCCTCCAGCTTGTCTACATCTGTATAGGAAATACATAACATCTTTTACAAGTCCCAAATATGCTGCACAACAACAGCACAACCAAAGTTTTAAGCTACTCTGCAACTCAGGAAGCAGCAGGATTATCAAAGAGAATAAAAATGCACAGGCTTTGTGCAGGTACTTAGCTCAAACTATTAAAATGTGAAAAGGGCCCTTGACTGCGTCAAAAAATTCTACCCAGCTTTAAGTACAGGTGAATAAATCCCTTCCCCTTCAAATCGTATCATTCAGTTTGGCATGCCAGAAACTGAGAGAGCATAATCAACAGGCAAGAACCTCTGTCTCTTACATATGCTCAAATAACTTGCTTGAGGATGGCTCTTCAGCTGTGGAATTTCTTCCTGGTAAAAGTATATTAGAACTTCATGAGAAGTTACAAAGTTAGTCTTTGGGCTACAGTTTCTTGGGAGCTGCTCTCTCACTCCGTTATTTTTTTTCATGATCCTACAGTTGTTATATTGCCATTTGGTTCATTGTTTTGAGCTGTTTTGAGTTGTGTGTGTATATATAATCAAAATTTGAATGTGTGGGTGGGTTGAGGGAGAACAGTGCATGTCAACCTCCATATGCTACTTTTTAAAACCGTAAAGCATTTTGAAATTATGTTCCTTTGTAGATACTGATCCCAGAAGAGGTCTCTTTAAATCTAATTTCAAGGTACAGTGGTACAGTTTTGGCTTTGGCATTTTTGACACTGGTGTTGAGATAGAAGGATAAGTGCAGCGTGGACAACATGCCTCTCTTTCTTCCAGTGCCTCTCTTCTGCCATTAAAGAAAAGAACCGCAAGGATCTGCACGGGATATGAAAGCTCCATTAGACCAAACAGTGGACTAAGTCATTCCTGGGACTATACTTTTCAACACGTCAGAGAGGATGAGGAGAATATATTTCTCTAAATTTGGGAACAGATCTTAATTACTGCAAACCAGGGTACAAGCAAATACAGTAAATAGTTCTAGTAATTAAGGATTTCAGCATTGGAAACTACATAAACAAATCTCTCAGAAGAGCACCCATATGTCCTATACACCATTGAAAGCTGCAGTTAAGCCAGTTCAACATGAAGTATCAGCAAAAATATTTAGCTGATCTGTACTGGCCCACAATTCTCTGAAGACAACTTGAGGAAAAGATGAATATGGCCTACTCTCTAAAACTATAAGCTCCTTTAGAAATATGAAGTTGACACTAATCCTATGTACACTTGAAAAACTAACGGCAAACATTGTGATACTTCATATGCCATTAATAGACTGCTAAGAGCAAATTAAATAATGGTATTAACTGACTCCAAGAAAGAAAGCTAGGAGAAAATTAAAAAGAACAATACTTGAGGATCCTGCCAAATCTCCAATTTCCTGAACTGTTTGGAAAAACGGTGCCCTGGTTTTATTTGAATTCACTGAGTAGTTTGAGCAGTTTGACAATAATTCATTAAATAAAGAGAATAAGCCCTATGCCTAGAATTCTTGTTTAGTTAAACCCATCTTAGTTACCAGCATGAAATAAGATTTAACTAGTTCCTCTCAGTATTTTCTCTGCTGACTGTTCACTTGTTCTTGAAGTCCCATAAATGAGGTCCATGGAGTCTCTCACACTGCCAGCCAAAAATGATGTTTTAAAATGTTTCAGAAATTAAAATCTAGCTAGGAGGCAAGCATGAGGAATAGCAGGTCACCAACAGCAACCCATTTTCAAGAACTATAGTCCCCACTCATATACTAGGACATTTACAGAAAATGGTGGATGCCTCCAGAAAAGCTAAGCCACCGGATTGGCAGGAAACAACCTGAAGATTTAAAGGAAAGAAAAAGAACAGGTTTGCCTGTCTGTTTCTTAGCTATACTTAGCTGTGTATTAAATGACAGATTGAATACTTCGGTGTTGTGTACATCTGCATGTTAGGTAGAGATGTTCTGCCTGCATTTGGAGTATTTATATTTTTAATGCAGTACATATTTGCCCATGCTGTGGGTGTACCACCAGCCTGCCTTCTTTGAAATGGATATCATGTTTTGTGGAATAAGATATATAATTTAGCATTCGGGTTTCAGCATCATCCTAGAATTCATACGTGTACATATGTGATTAGCCTCTGAGCCTTACCTCTTTGGCTTTTATGAAATGAGTGTTTTCTGATTGACCATTCCTGCCATTTTGTGAATGGACATTCCTCTCCTTCCAGGAAGATCCTGTAGCTTAGCCTTACCCAATATGATGTTCTCTACATGTGTTAGACTAATCTATCCACCCAGCATAAGTAAGTATAAATTATACCTCTTGATGAAATAAAAGCCCACTGACTGTAAAGGAGCACAAAGGTTTGATCTATTCAATAAGACAAAACTAACTATAACAATTTGGGAAGAAGGTAAAGAAATATATTAATTAAACAAGATCTGACAGGCAAAGCAAGATAACCTGGCCAAACCTTATTCAACAGTTGAAACTGAAGTTACAAGGAAAATATTTTAGTTGGAAACAACTGAATTTCTATGCATCAGGAAGGATGCCAACATAAACGTAGCCATTAGACTCAACAGGTTACAGATGTGAATCTGAAGAATTCCTTTGAAGATACTGTTGATGACAACTTCTATAAAGATTCTATCCATGTTCTTGGTGGATAACATTTCGTGGTGAGTTGAAAGAATTCCTGATGAGTCCTTTTTAAAAAAAGATAAACCAGTCTCCCTAAACTTAATAGTGTTACTGAAGTCATCTTTCCTTTCTCTCCGAGTCTTGTCCTGTTGACCCCACTACATTTAAGGTCTAAGCATCTGTAGATAAGAAGGAAATGTTGATTTACCCAGTTTACATTAAAATTACATGTGCCACAAATTTCACTTTTAATTGGGACTGAATTTGTATTATTTAAATGCAGAATTTTCCATAGGCAGTATGTCTTTGCTTGTATAGAGGGAGGGAGGGAGGGGGAGGGAGGGAGGAAGGAAGGAACTGGGGTGTGGACATACAATAATAAAAAACCTCTTGTGATGATTCCCATTTTTAAATATCAAAGTGATATCATGGTTATTAGAACTGAGCATTTTATGTGTATGGGTATGGTCTTCATAAGTCCTAATTTCTCGACCTAATCTTTTACAGTGGCCAGATCGGTATGATCTCTTCTGACAAATGGCAAGATGCTTGACTGTGAGTTGCACTGCTTATATAATGAATCACATTGCAAGACTGTAGTTTCACACATTCATGCTATTAGGCAAATATTACAATCAACACAACATAAAGATATTCCCTCAAAATAGTTCTAAATACAGATTTATTGCCCACTTGGCTTTTTAATGAGTGTAACTGCTGAGAATCTGTCATTCTAAACTAGTGACTTATACAAGGGAAAACCAGGACTAAATAGTACCATCTGAATGAATAATGTTGCTGTTACCTCAATGCATTAATAGAACTCAACCTGAGAGTTTTTCCACCTTGATATACATTCCAATTCTCCTTCAACAAAAAATTAGAACACCATCAAAAGCACAAACAACTCCTAACACAGAAATGATCCCATTTATCTGAAAATAAGGATAAACCATTTTCCTTTCTGCAGAATCTGACTAGGAAGATTCTATAGCCATAGTATATATACCCAGCAGTCAAATTTCTAAATATTACAGACATTATAAATTGCATTCCAAAAGTCATTTTGGTAGACAAGATTATCAATATTTTATTAAAAAAAGCAACAACAATTCATAAAGAATCACTTTGTGTGAGATGGGTGGCTATATCTATATCTATATCTATATCTATAAGTTGAAGATACTTAAATCCTTCTCTTACATGTAGGAAACAGCCTGTGTGTATAGTGGATAAGATATTGGACCAGAAATACCCTGATTTAAGTCCACCCTCTGACTTGGGAGCTGAATTGGTGACTTTGGGCTCATCATTCTCTCTCAGCCCAATCTATCTCACTAGATTGTTGTGGAGAAAAACTGGAAGCATAAGCATTCTGTACTCTGCCTTGAGTACATCTAGCATATTCTAATTAATCAATCAATCAATAAAGTTAAAATCCCTAGGACTCATCAATACATTTTAAATTTGCAAAAAATAGGACAGAATTTTAATGCAATATACACACAACTAATTCGTGTGAAATGATCTTGAATACATTGTCTTGTTGGATATCAAGTTTCTTGTACCACAAAATTAGCCCAATAGTCAACAAGCCCTAATCTGTCAAGCTGAAAATGTCTAGTGTTCCACTGGAAGAAAAGGAAGAATAAACTGACTGCTCATCCTTATGTTAACTAAGTCAACTTCTCAGAGTCAAATATGCAATACCTAAAAAGTGTGCAGGTAGTCCCTGGGTTAAGAATGCCCAGTTTACAGATGACCCATAGTTAAGAACAGAGCCTACTGTAACAAAATTCAAGTTAAATACACAATGATTGTGTAAAATAGTTAAATATTTTATCTACTTTTATTTGTTTCTGATGCCACCATTATCACCAGATCAAAGCAACATTTTAAAAATCTGTCTCGGTAGGTATTCATGAACCACCATCAACACAGACAGCAATGGAGGTGGGGGAGTAGGGAATGGGAATCTTTCTCCTAGAGCTTATTAAGTAAATAGATGAATGTAAAGACAACCATATGCTAGTAAGCTAAATATATGCAAAAATGAAATTATAGCAACCATTTTAGCAAAATTTTGTTGAGAATCTTATTATGAATGTGGGCCCTCATGAATCTTACTCCTGCAACTTTGCTGCCATAATAACTTAGAAATACACATCAGTTATCTATGGATGTGCCATGTTTACTACCATAGTTGTAATTTACATTCATATTTTCACATTTGAAGCCTTAGCACAGCAGAATTTTCCAACATGAACACACATTTCCAAATATACTTGCACACACTTGGAATTCCGCAATCAACTTTGAAGTGGTATGGCACTGACTATTTCAAACCTATCTTCTTAATTATGAGAACTAACAACTCTATTTTTTAAAGTGGAGGGTCCTTAGAATGCTTACCCATTAACTTTTGTTTTTCTTCTTTGCCTTGAGATGATTTTGCAAAAGGCACATTTTGGGTTATTAATCTGTTTGTAAACATAGCTACATTCCATGTTTATCTAAAACCAAGTTGGGAAGAGGGAAGTTTAATCAAGGGAATGTGCCTGGTCATGGTCCCAAAAGCTAGTTCCAAGGCCCTCCATAATACCTGAAAGGAAAGCTACCTATGTCAATGATGTTTGGAATGTGTAAGAACTGTGTAAGAAAAACACAAATATGCCTAAACCACTTTGTTTTCATAACAGATACAGCCATTAAATCCTAAAAGTCATTCGCCATTGAACATTTTATTCTAGGTGCCTGCCTCTGTAATTATCAGCTTTGTGTTTTTCCTCTCTTACCTACTAAAGGTGGCTTGTGGTTTTGCCTCCCTTCTTTCTTCTCTTCCTCAGCCTAACTCCCTGCACCATTTGAAACTCACCCATATATGGCATTTGTTTGAAAAGGAAAAAAAAAATGTTTTTTTTTAATTGTAAAAGTCAAGGATTTCCTATTATCAGCCTGCAGTAAGCCCAGATGTGAAACCTTCCTAAAGACCATAGAAATGAGCTGCACACAAAGGGGGTGGGTGGGGTGGGGGAACTCTATACTCTTCTTTAATGTAGGCAAGTGGTTGCTATTAGCAACCCATATTCCCTCCCCCCTCACTCTAGCGCAACGGATAAAGGCAGCCTCCAATCCCCAAGCCGACATCCCAAAGATTCCATGTTGACAGTTGCAAGTTGTATGTGGGGAGAGCACAGACCTTCCTTCCTTGTAAGCAGGCACACCACCAAGACAATTCAGCGTTGAGACGATGCAAAAGACAATATAAAATTCAGGAGGGGCAGGAATTCCCCTGCTTTTACAGTAGCCTTGAAATCCCTCTGGATAATGAACCAGTGCAACCTAGCACATCCGTGTGAAATGCAGCAACAGGAATCTCTATAAGTCAGCAGCCCTTGCAGCAGAATGGATTACATCATCCTTTTGCAGAGCTGAGACAGTGAATATGCTTACATCGAGCACCCAGCCAGATGGAACTGCTTTCCCTCTGCTCCTGCAGTTACCACCTGCCTCCCACCTTTGGAGTCTGAACATGACGCAAAATTAAAAAAAGATCCATCTTGTCAAAGCTTCTCCTACATCATCTCCCTTCTATTATGGTCTGCAGATGTCAAAATAACCCAGCACATTTTTTTTTCCTTTCTCATTCCAAACAAAGCATCTGATGAAGCTTGCTTTTACTGTACCACAAGACGATTAACAGATGGTATCCCCACGTTAAACCCTGCAAGGCTGGAACTCTAATTTTTTCCCCCTCAAAGGAACAGACGGGGGAGAATACTGGGATGGTAGGCGATACAAGTAGTTCACTTTTTTCCACTTGTCATAAAATCTTTACTTAAGAGGGAAGCAGCTCCCCTGTATTAAGGATTGTAGTTCCCAGATGTGCTGCAAGAATGTTGGTGATAACTTCCCTTGTGAGTCCATTCATACAGCTGCTTCACTCACATTGTTTTGTCTACTGAAGTGGCATTCTGTCCACTGATGAACGCCAGTGACATACGCGATAAAGAGAGAACACCCATTTTAAAGCATTCACACTGTGAATGAATTCAGTCTGCAATAGCCAGCACACTGTCCTGGGAACAGACACACACACACCTGTCAATACAAAAACTTACCTGGAATCCTATGGCTCTTAATAGGACAGGATAGCCTGTGCTAGTTTTCCAACGTTCACTTCTGCTCACAAAGAGCCATTGAAAGAAAAATTTCTGCCCTCATTTTTTGAAGTCTTCCTTGAGTGAATGCATTGCATTTCCTACGTCTCTCATGACTGAATGCATTCTGAGAACTGCTCAATGCTTCTGAACCACTCTTTTGCTCAAATTTTGTAGCTTTCCCTCTGTTATGTATTCACACTCTGTATTCATCTTAATCTTATTGACAATCACACATTTCCAGGATGTCATTAGGAGCCAACTATGAAAGTACACTCATGTGAAAAAGTAAATATACCCCTATAAAGTTTTTTTTTTTTTAACGGTGAACTATCAATATTTTATCTTCATTCAAACAGTATATAAAGATAAAGGTGATGTAACTGAACAAAAAAAAAAACCTGTGAAAAATGGACTTTGCAATCATTTATTCAACAAAAAATGAACAGATATGGCATTTCCTTCTGTGGAAAAAGTAAGTACACTCTTGGCTCTAATTCCTGGTATTGCCCCCTCTGGCAGAAACAACCTCAAGTAGGTGTTTCTGACAACTGTCTACCAGTCTCTAACATCGACTGGGAGGAATTTTTTCCCACTACTCCATGCAGATTTTTTTCAGCTGTGCAACATTTGAGGGAGTGCTTGCATGCACAGATCGTTTGAAATCACTCTATAGCATCTTGATGGGATTTAGATCCGAGCTTTGACTTGGCCATTCCCGAACCCTCCATTTTTTTCCCCCAGCCATTCCTTGGTGGATTTACTACAATGTTGAGGGTCATTATCACGTTGTGAGGTCTACTTTCGGTTGAGCTTCAATCTGCTGATAGATGGTCTCATATTAGCCTCAAGCACCCTCTGCTACAATGAAGAATTCATAGTAGATTTTATGATGGTGAGCTGCCCAGGCCCTAATGCAGCAAAGCAGCCTCAAACCACAACATTTCCAACATCACCATGCTTTACAGTTGGCATTAGGTTCTTCTGATGAAATGCTGTCTTTGTTTTTCACCAAACATGCCTTCTGGTACTGTGGCCAAATAACTCTATCTTTGTCTCTTCTATCCAAAGCACATTGTTGCAGAAATCCTGATCTTTGCCTAGGTGTTCATGAGCAAACTTTAGTCTTGCCCTGATGTTCTTTCTGGACAGCAAAGGTTTCCTCCTGGCACACCTCCCATGTAGATCTAATTTGTGCAGTTTCTTTCTAATGGTAAACCCATGCACTTTGAAATCAATAGTGGCAAGAGCTGCATGTAGGTCACGTGATGAAATTCTGGAAATGTCAGAGGCTTCTTTCAGCATCTTGTGTTCTGCTCTCAGGCTGAACTTGCTGGGACAGCTTCGCCTGGTCAAGCTGCAGTTGTTTGAAATCTTTTCCACTTGTAGATAATCTTCCAGACAGTGGAATGATTGATATCCAATTGTTTAGCAATCTGTTAAAATCCCTTCTCAAGAGCTCTTTCCATCTAGGGATGGTGATGCCACCTACTTCAACCACAAAGAGTAAATCAAACTAAGTGTCTGAGGTTTAAACAAGATGGGTTCTTCCCACATCCTCTCTTAACAATGTTTGCACCTGATCTGGTGCACCTGATTCTAATTTTACATATCTGAGTTAGTGATAAATGTACTTTTATGTACTTACTTTTTTCCACCTGTGAAATTTGCATTTATATTTATTTAATTTATACAATACAGTGCAAAATGTAAATGGTACATGGTATTTGTTATATGATATTCCCTTTATCTATCAATATTGTTGAAGTGAAGATCAAATATCTTTATGTTGAAATATGTTGAAAAAGTAAAAAAAAAAAATCAATGAGATGTACTTTTTTTTCACATGACTGTATGTGCTTTCTTCTTTAAATACTTGAACGATCTAGGCTCAACAGCAAGAGAGAGCCCAGATGACAAAAATCAAGAAACTTGATTTTGACTTGCTGAAGGACCTCATTCTAATATTCTAAGAGATTCCGATTTTCTTTTCACCAATTATAAATCTTCCACACTATCTGCTAGATCGCCTAGATTAGCAATATGTGCGATACAGTAGGTATGACTTGGAAAAGAAAGAGGAAAAAACTCCTGAGTGCTGGAGCTTGCTTGTTGCTCTTATCTGCCAGGAGTATCTTTTTATTTCTCCTTTAGGAGAAATCCAGACCCATCCATCTGCTGCGTAGGAACTTTCAGAAGCTTTCCTTCTCATTAACTGCTGATGTGTTGAATTCCTCAGGGGCTCAACAGCACCCTGGTACTTCTAATCACTCGGCCAAGGATCATCAGTTTCAGAACACTGCTATAGCGCAGAAACATTCTTTCAAAAGCCTCCCTTTAAGGCAACAAAGCCTCATCTCTAACCATCCCAATCTTTTAAAATGATGGATAGCCATGTTGGAGAGCCCAATACAAATACACAGAAAATTTCAAAATGCTTTCAGATGGGGGCACATCTCCCCATTTTGAGACTAACATGGAAGCAAATAAATTTTTCAATGACTTAGTGCACGCATACAACTGAGCCAAGGGTATTTAAACATCTTTTCTTGAACAACAATAGCTGGACTCACCCAACATGGTAAGCCAAGGCCAACTAAACTACATTTGCTTTTCAAGGGTACAATGGGTGAAACCCAAAGTGAACTCATGGATTTGATTTGATGGGTGATTTTGCTCAGAAGCAGAACTTACGCTTTGCACAAGGAAATTCAGATCTCTAGGTTAAAAAGGAAAAAAGTAATTAAGATTCAGGAGTGCAACTGTTTCTCACAGTTGCAGATAGTAAAAGAACCACTGCCTAAACTGATATAGGGCACTTTTCTGTGTTCATAAAGTCAATGGTTGTATTTGGACCTCACAATAAATGAGCACTATGAAGACTTTTGTCATACCACAAATAAGCAGAGGCTGATGCATATTGTCTGGTTATTCTTGCTTTGCTTCTCTTGCTAAAAGTGGTACAAGTACCTAGATTGCTCACTTATTCTGAAACTGAAACCTCTCTCTCTCTCTCTATCACCCTCTCCAGATAGAAAGTAAAGCTAGAATAAATTGAAGAACAGATAAAACCATACAGCAGGATATATCACGCCATAATGAAAATGTATTTTCCTCACTTTTTCCTTTTCTACTTTTACTCCTTCGAGAGAAGAGAGAGAAAAAAAGCAGTTGCACTTAAATCAAGTTGCTCCCAATGCTCATTTTATCTCATTCTTATGGGAGTTTTTGAAACTAGGTTATAGCAACAAGAGCATGCACATTCTAGTTGGAATGTCATATTGGATTATTTTTTTTTAAAGTTCAATCTAAATTTGATCATAAATGATAAGACAAATGTTTATGCCTAGAAAAAAAATGTGAAGCCTCTTCTGTTTGGGCTGTGGACCAAGTTCAAAAGTGTGGTGCTCACTTCACTAC
Source organism: Liasis olivaceus (assembly GCA_030867105.1). Classification (NCBI taxonomy): domain Eukaryota; kingdom Metazoa; phylum Chordata; class Lepidosauria; order Squamata; family Pythonidae; genus Liasis; species Liasis olivaceus. The sequence continues at coordinate 83,438,279 of CM061350.1, forward strand.
AATGACTCTTTATGAAGGAATTATACATTTAACAACTGACTAATAAATCAGGTGACATGTTACTTCATGCTATTAATGTCTATTCACAATGTATCATGCCATGGCATAAAAGTAGGAGTACACCAGGGCTGAGCAGCCAACCTAGAAAACGATGTGGTTAACAACTGGACATAGAAGCATTGCTGACCATTCTACGGAAGATAAGAAAAGGAATATTTAACATATGAGAACCTCTGTATAAAGCAACTTTACGAATAGTCACTGAGAACCAGTTTGGTGTAGTGGTTAAGACACAAGGCCAGAAACATGGAGACCACAAGTTCTTGTTCTACCTTAAACTCAAAGCCAGTTGGGTGACCTTGGGCCAGTCATTCTCTCTCAGCCCTAAGAAGAAGGTAATGGCAAGCTACTTCCAAAAATCTTGTCAAGAAAACTGCAGGGACTAGCCCAGGATGTTGCCAGGAGTCAACATTGACTCAAAGGCACCAAAAAAAAAAAAAAAATTAAAAAAAGAAAGAAAGAAACACAAATAGTCATTATTGCTGGTGATGTTTTAGGTGTTACATGCAAGTTTTTCTACTTTCGTTCAGCTTTGAAACACATGATCTCTTTGCTATCAACAAAGTCTCTCAGAAGACAAATTAGGTCAACTATGTATACCACACCAAGCTATTAAGGTTGGCCATGTTGAAGCAACTTTTAATACCTAGACAGAGAGAAAGAAAGAGAAGAAGAGGGAGAGGAAGAGAGAGAAGAAAGAAGGAAAGGCAGGCAGGCAGGCTGGCCGGCCTTATTCACTCTGGCAAAATATGCGAGCCAGCATTACGTATAGTAGGTAATCATAAGGACTACCTACAAGTAGATGAAATTACAAGATCATGACTTGTCTATAAACTTTATTCTACAGAATATCTTATTTTAAAATCAACAGTGCAAGACCACTGGCAATCATACTGTAACTCACTAATAGGCAAAAGACCTTCATCATTGTAACCCCTTTCCTCAATATGCTTTGATAGTCCAGACATTGTGCCTTTTAATGATAAGTATCTCAAGTGCAATGTCCTAAAAATCTAATGAATTCCTCATTCTCACTAAATGAGCACAGTTCAAATTATTTTCACAAATCAGCATAGTAAAGCTTAAATCATTCACTAGTTTCCCATCAACATCAGATCATTACAATGAAGGTGCTGCAAGTCTCAGGTCTTCATTTCAAATAGTAGAAAAGTTGTTTTTTCTAGAGTACCTTTTCTACTTGTGCTGCTTCAGAGTGTATTTATTGTACTGATTTTTGCATATGATACATCTGATGAAATTATTGCCTATATTCTATCAGGAATTTGAGTTTACCCCCAATCCCACATCTGTATATTCTCTAGAAGAATCAGGAAAACTTCTGAACAAAATTCCTTTAAAAAAAAGTCTTCAAATATTGAAGCCCTTTCTTTACACCTCCAATATGATCTTTAAAACCTATATGAATGGACTGTCTTACATGGTATCTTAACAAATCCTACACTAAGGTTAAGCGGTATTTGAAAGAATAAAATGTATCTCTGTTTCATAGGGACATTTACTCATTATTTTTTATGTTTATAATTTGCTTTTCATTCAGCAGTTCAGAATGGTGGACATGGCACTCTCTCCTCCTATTTCTTCCCCAGAACAACGACATGAGGTAGGTTGAGCTGACAGAAAGTGACTCATCCAATAAGCTTCCATGGCTGAGGATAGATTAGAACCTGGGTCTCCCTGGTCCCAGTCTATCACCTTAACAACTACTCATTGTGGTTCTGTTTTTTGTTTGAGGACTTTTGTTCATTTTTGCAGTTTGGTAGAGCCATTCCAGTCCTCCTTCATTTCAAAAGAACTGGGTCTGAAGTGAAGTAGGGAGCAGTCTATTTGTGTAGCGATTAGCCACAAGGCTTGTTCACAAGGTCAGGGCAACTGAATTTGGAAGGAACTCCACCTTCCTAGCCCCTGGCTCTCTAAGTCTGCTTTGATAGTCATAACTAGAGTTGCATAAAGGAGCTGAAAGGAAGCACCGTATCCTTCTTTATTGCAAGCTAACAGCTCTGAATTTACTGGATCAAATGATACTTTAGCTATATTGGTATATTTTCATAACCTCTGTAAATTGTAATTGAAACTTTACCAGATAGATACATTTGGGGAAAATCACCTATCCAATGATACCTTTTAAATGGGCAACTCAACTCCAGATTTAATATACCCAACAAAATGGTTTTATGAGCAGCCAAATTACACATAACACAGCTTATGTTCCAAAAGTGACCAATTGTTTGCAGATTGGTAAGTGACGATATTTCAACTTTCCAAATTGTCCAGTGCCTTCCAAAAATTAAAAAAACAAAACAAAACCCAAACTGTTTCTGAGAAGGCATAAGAACAAATAAGTAATCAACACACGTTTATCTTTATTGTTGGAAGGTCTTGTGGCTATTCATTCTCAGAGATGCAGCATTATGATGCAAGCCCGGAAGCACCAATTGTCCTCATTGCTCATGTCCCTGGAATAGCATTCAAGGAGAGGGCAAGCCCATGACTCCCATCTCTCTTCACACCACAACCAAGTTTTGTTTGTAAACAATCACGCTGAAGAGCACCAATGGCCTAGCAAGTCTTTCACTGCATAAAACAGGAATGTGGCATGAAAGCAGGTGTCCAGTATTTTACAACAGCAGCTGCATTTCTATTAACATGCCTAAGGCCTCCATCTGATCTCACTTTTCAAGCATCACTTACAGACTTCATCAGGAGAATCCTGAGGTTACTCCAGCCACATACACAAAATGACACTGACACATGCAAACATCCAGTGTTGCCACCTAGAACCATGTAGTACATCCAACTGTACTAAACAAGAAAAGCTTAATTTCTCCTAAAGTTTGGAGGGAGGCTGTGCCAAATCCTGATGCAATAATTGGTTCCCAGACTGATAAAGATTCAGGATACCATTCTGTAAACACCTAGTTGCAAGCTTCTCAGTTATCAGTGGAAATCTGGCTCCTTGCAGAATCACAGGAAGGCTGTTAGAAAGAAAATCAGAAAGTATCCAACCTAACATACACTGGAATATATTGTTTCTACATAAAAATATAGTTCAACTGCTGGAATTCTTATACGCTATCCCATTCACCTCATTAAACCTTGCTAAAGAGAACTCTTGAGAATTGTGTGTGGAAAATAATCACTTTTGGTTTCAGGCAACTACCAAAGAGCTTGACATTAGCCTTTTCCTTCCCCTTGTGAAAGCATCTGCATAAGAATGAAGACTTTTTACACATCCTAGAAGTGCACAGGAATTGAAAGTGGGCAGAGTAACATGGCTTTGCATGCTGAACCTGCCTCCTGTTTTCTGTTTACACTTTCCTTGACCTCCTGCTCCCAATGTATTGTGGTGAGTCATAAGATCTGAGTAAAATTTATAGTAGGGTGAATATACTAGTTAGAATTTGCTATCAATGCAGCAAGATTAAGGAGAAAATCACAAGATGTAGGAATGAAGGCAGTGTGTGTCTCTCTTCCCTCCACTCACTATAAGCCCCCAATCACTCTCTGGAAAGCATAACTTGGTACATAGAAGTCAAGTAGAGACCTGTTCCACACTGGAACACCAACCAACTGGCTTTGAAAGCCAAAGACGTGGGGGGAAAAATCCATATTCCATATTGAGAATAAGGAACAGATACAAATCCAAGTTGTGTCCGAAAACACCTTTGTGGCTCTCAGCACAAGCACAATTTTATAGACAAAAAATAATAGGCAAACACAAATGGCTAACCTATTGTGAGATACTAGACTTCTGCCAAGGGGAATACAAAATAAAATCAAGATAACAACTGATGGCAGAGCGACATAGTTGTCAATGGTTTTCTTATTTACATTTATCAGAAAGATTTAAAGTAGACAAAACAGTTTATGGTGTTGAACAGTGTGTAAAACTAATTTTGAAATAGAATTGCATACAAATGATGAACGTGTGATTGCTAAAATGTTTAAACATTTATTGAAATTTGAAACAGAAGAACAAGTGAAAGAATGTATGATAAAGTGGGCTAAGAATTTTGGTTATAATATACAGATTGAACAATGGGAAAATATGTGGTTGAAAGGATTAAAGTTTACACTGTTATATAAAGAGAACTTTTATAAAATTATGGAGTATTGGTATATGACGCCAGAGAAATTGTCTAAAATGTATAAATGCACTTTAAATTTATGTTGGGAATGTGAACAACGAGGGGTCATTTTATCATGCATGGTGGACGTGCAAAAAAGCTACAAAATTTTGGATTCAAATGCATACACTGATTCAAAGGATTTTAAAGATTAATATACAATTGAGATCAGAATTCTTCTTGGGATTGATGGATAAACAGTTGGAAAAAAAGTAATGGAACTTTGTTTTTGTATATGATAATTGCAGTAAGATTATTATATGCATAAAGATGGAAAGATCTGGCAATACCTACAATGGAGGAATGGTTGGTAAAGATGATGGAACTTGTTGAGATGGCCAAGTTGACTTGTTTGATTACGGAAAAGACAATAGCTACATTTATTGCTGACTGGAAACCCCTTATGGACTTTTTGTGTAAAACAGAAAAAAAATGAACTTACGATTTATGGTTTTGATGAATAGATAGGATAGATTATAGAAAAAAGAGAATCATGATGTAACTTTAGAGAAAGAGGTAAATTTATAATTGTACTTATAACTTCTCTAAAGAAGATTGAAAGCCAGTTCTTTGTATGTTTTTTCTATTTTTCTTTTACTTTTTTCTTTCTTTCTTGCACTTTTAGCTCTCTCTTTTTCTTTCTTTTTCTTTATATTAGTTTCTATTAGTTTTTATATTTGTTTTTAAAGCTTTTAATAAAATTTTATGAAAAAAAAGAAAAAAATTCATACCAGAAATATTACATATAGCAACCTTTGCTTCATTTTTTTTGTTACTATGTTTTAAGGTCAGGACTAATTGATTGAAAAAAATAAAAAAGTAAATCACATTAATGTATGCTTCTGATGGTGAACTCATTATTTTTATTGAACATGTTTTCATCTTTAAGTGCCTTGTCTAGAAATTGTCGAATGGAAGAAGCCATTACATCAAATAACATGTATGTGTTGCATTACTCCAGATCTGGCTTTAGTATCCATAGAAAATTATCAAATAATTGGCATGACTACTACACTACATCAATTTTTTGTCTTAAACTGACTATCAGCTTGATTATATCCTAGCTTTTTTATCAGATGATTAAACCAATATCAATTTCCTACCCTATTCCATATTTTTTCGAGGAAGTACATGCTGAAAGTAACATCAGATCTTTCAAGCAAAACAGAAAATGAGGTCACATAACAAATATTTTCTTGTACAGCTTTCCTTTTTAGAGGACTTTTGGAACATTCCTAGCAAACAGTATCAAGTAAGTAAGCCATCGCCGTCTTTATTTTCCCACTTACACCTCCAAACCAAACTCCTTCATTGCAATCATTGTAGTAGGGCTAGTACTTTTTATGTTCTTAAAACAAACAACAACAGCACATGACACTCAACAGAAAATGAAGTGTAAATCCTTTTTATTTATATCAAACCTCTTATTCCCCTCCATCTCTCAAACTTCAGTGTATAATCTGTTTGATATAAAGACCTGTGGGGCTTTTTGATCCTGTGCAAAATTACATATATGGATGACATTAGATAAGTAATAGTTCTATCACTCAAATGGGCCACCATTCACTCTCCATTTTGTACTTAGATTACACATGGCATACTATTGTAGACATTACCAATCCCTATTTGACATATGATAAATGTTCAACAAAATGAATCCTAGGTTAAGATAAGTTGCATCTTAGCTGGACAGTTGATACATTTGTAAGTTTGAATTAGCATATCCGATAAACAATACAAACTGCATTAATCAAATACCAACAATATTCAATAAACCTAGTCTTCCATACCCAAATCATGTTTATGTCTCATATATGTATTTGCTTATCAACACTGAAACTCAGTGCTAAAAAGACCCCCCTGTTAAAATGATAAAGCATGAGCCAGTTTAAAGGTTCATGGTCAAAAGAATCCAAGAATTCCTTACTTCTAAGCAAATTCAGCCAGGTTAGCACCAACCATTACCCTAGCCAAAGCTGATTCCTGCTCAATTTGAGTTACTTTCCATTCTTTCTGCCTTGCTCTTCTCTTGAAAAAGTAAACCTTGTGATACAGTATTTTTCCACCATTGTTGTGTGTTAGAGAGTTCTGCTTTCATTCCCATATTCCCAAAGAAAAAGTATACACTTCTGCTTGTACATGTTCACCCAAGAGCTCTATCATTAGTTTGCTGAACAGTTTCTTTAAGATTACTACCACAAAGGCTTTGACAGTGATTGCTTTTAATCCTCTATAAATACCAAACAAATTCACAACTAGCAGAGCAGGGTCAAAGCTTGGAGGAAAGGATCCCCAACTTAGTATCAAAACACTGCAAACAACTCAGCATAGTTTCAATCTGAGAGCTGCACATGAATTTAACCAGATTTCTAAATCAAAGACCTGCCAACATATTGAGCACAGTTCCATAGAAAGAGGCTACTGATGTGCACACTGGATTACAGACATGAAAAATTAGGATTAAAAAAGAGCAACTTTTACTGCTAAAAAGCAACTATACGTTTTAACGGTTTATTTAAATACACTTTTCCAAAATTGTACCCACTACTTAACTTGCTATTAATACTTTCCTCTAGACTTAACTTTCAGTAATCTTTAATATTCAGAAGCAAGAAACAGATTACTTGGTGTTTTATTACCCCAGAACAGAGTTGCAATTTGTGCTTAGCCATATGTAGCATTCCAATCTCATTATTTAAGGTTTCATTCATGAAAAAACATGTGCGTGTACATTTACAGAGCTTCATTATTATACAAAATAATTATTCTAAATCTGAAGCTAATGAGATTTAAAGTAACTGTAGGAAGCTTTGCTGTAAAATCTTTCAGCAAACTTGAACAACCCTGCAATTAACGGTTGAGAAAGCAGTTGCCAACATCTTTGGGTTAATTTGGAGATTAATCACAAAGATCTTGATTAGAGAAAGCAGGCAGAGCCAAGTTAGTTCTATTCAGAAACTTCACACAGATTTCTATAAGCACCTCATTTAAGGGAACTGGGAAGCTGATGAGGAAGAGAAGGAAGTATTAATAGATTACATGTATTAGCTAATTTTATTCATGGAATTAGAAAATGAAAATAAGGGAAGTTATTTGAGTATCACAAAGTTTAATCAAGCTTCTTATATTTCTCAATTCTCACAATCCAACATAGGATCTACCAACATAACACTACTTGTCATTTCAGTCAACCAAAACGTGATAAATGTGTGTGTTGACTAGAATAATCAAGTTTTGAGTATCATAAATTTAAGAAATGGGATGTTTCCTCCACCCTACCCCGACCAAATAACTTGTAGCAGGGCTGCAACATTGTTGTTAGCATTTGTTAATTCTCCTACCATATCTCATTTCTCTCTGCCAAGCCAAGAGGCATTTTCCTGGTTCTTAAATGTTTTCTGCAGCAATTATAAACTAATTGCTCATACTTTTTTATTCCATTTCCAACCGAAATAAAATGGTCAAAACCTCTTGGCTCTAATCTAAATGTGAAGATTACACATGTGGAAAGCATTTAATCAATTGGTATGTTTACTTGTCATGACTAGCTATGCTGGCATTTATTTCTCAAACTTAGCTGGGCAAGGACGCAAATATGGCCTTCTCAGATATTTGCCCTGCTAAGTTTTGGTTCCTACAGTAGTCATGGTGTCAAGACTGAAGATGATGATGATCTTGATACAGATTGGCTATGACCATGGGCTCTCTACTTGGTGTGATGTGAGTTCAAGTATTTGTGTATGAAGTTGGGCTAGATGGGCAAGTTGAGGATCCTGCCTGGGAGGATCTCTTTCTTAGCTCTCGGACCTTGCTACCAGACTGCTCTTGGAGTTGTCCTGATTCTTGATGTTGAGGACCTTAAACTCCATTCTTGGGGAAAGGGTTTGGGAAGGCTAAGAAGTTAATGATCTCCAGAGCAATCATAAGCTTGCCCCAGGTAATCTTAAGTCCAATGGACACTGGCTGACGTTTAATTGACACCTTGTCTTTGACTCAAAACTGTTGATGAGTGTTTTGAAGATGAATTACATTAATTCAAGTTCTTTGCTGTGGTCAGATCAATTTCTGGTCCAGCTGACATTTTTCATCCACTCAAGACATCTATAATGGTTACAATTAATATGGTTCACCCCAGATACTGTATGAATTATCATGGATTCCAATGGACAGTTAGGATTTTCCCAGTGGCCTGCTAGGTAGCTCCAGTGAGTGCCTGGTTGAATGTTGGAATAGGGAGGTGACAAGGGCACTTGACATGATAGTCCCTATGCAGTCTCTCTCTGTTCACCAATCCTGGGATGCTCCTTGATTCTTTGAGCTCCAGGAGATAAAAACCATAGAAGAAACTTCTGGAGTGCTAGTAGAGTAAAACAAAAAATAAACTTGACTAAACACTGATAAAAGCCCAGTATTTCTCTGCCAAAATTGCACCAGAGGTGCAGGTAGCCCATTCTTTGTTATGGAGGCATGGATAGGAAGATCCACCAATAGCCACATTTTGTATATATATTTGTACATTTTGCTGATAGTTGCTCAATGGGGTGGAACTTTCACTTTAAGGTATAAGATCATGACTTGGGAATCCTTCTGGACTCACTTCTACTGCTGGATCTATGGGTGGAGGCAGCAGCCCAAGAGAGGGGGTTTTGCCCAGTTTCAGCTGCAGCCATCTCAGGAATGGGAGTACTTCATATACTCATACCTCAGGGCTGGGGTGCACTTTACATGGGAATGCCTTTGAGGACTAGTCAGCAACTGCAGGTGATGTGACATGTAGCAGTCCACTTGGCAGTGGGTGAGAGCAGCTATGGCTGTATTTCATTTATACTGCAGGTCATAGAATCATAGGGTTGGAAGGGACCTTGGAATCTAACCCTCTGCTCATCCACAACTTCAGGAGGCAGGCTGTTCCACAGCTTAATAGCTCTCACGGACAGGAAATTCCTCCTTATTTCAAGTTTGGATCTCTCAATGTAAAGCTTCCACCCACTGGTTCTTGTCTTACCCTCAGGTGCTATGGAGAGTAAATCCACATACTGTTCCCTGCAACATCCCTTCATGACCTGAAGACTGCTATCTTGTCTCCTCTAACCCTTCTCTTCTTTAGACTAAATATACCAAGTTTTTTTAATCACTCGTCATTGGATTTTGCCTCTAAACCCCTTATCATATTTTTCACTCTTCTCTGCACCCTTCCCAGTTCCTCAGCAGCCTTTTTGTACTGCAGTGACCAGACGTACACCCTTATTGGTTCTTTTAGCAACCGTAGCATATTGCTGGTGCTTGCTTGCTTGCTTATTTATTTATTTAGCCACCCATCTCACATATGTGACTCTAGGTGGCTTACAATAAAAATCGATAAAATACATACAATACAAAATATAAAAACACGTAGCAGCCAAGTATCAAAAAACAACCATGAACATAGCCAGGAGACAGGCTCTGTATCAGGCCCGGGACCCCAGACTTGGGCACAAAACCAAATTTTGAGGGCCTAGTGGAAGGCCTACAGGCTCAGGGCTAGTCTGATCCTAGAGGAAATGATGTTCCAAAGGGCAGGCACCATAGCAATAAAGGCTCTCCTTCTAGGCCCTGCCAGCTGACACTTCTTAGCCAACGTTACCCGGAGCACGCCCCTGCTGGATTGGGCAGAATGGGTAGAAACAACTGGGGAGAGATAAGTCCCATAAGTAACCCAGTCCCAAGCCATGAATGGCTTTAAAGGTGACTACCAGCACCTTTAAATTGCACCCAGAAAAACATGGGGAGCCAATGCATCCGGCGGAGCAGTGGTATCACGTGCACTGAATAATTGGCACCATTAACTGCCCATGCCACTGTATTCTGCACCTTCTGAATACTACTTAAAGTATACCAAAACACCCAGATACTTCTCACAAATTTTACTGCTAAGCTAGATACTACCTAACTTGTACCTGTGCATTTGGTTCTTTCTGCCCAAGTATAGAGCCTTACATTCCTCACCACTGAACATCATTTTGTTAGATAGGGTCCAATGTTCAAGTCTATTCTCAGCCCTTCTTCGGAAATGTTAGCAATCACACACACACTTTGTGTCATCCAGATATTTTATTATTTCTATTCTATTCCATCATTTAGGTCATTTATGAAGATGATGAGGAATATTTGGGCCCAGGAACAACACCTGAGGTACCTCAGAGAGCTCTTGATGTAACACACCAGTCTTATCAGGTGTCTCCCATTTTTCCCTTCTTTGGTATTATTTTTAGGCCTTTTTTTTTCTTTTTTTGGTATTTTTTTTAGAATTTCCTAATTCTTCTGAACTATTTTTCCCTTCAAGATTTCCATCCACAAAATCCTTCTTACTTTTATCTCAGCTTCCTGAAGTCAGATCTCTTGAAATCTAGAACACTAACCTGCCTGCTTTCAGTTCTCCCTGCCTGTAATATGGTGAATTCTAGGATTACATGATCACTCTGTCCCAAGGTCCCTGTCATTTCCACTTCTTCAGCTACTTCTTCCTTCTTAGTAAGTATTAAATCCAATATAGCTGATCCTCTAGTTCCCTTTTCCCCCTTTTGGATGATAGTTGTCTGCAAAGCATGTCAAGAACCTGTTGGATTTCCCACTTGAAGCAGAGTTTGATTTCTAGTTGATGTCAGGGTAGTTGAAATCTCTCATTATCACAGTGGTGTGTTTCCTGGATACTTTGGCCATCTGGTTTGTGAATAATTCATCTATAACTTCTGCTTGGTTGGGTGGCCTGTTATTACACACATAGAACAATGTCATTTTTCTTTCTTTTCCCCTTACTATGCACCCAGACACTTTCAAGCAAGGTTTTCATCCTTGGGGTCATGAATTTCCATACAGGTATATGCATTCTTTACATATAACGCGACCCCACTTCACCTTTGTTGGGCCTGTTTCTTTTGGACAATATTATTTGTTCCTTGCTTTCAGCCAGAATGCTAATACCACCAGGAGAAACACAAAATTTCTCTCAGCTGCCACTGCCCTACGCAGGAAACTATTTCCTTAATTTTCAGATTTTATTAATGCATTATTTTATTTTATTTATTAATTTAGTCACTCTGTTTTTATTATTTAGGTTCTACTTTTAGTGTCCTGCTATCTATGCATACTGTACTGTTGTAAATGTCATATGCACTCCTGTGTCTTAGAAATGATCTTGACCTTAAGGCATTTTTATTGTCCTTTCTAAATAATGTCTATACTTTCTTTCTTATGCTTCTTTTGAGCAAATTATATCCTTCCAGTAGTGTATTCCAGTCATGAGATCTGTTCCACCAAGTTTCAGTTATACCTATAATATCATATTTGCGCTCCTGTACTAGGATTTCAAGTTCTTCCTGTTTGTTGCCCATATTCTGTGCACTGGAATACAGGCATCTGAGCTCCTTAGTAAAGCCCTTAAGTTTCCCTGCTGCATTTCGTGGTGTATTCTTGACTACTCCTTCCTTCTTACCACCTCCTTCCTTGTTACTGCCTTTGTTTTATGTTTTGGATAATGATCTAGTCTTTTGAGATGCAGCCCATCCCTTGCCAGAAGCCCTTCCTGTAGGTAGTGAAAACTGTGGTCTGGGAATCCAAAATTTTCTCGATGACACCATCCCTTGAGCCAGCAGTTTGGCTCCAGAATCCTCTGCTCCTTCCTCGGACCATGACCATCAGTTGGAAGTATGGATGAAAACACTACCTGTACTCCGAACTCTTTTGACCTCCTGCATAGCTCCTTCCCAGTCTTCTTCTGGCAGTGTCATTTGTGCCAACATGAAATAGAAGAAAGAGCTAGTGGTCAGTATTACTGGGGTCAGCCTCTCCATCACATCTTGGATCTTTGCACATGGGAAAACATGCTTCCCTTGATAACGTGTCTGGTCTGCATGCTGCCGACTCTGTTACTCTCAGCAGCGAGTCATCCATCACCACCACATGCCATTTCCTCTTTGGGGGAGTCTCTGGATTGATTGTCTGTTACATTCTGAACTTTTCTCCTTCCTGTTACTGGCATGCTGGGTAAAATCCCTTCTCTAGAAGTCTGTGAGTCTTCCTCCAAGAGGAGTGCCTAAAACTGATTCTGTATTTTTACTGACAGGGAATGTCTCTTGGTTCTTTTGGTCCTCTGAGTTACATGTTGCCATCTATCATCCTCGAAGGCTCTTGTTTTTTCTGTGGTCTTCCTTCCTGTGTTGTTTATTGAAACATCTTTCTGCCTTGTTCAGAAACTCCTTATCTTCTCTGAGAAGTCTCAGTGTAGCCAAACTGGCCTCCAGCCTCTCCATTTTGTCCTCCAGCAACGCAATGTTTGCACTTGCTGCAGGTGCCGTTGGAATCCTCCTCAGGCAGGAACATGAGCATAGCACAAATCTTGCAAGTGCTCACCATGGTACTTGCTTCTTTCTCCACGTCTATATGTCTCTTGGAGATTGTACAGATCCAAATAGGTGCTACACTGGCTTTTAATAAGTTTCAGTTGAAGTGCTGGCTTTAACCTATGAGGCCCCATGTGACTTGGCTCCCAAATAACTTCAGGTCTGCTTCCTCCAGCTGGAACCATCTTGTCCTGGGCCCTTGTTCAGGGTGGAGATATCATCACTCACATATGTGAGATAAGAGGGACGGCAATCTAGAAACATGCGGTAGCCCCCATCCTGTGAAACAGCTTTGCTCCTCTCTACACACCCAGTTGGCACCTACATAGGAATCATTTTAAAATTTCTTCTGGGGGGCCTTTGATCTGTAGTTTGCTGCCATGTAGACAATGGTTGTGCATGATTACCAATACTTCCATATTATTACTTTAATAGTATTGCTTTTATGTTTGCATTGAATTTTATTTTATTTTTGGGTTTATTTCTAAATTGCCTTGGTTGTTTTGATTTGGCAGAAAAAAAAAAATAAACCAGCAATGGGATGTTAAAAAGTCAAATGCTGTCTTGGGGTGGTATGCTGTCCTCTCCCATGGTGAGTACATACAAGATGGCTGTAGAAATTAAAGAAATGCCCTAGGGAGAATAATTAATTTTCTGCCACCATGCATACAGTAGCTGCACCTCCAATCAAGCAACTGTAGACAAGTATCTTTTTTTCCAAGACCAGCCCAAACACCTAAAGTAATGCCCACCCAGCAATTATAAAAGTGGTTAGGATCCTGACAGTGGAGGAGACAGATTTGCAAACCACTTCCAGCAATAGTTCATTCTGTTGCCTACGACATCTTAACTGTGATTAGCACTAACCATACTTTGTGATACATGCTAATAAATCTTACTACACCTATAACCATCTCACTGATATAGATTCAGCTGGCACCATATTCATACCAACTGCCTTTGAACAGGACAGTGAGGTATGCATGAAGGAATACCAAGAATATCTTAACTAAAAAGTACCTCACACTTTTATTTAAGTGAAGTCTCTTAGGGCCTTTCCCAAAGTGCATATGGCACAAATATGCCCTGGCACTATTTTTTTTCCTGCCACATCTCCATGGAACTGCCTTTTGTTCCCATTCCATGAATGAAAAAACCTTAAGTGATCTTTAGTAGCTTAAATCAGGATCTTTCTCTTATTCTAACATTGTCCAAGGTTACACAATTAGTTAGCTTTGTCACCCATGACTTTGGGGGCAAGTCAGGTGACAGCAGCGACCTGAAAAAGAGGAAACAGAGGCAGGAATGAAACTGGCAACAGGAACACAAATTTCATCCTGGTAAATTTTCTGCTGACCCAAGGATGGCTGAAAAGGATTTAAACTCAGCAGTCCCTAAATAATCAGTACATCGCACTTGGTCAACATTTGTCTATTTTAGGTTCAAGTGAAAAGAAACTCTTTTTCATCCTCTACAAGCTAGTATAATGAGAAAGTCAGTTCTGTCCCTACAATCCTTCATTATGAAAATGTTAAGAACAGGATCTGAGTCAGTGATGAAATGACTCATCTATGGCATACTGACAGATGATCTTGACCAGTACAAAAGCTTTTGCTGAGAGTGGCGGGAGAGGATAATGATAGGTTGCAAGTCATGCAGTAGGAAAGCAATTTAAACATGTATGCTACAGAGACTAATACTGTAAACTTATTTATATATATATATATATATATATATATATATATATATATATATAAAGTCATGGTTAATATCAAGTAGGCTGTTTATTAATCTATTTTTCCTAGTAAAAGCTGATAGTTGCTCTCCTGTGCAGCAACAGTCCAATGGTTTTATTGTTATGACTTTTCAAAACGCAAATATCCAGGTATTTGATCTGCACAGCAGATAGGTTTGTGAACAACTATTCCAGATTGGATGTTCTGGACAGATAACCACAATTTGCCGAGACATTGAGCCATAACTTGCCCAGCCAATCTCTCTACCCCATCCCTGCTATTCTTTGATAGCAGTGCTGTGCTCCAACAGCTGCATCTTCTGATTTTGGTATATGAACTCTGATTTCAGCTTCCACTGCAAAGAACAAGTTCTCATGATATACCGGTCCGATGACAGCTAAGGCAACAGTCTGTCTTCTGGAATTTGAAAGCAGAGGGCTAAGTAGTGGGACACATGATGCATGTAAGCATGATAATATTTTTGGGAGGAGTGATGGTTTTATTTCTTTTTAAAGTGTGATATACCTAATTTAGGATTTACACATTGGCATTTAAACTGCTGAAAACTAGCAGATCAGTTTCTGCCAACTGAAATAGAGGGGGCTGCAACAGCCCCAAATAGGGGACTAACACATTTACTATCGCATAAGCAAATTATTGTGACTCATACTTCACATCATCAGATGCATGGAATATCATCTTGAGAAAGGAAAATTAAATATATGCATACAGCTGTTGTTGGTGAATAGGGAGGAGGGCAATGGTAAAATAGAGGTCAAAGACAGAATTACCTATAGTGACTATAAATGAAAGAATAGTTAGTCATGACACAGATATTCCTGCACTGATAAGCTGGTTAACACATGTGGTGTTTAATCCATGAGAAATGGTTTTAAATTTCCAAATGAATTTTAGCTCAGCTGTTTCTCAATGAAACAGTGTTTAATTCTCCTTCTCAACAGCATCGGCCAACTCATTTTAACCATAGTTAAGGGCTGATGAGTGTTTAGTCTGCAAAGTCCAAAATTAAATCAAGTTAAAACATCTAGGAGAGCCAGTTTGTTGCAACGATTTAAGTAACCAGGTTACAAACTGGGAGACCAGTTCTACCTTAGGCACAAAGCCAGTTGGGTGACCGTGGGCCAGTCATTCTCTCTTAGCCCTAGGAAGAAGGCAATGGCAAACCACTTCTGAAATTGTTGCCAAGAAAACTGTTGGGACATGTCCAGGCAGTTGCCAGGAGTCAAGAATGACTTACAAAAAACAACAAACAAACAAAAACTATATAGTGCTGTGGCTGTTGAAGTGCATTTCCCTGGACAATGTGTTTTCTTGGAAGATTATCAAAAGATCCTCATGAGGATTAGCAATTTTCCTTGGAGAAAAATGAAAAAGCAACACAGTTGCAACTAAAGAAAGAAAAAAAAAGGAACAATGCAAAGGTGGTCAGAAGTGATTGCTCACAGAGACAGTGAAGTCCTAGTCCAGCCACTGTTCTCCAAGAACAGTGTGTGTGTCTAAACCACTGTTCCAGAATGTTCTGCAGGGCACTGCAGACAGGCTATTATAAGTATTTTGAGAATCTGTAGTTGGGTCAAGAGGTTGAAAATAGTGGTTGGGCTACTGTGACATCACTCAAGCTGCTTACAGATTATAACTCAGATCTCACAATAAGGCTATGCATGCTTTTGTAGAAAATGTAATGTATTAGAGCACTGGGAGCATGGCTAGTTGACCTCCCTTCAAATTCTTTTAGTGCAAGGCTGAAAACAGAACTAAGGTCTGTACTGCTTTTCATGTACTGGGATCAGCTAGTGAACGTTAAGGCACTAGAAACACTGACATGATCTGCCAAGACACCGGAAAGTTAAACTGATATAAAATAGACACAGCAAGCTAGGCTTTGGTTTTTTAAAAATTACAAACACAGCAAGGGAATCAAGTAGAATTTCTCATCATTTTGTTTCTAAATTTCAATACAGTATTGATAACATACACATTTTCAAAAACAAAGCATCAAAATTATTGCTTTACAATTTCAGTACCAATCACGATAATCATAATCTCATTCAGCATAATCAATCGTGAGAGGATTCTGTTTCTTTTTCCAGTTAGTTATAACTAAACCATAAGAGTAGAATAAGTTTATAACTATGCCTTACACAGTTCTCATGTAAATATTTGTTGCATGGATTTTGTCTCTCTAATATTTAACAGGATCTAACTGTTCCTTCTGATGTTGCACAACCTATTTTGTATGATTTACAGCCAAGTATTTCACATGTATACTTTTCTTCCTCCTATCTGCTATTTTCTGTACTGCTGCATCCTGATTCTTTTCAATGTAAGTTAACACCCCACTGTTAATTGCTCCTATTATTTGGGGGTTATTTATGAATCAGGCCCTTTCAAATGCATTATTCAAGTAAACAACTGTTCTGTTGATTTATTCTTGTCTGTAATGAAGATTCTGATCTAGCCAAGCTGCGTCTGAGAATCTTCTACCAAGTCAAGCTAAATATTGAATAAAGCATTAAGTATCTGAGAGCTGTGATTTACTGACAAGCTATGATGTGAAGCCTGACATTACCCACAGAAGTTCAATTCAACTTCAGCCAACGTGTCTCATTTAACTGATCACTGAGTTCAGACACTGGTCTGGTTGTCCAGGCCAAAAGTGACTCACATGTACCAAGAAACTAGAGTAGCATTTCACCTTAAGATGACACACTGATGACACCTCTCTTCAAAAGCCTTAATGAGCATTCCCAGCAGCTTATACAGATGTTAATATAGCACAGGGGAAAAACAGTACCTTTGGTAGCCATGACATAATAGCAAAGGGATCAAAGTGCAATCTCCCAGTGCCCCTGTCTGAAATTGACCCTGCAGGTATGAACGAAACACAGTGTCTCCTACACTATCTTAATATAGCCTATTCAGGAAGATACCACAGTTGATGGGTATCCAAAGCCACAGATAGTGAAAGAAGAAGAAGCAGAGTCACATTGTTCCTGTCTTTCTCCTAATACAGGTCATCCATCAGGGCAAGCAAAGCCAATCCAGTCTCAACACTAATCAAAATCAATCCAAATTTGATTTTTCTTTGTAAATAAAGTGAAAACTGCTCTATTGTGAAACAGACCCTTCCAGTTAACCCCATTCACCTACTGATTAGCTCTAATATGTGATGGAATGGACTTATGAAGGCCAGGCTCAGGGAGATAAGCGTGTTCTTAGCCCCCAACAGGAGCGTGGGAAGTTCAAGAAGATGAGGCTGGCACCTCCCTAAGGAATTCACCGTGTTGTGGCTGGCTGGCTTGGGAACTAGGGTTCAGTCTGGGGAGATTTTCTGTCTGGAGGTTGTAGCTAATAAACGCAACAGAATTATATTTGCATTGCCTCTGGAGTTCTTTGGGCTGAACCTGACAAATATGCCACAATGAATAAGGGTAGCACATGGCTGGCTGCATTTCTTCAAGAGTATTGTCAATATCCACTAATGGAGACATGATGTAGGTGCCTCTGATCAACATAAAATAGCAATTCAGTTTCTTTGTACCATTTCTCTAAAAGACAGGTGCAAGAACTAGGAACATTTTCAGATTTCCCTTCGCTCTTCGTTGGTCAGGCACCAATCAAAATCAGGGATGCATTTGTTTCTGTACAATGTCAACCTAAATTCAGTGACATGTGCCTTTGGTGCCACCAGACTGAACAACAGAGAATGCTATATGGATCTGTTTTTAAAAAGCCTTCAGAAATCTCAGTCCAGAATGCAATGGAAATTGCCTTGATTGTTGAACTGTTAGAAAAAATTCCATTATGATTCTGGTTACAATTCAGTGCGGTGGTTATCCTCTTTCAAAGTCTTGGGCTTATTATACTTAAAAGACCATTTCCTCCTATTTAAGCCTGCCCATTTTCCTGAAGCAGTACAGGCCTGGTTTGATTTTTTTTTCTTCACATGGTTCAATGGCAAGGCAAGCATATGAGACTTCTCAGTAGTGCTTAAATTATATAAATTACATAGTTTAGTATTAGTCCTCTGCATATTCAACTTATTACCTAGTTAAGGCATTTATAATCTGGCAGACTTTTGCTATTGGTTGAAGAAATTTTACTGAACTTTCCATTGTATTCATTGTTTTATATGCAGGGTAAGCCTTATGTCGGAATGATCAAATTGTTTAGACTGTTATGTCTGGGGTTTTTTTAGAATTTTAAGCTGTTCTGAATCATACAGTTGAAGAATTATCATACCACTACCATTAAAATTTATGTTGACCCTATATGCTTAGAAGGCAAAAAGATTTATACATATACACACACCCCAGATTTACATCGGGTTTATAGCACTGAATTGCCATTATGCATATGTGTCAAAATATGAATTAGTCTTTGTACAATAGAATGGCAAAGAAGTGAACTTTTATGCAATTTGATCAAATTCAGAGGGAGCTGTTTGGTTCATTATATAAATGTCTATACATTTTTGTTTTTCAAAAACATTTTTCCATTATTAGTAAGGTACACCTTGAAAAATGGAGCAGAACTTACTGAGTCTTCTACATGTCTACTCTGAAACAGACCTGACTGGGCCTAATGAGAGTTATTAACAGGATCTTTCAGAATATCCCTCACCAAACTGAGAGAGATTACCTTTTTCAGGTTTAGCCATACTGAATCCCACATTTATAGGATCTTGGGCATATTGTTAGGGGCATAACACATTCTAGATAGTAGTTTCTGTTATAAACATTTTGCTCTGCTTTTTCTACATAGCTATTGTAGCAGTATTACTGCACATAAATTCACCTCAAATGTATGCTTCATTACTCAAAGGGACATATTATTCTGTGCCTAAAATGGGAGAGGGGGAAGTAACTGTTTTTTCCCAGAATGGCTATTGTAAAACCTTTATGCCTCTTGTACAGCACAACAGATAGGTTCATATTACTCTGTTTAATTGTTTATAGGTACCAGTGATTGAGTTACTGGCAATATTCTCCTGTTCAAATTAAAAGGGTATTCTTTGATCTGTTCAATCACTGCCTTCCTAGGTACCAAGAGTAATTCTGGTTTTCATTTGTCACCTCCTGCTTGGAGCTGTGCAAGTTTGGAAGAGGAGGAACAGACTTGGGCTCAATCCTGTCAAGACCGAGTGGCTATGTTTATATGGGTCCCCCAGGTCCGGAGGTATCCCATTGCTGACTCTCAATGGGGTTGCACTTTCCCATTTGAGAACTCTACACAATCTGGGGGTCCTCTTGGACTCTTAGCTCCTGTTCAAAGAGCAGGTGGAAGCTGTAGCTAAGAGGGCCTTTGCACAAGTACATCTTGTGTGCCAGCTGTATACCATTACCTAGATCAGGAAACTGTTCAGACAGTTGCTCATGTGCTAGTCACCTCATTATCGGATTGCTGTAATGTGCTGTACATGGGGCTGCCCTTGAAGACCATCCAGAAGCTACAGCTGGTCCATAATTCAGTGATGCAGTAGTGATGAGAGTGCTGTGTTATGTGCATGTGACCCACTGCTTCATAAGTTGTACTGGTTGTGTACAATTCAAGGTGCTGGTTATCACAATTAAAGTCCTGGGCATAGGCCCTGGCTATTTGAGGAACCACTTGTCTCCAGTTGTCTCTGCCCATCTGATACAGTCCAGCAGGGTGAGTGTGTTACAGGTCCTGTCAATTAAAGAATGTCATCCTGGGGGACCCAAGAAGCACACCTATTCTCTTGTGATTCCTGCCCTCTGGAATGATCTCTCCCCCTCCCACCACCCTTTTTGACATTCAGAAAACTACTGAAGACATACTTATTCTCCTAGGCTTTGTTGACAGGGTGATTGTGGAGCCCCCCTTTTAGTTTTGTTTTGCTTTTGGTCTGATTTGTTTTGGTATTTTGCTCTTCCAGTTAACTGTATTCTTTATACATTGGGGGTTTTTTGGCTGTAAACCACACAGTTGATTGGGAATCAGAAGGCCTATACATGCATACATACATGTATACATACATACTTACATACATCTTTGCATTTTCAATAATTTGGCCAGATGGTAGGCTCAGTAGTCTCCCCTCTTGAATTGTATTCTCTCTCTCTCTCTCTCTCTCACACACACACACACATGCTAAGCCTACCTTAGTACAAAAGTTCTCCATATTTTATAGAATTTGCATTCTTATAAAACAATGCATTATTAATACTATGAAAATAGTTTGCAATTACAGCAATTCATTAACAGTTGTATCCAGATTGATGCTTGCATCTCCATTTTTTAATCCACTTCATTAACAGTAAAGCCAATTTCCTTCATAATAAATTATTCACTTGTTCTTAGGATACCATGTACTAAGCAAGCTACTTTTACCACAGAAATAAAATCACAGTTCCCATATAATCAATGCTTTGTACAAATAAACCTCTTTTTCTCACCTCTGAAAAAACATTCCACATATCTGTTGCTAAGAAATAAAGAAAATGTTATCCAGTCTCAATAGATATACCAGTTATCTATCTACCTATTTCTTATCTATCTATCTATCTATCTATCTATCTATCTATCTATCTATCAGATTTGCATAGCTGCCCATCTCACAAAAGTGACTCTGCATACAACATATTTACAATTAAAACCATAAAACAGACAAACATAAATAAAAAAGGATAAAAAATCCAAGAATACAGGAGAACAACAGTCATTTGACATCATATAACCATCTTGCAGGCTCATTATGGGATCCCCAAGGTTGATGGAAAAACTAGGTTTTAAGGGCCTTCCAGAAGACCAGCAGGGATAGGGCCAACCATACCTTAGGGAGAATGATGTTTCCAAGGGTGGGGGCCACAGCAGAAAGGGCATGCTGTATAGGTCCTGCCAGATGGAACTCCTCGGTAGACGGGACCTGCAGCATACCCCTCTGGCTTGACCTGATAGGACAGACAGATGTAACTGGGAAGAGGCAGTCCCTCAAATAATCTGATCCCATGCCATATAGGGCTTTAAAGGTCAAAAGCAGCACCTTGAATTGCACCCAGAAACAAACTGGCAGCCAGTGCAGCTTGCAGAACCAGTTGAAACTTCCAGATGATCTTCAAGGCCAGCCCCATGTAGAGCCCATTACAGTAATACAGTCTGGAGGTGACCAGGATTTAAACAAATATTAAACTATAACAATATAGTTAAACTTTAACTATAGTTTAAACTATATTTAAACAAAATACAGTTCTTGCAATACGTTGCCACAGCCAAATCCAATTTCATTTCCAATTCCTTTCATCTTTCTATTATTATTAGATGACTAGTCTCATAATATTTTATTTCATTTACTTACTGAGTGTTCATGGTTGGTAACTAGACTTTCATATCTTGACTTTCTCTCCCAGTCACAGAAGATTCCTTATAAATATCCAAGGTATGCTGTATCTAAAAGCAGCACGTATGTTCTGAATCTAGGTATAAATCCTGACTATCATGTTTCTATGTTTGTCCAATAACAACTATTTCATCTTGATAAAAATTATCTGTTCAAAGCTGAACACTACTCCATACAATGTCCCTCAAAACTTCAATGTCTGGCCTGTGACAATTTAAACTCTTTGTGACATCACAATAGTCTACAACAGAGATAAGGTTGATGCAGATAAGGCAGCAGATAATTGAGTAAGAGACTATTAATAAAACTAAGTCAGAAGGAAAGGGTTTTTTAAAGCAGAATTAAAATCTGTTGAACTGTTGGATTCTTAATTAGCTCACAACTAGTTTATATCATGTTCTTCTAAGGTAAGCTAATTTTAAAAGTCTTAATATCTTAACTGGCTAGTACTTAGGTCCCTACAAATTTGCTTCACATTAAACATTTAACCAGTCTTTTTTTTTTTTCTTTTTCAAAATAATTTTAAAAGACAAAATATGTAGGAAATGTTGGCAATTCACCTTGGGAGCAAATAATTTTAGTAGCTTAAAAATTGATCTCTATGAAGACTACTGTTATGGTGCAAAGAAACGTTCTTGCTGTAGGTTGATGACTCACAACAACCAGAGAGTTATATATAAGCCAGAAGCCTTTCCAGTAGAAGCCATTCATGCCAGACACTTTCCTACGTAGATATTATTTCACATTTTATGAACCATTTTTCCAAAGGATTCAGGACAATAAACATCTCCACCTTCTCACCCAGACAGCTTAACAGTGACTCTACTTAAATCACCCAGAGGGCTTTATTGCTGGCTAAGGGATGCACTCCTAGACCATACAATCAAACCAAAACTTCAGTCACTACAACATATCATCTCTTTTAACATATATCTCTCTTTGTGTGTGTGCACATGCACATGTCAGAATAAATAGCAGTTTACATTTTATCTACAAGGATGAAGTAAAAGGAAGAAAAGGAAAAAGAACAAGAAAGCAACTAAACTTTGTAACTAACTAGTGATTTGGGATTTGGCTTTGCGAATATAGCTCCCAATCAATAGACTTACTAGCCATATTACAGGAACTCTCCGATAGTGTAAAGTACATTTTAATCTGCTACAAAATACTTTAGGCAGTGTTACATTGGTTTGCAGAATGACAGAATAAAATAAAAGAAGCAAAGGATACACTATTATACGATCTTTCATATGAGAGAAGATCCCTATCCCTAATGTAGATTAATCAAGATTCTACTATTATTTTTAAATACTGATTCCAAATTCTGATTCAATGTTTTCCTAGTTAGATGAATCCCGAGTTAATACCAATGCCAGTGTAAAACTCTAATTGAAAAAGGAAATCTTGTCTCTAAGCACAAAGGTACTGGAAAGAGCAATCAGCTATAGAATTAATCTGCTGTTTCACTCGTTTCTTCAAATTCTTATGAGCTTAGTTTGAAAAAAAATTAAATAAACAGTAATAACTCAAGTGTGCCCAAACAGCTATTTCTATAGCAAGATGCTATGTCGGCAATTGAGAGGTAGGAAGTTCTTACTACATTTACAATCAATTGAGCAACTGAATCACAGCACTATAACAAATCAAAGACCATTACAAATACTAAGCAACAGAAAATGCCAAGCTATGCTATTTTCTTGCTACTAGGAGTCACATTTCCACCGTCAACACTGCAGTGTCAAGTAAGAGTGCAACATTTTCCACCGCAGAACAAAATGCTACATTTCTATTATCAGTAATCTTGATTACTGTAATGAGATAATTTAAGTGTTTGAATTCTTCCTTCTAGCTTAGTAGGACTGAACAGTTTTTAGCCTGCTGTAGACTTTAACAGCTCTCCAGAAACATGACTGTGTTGGCCAAAACAATGGATATTATCTTCTACAATATTCTGCCCTTTGGACATAGACCAGTGTCAGCATCCTCCGTATGATTGCTCAGAAGTAAGTAACACACAGCTCAATGATATACTGGGTACTCAAAACTTGACTAATACCATTTCCAAGTTATTTCAGGAATACAATTTCTTGGTGTAGCAATTATTTGTGTTACCACAAACCTAAGAGCATAAAAAAGAACTAAGATCAACTCAGCTTGAAGCCAAACAGTCAAACATGGAAAGTGAGCATTCAGCAGACGTTTCAGGATTGGGGAAAAGAATGTAACATAGGGTTTCTGTGAAACATTGATAATACGTACGGGATAAACCTTGGTTCTAAAGATCTACATGAGTACAAAGCTCAGTGTCCAAGCTTTCAGACCTTAAGTTCACCTGCTTTAGTGTAAAAACAACCTTTTACCTGGAGCACACAATTTTAATAAACAAGAAATGGGCAACTGAAAAAGAAATTTTGAACGTATGGCATTCCAGCACACATGCAAATTGCAATGATGACTGCAGACTTTTCTATTCATGTTATGCTCATCATCACTCTGTAAATCCGGAGTTGGCAATATAGTGTTTGCAGGCATAAAAATACCTGCAACACCTTCAAATGGTATCTATAGAACCCCCAAGTTACACAATTCAATTTTTAATTTAAAACTTTTCAAAAAGATCAAAAGCTAACAAAATGATCAGATGTTATGTGATTTTATCATTCTTGCCTGATGAGATCTGAGGTAGAAATGTGAAATATTCTGGGCCCTTGCAAGATCTGGTGATTTCAGGCAATCCTCACCATTTTGTTTTCTTTCTTTCTTGCTTTGTTGCCTCCACTCCTGAAAAATTTCTGATCCCTACAATAAAATGTATAGGAATAACTCTACATACCTTTGGCAAAGTTCACAATCCATGGTCTACTAAATGTTATTTCTCTATATGAGGTAAGAAGTGGCGACCTATTACCTTAAATAGCCACTGGAACAATTTTTAGGTTCTATGGATGCACGTGTGCATGAACTCCACCTTACAGATTCCTTACTGGATAATTTAGTGTTCTCTGACTCAAAAAGCACAAAACTTTTATAGCTGAATATGCTCTGAAACCTTTCGTAATGTTTCCAAAATAATGTTCTAATTGAACTACCAATTATTGTTATAGTGCAGAGCTAGTGAGTCATGGCAATCATTATAATATCAATTTTATCTAAAAATGATGCTTCATTGGAATTTTAATATTTTAGTTTTCCTTACTTATCAAGTTGTGCCTCCTTGTTGAAAATAGCAAACATGCCCGGCATTGATTATTTTACTGAATACCGGGCAAACAAAGTCTCTTTATGAGGCAGAGCAGCAGCAGGGCAACTAAGCAATTATTGATTCAGAGGATTTTGCAAAATGGAAAAAAAAATTCTTTCATTCAGGGAATGAATGAAACAGGGGAGTTTTGAGCATGGGTGGTTATTTTCCCTCTGAGACACAAAGACTTTCTCTAGCTCTTTACAATTAAAATTTCAACACTGGCCAGATAGAATTGACATGATTCACTGTACTAGTCACACTTAACTCATATATAAAAATGAACGATTCAGGCATCAAAAGAGCAACAGATGGGGAGGGAATGGATTTATGTTTTTAAAAACAGACTTCTATTATGGAGGGACTTTCTGATTCAGCACTTCCTTTATGACCCACAGCTTTGGTCATTTCTCAATATTCTCTTTATCAAAAAGCAAAATCAACATCATCCGTCTCCATCCCAAAACATATACAGGCTTAGAAGTGAAACAAGTCAAAAATCACAAAAGTGGTTGCTGTGCCATAGCACCCAATCTCTGAAGCTTTTCTCCTGCTATAGAAGACCCACGTGCTCTATGACACTAGTTTTACTTCACATAAAGTTTCAAAACAAAACAAAGAACAGTCTTTGGCAAAGGGCCTTGGGTTTCTCTCAAGGAACTGACAATTGGTTTAACAACCTGATTTCAATGAACGGTCAACAATTTGTTTCCCTCTGCTCTGATTCCAACAAAAACAACAAATCTATGAACAGCAATCAGGATCTAGAGCCCTGCAATAACATCCACCATAAGAGAAAATAATAATAGCTTATACTTTTAAGCCAAGTGTCAGAAAGATAGAGATTTGAACACTGATTTCAAGAACCAGAACCAATGCAAACAGCTGAGAAGTAGACAATGAACTGGAACAATAACAAAAGTGTGTGGTATCTCTTTTAAATAAAAAACAAGCTTTTAGAAAGGACTCCTCTTGCTCTTGACTTTACCACTGTACCATTAAAACATGACATGAATGGCAAATACCATTTCAAATTGAAACTGGTCATTATTTTAAATAGATATCAGAAGAATAGATATTTGGTACATACCATGCAGAGCAACTGATGGAAGAGCATTAGATTGTATAGCAGTGTGCCAAACATTTTGAAATTGTACTATTATGGGTGCAAAATGGGCTGCTTCAATCATCATGAAAATGTTTTAAAATCAAAAGCTCCAAAATGATCAAAACAGCCCATTTTGAAACAACTGTTTCAAATTCAAACAGGGCATTTCAGATTCAAGGTGGCTTGAGTTCAAAAGGCTGTGCATTCCTCTGGTTCATACAAAACCCAGGAAAATATGATAAAATGCAGCACATATTGTTGGTTCACATATTGCAGCAAGCCAGAAATCATGGTTTACCAACCAAAACACATTATGGACTAGAGTGAACTTGTAGGTGTGTGATACCGAAATGAAAGGCTATGGTGGGGGGATTATTTTCAACAGGGACTTACAGTGGTACCTCGGGTTACGAACTTAATCCGTTCCATGACTCTGATCGCAATTTGAGTTGGTTGCACCACAAAGCAAATTTCCCCATAAGGTTCAATGTAAATACAGCTAATCCGCCCTCCGAATTTGGTCGCACCACGGGGCAAATTTCCCCATAAGGTTCAATGTAAATACATACGGCTCTGCATTTTCTTTGGAGCCATGCTGACAAGCACACCAAAAACCTTCCAAATGCCACAAAACACACCACAAGCCTCACCGAACGTCTCCTTGCTACCGCGATCTCGCCCACAGGAAGCCGCGACCACGTGGCAGCAGGGCAAATGGCCGTGGATCCGGATCATAGCTGGAGGCAGAGGTCGCATGGCGAGGTAAATTTTTGGGACCGGAGCTGATCGTATCGCGAAAAATTCGTAAGGAGGGGCGTTCGTAACCCGAGGTACCACTGTATTTGTAAAGCTACTGAAGTAATAGAGCAGTAGTAAGCTTTCCATGTTAGGATAGTCTGATTTTAAAATGAAACTGTACTTAACTAAATCTTATTCAGTAAAACTGATTTTACCACCTTTCATCATCAAAACATAAGGAAACTTTATTATGGTCACTGACCAGTTTGGGAGGACCCCATAGAATGAAAGAACAATTGAGGCCAAATGTACATCCAGAGGCTACATGTTCCAGAGCAGCAGTTCTCAAAGTTTGGTCTGGGGACCTCAGGGGTCCCTGTGACCCTTTCAAGGGGTGTGCAGAGTCAAATAAATATTTTAACATTTCTCAGTTTAATTTCTAATGCAGTACATATTGATACAGACAATCCACAAAAACCAAAGGTCATTGGGGTCCTCCATCATTTTTAAGAATGTAAAGAGATCCTGAGACCAAAATGTTTCAGAACTGCTGCTCTAGAGTATGGGGACCTTCATAGAGAATGCTTGGTGCCTAGCCCACATTTCCTGTGTATGGGAATCAGATGTTCAATAAGCCTTCTCTAGAAATTCAAATCAGACAAGCAGAATTATATACTTTACAAGGCAGTTCCCACTACAGTCCTGGTTCACATCTGTTCAACATTTTAACAACTGCCTTACAGCATAAACCTAGTTCATAGATGTATTTGATATTAACATTGCAGTCTTCTTGGTATCAGACTTTAAAAAAGTCTAAGCTTTACATTTTGGTATACCTTTGTTCATGTTTTACTTTTACTCCATTAGTTATGATTTTTTTTTACAAAAAAACCTGTGACTACAACTGGTCATAATTGTTAATTTTATTTTGAATGGCTATTTCATCATGGCTTTGAACATCTGTGCATCACAATGGTTTATCACTCTCCCAATATTAATAAAGATGAAAGGCAGTTTCAGGAAGCTTTGTTCAATATAAGAATGTATCCTTCAAAGTTTTACTCCCTTCAAAGTTCTACTTACTGAACAGCCTGGAACAAAAAAAGCTTACTATAAAGGTCCTGTGCTCATGTTATAACTGCATTTATACAGAATACAGAAAATGCTATGAGATGATAATAATACATACCAGGAGCAATACTACTAGTTTGGATCTAGACTTAAGTAGATAAATGAACAGGTCAAAAGAGACACAATCCCTTAGAATGACCAGTTCATGATAAGGGAACAGCTAAGCAGCTTTATACACAGAAAAATGAAAATAATTAAACCTGATCTTGATTGAATGCTCAAGGCTAGTTAATCTAATTAAACAGCTATGGTTTTATAATACAGACCCCCACATCCAAACCTGTTCATAGAACTTCTTATTCTACGAAGTCTACATAACCCTAGTTTTATTTTAACTAGCTGAGGGGCAAAGCAACATGTAAGATGTCCCAAAATACACTATGATTGGGAAGGATGTGATTTCCTCCAAAAAAAGAGCAGTACACAGAAAAAAATAAATATGGACAAAAATCCTGGACAATCCCTAGCTCTCTTATCTCGTCAACATAAGATTGCCAGTTCTAGCTGAAACTAATTGTGGACATATCTATCCAGCCACCCAATAAGCTTTCATTTGTGTTTGCATATCTGTATTTGTGCATATAATCCAAACAACAAAAAAGGGTAGAGCTAGGGCAAAACAATTAATATCCACTGAATTAATAATTAATTAATTACTAATTAAAATTAATTGTAAAATATTTCCTTTACAAAATGAATTGTTCACTAACAGCATATATAGCACTCATTGTGGTCACTATAAGGCAGATATCTTTGTACGTTATCTATAAATGCTACCACGGCAGCACATGATTATCTAATAAATATATTTAGTGTACCTACTTCTAGCATTCCAGTATAACCATCAACTAAAAAAGAGCCATCAGCACGAAAACAATACAGTGTGGATTCGGCTGAAAACTCTCTGAAACAGTGAACGTGGATTATTAACTCCATCTCATTTCCGGTTATACAGCTTTGTCAAAACTATGGCAACACACAATCACTGGTCAAATATCACATTCATTTATGCAATACTCTTACAGCATCATCATATTTACTCCTTCAGCAGCATATTTACTCAGAAATGAATCCCAGTAGATTTCATTGAACCTGTACCTACGAAAATGCATGAGTAAATAGAGACAATTGACAAATCACACCGCTCAGCTACTAACACTCTTTTGGAAAGACTTCGTACGGAAGCCTAGATATTAAAGAGAGAAAAGGATATGGAAAGAAGAGAACAATTTATTGACATTTTATTTGTTCTCTTCGTTCTGTGTCTTTGTTGCCATCATTCAGTGCTAAATGTTGACCATGGTAACGCAAAGGCTCGTACACCTCAAACTGCCAAAGATATTACCACGTCTATCAAAACATAACTCTATAAATAAAAGGATTGTAGCATCTTTCAAGAATGATGTTAGACTTGTTAGCCTACAGTTATAACTTCTCTCTGTCTGCATTACATATACACACACAACCCCTCTTTTGAATGGCCTATGCAAGACATGATTCAAAGTGAAACTTGGCACTAGGGTAGTTCTATTTTTAGCAGCGCAGGTTTGTTTGGGCAGCTCTGGATATCCAATGCTTCTAGTGCCCGAAGGGAAATGAAAGACTATCGCAAAGTTGTCAACTATGATAAAACAAGTTAAAATCATCCGACAAAGCAGAACATTTAGATTTTTAAATGTAATCTAAAGCAAGCGACCATTCGTATTAGTGTTTAGGAAACATCACCTTCTAAAGGTCAGGTTTGAAGGTGCTCAGTTTGATTCATCTGCTGTTGGAAGAATCAATGAATTGAATTCTGGCTACTCTTAAATACATATTTCTTTCTCTGCACTTCTTATTGCTTCTATTTACTCTTTTATATTTTTCTTTGTATTAGTTTTTTGATCTTTGTATCTGTAAACCTTAATAAAAATTATTATTATATAGAAAAAAACAAGCATAGCTTAGTCAAACACACCTGATCGTGCCACCTATCCTCATCCCACACTTTTCTTTGGCAGTTGCTGGCTTGTTTAGTGTTGTATATCATCTGTTCACAACTTCCACTCTTGCTAACCAGAAAAGCAGATCTAAAATAAACCACAACAGGCAGAAGTGGTAGGCAGACAACACATTAAGCATGAAACAAGCAAGTGGCCATAGGCAAATGATTTGATCAGCTTTAAACAATCCTGCAATGCATGTGGAGGAACCAGCTAGTATAATCAGACGTTTCTTTCTTATATCATATGAATGCAGTTTTAGACAGATGTACTCTTCTCTCTCCATTTTTTAACAGAGTGGGAGGAAGACGATTTATGCTTATTACCTTTTTCAATTAACTGCATATTGGTATAATTTTGACTGCAGTCAATCTTAAGTACAGCTCATTCAAACAAACCAGCGTCATCAACCAGTCTGAAGCTGGCTTGTTACAGTAAACTATCATTAAAATAACCAATTTGCCCAACTTCTAGAAAAAGAAGAAGCAAATAGTGGGCATATCACAAGAGGCAATGGATTCACAGAACCTACACAGTCACCCCTTTTCCAGACAAATCCAAAGTTACGATCCTGGACCAGGGGTTGACACTTAAAAGCAAAGTAAAACCAACCGCTTGCAGACTGAAAAGAGTATGAGTTCAAAATGTCAACAACAGTGGAATGGTGGCAGTGGCAGTGGGAGGAAAAGATAGAGAAAGCAAGCAAGCAAAATTAGATATAAAACTTGTTATAATAGCTTTAACAGTAGGAGGGAAGCCTTATTTTTTTTAAAAAAAAACTTGTATCTGAGGAAGGAAATAATCTGAAATGATAAGTACCAACGTTGGTTCACAGGAGAAAAGTAAATGGAGAAAGCAGTTTAGGTGTGCACATAAGTCCTTGTATTCTTCCTGTTTTATTCCCCCAACTTCCCCATCTCCAGCCACGCAGCTATTTGGCAGGCAATTTCCAAAAGCCATTAACACACAAAAGCTATATTGTCTACCAAACTGCACTGTAAGCATCTGAGATATTTTTCTCATACAGTTGTCTTTACTGGACATAACTCACTAATGGATGAGCTTGCCACATAATAAGGATTAGCTTGGATAAACAGACTGGTAGCTTTAGAATGTTATCTCTTTAAAGGTTTTGGTTTGGTTTTTATTTTTAATAAAACACAGTCCATCTCTCCTAATCCGTTCACTTGATACAGGTATGTCTGAAAAGGAAGGGGATAAGAAAGGTTAATTTTACAAGTCCTTCCCCATTTTGGCCTGGTTTTCTATGTTTCAGTGGTTCACTCCCTGTTTTATTTTTGTGTACTGAACCTCATCCTAAGAAAAGAAGAGCTAGGTGAATTAACAGTTGAAGTCAAAGAAACCCATTTCTTTTTAAACCGAGTAACTATTTTTATTCATCAAGGGTGAGTGGTGTGCTTTATTAACTCAAGGCTTAAGTGGTCTAGGGGGGCAACAAAATTTGTCATTCATGAAGTTCAATCAGTTGCTTCAGAGCCTAAAAACTTCCAGGGACTTAACCTTCTCTCAAGTGTGAAACCCTCCTGGTCAAGTCAACATCAATTTAACTTGATTACATGTATACTAAAGGGTCTCTGAAGTTTGCTGGTCATCAGTGCATACTAACATTTATGTTCACCACCAACACTGTTCCCTCTCCATCCCCATCTCCTTCCCACAACTGGGAAGAGTATGAAACCTCAAGTTCAGATACAGGTAGTCCTCGAGTTACGATGGTAATTGAGAATGGAATTTCTGTCACTAAGCAATGCGGTTGTAAAGCACAACATCACATGACTGCATCGCTTAGTGACAGTAATCCCGGCAGTCCCTATTGCCGTCGTTAATCAAATACCACCAGTCATTAGGCAAGGAACCACCCCAATCCAAGCCACTTCTGGCTTGGTCCCTCCCAGCCCCAAGCCTCAGTAAGGTAAGGGACTGCCACCTCCTCAAGTCCCCCCACCTGCCTATCTCCTCCACATCTCTGCCCTTTTGGCCGCCTTGCACTCCACTGCTTCTGCTGGCCTTGACGCCCTGCACAAACTGGACCTACCACCCTGTTGGCCCTGCCGCCCCTAGCTGCCAACTTTCTCCCACTGCTGATGAGGCATGCCCAGCCTGGCCCTATGTGAGGCAGCTACTGGCTGCACCAGGCCGCCTTCCCGAGGCCATTTGCATCATGGGCTGTTCTTTTGATACTTTGGAAAGCCTCAGGAAAAAGGCCTGGCATGGCTAGCAGAGGCAGCAGGGCTATCTGGGGGTGGCAGAGCCAGCAAATGCAGGGTGGCAGGGCCAGCAGAGGCAGCAGAGTACAAGGCAGCCAAAAGGGCAGAGATGGTGGGGGGGAGATAGGTGGGTGGAGTTGAAGTGCACCTGAAGTTGTAAGTGTAGGCAGGCTGCCAAGCACCCAAATTTTGGTCACATGACCATGGGAACGCTGCAATGGCCATAATTTCAGGGACTGGGTGTAAATACCGTTCATTCAGTGCTGCCATAACTTTGTATGGTTGCTGAACGAATGGTCATAACTCAAGGACTACCTGTACTACATCACGCTTTCAAGATATTACTTGACTTTAAACACATGTTTTGGAGCTCATCATCTTTAAAAGCATGTTCCTGATATCCCACTGTTTTCCTCACTAGGTTAAAATAAATATTCATCAACAGCAATCTGTACTTATGAACCCTTTAAGGCTCAGAAGAACATCAAAGTCTGGAACTGAAAGAATAGGGCTTAAAGTATTATGCATGCTTGTTTGTTAAAGTAACCACAATTTATTCCAAAGTACAATTGCACCCTGAATCTGGAGCTTTCCATGTCATATTCAGGCCCTTCTCAATAGGTCAGAATCCATTAGAACTGAGGCTTTCTGCTTCACTTCCATGTCTAATGAGATAGCAGTGGCAAGGAAAAGTACTAATGACATCCAACTTCCTGTTACAAAAACATATTTTGAACATATATTGTCTTATCCCTTTCCATTAAGATCTACATGAGCTCAAAATGTTAGATGTCACATGTTGAAACTGGGCAAAGTCAAAATTATTTCCATCACTCCCAATACTGTTTATCTCATTGAGCACAAAAGAAAATATGGCTTCCTCTCTCAACTCTTCCCCAATCCATTTGCACAAATCGACAGAGACAGCATTCCTCCCCTCGCTTCACGCATCTGCAAAATTTTCAAAGTGTAGATGTGACTGGATCTATTAGAGTTGTCTAATCTCCCTGCTCAGTTACACAGAGAAGGTTGAAAAAGAACTACCAGAGACACTTATTTTTATAGGGAAGAGCTAAGTCTTCCCTATAAGACCTTTCTCAACCATATTACCATATGGGGTGTTCTTATGAGAGTCAAAACTCATGTTCTACCTTTGATTAATGGGCCCTTTTAGACATGCATGTTTTCATATTCAGATTCTGTTTTGCGAAAGGTTTGACACTAATTAACAATGAAAGAAAGAAAGAGTGTATTTCAAAATATTTAGGAAAAAATCACCCAACTTCATTTTTTAAAATCATACATTGCTCAGTATTAGAGAAAATTACATTGAACAGGACTAGGATGTGACAGCAGTTTCCTCCTATCTGCCGCCATCTTCCATAAGGAAACATTTTCTGACTTTCTGACTTCCGTACATTAAATCTAGACAGATAGCTGAGGAAGGACGTCACATTTAGTTTGTCAAGTTCCGGGCGTACATTTTGTTCCACTTAGTCAGATGAAACATTTATGTTTCAGCCACTGCCACGAAGACAACAGATACGAATGCACACAAACCTATCATTTCTTAACCTGTCCATGTTAGAGATTCTAAGGCATTTCCTTCCATTGTATACTGACAAACAATTAAATGGGGTAGGCCAAGCAACAAGGGCTGGTCTCCGTTGCCTAACAAATTTCATAACTGAGTAAGAAATAAACCTAACCCACTTTTGCCCAAATGCCAGTTCACTAGGATTGGTTTCACACAACATGCTCATGGAGGATATTTTAAACCACGGTTTGCTGAAGAGGACATAGTGACCTAGCTCACCTATCACACCAAACCATAACGTGGTTTGCTTTTTTTAATGCAGTATGCAAACCATACAATATGCTACACTGGGGAGTTAAACAAACAGCATCATCTGTTGGGACCTAGGAAGCATTCCTTCTCTGTTATGGTGCCTGCCCTCTGGAACAGCATCCCCCCAGAATTCGGTAAGGCTCCCACCCTGATGAGGTTCTGAAAGTACTTGAAAATCTTCCAGTTCTTTCTACCTGGCCTTGGAGTAAGGAACTGTTGAGCCCCTGTTGTTTTTTCTTTGGTGTGTTATATGTGGTCTTTTTTTTCTGGATGTACATTATTTTTCCCCTTCTATTTCCTTGGTTTTTTTTTTTTTTTTTACTTTTTAAAGTGCAAGCCGTCCAGAGTTATTTGGAGTCAGGCAGCCTCTAAACTGAATAAAATAAATATAAATAAAGTAAGGTGACTTCACCGTAATTAGTTATTAAGTAAGGGCAGGGACTGTGGTTTACTACAAAACTGGGTGGAGCAATTTTTCTGTGGCCACAGGCCACTGTTTGTACCGTTTTTCATGCAACCCATTGTTCTCCATCCTTGCCATAACATATCAATTCATAGTCACCCCAAGTTTTTTTCAAAAAAATCATGACTAAGCCAGTGGTTTTGTGCTCCTTTTGGAGAAATAATCGCTTGTCAAAATGAAGTTACATGTTCTTCAACTGGATGCAGTGAATTCATTTATCATCCTGTATAAGGAAAGGCCCATTTCCTCCAGAAAGTAAGATGAAGAATGGACAAGGAACAGTTGTTTAAGCAAAGCTTAGACTACAGCTAAGCTTCACTTGCACATCTACATAAACAGATGCCGCTTCACTATTCTCTATGAGACTCCTAAACATATGTTCTGCTTTGAAGGCTCGATTCCTTTTCCTCCACAATGCTTCCTGACTCCATTTCCTGCTCGCGCAGAAAATTTCTCCACAGAGAAAAAAAAGGTGACAAGAATAGTTTCATTTAGAATTGGTCAAGAGAAACTCCAATGTGTTTGTGAACATTTTTATGTACATTATTCTAAACACGTCTATAATCAATTGAGCCTAAACTATCAACAGTCATAATGCCTCTCTTTATGTTAAAAAGGAAATTATTCCTTAGAATAAATCACTCCTCTTTCATTTCCACACAATGCAATTGTTGCTTCTAGGTTTCAATCACTGCATTTATTAGAATTGAAATATGATCTAGGAAGCCTCTTTACTGTATAGCGCTACATTTCTGTTGTGAGGATTGGGGGCACTGATTTACCTTCATCAAAGTCACTGGAAAATTAGTTCAAACAGCAAAAAGTTTATTTTCTAGCCTGTCCCCCCCCCCCCCCACCCCGGTAACAGTGAGTAGCATAACAAAAGTAGCGTAGAAGTCACCAGCATATGAATCACTCCTTAATCATGCATATTTTTCCTGAACAAAATGATTCAGCTTTTCAGAATTTAGTACCTGACTAAATCAGTGTCCTACTTTCTACCCAAGATCACTAGAACATCAAGTTTGGCTACAGCAAAGAAGACTCTTGATATTTCATATAACAAACATAAGAACACACTTCATTCCACTTTCATTTTTGTTACATGTTTGTATTTGCTGTAATAACCTTCTCTGTTCTTTCCACAATGCTCCTGCTCTTAACATGTACCTAAAAGTTGGAAGCCAAGAGTAGATTGTGCACTTCCATCATTAGGACAAATCCTTCTCTCTGCCTTCAAAACTTTGGCTAAGAGTTATTTTGTTACTATTAAACAGGATTCCCATATACATAATTGTAGCTGAAATATTATTTTCTATTCTTAGTTCACTTGGAATCTCAAGCAGGCAAAATGGTGATAACAGTGTCATGGAGAGTCATAGCTTCATTAGAAAAGGAGACAATATTACATGGGTAGATGGGACTCAGAGGAGATGATCTGTGATCATATAGGCCAACTTCTTGTCTTAATTAAAGTTAAAAAAGAAATCAGCATTATATTTAAAATGCATAAGGCAAATGGATGGGGTGGGGAGAATGACGGGGTAAATAATGGCAAGTTTAAATTGATCTTACTTATTAAGAACTGCACAACATACTGAGTTGTTATATTATGATAATTTTTCCCTGAGCACTTCCGTGAAAATACAGCATAATGGTTAATTTCTCAAAAGCACAATTTGCAGTATAGCTTGACTCATATATTTGATGAGCCACGAATGTCAACACACAGACAGCAACTGAATCTAGACACCATACCAATGCAACGTTAAAGAAGCTTAACTATGATTTAGGGCAGGAGCAGACAACTTTTTTGCTTGGTAGAGGGAACACTTTTTTGAAGAAATATTTCTGTCTCTTATAGCCACAGGGAAGGGATCTGCAGGAACGCAGTGATGTCACAGAATAGGCAGGATCAAACTATTTTTTTACTTTTTTTTTCCCAAATCAGAAATTTTACTGCTGCATTTTAGCAGCGTGATTTTATAGCGCTTTGGGGCTGTAACATTGACAAATCATGATGGACTATCACCAAATCAGGACCCAAAACTATGGTCTGAAGTTTATTAGCAATCCATAATTTGGACATATTGAGAGCTGGTATTGTGTTTGAACTGTTTGTTCATTACCGCTCTTGTTTCTCCCTGGCAGCCACCCTAACTGATAAGCAGTTCTGAATTATGCGTTTGTCTTTTTTTATATAGTAATTTTATTTAAAATTACAATTAAAAATATAAAAACTAATACAAACTAAAAGAATAAAAAGAAAAAATCGTGCAGAAAAGAAAAAAATAGAAAAACAGAAAAGAAAGAAAAAATAAGAATACAGTATAGTAAAGAAAAAGAAATATATAAAGAAATGACTTCCTCCTTCATCACAAGTATAAACAATTTCAGTAACTGATCACCTTCTCTTAAAATACAACAAATGATCTCTTCTTCCCATATCCCATCTCTTATCTATACACAAATCCTTAAAGTCTCTTTGTTCAGACCTGATCAGCAAAAGTCCATTAAGGGTTACCAGACATAACAACATGTCTATTTTAACCTCGATCAAACCCAAGCTTTGTTTTGAAGAGCAGTTGCATAATATGCCTCCATGTGCTTGTGCTGCCCAACTTTCAAACACAATTTCACAATATGGATTCTCTATTCAATTCCCAGTCCAATCAGATCTGAAGGCCAAGAAAAGTTTCAAACAAAGGGTCATGGATGAGGCTGCCCAAGATGATATTGCCTCCCTTAAACATGTTAAGCCCTTGAAGTGACTGGCTCAACATAAATCAGCCTCCTAGTTAGAAAAGTATTTTAACAATTTATATGCCTCAACATCTTAGAAGAGCTTTTTTAGAGCTTGTTTTGAACAACTAGATTCCATGGTAAGATATGGGAGGTTCTATGGAGTTCCATTTGAAGAAAGACTGTGTATCTGTGGTGTACCAGCTGTTGCAATCATTGCACACATCTTCTCTGATTGCAAAATATATTCTGCAGAAATGACTATTTACTTAGATTCTTATTTAAAAACTAAAAAAATTCTGTAGAACCCAGGAGAAACTGTCTTCCTTTTTGCGGGGAACAAACCTGCATATCACTAGTAAGACTGCACTTTTTATACCAAAGGCCATTTTGAAGAGGACAGACTATCTAGATCAGACTGGGGTTAACTGTAGGGGTAACGACTTATTATGAATATGTCCCCTGCTTTCTTTGTATTTACTTGTATATTTGTATCAGTTTTATAAATGTGATATGGTCAGATGACTAAATCAATAGTTTCTATTCTAACCTTGATCAAATACACCAGCTTTATATTCCTTCCTTTTACTTTTAATAATCATGACAATCTCAATTACCATCATTAATCAAGGACTACCTATGGATTTTAAGGTGGAAAAAAAGGTTAAATATTTGGGGGTGAATTTGAAAAATAGCAATTGTATGTTGTTTTAAAATAATTACGTTAAGACTTGGAATGAAATTTAAAAAGATATGCTAAGATGGGAAAAATTACAACTGTCATTGTTGGAAACTTCTATTGAAACTACAGACAGAAGATGAGCAAGTTAAGGACTGTATGATAAAATGTGCTAAATTTTTTGGCTACAATGTACAGATGGAACAATGGGAAAATATGTGGTAAAGAGGACTGAAATTTACATTGTTCTATCATCTTAAAGAGAATTTTTATAAAATGCTGTATCATTGGTACTTGTCGCCTAAAAAATTATCTAAAATGTATAAAGGTACTTCGAATGTATGTTGGAAATGTGAACAAGAAGGGACATTTTATGATCTTTGGTAGACTTGTAAAAAAGGGAAACAATTGAAATGAGATACATACACAGTATGTATACAGAAGATTTTAAAGATTAATATTCAATCAAAACCAGAGACTTTCCTTCTGGGTTTGATGGATAAATGTTAGAAAACACTCATGGAACTTTGTTTTTATATATGACAACAGCAGAAAGGCTATTATATGCACAGAGGTGGAAAGATAAGACATTACCCACAGTGGAAGAATGGATGGTGAAGCTGATGGAGTTGGCTGAGATGGTGAAATTGACAGTTTTGATTCGAGAAAAGACATTGTGTAATTTTAATGCTATCTGGAAACCTTTTTTGGACTTTTTGTGGGAAACAGAAAAAAATGAAAGTATGTTGCATGGATTTGATGATTAGAAATAATCTGGGTTAATAGAAATAATGGAAGTTATGTTTTAAATTTAGAGTAAGAGTTTGATGTATATTGTTACTTATATCTGTTACAAGGAGGGCTGGAAGTCGTTTTTTTTTTTTCTTTTGCTGTTTTTCTCATTTTTCTTTTCTGCACCATTGATCTTTACTATCTTCTTTTCCAATTTTCTTTTTCTTTTTCCTATTCATATTCCTATTCTTTCTCTTAATATTAGTTTTTGTTTTTACTATTATTTTTTTTTAATTCAATAAAGTTATTTTAAAATAATTAATCGAGAACTACCTGTATGGACAATGCAAATAAGGCATCAGAGTTGGTCAGAATGAACTTATGTGAGCTTAAGCATTGTGATGCTAAGCTAGTTAACCACCTGTTCAGCTGCACTGATGGAAATGCTATGCTATTCTTTTCAAGTTTTCCCAATGTAGCTACATTTTGGACTCTTAAGACCTGTACTGGCACTACCAGCAATTCTAGAATTGTACTGAAAAACTGAAAGTCTATAATGTATAATGCAGTTCTCAGTAAGTGGTAAGCTTCTATCTGGGCTATACTACTTTGCACATTTTTTCAAACATGAGTGCATTTTTGGTTTGTTTGGACTGGCCAGGTAAGCTATGACCTGTACAAGGAAGGATTAATTTCAGAATAAGAAAACTAAGTTATACTTCAAAGGCCCAATGCATTTTGCAATATTAGTACAAGACACTGCTATTGGAATTTCTTTTAGTGTTAATGTTATTGGAAAAGATCCACACAGATATATGCTTCCCAGAAATATAAAGCAAAGTGCTAATAATTCCCTAATGGAGTTTTTGAGGAAGCACAGATCAGTTCCACAAGCATTAAACATATCAGCAATATTAGTGTGTGTGTGTGTGTGTGTGTGTGCGTGCACACACACATTCTAGGTTGGGCACTGTTCCTATTTGACAAGGGAGAAATCATCTCAAGCTTTCAAAACAGTAGAAAGTTACACAAATATCAGGAAGCAACCAGTTTAAAATCCTTTTGAATTAAGCAACCAGTTTTAAATCCTTTTGAATTATACCTTGGTTAGAACTTAAGACTTGCCCAACAGATCAAGCAATAAGTTCTACAGGCTAAGCAGATTCCCTCTTTAAGCAAGTTTAAACAAAAAACAAAACAAATATTTGTAATAAAAAAAAGCAACGCTTAGCATCTGATAAAGAGTAGTATATTATCTCTCAATATTGAGGGTTTTGATTTTGGCTATCATCCAGAACTATTCCTATAAGTATAACTACAACTGAAGAAAAAAGCTACAATTCTGGTCCCATTTCTAAGATTTGGGATATGGATTTTCCCTATTCCTACTATCTCTGGAGACGACCATTACTGAACTTTGGATCTTTGACAGGCATTAAAAAATATGGCCACCCATCTTGTGAGATACAACTTTGGGCAGGTAACAGCAATGATAAAAACACCACCATAAAAACAATACAGGTATCCCCAGTTTAAGAACGAGTTCCGTTCCCAAGGTCTTTCCTTAAGTCGAATTTGTATGTAAGCCAGAACATAATATAATACTGTATAAGTAGTATTGTGCAATGAACTTGAACCACGTACAACAACAACAAAAGGCAGGCAACCAATCCAATAACTGTATTACATCCATCCAGCTGTACAGTCCCCTAGGCTCTAACCTTGCTATCCCAGTGCCTGGGGGAAAAGCCAGTCTTAACGGCTTTCTGGAAGTTAAGAGGGTAGGAGCCTGGCAGAGCTCAAAGGGAAGGGTGTTCCATAAGGGAGGGGCCACTACAGAAAAGCACACTTCCTAGGTCCCACTGGATGGCAACATTTGAGGGAAGCAATCTGGAGCGTGCCCACACTATCCAATCTAGTGGGACAGGCAGAGGTGTTCCCTCAGATAAGCTGGCCCTCTGTCATGTAGGGCTTTAAAGGTGATAACCAGTACCTTGAATTGCAGCTGGGAACCATGGTGTAACGGGGCAAAAACTGAGAGGTGGCCATTACCACATGAGCTGCTGTATTCTGGACTAGTTCCAATTTCCAGGTGGTGTTCAAGAGCAGCCCCATGTACAGTGCATTGCAATAGTCCAACTGGGAAGTAACCAAAGTGTGAGTGACCATAAGCAGAGCCTCCCAATGCAGGAATGGGTACAATTGGCACCCAAGATGTAGCTGTACAAAGGCCATTCTAACCACGGCTGCCACCTGCTTCTTAAAAAGAAGCCACGAGTCCAGGAGGACCCCCAGCTCTGTCTGAGAAAGTGCTAACCCACTGAAAGTCAAAGACTTTCACTAGTCCCAGGGGGGCCAAAAATCCAAAGCCACTCCATTTTGTTATGGTTGAGCCACAGCCGGTTCCTCCCCATCCAGATCCTCACATCCTTCAGGCACTGGGTCAGCACTGAAATGGTGTCACCTGCCCAGCTAGGGGTAGAGATATATAATTGGGTATCATCTGTGTACTGATGATACCACACCCCATTGGATGAGCTCACCCAGCAGTTTCACATATATGCTAAAAGGGAGCAGTGAGAGACCTGAACCCTGAGGCACCCCACACTGTAGGGGCTTAGGGCTGAACTACTCCCCTCCCACCAACACCAACTGCTACCAGCCACAAGGAAGGAGGAGAACCACTCCAAAACAGTGTCTCCCATTCCCAAGCCCCAATATAGTTGTTACAAAACCATTTGGCTCCTTTCCTGATGTCAATGTGCCTGGACCTTTATTGAAGTGTTATACCATGTTTGTTGCACTGCAGTGCAGACAACCAGCAATGTACTCAGTCTTAAATTCAGTTGAAATTGAACACCATAGTGGCTGCAGCCCAAGTGACCCATGCCTTAATGCAATGAAAACACAATTCATCTTGAAACAGTGAGTGGGTTGAGCTTTTCAACAGCTCCCCTCCATTCCTGGTGCTACCTAGGACCCAATTCCATTTATCACAGTAGTAAAATGTAAAGGGGTATCATCATGTCAGCACCTTTTCCAAAGGGACTCCTGAGTAAGGTTGAGCTTAATTATACATCAAATCTAAAGAAATGATGTATTCAAGCACGGATTATATTTTTCCACAAACTTTGCAAACCATTTTACTAAGAAGCAGAACTGCTGGCAAAACTTTTTTTCCCACTTGATTACTGGAGTCCAAGTAAAACTGAATGCTAAAGGTGGCCTGCCAGCATTTAGCATCAGTCAGCCTGACAGTTCTGATGTTAACAAGCACCTTGACCATTTCACATGGGAAAGAAGGCAGGAACTAATGAAAGGGAGAAAGAGTACAAGTCATGCCTCTCAAACTGCAAACTGATCATGCTCCTCCACCAACACAACCAAAAAAGGTTTTATTCATACGCCAGCTCCTCAAAAGAAGACCCCACGTGTAGGTTGTGGCCATGCTACAAAACTCTCAGCATGCCTATTAGACAGCAAGTTGCCAGCTCAGACATTTGAGTCAACACCTTCTTGAGGAGAGATGTGTAATTCAGCAGGTAGCAAAAACAGATTTTCCTAACCCCCTCCTTTTCCAGGTAGAAGAACTTTTTTTTTTCTTTTGGAAAAAAAAAAGCAGTGAGAACTCTAGGACAAAAGGAGGAAGAAGGTATGTGCTGATGGGGAGGAGAAAGAGAGAGCTAAGATCCTCCTCCAAACTCTGATTAAAGTTGGCATTTTCAGGAAGAAGTATTTTCCAAATAACAAAATCACACTGAGGTAAGTATCAGTTCCAAAACTAATCTATTCTCCAGAGGACTAAGGAAATGTTAACTAAGTACTGTGTTAAAATCAGATCTGCTTGTGATTTTTTTTTAGCTACTCTACATTTTTATCTCCTTTGGCACTAATTGTCTTACATGTGACAAATTCAACTTAAGAAGAATGTTTAACATTCTCCCTTTTCTTGGTTTTTTTTTTTTTTTAAATAAAAGCTTGGTTCCACTGATTCTTTTTGAGACTCATCTGTCTCCCAAAGGAGAGGAGACTGATTTCCCTAGTCACATACTTCAGTGCAGGGCCAGGATGTGCCATTATAAAGTTCTCCTCTCTCTCTCCCTCTCCCTGCCAGGAAGGCACACAGGTTGTGCTTGCCCTCTCTTTCTCACATGCCACAGTTGGTGGGAGGCTAAGAGATGAGATGTTCTCTGGAAGATAGGTGGTGACAGAGCAAATTACCAAGCTGTTTCACTGTGGCTGGAGATGGAACAAAGTCATGTCAGGCTCCTGGAAAAACTGGTTTGAGACCTCCACCAGCCTTTTACCTATGGGGTCAGCCCTGTTGTTGCTCCATGAAAAGCCAACAAGGTAATTGTTTTCTTTGCTTATTTATTTGCTAGATATACATCCCATCTTTCCTTCAGGCACTCAAGTAACCATAAATACCACTCCCTCCTCCCATTTTCCTTACAGTAACAACCTGTCAGGTACATTGGCCTAAAAGAATGTAACCCAGTGAGCTTCCGTGGCTGCGGGTGGACCTGAACCCGACTCTCCCTTATTTAACATCTACTCACATCCTCATATTTCATTGTCCTGAAGCAATATTCTGCTCAGCTCCACTTCCAAGCAATTCAGTTCTTATTATGACTCTTCTGTTATAAAATGATCCAAATTAGGCTAAAAAACCAAAGTCTCAGCTTCTGTCAGATTCACATGAACTAAATACCTATTTTCTTATTTATCTCAGCTACCTTAATAGATATAGCCACACTATATCCACAATAAAGCCATTTGTGGCTACTATATCCTATCTGTTCTATTTCAAAACCAGCCATTTATGTTAATCTATAAAATATATTTAAGAAATACAATTTAAGCATGCTTATAAAAGCCAAGCCAAGCCAACCAAGCCAGCCAGGCTGATCCTTTGATATGAACTGAACTAAAGAAGTCCTACCTCAAGGAAACAATGGCCTTTCCTCTAAGTTCAAGCAAGTAAAGTTGATCTTAATTCATATTTGTCATATTCATATTTCTCATGTCATAGGATAGTGATTCTCACCTTTCTATATTTTATCCCATCATTTGGTCTATCCAAGAACCTGATTTGCACAATATTTGGCTGAATGTGGGCTTCACTTGAAGCCTCTCAGGATGCCCCACTTGAAACTTCATCAAAACAAAAAAAGCTGATGGGTTTTGCCACTGTAGCCCATAAGCTACTAGAGTACCTTTAAACTAACTCTGAAATTTGCTCTAAAATGCCAGAACCTGCAAATGAAAGCATGGCCTTCATCAGATAAGGTTTATCTTAACTGATTCTAAAGCTCAAACATAATTAATAATTTATTAAACTTGAATGCCACCTGAATCTCAACGATTCTGCAAATTGAGGGATGCCAGAATCAACAATAAATAGTGCATGTGTTTGGATAAGTACACTTGTGAAATACTTCAGCTATAAGTTAGAAAGGTCATGCAAAGAAATAACCTGAAAGTTTGTCATAAGGCTTAGCAGTATTTGCATCTGAACAATGGGACCTGATGGCAAAATGCAATTGTGATTTCCTTATAAATGTTATCAAATTTAATCCAACATATTAGCTACAATGTGAGCTTTGAGACTATCAGATTCCTCCTCAACCATAGATTTCACTGGGTGATTTTAGGTCAGTCATTCTATCTCAGCTCAATATATTTCAAAGGCTGCTCTGAGGATCAAAAAAGGGGAAAAAAAGAGGCAGATTTACAAATGCAATAACAAATAGGTGAAAGATTTATACTACCTGAAGTGAAACCAGAGTATAATAGATACGTGCACAGTCAGCCAGATGTTTAGACTGGACTTGGCATTTTTATCCATCTATCAAGTCCTTCCCAAGGACCTGGGATAGGCAGTTGTTTGATGGTGTTAAAGGTATTGTCACAGGATGTAAGCTGTTCCAAGTAAAGCTGCCTTTTGCAACTGACTCATGGTGATTTTGTCAATGCCAGTGGTCTTCAAGTGCTACTCTGGATGTTTTGGGATTGCACCCAAGGCACTCATCATCATCATCATCATCACCATCACCATCACCATCACCACCATTATCATCATACCTTTGATTCATTGTTGACTCCTGGCAACTGTCTGGACAAGTCCC
The DNA here is from genome assembly GCA_030867105.1 of Liasis olivaceus. Taxonomy (NCBI): domain Eukaryota; kingdom Metazoa; phylum Chordata; class Lepidosauria; order Squamata; family Pythonidae; genus Liasis; species Liasis olivaceus. Next base: position 83,483,000 of record CM061350.1, read on the forward strand.
TGCAGTTTTCTTGGCAGGGTTTTTCAGAAGTAGTTTCCACTCCCTCCTTCCTAGGGCTGAAAGAGAGTGACTGGCACAAGGTCACCCAGCTGGCTTCTTGTCTAAGGCAGGATTAGAACTCATGGTCTCCCAGTTTCTATCTTATGCCTTAATCACTACACCAAACTGGTTATTATTATCAAGGCTATTTAAAGACAACATTCAATTAAGGAGATTGTTCCCATTTTTCTTAAAATGATTGGAAAGCTAAACATATTGGAGTTAAATGAAAAATGACAGAATACAGCCAGTCAAAGCATCAAGGCAAGTCCCAAAACTAAAAGGTAAGCTAGCGAAGCCATGCTGCAATCAACAAGGTGAGTTAAAGAGAGTTAGTCTGCTCATGACTATATGGACACAACCATTTAGTTTTATTGGCAACAATATGGAAGGGGATAGCCACTGCTTGCCTTCATTTCTAGTGGTCTCCCACCCCAAGTATTAACCAAGCTCAACCCTGCTTAGCTTCTGAATATAGAATCTAGTTAGCCAGCTCCTACCAACCTGGTGTGATTTAAATGACAAACTACATGCCAAATAAGAAAACAAGTATGCCATGCTGCCAATGATGAACACAATCAATATCAGTAAGTGAAAAGTTCTGGAGAAAACTGCAAAAGGAGAGCCACCCCAAAAGCATCGTGTTGCATTAATGAGGACGAGAAGAACAATATTAAGGTAAAGCATGAGTTTTAGCAATAATAGTTTTTTAAAGAAAATGATAAAATATCAAGCAACCTGATCTCATGGGGAAAGAAAAGAAGATGATATACCCAATCAAAGATTATCCCTCCTTAGTTATTTAAAAAAAAATTGGTTTCATTTAGAGAAATTGTTTTTAAATTATATTCTGTGGAAGTTCATGATTCTTCAGGAACATGCACAAAGGTAATTATAACAAATAAATGACAAATTTCTCTCAGAAGATCACTTCCCAGTAATATTCATCTTCTGCTGCAAGAGGCACCCTCAAAGGAATGTTATGTGCCTAGTTTGACATATTATCTACCCTCCTTAGAGCTATCTTTACTTATATTGGCATCTATCTATCTATCTAACTATCTATCTATCTATCAAATCTGTCACTGCCCATCTCGTTGAAATGACCCTGGGCGGTTTACAAAGCAGTTAAAATCAATTAAAATTACAACGTACAATAATATTAAATAAATAGATCCAAGGGCAGATTTAAAATTGGCAGTCACTTGGGGAGCGTCATCAAGGCACTAGCCACCCCCAGGATTGGATAAGATTGTTGTCACCCCACGCAAGCTGGCAGAGCCAGGTCTTTAATCATTTCCGGAAAGCTGGGAGGGTAACTTTTTTTATTAAATCTGTTACAGCTGTCCGCTCCAGAAGACCTTTTTATCATTTCACTTCTCCCTCTCATAAATGGAACATCAGCCACAGATAACAATGACAACACAAATAAAGGGGTAAGCTCATGAATAGAAATCTCAGCAATGGAAAAGTGTTCTTTAGCAGCAATTGACATGGTTTAAATATGTATGCTATTAATATGGAGTTCTATAACCAGGAAACAGTTAAATTTGAAAGTTTGGATTTCATCATTTGGGGCATTGTAAAACTATTCAATGAAAAGAAACTAATTCCTTTTAAAGTAGTTCAAATGGTAGACTAAAATATCTTCAAACATTACACAACTTCCGAAACTTTTCTTGATCTAGTTTGTTCAAAGTCACTCCTCCATCTATTTTTAGAAGGTATTTTAAAAATGTAGACCATGAAGTGCTAAGCAGCACATCAGATCTAGTGGGTCAAGTTATATAATTGCAGGGAACAGGAAAGAATGAGGGGTGAAGAACATGGCAAGAATTCTTTCTCATACCTTGTACACAGTACAATAGATGTGCTTTAACACAATGAATAATGCCTTTGTGGTGCTTTTTAATATGGAAGCTCTACGGTGCTACCAATATTAACTTTTGCCAATTAAAACAAAATTGGCAGAAACCCTATATATACCAAAGTATTATGACCACAGGCTTGATACACCATTCTTTCAAAAGGTGCATATTGGATCTGGTCACAAATATTACTGTATCTGCTTCTTTAAATATACTGTAAAGGAACATTCCCACCAGCACACAGCATGCTGAGACGTCTATCCACTTTTTCTTAGAAAATAAAATGTGCTGCAGGGTTTTTTTAAAGAAATGTCCTTAAAAGCACCATGGTCTGCTATCCAAGACTAAACAAGATGGGATGAAATTATGTGTCCAAACAATATAAAATAACCGTGAGCAGCCCTGAACTCAGATAGCTGTTTAGGGTGGCAGAGGGAGATGAATTCTTGTCAACCTTATATAGAAAGAAGAGCTTTATGAAAGAAGGTGGAAATGCTTGGACCTTTTTCTCCCACTCAGCTAATGCTGCTACACCACAATTCAGTTTGAAGATCCCCATAGTTGTGGCTTTTTTTGTAAGAAAAGATCAAGAAATCTAACCGCTGCTTATCAATTTAGCTTAGTATTGTCTAACTGTACATTCTCATAGCACAATCACTAGACTACATGGGGATGTAGGCCAGCGTTTTACAAACAGAAGGAAGTGCTATTTCTGTACTACAGTACTTTGTCAACACAGAGTAGATTATATTCAGTTTTGCTGGACCTGTCCAACCGCAAGCACAATCTCACTTTGTTTCTTAGATCTTTTCAGAATGGTGCAGCATTAATTATAATTACAAAGCATACAATCACATATTGTCTTCCTAAAACTTTTGTTTCTTTCCTTCTAATAGGTGATCAGGCTATTCAACACCTTCAGACCCTAACATACAAAAGTGAAGATCGATTTAGACTAACTAGCCCAGTGGAAGCAACTGGCAGCCCAGTCAATACATTCCATGCCATAAAAAGTTCATCCTTCCCAATGACTAATACACCCTTTTAACAGCTGCAGCATCAATTTAAATTCAAAGCCCACTCCCTCCTTTGCAGTCCTAAAAGACCAGTCACTGTTGCTGCCCAACTACATACTCCTACTTACATGCCTGGAACGCTGCTCTTTGGCTTAATTCCCCACCCCACACCGCCCCCGGATCCTTTCTAATTCTCCCCTTTCTCCCCGTTCCCAGTGATTGCATTTCTCCTCTTTCCCCATTATATATTCACACTGAATATCAACTGCCTACCCCTCCTTATGCCCCCATTCCAGGTTTTCCCTATACAAATACTTATCAGGATGCTTTTCATAGTATAAAACCAATGATCAACTAATACAGAAAACTACCTCCAAACTTCTATTTTAAAAATATTAATTAAATAGCCCAGGATCTAATTATGATAAGTTAAAAAAAAAATCATCTGGAATATGCCAGGTCATGAGTCACTCTATAGCTTGCTTTAAGTCACTTCTGAAAGGAAGGAACTACTTGCCCATAACTATGATTTTTACAGGTTTTCATATTTTCCACCAGTGTCAACATGAATGTTTATGCTTTTATTGCAAACATTTCCAGTGGTCCAATGGGTAGTAATATATTGAATCAAATAATTTCTGAAACAGAACCATCCAAGTGGAATATGCTTTAAAATGAGAGGAGGAGGAGGAGGAGGAGGGGGGAGAGGAAGAAAAGGGGGGAGGGGAAGGGGAAGGGGAAGGGGAGGAGGGGAGGGGAGGGGAGGGGGAGGAGATGATGATCATCTCTATTGTGACCAGGAAGAAAAGCCACCCACTTCCTGAGCGTCAGATGATTAAAACTGGAGTTACTATTTAGACTTTTTAGATAAGTCCATTATATACCAAAGCCACCCCACTGTCAAAGAGTGGTCCAAATGGAAGAGTAAGGAACATCTTATTTTACTATTGGCACATAACTTCAAAACATCTTTGAAATGCAAGACAGAGCAAATCAGACAATTCCAATTGGAATAATGCCGACCTTGTGAAATTATTATGAAACTGTGTGATATTAAAATGCCCTAGAATGCAAATGATATTGTAAACACAATGCTGCGTGATACGTGATTTCGTAAAGCCAGAAAGAATAAGAAGCCTCTGGCCTAAGCACTGCCCAATTACAGCAACAACAAACAAGACTGTGGATTTCTGAAGAACGGGATCCACATAACAGAATGAAAATGCTCGCCAGTCTTCCCCCTGTCTATGCAGACATCATCATTGCAAATCAGATGCTACCTTCAGTAAAGTAGCCTGAACTCAGCCATTTCTGATCAGGTGTACAAGCAACTAACATAACCTCTTGACAGCTTTCCTTTGCCCATGGACAATACCCCCCCCCCTTTTTTTTGTCAAAGAGAGTACATGCAAGCCACTACACTGATGGGTAATCAAGTTATATCTGGATTTCCTTCTACATGCCTAACACAAAGAGAGGCCAACATGCAGCCTTCACTCAACCTCCCTGTACTTCATTTTTCAAGAAATGAGTCTCCCTAGATCTCAGTAGGCTTAGTCTTTTAAGAGACATTCCGATTAATACGTTCTCAAGCTTGTTGCTCATTCCCCCTCCCCTTCAAAGGATAATAAGCGGCATATAGGTGGTGTTAATCGAGAAGACAAAAATACACCTTTTGTCTGTTACTGGCTTAAGGAAAGGAGTGTTCAGAAAGCAATTCAAGCCAGAGATGGCAAGGAAGTAGTTTTCTGACATGCTTTTCCTTCTGCATCCTTTGGCAGCAGCCAAACATTGTAATGACAGTCCCATCTCTCGCCCCACTACTGACAGGCCTTACCTCCAAAATACAGAGCTGGACCCACTGCTTTGCCTGAATTTGTCTAACAGCACCACTGAACCCTTCTTTAGTTCTAAATACTGTCGGTTTCTCTCAAGGCAACAAAAGAGAAACCTGCAACTTCCCACTTGTATCCCAAGAACACACACACATACTTTCTAAAATAACAGCATTTCCATGTCAATCATGCAAAGCACATACCCCAAAGGCTATCCCTGCGAGTGCTTGTTTCTCCCTCTCCACAACTTTAAGGATATTTCCCTCACTTATGCTCCAAACACTGAGTTCCCACAAAAAGTGGAAGCTGACAGTTTCAACAACACACAGCACACCTCAGGTTCCCTTTTCGCTTGACCTTCCTGGATATAGTCTGAGCAAATTACTGTTTGCTTTTATTATTTTTCTTTCCATTTCCAGCTAGTAGGCCATCAACAAGCTTTAAAAAAAGAAAAAGTTTACCACCACTGTAATTGGATACAAGAAGGTTACCACAACAGCTGGAGTGACCATGTAAGGAAAGGCTTCTGGCATTTGCCTTGTGTCGAAGTATTTTTCTTACAGCCTTAGTCTCAAAGATACATACATTGCTTTGCCATCAGGCCCTCTAAAAACCGTACCTTATAACAAATATGAAGCACAAAGACACTTGATGTTCACTTCTTCTATCAGATTCCTAAAAAGCACCCCCCTGAAAAATGAACCCAATCAGATTTTAGCTTCCCATTTCGTGTAATCAATACGGCACTCTATAATATAAGAATTGACACCAAAAGGCAAATAAACTGGATGGAAGGAATGTCTGCTACCTTACCATTTTAATAAAAAAATAACTACCAAAGGACCTGCAAAGGTTGCAATCATGCTTTCTTTTCTGGAAAATAAAACAAAAAGAGTTGTATTTGTTGCCATCCCCACCAACTACAGTGATCAGGAACTGAGGCTACTGAACAAGGCCATGGTTATGACATTAAGGCACACTTAGGAGCACAGCAGGGATGAACAGACTTCTGGCTCATCAGATTCCACTGTGTTTATTAGATCTTCAAGATTCATCCATCAAAGTCAAGTGTAAGAGGCACATTTTAAATTTTCAAAAAGTGTTCCTCTAAGCCCACCTTGATATTATGAATTTGTGTTGTGTTGAATTGAACCCACTATCTGTTCAAACGTAAGTCTACTCCTGATACCCCACAGATCTTTCAAATATAGGTGTGTTTTTTTTTAATTACATTTTTGATAAACAGTGGGAGGTAAGAACCCTTGTCAATCAACTGTGGATCATCCTTAAGGTGTACAAGTAAGCTTGATGTACCTCCTGTCCATCTTTACGATCTACAGAAAACCAAGCCTTTTTCACTCTCTATAGGCCAGCTTCTTTAACAAGACGACTCTATAGTAAAGGGGAGTTGCAACAAGAAACCCGAGCTAGTTAAAGATTATTTTTACCGGGGGCCAAGGAAGCATCACCTCGTCTTCACAAGTATTCGAAAGAGAAGCACTTTCTAAGGCATGATTTTCGCTTCCAGACACAGAATGCTTGTGGGCTTGGATGTAGACAGCATCAATTCCCGCCCCGCTGGGAGAAGAGACGGGAAGAGGAGAATCTCCCCTTTTTCCCCGAACTCTTTTGAACATCACCACCTCACCCCACCCCACCCCACCCCACCCCTGGAAGATCACATTCTTTTTCAGCAAAAAAGGGAACTTACCCGAACGGAAGAAAGCTGCGATGTCTGCGGAATCCTTGGCAGCGTCTTCCGCCCCTTCCCCAGCCGCGTTGCCGCTGTTCGAGGAGGCGGTGGTGGAGCCGCTCATGGCTACTGACTGAGGTCGGTGGCTCCTCCGGATCTGATCCCTCAACTACCGCCACGATGATCAGCCTCCTTCCTAGATCCTGACAGCAGGATGACGGGAAAACGAACCCCTGTTTTTTCCCCCCGCCGGATCCCCGGCTTCACCTTCTAGCAAAAATCGAGGAAGAAATCCATCCAGAGACACGGTGGTGGCGATGCTGCAAAGGTGGGGGGGGGGGCGGGGGGGGAGAGAAAGAGGTGGCTGAATGGATGGATGGCTCGAGGAGCACAGGCAGGAGCAAATGGTTACAATAATAGGAGGAGGACACGACGAAAGGTGTGCGCTCAGCGATCACCGTTCTAGGAGAGCCCCCGGCAGCCCCTCCAGAGAGGCAGGGTGTGCGGCGCATGCATAAGTAATGGATGCATGCGGGAGCAAAAAAAAAAAAAAGAGAGACAATCGCAGGAGGGGGAAGGGAGGGCGCATGGATGTTGATGGGAGGAAGGGGCTGCAATCAATGCAGCAGCAGAAAGCCGGTGAGAGGGAAAAAGAATGAAAGCAGGCGGCAGCGGGCGTGCAAGTTGGTGGAAGGTTATTGCGGTCTTTGGGGAGCCAGGCAGGAACAGCTGCGTTAGCAACAGTGCCCTGGACGGGAGCTGAAGCCGCCCCTCTCCTCCATCTTGATTGCAATTGCAAAGGTGGGTGGGAACAGAGGAGGAAGGAAGAGAGTTCAATCCCCGCCCAGGGAAGTCAAGGGAAAAGAAAAAGAGGGAGAGAGCAGCACTGGGACGCAGAGAGGGCAGCCTGTCGGAAAGCTCCGGACGCCTCCGTCAGCCTTCGGCAGGTTGCACAGGAAGAAGCAATCGAGAGCGGTGATTGGAGCGCGCGGCTAAAGAAAAGAACGGTCTTCTATTGGCTGGGAGCGCGTTAGAAGCGGCTGCCAGAGTCCAGGCAGGGAATCCCCTTTAACACAGTACATAGATACTTTAGTCGGTTTGTGCGTCTTGTTGACCAAGAGGATCAAAGAGCGCCCTCTTTCTGGGGGAGGCCATCATAAGGCGTGGTGTCTGCAACTGAGATTTGCGAAGGACCCGCTCTCCTCTCCAAGAAATGCCCCAGCCCGGTCTCCCTTACCCAACCAATAATTACAGTAGCCCGAAAAGCTACGTTCGCTTTTGCATCCCGAAAGGAAGGTGGGGTAGAGGTAGAAGGGATCTCTAACCTCTCGTTTGAAATAGTTGGCACGAGCCATCTTTATGCTGACAATGGGGAAGGCTTCACGAGGCAACAATGATCGAGATCTACCCAGTGAAGTTTATAGGGGTGGAGGTGGGCGCCCGAATCGGAAAGCGTTTTCTGTTCCCAGCTCAGCCTTCACGCGCAAGATTCGGAAGAGACCCAAGGTTGTAACGGGCATACATTTTTATAATCTGCCCCTGCCAAAGACTGGGCGTTTTACCCGGCAATTTTATGACTAGCAAGTTCAATTGAGTTTGAATAGGATGTGCTCCCAAGTTAAGCCCTTTCAAGATTGCTGTCCTTATTTGTCAGGAAAACCTATATCTTTCCACTTTTTTTTTTTACAGTTCAATTTCCGTTTTCCTTATTAAGATCTCTTTCTCTCTTTTTCTTTCTTTCAGCTATAATATATGTGTTCCACTCCCTTGTGCGAATTCGTTATGTTGTATGTCTGGAGTCAGACCATATGGCAGCATTTCTACCGTTTTATTTGAAGATGATCTCATGCAACATTAAAATTTGGGTGTAGCTACAAGGGGTGGGGGAAGAGAACAGACTTTCAGTGGCTCCATGCTGAGTCTTTAAATAAGAACACAAGAGTTGAACTCACCAGCAACCTGTGTTCCGGTCTCCCTCCGGATATTAGTGTGATAGTTCAGCTTTAGTTCAGGGATTTCATCTTGTCTTTTGGGAGCCTTCCTGCAATTTCTCAACAGTGTGCTCAATTCTGCAATATTGATTTGAGTATCATACTTTTGATCTGGTATCCGCATACGCTGTATCCATATTTTAGCTCCTTTTCTCTCTCTCCTCCATTTTGTATTCTCCAGGGTTTTGAACTATGTGCTCAGTTTTTAAAAAGGGTATTTTTCTTTAGGATATATAGTACAATATGTTCAAAATAAGGCTCACCACTGATGTTGTAATATGCTGTGGGTTGCTCTCCTTCTTGCAGTGATTCAGAAAAGCTGATCCACAGTTACCTGGGGGTCTGTAGAGATCCACCAAGCACTGTTCCATGTTTGCTGCCAATCAACTGGCCAGACCAGAGCCACTCATTACCACAGCTCCAGCTCCCCTGGATGCTCCCAGTGAACTGGTTCATAAACATGGATCAATGGCTAAAAACTAGTTCACTGACATATGCATGCAATAATATAAGGAGCAATGTAAGTCATAATATTCAGGAAAGGGGCAATAATGAACAAGCTGTGGGTTACCAACTGGGAGTCCACATTTGCTATGCTAAGTGAAACTGTGATCTCACACAAGCAAAAAAAGTGCAAATACGGAATCTGACATCTAGGGTTTCGCTGGGCTGGAGATCCACTCAACTCCTAACCCCACAGCACTCAGAAATTTCTGCTGAAGAACATTCTTGAACAACAAATGTCTTCTAGTGATTTGTTAATGTTTCAGTGAGACATCTGAAAAGATATCTGCAGACATACTTTCAGGGATGATACTTGTTTTGCTAGTGAAGCTAAATGTACCCAACCAAAAACAGTTTGTGGAATAACTTCAGATTTAAGAATTTCCATTTCTTCCTGGGATTTGGAGTTGAGGAAGATATGGGATTTTCTTCATTTAATGTATCAGGTTTGTCTTACAGCATAAATTATACTTTTGTTGGTTTCCTGCCTCAGATGGAAGAAAACAGTCACCAATTTGGCAAATGCTGGCAAAGAGGACTCTAGGTGCTTAAAAAAAAAAATTGGCGCCATATTTGCCTATAGATGATGCCAGCATGCCCGAGCAGAAAATGCCTATTCACATTTTAAGCAGCTATTACTGATTATTTATGCATAACTTCTGCCAACTCAAGGGCCATACTGGGGTTCATGTAGCATGCTGAGGACTACATTCCAAATGTGGATAGGGTCAGGTCCCTGATTTGTTTCAGAGTTCTTAGAGGATGAAATTGGAGACTTAAGCTTCTAAAAGGCTTAATCATATACAGTATTTTGACCTTTAAAACATGCCCATAAAAAAAGGAGTATTTTGACTCCACCCACACAGAGAGCTTTAGGGGCCACAAAAGTTCCTCCCCCCACAAAAAAGCTTTTGCCTGCCAGTGAGTTCCATAATGACAACAAGGATATCTCTGAATGCATTCTATATGATGTATCTTCAATATTCATGTAACTGGGTCATTGATTACTAAAAATTTGTAGAACCTTCCTGTGGAAATTTATCTGCTGCTGGGCAGAAACATTTTGGACATGGGATTTTATCACTAGTGGTAGGCAAAAAAGAAACAAGAGCCCAAAAATGAGCACAAAAATAAATGAGATGGCAATCTTAGGTAAAACAGCAGTAGAAGATGGATGTGTAAATTGTCATATATTCCAAAATCACGGTGTTAATTGGGAAAACAGAAGAACATTCAACTAATAGGAGAACAAAAGTGCCTATTTAAACAATTGTAGTTTTTTAGCTGTACAGCTCAAAATCTAGCCATGTTGCCTAAAAATGTAAAGAAACATACCTGTTGATTAGGTGTCACTTAATGAGGACAATTATAAGACCTCTTCAACATTATAAAAAAAAAGTTTAGGCATCATAGTATTGTAGCTTGTATGGAAACCAGTGTATTTAGCGACATACATATGAGGATTCTCCCGAGAATAATTGGAATGAATGCAAGAATGTCTGAAGGATGCTGGCATCATCTGAAGAACATCATCACAGAGGAGGGACAAGAACACTCAAACAACTAATGTTTAATAGGACTCGGGGGGGAGGGTAATACTGGGCCAGTCTAGAAACATCTTTCATCATAGTGCTACTGCTGAATTCACATATCACATTAAATCATTTTTCATTAATCATAATTTAATGAGTAAATCATAATCAGGGAGTAAAGGCAATACACTAAGCCACATAGACAAACCACATAATGGCTTGGTGTAATTTATGAACTATGTTACAGAACTTCTCATTTAGCTATATGGCTAATACTTGATAGATCCCGTCTTTATGAATCCATCTATTACTCTTGTTAAAAAACACTACCACATCTTGCAAGGACAATATTTGTATAAATACCACACGATACTATAGTTTTGCAGTGTTTCAGTTGTGCTTCTAAAAAGATGATTCAGAACATGGAGGGGTGCAAGCGCTGCACCTTCAATTCTTTAAAGCAGTGCTGTACAATCTTATGAAAAGACATGGCTGCTTTAAAGAGTTGCAGTAGGTGCTCCCATATGTATTGAACTGACATAAGGATGTCAGAGCATGTATTTGAAGACACAGTGTCCAAGAAACAACATTTTTGGACCCCTGATCTGATGTTCCCAGGAAGACATACTGAGGAAGAGGTGTCACATATTGATAGCCCTATATATTTGAAATTATATTAAATAATAGAGTAACTCTTCTGGACCAATGTAAGAACAGTAGGGCTACTTTGAAAAGAATATAATACAAATAAATAATAATTCTTAACAAGGAAAAAGTATTTTTTTACTTGTGTTACAAGATGGTATACATATAAATAAAAATAATTTAAGTAAAGACAATTCTGTAGGGCTAAGTTGCCAAAAGAAAGCAGGTTTCAAGGAAGACAAACCTTATATTAGGTCCACCATGAGATCTATGCTGCTCCATCTTAGCAGTTATTTAACCACCTATTTCAAAATTAAGGTGTTGCGGATGGAAAAAGTGCAAAACAGGACAAGCAATATAAACAATTCAAATTACACTCAATTAAGTGCATTTGGCAGCAGATGGATGAAAGAGATTTGTAAGTTTCAATAAATCAGGCTATGGCTTGCTCACTCTGGAGGCTAAACAAAAGCTTGAGGCTCAAGAAGCCTCCGACACAAAAGGGCCTTTGGCCATTACTTCATTTTTTGGCATGACACTGAAGAACTTTACTAGCCTGGACAACTGAGTAATTATTTTTTGTTTAGGTTGCTTTTCACTTCAGAAAAGTTTGAAAATATTCCGCTTTAGGAGTCTTTGCTGGCAGAGAACAGTGGCTCAAAATTAGATCAACAGATCTTAAATATTCCAGATATTTATCTGGCAACTTCATGGACATAGAAAAGTGCAAGTTATTTCCATGCAATTCAATAATGGAGAGTATATAAAGGCTTACAGCACTACACATTTCAGAAGTCTCTTAGTTCCATGGGCTTTTGTTACATCTCACTCCAATGTTCTCCCACACAAAACCCACAATGAAGTTTGACAAACAATGTGATTAGTGTTTGGTGATTTATCATCCCTCCCTTCAATGTGCTTTAATAAACTGCCTTCCTTACTAACTGGGGTGGTCCAAGAAGAACTGCCTGAGATGGGAAGAGAATCCACTGTCCCAAGCAATGTCCTTATTCATCCTCTGAATGGCTACCCTAGAAATAGCTGCAGTGGTGACTGTGACAGCTGTAACACTATAATATCCCTTAGCACTTCCTCAAAACAAGGCATAAAGAGTGGTAGAAGTAGCAAACTGCTCTGCAGAGTTACAACTAAAGAACAGCCTCGTAGGTACAACTAAAGAACTGTTGTAAGTGGCAAGTGGGAAGTATTGGGCAGGCTGCTAACTCCAATTCATTGTCTTATCTTGTTCCATTACTCAAAACAGTTGCTTCATTTGACCTATTAAACCTCACATACTTGGGCAAGATCAAGGAAGCACAAATTACACAGATTTCAGCAAGGTTTCTTTAATGCTTGGACTTTGAAGGAGTATAGGAAGAGTATTGATGCCTTTGAACTTTGATGTTGGTGAAGACTCCTGAGAATAAACATGGAAACAAGTAACAAATGGATCATCAAACAAATCAACCGGGAGTTCTCACTCAAGGCCCAAATGACCAGGCTCAAATTATTTTACTTCAGCTACATTATATAAAGACCTAGCTCTCTGGAGAAGGCTCTTATGCTGGAAAAGGTGGAAGGAAAGAGAAGAAGAGGATGACCAGCAATAAGATGGGTGGACTCATTTACAGTGGCAATGGGTGCACCATTAGAAGACCTGAAAGACCAGGATAGGGACAGATTGCCATGGAGAAAAGTTGTGTATGTGATCGCTAAGAACTGACACTAACTTGATGGCACATAATCAGTTTTAGTGCTACTCTGGAGTAAATACAGAATCTTGGAAGCTATAAAAGAATTTCCCACCCTCATTTATCGTGAGTTAATTAAGGCAGAGGGTTTGAATTATTTGAAATGCTTCCTCCCAAGCTTCTTGCCATCCATACTAAGTTGCCATTTATGAGATAAACTGATAATGGACTTGTTCTCTATCTCTTGATTATGTCTATTCTCCCATTCCTTTCCCAGCCTTCCTACTGTCTCTCGCACTCCTTAAGGAACAGCCAGCCAGACATAGTGGTTCTGTTTGCATAGCATGCTGGCTTGTGACAAACAGAATAATTGTTTTTCAACCCAATTAATGGGTTCACATAACATACTGGACCATAAGCTAACCATAAAAGCTGAGTTTGTACAACACACTAGGCTAAAATGTGCCTAGGTAGCTTACGGTTCAGAATTCCACACAAACCAGACATGCAATTTTTAACAGTTACCTATTTTTTTTATTCCACCCACTAAGTAGCATACCTTGGCAGACCTCAAAAAGCTTAGGGTTCAATCTGGTTAGAACCTGGATGGGAGACCATCAGGAAACACTAGGGTTGTAGGTAGACAGTGAAGTAGAAATCACTTTTTGGAAGAAGGCAATGGCAAACTAAACAACCACCCCATTTTATTTTATTTTGCAAAAAAACCTACAAGGTTGTGTCCATGTAATCACAAGGAGTCTGGCTTGATTCTAATGAGGCCACTTTGCTTCTTATTCCAAGAGTCAAAAAGTGATACAACCCCAAATGAAAATAATATAAATAAATTCAAGTCCTTTTTAAAGGGGGAAAGCATCAGAGGTGCTTTCCCCAGACCTCATACATGAAGAGGCCTGCCTCTGAAATATAACTGACCAATGATCAGTGTGGTCAATATTTTTCATTCAAGCCAGCAAACTACAGTAATCAATTGAAATATAGGTGTCAGGTTTATTCCAATTACTTCAAATGTCCCCTCACCCCCTTATTATTCCTGGGCTGTTGATTTCAATAGACAAAACCAGTGAGAGAAAAAAGTTACATTGACATAGCAAAAAGTTTGAGTGATCAAATGAATAATGTGCCTCCAGATCTCTCAGAGTTCTGTGTGGCCATATCAAAACCTCAAGGGCTGCTTCTCCTGTACTAGTTATTCTCAACCTTGTGCTTTTCAAGTATGTGACACTACAGTCTCATAACAGCTTTCATGATGCCAGACAGGATACCTGTTCATTCCCTCCCTATATTTGCAGGAAATGTAAGTGCACAGAAAATGTAGCTTATCTGAACAATTTGTTTTTGAAAGAAATAACATGAAGTTATATCTTGCTGAGCAGGAATGATGCATAAAAATACCACATCTAAGAGAACCTCATGTTACTTCCAAGAATTTTGCCTATGAGACTTAGGTCATAAAAAGCAACAAATTGTCATATCAAGTATTATCACAATTGTTCAATTTCATTTTTCTAAGAAATTTTATAACAAGAATCAGCTGTTCTAATTAGCAGAAACTATTCTTAATCGGGAAGTTGTAAAGTTTCCTAATTTTTGTGCAGATTTATGGGGGTAATCTGGGTACCCTGCTGTTCTGTAACCAATTCTTTGCAGCAGAATAGCATGCATTGTATAAGAACATCATAGTAGAAAGAAAATATACCACATGAAATACCAGAGTTCATTAGCAGACTGTAAAAAGCTCAGATCCCCACACCAGCTCACAAATGACACAGCCTCACACTTTTACAGAGCTACCTGCATATTTAAGATGAGTCTTGCATAGGGTCCTTGAGGCTATCACAATAACAATACGGTAGCTGGATTCATATTAAACTGCAGTGGGGCTTGTTTGATTTTAATTTGTGTTGTGTAAACAAAGCTAACTGTGGTCTTTCAACTAATCATGGTTCAAATAAATCACGATTCATAGTTCAACTAATGATTCAACTAAACCCAACTAATCATGGTTAATCAAGCAATGGCTTAGCATGTATGAACCCAGATTAAGTTACTCTTAGGCCAGGAGTTTATAGGATGTTATGCCAAATAACCTTATTTGAATGTTGTGTGAACCTGCCCTATTCACTAAACTATTTATTTACTTAGTAGAGCAGCAAGTTCAGAGAGAACTCTAGATTACAAACCAGTTCTGCACACAGAAATGTAACCCCATCCAGAACCAAAGATGGAATATCCCTTGATATTTGAAGGCTTCTATATCCACAGCTACTCCATCTTAATAAAATTGAGTAAGAGATTGTTCCTCACCATCCATACCTTAACAGCCTCCAAGCACAAGGGCAGAACTTCTACCATATCTCCTGTATGATCTGATCCCTTGTCAATAGATGACCTCCCTAGTGGCTTCATATATATATATTAAACAGAAGAGACAAGAGTGTCAAGTCCTGGGCACCACACAACAGAGGCCCTAAGATGTCTCTCCATCACACCACAACTAGTGAAAATCTCTCCTTCAGAAAGGAAGAGAATCGACTCCTAAATCTCAGAGTCTGCTCAAGAGGGTACCATGTTCAATGGTATCAAAAGCCTCTGAGACATCCAGCAAGATGAGAAGAATCACATTTCCACTGTCCCAGTCCTGACACAGGTAATCAACAACCATGTATGTAAACCATAAGCTAGAAGGAACAGTCCAGATATCCACAGCCAAAAACAAAGTCAATAAAAACGTATACCATTATAGACCATAAAAAAGGGCTTCAACGGCATCTAGCCAACACTACTGCAGACAAAGAACAGTGGTCCAAGAAAGTCAAGGCTTCAGCATGAAGATACCTGGATTTGGCAGTTAGAAGGCAGGCACAGAGTGGCAAAACTAATATCAAGATTGCTCTCTTCTTTTTAATAATTAGCTTTACAAGGGAGCAAAGCAAAAACAGTAAACTTTTCCCCTTGAAAACTGAAAAACTTTATCCTCCTGCCTTGGAGCCCCACCTAACTGTAGCTTTGAGCTATCAGAAATTGAGTTGCAAGAAACCTCTATTCCCAGGCAATAACTTCCTCTCCAGTAGACTTGTGACTCTGAAAGAATGTTTCTCTGAAGGCAAACACAGTATGTGCCTACTAGCTCTTTTTAGTGGACCTGCCTCATCAGATTCTTAGACTCTGCCTCGTCCTTTAAGGAGGACTTATGCAGGTAATTTATGGAAATGTATTGTTTTGCAATACCCATGGAAATGTTTACTGTTGAGCTGAAATTGATGACACTAAAATCTAGTCTCCATTTCAATGGCAATTTGGAGAATTCAGTGGAATATTGCAAAAATATTTCCCAATCAAAAGAAAGAAACATTACTCTGATTTTGATTCGGCTTCATCTGATTAAATAAAAGCAACATGATCACCCTGAATAAGTGATTTTGATTGACTAGAATTTCAACATTTTTTTATTTAAGTAATTTTATTATTATTTATGTCTTAACAACTTTTACAGATAGAAATAGAAAAATTACAAATACAAAAAAAAAAGGAAATAGATGAAAAACTATAAAAACGAACAAAAAACAGAAAGGGAGAAGCTGACAATAGATGTCACATATTAATCAAATGTCAAACAGATTTCTAAATAGACCTTAGGGGAAAAATAACGAATGACTGTCTAACATTACCAATATCATACAATCTATGCCACAGAAAAGCATATTAGCTCAGTTAGCAGATAAAATTGCTGTTTCAAAAATGGATACGTTATATATCTCTTGAATTAATGTCAGGATTAATTCTAAAAAATAGATTTACAGAACCACCATTTGACTTTTCATCTCTCTTCTTTCTTTTCTTTTTATAGAGCTGGAACCTTCATTTTGAGCCATCCAGTACTACCATTCCGTGACACAGACAATAGGCAATGGTGACAGTGTGTAAATAGCATATAAAAAAGCATTTCACAGCCAACATGTACCATTTCCTTCAATGCAGAAAATGCCAGTTTGCCCCCAGAGAACTGAGCTGATCAACTTATATCTGGAAATCCTGCCATTCTCACAGATGGGCTGGACTAGAGATATCCTTGAGCTTGTATATGCATCAAATATGGATGATAAATGCAGGATTTCTGCCAGAATTGCCCAAACAGCTGCCCATTCTAAAACATGGATACTCTGCAGATAAACTCTGGCTTATGTGAAACATGGACTTGGAGACATGAGTTCTGCTGTAAAAGAACTGCATGATAAATAGCATGACATCTTTTTGGGGTTTGTTTATTTAGTTAATCACACACACACACACACACACACACACACAGTATATGTGTGTGTGCGTGCGTGTGTGTGTGTGTGTGTATGTATGTATGTATGTATGTGTGTGTATATATATATATATATATATATATATATATATATATATATTACTCTTGATACTGTTGCTTTTGATAAGCAATAATGCTGCTATTCTAAATTAAATCAATTTGTCTTATCTTGCCAATAATTAATAAAAAATACCCAATTTCAAGTGAATTACATCTTTGCCTTTCACCTAATGTTTTCTGTCTTGACATAATGGCGGCTTATTCATTAAGTTTGTCTTCCTGTTCATAGCAAAATACGTACATTAACAGGCCATATAATATTTGTATAAAGAAAAACCGCCCAATGTATTGTGCAAAACCTTTGTACTGGTCGGACTAGGAAAGGGCCTCCTGGAACAACCTGACGTATGGATGAAGGTCGCCCTCTGAGATGTGTGGTTTGGAGGGTGTTTGTCCGAATTGCCTATCCAATCCTGCACTGGCTCATTCCTTACACTGTATTTAGTATCAATTGAATTCTATGGGATTTGGGCCAGCTTGGTGATGCTTCCACCCATGCCAAATATATTTGTGTTGCACACCCATGCATATAGACTAAAACAAAAACACATACACTTTGGGGTTCAGGAGCATTCTTGGAAATGAAGTGCCCCATTGTCTTGTTCTTTGCTTTGCAATTGCCAGATACTGATAATAGTTTTCCAATTAAAATATAATTTAATATTTTAATATTTAATATTTAGATGGGGCTGGGAGCATGATAGATGCCCATGGAGCAATATTAGGAGCCCTAATAGGTGATTATAATTTTGTTGTTCAGTCGTTAAGTCGTGTCCGACTCTTCGTGACCCCATGAACCATATTGCACCAGGCCTTCCTATCTTTCACTGCCTCCCTGAGTTTGCTCAATTTCATGCTCATTGCTTCAGTGATGCTATCTAGCCATCTCATCCTCTGCCGTCCTCTTCTCCTTTTGCCTTCCATCTTTCCCAGCATCAGGGTCTTTTCCAAAGAGTCCTCTCTTCGCATTAGGTGACCAAAGTATCTGAGCTTGAGCTTCATTATCAATCCTTCCAATGAGCAATCAGGGTTGATTTCCTTTAAGATTGACTGGTTTGACCTCCTAGCAGTCCAGGGGACTCTTAAGAGTCTTCTCCAGCACCACAGTTCAAAGGCATCAATTCTTCGGCGTTCAGCCTTCTTTATGGTCCAGCTCTCACAGCCATACACTACTACTGGAAAAACCATAGCTTTGACTATGCGGATCTTTGTCGGCAAGGTGACGTCTCTGCTTCTTAATATGCTATCTAGGTTTGCCATAGCTTTCCTCCCAAGGAGCAAGCGTCTTTTAATTTCATGGCTGCAGTCTCCGTCTGCAGTGATCTTGGAACCCAAATAAATGAAGTCTGTTACTGCTTCCATTTCTACCCCTTCTATTTGCCAGGGATTGATGGGTCCAGATGCCATGATCTTAGTTTTTTTTAATGTTGAGTTTCAAGCCAGCTTTCGCACTCTCCTCTTTCACCCTCATCAAGAGGCTCTTTAGTTCTTCTTCACTTTCTGCCATTAGGGTGGTATCGTCTGCATATCTGAGGTTATTGATGTTTCTCCCTGCAATCTTAATTCCGGCTTGTGATTCTTCCAGCCTGGCATTTCTCATGATGTACTCTGAATATAGGTTAAATAAGCAGGGTGACAGTATACAGCCTTGTCGTACTCCTTTCCCTATTTTGAACCAATCAGTTGTTCCATGACCGGTTCTAACTGTTGCTTCTTGGCCCGCAAACAGATTTCTCAGGAGATTATAATATAATTTACTATATTCACAATATGTTGCTTAGGCTTTTATAAAAAACATTTGAGTTTGTATACAAAGCAGAGTTATAGAAAGAGAAATATGAATTCTTGTCAGGCCCTTCATATTATATGACCAAAACATGTAAAGGAGGAGATTCTATCTGCCCTGTGGGTTGCATTTATCCAATACAGGTGGGACAATTTATACTTTGTTTCCAATAAATAAGATGTCGAGCTGTAATACTGACTGCTGAAAAAATTCATAAAAGGAAGCAAAGAATGTGCTATTGCAAGTATTGGAATATTTGGGGGGGGGGGGCTCCATGTTTTTTGAAAAGAGAAACTTCCGCACAAATAGGAAAATAGAATGTTTGAGAGAAAGAATCTTGTCTAGCCATCTCCCTGCATTTCTACTTGCAAGGAATCATTAACAGAGAGAAGCACTTCTTGCATGAAATTAGAAGTCATACAATCAGTTCCACCACCTTTGATCATGACTCCTTCATTTTCATTTTCTTATGCTGCTCATGTGCCATCTATTTCATCTTGTAGAGCCCGTCATTGCCTTCAGCGTTGAGTATTCCCAAAGGACTAATGAGCATCTCTGATTTGACTGTAAAACTGGACATGAAACTCAGACACTGAACATTCTTTCCAAGCAATGTTTTGAGAACCTTAGCAACTTGATTCCACTATAAGCAATGGGCTAGCAAGAAATAGAAGACAAGTCTGAACAACCATTGGCACCAGGCTGTAAAAAGTATTCCTCACTAGATCAGCATTCATTACATAGAGGTTTATTCATTTTTCCACTTGAATTCACCTGGGGCAGCTACACAGGAGGGGAACTGAAAGCTCCGATTCATTTTTTAATTTGCCTGTTTAGTTATATATTCTTACACTGGAATGCAACAGCAAATCAGCCAGAAAGTTAGAATTCATGAATATAATCTTTGATTAGGTAAAATTGGGGCACTCAGATTTTGCTTCTGCTACCTACGCCTTTATGATGAATATGTATCACTTTTTCAAAGCTTCAGGGCTATAGAAAAATCCCTTCCATGGGCTTGCCTTGTCAGAATGCTGCCACTAAAGTAATATGGGACTTAGGGAAGCTCAGCCATCCAACTATCAAACTTGGGTGAGTCTGTCAGCCTAGCATTCTCATCAGACTACTAAACTCTAGCTACCGAATCTGGGCTACTGAATTCATCATCATAAAAGAACATGCACAAACTTAAAGTGATATGATAAAAACGTGGCTACTTTCTATTCAGAATGACCAGGGCAGAATGGGAAACAAGTTGGCATGAGCATTTCATAAGAGTCTTTAAGGTAGCTTTACCCTAACTTATTAGTCTCGAAAAGTGTTGAACTTCAAACCCTATAATTCCCAGTCAGCCTGCTGTAAAGGACTAATTTATTTTTTAGCAGTGATATCTTGCTCCTCAGTGAAAAAGGCACTTAGAATAGCTTACATACAATGAAGGGGGGGGGGGGGGAATCTTCTTACAAGGCCTTACAGTTTAACAGCATGACACAAAAAGAGATGGGGAGGGAAGAGAAAAGTTCATTGGAAAAGTTCATGAGAATACTATAATTCAGTTATCAAGTTATACAATTCTTAGATTAAGACTGTTGTCTGCTTTCCTGATTCAGATAAGCAACATCCCTAACAAGATCAGTAATCCTTCATTTTTTAGAGTGAAATGAGGCATTAAGTTGGAGACGCATTAATGTATATCCTAATGTTTGGTTTTGCTAAAAGCTATGGTGGAAAACCTGGATCAGGGTTAAAACAACATTTATGCTTTGCTTCCATGCCCTCTTGGCTTAATGTAAATCTTACTTGTACCCTGCAGCTTGAGCTGCTGTTAATTAACAAGGGAATGCATAAAAGCACAATACAGGGTGAAGTTGCATCCTCATGTCTAGCATAGGTTACTAGATTAAAACAAAACCAGCTTCCATTGATTTTAAATTAAATATGGGTTGGGTGAAAGCAAGGGCATGCCAGCGAAGAATCCAACTGTTACTATGGCAAATATATACCAAACCCAATAATACCGGCCTCTGTTGATTATCTTGATTCAAACTTTGTTGAATCAAGATAATCAACAAAGGCTATTACAAAGGGCAGATAAAGCCACCAGCATGCAATTAATATGGGCCAGTTCAAACCAATCACTAAATCTAAATTTTGCGGCAGAAGAGAAAATAAATACCAGTTAGGGTAGCTAACGTGACACCAGTTTGTAATATATATGGATTGTTCATAATTGGGGAGCTCCATCCATAATTATACTTGTTATAACATGTCCATGTTTTGGGGCTCATGAGTTATATAATTCTACAGAGATACAGAAAATATTGCATAAAAGGCAAATTACTGATAAATCAATATGTCCCCTGTGAATATAGGGCAACTTATGGTGCTTTACTTCACTTTCATGCAATTTTAATAGATAAAGGATCCGTATACTTAGCATATGAATATACTACTGCTTTTGAGGACTGCATTGTAATAGCAGTCAGTCCTTCACCTTTAAGAAATCTCAACAGATTCAGTTTGTTCTTACGCTACTCCCTTCTCCCTGTATGTTATATGCAAGATATAGCATCTCTCTCCCAATATTTAGAAATCAGACTTTTGTATTTGATACTTGTAATATCATCCTGACTCTACATTAAGTCATGTATAAGGCCAGGATGAGCTCATGTCCTGTTGTACTGAACCCTCTATAAGGACTCAAGGACCCGCCTTATAACTCCTTACCTGGTAAAACACCTGGGAAATTCTAGTGTTTTTTATGTACAGTTGTTATCAGATCAGTATGATTCAGTCTCCTTCAATGTAGTTAAATTTTGTTATACTGCCCGTAAAATTAGGCAGACTTTGATTATCCACTGACAAACCTACCGCCAATTGTAATATTTAATCTTATTTGTTTTTACTTTATTTTTATTGTGTTTTTGTTTGCAATTCTGGTCAGTGACTATAATAAAAATATTCATTCATTCATATTCTTGACCTTACCAAAAGATATGTTCCACATTCAAAGCCTCTTGTTATCCTCATATCCTTCACTAATTCTTAGTCTTTCATAATAAACAATCAAATCAATAATGCACTCATATTTATATTAATTCCTTTGTCATGAGTACAAATGAATAGACTTAAACTGCATGTTTCAAACAAACAGATCTTGTTCTATACAGTTGCTTTATCACTCACCTTTCTCATTAATTAAAGATGAAGGCTTGTGCTAAATGTGATAAGTGAAAGGAAAATGAGATAAAGATTTAAGGAGACGTAAGTCACTTTGTTCTGAATGGAAGTGAGAAGTGTAATAAGGGAAGGCTGGGGTGAGATTAACAATTTATTTGTTCACACAAGAGCTTTCCTAGACATATTTTTTGGGAAACAATTTCCACTGAGCAACATGGAATATGCTCCCCAGGAGTTGAATTACGAAAGTATCAAGACTTTCCTTTTTACACAGACCTTTAAAGTTGAAATAGAGTTGGGCGGTTCTTTGAGTTTAAAGGCAAAAAGGAGATCAGAGTGCACTGTGTACGTCTGTGTGTGTATATTTGTGCAAATATCAACTCCTTAAACCAAACACATTTTCCCCAGGAGCAAGTGGCTGAACCTGAATCCAAAGCACTGCTCAGCCCTAATGGTTAGGGCTCCAGATTTTTCTCCAGATTTTAACAGTTTATGTTGTCCATTTGTCCCTCCATCCATGCCTTCATATCCCCCTGGGCAGAAAGGTGGGATACAAGTTAAATAAACAGCACAGGAACATGGTATATGGCAATGCTTTAAGATTTTGGTCCTATCCAAAATTCATAAGTGGCACTGTAATAACTGACTTCGAACAACATGCCAGACTAAATTGTGGGTTAGTTATCATCTAATTTGTGACTTATGGTGGGTTTGTGATACACAGTGAAGCACAAAGTAGCCAAACATATTTTAGCCTAGCACATTCTATAAACACAGCCTAGTGGTTAGTTTATGGCTCAACATGTGGTGTGAACCCAGGAAACTTATTTATTTAGTTGTTGCGTGTGAACAGGGCCAAACTATTTTCTGAATCCCTCCATTAAAAGGTTCTGTCAGCTGGGCAGCTTTATTAGGATGAATCACAAAAAGGCTTTTTAGTTATTAAAAAGGTTATTGCCTCCTTTCCCTGCTACCTGCGTCCAACTACTTAAGCTCAAGACCAACAAACTTCCTCAGAAAACAATGACTGGATGGAACCATTTTAACTTCCAAATGGCCTAGGAGTGAAGAAACACCACTTGAGGGCTGTCCTGAATCAGGAAGAAAGCCACATTCCTGTGGGATGAGCTCAACTTACCTTGAAAACTGAATGGATGTATTTATAATTCAAAAACATCTGTGGAGCAGTGTTTCCTCTTGGCAGCCACTCCTAGCATTAATGTCAAGCAGAATGTGGAAATGCTATAAAGCACATTAACAGCATCAGTTTATGAGCTGTTTCAGATAAGCACCCCTAGTCCCAACACCTTCAAGCCAATTCCTGCTTGGATAGGATTGCCTTTAACAAAATGCCTTATCAAAAGACATCAGGAAAACGTCAATGGAAGTGTCAGTCATGATTCATTGATGATGCATAGGGGTTTATTATGTCCCATTGTGACAGTGCTTAAAACATTTTGTTAGATCTCCTCTATTTGTCCAGTGCTACTCTCATGGGTATTCCTTTTTTATTGTTAACGATGTGCATTAATTTATGACAGATATCTGCATAATCGATAATATTTTGGCTGTCAGCCACTAAAAAATTTTGCGGTATGTAAGAACTGCAGCTGGCTGCCCCAAAGACAGTTAGAAAAGTTCAGCCGGTGAAGTTGGCAGTTCAGCTGAGTAAATATTTACCACCATTGGGGTGGGAGGGCATCTATAAATTTTCTCCATAAATCCTGAAATGATGTCAATTTCTCATCTTCTTTGTGTGTTTGTTGAGAAAGTACAGTGTCATTGCCCAGTATGAGCTGTAGCTTATGAATAATGTGTTTCAGTGGTTTGAACTATGAGCTATAGGTGGCAACTGTTGTTCTGTTTTTGTAGCCTGTCTTTTAAAAGGTCCTCCCTGGGAATCAGTCTGGTTTTACTGATTTGTCTATTGATCTCATTGAGTCTGCCCTATCAGCATCATCACAGGCCCCAATAAATACACACAAGATGAGAAGTGCCTCTAGAGCAGTGTTGTCCAAACTTGGCCACTTTAAGATGAGTGGACTTCAACTCCCAGAATTCCCCAGCCAGCATAACCCTAACCCTAACCCAGCATGGCTGGCTGGGGAATTCTGGGAGTTGAAGTCCACTCATCTTAAAGTGGCCAAGTTTGGACAACACTGCTCTAGAGTTTGAGGGCTGGACCTATTCTCCCTCCCCCTCCACCCATCACCAGTGGAACTGGCCCTGAAAGAGAGAAGCAAACTACTAATCTTGGCTCACAGTCCCATCCTCCTGAGCTAATCCAGAGTGATCCAAGATTAGTGGTATTAAAGGCTGCTAAGAGATCAAGGAGAGCTAGGATAGAGGCACTATGCTTTTCATTTAAGATAATATATGCCATAATTTGCCAGCCATGCCCTCTGGATTCTACATAGGACACAGGGGACAAACTTTGCACAAAAAATTATTGAACAAAGTAATATCAGAGCATTTCAACCTCCCAGAAAACTCTGTTGCAGATCTCAAAGGACATTCCGAGGACACTCTATTGTGGATCTCTATTGTGGATCTCAAAGACCATTTTGGACATGTGAGACTTTAACAGTGTGAGTGAGTGAGAGATTGCTGAACTCACATATATCAGAATGTCTCAACACACATAACAAGTTTCCAACACATTACAATTCTTAATTGACAAGATACTTGTAATATGTCTCACATATAATCTGTAGAGAATAAGCCGTAGGTATGATTGAGAGTGGGAACAGCATATATGATTCTTCTACCCTTCTCCGCCTTTGAAAAAAGATCTGAAAATGTTGTATTCTAATATGAAATATATAACAAGACAGAAAATTAAACTATTTTCTTTGAGTCAGGACCTACATATAAGCATACTTGGTTTATGGCAAGACATTACAGAAATGAGGCTCAGACTGTTCCTATTGAGAGTTCTCTCCCCCTCTAGCGGCTAGTCTGTGAAGAACATTCTTTGATAGCATTTTTTAAATATAAAGGACAGGTACTGATGCTCAGGCTGACCAATGGTGGACTGTAAAGTCAGAAGATACCCTAATATGAGAATGGGGAGGCTGTATGCAGCATTATCTCCCCTCCTCACAGTCAGCCATGGTAGAGGCACTAATTGCTCTTTGAAGACGAAAATAAAGGGCTATCAGGATTTTGTATGGAACTTTCACTCCAAGTGATAAGTGTCTGATGCATCACCACCCATCAGAATGAGGGACCCTTTCTCTGGACTCTGATTAACCAGAAACACTTCTAAGGGCCAGAGTGATAGTGAACAGTAGTAGCTTGACCTAAAGTCAATAAGACTTGTGATTTAATGATGATTTAAGTTTAAGTCTCAGGTCTAAATCTAGCATCTATCTAAAATAACACAATGATATTTTTAACTTCAATCTGTGGCTAGAAATGTTTCTACACATAAGCATTGGTACAAACTGATCTGGGTTCATCAAACCCATATACATTTATTTATTTGTTTGTTAGATTTATATGTGACCTTTCTCACAGGTGCTCAAGGCCCAAGGTTACTCAGTATGTTTGTGTATAAATCCCAAAGCCACTTTGATTTTGGGTTTTTTGTTTGGTCTATTCCAGGACTGGGCAGTTCACTTAAATAAATAATAAAAAAAAGACTAATGGCCACAGCGGACATGGTGGTGATGCAAACTGGATGGTCTCATATTATGCACGTGATCCCATATTACACATACTATATTTAATCACTGAAGTTAGAAGAATCTACACTGAGATGATAACACAAATTACTTTTGTTACTTGTAATCAGTGTGTGGATGGATGATAGTACATGGAGAAGTTTTGCAAGTGGAAAAGATGAAGTCTCTATTGCCTCTTTTTTTTAAAAGTAGCAAACTCTTTGCCAGTTTTTCTCAAATATCGTTCCTAGAATATTGGATCTCTTTTTGAGAATAGCAGTTCATTACCTATTTTTCCCCCACAATGGAAAAAAAAATAGAATCTTATATCAATTTAAAGGCTAATACATTTATCATGGTGTAAGCTGTCAGGAACTTCATCAAATGAACATTGTGACTGGCTTTATGCTGGATAAGATGTAGTCCTATCACATCAGAAACAATCTGCTCGCTAAGAGGTGTTTGATGTGTGCATGAGAATGTGCAGAGTACTACACAATTGCACTTCCTCATGCAAGCTGCTGTTTAAAAGATTAGCCATACATGGAGACAGAAATGCCAAACGAGGAGGCAGGTTTCAGAAAATGAGACAGATAGCAAACATCAAATACATAAAGCAGAAGGTATACTTTTGTTTGATGGACTGCAGCAAAATATATTGCTGCAGTCCAGAAGTGAAATGTGTTAAAACTAATTAATGTGCCACGACATCTGACTATTTTGAGGAACTTTAACACTGAACAAAATGCTACAGGTAGTCCTCAATTTATGACCACATAGGGACTGGAAGCTTAGTTGTTAAGCAGTGTGGTCATTAAGTGAGGTGTCACATGACCACACCCAATTTTACAACACTTTTTGCAGCAGTTGTTAAGCAAATCACTGTGGCTGTTAAGTAAATCATGTGGTCGTTAAGTGAGTCACATGGTTGTTAAGCGAAACATGCAGTTGCCCATTGATCTTGCTTGTTGGAAGCTGGCTGGGAAGGTTGCAAATGGTGATCATGTGACCCCGGGATGTTGCAACTGTTATGAATACATGCTAGTTGCCAAGCACCTGAATTTTGGCCATGTGACTGCGGGGACGCTGAGACAGTCGTAAGTGCAAGATCCAGTCATAAGTCACTTTTTTCAGCACTGTCGTAACTTTGAACTGTCACTAAATGAATGGTCGTAAGTCAAGGACTATGTGCAACTATAAAATTTGAGGCTAGCAAAAGAGTGGCTTAAAATTTGAAACAGTGAGTCAAAAATGCATGTTGTCCCCATCTCTGTTTAAGTTGTACAATATATATACAGTACTCTGCAAAGGTTTTAGGTAGGTATGAAAAAATGCTGTAAAGTAAGAATGCTTTCAAAAATATATATTGTAATTGTTTATGTTTATCAATTTACAAAATGCAAAGTGAGCAAACAGAAGAGAAATCCAAATCAAAATTTGGTGTGACCACCCTTTGCCTTCAAAACAGCATCAATTCTTCTAGGTATACTTGCACACAGTTTTTGAAGGAACTTGGCAGGTAGGTTGTTCCAAACATCTTGGAGAACTAACCACAGATCTCCTGTGGATGTAGGCTGCCTCAAATCCTTCTGTCTTTTCAGGTAACCCCAGATAGACTTGATGATGTTGAGATCAGGGCTCTGTGGGGGCCAAACCATCACTTTCAGGACTCCTTGTTCTTCTTTACAGTGAAGATAGTTCTTAATTACATTGGCTGTATGTTTGTGGTTGTTGTCCTGCTGCAGAATAAGTTTGGAGCCAATCACATGCCTCCCTGATAGTATGGCATGATGGATAAGTATCTGCCTGTATTTCTCAGCATTGAGGACACCATTGACCCTGACCAAATCTCCAACTCCATTTGCAGAAATGCAGCCCCAAACATGCAAGGAACCTCCACCATGCTTCACTGTTGCCTGCAGACACTCATTATTGTACCACTCTCCAGCCCTTCAGTGAACAAACTGCCTCCTGCTACAGCCAAATCTTTCAAATTTTGACTCATCAGTCCGGAGCACCTGCTGCCATTTTTATGCACCCCAGTTCCTAAATTTTTGTGCATAGTTGAGTTGCTTAGTCTTGTTTCCAAGTCAGAGGTATGGCTTTTTAGCTGCAATTCTTCCATGAAGACCACTTCTGGCCAGACCTCTCCAGACAGTAGATGGGTGTACCTGGGTCCCACTGGTTTCCACCAGTTCTGTGCTGATGGCACTGCTGGACATCTTCCAGTGTTGAAGGGAAGTAAGCATGATGTGTCTTCCATCTACTGCATTAAGTTTCCTTGGCCGACCACTGCATCTACAGTCCTCAGTGTTGCCTGTTTCTTTGTGCTTCTTCAAGAGAGCTTGAACAGCACATCTTGAAACCCCAGTCTGCTTTGAAATTTTTGCCTGGAGAGACCTTGCTGATGCAGTATAACTACCTTGTGTCTTGTTGCTGTGCTCAGTCTTGCCATGGTGTATGGCCTTAGTAGCAGAGCCTGGCTGTTCCTCACCCAGTTTTAATCCTCCTGCACAGCTGTTTCTATTTCAGTTAATGACTGTGTTTCAACCTACATATGAAATTGATGATCATTAGCACCTGCCTGGTATAATTGGTTCATCATACACCTGACTCTAATCCTACAAGATCCCTGACTTTGTGCAAGTGTACAAAGTGTGCAAGTGTAAGAATTGATGCTGGTTTGAAGCCAAAGGGTGGTCACACCAAATATTGATTTGATTTGGATTTCTCTTCTGTTTGTTCTCTTTGCATTTTGTAAATTGATAAACATAAACAATTACAATATATATTTTTGAAAGCATTCTTACTTTACAGCATTTTTTCACACCTGCCTAAAACGTTTGCACAGTACTGTATATGGATGGCAAAACTGGATGAAACATTAACAGTTTTAGACTTGCACATAGCTTCACTTTGTCAGCTGAAAGAGGACTTAAAAGAGGTTATTATGATAGCAAAAACTGGAAAGTAACCAATCTAGGTTAATATTAAATACTAAGAATAACAAAAGAAATGTCAGTTAGCATGCTTAGTGAACTTACAGTTGGTGGCAAAAGGTGAAGGTGCTAAATGGTTTTGTTTTCTTGACCTGAGGAATAGATGAAGCGAGACAACTTGCTGGAGAAAGAGGAGATTAACCCTAAGGAGAATGGCAATGACTAACTTTGACATAATAATGAAAGATAAGGATATTTCTATTATAAAGATCAGAACAGTCAAAGCAATTTTTTTCCCAGTGGTAATGTATGTTTGTGACAGCTGGAGACTGAGAGAAATGTAAATGCCTTTCAGTTGCTTCAATTGGTTGTTGGAGGGAGCAATGCACACACCAACTTGAGTTCCTGAATATATAAAGCTAACAAACAAAATAATTTACGAATTGATTGATTATGTACTATCAAGTCAGTGTCAACCACTTAGAATTTTTCCATGATGATCTGTCCCTAACCTGGTCTTTCAGGTCTTCTAGTCATTGTCACTGTAACAGAGTCTATCCACCTTGCTGCTGGTTGTCCTCTTCATTTTCCTTCCACTTTTCACTGTGTTAGAACCTTTTCCAGAGAGCTGGGTCTTCACATAATGTGTCTGAAATAGAATAATCTAAGCCGGGTCTTTTGTGCCTTGGGTGAGAACTCTGGGTTGATTTGTCTGATGACCCATCAGTCTGTCTTCTTGGCTGTCTGCGATATTCTCAGGAGTCTTCTCCAACACCAAAGTTTAAAAGCGTTAATCCTCTTTCTATCCTGCTTCTTCAGGGTCAAGATTGAATAATTAACTAGAGGTATTTTGGGAAGCAGAAGCCCAATTTCTCGTTCAGTTACACCAATTCTAGCCAAACAGGCATATGATTACAGATGACTCAAGGCTAATTTTGGGATGCAACACCTATCTTCTTTAATTTTCATGGTTAAATGGGCTGATCGTGCGTCTCAGAAAAATAATCATTTTTATTACAGGGAATCTTGAAGGGCAGAACACTCCGATTACGGAGATAATACGAATAAGGCCGTTTGGCCCATAACTTTAGTTACGGCATTGTATTCTTATACTGTAAGTTGTTCTTTAACTTTCCGCCGTTAAAGAACTGGGAAGAAATAATCCACTTCAGCATTGTCGGTAGCGCCAGAAGCGCGGATTTTGGCATTCTCGGACGCCGAAGCGCTTGGGAGGAAGGCACTCGCTCCTTCCTGGCTCTCTATCGGCGGGCCGGGGCCTCTTCTGCCGCTTTCCGAGGCAGGCGGCGAGCACAGGAAAAGGAGTGAGGCGAAGCGGGTCGAGACACAGCAGCAGCAGCAGCAGCAGCAGCAGCAGCAGCAGCAGCCTCACTGAAGCGTCTGAGGATTTAGGCTCACCATGGCAACGGCGGGAGCAGCAGCAGCAGCGGCAGCAAACAGGCCCGCCGGAGCGCGCAGGGTGGCTTGCGCCGGAGTGGGCGGCAGGAACCGGCGCTTTGCTTTCCCCGGCCGTTGCGGGACATGGAGCAAAAGGAGAGGCCCCCGCAGGCGTCGAGTACTCGCCTGAGCAAATCCACTTCCTATCCTTCCCATCCCAGACCGGCCCAGCCCATAGCCCCGATGGAGAACATCAAAGAAATGCAGGTAAGGAGGGAGATAATGTTTGCGTTGGTTCTTCGCTTGTCTGTCTTCGACGGGCGAGAGAGTTCGCTGCTCCTTCTTTATCCCGCTCTGGGGGATCCTGGGGGAAAACGAAGGTCTGATCTGTTCTGCGCCGGATTGCCTAGGAAAAGCAGTAATGGAAGCTGGTGCGACTTCTCACTCGCTATGGACATCAGTATCGAGAATTGCTTTAAAAAGTTCTTTCTTCTAAATAGCTGAATGCACGGAAGGTAGAGATTTTGTTTATTTTCGCTTTTCTGGCGGTGCTTACTATACAGACCAGTGTCTCAGTCTGAACGTTCACTCTTTAAAAAACTTGGATAAAACGGGGTGAGGGATACAGTTCCGGAAGCAAATGAAACACAATAGATCAGTTTGAATAGAATGCTTCAAATAATCAGTTCCGTTCCAGGAAAAGTTGCAAAGGCACATGAATTCCGATCTGCTTTCCATTTGGCTGTTTTAGTTAATTAATGAATTACGCTGCCTCTTCTTGTCACTCTAGATGGCTAAAGTTTATTGCTCCTGGAATTATTTTGATGATGATGGGTATTTGGTAAACACTGATTTTTGTGGGTTTAAAATAAGCAAGCAAGTCAGAAGTAGAGATTGTATATCTGCTCAGTTATCCTCTAAGAAAAAGATGGGTATATAAGTCGTGACAAAGCCTTGCTATGCTATGCAGGTTAACAACAGATTAATCTTTAGCTTGCTTAAAAGATGAACATGTGAAATAAGGAGGATGGATCTTACTACCTTCAATAAAGAGTGGAAATTGGAAGCTTGTTTTCAAATTAAAATGAAATTTAAACTCTCCTTTCTAGCATTTGAAATTTTTAACCCCAGGTAGACTAATAATATTGCCTTTTCTCATAAAAACAGGACTGCAGAATGCCAACAATCTTGCTCCTTAAGCAGCCCGACTACACTATTGCATTAGCTAAAGTTCAGTATTCCATCATTGGCTTCAAATGCAATTCATTATATATGAGAAAAAAGCAGAATGAGCTACAACAGTACAGGAATAAGTATATAAAATTTTGAAGTAGAAATGGTGTTTAAAAAATCTACTGCTTAGCAGCAAGATTTCATTGGGAACATTTTCAAAGGAAGATAAACTATTCCATTCTAAAATGTGATCCACTAAGGTATCATGAATTTAGACTATAATACCAGCCAAATGAGCTACTGAAAGCATACATCACAATAATGTATCCCACCAGTGAAAGATTTGTGGAAGGTGAACATGGGCTTGTTTGATAGTAAACTACTAAAAGATTCCATTTCATCTTAGCATAATGTTTAAGTTGTTTTGTGGATTATATTTTAAATTGTTTAAAATTGATTGTATTATTTTCTGCCACCGGGAGTTGCATGGCATGACAGGCATCACAGAAATATTTTAAATAAATAAATAAATATGCATGCTGGTTTCTTGTGGCTTTGGAGCTCCTGGGCTGAATTCTTACTTTTGTTGGTTTGATGATTATGAGGGTGTACCTTGGCTTAAGATGTTGAAGAGTATTAACAGTCCAAATATTGAGAACCTTTGGATTGTGATCTAGTTGCAACTTAGGAACTTAAGAGGATGGGGGAACATGCTGTGCAGTTAAATTAGGATAACATGATTATACAACCCATTATAACAAAGGGAAAGATCTCAATTGTGACTTCATTCCTAAAGAAATTGTCTTTGGAAAATTTACCTAAGCATTTGCCAGTGACTGATACTACATTTTTAAACAAAGTGCACTTAGACTTATTTCATTCTGTATTTGATCTGTTTTTAGATCAATAGCTCGTGTATATGTTTGTGTGTGTGCAATTGCTCAAAACCAATATGTGAAAAAAATTAGGAACCCG
This sequence comes from Liasis olivaceus, assembly GCA_030867105.1. Taxonomy (NCBI): domain Eukaryota; kingdom Metazoa; phylum Chordata; class Lepidosauria; order Squamata; family Pythonidae; genus Liasis; species Liasis olivaceus. The sequence goes on from CM061350.1 coordinate 83,515,317, forward strand.
AGATCTTGTGACTCAATGGCTCAAATCATACTTTCCAATAAGATTACTTTTGTTTTAGCTTAGTGGTTGTATGAATCCAGTCACTGCGATTTAATAGTTGGCTCTGCAGCTTTATCTTTCTGTCATGGATTTTTTGGAAGAGAGATTTATTATACATACTTAGTAATTGAGTTCTCCAGGCTTTGGGTGATCAAGATATTGATTAGGTTTTCTGCAGATGTTTCACCCCACATGCATATGATTCTTGGAGCAATCTTAGAAAGTTTGGACACAGCTGGAAGACTATATTGATTTTTCTGGTTCTATGATTTCAGAGGATTTTTAATATTTTATGAATCCTTTTGAACCTATATGATACCTTACTGCTTTATCTTGGGGTTTGACTGGATCATTCAACTCTTTCTCAAGCCTTTTAACTGAACTTACAGCATTGAATGCCATAGAAACATAGCTTGCTAATAATTAAAATGTGTCCAAAATAGTTAAGATTAAGCTTCATCATTAGGGCTTCCAGTGAGCTTATTGGTTTTACATTATCTAGACTTGAATTATATGTTCTTTTTGCCACCCAAGGTACTCTTAATAGTTTTCTCCAACACTACAGTTCAAAGACATTGATTTTTAACTTTTCAACCATTTTGATGGTCTAAGCTTTCACAGTTGTTTGTTATGACTGAAAAGACCATTGTCTTGACAATACTTACCTTTGTTGGCAATATGTCTCTATTATTTTGTCTAGGTTTATCATAGTCTTTGTACTAGAAAGCAGACATCTCTATCTCATGGTTACTATCCTGTTGAGTACTGAGGCCAGGAAGAGAAAGTCTTTTGCTACTGCTACCATTTCACCTATCTGCATTGGGCCAGCACTATCAGTTGATATAATTGCTTTTAATTTATTTTAAGATTATTTGATACCCAGATCACTTGCTGTGATGGGCAGCCATACAAATTGAATGAATGAATAAGTGAATAAATAAATAAATAAATAAATAAATCACTGCTTTCAAGGCAGAACATCTTGGACTGGGTTCAGTCTGGCTCAGCAACAGATTGGCAGGAAGATGGGGACTCTTTTGTGAAAACATATCCTTGGCAAAAATTAAGTGGAACATCTTTGGGCTAGGACAAGGAGGCTGTGTATTAATGAACTAATTGTCCATGGGAATTGATATCCTGCTTTTCATATGAAATCAATTAAGCAATGCAAGTTGTCATAGTAAGTGAGATCAGTGCAATGTAAATGGTTGCCAGAACTTACTTTGTCATAATTCATTGGATAGAAATTGGTATGAAATAGCACATTCCTCCCTCTAAGTTACCACAACAAACTACTTAACATGGAAAATCTAAAACATATTTGTAGAGATTCCGGAAATCACTACTGTGCTGCAAAGATACAGTATAAAAGTGGGGCAACTTCATTTGTGTTTTTGAACAAAACAAGCAAAGCGTAACTGAATGAAACATCAACCAATAAAATATGTGTAGGCATATAATTAGTAATACAAACCAAAATATTCCAAATATGTTGGCAAATTTAAATTGACAAATAAACAGTTTCAATATTTAATGCATTTGTTGACAGCACTTCTATTGAGATACATGCTTTTCTCCATCTTCATAAAGGCTCTTGAAGTTAGACCAAAGGTAGTGACTGATCTAAGATAATTCAGAAACCATGTAAAATCTGAACTCATCTGCATAGTAACTTGTGACTAGTGACCCACCTACAGGGCTGCACAGAGACATCTTCTGGGCATCTGGAGGATAAAATCGCTCAGATCTGTTCCCAGTTGGATACCAAGACATGGTCTGTGGAGATGCCTGGGGAATGTACTTATCCTGTTATCTGGAACAGTTTGATCCTGTCGGACCCAAGGAAGTGAACTGTGAATGTCACCACTTGTCAGTTAGATCCATGCCCCTCCTGGCTGGTTAAGGCAGCTTGAGCGGTGACATGTGGGTGGGTCCAGGTGATGGTGAATTCATCCTTGAGGAAGGGAGTGTTTCCAGCTGTCTTTAAACATCCCTTCCTCAAGAAACCATCACTTGATCTCACCATACTGGACAATTTTCATCCAGCCTCCCACCTCCCCTTTTTAGGGAAGGTAGTTGAGAAAGTGGTAGCGTTGCAGCTCCAGAGGATCCTGGATGAAATGGATTACCTGGACCCTTTTCAGTCAGGTTTCAGGCCCGGGTATGGGATGGAAACAGCATTGATCACACTTTTGGATGATCTCTGGCAGGAGCGGGATGGGGGTAATGCATCCATCCTTGCTCTTCTTGACCTCTCAGCAGCTTTTGCTCAGCTCGGCTTGGGGAGTTGAGGGCAGGTGGCACAGTTCTGTCCTGGTACACCTCCTTCCTCCAAGGCTGGTCCCAATCGGTGTTGATAGGGAGTGAGAGGTCCAACCTGTGGCCCCTCCTTTTGGGGTGCCACAGGGTTCGGTACTCTCCCCGCTCCTTTTTAACATCTACATGAAACCACTGGGTGAGATCATCCACCACCATGGGATGAGATATCATCAATACACGGATGATACCCAATTATACATCTCTATCCCAGGTGATTTAAGTGATGCTGCTACCACCCTTTCATGGTGCCTGGAGGCTGTGGGGGCCTGGATGGGGAACAACAGGCTTCAGCTGAACCCTGGTAAGATGGAGTGGCTGTAGGTTGGAGGCCCCTCTGTATCTGGGAGTTTACCATCTTTGGTTCTGGATGCGGCAGTTGTGACCAGGAGGGCCTTCACTCAACTTCATGTTGTGCACCAGTTATGCCCATTCCTGGATTGAGAAGCCCTCCGGTCAGTTACTCATGCCCTAGTCATCTCCCATATACACTATTGCAATGTGCTCTACATGGGGCTAACCTTGAAGAGTATCCAGAAGCTTCAGCTGGTGCAAAATGTGGCTGTATGGGCAATTTGGGCACGTGTAACACCTTTGCTGTGAGAGCTGCCTTGGGTGCCAGTTTGCTTCCAGATCCAATTCAAGATATTGGTTATTACCTTTACAGCCCTACATGGCATGGGACCAGGTTACCTGAGGGACCATCTCATCCCCATTACTTTGACCCATCCCATCCAGTCGGGCAGAGAAGGTATGTTACAGACCCCGTCTACGAAAGAATGTAGGCAGGTCCCAGGAGGAGAGCCTTCTCTGCCATTGCCCCCACCCTATGGAACATTCTCCCCCCAGAGGTGAGGCAGGTCCTCACTCTCCTGGCCTTCCGGAAAGGGATGAAGACCTGGCTCTGCCAACTCGCATGGGGCATGAGGAAGGGTAACCAACCTTGTGGGTGGCTGGCACCCTGAAAATGCTCCTGTATGTTAATAATTTTCATTTACCATCAGTTCCTTGGAATACATTATTTATGTACATTTTTTATTGTATTTTAATTAGTATTTATTCTTGTTTTATTGTAAACTGCCCAGAGTCGCTCTTTGAGTGAGATAGGCAGTGACTAAATTTAAAATATAAATATAAAAATAAATAAATAAACTTGAGGATGACCCCAACTGAATGTAGTAAAGCTTGATTCTGATAAAGGGGGCTGCTAAGCCAGATTTCATAGGAACTTCTCCAGGAATAGATCCATTTTATCTCAGCCTTTTATTCCTTCCCAGTAAGAGAAAGGTACTGTAGGTATTGGGGGAAACTGCCTTACCCATTCCATGATCAATGGAAGTGCAGGATGGCTCCTACCATTTCTGTGATGAGGGGAGGAACTCACTGGAGCAGCCTCTTCATGTAGGTTCCCTGTTGCATCCTCTGTCCTTAATGAAATAAATAATAATAGGAGTTGAGCTTAATAGAATGATGTCACACAGGCCACTGGAGCAGTTAGAAGAGAATTTGAATTTGGCTTCTAGAATCCTAGAAACAGAACTGAGGAGGTGGATCACAAGGACCATCTGGTCCAGTGTTTTTCAAACTTGGCAAATTCAAGATGTGTGGACTTCAACTCCCAGAATTCCCCAGCCAGCATCCTGGGGATTCTGAGGGTTGAAGTTCATGCATCTTTAAGTTGCCAAGTTTGAAAAACTCTGATCTAGTCTAACCCTCCATAGTATGCAGGAAATCAATGAAAACATCCTTGAGAGGTGGCTGTTCAGCCTCTCCTTAAAACCTCCTGAGGCTGGTAGGTAGAACTCACGATCTCTGTAGGTAGGCTGTTCCAATGTTGTATAGATCTTGGGAAGTTTTTCCTTATATTTAAAGGAAAATCTAGATGGCCATAACTTGTATCCATTATTTCTGGTCCTAGTTTCTGTGCTAATCAAATATAATTCCTGACCATCTTATATACTGCTTTGTTTTACATACCTGAACACTGCTATCATGTTTCCTCTCAGTCTTTTTTTCTTCAGGCTGAATATCTCAGATTCCTTCAGCTTGTCTGCATAGGTATGTCCTCATCTTTGTTACTCTCCTCTGGACCTATTCTACTTGGTCAATATCCTTCTGTAAATGGGGCACCCAGAATAGTACACATACTCAAATTGTAGTCTCATCAGCGCAGAGTAGGAGGAATAAAGACTTCACATGCCTTTGATACAGTGCTTCTTCTAGTCAAACAGGAGCCAGCAGTAAGAGACTGCTGTTTAAAAGGGCTAATTAAATTCTCATTAGCTCTTCTGGCAGAAGTCTCCCACTGCTGGCTCATGTTCAGCTTGTTGTCAGTATCTGCACCCAAATCCTTCTCCAATGTAGTGCTTCCAAGCCACAATTCCCCCCCCCCTTAATTTTTCTCCCTAAATGTAATGATTATACATAAGTATAGTTGAACAATAATTTGTTCCTCTCAGCCCAAACCTCCAAAGTTTATTTGGACTTTATCCCTGATGTACTATGTGTCAAGGACCTGGATGCCATTCTGGTAGTAGTTGGTCTTTTCTCTAAGATGGCTAGTTTCATCTTCTGTTTTTGGCCTTGCCTTTGCTCCTGAAGCAGCCTGTCTGTTTAGTCACCAAGTCTTCTGGAACCATGCCCTGCTCAACCCCTCATATCAGACAAATGCTCATAATTCAAAACATGTATTTGGTAGGCAGTATTTCAACAAATTCCACCAGTCTTCTGACCATCAGCCATGCTCAGATGGAGAAATTGAGAAGATAAATTCCACCTTACAGCAATACTGTCATTGCTGTGTAACCTTCTGCCCCAAACTTTTGTATATGGTGAGTTTGCTTATAATAACTCAGTTCATTCCTCTATTTGCCTCCATTTCAGGCTATATATGGCTTCCACCTGTTCCTGTTGCCAAATATTTCCCTACCAACAACCTTTTCAGAGGCCTTCCATTTTCACCCAAAACCACAAGGCACTCAGCATTGTCTTAAAGAGTAAATGATGAAGACCATCAGCAGTGTGCTTGTAGAAGGCCTGTGCCAAGGCTTCTTACAAACCCTCTGTGGATGGTCATCACCAAGAAGCTCTCCACATTGCAAAAATGTGACCAAGTATAGTTTTCTGTTCTCTTCTACACCATCATATTAGAAATTGGATTCCAAATTTACTGGACTGTTTCTAGTACTTGCACAGATCGGTTCCATCACCTTTTGTCTGCAGCTTTTACCTGAAAATATATCTGATGTGCCATTCTCTCCTGGTTCCAGGCCATCTTCTTGCTCCTTGTTCACCTCTGCCTCACCACCATCACCTATCTCAGGGGTGGGGGTGGTGAAGAATTCAGCATAGAATGTATTTTGGACTTCTAATGCAGGAAGAGCAGGCTGGAACATCTGATTCTTTAGGAGGGATACCTAGGCACACAGAGAGAGATCATGGGAAGCAGAAGTTGGTTTGGGATTCCTGTACTCTCCAGCAGTTCCTTTTCCAATACCTTCATACCTAAGCTTCCTGACTGCCCTCATACTTCAGCTTTGGCACTGGCCAACAATTCTAACTCAGGGTTGGGGTGGGGAGTAGACTCATTTGGGCAGGGGAGGCAATCATGAAGATTCTAGACAAGGGTGAGCTGCTAATGAAGACACTGAGGTTATGAATCTTCTCTCTTCCTGTGGTCTGTTATAAGGAGAAAGGATAGAAACTCTGAAAAGAGAAGAATTTTTTCTGACTTCCACCAGAGAAGAAATGGCAATACCTCCCTCTGGAGATCCCTGAAAGCTCCATCTGATGAAGATGATAATAGAGGGAGGGATACAAACCACTTCTGTCACTGGGGAAGGGAGGGAATGCTCCTGGTATCTACAGCTCCATGGAGGGAGAGGAAGGAGAAAATGGGAAGGTACCGTAAATGCTGAAGCTGTCAGAACCAGGAGAACAGAATCTGAAACTAGACAGGACTGATACTAAAGTTCAGTGCCACACCAAGAAACAAGCAGCAAGAAATCCATTACCGTGTAAAGGCAGGAAAGAGAGATTTAAAATGTTAACCCTGGAATTATTATATATAATGAGTGGGATTGCTAGATTCTGCAGTAGCTGATCATTGCTAGAGCTTCTTGAGTACAACATCTTATATGAGCCTAGTCATTGATTATTCTTGTCTAGCTCCTGTGTGCTGGTTGAATATCTAGAGAGGTTTATTGCTGGGCCCAGGAGGATGCTCTGAAAATGTTTCCAATTGATTATGTTGAATGTTGCATCTTTTTTATGTTATGTAAGAGTAGAACTAGTAATTCTAATCCTCACGTGTAATAATAGCCGTATATTTATTGGGAAACACAATCTGTCTATGTGGTACAGCAGTGGATGCTCATGTGGATCGTTATGTAAAACCATTTAATAGAAAAATGTAAGGAGAACATCCTTCAAACTTCAATAATGACCTATTTATATAGTGATATTACAATTCATGAAAATATACTTTGGTAAAGGCAAGGGAGACAAGAACAGTTTAAATGTTTATTCAAATCACTTCCTCCTACACAAAAAATTATATTTTACACCACCAGTGAACATTCACACTAATTTCTTTGATATCTTCCTTTACCCTCAAGAAAAATAAACTAGTTACTGCTCTTTACTGCAGATCTACAGATGTTCACACCTATCTAGACTGAAAATCCTGCTATCCAAATATGTATAGCCTGGGCTTTCAGATTATGTGGAACAGCCCCTGTAGTAAATCTGATCCCACCGCCCACCTGTCTGGGTCAGCAAGAAGATGTTAAGGGACTAAATCAGCTAAATCTGGCAGGATTAAATTAACTCCACTTAATCATGTTATACAACACCTCACCCTAGTCAACTGACTTGCTTGTTTAGACCCTTCAAGAAAAAGAGCTGGAGAGACAAAAGAGCTGAAACAGCCCCAGTCAGCATTTAGAAATGCAACGGTAGCCTCTTGACAACTACTGAACATGCCCTTCCCCCCGTATTGATTTGGATGCATGAGAACCAAGCCACCCATCCCTGTCAGGATGCTTGCAAACTCATTTCTTGCAAGCCCTTACAACTGGCAATGAATGCAGATGAGAAGAAAATGCCTATGGAGAGACATTTCACACTTAAATGATTGAAACAATCCCACATAATTCACAAAGGGGTGTCTGTGTGTGTGTGTGTGTGTTAGTTTGTTTTCAAAAAGATATTCAGTAAGAATCAAATCACCTTCATGTTTATTTCCAGGAATCAGGTCACTAGCTGCTATTGTCAGTTAGGAAGATTGCTCCATCTATCATTATTATCCACCATTGCCCCATTGAGCATGAAATGAATAAGGCAAAGGTGGGCAATTAGTCATTCTGTTATTTATTGCCACAGTATGTTGGTTATAAAAGGGCCTTACTCTATCCAGGCTGCGGTGCTCTGAAACCTCCATGTCAAATAGGGATGTTCATTCTTCTCAGCCAGGGCCCATAAAGAACTCCCTCCTAACTATGACACACAACAGGTAAGATTATCTACTTCATCAAACTCCTCATCAGTGAAGAGATGCTGGAGGAAATCCAAAAATCCATGAAAAAAGTTGCTAACGTGTCCTGAATCAGAAAAATTGAACAAGGGGAGACTTCTGGTGAGGCCATGGGGAGCTAGACATCCCTGTCTGAGTGGGACAGCATTTATGGTGGAGATCATGGCCGGATGCTGGATCGTGGCGAAATCTTTCCAGAGAAAGGAGAGATCATGAGATTGCCCATGCACACTCCGGACAGCTGCTCCATGTGAGTAGATCACAGGAACTGAGGTTTTTGTGGTTGGCTTATGAGTCAAGCAGCTGGGAGTCAAAGGATTCCATCTAAGCTCACAGTTGTAACACAGCCTTTATGGACAAAAACTCGAAGGAGACTCATTTCTTAATTGCGTTTGGAATTATTTTTTTACTGCTTTTGAAATATTAAGACACCTCGGTATGACAAGTTTTTATTGCATTCACTGGGTGAGTTTCCTTCTCCTTCACAAAAGAAGCTTTAAATACAAGTTTAAGGATTTAAAAAAATATTATTTTTTGGAATAAACAGCAAAAGGGTGTTGATTTTTGAAAGTTAAAAACAGATTAAAGGTCCAGATGGATTTGAAATAAGAATTTGAAATTAAAACTGTGGTTGTTTTGTTTTTTGGGGGAAAAAACATAAGATGGGACTTTGAATTTTGGACACTGGAGGGAACGAGAAGAAACTAAAGATTAGAATTAAAGTAGAAGAATACTCATATTTGACATGCTAGAACAGAATGGAGCAAAACACTTCAACAGTGGATATTTTTATGGAGATTTGTGAAGTACAGACTCAGAAATTAATTTTAAGAATGTCTAATATCATGGATGGATGGTTTGCAAATGTTGTTACAGAAGAGGAACAAGCTATATTGAATAAGACTGAAATTGATTTGAATGTGGATTTAATATAACAAGTTACAAGAATGATATGGAAAAAGATGATACATTGGATATATGAGTGAAACCAGTTGGTGTCTTGATATTTGAAAAGGACATACAAGTATCAAATCAGAAGAGAGATTTAGATAACTTTCTTTTACTGGCTTTACAAAAGAGATCTGTTAAAGTTTTGAAGGATTTGCTGAGAGGAGACAAACAGAAGATAAAAAGAAATCAAGTTCGAGGACACTATTTGAAGGGATTAAAAGCCAAGATCATTAAAAGTACAGGAAGGAATATAGAGTTGGCTTATTTGATCAAGGTTAAAATAGATATGTGATATCTGTGGTAGTCCTTAATGGATTTTTGCTGACTAGGAATGAATGATGAGGCTTTAAGATTTTGTTTATAGTTAAGAGATGAGTTATGGGAAGAAGAGAGCATTTAAAAGATGGTGATAAGTTACCAAAATTGTTTGTACTTGTCGTGATAGAGGGGGAAGTTATTTCTTTATATTTTTATTTTTTACCTTTTTCTTCTATTTTTTTCTTTTCTGCATTTTCTATTTTTCTTTTTATATATATATATATATATTTGTAGTTTGTATTAGTATTTATTTTTTCTAATTGTAATCTTTAATAAAATTAATTTAAAAAAAGAAAAAAAATGAACAAGTACTTTAAGTATAGCTATCAGTAATGTGCAGACAAGATGAAAGCTTCAAGCAGTTCAAAGCAGTTCAAAGAGATCACGGTGCCCCCAAAATAAGTGGAGTCTCACCAAAGAGTGTGCCATGCTGCAGTTGGCCAGCCACCATCCTGTGGAATGGAGAGATGCCATTCCAGTTGCAGTGCTGGCAGCAGGATTGCATTCCAATAGCAGAAGTTCTGACACAAGTGGCAGGCTTCTGCTGCCAAACAGAACACCACTTCCAATCATTGTTACTCATCGGAAAAGATGATTTGGAAAAGATGATTCATCAATGGCCAGTAGCCACAGCCACAGCCCCTTACCAGTGTCAGGTCAGTTGTTGAGAGCATGGAACTGATCAGATATGGTGCTTCTCCAGGGATGCCCCAGGAACATAACTGTCCACAGCAATCCAAAGAATTAGTAGCAGCCGCCAAGCGTCAGTGGGATGGTGTTGGCTGTTGAAGTCAGAGCTCAGTTCAGGACTCTGTGAACAGGGAATGAACATTCCAGAGCATTACCAAGTGCTAACAAAATCCATATGTGCTCAGTGGCCACCACAGACTCATAGAGCAGTTGCAGATGGACTTCAGATGTGATCACCGTAGGATAAGGGCCTTGCGGGCAACTCCAAATACACTCACAGTGTTAGTGATTATGGGTTATATGTGTCGTATTAGTGGGCTTTTAGTTCAAAGAGCAGATAGGTTTTAAAATTATTATCAGTGTCTTGTCTTTCACTGGAATAATCGAACCGCTGCTTTTAAGTATTAAATGCTTGAATGTATTTGCGTCATCTTGTTTTAAAAGCAATGTTCTTAAAAATGAAATTTAGTACAGTGTATTTTATATTTTCCACTTGAGGGCACCACAACATCACGTTTTAGAAAAGAAGCTGCACTGCAAAAGGAACAGGGTCCTTTTCAGGCGACTTCTCCTGAGCCTTGGAGGCAGCATCCTGCTGGCTGTGTGTTTTTAAAGCAGTAGCTGGATTTAACTGCTCTGAACTGTTCACTCTGCTGCAATATTAGCACTGAACAGCATGAGCCAGTTTAATTTTATACCAAAATTTAAGAACTTTCCCCTTCTATGTTTACAGAATTACCCTCTAAATCCTAGAAATGTTCTTATACGAACAACTGTGAGATCACCCATGGCACCTGACCCTGAGTAGTGCGATGGCGTGAGATGTTTGAGCATTTCAGCTACTTGGAGAATGAAGCCATTGACATGTGCAATCATGTTCTGTGGTAAACAAAAATGTTTGGCTTCAGTAGAATTTAATACTTTGTGGGCCCTAGGAACACAGGAATCACCGTATCAAGAAACTTGAAGGCTTGGAATTTATCCCGGAAAGTAGGGAAATTAGAGGACATTGAGGAAGTTCACCAAAGTGATGAAAGCAGATGGTAAACAATTGACTGGAAAATGGTAGCCCCAAGGGAAGAATCAGTCGCAAGAACTGGAGCACAGGGAAAAGTAACTACTGGCCAGAAACAAATTCAGAACAAATGTAGTGGTTAAAATCAAGAGGGCTTGTATTTTATGGGGTGAAGAAAAATAAATGCTTGAAAGAGGTTGGCCTGGAAATTGGACAAAAGACAGAGTTATTTGAGAAGTTGAGATAATAGTGAGAAATAGAGACATATAACTGATAAGGCAAGATAGGGATAAGCCTGACAGAGGAACTACATAATTATTGGGGTAGTAGCTATTATTCATTAATGAAAACTTTGTTGTCTAGGAAATGTTGGAAGATGATCTAACATATCTGGAAATCACCACATTGAGGAAGGCTATTCTAAGGTTGCAAATACTTTCAGAACAGCATACCTATCATTAATAACAAAACAATAACAAAAGCATGCTTGTAAAAGTTACTGGAATACTGACTTGTGCCAAGATTGATAGGCAAATTTAACACAGTAGCTCTATAAGTCAACACTACCATAACAACACCCAAACTATGTAGGTTTGTCGACATTGCTCATATTTCTGAGGCTTGGAAAGGCTGGGTGAGCTTTGGGGCAGGTCTGACTCTGTTCAGATTGATCGTAATTAGGGTCCTGTTAAGAAATCTGAGAACTTTGTAAGCGATCCTTGCATTTGGAAGCTTTGTATTCATAGCAAAGTACATGCTGATCCTAATGGCTTAACATTAACAACACAGATAGCAAATTTCAGCTAATAAAATGTTCAGAGCTGGAAGGCGACAACTTTGGAAACAAAGCGTTTCAAAAGTTTTAAAGGTAAGAGGAGGTAAAAGGTAAAGGAGCTGTGGGAAGTGGGGAGAATGGAAGTCCTTAATGAAATCCACAAAACCTAAACCCACCAGCCTCTGTGTGGCTCTATTACAAAGAATGGGACAAAGAATAGTATTGCTTAGAACCATATTTTTTTAAATGGGTGATTCTGAGGTCCCTCCACAGGAATGTAGTAATATAAAAAGGTTTTTTTAATGATTTTTTTTAATTGCCATGTTTCCATTTGGAAAAACATAGCAGTTATGACTGCGCAATGAGAGTTACTATTATGTGAACAAGTCTTCCATTTAGGACTAACAATATATGCATGTTAATGATAAATTTGGTTTTTATATGTATAATTACTTCTTGGCATGATATTTTGATATGAAGACATATCCAGATTGCTAATATGGACAATGAGCTAATCTGCGTATGTTGGAAATCTTGATTATGCCATATGTTTGGATTCATGATTTGATGGAGGGTGTGTTGTGACCAACATGTTTTAGTCTCAGCTAACTTCAGTGGTGGATTGCAACCCTTTGTTGACTCCCACCTTTATATGGTTAAAGAATTAGATAAATGTACTGGAACTGGTGTCTGAACTACTGTTAGCTAGGATATCTAAGTATAAAGAGAGTGTGCTTCTGGGTCAAGGTGCTGGGGCAAATGGTAGGGGAGAGAGATTCCCTTCATACTCCTGTCAGTTTGCTCTTATTCAGAAGCTTCTAATGTGTAACTGGAATTGATATCCTCTTGAAATCTAAGCTTATTAGATCTAATAGCCCTTTGTGTGGAGAATAAGGGACAATTCTTTACCTGCTCTTCTATGGTAGCCTCTTATAATATTTCAGTCTTGTCGTGACCTCCTATTTAAGATAGACACACATCTGAAAACACCGTGACTTTTTGAATAAGTTGAACAGAGCTAATTTTTGGTCAGAACTGAAAAGGGTAGTTTGAAATCAGGAACTGGCACACCTCTTCAGTAATGTTTGTTTGCAGCAGCTTTGGAAACTGGTTGCTTAGCAGCTTTGACTGCTGCTTTTGTTAAACTGTTGCAGGCAATTTGCTGCCAGGGTGAAATGTGGTCTTTCCATCTTTCAGGTTGCTTTATCAAATAATTGGCTTTGTTTTCCAACCCCATAGTGAGACATCATTTGGAAATGAAGTTTAAAATCTTATTTCTATCTCATTTTGTGAAGGTTGAATAGCTACACATAAAAAAAAAGGCCAGGTGTGCCCTGTTTTTTTAACTCTGGACACTCCTTATTTATTTATTTATTGGAGGCTTAAATTGTCTGTCCTTCACCACCCAAAGGATACCGTGTGTATGAATTGTCATTTTGTGGACCAAACTCTGAGATATTCTTGAAAATGGTATTTGCTGTGATAATAACTGTGTTAGCTTCTACATTAAAAAAAATCACTAATAAAAATGTCACTGAGTTTAATATTAAGCTGTCAGACACTGAGAGGCTATATTCACACAGCAAATTTACCCTTGGTTAATGTAACCATGGTTTACTCAAGCCACATGATACACTGAATTAAACAGGGCTGGGTGAATACAATATTCTGGTCATAAAATGGTTGGCTATGCTTTAATACATCATGCAAATCTAATCTGAAATATAGATTTTGGGAGGAGGGTCACTGCATTTGCACAATCAAGATTTGATCCAAAGCAGCCTACTTCAATTTAAGATTCAGTCAAATTTGTTTTCAGTCTCTAGTTCCAACTATGGGAAGAATAGCAAATATTTTCATTTTATTAATGACTAATTTATAAAACTGATCCTTCAGTGCTTTGAATGGGATTGATTTTAAAATACATTTTAAAATAATTTTAAAATATATTTTAATGGGATTTCAAGAGCCTTGGTAATTAGCTTTGCTTAAAGAAAGCTACAGTTGTATCATATGTAATACTGTTCAGCAGTAGTCAGTATGGGTACACCTAAAATCAAAGTTTTAGAAGATAAGAAATCTTAATTTGAAACATACATAATATAATCATATCCTTTGAGTTCACAAACCTTGAAAATTACTAGTCTTAACAGAATTTACTACACTTTGTCTCCATATCATCGCTCCCTTTAGCGGTTTTTGACCCAATTCTGCATATAGAAATAAGTCCTACTGATTTATTGCATTTGTACTACATGCAGATGTACCTAACCACACCTTACTGAATTAACTCAACTGCCTGAGTTGGTATAATAGTTTTTATCAAAATCTAATCATATAGACTGGGTTCATACAACATATTGAATCACAAAGCAATGACCTGGATATTAAAATACCATATTATGCAAACCTAGTCATTGAACTCAAAGTGTTTTACCCCTGTGGTAGGATACATAAAATTGCAACTATATCTTGTGAACAATCAGATTTCCCCATGTGGTCTCATCTTCTTCCTAATCCCACAAAGTGGGATTGGTGCATGTTTTGGTTTCAGAATGATGATACATTGAGAAATGTTATGGTAGATTCATATATGAGGATATATTTTAGCTTAGAATATAGAGAAGAAGAATGTTCAGTTCCCTATATGGCTATAATAGAAACTTTGATTCTACAGCAAAAACTGAAAGAGGAGAAAGAAGCCAAGCGAGCTCATCTGGATGGTAGACATGACTATATACTGTCAATTGTTTCTGCTTGTGTGAACCTGGAGAAAAATGAAGTGGAAGATGCTGTCCTTGAAGGAAATCAGGTATGATGAGGGTTGTCAGACTCCAGCTGAGTGCAAAAACAATTTTGTGCCTTGTAGACTGCTGATGTGCGTAGAAAGTGGAAGCAGGATTTTATAATATGTTTGAAAGTAAATTTTTGGAAACAAATGTAGTCTTCCTGAAGATTCACCATGTAAACATTATTTTTTCATACCACTTCCTTGCTATAGTTCAGTTTCTGCATTCCTGTTTTGCAGGCCTGGATTAACCATTAAGCAAAATAAGCAAATGCTTAGGGCACCAAGAGAAGGGGAGCATCACAGTTTTTTTTCCTCCTAGCTATCATGCCCTTCACTCTTTCACTGCCACACTTGACTTTAATTTGAAGCACTTAATTGAGTCTTAATGTCTTACCTGTTAAGCACTGGAAGGGCTGAAGGGCACATTTGTTGGGCTGTATTTAAGGCATCAGTTGGCCTTAATCTGGCCTTGCTGTTTTGACATTTCCCATTACATAGAAGAACTGTATGACACACATTTGTGGATGATCCTAAGTAATGCCTTGCTTCTCAGAGTGCTACAGATCTAATCAAGTATTCTGATCGTATCACAGAAGATGAATGACTTCATCTGAGAAGGAAAGCAGCATTCTCTTCATGAGGAATGTGTGATGAAGGCTTTTCCAACTTTTCTAGAACAATCCCTGCAACATTTCTAAAAAATGATAACTTGTCTATTCTCCAGGGAAACTGAAACAAATCTGGAATGCTAGATTAAAGATAAATTACATTATTATAAATTTATAGTATGCTTGAAATCAGAATGGTCATAGAATAAGGCCAATTATCCTTGAACCCCCTCCTGAGTATGGTTTAATATTTTAACTAATCAGATGGCTTTTATTTCAAGAAAATAAAGCTAACCAGTTAAAATATAATAGTAGAAACTGTTATTTTGAATTTCCCCACACACTTGCATTTATTAAACCATAGCAGCTTGATCTCCATATCCAAGGTTGGAGCACTGATTCACATTTTAAATGTATATTTTTGTCACATGAAGTAGACACAAAACCACAACAGACACAATCATCTGTTGAGAATATATGTAGAGTGTGAAGAGCCTGATTACTTTACTCTTTCCATAAAATTATTGGTAAATGTTCTAAGTCATATTTAGCACTCAGTTGTATATATTCCTTTTAACATGCTATGTATGAACATTTAATTTTCAGTTGTTTAATGTTTAACAGATTGAGCGTATTGATCAATTCTTCACTGCTGGAGGTTTTCGTCATGTCATGTTTTATTATCAAGACATGGAGGCACCAGAAATAGGTATGCAAAGAAATGCCTGTGGTATTATTTTCTTAGATGGGAAAGATGATGATTTATTGTATTTATAAACTGCTGGATCCTGCAAGGCAACAGTTTAGAAAAAGTAAAAATATGATAAAACCAAAAAACAAAACATGCAATAAAATGGATCAACAAAACTATTAAAAACATAAGCAGCATAACACAATAACAATTGGTGCTCCCCCCCCCCCACTCCCAAGGATGAGTGACATTAATATTCAAAAGCCCTGCAGAAGAACTCCATCTTAGCAATGTTGTGAAAGAATATCAAGGTTGCTGCTGAATTAAACTCTGGTGGGAAGCTCTCCATGGAGTGGATACCACCACAGAGAAACATCTCCTCCAGCTTTCTGATCACACCACACAAAAGTAAGGAACCATAACCTCCTAATATGGGATTATTTATACTGGATAAATCAGTTTTATGTGGAGAGGGCGGTCCTGCAGGTATCCAGGAGCCAAGCCATATAATGTTTAAAAAGTTAAAACCAAACACTTTGAATTGTACCCAGAATCCAACTTGCCACAAATGCAGCACTCACAATATAGGTGTAACAACTCTCACCTACCACAGAGACTGCTGCATTTGGTAGCAATGTAGTGTTCAGAGGTAGCCCCATATACAGCATGTTGCAGTAGTATATCCTGGTATTGATGAGGACATGAGCCATCATTGCCAGATCTTCCCACTCTTGAAAGAACAGCAACTGATACGTCAGCTGAAGCTGGGTGAAGCCCCCATGGCTGTGTCCTCCACGCATGAATCCAGAAGTACCTGTGAGCCCAGGAGGACACCCAAGTTGTTGATTTGCTCTTTTAGGAGAGTACTTTATTCAGAGTATAACCAGAACTGTCAAAGAACAAGATGGTCTTTGAATGAACAGCGAGGCCATCTTGTTAGGGTTTAAAATCAGCTTGTTTTGTTCCACTCAGACCTTCACTATCTTCAAGCATCTGATCAAAACTTCCATGGCATTTTCAGTCTGGTCCATATAATTAGGTATCATCAATATACTGCTGAACTGACAGATAAGGTTCATGTAGATATTAAAAAGTAGGGAGGAGAAATAATTTTAAAATTATTAAAAACTTTTTTTAAGCAAGGGTTAGTGATTAGTGGCCTGCAGTCCCCTTGAAAAGTTCTATGCAGATCAGTTAACTCGGCCCCTCCTTTGGGGATCCAGTGAGGTTGCACAAATGCTTTTCAAAAGAATATTTCCTGCCTGCCTGCACAACCCTGGCTCTGGAGTGTCAAAGTTATGTTGACATTGGTTTTGAATTAGCCATCTGAAGTGGTGAGGATTGAAGCAGGGGTTCCAACAGTGGTCTCTCACCCAGGCTCTGGGGTTAGTCAGGGATATAATTGGTCCTTCACAAGAGGGAGGTGTCCAGGGAACCAGGACAGACTCTGGGGCAACCGTTAGTTTGCACATGTTCCATCGCCCTGCACTTTCCAGGCAGACGGAAGGATGGGCAAAGAAAGGAGTGTTTCCCTTAACTTGACCCTTTAGGGCTCGAGTCAGGGAGAAAAGTATAAGGAAGGGGCAAAGGGTACGGGGGTGGAGGGTCCTTTTCTTTGGGGTGCCCATAACAACGGGGCCAGAACCAAAACAATGAAAGCAAGAGAGCTGCAAAACCACACAGAACACACAGTAACAGATATACGTCTGAAACGTCCATTGAGACGTGGGCCCATGCGTGGAGAGGCCGCTGCCCAGGAACGCCTCAGCAGGGGCTAATCCGAGACAGCAGTTCGGCGGAGTGTCAATCGAAGGGGTTGGCTGGACGAGGGAACGACGTGCCAGTCACGATGCGCAGGCTTCAGTCAGGTCCAATGGATCCAGCTCTTACGGCCTTTTACCTTCACTGCAAGGGGAGAAGACATGACAATAGTGCACGGCCCAGACCAGCGTGGCTTTCAATTTTTCTTTCGCCGTGGGCTTCGGAACCGGTCCCACTCCGGCCAGGCAAACTTTGACCGGTCCAGTGCTGGCCTCACAAGCACATTTAATCAACCATCCGGGGCGGGTCTTAACGGCCCATCTCCACTGGTCAATGTAGGGATACTGATCCCAATGGCCGTCTTGGCGGACTTTGTCGTATACTGCATTTACTATTAGCCAATCAAATGTCCCTTCTTCAGGCCAGTTGACTCCAAACGTTGGCCATTCTTGTCTACAGAAAATCTTCAGGGTATCCGGGTTGCACCCGGGATCCCCATAGTTGCCACTGAAGGCAGCTTTAAAGTTTTTCAGCATGCACGACAGAGGGGTAACTTTACTTCCTGTGGCTCCCATATTGTGGGTCTCCAAACGTGTTCCTAATGTTGGATCTGGGCAAGGGGTCCTCCTATCAGGCCTTGGTCTGGCTCAGGGAAATGGCGAAACAGTCCTCCCAGCACTCGCTGGCCTCCTTTTTTAAAGGACCTGTCCCCTCCTGCCTTGGTCTCCCAGCAATCGCTGGCTCTGCCTTTTAAAGACCAATCCCTGCTACGGATCGTGCCAGATTTCCAATCCCTTACTCCTTTAGGAGAAGGGATATTCCCAACCCTCTTGCCTATACACTACAGCCGACCTATGGTGCCGGGCACTCAACGATCACCAATAGGAACTGCGACTGTTTAACCACCCACACAATCCTAGAAGGCACCCACTCTTGGGCCCTTCGTCCCCAGGAGGACGCGCTTTTCCTCCTCTTCCGCCTCACCATTTATGGCGGGTACTCCCCACAAAATATACTCGCCTGATCTGGTCGCTAGTCGGCCCACACACTCCTTTTGTTCCTCCGACCGGCCGTTCACTCACTCCTCAGCTCGTCACCGTGAATGGATCCTTGGATCCAGGGAAGGCTCCCTGCTCTCTGTGGTGTCCGCTGGACCCGAGGCACAGGAGTCAAGGGTCCCGCCAGCGCTGGTTGCGTCAAGCCGCCGGGCGTCGCCGAGTCTCACGAGTTCCGCTGGTCCTGCTCAAAGGGCCGGGAGAGTCCCATCTGGGGTGCCAGAAATGTTACGGGTGGGAGCAACGCAACATTTAGAGATGACGAGATTCTCACTGGGTCATTCAGAGAGGAGCTTTATTTGCGCAAAGGTTCAGTTAGGACTCGCAGGTCACTGCAAAGAACTGAACCCCGAAAAGGGGTTTGCCAAGCCTTTTTATCATAACAAGAGTTGTTTCTCCCCAATCCCTCCCTCAGTTCCCTCCCCATATCTTCCATTCTCCAATTTTAGTCAATAGTTGGTAGCTTGTAGCTAAACCACAAGTCCCTGTTTTTGCCGTTCGTCTCCCCTTGTTTTGGGTACGTTTTGGCCTTGCTGTCTAGAATGAAGGAGGGAGAGAGATAACAGCACTCAGCATCAGCAGAAAAAGAGAGTTACAGAGAGTCACATTTAAAATGTAGTGTAAAGATCAAAATGAAGTTACAAATAATTTCCCATTTGTATCCTGCCACCTCAATATGGCTACCATTTTTTAATGTTGTCTGTCAGTTTATCATTTGATCATATCTGCCGTTTTAGAACATTTGTCAGTGTTCTGCCCTGTGTGCTTTTGATTTGAAGGGAGAGCTAGGAAAGCTCTTGATTTGCAAATTCAAACAACCTGTAAAAGACAAATTGCAGGTGTTGATTCAATTGTGTGTAAATCCATGTTAAAGGTTTGCCATTGGCATAACAAAAATTACTCCTAGCTTACATCCCCAACTGAACTCCACTTAAGATACTTAAATTTGCCCTTAAAAAAACAACTTGCAGACTTCCCAGAATAAAACGTGTTGTCTGCCCAGACTCAGCAGATAACTTTATTTTTCCCCTTCTTGTTTTCACTTATAAGCAAAACATCACAGAGCTTCTACCCAAGCACTTTCTGGCTGACCTCTATGGATTCAGTCACCTTTGGTTCATAAATGCACTAAACTGCTTTCAACAGGGATCTGTGAGCTTCATAACTGCTCATGGGAGCTCAAATGGGAGAAGTGGATAATAGTTATAGCAGTTCTGAATTACATATTTATATGTAGAATCCGAGCACAGTAGTAACATGCCTATATTAAGTAATAGCAGATAGCTGAGCATCTTATAGAGGAGTATGGAGATGGCCTTGAAGAAGACATTTAACAGCCATTAGGCAGACACCAGTTTAACCCTGAAGGGGAGGAAGGAATGAAGAAGAAAGGATGCCCAGCCTTGATTTCTTTGATATAAAGTTGGGGGGGGGGGGGAGAGAGAGAATCTTTGCCAGGTGTTCAAGATTCTGTTAATATACCCTGCAACAATAAAGTAGAGTTTCAGAACTCCCTGTGGAGCCTGTTTCCTGATCTGGCTACTTCAAAGGACTGTACCCCTAGGGTGGAAAGCTGGAGATCTCAAACCTCCTCTCCCAGAAGCTCTCTGAGTCTTCACACATTGGTTGAATCTCCTGTTTTGGGATAGTGGTTTGGTACTTCCTGTGTGGCATCTATCTTCCTAGGGAGTATCATCAGGGATTTTCCCCAAACCCAGTGTGGGAAAGAGATAGGGCTCTCACACCCTGCACTGTCTTTTTGGTGATTAAAAGGTCAAAGCAAAAAGCGAAACAATTTCTATAATGCAACCTCCTGGCAATATAGCACAGCATAGATGTCTAGATAATTCAGCCCTTTCTGCATCAGTTTGGAAGATATAAACAATATCACAGGGTATAAACAAAAGCAAACTTTATAAAATTGTTGAAGGGGATGAATACAGATTTGACCCACTCATGATGATAGAACTAGCAATTTAAAGGAAAAAAAAATCCAAAAGAAAATCCAGTGTTTTGAACAGACCACAAAATGTACTTATCTGCTATGTGAAGCACTCACTGCCTCAATGTCTCCATAAAAAAAAAAGATGGGGTAGATAATTCCAATTAATATTCAGATTACAAGAAGATTCTGCATAGAAAAAGGTATTTTCTGGAGCCCAATCCAAAGTAAAATAAACACCATTTCCCAACTTGTACAGAGAAATAGGGAGAATTAGACAATGTGACATTAGCACTACATTCAGTAGCATATAGAAATCAAACCTGGTACAAATTCCTGGCTAAATGTTTTGCCTGTGTCTACATAGACAGAAGACCCCTAAAACAGCTGTTCTGCTTTAATTGCCTGGACTTGACCTAGTTTCTTGGGATACTTCAGCCATTTAACCAAGGCTGTGGGGGAGATGGAAATCCTGTTCCTTCCCCAGATTCTTTCCATAGACCTCTCCCAAGTTCTACCCTTTATTTTAAAATGACCAAACCTTTTGTGTCTCTGGCAGAGGGATGGGCTTGGGTATTTGTCTCTGGATATGACCCAGCTCAGCTCTCTCTTTGGAGATCGGGATGGACTGTCTGGTGTGAGGGGCTGTCAAGCAAACTACATTCATAGCGCAAATCCTAAATGATTCAGTGCAGCACTACATGTTCTATTCCATGTAACCATGTAGCTGCTGTTTACTGACTTCCATAGCAGTGGTGAAAGCCTGTAAACAGACACCACTGCTTTAATGAGTTGCAGATGCTGCTGCCTCACACCCCTGTTCATTCCTAGGTACCTTTTCTGAATTAAAGCCAATGCACCATTCCAGACTAATATATCTGCATTTAGGTGTGAAGCAATCCTTGGCTAATCTCTCATAGTGTCAAAAAATGTGGGGACGTATTCCTGTGTTCTTATTCATTGGGGGATCCTGACTTTTCTCCCCTTTACAGGACATGAAAGTTCAACAGGAACTAACCCTCCTTCTGCTAAAACCAAAAAGACCAAATTATTTGTGACAGAAGGAGATGATGTTGCTTTAACTGGTGTATGTGTGTTCTTCATTAGAACTAATCCTTCTAAAGCAATTAATGCAGAGAATATCCATCGTGTAAGTATTCCCTATATGCATTTTCTATCATTGGATCATGAGAAGTTTTAGCATTGCCTGTGATCGTCCATTTTTGGTTGATTGTACAAATGGGATTTAGCAAAGAATTGTATCTAAGTCAGCCTTTCCCATATATATTTCTTTTGGACTACTACACATTGGTTATGCCGGCTTGAAATAAGAGCTGTAATATCAGAAGATCTCGAGAGCACACCAAGTTGGAGAAAGCTGAGCTAACCACTATCAATGTTATTTCCTCTTTCATGATCAGGAAGTAGTTTTCAATATGATGGACACAGCAAATGGTGGTTTGCTAAACAGTGTTCAGCATTTGCTATCTGATATCTTCATCCCTGCTTTGAAGACTATGAACTATGGTTGGGGAGAGATGAGTAGTTCCCAGGAAGGGGCTAACATCAAGCGGGACTTCATTGCATCCCTGGAGGGATTTGTTAGTGTCCTTTCGGGAGCTCAACAGAGCCTGATGGAGAAGGTAAGCCTGCATTTATCTTTTAGCTCTCTGCCAGGAAGAAAAGGAGTTAAAGAACAATGAGAAAAGATACATCAATCATACTAAATCTGCCACTGATACAATAGTAAAAATGTAGAAGAACTTGCACAAAAGGGACTTTTTAATTTAAAGAGCGTTTTAGCAGTTTTATAAATATTTCTGTTGACATTTTCTTCACTATGCATCTTTTAAAAATGCAGGAAATTCTGTATTCTTCATATAGTTATTTTAGATGGGAAAAAAGAAAGGTATGGCAACTGTAATAGGGATGATCATATTATAGCTATTAGCATATTTAGTGGAACTGTAACTTAAAACGGATTAAAGAGACAATTGTATACATAGATACCTGGGGGAAATCTTATTGGACTAAATTGGGCTTCCTTCAAAATACAGGGAGTCCTTGCTTAATGATGGTAATTGGGACTGGGATTTCCATCTCTAAGCGATGCAGTCATAAAGTGTGATGTCACATGACCACATTGCTTAGCAATGGCAATCCTGGCAGTGCTGGTTGCCATTGTTAAGTGGGGGTGCTGCAACAGCCAGAACTTTGAGGACTGGTTATAATACCACTTGTTCAGTGCCATCGTAACTTTGAACAGCCACTGAATGAGTGGTCCTAACCTGAGGACTATCTGTAAACAGATAAGATTGGTGTAAGGTAAGTATAAATTAAAATTTTAAATTACCGGTTCTGAATTGGCAATCAACTAATCACTAAGTCAGGATATTTGAAAATCAGTTTTATCAGAAAACAGACAACTTATTGTAAAACTATTCATTCTTATGTAATCATTGTGAATCTCATTGGTAAAATATTGGGAAAATATACTGATCTTAAGAGTAGAAGAATGGAGAAAGAGTAAGGCTGATCATGTCAATAAGAATATTCACTTACCGTGTTTTTAAGGATAGCACAATTTAGTGTCCTAGCTCTTTTTAGGGGGAAAAAAGGTGTCATTCTGTATGTTTGGGAACAGAACTAAATCAAATGTAAATACATAAATGACATATAAAGTTTTTTTTCATGTGTGTTTTATATACTATCCTCAATCCATTTTAAGGTTAATTTTGACAAATGTGTTTGGGTAGCAGGGAAGGAGCAAGTTATCTTTCAAATGCTATCCTTGCTATCCAGAGTTGTTGAGAGTTGGGTGGCATACAAGTTTAATAAATTTTTATTATTGTTATCTGATATGTTCAAAATAGCTGTTTTCTATGAATTATGGCAGCAAGAATTACTAGAGGTGCCAAATAAGTGCAAGAAATGCTAACTCCAAACTGTATACTTGGAGAATTGAACCATTTTAGATGGCAACAGGGGTTTGCATGATTTAAATGTCTTTCCACCCAAAGCAAAAAATCGTTCTACCCAAAAAATTGTATGACAGGATATGGAAGAAGGTTAAATCCTTCTTCCTAAAGTCTCTTTTTTGTTGTTAACTGGAGGATCTTTTATATTGAAGCATTCAACTATGTAAGTCCTACCTGCAGGCAGGTGTGATATAGCCTAGGGACAAAGTAGAAAGAATTATGACAGAAGTCTGTTTTGTTTGTGGTAGATCAGCTTTTAATATAAATAGAATATGGATGAGGAGTCTCTTTGGACTTCTATTGGAAGATGCTCAGTCTCGCAGAGAGCCCATTTGGAAGGCACAAGGACAATAATATTGTTCCAGTGTTTTCAAAAGCAACTAATATGTAGTTCTTCCAGTGCTATGCACAACTAAATAGTATGGAATACAGTACTATGTAACTGACCATTGGTCTTGCATACCAGTACCCTGGGTTTAACTTGTGAATTACATAGTCATAATTTCTTGGGCAGAGGTATTGAAATATACTTTAAAGAATAATTACCTAATACATAATTTAGGTGGTTCTGAAGAAGTGTGAAACCTATGATCTGAAAATGCTAAAAGGACCAGCAGATTTTCTGGTGGCAGCAAATAGCATGGAAACTGTGGAACGAATAGAAGCCTGCGTGAAAGTGTGGATTAAGCAAATTGAACAGGTACCGTTTGGATGAGCACTCCATTGTATATGGAGTCATGTAAATATGCAACTACTTATAAGTCACCTTCTCAGAGAGAAAGAGGGGAAAAGGCATTGTCAAATGCTTCATTTTCACATGCAAGACCCTTATTCAATAGCATCTGTGGAGCTGCTGTTAACTATGATCATCCTATTTTTTCTCTGTAGCTGAAAGATCCTCATGGTGCTGATTTGCAACAGGGCATGAGCACTGCAAAACAGATTAGGTCTTTTCCCATCCCAGTATGTCTCTGAATCAATTACTGTACTCTCCTATCTCCAAACCTGTTTTACAGCAGCAGAGCAGCAGCAACCACAATCACTATCCACCTAAAACCACATTTAGAAGAGCTGCCAGATCTAGGCTGCAAAATCTAGACAATAGAAAAGAATTACAGTTTCCAAATTTTTTTGCTGTCATCTAGAGGTAGCCCAGAATTTTGCAGCCAGATTAGGTAGCCCTAAAGAATGTAGAAACTCTGTATTCCATCAGTTTTTGTTTCAGGGGTCAGTGACAAACCTTGTGTTTTTACCTCATGCCCTTATTAATCATGCTAACTCTTGAATGCTTCAATCATCCTTTTTAGGTCTAGGGGAATGAGACTATGAGAGTTTATATCACAGTATTGCCAAAATTGGAGCAAATTGCAGACAATAGTGATAGTTCCCAATTATACTTTGAATAATGTAAGCAGCGGTTGCTCTCATGCCACCAGTTGGACAGCTTTTCCAATTACACTGCAGTGACTTTGACTGATCAACCGGCTCCAGATCAGACGATGGAATGGTATATCAATGCCCACTTCTTGAATTTGTCTGAGTTCCCAGCTTTTATATACAGCCTGGTTTTTCAGATCATCTTTTCCTTTTCTGCCCTCCTCCCACTGAAGGCATATGTATTAGTACTACCCACCCAAAAGCTCTTTCCCTCTGGGGCAAAGTAAAGAGTTTGTATTGAGCATTCATCTTTCCTGGAAGCTTAAGAGTATATACTATCCCATCAGTAGTCCCCAGCCATTAATGTAATGTATACACACACACACAGATACAGATATAATTATTTACACAATTATTTTTGAGCTGCTCAAATATAGCATTTGACCCTTCTGGTATTGTGCAGTAAACAAAGTAGGGTGTCAAGTCCTGTGACCTATGATTATCCTAGGTGGTGAGTGGATAGATTCATACATTGTACTGAATAACAGAGTAATTTATTCAGTAAGCACAATTTGTTGAGTTTGCATATTTTTTTTTATTTATTTAATTTATTTTCAAATTTTTATATGCTGCCCATCTCACTGTACAAGTGACTCTAGGCGGTGTATTAAATCTATGATTTGCAAGCTACAGTGGTTAGGTCCATGCACTATAGAAAGCCAAAATGACATTATGGTGTAGTGTGATATGTGAATCAAGTCACTGTGAAACATCCTGTCATTGACATCATAGTAGTTATCTTCTTGGTTAAACTGACCTGAATATAAAGTTGACTGTAAACTCTTAAACATAACATCTGTGAGTGTTCATACTCATATATTAACTTAGATCTGCTAACAGTCACCTAATAGAACAAGCCAAACCATGTACAATTTTCTAATTGTTGTAGCAAAATAGTAAAATGGTAATCCATCAGAATAAGTTTTTTGGAGCTGGCAATTGTTTTCTTGTTTCTTATTAGTTTGCTTAACATGAAGAATTGATCAATTAGTCTCAAGGATAAGGAACTGGGTGAAGAAAACAAGCAAGCAAGCAAGCTAGCTAGCTAGCTGTCAACTCACATACTACCATGTTTTTTTAATACTGAAAAAAGCTTCCATATTAGACAAATTACTACTTTTGGTTTAAAATTTAGGTCATTGCTGAAAATAGCCAGCTACGGAAAGAGGCAGATAACCTTGGTCCACGAGCTGAGCTGGATCACTGGAAGAAGAGGCTATCAAAATTTAACTACCTACTGGACCAGCTCAAGACATCAGATGTAAAGGCTGTACTTGGTGTGCTTACAGTTGCTAAATCAAAACTTCTGAAGGTGTGTCAGTCAGTTTATTCAAGAATAATTTATATTCCACCTAAAAAGAATATTTTTATAGTAATGCACATATATTTAAAAACTTTCAGCCCAATGAGCTGAGAAGGCAACTTACTCTGAAATCTATCACATTTCAGAATTAAAATACAGAATATATATTTTAAAAAGTGGGCATCAGAAATCATGCTTGTAAAAAGACAGACCTAGATTTGTCTTCCAAATATACAGGAGAAAGCTATAGCTTGATATAATAAAATACAATGCTATTTTGAGCTTACTAAAATAAATCCTAAATACGAAAGACCTTTGCCAGTTACTTTGGCTGGGGAAAACAATCTTCTAGTATAATTCCTGTTAGTCTTAACCAGCATGATCTATGATTTCAGTGCTTAAAGTTGCAGTCCACATCTTCTAGAAGTTGCCAAGCCTTGTCTGCAGTAATATTTTATTGCTGTCACTGAATTGGTATTCTAATCCTTGTGAGATTTAAGAAACATGCTAACTATCTTATAACAAACCAGGACCAAAACTTTTCTAAAATACCATATGTTCTTTTAAATACCATTTGTTCATTTTCATTTTCCAAGAGTTGGCGAGAACTGGATACTCGGATCACTGATGCAACAAATGAAGCCAAAGACAATGTGAAGTATCTGTATACCCTTGAAAAATGCTGTGACCCTCTGTATAACAGTGACCCTGTAAGTTAATAATGTCTGCTCATTGGATTGCCACACTTGTAGATAGCAGAGAAAGGCCCAGATCACAACTTAATAATTGCGAGTGCAACTTAAAAAAAAGATACAGTTCTGAAACTGTATAAAGAGTTCAGTGAGTTATAACTTAATAATACATCCTACGTTATATTGGGCAATATAGATTTCAATAGTCTTATTATTGCATAAAATCTTGGCAATTTTAAAAATTACTTTATCTGGGCAAGATCTGCAAGTACTATTTGGGATGATGGTAGATGCCTTTGTGCCCTCAGGCTACCTGTCATAAATGATGCTAGCCAAATGATGCTTTACATCACCACTCATCTTGTTGGCATTTCAGGTGATCATGGTAGATGCTATTCCAGGACTCATTCATGCTATCAAAATGATCCACAGCATTTCACGGTATTACAACACTTCAGAGAAGATAACTTCCCTGTTTGTAAAGGCAAGTTGTGCTGACTGTTATTCAGAACTGGAGTTAGTCTATTATTGGCCATTTAAAACTATACCGTAAATAATAGTAATAATAATAAAGTCTGGATAATGGACATTGCAATACCTGGAGACAGCAGAATAGAAGAGAAAGAACTGGAAAAAATCACAAAATATGAAGACCTGCAGATAGAAATAGAATGACTGTGGTAGAATGGAAGAAAGCAAAGATAATACCAGTAGTAATAGGTGCCTTAGGTCCAACCTCAAAACATCTGGAGCACCACTTGAACACCATTGGCATTGACAAAATCACCATCAGTCAATTGCAAAAGGCAGCTTTACTTGGCACAAATTATATTCTGCGATAATACCTTTAACACCACCAAACAACATCTGCCTATCCCAGGTCCTTGGAAAGGACTCAGTAGGTGGATAAAAATGCCAAATCCAGTCTAAACATCTGGCTGACTGTGCGACCAATAATAATAATAATTATTATTATTTAAATTTGTATGCCACCTGACTCCCAACAACTCTGGGTGCCTATCCATCTTAGGCAATAGAAATTTTCCTTCAGTATCAAAATATAATTTTTGAAATATAGAGAAGATAGAAAACACAAAGTTAAGTAACAAAAAATAGGATCTGTTGAACCTTGAAATGGAGATCATTGACAAATCATTCAGACTATTAGGATAAATGAAATTGGCTTATCATTACATTATATCCCCAGAGAACTAGACATATTGATCTGAGGTCATCCACATTGTTTTTACCTTAGAACATCTTTGTTGAACCTAATTTTTCCAAACAGCTGGTTGGGGAAGAGTAACAGGCTACATTAATTGCAAGCAGGGAACTAAAGGAAAATCTACAATGGGAAGTCAATAGTGAAACTCAGCAGTTGATTCAGTATGACCAGTAGTGAGTTATGTGGAATTGTAGTTTAGTAACATCTGAAAGTGGATGAAGCAACATCAGATGTTCTCCACTGCTCTAAGAGAAAATGGGCCTTAACCCTCTTTGTTCCATGCAAGTTTCTTAAGACAAAGCCTATTGTTCTATTTGCAGGTTACAAATCAAATGATAACAGCCTGCAAAGCATATATTACTAATAACAACACTGCCACCATCTGGGATCAACCGCAAGATGTAGTTTTGGAAAAAATACAAGCTGCTATAAGACTTAAGCAGGTAATCTTTACACTTGGTAGAAGGCAAAAGCGGTAAATACAACCTTTCTGCTTGAGCCAGAATTGAGGAGGATGTAGTTTCCCAAAACAAAAAGTGCAAAATTTTATCTGAATTTCACTAGGGAAAATAACTTTTAAGAGCCTTTCTGATTTAAAACAAGAATATTTTAATATAGCAAAGTTACATAGGATAAGTCCTTAGGAGTATTATGAACAAAGTTGCAATTAATACTTCTGTTTATTTCTATCTTGGTTCATGTTGCTAAGGAGTACCAAAACTGTTTTCACAAGACCAAACAGAAATTGGAAGAGAATCCAGCTGAACGGCAGTTTGATTTTAGTGAGATGTATATCTTTGGAAAATTTGAAACTTTCCATCGCCGCCTACTTAAGATTATGCACATCTTTGATACTATCACAACTTACTCAATTTTACAAGAGTCCAAGATGGAAGGACTAGAAGTGATGGCAACTAAGTATCAGGTATGCAGTGATTTTTACCAGTAGTAGTTGGGTCCTGAAGAACAGACAATTTTTTGGCCTCCAGATATTTTGAACTGTAAGCATAGCATTTCGAACCACTGACCATAAGAATGGTAGGGGTGGAGTCTACGACAGTTCTAGTGCAAAATATTTGAATGATTGCCTAGGGAGAGTTTCTAAGAGATAGAAAAAACTCTTTGCTGGATTAGGAACTCTCCTAATTCTAAAGACTACCTCAGCTGAACTGCTTCTGAGCTTACACATCACACTAAGCCATGATATTTGTTTGTTTCTCACTTAGCATGATGTGAATTCAGCCACTGTTGTATGTAAACCATGATGAATGTTTAATACCTATGAAACAGGCCACTATGACCTTTTCAGCAAGCTGTATTAAAACAGACTGTGATTTAATGTGAGGTTTGAACCCAACCACTGTGATAGCTGTTTGTAGAGTTAGCCTGTTCATTACTCTTTGCTTCAAAGGTCATCACCTGAGCTGACAGTTTGTGTCAGATGTCTAAGGCTAACCGCTTGTCCAAGCTGAGTATGCCATTATAAGTAAAACAGTTTCCCTACTGAATGCATGTCAAATTTTGGTAGCCCTACATAAGCAGCTCTTAATGGCTTCCTGCAACATAAGTTCTTGTGTTTCCAGTCAACTTAGTAGTGTGTGCGTGCGTGCGTCTTTGAGTCAGCGTTGACTCCTGGTGATGGCCTGGATAAGTCCCTGCAGTTTTCTTGGCAAGATTTCAGAAGTCATTTGCCCTTGCTTCCTTCTTAGGGCTGAGAAATAGTGACTGCCTGAAGGTCACCCAGGTAGCTTCACATCTAAGGTAGGACTAGAACTCACAGTCTCATGGTTTCTAGCCTAGTGCCTTAACCGCTACATCAAACTGGCTCTCTGGTAGTTCATGACCAGGAAGTTATTGGATTTCCTGTTTGCTTGTACCCATCATGGGAGCACTGACTGTAGCTTGAGAATACATTCCTGTGCTCTGTGCATTTTTTAAAATTATGCTGTCTATGGAAAATGCATAGATGTGATTATTAACTGTGGTGCTGTTGCCTGTACAATTTAGTTCATGGCTGCTGATGCCATGCTGTTCCTTTAGTTCCCCCAGTAGGCAAGCAGTCTGACTGCTTGCCCATGCCTCTCTGGTGACAACATCTTAATTTCATGGCTGGCAAATTTGAGCATACTGAAGTAGAACTCTGGGTAGCACTGCTCTCTGGCTATATCCCATATTATTGCTGACTGCAAGACTGAAAGGATGGAAATGGTAATTGTGACCTAAAACTCTTCTTTCTGTCTAGCTTTATATGGGACAATGTCAGTTGCTTTGTTTTGTAGGGAAAATAATTCTGTCTCTGGGGTTAGAAGTAATACAGAAAATCAGAATTTGATGAGATAGCAAAACTGACTCATCTGATTAGGAAAAAGACAATAACTACATTTGTCAGTGACTGGAAACCCTGTAAGGACTTTTTGCTGAAAACAGGAAAAAATGAACTTGTTATTTATGGGTTTGACAATTAGAAAGGGTAAAATATGGAAAGACAGGAGCGATGATATAACTATATATAGAGAGAATAAAATATACTGTAAATGCATTAAAGAAGCTTGGAAGCTGCTTCTTTATCTCTTTTTTTCTTTTTCTTTCTTTTCTGCTTTTTTCTTTCTTTTTTACTTAACACTTTTCTTTACTTTTCTTTTTCTTCTTTAAATTTGTATTTTAAAAAATTGTATCTGTAAAAAATTTCTTCAATAAAAATTAATACTAAAAAAAGAGAGAAGTAATACAGAAAAAAACACACACCACAATTTAGTGTCCCAGTAAGAACAAGGTTTATAATGAGCCTGAAACTTCAAGATCTTGGCCTGCTCACTATGAAGTTATATTAGCTAGGACTATGCATACTTCAAAAATGAGGCTGAAAAATTGCTTTGGATTTGTGTAAACATAGCATCCCTTTGTTATTCATTGAAAAAAGCCTGCCATTTCCCCAAACTTCTGCACAAGGTAGAAAAAAGATGTAGCTGCTTTAAGAAGTTATCTAATATGATTCTTAAAGCAGCTGTGTTATTTTCAGACTCATGCAGAAAGCTGAAAAAAAGATATTGTTGCTTGAATTTGTGGCAGAGAGGTGTTACACTTGTGTGAATTCCAAAACATTTATTTCAAATCATTCTCAAAGTGTATTAACCACAATACTGGCATTTTATCAGTTCAGCTTTCATAACATTCCCCAAAGAATTGTGGAAACTATTTTTTTTGATGTTATAAGGGATCCTGAGCTTTCACACAGTTGCGGAATATTAATGTAGTAAAATGTCTTACAGTATTATGCTTTCACTTGTACAGACTGCAGTGATGAAGGATCACTGGGAGGTAATTCATGACAGGGCTGTTAATGCTGAGATTTGTGGTGGTGAAAATGACTTATGGTTTTTCTATATGTTTTCTGTGAAAAGCATTTTCATTCCACCAAAGTGTGTAACTTGGATGTGTTGTGCATTTTTGCATGTTTGAATACTTATTTTCCTTGGAAAAATGAATTGTGTTTCAGAGAGAACTCATTGGGTTGCAAAACATTAGCTTGTAATGGTTGCAAATATAGTCTTCACATTATAACTTACTCTTCTGTACATTAAATGTGTGCTTGGTTATTTTTCATTCTCTGTCATGAATGAATCTCTCTCTCTCTCTCTCTCTCTCTCTCTCTCAAGCATAAGAAATGATAAGAATAATATAACCTTTCAAATATTCATATTCCCAATTGCATTTAGAGTATTGTTGCCACTATAAAGAAAAAGCAGTACAATTTCTTAGATCAGAGGAAAACTGATTTTGACCAGGACTATGAAGAGTTTTGCAAGCAAACAAATGAACTACATGTAGGTTTGGTTCTTCCCAATTTTATAGGGAATATTCTATTTGGGTTGGTCAATTCATTAAAATTCATACAGCAAAACCTCATTTTAATAGACCACATGGGGGAGGAAGTGACCATTACTCCCAAATGCCTATTAAATACAGGTGTATAATTGCAATGATTTTCATCATTTGCGTAATGTACTTATGCAGATGACACAAATCACCACAGCTGTCATAAAATTAAGGTAAAATTAACATACATTTAACTGACTTCTCCAGACAACTTGGCATACAGCAGACTTGCCCATTATTTCAGAGGAATTTTGAGATAGAAATCCAGTCCTTTACATATAAAGCCCACTAAATGAAGGTCTGTTAAATCAAGGTTTTGCTGTATTTCCTATATCATGTATGTTGTGGGTTTGGACTAAAAAATACTTCAGTTTATATAGAACTGAGCTAATATTGGCATGAATAATTCATCTTGCAGAATTTCAAAGTGGTATAGGAAGGTAATGCCCTATATAATTTCTTCAGGAAATTACCCACTGGAGCTAAGGTGTGTCTTTTCTATGCGGTATCCCATCTTCTCTCCCTGTTCAGTCCACCAAAGTAGCACTTCATTCTTCCCTTGAATTTAATGACAAACATATATTTTATATGGAAGAAATGGGGAGAGAAGAACATAGCTGGAGATAGAGCATGTTGAGAGAACTTCATTCTTAATGATGCCATATGTTCCATGTGGCAGATTGGCTTGGGGGGGAAAAAAACTCACCTTGGTTGCTCAGCAGTACATGAGTGATCCTGTCCATTTTGAACTGGTTTCACCCACTTCTGGCCTGTGGCCTTCAGAACAGTAATCACAGTAGCAGCCCCCAGATTCTCTCTTTGCCTGTGCCATAAGGGCTCTCCAGTCTGACTGGCTTCTTTCTTGATTACAGTTGTACAGGAATGTAATAGAACCTTGGAAACTATGTTCAAGCAACAAACTAGGTATAAGCAACTGAGCTCCTGGAGATGGGAAATAAATTAACAATAATAATTGCTTGGGTTTGGCTTAGTATGTTATATGAACCAAGTCATTGTGCTCTCTGCACCATAGTTTAGGACTTCAGAGTTTGTATGAATCTTGCCAGTTGTAATTTATTCAGTAAATCATGGGTAAAAATGGCTTATCTGATCTATAATTTATATGAATTATTTATATATCTGATTTATACGAATGTGCTTATCAACATTCTCTATCCTTTTGTTTCCTTTCTCCAGCACCAATTACAGATGTTTATGGACACTACCTTTGAAAAGATTTTGAACACAGAAAGAGCCCTTGATATGCTGAAGAAATTTGAAAGGTTTAACCATGATGACTTTTTACTTGGAATAGTCTGGAATTATAACAGACCAATATGCTTTCATAGTCTTCTTTTGTTTTTGAATCAAATTTTGAAAATGTTGCATTTAGTCAATAAAGCATTTTAGGCAATAAACCCTAACCCTATGGCATATAGAAAGAAAGAATTTTTTTTAATTATTAAAAAAAACCCCTAGCAGCAGGAACAGTAAAGTCCAGTTATCTTAGTTTGTGAAATAGGTGCATTCAGTGTGTGATCTGAAGTTCTCTCAGTGCTGGAAGAATGGTTTCATTTATCTGTTCACAAACAAAATACCATTGATCGTGTCTGGTACTAATTGTTCTTCATATAATATAAATGGCTAATTTATCTCTAGCCATTTTATTATTATAGTTGAGTCCAAGCATAATACTGACTAAGATAGGTAATACAATGTTTAATACCATTACGTGCAAGCAGAATTTGTTAACTTTTACTTATGCTTGAAACTGTGCTTTAGTTTCCTTTTGCAGTCTTTATTAGTTAGTAATTTTATTATTACTTATTTAAACAGTGTTGACCTTGTCTGTTCTAGAAGTATGACTAGAAGCAGGAGCATCTGCTGAATCTAGAGGTTCTGTCATTTTTTTTTAAAAAATATTGTTAAAATAATAACTTACAAAAGAAAAAAAGGTTACATTGAATAGTGAGGATACAGTGGAAAAAAAATGAACAGACTATAGTGGTTAAATAATCTCATAATAACAAGAAAGAGAAAGAACAATTAACAAAAAAGATCCAT
This sequence comes from Liasis olivaceus, assembly GCA_030867105.1. NCBI lineage: Eukaryota > Metazoa > Chordata > Lepidosauria > Squamata > Pythonidae > Liasis > Liasis olivaceus. Next base: position 83,549,377 of record CM061350.1, read on the forward strand.
ATGATAAGGATAAATACCTATATGGAATTAATTCATTAGTTGACCTAATCATTACATCTGGACCATATAGCAATATAATGTGTCAACTTCGTTCTTCTTTTTAGAGCGCAGAGACTTTAATAAATAGATGACAAAGTCAAATCTTGGATCTGTTCCTTAAAATCAGGAGAGTAACTTACTTTCTAATTATGTAGGATTATTGTCTGCTGTACACCAAGCTCATTAATCCAAAATTCTTCATAAGAGGAAAAATTCCATATTTTAGGAATATAATTCAACATCATATTGAGATGCTAAAATATTTCATTCCCAAATTATTTTAACATATATGTTAATATTAAATCAAAACAAAGTGATCATAGGACAAAATCATATGAGCTAAAGAACCTTCAACTTTCATACATACCCAGCATAAGAAGTCTAATGTCTATCCATTCTTGAGATCACATTGTGACGCATGTGTGTTAAAAGATCTTTGACTTTACCAATCTTGGTAAATTTACCCAGCAGCCATGCTTCCCACAAGTTCTTTCAAATACAACATATGGTTTATTTAACAGACATAAGAGGACAAGAATAACATTACCTTTCTTTAAAAAAATGATCTGGGCACTTCCAGAAACAAAATGTGGTTTGACGTGTAAAATTAACGTTATGAAAACCATTTTGAATTCAAAACATTTGGAATCCGAAACATACCTTTTAAAGTTTGAAACAGATATTCCAATTTTACTGGAAGTATTTGAACCCGGAAGCATCTCTTTCAAGCATAAAACCATAAGCAATTGCTGCAGTTCGGATTATTTTTCCTGCGGTGTAAATGGCTAGGAAATGGATTGTCGTTGAGTTTTGGAGTTTGGTTATTTTTTAATGTTCTTTTTATTTTATTTTTATATTACTGTAAGCTGCTCAGAGCCTTTTTGGAATTCAGCACCATATATTGTACATTATAGAAATAAATAAATATATAAACAAATATTTTGAAATGGTCAGAGAATCCTGTTGAATTCAGAACCATTTGGAATTCAAATTACTTTTAGAGCTTGAAGTATTTTGAATTTGAAATCTTGTATACATTTCTCCTTAAAATGTACATGGCAAAATGTGGTTTGATACATATCACATTTTAACATACAAATAAATCAGATCAACTTTGTTCTTAGTTATACAGTGACCTAGATTTATCCACTCCTATTTGACATATCAATGTGGTACGGTTTGATGGTCCTATGGGACTGATGAATGAGTCAATATATCGCTTTAGGAAGCCAAATAATCTTTGCTGTCTCTTCAGAATAATTCACTGAAAAATAAATAATGCACTGAACATCTACCTTCATAAATCTCTGATGATGATGATATTTCTTCTTCATAGGCTTGGAATCCCTAATCTTGGCATTGCTGACAAATATCAGATCATCCTACAAAACTATGATCATGACATTGAGATGGTCTCTAAGTTGTATTCAAAACACAAGAATGATCCTCCTCTGGCTCGTAATCTTCCTCCTATGGCTGGTAAGATCTTGTGGGCACGGCAACTGTTTCACAGAATCCAGGAACCCATGAATCTCTTCCAAAAAAATTCCACAGTTCTACAGACAGAAGAAGCAAAGCCCATAATCCGCAACTATAACAGAGTGGCTACAGTCCTTCTGGAGTTTGAGATAGTCTACCACAGAGGATGGCTTCAACAGGTACTATGACGTGCTGTGTATTTTTATAATGAATCTTGTGGAATGTCTTGCTATTAATATAATTTGATGCTAATGTAAATGCAATATAATTTTTTTTAAGAATCACACTTGGGACTGTAGCAACAACAGTGCATGTATGACATAATAAACCAATATAATTAATTTGCCCTGCTATAGTAACTAGCATATTGAATTAATGTTCACCAGTTTTGTTGGCACAAGCTCGGTTAGAATATCATGGAAAACTCTACATAGCTGGAAGAGCTGGGTTAGATCACTGTTTATGTCAGAAAAAGTCAAAAGCTTATGTCTGGCCATACCTGTTTATTAGGTCTTCTCCAAAACTCTTGGTATCAGTTTATGGTAATCTGCCATTTGATGAGGCTAATATGTGGAATGCTTGTTATTTCTAGGTTCAGCTAATTAAAGCGGGACTTCAGGCATCATTATTAGTGAAAGCTCCAGAAACTGGAGAAATATTTGTGAATTTTGATCCTGAGATTCTCACCTTAATCAGGGAAACAAAGTGCATGGCACGCATGGGGCTAGAAATCCCACCATTGGCCATTGCTGTTCAAGACAAGCATGACTCCTACAAGCAGAATTTCAATAAACTACAGGTATTCTTGCACCGTTACAGATAAGTCTCATAAAATGAACTTTTAAAGGCTTTATTTTAAAAAAAAAATGGCTGAGTTATTTTCTGACTTGTAATAGTTGTGTAATATTTCCTATAAACATACCCATAAAAAGCTGATTTCTAACCAGTGAAAAAAAAGTGAATAAATTATGGCTAAATTTGTTTCATCGCCTAACAAAAAAGGAAGTTTGAAAGTGGTTCTTTTATTACCAATCTGATAGTCATTAAAGCAAGTCTGCTCACTTGATACTTCAGTATGCTGAATAACAGTCTTGATAACCCTGTTTTGCTTCCTCTTAATTTTCACACTGCAATGCCTGATTATTGTCCTATTTTTCAGCATTTTAATTTTCAGTCACAGGTTATGCAAACGAACTTTGAAACGTATCCAACAAAATATGACCAGTTAAGTGAATCTACAATTATACTTTCAGTTACAATTTAAGTTGGTCCTTTTTTAGATGATGCTGGCAGAATATAAGAGAGTAAAATCAAAAATCCAAGCCCCACTTGATACTCTAATGGCTCCTCATGTGGCTAAAGTGGATGATTCGATCCAACCAGGAATAACTACACTGACCTGGACATCCCTAAATATTGAGACCTATTTACAGAATATTTTCAATAAACTTGGTAAGTCTTTGTATATGGTCTACCTAATCTTTGTGGTATATAGATAGGTCTAGCAGTGATGACTGAAATTGCTGAAGATTGCCAAGTTTACCTTTTGCTTGATTTTTTTTTTTTGGTTCTCTCTAGTTTAGATTCTGGAAATAGACACTTTGATCTTCAAAAAGTAGGCATGTTTGTAGACAATTCATCCTTTATGTTCCATTTTCCCAATATAGAGAAATGCTACTGATATTGACTGATATTTCTTGCTAGAGAGTTCGCTTGATATGGGGTTGCTGTTGAGGCTGTAGCAAAAGAAATGTAAAGGATTTGATTTACATGAGCAAAGAAGTATGTTTGGAGATGCCCGGTCCTTGCTCTGTGGGGCCTTTCCATCCTTGGTGCACATTCAAATGCACATTCTAGTGCAGGAAAAGGCACATGTGACTGGTTTGTGAGAACACAGCCATTGTGGTTTGTAAAAAAAAAGGCTTAATTTAAAGTAGCAAACTTGCTTTTGTGTTCTGCTTTTATTGGAAAGGTGGAAAGGGATAAAATAAAAGATGATCCCTATGTAAACAGCCTTGAGCTCTTGGAGGAAAGGCAGGATAAATAACCTAATAAATCAATAAATATGAAATTTCATCTGTTGGTTTTCTATATTAGTCTACAGGTGGTTGGTCAGCGTTCAAAGTAATAAGACTCAGTGTCAGCACCTGCATTTTCTCATTCCTTTAAGAGTATATTAAGATAAAAGGTCCATTCAGTTTTGAACATCTTAGGGAGTGATCCCATTTGAATGTTTTCTTTTGTCCTGTTGACCATTTTGATGATGAATTCTGCTATCCTAGAAGGATGCCATTTAAAGTTGGTGTGGAAAGCTGCCATGTTCTCCTAACACTAACAAGTTTCCAGAGGGAGAATTGGCTATTAAACAGATTGTCTTCTTAATGAAATGTGTCCTACTCTTTGCTTTTCAAGATAACCTTGAGCTGCTACTTGATCAAGTGAATGACTTAGTAGAATTTCGTATTAGTGCTGTTCTTCAAGAAATCAGTACTGTGCCCCTCTGCTGTCTTCCCGAAGATGATCCACTGACCTGTGAGCAATTCCTTCACATGACAAAGGTACAGTCCTATAGTTTCAGTTTTCATTTAGTGGGAAACTCATCTATATAATCAATCACTAACCTTCAGAGTGAAAGTAGTAGCTCACAATTGCATGTTCTTACATGCACACAAACATACTTCTTTGCAAAGTATATAAAGAAATTTCCTTATATTTTAGAAAGAATATATTTCTTTGTATTTCTTTATAGCCTGTTTGGTGTAGTGGTTAAGGTACCAGGCTAGAAACCAGGAGACCATGAGTTCTAGTCTTGCCTTAGGCACAAAGCCAGCTAGGTGACCTTGGGCCAATCAGTCTTCGCCAAGAAGGTCCTGGCAAACCACTTCCAAAATCTTGCTAAGAAAACTGCAGGGACAAGTCCTGGAAGTTGCCAGGAGTCAACACTGATTGGAAGGCACCAAAAAAAAAAAACAAAAAAAAACCCTCTGTAAAACCCACATTAATTGTGACATTAATTCTCAGTACAGTACAGTAGGATGTATTGTAAAACAAACAAACAAAAAAGCTAGAATGTTACAAAAGGCGAGGTAAGATTAGGATTCTTCTCTTTGTCATCTGAAGTTCTGAGTGGAGTTTTTTGCTTAATTTTTGCATGGGACAGTCATAAATCAGAATAAAAAAAATAGTTTTGTTTTCTTTTGCTCCACAAGAATAATCGTGACCATCCTGAAAGTTAGACTTTTGATTCTTTTTTACAACCCTCATTCCTCCCAGTCACTAACTCTTACTTCCTGCTGTATAGTAAGACCGGCAGACATCAGGCAGGCATAGCACAGAAAAATGTCATCAGTGGCTTTTAAATCATTTGTAGATGGTACTGCCTACATGTAGAGCTGAATTATGCATTTGAGAAGAAGAAAATAAGTTAAGAAACTGCTATCTGACCTAGAAAGCAGAAAGCATCTTTTTGATTAAAATGACTGGCAAAGCTAGCCACAGGGGTTGGCTTGTCTCTTTTCCTTTGGCAGGTACCATTAACATGAGGACACAATGTCCAGTCACTAAGCAAAGCAGATACGTAGCATTGCTATGAATCACAGTAGTCAGCTCAGGCAGGGAGCATCAGCACAACAGCACAATAGCTAGTCTTTTTTTGAAGTAGGCAGCTTAGGCATCATGCAGTCACAATATTTCTTTCATGGAGGAAGGTGAAAAAAAGGCAGTAGTATGTGGCCATGATCTGTTTCATTGAGTTTATGCACCCAGGCACTGCTGAAATAGAAACCAGAAGAGTGTACACCGTTGTATCAGTAGCAGCATGTTAGCAGAAAAACATCAGGCACGGAGAAGAGAAGGGGCAAGAACAGAAATATTGTCCTTGACCTCACTCACTCCAAGATATAAGGAAGCTTAAGGAGTCCTAGAAATAAAGGTTAATCCTTAGGAATACTGGCTGCTAAGAAATTGCTGGGAAGAATGGAGGCGAGGGAAATACATCCAGGTTGGATTGCTATATCATTCTAAATCATACTTTGTTTTAACTATGATTTCTTAAATAAGGCACTGTGGTTGAGTTCACACAAGTTTAGCCAAATCAGTCAAACACCCAGTATGGGTTAGTGTGGTATGTCAACCCAGGTGTATACCAGCTGACTGAAATGGGAAGGAGATTACAATGAAAGGAAGAGAATAAAAAACAAATATCTTTGAGAAAAGAATGTAACATAGAAATTCATGTATCAGAATGTGTGGGTGTGGAACATGGGTGTGATTTAGAAAGGAAAACAACTGGAGAAACAACTGCTGGTTACTCTGCCCATAGAATCGGCAATGGCCCCTTGTGGAAATGACTGCCAATTTGCTCTCTCTGTTCAGTGGTTACCATCACATTGTTGCAGCAAAAATGAATCACATCTTTTGGAAAACATTTCTCTGTGTCTGGGTTATTCAGCAAGATAAGTGCTTGGTACTCCCTCTCTCTCTCTCTCTCTACTCAAGAAACTTTGAGGGGCCAAAAACCTTCCAAGATAGCTTATATTTGAAAAAGGAATGAAACAAGAATCAAGCTAACGTTAAAACAAAGAAGTTGAAAATATTATAGTACTTTACCCAAAGTGTAAAAAATGTATTCCTATGGGACTGCTGGATAGACAAACGTTCAGGGGGATGCCTGGGTAAATCTATAGGTATTTACACCTTGCTTCAAAGATGGCTGAATGAGGCCTGGCAAACAGATAGCAAACCTTCCTGCTCTGGGAGAGTCCATCTCTTCCATTAACCTGCTTAGCAGCAATCAAAGGATGTCAAAAATGAAGAACCAGCATTTTTGGGCTGACTTATTTTAACCACGTTTTACTGAATAAGCTATAGTGACTGCCTTCATGTGAATCACTGCAACATAAATCTTGGTTTGCAAACCACAATGCTGGATTCACACAGTGCACGAAGCCAAAACTAAACAAATCACATTAGAGCTTACTACAGTGTGTGCATATGCCTGCATGGGTGTGGAGCCATGAAAATATCTGCCTGATCTTCTGCAGAAATATACCACAGATAGACCGATTCTACTACATACAATCATACAGTTCAGGCATTCCTCCTACCTCTCTTGCACAAAACAGCTTATTTTCTTTTGTGGAACTATAGGCACCTGGGAGGGATTAATCTTGACCCTTCCCAGTGATTAAAGTTACTGTTTCCTGCTAGTAATAGCAGTGGGCTGTAGGCAAGGCCTCCAAGTTGACCGTTTGTAATTATGACGAGACTTTCTAATGAAGAAATTGTAAGAGATTTACCCCCACTTGTTCTAGCTGATAATATCTGATGTATTAATATTAGCAGAACATTCTTCTGAGGATATGCTTTGGTCCATTTATTTTGTCACAATAATACTTCTGCGTGTCTTAAAACGTTCAGATTTGGGAAAAGATTTATTCTCCTTTCTTTGGAATTGGGCTCCATTTGTTTTTTAAAAATATGGAAATGTCAGTTGATAGCAGATTCTCTTTTCTGTCAGCTGTTACCAGCTTGATATGCATAATACAAATGGAGGAACCTGCTTTTGAATCAAGTACAACTATATTTGTCATAGTCCCAGCAGGTGGGAGTAGCTGGCTTACCTTGTCTGGGCTTGGAAACTCATTAGAATCAGGCATGTTTAGTATTTGGTTGGGAGTTCTCCAGTGTCCTTAATTCATGTTTCTCATGGCTGTGGAACTTTTCTCTTCTTTGGTTTATATGCCACATAGGAGAACATTGAGGTGATCTGAGTTCTTAGGTATATCCTATTGCTAGCATTGCTAAACTAGAGTGAAACTTAACTAACACTTCACATTTTTATTTTCAGGAGCTCTGTACTAAAGGAGTATATACACTGCATCTCAAGAGTTCATTAGCAGAAGAAGCAACAAATGAGCTTATCAACATATTGTTAGACCTGGAAGTGCAGAACAAAGGGGATGCTGGGGAGAGGTTTCTGAGTGGAAGCAGAACTGAAGGAATTAACGAAGGTAGGAGCAGACATTCTATCATGTGTAAACTAGCACTGCATTACTTGTTTGTGCGCCTCATTAAAACATCAGTGATTTGTAAGTTAGTACATAAGTAAATGGAATAAGATAAATGAATGAAATAATCTATTTCAACAACATAACATACAATCCACACAGATAATGCAAGTTGAGCCAATAGGAACATTTTCCCCATTTCTATAAGTTATTTAAAAAATAAGAGGAGCAAGAGACTGCAGCCATGAAATTAAGAGACGCTTGCTCCTTGGGAGGAAAGCTACGGCAAACCTAGATAGCATATTAAAAAGCAGAGACGTCACCTTGCCGACAAAGATCCGCATAGTCAAAGCTATGGTTTTTCCAGTAGTAATGTATGGCTGTGAGAGCTGGACCATAAAGAAGGCTGAACGCCGAAGAATTGATGCCTTTGAACTGTGGTGCTGGAGAAGACTCTTAAGAGTCCCCTGGACTGCTAGGAGGTCAAACCAGTCAATCTTAAAGGAAATCAACCCTGATTGCTCATTGGAAGGATTGATAATGAAGCTCAAGCTCAGATACTTTGGTCACCTAATGCGAAGAGAGGATTCTTTGGAAAAGACCCTGATGCTGGGAAAGATGGAAGGCAAAAGGAGAAGAGGACGGCAGAGGATGAGATGGTTAGATAGCATCACTGAAGCAATGAGCATGAAACTGAGCAAACTCAGGGAGGCAGTGAAGGACAGGAAGGCCTGGTGCAATATGGTTCATGGGGTCACGAAGAGTCGGACACGACTTAACGACTGAACAACAACAACAACAACAACAAGAGGAGCAAGATTCTAGATAGAACCCTCTGCAATTCAGGCATTTTCCATGCTCATACAAGCATATATTTACAGTGGTAATGGTAGAAACATTTTGGGTGTGGATTGTTTTGATGATGTGAGAAATATCTGAATAGTAAGGGCAAAACTTTCTGCAACAGCAGTTTGTAAGAAAGGGCATCGCATGTAATAAACATTTATAGCTTTTCCATTTTAATTAAATGTGAGTGAAACCAATACACAATACAAGAATCCCGGATATATGTGTAATGGTATATGGGAATGATCTTGGGATACAGGAGGAAGAGCTGCAGCCTAGACAACTCTCATGCAGAAGGTAACTCAGCCCTCAGAAGGAAAAGGGGTGTGGGAAGCATTTCAGAAGGGACCTTCCTTAGTTTTCTGGGAAGTAAAAGTAAAGGAGGAGAGAAGTACTTTCAGGCTTGCAAGATTCTGTTACTGTAACCTTACAATAAAGGTAGTATTAGTACTCCTAGTTTGTGTTTCTTGTCTGGACTACCTCGAAGGGCTGACAATATGCAGGTTTTGGCCATTAAGTCATTAGTTAAGTTGATGAAAGGATAACCTAAATTGGTCAATCTAAAGTACAGCTAGAAAACACACGCTAATACTGAAATGCTCATGTTGTGGAGAAAAAGGGGAGGGATGCTAGATCACACCATTGTTGCTAACCATGTTATTGTAAAATGATGGAGATGATGACATTAGTAGAACCAACCAATTCCTATTCATACATCCTCCTGTTGTCCTAAAACTCAATGCTCATTGTCATCATATCTCCCTAAAGCCATAAAGAAATATGGAATTGCATAAGGTTGTATATATCTATAAATAGTACTGATGATTTGTTTATTGGTTGATCAGAAGTTTGCTGGTCTAATTCAGTTCTTATTCCCATCTATAGAAGAAGAAAGGCCATTGGACATCTTAGCATCCTCACAAACTGCTAGTCAGATTTCAGTAGAATTGTCTTCTCCTTTAACCAAGAAAAAAAAGAAAGAAATGGAGATGCTAGAAGAAGCAGCTCAGGAACTGCTTTCCCATTTCAGCCATCGCAATGTTGATGCTCTTCTGAAAGTTATTCGTAACACTCTGGAGGCCATACGCAAACAAATTCATGCCTCTTCTGTGATCAGTTTTGTAGGTAATTACTGACTTTCCTTGACTTTTTTCAGCAAAAAGAAAAAGGGAGGAGATATTAAAAATCCCAAGTGTCATTGAAAATATTTTATTGATTAAAAGCTAGATGTGTTTCAGATAAGATCTTTTGTCAAAAGCATTACATGCAGTATATGCTTTCCTCCTCTCCACAAAATAATGATTTGTATTATAATTATAATGTGATTGTTATGAAGAAGCTATGTATGTAGCATGGAGAATACAGTTATATTGTGAGTGTGGTGTGAAGGAATAAGAAGTGTGGTGTGGTGAAGGAAGAAGGGTGGTGTGAAGGAAGTACATCTTTATGGCACTCCTGCTGGTTAGTCTGTTTCTTCACTAGACTATGTGAAGTCTTATCCATAAACTAGAATTAAGCAATCAGTAGAGCAACTCAGGTTTTGAAATGCACATGTCACATTTCTGTGGTACCACTGTAATAATTTGCTGTGATGAAAATGGTAGTGCGTTGCATCTCTAGTTTTGTGCTTCCTGAACATTGGTCTCCCAATAATGTGAATGTATCTGTATTGACAGTCAATTTAAAATACAAGAACTTACTGAAAATAGCTTGTTGATGAAATGTAGCAAGATTTGTTCCTGAATATTATACTCAAATAAGGTATATCTGCACTGAAAATAATATTACGGTTTAAGCAGAAGTGACATGTCATAGATAAACTTGTATTTGTGCTTGTTGCTCAATGTGTTATGAAGCGTAGACATTGCAATCAAACTTTTTTGTAGTGTCAAAATATCCAGAACAGCATGTAAATGGTGTCATAGAAAAATATTGTTGCCCTGTGCCCCTCAACATCCCTACTCTGGGTGAGTGTGCCAGTTAGGCCAGTTCCACATGGAAGAATAGTTTTGAAGACCCCTGGGAGCCAAGCCATGTAAGGATATATAAATGAAAACCAGCACTTCGAATTTTATCCAGAAACCTATGTGAAGCTTATACACTGCCCATAGAGTTATATGGCTATAGTGGCTCTCATATACTAACATGTAGGCTGCTCCATTTTGCACCTGTTAGGTAGTGCAGAGGTAATCCCATGTAAAGTGCGACCATCCTTGCTCTCCTTGATCTCTCAGTGGCTTTCGATACCATCAACCACAGGATCCTTTTGGAATGGCTCAGGGAATTGGGGGTGGGTGGCACGGTTCTGTGCTGGTTCACCTCCTTTCTCCAGGGCCGATCCCAATCGGTGGTGATAGGGAGCGAGAGGTCCCATCCTCGGCCCCTCCTTTGTGGGGTGCCACAGGGTTCGGTTTTCTCTCCGCTCCTTTTCAACATCTACATGAAACCACTGGGCGAGATCATCTGCCATCATGGGATGAAGTATCATCAATATGCTGATGATACTCAATTATACATCTCTATCCCAGGTGAGGTAAGTGATGCCGTGACTGCCTTTTCATGGTGCCTGGAGACTGTAAGGGTCTGGATGGGGAGCAACAGGCTCTAGCCGAACTCTGGTAAGACGGAGTGGCTGTGGGTTAATAGCTCCTCTGTATCCAGGACTTTGTCATCTTTGGTGCTGGATGGGGTAGCACTGCCCCAAACAGACCCAGTGCATAATCTGGGGGTCCTCCTGGACCCACGGCTCCTGCTTGAAGAGCAGGTGGCAGCCGTGCCCAGGAGGGCCTTTGCACAACTTCAGGTTGTGCATCAGTTACGCCCTTTCCTGGATCAGGATGCCCTTCCAATGGTCACTCATGCCCTTGTTCTCTCCCATATAGGCTACTGCAACATGCTCTACATGGGGCTACCCTTGAAGAGTATCCAGAAGCTACAGCTGGTCCAGAATGCAGCCACGTGGGCTATTTTTGGAGCCCCAAGAAGGGCCCATGTAACACCATTGCTCTGTGAGCTGTATTGGGTACCAGTTTGCTTCTGGGTCCAATTCAAGGTGTTGGTTATCACCTTTAAAGCCCTACATGGCATGGGAACAGGTTACCTAAGGGACTGCCCCTTCCCCATGACTTCAACCTGTCCCACCCGATCACACAGAGAGGGCATGCTTTGGACCCCCTCGATAAAGAGCTCTGATTAGTGGGGTCCAGAAGGCAGGTCTTCTCGGCTGTGGCCCCTCCCTTTGGAATATCCTGCCCCCGGAGTTGACATTGGCCTCTTCACTCCTGGTCTTCTGGAGGGATTTGAAGACCTGGCTCTGCCACTTGGCTTGGGGTGAGGAGGGAAGACATCAAGTGTGGGGTTGGCTAGTCCCCTAGAAGCCTTTCGTCTGCAGTTCTGGAAACCATCAACCTCTTGGACTTTTTCTTTTTTGACAATGCTTGGTATAGTTTTTATGTTTTTTGTAATTTTATATATATTTATTGTTTTAATGGATTATGTGAGCCACCCAGAGTCCCCCATTAGGGGAAGATGGGTGGAGACAAATCAAATCAAGCAAGCAAGCAAGCAAGCAAGCAAGCAAGCAAGCAAGCAAGCATCTTGCAATAATCTAGCCTAACGATGATAACATGAGTCACCATCACCAGAGGTCTTGCTCCAGGTAGGCTTGCAGCTGGGCAGAGGCCTTCTTGGCCCTGACCTCCACCTGTGAATCCAGTAGGAGCTGTGAATCCAGGAAGGTTCCCAAGTTATAGATTTGCTTGTCCAGATTTATAGCCAGGGCAGACAGAGGGCCAAATGGTTTCTGGACAGAATAATTATTACAGCAGACTTCTGCTTATGCTGGTAAAAGGAATTGAAGACACAAAATTTGGGATAACTCCTTTTCCTTGTATACTTCTGGAAGTCTGGTTGATTCTGCAGAGCAGCATGAAATGGACCTAGGAGAAATAAAATGTGGGCTAAACACCACCTGTTTGCCTCCTTATTTTGCCTCTCTTGGCTTCTATTCTAATGCTTCACATGGATGGGAGGTGTCCCTATGTGAATAGAATTATTGATCTGAATCCAACCCACTGTATGAGACAAAATGCTGAAACTTCAAAGCACGTTAGCCTCTTGTTTGTCCTATGAAAGCACAACTTAGAATATTTACAGCAGAAGGGAATCTGTGAATATTTCATGTGCAATGCAGGTGTATGCAATCTCTAGAGAACACATGTTTCATCAATAAACTGGTGGTCTTTTTATGACTGTATGACCAGCATGGTTCACATAGTGTATATTACCTGTGCCCCAAGTATTTTGTGCTTCGTTGTATTAACATTTTCAAGGAAGTTACATCTAAAAGTTTAAATCTAGTACAATGAACCAAGCCAGTATATCAGGGTCTTCCTATGAAAACATTTAAATATTACAAAATCAGTTGCCTTTTATTGTTTTTTCCATGTACCCTAATTACAAGCCTTGACAGATTATCTAACTGCTGGCTGTTTGGAAGATGTGGATTTTATTTCATTTCTCAGTGGTATCTAAATGGATTAATAAGGATTGCGTTTCTCATTTCCATATAGATAGTGAGAATATCTCAAAGCAGAAACAAAATGCTGTACCCATCTTTAAGGCTGGTGTTATCCTTTCTATTCCAAATTTTGCTATAATACCAACCCTTGATGAAATTCAGCAAACACTCAACAAAGCTGTGGATTGTATTGTAAGCACCATGAAAGGAGTTGGTCAGTGGAGTAAGGAGAGACTGTCAAAGGTACATGTTTGTGTGCTTCGAAGAGGTCTACTGATAAACAGTATGCAGTTTTACCTATTGCGGTCTGATTTTTTTCCCCCCATTTCTGCACAGAAACAATTGCTAGAACGCAAAATGCTTGCTTTACGAAATGAGGGAGGCAGTGATTCTGAGACTGAAATGAAAGACACTGAAGTTGGAAACATCCATGGTAATATATTGACTTTAGTATTTACCTATGGTTCTTGGCTTTAATTGCAAAATCTTTTAACTGCTATGTGGCATTTCACTGATGCAACAATTAATCATTCAACAATGTGGAGATAATAAGATGCTTTAAGCACGTATATTTAGAACGCGGGAAAGATACTGTCATCCCATTAGTAGTCTATGTGTGAATATCAGAGCCAGAGCAGTCTAGATTGATGGACTGAGTTAACTCTTAGAATAAAAAGAAGAGGAAAGAGATTGGCTGTCAAGATAAGTGGTAAGGCAAGAGAGCTTGCAACAGAAAACCTTCTTTTCATGCATAAAAGGATCACTTAAAGTTAGCAGTGAAACTTCTCAAGTAAAAGTGATTTAGAAGATGTATTGAGGTTCTGGTTACATACAGTAACTTACTCTGCTCAAGAGGGAATGTCCACCTTTGCCTCTTGGAATTCTGAAGATGTAGACCAACCTTCCATAATTCAGTAAACTCTAGATATGTGGTATGCTTTTTTTTTTTTTTTTTTGCTACTTACTCCATGAAGCTACTTAAAGCCTAAGGGAGTTGCAACATGCTAGTCACTTGCAGAAACTCAGTTCACTCTGACAAAAACGATCTAGAGCCTTTATTTCACTCACTGTCAATCTACTGTACCAAGTGACGTTTTCACTGCACTTGAGTTTTTCGAAAGGACATATCAAAGCACAATTATAGCTAAGGTGTACAACCTGAGGCTCCAGGGATTCATGTGGCCCACAAAAACCTTGGGTATAGCCCACAGAGAACCACAAGGAAGCCTTAGTCAGCCGAGAGAGAGAGGGTCTAATAGGCAGGTGGCTCAGTTGGCAGTTCCAAGAATCCTGTCAACTTCATCAGGAGTAACAGGGTCAAACTTTTCCCAGATAACCAAGGCCAGAGCCCAACTTGGAGCAAATCCAAGCAACTATCAGACAAATGCCTGCTCCTGCCCATGAAGTCATCTAGAGTTTGACCTAGAGATTTCACCTTAAATTATACAAATTATGAAACCAATTCAGTCTTTATTGTGGCCCAGTGTACCTTTTGGAGTATCACCCTTTTGTTGCTACCTAAAGGCAAAGTGCTATCTCAGCCCCAAAGAAGCCACATACTCCTGATCTATCACAGGATTTAGAAAAATGTTACAGTTTTGGCCCTCTGATACGGAGTTCCTTTTTTTTTTTTGCTTTGTTTTCTAGACACGGCTTCTGATACAGCTTCTGTGATCTTGCTTTCACCTATCCAGAAAAAGAACTACTACAAAGCCATTTCAGAGAACAAGGAAATAATTAAACTGATGTCTGTCCTTAGTACAAGTATAAATTCTATCAAAAGGGTGAGCAAAAGCATTATAGCGGAAACTTGGAGTCTAAGAATTGTCCAAGAAGTGAGAAGTGGTCATGGAGCAGGGAATGAAGAGAAAGAACAAAGTGGTGATGGTGGGGAGAAGAAAGATAAGGGGTGGCAGCAGAAACTTAGAGAAAAAGCAAAAGCTTTAAGTAGAACAAAATGGGTTAGTCCAGGAGGGTTGCCCCCCAACCCCCCAAAAAAGTGCCAAAAGAAGGTTTACAGCTACAGGAGGACCAAGTCTGATTTTGGCAGCAGTGATACAAATAGTACTCCATGATTTCCCAGATATGATTGAAGCCATTAGTGCCAAAGCTCATGGGTCATTACTGCATGGAACAATATATATCAAAATATAGCAGTGGAACTGTTTGTATACAATTGCCTTATATTGGTTCTTATTGATGTTTCAGGAAGTTGTTTCAGCTTTGGAGCGTTTCAAATGTTACCATCACATCTGGCAGAGAGAGAAGGAAGAAACCATTGAAAGTTTCATCAAGGGAAACCCTTTGCTCTCTGAATTTGAATCTCAAATCCTTTATTACCGAGATTTAGAATTAAAAATTAACTCAGAACCTGAATATATACGTGTGGGAACTGTTGCAATATATACCGGTATGGTGATTTAATGTTTAGCTGGCAGTAAATTTTATTTAGCTTCTTTCAGCTTGAGAATGCTTTTTAAAGCAACATTAAAGCTGGAGTCCTAAAAGAAGGTTTGGATAATCTGAGATACCAGAGCCTAAACCTATCCTTTGTTTTGCCATTATGAGACAAAAAACACACAAAAAGTCTAGATTACACTTCAAATAAGTCTGACCTAATTAACCAGAAAAGAAAAAATACTAAACTCTTCCACCAACATTTTTAAGAAAAAGAATATGCTAGCCTAGTTGAAGTATACAGTGTGGACAATCCTACTTTACATAATTCCCCAGATGGTGTAACTCGCATCTTTCCCAAAAATGTTAAATGCATTTACCTGCCACCAAAAGGTTTATCTAGAAGTAAGTCCCTTTGGACTCAGTGGAATGCATTTCTACATAGACATGCATAAAATAAAGCTGTAAATCTCTTTCCTTTTGCTGCTTTTCCTAAGGTATACAAACAGGTATTACTGATTTGTCTCTTATCACCAGATACATGGAAGAGGGAATGGCAGATTTAATATGGAATGTAGCAATATTTCTAAAACATGCTGTTCCTAACTGAAGCCTCTCCATCACTTTACATAGTGGATTTAAAGTTGGCCCTTACAACTGAAACCAAAGCTTGGATGATCGCATTTGGACGTCACTGTAACAAGAAATACAGGACAGAGATGGAAAACATCTTCAGCTTTGTAGAGGAAATCAGCAAGAAATTGAACCGTCAGATTAAAGACCTGGATGACATAAGAATAGCTATGGCTGCCCTGAAAGAGATCCGAGAGCAACAAATCTCCATAGACTTCCAAGTGGGACCAATTGAGGTAATTGGAAAAGGGATCAGGACCCATTATTTGTCCTGCCACCTGGCATGAACTCTGTCTTCTGCTAGTTTGGGGACAGAGGGCAAATTCTGTTCCCCCATAGGAAGGCAAGGTTCATGTGATGGAGAAGTCTACTAAGAGGCTAATGTTTTCAAAGTCCTCCTATCAATTGCATCCTTGTTTTCACACCAAACAAATCTCCTTTTTTTTTGCTTTCCGCAGCTTTAGTATCTTTTTCTTTTCTGCTTCTTCTTGATTGTGTAATATTTCCCCTTATGGATTTAATTTCTTAATTCTTTCTTCCATTCAAGAGGGAATGAAACTTACTTTGCTTTTCTCTGTATGAATGACTTTCTGCTTTATGGTTCCAATGATAAAGTATGAAAAATCTGCAAACTTTTTTACAGGACAAGGGGAGTATAGAATTGAGGGATAAATGGCCCATAAGTATTGGCTCTCCCTGTCCATCAAGTCAATCATCTAACACCTTTTCATGAGGTAGAGCAGGCCTGTACAACTTCTGGACAGGAAAGGACCAGATTGATAGCTTTAAAATAATTGTGGGTCACAAAGAACTAGCTGGCGCACCGATCAGCTATTTGGCTTCTTGAAAGTGTTTCTTTTGGGGCAGAAATGGCTGCAAAAACTGTGGTGGTGAATCCTTCCTGGCAGCCATGATGTTTGGTGGCAGTGAAATGGTTATTTTTCAAAAAATGCTGGTGGGCTGCAGAAGGCTGTTTGGTGGGCCACGTGTTCTGCAGGCCAGAAATACAGGAAAATGTAGGAGGATAACCAGCCTTAGTCATACTAATGCTTTAGTGATATAAACTAAAGAGGCTGTGCCACCTTTAATTTTCTAAAGAATGAACAAGATCTTCACTTTTTAAAACATATACATAGTTCCTCATGATCCCATTCCTTATTATATATTTATTTGACATCTATTGGTACTTCAACTAATAGTACAGAATATGTTGAAAAGAAATTATTTGAGTTACTCAGGGTTAGTGCGAGATATCAGTTGTTATTGATACTGACTTAACCATTAGAAATACATAAGGACATTTTAAACCTTTCTGTGTTTCTGTGAGTGGTGCTGCTTTGTTGAAAAAGAACATCAGATTTTGTTGTAAAAAGCAGCAATTTTCCTAAACACAAGACTTCGACTTCTGTCTTAATTCAGTTTCTACCAATGGCAAAGCTTCTCTGTTTTTCATTTAAAGACATATCAATCTTATATATAACAGGATCGTGTGTGTGGGTGTGCTTAAATTAATGTTCCTAATTTGTGGAGAAATAGCTTTATTTTTCCCACTTTCCCAAATAAGTTTGCTGTTGTATGAATCATCAGATATTGCTCAATAATCTAGTTTTAATTGTATAATAATTTATGCACTACAACATAATTGTTGGGAAATCTATGTGTTTGGGACACTGTATCTGTAAATATGTTCAGTCTCAAAAACAAAAACCTTAGGTATTCATTTCATCCTTAGTAGTACGTAAATGAATTAAGAATGATGGCTATCTCTGGTTTGTTACTTTAAAGCTCCACATTGCTGATTTTTAAGATGGATCTTGCACTAACTCAACTCTCTTTCACCTTTAGCAGGATCTCTACTGATATTTTGATCTTGAATTCCCAAGTCTATGTTTGATTATGTATACCATGTGTAAACTTTAATAATGAAAGATAGCAACTGTTGTCTTGGCAGGAATCTTATGCAATGTTAAACAAGTATGAGTTACTGGTGGCAAAGGAGCAGATGGAAAAGGTAGACACTTTGCGCTATGCCTGGGAGAAATTATTGGTCCGAGGAAATGAAGTGCAGAATGAACTAGTAGCTTTGCAGCCCAAATTCAGAGGGGAGCTAATCAGCACAGTGGAAGTATTTGTGGAAGACTGTGATCAATACTACTTGGATTATGACAAGGTACAATACTACAGTACATTGAGAAAATATAATTTTTAACCTACTTTTATTTGAAAATAAGTTGAATGTTAGATATTAAAAATAGAGTTTACTCTTGGTTTGCTCAGTGTCATCTGAAAAAAACCGAGCAGAAATGAGGTAATACTAGCTTGCATTCCACTGTAGTTTTTTTAAGTGCAGGGAACTAGTTTGTAGATTTTTTTTAAAAAAAGGACGCCATGCTTATCTGGTCTATAGCTGCTTTTCCCTTAGTTGGTCAAAAAACAAAAAGTAACTACCTCTGTTTCCCTATTGAATTTCAGAGAAACATTAAAGTTTTAGAAAAGATCAGGATAACATGATAACTTTAGGGTAGAACTTGTTTCACATAAGCACTGACAGCATTTTACACTTGGATGACATGTAGCTGAAGATGTGAACTAACTCAGTTGAAAAGGGCTGGATTTGTATCACTGAGTGGAATAGCAGTTACACTTCATTTTAAATGTATGAAACACTCCATGGTGATGAGATTTCTCAGCATGAAAAGTTTGATTTGAAGCTACATAAACACTGGCTGTTTCACTCCATGCAAATTGTCAGTCAATCCACAGATCATAAACTGTATTATCCTTAGGCTTGTATGTTAATTGCATGTGATGTGAGCATCCAAGAGAGAAATACTGTTTGATTGCTTATTCCACTGACAGCTTTGAAGCTGTTGATTGCATGTGCCAAAGGAACTACAACTTTAATTATCATAACCTTAATGATGTAATTGTTTTGGAGACGAGAGAACGGGCACTATAAAACGAAAGATGGTATATCCTCCTGAAACACTTAGACTTTTAAGTGGCTTTTTATTAATGTTTCAACCTGTTCCTCTTCCAGAATGGTCCCATGGTGGATGGACTTGAACCTCAAGAAGCTAGTGACAGGCTTATAATTTTCCAGGTATTTTCCCTACCATTTTGCTTATTAATATAAAGTAGCCTTCCCAGCCTGATACTTTTGCACTGAACTTCAACAGTCTCCCAACTAGGATGCCTTAGGCTGTATCGGATTGGAGAAGGCTGGTATAAAGAGCCAATGCTTAATGAAATGCTGCCAGGTAGCATCACCCTGATGTGTTTCTAAACTTGTTTCTGACCTAGCAAGAGAAAATAGTATGGCAAAAGTGAATCCTGCAATAGTCAAGGAGCCCTGTTAGATCATACCAGTTCAGCCTTCTGTTTCTAGAGTGACCAAAGTGCTCGGGCTGAAGATATGTGCAGGTGCTACAAGTGCTTGTTCTCTGTAAATGCCTATATTGGCACTGGCATCTTGTAATTTGGTTGACCTTACCCGAGACCAATTTCTTTGTTGTTTGTTCTTGATAGAAGTGACCCAGCTGGGAGAAGGCTGGAAGGAAGGGCCAGGAACAAAAGGGCTAGATTTTTATAGCTGCTGCTGCTGATTTCTGTGAATAATTGAATTAAATGCTGTCTGCATCACTACTATAAATACGAGAGATGTCTAGCTCATTGTAAATTTGATCTCTTTTAATGCCTAATTTGCAGGGCAGATTTCAGCTCTGACATCTATATTTGTCCCCCTCCCCCTCCACTGCGTTAGGAACAGAGGGTGATTGGAGTTTAGAAAACGAATTAGGTTTTTGCAGGGCTTACTTTTCCCCCTTCCTTTAACCGTGAAAATGCTCTGCACATTCCTAGAAGGGGGGGGGGGGGTCCCAGAGGCTGATTCCTTTTTACAGTACTTTCCAGACTGACCATGTGACCACAGCTCCGCAGTTATTCTGGGAAACTCTGCAAGAATGAAGCAGTGCCTGCTCCCAAGCGTACGGGGCAGCTTTACTCTTAAAAGAAAGGCAGGATCATTAGTCTCTTTGTATGTTTTCAAATATATGTTGGATTTTTCTTTTTGAGCAAAAAAAAAAAAAAAAAAAAATCACTAGCAAACTTTGCCGATATTAGTATTCTCCCTTCCATGGATCTGCTGGGAACTGAAACCTCAAATCTCTGCCCAGATTAGGGAGATTCTCAAGAGATCATCTTTTGCAAGGAGACAGAATTGTATGCACATACAGCTGCCTTTTTAATGCTTCTAACTCTATTTTGAACCCATATCCCATCTTGCTGCACTTATCCAGATGCAGTAACAAGAATGCATGGTATGATCCAAAAATGGAATCTGCAGAGACAGTTTTGGCCAACCATCATGGGTGGCCAGCAATCATCCATTTCAGTATATTGTCATTGTATTTGTTTATGAGTGCCAGTTTTCAGGATAGGAGTATCAAGACCCTTGGTAGCTGGATTGGCTCTTTTGTTTCAGTTGACTCTTGAAAATTCTCATCTACAAGTGGGAATTCAGAGTACAGTCCAGAATGGAAGGCCCGATCTTTGGCTGTTATCTCTTGAGTTTTTCATTTCCCTTGGTTATTGACTCTTCTGTTTTAGGAAAAATTAAAACTACTCAAGGTGGCTATTTATTGTATGTGATTGCTTGTGACTTGGAAGATTGTAAGTATACGCAAACTTTTATTCTGTACCCTAGAACCGATTTGACAACCTTTTTCGGAAATACATCACCTACACAGGAGGTGAAGAGCTTTTTGGTCTGCCTGTCACTCCGTACCCTCAGCTCCTTGAGATAAAGAAGCAGCTGAACTTGTTGCAAAAGCTTTACAGCCTGTACAACAATGTCATTGATACAGTGAATGGCTACCATGATATTCTCTGGTCAGATGTAAACATTGAGAAGATTAATAATGAACTTCTTGAGTTTCAGAACAGGTGAGGAAACATAGGAACTGTATGTCTGTATTCAACTCAGCTACTGTGATCTATTACCTAGGGTAGGTGGAAGGAAAAAACTATTTATTTCCATTCGGTGCTAACAATACACTGCTTAAAGCAGACATCTGAAAAACCAATAGAAAGAAAATTGAGTCTCAGTTACTTGTTGGTGCTTGGAGAAATGTTAATTTATTTAATTTTATTTCTTTATGCTGGTGTTCCTGATTAATTTGTCTGCATTTCTAATAAATGCCACTATGTTATGACCCTTCCTCTGTTGAGAAATACATATGCAGTACATATTTTAACCATTCAACAAACCATGGTTAAAAAAGCACTGTTTAATATAAGATGTCAACGCAGCACATTATTAGACAGTTCCTTTAAAATCTGGCTAAGTAAAGCTGTGCTCTGATGTATTTTTCCAGGCGGGGTGGGAATATGTGGCCCTTTAGACATTGGATCACAACTTGCATAATTTACCATTGTCAGAAAGTCAGTGAACCATCTCTGCAGGGCCAGACATTGCCAGTCCCTTACTAATCTACATTACTGGATTTTAAAGGTTTAAAAAGAAATTATATATTGCCTTGTAAACACTAAAGTGCTAATAGAAGTGTTCAGGATTTCAATTCTGTACACATCTACCTGTGAAGAAAATCATTTTGAATTTTGTGGGTCTTTTAATAAATATTCTTAAGATCATGGTTGTTTTCAAATATTTTTCAGTGGAATATTACAATTATTTTGAATGTGTCCATTGTATGTGTACGTGTAGGTGCCGTAAGCTACCTCGAGCTTTGAAGGAATGGCAGGCATTTCTGGATCTTAAGAAAACAATTGATGACTTCAGTGAATGTTGTCCTTTGCTTGAGTTGATGTCCAATAAAGCCATGATGTCACGTCACTGGAAACGCATCACTGATCTCACTGTCCATAGTTTTGATGTTGAAAACGAGACTTTCAAGCTGAGAAACATTATGGAAGCACCTTTGTTGAAATACAAAGAAGAGATAGAGGTAGTAGAAAATGATGTGCTCACATCCTTAATGTTGAAATGAAGGAACTACCTATATAGTCTATTGTATTCCCAAAGAACACAATGTATCTCACTCAACATACACTGTATAGAAAAACTGAAGATAGCAAATCTGTTATTGCTACATTTGAATGTTACTTTTTTATATGAGTAAAGTATCCAAGTCAAGCTCAACTCTGGTGACTTCATAGATATGGCAATGGTATGGAAGTCGTTTGCCATTGCCATCTCTTGGGATACTTTTTAAACTTCCGAGTCTTTTCTATAGCCCTAGTGACTCTGGTGATCTCTCATCCAAATACTAACTCAGCCAACCCTATTTAAGTTTCAGCAGGGTTGAGCAGGTGTTGCTTCCTGCTCTAAGAAATAGTCAAATCCATCTTGATCACTGCAGGTCTGAAAACTCAACATCTTTGCCTTGGCTCAGGATAAGACTCCAGTCTTGATATAGTAACATATTGCTGTGGCACAGTGGAAGACTTGGGGCTGACAGCTATATACTAGCACATTTAATTAAGTGAGAGGGACTTCCCAGGCCTCTAGATGCAGAACAAGTTCAACTGGACATTGATAACTTTGTGTTTGCAGCACACTAACAGTATTATTTATCAGTTGCTGCCTTTGTGCTGCCTTTGCTCCAGGAATATATATGCAATACATGGGTGTCTGGGTCAGGCTTGCAACCCGAATAAATTTCAGCACTGCAATTGATCAGGAAGTCTTAGACTATTTTCTGGGACCAGTCTGTAGTTGTCATGAATTCAGATCTTGAAT
Source organism: Liasis olivaceus (assembly GCA_030867105.1). Classification (NCBI taxonomy): domain Eukaryota; kingdom Metazoa; phylum Chordata; class Lepidosauria; order Squamata; family Pythonidae; genus Liasis; species Liasis olivaceus. The sequence continues at coordinate 83,572,058 of CM061350.1, forward strand.
TCAGTATATATTTATTTTTATATTTCAACTTTGGTCACCGCCCATCTCACTAGGAAGTGACTCTGGGCAGTATTGCTGAAAGAGTTAGCTGATTGGCTGACAGTCACCCTTAGGAAGCTATGCATTACGTTCATGGGTGGAAAAGTACTTTGTTTTGGATCATGGCATGTGGGGTTTTCCTGACTGAATCATCTTCCATGTTTCATTAAAATTTTATACCTATGTATTGAAGCAATTCATTTAACTTTAGCCTGAAAAGCTTTTTGGTTATTTTCTGAAATGATGCATACAATATCCCACTTTAGAGGCCTATTTGTTGGAAGGTGTTCCAGTATTCTGGGTTTAGTTTTTGTCACTAACCTTCTGATTGATTTTGGTAGGACATCTGCATCAGTGCAGTGAAAGAGAGGGACATTGAACAGAAGCTCAAACAAGTGATTGCTGAATGGGACAACAAAACGTTTACTTTTGCTAACTTTAAAACCCGTGGGGAGCTTCTCTTGAGGGGAGACAGCACTTCTGAAACTATTGCAAGTATGGAGGACAGCTTGATGATTCTGGGCTCCCTAATGAGCAACAGGTAATACGCTAGACCTCTCTTTTTTTTCCTTCGAATGTAGAGATTCATGTACTCATTTTCGAACATATGTGATTATTGCAGATATAACACACCATTCAAGGCTCACATACAAAAATGGGTACAGTATCTTTCTAATACAACTGATATTATTGAGAACTGGATGATGGTGCAGAATTTATGGATATATTTAGAAGCTGTGTTTGTCGGTGGAGATATTGCCAAACAGCTTCCCAAGGTAAGAACCATTGTTTTGTTCCATAGAATCTGCAGATGTATTAAGGGTAACCTGTTCAGCTGTGGTATCTGGATGCTGTTGAACTACAACTCTCAATAGCCCAAACTGGGATGACCAATACTGAGACTGATGGAAGTTGTAGTTCAGAGGGCCAGAAGATCCCATCTTGTGATAAGGCAATTAGATTAACAACTCAACACATAAAATAGATTTCTGAAAATTAACTTAGCATAGCCAGAAGAGCATGAGAAAAGAAAGACTGCTGAAAGAAATCTTTTAAATCTTCACATCTAGAAAATGCATGTAGTGACTGAAATGCCATTCATATTTGTATCTTAAACAGGAAGCCAAGCGTTTCTCTAATATTGATAAATCATGGGTGAAGATAATGACCCGAGCCCATGAAATACCAAATGTTGTCCAATGCTGTGTTGGAGATGAAACCATGGGACAATTACTGCCTCATTTATTGGAACAGTTGGAAATGTGTCAAAAGTCTCTAACAGGGTGAGTCTGCTTATATAGAAACTTTTCACTAACATGCAATCAGTTATGTTAATTAACAGGAAAAAAATGTCACATTTATTGCTTTTTGTTCTACTAGTATGCATCCAGATTAAAAATCCTTTTAGTGGCCAAGATCAGTCCTGAATCTATTGATATTATTATTTTGGGATTAAAAACTAAATTACATAGGAGTTAAGAGGTCCTCGTATATCTATGACAGAGCCTACAATATATGTCTATCTTAACATAGAGAGTATATAAGCATTTTCTTCATCTTTGTGAATATTATGTTAATTCATATTTTGAAAACTTATATATTTGACATGATATGTAATTAGCTAATAAAACTTCTTTTTCAAGGTTGGGGGTAAGGGGAATGAAAAACTGTTGCCTATTTGATAATCACATCTTCGATTAATGCAACATGATGTGTGTAAGTCTTTTGGGCTACATATAATCCTGCTTTACGTGACATTATTAAATCACAGCATGGTTAGGCTTTGCCTAAGATTTAATCTATATATGAATTGTGGTTAGAAAGGATAATACAAGATAGTCTACTCAAGCTACCGTGTTGCCACTGCTTCCAGCTCTGTTTTAATCTGTCTCCGGTAGAAGGGATACACTGAGGACATCAAGGGAATGCTGGAAGATCAAAACTTTTCCCATCCTATTGCTATGTTTTGTTTTGTTTTGCTTTTAATTTAATGTGAAAAATAGGAATAATAATATCGGCCCATCTGAGTTTAGTTAAGATTAGTTTAGTTTAAATTTATCAGAGCTCCCTAAATTTACAACAATTGGGAAACACTTGATCTACTCATGTCCGTACTAATATAGGAATGGTGAAGGATAAGAGAGTTTTTGAGTATCTGCACAGAATGTTAATCGATGGTCTAAAAAGTCTGTGTTTTCCTTGCTGGAGTGTATATAGTCATGTGGATGCTGGAGTGGATACAGTTAAGAGAGGGCAGAAATAGTTACATGAATTAATCACCACTTTCATCGTACTTACTACTTATTCAAGCCATTGCTGTGCATATTTTTGGCTTGCTTAACATTTAGTTTAAATATGTCTGAGTGAAGTGAGCTTCATTAGTTCATGCAGTATATGAATTAATGGCTGGCAGTGACATGATCAAAGCATTTAAAATGCCAACTGCAAGGTGAGACTCTGATTCTATCGGTAATGATGTTTTCTCTAGAGAGGAGCTGAGGAGATCTGATCATTGAAAGATTATGACAGACTCAGTTTTTAAAATATACATATGTGACCATATTTCTGTTTCAGTTACTTGGAGAAAAAGAGACTCTCATTTCCTCGCTTCTTCTTTGTGTCAGACCCTGCTCTCCTGGAGATCCTGGGCCAAGCTTCAGACTCTCACACAATACAGGCTCACTTGCTAAATGTTTTTGACAACATCAAAACTGTAAAATTCCATGATAAGGTTTGTGTGATTGTAATATTGGCCTTCTAAGGGGAGTAATCTTTGCTGGAGGTCTGCCAATCTCTCTTGAACCTTGGTGTAACCTCTGAGAACCCAAGAACACAAAGGTTCCTCAATAACCAGTGAACTAATTCACATAGTTTGCAATCTATCCATCACACCTTTATTTTTCAGCTCATTGTTTAGAGTCTTACCTGGAGGTAGGTAACCTGAAACTCCCAGATATTTAGGGCTACATCATCCCAAATCACAGAATATTAGACAGGCTGATTGGGATTGATGAGAATTATATCCTAACCTGCTTGGCTTCATCCATTCCCTGTTTTTTGTTATCCGTTAGATATTTTTGTTTGCTAGATCCATGCAACATAAAAACAGAGCAGTATTATCCTATCTGGAGTGGAGTCATTGTCTAGTGGTGCATGAAATCACAAATTTAATTTGTAGTATTGCCAGCTAAAAGGATCTCAGGTCCTTGAAAAGATATTTGCCTGCCTCTTTGATGAGTGAATGTCAGTCAGATTAGAGAGTATAAATATTAATACATGACTTGAGGGACAAAATGTCTGACTTGGTAGAGGATTTTTTGTAGGGTCCATGGGAGATCTGTGATAGAATTTTGTGTGCTGTATATATTATATAGAATTAGTTGTTTCAAATATTAGATAAATGGTGCGGAGGGGGGGAGGGGAAAGTAAACCTTTTCCTTTTATTTTATGTCCCTAATTTAAATTCCCCTTCCTTCCCCAAAGGTGCTATTAGTTCCAACAAAGAGCACACACAAGTACACTGGTAGTCCTCATATCAAATTTACAACCTAAATAAAAAACATGGAAATTGAACAACTACTATGAAATTTTCATGCAGTCTGTATGATTCACAGGTATATGACAGAATTCTTTCCATTTCCTCTCGGGAAGGTGAGACAATTGAATTAGAAAAGCCTGTTATGGCAGAAGGTAATGTAGAAGTTTGGCTCAATTCACTTTTAAAGGAGTCCCAGTCCTCTCTGCACCTTGTGATTCGACAAGCAGCTGCAAATATTCAGGAAGCAGATTTCCAATTAACTGAGTTTCTTACTACCTTCCCTGCCCAGGTGAGTTATCTCCTTCCTTCTTCTCAATATGATTCTAGATTTCCAAGGGTTGTGTTTGCTACAAATTGGTACATGTTAATACAGATAGAAATACTTTTACCATGAATTATTTCCAGTAAATACTGCAGTTGGCATTTAGGAGATGTTATTCAATTTAGTAGAGCTTCAGAAGGAATAGGTATGTAATTCACTAATGTGGTTCATCTGTAGCTCTTAACTTGGGGTTGGAGTTCTTATGAAATAGGATTAGTTTCCAGTCTGGAAAAAGTAAGGGGTATACTTTTGGGGGTTTCCAAGGTGTCAAAAAATGCCTACATTAAATTATAAGCCTTCCACCAGATGAAATTAAAAATGTTGCTTGCAATTATGTCAGCCTTCAAAAAACAAACAAAAAACAAATAAAAACTGAAATTAAGACCTGGGGAAACTAATCAAGAACAGAGAGAGTTCTGCTCCTTCCACATGTTGTAGAAGGATGTCTTTTCTTGTTGAAGAAGGAAACCATAAACACTGGATAAAGAAACGCAGTCCTTGGGGTCCAGGTTAGCTTGGGAAGCAGAGCATTTGGTAAGGAGGGTCTTCTTCACCTTGCACCTATTCCCTTCAACATCACTTATAGCAATTGCTCTCATTTCAGATCTGCTCTTTGGGTACTTCTTCTAATCCTGGAGACAGAAAGGGGAGAGTGCTGCCTCTAAAGTCTTATTATCAGTTGATAGTGGGCATCTCCCTGAAATAGTTCATTTGCATTGTTCTTTGTTGCCTACTCTGCTTCTTCTGAGGAAGTACCATTTGGTTCTCAGTACAGTCTAGGGTGGCCCATATTTGAGCCATTCTCATGATGGAGCATTGCTGCAAAATCCTACATCATTTTAGACTCCACAGTTCCTTTGGCTACATCAATTAAGGCTTGTGCAGATATTGGGGATAAAGCCACATCTTTTCTCTCTTCTGATGTGTGAATGGGCAAAGTAGGGGGTTGGGATGGGAGAAGGTTATTCAACCTAGTTTCAGTTTTCATGAGTGTATACAAACCCATTGATACAATTAATTCTTAAAGTATAATGCCTCTATTGGTTGGCTGAGTAAAAAAGGATTTGGAAAGCTTAATAATTAACACTATAAAAACTAATACAAATTATTTTTTAAGGTTGGCTTGCTGGGTATTCAAATGATCTGGACACGAGAAGCTGAAGAAGCTTTGACCAGTGCAAAATATGACAAAAAAGTGATGCAGAGAACAAATCAGTTTTTCTTAGAACTCTTGAATACCCTGATAGATATGACTACCAAGGATCTGAGTTCTGTGGAACGCATTAAATATGAGACACTGATCACAATTCATGTGCACCAAAGAGACATATTTGATGATCTGGTAAAAATAAATCTTATTTAAATAACTGCTAGTGAAAGGCTGAATTCTTTTGAATGAGATGTATCTGTGATGTATAAATGTAATCAATGCAGTCAGTCATTTTGGGCCAAATGTTACTGAGCCTGTTAACGTTCATAAAGTTTCTTTGATATTATAATCTAATATACTTCTTGTTAAGCTTGATGGCAGCTACTAATGCAATTCTTTTTTCTGTTGGAAATAATAATTTCAGGGATTTCCCTATGCAGTGAGTCCACATTACTCTTCTTTTTACCTACTCAGTGCTTGTAGAGAAGGGGACATAATTTTGTGATTGAGGTCTACTTAAGTCTTATAGATGGACCCCAAAAGGAAAGTGACTGAGGAAGATAGCAGTTCATGTCTATTTTCTAAGTATTCATCATTAATGTTCAAAATCCAGTCGTGTTATATTTGCTGTTAATCATAAAGTAATATCCATTACTCAAATTTAATGCATTGTAAATCAAGTTAATCACCTGATTATTCAATTTCTTCAAGGCATGTTCACAATTGAAGAAAACAGCAACAATGGTCAAAGCCCATTTTGGGGTAGGGTCAGAAATAGAGATTGTACCATATATTTACTGTATGTGCTGGGGTATAGGTCTCAGAAATTATTTAAACTCAGTATCAGTTTTGTACTCCTATTCCATTCTGGTGTTACAACAAAGATGACCTAACTTACCTAGTAGCCGCTTCCAAGCAATAAACAGAATGCATGTCTGTAGAGTCAGTACTTACCCTGATATTGATGTATGATAGCACAATCCGTTGTTTCCAGTGTCGTATGCATATCAAGAGTCCTACAGATTTTGAGTGGCTGAAACAATGCAGGTTTTATTTCAAAGATGATGCAGATAAGATGATGGTTAATATCACAGATGTGGCCTTCATATATCAAAATGAATTTCTGGGCTGTACAGACCGACTTGTCATCACACCTCTCACAGACAGGTGAGAAATACATGAATATTTACAGGTTGAAAAAAGTTATGCTGACACTATGCAGTGTCATTTTCTAGTGCTGATTATGGAGAACTTCTCATGAATTTGTAATAAACATTCAGTGGAAGATAAAAGAGCTTCATTTGACCCTAGGCTTGTCCAAATCAGGAAACAGACCCTACAAGAAGATTAAATGTAAGATTTATTGAGATAGGCTACATTAACAGAATCTTATAAGTTCGATTGTGTTTTTCCTCCCTTCCTTCTTAGCCCTAGTGAATCAGGGAAGAGCCAGCATAAGTCTCTTCTAATACTGACTCCTTTCCCAGGGCTCAAGGAATGCTTATGCCCTTTTTGTTTTTGTAACAGTTTCTGAACATTTCTCTCAAGGCCATCTCCGTGGTTCTCTATAGGAATACAATATATACAATTATATTATGCATCCTATTGAATTTTACCTTGGGGAAATCCTTTTTTTTCTTTCCCTGAGGGCAACATGCAACATCCCTACCCCATTATGTGATGAATCTACCCCAACTCAATTGATGCAAAATATAGTTGGATTTACAGAATACAGTGTACAAAAAGGCTCTGTCAAAACTGATTCTGAGAAATGATGCTAGGAGAGGCCAACCAGACTGTATTGAATATACCAGGCAACAGATATAGCCTGTAACTGATTAAAATGGGCATTCAAACATCTAGTAAGAGAGGATACCATGAAATAGCTTTCTCTTTTGCACTACCTACCCATGTCACTTTTCCTTGCATTTTAGCACCTTTAAGTCTCCCCAGTGGCTTATTTCTTTGTAGGTGTTATATTACTTTGGCTCAGGCATTAGGGATGAGCATGGGAGGAGCACCAGCAGGACCTGCAGGGACTGGCAAAACAGAAACAACAAAAGACATGGGAAGGTGCCTTGGAAAATATGTTGTGGTCTTCAATTGTTCTGACCAGATGGATTTTCGAGGACTGGGAAGAATCTTCAAAGGTCAGGATGTTGTTTATTATGGAAAGCGACGTTTCTGTAAAATTTGGTATTGTTGCAATAATGGATGAACAGTATATGTTAACTTTTAGATATGAAAATGAGAGTATGTTGATTCTAGGCCATGCTGGGAAGGGAGAGAACAAAATTTCTCACAATATTTTCTTTCCAAACTGCATGTATTTAAAATCAACAGTCACAGATGTGACAACAAGGATATGCTTATTATCAAATGTGTTCATTGTGTTTAGTTGCATCCATCTCAGATTAATCATTGCTAATTATCTTCTCATATAAGAGGTCCATGCAGGCCCCTGGTTCATATTAAACAGTAAGGCACAAGAATGAGTAAAAGCAAAGTTAAAAATGCAAGGCTATATAGGGAAAAGGAACCAAATGCTATCTAGTTCAGCAGCTTGCCCAGCATGACAAGTCATTTGCTTCTTTCAGGCATCTTGATTTTAATCCTTTTATCTGATGGAAGTACCAACATTTCAAGCATGTCTATCATACATTCAGCTCAAACCTTCTCTGAATTTGCTTTAAGTTTTTTTTTTTAATTACTCACAAAAACATTGTGATTTGATATCTAATTATACAAAATGAGTGCAGGGCTAACTCCTTTTAATATCAACTTTTTCTCTGATTTAAGGTCTTGCTCAGTCTGGATCCTGGGGCTGCTTTGACGAATTTAACCGCATTGATTTACCAGTACTGTCCGTTGCTGCACAGCAAATTGCAATTGTTTTGACCTGTAAGAAAGAGCGCAAGAAGAATTTCATTTTTACCGATGGTGATAATGTAGAAATGAATCCTGAATTTGGCCTTTTTTTGACAATGGTGAGCACCCCAAGTACAGTAGTGAATTACATATATTGGTTTAGCAATATCACATGTGAAATACGGGACAAAGTTAAGACTTTTCTGGAAGTTCCAGCTCTGACCTTCTCTGAACTCCAGAAACACAAAAGCTCTGATTCTGGTCAAGAGAAAAGCATTTTTTACCTTTTGGGTTATATGGTCTTCTATATTCAGGGTGCCGATCCAGAAAATTTCCTGCAAGCCATGAGATCCAGATTTCAAGCTGCTGGCACATTTTCCAGAGAGCAGTATATATTTTTGAAGGCATTTGAATGTTTCAGAGTTGCTTGGGTATTAGACATTCTTCAGTTGTTCCTGCAGGAGGAGATTGACACATGATGATGCTTGATTCATTTTTGGTCATGGAAAATACATTAATTAAAATAGCTCATAGTGAAAGAGAAAGCTAAGCTACAGTTGTGTGAAAAAGAAAGTACACCCTCTTTGAGTTCTATGGTTTTACGTATCAGGACATAATAAAAATCATCTGGTCCTTAGCATGTCATCATTTATTTTACAAAAAGAAAGCCAAAATGGAAAAGCCATATAGGAAAAACTAAGTACACCTTATGATTCAATAGCTTGTAGAACCACCTTTAGCAGCAATAAATTGAAGTAATCGTTTTCTGTATGACTTTATCAGTGTCTCACATCGTTGTGGAGGAATTTTGGCCCACTCTTCTTTACAACTTTGCTTCAGTTTATTGAGGTTTGTGGGCATTTGTTTAGGCACAGCTCTGTTGAGGTCCCGCCACAGCATTTCAATTGGGTTGGAGTCTGGACTTTGACTGGGCCATTGCAACATCTTGATTCTTTTCTTTTTCAGCCATTCTGTTGTAGATATGCTGGTGTGCTTGGGATCATTGTCCTGTTGCATGACCCAATGTCAGCCAAGCTTTAGCTGTCAGACATGGCCTCACATTTGACTCTAGAATACTTTGGTATACAGAGGAGTTCATGGCTGACTCAATGACTGCAAGATGCCCAGGTCCTGTGGCTGCAAAACAAGCCCAAATCATTAGCCCTCCACCACCGTGCTTGACGGTTGGTATGAGATGTTTGTGCTGATATGCTGTGTTTGGTTTTCGCCAAATGTGGCGCTGTGCATTATGGCCAGACATCTCCACTTTGGTCTCGTCTGTCCAAAGGACAGTATTCCAGAAGTCTTGTGATTTGTTCAGATGCAACTTTGCAAACCTAAGCCATGCTGCCATGTTCTTTTTAGAGAGAAGAGGCTTTCTCCTGGCAACCCTTCCAAACAAACCATACTTGTTCAGTCTTTTTCTAATTGTACTGTCATGAACGTTAACATTTAACATGCTAACTGAGGCCTGTAGAGTCTGAGATGTAACTCTTGGATTATTTGCAATTTCTCTGAGCATTGCATGGTCTGACCTTGGGGTGAATTTGCTGGGACGTCCACTCCTGGGAAGATTGGCAACTGTCTTGAATGTTTTCCACTTGGGAATCATCTTCCTCACGGTAGAATGATGGACTTTAAATTATTTGGAAATGGCCTTATAACCCTTCCCAGATTGACGGGCAGGAACAATTGCTTCTCTAAGATCATTGCTGATGTCTTTACTCTTTCGCATTGTGTTAACACACATCTCAATGCTCGAGACCAGCAAACTCCTAAAACTTTGGCTTTTATAGAGGTAGTCACGCTTGCTGATGATCGAGGGCATTTGATTAGCAGCACCTGGCTGCTACTTAGCCTCTTCATACCTATGGAAGCAGTAAGGGTGTACTTAGTTTTTCACGCATGGCTTTTCCATTTTGGCTTTCTTTTTGTAAAATAAATGATGACATGGTGTAATATGTCATGTGTTGTTGTATTTACCTACCTTTGAGAACTGCTAAGGACCAGATGATTTTTATTATGTCCTGATACGTAAACCCATAGAACTCAAAGAGGGTGTACTTTCTTTTTCACATGACTCTATCTCTCTTTTACGCTGGAAGTGTGGTTACTTGGTTCAAAATGTTGCATTCAGAATTGTAGAATGAAGGGCCTTCAGTGGGACCATGAAAGGGCACAGAGAGAATGAACTATAACTATGCAGAAATAGATTTCAAATGTGACTTGGCATTGATAAATCTGGAACTAAATGGTTTATGGCCTGCTGGCAAAAAAGACCAGCCTGCCTAATGGGACAAATTGGAGGAAATGGCATAATTGAAGATGGCCGATGTTATGGACCATTTGGGTATTCCCACTTTTATCAGTAGAGCAAAGGAGCACAGGTTTTTCCCAGGTAAAAGAATGCATTTGGTCACTTAAGGGCATGCTGAAGGCCACACTCCAAAAGTAATGACCAAAGCAAAAACTTAATTTGATTGCATACATAATGTATTAATTTTTTTTAATTACATAAGTTAATATGTTTACTGTCCAGTCATGTATCCAGTTATGGACCTGATCCTACTGGCTTTTTGCAAGGTCTTAAAGATGATGGTTCTGTCCCCAGGCTTGGGGATCTGGATGTGTGGTAGAGCCCATGCAGTGGCTGCATTAAATGCTGTTGGTGGGTTTTGTACCTAGAGATGAAGCTATTGTGACAGTGGTCAAGTGGAAGCTAGTCCTGAATCTAACCTTGAAGTTTTGTTAAGGAGGCTTCTTTGATGGTGTGTGGAAGACTAACTTCACAGGCCCTCTGAATTGTGGTCTCAGTCTAAAAACAAAATACTTAACCATTTGTGATATATGAAGTTAGAAAAATGGCAACAATTTAAATCCCAAAAATATTTCCAGTCTGAGCAAAACTTACAGGTATTAGCTAGAAAGCCAGAAATACATTTTTCCTGGACCTATTAACCATCAGCCAATGAATATTCATAGTATGATCTTTCTCAATATGTAAGTATACACAGCAGGAAACTATCAAAGCTATCACATCAACTTTGCCTTGTTGAAGACACCTTTAGGGGTTAAAGGGCAGATTAAAGGGAATAAGCCTCTTCTGCAGCTTATTCAAGCCATCCTGTAAGTAAAGCCAAGCCATACACTAAGCTTGCCTCATCACTCTTTAATTATGTGCCATCAAATTGATGTTGATTCTTAGTGCCCAGGAGTATCTGTCCCCAGCCTGGTCCTTCCAGTTTTCCAATAGTGCAACCACTGCTGCCATAATTGAGTCCTTTCACCTTGCTTCTTGTCATCTACTTTCTCTCTTTCCTTCCACTTTTCTGAGCATTGTAGGCTTTTTCATAGAGCTAGGTCTACAGATAATGCGTCCAAAGCATGATAATTTGTGCTTCGAATTCGGGCTGACGGCTCTTTTAGAATTTCCACCAAGGAAGACAATATTGAATGCCAGTTACAAATATATGTGATAGCTTTGTTTAGGAAATAGAACTTGTAAAAAAAATTCTGAGAATTGTGTCTGATCTGAAGTCTAATTCACTTGATAATACTCTATTAAATCAGAATCCTGGGTATGCTGGTCGTCAGGAGTTACCTGAAAACTTGAAAATCAACTTCCGCTCAGTGGCAATGATGGTTCCTGATCGACAGATCATCATCCGTGTCAAACTGGCTAGTTGTGGCTTCATTGATAACATTGTGCTTGCAAGGAAGTTCTTTACTCTGTATAAACTCTGTGAAGAGCAATTGTCTAAGCAGGTAGGAGAGATGACCTTTTATGAACAATTCTGTTCTGCAAATAAACCAAAGAACACGCATTTAACTAGAACTTAAATGCTGTAGATGCCGGCAGCTATAGAGATGATGTTCTTAGGAATGACAGTGCTACAAAATAACCTGAAGAATCAGGATCTTTTTGGAGGGCAAGGAATAGCTTATCAAGTACTGTATTCTTTTTTTAGTATTATTGGAGTGTGGCAGGGCATTGATACGTAGCAGTTTTAAAGATCTAAAATAATCAAAAACTAGATATTCATTCCTAGAAAGGGAAACATTCCTTTGAGATTTAAGTTTAAATATGACTTCTATGCAAGGTGCATCAAAGCAGAAGGAAAAAAATGGGGGAAAGACCCTGTTCCCCTGGACAATATTTTTTCAAAGAAATGCATTTATTTTAATATACCAAACAATATTTAATAAAGATTTTGTTAACTGAGAAAGGTATTGGTCTATGATTATGTACCATCAAATTAGTGTCAACTCCTAGTGACCACACTGACAGGTTTTCTCCAGGAAGATCTCTCCCCAACCTGGCCCTTCAGGTTGTCCAACGTTGCATCCATTGCCACTGTAATTGAGTCCATCCACCTTACTGCTGGTTGTCCTCTTTCCTTCCAATACTATTCGATGGTTTTGAATAAATGTATCACAGCAAAATTAAACACTCAAAGAATGAGTATTTTTCTCTGGAGAAGTAATTCCTTTTTTTTTTTTAAAAAAAGGAATGCTTCATTTCTATTTTTAATGCTTTGCGTTGCAGCATGGATATATTTTATCAGACTTTTTAAAAAGAATGAGAGATGTGTTTTCCTTTACCTTTTCTTTTTTGGTAAAATTTTCATCAGGAAGATAGAACAGATCATTTGCTTTCCCAGATAGTTGAAACTAGTGTGATAAAACTGGTTTTCTACAGAGGATGAGTTTTATGTCTTTCAGTCTATTATCCTGAACCAAAGTAAGTCTGCAGAGGTTCCTAGTGTTTCAGCATTAAGATGGTCCAATGTGTACAAACACTTTTTAAATCACTATATATAGGAAACCAAGTAAGGGCAGTACTAGACACAAAGAGCAATACTGGACTCCTGTTTAATCAACAATCCTATTTCAATCAACAATCTTTTTTTCAGCAGTACTAGAAATGCATACTATATTTCTCCACATCTGTTCTACATATTGCTGTTGCTAGTCCTGGAGAATATATTTTGTTCTATCACACGTTTGCATTACATCACGTTATGGGCAAGAGGATTTACTGTTATAATTGGGAACTCTGAGCTGATTAGAAATCATTCTACCATTTTCAGTAAGAGCTTTTCAGCTGAGTAATGTACTTATCTCTAAGCCAACAGATGTTGGAACCCAGAATGTCTGTTTGCATCCTTGCTTTAATTTTGGTTGCTTTATCTAGAACCTTTTGTCTTATTTGTAGGTGCATTATGACTTTGGTCTGAGAAATATATTGTCAGTACTACGGACCTTGGGAGCAGCCAAAAGATCAAACCCAGATGACACTGAATCCACTATTGTAATGCGTGTTTTAAGAGATATGAATCTTTCTAAATTGGTAAACATGAATTCAGATATTTGCCCACTTGGGGTTTATTTGGATGCTATTCCTTGGTTGGCACTCAGACACTGATTCAGTGTGCTCTTTTGCCTTCTTTTAGGTTAGCTGCTGACTCAGCCATCTATATAGTAAGTTAGGTATCAGAAATTTGTGGGCAAAACTGAAGTCTGTTTGGACCATTAGAGTAACAAGGGGAGAAGAGACAAGTATGCTAAGCCATAGACTTTTAAGCCTAGATTCCAAACTAAGCAGAGGTGGTGGTAGTGGTGGTGATGATGATGATGATGTATTAAACTTGTATGCCACCTGATTCTCTATGACTGGATGGAAATAGAGCATGATAGGAATGTTGAGTATAGATGGTAGAGGGAACCTAAGTTAAAAAGAAGAAAATAAATAAGAAAGGTAGTTGAAAAAAAAAAAAATACTGATGTAGAGAAAGAAAAAAGCACCAGTATAGGATAGAGGAAGAGGAGAAATAGAGAAAAGGAACATGTCCAGGCTGCCTATAGAATGAGAGAAAGGAAGTTCTTAGAACTATCAGTTAGAGCAGAGGTTGGCAGACTTCTTCTGCACAGGAACCAGAGGCCATGTCTGTGAGGAGATGGTGGGCTGCTCTTTCCCGCTCTATCAGGTGAATATGCTGGCACTTGGGAGGGCTCTTCAGGGCAAACCATAGAGATGCATTTCTTTCTTAGGGGAAAGAAAGGGAGGTGCAGCCGAAGAGGATAATGAGGGTATGCACCAAGGAGTCTTGGGTTGCCTCTTGTGATTGGGGAAAGAAATGGTTATAGAGGTAGGAAAAAGAGATCTCAGTAACCAAAGTACACTATAAACACATGTATATTTATTTACAGGCTTATAACATTGTCCAAATCATTACAATTTATTAGAATAGTACAGTTCTATATCAGACTTGAGATAGAATTACAAACCTGAATTCTTTTTTAGGACCACCGTGGGCCAGATGGATATGATATTTCTTTTTGGGACTACTGGCCAGACAATTTCAGGTGGTGGGTTGGATCTGGCCTGTGGGCTGTAGGTTGCTGACTCCTGAGTTAATGGTGGTAATCATGATGGCAGGTTCTCTTGAGACTTCCATTTTGGATAAGCAAATACAAAATCTTTGACATGGAGCTCGAAACACCAGTTCTGATAATGATAATTACAGGAATAACTAACTTCATGAGGTCCCATGGAGTGCAGAAGGAGTTTTCTCTTTTACCAAACTCCAAAGTAATAGGGATAACTAGCAAAGCCTATTTGAGTTTGAGGGAGAGGAAAGAAAAGTAGTACAAGGAAATAAAGTTTACATTGGCTTGAAAAAACTGTACAGTATTTTCCAAAAGTGGAGAACATAGGATTTGAGGAGTCCACACCCAGTTCCCTTGATACTAAGGAAAATGCTTGCATTATTGAGTAGCTCAACTATGGAATGCTCCATAGTTGGGGTTCATTAAGGTTCATTCCCACATGCTCTCTCTGTGTCAGGCCCAGCCCAAGAACAACGGTGAAACAGTCTAGTCGAGTATAGTTCCTTTATTTGCTTAGATCTTATAGACAGAATCTTGCCAAACTAAATCTGTACTACAGCAACTAATGGATATACCCTGGGAGCTTCTAGGGAGTGGCTATCCTGAACTTCTTTCGCTTCCCATGCTCCCCTTGAGGACTATATTGTCTCTTGTTCTCCTCCTGGAATGCAGCCCCACCCTCCTGATAGCCTTGATCTCCCACACTCTGCTTCTGTCATGTAGGTACTATATTAGATAAAGATCTTTCTAGTTTGTAATTTTATGTGAGAGTTACAATACTGCAGAACAATAAACTGAACTTCCAAAATGGGTGAATGAATGAACAATTTTTCATATGTTGAGAGTTGAGTGGAGAAATCAGTTAGAATAATATATGTTGCAAATTTTCTTTTCAAGACAGTTCCTTTGTCATTGTGCTTGGAATGTAACACGTAGCAGATTACTGCTTATCTTCTGTTGCTTCAAACGCTGTGATTTAAATCCCTGTTTTGATGGAGAGCTAGCATTTTCTCTGGTTTTGTTAAAGCCCTTCTTTTGGCATCATTTAGTGTCCTCTTCTCCTCACTTTCTGTAGGCCATCTTGTTTGTCAAGGTTTTTTTTCCTTCTTCCTGAGCTCCAAATAGTTTCTGAAACATAATTTTTCACACACAGCATACCTGCCTCAGTGAAAGATGATGGGTCTGGACCAATTACCTTTCACTATGCACTTTGCACTCTTTCTGAAAACATTTTTTTAAGGTATTATAGATGGACTGAGATTAGTTTTTCACAAACTTCTGAGGCCTTATAAATTCTATCATTTTCAGTTTTTTTTTTTAAAAGTATTCCTGCCTTGATAGTGTTTCAGTTTTATTTGCACTGTCCTTTCTCTGACCTGAGCCTGCAAAATGTGCATTATTTACCAGCCATGCAGTAGAAATGTATTTAAATTAGTGAATTGTGGTTCTTCTGTATATTATAAAATTGGGAATTTATGATTAGGTACTTGCATGTAAATATTACATGATAGAAAACAGTAATTTTCCTATTACTTTTTATTGCTAGATAGATGAAGATGAACCCTTATTTTTGAGTTTGATAGAAGATCTTTTCCCAAGTATACAGCTTGACAAGGCA
This sequence comes from Liasis olivaceus, assembly GCA_030867105.1. Classification (NCBI taxonomy): domain Eukaryota; kingdom Metazoa; phylum Chordata; class Lepidosauria; order Squamata; family Pythonidae; genus Liasis; species Liasis olivaceus. Next base: position 83,587,983 of record CM061350.1, read on the forward strand.
GGCTATCCAGAGCTAGAAGCTGCCATTAGCAAACAGGTACTGCTTACAAACATTTATATGCTGTTTCTCTTACGTCACCATAATCCTTTTGCTAAATCCATAATCTCTTGAAAGATGTATCAAGTACTTTCCTCAAAGCAAAACTAAAAATGAAAACTCATAGTGGTAAAATTTTTCATTTTCCCTTAGCACAACATTTTCTTAGCTATTTATCTTGTTTTGTGATGAAGATACATTTGTAATTAAAGACACAGTCCTACCTTGAATTCCACCAGCGAAGAGACAATTGAGTTTGGCAAGTTCAAGCTATACCCATGGAATAGTGGCTATGTGCCAGTGGAACTGTCTAGAAGCAAAGATACTCTGGCAGAATATCTAAAATGGGGTTGGCTGTAGACAGCACAGGAAAGGAACATTCCTTTACTGTATATTAAATTACTCCAAGTGGCAGTAAAAGATGCTACTTTACACCCAAGGATTTCTTTTCCATTGACATAAACGGAGAGTATGTTTTCTTTTTAACTGGTTGACGTATTAGTCCTATTGAACAAACGACATCACTGCAGCCCCCCTGCCAACATAGTCACTTGTCCTTGTCCTCCCTGCATAGCTCCTGATGCAGACATGTTCAAAGAGAAGATCTGGAAGGAGTTTCTGTTCATGTGAGCAGAAGCCTCCTCATATTCTAATAAAGCAAGGTTAAAGTCTAAGCAGGGATTCTGTGTGGATAAAATAATTAGCACTGTAATTCTTGACAGGTTGAAGAGGCTGGCTTAATTAATCACCCACCATGGAGACTGAAAGTTATCCAGCTGTTTGAAACACAGCGAGTAAGGCATGGCATGATGGCTCTAGGTCCCAGTGGAGCAGGAAAAACGACATGCATCCACACACTGATGAAATCCATGACAGGTCTGGAAAACCATTCCTAGGATCAGCAAAATAATAATTTTTGTCTTCTGATAAAATGAATTACTAGTAAGAGGAAGCTTTTTAAAGGACTACATCGTTAAAACAGTATAGTTTTGCCCAAATAGTTATGTGATTGTTTCTGAAAACATTAGCATTCTTTGTTTTGAGTCATTGTGATGTTCTTGAGAAGAACAGTTGAGAAGACAGTTACTGTGACAACAGCAGAATCTAAACAGATCACTATTCCGAAGAATTATAGGATAAACAGAGAATATGTGGGTTGGCTGTTCACATATAACAATAAACTGCACCTTACAAAAACCTGGTAGTATTCTCAGTCATGACTCAGCTCAGAGGTGAGCAAATTCACATTGTTTCACTGTGTAGTTTGTTCTACCTATACCACATTTTTCAATGACTTGTGTCTCCAAGGCCCTTGTAGTCCTAGAATATTGCCATATAGCTAAATTGTCTAAGTTTATTGCTATGTGCCACAAACAGTGAGCGTAGTTATGCTAACATAATTCTCTGCATGATCTTTAATGTTCTAATGAAAATATTTTTAAAAAATCTGCAGAGGAAAAAGCTATACAAATTATTGCTCAGTGGTGGGAGGTAAGCATGACCATGAAGTGAGTTTCATTGCAAAGCTAAGTTTCATTAGCATGATGCCACAGAGGATGGAAGTTAGCAAAAACAGTTCCTTTCTGGGAGTGGCCTTGCTATCTGTATCCTTGGTCTAATTGAATAAGCTGCATTTAAACCAGGTTTGTATGTCTTGGTCATCCACAGGTATTTTCTATAATCATTTACACTTATTCTATATTCATTGAATTACTAATTGGCAGTTATAAAGACAGGATTAAGTAAAATTATTTGAGAGTAATAATTCCAAAGTTTTTTTTAAATGTAAAAGTATGATCAAGGCATATTGAAAGATACGGGAGCTCAAATCTAGGAATATGCAAAATTCAGAATTCAAAGGTAGGCCATTTTCTCCGCGAATGCATTTATCCAGCCATCCTGAGGATGGTTCATAATTTTCTGGAAGTAAATCTGGAATAGTAAGTGGTTCGTGGTGTGCTAGGGATGATCTGATGCTGAAAGAGGAACATTATGAGTTATACTGGGGTTTGCATATAGTATTCAACAGTCAGATGACATTTCAAAGTGAGAAACACTGAATTGAAAATTTGATGGCAAAGCCATTTGGTGTTTAGGAAATGGCTGCTAAAGCAGGGGAGGGTTTTGTTTTTCCTGTCCCCTGAACTCCCATCTATCAGAACAGGCAGGCTTTTCAGTTAATATCAGCTTAGCAACAATTTAAGTCCTTCCCTTTTCAGTTATCTGTTGAAATAGTTTTCTGGTTTCTAACCCACCCCCCTTCCTTTCTTAAAACATACCAGCCATGGAGAAAAGTAGCCCACTGTTGTCAGGAAGCTTTGTATCTCCTTTAGATTGCAGTGACCTCATCACTGACTTCACAATGCCAAGGGTTCAGCTAACAGTTTTCTGTGCTAGCTGAGCATCTGACTTCAAAGCCTGCAATGCTGTGCTGCATAAGTGAGATAATACATTTCAAGGTATTTACTTGTAGAAGGGCTGCGCAGTGCTTCAGATGAAAAGGGATAGAGATACCTCAGAGCATGCGTAGCGTCTTTTGCTAACTCCTTAAACCAAATGTGTCTTTTCCTGGAATTGCATCGTAGCTGCAGAGAACAGCCATCCAATCCCAGGAGATGACACAACTACTTTAATCAGTTGCCAACAGATGCAATAAGAATGGCCCATATGCTTCAGAACACCTTTTTCCTTCAAATCCAAAGAGCTAGCCAGTCTTAATTGGCAACAACTACCACCTAATCGGCCTTTGCTGCACAAAATCTTTACATGCAGATCTAAAGATATTTTTAAAAAAGCAATTTAATTACAATGAAATTTGCTAGAGGTAATATTATGGCGAGGAAGGGACAGCAGCTCCCCCTGCTTAATATGAACAAGGAGAAGATTAACTGTGGTGGGTGCCTACATGTATACAATGCTCAAAGCAGTTTTATGCTTCTTTTTAAAAAAAATCTCCTTTAATAATGTTCAGCATGAAAGTGTATATGCCCATATAACTCATGCAAATGTGTGTAAATGTATATGCTTATTTAACATGCTTTGTTTACCTCAGGAATCTACATATGTAAAACAAGTTGAGAAGCACAAATCATCCCTTGTGTGAATCACCCAATATAATTCTTGTACTTCAAGAACAAAGCTAAAACAGCTTTATCTTAGATATTATTAGACTAGAGTTCCCATAACACATGACATTTATGCTGATGAGGGGAGATGTAAATTATAATCCAGTATCATCTGGAAATCTAACTGAGAAAAAAAGTTCAACATGTAGCAACTTAAACTTTCCTTTGTTTTCAGTTTCCCCCCCGTCTTAACATGGCTGAAGATAAATGAACAATATTGAGTTAAGAGAAGGCTGCAATATACTCTAACTTTAACATTGCAACCCACAGAAATTTAATTAGACTGCCAAATTCAAAGGCTAAAAATCAGTCCATTGATAGAATGTCATGCTACTGTAGCAATGATTTCAAATTGATTTTCCATTTGACATGTACAGATTGTGGCCAACCCCACCGTGAAATGAGAATGAATCCAAAGGCCATCACTGCACCTCAGATGTTTGGACGCCTTGATGTTGCAACCAATGACTGGACAGATGGGATATTCTCTACTCTTTGGAGGAAAACTTTGAGAGCCAAGAAAGGTACTGTAATAAACTCTTAACTGCTGGAGTTATATTTGAGTCTTCCTTTCATAGGGAAAATGACTTTTACATCAATGTTCTGCAATGCATCCTAAAATCCAGTTGTTCCCCTCATTCCTCCTATTTGTTTTAACACTAACTGAGCCACTCTTCAGCATCCTAGCAGAGTCTGAAAGTTGAAGAGGCTCTTGGGGGCATATTAGGGATAAGAAGGAGACATTGCAATAGCAGATAGGTTTGATTTGGAGAAATGGTTACCAACTTCGGGTCCCCAGATGTTACTGCAAATATAGTCATCTCATATAGTTGGTAATGCTGGCTGAGAATGCTGGAAATTGTACTTAAAAGCCATCAGCAGACCACATAGTTGGGAGTTACTGTGAGGAGAATGAGCTGCTGATCTGGAAGGTACACCTCTACTCCAGTTGGTTGTATATTTATCTGATTAGTACAATAACGTGAGCCTCTTTCTTTAGATTCCTGAATAGTCAGTAAATTTGCAGATGAGAAATAGATACAGTAATACCTCGGTTCACGAACGCTTCTGTTCACGAACAATTCGGTTCACGAACAGCAGCATTCACAAAATTTTGCTTCCGTTCGCGAACTCCGCATCGGGTGACGAACACGACCCGCGGCCATCTTCCCTGCTCTGACACGTGGTCGTGGCTTCCTCTAGGCGAGATCGTGGTCGCAGACAGACACTTGCTGTGAAGCTTTTTGGTGTCGCCTCAAGCAAGGTTAGTGTTCTCTCTCTGCATACTGTACTGTATTGTACTTTGTTTCATATTTTTGTGGTTAAAAAAAAATACATATGGGTGTTTTTCAGAACGGATTAACCTTATTTACACTGAACCTTATGGGGAAATTTGATTTGGTTTGCGACCAATTCGGTTCGCGACCAGAATCATGGAACGAATTAAGTTCGTGAACTGAGGTACCACTGTACATTCTTTTGTTCATGGATAAGCCCCAGTCTTTGTAGCAAGGCTGGGCAACCTTTTCAGCCCCACAGGCTACAAGCAACATTGACTAGCATCCTTAGGCTGATCACTAGGTGCGGATACTTTTTGTCCTCCTCATTCTAGGAAGGAGAGTGCAAGAGAAACAATTCCCATCACGGTTGCTGAATGGCAGCTTTAACAGATGGGGAAAAAGAATATGAGGATGACTTTTTATTGCTCAGGCCTCGCATGTCAAGGGCTTTACATGTAAAATAAAAATGTCAAGTATCTTGTAAGTAATGTTTCCCCAGCATATTACTTGCTTTGAGAAATCTATTACTATTAAATAGACTCTATTACTGTTAAATAGAATATTCATTTTGTGCTTTTGAGAATTGCTGGGGAGAACCAAAGAAAGAAATGATTTAAACGAGGCTTTTCTGCAGCTCTCTGCATAGCATCACAATAATCATGTGAAGTAGTTTGAGTGGTAACTTGTCTAAGATCATCCATTGATCTTCAGAGCTGCTTGAGAAATTGACTGTAAATATCACACTGCAAATTAGTCTATGTTGTCTGTACTTCTTAGTCATATTTATATCTGTTCTATGGTGCAGGAAAATAGTTAAATCACAAAATAATCTCTTTATAAGAAATGCTTTTTTTCTCCCTTTGGGTATAGGGGAACACATCTGGATAGTACTTGATGGTCCTGTTGATGCCATTTGGATTGAAAATCTGAATTCAGTGCTTGATGATAACAAAACATTGACCCTAGCTAATGGAGATCGGATCCCTATGGCACCAAATTGTAAAATTGTTTTTGAGCCTCATAATATTGACAATGCTTCTCCTGCAACAGTGTCAAGGAATGGCATGGTATTTATGAGCTCATCTGTTCTCAGCTGGAGTCCTGTTCTTGAGGTATAATTGCTTTCATGAGTTCAAACTCTTTGTGTCATGGATTGCCTTCAGACTGTTAAAAACTAGTTTATGAATGCAATTATAATATAGTCTGTAACATACCCTGAATATACATTTATTAGACAGCTAAATCTAATAGCTGCATAAATGCATAAATCTATACATTTGCCTCCATAGGTACAGTATTACTTTTAGTGGTTTAGCTGCTAAGTACCAAAAATCTTGACTACTAACAATCTTCATATTTACAGCCATAATATTCTAAACCTTAGTGAAGTCATTATCAACTCTGATACAAGATTCTTTTATAGGAATATGATTACCATATCCATACTTTGGTGACCTCCATGGTGAATTACTGTAACATGCTATACAGTTGATTATCCTTAAACTATCAGGAAGGTTTAACTATGAAAAATGAAGCTGTTTAGAACTTTGCAGGTGTAGGATTCTTGGGTTCGTTGTATCCCTCAATTCAAAGTACTGATGATTATTTTGAAATCTTAAAAGGTTTGTGTTCCATATCACTTTTGACGTGCAGTCCGGTGCAGTCCGGTACATTGTAATATCATCTTTCATGTCTTTCATCTGTCCTGTCAGAGTTTGGAAGCAGCAAATGCATAAACAGTCCAGGATCAAAGTCCATAAAAAGAATTCCCAGCCATAAAATCCCAAAGGAAACACAAAGAATTGTAGCAGTAGGTTGGTTCAAAAGTCAAACACCAAACCAGTCCAAGCTCTAGGTAATGTTCCAGAGAGCAAAGATGAGAGAACATAAGTTGAGGTCCAGGCAGCCAAGAGGTGGTACATCTGAATGGCTCATCAGCCAAGCAGGCAGGGAGAGTTCAGGTTGCACATGCTGTTTCCAGCAGTGAGCTACTCTCAAGCAGATTGCTTTATTTTGGAGGTACAGCTAGCCCACGCTCGCTCAACTAATGTTCATTGAACCTGATCTGGCTGCAGGATCAGCTAGGTATGTTGGGCTTCTCTTACACAGACTTTCATTTCCCAGATGCTTTCCATTGCAAATGAACACTTCAGCACTCCTCTATCTTCTGATTGTCAGTTTGGTGCCAATGTCTTTTACTGGGAGGGTGACTGTACTAATGAGGTTAGATCAGGTTCCTGAGCTACTGGGAACTCATTTTACCTAAGGTCTGACATTTAGCCTGGCTCGATTATTGTGGAGAGCTCAGTAGGATCATCCGACCATCTTCCTCTGAGTTGCTGTCTTCAGATGAGGCTATGTTAGTATCCCTGAAGCCCACTAAAGAGTTCAGGTGGCATGCAAAATATTATCTCATCTTAACTTTCTCTACACATCAGCTATGTGTATGGAAGGTTAATACATTGGGAAGGAGCATGCTTTCCGCTCCCTTGTGTCACAAACATATAGTTCCATTTTTCTACGTTTTACACATATTTTTGAAAATTGTACTATGTAGTTATCGTATAATTGGAAGGCCTTCTGAAAAGGAGTAACATTCACAACTACAGTGTGCCTTTAATGCGCCTTGCTTCGCTTTCTATTTTATTCCTGCATATGGCTAATATGTGACTACAGCTCTGCCTTCACCAAATTAGTCTAAGAAAGGTTATAAGATGAGAGGCAGGAATGTTCAACAAGCCTGTCCATTGATTTCCATAGTTGAAAAGGAATTGAATGTAGGCTTTTTTAATCTTTCTCCATGATTTAATGAGGTATTTACCCAAGTTGGTGTTTACAAATGACCCTAACTCTAAAATCCTTTAGTGCCAAAATTGTAGAAATTGTCATTAGTACACACTGTGCCCCTCCAACAGAAGATGAAACTACATTATTCAGAGCAACATGGCAATCTAATCAGCTAACACATGGAGGAAGGCCTTGTTACACATTTTTTCACCAGCAGATCTGGGTGGTGGGAGCCGAAATAGTTGCATATAGGTTGTGGTAAAGGAGGGTATTGACTTATTGGAATGAGTAACATGATAAATGACTGAACACAGGAGGACATGGGGAAGGAGGAAAAGAAGGTGATAGGGACAACTGCAAATCAGTTTGGAAGGTAAAGACGTTAAGAAAAGCCAAGAGAACAGAGGAGAGATGACTCTTGTGGCAAATACGAGGGAGAGAGGAGACAGCTAAATTAGTGTAAAGATCAGGCCATGAAGCAGTAAATTTTCCTACGGCATTGACAGACATCTAGAATTATGCTTCATCAATCTTAGCCAGCCAGGGGATGGAGTCTCTGACAATCCATAGGAATTGGTTTCTACCAAAAAACATGAGGGGCATATTAACTATAAATTTGCCTTTATCCACAGTAGTCTGATAGCTTCTCTGACAAAAACGAAGACGCTGCTAAAAGTTTAAACTTAAACATATAGGACAATTTTCTATACCTTGGCTGCATTGTGACTAGATGACTGGAATGTGCAGAAGTTTTTAATGTTTTTAGCTGCTTTTAGGACCTCTTTTAGTAGAAAAAGACTACAAAATCAATATATAATAACTCAAGAACACAACAATTCAGAAATTCAGTTAGTGCTGTAATGGAGTCAGAATGAGAGAAATATCTCTATCATATTTCACATTGACTTTGTAAAAGTGACTAGACAACCTCTTGCCTGTTCTGAAACTTTTGTTCAGTTGATTCATTTACTGTGTTCCGACTTACCAATTCACTTGTCACCAATGACATTTTCAAGTACTGAAATCTGTTTTCCAACATAACATTTGTGTTTGTTATGCTATCCCTCATTGTCATATTATCACCTGAGAAGCAGATAGGATAAAACATTTGCTTCAAATATAGACAAATATCCTCTTGCCCAAACAAAATGTTTTGGTGAAAAATTGTAATTCCTTCCAGAAAATAAAAAATTGGAGAGTTGAAATTGAACTCTAGTTTCTTGAGCTTGCAAATTTGGACCATCATTTGAAAAGTCTCATGGTGATTTGGTTTTGATTATAACAGGGTTTTCTGAAGAAGCGTTCTCCGCAGGAAGCAGAGATTTTGCGTCAGCTGTATACAACATCCTTCCCGGACCTTTACCGGTTTAGTATTCAGTCCTTGGAATACAAGATTGAGATGCTAGAAGCCTTTGTGATAATGCAGAGTATTAATATGCTTCAGGGTCTTATTCCCTGCAAGGTAACTCATTTATGTTGTTGAGACAGATTGATAATGATGGTGACGGTGACAGTGACAGTGACGATGATTCATCCAATGACTATCACAGTCTTTAAACTGGGTATTTTCCAGTGATTCAGGTTCTAATCAAGAGCGTAGGAATCATGGAAGTATCATAGTACGAAGCAGGTCTATGCAAGATATATATATATATTTTTTGCAAAGTCAGTGACGTCAAGTCAAGTCAATATAAAACCTCCAAATATTTGGTGAATCCCTTTGTATGGCTCTAAGAGCTCCAAATACTGGTTGATGTTTTCTTTCAAAGTATTTCTGTTTCAGTTTACAAATCCTGATATTTTGTTATTTTTTCCATTTGTTTTTCATCAATTCACCAATCTCCTATATCTTTAGACTGGATATTTTCTGTTCTATTGCTACATCTATGAACCATGCTTTTTCTTTTCAATAATAGTGTGTGTCGTGACTGGTATTTTTTTACATAAATTCCAATGCATGATTTTTGCAACTCTGTCATGGCATTGCTTATACTCAGTTCGGACAATTTTGGTACAGTCACTAATGAGGGATCTACAATTTAATCTTTGATATACAGATAGTCCTTTTTAGTGACTGCAATAAGTTCTGGTGAATTGCTCGTTAAGTGACATGGTCACTAAGTGAACCATGTGACAGAGAGAGAGAGAGAGAGAGAGAGACGCTGCAAAGATCACTGGTTTCTGCCGTTTCATTCAGATAAAGGTTTCTCATACAGCATCCAGTGCCTGACCCATGTTTTCCTTTTTTTTTTTTTTTGCCCTCTTGCAGGGTGGACAGATTGCTTAAACAAGCTATCTCTTCCTGAACTACTTTTCTCTGTGCAAGGCATCCCTAAAAAGTGCTAACTGCATGTTAATAAACTCAGCTCTGTGACCTTTATTAGTTGATTAGAATCCTGCAGCCAGCTCCCAGATGATGCCTGAAACTGACCAGACCTTAATCAGTTTCACACTGATGGTGTTTTGTTATGATAAATGTACTCCTTGGTTGGAAAATGAATTTATTACTGTTTATTACTGTCATATTTGCAGTCGCTATCCAAGGCAGTTGCTAAGCAAGAACTACCTATAGTTGGTATTTCCTATCATTTGAACTAAGTTCAATTTTGGCTTTGAGGATGTTTGTTTTCATAGCCTGTTCTTATGCTGCCATGATTGTTCCTTCAGTTTTTTTTTTTTTAATTCCAGTTTTCAATCATTGCCAAGACTTTTTTTTATCTTTCTTTTAGCATTATACACACATACACCATTAAAAGATTCAGTTTTCCAGTTGCTTCTTTTTTATAGCCTTCTTTTGATTTTGTAGTCTTCAGTAGTTTTTCTTTACAAATTTCTACCAGTAGACATTACTTACTGTGCCTGTTACAATCATTCATGTAGTGTTTTCTTCTTTTAGTGTTTGCTTTACTTGGAGTAAATAATACTGACATAATAGAGTTTGTCAACATTGCTTCTTGAGTGAAAAGCATGATTCATGGTCATTAATTTTCTTGTTTCCCTATGAAGTATTTCTAATTCAGCTTGTGCCTAATCAATTATACCTGTAGTATATTGAATAATTGGAACAGCCCAAGTGTTTATGGCTTTAATTATGATCTCTGCATTTAATTTTGTTCTCGAAATGTTTCTGATTAGTTTTCTATAATTAGAGCCAGTATTCTTTTTAAGTGGCTCATGTTATAAGTCAAATGTTCCCATTAATCCTTGGTATTTGTATCCTTCTTGTGGCACCAGTTTTTTTTTATTGTTGTTGTTATTAATTGAAATCAATCAACTGCAGGATGAAGACCCCTTCATTGAAGGCTATGGAGTGTAATACATTTTTCTGTTTGGATTTGTGGTTGGGTGATTTTTGATTTCCCAGTCTAGGGCTGAGAGTGAGTGATTGGTCCAAAGTGACCCAGCTAGGCTTCCATGTCTTAGAGAGGACTAGCTCCTGGGGCTTCCTATATCTAGTCCAGCATATTAACCAACACACCACGCTGGTTCTTAGACAACTAACTGACAGACAGACAGCTAACTGACATGTTTTAACCAACATCACACACATGGCTATATCTGGGATGTGCCACAGCAATGTATATTAAAAGTAATATGCTGGATTGCATGAAGTAATATGCTTAGTTAATTGCTGGCATTGAATCAGTTATCTCATTATATTCAGTCTGCATGCATAACAAAACAGAGTTATATTCTTTGGCCAAGTTTGGGATTAAAAGGAGGGAGATGTCATTAGATGTAGAATATCTACAGTATCAGAATGTTTTTGCTCACTATGGTATGGCAAGGAATTCTTCCACTCAGCATTAAAAATCATAGTAACGCAGGCATCTTCAAAATCATACCACGTTATCACATGAAAACTCCTTATCTAGCTAATGCAGCATTAATGCCTGATGGAATTCATGACACTGCGTTCATCAATTACCTTTGCTTTCATCAACATAAAGCCTGTCACTGGACTCATGATTATGAGAATCCATTGCTGCATTGCGTTAGCATATGGCTGTATGAGGAAGCCTGCAGTCCACTTTTTTTTCCAGAATAATGAACATCTGGTCTTGTGGAATAGTTGCAAGGACTGCATGAGTGACTTAAGAGTTACTTCATGCATAATTACATTACTGGAATATCTTCTAAGAACATTGGTGTTGAATGGGGGAAAGTAATTGCAGATCCATTTATGTCTATGACTTGATATTTTTATCTCAAGACCATAAATAAGGCAGCTCCTTATTAAGAAGAAAGTCAGAGGGTGGAAATTTTGCTGAGCTAATTGTAGATAATTGCTTGCCTTTACATACTATTGTTCTAAACCCACTCTTCTGCATCATTACCAAGGGTCCTATATAATGGATCTTCTGTCTAAATCATAGGTTTTAAGATGGTGTTAGAAAAAACAGTTCCCAAAAATGTGAGTTTTGGACTCTGTTTTCAGGCCCCTGAAATAATTACGATCAATTAAATAAGACAGTGTGACTGTTCAAAATATGCCACAAAATTATTTCTGACATACTATAATACATAAGATACAAAGTATTTAAGTTACCTGAGTTTCTAAATCTCAACAAAACACAGATCCAGTAAAAGAGTTTTCAAATGATACCTAATTTGACCACCTTTGATATTATTGTTAATGGATATTATTTTATCCTTTTTAACCATGATTGGTAGTTAAAATTCTCTGGAATATGATAACATTTATAGTTCACAAGAACTGCCTAACTACCTAAATGAGGTAGTCCTCATTTAGCAACCACAGTTGGGACTGGCAACTCAGTTTTTAAGCAAGTGGTTGCTAAGTGAAACCACCACTGTGCTTATGATCTTTCTTCAACTTTCATTTGCTTTACAGACATGCAAAGGTCATAAATGCAAGGAATGGTCATAAAGTTACTTTTTCATCACTGTTGTAACTGTGAACAGTTTCTAAAGGAGGCAGTTGCTAAATAAAGACTATCTGTATATTTTCTGAAAGATAGAAAGATGTTCAGCAGTCTTTATTGGAACAAATTTGTCTGCAGTGTGAACAGAAGAGACTGTTTTCTGGGGTTGTTATATATGATCTTGTACCCCAGTTGTACCTGTTCCTAGATTGGGAGTCATTGCTCTTGGTTATTCATGCCTTAGCCACCTCCTGTTTGGACTATTGCAACATGCTGTACATCATGCTGTCCTTGAAGAGCATTCAGAAGCTTCAGCTGGTCCAGAATGCAACAGCACATGCACTATTGGGCTCACTATGGCATGCCAGTTAACACCATTGCTTTGTGAGCTGCACCGACTCCCAGTAGGTGTAATTCAAGGTGCTAGTTGTCACCTTTAAAGGTCTACATGGCATGGAACTAGGTTACTTGTGAGAATGTCTCTCCCTGATGACTTCTGACCATCACATCAGATTGGGCATGCATCAACACCAATCAGGGAAGCAGTATTACTTGGTGGGTCCCTGGAAGTGTGCATTCTCTGTCATAGCACCTGTCTTGTGGAATATAGACAGTCCCAACCCTGCTGGCCTGTCAGGAGGCCATGAAGGCCTGGCTATTTCCCGAGGCACTGAGGCCAAGGTGTTAATGGAGCTCTGATGTGGATGTGGCTGTATCTGTTATGTTGCTGTTGAGATTTTTTAGGGGCCTTTTTTAGGGATTTTTTTTTTAATAGATTGTGACTTTGGTTTTGTTTTTATCTTTATTTGAACCCCGCCCCCCCCCCCCCCCGAGTGCCTTTGGTAGATGGGTGGTCATATAAATATACCAAATAAATAAAAATAAATAAACATGAAAGGAGAATAACCAGTCTACCTCTTGAATAGTTCTGTTTTTCTAATAGTAAAGTCTCTGACTTGGCTTTACTACTTGCATTTAGAACTAAACTTAAGAAAAGCTCTAGTTTACTACTGGCACTGAAACCAATAACCATATAGATAATACAATCAGTGTTACTCAAATACATAAGCACAAGAATAGCTTTACATTACAGTAGCTATTCAGCTCAATGGGCAGGAATGCAGTGTCCAGAGTTTTGTCTGGCATCAGCCTTGTCCACCCAACAGTTTCCTTAAATGGGCAATGCATTTCCAAATACACAGTACATATTTACAGCAGTCCAACTTTTCCAACTCTCCGTTGCTGCCTTGCAAAACCCTCCCTCCTGGCTCCTCCTTCTGTGCTGGCTTATCTAAACCCATTTGCTTCATCTTCAGCTTTGCCAGTCACAATCCAATTCAATCCCAACCCCTCCCCCCCCCCCCAACAGGGTTGTCTTCTTCCTCTTGCCCTCAGTTTGTTTCCCTAGCCACTATCCATTGAGCACTCCACACTGCTAAACTTGGGAGCCTCAGTCCAATATCTTGCATTCCTCAAGTTGTGCCGTTGTAACTTCAAGGTGCAATTTCAGCAAGATTAGGAGAAAAGTTTCATGCTTTCTCCCTTATACCTTTTATTCATGAGGAGTCTTTCTGACTTACCCTTGTAAGCTTTGTCCCTTATCGCTATTTCCTCTTGAGCAGTCTTTCTGTCTCTAAAGTTCTGGACATTTGCTTTTCTTCTTTTTCTACCCATTGCTAACTTTTACTTCTCTGTTTGTCAACCTGGTTTCTGTCTAGTGAAGTCTTCCTCTTCCAAACACTTTGCACCCACAGCTCCCAAGCATTTATGCCTTTGTTTCTTCCCCTCAACTCTTTGGGAGACCTTCCTGCTCTTTCCTTCCTTATCTGTTTGATAAGAAATCCATTATTTCTAGATAGTGATTTGATTTTCAGAGTTTTCAAACTTTATCTGTGTAGAGTTTGGGTGCCCCTCCCCACCATCCCCATGCAAGAATATTTTGGTTCATAGACTTCTGGAGGAAGAAATGTGGACTGAAGATGGCTCCAAAAAGTGGAGCTGACCACGGCAGTATGAAGAGCTGGTGAATTGACTGGCTTTTTAATAATTCCTCTCCAGACAAGGAGAGGACTTGATATCTCACACAGGTACTCCAGACAGTTGCTCCTCACAAGGAACTGCAAGACAGCAGTCTCTGGTGGGTTTAGAGCTCTGGGAGATGACAGAATAGCCATTTTGCTCAAACTGTTGTTGGCATCTTTGAAAGGACACTAAGTTCTCATGCTTTCTTTTCTAATCACTTTCGGAAATTGCTTGTTAACTGCTTTTCAGTTATTAGGAACCTTTGGTTTGACAAGTCTGACAGCACCAGGTGAGTTTCCTTCAATCCTTAGCAAAAGAAAGTTTTAACTACAAGTTTAAGAACTTTTTTTTTTTTGAATAAATAGCAAAAGGGTGATTAAAACTTTGATTTTAGAAAGTTACAAATGGACTGAGGGTCCAGATAAATTTGAAATAAGATTTTGGAATTAACTATAAAGAATCCTTCCCATGGGAAAATGCTTTTGTTTTGATTTTTTTTTTAAGTAAGATTTTAAAAATTGGAAACTAGAAGGAACTAAAAATTACAATTAAAGAAGTACACACAAATTCAACTTACAATTACAAAATGAAGCAAAGTATTCTAACATTGGACAAATTGAATGATATTTTTGAACAATGGACTCAGAAATTAATTTTAATAGTGTCACCTGCCTCTGTGGAGAGACTGTCCAAAAGATCTTATGGAAGAGGAACAAGTTCTAACTGACAAGACCAAGAGTGAGTTGCAAGTACATTTACAATTGACAGGCTACAAGAATGACATGGAAAAAGATGTTACACTGGATAGACAAAAGAAACCAGCTGATGTCTTAATAATTAAAAGGGATATACATTTAATAAACCAAGAGAGTGACCTGGATAATTTTCCTTCAACAAGCCAAGAGAGGGTTGTTAATGTTTTAAAGAATCTTGTGAGAAGGGACTGTGGCTCAATCTTGTCTACTATTCACTGAAAGTTGTCTAGTACTGACAAATGTACCAGCTGTTCAATCTTGTTATATTTGTCAGATATTGCCTGATACAGATTCCAGAGTTCAAATATTTTTTACTGCTAGTACAATCTCTCCCAAGAATATTTCAGTTCTTAGCTATTTTGTGAGACAAGAGCAAAAGATTGAGAGTTTCTACAGATCCTTGAAAATTTATGTTTTCAAAATGTTTCTGAATTCTTAATAGTTAAATCATTGTGTATTACTTAGGACCAAGGAGTAGAAATCACAGCAGAGTACCTGGAAAGATTGTACATCTTCTCCCTGATGTGGAGTGTTGGAGCAATGCTGGAATTGGAAGACCGTTGGAAGATGGAGCACTGGCTTCGTAGTCATGAAACTATAAATCTTGATCTTCCTAATATCCCAGAAGGAAGTGAAGACACTATGTTTGACTACTATGTTACCAGTGATGGTTTGTAAATTCTCAAAAAGTTGCTGTTGCTTATTTTCAAAAAGATTAGACTATATAATACAGCTAGATCATATCCTGTAATTTGAGATCTTCCACCACACTTTATTCAATGATGACTTCACCTCTCTTGTACTGAGGAGGCTTCAGCATTTAAAACATCTACTGTATAGCTCTGTTCAGTTATTCTGAACATGTAGAAGCTATATGAAAGGAGCAGTAGAAGTTATATGCTAACTCTTCCTATCTTCTTCATAACCTACTTATGGAAAATACATATGATGTCTAAAACTATGGTACAAGGAGAGTGTCCACAGATAAAGTGTCCAGTGTGAATAGTCCTCTGCACTGAGATGTGTTGGGAGTGTTGAATGAGGTACAGGGGAAGTTAATGTAATTACCTCCCTCTCTACAGTACATGTAAAATTTGCATATTCTATGTAAGCCAACTTCAATCATTTTAAGTTTGATTTCACTTGCCCTGATTTTTGCTAAGTTATTTCTAAATTGGTCAGGTATAAGACATCTTTGACCTACTGTTGGGCAAACTGTAAGGATATATTTCCTAGTTTTTTGTTTTTTGTTTTTATAATAAACTGGGTTTCCACAGCTGACCTGTACTGGCTAGGTAGAAAAAAATATATATCCAGAAATCCAGGATTCTGACAATAGTGGCAGTGATGGCATCTCAGGCAGCAGTCAGAAGGAATGGATAGACCTTCCCAATCTCTGGGAATAATGCTTTGTCTGTGCTGCCTTCTGATTGGAGCAAAAAGGAAGAGTGGCAAGCATATACAGGTAGTCCTTGACTTATGGCCATTCATTTAGCAACCATTTGAAGTTACAGCAGCGCTGAACAAAGGGATTTACAACCGGACCCTGAAATTATGGCCATTGCAATATCCCCGTGGTCACATGATCAAAATTTGGGCACTTGGCCCGCCTGCACTTATGACCACAGGGGCACTTCAACTCCCCCCACCTGTCTCCCCCTATCTATGCCCTTTTGGGCCCCTGCTGCCCTGTGCTCCAGTGCCCCAACTGACCTTCGCCGTCTTCTTGCTTGTGCTGCTGACAAGGTGTGCCTGGCCTGGCCCTTTGCAAGACAGCTGCTGCCCATGTGAGGCTTTCTTCTCCAGGTCACACGTGGCGGTTTCCTCATGAGACCTGGGGAAGTTGGCCTCATGTGGCCAGCAGCTGCCTCGCAAAAAGCCAGAGTTGCGGGGTGCCAAAAAGCCCCTTTCTGCTGTGCTCCTGGGCTTCGCACAGAGGGGCTTTTTGGTGTACCATGAGGATGCAAAAAGCAAACCCTGAGCCGCAATGCAGCATGAAGCCCAGCTCAGCAGTATGGTGCACAGGGGCTTTTTGGTGCGCCACAGCTATGGGGCTGCAATGCAGTGCAAAGCCCGGCCCCATCCTGGCCCAGCAGCCAGGCCGGGCATGCCCCATCACAGTGGGAGTAAGGAGATGGCGAAGGTCAGCTGGGGTGGCAGAGTGCAGTGCAGCAGGGGTCTTGGAGTGCAGGGTGGCAAGGGTGACAATGGCTGGGACTGGGCTGTGGCGGCTGTGGCTTCCTGGGGCCTGGCAGGCAGCCCTAGAGCCGTGCAATTCTGGGGCTGCTTGCCACCCAACAAGGCAAGATGCAGGGTGGCCAAAAGTGCAGAGATGGGGGGGGGATAGGTGGGTGGGGGGAGTTGGAGGCAGTCCCTTACCTTACTGAGGCTCAAGGCTGGGAGGGAGCAAGCCTGGAATGGGTTGGATTGGGGTGGGTCCTCAGCTGACTACTGGCAGAATTTGCTTAACAACTGCAAAGGGGAGTGCCAGGATTGCAGTCACTAAGTGATGCAGTCACATGACATCTGGCTTTACAACCGCATTGCTTGGTGAAGGAAATTCTGGTCCTAGTTGTGACTGTAAATTGAGGACTACCTATAAATAGAGATGCTGTTTCCTATGAGGCATCAGAAGTCACAGTTTATGGTTTGGGTGATAATGGCTGCTGTTTTGATTTGTTTTACATGAGAGAGAAAGAGAGAGAGGTCATTTAAATACAAGCTTAAGTGGCAAAAACATGATTTCACAGCTAATAGTGGTTTGTAAATGAAGAGATTTGTGATTTTAAAATGCTACTTCAATTGCAGTTAGCTATGATGGGAAGGACCAGAGAAACTGCAACTGATTTAATGAACCATGCTCATTAAATGTTGCTTTGTTTCCTATTTCACTCTGGCAGAGGAGCCAAATGAATACACTGCGCAACCTGTTCTGCATTATATAAACAATTAGTTATCCAGACTACCTCTTTCTAAATCTGAAATATGGTAACTCTGCCAACCTGTGCCATGCCTTTTCTTCATTGCCTCTGAATTGCTTTACAACTTGGCTGTTTTTTAAATTAACTAAACTGGCATTAGGTTTTTCTTCTATGCTTGTGTTGATTTAAATGAGGAAAATGTTCAAAAATTCTGTCAAGTTAATTCTTAATTGTCTTCTTATGAGCTAATTAAATATGGGCACAATATGTTAGTTAAATACCAGACATGTTGAAGAAAATTCTATTTATATTTTATGCAATTATTTTCTTTTATTTTTTAGTTAATATTTGGTTATGTTATTTTGTTCCATCACATTAACCATTTTGATAGGGCTTATTACGGACAAAGATGGTGCTTTAACTTGGTTGCATTTCCATTCTGTTTTGAGTAGCTATTAGACATAAAAACCACAAAAAACTTGCTTTAACTCAAAGTTCAGATTGCTATGAAATTACTAGAATTTTTTTTTCCTGGCTAGGTAAATGGATGCACTGGAATACCTGTGTTGAAGAATATGTGTATCCTACCAACAGCACTCCAGAATATGGCTCTATTTTGGTGCCAAATGTTGACAATGTGAGGACTGATTTCCTTATCCATACAATTGCAAAACAAGGCAAGGTAATATTCTCCTGTCCTATACTGGGCTGTTAGCATTAAGGCATTGGAGACGGCAACTTCATTTTAAAACAATTCTGAAATTACTATTAGATTGCTAATTGTCCTTATGGACTGGGTAGGGATGAAACGTCTACAGCCACAAAGAAATCTTTGAAACTCACTAGAGATTTGAATGTGGGTTGTTTCCACTCAATGCAACTTTTCTTAACTATCCTATTTGCTCTTTTGAAGCTCACTCTAATCCATCATTTAACCTTCAGGATGCTGCATTTTGTTTTTTGCCTTTAATTTTTAAAATTTTGCACAGACTATCCTGATGGTCTTGCTTCACTCCAGGATCAGAATGGTTCTACCAGTAAGAATGTGTAAACCTTCGATCCTTCATTCACCATTTTTGTATGAAGAAATTAATGAATTGTTGGTTCGTCAAGTCACAAAACCTATTTTTGTGTTACAATATAAATACTGTTGGTAGAACTAACTTCATTTTGGTTATGGATAAACCAGTCATGCGGCAAAGAGTGATCTATTTCTTCATTATTTGAAATGATTTTGAGATCTGAGCCTTTACTACTACCTTTGACTCTCATATCCCTAAACTCATTTGAATTCTTTTCTCATCTTCAGGCTGTTCTGCTAATTGGTGAACAAGGGACTGCTAAGACTGTCATCATCAAAGGATACATGTCAAAATATAACCCTGAAAATCACATGGCTAAGAGCCTTAACTTTTCATCAGCAACAACTCCTTTAATGTTTCAGGTGAAACTTAGCATATTCTTTTTTTCCCACAAAAATAGAAGTAACTTTGTAACTCACTGAAAATACACCAGAATGAAATTAATCAAAAACATTTGATTAAGTAGTAAATATCCAAATGTTCATGGTTTGCTATTTACAGTAGTTCTTTTGACTTTAGCAATAAATGAGTCATTCTTTGGAGAAATTGTTTCTTTCTTGTATGTACCATTTTTATAACCAAATTCCATCTAATTTCTATTTCAAGAAATATGCAGGCTTCCTGATTATTTTCATTTTCTCACACAACTGAGATAAGTTTATTCTCACACTTAACAAAATAAAATCTCAACCAGTTCTCCTTAAAACATGTGCACAAGGAGTAATGAAGTGCAATATATAAAAGCCATTCAAGTTAGACTGAAGTGTTTCGGAGACCATACCTTGGCCAAATCCATAACGCAATATTTCCAAATATTATATATTTATACTTATGTCTCCAAAAAATGCACATGCAATACAATTCTGTGTATGTCTACTCTGAAGTGAATCCAATTGAGTTGAAGTAGTGATCTCTCAAGTAGTTTTAGGATTGCAGCCTTAGAGTACAATTCTATATATTAATTCCACTAATTCTGCCTTAGATATGTTGGCTGAACATCCAGGCAGTGATAGAATAGATAAAAGGTGACACAATCATGCCTAGAATGGAATGGCACAGACCTTCACAAGATATCCCCCATATTGACTTAAATGGAGTGATTTATTTTCTTAGTAAATGTCCTGACACCAATGACCACTCTGCCAAAATCATCAGAAGAGCACAGTGTCTATAGTATAGGTTAGCATCCCTTGACGTTGTTTCTGTGCCACTTGAGAGTCATTTATCACTATAGCCTTTTCTGACAGAAGAGATTTTTTGTTGTGTGTTCCTTTCATCTCTCAGACAGAGCAGGTAGTGGCAGTGTCTTTCTCTTCATCCCCTTCATCTTTGGAGTATGGGATTATTCTGCTCAACCCTTTATAGCAGGGCTGACTTTTAATATCTGGATTGGCAAGGAATATTTGCATTGTTTATTGGAGTCCCAATATTGACTTCAGACTAAGGATTTTTAATTGTATATTACATTTCTTCCTACAGTTGCCTTTGAGTTCCTTCGTTCTAAGCAAACAGTATGCAGAACACGCAGCTATTCCTTTAGTGATTATGAGAAGATGTTTACAGTAAGTTATTTTATGAATGCATGTGCTTCTTACAGCGCACAATAGAAAGCTATGTGGACAAACGCATGGGCACAACATATGGCCCTCCTGCAGGAAAGAAAATGACTGTCTTCATAGATGATGTGAATATGCCTGTAATCAATGAATGGGGAGATCAGGTCAGCTACTTGCATTAATTCTTTGCATTAGTCAATGAGCCATTTAGGCTTGGAGAAATAGTTATGATCAAGAATACTGTTTTATTCAGATTTGTTAACGTTTGGAAAAAAGTTAAATAATGCACAAGTTCCTTATATGTCAGCAGAGAATAATTTCTGATTTTATTCTGAATGACAAACATCTCAGATGAGCTTTGGCAGTTTACTAAGGCTTAAGAGGTATCACAAAGTGACCCACTGGGATTGGTGTTTGTACCTTTGAGGTAATAGAATACTAGTTATGGGCATTTATAGATATAATTATTCAGTGGGAACTTCTACACCTACCTCTTCACTTGCAAACCCTCAGAATAATGTCAGAATGGCTCAAGGTTGACCTTACTTCCTATGCCTGAAACTTTTTATAACTAACCAGTACTGTCTCCAGCTGACCAACAATGGAGAGCATAAATAGACATCCAGCCAGTGCCCTGCCCTAATCCTATCCTTCCTTCATCTTGAAGTTTTGTGTGGCAATTTGAAAAGAAAAACATTTGTGAGCGTAAGCATCCAAGTTGCCTCTCTGCTCAATCTTAGAAGATTGATGTGAAACTATTGTGGCACTATGGCAATTTACCAGCTACAGAGATGGGGAGAGCCAAAGGATATTTGATGAGGCAGGAGTTCTGCCAATCAGAAACTGCATCCCTCAAACCCTCAGTTTTATAGCAGGATCATTGGCTTTGTTGCCTAATGGAGGCAATGGTAGGCATTTATGAAGATGTAGAGCCAATCCAGGAGGAGTACAAGTGTTGTATGGGCTGTGTTAGCCATAACTCCTTTTTAAAACCAAGTGGATAAATAGTGTACTGTCAAAATATATTCTATAAGAATCAGTGAAAACCAAATAAAGAAAAGTGTTTCATAGCCTAACTTCCTTGATTCATCCAGTATCTCAGGAAAAGTATTTGGTTATTCCACGTTTTATGAAGTAAGAGAGGCTGTTCCTCTGCCATGGCACCAATGTTATGGAACAGCCTCTTTCTGGAAATTACATTGGCCCCCAAGGTGATGGTCTTCAGGATGGTGGTGAAGACCACATTATTCCATAGGGCCTTTAGTAGTTGAGGGCCTTTTTGTATATGTGAGACACAGAATGGTGGAATTGTTATTTAATTGTATGGTTTTGTTATGGAATTAATAGATTGATTAAGTTATTATATTTACTATTGTTTACCATGGATGCCTTCACTAACTGTATTGTTCTAAGTCATTGTGAGTGTGAATGGATTTGGCAGCATACAAATCGAATGATGGAATGAATGAATGAATGAATGAATGAATGAATGAATGAATGGTTCCAGCAGTAGATAGGTTGGTCATAAATCAGGAAATCCATTTATGGTTCTACTTGGTCGTAACACCTCATATCAAGCTTTAACCTTTGTCTAGGGCAGTGTTTCTTAAAGTGTGGTCCTAGGACCCCTGGGGGTCCCCCAAGAACTTCTCAGGGTCTGCAACATCAAAATTATTTGCCAACCTATGTTGAAAAATAATACAATATTAAAATCCCATCAAACAATCATGAGAAGTGGTCATGGCAACAAAGACATCTATTTTAATTTTTAATATGATAAATATTGATAAATATCATACAAATAGAAGCTTCCATAATTTTTAAAAGTGGGAAGGGGAGGGTTCTGGGGGAGGTATGGTGAACTGAAGATGGCTCTGCAAAAGTGGAGCCAATGACCGTGGCAAAGACCAGTTGAGTAGACCAGTTGAGTAGACCAGTTCCTTGGAACCTCTCTAGATAAGGAGAGGACAGGAGATTGCTCATGTGCTCCAGACAGCTGCTCCTTTGGATGAGACCGCAGGACAGTGGTTTTCTGCAGGTTTGAGTGCCAGGAGATGAAGGGATTAGCATCTTGCTCGCAACTGCAGCGGAGCCTTTTAAAGGACACTAAGTTTGTAACCCTCACTTTCTAATCACTTTCGGAAATTGCCCATTAACTACTTCTAAGCTATTAGAGACCTTTGGACTGACAAGTTTGAAAATGCTGGATGAGTCTGCCTTCAATCTTGAATGAAATAAAATTTTAATCATAAGCTTAAGAACTTAAAGAATCTGAAATAAATAGCAAAAAGCTAAATAAGATTTTGTTCTTAGAAAGTTATAAATGGACTAAGGGTCCAGATAAAATTGGAATATTGAAACATTTACAATAAGATTTTGTAATTAACTATAAAGAACAAACAGCTTCTTGTGGGAAACAGATTCTGTTTTGGTTTTTACAAGGCAAAACAAAAATAAGCAATTTCATGATTTCAAAAACCAGAACACTAAAGGGGACTAAAGTTTTTAGGTACAGGAAAGATTTACAAACCTGTAAAATGTTGCAAAACGTTCTAGCAATTAAAATACTGAAGGAGACTTTTGAAGAATGGAATCAGAAAATAGTAGCCACAGCATCAACGGTGTCAGTAATGATGTCTGTTTCTATGGATAGACTATGCCCAAAATATGTTATTGAAGAAATGATAGATGTAGAACAAATTTTAGCTGACAAGACAGAGATGTTATCGAAAATGATTTACAACTGACAAGCCAACAGAATGACTTAGAAAAGGATGTTTCACTGGATCTACAAAAGAAACTAGCTGAGGTTTTAAAATTTAAAGGGAAATAAAAATATCAAACCAAGAGAGTGACCTGGATAATTTTTTCCTACTGGATTTACAAAAGAGGTTTGTTAAAGTCTTGAAGAACTCTGTGCAATGGGACAAAGAAAAAATGAGGAGAAATAAAATCCTACAACAATATTTGAATGAACTAAAGATTAAGACTATTAGAAGTAAAAGGAAGGAATATAAACTTGGTTTATTTGATCAAGGTTAAAACAAGATATGTTGTTACCTCTGGCAACCCTTTACAGACTTTCTGCTGACACCAGGACTGAAAAGATGATGTTTTATGGATTTGTTTATGGTATAGATAAGAAATGGGATAGGGGATGAAGAGATAAATGTTTGTAACTTTAGAGGGGGTAAAGGGTCACTAAATTTGTTTATACTTGTGATGAAAGTTGGAAGTAACTTCTTTATATATTTCTTTTCTCTTTATTCTTACTTTTCTCTTTCTCTTTTTTCTTGCACTTTTTACTTCTTTCTATTCTCTTTTCTTTCTTGAAGTTTAGTTAGTATTAGGTTTTACTATTATAATAAAAATTCTTAATAAAAATTATATATATAAAAAAATAAAAATAAAAGTGGGAAGGGGTCCTGAGAGAAAATTAAGGAACACTGGTCTAGGGTCAAGCAGTAGCAATGGGATTTAGTATTATTGCCAGAAATTCAGTCCAAGAATCAAAACCCCAACAAAAAGTATATTGGAAAGTTCCAAGGGGAAGTTGGTTGCAGTTGTCATATTCGCTCTGGGGACCTAGCATTCACACATGACACATGCCTTAGAGGTAGGCTATAGTAGAAATTGTCCCAGTGGAGCACTCGTCCTCTGAGATAGGCTTAAATATCCCAACCTTCTTTATTTCTCATGGAGACCCAGTTGAAATTCAGCAGTCCAGGTTTATGGGGTCACATTCTGCAAAGCTTCAACTCCCATCAGGTGCCTTCCGCTTGGTAGTCCTTCTCCTTGCTATCTTCTGGTTTGCTATATGCTGCTGCTGGCATTCTTGAGAACTGGATGATCTTGCCTCCAGTTTCAGGTCAGAACCTTTCATATCAGGGTTAGAAATGGTAAGAACTGCATCTGTTATATCTCTGCTGGAACTGGGGTATGGTTACACCTGGTTCTAAATTGCAAGATT
Source organism: Liasis olivaceus (assembly GCA_030867105.1). Lineage (NCBI taxonomy): Eukaryota > Metazoa > Chordata > Lepidosauria > Squamata > Pythonidae > Liasis > Liasis olivaceus. The sequence continues at coordinate 83,612,403 of CM061350.1, forward strand.
CATCAGCATCTTCATCTTCCAAAGAAGATGATGTGTCCACTTGGGCCCAGACATAAAGATAAAAAACTCACTGGGAAAATGATAGGATTATCAGTTAGGAAGGTTATGGTGGAAAGAAAAGACAGTACAATCCATTGTGCTGTTTTATGCACATAATCTGCTGGATAACTTTAGATGTCTGCAAGAATAGTTGATTGGGTGTTTTTAATTCTAAAACCTTTCTTGTAGGTCACTAATGAGATCGTTAGGCAGTTGATGGAGCAAAATGGGTTTTATAATTTGGAGAAGCCTGGAGAGTTCACCAACATTGTCGATATCCAGTTTTTGGCTGCCATGATACATCCTGGTGGTGGACGAAATGACATCCCTCAGAGACTGAAGAGACAGTTTTGTGTGTTTAATTGCACCCTGCCTTCTAACTCATCCATTGACAAGATTTTTGGTAAAGCAGAACGGCTATTTAGTCTTGTTGCTCGTTATGAGGCATTTAGTGCTTGTTTTACTTTAAGAAGCTAACAGAAGCGAAAAATAAGAATGGAGACGTAAACAAAATCTTACACTATGGGAGCAGATCCACTAAAATTGCAGCATTAAATGGAATGTGCTAATGTCTGTCATTATTTTTAAAACAGTGCCAAAACAAAATAGAAAAACAAAACACAACTCTGTAAAAAGTGTGAACAAAAAGGTTAGCTCTGTTAAAATAAAAGAAGGAGTTTACACTGGGAGATCAGCTATTTAGATAATGAAGAGTATCTAACTAGAGTACAAGATACTCTATTTTTAACAACGTACATTAGTGGAGGTTGCATAAAGAAGTTCAGTGTTTTTTGGAAAAGTTTTCTGTGAAAATGGATGCTTTTTTGTATGGAAACTTTAAGAACAATTGGTATAAAACACAGCAATAACAATAGTGGATCCAATATCACCCTACAAATGTGGATAATAAAACTGACTGGATTTTAACTGATCCACATATCTCTGCTATCTTTTTATGTATGACCCAAAATCCCAAAATAGTTTCCTTGAGGTTCTTCCATTATCCCTCTGTGTCATGTCTAACCTTGATATTGGCTTGTGTGTTCTGGACACGTTATGTTTTTCAGGCAATTTTTAAAAAGTGCATTCATTCTCTAGGTATCACAACGTGATATTTCAATTAATTCATTTAAAACATTTCTATACTGCTCTCATTTAGCAAATTTTGATATGATTGGATGACATTGTTTGATGGTTGTAGGTAAGACAGGGAAGTGGATGGGTTTCTCAGATATCTAACTTGAACTCTCCAGGTGTGATTGGCACAGGGCATTATTGTAGCCAAAGGGGCTTTTTGGAGGAAGTGAGAGCAACAGTTGGTAAGCTGGTCCCATTGACCCGGCGGTTGTGGCAAATGACCAAGATCAAAATGCTGCCAACTCCAGCCAAATTCCATTATGTGTTCAATCTCCGGGACCTTTCCAGGATCTGGCAAGGGATGCTTAATACTATTTCAGAAGTAATCAGTGAATCCAATGTAAGTAACACAAATGATATTTTCATGCATTACATGGTATCGTTATTATCTTTGAAATTCAATTCCCATTTTTTATATTGGATGCATGTAGATGATAAACACTATATAGTAAGAACTACAGGGAGCAGAACTGTAGACAGCCCCATAAGTCAGTAAATAATAATAAACTTTAGTTGTAAACACTAAGCCTGGGTGTATCAGTGCAGACTTCTATGGCTCTATGTCACACCAAGATAAAACAGCCCTTAATTAACCAACACTATAAAGAATAATAAGCAGTACAGGTAGTTACAACAGCGCTGAACGAATGGTGATTATGACCGGTCCTCAGAGTTCTGGCCATCCCAGCACCCCTGCTTGGCAATCGGCTCACACTTCCAACTGATTGCAGTGCCCTCCAATTACGGTTGCAACCCTGTGATTGCAAATGGGGATCATGTGACTTCAGGATGCTGAAACCATTGTAAGTGTGAGCTAGTTGCCAAGTGCCTGGATCATGATCACATGACCACGGGGGTGCTGGGACAGCCAGACTTCAAGGATTGATTGCACCACTCATTCAGCGCCATTGTAATTTCGAATGGTCGCTGAACAAGTAGTCATAATCAAGGACTATTTGTAGAAAGCTTTTATATCTTAGAAGTCATGCCAAGCATTATTTAGGGAACTCATTTCATATTTCAGACCTAGAGAGGCACAGAGCAAATAAAATTGTATTTAGTGTCAGGGAGGAGCTTGAGCAAAGACCTGCTCTTAAGATATATTCACAAAGGTATTTGTGGTAGTTAACCACAGCAGGGAATATCAAGAAAACTAAATTGAAATGTAAGGGAGCACACTGTCAACATTTTCTGCTTTTTGTGAAAGGCATTCTGTAAGTGATTTTGAAAAGGAAAGAGGCAAATGTGTTGAATCTTTGTACCACTAAGATCATGTTCCTCTCTCATCTGTTCACACAGCATATTGAGTATGGTTATGGATTGATTGAATGTATTAATGGATTGATATGATACATTGAATTGTAAACTAACCAAGTGGGCTGGGTTTGCACAATTCACTAAGCTACAACAAGACTAACCAAGCTTAGCATTGCTGAACAAAGACACTTGCTAGATCATTAGTGACCCTTGGTATCATTTCTAACTTAATCCTGAACTGGCCTTGTTATCTCAGCCCCAGAGCAGGTAGTTAGAATATATAACATAAACATACTTTTAGGGGGAGACATATGGAAATCAATTAAATAGAAATTCTGAACCCCCTTGTCCTCTCCAGCCTTCCCAGTTCTTAGCCAAAAACATGTACACACAAATAGGCAAATATAAACAGATGGTTAGATGCAAGTTTTGTGCCTACATCGTGTGTATTTTTTAAACATTTCCAAATATGGAACATAATTATTGTCCTAATGATTGGGATTAATTCCCATATTTAATAATGAACATGGACAGCACTCTCTCAATAACAAAATCAATCTGTCACACGCAGCCTCCTTTTAAAAATAAATATGTATGGGAGGCCTATATTTTGAATGTTGCAAATCTCAACTTGTAGTGAAGCTACACACAGTTGCTTTTCTCTTCTCTCTCTGAACAGGTGCTCATTAGGCTATGGAAGCATGAATGTAAGCGTGTTATTGCTGATCGTTTCACAAGCCCGGAGGACGTGGAGTGGTTTGATCAGGCACTGGCAAAGCTGATTGAAGGAGAGCTTGGTAGTGATAAGGCAGCGCTAGTGGCACTCAACAATGATGCTTTCTTTGTTGATTTCTTAAGAGATGCACCTGAAGCAACAGGTAAACTTACTCTAAAATGAAAAACGTGCCTGATATTAGCACCGTACAAGGAAGTAGTAGATTTGCAGAATAATTATGCTTTTAAAACCTCATAGATACTTATAAAGTTTAAGTAAGTTGGTGGAGGAGGAGAAGGAATTGTTTGCAGGAGAAATTGCAGCTTCGGAAGGAAGTCTATCCCTTTCTTCCACAGTGGGGTCCCCTTATTTTGTAATCTCTGTGCCCACCATCTAGGCTCTAAAACTGCCTCCATGAATGTCTATAGAATCTATTTTAAAGATAACAGTGAAGGATGTCCCTTTTTTTTTTTTTTTTTTGAGGATAGGAATGCAGCATGTAAAAGAATGTCTTTCCTCCCAAGCAGTGTCTCTTTCTTGAAAATCCTTCCCTCCTTAGTAGGCAAGTTGGCTTGACTATGGTCACTGCTACTCTTACAAACACAGGGACAAGCTAGGGAGTTCTCCAAGCCTGGTTCACATAGTACTGGATAAAAATAATCTCCCAGTATAGGAGGTCCCAGTTAGCTCTCAATTAGTATGAAGGGACTACATACAACTTGTCAGAAATCCTTCAAAGTTATCTACAGATGATGGTATGAACCATTCCATAAAGATCTCCTTAATTATATTTGTTTCCTCCATAGCTTTAAAGTGTGAATATTCAGAAGAAGCATTTGCCCAGAGACATTACTGGTAATTGCTATGCATGGCAGTTGAGATGATTAAGAAGGACAGAATAAGTAAAAGCAGGTTGATTTTGCATGAGTTATTGACAGTATGAGCATCAAGCTAAGTCTATCTTCAGTCTATTTTTGATTCCAGTTGCAGAAGCAAGATCTCACCACCACTTGACCCAGAATGCATAATCCCAAGGACATTAACTCTGAATCCAGTTCCACTGGATTCAGACTTGTGGTCAGAATATGCTTGGAATTTTAGTCTCTGCACCTGTTGTTTAAAACTGCCTGCTGTTAGATATAATGGAAATACCTTCTAGGGGAACATGCATAGTTTCTCACTGTTATGTATCATGAGAAAGGTCTGTGATAGAGTATCTTCCACACCATTTGACAAATCTGTCTCTTCAAGAAACAAATAGGAAAGCTGTAAACAACCCTTTGTAAGAAACTTTTTATTTAAATGGAAACACATTTTATTTCATACTAGGTCTGAAGGAAAAGTCTCTCAAAGGTAAGCTAGAGGCTTCTGATCTTGTCAAATTTGCCTAATTTCTTCTATGAGTTTGAGTTCTGCACTTAGGAGTACATCTTTAATTTCATAGATGTCAATGTGCCAAGCATGGCTGATTGTAGACAAGATAGCGACCTTGAATTTTTATTTCTGTTTTGCTTTAAAACAAACTCTAATAGAGAATAATTTCTTAGATGTATAGCATGCTTCTTGATAGTTGACACAGCAATCTGATAAAGCTAAAATTAAGCATTGTGATGCCGTTCAGCGAGTATAAATATTTCAGCTTTATAAACAATATAGGAAAAATGTATTCTCAATATAGGATAAGATAGTTGGTAAAACCAGTTGTCATAATAAATTTTTAAAAATCCTTAAGGGATTTGAAATGTTCTCCAATTGGCATTTTTAAAAAGTCTTTCCTTTGTTGGAGAAAGTTCTGCATAATTTTATTGAAGTTGTATAAGCTGCTTTAATGCTTGATTCAGCTTTTGAGATGAATTTACTTTGAGCAATTAACTGTAGTACTAGCATTTTGTTTTGCATGGTTCAAATATTATTTTCTTTCCTTTAGAGCAAAGTGTTTTTTATTTCAATTAATTTTGGTTAACATAGTATGAAAGTATGGCATCTTGAAAAATGGCTGAGTGTCTCATAGGAACGTCCTCTTCTGAATTTGCAAATATGGTTGGAACCCCCTTTTTTCTTTCACTAGTGTTCATATTGCTCAGCCTTGCTCCAATGTTCAGGAACTTCTTCCATAAATCAATTTGCATTGACCTTTTTGGTGCTCATAAAGAGAAGAAGTTAATTGGCCAATCCTTCCCTTTAGAAGGGAATTATAAGAACATGACCTGGATGCATAAAAATAGTTGTTGTGTGTAAAGTCTTGCTTTATAGGCTTGCTTTTTTCAATGGCCCAATTTTATAGGCATAGTGGCTATATAGCTCAGCCTATGTTGCTTCCCATTTCCCCGAAGATGCTGCAGCTATTTCTCCATTCCCAGCAAGTCATCCTCACATCTTTTTGTCTCTCTTGCCTGCTTTCCTTACTGCATTATGTACCCACCTACAATTTATCCCTTCTCCTGATATTTAAGTCTTGCCATCTTTTCTCAGCAATTTCAAAACTCTGAGCTAGGAAATAATACCATACTATGGAAAAATTGTGTTCCAAAGGAGTTGAGATTAACCGGGACTCTGGAACATATATTGTTGGCATCTAAGGTTTCAGCATATGATATTAAGCTATATTTTCTTCTAGAAAAAGGCAGCCAACTGGGACAAATTGGAAGGAATGCAAGGAAGAAATAGTTTGATTACTTTTTTTGTGTGTGCTGTTACGTATAATTGGATTAGGAGAAGTGCGTATATACCCAATGATTAGATGTGGGGGAATTTCTTCAGGAAGCGTTAGTAACTTGTATAACTAGTTAATACAAGTCTTCAAAATGTTTCAAAGTTGAAATGTTCCATTCCAATTTCAAAACAGCCATTCTGTCCAACATTACTGAAAGTAGTCCAACTTTAAAAGATGCCCAGTTCAAGGCTGGATCACTTCTGATAATCTAGGAATGGCCTATTCCAACATTAGACCACTACTGGTAAGGTTAGACCAGGAAGTTCTGGGCTCAAAGCGTTTTAAATTTCAATCATTTTGCATACCTCTATTAATATTTTATTAATATGTTATATTATTTATACAGTAATATTAATATTAATATAGAGCCATATTTCCTTCTTAAACCACACAAAAGCAACTTTTCAGTTCACTAATCTAAAGCCCTGAAAAGAAAACTAACCCAATAATAAATTATTGCCACATCCACTTGCGTCAGCAGAGCTCATAAGAGCTCATCAGCTACATCACTGCACAAACAGCCAAAATGACAGCTTTTAAAATTGCTATTTCTTCTCACTGATTAGATCGGTCCTTAAGCCTGAATTCTGCTAAATCTTGCTCCCCTGCACTGCTCTTGTCATTGTTGTCACGGTTGCATTTGTAGTCATCAGTATTCACCCATTTGAGTGCCTTTCTTAGTTCTTCAGATACACAGGAACGATACACAAATTAATTCTAATGAGAAGTGTTATTTTATTATAGGAGAAGAACCAGAGGAAGCAGAAGCTGACATGCCTAAAATATATGAACCCCTTGAATCTTTCGATGCCCTGAAGGACCGTTTAAACATGTTTTTACAAATATATAATGAGAGTATCCGTGGGACAGGAATGGATTTGGTGTTTTTTACAGATGCTATGATTCACTTAATAAAGGTACCTGTGGTTGCTTTAGTTACGTTTTGGAGATTTCAGATTTTCGAGGTGAAACTTCGATCATCCATCAGTTTCATCTGTACAAATTCTAACAATATTCAGATGTAAATAGTGGAAATGAAGCTTTCCTGAATGATGATGAAGACTTATCCATTTGCAGTCTCTAAAAAGTTCCAGAAAATGCTCCTTTCATGATCAGTTTCTTGCCACTAGAGAACTAAATGGTCAATCTTTCAAAGTATAAGAAACTGGATTAATATAAAGATGGAGACCTGTTGTTTTTTTACAGTAAAATGAGACAAATCATATTTATCCATATTTGTCAGGATTAGCCCAGGAAACTCCAGGAGACAGTACAGATTCAATCCAGCAAGGTTTATTGGCTTCACTCCCGTTACAGAAATCTTCTCAGAGTGAGAGCAATTCCCAGGGTCACCCACAAACATCCTCTGCATTCCTTAGGGAGGGGCCAGTCTCATTCTCTTATCTCTTCCTCGCTGCTCTGGGGACGAGAGTATGTTCTTAACCCCTCTTGCTCTATCTCTCACAATATTCCTCCAATGAAAATCTCTCTGAAATCTTCTTACATGAAATTCTGCATCCTGCACCTAGTCGTCTGCAGGAGTAAACAAGGCAGATGCTGGACATTGTCCCAGATTCTGTAGATAGGCTAAACATGAGAGCCAATGTTTTGCTCCTATTTATGCTGGTGCCATAATTAAAATATCCTGACATTGCTAATTAAAAATGTAGATTTACCGAATGGCAGAATTGTGGGTAAAACCATTGAAAAGTGACATCACTGAGAAATAGATTCATTCACTTGTATCAAATGTGCTAGAGATGGTGGTGAAGGTTAAGCAGGGCCAGCCCTACTATCAAGCATATGATGGCTACCTTGGTGGGAGATTATAGGGGGTAAGAGCAGTCATGATTGTCCCTGATTCACCAATCATTCCTGTAAGGTTCTGTTTCAGTCAGCTGTCCTGCTCTAGCATCTGTGAAGCACTGCTTTGTTTTTCTTTTAAGGATAGTCAAATTGAGGTAGTCAGGAGAGAGATTTCTCAGCTAAGCAGAAATAAGCGGTTGTTCCAGCAACCAATAGATTCTGATATTGCTTTAGCAATGTTTTAGCTTAGCTCTGCCACTATATTTAATCAGGCCTTGTTTCCATAAAGTGGCCTGTTCTGTTGACAGTACAGAATTCTCAGTGCTGTAGAGCCTCTAAGGTGACTGTGACATTCTGAACAAATTAGTGCTCAAGTCCTCGGAATTTGAGTATATTAGTGCAACCTCCTTAGGACAGAAGACACTGATCTTGTGTACTTTATTGAGAAAGAAAGTTCTATGCAAATAAGAACTCAAAATATGCTTCCAAACCCAAATGAGAAAAGTTGTTTGTATCAAACATTTCTTTCTCTGAGGAGGAGTAATTGGGTATCTGTGTCATTGCACCGAACCATCATATGAGTAGTGACAAGTTTTTTGTGTTATTGGCCTGAACTGATTGATATCATAGGTGGGCTTTTGGGAAAGAAAAAAACTTTAGCAGTCAATCAGTTTAAGTTGTACACTCTACCAGGTGCTTGATCATGTTATTTTAAGCTAGACTCTCTACTTCAGAAGTGGTAGAAGATGCTGATTGTCACGGTACTGAAGTACGATTCAAATGCTAATCCGTACACTTCTGTACAAGGAATAAGAGAAGCACCATCTTGTCCTTGACACTAGAAAGCAAAATGTTTCTGGCCAAACCTGGAAGTTACATTCTTTGAAGGAGTTTAATGAATGATCAGAGCAAAGATTGGGATCAGCATTGTACTACCAATATTAAAGAAGCTGCACTATGCAGGAACTTATCAAGTGCCTGCTTATTATTTTGTTATTCTAAATATGCAACCAATAAAATGATGCTGTGCTCGGCAGATCTCTCGTGTGATTCGCACTCCCCGTGGAAATGCCCTACTTGTTGGTGTTGGAGGATCTGGAAAGCAGAGTTTGACAAAACTGGCATCATTCATAGCAGGCTATGATATGTTCCAGATCACATTAACAAGGTAACCTGTTGAATAAACACAGTACCAGAATGAAATACTTAATTTACAAAATAAATCAAATAATTAATATGGAAAACATCATTGCGCTCGTTCTAATGTTAAGAAGCACAGGTCTATATAATCTTTAGCCTGCTTTTTAAACTCTCTTGCTTCCCCGATACTGTTGAATGCAAACAAATCTCCCAAACTCTAGAAATGGTTGTAGTCTGAAACTTTAATATTCAGTACTATAAATAAGCATTTGTAGTAAAGAAAAGGCAGTGCAAATTTTTCACCCTTATCTAGAACGTGGAAGATAGCATTCAAAGCAGCTTTTAAAAAACAGTCTGAAGCAACATAAAAAACCAATTTTCCCCTCCAACCCTAGAAAAAGAAATAATACATAGAAATTTGTATAGGTCTAAATATCTGACAATATCATAATCATACAAAAGGTAGCTCTGAATTTTAAGAGAGAGAGAGAGAGAGAATGAAGTTATTCTCTCAATAAATTTAGGGCAATCCTCCCATTTTAAAAATAAATTATTCGGAAAAAAGAAACTAGTCTTTCAGGCAAATACAGTTATTATCTCTGTTATGTGAAATGGATTTTTAAAAAGTCTACCATAAATTCAGATTTCCTGTGGTCTTCTTGTAAACAAGTCCTCAGTTGTACTTCTTAGATAAAATATATTCCATCTAAAAGAAATGAACTTTTTAATTTTTCCAAATTCCATGATGAAAACTCTATATGAATTATTACAGCTTGGTTTGGTTTGTTAATTGTGTTTACATTCTGTATTATCAAAACGTAATACAGCTTAGAACAATGAAACAAAAATGAGTTGAAGAATAAAATAGTAGACAAATTGAGAAATAACCTTAAATAGTGGAGAGTGTTAAAATGCATGGTTATACTATGCAGACAGACTACAGAGTTCTAAAAGTAGCAACCATTAAAAGAGACACTGAATAGAAAAGCCAAGACAAACTGTTCTTATTTTAAGGCAACTTGGCTTGATCAAAATTATTTACAGGCCAGGAAGCTTGGAATGTCTGTGACTATTTTTTCCCTTTTCCTAGATCCTATAATGCGTCTAATTTGATGGAAGACTTGAAGCATCTGTATAAGACAGCCGGACAGCAAGGAAAAGGAATCAGTTTCATTTTTACAGATAATGAAATAAAAGATGAAGCTTTCCTGGAGTATATGAACAATGTCCTATCATCAGGAGAAGTAGGGTTTTCATCTCTCTTTGAGTTAGCTCTGAGTTTCCAGAAACAGAGAGAGCTTGGCTGATGAAAGTTAGTGACAGACTGATTCTGTAAAGTTCTGTGCTTGAGTACACTGATGATGAAGAAACATACCTACTGAACACTGATTTTTGTGTAAACATAGAGTGGATCAAGCTCTTAGTTTTTAGTTTATTTACTACTGAGGTACAAGTAGTAAAGTAAAGACAGACTTGATGAAGATCTTTAGTAGAATCACACAGATTGAAAATGTTTTCATTCTAGGGCAAAAATACAGAGATAGCCAGTTGTAGCTCTCCAAAAATTGCTGACCTTCATCTCCCAGCAGCCTTAGCTAGCAAGGCCATTGGTGAGGCAAATTGGAAGTTGTAGTTCAGTAACATCTGGATGGCCACAGATGTTAAGAATAAAAGGGAAGAAAAAGGAAAATTAAGTGTGAATGTTATTATTTATTGGCATATCCTGCCTTTTCTCACAAAGCTAGCATGCAAAGCAGCAAATAATAAAATAGCAATAAATGAATTACAATTAAAATACTTTAATTATCATTATAAACTCATGAAACAAACTAACAATCATCTCTTCAGCATTTCAAATGGATACAATCATCTTTTAGTAATATATGAATGAATTATCGATATTTAAAAAGGCAGATAAATAACTTCTTTTTTTTAAAAAAAACTGACAGCTGGCTGTATGTGGGATGCTATAAAAAATGTTCTTCCCCTGTAGGTTTCCAACTTGTTTGCTCGTGATGAAATTGATGAAATCATTGGCGATCTCATTCCAGTTATGAAGAAGCAGCATCCACGACGTCCTCTCACCAATGAGAATGTATATGATTATTTCATGAGTAGAGTTCTCCAGAACCTGCACGTAGTTCTTTGTTTTTCACCAGTGGGTGAAAAATTCCGAAACAGAGCTTTGAAGTTCCCTGCCCTCATTTCTGGTTGCACTATAGACTGGTTCAGCCGCTGGCCCAAAGATGCCCTGGTTGCAGGTGAGTTGTGAGATGTTTGGCTATTGGAATGGATTATAATTTTGTCAGTAGCTTTAGCATGATGACGATCTCTTCTGTAGTATGTCATTTCCCTTGAGATCAGTTTTTTATTCTGAGTAGAAGGTGCTTGGAGAAGGGTGTTGAAGCAAAATGGTATCAGAATCTATTTTGAGGAATGCTTTGATGCATATACATTGATTATACCTCACCCATTCTAAAGAAAAATAAACTTAGAATATTATATTTAAAATCTAAATGTATTGTGTTTACATTCTGGCAAGACTGAAAAGTTTTGGATAAATTCGAGTGTCCTTAGAACACATGTACAAGGAAATTATTGTGTTGATGGCATTTCAGTAATGATAATGTTAGAGAGTTTTCTCTCTCCACATGTGAAGTGTTAGTGATTGAGAAAGCATACTGCAGTTGAATTTCTTTCTTTGAAACAAATGACTTGATGTGAGAAATGCAAATGACAAAATTAAATGAAGCCCATTTACTTATTCTTAAAGCAATGGGATTCTTAATTCCATCAAGGCTAGAACACTAGCTTTGCTCCCAATAATTACAGGAGGAGGATTACCCATCAGTAAAAAGAGATAAATGCTAAGCTGATTTCACTCCTGAGATGATAAGCAGAGAGCCTGTGACGTACAAATGAGAAAGAGCAGAAATAATAATATCTAACCCTCTGCATCAAAAGAGAAAAGAAAAAAAAGACTGCAGATACTTTGGCAATTAAAAGTGCTCAGTTCCCTCAGCCTATAATTTACATAGCTTGAGAGCCACATAGTTAGCAATGGTTAAAAATGGGGTGTTTATGTTATTGCATACATCAATACATTAGAGTGTTCGAGGTCATGTATCTGATTTGTGAGATCACCAGGGGCATCTGCAATAAGGGCGTGTCAAAAAATCAAGATGCTCATACAGTTGAAGCCTGCTCCTTTTTATGTGCAATGCACGCACAAAAAAATGGGTGGGCTTCAATCATGAAGTTGCATCTACCATGTTGATTTTTTTGTGCGCGCATGCATGCGTGTGCACACACACACACACACTTGGAATTTCCCTGGATATCACATAGTTCATACTTGTCTGTCAAGTGTGTGTGTTGGAGTAGCTCAGAAGGTTGATTTTGCTGCTTTCAAGGAAGGAGAGAAGTCCAAGAGCATGACTGGGGTGGAGGGGTGTGAAAGAAGGATAAGGATGGATAAGAAAAGAAACTTGCAGGGTTATCTCTGTTTTCCTCACAATATCCATATGCTTTTAGCCTAAGAAATAGGTCAGGAGTCATCCATCTTTTGCCAGAGAACAAATTAGTGTTTGTACTAATGGAAATTAAATCTCATTTTAGTATCGGAGCATTTTTTGTCATCATATGAAATTGATTGTACTGAAGATATCAAAAAAGAGATGGTGCAGTGTATGGGTTCCTTCCAAGATGGAGTTGCTGAAAAATGTGTTGACTACTTTCAAAGATATCGTCGATCTACCCATGTGACTCCCAAATCTTATTTGTCCTTTATTCAAGGATATAAAGCTATATACAAAGAAAAACATGTTGAGGTGCAGACCTTGGCCAACAGGTGAAGTGTTTTGATACTCTTATTATCAGGTATTGCTCTTGCCAAATAGCTCAACCGAATAACCAGTCTTAGTACTGCCAAAGGAGTGACATAAGTTCAAGAGATCTGAACTGGTTCCTTGTAGATGGCTTGTGAAATAATGCTGAGGGCAATATAAAATTAGACTAAAGGTCACAAATAGTTATAGGGCCACAGATTACCTCCTTTTATTTTTAGGCGAAAAGGAATAATCAAAGATTATTTTCAGAATAGAGACCTTTGATTGAAATTTCTAGTCTAGTGAATTTTTGTTCTTTGGAATTTTTCTTTAAAAAGATTGTTTTATATATGCTAAATTTCAGAATGAATACTGGATTGGAGAAGCTGAAAGAGGCTTCTGAATCCGTGGCAGCTTTGAGTAAAGAGCTGGAAGCCAAAGAGAAAGAACTTAAGATTGCCAATGAAAAAGCTGATATGGTAAAGTGCAGTGTGTTTATTTCAACTTTTTCACTAATGGGAAAACCTTGAAGAAAAATCTTTAGTGGACTTCGCCTAATGCACCCTTCTGCACATGTTCTCTGTGAATTCCAGATAGCATTAGTTGAAGATTCTAGGAGTAGCTCATCATAAAAGGGACACATCATACAACATGCAGCCCTCAGGCCTCCTTCCTTTGCAGTCCTTGAGGCCTTCCTATTCTGGCTATGGCTGTTGAAAATTGATGCCGGAATACCTGACCATTTTGAGATGGGAATCAGAAGAAAATAGGCATATATCACAATTAAGAACCCACAAAACATCACCCAAATCCTAGCCTTGCCTTCATGGTGTATAGCCTCACCCACTTTTGGGAGCTCGGCCAACCTAAAATGCTAACTGTAAGCATTATGTACCAAAATGCTGGCTTGCCCCTGGCCTATGGGATGTAACACTGCTTGTTTACTGAAATACAAAGAATTTTAGTAACTGGTGAGCTCTCTTGGCAAAGAATTATTTTCTACATCAATAATTACTTGTTCCTCCATTTTTTCTTTCGCTCTTTTTTTTAATGTCCTCAATAGGTGTTAAAAGAAGTCACAGTGAAAGCTCAGGCTGCTGAAAAGGTGAAAGCAGAAGTTCAGAAAGTGAAGGACAAAGCCCAGGCTATTGTAGACAGCATTTCGGCAGACAAGGGTATCGCTGAAGAAAAATTAGAGGCTGCTAAACCTGCTTTAGAAGAGGCTGAGGCTGCTTTGCAGGTTAATGAAGAATGAAAGGAGAATCCACTGTTTGGCCTTATGCAATTGTGCTGTCCTGTCCTCTCAGAAATATACCCCAGATTGGAAACAGTTCTATGTGCTCCCTCCTTTTCCTTTCCCATCAGTGAAATTCAGGTGCATTTGCATGAATGCAAATTATGTCAACCCTCCCCTCGCCCCCTCACCATCCCCTTGATCTTTACTCATGTCTTCCTAGGATAGCTGCTCAATTTATTTTTTTAATCCTTGGGGTTTATTCTCTGTATGTAAAACATACTTTTCACACAGAGAATAAACCCTAAGGATTAAAACAATTGACAAAAAGAAGATCACATAACATTGGTGGCAGAGCCAGCAATCTCCAATGTATCAGAAAAGCTACCTACTGTTAGTGAAAACATGTCAGAGCAGCCAACCCCCCCGTCATAGCATTCTACAGCTACTAAATCTACACAGATAAAGTACCTGCCATTTATTGGTAGGAATTAATCACATCCTTCTTAGTCCAAGTGCTGCTTCACCTGTTTCTTTCAAGAAGAAACACCATTCAAGACTGGCAGGATTTTCATATATCAGGCAGTCCCCTGTAGATCCTGCAATGTAATTAATGTTATTAAGTGTAAACTTCCAAGGAGTCACCGTCAATATGTAGGTAAAATGACTGATTTGCATCCACATTTTACAGCCCATAAATCAGCCACTTGGCAGAAACCATTAGAAGAACTAACTGCAGGCCACATCAATTTAAATAACCACTGCCTGTTTAATTTGACAGAAATAGAAATACCGTATTTTTCCGTCAATAAGACGCCCCCATGTACAAGATGATCCCCACTTTTCCAACCCAAAATTAAGAAATCAATATTTTAAAGATAGTGCGGAACACATTTTTATTTAGTAATTAGTTAACATTTACCTGATACACTCGGTGGGAGGAGGTCCAAACCGTCTCTCTACAGCAATATTTCCAGGCTGTTTTGCATAACTGATTACATTCAAGCACGAGTGAAACTGCCGATAGCTTCTCTCTGCAGACAGCCTTCCTATAATTGGTGTGTTCAGCATCAGCTGACGTCAGTTACATCAGGCTCGTGACTGGAGGAAGTCTGTTTGGGAGACAAGTTATTTCACTCGTGATTGGAGGCTAGCAATAGGAGGAAGCCCATTCTCAGAGACAAGGTATGGGCAGTTTTGCCACCGCGCGGTTCTCTCCTCGGCTGACTTCCTTGAATAAGACGCCCTTCAATTTTTAGGGTAAGGATTTTAGAAAAAAGTATCGTCTTATAGTCGGAAAAATACGGTACCATCTGATCCAGAAATATGGAGAAATGTGACATATACACTGTGATCTCAGTCTGGGGAATAGCATTTAACATCATTTACCTACACCAAGTATGTTTTGTTCTATAGCAGCCACATTAACTATGGCGGTCACTTCACATCAGAGCAGCTGAAGAAGGTGGAAGCTCAAACAATTACCTTCTAAACTTTTACAATTCTCTTTTATTAATCTGTGTCAATTATTCACGCACACAGACAGGCACATGCACACTTTCATAGATTAGCTATTGTAAAATAATTAAAAATACAGACTCCTTCAAGTCATGCACAATACCTGGTGGCTCCATGGGCATGCTGATGCAATGCTATTGGAAGCAACCTGGGAGTGGTTTGCCACAGCGGCTTTCCAGGTTGCTTTTCCAACTTCCAGCTTAGCCTACAAGCCTGTGATTTCCTGTTAGTCTCCCATCCAAGTATTCACGTCTGATCCTGCCTAATTCTTTGAGAAATGCCAAGATTGGCTAGGTGCTACTACCTGGCATGATAGGGTATGTCCTAAATAATTTTATGCAAAAACTGGATAAATGCCTACCAAAAGTTAAGCACTAGATGATGCTTGTCATGGTCCTGGCTTAACAACAACTGTGTATTATCTTAATTTCTGAATATAGTTTGATGTAATTGTCTGATGTTGTTGAACCCACCGCGGGATGCCTTTAAATAAAAACCCTGCTGATTTTTTTCAGGCACTTAAAAAAGACTGTGATAATTCCTAATTCTGTCCACCCTTTCAATCATGTAGACAATCAAGCCTGCCGACATTGCCACTGTCCGCACGCTGGGTCGGCCACCTCATCTTATCATGCGGATCATGGACTGTGTATTGCTGCTGTTCCAGAGGAAAGTAAATGCTACCAAGATAGACCTGGAGAAAAACTGCATTATGCCATCGTGGCAGGAGTCCTTGAAACTGATGACAGCAGGAAACTTCTTGCAGAACTTGCAGGTATACCAAAAGGCACAAATAAAAAGAAGATGACAATGCCGGACAAGTTATGGATGTGTAATATATAGTGGCAGCAGAACATTGCATGTGGGAGGGGAATTCAGCTGGAGTTATGTCTGACCCCTAAACATTTTCCAGCTTGTCCCATGGAGAGGTTTCTCCCATGCATGCATATACCATTTTTCCTCCCAAGCCTAAATTTAGACATAGGGCTCCTCCTGTGTGTGAATGGGTATATGGAATTGGGAAGTAGTAGCTCTTAAGAGAGGGTAGAAAACCTGCAGGCCGCATGCGGCCCCCAGCATTTACATCTCCCCAGTCTCCGGAGATTTATGAAGAGAGCTATGTAATTGTTCTTTTACAAAATGTAAGGGGGGATGGAAGTGAAAAGCTTTTGGGAGATAGCTTCCATTCTTACTTTTAAGCCCCTCATCCAGAAACCCCACAAAACAATCAAAAATATCATCACTGAAATTGTGCCTTTTGGGCACCAAAAATTAGTGGTATGATTTTGGGCTGTGTTGTTTTATTTTGGTTATGCATTTTTTTCTCTCCCAGAGGCCTTCCATTCCTGCTTTTAAAATCAGATGCAAAAGACCCACCACTACTTCCAGGGATATCATTATAGCCTCAGTCTTAGTCTGGACTTTGTTCAGTACTGAGAGACTTCACTGCTATATTCCTGTGAGAGATGGTGCAGCCTGACAATTACCAGATGGAAGTCCTGGAGAATGGACTCATGACCAATTAATATGAAAAGTTTCAGAGACAGAGAAACAATTTCAAAGATTGTTCTTATTTCTGTCTTTGTCCTTCTGTGTAGGTGTTGATAAATAGAGATTTTGCTCTCCAATAATTCTTACAGAACAATCTATAATTCAGCACCTAATAATGATGGCAGTAGTATGAGCAGGCACCAGTTCAAAACCCAAGCACAGTGAAGATCAGGAAGGTAGAAATTAGATAGACAAACTTTCATGAACACAAATAGTAATACAGCTTATTTTGATATAGAATTCTGTGGAAAACGTAACTTAGAAAAGAAGGCATAACATTAAATAGTTGGACTTTTTATTTTGTTTGATTTTGGGTAGTCAGTGAAAAATGATCTTTTCCATGATATTTCTAGCAATTTCCAAAAGATACAATTAATGAAGAAGCAGTGGAACTCTTGAGCCCTTATTTTGAAATGGCAGATTACAATATTGAGACAGCTAAGAGAGTTTGTGGAAATGTGGCTGGCCTTTGCTCATGGACCAAAGCAATGGCTGCCTTCTTCGCTATCAATAAGGAAGTTCTACCTTTAAAGGTGAGTCCAATGAAATTGGCAAGGCAGAGTAAAACTATATCAATAGCAATTTACAGCATTAGAACATCCAGTGTGGGAAATTAATGTTATAGACTAGATCAGGGGTTCTCAAACTATGGCCTGCGGGCTGGATAAGGCCCGCTGGGGTCATTTATCCAGCCCGCCCGCCTGATTGGCCGCCGCTGCTGTCTGTTGGGGCTGTGTCGGGAGCTGCAGGCAATGCACGAGGAGGGAGATTGCAGAGCCAGACTAGTCTACATTACAAGTATACCGGGTCGTCTTGCGGCTCTCCTCGTACTCCGCGGGAGGGATCCTCTGTGCAGGGTGATCGGTGTGTCGTTCTCCAAGCTGCTTGTCTCATTCTTTCTCCCAATTGCCCACCCCGTTCTTGCAATCCTTCGGAAACCATCTGGTCTTCCCCAGGTCTCATGAGTACAGGCGCCCTATTTGGAGAATGGCAGAAGCCCCATTCTCATGGTGCTTCGGCTTTGCATTTTATGTTCCTTCCTGTTTTACCCACACATTGGATTTCATTGGGAATGTCATTAAAATATTCCCAATAACCTGCTGCCATGACTAGGTTTTAGTCAACAGAAGGCACTATCAGTGCCTGAAACTTATTTCCAAGATTAAATTCCAGTTTTACAGGGACAGTCCTGATTTTGGGGAAGGCATCCTTGAACTAATGGGGAGGGCTCAAGGTAGAGCAGGCAGAACAGTATGGGAACAAGTAGCCAAAGAAATGATGTCTTTCCATTACTCATCAAGTCTCGGGGTACCTTATAGTGGAAGGGAACATGGGAATGAAGCTATTCCATTATCCATTTTACTGGCTGATTGATTAGTACTAGTCTGCAGAAACCCAGAATAAGAAGCAAAGTTAGTGTTTCCTGTATCTCTTTGCTGACAACTAATGGATTTTTGCAGATCAGGTCTGATAGCCTTATGATGGAGAGAGTGGTCAATTGATTGTTAGTCATTTATTAAATTAATTTGGCCTGGAAATAATTTTTCACAGAGTGTAAAAGCACAACAGGGAACAGGAATGTTTGAAACTACTTAAAGTTGCTTCATTCCAGAGAAGCTCTTCTAAACATCTTTGTTTCCTTTTTTTTCTGGTAATTTTTGCCTGTGACTTTGGGGAAATTGACTTGTAGATTTGTATACATGCATGCATTTTTTAATATTCGTATATCCAAGTTTTTATTTTTGGAAATCAGGTCAGCCTACTTCTTTGCAAATTATCAGGACCTCAGAAAGCATTGTACTCAGTTTCTGTTTCACTTTTTCTTCTCTTCTGTTCCTTGCATTTATATCCAAACTCCTCTTCCTTGCCCAGACCTGTTCCATCATCTCAAATTCTTTGTACAGGTAGTCATTGCTTAATAACCATTCATTAGTTATGCTCAGTCCCCAAAGTTACAGCTGTTGCAGCATCCCTGCAGTCACATGATCAAAATTCGGGCACTTGGCAGCCTGTCCACACTTACAACCACAGGGGCACTTCAACTCATACTTCCTCATACTCCGCGGGAGGGATCCTCTGTGCAGGGTGATCGGGGGGGGGGGGGTCCAGGGCACCCTATTACTTTCTCCATTTGGACTGTGTGGTTGCCCCTCAAGTAGGAGAATGGCCACTGGCACTGACCAATAATGTGGGGGGAAGCGGGCGGGGGGGATGGGATGGGGGGAGGATAACATTTACTGACACTGACCAGCAATGCAGGGTGGGGTTTATGTTGGTTAGAATTGTTCTTTATTTTAATGTTTGTATTTTTTTTCCTGGTTTTTTTTTGTACTACAAATAAAATATGTGCAGTGTGCATAAGAATTCATTCATTTTTTTTTAAACTATTATTGTGAGCCTCCCAGAGTCACCTGTTGGGGGAGATGGGCGGCATACAAGTTTAATAACAAACAAACAAACAAGTTTAATAATAGATAAATAAATAGATAAATAAATAGTCTGCCCCCCCCAACATTCTGAGGGACTGTGAACTGGCCCCCTGTTTAAAAAGTTTGAGGACCCCTGGACTAGATTTACATATTGGACTCAGCCATCATGAGATTTGTTTGGTTTTGATTTAGTGTGATGTGATAAAGTATGTTCCCAAATGAAAAATCTAGCTTTCCTAGCTTCAACTTTTATGGGAATCCAGCTGTAATATTAGAAATTATTTTGTTTATGTAGTAGAAAGGAATCTACTGTAGATTATAAAACAGACTATAGATTTGGTCTGCGGAGAGAGTAGCATATTTATAAATGTTCCTCTATATGGGAGAAAAAAAGCCTTTAATTACAAAGTAACAGAAGACACAGTGTGTTGGGCTAGTTTGTGTGTGTCTGTGTGTGTCTGTGTGTCTGAGGGATCATTAAGAGTCAACACCAATTTGATGGTATGTAGTGCCTGCCTGCCTGCCTGCCTGCCTGCCTGCCTGCCTGCCTGCCTATCTCTATCTATCTATCTATCTATCTATCTATCTATCTATCTATCTACCTACCTACCTACCTACCTACCTACCTACCTACCTACCTACCTATCTTGGCCTCTGAACAAGCAAATTCTAGGTTAAGATCAATGTACAATCTTGCACCATTTAGTTAAAAAATACTCTAGCCCTACCAAAGGCACCCTTCATGCTGCTTTTATTGATTTAAGGGCAGCCTTTGATTCAATTCCTCATGGGAGACTATAGAGGTAGTTAGCTGCAACAACCATTGATTGCCACCTTCTCAGACTGATAATTCTGTTACATCAAAATACTCTAGTGTAGATTAGAGGCAACTCTAATGGTGATTTAACCACCCCTATCCTCAGAGGAGTAAAACAGGGCTGTCTCCTTGCCCTCCTATTGTTCACCTTCTTTATAAATGATATAATTGTGGCTTTTTCTAAACCAGAATTTCACTCCTAATACTCGCCCACCATCCTATTTCAGTCCTTTTGTATGCAGATGATGTGGCCATCTTATCTGTGACCCAAGTGGGCCTTCATAGATGCCTAGCTGCTTTAGCATCCCAATTTCCTCTAGAATGTGATTTAAGTACCCCATTAAATGGGAAATCAACATAAGACCAGTTGAGCATGCTAAGGACTTCAAGCACCTAGGCCTCCATTTCCAACCCACCACCTGCTGGAATAACCAACTGAGTGAGCTTTCTATTAGAGCTCAAAAAGTTTCTAACACTGTCTTAAAATATGCTAGTCATCACAGCAATAATTACATTCCTGCAGCAATAAAACTATATGAAGCAAAGATCTTGGGATTGTTGTTATATGGTGCACATATGTGTTTATAAGGATGCCCCTCATTAGAAATTGTTTGGTCTAACTTTTTGAAAGTCATACTTTGTGTCCTTCACTCAACCTCAGCTGATTAGAGCTTGGCTGCATTTCTCATAGGGCCTGCCTGAGACTTTGTCATATCAGGTTTTGGCTGAAACAAATCCTTTGGAGTGAGTCTCTGGTACACCTCACCCTACTGGATAGGTTTTCCTCATCTCTGAGGAAAATGGTTTTATATCTGTTGCAGTTCTGTTATTTAAACTCTGTGGGTTGATATTTTAAGGCAAATCTGGCAGTCCAGGAGAATCGTCTGACTACAGCCATGTTAGATCTACAGAAAGCCCAAGCTGAATTGGATGCCAAGCAGGCGGAGCTGGATATTGTGCAGGCTCAATACGAAAAGGCTACGTTGGAGAAACAGGTATGATGTTCTCTCAGAAGGGCATGTCGTAAAATCCAGAGGTGGCTGTTTTCCAAATTGTAACTTCCTGTATACAGTCCTTTTGTGGAGCCATTCATTTGGGCTGGCTTGTCAAAAGATAATGTTACCACGATGTGCACATGTTGAGTAATTCAAGGATGCGAGAAAAGTTGGTTTTCCTGCCATTTGGGAAGACAATTCAGTTATCTAGCTCCTGAAATAGGTTGTATCACTTTCTAACAAAGATTTATTTGTTTGTTTGTTTGTTTGTTTATTTATTTCAATAAAGCTGCCCACTCATAGCAGTGACTCTGGGTGGCATACTGTCAGGTTCAGCCCAAAGAACTCTAAGAGATAGTGCAAATACAGTTCTGTTGCGTTTATTAGCTTCAACCTCTAGACCGAAATCTCCCCAGACTGGACCCTAGTTCCCAAGCCAGCCAGCCAGCCACAACACCGTGAATTCCTTAGGGAGGTGCCAGCCTCATCTTTTTGAACTTCCCACGCTCCTGTTGGGGGCTAAGAACACGCTTATCTCCCTGAGCCTGGCCTTCACAAGTCCATTCCATCACACATACAAAGATTAAAACCACTATTACAGTATATAACCCATGGTACCCTGGTGTGAGCCCTTCAAGGTAGACCAGACTAGGAAACCAAAGTCATGCATGCTAATACTACTTTTCTTATAAGGTAATAATAACAGAATCTTGCAAGTCTGAATGCGCTTTCCCCCTCCTTCCCTTTATTGTGGGAACTAGGGAGGGTCTTGTCTGAGATGCTTTCTCTGGTTACAGTTCTGGCCCGGACTCAGATTTCTTTTATCTGATTGTTGTCTTGGTTGTGGCTCTTCTTCATGTTCCTCAAGGCTATTTCTTCTGCCCATGTACCTGGTTAAAACAACAGCCCCCAAAACAAAAACCCATGTCACCAAGATTGCTCATCTAACCGGCCCAAATGCCTGGTGGACAGGCCACGTTTTCAGAGCCTTACAAAAGGCTAACAAGGTTGGGGCCATCTAGATCTCTGGGGGATGCTGTTCAACAGGGCAGGTGCAGCCACAGAGAAGGCACAACACCAGGGTCCAAGAAAATGGCGTGGATTGATGGAAGGGAGCATGCCCTCCCTGCTAGACTTGGTGAGACAGGCAGAAATGATGGGGGATAATAATCTGAATGTACCACCCCTCCCTTAAAAGTTTTTCAAAATTGGGATATAATATAAAAATATAAAATAAATATAAAATATATTTATATTATTATATATAATATAGTGCATATTATATTATATAAAATATAAAAAGAGGAGGAGAAAGGAGTATTAGGTATGTTCACCACCTTGAGTTATTTATAAAAATAATAAAGGTGGGATTTAAAAAATCCATCCATCCATCCTATGGAAAACGGAATACTTTGAAAAAGCAGCAGCTGCACGTGAATTGGACACTTGGTCAAATGTCTGTCTTAATATGAAATCTGGATTCATGGTAGACATCTCTTATATGACTTTTGTCAGACTTCTGATAAGTGTAAAATCTATGTCCCAACTGTTTGTAAGAAGTAAATCCTGATACACTGACAATGTTAATAGAAATAATAGCATATTTATATTAGCTGGACGTACAATAGATAGGTTTTGTACCTATCTTTTCAAACATTATCATTGGTAGTGTTTGGCCCAAGTTGCTTCCCCAGTTGTGTATGTGAATTTTTGTTTTGAACAGACATTGCTGGAAGATGCAGAACGCTGCAGGCATAAAATGCAGACTGCTTCCAGTCTTATTAGTGGGTTGGCTGGTGAAAAGGAGAGATGGACTGAACAAAGTAAAGAGTTTGCAGCCCAAACCAAGAGGCTTGTGGGTAAGCTGCATGGACTGCCCTTTCAGTGCTCTACAAAGCTGTAAGCTGCATTGGGTGTTTTTCAGCAAGGGCAGACTGCAAGCATGTAAATTGTGTTCCTGTGTATTGACTGCAGAATTTTTCAGACTCGTGTGTTAAAAGCAGTGGGGAATCCTCTGATGTTTTGATAAATAATAACATTGTGTTGGTAGGAACTTTTGTGTGCTAAAGTTATGTCTTGAAGGGTGAGATTTGCTGTGAAAGTACATGTCACTGTGAATTTGCTAGCCAATATGGGAATACAAACAAGAGGTAGACTAACAACGGTAGCTTTCCAAATCTAAATCTGGCATTGTTTAAAAAAATACTTTTTTTTTTTTTTAGCAAATACTGGGTGGTTGCATACCCAACCATCATACTTAGAATACTGATCCATGTTCAAAGCCATAGCTGTAGCTGATTTTTCAGCTTTGTAGAAGAATAGAGCGAGACCTCATGAATATATTCCTGTTTTGTCTATCTTTTCCTTCCTAATTAAGATGAGAAAAGAGGTAGCATTTTTTTTTTTGGCAAACTCTCAATCCATATATGTTATACTGTCAGAACTGGGGTATCTGATTAGCACAAAAGATTCCAAGCATGTACCCAGACTAGTATATGAACTAATGCAGAATACAAAATGGTTATATTTATTGATACTTACTATATTAAAATTTAAAATTGATCCATTCAGTGCCGCTACCGCTTCTCATGATTGTTTGATGGGATTTTAATATTGTATTATTTTTCAACATTGGTTGGCAAATAATTTTGATTTTGTGGACCCCTGAGAAGGTCTTGGGGGATCCCCAGGGGTCCTAGGACCACACTTTAAGAATCACTGATGTAGGAGGTGGCAGATTTCAGAGAGAGAAGAAGATGTACTTAAGCCAGAAGCTAGTTTGCAACCTTTTCATTCTGAGTGTGTTAATTACCATCCAGGAGAGGTTTGCCTATTTTCCTCCTTCCCATAACAACAAACAAACTTTCCCCATCCCACAGTTTTTTCCCCCTCTTTATACCATGTACACATAATGGAATTGCAGGGCGGACCTGTTGCATGCATGCTTTTCTTGCACTAAATATGTTTATAAGAAAATCAGCTCCACTTTGTACTTATGCAAGAAGTCTCTGAGTGATTTAACACATTAAGCTGAACGTTATTCATGGGGAGAAAGCATGCCATGGGAACGTAAACCTGTACTGGCCAGAATATTCACATCATAAATGCCTCTCTTCTGCTTTCTGTTCTGTATCATCAAATATTTAAAGAATGAGAGGTTCCACAGCAGTCTGTTTCACAGTGAAACATGACCGAGACCTTTAAAGTTTAGCTTGCAAGTTTGCTTTTATATTCACTGCAAATGAATTCAGCAACCAGCTAATATAATCTTTCTGTATATCAATTTAGGGGATGTACTTCTGGCCACAGCCTTTCTGTCCTATTCTGGTCCTTTTAATCAAGAGTTCCGTAATCTTTTGTTAACCAGCTGGCAAAAAGAAATGAAAACTCGGAAAATCCCATTTGGAAACAATCTCAATCTCACAGAGATGCTGATTGATGCTCCAACTGTCAGTGAGTGGAACCTTCAAGGGCTGCCAAATGATGATCTGTCAATTCAGAATGGCATCATTGTCACAAAGGCAGCTCGTTACCCTCTTCTGATTGATCCACAAACTCAGGGCAAGATTTGGATTAAGAACAAAGAAACCAGGAATGAGCTGCAGGTGAATTAAATTCTAGTGTATTTGTACCGCATTTGGAAGTAAGCATATTCAGGAAGGCAGCAAGTCAGTGGAGGGACTACTTGAAAATATTCCAGAGCAATTACTAATGAGGAACCTGTGCTTGCTAAAATTAATTTTAGTTCATTTGGAAACCAGCAATATTGATATTCTAGGCTGTTTTTTCCCCATAAGAATTGTTGTTGTTTCTAATTTTTTTAAAAAACTACATATTTTAAACTTAATTGAATTGCATTCCTGCTTTGAAATTGTTAAGAGTGAAAATGGAGAATGTAAATTTCCTAAACAAATCACAAACGAATAATGTTCTAATATAGCTATGACTTGATCATGAAGATTATAACTCATCTTTAACCCTAGTTAGTTAATAAAAGTTTTAGTTTAGCAGCTGCTTCTTTTCAAGTGAAGTCCAATGAATTCTTTCCCCCTAGCTGGTGATCCATTATCACAGTTTATTATTCTTTTTCAGATCACTTCTCTGAATCATAAGTATTTTAGAACCCACTTGGAGGATAGTCTCTCTCTTGGAAGGCCACTGTTGATCGAAGATGTCGGTGAGGAGTTGGATCCAGCTTTGGACCATGTATTGGAAAAAAACTTCATCAAAACAGGTTCTACATACAAAGTGAGAAAATAACATATTCCAAGTTAAAAAAATGTAGTTGATTATTTAATTCTAGTTTCAGCCTTTAGGTACAATTTTGTCTTTGAGTTTCATGTCAACAAACATTCTTTAACAGAAAAGATTATAGCAGTGGTCTTTAATTTTTGCTATATTAGGATAAATGATATGTTACACTGATTTTGTTTGGTCCACTATACTTTTTATGGCTGTTACATGGTACAATGCTTGGAAAAAACCCTTTGATATAAAAGTTTTTATTCTGGAACTTTAGTGGGATATTTCTTTTCCATATATTTCAAGGATAGCAGAACTGCCTTGCCAATTTAAAATATGAGAGGCATCTTAGTTGCCTGCATACTTCCCACTTTAGAAACAAGTGTTTTCCATTTATCATTCTTCCATACTTGTTGACTTCTACTTCAACAACTTACTTTTCAATTAATTTTTATGTTTACAATTAGAGAGAGAGAGAGAGAGACTCTCTCTCTCTGGAGATTCCCCAGAATGTGGCTTTAAGATGAGGGATGTGGATGGATTCTTCAAGCTTAATTCTGTATGATTATTTAGAGTTTTCTAAACAACAGAGAAATTAATCTAATTAATCTATGAGCAAAAGAGGAAAAAAGAAAACAGCAACAACCTTACCTTTTTATAAACCAGATGAAGATATAGAAATTTATGTAGAATAAATTAGTTTTAGAAAGGTCATTTATGTGTCTTATGCTAACATATGCAACTTTACTTACCTAATAATTGTTTGAAATGTTAAAGGTGTTTTGCTTACACAAAATTAAAATAATGCTACATAAATGCCCACCTGTTGTTTGAAGGAGGACAATTCATCTTGTAGGATTTGTCTACAATTAAAAAAGAGAGAGAGGGAGGGAGGGAGAGAGAGATCGATCTCTTTGGAGATTCCCCAGATGTGGGACGGGACGGATTCTTCAAGCTTAATTCTGTATGATTCTTTCGGAATTGTTTTTGTTAATTAGGTCAAAGTCGGGGATAAAGAAATGGATGTGATGAATGGCTTCAGACTTTATATTACCACCAAGCTTCCAAATCCAGCCTATACCCCTGAAATTAGTGCTCGCACCTCGATAATTGATTTTACTGTCACTATGAAGGGTCTAGAAGATCAGCTTCTAGGGAGAGTAATTCTAACAGAAAAACAGGTATGCAGAAAGATGTTTGTGAATAGATTTGTGACTGTTTATTGAGGTACACTTATTACACTGATGGGGTTCTTAGTTTTTTGTGATGCATTATAGTATGTCATATTCTCATAAAATAAGCAGTTATGTAGATATTATCTTATATGGCCTTCCCCCCTCTTTTTTTCACAAATTGAAACCATTTAGTCTTCTATGAGAAAAGCAACTGACATATTTTAAAGGTGTTACTTATAGTGCCTCAACATAGTTCTTTTAATTGATTTTATAGCATGTACAAAAAAGTACTACATAGTACATTTTTATTTTTCTGTTGCTGCCCAGAGTTCCATTGGTAGATGGGCAACCATATGAATTTGTTGAATAAATAAAATAAATAAATTTAACCAATTGGTGCTAAACAATTAAGGTATTTTTAAGTTTAACTGGCACATTTCTTCTTAAATACAGAGATGCTGGGGAAGAGGTGACAGTTAATGAGTTCATAGTAGGCACTGAGGGGAGTTTTAACTAATAAAAAGCACAACTTCAGAACTGCTATTTGCTTTTAGGAGAGGTCATCCATTGATTTCAAAAATTGGAGAAGCCCTGATGAAAGATTTTTATTAAGTTCATTGCAAGTTCTTTCCATGACTGGTATTTATATTTGCCTTTCTTTTAAAAAAAATATTTTTATTCAAATATATATATGAAAGCAAGAGTATAGAAGTAGAATCAAGCAAATAAAAGGAATTTACAAATGTGATCAATGTATGGTTTTTCCATATTCATAAGTGATTAAATGAATATCTTTGATCCCCCAAATTAATATTAAACTCTATGCAGAATACAAATGTCAGGAATAACAAGGAATACAGTATAGATCATACAAAAAGATTCTGAAATTATAGATTGTAATGAATTCTTTAAAAAAAAAAGGAAAAAAGTTACGACTAATATACAAAAGAAGAAAAAAAAAAAGAAAAGATATGATAAAAATAAATATCACTAGAATATTGTTAAAAACTACTTGCTTACAAATTGTGCTCTTCCCTCCCATTATACCTCAGCTGTTGATTGTAACCAATGTATTAGGAAATGTTTTTGATTTTATTTTGAATCCTTTCATCTATTTCCATTTTTATTTTCCCATAGATACCATACTATAAATGTCTAAGTTTGTTGTGTAATATATGATATATACGGATGCTATTCTTCCTTGAATTTAGTTTAACTTTCATTGTGAATACATACCATTAATTTTGTAATTCCTACATATTCTCCAAGTTTGCTGTCATCAGCAAAGTGTCTCTTTTTACCAGATTTGTCCATACAGCCATCAACATGTATCTTAATAAATTGTGATATTTCTTGTTTATATGTTCTGGAACAAATACTGTAAAAATGTTTGAGGTTTCAATTCAAGTTTTGTTTTTAGATTTTTTTGTATAATACTAAGTGTTTCTTTCTGATACTTTTGAGGTTTTTTTGCATAATCATCACATATGATAAAATGTTCCTTCTTTAGCATAATGTATCCAACATTTTTATTATATGATTTATCTATTTTTGAAATTATTGATGGAGTTATATATAATCTGTAAAACCTTTTGTACCAATTGTCCTTTAGGTTATAATACGGGGTGAATTTTATTGATTTTTTCCCCATAATTCCTCCCATTGCTGTATCATTATTGTTTTTTAAGATTTTGCATCCACTTTGTCATACAAATGGGAATTTGTTCTATCTTCACAGGATATTTGTATTTGTCATGAGCATATTAAATCCATGAAAGCTGGCTTCTGGGTGAGGTTCTATGGCATACTACACACCTCCAAAGTAGTAGAGATGGTGCAGTGAAGGAAACACCGGCCAGTGGTGATTTCTGGCTGGTGAAATTCTTTCTGAATACAGGAGAGAATGAGAGATCACCCACCTGTGCCCTGGACAGCTGCTCCTCAGGAAGAGACTGCAGAATGGAAGACTTGCAGTCTTCTTGTGAGTAGAGCAGTTGGAGGTCACAGGAGAAACAGCTTGCTCACATTAGCCACACAGCCTTTTAAAGGGCACTAAGTATGACCAAGCCTCACTTTCTTAATCACTTTAGGATATAATCAATTTAGAGTTCAAAAGAGGTCTTTGAAGACAGCAGGCCAAAGAAAACTTCTCAGTGAGTCAGCCTTCCTTCTGAATTACCGAAAGTAAAATAAAGAGGAAAATAAAACTTAAAATACTTTAAAACAACTAAGAAATGTATAAATGGATAAAGGGGATGGTATTTTGGCAAAAGTGCTTTTGGTATTATGTGGAATTAATTAAATAAACAGACCAGACCTTCCTGGGAACGTTGATTGTCTGACATCAAAGGGAAAAGATAATTGGTGGAATTTACAAGACAAGGAGATAATTGTAACAGGAGATGGACTGTGTCATTAAACCTATGGAAAGACAGAATGGACTAAAGCCTTAAGGGTATAAAGAAAGTGAACAAGAAAAAAGAGAGAGAGAGAGAGAGAGAAGTCTGCCTTTTACCTTCAGCTTTGTAATTTTTTTAATATAAATTTTATTAAAAGTTTTAAAGAAAACCTAAAAACTAATACAAAATAATACAGAATAAAAAGAACAAAGAAAGAGAGAAAGAAAAGAAAGAAAAAAAGATAACTGCAGGAAAAAAGATAAAAAGAAGTAGAAAGAAGCTTCTGATTTCCTTTGCAGCAAATATGATTACAAAGTTATCTCTTACTCTGTGATTATAAAAAAAGCTCACTATTTGCTATTATCCAATTTTTTTTCCTAATCATTGAAACCACAAATCATAAGTGGATTTTTTCTGTTTCATACAAAAAGTCTATAAGGGGATTCTAGTCAACTACAAATGTAGATACTGTCTTTTCTCTAATCAAAAAAGTCAATTTAGCCATCTCTGCAAGTCATCAAACACGAACTTTCATAAGAAAAATCCATTAGTCTCTCCAAGTTATTTATAAAAAGTCCCTTTATTTTCATTTGGGGCATAAATTCCCAGGACCATCATTTTAATTCCATATAACTCCAACAAATCTACCATGTTCATCAGTTAATACAAGTTCTGGGTTTAGTTGAGGGTTAATATACAAAATAACTCCATTTCTCTTTTTAACATCTGTGGAAATAAATTATTTGCCCAAAGAGTTATAAGTCAAATATTTAAAATCTTTTTTCCTGATATGAGTCTCTTGTAGTCATATGATGTCTTGCTTTAATTTTTTCAAATAATGAAATATTTTCTTCCTCTTTTGAGGAGCATTGCTCCATTTATATTCCATTTTAAACATTTGTAATCCATACTCAATCCAAAAAAATTAGAAAAATCCATACCTGTAGTGATTGGTTTAGTATCACCTTTTCCCAATTCCTGTTGCATCTGTTGTGACTGTTGTGTAGTTCCCTTTGAAACCTTCATTTCTGTCTTTCTAAAAAATCTCTCACTTTCTGAACAGAATGCAATCTAAATTTTTGCTGTTTAAAAGTAAAAATCACACCTTCCAATTTATCCATCAAAATGGGATCTTTTTCTGCTTTAATTTTTCAGCCAAGAAGGAGTATTCTTTTCTCTAATCCAAAATTCTAATAGGAATCTGTTTCAAAACGATTATGTCGATATTATCCATTTTCAATCTTGTGTTAAAATGGTGCTGTGAGGCTTGATCCCTTGTCTTCTTTCTAACAAAATGTACCAAAATATCCCTTGGGACATTCCTCATTCTGGCATATCTGGAATTTATTCTATAAATCTTTTCAGTTTCTGCATCTATATCTTCCTCTTCCAGATCCAAAGAAATTGCCAAAATATTAACAAGCCCGTCTCTAATATTTTCATCCAGCACCTCTGAAACAGCTCTGAATCTCAAACAGAATTCTTTCTCTCTCAATTCTAGTAGAGCCAGATTATCCAATTCTCTTTCCAACTGTCTGCCTTGGATCTCTATCTTATTGTCTAAAATTTCCACTCCATCATTAATTTGTTTTACCTCTCCAGATATTTGCTTTATAGAACTTTCCATCTTCTCTCATCTCTTCTCTTAACTTTAAAAATATTTCAGCCCTTCTTTTTTCAAAATCATCCATTTTATTCCCCATCTGATCAAATTTATTTCCAATCTGTTCAAAAAGTTTCTGAAGTATATCTATTTCCACAGGCTGCTCCAGGGAGCCTCTTCTGCTCTATCTTCCCATTTTTCTAGTACCCATTTTTAATCCAACAGTAAAGATGTCTCAAGCAGGCAAAATAAAAAGACTAGCATGTTATTTTTTTCCTCTCTTGTTAGTAGCTCTCGATGACTTCATCCACAACAGGTCTCACATCTACATGGTAACTAAATGTCGGAGTCTGATCCTTTACCTAATCTTTTGTTATGCAGATTCCACCGATTCTTTAAGGATAAACAACAAACATTCCCATGCCAAGCTAATCTCTTTAACCGGCTTAGTAAAAAATTATACCAAAACACTTTCACCAAAAATAAAAGTGATAAAAATAAGAAAAAGAAAAGACTGTCCTGTTTTCTTGTATCTTCTCTTAATTAAGCTTTTTGCAAAGAATTCTTGAATCTTTAAATCAGAGTCTCTCTTTCTTGATGTTTTTGTAAACTCGAAATATTTTTTTCCTTTTTTTTTCCTCATGGCAAGGAGTCTTATCTTTGCCACAGAGGAAATCTCTCTTCATCTGTAAATTAATTACCAAAGTGCTTAAGAGATTGGGAAGGCAAAGCTTTATGTCCATATCATCTCCACCATACTTCGGAGTGTAGATGGAATTCAAGACTCCCAGCAGCTCAACTCCTGAGTTGGCTGCAAAAACTGGATCAAAGTGAGATTGTGAGATAAACCATGTGTGCTCCGGATGGCGGTTTCTTCTGAGTTAACTGCAGAAATGGGAAAAAAATTACATTCAGCTTTGTAATTGATTTACTTTTACTTTTGGATTATAAATTTTAAAAAATGGCAACCACCAGCAAAGCTGGGTGAAGGAAGAAGTTGTTCGTTAGAGCAACCAACAGACAAGGGAATTACTCCAGAAATATTACAAAAATTGTTTGAATAAATGGGAAATCAGGTATCTGAATCTGTCCAATCTATTAACTGGTAAGCTGGTTGTGTTTGAAGAGAGAATGGAAAAAAGGTTTGTAAAAATGAAAGAGGAGATGAAAGAAGAAGTTATAAAACAATGAAGAATCTATAGGGCACCTTACAGGAGAAGTTAAACTAATTAATTACAAGGTGGAAATTTTAGAAACTAAAACAGAAATAATAAACAGAGAGATGGAAAAGGATTTAGACAATCTGGCTTTACTGGAATTGAGAGAAAAAGAATTCTGCCTGAAACTTAGATCAGTTCCAGAGGATCCAGGAGAAGACACTAGAGAAAAAGTTGTTCAGTCTTTAACAAACTTTCTGGAATGGGATGAAGATGATATGGAGGAGAAATTGATAAATTTATAGAATCATTATGTGATTTGCAAAATTAAGAAATGTACCAAGGGATCATGTGTACTTTGTCAGAGAGGAGATCAGAGATCAAATTTTGCAGCAACATTTTACTACCAGACTAAAGATTAATAATACAGATGTGATTATACTTAAAGAAATTCTAATTAGAATACTGCACAAATGGAAAGAGGATTTCTTCTTGACTGATAAACTTAGAAGAAGATACCATTTTGATGGGATAAATTGGAAGGAATAATCACTTTTAAACAATAGAGGTTCAGACTGAACTCAGTCCAAAAAGCAAGAGAATTTTTTAGAAAAGTTTAAAGGAGAACTGGAAGAAATGCAAATGGAGATGACAAAGGGCCATAGCAGTCTGAACCCTGCACAGCTACAACAAGAAATTGAGGGAGAGACTACCACATTAGGTGCTACAGTTATAATGGGATTAATGGACAGTCAAGAGTCATGAAAGATTATTTTTATATGTGATTACTGCTGTAAGACTATTAGATGCACAAAAATTGAAAGATTCTGAAATACCTACAATGGAGGAATGGTTGGTGAAGATGACAGAATTAGCAGAGATGGCAAAATTGACTTGTTTGATTAGAGAAAGATCAACTACATTTATCAGTGACTGGAACCCCCTTATGGGCTTTTTGCTGAAAAAAAAGAGAAAAATGGACTTGTGATTTATGGGTTTGAAGATTAGAGAGGGTAGCTTATGGAAAGAAGGAAATTATGATGTAACCTTAGAGAGAGAGGTTAAAATATAAATTCATTGATAACTACTGTCAAAAAGATCAGAAGCTGCTTCTTTATAATCTTTTCTTTTTTTTCTTTTTCTCTTTTCTTTCTTACTTATTCACTATTCTTCCTTATTTTTTGTTTCTTTTCTAATATTTGTATTGTTTTTATCTTGTTAAAATTTTCTTCAATAAAAATTATATTTAAAAAAAATCCATGAAAGCTGAGGTTGTTTGCATCATCAGCAACATCTAAATTCATAAAAATCTAATTCATAAAAAGTTGATTATTCTGGTTTGGAGGACAAAAACAGACCATACTTTCCTGATGTGTAGGGAAAGCTGAAGTATGAATTCCACTAATCAGAAGGTCAAAGAAAAGAAGGAACCATGTCACCTTGAGCTTTGAATCCGATAGCTAATTGGATATTTATTACGCACAAATCAGACTATTATGTCTGATCCTAATTACATTTCTGCACTTTTGAGGGCCCAAGTAGTCATAGCTTCAAACTTATATTTGGATTTTACACTTAGTAGTCATGGAAAAAAACAGGATAATTTATGAGAACTTGGGGAAGCTGGCTGGAGAACTTGATAATTTATTTCTCTGAAGTGTTCCTAATTAAAAAAAAAACACCTTTCTTCTGAGTTCCTATTTTGTAAAGAGAAAACCAATTTCTGCCAGTGGAGTATTTCTTCCTGACATAAATAGCAACTTTGAAGGTATGCCTTAAGATGTGATTTTCATTAGCCAATGAGGATGGAGTTAAATTCCCCTCAGTGCCTGCCGAGAGCTCAGAATTATCACATTTTCCCCAGGAACTGATGTTTTTATTTGAAAAAAAATGTGCAAGTTAAGTATAACATCTATTTATTGTCTTGCTTAGATTGGCTGTTAAGTTGTCAGATTCTTTTCTCACAGAAATTCAAATGGCTTCAAATTGTGAAAGAACTTTAGAATGAGTTAAAAGAAAATGACTACATAAGATAACACATATCTAGGTCATGTCTAAATGATAACATGTTTAGTTAATTATCAGGATGTCATTCCTGCCAGCAAAAGGCTAAATCCATTCTTCTGGTTTTAATTCTTCCTTTAGATATCTCAATTAGTAATATAGTGAAATAAATGAGACTTATGCATCAATGTTCAGAATATAATAGTAAAATAATTGTTCATGCTATATGTGAAATTAGCTTCTATTGTCCAGAGAGAAAAACCTTTTAGACACGTAAGATCATATGGTGGAACTTTGTAATTACATGTATTTATATCCTGAAAATGTCTTCTCCTCAACCACTTTCATTCCATTTTGAAATGGAAACTAATTAAAACAAATGAAATGTTCTCTCATTGCTTTCTGGATTATCTTCTTATTCTTTTGCTTCAAAGCTAATGTTCAGATTTTCTATCATGGCTTGTCCAAAGAAAACTCACAATTCTCATAAATTACTTTCATAATCTCCAATTACATTTTCTTTTGTTTTTACAGACTGTACGTGCCATAGGTCAGTCTTTTTACAGGGAAGACATTTTTAGCTCATATTCAAATGATATTCTGCACAATATTTAGAATTACATATATACTAATGTTACTTTTGGTAGCAAAACCAGGGTTAAATTAATTATTCCCATCTATAAAACACTAGGATATACTACAGTATTTATAGTCCTAAATACAGCATAACATAAGTTGCTGAACATTCCTTGCAGTGCACCCTAATCTTGACAATCTTTAAATAACTATTTGCTGTCTTTTCAAGACACCCACAATCTCTGCCTGAAGCTCTCTCCTCATTCTTCTTAATGATAGCACCACTGTTGTGTATGCCATCTGGGGAGACACTACGTATGAAACATTAGAGATGAATAAGTCAAATCATTTTTAAATCTGCTTAATGTAGTAATCCGTGTTATATCCTGTGATTTATATGCTGAATGAAAAATTCATGTGTTCGTGGGTTCCATGGGATACTTACAGTATAGGCCCCATGCTGTATATACTTCCAGTCTACTTCATCACCTAATTCCAAACTTCTTTCTACCCACCCTTTTCTTAGCTCCTGGCTCTTTCATCAAAGTTGTGGTGATGACTGCCTGGGTGTTGGTTAGTACAGTCTGAATATGAAGAATCTGACAATGCTCACTTGGATAATCTTAATGTAGTTGGTGGTGGTTCAGAATATGATTTCCCCCCTCTCCTGCTTTGAGTAATCCTCTAGATCACAGTGTGCAATCAAGGATAGAAAACATCATAGGAAATTGACATATGATAATGAATGAATGTCTCCTGGTAGCAATACTTTAACTACCGGTTCAGTAATGCATTGATACTGTACTGTAGATGCATATATTAATGGGCCTGCTTCCAACAGTACATTGCACAGATGCACGTCTTTATGAAATGTTTTAACAGGAATTGGAGAAAGAGCGAACTGATCTTATAGAAGATGTGACAGCTAACAAAAGGAAGATGAAAGAACTGGAAGATAACTTACTGTATCGACTGACAAGCACACAAGGCTCTCTGGTGGAAGATGAGAGTCTCATCACTGTACTTAGTAACACAAAAAAAACAGCAGAAGAGGTGACCCAGAAACTGCAAATATCAGTTGAGACTGAAGTACAGATTAACTCAGCTCGGGAGGAATACAGACCAGGTGAGAAGATTCTTCTCCTCCTGGATTAATGATCAAAACTGTAATTATTGCTTGGACTGTAGCATGTTGAGAGCCAGAATTAGCCAATTTTTGAGGAAGATTTGAGGGCAGGGAAGCTTTAATGGATTCAGGACAATCTCCTCGCACCTTTCCTTATCCACAGGAATTAAGTGGGGAGGAGAATTGGGGCTCCTAGAACTGCAGTATTCAGCTGTTGTCACTAACGACTAAATACAGGGGAATAAATCTCTAACATCTAAAATTTTACACACAAAAAAATCCTTCTGTAAGTGAGGAAGTTACTGAGTAGTAAGCAATAACAATGAACAGATGGAGTTTGGAGCTGACATTACCTTCTTTGAATATGCAGATGAATGCAGTGCAGTGTTGTAGCAAAAGCAAAAGGGGGGGGGGGGAGATATGTGTTTTTCTTATTTAAATAGAAAGTGGTTCCAGTGCACAAAACCTTTTTAGCTATTTATCATCAGACACTATTAATAGTATGGGATTTTACAGTTATGGATTTAATAGAATGCTCTGGTTTTATATCTCTCTTGATCAAATCCAATCTTGTTTTGTTCAGTTGCTACCAGAGGCAGCATTCTCTATTTTCTGATAACTGAGATGAGTATGGTAAATGTCATGTATCAAACTTCACTCCGACAGTTTTTGGGCCTATTTGATCTTTCACTTGCAAGGTAACTATGATTATCTCAATTTTTTCACATTCTGGATTAACGAAAATTGGCAGAGCTTTCAGAACTGAAATGATGCGATCTAGCCATCATTGTTTAGGATCTGCAAACCCATGTCGTTAATCCCATACTTTGAGAACAAGTTCTGCATTTCTTGAAGCATAAAAAATCTTATCTGCTTGATCAGAAATGGAAGTATGGATAGGAAGTATGGACACAGAATGTGATCCAGAGCACCTCTTGTTTCGTTTCTCGGTTCTACGAAATTGTTCTACTAGCAACTTTCCCTAAATACTTATCTTTCTCCACGTTAGTTTTTGCCATGGGCTCATTACCTAATTTTATTTAGGATTTAATATTCATAAAGCACCTCGATTTTTCTAAGCATTATAGGGTCCCTACATGCAGTTTCCCAGTGTAAGAGCCATGCTATGAAGGAAAAGGAAAGGGGGGATATCAGGGAAGAAAGTAAACATTGGAGCAGCAATTTCTTCTCTGCCCACTGGATGGGGCCATGCATGTCTACACACATGGTGTCATATCTGTCTTTCTTTCTCGGAGCCAAAGAACATAGCCTTCCCATAGCCTTAAGTCACCTGCTCATGGAGAAGGAAAGAATGTTGTGCCCTGGGGAACCTGAGAAGAAAAAAGTAGCAGACAGTGTAGTCTTGTCTTTAGTGATTTCTAATGAGAATCTCCATTTAAGTAAATATCTGATTATCATTCCTAAGCCTCTCCAGGGACTTTACTGTCTCAGAGATGAGCAGGCTTAATGAAATAAAAATCCTACACAGCAGTGAAATATTCTCTTTTGTTATGTGTGGACATAGCAAGTACTGAGCTGCGTTCAAAAGCTTCAGCTTGCATTCTCTAAAAGGGCCTGAGAATGAGAGAATACTTCAGAGGAAGCTAAATATATAATAAATACTCTAGAGAGATTGGGCATTAAAGAGATTGGAAAGCATTGAGCCAGAAGTAATTTCCCCGGAGAAAGAGGAAGTTCTTCCTGCATGCAAAAGTGGGCAGAAGTAACTGAGATGTCTAGATGTCTATATATCATTTGCTTGACTTTGAGGTTTATATTTCCAATTAAGCTGAAGAGGATGTCTCAGTCTAATGTATAGCCTACTTTAGCTTTGTCCCACCTGATGCACTTCAGATATTAAAATAAATATTTAGATATTTATTTTAGAATATTTAGATATTCTAATAAATTCCCCCAGTGTGGGCATGGGAACATACTCGCTAGGTCTGTCTGTGGTATATTAGAGAATTGTGCTTGGTTTAGCATTGCTAGTAACTCATGAGCAAGTGAAAGGGTGAGATAGTAGGAATTACTGGCAAGCTGATCTCTAAGATTACAAATACCTCTTTTAGTGTTATCTTGACTTTATTTATTTATTTTATTTATGGAAATTTATATGGCTGCCCAACTTGAGCTATTTAGATTCTGGGTCCCCCCAAATGACATTGCTTCAGGGAAGGGACCCTAAGTGTGCCCATTGTACTACAGTATGTGGAATGGCAGATAGCACTGGGGACAAGCAGTCCTGCAAAGAACCCTATCTTTTGCCATGTAGGCCTTTAGAGATGATAACCAGCACCTTGAATTGTACCCAGAAACTTTTTGGAGCCAATGCAGTTCATGAAGTAATTATGTTCATGGGCATACCAAGGTGTACCCCTAACTAACTACACTGCTGCCTTCTGGAACAATTGTCGCTTCTGGATGGTCTTCAAGGAGCACAATGTAGAGCACGTTGCAGTAATCTAATTGGGATGTGACTAAAGTGTGAATGACAGCAAGTAGAGCTTCCAGATCGAGGAAGGGGTGCAACTGGTGCACAGGACATTGTGCAAAGACCTCTTGGCCACCACTGCCATCTGCTCTCCCAGCAGGAGCAATGGATCCAGGAGAACAGTGAAATTGGACAATGGCTCGGAGCAGGGGAGTGCCACCCTGCTCCCCCACAGTTGCAGACAGAAAATCTGCAGTTTGGGATTTGGAGGACCCAAATCCCACAGCCACTGGATTTCTGAAATGCTTAGAGCAATTGGGGATGCCTTATTTATAACAGTTCTGCCTATCCTGTCTGTTCATCCAGCAAGGGCATGCTCAAGATCCTGTCCCCATATGAGGTGAGGGCAACTGGCCTAGGCTCTCCCAGTAGCGGTCACTGCATTATGAAAGGGAAGGAGGGCAGGCGAGCAGGCGGCAGGCAGGATTGGTTGGGATAAAGATCAAGGGAGTCAATTGTATGAGGCTAAAATACCTTTCAGTCTGTCAGAAAGGAGAGTGAACTCCCAGCAGTCCAAACAGTGCTAGACAGTTGGATCATATTGATGGAACAGTATTTAATGTCATGTTGAATTTGCCTCAGCAATTCCGTTTGCTTCTGCAGTAACTCAGTATTATTAAGTACAGCTTTGAAAATGCTTTATTCTTGTATACTTTTACCCTTTCTAAAATCTTTGCCCTAAAGGCACTAGATTACTCTTTTATCCCCTCCCTTTCTTTTGAACAGGTCTGTCAAGAGCCCAATTACAAGCAAAAGAATAGCAAATATCATTGAGCATATGACCTATGAAGTGTATAAGTATGCCGCACGAGGGCTTTATGAAGAGCATAAGTTTCTATTCACGTTGCTGCTTACCTTGAAGATTGATTTGCAGCGGGGCAAAGTCAAACATGAGGAGTTCCTAACACTGATTAAAGGTCATAGCAAGTATATCAAATGCTTAGTGTATGGTCCTGTGCTGTTTTTTCTCCTTACCCATGCAACACAATTATCAGAGATACCAACCTGATGCTTCACACGGTGGGCCCTGTCTACCACTTGATTAAATATTGAATTTGATGATCCAATAAGCCATGTACACTGCAACCTGCAACATTTTGTGACTTTTTGGTTTAAGCTTCTAAATGAAATTCAACATATGAAATTCAAATCTATGCAGAGTTGGCAACATATTCTTGAATCCCAATGTAGGTGTGTGAACTCCTTTTAAGTTAGGGAGGGGAGAGAGAGAGAGAGAGAGAGAGAATGAGAGAGAGAGGTTTAATAGCTCTTTTCTACTTTTTTGTTTTGTTTTAAATAACATATGTTTTCAGGTGGTGCTTCTTTGGATCTCAGAGCTTGTCCTTCTAAACCAGCTAGATGGATCCTGGATATGACTTGGTTGAACTTGGTGGAGCTCAGTAAATTGAGACAATTTTCAGATGTTCTTGACCAAGTAGGTACTAGTAGGAGTTGCTATATGTTGTTTTTACAATTTGTTTCAATTGACAGTTTAATGGATTTCATGGTAATAGAAATTTATAAAAATAAGGTGAATATACTACCTGGCACTTGTAGAACCTGAAGAACTGGTGTTTCAGAAACAAATGTTCAGAGATCATTATTGAAAATGCTTTATTGCCTGTAGTGATCAATTTCATTTCTAGTGGTGATGGTACCCATAAATAAACAAGCCAGCCAGCCAGCCAGCCTTGGTTCGGATCTAAAGGCATAAGGACATATAAAGAATATTTCTTTAAATATCCTATTTGCATGGAGCAAATGCTTTAGAAGTTAAACCAACTCTGTAAATCTAGTGTAAAAGCTTGCTGGTAAAATGCTTGTTGAAGTATGCCTAGGATAAAAGCCCTTCTATTACATTTTGGAGCAGATAAAGCTGCACTGGATAATGTATATAGTTCATTACAGTTAGAACTATAAGAAGTTATAAGGACCTGTACAACTAAAGAAAGATGGTGGTTCTTTCAGGAAGGCACACAAAGTCACTCATTAAGCTATCTGAAATTAAAGTCTTATTCTTTGAAAGTTCACCTCCACAACCTCAGGGATGTGCTGTTCTCCAACGTGGGAGGAAAATCTATTGATCTCAAAATCACTGTCTCCACAGTGTTCCTCTTACTGTGCCTCAAGAGGCCAGAAGAACTGCTGCCCACACGGGAGAGAGGCTATTCCTGCTACTGCTGGAATGGTGACAGTGCTCTCCAGCAAGCACAGAAGTAAAGCAAGGGCAGGAGAGGGGACCGCTGTGATAAGGGGCTGCACAGTGCCTTTTAAGCTGTACAGAGCTTACTGATAGGAATAGCAACCATGAAGGCATATTTTGGTCTTCTATGAAGTTAATATTTGCCAGTCCCAACCCCGCCCCCAAGGGAAAACAAGCTGTACAAGAAAGGTTTTGGCTTCTTTAGCAATCATTGTTAAAATAGCCAAGGAGGCACAGAATTCTCTGGCTGGATGGGAGGGGGTTGCCCTTCAGTGGGCCAGCTAAACCTTAACAGGTCACCGACCATCCAAAGACTTTTCTACATGACTAGAATGTTCACACAGGGGTTTTCTCCCATTTTCCTGTGGAAAACACACTGTCCTGCCAGATCACCTTGATCCACCTCAATAGTAGACTGATCCCAAGATGTTGAGGTATGTCCTCAACAAATGATGAGTAGGCTATCTTTGAACCAGGAAAAGGGGACTGTGTTGATGACTCCTATGGAATATGATACTCTCTTTGTATTATATTATCAGATCTCACGAACAGAAAAACAGTGGAAAATTTGGTTTGATAAGGAAAAACCAGAAGAAGAACTTGTTCCTAGTGGCTATGACCAAGCTCTGGACTGCTTCAGACGCCTCCTCCTTATTAGGTCTTGGTGTCCTGATAGAACTATTGCTCAGGTATTGACTAGGACTGAGTGATGAGGTTTTAAGGATCTGTGTATAAGGATTAAGGTTAAAATACAGGTGAAACTCGAAAAATTAGAATATCGTGCAAATGTTCATTTATGTCAGTATGGCAACTCAAAAGGTGAAACCAATATATGAGATAGACGCATTACATGCAAAGCGAGATATGTCAAGCCTTACTTTGGTATAATTGTGATGATTATGGCGTACAGCTTATGAAAAGCCCAAATTCACAATCTCAGAAAATTAGAATAGTGTGAAAAGGTTCAATATTCTAGGCTCAAAGTGTCCCACTCTAATCAGCTAACGAATCCATAACACCTGCAAAGGGTTCCTGAGCCTTTAAATGGTCTCTCAGGCTGGTTCAGTAGGAATCACAAGCATGGGAAAGACTGCTGACCTGACAGTTGTGCAGAAAACCATCATTGACACCCTCCATAAGGAGGGAAAGCCCCAAAAGGTAATTGCAAAAGAAGTTGGATGTTCCCAAAGTGCTGTATCAAAGCACATCAATAGAAGGTTGTGTGGAAGGGAAAAGTGTGGTAGAAAATGGTACACAAGCAGCAGGGATGACCGCAGCCTGGAGAGGATTGT
The DNA here is from genome assembly GCA_030867105.1 of Liasis olivaceus. NCBI lineage: Eukaryota > Metazoa > Chordata > Lepidosauria > Squamata > Pythonidae > Liasis > Liasis olivaceus. Next base: position 83,653,852 of record CM061350.1, read on the forward strand.
CAGGAAAAGGCCATTCAAAAGTGTTGGGGACTTTCACAAGGAGTGGACTGAGGCTGGAGTTAGTGCATCAAGAGCCACCACACACAGACGGATCTTGGACATGGGCTTCAAATGTCGTATTCCTCTTGTCAAGCCGCTCCTGAACAACAAACAACGTCAGAAGCGTCTTACCTGGGCTACAGAAAAAAAGAACTGGTCTGTTGCCCAGTGGTCCAAAGTCCTCTTTTCTGATGAGAGCAACTGTTGCATCTCATTTGGGAACCAAGGACCCAGAGTCTGGAGGAAGAATGGAGAGGCACACAATGCACGATGCTTGAAGTCCAGTGTGAAGTTTCCACAGTCTGTGTTGATTTGGGGAGCCATGTCATCTGCTGGTGTTGGTCCACTGTGCTTCATTAAGTCCAGGGTCAACGCAGCCGTCTACCAGGAGATTTTGGAGCACTTCATGCTTCCTTCTGCAGACGAGCTTTATGGGGATGCTGACTTCATTTTCCAGCAGGACTTGGCACCTGCCCACACTGCCAAAAGTACCAAAACCTGGTTCAATGACCATGGGATTACTGTGCTTGATTGGCCAGCAAACTCGCCTGACCTGAACCCCATAGAGAATCTATGGGGCATTTCCAAGAGAAAGATGAGGGATGTGAGACCGAACAATGCAGCGGAGCTGAAGGCCGCTATTGAAGCATCCTGGTCTTCCATAACACCTCAGCAGTGCCACAGGCTGATAGCATCCATGCCACGCCGCATAGCGGCAGTCATTGCTGCAAAAGGGGCCCAAACCAAGTACTGAGTACATATGCATGCTTATACTTTGCAGAGGTCCGATATTGTTCTATTTCCAATCCTTGTGTTATTGATGTCATGTAATATTCTAATTTTCTGAGATTGTGAATTTGGGGTTTTCATAAGCTGTACGCCATAATCATCACAATTATACCAAAGTAAGGCTTGACATATCTCGCTTTGCATGTAATGCCTCTATCTCATATATTCGTTTCACCTTTTGAGTTGCCATACTGACATAAATGAACATTTGCACGATATTCTAATTTTTCGAGTTTCACCTGTATATTTGTTATTAAATTTAAGGAAATTTTGTTTTTATATAATATATATGTATAAGGGTAGAAAGCTATGATACTATGGAGTTGGTTGAGATGGCGAAATTGATGGCTTTGATTCAAGAAAAGATATTGTGTAAGTTTAATGCAAATTGGAAACCTTTTTTGGGACTTTTGTGGGAAACAGAAAAAAAATGAAATGTATAGATTTGATGATTAGAAATAACATGGGTTAATAGAAATAATGGGAGTGAAGTTGTAAACTTAGAGCAAGAGTTTGATGTATATTGTTACTTATATCTGTTGCAGATATCAATTTCAGAAGTCAGAAGTCAATTTTTTTTTATTTTGTTGTTTGTCTTTTTCTTTTCTTTTCTGCACTTTCGATCTTTACTATCTTCTTTTTTTCAGTTTTCTTTTTCTTATCCTTTATCTTAGTGTTAGTTTGTGTTAGTTTTTACTGTTTCTTATAAAAAATTTAATAAAGTTATTATAAAAACAGGAAATAATGTAAATATTTTGTAATTGGATATACAAAACACTACCACTCACATGGTATAATAAGATTTACACCATTCTTAATTATATGAAATGTTCTGATGGATTGATTGAACATTCATATTGTATTGTATCAAATATCCTGCAAATTCTTCCCTAGATGCTGTGCTTTCAAAGCCCCTGCATTCTTCCTTTTAAATAAATGTAAAACATTAATATATATCTTTTTTTAAATTAGGCTAGGAAGTACATTATGGATACCATGGGAGAAAAATATGCAGAAGGGGTCATTTTAGATTTGGAGAAGACTTGGGAAGAATCTGATCCACGCACACCTCTCATCTGCTTCCTGTCCATGGGCTCTGATCCTACTGATTCAATCATTGCTTTGGGGAAAAGGTTGAAAATTGAGACGCGCTATGTTTCTATGGGCCAAGGACAAGAGGTCCATGCACGTAAACTTCTGCAGCAAACTATGGCTCATGTAATGCAAATTTTCCATGCTAATTTGGTATAGGCCGTTAAAAAAAAAAATTAGAACATTACCAATTACTAGTAGAGGTTTAGCTAAGCATGAACATAGCATAACTAATAGCTAGTTTATGGAGCACAATTTGTTTTATTTCTAAAGAGAAAAATAGGATTATTTCTAGTCAGTAGCATTCTGAAAAATAAAAATATATTATTATGTTATTAAATCAATAGCTCCATATATTTTGATTCACAAATGTTGCTAAATTCTAGGCACAATCCAATGCATGTTTATATTTAGGAGCAGGCAGGAATATAAAGTACGTTGCTTGTGTGACACACATTTATGTTGCAAATAAATTGAATTGTCACTTTGTTGAATATCATTTTCAAAGTAAAACTGATTATTGTTGGTGATGTTGAGGGAAACATCATGCTAGTTGGATGTGTGTCTGGTAGTGTTCATCCCACCACTAAGAACCAAATCTATTCTAAGTAGGCTCCATAGAATTCTTTCACATTCTTAGTTTATTGGCTATATTTTAGATCCTTTTGGGGCTAGAAACAAATTATTATACATTTGCAAAATATTATGTCAGCACTGAGGAGTTGTGAATTGTAGTATCATTGGAAGGTAACAATAATCTGAAGGCATAGTGTTGATTTCCAAAATGAATAGCCAATCTAGCTACATGTCTCTTACAATCTTATTCTCTTAGGGTGGATGGGCCCTCTTGCAGAACTGCCACTTGGGTCTTGACTTTATGGATGAGCTGATGGACACTATTATGGAAACAGAGACTGTTCATGAGGCTTTTCGCTTATGGATGACTACAGAGGTTCACAAGCACTTTCCTATTACCCTTCTACAGATGTCTATAAAATTCACTAATGAACCTCCCCAGGGACTTAAAGCTGGCCTAAAGAGAACTTATGGAGGTGAGTGACTTAACCTCGGCTGTCTTACAGATATTTCATAATTTTTCCCCATAAAATTGAATATTTTATTCAGTTGATCTCAGTGAGACAAAACTATATATCTTGAATGGTCTTAAGAGTGCTTGGAGTATTTTGAGCAGTCAATTTGTACTGGATTTTCTATTTTAACCATATATTAAATTTACAGGTAAATGGCTATAGGCATGTCTATAAATGGCTGGATGTTATACTTATTTGCTGATCAGTAAATTATCAGTTCAGGCATATGTGGTTAACTCTTGTGAATGATTACCGGCAGGATATTAGAATTTTGCACTGAGTGTTTTTATTCATAGATATTACCTCAAGATTTGTGATTGGTTTAGAGAATTAGGTTTGCTACTTACGTATGGTCATCCTCTTCAAATGTAATGTGTAAGTGGGGAATATAGTATTATTATTGCATAAGCATTTGTCATATACAGTATATAATTTAATGGGAATTGCAGAGGAAAAATGCACTTCCAGAAAGCAAAAACAAAACAGAACAAAAGCTTTCATAAGGGGCTTTACAGGAAACTTTGTTTATAATGGTCTTAGTCAATGTCTTTGTTACAGGTGTGAGTCAAGATCTCTTGGATATCAGTAACATGGTGCAATGGAAGCCAGTGTTGTATGCTGTGGCCTTCCTCCACTCCACCGTCCAAGAGAGAAGGAAATTTGGACCTTTAGGATGGAATATTCCTTATGAATTCAACCAAGCTGATTTCAATGCCACAGTACAGTTTGTTCAGAACCATTTGGATGACATGGACATCAAAAAGGTTAATTGGCACTAACTGGCTTGAAATAAATCTCTAACAAGCATATATGAAACTTGAACTATTTAGGATGTTGTCAACCAGGTGTCTTCTTCGTACAATGTAATATGGTCAATTAACCTTTTATGTTAAACACCCATAAAGTTTGCTAGATTAGATTTAGAGAGGAGGATGGATGTCTTTGATATCAGATGTAATATATTGGATGGCTATAATATGCTGTTGGAAGAGAAAGAAGAGAGCTAAAAACAGGGGAGGGATGGTAAAGTAAATTGGAGAAGGATTCCAGTTTAATAATGGGTCTATTTTTAATTCCGTCTGGCTCAGAATAAGATAATATATGTATAGGAATTCTCAGATCTTCCATATGCGTACACATGCACATACTGTACGTATACACTTATTTTAGTATGCAGTTGCATGAACATGCCATATACCCTTTTTCTTTTTCAGGGTGTATCTTGGAATACTGTTCGTTATATGATTGGGGAAATTCAGTATGGTGGAAGGGTTACAGATGACTATGACAAAAGACTCCTTAACACATTTGCTAAAGTGTGGTTCAGTGAAAACATGTTCAGCCAAGATTTCTCGTTTTACAAAGGATACAATATACCTAAGTGTACTGCAGTGGATCAGTACCTGCACTACATACAGGTTTGTTATAATTAACAAATATATTAGAAGGAAAATTTAAGGTTAAGCTGAAGTTAACGAAACCAAAGCTTTCTTCATTCGCAAGGTCAATGCACTAGTATACATCCTCCTTAATGAAACTTCCTGTATAGAATTTGCAGACAAGAAATCTGAAGGTATATATGAGGGATACTTCAATATAAAGTATACCAAATAAATACAAATAAATATAAATACCAAAATATGGAAAGAACGGAGAAGTTACTAATATGCTAAGTAAATAGATTTCATCACTGCCTCACAGCCTCAGAGATACTAGTGGTTAAGATAGTTGAGCATATCTCAATAATAAGATAAGAGTTTTAATCAATCCTGGGGATGGCCGGTGCCCTGATGTCACTCCTGAGTTATTCGCCAATTCCATCAGTCTTGGAATTTATTTATTCTTTTTAAGATTGTTTTGATGTTGTATTTTAATTGATTTTTATCTCCTTTGTAAACTGCCCAGAGTTGCTTTTCAGTGAGATGGGCGGTGACAAATTTGATATAAATAAATAAATATCTGGAAATTCTTGATTTGAAACTCACCTCTCTCTTGATGCAGGGACAGTGAATTTCCTTTTAATGCTCCCATCATTACAATGTAAAGGGGGTGGGAGTGGAGAATGATGCTGACACCATCTGACAGAAGGCTATTGCTGATAAGCAGTTTTGAAATATAATAAATATATAAATAAATAAAGGGTTACCGTTGAACTGAAATGTTTTATTTCAAAGCACTCTAGAAATGTTAAGTTAGATAATTATCCTAATTATCCTTTCACCTTATGCAATAGTTTCCTGGAAGGAACTGTATAAATGAAACATTCTCTCTGAAATCTTATTATTCGTTGATTTTGATCTTTGGCAGGATCCTACCCTGTTTATAAATGTGCCCACTTACGTATATTTAAAACATACATTTTTTAAAAAAAGTTCTCTTAGACTCCAGTGTGCTATTCCTCTTTTCAGAAATGTTTTAATTTTAAACCCTCACTCAATAATGCATTCAAATAGGGGGTTTAATTCCTATCAGTTTGATTTTTGTGCTCTTGGATGCTGATTTTTTAAAAAATCTGTTTGGTGTTGCCACTCCATCCTTTTTACACTAATTTCCACCAGTACTTTGGAAGACTCTCTGTCTTACTCTGCTACATATCTGCTTTTTGTTGGCTTGTATAGGGCTTGCCTGCTTATGATACTCCAGAAGTCTTTGGGCTGCATCCCAACGCTGATATTACTTACCAGAGCAAACTCGCAAAAGATGTGCTAGACACAATCCTCAGCATTCAGCCCAAAGATAGCTCTAGCGGAGGTGGTGAAACCCGAGAAGCTGTGGTGGCCAGGCTAGCTGATGATATGCTGGAGAAACTTCCTGCAGATTATGTACCTTTTGAAGTAAGTTATTGAAATCTTGAGATAGGAAGCATCAGAGGCATTGGAATTCTTTTTCGTTTTGCCTAACTGGAAAAAAAAAGTGTTTTTTTATTCCACTTTTTAAAAAAATATATGTTTTCTATATACTTGTAACCCAGAAATTAAGGAATGAACTGGAAAAGCAAAATAACAAAGAGGCTTATGGTGCTTTAAGCAAAGCAGGTCAGCTTCAAAACGAGGAAAAACAGCCTATTATATTTCTTTGTTTTAATTGGTAAACATAAATAATAAAATGCACTGATATCTGAATAATCAAATCAGTAAAAAAGACCAACTGAACGTTATTTGCTTATAAAAAATAAGTATTCCCCAAAAACTAACCTAGTGTTGTCTATATTTTTATACAGTGAATAAGACAAAAATCAATCCAAACGAATAGCAAAATGAAAATTTCAGTCAATCTTTCTGAGTAACGTGATCTACTGTGCATGCAGGATATCACAAGAATTTGATCGCTTCCTTGGTCTGACTTGATAATTATGTTTAGATTTATGCAACTGTAGCTTTAATCTTCACATTTCAAAGCTTTTCTGTAGTTTTTAGTTTTTCCTTAGAAAATTATGGGTTATATTAACCCTCTAAATAAAATACCACTTTTTTTACTTACATTTATTCCCAGATACCTTTTCTCCACTGTCCAAATGAAATAACTGATAACTGATCCATAGATTCTCAGAAAAACTTCTCATATATGATCTTAGTCTTCAAGGAGTACCTACTCCATGTTTCTTTGAAAAATTCTGTCCTCTCATTTCATTTCCTCCGCATAGAATTTTATATAAGTCAGTAGCTATCTGTCTAGGGAACATGGCAGCCAGCATGCTAACTGGCATTATATTTAAATATTCTCTGTCTCCTGTCAGGTAAAGGAAAGGCTTCAGCAAATGGGACCATTTCAGCCCATGAACATCTTTCTGCGGCAGGAAATTGACCGAATGCAAAGGATTATTGCTCTGGTGCGAAACACCTTGACAGATCTTAAACTCGCCATTGATGGAACTATAATCATGAATGAGAACCTCAGGGATGCTCTGGATTGTATGTACGATGCACGGATCCCAGAGCGCTGGAGGAAGGTTGGTACTTGTTCTTTTGTTAGAAGGAAAATAACGTTAGAATTTCATTCTTCTGAGTTAACTATCCTAATCCAGTTATGACACGTTCAAAGCACCTAAACACACATACATAGTTACTGTTAGTTAATTGATTCCTTGTAATTGAAGGCTTGTTCTTACACATTATTTGAAAGTTCTGGTTGCATTTCATGCCACTCCAGTGGGACGTTTCTAGCCCATGTAGGAATGATGTCGCATGTAATAATTTCTCCATGCCATTTCTATCTTACCAGTTTAGTACTTGCAGAGTCCAACAGGATTTTTTTTTAAATGCATTTACTTCATGAGCAGCATAAACTTCTGTATCCAACGTAATGTTTTACAACAGTAGCTTGATCTGCTTGGCTAGTGTATTACTGCAGGCTTTGGGTGGGGAAGGGCTGGAAACTAACATGTTGAATGTTCCTTCATACAAGGAGGAAGATTCTGGTTACTCTTTTCTCTGACATCTTGTCTTTAACATGGAGGAGTATTCCATCATACAAATCTTCTCCGGAAGTAGGCTGTATACAACTCAGATTGTTTTACTTCTTCAATCCCCAGGTTTTGAAGCATTATATAGTGTAGTTTCTTATGTCTTTTTTTTTTTCCTGTTTCTAGGCATCTTGGGCTTCCAGCACACTTGGGTTTTGGTTTACTGAACTTCTTGAAAGAAATCGGCAATTTCATTCTTGGATTTTTGAGAGACGACCAAACTGTTTTTGGATGACAGGATTCTTTAATCCCCAGGGATTTTTAACTGCAATGAGACAGGTTAAATATCTGATTGCTACACATTTTTATCAATTTGTTTTGCTTTTTATCTGAAATGAATAGCAGTGGAGATACCGTTTATTTTCAGAAAAGAAATTGCAGTTGCCTTTGCCTCCTCGTGGAAACTAGGGCTGGTATAATTAGACTTCACTTTACTTTAACTATATTGTTTTTTGTTTTCGTAATTGTGACAAGACATAGAGTGTTACAGCTTCTTCTTTTAGTCTGTAACATTGTACTAAATTGGAAAAAGCCTAAGCCAATGGTAAATGATGGCAGGAAAAGTTAGTTTGTAGAAGTCCAAGAACAATGATCTATTGTCAGGTGAGTACTCTAAATCTTCAAATTCAGACTTTATTCTTACCCTTGATTTTGACAAGCAGACATTTCTAAATCAAATATATAAAAGCTGCCAGTTGTAGCTGGGCAACCTGTGGTCATGGCTCCCACCAGCTGTCTATATAGCTGACAATGGAACACAGCAACCAGCTGACTCCTGGCAGCTGCCAGTGACTTCTATCATGCTGGGGAAGGACAGCTTCCCTAATTTGGTATTCTGTGCTTCCCAGCAGCCAGCCAGTTGTTCTGTACAAGTGTGTGTTTTTGTGTGTATGGCCCCAGCCTCACACCCAGTGATCAGGGAGGACCTGACTGCTAAAAATATTGTTCATCAAGTTTTAAACCTTTCTTGTGTTCAAATGTCTCCTTCTTTGCATGGTATCTTTGCTGCTTCTGTGGTGGATTAAGATAATAAGAAACAGAGAACCTACTGCTTCTTGATCTCTAGGTAGGAGAAAGGGAATTTGCTAACAAGAGGATGTAGACATTAACTGGCTGACAGCTGGACTCTCCTTACAAGGAGAGTGGAGTTTAGAGGAGGTTACAAGGAAATGTTCTGGAAATAGAAACTTTAAAACTTGTTCTAAGTGGTAATTTTTCAAAGGCAGGTGTGACTTCTGAATTTGAATTAATTCTTGATTCCTTTGTAAAACATCTTTCTAAAGTAGCCCCATCTTTCTTATACTTTTAATAACTGGCATATATGGGCTTTCTGAATTAGGCTTTAATATACCTTATAGCTGGTTTCCTAGTCAATAAAAGCAGTGATCAGATATCAGTGTCTCACTTTATAAAGTTTTACTCAGCTTGTAAAACTGACAGAATGTAATGAGTTGAGTGAGGATTCATAAAGAACATGAGAATAAGAAATATGGAAAAAATATCACTTAGGATAGTTTTCACTTACATACATAACTATGGAAGTTATGTTAGAGAACCAGTTTGGTGTAGTGGTTAAGGCACCAGGCTAGAAACCAGGAGACTGTGACTTCTAGTCCTGCCTTGGGCATGATGCTACCTGGGAGACTTTGGGCCAGCCAGTTACTCTCAGCCCTAGGAAGTAGGCATGGGCAAACCACTTACAAAACCTTGCCAAGAAAACTGCAGGGACTAGTTCAGGCAGTCACCAGGAGTCAACACTGACTTGAAGGCACCAAAACAAAAAAACAAAACAAAAACCCCACTTAGGGTAGTTCTCACTTATAGGCATAACTATGGAAATTGGTATATAATTAGTCTCAGGAGAAAAAAAGAAGAAAAGATGCAACTGCAGTTAGCTTTTCTGATGTTTGGCCAATTTATTCTGAAGTTACATAATTGCTGGTTCTTTGGTGGTATAAACCCTGGTCTTTAACTCCTGTTCCATTGCTCTGAAACAGGAAATCACAAGAGCAAACAAGGGATGGGCACTTGACAGTGTAGTGCTGTGTAGTGAGGTCACAAAATGGATGAATGATGACATCTCAACTCCTCCTCCCGAAGGAGTCTATGTATATGGTCTCTACCTCGAAGGAGCTGGGTGGGACAAAAGGAACATGAAGCTCATCGAATCTAAACCTAAGGTGCTGTTCGAACCAATGCCTGTGATAAGAATATATGCAGAAAACAACAGTAAGTATTAAACTGAACATGATTATGATGATACAGTGTAGTTTAGATTGTTTTACAATTTAAAATGTTCTATGGATTCTGCAGGTTTTGTGGCATGAAAAAATGAAAATGCTTGGATTTTAAATGAAAGTGCTTGTTCTTGTCAGCCCCTGAAGACCAGATGCTGCCATTTCTCTAGACAGGCTCCTGAAAAGCTTTATCTGTAGTGGCTCTTTTGGGAGCAGAGATATTAAAATACTCCTTACTGAATATGGTATTACCCAATAGTGTGCAAACTGTACTCACTCTTGTATTTCTAGCAACAGCAATGCTAACTTATGTGCTTTATGGACATAAAGGATCTAAGAAAGTGCAAAGTTGTGTTAGAAAATTTGAACTGTGTAAAAAAGGGTCCAAGTTTAATTTGAAACAATTTATGCTAAGCCATGATTACCAATTGGAAGTACAGGAGGCAAGCTTTATTGGCACCTCTCTAGGATTCTGCAAGTGATCCTAAGTTATTCTATGTTAAAAAACTTCACAGCTCCAGCTTCAAAGTTAAACATTTGTGCTGTTATGTTTGCCCTTCTAGCCTTGAAGAGTTGACAATTAGGTTTAGAAGGCACATGTACAATAAACAAAAAGAGAAAAAAGAGGTGCACAGGTGCCCAGAACTCAGTTTATTGAGTCCCACATCTTTGAAAGTTCTTTAGGATGATTTTAAGCTCCCTTTGGACATTTGAATCTGGTGCACTCACTACTTGAGCACTTAGTCATTCCTGCAGGTGTTCACATGTATAGTATGACTGAAGGAGAGAAGCCTCACTGGCCTCTACATGAAGTGGGACGCTGATCATGTGGAGTCCTGATTTGCACTGAAACCCACACGCCTACAACTATTGGTCCTGCAGATATACATGCTAAATGCATGAACGCTGCAGAAAAGCCAGTATCTTTGGAGGTTATCAGGGAGGACTTAACTAGCTTACATGGTGAGTACTTTGATATAGATAACCCAATAGGTCTGCAATTAGTAGATTCTCCTCTAATTCTAATGTGGATAAGGTCCACATCTTATTCCTGATACATTAATGTTGCTATCATTGATTATGAACACTAAAGTTGAATAGAATTCCTATTCTTCCCTGGGCTCAAAACTGAAAAAAGTGAGAACACTGACTGACAGGTTGCATGTTTCTCTTTTTCTCTCACATATAGTCCTCAAGTTATGACTATTCATTCAGCAACTGTTCAAAGTTATGACAGTGCTGAAAAAATGGATTTACAACTGGTCCCTAAAGTTACCGCTGTTGCAGTGCCGCTGCAGTCATGTGATTGTGATCTGGGTGCTTGGCAACCTGTTTGCACTTACGACCAGTTGTCAAGCACCCCATGATCACATGATCACTATTTGCAACCTTCCCTGCTGGCTTCCCACAAACAAAGTCAATGGGGAAGCCAGCAGGGGAGGTCTCAAATCACTTGGGTAAGTCTCCCCCACCCAACCCAGCCTTTCTTCACTCACTCACATGCACTGCACCCTCCTTCCCCCCTTCGGTCGCATGTACCAACACCCTCCTTCCCACTTCACTTGCTTGCATCCACCTTTGCAGGAGGAAGGCTTTGCAGGAGGAAGGAGAAAGCTTCGGGAACAGTTAGCAGCTTCCAACGTGAGCTGCATAGCGTGCGCTGGAAGTATCCCTGGAGAGACCTTCAGTGCCTGGAAGCACCCCTGGAGCACTCCTTCAGCACCAGAAGCATCCTGGAGAGGCCTTGAGCGAGCAAAGGCGAGAAGGAGGGTGCAGTGTATGCATGCAAGCAAGGGAAGGGGGAAGGAGTGCGCTGATGCGAGTGAAGGGGGAAGGAAGGCACTGGTGCATGCAAGTGAGCGAAGGAGGAAGGAGGGCGTGGTGTGTGCGAGCGAGGGAAGGAGGGCGTTGGTCTGTGCGAGCATGCAAAGAAGGGAAGGAGGGTGTTGGTGCATGTGAGCAAGCGAAGGAGAATGAGGGTGCTGTTGTGAGTGAAGGTGAGCATGGTGCATGAGTACGAGCAAGTGAAAGGGGAAGGAAGGTGCTGGTGCATGCGAGTAAGCAAAAGAGGAAGGAGGGCACTGGTGCATGTGAGCAAGTGAAGAGAGAAGGAGGATGCTGGTGCATGTGAGTGAGCGAAGGAGGGAAGGAGGGTGCAGTGCATGTGTGCGAGCAAGCAAAGGGGAAGGAGGGTGTTGGTGTGTGCAAGTAAGTGAAGGGAGAAGGAGGGCTTTGGTACATGCAAGCATGCAAAGGAGGGAAGGAGGGTGCTGATGTGTATGAGTGAGCAAAGGGGGAAGGAGGACCAAGAAGCTCCTGGGCTGCAGCATGGCAAGCAGCCCCAGAGCCACGAGGCAAGGCAGGATGCAGGGTGGCCAAAAGGGGAGAGATGGGGGGAGAGATAGGCAGGTGATGGGGGCTGGAAGCACTCCCTTACCTTACTGAGGCTCAAGGCTGGGAGGGACCAAGCTTGGAATGGTTTGGATTGGCGTGTGTCCTCCACTAACGACCGGTGGAATTTGCTTATGGCAATGGGGAGTGCTGGGATTGCCATCACTAAGCTATGCAGTCACATGACATCTTGCTTTACAACTGCATTGCTTAGTGATGGAAATTCCAGTCCCAGTTGTGTCCATAAGCTGAGGAGCACCTGTACTGATGTCACTTTATCATCCTTCCACAAAAGTCAGAAGATTTAATAACAGTTTAGGAGATCACAGAGTGGTAAAATTGGCATTTTGATTTGGAAAGGAAGAGAAACGTCACTCTTAAATCAACTGTTAAGCACTCTGGCTACAAGTACCAAAAAAAGATGTAAACAAAATGCATCAGTTACACAATCAAATATTGTAGCCTTGCATATCACCTCATCATTTAAATAAACAGAGTATGCTCAGAGAACAACATTAGCTGAGAAGTGTACTAATCAAGAGAGGATACAGATATCATCTTGAACATGATTTGGCTTGCCTTGAATATATAGATAAAATAATACTATATATTCTTATATTGTATTATTTTATACTATATAAAATTGCAACCTTTTGTTTAGTAATTAAATGCAAAGAAACGTAGCTTAATTGTATGTAGCTGGATATATGGGTACAATTCTTGTTAGTATTATTTTTATTTTCCACAAGTTTTTTATTTCCTTTCTCAGTAGAAACAGAACCTATATCTAAACAGGCCAATAAAACTACTGTTTCTTTTCACGAGTATTAGGACTGACTTGGCAATGGATACATTCTGGTTGGAATGAGAGGGACCAAATAATATGTAAAACAAGGATGTTGCTTTTTACCTATTGTATGTTCAGTGGTGGCTACAGCTTGAAGTGTGTTAGTCAATAAAGAGGAAGCTCTGATAAAATACGCATTTATACTTCAACGTGATAGATCAGGCCTGCTGTGTAAAACATAATGAAGCCTATGGATAAGGAGAATAAATAACACATTTGTTCATCGGAGAAAAATCAACACAGTGGAAAAGGATTTCTTTCCACTTAAATTATTGATTTTTTTTTTATGTCAATCAGTTTAAACCTAACTTTTTATTTTGTAAGGATTTTTTTTTTTTTTTACAAGGCTACAAGTTGTTACTTGGTATGTAGTTGTTCCTTTTGACAGCTGAACGTATGGAGTTTGGATCTGCTTGAGCAAACAAGTCAAAAGATGGAAACTGCAACTTCAGAAGTGAAAGGGAGAAGCTCTGGGATCTGTGAAGAAGGGAAGCAGCTGTCAGAATAGATGGTGGGCTGGAGAGACACAGCCGCTCTGCTTTCTGAAACTTGGTTCAAAACGTTGACCTGAAAATAGTTTTTTAAAAAAAGAAATGAAATCCCATCAGAAATAAATACAAATACAATAAAACTCCAAGCTTTGTGGTCTACCATTTCACTTTCAGTTATTTGTGACACAAGCAGTTATTTGGTTAAATCTGCTTGTTTACCTTTGGTAAGAGGTAACTGAACACAGTGCCTGTCAATCTGATTTGCAGATATATGAAGGATTTTATATATTGCAGGCTCTGTGTAATACCCTTCTTAGTTGAGAATGTCATGCATGGCCCAAAACATGAAGTGGTCTCACTCTACTTAGATTTCCAAGGACAGCATTTTAAATTGCCACCCTCTGGATGACCTTTACCAGGAAAGAAATAGGATGAGTACAGCTGTTCCTTCCCTCAAGACTTTTCATGTCAGAGACCTTCAGGATAAGCTGCATTGTCTTGAATTACAATGGTCTTGCTCCTACTTAGACAGTTATGGCAGGTGCTTCTGGAGAAATATTGCTGACCTCCATGGCATTGGTGTCTTAGTGGTCTCTATTGTTGTGAAATCTGCATAAAACTGCAGGAATAGTTGTCCAAGAGTATTGGTTGATGTATCACTAATATCCATATAAGGGCTTCATTTAGAAATGAAGTAATTGATCTGGTGTTTGGAAGGTAATTGTAGAGAATAAGGAAAATGACCTTAACAGAGATAGGCCAGATCTGCTACCAGATCCATTATAAGGAGAAAAACGTAGCTTAAGTCCAAAACAAGCAGAAAGTATGTGGAAGAGGCTCAAATGCCTCCCTAATTCACATGGGTATAAGAAGGGGAGTGGGTACAGTACTATCAGACTTGCAAGATTCTGTTGTTATAGCCATTCGATAAAAGTAATCTTAGCCTTCCTGTGGAGTTGCTTCTTGATCTGGTCTACCTGGTGGTGCTAGCAGTAATGGAAAAAATGAGAGCAAAAAAACCTGAAATTCAGGCCAGGCAAGTTTTCTTGGTTCTTCTGCCGTGTTCAGCAATATCAATTCTAGTCCAACAGAATTGCATTCTCCTTAAATTGAGGCTGAGTAATGCATGACTCTCCAGATATGGACTATAACTTTCATTATAAGGGGGGACCACCTCCCCATGATTTCATCTGCCCGTCCTACCAGATCCAGCAGAAAGGGCATGTTATGGGTTCTGTCACCTAGGGCTCTACATTTGGCAGTCCCCAGGTGGCAGACTGCCTTTTCTGCTGTGGTGCCTGCACTGTGGAATCTTCTCCTCCCTGAGGTGAGATTGGCCTCGTCATTGTTGAGCTCCGGAGGTCCCTTAAGACTTGGTTATGCCAGCAGGCCAGGGGACCCCAGAGGATGGGGGAATTAGTGAGGTGGCTCCCTTATTTTTAACATCCTTTTATTATCTGTTTTATTTTGCTTTTTATATTTTTAATGTATTTATTGACTGTTTTTAGCTTTGTTGTATGCCACCCAGAGTTGCCCGTGGTGAGAGGGGTGGCTATATAAATTGGTTTAATAAATAAATAAATAAATAAATACCACTAACTATGCTGATGAGACATGGTATTCAGCAACACTGGGGGCGAGAGGTGTCCATTCCTGTATCATGGAATCAGGTTTTTTATTTGGGAGTGTCTGTATTCCTTCATTGCCACTGCAGGCACAAGTGAACTTAGTGATTCTACCATCTTTTATCAGCTTGAAGCTCATCCACACAGCTGGCTTGACATAGCCCGAAGGTGCTTCACTAACCATTTCTCAATGATGTATCTGGACAAGGTGTCTTCTATCTCATAGGCCAGTTCATTGAGTTATGGCAGGAAAGTAGTGTTTTCCCAGCTATCACGGCAGAAGATTTCCTGCCTAGACAATCTGCAGTGTGTGGAGGAGGAACCTCTGGAGGTCAGTAATCTGGCTTAGAAGAGGAAAAGCAACTGCTGTCCTGAAAGTAACCCATATTACTTTCTGTGGGGGCAGCAACATTACTGGCCTCTCAGAGGTGTGGTAAAAGGTAGGCTGGGAAGTAGCACTTTTTCTATTGGAATACTTTTCTCCCGTCACTGGGAGCATATTACCACTGCAGTATGGATGGGCCCTTGGTCTGATACACTGATAATGAACCTTCCTGGACAAAGATATGCTGGCAATAATTATTCACTTTCTGGTACTCTCCCAATTGAATTACTGTAATGCACTATAAATGTTTCTTTTTTTAAATGGCCTAGAAATTTTAATTATCCTGAAAGGATGACTAGAGTGGAGCTGGCTGAAGATCATATTATGCCTGTGTGTTAAATGCTGGCCCCAATTCAAAATGCTGCTTTTAATTTTTAAACTCCCTTCTGCTTTGATGTACAATTTCCTGAAGGAGCATCTGCTTCTCTGTCTGTTTCCCTGGAGTGTTAAGGTTATTGTTTGATGCTTTCTTCCATGTGAAGTGAAACTGATGACTACAATAGAAAGCTTTGTTAGTGATTGAAGGAGTGCCATGGAAGTTTAAACACCTTTTATTGACCCAAACACAGAAGCCTTTGGATTAAAATCTAGTTAAGCAATACTTTAAAAAATACTTTTATGTATCCTTTTATTGCTTACAGGTAGTCCTCGATTTATGACCACAGTAGGGACTGGAAAATTCACCATTAAGTGGTGTGGTCATTAAGCAAGGCATCATGTGACCACACCCAATTTTATGACTTTTTTGCAGTGGTCATTAAGCAAATCACCAGTTGTTGTGAATCATGTGGTTGTTAAGTGAATCACATGGTTGTTAAGTGAATCACACAGTTCCCCATCAATTTTGCTTGTTGGAAGCCAGCTGGGAAGGTCACAAAGGACTCTGGGATGCAGCAACTATCATAACTACATGCTGGTTGCCAAGCACCCGAATTTTGATCACATGACCACAAGTACACTGCAATGGTCATAAGTGTGAGGACTGGTCATAAGACAATTTTTTCAGTGCCATCGTAACATCGAACAGTCACTTAATGAATGGTCATAAGTAGAGGACTGCCCGTATTCATTAAGGATATCACCACATTGGAAAAATACCTATTAAGATTCCTAATATATGTGGTTGTGTTTCAGGTCTTTCAGAAAGCTCAGAAAAATAAGGTTTTTTTCCTCCCTTATTCTGTATTGTCAGTTTATCAAAAGCTTCCCTTAATTCCTTTTATCCTCCTAAACATATTTTTGTAAGTGGATTTCACAGTGTATCCTTGGCTGAGCTAAGAGTTGATGATTTCTAAGTTTAAATTCTTGTTTAACATTTCTATTTAAGCTATGCTAATTAAAATTTTATTTGAGTTTCTTCATAGCCTTATAAAAATGAGCTGTTCTGTTTTGCCCTCTTCCTAGCCTCAAAAGATCCACGCCTATACTCATGTCCAATCTACAAAAAACCAATTCGGACAGATCTGAATTACATCGCTGCAGTGGACCTACGGACTACCCACCCGCCTGAACATTGGATATTACGTGGCGTTGCCTTATTATGTGATGTCAAGTAATGTTTAGAGAATACCTGCATGCTTGTCTCATTTCCCACTACTTTTTTAGAATAGTTCTTTTCTTATATGCTTTACCTGAGCATGATAAGAAATTAGCTGGGTCACAGGTTGCTGGTTTGTTTTTAAATATAGTATATGTTAAAATACTCTTTTGCACTACCTTGACTTTCTCTCAAATGAGAGGAAGAAACTGAATGTTCACTAACTAAAAAGCTCACTGAATATATTGTGGATCAATAGTTTTTAAAAAAAAAACAATTGTGCTTTTAAACATCATGTTAATTGAATTATAATTGGCATATTTTATCTGTATGACCTCCAAGTATGTCAAATATTTGACAGTATCTAAAGGCAGCCCCCCCCCCCTCCATAATTGAGTGGCACTTTTCACAAAATTTGTATTTTTACCTATAGAAATTTAAAGGATTGCCATGACTGCTTGGAGTATTCTATAAACTAACACAGATTTTGCTTGCCTCCCTGGAACGCTTTCAGTTCACAGGATGCAAACTAGGGTTTATTGTAATCTGGATAAACAAAACACTTGTATAACACGTTAAAAATACATTGTTACAAATGTCTTTGCTTGCAAGTAGAACAAATTTAAATTTTAAAAAATGGATGGAATACTTTTGTTCCAATAATTTGTAATGCTGCAGATTGTATTGGGAAATTTGATTTGTGGATGAAAGACTCGAGAGAATTGTTTTACAGTTACAGAATCGTTTACTGCAGATACAAAACGATGCATCCAGTTTCCATTGATTTCGGGCAGGCAAAAAATATATTGATCTATATAAGGCTTGCAGAGATGGTGATCTACTAGCCGTACATGCTGCGGTACTTGGGTTTTTGATGAAGTTCCTGTGCAAGGTACAGGAACGGTTACCTGGCAATTGACAAGACAAACTAGGTACACAGCATTAGGTCTGGTGGTAACATGTTGTGCAGCCTGCCATGAATGAGGCATGTGCTGCCTTCCATTTTTTTTATGCTCTGAATATCAATTATGACCTTATTCAACCATCCAGCTTTAACTATAAAGATCAGAATACAAAAATGAAAACACAATGATGATGATTGAACTCATAATTTCTATTTTGGGGGGAGGGGTTTTCTCTATATTTATGAACCATCAAGGGGCAAATAAGATTTAAAAGCTATTTATAGAAGCTATTCCTTTTCTTGAACATTATACAGATACAAACCTTGCATTCAGACAGAAAGATGATTTGCATAGTGCATTTTTGGCTGTAGGGTAGCTTCTGTTTTATGAATGCAATGAGCCGTTACGGTTGTGAGAATGAATCTACTTTTCCTTTCAGCGTATTTGCTTTATTAGTGTCCTTTTTTTCTTTCTGCATCTTTTCCTCCTCAGTTTTACCACCTTGACTCTTCATTTGTGTAAAATAAACCATATTTTTGTTTAATTTGGTTTGCAATGGTTTTCTATGATTTGTGGTTAATTTTATTCCATAGAAATCCCCCACCAAAGAAATCTCAAGAATTTAAGAATGATCCTGACGATATCCACAGTGATTTCATTCCCTAAGGAATGGGGGCATAAAATGGAAAATGTGTTTTGATTTGAGCCTGGAACAAAGAGTTCAGCAAAATATTTTGAGTTGTTGAGATCTGATGACAGAAAACTCAAAATGGCTTGAGTGTTCCATGTTCTGTTGGAACAAACTAAGAATACTGGAGTTTCAAACTGCAAGAACGGCGGTCCTTGCTGACCAATACTGACTGACGAATCACCTGCAATAAGAAGAAAATCAGCCAATAGTTTAGAATCTATTAGAAGGAGCCTTTCCCACTTCTGAACAAAAGCCAAAGGTGTATTTTTCATTTCTTAATGGGATTTTGACAGAGCAAGAGAGAGATTATCCAACACATTATAGGACAAAGAGAACTAACTCCTGTTCTCTCTTGAGAATCCAGGGAGGGAGACTTTCCTGAGAAGAGATTCTCCATTCACTAGCATTTGGTGGGGAGCCAAAATATGCCTCCTTACCTGTGCTCAGAATCTGGGGACAGCCCTATCTCTTGTAGCCTTGTAATGCTTCGAGTCCATTTTCACAAGAATTGCCAATGAAACAATGCACCCGTTTTTCATACAATCCAGTCACAAGCTACAAAAGCTATCAGCCACAGCATCTGGACCAGTTAAAACACTCAAAGTGATACCCCTCAAAATGGTCAAGTTCTGTTTCTGACTTCCAACCTTCCAAGCTCAAACACTCCACACAGCTAGTCTGAGGCTGAATTGTTTTGAGCTTGGAATATTTGGCACATCTCTCTCGAGTAACTAAAATCTTGGTGACCACTTCATCTCCCAGAATTAAAGAACAGCAATCTAAAAGCATATGAAGTGAGATACCATAGCAATTTGAACTTCTACGTTTATTAAAAGCACTTCATTCAGCGGACATTGGGATCAAGTATTTTGTAATTAAGTAATAATTCAGTAGTTGTCACTAAATAATTTAGCAATACTCATAAAATATTCGACAATGACTGCAATCTAATACATTAATATTCAGTTTGTTTAAATAGGGGTCCTTTCTGTGGAGGTTGAATGTTCACTCCTTCTGGAAAGCACATTTTCCCAAAACTCAAAATCACTTTATCTTAACTGCCTGATTTACATAACACGGCTCTTGTGTTGCTTAACATATAAGTTTTACTATGTTGAGAAGAACACTTATTCCTTGCACGTGCTCTCTCATACCTTTCCTCCATTTTTACTGGGGTTTAGATCCTGCCATTTTAATAAAACTCTTACATCACACAATGGGAAACAGGTTAAAATGTCACAGTGGAATCAACCTACTTCCTGCAGTAAAATATATGGATTATGAAATGACTCAGATTAAGGTTCAGGTGAGTGAATCATGTTTTAAGTGCCTTTGGGCACTTACGATCCTAAAATGTATGAATCTTAAAATACTGGAAGTATGTTTGTGAGATGCACAGTCCATCACTACATTATTCATAGTAAAATGAACAGCATTCACATGATAGAAATTGCCAGACTACTATGGTTGACTGTTATTCACATAAAGAACAGTAATTACAGGATGTATTTCAACTAGGGCTGTACAAAGTTTCCAGTCAGTCCGTTCACAGACAATTTGATTGACTTTCTGAATAAAATTGGAAATGGAAAGCCTTCCAATTGATTCATCAATTTGATTTAGGCATCCAAACTAAGTTAAGTTACTTTAAGCACATTGAATAATTGAATGAAACTGATTTTCTGAATCTAATCATGGATTTATTATTTGTCCACTAAAAACACAACCATCCCATAGAAATGCTTAAAAGACTTTCTGTCCTTTACTGTTTTCTACAACATGGTTCCTCTAAAGCAACAATATTATGCAAACTCAGAAAATGCAAAAACGAGGATATTTTTATAAGTAAAGTGTCTGTAAACAACACCAGTTAATAACATAACGCTTCCGCTAACAAATAACTATTCGTATGTCCACAAACAGGGAGATGAGTTTAATGACCATCCATCACTTCTTCCAAAGCCGGCAAAGGAAGGGGCAGAGGCGGGAAAGGGATGAGAGGCTGCTTGGCATTTGTTCCGGTTTTTAACTCTTTGCTCATGAGTTTCATGACACTAATCACAGCATCATGGTAAGCAGTGAGTCATGTGAGAAAAAAGGAACCCAGATGGTGTTTTTCTTTGGCTGTTCAGAGAGAGAATGCTGGTATCCATCTGGGTGCCTGTGCTGTCTGCAAACAAAACTCTTGAGGGTGAAGTCACGGGTTCCTTCCACAACAGCTTTTTTTCCTGTTTGGAACTGCTTTTATCATATTTATGAGAAATCCAGGCAATGTTAGAACCACATTGTTGCATTTCAATATTAACCTTTTCTTTCAGGTCAGATCTGGAAGAAAAAAAAAAAAACTGGCAGTAACATGTAGTCAGCCAGTCCAATGTAGATAGGCACAGGGCTAAGATCTGATTTTGTCTTGTGGAAGATGATGGGACCTGTTGAAAGCTGGGCATATCTTCATAGCTTGTTCTGATGCCACAATCCTGCCTTGTATGGTTTTTTGGGGGGTGGGGGTGGAGGATTAGGTAGAGGGTAACATTAGAGTTTTTGAGAACCCAGGAATTAGTTTTCATATGAATGTCCTTGGAGCACCATTTACAAAATTGCTGTCAGCAGTGGGAAAGGTGTATATGGTCAGTTGTACAGACTTAGTCCTACAGACTTAGTTATTAGAGCTGCTGGGTCTCCTTTTCCTTTTTTTCGTTATCTTTTACCTCTTTTGGCTTCATTTCCCACCTTAAATAGTTTCAGTGCAAGTTCTCTTTTTCCTTAGGTCAGACTGCAAATCTTGACTGGTTAGTGTAATACTGGAAACATCTGAAGAGGGAAAAATGTGCAAATACTCAGACAATCAGGAAATGGTAATGGAAGAAATCACTGCTTGAAGGACCATTCGAGGATAAAACATCCCCCCAAATCCAGATCAGACAGGCCAAGAAAAGTTTAATTTTCTGCCTACTTAAATTTTCTCTTCAGAGTGTTGTTTCATCAAACACTTAATTGAGTAGTAAATAGAAACTTCAGGTTCCCTCTCCTGCACAGCTTCAATTTCTTCAATGATTTTTACATAAATATGTCTTGTGAGGCTTTGTTAATGTGATTGCAAACGCTGTTGCATGCATCATACGTATAATAGCCAGCTAGTATTGACTGTAAATACCTGGAAGAAGTAAAACATTTGTTTCAAGGCCTGTTAACTGCACATGAATTGTTGTCTCTTAAATGTGTAGGAATTGATGAAACAGGCAATAAATTCCTTTCCACGTTATGAACAATATCT
Source organism: Liasis olivaceus (assembly GCA_030867105.1). Classification (NCBI taxonomy): domain Eukaryota; kingdom Metazoa; phylum Chordata; class Lepidosauria; order Squamata; family Pythonidae; genus Liasis; species Liasis olivaceus. The sequence continues at coordinate 83,675,708 of CM061350.1, forward strand.
GTATTTGTCACAGTAAATTTCCAGCTGTGTGCTAGTATATACAAGAAAGGAGATTCTAAAGGCCAGAAGAAATAAAGGAATAAATGCTCCTGTAACCCTAAGGTAGCTTGAAAAGGGCATCCTGTACACCTCTGTATGATTTATTGCCCTGTCCTTCTCTTCTTCCCACTGGGATGGCTATTTCTGCTATGTATGTGCAGTTAATAAAATGTTTTAATCACTCATCATACAGATATAGGAAAGGAGGCATGGTCCAAAACAGTAATTCTTGCAGATTTCTTTATTCCTGCATTTCCTTCATTCCTTCCAGTGATGATCTTGCAGGAAAAAAGGAAAGGCGGGGGTGAGGGGGAGATATAGACTCTTAAATAACTGGGTGGTTCCTAGATAGAAAAATGTATTGGTGAATTAAAAGAAAAACTGCTTTAAAGTATCCATCTATGAGGTTTCCCAAAATTAGGGGCAGTTGAGTCTATGAAGTCTCAGTTGGGAGAAGCAAAGAAAAATGGAGGGGAAGGGAAAAACAGTTTCGTTACAAGTAGACCTATAAGATCTGGATTACAAAAAAAAAAGAAAGAAATGACCACTAGATGGCAGCAGAGAATAGATTTAAAAAAAAAATGCTGACTTCTAGAATTCCCCTAGAGTTTTGTAGCCCAGTTCTGGACACCATGTTGAAAGGGCTGGGTATAACTTGAGTTTAGAGCGTATCTACGTCAAGAACTGTGTGTTTCCCAGCAATAAAGTAAAGATATCTCCAGTTGAGTGAGTGATTAAATAGACACATTCATGCAGCTTTTTTAGGAAAAACATGGAAGTCATTTGTCATTGCCTTCTTCCAAGCAATGTTTTCCAAGTCCCAAACTAGCCTATAGCCATAACAGTCCACCATACAGGTACTAACCAGACCTAACCCTATTGAACCTTCATACCCAAGCAAGTCCTCAAGTACTGCTACCTAATACTCAAATGGGGGCCTACTGCAGCCTGGAAGCACTATTTAACAGAGAGGTGAAATGGTGCCTTTCCTTGCCATTGAAAAACGTATCCTCAGCTCCTGAGAGACAACATTAATTTTATAACAAACTCTATAACATCACTAATGGATGGATTGTACTGCAGTGTTTCTTGAAAGACCCATGAATACTCATGAATCTTTCTGGTGTAAAAGTGAAGGGTTCCTCTGAGTTCTATTTAGGGAAAAAATGTTTCATCTAGCATGAGTGTATTGTTCATTTATATAATGAATTGTCAAGAGGCAAATGGGAAAAAATTAAGAACATAGCATCCGCCTTGGGGGGATCAGATTAGTTCCATCTATACAATTTTATTGCCAACGTACATGAAATCTCACAAGCACAGCTTTGAAAATAATCGTTTTCTTTTTATCTTTTTGTCAACATCTAATATTCATGAATGTAGTGTCTGATAGACATCCTCTATTTATTTTTCTAGTGATCATGATATCCAGTTTTGTGGCACTGAATTTCTGAAATAGATTCCCGGATCACACAGAAGCATTCATTCCACTGAAGCATTTTAAAGATAGCCTGATCAGTCAATTCTGATCCTTATACATTTTGCATGATTCCTTCCCAAATGTCTTCCTTCCTATTATTATATTAATCTGCAATATGTTTTTAAAAAACAGAAGCAAAATTCATCTGCATTTTATTCACATTTTATTTTAAAATAGACATTTCATATAATATGCATTTTAATATCAATTTTGCTATATTTTTAAAGTGGAACAGCATTGCAGAATATGAAATAATGCAAAATTATAAGAATATCAGTTTATATGAACTTATCTTAGTTTCATATAAGATTGATTAGATGTCATTACATCAATATTGATGCTTAGTGACCACGTAGACAGAGCTTCTCCAGGATGGTATATCCCCAATCTGGCCTTGCAGGTCTTTCAAGTGCTGCTGTAACCAAGTCCACTCTTGCTGCTGACCATCTTCTTCTCTTTCCTTCCACCTTTCCCAGCATTATAGTCTGCATTTGCATAACGTGTCCAAAATCTGATAATTTGAGGTGGGTCTTTTGTACCTTGGGTAAGAACTATGGACTGATTTGTTTGATATTCCATTTGTTTGTTTGCTTGTTTTTGGCTATCCTTGGTATTTTAGGAGTCTTTTCCAATACAGCATTCAAAAGCATCAATACTCTTTTTATCCTACTTCTTCAAAGTTGAATTTTCATTTCCATAAAGTATCACAGGGAAAACTCATTACCTGCACAATTTGTATGTATAGACACATCACAACATTTGATTGTCTTTTCCAGGCTTTCATTGCTATGCTATCAAGTGCTAGTCCACAGCGTATTTCTTGATTGTTGGTTCCTTTAGGGTTGATAGTCAATCCTAAAAGGCAGAAATTATCTACCATTTCAATATCGCGTTTGTCAATTCTAAGGCTGATTGCTGTACCTGTTGTCATTAGCTTGGTATTCTTTATAGTTAATCATAGACCCATTTTTTTTTTCACTGTGCTCCTTGAGTTTCATGACTAGCACTTGGAGATCATTTGCATTTTTAGCTATCAGAGTAGTGTCAGCATAACACAGGCTATTGATGTTTCTTTCTCCTGTTTTAAAACCATACTCATCTTTTTCTAATCCAGCCTCCCTCAATATATATTCAGCATATAGGTTGAATAAATAAGGAGAGAGTATGCAGCCTTGTCACACTCCTTTGCCAACCCAGAGCCATGTTCAGTCTAAGTTGTGGCTTCCTGAGCTGTGTATAGATTTTTCATGAGACTGGGATTTCCATTTTCCTGGGCATATTCCACAGTTTGACGTGGTCAAAACAATTGAAGGCCTTTCTCTAATCAATAAAGCAGATATTGCCATATTTTTGTCTTTCTCAATTATCCAGTGAGCATCAGCAATAATATCTCTTGTTCCTTTTCTATGAGGGTTGAATGAAAAATAATACTTTCAATGTTATACGTCACCAACAGATGGCAGCATTTCTGTGCTAAAAGCTCTGACACGTTTTTTAGCATATGTTCTTTTACTTCAGTTGGCAGGAATTTGCTGTGAGAAAAAGGTTTGTTGCTGTTGTTTATAAAATGGAAGCCTGCACTGAGTACTCATCAGTGTGCTTTAAGCAACATGCTGTGGTTGAATTTTTGACTGCCAATGGAATCCCTCCAACTGAAATTCATCATTAAATGCAAGTTGTTTATAGTGCAATTGTGATTGATGTAAGTATTGTACATCACTAGGCCAAAAATTGGAAACATGGTGAACTGGGAAGAGCTGATTTATGTGATAAGAACGACATGGGTGACCTGTGACAGCAACTGATGAGTTTCATGTGAGAATGGTTGGTGAACTGATTAAGGACAATTGTGGATCACTCAAAGGGACATTACTGACAAGTTTGGCATATCACAGGAATGTGTGGATCACATTACTAATGTTCTTCAGTATCAGAAGATGGGTACCTTGCACACTGATGGCAGAGGTGAAAGCTTCAAAAGTTGACGTTTGTGTTCTGGCAGCAAAGGAAACATGCACTCAAAATTATGAGCCCAAAATGAAGCACTGGTCCATGAAATATTATCATCAAACTTTACCGGCAGGAAAACTCATGGTCACAGTTTTTTGGAATGTAGATGATGTTATTCATGTGGATTTCCTTGATTTTGGCACCACTATTAACTGAGAGCACTACATTGCAACACTTATGTCTTTGAAACAATGGTTAAGCAGAGTTTGGAAGCACAAGAAGGAAATTTTGCTGCAACGTGAAACACCAGGTTTCATACCTCATGAGCATTGCAAAGTTGGATTTCACTGTCTCACCCTATCTGCTATAAAGTCCATATTTGGTGCCATGTGACTTCTACTTTTTAATTAAAGTTACAGAGATGGAGTCATTACTTTTCATTCAACCCTCATAAAACCAGCTTGAACATTTGACGTCTCTCTTTCCATGTAAGGCTCTAATGTGCATTGGGTGATGCTAAATATTATTTTGCCAGCATGCGAAATTAAGCATAATGTACAATAATTTGCACACTCTGTAAAGTCTTCTTTCTTTGGTATTGGTATGTAGACTGACCTCTTCTGATCTGTTGACCACTGTGGTGTTCTCCAGATTTGCTTAGTTTAGTTAGAAGCTTTACTGATCCTTCTTCTTTTACTTGTCACATTTCTGTAGATATTCCATCAATTCCTGTAGCCTTCTCACTTGATAATGAGCAGACTGCTGATCTAACTTCATCTTGTAGTACTAGAGGTTCTTGTAAATAGGGAATATATTCTAAGGTATAATGGATGTTATTTCTACTGTACAGAATTTCAGTATACTTCCATCTTTGAGCTTTTGGTAATAAGTTATAGTCTGTCTGCTGGCATTCTTTAGCATGCCAATTCAAGGTCTGGAAACTCTTTCTGAGTTTGGAGATCTTTTGGAAGACTTTTTTTTGTTTTTCCATGTGTTTTTCCATCTCCAACATCTTATAGATGCATTGGTAACACTGCTTTGTATCTGTTCTAACAGCCGTCTGAAATTCTTTGTCAAGTTTCTTCCTGAGATCTTTGTCTTTCTTGACTTTGGCTTCTCTTCTCTTCTTGGCAATTTCTACCTTTTGTTCCAACATCCAGTTTGGTTTCTTCTTTTTCTTCATTTTTGGCAGACTCTTTTCACATTCATCCTTAACAACTTTAATTCCACAGTTCTTCTGGTTCCCAATCAATGAGGTTCAGGAATTCAAAGCGATTCCTGGTGTTTTCCTTAAAAATGGTGGGTATATGCTCAAGATCATATCATGGAAACTGGTTAGCTTTTTTCTTCCATTTTAGCTTGACTTGGAACTTGCACATGAGCAGTTCACAATCTGTTCTACAGTCAGCCCCTGGCCACATCTTTGCTGTTATAACTGAAATCTTCCACCTCCTTTTACCAACAATATAGTCAATTTGATTTTCTGCATACTCCATCTGGTGATGTCCACGTACAGTTGTTTGAAAACTGTATTAGCAATGAAGAAATCATTGCATTGGCACAAACTGACAAATCATTCAGCTTCATTTCTGTTTCCTGGGCCATATATTCCAACTCTTTCTTTAGTATTTAACTTTGGCATTCCAATCTCCAACCACAAACAGCATATCTTGCTTGAATGTTCTGTTGATTTCAGATTGAAATCATGAAACTTGTCAACTCATCTTCTTCCGCCAGTGGTCGGATCATAAACTTGGATCATTGTCATATTAAAGGGTTGTCTGTGAAATTTAATTGATATTATTCAGTCATTGACTGCAATATATCCACGTACTGTTCTTGCTATATCCTCTCTAACTATGAAAGCAATAGTGTTTTTGTGTCCTGAGTAGGAAATAATATGATCTTCTGACTGAAAGTATCAAATTCCAGTCCATTTGAACTTGCTGATCCCAAGATGTCAATGCGTAATCAATTCATTTCATCTTTCACTGTGTTGAGTTTTCCCATGTTCATGCTTCTTATGTTCTATCTTCCCCTGTAATTCTGCCTTTGCAGCTTTGGAGTTTCTTCTCTTACATGGCAACATCAACAAGTCGATGTCACAAAGGCTTTAATCTAGCCACATCATAAATACCACAACATGTTGAATGCCATCCAACCTGAGGGGCCCATTAGCTGGCACTATGTAATCAATCACTTCATCTTGCCTTTCCCCTTCTTTTTAGTTTAAAAAGTAAAACATTTCCTGGGGTTCCTTCCTCTCATCCATACAAAGTGGAGTTAATTTGTGGATCACTCCCAATGTTCCCACCATTTTCTTCAGTGTGCTTCCAGTAAGCATAATACATATGGTATCCATTTAGTGCAAGCAGCTGAAGCAGAAACTCATTTCTTGATCTGTCAACCATGCCGTTATTTCTGCTGTGAACTCTCATAGATTCCTAATGCCACCATATATATCTTTGTCTGGCAAAAATGTCAATAAAGGTGAAACAAAACCTTTTTAATGTTAAAGCTTTCAGGAAAGAGAGGAAAGAAGGAGGAAGTATGTTCTCTTTGGGGCAGAAAAGAAACAAGAGACTAAAGCTTGATTGAGACAACTTCTGATATAATTAAAAGAAAGGCACTGACTATGTTCATTTGTGCAGGTAATTACTGTACTACACATAACATTGTCGAACTGAAAACAATCTGTGAGTCTGAGAGGAAATGTCAGAGAGGGATCTTAGAGTGGGGTGAGGAGTGTGTATTTTAGCTCTTGCCCAACTTATTTTGGGTTTTGATATTTGCTCCTTTCAACAAATGTTTCACAATTAATTTTTAAATTTAGAGGCATGTCTGTTGTTTCTGTCTAACTGGAACAAAAAGGCTTTTGCCAGTAATGTCTGCTGCAAACTGCTTGCCAAGAGAGATATCCTGTAAAGGTTTCTCTTGCTTGTATGCGTGTATTGCTCCAAATGATGTAAATTCCATATATCCATGTGAAATAAAACCATATTATAGAAACCATGTTCCCTGCTTTGCTTTTCATTTGCAGTTATTGTTCATTCTATAGTTTCCTCTGCCACCACCTCCTATAGTAATCCAAACAAACATCAGCAAACTCAAACTTTTGGGCTCATGTAGTTTAGCTGTCTCTACAAAAAAGAAGCAGATGTTCTGATCCAATGAAGTTGGAAGACCTCACTCTGTGAGCTAAGCCCAAATTAGAATTCTTCCTGGTTTCTATTGGGAGTAGTTTTTCCTGCCATCTCCATCTACCAGCGCTTTCACCCTTCCTCCAAACTAACAAGGATATTTTTTGGAAATAACTTATTGCGTTGAGTTCTCTTCCAGATTAAATTAAGAGGAGTTCACTCACAACTTTTAAAAGCTGCCATTAAGTCTTGATGATCATTCTTTGGGTGCTTCCCCACCTGATATGATACAAATTTGGACCTAGTTGTATGATTCCCTCTTTTAGACTGCCTTGCTCTGCCCTAAATTTCCAGAGACTGGATGGTTGCTACCTAATTTACCCAGAAGATATTTGGCCTGTGGTATTAAATAAGCTTCTGTCAATAGCTTCTCAGAGGATGATGATGATGATGGATGATGATGATGATGATTTAAAATAATAATGCATTATATAAGCAGGGCCTGGAACAAAATGCTGCAAAATTGGAACTCTTCTGTTCAATATTCCTGTCAATCAAGCCATCTCTAGAATTCTCCATTCCTCTCCCACTCAGTTTTCAGTCTCCATCCTAAAGTCAGTGTTCTATGACTGGTGAGGCTGTACAGATATCAGTGGGTATTTGGGGACCCTCATTAAGGTTTTTTTCACCAATTTAATTTATATTCTGGAAACTTCAGGGATCTATGAAATTTTCTGACACTTCTGCCTCATGTAGATGATGCTATTTTGGCTACATAAGCATTGGCAGAAAAAAAAAAAAACAGCATTCCAAATCAAGAGAATTGTTTTTTAAAATATGTACTAATCTATTTACAAGGGGAAAATGGGGACCCCCCCACATTATACTAGTTTTCATGGACTAGCATTAATTCTGCCCTATTTTGTAATACATTAAAATGCAAATATTGTGTACAAATCATAACCCCACATTTATTTGCCCTTAGGAATAACTTGAATATCTTAATCTCATTTGATCAGAGGGTTTGATCAGATTTGAATGGGTTTGAGTACAAGTCTCCATTTATAGTATGCCTCTTTTTTATATGTACTACACAATCCCCAGCCATATGACCCATCAATAGTAGAGGGGTGTTATGCCTGCTGAAATCCAAAGCATTTTTTCCAAATCATGGTCTGTATAAGACTCCAGCTTCATTTTAGAACTACATTTCCATTAAACTGATTGGTAATTATGACCCATACTGAAACCAAATGATTCAAATGTACAATATTATACATGTACTACTTAATATAAATATTCTTGGTTTTAAAATTGCTCTAAAAAGAGCCTGTCATCATCACTTCTGGGTATTTCCCTGGAAGTATCACTTCCCATTAATTGCATCTCTAAAGTTAATTGACTGCAATACAGAATGGAGGTCTGGTGGTAAGAAGAAAAAAGTATTCAACAAAGACAATAGTTTGCTCATGGTTTAAAATACTCATTTGCAGGAACAGGAAGCTGAGAAAGGGAATAATGATGTGAGTGCTTTCCCCAAGGATGTGCACTGAAGGAGGTTAGTGTCAGGCTTCTCTTGGCTGATAAACCAAAATAATGGAAATATACAGTATATATTTCTCAGGGCATGAAGGCTCAGAGAAGTAGATTATAGCAGTACTATGAAGTCACTATGAAAGAATTCCAGCAAGTTCCATGCATCAATGCAAGCTTTATTTATATTACAATTAAAGTAATATAAACAAAACGTCTTGCACCTCTTTCTCCAACTCAGTCTATAGAAAATTCCAGAAGTGATTATTTTCTGAGCAGAAGATACAGTTTCCATCTATTCCTTGTTTTAGTAACTGCCAGATCTGGTATTAGGTTGCTTACTTTTGACCATGTGAGAACTATTCGAATTAGTGGAACCAATGTGAGTTAGTGGCAGTGGAAATCTTCATCGCTAGAGAGAGAAAATGATGTAGGTCAAGCTTGGACTCCACAGACCAAATATGGCCAAAGCCCTTTTTTATTGGCAGCCTTAGCAACCTCTAAGATTTGCCTTCAATTTTTTTTTATGACAAAGCAGTGAATAACAGCAGCATGGTTTCCTGCAGTTTTCACAGGAAATTTAAAAGCTAAAGAAAAATAACATTGTCCAAATGGAGTAAATGAGGAAAATGGGCCTCATCACATATTGCTTCCCATCTTGAAACTATCTGTTTATGCTCTCTGAATTCTACCATTTCATTCTCAGTCTGTTCTGCTGCTTGTATATCTTTGTTCCTTCTATGGTGTTTTTGGTTTGGGGTTTTTGCCTTTGAATCAATTTTTGACTGCCTGGACTACTCCCTGAAGTTTTCTTGGCAATATTTCAGAAGGGGCTTGCCCTTGCCTGCTTCCCAGGGCTGAGAGAGAGTAACTGGCCCAAGGTCACCCAGCTGGCTTTGTGCCTAAGTGGGACTAGAATTCCCAGTCTCCTGGTGTCTAGCCTTGTGCCTTAACCACTGCACCAAATTGGCTCCTTCTATATACTTGAACGCATAATATAGCATTAATTTATAAATATGCTATTAAACTGTCCAGCTAAATTGCTTATACTCTATGGCAGGCCTGCACAAAACATGGCCCACCAAGCGGCCTTGTGTGACCTGCCAACATTTTTAAAATGTAATAAATTTACAGCTGCCACCTCGAAAGACATGTTGGTGAGCGCCTCCCAGCCTCGCTAACGTCACCAGCTCCGACACTTCTGCCACTCTGCTAGCAGCAGAACAGCTGAGCAGCACTCCAGGCATTTCTTTGCGGCCCATGAGGGTTTTTAATTTATCAGATGTGGCCCTTTCCCCTTGACAAGTTGTATAGGCCTGCTTTGTGGAATAATAATAATAATAATAATAATAATAATAACAACAACAATAATAATAATAATAATAATTCTGTAAGTTGACCACTTGGTGGCAGCAATATCACGCCTGCCACTGTTGTATGACTAAGAATAAAATTAAGTCCTTCTGAGACAGAGGGTAGAAATGTTTCAGCAGTATTGATATCTGCTTAGTGTGGCCCAACTGGAGGGAGATTTGGCTTTCTAACTGGCCTTTTGCCTTTGCCCTTGCTTCCTCTGTATAATTTAATCATATACAGGAAAACCGGCAAACTTTAGTACTTCATTCCAGATTCTTACATTTATACAGCAATAAAAAGAACATAAATTTCACTAAGACAGCAATGGGGAAACCATTCTGGTACAGAAAAAATTCCTTCTCCTTTCTATTGCTTTCAAAACTGAATTTTCTACTGACAATGGAAATGATTACCATTTTAAAATCAAGCTTGGCCTTCAAAATATATGTGAAATGATCATTTGTTTACCCTTTAGTAAGGTATAAAAGAATCTTTACTGGACCCTATGGAAACTTATTTAGTAATACTGGTGATAATGCTGGATTGGAAGAAGACATTATCTATAGTGTAAAATATGGAAATTCCTATTTCTGTGTGATAGAATGTCATGCACCTGACAGCAGAACAAGAACTGAATCAATGTATACACTAAAACATGAATCCTTCCATATTCAAACTTTCCAGAATGTTGAAATACTTTCTGATGGGTATGTGTATCTATAAATATGGGAAAAAAATACCCCAATACATTATATTAGAAGAAACTGCAAAAATGCATGCATTAAAAAACGACATTCAAATGAATCAGAAGAAACGTGTATGGCTATTCTAGCTGACTTTAGAAAGAAATTGCAAACAGAAGATGAAATGAGCAAATGATGTAAATCTAGCATTACAGATGTGTCCACCCTTAGAGTAAAGCAGAATTTCTTGATCAAGGTTACAAACTTCAATGGGCCTTTAATACAGAGAAAAACTTTTTGTTTCCCATGTGATGAGAACCTGCTGGCCTTTAATGTGGAAAGTAGCACAGGCTATGTTTTTAAACTGTAGTAAATCTCCCTAAGCTGAAAATGCAAAGGTTGACCCTGGCATGTCAACAAAGATAAAGGAAAGGCCACTGGATCATTGTAACATTGTATTCCTCTTATCTGCAACTTTAAGAGAAGTACAGCTTAGAAAAGAAAAAGGTGAGATCAAGTCATACTCTAGGAATCTCTGTGAAGGGGAGACCTTAGGTCAAGATTCTTATTACAGCTCTGAGGAATATTAGGTAGGAAGTCAGTCTGTGCACCAAGTAACACAGAAAGATAGATGAGAAAGACACCATTATGTGAAGACTCAAGTCTTCTGAGACCACTATGTCAAACCAAATTAGCATCATTATGAGCAAACTATTGATGCTTAAGTTTACACATGAAGAACATGGTTATTGTGACTCTAGAAGGAAAAGACCTGAGAACATCGAGTTACATTGTATTTCATATATATATTTGACTTACTTACAACAGTTGAAGTGATGTGAGCAATTACTTTATAAGCTATTTTACTTGAGTTGTAATACATTCCATTACGTCATCTCTGTTTGGAAAGGTGACCAAATTTCTCAGTCTTAAGTGTACAACAGTAGGTTGGCTTAGCTGTGTGAAAAAGAGATGTAGCAAATCAGGCAATCCAAACCTCTGATAGCTGAAGTATTCCCAGAGACCTCTACAAATTCCTAGATGTAACAGTGAACTTTTCTGATGGGTTTTTCAAATATTATGGCCAGCTAACACTTCCACTGGAGCAACTGTTCTTTAAGACATAAACCTGGCTTTCATAGTACAAGGAATTAAAAATTCTGAAAAGATGTAACATGATGGACAGGAGACTCTCATCTATTGTTTAATTAGATGAATTTATCACAACAGTGTACAGCAGAATAGTCTTCCACTTGCATCCTTCCTGTGTCATTAAGATTTTCACAAAGTTTTATTGCTATTATTCAACTCTTTTTTAAAGCTGTACCTGGAGTCAATAACATTTAAGGAAATTCTAAATTTCATCAAGTCTCTTCCAGTTCTAAGTTAAAGAACTTACTTCCCATTAGTTATAGGTCAAAAAGTTTAACCAAGAATCTGTTATTATTATTTTTATTTTCTCTTAAGAAATAGAACCAAAATCATGAATATCCAAATAACAGAATCTGTCTCTTAGCAAATCACTTCACAAGCAGGAAAAGGGGGACTGGTGGGTATGGCCCATGCTTGTTGTAGGACTTATTTCACTTTCAGCTGAACATTTTTCTAGATAAGTATATGTGTTCTCATTCTCAATTAGCATTACCACTGCTGCGAAGAATCACCAGAGAGGAATCCCTGGACATCTAGGAAACAGTCATTGACTACGACTATTTCAGCAAATACAGCCTTACTTTCAACACAAATCTCTGTAAGAGACTCTCTCTCTCAACCATTTTAACTTTGTTTTTTCACATGTCAGCATCTGCTTTCCTTTCCGATAATCTAGAGTGAATTTCTCCATCGGTAGTGGGGCTAGATCCCAAAAGGCTCAAAAGCCTTCCCAACAACATATACACTATTACTCATAATGAATTATATACCTATGTACCATTTCTTAATGTGTGTTCATCTCCTATATTGTTCTTTATCACAAGGCCGGTTGGAAAAAGGCTAAAGCATAAAAAGGCAGAGGTCTAAGAAGGCTTAGACAGAGCCTCTCACTGCTTAGTCCAAAGGAGAAAGTTGAACTCAGAAATTATGTGACTTTATCAAAAGCCCTGCTTTGACCTACCACTCACCAATAATAAGTTTTTCACAGCTTATTCTTTGGTAATGTTCATGTCTTTGGTCAGCAGCAGCAGAACCCACACTTGTCCAGCTTGTATAAATGATGGAAATGTATGCAGATCAAACTGGATTGTTGAACTTATTTGAAAATTCTACTTTTATACCTACTAAAATTACTGGACAAGACACGAACAGGGAATCTCTGATATGGTTCTCGCATATTTTATGCACACACAAGACAGAATAAGGGAGAAAATGGTTGAAAAAAATTGAATGAATGCAAAACACTGAATGTTTAGAAATGCTATATACATGTTATGGATTGCAATTAGTAGTTGCATAAACACCCCAACATATGTCTTGGATTAAGTGCTTTATACAAATGATACCTTTTGACTGTAGGGTATCAAGCAACAAAAATGAACCAAGATAGTTTAAACATAGTTTGTTGGCCACCAACTTGTTTTTAAAACCTTACTGCAGAAGGATAAAAAGCAGACACAGCAAACAAAACTCTCAGAGCATGACATTGCTTGAAGAGAAAGTAAAAGCAGCTTTTCAGACAGAGCACAACAAACAGCCCATTAAGGTTAGGGAAAAGCTAACCATATGTTCCACTAGAGGGGACACATTTTGGAAAAACAAAACACTAAAATGTGAATGAGTCTTTAGACAGAATTGCTTAATTTCACAAACAGGATCTGCCACCAAGCTAGATGTTGCTGTGCTTTATGAACCAAATGAGCTTTGGTGGCAAAAGTAATAAATAAATAATGCACATGACTGAAAACCAAGTTAAATCAAGGCTTTTCCCCACTGTGCTCCAGTGATATGAATTGCTATGTGGTAACTGGTAAGGACATTTGAATGATTAGAATCCCTAGTAGAGACTTTTCCGTAGTTACGTGACATATAATTTTTAGGGCTCAGATTCAGGGGATGAATAAGAGACATTGGTTTTCTACCAGGAAGTTAAACCAAGGTCTGTTATCCTCCTCCTCCTCCTCCTCCTCCTCTTCTTCTTCTCCTCCTCCTATTATCATTATCATCATCATCATCATCATCATCATCATCATCATCATCATTCTCCTCCTCCTCCTCCTCCAAGTACTGCCCTTGGAGGGAATTTATTTAATCCATAGTTCTAGCATTTTACAACTGTGTTGATAAATTATTGATGGGTAGAGAAGGAACCAGCCCTCTTCATGAATTTGGGTATCAACAATACTTAATAGAAGTAAGGGCTGTTTTGTATGATTATCATTTCATTAGACAAAATACTATTACTTCATTTTACAAAGCTGGCTACTAGTCACCTCTCATCTCAGAGACATTGCCATGTCAGATTTCACAGGGTTTTTGTTGTTGTTGTTGTTGTTGTTGTTGTTGTTGGAGTTAATCATTTTTGGTCTAATTAGGTCCTGGGAATCCAGACCTAAATGGCTAGGTAGCTTCATGGCTTTGTTGGTTTCTAAATGTCTTCATGATTAATGTGCAGAGAATGCATTGGCCTAATTGAGAGAAAGCTCCCTGCCCTCCTAAGAAGCCAACTTCATTGGATTTCCACAGTATCCCAACTGCCATTTCAATAAGGCATGACAGAACAAGAGAAAGAAAGAAGGTCCACCATCTAGATACCATCCTGGGAAGTCAGCTCCATCGGGTTTGATAATTCCCCTAACAGTTATTCAGCAGCCATAGGTATGTCAGAGGGAAGCTCCTTAAAACATCAAGAATGGATGCTTACTCATTAAAGCAACTCTTAAAGCAACTGCATTTTTTTTTCCAGACTTGTGCTGAAGCATGAACAAAAAGCATGTTCTTTAATAAGCAGCAGAGAAGTGATATGCTTGGGCAAATTTCAAAGTGCTTCTGAATCATTTTCAAAGCATGAACAGCTCCACTGTATATGTCTGCTAATTATTTTAGGTTTATAGCAGCATCTAATTCTCTCTCTTCTAGGCCTTGAGTTATTTAATACCTGCAGAGCTGTTTAAGTAAGAGGGGAAAAGAGAACCCAAGTAGTTATTCCCCATTAATAAGGAATTATTAGTTAAGGCTCTTTGACAGTTTTACCGTTATATTTATCAGCTTCCATCTGCTCATACTGGCATTGCAAGGCCTCTAAGCAAATTAGTCGTGATGATGTTGTTTCAATTATGTTTTAAATAATTCTGTAGCAAGTTAGCAAGTTGCCAGGTTGCGACTTGGGGATTCTCCTGTACTTTAACATTCTTTTAATACAATGTAAGTGAAGACAACTGGGACTCATCTGCTCATGTTGCCTTCATATCCTTCCCTGCTATTTAGAATGTGAAAGCAAAAGGATGTCAGCTATTGACTGGACTGACCAACTGATATGTAGAAGGTGAAAGGGCTTTCTTGTCTATTACCACATTTGGAATTTAAAGCTACTGTAAAGATCTCTAGGATGCAAACTAGCAACCCAAGAATTTAGTAGGCTAGGAATGTGTTCTCCCCCTTCCCACATCCTGCCTGGGTGTTTTTGTGTGCCAATGTCTTCATTTCTTTCTCTGTGGGAATTCAGTAGGAAGGGAAATCCATATCTTTTCTGAATGTTCCTGCAATTAATATATGATATAACCTTGAATTTTAAACTTGTTCTGAAGTCTAAGTGTTGTATGCCATTAACCAACTTCAGCAAATATGTTCTATTTTAGCATTACATATTTCTATAAACCTGAAATAGTGTCTTGCTTCTGTTCTTGCATGCACATGCCCATGTGCTTAGGATCTTGGATGTAAATATATTATACCTCTTCTGTTATCAAGCATTTTTACATACAGTACCTGTTAAATTTTCAGATTATCTTATGGCATTTCATACATGAAATCTAAAGGATAGTTTACACATTATGTTACAACTACCAAATTTACTACCACATTTAACCCTAACTTTAAGTCCTTTAAATGTGTTGGAATACAATTCCCCTCACCTTTGATTGGTATGGTTAGAAAGGCTTCTGTATATGCTCAGTGAAGACAGTGCCTGAAATGAGGTTTTGAATTCCTGTGGGTGAATTTGAAAGACTAAGCATTAAAAAAGCAGAACATGGTATAGCTCTCAAACCGATTAAAAATGAAAAGATGCTGTATGAGAAACCTTGAAGAAAAATGTAAACACATTGCCTATAAATGAATTTAAAGGAAAAAATGAACATTTTATATATAAATGAAATGCCAGGAAGAATCCAAGTTGTGCTCATAAACAGTAAGACGAGGTAGGTTTTACATATAAAGTTTCCAATATGAAAATTATCTACAATTAAATGTTTACTGGAAACTCTAGAAGTGATGCCAATATTATATTTGGCAAAGATTGTAGCAATGCAATGTTCAGTTACTACTTGGTTCTTCATTAGTCACAACTAAAGTTCCATCTGCCCAACTAATTAAATGAAGCTCCTTATGAGTTTTCAACTATATAACTGTATAGCCCAAAATTAAGTTGGAAAAAGGTAAATAACCTGGTTCCTATGGACTTGGATGAATGAAATAAAATAATAAACATAAAACAAACAAAACAAACAGGGGAACCCCCCCCCCCCAAAGATTTCTGCATAATCTCTTAGAATTCAGCAAATTCTTGCCAGAAAAAAATCCACAGAAAACATGTATTAAAAAAAGTATCAATGCCTGAATGACATTCAGAAAAGTACTGTAGTACAATTAAATTTAAAAATATATAATTTCTTGACCTGAAAACTAAGGAAGAAAGTGTTGTCCAGGAAATTGTAAAAAACAAATTGAGGTCTAGAAAGCCCCCAGGCAGATTCATTTTTGGGACTTAGATCTTAGGATAAAAATGGAAATCAATTTTTTACTTGTTTAATTCACTATGGCTTACATGCCAGTCTAATCCATGGAGACTCTGAGTTTACAAAACCCTCTCCAGTCAGAGGATTAAAAGCAGGACATCAAAACAACAAAAATAAGATAAAACAACAAATTACAACGACAGGAAACTTTGTGCAAAGAGCAAAATAAACATCACGCATCATCACAGAGGGCCTCCTTCTTCACCCTTCCCCACCCCAAGTATTTTGGAAAAGCAACTATACGTGTCGATGGCTTTTCAAAATGTTAACAGGGACAGAGTTAGTCTCGTCTCAGAGGGGAAGCTGTTCCGAAGACGGGGGCCACAAGTAAGAAGGCTGGTTCGTGGGAACCTGCAGCTGGCTTAAAAAGGGAAGCCAAGAGAGCTTCCAGATCTTATCGGATGGGCAGAAAGCAGTGGAAGTAGGCAGTCCAGAAAATATCCAGGTCTCAAGCTAAAGGAAAATTACACGAGAGCAGGGGAAACAAGTCCTTTTATTGAGATGCAGTTGCTTTTTAACCCATTAATACCTTTGCTCCCACTTTCCCCACCTTCTTATTCCTTCTTGATCACCCGTTGTCTTTGGTTTCCACTAAAAGTCTGTTTTTGGCTTGCAGAAGTATTTCCTGTAAGTCAATAAGAAAAGGTACATGCTACAAAGTGTACTCTAGCCAACTTACTGAGAGTGGCAGGAGTGTTTAGCCCTTAATAATGTAGACCAAATATGGACTTCCATTCTTTTCCATGGCTCGCTCTAAGCTTCCTCATCTTCAAAATGGTTTGGGACAACCTAGCTAATTCTACTTTGGTACTGTATATGGTACACATTTTTTCCAAGCAGTATTTGCCATGTTCAGAGGTTACTTTTTTATGTATACCCTTAAAACCACAGGTGATCATCTCAGGAAAATCTGAACTCCTTTGCACGAGTGCTTTACTATATGATCTGCCCTTGTTTTCGGAAACCTCTGAATCACGAAGAACTCATCCAAGCTTCCATTTTGTTTATCTAACATTCAAGGCATTTAATCAGCTTAGTACTTTGCCAATATGGATATGACTTTGCTGTACGAGTTGTCCTCATTTTGAATTTTTTTCTAAATTTGCAGCACTTCTTTTAGCAGTGAAAGTAACTCTATTGTAGTGCCAGAAAAGACAAAAGAAAAAAAGAAAAAAGCTAGCAGCAAATAGCATTAATGTATACTTTTTAGATAGCTTACATAATGATAGACCATTATGGAGAATATTAAATACATTTCCATGTTTTAATTCTTTTGAACGTTTCAGGTCTTTTTAAGGGACCAGTGTTAAATATTTTTATATCAATCTGCTAACTACCACAAAAATGTTTAAATAAAAACATTTTGAGTTATGCGTGATACATTGTATGAATACTCACTGCTGTCAGTAACAGATACATAATTTTCAATTTTTAGTCACCATCTCCTTTTATTTAGCATCTCCCATAATGGATTAATGCAATGTGGAGGTGGTTTTTTAAAGTCATATAATTAGAGTAGATAAAGTAGATTACCTATCATTTTGAAACTCCTAATATAATATTAACATTTATAGAGTACCTTATGTTGTTCCAAATACTTCATGTCCATCAAGGTAATAATACAATAATCCTGAAAAGTAAATTGGTTGCTTTGAGTCTGATAATGTGACTGTTGAGAACAAGTCTGACAGGATAGTGTTGCCTGAATATTCACCTGATTTTGAGTATACAGGGATCACATAAATAATCTTTGGGCTGGAATTCTATTTTCAATATATGGGGTTTAAGCCCCACTGAGCTCATTGAATGATGATAATGATCCCAAATCAAATAAGTGAAGGATGAAGACCTCTTCACTGAAGGTTATGGCCATAATCTACCATGCTGGTGTAGTTGGTAAAGAGATGTTTTTGCCAACTTCTCAGTCTAAGGCTGAGAGAAAGTGACTGCCCAAAGTTATCCAACTGGCTTTCATGCATAAGGGCAAACTAGAGCCTGGGTTTGCTCATTCCTAGTTTAGCACTTTAACCACCACATCACCCTGATTCTCAGTGGTATGTGTGTGTGTGTATCAGACTGAGGCAGAGAGCCAGAATGAAGACTTTTTTCATTGGAGTTAGATAGGAACCACATACCTGAAGTCCTAGTTGTTGTATGAGTGCTTTGTTAGTGCTTCTTAGCTTCTGCTAATACATTGTAAAGACAACAACATGTGGTAGAGATAAAACCTGAACTAAAGATTGCTCCTTCAACAGCTCATATCAGTTCATAGTTTTGAAGTTGATCTAGTTATGGCTAATCTTTTTATCACTGTAGAAATATGTTTGCGTAAAGTTGATTGCATATTAGATTTAGACTGTTCAAATTACCAGCGTCTTTGTGGATCTAATCTTGTAAAGACTGAAAAAACCACATTCTTATTGACATGGGAAAAGGCTACCAACTATCCATTCTCCTGAGACCAAGGCTGGCACCTTAAAAAAACTTACGGTATTGTGTCCTTCATGGACCCTAATGGATACATTTCTGTGATCAACAAAAAGAATTCCTAGATATTTAAAGCTGAAAATTATTGACCTGCACACTATGCATTCCTACCACAAAAGCATATCATCATCATCATCATCATCATCATCATCATCATCATCATCATCTTTCTCTAAAATGTTTCATAGAAAGTGTAATCTAAAGATTCTTTGATACACAACATTTCCATATGCAGCAACATCTCGATAGAGGTGCATTCAAACAGGCAAGTGCTATAATCTAGAAAAGGCTAAGTACATATAAAAGATCAAGATCTTGTCCAATCCACTCTTCTTAACCTCTGGGATGCCCGCCAACAGGATATGATCATAATAGTTCCCTGTCACTCAGTCAGCAGCTTGTATTCAAAGACATATTGCCACTTATGCCAGAAATAACCTTTAAGACAGGTCACCACTGATAGCCTTATTTTCTCTGAAGTTTCGCCTCTATTTTTATATTGCAGCAATGGCTGCAAAGTTTTTTCAGCTTGAAGCATTTTATGCTCTAGTTGCCATTCAGCAAGATCTGTTCATTATAAGTGGGTTAAGAAGGCATTTGATGTTTCACTGCACTAGTCTTGGACAAGGGGGATTTAAAGAGTCAGCATAAAAAAAAGGGAGAGACAAATGTTTCATTTTGTGTTTAATTGGGTATCTCCTTGGTATCCAGTTAGAAAATTTCAGTACTAACGTGACACACTATTCAGAAATGCAAGATGTATTACTGACTTACCATATGAAAATTGGTCTTTAATGGGATATTGGAATGGAGTAATTTGTCCACAGAAGGATAGAACTTTTGAGAAAGACTTTAAAATGATGCAAGGTAAATTATCAAAAGGTTTTTTTTCCTATATGAAGGACAATTTAGAGCTTGTAGATGCATGGAGATATAAAAATGGTGATGCAAAAGAATACGCTTATTTTCTGAAAGACATAAATTTTTCTCAAGAATCGATAAGTTTTGGATATCTAAGAATTTGGTTACTAGTGTTTACAAAGTAGAGATACTGCCAAAGACCTTTTCAGACTACATCCTAGTGATTTTAGCATTTAAACGGAAAATCAGTTCCTTCAGATGGAGGTTAAACAAAAAATTGTTGCAGAAAGATACAGTAATAAAAGATTGCAAAAAGAAGTTGAAATCATTTTTTTTACAACAATCTTAATAAAGGTACAGACATGATGATGGCTTGGCATGCAAGTAAAGCTTTTATGAGGGGACATTTTAAACAACATAATAGCAGGCTAAAAAAAAGAGAAGAGAAAACACAAGCAATTGTAGATAAGATAAAAATGAAAGAAGAATTAAAGAAGTTCCTAGAAAAGAAAACTATTTCACAACAAATTGAAGTCTTACAATGGCAATTATCCATGTTAACAGTAAGAGAAATAGAAGTAAAAATGAACTATGAAAAATGAAAGAATTTTTAATTTGCAAATCGCCATGTTGGCATATAAATTGAGGAAAGAAAAAGAGAAAAAAAAAAATTAAAATTACAAGATGGAAACACCAAAATAACAGGCAATTCAAAGATGCAAAACATATTTCATCAATATTATTCTAAATTATATAGAAGAAAAGAAGTTTCTCTGGCAAAGGTTGATGAATACTTAAAGAAACAGAACTAACTGAAGATTACAGAAAAATAGAAACAATTAATGAATGGACACAGTAAGGGAAGTTTGTGAACTCATAAAAAGGGCAAAAATAGGGAAAGTGCCTGAACCAGATGGTTTACCAGCCTATTATTATAAATATTTTGAAGGTGAATTATTACAACCATTCTTTTTGTAAGTGATGCATTCTATTTTACAGACTGGAAAGATACTGGGCAGTTGGACAGAGGCTATTATAGCATTAATAACTAAAGAAGGTCAGGATTTGACATCACCAAAAAATTACTGCTCAACACCATTAATGATTATAAGTTATTTACGATGATTTTAGCCGAGAAGATGAAAATGGTTTTACAGAACTTAATTCATGATCATGTGGTTTTTCATCTAAAAGACAGTTGAGGGATAATATTAGAAATGTATTGGACATTTTGGAATACCTAGAACAACATAATGAAAAACAAGCTGCTTTGATCTTTCTAGATGCAGAAAAGGCCTTTGACAATTTGAACTGGACTTTCTTGTTTAAAATTTTGGAAGATATGGACTTTGGTGAGAATTTTATTAAATGGGTAAAATCAATTTATACCTCACAAAAGGCACATATAATTGTAAATGGCGAATTAACAAAACATTGTGAGATACAGAAAGGAACAAGACAAGGATATCCCCTGTCATCACTGTTATTCATATTAGCTTTGGAAGTATTGAACAGAGACATAAGATGAGAGAATTGCTGGGGTGAGGATTAAAAGGGAAATGTATAAATTACGGGCATTTGCTGATGATTTGGTGATTGCTATAGAAGACCCTTTGGAAGGAATAGAAATATTAATGGAAAAACTAAAGATTTTGGTGCATAAGCTGGTTTTAAAATTAACGATCAAAAGACAAAGACGTTAACAAAAAAATATGAAAATAGAAAACCAAAAGAAACTGTTGGAAAAAAACCTGCTTTTAAGAATGAGAAAAAAGTAAAATACTTGGGTATTACTATGTCTAATATGAATTGTATGTTATTTTAGAAGGATTATGTTAAGACATGGAATGAAATTAGAAGGACATGTTAAGATGGGAGAAACTACAATTGTCACTGTTGGGGAGAATCTCTGTTATAAAAATGAATGTACTGCCCGGGGTGATGCTTTTGTTTCAAAATACCTATTTTGACAACCAGTGTATCATTTAAGCAATGGCAGAAAGATATATGTAGGTTTGTATGGCAAGGGAAAAAGCCAAGAGTTGAATATAAAGTTCTCGAAGATGCAAAGGAATGAGGAGGACTGGGACTGCCTGATTTGAAACTGTATTTCGTAGCCAACTGTTTGGTTTATATGAAAGAGTGGGTGCTGCTGAAAAATAAAAGAATTTTAGAATTAAAAAAGCATGATCTAAGGTTTTGATGGCCTGGGTTTTCTATGGTATAATAAAGTTAAGGTTAACGTATATTTTAAAAATCACTATGTCAGAAGTGCCATATTGAGAATATGGAATAGATATAACCCCAGACTATGCCTGAGAATGCCTTTATGAGTCTCAGCACAAGAAGCATTTTATAGGAAAGAAACAGCAGGTAAAGAGAAATGGTTAACCTATCAAGAGTCATTAGAACAAGAACATGGAGAATATAAGATGAAATCAAGAGAACAGTTGGCTGCAGAGGGATTTAGTTTTCAATGGTTTTTGTATGCACAGCTAAGAGAAAGATTTAAGATAGATAACAGGACATTTAGAATTGAGCAACAAAAGACAGAATTTGAAGCTGAATTATGTACAAATGATGAATATGTAATTGCTAAAATGTATAAACTCTTGTTGAAATTTGAAATGGAGGAAAAATAAGTGAAAGAAAGTATGATAAAATGGGCTAAGAATTTTGGACATAACTTTGTTGGAACAGTGGGAAAACATGTGGTTGAAAGGATTGAAGTTCACATTATGTTATAACCTAAAAGAAAATCTTTAAAAAAATGATGGTCTATGACTCCAGAAAAATTATCTAGAATGTATAAAGGTACCTCAAATTTATGTTGGAAACGTGGACAACATGAAAGGTCATTTTGTCATGTTGGGGGGATTTGTAAAAAACCAGAAAATTTTGGGTTCAGATACATGCACTGATACAAAGAATTTTAAAGACTAAGATTCAACTAAAACCAGAACTTTTCTTTGTTGGGATTAATGGACAATCAAATAGAAAAAAGCCATGGAAGATTATTTTTATATGTGATCATTGCTGTGAGACAACTATATGTGCAAAAATGGAAAGATTCTGAAATATCCACAATGGAGGAATGGTTGGTGAAGATGATGGGACTAGCAGAGATGGCAAAATTAACTTGTTTGCTTAGAGAAAGATCAATTACTAAATTTACTAGTGACTGGAAACTCCTTATGGACTTTTTTTGCTGAAAAAAGAAAAAAGTGAACCGATGATTTAAGGATTTGATGATTAGAAAATGTAGATTATGGAAAGGAGGAAATTTTGATGTAACCTTAGAGAGAGAGGGTAAAATATAAACTGCTGTTAGGGAGATTGGAAGCCACTTTTTTTATTATTCTTTCTCCTTCATCTTTCTTTTTCTTTTTTCTTTGTCTTAATTTCTTTTTCACTTTTCTATTATTTTTCTCTATTTCTCTTATCTTTAACTTAAATTTTGTATTGTTTTTACTCTCTGGAAAAACTTCTTTAATAAAAATTATAATAATATTATAAAAAAAAAATTCCCTTCTCACCCCTATGGGCGGTATGTGTCTTCCTCAATCTCAGGTCCTCTACCAGAGGCCTGGGAGTTGGAGGGTTCTGCGCAGTATCTTAGCTGTTCCTAGCACTGCACTCTTCTGCACAGAGAGCTCTGATGTTGTTCCTGGAATCTGTTTGAGCCATTCTCCCAGCTTAGGAGTCATGGCCCTGAGTGCTCCTACCACCACTGGGACCACTTTGGCCTTGACTTTCCACATCCTCTCGATTTCCTCCTTCAGGCCCTGGTACTTCTCCAACTTCTCATGCTCCTTCTTCCTGATGTTGCTGTCACTTGGCACTGCTACATCTATCACTACCGCTGTCTTCTGGTCTTTGTCTATTACCACGATGTCTGGTTGATTGGCCAGTACCGGCCTGTCCGTCTGGATCTGGAAGTCCCACAGGATTTTAGCCCTTTTATTTTCCATGACCTTCTGTGGAATCTCCCATCTGGACTTGGGGGGGTCTAGCCCATACGCTGTGCAGATGTTCCTGTACACAATGCCAGCTACTTGGTTGTGCTGTTCAGTGTATGCTGTTCCTGCCTGCATCTTACACCCTGCCACTATGTGTTGGACTGTCTCTGAGGCCTCTTTGCACAATCTGCACCTTGGATCCTGTCTAGTGTGGTAGACCCCTGCTTCTATGGATCTGGTGCTGAGTGCCTGTTCCTGTTCTTGTGCTGCTATATATATAAGAGTGGCTGGATAGCATAGTGGTTAGAACACCGCCTTTGGTGCAGGAGACGGGGGTTCAAATCCCGGCTGATACCTACCTTACCAGTAGGGGTCCTTGGGCAAAGACCCCCTAACGCTTCACCTGCCTACCTCAAATATGAGAGTGACACCAACTAAGAGAGTCATGCTGGCTTGGACGTCGCCAGGATTAACAAGGTCCGCGTCAGATGTTGGGGAACCAGGACAATCTGATGTTAAGTGGGCTACTGGAACAAACCATACATGGACGAGACAAGAGAACTTGGAATTGATGGAATGCTACTACAACAGCAGACCTAATGAGAGGGGATATATGAAACGTACGAGGGAACTATGGATAGACAGAAGGCCTACATCCACACTAACTGAGAAACAACTAGTTACCCAGGGCTTCAACATAGTGAAGAGGAAGCTGCTCTCACAACTTGAGATAGACCAACTCCACATTACAACCTGGACTCAAGCAGACCTAGAAGAACAAGCAGATGTGCAGCCAACACCTGAAGCTGGAATGTCACTGCCACCCCTTCCATTACAGAGCACAGCAGCTGATATGAGGCATAGGATCATGGATAAACTAGCTACAGTCAACCCTCGAGTCCGATTACCAAGGCTCAGTGGAGAAGTACCATCAGATAGTATGCTAGAAGATGCCAACAGAGCCCTCCAGATAATCCCTACTACCACCAAAACTGAAACCAATGAATTGGTATATGCTACAGCCGCTGTAATCCTGGAAATGCTTGGCTACACGATCAAGAAGAACAGCAGTACATACCCACCCTGGAAAATGAGATTGGAGAATAAGATCAAGGCAACTCGGAGAGAAGTCAGTCAGCTGGTGGAACTACAGAAGCGTGTGGAGATTAGGGATAAGACTCAGCTACTGAAAAAAATATATGGGCCTGACTCCATCTGAAGCCCTAGAGACTGCTAAACAAAGGCTCACAGCACTGGCTGCCAGGCTAAGGAGATACACTAGAGAAGCAGAGGCCAAGAAGATAAATGCCCTGTTCTCCAAAGAACCATCCAAAGTGTACTCCCAACTGCAGTGCAACCACAGAGTAACAGCTGAGCCACCAGCAGTGGAAACTGAACAGTACTGGAAGAACATATGGGAGAAAGAGAAGACACATAACACCAGTGCAAAGTGGCTGCAGGACCTGAAAGCAGACCACAGCAATCTTCCAGAACAGGAACCAGTCACCATCACAGTAGCAGACATCCAACAGCGGGTCAAGAACATGAAAAGCTGGACAGCACCTGGCCCGGACATGATCCACACCTACTGGCTAAAGAAACTAACAGCAGTGCATGAACGCCTAGCAGCACAGATGAACCAACTGCTAGCAGCAGGCTCCCACCCAGACTGGCTAACACAACGAAGGTCAGTGCTGATCATGAAAGACCCCCACAAGGGAACAGCACCATCCAACTACCGGCCAATAACCTGCCTCCCCACAACATGGAAAGTTCTATCAGGCATCCTAGCTGCCAAGCTACAAGACCATATGGGCCAGTACATGAGCACAGCTCAGAAGGGCATTGGGAACAACACCAGAGGCTCAAAACACCAGTTACTCATAGATAAAGCAGTTGCCCGAGACTCAAGGTCTAGGCAGACCAATCTGAGCACAGCCTGGATTGACTACAGGAAAGCCTATGACTCAATGCCACACACATGGATCTGTGAATCCCTGGCACTATATAAAGTCAACAGGACACTAAGGACCTTCCTCAAGAACTCAATGGGACTGTGGAAGACAACACTGGAAGTGAACTCAAGACAGCTCGCACAAGTGGCCATCAAGTGTGGCATATACCAAGGTGATGCACTGTCCCCACTGCTGTTCTGCATAGGCTTAAACCCCGTCAGCCAGATAATCACAAGGTCTGGATATGGGTACAAGTTCAAGAGTGGAATCACCATCAGCCACCTCCTCTACATGGATGACATCAAGCTGTATGCTAAGAGTGAACGAGACATCGACTCACTGATCCACCTTACATGGATCTACAGCGAGGACATTGGGATGTCATTCGGACTGGAGAAGTGTGGCAGGATGATAGTAAAGAGAGGGAAGGTAGTTAAGACCGATGGAGTGGAACTACCAGTGGGCCATATAGCAGACATAGAAACCAGCTATAAATACCTTGGTGTCCCACAGTCACATTGGAACCATGAGGAGGAGGCAAGGAAGACAGCAACATCCAAGTACCACCAAAGGATAAGACAGGTCCTGAAGAGCCAGCTCAATTGGAAGAACAAGATCCATGCCATCAACATGTATGCCCTGCCAGTCATCAGATACCCTGCCGGTATAGTGAGCTGGCCAAAGGAAGACATGGAGGCTGCCGATGTGAAGACCTGGAAGCTCCTCACAATGTACGGAGGTTTCCACCCCAAGTCCAACACCCAGAGACTGTACACCAGCCGCAAGGAGGGCGGGCGGGGTCTGATGAGTGTCAAAGCCACTGTCCTGGATGAAACCCGGAGTATCCAGTAGTACATCAGTAAGATGGCACCCAAAGATGAGCTGCTGAGAGAATGCTTCAGGCAGCAGCAGACATGGGAAGAAGTTCAAGTGGAGGAAATACCATGGCAAGACAAGCCCCTGCATGGGATGTACCATCGACAGATAGCTGAGGTGGCTGACATTGGGAAATCCTATCAGTGGCTGGAAAGGGCCGGACTAAAAGACAGCACTGAGGCACTGATCATAGTGGCACAAGAACAGGCACTAAGCACCAGATCCATAGAAGCAGGGGTCTACCACACTAGACAGGACCCAAGGTGCAGATTGTGCAAAGAGGCCTCAGAGACAGTCCAACACATAGTGGCAGGGTGTAAGATGCAGGCAGGAACAGCATACACTGAACAGCACAACCAAGTAGCTGGCATTGTGTACAGGAACATCTGCACAGCATATGAGCTAGACCCCCCCAAGTCCAGATGGGAGATTCCACAGAAGGTCATGGAAAATAAAAGGGCTAAAATCCTGTGGGACTTCCAGATCCAGACGGACAGGCCGGTACTGGCCAATCAACCAGACATCGTGGTAATAGACAAAGACCAGAAGACAGCGGTAGTGATAGATGTAGCAGTGCCAAGTGACAGCAACATCAGGAAGAAGGAGCATGAGAAGTTGGAGAAGTACCAGGGCCTGAAGGAGGAAATCGAGAGGATGTGGAAAGTCAAGGCCAAAGTGGTCCCAGTGGTGGTAGGAGCACTCGGGGCCATGACTCCTAAGCTGGGAGAATGGCTCAAACAGATCCCAGGAACAACATCAGAGCTCTCTGTGCAGAAGAGTGCAGTGCTAGGAACAGCTAAGATACTGCGCAGAACCCTCCAACTCCCAGGCCTCTGGTAGAGGACCCGAGATTGAGGAAAACACATACCACCCATAGGAGTGAGAGGGAAATTTTTATTATAATCACAAAGACTGGATATGACTACAAGTTCAGGAGTGGAATCACCATCAGCCACCTCCTCTACATGGATGACATCAAGCTGTATGCTAAGAGTGAGCAAGATATCGACTCACTGATCCACCTGACACGGATCTACAGTGAGGACACTGGGATGTCATTCGGACTGGAGAAGTGTGGCCAGATGGTAGTAAAGAGAGGGAAGGTAGTTAAGACTGATGGAGTGGAACTACCAGTGGGCCACATAGCAGACATAGAGACCAGCTACAAGTACCTTGGTGTCCCACAGTCACATGGGAATCACGATAAGGAGGCAAGGAAGACCGCAACACTCAAATACTACCAAAGGGTAAGACAGGTCCTGAAGAGCCAGCTCAATGGGAAGAACAAGATCCACGCCATTAACACGTACACCCAGGAACAACATCCGAGCTCTCTGTCCAGAAGAGTGCAGTGCTAGGAACAGCTAAGATACTGTGCAGAACCTTCAAATTTGCAGGCCTCTCGTAGAGGACCCGAGATTGAGGAAAACACATACCACCCACAGGGGTGAGATGGGAATTTATATATATATATATATATATATATATATATATATATATATATATCTCTGTGTGTGTGTGTGTGTGTGTGTGTTGTATACACACACACACACACACACACACATGAAATGAAAGATATATTACTGATATGAATCATTTGTAGACTGACCATTGAAGCCCAGCCAAACAGTTTATATACTACTTGGTAATACATTGTTTGGGCCATGTCAGGCCTTGCTATGTACCTCTGTGGTGTTTTTTTTTTTTCGAATCGGCCTTTTTGACCCATTGCCCAGGAATAAAAAGTGGTGGGAATACCAGTTGGTTTAATTCCCCCCACCCCACCTGCCCGAACATACACCCCAAATAAGAAACCATCTTTGCTTACAGCCTGTTGGAACAGCAAAAAGCAGATTTTCACATTAGATTCCATTTGGGAATGCCTCATGTTGCACACAAAGGTGACTAACTGATGTTGCCCACTGGTTTCCATGGTTACCAGATGGTATCTGATGGTCCATTGTGACACAAGAGCAATCCTGTTTTTTACTAATGGCATAAATATTCATAATTTTCGTGCTATTGTTAAATGTGTATATTTTAGTTAGAATAATTTTTTAGCTCTTAATTTCTTTGTAGGTTTGCTTCATGAACCAGGTTGGTTCGATGCATAGTGAGAAACTGTTTAATATTTTAAAATATGGGTTAAAGGTGACCTTGATGGAAGGCAAAAGAAATGTTTGGGGCATCCTTTAATTAATCGTGACATCCTGTTGTTAGGTGGCCAGAAATATAGATCTGGCTGTTTCCCTCTCTCCTCCAAAATTCCTTGTGAAAAAGCTTCTCTCCCTTCTTTTATACCTGGAGGGAATAAACTAGTAGCAGGGAAGCAGGTTTCAAGCTGGGCAGAATCTGGAAATCAGCTCCCACAACAGATTCCTCCGTGTAAAAGTTACCTGGGAATTTGCTCAGATAAGGCAGAAGGAGCAAATGAACACTTTCTTGTGGTCTGTAGAGTCCTTGGGAGCTCCTCCTCTTTTCCTCAACACCCAACTAATCAGTATCATCAAGAGGGCAAGACACAGGTAACTGCTTCCCCACTGGAAAGATTAGCGGAGAACCAGCCATCTCCGGTAGCTTCACTGGGAGGGAGTGGGATGCGTTTGAGTACTTCTGTATGCATGTGTGCATATGGGTGTATGTCAACTGCCTGGCACTAGCTGTATCCCTTAAGGCTGCTAAAATTTCCCATCTTTGACATAAATACTGAAGCTCTCCATCAAATGCCTGAACCTTGCTCCTAGGGAGAAATCTGCTAAAATTTAAAGCAGAGCTTTTTGGCTTGGATTCTGACATATGACATTATGAGTGGTTTGCAACTCCCCCCTATGTCTACTTTGCTATATGCTTAAAACAGAGTTAGAGGCTGTGTGGAAGATGTAAACTTGGTTCATTTGTGAACTGTGGTTCCCATCTGGAGACTCAGAACCTGCAATCTCAGAAGAAGAAATAACAGGTATAGAAAGTTCTTCTATACCTGTGTAGAATCATCCAGCTTACAATCTATGGGATCTGCGGCATCTTTGCATTCAAACATCTCTGTAAGGCCAGATTGTTGTAGTGGTAAAAGTGGTTAAAGCACTAGACTAAAACCAGGAAACTATGAGTTCTTGTCTCTTAGGCATGAAAGCCAGCTGGGTGATTTTGAGCCAGTCACTCTCTCTCAGCCCAACCCACCTCACAGACCTGTAGCTGCAAAGAAGTTAGGAGGTACACATGTTATGTTTACATATGTTGTCTTGAGTTACATAAAATAAGGCAGGAAATAATAATAATAACAATTATATCCTGCAATGATACCTTTAACACCATCAGACAATATCTGCCTAACCCAGGTCCTTGAAAGGTGGCTAAAAATGCCGATTCCAGTCTAAACATCTGGCTGACTTTGTGACCAACCCTCCTCCTCCTCCTCATCAGTGACAATACCTTTAACACTATCAAACAATAACATCTGCCTATCCCACATCTTTGAGAAGGACTCGATAGGTGGATAAAAATGCCAAATCCAGTCTAAACATCTGGCTGACTGTGTGACCAATCATCATCATCATCAAATAATAGGAAGACCATCGGCATTGACAAAATCACCATCAGTCAATTGCAAAAGGCAGCTTTACTTGGAACAGCTTGCATCCTGCAACGATACCTTCAACACCATCAAACAGCAACATCTGCCTATCCCAGGTCCTTGGGAAGGACTTGCTAGGTGGACAAAAGTGCCAAATCCATCTGGCTGACTGTGCAACCGACAATAATAGTACATTTCTGTTCACTTTCTGGGTTGTTAACAGTTCACCAGCCTTTTAATATTTGTGCTGCTTAGGTCCTAAATTCTGGTTCACTGGCATCTGGGTCCAGAGATATTGTATGCCTATGCCCATGTGTATCTGCATGTCAAGGAGGGAGGGAGGCTTACTGTCTTAATGTTCTGTTTTGTTCATTGCCATCAAAACATCAAAATGGATTTTCCCATATATTAAAACTCTGTGTGCTACTCATGAACGTGTACTGTATATATCCAGAACATTTAAAATGTTAGAAGCAGCATTTTAAAAATAGACTAATCAGATGAATGGGAAGAAGAAGGATTTTACAGACATAAGGCATTACCGAATTATACCGTGTCACTAGGAAAAAAAAAAATTGTATATACTTGCTTTATTCAGCACACTTACCTTTTCTATGTACTGTGACAGTCCCTACAGACATAAGACATTACTGAATTATACAGTTTCACTGGAAAAAAATTGTACAGTTGCAAGAAAAAGTATGTGAACCTTTTGGAATTTCATGGTGTTCTGCATTAATTTGTCATAAAATGTGATCTGACCGTCATCTAGGTCAAGAGTATTGACAAATATAATGTGCCTAAAATAATAACACAAAAACAATTCTGATCCTTCATGTCTTTATTGAACACACTCATTCAACATTCAAAATGCTAGTGGAAAAAGTAAGTGAACCCTTGGAACCAATAACTGGTTGACACCCCCTTGGCAGCAGTAACCTCAACCAGGCGCTTCCTGTAGCTGTGGATCAGACCTGCACATCATTCAGGAGGGATTTTAGCCCATTCTTCCTGGCAGAACTGCTTTAGCTCTGTCATATTCTTTGGACATCTCATGTGTATGGCTCTCTTCAAGTCATTCCATAGCATCTTTATTGGGTTGAGGTCTGGGCTCTGACCTGGCCACTCCAAAAGGCGGATTTTGTTTTCTGAAGCCATTCTGTTGTGGACTTGCTCCGGTGTTTTGGGTCATTGTCCTGTTGCATCACCCAACTTCTACAGAGTTTCAGCTGACGTACAGACATTCTCACATTATCCTGAACAATTTTTTGATACATTTGGGAATTCGTCTTCCCCTCAATGACTGCAAGCTGGCCAGGCCCTAATGCAGCAAAGCAGACCCAAATCATGATGTTTCCTCCACCATACTTTATGGTTGGGATGATGTTTTCATGATGATATGCAGTGCCCTTTTTATGCCAGATGTAGTACTGTGTGTTCTTTCCAAATAGTTCAATCTTTGTTTCATCAGTCCACAAAACATTTTGCCAATACCGCTGTGGAGTGTCAATGTGCTCTTTCGTAAACTTCAGGCATGCAGCAATGTTCTTTGTAGTAAGCAGCAGCTTCCTTCATGGTGTCCTGCCATAGACACCCTGCTTGTTCAATGTTTTACGTACTGTAGACTCATGAACACAGATGTTAGCCAGGTCCAATGATGCCTTCAAATCTTTGGCTGTCACTCGGGGTTGTTTCTTTACCTCATTGATGAGTCTTCGTTGTGCTCTTGGGGTCATTTTGACTGGGTGCCCACTTCTTGGTAGAGTAGCCACAGTCCCAAAGTGTCTTCATTTGTAGATTGTTTGCCTAACTGTAGACTGGTGAATTTCTAAGGTCTTTGAAATCACTTTGTAACCCTT
The DNA here is from genome assembly GCA_030867105.1 of Liasis olivaceus. Taxonomy (NCBI): domain Eukaryota; kingdom Metazoa; phylum Chordata; class Lepidosauria; order Squamata; family Pythonidae; genus Liasis; species Liasis olivaceus. The sequence goes on from CM061350.1 coordinate 83,707,405, forward strand.
TCCAGATTTATGTAAATCAACAATTCTTGATCGTAGATCCTCTGAAAGCTTTTTTTGGCGAGGCATGGCTCACATAAGCGTATTCTTCTTGTGCGGAGCAAACTCAAAAAGTTTGAGTGGTTTTTATCAGTCAACGTAGCTCTAGTCCACACCTCCAAGGCTTAACAAGACTCCAGGTGTGCTAACACCTGACTCCAATTAGCTTTTTTGAGGTCAACTCAAGGGTTCACATACTTCTTCCATTAGCAGTATGAGGTTTTTATGGTTGTTCTCAATAAAGACATGAAGGATCAGAATTGTTTTTGTGTTATTATTTTAGGCACATTATATTTGTCAATACTCTTGACTTAGATGATGGTCAGATCACATTTTATGACAAATTAATGCAGAACACCATGAAATTCCAAAAGGTTCACATACTTTTTCTTGCAACTGTATATACTTGCTTTATACAGCACATATACTTTTCTATAAACTGTGACAGTCCCTGATTTCTATTACAGATAATAGTAAATCAGGAGGGATAGTGAATTTCTCAGAAGATATAATGGAAAAGTAAATGGAACTGAAAATGTTTAAACTTAAGCTTAGGCAAAACTTTGGTTGATAGGAATGTGTTTCAAGGGCCACGGGATTGTGACTGTTGTTGTTTGATCTCCTCTTCCAAGGATGGAGAGGGAAGGCTTAACTACGTGAGAGGAAAAGGCTGTGACCCCAGACACCCCTCCCTCAGTGAGTCCCTGTTTCTGCAGCCCTTAAACCCCTGAAATGACAAAATGGCAAGGCTAAAAAGAGACAGACCAAAAAAAAAAAAAATCATTTCCTGGATATGATGGGAGAGGTCATGGATCTACAGGTCATGGATCCATAATTCTCTCACTGCTTGGAAAAGCTCATACTGCTTAATACACTTGCCTAGAACTTGCTAATCCAAATTGGAGGAGGTGTTGCCTTCCTCAGTATGAAGTCCAAATTGCAATAAGGATAATCAACTGCAACTGTTCTTCCTTACTATCCTGGATATAGAATGAAACAGTTTACTGTACATGGAACAAAGTGGCTGGATGAGAATGTGCTGTTACAAAGAAGGCAAAGAAGATTTTTTTCCCCCCCACAGGTCTTGCTGCCACTGAGCTGGGCATAAAATGGGCTCTTTACCACATTTGACAATATTCCTTTCTCTGGGGTCACTTTACTTAACTAGCCCAGCATTTCATTGCCCTAAATTCTTCAGAAAACCAATAAACCTGGCTGCCCAGAGTAGAGGACACATAGGAACAATCATATCAGTAAGAGGGACATTTCTTCTTCTGTTAATCAACCAGGGCTTCAGAAGATCATTAGCTCTAGTGGCTGGGAAATCCCACTAAGACATCAAGTATCTCTTTGTATCCATTAGTTTCTGAAAGTGGATTGGAGTCATTCTCCCTGAAGAAATAAAGAATGGTAGCAAATCTAAACCCTGTAAAGTAATGTTCTCTGACAACTGAATTCATCTGAGCCCCCTATCCCACCAGTCCACCATATACACCTTCATCTTCTCTAACAAAAGCAAATTTGAGCATCATGGCCTACATGTGCAGGGACAGATACAAACTGAGATAGGCTTATAGTTGCCAGGGAAGCAATTAAAATCCTGGGCTGCTCTTAAACTGGAATCTTCAGCATGAATAAAATCCATGCACACCATCAGTTTGAGGGAAATCCACTTTCATGTCCTGCCTTCAGCAAAGGGAGAAAACACCCATTCAATTGGCAGGCAAAGTACAGGCACAATGTGGGTGCTTGGTGGGTTGAGGCTTGCAGAGGAGCTGGGTGGGAAGACACACACAGTGGAAGGGGAAAGAGCTCGTGTGTGCTTACTAGAGGCTGAGGAGAAGACATAATCCAAGTTAGACAGTCCATAATCAGATAACACAAATGTCTTGAAAAGTTCCAAGGGAAGAGCCAGAGACTTGGTCAGGAACACACCAAGGTTGAAAATGTAGCAGGAATCAAGAGCAAGAATACAGAAAGCCAGATGCAGAAGTTACTTCTAGCAACAGAAAGCAGTTTCTGTGTGGGTTAAATCCTCTCCCCGCAGAGTGTGCACAGCTGAGGCTTTCCTTGCTCAGCAGATGCCAATAATGAGGCACTAGGCTTGCTTGCAGAATCAGCATCTTACTGCAAGGCACTTACTTTGATGGGGAGGATCCCGAGGTGGGGGCGGGGGGCGGGTTGCCTTGCTTTTTGGAACTCCTGTTGATTAAAGAAGGATCAGTGCTGACTGAGGAGGGACCTGAGAGGGCACCAGTGCTGGGTTCAGTGGCTGCCTGGTGGGACCTGATCTGCTTGCATCTTGGAGCCTGGCTCTGAAGCCATGACATCTACACTACCTGCAAGACCACTTCTTTTCTCTTAGGCAGAGACATAAAGATTAGTAACAGGAATAATCTCTATATTGTTTCAGCAACCCATCACTGTATGCATTGATTAGTATTCTGGAGCTTGCTAGAAGGATGCCTCAATAGTAGGAAAAACTCATGATAGGCTAAAGTGACTCTATCACTCTTTGCCTGTCAGATTTGACTTGCTGCTGCACTTGAAAATGTGGGCCCAGTTGAATTATCAACTCTTCCATTTTCATTCACACATGCCAGATTAGTTTATTCATCCAGGAACATGATGGATGATGGCTTTTTTTCTAACTGGTGATTTGGGATTAACGATAGCCTACGTAGGGTGCCATGGAGATAACCTTGGAGAAGCCATCCAGAAGCCATTAAGACAATTGGTGCAGAAGCATGTGTTTAAGCCCAGGGAAATGGTGGGAAAGTATTAGTAAGAGATTCAGACTGGTTTCCCCCAATGGCCTGCAGTATAAGAGGGGAAAGGAAAACACAGGCAGAATTGCAAGATTCTGTCACTATAGCCTATCTCAATAAAGTACAGTTTTAGTTTTCCTGATCTGTTCTACCTTGTAAGGCGGACATCTACAGTGGGAATTTTACTGGTTAATTGGTTTGGGGTTATGATCCTAAGCAGAAATGCTGCAGAATTCCCAAGTAATTCTAACTACTGTTTACAGTTCTTTCCAAAAATTCTTAGTCTTTCAAAGCCCCCTATTTCTTAGCACCAGCTTTTTTCATCTAGTTGGTCAGTGACTGTATACGTATTTCAGATTTTTTTTTTTCACTTCTTGCTCCTAATATGGCATAGTTAAAATGTCGGTTTTTGATGTGGAAAATATCAAGATAGTTTTGGAGACAGGCCTGCATATCATGGAGCAGGCAGTGATTGCCTTCCATATATGGAATCTCAATCACATAGTTCCATGAATGAAAATGTCAAATTTTATCAAGAAACTTAACACATGAAAAGCTAACAATATCCTCTAGGCTTAATCATGAAAAGCAAGTGATATATATATGGTTAGCTGAAAAAGAATAATGACTTGAAAGGTCTGGAAGAAGGTGTCCAAGGGCCAAATTATGCTTCCAGAGGTAAAAATTTGCTTTCATGAGGTGTTGCTGCAGAAATACATTGTTACAAAGTATTTCTGAATAAGTAAATGGAATCCATTGAATTAAGAATTCATCATATGTTATACTTTTAGAAATAAAATAACAACTGTGTCAAAGAACAGATCAAGAAAAGTTTAACAAAAGAATGGAAATGCACCCAAGCAGCTCAGATTAAAAAGCAAGCTAAGCTTTCTTAACTAACCCAGCTGCAAGGTAAGATGAACAGACTCTGGGTATTCTCAAAGAAAAAAAAAAAGATTTCAGTTTCAGTTGCTTGATGTTATTATTCCTACCATCAGTCTTGGAAAAATTATCAGTTGGGAAAATATTATACTCATATCCTTGCTGCTTTCTTGCTCCAAACTATTTGTTCCAATAGTCTTCCAGAACTGGTTTATCCTGGATAAAGCAGCCTTTGGAATTTTTACAAGCACTCATGTGTAATGTGTAGTTTTGCCATGAGATGAAATGAATTTGAAACAATAACTGAGATACTTCTTGAAAAGAATGGAGGATTTCTGTGAATAATGGAGTTCACATGAAGTCTGAAATGTACAGAAAGAATCAAGGAATGTTGTGAAAGAGGCCATGAAGTCATGTTGCCTTAGAGAATATATGGGATTATTTGTGGCAACTACAAAACTATACAGTGACCAGTAGGAAATTTCTTATTTTACCCCAGACAGGCAGTTTTAAATGTGGGCCTTGAGACTTTAGCAGTAATTTATTCTGAGCTGAAACTGATTAATTTTTGGGATTACCCTGTGAATCAAAATGGAGAATCATACTGGAGCAGTCTCCTTTGATTTGGTGCCATCTAAATTACAACTCCAAGATCCCTTTGAATTCTGGACATTATAACCCCAACAGATCTGCAGGGTACCAGGTTAGAGATGACAAATGGCTTACAACAACAACAACAATAACAATAATAATTTGCATTCTGAGCCAAGGAGAATTGTCTTTTTGCTCTCTGTTGTGTATGAGCTGAACTGCCTTTTTATCAGGGCTAATTGTACTGTCTTGCAAAATCTAAATTATAGTAGGTACATGCTTTGATATGATAATCCACATAAGGTCTTTGATATGGAATTAAAATCCAAATTAGCAGCCTCAGCATGACAGTTTCTCAAATGATAAGGCAATGAACTATATGATAGCCTTGATTCACAGCCAGTGAATAGCACTGCTAAAAATTATGGCTGCAAGAATGGGGCTCCACAGGGGAGAAAATGTAACACTCTGCTTCAGTCCAACCCCATCAAGAATGTTTAGGTAAGAAACAGACCACCACCATCACCAACCCCAGAAATGGTGAGAGATGTATCATGATTGTCCTGAGCTTCTTATTTATGTCAGAAAAACATACATTTGTTTCGGTAGCAAAGATATGCAGCTCATGGTGGGCATGTTACCTTGTTGGAGTTTTTTGAGCTTGGATCTTGGGCTGTATTTTCTTACAAAGCCTGTGTAGCTTGCTGAAATATAAGCAATTAGCAATACTGAATGGTAATTTCATGGATAAGGTATCATTTTATTTATTCTTTCCTGATAAAAGTCCGTATCTAGATATTTGAGGTAACACAGTGACTTCCTCTGCTCTTCAGGATATCTTGCAAACTACTGCTTTTCAAATTCAGCATTCCCACACCCATCAGTAATTCAGAGATAGTAGGGTTACCTTATTGAGCTGACATACGGCTATTGTGGAATATATAAGAGTGGATCATAAATAAAGTACTATAAGGATGCTTAAGAAAACTGTTATAATGGATGACTGGTATAAGGAAACAACAGTGAAGTGCTTCAAAATTTACTAAGTGCACCTGATGATGATCATCATCTATATCAAATGTGATTATTTTATATCTTGTTTCCATTCAAACAGCGAAATCCAACAGTAACTTTAACTGGTTAGGATGAGAAGAATTTACTTTATGCTGCTTTTGTGAAATTTGATTTTGAAAAAAAAAATGCTGCTTCACTACTTGCAACTTTGTAGCAAACTCAGATTATTCCATCACCTTTGAAGACTGTCAAGAAACTTCAATTAGTATAGGACATGGCAGATCTGGATGCTCTAGGCAGATTAGTCTGGTACTGGAGCATCTTTATTGGCTCCAATTCTCTTTGAACCCAGCTCAAAATGCTGGTGTTTTCCTCTAAAATCCATAAAGGCTTAGGCCATAGGAAGTTTTTCTATGTACTCTTTTTATGTAGTCAGAGCCTAAAATCAGCATGAGAAACCTGTTGAAAGTCTCCTCATGTTTTGGGTTGGAGAGCAGCTACTTGGGGCAACCTTTTCTGGCAGTACCTTCTCCCCAGCTATGGAATAATATTACCTTGGACAAATCTGCCTGGTGCTTATTTTATTATTTTTACCATAATTTTTACCAACCAAAACACATTTTATTCTCTCAGGCTTTCAGTTCTCTTGCACTGTTGCCCCATTTTTGGTAAAGTACTGTAATTTTATCAGTGTGTTTTTAACTATTTTGAGATATTCTTGTGTTTATTTTAATCTTGTCCCCTCTTAATTGCTCTTATTATTTTAAGTTGATCTGCCATGCTTGGATTTGATCTGGTTTTATTGTTTGTCAGCCTGAGACGGTTTTTTAAAAATTTATTTTAGACATAAGCAATTTTATAGACATCTGCATTAGTCTCCCCAAAAAGTCATTTCTTGAAGACAGAAAAATATGACATATGCCACTGGGGCATTATTACAGCAATATTTTGTTGGAGCATGTTTTCCTGAATGCCACTATTTTATCTTCATACACAAAGATTTCCCAGGGAGATATCTGAAAAGACCATCTTGTTTGCTTGTGTATGCAATTCAAATAGCACAGGAGAATCACCAACTTTAGTGAACTAAGGAGGACCTGACCTCACTCATCCAAACTATGTGGAAGCTTTGCTAAAGATTTAATGGCATGTAATAATCTGAATCTTTATGGAATACTACTATAGCTTAAAAATCAGAATGGGGCAGTTGAAGCAAGAGGCATTTTATTATCTTAAACCAAGAAAAAATAGAGGTCGGAAGTCCATATTTTATTGAATAATCCCAATACAGGTAGTCCTCATTTAACAACCACAATTGGCAACCTGGTTGTTAAACAAAACAGTCGCTAAGTGCAACTGTGACTGTACTTATGATCTTACTTCAGTTTTCCTTTGCTTCAGGTTGTAAATGCGAGGATTGGTTGTAAAGTTCTTTCTTCATCACTGTAGTAACTGCAAATGGTTGCTAAATGAAGCAGTTGCTAAATGAGGATTACAGGTAGTCCTCAACTTATGATGGCAATTGGGACTGAAATTTCCATCACCAAGCAATGCGGTCCCTGCAGTCCCGATTGCTGTCATTAACTAAATCCCACGGTCATTAGGTGAGGCAACTTCCTGCAGGCTTCCCACAACCAAAGTCAGTGGGGAAACCAGCAGGAAGCTGCAAGTCCCAGGTCAGCAGGCAGGTAAGTGGCTGCTGCCAGGTGGGGGAAGGAGCACGGGGGTGCTCAGGGGTGTGGGAGAGAGTTAGATAGGGTGTGTGAGGCTGCAAGGGAGGGTTGGAGGGGGTGTGAGAGGGTGTGAGGGTGTGTGTGAAAGGTATGTTGTGGGTCCAGTGCATGAGAGACATGGTGTGGGTTGGGGATGGAGTGCAAGGGTGCAAGGGTGTGTGTGAGAGGACTCCCAAGGACCGGAAGAAATTAGTAACAATGCACTGCTGCCAAGAAAACTGCAAGGTTGTATTTATGTAGTCACCAGAAGTCAAGTCTGATTTAAAGACATCTTTGCCTTCTTAATATAACTTTGATAATTCATGTAATTAAATTGTTTTTAAGTTTATGGGTTCCATGCAGAAGTTTGAAACATTTTATTTAAGCTACATAGAAATATGCTGAACACACATGTAGCAAAGGAGTAAAAGAATATACCACAGTTAAATACACATAACTCAATAAAAAGTTTTATTGATATCTTGAAGACAGGTTTATTATTGTATAGGCTTTCATGGACTATAGTTCAGTTTATTTGCATGGATGTCTGCTATGATAAATTAGACTTTAAGGCGCCACAAAATACTTTATTGGATTATGTGACTAATTTACATAACTGTGACTTGTATAATTCAGGTTGATTTATTCATGTTTCCAAATTAAAGGGACATTTAATGGGATTTTAAACAATAAAAGAAAATAATGAAGGTTGTGATATTTGGAGAAGACCAGAACTTTTTATAGAGAAGCAAGGACCTCTTCCCTTGCTCATTAATCTGCATACCCACCCTTTCTGGCCATACAAACACAATTTAAAATCTAAAGTTGTACTGTATAGAGGAGGTGATCAAAATGTATCTTTTCAGAAAAGATTAAATAGCAGTCAAGCAGGCATCCTCTGCCCACTGAGTCAGTCAGCTCGCCTGTGTTGTGCTTTTACTGAAAGTTTTTCCCAGCTGACATCTCTTACACATATGTGGTTCTCTCTCTCTCTCTTTCTCTCTTTTATTAAAGAAATTTTTGAAAGAATAAAAATACAAATTTTGGAAGAGAAAAGTAAGGAAAGTAAAGAAAAGTAATAAGTGGGAAAAAATGCAAAGGAAGGAATAGAAAAGAGAGGAGAGGAGAGGAGAGGAGAGGAGAGGAGAGGAGAGGAGAGGAGAGGAGAGGAGAGGAGAGGAGAGGAGAGAAAAAAATTATAAAGAAGTGGCTTCTGGTCTTAACCACAGTTACAAGTATATTTATATTGTACCCTCTCTCTCTAAGGTTATAACATAATTTCCTTCTTTCCATAGTCTACTCTTTCTAATCATCCAACCCATAAATAATTTTTCCCCCTTTTTTCAGCAGAAAGTCCATAAGGGGTTTCCAGTCAGTAATAAATGTAGTTATTGTTTTTTCTCTAATCAAACAAGCCAGTCTTGCCATCTCTGCTAATTCTGTCCTCTCGCATGGTGCTCTTTAGACTATATGAGAATCAATATTTGGAGAAATAAGATTGCTATTAAAATCTGATTTTAGCACAATGGTGATACACCAAGAAAATGTACAGAATGCCACATAATTAAGCCATTTAAACCCCCAACGTACAGAAGATAGATAGATAGATAGATAGATAGATAGATAGATAGATAGATAGATAGATAGATATCCCTTCCTTCCAGTATTTAGCTGAATTAGACAAAGATGTTGCTTGATGGGGGAATCTTTTTTTCATTAATATTCTAATAATGGAGGGGGGGGGGAGTAGCCACTTTCTTTTCCTTTGCAATAAACTCAATTTATTATGATAACCATAGAGGCAAACAAAACAGGAATAGTTTACTGCTATTCTATCCTTTGAGTAATGAAAAAAAGCACCAATTCTCAGTCTCAAAAGGAAACAGAATAGAACTCAAAGCATCAATTCTCAGTCTAAAAAGGAAATAGTAATAGAACTGGATCTTGGTTTATTTGTTCCAGGACTAGCAGCATCATTGGAATGAATCATCTACATAGGTACCCTGCCACACAGATAGTAATTTTAGTGAGTTGGGTGCTCCAGAGCAATTAGCTCCTATTACATTTACAAGTAATACAATATTCATGAGGAAATAGTACTTGTGGTAACTCATAGGAAAAGGGGAGGAGGTTCTGCAGTCTTCTTACAAACCATTAGCAGTAGCTTGAGGCTAATTTTATGCAGATATTGGAGGCTGCAGTGCCTCTAAACCAGGGATGATGATGATGATGATGATGATGATGATGAAGAATGTAAATTTATTATAACCACCCACTCCCATAGACTCTGGTGGCTTACAAATAATAAACAATAAAAAGTTAAAAACATACAACCCACAGGCAGCCTAGATTAAAACAATCAAATAGTAACAAATCAAACCAAATGAGGGGCCCCATAAACACATCAAGCCCAGGCCTGAGACCAAAGCCAGGTCATAAGGAGTTTTCTGAACTTTAGAAGAGACGGTGTTCTCCTTATCTCTGGGAGGATGCTGTTCCAGAGGGTGGGGGCCATGACAGAGAAGGCATAGTTTCTCGGTCCTATAAAGATGACAATATTTAACAGAAGGGACATGAAACCCACCCACTCTGCCAGAATGTACTGGGCAGGCAGAAACAGTTGAAGAAAGGTGGTCCATCAGGTATCCAGGCCCTATGCCATAAAGGGCTTTATAGGTAACAACCAACACCTTGAATCTGCTCTCCTTCTGGGCTGCAGGCACATTAGGAATTTTGAGAACATGTTTTGGACATTGTCACAAAATAGCTGCTATTGGGCGGAGGTGGGGATGGACATAGCTAGTCACATGATATCCATTTACCAATGGGAAAACTCCTCTTCAACCTTTTTGCCTGTCAGGATGGTATGGTTTCTACTGCTTTAGCTTATTGTCTTTTTTCCCCTGAATTTTTACTGGGCTGCAGTCCTCTATGCTTTGCATATTAAATAATATACAACCTAATAGTAGAGAATATGGGCTGAATGGCTCAGGGTTGAACTGCTGGGTTCTTGGTATTCTCTGAATTTTGTTGCTTTTCTGCAGATGTTTTGTTACCAAGCTAGGTAACATCATCCGTGCATAGGAGAGTGAAGTGTGTCAGAATTCCATGTTTCCATAGTATGGCTGACCAGATTCAATCACAGTTTCAGCTGAGAAACCATTGTCATTTTAGATCAATCAAAACATTCTAGGGAATTCTTGGAAGTTTGGCAAATCAGCCATCAGCTATAGACATAAACCCCATTTACATACCATTTGAAAAGTACAATCAGAAGATGGCTGATGTGGGTCTTCTGGGCTGTGTGGCCGTGTTCTGGAAGTTTTGGTTCCTAACGTTTCGCCAGCATCTGTGACCGGCATCTTCAGAGGACAGGAGCACAGACAGGACCGGTTCTCTCTGTGCCCTCGGAGACCGCTCCTGTCTGTGCTCCTGTCTTCTGAAGATGCCAGTCACAGATGCTGGTGAATGTCAGGAACCAAAACTTCCAGAACACGGCCACACAGCCCGGAAGACCCACATCAGCCATCGTATTCCAGCTGTGAAAGCCTTGGACAATACAATCAGAAGCCTAGGAAGGAAAGAAACAGCCTCTAACACATCCCCTCCAGCACCTAACACCCAGATAAGCAGGAAACAACTCCAGATTAACAATTAGGGAACGAACAATATCATAATCAGTGAACCATCAAGGAAGAAACCACATTTGAAACAAGACTGGCCGGACAAGCTACTACACACTGTATAAATAATCAGAAAACTTCATTCTCTGTGCACTGATTATGTTACCTAGTATGGCAACAAAACATCTGCAGGAAAAGAACCAAACTCAGAGAAAACTAAGAACCCAACTTTATATAACATATCTGTGGCCCAGAGGTGTTTGTTTGAAATGCTGCTGCTGTTGCTGCTGATCGGGGTGGTGATTGCAAACATCTCAATTTCCTTTTTCAAATTGCTTTAATATACAGAAAGAAACATACAAAAAAGGAAAAATAAACAGAACCATATATAAAAAAGGAAAAGGAGAAAGGATAAAATTATGTAATATGTATAACCCCTCCTCCCCATTTTTAAACACAAGATTAACCATATTATTTTTCCGAAAACCTTATCAACATTCTATGGGATAATAAACCCAACAGGGCTAACCCCATCTTCATCTTACAGTTCCAACATAATGAAGTTGCTATTAGCCCTTTTTAACATTCTCTGAGATATCCAATAAATATGGGGAAAAAAATTATCTTAAGAATAAATGAAACACTCATGTTTGAAAAAAAAAATCTTAAAAAATATATAATCAAGTGGGATACTGAGCTTTTCAGATGCTAAGGAAAGTATCCCCAGGTACATTAGTACTCACGAGCCATATAGCTTTAAGCAATCCATCCATGGACCACACCTAGTGGATAGCCAACAGGGATTAGTTTGAAATGGAATATCTACTTAGCATCCTTTGTTTTCTTTTGTTTCCATGGAAACTGACACATCAGCACTAACCCATTATGATCAAGCAGAAGGAAAAGTTCTATTAACAGACAGGTGTAAAATTCTGCTATGTGGCTTGCTGAATATAAAGAATTACAAATGCTGATACTGAAAAAGGGAAATTGAAAAAAGAGCAAGTGCTGGATTTTTGTAGAGTACCTTACAATGTTTATGCATGATCAGCAGTGTATAAAAGGCTTGGTTATCTTCTGGATGAGATCTAATGGTGGGAATATATAACTTCTCTACTATTATCCATACCTAAAGGGAAAGACTGAGGGAAACCCTTTGTGTGTGAAATAAACATTTAAACATTTCCATCTTTTATTCTCTGGAAAAAGCTTTAATTCTGGGAAAGGTGGAAGGAAAGAGAAGAATAGGATGACCAGCAGCAAGGTGGATGGACTCTGTTACAGTGGTGATGAGTGCATAATTGGAAGACTTGAAAGAGCAGGTTAGGGATAGATTGTTATGGAGAAAATCCATCTATGTGGTTGCTAGGAGTCCAAAACGACATGATGGCACATAATCAATCAGTCAATCAATCAATCAATCAATCAATCTGTTATTTACATCACAAGGATTCTATGTGCTTTTCTTCAAGCTTCCTAAACTTCTGGAAATCACCTGAAGATCTGGCTGACTTGTGTGATGGGGTCTGGACTAAGTTTTTAGGGATCTGATACACCAAGATGACTCAATATTTCCTTGTCACATAGAAGGATCCGAGAAATTCATGGGCAGTGAATTTTGAAAGTGAATTTTTCTTCAGCAGCCTTAGTAAAATAATATCACTCAGTTGGAAATTAATTGTTGTAGGCATATTGAAAATATAAATTTAATCATATTTACTGATTTAGTTAGTGAATGCCGAAATGGAACACCTATGCAGCTTGCATCTTAAAACACACCAATCAAAATACAAAATAAAACAATTAAAATGCAAATTATTGAGACTTAACACTTAGGTGAAAGAGATGTAACTAAATTTATCTCCTAAAGGCATAGAAAAATTGGTGCCCAAGCCATTTCCATAGCTTGGAAGTGACACACAAGAAAATCTTCCCCACAGTTATTTATATAATATGGCTGGCCAGATATCCGAAAGGCTACTTTGATTTTTTGAAATCTTGAGCCAAGAGCCCTTTGAAGTAAAATCATGAAGCAAAGCTGAATCTGCTTCTAAACATCAGACAGAATCAGCACATCACTTTGCTGGGTAACTGGGGCTTAAGTGCAACAGCTCTTGATGTCAAAGCAAACAGCCTCACTAAGGCAGATTTACCCTGCTTCAAACTATCAAGATGGGTTGCTGGACCAGGCCTCTGCAAGAGGATTTGCCACTTGAGAAGGATCACAGTGTCTTGGTATATCACTCCACTGAGATGGCTCCAGGATGAATGTATATAGCCCCCAAAACAGGCTTCTGCAAGTGAGTTCTCTTGCAGATCTGAAATCTGGAAGATCTATGACTGGAAAGCTGCTCCTTCAAATTGTCTAGTCCTAAGCCATTGAGGGGTTTTGAAGGTTAATGTTTGAAATGTGTTAACCTTTAAATGTGGCTAGGAAGTAACTGGTACATATCTTTCAACACAGGCATCTTGCTATCCCTGTTTTATGCACCAGATAGCAGCCTACCTATTGGAACTTGTCCAATTTGGAGATCCTGGGCATTTTTTTCAAGAACGGCCCCACTTAAAGCACACTGAAGTTCTTGTGTGCTCCTTACCACAGTCACCACTTGGGAATTCAGTGGCAGCTGAAGATCAAGGAACACTCCCATGCTATGGATTCCATCTAGGAAAGGTCGAAGCCCAATCTTTGAGTTTAGTGAGTGTTTATGTATATGTGTGGGGTGAACGTATATATACACTCACACAGGTATATAATTTTACATGTGCTTCTTGCAGCAGTCTTATGAAAGGCTAGTGGCGTTTTCCTTGGATTGTAGATATACAGTATGTTTGACATGTGAAAATAATGGCTTGCATAAAATTCCATTGCAATTGCATGGATGGGGAAAGATCTGAGTTGACATTTTCCTACCTCACAGCCCATATTAAAAATCAGCTTCCCTTATTACACATGACAGTGTTTATACAGTGGAAATGAGATTCCTAATGAAGAGGATGTAGGTGGAGTGATGTGATTGCTAACTGTGATTAGCAATCAGATCTAGAGTGATTGTGGGGCTAGGAAGCTTTTTGTTTTTTTTTTAAATCCATTTTTATTTCAAAATGTGAAGTCTTCTGTTTATTTGGAATATATTTTTGAAAAACGTTGAAGCATGCTTGGCATAATAAGGGTTTTGGCTCCAGATCATGGATGCCTGTCTTGAAATATTGTCAGAGCCAATCTGCTGTAAAATGTTGAGCAGGTCTGGCCCCCAGTCTGAATTTCCCAGCCCATCCCCCAAATCTTTAAAAAGTTTGTTTCATTCCTTTGAGCAGCTATATACCAAGTATGTAGCCCTCTCAAAGTGGTTCAACAAATAATCATAAAACCAATAAAGAATAAGAATATAATACAAATTAATAAGATGTTCAAGCAGCACTATTCAGACAAGTATCTGCCATACAGCATTATAAACATTTCTTTTGCAAAGCATGGGCCTCATCACTGAAAAGGAGCACATTTATTGGGGGAACCAAATATCTTTGCTACAGAAGATAACTGTGTAATGAAAGGACCACCAGAGATAAAGACCCTTCCTTTAAACCAGTGTTTCTCAAACTTGGCAGCTTTAAGATAGGTGGACTTCAACTCCCAGAATTTCCCAGCCAACATGGGGAATTCTGGGAGTTAAAGTCCACACATCTTAATGTTGCCAAGTTTGAGAAACACTGCTTTAGACTCTCCAAGCTGATGAACTCTGCTGGCAGCCTGATCTGGGAGACCCAGGGCACAAATAATGGTAAGTAATCCTTCCAAGGCAATATCCCCTCCTCTATCTGTCCCTCCCTCTGGCACCATTCTCTCCCCCTCCCTTTCTGGACTGAAGGTGACACCAGAACAAATGCATTGCTTTTAGTTTATTAGTTGTTGTTGTTGTTATTATTATTATTATTGCACTTTAGTTATGGACATTCCTAGCCAACATCTTCAAATGCCATGGGTGTCTTGGCAGTGATATTCTCCACAAACCTGGTGGATACTAGGTAGGGAAGCCTATTTGAATAAGTGTATTTGGGTTTCATTCTTAAATACTAGTGAACGCTGAACCCCCTGAGCACAGGGGGACTTAATTCTGTGCAAACATACACAGGATTATATTGGCATCTGGAAGCAGATAGCTTTTTCCTCCCAGCAAATTTACACTGATGAAGGCATTAATGCCATGGTATAAACAGCTTCCCGCAACGATTTCTTTTCATTATTATTTTTCTAAGCTTCAAACATTTAGAAAACCTGTTTAAATAGAGATGACAGGGGAATCAAAGAAAATGTGTTTACACTGTGAACAGTCGTCCCTCTTTTCTCCTGCACTGAACACTGTCAGAAACAAGGCTATCTTGAAGTCTTGTATCTTTGTCTCAATGGTGTTAAACTATTGCAGCAGATAAGAATAAGAGTTGCTTTACAGGTATCTTCCTTCATAGATGGGTATCTGGCAATCCAAACTGCTTAGTGCTAGGGATATGCAAAAGCAGCATAAATCTGAATGTGCATTCACTGGCAATCTTAACTGGACAGGATTACAGACTGCTGGTTTTCTTAAACTATAAGGAAAATAAATAAATGTTATATATTTCGTACATAAAAATATCTAAAACTCTTTTTGTTCACCCTTTGCCCTGCTATGTAGATCATTTCTATTAAATGTCCCCTAAGGTATGCAAAATAATATAAATCTCTTGAGAAGCCTTTTTAGGGGGAAATTTCCATTGTTTCATTCCATTTTATTTAGCACAGTCTTTTTTTTAAAAAAATACATTTTTGGGTGTAAGTTTTTTTTTTTAAATGCATTTTGTTGACAACTTTCTGAAACCCAATTTTATAATTCTGAGATATTTCTCACAATTTTCTTTTAAATGCTGATTTTTGACAGGAGAAAGGTGGGAACTAAGGGACTTCAATCAGCGTGTCAGCAGAATCCAATTTGCAAAACTGGATGTGTTTTATTAGCCATTGGGGGACGGAAGCAAACTTTGTTTCCTTGTGAATGATGTAAGTAGAAAAGAAATGAGAACCCTCCCAAGCCTATTCTCCCTCTCTTGGGCTTTATAAGGGCAACAAGAATAGCTGAATTGGCTTCCTTTTCTGGGCTTCCCCTCCCCTCATCGCTTCCTATTCTGATTGGGAAGCAGAATGTGAAACATATTCTGTTCCTTTGATGTGTCTATTCCAAACAATTTTGCACAATGGGATACCGGAAATTTAAAATCTCAGCATACAGTGCTTCAAGATTAATGCAAACAGCCTTTGACAGCCCTCCTCCAGAAAAATTATATGCTATCCTACAGAAGAACAGCTGGCCTGCTGTGTAACATCACATTTTCCAGGTGTTTCAGATGACACAAACTGCTTCCATTTATATTTCCTTTTCTCCCTGTACACTAGAAACATTTCCTTCTTTAAAAATATGCAGTGAAAAATAAGATCTAGTTGCAGCTATGTTATTGCATATGATGCTGCTGCACTGTAAACCTACAATAGATATACAAGGAGAAATAACTTGATTTGTAAATATCTACAGATCAAGGAATATCCATTTATGACAGTCAGAATGAAAACATGGTAGCCCTCAACCATGAGAAAATCCGTCTAGATATTGTTTTCTAAAACTGAAGATGAAGAAAATGTTGTACTTTCTTCGCTGCACATCAGGTAGAAACTAACTTCATGGGTTTTTATATGTAATATAACAAAATTTAAAATCTAGTTGATATAAGTAAACTAAATTGCCATGGAGACCAAGGTGAGATAACAATAAGTCTGCACTAGGAATTGTTTTAGAGGACACCTTTTGGGATGCAACTGACAGTATTGTTAGGATACACATTTCTTCCCTAAAGAATCTGGACAAATATAGGTAGACCTTGTTTAACAACTGCCTGTTTAATGACTGATCAAAGTTACGACAGTGCTGAAAAAGTAACTTTATGACTGGTCCTTGCACTTACAATCATTGCAGCACCCCCGCTGTCACGTGATCAAGATTTGGGTTCTTTGCAACCAAAGGGCATTTACAACCATTGCAGCATCCTGTGGTCACATGATTGCCATTTCTGCACTTCAGAGCCAGCTTCCAATAAGCAGAGTCAACGGAGAAGCCAGCAGTAAAATTGCAAGTCACAGTCATGTGATGTCTCACTTAATGACAACAGCAGAAGTGAGGTTGTAAGTCTGTTGTGGTCATGTGATGTCTTGCACATGATGTCCAATCACTGCATCACTTAGCAATGGACTTGTCGGTCCCAATTGTGGTCCTTAAGTTAGAACTACTTGTATTCCCGTCATTGAAAGAGGAATTCTTTGGAGCCAGTGTTTCCCCTGGCAGTAGCTGCTTTCTACCTTCTGGATTAGTTATATGAAAATTTTTACCCTATCAGATATTAGAAGTAGTCATGGATTTAGCCACTTTTGGATGTCATTGCAACCAAGGGATAGCTCTTTAAATGACTAAGCAGATATTTTTGGAAGGAGTATAAAAATTACTGAAAAGGGGAAGTGTGGTGGATTGTTTGAATAGAGACTATTTCTCTCTCTCTCTCTCTCCTTTCTCTCCCACACACACACACACACACACAAATACATAGAAGATTTTGATTCAGGATAGAAGAGAGAGGAAGTTTTGTTTCTTATTCTAATTGAGGGAACACATGAAAAAGTGCACCAAATTCGTGTGATGATCTTTTAATTTATAAGCACCTTTTATTTTGGGAATGCATCACATAATTGGATCATTTCATCCATGCCACAACAGGTATTTCAACACTCCAGTGCCATGGAACAGGGTACTATACAGGGTTTGCAAACATTTCAGAGAACACTAAATGGTAGCAGAGAGTTTGAGCTTTCTGTACCTCTTTGCTGCCATCTCATGTTCATCCAGATTTTTGCAGCCAAATCTGGTACCTCTACTGTGGAGGTACCACTTAGGAAAAAATGGGTCCCACATCTTATGAACAAAAGAGCACAAAACACTTAAAATGCTTTTATTATGGCATATCAAAGTATGTTATGCTGGTAAGATCATTGATAGTGTCAACTCAAATTGGCAATGGCATTTTTAATTCTTAGGCCATGAAAAGAGAATCAACCATGTGTCTGAACAGGAGGGGAAACATGTTGGAGGATGGGTTAAGCGCTGTCTATATCCATCTGGTTTAAAATCTTGAGCTGACAAAATGTGTCCCTTTCTACCTATGAACTTGATTCATATAGACCTAAAGCAAAAAAATAAAATAAAATCAATTTTTAAAATGCCCCGTATTTTTCAATTTGGTCAATGTTAAATTTCTGTTTAAAAATCAAGTTCCATTTTTACGTGTGTATTTTCTGACATGCATGGGGATATGTGTTCATTTTATTTTTTGGTTTATTCTGTTTTTGTTCTTGTTTTTTGTGTGTTTATTTTTGTTTGGATTATGTTTTAATTATACATTATTTCTGACTTCTTGGTTTCTAAAAGCAGTGGGATTTATTTTTCAAAAAGCACCGTCTGCCCCCATTCCTGCAAAGTGAAAAAGTGTTCTTTCTGAAGGATTTTTTGTAACAGACAAGTGCTTAATGTAGCACCAGTGCACCATTTCACTTGGCCTTTTCTCTTTCATACCCTTGGAACCTGATTAATAGATTTGGAGAGAAAGATAAATCCAGGGATAACATTCTTGCTCACTTAAGAGAAAGGGAACAATATATTATATAGAGAGTTTTAAAGAAAGCAGGGTACCAAGATTTGACATTTAAAACAATGGATAGGCATTCTTTTCTGTAAAGAATTTCCAGCACAAGCTAGTAGTGGGAAAATATATTTCTTTTGGATCCTTCATATTTTAAAATGGGCAATATTAAGGCCATGTCCTACATGTCACTGCTGACAAGTCAGCCATTTCCCCACTTAAGTGACCCATTCCCTGTGATCCATAGCAAAGGAGTCTTCAGTGCTGTCTTGTCCAGCTTTTATTTTATTTATTTAGATAATTTATATGGCTGCCCGTCTCACGGAAATGACTCTGGGCAGGGAACACAGACTAAAAAACCCCAATCCTCTTATTCCTATTCTGGCAATACAGACGACCAGAAGGAATTAGTTTAGCCATAAGCAGCCCAATAGCTGTTACACAATTACAATGCCCACCATAGTTATTTGGGGAAATGGGATTAGGACCAGAGGTTGCTGTGTTTTGTACGATGAATCCAACATAGTATGGATAAGAATAAGAATAATGTATTAAAC
Organism: Liasis olivaceus; assembly: GCA_030867105.1. NCBI lineage: Eukaryota > Metazoa > Chordata > Lepidosauria > Squamata > Pythonidae > Liasis > Liasis olivaceus. Next base: position 83,726,301 of record CM061350.1, read on the forward strand.
TTGTATGTTGCCCGATCCTCAATGACTCTGGGCAGCTTGCAATAATCAAACAAAGAAATTACAATAAAATTGATAAAACATAAAAGTTAAAGAGAAAAGATGGCAAGCATGATTAAATGAAGGGTCCCACTGTCCCTCGCTAAAGGCCTGGGTGAAGAGCCAGCTCTTCATGGCTCTTCTGAACAGCAGCAGAGTGGGGGCCATCCAGATATCAGGAGGAACCTGACATTGTTTAATTGAAGGAACCCAGCACCTGCCAATCCTGCAGGATCGAATCAGCTGAGAAGATGCTATAGGAGGCAGATGGTCCCTCAAGTAACCAGGCCCTATGCCATGTAGGGCTTTATAGGTAACAATCAGCACCTTGAATCACACCCAAGGCATGGCCGTTACATTATAGGAAGTAGTATGAAAAATTGATGAGGAATATATAAAACTGATTTTCTGTGACTTGGCAAAATAAATAAAGGAAAAACCATTTTGTGTTTTGCCTTTATTTATTTATTTCATGCATCTGTTAGCACAGAATTATTGGGATGAATGTGCATTTTAAAGACAAATAGCTGATTAACTATAACAAATGAAAACAATGGCTATGTATTGAAAATATCTGGTGCTGCTTGAGTCCTCTGATAAATATCAAAAATGGCTATTTTGCATGTCCTTTCTATATGGGAATAAATAATGGAAATAAAGATTAGTTTTGGTCATTCACTGAGATATCTTGGTGGCCTTTAAATTTATAGTAAATACTAGGATAATCTACCACCCTCTCTCAAATGCATAAAGTGTCCACCTGAAAATTACAGAAAAAAATATGTAATGATTTGTCAGTTAGCCAGCATTAACCCATTATATGTTTCAACTTTAGCACTATGCAAACACAGTACATTACAGTACTGCTCAGAGCAATTGATCAATTACTGGAAGACACTAGGTTTAATTGTAACCTTTTGTTACTTTAATACTTTGTAAATGTCACTGCTATCCTGGCTGGGGAATTCTAGGAGCTGAAGTACTTCTCAAAGTTGCTGAGGTTGATAAACACTGGTCTAGACCAATTCTTTTATTCTCAGTTCATTTATAACAGCTAATATTTATTGTGAGGCTACTGGAAATCCATCAGAAGCAATGTTGTGCTATGTTACCCTCTAGCAAATAATTTTCTTTATACCCTCAACTGGACAGCTCTAACTATAGTTTTGATGCTTTAATTGACAGCAATGCCCCTAATGTTTAAATATTTTTTTAAACAAAGCATTTTTCCCTACTAAGCTAGTAATCATGATTTTCAGCACAAAAAATATGAACAGGTGTCCACTTCATTTTTTTTTAAAAAAAGCAAAGTCAGATTCCATCTAATGCAAACATAGTACATCAAATTAACCTCTCCCCACAAGCAGTTTGAAATGTCTTGTCAAGATTGCTTCTAAAAATCACACTCTTTAAAAATGCACAGTGTTTTGCCAAAGGCCATAACTTTACTAGAGATGGTATTTTCCTTAATACAAAACAGCTTTGGAAGGCCAGAGTGTAAACGCTGGAGGAGAAGAAAAAACCTTGCTGGCTTCAATGCTCTCCATAATTCCAAAACCCTTTCTCTAAAAACCACACAGTTATATGAATTGCTAAGCTTCTGCCAAATGGTTGGCAACCCAGGGTTTTGATTGCTGTCAGTGTTTTCTAAAACCGGGCCATAAATTCTGTATTTCAGGTATCTTGCAAATATCAAAGATAAATGAAAATTTGCAAGTCTAGTAGAGTTTTCCTATATTGCCCAGGGCAAATGACTAGAAGGCAACTCAATAAACAGAAGTTTTTGCAAGTTTGAGTAGGTCTTCATCACTGTAATTATTACATGTAATATTATTACTACTGCTAATAACAGTTCAGGAGCAAATGCCACATTGTGTAGTAGCATATATTTAACAAAGTTCAAAGAGCTCCTTTTCCTGAGCAAGACATCCTTGGCATCAGAGAAGGGATAGGCAGGAATTTTCGTCCACTCTTCTGAAAATCCAGTAGTGATAGAAGCATTGGAGGGGAATATCAGAAGGAAAAGAGACTGTAGGAAAGGGATAAGTATTCCTTCCCATTTCCTGTTCTGTCTTTGATGCAAATTGCCTCTTCTTACAGTCCCATAGTTGCTTTCCTATGAGGGAGTTAATGGGCTGCCATATTGACTTCTGCTTACAACAAACATCAGCTTTATCCATATGGAAAGATCTCAGGGAAGAGAGTGTTCCAAAGGGCAGGCACTGCCTAGATCCCACTAGGTGGCCACATGTGAGGGATGGGATCTGGAGCGTATCCACCCTGTCAGATGTAGTGGAGTAGGCAGTTATCCTCAGGTAGAGGTGATCCCACAAGTAACCTGGCCCTATGCCATTTAGGGCTTTAAAAGTGAGAACCAGCACCTTGAATTGTACCTGGAAAGAAACTGGGAGCCAGTGTAGTGGTGTAATGTGGGCAAACTGTGAAGCACCCAAAGCTGCATATGCTGCTGCATTCTGGATCAGCTATAATTTCTGGATGGTTTTCAAGGGCAGCCTCATATAGAGTGTATTGCAGTAATCCAACTGGGAAGTGACCAGGATATGAGTGAAGGTGAGCAAGGCATCATGGACGCAATTGGTGCATTAGAGAAATCTGTGCATAGGCCCCCTAGTCATGACTGCCATCTGTCTTTTGAGCAGGAGCTGTGAGTCCAGGAGGACCCCCAAATTGTGTACCAGCTCCTTCTGGAGGAGTACAACCCTGGCAAGAGTAAAGGTGGTATCTCACTCAAACCAGGGGGACCAAAAATGCAGAGCCACTCTGTCTTGCTAGGGTTGAGTTGAAGCTAATTTTTCCCCAACCTAACCCTTACAGCCTCCAGACACTGAGCCAGCACCAGGACAGCATTGCTTGGTTGGCCAGGGGTGGAGATGCACAACTGGGTATCATCAGCATATTGATGATACTGCCCCCCATGCCAGTGGATGACTTTTCCCAATGGTCTCATGGAGATGTTAAAGAAGAGGGACCAAAGGCCTGGCCCCTTGGGCACCCCACATTGCAGGGGCCTAGGGTTTGACCTCTTTCCCCCAGCAACACTGACTGGAAACTGACACAGAGGAAGGAGGAGAACCACCATAAAACAGTGCCCCCGACGCCCAACCCTTGGATCCACAGGATACCATCATCAATAGTATTGAAAGCTGGTGAGAGATCTAGGAGGGCCAGAATATGTGCTGACGAAATGGTTTGTGGGGCCCCCTCTCACTGAGGCAAGTTGGCTGCATAGATTTGCTGTTAAGTACTGGGCCAACTATGACATCAGTTGAACAGTAAATCTGAGTAAATTACCTAGATATTCTTTATTTCTTGCTGCAGGCTTGATACAGTTTTGATTATATTCTTGAATGCAACTTCAGCTCAGGAAGTAGGAATCAATTCTAATAAGGCCTGTAAATGAGAAACAGCACCAAATCCATGTCTCCATCTCTGTGTTCTGTAATTTAGGCACACTTTTGTGGGAATCTTTATTTCCTCCCTAACTTGGCATGCAGACACCTACTTGAACTTGTTACTTTTAAATAAACACTTTCCCCCCCCATTCCTTTAGAAGCATTTCTATACCAGTAACATAACTGGATCAGATGCCATATTTCTAAGTATAGAAGTTGTGTTTTTAAAGCCTGAGCTGAATGAACGCAATGGATTCAGGATGGACTTTGGCAAATGGGTATAATATATTTATGTAACATACCTATATTAAATGTTGGCGCTACTTTTGTGGAGTTCCTACACATATTTCTGCATGTACAAAATGCAGATGCAGTGCTGTTATGGGGATCACAACTTGCAGCTTTACATATTTTAATTATGTTAATTTTAGTGTAGGCGATCTCCACAGAGAATAAGCTTCTGTAACCAGATGTTCTCTATCAATAATACCATTTTACATTGTGCTGCCTTCTTCTTCTGGCAATAGTAATAACTTCTTCTGTAAAATACCTTGGGGGATTTACATGAGTTGGTGTCACAGACTTTTTTTTTTTTTAAAATATGGTGCAGAATGAAATGACATAGAAGTATATTCATAGCAAAGTGAAGACCATATGGTTTGGTAAAGATGTTTAGGGGGAAACATCTACTTTCCAGAAAAGACTTCTGAGCAAAATAAAGTTGTGACAATAGAGCCACAATTGACAGAACCTATTTATTTATTTAACTATTCAAAGCTGCTGGGAGTCGGGCAGCATGTACATTTAACAAATTATTATTATGTATTAACATCATTAACACCATCCCCACCATCATTAGAAGAAGAACCAAAGAAGTTACAAAGCTAAAAAAAAACACATCACAGTAAATGAGGGTTAAGAAAACAATTGCTTGCATTGTTCTTAATCTCCAAATGTTCTTTTCATGAGCCAAATCTTAGTTGAGCGGCAAAATGATAGCTATCTTGGGATCCTGAGGATTTCTGGGGCTGACTTATTCCAGAGGGTGGGGGAGCTACAGGAAAGCCTTGCTTTTGGCTGATCCCTCTTGAAATGGTTAAGAAGGGGAACTCTGAGCATGTCCTCATAGGTTGATCAGACAGGATGGGTAGATTCTCTCTGGAATAAATGTCCTCCCAAAGTATTTTGTTGTTGTTGTTGTTTTTAATCCAAGTTACCCTTGAATAACATTAACAGAGCAACAAATATTGACATGGCAGATAGAAGGACTTAAGACTATGTACCAAATGGAACACATTTTTTCATTCACACACTTTGAGGATTTGGAGTAGGAGATGGCACCAACAACACGTTATCTGCATGCCAAAAGTCTTGATGTTCAATCTCGGATTTTAGAAGGACTTTAGACAGTGAGCTGGGAAAAGCATATGCTGGAGAACTTCAAAGCTGCTACCAGGCAGAATAGCTAATAAGAAGAGAGTGTGCTAATAGTCTGACTTCATGCTCTCGTTAAAAAGAAATATTGGTATATGCACTGTAAAAATGATTGGCAAAATCTCCATTCATCTAGCCAAAGTAGATGAGAAATTTATATCTTGAAATGCTTGTTCAGCTGTGAGTTAATTTTTAAGTAGATGCGTCTGGCAGTTTATTTAAAAGATAAATCAGTGCATAACTTAAGTGATGGTTGAGGGCCAAAACAGAAGGAATTATGATGCTGTACTCTTAGATGCAAATTCCTACCTGAAGCTGCATTGGGAGCCTCAAATATGATTTGAGAGTCCCTAGTCAAAACATGCTTTGCATCTAATTTTTTTCATCCACTGTTTTTAATGAGAGAGGGAGAGATAAAGGTTGGTCTGAAATTTTATATGAATATAGTCAATGGGATTTATAAGGCTTGTACAGTATGTGAGTTAGAATAGTTTTGCTTGCTAAAATCTACATGTTCTTATTTTTCGCTTCCTTGATGAAGACATGACTTTTTCTTATTGGAAAAAGCGATGAGTACCTAGAAAATACAGCATGTGTCTTGCCCATACGCTAAGGCTGGTGCTTCCCCTCTGCATTTTAGTGGAACAGCAACCTCGCCCTCCTTCCTTCATCAACAAGAATGAGAAGATGCAGTGAAGAGTCCATGCAAATATAACCACTCAGCTGCCCAGGCTGTTAAAGTCATGTAATCTGGGCCTTTAAGCCACCCAGCATTTTAAGTCTGATCTAGAGCCAAATCTCAGGAACCCTGATGCATGATAATGTCATTCTTCAGCTACAGGAAAAGTGGGAAACTGAATAGCTGATTTTGGCAAACTATGTTGTCTGGGTGGAGCCTTCACAACTGGCATTAAGTTCTTTTGTTCTTTTCTGTTATGGGTTCAGTGTCTTTGTGGCAGTGTAAATGGCATGAAATATACTGCTTTTGAAGAAAAGAGAATCACACAAAATATGTTTTTTTAAGCATGGTCAATTTGGGAAGCTGATTTTTTTTTTTTCACATGTAGTAGGACATCTCTGTATATCTTATAACTTTATAACAGATTTCCCAGATTTCATACAGGCTTCCTTCCCTGCCACTTGATAAATGATAAACTTCTACATCCTGTAGAGTGCAGGAAAAAAAATAATAAAGCCAAACTCTCACCTGCACTGACTGTTAAAATAATTGTGTCATGCAACATTTCCTGCTGTGATTAATAGCTGTGACAACTGCTATTTGGTTGAATCACTAATATGGGTGATAAGGAAAGAAACAATTATTATAACTGCCAATTTGTGATATGGTATCAGCAGGCTATAGAACTGAAGCTGTTTATGGAGAAACACCTTTCTAAAAGAAAGGGAAAAAAAATGCAAACTCAAATGCACACTAAGGTCAGCATTGCTCAGGGTCATCGCAGATCAGTTTTGTAAAAAGCAATTGCACTTGAAAGAGGAACTCTAAGCTCAGCCTCAGCAAGTGCACTGCAGCTCAGAGTCAGTCACAACTTTTGGACGACTCCTGTGTAATGCCAACTACTTCTTTTAAGGTGATGTCTGGTGAGACAAAAGCAGAGGTTTGATGAAGGCCTGTTACCTCGAAGCCTAGATTCTCTCTGACCCCTTGAGGTCAAGTTTCTTTCCTGGGTGGGGTGGCTAATTTTGCACCTCTCTCTTTTAGTCTGAGCTTGCTAGTGATGCAGCCCCACTTGACAAAATTCCTATCCCCTTCTGAAAACCTACCATGGGCAACTTCTGGTGAGGATTCATGGCGAACCAGACTTCTCTGAAGGAGCAGAAACAGCTTCGCAGTGAGATCAGCAGCCAGACAATGATTTCTGGCCAGCCAAGTCTCTCCAGATAAAGGAGAAATCCTGAGATTGCCCACTTGCATTCCAGATAGCTGCTCCTCATGAGTAAACTATAGGAACTGAGGTTTATGCAGCTGACTCATGAGTTGAGTGGCTGGGAGTTGAGGGATTTCCACCAAGCTTGCAACCACAATGTAGCCTTATGGACAAAAAATTCTGCTGAGTCTCATTTCTTAAATGCTTTTGGAAATTGTTTCTTAACTGCTTTACAACTATTAAGAACCTTTCAATGGACAAATTTTATAACATACACAAGAAAACATGATAGGATGGGAATTTGAATGTTGGACACTAGGGGGAACCAGAAAGAATTAAAGATTACAATTAAAGAAGAAGAGCACTTAAATTTGAAGTACTAACATAGAATGGAACAAAATGCTTTAACATTAGACGTATTGGAAGATATTTGTGAGCAATGGACACAAAGTAAAAGGAATGAATATAAAGTGGGTTTATCTGTTCAAGGTTAAAATACAATACAAATACAATACAGATACAAAATACTTTAATGACCAGGTATAAAATATATACAAGGAATTTGTCTTCGGTGACGAACGGCAAGATTAAAAGTGCGTTTGGATAGCAACAGAAAAATAATAAACAGTAACAATAACACTACACAGTAAAATAACTTCTTCAAAGGGAGAAGCCACTGTCCAGCACATATCGAGTCATGTAGTATTTAACAGAGCAATGGCACAAGGGAAAAAACTATTCCGATATCTAGATGTTTTAACATATGGTGCTCTGTAGCGCCGTCCTGAAGGAAGAAGTTGGAACAGTTTATATCCAGGATGGGAAAAGTCTGCAGATATCCTCTCTGCCCTCCTTTTGACCCTCACAGTATACAGTTCTTCTATAGAAGGCAGGCGGGTTGCAATTATCCTTTCTGCAGACTTAACTATCCGTTGGAGTCTGAGTCTGTCCTGTTTGGTTGCAGAATCAAACCAGACAGTTATAGAGGAACAGATAACAGACTCAATGATTCCCCTGTAAAACTGTACCAAGAGCTCCTGGGATAAAATAGATATATGTTGTTATTTCTGATAACCCTTAATGGACTTTTGCTGACTAGGATTGAATGATGAGGTTCTAAGGATCTGTTTATAGATAAGAGATGAGATATGGGATGAAGAGATTGTTTGTTGTATTTTAAGAAAAGGTGTTAATTTGTTAAAATTGTTTATACTTGTGATGAAAGGGGAAGTCGCTTCCTTTTTCCTTTTTCTTTGCTATATTCTATTTTTTTCTCTTTTTTGTTTTTTTCTATATTATTTTTTTCTGCACTATTTTTTCTTTTTATTCTTTTATTTTTTGTAGTCTGTATTAGTTTTTATCTGTTTAACTGTAACATTTAATGAAATTATTATGAAAAGCTACCATGGGCTTGTTATGAAACCCAGATTGTTATAACTGATTTATTAAGCATGCTTGTGATCTTCTCTTAAGGCTTGATTACTTACAGCTGCCTGTGTATGCTTTAATTCTAGAAGACTCACTCCCCCCCCCTCCCCCCAGAAATATCAGGAAAGCAGGTTGCAGAAAAACATCCTTCCACCTCTAGTGACCTTTGTTGGCTCAGTACAAAAGATGCAAACTTATCAGAGCAGCCAAGAAGACATCTTTGGAGTGAATAGAAGATTGTGGTTATTCCAGGTTTGCATGCTGGACATTAATTTAAACAGTGACGAAACCTTTTACTAAGAAAGGATTCCCAGGCTTGTAAGTGCAACATTGCACACAGACTTTGAACTAAATTTCGTTTTCAGCCACCACATAGCCTTTTATCTCAAGGGCATCCTCCTTGCCCTTATTATAGCCATTAGCTGTTTCTTTCTCCATTATGTTCCTTTGGAGAAGCACTACTTAATTTATTCCCTTCCATGAGAACAATAACAGCTCTGAGTGAACCCTTTTTATGTCGAGGAGAGGTAGACACATGGAAAGAACAGAGCTACGTTTTTCTTCAGGGTTTCAACAAAATATTTTTTTTGCCTGTGATCTCTGTGTCAGAGAGCAGCCAGCAGACCAACATTAATGGCCCTTCAGCTCTTGCCCAATTCAAAATATGGCTCCCATGAAAAATTAGTTGCTGACTAAGATTAGTCAATGAACTTTAGGTCATTCCGGAAGCGATATCTGATGACCTGTTTCTGGGTTAGGATTCACACCAATTCTGTTTCCCCAGCTCCAAAAGGTTCTACTTGCATTTAGTGTTGTGACAGTCTCTCCACCTGGACCCGAATGCCTAACCGTGCTCTGGCTGAGCTGCCACCCCAGCCTTGTGTCCTCAGCTACCTCAGTATGAGAAGGATGGGGCAGAAACCATTGCAATTGCTAGTTTCCTGATGAGCATGCTTGTGCTGATTACAACAAAAGCAGTGAGCATGTAAGCAGCCCTTCTCCTGGCCCAAGATCATTAGTGATATTGTGTGATAATGAACTGTTGAGGGAGTAGGAGCTACAGCAAATCTTCTGGAACGATTCTGAAGCCACAAAGAAAAGCACAGCACCATAGATCCTTTAATACAGTTTCAAGGAAGAATGTTACTGTGTTATAAAAGCATGGACATTCTTTTTCACTTAAATTCCCTGGGTATTCACACACTTTGTCAAATGCACACCATGTACTAAATAAAGCTCTCTCAGCCTCTTCAGAAGAAAGAATCAAATCAAAAGATTTGCAGCACACTCAATTTGCAATTGCTGACTGTCTCTTGGTTTTGATGAAGTATAAAGATATAAGTCATTGTACCTACTGTTTTGTGTTCTAAAGAAGAATGTGCAGTTTCTGAGTAAACACTTAGCTGTGAAGGCAGGTAGGGAAACCAGCTTATGAAAAATAACATAAGGGTGCATAAAACTCTCCAACAGCTAAAGCCAAAGCTATTTAAACAGGCTAGGAAGGACACATTAGGTGTAAGCAATATGGTAAGTAGGGGTATCTGCAGTGTATGATCAAGATGGTGCGACACCCATAAAAAATGGGCAGAACTTCAATTGCACTGTAGCTGCCAATCTTGACCTTTTGACCAGACCTCACAGACACCTGTGCTGTTTAGGTTGCTATTGAAGAAATCAACAAATAAAGCTGCCTCCTTAATAATGCTAGTGCCCTTCTGCAGTGCACACTCAGATGCACTGGAAACTAAAGTACAAATACATCCCTGCCCCAAAATGCTGCTGAATGGAAACAACCAAGTCCCAAATATGCATAATAGTTTCAAATATACATTTTGGAAGCTCAGTAAAAGTTTGATGAGATAACTTGATTGGATCTCATGGGATTATATGAAAACCTAACATATGTTTCACGGAATTTTCAAAACTTTACTTATAATTCTCCTCTCACCCCTATGGGTGGTATGTGTCTTCCTCAATCTCGGGTGCACTACCAAAGGCCTGGGAGTTTGAGGGTTCTGTGCAAGATCTTAGCTGTTCTCTCACTGCACTCTTCTGCACAGAGAGCTCGGATGTTGTTCCTGGGATCTGTTGGAACCATTATCCCAACTTAGGAATCATAGCCCCGAGTGCTCCTACAACCACTGGGACCACTTTGGCCTCTACTTTCCACATCCTCTCTAGTTCCTCCTTCAGGCCCTGGTACTTCTTCAGCTCCTCATACTCCTTCTTCCTGATGTTGCTGTCACTTGGCACTGCTATATCTATCACCACTGCTGTCTTCTGGTCCTTGTCTATTACCACAATGTCTGGTTGATTGGCCAGTACCTGCCTGTCCGTCTGGATCTGGAAGTCCCACAAGATCTTAGCCCTGCTATTCTCCATGACCTTCTGTGGAACCTCCCATCTGGACTTGGGGGGGGTCTAGCCCATACACTGTGCAGAAGTTCCTATATACAATGCCAGCTACTTGGTTGTGCCGTTCAGTGTATGCTGTTCCTGCCTGCATCTTACACCCTGCCACTATGTGTTGGACTGTCTCTGAGGCCTCTTTGCACAATCTGCACCTTGGGTCCTGTCTAGTGTGGTAGACCCCTGCTTCTATGGATCTGGTGCTTAGTGCCTGTTCTTGTGCCACTATGATCAGTGCCTCAGTATTGTCTTTTAGTCCAGCCCCTTCCAGCCACTGATAGGATTTCCCAGTGTCAGCCACCTCAGCTATCTGTCGATGGTACATCCCATGCAGGGGCTTGTCTTGCCATGGCACTTCCTCCACTTGAACTTCCTCCCATGTCTGCTGCTGCCTGAGGCATTCTTTCAGCAGCTCATCTTTGGGTGCCATCTTACTGATGTACTCCTGGATGCTCTGGGTTTCATCCAGGACAGTGGCTTTGACACTCACTAGACCCTGCCCACCCTCTTTCCAGCTGGTGTACAGTCTCTGGGTGTTGGACTTGGGGTGGAAACCTCCATACATTGTGAGGAGCTTCTGGGTTTTCACATTGGTAACCTCCATGTCCTCGTTTGGCCAGCTCACTATACTGGCAGGGTATCTGATGACTGGAAGGGCATACGTATTGATGGCATGGATCTTGTTCTTCCCATTGAGCTGGCTCTTTAGGACTTGTCTTACCCTTTGGTGATACTTGAATGTTGCTGTCTTCCTTGCCTCCTCATTCTGGTTCCCATGTGACTGTGGGATACTAAGGTACTTGTAGTTGGTCTGTATGTCTCCTGTGTGGCCCGCTGGTAGTTCCACCCCATCAGTCTTACTGACATCCCAATGTTCTCACTGTAGATCTGTGTCAGGTGGATCAGAGAGTTGATGTCTCATTCACTCTTAGCATACAGCTTGATGTCATCCATGTAGAGGAGGTGGCTGATCATGATTCCACTCTTGAACTTGTACCCATATCCAGTCCTTGTGACTATCTGGGTGAGGGGTTCAAGCCTATGCAGAACAGCAGTGGGGACAGTGTATCCCCTTGGTATATGCCACACTTGATGGCCAGTTGTGCGACCTGTCTTGAGTTGACTTCCGGTCTTGTCTTCCACAGTCCCATTGAGTTCTTGAGGAAGGTCCTTGTCCTATTGACTTTGTATAGTGCCAGGCATTCAAAGATCCATGTGTGTGGCATTGAGTCGTAGGCTTTCCTGTAGTCAATCCAGGCTGTGTTCAGATTGGTCCACCTAGACCTTGCATCTCAGGAGACTGCTCTATCTACGAGCAACTGGTGTTTTGAGCTTCTGGTGTTGTTCCCAATGCCCTTCTGAGCGGTGCTCATGTACTGGCCCATATGGTTCTGTAGCTTGATGGCTATGATGCTTGATAGGACTTTTCATGTTGTGGGGAGGCAGGTTATTGGCCAGTAGTTGGACGGTGCTGTTCCTTTGTGGGAGTCTTTCATGATCAGCACTGTCCTTCCTTGTGTTAGCCAGCCTGGGTGGGAGCCTGCTGCTAGCAGCTGGTTCATGTGTGCTGCTAGGTGTTCGTGCACTGCTCTTAGTTTCTTTGCCAGTAATTGTGGATCATGTCCAGGCCAGGTGCTGTCCAGCTCTTCATGTTCTTGAGCTCCTGTTGGATGTCTGCTACTGTGATGGTGACTAGTTCCTGTTCTGGAAGATTTTTCTCACATATGTTCTTCTAGTACTGTTCAGTTTCTGCTGTTGGTGACTCTGCTGCTACTGTGAGTTGGGAGTACCCCTTGGATGGTTCTTTGAAGAACAGGGCATTTATTTTCTTGGCCTCTGCTTCTCTAGTGTATCTACTCAGCCTGTCAGCCAGCGCTGTGAGCTTTTGTTTAGCAGTCTCTAGGGCTTCAGATGGAGTCAGGCCCATGTATTTTTTCAGTAGCCAGGTCTTATCCTTAATCTTCACACCCTTCTGTAGTTCCACCAGCTGACTAATTTCTCTCTGAGTTGCCTTGATCTTAGCCTCCAACCTCATTTTACAGGTGGAGTATGTACTGCTGTTCTTCTTGATCGTGTAGCCAAGCATCTCTAGGATTACAGCAGCTGTAGTGTATACCAGTTCATTGGTTTGAATTATTGTGGTAGTAGGGATTGTTGTGAGAGTTCTATTGGCATCTTCTAGCATACTATCTGATGGTACTTCTCCACTGAACCTTGGTAATTGGTCTTGAGGGTTGACTGTAGCTAGCTTATCCATGATTTTATGCCTCATATCAGCTGCTGTGCTCTGTAATGGAGGGGGTGGCAGTGGCATTGCAGCTTCAGGTGTTGGCTGCACATCCAGTTGTTCTGGGTCTTCTTGAGTCTGGGATGTAGTGTGGAGTTGGTCTATCTCAAGTTGTGAGAGCAGCTTCCTCTTCACTATGTTGAAGCATTGGGTAACTAGCTGTTTCTCAGTTAGTGTGGATGTAGGTCTTCTGTCCATCCATAGTTCCCTCATACATTTCGTATATCCCCTCTCATTAGGTCTAATGTTGCAGTAGCATTCCATCAATTCCAAGTTCTCTTGTCTCGTCCGTGTATGGTTTGTTCCAGTAGCCCACTTATCATCAGATTGTCCTGGTTCCCCAACATCTGACGTGGACCTTTTTAATCTGGGTGATGTCCAAGCTGGCATGACTCTCTTAGTTTGTGTCACTCTCATATTCAAGGTAGGCAAATGAAGTGTTAAGGGGTCTTTGCCCAAGGACCCCTACCTATATATATAGAAAACTATTCATAAATAGAAAGGTCTCATTTAGTAACAGGTGACATTTTTCAAAAGTATGAAAACAGTGCTTTTGTCATCAGGCTTTGAAATGAAGGCTCTAAAATAAAGGAATATTGTTTCTTTTGACACTATGGAATATTAAATAATATTAAAAGTTATATTTAATAATACCACAAGCTGTAATTTGATGCCCTGCTTTAGTATTGTTATGCAAACTGCATAATCAGACAGTTGTGTAAAATAAAATATTTTTTGTCTCAGGCAGAAATTTATATCCCCTACCTTCTTGGAGAATCACAGGGACTTTAAAGCTAGGAAAATATTCCAGTGATTGTCATATCAATCACCATCAATTTACAGTGTGAACTAAGATGCATATGTTTTTAAACAGCCACAGCAAGACTGGGTAAATGGCCACAGTTCACTGGTTTAGCACTTAGTTTGCATGCGGAAACTGCCATCCACATTCAACCCTCCATCATTTGTCAGAGGAAAACTGTCTGGGATTCTCAGCACATAGATAGTGAGCTAGGAGGAGTTAAGCAGCTCCTTAAACTTGAAAAAAGTCAGCTGGCTCATGTAGTTAAGGAGGTCACACAGGGAAGCAACAAAGGGATAAAAGAAAAATAACTCTTATTTGCTGCAACACAAAACATTAATCTATGTTTTTCCTCTTTTGGAATTTGGATCAAAGGTTTATATATACCTTTCCTCCAAGTTTAAGAAACGTGTAGTTGTTTGAAAAGGCTTTAGCTATATTGTCAGACGAATTTAACTTTATTAACTTTGATACAGAATATTTATCCAAATAAAATGTAATTTTCATTTTTTTAAAAAAGATAATTTTATATTATGGTTCAACAGTTAACATCTCCTTTTACATTGTAATATTAAAATTAACCTTGCTTAATTCATCACTGAAAAGTTTATTTTTTCCTTGTAATTTTCTGATGTTATGACTGACAGATTATTACTGCTAGTATTAATAATAGCAATAATGTTAACCTGTTCAACGATGATAAAACAAGATCATGCAGCTCAGATTTCATCTTTTAGGCACAGAGCTTAAATATGCCTTAAAAGTTTATATTTAATTTACTATTAGAGCACAAAGAAATCCTCAAATGTTTGCTCCTTTAGAAATTTGTAGCCAAATTTCTCTTCAGCATATCTAGTCCTATATTAGAAGCACCCATCAACCCAAGGGTGACCATGGGGGAGGAGGGGTAAAGAAAGCCAAAATGATATACACAGTGGTGCAAAATCCACCCCTCTTTTGTACATGCATCAACATCACACACAGGCACAAAGGAGCAGAGTTTTGATAATGCAGTTGCCGCTGCCATCTTGATTTTTTCACCCCCATGGATGGCTTTGTGCTAAGCTTTTAAAATTTGTTTAATATAAAAACCAAGCAACTTCTAGTGGGAGTTCTTGTCATATATATGTTCATCACTTGATGATTCCAACTTCTGCAAACATTTTGCTACAATTTGTAATAAAGAAGCCATCGCAGTAGAACCCCACTGCCACAATCTTCATTATCACTCAGTATCAACTCTATCAGAATACTCTTCTGTAATTCCCACATTCAACAGACATTCATCAAATGCTGCATTACCAAATGGCATATTTATTAATAAGCTTGACCTCTGAAGCCCTAATGAATCTGGGTTAAATACTGTACATACAATTTGCATAGATTTTTTAAAGACAAAATGAAAATACCATACCCAAAGGGGCTTGAACAATATAAAGACTGCAGGAAATGAAGGAGAGTTTAAACTTTCTCATGTTCCTGAAGTCTTGATGATAATCGCCCCAGTGAAGCATCCATTTGTGGTTTATGCCACTGATGCTTATGCCACAGCCTGCCTTCCTTCCTTCCAAACTGCATTTTACTGCATTCTTACAATAATCTTTGTATGTGTGTGTGTGTATGTGTGAATGCTGAGTCTGGTATTGCCTTTGTGAGGTTTGCATTAAATGCATGTGATAAAGTGGCTTCATTGGGTCATAGAAGTATTTTTAGGTACTCCTTTATGATTGCTTGATTACCTTTCATTTCCCTAACCCACACCTCTTATCTGCTGTTCAGTTTACCATTTTCCACTGAGATGTTTGTTCATTCATGATTATGAAGATTTTTGCTATAGACTTTCCTGTTAAATGCCACAAGACTAGAAAACACTTGCCTGCTAAATAGATAATAACAATTGTTTGACTTAAGCTACACAAAATGTTTAAAGGGCTGAACATGCTAGTCTGAGGTTAATTTTGTTTGACTTGGTAATTTTAGCTTCAGTCCTTTTCCAGAGTTGGCTTTTTTTTTTCTTGATCAGTCAGAGAATTTATAGATTAACTCCTGGAGATAATGTTTATTTCATCCCTATATCCTTCTATAGATGTGAATGGGACTCAAACATAAACACTCTTTTCCTTAGAACCACTGCTAAAGTAGTATCTTCTACTGGGGAAATTGGTGAGAGACATGAATTTTTAACAACAGCAGCTATAATGCAAATAAAGGTCCATTGTTTCTTTTAAAGAAACCCTCGGATCTCTCCAAAGATATAGTAAAGATACTGATTTTCTAGAGAACATATTCCAGGAAACAGGGATTTGTCTTGGTAATATGAACACCAATTTTTCCTACTAATCTTCGTTGTCAGTAACATAATGGCATACAACAAAATAACATGGTCAACTGTTTTAATGCAGTCCAGATACCTAGAATTCTGTTTTGTCTCCCACCTCAACTTGGTTTTCTGCATGTGTGGCCAATCTCAACTAACATTTGAATGTTCATTCACATCACAGATGCAGAGAATTAACAGTTTAATGTCTGTTTTCTGATTTCTGGATTCTCACTCTACCAATGTATTCCCAGGTGCCTCATTCACTTTACAAGCAGATGCGAAGGCTCATAAACTCAATTGCAGCCCTAAGGAATGAGATATTCAGAGAACTTTCTGTTGCTACAGTAACACATCCGCTGCTATTTCATGTTTTCTGTGAGTTTTAGGTCTCTTGTTTTTTCATTGATGAAGATACAGATGTAAGGAACAGAAACAAATGACAAAGTAGAAGATGAATTACCACACGGTGGTGTCCACGGCAATCACAATGATGACAAAATGACATGGCATTTGCCTGACTACGACATAATACATGGTCATCATCTGCCCCACCCACCCACTGCAGATACCCATATTATCCCCAGGTTATTTCTAATTGGAATGAGTCCAGGAACTGCAGAGTAGAGTTTCACTGTACTATACAATGACTGAGTTATATAACTATTCACTACACTTCAGAATTGTTCTGTTAGATGCATACATATTTCTTTGTACTTCTATTTCAACATCAGTGGGAGGATTCTGCAATCTTCCTGTCATATCCAATAGGTTTTTCAGGTGTTGGTTGGAGAGGCAGGCTGGACTATTTACATGTGGAAGCTTTGTGCAGCCCACCATTGGCTAGGGAATGTAGTAGAAAATATGGTGATGTCAGCCCTCCAGGGTAGAGCCAACTTTTATTATAAGGTTACAGTAACAGAATCTTGCAAGTCTGAATGTGCTTCTCCCTCTCTTCCTTTACCTTTGTGAGAACCAGAAAGTATCTTGCCTGAGATGCTTGCTTGGATTACAGTTCTACCCCAGACTCAGCTTTCTTTTATCTGACCTTGTCTTGCTAGCAGCTCTTCCTCCTGTTCCTCAAGGTTATTTCTTCTGCCTATTACCGGCGTTAAACAAGGCAAGCAAATTCCTCCAGCTCAGATCCATTTTGCCAGGGAAAATAAACTGTCAGCCCAACCATAGAAACATTTAGAGATAATGATGATTAAAACCCTAGGAGATGGAAACAGTGCTGGGGAGCAAGGCTGCTTAGACAAACACCTAGCAAAGTCAGCAGAAACTCTTGTTCAAAGAACATAGCCCAATAAATACTAATTAATTCTATAAACCATTCTCTTTGTAGTGCCATCCTCATTACCTCATAGCACCACCCTCACTGATCTCACTAAACACATGATATATATCCAATCAAGTACTTTGCTTGATCCAATCACATGTATATTCTACTTTGGATAAATTATACAGAAGGGAGATCAGTATCCTTACTGGATATTCTCAGGTAATCTGTCTATTGTTTGAATAAATGAAAAGACATTTGCAGTAAGCCAGGGAAGTTTGAAAACATTATATAGACAGCTAAAATTATCACGGATATTTGACATTAATTGAAATTAACCCTTGAAACTTAAAATGCTTTTATTAGATATAACTTTTGCAGGTATTAGAATCTGCCAGAATTATTATTTGGTAATAATCTTGTATTTTGTCACATAGAAAAAATCCTCAGCTATTTGAGAGAGTCACCTTGGCTAAATGTGTCTGTTCTTTTCTAAGATACCAAAGAATGCCAGACATTGATTTCTGGAAAATTGTAAAAGAACCCTCTATATATATATATATACATATATACATATATACATATATACATATATACATATATACATATATACATATATACATACATACATACATACATATATATATATATATATATATATATATATATTTTCATGTACTAACAATGTGGTGAAGGTTTCAGGTGACATGTTTGAAGAGTAACAGAACAGTAGAGAACAATACTTCATAAAGCCAGCCTTAATCCTAGCTCTTCAGGACTGCAGTTTCCTTTTGACTGAGACCCTGGCATTCTGAAAGTCTTTCCTCTGAAGTTGTGCAGGAGTTAATGTTAGATGATAACGTATCAACAAAATTTGAAATTGTTCCTGCCCTCAAGGTTGAATTTTATGTCCACAGCAAAGGAAGAACTAAGGGAAACCAAATGAATATAAAGTTCATTTTTCTTATAAAGCTCATGGCCAGCAGGCATAAGAAACAATCATTTTGAGGAAGGACATGATATAAAAAACAAACGGCAGATAAACCATAGAAGGCTTAGAGAGAAAGAAAGGGCATGTTGCTATGGAGACAAGGTTGTCTTCCTCAGACTTGCTCCATACTATGGTGGCCAATAAGCACATGGTGGTGGTGCTGGACATAAATATGTATGAAAATAAATAATTTAAAGCAAAACATATTCATACCAGTTTTAATATTTGTGCAATGGACAACCCCATTTGCCACTTCTTTTGATAACTACATTATGCCTTTCTAGAATAGCTGTCAGTCTTAAAAAATGGCTTTTTCTTGTATCTATATATGGGCAGGACCATTCTGAAAGCTTCTGATGCTGCTGGGTTTGGGACTGCCTTTCATTTTCCCTTCTCTAATTATAGGCTACAAAAATTATAATGTGATGGGTATGTGTTTGTGCAAGAATGTTTGAGGAAAGCATAAAGAGAAGCAGCTAGAATCCTAAAACCCAGATGGATTTTTTTTTTTTGTAATTGAAAAAAATGGTAAAAGTAAATAATAACAAAAATGGAATTTTGCTGTGATGTTTGCATGTAAGATTCTATGATCTTGCAAGGGTTTGAATGATCTTTTAAATTTGAATCTGGGGCAATAAAAATATTGTCAATCCTTATGTCTACTATTTTAGGATTGTGTAGCCTTCTTTCCGCCTTACGAGTAGTCCTCACTTAACCATTATTTGGACCAGCAATTCTGTTACTAAATGATGTGGTCATTAAGCAAGACATCATGTGACTGTGACAGACTTACGATCTCACTTCCACCACAGTTGTTAAGCCCATCATCTGCAGTTGTTAAGTAAGACATCACGTGACTGTGACTTGTGATTTTACTGCGGGCTTCTCCACTGACTTTGCTTG
Organism: Liasis olivaceus; assembly: GCA_030867105.1. Classification (NCBI taxonomy): domain Eukaryota; kingdom Metazoa; phylum Chordata; class Lepidosauria; order Squamata; family Pythonidae; genus Liasis; species Liasis olivaceus. Next base: position 83,745,489 of record CM061350.1, read on the forward strand.
TTCGAAGCTGGCTGTGAAGCGCGCAAATGGTGATCACGTGACTGCAGGACGCTGCAATGGTCGTAAACACCCGCTGGTTGTGAAACACCCAAATCTCGGTCACATGACCACAGGGACACTGTGACAATTGTAAGTATGAAGACGGCTCATAAAGTTACTTTTTCAGTGCTGTTTTAACTTCAAATGGTTGATAAACAAGGCAGTCGTTAAGCGAGGACTACCTGTATTGTGCTTCATATGTGTATTTTAACTATGTCTGAAGGAAATAGGTAGTTAGAAAGATCTAACTTGCCAGCAATGTTATCTGCAGTACAAGCAGAAAAATATAAGAAAGCCTCATGGTGTCATTATGTTCTCTGTGTCACATCTAAGAGAATAATTAAGGGAAGAGCTCTCAGATTAGCACTTATAAATCACTCATCCACTAATTTTACCCATTATTCGTTATGCACAATTTCTTTGTTTTTGCAGTTTCATTAATTTCTGAACCATTTGTTGTTTTCTGATGCAAAACATGCCTCATCCAGGAAGAACAGCTGTCTCAGGTATTCTGTTGTCTTTACTGAGACTGGCAAAAACTGAATCATAAACCAAGTTCATCAGTCAAAGATCTGTGGAGGTTTTTAAAAATGTATTTACATGCAAGGTGTCCAGCATGTTTTATCTAAAGATGTTTCCAGAAAAAAATTCACAGATCATCCATTCTGTTATTTTGGGAAAGTGTACCTGTGGGTGACCTCTTTCAATGATTTGGCTGCCATTGATAAGAGGCAAAGAGTATACCCTTGTTTGCCTGCTGCCCAAAGTGAAGGAAGTAGCATCATCTCACCCCACTTTCCATGAGATGGGAGAAAATTTGCTTTGAACTGATTTTGTTCTTTCCATGAAGAATGAAATCAGTTCAAAGCAAATTTACTTGCATTTGAATTCTGCTCCAACAAAATTAATCTCTGTCTCGAACTCTTTAAGTATGGAAAATCCATCCATCCATCCATCCATCCATCCGTCCGTCCATCCATCCATCCATCCATCCATCCATCCATCCATCCATCCACCCACTTACCTACCTACCTACCTACCTACCTACCTACCTACCTACCTACCCTGAATCCTTTTATGCCACTTTAATCATCTGACTCTAAGTAGGTTATAGTACAATTTACAGTACTTGACATTACAGTAATCAATAAATATATCAAATAATAAATGCACTCAACATAAATCATAAGACTGTCATAAAACTGTGATGTGTTATACAGTACCATCAAAGCAACCAGACTCATTCTAAGCTCAGATATATCTTAGAATCTTGCCTCAGTCCCCAAATGTACATTAAAATAACAGTGTTTTTAAGAGCTTCCTAAATGTTAAAATGAGGGTGCAGTTATTATATCTGGTGGGTGGATGTTCCACAGGATGAGAATGCTCACCTCAGAGTCCCCTTTTCTTGCACCTCACCTTATTATCCCATCCCATGTACAATATTGGGATGAAAAATGTTATAAAAGTGACTTTGTTGAATAGCTTTTTCTAAAAAAAACCTTCGTATTATGTATGTTATTATTAGACTTGAAAAACTACTAGTCTCAGAGCATGAAGTTTAGGATTTAGCAAATGGTCATCCTTTGGAAACATCTATGTCAGATGTATAGTTGGTTCTTTTAAAAGAAACCTCTATCTTATGTTTGTATCATTTTCTTAGGCAAATTTAGAGCATTTTTCATGCCATGGGTGTTCTGCACAACTACATTTAATGTATTCATTAAACAATCAATTCTGCATGACAGCTTGTGCTCTGAGCAGAAGGTTGGACTCACTGACCTAAAATAGTCCCTTCCGACTCTTTGATTTTATGCCTCAGTAGATTAAATAGACCTAAACTGCTTGGAAACATTGTGTAAAATAAAGTTGCATTTTGTTTCTTGGCAAAAGCTTGCCAAAAGGTTCTTGATGATATTCCATTTCTGCAGCAAGACAATGGCGTAGCTTTTGTGCCTTTGAGTAAATCCAATAAATTCCATTGTCAATCTAAACACTTGGTGGCCAGTTGCTGAAATTTGCTCTGCCTTCAGCAGATTTGCCTATATTGAGCACCACATATTCTTTTTGTATTTGCTTATTTCTGTTTTAAAATATTTCTTCAGCATCCATCTTCATTTTACTGAATGAAGCCTAGGACTAGATGTACACTATGTATCCTGCTACAAAATCCATGGTGACTATCACCATAATGCATATAGAGACATATCCAAGCCATATATACTCTTGATGTAATGAATACTCTTAAAGTGTAATGAACATAATATGGAAGGCACATTTCTTATACAATTTTCCATTAAAAAATAATGATTGTGGTAGCTTTACTGAATTCATGTCTTCCCCGTGGATGTACAAATATGAACCAGTGCCTTCAAAAGTAACACTAGAGATTGATTTCTCTAGTGCCTTGAATCAGAGAGGATAAATTGCCATTGCCATCTGGAGAACATTGTTTCCAAGATCATCATTTATAGAAGAATTTTTACTAATTTTATGTACAAGTAGCATACCCTATGTAAAAAAAAAAAGAAAGAAACAACATTCTTAGTAATTATTCTGTGAGATCAGAGACTTCTGGTGAGGACATGGTGGGCTAGATGTCCCTGAAGGAGCAGGGATGGCATTACGGTGGAGATTGGCAGGTGGAGGGTGGATCCTTGCTGGCAAAATCTCTCCAGAGAAAGGAGAGATTGTGAAATTGCCCACGTATACTCTGGACAGCTGCTCCTCATGAGTAGACTTCAGGAACTGAGGTTTTTGCAGTTGGCTGGTGAGCTGAGCAGCTGGGAGTCAAGGGATTCCAACTAAGCTCACAGTTGTAATGTAGCCTATATGGACATAAAGTTTGGCCAAGCCTTATTTCTTAATCACTTTTGGAACTACTTTTTTTTACTGCTTTTCAAATATTAAGAACCTTCAGAATGGCAAGTTTTATGGCATTCACTGGGTGAGTTTTCTTCCATCCTTAGTGAAAGAAGTTTTAAGTACAAGTCTAAGGGCTTAGAAAAAAAAAAAAAAAAGGGAATAAATGGCCAAAACAGGATTAGAGTATTGTTTTTGGAAACTTATACATCAGTTAAGGGTCAGATGGATTTGAAATAAGATTTTGAAATTAATTATAAGAATCCTTCCCATGGGAAATGACTGTTGTTTTGAATTCTGAAAAAAAAAAAAAAAGAATGATAGGATGGGACTTCGAAGGTTGGACACTAGAGGGAACCAGAAGGAAGTAAAGATTACAATTAAAGGAGAGGAACACTTAAATTTGATTTGCTAACATAGAATGCAGCAAAATAATTTAACATTGGATGTAATGAAGGATATTTGTGAACAATGGATTCAGAAGTTAATTTTAAGAGTGTCTGCCATTATAGATAGACTGCATGTACATGATATTATAGAAGAGGAACAAGTTCTACCAGACAAGACTGAAATTGATTTGAATGTGGATTTAAAAATGACAGGCTACCAGAATGATCTGGAAAAAGATGATATACTGGATATACAAATGAAACCGACTGATGTCTTAATAATTAAAAGGGGCATACAAATAACAAACCAGAAGAGTAACTTGGATAACTTTCTTATACTGGATTTACAAAAGAGACATGTTAAAGTTTTGAAGGATTTTGTAGAAAGAAAAAAGGAAAAGAAATCAGCTTCTAGGACATTATTTGAAGGGATTAGAGACCAAGATTGTTAAAAGTAAAAGGAAGGTATATAAAGTTGGTTTATTTCATCAAGATTAAAATAAATGTGTTGCTATCTCTGGTAACCCTTAATGGACTTTTGCTGAACAGGATTGATTGATGACGCTTTAAATTTTTGTTTATAGATAAGAGATGAGATATGGAAAGAAGAGATCATTTGTTTTATTTTAAGAGAAGGTCATAAGTTACTAAAATTGTTTATACTTGCAGAAACTTCTGCAGTTTCTATTTTTTCTTTTCTTTTTTAGTTTGTATTTGCTTTTATCTTTTTAACTGTAACATTTAATAAAATTATTGCAAAAAAAGGTAATTATTCTTTGAGATTATACCCTAATGTTTCTTGGGGCACTGAATACTAGTACATGGATATAGTCATTTTTGTGATAACTGTTGGTGTATTTGATCTCCTCAGGTAGCTTTATTCACAAAGATGAAAGGATTTAATTGAAAATTCCTACTTCATTTCTTACATGTATAATATTGCACTGCATATTTGTGTGTAAATCAAGGCAGAGCATGCCAGACAGAATGCTCAAAGACCACATTAAGCATTGCAAGAAAAATATTGTCAATTGTTCTGGAAACTTACATGTGTCTTTTTTTCAATATAGATTTAATTACTAGTAGTTGAGAAAACATTATTTTAGAAGGAAGTAATTAAGCATGAGTACTGAGAATGTGCTCTGAATAGTTATTAAAATAAATAATCCTGCAAGAAAACCTCCTTTGAAGCCATACTGCCTATATCATGAGATGTTCAGGGAAAGTATTTTCCATGTAGCATACCTGGGAGAAAAATAGCACCTTCATCTTTTTTCTAGAATGATAATGAAGTCCCCAATTTCATCAGAACCTAACTTCCCTTCAGCTTCTCTTGAGAGACTCGCATCTCTAAAATCTGAATATTGTACCATTTTAGCTTATGCAGGAGAAAACCTTCACAACATAGCAGGTATTAGAGGAGACACAGGATTACTACAGGGTAATTCTTATGAGACATACTCCTTCCCCACCCCCACTTGCAAATGTGACCTTTTGCTCACATTTAGTTTAATGCCAGTGATACCTACAGGGAAAGAATTTCCATTGTGGAGAGAGTGAGAACGAGCACGTAGGCATCTTGTTGAAAGATTGATTGGATTATAACTTTCACCAAAGCTGATCACTGCAAGAGAAAGGGGATGGCACTTTTTAAAGACAATCAGCACTGAGAAGCCTTTTGGGAACTTGTTCCTGGATGAGAAGAAGAATTAGGACCCCTTCTGGAAAATCCACATTTGGCAGATACCCTATAAAAATCCTGCCTTTGGCCAACCAGAGAGAAAAGAAGTAAAATTCCTTTTGAGCTAGAGGTGTTAATAGAGGAGGGAGAGAAATGATGTCATGATGCAAATTCCATCCCATGTGATGTTGCAATTCAAATACAAAAGGGCAGAACTTGTATGATGATATCATAACACACATTTCATCATTTTGGCATCGTTGTGGTTAGGAATGGATGCATACATTTTCAGCTCTTCTGCTCATCAATAGCAAAAATCACTGAAGGGGAAAATGTAGAGATGAGTTACAGCTATGAACTCTCATCCTCCTTGCAAGCCTTTGCCGATTCTAGGCAGAAACTTCATTTTAATGTGGTTTTTCTATTTCTAGCTAAAGTCACTGAAGAGGGAACTGAGTGTTAATGTAGCCAAGTATGAGTTTTTCTCCTTCAAGACCTCTCCTTGCAATTCCTTCATATCTAGAGAAACCTTTCCTCCCTTCTCCTGCCCAGGTAACCAGCCCAGGAAGGATCTGTGCTTCTTTCATTGATTCACTTTGTATGTTTGTCTGTTAAGGCTGCAAAGCTTCCTTCTCCTCCCTCCCTCCCTCCCTCTCCCCACTCCAGGGGAATCTGGGTAAAAAGAAATATCTCTCCCCTCTGTGCCAAAGAGACCCCCATTAGGAAACCTCCATCTTATCCTGAAGAGAGACTGGGAGGGGTGGTGGTGTCTGACACTTCACCATCCTGAGCAGACATGCCCTCTAGTTCAGAACAGATCCCCACCCTCACACTGCCAGGGTCCAGAGGAGTATGTATAAGATATGAGACAGAATATATTGCAGCTTGAGGAAGATGGGGAAAGAAAGTTCATTTCAGAAACAAGTTCATTCACTACTCTCTCTTATTCAGAAGTGTGTCCCTTGGAAACTGTCTGAAATGGATTGGGTTCCATGTAGACTATCAACATCTCTTCTCTGTGGTCCAAAACATGCACTCTCCGCCTCAGAGCCTTGAGAGTCTGTATGTGACTGAGGAGGATTGGAAGGCCAGTTAGACAGTTTGGTAGTATTGCAAATAGAATTGCAAAGAAGGCAGGGAGCATGGACGTTTTCTGCTATTTCCCAGGATTTGTCAATGTCTTTGTATCTCTTTCAATTAATCAGGTATTCCAATTTTCCCCTTTGTGTCATGGATCCATAATACATTCCACCTCAAATTCTTCTTCCCCCACAATGAGACTAGAGTGGACGTGGGACAGAAGAGATCCATACTCATCCTGACAGGCATAGTTTTTAAGTACACCTCAGTTTAAAGATGTTGCTTACCTACCAGTCTCTGCTGAACAGCCTCTTTGTAAGATACTATATAATTGGCACTGATACTGGTCTTTTTTTTTTCTGCTGCCCATTAAATATTATTTACTGTATACTTAGGATTTTATTTTATTCTGCTAAGCTAAACCTACAAAAAACCCTACAAATACTTACAAGATCCTTAATGGATTTACACAACCTCAGAATTGACAAGCATAGAAATTGTTTTTAAAAGGAAAGAAAAATAAAAGTCTCAGGAAGTTATGTTATAAACAGAACTCCAAAACTGACCTATGTTGCTCAAATGTCTTCTCCCTTATACACAAGCTACATCTCCAATTTCTGAGTTATGTTTCCAACAGTGTTGTGATTATAACCAACTATTATTGAGCATTCCCTGAAGTGTCCAGTGAACCTTTTTGTTGTATGAACCTCACTGTATTAAGATAATTGGTAACTAATTTTATATTACCTAGTCTACCCCCCCCCCCCATTGTTTTAATGCAACAGGAGATTCAAGCTTATTCCAAATGTCATCTAAATAACTAATATGAATTTCATCACCTTCCTGCAGCTTCTGATAAAAAAGAATACTGGCTTAGGAGCCTACTTAACCATTTTGAAAGACCCTTGAAGCTTTAAAATGCTATGTTCAATTCAGTCCAAATTAACATTACACTGCTTTTTGTTTGCTGCTTTAATATTCTATAAATTTTTAAATTTTTACTATTCTTTTTTAAAAAATCACTTCATACAGCTGCCCTGGAGGTGCCGTTAATGATGAAAGAGTGGCACAGCCGTTATGTGCCCATTTTAAAATAAATTCTTCAAGATTAAAGCCAACATCCACAGGTTAGGTAAATAACTGGCACATGAATTAAGCATGGAACATTTTTCTCTCTTTTTCCTGATTCACCATTGCCTCCCCAACCCACATGAGGTGTAATTTTATTTTTACATTTCATTTTGATGACTATCTCTTTTGAAAGTATTCCAACATTCTACGCCATGGCTCTAACACTGCTTCATTTAATCAATGTACCCGAAGTAAAATACTGTGCAGTAGGTGATAAATTCAGCCAGAATGAGCTCTATGGGATGTCCTCAATTTGAGGAGTAGCATTGCTGCTTGAAGTAAGAAATATGGAATAGTTGTATGGACATGGAAAAATGTGTCCTCAAGAATACATTTGTAAATATATAAATGTCAGTCAGAGATGAATTATTAGATGGACGAAAGGGAAGCCATTGCCAGTAGATAACAGATTCCCATAACAGTCTTTCCCTGCACGATTTTAGAATAAGGTCATTATCATAAGCATATCCTAAGTCATAATTAGATAATGAAGTTTAAAAAAATCTTGTATTATTGACCTGTTTCATCTGGTTTTTCTTATTTAAAAATGCTTAAAAACACAAGTCATTCTTGAAAACAAAGTTCATAGATAAAATATGAATTGATTCAATATAAGGGAAAAATAAAAAAATAACTTCTAATTTTACATGAGGCAAACAGTCTCCAAGTATAGCTATTGTATTTATTTGTGTGACTGAAGCTAGTTTGATAAAAATCTATAGAAAAGAGAGAGGAGAAGCGTAGCTTGTGGCAGAAGATACATGCAAAGAGAAATAAAAATATTAGAACAATTCATTGAATGATTTCTGGTCTCTAGTGATTATCTTTTAAAAAGAAAAAAAAATAGTATGAAGTTACACTTAGGGAGAAAGCCTAAATATCTGCTCTAGATTTATTTTAAATAAAAAAAAAAAAAAAAGACCAGGTAGTCCTAGTCCACAGATACCAGGCTAACCAATCAGAAGCCTGTTAGGTACAGGTAATTCTCACTTAACGTTGGTAGTTGGGACCAGGAATTCTGTTGCTAAGTGATGCGGTCGTAAAGCACAATGTCACATACCTGCATTGCTCAGTGACGGTGGGGCTAAGGGTGGCTGCTGCTGGGTGGGGGAGGATGCGTGAGGGTGTGTAGATGGCCAGCACAAATATGGCAGGGCTGTGGATGGCTGCTGCTGGGTGGGGGAAGGTGCTGCGGGCATGTACTATAGAGTACAAGGTCCCTGGAATCTTGTACTCTGTAGCCAGGCTCCCTGGGGGAAAAAATTGTGGGAGTGTGAACAACTTACCAGAGCAACTTGTGACCTTCCCTGCTGGCTTCCCATTGACTTTGCTTGTGGGAAGCTGGCAAGGAAGATTGCAAATGGCGATCACGTGATGTGGGACACTGCAACCATCTTAAGTACAAGCTGGTTGCCAAGCACCCAGATTGCAATCACATGACTGCAGAGGAGCTGGGATTACCAGCACCAAGGACCAGTTGTAAGTACAACTTGTTCAGTGCTGTCCTAACTTGGAATGGTTGCTGAATGAGTGATCGCTAACCGAGGACTACCTGTAGCATCAAAAAGGGAACATAAGGGCCTTAGAAGGGAATCCCTAAATAATGTTGATTATGTCTATTGCCCCTAGTGGCTAATAGATTGAGCACATTTAAGAAAACAAAGCCTATGAAAATGGATTTTTCAACACCATTTACAAAGAAAATCTAAATTAGGTGTCTCTCTTCTAGGATACCATGGTATTTAGAATACTATTTATAATGCTGCTTCAGTTTTATCTTTGCTAGGAAACTAGTTGCTGATCTTTTTTCCAGATCCTTACTAGACAGAAATCTGATTAGAATATCTGACAAGAAATCTTTCATTTTGGGATGAGTCTATATAATGGACAATATAAATATTATTTGCAATGTCTTCAACATGCAGTTAGCTACAGATACACAGTCATATGTTAACAGGAATGTTTATGCCTTTTCTCTCCAGATAATTGGTAGGCATAGTTCGAAAGCATATACTAACATAGACCTTCCCCACAGCCAAAAATATTTTATAATTATAATTTGACTGTAGCATGATTTGGATTTAATACATATAACCACTGAGAAAATTACACTTTCTGTACATCCACACATTTTCTGTTAAACTATGTATGGGCCTCTTTAATTTCATTATTCTTGCTTGAATAATATCAGGATGGTTTTTCACTTCATTTTCTACAGTATCTTTATTTGAAATTATGAAGCCGTATCCCCTCCCCCATTTTTTTAAAGTCCAGAAATTCTTCATATTCTTCTGAAATTGTCTTTGATGATATTCCTTGGTAATCTAGTCTTCATCATGTGTGGCACTATAAGCCAATATGAAAGAATATGTGGCATATTTAGGATTAAAGTATAAAATTATCAGTTTTACCTCTCAGATTGTATCATGAGCAATGTACAAAAGTGACTGAACACCTCTACAACTTAAGACTGTTGAGGCAAATAATATTCCAGACTCTGGCTCCCTTGATTAACTGGAAAGTAATGGTGATTTCCTAAGCTTTTAACCTAATATTAGAATTGTTACTTTAGATAGAGGTCCCCAGGCTTTTGGAACTGGTTACATATGGCATTCTGGAATACGTTGTGGGTCCTTTTATTCACATATATTCCAGAGCTACCTTTGGAGTTGATCCTCTGAAATGCATTTTGAAAGGGTTTTCAGTTCACACCCCATCACCCACATCAATACTGAGCATGTCATCATGTGTTGACATTGTTTCTAGTGCCCTGCATTGTTGGTGTAGGTTTTCAATAAAGGTGTGAGTTCATTATGTCACACAACATTCCAAATGTACTGCTGTGTTCCTTGAGCTGCATGAAACATTCTTCACCTGATTGTACTGCGTATGGTAGCACCTGACTCAAGCATTCAACTCTGAATTGTTGTTTGGGGTTTCTTCTGGGATAATCTCATGCTTCATAATCAAATGTCCTTCTTTGGTGTCTCTTAAAATCAGCCAACTGATTAGAAGCTGATGCACATCACTGACCACTAAGGTTACTGAGTGAGAACAGCCTTGGAGAAAAAAGTTCAAGAGTTTAATTCTTAGATCCATACACATTTTTTTTCCTTTCATGGTAGTACCATTATCATGGTTCTGATCTCTCATGTCAGCTGTCACAATTTCCATATCTTTGAGCTTTTTAAGAAGCAAATATGCCATATCAGCTCCTGCAATATCATCAATGTTAATAAATTCTAGAAAATGCTCTTTGACAGTCATAATTAAAGGGACATTTTCCCTGGGTTCTGTGTTGCAAAATGTTCCATTAAAGTAATTTCTTCCATATGGCTGATATCGGGTACGCAGACCAGAGTAATAGAGTAATATCTTGCTGACATTAGCTCTGTCACAGTCTTCGGCTTGAATTTTGTTGTCAGTAACTGTATGATCTTATTTTGAATTCTTTTTCTAAGTGTGTATAGATTTCTTGGATGATAACTTTTCTTAAATCCTGATGGAATACAGCATCAAATCTAGGCAGCCGGTCCACTATTTAAGTAAAGGAAGTTTCCATTGCCTGGCACTCACAGCTAATCTCAGGTGCCCCACAGTGTGAAGTTTTGGGTTGCAACCACTCTCAGTAGCAATGAACTTTTCACAATATCTTGCCAATAAAGATACTGTAGTGCAGACTTCTCTTGATGCTGATCATCTTAGGTGGCTTTTAACAGTAGGTTCCTCTCAAGCTCTATGGAATGCCTGTAATGATTTGTTCTGTTTCAGGGTATGGCAGGGTTTTTTTTCACTTATTTCTTCCAATAGAACATTGGACTGGAAGAGTTTGCAACAAGATCAGTATGCAGCATTCTGGATCTGAGTCCATAGCCATGGCCTTTACACTATCATCACTGGCAATTTCACACCAGTAATGTCGTGGGAGGAAATATCTATTGTCATTGTCCTTGGAAAACATGAAGCTTTTCACTACCCACTCAATAAAACAACGTCTCTCAGGCTAGTGCTCAAGTGAGTCCAGAATCTTCGATCACCTAGATACAAAGAACTAAACTCAGCAGCAGCTGTTTCTTTTATTTCCATCATTCTCTTCTTGATTTATGCTTTTCTACCACATGGTTACAACCATTTGAGACAGAGATATAGATGCAGCATAGCAGTACCTGCCAGGTCATCTGCACTCTGTTTGACTGGAAGATCAGGCATCTCCTCACCACTGACATCCTTTCTGAGGTAGAAGAGTAGCTGGGAACATTTATGTATGTTAGGAGAGCATCTTCCTGTTTTAGATTGAAAAGCTTTCTTTTGCTTGCTTGCTTTTTCTGAATGCTATATGGATATTTGCTTCTTTCTCTTTGGCTGCTGTTCTGGGCCAGGTATGATGGCTCTTCTCACTCACTTGAAGAAGACAAACTAAGAATGCAGGTAGTGGGGCCTGAGTGAGGCTTCAGGGAAGCAGTGGAAAACAGGAAGATCCCTGAGAAACTGGGGTTCCAGTCCAGGTTCCTGAATGTCCTACATTTTCTTCACTCAAGGTCCTAGTACTGTTTCCTCCCCACCCCATAGTCTGACACTTGAAGCCTCAGCTGACTGTATGGTAGTGGGTTGGTGGGACATTGTCTTACATTCTAAGAGAAAAATATAAATGGGCAGGAAGGGCAAATGGCTGCAGAGTACTAACAACATGGATTTCCTTGAAGATTAGCCATTGTTTGGGAAGAGCTGCTTATTTGGTGAACTTTAACCTTTTTTTGGAAATGTTTAAAATTTATTTTAATCAATAGTTATTAACTCAGTCAATATACATACATACATGTACATATGTCGTCTCGCCCCTGTTATATCAGCCTGCCCCACTCAGTCCGGCAGAAGGGGCATGTTGCGGACCCCACCAGTCAAGGAATTTCAACTGGGGGGGTCTAGGAAGAGGGCCTTTTCTGCCATGGCCCCTGTTCTGTGGGACAACTTACCACCTGAGGTGCGGTGCACCCCCACTCTCATGGCCTTCAGGAAGAGTGTGAAATCTTGGGTATGCCAGATGGCCTGGGGGCCTGATGGGGGCTTGAATCATTGGAATTGGCTTGTGAGGTAATTGATTCTACCCCCTGTCATCTTGAATATTATACTCTTCTTATGTATATAGTCTTTTTATATAATATGATTTTTAAAGCTAATTTAATGTGGATATTTATATTTTTTACTGTTTCTGATGTTTGTTTTTAATTGTGAGCCCCCCAGAGTCACCCTCTGGGGGGAGATGGGCAGCATATAAATAAATAAATAAATAAATAAATAAATAAATAAATAAATAAATAAATATGCATTAATTCAATTATTGATGTTTTGTCCTGGCCCTGCCATTTTTTTGCAGTGTTGCTTCTGTTGAGTTTGTCAACACATAGGCATGTGCACATACATGTAACATTGATTTCAGCTGAAGCTGGCAATCCTAGCTTGAGAAGGGAGGGAAACTAGACTTTTCATCCATATTTACAATTTTGGTCTGTGGGGTTTTTTTTTCCTGTCTATTTTTTCCTTCAGGGAGGATCATCCTAAATTCAGGATTTACTTCCCTTTGGATAAATACTGTGTATACTACCTAGCAATGTTTGGTTTCCTAGCTGTCATATCCCCACTATTGTAGGCAAACCAGACTGGCATGAAGGCCAGCTACTCCCCTGTAGAGACCCTCCTGCATCATTTTGGATGAAAAAACTGAATTCCCTGATTTGTGTCCACTTCACATTTTCTAGCACATTTTCTGGGTAGTGTGAAAGAAGGAGAGTGTTTACAGAATTCATTTTTCACTTGGGGAAAAGAGAGATTCTCTGTTTCTGGAAGGGTGGAGTTATTGTCAATATAGATGTCAATTTCCTTCTGTTCCATGTTGCCTGCAGAAACTAATGGGAAAATGAAGATAATCCATTGTATGCCCTTGAATCAAGCAAACAGCCATGAATTCCCATCTTGCCATATCTTTCTGCAGATACAGATAACCACTTCTACAATCTGCTACGCTACCCTCCAACTTTTGAAAAACTTTGAAGTTGGAAATATAAAAGTATGCAGAATAACTAGCCAGCATTCCTCCTGAAATTTAATTCAGATGTTTTATTTGCTGACACAATCCCTGTGTACGTTTCATAGAGCGATGGTAATTTATTCTGAAACTGTTCCCAAATAAATGGCAAAAGCTCATCTTGGAATACAACTCAGCCTTGCCGTAAGTTACATAAAATGCCTCAGCTGATCATAAACCATAAGATTTGTTAACTCTATACACCTATACAATATATCTAGCCTGCTAAACTGTCAGTCCTCAACACAGCAAGGCAATAATTATAGCTTTCATTAAATTATGCTAAGAATCAAAGTGTGAGTTGCACAGCAGGCTTCAGTGAGTAACATCTCTTGCAGCATCTGTGAGAACCAGGAAATGGAAATCTTGCTGCCCTCATATTTGTCTGGCTTCTCTTTCCTTTTATGTTCTTGACAGTCAGAATAGCTGGAGAGATCTTTTAACTCTTCAGATATATACATCACACAAGGTTTTCTTTCTTTCTTTTTTTTTTTGAGTTTGCATGCAAGAGAGAGAGGATTAAATTATATGTGCTGCAGCGTGTGGATTCGCATTGCTTCATGGGCATACCTGCTTGCAGGATACTGTACAGTATGTCAAAAGTGAATCCATGGGAACATTTAGGGTTTCTGTAGGGACTCTATGTCATGATTTATACACTGTCTCAGGGCCAGAATTGCCATGCATTAGAAGATCTCATGGGTAGAAAGTGGCATCAGAGCCACTTTTTTCAAAACATCCCTAATGAAGGAAGGGTGCCATTTGGACTCCACGGGAAGAAATATCTTAGGACAGGATAACTTTGTTTTGTCACATACAAGACTCAGCTGAAGGGTCAATGAGTACGCAGTCAACTACTATAAAGGTTATTCCTGGTATGGCTGGGAAACAAGCAAAAGCAACTGGATGCCAAACAGTCATAATTTCTGTCCATTCCTCTGCACGATGAAATAGTACTTTTCATAAGGACAAGAAAAGCACAAGTATTCAGCATCCTTGGATGAATAAAAGTTTGTACCAAATTGTGACATTTATGAAATTCTTCCACTTCATTATAATTTATAACTTATAACTTGCTTATATGACAACTAGAATTTATAGTGAGATGACATATCATGTTAGTCCTGTGATAGTCTGTATCATAATCTGAACCTGTATCTCTCCAAATCAGCATGATAGGTTTGAAGAATTCATTAATCTTCTATTTCCTCATAATTGCACCCGTATAACTCATGTCAAGATATTTATTCCAGGTTAATGATGGTGGAAATGAAAGCAAAATTCTCCTATAAAGCAGAGTCATATAATGGTTCTGCCAGTGGAGGGAAACTAATACCAGTGTATGGATTCATGAAAGTAGACATTAAATAAAGCGTGAATTGTAAAAGTTACCAGTGCAATGGATTACATTGCCAGTCTCCTTAATGTAGTTGGTGGTGTTTGAATTTTGATAGCTGAGACAGATGGGGCTTAATGCCAAGTGACTTGATAAAGAATCATGTAGCCACTTTAAAGAAAGCTTCTCTTATTGTATGCATCAGCTTGCAATGGAGAGGGAAAATTGTGCTGTGGAAAAATTGGTGAAATTGGGTGTTTTGCAACATTGAGGTTTTTGTCCTGGGAAGACTACTATGGGAGGCATGTAGGGATGGCTGGAAAAGGAGTTTTGCATTGGAGATAGATCTGACTATTGCAAAATGAACCTAGCACATCATAAGTTTAGCATCAGGGAGATTTGATGCATCTGGCCATGGATGGGCTAGCCTACCTTCAGGTTGCCTTGATTATCCCAAGCTACTTACTGCAACAGACCATATCTATTTTTGAGAGAAAATGATTGCAGATTGTATTTTCCTTGTTTGCACTATAATGATCTTTCTATGCTATAAAAACTAAATTGTTCAGACTCTGAGGTCAAATTGCCAATTTATTAAACACAGTGAAGAATCAAAGGTTATTGTTCTGAAGCGTGCCTTTCAAGTTGGTGTTTCCAAATGTCTAGAGCTGCAAGTCTCCTGACCGGAGGAATCTCCCAAGTCCTATGATTTTAGTGTTTGAATAGCTAATGACTTTTGACAAAAGGAAACCAAGGCCAATTAATCATATTACTTGTCTGACTTTCTTGGACAGGTGTGGACATCTTTTCCAGTTGAAAGAATCCTTCAACAATCTCACATGATGACTGGGTACAATATAACCTAAAATAAAAATGGCTGAAATCTTATAAAATAGCAGCCACATTTCATACAATTTCATACAGATGTCACTACTTTTGGAGGATTTGTCAATCTCTTGGAATCCTTGGGCATAAGATTCTCCCCCTTATTAAACTGAGTATTCCCCTGTGATTGCAAGCAAGTGCAGTGTTGGACAATAGTTCGTTCAAAGTACTTGTCTAACATTACTGACCTGTTGAAGAAGCTCCTAGAAGATTCTATGGAGCCTTAGGTTTTATTAGAACATAGTTTGCAAAATTTCAGTATTATGCTATATTTTGTGAAATGATTTTTCTAATTCCTTAATTAGTCTTGGCAAATTAGTTTTCCTTAATTTTGATGAATAATGTTATCAGTCAGAATACATTTTTCTGGTTTTCTATACAGATTCTGTTAAATATGACAAAAAATAAAACCTGTGGTTATTTATGGAGTTTGACATTCAAGAAACTGAAACGTCACTGTTAGTCACAATTAACACAGTACATGTCACAATGAGTTTGGTTCTGCTACTTGTGGTCTTTGCAATGCGTCATGAGTAATTTATAGTTAAATCTGGAAATTCACTGAATTTTAGTTTGTTTATGTTGTTTATTGTGTTTCTATATGATGATATCCATCTAGACTTAACAAATTAAAAACAGTGCAAGATTTAACTATTGTGGAGGACTCCCTTATCTTGTCTGCCAAAGCATTAGAAAATTAGAGCAAGCAGAAGTTAGGGTGTTCTTACCCAGTGGCCTTGATGCTTTCATAACTACATCTTATTGCAAAATACTGCTATGCCCACCTTTCTCAGATATTTGCTCTTCTCCACTTTACCAAATATCCAAGCCTGTAAACTTTGTTATCCATCCACCATTTTTCATTGCATCATTTGTCTCTTTTTCAAATCTTTTTCTTAGAATTACATCAAAAGTCAACATATTTCATCTGTCTCTAAGATTCATCATGAAAAAATGTGGGCTTCAACTTAAACATAAGAAATTGGTGGCATGGTGTTTGAATGGCTGCTGGTCATGACGTTTGCCCTCTTCTTCAGGGAAGAATGTTGAAAAGATTGACCATGTGGCTGAAGATGTTCTCTTGGGGATTAGAGATCAGAAGACCCAGATGAGAACAGCTGGTGCTAGTATTTTGTGTGCTTTTGATCATGTGGAATATAAAGGAAGTTCTCAGTAATTGGGATGAATCTTATACCAACCTACTTTCTGCCTTCTTTCTGACCATACAGAACAGAAAGCTAGAGAGAACTGTGTTCTCTTAAAGGAGGCCCTTCAAAAGTATCAGAGGAAATGTTTTATCACCATCTTTTTTTGTAACTCAAGTTTTGGTTTCATGTATATAATTCCAAAAGAGCAAGGTTGCTTGTCCTAATAGAAGGAATGTCTGAATGATTTGCAAGAGCAACACTAAGCTTATAAACATCAAAGAATGCCCTCAGCTATGTTAATATAAAATTAATTAAAAATAACTTTTATATCTGTCAAGCTAGAGGCATTTCCCTCCCTCAGCCAGCAATGAATGAAAGGAAACCATTAGGCTGTATTTTATTTCAACATTTTAAATACTGTGGAGAAAGTTAAAAAAAATCCCAACAACTATCAAAGTAAATGTTTTTAGACAGTCATTAGGTATCCAAGAATATTTTTGATGGAGGGGATTCAAACTTCCCTTTTCATAGGAAGCAAAATCTCTTAATTTAATATTTGTTGTGAGTCCTGGGTCAAATTGGGGCCCTGGTTTCTGCAAAAAACTTTGCTTGCTGCAGTAGTAGCAATAATAACGACAATAACAACAACAACAACATTTTTTTTTCTTCCACAGAGAATAAAATAATCCTGCTAAGCTTTTGATTGGGGGGGGGGGGGAATCACCTTGTCTTTTTGGCAGCCAATGGCATCTTGCTTCTTTCTTGCTTACTGCAGTCACCAAACAATGTAATGATCAGATCAAATTTTAGCAAGGATAACATGGAGTAGAGCTCTTGTGCCATGCTGTGGCAATCTTTTTTTTAAAAATTTTTATGGAGAAAGATCCATCAACCACTATGTACGGTGACCCCCCCCCCCCCCCCCCAGCAGATCTTATTCTTTCTGGAATCAAAATTTTATCTTTTAAAAATCCCAAAATACCAATAATCAGGCCACTTTTTCCTGATTTGGGGGGAAGGGACTAAATGGCACAGTGAATTCCCTCAGGCTTTCTGTTTGCCCTTAATACCCTGAACTCAGAAATATACTGATCATACCACACATTAGGCACCAACCATGTTTAACAAGTTTAGTTGGAAAATTGGATGCTCTGTTCCATGGAACAAAGTATAATGCTATGTATCACTTACGCCTTGACCTGAAACTATAACTTCTAATTGTTTTTTTTGGAGGGTGGGGGGGGGAATGATTAAAGCAACCAAATAGTAAAATATGTTAAATCAGAAATTTAACCGAGTGCTGGTGAAATCTGAGGGGTTTCTTAAGTTACATGTTTGAGTCATTTCATAAGAATATTATGAAGAATAGATAAACTGTCCTGAAAGACTGTCACCATTCAGAGTAGGCTGCAGCTTTTCTAGGCCTTAAGCAGAGATCTGTAATGTCCCCTTTCTTTTCATGCTCAGAAATCCATTGTCAATCATTGCATCATGCCTGTGGGGGACTTCCTGCTTCACAATCTATGCATCTGATAACTGATACATAAAATCTGGAGAGATGGTACAGCAAAGTGAGAAGTTATGAGAAGCAAAAACTGGGGGATAATGGATGGTTGAAACTGGTGAGATCTGGCAGGTCAGTGCCAATCAAGTAAGAGAAATTCATTCTGCCATGGCTGGATATGAGAGGCAGACCTGGTTATGAGAGAGAAGGAGTGAACTCATCAGTCCACATCACAGCAGGAGTAGAAGAAATGTGGACAGACACATGTTCAAGCACTAAAAGGTTAAGGCAGCAATTATGAGTGTTCTGATCATTTGTAGGACCCCTGCAAGTATATGGTTTCTGGCAGATTGTTCCCAATGTTTAAAGACAATAGATGCCCAGTCTCCCATTTCTATCAATCTCACTTGAGGCCTGGTGAAACAAAGCTTGTGGTGCACAAATGGAATGTGCAATCGAAATACACTGCAACATGCAATCTTCTTCTTAACAGGAAAAGGGTTCCTTGAAGATTGAGATTTTGAAAACTACTGTGCTGAGTGAATCTGCAGTGGACACTTTGACAGGAGCTGAAAGAATCACTTCTCTGTCATGAGATATTTATGAAAAGTCCCATATTTTGGGAAAGTAGATTGTCAAGTAGGAAGATTTATAGATCGGTTTTGTAAGGGAAGAGAATCCTGGGGATGCATCAGTATTCTGTCACAATAACATGAAAAGCAAACAGGAAGCATTAAACCCTAGTACTCCCTAATCTATAAGGCTAAATTTCAGACTTTAGCTTCAAAGGTTATTATTTTCATGGCTGCTGTACTGAATCTACTCCAGAATCCTACCTACAAGTTTAGATTATTATGGTTGGTCACACAGTCAGCCAGATGTTTAGACTGGATTTGGCATTTTTGTCAAAACAGCTTACATCCTGTGACAATACCTTTAATATTATTAAACAACAACGTCTGCCCATCCCAGGTCCTTGGGAAGGACTCGATAGGTGGACAAAAGTGTGAAATCCAGTCTCACCTTTGAAGCTAAAGTTTGAAATTTAGCCTTATAGGTTAGGGACTACTAGAGTTTAATGCTTCTTGTTTGCTTTTCATGTTATTGTGGCAGAAAACTGATGCATCCCCAGGATTCTCTTCCCTTATGAAGTTGATCTATAAATCTTCCTACTTGGCAACCTACTCTCACAAAGTATGGGACTTTTCATAAATATCTCATTATTATTATTATTACTCCTCCTCCTCCTCCTCCTCCTCTACTAATACTACTGCTACTGGAGGGGTTAAGGAACAGTTATAAACATGTATAAATGAAAGTAGAGCAGTGATACTTTATGAAAGCCCAAATGCCAAACTTCTCTGATTTTAAAATGCAGGCAAAGTGCAGAAGTCTTATCTTTCTTGGTAATGCGAATCACGTTGTTTTGTGAACTGGTGCTTGTTCATCGCTCCATTAGTGAAGTCTGAATTCAAATCTTGTCCCAGCCATGAATTCCCCATATCCTTTGTCACTACCTCCGTACTAGACTGGCCTATTTTACAACAGGGTTGTTACATGGGTTGGGTGAGGATATATGAGATGTATTTCAAACACGCTAAATCTTATGTCATAAAAATAATATGTAGCTGTTGAAACGAATACAAACATATTATTTTTATGACGTACATATACACATAGAGGATATTTCTATACCACTCATTAAGAAATGTGATGGAATGGAATTATGAAGGACACACTCAGGGAGGCAAGCATCCTCTTTCGTCTCCAGAGGGGCAAGGAAGAGATAAGAGGATGAGGCTGGCACCTCCCTGAGGAATTCACTATGTTTTCATAGCTACTGTGGGAACAGAGTTTTCAGTCTGGGAAGATTCTTGATAGAGGTTGTAGCTAATAAACGTTGCTGAACAGAACCTACATGGTCTCCTGGAGTTCCTCGGGCTAGGCTTGACAAGAAAACTCTTAATAACAATCAAGGATATAGTATCAAAATCTGTGACATACAATGTTGCAAAGTTTTGTCACCTAGCTTCGAGAGTCTGGCATGGAATCCACTGTGACAAATAATCTGAGAGCTATACATATACTTATATCTTTTTTCTTTTCTTTTTTATGTATTTGTTTGCTAGCTCATAAATTGAAGCATATCAAAATAAAATTTCAAGTGGTATCAGAGTAAAGGTAAAGGAAAATCAGACATTTAGGGAGCGGTAGTCCTTTAATATATTTCCGAGTCTTCAAGATGCATGAGATTTGTTCATTTTGCAAAAACAAAAGCAACACAAAAAGCCCCCCAAAACCTAGTAGCAGCACTGAGGTAATATAATTCCAATTATCACTTTTTAATGTGTAGACTGTTTAAATCCATATCTGTTTTTAAAATATTTTGTAGATGAATAGTTGAATATGGCTCAATTAGTTCAGAGATTTCTAAAGATTTGTTTGACCTTTTTAATTCTGCTGCATGTTCTAGGTTAATTTCCAAACCAGTGAGGCTCTTGCCCTTTCCAAAAATGTTACATATGTCCTTTCATCATAAAATATTGCTTCACTACTGGCACAGAATAATGCTATCAGTGACAGTCAACAGGCAATCATCCTGTGTCCTCAAAAGCATAGCTGAATAGGAAGATGCATGAAAATAGAAGAAACTGTTGAGAGCTGATATTAAGAAATCCCTACCAGATCTCTGCTGTAAATTCACTTTTTAAATGAAAGTGGTGGAAAATATGTAGACATGACTAACACCTGCCTTTTTCAGATGGCCAGTAAAGTGGAAGAGCACCTTCCCCCCACATTCTCCTTCAAGTGAATAGCATCTTCAAAATGAAGATTAGATGAGCCTATCAGTCTTCACTAGAGCTAGGCATCAATGGCTTTCTGAAATTCATTAAATTTGTAGGTAGAGAAGTTCAGTGGATAATTTCTTGAAGAGAAATAGAAATAATCTGAACACATGAACAAAGCGCTTGCCTGGAGAACTGTGGGTTCTGGGATATTGTCTGCTGAGTTGTGAGAGCTGAAGAGGTGAATAGCACTAATTGCAAGGTGTTCTGAGAGCTGCTGATTGCATGTTGTTAGTGATTGGATGACTGTTGCTGAGCAAGTAGAGTCTGTAAGAGGAATATAAGGCAGCCTTATTCAGGAAGTGAGTTGATTGAGCCAATGAACAGGGTAAGCTAACAAAAGGTTGCTAGGGGAGCATCTGACAAATGTTCCTTCTGAGTTAAGAGTTTGTAATTTCATAATACGAAATTCTGAGGTGGGGGCAGGGAGAAGAAATAAAAGCTTTTCTATTGGTGGTGCTTTCAAAAAATAAGTAAAGATGAATGGACAGGGATCTGCTATTGTGATCTACAATGCTTGTGACATTTTTGCTTCCTGCTCTTCTTATGACTCAAATATTCCAACCCTTTGACCTTTTATTCAAGGGCTGCTATATTTGCATTTGCTGAATATATATCTCAAGTTATACTACTCACAGTATTTCAATACTACATGCAGTACTGAAAATACACCACTCTCCCTCTTGTCCTGGCACATCCTCCTGGTCCTTATGCACATCTGTCTGACTACAATCTTCTGATCTGGGAGGGGATAGGAAAGATTCAAGGTGGAATCACTGATTTCTGCTGCCTGTTATCTCTCAGATTTTGCTCCTTGTAGCTTTCTCATTATACTGCATCACCTCACACAGTTTTCTCTTCCATTTTGGTCACCAAGTGCATGGACTATGAGGCAGGAAGTCCCTGGAAGCCATGATGCAATCATTGCCAATGGAATTCTGAGGCTTATGAGGAAAGTAGACATGGTAGAACTCAACCAAAGTTAAAAGGTCAGGCCATTTGTCTTGCTGGTTGTTTAATTGTTGCAGGATAAATTGCCTGGCTGAAGGAAAGTGGTTGAATCTATGCCAAGGTCATGGATTTTTTTTAGGGAAGGCAGATAAGTCAGCACAAGACCAAGGGCACATAGGCAGAAAAGTGGAACGTGCTTGAATACACCTGGACCTGCATGTATATGTCTTCATTATAGTATATTAAAAAAGCATGGAAAAAGAAAGGTTTGTGTTTTTTTAAATTTCAGATCCTGCAGGATATGCTGTGGGAGAGGATGTCACCTGGTTGACGTGGAGTGGAGCCTGCCAAGTCCAGAGATTCTGGCCCTGGGATGAGGAGGAAGATCAGGAGGAAAATCCTGGAGTGGCTTGTGAAAATGTGGAAAGTCCAAGAGGATGGACTGTGTTGTATATGGACGGTCAGATGCTAGACATAGGAACATTGTAAGTTGAAGGCTTTGTTTGGTAGCAAGTCAGTGGAGAGAAAACTCACAAGCATTCCAATATCAATAATTGAGATAAGGAGGGAAGAAGAAGCTGTAATAAAGTATAAGCTGAAAGTGAGGGAAAGAGACTTGAGAAGGGGGAAATTAAGTAGGTTAAGACATGATTTCTTATATTATATTGTCTGTCCTATACTATTCTTTGTAAATTTATAAATATTTTCACTTGTATATAATGTTAGATCACACTACTATATTAGCATAGGTATCTTAATGTTCAGAATAAAATCCTTCATCTATTTAAGTACTGGCTGTGTGTGTGTCTGTAAGGTCCTATCCTGACCCACCCACTGATAGAGGTCCATAGCAATGGCAGTTTTGCTCTAAATGGTCATTTGTCCCCTGTTTCACCACTGAACTGGATGATGGGCAGAGGACAGGTGGAGCTTTATATCCAATAGTAAAAACTTAAATTTTCAGAAATTGTGGACCTCTGTCAGGATTGGACAGACCATAGTTCCATAAGATTTGTGGATAACAGTGAAGATGTGGGTTGTCTTAAAGAAAAGATCAGCTGCAACTAGAATGATATCCAATCCTTTGATAATGGTAGATCAGTTATGAAGTACAAGGAAATGGTGTGCCAAGAAGAGTGGAGTGGATACAATAATTCAGACAGTTTGCGAGTTAGAGGATTGGCATGGCAATATAGTTCTTGACATCTGCTCTAACATAAGCCCACCAAAAGTCATGGTGAACAATCATTTAAAATATTCTGAATACCCAGCTGCTTGGTTGTCATGACATGACAGAACTGCAACACTTTTTCTCTTAATGAAGGAGGAACTTACAGATGGTTGTGATACATTTCTCCCCATTCCCAAATGAGAAGAAAGTGTGAAGGTCAACTAATCAAGCCTATTTACATGGGCCCAGCTCTTGCTGATAATGGATTTGATCAATCAAAGAAGGAACCTCCTTTTCAGCACATCTCATAGGGAGGGTGGCATATTTTTCTGGGTGCAGAATGGAGGTTGGAGGGTAAGAAATATTCTGACTTACATGATAAAGCACTATCCTGCCTGTTCTATGAGCTAGGAATGTTAGTTAAAATGATAATATAATTTCCCACTTGTCCTAGCACTGTATGACCATGTGGAAAGTTTTTAAGTGTTCTGAATTCTTATGATAAATTCAGACTTTGATAGGATGTTCGTCATCTTCAAGCAAATGGTGCCAGTGCTGAAAAACTTCCTTGATGGTCAAAAGGTCTTTATTAAGAACATCATTCTTTTCAGCAAAAAGGTGATGCTGGGAAGCAAATGCACAAGAGAGGAGATTGCCCTCAAACTCTGAAGCAGTTTGTAAAGGCACAGCTCCCAAGGAAAAATCAGAAGCATCAACCTATCAAATGCAGGGATGAGTAGGATCTGGATGAAAGAGGATGGGTTGAGAACTGAATTGACGAAAAGCTTGCTGAACATCAGAATCCCATTTCAAAGGAACTCTTTTCTTAGTAAGGTTTGTTATTGCATTTTACATTTACAGTAAAAACTAACAAAGCCTAGAAAATGGTATATATTCCTGACAGTTCAGGGACAGGGACTGGGAAAATTCCCAGCACAGAATGAGTTCTACCTTAGTTGGAGCCATCAATTCCTGTATTTGGGATATAGTATCCCAACATCTAGCTTAGCATAGATGTAATTGCCATGAAATAATTGAAGAACTGCTTGCACTTGATTAGTAGAGCAGGTTCCTCCAAGTAAATCAGTAAATCATTCAAATGCACAACTAAAAAAACTCCCCAAATCATAAAAAATATTTCAAATTGCACAAAGATCTATGGAGTGCTGACTGATCCAAAAATCCTTATTATGTATTCAAACATCCTACAATAAAAATCAAAGGCAGTTAATGGTGCCAATGGTACCTCTTCTGAAAAAGCCCAGTGGGACCTGCTCATTCATGATGACTTTCTCTGGGATTGAGTGGCAGTATCTCAGCAGCAGATTGCTGGAGGAATGATTGTATCATGAAAAATTGGATGCTGATCATCCTGTAATTGAGTAACCACACAAATATTAAGTCTATGACATAATATGCAGATTCTCTAGATATCATTAGCATGCTGGTCACAACGGCCAATCTTTCCTGTTTAAGGCAGGCAACATCAGCATGAAATCACAACAGCCAGGCTCTTCCCTTCACGTAGGCAGCATTATCAGCATTGTGACACACAGAAGAAGGCAGTATCAGTAGATGTGGACACAATGTGTGTGTATCTCATTAGAGTGTGCATATACAGGAGCATGTAGTTCAGTTTCTTTTAATGAAATAGGAAAAAAATGTGGGCAGAGAACCAATAGGCAAGGGAGGTTGGCAAGTCAGGAGCATACCTTTCATAATTCTTCCGTTGACTGAAAGCTCAAAAAATCTGGGCTCCCAAAGATGTAGTGAAAATGGAAATGGAAGCCAAAATTTTGGCAGGGCTCAGATGTAAAATTGTTTAATAAAAGAAGATGAAGCATTGGAAACATGAACAGCTCCATAAGAGAAGAGAAAGTCATAAGCGTTTGTGGGAAGATGAGGAGGATTATGATGTCATGGCATTTTCATTATGTAAATGACTTCTCTGTCATGGAGCCTGACCTCTGGAATGACATTCCCCCAAAGATCCATAGGGCTCCAGCCTGATGATATTCAGAATGAAGACCTAGCCGTTTTTCCAGGACTTGGAGTAGAGTGGTTGTTAAGCCCATGTAGATTTTCCTGTTTGTTATGTAGGACTTTTCTTTGGGACACATATGATCTGTACTTTTTAATTTAATTGTTCTTGCTTTTAAGGTATAAATTGTCCAGAGTCATCTGGGGTAGGGTGGCCTCTAAACTATATGTACAAATAATTAAATAAATGACATAATTTGTGTCATTTGTATGATGCCATCATTATTAGATTTATATCCCACTTTTATTTTTGTATAATTCAAGGCATCTTACATAATGCTCCCACCTCCTATTTTCCCCACAACAGCATCTCAGGAAACTAGCCCTGAGTCACCTAGCCTCATGGTCTGCTGGTTTCTAGTCCAGTACCTTAACTACTACACCAGACTGGTTCTCATGATGCACATGACGTCACTATAACTTGTATTGGATGCCTCTGGAGAAAAGATTCAGAAGAACAGGATAATAGGCACAAACAAGTGCAAAACCAGGGAGAAGACCGAAAAAATTGCATTTTAACAGACAGATGTTAAAATGAGGGATTATTAAAATATTGTGGTTAGGTAAGACAGAGGGATTTGGAATGGCGATGATGTGGAAAATATTTTAGACAGGTTTAGCATACAGAAGCAATCACCTGCTACAATAACAGATTTCATAATGCCATCCCCTTGAGGCTCTGATTGAGTTTTGACAGATGGTGGTTGTGCTCACAGTAGCCTTTCTCCTTCCCTTCATACTTGCCCTAAGCTGTCCAAGAGAATATTTTCTCTCCCACATGAACCAGCATTCTCTTTACCTAGACGACAGCTTCTTCTTGCCCTCCTCCCCTGTCTGAAGTTATAAACCAATGAGCTATGAGATTCTGAGAGACAGTTCAAGGTTGCTGCCATTCCCTCAAGCCATCTCCAAGCAATGCTCTGCAGGGATGACTGCTGACTGAACTGCTTAATCTACTTTAATTTCCCTATTTGGTGGTGTGGGAAAGTGAATTGAGGACAAATGAATGGAAGTAAATAATCATTCAATCATGGTGACTCAATAAATGACAACAGCATGACGACTTTGTGGCACAATATCATGGGTTTCTTCCCTTTCAACCCATGTCAGGCTGCCCTCTATCATCCACTTGTTTCTTCTAAAAAAAAATAAAAATCATTTGACCATTTAACTGATCAGCATGTGAAACCTTGCTGTTCAGGCTTGCTGGAACGCCATCTGTATCTAACGTCCAAGCTTCTGCGGAGTTTCGTTTTGTTCCTCAAGCTCTTTCTTGAATTTCCTCTTGAATCCTGCTTTTTTTGACCTTCTTACTTCTGGATGTGGCTCACCCAAAGCTCCTATTTTACTATGGTTAAATATGGACAGGAGGTTCAGGGATTTAAATGCACCAAACAAACGAGGTGGAAGCTGAAAGGATTTCCTGAACAAAGGAAAGCAAAATAATTACTTAACTGCAAAGTGTAATACAGACAGGAAATATTCACAGACAAGAGATCAGATTGGCCCTGATGCTGCTGGTTTTTTGCAAGGCTCTGAAAACATGATTTTGCCAACGGGCTTGGGAGTGTGGTGGAGCTGATGTAGTGGCTGTACTGCTCATTCTGATGAATGGGATTACCTTGGCTGTGAGTTTTATGTATTTTAAGATGGTTTTTATATGCTTTTATAATGCACTTTTTCTTGTTTTTAAATCGTTCTTTTTTTGGTGGTTTTTATTTTTGTTTTAATTGTTCGTAAGCCGCTGAGAGTCATACAGGTGAGATGTGTGGCTATACAAATTTGAAAAATAACTAATTAGCTAACCAACTAACTACTAACTAACTAAATATAGCAAGAGATGACAACATGCAGCAGAAGAATATGAAACTAGGACAGAATCTCATGTCTCTTTAGCGGCATGGAGTACCTGCAGCAGACTTTCCTCAGATTATTCTGGCTAGTGATTGGCACCTTTTGGGGGCAGGCCTATAACTGAAGCTCATTGTTGCGAGGCTTTCCCACTTTCATAATGTGCTATTGCACTTCCTCATGTTTCTAATTAAGCAACTTTATTGTTTAGACTTGTTGCCCCTCAGCTAACAAAAGTTTATACAAAATAGCACCCACAAAATCCTCCCTTCCCAGATGGCCTCTAAAGGAAAAAAGTAAGACTCCTAAATCAGACTGTATGAGAGAGAGAGGGGGAAAAAAGCTAATTATGGGAAGCAACAGAGGGAGGGGAGTGCAGAGGCTGGTCTTTTTGAAATCAAGGCCTTACCAAGCCCTGCCATCACAAGAATGCCAAAGAGAAGCCATTTTATACAGGGATGCATCCAGAAAAACGAGTGTATCACCTGAGCCTCCTTGCCATTACAGTTACTTCCACAACAGCACTACAGCCCCATTCTCTTCCTTTTAGTAGCTGGAACAGAAATGGATAGAGGAGGAAGTAGTAGGAACACACAATCTGTTTACTTTGTGTAGCTGGTTGGGAGAAAGCACTGCTGGCAGAAGAGGAAGTCTTTAGGAGAAACCCAAAAAAGGAAGGAAACAGAGTTCTAGAAAGGTAAGAGTTGGAGAAATGCATTGGTGTAAGCTTCCTTTCCTTTGAATGAACGGAAGAGCACAATGAAGGGGAGGGATGGGGCAGGAGTGAACTTAGAAGTAGAATGACTTCTCATTCCCACCTAAAAGTGTGCATATCTTCTTTTATCCTTGTTCTTGTATTCATTCTAGGGGCAACTGACAGAAATGCCGTATGGTAAATAAAAGCTTTCTCGTGGCCAAAAGAAAGCATTTTTTAAAGATTAGATATGCTTTCTTTCACAGGGAAGTGTTGAGCCAGTCCAACACTGGGTTCCTGTCACCCAGTGTGAGGGGCCAATACTCTCAATCATGCAGAGTTGAGGAAAATGGAATCGAAACACTTTATTTCTGCACAGAAGCGAAGAGGTATGCTCAGGACTGAAGTCCAAATTGAGCTTGCCGAGATGCAGCTCAGAGCATATTTTTAAACACTTTACCTCAAGGAAGTCTTATTTCATTGGTTACAAGAAGCTAGGTTATTTTTACATCACATTGCTAGGCAGTTTTACCTCCTTCCACATGGGGGGTGCACTTCATTAGCTAAGCTCTCCACCTCTGGGTGCGTTTTTTACTATGCTAATCATGCTAAAGCTCTATCTTAGGTCAACCTGTGATTTCTTTCCCTCCTTTAGTCATCAGGTGACTCTAACTTATTTTTTTCTTAGAAAAACCTCTTTACCTTTTTCTTAGAAAGTCCCTACTTGCACTAGCATTTAGTGGAAAATTCCATTCCCAGCCTTCAGGCCCTCAGAAGCTCATTGAACTTGTTATGCTGTTAAAATCTCAACACAATGGGCTCATAACAAAACAAATGGGAGCTGAGAACCTACCAGAATATTGTAGAATTGGCTACATCGATGCTTGCTATTTATTTATTTGATTTATATATGTTCTGTACTTTCCCATGATCTGAACCCAGAGGGAGCTTGCTACAAGTTTAAATAATGTAATATTCCAAAAACATTTTGTTTTACTCATTGCAATAAGCAGTACTAAAAACATATCCAGAATCTAGGTATTTGAAGTCAAGGCCATATTTACTTAATGTACCAAACAGAGTTGGTACTCTGAGGAGCTATATCAAGTTTCCTGATCTACCGAAGTGGATTAATAAATTACTGTATAAATCTGGTCCAATATATCTCTGTTTGGAAGAGATATATTCAACCTTTTTTATGACGCTGGAAAGGAGCTTTGTGGCTGAAAAATATCCAACAAGCTGTAGTGTGTTCTCAACGTGCCTTTAAAGACGATTCCAATCACTTGTTCTAAATTGATTCTTAACATTACGACAATTTAAGACTGTTTAATAAATCTTTGTTTTTAAACAGGTTTAGTAGTACAGTAATACTATTTCTTCTTTATGGGGAAATACTCATGTTCTGATGCAGAGCAAAGCAGAAAGTTGGGACAAACCAAACACTTTGGGACAGATGTCGATTTGTTCACGGTAGAATAGTTGGCTCCAACTCATCTAGTCTTCATTTAAAACTTCTGCAGAACACTGGGCCCAGTTTTTTTTTAATCTGGGCAGTGCCCCAGCACAGTGTCCCCCCCTAAAGGAAGGGGAAATCATTTGAGGCTTGTTTGCCTAAAAGTCCTAGTGAGGAGGTAGGGAAAGATTGGACCTGTGGATCGATAGGTTTGTTCTGAAATCAGAGTGATTCTTGCAATAAGGCTATGACTGGTTGTAATCAGAGTCACCTTTGAATACTTAATTTTATTATTTGTAGTACCACATTATTTCCCATAACTTGTCTTCTGTGCTTACATGTAAATGTTTTATGAACCATCTTAGCCTGGCTTATTGATTGTTTTCCTTTAAACAAAGAGCAATGGTTAAGCTGTTATAGGCCCTGCCATCTTCCATTCCTGACACTCAACTCCCAGAAAGAAACATCATTATTCCTTACCATCACCCCTTGCTATGTGCAAAAACCCTTTGACCTATCTGTCTGAAATCTGTTACAGAAATTTCTCATTATAGGAGCCTTTGTAACTGCAAATTTCATCACATTCTTTCTCAAAATGAAAACTACAATGCTCACTTCTATTTTTAAAAAAACTGCAAATATTTTAAAGGAGCAGAACTTCAAGAGTCCAGTTTCAGTCTGACAATCTAACCGTTCTATAATTTCATTCTGCTACAGGAAGTGCTGGAAAGCGTTCCCGCAAATGGGGAAATGGACTAACCACAAGCTACACCAAATATGCAGTGTTGCGTATGAAAGACTAGTTTTATGAAAGTTTCAAATATATCAGAGCTAAAATAAATGGTATCAACTGCAGAACCAAATGGCAATGTGAAATCCTAAGATGTGGTGTTGATTCTAGAGTGGTATACAGTTGATTCCCTGCATGGAAGTGTGTTTTGTTAAAATCTGATAATCCAGGATTTTTCTTCCCAACAAGTAAATTCCCAGTGCTGAAGTGTGTGAATAAATATTTACTGTCTTCTTTTATATGCTTTCTTATTCCAGAAACATGAGCATAGGGTTGATGATCTTATCTTATTTCTTTTCAGAAGGACCTACAATCACTGCATTTCTTTTTAAGATGAAAATAATTCAGGTTGGCCTGATCAGCCTTCTTTCACTATACTCCCATATTGAAATAATTTGTATTTATTCATTTTTTTAATCTCTTCTTCCCTCCTCACTGACTATATATCTCAGTTGGTGCAATGCATCATGAGGGTTTTTTTTTTTTTTAGAACTACTGATCATATGTAGTAAACTCTGACCTAGCCAAGATGGCTTAGGTCACTGGAACTGTTTAATGCATGGTGTTGACACATTAAGACAGCCTATCACAACTTTTGGCCCTCCAGATATGTCAGGCTGAAATTTCCATCATCCCCAGGTGGGATAGTAGATATTATAATTTGTGATTTCTAGGGGGTGCAAGATTTGGGAAAGCAGTTGTGAGCAGGGCCAGCATTGAATAGGGTTGTATGATGAAGCTCTGAAGTTTTGCAAGCCTCTTTTTCTGTCAATCCCTGTTTACTTTGTTTAGTTTCTTCTTACAACAGTCAAGTGTATTGCAAGTAAATTGGCTCCAATTTTTTTCTTTAGTTTCCTTTCTGCCTTGATTTCCTTTCCCACCTTCACAGAGGTGAAGCACTCCTCAAGTGGATGAAATAAACTATTTCTGGTCCACATATGCACAGCTCATTATATCTCTTGACAACTTTTGTCAGTAAACCATTTCTGTCAATAATTGTATGCTTCAGTGCACTGTTCATTAAAATTCCATTATAGGGCATTAAGGATTTGACGGATTTGGGAACTGTCATCCAATCAACTCAATGTCACCCATTTGCTTTCAAATCTGATGTTGTCATCTGTTTTGATGGTGCTGAAAATATTGCTTTCTGTTCCTGCTAGATTGTCCAAGGCAAAAAGCTTTGCTGTAACTATAAAATCAGTTTGCTCCTTCATAGTACCAAGTAGAGTCACTTGCCTTGTGTCCATGTTGCCATTTTGGCAATGATATGTAAGTGGCTTGCCATTCTTCTGGGACTTTTTTAAAAAAAATTACTTCCCACTCCAGCCTATGTCTCTGGAGTTCTGTGGTGGTCTTCCAGCAAATATTACCTAGGTCTGTCACTGCTTAGCTTTTCAAAAAAAGCATAGGGGTTGCCACCTAACTTGAAAAAAACTTGAGCTCTTAAAGAAATAATGGGATCTCCGTGTATATTCACTACACTGAATTCAATGTATATGAATAAATAATAAATATAACACATAAGTAAGTAAAAAATAACCAAATAAATAACAAACAGCTTATATCCTTCCCTTCCCTTCCCTTCCCTTCCCTTCCCTTCCCTTCCCTTCCCTTCCCTTCCCTTCCCTTCCCTTCCCTTCCCTTCCCTTCCCTTCCCTTCCCTTCCCTTCCCAGATGCTAGAAAAGCAAGAAAACAAAACCACAGTTGGCAGGGAACAGTTTAGGCATGCATTTTACTGAATACAAGAACTCACACTAGGATCAAATCCTAGCCTTTGTTTCACACTCACAGAAAAGAAATCCACCTTCATAGCTACCCAAAACGATTAGGATCTGCCCTTCTCTCCTCTTGAAAGCACTAAACCAGAAGAATTAGCAGCCCTATTTGCCAGGCTTCTTGATCTCAATGTTTTTGAGGAGAAATGAAGTAAAGATGCTGAACATCTTTCCATATTAGGATTGTAGCTAGTATTTGAGAAATTGAAATGAATCAAAGAAAGCCACCTCTTTGGAGAAGCTCTGACTGTAGGTGAGGTCTGAATGCCTTTTCTCTCATATCATCTCCCTTCTCCCACTATCATAGCCTGTCTTACACATCTTTCACATTGAGGCTTCAAGAGGTCATCTAGTAGCCAACTCATTTTTTTGGTAGTTAATTGTTCTACTGTTTTATAAGACACAAATAATACATTATAGAATGCAGATATTAGATGGGTACAGCGGTATTTGTGGAATATAAACAAAATTTTTTGACACTATAATAATTTAGATGACTTAAACCTTTAAAGATAAGAAGAAAAAACTTTATATCAGTGTTAACTATAATTCTGAGATGTTAATGAGCATAAGATTGCTTGAATCATACAATTAAGGCCAAGTGTGGCATTGATAGACTATTGCAAAATGCCTTGAATTATTTTATGATATAATAAGGATTTCTATATTGACTTTGATACTTAATAATGAGATTTCCACTGTACTATTATTTATTGTTGTTTATGAATATTAAAAGAAAAAAAGAAAAACAAAACAAAACAACAAGAAAAAAAGCAAAAAGCAAAAAATAAAATACCTGCTTGGAAAAATAATAATAATAGAGCAAACAAAAGAAAAAGAAAAAGAAAAATAGAGCCAGTTTGGTCTAGTGGTTAAGGCTCCAGGCTAGAATCCAGGAGGCTGTGAGTTCTAGTCCCGCCTTAGGCATGAAAGGTGGCTGGGTGACTTTGGGCCAGTCACTATCTCTCAGTTTACCTCACCTCACAGGGTTGTTGTTGTGGGGAAAATAGGAGGAGGGAAGAGTATTAGATATCTTCACCACCTTGAATTATTTATAAAAATAATAAAGGTGGGATAAAAAACATCTAAAAATAGATAAATTCCCACTTCCTTATATTCTGACCAATTTACAAATATTAAGTCCCCCTTAGAAACCATACTGTAATAATAATAATTTAATAATTTATTAAACTTGTATGCTCTCAATGACTCTAGGTGGCTTACAACAATCAAACAAAGAAATTACATTAAAATCAATAAAACATTAAAAAAAAAAAGATCAACGATGGCAAGCATGATTAAGTGAGGGGTCCCACTCTCCTTCACCAACGGCCTGGGTGAAGAGCCAGGTCTTCACAGCTCTTCTAAACAATGACAGAGTAGGGGCCATCCAGATCTCGGGAGAACCTTGTTCTGGAGGACGAGCGCTGCCACAGAGAAAGCGTGGTTCCAGGGTCCTGAGAGATGACATTGTTTAATCGAAGGAACCCGGACCACACCAACCCTGCAGGATTGAATCAGCAGGACAGTTGCTATGGGAGACAGGCGGTCCCTCAAGTAACCAGGCCTTATGCCATGTAAATGTGTGTATTTGCCTTGCTGTATGCTGTATTGTATATATGAAAGTCATTCTTGCAGCCAGCTGATTTTTGTAGCCCAGAACAGAACTTACTGCACTTGCATTATTATTGCATCCTTTAACATTTTAAAGTCCTGGTGTTTGAGAATATTAGAGATGTGACCTTATTTTCAGCACATGAGGCAGGCAATATATTGTGTCTGTACCAGGCAAGAAAAGTTATTCTGAATAGCCTTAAACCATATGATTTATTTATTTTTTTCCTTTTTGATACTGGGAATTAGTAATGGAAGTAGAAGTTATCCGTTGTTGTAATCAGTGCCAGAAAGATCAGTCTTCTTGTAATGTATTTTAATTCATATTTCTTCTATTTTAATTCATATTTATTCTTTTTACTGTAAACCACTCAGAGTCACTCTGCAGTGAGTTAGGCAGTGACAACTTTGAAAAATAAATAAATAAATAAATACATAACTAACTAACTAAATAAATAAATGAAACAAACTGAATAGCTATCCCTCTGGCTTGCCTATTGTGTGAATTGGATATCATGTGTAGCATAATCATGGTTAAGTAAGTTCAGGAGCAAAGGTGAGGTGTGTATAGTGTGTATTGATTCCAAGTCATCAGAAATGTTTTTTTAACAACTGTATTCAGCTCCCACTGAGCTTTTCAGTGTGAAGTGGTTTCTGTGATTTTATTTGCTTTTATCAGTTTCTTACTATTTATTTACATTTTATTTTTTTATTAGCCATCTATGCTAGACATATCTTCTAGAAGATACATGTGCTCTGGTAAGCTGCTTTAAGATGCTGCTTTGAGGCAAATGTCAAGACAGATGTGAAACATTATAGATTACTATCCCATTGCAGGAGAAAAATGTTTTCCTCTTCAGTCAGTATTAATAAGAAAATTACTGTTTCGAGAGCCTTGGTTTCTAAGTAGGCTCATAGAATACTTTCTTGTCACAAAGGAGATAAAAGGAAGGGCATAAACCCTCTGCAGAAAGTTAAATAGCTCTCTATTTTGTGAGAGTAACTATTCTGTGATATTAAGTTATACAATAAGAATTGGAAGCAATATAGAGAGCCTGTTATATATGCTGTACTTTAAAGAAGGAAGCACACTACAGTGGTACCTCGAGTTACGAACTTAATCCGTTCCGTGACTCTGATCGCAACTCAAGTTGGTCGCAACTCGAGGTAAATTTTCCCATAAGGTTCAATGTAAATACGGTTAATCTGTTCCGCCCTCCGAATTTGGTCACACCACGAGGCAAATTTCCCCATAAGGTTCAATGTAAATACATACGGTTAAACAGTTCTGAAACATATGCATTTTATTTTTAAACCACAAAAACATGAAAAAAAGTACAGTACAGCACAGTATGAAGAGGGAGAATGGGGTGGGGAGGCAGTTATTGTTTGGACGGAGAGTCCCCCTCCAAAGGGACATCGGGGAGACCTCCTTCAGGGGTTTCCTCTCTTCTTTGCCTCTTAGCTGCAGGCTCAGTTCTGGGGAAAAACCTGTCTAAAGTCAGTTGTTTTTTCCTGCGCTGCATAACCCTCTGGAAATGAGAGACCACGTTATCATTCATCAGATTCAACACTCTGTTCGTTACAGTTATGTTGGGGTGGTGCTTCTCAAAGAAATCCTGGCACTCATTCCATTTTTCCATAATGGATTTAATCACGTCACTGCTAACCTCCTCCCTGTCTTCCTCTTCCTATGTGGAATGCTCCTCACCAAGCACTTTCTGCTGCTCACTCTGGAGTTCTGCAAGTTCTGCCGTGGTCAGCTCCTCCTTATGGTCCTCAACAAGCTCCTCTATGTCTGCACCATCGACAACCAGACCCATACTCTTGCACATGGACACAATCTCCTCCACTACCTCTGCATCAGACCCTTCACAGTCACGTTCAGCGACACATTCTGACCACAGTTTCCTCCAGGCTGAGTTTAAGGTCCGGCAGGTGACATCTTCCCAGGCTTTGTCAATGAGGCTGATGCAGTGGAGGACATTGAAATGTTTCTTCCAAAACTCTGTCAGAGTCAAGGATGTTTCCTCAGTGACATTGAAACACCTGGTGAAGAGCGCCTTTGTGTAGAGCTTCTTAAAATTGCAGATCACTTGCTGGTCCATGGGCTGCAGAAGAGGTGTCGTGTTGGGGGGGAGGAACTTGACCTTTATGAAGTTGTATTCGGCGTCCATATCATCCACCAAGGCTGGAGGGTGTGCCGGGGCATTGTCCATCAGAAGAAGGCACCTTTCAGGCAGCTGGTTGTCAGAAAGATATTTTTTAACGCTGGGTGCGAACACCTCATGCAGCCATTCCATGAACAACTGCCTTGTGACCCACGCTCTCACATTGGCCCTCCACATGACAGGCAGTCTGGCCTTGTTCACATTGTGTTCCCTGAACGCACGAGGGGTCTGGGAATGGTACACCAGTAGCGGCTTAATCTTCAGGTCGCCGCTTGCGTTCTCACACAGCAAAAGGGTCAATCTGTCCTTCATGGGCTTGTGCCCTGGCAGTGCCTTTTCCTCCCGCGTGATGTAGGTTCTGTTTGGCATCTTCTTCCAGAAGAGCCCTGTCTCATCGCAGTTGAACACTTGCTGAGCGACGTATCCTTCCGCCTTCATGAAGTCCTCAAATTCTTCCTTGTAGGCTTCTGCAGCAGCCTTTTCAGAACTGGAAGCCTCACCATGTCTTGCCACACTGTGGATGCCACTTCTCTTGCGGAATTTCTCAAACCAGCCTCTGCTGGCTTTAAATTCCTCACTTGCTGCGCTGGTAGAGGGGTTTGTCCGCAGTAAATCACTGTGCAGTTTCCTGGCTTTTTCACAGATGATAGCTTCACTCACACTATCACCTCCCAGCTGTTTCTCATTCAGCCACACTAACAACAGCTTTTCCACCTCTTCCAGCACTTGTGTCCTCTTCCTCGTTAAGATCGTTACTCCTTTTGCCACATCAGCTTCTCTGATGGCATCTTTATTCTTCAAAATAGTCGAGATGGTCGACTTTGCCATCTTGTACTCCGTGGCCAGATCAGTCACACGAACCCCACGATCGTGCTTTTCTATAATGTCCTTCTTCAGTTCGATCGTCACTTTTTTCTTCAAAGCCTTATTCTTGCCAAGCCCGCTGTGCATTTTCTTTGGAGCCATGCTGACAAGCACACCAAAAACCTTCCAAACGCCACAAAACACACCACAAGCCTCACCGAACGTCTCCTTGCTACCGCGATCTCGCCCACAGGAAGCCGCGACTGCATGGCAGCAGGGCAAATGGCTGCGGATCCAGTTTGTAACTTGAGGCGGACTTCGCATGTTGAGGTAAATTTTTGGGGCCGGAGCTGGTCGTATCTCGAAAAATTCGTAAGGAGGGGCGTTCGTAACCCGAGGTACCACTGTATATTTAATTCTTCTTGTTCATGCAATTTAAAGACTGAAACGGGGTTTCTGACATGTGTGTGTCTTTGTGTCTATGTGTATGTATTGGCTGTTGTTGTTTTTATCCAGCACATACTCACAGCACATACTCATCAAAGTTTGCATCTGAGTCTCTGTGCATAGGCTGAATGATCTATAGTACTTGGGTGTTGTAGAGGGTGACAAAGAAAAGAGAGATCGTCTGCCATAAGTAAAGAACATTACTTTGTGGCCACTGAACTGAGGAATGAGGCAAGTGGTTAATGTTTAGTAAGGGCACTGCATGTTGTAAGTGGATTGCCATGCCCAAGGTGGCTAATAATAATTCACAGCTTCTGAGCAGTTTGCTAGCTGTTCCATAGGATTCACTTCCTTCCCCTCACTTACAGTTCAAGGATGGCATCTGTATAGTCTGTGCCTTTTCTCTACTTTTCCCGTTAGCTGCTTTGGACAACTAGCAGGAAAAGAACATTACTGCTATGTTAGTGTAATACAAAGATTGACTACAGTGCCAGTCTGTAACTGTAACTATGACAAACATTCCAGAAATGAGAGGAATGAAACCTGCAAGAAAATGGAATGGAAGTAGGTTTTCTTGTGGTGGTGGTAGTGGTGATGGGAGATTTAAAGTAGTATGGCATGGCAATGCTTTTTTAAAAGAACCCATGCGAGTCTCAAGTAAAGTCTACTTTAGCCTCATTAAATAACCAGTCTAGTAAAGGCTTGTTTTCCTTTTTGTCATTAACTCTCTAAATCAAACTAGCATGGAACTAAACTCTTGCACTTCTGATTTATTTAGTTTTGAAATAGAGCTTCAGGATTAAAAGCACGCCTCCAAGCATCTACTGTGCAGATTTAAACCAGTCTGAAAATGACTTTATTTCATGACAGGCATTCTCCCCAAAGCAAGCTGCTAATTTTATTTTTCGAGAAGACAATGGACTTTTTTGGTGTTGTTCTCATGGTCAAGCCCTGGTTCACTTGAATGAGTATCTGCTTCTATGAGTGGTTATGAGTGCAATGTAGGATTGAAGAAGGAATAGGGAAACTTTTTTTCATCTAGAAGACAAAGTAGATAGGCCTAACATGGCATGGCTCAAGAACATATTATGGGCAGGTGCCATCAATATGTTTCATGCAGCCACAGCTTAAAACATTGTAAAATCACGTGCACATCTTCTTAAAAATAAATCTTGTTGAATTCTATTTACTGTCCTGGAAATATATGCACATGCCACAGAAACAGCATGACAAGTTGCAAGCTGTTAACAAAAGTCAAAATGATCTTTCAAAACCCTGCAGCCTCTTGATCGGTAGTTATGAATTCTGACAAGTAATCTCTAATACAATCAGGAAGCCAACAAAGAAATAATTTTATTTATTTATTTATTTATTTATTTATTTATTTATTTAGTCCCCGCCCATCTCCCTTACAACTGATAATAATCAGTTACTCTTCCATATATCTACAAGTCCTTCCAAACAATACACTCTGAGTACCAATTTCAGAAGAATAACATATAGGGAACATTATTTCTAGTCCACTGTTATTGTGAAAAGCATTTCTTATCTCTAAAAAGCAATGAATTATGATATTGGCTGATTTGCTGATTTGATTCAACACATGGAGTTTGCCCAGATCTATATCACCATTTTTGTTCTCCTCTGCTGTCTCCAGCCAGCCAAGGGGGGAGTGCAAAATATGGCATGCAGCTGGCAGCCCAACCCCATTTTCATCTTCATCTTAATGTATTTTCTGTCTGTGGCAAGGAAGCAAAATACAACCAACCAGGCCATCACATGACAGAGAGGCAAACCATCACCACTTAGAGCAGCCAGGACTATTGAAGAGGAAATAACTGGAGTTCCCTCTCACCGGAACCCCCCTGTCCTGCAGCCCCAAAGGAAATACTGTGGAACTATCAATATAGTGTTTCCTCTGGAACAGGAGCTGAGCCGGTTAACCTGAAAAATTAATTGGTTAATTTTCCTAAACTTGCTGCATTTGGAAGCCATTATCACACAGTATGAGTACTTAAGGGCTTATGCCAAGGCTCTATAAAAAATAATGTAATAACATGAGATAGCAATTAAAGAATATTCAGGAATACTGGATAATACAACAAGACAAAGAAAGACCTTACACCTATGTGCCAGTTAGGGAACCCCAGAGATGATGGTGGGTGGGGCCTTTGAAAGCCAGCAAAGATTCAGCAACCTTCTGGTTAGGTCTGCATTGAAGTTCCATCCCACGGGGATTTGTGAGTAGCTTATATAGGCTTTGAACCACCATTATATACACCCCTTTTCGATGGTCTCATCTCACTGGAGTTTGCCAAGGGCAAGTTCATCTTATTTTGTGTTTGGAATGCTGTGTCTAATTCTAACAAAATGAGAGCATCAAGGTTAAGGAGTATGCATTCGTGTCAGATGGCAATGAGACCATCTCAAGGCTTAGGACTGTTGGTTTATATCAGGTCATGATGAGGCCATTTCAAAGTTAAGGAGCATCTGTTTCCCAAGGTTTTTGGATTCTTGATGAGAAAGATTATCCTACTTTGGAGTTCCATCGAGGACAGGGCAAAACAAAGCATAACCCAAATATAACCAATCAGTGACTAAAATAAATGCTTGTTTAATTCTTTATCACATACTCAATCATCATATAGGAATATAAAGTTTGATGTACCATGCACCAAGGGAAACAGGTACACACCACTATCCACTTCCTCCTTGCCAATCTTCTGCTAAAAACACCAGCACTACAGCATAGCAGCACTCTGCTGAAGATATTCCCAAGCCAGACCGAGAAGGTGCAGACTAATCTGCATTCCTTCAGTGAAATATTCTTTTCATTCCCCGCCCCTCTCCAGTTCACAAAACAGACATTTTACATGAGTTTCTGCTATAGTGCTTGCTTCTGTCTAAAACACTCACATTATCAATGCCAATAGAAATTGGTTGTGGAAAGTGACTTTAAGAATGCAATCCCTTTGGGAGGTTTTGTAATAGAGGTAGCTAGGTTCACTGTACATATTTGTGGTTGGGTTCTCAGGGCTTTCAGAGATACTGATCTGACACTGATACTGTTCTACCAGGACATCTACCCAGGGAGCCCAACAGTGTAGTATCTTGTGTCCCATTTGGAAGATCTTTTGGTTAACACCACTTAAAACTGACCTCTGAGTCCATGGAAAATGTTATTCGTTTAAACTTGAACTATAGAATTATGAATTATAAAAAGCCTTCAGGCAGGGGCTTCTTTCGATTACAAAGCAGAGATTAATCTTTTATGCTTGCTATGCAGTGTTCTGTGTTTTTTTTAAGTATCCTCATTAGGGAGATACTTTAATAATATTACCAAAGTAGATGACAGTGTGAACTGGGATACCTGATGTATCATTTAACATCTAGTTAGTGTGGAATTTTATGAAGCATCACGTTTTTCCATTAAAAAGTTTTTTTTAGGCAAAGATTCTCAAGTGCATATTTTCAAAGCTTCCGCTGTCTTTCTATTTCAGCATAATGACAAAAGAACTATTCTATTTCAGCATAATGACAAAAGAACTATTATTCTATTTCAGCATAATGACAAAAGAACTATTAGAGGGCAGGGAGGTTTCTTCAGATAACAAATAAACGAGTTTAGTTTTCTTTGTGAAACAATTGTAGAGTAAATCACTCTATCATTATTATGTACAGTATTTAGCAGTACAGATAATTTGTCATTTTAATCAGTGTTGACACTTGAAAATAATTATACCTTCTAAAATGGAAAACGTGATTGGCTGGGTTCAAACATTGCACTAAAACAAGCAGTGGTTTGTTTTAAATGTGGTCTATTAAATAAGCCACAGAGCTTGAATTCATATGCTGCTGTAAATCATAAACCATTATTTGCAAACTTCAGTGGCTTGGCTACATACACGAAACATGCTAATATAAGCCAAGCAAAATCCAATTATGTCTTGCTGCAGTAAATACATCTTTTCATGTTGATGAATGACTAATAGGGAATATTAAACTTTCTGATGTGGAATGAATCGTTACTACACATTTATATGGAGGAAAATAAAATCTATGGAACTTTACTGTGATGTAGGCCTACTTATACTACAGTAGTTCTTGCTTACTGATCACTCATTCAGTGACTGTGTGAAGTTGCGATGGTGCTGAATGAGTGGTACTTATAATCCAGTCCTTGAAGTTCTGGCCATCACACCACCTCTATGATCATGTGATTGCAATCTGGGCGCTTGGCAACCGGCTTGCACTTATGACGGTTGCAGTGCCCCGTGGCCATATGATTGCCATTTGTGACCTTCCCTGCTGGCTTCCCACAAGCAAAGTCAGTGGAGAAGCCAGCAGGGAAGGTCACAAGTTGCTCAGGTAATTCTCTAGCATTCAACAGCAGCCACCCTCAGGCCTGAAAACACTCACGCACACCCCTGCAGCCACGTTTGCACCACCCAGCAGCAGTAACCAGCTATTCACAGTTATCCCAGAGCTGCCTGGGATTTGCAACTTTCTGCCAGCTGCCCTGCTGACTTTGGTTGTGGGAAGCTGGCAGGAAGTTGCGAGGAGGTCCTCGATGACCTACGATTCTCACTTAACAATGGCAATGGGGACTGCCGGGATTGCTGTTGCAAAGCGATCATGTCATGCTTTATGACCACATTGCTTAGCAACAGAAATTCCAGTCCCAATTACTGTTGTTAAGTGAGGACTACCTGTATGTGTCCTGACAGGCTGGAAAATATACTGCATTGTTTTGGACCCTACATACACCCTACTCATTATAACAGTTATTTGGTCAATGCTATAATGCAGATTTGGGGAACCTATAGTCAATAGCCTCATGCATCAATCTGATTATACCACCAAAATTTTGTGATCCTTTTTTTTTTTTGTCCCCACAACTTCCCTTAGGCAATAGAGGTGTATTCATCTTTCATAAAGCTTGGCATACACATTTTTTTTCTTTAAGTCCCTCAAACATGGAGAAAAAAAAAAAGACCTTGCGACTTCCTGTAAGGACATGGTGAACAGAAGACATCCCTGGAAAAGTGGGGATGACATTACAGCTGAAATTGGAGGCCAGTTGCAAGATCCAGACCAGCAAAATCTGTCTGGAGAAAGGCGAGATCGTGAGAGTGCTCATGTAGCCTCTAAGGACATAAGGTTCAGTCAATCCTTCTTTCTTAATCACTTTAGAATTAATTTTTATTGCTTTTAAAATATTTAAAACCTCTGGAACAGCACGTTTCATGGTATTCATTGGGTGAGTTTCCTTCAATTCTTTAAGAAAGAAGATTTAAGTATGAATTTAAGGATTTAATTTTTTTTTTCAGAATTTACAGCAAACGAGTGATTAGAGTCTTGATTTTAGAAAGTTATAAACAGACTAAGGGTCCAAATGGATTTAATAACATTCTGAAATTAAATATAAGAATCCTTCCCATGGGAAACTATTCATGTTTTTATGTTTGGAAGAAAAACAACATGATAAGATGGGACTTTGAAGGCTGGACACTGGAGGGCACCAGAAGAAAATAAAAATTATAATTAAATATTATAATTAAAAGGATAGAATACTTAAACTCGATTTGATAATGCAGAATGGAGCAAAATCTTTTAACAATTGATTTAACAATTGTTAAATTTTAACAATTTTTAACAATATTGAGAGATATTTGTGAACAATAGACTTAGAAGTGTTAAAGATCTCTGCCATTATTGATAGACTAAATGATGTTACAGAAGAAGAACAAGTTTTATTGGACAAAACTGAAATTGATTCAAATATGGATTTAAAAATGACAGGTTACAAGGATATGAAAAAGATGACATATCGAATATACAAATGAAACTGGTTGATGTTTTGATAACTAAAAAGGACATACAAATAATAGACCAGAAGACTATCTTGGATAACCTTTCTATATTGGATTTACAAAAGGGATTTGTTAATTTTGCCAGTGATTTTGTGAGAAAAGATAAAGAGAAAATGAAAAGAAACATTTCAAGGAGCAAAGGGAAGGAATATGAAGTTGGTTTATTTGACCAAGGTTCAAATAGATAGGTTGCTGTTTCTGGAAATTTTAGTGGATTTTTTTCTGACCAGGACTAAATGATGATGTTTCAAGGTTTTATTTATAGATAAGAGTTATATGGGAAAGAGTTTATTTGCTGTATTTTAAACTTATCTGATTAAGGTTAAAACGGTTATGCTATTATATCTGGTAACTTTCATTGGATTTTTTCCTGGCTAGATTTGAAGGATGAGATTTGGGGAATTTGTTTAATGATAGAAAATGAGATATAATTTTTCTATTCTATTTATAATCCCCCCCCCCCCGTCATCTTGAATGTTTTTAGTTTTTTATGTATAGGGTTTGCTTTATAGCTTGACCTTTTAATTGATTAATAAATTTTAATTAATTAATGTGTATTTATTTTTAATTGTTTGTGGGTTTTGTTTTAGCTGTGAGCCACCCAGAGTCATCTGTTGGGGGAGATGGGTGGCATACAAATTTAATAAATAAATAAATAAAATGTAAAAGGAAGGAATTCTAATGAGTTTATTAGATCAAGCTATAATACGTTGTTATTTTTGGTAACCCTTAATGGACTTTTGCTGATTAGGATGTATGATGAGGTTTTAAAGATTTGTTTATAGAGAATGAGGTGAGATATGGGATGAAGAGATTGTTTGTAGTGTTTTAAGAGATGGTGCTAAGTTGTTAAAGTTGTTTATACTTGCTGGGACAAAGAGGGAAACTACTTCTTTTCTTTATTTCTCTTTTTAATTTGTTTTCTTTTTTCTCTTTTCTCTTTTCTTTGCACTTTTTATTTTTTATTTT
The DNA here is from genome assembly GCA_030867105.1 of Liasis olivaceus. NCBI lineage: Eukaryota > Metazoa > Chordata > Lepidosauria > Squamata > Pythonidae > Liasis > Liasis olivaceus. Next base: position 83,789,082 of record CM061350.1, read on the forward strand.
TACTTTTTTATACTTTGTATTAGTTGTATCTGTACAATGTAATCTTTAATAAAATTACTATAAAAAAACTTGCACAAACGTTTTGGATTCCATTCCTTGTGTCATCACCATAATGTTGGATGTACTCCATGCAACTCTTGGAGAGCAAAATTAACATGACAAAAAAGTGAGGCCTCCAGCTCAAAAAAATTGGTATAATGGAGAAGAACATCACCAAGATCTGTTTCAGTCAGCACCCATAAACAATACTTTCTTGTTTTATTCATTCTTCTGCCTTCTAGGCTCAAGTAGTTCATGTACCTCTCAAGGCTCTACAAGGGGCTTAAAGATGGTTGGCATGAATTCAAATAAAATTTGCTGTTTGAAATACAGCTGGTTTCTATGTTTCTTTTCTCAACCTCTAGGCAATGATTTGAATTCTGTTGTAGTAACTGACACTTTCTGGATGTTACTGATGCCAGTTGGTTTGATAAGGTGTTGTTAAATCACATCTGCACTGATAATAGCAGAATTAGAGCCAGAGATAAGCGTATCTCTTCTTTCTCCCAGTCCAGAGGCTTTATTATCTTCCTGCTCCACATAGCATGGAACAGATGTCATTTAAATTTGGTACATTTCTGCAAAACTTTATAGATTGTGTAAAACTTGTCTAACAATTAATCTGGACAATTGTAGCAACAGCCCTAGTGATGGAAATCAGCTAATGTTGTGTTCTGAACTTAAAGACGAACATTATGAAGTTATTGTTGGGGATCAAACATTCAGGTTCAGAATATTTCAGCATCTCTCTGAATCTGGCTTTTCTTTCTACACACTTCTAGCACATAAATTTATGACAGGAGAGGAACATTCAAAGACAGCGAGAGAATAAGAGATGGCCTGAGGTAATCCAAATAACCACAGAGAAGGAAACAACTAGAGAAGTATATTAGTTAATTGTGCCTAAGTGGGATAAAGAACATAAAAAAATCTGCTAAGAAAGAACAAAAGTTGACCAAACAGTCCAATCAGTAGCCAGTGGGAAGCCCTCATACATGACATGAGCAGAGTAGAACCCAGGTATTCATGAGGGCTATGCATGCTTGAGGAAGCCAGTCTGGTGTAGTGGTTAAGGTACCAGGCTAGAAACTAGGAGACCAGGAGTTCTAATTCCACCATAGGCATGAATCCAGCTGGGTGACCTTGGGCCAGTCACTCATTCTCAACTCTAGGAAGGAGGCAGTGGCAAACCACTTCTGAAATTTTGTCAAGAAAACTGCAGGGACTTGTCCAGACAGTTGCCAGGCGTCAACACTGATTCAAAGAAAGAAAATAATAATAGTAATGATAACAACAACAACAACAATAATAATATTCCAGGTCCTTGGGAAGGACTTGATAGGTGTATAAAAGTACCAAATCCAGTCTAAAAAGCATCTGGTTGACTGTGTGCCCACCACCACCACCACCAATAGTAATAATCAAGCTGACAACATCAAGCACATTGAAGTCAAGAAAAAGGTTAGTAGTGAATGCATCAGAAGAGTGAAGGAGATCTTAAAGTCCAAACTCAGTGGAGAAAATACCATCAAGGCAATTAACATCTGGGTAATTCCAATCATTAGATACACAGCTGGAATAGTGGACTGGACTCAAGCTGAACTAGAAGCCCTGGATAGGAAGACCATAAAAATAATGACAGTGAATCATGCCCTTCATCCACACAGTAATGTTGACAGACTCTGCTTATCAAGAAGTGTGGGTGGGTATGGAAAGTTCAGTACACCAGACAGCTGAAGAAGAAAAAAGGGCATTAGAAGAATATCTGAAGCACAGTGAAGAAGATGCACTGAAGCTAGTACACCATGAAGGCTTACTGAATCCTGAAGAGACCAAACTGGCCTACAAGAAAGACCAAATGAAGAATAGAAAAGAGACATGGCAAGGCAAAGTATTACATGACCAGCACACACACACACAAACTAGCAGGCAAAGCAGATAACAAAAAGACCTGGCAATGAGTAAGAGCAGGAAAGTGGAAGAAAGAGACAGAGGTGCTAATTCTGGCTGTATAAGACCAAGCCTTAAGAACAAATGCACACAAAGCAAGAATTGAGAAGACAGCAACAGACAGCAAACGCTGCCTCTGCAAAGAAGCTGAAGAAACAGTGGACCACCTAATTATCTGCTGCAAGGAGATCACACAGACTGACTACAAACAAGGACATGACAAAGTAGCAACAATGGTGCATTGGAATATCTGCAAGAAATACCATTCGCCTGCAAGCAAGAACTGGTGGGACCACAAAACAGACAAAGTAATAGAAAATGAAGACGCTAAAGTGCTCTGGGACTTTAGAACTGAAACAGACAAGCACCTGCCACACAACACCCCAGACTTAACAATTGTTGATAAGAAAGACAAAAAAGTCTGGATAGTGGACATTGCAATCCCAGAAGACAGCAGAATAGAAGAGAAAGAACTGGAGAAAAATCACAAAATACAAAGACTTGCAAATAGAAGTATTCCGACTGTGGCAAAAGAAAGCAAAGATAGTGCCAATAGTAATAGGCACCTTGGGTGCAATTCCAAACCATCTGGAGCACCACTTGAAGACCATCGGCATTGACAAAATCACCATCAGTCAATTGCAAAAGGCAGCTTTACTTGAAACAGCTTAATCTTGCGACAATACCTTTACCACCATCAAACAACATCCGCCTATCCCAGGTCCTTGGGAAGGACTTGATAGGTGGACCAAAAGGCCAGATGCAGGATAAACATCTAGCTGATTGTGCAACCAACCATAATAACAATAATAAAACATGCTTGAAAATTATCATGTAGTTCAGACTCCTTTGACCACAGTACTAATCATTAAAATAGCCCATTCAAGTAGTGGCTGTTTTAAGGAGCCAGCTCTTGTTCAAGGCTCACATGGAAGCCTGAAAGGGCAGAGGTTGCTTCAAAAATAATTTGGAAGAAGTATTTTGGAGCCCACACAAGCACATATTTATTTCACTTTTGTCTATTATTTTATTCTTAGAAATAAATCCCAAAGTGGGGAATTATATACAGATTAATTAAAAACGATTAGGAGTTCAATAAAATCTTCTGGAAAGAACCTTCTTGAAACCTGTATGAAACTAATTTAGAAGGCATACCAGCATCAGTTTCATTGAATGCTTGAATAAACTAATGTGAATATGTCATGAATTGACACCACAATTTATTTATTTATTTATTTATTTTTCAGGCTTGTATGCCGCCCATCTCCCCCAACGGGTGACTCTGGGCGGCTCACAATAATAAAAAAGAAGAAAAAACACAGAAAACACAAATCTCTCCAAACACGGCTAAAATCTATAAATAATTAAAAAACATATATTAAAAATGCCTTAAATACCTCCTCTGATTTTAGCCCTAAAAAACCTGTAAGATGCTGGGGGGGGACAACCCATCACCCCACCAGCCATCTCCACAGGTGCGGGCCCCCCTCTGGCCCCCAGGCCTTCTGGCAGAGCCAGGATTTGAGCCCTTTCCTGAAGGCCATGAGGGAGGGGGCACACCGCACCTCAGGAGGCAGGATGTTCCAGAGGGCGGGCGCTGCGGCAGAAAAGGCTCTCTGCCTAGACCCCACCAATCGAAATTCCTTGACTGGTGGGGTCTGCAACCTGCCCCTTCTGCTGGACTGAGTGGGACGGGCTGAAATGACTGGGGCAAGGCGGTTCCTCAGATAACCTGGTCCCGTGCCATGAAGGGCTTTAAAGGTAATGACCAACACCTTGAATTGGACCCGGAAACAAACTGGTAACCAATGCAGCTCACGCAACAGCATTGTTATACGTGCCCTCCTAGGGGCATTAAGAACTGTTCACGCTGCCGCATTCTGCACCAGCTGTAGCTTCCGGATACTCTTCAAGGGTAGCCCCATGTAGAGTGCATTACAGTAGTCCAACTTGGAGGTGACCAGGGCATGAGTGACTGTGCGGAGGTCCTCCTGATCCAGGAAGGGGCGTAACTGCCGCACAACACGAAGTCGTGCAAAGGCCCTCCTAGCCACGACTGCCACCTACTCTTCGAGCAGGAGTTGTGAGTCCAGGAGAACCCGCAGATTATGCACCGGGTCTGTCTGGGGTAGTGCAACCCTGTCAAGAACCAAAGATGACAAAGTCCTGGATCTTGAGGCTCCCCGTATCCACAGCCACTCCATCTTACCAGGGTTCAGCTGAAGCCTGTTGTCCCCCATCCAGGCCCCCACAGCCTCCAGGCACCGTGAGAGGGCAGTCACAGCGTCACTTAAGGCACCTGGGATGGAGATGTATAGTTGGGTATCATCAGCATACTGATGATACCTCACGCCATGGTACCAGATGATCTCACCCAGCGGTTTCATGTAGATATTAAATAGGAGCGGTGAAAGCACTGACCCCTGTGGCACCCCACAAAGTAGGGGCCGGGGGCTGGACCTCTCGCTCCCTATCAACACTGATTGGTTTCGGCCTTGGAGAAAGGAGCTGAACCAGCACAACATTGTGCCACCCAGCCCCAACTCCTGCAGCCGACCCAAAAGGATACCATGGTTGATGGTATCAAAAGCTGCCGAGAGGTCAAGAAGAGCAAGGATAGATGCACTCCCCCCATCCTGCTCTCGCCAGAGATCATCTAAAAGTGCAACCAATGCTGTTTCTGTCCCATAACCGGGCCTGAATCCTGACTGATAGGGGTCCAGATAATCTGTTTCCTCCAGGATCCTCTGAAGCTGCCTCACGACCACCTTTTCTACCACCTTCCCTAAAAAGGGGAGGTGGGAGACTGGACGAAAATTGTCCAGCAGGGTGGGGTCTAGCAACAGTTTCTTGAGGAGTGGGCGGACCAAAGCCTCTTTGAAAGGCTTTGGGAACACCCCCTCCTGCAAGGATGAATTAATCACCGCCAGGACACACCCTAAAGTCACCTCCTTGGTAGCTTTAACTAACCAGGAGGGACAAGGATCTAAACCACAGGTGGTTGCACTGACAGCCCTGAGGACCCTGTCCACTTCCTCAGGAGCAACATGATCAAACCGTTCCCAGATAACTGGGCAAGAACGCTCCCTGGGCAACTCCCCTGGACCCACTCCACACTTGGCTTCCAGCTAAGAACGGATCTGAGCGATTTTATCCATCAGGTGTTCAGCAAATTCCTCTGAATGACCCTGCAAGTAGTCCTCCGCCCCCCTTTTCCCAGGAGGGCTCGGGTGACCCTAAACAGGGCTGCAGGGCGACACTCTGAGGATGCAATAAGAGCGGAGAAATTTTGGTTTTTCGCCGCCCTTACCACCACTAGGTAGGCCTTAATAGCAGCTCTAACCCGTGTTCGGTCTGATTTGTCCCCAGTTTTCCGCCAGCAGTGCTCTAGATGTCTCTTAGCCCTTTTCAGCTCCCTCAACTCCTCCGTGAACCACGGGGAGCGCCAGGAGTGATGGGCCAAGAGAGGACGCACAGGCGCAATCCTGTCCAAGGCCCCAGCTGCCTCCTTGTTCCAGGCTGTGGCCAGAGCCTCCGCTGGGCCATGCAGCAGGGCCTCAGGAACATCCCCCAGCTCCCTTTGGAACCCGTGTGGGTCCATCAGTCGCCGGGGGCGGACCGTTCGAATAGGTCCCACCTCCCTGCGGAGGGGGGCAGCATAGGAGAATCCCGCCACCACCAGGGAGTGATCTGACCATGACAGGGGGGATAATATAAAATCCCCCACCAGATCACGCTGTCACTGCTCCGACAAGAAAACCATGTCTGGGGTGTGACCACTGTCCCCGGTTGGGCCATCGATGACCTGGGATAGGCCCATGGCTGCCATGGTAGCCATGAACTCCCGAGCCGCCCCCGAGGCCAACCCCAGGGACGGCAGATTAAAGTCCCCCAAGACCATAAGTCTGGGGAACTCCACTGCCAACCCCGAGATGGCCTCCAGCAGCTCAGGCAGGGAGGCTGCTATGCAGCAGGGAAGCTGGTACACTAGCAGCACTCCCAACTGATCCCGTGTACCCAACCTCAGGAACAGGGTCTCACATCCAGCAACTTGTGGAGCAGGGCCCCTGAAGGCCAATAGGGATTCCCTGATGACTACTGCCACTCCCCCTCCCCTGCCCTGCGGTCTCGGCTGGTGCCATACCCTAAACCCGGCTGGACACAATTCCGAGAGGGCTACTCCCCCCTCTGGTGCCAGCCAGGTCTTGGTGATGCACGCCAGGTCAGCCTGGACTCCCCAATGATGTCGTGAATAAGGGGGGCCTTATTATTGACTGACCTAGCATTCAGCAGCAACAGTTGAAAGCCCGGGCCTCTGTAGGCCTGCTGACCAGGGTCTGGGCTTGAGCTCTGAGGGTCAGAACACGCCACCAGTATAACGCATCAGGGGTGTCTTCCCCTGAAATGGCCTTCCCTCTGGCTCCTGCCATACCGCCCCATGCCCATCACCACCTGAATGCCCACCCTAAACTGCCCGAGGTCCTCCTCCCCCCCCCCAGGCCTCCCACTTAAGGAGCCCGCCATACCACCCACCACACAAGGGAGAGGAGACAAAAAAAAAGGGGTGGGGCAGCGCACCCCTATGGCACTTCAGCTGGCCACTCTCAGCGCCAACAGGGGGTCACCACTCCCAATCCCCTACCAAACACTCACCCTCTCTCCACCAACTTCTCTCACTGGCTGGGGAGAGAAGGGCCCCACTCACTCCTACCCTCTGCCTGTCTCCCACCCAGGCAGAGACCAGCACATTCCCTCCCCCAACAACAGCGTCCACTCACACACACCCACCCGCTCAAGTCCCCCCGCATCTTCTCTAGGGGAGGGGGTGCCCCTTGCCACATAGGGGCTCATCTCCCAACCCCGAAAGTCTCAAAGTCACTGTGGGCTGCCAGGCTCTGGCGTCCAATCCACTTCAGCCTCACCGCCACTGTCCCGCCGTCAGCGCCGGCGCTTTCACCGCAGGCACTCCCACCACCGAGGCCAGCCGCACCGGGCCTGGGCCACCGCCCTGCTGGCACTCCCAGCCCGCAGGGCCCGCCTTCAACTCTGGTGTCACTCCCCTCAAGTCCGGGCGCTGCTCTCGACTCTGCTGGTGTCGCCGCGGCAGCCACCAATGCTCTCCCGCCGCCGCCTCCGTCGGCCCTCTGGGACCGATCGCCACCCGCTGCCACGCCTGCCCATGTCCTCTCCTCTCTGTCCTTGCTCCAGCTGCTGCCGCCGCAACTCCTCTCCCCATGGCCACGGCCCGTCTCGGACGGAGGTAACACCGGGGGTTCTCCTCATTCACCCCCCATTCATACGAATATCCCGTGCCTCCAACTCTCCTCCCCCCCATAATTGGTTATGGTAAAGGCTAAAAAGAGGTTATGGCTGGGAGCTCTGCACTAGGCGCCCACTCCCTGCCGCCATCTTGGAGAGCTCCTCATACTTGCATTCCATTATTATTATTATTGCATTCCAATTATACAAGATTTGGTGCCAATGATATCTAACAGTGAGGGAATTCCATAATAGGGCACTGGTGTCACAGATGTCATCTTGATACCATAATACTCTGTTGCAGAGGAGGTGCATTGGAAGATAGTAGTTGACTAACTGCCATGTCAAGAAGTGCTTTCTTTTGTCAGTCCTGAATTTCCTACTATTGAACTTCATTGGATGACCTGAGATGTAAGTATAATGATATAGAAAGAACATTTTCCTATCCATTTTTCCCAGACTATTTGCTGTATTTCTACTGTATTATCACATACCGTTTTTTCTATACTGAAAAAAAATCCCTACGAATGATATATTTTTAAGTTAAAGGGAGTGCTGCAGACCCTTAATACAATTTTGCTTGCCCCCTTTGCACTTTTTAAAAAGTCTCTTTTGAGATGTGATGACCAGAAAAACAAGCTCCATTCACAGCAGAAATGAACTGGTAGCTTTCTTTTCTGTTTCCTTCCTGATGATCATCAGCATGGAATTTACTTTGTTTCAGGGTAAAAACATACTGGGTATCAATTTATACATTATCATGTGGAGCTGACTCTGTGTTTGTTTTTTCTTTAGGATAAATGCACATTGTCCCCAACCATACTGGGTTCCCTCTGTGGGTTGCCATATTTATTCTGCTAATAGCCTCCCCCTGTTCTCTGCCACTGAATGTGAATTAAAAGAAGAAAGACGAGCATTACTGCTGTTTTAAAGGGCTTTAAAAAGAAAAAAAGCTTAGTATCAGTTCCAGTCTATGTGTTAAAGTCACATGGCTAAAGCTTTCGAGTTAAAATGTGGAGTTATATTTAGAGGTGTAAATATCAAGGGGCTTAAAGTTTTAAGAATGACAGGAAATGCCACTGAGATATAATGTATAGCTGAAATAAGAGTTTATGCTCCCACTCCAATGATGTTTTAGAAGGCATTGAAAACCTGGTTATTTATTTTCCCAGGCCTTGGGGTAGGGTGATGGTGAGATTTGGTTTTACCTTGTAAGGTTCTTTTTATCTTTTTTCTGATGCACATCTCTTTTTGTTCTTTCATTGTATTGTTCTAGACTTTATATGGTATAAAGCAGGGTTCCTCAACCTCGGCAACTTTAAGATGGGTGGACTTCAATTCCCAGAATTCCCCAGCCAGCATGGTTGGCTGGGGAATTCTGGAAGTTGAAGTCCACCCATCTTAAAGTTGCCGAGGTTGAGGAACCCTGAAAGCACCCAGAGTCGTTGGGAGCTGGGCATTTTTAAAATCTATGTAAATAAATAAGATAAAGATAAATGCTAAAAACAGAGCGGCTATCATAACTTGCATTCACCTCCCTCCCCCCTGCCCAAATTCACAAGGATTGTAGATTGATGAGAATGATGATTTCGCAACAGCTACAATTCCCAAGATTCCACAGGCTGTTTAATCTAGGGATATATCATTTCTATTAGACAACTTGCCTTTGACTGTCATGCTAGAAGCCACGTCCCCCATAATAGGCAGATTTTTTGATTGAAATTAAATACAATTAATTATTCTTCATATACAATTAAGTGGCAACTTTTGCAGTGCTGTTGGGAGCTAAGGCTTTTGATGAATGCACATGGATGTGGCCCCAGATTATGTTCTTCTGATTTAGCCTACTGGATCTTTAGCTCATTTCATACACTACAAAGAACAGGGATGAATTTGGTTTTTTTTTTCCTTTGAAAACTGTATTAGCAGGTTTGGGTAAGAAGCAGTGATGTATACTAGAAAATTTTCCATGATTGTATGAGCCAGCAAGAAATGAATCCTGATGGTAGTATGCTAGAACACCCAGATTTATTGTAACTGATGAATGTGTCTCTACCTTAACAGCTGTAAGTACCTTTCTGCATTATGCAAAGTATGGAAACCTGGGTTAAATACATATGTCTTCCTGAATGTCTGTACCTGTCAAGCATTCCACAAGGGTAGTTTTAAATTGGTCAGTCTAAAGACTTGATTGGAAGGTTTTGTCTTAATGTACCCTTTAATGCAGGAATTTTTTAATACTTCTGTAATGCTTAGCCAGCCAACCTGTCTTAACTCAGTTTGTGACTCAAATACTTTGCCAAACTATTGCACTCTTTCTTTTAATCTCATCCTGTGAACATGTAGAGTTATGACTGTGATGTAGTCTTGGCTGAATTGATAAGTGCCTTGAGTATAGTAACTCAGCAATGTTTGAACAGGAGACTTGACATGGACAAATGGACCCTCCAGGTTTTGCTTAGTTTCCTGACTGTTTCCTTTGAACTCTTCCTGCAATCTTCATCTCCTCTGGTGTTTAACCCACATTCTCAAGATCATCTTGCTTAGATTGACCTACTGCCTTTTCTGCTGCAAATGTTGATATCTAAAGCATAAAGTAAAACTTCACAGCTTATGAGGTGCTCTTTGTTTAATTATGCTACCCTCTATATCGGCATGGTTATCCAAACTTCCAGTTTTTCCAGAACTTCCAGAGAGAGCCTCACTTTAAAGGCATTGTTGTACCATGGAACCCTGGATCTTGGCAGCCTATCATTCCAAAGATATATGGGGCAACCATACTGCTAGTGGGACAACAATGATGTTAAGCTTCTGGACTTCAAACTTGGTAGCTTTGCCTCCACTGAAAAGAATTGGAGTTGGAGTATTGTACTTAGTTGGAGTATTGTATGTATCTCAGGAGGTTGAACAAAGTACAGCCCCAAGTGTACTGTTCCCCCCTCCCCTTTTATCTCCCCCTTAATTTCACTGTCCATTATATAATTGCTATTTTCTCAGTTTTGTCAGTCAGTGTTTCCACTCCAAATTATGTCCTTGAATTGTAGTTTTCACCTCCACAGATCAGCTCAAGAACCCCAATCATGACTTACTATCAATGTAAGGTTTGGTCTGCATGGGTCTAAGATTAACACATGTTACTAGAGGTTGATAGTTTGTACCCATTGTAGGTTTGAAAGTAACATAACTAATTTAGAACTAAGATCCTTTGGCTTCCATCATCTATTAAACCAGGTAAATATAATTAACTTTGGTATTAACCTCCTCCTGCTATTGCTTGAAATCTATCCATTCTGCTTTTTGCACGGTCCATTGTTGAAACCTTTAGATTTCCATTGCTCTTCCTTACTTGACTAACTCTAACTTCTGGCTCTACCAGTAATGTCTCCATCTTTGTTTTTAGAGATGGTCTATCAGTCTAATGTTAGGAAAGGAGTGTTTTACTAAACTGTAAGTTGTGATAAAATTAAAGCTTACAGTGTTTACTCGAAGTATTTGTTGGAACTAATTTTCCCACTTTCATCTAGTACAGTAAATAATCTCTTAGTTTGGGGCCCTTCACAGACATATGGAATTGCACCTGTACATATGAATGTAATCTCTCTTTAAACTGTAAATTGAAATTCCTATCCTATCCAGAAGTGTCATTGAAAATGAAAGCCATGTCAAAAGTAAGGCTGCCAGGGATTTGCTTGGAAAACAGTTTCTCCCTAGGAAACCTGTTCTTTTTAATCTAGCTCCATTGATCAAATTACAGACGTAGAGACAGAATTAAAAAATTGATGACAGAATTAAAACATTGATCATGGCTACTCTTCAATGTATCTCACTCTGTACCACTTCATGCAGGCTTATAATTCTTCTAACATGAGATCTGTTCAAATTCACTGTGAGCTTAATAGGAGAAGCACGATCAGTTTCTCGACTATAATTCCATGGATATTCAATTCTGAGATTGTTGGGGAGATTATAGAAGACAGTGGCTCATTGACAGGAATACAATTAGTACTTCTAAAGGATTGTTTTATTTGTGGATGTGGCAAAAGCTTATCTGAGAGATCTCAAATTTCTGCAGAACCGTGTTTCTCCAATGAAAAGATGTTATACTAATCTTCTCCACCCTCAGTCCCTCCACATGTTTTATACTACAATTCCAAGAATTCCAGTGAGTAGGGGATTCCCATTGGGAAACTAGGCTTTCTCACAGGTAAAGGTCTATAGAATTACACCCTAAGTATATTTAGATATCGGGATAATACAATTTGTTTACACATATTTGTATGCTGGCTACTTGCCAAAGGATCTCTGGAGCCCTAAAGACATTGCACAGAAGCTCTTTTTGAATTAAGCCAGAATGAATGAAAATGAGTAAGAACTGAATATTAAAAAGTCATGAAAACTGCACCATTAACTCCAAACCTCCTCAAGTTAATCTCTAGCATATAAATGTCCTTCTTATCTTATGTGTTAATCAAAGTGATACATTTTAAGTGTATCTCTTCCTATAGGGGAAAATGCTGATGGTTACTTTAAGGTTGGCAATTGGTAATCAGGTCTTAAAAATATAGGATAATAGCAGGCAAAGGGTATACCTAAGTCTAGACAGCTCACTGACTTGGGTACAATTACAATAACTTAATAAAATAATAGTAAATAAAAGTAAATAAATAAATAATAAAATAATAATAAAATAAATAATAATAAATAAGGCCTGGGGACCCAAGGGGGTGGGTGAGCTCATGAGGTAGCTCCATTGTCATTAACATCCCTTCATTTACTATTTTCTGTTTTAGCTCTGTTTTTATAGTTTTTAATGTTCTTAATCATTAATAATGATAATGGTGTTATGTATTTATTAATTACTTTAGTTTATTGTATGCTGCCCAGAGTTGCTTGTTTTGTGAGATGGGTGGTTATATAAATTAGACAAATCAATAAACTAATAAAAAACCTGAACCCTGGCTATAGTTCTTTGCCTCAATTTGGGTCTCAATTCATTTCATCCTTTGATAATTTCACAAATTTCTACTAGTTGCAGAACAACGATACTTTTCTAGTATCTCTTGACATGGCCAAACCAACTTAGAAAAAGATGCCATCATTGTATGACTAGCAGCAGACAGTGACTTAGACATGTGTCTTAAAGATGTGAGGGGTCTGAGTGTCTGAACCCCCATATAAGTTGAAGAGCTGCAATATAGAAGGCCACCTATTAAGAGATTTCCAAATAAGCAGGGACAGTTTACCTTTCTAATTGCCCAGGATTCCATTTTTATCTGTCATTCCCTATAGCTGATTAACAACCAGCCACCAAGCAAATGCAGAATACCTGTGGGGTACAAAGCCTCAGCTAAAAATGCAGTCACTTTAAGATTTATACTCAACAAGAAGGTGATGCTTTGAAGCTGTCTACAGAGCATGTCTTTGGGTTCTGATAGTTGCTGGTATGTGGTGTTTCCTGAAAGCTGACCACAGAATGTGCTTAACTATAACAAAATTCATATCTACAGGAACTAATTTAATTATCCTTAAATCCATAATACACTACGAAGCTTTCCTTTCACTTTTTTTCTGTTAACCTTCTCTCCTTACCATTTCTTTGGATCATACCAGTTTCCAATCCTCATGTTTTTAGCCCTCCTTTCTTAAAATGCCCCCACCATCTGCTTCTTCAGTATTACCTCACCAGACATATTTGCTTGGCTGAGCAGACAATTTCCCAGATTTATATTCTGCCTTCAAAGAACCTCAGATCAGCATTCTTGAGGGTCCTCTCTGTTATTCTATTAGCTAAAATCAGAGCAGAGCAGAGTATCTCATATACAAATACCAAACATTGTAGATATCAAGAATTTTCCTGTCTTATTCTAGGATTCATCTTAGAGTAAATATTATTCTGGCCTCTTGAATGATCAAGTAGGCAAAAAGAGCTCAGCCTGAGGTCCTGGAAAATCACTGACAGTCAGAGTAGCCAGAGAAGCAGGGATGGTGAAATAATATCTATCTTTCTAATTCTCTTAATATTTTATTTATTTTACAGTTAAGTTTGTCTCATTAACTTGATCAGGAGTCAGGAGTATTGCACATTTTACAAGCACCCAAAACAACATCAACATGCTGTTGATGCTGTTTTGGGTACTGGTAAAATGAGCAATACAGATTAGTATACTGTAGATATCAGTGTAGTTACCTTCAACTACACTGTACCATTAAAATACTTTTAATGAGTGGGCTAGTTATACTGTAAGCCAGATATATTTTCAGTTGTGTCCTGGAGGCTTATGATAACGTAATTATTTTCTATAATGTAGGTTATAATATGATGCATATAGCCTAGAAAGATATCAGAACTGGCCAAAGGTCAAGGCAGTGTTAATCCTGAAGCCCATAGGTGTGTGACCTATAATCCTCAGGTCACAGTAGGATTAATTCTAATGAGCTATTTTAAGACAAATTATGATATCCTTCCACCAGCTATTGCTCTGAATACTCAGAAATTTTAGCCTTTTCAGTATTTGGGAGAAAGGATGATACTTTGTCAATATTTTTAAAATCATGTTAGTGTTGGTGTTGCTTTTGCTTTTATCATTGTAACTTGCTCTACTTGGGTATCTAGATTGATAAAATATACAGTCGCCAAAAGACTTTTGAAATACTTATAACCTTATTAATATCCTGTCCAGGCAGTTATGGGACAAGTTGCAGCACCAATTTAGCTGTGTGACATACCATGCTTATGAGTTTTCCTCATGCAATTTGGCCATTAGCTTAGAGTAAATAATTTTTTTTTAATGTCTGCTACATGAAATTTCCATAATGAAATTGATGGTATCTATCTATGGATCAGAATAAAGCCCACTCATAGTTATCCCAGAGCAAGCTTGCTTGCTTGCTTGCTTATTTATTTATTTAAAATATTTATATAGCCACCCATCTTGTACCAAATTCTGAGCAGCTCACAACCAAAAAATCTACAGTAAAAAATATTAAAACCAAAAATATTAAAACTAAAAGATCTGGTACCACAGCTAAACTTTCCCATGCAGCCCACAGGAAATTCATCTCACCAAAATCACCCTATCCCAGGGCTTGGGGAAGCAGCCAGGTCCTGAGTGCTTTTCAGAAGGTTAAAAGGGTGGGGGCCTGTCAAACATCAGAGAGAAGGGTGTTCCATAGGGAGGGGCCACTACAGGAGAAGGCACATGTCTGAGGTCTCATAAGGTAGGGAGGGGAAGCTGACTGGTGAAAAGGGGGGAGAGGGCAGAGAAAGGCATTGCGATAGTGATGGGCATGGGGAGATATGGCAGGAGGCAGAGGGCAGGCCACTCTCAGGCAAGGTGGCCTCAGTTTTTAAGATAATACCACATTCTGGCCCCCTGTACCCAGCCCCAAGACCTGGTTCCTGGAGCTTTGGTGGCTCTGGACTCTGGTTGCTGCTGCTTTATGCCAGGTTGGAGGGAAACCCAGCTATGAGCCAAGAAGCTTCTCAACATGTATGATCATCAATTTGTAGCCATAGTGGGTATGTGATTGATTGAGTCATCACACACATATAGCAGTGGTGGTGGAATGTTCTTTGGTTGGCTGGAGAGAATGTGGAACAAATTGAAATTCTGCCACTATTTCTGAAAGGTGGAAGAGAACAGAAGTCACATGTTGGATGGCTGCACAACCATACTATTTTGTTTCTTTTTACTATGGCAATTATATATTCTTAATGTCACCAAAACAAATTTTAGTTGGGGGCTGTTGAATCCATGTGTATTATTCATTGTGAGGCAAACCCACTAGAAAGATATTAAAGCATTTAACTTAGTCCTTTAGAAATCAATGTTTGGAACTCTAACCTCTACTCTGTTTCAAGTTCTATGAGAATAAGTCCTAGATGATATGCAATTGGCAGAATATGTGGTTATGTATGAATATATTCTTGCATAATTTTATGTTTGTTGCATAATTTATATTACATTTTCTTTAATGTTTTCAGAATGTCTGTGATGATCCAAGAGTTATTTCTGTCCACCATGAGAATGTAAAGAAACTAACTATTGGAAATCCCACCTGTTTATATAGACACCAATGCCATAACCATGCTCTATTCACCTATGAAAAGAGAAAAAAAAAACCTAAGGAAAGAAAAAAATTAGATTAGGAATCTTCTTTAAATGGTTCTTTCAAAGTAGGAAGAGGATTTTTTTGAGGGAGGGGCAATGTATCTCAACTCCAGTTCTCATTTAAGAAAACTGGAGAGAATGCAATCATTTTAAGATGAAATGCTTCTCATCTTTGAAATCTGTGACAGTAGAATGATATGGTTATCACATATGGAGATTAGGGATGCCACCAAGGAACAAAAAATAGGCCCTTCTCTGTTCCATCACATGAAACTGATGAGCAGGATGGAAGGAGACAAAGATCTAGTACACAAAATGGTCAAGGAAAAATGAAGGTGGAGTTTCAAAAGACTTAATATATAATGCTAATAGATTCAGTTGCAGTAGTTAAATAAAAGTGGCCAGGAATTAAGCAATTGCTGTATCCTTAGAAAGATAGCAATTATCTGTTACATTCTGGAATAGAACCAAAGTACAAAGTATGGCATCAGCAGATTGGAGGAATAGCCTCACCCCAATTTTGTAAAAGTCCAATGTTTTGCAGAGATCTCTCAACAAAGAACTTGATTCCCTAAACAACCTAGTGAAGATTGAGCATGTTCCGGGGCATGGAACGCTGTGCGTATGTTTGCAAAAGTGCAGAGACACAAAACTAGACAGGATAGAATGGAATGGAAAGGTTATAAGTCACTTGCTTGAATTTTGTATGGAAGTACTGTATCTTGCAGCATTTAAGTGAAATTCCCAGTTGTAGAACCTGTTGGACAGTTAATCCCATTTAACTCAGTGGGACATTCCTCTGTTTAGAAATGCATATGGTAGTATCGGTTATTGAGTTAAATAACATAATAGTGTACATTATTTACCTCTTTCTTGCCTTTTGTATTCTTGTTTCTTCTGAGAGATACATTACTGGAAAACACTCAAAGCAGTTAAAAAAAAGAAAGGTATTCTTGAAACAACTTTCCCTTGTAGCACCATGGTGCATGTTACAAGCCATCACTGCAGTGTAGAGATAAAGAGAAGAAATGCTCTTAAAAGAAACTTGTTAGTATAGCGTCAGACAAATAGCAGAGCCCCCCAGCAGAACTGTTTGAATAACTCTGTAATTTAACTATACAGAGTTGATAAGGGAACAGCAGCACCACTGAAGTTTTGCACTTAAATGTTCTGTGTTTGTTTGGAACCTTTTTCAGAATCTCCTTGCCTCTCCAAAGAGCACAAGAAACCATGTGGAGCTGCCCGAGGCTGAAACTGTGAACTGCAAAGCATTTGCTAGAGAAGCACTCTGCTGCTGCAATCTTTGATCTAACTACATGTGTCTATAGTGGGATAAAATCATTTCTATCCTAAGGCAGGGGAATAATGCAGATTTAGGAATAAATGTAGGCTTTTCTTTCTCTCACTGGGGGATAAACTTTTGCAGGTTTCAAGATGGAAGAAGATTTCCTGGGCTTATTGTGCTGTAGTAGTTATATGTGTATATGTATGTTTGTAATAAAAACATAATGGCAAATATATCTTCAAGTAGAACTTGGCTGTTTTACTGATTACTTGGATACAACTCCCTGGTTTCTGACAACAGCATGGAATTGGTGGTCTTCTTCACCTCCTTCTCCATCCTCCCCCCCCCCCCCCACCTTTGCCTCTGCCTTTGAGTCAGTCTTGAATGCCTGGACTAGTCCCTGCAGTTTTCTTGGTAACATTTTAGGAAATAGACAGTTCCTGACTGCCCCAAAGTCACCCAGTTGGTTTTGTACCCAAGGTGGGAGCAGGACTCACAATCTCCTGGTTTCTAGCCTGGGGCCTTAACCACTACACCAAACCGGCTCTCTTGGTTTGCTATTACCATCTTCGCATAGTCTTTTAGACAAGCTTTTCCCTATCTAGAGCCCTCCAGGTGTGCTGGACTGAGCTTTCCATCATTCTTAGTTGAAATGTCTCCCCTTCCCTAGCTTCAGTATTTGAGAAAGTTGCCTTTGTATGGAAGTGTGCTTAAGTGCAATTAATGTACTGGTTAAAAAGATGTTTGAGTAATCAGCTCCAGAATACATTGAGTAATCAGCTCCACATACATTGTATGTGGATTTGTACTAGCAAATGAGTACAGCCATGTAACCAAAATATTGGACCAGATTTTGTTTGCTTCTGCATAAAGCTATAGCTTGTGCCTTCAAAACATTTTCTGGGCCTTGGCTCAGAAATGATCACTTGTTTTTCATGAAATTTGCTTTAACTCAGTTTACTTTCTGCATCAAATGAAGGCTGTAATGCTGAACAAACAATTGATTTTAGTAGATTCAAAGGGAAAAAAGAGGGAATCCATAAAATAGTAGCACAGATCTTTTATTCAGCTGTGTTTTTTTTTAAAAAAAACAGAAGTTCATGTTGTCATTCAGAGGCCATCCACACTGTCTGGAGATCTAATAGTTTCAGTGGTGTGAGATTGAGTCATATTCAGGAAACAATAACAGAAACTCCATAAAACCTGTTCCAGGATGCCAAACAACTCGTAGAATCACCATCATTTCAATGACTTATTGATTTCTAGGATACTTAAAAGGGCAGTGAACACTCTCAGGCTTGAACATCCAATCAACATAAAAGATGTCCAGCTTTTCAGTTATGAACCGATATTCCAACCTAGCAAAATGACTAATCTGCAATAAAGGCAATAAACCTAAGCTACTCTAAACATGGCCAAATGCTGCTTTTATGGTGGTGATAGTGATGGTTTTCAATTATTGAGTTCATTGAGATGTAGAGTCTCCTGGGTACCACAACAGTTGGTACATCATGTATTTGTAATAAGTGCTGATATTTGCTTGTATGCATTATGAATGCTGGATTACAAATGCAAAACATCTGTCTATTATATTCTAAATCTCAGAATCTGTTCCAGGGACAGGTGACATGATGCTTGTAGACAATTCCCTTCTCACCATCTAGAAACCCTGAACCATCTGATTTCTTTTATTCTAATTGAAACAATCTGTGGGGAATTGGTAAACTATTATGTAAAACTTCAGCATCTAGAAACATTTTTATTAAGAATGCTGCTATGCTCATATATTGGGTGAATATTCCATTTAAGACCATGGTAGCCTCATCCATATGCAGTGGAAATCTATAGTATACACTCTTAGGAAGAAAAATACCCTTCCTCCCGGGTGGTTCGTTTCCAAGCTGGGAAGAAATCAAAGATGCCAAATGATTGGTGGAGAGTCAAAGAAGTACCTTCATTCAGGCCAAGATCAGCAGAGGATGTTGGACAGCAGCCATGCTGAACATCCCTGGTCATCTCTTTTTATAGGCTTCTACTTCAAAGCTTTTAGCCAATTGTTAAGAATACAGACACAGTGGACCACCCAATCATATTCTCTTTTTCCTGTCCACATTCTCTCAGCATGATCACTTCATGCTGTTTTTATGAGCATGAGCCTGTCTGGTACAGGTGTACCAGCCTTTTGCAACACTTAGAAAATTATCAGTGGAATAAGCTGTCAGTCTTGCCTGTACACAACTTCTTCGGTTTTGGTCACTAGTTCTTTCTTTATAAAATGGCATTGGTATTGTTTACTACAGCTTTCTGCCAGCCTTTTGTGCCGTACTAAACATTTTTAAAAGCAAATAAAGAAAATACTCCAACAATATTGATCTCTGCAATTGGAGTCTGGCAAAAATTGCTGATGAGAATATTTTGTTCTGACAAAGATCATATGGAAATTATTTTAATGCTGTTTTTACTTTTATTTCTGTGTTGCTTTCTCAACTGAAATAATTAGAACTCAGAAAATCATGCTTTTCTCACATTAGCTCTTGTGAATTTCAAGTGAGGACACCAAACTCCAAGAATACCAGAATAAATCTCTTGATATTTCAGCATTTGCATATGATTTTTTGACATTCTCACATAGGATCCTACAAGGTTTGAGGGACAGACTGATGAAATCTGTTGGTGATCTCATACAATTTTGCTGATTAAAAAAAAATTGTTCTATATATTGGTTGGCATTCAATACCTGAAAATGTTGTTGACCCACAAAGTAGCAGGTGCTCCTTAAACAGAAATTCAGCTATTTTTCTGCATACAAATTTTTACAAGCCATCACTGAGGAAGATGTAAACAACCTCCTCATCCTAAGTGCATGAATGAATTGGGAGACTGTATACTCAGTTAATCTATATACTGTATTACTAAAACTCTCAGTGTTTGTTTGTAACTTTCAATTGGGTAAAACAGCACATCATATTGCAACAAGTTTTGAATCAACATACCTCAAATGGGCTAACTTAAAGAATGTGTCCAAGATCTGGGCCCATTACTTCCGTGGGATTGAAATTTAGCGAAGTTTTGGCCGCTTCAGCGCCATTGCGCCTGCCAACTGCACTTCCCAGAAACCCATAGGTTGTGTGGCACAAGGGAAGATGGGAGGGGCATATCCCTGCCCTCTTTCCCACCTCCCTCTGGCCACTGTGCCCAATCGGCTGGCAGCAAGACCCGATGGGTGAGCGGCAATTGGCTGCTTTGAAACCAAGGCTTAATGGTGGTTGGTGGTGAGGGAAGGGCGAGGGAGTGACTCAGATGCCTGCTAGTGAGATAGGGCTGGCTGGGGGGCACCAGCAGTTGATGGATGAGCCCTCTTCCTCCCTGAAGGGAGGGAACTCTCGGGATATGCTGGGATGGGGAGCGGAGGTGCAGTTGTCCTATCAGCCCATGGCTCCCTTTGTTTTCCCTCCCCCCAGGAAATTGGCCAGCAGTTCCATGGGTCAGCCAAGGAGGAGAAGGAGTGATTTCTGACACTCCCTGCCAGCTTCCCACAGGCAGTCAATGGGGAAGCTGGGAGGAAGTCGGAAGTTGCTCCCTCTGTCACTGCTTTTTGCCCACCCATGGTCCTCCTGTTTCTCTGTTTAGGTAAGGAAATATCTCTGAAAGGATGACCCAATGGGTCACAGGTTTTCTAGTAGAATTTAAAAAGTTAAAGCAATGGTGATCTCATGAAGAAACCCCAGCATGTGATTCCTTCTGGCAATGTTTCAATGTTGAGAGAACTGATTAAGCAAAATATCTTCAAGGTACTCTTCTTGTTAGTTTCTGCTTTATGACCTTTTTAGCTACACAGTATTTGAAGTTGCAGTACTCCCTGGGCAACTGGATTATTGTATCTTTCCTTAAAATAACCTCATTGAGTATGCCACAGTACATCTTCTATGCCTTGTTCCTAGGGACAGACTTTGTCTTAAGATCCAAACTAGATGTGATACAGTCATATCGCTCTTCAATATGGTCATACCTTATCTCTTAACCCATCAGGGGCCATGTACCATTATTTTGCAACCTATAATAATAAATAATTTAGATAACCCAATCTATCCTTAGTGCAATTTATTGAATGTACGCCCTAAATATACATCCATATCATTTTTTTTATTTTTTTTTATTTTTTTTATCTGCTTAACAGTCATTACTGACCCTGCAGTGACCGCCCCCTAGCGGTTTTCAAGGCAATTGCATCTTTCTAGTTTCGGAATTAGACTTTGCCAGAGCCTAATTCCTAGAGCGTCAGCCCAGCTGGCAGCACAGGAGGCGGGATTTCCGTTGCTTCGCGCCCCTTTTTCGGACGAGCGCGGTTTTTCGCGCTTTTACCGGCAACTTGTCCCGTCTCTCTGTTGAGCCGCTGCCAGCATTTTTCCTCCCACCGGAGTGAGAGTCCTCATTTATCTACTCACGTATGTTTTCGATCTGCTGAGTTGGCAGAAGCTGCGGGTATAGAAACAAGAGCTCACCTTGTTAACGCGAGGCTGGACTCGAACCGCTGAAGCTTTCAGCCATTAAGTGGCTTGGTGGAATTTTGAAGTCACTTTTCACTATAAGCAACAATTTCAATGAAAGAAGAGATGTATCTGCTTTGGCCATAAGACTCCATTTTCAGAGCAGCCAGCTGTGCTACTCCTCATTTTCTTCATAGTCTGCAGCTCCTTATTGCTGCTTAACAACTGCAAGCAAGTTGGTTAAGAAGTGTCTTCTTTAGGTTTTTTTTTTTTTTTCTTCTGACAATTCCTGGCTGTGTTGCCTTCAGATCTTCCTTTCTTTTACCTTTTAAAAGAACATCTTCCAACAGTGCAATTAGCGGGTCTCTGGACTCATTTAATGTGAAAAAAGGAAAGTATGGCTGATAAACTCCAGCTGGTTTACATTTTGCATCAAATGAAACTTTACCACTTTTGAAAAGAGAGAACATCTCTAGAAATACACACTTTATTGATTCTCATAAAGTTTCACTTGAGGCAAATACACAGGGAACAAAAATACTTTGTCCCACATTGCTTGCAGTTGAGACAGGCTGAGGGCATCATAACTGACACTACAACCCTTTTGCTTGGCACATATTAAGTGAGACTTTAGGAGAACCCAGCCAGCTCCTATGAATCCCCACCCTGGCTTCCATTTACCCTTTGTACTAGATTAAAGCAGAATGTCTGGAAACTGGGATGAAACATTGGGAACTTAATGAAAATATTGCAGTGCAGAATCATCCCATGGCAATTTTTCAACTAGACTTGCCCACTTCCAGAACACTCTTTTGCCCCTTCTCACTTTTCTCTTTTCAATGGGCAGCCAGGATTTCGTATCCATGATTATTATCTATTCATTAACTAGTCTGCCTCCAAGCTTTTTGATGCCTCTCTCCTCTTCACAATGCTGTCATTTCTGCTCCATAAGGATCCACATTCAGTTTTAATAGATAGGTTACAGAGGTCACATGTAGAGTTTTTGTTAGGATTTAGCATGAAGGTCTTCCTACTTGCCCACCTAAAGCAAGCAGGCACCTATATCAGACCACAGTGATACAGGAAGATGTTGGATCGGTTTAATCATGATAGCAAAGGCATCATTTCATACAGCACAGTAGAAGGCAAGGGTAAACCATTCTGCATTTCACCAAGAAAGCCATATGGATAGACAAGATAGATTGCTTAGATAGTAGAGTCCTTGGGGTTCTCTGAGCCTGGTTGTTTTCTTGCAGACATTTCATTACTCGACTCGGTAACATCCTCAGTGCTAGAAGGGAGTGGGGTTTTCTATCTGTTTATATACAATAGCTTGTCCTCTCAGTATTGGAGGGGGTGTTTTGTTTTGTTTTTCTTGGCAGTTCCTCAATTAGGCTGTTGTTTACTGCTTGATTGTCTGAATTCGTAGTTCCTTGATTAGGGTATTGTTTACTGCTTGATTGTCTGGTGTTAATCCTGGTGTTAAGTCCCTGCTTATCTGGGTGTTGATTTCTGGTGAGAAGGTATTTTGGTCTTTTTATTTCCTTTTTACTGTCTCTTTTGAATGGTGTGCAAATGTGGTTTATC
Source organism: Liasis olivaceus (assembly GCA_030867105.1). Classification (NCBI taxonomy): domain Eukaryota; kingdom Metazoa; phylum Chordata; class Lepidosauria; order Squamata; family Pythonidae; genus Liasis; species Liasis olivaceus. The sequence continues at coordinate 83,811,800 of CM061350.1, forward strand.
TCTACATGCCTGTTGATGGCTGACAGGTCTGAATAGCAAGCTTCCAGGAATTCCCTCATGTTTTGGATTTAGCTTGGTCTAAGATGCTGATAGTTTCTCAGTTGAAATTATGGTTGAGTCTGTCCATGTGTTGTGAGATTAAGGCATTTTCATTGTGTCTTCTGACTCCTAGTTGGTGTTCATGGATGTGCTCTGCTAGTCTTCTGCCTGTCTGTCTTACATAGTGGCTGTTCAGTCCTTACACTGTATGTTGTAGATGACTCCTCTTTTTCTTCTTGGGCTACTGGGTCTTTTGGTTTACTTGAGATGTTTTGGAGGGCTTTAGTTGGTTTGGTGGGCTGGTTTGGTAGTCTGTTGGTTGTTTTTGAGATGTTTCTGATGTATGGCAGTGTGATCCTTTTCATAGCTTGTGTTGGTTGTGCTATAGTGGGCTGAGTGGTTGGGCACTTTTTGATAAAGTTGTGTGAGTATCCATTTGTTGGAAGATGTTGTATAGGTAGTCAGTTTCCTTTTTCTGCTGTTCTGGGTTGCTGCAGTGGGAGGTTGGATTGTTACTTTGGTAATGGAGCACTTGATTACTGTGGACTGTTTTTTGATAGACGTGTTTCTAATTTGCCATCATTTCCTCTGCTGATGTGGATATTCAGGAAGAGTAGTGTTTTCTTCTTCCCTTGTGAATTTTATTCTTTTGAAGATGTTGTTGATTGCTTCATGTGTCTTCTCTAGTTGTTCTTTTTTTTATTATGATGAAGGTGTCGTATACGTACTGGATCCATAGTTTTGGTTGTATGCGTGTAAGTGCTATAGTTTCCAGACACTGCATTATAAGCTCTGCTATGAATCCTGAGAGTGGTGATACCATGTGTGTTGCTCTGATTTGTTGGTATATTTGCCCATCAAACTGAAAATAGGTAGTGAGGCAGAGGTAGCAAGGCATCTTCAGAGGTAATCAAAGTAAAAGCAAAGCCAAATGAGGCTCGATTTATACTAGTCTACAAGATTAAAAACTCTGAGATACAAAAAAAATGAGACATGTATGCCCATTGTTTTCTCTCCTGTTTATTTTATTCTTGAAATATTGAATGATGATATAAGACAAGATGAGATAATTGTGAAAGTAAAGATTAAAAAAGAAACTTATAAATTAAGGGCATTTAGTGATGACTTGGTGTTGGTTTTGGAGGATCCACTAAAGGGAATAGAAACATTAATGGGAAAATTAAAATAATTTGGTACGTTAGCAGGTTTTAAGATTGATAAACAGAAGATGAAGATGTTAACAAAAAACATGAAAATAGAGGACCAAACAGAACTAATGAAGAAAATGGGTTTTAAAATTGAAAAAAAAGTAAAATACCTGGGTATCGTCATGACAAATATGAATTGTATGTTATTTCAAAATAATTACGTTAAGACATGGAATGAAGTTTAAAAAGACATGTTAAAATGGGAGAAATTACAGTTGTCACTGTTGGGGAGAATTTCTGTGATAAAAATAAATGTTTTGCCTAGAAAGATGTTTTTGTTTCAAACACTTGTTTTGACAATTGATGCACCATTTAAACAGTAGCAAAAGAATATATCTAAGTATGTATGGCAAGTGAAAAAAACATGAGTTAAATATAATATGTTACAAGATGCAAAGGAAAGAGAAGGATTTGATTTACCTGATTTGAAATTGTATTTTGCAGCTTGCTGTTTAATTTGAATGAAAAAGTGGGTGTGGCTGAAAAATAAAAGACTTTTAGGGTTAGAAGGAGATGACTTGAGATTTGGGTGGCATGGATATTTGTGGTACAATAAAGTCAAGGTTAATGTAGATTTTAAAAATCACTATGTTAGATGTGCCATATTGGGAATATGGAATAGATACAAATTCAGGTTGCGCCCAAAAACACCTTTGTGGCTCTTAGCACAAGAAGCATTGTATAAATGGGAAATAATAAGCAAACACAAATGGTTAACATAATTAAAATTCTGTCAAGGGGAATACAAAATAAAACCAAGAGAGCCACTGATGGCAGAAAGACATAGTTGTCAATGGTTTTCCTATTTACAGTTATCAGAAAGATTCAAAGTAGACAAAAGAATTTATGGTATTGAATATTGTGAGACTGACTTTGAAGCAGAATTGGGTACAAATGATAAACATGTGATTGCTGAAATGTATAGACTTTTATTGAAATTTGAAACAGAAGAAGAAGAAGTGAAAGAATGAATGATAAAATGGGCTAAGAAGTTTGGTTATAATTTACAGATGGAACAATGGGAAAATATGTGGTTGAAAGGATTGAAATCTACATTATGTTATAATCTTAAAGGGAACTTTTATAAAATGATGTACCATTGGTATATGACACCAGAAAAATGATATAGAATGTATAAAGGTACTTCAAATCTATGTTGGAAATGTGAACAACAAGAAGGACCATTTTATGAGGAAGCGGAACAGCAGTCCAGAAATACTCCACAGACTAGCACTCGATAAAGTAGCAATGGAGGCACTGGAGAAGGTCCTGAGATTTGTTGATATATCTCTATCTACAAAATTCAAACTCATGCAGGGAATAGTTTTTCCCATGACCCTGTATAGAAGTGAAAGTTGGACTTTGAAGAAGCAGCATAGAAAGAGTATTGACACTTTTGAATGTTGGTGTTGAAGAAGACTCTTGAGAATTCCATATATAGCCAACAAATAGATCATGAAACAAATCAATCCAGAATTCTCACTTGAGGCACAAATGCCAGGCTCAAATTATTATATTTTGAACACATTATGTAAAGACCTAACTCTGTTCAGAAGTCTATAATGCTGGGAAAAATAGAAGGACAGAGAAGTGAAGGACCAGCAGCAAAATGGATGAACTTGATTAGAGTGGTGATGGGTACGCCATTGGAAATCCTGAAGGGTTAGGTTGGGGACAGATAATCCTGGAGAGGGTCTATCTATCTGGTCACTAAGATTTGATGCTGATTTGATGGTGCGTAACCTTTTAATGTTGGTTCTTTGGCTTGTTAAGGTATAAGTCTCATCATCTCCATTTTTAAAAAAGTCCATTCTGTTGGCATTAGCTGTATAATTTTTACTAAAATCAAATTCCAAGAAATCATTCAAACTGAATTTCTTAATAAAAAGAAATGAATAAATCACACACTTGTATTATGTAACTTGTAAGAAATGAGTAACTAAAGAATGATCTAAATATCAATATGTTTTTTCTTTCTCAGGCTTGTATTTATTCCTGAAGATAATATATCACCAGGACTGGAAAAATACAAGTACCAGAGCTACTCACAAAAGTGGGAGAAAATAAGAAATAAGTTCTAGGACACAAAATGTAAATAATTAGGAACTGAAATGATTAGCAAACAAGTGGCTGTTTTTTTTCCTCCCACCACTTTTGTTCTCTCTCTCTCTCTCTCTCCCTCTCCCTCTCCCTCTCCCTCTCCCTCTCCCTCTCCCTCTCCCTCTCTCTTTCTCTCTCTTTTATAGTGAAGCCTATAGATAATTTTGGAGGGCTGTTATAATATTACTGATCTTTGTAAGCACCTCTGAGTACCCCTTTCAAATGAATACTTCAAATAACCAAATAAATAGTGGGACAGCTGGAAGGTTCTAGGCACAACAGTTTTCATTTCTTATTTAAAATATTTGTCAATTCATAAATGCATCCCATTTCTTCTTGAGTATATTGTTTATTTTTATAAGGAAACTGATGCTAAGACTCGGTGAGTTTCAGATTCAGTGTATGTGAAGCTTTATTTATTAGGATATGGATGCCAGCTATCAATAAAAATGAAACACTAACTAGCATATGATACCATATCATTGCCAGTTCAAGCTCTTTGGTAAATTAGCTGAATGGCTAGTAGTTCTTGTGGTGATGAGATTATTTTCCTTTCTTTAAACAACAGTGGTCAGATACACATATCCATGTTCAGTAAATGAACATTTGATACGATTTGATATTTTCCAAACTTTGTTAGCTTCCTGTATATTGACCACCTTTTCTATTTTTTGCATTTTTTGCTTTTTCTCCTAAAAAGTAATCTTTTCTCTACATTTCTTTCTACACCCCCTTTTTTCTGAACTTAGGATTGCATCATATAATTTGAAGTGAACCCTCTCAAAGATAAGCTTAGGGTTCAGGTGAATCCTAAAATTCTAAACAGCATTGGGCTAATTGGGAAAGATTTGGGAGATGTTTGAACTGAATAGGTCTCTCATTAGGCAACTTTGGTTGAAATCTGAACTTTTCTGAAACTCATTAGAGCTACATTCCTAGCTACATGAATCATTCTTAATTTGTAAGAATTTGTTCCAGTTTCTTGCCTGCTGCATACCAGATTCATAGAAATTGGAACTAGCAAACAAAAATATGGAGGTGTGGAAAGGAATGAAATTACATCCTTTAACCAGATTTGAAAATGCCTCTTGTTACAAAATCACTGCATTTATTTTTCTGAAAAGATTCAGGTTAGGGCCACCTGTATGCTGTATATCAATTTTATGACATTTGTGCACAATTGTCCTTTATGAAGACCATATCTACAAAGCCTTCTAATTAACAATCCTCTTGCTGTCTATTCATGTGCAACTTGGTAAGCATAAACCTTTCATAGTGGCTAGCATCATTTTCAAATGTCATCCATTTCTGCCAAAACATAAAAAGTAGTATTGGCAGTTTCCTAATTTTAAAACATCAACACTTAAAGGCATCTAGCACAATTCTCACAGAATGTTCAGGATTATTGTTTCTGAACATTTCTTCCAGTTACATCAAACACTTAAAATGGCATTTGTTTCTTTCCAGTGATAATCAGTGGGAATTATCCCAATGAGAGAGGCAGATTTTGGACTTGTGAACCAAAATTCATGTTTAGGCTTGCAATCAAGTGAATTACTTTGCTAACAGAAATCTAAACCAAGTCACACCAAACCAAATCAAAACATACCATAATAATTATGATCATTCTTTTTGGTCCAAGAAATACAACTCAGATACTTAAAAATATAGAGTAAACAAAATATATTGCATCCCTTACTCAATAATAAAGGCTCTCAGATAGTCAATGTATATTTAATGTTCACAGTGGAACAGAGAGTGCTTGCACTGGCAGTCTTATTGTTTATTTCCCCAGATCATCAGAATTTTATTTATTTATTTGCTGTGAGTTATATGCTGTTCTAATCCACTCTGAGCTGCTTAGAATTATAACGCAAACACTACAATAAAATCAGTGGCAAAACAAAGGAGCAACAAAGAAATGCCCGACAGGATCCATACTCATAGGAGGAGGGTTCCCTTCTCCCACAACTACTTCTAAGGTTCTCTGGAATAGACAGGTGTTAATGGGTTTCTGAAAACCCAGCAGGGTGGAAGCCAGTCTGATCTCAGGAGGAATGCTGTTCCAGAGAAGAGGGCTGTAGTAAGAAAGCTTCTACCTGTGCTCTCTGAAGATGACATACCTTAAGAGAAGGACCTGGAGAGAGCTCATCCTTGCACTGAGAGAAGGCAGTCCTGTAGATATCCAGGTTGTAAGCCATGTAGGACTTTAAAGATGACAACTAGCACCTTGAATTGCACCCAGAAGGGAACTGGTAATAGTGAGGCTTTCCCAAGTGTTACATGGGAAAACCTAGAGGCTCTGGTCATTACCCAAACCACCGTATTCTGGACCAGTTTAAGTTCCAGATGGTCTTCAAGGGCAGCCTTACATTTAATGTATTGCAACAGTCCAAATGGAGCTTTATGTATATGTATATATTTTCTTTTTTCATCATTTAATGGAGAATAATATTAAAATAGTGCATACAATTGTAGACTGGGTTTGAAAAAGAGTTGGATAGAATGAATGAGGGGAGTACATCTGTCTGAAATTGTCAGTCTCCTGTTGCTCTATTAAAGTTAAGGTAAGCTAAGCTCTCCAGGTTGCAACCTGACATCCCTCTTGATAAAAAGCCTTTGTACTAATGTGTTTGGATGGTCTCTTTTACAGACAGCCTTGTATTCTCCAGCTACAGGGCATTAAAATCCACAATTCTATGCCTCATTTGGGTGCCTTAAGGTCTTAATGAGAGTAGAAAATGGCCCTGCATGAATCTATGCGTTTGACAGAGGCTGTAATGAGAATAGTAAATGGTGACAAATGGAACCATTTTGTTTCTTCTTTAGAAGTCTCATCATATGGCTCTTCGGTTGTCATGCAGGGAGGAGAGCAGTTCTATAAAGGTTTGCTGCAAATACATAGTTGCAGTTCTTTTTTAGCAAGATGATGATATAAATTGGCCACAGATTTATAGCAAGTGTATTTTCACATCAGAGAGCTTACCTTTTAATCTGCTGTCTCATAGTCTGTGAGAAATGGGTAGAAGAGCCAGTCATTAGTTTTACCAGTCTGTATTGCAGGACCTGTGTTTAAGATCACTCACGGAATTTCATCTATATGGAGCCATGTGTCGAAAAAGAGAGAGAAGTTGTTATCTTATTTTTAACATTTGAACTTTCTATACTCAGTCAGGATAGTTACAAAGCAGTTCACTGGGTTACAGTATCTTAGGTATATGTTCTCACAGTGCTAAATGTTGTTTATAATAATAATAATAATAATAATAATAATAATAATAATAATAATAAGTAAGTTAGATTTACAAGTAATTGATGGATAGATTTTGCATAGCATGAGTCTGCAGCATGGCCAATTCCAGGGTTTAATATGGATTTTTTGAACCTGTTGCCCTTCAGATGAATTGAACTCTATATTCCGTACTTTCTTCCTAAGCCACAGTTATTTACCATGCTAGCTAGGGATTGTGAGAGTTGAACAACTCTGAACACACTAGCTGTTGGAAGGTTGTCTTTGTGTGAGGCTGTCCTATGAATTCACAGTAGACAATTTTCATTTAACCCCTGTGGGTTAGCATCTTGTGTTTCGCCATTCTATTAAACCAAATAAATTCCCAATCTGGTAACTGACGTCATTTCCTCCAAGAGTACTACCAAATAAAAATACTACCACTTCTAGCTGGAGCTGGCTTTTTTCTTTGGGAACATGTTCATTAATAAACATACATTTCTGCTTTGTGTTTACTAACTCTAATCATTCCTAACTGTCATTCTGATTCAAGATGGTTATTTTTTTCAGGAGGCCTTTTCATACAAACCCAATGTTTTATATTATTGGGCCCATTTCATGCTGAGGGAGAAACACCTCCTGTTTTTCTGATGAGAGTTTTTCAGGGAAAAGTTTTGACATGAAGAGGAAGATACTCAAGTTATGTGAGAAGCCACCACTTGTCACCATAGGTCTTTAGGTTGCAGTTCTAAGCTGCTTCAGGTATTTAGGATGATAATGGGATAAAAGGCAATAGCTTGTCTTTTGAATATAATGCTGTACTCTTAAAGTATTAGGATCTTTCCACATGTAAGGGCAGCAGTTATCCAAGACTAGGGCTGTCCTTATGTATCCCCACAATCCTATAGGATGGGTGGGCTTTGCATGTTGAATCAATTCACGTGGGAAGTGAACCAGCTCAGAGGAAACATTGTGAAAACAGTCTTGCTGAGTTTCCTTTGTAGTTGTGAGAAAGATATTTTCCCATCAAGGCAATCACATCTTGCCCTGTCTCCCAGTTCTTTTCCTCAAGTAAGAGTCTTTTCTGTTGTGACCCCTGCCCTTTGGAATATCATACCTTGGAGGTCAGATTGGCCCCCACCCTGTCAGCCTTCTGTAAGGCCTTAAAGACCTAGTTCTGTCTCTGGGCTGGAGGTCAGGAGGTGGGGTTGAGCCCGTGCATTGGTTATGTTAATTGTTACTGATGGATCTGCTTTTATCCTGGCTGCTGTTTTCGGTGTGTTGTTTTTTGTTTCTTCTTTCTGTTTTTTTTTTTTTTTTAATATTTTTTAACAAAGTTAGCCATCCGGAGTCATTCATTTGAGATGGGCAGCCGCATAAATTGAACTAATAAATAAATAAATGAAAACTTACTGCCGTTGTGTTCTAGTCGCCCTAAGGCCCCCCTATTTATAAAAAAGAAGTTAGTTTCTGTAAAAAGCAAATGTAACAAGGGAAGAAAAAGAAGAGAGTTACCATAACACTCTCCTATTGGCTGGCAGGAGGGAGTGCTGGCAGTGGTGTCTGCAGGGGAGGGTCAAAATGGGTGAGATGGTGGTTGCAGCACCGTAGGTGAAGTCCCATCCCCTTGTACATGTGTGCAATATTGATGCATGTACAAAAGGGATGGGGCTTTGATTGTATTGCCATAGTGGCCATTTTGCCTATTTAGATTCGGCCCCCTGCTCCCCACCCCCTGCTCTTGATGCCACTGATTGCTAGCTTATTCAAGGAGAGGAAGATGAGTCGACTTGGGAAACACTGGGTAACGTCATGAAAATGCTGCTGGCAGTTTTGGGGGAGGCATGGCTGGTGGCCCTGTGGAATCGGCTAGACTTACCCTTCAGTTTCACTTCTCTTCAAATTTCTGATAGTCTGAGTAGCAATACAGATGAAACTGCCACAGGCTACAAATGAATCCATTTATCTTGATCTAATGGTGGTGGCTGAATTGACCTTTAATGGCATTTGTATGCTTTTGTATCTTTTCCTTTGGAAAAGCAGGCTTATGCCACTGTAGAATAGTAAGTTGCCTGAGTCAACCAGAGGGGATGTTTTGAAGTCCCAGTGTTGTTAACAGGAGAGAAATTGGGCTTAAAGCTGCAAATGTTGGTTAGATTTTATTATTTTTCTTCTGAGCTTTTTTCTCTGAGTGGGGTATGTTTCATTTTCCTTTTTAAAATATATTTGTGCTTTATTAATCTGTCTCCTTCTTTCAAAGAAAACCTTTATAAATAAATGAAAACTATCCATATTTGGTCTGGGGATCAATTATATATACTGTATATGTATACACACATATGCATAACTATATAAATTATATGTATTTAATATTGTGAGCCGCCCAGAGTCAAGTAGGTGAGACGGGTGGCCATATAAATCCACTAAAGAAATAAAATAAAAATAAATATATATCCACTCACACGTAGACATAGACAGACATTATTAAAAATTAAAGAATTATTGTTTTTCAACAAAGAAAATTCTAATTCCTATACATTTTCATCTAATGAAGAGGCTGTGATAATTTTGTAAATTTAAGAATGGAAGATAATTTTGAGGTCCAAAGAAAAGAATTGGTAGGATAATCGGAAATCATGTTCTCATTAAAAGAAATCTCACTACTGAATTTGGTAAGTATGCACATCGATTGGATTGGTGGTTCGGAAAATGGCAGCCTGCAATCACAGGCCAATGCAAAATCAGGCCACTATGTTCAATCCACCAAAGATATCTTCATTCCACAAAATTCTGTGGAATGATTCTAACTCTGCAGAGAATTATCTGCAGGCCTTTTACTGTGAAAGTTCTGCATCGACTGTCATTTTATTACATATTCTTTGCTTTTGTTCTTGCCAGAAGTTTGCTGTTTTCTTTGTCTCCAATATAAAAAAAAAAAAATCCCTTCTCACCCCTATGGATGGTACGTGTCTTCCTCAATCTCGGATCCTCTACCAGAGGCCTGGGAGTTTGAGGGTTCTGCGCAGTATCTTAGCTGTTCCTAGCACTGCACTCTTCTGCACAGAGAGCTCTGAGATTGTTCCTGGGATCTGTGGGAGCCACTCTCCCAGCTTAGGAGTCATGGCCCCGAGTGCTCCTACCACCACTGGAACCACTTTGGCCTTTACTTTCCACATCCTCTCTATTTCCTCCTTCAGGCCCTGGTACTTCTCCAGCTTCTCATACTCCTTCTTCCTGATGTTGCTGTCACTTGGCACTGCTACATCTATCACTACCGCTGTCTTCTGGTCTTTATCTACTACCACGATGTCTGATTGATTGGCCAGTACCTGTCTGTCTGTCTGGATCTGGAAGTCCCACAGGATCTTAGCCCTGTTATTCTCCACAGCCTTCTGTGGAATCTCCCATCTGGACTTGGGGGGGTCTAGCCCATACACTGTGCAGATATTCCTGTACACAATGCCAGCTACTTGGTTGTGCTGTTCAGTATATGCTGTTTCTGCCTGCATCTTACACCCTGCCACTATGTGTTGGACTGTCTCTGAGGCCTCTTTGCACAATCTGCACCTTGGGTCCTGTCTAGTGTGGTAGACCCCTGCTTCTATGGATCTGGTGCTTAGTGCCTGTTCTTGTGCTGCTATGATCAGTGCCTCAGTGCTGTCTCTTAGTCCAGCCTTTTCCAGCCACTGATAGGATTTCCCAATGTCAGCCACCTCAGCTATCTGTCGATGGTACATCCCATGCAGGGGCTTGTCTTGCCATGGTACTTCCTCCACTTGAACTTCCTCCCCTGTCTGCTGTTGACTGAGGCATTCTCTCAGCAGCTCATCTTTGGGTGCCATCTTACTGATGTACTCCTGGATGCTCCGGGTTTCGTCTAGGACAGTGGCTTTGACCCTCATCAGACCCTGCCCGCCCTCTTTGCAGCTGGTGTACAGTCTCTGGGTGTTGGACTTGGGGTAGAAACCTCCATACATTGTGAGGAGCTTCCAGGTCTTCACATCGGCAGCCTCCATGTCTTCCTTTGGCCAGCTCACTATACCGGCAGGGTATCTGATGACAGGCAGGGAATACATGTTGATGGTGTGGATCTTGTTCTTCCCATTGAACTGGCTTTTCAGGACCTGTCTTATCCTTTGGTGGTACTTGGATGTTGCTGTCTTCCTTGCCTCCTCCTCATGGTTCCCATGTGACTGTGGGACACCAAGGTATTTACAGCTGGTCTCTATGTCTGCTATGTGGCCCACTGGTAGTTCCACTCCATTGTCTTAACCACCTTCCCTCTCTTTACTATCATCCTGCCACGCTTCTCCAGTCCGAATGACATCCCAAATATCCTCGCTGTAGATCCTTGTCAGGTGGATCAGTGAGTCGATGTCTTGTTCATTCTTAGCATACAGCTTGATGTCATCCATGTAGAGGAGGTGGCTGATGGTGATTCCACTCTTGAACCTGTACCCATAGCCAGACCTTGTGATTATCTGGCTGAGGGGGTTTAAGCCTATGCAGAACAGCAGCAGAGACAGCGCATCACCTTGGTATATGCCGCACTTGATGGCCACTTGTGCCAATTAATTAACTAATTAATGAAGTGTGTGTGTGTGTGTGTGTATCCTCATCATAAAAAAGTCCAAGACAACATTGAAGCAATGAATGATAAATTACCAATAAGTCAAGAAACAGTCAACCATTAATAATCTCATCCAGTTGTATTTATACAGTTTATTTAACAGATTAGCTGCTTCTTTAGGGCTTACATCCATCCTTCTTCTCAACATACATTATGGTAGCCTGTTTGGAGCCACTGAGAATATTCTGTAAAGGTGGAGAATATTGTACACTAGTTAAAGTTACTAGTAAGGATGCTTCTTTTTGCCTCTTTAAAAACCAAAACAAAACTAATATTCAAATTTTCTACTTGGTTCAAAGTCTTCTAACAAGTGTATTCAGATACTGAATGAATTAAAAGGTGTATTTTTAAAAGTTTCATGGTATCCTTGAGCGGTTCAGGAAGGGTTGGTTTACCCAGGATAGAGGCTGAAACAGATGATTGCAGCCTTGAGGACTTTGTACAAATTGAAGGTTTTGCATTCTCTTGTTAAATCGCTGAATTCTTTCCCAGTCTATCCCTCCCCATCTCTACTACCTTTTAAAAAAGCACACTGATCTTTACTGTGCAAATTAATAATGTACTGCTGTTATCACTGGCAGAGGAAATTGAAAGCTGAAAAAGGTAGGGGCTGGCAATGCCAAGCAACAGGATGGGTACCAAGCTTCAAGAGACACAAGTGAAGAGAGGGTAAAGGACTAGTGTTTACATGGTGCAGCAGAAGGATTGAAAATATTGGTGAATCTGGGATGGCGATGCCTTTCTAAGGAAAAGCTTAAAGCATCTCTCTCTCTCAGATTACTATTCCACTTTTCTTATAGCAGCTCAAAGCTGTTTATCTGGGCATCTCCATTGTTATTCCCACCCCAACAACCCTGTGAGATAGATTGGCTTGAGAGAGAATGACTATCCCAAAGTCACCCAGTGAGTTTCCAGGCTGAATGTAGACTTGAACCTGGATCTCTCTGGCCCTAGGCTAGACCACTCTCTTTACGATCAGTCTTCCTTTAAAGCAGTCTGGCTAAACTTTAATGTTAACTTTTCGTAAATCTGTTTTTTTAAAATCTTGATGTTGATAATGTGCATGTTATGCCCTATCTGTTTAACTGATTTGATTTAAGGCAAGCGCAATTAGGATAGATTTAACAAATTAGCATTTGCATATCAATTCTTCCAAACGTAAATAACATGAACCGACTACAATGGAGGTAGCTGTGCATATATTTGTGCCAACATTTCTTAGCTGATTTTTCTAGAAGATGTTCTCACAAAACCAAAAAGAAATTTGTAGATCTGATGCAGAATAGGAAAAAAAAAAAGGGAGAACTGGATTATGCAGAAATTTTGGGGGGCACTGGCCTATTTTCTGAGTTTAAAAGCACTGGAGGTGAAGAAAGAGGATTACCACTATTTTCACTGGTCAGATGCCAGCAAAGGCAGCATCTGAGTAGTTTGGGTGCCTGCTATTCATACTGTAAAAAATTATTTTCATTGAAAATGACATAGAGCATGGCTGCTTCAATGACTATGGAGGCCTCAGCCTTCAGTTCAGGCAGTATTTCTATACCCAAGTATTTACTAATTTATATTGCAAAGTATTTATTCATTAATCAATACAAAACTACCTGCCCTTTCCTCTGAGAGATCCTTCTTAGGTAACAGTAGCAGCTGTTGACCCCATGTGCTAAACTTATTCCCCAGGTTTGAAATGGCCACCCCAGCATTAAAATATGCCCTATATGAGTTTAAGACATCTAGCTTTTAAATTCAATATACATATACATTTATTCTCCTCTTACGCTACATTTGTTTCTACCTCATCATTTAAAACTGTTACGTTGTTACTGTTTTAATAATAATGGGGTGTCCAGGGTGTCCAGGGAGGGGTAGCACCTCTGGTGAAGGGGTCTGTCGTGTCCTTTCTAGGGCTGCTTGTTCACCTTTGGTCCCCACCTGACATTTAGCTCTCACCTGTGGCTCCAAGTAGCTGTAACACGTGCAGCAGCCACGCCCTGGTAAACCACCTCGGCAGATGGGCCAAACCAGGTGAGATAGCCAATGGGTCTTCAATTCTCTGTGAGATTGGGGATTTGTCTATCTCAGCATGTGAAATCTGGCCCTGGCAGATTGAGTGGAGGAGACTGATCAATAGTCCAACAGTCAAGAAGACAGGCTCAGGAGGCATTGTGGAGCACTAAGAGCATAAGACACTTAGACATCCTTGTCATCCACTGCAGCAGGAGAGGTCTCCAGCCATAACAGTTCTCTGTGCCACTGGATTAAGGTCTCTTATGCCAAGAGAGTGGGACTGCCCCTGTGCAACAGCTGTTCCACTTAGAACTCCATCATGCACAGATTTCTGTTGTGCAAGTCACCTTCATCTGCAACTCATCTGCAAATCATCTCAGTCCAATTTGTTGAACCTTGTGGTGATGAGGGAGTGGTGGAGCAACAGGTGGAGATGACCACTGGCAGTTGTAGTCACAAACCTCCACATGGGTGGCCCTTATTCATCTCAGTATCTGCAGAGATATCCAGCAGCATCCAGGGTGACTGGGCAGCCCTTCTAGGATAGCACTGCCCACCCTCACATGAGGGACGGGGTTAGAAAAGGTACCCTAAACATCGCCTGCCCCACAACATCTGGCTAGCTAACCACAGCTGGTAGATCATCTCCTTAGGGATTGAGCATCAAGAAAAATGAATAAAAGAAAACTTATTTTTGGAGCCTGGAATGCCTGCACCTTGCTGGTTAGAGACAAGGTGCCAAGGCCTGAAAGACAAACAGCACTCATAGCAGCCAAACTTCACCATTATAGCATTGACATTGCTGCACTCAGTAAGATCAGTCTGGCAAACAAGAGTTCATTACAGGAAGCAGTGAGTGGATATACATTCTTTTGAAAAGGGAAACCACAGTCTGACAACAGGACTCACAGAGTAGGTTTTGCAATCAAAACTGCTCTGGTGAAGAACATCTCTACTTGACCCATTGGAATAAATGAACACATTATGAAGTTCTGCTTTCCTCTCAGCAAGTCCCAGTATATCAGCATAGTCAGTGGCTATGCACCAACTGTCATGAGTCCAGATGAAGACAACAAAGATTTCTATGAGGACCTGGACCAGATTATTCGAATAACCCTCACCAGCAACAAGCTTGTCATTCTGGGCAACTTCAGTGCAATGGTGGGGACAGACAGCGACAACTGGGCTGGAGTCCTCAGGGGACATGGGGTGGGAAAACTAAATAGCAATGGCCTGCTGCTTCTGAGCAAATGTGCCAAGCACAATCTGTGCATCACAAACATGATGTTCAGACTTGCAAACAAATACAAAACTACCTGGATGCATCCCAAGCCTAAACACTGGCACCTACTTGACTATGCCATAGTACCTCAGTGTGACCTTAAAGATGTTACTGTCACCTGAGCCATGTAAGGTGCTGAGTGCTGGACAGATCACAGGCTGGTCCTCAACCTGCACATAGCCTTTTACATCGGAAGCAACCAAGGACTGTCAGAAAGTCATTCAACATTGGCAGACTGCAAGACGCAGGCCAAGTCCAATTTTCCAAGATGTATTTAACGAAAAACTCTCCAGAAATTTACTACTTGTAGGAACCTGTTCTGAAAGGTTAACACAGTTTAAAGATGTCATCATGAAGATTGCAACAACTGTACTCAGTCTAAAAACCTGGTGTCAGATTTTTAGACTGATTTTAGCAAGCAACTAATGAGCTGATAGAATGATTGCTGGAGGTTTTGACACCTGGGTGCACCAAGACTGGTTTAATGAAAACCACAAGACAATTTCAGCAGCCCTCCAGGCCAAGAACAAAGCCTATGCAGGCTGGCAGAATGATCCATCATCTGTCTTAAAGAAAGACCAGTTTAAGCACCTGCAGTCCAAAGTACAGAATGAGTGGTGGCAGAGAAAGTCTACACAGGTGGAATGCTATGCAGACATGCATGCCACCAGAGAGTTCTTCAGTGCCATAAAGTAAGTTATGGACCTTCTAAATCAGGATGCTCTCCCCTGCTGTCATCTGATGGGTCAAGCCTGATCAAAGACCAGGAAGACTGAAAAACCACTGGGCTGAACACTTTTCCAGCCTACTCAATAGGCCGTTCACAATTGATCAGAATGTCTTATGGCAGATTCCTTAGCTGCCAGTCTTGGATGCTGTAGACCTGCCTCCCTCTACTGATGAGATCAAGAGAGCAATCTTGCAGATGAAAGCAAATAAAGCAACAGGACAGGATGGAGTTCCTGCTGAGATATAAAAAGCACTAGACCCAAATGCCTTACAGGTCTTCCAAGTCATACTGGAAGACATTTGGTCCACAGAGGAGATGCCTGACAACTTCTGCAATGTCCTCATTGTGGCTCTCTACAAAAATAAGGGAAGCAAATCAGACTGTGGAAACTACAGGGGTGTCTCACTGCTGTTCATTGCAGGCAAGATCTTTGCCTGCATTCTCCTGAACAGACTTGTCACTATCTCGGAAAGGAACCTCCCAGAGATGCAGTGTGGCTTTTGGCCAGAACAGAGTACAGAAGAATGCTATTTGCTCTGAGACAAGTCCAGAAGAAGTGCATTGAGCAGAAGAAGCCTCTTTACTCTGTTTTCATTGACCTGACAAAGGCATTTGATATTGTAAACAGAGAAGCTCTCTGGATCATCCTGAGATGTTACTGTCAGCCCTCCTGGGTAAACCAGACAGGAAACATGACCAGATGAGCTACTTCTACTTTATTGTTAGGCTACATTAACAGAATCTTGTAAGTCTGAAAGTACAAATCTCCTACTGTCCCTTTTTACACCTGATCAATTAGGGTGGGTCCTTTCTAAGTTTCTTTCTCTGCCCGTTACTCAGTTGTGAACTTCTCCCCCTTCTATCTGATCATTCCCTTGGTAGCATCTCTTCTCCCCAACTTCCGAGGTCATTCTCACATTCCATTACACTTATGGATGCCTGGGGAAATTTGTGAAGTTGATTCAGCTACTCCAGGTTCTTTACAACAGTGATATATCAGTTGCATTTGCCATTTCCTATGGGGTGAAGCAAGCTTGCGTGCTAGCCCTTGTCCTGTTCAATCTTTCTTTGCTTGCATGTTGTCACGTGCTGTCCAGGGTTTCATGGAGGGAGTGTGCATCAGGTACCAATTGGATGGCTCTCTCTTTGACCTTCACTGCTTGAATGCAGGGACAAAATGCTTCCATACAGTCATCCAAGAAACCCTCTTTGCTGATGACTGTGCATTCCTGGCGCACAAAGATGGTGATTTATAGTTGATGCTGAACAAATTCTCAAATGCTGCTATGCTCTTCAGCCTGACTATCAGCCTGAACAAACTACTGAAGTAGTTTATCAGCCCATGCCAAATAACAACCCTGTAGAATAAAAAATCACTACTGATGACACCCAGCTGACAAATGTAAACAGCTTTAAATACTTGGGAAGTATCATCTTTTGCGATGGGTCTTTAGACAAAGAAATTGACTCTAGGATCAGCAAGGCCAGCCAGGCACTGGGGTGGCTGATACTAGACTGCTCAATCAACACAACATCTGTATCTCCACAAAGCTGAAAGTCTACAGACCTGTGGTCATCCTTTCTCACATCATCATATGGATGTGAGTCCTGGACTCTGTACCATAGGCACATGAAACAACTGGAGAAATTTCACATGCACTCTCCCCACTCCATCCTTTGCATTTGTTGGCAAGAATGAGTCTCTAACCTGGAGGTCTTAGATTGCATGGAGTCCACCAGCATTGAAGTCCCTGATCATTAGAGCCCAGATGCCCAGTGGGTGGGACATGTCATCAGAATGGATGACCACAGTGTGCCTCACCAGTTGCTCTATACTGTACTGGAGTTTGGGAAGAGACCTTGAAGTTGACTGTGCAAGTGCTACAAAGGTGCTGAATGCCTCTGTGACATCCAGCCAAGGAAACTAGAAGCTGTGGCAGCTGGCGAGCCCTTGCTATGAAGCCTCCACCAGCTTTGAAGACAGGCACCACCAAAAACTGATAGAAAACCATGAGCGGCATCACAGAATAACACCCACAGTTACTACAACAATGGACTCCCAGGTGCCCCCATTGTGCTAGACTCTGCACTTCCAGACTGGGACTGCAGAGCCACCTCCATGTCCACAGATGAACTGCACAACACTGTGTCTTCTTCGAACCTGAAAGACTCCGTATTATAATAGTAATGTAAGTGATTGTAGATCTTTTTATAATCAGGGATGTTTCATTTATTGTGCTTGTGCACCACAAACAATCAAGTTTTTAAAAAAAAATTATTAAGTTGATTGCAACCATATATACAGCAAGCAATGAACAGGAGTTCAGTTTACGCACATTCTTCTTTTCTGCCTGTAAGTATTTGTGCACTAATAATCATTGTGTATCTTTAGATTAGGTCTTTAGCTTTATCATGCTGTAATGTAACTGACTGAGTAATTCAAATATTCATAGTTCTCTGTGTGCATGACTATTATTATTAGTTGGTATACTTCCTGATTAAATCTTAGCTTACCATTTATACTTGAATATGAATTGGATTCATGAATATTGTATTGGTTTCTTTTGCCCCAGTTAGACTAGTGGATAGCAAACAGTTTTTTCAAAATGTTGGATCTTTGTGGATGCAGCGAAATCAGAGCTATTATGTACAAATTCCATGTAGAAGCCTGAGTATGGCTTTACTGCAAAGAGTTTTGCAACCTGTCAATCTGTATGTCACTATAAGCAGGCTAACAAGCATTGTAATGAACTACGTAACATTAAATTTATCCATAGAGGTGGCCATGATTAAAAACAATGTTAAAATTCACAACAATATTCTGTTTTGATTATACACAGTTTCTACAACGCAGTATCAGTTCATGAGTTTTCTGAGAAAATTTAGCCTTTCTCAGTTAAACAGGGCTCCTTTTTTAGCCATACAGCTTAAAGTATTTATTTTCAAATGGCCTCAGCAAGTTAATTATGTCATGACAGATTTTATCAAGTTCTGTATGCTCTCAAGAACTTGAAACCAGAACCAATGCTGGATACAAAATAATTTTCTTATGTTATAATTAATTTGGAGGGACACCAAAAATCCATGTTAGCCTATATTTATATTCATTTCACTATGTGTTTTCCAATGGGAGGCAGAGAACAAAGTTCTCTAATCTAAATCTATTTTTTGAGTAAAAGGATTTAAAGAGGTGATCTTTTCTGAACCTTGTAGGTAAAGATATCAAAGGAGTGCTAATATTAAAGCAGGCAGCTGATGTATATAAATAAGAATATAAAGCTATGCCATAATTGGTAATAATACAGTTCTGGGAGGACCTCTGATCCAACATCTCTTCTTTAAGGGGACACCCAAAACTTCATCACTATGAGAAAATTGATCCTCATTCCAACAATAAGTTTCCCAGAAATGAATAAATAACAACCAAGAATGCTCCTAGAGAGATTGACAATAATATCATCGAGGATGTATTAAGCTTCCACAGAGGAATTCAAGGTAGAGAAGATGTATATTTATAGCCCTAGGGAAATCATAAAATAAAGACTGCTAACAGCAGCAAGAGTGCCTGAATTACAATTCCCATCTTCTCCATTTAATGTAACTCACGCTGGTTGGGGATGTTAAGAGCTGTAGAACACCAAAGGCCCTCCGTTGGGAAAGATAGATCTAGATGATAGTCCAGGTTTGCTTTACTATCTCAGGACCAGAAGAACACGGTAAAATTCTTTATTCAACCCCCTGCTATATTAAAATTTGCTAACTTTTCCTGTTTATTGCTCCTGGATTTTAGTCCCTAGCAGAATGTGTTTCACAGAAAAATAATATCAAATGGCATGTATTATTTAAAGGCTAGAGCTCGTCTTATTCTTCCATGAGGTGATGAAAGACAGAACTGCCCTGCCCTTTTATATATGCATGACATCACATGTATGGGTGGGGCTTCAATCTGCTATTGCACCTGCCATTTTGGCACTATTGGCTCCCCCATTATGGAAGCTTCTGAATATGGCCTCATGTCTATCTTGGTGACAACCCCTAGCTGTTATTGGCTAATCTTGAAAAGCTAAAGTGAGGGTAAAGCTTGAATGGGAGAAAATTCCAGAACTACAGACATCTGTTTCTAACCACAATCACAGCAAAATGATAAAATGTGCCTTATGACATCATGATCTGCCCTTTCATACTTGTGTTGTGACTTTGCACAGAGTACATAACAGTAGCCATTAGGCAAAAGAAGCACTTGCTTAGGGCACCAAGGGAAAGGGGGCACCATGAAGTTTTTCCCCCCTAGCTATCATGCCCTTAACTCTTTCATTGCCACACTTGACTTTAGTTTTCAATAAATTTGCATCTCCCCCTTTTTATACATTTATTAAAAATGTATCAAAAGGTGTTGAAAATTTGCATTTTTTCCATTGCCCTAGTTATAAGTAAATAATTTGCTTATAAGGCTGTGCTTAGGGCATCAGTTGGCCTTAATCTGGCCCCACCATACTGTTGCCAAGAAACTACAAGGATGTGTTCATGAGTCAGCAAGAGGCAATCTGGATGTGAAGGATATTTTGACTTTTTAAAAATATGGGATAATGCTAACTTTAGAATCTTTATCAGACTCTGCTCAGCAGTGCCTAAATCTATGGAATATTTGTGGAATATATCATTTTTATAAAGACACATATAAATGGAAAAATAACCCTGTTGGACTGGTAGCAGCAGCCATAGATCAACAACTTCTTTCTCAAAAGAAGTATCTGAAGTAGGAAGTTAATATCTTTTGTCTGACACTCAGGGTCACTGAGCTTGAGTTGGGTAGCTGTATAAATGCATGAATAGATAAATAAATAAATGCAACATTTCCAAAGAGAAAGAAAAAGATACTTGATATAGAAATCAGATTTTCTTCCAGTTGCTGCAGAGATTCTGTTAAATACTGAAAGCAAAGTAAAGAAAATTTATCAATCTTTCCTCTACAGGCAGGCTGTGGATTTAAGCTGTCAAGTGACAATAAGCATCCCCAAAGTTGTTTCAAACACACCCCGATGCTTCTAAAAGAGTTTGGGTATGTATGGCAAAAGAGTTAGACTGTCAGGCACAAGATATGGAACTCCTGGTACTGATCTTCTATTGCTTAATTCCATTATTATTATTATTATTAGACAATCAACTATCATATAACATCAAACATTCATCTTGGCCTTCAGCTGAATGAAGACTTGAATATGCTACATTACTTAAATTGTTAATTGGAATGTGTTGTTTATTTTATTGTATGTATCTTATTTTGTTGCACCTGTCTTTGAGAAGTTCGTACTAAATGCAGCTTGCAAATCTTTTAAATAATATATGTTAGTTGCTTACTCTTCTTCAAAGAGAACTGCTTTTTCCATTCAGTGTTTGAATGAGTTCCAGAGCCCATGATTTTGAACAGTGGATATCTATTCTTGCAAAACAAAAATATGAGTTATTTGATAGTCTAATGGTCCATTGGAGGTGGGGGTGCCTTCAAATCAGTTTTTGACTCCTGGGAACTGCTTGGACTAGTCCCTACAGTTTTCTTGGCAAGATTTTTCAGAAGTGGTTTGCCATTGCCTCCTACCTAGAGCTGAGAGAGTGTCTGGCTCCAGGTCACCCAGCTGGCTTTGTGCCTAAGATAGGACTAGAACTCAGTCTCCCGGTTTCTAGCCTGGTGCCTTAATCACTACACCAAATTGGCTGTCTAATGTCCATATAGATTTGTCATATTTATTCTTGAGCAAGCAGCAGTTCTGCAAAGTTCATAACATTGCTATTCTAGATCCCTTTACTACAGATATCAGAGAATAGATCTGATATTTTCGTCATGCCAAACTCTAGCATCCCAGCTACCTCCATCTTATTCTTCATATCTGAACTTGTTGCCATTTTCTCATTTTTATGGTCATTGCTCACGTTTGAATCAAGCAGCAGTAAATCATGGGATAAGAAAGTATGAGAGGAAAGCATTTCAGATAAATCCTTTTGTCTAGTCTGCAGTAATTCATACAGTTGTCTTGCTCCAACTGTCTCTGGAACACTTTCGAAGTAACTGAGTTTTCCTTCAATATTATCTTTTATACCTGAGAACTTCATGATGAACATCCAGTGGGTTATATCATCACTCTTTAAAACCTTTCCTTAAAACATCCGCTTATTCTGACTGTTCTAAAATAGCAGAAACGTTATCTTTCGGGTCATTTCCTTCCCAGATGAGGAGATGAAAAGCCAGAGGGTGGATGGGTGTGGATGGGTGATAAAAATCTTTGTTTTTCACTTGCAAATAATTATTTCTTGTTTGTGTCTTCTGTCTTGAGTACATCCCGTGGGCCAAGCCATATACAGTAACCACAAAGAAGATACCTCTTTATCACTTCATGAGAAACATTATCAGTGTAAAGTACAGGAGAAAGTGTTCCCCTAAATTTAAGATTTTAAACACTATCACTGTGAGTAGGGAGATACAAGTGTGAACAGTGACTTCAACAAATAAATCTCTCCATGTTAAGAAAAGTGGCTGTCAGGGAGAATTGTCATTGTAGAATAAACTGCCTAATTTTTTGAGAGCAGTGAGCATATTTAGAATCCACATTTGTGGATGTTTTCACAAAATGGCTGCCCTGATTAATGGGGCCAGTCCCAAAATATCCTTTTGCTAGAAGACAAACTGATGAAGGTACTGCTATCCTTGTAAGCCTCCTGTGACACTCTCTACCACCCTGGTTTGCCTTTGTCTTCTTTCTGGGCAGGTGGACATATTTTCCCCCAAAATGGTTGCAAACATCCACCAATTTCTGTTCTAAGAATGCCTAAGGAGCCTATGTGGAGGCAAGAGACACTTAATAAACTAAATATAATGCTGGGTGATTGTGTTATTATTTAAAAGTATTTTTAAAGTAAAGTACTTTTGCTTTTAAAACTCACATAAAGAAGGGCAGTATCAGCAATCCTGGAGAACACCAACATTTTTAGAAGTCTAAAATAAACCTTCAGGGGGAAAAGCCCTAAAGATTAGGCAAGCTAGATTAATGAGTACTGAGCACAGTGACTAACAGAAGAAACTACAAAATGGGGCAGCAGGTGAGGTATTGGTAGCTGAATTCATAAACAGGAGCTTTCTACACTATCTTCTGTAGTGTATTCCATTTTTTTCCTATTAATTAAAATTAATAACTATTCAAAATTGTGCAGAGCTGATCTTGAAGCTCTTTCTCCCTTAGTTTTTATATTTCATTTTAAGAAGTAGAACAAGGAAGATAATGTTATCCTGTTCCTATTTTTGTTGTGTTGCTGTAACTGTTCTTTTAAAATAGCCTGAGAGTGTATTAAGAGCTTAGCTGTGCATAGTTGTTAGAGTTTATAGATCGGCTGCTTTGATGTAGCTCCAGCAACAGCAGGCGGTTTTCAAGGGGGAAATGTCATTCTGATGGAGCTGCCTGTCATCTCAGTAATGATAGAAGCATTTTATCCAGACTTTAGACACATAGGGGCTAACCTAGTTTAGGGTTTTATCTTATTTATCATTCATAACATCTCTTGCTCCAATATGACATTGCACACCACAATATGTACTAAATAAAGAAAGGGAGATGTACTAGGAAGACCTCTAGTCAAATCTTGGTTTAGCCTTGAGACTCAGCTGGAGGCTTAGGATCATTTGGTATATCTCAGCCAATTTTTGCTGGGAAGATTGTTAGAAGAAAATGGAACAATCTCCACCACTAGTGTTCTTTGTCTGTGACATCCTGGATGTTGTAGAAGAAAAGAATTAGATAACTGATGGTAATAATTCAGTTTCTCAGTCTATTTTCTCCTCAGAAGGAGGGATTAATACATAGAGATGCAACACTAAGTGAAGAAGATCCCATTTTTACCACTTTTTTTGAGAAATTAGATTTTAATATTCTCTTTATTTTTGTGCATATTTTTAAGTGGGACATTTCCTTTATCAAATTCTTTTTTTTTTTTTTTTGATACTTTGGTTCTGTACCCTTTGCTGTTAACACAAAAGCTGACTCTGGTTTTGGGAGCTGATTTCCTTTTAGAAGTAAGATCTCTTTCAGTTCTTATAGAAGCTATTTTCATCAAGCCTGCTACTAATCTTCCACCACTATTAAGGCTCTAAGGGGCAATTTTGTGAACTTTTTAGCTTTTACTTATTTCATTAGGAAACAGCATACAGACACATGAAAGTAACACAGATACATTGGTAATGTTAAGGAACACGAAGTTACTGATCTCAGTGGGGATGAATTTTCTGAAGGCTTCCTCTAAACTAGCTTCTGTCTGTCAAAAGTACAGTATGTAGTCAAACGGTCACACATTCCTACTAGTTCCCTCTATCTAAGATAGACCTCCAATCTACTTCTCTCAATTTCTCCTCTCCTTGACTCTCCAAACCTCAATTCATCACCAAAATGGATCCATACTTTTGAATCCACCATGCAACCATCTAGCTGGGTGAAATTTGCCAGCCTCTCCCTCCCCATTGGTCAAACAGCCAACCAATGAACTCTTTGCACAAAACCTTGTGCCTAACCCCTTGTTCATGAGTAGTTTATCTCTCACAGGAGAGGGAATGCCCCACTTGCTGGTTCCTAATCTTTTCTTCTTCTGCTGTTCTCCCTCAAATCTGGAGTTTTATTTTTTTTTAAATCTAAAGTCTCTGTATAAGGTTAGGCTGAACTGTCTTGACCACTTTGACTTAAACTGGTACTATTTGAGAATTAATTTTTTGAGAAAATCCTTGTCAGAACCTGCTAAGTTATATTGCCTAATATTTCAGGGCCCATTATTAACTTGCTGGATGTTTGGTGGCAAGATCACCATCACTTCCTTCTGGACAATTCTGGTGCATGAGAATACTGGCCAAAAAAAGTCAGCTTTTTGGTGAGGTTCATGGTGGACTAAGATGTCTCTGGGGGAAGTGGAGATAGTGTTGCAGTAGTGACTGGTGGCCAGATGAGGAATTCTGGCAGGCAGAGGTTCTCCAGACAAGGAGAGACCAAGAGATCACCCACCTTTACTCTAGATGGCTGCTCCTCATGAGGAGACTGCAGGAATTGTAGGTTCTTGCAGTTGACTCATGAGTAGAATGGCCAGGAGTCGAGGAAGAGCCAAGGTGCCCACAACTGCAGTGCAGCCTTTTAAGGACACTGGGTTCATTCAACGCCTCACTTTCTTAATCACATTTGGGTACAATCAGTTTACAGTTAAAGAGAGATCTTCGGATCAGCAGGATAAAGAAGAAAACCACTCGATGAGTCAGCCTTCATTCCAGATTAAAGAAAGAAAAAAAGGAAAATAATAACTTTAATAATTTTAAATTAACAGCAAAAAGTTTAATATGGGTTTGACAATTAGAAAGGGTACAATATGGAAAGAAGGGAGTCACGATATAACTATAGAGACAGGGGATAAAATATAAATGCATTTATAACTGCTGTGAGGAAGATTGGAAGCCCCTTCTTTATATCTCTTTTTCTTTTCTTGTTCTTTCTTTTCTTTTCTTTTCTTTTCTTTTCTTTCTTATTTATTCACTTATTTACTTATCACTTTTCTTTTCTTTAAATTTGTTTTGTTTTTACTCTGTAAACAAACTCTTCAATAAAAGTTAATAATAATACAAAAAAATACTGGCCAAAAACTTTGAGTATCTGGTGCTTTGGTTGTTTGTCTTATATTTTACAGGATATATTTTCAATAGCTTATACTATTAAGATAATTCAATATCAAATTATTGCATGCAATATTTTAATATTATTAAAGATACTGTTCTCATGCTCAGATTCTAAAATGCTGTAGTTCTCTAAAATTCCTTTTGCTCATGGGAAAGAGGCACATATACGCCTTCTTTTAAAGTTTTCGGCTATTGTAGTTTGGTGACCAAAATTTATTGTTCTTTTGATGTTATTGTCTAAAACAAGGACATATGTTTGCCTAACCATATGTATAGGTTTTTCAGGCAGAATATCTGTTGTGTTATTGTGTGTCTTAAATATTCCACTTTCTTTTTTCTTTTTTTCTTTTTTGGTAATATTCACATTTTCTATACCTTTGCTCAATCTTTGGAAGACCATTTCATTTCATACATACTCAACTCATAATATTTTAAGTAATTTTCTGCCAAGCTACATTTCAAAGCCTTCTCATTCTTTTGGTTGTCATTGGGCGTTGTCCATGCTTGTACTCATACAGAGGAACTGGCAGGATGTTACAGCATATAATCTAACAACAGTCCCAATCTTAAATCCCAACAGCAAATGAGTTTATTCATTTTTGAAAACCTACTCTTGTCTGATTCATCCTGCTGCTTATTTCCTTGCTGTGTTCCCATCATTCAAAATATAGTCCAGATATTTATACTGTTGCAGCTTCTGAATCCCCGCCCCCGCCCCTGCCCCCACCCCCCGCTAGTAGAAGATTTGGTTCAGCAGCTTAATTTATAGTTTGGAAACCTTTATTTTACATTATTTTTATTTTTCCTTTTTCCTATTTTATATTTAGCCCATTAGATCACTTGATTGATATATTTTATTGAATAAATTGTACTTGTTATTTGCCCGTAGAACAGTATCATCTGTATAATAGCAACATAGATCTTTCTTGTCATTCTGCAAACAGTTTTTTGAAAATAGCTTCAGAATATACAGGTGAAACTCGAAAAATTAGAATATCGTGCAAATGTTCATTTATGTCAGTATCGCAACTCAAAAGGTGAAACCAATATATGAGATAGACGCATTACATGCAAAACGAGATATGTCAAGCCTTACTTTGGTATAATTGTGATGATTATGGCATACAGCTTATGAAAACCCCAAATTCACAATCTCAGAAAATTAGAATATTACATGATATCAATAACACAAGGATTGGAAATAGAACAATATCGGACCTCTGCAAAGTATAAGCATGCATATGTACTCAGTACTTGGTTTGGGCCCCTTTTGCAGCAATGACTGCCGCAATGCGGCGTGGCATGGATGCTATCAGCCTGTGGCACTGCTGAGGTGTTATGGAAGACCAGGATGCTTCAATAGCGGCCTTCAGCTCTGCTGCATTGTTCGGTCTCATGTCCCTCATCTTTCTCTTGGCAATGCCCATAGATTCTCTATGGGGTTCAGGTCAGGCGAGTTGGCTGGCCAATCAAGCCCAGTAATCCCATGGTCATTGAACCAGGTTTTGGTACTTTTGGCAGTGTGGGCAGGTGCCACGTCCTGCTGGAAAATGAAGTCAGCATCCCCATAAAGCTCGTCTGCGGAAGGAAGCATGAAGTGTTCCGAAATCTCCTGGTAGACGGCTGCGTTGACCCTGGACTTAATGAAGCACAGTGGACCAACACCAGCATATGACATGGCTCCCCAAATCAATGTGCCTCTCCATTCTTTCTCCAGGCTCTGGGTCCTTGGTTCCCAAATGAGATGCAAAAGTTGCTCTCATCAGAAAAGAGGACTTTGGACCACTGGGCAACAGACCAGTTCTTTTTTTTTTTTTCTGTAGCCCAGGTAAGACGCTTCTGACGTTGTTTGTTGTTCAGGAGCGGCTTGACAAGAGGAATACGACATTTGAAGCCCATGTCCAGGATCCGTCTGTGTGTGGTGGCTCTCGATGCACTAACTCCAGCCTCAGTCCACTCCTTGTGAAAGTCCCTAACACTTTTGAATGGCCTTTTTCTGACAATCCTCTCCAGGCTGCGGTCATCCCTGCTGCTTGTGCACCTTTTTCTCCCACACTTTCCCCTTCCACATAACCTTCTATTGATGTGCTTTGATACAGCACTTTGGGAACATCTAACTTCTTTTGCAATTACCTTTTGGGGCTTTCCCTCCTTATGGAGGCTGTCAGTGATGGTTTTCTGCACAACTGTCAGGTCAGCAGTCTTTCCCATGCTTGTGATTCCTACTGAACCAGCCTGAGAGACCATTGAAAGGCTCAGGAACCCTTTGCAGGTGTTATGGATTCGTTAGCTGATTAGAGTGGGATACTTTGAGCCTAGAATATTGAACCTTTTCACACTATTCTAATTTTCTGAGATTGTGAATTTGGGCTTTTCATAAGCTGTACGCCATAATCATCACAATTATACCAAAGTAAGGCTTGACATATCTCGCTTTGCATGTAATGCGTCTATCTCATATATTGGTTTCACCTTTTGAGTTGCCATACTGACATAAATGAACATTTGCACGATATTCTAATTTTTCGAGTTTCACCTGTACATTAAATAATAAGGATGATCTTATATATCCTTGTCATGCTCCATGGAATGAGGTGATATAATATTACATTATCCCACTATGCAATATCTGAATTTGTTCTATTGGTGTTCTTCTAAATTAACAGTGGTTGTTTAACTCCAGTATAAATAATGTGTATGTCTCTATCATCCAACCCTATAGTTTTCAGTATATCAAACAACTTGTCATTATTCACTTGATCAAATGGCTTTTCACAGTCAATTAAAATGCATAAATATTCACATTCATATCTCTATATCATTCTTCTAGGTTTGGTTTATTAAACAGGGCTTTTCTGCCCACTAATCCATTCCTGAATGCAAACTGGGTCATATTCAAAATAGCTTCACATGTTTTATAAACCCATTGTTTCCTATTTTCAGATAACATTTTCAAACATGACTCATCAACTTTACTGTACTGTCTTCACTACATTTTTCCACATTGTTTTAGATAAAGTAATAAATTACTCAATCATTCAGAATCATTCTTGTCATGGATTATATTGAATATTATTGTTAAGCCAGTTTTGCCCCTTAGTTTCAATATTTCTGCAGAGATACCATCAGGCCCTACCACCTTGAAATTTTTGATGTTTTAATCACTTGTATTATTTGTGATGTATATATATAATATGATCCTGTATCTATGTTTATGTAATTATAATAAGGTGGTTTGTTGTCACAAAAAAGTTGTGCTGTGTATGTAATTTTTCTTTGATGTCAGTTGTTTCTGTCCTTTCCTTATCTATTAATATATTGGCATTTTGGATTGTATATTCACCTGTAATTTCATTTATTTTCTTATGCATATTAAAATATTATATTGAGCTTCCAATATTTCAATTATACTACACTTATTACTTATTACTTATTCAATTTTCTTTTGCAGCTTGACATTTTCTCCTGATCTTCTGTTACATTTCATTATATTTTTCTTTCTTTAAGTTTTTTTTCTCTTAATTTTAAAATATTCTATGAGCTCTAAAATATTTTTGGAATCCATTCCTTTTCCTTTATCTGTGTTGATCTGAGATTTTCACTGGCAATTTGTATAAAGGATTCACAAATGATATTCCAATTTTCATCCACATCATTGCAGATTTTAACATTTTTTCCACTTGTTTCATAATTTCACTTTGCTTCTATACTTTCTTTTGCTTCTATGAAAACTTGTGGATGCATTTCTTCCTATCAGTTTTAGTGCTTTTCTTTTTGATGTGATGGTTTTCAAGTTTATCCTTATGTTTGCCAGTACTGAATCATGATTAGAACTTCTACTGGCTCCTGGATATGTTTTTACACCCAATGCACTATTTTGAAATCTTTTATTAATGAAAGCATAATGATTTGATTTTGGACTACATGTTTTTGTGTATCTTTCCATCTATTTGGCAGTGTTTGCAAGCTTTCCTGTTTTGCATACAAATGGAACAATTGGGGTTGCAGTCTTCAAGGCTGGCCCAGAGATTCTTTGCACCATTTAAGATCTGCAAAGGGCTGAGGGCCATTAGATACTTGTTTTTAGCCACTGATGGCTTTTCTGGGAAAATACAGTGCAGTGGTTTTCAGTTGTCTCCTGCACTGCTGTTTGTACTCCTGTATAGAATACATTTCATCTCTGCCACTGAATATGCCACTAACAACATTGTTTTGGACATATACCTCTACTTGTATTTGCCACTGGTAAAGCAGCCAACTGTTAGTCACTACATATTTGTAGCATTTTGTAACATCTTCCACATGTCATTGTTCCTGCATCCAGCTACAGTTACTGCTAATTGTCCATTTTATGTTTATGTTTTATGTTTATTCAACAGTTAACCATTACATCTAACGGCCATTTCACCATTTGCAAAATGGTGGATTCTTCTGGTAGCTTAAAGCTTGTATGCTTTATCTGAGCTTTCTGATTTTTAGAGGAAAACAGCCTGAAGTCCTAGGCATTCCTGGCTTGAAGTAAGGTCTGCTGCCTATAGAAGGGATTTCTTGTGATTAAACATACTTAGGATGGTGTTACAAAAATGAAAATCCTGTGGCCATCGTTCCAGGCAAAGCACATTCTGAGTTGTAGCATCAATTTGCTTAAATCAACAAAGGAAAGTACTAGTTAAATTACAAATTCTCATCGGCACAGTATTAAGCAACGAACATAAATTAAAGCAGTAGCAACACAACAATTGCATATTTCAATAAAGTCGCACTTATGCATATTTAATCTTTATGGCATTTGGCAGCATATTTTTTTTCAGCCAGAGGGCAGTAGAATATAGATGATGCCATGTTTTCTTTACATAAGAAATGGTGCATGTTGAAATGCTAATTTTTAAATTGAAATCATTGAAGCAAAGTGAACCTTAAATAACTTTAAAGAGGTGTTTCCCTCCCTAACATGATTTAATGTGTGATCAGTAATAGCAACATTAAGCAGAGAGGCATCAGAATCCCCCTGGAGACATACACTTTATTAATGTGCATCTCCATTCAGCACATTTTGAGCCTGTATTGCTGCAAACACTTCAGGGGTAGATATAGGATACTGCTGATTAAGACTTGCTGTTGCAAACTGCAGTGTGCTAGTGAGAAATGAGCTGGACCCACTGACTTTCTTCACCATTCAAGTAAACTAGAATGCCATTCAGGTTCTTTTGTTTTTGCGGTAACAGGCACAGCCTTTAAATCCAAGCTATTCATAATGTAGTAATAAAAATAGAATATGGGAAGGTCATTTGGGTGAAAGATCAAATTCTGCCTGAAGGTGGTCTATTGTTACATGCTTGATCTTCTCCCTGGATCACTTTGCACCACAGAACCTCAGAAAAGTTTGTCTATCAATGTCTCTCTGATATCCAAATGGGAGACTTCAGCTTTATCAGCTAGGGTTCAAATTCCTCCTTTAGCCAGTTTTCATGAAGAATGTTTTCAACTTTATCTATCCTTATCAAAATGACACCATTTTGGCTTCTGCCTCTTGCTGAGCAGGAGGTATATCTCACAATACATACATAGCAACTTATTACTTTACATTTATAAAGTAATAATGTTGAACCGAATGCTGGGGTCATGTTTTTGTTCTCCTTATGAACTTGCCATAATGCTTTTTGACTTTCAAAATCTTGATCTCACAAAGCTATCGCAGTTTCTCCCTCAAGCATTTCATAGTGGTAGAGCTAGAACAAAACAGTCTCCCTCTTATTTAGACTGACCTTGTAACCATCATTCCTAAGCATAGGTGTGTGCAAATTCCAGTCTTAACTCTTAATATCTGTTTATGGTTCTTCTTAACAATAGCTTTGATGGCTCATTCTTTATGGGTCCTCTACTATAGCCCATGGCTACAAATTTTGTTAATAAGGTATTGATTGATTGTTTTGCCTTCTGGATCATGCCTCCTTTCATTGTAAATAACATAGCATTAGGAAGCAAGCATCCCAATTTGATCTAGGCATGGAAAGTATGCTAACTCCCTGGAGCTTTAATATGAAAAACAGGAAATCAATTGCTTGACATTTGCAATCTTCTACATCTGCACAATCTATTAATAATGTTAAATTTGCAAAAAAGGGCTGCTAACCTCTCTCTCATTTTTATATGCAATTATTTTATTCTATGAAAAATAAAGAACTGTTTGACAATGTATATTTGTGAAAAGCTAGTTAAAATCTGCCTTATAGTGTGATGATTACCATGGCTTTCTCCACTGAGTTGCACAAGTACTAATTTCTCTCTTATGCTGTGCTGCATAAGGACTTTCCAAAACTTGGCATATCACTAAAGTAATTGGGATACTTTGACAAAATACATTATATATCTCTCTGGAGTTCTTAGTGCTCTGTGAGCGTGGTTGTTTGCTTTTAGAGGTTTTATTACCTAACTAGGTAACATCATCAATATGAGTGAGTGTGGGGTTTGCTGCCTGTTTATATAGAAGCTTGTTCTGCCAGTTTTGGTGTTGGTGTGGTTTCCTCCTTGGTGGTTCCTTGTTTAGAGTATTGTTTTCTGCCTGTTTGTCTGGTGTTGATCTCTGCTTGAAGTGCTGGCTTCTGGAGGGGTGTGTTCTAGTCTTTGTTTCCTTCCTAGATTTTTTTATTGTCTTTTGTGAAAGGTATGAAAATGATTTATCACTATGTGTCTATTGATAGATGATTTGTTTAAATGCCAAGCTTCCAGGAATTCTGTAGTATTTTTGGATTTGGCTTGATCTAAAATGCTAATAGTTTCCCAGTTGAAACTGTAGTTGAGTCTGTCCATGTACTGTGAGATTGAGGAGTTTTCATCACATCTTCTGACTGCTAGTTGGTTTTCATGGACATGTTCTGCTAGTCTCCTGCCTGTCTGTCCCACATAGTGGCTCCACTGAATTGCCTGACATTATATGTTGTAGATGACTCCTGTACTGGCTATCAGGTCTTTTGGCTTGCTTAAGATGTTTTGGAGGGCTTTAGTTGGTTTGTGCACTACAGTGATGCCAAGTGTTTGTAGAGGTCTCTTGGTTGACTCTGAGATGTTTTTGATGTATGGGACTGTTATTCTTTTCATAGGTTGTACTGGTTGTGCTGTAGCAGGTTGTGTGGTCAGGTACTTTTTGATGAAGTTGCATGCATATCCTCTTTGTTGGAAGATGTATAGGTGGTCTATTTCTTCTTTCTGGCTTGCTGCAGTGTGTTTGTGGTCATCTGAATAATGTTCTTACACAGTTTCTCTTGAGGTAGTTTGTTGATTTGGTAGTGGAGCACTTGGTTTGTGTGGACTGTTTTTTCAACAGATTTGGGTTTCTAATTTGCTATTGTTTCCTCAGCTGATGAGGATATCCAGGAAGGGCAGTGTGTTGTTGTTTTCTTCTTCCCTTTGAATATATTGTTGATTGATTCATGTGTTTTCTCTAGTTGTTCCATTTTTACTATGATGAAGGTGTCATCTACATAGCGGATCCATAATTCGATTGTATGTGTGGGAGTGCTATGGCTTCAAGATGCTGCCTCATAGCCTCTGTTATGAATCCTGACAGTGGTGATCCCATGGGTGTTCCTTTGATTTGTTGGTATATTTATCCATCAAACTGAAAATAGCTAGTGGGGCAAAGGTTGGTGAATTCCATGAGTCTGGATATTTCAATCTTAGTGTATTTGGTTAAGTTGGGTGTATTTTGTAGAACTTCTGCAATAGATTCTTTTGCTAGTTCTGGATCTATGGATGTGAAGAGTTCTGTGACTCAAATCCATAATTTCATCTTTTATTCTTAGATCTGATTTTTATGGAGGTGCCATAGTGCAGAATAGATAGAATATTTTCTCCCTTCTACAAGACCTCCAAACTTTTTTGTGAGTTCTTTGGCTATGCTGTAAATTGCAGTCCCTGGTAATGAATGATATGATAGGACAAAATATCTCTTTCTATACGGATAAAGATTATGGATACTCTCTCTCTGTGTATATATATATATATATGTGTGTGTGTGTGTGTACACACACACACACACACACACACATATACATACACTGTATATACTGTATGTATGTGTATATGTGTGTGTGTGTGTGTGTGTGTGTCTGTCTGTCTGTCTGTCTGTCTATCTATCTATCTATCTATCTATCTATCTATCTATGACCTACAGAAAGCTCAGATGATAAGTTTATAGAACAAGAGCCTAGAAAAACCAGGTTTAAATGAAAAATGGCTAATTGTTTAACCTTTCATTTATATTATGTATGATCATGGTTCATGCAGATTAACTCAGAAGCACAACATTTAACTGTTCCTGAAAGCGGGCAACTAAATTAACTGTCCTGTCTTACTCTCAATAGACAAGAAGATGGTCCAGGTCCATCCCAAGGTTCAAGGCAAAGGTTTGCAGTGGATGCAGTAAAATCCAGAGGGCTAGGCAGGAACTATTGTCAGAATTCTAATAGTGATCAAATTATTGCAATTACCACAACATGGATTGGTTTGAAGGACATTCAATGTACGTTATTTGAGCATTTGAATGACCCCAGACCAAGGCTTTTATCCCAGAAGTTCCTGCTTGGATTAAATTGCAGAGGTAGGGCTACTTGGAAACAATATGTACTCAGGAACAACAGCCTTCTGCTCCATTTCCCTGCTCTCTGGCAGTCAACTCAGAGGTGATAACACTTTTGTGGACTTGCTAGCTTCAGAGCCTAACACAGAGTTTGCAGGATGAGAAGTCATGAAACATTATTCTTCTAAGACTAATGATTCCTTGTGATTGGTCTAATAAGACTTTTATCATCACCTCACTCTTGCTTGTCCTTGGAAGAAGACTTGTCTGGAGAGGCAACTCCACACAGAACAGTATTGTATTAAGAATGATTGACATTAGATTCATCAGATTTATATTAATATCATCCAAATTAGATGATAGACAAAATATTACAAATGGTGTGTTGGGAAAATGAGTGCTGTAGCAAGGAGAGGTCACTACTCAGGAAAATGGGAATTATGAAACAATTTTTATTTTATCCATATTTTTTTTTCTTTTACCAACCCAGAGGTAAGATCTGATGCCTCAGTTAGAAATGAAGATAAGCTACCTTCTTCCAGCTTGAAGAGTACCTAACATGGGTTGTCTATATAACAGTTCATTTAACAATGGAAACAAGAGGTACAAATAGTTCATCTTCACTTATAACGTTGAGAATGTTGACCTATTTGCTTGCATTGCACACTAGCCCATTTTCATGTGGTTTAATTCACTGAAAAAATGCATCAAACATATACGCATTTAACAAAAAGTGTTGGTGAACATAGTAGCAATTACCTTGCATATATGATATTGTGTCAAATGACAAAGGTGTCAGTATAATGAAATTGTTGTAGATACAAAGGGAAAAATATTCAGCAGTTGAACAAATGGAAGATCCCCCCCCCTCCCAAAAAGCCTTTAACTTAGTCTGCCCTTCAGTCAGAGGCCAGAATTATTTCTTTTGCTGATTTGCCTTAGTTTAGAGCCTAAGGCTACACTTCTATATACTTGTTTAAATGAATATAAGGCCATTAATTTCAGTAAAACTTACTTCTGAATAGAAATGCATTGCATTATATTGTAAAATATTTCTTTATGATAATTAATTCCTTAAAACACAGGCTTGAATATCTTTTTAAAGGATTGACATATTTTATATACAGGTGAAACTCGAAAAATTAGAATATCGTGCAAATGTTCATTTATGTCAGTATGGCAACTCAAAAGTTGAAACCAATATATGAGATAGACGCATTACATGCAAAGCGAGATATGTCAAGCCTTACTTTGGTATAATTGTGATGATTATGGCGTACAGCTTATGAAAACCCCAAATTCACAATCTCAGAAAATTAGAATATTACATGACATCAATAACACAAGGATTGGAAATAGAACAATATTGGACCTCTGCAAAGTATAAGCATGCATATGTACTCAGTACTTGGTTTGGGCCCCTTTTGCAGCAATGACTGCCGCAATGCGGCATGGCATGGATGCTATCAGCCTGTGGCACTGCTGAGGTGTTATGGAAGACCAGGATGCTTCAGTAGCGGCCTTCAGCTCTGCTGCATTGTTCGGTCTCATGTCCCTCATCTTCCTCTTGGCAATGCCCCATAGATTCTCTATGGGGTTCAGGTCAGGCGGGTTTGCTGGCCAATCAAGCCCAGTAATCCCATGGTCATTGAACCAGGTTTTGGTACTTTTGGCAGTGTGGGCAGGTGCCACGTCCTGCTGGAAAATGAAGTCAGCATCCCCATAAAGCTCGTCTGCGGAAGGAAGCATGAAGTGTTCCGAAATCTCCTGGTAGACGGCTGCGTTGACCCTGGACTTAATGAAGCACAGTGGACCAACACCAGCATATGACATGGCTCCCCAAATCAATGTGCCTCTCCATTCTTTCTCCAGGCTCTGGGTCCTTGGTTCCCAAATGAGATGCAAAAGTTGCTCTCATCAGAAAAGAGGACTTTGGACCACTGGGCAACAGACCAGTTATTTTTTTTTTTTTCTGTAGCCCAGGTAAGACGCTTCTGACATTGTTTGTTGTTCAGGAGCGGCTTGACAAGAGGAATACGACATTTGAAGCCCATGTCCAGGATCCGTCTGTGTGTGGTGGCTCTCGATGCACTAACTCCAGCCTCAGTCCACTCCTTGTGAAAGTCCCCAACACTTTTGAATGGCCTTTTTCTGACAATCCTCTCCAGGCTGCGGTCATCCCTGCTGCTTGTGCACCTTTTTCTCCCACACTTTCCCCTTCCACATAACCTTCTATTGATGTGCTTTGATACAGCACTTTGGGAACATCCAACTTCTTTTGCAATTACCTTTTGGGGCTTTCCCTCCTTATGGAGGCTGTCAGTGATGGTTTTCTGCACAACTGTCAGGTCAGCAGTCTTTCCCATGCTTGTGATTCCTACTGAACCAGCCTGAGAGACCATTGAAAGGCTCAGGAACCCTTTGCAGGTGTTATGGATTCGTTAGCTGATTAGAGTGGGATACTTTGAGCCTAGAATATTGAACCTTTTCACACTATTCTAATTTTCTGAGATTGTGAATTTGGGGTTTTCATAAGCTGTACGCCACAATCATCACAATTATACCAAAGTAAGGCTTGACATATCTTGCTTTGTATGTAATGCGTCCATCTCATATATTGGTTTCACCTTTTGAGTTGCCATACTGACATAAATGAACATTTGCACGATATTCTAATTTTTCGAGTTTCACCTGTAAATATATATCTCAGCTGACTTAAAATTGTTTTTTGATTAATGTCTATTATTGGGACTCTCATTTTTCTGTAATAAAAATTGCAGTCTACTAGTATACTTGTTTAAAATGATTTCCTGCTCTTTGTTCACTATTTCTTAGAATCCAGGTAGACAACAGCCTACACTAGGGCAGGCTTATTTACAAGGTCTTCAACCAAATCCTTAAAAAAACTCCATATTTCATCAACTGTCTGTGTGATGTTTTTTGTTCATGTAATATGCACATTCTGTAATTGAGGTTGCATGTCAGTATAACCAATTATTAAACTGAAAGTTCTTTTGAACTTCTTTTTTGAAACTGATTTTTTTGCAGATACTTCAAAGGTTTTTATTAATAGCTTTCAGAGAATTCTAGGATTTTAATTAGTCCTTTTAGTTTTGACACACAGAAACCATATTGTCTCCCTACTTTATATAATAGATGATATGGATATCTTTGAAATTGATCTAAAAGAAAAGACTTAAATAGTGCAATCCTGTGACTGGATTCAAGTTGGAAGAGCCAGGATGATTTGATAGGACATGACTCTTGAGTAAACAAGCATAGGATTGCACTATTTAAGTCTTTTCTTTTGGGTCATCTTTATCTTTTATTATGCCATTTTAATCAATAATTATATAAATGTATTTTTTTTTAAAGTAAGAGAATTATAAATACAATGAAATCATATGTATGATTTAACATCTTCTAAAGGACTTCTTGATTATTTGATTTCAGGAAGGTCTGTCTGTTTCATTATCAAAGCTTAGCTGTGAACTAACTAGAAAAGAAAATCAATGCGGGTTTCGTCTCTAATGTTAGAGAGCTGTTGCGTTACAACAGCACTGAGTGTTCCCTGTTTGATAACTATATTTTCTATTGTGGTTAGACCATTATGGACAATAAGATGTACTGAATGGAATTCATATGAGCAATTAAATGTTTGATCAATATAAGAATACATAAATTTTAATAAACAGAACTTAGTGATAACTTCCCCCTTTGCAGTTGGAATTTCTGTTCTTAACTACACAGTCTTTTTAACCTTCATACATGCTATTATTAACAACTGCCAATGTTCAGAGAGTTGGATTGCTTAATGGGAAAGAAGCACAGCTGTATCTGTTACAAGTTCTGTATTGTCAATTTGTTAGTATTTTGTACTGACTGGAGTTTTTGGATAGTCTTGAAGGTTAGCTGTCTCAACAACGTATTGCAATATTCTAAACCAGAGGAACTTGGAAGGTTGCAGTGATGCACCAGCCTAAGTGGGTGAAAGTGCTTCATGTCAGATTGTGCTTCTAAGGACAAAGATGAGACTTGAAATAGCCCAAACTACTTACAACAAGCTGTTTCAACCTAAGGCAGTGTTTCTTAAAGTGTGGTCTGAGGACCCCTGGGAGCCCCCCAAAACCCTCTCAGGGGTCTGCAAAATCAAAATGATTTGCCAGATATTGGAGATATTTGCAAAGATGTAAAACCATGTCATTCTTCTCATTAGTATTTTTGTTTGTTAAAAAATATAGGGTTTTTTTCATGAAAAATATTTTATGTTAATATCTAATGAGTTTCATATTCTTATTTTTATATGATTAAATAAATACATATTCTACAAATGGATCAATTTTTATTTTTAATACTGTAAATACCAATAAATATAACCCATACAAACAAAAGCTTTTTTGGGTCTTCCATAATTTTTAAAAGTGGGAAGGGTCCTGAAAGCAAAAAGTTTAAGAAACACTGTCCTAAGAGATGCACTCTATCTTTGTGTCTTGCCTGGATGCCAAAAATAGCGCTGATGGTGATATTATGGTATCGCCAGAGTAGGCTGATTCAAATGTTTTGGCCATTTTTTATTTTTTATTTTTTTGCATTTTGTGTTAAGGGGTGAAATGGATTTTTTTTTATTTCACCCCTCAAAGCTCTTACAACCCCCCATCAAATAATGCAGATATTATCTAGGGGAGGGGAAGCCTCTGGATCTCTAAATGAATAATAGGATGAATACTACTTACCTGGATAGATAAACCATTATCCAACAATATCGTTTGGTAAAATGACTTCCAGCGAAGACAATGAGCTTCTGCTGTCATTTGACTTGCTGTGCAGCTATTTCTTCACAGCAGATCTGAAACTGAACTTGGCAACAGCTGTGTCATGTCCTTATATACTGTGTGCATTCCATGGAACAGAATACTCATAACCAATCACCAAATGCCATACAGATGACAGTTGATAACCGTTTCCCTTATTTAAATGATTTGAAAGTATACACATTTATACAGTCTCTAATTATTTTGGGAAAATATGATCCATGATGCTGATTTTCTCCAAGTCTGTTTTGGGATTAGGCCCTTGTGATTGTTGTTCAGCCATGTTGGTTGTCTTATATTTTTAAGCATCATGTTCCTTTTAAATTCTTTCCTATTTATGTGTCACCACCCTGTTGTTGTTGTCTCTTTAACTCAAATCCACATTTTACAGAGCCTGTGTCACTATTGGGTTAGCTCAGGAAAAGGCCCACTGAGGGTAAGGCAATGTTGTCCTCTTTGGGTCTGAATACTGCACACATCTAATAGCAATCACTGGGGAAATAGCATTCAGGGGGAAAATGGCCTTTTAAGCAATAAACAGTGTTGAGGGAATAGCAATGAAAGCTTGAAAAATTTTCAGTAGGAGAAGGAACAGTCAGTGTGGAATGGCAATGAAAAGGAAAATAGCAATCATTGGGAAATAGCTGTCAGTGGGGGAAAGGCACAAGCGGTGTTGAGGGAATAGCATTGAACATTCCCAAGCGGCAAGCAACGGGACAGCATGTACACTGTAGTTTTAGAGGGAAGAGAATTAATTCCAATACGTGCTCTGTACAAGCCTTTTTCTCTGCCCTAAGAGAGTGAGCAGGGAGTGGGGTACAGGTGCACGTACCTGAGTTTGGAAGACAGGAATGAGCAGGAGAAGGAGAGACAAGGTGGATTGAAAAGACAGCCTATATATAACAGATGGGGTCAAGGGAGAAAGGTGAAAGAGAAAGTGGGTGGAGAAGCCAACCTACATAAGATAACATAAATAAATCAACAGGAAGAACTGATGTGCATTTTCATTGCACAGCTCTGATTCTCAAGGATTGATAATTGACCAAGCCTCCAGAATTTAAGAGAGGATGAGAGTCCATTATCAGTAGCTGTTTGTCAGTGTGCTTCTATGCTTCCTGAACCCTCCATTCTGGAGCTGGAGACTCAAACCACTGCAGAGAATTGGCATTAGTATACTGCTCTTTTTCTTGATCAGGACCCAGTTGGTTGGTCAAACCAGGTGGCTCTTCCAGCCATGAAATCCAACTTAGAAAGGCTGCATTTCTAAAGCCTAAGGAGCCAATGTATTGGAGAGGATAAATTCAATTCTTGGAAAACCAAACACTCTTGCTGGGGCTGTAACTGCAAGTTCAGCACAATGGAGGACCCCAATATGTCTCTACCTGCTTCTTCATGATGATAAGGCTAGACTCATCTAGATAAATGCTGGGGGCTTTATTACCTGTTCTTCTGCCTGCCTGGTTCTAGCAGCAGCAGCATTAGCAGCAGCACCAAGTCTCTCATCTTTCACCTTCCAAATGCTGAACTACTTTACAGCTGTAATGTAATGGTCTCTAATCAAACTGAAATGAATAGAATCCAGTTTCTTGATTAATTCAGGGATTTTACATGAGGATCTTTCTTGGAAAATTTCCTTCTCAGAGAATGGCAACTTTTGGCAGTATTATGTTGAGTCTTGGGAGATTTTCACGTTCTGTTGCTGAATGCTGCCATTTCTGATGGGAGATTTCTATATATTAACATTCTTATAAAAAAGAAGAAAAAATGAGTTGATCAGTCTGGTTTGGGATTGTTGTATTCTCAAAAAGCTGTAGAAATAAAAAGTTTGATGGAAATATTAAGCATTATCCACTTGTAATTTTTTAAAAATGCCTTCACTGACAGCTTTACCATCTCCAGCTACATTTGTGAAAGGGTTACATCAATTGCATGAAGAGCCCTGGAACTAGCAAGCTGTAGTAAGTCCCCTGCTGAGCTATTTTTAAAATATTATGCATTTGAGTGGAAATAATTTCTCCTGCTTTTCTAGAAAGCAGAAGACCTAAGCTTTCAGTCCTCAACTTGTACAGCAGATTTTGTCTTCCCCTCCATAACATGTTCTGGGGGCAGGAGCAGGAAATGTAAGGGGCATGTCTGCCTCTTTATCACCTTAAAAAATGCATAAGTCTGTGTCAGGAGAATTGTACTGTAGACTTCCATCATGGGATATTTTACCCTGAGGTTATTGAGGATGGGTTTATTTGAGCCAAGTTCCACCTAGTATATGTACTGCTAATAGCCTGTCCAATCACGCTTGAAAAAAGTAAGCTGGACTAGTTGGACTAAGTGAAAAAATAGTTTTAGGTATTACAGTGCTGGTGTTTGGGATGTGTTACCCATAAAGCTACTCACGTCTGTAGTGAGCATCTGAAAGAGCTGCTTGGGAGAAAATTAGCTTATGTTTCAAAGTTGTATTACCTCATATTTGTTCACATTTACAAGTTTAAAGAATCCAGTTTTTGAAGTTCCTTCCAGATCTGTCACTCAATTTTAGAGTGATTTTTTTCCCCCCAGTATAAATATTTGACCTTTTTTTCATAGGCAT
Source organism: Liasis olivaceus (assembly GCA_030867105.1). NCBI lineage: Eukaryota > Metazoa > Chordata > Lepidosauria > Squamata > Pythonidae > Liasis > Liasis olivaceus. Next base: position 83,852,689 of record CM061350.1, read on the forward strand.
TTGGTAAAGCCATGATGACATCAAAACTATATTGCATGCATAATTGTGACATTTGCATGATGCTTTCATGGTACATGCAACATAACTTATTTCCATGCCCATGTCTTTCTTTTTTTATAACAAAAGAAAAGGTCAATAATTCTAAGTGCAGAATATAAAATACATTGTTTCAAATACTCTGCATCATGATTTGAGTAAACGGCTAGCTTAATTTGAGAGATTCCCAGCATTTGAAGAAAAATGCCTGAAAATCAAGAACTTGTAATGTAAAATACTGCAAACTGGACTTATTTTATCTCAATATGAAGCCAAGTAGAGGACACACCCTAGAATTTTCCCTTAAGCAGATCTGAAATAAGGCACAATCTGAAATAAATACAAATTCTATTCAGCATTACATTCAAATGATATCTTTTCCAGCAGCCAGTTTTTTTGTGGGAAGATAGCTTCCATTTGACTTTTAAGTAGACAACTTAAAGGTGGGTTATGTGAAGTTCCAATAAGAATAATCTTAGCTTCTTCTTGCACCTGCATGGATCGAAATTGGAACTGCCTATAGCTACTTTCCTTGTGTATGCACAGATGGTTTATAGTTACACCAAAAAAATCTCTAATGATAAGATATATTCACATTATTTTCTTGTGTTTTTTGCTTATTTTCTCTTTCTACACTAGTCTTTAAAGGTTTGATGAGTACACATCTAACATTGTTCTTTATTGTAGGGTTTTGTGGGGTGGGGGTGGGGGTGGAGGTTCAGTTAGTGGTGGAAAAAACCAATTCATCACTGTCTTCTATTTTTTCCATCATGTACTCCTTTTATAAGCCACCCTACTGAGGAGTGGTCCCTGCTATAAATTAGTTGTTTTGGATTTTGGGGTCCTTTTTTAAAACATGTGACATATGAAGCTTGGTTGTTGTTGTTGTTTGGTGTTCTTTACATTTATTTATCATTGTGTTTACACTTTTGGAATTGAACTTATGTTTTTAGGGGTTTTTTTTCAAGACAAAAGAAACATTATTGCAACTGGCTAATCCCCAGTTATGAAAGACATGTTAATGTAAGCAGTGAAACATCTGAAGTGCTGATTCAGGGCTCTTCTTCATGGCTGCATTAATATGTCATCCTCCGGTCCTTGAGTTGGCAGAGAAGGATGCTGAGCATCAAGTGCATTGCCTCAACAGCTGAACTATATCCTGTTTCAGTCATGAGGACAGTGAGCGATGCAATCCTACAGTTATAATGCAGGAGAAGTTAAGGAAAGTGGTTGATGGATTCCCTCAGCTTCATTCCCCTTCCACTGAACATCACCTGCAGGCAGGATTAAAAAAAAAACACAAAACATCAGTACTCTCCTTAGTATGAACAGGGTGAGTGAGTGTAGGTGGGATTTAAAAGTTAAGGTAGAGGGCTTAGCCACCTTTCAAAGGGCTCAAGTGATAGATTTCAGGCACAGTGATGCTCCATGCCTGAGACTTGTGAAAGAGCTCTAGACCCCTGTTCAAACCTAGCCCCCCAGACTGTTGCAGGTGCAGCAAGGGCTGCAGGTTGGAGTAAACAGGCATGTGATAGGGGTTGTGAGGAGCACAAGGGTGCTCCCTCACACCCACTTCACCCAGCATCCCACCACTTTGTGATCTGTCATTTTTGCTAACAAGTCTGGAGGAGGAGCAAGGAGTGAATTGAAAGGAAGTGATTGATATGCGCTAAAAGGAAATGGCAGGGCTACTAGCAAGTGGCCAGCATCACTGAGAGGGAGCCTGGGGTGTTGTCCTGTTTCAGGTCTCAAACTCCGTTACAGTTTCTAAGTGAGAAAAGCAATTTACTCAAGGCTGGGCAAATAACAGCAGACAAGGGAGAGAATATAAATCAAACAAAGTATCTTGGAAAGAAAGTTTGCCTAAATAGTTTTGCTTTCAACAGGAGTGAGCAGAAGAGAAGTCAAAATCCAGTCTGAAGTTCAGAGAGCCAAGTCAGGTTTGTCAGTCAGTCCAAAGGTCAGAGTTTCACAAGCAGGATTCACAGGAATGACATGCCAGAGCAGGAGATCAGACGGTTGTTTCCAACAGAGAAACATGGGTCAGGGCTGCAGCCAGCTAACTTTAATTAGATTAGTTGTTCCCTTGCTTGGCAAGAAGCCTCATTGAGTGTCTTTGTTCTGCTTTCTGCTCTACTCATGAAGTCCAAAGGCTTGGAAGCCATGCCTCATAATCTGACTGCTTCAGCTGTTCTGATAGTGCCTGTATTTGATCAGCCTCAGGTGATTCCTGGCTTGGTGCTTCCTGAGGCTGACATTCCACAGGTTCAGCTGCAGCAGCTTTGTCAGAGTTTGACTCCTGGGCCATGACAAATGTAGACAAAATGGCATAGGATAGAAGAAAAGGTAATGTTCAAAGTATAAAACAATAAATAGTCCAGCCACACAAAACCCCTTAGCAGTAGAAGCATCAGCAGGTCTGTAATGCACTTACTGAGAATAGAATCAGTAATGCATAGTGGCAGAACCCACCTGTCTTTCCAAGTCAAATCAACCTTCTTTGCTTTGAAGGGAGTGTTGGTCCTGTGTTTTTAAAATATGGGTGTAGGTGATCTTTCAAAGGAGTGCTTAAACCTGTGTATGTAAGAAGCCTATGTGTAATGTCTGAATGGTCAGGCATGACATGGGCAGATGCCCCACAAAATTAGGTATCTAGTCTCTCCTGAATCCTAAACCAAAATGGTCATGGAGGTTTAGGACTGAGGAGATGGTTAATGAGGCAACAGGATAACTTTCTAATTGTGCTTGTTAAATATTTTTGAATGTGATCACTTGGATTCCATGAGGCATAAATGTGACTTAAAGCTGCCTCCACTGGGGGCTGGGGATGAGATGAAGGGAATATCATGAGGACATGTCCTGACCAGGGCATGGTCATCTACAGACAGAAGAGAATGAGGGTGAACCCTCATTCATTATTTGCACAGCTATTTGTTTTGAAAACATGGCCAGATGTATTTCATATAAGTCAATTTCCAAATGTCATTACTGGGAACATGGAAAATGAGCACATTTTGCATACAAATGTAGTTAAATCAAACATTTTAAAAGTAAAATTAGCTTAAATTAGTCCCAGATTCAAATCTCCTTTCTTCAATAACTAACACAGATTTTTTTTTTTAACATTGTCTCTGCTAGGTGAGAACATAGTATCTTTTCTGCAGTGAATTTGGGTAATGTGAAAAATCCACAACCTTCTTAAATTGGAGAGTAGCTGAAATGCAGGTTTCTTCCACATTGACCTTGGCTTCTCATTATTATCCAAATGGTGTGGGAAGAAGATATACAACACAAAGTTTCTAGGCAAAAAGGTGACGTCCTAATGAAGCTTATGGGGTTTGGTAAACCCCTTTACAATCTGCAGTATGTTGCTAATAATAATACTCCTTTTAGCCATAGTCTAACCAATAGAAACATACGTGGAGTGTTTTCAAAATTCTAAGAGTATTATAAAATGTATCTGTTGTTATTTCATCGTGTTATATGAGTAGGATAGCAAAAATACCAGGCAGCCACAAATTCCTAAGGCCAATCTTATATACTATGGAATCATTCTGCCAGTGAGAGAGATGGGCAACAAAGTCACTTGAATTGTTGCTAATTGATAAGATTGTCAGACAAGTTTCCTTCCACTGAAACATATTTGGCTGTAACTCAAAAGATCAATTTCATTAGCTGCTTTGTTTCATTGGGCAGAGAGAAGTGAGAGAATTTATTATGTTTTCCGCTGCCAGCCCAAAATGGAATATTGTGATATTCCTGAAATGAGCTATTTCAGCTTGTCAATTTGATCTATGTGTTTGGAGTGGGGTGGGGAGGAAATGGGGGAGTGTACTGTACTGTATATTTTTCCCTCTTCTAAAAATATATTTTAAAAAGATGAGTTGCCCTAAAGGCTCATGGAACATTACAGAGGCTGATTTTTTTTTTTTTTAATGTGTTTACTCATGAGATTGTATTTCTTCTGGAATCATTTTTTTTAATTATTAAGGATGAAGAATCTTTTTGGGGCAAATATTGGGTTAAATATTGGATTAAATCTTGATTGGCATTCACTCTGCCTATGTGCAAATAGCTATTAAAGCAGTTCCATCTAGAGCCAGTGATGTCTTAAATTCAATTTATAGACAGGTAACTCATTTCACAAGAAATCAAGAGCATGTGGAGCTTAATTTAAGGGGATTATAAAATTATGAATGGTGTTGAGGTAGTGCTCCTCGCAGAGAGCTTAACTAATAACAATTGGTGTGGGATTCTGAATGGATAAAATAAACTAATTTATAGAATTCAGCCCTGCAAGAGGTGATGATCAGTCCTATGAATGCTTACCTCCAAATGGTTCATGGGGAATGTGGGAGACATGGAAGTCATTGCACTTTTCAATCTCATGTTTGGATTCCTGGCTACTGATAGTTTCTGCCTGTCCAGTGACATTGGAAAGAGTGAGTGCTATGACTATTAGGACCTACGAAGCATACCTTCTTTGCTACAGTGCCTGCCCTCTGCCTTTCCAGAGATCCATATGACTTTCACCCTGATGACATGTTGAAAGTCTTTGAAGACCTAGCTGTTCTCCCAGGCCTGGGGCTAAAATGGATGTCAAGCACCTATAGGTTGTTTTTGTTATATCTTTCTCAGATGTTCATGGTTCTTTATTTCCCCTTGGTGGTGGTGATTTTTTTCCCCCCTATTTTAATTTTAAGCTGCCCAGAGTTGTCTGGAGCTGGGCAGCCTCCAAATATATTTACATACACACATGCACACATACATACTGGAAGAGACCAAACACTAACATCACTATTCTGGTAGAAGAAAGTGCAAATATCTTCTGTGTAAGGATTTTTAAAGAAATCTTTCTTATTTCTGTTATTATAATTGTCTTATCATCTTATTGCAGTATTTTTAGCAAGTTTGCAAGAGAATTCAAAACCTGTTCCCAATACTTTCAGGAATTTAATATGAAGTTTAAAAAAAAAAAAAATTGCTGTAGTTACACTATTGTCAAGGCCTTATTTTTCCCACTTGTAACAAAGGGCTGTGAAAGTTGGACCATCAGAAAGTCTAAATGAAGAAAAATGTCATGGTTTTTCATTGATGTTATCAATTAGGGTTCTAGAGAAAATTATGGAGAATACCTTGGATTGGAAGATGATCAAATCATTCATTACTAGATGTTATAAAACTATACAGATCACTGGAACCACTAATGATGAAACTCAAGTTTAAATATTTTGGATAAATAATGGCAAGTCTTTAGAGAAGATCTTGATGCTTGGAAAAATCAAAGGCAATCAGAAAAAAGGTCAACAGTAGGCAAAGGGGCTAGATATATCACTGTTGCATCCATAATGTATGGGAGTGATTTTTGAATCACAACCAATTTTCTTTGTATTCACTCTGGTCCAAGTGTCTGGGACCTGGTCCCTTAATGGTTATACTGTTTCTTAAAGTTCCTGAATTATCCACCTATTTTAAAGCAATTTTGTGGAAAACTTTTCTGTGGGGGTTTTCCAAACAAGAGCATCACCCACTATATTCTATCTGATCTAGATTCTTTTATGAAGCCTAAAAGATCACAGCCTAAAGCTATAAAGCAATTTGTATAAGTTTTTGTTTGGGGAGCAAGGGATTTTAAAAGGTCTGTTCCAAGGAAAGCAGGTTATGTTAATATGAGGATAGAGTTGAAACACAAAGCTTTGTAGCTAAGGGAATACTTATATGCGGCTGTTTAAAAGTGGATTCTAAAAATAAGCTTTTTCCTTTTCAACACATATGTTTAAAGAAACCAACAAGTCAGAATATCAATTTTACTGGAAGACCATTTTATTTTCTTAAATGTATTAAAATATTGCCATTTCACAAGCTTCTCTGCTACTAAAGCTAAGAGACTAAGAATTCCAGTATAGGCTCGGTTCTATACTATTTCTTCCTATCAGTTATCTATCAATGGCTTCACATGGAATAAGGTGATTTCTTTTTTCTAACATGTTGTATCTGATATTTTCCCAAACTGGTCCTGATCTCCAGGAGGAAGATATAAGAAGTACCACTCCTCTGTTAACCAGTATATGTACTGGCAGGGGAGTGGGGAAGAGAAGGACGTACATAAGTCTCTCAAAGCCACCTCCTGATTTGTTTCTGTTGGTTAATTTCTTTGTTGTAGAAGGAGAGGAACGCTGAAAAACCATTCTTCCCACCCATAAGTTACTGCAAACTGCCTTTTAGAGGAAGCATTCTCACTTCTGTTGGTCTTCAATTATTATGATGTTCATGATTTTGCTCTCTGGGCCTCCCACAGCTGGCCAGCACTGGGAAATAAAGATAATAGTGAGGATAGGAGCACTCAACACCATGAAGTGGCAATTACAGCTGCCATCTTTCTCACTCAGAATGCTTTTGAACAATAGGTACCTTGAATCTGAGATCCATTCTGGGATTATAAAGATGGCAAAGTATTGGATTGCTTTGCAGGACATTTCTATGCTGAGTACCAAGTCATAAAAAATATGTAGTTAAAAAAATAGTGAATTCTGCAGGACTCCTGAGCTGTACCACTGGCCTCACTGTTCCAGAACTGATAAGTAAATTTGCATAGCCATATATTGGGGAAAAATGAAAGTATGCACCTGAGAACTAACTATTGATCAGCACAGTATTTTTGCTATAGTAAATAATGAACCTGAGGTACATATAAGGCTCACCAAAATTGTGGAAAGCAATGGCATCAGGGCTAACCCTGCCTCTTGCTCTTTGCAGTTGGGGAGACTGGTGTAAGAAGCAGGTTTTGAGGATAGCAGCTTGTGCTTTTGGGACCCCAGTTCTCCTTGTATGTATATTGAAATGTTCCATTGACATGATGAACCCTACACTCCTTGATAAGCACATAGCAATCCAGCCCATGTCCCACAGAATGGACTAGGAACCCCTGAAAACAAATACAATGGCTGCCTTCATAAGGACCTCTCAGTTGAAACATTTTGGTCACCCTAGAATGCAATAGAACAGTGTTTCTCAGTCTTAGCAACTTTACAACGTGTGGCTTCAACTCTAGGAATTCCCAGCATCTGAAGTTGCCAAGTTTGAGAAACACTGCAAATGAATATAGGTAGATTTGGATAACATGTGATAATGGGAACGTTTAGAGAATATATGGCTTGTACTTAATCATTTAGCTAGTCAATGAATATGATTTTCTTTATTCAGTAACTTAAGAGAAGAGGTCCTACTTCAAGGACCTTTTGAAACTAAATTCAAGTCTAATTTTCTAATAAGCTGGCATCTTAAAAAGTTTAAAGAATGGGTCACAGCAGTGGTAAAGGGAAAGTATTTTTTTTTTTTTTTTTTACTGAAAACTTAAAGGTCACTAAAATAACTTAATGAAGAGAGCAATTGGCCACTGTGTATCATGTGAGTTACATACTAAACACTACCAAAACCATAGACGATGTGCTTATGTTTCTTTTGGAAAAGTTCCAGCTCTTATTTGGAATTCATGAGGACAAGTAATTCATACCTCGTCCCTCTTCCAGGCAAAGAACTGTTTCCTGGGGTTTTCAAAGACTTTGAAGGCTGCAACACTTTTTATTTTAATTACAGAGGTTTTCTAACACAAAGGAAGCAGACAGATTGTTAGCCGGACTTGGCCCATGCAGATGGTAATGTCATATACAAACCTGTTTGAAGGGAATAGGAGGCTATTGTACCATATGCCAGTGTCAAGTCAATAACTAATTAATTTCTTGCTAATATTTCTGGAAAGAATCTTATGGATAAGTTGCGCTGAGAGAGCACCTGTGCAGCAGAGTAAAGTTGATGGGCTACAAGAAAGGTATACTGTGATCTAAGTTGTTTACTTCAGTCTTAAGTAAAGGTCAGCATTGTAAGCTATCATGAGCAACCTTTTGAACAATCCCAGAGGCGCTGACATTCCATAAATATGTTAGGAAAATAAAATTTTAATGCTGGGATGAATTGCTAAATCCTTGTCATCACCAGAGCTGCGACAACAGGTAAGAAACAAATGCAACCAAGGGATTTGTGCTATAAATCCATTAGAGGTTACATAAACCCAAAAATGATTTATGGGAGAGGCATATGTTTACTATTTAAAGGAATAGCGGGATTAATAAAGAGAATAATGATAGATTTTAAAATACATAAAAAAGGGTAAATAGGAGGTACATATGACTAGACTTTCAAAATTTACATCCATCTGTTTATAGACATTCTGATTCACTTCTGACAGTTGTCCTAGATACATTCCTAAATGAGCAGAGGAATAAAACAGTTCTTGAACATGGTGTTTTATTTTGACTAGAGATAACAGCAGTAGGCTATCTGAAGATGCTGTTTTTTTCTGTAACTCTGTTGACAAGTAAATAAATATCTTCAGACATTTATTGAACTGAATAGCAGTGCTTTCACTCTCAACTTCTCATAAGCTTTTCAAAGATCCTACAGAATGATGAACATGTTAATGTGTTAATAATTAATACTTCGATATATTATAAGGCAGAAGGAAGAACTGGGGGATTCCACCATCCCCCTGCACAAAACCTGCCTCAAGTACTCCCAGCCAGGTAAAGTTGCTCAACAGAATATTTGGTTCTTGTATTCATAGTAAAACATCATTTATGCACAATGTACTAACGTTCTTAAATTCTTGGACATTAATAGGTGTTTAAATGCAAAAGAAAATTTATTCTATCAAATGTTAAGTTCTTCTAGACTGGGAGAGATAATTGGCTGGTCTTTCTTTTTAAGAGTAATCTAGTGAATGTTCCCATCTGCTGCCTTTTGGTGGGGGGCGGGGAGTAAAGCAGAAGTGTTCTCATCCTGGAATCAACATTGCTCATCACTTCATTCTTGTCACACCCAGAATCCTCCATCTTCTTTTTAATACATTCCTATGACTATTATAGTCTATAGCTCTGCCATCTCAACTGAACTGTGAACAATGCTACAAAGATGTATGATATAAATCCGTGCACACAAGCTTTTGTATTGGGTATTTATCATCATAGGCTGCATTAGCATTTATAGCATCATCAATTAGAGGTACTAGGCACAACCCCAAGATGTGCAATATAATACTTTATTACTGATTTTTGAGCAGCCCTAGTGTCAAAAGACACCATCTCAGTTGTTTTTGAAATTGCTTCTACCCATTTTTCTCTACTTAGAGATAATTTATTATTTTTCTATGAGTAAGTATATACTGAAGTATATACTTCATCGTATATATGTATACGATGAAGTATACTATGAAGTATAGTATATTATTATTGTATATTATTGCATTTAATTGTTCCACTGCCTATGGTTGTTACTTTTGTACACTTCTCACAGTCAGTTGACTGAAATGATTTATGCATTCATAAGTAAATACACAAATAAAGAAGCAAGCAACCATGGAATACCGAATCATAGTTCACTATCAAGGCAGCCAAATTCAATAGAAACCACTTGGCTTAGACATAAACAACAGTATTATCAATAAAGATATGTGCTGAATATAATATTCAGTTAAGATCTTGATTTTGTTATTTGTAAAACAGTGGGCTTATTGTGGAGTCCTAGGTGCTCTCTGAGCTTGGTTGTTTGCTTGCAGACATTTCATTACCCAGCTGGGAAACATCATCAGTGCTATTGAGTGTGGGGTTTGCTCCCTGTTTATATGCAGTAGTTTGTTCTGCCAGTATTGGTAGGGGTGTGGTTTTCTCTTGGTCGTTCCTTGAGTAGGTAGTAGGTAGGTAACTCCTTGAGCAAACCCCACACTCACTAGCACTGATGATGTTACCTAGTTGGGTAATGAAACGTCTACAAGCAAACAACCAAACTCAGAGAGCACCAAGGACTCCACAGTTCAACCCTGAGCTACATATATTCTCTTCTATTGGGGTTGGCTTATTGCCAAACCAGCTGGGAAACAAATTTCAATGTGATATGTCAGTGTCTTCCTCAAATCATGGAGCTATGGAGTTTTATAATATCCATAAAAATCCAGTCATATTATTCTAACCCATCAGTTTTCCTGACAAAACTATTTTTGTCGAGCAGAACAAAACTATTTTTGTCGAGCATTATCTCTAAGTAGAGAAAAATGGGTAGAAGCAATTTCAAAAACAACTGAGATGGTGTCTTTAGCAGCTCACAACAGCTAGATGATTCTTAAGCTCTTCAGTTCAAATGGATCTGTTAATTCCAAAGGAGTAAAACTAGAAGTTTTAATAGCTGTTAAATCTTTGCACTAAATGACACAAGCTCTTTGAAGACCTGATGCAAGGGATCAATAAAAATATGAACTTCAAGGATATCAGGCTGGCCACAGTGAAAAGTAGAATGGTGGATTAGGTAGAACTTAATCAAATTCATAAAAGGCAATCGAATAGAAAACGTCAAGGAGAAAAAACCTACAAAAACTCAATATGTACAGAATGAATAGATGAAGTGCTGCAACAAATATAAAGAGGGGGACAGGTCAGTTTAGATATTTATTTCTCAATGTACTATTCATCTTTATTTGAAGTTTTCCCCAGGCCATTCTAAGCACTATGGGAAACATAAAATGCATAAAAACATTACACACACACACACACACACACACTAGTAAAAATTAAAACAAACTAAACTTGGAGAAAGAGAAGAGAATGAAAAGAATAAAAAGTGCAGGAAAAAAGAAAAAGAAGAAAAGAGAGAATATAATAAAGAGAAAGAAAAGAAATATATAAAGAAGTGACTTCCAACCTTAATCACAAGTATAAACAAATTTAATATCTCTTCACCCCTATAAGGTTAAACAGATATCTCTTCATTCCATATCCCATCCCTTATCTATAAGCAAATCCATAAAATATCAAGTTTTCAATCCTGGCGTCAGCAAAAAGTCCATAAAAGGTTGTCAGAACATTGCAAAAAAAAAAAAAAAAAAAGTAACCTTGAACAAATAAAACTAACTTTATATTCCTTCCTTTTACTTCTAACAATCTTAATCTTTAATTCAATCAAATACTGTCATAGGATTTGATTTCTCCTTAATTCTTCTTTATCCCATCACACAGATTTCTTCAAGGCTTTAACAACCCTCTTTTGTTCATCCAATGAGAAAATATTTTCCAGGTCATTCTCTTGGTTTATTATTTGTATTTCCCTTTTAATTTTTAAAACTGCAGCCAGTTTCTTTTGTATAACCAGTAGAACATCCTTTTTTAAAATCATTATCTTGGCCTGTCATTTGTAGATCCGCATTCTGTATCAGATAAAATTTGTTCCACATCTGTCATTCGTTCATTAACATCTTTTACATAATCTATTCATAGAAGCAGGTATCATTACTGACAGTGTTGATACTGTAGTTACTAACTTCTGGCTCCATTCTTGAAAGATCTCCTTTAATATTTCTAATGTTCTAATGCTTTGTATAATTCTGTAAGTCCCACTATTAATTGACATCAAGCTTGTATTCTTTTTTCTTCTGTTTAAAATCTTTAGTCCCCTCTAGTGTCCAGTTTCTAAAATCATCATTTATCTTTTGTTATGACTTGCAATTGCCAAGATAACCAAAATAAGTTTGTTTCCTATGAGAAGTTGTTTATTTTTTATAGTTAATTCCAAAATTTTATAGTAACATTCCAAATTTATCTGGACCCTTAATCTGTTTATAACTTTCTTAGATCAAAATTTTATTTAGCTTTTTCTGTTAATTTCAAATTCTTAAACATAAAATGCTGAATGAAACCTGATGCAAGAGATGAAGACAGAGAGAGACAGACAGACAGACAGACAGACAGACAGACAGATGGACCTCCCCACCTACATAAAGTAAGTGTACAAACACACAAACATATGAATAATCAATGTATAGTAGATCTCCTTGACACATGAGATGCTTCTCTTCTTATTTTGAAAAAACTACAACAAAAACAATGGTCCCAAAGTTTTCAAAGGAAGAAGTTTAGTGAAGGGAAACACTGAAGCAAGTTCAGTGTTTTAAAACAGGGAAAAATTAGTCTCAGTAATGAAAAGCTGTCAAATTCAGTGTGCTTTTACTTTAGGGATTTTCCAAGAGGGGCTACTTTAAATTTCATGAGTAGCTTTAGGCTGTTTGCCTACATGGTGTTTACTTGCTTATCCATTTCCTGCATATCTTTTTCTTTTCCCTTTTCCTGCAGCCTTTTTGCTGGTTCTTTGCTTTTTTGTGGGGGTTTGTTTCACTATTTCCCCCTGCAAGGAAAGCCCTGTGGCTTCTTCCAGTCTAAACAGGGACCCTGAGATTCCTTCAAAATGTGATCACAATTAACTTGTGCAGTCAAGGTTGTTGCTGTGGTTCAATGAGAATTCCAGTTAGCCACAGTATGAAAAGCATAACATAGATCACTGAACAGAGGTGTTAAAGGGGCTTCTAGATTTCAGTATATCTCAGACAGTGTTATTTATAGTACTAAGGCTTCATAGCTATGTTATCTTGTCTGTATGACTGCTGCTACACAGTGTCCTTCATAATGGGTTTACACATCACATGCACAACAAATGTACCTCTATGTAGGGGATATGAGTATTTTCCACAATAGCATCTCCTTATATTGTACTGTACGGAAAGGGGACTTCTCACACTGATTATAAAATGAGAGGTAAAATGATCGTAAAAGACTTTGTCAGCCTCTGTTCTTAATTTGCACTGTGCAATACTTCTAGGACCAAAAGTCTACTAATACCAGGGGGTATGCATGAAACAGAAAACTTATGCTTTAAACCTAAAACAAATACATCCCTTTCCAAAATTCTGTCAAACCATTCTCAATGCATATCTTTTCTGTTTCCTTCATCCAATTAACTGCCACCCATGTGCCAGTGTGGCATATTCCCCTAGCCCACCTGTCCCCAACCCTCCTTGCACCTTCTTCCACTCCTCTCTTCTCTGCTGCCTCCAGTATGGCAAATCCCATTGGCCTGCTTGCTCTTGATCAGCATCTTCCTTTCTCTTCCCTTCCTGCACCAGCTGCTGTTGATCTCTTGGTTTTTGCCCACTCTTATTCCCCTTTCAGATACTTCTGTCTGGAATCACCATGTTTCTGTCTGTACCCATAACAAAGCAGCTTCTTTAATCAAAATCTGGGCCAAACATGCATGTTTTGGCTCAAACATTAAACACCCCAAACTAGCTGTTCTATAAACAGAATGGGTCATGCACACATTGAACTCATTCTAACTTGCCCATCCTTAACTCATACTCTATTTCAATTTTTTTGACCTATTATATTCTTCTATGGGGTTTCAATTATTTCAATTAAACACTTCAAGCCACTTTATAAAAATGAATTAGAAAGCATATATATTCTTTCACCAAGGTTATTTGGACAAAACTGCCACTTTAAAATAGTTCATATTTCTTACCAGCTAGATAAAAGAAGAGAGCCAGTTTGGTGTAGTGGTTAAAAGGCACTGGGCTAGAAACTGGGAGACTGTGCATTCTAGTCCTGGCAAATCACCTCTGAAAATGTGGCCCACAAAACTGCATTGACTTTTCCTTGTAGTTTGCCAGGAGTCAACACTGACACGAAGACACAAAAAGAAGAAGAAGACCTCACCTCCGTCTAATGATGGAAAAGTCACTGACTTCTTTAATTTACATGCTGCCTTGAAAATAAATTTTCTCCCCAGGACTTTCTCTATTAGAAGCCAAGAAAGTATAGCTAGCCAACAATGGGCCCCTGTGACATAATTGAAGTAAGGTCCAATAAGAAGAGACAGGACAAATGGCAGCAGAAGGCAGTGACCAGTAACTGGAGGAGAGGAGGCATTCCCACCCAGTGTAAGAATGTCCCTTGAGTTTCAGGATAAATTTCATTTGGGACCTAATATCTTCTGGACTAGAAGGAGAAAACTAGAAGGAGAGGCTGTCCAGTGTGATTTAACTACTTAGAAATAGACAGAACTGCCAGGTAAGAAAGGAAAATTATACAGAAAAAAATATTTAAAAATATAGAAGGCAGACAGAGAAAGCTTTGAGGAATATGAATGTTGGACAATGTTTAAGAAATCAGAAGGGATGAAGGGATTTTTTGGGGTCTGATTAAATAAAAGTTGAAGGCTGATGAAGAACGGAAATGGCTTCTAATTGTATAGAAAGAAAACTGTAGAGCCTTGTACGTATAGAAAATAAAGAAGTGGTATTTTTTTTTCTTACTTTGGTCAGTTCTCAGGAATTAATTTGTCAGTCTCAGGATCTGACACACTTAGACCGATGAAATAGCTTGAGAAGAGTTATAAAGTTCTGAATTCAAATAGGTTAAGTGTTATCTTGCCTAGTGGGAATAACCTAACTCTTACTCTTCTTTCATAGCTATGAATTCTGAATGTTCAGTTCTTCCAGGCAGCTTGGGTGCTAGATTCTAGGATATTTTTTAAATAAGGAGGAGAGAAGAAAAGAGAGCTCATTTATTTGCAAAGAAAATCTGGATCAAATATAGAAAGCCCAGCTCAACAGTCTAACAATAATTGCCATTGCAACTCATATTGAAGTAAAAAAGGTGTATTGTGCAACTCAGAGCAAATTAGCAGCTTTCTTATTCTGTGCATGCTAACATTCAGGTTTTCCTTTCCTAAAAAAATAATCTTCACTTCATCTGGTAACAATGCTTTACAGATATTTAGAAATGGACCTCAATTATGTCACTGTCATTTTTGTCTTCATCTGAGTCAATGTTTAAATACACAGGCCAGAGCAGAAAATAGGTAGCTGAATTAAACATTCACTGCAACGTACAACTCTTTAAAATCCTTTTTTCCAATGGTGGCCCTATGTAAGCCTATGAACACAAGGCTTCTTTAAATCATATAAAGGATTGCTAATATAAGTTACTTGAAATCCACCTGAATTATATAATGTTTCAGAAGGCCAGCTCCCATATGATTGTGACAATCAACCTTGACTGCATGTCAATATTCCATACTGATTATTTACAATAATGCCAGAACAAAGAGTTAGAATACCAGTGGTTGAGAATTTTAAAGAATATTAGGTATGTTTCTTAAGACTGTAGGATGAGATTTACTCAACAAAATATTTTTCATGTTTTTCTGAACACTCAGGGAATGTTTAGAAAAGGGCAGCTGAAAATGCAAGATAGCAAGGAGCCTCCTACAGATATTATCTTGTGCCCCTATTGTTATATTTTAGATATATACGCATGTTGGTTTGTAAAGCTTTTGCAAAGAGTAACGAAAGTTCACAACTGTAATGGGATGTTCAATTATGTGTCTAAAATTTGAAACTTATCAGTTTATAAGGAACTTTGGATTTATTGAGCATAGCCTGTAGCAAAGAAAATTATTTTGCACTGATGGAAAGACAGCTTCACTCCTGATTTATAGTTGTAGGTTGATCATCTGTGTTCCCTTTCTGCTTATGAACTGGCTCCCTATTGATGTAATGGAAAGATTGAGCAATATTATTCCACAGGCTCAAGGTTTAATGCTATGTTCAAAAACTTCATAGGAACATTCTGAGAGTGCAAAAACCAAGTGACATCTATGCTCCAGCCCACACATACATGCAAGATGTAATCACTCAGCACTTAGTTTGTCACAATCAGATTCTTCAAAAATCTCTAATGCTAGCATTTAGTTCCCTGAAAATATCCCTTCCCTATGTTTTTCCTTTCCTGCCCCAGTCCTGCCAATCAAGAAAGGGTCTCCTCCAAAATTGTCTTCATCAGCAATCAAGATTTATTTTTTTATATAAGTTACCACTTTTGTGTCAGGGAGTCCTGCTCTATCTTTTTCTGAGAAATGTCTAGAAATTTATCAAAGACCAGCTCTCATTCACCATAAAAAATTATCTCCAGGGGAATTACCTCAAATTCTCTTCATTTCCGTGAACAACTCTATATACTGTTTTTCCCTTAATGATAAAAGCGTCTAAAGAAGATGGTCTTGCCATATTGCCCTTGGATCCACTCTCTTAAGTGCACATTTCTCTGCCACTTTGTCAAATTAATGGAGAACGGTATTAATATGGTACCCATGGAAGTGCCTGGGCACACTGTCATGTTTACAAGCAGATCTTGAAAGTGGCTCATGCAAATTACATCCCAATCTGTCATCTAAGACATCAAAGCCACCTTGGGAAAGAAAGGCTACAGTAATGTCTATGACAGGTGAAAAGAGGAAGTGGGGAAAGTTTTATGCTTTTCAAGGCTGAGAAAATTGGAGGGAGAAGGGGGTGGAGAGAAAAACGTTAGCACAGTGAATGTTAATACATCTATTGCATTTTTGAAAAGGAGACAGGATAAATTCAAAAAGATTGTTTCACTGTATAAAGAGAGGGGAACAAAGGAACAAAGAAAATGATTATCTTTTCCAAATCCAAATCAAGCCTGGGTTTATTTGCACATCTCATGATCCATTTACCTATTTCCACTCTTATTTTTTTCCACAACCACTTGATTGGGTTATGAAGCTTCTCATCTCTCCCTCATCTCTCCCTCCCTCTCATCTCTCCCTGCCTGTATTTCCTTGGCCTTTTGATTTTTCTGTATAGTTATATATACATTTATGACAATGTATCTATAAAGAAATCAAGGATTTTGTATTATTTTTGCATTCCTGCTCAGGTGAGCAGACTCCAGAACCTTTCCAGAGCTGACTGCCAATGTCTATACAGGGTCCCCTTAATAATTTTTCCTGAGCTATTGCTTTGAATGACTGGAGTTGTATTTCTCATAAATCCTAACCCTTAGTAGCTCTAAAGAATTGAAGAAAATGTAAAGGATAACTATCATAGCTACACTGCAGCCAAGTAATTTTCTTTAAAATATAATTTTATTAGGGGTTTTAATTACAGATTGTTGATCTGAAGGTCTCTAATAGCTTAAAAATAGTTAACAAGCAATTTCTGAACATGATTAGAAAAGGAAGTTTGTGAACCTAGTGCGCTTTAAAAGATGCCGACTATGGTTTGAGCAAGATGACTATTCTCTCATCTCCCAGAGGACTGCCATCCTCTCCTTGTCCATAGAGGAATTATCAAAGAGCTGGTCTACTCACTGATTCTTCATTCCACTGTGGTCGTTGTCTCCACTTTTCACGGAGCCGTCTTCAGCCTGCCATTTCTTCCCTGGAAGTCCATATTTACGTACCATTCAAAAAAGACAACAAAAAAGCTAAAAAGGAAACAAGAAGACCAGAACACATCCTCTCCAGCAACCAACACCCAGATAAGCAGGAATTAACACCAGGCAAACAATCAAGCAGAAAACAATATTCTAATCAAGGAACTACCAAGAGAAAACCACACTCCACCAAAACTGGCAGGGCAAGCTACTGCATATAAACAGGGAGCGAACTCCACACTCAATTGCCCTGATGATGTTACCTAGTTGGGTAATGAAACATCTGCAAGCAAACAACCAAACTCAGAGAGCACCAAGGACTCCACAGTTCAGCCCTGAGCTGCATATATTCTCTTCTATTAAAACCAAAAATCTTTGTGCAGTAACAGAAGGCCATTAAAAGGGGGAAGCAACTGTTCTCTTATCAGAGACTTTCTTGTCTAGGCTCAGTGATAATAATGCTTACCTGCTTTCTATCCAAGCCCATAGTATTCTAGAGGATAATACCAATGTAACAAATTTAGGAAACATCATAATTTCCTTTATGTAGTATTTTCACAGAGCCATAAAATCAGCCCAAAGTAGTCTAGAATTCAGATGAATCTGATGCATATCCCTAAGATGTTTACTGGTTGAGAGTTCTGAGTTTTAAATTTAGAATAGCTGCATGAGTATGCAATAGAAAAGTATGACATTTTGCTTGTTTAAAATTTACTATGGCACAGATGCTCCATACAGTGATAATCTAGATCAGCTTTCAGGAAGATGGGTTTGGAATTACAACAACTGAGGGTTTATTTGTGACCTCAAAGCTTTTCCTTGTCTGGAAAAGCCCTGCAGGTCTGAACTCGCCACCCAGGCACCATCCTTCACCTCACCATTGTCTCCATGATGTGAAGGCATGTTAGTTTGCCATTTCTTCACCTGGAAGTCCCCCAGTCTGGAAGTTCATGTTTGACCCAGAACTCATTCATGATAAATGTTTTCTCAGAATGTAGGATGTCTTATGTCTTGGTTTATTATTTGTATTTCCCTTTTGATTTTTGAAACAGTAACCTGTTTGTTTTATATGTCCTTTTAGACATCCTTTTCCATGTTATTATGTCTTTATGTCTACTATAAAGTGGTGAAGAAGCAGGTTGAACTGGGTATACACTGGGCACAATTTTGATGCACTAGACCTTAAATTTTTGGTAAAAAGAGTGCAGGAACAGTTCAGCAGACTGTTGCAGGATATTTTCAAGTTCTTGTTTGCAAAAAGGAATAGTTTACAAATGATCATGATATGGGCTTATTAATTTCTTGCCTGATCTAAGAAGGTGGCCCCTGGCTTGGTCCCACAGTGGAGTGATATTTGCTCTAAATTTCTTAAGGTTTGTGTGGAGTCAGTACCTATATATGTCCATCTCCAGTGTCAAAACTGACAAATGGATAGAGAATTGGCTTGACTCTTCCACGAAACAACAAGAAGTTCTGATATGTTGCCCAGGCAAGCCAGCCAGATATTATTCAGCCACAGCATTCCTTTATCAGAACAATATTTGTATTCTCCCTTACACCAGTGAATATTGTCACAATAGGCAATTATGCCATTTCTAGCATGGGCAAGAATTAATGCAAGATTTGTTGAAGTTTTGTGAAGTTTCTTAGACCTGCCCTGCAGTTTGGCTACATTACACTAGGAACTCTGATGATCTACCCTTAACCAAAGGGTAGGGAGCACTAAATTGTCCAAGGGCTGAATCTCATTTCTTCTGGAATGTCAGATGGATGAATTGGTACCCAACCCCAATCTTTTTCTTTCAATGGCATCATCTGTTTTCAGAGGAAAAACTCTTCTCTTGCTCTGCACCTTCTGCCCTCAGGAAAAGTATAAGGCAACTGAAGAAGTGAGGATTTTGCAACTATTGTCTGGAGTTCAGCAGTGATGAGCTTTTGGACTCAGTGGTCATGGTCTAGTTTTTTGATGTCCAGACGTTACGCTGCCAACTGTGGCTGGCATCTTCAGAAGCAGACCGAGCTGCTTTGTTGTAGTGTATTTCTTGGTAGCTCACAGGCAAATGGGCAGGGATTGACTGGGCTCTGTATTTGAACATGACAAGCTCTGATTTGACCATGTCACAGGAGTCCAAGAAAGCTGGCTTCTGACATAGACCAATCAGAAGTATATTACAAAGCAGCTCACACTGCCTCTGAAGACACCAGCCACAGTGGCCACGTTAGGCCACCACAAAACTATACCATGGCCATTCAGCCCAAAAGCTCACCACCACTTAGTTGACACCAGCTGTGAAAGCCTACCCAGTATATCCTCTGGAATGTTTTGTAGTACAGCTGGTGCCTCTTTCAGCTGCCCCACACTTTTTCTGATAGGGAAAATGTGGAGTAGTCAAAGTAGAGAAGTCTTTCTAAGTGCTCCACTTGCAAGGTAGGATAAGTGGCTAAGTGACAAAAGGATGGCAATGTGAGGTTGTTGAAACAGATTTGGTTGCTTCAGAACTACAAATGGGGCTTTCAGGGTGAAAAATGGAGAAGATGATCTTAATACAGAGGCTTATGTGAAACCCTGTGGAGCAGATGAATAGCTTGATGAGTCAGATTTGGTTGGTGGCCAGGAGTTCTCAGTTGTTGTTAGAGCATCAGTGCAAGGCTCCCCAAATTTAGTAAACCCCCTTGCTTTTGCAGAGGTTATTCTCATCCACCTACATAATGCTCAAACATAATTATGGGTGCTGGCATTTTGTCTGTGAATGTGTTTCCCTGAAAAACTCATTTGCTTCTACATTAGGGTCTTTTCTGCACCAAGTGAAGACACTTTCATTTTCCCCAGGCCTTTTAATTTGTGTGTGTGTGTGTGTGCGCGCACATGCGTGTTTTAGAACTTTAGTATTTTGCTGCTATTTGCCATTATTATTGCAGCTCTTGACTGGGATTCTATTGTGGGAAGATAAGTTTTGAGTGTGGTTGACCTTCACCTCCTAAGGGCTTTAATTGTATCCACTTTCCATTAAATGTGACATGCTATGGAGATGGTTGCTGCAGGCAAAGAGAAAGAGAGACAGACAAGCAGATAGATAGTACAGTTCTATAACAGAATCAACAGGATGACTGCTATAGTAATTAGTATTGCAGCAAACTACTACCCTCATTTAAATTGACACTTGTATTGAAAAAGGAACAGGCTCAGTGTGTCCTTACTGCACTTATGGGGAACAGAGCAAATAACTAATACATAAATAAACCACTAACAATTACACAGAGCTCTCTGTAATCAGAGGCACAGCCATTGTAAACAGGAGGTATAATACATTACAATGGAATACCGTAGGGTTATTCAACCTATATGAAGAGGAAGGGGTCATTACTTTGTTGATCAGAGCTATTGACACCAGCTGATATCTAGAGAGGCAACATAAGTGAATATTTTACCTTAGTGTGCACTTACATGCTTGGCTCGGGAAACATCAAAACCATTGAGTATTCAGTGACAAATAATTCAGTAAAGGGTAATGTGAAGATACAGTAATAGGCTAATTTCAGTATTTAAAGAGAAGGCAATGTGGAACTGATTGATTTCTACTTCAACTGCCAGCATGGTATCTTTAGCTCTGTGGGTAATCTGAAAAAGTGAGCATCTGCTTCAAAAAATAATAAACTTGAACTGAATCTGCTGCTGAAATGTCTCCATATGGTGAGTCTGTGTGGTGCAATGACACGTTAACAGGTAAGGCTTGCTGATAGTGACATGTGTGGGAGCATAGCTGAACATTTTTCAATCACTGCATTTGTACAAATCACCATTGTAAAGGAGTTCTTGTAATAGGGGCAGCTGAGGCTTTGGTGAGGCCACCAACTCCAAAATGTCTGTCTCAAAAGAGGAAAAAATAAATCTCACTAGAAAACAACATTCCACTTTGACTCAATATTCTCAAGCTGCACTGTCCACAAGAGAGTCATTTGCTTTACATGCTCAAGTGGTTTGGAAAAGTGCTTTGGAGAATGGATTTGGGGAATAGAATTTACGTGTTTCTCAGAAAGTATTTACTTCCCCCACCTCAACATTTTTTATTTTTAAGAAAGATTTGCCACCATTTTCCTGCACTGCTAGGAATCCTGTTGGTACAATACAGCAAAGCAATTAAAGGTGCCTGCTTTTCACATAATATTTTATTTTAATACAGAAAAACCTACAGGGAGTTCCTGAGTTAAGAACACCTGGTTTAAGGATGACCCATAATTAAAAGCTGGCTTGAAACTCAACATTAAAAAAACTAAGATCATGGCATCTGGACACATCAATCCCTGGCAAATAGAAGGGGTAGAAATGGAAGCAGTAACAGCCTTCATTTATTTGGGCTCCAAGATCACCGCAGACGGAGACTGCAGCCATGAAATTAAAAGACGCTTGCTCCTTGGGAGGAAAGCTATGGCAAACCTAGATAGCATATTAAAAAGCAGAGACGTCACCTTGCCGACAAAGATCCGCATAGTCAAAGCTATGGTTTTTCCAGTAGTAATGTATGGCTGTGAGAGCTGGACCATAAAGAAGGCTTAGAATTGATGCCTTTGAACTGTGGTGCTGGAGAAGACTCTTAAGAGTCCCCTGGACTGCTAGGAGGTCAAACCAGTCAATCTTAAAGGAAATCAACTCTGATTGCTCATTGGAAGGATTGATACTGAAGCTCAAGCTCAGATACTTTGGTCACCTAATGCGAAGAGAGGACTCTTTGGAAAAGACCCTGATGCTGGGAAAGATGGAAGGCAAAAGGAGAAGAGGACGGCAGAGGATGAGATGGCTAGATAGCATCACTGAAGCAATGAGCATGAAATTGAGCAAACTCAGGGAGGCAGTGAAAGATAGGAAGGCCTGGCGCAATATGGTTCATGGGGTCACGAAGAGTCGGACACGACTTAACGACTGAACAACAACAACATAATTAAAAATGGAGCCTATTGTAGCAAAATATGAGTTAAATACACGATGATACGAGTTAAATACACAATGGTTGGAGTTCATTACACAATATTACTTATACAGTATTATGTAATAATACTATTCTGGCTTACATACAAATTCGACTTAAGGACAGACCTTGGGAACGGAACTCATCCTTAAACTGGGGACTACCTGTATAAGATTGAATATGCCTTTTTGACTCCTCTGACAGAATGAGGAAGGTGGAGTCCTTGGGGTTCTCTAAGCGTGGTTGTTTTCTTGCAGACGTTTCATTACCCAGCTAGGTAACATCTTCAGTGCTAGAATGGGTGGGGTTTGCTCTCTGTTTATATACAGTGGCTTGCCCTGCCAGTGTTGGTGGGGATTGTGGATTTTGTTTTGTTTTATTCCCCCCCCCCCAGTAATTCCTTGATTGGGGTATTGTTTACTGTTTGATTGTATGTCTGGTGATAATCTTGGTGTTCATCTCTGCTTATCTGGGTGATGATTGCTGGTGAGGAGATATTCTGGTCTTTTGTTTCCTTTTTATTGTCTCTTTTGAATAGTGTGTAGATGTTGTTTATCTCTCTGTGCCTGTTGATGGCTGCCTTGTCTGAATACCAAGCTGCCAGGAATGAGGAAGGTTCAGGCTGTCCTGAACTGTCAGTCTAACTTAAATAAGCTTTCTCTGCCTTTTTTATGATTTTCCTCTCTCACCCCTTGTAAAAGTAAAATTACAATCCAAGCCACTTGCTGATGAAAAAACAACACAGGCTCTATTTATATGTAACCATATATGCTCATCAGGTTTCTGCATGTATAATTCAATTTATAAAACATAATGTGATGTAATGTTGGAAGAAAGAGTGCTTTCGTTCATAAAAAGTGAGTTTCTATGCCACCATCACAGAGCTATTACAACTAGCTTTTCAGTTGATTTTTATTTTTACTGCCTCCACCCCACCCCATAGTTACTGCCTTACAATAAAACCCTTTGAATATTTGTATTCATTAAATAGCATTTTATTTGCAGAATCCAGGATAATCCATTCTATTAGCCTGTAGTTTGTAATTCCATTGAAGAAACATACATTTTCGGTGCATTTATGTGCTTTGATTTACTGCATGCAATAATGGGACTGCTTTCTGCTGACATTTATTATAATATGATGATAGTGTTAGTCATCAAGCTTTAGCTTTTATTTTTGTTCTAAATCAAATCTTATTAATATGTTCAATTAGGTGAACTGATCACACTGCCTTCCAAATGGCATCTTGCAGCGATAACACTTTGAAATTGGGAGCATGGGCCCATTGTTGGCAGCTGGTCTTTGAGAAGTTGTAAATGGGCTTTGGTAGTTCAGGTTTTGCTATACACCTGGGTGTATTGAAATAGTCTCCCACCAAAATGTAAATGCCGATCTTGTTTACATAGCAGGACTATAAGTCCATTGATTTAGAACCTGTGGTTGGCTTAGTGCCATCTTTTTTTTTTTTGTCTGCGCTCAGTCATTACTGACCCTGCAGTGACTGCCTGGACGAATCCTTGCAGTTTTCAAGGCAATTGTTTTTCGGAAGTGGTTTGCCAGAGCCTCCTTCCTAGAGCATAGCCCAGCTGGCGAGCGCAGGAGGCGGGATTTCCGTTGCTTCGCGCCCTTTTCGGGTGAGCGCGGTTTCGCGCTTACCGGCAACTGGTCCCGTCTCTCTGTGCAAGGCGCTGCCAGCATTTTTCCTCCCACCGGAGTGAGAGTACCCATTTATCTACTCATGTGAGTTTTCGACCTGTTGGGTTGACAGGAGCTGGGGAGGAAACAGGAGCTCACCCTGTTAATGCGAAAGCTGGACTTGAACCGCTGAAGCCGGCAACCATTTCTGGCCGGCAACTTTCAGCGTCATTAAGCCGCTGCGCCACCATGTCCCTCTGCCATCTTTTAGTGTGCAGGTATTTCAATCAGTTTGAATGAATTTTAGTGATTTAATTTGCTGAGCCCTTTCTAAAGCTGTTGATCCCATAATTAGATCAGAATGAAATGTCAAACCATCCATCCCTCATAACGTGGCCATATGAGTTGATGCCAGTGACTGAAAGCATCCAACGTTTAGCCCTAGTGCTCTGTATCACCATCCCTACTTATCTTCTTATAAGTTAGCAAAAAGTGCCAGTAATCATTTGGGTTAAACATGTGATTTGGGGTTTGGCTAGACTATCAAAGTTACCTACAGTTGGGAAAAAGTAACAATGAACTCAAGCTGAATTTGAAATAAAACTTACATAAGTGGGTTTCAAGTTGTACAAAGCAGAAATAAGATATAAAAATAAGTAATGAAGAACTATTTATGTATTTATTTTGAAAACTTCCAACAAAAAAAAATCATAATATTGGAGTGCTAAATTAAAAAAAAGAAAATGGAATCTATTTGGTAGGGGCTGTGTAATGCTTCACATTTAATTCCCAAAAAGGTATTTTGGGGTTCGTAGGAATGGGAATGCAGCACTTGTCAGCAGCTCATTAAAGCAACCATGTCTAGGCATGCAGTCTTGGAAAAAAAGATGCAGATGCTTTAATGAGTCACTGATAGATAATAGATAATAATAATAATTCATATTACAGGGTGGAAATGAAGCTGAAATACAGCTTTCCTATTTAATAGCCAAGTAATACAACGTTGCATTTCAATCTCTGTGAACACATTGAATTGCTTTGGATAAGTCACTGCCAATATAAATTATTCCATATAATGTATAGTGTGGTTAAGATGCTGGAACTCTTGGCAGAACATTTACTGCCATCACCTGTCCAGTAACTCAGAGATGCAACCAAAAATGACCATCTAACTGCTGCCCAAAAATGCCCCATTAATTAATTAGTCTGTCTGTCTGTCTGTCTGTCTGTCTGTCTTTCTTTCTTTCTTTCTTTCTTTCTTTCTTTCTTTCTTTCTTTCTTTCTTTCTTTCTTTCTTTCTTCTGCTGTGTTGCTATGATGTTATCTTCATCTGTTTCCCAACTGATACCTAAGGCAGCCTCAAGTCATTCTTAATGTTTTCCTTCTTATTCCATTTTTTGCTATGGATACAATTTGACATGCTTCCCCTACCATTCTGTTGGTGGCATGGTCAGGTGACTCCAAGGGATGGGATTGTCCCAGCATCTTTTGCCCACTTTAAACTGGTACAGACATCCCTCCTCCCTTAAAGCTGTCACTGGTCCCTTTTTTTAGCAGCAAGAGAGTTTGGCTCTTTCAAATAAGGTTGTCCTGCTCTTCCTGCCAAGCCTCTGAGGCAAGCCTTAAAGAAGGATTAGGCTGATCAGGGATGGATGGAAGGGACTACACAGTGCAGTGAGAGACCTCCACTTCATGCTGCAACCATGCTGCCCCATTTACTCTTAAGGAAGCTATTTTTAAACATGAGGTTAGCACCTTCCTTAAATGCTACTAAGCCATGTTTAAAAGTAGGCTGACTGGTCTGCCATGGCAAGAGTGTTCTTGCCACAATGTACAACTTTCACACCATTCTAGTTATTCTGATAGGCACACAGAGGGAAGTTACACTGTATATGTGTTTGTGTGTGTGTATGGGGAA
The DNA here is from genome assembly GCA_030867105.1 of Liasis olivaceus. Taxonomy (NCBI): domain Eukaryota; kingdom Metazoa; phylum Chordata; class Lepidosauria; order Squamata; family Pythonidae; genus Liasis; species Liasis olivaceus. The sequence goes on from CM061350.1 coordinate 83,878,354, forward strand.
AGACTCCCACTGCATTGCACAGCTGGGCTGTTTCATGATGAAGTGGGAGTCCCAAACAGGTTTTGATTACACTTCCTACTCAAGAGGACCTCTAGGTCAACCTGTTTGTGTAAGGCCAGATCAGAAACTGCGAATGTCTCACTGCTGGAAAAGTACTCTGAGCTATGATTCAAGGGAGCTCATAATAGGCAGGATCAACCATAGTCAGAATGGAAGATTTCTGATTCTAACTCCAGCAACTCTTAAGACTAAGTGCCAGCCAAATTGTTGACTGAAGCCAAATAACTGCTTAAGGTTTCCTGTTTCCGCCCAGTTCTTATAAGGTAAAGTCAGCCCCGAAACAGGACTAGATACTGCCCACACCGAGAAAAATATACATTTCAATATAGATAGCAGAAAAAGACATTTATAAAGCTCTTGGTGGGCCACCATGTACAATTGGTGTTTGTCTTAGTGAGTCATGTGTTGTGCAGGCCTGATTACTTTATATAAGGCATAAACTGGAAAGTATACTCATTTTTGTGCACTTCTTTATGTATAGTACCATATTTCATGAGGCACCCTGCTATAGCAACCTTAGATTGTTATGGTAGTAGAACTTAAATGCCAGGCTCAGAGGCATGAAAGCTGAAATGTGAAAGATTCCACTGCAACTTGTTTTCTATACAGGTGAAATAAAAAATCAACAGCCTGCATTTGTCATAACAGTGCCTTTTTTGACCTTCCTTTGATGAATCTTTTTAAAGACACAACAACACAAAACAAAATGTTATTTAAGATCACATATATAAGTTAGTATGCCATCCCCAAGATTAAAAAACAAACGATGCTGGCTGGTGACTAATATACCTGTTTTCTAAAGCATTAATGAGGTACTCTTTTTTCATTGTTTTCAAGGAACCCAACAGACTCAGTAGGATTCAGGTTGGTAAAGAATAGTCTGTGACAATTTAAGTTTAAGACATAAAGACGTGCCCATACAAGTCATTATTTACAATTGCCAAGACATTTTTCTCCAATGTAAAGATCTGAAATAATGGTGCTACATACTCTTTAGAAACAGAAGACAATCAAATGAGCAGGCCACCTAGTCTTTGCATAAGGGGACATTTCCTCCCTATTAACAAGGCATTGTCTGATTCAGTGAAATAATAAAATTAAGCATGCTAGAAATCCAATGTAAGTGATTTTTGAAGGCAAATGAATCTGAACATAAAACACTTTTCTTTTTATCCTCATGAGCACTATTTCCATGCTAGATTAAGCTGCTGTTCCTTTCTACAGTCTCATGAATGCATTTCAAACAGTGAAATTCAATCAGTTCAAATATCTACCTATTACATCCCAACCATTAAAAATCAGGATCTACAATATGCAATCTTCAACAACTCCTCCTCTTTCCTCATCAATCCCCAAGATAATATTTCTGTTTTATTTGTAAAGCTGAGATCATAGTTTGCTTTAGTTGTCTATATGTTTCATAAGATGCTTTATTGCTACTTCAATTTAACAAGGCACACTTTAAAGGTTTTCATTAGGGAAATGGGATGTTATGGAAAGTAGTTAAAAAGGAGCTTAATAGAAGTTCTTTTTAACAAAAGTAGAAGTTAAAAGGGGTGAACTGGAGGAGGAGTCACTTTGAAATTAGTTACTTACAGAGTAGCCAGTGTATTCAGAAAACAAGCAGGATTCCCTTGTTATCTTACTATGGTGATGGTTATAAAACCAGGGCTAATGCCAAGCAACTCCATCAGGAGTTTGTTTAATCCCCATTTCCCTACCATTACACAAATGATGCTAGCTACAAAGGAGGCACATTCAAGATGAACGTTTGTAGCAGTAAAGCTACATAGTTTTTGTTGTAAGCCACAGTCTTAGAAGTTGATACGTATACAACTGTGCATGCAAAGATTGTCCTGCTACAGATGTATGTGCTCAAATGTGGAGTCCTTGGGGTTCTCTGAGCTTGGTTCTTTCTTGCAAACGTTTCATTACCCAGCTAGGTAACATCTTCAGCGCTTGAATGTGCAAACGCCTGCAACTGCTAATTTCCCAAACATGGTATCAGCAGTAGAATTACCTGGAGTGCTCATGTATTGCATCTTCAACCTTCTGAACCATTCCATTGCATTCTGGTTTCAAGTGATTGCTTATGGTTGTGACCCACTGCTTTAGTCAGAGTGCAAATTATATTGGTTTCCACCCCAACTGGGGAAAAAAAATGTTTACAGGTGGGTGGGTGGATGTAGAGCTCTGAAACAGGTACAGAGTGGAAGAAATATTTTTCATCTTTCAGGGTGCTGCATAACAGAGAGATTTAATCTATTGCATTTAATATAATTGTTAATTATGTTCGGTACATAACACATAAGCCTCCTGTGTCATATTCCTCATATTTTATAAACGTTTTGTAAAATTGTAGGAGTCCATACATAGACCAGGGAGGTCTATATCCTTGACCAATTCTGGATATCATGCAAGACCTGGTTCCTGGTGCTCTGTATACCTCCACCCATACTAATCTACAATTGTTGGCATAAGGCTAGGCAGGGTTTCACAAATAGCCTACTGTTTACTCTGTAAGTAAACTCCTTCATTTATGAAATGAATTAAAGAGACTACTGTAAAATTAGGAACTCATCTGTTTATATAAGCATTTTCCATTAATACTATTGCTAATCCATTGTATATAGTGAGTTAAAAAAGAAGGTGGTTGCCTTCTTTTGAGGATATTATTCAGAAACAATTTATCTACCTTTTAATAACTAGCCTATTGAATGTTTGGTCTTTCCACAAATATCCATTACAAAGTTGGGGTCCTGTTGGGGTAGACACAACTGGGTTGAATGCAACTTCTCCCTACAGACCACCGTGAAACCCTGAGACAGCAGCGGAAGCCAAGTGGTCCCGTGTTCCCTTGCGGAATGGATCAGCAAATATATGAGCATTTTTCTTGCTATGGAGTTGCTGGCTGATACAGTTTCGGTTTCCCTGAAGTGGGAGCACTGCTGTTGTTGTTTTGCTGTTACATAGACCCCAGTGTAGCTCTTCTGCCTGACTGGTAAATGCAGTGGGTTCAGCTATCTTCAAGAGTTGTCCAAACTACCTGACAACTGGATCCAGCATTCCCCACTGTTAGCACTCTATTAAAAATTCAAGAAGCCTCCATTCCCTCCAAGTCTTTATAATTCTTTCTCTCCTCTATTCATTAACCAAAAAAGGTGCTGAGTTCCTCTCATTGTAAGATGGCTATGACTCTCTTTATCCCTTGTTTCCAATGATAAAAAGGCAAGGAAGAAGATATTGAGCAATTCAGTCAATATTTTTGGAGGTATTAGGATATTATAACATAATATAACAACATTATAACATAATTTAACATAATTTCTAGGCCTTCCCACCACTTTCTTTTCTTTCCTCCTTTTTGTTCTTCCAACTCTGTAGAATGTTGGGATAAAATTATGAAGTGGCCTCAGAACTTTGTCCTGCCATCTGTCTTCAGTCAGCAAGCTCCCCCTCTGAAAACTGAACAGAATGGAACCAAATTTGGTGTGGTGGAAGAAGCTGGGAAGTTTGATGACAATGGGCCACATCTGGATTGGGATTATGGAGAAAAATATTCCAGAAAAAATCCCCCCAATGCACCCCAATGGAAGAAACAAATGGGAAGAATTTTGCCCAGTCCCCCATTTTAAACTCCTCTCTCCCTCTGGCCATGTGACCACATGTCCTGTGCTTCCTAGTGCACACACATGCACATACACACAACTCATGAATTCACAAGATGGAGCACAGAAACAAATACACAGGCAAAACATATTACTTCATTACACAAAAGAAAATACAGATGATCTGCCTGATAAAGGAATTGGGAAAAAATCCAGCAGCCTTGATCAGCATGCTTTCCCTACCTTATTTATATAATGCTATGATTATCAATTCTGAAGTTGTGTTGATCCTTTAATACTGTTGTATGTAGAGAGAGAGAGATAAACACATACATACATACAACAGTATTAAAGGATCAACACAACTTCAGAATTGAACACACATACCTTTCCCTGTCAATTAATTAAGCACAATAAAAATAAAAAGGAGGAGAATAATTTGACTGAATTCTGGTCTGCTTGCTTTTGCCTGCCAATTGATATAATCAGAACTGCATGCTTATTCTGATTATAGCACAAATCTGGGATTAATGGAATCCAACATTTTTTTCCTTCCCCTTTCATTAAAATCTTTTCTGCCCTGAAGTGAAAAAGATTTTAATTTTCTCCCTGTCTACTACAGAGGCTATAGGGTCACCCTTTGTAGAAGAGCTCCTGAATTACGTACATATTGGAGATGGAGTTTCATAGAGGATTTTGAACTGGGGCTAGGGTGGCTTAGAGAGAACTGTCCCACCTTCAGTGAGTTATGAACTCACTTGAATTAGTTCATTTCACATTAGATTTGGACTTTGTCCCAAGTCACTGAGACAGGCTTCTCCTGATCCCTGCTTGCAATTAATATTTTTTTCAAAGAGGGATCATGACAAAATGTATCAGTTGCACTTTGAAAACTCATATTTCTGGTTTTTGCTTTCCCCAGGATCTCTTATTGTAATTCCCCTATCTCATTTGAACTGAAGTTAGTGAGCTTCAAGTTTGAATAATCAAACACTATGATATACTATATTTCTCCTACATTTGTGTTAGATACTTAATATAACTTTTTGCAGCATAAGTTGATTTTGCAGATGTAACTATGTATGGTTAGCAAGAAAAAAAAAATCCTAATGCTTACATTGCTTTCAGAATAATATCTAAAAATAGATTTGCCTTGTAAGATAAATGCTTATTAAATTAAACAGAAAAATAGGCAGCATTGACCTATATTCTGGCAGCCTTGAGCATTCTCCTTACAAGCACACTTCTGCCTGGAATCTGATTTCATATGATTGAAAGTAGCCTGTTGCATCTTGTATTAATTCAGAAGTACATAGAGTATATGCATGCATATATACATACCCATCATATTATTACCTTTCAGGATAAGCAACATTATCCAGAGTGCAGAAAACTAGTAAGACAAAGAAGTTAAAGGCATGAGATTAAAAAAAAAAAAAGTTGCTAAAATTATGCTTTTTTAAATAGCTTTTTAATCTATAACAGAAGGAAAAACAGAAGGAAAAAAAAAATCAATCACTTTAATTTGGGAGCCAATATTTACCATGTTTTCCCCCTTGCTCCTCATAGTCCGGCTTAACAAAATATTCAGTATTAAATGCATAATGATGATCAATCTCCATTTTAGCAGACATAAAACATTATATAATTCCGGGTTGACTTGTGCTCAAAAACCGTTTTCCAATTTTTCGTATTCCAGCTTTATTATTATTTTTTTTTAAGCAGCAAAAATAATCCAATTTAATGGCAAATGCCATTAAAAAAGAAGAGTTATACAAGCCTTATGCAATTGTAGCATGTGTCTTTTTATCCAAGAATACCTGAAACTCCTGTTTTATCTACTTTATAAAATGTGCATCTTTGAAATATGATGGGGTTAAATGATGTCTTTTATTTCAAACAATTAATAGTGTAATTGGAACAAGGTTAGAAACTGCACATTCAGTCTATACTTCAGATTTCTACCTAATCATTTGAAAATCAAGAAATTAATAAATAATCCAATCTGAAAACAACATTTTTGAGAAGCAGAAAAAAGTATATTCACAGTGATGTATTCAACCATTATTATGTATCCACCAAATTAAATTCCAATAGTTTTGTAGCACTTTCCATCAGTTAGAACTTTATTTACTTGAAACTGCTATGATCTGCTAAAGAATTCCAAGTTTCATTACCACGTATAAGTTTGATATCCAACTTCTGAATAAAAAATCAGTCTTCTGGAGGTCTGTGGAAGAACATGCATTTCTTGTAAAAAAATAAAAAATAAAAAAAATAATAAATCATGTTTTAATTCACCAAAATTCTGTCTCCTTTTTCCAGGAAAAAAGGAGGCTTTTAGCATTCCAAAAATTGCAGAGTAAAAATGTTATTTGATCCACAGAAATGTTGGGGGGATTTATTCACAGTTTTTACATTTATGTCACTATACATAATTTTTATATGACTTAGACCATGCTACATATAAAATGGAAAGAGGAAAAAAAATCAAATAGTTTTTTTAAAAAGAACAATTTTTAAAATGAAAAAAAACCCCTCCATAATGGAGCCAAATCTTTTTTTTTTAAGTTTAAGAAAGAAGAGAAAAAACAAATCTATATGAACTGTTGAAAATGGCATGCCAGAAACTGCTATAAAGAAATGTCTTCTCATTAACCAGGAAGACTAGCTTCAACTAAAATCATCATCATCATCATCATCTGCGATGATACCTTTAACACCTTCAAACAACAACATCTGCCTATCCCAGGTCCTTGGGAAGGACTCAATAGGTGGATAAAAATGCCAAATCCAGTCTACACAACTATCTGACTGTACAACCACCACCACCAATAATAATAATTTTATAAACAAAACAGGCTGTTACTTCATTTTCCTTTGTGATCCTAGCCAAACAAATTTCTTTGTATTTCCAAAACAAAAGGATTTCTTCAGGATTCAGGGACAAACAGAAAATAGCTGGATTAAAGGAAAATGGGGGAGTGATCTGAGAATATCATTATTTTCTTATCTATCCATAACAATTGAATTTTTCCTGGCAGTGATATAATCATACATCAGAGTTTTGAGAAACTGAACCAGAACTGTTCTGGGTCTCTGTGATGAGTGGAATTGAAAGCCTAGAAAATATGCTGCCTCTATTTTAAATTGGTATTCAGGCTTTAATTAAAAAAAAAATGCAGGATTTTTTCCCTTGTACAACAGTACAGATTAATGTAATTCAGCACCAGAAGGAATACTTCAAAAACATAAATTATTTGTGTAGCACAGAGTCGATTAATAGGTCAATTCATCCTGAGTATCTTTACTTTCTTCATAGCCCAACAAAATCTTTCACAAGTGCTTATCATCAAATTCAAGATTATTTGTTTCGTTCTTGTGTGAAAAAGTGACTGCATCTTTAATCTCTGCTATGTTTTTATATAAAGAAAGAACCAGACATTAAAAAAAACCCTACTTTTAAAAACTGTTTTAAAGGGTTTTTTTTTAAAAAATAAAATACCTGGCTTGGTGACAAGTATAGCTTCTTTTTGTTCACTTGTACTGTGACTGAAGCATGGGAGGTCAGTTCTTCCTCTGTCAGTATGCTTTAGGATCCATATCTCCCTCACAAGCAGCCATTCACTGATAAAAGAAAGCTAATGAAGTTATCTGCTTACTGTATGAAGCTGTCCAAAATTAGGAGAAAAACTCCAAAACCAGAAGAAGAAATGGGCCAGTAGACCAGGTAGCCATCATGAAAAACTGGAAGTCCCCTGAAACAGCTAAAACTGTTTACACTGACATCATTCGCTATATGTTTATGTTTTATCCCGGCAAACCATCCTTGCTTCCATCACATCCATAACCTGCTCCATATATTGCTTTTCTTACCATTTTTTTTCAGGCTGTCAATCATCTCCATCTCAATCATCTCCATCTCAATCATCTCAGCTCTCAATCAGCTCCATCCACAACTTCCCAGTCTTTCTTCTTGAATCATTCACTCTTTCTTCATGTAGTTGTTTTGTAGTTCAGTCTTCATTATCTCTACATGCCCAAACAACCGCAACGTATTTCTTTTCTGCTGGTTGCTCACTTTTGCATTCAGTCCACATTTATTCATTGCCCCTTCATTCTTGATCCTATCTCTTCTTGTTTTACCATACGTACTTCTGAGGCACCCTATTCTCACTGCATTCAGCTTCCCACTGCATACAGCTTTGTAGTTCTCCTTGAATTCTTACTGTCATACTATAAAAAAAAAGCAGCAGCAGCAGCAGCAGCAGCACACTCTTATAGGCAGCCATTTTATTCAAAAATTAATTCCTCAGAGCAGACCACATAATTGTTTTTCCATCAATTTCTCCATTTTAGTAAACATATTTTTGCCATTTATGTATAATCTGCTATCATTTACTCCATTTCCCCTGTCAAATGCAGCTACCATGGTCTTTGATATATTAATTTTCAGATGAATACTCTTCACAGTATCATACAACTTAGCTTAGATTCACTGCAAAATCACTTAGGTTTTAAGGCAACAACATGGCATTATCTGCATATAAAAGTACATGTGCATTCTTGTACTCAATCAACACATCTCTGACATTGCCACAAGCTCTTCTTACTCATTTATTCACAGATACATTAAACGACCAAGGGGACATAACAAATCCTTTTCCTCCTCCCTGGTCAGTTGAACCGTTCACTAAGCATTCCACTTATTTTCACACATGCTTTGCTTCCATCATTTCCTGCTTTTTATTACATTCAGCAACTAATCTTCATATCTGTCCAAAGCAAATGTACAAAAAACTTTATTTCTCATATTCATACACGTTTAAATTTGCTGAAGAGCAAAAATATGGTTTAAAGCCTTTTATAAAGCCTCAATGCACTTCTCAGATTTTGCTCATTGTCACCTCTTGCGTCCTTTTGATCGGAATTCTGCCAAATATATTCCTGTCTGCATTTCAGGGTGGTCCAGATCAGGAAACTGACTCCACAGGAAGACTAGAAGTATACTTTATTGAGACAGGCTACAGTAACAGGATCTTGCAAGTCTGATTGTGTTTCTCCTCCCCTCACTCTTATACCCTAGAGGTCTTATACTCCAGTGAACCAGTAAAGCTAGCCTGAATCTCTTCCTAACAACCAGCTCCTTTCCCATGGGTCAAGCAATGCTTTGGACCTTTTTGTTTATGTAACAGTTTCTGCATATTTGCCTCAAGGCCATCTCCATAGCCCTTTACAATTCCCAAGCACACTTAATAAACTAATCTCCCTATAGTTTAGCATTTTCTCTTGCTAACTTTTGCTTGGTATAAGAGAACAATAGGAGAACTCTTCCAATCATCAGCCTGAGCTACAGTTTTCACACTTAGGTTAAATAAGATGCCCAGCTACTCCATAAGCCAGTGTTGTCCAAACTTGGCCACTTTAAGATGAGTGGACTTCAACTCCCAGAATTCCCCAGCCACTCATCTTAAAGTGGCCAAGTTTGGACAACACTGCCATAAGCAAACCATGCCAATATTTTAATGTTTCTCCAATAATAGCATCTACACTTTCAACATTATTATTTTTCAACATTCTCATAGCAGTTATGACTTCTTTTTCATTATTGTTTTCTTAGATATTGACATTTATAGCATTCATTTCATTTCTACTTTTTGACTTATCACTGACATTCCTCTAAACATTCCTAAAATACTTCGATGAACATTCTCTCCCTTCCCTTTTATCCTAATTCATTTAATAACTTCTATTTTTAATTCCATTCCCTGTACCAGTGGAGGCGAATATGTGTAGCTCAGGGTTGAACTGTGGAGTCCTTGGGGTTCTCTGAGCTTGATTGTTTTCCTGCAAACATTTCATTACCCAGCTAGGTAACATCTTCGGTGCTAGAATGGGATGCGGTTTGCTCTGTTTATACATACTTGCATGCCCTGCCAGTGTTGGTGGGGGTGGGGGTTTGGTTTTGTTCCTCTGGTAGTTCCTTGATTAGGGTATTGGTTGCTGCTTGCTTGTGTGCTCTGTGGTAACCTCTGCTTATCTGGGCAATAATTGCTGGTGAGGAGCTGTTCTGGTCTTTTGTCTCTTTTGAACAGTGTGTAGATGCCATTCCCTGTGCTGGAGGCTTCTTGTTAGCTCTCTTCACTCACTTCCAAACCAACATTTTATTTTTAACCAAGTAACTCTACATTTTTTCTGACTTTTAAAACATCTTAATGGTTTCTTGATCTGTTTGATGACTTCCTTTGCAACTTTTTCTCTACATATACAAACAGTCTTTCTCTGTCTCACTTCTTTTTGCAAGAAGCACTCTCTTAAATGGATTTTTCTCCATCCAGAGCTTCTTTCACATCATCATTCCATCAAGCATCCATTTTTATATTTTCCATATTTTTCATTAGTAACTTAATGGTCTGTCCCACATTCAGAATGCCTCATCACCCTTGAATCATTCACTGGTTGTCTCAATCTTTCATAATAAACAATCAGATCAGTCATATTTTTAGATGTATGCATATGTGTATGTATGAACAGACATGTTTAAGCACATATTTGAAAGAAATAGACCATTTTCTAAGCAGACATTCACCAAACAATCACAATTCTGATTCATTCTAGGTCTCTAAATGGCCCAATCATTTTTCCTGTATGATCTCATTTATTCTGACCCATCTACTGATATCACCTAACAGATTTTCCCCCCAGACCACATTCATTTGGAATTTGCATAATGTTTCCTTAAAAAATCACTTCTATTTTTTCCATCATCAATATTGATATTGATAACATGCAGCTATCACTAACATATGGATTCCTACTTTCATAAACAGGCACCACAACCTAGATGACCAATTCATACTTTCTGATAAACATTTTAGCCATTTCATTCATAATTAAACCTCTGCCTTCATTTCCTCATGCCTACATCCACTGCATCCCACAGAATCAGGCATCCTTCATTGAGATCTATCACATCCTTTCCTTTTCTTCAATTTCACAGACATACAGCATATCTATTTTTATTTCTTTTACTGCATTCATTAATTTATGCTCTTTTCCACTTACTCCTCTTATGTCCTAAGTCACAACCTTCCACCTGCTGTGATTGTCATCAGATGGGCCTAGAGTTATTGACTACCTCCCCATCATGGTTTTTGTCAATATATGATTTTCCATCAACACTTTTAATAAGATAAAGTATAGACTAGATTACCACCCTTAGTCATTACAGTGCCACATGTGGCATTCCCCGCTAAATAGAAAGGAAAGTACCAAACATGCTTGCATTATTTTATACAAGCTAGGATAGCTCACCTAGAGATACTTTGCAAATCAACATACTGTTGCCCATATCCTACCAACTAGAAGGAACGTACAGTGTACTGACACACATTCGGGATGCCTGTATTCAGAAGTTATGTTTTTATTTAATACTTGTCTTATACTGAGCTTCGATTCAAGTTGAACTCTCCTTGTCCCACTGCTTTACATTTTTCCTTCACTATTTAATTTGTCCTTTTCTTCTCTACTGCTCTCTCTTTTCCCTCTTCATTTACTTCTGAAGGTGGTTCTGTTGTTTCTAGAAAAATCACATACCAGTTGAAAAAGCTAAATAATCATACAACAGTTTATAAAAAGATGAATTTTGAAGGAGGCTGACATCATTCCAATTATCACAGTGAGGCAAAGATATATATTACACCTACATTAGGTCATGTTAAAATTTTATTTCTGGAAGTAAATCTAAATCCAAAGTGGAATCTACTATTAATACTGGATAAAAACCTCATTTCATAAAAACCTGTCTACATTAGAAGATACTTTAAGATATAAACGAACTTTTATTTATAAAGCAATCAAAATCATAAAGGATAAGGGAATAACTTTGACAGGAGGAAGCAAAGAAAAAGATCAGGGAGTCTCAGTGCATTCAGACATTGTCAATTGCCAACAAGATGTTCATATTAACACAGACAGGGAATTGTCACAGCAGCATTATCTGGCATGGTGGTTGGTTTCACTTCAGGCCTGACAGGCATGTAATTGAGCCCAGAGAAGATTTGCTTGCTAAAGTAGAGAAAAACACACTCTAAAGGGCACTGTCATGTCCTTCCTTTCATTTTCAGATATATTCCCCCTTCTTCGTGTACTGTGTCTTGCTTCACACCTGTGAATAGTTTTACAACTTTCATATCTGTGAACAGTTTAATAGGATCTTTCAATTATTTGAGAGATTTTGACATGTAAAATATGAATATCCACATGGCCTATGGAAAAATGTTTCTTCCTTGACATCAGGTATTTCACTCATCTGAACCACTAATCAAACCCAAACTGTTACATGAGAATGTAGGTGACTAGCAAACTGTGTTCTAAAAACTGAGAAGTCATTCTTCTGTCTACCAGAAACTGGGAACAAGAAAAAGTGTCTGCTTGGGTTGATTCAGAAGCATCTGTTGGGTTGCTATGGATAGAAATTGAACGAAGAACTAGAGGATAGTTGGTTTCATCCAGCAAGACTATTGTTCTTAAATGCCATTTGGCTACCGTGTATCTCCCAGTAAAGGTTTATGACAAGCGGTTTCTCTCTTAATGAATGATGAAGAACTCTAATGCAGTACTGCATTAGATATCATGAAATATCATCCAATATATCATGAAAAGTTCTTCAGGACTTGAGAGTTATCATGCTCGTAGACCGATTTAATTGTAAATTATTTTAGATAAGGACTGCTCGTTACAATGTTCAGTGGTGCTTTTCCCCCCCTGCAAAATATCTTACAGGGTTATATAAATAAATAACGGGTCTTGCAATCACTTGATCACTCTAACAAGAATGAGAGGTAATTGATTTCTAATAAGGAAATATTAGATGAAATGTGACCGTGTTTCATGCAAGACAGTAACCATGAGACACTATTGTAGGAGGACTGGAGGGGAATTTTGTTCTGTTTATATTTTAAATAAGAAGTTATTCCATTTGTGCTTCCTAAAGTAGTAAGATGGTTAAGCAACTTCTAAAGTCTGGTAAAAGCAGTTGTTGGCTCCTTTCCCCTGGCCCAGGTGGCAGAGTAGTGCTGCTATTAGCAGTAGCTGGTAAACCATTGCTAATGATTAAGCACATTGTGTAAAAGGCAAGGTTACTTCTAGCCTAGTTAATTGATTGTAAATTACCTTCCATAAACTTCGCAATTTGTTGTGTCTGAAAGTAGTATATCTTTTGTGTTCAGACAACATGCTCAACCATTAGGAGCAGTTTATGATCATGACCGTGATCATGACCAAAAGCATTTGCAGGGCTCTTTTAGGGGACATTGACCATTTGAACATGTTATGGTTAAGTGTGAAGTGCAAAATTATATGTAAACATATGTTAGATGTTTTGGGCTTCCCAGGATTGAATAATCCCAACTCAGCTGCAATATCCATGTACAATGATTAACTTCTAACCCATCTAATCTAAAACATTCACACCAAACCAGAAAGAGAAATCTGAACTGAAGCAACAGGGTTGCCATTATTCTCAGACTTGCTGCTTCACTTTGCTACCAACTGAACCAGTTCCTGTTAATATTCAGAACTGCTGTTGCTTCAAGCAAACAGAGTAGATGCTATTGAGATTTTTCTCAGATATGCAAAATTCAGTGTAATAAATTTAGCTGTTCTATTTCTGCTCCATTCATATGCTCTATGGGGAGAAAAAAATGGTGTGACAATTTACATTTCTGTCATGGTTAAACAGAAACTAAATAAGTGAAGTCACCCTTCACTGAAAGAGGCGACCTGCTGTCTCTTTATTTCTAAAACACACTGTAACTAGGATAATCATCTTAGAACACTGGGAGGAAGTTGCCTACAGTGGCTTATGGTGTACTAATGAAAATGTCTCCCATTGCTTCCCCTCAACTGGTGCTTTCAATTGTTCACAAATACAACCCATTGCTTCCACCAGCTTTATCCTTCCACTGAGCCCAACTACAACAATGTTAGGAATCGTATGAGGTGTGATTGGAAGTCCCCTTCCCATTTATATTCTTCCTTTGTCCCCAGGAAAAGGTTGATGTGCACTGTATACTCAAAAGAGTAAGATCACCTAGTAAATTTCATGGGCTGAATCCTGGTGTTCTTAATCCAAATCAAACACTGTGACTGCAATATTGCCTCATTATGAGCATAGACAGTTAGCATAAGGTGGCCATTTCATTCCTCTAAATTGTCCTTGCTGCTAGAAGTAATAGAATACAACTACCTCTTTTGTTGGAGCTGGTTTGAAACTTATGCAAGATCTAGCAGAAATAATAGCAAGATACTATGTAATAGACATAAAGTATTAAAGACAATATTAATCTTAATAGTATGAACTATTAAGTATGATATTATATTCTAATATGATACATTAATATTAAGTATATTAAATAGTATGAATAGTATGAATATGAAATAGTAAGTCCATACAGTTCTTGTTCATCGAATGACCCTTAACAACCCTACAAAACCCTACTTCTATCTCTTTAAGCACTTTTAGGATATTTTTAGGATAGTCACTTAGCCCTAGGAAGGAAGCAATGGCAAACCACTTATAAAAATCTTGCCATGAAAACTGCAGAGACTAGTCCAGGCAGTCACCATGATCAAGACTGACTTGAAGGTACAATACACACACACACACAAAGTCTATGTGTACATTAGGGCAGAGACTTTCTGAATCCTTTGTTTGGAGTCTTTAAGTACAGAGAGGAGTCAGGTCTCTTATGTGATAAAAAGGGAATCTGCAACTGTGAATTAGTTACACAAAGATTGTATGACTCCTTATCAGTCTAAGAACCTATTCTTACAAGATTTATCTTTCTTCTATTGATTTAACTTTAAGGGACATATCATAACTTCAGTGTTGATTCATTACTGTTGATATTAGAGTTCAATATTTTATCTCAACCTGATAGCATCTTGGTGTTTTGAATTTCAACTGTCATATTGTTCAACAACAACCCCAGGTGATAGACTAATGTAAGCAAAGGACTAGAGATGGACAAATCTATTCTGGTCCTATTGATTCAACTATTTTGATTTTAAAAATTCCTTATATGTCTGTTTATGTATTATCATTTATCTTGCACCTTTTCTCTCTAAGGAACTCAAATTGGCCTATTTGGTGGAGGTGGAATGATAGTGATCCTATAAGGTGGTTGGACTGAAAGAAGCTGATTAGGCTCAGTTGGTGACTGGGCGTTTGAATCTGAGTGTCAAATTTCTGATAGCTGAGCACATCCCAAAACAAGGTTCTTATAGAGGCTTCTCTGGTTTTATTAACAGGGAAAGGGGATTAGGTTACACAAATCCAGGAACTGAATACTTTCACTTTAATCACCCAATGTAACTCTGATTTTGCTAGGGCAGAGCTTTCCTTATTTTCTTGGTAACAACCCTTTGATGAATAATTATTAATGTTCCAGATTACAGAAAAATGGGTCGATGTTCTGAACTTGCAATATTTTCCCAACTCCCTCCTCTTTCCTAGATGCTAAGAAAACGATAACACTGGGTCTCTGTAGACTCACTTCAATTTACTAACCATTACCAAAAAAAAAAAAAAAAGAGAAAGATTAAAAACTATTTTAATAATCATGTTAGATTGAGATGCAGACATAGGCATCTGCAACAAAGAGAGCTCTTATCAAAATGATAAAGTGTGCATTGTGACATCACAGTGCAACCCCTGCCACTTCAGTGCTTTTGTGCAGTGTCACAGCAGGAATACAAAAAGGGCAGAATTTGCATTGCAATATTATAATGCATGTTACGTGTTTTCTCCCTTGTATCACCTCTGTTGATTCCCAACAATGTAGACCAGCTATTTTATATAGGAACCGGCAAATAATGAATTCCTCACATGTGTCTAAAAAGAGATAAATATTTTCTGTGAAAAATGTGCAGCGTAATTGATTAAAATTTGTTTTATGTGAATTTGCTTTCATCTTTGCTTTCAGTTTGCTCCAAAGGTGACCTAGGGAATAACAGATAGAAATTATTTGGGCAAATTTTTATACATTAAAGAATGTCCTGAATTTAAAGCGTTGGGGCTAGAATGTTCAGGTTTCTTGATATCAAGATTGGAAATAAGACATTTCTCATGAGGTGTTTCGTTGCAGATGTTTAATTTATGTGTTTAAAATATGTAAAGTTTGCACTTTAATGTATCAAAGATATTGAGAAAGTTGTCAGCAGTTTCAAAAATGAATTTATGAATTTATTTGTTTGTAAACTTATCCCAGCAACTGAAAGAGAAAGCACTTCATATATTATCTTTTCTGTGATGGAATCCTATAACGCTATATTGAAAGAGAGACCATTTCCTTACATCAAGGACTGTATTTGAGTTTTTATTTTAGTCCTGATATCAGGAAGACTCACAATGTTTCATCACCAATGCATGTTCCAAATGTACTCAAATGGTGAGTGCAGACGTTTTTACATTCTGAATTCCAAAGTTGTTTATCAGCTGCTGAAATTGTTTATCAGCTGCTATTAAAAAGACCATACCAAAAACTAATGAGATGGAAATATTAAATAGCAGTTATAATGTTCATACTTGGGAGGGGGATGAGAGCTGGCTCTCTGCCCAGATTCAGTGAAATACTTTCAGAAGTACTTTCCCCTGAAGGAGAGCACCCAAAGATAATTATCAAAGTTGAGACTACACAGCATGGCTCATTGCTAAGTGACTGGAAGCAGCAGAAAGCAAAGGAAAGTTTGAAAAGATGGGAGCTCGTCAACAAAAGCTGGAAGAAGAAGCAATGTTTGCTGGGCATATTTTTAGGTGTGTTTTTGGAATAGCTACTGTATATAATAGTATCCAATACGATTGGCCAAATCTCGTCATGCATTTTCAAAGCCTAAATTGACCTATTGTGCATTTTAACAGTCTAACTAACAGTGTAGCACTCTAAGAGTCTAAATAATCACACCCTTTATAAGAGATCATTTGAATTCATTGTTTCATACTGAGATAATACACGAGAGATTATGCATCAGAAACAAATTACAAGAGGGTTTTTTTGTTTTGTTTTGCAAAAGAGATTTGTGTGAGAGGAAGGGTGTGGCTCCTCCCTCTCCCATCATCTTTTAGGGACTCTGCTTTTCTCTGAATTGGTGTGCTGATTTTTTAAACAAGGCCCTCTGAAGTGGAGGGGGTGGCAGAGAAAGAAAGTGTGGTGCTGATGGAGAAGAGGAAAGATGAAGAAGGAAGGAGAAAGAAGCAAAGTGAAGAGGAACAAAGAGTTGAAAAGAAAAGAGGAAGGGGAAAAGAGTCTAGAAAAGAGCTGAAGGCACCAGAGCTGAGCTAGGGAGCAGCAGAAGTTTGGGGCAGGAAACTCCCTGGGTGACCAGTGAAAGAAGCACGACAGTAGTGGCTCAACCAGAGCAGCTCACAGGTAACAGCGTGCAACAGTGGCACCTTCCCAGTAGGTTGAGAGAATGATGAGAGGTGGTCTTGGGCAGAAGAGTTAGAGAATGCACGGTGAGCCTGGGGAGTCTTTGCAGCTATGGCAAGAGTATCCAGGGAACCAGTTCCTTCACTATAACCAGGCTCGGCCATGGCCTATCAGCAGCCAATGGCAAGACACAGAATGCCAGGTGCCAGCTATTTTCCACAGCACAGGGCCCTGACTTTAGACTGGGACCCTGAGTGTCAGACAAGTATTGAGCTGTCACCCCTGCCACAGAGAAGATGCAGGAGGGGTGTGGCAGTGATGCCAATCTCCTGAGTATTTGGTCAACAAATGGCACAGTGGCTATGGACAGGATGGGTTGGGGAGGACTGCAGAAAGTCTAACCGCTTATAAAAAAGTAGATCCACAAGGGGTTAAAAAGCAAAAGAGGTTAAGGTAGAATATACAGAATAAAATTGTAAATAAAGTAGAACTGAGTGAAAGTAAAAATAGGAGATTAGGGAGCACAAGTAAGAATGGCTTTGGGGAATAAGAAATGAAAAGCAACATATTTTGTATTGTACAAAAATCAGATAGAGATAGATTATAGATATAGATGATAGATAAATACTAATAAAACCCTAGATATACTGTATATTTTAGCCTCCTAATTGGTTCTGTTTCCATGTTCCAAATTGGACCTGTGACAGTTAGCATTTAGTTATTAATATTTGATATGAAAAGAACAAATTTACAAAGTCGACAGACAATACTTTAGTAGCATTATCAATCAAGGATATCCTCAATATACTCTGGTATGTCCTTGCAATGTTCAGGGAAAACTTGCAATCTCCCTGTAGATGGATGAATGAATGGATGGTTGGATGGAGAATATATGTGTATGTATAGATACACAAATGCACCCGCCCCCAAAATTATCTACAGTAACAAACCTATGTTTAATCTGATGGAATGCTATTGTATATTATAATCATGTTTCTTGGAATCCAGTATTTAATCCTCATTTGTATTCTATGAAAAATATTCCAGTCTAAATCAAGACTTCTGCTTCATTGTTTCTTAAATTCCATATTATTTATTTCCCAGTTTAGGCATATGGATCTGTTATCCCCCAACACCCCAGGGCACATTTTTTGTTTGCTTATTTCCTAGTGGATGTGGTGATCTGTAGTGCCATCTTTCATGGGTCAATCTGTCGCCTTTGGGACTTTCCTCTCCCCATGAGTACTGGTCAATATCCAAAATGAAGATGAAACCAAGACTTGTTCAACCATAACTCAGCCTGAATGAATGATGGCAGTGCATTCAGACCTTAATTAATGTGTATGTTGCTTCTGGGGGTGTCATGGGGCAGCTTGAAAAGTTAGTTAATGAGAATAGGAAACTGGAAGCATATTACTTGTCCACGTCTTTTGAAGAAGCCATATGTATGATGAAGAAAGTTGACATTTCAGAGAGATTGTTTGGAATATTTATAATGAACTAGAGACACTGAATCCCAGACATATCCCAGACAGCTGCTCACTTACTGATAGAATGGTTTTAGCCATGAGTAATAAAATTTTTCAGAAAACATTGTGCTCTGGAATTTGTAATTACTTTAGACTTTTTATTCTAGCTTATTACCCACACTATAGACATCCTTCTATAGGCACCCGAAACATAAGAACAAGCAAATCTTGCTTGCAGATTCAAGCTAACTAAAATAAACTTTCATTTCAAGCCAGATTTTGCACATTCTTATATTTATTGAAAATGTGCAAACTTAAAAAAACAATAACAACCTTGAAATAAGTGCTTCAGAATCATCATTGAAGTAATGTATCTCTTAAACGAGCAATACCCAGAGGCATTGGGGGAGCAATGTGACACAGCTATGCAAGCTGCATTGATTGCCAGTAGGCTTCAGGTACAATTCAAAGTGCTGGTTGCCACCTATAAAAGCCCTTCAAGGCTTAAGGCTTGGTTATCTGAGGGCCTACTTATCTCCAACTCTTTCTGTTTGTACCTGCTATGTATGGGCAGAGTGGGTGCACTCCAGGTCCCTTCAATTAAATATTGCCATCTTGTGGGAATTCAAAATAAGGTCAGTTATCTAGCTAGCTAGAATACATCAGCAAACACATAAACACACAAAGTCACCAATAAATGAAACTCAGATGGTGTCAGGTTAAGCCCAAGAAACTCTACGAGACAGTTCCGGGACAGCTCAGTTACTTTATTAGCTCACACCTGCTAGACAGAATCTCGCCAGACTAACTCTAAACTCCCCAAGCCAGCAACTAAACACTATGAATTCCTTAGGGTGGTGCTAGTCTTATCTTCTTCACCTTCCCATGCTCACGCTGGGGGCTGAGGAGATGCTTCTGTCCTTGACTCCTCTCAATCCATTCCATCACAGATGGGAACTCATGCAAATTTCAGAAGGACAAGTGAAATATGTATGCTTTAAAAACAAAAAAGGTAGGTTTTTCCCCTCTACACTTGAAAAGGGCAATCAAGAAATATGCAAGCTTGGTCTGTGTCCAAATTCTGAAGATTAAAGTGAACGTGGAGAACAATGAAACATTGGATATTTCCTTTTATTGCAGATAGGAGGAAAATATAAATATAAAATACAAATGTCAAAATCATAACAGCTGCAGAGGAAATAGCTTCCATAGTTTGAAAAATAATTCATTGTGTCAAATCCTTTTTAATCTTTAAAATTTGTTATCTTAATAATTAAGGGTACCTAATTTTCTATCGCTAAAAATTCCAAAATGATCTGAACTGACCTGAAGCTTCTAGGCTGGTGTGCAAATTGGAAGTGAGTTAATTTTATAATTCTTGAATGCTCACACATTGGGAGGAAACAGTGGGAGGAAAACATATTTTGAGGTATAGCTATTGGGGACATATGTATTTTGAGGTAAAAATGCTTTCAAATATTATAGTCATAGAATTGTAGAGTTGGAAGGAATTAGAAGGATCAACTAGACCAACCTTCAGCAATCTGCAGAAAAAAACATTGAAGTCATCCATGAGAGGTAGCTATCCAGCCTCTCCTTAAAAGCCTTCAGAGATAGAGAATTCAGAGACATTATAAGTAAATTGTACAACTGTTGCACAGATCTTACCATCAAAAAGGTTTTGCTTATATTTAAATGAATCTAAGTAGGTAAAGCCTTTACTTGTTATTCCTGTTCATAATTTTGTGGCCATGGAAAATAGTTCATGACCAACCTTGTTTCCTTTTATGTACCTGTATACAAAGTCTTGTTTCCTTGAGACTGAACATCTCAAGGTCCTTCAGTCTGTCCTCATAGGGCATGTCCTCAAGTCCTTGTATCATCTTTGTTGTGTCATCTTTCTTTTGAACCTTCTCTAACTTTTCAATATTCATCTGAAATGGGGTGCCCAGAATCATAACAGAAGTGCTGAATAGAGAGGAATAATGACTTCATGTGTCTTTCATAAAACGCTTCTTCCAATGCAGCTCAGAACTGTTTTAGCCCTTCTAGTAACTATCCCAGGCTGCTTGTTTAGGTTGTTGTCAGTGATCACACCAAATCTTTCTCAGATGCTGTGCTTCCAAGTCTTGAATATTGTGTCTTGTATGTGTGTCCTATGTTTTTTTTTCCTTTAATGCCCTAAGGTACTACATTTATTCCTTTTAAAGGACATCTTGTTCTCTTAGCCCAGTCTTATAATCTGCCCCAAGTAGATTGCATTCTTGTTCCATCATACTAGCGGTTGGCTAGACCTCCCAATTTTGTGTCATCTGCAAATTTGATGAATAGCCCATCAATCTCATCATCCAGGTCATTGATAAAAATGCTGAATAATACTGACTCCAGGAGTGATCTCTGCAGAACCCCCTAGTTACTGCTGTCCAACCTAATGGAGAGCTATTAATACTATTCTATGAGTACAGTTAGCCAGTGAGTTGTGGGCCCACCTTACTGTAGTGTCATCCAAAGCACATTTTAACAGCTTGTCGAGAATGTTGTGGAACCTTGTCAAAAGCTTTGTGGAAATTAAGGTAGATTATATCCACAGCATTCTTCTTGTCCACTAGAATAGTTACTTTGTCAAAGAATGAGACAAAATTTGTCCCATATGATTTATTTTAAAGCCATTTTGGCTCTTAGCAGTCATGACTGTCTTCAGGATGCTTATAAATGGCCTGCTTTATTATCTAAACTAATATCTTTCAGGGGATTGATGTTAGGCTTACTGGTTGGTAAGTACTGGGATCCTCTTTTATTCCTTTCTTGAAGAGTGGGACTAAATCTGCTCTTCCCCAGCCCTCTAGCACCTCCAGGATCCCTCAGAGATAACTGACAGAGGCCCTGATACCTCTTCTGCTAGTTCTTTTAGAATTTGAGGATGTATTTCATCAGAGCCTGTGGACTTGAAGACATTCAGATGGTAGAGATATAGATTGATAAGCAGGTTTTGTACTGCAGTGGCCAGTATACAAGCAAGATATTTTAACAAGCAATTGAAAACTATAGATCCCAGAGTGAATATGGACATCAAAAATGGAACCAACCACATCCATCTCAGAGAAAGAAGTTGGATTCAACTGAGGTAAAACACAATGATAGCATAAGTGACAATGAAGAGAAAGAAACAATCATTGAAGAAATAACATTCAGAGGAAACAGAGCATCTAAGCAATGCTTAGGAAGAGCCATGAGTAATATATTTGGCTAGAGATAGGACAACATGTAGACTGTGGTTTTTAGGGAGGAGAGAAAGTCCAACGTAAGCTCTGTACCTTCTCTTTTCTTTTTAGATATGTGTATGTCTGGGGGTACTGGCTCACTTGTCTTAGCATTGGGAGTCAGGAATTTAGTGGGAAAAGGAGGGAAATAGAAAAGGGGGACTTACCAACCACAGATAAATTCATGTTATGAAGACTTTTCTTTCTGTATAAGCCTAAAATACAGTACTAGGATTTCATGGGTGAGAATTTCCCAGGCCAAGTGGAAGTGAAAGGAATTTCCAATCAGATTAGGGGCCTCATTTCACCATATGAAAATGTTCATTAAAATATTGCCAACAAATATGATAATGGGAAATGCTTATGGCCAGACACATAGACTGGAAATGAAGTGATTCTTTTTCTATTTACTGATCAAAGGCTGAGAATCAGTACATTTAACTCTAAGATGTTCACATCAGAGGCTAGCATTTGATCCTGAACCATGCTGGCACTTTGTCTTTCCTCAAAGGTATAGGTTTTTGATGAAAGCAAATAGGAGACATCTTATGGTACAGTAAGAAAAGCAGAATAAAATTTATAGTCACTTACTTGAAAACTCAGATCAGTTTCCCTTAAGACAGTTGTTAAACTATATTCTTGAGAACTCTCCAAACTAGATTCCTTGAAATTCTTCCAATGGGAAGATTAATAATGGAACTTAAGCATTCTTGGAAAACAGCTGATTAGCTACCATTGGACTTTTTCACTGGACAGCCATCACAACTTGGAAGTCATCTCTAGTTTAAATATGTGAAGTCCATCATGCCTGGTCACAACCTTGTGTGAGCTGTCTTCACATATCCTGGTCTAATTCAATTTGTTTTTCATGTCAGGCACCCAGGAGTTTGTATTTCTTTTCCAGTAAGAATAGGTTTGCTAAAAGCTAGGAAGTTTCAAAGGCATTGCTTAAAGGAATTATCTACACATTGAACAACCTTCATTGCTACCATTATAATTATTTGGGATCTTAATCTGAATTTGAATATATTGCTCTATTAGCTCTGAATAGCTTTAATTTCTTTTAAGAAATAAAATAAAGAAGTTATGTGGGGTTTTTTTTGATAGAAATAGGTTTTTTGAAGAAGTGCAACTTAAATAATTAGGGTACTAAAGCAACTCCCTGTGAAGAAATTCAGTTCAAGTTTGTTGTTGTTTTTTTGAGTAAGAGAAGACATGATAAAAATTAATAAAGTACATAAATGGAAAATATGTGTCTTTTTCTAATAATTCTAGGACCTGGATGTAATCCAATGAAGCTATGAGATAAGAGTTTTGGAAGAGATAATATAAGCTACTTCTTCACATAATATATAGTTGAATTACAGAAATTGCTGCCACAAGATATCTTAATGGCTATAGTTAGATGGTTTTAAATGGGATTACAGGTATTCATAGATGATACTTTTTTGATGGTTACTGCTGCTGATGGCTCTATATTATTTTCAGCAACAGAGAGAACATACCTTTGAATATCATTTGTTGGGGAACAATAAGGGAATAAGCCATTAAATTCCTATCCTCTTTCGGGGAGCTTCCAAGGCATTAGATGGCCATCATGGGAAATGGGATGTTGGATTCGAGAAGCTGTTGTTCCATCATGGCCTGTTCTATGTTCTTATGCACAATGAATATACTATTTCAGTTAATTAAATAAATATTGCATTAAAAAGTGAAGTAGCATTTATTGGCTTACTTTAGTAGTTTCAGTGGCTGAGGTTCGGGAAATGAAAAAAAATATCTATAAAACAGCACTCAACATTTTGTTTGTAAATGTGAATGAAAATGTTAAATACAACATTTTAAAACACAATTTCTAGAGTGTTGTTCATGTTTGTTTCAAGAATAGATGCTGAAGAACAATAGTTAGGCTCCCCTCCCATCCCTTTATGCTGTTTAATGAAATAGCAGCAGTTAGATAAACCATATTTCTGTAAAAAAGTGGAGTCTTTGAGATCTTTTCAGTCAGAAGGGAATAGGATGAATAGCCCTGACAGATGTGACTGGTAGGAAGCATGAAGCCATTGATCAGGCCAGGTAGAAATACTTGCCTTACATCCCTTCCTAGAAGATAAAATAGCTTCTTTCTGACACTTGATATTCTAGTTTTTCAGTTCATGATTCCTAATCCTCAGTGACTGGGATTTGATACTGTTAAGAAGAAGCTGACTGTTCAACTGTATGGAGTGATTTAGATAACTAAAACTTTATCCAGTGTAGAGAAGAAATAGAAATTATAGGCAAAAAGATGAATGTATGCTTATGTGTATCAGCACAAATGAAAAAGACATAGTCAATCTTGGTTGGTATTCTAAAAATAGCTAATGGAAGTGTCCGTCTAACCTAATACTGCTTGATTGAGATAACTACTGCTGAAGCTGAGCTATTCATTTCTGTTCAAAAATAGGGGGGAAATGGTTCAGACTCTACTAGGAAAGTATTCTGTGCTGGTTAGTTAGATGTTCTCCTCTTGGACACTGCATGTTGGGTTTGACATCTCTGAACATATATTTTACTTTATCTTGTTATTGATGATTGTTTCTTATTTATTTATTCATTTATTTCTTATTTATTTATTTAAATTTATTTATTTATTTAAAATTATTGGCCACTCAACTCCAGTGGACTCTGGGTGGCGCAATAATTCTTATTGCTTTAATTTTATGTTAGTTGTCCAGAGTCATTTTGGCAAGTTAGGTAGCCGTATAAATTGGACAAATAAATAAATTGGACAAATAAATAAATGAATTTGATTTGATTTGATTTGAAATTTAGTTAATGTGCTCCATCCAAATTCCTTCTAGTCCAATTGAGAGTTTCTGCTTTTAAGTGAAACAGAAGCTGCAACCTTATTTTCAATCATGCGGAAGTAAAACTCCATGGAAGTCAGTAGAACCATTTCTGAGAACCCATGTACAGAATTACATTGGAAGCCATGGCACTTTCCTTTGGGATTAGAAACTAAAGGAAGAGATATATAAGAGAAGGAAAATAGAGAGGAAAATAAAGGGCTGACTCAAGGCACTCTTCTTCTTAAACAAAAAGATAGGGGACGATTTCAAAAGTAGGCCGGACTATTAGTTAAAATTTACTTCAGCATTTGATGGGCTAATTTAGGAGAAAGTGCAGGACAAGCAACCTAATATGCACAGTTATGTCCTCCAACAGAGGGGAACATTGGTGGGTGTGGGCACCAAGGGATGTTTTTGTGCTCAGGAAGAACAGTTCATTTATTCCCTGAGATAATCCCTTCACTGTACTTGAAAGTAAGGCCGAACTGGCTCTGGAAACATTAATAGCACAGCATGGAATTATCAAATACAGTCAAACACTAAACTGCAACCAAATATTGTTAAGTACCACAATTCAGCTAGTAATTACATAGTCATAAAATATTCAGCAAAGATTTGAATATTCAGGTAATAATCCAGTGAATGTTCATCATCAGAATGTAGAAATGAGACTATTAGGATTAAAATGCTTATACTCCGAGTATGATAAGAAGAGGGTTGTATTTTATTCTGCTAACTCTGCTCTATTAAATATTCTTTTTTTGTAAAGAAGGGATATTTATTTTGGCAAGGAGTCCTTACCAGAAGCTGTTTCCATTTTTATTAATGATTTCTTTACAGGATCCAGTAAACTGACTCAGGATCAGCAGGTTTTATGATGCTGCGGCGTAAAGCTGTTAATGAGGTAAGTCCCAGTCAGCAACAAAAATTCAGGCATATATGAACCAGTAAACCATTTATATTGCACAGCCCCCGAGACCGCCCAGGGATCACAGCGCTTTGTTAGGTAGCATAGATCTAGATGAAGTATTTTTTATAATTGCCCTACTAATTGGGAAGAGCACATAATGCTCTGATTTGGGAAAAATGTCTTCTATTATTCTGCACTTCGCTAATTAAGGTTGCTGGAAAGTTCACTGTTCAGCACTATTTCCAGTCAGAACCAGAAAGAAGGGACAATCCATTAAAGTGCTGAATGTTGCATATGCTGACAAAAACAGGAATTTCAGGGGGCTGGAGTTCATTGCAGCCAGTGAGCTTTTCATTTATGCAGGCTGTGACAATACTTTGAAATAGACTAGGTTTCCTTTATCCTATTGTCTTTTTTAAAAACTATTTTGCTGTCTTTTTACAGTATTTGCATGAGCATTGTCAGCTTTGGACTTAAAAATATTGGCCACTTCCATGGCATCGTGAAGGGGCTATAGACAAGAGCATGGGCTGAATTTGGCAGATGGAGGTCAACAAGGAAGAAGGGTGGACGTAGAACTGTACCTGGAAGAAGACAAGGAAAAGTGCAAAAGGGATAATGCAACAAAATCCGGCATAAATGTTACAAGCATAATAAATACCCATGCTAAGAGATAACTGTGATGCTGCTGGACAATGGTGAATGTGAATTCAGTCTCAAAGCCCAAGCTAGGAAGTACAAATACAAAAGACAGAACAATCAAAACAGGAAAAAAAAAAAAAAGCCTTTTTCAGACAATCTGTTTTAAAAGCATTTGTCATTCATGGTATTCTTTGCACTCTAGAGCACTTACTTAACTTTATGGTGGGTCATCACTGACCCAGATTCCATAAAAGGAAATATAATATGCAACACGAAATGCAGCACGGCATACATAATAATGAAAAAGCCTGTAACGGAACTGAGTCTACTTGGCTGTCAACATTATAGAATTCTGGTCAAGGCCTTGTTTCCACATAAACCGTGGAAGGCTTTGAGATGGAGAGCTAGTATGGCTCCACAGCTCGCAGATTTTACATGATTTCTTTCAGAGTATTTATTGTTGGTGGTGCTGCTGTTGTTCAAAAGGTACGTGGGAAACTAGCGTGTGAAGTATGCTTTAGCATCATCCTTATTCCCAAGAGTGCTTTTAGAGCTCGCCTAAAGCTTGCAGACATTCTTAGAAAAAGAAAATGAGGCTTTGCCCCGATCAGAAAAAAGATGGAAAGAAGGTGAGGGGGTAAAGACCTTCTTGGGATTAGGGATGCAAAGGGGTGCGTGGATGGGGTGTCAATCTTACCAGTCTGCCTTTCGATAAATGAATGTGTTTGGAACTGGCCATGACAACCATTTGAGGAACCCTGTCCTAAAAAGAAATTCCTGTCCTATGCTGTCATCTTTTCTTTTAATGTTTGATGAAAACGAAGAGAAATAATCACAAGGAAACACAAGTATTGCATGTGTATATACCAGATTGCAAGTAGGACATATCCTGATTTCCCATAATATTCTGTGAATGAGAATATGAGGTAGATGACATGATTAAAAATTTGTCAGGAAGCAGCTTTATGCATAGATCCCCACAGCCCAATTCAAATGAAATCGTTCTGTTCTAAGCAATATTCTGGGTAATCCTTGAGCTGATAAAAGAGCAGGTTTTTAAAAAGGGGGTTATATAGATTATTGCAATGCACTCTACATGGGGCTACCCTTGAAGAGTATCCGGAAGTTACAGCTGGTGCAAAATGCAGCTGTGCAGGCAATTTTGGATGCCCCAAGAATGGCACAAGTAATATCATTGCTGCGGGAGCTGCATTGGGTGCCGGTTTGCTTCCGGGTCCAATTCAAGGTGTTGGCTATTACCTTTAAAGCCCTACATGGCATGGGGCCAGGCTACCTGAGGGACTGTCTCATCCCCATTACTCAACCCATCCCACCTGGTCAGGCAGAGAAGATAGGTTGTGGATCCCGTCTACAAAAGAATGTCAACTGGCAGGGCCCAGGAGGAGAGCCTTCTCTGCCATTGCCCCTGTCCTGTGGAACACTCTTCCCCCAGAGGTGAGGTGCCCTCACTCTCCCTGCCTTCCAGAAAGGGGTGAAGACTTGGCTCTGCCAACTCACGTGGGGCGAGAGGGGATATAACCAACCTGGGGGTGGCTGGCGCCTTGAAGACACTCCCCTTGAAGACACTTCCTGAGTCTACTGTTAGTTAACATCAGCTTCTTGGATGCTATTTATTATTCATATAGGAACCTTTTGTAATGTGTTTTAATTATTATTTATTATATTTTAATTATTTTTTTTTTCCTGTAAACTGCCCAGAGTGGCTCTGCAGTGAGATGGGCAGTGACAAATTTGAAATATAAACAGATAAATATAAATAAAATAAAAATAAGGTTTTTTAAACGAAAGTTTTTAAGGGCTTAGGAGTGAAGAAAGAAAGAAGGAAATACAATGCACCGTTGTGAATATTTATTTATTTATTTATTTATTTAGTAGACTTATCCCCGCCCATCTCCCCGAATATCCAGAACAGAGTGCTGGATTAGACTGGCCTGATTCAACAGGATAATCCTTGGGTAATTTCATTTAACATGTTTTCTAGCAGAACTCCATGGAATCTCTCAAACTACCAAAATGAATATAAAACTCCTGTAAAGACTGTTGGTTCACTGGGCATGGGACAAAACAAAGCAACAAACTTTTTAGTGTCTAAAAAAACCACAATTTTGTTTTAATTAATTTTAACCATGCTTTATTGCAAGGGTTCTTATACTGGAGGAGGTGGGGGGGGAGCACGTCACAATATTTTTCTACTCAAGTTCAGACTTTTGAATATTACTAAGATTACAAATCAATTTTGCATCTCTTGGCTTTTTTTTAGCAGAGGCGCAAGGATACTATTCCAACGATATTGTATTCTTTAAAGTATTTATGTTATAGCATATTATTTTGAAATGATTTCTTAAAATACACATTTATTTTTCACATTTTTACATGTTTGCATTAAAATCTGTTATGCCAAAAATGTCAGTAAAGTTTTGCATTTCCTTTGATTAAAGCAAAATATATTTCATGGACTGGAGTTTTAACACAACTGAATCAGAGAAAACTTGGTTTATCATTTTTATCTATGATTTTAAATTTCACTTAAGTTTATCTATTTCAGCCTTTGATCAGCATAAAGGTTAAAATACATCTGAAATTAATCCAGTAATTTAAATACTAAGTGTTAGTAGCCTTAAATATGTTTACTACAAAATGCCTATACATCTGTAGACTAAAAAATACAAGTACGTAAGTATTGTAGGAAGAGAGCCATGTTAACTATGGTGTCAAAAAATCAGAAGGAGTGTAGTAGCACCTTTTCCAATGAAAAATTTTATTAAAAGATATAAGCTTTTGTGAGCTGCAGCTCTCTTCATCAAATCCATAGAGTGGCTAGACTGATGTAAAATTTAAATTGGGATGAAGCATGGAAGGGAAAGGAGAGGAAGATACATATGCAGGTTACATGTGAGATAGATTACAAGTAACTTATCAATTAATAATTGTACAGGTAGTCCTCGCTTAGTGACCACAATTGGGACCGGCAGCTCCATTGCTAAGTGATGTGGTCACTAAGCAAAACATCATGTGACCACAACAGACTTACAACATCACTTTCCATTTGATCATTAAGCGAATTATCTGTGGTTGTTAAGTAAGATATCATGTGACTGCGACTTGTTATTTTACTGCCAGCTTCTCCATTGACTCTGCTTGTTGGAAGCTGGCTGTGAAGCACACAAATGGTGATTACGTAACTGCATAACACTGCAACGGTCATAAGTGTGAAGACTGGTCATAAAGTTACTGTTTCAGTGCCGTTGTAACTTTGAACATTTGCTAAACAGGATAGTTGTCAAGCAGGGTCTACCTGTAATGTGTTAAAAATCCACTGTTGAGAACTTCTTGATGATGAAAATTTTCTGTTGTGTGTTACGTATATTTTCTTTAAAGTCTTTACATTCATTTAGGCTTAATGACATTATTTTGCAGAAGTCTCTAAAACCAGATTTAGATTATGTGTTTTCAGCCAGGGACACAAACAAGTAATCTATTTAAATATAAATGTCTGGAATTAAATAATTACAAGTGCAAAGCTATACAAATTTGTACTTGTAATGATTTAATCCTGGACGTGATACTGTAGTAGTCTACAATATAGAAAGTGTTTGCAATTAATTTGTTAGAAGCTTCCAGAATGAAACAGTAGAGCCAGTTAAGGGGGGGGGGGGGGAATCCCTTTGTGTAGGAAGAAGATCAACACATCAAAAACACTGAGACAGCTAGGAACAGATGAGAGAAAAGAGATGCTAATACAGCTAGCCATAACACAGACCTGACTTTCAGTTCATCACGCAAGGCAAAAGTCAGCCTGCTCTTAAAAATGCAAATCTGCCTGACAACCTATTTCAGGGGAAAAATAAAACACTTCTACTTTCTCTGACCAATTTGTTGCACACTGAATTCCCCTTTCAGCCCAAGAGGCTTTTCTTAATGTCAAGTTTCAGTTCTGCAAAGTATGATGGAACAAAGCAGCATATTCACAGTCAAAGAGCCTACTCACCTTTAATCAAACCGCTTCAATAGATTGCTCTTCATCAACCAGGGAAATCATGGAAATATGTACAATCTTCTTGTGAACTCAATAAATGTTCCTACTCATATTAGAAGTTAGCTGATAAAATTTCCTTTAAGATTCTTTTGAAGTTTTGTCTGAGAGGATCTGAGGGTACAACTGGATAGTTAGGCCTTAAAAGAGGTCTTCCTTTGAATGGCCATCAGGCTTGGGAATAAGGCCTGTTTGTTTTGGAAAGGAATCAGGGGTGTCTGCAGGGTATGGTTAAAAAAAAGTCAAGATGGCAGCTACAACAGTGTGATTGTAGCTCTGCCTATTTTTTTATGTGGGTCCCCAGATATCATGCCAGCCCAATAATTTGGTCTGGGGTTTTTTTGCGGGTGCCCTTTGCTTGCTACTTCTTGAAGAAAAGATATCAAAATGTGATGCAGTGTTAACATCCTTTTTTTAAAAAAATAACTTTGTTAAAGATTATAATTGCAGTATTAAAAATAATACAAATTGAAAGAAAGAAAGAAAGAAAGAAAGAAAGAAAGAAAGAAAGAAAGAAAGAAAGATTAAAAAAAGTACAAAGGAAAAGAAAAAAATGTAGAGAATAGTAAGAAAAGAAAGCGCAAATATAGTAAAGAAAAAGAAAAGAAATATATAAAGAAGTGACTTCCAACCTTCATCAAAACAAGTGTATACAATTTTAGTAACTTTTCACCTCCTCTTAATTTACAACCAATGATCTCTTCATCCCATGTCTCATTTCTTATCTATAAACAGATCCATAAAGCATCGTTATTTCGGTCCTGGTGTCAGCAAAAGTCCATTAGGGGTTGCCAGAAATAATAATATATCTATTTTAACCTTGATCAAATACACCAACTTTATATTTCTTCCTTTTACTTCTAACAATTCTTAATCTTTAGTCCATTCAAGTAATGTCATAGAACTTGATTTCTTTTCATTTCTTTTTTACCCCTTCTTACAAGATTCATCCAAGCTTTAATAAACCTCTTTTGTAAATCCAAAGAATGATCCAGGTCACTCTCTTGGTTTATTTTTTGTAATTCCATTTTTATTTTTAAAGCATCAACCAATTTCTTCTGTATGTCCAATGAAATATTTTTTCCATGTCATTCCTATAGCCTTTCATTCAGTGTCAACTCTATCTCTGTCTTGTCAGATAAAAACTTGTCAGATAAAACTTGTTCATCTTCTGCCATTTCTTCCAAAACATATTTTGGACACAGTCTATCTATAGAAGCAAACATTGCTATTGACATTGTTGATATTAACTTCTGATTTCAATGTTCAAATATATCCTTCAGTATTTCCAACATTATAATATTTCATGTCATTCTGTAGCTGTTAATCAGGTTTATGTATTCTTCTCCTTTAATTAAAATCTTTAGTTCCCTCTAGTGTCCAATTTTTGAAATTGTTTATCTCTTCTATTTTCAAAACAAGTCAACTTTCCCACATGAAGGACTCTTATAATTAATTCCAAAATCTTATTTCAAATTTATCTGAACCCTTAATCTGTTTATAACTTTCTAAAATCAAAGTCTTAATTAGCTTTTTGCTGTTTATTTCAATTTTTTAAAGTTCTTAAACTTGTAGTTAAATTTTTCTTTCTTTAAAGATTGAAGGCAGACTCACCCAGTGTTTTCAGACTTGTCAATCTAAAAGTTTCTAATAGCTGAAAAGTAGTTAATAAGCAATTTCCAAATGTGATTAGAAAAGGAAGTCCTGTATGCGAACTTAGTGTCCTTTTAAAGGCACTGACTGCAGTTGGAGCAACATGGCTATTCCCTCATCTCCCAGAGCTCTAAACCTGCCAGAGATTGCTGTCTTGTGGTCTCCTTGTGAGGAGCAACTGTCTGGAGCACTTGTGGGTGATCTCAATCCTCTCCTTGTCCAAAGAAGAATTAAGAAGCGTCAGTCTACTTGCTGGCCTTTCATTCTACTGCAGTTATCGGCTCCACTTTTCATGGAGCTGTCTTCAGTCTGCCATTTCTTCCTTCAAAAGTCTCAGTGTTAACATTCAACATAGTGTACTAAACAACAAATTTGTGGTTTGTTGCAAAAATACATTGAACTATACAAAGAGAACTTAAACAAAATTTTCTTTCCAGATGCAAATTTATTGGTTTACTTTTCAAGAGAGAACAGTATTATAAAAAAGCTGGACTTTTGCAGCTATTGTTTCTTATTCTAAATTTCCTGAGATTAAAATGTCTCCTGTTTAAAGCAGAAGAAGAAATCCCTATTATATTCTATGAACAATTTTTGTCCTTGTGTACTTCTGAACAGTTAACTTCTTGAGCAGAAAATACAGTTTCTAGCTTTAGCAGGGCAACACTTTTACAAAGCTTCATTTTTCCTATTGATGCCAAGGAGGATGAAATGTTTTCAAGTTTCTCATCTTTGCTTTGCCGTAAAAAGGGACAGAGCACAGCAGGGCATAAAGGCACAACATGTGTTTAAATATATAAAAAGTGCTAACGAAACCTTAATATCTGTTATTACTCAATTATACAGGGACCAAAAGGAACAAAAAAAGGATAAGTAAAAAAGGAAATACTTTGTTGATGTCCAAGATCAGGACATTGAGATGTTGATGAATATCATTAAACACAACAGAAGTGTTGCCCATAAAAAGATATTTAAATATTTCAGAGTTGTTGGAAATAATTTTCATAACAGTTATACAGCGTGAAGTTCTAATTACCCCTCTTTTGTTACAAAAAGTATAATGAATAAGATAATAGAGGAATCTATTCTCAAAACAACAAAATGAAGCAAAATGGATTTCTCATGTATGTTTCTCTTCCTAGCTTAGGTTGTATGAGCTGTATTTGTTAAAAAGTGAAATGTCAAGATACAACAAACTGCTGGAATGAAATTTCCAAGGAATATTGAGAAAATAAAACAAACCAAAAAATTGCAGCATGGTTAGCAAAACAGATATCACGCACATTCTTAAATTTTCAATTATATTGTAGCTGTTTTTGAACAAAAATTGGGAATTTGTGGAAGTTCCAGTTAGATAATTAATTAATTAATTAATTAATTAATATCCCAGTAAGATTATGCACAACTTGTTCCTAGGTGGAGTTATCACAATATGTCAAATCCTACTGGCTTAAACTTCCTGTATCTTAGCTATAATTAAGCATAGAGTAAACTGAATGTGTTGTCTGCAGTCTTGAGTGGTTCAGTATAGTAATACTGAGGTTATCATGTGTTTAAGGATACAAGCACAGCTTTTCACTTGGTATCTTTACTACAGAAGGTAACTGTAGTAAAAGTTTTGTACTGGCCATGAGTGAAGCTAAAACCTGAGTTAGGTTTTATCTCTTCTTTAGCCTACATTGCATCTGATCACAAGTAGTCTTTTATTATGATTTATTTTTGATCTCTTATATGAGTACTTGATCTCTGATTAAAAAAATAATGTAACCCCCCCCCCCCCCCGCCCCCAGCCCAGCAGCTGTTTCATTCCTACTTAGAGAAGAATCTAGCATAGGTACATGGAGATAGAAAACTCCTACCCAATTTGGTACATGTAGCTATTTTGAATGCTATGTCATTCTAGGGTTTTGGCAGTATGAAATGAAAATGAATGATCCAAGTGAAGTCTATATATTCTTAATTAGGATTTTTGCAGATCAGGAGGAAAGAAAATTATATTTCAAACAAGATGGACAAATGTAGATATAGGAGAGAAATGTACTTGTCTTTTTATGCTTCTATTCCTCATGGGCCTTTCATGTTCAGAGCAGATATAGAGTGGTATTCCTCTAGGAAAGTAGCTGGTATCCCACCCAAGTGATACATTTTCCTCATGCTCAGTCTGATTTTAAGCAAATGATAGCACTTACCTTCTGAACACATTCCTCTGGTGGCATGCCTTTTGCAGGGAACAAAATGTTCCCAATATAAAAATTAGGAATATTGACAAAGGAGAGCTCTTTTTGTCATGAGGCAATCTGACCATAGGTGGCAAGCTAAGACAGGTTTCTGATACAACTTTGTATTGGCACTGAATACTGACTGATGACCCCATTGAACTGTGCTATATGTGAAGAATCCAGAAATGAATCTAGCCCTATCTTAGCAATATTCACCAAGGAGTTTACAAAACCTATTTTATGAAATCCACAGGTTGCAAAAATGAAATAAACTAGGACATCTATTGTATTGTGAGTCTATAATCATAATAACAATGATAATATATCTTTATGAAATCTGTTCATAGCCTTTCTGTTGCAAATCATCCCCTGCTTTTTGTATTTACTAAAACATGTCACACCCAGTGTAATCCCAAAAAATACCATTTTAGAGAAACTACTGCTCCAACGTTATTAATAAAAATAGAGGATATGTAGAAAGGTTGTCATGTCATGAAACAATACATATCCTATCCCCTGGGCTAGAATTAATTTTTTATTCTTAATTCTTCTCTCTTATACCCATCACTGCATTTATGTAGCCTAGTGTAAACTTCATGGCACCTCTTGTCACTCCATCTGAGTCAAACTTTCATAGCGAAGTGTTAGACAATGGTTATATTAAGGACACTGCTTATAAACTATATATTATATTGCTAGTCAACCATCCCAAATTAATTATAAATAAAATTATATATCTGGATTTATTTCCAAGAGAACTATAGCCAGCACCATTAAAACTTATAAATACTATGCTCTTTTCTAAAGAAAATGTATTCCCTTTATCAATATGTTCATTGATTGTACTGAAAGGTTTTGATTGTGTGGGAGGATTATTTAAAAAAAAAAGTTTACAAAAATGGCCAAGTGAAAATGTGGAAAGATAAGGGATTATACAGAATGAGAGATGTTTATAAGAATCCCATACCTTATCCTAAAGAAGAATTAGAACAGCAATTAGAATATAAAATACTGTGACTCCTATGGATTCAAATAAATTCCTTTTAAACAAATCATCCATTAAATTTTGGGCGGAAATTAATATTAAAATACTCTTCTCAACCTAATGGCATAATCTCTGAAAAGTAGATGCTATTATTGGAAACAGATATAAGAAATCTTTTATGTGTTTGGAAGAACCCGAGGAGATTGCTTTGGGAAGACAACTGGATGATAATGGCAAGCATTGTCTTAACCTGGGGGAATTTTATTGGCTTCTATGAAGAAATTCTATTTCAAGATTTTACATCAAAGTCAATTAACTGCCATTAGAATTGCACAAATATCCTATAATTATTCAGCAAAATGTTAGAGGGATTGTAAACAGAAGGAAACATTCTTTCCCCTTTGGTGAACATGTGAAAAAGTATCAGATATTTTAAAAACAAGCTTTTATTGAACTGAATGTTACAATTTAACAAACAGTTATATTTTCACCAACATTAGGACTGTTTTATACACACACACACACACACACACATAAAATCCCCTCTCACCCCTATGGGTGGTATGTGTCTTCCTCAATTTCAGGTCCTCTACTAGAGGCCTGGGAGTTTGAGGGTTCTGAGCAGGATCTTGGGTGTTCCTAACACTGCACTCTTCTGGACAGAGAGCTCTGTTGTTCCTGGGTTCTGGTAGAGCCATTCTCCCAGGTTGGGAGTCACAGCCCTGAGTGTTCCTACCACCACTGGGACCACTTTGGCCTTTGCTTTCTGCATCCTTTCTAGTTCCTCCTTCAGACTCTAACACTTCTCCAGTGTCTCATACTCCTTCTTCCTGATGTTGCTGTCACTTGGCACCACTACATCTATCACCATTGCTGTCTTCTGATCCTTGTCTACCAGCATGACGTTTGGTTGACTGCCCAGGACCTCCCTGTCTCTCTGGATCTGAAGGTCCCACAGGATCTTAGTCCTGTTATCCTGCATGACGTTCTGTGGAGTCACCCATCTGGACTTGGAAGGGTCTAGCCCATACACTGTGCAGATGTTCCTGTACACAATGCTAGCTACATGGTTGTGCCATTCAGTGTATGCTATTCCTGCCTGCATCTTACACCCTGCCACTATGTGCTGGACTGTCTCTGAGACCTCCCTGCACAGTCTGCACCTTGGGTCCTGTCTAGTGTGGTAGACCCCTGCTTCTATGGATCTTGTGCTTAGTGCCTGTTCTTGTGTTGCTATGATCAGTGCCTCAGTGCTGTCTTTTAGTCCAGCCCTTTCTAGCAACTGGTAGGATTTCCCAATGTCAGCCACCTCAGCTATCTGTTGATGGTACATCCCATGCAGGGGCTTGTCTTGCCATGGCACTTCCTCCACTTGAACTTCCTCCCATGTCTGATGCTGCCTCAAGCATTCTCTCAGCAGCTCATCTTTGAGTGCCATTCTAGTGATATACTCCTGGATGCTCTGAGTTTCATCCAGAACAGTGGCTTTTACACTCACTAGACCATGCCTGCCCTCTTTCTGGCTGGTGTACAGTCTCTGGTGTTGGACTTGGGGTGGAAACCTCCATACATTGTGAAGACCTTCCACGTCTTCACATGCCTCCATGTCCTCCTTTGGCCAGCTCATGATACTGGCAGGGATCTGATGACTGGTAGGGCGTATGTGTTTATGGTGTGGATCTTGTTCTTCCCATTAAGCTGAATCTTCAGGACCTGCCTTATCCTTTGGTGGTACTTGGATGTTCTGTCTTCCTTGCCTCCTTATCATGGTTCTCATGTCACTGTGGGATACCAAGGTACTTGTAGCTGGTCTGTATATCTGCCATGTGGCCCGCTGGTAGTTTCACCCCATCAGTTTTAACTACCTTATCTCTCTTTGCTACCATCCGGCCATACTTTTCCAGTCCAAATGACATCCTAATGTCTTCACTGTAGATCTGTGTCAGGTTGATCAGTGAGTCAATATCTCGTTCACTCTTAGCATACAGCTTGATGTCATCCATGTAAAGGAGGCGGCTGATGGTAGTTCCACTCTTGAACTTGTATCCGTATCCAGTCCTTGTGATTATCTGGCTGAGGAGTTTCAAGCCTACGTAGAACAGCAGTGGGGACAGTCCATCCCCTTGGTATATGCTACACTTGATGGCCACTTGCGCAAGCTGTCTTAAGTTGACTTCCAGTGTTGCTTTCCACAATCCCACTGAGTTCTTGAGGAAAGTCCTTAGTGTCCTGTTGACTTTGTATAGCAGCAGGCATTCACAAACCCATGTGTGTGGTATTGGGTTGTAGGCTTTCCTGTAGTCAATCCAGGCTGTGCTCAGATTGGTCAGTCTAGTCCTTGAGTCTTGAGTGACTACTCTATCTATGAGCAACTGGTGTTTTGAGCCTCTGGTGTTGTTGCCAATGCCCTTCTGAGCTGTGTTAATGTACTGGCCCATATGGTCCTGTAGCTTGATGGCTATAATGACTGATAGGACTTTCCATGTTGTGGGGAGACAGGTTATTGGCCGGTAGTTGGACAGTGCTGTTCCCTTGTGTGGGTCTTTCATGATCAGCACTGTCATTCCTTGTGTTAGCCAGTCTGTGTGGGAGCCTATCTGGTTCATCTGTGCTGCTAGGCATTCATGCACTGCTGTTACTTTCTTTAGCCAGTAGGTGTGGATCATGTCCAGGCCAAGTGCTGTCCAGCCCTTCATGTTCTTGACCCACTGTTGGATGTCTGCTATTGTGATGGTGACTGCTTTCTATCCTAGGAGATTGCTGTGGTCTGCTCTCAGATCCTGCAGCCACTTTGCACTGGTGTTGTGCATTTTGCACTCCATATATTATGGACAGAATATTAGGTTAAATAGCAAGAAACCTATTGTGTTTTTATTTTTGGTAGGTAAATCGTTAATCATTCAGTAGAAATACTTGGATAATTTATCAGTTGAAAAATGGCATAGTACAATTTGGTCAGTAGCTCTACTCAAAAAAAGGATCAGATAAAGTTCATATATTAAAGGAACTGGATAATGAACCATTATTCTAAAGTTGCTGGAGAGACTCTGTTTTCCAAATAATAATATGTCTTTCTCTGTCAACTCACAGGTTGTATGGAAATTATAGTATGATCTATAACAAGACTAGAAAAAATTGATGCTAAACTGATTGCCAGTTAAAATGTATTCTTATCATTTAAAATAAAATGATTACATTTAGAGCACACCAGTTAAATTAATTATTAATTATTAATATTAGTTTAGTAAGTAAATTATCAAATTTGGAATTAATTAGTGAATTAAATTATTTTAAAAGGGCTCCATTCTTAATGATCTAAGCAAGAGTGGGGCACAAGGTTATTTCCTTATAGATTTCACTTGGCTCTGGTGTTCACCTTTCTCCCTTCCTGATGTTTCCTGCCATATGCTAAGGAGAAAAAATTAGCCTGAAAATTAGAGACTGGAAGGATTGCTGTAATCCCTCAAAGTAGGATTTTTATGAAGATTTGGGAATTTTTTGTTTTGTTTTTGTTTTTCTAAATAAGCATGAAAATGTCAGATAAGTAATCAGGGACAATTACAGAGCTCTTAAGAAAATCAACTAATTTAGAAGACTTTGTTTTCAAAATCAGTAGGAGTGTGCTTTCCTAGTACATGAGGAACCACAGGACAAATGACTGATTATGGGACTTGCTTATCATTGCTACTGAAAATGTGATAGTGGTTTTATCTGAAAACAGCTGTAAATATATATGGTTCTTATGACAACAAGCAAGTTTACCTTCATTCATAAAATAAGTAATAATATCATGTAAGCCACTGAGAGTCATTGGATGGCAATGGGATATAAATTCAATACATAAGTAATAATAGATTCCCTTTCTTCTAAATGCAAGAATTTTTGAGAATTCTACATTCTCCTAAGCATTAACAGTTCCAGTGTGTTGATTATTTTCTGGTAGCCATTATTTCTTTGATGGGGTTGTTCTTTTGCTGTATATGACATTGAATTACCATAGTTGACTTCTCAGTATGATCTGTCTTTCCTCCTTCAATATGCTGTAATGTGGAAGGCTTCATCAATGCCTCAAATGGAGTTCTGGCCTTAATGAAAAAATAAAAGAACTTTGTTAAGCTTGCAGTTTGTACAGGCAGTGTGTAA
Source organism: Liasis olivaceus (assembly GCA_030867105.1). Lineage (NCBI taxonomy): Eukaryota > Metazoa > Chordata > Lepidosauria > Squamata > Pythonidae > Liasis > Liasis olivaceus. Next base: position 83,917,615 of record CM061350.1, read on the forward strand.
TATTACCCAGTATCCATGCTAGTTGTATTCCTTTATATCTATATTGTACCTTCAACAATTTTAGTTTCCGCTAGCATGTTTTCCAAAATGTGAAATCAAGAGGTATTTTAATTGAGTATACTGCCATTACACTGTTTTATACAATCCAAATTCATCTTGCAGTAACTCAAATGGCTTAAAAACCTGATAATAAGTCCCTATTAGCCCATGATCCTGCCCCCTTTCCAAAGATCTGCAATTTTCAACCAAGGGTTATCTCAAAATGTATATTTATCACATGAATAAGGGTCAAAAATTATAGTTCCAGCCTATCAGCTTCCAAATTTGTCCTGCTTTTTCTAATGCTGGACACAGAATTATGGTTAAAAATGGACCCAAACCCCTGCAGAGGGGGTCACATAATCACTTTGTCATTGTGCCCATAGTGGCTTTTGAATTTCATCATTACATCCCATAAAGAAATAGACATGTGTTTTGGATGATTCAAAATCTACAGCATTTTTTAGACAGGTAACCAGCAACTATTAATAATATGGATATGAGTTGTCTGCAAGAACTTTGGAACGAAGAGGTGGAATACCCCATATTAAGCATTAATGGGTAAGGGTGCTAAAAATATTAAGTCTTTTATGATCCAATATATGAAATGTATTTAATAATTTTTTCAGTGTTTGTTTGACACCTCAGAGGAAGTTTTTAAAAAGTGTCAACCACAATATGCTAGAAGTATAAAATGATGGCAGTGGTAATTATGCATATAATATCAGCTTGACCCATTGTCACCCTATTTTGATTTAACATTCATAGGTTTGTTAATAAGGTTTTGGGAAGAATAGTGTAGTTGAGATGTGAACGTGATTTGAATTATATACCAAATTTGAATGTTATCACTATATTTTTCCTCCTTTTTTAATATACACACTAAAGCAATAGAAATATCTATATTATTTATTTTATTTTATTATTCAATTTGTATGACCACCCATCTCAAATTCATGACACTTGGGCAGCTAATAATACTTAAAAACAAGATAAAAATAACATAACAAAATTATAAATAAGATATACTGTATAGCAGATGAGAAAAACTAACCAAAGATAGCAATTAACCCAGACATTATTCTATATTCATCTAGGTGATGAATTCTATTTGACAACAGACCAGGTTTAGGGAAAATAGCTCTGACCCCTCCATTTAATACAGGTAGTCCTCACTTAATGACCATTTGTTTAGTGGCCCTTTGAAGTTATGACGGCACTAAAGAAAGTGACTTACAACTTGTGCCTGAAGTTAGGACTGTTGCAGCACCCTCACAGTCATGTGATCGCAATCTGGGTGCTTGGCAACCAACTCGCACTTATGAGGGTTGCAGCATCCAGGGGTCACATGATCGCCATTTGCAACCTTCTCAGCCACCTTTTGGCAAGCAAAATCAATGGGGAACTGCATGATTCACTTAATGACCATGTGATTCACTTAACAACCACATGATTCACTTAATGACTGCAGTGATTCACTTAACTGCTGCAAAACAGGTAATAAACAACAGCATCACTAAATTCTGTTTAGTGAACAAATACTTGTTAAGTGAGGACTACCTATAATTAGTTCAGTTTTGCTATTAATACGAACAGTTTTTGAAAGCTAAGACATTTTCCTATGAAAAAGGCCAGTGAAGAATATTAATCTGAATGTCTTCTAGTGTTTTATTTATTTTATTAATTTGTTAATCAAATTTGTATGGCTGCCCATCTCACAAAAAGCGACTCTGGGCGGTGTACAACAATCTGATGAAACAACACATACACAAAATACTCAGTATAAAAATATAACAATCAATATTGAAAGATAAATAATATAAAAACAAAATATACAAACCCTAGGCAAAGAGAGAATAAGAATAGCCACCTCAGCAGTGGAGCCATCTAAGCATGTCTTCTGTTTCCTGGGAGTTGCAGGCCTGGTGAACATAACCTGGTTTTGAGGGACTTCTGGAACATCAAAAGGGATGGAGCTAATCTAATTTTGGGGGGAAGAATGTTCCTTAAGGTGGGCGCCATGTCAGAAAATGGCCATCACCTGGGAACCACCAAATGTACGTCCCTAGCTGATGGTACCCACAGCATGCTTTCTCTGCTGGATCTAATGGGCCGGGCTGATGTAATTGGGGAGAGGTGGTCCCTCAGATAACCTGGTCCCCAATTTAGTAAATCTTTTTCCTAAAATGGATGAACTTTGTAGTATTCTACCAAATTGAAAACATAGCATGATTTATCTAATCTTTAAAAAAAAAAAGAAGTCCTCTATTGCCAATTAAACTTTTGGTTGTCATCTCCAAACTTCCTTTAAGTAAGTCAGATGATTGGATGGAACTGACAAAGCTTTTTCACCCAGAGCAAACTGGCTTTCACAAGGGACATAGTATCTTTGGCCTTGATTGAAACATATATTAGTGGCCATAAAAACAGCTTCACATTGCATTCATACTCCTAACAATCAGATTTCAGTTCTGTTGGTTGAATTATAAGAGGAGAAATATGGAAAGACTTTTCTTCAGATGATTGGAAGTACTAAAATCTCCACAAGGACAAAAGTGTCCATCTGACTGAATAAGATTTCAAATGGGGTAGTCTATTGGCCTTCTTCTTATTCAATTTAATAGGAATATATTATCTATGCCATAGAGTCACCATTTTTTCCTTCCTTCTCTTAATGGGTGTAAAATCTTGGTACTTATCTATGTCAGGACTGTGGCATATGTGTTGAGATCAGGCTTAGAAGAATGGTAACTAGATTGATTACAGTGAAAAGGAGAATTTAATAGTTTGTTGTATTCTCTTTCTTTGATATATATTATTTCTTTTGAATTTTCTTTTAACTGTAAGCCTCCCAGAGTTGTTGTGAAGTTGGGTGGCCTCAAAAGTGAAATATTGAATAGCATCAAGTACAGAGGGACTCAGCATATAAAGTAATCTCCTCGTTCAAATATTTGGGTGTCTTGGCCAACTTTTCAAGATAAAAAGCTTTACTAAGTACTAGATGCTCAATGGGAGTTATTCTCTCTCTCTCTTAATCAAGTAGGAGGTCAGTTAACATCTTTTCTACAAGTATTTTGGGGCAAATATTTGGAGTCATAGAGAACTTGTATAGGTCAGTGAGTTGGAAGTAGGATGAGAAAGTGAGTGTTGCTTGGGCCATGAATTTAAGTAGAAAGCTAAGGCTGTCTTCAATCTCTGTTAGAGTTCATTTGATACCCACTACAGAAGGTTAGCCACCTCTTGGAAGACTACCTAGTTAAATATTATTGGTACTATTGGGAAAAGAACTGATCGACAAACGTCAGATCATATTCTGCAAATGTATTCTTTGCCCTCACTAGAAGCACTGAGGCCCATAAGGACTAACACTGCAAGCCAGCTGAGGTGCTGGTATGATGATGGAATGATCCTTTTTCAACCAGCTTTCTTGGACTTCTGTGATATAGACCAATCAGAGATCAGCTTTCCAGGTTCAAATACAAGAGCCCAGTCAGCCCAGTTCAGTTGCCTGAGAGCTGTCAAGAGGTACACCACAAAGCAGCTTACTCTGCCTCTGAAGATGCCAGCCACGACTGCTGGTGAAATGACAGAAACAAAAGAAAACTAGACCGTGGCCATTCAACAGGAAAGCTCATCACTGCTTTATTGATGCCAGCTGTGAAAGCCTACATCAGTATATTGTCTTTATAATTGTCTTTCTACCACATATTATGTCAGTACTTTTTTGGCCTGTTCATGCTTTAGGAATCGGTCAGCTTCCTCCAAGAATCTGTAGAAGTGTCAGAAGGGTCAAGCCTATGGGCCGAAAACTCTGGAAGTTGAAGTCTACCCATCTGGTAGTTGCAGTTTGGGAAAAACCCCTGAAGAGGAATACCACTATAAAAACACAGCCAAAAAAAAAAAATCATACAGATTAAGAAGCAGTGTTAGATGAAATTAGATGCAGATTAAGAAGCAATTGTCAACACAACCTTTGAATATTTTATTATAAAGATTTCCAATATTTTAAATGATCAAAACTGATTATTTAAAACCCTCATCCCTAGTTTTTATATACTTGCTATTGTTCAATATGTTCAATCAAACCTTTACTGGCATTCAAAGGATGAAAAAGGAAGTATAAAAACACACAGTTACATATCGAAAATTAATCAGAGGGGTACCCCTACTCTTTGTGGAAATGGTTTGTGTTTTGAGTACTTCTTCCAAGAATTTAGCAACAATTCTGGTAATTGCAGGCACGGCGTCTCTCAATAAATTTTGGCAGGATGAGACAGTGTTTCATGGGTATGTGCCCTGCAAAGGTTTTAAAAGCAGTTCGTAGCAGAGAGCCTCAACTAAGTGGCAGTCAAAAATTATATGGTGGATTGTATCGGGAGTGCCGCAAGAACAGAGCCTCTCGTGATTGGGGATGTGTTTATACCTTCCAAAAAGTACCTCAGAAGGAAAAGAGTTTACTCTGGCCAAAAAGAAGGCCCTACGCTGAGATGGAACCTCAAGATCATACAAATAATGTGCCATTTTACCCAAGTAAGTTTCAATACCAAGCATGGCAGGCGAACAAACGTGGGGTTGAGCAGATCTGAGTATATACTTGCTATTGATAATCATATATCAGATGAAATGGATGAAATCATACATTAAAACATTTGCTATTCTTCCGTGATTTTGCTGCAGCAGACTAATATTACTACCTCTCCAAAGTTCCGTTCAGAGGGACTTGAATGCATTTAGACTGCTTCTCAAAGTTTATAATAGGAAACGATAATGGTGATATCAAACTGCTTTCAACTGAGAAGTCAGGTAAAAGATACCATAATAACTAACCTACAGAAAAATCATATTAGAAGAGGATACAATAAAACTAGTTCCACAAAATTGGATCCTTCCATCCTTCCACTGGCTTGCAGATACTTGAGGCAACAGGGTCATTTTCTTAAGGTCTTATGGCTGAATTACTCAGTTTTGCTGTCCCCAGTAAAGGTTGTCTGAGCAAAGATAGTGAAATGCTAGGAATTTACAGGGCAAGGATTATTATATGCTGTATAATTTATGATCAGGAAATAAAGTGAAGCATGTAGGTAGGAAAGGCAACTTATCAACTAGGCCGGAGGGAAAACCTGGCTGGTAAGGGGGCAGTTACTTTACAGAGCTAAAAATATAAACATTAAAAGAAAATTTCTACAGGGCAAATTGTGATGAAAACAGTTTATTGTTCCTCAGTAAATCATCATCCATTGCACAGTAGTAAGAAGTGAAATGGGCTAAGGAAGGCTAGAGCGCTAGCGGCAGGAGCTGTGTGTTCATGCAGGCTACAACAGTGATTGAAAGGCTAAATTACAGTGAAGCTTGTATTCTGTCTTTTTGCCTCCCACGTAACATAATGTTAACAAAATGACATGATGGCTAGCCAAGTCTAAAGAGGAAAACAATGTTTGCTAATGGATAGAGCGGAATACCTCACCTAATTCTGCTCCATCAGTCCTATCAGTTGGGGGAATGCAACTACAGAGCCCCAAATGTAGTGAAGAAACCAGTAGGAGAGAAAAAGGGACTTCCTGAGGTTGTTGCCCAAACAAACAAACAAGCAGGTGCCTAAATACTATTCAGTTTACAACTATTTCCTCGAAGTCATTACACGTTAAATAAATCCTATTATTATGGAATCTGTAACCCCAATTATTATTTTGCAAGATATAATTATAGATCATTAAAACAGCATAGTTACCATTTTCCCATTCAGTCTCTTTCTTTCTCTGCACACATATGTTCTTCTCCCTATATATAGTTTTTCAGTTATAGAAAGAGCAATAGTTAACTTTTCTCCTCCACAAACATATAAACAACAATCCATAATTAAGACTCACTTCCCAAAATAAAAGCTAGATCAAAAGCCGAAAATGTTTAATGTAACATAGTATGTAACTTTTACATTTTTGTATTATCTATTGCCACCCAGCCCTTTTTAAGCCAATATGACTGTAGATTATTAAAGGTATAGACTATATATTAGTGCCTATAAAATGGCTTGTATTGTACTTCAACTGGAAGTGTAAAATCATCCCAATCAGTTGTATGAATTTTTTAGTTAGTGATCTTATATGTTTCCCACTAATGTTTCTTTAGCACTTAAAAATCAGGGTACTTGTTAGATATGCTGATTTCACAACATCCCATTTAGTAAATCACAAAAGAGCTAAGCATTTCTTCTTTTTAACAATGACTCCAAGGCAGATTACAGAAACGATTGTAGATCATGTGTAACTGGGATATCAGATGTTTCCAGTATCTACTGAACAGCAATAGCTATATCTGATAGACCTAATTAGACATGCCCCACAATAAAATCTAAAAAAAGAAAGGAACCTATAAAAAAAATAAGTATATTGTACATTGTATCAGAAATGGTTTTACATTAAGACTTGTGTGGCAATGAAGTGATCCCAAACTGGTGGAAGGTTGGAGTTCTAAGGATTTGTTGCAATCTTTGAATAAGCATTAATTTACAAATGACCGGTTATATCAAATATCCTTAATATTTGCTATGGAGAAGTATGTATTTCTTTGTATAGGAACAAAGGGAAGTAGCATTCCCAACTTGAGAACTGAAATGATTCCAATCTATAGACTTCTAGCAAAGGCAGGGGAAGTTGAAATCAGTATTTTAATGATAACCATTGGAAATCTTTTCTAAAACCACCATATTATTAGAAGGTATTCTTCAATGTTTTTTAATGTCCAAAGAAAAACTTATGAATTGAGAAGAATCTGTCAGGTTCAGCCCGGCATGGTACGTGCCATTCCACCTGGTCAGTTTCAATGCCCCAGGCTCAGGCAGCCAAAAGAGGAAGCAACCAAACCGCACGTAAATTACCAACAGGTGGTGGCAATCAACCAAAGGCGGAATTTGAATACATTGTAACCATGGATTTCCCCAACCGCTGCAGGCAAGCAATCAACAATGGAAACAGAAGCTCCACAGCTCAAGCAGCGATTGCCAACCCATTAAGAGCAATTACGAGCTCGCCCGCACGAGAACCGCCATGCCAGCACAGCGACCATGAACAAAGGACCATGGCTGAACCTGCCATCTGGAAGAGGGGAGGGGGACGCCGCGGGCAAGGGAAACCCAAGTATGGGCAGGGGCGGAAGCCAGCAGGGTCTTATGGAGCGCGGGAAGGGAACCCTATATAAACTAATGTAAATGTATCAAAGCCAGTTCTGGCTTTGTCTGTAACCGCGTGCATTACACCCGAGTAAACTATTTTTGTCTGAACCTGTGTTTCGCGAGGGTTTCATTCGGCGCTGAATGCGGCAACTCTTACAGAATCCATGGTTTATCTAATCTGTGATGTATGGCAGTGTCTGATATACCTAAATTATGCTTCTTCAGTCCTCCTTTAATAGATAGTTCTGTGCCTCCTAAAGGCTGTCTCCATTTGCACCTAATAATAGACCAACCTTTTTTTTTCTGTTGTGTCCCCATGACATTGCCTTTATCTCATCCCCGGGCCATGAGTGAGACATCCTTAGCTGTACTGGAGTTAAAGTAGTAAATTTCCCACTTAATCCAACATTGCCCAAGGGCACCCTCAAGATGTGTAAAATTGGTTAGGCTTTGGCATCTATTACCTTGGAAGGAAATCAATTGATGTTATTTTCAAACAAATTATGTTATCACTTAATTGGGCCTAGATTCTATTATCACTGTATATAGTGAATCAAATGTTCTCTCTTTTGCTACTGACATCCTTTAATGTGTTTGAGAAAATGTAGGTAGTGAATTTATACTCTGGATGTGGATACATTTTCTGGTTTCTTGACTATTGTCAATATTAAACACAGAATTAATATTTCAAATATTCCCTAATATGGAATAAATATAGTTTCTTACTCTGCTTGAAGTATATCAACACTTTATAAGGGTTCAATTCTCATTCTTAGTATTTCTCCCTCAACCTTCAGAATGAACCAGGAAAAATCTTCTTTTGTAAGAATGTATAAATAATCAAAACTGATTTTGTTTACTACACTGATGTTTTGTGGCCCAGAATGTATTAATATAAAAAAGTATTTTTCTTGCAATGGCAAGACATCAGAGTGTTGGGTCAATTGCATGAAGATTTTTTTTTTAATATTACAAACAATAATCTATCTATCCAGCTATACCCTTTACCATCTGTTCCATCCCCCAAAAATGGTAGACTAATAATACAATAATTCATGTTTTATGTGGAAACTCCATGATCATACAGTTATTTTTTACTGAATATTGGTTATTTCAAGCTTTTTTTTTTGCAAAATCCCTTGTTGAAAGTTGTTATGCATCATTTTTTATTATTAATATAACAAAATAAATGTAAAAATCTTCATTGAACTAAGCTGCTAAAAGTTTAGCTTCTTCACTGCCTTTTTTTGGCTGACTTTGGTAGATTCCTTACTCTCGTAATTTTATGTAGCCATTATTAAAATTCTTATGGATAATTATCTCAGGGATAATGCATTAATTTTAGTATCTTTGCTTGCTAAAAACAAATAAACACATTTGCTGCTTATGTAATAAGAATCTGGAAGAACTGGGGCAGGGCTAAGTTTTTACCCGTTAAAATGTGAAAATAAGTTAAAATAGAATTAAGTGAATCCTTCTTCTTTCTTTTTTCCTGAGTTGTTTGCTGTATATTGAAACTTAATGTTTTCCTTACACAATTTCCTCAATATTTAGTTATGACACTATGGGGAAGAACCAACTCCATCCAACTCTCTTGCCTCAAACCCCAATTCTTATTTCTGAGACCACCTTGGAAATCAGTAACATAATTCTGTTAGATAACAGATAGCAGGTCCAGTATGAAAGTTTATGTACTTTAGTTTGAAGCAAAAACACTTTCTCAGCTAACTCTGATTTAGGTTGTTTTTAATCCTACTTCAAACTTCCAAATAATAGGCAAAGCAAATTTAGGGCGATCTGAAACTTTTTCAAGTGTGAGGCTGCACCTGTAATGTGTGCATATCACCATTTCACATACAGTCCACTTTCACTCCCTTTCCACCCCTAACTCCTATAGATATACATGCAAACGTTGCACTCCCACTTCCCAAACAACTTCTCCATGCCAATCCACACACTAGCCCTTCTTGAGACATCTGGCAGGATCTGGGGAGGGTGGGGGGAGGTAAGCTAATCTCCTTTACTTTTAGTGACTCTGCACAAGGACACAAGAATGCTAGGCATCCTTCCAGAATCATTGCTTCAAGTCTATAGGCTATCACAAAGAAGAGGGAAGTAACATAATTCCTTTCCCTCCCATTAAGCTTGCTTTTGTAGTTGGGGGCAGGATGCAGCCAGTACTGGTTTGTTAAGGGCTTTCAGATCAGATGGCATTATAAAGTTGATGATGAAGATGATGACAAAGTCAGGAAGACTAAAATAGGAGGCAGTGTTTTAAAGCTAGATACAAATGCTATAACCTACTTGCAGGAAAATGGATTGCCTATTAGAAAAAAGAAAACTTATCTAGTCTTTCTATATAACGTGCTTTTACTAAAATATTTGCTGATAAAGATTAAAAAGAAAAAGAAAAAAAATATAAGCAGCTAAGTACTGTCTCATTTTCAGGTAGTCTAAATAATTCTTCCAAAGGGCTCTTAACAGCCAGCTAGATGAATATAACCAGATGAAATTGGATTATTTATAAAAGTATGCATGCATACTAGAATTGATTTGGAAATTGTCTTATAACAAGCATCTCACTTATTTGAAAAACAATAAGGATTCTTTTCCTAAATATTCCCTCTCAGTAGTCAACAGACTTAATTCTTGTTTATGTGATTAGATATCTAATGCATTCCAAAGACACTTAGCTGGTTAGAGTAAGTTAAATAGTACTGAATTCCTTTTTCTTAAATGTGATGATACCTCTATACATTGACATCACCAGATGGAATACATAGAAATAAAATTTACTATATTATTGCTAAAAGGAGGTGGAGGAGCTCAATTATAGTATCAAATATATGTCCAGGTGTTGACTGTGGAGCAGATCCTGAACTGCTCATGTGCAAGCTCCAAGTCAAGCTAAAGAAGAAGAAAGCCAGTCAGTTTCCAAGATATAATCTTGAGCTAATACCCACCATTTTCAAGGAGAACATTAGGAATCACTTCGAAGTCCTGAACCTCATTGATAGAGAACCAGAGGAATTATGGAATGAACTTAAAGAAGTCATTAAAGTTGAATGTGAAAAGAGACTGTGAAAAATGAAGAAAGAGAGGAGAGCCAACTGGATGTCACTACAAATTGTGGAAATTCCCAAGAAGCCAAAGCCAAGAAAAACAAAAATTTCAAAAAGGAACTTAACAAAGAGTTTAAGAGAATTGTTAGAAGAGACAAGAAGCGGTATTACAACAATATCTGTAAATACATTGAAGATGGAAACAGACATGAAAAAACAAGGAAAGTCTTTCAAAAGATTTCTGAACTCAGAAGGAAATTCCAACTTCAAATTGGTATGCTAAAGGATGCCAATGGACAGATAGTAACCTATTCAAAGGAGATCGAAGGAAGATGGAAGGAGTATACTGAAACACTATATAGTAGAGATGTCAACATCCAAGATACCCTAGAAGATATTCCTTCTTTACTTACAAGAACCTCTAGTACTAGAAGATCAAGTTAGATCATCACTCTGGTAATTACCAAGTTGGAAGGCTACAGGGATTGATGGAATACTCACTGAAATATGGCAGGCATCAGAAGAAGAATCAGTCAAGGTTCTAACCAATTTATGCCAGCAAATCTGAAGAACGACACAGTGACCAACTGATTGGAAGAGGTTAGTCTACATTCCAATGCCAAAAAAGTGAGATTTAACAGAGTGTGCAAACTACCGTACAGTATCCTTAATTTCACATTCTAGCAAAATCATGCTTAGGATCATCCAACAGAGATTACAGCCCTACATGGAAAAAAAGATTACAGATGTTCAAGCTGGCTTTAGAAAAGGCCGAGGAACATGAGACATTATTGCTGATGCATGTTAGATAATTGAGAAAGAAGTCAGTATATGCTTTATTGATTACAGAAAAGCCTTTCATTGTGTCAATCATGTCAAGCTGTGGAAAGTAGTCAGAAAAATGGAAATCCCAGAAGATCTCATTGTCCTCATGAGAAACTTATATACAGGTCAGGAAGCCACAGTATGGACAGAACATGGTAAAACAGACTGGATCCAGGTTGGCAGAGGAGTGCGACAAGGCTGCATACTCTTCCCTTATTTATTCAACTTATACGCTGAATATATATTAAGGGAAGCTGGATTGGAAGGAGATGAGTGTGGTTTTAAAATTGGAGGAAGAAACATCAATAACCTGTGCTATATTGTTGACACTACCCTTATAGCTGAAAATGCAAAGGATCTGCAAGCCCTAGTACTAAAAGAGCACAGTGAAAAAATGGGACTAAAATTAAATATAAAGAAGACCAAACTAATGACAACAGGTAGAATAACCAACCTTAGAATTGACAATGAAGAAATTGAAGTAGTGAATAGCTTCTGCCTTTTAGGATCAACCATCAACAGTAAAGAAACAAGCAGTCAAGAAATACAGGTAGTCACCAGTTTAAGAATGTGTTCTGTTCCTAAGGTCTACCCTTAAATCGAATTGTATGCAAGTTGGAACAGTATTATTGCATAATACTGTATAAGTAGTATTGTGTAATGAACTCAAACCATTGTGTATTTAATTGAATCATTGTGTATTTAACTCGAACTTTGCTACAATAGGCTCTGTTTTTAATCTGGGTTGTCAGTAAATAGGCGTTCTTAATCTGGGAACTACCTGTATGCCATGGGCTAGCACTTGGTAGAGCAGCCATGAAGGATTTGAAAAAGATATACAAATGCTATGATGTGTCTATACTTACAAAGATCAGAATCATGCAAGCCATGGTATTCCCTGTAATACTCCATGGAAGCAAAAGTTGGACTTTAAAGAAGCAGGATAGGAACAGTATTGATGCCTTTGAACTTTGGTGTTGGAGAAGACTCCTAAGAATACCATGGACAGCGAAGAAAATGGATTATCGAACAAATCAACTCAGAGTTGATTTCTCTTCTGTTCTCTTCTATTGCAACTCCGAGTTGTCACTTGAGGCACAAATCACCAGACTCAAATCATTCTACTTTGGACATGTTATGTAAAGATCCAGCTCTCTGGAAAAGGCTCTAATGCTGCGAAAGATGGAAGGAAAGAGAAGAGGATGACCAGCAGCAAGGTGGATGGATTCAGTTACAGTGGCAATGAGTGCACCATTGGGAGACTAGAAAGATCAGGTTAGGGATAGATCACCATGGAGAAAATCTATCTATGCAGTCACTAGAAGTTCAAAACGACTTGAAGGCACATAATCAATTTTAAAAAATAGGATGCTAATAGTTAATCATCTATTAATTCAGCAGCTGATTTTAGCATGCATGTTCATTGCATACTGTGTGTCATTTGGGAATGAGCCTTCCCAATTTGATTTTTCCTATTTGCTTCCCGTTCAAACAGTATTTTTTATGAAGACAGTTCAAGTATCAGACTAGGTGAGGAGTGCTGGGTAATGAAATGTTTGGAGAAGGTATAGGAATGTGAAGTTGGTGGCATATCAAAGGATAAAGGGAGCTTATTTATTGTCTGACAAGGTCCCATCATCTGTAATATTGTCACATTATGCCTGGAAAAGATGTAAATGTCAGTAGAACACTGTAGTTGAAGTCAGTGGAGGAGAACCTCTTCAAGGACTCAATTTCTTACCAAATTGAATCAGGGTTATATTTTTTGCAACCAGTAAGCAAATTTCATTTTCCAGCTTTGTTTAAAAAAGGAAAAAGAGAGGGAGGGAGGGAAGGAAGGAGACAAGGAGGGAGGAAACAAAGGGGAGGGGGGACCCCACAAACCATATCTATTATATGGTAAACATTTTTCAATGTATCAATAATTTCTAAAATTTGTATTGATTCCAGTATGAAGTTAAAAGCAGGTGATTTCAGTACTACAGGCTTTTATGACAGTAGATAAATTAATAATGGATATTGGATTACATTTCAACTCAGATTTCTTGCAAACCATCCTAACAACTGTAATAATCTTTCCTCTGTCCTTCTACTGTTTATATTCCTTCAGTTTATCCTTTGTTGCTTAGACCAATACAGCACTATTAGCATCATTTCATTAACTTCTGTAAACATCTAAAATTCTGTAAAATAAATTTACACTTCCTATAAATCATAAAAATAATCCAAAAATAGTTTTACACTCCCTTTTAAAATCACTGATTCTATGCTTTGCATCCTTATTAAAACCAAGCTGTTAACTGAGAAAAATGTATCTAAAAGCCTATTTTTTTCTAGTTTGGATCTTATTTCAAAGCAACCTGTTTTAATGGCTTCGATGGAACTCCATCCTTACCAATATTTGCTTCTCTTGGGCACGTGCCTACAGTTGAGCTTAACAAAAAGAAATAAGCAATTGTCAAGAAGGATAATGAGCAAATAGCATCCTTACATAGAAGTGGCCAGGTCACTTTGGAGGCCTAATTTAAGACCCTAAAAAGTCAGAAATAAATTAGCAACTAAGATATTTTCTCTAGGTGGAAGCAAGTGTCACTGAGTGTAGGTAAAAATTCCAAAGCTGCAAATAATGCTTTTATTTAATTACATGCCTGAATAAGTCAAAGACACTGTGAGGGCTCCAGGCCTTTTGCTACTCTTGTTTAATGGCTAGGGCCGCAAAGTGCTTATCATATGGATTTTCTTATTAAGTCATTTATATTTGATAATAAATTAAACCTGAGAAATGCAACATTTATCAGTAATTCTCCTTACCTATATTCATTTCTGGTATAGCCTGGAATCAACATATTCATTTGAGTGTGAATATGTTGATTTTATATTCACTGAGTGTGAAATGGAATATGGTATAGAGCCAAACTGCTCACTGAACTTTCATCATTATTATTTTTTTTTTTGGCCTCTCAAAATTTGGAAAGATAGATTTAGAGTTCTGGACAAAGCCTATCTCTGGAATTATACCATTAAACGCAGGAGTTATGTTTCAGAAAGGGATTTTTGTAGGCCTTATATTGCTGTCTCAGTATCAAAAAGAACCTTCCTATTTAGAACATGAATGGAACCAAGAATTATTTCTGATTATTTTATATGTAGGTACTGCAAAGTGGAATCTGTATGTAAAATGAAGATCCCTTTTTTCCTAAACTTCCCTCTATTCAGGATCCTATTTTGTTCTGTTCACTGGAATTTTTCATGGTGCTTCCTTTAAAACAAACAAATAAATGAACAAAAACACTATTAAAATATGTCACCTTTGCCAAAGTATACACTGATGTGTCCATAAAGTCACCAGCATTTGGCTTTTTAGTTAAGGAGACTTAACTATTAATTTTTAAATTTTCTTTCCTGCCTCACTCCTTTGTGATATACTTGCTGTCCATACTTGTTACAGAAGAAGTGAACTGCTACGATTCAGCCCTCACACACAGGATGCAATGAGTTGCTTTCATGAGATGTGCTTGTAATTTGGTCTCAAGGTTTGGATTGTTGCCCATTTGCCAACTCCATGCAAAGAGGATGGACACCTAGAAGCTTCTTATTTAATTAAGACGCCTATGCACAGGCACAACTGCCATTCAGTGAAAAGATATAAGGATTGGATTTGTCAGAAAGCAGAGGAGGCTATGTGGATTGGCAGTGCCATATATACCAAGGAGCAAGAAATTGAAGTCACTGGAGGAAAGCAGGCACAGAGTTCGCAAGAGGATTCCTGGAGGAAGGAGGAATGTGCAACTGAGGAACCAGCAGCTGACAGAAGGATCAGAAAGAGAGATCTGTGGAATAGACTGGCTGGTGAAAAGAACTAGGGCTGAAGTGGGAAGGACAGACCAGGAGTTAGTGTGAAAAAGGGTGACCAAGGTCATGGAGTCCCAGCAAAGATTTATTTTACCCTCTTTCCATTCTCCCCTCAAGGTGTAGAGCAAGCCCACAAATGAAAGTACTGTTAAGTTGGGTAAAGGAGAAAGCATAACAAAGCAGTAAAAACTTCTGTACATGTGTGTATGTATGTATATATGTATGTATGTATAGTAGTTTGTTACAGAGGCCACTCTATGATAAGAACAAGCTCAAACAATTTGCTTGAAAAGTACTATAACAGTATATAGCACTTTAGTTTGGAGAAGTAACTGTATATAACTGGATGAGTTCCTGCCCCACCCTCTGATATGCATAAATCAAATTAATGATTGTAATAATTGCATATGTAATTTCATACATGGGGCTTTTTGGTACAAAGTGCAATGTATACTAGTGAAGCTGATTCATGGCTTACCGAGGGGGTTAAGTTTTTTTTACAACATAGTCCTACCACATCTGTGTTTTCAGAACACAATGTTGGCATACTATCTATAGCCAAACATTCAAGTTTCTTCCATTGCAGTTCAGCTTTTTCAACGTTCTCTCCCAGTCCTTGAAATACGTCACAGCTTATGTGGGTAACATTTAGTGGTAGAAGTCTAATAATTCTTTAATACTTTTCAAATTATAATCCATGCCTCTGATGAACCCTGAACACTGTGCACTATGTGAATCATCTATACTTTTATCAATAGCAGTGGAAAATGTTTTGAAATCTTCTCCTATTTGATCCAACTGTTTCTTCACATTATCTGCTAAAGCCGTAATCCTGGGAGCAACTGTGTTAGCAGATTGTCTCATGCCTTCAGAAACTTTCTTCTTTCCAGGACTGAGTATTTTCTTCACCTATCAAGACATTCTTTTTCAAATATATCTTCTGAAAAAGGTCACAATGAATTAGCTGTCATTTCACTTACTACAAAACTTGTTCTTGCTGAATCTTCTCTAGACTTGTTAAGGCTTGGGGGGGGGAAAAAAAAGATTGCCTGACAAATTCTACTTTAAATTGCAGAATTTTTTCCTCTTGAATTTTTTCATGATTTCATATTTTTCGCAATGCATTGAGTCATAGTACTGATGAATGTTATATTCCTAGGGAACAGTGACCATTTGCTGAGAAATAAGGGACTGCATTTTATCTTTCAAAACTGTGAAAAAATATAAATTCTCTCATTTGTCTTGGAAAACTCTTATTTCTTCCACAACTGTTTTTTTTTTTTTTAATACCAAACACATTAGAACTGGTGATGCCATCTAAAATCAGCAATCTGTTATATAGCAAATTGTTTAAAAGGCATCCAAAGATAATTTGTGCAGTCTTGTGATACACATCAAAAAGACTGCTGCACAGAATTGTACAACTATACTTCACTTTTACTCTGTATTGTTTTCAGTACTATTGTTGATTAATTTAATATTGTTGTGGGCTGGAGAAAATGACTTGGAAGACTATAGGTTTGAGACCCTGTCCTATAGCTTCTTGTCCAGATAATAAATATTATCGAATGTGAATATAATTATCTTGCAACAATGATAGCTAGATTAATTGTAATGTTAGAGATTCTATTAAATATTCTTATTATATAAGAGAAAAGACCATTATAGCCACTGTATGGGGAGACCTGATTCAAGTCCTCCCTCCACCATGAGGCTCACATGATGTCTTTGGGCTAGTCACTCTGTCTTAGCCCAACCTACTTCACAGAATTGCTATTGGAGGAGGAGATGCCACTTTGACCTCCTGGGGGAAGGGCAGGATATAAATCTTACAAATGAATAAAATAAATTATATAGTCAGTCAAGAGGTAGCATTAAAAGAAGTGCTCTGTTTTTGCCTGAGTGAGACAAACTTCTGTATAAATGATCAGAGAGTATGTAAAAAGTTGTTTCTTAAAGAGCTATATCAACAAAACCCTGCTTCTGTGCTAAATTACCAGAATGAATATTTGGCTTGTCAAAGTCTTTTTTTTCCAATTTGTTTTAGGTATACTTGTTATCTCATTTTCCTTTCCTTCTTTTTACCCTGCCCTGCTGTCAACTGCCTTGCCCTTCTCTTATCCACCTTGCTAAGTTCTCTCCGCTTTCTGGCTGCCTACTTGCATTCATTATCCACTTAACCTCTTCCTTGATCTTTTTCATAACTGATCTAAAGGCTCATTAGCACTGTGAAATTCTCTTTGGTTCCTTCTTGTAAAAACATATTATTGAGTGTCAGAAACATCCATAATGTGGGATTGCACAGGTTGGAGAGCTGGGAAACCATTGGCTACTTGACCAAAATTAAGTCTAAACAAGGTTCCAGATATTTTCTAGTTTGTTATAGTCTGCTCCCCACCTTCCCCGCACTTCTATTTTCTCTTCCTGTAGCAATGGCCACCTTTTTATGCCACTGGGCATGTTCTATTTTCATGTAGCTACTGATAGGCATCCTCCCCCAACTCTTTTGAATGCTCCTCTAAACACTGTTTCCCCAAGCCTGTTATTATTACTTTTCTTTGTGAAGATATAATTATTTTGGCTGCATAAGAAAAATCATTGAACTAAATTAGCTATTTAGCATATCTACCTCATACCTGGTACTTAGGAGTGGCAGAACATTAGGTTTTCTTCAAACAAAATTCATGATCTTTCAATAAAACACATATTTAGATGCAATGGATTTGTACTGAAAAATTTTCAGTGGTTTTACTGGCCAAATATAACATTTTTGAAAGTATCCAGACTTCCCCTTTTTCCTTTTTAAATAGATTGCATCCCTTCCCATGTCTTCTGAATCATAAACGTAGACGTTAAACTGCTTGTGAAAGTGGATTAAATTCTGTTTGCATAGCAATAACAGAAAAATGCATTTCCTTTTTCATCTTATAACACACATATCACATTGATTTGTAGATGCAATCATTCTCTGTTCCAAAACCAGGATCCAAGAAACATTAAAAATTAAGTATTTAACAATAAAGATTAACACTGAATTTGTATTCCTCCCATTCTCTTATAGAGCATTAATGACACAGACATTTCAGATAAGCCCGCTGGTAAAAGCCATACTATACTTTTGTTGTTCCCTTCAATATCAAAAGCACAATATGCTAGAATTATATTAAAACAAGTGGAGATTATGCAGCATCAGTACTTGAAGGAACTAGAATTACTACTAGCATTTCACCTAAGGGAAAATTAGAAGTGAACATAGAAATCCAGTTCAGAGAGAGAGAGACAGAGAGAGAAAGATTTGTCTATATCTGTATCTATATCACCAGAAAGGATGGTAAGTCAGTCTGCCACTTGGTCAGTAGATAGATGATTGAAAACATGACATTCTTTGAATTGCAGAAAAGAGACTGAAGACTGAATTAAATTAAAAAGATGCAGGAAAAAAGGCCTGGATTGATATTTTAAGGGCCGCATTGAGCATTCCCAGAGTAGAAGAAATATCTGGTTTCTCTTGAGAGCAGGTGGCAATCTGAACATTATTTTATATTCTATCCTAAAAAATATGCAGAATGAAAATAAAGTAGCATCTTCCAACTGATGTTTTCAGCTGTACACACAAAATCTACCCAAAAAACAATCTAGAATGATAGATATATAGCTGAGGGGTGTGATTATTTCAATTCATTGCAAGGAACTAATAAGAAGTGAAGAAAAATAGATCCAAGTTGACAATTTTGGAAAAGAAATAACTCATTTGTTTATTCCACTGATGGATTTTCTATTTTCTCTTGTGTGTAAAGCTGTTAGATTTAGAATGTCATTCATCCTTCCATTGTGGAAGTGTAATATTATTTTAGGTATAGTCTTGGAATCAGCAAAACTGATAAAATATTTATTAGATTTCAGATGATTGAAGCCTTAAGATCTTCTCCAGTGGTAACTACAGAAACAAACCCAAGTGCTTCACAATATTTATTACATTCTAAGATTATTTATTCTGGACACAAAATGTGCTATGGAAAACAAATTACAGTTGGATATAACAGCAAAAGAGAGATTGTTCTGTAAACTTTAAGGATTGGCAGGTATTAATGTTATTTATGTTGTAGAAAAGTCCACTTGGATGCATTGATTGATAATGCCTATCTCATTAATGTGAAGGATTTTCAATATTCATCAGTTAAAATTAACCTTTTCTTCTTTCAGCCTATACTTACACACATATACCAGCAATGCTAAAGTGGACATGTGTTGGATGCCACACCACCTACTTCTTTTCAGATACATATATGCCATCCACTTTAGGAAAACCCTGTTGTCTCAGATGGTGCTACCCATTGTTGAGCTATTACATTACTTCCTTTTTCTTCCTTGAGTCCATTCCTTTTTTTTTCCCCTGTCATGTTGGCATTGCATACACTTTTGTGTGTGTGTGTGTGTGCACCTTCAAGTTGGTGTTGACTCCTTGCAACTGCCTGGATTAATCCCTGCAATTTTCTTGGCAAGGTTTTTTGGAAGTGGTTTGCCCTTGCCTTCTTCCTAGGGCTGAGAGAGAGTGAGTGGGCCAAGGTCCCTGTCAGCCCTCCCAGGTAAACCAGACAGGAAACAAGACAAGATGAGCTAATACTACTTTATTGTAAGGTTCCATTTATTTATTTATTTATTTATTTATTTAATTTGATTTGTCCCCGCCCATCTCCCCTACAACGGGAGATTAACAGAATCTTGCAAGTCTGAAAGCACAAATCTTCCGCCCTCCCTATTTACCACCTGTGTAGTTAGGGCGGGTCTTTCCTAAGTTTCTTTCTTTGACCATTACCCAGCTGTGGACTCCTTTCTCTTTTATCTGATTGTTCCCTTGACAGCATCTCTTTCCCCTGCTATCCAAGGCTACCCTCACATTCCATTACAGTTCCCCAATTGGCTTTGTGCCTAAGGTGGGACTAGAACTTACCGTCTTCTGGTTTCTAGCCTGGTGCCTTAACTGCTACACTAAACTGGCTCTACTGCATATACATATATATTTAGAAATCAGTTCTAAACATTAAGACATCTTCAAGATAAATTAATTAGTTGCCACAAACAGACAACCCTGTTTTTGAGTTGTACTTAGGTCTGCCAGACATAGGCTGCAAAAGATCCCACATTATTAAATTAAATCATCTTATTTATTTTCAGTTAAAAGGGTAAGGCTCACTCTGGGCACAAATACTTTTTCCTTTGCTTTGACCACAAATGCCTTACATATCTATGTTCTAGACTGTAGGAAACACTCAATGACAGCAACATTGTTCTGTTTCTCTTTGCTGTCATCTAGTGATTGTCTCGATTTTTGCTGCTCAGATCTGATAGCTCAAGTTGTACCACTTCAGAATTACGTGAGGTCTTCCATGACAATATATTCTTCCTCACACATTTTCTCCTAGAACTGTAGTATTAGGATAAAGGCTAACCTAGATCACTTCTCTGTATTTTTTTTCCCAAGCTGCAATGAAAACAGCGGAACTTTGAGCCAAATTTCATAAGGCCTCAAAACTAGCTTGACTCCCTGCGAGTCAGAATGAAACCTGAGTAAAGAATCTGGGATTCAATTCAGAGGACAATGTTTGGATTAGAACTCAGTGGTGCTTGAGTATTTGTTCCTTTGGTTTGCCCTAAATAAATAAATAGTTATGATTTGTTCCTAGAAGCAAAAATAAATACATTTATTTATGGTGAAATCTTATCCTCTACTCACTGTGGCATGACCTGGCTTCCACTGTTTGTATGTGTGTTCACTGTTTCTCTGTGCATAGAACAGATGGATACACATTACATCATCACACAGGATTTCATGCATCAACTGTCCATTATGAATGGTATATCTTGAATTAATAATGTGCTATTTGTATTTATTTAGGAGGCATTACATTAATCTGTTAATCAAAATGGAGAAATAGTGAGTTAACTGATCACAGAAAAACTGCGTGACTCCAATTAACTGGGCCCATCCTTTCTACTATGCAATGACTTGTATCTCTGCTCTCTATTTTTTCCTTAAGTAGCATGTTTAATTTCCCATTGCCACTGAAAGACCCTTGCAGCATGGTGGACAAGTGCCAAGAGGCAAGAAAAGACAGATGGCTCTGGGTATTTGAATAGATGAAGCATTATAGTAAACCATTCTGAAGGTTTGTAAGGAATTTGCTACTTTGCAATGAATTCTGCATAAAGCCCATACTTTTTTGTTGTTGTTGTTGTTTAGTCGTTAAGTCGTGTCCGACTCTTCGTGACCCCATGAACCATATTGCGCCAGGCCTTCCTATCTTTCACTGCCTCCCTGAGTTTGCTCAATTTCATGCTCATTGCTTCAGTGATGCTATCCAGCCATCTAATCCTCTGCCGTCCTCTTCTCCTTTGGCCTTCCATCTTTCCCAGCATCAGGGTCTTTTCCAAAGAGTCCTCTCTTCGCATTAAGTGACCAAAGTATCTGAGCTTGAGCTTCATTATCAATCCTTCCAATGAGCAATCAGAGTTGATTTCCTTTAAGATTGACTGGTTTGACCTCCTAGCAGTCCAGGGGACTCTTAAGAGTCTTCTCCAGCACCACAGTTCAAAGGCATCAATTCTTCGGCGTTCAGCCTTCTTTATGGTCCAGCTCTCACAGCCATACATTACTACTGGAAAAACCATAGCTTTGACTATGCGGATCTTTGTCGGCAAGGTGACGTCTCTGCTTTTTAATATGCTAGCTAGGTTTGCCATAGCTTTCCTCCCAAGGAGCAAGCGTCTTTTAATTTCATGGCTGCAGTCTCCGTCTGCGGTGATCCTGGAGCCCAAATAAATGAAGTCTGTTACTGCTTCCATTTCTACCCCTTCTATTTGCCAGGGATTGATGGGTCCAGATGCCATGATCTTAGTTTTTTTAATGTTGAGTTTCAAGCCAGCTTTCGCACTCTCCTCTTTCACCCTCATCAAGAGGCTCTTTAGTTCTTCTTCACTTTCTGCCATTAGGGTGGTATCGTCTGCATATCTGAGGTTATTGATGTTTCTCCCTGCAATCTTAATTCCGGCTTGTGATTCTTCCAGCCTGGCATTTCTCATGATGTACTCTGCATATAGGTTAAATAAGCAGGGTGACAGTATACAGCCTTGTCGTACTCCTTTCCCTATTTTGAACCAATCGGTTGTTCCATGACCGGTTCTAACTGTTGCTTCTTGGCCCGCATACAGATTTCTCAGGAGACAGGTAAGGTGGTCTGGTATCCCCATCTCTTTAAGAATTTGCCACAGTTTGTTGTGATCCACACAATCAAAGGCTTTTGCATAGTCAATGAAGCAGAAGTAGATGCTTTTCTGGAACTCTCGTGCTTTCTCCATGATCCAGCGAATGTTGGCAATTTGATCTCTAGTTCCTCTGCCTCTTTGAAACCCAGCTTGTACATCCGGTAGTTCTCGGTTCACGTACTGCTGAAGCCTAGCTTGTAGGATTTTGAGCATAACCTTGCTAGCATGTGAAATGAGTGCAATTGTGTGATAGTTTGAGCATTCTTTGGCATTGCCCTTCTTTGGAATTGGAACGTAAACTGACCTTTTCCAATCTCGTGGCCACTGTTGCGTTTTCCAAACTTGCTGGCATATTGAGTGCAGCACTTTAACAGCATCGTCTTTTAGTATTTTAAATAACTCAGCTGGAATACTGTCATCTCCACTAGCTTTGTTGTTAGCAATGCTTCCTAAGGCCCACTTGACTTCACTCTCTAGGATGTCTGGCTCAGGGTCAGTGACCACACCAGCATGGACATCAGGGACATTAAGATCTTTCTTGTATAGTTCTTCTGTGTATTCTTGCCACCTCTTCTTAATCTCTTCTGCTTCTGTTAGGTCCCTGCCTTTTTTGTCCTTTATCATGCCCATCTTTGCCCTAAACGTTCCTTTGATATCTCCAATTTTCTTGAAGAGATCTCTAGTCTTCCCCATTCTATTGTTTTCTTCAATTTCTTTGCATTGTTCATTTAAGAAGGCCTTCTTATCTCTCCTTGCTATTCTCTGGAAATCTGCATTCAGTTGCTTATATCTTTCCCTTTCACCCTTGCTTTTCGCATTCCTTCTTTCCACAGCTATTTGTAAAGCCTCATCAGACAGCCATTTTGCTTTCTTGCATTTCTTTTTCTTTGGGATGGTTTTAGTTGCTGCCTCTTGTACAATGTTACAGACCTCCGTCCATAGTTCTTCAGGCACTCTGTCTACCAAATCTAATCCTCTAAATCTATTCATCACCTTCACTGTGTACTCACATGGAATATGATCTAAGTCATACCTGAGTGGTCTAGTGGTTTTCCCTACATTCTTCAATTTAAGCCTAAATTTTGCAGTAAGAAGCTCATGATCTGAGCCACAGTCAGCTCCTGGTCTTGTTTTTGCCGTCTGTATAGAGCTTCTCCATCTTTGGCTGCAAAGTATGTAATCAATCTGGTTTCGGTATTGACCATTTGGTGATGTCCATGTGTAGAGTCGTCTCTTGTGTTGTTGGAAAAGGGTGTTTGCTATGACTAGCTTGTTCTCTTGACAGAACTCTATTAGCCTTTGCCCTGCTTCATTTTGTACTCCAAGGCCAAACTTGCCTGTTATTCCGATTACTCCTTGACTTCCTACTTTAGCATTCCAATCCCCTATGATGAAAAGGACATCTTTTTTTGGTGCTAGTTCTAGAAGGTCTTGTAGGTCTTCATAGAACCGGTCAACTTCAGCTTCTTCGGCATCAGTGGTTGGGGCATAGACTTGGATTACCGTGATGTTGAATGGTTTTCCTGGGTGTTTTATTAATACTGGGCTGAAATCTTCTAGTTTCCTCACTTTTTCCCATTTGCAAAAGAGTCCTCTGCTCTTCTACCAGCTTCTCAGAGTGCTTTCAATGCACATTTGAATTTCTTGTGGTATTGTTGAGCTCATTTTGTGTGTTATTTTTTGGACTACATGTTGCTCCAACATTTTGCAGCCTCCCTGTCTTCTCCTGCTTCCTAATCCCAAGAAGCCACATGAAGCCTTCCTTTCGGATCTAACTGAAGCATATATATGAGCTGAGGACTATTGAAAAGATGATCGTATAATGAAAGAGTGAACAGTCATATACTCTCAGTCATTTTGAAAATGAAAACTTCATTGTTAACTTCACCCTCCAGTGCACTGATTATGTTACTGAGCCTGGTAATGAAACATCTACCAGAAAACAACAAAGCTCAGAGAACACAAAGAACCCAATGGTGAAGAGTGAAGCATAATATCTAGTTTCCATGCAATATCCATTAGGAAAGAAAAAGAAAGCATACACATTTTTTGCCTAGGTTGCAAGTTAATGATATTTCACATACAAGTTTGATTATGTTTCAAATACTGCATTGAATATGTAGCTGCAAAAAGAAGCCTTGTGACACCTTAAAGACTAAAACATTTATCATGTCATAGGTTTTCAGGGTCTATAATCCACTTTATCAGGTGCATGAATTATTGTCCTGAATATATATGCATCTCAGCTTGGACTTGTAGAGTAGACATGATGGGCAGAATACTAAAGACTGAGGTCCAAGGAAATGAAAAGTAGGAAGTAGAGATAGTGGTAATTACTGTCTTGAAAGCAGCTGTTTCCAGAACAGATACTGTTGCTTTGATGAGCAGTATGTGGTTTGATATGAACTTTGTCTCTATCCATAGTAAATACAGCTGTACTTTTTGATGAATTCTAATTCAGCTTCACACCTGACATCTGTTTTGTGAATGATCAATGTCAAGAGATATTTTGTGCTTTTGCTAAAGTCACAGAAATGACAGGTTGGCTTTGAGAGGCATGGTATTTATATGTTTTGACCCTTAAACCCAAAGCATCTGTCCTTAGGAGCTCACATGTTTCTGCTGCTGCAGCAATGTGCTAGACAGAAAGGGTAAGCTCAAACAAGTTAAAAATGAAGATGGGAGGGAAAGAGATATTAGAAAAATGAGTCTATGAACTTGCTCTTTTTTCCATTCTTGTGGCAACCTATTCCACAGAAAAGGCAAAGAGAGCACAGTAAACAGCCATAACTATGAATCCAAGAAAATAGTTAAGTTGTCTGAACTCACAGCAATGGCAAAATTGGCAGTGATCATAAAGGAAAAAAACATTGAAGAAATGTAAGAAGGACTGGAAGACTTTTACTGTTTCTTGTACGAAATTGAACATAATCAAATAGTGACATATGGGTTTGATGCTTCATTATAATAATAGACTACTGGGAAGAGTAGAAGTCTCATAAAGTTAAACAAGGTTGTATGAAAAGTTTTTCGTATATATCTTTTGCAAAGGAAGTCGGAATTCGTTTTTATACATGTTTGTATATGTTGGTATTATTTCATGTATTTTTTAAAACTCTTTTAATCTTTGTATTTTTTTCCTTTTGTTTTTTCAATTTGTATATTATGAAAAATAAAATAATTGAATAAAAAAACCCCCTATGAATCCAAGAAGGAATGTTTAAATTGCAAGACAGAACTGCCCAACTAATACATTTTTTTTCCCCCTGCCTTGGAACCTCTTCCTTGGAAAGCCAAACTGAAAAGTATCTTTGGGGTGGGCAAATAATGAAGAAACAATAAAAATAGAAAATAATTTACTATAAATTAGTAGGTCATTTTGTCTTTGCTCTTTATGGAATAAGAGAAAAGATGAGATCTTCCCCATGTTTGTTATATCATGGTGAGTTTTCTATTATTGGCACTTTGTTCAGACCTATTCTTCCTCCCCTCTTGATACTTACGTTGAACCCATAGTCTGTTTCCTTGCTGAATTAAACAGCTGAAATACAGCTAGGATTGTATATGCTGAATGTACAATGCAGAGGGACAAAGAAAACAGAGCAATTCCCCCCCCCCCACACTTTTACTGAGTCTCCATTTGAGATAGGATCAAATATAGCATAAGTTGATAACATAGTGTATCAGTGCTTATTCATTTCTGTTGCCACTAACCTTACATTACAAAGTTGGCAAATAATTTATTAAAATCATTATTGATGCACACCTGAAAAAAAGGTACCAAGATGCAGTGAGCGTATCTTCTACTTCAAAGGTTAAAACTGAACGAAATACCTTGTTTTTATCACTGTTCTTTAAGGTTTCTAATAGTCTGAATGACCTTAAAGTGTTTGAATTTCCAATTACCTTTTCATTTTTGAGGTTGAGACAGGTTGCTCTCATATAAAGGATATATAAGGGGAAAGAATAAGGAACAATGGGTTGAAATGGGAAGAAAACAAAGGGAATAGTCAATTGTCTCTTGGGCTAAAGTGGATAATAGAACTGCATCTGTCAGTGAGACTTTTTCAGTAGATTCAAAATCCTTTGTCTTTCTTAACTGACAAGCCCCTTAACTGGAGTACAATCAAGGAAGCAAGGTTCACACAGACTTTCTTTAATGAGTTTTAAGGCCAAGAATTGAGACCCAATTTGGTCTAGTGGCTAAGACACAAGGCTAGAAATCAGGAGACTGCGAGTTCTGGTCCTGCCTTTTGTAACCAGTTGGACAACTTGGGCCAGTCCTTCTCTCAGTCCTAGGAAGAAAGATCCTTTTTCCCAGACACATTCCCATTACCTCCTCATTCTACCTATAGAACAGATGGGTCAACCTTGGCTGGTGGGATGCAAGTGGTCCCTCACACTTCCTAAAAACATCCCAAGATTGAGTCACTGAAATCCAGGAATGACTTAAATGGGAGTGGTTCACTATTTGTTTATGTATTTATTTACACATGTATACCAGCTGTAATCACAAGGTTTTTCACAACCCTCCTCCTCACAGAAGAAAGGTAGAGGTGAATGTACAAGGGTATCAAAAACACCAACTATACCTTTAAATCCACAGTCCACCCCCCCGCCCCCCCCCCCCCCATTGGTAAACATGTGCCTGCCAGCAATCTGGATGATATTGCAGTCCTTGACCTGAAAATGATAACCCAACTCTGATTTACAGGATGGAATATCACTTCATATAACAGCAAAGAGGGGAAAATATAGGGGAAAAGGAGTCTATCCTGCAGATGTAGGGACCCCACTCTGTGAAATGCACAGGACACCCCCCCACACACACACACCAATGTAGCAAGTCTGGATGATCACCTTTTGAAATAAGTGGTATTACACATTACCATCAAAACTGCCTGTAAACTTCAAAGTCTAAAATTACCTTATAGTCCAACTGTTTTCCAGTGCTGGGGTCCCTGAAGCCCATGCTTAAACTGGAAGGTCATTCATTTGTATGAAGGATAATTTTTTTCAGCAAGCAAAGACAGACGGCCAAGAATCTTTAGTATTTAATATAAGGCTTCTTGTTCCAAAGATGTTATCTTCCATGCTAACTACAGATTCCAGCATGTTTCATCTCATTGTTTCCTCATGTTTTCCACTATGGGATTATTTTTAATGATGAGATAGGACAGAAATTTAATAAATAAATATGTAACCTTTGTTTTATTATTTTTAAAAAAATAAATAGGAATTTGATCCTTTATTTGGTAGTTTGTGGCCAAATTTTTGAGACCATGATCTTAATGGCCATAGAAAGGCTTCATATCCCCCTGCTCTACAATTTTAGGATTGGAACTCTCACAATTGTTTGTCATCTTTCATTCAAGTTGGGTCTTTAGCCTGACCTATCAGGAAAGCAGAAAACTACCTACTCTAGTTTTTAATGAAATAATACTCTTACCAATTTTTGTATTGGCTGACTGAAGGAAATTCCTTTCATGTTAGAAAAGTTGATTGTTTGTGAGGTGAGGTTTGCAAGTGGGATCTGTCTTAGGCAACATCATGTAAATGAGTTGCTTCTGACAGATTAGTTTTTGCAGTTTCATATTTGAGCACAAGAGTTACTATGTGTTATTTTCCCCATTACAATGCATTGCTTTTTCCCATCCACTCTCACTGTGCATCAGCAAATAACATTAACTGGTGATTGCTTTCCTGGCATGAATGGACATGGATAAAGAAGCAAGGGAATCCCTCATTCAGGAACTGTGTTAACTGTCAAATGGCCAGACCACCTTGCCAAAACCTGAAATGTGACCAGTGATTTCTTAAGTTGGCTTCATTTCCAGCTATATCAGCATGGGAGATAAGCAGGTTAAAACTGCTATGCAGAATTGCCCTACATTATATTTGTTGAAGTGATTGCAACTTGATTCATATATGACACTAAGCCTTAAATCATAAATCACAGTGGTTGAATTCAAACAACAGACTGACCCCAAACCAAGCAAACTTTGTGGTAAAGTCCCTTGTATTAATACAGAGAGGCAGGATGCTGACTCATGAGTAACAGAAACAAACACAGGACTCCAAAAACATAGGAAAAACTGCTGCAGTTTATTCTTCCCAGATCCTTAAGCATTCAGGATCAGGGGCTGAAAACAAAGCAGTCTCTTTGGAGTGTCAGCAGTCCAAAGCAAGCATACAAAAGAAAAATTCTCAAACATAAAATATTCAAATCAAGAAAGAAAAATGAGAGCAGCAGTTTGAGGCTTGATATCCTCATCCATACCAGCAGACTCAATGGGTGCCCAGCCTCAGCAAACAGGCAAACAGGTAATGTCTTCTTATGAAGACTTTGGCCCCTTCCATTCCTCACATAAGGAATTCCAATAGAGGAACCAGTTCTATTTGGTGCCTGACAAATGAGCCGGGTCCCAAACAGGCAACATAGATGGCTGGGAGAGTCTTTTATACAGGTCTTGATAAGGGAATTTCCAGAGCTTCCTCTGCAGGCTTCTCTTTGTCATTGTGTTCTGGCATCTGCTGTCTTCCTCCATCTTCTTCTCCAACCCCCACATTTCCCCTTTTAGCAGAGCAGCCTGTAAGCTTAGCCAGCCTTATGTAAGAGGAGGCTGGTGTTTTCCCTTCACAACATTACCCCCTTCTTAGGCCTCAGACAGCCCTCTTTGATGGGCTTCTGCAGCTTTCAAATCTTCTGTGAGGTAGGGAGGCCCCAGCCATACTTATTTTCTGATCACTCTGATCACTTCATCTCCTGTTTGGAGTAAGCCACAGGACATAGAGGAAGTATCTTGACTAATGTCTGGCTTGCGTTTAGCTCTTCTTGGTAAATGGATTTTCTTCAGTGATATAAGCTGATTGTCTCTGGGTAATTGGGATAGATAATCTGCCACCAAATCTTTTCCTGGCACATGTTCAAGGTGAATTGATAGGGTTGTAAGGCCAATGACCACTGAGTCAATCTTGGGTTAGTTCGATGCATAGACCATAACCACTTCAAAGCCTGATGGTCAGTGAACAGTTTAAATGGCCTCCCTATCAAGTAATAGTGCAGGGATTTGAGAGCCCATTTGATAGCTAGACACTCAATTTCTATAGTGAAGTTGTTGTGGTAGTAGCTTCCTACTAATGAGGTGATGGGGCCTACATCTCCTGAGGGACCTTATTCGTGGATCGCTCCTATGCCTACTTCTGAGGCATCTACCTTCACTATGAAGTCTTGTGAAAAATCTGGACTCTTGAGAATTGGTACTTGGCATATTGCTTGCTTCAAACTCTGAAATGCCATTATATACACCATGGTCCATATGTTTTTTTGTAGGCTTAGCCTTCTTAGTAAGACCAGCTAAGGGAGCAGATAAACTTGAAACATTAGAGATGAATTGCCAATACTATCCCATCATTCCCAAGAACTTTCAAACTCTCTTTCTGGTTAATGGTTGAAACAATTGGCAAAGGGCTTCCACCTTATCAACTTGAGGTTTGAGGACCCCATTGCCTAAGTATTTAACCTCTGGCTGGGCCCATGTACCTTTGGACAGTTTGATAGTCAGCCCTGCCTTTTTCAAGCATCTGAAAACCTGTTGTAAATGCGCTAGATGATCTTGCCAGGAGATGGCTATATCATCTAAGTATACAGCTGTAAAGGCCTCGTACCCTTTTAACACCATAAGCCTCTGGAAAGCTTCTGAAGCACCATGGAGTCCAAATGGCATTACCATAAAGTGCTACAGGGCTTGTGGTGTACAGAATGCTGTATATTTCTTCTTTCCTTCCTCCAAAGGTACCTGCCAATAAACCTTGGTCAAATCCAGGGTGGTGATATATTGGGCCTTGCCAAGTTTTTCTACACAGTCATCAATTTGGGGGTAGGATAAGCATCAAATTCTGCAACTGTGTTTGAGCAGTTGTAGGCTATGCAAAACCAAACTCCCTCATCTTTCTTGTTAACAAGCAAGAAGGGGCTGGACCATTTGCTATCCGATGGCTGAGTTATACCTTCTTGGAGCATGTACTGAATTTCCTCTTCTGCCTGCACTCGGGCCCTAGCTGATATTATGGGGATTGAATTGGTGTGGGGTTTTTAACTTTGATTCTGTGGGTCACAAAATGCACTCATCCAGATTTACTGGAGAATAGTTGTTGATATGGTTTCAAAATGCTTGTTTTTAACTGTTGTTGTTCATGACTTAAATGAGATAATCTAGGCTAGTCAGTGACATCTGATTCTGAAGGAGTAGGGAGTAAGCCAGTAATTCTCTCTCAGCTCAGCTGCCTCATAGGGAAAACAGGAGGAGGAAGGAATATAAGGTATGTTGTGAGGAAAATAGGAGGAGGAAGGAGTATTAGGTATGTTCGCTGCCTTGAGTTATTTATAAAAAAATAAGAAAGGTGGGATAAAAAAAATCTAAAAAAAAAATTCATCATCCTCTTTGACCCTCTCATATATCTGATTAACCATCAAACTGGAATGAAATTGGCTTTCAGGTTCCACCTACTTTTTTAGCAGTTTGATATGCCAGATTTGCTTTGAGAGGTGATGTCCAGGCATGAGGATTTTACAAGTGACTGGTCCTAAGTGTCAGAAAGGCCCTTGCTGCTAAGCTAATAATTTGCTTGCAGTAGAAGGCAGTAACACTTTCTGTCCTAGTTGAAATTCTCGCTGTGTAGTATGCTGGTCATAGTATGATTTTTGGTGCACTTGGGATTGGTGAAGGTTCTCTGAAGCCAGCTCCCTCATCTGGTCTACCATATCCCTCATTTGTAGGATATAGTAATGCTGCTTGAAAGAGGCTTGGCCTTTCCTTCCCAAGTTTCCCTAACCATCTGAAGGAATCTCCTGATTTTTCAACTATATAGCAACTCAAAAGGAGAGAATCCTGAAAAAGCCTGAGGGACCTCCTGATAAGCAAATGAGAATGGGAGCCACCTGTCCCAGTTAGAACCTGTCTCCAAAACATATTTTTTTCAGCATTTGCTTTATGGGTTTGGTAAAATCGTTCCACTAGACCATTGGTCTGGGGATGATAATGGGGAAATTTTGATCCCCTTATTTCCAATGTAATCCTGTGCAATTACAATGTGTAATCAGTTATTTAACATTTACTGCCTACAGCCAATATTCATTGGGTAATCCTTGAGAATTAGTTTATTGCTTCACGGCAATGATTCTTATTTCTGTCTTTGAAACATCTTGAACTTTGAGTACGAATTACAGTGGCTGATAGAAAATGCAAGAAGCTAAAGAATCTACAGTCTAGTGTTGATACAACACATTTCACAAAGTATTGAAAATGCTATTACCCACTTGTATTGTACTTTACTGCTCACATAATGCTTTTGCTGAACTTTCAGTTAAAGATCAGGATTATCTGGCGCCCTTCCTGTGCCAGGAAAAGTAGGCCAAACTAGACCTGGTCTATCTGTTTCCAAGTAAGTGACCTACCCAAAGGGCTTGCAACTTTGATTTTCAAAATAGCTTTTCTGAGAACTGACTCAGCAGCTTTTTGAAAGCTCAGCTGGCTAAACCATTCTTCCCTGATTTTAATAAAACAAATTTATCTGTACTTCCTGAATCTTTAAATAACTGTCCCAATCCAGCTAGTGGCATATATGGGAATACCAATTTCTATCCATGTTAAAAAATATATATTAAATATAAACAAACAAACATGTTAAATTAATATGTGATGTGCCTCCAACTGTTCTTCGGTTCCAGCTGCTAGGTCTTACGAGTATAGCTATAGTTAGGATATTTCTGACTGCAGTGATCACCAGTAGTGGTTCACAAGAGTTTGCCTTTTCCAATGTCCTCTGCCTAACAGCTGGCTAGCTGACTGTTTTCCTTGGAACACATTGACATAACATTAGCCACATCACAACCATAGTGTTGAAACTGACTGCCTGTTTCTGGTATGGTTAGCATGGTTGCAGTTCATAGCCCTATCAACAGCAATGAGTAGCATTGGCCTTAGATTTGCTGCCATCATGTGAAGCATTTTGGCTGTTCCTTTTGGTGCTTGAGGGACAGTGTCAGAAAGAACATAAACTTAAAGTGCCAGATTAATGGTGGGCAATTAAATGGAAGTGATTATGCACACTGCAGGAATATTTGAAAGAGGACTTTCGTGGATTCTTGTATCGGCACAGAAGGCATATCTGTGTTAAGGGTTGTGAATGTTGGTTGATGTAGGGTAGAATCTTCATTTGTATTATGCAGAATGATGCTCCAGTTGTTTAGAAAAGATTCACTTCACTTCAGCAAGATTTGATCATTTTGGAAAGAACAATGTCGAATACATGGGTACCTCCAGTGTTGCAGATCAGTTAAAACAGCGCTTGTTTTTATAAGGCATTTTATTTCCATGATCTATCAATGGGTGAGAGATTTGGTTGAAGAATCAGGAGGTCCATAAAGAGGCACTAAGAAATTTAAGGAGAGGGTTTAAAAGAAATGAGTAGCCATGGTCAGGTGCTGTGTTTATTATAATCTGCTGCTTTTTGCTAATAAATGTAGTGTGCCAGAACCAGAGGTGAAATAATTAGTTACAATGAAAGAGCAACTTTGGGAAGATTCAGAGAACAAGATAGAACACAATGTGAAGGACAGCACAAAGTTTTCTGATAAAAAGAAGTATAGTAGAGCAATTAAAATAATCTTATATGAGTGGGGGATGGTAGAACTTGAGATTTTAAATAAATAAAATAAAAAGCATGCCACATTAACATGCAACTGATATATTGGCTGCTTATTTACTATTCTACATTGAGGGTAGAAGAAAATAAAATAGAAAGCCCATAAAACTGAGGGGCAGAAAACAACTTGTGGTATTTTTAAGGAGGATTTTATTTTATTTATTGATATGAGGTAATAGGAAGAAAGGATTTGTCCTTTCTTAGATTTGGGATCCTAAGGTTAGTTCCCCACTAACAATCTTCCAGAGTCACCCAACAATTATTATGCCAAAATAAGAGAATTGAGGACAGGCATTATTTCACTCCAGTAAAACTAGATGGAGGGGACGCGGTGGCGCAGCGGCTTAATGGCACTGAAAGTTGCTGGCCAGAAATGGTCAACACTTCAGTGGTTCAAGCTCAGCTTCGCGTAGCAGAGTGAGCTCCTGCTTCCTCCCCAACTCCTGTCAACCCAGCAGCTCGAAAACTTACGTGAGTAGAGAAATGGGTACTCTCACTCTGGTGGGAGGAAAAATGCTGGCAGCGCCTTGCAAAAGGAGTCAGGAGCAGTTGCCGGTACTGTGGAAGCTGTGCATGCCCGAAAAAGGCACGAAGCAACGGAAACCCTGCCTCCTGCGCTCACCAGCTGGGCTCTGCTCTAGGAAGGAGGCAATGGTAAACCACTTCCGAAACACCTTGCCTTGGAAACTGCAGGGACTCGTCCAGGCAGTCACCGCAGAATCGGTAACGATTGAATGCAGATTAAAAAAACAACAACTAGATGATGCTATGTACACTGCAAGTCACTAATGGGAAAACAGTCTAAGTCCTGCAAGAATGCCTGGAATAGATATGTGACTCATTAAAACCTTCAGTGTGCACAGGCCAGAATATCCATAAGAACATTCCAATGGGCATGTGGCCTATCCTCAGAGTAGCTTTGTTGTTGTTGTTAATGAGAAGAATTTAGTTAGACATGTGAATTTACCCTAAGTAAACAAAAAATTACCACCATCTCTTACAGGACATAAATGATGGAGTTTATCTGTACAAACCCAGATGAGCCACTGGGATCTCCATCCAGTGTGAATATTATTCAGATGTTGCATTCTATCCCAGCAGAACTAATTAGGGCTAAAGGTGATTAGTGAGCCCTGCTTCTTGCATCCCAACTTGCTCATATTGGTAAAACAGCACACATCGCAGAAAACTGGTGTTTTGCAATAGTTATCTCAATTTTTGAAAAAGGAGATAGAAGCAAGTTGGCAAGTTGCAGGCCATCAGACTCTGAATACAATCAGCAAATTATTGCAAGACATTTATGTTGGAAGCTCTGTAACAGGGTAGAATGAGCACATTTTACAAGATGAGCAAGCTGGTTTCAGGGAAGGAACATTGATAATAGATCACTGTTCAAGCACTTAGAAGATATAGACACATAGGGCACCAATACACCCCTGTATGTAGCTTTTGTAGATTTTAAAGAGGCCTTTGATTTAATATCCAGAAAGTTTTTATGAGATAAGATTAAAAAAACTTAATAACCACTCATTCAGTGATCATTCGAAGTTACGACGGCACTGAACAAGTGGTACTTGTGACTGGTCCTTGAAGTTCTGCCTGTCCCAGCACCCCACAGTCACATGATCATGATCTGGGCACTTGGCAACTGGCTGCACTTACAATGGTTGCAGCGTCCTGAAGTCACATGATTGCCATTTGTGACCTTCTCTGTTGGCTTCCCACAAGCAAAGTCAATGGGGAAGCTGGCAGGAAAGGTTGCAAATCATTCTGGTAAGTCTCCCCAACCTGGCAGCAGCCACCCCCACTCTCGCACCACACCAGCCACCTGCAAAAACTTCCCCATCCAGCAGCAGCCGCTTACCTGCCTGCCAGCCTGCTTGTAAGCCACCTTGGACTTGTAACTTCCTGTTGGCTTCCCCACTGACTTTGGTTGTTGGAAGTGGGCAGGAAGTTGTGAGGGGATCCTTGCTTAACAACCCTCAATCCTTGCTTAATGACAGCAACAGGGACTGCTGGGTTTGCCATCACTAAGTGATGTAGTCACGTGATGTCGCGCTTTATGACTGCATTGCTTAGTGATGGAAATTCCAACAATTCCAGTCGTTAACCAAGGACTACCTGTAATGTCTAAACTAGTCAGTTGCAATTAGGTGGGGCAGCTGTCAATTTCAGCTATGAAGGGAATGAGCTATGGTTGTATCCTCTCTTGTTTAACATTTATATAAATTCTGTGGTCAAATATCTGCAAGAGCTATACTTACCTGCCCCAAACAAAGGGCTATCAATCATACTTTATGCAGACAATACTGCATTCCTGTCATTAACCCTTTTTGGTCTCAGGCAAATTCTTGGCCTCTGGAGCAGCATTGCAAGGAGGAGCAGTGATAATAAACTATCAGAAAACAAAAGTTACCATATTTTCTAACATAATTGGCATATAGATAAGAAAACAACCAAGCAAGTCAAATGCTACAAGTACCTGGGAATTGTTTCACTCTTCCTGAAGCAAAAAGGTCCATACTAATTAAATTTCCTTCATGGCCCACAAGAGTGCAGTACTATAAAACAAAAAATTAAAAGCAGTTATAAACCATCAAAAAATTAAAAACAATTGTAATAGCCAACCTGCATAAAGTGACATCAATCTTCAAAGGTCCTGGTTTTGACTGCCCTTCAAAAAGTTGCAAAGGCTGTCACCAGCCTGAATTCCAGGAGAAGGCTGGTCCATGAGTATGTAGCAAGCAGAAAAATGGTGACTACATCAGGACACCTATAACATATAACTGGAAGATTTAAATCCCCCCAATAAACAAGCAAGCATTCTATGTAGCCCACCCAGCCTAAGCTAGTGACAGAAGAGACACTATCATACTAACCCAGGAAGAAAAACAGTTGTTTTTTAAATCTAAGATCTAATGGCAAGATTCAAGAAAATATTCCAGTCAAATTGTATGGAATAACATTTGAAGTGTCACTTCAAATATCTCCATTTTCTGGTGAGTAGTTGGTCTTTTGTTTTGAACATAAAACACTTAAAACTGCTGTTTTAAACCTAAAACAGTTCACACTTAAACCGTACTACATGTTATATATGTTACACACACACATATATATTAACAGGTCATGTATGGAGAGGGAAAGAAAGGAAAAAGAAAATGATGTGAAGAGCAGCGAAAAAGAGATAGGATTACTTTTATATAGACCGCAAAGAAAAATGACAGTAAAAACAACAAAAAGTCTTGTTTTCAGATCAATAGTCTCTAGTCTGTCTGATCTGGGCTATGCTACTACAGCTTTCTAAGCTCTTATTAAGGAGCGCAATGCTACCCAAGGTATTTGAAAAAGACTCAAGTTGGAGAAGTTCTCTGACTCAACTGAGCAAGATGGGATTCCCTTTATATATTCTATGAAAAATCAAATCATGACTCCACCAACAGTGACACAGACAAAGTGTGATGAACACTTCCTATGGTAGAAGTCCAATGGACATATCCTCTTCCAGCTCTGCAGTCTCAAAGATCTTCATCTATTTTTATTTTGCATGGATTGCTTTTTGCCCACTGTTTTTCTTGGGTGAATGTGTAATTTTCAGTCCCTTAAAATTATCAGATACATCGTTCCTGTCCACCAAACTGTTTCCTTTGTGGTGTTAAATGGAGGAAGGATCACTACCTATCCTGCTTCCACCTCCCGTTGGGAAAGTCCATGCTAATTACCCACAATATTGCTCCTAGGGTCTCTGGAATATTCTGTGTCCTTTTGATTTCCATAGATACATTCTTGGCTGTTGTTCATGTCTCGGCCTCTCCCTCCCTGCTTTTCCCTGCCTTTTACTTCTTTTTGTCAGTTTGACATTTGCTGATGTTTAATAAATAAACATCAAGCTATACTTTTTGCTAGCTGAAGTGGGTGGCATTTAGAAATAAGGGAGTATGTACAACAAGCCCCAACTCTGCTTGCCTTTAGAAAAGCCTTAAGACCTGACTCTTTCCTCAGATATTTGTGTCCAGTTGAGCAGAATTTCCCTTTTGGTTGCTTAACTATTGTGTTTGGTTGCCAATTTATATTTTATATTTTGGTTTTTTTTTAATATTTAATTCAATATTGCATGGTTTATTTTTTTCTCTATTTATTACTTGCTTTTACTGTAAAGCACCTTACATTGTCTGAGTTGTGCAGCTCTGTAAATTCATTAAGTAAATACATAAAAATAAAACTAAACTAGAAATTACCCACAGTAATTTTATAACAAAAATCACTATATTCTCTTCCTCTTCCTCCCTCCCTCCCTCCCTCTTGATAAGACACAGAAAACTGCCACAGCAGGTACACCTCATTCATTTTGCTACAGTTGTGTTGAGGATACACGCATGTTGGACTGTAGCACTGATTTGTGGCAAGTCACTCTCCTTATTTTTTGTAATTAGTACTTGAGTCATCATTAACATCTGATTCATTACTTGGGGATAAGCTGACTGCTACCATCGAGATCTTATTTCCTGTGACTCTTTGCAACCATTATGATGAAAAGTTTGGTTTAAAAGGAAATAACTTGCTGAGTTGATTTGACAGTTGGATCACTGGAAACATTAAAAAAAAAAATACATAGACATTTTTAATAGCTGATGCTCTCCACTAACAATAATAGTACAGCTTGCATTTGTAAGTGTTCTGAATATGGGATGTCCAGAAATGTGACTTGTAATTGTAAAACAGTGTTTATGTATTTATATTTGCCATGACAACCACCATATGAAGACAGATCTTGCCTTGTTCTCTAAGCTGCTTTAAAATTATCTTCTTTTAGAACTGTCTTGATAAAAAAAGACATGAATTCTACTGACAATCGGAGAGGAGCCTAGATGGCAATGAGGCAACAACTGCTGTAAAGAGCTCCTCCAAAGATTATTTTTTAACATTTTTTTCTTAATCTACTGTTTTAAATACCAGCCTATTTTATTTTACAATTACCCCTCCACCCATGCTTTCAGTATGACAGCCTCATGCTCAACGTATAGAAAGAGTGAAGAAAAGTCCGGGACATAGTCAATCACCATGGGGAAAAGAAGGAAGAGACACCAGACATATTCTGCAACCGAAGCTACATCCAAGCCTACAAAACAGCTGAAAGTCAACAGTTACCTAACAAGCAGGCAACCACCTCCTGTAAGTAATCCAATCCCCTCTAATCCCTCCAATGGACATGATGCTCTAGAGTGGGATCTACAAGCGGAGATCGAAAGCCGACAGCTTATAGAACTCTCCTCTTCTATGGAAGAGAATGCCCCCCCTCCAAAAACACTGCTGGATTCTGCTCAGCAGCTGCACAG
Organism: Liasis olivaceus; assembly: GCA_030867105.1. Classification (NCBI taxonomy): domain Eukaryota; kingdom Metazoa; phylum Chordata; class Lepidosauria; order Squamata; family Pythonidae; genus Liasis; species Liasis olivaceus. Next base: position 83,955,864 of record CM061350.1, read on the forward strand.
CTTTTGCAAGATGAGGATAGGAATACACGCCTGATAAACTTGAAGAATGAAAATATAACTGACTTTCTAACCAAAGCCTGCTAACAGCCCAAACTGCTCTCTCTATCTTTGAGCTGTTTCCACAGTCAAAACCAAAGTGGACACTTTAAAGGAAGTCTTTGTAAAGCGTATTGAAAACCAGTCAAATGATAATGTTGCTAAAGCACAGATCTCCTGTACAAAGTATGCCATAGAAGCCGTCAGCAGGGAAGTCGTGGGCAACCTTACCCCTACACCAGGAAGAGGGAGAGTAATGATCAGAGACAGCTGACCATTCATGTGGAGAAGGGTGAGAAACAAGTGCTTAGTGGTCATGTAACAAAGGGAGAGGCATTCCAGTCGCAAATACTACTTACAGCCTAACCAAATCACCCTACAAATATCAAATAACAGAATAAACAGAGGATGATGGGGATCAAAAAGAGAAATTATCTTATCTTTAAGCCAGCTACTATGTTGCAAAAAGCAGCTAATTGATTTACAGAAGGCCGAATGGCTCCCATTCAGCAGAGGCCATGAGCCAATTTTACTTACATTCAGGCAATCCATGATCTCTAGCGTGCTTTTTAAAATGAGGCTTTCTTGCATACTTTTTCAATTTTTCCAATACACATATTTCGTTCAGAGGAACTCAGCCCACTCTTAAGCCAGCCTGGCCCAGACAGTACTGTTACTTTAAAGAACAAATGTGACCACTCGATTTCAGATAACCACAAGGATATTCTACCAGTTCTGTCCCTGAGAGATGACTGCCCAGCCAAACAATTGGTGCTAGGTGCAACAAGACAGTATACAGATGACCCCCTGGAAGAAAACCTGATTAACTCTTTCAGTGCCTTGTCAGACCTGGAACAAGCTGACATTATTAAAAGGCTGGATGATCTGAGCGAAACTTTAGGGGCAGCATTAGCCAAACCTCTAATTCATTTGGTTTTACCAACTACCCAAGGCAACCGCAATTACTCTGAGAGAGGACTTGTTGGCATCTCAGCCCCCTCCCCCTGATTTGTGGAATCTAGATATGCAAATCATCAATACAGAGTCCCCTAGAGCAGATCCAAATTCCTCCACCTTGTCCTCTGTTAAAACAGCACAACATTCAGAAATTTCAAAGTAGATAAAGCTGGATGCTATCAATCAACAAGAGGAGGATCTCAACTGCCTAAAACTCTGGGAATCACAATCAGAGCCAGGTGGTGGGCCACACCAGGAACATGAGATGGATATTTGTAGCCTAACACATCCAATAACTGGCACACTCTTCAGCTGTCCAGGCAAACCTCTGCTTCAGGAACCACAGGAAATCATGACAAAGGTAGCCCATGAGGCAGAAAGAACACCATCACCAAGGGCTGAGACAACCTCTTTGGTCAATGATATAGACGTGGAACAACAATTTGCTAATGTTCACTATACTATGTGCAAATCATTACAAATCTTATCAGATTCCATACAGCAGCAAGAGAGCAGCAAAGGTAGGCCAAATTCAACCAGTGTGCCTTCCTAGACACTGAAGGAATTTTGGACCTCATCTCACCTATAGAATGACTGCATGAGCCACACCATCCAACCACAGACTCCAACGTATCACCGGCTACTCTTCTGACAATAAACAAGGAAGTTCTATTTGGCTATTGACATGGAATATAGCCAGATGGAAGAACAGAATGTCAGATAGAGATCTGTTGGAATTTCTCTCCAAGTTTGATATCATAGCACTTCAAGAGACATGGCTAACCACCGGTGATGAAGATGCTCACCTACCAGGCCTTAGATCATGGCCTATACCAGCATGTAAATTCAAAATAAAAAGGTGGGCTTCAGGGGGATTATGCATACTTGCCAAGGCAGAGTTGGGCTGACAAGGGCAGGAACTGGTCCTCAGAGAAGACCCCCTACTATCTTCTAGCTATCCAATTTAAATACAAATAATCTGAAATAGTGCTGCTAAATGTATACCTACCACCATATTCCTCTCCTGGCTTCCTCCCTGATGTCAGGGTGCAATTATAAAAAACAATCTGAGAGATAAACATAAAAAATCCCAAAGCTGTTGTGATCCTACTGGGAAACTTTAACGCTAAGGTGGGGGCTTCCTTGTATGATTATGCCCACTTGGGCATCATGCCTGAGGGATATTTATCAAATGGTCCACCCTGATACTCCAGAGACTGTAAAAGGAACATGGCAGGCCCTAAACTGATCTCCTTGATCTATACATGTAATCTTCATATCCTAGGAGGCAAAGACAGTTGCTTTATATATCCCTTTACCTTCCATACTGGCAATGCAAGCAGTGTTCTGGATTACATATGTGTCTCAACAGATAAAATCGACTTATTCACAGATGTTTAAGTTTATGTGAGAGAGGACAATGACCATCAATCATTTACAGTTAACTTTTATGGCAGTTCAGATTTAAGATTACCTGTACCATATGACAAGAGGCGACTTGCTAACCTTGAAGTGAGGCAAGCTAGGAGGCTCAAATGGTTCAAGGTGGATACCAAGGAAATTGCCAGCTTTATGAATTCTGAGAAGGCCCAGTCCTGAGTGAAAATAGTTGTACATCTACTCAAGACCCAAATGAAACATTTACTGGGTATACCAATTTGTGTTATATGTTAAGAAACTTTTTAATAGAAAAATTGCCAGCTAGTAACCGACAGCATATAAGATAAAATTGGTTCAACCTTGATTGCTCTTGCTCAAGAAAGACCCTAAAGGCAGCTATGCATTTGGTCCAAAGAAACCCCACACCAAACAATCATGCAAAGATGTTAAAGCTTAGATGGTCTGAGCTAGAAAAGTCAGCAAAAGGGTCCAACTCAGCATGGCATGCTGAAGGAGCACATGCTTCTACTTGATATCCCCATCCAAGCTACACTTTGGGAGGATTTTTATGCTAATGTATTTGCCAACTCCAAGCCACTTGAACAAAATCAAGCACACTTTTTAAGAATTATTTTAGGAACCAACATGAATACACCTGCAGCAGCAGCAAGAGCTGAAACTGGCACCCATTCCATTTATAGTCTAACAGTAATCAAAAACTTTTAATTATTGGTGGAGGATCCTCTCAATGGAATCTAACAGTCTACCAAAAATGTGCCTTGAAGAACAGATGGGCACACTTCAACCCACCACATGGATCAATCAACTTCTCCAAATCATCTCACATCTCGGCTTCTCAACACAATATCTATTCTCAGCCGGATATCAGGCCAAGGCAATATTCAAACAAAGTGTTCTGGATGTTAATGCCCAAACCAATATTGAGTCACCTGCAAACACTAGGTCATTGAAATGGCTGGCCAAAAATAAAATGACCTTTCAAACAGAAAAATACTTGACAATGGGTTTGACTCAATACCATAGAATAGCTCTTACCAGAGAAAGATTCAAGCAGTTAGATTCTGTGGTCAAATACAGAGGATTCCACCAAGCGCCATATTCTGAGAGATCATGTATTTGTGGAGCATCAGAAATAGAAGACACTGCACACGTCCTGTTCAACTGTCAATTATATGCCTCAGTAAGGGCTCAGTACTTACAGACACTACTTGACAGAACCATATATTGGGACTCTAACAAAAGATTATCTTATTTCCTTCAGTAGTCACTGTTAGGTTTATAGTCAGGGCTGTCCAACAGGGAACACATTTTATAGAACACATTGGGGTTGCATACAAAGGTGATAAATTCACCTAAACACACTTTTTTCTAATTTTAATATTCATCTATTATATATCTCTGCACTGTATTTTATCTTACACTATTTTATCTCATTTTTTATCCTTTATCTTACCTTACTATATTTTATCTATTTTATCTCACTGTAGTCTATTTTATTTTATTTTATTGTACTTCACTATGGCTGATGCCTATCGTTTGATGTGGTCAGTTGACTATTCAGTAAAGTAAAGTACTACTACTATTGACAATCATTGCGATAATGTCACAACCTTTGGTATACAGCAGGGCTAAACAACTTTGTTCCCTTCAGATGTTTTGGATTACAGCTTCTGTCTACCCTACAGTCCTGGCCAGTGATCAAGAAAGATGATGGCTGTAATCTTAAATTGCTGGAGGGAGGTAGCTGGACTACTATAGAAAAAGAAACAATTACAATAGAAACAGACAGATAATGATCATGCAGATTCAAATATCTTTAATGCTGCATTCCTTCAGATTCCTAGGAAGGAGAGTCTTTGGCAAAAATATGCCAGGCAAAGATCTACCTCTACCTTTGAGATACCACAGAAGTGAATCTTCCAAGATCCTATGCCAGGAGAAAGAAGAGGTGATGTGCTTGATGCTAATTCTGGAGATGAAGTGTTGGAGAATTCAGACAAGAAATCAGAATCCAATGCTTATCATCATACAACTGACTAAGTCCCTCCACTCATACTATTTTTTTAACAGAGAAAATGAAAGGTGTAACCAGAGGACACTCAGTTATGCTGCAGGTTGCTGAGTGTTATGTCTCTTTAAATCCTGAGAATTTTTCAGTCAAGGGATTAGCTTGCGAGTTTAAGAGTCCTGCTTTGTTGTCATTTCAGCTCAGACCTCTAGTGATAAGAAATCTATCTCAGATCTCCCATGTCTTGCACAACACAAGCTCATTCTGTTCTCTAGATATAACTCCCTGGAGGTCAATATCTTTTGCTTGACAGCTGTTGACAAGTGCTAAACAACCTACTCCAGCCAAATTCTCATCCAGCTTTTAAACTGCTTATGCATTCTGAGGACATGGAGGGATTAAAATGCAGGTGGGAATAAGTTTTAATTGCAGAATAATCCAAGAAAGCCTGATGCATTCGGCTATGAGAAATCACAGCCAGAGGAACCTAGCTCAGTGAAAACTCTCTTCTTCCTCGGGTTCCTACAACGTATTAAGCTACAATGCTGTTTATTTGTTTTTGTCTTTGTGCAGATTGTCAGTACAGCCTTTGTGGTTTATTAATCGTTGTTTATGACAGTGTGTGGTTTCGTTTATTCAGTAAAGCATGGTTAAATAAACCATGGCTCAATTAGATGGGTGAAGCAGGTTACAGGATGAGAAATGCCTTGCAAATTCTCAGTGTCCCCCCCACCCCTACTTTTTAATGTTGTTCTCAGAATTTTGGCATTACTTTTGAATGTATCTTGGTCATTATTTTGAGCTTGCTTTATTGCCACAGACAGCAATGGGAGCTGCTGCTGATGTATTGCTTCTTGCTGGTATCTTCTTTTGGGGTTTAATAGAAGAGTGAGAAGCCATATCGGCTGCAGACCAACTGTACAATGAAAAACAGGATCCCATAGCTACCCAAAACTAAGTAAGCGCAGTATATTTTAACATGTTAATTGTCAATTCTTTTCTCTGCGGCAAGTTTTTTTTTTTTTTAAATCTACCTTCAAGAAAAGGAGGTGGAAGTAAAAAAAGAGGTGAAAATGATGCAGGGATCCCCCCCCCCCCCCATTCATTACATTAGTCTAAATATAGTGCAGTCCTCTTTACTGTGCTTCTAATGGACTGAGAACATGATAATATTGTTTTCTTCCCTCCCAAACACAGCCAAAATGATTCTAGAAATTACCTTTCCATTCCTAAGCGGAGTCTGTTGACTTGACTTGCAGGACAGTGAAGTCCCAGGCCTGCAGGAAGATGCAATGGGCACAGGGGTGTTAAGCATTCTGGGTGCCCTTCCTTGCCGAAACAAATCATGGTCCTTGCCCCTACATCCTTGCTCAGTGATTGGTAGCAGGAAAGGGACAGACCAAGTTCCTTAATACATGTTTGCCATGAACCAAATTGATTTTCTATGTGCTATGCAAAAGCCACTGTTCTACACAATCCAAATCAGTCTATAAAATAATAGTTTAGAAGCTGGGGCTCCCTATAATTTTAATTTATTTTCTGGATAAAATAATGAATAATTTGAAGGCATAACAGCATCGATATGCATTGAAAAGTTAGGCAGGTTTTTTTTTTACAGGAGGCATATTTTGCCTATATATAAAGCAATGTTATTTTTCTTTGTTTACTTGTTAAAACTAGTATATAGAAAGCTGTATAAGGCAGCCTTATTATTCTTGTTTTGTAAATAAGAGAGAATATACACACTTCTCCGACTTACAGCTGAGGTGGCCAGATTAAAAGAAAATCTGGTGCACAAATGTGATTCAAAGTAAAAAAGTTCACAGTGTGTATTATAATTCTCTACCAGCTGCCATCTCCCCTACCTTGCAATCGCTACTGCTATTTCCTTCTTCCTTCCTCCCCTTCTTGCTGTATCTCCTCCTCCCCTCCATCTCTACTTTTTTCTCCTACTGCTCCTCTTCCCTGCCACTGCCACTGTTACATTTCCTTCTCCAGTGCAGCTTCATTCATTTCTCCCTCCTTGCTATTCCTCCCTTCTCTACCTTCTTGCTTCTAATGCTGCCTCTCCTGCTGCAGTCAACTGGCCACAGAGGGTTCAACAGTGTGCTGCTGGCCAGCCAGCTGAGGCTGTGGTGGAATGCAGCCCTGAAAGCCTCAGTATTTTCTTAGCCTGGAAGAAAGTTGATCCAATGAGCTGCTGCTCTGGATACATGAGATACTCAAAGCAATGGCTATTGCAGTGTTCCTCAACCTTGGCCACTTTAAGATGTGTGGACATCAGCTCCCAGAATCCCCTAGTCAGCATGGCTGGGGAATTCTGGGAGTTGAGTTCCACACATCTTAAAGTGGCCAAGGTTGAGAAACACTGGGCTATTGGATAAGCTCAGCCACACTGCAGAAATATAGGCTTTAAAATAGCTTGTGCAGGGCCTGCTCCCTAGATAAATTCTGATTGGTGACTGTCCTAGGCTGCGGTGCCCATTTGTGTACCTTGTGGCTTGGCCCTAGTGGCACTAAAGCAGTCATAGAGAAATTTAGCCTTGATCCGTTATGTCATCCATCCCTTTATAATGATATCACTTCTTTTTTCCCTCTCACACTCACTATTTACCCAATAGAAAACAAAGTAATATAATTGAGGATATTATTATTACTGTATGAGTGTGAGGCGGGGGGGGGGGGGAACCTGCAACCCAACCCTGATATTGGATGGCCTGGTTCTCACTGATTGGGAACCTTGTAGTAGAACGAAATGACAAACTGCACCCCCTATGGTGGCCTTGCAATAGATAATGCACAACATCCATCTATATGATAAGCATTTGCTGGTTTAGTAATAAGCAAGTACAACATCTGGAAAAGCATGAACATCTCTTAAAAAAACCCTAGCCTACTTTGCATTCCAAACATTACTGCGTATATTCCAAGAATTATCATTACAGCAGAAAGCAAAGCTATTTGTTTTTCACCTATAGAATATGGTCATCTGGAAGCAACATTGCACAGGTTTCAAGGGATGAAGCAGCTTATTTCCAAGCTGGTGTGCATACATTTGGGGCCTTACAATGCAACCCTATGCATATCTATTTGGATAACTGGCATAAGGTTGCAATGTTTCTGTGCAGCCTAGGGTATCCATTTTGGCTAATAAATCATTTCTTTAATAAGGATTAATATTGTTATTTATATGAACATATCCATGTGAATAATAAAGTAAGAGGATTTGCCCGTATCATGTATGCAGAGTCTTTTCCTGATTTTGAAGAACAGGAAACTGATTAGATCAGTATCATGTGACATTGCGTCAATTTTAAATGTTAAAGTAAATGAATATAGGTATTCTGCAGCAACACAGAAGCTTCAAAGAGCCCTGTTGCATATTCATGATTAGGGCAGGAGTCTTTGAATTTGGGCTAGGGGACACAATTCCAATTTTGAAAGCAGGTTATAGGCACACTCCACAAATGGCTACCATCTGAAGTGCAGCTGGATAAAAATAATTTCCTAGAAGGTAAAACTGGTGAGTCTCAATCAAGTCTTGCTATACTGACTCATTATGGTGGGGGCTGGGGCATTCCTTGGAGGGATGAATGGAGGACATGAAGAATATATATTCCCAGGAGGGTCACCAAGGCTTACAGGTCAATCCAGCTGCCTTGCTAAAGCAAGCAGGCACCTGTATCAAACAGCAGCAATGTAGGAAGATGCTGGAAGCACATGATCATTTTAATGACAAAGGTAAAGACATCTGTGCAGAGGAGGCCAGTGTAAACCACTTTTGTATTTTACCAAGTAAACCACATGAATAGACAAGATACATAGATTAGGTAGATAGTACCAGATGATGGCCCCTCAGGTCAGATGGTACTCAACATGCTGCTGAGGAAGAACTGAGGATCTTTTGAAGTACTAATGGTGTTTATGATGTGGCTAGATTAACCTTTGGGACATCTAGTAACTGATGTTGCCATTCAGGAAAAGAAAATGTGGAGATGCAAAGACAGATTACATTTGGAACATGGAAGATAAGAAGCATGAACATGGGAAAGCTCAACACAGTGAAAGATGAAATGAATCAAGTACACATTGACAACTTAGGCATCAGCAAATTGAAATGGATTAGAATTGGACACTTGCAGTCAGAAGTTAATTTTGTTTGTTACGCAGGACACACAAAATAAAGAAGGAATGGTGCTGTTTCATAGTCAGGAATGATATAATAAAGAAAGTGCTTGGGTACAGTGCAGTCAATTACCAAATAATATCAATTAGACTCTATTGACAATCTGTAATATGACAATTATCCAAGTTTATGCTCCAACCAGTGATGCAGAAAAAGAAGAGAAGGAAGAGTTTTATGGTCACATCTCATGAAGGAACTTAACAAAGAATTTCAAAGAGTTATCAGAAGAGACAAGAAGTAGTATTACAACAACATCTGTGAAGACATCAAAGATGGAAACAGATATAGAAAAAGAAGCAAAGTCTTCCAATCTTGAATTGATATGCATCTGGGGTGTGAGGGTAATATATTCCATAGGGCAGGAATAGCAGCAGAGAAGATATGCCCCCTGGTTCTCCTAAAATGACACTGCTTAATCAATGGGATCTGGAGCATGCCAATCCTGTCAGATGAAGATATAATTGTAGATGGTCCCACAAATATCCAGGTCCTGTGCTGTGAAGGGCTTGGTGACCAGAAGCACCTTGAATTGCATATGGAACCCCACTGGCAACCAACAACTGCATGGTAGTGCATTGCATGGATATACCAAGGTGCACCCATAACCACTTGCACTGCTGCATTCTGGACCAGCTGTAGCTCTGGAGTGATCTTCCAGGGCAGCCCCAAGTAAAGTGTCTGATAGTCCACGTGTGAAGTGGCTAAGGCATGAATAACTGTGAGCAGAGCCTTCCAATCAAGGAATGGGTGTGACTGGTGCCCAAGAAGAATTTGTGCAAACATCCTTCCAGTTATGGTTGCCATCTGCTCTTTAAGCAGGAGCCAAAAGTCTAGGAGGACCCCCAAACTGTGTGCCATCTGTCTGTAGTGGTACAAACTCGCCCAGAAGTAAAAATGGAAGATCTCTAGATCCAGATGGTCCCCAAATCCACAGCTACTTGATCTTGCTAGGATTGGGCCTGAAACTGTTGCTCCCCATCCAGGTACTGATTCCAGATACTGACACAGAACCTTGATGGCATTGCTTGATTGGCATAGATTTGAGATATATAGCTGCGTTCTATCGGCTTGGTGATGATACCTACATGATACCTTTCATGGAGATGTTAAATAGGAATGGGGAGAGAGTTGAACCCTGAGGCACCCCACATAGCAATGGCCTATGCCTAGATTCCTCCCCCCCCACACACACACACATACAACACCACCAACTGGAACAAAAGCTGCTGAGAGATCAAGGATGACTAGGACAATCCATTCCAGTCCCAGTTTAATTAAATCTAAATCTAAATGTGAATTGAAATGAATTTTTTTTCACTCCCATTTCTTGGTCTTGACAGTGCAGCTCTTAGCCTGAAAATAGATGTGCATCCCTAATATAGCTAGAGAAGAATGAACACTGCAGAACTGAGAACAAAGCTGGACTCTGGTATTGGATCCTAGGCTGGATTCTGCAAATAGCTGACTAAGCACAGCAATTAAGGCTACTAACCCACAAGTCTTTTGTTTTCTAGTCAAGCCAGTAAAACTGTTATGTTGTGCAACTGATTACAGGATGTATGGAACTTTCTTCTTTCACCTGTGGTCCACTAGAGTCAATCAAGTTTATCCAAGGCTTTTTAAGTTCTACTCCAACCCTCCAATTATTTACGCCTAATATGTCAGATTCCTCCAGGTCCTATCCCTAACCTTCCAGGTCCAAAAAGGGCCAATTATTTTCAAAGCCCAAATTGGCAACTGATCAACATGAGAACTTCAGGGAGAAATCTCCAGGGGCATTTCTAAACTATATAACAAGGAGGGCAGTCCCTAAGCAAAGGGTCTTTTAGATGAAGTGTACAGTATAGAGCATTGTAATAATGCTTTCTTTCTCCTTTGTCTTTAGAGAACAATTTGGCTATTTTATAAATTCATGAAGCATGATTGCTCTTCACCCATGCACCATAGCCTATTTTTCATTCAGTTGTGTTTTCTTTTTTGGTGTCCTGTCTGACTTTGCTCACAAGTTTGCAAAGTAGTATAATGCATCATTTAATGTTTTTCCACCTTCCTTGACTGATAGTCTTCTTGACTGTCAATCACATGATAGCATTATAGGAAAAAGAAAGAAAGAAAGAAAGAAAGAAAGAAAGAAAGAAAGAAAGAAAGAAAGAAAGAAAGAAGGAAGGAAGGAAGGAAGGAAGGAAGGAAGGAAGGAAGGAAGGAAGGAAGGAAGGAAGGAAGGAAGGAAGGAAAGAAAGAAAGAAAGAAAGAAAGAAAGAAAGAAAGAAAGAAAGAAAGGTGGAAGATCACTCATTATAAGACTCAAATGCATTCACCTGTGAACAACAGCACAAGATAAAAATCAAAAGCTGAAATTAGCAAAGGTCATTTGACAGGAAAGGTCCAAACAGGAGGAAGTAAGAGAGCATTATTTGGATAAATGAACCAAAGGTGACAAAAGATCTTTGTGTAATAACAGCATAATAGGATGTAACTTCTCTTAATAATGACTTCCATATGTATACTATTTTAAAGACTATAAACTAACCAGTTTGTTGTAGTGGACAAAGATGCTGGGCCAGAAACTAGAAGATGTGAGTTCTAGCCCTGCCTTAGGCACAAAGCCAGCTGGGTGACCTTGGGCCAGTTACTCTCTCTCTGCCTTAGGAAGAAGGCAAGGGCAAACCATTTATGAAAATGCTGCCAAGAAAACTGCAGGGACTTGTCTGGGCAGTCATCCAGGAGTCAAAGATGGGCTCGAAGGCACACATATGCATGTATGTGTATGTGTCTTAAAAACAGTAATTTTAGAAACTTGGCAGTGAATATTAGTACATAGTAAGACTCTTTCTTCTATTTGCTTTCAGTAAACAGCTTAACAAAATGGATTATGAAACTAAAGCAAAGGTGGGAATAGGACTGTGCAGAGACCAGAGACATAATTTCCTGGCCATCTCGTCTGGGTGGATCCTGATATTTACCCAGACAGATCACAATCCTTTGTTAGAATCTGGCATGGTTCCTCAACATCTCATCTTTTTTTGAGTTCACATTTGGACCTTAGAAGCCACTTGCCATTTGCAATTGTCCATTCCTACTGCAGGGCAGACCTGTTTACCACTGAATTTCACCCCCCCCCCACCCCCGCCAATTGTGGTATTTTGCTTCTGCAGTGAAATGGTTGTTACTATACTATACATTTGCAGCACAGTGGAGAACTAGACTATCAATATGAGACCTACACTTCATGAATTTGGAGAAAGTAAAATAATAATTACAAGAAGTATAACTTAATTATTAGATAGTAAAGAAAAATGTGTTTTGAAGGGCTATTTAATTATTCGGCATGGGAAATGAAACATGAGCATGGTGTTAATGTGAAGTGGAAGAATCATAACCTACCTGACATTTAGTCCATTGCTAATACAATGATGCGTCATTGCAACATTTGCACCAATATCCATACCTTCCCCTAATACCTTTCAAATGAAGCATCAATGGTACCTAGGGAAAGTAAAGCCATATCAGGACAAATGATCTACATTGGATTTATGTTGTCTGAGAATACAGATTGAAGAGAACTGATTCTGGATAGCCCCATTGACCATGGTGAACTAGTATTACAAACCTTCCAGGGATCAGAAAGAGTACATTCAAAAACATGGGGGCATAGTATATAATTTTTACGAATCTTCTAAGCCTGTTAAGTAATGTAAGACACCCTTATTTTTCTCATTCAGTTAAGCACAGGTAACCTTAGATTTCTGGCCAAAGAAGAGACAAAAAGCTATTTTACTTTCAACTGCTACAAATTTGGCAGCCCTGATCAGCTACTTCAACTTTATGATCCATTAAAGACAGCAGGCTTCCCCCCCCCCCCCCCCACTTCTCAGAGGAAATATGGAAAGGAAAAGATGAAATAAGCACACGTTCATTTTGAAGTGGCAGTGCTAGAAAAGCCCTTCATCAGGAGCCACCAACAGTTCCACTTTTGTTGATGCACGGTTTTTCTTTTGGCTCCGTTGATCTGTACTAAACAAACTTAAAATTCTATAGCTTCGTTTGCTTGTTTGTGCCTATGACAAGCAGATCTGAAAAGGGAGCAGATGAGCAATGTGCCCGTGTCCAGGTATGCATTTCCATCAGCAATACTCGACCCATTTCTTTTATTGGTTCTAAGAAACTACACTAAGAAAGAAAAAGGGGAAGGAAAGAAAACCCTAGCTTTTGTCATCTGGCTTTTGGGGGCTTCAATCCTTTTTTGACCAACTCTTATTTATTGATGTTGCTGCATCATTTTTTGTTAGTTTTATTTAATTAACATGAGAAAAAGAAAACCTATTTGACCTATACATAATCTATATTTGTAAACAACTCATTCATAAATCATAAGGATTTCAATCCACTGAATAATTGGAGCCATAAATTTATCTTTCCAGTGTTGAAGGACTAATCTCTTAGGATTTAGAAAAATTCATTTCCACTGTTCAGCTGCTATATAATAGGGACATAGTTCAAAAGTTTATGGATGTCTGAAAACCTTGTCTCAAAGTCAAATTATCTATATAATTATTTTTCCCCAGAACACAATAACTTTAGGATATTGCAAAATCATGTTTTAATAAAGTGTTATTGCATCTTCAGCAACATGACTATTTATTCATTTCTTTTTTATATAAACATAATGGGGCTCAGTTCATCCAAAATATTATTTTCTACTGAATAAACATAATCTAGAATTTATAGAAATGTTTGATATTGAGGTTAAAGTTAAAAGTTTTAGATTATTTTGGATGAAATGGGGATCTCCAATTCCTTATTCCATTCAACCTTTAAAATTTGCCTATCAGTTACTTATAAAGACTAATCTTTTTTTTTCTTTTTGACCCCTATGATTTAGTGATCACTTCTAATAAATCAGATGCCTTTGAAGGTGAAAATGTGTTAGCTAAAATCAAGATTGTAGCTGTAAATACTGCCAGTGGATGGCAATGATATTTATATTTTAATATAGAAAATGATAAAGCCCTCATCCAGTAATTGATCTAAGTTAAAAATCCCAGCATCCATGTTCTGTCTCATTTTCATAGTATCAATTGATATTCCCAATCCCCATTCCAGTTCCCATATTGAGGAAGGGGTTCATAGTACCTCTCACCTTATCACAACTATTTACACTACGCTGCTACTAATTAACATATTTAAATATTAATATTTACAATTAAATTTAAAAATTAAAAATATTAATCAAGCATGTCTATTTAAGTTCATCCATTTAAAGTAGTAGGGATCTATGGAGGAAAATAACAATGGCGGTGTGATCAGAATAATGGAGACCTAGAAGAAAGTTGTAATGAGTAGTTAGGTGGGAGTCTGATTATGCTTTGCAGACTCAAAGCTGAACATTGAACCCATTTCTCTCCTAAAGCTACATGCTCAGCCCTAATTCTGATTCCCTCTATGATTCCAAAATAAGACTTACTATGAAAAAGGAAACAGTCATAATTGAAACAGCTGCCAAAACTGGGAGGAAATTCTCAAAGAAAGAATGGAGAAAATCAGGGCAGTGTTTCAGGAAGAGGGCTGCAATCCTGCAATCCAATATATCTATGTATGTTCTCCCCCTTTCCCATTTATTACTAGTAGTTGCTGACTCCCAACTGTTATATAATGTTCCCTGATGGTTAGAGTTAAGACTAATAACAAAGAGGTTCAGGTTCAGTTCCAGCCTCAGCTGTGGAAACTCACTGGGTGATTTTGGATCAGTTACTCTCTTTTAGCCGACCTTATCCCAAATGTCAGTTATTGTAGGAATAAAAAGAAGGAAACTGCAATATACCATATTTTTCTGACAATAAGACACCCCCATGTACAAGACGACCCCCATTTTTCCAACCCAAAATTAAGAAATCAATATTTTAAAGATAGTGCTGAACACATTTTTATTTAGTAATTAGTTAACATTTACCTGCTACACTCGGTGGGAGGAGGTCCAAACCGTCTCTCTGCAGCTCTATTTCCAGGCTCTTTTGCATAACTGATTACATTCAAGCACGAGTGAAACTGCCGGTAGCTTGTCTCTGCAGACAGACTTCCTCTAATTGGTTTGTTCAGCATCAGTTGACGTCAGTTACATAAGGCTCGTGATTGGAGGAAGTCTGTTTGGGAGACAAGCTATTTCACTCGTGATTGGAGGCTAGCAATAGGAGGAAGCCTCTCTGCAGAAACAAAGTATGGGCAGTTTTGCAACAGCGCGATTCTCGGCTGACTTCCTTGAATAAGACGCCCTTCAATTTTTAGGGTAAGGATTTTAGAAAAAAGTATCATCTTATAGTCAGAAAAATACGGTAAGTTCCTGGAGAAAGACAAGGTACAAATAAACAAAATCTAACAAATAAACAAACAAAATAGACTGTAGGTATTGGCAAACATCAGTGTGGTTTCTCAGAGAAAGCAAGTGTATGTGTTCCTATTGAGTTGATATCTTAAAAAACAACAGTAATACGATGAAACAATTTG
This sequence comes from Liasis olivaceus, assembly GCA_030867105.1. Taxonomy (NCBI): domain Eukaryota; kingdom Metazoa; phylum Chordata; class Lepidosauria; order Squamata; family Pythonidae; genus Liasis; species Liasis olivaceus. Next base: position 83,970,953 of record CM061350.1, read on the forward strand.
CTGATTGAATGGAGAGGATGGGGGGAACTCACCCTGAAAAACAGCTTTCTTTGTTTAGCTGGCCTAAATATCTGTTCATTCTTATTTAAAGTTTTAAGTACAGCCTTCTTTTCTGTGCACCCCTCACACAGAAGTGTGGATGAGAAATACAGGGAACAAAGCAACTGATTTGGTGACCTGCAGAAACTGTGCTTCCTGGAAAGCAGATTGTTTAAAACAGGAATTCTGATGTCCAAGGGCCATGCATTAGGATCTTACAAAAAATGGAGATATGTTGTAAAAACAAAAGAAGATGACAACTTTCCCCATAGATTCATTTTTACCCCTACAATTAACAATAATTGCTGCAAGATTTGACTCATTCCTTTTGTCTTCAAACTCAGATTGCAGCAAGAGAAAAAAGGGTTCGCCACCTCACAGATTCTCATAAAATACAATTTGACAAAGGATGACCAGGAGAAATATACTAAACAAGGAGGTCAGCCCTGTACAGGAGACACAACAGTCTAAAGGAAAAAAACATTAAAAAGGATGCAACTCCTGGCCAGAGTTTCAGTACCATATGCTCCTTCTCCTGTGTGTGTACTTTTTAGTTGTGCAGAAAAAAAATATTATTGTAAAACTTGCCCTACCAGATGTGCAATATATTTTGAACAGGAGTTAATGGTCTTAAAGGTCAGCAGATGGACAGCTGATGGATAAACTGCTAAGCTGAACAATCACACCCAAGTGTCCTCCTCGTTAGCAATTGAGATGTTGTTATAGTATAGTTGCAAAAGAAGTTGGAGGAGTGGCAGGAAGAAGTTTACTTAACACTTTGCAATGTGAGAGACCCACTCCTGGCAGTATTCATCAGTATGTGTCCAATAGAACAGACGGTGCATTGTTATTAGCTGAAATAATTGACTGTGAGCACGACAGCTACAGCTAATTTAGTCAGGATTACTGTTTCAGGCTGTAGTTCCCAGTACTCTAATAGAGGTCTTGCTGAACAGTAATTATTATACATGCATGTCATCTACAAGATGTATTTTGAGGGGGTTTCTAATTGGATAAAATGTGCTAGGATATCCAGAGGTATTTTCAAAAAACGATTCTACAAAGCTGACATTTCCCCCTCTCTGTTACCGACTATAAACTGAATGTTGTTTTCTTGCAGCTCATATCAAGGGTAGTAGATGGTCTAGGCAGAATACACTCTCTGGAATGTGATTAAGGCTGGGTAGTTCACACCATTAGAGGCATCATGCACAGCCTTAACTCAAAAGACCACAATAGAGGTTCTTGAGCCACTATCGTATGTGTACATGTTTGCAGAAGCTAGTTGCCTTTCACTGCCTCAGTCAGTAAATAGGAGAGAGAGAGAGAGGATATGAAACAATGGACTGAGATCAATTTTCTTTCTCCTTTCTCCATTAGTAGAATAAGGAATCCCACAGGAAACAGTGCGTCTCAGCTAGCACAGCTTCTTTATGATCACCTTCATTTGGTACCTGTAATGCCAAAGAACTATAGGGTAATGGCAGTGACACTGATGTTTCCAAATGATTCACATTCTGCCACAGAGATAAAATAGAGGGATAGAAGGGGTAGAATAAAATAGTTGGACATGGGATATAAATATAATGGCAGAGGTATAAGGAAAGTAAAAGTAGGATGGCCTACAAAATCTTCTTGTAATACATTTGCATTACAAAGAATACAAAAGCATTCTTGCCATTTGTAATACAAAGTCTTTAGATGCTGGTTAACCTGACTACAAACATGCGAAATCATGAGTGTCAACCATGGTTTTTTGAATAAACCAGTCTTGACTGGTTGCATATAACATATCAGGCCAAAACCAAATAAACCATCTTGTTAACACGCAGCAAATATATTGTAAGAATGATAGAATAGGAAGAGATGAAAGCTGGAATTAAAATTAGAAGTCAAAACACTAGCAATGTGAGTTACAGCTGACACTGCTTTGTTAGCTGAAGGTAAAAAGATGCAGAACATGTCTTTATGAGAATGAAAAAAATAGGAAGTGAAAAATCTGGGTTAACATTAAATATTAAGAAGACAAAAATAATGTCAATCAGGATACCTAATTAACACATGGTTACTGATTAAAAAACTGAAGGTGATAGTTTTGTTTTCTTGAGCTCCGGAATATATAAAGATAGTGTGGTGGAATAGTAAAGAAGATATTAATTCTAGAGACAGAGGCAATGACAAATGTTGACAAGATCACCATTTAAATGACAACTAAAATCAGATGTTTATAGCAGTGTTCTTTTCAGCTGGAGACTGGAAATACTGTGAGGGCTAAAGTGGGCAAGGTCAGAAGCAAAGGGCCTGAAATCAAACTGACCCATTACAACAACAATTATACACAGGTGCCAACCACTTTTCCCATTGAGAAATGAGCAGCTCTCAGCCTGTTGCAATGCATGGGTAAAGAAAAAGAGATTAGACTTGAACCTTGGATCTGATATGTGTATTACTTGAATCTTACAGTTTGCAGTCGCTGGTTTTCTTCATTATTAAAAACTTTTTATACTTGATAAAAAAAGTATCAGAGGACTGTCTTTGAATCGTAGCCTATAGGCTTCTTATCCTAGTATCGGTCAGTATTAGTGCTGATTAACACAGAGAAAGGAGAGAAAGAAGATAGATGCCTTTCAAGTATATATTTAGAGATAGTTACTAAGAGTACCATGGACTGCAAGAAGAATCAAATGGCCCTAGAGCAAACAAAGGCTGGCTGTTCCCTTGAATGATGCTCAATAAGCAGAAACTTACATCCTTTGGGCATGTGGTACAGGCAGATAATGATCTAGAGAAAATAATTAAGCTGGGCAAGAATGAGGGAAGGGGAAGAATGGAAAGACAATGCATAAATGAGATAGGGTAAAAATGTTCTGCAATATCTTTAGAAATTAGTTAGGTACAATCAAATTGGACTTACCCCTTTTATGAGTTACTGGGTGTGAGTATTTCTCCACACTGTCATCAGGAATCAACCATGACTTAGTGTCACCTAATTAATTAATTATTAGAAAATCTACATAGGTTTATTATTGTTGTTGCTGAAAAATATATTAGTTAAGGTAACAAAGAATTGCTGAGGAGTTTTTCAGGAGAAACATATGTTGTGCATGTTTTCAAGAGGACCTTTTATGTCTATCTTCCCCAGGGTAGCATCTTTCAAATACGATGAACTACATAGCTATAGACTATAGGCTGAAGAAAACTGCTATATAGCTACCATTATGTAAACACACTTTCTATTTTGCTAATGCTATTTTAAGAGCACCTAAGAAAACTTTGCAGGCCAATCACGTAACAGAAATGTCACTGAGACTGGACAATCCATCTAAAATGCCATTTTGAAAAGACATTTCATTTCCTTGTATAAAGCATCAAGAATCAAGCCAGTGAATATTTGCTGGAAGCAATTGCTGCATTCACGGTGCCATGTAATGAAATCCTCTGCCTTTGGCAGTTGAAAATCAATATTTCCTTTATTCAATGGTTGAAATAACAAAACTGAGATTATACAGATTCAAATGAAAATGTATTTATATCTGCATAACAAGAAATAGATGATAAAGAATGTTTTATTCTGAATGCTAGTCTGACAGTCCATTGGGCTTTGAATGACCTTGGAAACAGAAATGTATATCAGCCCCCTATCTGTGTGACCAGCTGGTTATGAGCAGTAAAATGGGAAGCAAGATGGTAAGAACTCCCTAGCAATGATGGTTTTCACTTATTACCCCATTTTTAAATCCATCCATCCATTCTATTTCTCTTTCCTGCTGTTCACTTGACAAGGAGTTACCACTTCTTCACCACTCACCTCACCTCCTCTTCCCTGGACATTTTTCAAATTAATATTGCCTAAGTGACAGGAACATTAGGAAATGTAATTTCCTAGTGCACCTGAATTCCATTCAGATGATGAGAGTCTTGGGAAAAGTCAGTCTTCCAGAGTTTCTTGTTCCCAAAACACTGCCATCAAGGTGGTCCAAGTTCTTGAGAAGGAGGAAAATAGGCATAAAAGAGAACATAATTCCTTTGGTTTCTATCTTCATTCCTGTCTGACAGTGCAAGGTAACAATTGTTCAGGACCAGACTCTCTTGTAATTAAACTCTACCTTAATTATTGTGCTCACGCTGTTTTGTTGTTATATGATATTTTGTTTTATTGTAGATTGCTTTGATTGACTTATTTTTATGAAAGATTGTTTTTATCATTTTTTGTACAGTGCTTTTTTCCCCCCTTGGAAAAGGATGAATAATATAAAATTACTACTACTACTACTACTACTACTACTACTAATAATAATAATAATAATACAAAGATAGTATGTTTGTGGAAGAGAAGAGGAATCTGTTTACTCTTCAAGTTAAAACCCAAGTATTCAGGAGAAATAATTGATCTGTCATTACCAGATGAGCACGATTAGCTGTTGAAGTTGGTAAATTAAACCAAGAAATCACAAGCGGTCTTATTAGCAATAGTTTGAAATCAGAAAGAAGTAAACCATTATGGATAAAAATGTCAAAAACGAATGCTGTAGATAACAGATAAGGGTAATCATTATTCTAGCATATTAAAAAGCAGAGACGTCACCTTGCCGACAAAGATCCGCATAGTCAAAGCTATGGTTTTTCCAGTAGTAATGTATGGCTGTGACAGCTGGACCATAAAGAAGGCTGAACGCCGAAGAATTGATGTCTTTGAACTGTGGTGCTGGAGAAGACTCTTAAGAGTCCCCTGGACTGCTAGGAGGTCAAACCAGTCAATCTTAAAGGAAATCAACTCTGATTGCTCATTGGAAGGATTGATAATGAAGCTCAAGCTCAGATACTTTGGTCACCTAATGCGAAGAGAGGACTCTTTGGAAAAGACCCTGATGCTGGGAAAGATGGAAGGCAAAAGGAGAAGAGGACGGCAGAGGATGAGATGGCTAGATAGCATCACTGAAGCAATGAGCATGAAATTGAGCAAACTCAGGGAGGCAGTGAAAGATAGGAAGGCCTGGCGCAATATGGTTCATGGGGTCACGAAGAGTCGGACATGACTTAACGACTGAACAACAACAAAAATCATTATTCATAATGCCTCCAGAAGCTTAGAACTCAAAGAATTAAACATGGTGGTATGGTATTTAGTTGCAATTCTAGAGAAAAGAAAGCTTCCATTCTATGGATTACTGAAAAACTGACTTCCAGAATAAAAGATACGATGTGTAAAATTACAGGCATAGTATAGGTAGCTCCTTGTACAAGTAGCCAGTTGCAGGGTCCATTTAAAGAAATCTTCTTTCCGGAAGCGAAATATTATGTGGAACTCTCAATCCAGGCACCATGACAATATTTCCCAGTGCTTGCTCAACTGTACTTTAGTCCACCAAAATATATCTAGCTCCTGTGACACCTCCTTAAGTTTTGAGCACCATGGCATTTATAAATAAATATAAATGCATTTGTATCCTTATGGCCAAAGGCCAAAAATATAAGGTACAACCAAAAACTGCAAACTGGACAGGATTTTACAAAATTACATAAACACATTAGAATGGATAATACGCAGGGTAGATTATAACTGTGGAAGGCCTTGCAATAATTGATGCCTCATTTTTACTGCTGCCACACAGTATTTTGCTACTATCTGAGTTATGGATGGTTTAACATCTAAAAAGAAAACAATTATAAAGATTGTCTGCCCAGGGTACTTTTGAAGGAAAGGTGGAATGGAGACATTTCATATATCTCTGTAAATGCCACCATGTAATAACGTGTGCTGGGCTGTTTCAATATCTCTGTTCCACAAGGGCAGACACGTTTCTCTGATGGGGTCTTACAGTATCTTCCCTGTAGTAAAGATGAAGGGAGTAAATTATACCTAGCTGAGAAGAAATCTTTCCTTAGTTCAGGAAACATCAAAAGAGATAAGTAATTGGCCACTCCCTAGGAATTCTTTACCAACCAGGTCCTACTTCTCTGTGCCAAACTATTTATCTCTGTCTGAATTTTGATATCATTCAGTTTCTGTAGGTGTGTAGGTCTGGCACGCTCATACCTCAAGGATCTAATGTACTGTGTTGGTAACCCTATTGTCTTCAATTTTAGTTCAATGAGATTCCAGTTCAGCAGGAAGCCATCAGCCATTATTATTGGGAGTAGACCCAAAGGAAAGAACTGGAGTTTTAACCAGTAATTTAATATCAATCTCCATGCCCTAACCTCAATACCATAGCATTTAGGTTTCTTCGTGGACCTCTTTTTTATAGATCCACTGCAGTCCTGACTCTTTACAGATCTGCTGCACTCCTGACTCCAGCAGCTGAAAATTGGTGACATTTTAAGATAGTAAAACAAGCAAACAACAACAAAAACAAAACCCTGAAATGTTTCAGTAAACCCTAAAATAAAGTAGTTTTTCAAACAAAGAAAAGCCCCCAACTTCCTCCTGAAATCCATCAGATTGTGCTCTAATCTACTAGCCAATGGTTTCTTAGAAAATTTAAAACAAAAGAAAGAAATTCGGATTATATGTGTTGACCTCATAAATGTTCCTTCAGTCATGGAGTGGAGAGAAAATAATGGAAGGAAGGAACTGGCAGCCCCCTACCTAGTCCATCATGGAGCAGAGAACACAATGTGTTATGGATGTTGATGCTAATTAGATCATCTGTGATGGATAATGATAATGATGTCAGTGATGGTGAAACATCACCATCTTCACTTGTTCAATATCTGGGGAGATATCAACAACTGCCTTTAAGAAGGAGATATAGTTCATATTGTAAACCTTAAAGATCTGAACTGTGCATCTACAGATGCTTAGGACACTCAGCAATACTTAGATTTCTACGCACAAGTACAGTTATATTTCTTACTCTTTTGGGATCACCTGTCCTGTATATTTGAACCAAATGGCTCTTCCTCAGTTATTCTGAATCCTCTTCTAGCCAATGGAGTCTCAGAAAATTTATAGAAACTTGGAAATTTTTTGAGGTAATAAAGCACTTATGTTTCTTGGGAATCCTTAAATCATTAACTTCCCAAAAGAAAATACATAAAACCCACTTAAATGGACAGGAAGGCAAATCTCAGTCAGTTGAAGCCAATGCAAGGAAACACCACTAAACCCACAATGGTATGCCCAAGTAATTTGCTTTCATTTCATTTTTATCTGGTCTCCTTGAACTGGTGCTTTTGGAATTTTGGGGTGGGTGGGGGAGAAATAATACTTTTGTTTTTTTTCAGACCTGAAGTCTCGTATGTCATGAAAGAAAATTTGTCTATCCATATTAGTTATCCTTATAAATATCCAAAACTATCAGTGATCTATCAATTCAATCAATGCTTATCAATGTCTATTATTATAGATATGTCTATGATAATTTGTTGGATTTATTTCTCACATTTTCACTAGGAATTCAAGCTGGCTTACAGTACATAAGGACCTTTCTTTATTTTATCCCAAAAAAGCAACATTGTGAGAAGCTGGACTGAGAAAGATTAATTTTCCAGGGCTGCACATAAACTTGAACCTGAGTCTTCCTCATTCTAATCCAATACTTTAATTACTGCAATGTATTAACACTTATATATACCCAGAAACTTGCTCTTAGAAAGGCATTCAGGTGCCACGTACACCACATATTTTCTCAAGATATCTACAAGCATTTAAATTGTCCATGAAATTTTTATTCAGATGCTGAAAGGTTCTTTGAAGGACTTACTTAAAGCTTGTTGAATGACAGTGAACCTTTGCTATGAAATTACAGCCCTCACTAAATCTTTATGCTTCACTTGTACTTTGCATTTCCAGAAACTCCATACAACAAAATATACATGAAGTTCATTTCAAAGTTGGGGGTTTATTGTTCACTGAAGTTCAGTCATCAAGCCAGTTGCTTCCCATTAATTTACATGTCAGGATTAGAATGTGGGAGTATGCTTTTAAGAACCATTCAAGAAAAAGATTATGCAGTAAGGACACGGGAGTCCACAAATTAATTTGGAGATGTATTCATGTATATGTCTGCCATTTAAATTTTGTATGTGGAAACACAATCCTAATAAATGGGCCAATTAGAAATACTGTTACATTGTAATTAATTAATGTCTGCTTATTGTTATATATCATGTGTAATTGAATACTGCTAATGCTAATAAATTACTTTAGACAAAATCTGCTTCACTAGACAAATCCCATAGTAGAGAGTTTCAAATTCATTTTCTGGTAAGACTTATTATATATTACTACATTTCATAAAAATGCATGTTTTCAAGAGAGGAAATACAAACATGCCGAAGCTAGACAGGGATTAGAAAGGGATGTTGTTAGAAATACTGATGCCGGTTTCCTATTATTAAGGCAGTTGAAGGCCTTATTTTGATCCATCTGTCTTGGAGCAGTGAAAACCTCAACATAACCATTCCAGAGAGAGTTTACCTCAGAGGAGACAGAATTCTATGAAGCATTTCTCTAAAACCAGAGGTGGACATTGTTTGGGAGGTGGGAGAGGGTTCACTCAATTTTGGTGGGGGGAAAGGCAAAGGCTGAAGTAGGCCACACCACATATATTTTTGCTTTTCCGTTTGGAGGCTATTTTTGGAGGTGTTTAACAGTTTAACTTATTTAACAGTTTTGATAGCCCCTTCGCTGCATGGGCTATCCTTAGCCTAAATGTATTTCCTTTTGTATTTCCCTTCTAAAACTACAGTAGGAAGGACATCAAATCAAGCCAAGGAGAATTTTAGAGATTATAATTTGATTTACATATCTAGCAGATCTAAGAAGGGTGAACAAGCTGGTCAAGACTATATCCTTGGAAAGAGTTGCCAGATCTAATTAGATATTAATATTTTTAATCCTGTGCCTCAACTTTACTATTGCATGCTCACATCTGAATGTGCAGAGTTGGGTTAATGAAAATCCAGAGAACTCCAATTGTTTAGCTATTGTTTTGGGCCAGAATGACACAAAATTGTCAGTGAGAATCTGAGATGTCAGACCTACAGGGGCAAAGTATATTTTGGCCCAATATGTGATGATGTATAACCAGGTGTTGGTGTCAATCCTGCTGATGCCAACCTTATGGCAAAGAACTGTGTTAGAGATACGGCAGGGGATTACACAGACTTGACACAGGCCAACTCTTGTTGGGAAAGTCTTTATTACAAAGTAATGTGTATATATAAAAAAGCTTTGCTTATCATTAATCAATGGTATAATTGCTTATTTAGTATAATATTCCTATTGCTTATCCTCTGTTACTATGTATTTGCGGTGATCGTTCTTATTTACTATCTTATTCCTATATACTCATGCATCCTATGCCAATCCTTTATTTTCTTAGACCTACCTTCTATTGTTCTATTGTTCTTATGCTTATTTCCTTAGACTGATGTTTCTAATATTCCTTTATCCTTATTTATCCATATCCATTTTACACATCTATTCATATCCTATGAACTTACATCTCTACTTACACCCAGATGCTTTAGCTTTCCTTGGCCTCTCCCCTCCCTTTCTCTCCCACTGTGTGTGTGTGTGTGCATGTGTGTGCCTTTGAGTCTGTTTTTGACTCCTGGTGACTACTTGGACAAGTCCCAGCAGTTTTCTTTGCAGCATTTTTGGAAGTGGTTTGCCATTGCCTCCTTCCTAGGGCTGAGAGAATGACTGGCTCAAGGTCACCCAGCCGCCTTTCATGCCTAAGACAGCACTAGAACTCACAGTCTCCTGGTTTCTAGCCTGATGCCTTAACCAGTATACAACCTTTGGGGTGGCTACTGTGGCAGCTTCAGGGTGTAGGTGGTTGGCTCTGATTAGGAAGATGTGCCTGCCATTAACTTTGCCAGGCTCCCTTGCAAAGGGAAAAAAACCACTGGGTCTGGTTCCAGCTGCCTTTCTTGTAGCCTTTCAGCTGTTGGTAACAGAAGAACAAATCAGCACAAATATTTCTGCCATTGTGGTTCTGCACTCATGCAGGAATTTGGTTGAACTGGTAATGCTGTACCTTCTAATCTGATTCAGTATTGTGTGGTATCACCCCTATGGGTGGTACGTGTCTTCCTCAATCTCAGGTCCTCTACCAGAGGCCTGGGAGTTTGAAGGTTCTGCACAGTGTCTTAGCTGTTCCTAGCATTGCACTCTTCTGGACAGAGAGCTCAGATGTTGTTCCAGGGATCTGTTGGAGCCACTCTCCCAGCTTAGGAGTCACGGCCCCGAGTGCTCCTACCACCACTGGGACCACTTTGGCCTTGACTTTCCACATCCTCTCGATTTCCTCCTTCAGACCCTGGTACTTCTCCAGCTTCTCATGCTCCTTCTTCCTGATGTTGCTGTCACTTGGCACTGCTACATCTATCACTACCACTGTCTTCTGGTCTTTGTCTACTACCACGATGTCTGGTTGATTGGCCAGTACCTGCCTGTCCGTCTGGATCTCGAAATCCTACAGGATCTTAGCCCTGTTATTCTCCACAACCTTCTGTGGAATCTCCCATCTGGACTTGGGGGGGGTCTAGCCTATACGCTGTGCAGATGTTTCTGTACACAATGCCAGCTACTTGGTTGTGCCGTTCAGAATATGCTGTTCCTGCCTGCATCTTACACCCTGCCACTATGTGTTGGACTGTCTCTGAGGCCTCTTTGCACAATCTGTACCTTGGGTCCTGTCTAGTGTGGTAGACCCCTGCTTCTATGGATCTGGTGCTTAGTGCCTGTTCTTGTGCTGCTATGATCAGTGCCTCAGTGCTGTCTTTTAGTCTGGCCCTTTCCAGCCACTGATAGGATTTCCCAATGTCAGCCACCTCAGCTATCTGTCGATGGTGCATCCCATGCAGAGGCTTATCTTGCCATGGTATTTCCTCCGCTTGAACTTCCTCCCATGTCAGCTGCTGCCTGAGGCATTCTCTCAGCAGCTCATCTTTGGGTGCCATCTTACTGATGTACTCCTGGATACTCCGGGTTTCGTCCAGGACAGTGGCTTTGACCCTCATCAGACCCTGCCCGCCCTCTTTGCAGCTGGTGTACAGCCTCTGGGTGTTGGACTTGAGGTGGAGACCTCTGTACATTGTGAGGAGCTTCTGGGTCTTCACATCGGCAGCCTCCATGTCTTCCTTTGGCCAGCTCACTATACCGGCAGGGTATCTGATGACTGGCAGGGCATACATGTTGATGGCATGGATATTGTTCTTCCCATTGAGCTGGCTCTTCAGGACCTGTCTTATCCTTTGGTGGTACTTGGAAGTTGCTGTCTTCCTTGCCTCCTCCTCATGGTTCCCGTGTGACTGTGGGACACCAAGGTATTTATACCTGGTCTCTATGTCTGCTATGCGGCCCACTGGTAGTTCCACTCCATCGGTCTTAACTACCTTCCGTCTCTTTACTATCATCCTGCCACACTTCTCCAGTTCGAATGACATCCCAATGTCCCCGCTGTAGATCCGTGTCAGGTGGATCAGTGAGTCAATGTCTCATTCACTCTTAGCATACAGCTTGATGTCATCCATGTAGAGGAGGTGAGTGATGGTGATTCCACTCTTGAACTTGTACCCATATCCAGATCTTGTGATTATCTGGCTGAGGCGGTTTAAGCCTATAGAGAACAGTAGTGGGGACAGTGCATCATCTTGGTATATGCCGCACTTGATGGCCACTTGTGCGAGCTGTCTTGAGTTGACTTCCAATGTTGTCTTCCACAGTCCCACTGAGTTCTTGAGGAAGGTCCTTAGTATCCTGTTGATTTTGTATAGCGCCAGGCATTCACAGATCTGTGTGTGTGGCATTGAGTTATAGGCTTTCCTGTAGTCAATCCAGGCTGTGCTCAGACTGGTCTGCCTAGACCTTGAGTCTCGGGCGAATGCTCTATCTATGAGTAACTGGTGTTTTGAGCCTCTGGTGTTGTTCCCAATGCCCTTCTGAGCTGTGCTCATGTACTGGCCCATATGGTCTTGTAGCTTGGCAGCTAGGATGCCTGATAGAACTTTCCATGTTGTGGGGAGGCAGGTTATTGGCCGGTAGTTGGATGGTGCTGTTCCTTTGTGAGGGTCTTTCATGATCAGCACTGTCCTTCCTTGTGTTAGCCAGTCTGGGTGGGAGCCTGCTGCTAGCAGTTGGTTCATCTGTGCTGCTAGGCGTTCATGCACTGCTGTTAGTTTCTTTAGCCAGTAGGTGTGGATCATATCCGGGCCAGGTGCTGTCCAGCTTTTAATGTTCTTGACCCACTGTTGGATGTCTGCTACTGTGATGGTGACTGGTTCTTGTTCTGGGAGATTGCTATGGTCTGCTTTCAGGTCCTGCAGCCACTTTGCACTGGTGTTATGTGTCTTCTCTTTCTCCCATATGTTCTTCCAGTACTGTTCAGTTTCTGCTGCTGGTGGCTCAGCTGTTACTGTGTGGCTGCACTGCAGTTGGGAGTATACTTTGGATGGTCCTTTGGAGAACAGGGCGTTTATCTTCATGGCCTCTGCTTCTCTAGTGTATCTCCTTAGCCTGGCAGCCAGTGCTGTGAGCCTTTGTTTAGCAGTCTCTAGGGCTTCAGATGGAGTCAGGCCCATATATTTTTTTCAGTAGCTGAGTCTTATCCCTAATCTCCACACGCTTCTGTAGTTCCACCAGCTGACTCACTTCTTTCTGAGTTGCCTTGATCTTAGCCTCCAATCTCATTTTCCAGGGTGGGTATGTACTGCTGTTCTTCTTGATCGTGTAGCCAAGCATTTCCAGGATTACAGTGGCTGTAGCATATACCAATTCATTGGTTTCAGTTATGGTAGTAGTAGGGATTGTCTAGAGGGCTTTGTTGGCATCTTCTAGCATACTATCTGATGGTACTTCTCCACTGAGCCTTGGTAATCGTACTCAAGGGTTGACTGTAGCTAGTTTATCCATGATCTTATGCCTCATATCAGCTGCTGTGCTCTGTAATGGAAGGAGTGGCAGTGACATTCCAGCTTCAGGTGTTGGTTGCACATCTGCTTGTTCTAGGTCTGCTTGAGTCCGGGTTGTAATGTGGAGTGTAATATCCCCTCTCATACATCTGTTGTAGTAGCATTCCATCAATTCCAAGTACTCTTGTCTTGTCCATGTATGGTTTGTTCCAGTAGCCCACTTAACATCAGATTGTCCTGGTTCCCCAACATCTGACACGGACCTTTTTTAATCTGGGCGACGTCCGATCCGGCATGACTCTCTTAGTTTGTGTCACTCTCATATTTGAGGTGGGCAGGTGAAGCGTTAGGGGGTCTTTGCCCAAGGACCCCTACTGGTAAGGTAGGTACCAGCTGGGATTTGAACCCCTGTCTCCTGCATTAAAGGTGGTGTTCTAACCACTACGCTATCCAGCCGCTCCTACCACTGTCAGTATATTCCACTCCCTCAGACACTTGAAATGAAGATAGACAGTGGTTACTAGAAAATCTGGAGCAACTACTAAACTCTATGGTAGTCTGAATTATCCTACAACTTATTTAAAGATATAATATGCAAATTGGATCCTACCTCTTTTTTGAGTAACTGGTGTAACCTGGGAAATAAAAGAATATTGACTGGGATTTTATTGATTGAAATCAAGCTCAACAGATTATTTTATGTTCATAATTTTGTCCATATATTTGGTATTTGTTTCACATATTGAAATGTATATGATTCTACTTATGCATTGCGCAGCATTCTTTACAGTTCCTTTCACAGATACATACTCAAGAAGGCATGTCATTGATCTCCCACAATGTGATTTTTTTACAAAAACTAATAGCCTCTTCGACTATTGATGAATCCAAAATATGATTTTAATTCTGAGTGATGGTGAAGTACTAGGATTCAATGGATTTCCTGCGGAATGATTTAAAACATTTTCTAATACATTTGTTCCTAAACTTGATGACTTATATAATATTATTTTGGAAGAGGTATTTTATCATTATCATTTAATGAAGCTATATTACAGTTATGCCAAAATCAGTAAAGATAATACTTTATGTTCCACTTATTGCCCTATACCTTTGATTAAGATAGGTATCAAAATTCTAACAGCTGTTTTAACAAATAGATTGCAAAATATGGTATCTTCAGTGATCAAGTATGATCAAATTGTTTTTTTTTAAAAGAATTAGTATTCAACTAGTAGTAGATCTGATTGACGAATAAACATAGAGGAGATCAAGCTGCAGGTATATCACTGGAAACCGAAAAGGCTTTTGACAAAATTTAAAGACAGTAGTTAGCTATGTTTGGATTTTCAGATAAATCTAGAAATTGGATCCAGATTCTATGTGTGGTTCCTACATCCAAAGTAGCATTTTTTCATTCACTTTTTCACTTTGTAAAGGCACTGGGCAAAGTTGTCCATTTTTCCTTTTGATTTTTAATATGCATTTGGAACCCCCAGCTTGTTCTTTTAGACAGAATCTTAATATTCATGATTTGTATCATAGTTCTTTAGTATGTAAATATAATATGACAATGACATCTACTGTCTGCACTTCATATCTCAGTTCCAGTTCTGATAAATATATCTGGGGAAAGAGTGGGATATTCAATTTTAACCGTATGTATCTGATGAAGTGAGTTGCTATTCATGAATGCTTATGACCTGATAAAACTGGTTAGTCCTCAAGGTGCTATTAGACTTTGTGTCTATTTCTTAAAATTAATGTATTTCCTAGAGTATTACACATTTTGTATGGAATTCTTATACATATGTCTGCAAGATAAGTTTCACGAATTTTTGTGGGGATCTGTTCCAAAAATACCTATAAAAAAGATGCAGCAGTCCATTAAAGAAGTGGAATTTGGTTTTCAAATCAAGAATTATATAATTTTGTATATCTATTTGCCACTAACAAAGTTTGGATGATTCTGTTAGTAGAAATTCTCCTTCTTGGGTCATTTTAGAATATTCATACATTGTACATTTAGTTATGTGGACTGTCTTGGGATCAAAATATAATCTTTTCAAAGAGTTACTGTTACATTGATTCAAAGATTGTCTTTTGCTATTTGTGGGACATGGCATTTGATCCTTTCCCTCATTCTAAGTTAATCCAATGGGTATAGGCTAGATCTTAGAGTCAGTAATCATATTATACTGAAAATATAATACTGACAGAAGCTGGGAGTTACATTCTTAAATCATTTAACAGATGAAACAGATGAGCTGTTTTCTGTTTTAAATGACGAATATTATTTGCCTGGTATGGCTCAGTGGCAGCATTTACACTTGCAACATCTATTGACATTACAATTTGGACCTATAGCTATTTCAGCCTAGGACATAAACAACCTGTACAAACTCTATTAAATATTACTCGTGGTAACGAATCAGTTTGATATGCAAATTTTAATAGTTGCGTTGAACAAAAATTATAGATTCCTATTTTGGCTAGATGGTGGAAAGAGGTATTAACATCAATACCAAAAAGCTTCAGTAGTTTTGGATTACATTTTATTACATCTTAGATTTCATCTTATTCAGTGAAAAATACTATTTTAGATGGAATCCATTGTGCTGATATAGAGAAGCCCTATCATGGTTTGGGAGATACAATGAGATTAATGCTTCATTTAAGCATATGCTTGTACAATGTTTTATAACTGTTTCATTTCAGAAGGAAATTATTATATGTATTAACTCTAAGACAAGATTTAATATTCTTGGATATTCATATTCTTTTAATCTATATTCCTATCGCCTGGAAATTGATATTTGGACAAAGAAAGTGGATTTTCCATTCCCTACTTATAGCCAAAAGACTGATTCTTCAACATTAGAAAAATAAATAAATGGCTCAAACTACTCAATAGTCTGCAGAATTATTGTTAGCAACTTACAAACAGATCACTTATTGATTAGTTATAGATCAATATAATGAGATCGGCTACCATTCACTGAAATTCTTTTCTAGAACTTTTATATACATGCATGAATCCATGAATATGTGTCTGCATGTTGTTGTGTCTTTTTAAAAATTGTCTGCTGTGTTTTTTCTTCTTTAACATTTTATATGTTTATATTTCTTTCTGATCGCTTTGAATTGAATCGTATTCAATTAATAAAAGCAAAATATATTGTACTATACTGTACTATACTATACCATGCTATACCATTCCATTCCATTCCATTCCATTCCATTCCATTCCATACCACCACTCAGTACCAAACTCAAGAGGTTAGGTATAATATGTTAATTTTCCACCTCTTTGGAAATGTGTTGATTGCATAGATCTTTCCCATTTGATTAACAACTTCTTTCTACTTCTGTCATAATCTCCACCCAATATATTAGGAATTTGATATATACTCCACAGCAGCTTAGGCTCACGCTATGAAAAATCGCTTCTGAGCAATGGTGTACTCTATTTGCGAAGGTGCCCTTACCTTTCTCTATTCCAATTGATCTATTCACTGTGCCATAATTTCTACCCTCTCCAACATTTTGCCTCTCATTTTTCAGTTCTCCACTCCTTTTTGTCATTTATCCAAAAAAGAGGAGGGTATTAGAAAAATTAGCAGTTTTACTTCCTCATTTTCTGTAGTGTAGGGATTGAATCTCACTGTCATAAGCAAAATGCTTGACTTAAATATGAGGACTAAAACCCGTTTTTATTTGAAAATCAGTCTCAAAATGAATACATTAATTGTAATCATATTCTTTTCCCAATGGAAGTATTAACCACAGTGAATTAATATAAATATTTTCATGGTAGCCGGTCTTTCTATTAAAGTTCCATATTTTATATTGTCTTTTAATTATGATATTGTATGGTTTCCATATTTATCATTCAGCTTCATTTTTATTCCATTTACCATAATAGAATTGTGTATCCTATTTTTACCTTGCTGCGTTGTCTTCCTACTGTGCATGTCAAGGCAGAACACAGAGAACTTTATCAACAATCTATCCATCCAGGTTTTCAGCATGACTGTGGGATTATTTATGTTTTTAGAAATAGAATGATTGTATAGGTGCACATATCCAGCACATAGACATGAGTGTTACTAGCCTTGAATTGTGAGCTACCAAGCCAGATAATATGTATGCAGGTCTAGTTAGAAGTACAACTGCAGATGGGAAATGTTAGTGTACTGGTACAGCAGGGTTGATTAATAATCCAGAAAGTATTACCGATGTATGAAATGTAATAATTATGGGGATGACTGAGCACAGGAAAGGAAAAAGGTCATGCTTACAAAAATAAAATAAAATAAAATAAAATAGTGATTCAAAACTCTGTTTTTTTAGTTTTCTCATCTACCTGTTTTGTCTCTAATTTTCTCCTTCTCTTAAATAACCCTAAAAAAATAAGGTTTATGGCACTTATGTTTTAGGGGTCCTTTTAAAATAATCTATTAGGATAAATTAAGACTGAATACATTAGGTTATTTTAACAGTGGTATTCTTTAGATTGTCTGTTTTATCTTAACCATATCACATATGGAAGAGCATTTATTATACAGCTTTGTGCAACATTTTAAACAAAGGTTGCTTTAGACTGTTTTGCATTCCTTCTAAACGATTTGAAGGGTATCTCAGGAGTTTAATCTTCAGAACAATCAGCTGCTACTAACTAATATTACAGAACTAGTATTTGGGGGATGTTGCATATGGAAGATTACTTTTCATGTGTTTCCTCAGTATAGATTTTTGCTCCTGATTATAAGACTTTCTGCAGTATTATTGGTACAGAACTGAGAGGGGTTTTGTCTTTGTGTGTTTTTTTAAAAAAGAGCAAACAATAAAAGATTAGCATTCCCAGACAATATAGGTCAAAATTACTTATAACAATTAAACTTTTGCCGTCTTAGATTTTGGCTGACGCAAGTCTATTGGGAACTTCCTTATTCCATCTCATCTTGCTAGATAGAAATTAATGATGATTAACCCTACTGCAGTCTCACCTTGTCAGCACTACCTGCTCTGGGACTTGATAAAACCCTGGCTGCACTGAAGCAAAGGATTTGGGATTTAGAGATCCTAAAGGACAGAGCCAAAGTCTTTTATAGCAGAATCGCTTCTCCTCCCTGGACTGTCCCTAGATATTTCTTTAACATCTTACATGTTCAACATAGGAGACTATTTACATTGGGTCAGATTGGAGTGCTACCTATTAGGGCAACAACCGGTAGATGTATAAGCCTCCCATATTGAAAGTCAAATGTTTTTGTTCAGACGTGGAGGTAGAATCTGTATCACACATGCTATTAAAATGATTGTTGTACACCCAGTGATGATCAAGCTTAATACTTGCAATCGTAAACAACTCAAGTTACCATTGCAACTAGGAGCCATTACCCTTCTCTTCAGTAACCACTCTTCAGAAACTTTTAAGAAGGTTGCAAAATCCTTATCAATAGTTATATCTGTTAGAAGGCATCTGATTCCTCCCTCATGTTGTTAATTGTTAGCTCTTAACTGTTTTAGGATTTTCTCCCATTTTTTAAATTTCCTTTTTATAGTTATTGTATTGTTGGTCTTTTTTGTGTGTGTTTGGTCTTGGACCATAAATAAATTTAATTTATGTTATGATATTTACAGTAACTCAGCTAGTCAGATGCAAAGGCACTGCTTGAGGCCTACATCTCCTGAAGTCTAAAACAGGAGAGGATGCACAGAATCTCCTCAACTCCACCTCAGTCAATGAGCAGCTGATGTATGTGTGCATGTGTGTAAGTGTGCAAAGAATCAGCTGAGCCTCTCATTGTCAATTACAATGCTTTTTTGAAAAAATGAATGATTGATATTTGACTTTCTACTCAGATCATGTTTAATTGGTGCTCTTACCACTAATTTATGTATTACATAACCAGTATGTTTACTTTTCACTCAGGAACATTCCCAATTACTTGTTTTCTTATTCCTTACACTAGCTCTGCCAAACTTAAGTCATACATAGCTTACAGTTCTTGAGGCAGAGTGTTAGGCTAATAATGGAAAAACTTCAAAAGGAAATGAGAAGAAATTGTTTCCACATGCTAGTATATGATGCCATGAGGTGAATTAGACACACTCAACAGTGAATTCTTTGCAAGCTCACCCAACTGTATTGCCAGAATATTTTTGAGAAACTGTGACTAGTCTGGTCAACCTCAAAGGGCTGACACCAAGAGGGGATGAGGAAGAAGCTTGCCCATGCTTGCCCAACAGATTCTCCTCAGCCCTTTTCTTGATGGAGGCAGTGGTGTGGTAGTGGGGAACCTTTGCCTCAAGACAAATGGGGAAGGAGAGAACTGGAAGATATGAAAGGAAGATAACCTGGGATGGGACCAAGAAGAAAAGAACACCTGGAAGAAGGAGAATGAGACAGTGCTGGAAGATGTGGACAAAATAAAGAATGGAAACAGCGATATAGTTTTGGTGATTTAGTTTCCAAAAGAAGCAAAGAGTTAAATAATACTTGAGCAGGAGAGTAGTAACTCTAGATAAAAAGGGTTGGATCTGCCTGAGAACCAAAGTAAGAGTGAAGTTAACCTTTTCTGGGGCTGATGGTGAAGAAGGGTGCTGAATCAAAGCCCAGAAATCTTCAGACAGCAGGGAATAAGACTTGTCTGAGCAAGGAGGAAGCAGAGACTCTGGGTGAATGAAGTGGACTGCCTGAGATTCATAGCAAGGGCAGAGTTAAATATCTGAGGCTGAAGGTGAAATAAGGCACTAAACCATGATCCAGACATCTCTAGAGAGTCAACAGAACCTAAGAGAAAGTTCTCGCAAAACTTTGATTGAAAGGTGAAGTCTATAAGAGTCAGGGATTAGTCAGGACCAGCTAGCTAGAGACGCAAGCTGGGGGAATTCCCTGCTCTCTGAGGTAAAGGTTAGGTTGCAGGTAAGGATTTGCAATCAGATTATTTTGCTTTAAAGTGTGCTCATCTGATTTATGAATTCTGATATTTGAAAAATGCCTGATAACTTGAAAAAGAAATTTGCCTCAAATTTTTGTTTCAGAAATGTATTGTCTTTATGCAGATCCCACTCTTATTTATTTTTGGTCCATCTTAAACTTTGACTTGGGTCTCATGGACTGTGGATCTGTGATGTTTACTGTACTTTGTGGTATTCAGTTCTGGTAAATGTTATGCCAGCCTAGGATAGTTGAACCCCAGATGGCTATTTGTAATCTTAGCACCAAAAGCTTATTCCACCAAATCCTTTAGGCACTTGATTACCTAAAGCTAAAAGACATTTTTTCCTTTTCTTTATTTTTAATAAAGTTGATTTTTAAATGTTAGGATTGATTCTTTTGTTTTCATCTCCTTATATGGGGACAGGGCTGCTGTTCTCTGCCGACATACATTAATGCTACTAGACCCTACAGAGTTGTTGTTATTATCATCACAATCTTCATCACCACCTTTATTATAATGCCCAGTATAAGCAAGTAAGTGGCTCAGACAATGATAGCCCCATTTCTCTCAGAAGCCAGTGTTAAGGAGAAGAGTCTCATCAAAGTATTTCCTTTCTTCAGGGAAGTGGGTAGTAACAGTCAGAAGTATTACATAACCCATAATCAGAAGCTGTACAAATGTACAGAGGAGGCAAAGCCTAGGGGCATAGTTGGGAGGGTCAGCACCCTTCCCTCTACTCATGTTCAAGCAGTCTTTACAATGATAAACTTTTCTACATGGAAAAATTTAAGCAAAGCAGTGGATTCCCGTGCTGGTAGAGTGTTAAACTAGGTGCATTTTGACATCTCTTACAATGCTTTGATACTATAATGACACTTCTGGTCAAGATAGTGCTGTTGTTGGATGGTATTTTTTGAAATACCCTACAATTTTAATTCTTATAACCATTCATTTGCTGCAGTGATCCCACTATCAGAACCAGGAAAGTTGATTACTGGATAAGATGTATTTGTTTTCTGCCTGGATGTTGCCCGAGACATTTTCTGCCACCGATGTTCACCACTAAGGCAAAGGTTTGGCAACAACTGAGGAAGAGGTGATGAGATGAGAAAAGATACAAAAATATTGAAGATACATGTAATACTTTAAGTTTCAGATTGATTGCAGGTGAAAATAAAATATCTCTATTCTACTGGAAAATAGAAGATAAGTGATAGTCTATTATTTACAGTATAATCTGCTTGGTATGTAGGATAATGTATGTTATACTTCTAAAACAGATTACTTATGACATTGCAGCAGACAATAATATTGGGAAAGAAAAGAGAGTTTAGTAAATTATTGGTCTTCAGATTTAAACAAATTAATGCATTCTTGTGTACGGGGTACAAATGGAAATAGGTATATTTCAGCTTTATTAATCAACAATTTTTGAACTGCATTCTAAACTGTATAGTTGCAATTCTTCCTCAGCAGAAGACAAGATCTCTGTGTTTTTGTTTTGCTTCAGCTAACCTAATCGCCCAGCCTAATCTTTGTGAAATCCAAGTTATTTTCAATAAATATCTTTCCTACTGCAGAAGAGCTCTTAGTGGAAAGAGAACACAAATCTACTGTATGTCAATGTAGACATCTGAGGGCCAAACATCTATCCTGTAATTTGCTAATTACATTTTTTTTTTTGTGAACAACTTGCTGGCACTAGAGGGTATGTTGGGATTTTTGATATATGGGAGTCACCATGATTCCAATTAAAAGTGTGTCTTTAATATCTGCAATGGAAGAAAATAAAACTTTCAAAAAACTTATTTTACCTTTCTATATTCATTGAAAATGAGAAACTTCTAATGGAGAGATAAGGGAGAAATATGAAGGGATGCCTCTATTGAACCAACCTCTGCCTTCCTTCTACCCCAATCAGCTTCTCTATCCTCATGAGGAACAGCCTAATTTTTCCTTCTTTGTCTTATCCATACAAGGCACAATCTGAATATCACATTCACTGTCCAGAAGTTAATTCAGAAGTAAATGGCAGTTAGTTTCTGAATCTTCCAATTATATTGACTGGGCTCAAACATTTTACAAAATCAAGTTTGTTTTAATCTTGCCTTGTCAAATTAATCACAATTGCCTTGGTTCACATAATGCATTCAGCTAAAAATGAAAGAAACTACAGTAAGGTTTAGCTGCACAATGTACTAGGTCATTCTCTCTCTTTCTCTTTTATTGGAAAAGTCATTATCAAATACCTGATCAATTTAGTGCATTATAACACTGAATATTTCTCTGCTGGGATTTTAAATAAGAACAATTTGTCTAATAGTAATTTCAATTGAACCCTTTTAAGGAGTTGGTTTATTCAGAGTTGCAGTTCAGATCATGGATTAAATCAGGTCTCCCATCATTCCTTATCATTAAGTAAGCCAAAGGGCCCCCATGTTTGCATTTCTCAGATATTTACTCCACAATAGCTGCCCTCAGTTATTATTCTCCCTTCCCACTACTTACTTCCTCAATTTCTTATACTTTATATACATTTATTTCTCTCCTTTTCTCATAGCCTCAGTTTCCAAGAGCTGATAATTTCTCCCTCCCTCCCTCCCTCCCTCCCTCCCTCCCTCCCTCTTCCTTCCTTCCTTCCTTCCTTCCTTCCTTCCTTCCTTCCTTCCTTCCTTCCTTCCTTCCTTCCTTCCTTCCTTCCTTCCTTCCTTCCTTTCCCACAGGCAGGAATTCCCATTTACTTCTGAACTGAATTCCATTTCAAAGCCTCCTGATTCACAGCTAAGCTTAAGATTTCTAAAGAGGACTTCATAGTCCTCTGTTGCCATGGAGATCAGAAGATTGACACTATGAGACAAGAAGCAAAATTCCCTACCAAAGGCAGAGACGAATGTTTTAACTGCTTAGTGGAAATATTGCAAGACTTTATTTGGACAGGAAGAGAACATGGAAGGGAAATTCAGTACAGGACAGGGGCTTTCTTCCTCTGATACAGCTCCACTTATAGATACTTTTACCTTGCCTGGCACTAATTACACAAAGCACTACCAAATTATAATACGCATTGCAGAATGGTTATGGCTCTATCCATAGGGAAGAGGAAGGATCTTTTGAATTTTATGCAGTGCGTCTATATTGTAAGGGCTTTATGTATTTCATTGCTGCAGTGCTTGCAACAGACCTATAAGACAATCCAGCATCATCCTACCCAAATTACTGTTGTGGGCTTGTAGTAGGATCCCTTTCCTGAGGCCATCTAGTCAATCTGAAGCTGAGACTCTCCCTTTAAATTAGCTCCAAAGTGGAGTTTCTCGTTCCCAAAATTCTTATGCTCACTGTCAGTAAGAAGCAGCCTGGTGTAGTAGCTTAAATATTCGAATAGGATTGTGAAACCCATTTTAAAGTCCACTTTAGCACAGCAGCTCACAGGGTGACTGCGTCAACCACTGTCTCTCGGCCCAACCTACTTCACAAGGTAGGGGAGAAAAATTGGAGAAGTGCTGTATGTGCTACCTTGAGCTCCGGGAGGAAAAGCAGAATATAAATCTAAGAAATGTATAACTATCTTTAACCACTCTTGCACCTGCTTGGACTGGTCCAAGACTTTGGGTTATGTGTGAAGAACAAAATCAAATTAAGGTTCTAATGTTCTTATCTATTCTAGCCTACAAAACCTGAAGCAAGGTCATCCCATTGACAGATGCCTCAGCTGAAGAAAAGGGTTGCAACTGACCATTGTCTTCCAAAAGGAGGGTATGTGGAATAGTACCTATCAACAAAAGCCATATAATTAAATAAGAAGAAGAAATAAGATACTTTGATGTTCCCTCATAGGAGGCTGTATACAACAAGGGAACAGTAGTGTAACGTAGAGACAAAGATGCAACCTTATACTGATTTACCTCATTGGATCTGCTGCTATAGTCTAGAATTACAAAGCTGTAATGTACTATACTGTAGGAAATTGTCATTATTGTAGGAAATTGATTTGTGACTTAGAAATCCTTACTTCATTTTATCATCCATGAACTTGCGGGATGAATTTAGACTAGATATTCCCAGCTTCACAATTCTTTCTGCAACTGCAGGGTGGGAATATTAATACTGATGATATTTACAAAGTAATTATATGGATTATTAAGAGAATTCTTGTGAAATGTGCCAGTATAAGTATTTATTGTGGGGTGTGAAATTATATGTAATTTGGGGGATTTTTGAAATGACTTCGATGAATGATGTTTTTCCTAAATGGAAATTCAAATTGAACTATACTTTTTTTCCTCGCTCTGTTTTTTGATGAACAAAACATCAAAACAAAAATAAATAAAGGACAAATATCTGACTTAAAAAAGGAAGATAATCTCAGAACAAAGCAAAAGAGAATGAAAAAGAAAGAATAAGAGAAGAAACCTCTGAACAGATAAGGAAAATATTAATTGCTAGAGATTTTCAGAATTCTTTGTTTTTGTGCTCATATTTCAACCAAAGCAAAGCAGTTTCTCTCCATTTTCAAGTACACTGATCCAATGAAAGCTATATTTTATAACAACAACAATTAATCACAAGGATTGGGTCAATTTCTTATACTGCATCTGGTATAACCAGATTTGGTTATTATTATTACTATACAATTATTATATAATTGGTATAACCAACAGCGGCAGTCATTGCAAAAGGCCTATTATTCTCCTCATTTCTTCCAACCAATATAACTAAAAGGAATGACTAAGTGGGCATTGCCTGGCCATCCAAATGGTTGGTAGATAGAAAATGATATATGTTGACTTCCTTTATGGAGTCTCTAGGCCAGTGTTTTTCAACCTTGGCATCCTAAAGATGTGTGGACTTCAACTCCCAGAATTCCTCAGCCAGCATGCTGGCTGGGGAATCCTGGGAGTTGGAGTCCACACATCTTTGAGTTGCCATGGTTGAGAAACACTGCTCTAGGCACTCACAGCCTTGAATCTCTAATGTTTCTCAAGGAAACTTGTTCTACTAACTAACACAGGAGCTGTCAATATGGCCTCTATGGGTGTAAGACTTCTGTGACATCCCTAAATGGTGTAAAGTCAAAGCTAAATAAAAGATTGAAAAATGCCTGCAATTGTAATTTTTAAAGTTTTAATATTTGGGTAAGCATTGTAAGCACTGTGTAAAATTAAGTGATGGTGATGGTGTCCAGCAACTAAAGAGACTACAGACTCCTCAGATTAATGAAATAGAGAAAATATGTACCTAAGACAGTGATGTTTCCCGATTGTTATTAGATAACTCACTGTTTGAAGAGCTGTCCTCTCCAAGTCAAGTTTAAACATACAGCCACATGAGAACGAATAGTAGAATCTGTTCCCATTCTAGCAGCACCTTGACAATGTCAGTATATAGACGATTGTTTATAATTTTCTTCACTATGGCAGGAAATATGGTAGGAAAAACCATATTTTTTATTAAAGCTATAGCTAAGCTAAATTTAAACAAATTCTGATAGGAAAAATTGCATCAAATGTTTTTGAGGATTCACTGCATAAAAATATTTCAGACAACTGCAGAGAAAACTAGTTTTTTGGGGGTTTTGTTTTTTGTTTACCAGAAGATTACAAAACTTATAAAAGGCAACTGTGGGATTTGGGAGCATATATTTAAAATAAATGTAGTGTCAGCATGGAACGATTTCTAGTGAACTGCACATCTCTCATGTGACTTGAGCACAAGTCCCATATACCCTAAATCCAGGTGCCCTGTTTGGCAATCTACAAGGATGCTGGGAAATCCAGTATGTTAAGTCTGGATCCCAGATGGAGATAAGCTAGAAGTAACCCCACTAGGAGTAATCTTCTCTCCTCCCTGACTATAATTGTATTTAATTTTTGAGAAGACATGCATAACTATTTAAGATCAAGCCTTTCATCAAGTGTTTCTAGAAATATTTGTCCAGTTATTTTTGAAAACCAATTTAAATGTGTACCATCAAAATTAAAAAAGGGAGAAGAAAGAACAATCAGCTTAAGAGTCTGAAGAGGTGAGCCAAGATGGGCCCCAATAGCATAAAGTACATAGAATCATCATAAGAAAATGCAAACAATGTGTCACAAGAAAATGAAACAAATCTATCTATGACATGCACTCAACAAATAATATTGATTAATTCAATACTGGGGTGAATTAATTCCTTCTGAATGGCCAAAGCGATAGTTTCTGAATGGTTACTGAAAAAATGTGTTAAACCGTACATTATTTTGCTGAGAGGCTCCTTAAACATCCATGTTAGGATGCTGAATATTCAGAAAGACATCGGTTGTCTTTCCAAATATTTACTGAAATTCAGAGAGTTTGGAGCACTGAACTGAGATCTATAGAAGATACACAAGCAATCATACATTTCTATGATCACTCAGAAATTGCACTTCTATGGAAGAAATGACAGTATTGCAGTGGCCATTCTGTGCCATTTCTCTTAGAATATCATTCAGACAGGATGTCCTTTCTCTTTGACTCTATAACTTTGTAATGAATCTACTGCTGCTTGTTTTCCGTCCTCATTGTTTCTGCTGCAAAAGATTTGTCTTTTTCTTTCCTTTTTAAGATTTATATTGACACCTATAATAGCTCTATTTGCTCAGTAGGTAAGATGCACATCATTGTACTACACAATGGTGTGAAATATGAGGTGTTTACCTTGCTTTTGATCATTATAGATTGGATTTAGACATCATGGAGAGAAGACACTTTGAAATATGGATTAATTAAACTAGATTCTGGTGCCTGTGTGTAGTTGTTCATGTTTTAATAATAATCCTTCCTGCTACATTTGGTCTATTACCTATATTTGATCGTAGATCAAGGGGCATGAATGAGCCAAAGATAAATACTTTCAAATATTTGGCCCAGACTTTTTCCCCTCTTGGTGCACTCTATAAAATGAAAAATTTCAGAAAATTTGTGCAATACCTGATTGCAAACTTGCATAACATAATCAGCCATTATCATGCGATACACTTTGGCAGATGGCTGTGGAATATTGGTAATAGGCTAAGTAGGATATTATTTATTTGGGATAAAATAAATAAGAAGAAAGAAACAATTGATCCCAGCATAGTAGTAGAATTGGAAGCTGAAAGGATGTTTTATGGGTTTGGCAACAAACTCTGGAAATGAAAAGATACAGTTGTTGTTATTATGAATGGCTATTTAAGTATAGAGTGGGACCTTGTGCAGAAAAGCTGGGAAAAATCAAGTTCTGCTGTATAGATTGGATCCTGAGTAACCTAGCTCTTTCAAAATTATATGACTAATGCTGATCAGATTTGTTTGGAAAGGAGAAATATGACCACACACCCTGTATTATAGAGCAGTCCACTGTTTGAAGGGCTGTTCAGTAAAGAAGGCTTCACCAATATTTACAATACTTTACAATACTTCTAGAGGAAATATAGTCAAAGTCACTACAAGTATTACCTGTCTTCAAATGTGGTCTTTATAACAGTACTATTAAAGCAATGCAAATGTTTAGGACTACAAACATCATTTGGTTAATACAATAAATTTTGTAGACAGCTTTCAGTGGCAACTCTAATAAATATAACTGAATGTTGGGGCAATTCAGATATTTTCTTTACCAAGTTTCCAAAAATAATGGAAGTCATAGCTTGGAGTTTTCTGAGATAGGAGTTTTGAAAATGTATATACACATAGCTTTGGAATAATACCCTTCCTTGATTTCATCTATAAAAAGTGGTATGCTTGAAGATCCACTTCAGATTTTATAGTGTTAATATGCCATGTAATTAGTTATTTCAGTAAGTGCAGAAGTGCTAATAAATGCTTTTTTTTTTTACATTCTTATTAAAGGCAATGACTTACAAGTCCGCTTTAATTAGCCAATATATATGAAAATGAATCATGTATGTACTAATTTTTGTAACTGACATGCAGTTATCAGGAATGTTTTCCCTAATGCATACGGTCACATATAAAATAGTCATTAACTTAGTCTATCTATTAAACTTTTTTTTTTTCTGAGTAGGTAATTATTTGTCCTTTATTACATTCTATTATTAATCTGACTAGAACATTTTTAATCCTAATGGATTCAGGCAATAAACAATATGAGTTGAAACTGAGATAATATTAAGTTAAGTAGGATGATGGTGATGTAGCCAAAGAAATAATCAATCACTTATGAAATAATTTGCTGTCTTCTGTAGTTATTATAAAACATAGATAATACAGTAACCTGAATCTAGCTTGTTAGTTGGTTATAATCCTAAACAGAGATACGTCTACATGGAATGAAATAACTAACCAGTTCAGTGGAACCAAATATATATTGTGATTTAGATTTCCACACAAAACAGTGATCTAAACATCATGCAAAACTAATTGATAGATTGATTATACCAACTTTCCACTAATGAATATTAGAAGAAAAATAATGGATTATAACATTTGAGGCTGCAAGGGTTCATATTTCTGAATCCCTAGGATTGTGAAAAGGGTTCCCTATATTATTGTTTTATATTATTAATGTTGTTCCCTATATAATATTTATTTATTTAGAAAACTTATATAGAGCTTATGGAACTTATAAGAATCCTGCTAGAAAGTTCAAAGAGGTGTGTTTTGAAGTCCTCACTCCTGGTAATCATTAGCTCTTGACTGTAGAGAGTAGGGAAGATGACCTTGATGAAGATATGCAATCTCCACTGTCAAGGCAACAAGGGGTAAAACTTTTTTTAAGTCCTGAATGTCCAGATAATGTGTGGAGCTATACAAAGCTTTAAAAGGCTTTTGGAAATGGTGGCTATTATCTTAAAAGGGTATACAGATTCCTAATTGAACAGCTATATTATCCGGGATTTACTCTATAGTAAAATATATGACCTTCATTATACTTTGTACTCAGTTTAATCTTTTGCTTTCCAGATTTACCCCAATGAAATGTCATTTAAGTTAGGCCTTAATAAATGAATGAAATGCTTGAAATTGAAATTATATTGGACTTCTTTGAAGTGGCAGATTTTACATATATAACCTACCTACCCCTATCTGCAATATGAAGTTACAAAGCAGTTCTGTTCAGAATTTTATTGCTTTATTTTGTACAGTGTGGTAGCTCTGAATCAGCATTAGTTGTGCAGGAGAAAGGAAGCATTATGTATGGATCTCCTTTGACAGCTTGACATAGATAATTTGATCCAGTGTAATAAACTTGGAATGCATATAACCATTGTACATATTTAGTTATGCAACAGCTCTCAGTTTTTGTGAAGGCACTTGAAAAATACAGATCTTGGCATTACCACTCAAAGAAAATGTCAGTGGAAATAAGCAGTGAATCTGCCCAACTCCTAATATTTTGTGCCACTGGGAGAGGTAGTTGTGTATAGAAGTGGCTCCCTAGTGCCACACTCATAGAGTTGTGTATGTGAGTATAGTAGGTCAGTTCAGAAAAAAAAAAAAATCAGGTGTCTTGGGGAACTAACAAAGGCTTTGATACCTTTATTATCTATGCTCCAAACAACTCATTGTTGAGTAGCTATTCACATTTTATGACTTACCTCTGTTGCCTCTATTGCCTTCTGGAAGTTGACCACTGCTTTAGCCACATCACCAGCTTCTGGTCTTGCTGATATTTATCTGCTTACCTAGGACTCCTACTACCACCCTTTCTTGGATTGTGTTGTCTGCCTCTGGATATTTGGGCTTGCTATTATTTTTTTACCTATGTCTGAGGCATTTTCACAAAATACTTTCTTGACTTGGGCTCATGTTTTGAGTATCTGACTATTGCCTTGGTAGTGGACCTTCCCCCTGTTCTTCAAAGCCATCCTCTTTGTTCGCTACATTGTATACCTCCAAATCCTGCTGATTCATTTGCAGTAGAGGATACACAGATTATGAATGTTTAGTTCCTTCAATAACAGACCCTTGTGCAGAACTCTCTGAAACCCCTTGTTCCCATCTGGCATGAATCCCTTAGTCACCTAGATTCCCAGAATATAAATGCTTCAAACAAGGTGTAGGACAGCCTTCCACAAGCTAGATCCTCAGCCAGCATGTCCATTGCTAAGAATTCTGTGATTTGAAACTCATACATCTAGAAAAGGTGTGCTAGGGTGATATCCAAACCATGTGTAAGAATCAGCATGGCTGATGTCCTCAGTACAGGAGTCTAGCAGTGTAGACCCTGACAAGAAAGGGTACATGCAAGCAGACAATGAATGGATGTCTTCCAGATGATATAAGTGCTAACTTGACAGCCAGAACTGGTTTTTGCTGATTAAATTAATAAATTGCTTGGCAACTCTTTGCCTGACTTCCCTGAACAATAACATCTGGCAGCTTTCTTCCTAGGGGACACTAATCCAATCTGTTTTTTTTTTAATCCTCTTTTTTGGGGGTGGGGGGGGCAAATGCCCTCAAGGTACCAAGCCATACAGTATTGAAATGACTCTGAACTGGGATTAGCGCAGACTGACCAAAGTTCATTTCAGTTTTTATGAGCTCAGTTTTTAGACATAAGTTGTTCCATCCTACTTCTAGATCACTTTTTACAAATTTAGTAGAAGTTTCTTTTAGAAGGATTTTATACATAAATTCTCATGACTATTCTTCAGTGAATATACTTTTGTAGGTTTTTTCCAAAATAATTGAAACTGTATTACAAAATGTGGAAAAACGTAAACATTAAAGATAATTCTGTACCCACCCCTAGTAATCAGGACTTTTCTGATCTCAAAAAGATGTGGTATCAGCTAATCATTATGTCCAAAACCTAACAGATGATTTATCCTTTCCTTTAAATTCAAGTTTCAATGCCTCCAGAGATTCACTGCAGCAAGTTGTAAATGATGTATGAAATAAAAAAGAAATCTCCAGTAGATAATAATGTGGCGGGGGGGGGGGGGGGGACTGACTACCCACTGCTTTTTTTTTTTCTTTCAAAGATTTATAATGTTATGAGTAAAATGAACCCCCTCAGGAATGGAAAAAAAGAATTTAATAAGTATATGGGAAAAAGACTTAAAGGAAGTAATAACAAAAGAGTACTAGGCTAAATCACTTGCTATAATGGAATTGTCAATAATAAAATGAAATTATGAATTGTAGTACTGTTTTACATTTAGGTTTTATTAACAGAAGTAAACTGGAAATTCATGAATCACTATTTCATTATTTTTGAGCAAGTACCCCTGGAACTTTGTATGAAAAGAAATATCAAAATACCAGAATTTCTAATCTATCACTATGAGTGCATAAATACTTGCTGAAAATGGGTGATGTGGGTCTTTATTGTCACTTCTGTTTAGTATTTATGTACAAGACAACCATTCCCCTGAAGACATTAAAAATATGCGTATGGAAAATGTCTCTTCCTTAAGGGAACTATGTCTATTCCCTATCCCTCCTCACCCCTGGAATATGTAGAAATGTAGAGGAGAATTGCCCTGTTAGCTATTTTTAACAGTTAATTTATTAACAGATGAGTGTTCATGATTCAAGACCTTCTGCCTGGACATTGACTGGAATGAATGAATGAATGAATGAATAGGTAGGCATTCTATCTGCTTGGTGAGGCACCTGAATAAAGGTCTGTAATTTCCGGGCATGCAGAAGAGAGTTCTGCATCTTTCTTTGGTGACAAGTGGTGATATCGTGTTCCCAAGTATGTGCTATCTCAGATCATCCTAATAGGGTGCAAAAAATTATCCTGCTACAAGTCAGGAGATATAAGCATGAATGGATTATTGTAGGCAAGGGAAGATGTGGAAGACAGGGTTAGAATTAAGGGAAAGTCAAATCAGGTTTAATCTACAATTATGTTCTGAGGGAAGAAAACAAAGTCCTGGGTATTTTTTCAGCAACTTTGTGTCATGTGCCAAATAAAAGACTTCCTTGCAGTGGGGAGGCATATTCTGAAGAAATAGCCATCAATGGAAAAGTCAAGGAAAGTTATGCCTCATAAACTAATAGGAAAACAGCTTGAGGACCACAAATAGAAATCACCAAAAACAGCCTTTGAAAAATCCAGGATTATAAAAAGAGGGCAGCTATACAACAGTTATGGTTCTCAGTGTATTTCAAAGAAACTATCAAGAGGAATATATATTGATTCTTGATTTAAAATTGCTTGGGATTAGTTTACTATTACAGCTTAAGTGAGCTGTAGTAGAAAACTTCTCTCAAGTTGTCTTTATCAAGAGGTGTTAAACATTCCCTTGATAAAGTATTTCCTCGAAACACTGTATTGGATCCTGTGGATTAGAACAGATTTATTTACCACTGCATTTTTTAAAAAAATAATAACAGTGTACCATGTAAACCATTATTTCTCAAACACTTCAATTGATCAAATAGGAGTGGACATTCTTCTTGGTTTAGGCAAGTAGTGTGATTTTTGTAGAAATTCCACTGTCAAATTTATCAGACCAATCTTTGTATAGGATGAGAAATTGTGTTAACTAGAGATGTTATCACTCATGAGCAGTTCTGCAGAGATAACAAGCAATGTGTCAAGAACAGATAACATTTCTCTTTTTAGTACTGCTTTATTTTTTTACTTCATACTCACAATTTTGCAGATCTAGTGATCAGTGTGTTGAATCAATAAACGTGGATTCTACAACTTCTTTAGCTGTAATATAGATTGTCTTCATGTCCCCAAAAACGTACTTTGTACTCTCTCTTAAATGAAAGTAAAATGAAAAAATAGTTTAAAATTCATGAGATTTTTTAAAAAATCTTACGAGATTTTGGATGACATCACCAAAATCTCACAAAACTTTATAATCGTATGAAATCCTTAGCGATTTGAGGGTACAGTCAAAGTCATGAAACATTACAAATCCCTATTTAAGGTGAAGTGTGGATTTGCTGATATCATCTAGCTCTATTTTGTCTTCTCAGATTCATATGCGTTTAAGGAAGATCTAAATTAACATCTGCAATCAGTAATGACCCACAGAAGATCCAATACATTGTAACAGATAAGATCGGGGTCCCATTAATAGGTGATTCTTATGAGCAAAAGTGTTGCTCAACCTATTGTAAATTAGGCTTTTGTCAGGATTAGCCCATGAAACTCCAGGAGACAGTACAGATTCAATCCAGCAAGGTTTATTGGCTTCATTCCCATTACAGAAATCTTCTCAGAGTGAAAGCAATTCCCAGAGTCACCCCACAAACATCCTGCATTCCTCAGGGAGGTGCCAGTCTCATCCTCTTATCTCTACCTCTTTGTTCTGGGGATAAGAGTACGCGCTTAACCCTTTCCGCTCTAGTTCTCACAGCTTTGGTCCTACCCACCCAAAGGACAGTGCTATATATTTAGGGGTACAAGTAGACCCAACATTATTCTAGAGGCCCAAGTAACACCTGTGTAACATAACATAATCATTTGGTACATCAATTGTGATCTCTCCTACAGAGAGAGCAATACTATCTATTATCTGGTAACCTAAAATGATGGTTGCCATGTTTTGTGTATTAAGTTGCCTTAGATGACCTACTGGAAATGTCTATTTATTCAAAATAGCTATTTATTAGCTGCAAGGTTACTAATAGAGGCTGGCTATAGTGAAATGGGCATGAATTCTTAAGTAGCAACACAGCTGCCAGTCCATTTTTAGGCATAATTCAAAGCATTACCTATAATGCCCTAAATGATTTGGAATCTATCTATCTGTCCAAACAACTATTTGTACTACATACTGTCTCTGCTTGAACCATTTGTCTGAGACTTGTCCCAACGACTATATCCAAATTAAAGAAATTGTCCAAATGCAATGTATCTGGAACATGGACAACTTTGGGCACAATATTCTTAATGTAGAAGAAAATCTAGATAATACTACAATTGTCTACATTCAGCCAATTAACAACAGTTTAATAATTGTTTGAATTCCTATTTTTCTTTTAGTTCCCCCCCCCCCCCCCCCCACTACTGCATATTATATTCTACTTATATTTAAGAAATAACATCAGTTTGGTGCTTTCTGCTTTGGATTTCTTTTTACTTATTTGCCTGTTCTTGTTTTATGCTGGCCATCAACCAAAATAACATTTCATTGGATGGATTCATATGGTGCCTGCCTGCCTGCCTGCCTGCCTGCCCGCCTCCTTCCTTCCTTCCTTCCTTCCTTCCTTCCTTCCTTCCTTCCTTCCTTCCTTCCTTCCTTCCTTCCTTCCTTCCTTAATCCCAGTCAGATATTTGTGATTTTCAAAGCTATGCAAAATAAATGTAACAAAAGGTAAACAGTATCTTTTTTTCTTAATGCTGTACAACTTCCTTTGCTCCCTTACATTCCCACTTCTCTTTCTCTTTTGACTGATTTATTGCTCTGAAGTTTGTAGGTCTGGCATAGAGAGGGTGAGATGTAAATTCATTTGCTAGCTGCATTAAATGAGATGGGGTAATTGCAAAGTGGCAAGGGAAACCATAAAATAGAAATGTGCATTCGTGACTGAAAACTGATAAGGGAAACTGAAAAATATACACCAAATTATGAAAGTTATAGGAAGAGAATTCTGCTTCCCTTGCTCTATGTCTTTATTTTTCAATTAGAAAATATGACAATTGATTGAAATGTTATCTAATGGCTCCTTATCATCACCCTTGGAATTTGAAAGGAATAAAATATGCTTTGTCTCCTTGTTCTTTGCTTGCAAAGATAAAATATGCTTTATTTCCTTTATAGAAGATCATACAAAGAGAGGATAATTATGCCAAATGGTTATGTAAATCCCAAAAGAAAAAAATGCTGCATGTGATGAATTTAAATAAGTTTTTGCATTTATTGAGAGATTTTCCATTTCATTGTTTATCAGCAAGGTTGGTGGAGTTATCCAACTGGCCTAATGAAACATTTATTTGACTTCCATTAGGAGAAAAAAAGAGTAATTTGTATCTTTAAAGAATATCGAACAAGGAAGATACTTATATCAATTCAGAAAGAAAGTACTACCAAAATGAAATGTACTGTATATATAATTCCTCTGATTTTAAAAAGTAGCAATTATATGCAAACACTTTGAAAACATAGAGACAGTGCGATTGTTTTAATGACATCTTTATTAGGTTACTCCAATAGCAACCTGAATATAAACTGTACTGTTTTTGAATTAATCTTCATAGCTAACTTGTAATGGATACCATTTATTTCTTATACTATGGCCTTCAGTTTATTGTGCCATATTGTTTATAGTACAAAAATTATACTCTTGCCAGAGGCTGAGTTCTGAACCCATAGTTTGTAGTTCTTCAGTAGCTTAGTGTATATTCTTCAGCTGGAAAGATGCTCTCCTTCATAATAAGCTGTGTTGAATGAGTTCTAGAATCCAGATGCAGGATGAAAATGAATGAACAATAAATACAGGAAGTACCCATGCCCTATCAGGACATTTCATGAGTGTGTGAAGAAGCATCTCAGACAAAGGGGGGGGGGGACCCTCCAATAAAAGTAAAAAACCCAATAAAAATAAAAAGGAATTCCCCACCGTTTGCTAACATAAGAGATTCTTCCAGAAAAAGTAACAGTCTTTAACTCTTGAGTTTGCCAGCTTACAATCAATGAGACTAAGATGACAAGGATGTTCAGGTTAGCAAGGACAGAGTGGGTTGAAGGTATCTGGCAGATCAGTAGTAGCATATACAAAGAAAGTGTAAGTGTTACGCTTGGGTTCAGAAGCTGACAAGATCTTAAATGCTTAAACTAGATTAGATTTCTCCAGAAAAGAATAAATTGATATACAACATGAATAAGAATGAATGCTATGTCCAGAAATTGTCCCAGACTGTAAACCTGTGGGTTTGCAAGAAATATAACCTATTCATTATACACAGAATTCCTAATCTAGGATCATAAGCAGAGGTGCCCTTGGTATCTAATGATTTCATCAAATGATGAAATGAGTGATGTGATGTCTCAACACAAGCTCCACGTCTTTTGAACATGAATGGAATGTCACAACACAAATACAAAAGAGACAGAGCTTTTGTGAAGACAGTGCAATGGTCATTTGGTCATTTTTCCCCACTTGCCCCCTTCAGACTCTCTACCACTTTGTCAGGAGTAAATTTCAAGTTGTTTAAACTCAGCCAGTCATCAGATACTAGTTCAGAATTTCTATAAATTTCCCTGGATCAGAATCTGGATATAATGAAAAAATATCTTGGTGTCATCTGTAAGCTAAAGACACTGTAGTTAAGACTTTTTTCAAGCAGTTTCCAATAGTTACGATAAAACACAGAATAGGAATGTGATACAGACACACATACACACACATAAACTCTGAGGCTGGCTTACAGGCCATATAGCTTAGTTTTGGCTTACCATATTGTGAACCCAGTATAGTCTGAAAACCAAGGTTTATGCTTTGCATGTTGTATGAATCCAACTGCTTGTGGTTTATTTTATAAACCATGGTTAACCCAATCATGCTTGGCACAAAGTAGAAACCAAACACAAATTCACCTACTATATACGTGTATTTATTTAAATATATACACTGTCTGCAGCATGTGGCTAGAAATAGTGTTTTAATAATGTTTACTACTTTTTAAAAGATAAAATTAAACTTATTTATCAAATGTATTTATAAGACTTTCTATAATAATTATCAAGTAATTTGAAATTTTAACTTGGCATTAAAATATATATGTATTTTATATAGTACTACTTCAATTTCTTGCACATGGTTATGCATTGCCATAAAATCCAAATAAATACATTAGAAAGTAAAATGTGTGTGGATAAAGTAAAAGTTAAGTACGAAGTATAGTTATTCAGTCTAAAGTTGCTTAATCGTCACTTATTTCAAGTAGTTTATTACTGCACACAATTGCCTTTTACCATTATCTCAATTGGAATTTATAGCAAATTTTACAGGCTCTTAACCCTCTGATTTATTTTAATGTGCAAGCCGCTTTCCAAATTTCCCAAAGTATGCGGACTTACAGTATTAAATACCCAACTCATGCAAATGGACTTTAATGAAAACCATTTTCTGACTTCTTGTTCTTCAGCCTGTAAACCAATATATGAACAAAAAGGTCATCTAACATTTCCACGAACGCCACAAAACAGATTCCTGCTGTTCCAAATATCCTGGCCTCTTTCTAGTCAAATAATGGTATTCAAAATATAAAGCAGGGGTGCCTGGATTGTATGCTATTTGAATACATGGTCTTGAATCACATTTATTTATATCAAAGTTTAATTTGTCAAAATAACAAACTGTATAGTGTATTGTAAGCAAGACTACAGCTGTAAATACATTTGCATTTCTAAGGACTATCCTGCTTGCTTATTTATTGCACTGTTTGATCTTTCCTCCAATAAACCAAGAGCAGCAAACATTTGGTTATCACAACCACAACTACCTTGCTATGACTAAGGAGAGTGACTTAC
Organism: Liasis olivaceus; assembly: GCA_030867105.1. Classification (NCBI taxonomy): domain Eukaryota; kingdom Metazoa; phylum Chordata; class Lepidosauria; order Squamata; family Pythonidae; genus Liasis; species Liasis olivaceus. Next base: position 84,008,214 of record CM061350.1, read on the forward strand.
TCAGAGTTTTATAGCTTTAGGGAATTTGAGGCCTCTCTGGAGACAGGAGAATGACAGAGAAACAGAGTAATAGAAAAGGTTACATTTTCCGTCTACCCACTTGCGTCTCCCTTTGGCAAACCAATTAAACCACTCAGACTTGTTTAATGGCTACATTCAAGCAGCCACATTGTTTTCTTTAGCTGTTCTTAGATGCACAAAATCTGCCATGCACCTAAAAAATACAGTCATTTACATAGAACTGGAAAAGAAAGCCCTTAATGATCTGAAGATATACATCATGAGGGGAACTGACAAAGCAAAAAGATCTAGCAATGCCACTTTACTTGTTTGGTCAAGAAATGTACACTTTTGTTAGCTATCCTGGAACAAACACTGCTATTTTTGTTATGTCTTCATATACAATTTGGGTGCTCAACAATGCTGTATTTCAGGATGTAATTGGTTTCAGAAAAGATTTTAGCATTTCTTTCATAGATGCATGGGGCAAGGTCCTGTCATTTACCTGCTCATAAAAATATATGTCACCAGATCAAACAAGGAAAGCAATATTGTTTCTTTAGGCATTTTCCGTATGAAACATTTTTTGGCTATTTTGCCTACGGTAGCATTACTTAGATGACTTACAAAGTTCCAGCACTTATGAGCCATCTTTCCATTTAGCAAGCATTAGGTTATATAAAACGGAGAGAGAAAAAACATCAGAACTGTGACATAATATATTGCTACAGTATATAATTTCCTCATCATATAACCCTGTTATCATGGCTGCCACTAGAAATGCTGTTGTGATGGCAAGCTTTTGGACATAACATTCCTGTAATTGCTCAGATTAATTTCAATCACTTGAGTGAAAGCTTTCTTTTTCGGTTGTTTTTCAGTCTGGTTTCAAAATGCACCTCCGAGAACCATTTCATATCTTTTCTTACATGGTGTGGTGATCTGCACTCCTGGAAGCAACCATATCACTTGGCAACACATCTTTATCAAGATTTATACTGCCTTAGGCAGCAAACTATTTTGCTTGGTATAAAGGATGATTATTTGTGCAACAGTCATGAATGCTAATGGCAGAAATACATGATCAGAACTGTTATACAGGTTTTGCCAGCCCATGTCAGTCTACTATACAAAAAAGAAAAAAGAAAATTTGAGCTCAGATTAAAACGGCTCCACCCAGAACACTCCATCAGAACTTTTTGAGCATCCACGAAATGAAATGTTAAAGTTTTGAGTATTTTCAAAGTAAATCCCTTGTTTCCCCACCCTAAAGCCATAAAAATAGGAAGTCTGGTACTCCATGCAGAATGCTACTTACCTCCCAATCTACAGAAAAAGATAGCAATGGGGATTATTTTTAAAAAGATTTTAAATCCCACAAATAAAAGTGAAAACAATAGTTAAGCTTTTTGCTGCCTGTGTTTTGCTTGTCCCTATAAAAGTGTCACAGAACTAAGTCCAACAACGAAAATAATCAATAGACGCATTGCAACAGAATCAATGAATGATATAATATTTTAAAAGTATTCTCTAGCTACTGAGTTGAAGAACTCTCTATGCTTGCGAAGTGCATCCTTTCACATTTAACATAATAGCTCTCTGGATCAGGCCAGAACCCACCTGAATTCAATATTTTGTTTCTCACAGTGGCCAGCCAGATGCCTCTGTGGTACTTACAAGAAGGAGATAGGAGAGATTCCCCCTCCCACCATCTTTCCTTTTTTTGCTGGTATTTGGAGGCATGCTTCCTTCAACTCAAAGGTAACATGACCACTCAAGACCAACAGCTCTTGAGAGATCTGTCCCCAATGAATGTATCAAATTCCCTTTTAAAGCCATCCATGCTGGTGGCCATCATTATGTTCTGTGGAAATCAGTTCCCTAAGTTACTTATGTACTACTGTATATAAAGAAGCACTTTGTTCTATATTCATTTTTAATCAGCTTCATTGGATGACCAGTAGTCCTAGTCTTTTGAGAGAAGAAAAAAAAAATTCTCCCTGTCCTTTTTCTCCATGTTATACACTTTTTCTAGCTTTATTATATCCTTCTTCAAATATGACCTCCAGAACTGTATACAATATCCCAAATGCAGATATACCATTGTCTTGAATAAGAATGTTACAGTGTTAGCAGTTTTATTCTCAGTCCCTTTCTTAATGATCCTTAGTATAAAATTTGCCTGTTTTGCAGCTGGTGCACTTTGACAATTTCATTGCATTATCTGCTATGATCTTAAAAACTTTTACCTGGTTAATTACAGACAGCTCAAGACTCCAGGGGTATATTATGAATGTAGGTGGTTTGCCAGAGTATGCATCATTTTATAATTATTTAAATTGCCATTGTATCTGCCATTTGGTTGACTATTTACCCAGTTAAAGGAGGTCTTCACAATCACTTTTGGCTTTCATCACCCTAAGTAGATTTGGTATCACCTGCAAATTTGGCCAGCTCACTGCTTACCTCTAAGTCAAGAACATTTATGAACAAGTTAAAAGCTCTGATAATCAACACAGTTCTTAAGGACTCCATTTCTTATTTCTATCCAAAGAGAAAATTGGGAATCTGCCTGAAAATTAAAAGTATGAAACAGCACCCCATGAATTTTAACTTCCTCACAGTAAATAATTTAAAAACAGCAGTAAATTTACCTACTAGTCAATAGGCAGCAGTCTTTTTCTGATGTCCAACCAGTTCTTAATATGCTCACATCTCTGAACATGTGCTTAATTGTCTATCCCCCAACCCACCCTCCATGCCTAAACTTGCTCCAGCCGATGGCATCAAAGATGAAACCTGTCCCTGTGGTTTTATTGGCAAATATGCTTTCCAATTTTCCATGGCTAAAGTTTTTTTTTTTTTTTAAAGTCAATCAGAGGTGTTGGCACACTCAAAATGTGGAATTAAATGCCCTGTTTTGTGCCCAGATCAAAACAGAACTCTAGGTTTTGTTCTGAGGCCAAAATACTTGAAATGAAACATTTCAAGCTCGGAATATTTTGCATAACCTTGTAGTATAGGCAATAAGTGTAAAGATAACCTGCTGAATGCTTCTCCCAATTATTTTTAAAGCCTGCTTTTCAATCTCATGGGAGAAGAGATGTTAGGGAAAAATAATGGGGTAGAATATTTTCCCTGATACACATTTTGTGTTTGTGTGTGTGTGTGTACATTTAAGGTTATAGTGCTTTCGACATCCTAGCCAATGCTTTGCATTCTAGTGGATATGCTGTAACTTATATGACAACATTAAGTTTTGCTTCATCACCCAGAGCAGTGTTTTTCAACCTCAGCAACTTTAAGATGCGTGGACTTCAACTCCCAGAATTCCCCAGCCAGCCCATGAAATTTAATGAAGTGATTTTAGGTTTGGTATGCTAAATTAAACTGCAATAAGGAACTTCAGAAATGCATTTCTATTATATATTTGTGTGATATATGTTTGAACCATTGAATTTTAATGTATTTATTTGAGGTTGTAATACATAGGGTTTCAAACTCTTGATACTTTGACAACTGATAAATCAACTGAAATTGCAAACAGTTACATTGCACTTCATTTGGAGCATCAACAGTGCACCAACACTGAGGATTTGGCAATATTCAAACATTAAAAATTATTGTATTAATTTGGTCATGGGGATGTGATATATCAAATATTTTCCCTAATTGGTTGGCAGCTGTTACACATGAGCAAGTGTTTCTATGGAAGCAGCCTTGACATTAGAAAGATCCTACTAAAACCTCAGCCAGTTGGTAACAGTTTAAATTAGCCAATATTCCTATTAGTGTGTTTCAGACAGGCTGTTTGAGGATTAGATTTTCATCATAACTCTTTACACTGCCAGAACTGAACCACTGAACCAGCTTATCCACTGAAGAGTTGGTGATCTTTGGCTGCCACATTAACACATCTAATTGGCACATAAGACAGTTTTCTGGTGTTCAGAGAACATGGCACAGAAGAAGCTTCAACTCTAAGCAAGATGTGACCTTTAGCTGATTATGAGAGTATTAATGTGTCAGCTAAAGGTCGCAGTTTGCTAGCAGCAAATGTAATTAACTACAGAATTGTCAAAATATAACAGTTTTTTAGCACAATGTGATAATTCTTGAAAAACAAGATATAACTAGTACTTAGCTTAGCAAGAACCTTGCTTCAGAATTCTTTCTTAAGAGTGATCCATACTTTGTAGCCAGAATAATAGTGATAAAAAAACCCATGTAACTAATTCCATGACCTTTAATGGACTTTTGATTGTTTCTTTTTCTTCCTAAACATTGTGTGTGTGTGTGTGTATCTGTTTGTTGTTATTCAAACAGCATGCTCCCTGCATATATTTTGAGTTCCATAAACTGTTTGAACTATGACAGAACAACAAGCAGTTTTCATACATAAACACAGAGCTTCTGCCAAGGAAATTTATTTTCAGTAAACTCTTTCATAAACTCTTTCATGGCCTCCAAGGTTCCAAAGTGATATCTCATTTCTTAAAGGTGTGCTTATAGCAGTGTTGAGCTGTTTGAAAAATTGAATTTTTTCCCATGGCACTTCCAGGATTGACCAAATGATCTCATCACCATTCCATGTGTGGTCTCATGGCTATTCCAGGGAGCCCTGGGAAAGAAACCCAGTGCTTCCAAAGACCACAGTACTGCTGTTAGCAAGTATTTCAAAGGAAAGAGCCCTTCAGTGCCTATTAAAATCTAACTTCATCAAAAGCCATGAACTACATGGACACTCTTTGGCCAATGGAATGACCACTGGACCCAGTGGTTGCATTCTTCTCTTCTTCATCCAGTGCTGCATTTGGCCAAGTAACCCTCCTTTATACGTATCTCACTAGAGACAATGCAGTACAAATGCCCTATTTGGTTATAATCAGAGAATTAAACTCTAAAACTGGTGTGACTTTTAAATATTTTAGACTTTACACAGGATTGTGAATGTACACTGGAGTTTCTCTTTTTCCTTTCTCGTCAACAGAATTCAGATCAATCTGCTTTAAACCTCCATTGAATTTCAGAAGCATCTGATAGAATCAGAGGAAGTTGGAAATTATGTTTGCAACAGCATACTGTGTCTCCCATGTATAGACGATGGTTGAATACACATGGCTAGATAAAGACATATGGAAGCAAATGATAAGATAGAGTTAATTTCTTCATACTTTGTTTTGTTTTCCTTTTAATGAATGCAAGAATTGGTGTTCCACATCACTGTAAATTTGACAGTCAATTCAGCTTTTTTGCTTATTTATAACCAATTTATAGTATGATAGATTGAGAATCCAAAAAACCCAATTTATTTCTCCATAGGAAAAAAATGCTTTTCAGTTTTTCATTTCTCACAAAATCCGTTGGCAAGTTTCCTTTTGGAAAATGATATTGCCATCTGCAGTCACTATGCTATAGATTTGCACTTGATGAACAATTGCACAAATCATTTAAATAAATTCAGATGAAAATAGAATCCTATATTGATTTCTCTTTGCCTTCAGGAATGGATCCATATTGACAAGAAGCTGCAAATGTTCTTGACTACAGTGTGAAACAGCTAAATTGCACCAAAAGTGCTGTTTTCAGAGAGCTTTTCTGATTTTTGAAAAATCAGCTTTAAGATCAGTTATCAATTATGTGAGTCTGACATTCAGATCATAGAATCATAGATGTAATTGACTCTATCCTAACCCTCAGCACCTCTTTCCCTAACTTTCCTCTAATCTTTCTCCTGCTCTTTTCCTTATTTTCCCATCTTGTAACTGAATTTCTGAACTGACTTTCCATTTGTTACTCAGGTAACTTCTACGTGGCATAGTTTTCATTCCATTTCCTCATTTAGTCCCTCACTAACCAACCTGAAGGTGAGTTTCAGTCATCTTCATTTCTGACAGCTGAGAAACACTGAGAACAAGCAGGGAATAACATGATGCAATCAGTCCTCTTCCTGCTGTTTAACACAAGCATATTTAAAATGAAGCTTAAATAGTGCCTTACCTTCCTGAACTGCCAAAACTCCTGAATAACAACCCTACCACTCCCAATCTACACAAAAAGAAAAAAAAATAATAAATTGCTAGCCCCTGCCCCAGGTTTTCAGTTCCTGTCATCTACATTTGTCTTTTCCAGTTTTAAGTAGATCAGCATGGAGTCAGACGAATGCTGAGTCAGCTCTCAGAATGAGCCAATGGATAGATCGATAGCCTAGCCAGGAGTGATAGAAGAATGTGTGGTGAGATCTTCACTCTATCCATTCTCCTTTCAGGTTTCCTTGCTGTTAATTATTCCTCCATGCATTTTTTTTCAGCAAACAAGCACAGAATTATTGTTAGATGTGGTCTTGCTTTCTTTTCACAAAAGCAAAGAATAGGGATCCTGCTTTTTCAAAATATTGTCCTGGTTAAACTCATAATCAAATACTGTACACCTCTGAGTGCTGAATTCTTGATATTTGGCCCTATTTGTGGGCATGTAGAACATCTGACTGACTACCGTTAGAAGGTAGACTTTAAAAAAAAATATTAAGCATTGCCTATTTACAAAGCATTCACTCAGGTACACCAGTGGTTCTCTGTCTTCAGCACAAAATGTAGTTCATGGAACTTTCAGAACAGATCAGAAGGGTGTTATTATTTAAATCAGAGATCAGCAACATCTTCAGGCTGCAAGCACCCTTTACATGACTTGTACAATGCACCCTGATCACTGAAATATTGCAAATTTTCTGCATTCTTATGAAAGAGAGAATGCCTCTGAACTTTTCAGAAGCAACAACATCAAAATTTATATGAGTTCAGTGGTTTCAGAATTTGGGCTGTGCATGTCTGTTCAATCTTTTTCTAACAAAATTGTATCTAATTAAAAGTACAACGTATCTTAACAAGCCATTTCTGGGATAGAGGAATGACATGTTTGCAGTTGTCTGCTGGATGATAAACTACATATTTGCATTGAGATGGATGTGGCAGGATTTTAAATGTTTCAGGTTCTTTTTGCTTGCATCTTGGAAATGAAGAGGCAGAGGAGCAAGGCATCTTTGAGCATCAGGCCATATGAAACAATATCCCTTGCCCTATGGACATACCTGGGAGCAGACTAAATGAAGAATAGCATTGAAGTAATGATCTCTGCCTGCTTCTAGAATTGCAAAATCAATGAGAATTATTTGCTGACATATTCCAGTCATTTTACTGAACAATTTAAGTAGCAAGGATAGACATCAAACTATTGATCAGCCAATTAGTCATAACATGTAATTACATCCTGGAGATCTGGAGGAAAATGTAGTTCACTTAATTACTCTCTAGCCTTGGGTGCTTCTATTCACTTTGGCTCAGAGATCCTTCCCTTCTGCATTTAATCTAGAGGAGAGCTTAAAGTGGGGAGATAGAAACAGGCACATTAAAACTGAGCTTACATGAGATATGTCAGAAAGCAGGCAGCAAAGCAGATGATGATTTGCTTGTGTTGCACTGAAAGGGAATGTCAGATGTTATTTTCAGACAGTTATTTATCTGCTACTTTTGTAGATGCCATCCCCAAAGAGGGTTGTTTCCCCCTTCTTACCAGTTGTGATAAGAAGGGTGTAAGCTGCTTAATTTTGTATTGCTGTGTTACTGGATACGTAAGCTCAATTTGTTCCCAACTGAAAAGGCAGCCCCAGCCAACTGTTACCCACAAAACAATTCTTATTAAAGTCAAGCATCTCTGTCAACTGTTTTCACAGGTTTGATGTGTAAAAGTTGCTCTGAAAGGCCCATAGAAGAACTATACAGTGTCCTCCTATGCAACCTGGGGATTTTTTGTTTCTTGATGCTTTTGAAAAAAATGCTTCCAAAGTTATCAATTCAAAGTTTATTGATTAGCCCTAAGGCCTTATCAAAATAACAGTTAAACACTAAATGTTAATAAAACTCTTTACAAAATTAATATAACAGATTAAATAAAACACGAATAAAAATAGAGTAAGTAAGTATAAGAGGTATATGTATAAGTGAAAATACAAATCATGTTTCCATATCACTCCAGCAGTTCACTCCAATCGACCCCACGTATGTAGATCTCAAGTGCACTGATTTGCTTAAAAACAAAGCTGTGTTATATGCTATTTTGGGGTTTTGACCACACATAAAATATGTTGTTCTAATATGTGAATCCCAGTGGGGCTTCCAAAGTTATCATTTTGGAATTCAAGAGATAAGGGATATCCTTTTCATTAAGGAAATCTGCTGGTTATTTAGCTAAGTACTAAATTGTTGGAGAAAAGCATCCATTTCCAAGTCTCTTCCCTCACTTGGCTTTGCCCTGTTTGTCTTTTTCTTACTATATGATTCCACTCTTCCTCAAGCCTAGGGTTCTCAATTTTTTCAGGCTTAGCTCATCCATGCACTTTTCCTGTGTTCCCAACTTTAGGATAATCTCCTTTAGAAAGCTGAAAGAAACCATATCAAAAGCTTCCTCAGTGTCCAAACGGATAATGTCAGCTGAGTTCAGTCTATGTTGAGTTAAAATACATTGCTCAAAGAAGGCAATATTTCAAGATCCTTGATAACTGGGTATAAGTACTGCATGAGTTAATACACAATATTCAGAACAAGGAACTATGATCTGCAGGACAAGGTAGTTCTTAAAAATCTTAGCATCCTTATTTATCAATGAAATATGTCTATAACTGGAACATAAAGTAGGCTGTTTACCAGATTTGATAGGGACTGTAAGATTTGCCTCATCAAAGTGAAGCAGGACTTTGGAAAGACGCTTCAAAGTATGCACTGCAGGGGAAGATGCTCCCCAGCCCTCTTCCTCAACACCAGCCAAAGGTTTTCCAGGCTGGGCAGCTTTAGAATTGCCTCCAATGTATATTGGAGCTGTGCCACCTGGATAACCTTTGGGACATACCAAGGGGGTTTCTAGCTGGGTACCAGTGGTATGTGTTGCAGAACCAGGTTTTGGCATGCAGAAAACTAAGAAAGAAGCCAACAAATTATCAGGAACAGCCTCACTCATACTGACTAAAATAGAGGTAGGCAGCATGGTGACCTCCAGGTATTTGGGGCTACGGTTACCATTTGCCTGGGACTAGTGCTGGATTTAGTCTTGGGGAGGCTCTAAACTATATAAAGCTTGGAGGCCCCTTGTTAAAAAGTTACACCAGAAGGTCTCACAATGGTGAGTACCAAAGCAAGACCTTGGGTCACCACAAAAGAATTGGAAACGTATATGCCTTTTAATTATTTAATACCAAGGTATTTAAAGTGAAAAATACAAATTATTTTCAGATGAATGCATTTACTGATTACCAATTTATCACTCGGTTGGCTTGATCTTTCTCATAGATTATAATCTCTCTCATAGATTACAGCACATAGTCCCTGTTATAGATTATAGTACACATAAAAAGCCACATAAAATTCAAAAAGCCCCCCTCCCCAAATTCTGAAATGTTGTGAGGCCCTAAGTGTAGTTTATTCAGTTTATGCCTAAATCTGGCACTGGAAGGCTGAGGCTGAAGGAAGTTATTTCAAAAACATTTGGTCAGGGACAAGATCCTTGACTTCAATATCAGAGTCTTAAATTATAAAGGGGGTTTACGGTTTCATAATGTTTCAAAGATTTAAAAAAGGCATGACTATGCACACTAGCCTTTGAGATGTTCACATTGTTTTGACAGTACCAAAATTGCATCAAGATAGCATCATAACATTTGTCAATGCTCCTATGAATGTATGTATTAACGTATTTCGCTAAAGTCTGAAAAGGATATTCTTTGTTCCTTTAAGGTACTGTAATCCACAGCTTTTTAACATTACATTGAATAGCTACTGTTGTGTTTCTATAGGCTTCCCATTGTGGCCTCATTTAAAATGTGCTTCAGAAATACTTAAAAGCATGTCTCAAACCAATGAACAAGAACACACACTTAACCTGAACTGACAACATTTAACTTTGTGTGTGTAGGCTTGGTGTAGTAAGCATCTTTCTTCGTTTCTCTCATTGTCCAGTTGTCTCCCCTCATTTAGTTGAGAAACTAAACACCATTTAAACTTTTGAATAAACAATCACTGGGACAGAAGAGTTTTCCTGAATAGTTTTACTAAAAAGAATTTGACCAAAGAAAATTATATGCTCATAATATGTCTGATGAAAGGTTTTTCAATAAAATGTTATCTGAATATAAAAGAAAATAAATGGAAATAAACCACTGTAGGATATTATAGCTTAGAAAATGTTGAAGTTGCTAAACAAAGATGCTAAGACTACCATTATAGAAAAAGCCAAAAAGCTGATTAATCCTATTGCACACCAACCTGCTCAGCCTGGATGACCTCTGGTGTGCACTGAGGGGGCTGCAGACTGGCTGATGTAAGTCTGATTACTTGCGCTTCACAGCTCACACTGAAGCCTCCCAATTTGAAGTCCCCTTGATACATAGCAAAAGACATCCAGGTGCTGCTTCTTGGATGTCCTGTTCATATCCTCTGTCACAGCCACCAAAGCTGTGGCAAGTAATCCATACAGGAAAAGCAGGCACCTCTTGACTTTCTCCCATAGTACAGGAGAAGACTGAGAGAGACTCAAAACAGATCAGGATAAAGCAATATGGTCACTTTGCTTCACTCCTAGAAGAAGGGGACTATGCTACTTTGCAAAGCTTTGAAAGGGTGCTTCATTTGAAGCTTCGTTGCAAAACGCCCCTGCCAAGCTTTGCATAGCCCTAGTAATTGCATCTATTGGTTATACTTTAATGTTAGAAACTAAGAAAGAGTACATCCAGAAATATTAGAAGTTATAGATCTTGTTTATTGTTCTAACTTTTTATCATTTTTTATCTGTAAAAAAATAGAGTTTTTACAAATGTAAAAAAGGAAAAACAAATTTACAATGGGAAGTATTATTACAATGCCAAATATCCTCTGGATTAAGTTCATAGATATAATCTTGCAAAATACTACAAATCCAATATAATTTGGGTGGGTAGTGGTGTTATGATTTAGAAAGTGAACAGGTATTTGCTTTAGATTCCCCTCTTAATATTGTACAATCCACTGTTGAAAACCAATATGTATTTGTCCTGGGGAATTCTAGTGGAACCATAAGGATTCAACAATGCTAGATATTGATTTCCCAATCTAACAATATATTAAAAAGCAACCTTCTTCATCTGATATTTCTGCTTCAACAACCAGCTTAGAAAATCTGTTGATGAAGATTGCAACATTATTTATAAATTTAGAATTAGTATTTGCACACACTTCCTCCACTCCAGCTTTCTGTATGGCTTAGTTACTCTTTTCAAGCAAATGAGTCTCCTGTAGAAAAGCAATTTCAGTATTCCTTTTTAAAACTAGGCAGCACTTGCCAATGTTTAGAAGACCTTAGCCTCTTAATTTTCCATGCTGTGAAGGAAATTGCTATAAGAAATAATATTTAAAAAATAGAAAAGCAAAAGTCATACACAGTACCCATCTTGAAACTATAGAACTACAGTGGTACCTCAAGTTACGAACTTAGTCTGTTCCGTGACTCTGATCGCAACTCGAGTTGGTCGCACCACGAGGCAAATTTTCCCATAAGGTTCAATGTAAATACGGTTAATCTGCCCTCCGAATTTGGTCGCACCACGAGGCAAATTTCCCCATAAGGTTCAATGTAAATACATACGGCTCTGCATTTTCTTTGGAGCCATGCTGACAAGCACACCAAAAACCTTCCAAACGCCCCAAAACACACCACAAGCCTCACTGAACGTCTCCTTGCTACCACGATCTCGCCCACAGGAAGCCGCGACCGCATGGCAGCAGGGCAAATGGCCGCGGATCCGGCTCATAGCTCGAGGTGGAGTTCGCATGTCGAGGTAAATTTTTGGGGCTGGAGCTGGTCGTATCTCGAAAAATTTGTAAGGAGGGGCGTTCGTAACCCAAGGTACCACTGTACTTATATATCCATTCCAGATTTTTTTTTGAAATGTAAATGATAAAAAAGTGAGACCAATAAACAAGATCTATTCCAACATCCCCTATTTTCATAAATTGGTTGTTATTGTTGTTAATGCTGCACACAGAAAAAAAATTACAAAGAAAAGAAGAAAGGAAAGGAAAGGAAAGGAAAGGAAAGGAAAGGAAAGGAAAGGAAAGGAAAGGAAAGGAAAGGAAAGGAAAGGAAAGGAAAGGAAAGGAAAGGAAAGGAAAGGAACATGCTTTCTCCATGCTGAATGGAACATACTGAAATAAATATGTCTGAAATAATGAGGAATAAAAACAAAAATCAAGTGTCTTCATGGAGGAAGAGGAAGAGTTGAACTTAGCCACTAAGAAAAGAAAGTTATATTTGTTGATTTATTTATTTTGGGTTGCAGTAACTCTGACCACAGAACAAATACCTAATTAAGAGCTAGAGATAAAAATTGGCAGGCTAAGATTGAAAACAGACATCATAGCAAAATACTGGCAATGTGAAGAATGTAAAGCAGTGAGCAATGTTTTAACTTCCACAGCTTCATGAAAGTATCTCTGGATGGCAGATGCTAATTTATACACAAAGTCAGTTGAGAATGTGATAAAATATTTCACAAACCATGCTCCTTTCAGCTGAAACTGCCTTTGTTAGACTTCCTTAGTGTAATCAAGGAAACATGTAATGGGGGACTTCTCAACTGGCTCAGTTGAAGGAATAGAACACTCTTTCTCCCAGAATTCACAGCAAATCTGGGAAATGTCACAACAAGAGGACCTGCTTTAGGAGTGGTATGAAAAGGAGAGACTGGAACCTGATGAACTCTTTTGATACATATTGAACAACCTCATATACTAGAATTTCCATAAAGAGGATAAGCTGGCACTTCTCTACTTATTCTGAAATTCTGACTACATGTTAATTGGATGTGGAAGATTCTTAGAACATGATTTTATTCTGGGGAATAACAACATGTTATTGTTAGCCTTCAGTAAGTCAGTTAGACATATCAACAGCTTCCCTTTTTCTTCCAACTGAGTTACTCTGCCCTTGCCCATATCCAATCTAGTATTTGTAGTGTCAGTCATAAGTGTTGAATCCTCCTTTAACTCCTTTAACTCCCCAGACTTGCCATAGCATTTTTCAGTAGCTGTTAATCTGTCTCTTTAAGAGGGAAGATGGTGGTAGAACTTTCTTGCATCTAAGTAAACAACAGAGGCCTTTTCCAGTCTTCAAAACAGAATACCTTTTCTAGTTCCAGTAAATTTCAGATAAACAGTTATGTGAACATGCATGTTGCAGACAATTCTGGGAAATGCCAGTGCCTACCCAACCCGTAAGGTCATCTTGAAAATTTCAAAAGAAATATCTCAAAAATGTCCAAGGAAGCCAAAAATGTTTCAATAATACTGCCAACTCCAGGGGAGAACTGTGTCCTTCCTTAGCTTGTCAAAGTAAGACAATACCTCAAATTCAAAATCTGAGGAATTTTGATGGAAACCAAAAAAAGATTTGCTACTACTACTATATTTTCATTCATAAGGTTGAAAGTCCTTAATTACATATCTTTCCTTGATATTTCATTTAGCACTCCTAAATGACTGCTGTCATTTAAATGGGATCAAGGGAATCTTTAGAAATGTGCATTTAAATATTTCTACTGACATAAAAGATGCTATGGCCCCATAACCTTTCTAGCAAGTATGCATCAGCACATATCATCTCCTGCTCTGCCTATTTCAGCTTTCAAATGAGTCCAGGAATTAGCCAAATGAAGAGGATTTTGATGTACTAGTTCCATATCTTTTCATGTGTATCTGTGTGTGGCTTCAAGTCACTGTTGACTCCTGGCAACTGCCTGGAGAAGTTCCTGCAGCTTTCTCAGCAAGAATTTCAGAAGTGGTTTGCCCTTGCCTCCTTCCTAGGGCTGAGAGAGAATGACTGGCCCAAAGTCACCCAGCTAGCTTTGTGCCTAAGGAGGGACTAGAACATGGTTTCTAGGCCAGTGCCTTAACCACTACACCAAACTGGTTCTCAGTTCCATACCTAGGGTTGTTATATCAAAAGTACTATCAGTAGGAACCTTGAACAGTTTCATTAATTTTTTTTTAAAGAGAGACGGGAAAGCAACAGAATTCCATCTCACACCAACGTTCCTTCCTATTCCCCCATACAGTTCCTTTTTTCTTTTTCTTTTCTTTCTTTTTTTTTGGGGGGGGGGGTCTTTACTTTTGTTTGCTTGCCTCCTATCCTTCAAGGAGCTACTGTAGATATGGCTCATGGCCTCCTATCCCTCAAGGAGCTACTGTAGATATGGCTCATGGTTATTGATCTGTAACTGAGATTCTCTCTGGCCTCAGAGAACTGCTTGCTTTTTTAAGAAGAGAAGAAATTAATAGCATGCATTTTATCCCATGGGTTTAAAATAATTGAGCAAAGAGAGGACAATTAAAAGACATTGGCACCACAATATCTTTTGCCAAGCATTTGCTAAGTAACTTGAACTCCATTCCATGCTAGCTAACTGGAATGGAATGAGCATCTTTTTACAGTTGAATGCCCATTTCAAATTGGGGCAAAGGGAATAAATGGGGCAAATGTGATTAAAAAGTTACAAAAATATGAATATTGCTACATTGCAATAGACACTTAATTATCAGTTTTTTCTTGTTTCTTGTTTTTTTGCTTAATGTAAAGGATTGCTGTTAAAAACAAAGGAAGCTCCTGATAGCTCAACACTTTGTAACATTTGGAGTATCACCTGTAAATTAGGATCAATACTTTTTCCTTGCTTGTATTTGTACAGTGCTATAGAGTATAATGAAGATGTATGGGGGTGAAGGGGTGGCATACCTTCCTGGTTTTATTTTTTTATTAATTAGGTCAGTCAAGCAACATCAAAAAAGCAAAAACAAAGAAAAGGAATACATGTATTTATATTAAAAGAACTTTACATGAGAGTGAAGGTTGAAGTGAAAATATGATTAAAACATTAAAAATTAAAAAGGCAAAACAAAGAAAAACAGGAAAAAGAAAAAAAGCATTATAGGAAAAAGCATTCTAGTCACTCCCCTCTCTTCCCCACCTTTCTTTTTTCCCTCAATCGCTAATTGCTATTTAAATATGCGAGATATGTGATTATTACTTATTTCTATTTGGATTGTTAATTATTTTTGAAACAGTTTCTCTTTTTCTTAAAAAAACATGTTCCAAGTGTCCTGGCTTGCCTTGGTGTATGATATGTTGTACATCAGGGTTCCTCAACCTCAGCGACTTTAAGATGGGTGGACTTCAACTCCCAGCATGGCTGGCTGGGGAATTCTGGGAGTTGAAGTCCACCCATCTTAAAGTTGCTGAGGTTGAGGAACCCCATTGTACATAATGGAACCATTCCTCCTGGAATTTGGTTAGACTTCTACTGTGAATATATGCCCTCAATTTTTCCATTGCCACATATTCTTCAATTTTAGGCTCCCAATCCTGTATTGATGGCAAGGTTTCTCTTTTCCAATGTCGTACCAGATTGATTCTTGCCACTGTCAACATATATCTTCATAAATAGCTATGCTTTTCATTTATAGTTTCTGGGATTATACCTAATTAAAATATTTGTGGTTTTCATTTTATTTTCAAAATTTCTAAATGCTTTGGTTTATTTCTTTGCAGTACTTTTGAGTCTTTTTTGTATAAACATCATATATGGCAAATTTTTCCTCCTTTGTTGTGGCATTTCCAACATTTATTATTGTATGATTTGTTCATCTTGGTAATCATTGACAGAGTTATATATCATCTGTACAACATTTTGTACCCACTTTTCCTCAAATTGTAGTTTGGTGCAAATGTTATTGAATTTTTTTCCCATAGTTCTTCCCATTGCCCCATTGTTATTATGTTTTTAAAGTTTCTCATCCATTTTATCATACCATTTTTAATTTGTTCTGTCTCTATGTCATATTTGAGGAACAATTTGTAAAATACATCCTAATAAATGATATTGATTCTGCATAACATTTAATCTTGTACTCCTTTCCTTGAATTTTAATTTAATTTAATTTTATTTTATGTTTACCTTTTGGAATCTTCTGGGCCAAGACTTCCAGAGCAATTACTAATAGTAAAGGGGAGAGTGGGCTTCCTTGCCTTGTTCCTTTGCTAACTGAAAAGGTTGCAGAGAGTGTTCCACTCACTGTAGTCTTTCCTGTTTGCCGTTGATATCTGCTCTCCACCCAGGTTTTGAATTCTTCCCTGGGATTCATTTTGTTGAAGACCTCTAGTAAATTCCAAATTGTCAACAGTTTTTTCCGCATCTAGAAATATTACTGCTGCCCTCCTTTCTCTTAATATTGATGAATTCTAGTGCATTTATGATAAATCTGCTGTTATCTTTCATCTTCTTTTTGGGAAGATAATCTGTCTGATCTGCGTGAATAATTTTGGAAATGTACTTCCTGGGATGTAATATAGTAGTGAATACCTTGTAAACAGCATTCAGTAAACATTCATTGCATCTTTATAAACAATGTCCCCACCTTCATTATATCTTGGCAGGGTGGTGATTTTTCAAGGCAGTTTAAAACTAAAAATGTGGTGTTGACAGATTCAAGAATGTTGTTTAAATGATCATTCCAATTTGGTCTCTACTGTATGTCTATCACAATGTCCTTAAAAGGTTGGTTACACTCAGGCCTATTTTATGTCCAGAGGAATGATAATGAGCTATGATAACTTCTGCACCCTCCCCTCCTTGAGATGATCCCTTAACAGTTTAGTTCTCACTGAGACAATAAAAGCATATTGGGTTGTAATCCCTTTTGAATGTAAACGTGACAGGGCCAGATTAAGGCCAATTGATGCCCTAAACCAACCCAACAATGGTGCCCCTCAACCCTTCCATTGCTTCATTGACAAGACATTAAGACTCAATTAGTGAGAGAGTTAAAGGTATGATAGATAGGGGAAAAGAACTCTGCAATGCTCCCCTTCCCTTGGTGCCCCCCTTTCCTTGGTGCCCTAAGCATGTGCTTATTTTGCTTAATGGTTACTCCAGGGCTGAAATGTGGTGTTTTAGTCAGCCACAAACTTTAAGCCTGGGCGACAGCAAAAGTGTGAGAAAAGAGCTCAGCCTGACTCCTTGTTAATTCAGTCTAGTGGAAGAGGAATAGAGGGAGGGGAGAACTCAGTCAGGCTATGTTACTGTTACTGAGATTCTGTTATTGTTAGCCTATATTAATAAAGTGCAGTTTCAGTTAGATTTGTAGAGTCTGTTTCCTGACCTGGCCTACCTCAAAGGGCTGACAGGTACACAGATTATATATACTTTCATACCAAATTAATGTTATTACTTGGATGGTGGTTCTGGGGTGTCTGTGTGTGTGTCTGTGTGTCTGTGTGTGCAATTCACTCTACTAACCTTCTGGTTTGTTATATGTATATGAATAGTGGGGATGTATCTTTCATGGAGTGGGACACTTCTTCCACTTTTAGATGTTTACTTCAATACCCATTTGGGAAGGGCCTACTTCACATGAATTGGCTCCCTCCACCAGATAAATAGGAATTGTGTTCTAATGGCAGCTGTTTTATCATGCTGTGGTTATAAATTTCATCAGTCGTATGTTAACCATGGGTTCATGCTTTTTCAATTTATTTTTTTTTTAATTCTTCAAATCTTGGTTTAAGATTCTGATTGTTCGTGAATGTTGGTCAGCTTTAGATTGAAATGAATGTGGCTTATATTTATAAGTATACCTTAAGCAACATGAATGCTATTTATAGTTATGGCTGGTATGGCCAGTGTAATAAAAGTCATTATCAGAATTCAAGATCAGACAGAATAAAGAAGTTATTATAAAGCCACAACAATTTGACAAGGCATACAATGGCGATAAGGTTAAGGCATTTTGACTAGCCCATGCCATGTATGCAAAACCAATAAATAAAATGTATCAATGTTATTTGTATCTTCTACACTTTCATATGAAAGAAGATGAGTAGTACATATGTGATTCCTCTGCTTTTCCTTCTAAGCTCTGCATAAAAGAAATTACATGCATTGATCAAAAGACTTTGTAGTAGTATATGCCTCGGTAATTCTGCTCCTCCTGGCAGAATCAATTCACAAGAGTATTATCAAGAGCTAGCTGGAGGATAGACCACAGGATGCTATGATACAGACGGACAAAATTAGAAGAAATATCTGTAGGCAAGTATCTTGTTGGTTTAAAGACTTAAGACGTAAAAAATCAGTTGGCGATGGAAATAAAGATCCATTCTTTCTAAGGTAGTCTTGTCTTACTTACTCCCAGCTACTTTTATAGGAAAATATATTGTTTCCCCTGCTGTTTTGATTTTAAGGGTTGACCTTTTAAAAACATTATACTGTATTTCAGTATCTCCTGAAAATTCTGTTCATTGTTGAGAAAGAAAATACATCAACCTTAGTATCAGATTGATAAAAGTTCAGGATTATTAGCAGAGTCTGATAACATCGTAGATAAACATCTTTCAAATGCCAGTTATCTGTACAATCTCTATTGTATAGATACATGGCATTTGAAAGATTTTTTGTCCTCCTGTGGGAAAATGGAGAGTTTTTACTCCTTCTAGCAAACACAACTATTTCATTTAATTAAGTGAAAAGATTTCTCATCTCGGAGCTAACCTTATTTCCACTTAACGTATAATTAATGCTCTATCTTTAAGTGGCTAGAATATATCTGAATACTTTTTCAAAAATGTAGTTATTACAGTCTAACCTCAACTGTCCTTAGTGCAAATTAGAAATATGGCAGAAGTGCTTTTTAAATAGTTCCCTGCTCATTGATAATGGAATCATAGAACAAACTTGTAAACTACCGTATAGACAATAAGCCATCAGAAACCAAGCTATTCAGTTTCCTTCCATGTTAGAATTTACATTCAAAATCATCTTCTCCCTCATTTTTAATCAAAAGAAAATGTGAATGAATTATTTGGGTCATAGTTAATTTTCCTTGTCAGATTGAATTTATCAAAACTATCTGTTCTGAAACTAAATTGAGACAATCATTAATTTGGAAGGAATTTGGATAAATATGTTACTTAGGCTGCTCAGGGTAGCCCTGGGTGTTCTTTAATGCAGAAAGAAGTTCAACATTTCATGCTTCCTGTCATACAGATATAGATAATCAGGAAGTATTTCTTCTTTTTCACTTTAGATGAAGGTAACCTACCACTTCTCCAAGTGACTCTTTTATTGTGCTTCCAGGAACAGTAGGAGCAGAGTATAAGAAATTATGAGGGGACATGTTGTTGCTTTTAATTGCAACTGGAAGTTTTCATTACTTTCTACACTGGTGTAATAATTTCATCAACACACCATGCCATGGATAGAATAGGTAATGCAAGAACTGAGAGTATCAAGGTGGGTAAAACGACCACTGGTAGCATTGCAAGGATCAAGACACTAACCACGCAGAACACTCCTGTTTCAAAGAATGATGACCTCCATGCAGTATGTTTGCCTGACTTGCTAGCCCAGAGTCAGCATATCTATGGCTTATTCCAGCATTTCCCTAAGTGTGGGCAAACCTCAGTGGGAGGTCATCAGAGAGCGCCTTCCTCAAAAATCCTTTCCAAGCAGGCTTACCAGTTTGCTGCAAAAATATGCTGAATTCAAAACAACTCAGTTGTTCCAGAGCCCTGGATGTTCTATTTTTCTAACTCAGTTTATCTTTCAAAGGAGGAGTAATCATCCTTGGGAGACAGGAGGCTTCTATGCAAAGCCCTGACCATCTGACTTGAGATTTATTCTGCAGAGGGAATTATGATGAAAGTGAAAGGAGGATGGGACGTGACTGTTATTTCAGCGCAGCTACACTAAGACAAATAGTCCCAAAAGCTATGCAATGCCTGTCAGTGTTTTGCAAGCAGCAGCATTTTAAGAATAGTTTATAGGAAGCTCATTGAAGGCAAAAGATACCCTTCCCTTCCCCCCTGACTTGATGAACAAGAGTAGTTTTCTTTTCAATGAACCCCAGATTTCAGGACATATGCAAAAACAAGCAAGCTCATCCTTCCTCTTAAATTATGTTTTTAAATTTACTGGCTATTCATTTAGTTTATTTCCAAAGAAGCAGTCTTATTTTACAAAGCTGTAAGATCCTATCATTATTTTATTTCATTTAGAAATTATAATTTAATTTAAGGTAATTAATACAACCGTTTTTTGTCCACTCTAACCTCAATGAATTCCTAAGTTTAATTAATGGCAAATTAAAAACAAAATCGTTTTAGGGGGTCTCTGTATTGCCAAGTTCAAGAATCCCTGGCTTACTAAGCTAACTCAATTTTGTAGGTTTTCTAGGTCACACTGAATCATTAACTAACTACAGTGGCCATTCATAGTTATCCTGGGGAAGGCACATAGCAGTAATCTGATGTCTCTTGCTCCTCTGGGTTCAGGTGCCTTTTCACTCAGGTTGTCACAACTGAGGAAAGTTTCATAAAGGAAATTTGATCCATAGCTGAACTGCAGATCTAGCTTATAGATAGCAAATAAAAAGAAATTAGCAGGACATGTTGGATTGCAACCTATAATCCCAGCAGAATGCATGCAACTTTTTCATTGTCTGGATTACTGCTATGTAAAAGCATAAACTGGAGCAGCTTGACAAGAGAGTTTGGTGGGACCCTCAAATACATTTTCCTCTAAGATGCAAACATCCATCCATCCATCCATCCATCCATCCATCCATCCATCCATCCAATATGTACTTGTGGTAATCCAAAAGACTCTCAGAACTAAGCAAAAGAAATTAAAGACACAAAATAAGAAAATGAAATATAGCTATAACTAGTTTACACACTATGCTTCATCTCATTTAGGGCTTCCTTTTCATCTCTTTTCATAGCATTCATGCCAATTCTATTTTTCAACTTATCATTATGATTCCTACACACATCTCTAAAATATTTCTTCCAGCATTCCTTCAGTTCCATTTCATCCCAAATAATGTCATCACTTATTTTTAACTCAATTCATTCTGCTGGAGGCTCCTTGTTTAGCTGTTCTCACCCACTTCCAAAAAGATTTTATTTCCATCAAAATTATTCTGCATTTTCTCTCTTTTAACTGTTCATTGCAATATTCTTTACAATTATCATTTTTTATTTCCAGACACATTATACAGAGTCTTTCTCTCATCCTCACTGTTTGCAACAATCATTTCTTTATGAACATTTTTTTCTTGCCTGGAGCCTCTTTCATTTAATCACTCCATCAAATATACTTTTTGATACTCTCATTAAACTGACTTAACCCCATTCTGTGGCACTTTCTACTACAATTCTTTTCATTCTATTCCAAGCAACATCCACATCCTCTTTTCTTATGTCCACTTTCCATTCATCTGTCAGGTTCTGCATGGAAAAGTATTAGAATATAGATATATTCTGATACTTTTCTATGAAGAACCTGACATCCAACATTAGATAAGTTTGTTCTATCCTTCTCCTGGGGCCTGTTGCACTCTCCTCCAAATCTGCTGTAAATCCTATGGAGCCAAGTTGGATGACTCACAGGAAGACAGGTCTAAGTGGATGGAGAAATACATTCCCTTTCCTAATGTTGTTTCTTTAGTCAAGGGCAGTGTTGCATATAACAAAATAGTACTACAACAACTAAAGTAAGAGGGGGAGAAAGACAGAGAAAGAGAAGGTATGAAAAGCACGAGAGTCAGAGATAAGGAGAAAGAAGGCACATGTGACCCTCCACCCCACCCCAAGATAGTTATCATGTTGCAAAAGTGGCCCACAGTTAGGATTCTGAAATTACTGCTGAATAAAATAAAAGTAAAGCCAAAATAGGGTTAGAACAGTTGTAACAATTGTGGAAAATAACTTATTTTTAAAGAATCTATTTTTCTTTCAATTAGCCTTTGCTGCTTGGGCTAGGTCCATTCCTGCCAAGGATCATAAAGAAAGTGAAGGTCATCCAATAAAAAAAGACATATTGGAATGGGTAGAACTCAAATGACATGCCTGTGGGCAAAGTAACAGAAGCAGATAATTAATGTGTTGACATAGAAACAGATGTCTATAGCTGTCTGGATGTCTATTTCAATAGATATGTAAAAAGAAAACCCCTCAGTCCTTGTTTGTGTTGCCTTTTTTCCTTGGAGAAAGCTTCATACGGTCAAAGAAGGAGAAGACAACATACATGCACCTAGACAGAAACACAAATTACATGTCTTTAATGGGGTATGTCAGGCATATTGCCAGAAAATTAAAAAAAAAAGTCTTTTCAAAAATCAACTGATGGTGTTGATTTACTTAAATGAAAATGTAGTTAATTGCCCCTTTAAATTATTCAATATAACCCTCCGATGCTTAAGTGCCTTAACTCCCTTAGGCTTCTTTCATTCATGTATTTTTTTAGGTATAAGAATTTGGGGGTTATGGAGGCACCCTTTCCATGTTCTCTGTCCCCTAATTTTGAATGGTCTTTTAAATATTATATAAGTGCTCCTGCAGTTTTGGATGTCCTCCTCAATTTTTTTTTTTGGGGGGAGGGTTGCCATATAGGCTTGGCTGTGGCCAAAGCCACTGCATATGCAACCCAGGATGGGCAACTTTTTCAGGTTGTTCCATCCCACAGTTCCTTTCTGCAGAGACAGACCCATCTGGGCCTTGGAATTTCACTGATGGGAAAAATAGACCTATGGCTGGACTTGAACTGTCTAGGGCAGTATTTCTCAACCTTAGCAACTCCAAGATGTATGGACTTCAACTCCCTGAATTCCCCAGCCAGTACGGGAGTGGAATTTAACACATCTTCAAGTTGCCAAGGTTGAGAAACACTGATGTAGGGTCACATACATATATATGTCCTCTAGTATTCATATACATAACTGAACAAAATATTGCAGCATTTATGCTTCTACATGAAAAATGGAGCTATACACCTTTTTTTTTTTGTTCCCCCTTTCTTTTGTTTGTTTTAGTAGAATGTTCCTGCTTCTAAAACTGTACTTTAATCCTGGGCAGGATGTGTAAGAAATATCCTTAGGATATGAAAGCATCTTAAACAGTCACGGTCAGTCATAAACTTCGTATTTTTATAGAGGAAAAAAGCTTTGGAAGTAACAGGCATTTCACAGTCCATCGCTATTATTGCCTGCTTTCACCAGACATAGTGAATTTTCAGACCTTTCAGTCTTACAAACTTGACCATTTAACACAGAACAATAGACAGCAGATGAATTCTGGAAAGTTAATAAGGAGCTTAACTCTCCTTTAGCCCAATAGAAATGAAATACAGTCTCCCTTCTCTCTGCTGATGGAGATCCTTGACTTTTTCTTAAGAAGGGGTAATTACCCCTTGATTCATTTTCCTTGAATTGAACATTTAATAGAACTTATTTTTAACACTGCTCGTATGCAACTCAGGTTGAAATAAAATGTTTTATTTCCTTCAAGGGACAATCTTTTCGAAATCATTTCTCAAGGCCAGCTACTAGCAGTAGCACTGTCACAACCTCATTATTACGGACTTCATGTTTTGAAATTTATTCAGCACCTTTGCAAGCGTGGCCTTAGGAAGCCTCTGCAGGACCAGTTATTCTTCCCAGGATTTATATGAAAGCATGAATAGAAATTAGGCACAGCCAGGTAGGACTAGAATGAAAACAATCAGACAAGACTGACACTAACTTCACAACAGGTCAAAAGTGAGTAATAGCTCAATGCACCACTGAACAAAGGAAAAGGACAAAACAGAAATTACAGCTAAAATACCATGCCGGAAACTTAAGACTGCTGTTAGGAGATCACTTTATCTGGCTTTGAACTATCTGGGTATAATGCAAGGAAAGCAATGTGCCTAAGAATAGGATAAATGTACATACACACACACTACAAAGGAAACATACTGGGTAAAAGATGAGCACAGAAGCTGCAAACAAAAAGAGTGCATTTGAATTTGAACAATGAGGTAGAAAACAACAGACGCAAGAACTGTGGAACCGTCTCAACAGATGTTCAGGACTTGATTAACCATCAAGCCATCTAATCAAGCTATCTCACCATCAATACTTTCAGCAACACTGGAGCAGCTAGCCGTTTTTATTATAGGCTGTAGTTTACTACTGTCCTTGTACTATACTTCTTGGAAACCTTGCTGTTGTCCTTACTGTAATAGGCAGGGTGGCTAAAGATGGGAACAAGAAATTAATCAGCATTAAGGCTCCAATTCTGTACTTGGTTTAGGGGAAAGAACCCTGTCTAAATCTTATCTGTTTTAGTGGAAGGGCAGGACTAAGCTGCCCACTGGCTTTTTTGTCCTCCTAAACTTTAGCACTTAACTTTGGTTTCATAGCAGTGGTGTCATGTGATTGTTGTAAGTGTTAATGTTTCAACTGTAGTAAATTATCTTCATGTATGCTGTCACTTCATTAAAATAATCTTGTAAAGTAAACTATTACTCTTATCCCAGAATAGCAGTGGAAAAGTTGAAGTGCCTTGCTGAAGGAAGGTCTAGCCTGAGGCATGATGAGAACTGAGAACTCGAACTTCTACTCAGAGCCACGCTATTGCATGAAATAACTGAGATGCTGGGTGAGTGCTGTTACAAGCTGGAAAGTGCAAAATTCCCTGAGAGATACGCGTAGTCTTATCAAAGCTCTTTGCGCTCTATTGAAATTCCTTGGCTGTTCTGCCCAAGCAGGAAATTTCAAAATCACCTTGAAATGCCCTTCTAGATCAAACTCAGTAGCAGCTAGGAGATATGTAGATACAGCCAATGTATGTATTGTTATGTAATTTTTTTTATTGTGACAATACAATGGAGATTTCAATATCAATTAATTTAGCTGAAGACCGAAACCTTTATTATATAACAAATACTTTGATGAATGTCACAGCGTGTTCTTCTTCCATCTCTTCCTTTCCAATGCTATATTTAACTTCGAATGGAAAAGCCAAATAATTATAACGCTTGTAACACTGATATCCTAAATTGTAATTAATATTGATAGAATACACACTTTTTTCTTTTTCTCTTCGTTATTTCAGTACTCTAAGGTACCTAAGTAACAGAATATCAAGAATTTAATTATACTATATAAATATCATTCTATTGAAATAATACAATGTATCAAGATTTACAATAACACACAAAAAATATTGAGATGGCTCCAGTGTAATTAACACTTTCTCTTTGCCGAATCTCTTTTTAATTTTGTTTTAGTTGTGTGCTTTTATAATTTTAAAGTTTTTAATATTAACAACATTAATATTAATTCATATATATGGTTTTTAACTTTGTTGTACACCACCCAGAGTCACTTGATTGTGAGATGGGCGTCCATATAAATAGGATGAATAAATATGACCTTAGGAATGAAATAAAAAAAGGGAAAAAAAATACCGCCAACCTTTATCTTCTCCAATTTGTTGCTTTTTATTTATTTGGATCATTTACCTACCTGAAGCCTCCAAGGGCCAAAGTATATGTTACACTGTTCACATTTTTAATGCTTACAAGGCCTGCTTCTGTTTGGAAGAAAAAGAAGTGATGAGGTTCCCAATCTACATTGGACAGGGACTGCTCCAGATGGACTGTTCCCAGCCAGGACATTTCTTTGCTTAAAACTGCTTCTCCCTGGCTGCTTTTTGACCAAATGTGGGGCTTTCAATCAACAATAATTTCAGGGAGAAAGAGAGAAATGGAAGTGGTGAAATGAACATCACCACTTTCATTCTTCTGCGGCTGTTTTGGATTGTTATGAGGGCCTCCGGTGCCAATAAAGGTGTTTCTCAACTCTTTATTGGCATAGATTCCAACCCTTTTCGTAACTGCTCACAGGGCACTGTGAATTATGAATCTGCCCGGCTCATGCTTTTGCATTTCTAGAGGAGCCTTTCATTTAAAGCCATCTTTTAGCTTTTGTCCTCTGAAATGGAAAAGAAAAGAGCCTTCCGTCATATAATTGGGGACAATGGCGCTTTGCTGCCTATAAAAAAACTATTCTTCTCTTCAAAGTTCCCTTAATCTTTACTGTCCTTTATTTCTGAATTGGGATGTCACCTTAAGAAAGATGGAGCATCTTCAGATTTATATTATGAATAAAACAACCAGTCGGTGCCTAGATGTCCTGAATGCTAACTGTGAATTTCACAGTTGATGGATTAGACCAAAAGTTAATGATGTGCAGCATGAATACTTCATGACGATCAGTGGAAGGGTTTAAGTGAAATACTTCAGTGATCTTCTCTGCTTTTTTATTGTGCATTTGAATCTACCAATGCATTGTTTTGGGACCCTGCTTAGGATGTTTCGTGTCTTAAACAGATACTTTAGGATTAAGAAGCTCTGCAGTCATGGTCATCTGATGTTAGTAGTTATTTTTCCAAATGTTTGGTGTGACCATGACCCTGACCAGCGGCACAGCAAAAATAATGAGAATCAATTCATAATTGCATGATTTGTGATGGCCTCTCAGGACTTCTTGCTTGTCACTTGGAACATAAGAAGCTGTAGTCAACTCTGCCTGCCACGTTTCAAGGATATGCTTTTATCCAGACACATTGATCCACTGAGCAACTTTTACAGATTTTAATTAATATTGTTAAATACATGGTATTAGCTAGTGATTCCCACTGATACACTAATATAGTCTTTTTAATAAAGGAAAAAGTTGAGTTGTATAAAGCTAACATGTACTCTCAGCCATTAAAAAATGCTTTGCCTTCTTCCTTTCTTCTGGAATAAGATTAATCACGAGAAAGCCTGCTTATTCATCTGTTCCTATAAAACAAGCTGATGCTCAAAATATGGGCCCCTTTGCAGTGAGAATGGCATCATCCATGCATAAAAAAACGACAGTGTCATAATAAGGAGGGGGGTGGATTCACACGCTACACTAAGCCATAATGCGATTTGTGTAGTTCAGTCAGTCTGTTGAATAAACCCACCACTGTGGATTTGTAAACCATGGTTTATGGCTTTGGGTAAGATATAAACTTAGCCAATTATGGTTTATTCAGTAAACTGTGGTTAAGCAAATCAGGGCTTAATACTATGTGTGAACCCAGAAAATACAGTTGCCGTTTAGACTATTGCAACGTGTTCCTGACATGGCACGTTCAGTTCTTTTATTACCTTCTTTTCACACTGTGATGTTTTTAACTCTTGCTAGCCACCCAGTAACAGGCTCCTACTTCTCTCATTTCAGGCTGCCCTTGAGGAACCACTGTAGTTTTCTTACCAATACATGGTGGGAGAATAGCTATACATTTCGTTCCTTATGGTTTATTTATGAGATTTATAACCTGCTGTGGAAAAATTATAACCTTTAACTAAGCCCAGCTAATAAACTTTTGCAGCTATAATGCTAGCTAAAATAAACCATCTCCTAAAGTCACTCCTCCCACCTCCCACTAGTAGCTTAGTTAATATACTATAAGATTAATTCATGCCTAAGAGAGCTTAAATAAAAAGTGAAAATATATTTGTTGTAGGAATAAATTTAGGAACCAATATGATTAAATGAAAGATTTTAGGATTATAAATGTTATAATTAAAAAAAAAAATCATACTTGCTATAAGAATAAAGAAATCACCTGTTTTTCACTGAATCAAAGTAAGGAGTTGGTTAGGCTGAATTTAACCCTCCATTATATAATTCACTGTCATCGGGATATTTTATTAACCCCCTTACATAATCTAGTGAATTCTTCTCTTTATCTCTCTACCCCATTTGCACTTACAGAATAGGTTTGGTTCCAGGACTGATGTCTTCTCAGTTCCTCTCTTCCCAGTCTCGTGGATGAGTGACAGCTGCAATGAAAACTTTGTTTTCATCTGGGTCAGTACCACAACAACTGAAGGCTCTGATCTGAGATTCTCTTCTGCTTGCCTGCTGAGGTCTTCCTGTTTCCTTAAGTACAACACATTGAAAACTTTGTGTCAGAATTGAATGATTTTGGCTCCTTTCATTTCTAGGTCCATTTCTGGTCCAGAATGTTCTAAACTCAGTCTTAATCTCTTCAGTTCTATCTGCTCTTTATCCTTTTGTGTTTGATTTATTTCTATTTTTTGTCTGCCCCACTCCACTTCTGTCAGGTTTTGAAAGTTCCCTGTCTAATCTTTTATTCTCTGTTAGTAAAAACTTGGAGCCGTTAAGAATACCAATCCTTTGGACTCTTGTAATGATCAGTATAAATGTCAAACAGGGTCAGTTCTCCCATTGTCTCAAATGGTGGACCAAAAAGGGCAGTAGATATTGTCTCCATCCATTACTGGAAGGGTTTCCATGATGTTTTTCCCCATTCAGCTAGCTATGGAGCACTACTTCCTTCCAGTGGCTTCTTATGCCTGACACTGAGGAAAAATCTGGTATAGAAAATGAAATCACATATGCAAGACTCACTCTCCAATAATGAAAAAAAGGAGGCAGTGTCGGAAATTGTACATCCTTCAGCAAAAAGGTGGTCTGTACCCATCCTTAATCCTAAGGATATTCACATTCAGTACTGGTAAGTGCCAAGGATTGTGGCCACCTTAGCAACTGTAACCAAGGCTTCAGTTAGCAATCAAGGTTCCATGCATTGTTACCTTTCTGCTGTGGCCAAATGAGACATATTTTTCATCTTCTTTTCACACTAAGGTATTTAACCAAAGAATAAACTATATAAGCATCTCTGAAGACCTGTTTTTTATATATTTAAAAATAATAGAATGCTCATATCTGGCAAATTAGATAGATAGATGGCTAGATATATAGATAGGCAGACAGACAGACAAAAAGTTGGCTGGCTGGCTTTAAAGAAAAACATTATGTGTTTTATGTTATATAGCGACATAAAATCACAGCCATAACATTGGTATTTCAAAATCAACACAAAGCAGAAATGACTGTAACCATCTTGATACAGCATTAAAGATTTCAGATCCTAAACGAACTGAAATAAATCCATTTGCTAGGAGATAATTTTGAATGTTTTTTTTTTCCCAACTGCTGCCACGTATCATTTGATTCTGTTGGTGATTCATGTTTTGTTTTCTTTAATGTAGCTTTGTTCCTGTTGTAGTGTGTTTTACATTTAATTGTTGAATTGCATTTTCAGAAGCTGTTTGTTAGCTATCTCAAAGAAATATAGATATAATCTAATCGTTACCTACCTACCTACCTACCTACCTACCTACCTACCCATCCATCCATCCATCCATCCATCCATCCATCTATCTATCTATCTATCTATCTATCTATCTATCTATCTATCTATCTATCTATCTATCTACATACCTACATATACACATACACATACATACATACACTAGACAATCCTGTGACCCATTGGGTCATCCTTTGAGAGAAAAGTACTGCAGTCTGATGTGACCAGAATGAACATAAAATTTTAGGCTGACCATTTTTTTTTCTACCCCATAGCTGGATGGTCCTGTGATCATCTAAGAACAGCATATATCATAAACAGAAAAATAATTGTAGTGGCAAATGAACTTCAATAATAAGTCAATATTTACTTAACCTAAACAAATAAACAGAATGACCACAGGCAAACAAAAAAGCAG
Organism: Liasis olivaceus; assembly: GCA_030867105.1. Classification (NCBI taxonomy): domain Eukaryota; kingdom Metazoa; phylum Chordata; class Lepidosauria; order Squamata; family Pythonidae; genus Liasis; species Liasis olivaceus. Next base: position 84,037,744 of record CM061350.1, read on the forward strand.
TGGGAGCAGGAGTGACTTCAGACTTCCTGCCAGCTTCCCAATTGACTTTGCTTGTGGGAAGCTGGCAGGGAGTGCCAGAAATCACAATCACCTGACTGCAGGGATGCTGCAATGGCCAGAACTTTGTGAATAAAACTGGTCTGAACATCATGGAAATTTCAATTCCAAAAGAGTAATGGATCCTGGATTTTTTTACACATTCTTTAAGTTAACAGATTTTAGGTACCTTGATTCAAAAATTGTTGCAGTATAATGCACTGTTTGGGCTCACTTGAGGGTGCAGACAGACACAGATAAACACAATGAGAGTTCTAGTAAAATATATATAAATATAAAATTTTTAAAAAAGCCTCTCATCCCTATCCTCAATTTCGGGTCCTCTACCTTAACTGTTCCTAGCTATCAATCTCTATCTTAGCTGTTCCTAGCACTGCACTCTTCTGAACAGAGAGCTCTGATGTTGTTCCTGGGATCTGTTGGAGCCACTCTCCCATCTTAGGAGTCACAGCCCCAAGTGTTCCTACCACCATTAAGACCACATCCTCTCTAATTCTTCCTTCAGGTCCGTACTTCTCCAGCTTCTCATACTACTTCTTCCTGATGTTGCTGTCATTTGGCACTGCTACATCTATCACCACTGCTGTCTTCTGGTCCTTGTCTACTACCACAATATCTGGTTGATTGGCTAGTACCTGCCTGTCCATCTGGATCTGGAAGGCCCAGAGGATGTTAGCCCTGTTATTCTCCATGAACCTTTGTGGAATCTCCCATCTGGACTTGTGGGGTCTAGCCCATACACTGTGCAGTTGTTCCTGTGCACAATGCCAGATACTTGGTTGTGCCTTTCAGTATATGCTGTTCCTGCCTGCATCTTACACCTGCCACTATGTGTTGGACTGTCTCTGAGGCCTTTTTGCACAATCTGCACCTTGGATCCTGTCTAGTGTGGTAGACCCCTGCTCCTATGGATCTGGTGCTTAGTGCTTGTTCTTGTGCTGCTATGATCAGTGCCTCAGTGCTGTCTCTTAGTCCAGCCCCTTCCAGCCACTGGTAGGATTTCCCAATATCAGCCACCTCAGCTATCTGTTGATGGTACATCCCATTAAGGGTCTTCTCTTGCCATGGCACTTCTTCTGCTTGAAATTCCTCCCATGTCCGCTGCTGCCTGAGGCATTCTCTCAGCAGCTCATCTTTGGGTGCCATCTTACTGATGTACTTCTAGATGATCTGGATTTCATCCAGGACAGTGACTTTTACACTTACTAGACCATGCCCGCCCTCATTCCAGTTGGTGTACAGTCTCTGGGTGTTGGACATGAGGTGGAAACCTCTGTACATTGTGAGGAGCTACTGGGTCTTTACGTCGGCAGCCTCCCTGTCCTCCTTTGGCCAACTCACTATACCAGCAAGTTATCTGATACATGTTGATGGCATGGATCTTGTTCTTCCAACTGAGCGGGCTCTTCAGGATCTGCCTTATCCTTTGGATGTTGCTGTCTTCCTTGCCTCCTCATTATGGTTCCTGTGTGACTATGGGATACTAAGGTACTTATAGCTGGTCTGTATGTCTGCTACATGGCCCATTAGTAGTTCCACTTCTTCAGTCTTAACTACCTTCCCTCTCTTTACTACCATCCAGCCACACTTCTCCAGTCCGAATGACATCCCAATGTCCTCGCTGTAGATCTGTGTCAGGTGGATCAGTGAGTTGATGTCTCATCCTCTCGCTTGATGTTATCCATGTAGAGGAGGTGGCTGATGGTAGTTCCACTCTTGAACTTGTATCCGTATCCAGTCCTTGTGATTATCTGGCTGAGGGGATTCAAGCATATGCACAACAATATTGGGGACAGAGCATCACCTTGGCATATGCTGCACTTGATGGCCACTTGTGCGAGCTGTCTTGAGTTGACTTCCAGTGTTGTCTTCCACAGTCCCACTGAGTTCTTGAGGAAGGTCCTTAGTGTTCTGTTGACTTTGTATAGCACCAGGCATTCACAGATCCATGTGTGTGGCATTGAGTTGTAGGCTTTCCTGTAGTCAATCCAGGCTATGTTCAGATTCGTCTGTCTAGATCTTGAGTCTTGGGAGACTGCTCTATCTATGAGCAACTGATGTTTTGAGCCTCTGGTGTTGTTCCCAATGCCCTTCTGAGCTGTGCTCATGTACTGGCCCATATGGTCCTGTAGCTTGGCGGCTATGATGCCTGATAGGACTTTCCATGTTGTAAGGAGGCAGGTTATTGGCTGATAGTTGGACAGTGCTGTTCCCTTGTGGGGGTCTTTCATGTGTTATCCAGTCTAGGTGGGAGCCTGCTGTGAGCAGCTGGTTTATCAGTGCTGCTAGGCGTTCATGCACTGCTGTCAGTTTCTTTAGTCAGTAGGTGTGGATCATATCTGGGCCAGGTGCTGTCCAGCTCTTCATGTTCTTGCCTGCTATTGGATGCCTGCTATTGTGATGGTGACTGGTTCCTGTTCTGAGATATTGATGTGATCTGCTCTCAGGTCCTGAAGCTACTTTGCACTGGTATTATGTGTCTTCTCTTTCTCCCATATGTTCTTCCAGTACTGTTCAGTTTCTGCTGTTGGTGACTCTGCTGCTACTATGTTGTTGCACTGCGGTTGGGCATATACCTTAGATAGTTCTTTGGAGAACAGGGCATTTATCTTCTTGGCCTCTGCTTTTCTAGTGTATATTCTTAGCTTGGTAACCAGTGCTGAGAGCCTTTGTTTAGTAGTCTCTATGGCTTCAGATGGTGTCAGGCCCTTGTATTTTTTCAGTAGCCGAGTCTTATCCTTAATCTCCACACCCTTCTGTAGTTCCACCAGCTGACTGACTGCTCTCTGAGTTGCCTTGATTTTAACCTCCAACCTCATTTTACAGGGAGAGTATGTACTGCTGTTTTTCTTGATCATGTAGCCAAGCATCTCCAGGATTACAGCATCTATAGCGTATACCAGTTCATTGGTTTGAGTTATGGTGATAGTAAGGATTGTCATGAGGGTTCTATTGACATCTTCTAGCATACTATCTGATAGTACTTCTCCATTGAGCCTTGGTAATTGGTCTTGAGGGTTGACTGTAGCTAGTTTGTCCATGATCTTATGCCTCATATCAGCTGCTGTGCTCTGTAATAGAGGGGATGGCAGTGACATTGCAGCTTCAGGTGTTGGCTGCACATCCAGTTGTTCTTCTGGGTCTTCTTCAGTCTGGGATGTAATGTGTAGTTGGGCTATCTCAAGCTGTGAGAGCAGCTTCCTCTTCACTATGTTGAAATGTTGAGTAACTAGCTGTTTCTTAGTTAGTGTGGATGCACAGTAGGTCTTCTATCCATCCCTAATTCCCTCATACATTTCATATAACCTTTCTCATCAGGGCTACTGTTGTCGTAGCATTCCATTAAGTTCAGGTTCTCTTCTCTTGTGCATGTATGGTTTGTTCCAGTACCCCCCTTATCATCAGATTGTCCTGGTTCCCCAACTGGCTTGGACCTTGTTAATCCAGATGATGTCTGAACCAGCATGACTCTCTTAGTTTGTGTCACTCTCATATCTGATGTGGGCAGGTGAGGCGTTAATGCATGTTTGCCCAAGGACCCCTATTGGTAAGGTAGGTACCATCTGGGATTGAAATTCTGGTCTCCTGTATCAAAGAGGGGAACTCTAACCACTAGAGTATCCAGCTGGTGGATATATATGTATTTCAGACAGCAGGCAAGAGCCTTATATGATGGAAAACTCTAAAACCTCTTGCATAATGGGACTGAGATAATTTGCTGGGTCACTGCTTGATTTTGTTAAGATTATAGAAGCTGAGCAAATAATATCTCTATCCTTTATTCTAATTCATTTTTGTAACATTACTGGCACAATGATGCTCAAAACTCATGTTGTAATTAGGTGGGGGAGATTTTTGGCCTGGTCCAGGATTGTTGTTTTTTCTTCTTACACATGTCAACTTTATTCACCTTTCTGAGATAATATGTGAATTGGGGCACATTTATTAATAGTATAAAACAAAATATTTATTTTCAGACATTACACAAAGATGAATGTATTGAGGAAAGTGTGCACAGGGTAAGTGTGAATTTTATTTATTCACTTATTATATTTGTATCCTGGTCTAATCAAATAACTCTTGGTGGTTAACATAGTAATCATAATAGTAATAATAATAATTTATCAAACGTGGATGTCACCTGACATATCTCAATAATATAAAGATAAATGATGCAAAAAAGAAAAAAAGAAATTTAAAGCATTCCTAGTAGTAGTAGGGGGACGCGGTGGCGCAGCGGCTTAATGACGCTGAAAGTTGCCGGCCAGAAATGGCTGACGGCTTCGGCGGTTCGAGTCCAGCCTTCGCCGTTAACAAGGTGAGCTCTTGTTTCCTCCCCAGCTCCTGTCAACCCAACAGCTCGAAAACTTACGTGAGTAGATAAATGGGTACTCTCACTCTGGTGGGAGGAAAAATGCTGGCGGCGCCTTGCACAAGAGAGACGGGATCAGCTGCCGGTAAGCGCAAAACCGCGCTCGCCCGAAAAGGGCGCGAAGCAACGGAAATCCCGCCTCCTGCGCTCGCCAGCTGGGCTCTGCTCTAGGAAGGAGGCTCTGGCAAACCACTTCCTAAAACACCTTGCCTTGAAAACTGCAAGGATTCGTCCAGGCAGTCACTGCAGGGTCAGTAATGACTGAGCGCAGACAAAAAAAAAAAAAAAAAAAGTAGGCTCTCAAACTAAATAACTATAACATAAAAACCCAAGATAAAACTACTCAACAGTAAAAGCAGAGATGGCTGAATTTGGATGGAATGTCTTCTGGAATAGTTCCTTTTTCAGCCTGACCTCTAACAGGGAGACTTTTCCAGAAAACTGCTGCTGCTACCACGATTTAAACAAATTGCTGGTTGATACATAAATAGAGAAACCGGACCTATGACAGAATATACTTTAAGCTGACATAAGGGCTGGATTCTCTCTGGCTAAGATATCTACTTATGTGATTTAATTGTCAAGCATTTAGCAAGATTGACTTTTAAAATAATCCCAGTATGTTCCTCTGTCTGTGTTGCTATCACCAGCTGCTAAGGGCTTGGTTTGGGAAATGTAAAGCATAATGATTTTCTGACATGGAATGAACTTTTCTCTATTTTATGGAGAAACAAATTTTGTTGTTTGCATTCCTCTATTATTCTTAATACAGTGGTACCTCGGTTCACGAACTTAATTCGTTCTGCAACTCTGGTCATGAACCGAATTGGTCGTGAACCAAATTAAATTTTCCCATAAGGTTCAATGTAATTACAGTTAATCCGTTCTGAACCATATGTTTGTTTTTTTTTAAACCGCAAAAATACGACACAAAGTACAGTACGAAGAGAGAGAAAGCTAACCTTGCTCGATGCGACTTCTGGTGTGGAGGACAGGAAGGCAGGTGGGGAGGCGGTTATTGCTTGGAGGGAGAGTCCCCCTCCCTACAGGAAGCCGCGACCACGTGTCACGGGAGGGAAAATGGCCGTGGATCCTGTTCATAACCCGATCCGGCGTTCGCGAATGGAGGCAAAGTTTTGAGACCGGAGCTGTTTGTGAACCAAATTGTTCGTGAACAGAAGCATTTGTGAACCAAGGTACCACTGTATATTTTTCCATTCTGATACATGTACTGTCCATTTTAGCTTATTACATTTCCGATAGGAGGCAACAATTATACAGTGTGAAAAAGGGAGAGGCATGAAAAATAATGTGTTTCATATTGTCTGGAAAGCAAAAGGAATCATCATCATCACCATCATTATCATCCCCCAGTGAGAAGCTACTTTGATGTGGTTGTGGGGCTTGCATGCTCTGAGGAAAATGAGAGCTATGCCAGAAGTTCAACCATTCCGGACAGGTCTAATCAGAGGAGCCAGACAAAGAGTGTCTCTCCCATAAACAATAGAGTGAGACATAATTTATAAAAACCCATACTGGATCGGTCATCACCCAGGTCAACAAGGACTGTGCTAGGTGTTCTAGTTCCCAGACATCTGGTGACAAGTGGGCTACAGGACTCAGGACTGTTGGCTGAGCAACCAGGGCCAGGAGCTGCAGAACTACTGGAAGAAAAGTTGTTTACCTGTCACAAATGTACAAAGACTGAAAACAAAGAAATAGTGATTTGTGGAGTCCTTGAAGTTCTCTGAGCTTGGTTCTTTTCTTGCAAACGTTTCATTACCCGGCTAGGTAACATCTTCAGTGCTAAAATGGGATGAGGTTTGCTCTCTATTTATCTGCTGTGTCCTGCTTTGCCAGTGCTGGTGGGGGTGGGGGTTCTGTTTTGCTCCTCTGGTAGTTCATTGATTAGCATATGTTGACTGCTTGATTGTGTGCCTGGTGGTGACTTTTGCTTATCTGGGTGATGATTGCTGGAGATGATTGCTGGTGAGGCGATCTTCTGGTCTTTTGTCTCTTTTGAATAGTATGTAGATGCTGTTAATCTCTATGTGTCTGTTAATTGCTGCCTTGTCTGAATACCAGGCTTCCAAGAATGCTCTTGCATATTTGGATTTGGCTTGGTCTAAAATGCTGACAGTTTCCCAGTTAAAACTGTGGTTGAGTCTGTCCATGTGTTGTGCAATTAAGGAATTTTCATCATGACTTCTGCATCAGCATCTACCCCCACCCCCACCAGCACTGGCAAAGCAGGCCACAGCAGATATAGAGAGCAAACCTCATTCCATTTTAGCACTGAAGATGTTACCTAGCCGGGTAATGAAATGTTTGCAAGAAAAGAACCAAGCTCAGAGAACCCCAAGGACTCCACAGTTCAACCCTGAGCTACACATATTCGCCTCCAAATAGTGATTTGCTATTACAAATCAAATCCAACAAGAAGAGGATATCTGAAAATAATGCATCAGTTCTGGAAAGAACAACATCCAGAATTAGAAATAACAGAACAGAGGCTAGCAGATCAATGCTGATTTATAACACGAAATAAAGTATTCACAGCAGTAGAATTGGAAAAACTGCAAAGGTCTATCCCGGTTAAAGAAATTGAAGCCTTGCCAGAAGTAGCTCAGACAGTAGAGCCCTCTAACTAAAAAACAAGAGGAATTGAAACAAAGAATAACTGAGCATCTAGAAAAGCACAAAAACAACAGAATAAAGTTGACTGTATTGAAGCTTGTTACAAAGAAAAAAACTAGCACAAGTATTAAACGATGCCAATACTGTATTATCAAATACAAGCACCAACTCACTGCAAGAAACAAACCAACTGACGTACAGCACGGCTGCAGTTATAACTGTGAATACCTTGCATGCAAAATCAACAAATAAGAAAAAAAGCCAGACATTGCACTTCCAAAATGGAAGATCAGGTTGGAAAATAAGATCAGCATGCTAAGATCAGATGCAAGCAAGCTAGAACAAATGAAAGAAAAGAAGCTGAAGAACAAAAAGACCAAAGAATAGATGATCAAGAAATATCACCTAGAAACAAGGAAGATCAAGGAAGCACTGGAAATAACAAAGCAGCAAATAACAGCCATAGCCAAAATGATCAGCAGGTACGAAGCTCAAATTGCACGCTACAAGCAGAACCTCCAAATTCAGTTGAATCAGACATGTTTCTACCAATCCATCAATGGAGAGACTGCAGTGAACCAATCAACACCTGACAAAGAAGAAACAGTGCAGTTCTAGGCACAGCTATGGGACAACCCAAAGAAATACAACAAAAATGCAACTTGGATAAAAGAGGTAGATAAGAATTAAAAAAAAGCTGAAATTAAAGAACTTGTAATAACATCAGAAATGGTGGAGAAAAGGGCAAGGAAGACCAAGAATTGATCATTTTAGCTTATTACATTTCCAATAGGAGGCAACAATTATACAGTGTGAAAAAGGGAGAGGCATGAAAAATAATGTGTTTCATATTGTCAGCTGAAGATGAACTGCATGGTTTTTGGTTGAAGCATCTGACTGCTCTACACCCACTCATTGCCAAGCAGTTTAACATACTGCAAGAGGTGAAATTGAAGATTGGTTAACATCTGGCAATACCCACCTGATCTGTTGTGCAGAGTGCAGCAAAGGTCCCAAAAATCCTGCTCTCAGGAAAATTACACATCAGTATGAGAGCTTACAAAATGCAATATCCATATTTTGCTCTCCAAAGAAAATCCAGTCAGAAAATATAAACTAACTGGTTTTTATTGATAAAAATGCAAAACTTCATAAAATACAAGTTGCATACAAAATATAGGATATAACAAAGACTTCTTCTCATCTTAGCTTCCAAGACTTATCCACAACAAAGTCTCTAGCTAAAAAAAACACTCTCAGAGAAGAGGTAAACTACTTGGTTACTAGTTACAACTACATAACCCATAAAACCTACATGATTAAACTATACAAGACAACACTGACAGGCTGGGCATCTAGCCCTCCAGTTATATTGCCAGCATGTACCCCCCCCGCCCCAATGAATAACTAACATACACATTACAGTAGGTGGCAGTAAAAAGCATAACAGAGTCACAAGATGCTTTGTTTACATTCTCATAGAATAATCTCAGCGCCTGTTTTTGTATAGGGAACGGGATGACCTTCTTCCCATGAGAAAATCCTGATATGATCATGAAAGATCCAGAAAAAGAGGCAGCACCAGGCAACTATAGGCCAATTACCTGCTTGCCAACAACTTTCAAATTGATAACTAGTGTGGTAGCTGATGCAGTCCAACAGCATCTAGTTGAAAACAAGCTCTTTCCATCTGAGCAGAAAGGAAGCTGCCCAAACAACAGAGGGACAAAAAATCAGCTCCTAACTGACAAGCTGATTTTGGAAAACTGCAAGAGAAGAAAGACCAACTTGAATATAGCTTGGATTGATTACAAGAAGGCATTCAACTCCCTGCCACATGACTGGATAATCAAGTGCCTAGACATAACAGGAGTCATTAGAAACATCAGAAGTGTTTTGCAAAGATCAGTGGCACAGTGGAAGATACAGTTGCTGGTCAATGGCCACCTCAACCTCAAGAGAGGAATCTTTCAAGGAGACTCACTATCCTCACTACTGTTTGTCATTGCAATGATTCCTCTGCCAACAATACTGAACAAGTCAGGCCATGGCTATCAAACATCAAAAATATCTGCCAGGTTATTCCCACCTCCTTTACATAGATGATCTGAAGCTGTAAGCAAAAACACCATCTGAAATGGAATCACTGCTCAACACTATCCAAATATATAGCCAAGATATTGCAATGGAGTTTGGACTGGACCAATGTGCCACCCTTTCCATCAACAAGGGGAAAATAGTGAAAACTGAAGGAATCAAGATGCTCAATGGAAATAACATCAAGAGTCTGAATGAAGAAGATCACTACAAATACCTGGGCCTCCTTCAGGCTGACAACATCAAGCATACTGAAGTCAAGAAGAAGGTCAGTAGTGAATACATCAGAAGAGCGAAAAAGATCTTAAAGTCCAAACTCATGGTGGAAGTACCATCAAGTCGATTAACACCTGGGCAATTCCAATCATTAGATATATAGTTGGAATAGTGGACTGGACTCAAGCTGAATTAAAAACCCTGGATAGGAAGACCAGAAAAATAATGGTAGACTCTACTTACCAAGGAACATAGGTGGGTGTGGAATGTTGCAAGTACACTAGACAGTTGAAGAAGAAAAAAGGGCATTGGAAGAATATCTGAAGGACAGTGAAGAAGATGCATTGAAACTAGTACACCATGAAGGCTGACTGAACACCAAAGAAACCAAACTGGCATATAAGAAAGACCAAATGAAGATTAGGAAAGAGACATGGCAAGGCAAAGTATTACATGGACAGTACACAAAAAACCTAGCAGGCAAAGCATATAACAACAAAGACCTGGCAATGGCTAAGAACAGGAAAGTGGAAGAAAGAGACAGAGGGGCTAATTCTGGCTGCACAAGACCAAGCCTTAAGAACAAATGCATACAAAACTAGAATTGAGAAGACAGCAACAAACAGCCAACAGACAACAAATGCCAGTTCTGCAAAGAAACTGAAGAAACAGTGGGCCACCTAGTTAGCTGCTGCAAGAAAATTGCACAGACTGACTACAAACAATGGCATGACAAATTAGCAACAATGGTGCATTGGAATATCTGCAAGAAACACCATTTGCCTGCAAGCAAGAACTGGTGGGACCACAAAACAGACAAAGTAATAGAAAATGAAGAAGCTGAAGTGCTCTGGGACTTTAGAATTCAAACAGACAAGCACCTGCCATATAACACCCCAGACTTAACAATTGTTGCTAAGAAAGACAAAGAAGTCTGGATAGTGGACATTGCAATACCTGGAGACAGCAGAATAGAAGAAAAAGAACTGGAGAAAATCACAAAATATAAGGACCTGCAAATAGAAGTAGAACAATTAGGGCAAAAGAAAGCAAAGATAGTACCAATAGTTATAGGTGCCTTAGGTGCAATCCCAAAACAACTAGAGCACCACTTGAACGCCATCGGCATTGACAAAATCACCATCAGTCAATTGCAAAAGGCAGCTTTACTTGGAACAGCTTATATTCTGCAATGATATCTTTAACACCATCGAACAACAACATCTGCCTCTCCCAGGTCCTTGGGAAGGACTCGATAGGTGGATAAAAATGTCAAATCCAGTTTAAACATCTGGCTGACTGTGCGACCAACCATCATAATTTATTAAATTTATATGCCACCCGACTCCCAGCAACTCTGGGCAGTTTACGATTGTTAAAACATAGGGGCTGCGGTGGGAATGATGAGGATGGGGTGTGGGGCTGAAAACAGAAGAAATATGTTAATGGAGAAAACATGTTCATTGTGTAAGGCTGGTGCTAGTCTTGTACAGTAGTTTGGCAGAACCTTCCAAGATATACTTCTGGGATAGCTGTTTCCTGAATTCATTGAGGCAGCCACTTTCATGGAATATCTTGTCCATCATTAAGGACTGAGTTCAAAAATTACATTCTGCAGTGGAACTGTAGAGCCTGTAGTAACTCTTAAATTCTATTAGGTCAGACAGAATATGTACCATCAGATTGATGCTTTCTCCTGAAACAAGGCTGAGACTCATTATTTTGAAATGTATCTGCTGGGCCCCTGAAAACCGATGAATATAGATAGGGAAGAAGTGAGTGAGTGAGTTCGAATTAGAAAGAGAACATACTGCTTTTTCCCTTTTCAGCACAGCCAAAGCAAAAATGGGGGATGGAAAAACTTCCATAGATTTCTCTTTACAGTTTTTCTTACAAACTTTATTTCTTTCCTTTTCCTTCCTTCACTGCTATGCTTATATAACTCATTGCTTTGTTTGTTTGTTTTTTAACAGTGAGACAGGGGATTGATTTTAGCAGATAATTTCCTCACCCAGAAACTCCACATAGCCAAAATAAATATGTAATTTGCTTCAGAGTAAGATTTTAAATTAACTTTCCAGCAGTGTTTTCAGTAGAAATGTAAAGAGTAATATTTTAAAACATCCAAAAGCTGTCTTTAGAAATGAGCACTTTGACCAACTGTAACCTTGCCAATAAGTTCACAAAAGCTTACTAGTGCCAAAAATACCTAACTAAAACATATCTCCAAAATTTAAATGACTATAGTAGGCCTTGTCCATCACTAAGGACTGAGTTCAAAAATTACATTCTGCCTGGAACTGTAGAGCCTGTAATAACTTGAATTAGCCCTGATTCAATTCAAATTGGAGATACAAGAGTTGAAGAGGGCATGATTCAATTTAAGTCTGTGATCTGAGATTTGAAGAAAACTAATTCCATTCAAGACTCTTTGAGATTCACAATTTGATTTGAAACATGATTTCTCCATAAATTATAAAGGGGAAGCATCAGAACACCTGCAGTTGTTTTAGTTTTTACTAGGATGGAGCAAAAATAGCAAGGTTGGTACACTTTTTAGAGGATATTAATTCTATCTGGTTACAGCTGCGTATCTTGAGGGGCTTCAGTGGCAGAACAGAGTTGTGCAGGATTGTTGCTTGCTGACAACATTCTGTGCTAGCAAAGGCAGCAGAAGCAGCCTGCAACAGTGCAGTGCAATTCCATAAAGAAGGCAGAGAGAAAGAAGTTGGTACAAAACAAGTAGCATTCATGACTTTCCTGCCCCTTTTCAAAAGGAGTAAATGATCAGGCCAGCACTTGTGCCAGCCTGTCACCCATTCACTCATTGCTGAAAGATTTAAATCATCCCAATCATACCACATTTTAAAACACAGTTTAAACCAAGATAATGTACAAGACCAATCAGCCTTGAGTACATATTCAGAGTGCTGAGAAAAGATTTGTCTAGTTGTGTAGACAAGATAGCACAAATGTGAAACGTTCCATTAGTATAAAGCAGAGCAAAGTTAAGGCTTGCAATGGGCCATATCGAAAGAAAATGAGTAAAGCTAACCAGTGTTACATTTATAACACTTCAAGAGCTCTGATAGGCTAGGAGTTTAATGTGATGATAAATCTTATTGGCCATTCACTCATGTCAATGCCAGAAAGCCCATTGCATCACCCCATCCCTCCGGCATTCCCCATATATCGAAATGAAGTTGCAACATTGCAACATTCCAGAAGCAGCAGAAAAATAATCAGATCTACAAGAAGGTTCAAAAGAGTACAAAGCACTTTGAAGCCACCTGATTTAATTTGTGCATCTGCTTTGACAGAGTGATTCAGTGGAAGCCTCATCAAACCAAAACATTTCTTTAAAGCTTTACAGAACTGTGGGCCACAGCACATGAACAGTCAATAGGAAAAAAAAAAGATCTCTCTTTGCTTTACAACAAATAGTCCTAATCTGGTGTCCTCTAGATATGATGGGACAAGAATTGCAGAAATCTCAACCAGCAAGCACCAACACATTTTGAAGGCACCTGCTTGGGAGTGAGTAGAGCTATTGGAAGAAGAGCACCATAAAAAAAGTAGTGAATAAACAAATCATTAGAATATACTGCCAGGTACATTTTGATTAAATGAAAAAAAAAAGGCACCAAGTTTGTATTTTTGTCAGGGAAACTTCATCGTACATAATAGAACAGTAATTTCATAGTGATTTACCTTGGTAAGCCACTTTCTGAAGTGGAAAATGGGAGGAGGGATCCTGGAGGAAACCCTGTTGTTCAATCTGTTATGCACCATATGTTTTGGACTGTATCTCCCATTATCCTAACCAGAATGATTGAATATGATGGGCAGTATAGTACAACAGACACAGAGTACCAATTTTGGAAAGATTGACATCAAGCACTCAGTACACAACATCATAAGTGGCATTTGGAATAATTCTGTAGACACATGGATCTTTGCATTCTCAGCTATGTCCATGTGATTTTCATTATCACAATAACATTTCTTTATTGATAAACATACGTTCCAGAAATGTCCAAAACATCTTCTATAATCGCACAAAATGGCTACACTACAGAAACTATTGGGCATGTCAAATAACACTTTTTATAGTATCTCCTCTGAATGGATATTTCAGTAGGTATATATATGGAGATGTGATATGTTTGCCAGTCATTGTATCCCCACTTTGGGCTTGTTAAAACGTTCATTCATCTGCAATGTGCTTTTTGGCTCAGCTACATTATGGCATGTATTGGCCAAGAAACACACCTGGTCTAGTGTTATGGCCTACTTTATGTTCATTAGCTGCATTTTCATGAACAACTTGGGGAATGAGTCCTCTTCAGTGCTGAATTTTATAACCCAAAGGCTCCAGTTTGAGAAATGTTATGTGGCAGCCAATGTCATTCTGGCAATTAAAAGCATATAAAGTAGTTTCCAAATGGTGTGCTAAGGCTCCAGTAAAACTCTAAAAAACCAAAACAAAACAAAAAAACCCTGTGCATACTGTGTTGCCACTAGCACAATATCTTGGGACGGATGTTCAGGATCTTACACAGTAAAATGAGAACTCCAAAATGCTTACCATAATTTCAATTGAAATAATACATATTGCCTGCAAAAGCAGAACACACAATAAATTTTGTCCAAAGTCTAAAATTAGCAAATTGACACTGTGTCTCCACTTGGTCTGTTGCTGTGATCTCAAGATGACCCAGCAGTTTATTGAATCTGGAGATATTTCCAGTCCTAGTCTGATAGTATAATATCACATCGATTTTCTACAACATTAGTGCAACTATTTCATTTTTTGATTCTGTGTTGGTAAATCCTTTATACTTATTCTATTCTTGTTCATTCAAGAAACACTTTCAGAACTGTGGCTCATATTGAAGTCAGGGCATAGGTTCCTTCTGATGAAAACATCTGAAATGAGGGCTGATTTGGGGAAAAGCCTTGGCAGGAGGGAGACATTTTCAAATGCTTCCTTTCATAATAAAAAACCTTCCCTATCCCCCACTGCAATTTTTATCTCTAAAAAGTTGTACAAGATAAAAGAGAAAGATATGGTTTGTTTGATCATAGTTTACTGAATAACCAGAGTGCTCTGGTTTGCAAAACATACTAAATCTTAAACCATACTTTACAAGCCACAATGGTTGGGTTCACATGAAATGCTATATCAAAAATCAGACAACCATGTGGTGGTTTATGGAGCGTATCAGGCTAATAAGATTCATTTTGATCGGTAGTTTGATCCTTTCTATTCTAAACAAAGGATTAAGACATACTTTATATATTGTGAAGAATTGTGAAGAAAAGTGAGGAATTCGTGGAGTTATCCCTTTTCTTATGTGTAAGATTTTTCCTTTATACATGAAAAGTACATATGGGCTGTGAACTAGTAGTTGAAGGGTTAATTTTATTTCTTATGCTCTGCTTGTGGTGACATGGCATCAGCACAGTTTAATATAAGTGTTTCTCTCAGACCCTTAATCAATTATATCAACATCAAACAACCTTAAACTCTTGATCACAAAGTTAGCCACCAGTGTAGGGGGTTAGACTGGCATGGTCAATCATGCTTTCTTTCTCTATCCATGTATAATGAAATGTCTTCAGCATGTATCAGTGCCTGGGAAGAAAAATATATATTCTCTAAACCACCACTAAGAGGTGAGTCTCAGGATAGACCTACCTGGGAATATACACTAGCTGGAATAATCTGGGGAATATCGGTAGCTGCATTTGATGAGGACAAAGGACTCCCAGCTACTGAAAGATGTGAGATTTTGTCCTGTATTTCCACTCCTCTGTTGAATGTTACCATTTCTTGTTTTCTTACCTGGTCTATGGATATTTCCTGTTTACATTATGCTTTGCAGTTAAAGTTATTCTTTGGCCATGCTTTGCTTAATAAACTCTTTTAGCTTTTATATTGTGTGAGTGACTCCTCCCAACCATTTAGCCTCTCCTGGTTCCTGTCCCTTATTAAATCAAACTCTTCCAGTGACCATCCCTCCAGTCAGAATGAGGAAGAGAAGAGGAATGCCATCAATCTTTGAGGGTGGATTTCTAGGAATTCAAACTTTGTCCCAAAGTGATCCCAGCCAGACTCTTTAATTTTATTTATTTAAATAGTGCACGCTCCTGACCTATAGTCCAGTACAGAAGTTCAAATCCTCACTTGATCACAGGGTTCCCTGAGAGATTCTGGGCCAGTTATTTTCTATCAGTCCAAGGTATCTCACCTGGTTATTGTGAATATCAAATGGACATTAATTACAAGAGCTTTATGCAAGCAGCTTCATCTCCAAGACCCCAGACATATTCAAGGAAAGCTATTCAGCCTTATGGTAGCTGGACCTGAAAGAAAAGTCAGTAGGACTGCTGGTGGGGCAAAGGTAAGGCCTTGTGCTGATCTGCCTTATGGGTAGGGCTTTAAACCCATTCTTGCTAACAGACCTTTACTAAGGCATTGTTAGCCTTGCCAGGTAGTCCAGAGAAGCACAACCAGGAGTACCAGCTCTATATTTATTGTAAGGTTGCATTAACAGAATCTTGCAAGACTGAAAGTATTTCTCCCCTCCCTTCCTTTAACTCTCCAGAAAGCTAGGAAGGGTCCTTTCTGAAATGTTTCCCTTGCCCTCCCTCCTTCTGTGGGCTGACTAACCTTTTACACTTTGGCTGTCCAGTCTATGGTTCTCTCTCCTGTCTCCCAAGATCATTCCCACATACCATTATAGGCATAGTAAAGGTAGGCTGTGGGGTCAGGACAGTTTATGTTGACCTATTTTTCTCCTCTCAAAGACTGTCTGGATGAGTCCCTTAGATTTACAGAGCATATAAAGGGCACATTTGCTTGCCCTTTTTCTCTTACAGATTTGGATGTCTAATACAACAAGCTTCCATACCTAGAGGTTTGGCAGACAAACTTCATCTGATGTCTGTGAGAAGCTTAAAGGAGACTTAAGTAAGGATTGGCAGATTATGCTTTTATCAACCTAAGAAATAGTAGAATCCTTAGTTCTAATCCTTAAATGAAACATGGCTAAATTCTGAAGTTAATTCAGTGCAGCTGACCTTTTTTCCTTGTGGAAAATCGCGTTTTCCATTTTTCATTTATATGCTAGCATGGCTTTTTTAAACATAAAGAAGAATATAAATTTAAAGGAGCAGGTACTTTGTATAGTCTTGTAATTTGCCCTGCAAATGACAAGGGGAAATGAAGGAGTGGGGATGTGTCTGCAAACTGAAATGAAGACATCTTAATGGCTGGATGTTTTAGGAAGGAATGTGTGACACCATCTCTGATAAATGCCATTGTTCTTCTTATAATTCTTTCTGGTTCTCTGAGAAGTGCTAAAATGTTTCTTAATAGAAGCTTCTGAATTTACAACTTTTGGACAGAAATAAGTGGTGAATCTAGCCTACTGCCTGTAAGTTTCTTACCCAGTCCCAGCCAAGAGGGTATTCTAATGCTGGTGAAAAGCAGATGTTATCTACAGCACAGTTTCAATGTCTTGTCAGGATTTTGTTTTGACATTTTTTGGAAGTTGCTCCCCCGGCAGTGTCTTTTCAAAATAATGTTGCAAATCTGCAGTAATCATATTACATTGCTTAGTTCTCAAAGGCTTCTTCCATGGGAAGATTTTGCACCCATCTTTGATATATATCACAGTACTTCCTACTCTGCTCCATCGGTGGTTATTTATGCATATGGACATGCTATCTGGGAGAGGGTATAAGCTGTCTATATTCCTGTCTCTTTTTGGCCAAAACTCCATGGGCAATACCAAGGACCTCACAGAACATACAGTTCTCATCATAAAGGGAACTGCTTGTGCAAATATATACATTAACCCTCCCACCTTCTTGCAATATTCTCTTCCTTTCATACATACATACTCTCTGTCCTAGAGAATGCTATGAAAGTTAATCAAATTGAACACAGCCACCCAGAGTGTCTAATGCTGGCAAAGCTTTATATTAAAAGGAGCCTGAATCGGGCCATTCTAAAATTCATAAGGGTAACCCATAACTCACTTGTGGCTCCAGATGTTAATTGGTGTTGCTTTTAGTATTATTGCATAAAGTCAAAGAAAAATGAACATTTAACCAAGAAGTACTGTACTTTTTTTCTGGTGTTATCAGAGAGACGGGACCAGTTGACAGTAAGCGCGAAACCGTGCTCTCCCGAAAAGGGCGCAAAGCAACGGAAATCCCGCCTCCTGCGCTCGCCAGCTGGGCTATGCTCTAGGAAGGAGGCTCTGGCAAACCACTTCCGAAAAACAATTGCCTTGAAAACTGCAAGGATTCATCCAGGCAGTCACTGCAGGGTCAGTAATGACTGAGCGCAGACAAAAAAAAAAAAAAATTAAAACCCACATTTTAAAAATGTTATGCAACTGATTTAATCTGAAAAGTTATCATAGCTGGGCTTCTTCCTAAAACGTCAAACATATTTTTTCCTTCCATTTCTTTTTGTGATAAATACTGGTAATCAAAGTTTTACACTGGAAGGGAAGAGCAATTCATATGACGCTTGTCACCAGGAAATGAATGACTGGTATTTTCAAAAAGCTTAAGGCCAAGGAAACACAGCTTTCAAACAAAAACCCTAATAAAAGGCTTTTCAGGCTGGAGATATAATGTGCTCTGAAAGGTTGGTAATGTGAGTTAAGATGAATATGTTGCAGTTCAGCTCTTTCGCAGCATCTTCAGGGAAGAGACAACAGACAATGAAAAAAACCTCTAATATTATTTCACCCCACAAAAAGAGAGTGAGTGAGAGAGAATGAATTAATTCTCTTCAAGGTCTGAAAAAACTTGAAAAGTCTTATAGCATACTGACTAAAAAAAAAAAAAAAAACCCTGTCCACTCTGTTTGGACTATTTAAAATAATACCTTGTGGCTCTGGGATAATTAAGATTCATATATTACAATATATAATTATATCAAATATGATAACATATCCATCACATTTGTTATAAATGAACCAAAGCTGGTGTTTATGGATATTGTGTATCATTTTTTCATCCCTCCTATGGCATTTGGGATGAGAGAGACGGGCACAAGGTTTTGGAGGTCCAAATCTAATGGCACCAGATCTTCTGACCTACTGACCATGAGGAGACAGTATAATATAGTTCAAGACTTAAGAATGTCTTCTAAGTTCCTTCTTTATCTATCTCCCTGCTCTTTGTCTAAAAGTTTGCTGATTTCAGATTGCATCCCTTTGCCTTCCTTCCAGGCACATACAGAGAGCAAATGCTCTTTGACTCTCTTTCTGGTGGAATGCAACTAGCTAGGTGCTAGGCTTTGCCTATTGCTGTAATGCATTTCCTGTAAATAATGTTCTTTTCTGTTAGGGTTATAAACTCTGCTTCATTAATGTTTCCTTAGAGGATTAGGGTTAGGGCTAGGGTATTTTAACCTTACAAATCCATTTTATAATCCAACATATCATTTTCTCAAAAAAAAAAAAAAAAAAAGCAAATGGAATATCTCCCCCTTTATACACAGATCCTTCAAACCTCATCATTCAATCCTGGTCACACAAAAAAATCCCATTAATAACTAAAAACCTCAACATATATAATCAAATAAGCTCACGTTGTAATCCTTCTATTTACTTTTAAAAACCTTAATCTTTAATCCTTTCAAATAGTGTCCCATAAGTTGATTCCCCATTATTCTCTCCTTGTCTTCTCCCAGAAACAGCCCCTTTGTCTCTTCCCAGGAACAGCCTCACCAATTCAACACATTCCTTTTGCAAATCCAAGATAAAAAGTCTTTCCAAGTCACTCTTCTTTTCCATTATTTGTATGCTCCCTTTGACCATTGTGACATCAATTGGCTTATTTGTAAATCTCTTCTGACATTCTTTTCCATTATCACTCTTATCCTTTGGCATTTTTAAATCCATTTTCAAATCTACAGTGTCTTCGTTCATATCACCTTCATAATCCAGCATTTTTTAAAACTCCAAATCCACATTCAAATCAATCTCCACCTCCATTTCAAAATTAACCATTTTATCCAGTCTTTCCTCTATTTATTTTTTCAAGGGACTTGAATTTAGCTGCTAATTCATCAAACATTTATATTATATATATTATATAAGTGAAAGTAAGCAGACAGTTCATGCTCTCTGGTGTTTTTCATGCTGTAATTGTAGGCACATGCCAGCAAAAAATGCACAGAAGGCTCAAATTACTATCTTCTTCTATTTTGAAAATCCAGACAATCAACAAGTTTATCACAGAAAGACAAAAAAAAAAATTCCCATAGAAAAATCAAATCAAATTAATACAGATGGAGTTTCATAAAATTAAACTTTTAACAAATATATCTTCCCCTTTCACCATAAGTAACTTTTATATTTTTTTGTATTCTCTTTATGTTTCAGCTTTTTGTGAATTGTTCAGATTACAGTAAAACTCTAATTCTTCTTTTAAAGTTATAGTCCCAGAAATAATGAAAAAAAAATGCCAAGAGAATTACTTATCTGTTACAAAAGGTCTCTGCTACATTGAAAAGTAGTTATATTCCAAAGTGATTTAGAAATGGGGTTTGACTGGCTCTAGTGTCCATATTAGGCTGCATCACAGCTGTGAACAAAGATGGATCCCCCACCTCCCAGCCGCTTGCTCTCAAGCCGTTTGCAGAAGCATCCGTTTCTACAATTAGCTTACAAGGAACGGCCATCCCAGAGACTGAGTGGGTTGATTTCTCCCTTCCTCCTTAATCCAGAGCAAGTTGGGTGGCCAGTGCTTGCTGCCAGCCATCGATCCAGCTGCAGTGCTGTCTCCCCTCTCCCGGAAATGACAAAGCTGACATTGCCCCATTGGAAGTCTCAAAGAAAAGATAGTTGTGTATTTATTAAACTAAGGACTAACCCACATGCCCTGCTTGCCCCAGCATCAAGACGGCTTACTAATGGTTTCTCAAGCTCAGGAACACACAATATTGTCCTCAACCCAAGCCAAGCCAAGCCAATTGCAAAGTCAACCTTTGCCTGTCTTTTCTTGCTTCATATCAAAAAGTAGTGTTTTCTGTCTCCCTGCTTCTGTGTGCTATGGCTGGAAGATGCCTTCCTTCAAGTCACTGCTCTCTGCAACTATTTTATCCTGGGTTGCTGAGCTGCCCACTTTTTCTGAAGGGAAGTCAGCAGAATGGGTGGGGTAATACAAAAGGTTTATCAATGGAAGCCACATGTCATCAAAGACCCACCCATGGAAAGGCTGAGTCCTTCAATAAGAGCTGGGATAGAAGCATTATTCTTCAAAGAGATGCCATCTATAGGGAGTCTGTAGCCAAGCTTTCTCTGTTATAGACTCCTTGGATGTGGCTCTTGAGATAAGCATTTTGGGACAATGAGTCTCTGAGTCCCTACTCTCTGAATCAGCAGTCATCTGCACTGAGTCTGACTCATCACACTCAGGTGGTTGACAGCCACCTCCTCAACTTCAGGCTGAGAATCTGCCAGGTTCCCTCAGAATCAGGCTATGAATACCTGATATGAACGAAATATATCTTATATTCCTTAACACACAAGACCATTGATTCATCACAATAGG
The DNA here is from genome assembly GCA_030867105.1 of Liasis olivaceus. Taxonomy (NCBI): domain Eukaryota; kingdom Metazoa; phylum Chordata; class Lepidosauria; order Squamata; family Pythonidae; genus Liasis; species Liasis olivaceus. The sequence goes on from CM061350.1 coordinate 84,058,709, forward strand.
ATTTTCAACTCTTGCTTCAGTCCTTTTAAAACAAATGAGCGATCCTGGATTTTTAGCTCCTTTTGATTTCCCATTGGATAGAGTGTTCTCAAGCATGTCCAGGAAATTCAAGACATTGGTAACCCTATGTTAATTTCATGTTTTCAGTATGTTTTATATCTCCTGGAGCCCTCTTTTTGACTTACTGTTAACTCTTGCCCACCTGCATGGAAGTAAAGATACTGGAAATAGAAGTAAGGTTTAAAAGAAGGGGGAAAGTAAGATGACAACTTCATTGATGGAACTGTAAGGAAAGAGGGTATATTAGAGGCCCAAATTTGGGTCTCGCTCATTGACAAATGTAATGTTGGTCTTTGAAAGAGAAAACCTGAAAGGCTGAATAGCAGCCCAGGCTAATAGACCCTCTATTCTGCAACCTCCCTTCTCCCCATGGCAGGCTCTGAACATCAAGTCATGAGCCATTACCCGTGGTGTAAGTACTTAATATTTGCTTAAATGACCTCTTGGGATTAGTCACATGTTTCTGTTCCCTTCTGGTTCGGACAAAGCTTCTTAGCACTTTCAGTTTCCATGCTTTCAGCACTACTAGCTTTTTCTCCTTTCCCAACCAGACTCAACAAAATGAAAGCACTATTAGATGTGTTCACAACCTCTTATTGCATCGCTTCCATCTTCTGTGCTCCATTACAGTGCCTTCTTCTCCAATACATTTCTCTGTCAAAACAACCTATGTGAGTTTTAACACTCATTTTTCTCTTTCAACACAGAACAGAAGCCAAACTGCATTCTAATAGCTCTAATTCTTCATCATTTAGGACATTTATGGACATTCTTGTCATTACACTAGTTTGGTTAATTGTTAACGGAAGCTTTATATTAGCTTTGTTATTTCTCCTTCTCTCCTGTGAAGGGGTGTGTGTGTGTGTGTGTGTGTACACACATGCATGTGTGCATTTATGTGTTGTACAGGATAAATGCTGAACTATGTTGGCAAGTAGGGTTTTGCAGGCTTTCCCCAAACTGGGCTGTTGGACAGGACTCTTTTTTACTACAATGGTGTGGTTCATATCCCCTGTCAGGCCTTTGGGTGGCTTAGGACAGGAGTGGATGAAACAATAACCTCTTACCATGTCTGGAGTGATGGAGGAACCCTTCCTATAATTGGCAGTGGAGCTGGGTCATTGCAGCCAGTGTGCCAGTCACCTGCCTGGTGGCTGGCAGCATGGCATAATGGCAGGTGGCTGGTGTAGCAATCTTCTTGAAGTATGATGTAAAGAAATTGCAATGACTGTACTATGGTCCAGAAGGAGTATCATTTTCTTGTTTTCACTCTCTCTGTTTGTGTATTCTTGTGGGATAGGGAAGAGTTCTTTGGCTTAGGAGACATTTTATATGCCACAGATTTTGCCATCTCATCCTCTATTTTTTATAGAAAAACATTCTCTTATTTGCTATCCCTTTCCCCACTGCCTAAGTACCCTCCATGACATTCCAGTTTATTCCCTGACTACATTCTTTTCTTTTTGAAGAAAAACACTTAGTACAGCACTCAGCTAAACTTTCACACATGACTTCACTGATTTTAATGACAGTGTTATTTAAGATACATTTGGAAATATTTAAGTCCCACTAAGTTAAATGGGTTTCAATCCATGAATAAAAGCTAAAATTGGGGCTGAAAAACTAACTTTGAAAAAATTACAGCATGTCTCATGGAGCTCCTGGTGTGCTGTTAACAGAAATGTTTTTATTTCTTTATTGATTTGGCAGTGTCTAGACTCCATTAACTACCTGGTGCTTTTTAAAAGTGGTTTTCATAGGACAGACACACATTTTTGAAGGTTCAAGGACATTTTATTCTGAACTTCTATTTCAATGCTCATGAAACATAATTTTTGCTGGGTTTTGCACTTTCTGTAGATTAAGTTAATAATACCGTTGTTTTATTTTGTCATATTCTTATTTCTGAAACATTCATTTCCTAGTTACTGATGTATGAATAAATCTGTTAGTTTGGGTTGGAAGATTTAAGAGCTGACCTATGGACAATGGATGCCCTATTCTCAATAAAATATGATTCACCTACTCTGGCTTCCAGTGGCCAATATGAAGATTTCAGTGCTCATATTAGAAAGTATCACAATATTTAAAAGCTGTCCGGTGAGGTCAAAAAGTGAGACCCAAACTTTAACCTGCTAAACTCTCCAATAAAACCCTGCAATAAAATGAAGAACCCACCCAGATGTTCAGCGAAAGGAACAATTTCCAGTATCGCTCAGAAAAAAGACATTTTGAAGCAATAAAAAAGGACGCATAATAGCGTGACTGTCTATGTGATAGCTGTTGAATAGGGTTGCCAAAGAATAATGTTCATGTTCTAAATAACGTTGCTATCAAAATGTAGTAATTAGCTGATCCATTTAGGAAGTTTAGTCAAGATGATCACAAATTCAATATAGAATCTCAATTTCTAACCAACAAACTAACATAGCAATAACTTGGACTGAAATTGATTATGAATGGTTTTTCTACTGTGATATGGTCTCTGCGGTTAGAAGAACTAAACAACCAAATTCTGTTACCTTTGCATATGCTTGTGAATAACGAATCATTTTAGTTATTCAAAGGGCAGGCAAACATTTACTAAATTTTAGCATTTTGTGTTGATTTATTTCATGGTATTTTCATTTTGGTTATACTGCTTTTACTTTACTCTTTTATAGTTTGTATTTTGTTTTATTTTAAGCTTTCTCTTTCACTTATATAAGCAGAAAGGCGGAGTATAAATATAGCAACAGCAATTTTATGCATTTACTTTTAACGTTTTAGTTGTTCTTTGCCAGAAAGATCATTTTGTTGAGAGCATTTTGGCTGGAGCAATTCTCTCTTTTCCTCTGATTAAGAAACTTTGTTTCTGTTGCTGCTCTTTCCTCCAGAGCCGTTGTCATCTTCATGTAAATTTGTTTATATTTGCTATAGTAAAGCAAAACATATGTGAAACCAGCCGATCAGAGAAAGATACACAGTGAGCATTATATTATACAGGTCACATTCCTCAAAGTCCTTTTTGATTACAATGATTAGCATTTGGAGTAAATAGTAAATAGTAATACTATTTTTTAATAGTAAAAAAAAAAAAAAGCAAATTATAATCTTTCCCTTTTAGCTTACAAGATAACTATATAAAATAAACATATGCCTGATTAGGAACTAGAGATAAAATGAATTCCAAATAGGCACAAGAGCAAAACATAAGAGTGTTTTCAGTCCTCCAAAGATAACATCAGCTCAAATATAAAGCAGGAATGCTTTGTTTGTTTGTTTCCACAGGACAATGTAATAATCTCTGGAAACCATCCAATGCTTACAGAATAAAGATGCCTGACACCTGATCAAATATTCAAAATCCTTCTCGCAAGCCAGGATATATCTAGGCTTATTTATTATTAGATGTATGCCCTGCCTTTCAATCAAAGCTGAGCATTAAACAAATTAATTAGCACACCAGAGAAAGGGTAATTAATTAATTAATTAATTAGCAGGAATGATGTGCTTTTACTACTTTTTTTAATTTGGGGAGAGTGGGGACCAAACTCATCTCTCTGGGGAGTGCATTCCACAGAATTGGAGACATACAGAAGAAAGCCCTTTCACTTGTACCAGAAAGCAGAAGCTCAGTCAGTGGAGAGAGTCTTCAGAACTTCTCCTGCTCCTCTGAGTAACCAGGCAGGTTCATCATTAGGATTCTCGCAGAACTAAGCAATCTTGTACATTCTTGGTCTTTCTTACTGTAATCTCAAAAATACATAATGTGGGACTTAAATTTCCTCCCATTCAGTTGTTCAAATCAAGGGCAATCTTGGCAATAAATCAGTTTTCATAGTAAATATGAGAAACTTTACAATGAATGACTAAAAGTCCTATCAGCAGTACTAAAAGAGAGATTGTCATGTGATGAGTCCTCTTTATATCTTTGCTGATAATCTGGCACAGCTAAAATTTCATGTATGAAGGATTCCATAAAGAAAACCATTTGATCCTTCTTTACTTGTTCTGAAATTCCAACCACACATAAAATGGACCTGAAGCTGAGATTCTGCGGGCATCATTTTATTCTGAAAGATCTTGTTAGCCTTTAATAGCTGATACTACATTTTAATGAGAATAATAACATGTAGGAAGTGGCATAAAATGCAAATGCTTATCTGACTTCCGCATTATCTTGACCAGATGCCTGCTAAACTGGTCTGTGATGATTAGTTTTTATCCCACTTTTATATCTATCTATCTATCTATCTATCTATCTATCTATCTATCTATCTCAAGGTGGTAAACATATCTAATACTCCTGCCTCCTATTTTGTCCACAGCAACAACCCTGTGAGGTTGGTTGGGCTGTGAGAGTGACTGGCCCAAAGTCACCCAGATAGCTTTCATGCCTAAGGGAGGCCTAGAACTCACAGTCTCCTGGTTTCTAGGCCAGCACCTTAACCACTAGACCAAACTGAATAATATGATGGTTGTTTCCACCCTAATCCACATGATTCGGCCATATTGCAATGGCTAGGAAAGCATTCAGTAATGGTTAGCTTATATAATTATACATTTCTTAGTCTTCCATGAATTTTCAAAGTGATGTTTACTTCAAGCTGGTAAGGTGAACTTCTATAATTGACCCATGTTCTAGGCATAAGCCTAAGTCTGAACATGATTTGCCTCAGAATTGAGTGCCATTCTTTGTACTAAATGTGGGTACCTGTGGCTCTCTAGATGTTTTTGAACTGGAAAAGGACTACCAGTGGTCCTCACCATTGACCATGTTGGCTTAAGGCTGTTAGGAGTTTTTGTTCAAAAACATTTGCAATACCACATTTTCCTCAACCCTGCTATACAGAGTTATCTGGAAATTGGTACCATTTAACTCACTGGGGCACTGCTTTGGATATGCAAGGATATGCACAGTAATGTTCACAACAAACCAAGAGGATACTAAAATAATGTCATTCATGTAATGATGTAATGACAGAAAAACCACCATTATGTATCTGTATCCTGCTATCTGATGTAAGTATGTAAGTTTTGGTATTTGTGTGATGATATTATCACAAATTTTTCATTACTTGCTTCTCTTGTCCCCATCCTTTGTGGAGCCCAATTGTACTGTTAGTGAATTCATACCTGAGTTCCAATTTAAACTGAAGTTTTCTGGCTCATGCTGTTATCAGTATGCTGTACACTATTATGTGCATCAGCTAAGATTATGGAGCAGAGATTATCTACTATTGCATTAGTATAGGATAATAGCGTATTATGTATTGGCCTTATGAAATGAATGAAATTTGGTTCTAAAACTTTCATTGGGAATCATTAAACAGGATCTCACATCGCAAAGCAACTACACATGAGTATAAATGCCAGCAACTCATGACATTAACAAATCAGTATTTAAGAGATTTAAAAAACACACGTGTGTACACACACACACACACACACACACACACAAATTCCCTTCTCACCCCTATGGGTGGTATGTGTCTTCCTCAATCTCGGGTCCTCTACCAGAGGCCTGGGAGTTTGAGGGTTCTGCGCAGTATCTTAGCTGTTCCTAGCACTGCACTCTTCTGCACAGAGAGCTCTGATGTTGTTCCTGGGATCTGTTGGAGCCACTCTCCCAGCTTAGGAGTCACGGCCCCAAGTGTTCCTACCACCAATGGGACCACTTTGGCCTTGACTTTCCACATCCTCTCGATTTCCTCCTTCAGGCCCTGGTACTTCTCCAGCTTCTCATGCTCCTTCTTCCTGATGTTGCTGTCACTTGGCACTGCTACATCTATCACTATCGCTGTCTTCTGGTCTTTGTCTACTACCACGATGTCTGGTTGATTGGCCAGTACCTGCCTGTCCGTCTGGATCTGGAAGTCCCACAGGATCTTAGCCCTGTTATTCTCCACGACCTTCTGTGGAATCTCCCATCTGGACTTGGGGGGGGGGGGTCTAGCTCATACGCTGTGCAGATGTTCCTGTACACAATGCCAGCTACTTGGTTGTGCCGTTCAGTGTATGCTGTTCCTGCCTGCATCTTACACCCTGCCACTATGTGTTGGACTGTCTCTGAGGCCTCTTTGCACAATCTGCACCTTGGGTCCTGTCTAGTGTGGTAGACCCCTGCTTCTATGGATCTGGTGCTTAGTGCCTGTTCTTGTGCTGCTATGATCAGTGCCTCAGTGCTGTCTTTTAGTCTGGCCCTTTCCAGCCACTGATAGGATTTCCCAATGTCAGCCACCTCAGCTATCTGTCGATGGTACATCCCATGCAGGGGCTTGTCTTGCCATGGTATTTCCTCTGCTTGAATTTCCTCCCATGTCTGCTGCTGCCTGAAGCATTCTCTAACCACTACGCTATCCAGCCGCTATCTACGCTACACACACACACACACACACACACACACACACACACACACATATATATATATATATATATATATATATATATATATATCAGAAGCGGCTGGATAGCGTAGTGGTTAGAACACCGCCTTTGATGCAGGAGACCAGGGTTCAAATCCTGGCTGGTACCTACCTTACCAGTAGGGGTCCTTGGGCAAAGACCCCCTAATGCTTCACCTGCCTACGTCAAAAATATAAGAGTGACACGAACTAAGAGAGTCATGCCAGCTTGGACATCACCCGGATTAACAAGGTCCGCGTCAGATGTTGGGGAACCAGGACAATCTGATGTTAAGTGGGCTACTGGAACAAACCATACATGGATGAGACAAGAGAACTTGGAAATGATGGAATGCTACTACAACAGCAGACCTAATGAGAGGGGATATATGAAACGTATGAGGGAACTATGGATAGACAGAAGGCCTACATCCACACTAACTGAGAAACAACTAGTTACCCAGCGCATCAACATAGTGAAGAGGAAGCTGCCCTCACAACTTGAGATAGACCAACTCCACATTACAACCCGGACTCAAGCAGACCTGGAAGAACAAGCAGATGTGCAACCAACACCTGAAGCTGGAATGTCACTGCCACCCCTTCCATTACAGAGCACAGCAGCTGATATGAGGCATAAGATCATGGATAAACTAGCTACAGTCAACCCTCGAGTCCAATTACCAAGGCTCAGTGGAGAAGTACCATCAGATAGTATGCTAGAAGATGCCAACAGAGCCCTCCAGACAATCCCTACTACCACCTTAACTGAAACCAATGAATTGGTATATGCTACAGCCGCTGTAATCCTGGAAATGCTTGGCTACACGATCAAGACAAACAGCAGTACATATCCACCCTGGAAATTATGAGATTGGAGGCTAAGATCAAGGCAACTCGGAGAGAAGTCAGTCAGCTGGTGGAACTACAGAAGCGTGTGGAGATTAAGGATAAGACTCGGCTAATGAAAAAATACATGGGCCTGACTTCATCTGAAGCCCTAGAGACTGCTAAACAAAGGCTCACAGCACTGGCTACCAGGCTAAGGAGATACACTAGAGAAGCAGAGGCCAAGAAGATAAATGCCCTGTTCTCCAAAGAACCATCCAAAGTGTACTCCCAACTGCAGTGCAACCACAGAGTAACAGCTGAGCCACCAGCAGCAGAAACTGAACAGTACTGGAAGAACATATGGGAGAAAGAGAAGATGCATAACACCAGTGCAAAGTGGCTGCAGGACCTGAAAGCAGACCACAGCAATCTCCAAGAACAGGAACCAGTCACCATCACAGTAGCAGACATCCAACAGTGGGTCAAGAACATGAAAAGCTGGACAGCACCTGGCCCGGATATGATCCACACCTACTGGCTAAAGAAACTAACAGCAGTGCATGAACGCCTAGCAGCACAGATGAACCAACTGCCAGCAGCAGGCTCCCACCCAGACTGGCTAACACAAGGAAGGACAGTGCTGATCATGAAAGACCCTCACAAGGGAACAGCACCATCCAACTACCGGCCAATAACCTGCCTCCCCACAACATGGAAAGTTCTATCAGGCATCCTAGCTGCCAAGCTACAAGACCATATGGGCACAGCTCAGAAGGGCATTGGGAACAACACCAGAGGCTCAAAACATCAGTTACTCATAGATAGGGCAGTCGCCCAAGACTCAAGGTCTAGGCAGACCAATCTGAGCACAGCCTGGATTGACTACAGGAAAGCCTATAACTCAATGCCACACACATGGATCTGTGAATGCCTGGCAGTATACAAAGTCAACAGGACACTAAGGACCTTCCTCAAGCACTCAATGGGACTGTGGAAGACAACACTGGAAGTGAACTCAAGACAGCTCGCACAAGTGGCCATCAAGTGCGGCATATACCAAGGTGATGCACTGTCCCCACTGCTGTTCTGCTAAACCCCCTCAGCCAGATAATCACAAGGTTTGGATATGGGTACAAGTTCAAGAGTGGAGTCACCATCAGCCACCTCCTCTACATGGATGACATCAAGCTGTATGCTAAGAGTGAACGAGACATCGACTCACTGATCCACCTGACACAGATCTACAGTGAGGACATTGGGATGTCATTCGGACTGGAGAAGTGTGGCAGGATGATAGTAAAGAGAGGGAAGGTAGTTAAGACCGATGGAGTGGAACTACCAGTGGGCAACATAGAGACCAGCTATAAACACCTTGGTGTCCCACAGTCACACGGGAACCATGAGGAAGAGGCAAGAAAGACAGCAACATCCAAGTACCACCAAAGGATAAGACAGGTCCTGAAGAGCCAGCTCAATGGGAAGAACAAGATCCATGCCATCAACGTTTATGCCCTGCCGGTATAGTGAGCTGGCCAAAGGAAGACATGGAGGCTGCTGATGTGAAGACCTGGAAGCTCCTCACAATGTATGGAGGTTTCCACCCCAAGTCCAACACCCAGAGACTGTACACCAGGTGCAAAGAGGGTGGGCGGGGCCTGATGAGTGTCAAAGCCACTGTCCTGGACGAAACCCGAAGTATCCAGGAGTACATCAGTAAGATGGTGCCCAAAGATGAGCCGCTGAGAGAATGCCTCAGGCAGCAGCAGACAAGGCAGGAGGTTCAAGCAGAGGAAGTGCCATGGCAAGACAAGCCCCTGCATGGGATGTACCATCGACAGATAGCTGAGGTGGCTGACATTGGGAAATCCTATCAGTGGCTGGAAAGGGCCGGACTGAAAGACAGCACTGAGGCACTGATCATAGCAGCACAAGAACAGGCACTAAGCACCAGATCCATAGAAGCAGGGTTCTACCACACTAGACTAGCTGGCATTGTGTACAGGAACATCTGCACAGTGTATGGGCTAGACCCCCCCCCCAAGTCCATATGGGAGATTCCACAGAAGGTCGTGGAGAATAAAAGGGCTAAGATCCTGTGGGACTTCCAGATCCAGACGGACAGGCAGGTACCGGCTAATCAACCAGACATCGTGGTAGTAAACAAAGACCAGAAGACAGCGGTAGTGATAGATGTAGCAGTGCCAAGTGACAGCAACATCAGGAAGAAGGAGCATGAGAAGCTGGAGAAGTACCAGGGCCTGAAGGAGGAAATTGAGAGGATGTGGAAAGTCAAGGCCAAAGTGGTCCCAGTGGTGGTAGGAGCACTCGGGGCCATGACTCCTAAGCTGGGACAATGGCTCCAACAGATCCCAGGAACAACATCAGAGCTCTCTGTGCAGAAGAGTGCAGTGCTAGGAACAGCTAAGATACTGCGCAGAACCCTCAAACTCCCAGGCCTCTGGTAGAGGACCCGAGATTGAGGAAGACACATACCACCCATAGGGGTGAGAGGGGAAATTTTTTTTTATATATTCTTATGAGCTTAAGCTGTGTTTAATTATTTTCTTGTCTTTATTGGTCCGCAGAGAATGTTTAAAAATGCTTGGTTGCCAATCCCATTATGCTAGAAAAGTTAAATGGTTTAGCGGACATTTATATCACATTATTGTCCCATTCTGGTTTAATATCCGTAGGTTTATTAATATAGTCTTATAAAGATCAATGTAGTTTAAAGATGTGGATGTACTTTTGAATTCTTATAGATTGGAATTAATCACCCTGTGAAGAAGCGTAGATTTACTGGATATGGGGTGCAGTAACAAAGATTACTCTTTGATGAAGGCAAGGTACTGAGACCCCAACATTACAGTTTTGTATTTATGATATGTGATAATGTGTTCATTTTTAACTGGATATAATGCATCTTTCTCTAGTATTTTATGATATATAACTGTTCCTTCCCTTCCCTTCCCTTCCCTTCCCTTCCCTTCCCTTCCCTTCCCTTCCCTTCCCTTCCCTTCCCTTCCCTTCCCTTCCCTTCCCTTCCCTTCCCTTCCCTTCCCTTCCCTTCCCTTCCCATCTTGCTTTTTGCCTTTACATAAAAACAATAAATTAATATTAAACTTATCAATGGGATCTCATGTCCCAAGATAGCTACCCATGAGAATAGATGTAAGGGAAGGCCAGGGCTTTCCTGCCTTTTGTATGAAATGCCCAAAAAACTGAATTATGTAGGGTATAGGGATGAGTGAAACCTTTGTTCAGTTTGGTTTGGGGTACTAATTTACACAAATTTGATTTTTTTAAAAAATAATGCAATGGGTAAAACCTTTGAGATTGAACCAAAAATGGTGGAGAAATTGACACTTAAAAATTGATCTGGACAGAAGCACTAGTGTGCTTAGCTCTATGTCTAGCTTTCATGTGCATTCAGGCAGGTTTATATTGCTAAATTAGATTGTCACCTCTTGACAGGTTCCTCAGCTTTAACATGGAGATGCCAAATAGGAACAATTTGGGTCCTTTCTGTGGTGGAAATGGTTTGGCTTTTTGGAGTTGGTCAGTGCAGATGAGTGAGAACTTTGTTTGGAGGGTTTGTTAAATGTGTATTAAGATTAGCAAACTGTGAGGGGAAAAAAAGGTGAAGTTTATGAAATATAGATGGAGGGGAAATTGAAATTGATAGATTTGTCCATCCACAAACTTCATTAATTCAACTTTATGGGGGAAAGGAATGTTTTGGAAATGCATATAAGGCTAGTTTTAAGTGTACTTGGGGCATTCTTGTTGAAGATCTGCTGCTGTCACTAAATATTATAAAAGACCTTGAGGATCAGATCAAAGAAAGAAAAACATACATTTGCATAGCTTTGAAAAACATGACTCCCATAAACTCGGTGAAGGAACTGTATTTAAAGAGGATGTTCCTGTTTGGAAATGACATATTCATTTGCAGGTCCTCTCATAATCAAATCAAAGTGACATGCTTTGTACAAGCGTCAAATTGGGATTTGACCTTTTCCAGTTCCTCCAGTTTTCCTTCCATCCCCACCTTTTTACCAGTACATTGTCAAACTGCCTTAATGTCTTTATACAAAAGGCTCAAAACACAGCGACTCCTCTTGTAGCCATAGAAACATTCATTATGTGATTCCATCTGGGTTGTCTGGCTGGGATAAGTTGTTTTCTGTTTTTGTTTTTTGCCTTCTGTGCACTGAATCAGAGGTAGTCAGGTAAGAATTCTCACCCTGACAAGTACACGTATGGGGGGCCTCCCCTAGGACTTACTCCTTTATTCGAACATTTAAGATGAAATGGTTGGTGCAAAGAAACAAAGGCTACAACATTTCAGTAATAAGAAGAACTAAGCTGCAGGTGGCAAAAATTAACTCATATTCATTGAGAGGCCTTTAGATAGGCCTGTTTTGTTTGATTTGTTTTTCTTCATGTCAACAAAGATACATAAAGTTGGGCATCAGCCTCCAAGGCTGGTGGTGAAAACTGGTGCAGAAGGGATAGAGACCTTGGTTTCTCAGCCATATACATTGGCACTTTTCCCTCTCTTCTGGTTTGGTGCAGCTGTGAATATAAGAAAAGGAGCTGGTACAGGGTAGCAAGAGGAAAAACACCCACCCTGTTCCTCCTCCTCTTACGTTGAACCAGCATGATTAAACATGCTTTCTTTCTCTCTCTCTGCTAAGTTCAGCATCATCCAATTTAAACACAAATGTACAAATAATATGCTTGTCCATCACTGATTTCATTAATTCAATCAGTTCAGATTTTAACAGTTCTTAACCTGTATTATTAAAACAGAAAACTGTTTTTCCCCTCCCCCTTTGGAACAGTAACTCCAGCCATTAATTGGGTTCTTCTGCTGCTGCAAGACACCTTTATCTCTCTCCAGTGCTCCATTTTACTCAGTCTTTTATTTATTTTTTCTCTTACTATATTTGACTGTTTCCTCTGGTAACTGATTGACCCCATTCTATTGTTCTTCTCTACTGTTCTTGGATTTATATACTTATTCAATCTAATAAGAAGAATGTAAAGTAAAAGGATTATTTTTCCCCAGAAACAAGGAAAGGCAAATCTTTCTTCCCATTAGGCATCCTTCATTGCCCTCCCCTCTGATGGACATCCTTAGAGCTCCTCGGCCACAGCAATTGACCATTTAATCAGGTGTCTGATGCTTCTTCCTTTGTGGAACAGCTCTTTTCTCTGGCCAGTTGTTCTCTCACAATATCCTTCCTTGGGACCTGGCAGGCTGTATTAATTGATTAGATTTATTGTCTTCGAAGCTTGAATAATTTGTCTCCTCAAATACTTTCAACCCTTCAATAAATAGAATTATTCTCTGCTGTAAAGCTGTGAATGAGACCCGTCAGCTCTTCAAAGGACTTAATTTTTTATTTTTTTTTTTGGTAATTCAGTGAGAAGTACCAATGAAATTAACTATGGAATTTAGCACTAAGGCTTTGGCAGAGATAGGTCTAAAATGCAGAAAATCTATGCAGAAATAAAATATCAGTTTCATGAGATGCAAACTGTATGTCAGGACAAACTGTGGAAAGTGCTAATAAGAGAAGCCAAAACCAAGAAAGACAGAAAGGAACTTAACAAAAAGTTTCAGAAAGTTGTTAGAAGAGACAAGTATCAGTATTACAACATCTGTAAAGACATAAAAGATGTAAATAGACAGAGAAAAACAAGGAAAGACTTTAAAAAGATCTCTGAACTCAGAATGAGTTTCCAACCTCGAATTAGTATGCTAAAGGACACCAGTGGACATATAGTAACTGATTCAAAGGAGATCAGACAAAGATGGAGTATACTGAAATACTGTAAAGTAGAGATGTCAACATCCATGATACCGTAGAAGATATTCCCTACTTCTAATAGTAGTACTAGAACCTCTAGTACTAGAAGATGAAGTTAGATCAGCACTCTGGTCATTACCAAATTGGAAGGCTACAGGGACTGATGGAATACTCTCTGAAATATGGCAAGCAACAGAAAAATCAGTCAAGGTTGTAACCAAGCTAAGCCAGCAAATCTGGAAGACAACACAGTGGCCAGGAGACTGGAAGAGGTCAATTTATATTCCAATATCAAAAAAGGAGACTTAACAGAGTATGCAAACTATTGTACAATATCCTTAATTTTACATGCTAGCAAAATAATGCTTACGATCATCCAAAGCAGATTAGAGCCCTACATGGAACAAGAGATGCCAGATTTTCAACCTGGCTTTAGAAAAGGCTCAGAAACAAGACATTATTGCTGGTATATGCTGGATAATTAAGACAAAAAATAACAAAAAGAAGTCAGTATGTGATATATTGATTATAGAAAGGACTGTGATTGGGTCAATCACGTCAAGCTGTGGAAAGTGCTCAGAAAAATGGGAATCCCAGAACATCTCATTGTCCTCATGAGAAACTTATATACAGGTCAAGAAGCCACAGTATGGCCAGAATATGGCAAAGCAGACTTGTGCCAGGTTGGCAAAGGAGTGCAACAAGGCTGTATACTCTCCCTTTATTTAATCAACCTATATGCTGAATAGGGAAGCCGGATTAAAAGAAGATGAGCATGGTTTTAGATCTGGAGGAAGAAACATGAACAAAATGCAAAGGATCTGTAGTCTCTAGTAATAAAAGACAAGGAGCACAGTGAAAAAAATGGGACTAAAATTAAATATAAAGAAGACCAAAATAATGACAACAGGTAGATAACAGTCTTAGATTTGACAGTGAAGATATTGAAGGGGTACATAGCTTCTGCCTTTTAGGATCAACTATCAACAGTAAAGGAAGGAGCAGTCAAGAAATATGCTGCAGACTAGCACTTGGTAGAGCAGTTATGAAGGTCTTGGAAAAGTGTCTATACCTACAAAGATCATGTAGGTCATGTTATTCCATATGACACTCTATAGATGAAACAGGATAGGAAGAGTACTGACACTTTCAAACTTTGGTGTTGAAGACATCTAAGAAAAGAAACATCAAACATATCAACCTAGAGTTCTCACTCAAGGCACAAATGATCAGGCTCAAATGATTCTACTTCAGTCACATTGACTGACTAGCTCTCTGGAAAAGGCTCTGATGCTGGATAGACTCAGTTGCAGTGGCAATGAGTATACTGTTGGAAGACTTGACTGTCCAGGTTAGGGACAGATTGTTATGGAGAAAATCTATCTATGTGGTTGCTACAAGTTGACAATGACTTGATGGGACATAATAAATCAATTAATCAATTTTATGAGATATTAGAAACAGCCTTGGAAATTAGCTAGCTGGTCATGAACAAAAAGGAGGGAGTCATATGAATGAAGGAGAACATGAGGCTCTTCTTGCTGAAATCACTGCCACTTCAACTGTCTCTTTTAAACAGGGACCACTGTCCATCAATTTGTGAGTCATGGGTCTCAACTGTTTTACAGTTGTATCCAAATTACTCCATTCAATGGTGTTGGTGGTAGAAATGTAGAACAATACAGCTGCCACATAGGCATAAAATATGATAAATGGAAAGAAAAGAGGTCAGGAAATAAATTAAAATAACAATTATCAGAAAGAAAGATGGAAGGCCAATGGAAAACCAAGCTTATCTTTAAAAGTAACATTTTAATAGAAGGCAACAGGACACCGTATTCAAAACTTTGGAGGAAAAAGGCTGAGAGGGATATTAGTTCAGCCTTCTTCAAAACAAATCATTTATAATATTGTGTATGAACTGCCTTTATTCTTGCCAAACCATTCATGGAATTGTGTGGGATGGAGTCAGATGTTAATTGCTGAGAAAGTAAGAATCCATCAGCAGGAAACTAGGATAATCCAAGGTCATCTACAATGGCTAGAACACATTCTGAAAACTAACAAATGCCTTCACTTAATTTAATGTGCAGGAGAAGTGGTGAAAAGCCATAGAAGAATCTTAGGTATGTATTATATAATCCTGTAATGTGAAAAATAAATGAGAATGCTGCCAAGGAGAAATTTGAATGTAGACGTATCTTAGTTAAGGCATGAAGGGTACTTAGATTACAGTTGTGTAAAAATAAAAGGAAAGGATCACATACCACAATAAAAATAGCACTCTCTTATAAGTGTATGACTTTACAGATGATATCAAATTCATTTATTTATTTGATCTAAATTCTGCCTTTCTACTGAATTTGAGCACTCATGGTGGCTATCATTCAAAAGAAACTAGGTGGAAAGCTGGTATATTAGACAATACAGGCAGCAAAAGTAGACGAGAGTTTTCTCTTGTTTGGAATGGCTATAATATAATATCAAGTCTTCTCTCCTGATGTTCAAGCTACAGCACGTGGGCAGTCCTTCAGGCAATTCTCTTAGCCCAATTGACTTCACAGGGTTTTTACTGGGAAAAATTGGAAGAGGGAATGCTATATACACTACCTTGAACTCTAGACCAAGAAGGTAGGATATAAATCTAACAAAAAACAAATATGCAAGGTAAATCCATAGGTAAGAAAACAACGTTTGTCAAAAAAGATTCCTACTAGTAATTTTGGATTTTAGCTCCTTCAGTGCTGAAAATATGGTCTTCCAGGTTCAGTATTCTTCAGGGGATCATTCTATTATGTGGATAATGATTCAAGAACGCTGCTCATCATTACATTATATACAAAAACCAACACAGAGGTGCAACATTGTAATCTGGAAGTTCTGTTTCTGGAAAATATTTTAAGGAAAAACCATTAGGGCTAAATAAATTGCTTGGTTTGGTTGGCTGTGCCTGCCTGATGAATACCAGACTGGCCACTTATATTCTAAAGCAGTGTTGTCCAAACATGGCCACTTTAAGATGAATGGACTTCAACTCCCAGAATTCCTGAGCCAGCCCTGCTGGCCGGGGAATTCTGGGAGTTGAAGTCCACTCATCTTAAAGTGGCCAGGTTTGGACAACACTGTTCTAAAGGAAACATAGGTAGGCCACTGCCTTAGAATTGTGCATGTTGTTGATGGGTTGAGCCATCAACCCATCAACCATAGAAACAGTTCAGCCATAGAAACATTTAGAGACAAGCATGTTGATCAGGAATGGAAATAGCACTGGGCCACTAGAAGAAACCACCTAGAAAAAGTATCACACTGATAGTAACTTTTATTCAAAGAACATGGCTTTTGTCTAATTCAGTGTTTCTCAACCTTGGGAACTTTACGATGTGTGGACTTCAACTCGCAGAATTCTCCAGCCAGCCATGCTGGCTGGGGAATTCTGAGAGTTGAAGTCCACTCATCTTAAAGTGACCAAGTTTGGACAACACTGTACTAAAGGAAACATAGGTAGGCCACTGCCTTAGAATTGTGCATGTTGTCGATAGGTTGTAATGAAATGGTAGATTATTGTTTTAGTGGAATAGAAGTGAAAGTTCTGGTACATCCATATAGGGAAGGAAGAGGGAAGAAAGCCGAGAGAATTTTGGGGAAGAGAAAAGGAATGGGAGAAGTCAGAGGCATTGGCAATAAAAACTAAATGTAAAAAAAGAAGGAAGGGAAGGGAAAATATAGGTAGTTTATATAAAAGAAAATGAGACATTGGTGGCCTTTGTCAAAAAGTCAACTATCATTCTGTAAATGAGCATTGTTGATACGACTCGAAAGAGAAAGAACTTATAGCTTGTATAAATGATTCATACAATTAATTTTAATTGCTCATGGTCAACTGTTCCTCTGGGTAAACAAGAAACCGAAAATGCATCCTATTTCCATCCCATGGCTAAGACTGTATGCTGCCAAGAGCTAAAGGAGATGAACTCTGGTTAAGAACTTTATCATTTGAGTCTGTAGAAACATGTTTTTAAACTATATTTGTTGCCCCCCCCCCCATACATTTATAAGAAAGTACATCATTTTTGACTAGATAAATTCAATTTTACCACATAGGCCATGAGGCAAGACCTATCCTTATATTGTTTCATGACAACCTTCAGGGACAGTTGGAATAACAATGGAAAGTGATCACTCTAAGAAGCAAAGTCAATTTTTATCCATTAAAAATTTCTGAATATAAATTTTACATATTTGAGTCTCAAACACTCTCTTCAACGATCCACACTTTATTGCAATAATTTATGATAACATGGCAATGATGCAAAACCAGAAGTGCCTCATATATATAACATTCTAAAGAATAACTTGTTATTTAGGTTTTGCTTGAGGAAAAAACAGATATTAGAAGATCTTTCAAAATATTCTCTATTCAGTCTGTTATTGGAAACTTTGCAGTGATGAGATAATGCACTGTTAGGATATAACTGCTACTGAAAAAATTTCCCCTCCCCAACTTTCCATCTTACAGCTTGTGTGTGCTCCATTTTCATTTTGTGAAAGATGATTTGAGAGTCAATGTGCATGCATTTTATAATAACCTATTTAAGAACAATGCAATTACAGGTAGTCTCCAGTTTAAGAATAAGTTCCGTTCCCAAGGTCTGTCCTTAAGTCAGATTTGTGTGTAAGCCAGAACAGTATTATTGTATAATATTGTAGAAGTAGCATTGTGTAATGAACTTGAACCATTGTGTATTTAACTTGAATCACTGTGTATTTAACTCAAATTTTGCTACAATAGGCTCCATTCTTAACTATGGGTTGTCAGTAACCCAGGCATTCTTAACCCAGGGATTCCCTGTATACATTCTTCCATAGGAAAAAGCATTCTATTTTCATACTTGGCCATAATTAAGTACATTAAAGATCTTGAAGGCAAGCTAGCCATCTCCCAGTATAGTTGAGTTATATGGCCATGGATACTTTTAAATCAGGGTTGGGCAACCTGCAGGGTGTAAATGGCCCTCCAGGAGAGTGGAAGTGCCTGCACACTCTACTCTAAAGAGAAGAGTTGGTACTAATTCAGGATCAGGATTCATGGCAGCCAGGGGAATTAAATCACTCATAAGAGAAGACCTGGATATAAACTTCTCTAGAAGTGAAAACAGTTCTACCCCCCTCCAATCCTAGGGACTAGCAAGTGAGGCTTCAACACCAGTACAGCACTATCTGAGGCTAAGAGCTTACAGAAGCAGGGCTTCTCCCAGCTGATTAATTAACAGTCCTTGAGGGAAGAGGCCCTACCTGGCAGATTTAAGCAAGCTCACTTTCTGATCTCATAGTTGCTTGTGACTGGAAACCTACCTAGCCCATCTTGAATGTTCACTGTCTCACATCAGAACTGTGTTTCTCAGACATTTAGATGATCATACCTGTCCTTGCCTATACCTCAGACTTGAAAGTGATCCTGTGAATTCTGACATGATCCACCTATGGGTACTAGTAACGTGTCACCCTTCACTGGCTCTGCTTGCTGTATGGTAATGATTTTTATGGCCAAAAGACCCAGATAGGCCCTGCTGGTTTCCTTAACT
Source organism: Liasis olivaceus (assembly GCA_030867105.1). Taxonomy (NCBI): domain Eukaryota; kingdom Metazoa; phylum Chordata; class Lepidosauria; order Squamata; family Pythonidae; genus Liasis; species Liasis olivaceus. The sequence continues at coordinate 84,077,387 of CM061350.1, forward strand.
CTCTCCACTCTGGACCAGCTGCTTCATTGCTAGAAGGATGTATAGTTTTTATGGCTATAAAACAGGCCATAAAGCCACTTTTGCAGTCCCTACAGCACAACTGGAATGAGTGAATCTTTTTTATTTTCATATTTCAGGGGTTGAGATGATTTTAAGTCTTGCAGAAGCTTAAGGCTTTTCTTTTGCCTTTTTGTTTTTAAAAGACCCAAAATTTCAGGGCAATTTTCTCCTACTTTAGGGAGAAGAAGTTTAAGGGGCTAACTTGTCCACCAGAATGTCAAATGACATCATTCTCCCTGGGCTTCCTGAGATGCCAAAATGGGAATTTGCAATTCCAGCAGAATAGTCATATCAGGTAATCTTTTCCAACCTTTTCAATACATGCATTTATATCAATGTCTATGCAGCAGATATTTCAATCTGTTATTGTTCGATAATAGAGCCAGTTTGTATTTTCTTAACACAAAGCTCAGTCAAAATATTATTTCCTATTCACTTCCCAATACAATTGACTGTTCAGTCTTTTCAAGCAACCTTCCTTTGGACTCTGTATGCTCTGTGTGTGCGTGTGTGTATGTGTGTGCTTAACACTTCCTTTTGTGACACCTCCTCTTTTAACATTCTGAAGTAGTTTTATTACACAGCAGTGGATATGAATTATTCTTCAGATGTACGTTAGTTTGCTTTCACTGGCATCAAATGTAAATTACTTCTGGGGCTTACATTCATCTGGGCTTAATCTCATTGAAAACTGTCTGGTTGGCTCCAATAGTTTTATGTCATCCTTATCTCTCCCCCTTCCTGTTGCATCTGTCTGCTCCTGCTGCCATTCAAGATGCATTAGTTACTTTATCTGTACATTCCTTCTGGAGCTTTGGAGAGTGACAAAGTAGTGATCTCCTGGTAATTCCTTTTGTGCTAAGGGATTCCTCAGATGGGCAGGATGAAAAGTTCTTTAGCAATATAGCAAAACATGAAAGTACAAAGCATGAAGTCTGCTTCTCTTCATTTTTAAAATGATATTTCCATGTCTTAAATCTATTACATTTTAAAATTATCTCTATATTCTAGAAATCTTCCCTTCTGGTAGCAATTATATTGATATATGAATTTCTCTTGGCTGCAATGTTAATTGTTAATTTGATCATACTTGAATTTCAAATTGGGTAATCATTTGCTTCGACCCAACTTCAACTGATTCGGGATGACTCTCTGCCATCATTCCATAGTTTCCTTAGCATAATTTACCTGTGGACTTCATTACCATGGAGTGGCCATTAACTTGGATGGCTTTACAATGGGATTTGATACATTCAGGAAGATATGTTCAGAAGGATACTACTGAAGACTCAGTGTTACCTCCAAGTTGGGGGCAGCATGTCATCAAATGTCACTTGCAAGGCAGCAGTGGTGGGAGACGGGTATGTCTATCTCTCTTGTTTGTGAGCACCCCAGAGGTATTTGGTTAGCTACTATAAGAAATAAAATGCTACATCAAGATGAACCACAGCCTAACCTGCAGGGCTCTTATATTTTAGCGAGGAAGGGTAGAAGAAAAGGGATTTGTGTTAGTGTATATGACCACACTCTCAGATTCAGCAGGTACAGCACGGCGAAGGCACCGTTCAGCTTCGCCTAAGTCAATTTCACTGCCCAGGTGCAAGCAGAGAAAAAAGGGGAAGTGAAACCGCAAGCTGATTATGGACAGGTGGTGGTGCTTAACTCAAAACCGCAAGTGGATACTTTGTATCAGCGCAGCTTCCCTCGAGCGCTGCAAACAAAGGAAAGCTCAGAGGCTCACAAGCAAAGCAATCAACAACTGATCGAGAACTCCCGGCTTTGCATGCAAATGGGCAAACCCAACAAAGGCAACAACAGCACAACCCATAGACGGCAATCAGAAAGGCAAACCCAACAAAGGCAACAACAGCACAACCCATAGACGGCAATCAGAAAGACAAAAGCACCCGGACTGAATCTGCCATTTGGGCGAGGGGGGATTACTGCGGGTAATCTGTAACTAAGCAACGGGTAAAGCACGGGAACGGGGAAGCTATAAAATACCATGTAAGCTATGCCAAGCCAACCCTGGCTTTGTCTGAACTTACTTACATTATGCTTGAGTAAACGTCTTTGCTGAACACACATGTCACGAGAGTTTCTCTGAGACGAACGGGGTAAACCTTACACACACTTGCTCACCATTGTAATTAAGACTTAGGAATATACTGCACTGTTTGTTTCATTAATAGCTCAGAAACATCCAAACCTTAACTGTGAGACTGGTAAATGCTGTGTGCATTTGCTATTTCTTATTACCTTGGCCATTTGAAGAAACAGAGTGGAGAAGTGTCAGGCCTAGCCCAAGGAACTCCAAGAGACAATGCGAATTCAGCTCAGCTATGTTTATCAGCTACAACCTCTAGCAAGAATCTCCCCAGACTGAACCCCAGCTCCCAAGTCAGCCAGCCACAACAGTGTGAATTCCTCAGGGAGGTGCCAGTCTCATCCTCTTGTAGCTCCCATGCTCCTCCAGCGAGCTAAGAAAATGTTTATCTCCCTGAGCCTGGCCTTCATAATTCCATTCCATCACAAGAAGGCTTTGCAACTTGCACTGAGCTTTGTCTATTGAAATGGCTCACATAGGAAAGAATGATGAAACTTTGTGTCCACCTTTCCTAGTTCTCCCCCATCTTTTCTGTCAATGGCTAAGAATTCTCTACATCACCCTTTCACCACTGGATTAGGACTGTTAAAAGGATAGGTTTAGTTTAGCATTTTTATGCAAACCTGCCCAGTTTGCAAAACCCAATACACTCACATGGCTAAATCCAAAATGTCAGAATTTTCAGACTTGCATTGTTTAAAAAAATGTGTACATATTTTGAATCGATGAAAACAAAGCAAAACACTGCAGCAGTTGGAAGAGAGAGAGAAAGAATTGCAAACCTGGATTTTTTCCCCCCAGGCAAAAAAAGAGCTTGGGGAAGCTCAAAAGCTATGCTAGATGTTGTTGGAGAAGCATATGCATTGTTACAGAATAGCACTTGCATTCTTGGTTCATATCTGTTCCCTGTGCTCGATTTGTGCATTTGTGAATAAGGAATGTTAAAAGTAATATCTCAGCACAGTCTCCTCATGGGTAAAATGATCTGGTGATAATTGATTTCTGGGACTCTAATCATCACTGAGTGATAGCATCCATCCTCACACAGTTTAAGCATCGCAAGATATCTTCTGGGGAAAGAGGGTGTGCCCTTGGATTTTTAAAACAGAAGAAACGATAGGGAAATTAAAATCTGCTGCTGTTTTAGATTCTGCTTGGAAAGTATGGGATAAACTTAGTGCAACTGGAACTGACCCTCATTTTCAAGCCTCCTTGGAATCTTTGTCATTTATGTGTTTGATCACTGCTGGAAACAGAATTCTGCAAGGCCATCTGCAACTCTCATGAACTACCAACTTGGATATAGCCCACTGCACAGTTCAATAGCTGTACTATAGGGATTAATTTAAGCAGTTTTTTGCACTAACCACCCACTGTTATGGTACAAGTGCTGAATATTTTGCTAAATGTTGTTATACTTAATAAGTACATGAGTGCAAATAAATAACATAGGCCGCTTTGTTAAAATTGTACTGATTATCAATGTAGAAAAAAATATTCTAAGATCTAATATTTTATGCAGGATGATGCTTACATTCCCCTACTAGAAATAGTTACAGACAAAAGACATATAGTCAATGCTCACTAGGACAACTTTATCAATCAGGACTAGGAGACAAACCTTGCCAGAGTCTCAAAGGGATGTTTATATACTGAACGATAACTTAAAATAATTTATCCAAACAATTGTACTCCATCCACTAGCACACATTCATAGAATATACAGAAGGGTGTAACTGAGTTATATATAATCAGATGTGAGAATATTTGGATCGTGTAAAAATTAAGAAGGGTTACAATTAACCTGGTACAAACAGAGAAAAAAATGAATTCCTGTTTCAGGAGAGCCACAATAGGTTGACCCAAAGAAGACACTTTAAAATTTCACTTCCCACCTAGGTAACTGTCAGAATGTTAGAAGAAAAAGGAAACACAGAAGTACAGGTATATTCTAAAAGTGTAAATTACGTAAATAATTAGCATTCTTTGTTTTATTTCAACTATTTATTCGCCAACAAAAATATTCCATTTCTCTAAACATTGCAAAATTATGCTTTACACTTTGTAAAAATGGGCAAGGGTTATTGAGCCAAAGTATGTGTCATCTTATTCCTTTATTACCCTATGTGCTTTGTTGTTTTCTGTTAGTTGGTTCATGGCCATAATAAATACTATCTATCTATCTATCTATCTATCTATCTATCTATCTATCTATCAATCAATCCATCAATCACTCAATCAATCAAGGAACAGGACTTAGCTATACAGAAACCATATTGATTCATTTTTCTCAAGATTTGTTTTGGTTTATATGCTTTATTACTTTATATTCAATAAATGTTCCTACCAACTTCTCCATATTATTATAACAGGCAACTTTTAAAAACTTACATCTCCAAGTACAAACTTTGGATGCTTAAAAAAAGGTGTTGACTGCTTTTTCATCATCTGGTACAAAGGCTGCTTTTAGATAGTAGTTACATAATTTTCTTAGATAATAAGTGGCTTTCTAGAGTTGTTTAAAATCTCTGAAGATTTGTTTCATTACAACACTTACTTTAATCATCCCCACATCCTGTGATACCATATTTTGATTTTTTTTTTTCCTGTTGGTTACCAAATGGAAGAAGAAAAGAAAATGTATAGCACTCCATTAAAAGCTCTTAGTTTCTGACAGAATACAAAAGAATGAAAAGTGTAAATTCAACACTAAATATCTTTTAAAATATGAATGCAACATTGTAATTGAAATTGTAGACCAATTCTAGGCATTTTACTTTACTTTCTCTCTTTGAACAAATAGAAAACAAATTATTTAAATGAATCTCCTAGATCATATATCTAATCTTTGTATTATTAAAAGTTTCAGTTTATATGAAAAGTTTAGTTTGCATTTGTCAAATAGCAGTTCCATTTTGGTGATGACAGGTTTGCAACTTTTCATTTCAAAGCATATAGTGTCTGGTTAGTGTCAGAGTGGTTCTTCGTGGACTCAGATTTTATTCTTCTCTTCCATTAACACCAAAGAACTAAAATTCATGGTGGATCTTGGCATTCCACATGGGGGAGACATGACTCCAGGCTCTGGGAATAATTCTCAGGGTGGTCAAATCCATTTGCATATATTGATGTCTATGGAGAAAGCAGATATAAGCCATGATAGGTCATTAGAATTTCCAACTCTAGATGCAGTGTATCCATGATTGTGGGAAAGCTGTTGTCTTTCTAATTTCTGATGGGCTATAGAAGTAAGCAAGATCCCTCACTAGGTGAGCCTTTGGGTTCATCCAGTCAGATTCTGAAGCTTCCTTCTGCTCCAAAATAGATCTATGTATCTGATGCAATGAAATATGAGAGACTACCAAATTTCAGCAAAGTGAAGCTGCTTTAAGAGTCACATTAACTTTAAAAATCAACTTCTTAAAGCAGCTATATCTTTTTTCAAGTTCTCCTGGGAATCTGAAAAAAAAAAAGGCTGCTTTAATGAAGAGCAGAAACATGCTGTGCTCATATAAGGACTGAAGTACTTCTTTCAAATCATTTTTAAAGTGTGGACAGGCCTAAAATAGTTGGTCCTATAGTTACACTACAAAATGATATGATATCACTGTAGCATATGTTTCCTTGGCTTTACTGGCTGCTGGGAAATTCAGCCATGGTGAATCTCCCCTACAAGGAACAGTAAGCAGTCTGAGTTTCTTGGACAATGGTTGGAGATCTATTGTTTCCCTTGCGTGTTTTTAGTCTGATCTGACAAACAAATTTTAACCGACAGAAGAATAAGATCCTTACTTTGTAATAATCCCATGGTATGGTATAAATTGAATGAGTATTTTCTGATGAATGAAAGAAGAGAGACTAGAGATTTCCTCTGTCTAGGAAAAAGCCATGGGTGATATGAATGATCACTGGATGTTTTTATTCTGAAGATGGCTGATTTTCAACATAGCTTTCAAAGTTGCAATGAAATTATTAAAATTTATAGATTTTTTTTCTATTTTTATTGCATTTTATGTAAGAGATGTGGGCAAGTAACACTACAGTGATTTGGGGTCAAAGTTACAGAATATTGTGACATAATATTTAATATACAGTAAATACAAATAATGAAATCACATAAAACAAAGTATTTTATCAGTGGATTAATTATAACACAAACAAAGAAATAACTAATCTACAAGGTGTATGGAGCAAAGCAAAACAAAATATTTTCCACTGTGAAAAGTAGTATATTATTACTGATAAATGGGGATTAGAAGCAGGATAGATAAGGGTGAAAATATATCGCTATAATGCACCATTTATAATCTTCTATATTACCTGTCTCACAATCTTTTAATAAAAAAAGGATCATTATCAATAAGAAACACTGGATCACTAACAGAGTCAAGTTCTGTAACATCCTTTAGTTAGGACTGTATGTTTGCCATGTGGGTTGACTGATGATCTGAGGGAAATTATTTAGCAGTTCTTGCTTGCAGTGATTCCTTCTGCTCTGACCTCAGGTTCTTTAAGTATGTAATGTGGCCTTCTACTAGGGACACCATATCAGTGATACAAGACTACTAATGAGAACTGTAGTTGTATGTATCCCTTTGCTGCCATCTAGAGGTCATCTGGATATTTGCAGGCCAGATATGATAGGACTACTTGCTCTATTTGTTTTGTATGATCAGCAGTGTGTTAATACCAAGAATGGCTGAAGTTTCAACTCAAAACTCAAGGCTGCTAGTTTTGCATGGTCTCATGGTCGACCCAGCAAGTAATGGAAAAGAAGCCTCTATTCTTTACTGAGCCTTAGACTATTGTAATTGATTTTTTTTTTAAAGGTAAGGTCTCTTATTCATCACATCAATTTTAAAAAGTAAAAGCAACTTCCATCCAACTTCCCAATCTAGCATATATTTCAATTTTTTTAATTAAAAAAAGTCAGGCAAATGTTCATTCTGTCCTGCAAAGCAGGCAACAAAACACAGCAAAAACCTCCCTGGTATACTAAATCTTATCCTGAAGGGACTAGCCACACTTTCTGCTGAGTTAACCAGAGGCCACAGTCCTTCTTAGTATAGTCCCCCAGGATTTGGGCTTACATTGCAATCTTACAATTCCTGGGAGGGACATCACAAAAACCAGAGGATTTTTTTATTATTATTTCTCCTTCTGAGATGTAAAAGCTCCATGTCTCAGATGACAATCTGACATGAAGCATAGTGGCTGCCAAGAGCTATAAAAACTTGCTGTGGGTGGGTGGAGAGGATTGAATAACACACTAGATTCATTGCTTCTCCAAACCCTAAACTCCTCCCTCTAATTGGGAGAAGTGTATTTTATCTCTGAGGCTGGGGTAAAAAAATTCTCTTTCAAACCAAAAAGTGAAGGGAACTTCTCCCCCACCAGTGGTCTAGCTTCTTTCATTCCATTTTGGATAGGATTTTCTGTTCTTGGAGGTCTTGATGTTAGAATTTTTCAAAAGGGTAGGTTGATTGCCATGTTAAATTCTTTTGTCTCCCAGAATTAAAGGGAGACTCCATGAAAACTAAATCAGCATGATGTGTGGAGCAACCTCTCTAATGACATACCAATACCTGTATTCCTTCTTACATTCCTAGAGAGAATGCCACAAAAATACATCCTCACCTACATCTTAGGTATAATTTTCACCTCATTGTCGGTTTTGTGCCTCCAAGCTAATAGGACTATGAGTATCTCTTGATGGCAGCAATCTCTGATTAATTAATTCAGATAATTTAGTCATTCTTGTTAACATGAATAAATAGAAGCATGTGAAACTGCCTTATTCTGACACTTACCACTTGTTCTTCTAGTCTAATGTAATCTACTTCAAATGGTAGCACTCCTAAATAACTCCTCAGGGAGACTAACTTTAGTAGATTAATGTCTGCGTGCTCCACTGTTCAGCAGAGAGATGGCTCACATGTCATAGTGGTTTTCTCCTTCAGATAATACAGCTTAGTAAACATCACTAGAGTGGCCAAAGCCAGGATCAGTCAGCTCATGGGAAGATGTAGCATGTGTTTTTCCCTCAAAATCTTTGTCTGAAACATTTGATGTTGGTTCTGGGAAGGTAGCCTACCTAGAAAAGCCTTAAGTTAATATCTCACAGGTAGTTGAGCAAGAATGCATCAGCCAGGATTACAGCCACTTGCCTTTTCAAAGCAGAGACACAGCTTCTATTAAGCTATTATGCTGGCTGGGGAATTCTGGGAGTTGAAGTCCACACATCTTCAGTTTGCCAAGGTTGAGAAACACTGCTCCAGAGAATGAAAAGCAGAAGGTGCTCTTTCTGCATTGGCTGGCAGTACATTTGGAAATGCAAAATGCATCATTGTTCACTTTTATGGATTAATAGGCAAAGTCATGCTGATTCCTAAATCAGATGCTTGATAGCTAAAGTGAAGGACTGAGAGAGAAGTGGGTAGACTTGGGACCAGAGGCTTTTAGCATGTTGAGTGAAATCAGTCAATAGTAAGTTATTTAACAAACCTTGGTTAAATATGCTGTGTAATTCCATTGTCTGATTTCTCTGTCCCCACTTACTCAATACTGACCAATCTCTGTTATAGCCCTGTCTTTTAATTACCAGAGATTTCCTTGGTTTCTGTTCCTTGTTTGCACTTAAGAATGTATCACTGCATACTGGATGGATTTCTCTGATGGATTAGCTCTGTGGGTAATTCATCCTTAACTCCTTTTCAGTATGCTGCTCCTCACAGGGTAAGGAAAGTTAATATTAGTTTAAAGAAAGTCAATAAGGCTGTGGGGATTTTCTTTTCCCCTTTACTTGAAGTACCTTCCTATAGGGAACGTTGGCTATAATTATCTCCTACTGCTGACACCTCATCATTAAGCTTGCACTATGGGCTTTTTTTAAAAAAAAAAAAACTCAGCTTCTGGCCCCTGTAGTATATGGATTGTAGGCATAGCAAATATTCACAAGATCAGGCTGTGAATACAGGAAGACTCTCATATGCTTCTTGCAAGGGAGGAAAGTTCTACAGATCCTATTTTTTCCACGCTGCGCTTGTACAGAGTTAACTGCATTTAGGCTGTCCATGTTGCAACCATGTTCTGGTTGAAAAAAGGCAGGATAGAAATGCAATCAATCAATAATCCTTAGCTATCATTATACATTTAATATGTACCATGTTTACCCAAACAGAGAACAACTCTCAATTTAAGACAAGCCCTCCCTGGAAAGGAAAATTAACAACAGCAACAAAGAGGAAGTAAAACTAAACAAAAATCCTTTGCAATGCCCAGTTTACCCTCCAATAAATGTGGGCTTGTGACATGCTTGTATATGTGTGTGCATATATGCATCTACACCTGCCAAAAGAAACAGCCTCCCCCCCCCCCCCAAAAAAAGGCTGAGCCAGTACAAAAATATAATTTCCTAATTGAATGAATAATGACTAATTAAAATTGCCCATGAAATAAGATATGCCGTTAACAAAATTAACCATTAAAGGGGGATTTATAGAAGAGATTACGCAGTCCTGAGATGGAAGGAAGTGTGAGGAGAACAAATCACGATAACCCTACCTTGATTTTGTTTAATATAAGATGGGTCTGAGAACTTGGACAGGCTTTCAAGATTCTGTTATTCTACCTTAGTACTATAAAGAGCATTCTTGTCATGTCTGTTTCCTGAACTGGACCACCTCAAAGGTCTGACGCCCCCACCTCTCCATTTTTTAAATATATTAACCCATTGCTTCTATTATGCTTTATCCTAATTGGCCAGCTGTACTTCTTGCTTGCTTGAAGTCTATTCCATGGTAGCATACTTTTAAGTGACATCTCAGTACAACATCTGAAATGTTCAGTATGTTTTAGCCATCCCTGGACTTATTTACTACCCATATTAGCAATGTATTTTTATCATCTTACATTTCTTTCTTTTGTTTCATGTGGAATATAAGTTATTTACTATTTGTTTTGTCACTTCCTCAACTTCAGAACTGAGGCCTGAGGATAACTTTATCATAAAATATTTATTGAGTTTAAATATTCATCAAACAAATAATCAAGAAGTTCAGAAGCATATTTTTCCCTGAGCTCATTGGGAACCAAACAGCAATATATTGCCACTGGGGGTGGCAAGAAAAGAATGATACCTCCCCCCCCCCCACTAAAGACAGCACAGCTGTTACCAATGAGATGTTGTCTGCAGAAGGTTCAAGGACAATTCCTGAATGCCACTTATGTCATGATTAGCCGCTACCAATGCAGTTCTTTTGCATAGAACATGACTCTGCTTCTGTGTTATAGATATATATTCATTTAGCATTCATTAAAACAAGGAAGCAAACTATTTGTCCTCCTTCCACATGGCAATCTTGTCAGTATTAGAACTGAGAAGCTCTTGCTCCACTTGGTAGCATCCATAGTGATGATGAATCACCCCAAAGCACAAAATAGAAAGGAAAGGCATTAACGTGTTGTAAAATCTTCCTGGATGGAATCATGCCCTTATCCTGCAATACTGAACTGATGAGGTGTGTATAATGCAGAAATCATTTTAATAGTAGCTTTTCTTTCAGGGGAGCATAAATATGTGCAGAGGAAAGTTTTGGGTTGATGGTGCTGCTATTACTTGTCAGCTATGGATTGAAATCTGGCAAATGAGCAGATCTGTTACTTTAACCACATGGCAGATGTGAGCCAGTATGGACATATTAACTGGCTACAGACATGCTGATGTCATAGGCTGTTTTGTGAGCCTAAACACTGTACTTTATAAAAACCATGGTTTGTCTTAGCATGATGTATGAAGTCAGATGATAATGTCTTATTCAATAAACTATAGTTACACAAATCACACTTTATCACAATGTGCAAATCCAGCTATGGAAATCTCAGTTTCCCATTCACGTGCTTCATGTATTGACAGGATGGGCAGGTACATGGTCCATGAACAAACCAACAATTTCATTTCATGTTTAAATCTATAAATCTCTTAAATCCCATATCAAAAATGTCTGGATGGTATATAAATTAAGACATAGAAGTTGTAATAAAATTGTGACAATAATGCAGTGCGATTACTCTCTAAATAACATATAATGAAATCAACAGGAAAAACAACAGTTTTTATAGGACAAAAATCTAGAAGTATCGAAAGGTTTCCCTTCAATAACTGGCAGAAAGAACAGCTTTTCTGGTATTAAATAAGACTAACCAATTATGGTAGGTCCACTGAGGACAGATAGACTTTGGGCTTATTTAATGAGAGGGCTTGTCTGTATGTCTTTAACAACTGTTACAATGCTAAGCCTTTTAGAAAATTATAGCTTCTTTCCTAAAGTTTTATGGGGTAACCATGTGATCACACAGGATATTTCTCAGCAATAATTTTGTACTTATATTTACTTTAACAATATATATATTATGGACCTTCAAGTCAGTCTTAACCTTTGGCAATTATATGGACATGTCCATGCAGTTTTCTTAGCAACATTTCAGAACTAGTTTGCCCATGCCTTTTTCCTAGAGTTGAAAAAGAATGACTGGCCCAAAGTCATCCAGCTGAATTCATGCCTAAGGCAGAACTAGAACTCACAGTCTCTCTTCTGTGACTGTCCCTCCTCTCTCCTGATCATATGACCCAGAGTGGAGCTATTAAATGTTGGGAAGGTTTCAAGAAGCCATGTTCTTGCATGCTTTTTTACATTGCCTTACAGGTGGTTCTCATTTAATGACCACTCATTCAGTGACCATTTGAACTTACGATGGTGCTGAATGAGTGGTCACTGAATGAGTGAGCATCCATGCAGTCACGTGATTGTGATTTGCAACCTTCCATGCTGGCTTCCCACAAGCAAAGTCAATGGGGAAGCTGGTAGGAAGTCGGAAGTCACAGTCATGTGAGATCCTCACTTAATGACCCACTTTGTCCTTGCTTAACAATGGCAACCAGGACTGTGGGAACTGCCATTGCTAAGCAGTGCAGTCATGTGGTTTTTCGACTTATGACCATATCACTTAATGATTAAGTTTTCAGTCCCAATTAGTGTTGTTAAGCGAGGACTACTGGTATTAGCATTTGTTTTAGGTCTTAGGATATATCTAATTATTATTTTAATCCATGTATGTCTACTCTATAACATGTCTTTTTACTGTAACAATATACAGCGATGATGATTAACTGTTCTGAAAAGCATTTGATTTATACTGTTGCTAGTAGTGGACATCAAGGAAGGGTATAGTTTTAATTTTAATGAAATGTTTTCATGTCACTGTAGATCCATGTTGAGTCAGCAATATACAAATACCATCATAATAGAATAGATAATAGTAAATAATACTAGACCCATAATAGTAAAGTATTTGCTAATTCCTATCTTGCCTTGATGCAAAATACACAACTTCAGACAATTTGATGTACTACGAAGTCAAGGTGGAGATAATATAATTTCTCCCAAAATGCTTGCTAGACCTGATTTCTAACAAACTCTTAAAACAAATACTGTTTGCAATTAGGAAGTAACCACTTCATTGGAAACATGATGGTTCTGATTATAAATAAGGATGCAGAGGTCTATCTACATCCAATATATGTCAGTATCATACATATGCAAGCATTAGTTCATTCTATTAAAATTATATATTTTTTAAGAAGATACAAAACATTTGCAACTTTCAGAAGCAAACAGATTTGTACTCATACAGTATACATGTTTTCCTAATATATGGATTTTGGTTTATAACTTTCTAAAAATATACCCATTTTTGTTTGCACCCCCCCACAAGTAAACACATTGTGCACAGAATTTTGGTGCCAAGAAAGTTTTATTTGTAGAGAATATTAGATGCAATTAACTGTATACTCATTCATGCTGCAAAAGCTTCTGTTTTGGCAGATCATTCTATGTCACTTGAAAAGAAATCTGACAAAATTCTCTGACATTCCTAGACAGAAGATAGTAAACTCTGGGTTAGGATTTGTCAAAAAATACATGATTTAGAACTTATCTAAATGAAAATAGGTGTTTATTTGCTTGTGCCTAAACTTGTAGAAATGGCTAATGACAATGAAAGTCTAAGACTGCCAATCTAACTGATGGGACAACTAAATAATATCTATAATGACATGGAATTACCACACAAAATTACAAATATGCTCTAATATTGTGGGTTTATCAGCTTTTTTACCATTAAGAAAGACATGGTCTGTGTTCCTGCCAGCTGAAATAGCATATTCAGATCGAAATCTGAAACTCAAGAGTTAAAATATTTTTCTTTTAAACTATTAAGATTTTAAAATCTTAACCATTTTGTTGCTGTCATTTCAGTTTATGCGTATTGTGGTTTGGTGTTAGGCTTCACTGAGAATTTATATTTATCAAACAAATGAAACCTGGATCTAACATTTATTTTTTTTAATTTACTAATACAAAACCAACATCGAACCCATGTCCTGTAAAATAATTCTTGATATTATCATTCCTCTCCCGGAGGAATGTCAAGCAATGAGAATGACCCTGCAGAATTAGGTTCTTCTTGAGTGAGAATTCGGAAGCATTGTTGAGAATCCGAGACCTGCTGAGAGCGTTGCTCTGGGGATGAAGCTGGCAACATGATCATCTAACCTGAAGCAGCACAGAGGTCTAGATCCAAAGGAACAGAGTTCAATAAAAAATATTTAGAATACTTGCAGAAGGCTGTTTTTATATGAGGCTTTACTAAAATTGTAGAAACTTTTGGAAATTAAAGAAGCAAAAACATAACCATGATTGCTTTCTTTTGAGGGAGGGAGCACAGGAGCAGTAGAAAATTCATTCCTTGGAGTATGACGTGTCCGTTGTGGTTCACAGGCTTCACAACCCTGGCAAATTTCATTAAAAGTATTTAAATGTATAGTTATATTTTCCCTTCCTGTGTAACTGCTGTTTTATGCCTAAGAAATCCCCTTTGTGACTGTCAGGGGGAAAATGCATACATTGCTATTGATGAAGAATATGCATGTATCTGGTTTAAAGTTCTTGCAACACTGGAGACCTTTGCTATTCATGCTGGCTCCACCTAAAACTAATTTTCATACATTGGAAGTATTGCAAGCTTGTATGTCAAAGTTTAATTTGATAGATACAGGTTTTTTAAAATCCTTTGTAAAAAGAACATACTTTTTTTCAGCTCTGCATCAGACTTGTTTCTCAGTTAAATTATTTTTAAAAAAATCTCAGTCCTTAGCTGACAGTTTTAATTAATGCAATATACTGTAGGTACTATGGCTATATCTGATCATTGCCTACCAATATTATCAATTACTACAGGAAAGAGTTATCCCAATTTTTTCTATGGAATTTAAATAGACCATTATTGGTGGATCCACTTTTTATGAAACAGATACAAGAGTTGGAAGATTTTTTTCCCCTTATAAATAGACATTCTACAAATTTATTGTTTGTTTGGTAGCCCTTTCAGCACATATGCATATTGTATTATTTATGCTTCAAAGAAAAAGAAAAATCAGCAACGCAAACTAGAAATTTTTGAAAAGTTAAAGATAGTTTGAGCTTATATGCAAAATGATCTGTACAGAATTATATAATGCTTCTGATGAATGTGAGATAAGAATGTGTTTTCCTCTAAGCACTTAAATATTCATTGAATCATATAAAGCAGATAATTGTAAGAGAGGTAAAAGATCTGCAAAATTACTAGCCTCTTGACTGAAACAGTTGCAACAATGTAATATTATCTCTGCTGCTGAAGTTGGCCAGGATTAAGAATGTTATAATTCTGAGTCAATAAATTGACATTAAAAATCCTCAATTGCACGATAGTGAGTCAAATTTAACCAAGGAAGAAATTAGTCAATTGTTATATAATATGGCACTTCCTAAGGTTACAGATGATTGTCTATTTAGCTGCATGTTTATCTCCCCCCCAAATAAGAAATACATTAATGTTTAAAAACTGGAAAATATCCCTGTCTGGCTGGTTATCCTACTGATTGATCTGTGACATATATTGTGTTCATTAGCCCAATATTACTGGAGGTCTAGAGTGATATCAAAGTTTTTCCAAGTCCTTCAGTGAATTTATATAATCGTGATGTTGAAAACAAACTCTCATCCAATTTACTTGTAAAGTTCAGTGCAAAAATATTGATAGCAACTCTGGCACACGCTTACAGTCAATATTCAGGTATCCATCCTGCCTCATCTGGTTTTATAAAAGATTGCCAAGAATCTGATAATATATACATTGCTAGCTGATATTCTGAATGTTTATTCAGAAAAATTGAAATCAGCAGTGATGGCCTTTTGGATGTGGAAATGGATACGATATGGTGGGAATCTCTGACCAATTTTTTTTCTAAATATCAATGTCCTTTTTTTAAAAAATCAGTGTGGTACTTGCTCTTTCTCTTAATATTATTATAAGTGGAATCATCATCTATCAAGATGACTCATGGAACTTATCAAGGGTATATTTTATCTCTTATTTTTAATTTAATATAGAAATCATTTATCTGCCTTATTAGACAAGTGGAAGACACTTTGAGTATAATAGTGGCTGAACATAAAGTGCTATTATACAATGATGTATTTGTGTAACTGATAATTATGTATTTTTATATCAAATTTGATTGATATTGTATGACAGTTTGGTAATTTATCAAATTATTTACTTAACTGGAATAAATCTCTTATACTTCCTATTGCTTCCAATGTTTCTAGGGAAATTTTGTAGAAGTTGGTATTTCATTTCTTGCTTGAATTCTGGCAATAATTATTCCAATTTTTTTTTTCTTCATGGATATAAATACTTTGTTTTTGGATGTCATGGGCAAATAGCAATATTAATACTTTAGATCAGTTTATTGCCAAACTTTTTAGGCATTTGAGGAAATTGGATTGCTTAAAATTACAAGATTGCATTATATTAGAAGACAGCCAGTTTAGTGTAGTGGTTAAGACATCAGGCTAGAAACTGGAAGGCTGTTGAGTACTAATCCTGCCTTAGGCACGAAGCCAGCTCGGTGACCTTGGGCCAGTCACTCCCTCTCAGCCCTAGGAAGAAGGCAATGACAAACCACTTCTAAAATCTTGCCAAGAAAACTCCAGGGACTCATCCAGACAGGCGCCAGGAGTCAACAATGACCTGAAAACATGTGCATGCATGCACACAGGCACACACACAAATTTATATGTCTTGATTTCACAATTTTGACAATACACACTAATAACGTTTGAAACTCCCAAATTATTTTCAGTATAGGAATGTGAGTTGGATTATTATAGCTCTACAGTATTTTTTAAATAAATAATTGAATAGTATTGCTAAGGTGGATATAAGTTATTTACAAGAACTCTGGGACGAAGTATTGAAATATCCTATATCAATAAATTAATGGCTAAGGGTCTTAAAGAAGATTAAATATATTTCTTATGATTTTGAAATAAGAATAATTCAATATAAGTTGTTTTTTCCACATTTATGGGACACCCTAGAGAATGTTTATAAAGGATTGGTTATCAACCTTACAATATTAGAAGTGTGAAATGGGTGATATATGTATGAACATATATATGTATGTATGTAATGAACTTAGCCACCATTGTCCCATTTTGATGCAATATCCATTTATTTATATCTGAGATTTATTGACCAGCTCAATCCAAATACGATTTGAAAATGTGAATGTATTTTTAATTACATATCAACAATTGGAATTTATCATAATATGAAGAATTATGGATTTACGGAGTATGGAGCTCAGCATTGGGAAAAAAAAGTGTGACCCCAGTTTCACAATCTTATATTGACAATATGTGTTTGCATGGTGCCTATGAGTCAGCTCTCTAGTGATATAATGGAATAATAGTATTCCATATAATTATAGTTTATTTATTATTTTAAAAAGGGTTTTCTATATATAATATTTTTCTTTCTTTGTTTTTTGTAGTTGTATTCTTTTTTACTTCGCCTCTGATTTTAGAAGATTTCCCACTAGGGCTTTCTCAGTAAAACCATCCATTTTGTGGAATTCCTTCTCCGGAGAGGCCAGTGAAGTGCCTATACAGCGTAAGTATCATTTAGCACCAAGCAAGTTACCATCTCATTCTACAGAACATAAAGAACAGGTCTAAGACAGAAGATGGAGGAAAACCTGAAGTCTCAGACACCCACTATCCATCAAAGGCAATGCATCTGGGCTCCTTACATCAACGATCTGATGCAAAGGAATTTTGAAAGTATATATTATGTATTAGAACCTGCAGACCTGAATATAGTGGTTTTCTCTGAAATACATTTTATATCCTCTTTTAGCAACTAAAGTGATTTAGTTCCATAACTGTGTTATGCAACAATTGCATTTGCAATATTATAGTTCCTTGTCAACAAAATATGCAGGTTGGCACAAAATATTGTATCACTGCTGACTACAGCACCATGGATAATCCACAGTGCTAGTTGCAATGCACAATGATTAGCTCATGAATAAAACTGGCTAGTTTAGCCTGTAGTTTAACTTGTCTCTTGTGAGTTTGAGATTTGCAAAATAATCCATAATGTGTCTGCAACTATTAGCGAAAGTATAATTTCTCCAAATAATTGTGGGAATGGCTATATCTAGTTTATTATTTTCTTACAGGAAACAGAATCACATATGTAAATAAATAGAAAGTAGGTTTGCTTCAGTATTGTGACAAACATGTATCCTATATGCTGTGATGGGGACTAAAACAGAAGAAGGGTGAAAAAGATTCCAAAAGAGGAGAGCTAATGATTGGTTTATAAATCCTTAGCTTCATGCTAGGGCTAAGAGTCAACTTCTGGCATCCTCTAATGAGGGGGAAAATTCAGTTATGGGAACCTATTGATATAATGTTTATGCTTTTCTAATATGTCCTCTTCTCTTCTCTTCTTTTCCTGCACTTCACCGCATCAATCTTCTACATTATTCAGTCCAGCTGAGAGCAGAAACCAACCATATACCTTTGACAATGTTCTTCCCATGCAAACAACAGCTTTGGAGATGTGATTTTTATTAGAAAGAAAACATGGGATAAGAGTTGAAACTCAATTTCCCAGCCTAATATGACCCTGATATATCAGCCATACATTGCCAATTGTACTATTTTTTTAAAAGTTCATACAATGCAACTCCTATTTGAGAATTACAACTCTCTGTACTAAATGAATATGAAATAAGAGGTTTCAAGCTGAAATACATATTTTTAAATGATAAATTATTTAAATTTATATGAGCTATAGGCTCATTTAATACCTGCTAGACTTTAAAAATGTTTGGCAAGTATCGATCTTCAAGTTTAGTTAGTCATAGAAATTACCTGTCATGTACGAAGCCTGGTCAGAACCAGGTGGATGAACTGGAAGTACAGTTATTTAAAAAATTCTGTGAAGGTTCTGCACAGGTTGGTATAAAATGTTCTGTTTTAAAAATCTGGTAAAAGTTTCTGATACACCTTTCAGGGAGAAAACAACCATTTATAGAATGCATACATATAAAGCAAGCAGATTTCAGCAGATTCCATTCAATTCAACATTCAGTTGAATGACAACTAACATTCAAATTCTTGTTTAAAGTCAGAAATGCA
Source organism: Liasis olivaceus (assembly GCA_030867105.1). NCBI lineage: Eukaryota > Metazoa > Chordata > Lepidosauria > Squamata > Pythonidae > Liasis > Liasis olivaceus. The sequence continues at coordinate 84,096,149 of CM061350.1, forward strand.
CAAAAAAGCCTGCTGTAGTCTTTTTCTACTTTCACGCCCTTGTTAAGTGTTTATGGGATTGTATTAAGACAAAAGGTCTCAGATTCTCCTATAATTTTGCCGACTGTTATCTTGGCAAAACATATTCCCATTTCTTCTTTTTTGAAAAGGAAGTGGAAAGACTGCTCCAAGAGGAATTAAAACCACTGAGGCAATGAAAATTTCCTCAAGTTACAAATGCTGTAATAACTCTGTTCATCCCATTATTTATTTTATGTAGCATCAGGTAAGTAGAGTTACCACTGAATCTTATTCAAAGTGAAGTTTCAAGGTGAATGAGGAGATTATAGTTTGAGAAAACTAGTAGATGGAAAACTATTGAAGGCAAATAGTTTTTTTTACAAATGAATAAAATGTCTCAAAATGAGCCCTATTTAGTTCTTTTTATAAGCTCTTAGACACTTTTCTTTCCTTTTTTCTCATCTTTCTCCACATTACTGAGATGTGTTTGGCCCAGTCCTGCTGGCCTTCAGAAAGGCTGTCAAGATCTGGACCATTCCCTCAGCCTTTGGGTCATGATGTGCTGCAGCCCCAATTGGATGATGGTGTTATTGCTGTATAGATCACCATTTTATTGTTTTATTGTTTCGTTACTGTTTTTAGGTGTATATATTGCAGTTTTGTATTCTTTTCATTAGGGTTTTTCCTTTTTCTTCTTTCTTTTTCTTTTTGGTAAGCCACCCAGAGTCACCTTGGTTGAGTTGGGCAGCTATATATATGTTTTAAATAAATAATAAATACTGCCATCCTTCATCATTCCAAGGGAAGAATTGAGTCCAAAAGGAGAGAATGAGTACAGATCTAACCAATGGCCAATCTCACAACATTAATTTTGGTGGTAGAACTCCAACAGACAAGAAGATAATATACAGGTAGTCCTTGACCTACAACCATTCATTCAGCAACCGTTCAAAGTTATGATGGCACTGAACGAAGGGACTTACGACCCATGCCTGAAGTTACAGCTGTTGCAGCACACCCCCAGTCACATGATCAAAATTCAGGTGCTTGGCAGCCCGCATGTACTTATGACTGCAGGGGCACTTCAACTCCCCCCACCTGCCTATCTTCCCCCCATCCATGCCCTTTTCACTGCCCTGCACCCTACTTTGTGGGGCAGCAAGCAGCCCCAGAACTTAACAATTGTGGAGCTGCAAGAAGCCCCTGGGATGCAGCACAGCATAAAACTGTCATGGCAAGGGGAATTGTCAGGATTGCAGTTGCTAACCGATGCGGTTACGTGACTTCTCACTTTATAACCACATCACTTAATGATGGAAATTCTAGTCCCAGTTGTGGTTGTAAGTTGAGAACTACCTGTATGTAGCTCAGGGTTGAACTGTGGAGTCTTTGCTGCACTCTGAGCTTGGTTGTTTGCTTGCAAACATTTTATTATCTGACTAGGTAACATCATCAGTGCTAGTAAGTGTCTGCAAGCAAGCAAACATCTGTAGGCAAACAACCAAGCTCAGAGAGCACTAAGGACTCCACAGTGGTAGAACTCTTGTTACTGTATAATTCCCCATAAATGAGTGACTTATTGCCTGAGGCATAAGACACTTTATAATTAGGTATATCAGACCAATTCTTTCTATAGCTTTGTAAATTCTCCATAGTATTATTCAGATTTAGCTGTATTTTGTGTACTGGCTAAACTGATGTAGAAGAATGGTAAAATGAAAGGCTGGCCTTGAGAGAACAGAACTAGCAAAGTGATTGTGGTGCAAGGCAACATCACATGTAGTTATTTTTTTATACTCATAACAACTGTAGAGATGTTCACATGGGTTTATTGATTGAACTACAAGGAAATATCAATCTGATCAGAACTAACATCCATTGAGAAAGTATGTTACCTATGCACACCTTTTGCTCAAAACAGCAACAGACTGTAATAGAAGCCATGTACCTTAATTAAATGATTGTTGTGAGATGTGAATACAGAGGCTTAGCATGAAATCCAAGACTAGCCATTTACCAATGGGAGGATCAGCACTGGAAGAATGGATATTTCTTCCAGCCCTTGCTGGAGATGATGGGGGACTCTTCAGGGCAGATTTGGAGGAAATGCATATAAAGGAGAGAGAAAAGAAACCCTGTTACAAGATAAATGGTGTTGCTTTTACATCAGACACCATGGCTGGAATAATGAGGAATGCTGCCTCATTCACAGCAGCAAAATGGGGACACTTTAAAATGATAGACTCTTTGAATGTAATTATAAGGAAGGAGTTTTAAGGCTGTATACTTTACATGTATTAGCTACATTTTAAAAATGTTTTCTTGCGTCTGAGTATATGAGATTGAACTGGGATCTATGAATCTTTCTTTCAGTAGACTACATTTACAGATTTTTTCCCCCACTATTCATCACATTTAAATAAGGCTCTGCTTATAATTTACACACTGGCTCAAAAATAATCACTGAATGCATTAATATCTTATATGCCATTGAAGGTCCTTGTCTGCCTATTTTATAACAGTGATTTTATTAAAAATTACAATTACAAAGATAAAAACTAATAAAAAGAAAAAATAGACAGTGCAGAAAAGAAAAAAATAGAAAAATAGAAAAGGAAGAAAAATAAGAATATAGTAAATAAAAAGAAAATAAATATATAAAGAAATTACTTCCCCCTTCATCACAACAAGTATAAACAGTTTTAGTAACTTATCACCTTCTCTTAAAATAGAACAAATTATCTGTTATTCCCATATCCTATCTCTTATCTAGAAACAAATCCTTAAATCCTCGTTTCAGACCTGATGGATAGCAAAAGTCCATTAAGGGTTACCAGAGATAACAACATATCTATTTTAACCTGGATCAAATAAACCAATTTTTAATTGTAATCTTTAGTTCCTTCTAGTTCCCTCTAGTGTCCAACTTTCAAAGTCCCATTCTATCATGTTTTTCGTAAAGAAATTCAAAACAACAGCTTTTTCCCATGGGAAGGAGTTTTATAATTAATTCTAAAATTTAATTTCAAATCCATCTAGACCCTTAGTCTATTTGTGACTTTCCAAAATCAAAGTTCTAATCACCCTTTTGCTGTTTATTCCCCCCCCCCCAAATTAAATCCTTAAACTTGTATTTAAAATTTCTTTCATTAAGGATTGAAGGAACCTCACCTGGTGTTTTCAGACTTGTCGATCCAAAGGTTCTCAATAGCTGAAGAGCAGTTAACAAGCAATTTCTGGAAGTTATTAGAAAAGGAAGTATGCGAACTTAGTGTCCTTTTGAAGGAGCTGACTATGGTTTGAGCAATATGGCTATTCCCTCATCTCCCAGAACTCTAAACCCACCAGAGGCCTCTGTCTTGTGGTCTCCTCATGAGGAGCAACTGTCTGGAGCACTTGTGGGTGATCTCAAGTCTTCTCCTTGTCTGGAGAGGAATTACAAAAAGCTGGTCTACTCGCCAGCTCTTCATTTCCACCACAGTCGTCAGCTCTGCATTTAGCAGAGCTGTCTTCAGTTCACCATTTCTTCCCTGGAAGTCTAAGATCCTTGTCTGCCTATTGATTCTTGCATTCATTTATTTTAAAGACAACCAGAGTGGTTTACTAGTTAATGCTAAGCTAAGTCAGTGGTGTCTGGGTTCCTAATTCTGCCATGATCATGAAATTCATTTTGTGATCATAGATCTGTCATTTAGCTATCATTCAGCTTAAAAATCTCAGAAGACTGTTGTAAAATAAGAACGAAGTGGGAACCCTCTAACACATTTTAGAGGAAAAGGCATTTTTCTAGTTTCTTTTGCTTTTAAGAAAAGGTTAAATTTCTGTGAGAGAAGTTTAAAAGTTTAAGAACATGTTTCATTTCACAAAAAATCTGGCTATACTTAATACCCAATAGCCCCATCTTGGAGATAGTTAGCGACATGGAGGAAGGAATAAGATCTGGAAGTCAGGTGCATGCTAGCTGAACACCAGCAACCCTCTTGTCTCATCTAAGATTACTCTGGGCAGTCATTTACCAGGAATTTTAAGAAGACTTGGATTAGATCTGACACAAGTAGAAATTACTAAACTTTACGCAGAGAATTTTACTTGAAAGAACATCACCCACAGCAAACAGAACTGTGGAGCTGAATCCAATCTTTCCTACTGCTCCTCATGCCAAACCTGGAAGAAAACATTGTAAATAATGCTCTCCATTTCTTGCACCCTGCAGTAAACCATGAAACATAGTCTTTTTGCAGTTTAATATTTGGCTCTCCTGATGGAGTCACAGCTTTGAGCCAACCATCTTTGGGGCCACTCTCTGGGTTTTTCCTGCTGTTAAATAAAGCAAAAAAAAGAGTAGACTGAGAATGAGGGTTCTGTGGTATTCTTGTAGAAAGGTTAGAATGCAATGAGTAACAGTATCTCCTAAGAATGGTGTCATTCTCAGAGAATGTTTGTTACTGATCTAAACATAGAATTTGCAAAAAAAAAAAAAACAACCCTTCATATTGCAGTGAGGTACCTTTTGCAGCAGGAGAGCTGAAGCTGATATCAACTTGGAGGTACACATCCTCTATTATTTCTATTAAACCAAGTGACAAATGGGACTTGATCAAGACATGGGGATTGTTTTTGTTATTGTTTTCATGATTCTCCCCAGGCTAAGACATTCTCCTGTGAACTTCGAGATTCTTTCAGACTCTTCCATCTGCTCTTCTGGCTTCACTCATGTAGGCTACATCTGAACCACACAAAACTGCCTTTCCAAGCCTGATGCCCTCAGATAATTTGAGACTATAATTTTCCAAATTCCTGGATGGCAATGGAATTCCCACCTACCCATTGGATGTATTGCGTGGGTGAGAAACCTGGGAATTGCTGTCCCTACACATCTGGAGCACACTGAATTGAGGAAGGTTGTTACTGTATTTCTGATGGCAAAAGTCTGAAAATGAAATCCTTAAAGGGTTTAGCATATTTACATATTTGAAGGACCCCCTTCTTTTACAAGAATTGACAGCCAATTGCAATCACTATCTGAAGACTTAGTTTGCAACCCAAAGCGATGCAATTAAACTCCTCTTTGGTCTTTATGAGAATCAGGTACTTCCTCAGTTTATCAAAATGAGTTGCAGTGTGTATCATTTATTCTTAGCTAATATTAGAGGACAGAATGTAGAATTTGAAATCAACTATTTGCATAAACTGAGGAAGCAGCTAGTGCAACAAATTGCTTTCAGACATTATCTTGACATTCTTGACTGAATGGTTCATGGAAATATGATTTCTAGGCAATAAGGTAGGAAGAGGAGGCTGTTTACAGAATGATGCTTTAAATTATTTTTTTAATATAATTTTTATTAAAGCTTTTAAACAAGAAGCTAAAAACTAACACAAAGTCATATAAAGCAAGGAAGAAGAAGAAAAAAGAAAGAAATCAAAGAAAAAGAAAAAGAAAAAAAGGAAAAAGGAAAAAATAGAAAAGACAAACATAAAGAAGTGGCTTGAGTGATGCTTTAAATTAATTTGAATGCATACAACCTAAAAATAGGGCAAACAAATTCTAATTAATAAATCACCTTGATAGCAAGGGCTGAAATATTGATCAGCACCATTAAAGAGCCTATGTTTTAGAAACCTAATGTGAATGACAAGCAAGCCATATATAGACAGAAACAGAAGAGACAACATTTGTTCAGAACGTCCCTTTCAATGTCTAGAAGAATGATATGGTATGAATTTTCAGCATTCAAATGGTGTGGGGGAATAAAAACAAGCCTGCCACTCCCATTACTGTATATACTGTCAAAAATTATTTCATTCCTGAAATTTCTCTCTACTGTTACCCCATGAAGTTTCTTCTCATTGTCAGCTGTTTCAGTTCAGCTCTAAATACAGACACTTCTCTTCTTATAGGTATATTTTAAGCAGTCTATATTATGGTATCACAAATAACTTGATCAGATAATTATATATGTGCAGGTCTAGGGGTTTAATATTAAACTTGTGACGTTCCCAAGCCTAGGAATCATATTTTGAAAATGTTCAGGTTTGTATGACCCTGTAGGAGACACTTCTCAGTGCTGTGCAGAATACCTGGGGTGTCAAGAGGGTGATCACAACAGTGCATTCAAAGGTCTGCCTGTTTTTTATAGGTGTTACATATGCCATTGTGGTGCCATGTTGACTTTTTGACCATAACCTGCAGACACCTGTGCAGAATACAGTGGTTTCTTTAATCAAAAATGTTTCAAACTGGGCAAGGTCTGTTTGCCTACATATAAATCTAAAGATGAAATCGTCTATCACCTTTCTGATTTCAGCCTAAGTAGGTGTGGAGCAATTACAGGAACAGATTAAAGAATTCCTAAATAATTTGATTAGCTGCCCAAGTCAGTGTGACATTTAGTTATGAAGGGGAGAGGGGAAAGATTACATAGAAAGAAAACCCAACGTATTGTTATCAAAATTAATTGGCTTTTTTAAAAAATGCAAAATACAAGGAATGTTGTGCAATATTGCTTGTTTGTGGATGTCAGAATATATTACACAGTTCATGTTACACTAAAACAACCCTTTTGACTCATCAGATATAGAACATATCAGCTCTTGTTTCTCCAGCCATTACATCATTTATAAAATAACTGAATTGAAATGGAGTCAGAGTAAAAATTTCCCTGCTTGACAGTCCTTGTGGAGACAAGATATAAATAAGACTGCCAAACATGGTAGATCTTGTCAGTCAGATACAATCAGTTCCAATAGTCTGTAGTCCAGAATGGAATGACAGTTCCTTCCCCACAACATTTCATCATAAATGGTACTGAAAGATACTTGACTGAAATGCAACATGAAGTCAGATTTTGTAGTTAAAATATTATTTTGATCTGAAGACAACATTGAACAAACCAATTAATGTATGTGACACACCTCTATATTCCAATACAGTAATGCCCCCAGAATATTAAATATGATGGCCAGATCATCTCTTTCCTTCTCCTTTACACATTTGCAATTTAAACTTTGCAACACAATAACTTTTTTTTCAACTCTCTTCTTTGGTATTTCTACTAAACAAAATCTGATCTAAAGGTAAGATGTTCTTTCCCATAGTGTAAAACTCACTAACAATTGATAACATATATAGCGAAATTGATGGATTTTATAACATTTATTTATTTGAATAAGTGTGTGTGAGTATTATATCCTCAGTCTTTTCAATAACCTCTGAGCTTTTCTTTCATTTCTGGCTCCACCAGCAACTGAGCTTCCCAAAGGCTTTGATCCAGTCCCATCACACTACTTAGATCTACTTGATAAAACTCTTTGCTCTTCCCCAAAGACCAGACTTGAGGATCTCATCTTCCAGCAACATAACGTTCTTTCTTCTTGACCTTCTTTCTGTGAGTTTTCTTGGCACATCAGGATATTTGCCATTGTTTCCTTCCTTGCAGGGCCTCAGTGGGTAGGATGGTTACAGACTCACTCATATTTCATCTTGGCCCTATGACAGTACTAACTGCATTGCTGCTTGCAGAAAGCCTTACACTTTTCATACTTGCCTTGTCACAGTGTTGTCTTTGGATTTCTGTGGCATGGAAGATATTATTTCCAGTTCCCAAACACTAGATATTTCCTTTCTGATCTATTTTACCTTCTGCTCTTTTTTTCTTTTCCATCTTCCTGATATGCATTGGTGTGCATAAGTAATAATGCACTGGTGTGCAAAACTAGCTAACTATAGGAGGGATAGTTCTACCAAAGACCAACAATTTCACTCCTGTTATCACTCTACACAGAGGTTTGGAAAAAGAATATAAAGATGCAAAGCATCCTATAAAACTACAGAAGAAAAAAAAAAGGTCATCCTCAGGAAAGCTTAATTTACAAGTCGAGGAAAAGTTTAACTCCTTCCAATGAATGGCACTTGATGGATTAGTTGTAATTAAATATATTAGACAATATATGCATTTTCTATGGAAACATTCAAGAATTGTTGAAATATTCAGCCATTGTTGAATGCCAAATGAGGTGGCAGCTACTTCAAGAAAAATAAGACGGGAAGCAACTGTTTACAATGTTATCACAAGCTGAGCTGGGATCAAACTCAACTAAAGAAAATTACAGATCACCGACTGAAAATGAGAATATAAGAAGGGCAGAACAGCTATAGAAGCTAATCGTAAAGACTTGGTTGGGTTACCTAGTGGAAATCCAAAGCATCCAACAACACTAAATTATAGTGAAAACAACAAAACTAATTGAAATGCTGTAACTTCATCAACTCCATCCATATTGTTAAGATAAATCCAATCAGCCTGAATCAAAGTCAAATGCCAGCATGAATAAAGACATCTGAACTTCCCTTTCAAAAGAAGGAATGGTCAGTTTCTGCTGGACCTCCCTGGGAAACAATATGTAAAATAAAATTTAAAAAGATATTTTTAAATGACAGTTAGAAATATGGTTCTTCAGAACAATCTGAGTAGAATGCCTCTTTTGGCTGACTTCCTTTAAAATACTTTTCAGGAATCCTAAACACTTTAATCCAACCTTTTGGGGGTGGGGGAGGGGAAGATGTTTAAGTTACTTTTTCCAGATGGCTTTTTAAATGCTGCATTATTAACAACTGTTTCATTTTTCAAATATAGAAAAAGTGTGGTAAATTCCCATTTGTTACATGAACATGTCAGTTCAGTTCATCCAATCTTCAGAGAGAAGCACTTCTATTTTAAAGGCTGTGCTTGAGTGTATGTTATGCATTTGCTTGACCAATCCATTTGACACAAGCCTCAAAGTAATATTTTGACATCAAAGCTCTTCTACATGAATAATGCATCTACTAAGTGCAGGGAGTCAGGGTCACCATGTAGTTCTGGCCTTTTGCTCAGATGTGGAAATCGTAATGACATATTTTATAAGTGCATTCCAAATCAAAGAAAACAATGTAGGGATCACAGAGAGGACAACATTTCAAAAAGCATAAAAAAGAGAGGTGATCTCTTTGGGAGGAAACATGTCAACTTATAAAGCCCAACTAGATCTTCACTTAGTCTCTTTTCCATCATGTACTTCAACGTCATTTTGATTTTTTACAAATCATCCAACATGCAAGAAATTAAAACTACTTCTCTAATTTCTTGTTCCTATAAGCCTGCCAAAAACCTCAACTCTCTTCCCCCCCCCCCTCCTCCTCCTCCTGGTTATTATTGGCATGTTGTAAATATATCAGTGTGTCAGTGGCTATTACCAGATAATATTTTTTTATTTTTTTTATTAGATTTTTATAGCCACCCATCTCAACAAGTGACTCCATTTTTATTTATTTGTTAGTTGCAGGGCAACGATGCCTCTGATAGATTGTATTACAGAATAAGCATAAGCAAAATCAGCTGGTTTACTACAAGTGATAGGATGAAATGAAAGTATGGCTGAATGAAGCTCATCACACTGGAGGCAAAAAAGATGTAACACTGAGATGCAGAAGAGAAACAAGAGGGCATCAAATACCATTGGCAGATTCGAGAACTATATTTGGCTGCCTTGAATGTCAGTCTTTGAAAAAAAAAGAAATACTAAAAGATTATTCACTGGTACTTTTGTTTGCAGGCCATCCTTTTGGGATGTACATTCTTCAGTCCATCGCTTAACTCAAGCACTTAGTACTTTTTCCATCATAGTATGACTGTGAGGTGTCCCAATGGCCTACGATTGAAGTCGGTATTCATCTAGAATGGGGGCAATTCACTGCAGTTTAATTTTAGCAAGATGGAGTTTCTGTAGGTAGGTTTTTAAGTTTATGTTCCCAGCTGCAGGTTTTTCTACTGTGCCAGGAGGCTGTGAAAGAGTCACCGTTATTGAACCTATTTCTTTCCCCTTTGGTGCCCCTGGTAGCTTGAAATCATCCTCAGCATTATTTTGCTATTACCTTTTTGGCACACTATGGCTTTTTTAGGCACAACAACAACAACAGCAGCATTGGATGTTCTCCTCTAAGAGCTCTCAGAACTTTTAAAAGGACCTGAGCAAAGGGCATGTGAAGTAACTCGATAGGTCAGCTGACATCTAATTTTACATTTAAATTAAATAAAAAGGGAAGACATTATATAAATATCACAGAACAAAGCTAAAGGAAAAAGGAAAGAACCATGTCTCTTATATAACGCCCCCAAAAATATAATACCCTGCCTTCCCACCCCTGCCACCCACCAATCATGTTATGTTCAACTCTCAGCTCAGTTGGAGATCCTGTGGAAATTTTGTCCTGATGCCTGAAGGCTGTTTAGGCTGGATGGAATAAAGCAAGCTAAAGCTGCACCCACGAAAGACACAGTTGTTGTTTGACCCCCACAGCTCCATCAGCTCCAGCACTGTTTCTCAATGGGGTAGCATTGCCTCTGACATAGATTTGGGGGTCCTCCTGGACTCACAACTACTGCTGGAAAGGCCTTTGCCCAGTTCTATCTGATGCACTGTTTATGGCCTTACCTGGAGCAAGAAGACCTTGTTACAGTGATTCATGTTCTCACCACTACTTGTTTGTATAATGCAATGTACTCTTTACATTGCAGTATACCAGGCAGGCTTTGAAGACCACTCAGAATCTGCAATTGGTCCAGAATGCAGTAGCTCATATCCTGTCAGGTACTCAGCCCTATGACCATGTTACATCAATTCTGTGGGCCCTGTACTAGTTGTCAATAGGTTTCCAGATATAACCCCAAGTGCTGGTTTCAAGCTGTTAAGCCCTGGGTACTTTCAGGATCAACTTTTTCAACTGAATTTGATCCATCCAAGGCACCTCTCCTGGCAGAAGTTGTGGGCAGTGCCCAGTTTCTAGGAAATGAGTGGGACCAAGGCTTTGAAGAAATGTTCCTTTGAGATTGCCCAAGGCTTCTGGAATGGCCTCTCCCTGGGCTCAGAATTGGCCCCATCAGTAACATATTCCTGGGAGCTAATTAAAACTGAGTTACCCCTGAAAGCTTTTGGGTGTTAATTGTGATATTGTTAGGGAGGTAATTTTAATTAATTGACTTATTTCATAAATTTTACTGTGGACATTTTAATTGTTGTGCCTTTTACCCTTTGGAACATCATTCCCCCTGAGGTAAGACTGGCCCTGACACTATTGGCATTAAGGAAATCCCAGAGAACATGATTTTTCAAGCTGGCTTGGGGAGACCACAAGATGGTTACACTATGAGTAGGATTCTCCTGCGATCTTATTTATATTTGTGTTTAATCATTGTTTTTATTTGTTTTTACTGTTTGTTTCATTGTACACCATCCATAATTACGTTTCTGAGATGGGCAGCTATATAAATCAGATAAATGACTAAATAAACACCTGTTGAAAATCACCAAGAGTTGTGAGATGTGGAGATATGTAAATTTAATAAATAAATCAGTAGTAACCCATGTTTCCCATAATCACATAATACATACTGCATGACTTGCTTTAAAAAACAGAAACATATCCTTTGGGAATATTCACAAGTTCCTAATCATATATTTTCTGCTTATTATCTATAATATGTAGAAAGTAAATAGAGCACAGCACAAGGGCTGTGCTTGGAGAAGGGTAGCACAAAGACACCGTTTTCTCGGTTTCCTAAGATACAGCACTTTAAATTTTTTTACCTTCCTATCTTATCAATAAATATAAGGAAGCAAGAAAAATTCAGATTATCACAGTAATACCACACTGTGATACAGAAATAAAAGAAGCAATATTTTCCTGTCTGCCAAAGATCTGGACCCATTACATTGAACTAGCATCTGCTGATGGAATAACCATGTAATCTCACCAGCAAAGATGGAAATGAAGTGACCTGTACCTCAGCAGAAGCATTTGAAGTAAAGTTACAAGGTATTAACTTCCACAGTGAGTACAACTTACTTACTTACTTACTTATTTATATTCACACTTTATAGTGTTTACCATGCAGCTTTCTCCTAGAATGAGGCCTGTCACTGTAGAAGAATGCATTTATAGCCCAGCAACTCAGTAGCACTGTATTTAAGGGTCAAATTTTCTGTAAAGGGGTTTATAACTTGTCTTGCTAAATTACAGCATTGCACCTTTCTCCTTCCCTACCAAGTATGAGTTGGTTTAAAAAGAGAAGGGGAAGGATGGCAAGTCCCACTGAACTCAGCAGATGGTACTTTTCAGGAAAGTGCTACTTTTTGCAACAAATGATAGTCCAAATGGGAAGATGAAGAGATCAGTTGAGAGCGCCTCTGTTACTTCCAAAATTATGGCTGCAATTGTAAGAGCTGGCAGAATCAGAGAAATGAGTACAACTCTTTCCATAAACCCATCCTCCACAAGGCCTCATAGGAATTTTATTTTTCCATACAGGTGTGTACCTACATCTACTATTGTGAGCAGGAAGGGGATGGCAATTCTTTTGCACAAAATTTTAAGAACCACTTGGATGTTGGGGTATTGGATATCCTGTGCATTTTTCTCTACTACTTCTTTTTCCAGGGTTTGAAGTGGCCTTTGCTTACTTCAAATTTGTGCTGAATCCTGGTGTGATTTAATCCTTCATTCTGGATATTCTGTGTGCCGGTTTTCAATTCCTACTTTTATCCTATGCATTAGTCTCCAGTCTAAAATGGTCTTTGCTTAATTGTTGCATAAGACTCTAAAAGTTATCACACAAAACCAAACCCAGAAGAAAAAAAAAGTGGATTTTAAACCTAATTATAATGCGTTTCCTGAGATTCAGACAAAACAAAAATCAGAGCAACTTATTGAAGACAACATAACATTTAGAGATTAATGTGGTGGTTGCTCCAGCCAATAAGTGGGTTGGATCTCCTCATCTATTCTGCTTTAAACTTCCTGACAGAAGATTGTGAGGAATTGTCTGCAGATGAATCAACATAGGTTTAAGATAAAATTAATTGATTCATCCTTATCACAACCTAGTAAATATTATCTCATATTGGGTGGTAAGAAACAGCAGTTGTTATAAGATCAAATTGCAGAGAAGAAAGTACCTGAAGATATTGAAAGCTTCTCAGCCCATAGTTCTTCAGTGGTGAACCAGCCATCTTTTATTAATAGTTAGGCTCAATCAATCAGTCTGACCATTCAGCAAGGTTATAGCCTTAACTTATCAACCAACCAATTACTTTACAGCATTAGTAGTTTTTATTTCACAGCATCCTGACCCTTTGGAACCTCTTGCTTATTCCCTATATGTAAGCAAATTTGAAGAACGATGTGCATTTTTCTTCTTTGTCATGTTTATGTGTATACAAAAATCACATTCTCCAGAGAGAGAGAAATAATTCAGGCACAATATGCTAGTATAAATTATTCATCCTGTGTAAAAGTCCGTTCTTGCAGGAGGAAATAATTCATTTCTTCAGACTCAAAAGCTTCCTGACAATGCAGAGGTCATAAGCATATCTTTGTACCTGTGCATCAAAAGCTTTTGCATTGCATTTTTGAAAAGAAGAGAATAAAATAAAGAACATTTCCTTAGAGTTGCCAGACATGGGTGAATGGTAAATGGCAGAATTAAAAAGATGCAGATAGAAATGTTTGAAATCCCCATATTTTTGCCAGTTTTACTCAATTTTTTAAAAGATGCAACAATATTTTGACTTTTAACTTAAGTGGCAGAAGTATAAATATGTGTCCCTCCCACCTAAAGCAATCACTTCTGAATTGGGGCAAGAAATACATGGATTTAAAGAAGTAATAGCTTTGATCAAGATCCCTTACATGAGTGGACGGCACAAACACCACTGATCCCTCACACTTATAGTGATTTTCAAACTTGGCAACTTTAAGATGGGTAGATGCCAGCTCCCAGAATTCAGCATGGTGGCTGGGGAATTCTGGGAGCTGAAGTCCACTCATCTTATAGTTGCCAACTATAGCAGGTCTACATTGCCTTAGATTCCAGAGTTTCAGAGTTCAGAGCTTTTCCTAAAGCTGCTGCCACATTATGAATTTTTAATGTGACAGAAGAGGGAAGTATATTAAATATCTTTAATTTGATTTAAGATTTTTTTCCCCTGGTCCAATTAATTCTCTGTTCTGCCCCAATCCCTGGCATTTTTTTTTTTTTATTTAAAGGATTTATATGGCTGTTCACCATACAATAACCCTTGGCAGCTTGCAAAAAGAGCAATAAAAGCATAAAACAATGAAACCACCATCAAAAAGACCATTCCTGGCACTCATTCAAAAGCCAGGAGCAGTCCTCAGCCCAAATCAGGTTACATATTCCTGTGTCTCCATAACACCATGCCAGAGGACTTTGTGGTTTCCTGAGCTGCCATTTGCAATCTTTCAGGGAAAGCAGTGGGAAAACCACTGGAACAATCCGTCTGCACACGAGGAATTCATGCTTCTTTGGATTCATTCCAGAGATTTCTTCAGCAAATAAGCCAAGAGCCTAAAATTAGGAAAGAACAACGGCTGACATTTACCACAAATAGCAAATTTGGAAGAAAAGTTGAGAAATACAAGTGTCTGTGTACTTACTCCTCATATATGATATTCATTATATGTAAGGAATATAAACATGAGCAAGCCTGAAGAGATTTCACCAGTTCTTCTGAAATCCAACCTATGTTCCCTGCCTAAAATTCAAAAGTGTTGCTTGAGAAGAAATCTTCAATTGTCTTCAAACTTTCACGTTAGATGGAATTCTGTGGCTACTTCAAATAGACAAAAGCTTTCTGAGAATTTAAACTAAGACTAAAAATAATAAAAGTTTGAGTATGTTTTCATGTATTTGTTTCCATACAGATAGCTTTTACTCAACCAGAGCTTTCAAGGCTCTAAGTTAATGCAGGCTTAATCATTCCTAACCCCCCTAACTTCTCTTTGCTCCTCTATTGTGAAGAAATCACATTTTCAAGCATCAAGGAATGTCACGTAACAGAGAATGTGGTACTCTTCCCCAGACACAGCATCTTTCACCATCGTATTTGTTTTTGTAGGCAACCCTGGTCAGGAATTCTCACTTGTACACAGTAAACAATTCTTCAACAGCATTAACTTGTTCTATATCATGTTACCCCCTGAGAATCATCACACTGATTGTGACAGGATACAATTGTGATAAACAAAGAAAGCTCAACCCTGCCACTTCAAAAAACTTTACATTCATTATTTGCCACTTTTAACCCTCTAGCAAGTTGGGAATTTTGCTACAGTATTCATGTTTTTACACTGTTTAGAAAAAACAAAATAATGTAAAGCAAATCTCTCCTTATGTGAGGCCATCATTTCACAGAATTAGCACTGAACTGGGACTCATAGGAGTATAAAAAGCCATTTTCATCCTCTTTAAGTCCATTTGGAATATAAGTACAGAAAGGCACAAGCCCTCAAATCAGAGCAGCAAGCTGATGGTTAGGATTTAAAACAATCATTACAATCAAGTGTTGCTCTTTTTAATTTGGGAATTTAGGTCACAGCACCAAGTGTTGAAGTTCAATGCTCTAAACCACATCCACTTTTTTATACAGTCAGAGTTGTGATGGGGGAGAGAGAGTGGATGGCATCTCTGTGTCTGTTATAATGAGCAGGGACTGGCATTGTGAAAAATGAGCATGCACCCAGTGCCTGATAGATTAAAAAGTAGATGATGTCAAAATAAAGAAAAGTATGTAAGGTGTCAGCCTTCATAAATAATCCATGTCAGAGCAAAACAGAAGAAAGATGTACTCTTCATCTTAGAGTCAAGGAAAAATAGTTGCTGGGTGTCAGTGACAGACTCACAACACTGCTTGATAATGCTTCTTGTAACTATAGAGCCCCAATTACTTTGCAGTGACTATTTCTGAAATATTATAGATACAACTGCCTTGCCCTGACCCAAATGAAACATCAGACATTTTTATGTACATCCAGATTACCCTCCAAGGAGAGGCAGCAGAGAATTCCTGTGATGGGAAAGAGGGAATCTCAGTCAAGCCTTGTCAGGCTGGCAAAGTCAAGAAATGAGAGCTATTGTGATCCTGGGAAAGATCTTTATTGTTAGTTGACTATTGTTACAGATTCTGGATAGCCTGCCAAAGTAACTCTCCAAGTCAGCTTATACCTAACTTAACTAAGGTAGAGTTGCCCTGAGTCTCCTTCTTATGGTTCCCCTTCCCCTGGGCTGAGGCATCTCTTTTACAATGGTCTTCTTTCCTCCTTCACTTTCTCAGAGTCTGTTAGACATGACATTATAAAAACACTGGGGACCTAGACTGGCCATAGCTATGGGTAGATATATCTGGCAAGTTTTCATGGACATATTGATACTCTTTTCTTAACATATCATTTTCTGGAGCAACTTTTCCTAATGTGGTTTTGTGCCCTTTCCTCCTCCAATATGCATCTCTGTACCTTTTCTAATTAAAAAAACTACAACTCCAAGTTCAGAAAAATGTAAATTTTAAAAAACACAGTCAATTCATTAAAAATTAAGATGGATGTTCTCATCCATCCCTAGCTCTTGCTTGGACAGTATGGATTTGTCAAATTTCATTTTTTAAACAGTAAATATGTATGAAGAGGGAATATTAACAGCATAGTGTGTATGATGAACAAGTATTAAGAATTCAAAACCGAGTTATAAAAATATTTCCAAAGCAGCGACATAAAATACCCAAGATGTTTTCCTTTGAATGTAGTTACCCAAAATAAGAACTCTGGATTTTTCCACTTCCATACATTCAGTCTGATAGTTTCAAAGTGACTGGTAAATCATCTTCCTTTGGGGAAGGATGCTTAAAATTTGCAATATCATGGCCCCACAAAAAGAACGGCGGAAAGGGATTTCTGCAACCCCTCCCCCTTGAATAAAATGAATGACTTCATCGTTGGCAAAGACATTGATATAACTCCTACTTTTAATAATTACATTTTAATCTACCTATCAAATTAAACAATATAGAACTTTAAAACTTTATAAATTTAAACTCTTCCACTAGAAATAAAGAAACAAAAATTAAATCCATATTTTAATGAGAGGGATGAGCTTGCTTACTTTCACACAACCCTGAAATCTGGGTTTCATTTTGAAGGCAGCCACTCTCATTCACCAAGGTGAGGGGAAGAAGGAAAATGGTGTTTCCTCGCTTTCCTTAAACTGCTCTTAAAATACTGCAGCTTCCAAAACACTGACAGAAAGTTGTCTTTGGAGCATTCTCTCCCAGCCTAACCCTTCTTCCCCTCCATCAAATTCTCTCTGCAGAGTGAGGACCAGGTCAGATGGTCAAAGGTTTGCATCGGAGTCTCTAGCCCTCCTGGCACGATTACTCCTCCTTTGGAAAGCAAATGCAGTGAGTGAAAAATAAAATGAAAAGGACACTCAGACTTCATACAGTGTTCTGGAACCAACATGTTCCTTTGCATTTAGCATATTTTTGCATCCAGCTGATAAGCCACTCTTTTGAAAAGGACTTGCAAGGAAGGTGACTCTCCGTCAATTGTCTCACAACCCCCCTGGGATTGTGACCCACACTTTCAGAATTGCTGCCTCAGGAAATCCCTCCTTATAACTAATCTATTCTAATACCTTGCAACTCTCTTAACATCTTCCTGCTAATTCCTTCTGGAGTTTTAAAAAAGATTTAGCAAGTTTACTTTCCAAGTTACATTGCTAACTTTTGTGTTTACGGTTTTGAAAAATACAGCTTTTCTGTTTCAGGGGAAACAGGCAGTTGGTGGATATTTCCAAGACTGATATATCCCATCTAGAAACAGAGAGGCCTCTAAAAAACTGCAAGGAACCACAGATCATGATCTGAAAATTGCTGAGCTGGAGGAAGGAATGAGGGTATAGGTGCAAGAATATTGTTGTTGATTTTTTAATAATTTTTATTGAAGATTTTAATCATAATAACAAAAGCTAAACTCAAAAAAAGGAGAAATAGAGAGAACAAACAAAAAGTGCAAAGAAAAAAAGAAAAAAGAAGAAAAAGAAGAAAGTAAGATAAAGAAAAACAAAGGAGATATTTAGAAAAGAAAAGAGAAAAAGTTACAAAGAAATGTCTTCCAGTCTTCTTAACAACAGTTATAAATCCATTTATATTTTACCCTCTCTCTCTTAAGGTTACATCATAATTTTCTTCTTTCCATAATCTACCCTTTCTAATCATCAAATCCAAAAATCACAAGTTCATTTTTTTTCTTTTTTCAGCAAAAAGTCCATAAGGAGTTTCCAGTCATTAATAAATGTAGTAGTTAATTTTGCTGTCTCTTCTAGTTCCATCATCTTCACCAACCATTCCTCCATTGTGGGTATTTCAAAGCCTTTCCATTTTTGTGCAAGTCTTACCTCCTTGTTTTGTAAAATCCACCAACTGTCTTTTCTCTTTGATGTCAAACCATCAACATTCCCACAAAGGTCTATTTGTTTAAATAATGGCAAAAGCACCTTCACCAAAATGTTAATATTTCAGATTTATACAGTTCCCTTTATCCATTTGAATAAACATTTTTACTTTTTAAGTCAAAATCTTATTAAGCTCTTTGCTGTTACGTATTTTAAACTTTTTAAAAAATATTATTTCCTCTTTGTTTTACTTTCTGTAATTCGGAAGGAAGGCTGACTCACCAGTGGTTGTTTTCTTTATTCCGCTATTTCAAAGACCTCTCTTCAACTTTAAATTGATTATATCCAAAAGTGGCTAAGAAAGTGAGGGTTTGGTTAATGTCTTTTAAAAGCCTGCACTGCAGGTGCAAGTGTGCAGTATCTCCCTCATCCTCCAGCCGCTCTACTCACAAGAAGACCACAAGACTTCCATCCCCTGGCCTCCTCATGAGGATCAGCTGTCCAGGGTGCAGGTGGGCAATCTCTCGGTCTCTCCTTTATCCAGAAAGACATCACCAACCAGAAACCACTCCCAGCCACCATTCACTACCGCGGTGCTGTCTCTGCTCTTTTGGAGATGTCTAGTCCACCACAGAATCTCACTCAGAAGCTGAATGTTGTTGATTATGATGATGATCCTCATTTCCTCCTCTTCCTCCTTCAAGATGTATTTTTTATCATGGAAGAGCAACAGCAGATTTATGGATTTTGAAGAATTATGTTAGTGGCAGCAACCAGGGGGCTGCTGCTGTTACTGAGCACAAACGCTTGCAGCTTTAAAACAAATTATAATGGAAGAGTGACTAATAAACATCCCTCATGCCTGCCCCCAAATGATAAGCCAACTGACAAAAAATATCTTTAAGTAAGTGTTCTTCCAGCTTTGTTGTGAGAAACCCTCTTTCTTTGCTTCATGGAAGGGTCAGCTTTGAGTTAGGATACCTGGAAATCTCCAAAATGGTTCTGCTACCAATGCTCATTTTTATTGGCTGTTTTCCAAAGTCTCCTGAGTAGTATTTCTCTTAAGGAGAAACCTCCAAAGTCATTGCAAAGTTTTGCTTTAAAAAAAAAAAATCTACTGACAATTCTAGTAACCACAGGTGATCAATTTTTCCTCCTGTGTAGAAAGAGTTACTTTATAGGGAATGCTGTGCTGCTGAGAAGCAGATCACAACAACAGTATAGCTCGACTGCTCACCAACAGGATTTTATGATTCCCAGGCAGAAATGTGGAGGATTCTCGTAACCAAGCTGTTTGGGCTACCTCTGAATTCTTTTGATGCTTCTCTTCTACAAGAATTCATGTTTTCACTGTGACATGGTCTTTAATGTGGCACCTCTACCCTGAACATATTTCTCGTTTGTGATTGGCACCGAAGAAAAAAGTCTTAAACAACTAAGTAATAAGCACTGAGAAATCTTAAGTTTAAACCACGCTTCAAGTACTACTGCCTATATGTAACATTCAAAGTGCAAGAGGGCTTTGCCAAAACGCCTCTGTAATCATTTTTGACTCAGTCCGGCTGATGAAGATTATAGTCATTTTGTAGTTCTGAAGTGCAGCTCCCAGGTAATCCATAAAATAGAAAAAGCCACAAGGAGTCCTGCAAAATGAAGATAATGTACTCTTTTTGTTATTTGTACCACTTAAACTGTAATCTTATTCTCCTCCTTCTACGCCCAGTTCTGAAGTGGTGATCACATTCAGTATAGGGCCCTTTACCCTTAATCACAGGAGACAATAGCAGTTAAAATATATGGAAATCAGAAATGCCAGATGATTGGGTAGCCATAAAATAAATGTGATTGATTTACTCCATATATTTTTTCAAACAAACATTTGGAATGTTGTGCTAATTCTCTTTTCCTGAACTGTGTGAAGCATCAAAGTTACATGCCCTCCAGTTGTTTCTCCCAAAGTATCAGCAGTACAATGAATTGAACGACTTGTGTGCCGTGGATACGAGAATTGAACTCAGTTGGGTTTCTGAATAGTTCTCAGTTGGGCTGGTTCAAACATGCAAACTCATCTCCCTACTGGGTGAACTGACTGCTTTAAAAAGAATGCTATTCATATTGAATGGTATTTTTATTCTTATTCACACATGCAAGTCCTCACTAAATGATGCCATCATTATTCAGTAGGGAAGCATTCCAGAACTTGCCCCACTGGAAAAGATTGGCAGTGTGGTTCAAATTCAGCCTGGCAGAAAATTTAATTAAATCTGCATATATCACCTAGGGTGCCACTATACCATTGACAGGAGTCAAGAGTCTGGTTTTCATAAAAAGACAGATGGCAAAAACAGGATGATGACTCTCTTTTGCAAAAAGCAGTATTGATTTTGCTCTCTTCTTTTGGGAGGAGACTGCATACCTTGAACATTTATGGGGTATGCAATGAGGGCGTGTGTCATCTTGGCATTGCTATGCTGTCTTTTGTTTATTTCCTCCTTTCATGGCATAGAAATGTCTCAGATGCTTTTTCATCAGCGAGTGGTTGAATTTCCTTTTCCTTTTGCTAGACCTGGGTGCCTTTCTACCTTTTCTAAATGTGAGTGTAAGGTCAATAGGATCAAAAATCAATTTGCCTGCTAATAAAAGTTACAATTAAATTATTGTGGTTAGGGACCACTTAGCTAATATTATGTTCGGATTCTCTGAGTTTACCTACTAGTCAATACACTAACAATCTCCCTCAGACTGCTAATCTTTAGGCAATATTCTTATCCTGCCCAAAGAACGTTAATGGCTTGTTTCATGCTTTTGAAGCTTTTCTGTATACAACTAGAGGCAGGATGGAGTTCCTTGCTCCAGATCAAAAGTATAACAATAACAATAATATATTAAACTTATAGGCTGCCTGAGTCTCAACAACTCTGGGCAGCTCACATCAAACAAACAAACAACAATTACAATAAAATCTATTAAAAATAAAAGATAAAGATAAAAGATGGCACGCACAATGAAGGTCTTCACAGTTCCTCTCAACAACAGCACCTTAATGATATGGATGGGTTCCAGACTGGAGCGAAAAATAGATGTCACAAACTAATAAAGGGAATGAAGTTTGATTCTGTCCTTTGATCAAAAGCACAAGCAACTGATACTTGCTTCTTTAATAGTTCCCTTACAGGATCTCTTAATTTTTTCTTTCTTTCCTCAACTCGTTGGCTCCTCCCATCCCTGCCCCAGTAATTATCTTGAACATTTATTTATATTATGCTACCTTCCCTTGTATTTGAGATATAAACTTATATTTTAAATGATATGTGCAAAAAATGATAATTCTTCTGAATTATAATGATTTTTAAGGGCTTGTCAAGTTTTTAAGTGTAACTGCTATGACAGCTTCTCCCACAGACAGAGGCATTTATGGTAAAAGCTCAGCACAGGACAGGAGGTTTATGGAAGGCAACTGATAAAAAATGATGAGAATACAAGCATGACAACTTGTTAATACTACTGCTGCCTCTCTACTTGGGATTTGTTGCTTCTGAGTATTTAATAATATCTGGGAATGTTTTCAGACTGAAAATTCATCCTCATTAAAGAGAAAGCTCCATGTGAAACATTATAAAAGATGTCCCTCTTTTGGAAATACATTATAATGTATAATATATACATTAAGATAAATTGATGATAATTTTATATAACCCCCCCCCCCCTTAAAGCCCCAAGGTGGTTAAAAAAGCTTTTTAATCAATTGTACCTAAGATGAATTTGCATTACTGACACTGGGTTATGTGGATGATCGAACATTTTATTGATTTTAAATAGTTGCCGCTATGATTTATATTGGCTCTGTGTGCTTCTGTTCTCCTCTTCTTCCTCCTCCTCCTCCTTAACAAGCATCTGGGAATGGCTGACCTCTGAGCCAGTACACTGATGCAGATGCTGCTGGACTATGGGATCTCTTATAACAGTTTTCCATGTTTTCTAAGTGAGGATTGTTTTGCATCATCTGAATTGTGCCTGATCATCTTCAGTTTGCTTGGCTTTGGCTCATATTTTCTTTGGTGCTGTTCATTGGCCCTTCCACTGTGTGGGCATCTTATTTATATTATTTTATATTATTTTATTTTATTTATCAAATGTATATGGCCAACCATCTCACAAGAAGGGACTCTGGGTGGCATACAGCAAAAAATATAAAAACAATAAACACATCAAAAGTAGTCAAATTAAAAAGTGTTTAAAAAACATAAAACACATGAGAGATTAGAACTGTAAGGGAGCTACCTCAAGATTTCACTAGTCCCTTGAGATCCGTAGGCCAGGTGATTTAGCCAGGTCTTGAGGAACTTCTGAAAAATAAGTAGGGATGGTAATGAGCTCACTTTGGGGGGTGGGGAGAAAGTTCCATAAGGTAGGTACCACAGCAGAGAAGGCCCACCTCCTTGGGCCTGCTAAGTGTAGTTCCCTGACTGATGGGATCTGTAGCATTTTTCTCTTGCTGGATGGGATGGGATGGGCAGAAATGATTGGGGAGAGGTTCAGCTTCCTGTTCTGTGGTTTGTACCATAATTTAACTGCAACCCTCTCACAGTTTGTAGTTTTGTATTTCATCCTCAGTTGTATATTGTTCACTGCATCTCAGTCTGATGGTTTCATTCTTGAGACAGTTGTGTAGAGAGACTCCCAGGTATATACCATAGGTATCACATTAGGAAAATACTGAGTTAGGTCTGCTTTTAACGATGTCCCTGCCTCAGATCTTTATGAGAAGACTGGCAAGATTAGTACCCAGAAAATATGCATCTTTGTTTTCACTTAAATGTTTTATTTCCTCCACAGGCATCAGTTTAACAATCCAAAGACAGCTGTGTAGTTTTGTACTTGATGCTGCTTTCTGTTCCTCCTCCAGCAACCCAAGATATTTGAATGGGTTAATCTGCTCTATTTGGATCCCATTGAGACAGGTAACAGACTATGATCCTTTGTCAAAATATTTGTTTTGTAGGCATTTCAGGTCAATGGGCAGTGTTTATATTCTATGTGATATGTGTGTGTGTGTCTGAGAGAGAGTGTCAGTGTGCTGTAGGGGTTAAGATGCTGGACTAGGAATGAGGAGATCCATGTTGTAGGCCTTCCTTAGGCATGTAAGCCATCTGGGTGACTTTGGGCCAATTACTTTCTCTCAGTCTCAGATTATGGTGTTGAAAAACATCTTTCTACCAACCTAACCTAGACCTATAATTCATAACCCCCAGTGAAGAGGTTTTCATCTTGCAATAGAATGATTAGATGATAGATTAATAGATAGATAATTAAGCCACAAAAAGTAGCCAAGGTTGAAACTAAACAAGCTTAGCATGTTGTACAAGGATAATTGCTAAGTCTTTAACTGACCTGGTTAAGAAAGTTGTATGATCATAGAAAAATGTTTTTTAAGCATCCTCCCATTAAAAAAAAAATACTGGAAAGAACAAATCCTAGGAAATAGGCATAGTAATGATAAAAAAATGAAAGAGAAGGAAAGAATTTGCACAGTTGGAACTACAGCATATTAACTCAGTCCGGAAATAGGGAGGTATTTTCTGCAAACAGGTCAATCAATGAAAACATTAGCAAACTCTGGACATGCTGATCAATTGGAAGACCAAGATGCGGTATGTCCGAGAGTCATTTGCTTCTTCCATCCTCCCTGTATTTCTGGGTGCATGAATAGGCGATCAGTTTTCAGAGGTTGCACAACAAAGCCCCGATTGAAAAGGATATATTACCCATGGCTGAATAAGTGACCTCTATTTTCAAAAGTAGCATCTCCATGATTTGGCCCTCATGTGTGTTTGTGTTTCTGATTTTATTGTCCTTCTGATGATAATCAAATGTTATGTTCATGTGGTTTAAGTTGCCATATTTAACGAAGTTTAATTCCAATTTCTCTGCCTCCTTCTCCTGCAATCCACCTGAAGGATGAAAGAGAAATGAATTGTTTTCTGGAGGTATTTTATCTGAGATCAGAACGTAAATGAGCCTTGAATTCAGCAAGCTAAACAGATCTGTGGAGAGGATAATGCTCTCTGTCTCTGACACTTCTAAACACCATGCTAGATCTCACTTATCACCATCCAATGCAATGCATATCAAAATGAGCCATACTTCATAATGAATGGCTTTTCTATTTCAGGCATATTTCTCTCTGAGGGGCTTTGCTCAAGAGGCAAATCCATTAGGTTGTGAAGTAACAATGTTTTCTTTGGATTCTGTCAAGGTGTCACTATGGTTACAAGCAGTAACAGCTTTGTCTTGCACATTTCTTAAGGCAGGCTGGGAGAGAAAATGTAAAAATACTGTCTGTGCGGCAGCCAAGCCTGTGTAGATTTTAAGGCTCTGTTTATGTAGGAAAGCCACTTGGCATACAGTAGGTAAGAAAAGTGTTGGCTCAAAAACGTCTTTAATCCTTCAGGTAACCATAAAATTCCCAAGGAAATGTTCCTAATCCTATTTAGAACAGTGAGGATGTTCTGAAGTGGAAGGGGGAGAAAAAAAAAACATATATAAAAAAAATCCCTTCTCACCCCTAGGGTGGTACGTGTCTTCCTCAATCTCGGGTCCTCTACCAGAGGCCTGGGAGTTGGAGGGTTCTGCGCAGTATCTTAGCTGTTCCTAGCACTGTACTCTTCTGCACAGAGAGCTCTGATGTTGTTCCTGGGATCTGTTGGAGCCACTCTCTCAGCTTAGGAGTCACGGCCCCGAGTGCTCCTACCACCACTGGGACCACTTTGGCCTTGACTTTCCACATCCTCTCGATTTCCTCCTTCAGGCCCTGGTACTTCTCCAGCTTCTCATGCTCCTTCTTCCTGATGTTGCTGTCACTTGGCACTGCTACATCTATCACTACCACTGTCTTCTGGTCTTTGTCTACTACCACGATGTCTGGTTGATTAACCAGTACTTGCCTGTCCGTCTGGATCTAGAAGTCCCACAGGATCTTAGCCCTGTTATTCTCCACGACCTTCTGTGGAATCTCCCATCTGGACTTGGGGGGGTCTAGCCCATACGCTGTGCAGATGTTCCTGTACACAATGCCAGCTACTTGGTTGTGCTGTTCAGTGTACGCTGTTCCTGCCTGCATCTTACACCCTGCCACTATGTGTTGGACTGTCTCTGAGGCCTCTTTGCACAATCTGCACCTTGGGTCCTGTCTAGTGTGGTAGACCCCTGCTTCTATGGATCTGGTGCTTAGTGCCTGTTCTTGTGCTGCTATGATCAGTGCCTCAGTGCTGTCTCTTAGCCGGCCCTTTCCAGCCACTGATAGGATTTCCCAATGTCAGCCAGCTCAGCTATCTGTCGATGGTACATCCCATGCAGGGATAGCTGAGGTGGCTGACATTGGGAAATCCTATATATACTTACATACATACTTACATACATACATACATATATTTCTTCTCTAGCAGGAGACAAGATAAGGTCAAAACCTCAGCTTTCCCCCCCTCTGTGGCTGCAGACACCACTCCTTTCATTTTGAAAAGAAGCCTCCTTGGGACCCCTCAGTATGATTTCTAGGTGACTAAATTGGCCAGTTCTTCTACCTACTTCCTGTATACTAATTTGGACAGCATTGCCAACTGAAAAATTATTCGAATGGGGCCAATGAGAAAGGAGAAGGAAATATGTGCAGTACCTGTAGAATTTTAATTATCATTGGAAAAGAAAAAATTAAAGACAGAACACAACAAAGAGGGGTGCAGCAAGAGAAAATGGCTGTCCAGAACTCTGATCAGGTATGGATGATATAATGCAACATTGTTTTCATTACAATTTTGTACTTGCTTAGAACAGAAGTGGTGAAAAAGGTACAATTAAGGTAATTGTGTCTGCAATCTACCATGATGATTCATACCTACATGCTACTGCACAGAAATACGTGTCTTTGAATGAGAAACATAGTATGCAATTAAGCTGATTGGATATAATAATAAATATGCAATGTGCTGCAGCAATTTGAATCTCCATTATAAAAACCAGATATGTGATTTATCAGGTAGCTATCCTGAATAGGCAGTGTACATATTTAGGAAGAAGTAAAAAATCATTAAAAAAAATATTCTACATACCCCTAGCTGACACAGCTGTGATTTGGAAGAAGTGTTTTAGATCTTTTTCGTACTCAGTACCTCTTTGTAAATCTTTAATAACCTGATATTTTACCATGCAAGCCCTCCCCCACCCCATGATACTCTTGTAAAGATTCCACACACTGAAGCTAAATCTTCAAGCTGAACTGAAAGCCTGAAAAAAGTCAGGCTCCTTTATTCAAGTGCAGAGAGATGCTGCAGTTTCACAGGAAACTGCACTTCCCAATCATTTTCAAAACAACCACAGCAATACTATTTTATCAATAAGTGCCTTTACAACGGCCCCGATATATGCTCAGTTGTGCTGTATAAATTTAAGTTCATATTCCTCAACCTGCCTGACATCTTGCATCTCACTTTTAATTAATGTCAGAAGATACTCTGGCATGGCATGTTTTCATATAATTGAATAACCTTCTGCCATTTATTTATTTCCACCTGTTTGTGGGGCATGGTTCACAAAAGTAATCCATAGAGCCAACATGATTTCATTTTGAGAAATTAAGTCACTTTTTAAAAGTCAAACTTTAGAGAGGTGCCGAAAAATGCCAGAAGCAGCTTTTTTGGGAGACTTTGACTTAGCGGCACCACATTTTGGGGTTTGCACAAAAGCCCTAAAAACAGATGGTTTTCCCACTCTAATAGACCTTGGAGTAGTTCTTAGAACAATGTTTGCCTATCCTCATCCAACCCACTTGTAAGCCTGAAAAGTTATTTCTTGCTTATGTTTCTCTATGGCAATTATTTTTCTCGTTGCCTCAAACAACAATGTAATAAATAGTTAGAAAGACTGAATGTATTATAAATATTAAAAATAACACTAGCAATAACAGCCTTAAGGAATGCCCTATAGCATTTCCAGGAAGGTCCAATGAGATAGAACTAGTGTGGCTTTTTCTCTAAAAGCAAACAGCAGTAGGGCCCGGTGTAACTCTTTTGGGAGACTCTTCCAAGTTGGATGTGCCACAAATGAAAAGGCCCATTTCTCTCTACTGCCCACTCAAATGGTGAGTTTATGATGGTGGGTTTCAAGATATGGTGAGATGGTGAAATCAGTACATGTGATTCCTGTCATATCTACACCCAGGCTATTTTGGGTTGTTAAGACTGGAAATAAACAAGCATGCAGTGAATCTGATCTTAGACCAAAGAAATATGTCCCTGTATATCAGCTGTAAATTAAAACTTGAGATTTAGCTTGCAAAATAATTCCTTCTGCACCATCTTCAAGGATAGCCCTGTACAGAGCAGTAAACATGGAAGTGACCATAGCTTCTTGCCCCTCCCTGAAAGCTACACTTCCACTAATATTTCTCTTTTTAACATTTTCAATTTGGTTCCCTTAAGCCCTTTTCTAATCTACAATTTTGCATCACTAGAGCTTGTACAATCCAAATTTCTAAGAGCAGCCCTTCAAGTCCCTAATTGTGTTTCTAATGCCACCTTGTGATTGGAGACAGGCTTCATGAAAGTGGAGACTAGAGTGTGGGTGACCATACTCAACTGTTGGCTCAGACTATCCTTTTTTCCCCTTGATCTTGCCCCATTAACTATGAGTGATGTTTTTCAGTCCACATGAAATGTGCAGTGGCTTCTCTCCAGGTCTTCTACTCAGCATGGGGTATGATCAGTCCAAAGTAGTTGCTAAACAGCATGTAACAGTCACAGAGCACCAGTCAGACCTAACTAGGACCCCAAACTTTCTTGCCGGTGAATCCAACAGGTACTCTGCCTCCCCCTTGGCATATCTAACTAAACATGAAGTCCTAAACACAGAACGGTCTTTATACTGGCACAATGCTATGTCCTCCCCTCACCTGTCCTTGAACACTGATACAGGAAGACTCCCAACTTGGAGCAACAATGCCCTTGCAACTCTGGACATACAGAAACAACACAGCATATGCTTCTTCAGTGCAGATACTACAGAGAAATTTGCACTAATCTCATGTCACAATTACTATATAAATACCCAGGGTGCACAGGACAATTTTACACCACCCTGTTGCCAGATAGCTAGATAGCTAGCTAGATAGCTAGATAGCTAGACAGCTAGACAGCTAGATAGCTAGATAGCTAATTCTTTATGCTTCTTTTTAATGTCTGTACCCCACCTCCTTATGGCAGTCTGTGAACCATTAAAGATTTGATTGACTAATAATCTACAAAGAAATTTGGAAAAATTAGGGAATTTTCAAAATGTTCTTCTAATATAAAGAGGAATCACAGATCTTTCCTGGAATTCTCATGAAACTACTGTTGACAGTGGTTTCCATAAGAACTATAGTTTAAAAAATTGTGGGGAGGCTAGGAAAGGAATGGAACAGGGAGCAGACATGAGCACTTAAAAGATGATGGGTGAGATAACTGACAGCTTATGTCATATACAGCAAGTTACTGTAGGTCAGATGGAAGGAAATCTGAGAATAAGAATTTTAAATCTAAGAGGCTCTACCTTAGTTAGCTTACTATAAATGAGACTGGGAAATTCCTCTTACACTTTTCTGTATTAACCCCAGTATTATAGCTGCCTTACTGAAATCTGTGTAGTTTTTGCTTCCTTGATCTTACCCTTGATCCATATAGGCCTATTCAAGCACTCCAAATGCCATTACAGTAAAGATCTGCACATCAGAGTGGTGATAACGTCATACCTGTGATATCACAATGAAACAATAGAGGCCTTATATGTACAGTATAACTGTTCATAAGTTGATGAAGATTCTCAGTCATCCAGGTGGAATTATCTGGAGGTTGTGTCATGGCAACTGACTTCTTTTCTTTTGGTTAGATACGTTTCACTGCTATGTGTCCCTTCAATGGGCCCATCATGTCAGTGAGAAACGCAGCCACCCTGGAAGACATTTATGGGGTCCCCCCTAACCAACTTTCTAGGCTGAAGAAGCTGCTTGGACAAGCAGCGAAAGGTATCTAATCAAAAGAAAAGAAGTCCAGTTGCCATGACTCAACCTCCAAATAACTTTTCATAACCTTTCATGCAAACTGAACCCTGACAGAGCAAAATTTAGGCTTACTGGAAACCTGAACCAGTCGACATGAACTATTTTCCTTAGTGCTGGGGTCCTACTATAGAGTAGATGCAGATGCCTGTTTGGATGTAATATGAGGTGGGTGGGATATATTACTGCTGTTTTTCAGGTGAAGCTTAACAGTACTTGTAACACCTGAGCAGAACTCACATGACAATTTTATTGGAGAAGAAGTCTACTGCATTATCTATTTTCCAAAAAGCCCTTAAGCAGAGTACAAAGATGAGAGGAAAAAAGAAAAAGTGAAGCTCCTACTGGGAAATCATAGTTCCTCTTTGCATGCTCACACCATTTCTGATCTCCACCAAGGTGGCAACTATAGCCTTTATAAATGTTCTCAAATATTTGAGGAGTCAGGCAAAAGATAAATTCCTGGAACAGAGAGACCAGAACATTTCAAAACTATATCACAGAGTTCAGGAAATCATCTACAATACATGAGTGAGGTGAGGGAAAACCAGCCTGTTTTGATAAATTCACAGAAGATGGTCAATTGACTGGAACATTAACTCTGTGCTATCTCCAGATAGTATTCTCAGTATATGTCCCAGCAGGAATATTTAAAATCTTTCCTGAAAAGATAGAGCATGACTGTACTGTTTTTTTCCCCTGTTTTCTTGAACAGATAGCTATCATCCTTCAGGGGAGATCATAGATAGCAGATATGTAATGAGATATAACACCAAGGAGTCAGTTTCATTCTTCCTAACAAGGTGAGGAAGGAGAAGAGAGTCTGAGGGAAAGCAATTGGTAGTTGGGACTCATGACTAGAGGGAGAACAGAAAGGAGGCACCCCATTATTCAGAGATGAGATTTACCTCAGGGGCTTCAAATTGGCAGGCCCTGCTCCTTCTTACATGCATGCAATTGAAGGAGTAAAACAAATACCTGAACCAAGACCTCTAAACTACCAAGACCCAATAGCCTGCTTAGGCATTTGCAGATCCTGGCTCAACAGTCATCTTAAATCAGCACTTGTCTTTTTAAATGGGAACCAGGAAGTCACTAACCACAAAAACTGACTCGTGCCAAACTCTGCTTTATTAACTGTGTATTCTCACTATAAGCAGAAAAACTAACCAATGTTATCAAAAATAAGATGATTGGCATTACTGGTCAGCATTTATTATACAGCTATATAAAGGTTGTTTGTACCCTCTGTAAGTGGGCAGAACTTTGTGGTCTGTCCCCAGTGCTGTTCAGATAAACGTGGCTCAAGCAGATCATGTGGTGTCCACTCATCAGTCAGGTCATAGAGAATTTTTCCCTTCACAATGCATGTGTTGCATGCTTTCAAAGGTGAGGTTGCCATTTTGAAGCCAGTGATGGTCACTGCAGATGCCTTTGGGTTACCTATTGGCTTCCACTGAGTTGTCCTTTGGAAAGGATCATGATTAAGCATGATAGAATAAGTAACTGGACAATTGACAGAGACCACACAGTTCATCAGATCATATTGCTGAGGCCCGTCCTGGGACTCTTATAGAAGGTAGCAAAGTCTGTGACCTGTCTGTCCTCTAACATTGGGTCTGTCCCACAATGCCTCAAAACTTCTAATATAGGGCAGCTTCAGGAACTGTGAAACCATGGCTGGAGGTGGTATGGAGCCCATTTCTTGTTTTAAGAGCAGGGTACCTCATTGTGCTCCTTCATGGATCACTGCCTTGTTGTGGCGAAGGGGCTTGTGTAATTCAGTGAAGCCATGAGCTATACCGTGCAGGGCCACCCAAGACGGACAGGTCATGACAGAGAGTTCTGACAAAATGTGGTCCACTGGAGAAGGAAATGGCAACCCACTCCAGTATCCTTGCCAAGAAAACCCCATGGACAATGTTAAAAGGCTAAAAGATATGACGCCGGAAGATGAGCCCCTCAGGTCGGAAGGTGTCCAATATGCTACTGGGGAAGAGCGGAGGGCAATTCCAAGTAGCTCCAGAAAGAGTGAAGCAGCTGGGCCAAAGCCGAAAGGACATTCAGCTGTGGATGTATCTGGAAGCGAAAAGAAGGTCCGATGCTGTAAAGAACAATATTGTATAGGTACGTGGAATGTAAGATCCATGAACCAAGGCAAGCTGGATGTGGTCAAACATGAGATGACAAGATTGAACGTCGACATCTTGGGAATCAGCGAATTGAAATGGACGGGAATGGGTGAATTTAATTCAGGTGACCACTATATCTACTACTGTGGGCAAGAAACCCTTAGAAGAAATGGAGTTGCACTCATAGTCAATAAGAGAGTGGGAAAGGCAGTAATGGGGTACAACCTCAAAAACGACAGAATGATCTCAGTGTGTATCCAAGGAAAACCATTCAACATCACGGTAATCCAAGTCTATGCCCCAACCACTGATGCCGAAGAAGCTGAAGTTGACCGGTTCTATGAAGACCTACAAGACCTTCTAGAACTAGCACCAAAAAAAGATGTCCTTTTCATCATAGGGGATTGGAATGCTAAAGTAGGAAGTCAAGGAGTAATCTGAATAACAGGCAAGTTTGGCCTTGGAGTACAAAATGAAGCAGGGCAAAGGCTAATAGAGTTCTGTCAAGAGAACAAGCTAGTCATAGCAAACACTCTTTTCCAACAACACAAGAGATGAGTCTACACATGGACATCACCAGATTGTCAATACTGAAACCAGATAGATTACATACTTTGCAGCCAAAGATGGAGAAGCTCTATACAGACGGCAAAAACAAGACCAGGAGCTGACTGTGGCTCAGATCATGAGCTTCTTACTGCAAAATTTAGGCTTCAATTGAAGAATATAGGGAAAACCACTAGACCACTCAGGTATGACTTAGATCATATTCCATGTGAGTACACAGGGAAGGTGATGAATAGATTTAGAGGATTAGATTTGGTAGACAGAGTGCCTGAAGAACTATGGACGGAGGTCTGTAACATTGTACAAGAGGCAGCAACTAAAACCATCCCAAAGAAAAAGAAATGCAAGAAAGCAAAATGGCTGTCTGATGAGGCTTTACAAATAGCTGTGGAAAGAAGGAATGCGAAAAGCAAGGGTGAAAGGGAAAGATATAAGCAACTGAATGCAGATTTCCAGAGAATAGCAAGGAGAGATAAGAAGGCCTTCTTAAATGAACAATGCAAAGAAATTGAAGAAAACAATAGAATGGGGAAGACTAGAGATCTCTTCAAGAAAATTGGAGATATCAAAGGAACGTTTAGTGCAAAGATGGGCATGATAAAGGACAAAAAAGGCAGGGACCTAACAGAAGCAGAAGAGATTAAGAAGAGGTGGCAAGAATACACAGAAGAACTATACAAGAAAGATCTTAATGTCCCTGATGTCCATGCTGGTGTGGTCACTGAGCCTGAGCCAGACATCCTAGAGAGTGAAGTCAAGTGGGCCTTAGAAAGCATTGCTAACAACAAAGCTAGTGGAGATGACAGTATTCCAGCTGAGTTATTTAAAATACTAAAAGACGATGCTGTTAAAGTGCTGCACTCAATATGCCAGCAAGTTTGGAAAACGCAACAGTGGCCACGGGATTGGAAAAGGTCAGTTTACATTCCAATTCCAAAGAAGGGCAATGCCAAAGAATGCTCAAACTATCGCACAATTGCACTCATTTCACATGCTAGCAAGGTTATGCTCAAAATCCTACAAGCTAGGCTTCAGCAGTATGTGAACCGAGAACTACCAGATGTACAAGCTGGGTTTCGAAGAGGCAGAGGAATTAGAGATCAAATTGCCAACATTCGCTGGATCATGGAGAAAGCACGAGAGTTCCAGAAAAGCATCTACTTCTGCTTCATTGACTATGCAAAAGCCTTTGATTATGTGGATCACAACAAACTGTGGCAAATTCTTAAAGAGATGGGGATACCAGACCACCTTACCTGCCTCCTGAGAAATCTGTATGCGGGCCAAGAAGCAACAGTTAGAACCGGTCATGGAACAACCGATTGGTTCAAAATAGGGAAAGGAGTACGACAAGGCTGTATCCTGTCACCCTGCTTATTTAACCTATATGCAGAGTACATCATGAGAAATGCCAGGCTGGAAGAATCACAAGCCGGAATTAAGATTGCAGGGAGAAACATCAATAACCTCAGATATGCAGACGATACCACCCTAATGGCAGAAAGTGAAGAAGAACTAAAGAGCCTCTTGATGAGGGTGAAAGAGGAGAGTGCGAAAGCTGGCTTGAAACTCAACATTAAAAAAACTAAGATCATGGCATCTGGACCCATCAATCCCTGGCAAATAGAAGGGGTAGAAATGGAAGCAGTAACAGACTTCATTTATTTGGGCTCCAAGATCACCGCAGACGGAGACTGCAGCCATGAAATTAAAAGACGCTTGCTCCTTGGGAGGAAAGCTATGGCAAACCTAGATAGCATATTAAAAAGCAGAGACGTCACCTTGCCGACAAAGATCCGCATAGTCAAAGCTATGGTTTTTCCAGTAGTAATGTATGGCTGTGAGAGCTGGACCATAAAGAAGGCTGAACGCCGAAGAATTGATGCCTTTGAACTGTGGTGCTGGAGAAGACTCTTAAGAGTCCCCTGGACTGCTAGGAGGTCAAACCAGTCAATCTTAAAGGAAATCAACTCTGATTGTTCATTGGAAGGATTGATACTGAAGCTCAAGCTCAGATACTTTGGTCACCTAATGCGAAGAGAGGACTCTTTGGAAAAGACCCTGATGCTGGGAAAGATGGAAGGCAAAAGGAGAAGAGGACGGCAGAGGATGAGATGGCTAGATAGCATCACTGAAGCAATGAGCATGAAATTGAGCAAACTCAGGGAGGCAGTGAAAGATAGGAAGGCCTGGCGCAATATGGTTCATGGGGTCACGAAGAGTCGGACACGACTTAACGACTAAACAACAACAACAACCTCATTGTGATTTATGGTCATGCAATACAAGCTATGTTGTTTCTGCAATGGTGGTACATGTTGTTACATGTGGCCAATAAGAAAAACATTAGTTATTTGTTTATTTATTAAACGCACCTAAAGCCTGCTGTATCACAGGCTCAGAGTAGTTTATAGACATAGAAGACAAAATGTAACAAAGGCTAACATACCATCATATCTCATAAAATCCATTGCTTCATGATGTGAAAACTATGGTTAAAACAATTAAATATCCCCTCCAAAATCACCATTAGCTCCTAAACACCTGTCAAAACAATTGTTTTATCAGTCTTATGAAAATCCAGAATATTGGGGGCCAAAAAAACTTTAAGGTCTACAGTTTGGGGTCCATCACCAAGAACGATGGCCTCCAGGTACCTGTTTCTTTGATCTCTAATGGAGTGGGGATAACCCAGCCTGGGAAGCACAGGACAGGTGGAATTTAGTCAGAGATTAGCTTTTCCTTCTGAGAACAAGTAATACTACTTTTAACTATATTCATTAACTGGGGACTTGCTTCACACCACTGACAGTATCTCAGAAAGCTTCTGATAAGGCACCAATTAATTTTAATATACTTCACTGAGTGATTGATCACAAGATTATTCTTTATTTGTCAACACATTCCTATTTCTCCAGATCTATGTCTTCATTATTTCTAGAACAAACTTTTCTTTCACCAAATGCCAGCTTTGAATTTTCCACTCATTTGTCTTGCTGGTTTTCCCTTGACACGGTAGAGACCTGATATTTCCTCTCTGTATCCATTAAAACGTTGGTCTAGGAGAACAAAAATGACAGTCTTCATTGAACAGATTGTAGGAGGCAGAAACAAAGTAGGATGTAATGACCACAGGTGACTCACCTGAAAAAATTACTTTGAAGGCAGGGAAGAATTCATAAAAGAGACCAATTTTTCCAGTCCACTGTTTAGTGTTCTTTGGTTTCTGTCTGACCTCTGTTACAATTCTGAATTCCACATCAATTGGAAGAATTTTTAAATTTGATGGAGCTTGCAGTTGCAATGTTTACTTCCTGTTAGTCATTTGTGCATTTTCCATTACTCACTGAGTTATCAAGGTGGGATATACTCATAATTAAAATCCAGGGGGTAGAGGAACCTTAACATATTCCTATATAAACTGTTCAAAGGGTTTCTGTCTGCTCATTTGTGCACTTTACGAATGGAGAAAGTGAGGGAAAACTTTCAGTTCCTTAGAAGTAGCGAATCAACCTAATATGTTTCCAAATCTGTTTTCCAGGGTATGTTTAGGCACAGGCAGTTTGGATTTAGACTGAACAGTTGAAAAGCATTCCAGGGGAAGATAGTGGCAAAAACAGTCCTATATTGATGCTTAAAAAATCCTGCATGGATATGTCCATATATTCATCAGGAGTTGAACTTTATCATTAGCTGTTGCTGCTAAAATAAAATAAAATAAAATAAAATAAAATAAAATAAAATAAAATAAAATAAAATAAAATAAAATAAAATAAAATAAAATAAAATATAGTTTGAGTTTATATGTGAAATATACTGAGCCCCCAATTTATAGTGTTGTGCACTGAAGCTTTCTCCCTTCCTCTTTCTTTTCCTTTTTTTAGTATTATGTCTTTTCTTTTTATACTCTACTGATGCATACTCTTGTTTATTAGTAAAACATCACATACAATAATTATATTTCGACTGTATCTATGACCAATCAATTTTTTTTTTTGTTTTTTTGCAGCTTCTTATCCTGAGGTGTTTGTTTTTGGTGTTTTGCAGAACAAAGCAAAAAACAAAAACTTTCAAAAAACAGAATGAAAAAGAAAAGTAAACCAAAGGCAAAAACAAAATTTATAAACAGAATACAAAGTGTAAGTACAGGTGAAACTCGAAAAATTAGAATATCGTGCAAATGTTCATTTATGTCAGTATGGCAACTCAAAAGGTGAAACCAATATTTGAGATAGACGCATTACATGCAAAGCGAGATATGTCAAGCCTTACTTTGCTATAATTGTGATGATTATGGCTTACAGCTTATGAAAACCCCAAATTCACAATCTCAGAAAATTAGAATATTACATGACATCAATAACACAAGGATTGGAAATAGAACAATATCGGACCTCTGCAAAGTATAAGCATGCATATGTACTCAGTACTTGGTTTGGGCCCCTTTTGCAGTAATGACTGCCGCAATGCAGCGTGGCATGGATGCTATCAGCCTGTGGCACTGCTGAGGTGTTATGGAAGACCAGGATGCTTCAATAGCGGCCTTCAGCTCCGCTGCATTGTTCGGTCTCATGTCCCTCATCTTTCTCTTGGCAATGCCCCATAGATTCTCTGTGGGGTTCAGGTCAGGCGAGTTTGCTGGCCAATCAAGCACAGTAATCCCCTGGTCATTGAACCAGGTTTTGGTACTTTTGGCAGTGTGGGCAGGTGCCAAGTCCTGCTGGAAAATGAAGTCAGCATCCCCATAAAGCTCATATGTGGAAGGAAGCACGAAGTTCTCCAAAATCTCCTGGTAGACGGCTGCGTTGACCCTGGACTTAATGAAGCACAGTGGACCAACACCAGCAGATGACATGGCTCCCCAAATCAACACAGACTGTGGAAACTTCACACCGGACTTCAAGCATCGTGCATTGTGTGCCTCTCCATTCTTCCTCCAGACTCTGGGTCCTTGGTTCCCAAATGAGATGCAAAAGTTGCTCTCATCAGAAAAGAGGACTTTGGTCCACTGGGGAACAGACCAATCCTTTTTTTCTGTAGCCCAGGTAAGACGCTTCTGACGTTGTTTGTTGTTCAGGAGCGGCTTGACAAGAGAAATACGACATTTGAAGCCCATGTCCAGGATCCGTCTGTGTGTGGTGGCTCTTGATGCACTAACTCCAGCCTCAGTCCACTCCTTGTGAAAGTCCCCAACACTTTTGAATGGCCTTTTCCTGACAATCCTCTCCAGGCTGCGGTCATCCCTGCTGCTTGTGCACCTTTTTCTACCACACTTTTCCCTTCCACATAACCTTCTATTGATGTGCTTTGATACAGCACTTTGGGAACATCCAACTTCTTTTGCAATTACCTTTTGGGGCTTTCCCTCCTTATGGAGGCTGTCAATGATGGTTTTCTGCACAACTGTCAGGTCAGCAGTCTTTCCCATGCTTGTGATTCCTACTGAACCAGCCTGAGAGACCATTTAAAGGCTCAGGAATCCAGCTAATGGATTCATTAGCTGATTAGAGGGGGACACTTTGAGCCTAGAATATTGAACCTTTTCACACTATTCTAATTTTCTGAGATTGTGAATTTGGGGTTTTTATAAGCTGTATGCCATAATCATCACAATTATACCAAAGTAAGGCTTGACATATCTCGCTTTGCATGTAATGCGTCTATCTCATATATTGGTTTCACCTTTTGAGTTGCCATACTGACATAAATGAACATTTGCACAATATTCTAATTTTTCGAGTTTCACCTGTATGTGCACAGAGAGATAGATACATATGTGACCTTAAAGAGAAATATACAAACATCCATATTCAATATTTCTATCCATAATAACATGTGTACAAAAGAGGATAATCTATCAGATCATTTTTTTATCAATGTAGCTGATATTGTGATCAGTTTTGAATAGTTGTTCTTCCCCATGCAGTTTTCAAAGTTCATTGTTGCATAAATTTTCAGCTAGCATAATTTCCCACACTTTCAAATGTCACTGATCCAGTGAAAGATCACTGTTTCATTAACATTACCTGTTTGCAGCTAAGAAAGAAACTGCATCAGTTTTCTTTATGTGGCATTAATTTATATGCCCTAGGAATTGACTGTGAACCAATAGCATCATTCATTATGAAAGTACACTGGTTCTTTCCCCAATTTCTAAATAACCTTTCCATCCTAATGACAGACTAATTTCACACAGCCACCAAAGAAGGTACAAAGGTGTGACTCCACAATTCTAGAAACATTACATTTTGTATAATTTAATTTTAATAGAGTGTAGCATCCATGTCAGCCCTCCCAGATAAACCAGACAGGAAACATGACTAGATGAGTTAATTCCACTTTACTTTAAGACTATGGTAATAGAATCTTGCAAGTATGAAAGTACAAATTTCCTACCCTCTCTTTTTATTGCCTGAGTAGTTAGGGTGGGTCCTTCCTAAGTTTCTTTCTCTGGCCATTACCCTGTTGCAGATTCCTTTCTTTTTTATGTGATTGTTCCCTAGGTGGCATCTCTTCCCCCCAACCTCCAAGGTCATTCTCACATTCCATCACAATCCACCATGCCACAGCAGATGGTGGCAACTGGTCAACCTTGTCTGGGCTCAGAAGCTAAACAGAATCAGGCCTGAATAGTATTTGGATGGGGGAACCAGGAGGGATTTCAAGAAGTGAAGGCTAGACTGAGAAATTGAAAAAAAGAGGCCAATAGCAAAACTTGCGAAGAGAACTACATGTTACCATGTACTCACCAGGAATCAGTATTCGTGGTCAATCCTTTTGCAAAATATATTCACCAGTAAGAGGACTTCCATAAGTAATTTGATCTCTAAATCCATAGATCCTCTGTCTTCCCATATTGAATAAATAAATATTTAAAAAGAGAATTTCAGAAGACTGGAAGAATTGGAGAGATTGGGGGTTGGACTAGGAGACCTCCAACCCTATGATTCTATAAATATTTGTTTCCAGCTTTTTTGCTGAAAAAAGTATTAAGCATGGATTTGAGACAGCAGATATTAATTTCTTAATGTCAGAGAGGAAATATAGTTGCACCCTATTTGAAGGTACTTTATGTAATAATCTAATCGTTTGAATGAACTGCCTTAGGTGAAAGGTAATAATGTTTGAAATGTGTATGCCTAAACCTGCATTGTGCTTTTCTTTATATTGGATGACTTGCCTAATACTAGGCTGTTGTTTTATATAGAGAAAAATTCTAGCGTTCAGAAAACCAAGTACCGGCAATGGGACTGATAGTATTTGTAACAAAAATAGTTTAGAAATAGTTACTGTAACTGCAGCCATTCTGCCAAGCACTGATCATGAAAGATGTTGCCATGACTTCACTTGCATTTTAATTTTGCATAGAAAAGGTACATTCTTGTACTTCCTCATATTTTGTACTAAACTTCTGTAATAAGACCAAACAAATTAAGAGAGTGTAGACACACTTTTTGGATGTCACTGTTCATCTGAAGAAGAAAGAAAAGTCATACCCGATCAATTGATGCTAATTGCTTCTTATTCCCGTGAACAAGGGGTGATTAATTGTGGAAAATATTTTATAGTGAAATCCCATTTCCAATATAATTTTTAAAAGAAACTTACTTTCCTCACCATCAGCTGCTTTAAAATATTATGTTTTTAAAGACAGTAAAATGAGTAAAGTTTTGGAATCCTGAGCATAGGACATTACATTTAACATTCTTCTAACTGAATCTGCTATTATTTTTAAGAACAAACCCAGATTGATCAGGCGATATGCCATTATTTCAAAAAATGTTTCACTTACTGGCCAGAAATACAGTGAGTTTTTTTAATGTTGATTGATGTGATAACCGCTGTGAGGGCCTTTGGTTCAGAAATAATCAAATTGAGTTTATTTCCAAGGGTCATACATTTTGTAGTGCTTTATTAATAAACACAGAAATAAATAAAATCCGAACTTCACTGAACCCCTCCAATTCACAGTGAAGTGGGTGGAAAGATATGAAGAGTCTGAAGGAATTGAAAAATGCAGTGTGTGTATGCATGGAGTGTCCAGTACGCATTCTAATTTTTAAAAAAATTCTACTTTAGAAATTAATCTAAGTAAAGTTAAAGAAGTTTAAATCCATGGAGAAATGTAGAAGAATGTGTTTGTGGTGATAATAGACATGCTTGGGGGTGGGAAGCAGGACATTTAAAAAGTGCCTATAGC
This sequence comes from Liasis olivaceus, assembly GCA_030867105.1. Taxonomy (NCBI): domain Eukaryota; kingdom Metazoa; phylum Chordata; class Lepidosauria; order Squamata; family Pythonidae; genus Liasis; species Liasis olivaceus. Next base: position 84,136,418 of record CM061350.1, read on the forward strand.
AGACGGTTAGCCAATAATGTTGTAAGGCTTTGAAAGGAAAGAATTGCATTCTGCCCCCATTTCAAGTTGGTCTCAGTCCACTTTGGGATAAACTTAAATTGAAGTGGGCTTCACATTCTAACCTTGCTGTTGCCTTTCTCTTCTTTCCCCGGAGTAAAAAAAAGACTAACTCTGGAGAAAGAAGGGGGACAAGCAGCATGATAGGCTATTTTTAGTACTGAAGAGACCTCACTGACTTCTTTCTAACTGGGAATTAAAAAATATTTTCTTGTCAGTGATGACCAAATTTGTAGTTTTCTATATTTTTGAAGATAAGGTGCTTTAAGGCTTGGAGAAACAGAGTGTGGGCTACAGGATATCAGCAAGGAAGGTTGGAGCATAAGAACTGCATTTGGCCGGCTTAAACAATATAGCTGTCCTGCTCTTCAACCAGTCTGAGCTTTTCAAAAGGAATGTCAAACATTTAAAAACAACAACAAATTTGATATTCATTCATTCATTCATTCATTCATTCATTCATTCATTCATACCTTTCCATTGGTGTTCTCTGGGCTCAGGGAGATTGGCACTGAGGTGCAGAACACAGTTTATGCCAATGTTTCACCCTGTGTTCTAGCATGGCTGCCTCAGTGCAACAGTCCAGCTGGAATTTCTCAAATGTTTCTGAGTAACTGGAAGGCAATTCATAAAGCACTAATGAAAAACTATCAAAGAAAGGACATAGGTGTAATGGGAAGAAGGAATAACCTTGAGGAACAGAAGGAAGAGTATCAACCAAGACTAAAGTCAGATAAAAGAAATTTGAGTCCAGCCCAGAGTGAGCATCTGGGCTGGACTCAACCTGAGATACTAACCTGAGTAAGCATCTCAGACAAGACCCTCCCTAGTTCTCATGAAGATAAAGGGAAGGAGGGGGGAAGCGCATTCAGACTTGCAAGATTCTGCTATTATAACCTTATAATAAAAGTAGTATTAGCTTGCATGACTTTGGTTTCCTAATCTGGTCTATCTTGGAGGGCTAACAATAGGAGATAGAAAAGGTCTTTCTTTTTGTGTAATCATGATTATTTAGATAGATGGACAAATAGCTGTTGTATAATAGCTTCCCACAAAAACTCTCCCTATCCTGATATTTTTTTGCATTGGATGGAAAGTAAGCAGGAACATGCAAAGAAATGCACATGAACCAACTATTTCAATCATTATCCATGTATAAAACACAGCAAGGGGCACTTGTCACTTGAAAGCATTCCAACATGCAGCTTACTTCTATTAGTTACAGTTTTGTACCGTTAGGCCTGCCTTATGTGCTACAGACCCCTGAAGGTATTTGGGTTAATTACTCTGCTGGGAGTCATTCAACATTTAGCTGACAAAATGGGGGGGGGAAAGATCCTGGAAGAGTTTGGAACTAAAACAGAGTTGGCAACAGGAAGACAGAGATGCTTTGCTGAGTGATGGTTCTAGCTTGGATCCCTAAAACATCGTTTAGGCAGAAAACTTATGAAAACTGTAAGCTTTTGAAGAACCTCAAAAGAAAAGGCTGCTTGAGCTAAATGCTAGAGTTATCCATATATTAAAAATTTGTAAGAGAGGAAAAGCAAGTTTGTGAGGAAAATGGAGTAGAACTGATTGGTGCAATGTTTATTGCTTTCTGAAACTATATTGCAGAACCTACACATTCGTCAAAGAAGCAAAGTCCTTACATTATGTGCATCAGGAAAAAAAAACCTTGAACTATTAGTAGGGCCGTTATCAGTCTAAATCACATTGAACCTGGAGTAAATACCTATTCTCATCCACTGAAGTCAGTCTTTTAAAATATTGCATAAACATGGAAACAGCAACATAACACTCTTTTGGAACTTTCTCATGATAAGTTGAGCCAAAATTCAAATCTTTTATCACTAAATGTACAACTATGACTACTACTGCTTGGAAAGAGAGTTGAAGTGGTTTCATGACACAGGAATATCTGAGAAGGTTGTAAAACCGGCAGTCAATCTTCCTTCGTGAAATGTGTCACTGACAGAGGTGGGCTTGCCTGAAGCGAGCAAAGCCCTGTGGTGCAGTGCTGAGGTGCTTCATTTGGCAAAACAGAGTTCAGCTGCCACATTCAGTCATTTTACTTTGGCAGAAAGGACTTCAGAGCATCAGAGTAGCTCTGATCTGAGCACTGTGTTACTCTAAGCTTGTTGCTGGACAGAAAAAAGGAAATACTCTGATGCTTTCTTTTCATACATACATACAATACAGTACATACATTTTTACACATACTCTGACTTTTTTGTTTACATTTCTCCCTTTTGGGGAATCACATCCTAATTTTGATGAAGTCTGAATACAGAAGGATAACTGCACTTTAGTTCACATGTTAGTTCAGGAAATAGAACTTAAATTACAGTAACATGCAAAACAAAGTAATTTCTCCCTTATCCTCAGTCTAGCTTAAGTTTTGCTTCTCTGTTTTTTACAGTTCTCAGTGTTGCAAGAAGAGGTAGTTCTTTGCTGCTGGGGACTTTCTATATACAAATGTGGGTCTAACCATTGAGCTGTGAGCCATCCCATTCTCCCCACCTATGGAGCAACTGAAATGGTAACAAATAAGAATTCCTAATCTCCCTTAAAAATATTTTGGGGGGAAATATCAGCTTATATTTATTCTAGTCATTCTGCTCTACCAGGAAGTCATATCATATTGTATACTTTAGCCATTGCGTACTTTGGACCTTGAGATCAAACAACAGAATGTTTGGTGTGGTAGAAGAAAGCTGCAATATTTCATTGTCTATACTTTTGTGAATTCCCATTAAAGTACATTATAAAACATATTTGAAATCAATGCCTGCTTTGCACCTTTTTCTCAGAAGATATATTGTAAAGCCCTGTAGCAAAGTGTAGTTTAACTCAGGTTCTATGCTGTTATTTGCATTTATAGATGCAGGTTTTAGTTGCATAACCATATTTGTTACAGAATTAGATGAAAGAGAGCTAGGATTGGATAGCACTTATATCAGTCAATGAGCATAATACAGTTTCTTTTATTTGAGCAAACAGAGTTTGGAACTATGCTTGGTTGCAGATCTACATCTTCGTTATTTGTCGATACATAGATAGACAGACAGATCTTCATTATGGTCTTAGATAAGCACAAACAGGACAGTAAAAGCAATAAATATAGTAAACGGTGGATCCTGTTTACCCACTAGATTGAAGTTAAAATGTATGAAGAGGGTCAGGCCTCTATGTCCAAAAGTGGGCTAGAATACAAGAAGCAATAAAAACATCCAGAACTGGCTGGGCTCTGTCAAAATTAAAAGAGAATCAGTAAGTGATATAAAAATGGGGCAAGCATCAAATCAATGTATTCAGCTAGTGCCATGTTCAGTACACGTCCACCAAATTTTGCAAGCAGCTGTGCAGGATCCTGCAACGTTAGCCATGATGCAGGGACTATGACCCTTTAGTAGAAATTGGGCACAGGCTGAGCCTGGTCTATGAGGGCACCCACTAATCAGGGGAGAAATCAGCCTAGCCCTTATATCTCTATAAAATGGGCAATGGAGGATGACATGTTCCTGAGTTTTTACCTCTCCTGCGTCACAGGAACAAAGCCTTTCAACTTCTGGGCACTTTTTATACTTGTCCTCCAGGACAGCAGTGGGTAGCGCTTGGCATCTTGCCAGCATAAGAGCTTTTGCTTCTCCTCACATAGTTCTACAGGTGATTCAAAATTGTACTTCGCTGATTGCTTAAGTTTTCAAATATTATGATGTATAATGCTCAGGCGTCTTTAAAAGGCCAAACACTTGAGAGTTATGACCACAATGAGAATTCTTTATTTTTGTGAAAGGCCCCTACTATTTCCCATATAATGCTTTGATTTCTCTATGGCTGTTAAAGGAAGAACATGCTCTTACAGCAAGCTAAATTGTGTTGACTTTGCTACATAAAACTAAAGGAAAATGCAGTTAGAAAATAGGGAGTTATCCACTTTTCTGTTAACCTGGAATCCATTTTGCACACCATAAAGGAGCAATAAAAGGACATAAAAGCAATAAAGAATATAAGCAACTTTTTCCTTTGTAGTTTACCTTAGGAATAAGATTTTTATTGCTATAAAGACAGAAGGAAGATTGATTTTTGTTTTTCCCAGAACATAATCGCTTTTGCAGTAAAAAAAAAAAAAAGCCACTTGGTGTATTGATGTAATAATTATATTCTGGATTAAACATCTCTTTCCTCCATAAATTTGTTTCCCATCACCAGTTCTGTAAACAAAATGATCAAAGTTATCAAAATGCAATTCATAGCAAAGAGTTATATAGGTTCCTCTATATAGGGTATGTGTTTGTATGTATGCAATATACAGACAGAAACACATACATATACCTAGACACATACACAGTTTCACACACGCATACACACACATATACAAACACACGAATATAGATGCTGTATGTATACACACATACACACACACACACACACGCTATTCTTATACACTTTTGTAGAATAGAAAATTAGATGACTACCAGGTAACAGTTTTCAATGCTTTTAATTCAGTTACGCAGTCCCCCAGCTTCAAACCTGGAGTGGTGCAGTCCAGGAAAGGTTTGATAATGTCACTTGTTGTTTGTGCAAACAAGGCCTGTATTTCTGAATCATCAGATGGAAAAAAAAAATCTGTGGTGCAATAGGAAACAGAACACTTTACTCTGAATATATCATCTGCCCTGGCTTAATTATATGTCGGAGGTGCTATTTATCCAATGAAAGAATGCATATTCTAGATATGAGGTTCTGGAGACAGATAACAGAAGAAACCAAAATCTTCCTACTTACCTAAGAAAACCAGAACCATTTGGTGATGCATTGCTGAAAACAGAATGCTGGGTTGGACCGATCTTGAACTTATCCAACAAAGGAATTGTTGTTCTTGTTGTTCAGTCATTCAGTCATGTCCGACTCTTCATGACCCCATGAACCATATCGCGCCAGGCCTTCCTGTCCTTCGCTGCCTCCCTGAGTTTGCTCAGTTTCATGCTCATTGCTTCAGTGATGCTATCTAACCATCTCATCCTCTGCCATCCCCTTCTCCTTTTGCCTTCAATCTTTCCCAGCATCAGGGTCTTTTCCAAAGAGTCCTCTCTTCGCATTAGGTGACCAAAGTATCTGAGCTTGAGCTTCAGTATCTATCCTTCCAATGAGCAATCAGAGTTGATTTCCTTTAAGATTGACTGGTTTGACCTCCTAGTAGTCCAGAGGACTCTTAAAAGTCTTCTCCAGCACCACAGTTCAAAGGCATCAATTCTTCGGCGCTCAGCCTTCTTTATGGTCCAGCTCTCACAGCCATACATTACTACTGGAAAAACCATAGCTTTGACTACGCGGATCTTTGTCGGCAAGGTGATGTCTCTGCTTTTTAATATGCTATCTAGGTTTGCCATGGCTTTCCTCCCAAGGAGCAAGCGTCTTTTAATTTTAAATGAACTAAAGCACAGAGCCAAAATCTGGTTAGGAAAAAAAAAAAACACTTCTTTGTTCTTCTCATGCCATATTCATTCTGCAACAAAGAGGAGCCCTACTGAGACATTAATGTAAATTTTAAACAGTTCTAAATTCTAACATTTAAATTCTGAACATAGAGACGAGCCATTCTGTGGCCCCACCATATGTTGATAGGGAAGATCTGAAATGAAAGTTATCTGAATACAGTTGCAATTCCAGAGGAACTGGGAACTTTGGTTGTGTGGTGTTAGTGACCACATACATAAAGTACAAGCATGTATTGAAATGAATATCATTGCAGAAAAGATATGGTTGGAGAATGACTCTCTCTCTCCCCTGAATACATAATAATTAAAGAGGATCTGCTTGGTTTGGCAATGTCATGTCAGTGAGTACCCTCTTGCTCTTTTAGAGGATGAAAAGAAATTAAATAGCACATAAGCTCTGTTTTCCCTCATCCAGACTGCTATTTTAGGGTTGGTTGACCATGATCAGCATGGGGAGTTTGGGTCCTCAAAGAATGGAAATCAAGAAGCATTAATTGTAATTCTGACTGTTCTTCCATTGTGGTGCTTCCTATGTGACATGCCAAAGGAGGGGCACCACCATTGCGAAGGCTCACTTCTGTGTAACTGCAAGATGACAGAAAAATCTCCCCTTCTGCCTAGTTTCAGGTTGTTTAGGATATTCTGCGTTAACTGCAACATCTTAATAAGTGGGGCACAAAATCCCAGCTGCCACATTCTGTAGCAGCTGTATCTTCCTTAACAAGTACAAAGAGTAACTTCCAATGAAGTACACAAGCAAGAAGAAATTTGAATATGAAACTACTTAAATATCTAGTAATGTTTATGCCCTCAGTCTGCAGTATAGTTTTTAACATCAGCTGGAAATCCTCTTCCTATTTCCAGAGGTTTGATGGGACAGAATAGTTTGCAGAAATCCTGGCAGAAGCTAAGTTGTTATGGGGATTAAAATGAAATCAAAAGTTAAAGTGAGGGAGACCTATATATTACTTAGGTAATGCTTTTTAGCTTAACTATGAAGAGGAACAATCACCGTTTACAGCTATTTCAAAGGCATAAAAAGAGTGAGGGGCAATGAATGGTTCAAACTAATAAGGAAAAAATAGAGTAAGAAAAATTATTGTGATCAAATTGAGAGGACGAAAACCTAGGCTGAATAAAAAACAGTCTTTCAGAAGGACATTTATTTGATAGCACAAGATTCCAAGAGAAGCAGTTAGGAGCACATACTTGTTACATTTGAATTGCCGGAGTGCTAGTAAGCTCGGTGTCTGGAACAATCTTGCAGAATCAGCATTTTTACAAGGATGAAATAGAGAACCACATCCTTTTCAGTTTACTCATAGACAGGCACAACTTACTGATTATTGAATACAGGAGTGTGATTTGAAATTGAAGGGTCTATTTGTTGAGAGTAAAGCATATTTGAAATGTGTCATTTTCCCTTCTCCTGACTAAAATGATAAAAAAAATCCCTACATTCATAGTAATTGTGAAGCTGGGTACATATTTGTCCCCAGACAAAATGTCATAGTCTGCAAATCGTCTGAGGATTAATTTTGAAAAGACTTGATCTGGTATAAATACGTTGCAAATTTCAAATTCTGATAGGTTGTGCATGTCTGAACAGCGTGCCATTGCACCCAGTGCTCTTGTTACCAAGCCAGAAAAGGAAAATCTGTGGCTGGCATAAGTCTGTTCTTGTCATTAGACTGCTCATCAAGTTTCCTTTGACTGCCTTGCAGAGGCAATATGATTTATGATTGACATCCTGCCATGACTAATCAACCTAATCATGTCAGTTTGAGAACCCAAGGCATCGTGCAGGTCTCCTCATGGGGGGTTTCATCATGCTCAAGGCCTTGGGGTGTTTGAACAGACCATTGTGCCTGCAGTGTTAGACTTGGGCAATTTTGTAAGAACTAGTAGTTGAAATGAAGCAAACGGCATTAGCACTGAATACCAAATTGCCGCTGAGCAACAATTTCATTGGGGCTGTATTACTAACTGCAGCTTGATATGCAGATCATGAGAAATAATTGCAACCAATAGAATAAATTCTCTCTACTCATTTGGAACTAGTAGGATGGAGGCATGCATGAATCCTGATGCATATGTCCAAATACATGGAAATCCTGGTCCAGTGATGGCGAACCTATGACACACGGGTCAAAGGTGGCATGCCACAACGTTTTGGGTGACACACCAGCATTCACCAACACCCAACAACAACTATTCTCCCAGTTTGAGTTACCAAAGAAAATGAGTATGTTTACTCATATTTCATTTTTGTAATTATCTGATGTTTCTTTATATAATACATAACGCCACACATGATTGGACTGTATTTTTTAAAATAAATGAATAGGTAAAGAATTGTTTCTCTTTTGTTTCGGGGGGGTGGGGGAGTGGGGTAACATGCCAGCAGAGTCAAGTTAGGCATTTTCTGAATTTTTGACACACCAAGCCCAAAAGGTTCACCATCACTGTCCTGCCTTACTCAGAGTTCCTGTTCACAGGGAGAAATTCCAAGCAGTTACATCATAATGCATATAGAATGTCTGTACACACTAGCCCCAAACTCAGAACTGTGAAAAGACATGGCTGATATGTGCATCAATATGCAAGTAAATGTGGTTAGCAGATAGCATTTTCACATATAATCACGTGCCATTCCAAAACTGTACAGCCATGATGTGAAAAGCATCACCTATACAAGCCTTTGAGCATATCCAGTATTTTACATCTATGCTGTGTAAATTATTTTTATTTTATGCGCCTCTTTATTTCTGCACATCACGATTCTGTTAAGGACATAAAATCAACCCAGGTTATTCTTTCTGGTCACTTAACTGATCCTAATGAATACATAGCTCAAAGTTGAAATAGGAAATCTGTTTCATTTTGTTCTTTAAAGTAGGTTTAGTTTCATCTCCATACTGAGATCAACCATTCTTAGGGATTCCAGTAGGCACATGCAAGTTATAGATGACAACTTGCCAAGAGAAGATGAAATTAATACCAAGCAGGATGTTCTCGATGACAGAGTTTCAGATCAAGCTGGTCCGATGTGCGTGACATAAGTTGGTAAGGTATGGCTTGCGTGTTGCTATAAGTATAGTGTGTCATGTTAAAACAGACACACATTTTGTGTCACGGGATTCTATACCAATGTTGAGGATTCAACAGACATTCAGCATAAGACTCCAGATTCTTTTAGGCTGTTATTCAAACAACCAGGCATCAAAGCAAGCAAGCAAGTTCCTCAGCATTTTTAAGTTTCAGTTTCCCAACTATGTTCCTTAGTAAGTGATAGCAAGAGTTAGTTACATGAGGCAGATCGTCTCTACTGTCCTCCTTTCATCTCTGCCCACGGCTTGATCTTTAAACTTGCTTTTCAAAGAGCATTTTTCTGTTCTCAGATGCAGCAATCCAAAACTTCTGTAAGCAAAGCTATTTGCAGATTATGATGTGAGGTTAATTTATGCGTACACTGCTTTAATTCTAAACCTGCCTACTTCCTAATTTTAGAGTTAAGGACTTACAGAAAATAGTGGCAATTTTCTCATTCTATCAGCTTTTCAATCTGGCAGTTTTTCTTTGGTTGATAAATCTTTGATCTTTTTTTCTTCTGTCATTTTCTGACTTCCCACCAGGCCTTCTGCATTAGTTAGTGATTGTCCCTCAGTGCTCCTCTACTCACCAATAATTATCTTCCGCAGTACAAACACTGCCCAATCCAACTCAGATTTACCAGCTCTCATTGTTCTTCCTAAAACCATTAATCTAACTTGCTGCTTGCTCTGTTTTAGTTGCCAATCATTTTTTCAATTCTTCATCTATAGCTAGGGTCTATATTACAATCACATTTGTTCTAACCCACTTGAAGAAATGCTAAACTGATGGAGTTAAACCAGACATTCAGGAGACTGAATTCCCACTCAACAAGATCAATAGACAAATCAATAGAGCCAAATCAGTTCCCAGAGAGGAACTATTAAAAGACAGATCACAGAAACAGAACAACAAGTTGTCACCTACGGCTCTCAGCTCAAACCATTCAAACTGATTATTAATAAGCTGTGGCCCATACTGGATAATGACACTTCACTTTCTCAGGCACTGGGTAGCAGGCCCATACTTGCATACATACAACCACCCAACCTGAAGTAGATTTTCACAGGAAATACAAAACAACAGAACAATGATGCCGACATGGGAACCAGGTTCTGCAACAAACCCAGTGTCTACTTTGCCCCTCTATCTATACCAACAACAATATCACCAGCCCCAACAAGTACACACAAGATTAGAGGCACTTTCACATGCTATTCCTCCAATGTGATATAAGCCACCATCTGCTAGCAATGCCTCTCTGAATTCTATGAGCACAAATGGCACAAACTTTGCGAGACAGAGAGAGAGAGACAGAGAGACAGAGAGAGAGAGAGAGAGAGGACACAGGTTTGACATCAGGACTGAAAGCAAGAACAAAATAAGAGCATTTCAATCTCCCAGGTCATTCTAAGGTGGACCTCAAACTAACTGTTTTGGAAAAGGGCAGCTTTAACAGCATCATCAAGTGAGAAGTTATTGTACTCACAAACATTAAAAAATTGCATGCAATCTCAGAAAATCTCAGCAAACCTAATGGGGTTTTAACCCAATTGTTACATAATCTATCTCATCTGCATAAGAAATTTATCTTCCTCTTGCTTTCCTCCACCTTTCCCCCCACCTCTCCCCAATTCAAATCCTTCAGTCTAGCCATTCTGTACATCTGATGAAGTGAGCTGTAGCTCATGAAAGTTATGCCTTTTCATAACATTTGTTGGTCAGGAAGGTGCTTACTAGACTCCTGGCTCTCCTCCTACAATACTTCTGATGTTTTGAAGACTTCCCTCCTGATGCCAACTCAGTCCAGTTACTCCTCTATCTATCTCCTATGGGAACCAATGCCTATGAGAATCTAAACTAACAATTACTCTCAGCGTCTTTTTAACAGCAAAGGTAACCTATGGTGTTCGTTTAGGTTAGGGCATGGAAGTATGGATACCTGACCAGCCAGCAAGAAGATATGGCTGAATGTAGGTTTTCACAGTTGACCTCAGCAGTCTCAGTGAACGATTTTAAATTGCTTCTGTTCTCCTCTCTTTATTCACACACACACACACACACACAGAGTCTTACAATACTTTTAAGAGTTGCATGATAGCTAAAAATGTGATGAAAAGATAAAAATATATTCAAAAATTGAATCTGCTTTAATCTTCTTGGAATAACTTTGGAATAACTTTAAAGTTTTAGTATAGGAACATATCTAAGTAAATATATCAATCATGAAGTTATATTCATTTCTACAACATTTACCTTTCCCCTGAAATTCAGTGGGATTTTTAAACCATCTATTTATATCAATTTTGATTTTTTAAAAAAAATATTTATTTACAAAGTACTTCTGAAGGTATATAATATAATTATGCCTTTTAAAATAGTATTTTTGCAGTGTCCTTTAGTGAGGTGATATAACTGGGATTTTGAAGGCTGATAAAGGGCTTGTTGATTGCACAACTGATCACCTGATTTCCTTGCTAAACACTTCCGCAAAAATATTAACAGTGACTCTGGCATATTAACTACAGATTGTACTATTTTCAATCATCCATCCTGCACCATCTAGCTTTATAAAAAATCATCAAACATCAGATAATATGTAATATGATTATAATTTACATCCTTGGTGTGCATTTGGAGAAACTGAAATCAGCACTGGTCATCTTATTGAATGTGGAAAAAAGCCTTTGATATGGGACAGTTGGAGATTTTTAGAAAACATTTTCCCAGTTATAACATATGGCAATGAAAGCTCGGTCATCCGAAAGGCTGAACAAAGAAAAACAAATGCCTTTGAATTATGGCTCTGGAAATACGAATGCCTTGGACTGCAAGAAGAATAAATTATGCAATACTGGATTAAGTATTAAAACCAGGCTACTTATTGGAAGCTTTAACAGAGAAACTAAAGTTTAAATATTTTGGATGTGTTAGATCTGTGTTGTGGACTTCAACTCCCAGAATTCCCCAGCCACACATCTTAAAGTTGCCAAATTTGGAAAACACTGTGTTAGACGAAAGCGAGAGTCACTGGGAAGATCCTGATGCTTAGAAAAATTGAACACAGTTGAAAAAGAGGTGGACAGAAGACCAGTTGGCTAGATACTATCACTGATGACACAAGCAGCAGCTTACAGGAGTTCAGAGAAGTAGTTGCTGATGGAGACTCCTGACAAAATGTATCACGAACAGTCAGAAGCAACTGAACAAATAAGCAACAATGAAAATTGCCTAAATATGGATTTCCTCCTTTTTTTAAAAAAATCAGTGGATTAATATGGGATACTCTACTCCATTTGTTAGGGTTATTACATCTATTCATCTAGCAAGATGTCTATGGAACTCATCAAGCATGACCTTTATCTCCTCTTATTTTTAATTTGGTATTGGAACCATTGGCTTATTTTATTAAACAGAGGTGTTTGGGGACTTGTTTGTTTGTTTATTAGATTTATCTCTGCTCATCTCCCCCTAATGAAGGCTGCCTCAGAATGCAAACTTATTATACACTGATTATCTATTATATCTAATCAATAATTATGTATTTTCTTCACCAAAATGTACTAACATTGGTAATTTATCAGATTATTCCAATAATTGGATTAAGTATTATATACTTCCTATAGGCTCTATTATTTCTACTCTGTTGTAATAATTGATTTCATTTGTTACTTGAATTCTTTTGAATATATTGGAATAGTTATAACAAGGAATTGTTCCTCTTCAGCACTCATAGGAGCTTATATAAGTCAAATTTAGGTTAATTTGCACATGTGCTCAAAATGTCCTATTTTTTTCCTGTTTTCTTATTTAAATTTTGATTTTTCCAAAAAGCATAAACAATAATACAATCATGTTGATATTCCTTAAAAGCATCTAGTCAACATTTAAATTAATGGAATATCTATTTATAAGAAAAAAAATCTTTGAACAATTGATCCATCCATTAATGAAGATATATTTAAATACCGTTTGGAAAAAATGCGATGACAATTTATTATAGCAAGTTATAATGCTACAGCACGAGTATCTTGACATATACATCGCCACATTGCTTTTAGATGGCTTTACTTTCTTTCCATATAAATGCAAACATATTCTGATCTATGAGAATTATATTTCTACCAGGCTGCTTTCAAGTTGTGCATAGAAGGTTTAGTCCAAAAGGAAGGGAATCCAGTTGTAATTTCTGCAACTGCAGTCAAAGTTATGTTAAAATGATGTTAAAGAGCCCGTTCTAGCTGCAGGGAATTGCTGTAGGCTGTTGGCTGCTGTATGGAACTGTCCCACTGCTCAGGTAATATTAACACAGTTCCTGCCAACCAACTTGCTGGGGAAACGCGTGTGCCCAGTGTGAAAAAATCAGTATAATGAAATCATTCTATGGTGCATTGTTACCAACATGCCTCCTATCACCTTTTTTCAAATTATTTTGGAGATATCATTAATATGAAATTACCTTAAAGATAAGGGTAAATCTACATCCTTTCTGCCTTGGAGAACTGGAGCTTAGGCCATTGCCTGTAGCTGTACAAGATGGCATAGAAGCTTGATGTTTATCTGCCAGCTGTGGATGCCACAAAATCTGGCAAGAAGCTGTTTTGCTCTATAGTTGCTGGAACATGTACACTTCTAGTTCAAGCAATACTTTGGCTACATATTGTGCATGTTTATGATATACTCAAAGGATACAGGACAGTCTTATTTGGATCTGTGGACTGATAATTTATAAATATATTGAGGAGAAATAACAACTTATTAGGAGCCTTTTAACCATATGGCATTCCTTTTTTAGTTCACCCTCCTCAGAAACGTAAAGGGGAGAAATGTATTATTTGTTAGTTTTTCTGGAAAGGAAAACAACTGGAGAAGCAATTTTAATAAAGAAAATTTGGGGGTGAGGAAACTTAATTCCCCCCTTCTCCAGGGCTGTGATCCTAACCTCCCTCACAGGAATGTTGCAATGATTACCAAAATGATGTACATGAGGTAACTTGAATATTCAGCATTTACTATGACCAGTACAGAATGAATATGTATGGCAGAAGGAATATGTTAAAATCCCATCACTAAAGTTCCACTGTGCCATAATTTGGAACTGCATCTTGACCTCTATATTTTTTATATGTTACTTACTTACCTGATTTTCTTTCATGAAAAGTAGCAGTTGGCCGGTTCAACCATATTTAAACTACTTCAACTCCTTGATAAGAAGCTGTGTGTGCATGTATGTATGGACTACCGTACCTCACTCTTTCTCTCTTTCACACAGTCTGAGGGTCAGCAATTAAAATAATGCTAAATGAATATTAAATAATAATTTAATGTTACAGATGCCATTAAAAATAGTTTTAAACATTTTAATGGCCCAAATCTCACCATATCAGATGCATTATTTCCAGAAATCTCACAAAATCTCATGTGAGAACAGAGAAACTTACATATTTTGGCTATTTAAATATCAATATGCTTAAATGTGCTTCAAGTGCCATGTTGCTGATCCCTGATACATATACACCAGCATTATTTATGTGTTTCCTCATCAGCAGCAAATTCAATTCTTTTCTTGTCATTGAAATAACTGAACTATTTATTCAACGCAATAAAGTCTACCATAATATATACAACATAGAACTCCTTGTGTTGACCATTTTTCTTTACTTCTTAATTAAATAAGTATCAGGAGCATTAAGGAAAAAAATCAAATAAACACATTATATAAACAGTCCATACATGTTAAGTACAGTAATACCTCGGTTCATGAACACTTCTGTTCATGAACAATTTGATTTGCAAATAGCAGCGTTTGCAAACTTTTGCTTCTGTTTGCGAACTCCGCATCGGGTGACAAACATGACCCGCGGCCATCTTCCCTGCTCTGACACATGGTCGTGGCTTCCTCTAGGCGAGATCGCGGTCACAGACAGACACTTGCTGTGAAGCTTTTTGGTGTCGCCTCAAGCAAGGTTAGTGTTCTCTCTCTTCATACTGTACTGTACTGTACTTTGTTTCATATTTTTGTGGTTAAAAAAAAAATACACATGGTTCAGAACGGATTAACCTTATTTACATTGAACCTTATGGGGAAATTTGATTCAGTTCATGACCAATTAGGCTCACGACCAGAATCGTGGCATGAATTAAGTTCGTGAACCGAGATATCACTGTGATTGAATAAGGCTATAGATGTATGAACTGGGGGAGATGGGCAGCATATAAATTTAATAAATAAATAAATAAATAAATGAACTCCTATTATGTCATCAGATATGACTATTCATACAGATATACATATAGAGCTTTGTGTGCCTAAATAAAGTTTTCTTCATTTCATTACATAGAAGAGTATACTACCAAGGGTTGCCTCCTATAGATACTTGCCCTGAATATGCAAATCATTGTGTGGAAGCTGACGTTGTTAAGATGACAGAAGTTTGGACAGGTACTATTTAGAGTAATCTTGATAATAATATCCAAATGAAGTCATGGAAGCTGACGATTTTCTCTGATAACATTTATTTTATTGGAATGGTTAAGAACATGAAGAATGGGGACAATATTTCCTGTTTTATGCTGGAAAAAGAAGAACATGATATGGGCGAGCATAGTGCTCATAATATACTTGCAGAATGTTTCATTTCATTTTATCTGAGATTTTCTATTTTGCCATGTTTTTAATTTTTCTATTTTTATACAGCAATAATATATCTTTTGACTCAAGGTAAATTAACATTTGCATCACCCTAGGCTGGAATTTACATTTTTAATCTCATTCTTATCTTGAATTATTTCTACATTTAGAGTGAAAAGTTAATGATCTAGCAAATGATTTGTGGGTTTCTAGTTCTCTTAATGCTGCATAATAATCCAGTTTTGTATTATTTTTAATTTTAAAAAACATTTATTAGTGGAATGCGAACAACTATATCACCAACAGAAAAAGATATGGTAATAGTTATACAGTGGGAAAAGAATCTACATACATTGGTGATAATCAAAATAAACCAAAAACAACAAAAAAGAAAGAAAGCAGGGGGAATTGAAGAAAGAAAGAAAAAAGATCCATGTAATATCCATTTAATGTCAATATGGAATTAATTCAATCCTTAAGCTTATCATTAAATCTAGGCCATAGGAAAACATATTGCTTCATCTTCTCATTTTTAGAACATAAAGAATTTTCAAAAATAAATAACAGCCTCATATCCTGAATCCATTCCTTGCTAACAGGAGGATAAGTTTCTTTCCATTCATGTAAGATTATCCTCTTTGCTGAGCCCCAGGCTTGTTAGAGTCAAAGCTCTGCATGAAATAATAAATTCCATGTTTTAGGAATATAGCTTAACATCCCATTACATCTTATTATATTTCTTTCCAAAGTTCTATTAACATATGCTATGATTTGTAACCTAAACAGAGCTATGGTGGACAAAATCAAATCATATCACTTAAAGAACCCTCAAACTTATTCTATCCATGTGGTTTTCTCATGGAGAAAATCTATCTACAGTATATGGTTGCTAAGAGGTGAAACAACTTGATGGCACATATTCAATCAATCAATCAATCAATCAATCAAACTTATTAGAAGGCTGCATAAAAAATTTGATATCCAACACTTTAAAAACATTATTTGAGAGGTCCAAAAGACATGAAATAGATGTTTATGAATTTATTTCATTCTTAAGTTATAAGTATGTTTTACATTTCTTAAAACTTGGACCCACTGATTTTCCAAGACTGGTATTCCAATCGTATGTTCCACAATTCAGATGTATAACTAAGGCTAATAATTCTGATGTTTAATTTCTTATAAAATTGAATTGTTGGTTTCACTTCAAGTGTTTGATCTCTAAGGCTGCTGAAGCATCTGGATTGTGCTATTAAATCAGTAATTGTGTCAATTATATAGAGAGATTGTGGAGTTTTTGGTGCTCTCTAAGCTTGGTTGTTTGCTTGCAGATGTTTCATTACCCAACTAGGTAATATCATCAGTGCAATATAGATGATTGATAGATTTTTCAATTACCATGCACACATGCACACACATTGCCAAAATAATGCAATTTCTCAAAATCTTAAAACAACCATTATAAATCAATTAATTTAAGATACTTATCCCTTGTTTTGTTCAGTTTTTTCAATCTTCCCTGCTATCTTCAAGCTTGGGTTATTCCCCAATGTTAGTTGCTTGTGAATTCTGGATAAAAAGTTACTTACCAATTAAGAACCAAATACGTTCCAACTTCCAAGGCTAGAAATGAAGATCCCTTTTTAATATACTTGGAATTTAAAACTGGTCAAGATTTCACAAGGTACTACTTGCTGTCCAAAGAAGCCCAAGGAGAGCAATGGTCAAAAGACTTCTTATTCCATGAAATATGAAAAATGTTAAAATGAAAGCCCAATGGTACAGTTGAATATCTTTTAGATTAAAGTTGCCTTCATCATGAGGCAACCTTAATTTGCTCAAAGATATTCAAGGAGTTTTGGCCTGCCACAATCATTTGTGCATTAGCTTATCTGATAAGAGTTAACACTGGAATGCCTCTTAAAATATACATTAATCACATTAATATTAATTTAGCTGCATTAATATTACCCCAGAGACTCAATAGCAGTTTTTCCCATCAACTAATATCTGTTGAAATTGCATATATACATTTAGGTGTCACTTCCACTAAGGAATAGCGAACTGATGTTCCACAGATCATGGGAGGCATTATAGCTGAAGAGGCAGCTGGATGTTGGATCCAGACTACTGAAATTCTCTCTGGATTAAGGAGAGATCTTGAGATTACCCATATGTACTCTAGACAGCTGTTTTTTTGTGAGTAGATGGCAGGGGCAGATGTTTTTGTGGTCTCTTGTGATCATCTGGGAGTCATGGGTTCCATCGTGCTCAGAGCCATTAATGTAGACTTTTATGGATTTAAAATTCAACCAAACCTTATCTTTCTAATCACTCTGGAGGGTTTTTTAAAAATTATTATTATTATTGTTTGTTAAAGATTGAAAAACCTTCAGAACCACAAGTTCTGGTATTCTCTGGGTGAGTTGCTCTTCAATCCATTTAGAAAGAAAAAAAGTTACATGATTAAAGTTTTGTAAGAAATTTCTTTTTTGGAATATAGAGCAAAAGGGTGATTATAGTATTAATTCTGGAAAGTTTTAAACAGATTAAGGGTTCAGATGAATTTGAATTAAGGAAAGACTTTGAAGTTAACTAAAAGGGTCTTCTGTCCTGGCAAAAGTTCTTTTGTTTATATTTGAGCTGATAAGAAGTTTTGGAAGGTCGGACACTAGAGGGCACCAGATAGATACCTTAAAGGAAATCTTTGATGTCCAAGAGGTTTATGAGCTATTTAACTCTTTAATGGAATCAAAAGGTCTTATTGAAGAGGAACAAATCCCATTGAATAAAAATGAAATGGACTTTAAAATGGAATTAAAAACTATAACTTATAAGAAAGAGATGGAAATATTGGATTTACAAATCGAATTAGATGATGACTTAAGAACTAAAAAAGATATACAAATAATAAATCAAAAGAACAATGTGGATTATTTTTTTATCTTGGAATATAAGGGATCTACTGGAATTACTATACTGTAATTGCAAAAGGACTTTGACAAAGATGACAAGAATTTCAAGAGAAGAGACAAGGAGAATGTGTGAGAAAGCAGTTATTAGAACTTCATTTGTGGGACTTAAAGATTGCTGGGAGAAAGAAGAAAAAATACAAAATGGGTTTATTGAACCATGGTTAAGATAATGGGTTTCTATCTCTGGTGATGTCTATTTTTATTTTTTTTAACTGGGATTGGATGATGATAGTTATTTTTGGTAATGTTTAATTGGGTGTAATGGATTAATTTGTAATACCTATGTTGTTTTTGATATATAAATAATGGGTTATTATTTCTGGTGATGATTAATGGTTTTTTTTTAAAATTGGGACTGGATGATGATGGTTATTTTTGTATTTGAAGAGAGGGATTAAGGGGACTTCATTTAAATGGAAATGGAGATATAAATAATTGTTGCTATTTCTGATAACCCTTATTGGACTTTTGCTGATTAATATGGAGAACTGAAGATTTAGAAATGGACTTATAGAAAATGGGGTGAGGTATGAAATGAAGAAGTATTTGGTTGCTTTTTAAGAGACAGTGAAAATTGTTAATGTTGACTATACTTGCTGGGAATAAGGGAAAGTTCATCCCCGTCCCCCATTTTTTAATCTGAATATGCTTACATTCCAGTTTATTATTTTAAATGTAGACAAAGTATGAATCAAGATCAATTTCTCTGTGTTACAGATATCTCACATTTGCATCATAATCTGGTTTTATCATTACCCAGACATGATTCCCTAAAATGTTTGCCAGAAGCCAAACAAATAGGTCTCTCATGTGATTTCAGCAATGGCAATGGGATGTATTTAAAAGCTTCAAAACTCTGTCCTTCAACATTTTTTTCTGTCAGTTACTGCTCTGGTTGCTACCTGTTTACTGCCCACTCATGCATCTGCCATCTCCACAATGCATGATCTCCAGTATATAAATGGATAAAAATGACTGGGATCAATATTAATTCTTAGTGGAAAAGATATTGCTAGGTATATACAGAATGCACATGATGCTGATTAAGCTTTCCTTTGTGTAAAGTGAAAATACTAATTAAGGTGTAAAATGTGACTAATTGTGCAGTTTTCATTGGTGATGGACTGGGCATCCTATTATGGACTTGCTGATAATCCTAGGCAGAGGTGTCATGGGATTCAATTGCCTGGTCCCACCCAACATTTTGATGTCATTGAGCCACGCCCCCCCCCCCCCCCAACTTGCTGAAGATGTTTGTAATCCCAAACTATCTTTCTTCCATACTGATGTAGTCTTCCATACCTATGTATGCCACCTGATGAAGATTTAGGGACAATGAAGATTTAGGGACAAAAAGATAATTTGTTCTAACCCCCAAGAGATCTTTGTGTCTGGGCTGTATCACTAGTCTAGGTAGTTCCTTTTGGTCTCTTTAATAATCAGGCTAGATTCTTTAAGGGCTCACACAATATCATGTCCTTCTCTGCTGTCAATGGCATCAATATGTCATCATTCTTTGCTCTTCATATACTGGAATGAGGGAACAGGAATTCTGCTGAAAACAACCTCCCATGTTTTTCTGAAAGAGTAAATTCTCTCTAGGTCCTTTCCTAGACATCCTAACCATCAATCTCCCTTTCAAAAGATACAGTCTGAAACAGCAGAACCTTACCTAAGGTATTTGTCTCATTGCATTCCAATCCAGGAAATAGTCCTGTAAATTGTGGGCCAGACGGATTCATTCATTCATTCATTCATTCAATTTATATAGCTGCCCATCTCAGACCAGTGACTCTGGGTGGCTAACAACAGTAATTGCAGCAAAGCTTTTTTTTTGTAGTGTAGACTAAACCCAGGCATCTTATTTTGTAAGTCAGGGAAAGACCATCCCCCTTTCCCCCCAAAACTTACCTATTTTGTATAAATAGACAGATAGACTGACTGACTTAAAAAGGAAGGTGGGATTGTGGCTCTCCTTAAGAAAATTCAGACCATTGTTTATTATCCTGCACTATCTAGAAGCAAACTCAAGATTTACAGTCTTCTTTGGTAATTCCAAATATGAATGAGGCCTCAGTCAAACATCAAAGGAGTTTGCCAACATAAATCCCTTTCTGCTGTATAATAGGAACTGTACTGGGAAAGCCAGCTGAGGTTTGGGCTGCTTCCATTATGCCTCTACATCATGTTCTTCATTCACATAGTAAATAATTGAAAGGGAGTTTGAGCAAGGCGAAGCTTCTGCTGAACCTGAATCTTGGAAATATTCCCCAGGTTTCAGTGAGCCAAAAGTAAATGTAATCAGTGAAATCAAATTTATGGATACTTTGTACTTCAGACACATCCAGTCTTCTGCACCAAAAAAAAAGGGGGGGGAGGGGGGAGAGAGAGAAGATGATGATAATCTCCTTAAAAAGAAGAGTCACATCTTAAAAGCTTTCGCTAAACAATTTCATGTGACTGAGTACACATGAAAAGACATGAGCTTTCAGTTCACTGGCCTTCCACAAGGGAATATCAGTTGCTTGTGTATTAAAGCAATACATACGATTTTAGAATGAGAGCGGGCTTTTGAAAATACAGTGGATTTGCCTAATATTATCATTTGTTCATTTTTGTAAATGTATGTTAATACATTCCAAAACACTTCTTATTTTTTCCTTCCTGATAAACAATTATCTAACAGCTAAGGCCCTAAAAAGCATCCTTATTTGCACAAAAATTAAAAACTTCAACTTTCCTGGAAGGATGCCCATCGTAAGGGGAAAATCTGCTTGAGGGACAATCCCTCCCTCACCCAGTATATAAAAATAGCATGGGGAAAAGCATGTTATTTATGTGGGCAAGATTTAAATTATTATTATCCGTATGTAAATGACAGAAAAAAATTACAATTCTCATGGGACCATATTCTTCACACAACCCCCTAATTTCTACCCATTTCAAGGTGAGTGAATGATGTAGATTACTTAATAGATGATGTAGTTGTGAATAGATTTTTCTTTTTTCCTACCAAAAACTCCCCCAATCTTCAACAAAATACATCATGCTAGGTATGGTCAGTAGCCAGGGAGATTTTCTGTATCTTCTCATCCCACTGACTTCCTTCCAGTTGCATTTTCTTCCTGTGCCAGATCACCTTGAAAACAATGTTAGGTAGCATTGTTTCCATGGTGACCTGGCATGAGAGGAAGAATATGGCCAAAGAAGTCGAAAGGCTGAGGGGACATGGAGAAGCTGATTGCAACAAGTGAAATGTATTTACTTCAGAGAGAGAGAGAGAACTATTCTCAGAACTGTATCCATAATATAAGATATGCCGTTCCCAAGGTGCACCAGAAACCTCAACAAATTATTCAAATCCACCCCAACATTTAGTCACACACACGCACACACACACACACACACACACACGACACCAATTAATTAATTGAAGGAAAAGAACAAAGTTTCACAGAATGATTGACATACACGTAATTCTACTGAGGCTGTGCAGGATAATGTCTAATATGAAGATCAAGTCTTAGAGATCAAGCTAAGAAATCTCAAGTGTTCCATGCTTCCTTCAATGGGAAGAGGCGATTATTTGATTCAATCAGGAATCACAACGGTTCACACTATGGGATGGAAATTTAACCCAGCCAGACGCATTCTTTACTCCACTCAGACGGAGGTTCTCAGACCCTTTTTCATGGGAGGAGACAAAAGACAGCAATATGGGTATTTCTGGTTGGAAAGAGCAGAACAAAGCAAGATGAATGAAATGCCTTTTCTTTCTATCTGTTGTTGGCTCCCTGTGATAAAAAAGAAATCTGTTTCAATAAACTGGTCCTTCAATTTCAATAGCTTTATGACTACTGTTCCTCTAAAGAACTGTCACAAAACCTTTTAGCATTATAACTGAGTAAATTCTGAGTAAAAGAATTTCAAAATGGAAATGAATGGAGCTGAATTGCTTGTTTCCAGTAATCTCCGGGACAGATGCAGGGTTAAATATTTAATAGGGAATTAGTATGTGCTACTCAATAATCACAGATTTAAGGCTGTCAGTGTTTTTCTCCTAAAAAAATGTTCCAAAAATTACACATCTTTGCCTTAAGCAAAACTGACTTGGCCAACCTGTCAATCAATGTACATAACTGCTGTGTAAACCATCTAAGAAGCTCTCTAAATTCATCAGCAAGAGTGTTGGCACTAGTGGAAGGGTATTTATGGATGGGTTTCATTTATAAAAGAAATGTTGATTTCTGCCTTGCTTTTGATCAAATGCCCTCAGGCTAATCCATCAATAAACCAATTGAACGTCACTGGATTTACTCCTGAATAAGCTGCATACCATAGAACTGCTGATCTGGAATTCACCAACTTCCACAATTTTAATCTCAATTATCATTTCTTCCAGTAATGAAAATAATCACTCTCTTTATTATAAGCATCACTCTAAAGATAACAACTACGAAACCATAATAAACATATTATAAATATTATAATATAATATAATATAAAAAGCATTTTATACTCTTGTGTGTGCAGGGGATTAGAACAGTTTAAATCACAGAGAACCAAAAGACTTGTTCACACAATGGGCTAAGCCTTAATGCAGTTTGATTTGGGCTCTGCATATTGTGTGAATCTAACCAATTGTAGTTTGCAAACTGAGGTGTGGTTGAAACATGTTTAGGCATTAAGCAAACTATGGATGAATACAACCTACTCAAGAAGTGAATTATTGTATATCTATATTTTGGAGTGGGGGTGTTATTCTAGTCTTAAAAATACACTATATAAACAGTAGTTTGCCATTCACTCAGAATCTGTTCTTCTAGGGACAGCTAAGCAGCCTGTCCCTAGAAGTTTGCAACACAAATAACACCCTACCTGGATTGATGGGAATTGAAGCCTAAAATGCCCTCCAGAAGTTTGCAACACAAATAACACCCTACCTGGATTGATGGGAATTGAAGCCTAAAATGCCTGGAGGACACTAGGTTCACTTTCTAATCACACTAGTGAGCCAACTGGACTAAATTCAAGACAGCTGTAGTGATTTATTCAAGGTTTAACTTTTAAGAGCCACTATGGTATAGTGGTTAGAGGGTTTAATCACAAATGGATAGATTTAAGTTTCAGCTTCTGCTCAGCCATTAAATCCATTAGTTGACTGTTTGTTAATTGTAATATCTCAGATAATCCTGATTAAAAGAATTCTTTTTGTGAGGCTAAAATGGACAGAATGACATACAATGGCTTGAGGTCAAGCTGAAAATGCAGGATATAAATATAACTAATATATATGTATCTCAGAAATGGAAAAGGAGGGAAAAGGAGGTCTGGCTTCCTTCAAATTTGTTCCAAAAAAATAAGGATTTATTTTTTATATTTATTTATATTTTGAATTTAGATACCGCCCACCTCATGAGGAAGTGACTGCGGAGTTGTTTACAATAAAACAACAAATAAATATTAATTAAAATACAATAAAAACACAGTAAAACCAAACACATAAATAAATAATAATATCTTCCAAGATGCTGGTGATCGATAAGTTGTTAACATATGGGAGCATCTTCAAAGTTCTAGCCACCCCCAGGATTGGTTGCCCCTTTTCTCACCCCATGCCAGTTGGCAGAGCCAGGTCTTGACTGCTTTCTGGAAGGACAAGAGAGTTGGGGCTTGCCTGACCTCTGGGGGAAGGGTATTCCATAGGGTGGGGGCCACAGCTGAGAAGGCTTTCCTTCTGGACCCTGCCAGTCCACATTCTTTCGTCGACAGGGTCCGCAGCATAACTTCTCTCTTGACTGGGTGTGACAGGTCAATATAATGGGGGTGAGACAGTCCCTTAGGTAACTTGGTCCCATGCCATGTAGGGCTTTAAAGATGATAACCAACACCCTGAATTGGACCCGGAAGCAAACTGGGAGCCAATGCAGCTCGTGCAGCAAAGGTGTAACATGTGCCATCTTTGGGGCACCCAGAATTGTCTGGTCAGCTATATTTTGAACCAGCTGAAGCTTCCAGATACTTTTCCAGGGTAGCCCCATGTAGAGCACATTGCAATAGTCTATACAGGAAATGACTAAGGCGTGAGTGACTGACTGGAGGGACTCCCGATCCAGGAAAGGGTGTAACTGGTGCACAACACATAGTTGAGCACAGGCCCTCCTGCCATGGCTGCCACCTGCTCGTCAAGCAGGAGTCATGAATCCAGGAGGAACCCAGCTTACACACCAGATCTGTCTGGGGTAGTGCGACCCCATCCAGAACTAAAGATGGTAAACTTACAGATACAAAGGAGCCCCCAATCCACAGCCACTCTGTCTAAGCAGGGTTCAGATGAAGCCTGTTGTTCCTCATCCAGACCCCCACAGCCTCCAGGCACCACAAAAGGGTAGTCACAGCATCACTCAGACCACCTGGGATGGAGATGTATAACTGGGTATCATCTGCATATTGATGATATCTCATCCCATGGTGGTGAATGATTTCACCCAATGGTTTTATGTAGATGTTAAAAAGGAGCGGGGAAAGTACAGAACCCTGTGGCACCCCACAAAGGAGGGGCCGTGGGCTGGACCTCTTGCTCCCTATCAACACCAATTGGGACTGGCCATGAAGGAAGGAGGTAAACCAGCACAAAACTGTGCCACCCATCCCCAACTCCCTGAGCCGACCCAAAAGAATACCATGGTCAATAGTATTGAAAACCGCTGAGAGGTCAAGAAGAGCAAGGATGGATGCACTACCCCATCCCGCTCCTGCTAGAGATCATCCAAAAGTGCAACCAATGCTGTTTCAGTCCCAAATCCAGGCCTGAAACCCAACTGAAATGGGTCCAGATAATCCATTTCGTCCAGGATCCTCTGGAGCTGCAATGCCACCACTTTGTCAACCACCTTCCCTAAAAAGGGAAGGTGCGAGACTGGATGAAAATTGTCCAGTACAGTGGGATCCAGTGATGGTTTCTTGAGGAGAGAGTGTACCAATGCCTCTTTAAAGGCCGCTGGAAACACTCCCTCTCTCAAGGATGAATTCACCATCACCTGGACCCACCCACACGTCACCTCCTGAGCTGCCTTAACCAGCCAGGAGGGGCATGGACCTAATTGATAGGTGGTGGCATTTACACCCCAGAGGAACATGTCCACTACCTCAGGTCCAACAGGATCAAACTGTTCCCAGATAACAGGGTAAGTACATGCCCCAGGCATCTCCACAGGCCATGCCACATGCTTGGTATCCAACTGGGAACGTATCCAAGTGATTTTATCCTCCAGATGCCCAGAAAAATCCTCTGCATGGCCCTGTAGGTGGGTCACTGGGCCCATCATTCCCAGAAAAGATCAGGTGATCTTAAATAGGGCCACTGGGCAGCATTCTGCAGATGCAATAAGAGCAGAGAAATGTTGACATTTCACCACTCTTACTGGCACAAGGTAGGCTTTAAAAGTAGCTCTAGCCTGTGTTCTGTTGGATTCGGTCCTTGTTTTCCTCCAACGGTGCTCTAGACATCTCTTATTCCTTTTCAGAACTCTCAACTCCTCCATAAACCATGAGGAGTATTGGGCTCGATGGGTCAAGAAAGGTCGCTCAGGCACAATCTTGTCCAAGGCCTCGGCCACCTTCCTATTCCAAGTGGTGGCCAGGGCCTCTGCTGGACTGTGCAGCAGTTCCTTGTCTTGATTGTCTTGATAATTAGGTATCTTAAGAATATACATAAAGCTTGCTTAGTAACAAGGGAAAGTTACTATTCAATTATCCTAACACAATGGCCTTCCAAAAAGCATTTAATCATTTCTGAGGTTGTTTGACAGCTGAGTGTTGTACTGCTGATTGAGGTTTAATACTGAGATTTTACCATGTTATTGTTGTGAGATGGCTATAGCAATGTGAATTATAATGTTTTAGAGTTTTAGGATATTATTGTTTGGGCATTTGTTAATGTATTATCAAATATTTTAATGTTGTATTAAAGTCTATTGCTTTAGATCTCACAGTGGATGTTTTCCGATTATACTTCTTAGTAGATTTTTAAACTTGTATTTTGTATGGAGTTGGTGGCATAATAAACAAATCAATGGCTTGCTTCACATAGGCATACTAAGTCTTGTTATTATCTTTATGTCTTTAAAAATAGTATTTAGTTGGTCTCTTAGTATGTGGAATTAGATGGTTTATCCAGGCATTTGAACATTTAAAATATGTTCTGTTTATATATTTTTGTTTATATATTTTTATACGAAAGATAGATGCTCAGGTATAATATCCAATGTGTACATTTATTGCAGGATCCCAGGTTGCTGCTTTTCCCCCTGTTTGTATGCATACAACTGATTTCTAGGTAGATAAATCATCACAACCTGCATTTTGGGGAATGAATGTTTTCTAAAATTTTGACTGACTGAAAGAGGGCAATGATCTGTATGATGAATAATGGTCCTGCACATATTTTGACAAAATTATTTGGAAAAAATACAGATGGCACTCTATCTGATTGAGTTAAAGATCTGATCTGTACAAAGACCCCCAAAATACTAGGAAGCAATATTGAAGCTAAAAAGAAATCTGCATGTCAGCAGGACAAAAACATTTAGGCAGTAGCCAGCAATAATATTAGGATAATGTGCCCATAAACACTTTGGAAGTTGTACAGTAAATATTCATGGGGGAAAAAATGGAAATTTGGAATAAAAGAGCTGAGCAAAGGAGTCAAGCAAATAAAAATGGAACTGCAAACTGCATTGAGGTTTGTAGAACAATGACAAGAACATTAGAAAGTTTTACAAAAAAATTCTTTTTAAATAATTGTAATGACTCATCTACTGCATAATGTAGTGGGATGTGGTCACCAAAATGGAAATGAGTGCTCTAAAAATAGATCGCTGACCATAGAATTTGAGAACAGTTGCAAATTGATGATACTGCTGGCATTAGTAAAATATGACATGAGGAAGGAATGACACACATTCCTTTAATAGGCCCAAAGAAAATAGCTTAGCAAATAAGTGATAAGGTATTTGAAGGGCAAGACATTCCATGGACAATTTCTGCATGGGGGGAAAGGTAATTGCCAGCAGGAGTGTGCACTTCTGGGGGGATCACCCTTGCTGCTAAGGTTGAAAGGGAAACAAGAAGCATATGAATAAATGACAATGGGGGTGAGGGTAAGTGGGGCTCTGCAGACATGAGGGAAACCAGAGTCCACCGGAGTTGGGTGCCCAATAAATTTAAACAAACAAACCACCTGGGAAAAAAGAACTTCAAAATCATATCTGCAAAAAGACAGTGGCAAACCACTTCTGTGTAATTGACGAGGAAACGGCATTGACACAGCTAGAACATTTAGGCAAATTTGGGTGCTGATGATGAGACTTCCCCAAGACAGAAGACATTTCTCTAATTAGTCTGGAAGAGCACTGAAGTTTCATGAGGAGCTGTGGAGATGACATCTCCAGATGAAAGTCACAAGGAAATCTGGTCGCTGACGATGCCCGTATTGAAAGAGGAGTTATGTTATTTTACAGAGATGCCTACAGTTAGAACATGGTATGTGAGCAGCATGAACCACGGATTTAAATGGTCAAACACAGATGTTTGAGAAATAATATTAAGATATTATTAATATATGTATGTATGTATTAATAAATAAATAACTTGGATTGATCAGAATCAGCCACTTTAAATCAGATGATGACATGATGTCCATACCCAAGAATGGAAAGGCAGTAATGCTGAAAACAATATTTCTCAGCTTTAACCCAATAAACAATAGGAACATATGGATTAGGATTAGAGGATACCTATTAAACATGAACATCATACAACTGTATGCACCCGCTGTGTAGATGCCATGAACAATGATGTCAAGGAATGCTGTGGCAAATTGCAAGTATTTCTAACTGCAACATCTAGAAAGGATATAGTACTACTAATGGGTGAATGACATGCAAAAACTGAAGAAATGGAGGTACCTAGAATTGTATGAAGCTTTGGATTGGACATAAGGGATAGATTAATAGAATCTTACAAAAAGAATTCTGTTTATTGCCTGCACCTGCTTAAAATAATGTATATATAGATTATATATGAACATCATTAGACTGACATCAGAATCAAATACATTACAATTTCAGATATGTAGATGGCAATGCTTTGCTAGCTTAAAAAAAAACTCATTATGAAGGTGAAAATTCCAGGTTAACTTTAAATATTAAGACAAAAGCAATGTCAGATATCATATTTGATGAATTTACAGAACATTTGACTGAAAAGAAGTGAAGATGGTAGATAATTTTGTTTTCTTGGGTTCAGGAATAGATAAAGATGGATATTGTGTTGAGAAGTAAAGATCTAGGGAGGAAAATGATTCTGAACTGTGGATTTTGAGTTGGTTAGTAGGAGTACCGTGGACTACAAGAACAACCAACCAATTCATTCTAGATCCAGTAAAGTCTCACTGTTCCTTTGAGGCAACAATCAATAAGCAGATACATGTGATGTGAGTGGATAATGTACAAGAAAGGAATTGTGTTTGGCAAGATTAAAGGAAGTAAAAGAAATGGAGGACAATGGATAACAATTAGAAGGGTTGCTGGAATGTCCTTGAGAGAACTACATGTTGCTGAAGATAGGCTGGATGGGCAAGCATTTGACCATGCAGTCACCAGGAGATGAATCAAGGTCACTTAAATAATAGTTAAGCAATAATAAAGCATAAAATTGCTGCAGATGTTGTTTAGCCACAGGTTATTGATTGCTCAAACTTTTGTAATACTTTTTGTACAGGTATGACACAAAACATTTCCCATTTTTTCTTCACTGAACTTTTAGATACATTTTTCAATGTATATACAGTCTCGGTCAGATAAGGTCATACCATCTTGATTATTGGGGCAAGTGAGGAATGTTTCATTTAGAAAAAACAGCTCTTTTCTTTCCTTCCTTCATTGCCTGTGCATGCATATATCACAGCCAGTAGCCATCTAATAATATCTGTGCACTTCTAGCTATCAAAAACCATCAGATTATCTTCAACTACCCCAGAAGATACAGAAGATGATAATTGCTTCACTTGACAGTTCACAATAGCATTTCTATTCCAACATGCTGAAGTAGGTGGGACAAATTTAATGCTTTTTGCAATTTGAAAGTAGAGTTCTTTTCAGTTTAGGAAGGAGCTAGGAATAGAAGGCTTTGTTTGTTGAGTGTCATGACTGTAAATGTTTTTCAAAAAATACTGCTACTCCAATTGTGCCTTCTGAAAATATAATAGCTTTACTATGCTTCATCATGGTTGTTTGAGAAATGACTGCAATGTCAATGCTGATTAAACAAGATTTCTAAGGCTAATTGATCACTTCACTCATGGAACTATATCACTTCTTTTCTTCATATTTAATTAGCGAAAGCTACATTTATAGCCTGACTCCACTGAAAATCATGTCTTGAATGTAATGGACAGGACATTAATCTTCCATCTATGATATTTTATCTGAGGTTACGCACAAATCATCTCTCCATGTCCATACAAAGTTGAATAAACCTAAAGTAATTTTTATTCTTCTTCTGGGAAATTATGCGTATTGGTAACTTCTAAGTATAGCTAATGCATATCCAAAAGTCACTACTTAATATGTAGAGGTTTCATTTTGTTCTTTTTCTACTTTTAAAAACCCATCTTACTTTTTCATCATCATAGGACAATATGTATAAAGATGCAAAAAAAGTATAATACAAATATTGGCAAGCAAAGAAAATAATAACCACTTCAAAAACAATTTAGGCTGAACTGAATTTACGATTTTCAAAATTTCATTTGGCATGAAGAGAATAGAAGTTGGTTCTGTTTCTCTGTTTGTGTCTCCTTCTAGTGATGGCACATAGAGAAGGACCTTCTATTAATAAGTCAATTAAATTTATTCTTGCCCAATCAGCTGATAGGGAACACAACATGGGCCACATACACATTTGTCCAAAGGAAATATACATGGAAAATATATTTCCATATGACCAGCTATTTTTTTTCTCTTCTAAGTCAAATCAAATCAAATAATTCATTACAGCTATAAGGCCAGAAAAGTATTATTTAGATGCATTAAAAAATCAGTCATGGTTGCTGGTATTGACTATTTTTTAAACAGTTATCTTGATTTTTAAGAACTGCTTTGTCAGAGATGCTGATGCCTAGGGATTTGGCAGCATATCAGATCTTAACAAGCGATGTTTATTCTGGGAAAAGAAAAGAATTGGTTGTTAGAAATGGAAATTCTCAGGAGGCTCTTCAGTATCCCTTTACTATAGCAGATTCATTGCCTTCAAAGACCCTGCTCCACTGAAAAGTGTCTGAATATCATTTAGTACTCATAATAGCACAAGATGATTCACAGTGCATGCAATGAATTCCAGTTTTCAGTGCATGTAGCCAGCAACTTTGGGAATCATACAAAGTTAACTTTGGGGAAAAATGCTAAACCTAGCTGGACTTTAAAACAGAGGAGCAAAAATCAGCATTTAAGCTACAAATGTTTCTAATTTCCAGTGTACTGTATATTTTTAAACTCTTCATCCTAGCTTGTTATTGTTTCAGGCCTATGTAGTAGTTCAGGAATTACAACAGTCAACTCTTGTTTTCCTGTTTGGTAAATGTAGATTGCTGTTCTCAATCCACACACAAAGCACCAAAGGCTACTTCTCTAGGGAGTGATCCTAGAGGTCTGTGGTTTATGTGGGAATAGAAACATATTTTGATCACTAGAATGGGAAACCTTGATTGCCCTTGCCCATGTAATTTTAATATTCACAGACATGCCACAGTTTCATAGAACTGCAGCACAGAGACCTAGCTCATTTTTAAAACTTTTGTATCAGAAAGAGATGAACATTAGCAGCTTTTGTGACTGGCTGAAAATATAAACAAGCTGCAACTGAATTCCAGTAAGGTATAGCCACTACTGATCTAAAGTTTTCGTATTAGAATAGCCTGATCCAGTTCTGGGGCCAAATCAGAGATCTGAACATGTCCCAATCTGACCTGGATCACCTTGGGTCCAATTTGGCATCCAGATTCAGAGTGAAATTTAGAAAAGAAAACATTAAAAAAAAAAAAAAAAGCACAGTATAGGTAGTCCTCATTTAGTGACCACAACTGACCTATCTTGCAGACTCTGCATTAGGTTTCTGCGTACATTTTCAGAGTGCTAGCTTTGAATTCCAAGGTTATATATGATTTGTTAGCTCACAGCTTGTAGGACTACCTACTTAGTAGTAGGTCCTACTCCAACTTCATTCTCATTTAGCAGATTAATTGTAATTCCCCTTGGATAAATCATGAAACATCAAATGTTATCACTATAAACCCAATCATTTTCTATCCAGAGTTGGGCTAAAACAGACATCTGAAATACAGGTATATTTTACATAGCCAAAAAAAAAAAAAATGCTTATAATACCATAATTATAGTCATAGTCCCTGAATTTTAGTTTCCTTTTATTACACTGTGCAGTTAGTGCCAATAACAAATTGGCAGGAATAGTAATATTGTCTCAAATGAAATCATAATATCATTTATCTAGCACAGCCTACTGTCTGGTACTCAACTGGGAATGGAGAAAATTGTTCCAAAGAGGACAAGGCAGTGATAAACATGATAGCACGTGCTGTTAGTTGTGCCAGGATTTTCCTGTGGTAGCAGCTTGTCTGCATCTGTTCAGAAGGTTGAGTGTTCTGGATCATACTGTAAAAGCTCGACAGCATCAGGTTCAGCCCAAGATGTTTTGCTGATGAAAAAGAGAGATGGCTTCCACCTTCTTCCATCAATTACATCAATTACATTAATACAGTACAATCTACCAACTGCAACCTTACTGAAATTAAAGGAACTATACATTGGTATTCTTACACCATTCCCCGTACTTTTCAATGAGTTTGCACAGTTTGTGTAAAGGAGACATGGTGCTTGCTTTGTATACCTATTCAATAACATTCTACAATTCTGAGTCCACTTCACTCTAAACCACCCCTACGCACCTCTTGATTTTTCCAAATGAGCATCGAGATTGAAAGCACTGGAAATCTTTTGGTCTGGCATCGGGGCAAGTTAAACATTAGGTGAGGTGTGCTGATATAGTTTAGCACACCTAACATAGCGCAGTGGCAAAGGATATTAGTGGCTGAGGACAGCATGGCTGATAGTAGCCGTATGTTCCCTTTGTAATGGCTGGCTGTTCAGATAAAGAGAGCTGGGAACAGCTTAATGAAGAAAGCCACAGAAGAAATCACCAGGAGAGAGAGGAAGCTGTATATTCTCCCAGGGACTGGGACTATATACTTCCAGCCCAGCAGAAAATGATATATGAATTGTGGGACATGTATGGAGGATATATAGTGCACAGATGCTACATGAACTATAAAGCTCTTGTGAGGAACAGTATCTACAGATAGTCCTTGCTTACTGACAATAATTGGGACCAGGAACTCCATCACTAAGCAACACAGGTATAAGGTATGATGTCACATGACCATACTGACTTATGATGGCAGTTCTGGCAGTCCCAATTCCCATCATTAGGTGAATCCCACATGGTTACAGCTTCACATGGTCAGGTGAATGTCATTTGCAACCTCCTGCCAGCTTCCCCATTGACTTTGCTTGTCAGAAGTGACTGGGATGCTGCAATGTTGTAATTGTGAGCTGGTTGCCAAGTCCCTGAATTGTGATCATGTGACCGCAGAGATGCTGTGATAGCCACAACTACAAGGAGCCATTATAAATACCCCTTGTTCAGCATCATCATAACTTCAAATGGTCACTGAACAAGTGTACATTAAGTGATGGCTACCTCTATTCAGTAATGCCCATCCACGCTGTAGAGATGCAACTTATTTTTTGTTAATGTCATCACACTATTACGTATAGCAAGTATGTTGACATCTGGAATACCACAGCAAATCAGATTTTTAAAATCTAGGGGCAGGTGAAAAATTGGTTGCATGATCATTTTATATGGGTAAAGCAATTCTGGATTTCTTGAATATATAGGAGAATTTAAAATGCTGGTACCTGCTGAATTTCACATGTTTTAGAGTTTTGTGGTGAGGCACAATATTTTAACAATGCCCCAAAATGTCTATATTACTGGAACTCAATGCAAAAATTACATGTCAGAAGCGTGCATAGTGTGAAAAGGATGAAATTGTACACCCATATATGTACAAAAGATATGAATATTGCTTCAGAGTTTTTCTGCTGAATGTGTAAATAGTAAAGGTTAAGCAGAACATGGAAACAAGAAATCAGAGTTTTGGTGGAAATAATGACAGAATTACCCATCCCTCAACTAATGAGGTCTAAGATAATAAAAACAATAAAAGAAAATGGTGCTATATACTGCTGTTGCCAAAGGAGTAACAAAACCTCAGACACCAAATCTTACCCACTGCAGATATTTGGGTAAGATTTCCATTCCCACAGTAATTGTCTGGAAACACTGATTGATATTTACAAAACAAGAATTGAAACCAGAGAATGTTCACCTAATATCCCTGTTTTAAAAAGAGAGCCAGCTTTACTCAATAATTACTTCACATTGCACTGATAATAGGATATATAAGATTTTTTTTTCTTACTTGAAATGGGTAGTGAAAATGAAGAGATTGGCTGCAAATGGATATTTTCCAAAGGTTCTTGAGGTTTCTTTCTCCTTTGCTAGGAAAACTTTAATTGAGTTCATGGTAATATTGGATTTGGGGATTTGTTAGTGCCTTAGTTGCTGAATTAGAAAATATTCAGGTTAATAAACTGTTCTTGAAATGTTATCTAAGGTAAAAACCATGAGTAGAGTATGCAAGATGTAATTAATTCAATTAATATAAGACCAGTAATGTCCAGCTGAGAAACATTGTTTCTGTTCCAGAAGAAATGAAAAGTGCAGACACTGATAATGCTTAAAATCTAGTGACACCTGATTATATATTCATCTAATAACTGAATGCTTCTATTCATTGATTTGCATTCATTATTTTGTAGCTTTCCTTGCAAGCTTCTATGGAACATAGATGGAATGGAATGTTTTAAAATCAGTTGGTTCACAGACTTATTACAATAAAGTATATCCAGCAATAGTGATGATCCAACAATATTATATATCAAGTATCAGACATACTGTAATGTTACACAATCAGAAATAATTAATTCTACTTCACAATGAGATCTCTAAGGTAAGGTCTTTTCATGTCTGCAAGACCATAACAGATTCCATTGCTGGAAAGGTGCAAAAGAAAGCTTATGAAACCAATTCCACAATAACTGTAAAGTGAATAACTGGTTTGAAAACAGATTCAGTGTCCAGATTCAACTAGGATAGCATTTGTTATGACCCACCCAGGCCTAGCCCTACCATTACTGCAATGAAGAAAACATTTTAGGGTTGGATGAGATTGGTGGTATACGGCATTGGTCCTCATCGGATATCTGAAACAGTAAGTCAGAAAGATGCTTATAGACTGGTTGACTGGGGAAGGGCTATACAGAAGGGAGCATCATTTCCTGCAACCTCAGACGAGAAGTCTTGCTGGGATGTCCCTGGACCTACTACACAACGCAGACCACCATACAGCTGTGGCAATTCACCTACCATCCACATC
Source organism: Liasis olivaceus (assembly GCA_030867105.1). Lineage (NCBI taxonomy): Eukaryota > Metazoa > Chordata > Lepidosauria > Squamata > Pythonidae > Liasis > Liasis olivaceus. The sequence goes on from CM061350.1 coordinate 84,171,314, forward strand.
AGCCCAGTTTTATTCCTAGTGGTGTGATGATGAAAACACAGGAGTAGCCCAAGCACCTTGTAGATGACAATACAAGTCCAGTTGGTCACATTGTATAAACCTGTTGAAATATACATGTGTATCATGTATAAAATAAAATACTAAAATAGAATACAATAAAATGTGCATGGATCATACGCGAAATCCTGCAATGGTATGGTCTAAAATGGAGGAGGATAAATATGGGCAGCTGAGATAATAGCTACTTTACTTAGCTATAGATATATAGCTGTACAGATATACTGTATAAAGATAATTCATGAGAAATGTTGTTTTGTCTTTGTTGTGTTTCCCCCCCCACCTCCCCTTTTCACTGTCTGGGAAGGTCATCTTCTCCGTGAATTTCTGAAAGAAGTAATTACACAGACAACACTCTGCATGCACATTGTCTGGGAGATAAAAATTCTTACAAGATTTCCTCGGTTCTGTTTGTTAAGATGTATTTAGGTTGCAAATTCTATAACCACTTAGCTGGAGTAAATATCACTAAACTCAGTGAGACTTGTTTCTGAACAGCAGTACATAAAATTGCATTGTGAAATTTTTAGTTCACAAACCTGCTTTGTGTTCCTGCCTGTTGAAACATTTGGGACAATAACTATCATCATTTGAAGCTAATTTGGCACCATGGACTCAGAATTAGCAGAGAATACTCTAAATATAACTCAGCAATATGTAAAACATGTGAAAAATGCATATACTATTATCTATCAAAATATGAAAAGGATGCTTGGTACATTTGGATAATGAAGTGATACATCAATAATACAATATGTTTAGCATCAAACAGTATCCCCACATGATACAAGGCCATCAACAATTTATCCAAAACAGTCCAGACTGTAACTGTTAAGTAATCAGAAAATGTATAGTAGACCACTCAAATGAAATCATATCTATACTTACAGACAAGCAATTAACCAGAGATGAAATACAGCAGCACCTTTCAGGTATTTATCTGAATATGTAGAAAGGCACTAAGTAGAAAGAGAATGGGGTCATGTATTCAGAGGACTTTTAGAGACAACTGGCAATGTTGATTACCCTTTTTGTTAACCACTGCTTTCTCACATACTATCACTTACCTATCAAAGAGAATTATTCAAAGATATAAAAGACACTAGAGAAAGAATAAGACAAAAATCACATGGGCGATCTGACCAAAGATGACACCATTCAAATGAAGCTTCAGTTTTCCATCTATCATTATTGTTGTTCTGTGAAGAAACTTGATTAGATGCCTTTCACAGTCTGGTTATTTTCCAGGGCTCCTAATGCAGTGCTGCTGTAGTGTTAGGTGGAAGGAGCAAGCTGACAGAAACACTGAGCATCAAAGGCTTTCTCCGGGAAAGATGAATTAATGTGCAGTCTGATTCAGTTCTAGCTTTGCAGGAAGTGCATTATCATCTTAACACAAGTTGTAGATAACTAGTAACCCACTTGATTGTCTTGTAATCTGCAAGAGGAACACTAAAGGCAACTTCTTTAACAAATTCACTTAAATGCCATTTCATATTGTGTAGCTTATTTGCAGTGATGTGTTTCTTTAGGGATTGAGAAATGCTATTATTTTTATAACAAGAATTCACAAGGGTATGGTAGACTTCATTTCTCATGAGCATAAATAGACTTGTTTCTTTTGTTGCGACATTAGCTTAAAGCAGTGTTGTCCAAACTTGGCCACTTTAAGATGAGTGGACTTCAACTCCCAGAATTCCACAGCCAGTGGCTGGGGAATTCTGGGAGTTGAAGTCCACTCATCTTAAAGTGGCCAAATTTGGACAACACTGGCTTAAAGCCACCCTTAAAACTACACACGCTGTGAAAAAGGACAATAATCCTGGGAATGTGCTACAAATTGAGGCATAAGTACATAAGCTTGATCTTTCAAATCCAAACACAGAGTAAACTGAAATTTATATTTTACCAAAGATCTTGATTCAATTCTCCAATCAAAAAAAGAGGGGGGCATTATTATACAAATGTATCAAGACCAAAATACAGGTGATTTTTCACACTATTTGGGGAGGGGGGTACAGGATCTATTAATCTGAGAGTAAGAAATTAAGTAATATGAGGAAAGGATATTATACTTGATTTATACAGCTTCCTCCTTCGAAAATTCATCACTGCATCTGCTGGAAAGCTAACCTGACAAGGCCCTTGATCAGACTGGGAGTGCCTTTTTCATATTTGCCTGTGAGTCACTGCTGGGAGAAATGTATACACATAACCAAGAGTTTTCGTATATTATTTTAGCTTTCTTCTCACCATTATACCTACGTCACAAAATATTTGGATGTAAAGTGGATTGTTAAACTGCAGTTAATGGTGATTGATAATTCTGGGAATTCCTGTCCCAATGTATCTGGAAGTAGGGGAAGGCTGGACTAGACAACTGCAATTATAAGAAGAAGAGCAAGAAGGTTGTTAAGGAAAACATTTTCTAAAGGAGAACATAAGAATGGGTGGGATTTCTATGCAACATCAGGACCTAAGAGAGGAGGAAAGATGTCTCTTGATATCTTTCTTGTAGTCCTCTGAGCACAAAGGAAGAGAGGAAAGAAGTGCAGTCAAAGGGAACTATAACAGCTCCATGAGTTATGAGTTCATGACAGCAGTAGGATGATCAAGGAAAGTGCCAAGGATATTGCCCTTGGCCTTGTTTGTCACCATCCCTTTATTGATGAGCTTAATGAGTATAATGTTATTGACAGAGCTAGGAGATATAATAAAATGCTGAAGAATTAAGGAAACCATAGGGAAGAACGCAATGCGCAGATGCAGAAGAGGAGCCAAAAGATAAACATAGTAATTGATTAATTGCATGACCCTAAATGGAGTGAACAGACACTCCACATTCTTTGCTCCAATTATTAAAAAAGAACATTGGCTATACTTCACAATGCGGTTTCTTAATGTACATGAAATATTGATTTTACAAAGCTGATATCAAGTTGCTGAAAGTCCCCCAAATGATCACCTCTGACAATGCAGAGCTGTTCTCTCTTCTGTTAGAAATCCCATTAAATGACAAATTGCCTCCTTGGTCCCTCTCATCTAATGCGTTCAGCAAATATCATTTGATAATACTGTAGCTTACCTTATGGTAGCGATAAGCCTCAGCAAGAAGTATATTGCAGACAACACAGAGACCACATCAAGTTTGCTGAAGTGTACATTTTCTAAAAACTAACATTACAACAGGAATGCCAGCGCAATAATAACTTTTTTATGTTTGTCAGTACCCGGCTTCTCTTTCTCAGAAGATGCTGTGGATAAATTTCATTTTTTTAAGCACAGCAAGGGAACAATTGAATCGTTTATATTTGCACCAACTGTGGGCAACTTTCCTTTTCATGTGATGATTTTGCAAGTGTCAGGGCCATCTACCCCTTTAAATTGCTGAAAAATTTAAGGACATGCACACACAATATATGTTTGTACTATTATCTATGAATTTCTGATTGACTGATGATGCTTTCTGGATTCTCAGCTGTTATCTGGCAATATCAGGGACAGCAGAGCCCCTATCCTTTTATACCGTTTTATACCTGTGTAACTGCTACTACTGATCATTTTTTTTAAGCATGGATGCCTCTAATTTGGTCAAGCTTTTAAGTGCACTTGTGCAATAAAGGGTACAATGCTCAGGCAGCAATGAACAAATTGCTATATAAGGATGGATGCATGCATGAATACTTATTTCCCTGCGTTTCTGGATGTTAGATTTTTCTGGCATCAAACAGATGAAATGTTAGAACAGTGTTTCTCAACCTTGGCAACTTTAAGATGTGCGGACTGGCTGAGGAATTCTGGGAGTTGAAGTCCGCACACCTTGAAGTTGCCAAGGTTGAGAAACACTATGTTAGAATATACAGAGATGCAGTATTCTGCTCTTTCTGATGGTCACCCAAGTCCTCTTCTAGAAGAGAAATTTGAGGCCTAGGAGCTGGCTTGTCTACCTGGAAACCTGCTGTTATTATTTTCTCGGGAATAGTTTCAGAGACCTCTTACCACTAAATGTTTTGGTCAGCTTTATATCAGAACTATGCAATATTCAATTCTGAAGTCAGATTTTACGTGATTTGATTAAATCCCTGATCATCCAGTGTTACATCTTTTTCCATGTCATTCTTGTAGTCTGTCATTTGTAAATTCACTTTCAACTCAGTCTTGATCTTGTCAGGTAGAACATATTCCTCTTCCATAACATCTTTCAGACACAGTCTAGCCATAGAGGCAAATGTCTCTGTTGATGCTATTAAAATTAACTTCTGGGTCCACTCTTCAAAAATATCCTTCAATATGTCCAATGTTAGAATATTTTGCTTCATTCTATAATTGTAAATTGAGTTTAAGTATTCTTCTTTAATTGTATCGTTAGTTACCTGTGTTTAATATATATATCTGTTTTATATTTTTTAGCTTTTTAGTTTTTTAATAAACTCCAATGTATCTTTTATGCTTTTTAATTGACTGTACCTTACCCTCCTTACACTGGTCTATGACCATAATAAAGATCTGATTTGATTTGATTAGTTCCCTCTAGTTCCCTCTAGTGTCCAATATTTAAAATCTTTTTTTTTTTAATTCAAACAAAAGCATTTTCCATGGGAAGGATTCTTTATAATTAATTCCAAAATCTTATTTCAAATTTATCTGGCCCTTAATCCATTTGTAACTTTCTAAAATCAAAGTTTTAACCACCCTTTTGCTGTTTATTTCAAAAAAAAAAAAGTTCTTAAACTTGTAGTTAAAACTTCTTTTGCTAAGGATTGAAGGAAATTTACCTGGTGCTATAAAACTAGTGGAGCCAAAGGTTCCTAACAGCTGAAAAGCAGTTAACTAGCAGTGTCTGAAAGCAATTAGAAAAGAAAGTATGCAAACTTAATGTCCTTTCAAGAGCACCAACTGCAGTTGGAGCAAGATAGCTAGTCCCTTGTCTCCCAGAGCTCTAAACCTGCCTGAGACAGCTATCTTGTGGTCTCCTCACAGGGAGCAGATGTATGGGGCACTTGTGGGTTATCTCAAGTCCTCTCCTTGCCCAGAAAGGAATTATCGAAGAGCTGCTCTACTTGTCAGCTCTTCATTCTAAAGCAATCATTGGCTCTGCTTTTCAGAACCATCTTCAGTCCACCATTACTTCCTCCAGAAGTCAGAAATTTAAATTTCTAAATTAGAAATATCCATATTTAAACAGGATGATCAAATATTGTTTTTCAGGTAAGAATTTTTTTTTTATTATTATTATTATTATTATTATTATTATTATTATTATTATTATTATTTTGCATATTTACAACTGAAATGTTGAAATGGTTTTGGGGTATGCTTTTTTATAGCAATACTAGCAATGTAATGAACCTAAAGCCAGAATCATTTTCCCTTCCTGCTGCTGTGTACTGTACTTATGCTTTTTCAAAAGTTATAGTAGTACATTTGCCAGGAGTGTCACAGTTATTGTTTATTCATTCTCTCTGTGCCAAAAACCTAGATACATACTGTGAGAGGAAGGGAAGAAATAATGCTAGGAACTTGGAGAACATTATCACATTGTTGGGAAAATGAGGCTCTTTTGAACCAACCCTCATATCCCCAAATCAGACAGCTGTCTGGAAAGGTCAGTCCTGAAGATGAATCTAGAGCAAGCAAAGAAGGTCTAGAACCAATCAGTCTGGAGAGATATCTGGAAAGTAGCCTAGACCTTTAAGAAAATAAAAGATGTTTTAAAAAATGCCTTCAAAGAGAGAAGTGCCCTGCCATGTTTTTAAGACTTCAGCTTTCTCTCTAACAATGTACCATAGCTTCCAACATCACTCCATCAGCTCTAATTTCAACAGAGGAGGAGTTTGATTGGCCATCAGGTCTCCATATCGGGTTCATTACTCTATAGATTCTGTTAATTTCAACAATCTTGAGTAGGAACAATATGCAGGAAATACAGAATTATAAGTGTGATTTTTCCTTATGTATGTAACCCATAGCTGGACAACTACTAATGAAACAGAATTGTTATCAAGAGTTGTGTCCTCCTGGTGTGAGTCATGCATGTGATGAGGGAATGAGCTGCATAAGCCTTGAATGTTGGAATTCCAGCACAGTTTGAACTTCATGGGTTGCGGAGGGGAGGGCCCATGACACATTTTATACCAGAGGATTTATTGCAGTTCAGATGTCAGACGAATGGAAAGAGATATAGGCTAGAAAAGCGAGACATTTCCCCCCAGCACTGGATCAACTAAAATAGGAAGTAAACAAACCAAATCCAGTTAACAGATTATTCTTAAGTTCCATGATGTGTTCCACTGTATTGTTATTGCTAGGGAAGAACAGGCAGATAAAGCTAGAATTAGTTGATACTACCTCTTGTTGGCCATCCTGTCCTCTGCTCTACCACTCCCAATGGGCACCAGCTATCATCACCTTGCCTCACAAGGTAATTCTTCTGCTGTAAAAGTTAGGGGGAAAATTTGGACTTTGGCTAATTTGCCAGAAGAGCTATTGGAGCTCTGCATCATCTCCATTTCCTGGGAAAGACCTCATAGCAAAGGAGAGGCTAGTCAGGCTCTTTTATAAGCCCAGGAAGGAGCAGCTTCAACCTTCTTCACCAGAGAAATTTCCAGCTCCAGCTGCCAGTCATCCTGGGATTTCAAAGCTGCAGAAAGCTACCAACCTCCTTCTGGTGCTGCAAGACAAGCAACCAAGGGCCAATCTTTCCTGCAGTAAGCTTGGAATAAGCATCAGCCTATGCTACAGATCTAGCCTAGGAAAATAATTGGAAGGCAATTGCTTTATTAATTTTGCTACAATATCCACATAGCTATGACAATGGAAGACACATTGTTATTCAACATTTATTTGTTTGGAAATATTTGTAGGTTGCATTGGGGGAAAAATACTCTCAAGAGAGTAAATATCCATTGTTTCAGTTCTTGTCTGAATCCTCTGAGTCAGAAGCTGAAGAAGCAGATCAGTCTGTCAGTCAACAGTCAGGCACCTGGGATAGTTTCAAGTGAGCAGATAATAACTGATTCAGATAATGAGGGGCCAGGTTCTGGCAGGTCTCTTAGCTCCAGGACAGGTCAGCAACTATGAAGGGCTGAGCAAAAGCAATCAGCAAGTGTCCTTGAGAGGAGAGAGCAACAACACCCCTAATCAAGCCACCCTAGTCCCTGCGGCCATATGAGATCAACCTCCAGGCCTTTGCATCTCCACTGCAAATAACTCTGACTCCAGATCTACATCCCTGTCCCTCTTGCTCCTTGACCTGCATTCAGACCCTCAGCTTGACATTCAGACCAGCTCGTGGAATTTTTTGGCTCTAGGCCCCTCAGCTGGTGCAGCCAACTCTCGCAGCTCTGACTGCACCTCTCTCCTGCTTGCAGATCGCTAATGGAATAAGCTATGAACTCTGTGAATTTTCCAAGTCTTAAGTGTTTTCTGGCTAATTAGTTACCTGATTCCTGACTATTGTTAGGAACCTTATGACCTGGCAATAAAATCTTTCAAAGTTGTATTTACCAGGCTTTTATATATGTATATGTATATGTATATGTATATGTATATGTATATGTATATGTATATGTATATGTATATGTATATGTATATGTATATGTATTGGCTGGCACATGATACCTTCATAAAGCAGCAACATTAATATTTAGGGATGTTTGTTATAAATTAAAATTAAAGTAATCAATATTTAGCTCAGAGAACATAAAATAGCTGCAGTTAAGAATAGACTCTTTGTACTCATCGGACTAATTGCCCTCAGTGACATAGAAATGAGAAAGGCTTCCTTTTTTGATATACAGTAGTTACTGTACAGTGAAAACGATTGGTACCAACTCCTCAGATGCTTTTGAAAAAAATCTGCCTTTTTTCAGAATTATGGAGGAGCCAAGAGTACTCAAGACTGTCCTGGACTAGCAGGTTAGTCCTTCTTGGATATAGGTTTTCCTAGGAGCAGGACCTTTTCTCTTTAGGCAGTTTTTTCCCCTCAAGTTTGGGACTATAATGTCTAATCCTTGCCAGTGTGTAGAATTTAGGGTATTAGCTCACTGTGAGCAGTGCAGTTAAGCATACAAACATATGATTTTAATAGAACAAACCCAGACAGATTTACCCCCAAAATCACTGCCTAGCTGCTGCCTTTTTCTTTAACCTTTCTGTGACCCTGGTTTAAGAGACTTTCTCTCAAGTACAACTGAATCTACACTGCATTTTTTAATCATCTATTCCCACCATGAACCACACCCCAAAATAATCCCTCCAACTAACTTCCAGCTAGCTTCCCTCAGAATCCTTCCTCTTCCCTTTGTAGAAAGGATGGAGAATTTGATCTCTTAGCCACAAGAAAGGCCATTTTGATTCTGTTCCCTTATGGCATCATAAATTTTAAATAAATAATAACCCTGTTTCAGTGACTAAACAGCTCAGATGTCAGAAAAAGCTATCGTATTACCTTAAGCTAAGAATTTTCAAGTGCTGAGTAACTGAGAAAAGAGAAAGCCAATACAGGAGCCAATAAAATCGTCTTAGCAGAGAGAGACTTCATGCTGGTCATGCTCAGAACAATCCATATGCTGGCATTTATGACATCAGAAGCCAGAACTCAAATAAAAACTCATGAATTCCAAATGTCTGAGGCCAAGATCTTAAGTAATACACACTGAGAGGTTTCATCTCACTCCAATTGAGAATTAGCTCTTTAATTCTGAAAACTCCACTGTTTGAAGGGCATCATTCTTCTTCCTCATCTGTTGTTTCTCTAGAAGACATTTGGCAGCAAGCTGAGTAAAGACTGGTAATAAATCCTGATTTTATGTAAATGACTTAGACATTCCAGTTTTTCAAAAAAGTGCGGAAGAAAAAAGAGTTCAGCAGGTACACATGTCCTTTTCAGAATGAGCCTCATAATTTTTAAAGTCCTGGTAATTTTTCTTAGTAAATAATAGTTTTGGCTGGCACAGTTTTGTCAGAGTGATGCATGTGGGTGCAAGATAGAGACACAGTCACTGTTGGAGGCTAATCATACTGCAAAATCTGTTTTCTTGTCTAGCATGGTGCCTATTTGTAAAAACAAACAAACAAACAAACAAATGAGGCACTACTCCCAAAATATGTGTTGTTCGCAAATCGCCCTCTTGACTTTCAGATGTATCATTTTAATTTTCCTTGGACTACTGCATGTCATTTTCTGCTATATGTGAAAAATCAGGTGGCCAGAAGCAGTAATGGAAACTCAGATCTGTAAATACTCCCAAAGGAATCCAGACAGACAGTCAATTCATTGCAATTCATTAATAATTTTATCATTGCTAAAAATGATATATATGTTAATATATGTTTCCATGGCAAATAATATTATTTTCTAGGGTTTTTTACTTACTATGCACTTTGAATTAATTTTAAAATAATTGAAAATACCTATAGAAAAGGCAGAATAATTAGTCAAGGGTCCCTCGATGAGTTTCATAACTCTCCCATTCAAGTTTAACACATACCACTATATCCCATTAGGCCTGGATAATCTACTGGATTAATGTGGAATAACATTGATTTATTCTTATTCTTAAGATTAAGAATAGCATACCATGTTGATATGGGAAAAGCCATAATATAATATCATTCTACCAAAAGTGCTTTATTAGCTACTGTCAGAAGATCAAGAAATGGTTGGACATTTTGGTGGTAGGATTGCAACTGTTCAACAACTTCCCCTCATCACAGAAATGTTGGTAATAAATAATCATACCAAAAGACACAGAGTAGCCAACAAGGCAATCCTGATTTCATCCAGAGAAGTTAAGCCTGTGCCTTTCACTGGGAATGATCCAGCTACGTTTTGCTGCTGAAAGGCGCAGCGCACTGGGTTTCTCCCCTTTTTTGACCAGGATGTGTTCCTTTAATTTTAATTCATCTGCAACTAATCTAGAGCTCTTTATAGTGGCCTAAATCTGCCATTTAGTGCAATCGCCTGCCTACGTGAAAACACTGAAAAATTTAGCACTTAACTAATTCTAACATTCTCTTCTGGTCTTGCTGTTATTGGACTTCATTGGCTTTGTTTGCTTTTGCTTTTATTTGCTTTTGTTGTTGTTAGGTACTGATTCATATTTCATCCCAGATACATCTGGTAATAGCACAGTTCTGTCTCAGATTCTGCTTTGCTGCTATCAAATTATCTGAAACCGATTTCTAGCCATACCTTATTCTTATGTCACAAACTATAAACTTTCTCCTGGATTCCCTTGGGGTTTATCTCACACTGGTTTATTTATGAATGAGTGTATCATACATCTAGCTTTGATTTGATATACAGCTTGAGAGCTTATTTTCATTTCCTGCTCCAGGATACTGAGTAAATTTCAAGTTCTCAGTATTCAGAACAACATTAGAAAATGGAAATACAAAACATAATCGCGTTTGTTCATTATTTTAAAGAATCCTTTCAGTTGGGGGGTTGGTCTTGCTTTGTTTTTGTTTTTTCAAATTTCACTCAAGGGTGCAACTGTCAGTGTGTCATAGTCTGTATTTTAGTGCGGTATCACAAAATAAATGGGGAACACGGGAAACTTTCACCACTGCTTAATCTTTGGACAGCAATTTTCTGAAATGGTATAAATAAAGTAATGATTCACTCTAGATTTGAAGTGGGGATGTATAATTAAGCATCTGTTAATTACAACTTTATTAATTTAAAACTGTCTTCTTCCAAGTTTTTATATTCATAATTTATTTATTTTGTCTGCACAATATTCCTGATATTATGGAATGTTTCATGCCTTGAATCTTTTTGGATGTTTATACAGCAGTACAATTCATGCTTTGGTTCAGTAAGCAATGTAAATATCCCTTTAGACAGAGAAGAAATTCACCGAATTTTAATTGCTGCTGGATGTAAAGATTTATATACATAATCTGCCCACAGTCCCTAAGAAATTCTGGTCATCATTACACTCAGAAATATGCAAAGGTTTTGCTAGAGCAGGAATATCAACATTTTTCTCAGATTTGCTTTAGACAGAGTAACTGACAATCTAAAATCATGCAACATTTAATATGAGGATTTTACTGGCTTCAGAGCTTCTTGCAGAATTTCCTAGATGTTCGCTTGCCCAGTGATTAGAAAAAGCCATAAAAGATGTCAATGTTCTTCTCTGTTTCATGTTTCATATGGTTTAAAGCTATGCCCTATCACGAAACCATATTTCAGGGCTGAGCTCTACTGATACATGGCCTGCATTAAGTCCTGGATGCCTTTTAATCATAAACTTGTATTAAAATCCTATGGGAAGGTATATGTTGTTTGCTTGTTTCTATTTCTCCTCAGAACTTTTTCTTCCCATTTCCCTGGATGCCCTGTGCACTTTTGCAAAAGACAGATGTCTTGTAAAACAATTTTCCATGCAATTTTCTGTTGATTGGTGCTGGTGTACTTGGAATAAATTTTCCTTTGTGGAAAGTCAAAGCAAGCCCAGCCACGACTGGGTTATTCCAAATATTTGCTAATTTCAATATTTGCTTCACAATTTGCATATTCAATGCAGCTGAACAAATTATACCACGTCTTACCTTTATGTGTTGATATTATTAAGTGGGTTTTTTATTCCTCAGGTTGCAACAGGGACTGGATATCATTTAATATGACTGGTTCTGGATCAGAATCAAATTATTTTGCTTACCCATGTTCTGACCTAGTGCTGTGATATCTTCAAAAAGATCATGTGGGCTATCAGGGCCCATTTAATTAAAATGTACTAAGTGTGAATAAAATGGAGGACAATGACATTAAATAAGAAAATTGTTGTTACCTGGAGAAATAACAATAGAAGAAAGAAAACATATTCATTTGAAGTGGCAACAAATTGCTAAGAACTCCTCTTCATATATATTTGTAAGAATTTAGGTAAGTTATTTCGGATCAGCCCTAACACCATCATTTTCACTTCATTTCTACTTGTTTGGGTTAAGTAGAGTTGACCCTGGTTCAGGGGCATCCACAGCCGAGTAGAAAAAGTGAAGATGTGCATTAAAGATGTGCAATTGAAGCCCTGGCTGTTTTTTCACGTGCATCACATACTTGTGAGCAAGAAGTGGGGCTTCAATCAGACAACTGTGTTTGCTATTTGATTTATTTTGGACTTTTTCTGTGAATGGCCTTGACCTGGTTAGAATTTAGACAGGAGACCGGCAGAGAACATCAGGGATGTAGGCTAAACTGGAAGCCAAAAAAATTGGTGGCAAAATCCTTTTATCCTTTTGCCAAAAAGGCTGCATGGACATGTCCATGAAGTCAGTACAGTACCTGAGTTCAGCTGGAAAAAGACTTTTTTTCTATCGCACAGTGATCTTTTTCTGTAAAAGAGAATGTTGTACAGCTATATGAGAGATAAATGGGTGGATCAGACACACAAAGAGAAATACATTCAGCAGGAGAAAACAGAAGCATAAGCTCACTATGGAGCTGTAGCCGTCTGAGTACTTCTCTGTAGTAGATATAAAGCCCCGCAGGCTAGTTCTTAAATGAATGGCCCACTGGCTAGCTGAGGACTCTTAAGTCAAAGTTTCTGAAACATGTTTTTTTTGGAATCCTAGGGCTCCACAAGAAGTTGATGAGAGGCTGAGGGCAAATGAGAGCAAATGTTCACTCAAATGCAGCCACTGTTCTATCATTAGAGCTTTGCCTGTTGATCAGGGGTGCTGGCATTCTTCTTCTTTTTAACAGGTACCCTAGCCCGAAGAGTTGGAAAACTGTTGTCTTAAATATTCTACAAACACAACCATTGTCCTCTTGCAATAAAGGGCGGGAGGTGAGATTTAGAGAAAGAAAGTTAGACGTTTCTTGGCTTCTGAGCACTCTTTGCTGGGAATAAAATCAAGGAAAGAGAACATCGGCCCCAATATCCAAAAAGTAAAGTTGGCAGGGAAAATAGAGACAGATGTGAAGGATTATAAAATTTCTTCTCAGTGTTGCTTCTGCTCAATGGCGTAGCCTTAATTTGTTCCCATCCTCTTAGGCTGTCTTTGGTAGACAGGTCTCAGCCTTGTGTAACCTGAAGCAGCTAATCTGTTATCTGGGTTTTTCCTTTTTTGATTACTATCGTCCTAGAATTGTAGCTGGCACTCTACACTCCATAAATGGCCAGATCACTCCTTGGTTTGAATGAGGCTCCTCATGGCTCATGACCTTTACAGTCTGAGGGACTGATTAAAATGGTCAACCCCAGGGGCCAGATGGATCCTAATGGACTGTGCCATGTGCTTGGAGATTTCCCCAGGAATCTGGAAAACTGGAACCATTTATTTGAAGCTTATTCCTAGGTAAGAGTGATTTCCTATTCTGCCCTTACAGCTTCCAGGTGAGTGAGGTTATCTCTCTATTCAAGAACGGACCGTGACAGCTTGACTACCTGACCAGGTACAATTAATTCACCTGTGGGAATAGCCACAACCATTCTGAAACTCGGGTGGAGGGGGGCAGAGATCCCACGAAGGGAGCTGGCAAGCTTCTGTTGATGTCTGTGACACTTCATCTCCTATTACATCCTCTGCACAAACTATCCAGCCATCCTGCCTCCCTCTGTCAATTGTCTTTTCAGCTTCCAGCAAACTAGCTCCTCAGCAGTATCATGAATCCTCTTTTTCATCATCTTCTTTTCTTATGGCAAAGAAAAAGCAACATGATGAACAGCACAGTAGCTCAACAGTGCATGAGAGTTGCCAGATTGCAGGTTTAGATTCTTTTCTTCTGCTGGGATCCTAGATTGCCAACTTCTACACACACTGGGTGCATGTGATGCTCCTGTTTCCAGAGTACTGCTTTTATTTACTTAACAGTCCCCATTCCAACAACTCTGTCTTGCTGATAATCTCTCTCCTTTTCTCTCTTTTATGTTCATCTTCATGCTGCTACTGCTGATGATGATCAGAAAAGGGCCAATTCATTCCTCCATGGAAAGCCCATGAGAGGTCTGGTGACTAGTCCTTTTCTCAGCCTCAGCACCCATCTGCTTCCTGTTCAGTTTTGCCTTCCAAATTTACCTCTCATTCTAAAAGATTCAGACTTTTTATCTCTAGCAGGGAGGGATTGGGGTATCACTGTCTATGTGTGACAAACAGCACCTCTCCCTCATGAAAATGTTGATTCTATGTCTGTACAAATCAGCCAGATGTTAACCTCAATTTAGAATCATAGAACCATAAGGTTGGAAGGGACCTTGGAGGTCTTCTAGTCCAACACCCTGTCCAAGGCAGGAGTCCTCATACCATCTTGGGCAAATGGTTGTCCAATCTTTTCTTGAAAACTTCCAACAATGGAGCACCCACAACTCTGGGAGGCAAGCTGTTCCACTGCTATCTTGTAGCCTATCATCCACAACAGGCTCCAAATAGAGACGAGTCCTTTCTTATACATATCCATTATATTCTAGAAATCATTTACCTCAGAATTTACTGATTCTCCATGTTCTCCAACCTTCACTACTACATCTTCCTTTACACTGCACATCAGACTTTACATAAATGACTGTAAAATTCTGGAATTTCTACAAGGTAACAGCCAAGTGGACTATGGGTTAAAAAAAGGGAAAGAGAATGAGTCAGTCTAAATGTTTACTCAACAAAGGCTGCTGAGGATTTGGCTGCCCCCAACATCCCATTCAGTGTTTAATGTAGCCACAATTGCTAGAGTTTAGAAATTCTTCCATAGAACTGATGGTGGTATCTATTTGTTATACTGGCAGAATGGCAGCCCCAGTTTGTCACTGTTTCTCCTTGCAAGGCTCATTGCACAAGTTTTTTTCCCCTTTCTTTCTCTTCCTAGCTCTTCTGAACTGCAAGAGTGGTCCTGACCATTCTTTTCCCCCAAACTCCTAATGTGCACCCAAGCCTAGTGGTCTCAGTAGCCCATGTACACCTGTGGCTTCACCCTGAATTTATTGTCTTCTGTCTTCTTACCAAATGCAGCAGCAATTGCAAGATTTTAGGCTTGTAGTTAGACAAGCAGGTTATAGCAACAAGCCTGTGAAAAGATCCCTGGTTTCACACTGCCTCTGAGTCACATCTCATAGCACTTTAAGTGCCAGTACTATTTCTTCATTCCCTTGCATGCTGGGTGGTGTTAGTATTCAAGCAGAATGCTCACTCTATTCTTTTCTCCTGGTGGATTGCTTGCAGTAATGGTTTAATCTGGAAAAGAGGGGAACGAACCTGCTCCCTATAACTGTGTTTTTTCTTTTCCTTTATATCTCTACTTTTAAGTGATGGCGATGTTGGAGAATCTCTTTAACACTTTTCTGATCTCTCCTGCTTATTGATTTTAGAAAGCATAGTGATGGAACAATAAGGCTAAACAAAATAATGACAAAAACAAATACCCATATTCATACATGAAAGAAAGCATAAGGATTCCACATGTGCACTCCTGCAAACCCAAAGCACTTCTTACTTCAATACTTTTAGTTGTGTTATAGAATAATAAATACCCCAACCCAGATCTAGTCTACAAATAATATTTTCCACAATGACTTCCACAACTGACTATTACAAGAGGTGGGGATAGCCACTAACGTAAATGGCTTTGGGAATGTATTAGAAAAATCCATTTAAAATAGATTCATTAAAAGCTTATTAGGCATGATATATAGTTTTGTTGTTGTTTAATGTAAGGCTTTCCTTTGAATTCCAGATACTAGGGAAAACCAGTACGATTGGGCTTTTGCCTCCAAGACATGTTTATAAGTTTCCCTAAGCAATCTGTCTGGCTAATGTTACAAAAGGAGAGAGCCTTATGGTCCAGCAACATTGTTCATATTGAGCTAAATCTTCTACCATTTCAAAGTCAGGAGACAGACAGGATGGATGGACAGCGCAGTTAATAAGCTTTGCCACTTCCTGCTATGAACTGCCTTCCTCCAATGTAAAATGAAAAACAGGGCATTCATAAATAGCTCTAAAGAGATTTGGGTAAGTTGTGCTGGTCATGCAGGCACTGAAAAAATTATGCTAGCCCAAACTCTGTTTTTGGAATGAACGTAAAAGTCACCCAAACATTATCTTCATGTGCATCTTGTCTCCCTAACCAAAAGAATGACAAATTAATGTAGCACCTTCCATGAAGTGGCACTTTATGGAGGAACAAAAGTCAAAGATTGAATTTCCCCATGGAACTCACTACCGAATGAAATGAATGTGAAGGGGCCACAGGATTGGGGTGGCTGGGTGCCCGTGTTGTTCTTGTTTTTCAGCCTCTTCTGGAATAAAATATTTATCTAATGCTCACTGTGGGCTCAGTGAGGCATGCTACAAGTTCAGTCCATGCATTTTCTAATGTGATGGCTGCTTTTATGCTTATTTTAAAGAAGCCAATTTTGTTTTCCTTTTGAAGCTGATAGAAAAGGGTAATTATCTGTGAACAGCAAATGTCCTATTATCAGTTGTTTTTGGTGGGAGAGGGAAGGTTAGTCAAGAAGAGGAAGGGAAAAATTGTGTGTTGTTTCATATCTTCTATTACATTTTCAACCCTCATGTTTTACGGGAAGAGGCTGGAGAATATCTGTTTTGTTTTTTGCTTTTTTAACACACGAACACAGGCACACACTTAGTGGGTTATAATGTGGAGCATTTCTATCACGGTTTGCACCAATCAGGGTCCAAAGTCAGAAAATGACAAGCCAAGTTAAGGAGTTTAAACTTTTAGAAAAGACAAGTAATAGATTCATAGCACAATAAATTGGTCCATATAAAAATGAACTTCTAGCAAAGTACCATATAAGTAAGATATATGACTGGATTTCTTTTCAGGTTGGTCTATTAAAAATAAATAAATGACATACATTTTAACAAGTTCACTGTTACCTGGATTCCTACCTTGTGTAAAGCATTGGACATCTTTGATTTTCAAAAGTCTTTTAAAGATGTTGTTTGATATAAAACCTGGCTCCAAAGCATTGTTTTAAAAAAGAAATAACATATTTATCAAAAAGGAAAATGAGCATACACAAAGAAAACTTATGCATAAAAAAAACACTTGTCTATTGCCTTTGTGGCATTTTTAAAAACCCTCCCTTTTTAAAGATAAATTGCTAGAATTATTTCATAATGTTTTGGAGATCTGATTCTTGGAATCTGATTGGCTAAGTAGATGAAATTTCCCTGGCATCACTAAGGAAGCTTTACAGAAAATCTCTGGTTTTGGAGCACTCAGAACAGATGAGGTTTACTGATGGATTTCAAAATATATCTTGAGTCACTTGAGAAGGTATTCTTCATGCAGATAATCATGTACAGGAACTTGAATTCTTAAAGCCACACAATTTGCCATAAATTTTCCAGATAAACTCACCTGTATCTAGCCTGATAATTGTTCTAAAATAATCTGATATAACTGCAGGTAACATAGTCATTTTTTAAAAAATCAGTATCAATGTTTCTATCAATATTTTTCAACTCAGCATGAAAAAGTAGACAGATTATTTGGAAGATTGCCATTTGTTTCCTTGATCCTTGCCTATCCTGGCAATTCAGATCTGCCAGGACTGGATTAAAGATAATAGCATGTTGGATTCTGTATGCAGATTCACCTAAATGATTGAAAAGAACTCTTGACTTGTATAGAGATGTCGTATCCAAGCTGCAAATGGCCATTAAATGGCACCAAAGAGCTAGAATTTTCTGTGTCTCTTTGCTGCCATCTCACAGTCATCTAAATATCTGCAGCTTGAATACATCAATCTTGGTGTTAATTTTTAATTTTATTCTATTATTTTATTGGCTTTTGTAATTTAGATTTTTTTTTTTTTTTGCCATGTTTGGAAGGTTTACTTTAACACATGATTCATACATCTTTTAAATAACCAAAAAATTAAAGTTCCTTTAGGGTTGTTGAGGACTTCAGATTCAGTCTCCAAAGAGTGCTTTAGAGTGTATGAGAGCACAAATACAACACCTGTAGGCAACTTGACAATACCACTGTGTCTTTTCATGGAATTGTGCGGTTGCTTTAAGGTATTGTAGGCAAGTGTTGGTATGTTCATGTTCCAAGTTGAACATGAAGTACTGAACCCTGTAAACTGAATCCAAAGACTGCACAGTCCTACTTTCTTTTTATGAATGTTCTGAAATCTTCAAATACTTCTGTTGTGCTTTTTCAGGGTTTTTTTTCTCCAGTGAACAAGAGTTTTTCTGATATTTTGTGCAAGTAAATATATATAATTATTTGGAAATAAGCTTTACTACGTTCAGTAGTATTGATTCTTCTGTAAGATGCACAGGAATGCAGCACTACTGATTCTATTATTAATTTATTATGTTAAAATATTAAAATATTAATGTTAAGCCCTACTGATTTTAAGAAGGGAAACATAGACCTATGCTTAAGTTTCCCAACAAAATAAATGGGACTTAACTGCATTAAATTTTGTTTGGATCATTCCTTAGATGAACAAGAAAAATTAAAATCACACAGGTTAATTATTTGTTTATGTACAGAGAAATCCCCTAATAAATGAATTAATAAAAGCATATTGACTTTGGAGTTTTAAACAAAGATTATTCAGGCAAGAAGAATCAAGAATTATGTATCCACAATTGTTTCTGGAGTACCAACTGCACCAGTACTTAAACTTCCCACTTTAGACTGTCTTTGTATTCAGCCAGGAGAGGTTAGAATGACAAGCTCAGCCTACATAATTCTAGTGCTCTCCTTTTGAAATGTCACAACATCTTGCCATTATTCAGGCCATGCTTGAAGTAGTTCCTTTCCTTTTCCATTTGAGGTTTTTTAGTTCTCTTTTGCTGACACTTGGGCTTGACAATGATATTTATTAAGATTAAAAATCCTTTTAATCTTATATATGATTTATTAGGATTTTCAATTTGTGCCAAATTCTTGCCATATTTTAATCAGCCTTACAACCTTTAATCCTACCAGCAAAATTAACTTTAATCTCCATGTTGTATCTTGGGCAGTGGTATATAAATCTGATGAAAAGATGAGCTGCTTATTCTGGTTTAGGAGCCCAAAGATTTTTTGTTTTAATTAGTAAATATGTTGAGCACTCCCTACAAAATTCCATGGACACAGGCATCTGCTGGGGGGGGGGGGGGGGGGGAGTCAATGGCAAAATGTGTATGAAGACATCATGCAAATATAGCAATTTACATATTTGAGTCACATGCTTGGATGCAAATACGTAATGGCAGAATTTGAGCAAAGTTATCACTATACGTGTATCATTTTGGCAGCATGCGGTTTGCTGAGAATGCCAGTGCTCATGGAGGTCATACTTGAAAAGAAATGAAAATGGCAGGATATACTGATATTTATTCTGATTAGTTTTTAGATTTTTTTCATTGGTTGATAGAATTGGCTTTAATTTTTTACAGTTTCTTTGTAACCTTGATGTAGTGGGCATCCTGCAAAGGATTCCTGTTTGTAAACTAGAAAGAAAGAAAGAAAGAAAGAAAGAAAGAAAGAAAGAAAGAAAGAAAGAAAGAAAGAAAGACAGACAGACAGACAGACAGACAGACAGAGAGACCCTCTGGAATGTAAGAATTATTTGATATATATTCCATCATGCATTTTGAGTCAACATACCGAAATGGGAGTTAATCCTCTCCTCTAAAGTTATATCTCTCTTCCCTAAGAAATCCTCCCTGATGAATGGGAAATGAAGGAGGGAAATGGGGATGTTTTTCAAGAAAGAAAAAAATATCCAGGAGGTTTCAAGAAATATTGTATTATATTGGGATGGGAAATTAACCTTTCCTTCCCCTCTGTTTTCCTCTGAAAATCAGTGGAAGGTAGTTTTAAAAGCTGATAGGCTTAGCAAACGAAATACTACTGGTACCAAGAAAAGGTTACCTATTCTAAGTCCTGTTGAAAGCAGTAGATTTAATCACTGCATTGCTTAACTTTCTGTCCTTGTTTTAATATGCTTCTTTTAGGCTGGAGGCATACAATTATTTTGTCATCAGATGAAGGTAAGCTATGATAGACACTAGGGCTGAGCATCAATGCAGTGCAGATTCCAAACCAGACACAGAACAGGTAATTTGGAGTGGTTTTTAATTAGATTGGAATGAGACAAATTTGTGTAAATGAGATTGCTCCAAATCAAAATCCTCTAAGGAGCTCCACCTAGTTCAGGATGTCAACATGCATAAATGACAGGACACCAAGCTGTTCACAAAAAGATGTTTAAAAATAGTGTTTGCCAATTAATGCCTTCATCAGAAGGTGGAGTATTAAGTTCTGGGGTTAACAATCCTGTCCTCAAATCACAGTGGCTCTTCCAGTGACAGTTTTGACATGTGTCAAATCATGGGTACAGGAAAAGAAGCAGGTATGTATATAATTATTGGCACAGAGGTTATACCCAATTGTTACACAGGATCTTTTTTGTGCAGTTGTGTATATGAGGTTACTGTCTTTTCTGAATAACCAGTTATATTTTTTTATTATCATTCCCATAAATGTTTGATCTTCCTTAAGATAGTTTGCTTATCAATTTTCTACTTCTCTCCCATCATTCCCCCTAAAATATTCCAATAAGTGAATTGTTAATTTTATTTAAAGAAAATAATTTGAATTTTATTAGTTTTCTTTTACTTAACGTGATTCTCTCAATGTATGCAGTGAGATGGGTGGTGACAAATTTGAAATATAAATAAATAAATAAGTAAATATTCTCCTAAGCATTATCCCCCAGGTCCTTTTTGCCTTACTGATAGGGAAGCATTGTGTGCCTGTGTTAATACATTAGGCAATTCACTGGAGAAATGGAAGATGGGGAGGAAGTCTTAATCAAAGGTTGGCAAAGGATTACTGGGAATGCATGTCAGGACACTAGGATCAGGATTTTTCTATTCTTTGGCCTGAATTCAGCTGCTTTCCAGATCAGTCAAAGAAAATGGTTCTTTGGGGCTCTTATCACATTGAAGGCTAGGCAGCTACAGTAACATGGGGTGATCAGGTGTCTTCTCTCCACATTTATTAGGTAACTGGGTAAAGACAGGCATAGGTCAGTAGCAGAGTAAGATCAGCCATGCTCCTCTCCTTCATCTGAAATTCTGGAACTGATTCACACAGGAATTGCTTATGCAGATCATGTAAGAATAAATCAAAGGACCTTCTCCATTATCTCTAACCAGACTTGTTGCATACAAGGAAACCAAGCTAATTAAGCAGTATGCATGTCAGAACATTCTAGGATGGGGAAGTGACCAATCAATCTTTTAAAAGACCATATAGGGATCAAAGTATCTTTGTGCCAAAATGTAAAGTTTAACCATATAAGGCAAAAGCGCATATAAAACTAGTGAGAAATTGACACATTGTTCTATGAATGTTTATAAGTACCATAGCCTTCCTGATGGTAGTATCTGATCCTACAGGGCGGGCCAGGCTTTCAAGATTCTGTTGTTACATCCTACAACAATAAAGTGGCATTCCACAAATCCTTGCAGGGTCTGTTTCCTGACCTGGCCTATCCTAGAGGGCTGACAAGTGTTTCGTGATGAACTTCCTAGCACAGTACCATCAGAATCTACCAAAATGAGTAATATATATTTTAGGATAAAATCCATTGAAAATCTGAACATTGAGAGAAAATATGTTTAGAGTATACATTTTATAAGAATATAAATATCTGGGTCGTGTATATTTTAAACATGATTCAGAAGAGATGCTTCAGAACACGTGAGAGCACAACTGCAAAATTTCTTTAAAACATCTGTATCTTTTCTAGGCTTCTACATAAGCCTGATAAAAAGATGTTACTGTTTAATAAGTCAACTCATTAAAGCACCCATGGCTTTAATGTGACCCATCAAAGCAGCTGCATCTTCTTCAGGCTCATGCAGAAGCCTTAAAAAAGTCCTTGCACTTCTGTGAATTTTAAATCATATGTTCCAAATAATTAGTTATTAAAATAAAAATTTATTCAAGATGAAATGGTTTTATTAATGGTCACACAAAAATCCAATTTAGGCATAAAATAGCTAAAGCTAAGGTAATTGCTGTTATCTTAAAGTGCCATAACATATTTCCAGTATTAGCTAAGGAATGTGAATGAACACAGTTCATCAGATGTCAGTACAGAGTTGTTGCTTTTTCTTTTAAGATATAATTCTTCAAAATTTGAGAATGTGCAGCAAAGGTGCAATAAATTAATAAATAAACAAATAAGCAAGCAAGCAAGTAAGTTACTATGGAAATGCCTCTTATTAGCAGTATGTGCCTAATATATTTGTATGGAAGAATGTGGTATGAACTGGAAAACTAAAAGTGTTCACTGACTTCTTAAGGAAAAGCTCATCCTGATTGCTTTTTTATTTCTGGCCAACATTCTCTGAATAACTGGAATATTTTCCTTCTTGATGAAGTAATGATTCTTCCTTGGATTAACTACCCTTGGGAGCTGCCATTTGAATTGTTAATAGGACTTGAATCCAAGGCTGACTCAGTTACAAGATAAAAATAAAAAAGCTAAATAGGGAAGTACTTTCCTGAAATAATAATGGAAGCAGAGGTGTGAGTATAAAAAAATGGCAAGGCAGCTATGAGTTAGATAATTCCCCCCCCCCCCAATCATATCCCATTACATTATTCAAATCAGCCTTCTTTAACTTGAGGGACAGGAGTGATTTAATTATTCTGTCTAAAATTTATAGACAGCTATATTACAATTATAGCTGGTGTTTCATTCCCATGTACATTAAAGACTTGTATAGAAAAATTTGGTTAATAATTTAATGATTAAAAACTATATTAAGTCAAGTATGCCAATTGGCTTACTATTTAAGAAGTTTGTCCTTGTAAAAATGAAAGTTGCAAATCTGAGCAAGAATGATCAAGTTACACTGAGGTTGGATAGAATTTAGATTCTCAAGTACTTTTGAATAATGAACTATTTCAAATGTCTAACGGCAAGTACACCTATCAATGTAGTGCACTGACAGACATTGCATTTTAACACTATTGAGATGGTTTTCTTTCCTTCACAAAAGATAAAAAATATAAAGCTACATATTTCTCACCAACCCTGGGGAAGAAATCTGGAATTTGGATATATTTAGCTAGTCATTTGATTATTCATCATCAGCATTTTAAATGGTTTTTCTCAGTTCAGCTTACAAAAATAAAAGAGATACAGATGTTAACTGTGAATTATCTAGTTCCAGGCCTATCATTTACCCTATCCACACATCCATCTCAATGAGGTTGAACTTCAAACTTTAAGAAAAACTTTGCTGTACATGTTTTGGACAACCTATATAAAGAATCTGTTTCTGGAGCTGTTCATCTCGAACTTTATTTATTAGTCCTTTGTCTGATCCTGAAGCAGCTGATCAGCTTCCAGGCTGTAACCTAGTTCAGCAGGGCTATTTCAGAGACCCAGGAAGACTATACTTCCACAATCTAAGAAGGCAACATACTGGAAGACTTTGATTTAACTCCATAAGGCCCAATAACCTCCTTGGGACTGTACTTGGTGAAAGACCCTGATAGGCCTCTGCCTGTATAAGAGTTACACTGCTGGACTCAAGTCCAGTCCATGAAAAGGGTTGGAGGGAGGAGGGTCTGGCTTTAAATAGCTGAAAGAGGTTGTAATAGGCAAAAGACTAGCAAGTGAGAGGGAAAGCTCCGAGCTGGTGTCCCTCTGCCATTCTCCTGGGTGACTTCCCCTATGGATGGAGAAAAAAGAGAAGAGAATGAGGTAGTATTTTCCTCCTCTTTTTGTAGGAGTTTGTAAAACTGTTGAGGCAAAAGTTTGGTTAGCACAAACCAAAAGGAGGACAAAAGTGATAGTAGAGACTAACTGAAGGCGTCAGAAAGACACAAAAAGATTGGGACAATGGCTCTTCTACTGGCCAGAACAAAAGATTTGCCAAAAGGCTGATAGACCTGCTCTGATTAACTAAAAGAATGGCCCAGGAAAACTTCATGACCTAAACTAAACTATGTGCTGGGCTTAGACAACCAGTAAGATTAAAAATGTGGTTGGCTAGTTTGCGGTCAGGTAGATAATGAAAACAAGCTTTTATGTAATGTCAAACAATGCTTTCAGAATAGTTTTACTGATCAATAGACTAGTACCGCTATCTACATCTTCTACTTTTCATTTATTTCTGCACTCTCCTTTTTTTTTTTATTGTTCTTCAGAACTATGAGTGTATGGCAGGATATTGCTCCATGCATCTGATGAAAGAACTGTCATTCATAAAAAGTTTATGGTGGGAGAAATCAATTTCATGAGGATAAGGGCCACACTTAATATTTGGAAGGAGGCCCAAGGCTGTTTGTTGGTCTTTAAGGTGCCATTCTTATTTAATGAAAAATGTATTTGCTTCAAGGGTGAAGAGCCGGTGACATGTTTATACCTCCCCTTCAACAAAGAATGTAGTTCAGATTAAGGCATCACTATATTAAAGGGCATGTCTAACCCTGGTCCCCTGAAATAAAAGAGATTCAAATACTTAACTTTGGTGATATTGCTCTTCAATTTCCTTTAAAAGTAGACGTAGTAGTAGCTGCACTTGATTCTGTGGAGAGCTGTATGAAAGGGAAGTTCTCACAAGATTTATGGGTGATGTGTGTATATAGCATATATAGTGCTCTAGATTGTATGTCCTAACATCAGTACATCTGGCATATTTAGCATATTGAATAAGGTGATTGTGACCTCATGATTAATCATTCTAAAGAAATTACTTATAGACTCTGCCATTGGAGAAGCCTAACAATTTTAGGTGACTGTTTAAAATGGATACAATACCTTTAAAATGATTTTAGACTTAGCAGAGCTACTAGGAGCAAACTCTTTTGATAGGTCTGCAAGGCTTTCCAGCTACCAAGTCACAATATACATTTACATGCAAAACAAGCTGAAACCCAAACACTTTAAAAACACCATCTAACTGGAATAATCATACAAACATTATGCTTCACTGGAGCCCCGTTTGAAATAATGTTTTATTTATTCCCTTAGAGTTTTTAATCTTATAAATGTCCATATTGTAAGAGGAAATATGAAATATAAACAGAGTTAAGACAGAGAGCGGCCTACTGGAATATTTGGAATAGTTAGCAGATGCTACTGTCTATACAGTTTCCTGCCCTTTGGAGGCAAATATATCCTAATTCTTAAGTACATTAAAAGCATGAATCTTCTTTATTACTTTTGCTATTCTTGGCTTTTGTTCCCTGAGCCCACTGCTTATTACTCTTGCCATTGTACTGTCACCAAATAGGGACTGTGCCACATGCATCCTGTATCAGGACATGAGAGGCTTAGGAACAATGAACAATGTGTACACTTTCAACCTGGGAAGATACCAAGAATTGGAGATGGGTGGCATTTGCAGAGCTCATTTTAGACAGATGGCAATTAATAAGGCTCTGTCAGGAGAGATTAGTGGAGCAAATACACAGTCATTGCTGTGGGAAGCAACTGTCTGGGCCTTTGAAGGAGGGAAGCAAGACCAGAAAAATGGATACATTAACTTTGGAAATAACAGGGATTGTTTGGAAGCAAAAAATATTCATTCTTGCTCAAAATGAATACAAAATGTATGCGTTCTTCACCATTCAGACCAAAGTTTCTCAACCTTGGCAACTTTAAGATGGGTGGACTTCAACTCCTGGAATTTCCCAGCCAGCCATGGAAATTCTGGGAGTTGAAGTCCACCCATCTTAAAGTTGCCAAGGTTGAGAAATGCTGGTCCAAACTGTTAAGGTTTATGAACCATTTTTCCAGATGACCAAATCACACATTCTCATAAATACATCGCTGCTATTTTCCCATCTCTTTTCCCTCCTTCTCTTGGAAATGTTGTTTTTTTTTAAATCGAACATCATCATGCTTAGTATCCCCCCCCCCCCCGCCCCATGCCTGTTCCAATTTTAAGGCATTGTGCTCAGCATTTCTTCCAGCCCCGTAAGTCAAACTGAAGAAATGCTGAGCACAGTGGCTTAAAATGATTGATCTGTTTTAAATTTTGGCAAAATATTGCCAAGAGATATTTGTAGGAGCAGGATTGGATACACATGGACAAGAGGCAGCTATGTTTTTAAGGCAAATGTATATTTTGTTTGTGTAGAGAATCAGAGGATACTTCCAGGGAAGCAATGGTGGACTGAAGACAGCTCCATGAAGAGTGGAGCTGATGACCGCAGCAGAAAGAGGAGCTGGTGAATGGATCCGCTCCTCAGAACTCCTCTCTGGATTAAGGATAGGACTGGAATCACCCACAAGTTTGCTCTATACAGAGGATCCCCGTAAAGAGATCATAAAGTAGCAATCTCCAGCAGATTTTAGAGTTCTGGGAGCCAGGGGGAAAATCATCTTGCCTAAGCCATGGCACCTTCAAAAGGACACTGGATTTGCCCACTTCCTCTCTTAATCACCTTAGGAAATTGCTTGTTGTTGTTTTTTTTTAATGTTAAGAACCTTCAGAAGGGCAACTTCCATTATGCTGGGAGAATTTTCTTCTATTCTTGATGAAAGAAATTTAATGTATAGTAAGCTTAAGAATTAAAAAAAAAAATTATTTGTGAAAAATGGCAAAAGGGGGACTAGAATGTTGATTTTTGAAAGTTAAAGGGCCAGATGAACTTGAAAGAATATTCCCTGTGGGTTGTTTAAAATTTTATTAAAAAATATATAAAGATTTTGAAATTAACTGTAAGAAATCCTCCTCCTGTGGAAAGTTTTGTTCATTGGAAAATAAACATATAATAAGAGGTTGACTAGAGGAAACCAGAGAGAACTAAAGATTGCAATTAAAGGAGAAGAGACCCATTAATACAATGGAGCAATACTATTTGACTATAGAATAAATCAAGGATATTCAGGAAAAATGTATCCAGAAATTACTCTTAAGATTGTCTTCCACTATAAGAATGGATTTAACAGAAGGCTACAGAAGAGGAACTGGACAAAATAGAGACTGAGGCTGATCTGAATGTGAATCTGAAGATGGATTTAAAAATGCCAGACTACAAGAGGGATATGGAAAAAGATGCCACATTGGATTTACAAATGAAACTGGCTGATGTCTTAATAATCAAAGGGGACATACAAATAATAAATCAGAAGAGGGATTTGGAAAGCTTTCTTATTCTGGATTTACAAAAGAGATGTGTTAAACTAGTGAAGAAGTTTCTGAGAGGACACAAAGAGAAAATGATAAGAAATCAACTTGTGGGACATTATTTGAAGGAATTAAAGATCATGCTTTTTAAAAGTAAACGGAAGGTATATAAAGTGGATTTATTCGACCAGGATCAATATATGTATGTATGTATGTATGTATGTTGTGGCTTCTGGTAGTTATTAATGGAACTTTTTTTTTTTTTAACCAGGACTGAATGATGATGCTTTAAAGATTTGTTTATAGATAACAGATAAGATATGGAGATTTGTTTTTGTTTTGCTTTATTTTTTAGAGAAAGTGAAAAGTTGGAACATAAACCTTAATAAAATTATAAAAAAAGAAAATCAGGGAGGTGATCTTGGGGGATATAGGTGAGAACTGTTATATAAGCAAAGGGGGCTGAAACATTCCTTAAGTTCTGGGAAATGATAGTATTCAGAAGTGACTCAGGCAGGCTTCTCCCTGGTTCAGTGGGATGTAAGAGGGAGGGGAGACAAAACACAGTCAGGAGTGCCAGATTTTATTAGTATAACCTATCTCAATAAAGTATAGTTCTAGCCTTCCTGTGGAGTCTGTTTCTTGATGAGGTCTCCCCTGAAGAGCTGACATCAATCTTGCAAGCATCATTGTGCCTTTTCCCTGATTCTCTATAGTCTGATAGAATAATTACAAGGAAGCAAAATAGCATTTTTAAGGAGGTTGCTCTCCTTTCCTGAAATAGAATGTTTCCAACTTTGATTCACATCAGTAGCAAAGAATGCCTGAAATATGACCTTCGCCAAACCATAACAGAGTAGAGTATATGGTATTGCCAGTTTGTTAAACATTAATCAATAATAAGGTTGTATCCCTCAGGATCATTTCCCATGATTTATCTCTCCAAGTGGCGATAGTTTTTCTAACAACATTTTCTACCATAAATTTAGCTGACAACTTTCAAAAGTTTTATAACTTGGTTTTTTGATATTATCAATTATAAATTAGAGGAAGTACAATTCACCATTCTAATAAACATTTTAATTTTTATATTCATTTTAACTCTAATTTTATATTTAATCATTTTTATTTAGCTTTCACTAACTAGGGTTTTTCCCTATTATCATTTATGGGTACAAAGTGCAGTAGCTTCCCACCATGTCATTCCTCATCCTTTTTCTCAGGGAGTAGATGGGTGGCTTGGCTGCATCTATATTGCCCAGAAGTGATGCCAGTGGGATCATTTCAGTCACAGACTGAGTCAGACAAAAAGGAGGAACCATGGAGAGATGCGATAGCAGAGGAATAGATAAGCCTAACAATCAAATTAAAAGTATGAAAGGTTGGCAAGAGCCAAAGAAAGGAGAAGCTAAAGTTATCAGGATATTCTGAAGCTGTATTTAAAACTTCTTTCACTAAAGATTGAAGGAAACTCACCCAGTGCTGTAAAACTTGTCAATTCAAAGATTCCTAATACCTGAAAAGAAGTTAAGAAGCAATTTCCAAAAGTGATTAGAAAAGGAAGTATGTGAACCCAGTGTCCTTTCAAAGGTGCTGACCACTGTTTGAGCAAGATAGCTATTCTCTCATCTTCCAGAGTTCTAAATGTGCCTTGTGAGAAGCAACTGTCTGGGGCACTTGCGAGTGATCTCAAGTCCTCCCCTTGTCCGGAAAGGAATTATGAAGAGAGAGTTTACTCACCAGCTCTTGACAGGAATTACAAAGAAACAGTCTACTGGCTGGCTCTTCATTCCACTGCTGTCATTGGCTCTGCTTTTCATGGAGCTGTCTTCAGTCTGCCATTTCTTCAGGTTTTAACTACAAGTGTAAGGACTTTGTATATGTGTGTGTGTGTGTGTGTGTGTGTGTGTGTATGGAATAAACAACAAAAAAGGGTGATTAAAACTTTGATTTTAGAAAGTCACAAATGGACTAAGGGTCCAGATAAATTTGAAATAAGATTTTGGAATTAATTATGAAGAATTCTTCCCATGGGAAAATGCTTTTGTTTTGAATTCTTTTTTAAAAAAAACACAATAAGATAAGACTTTAAAAATTGGACACTAGAGGGAACTAGAAGGAGCTAAAGATTACAATTAAAGGAGAAGAACACTCAAACTCAACTTATAAATACAGAATGAAGCAAAATATTTTAACATTGGACATATTGAAGGATATTTTTGAACAATGGACCCAGAAGTAAATTTTAAGAGAGTCTGCCTCTATAGATAGACTGTGTCTAAAAGAGGTTATGGAAGAGGAACAAGTTTTACCTGACAAGATTGAGACTGATTTGAAAGTGGATTTAAAAATGACAGACTACAAGAATGACATGGAAAAAGATACTACACTGGACATACAAAAGAAACTGACTGTTGTCTTAAAAGTGATATGGGTGGCTATATAAATGTGATATATAAAACAAACAAACAATAAACCAAGAGAATGACCTAGATAATTTTCCTATATTGGATTTACAAAAAATGCTTTTTAAAGCTTTGAGCAATTTTGTGAGAAGAGACAAAGAAAAAATGAAAAGAAGGCTAGTTCTAGGACATTATTTGAATGAACTAAAGGTCAAGATTGTAAGAAGTAAAAAAAAAAGGAATATAAAATTGGCTTATTTGATCAAAGTTATAATAGATAAGTTGCTACCTCTGGTAACTCTTAATGAACTTTTGCTGACATCAGGACTGAAATGATGAGGCTTTATGGAATTGTTCATACATAAGAGATGGGATATGGGAAGAAGAGATAATTTATTGTATTTTAAGAGAAGGTGATGAGTTACTAAAATTGTTTATACTCGTGTGATGAAGGGGAAAGTCTTTTCTTTATATATTTATTTTCTTTTTCTTTAGCATATTCTTTTTTTTTCTTTTCTCATTTTTTTTTCTTTTTTTCTTTTTTGCACCTTCTATTTTTCTTTTTCTTTTCTTTTTTTAGTTTGTATTATTTTTTATTGTTGTAATTGTAATTTTTAATAAAATTACTATTTAAAAAATAATTTAAAAAAGGACATTCCAATGAAGGTTCTCAAGATATGAGAAAATAATCACAGGGAGAAATGCCTTGAACAACTGGTGTGTAAAAGACATCTCAGCCCATGGAAGGAGGAAAGGCATAGGAAATGTTTCAGAAGGGAACCTCCCTAGTTTTCTGGAGAGTAAAAGGAAAGGAGGGGAGAAATACTTTCAGTCTTGCAAGAATCTGTTAATGTAACCTTACAATAGAAATAGAGCTAATACTCCTGGTTGTGCTTCTTGTCTAGACTACCTTGCAGGGCTAACACATACTGGGAAAGGATATGGTATCTCCATCATAATTTGAACCCACTTTCTCATTTGTTCAGGCTCTCTCTGTCTCTCTCTTACACACCCACACATACACACATCCCACATATTCCAGCATACAAGACCACACCACATTAGTTTCTAACATTTCTTTTTTCAGAATCACTATATGCTTTCATCTTTCTTGCCTTTTCTTCCAAGACATTTGGTAGAATAAAGATGACAAAAGGCTAAAAAATCTGTATGGGCTTCATAGATATGGAAAAGGTACATGACATTTCAGTGATGCCCTGCGGCATCCACAAGGGGAATGAAAAAAAGTCAAGATGGTGCTTACAGAGGTATGATCAAAACCCTCTTTGGTACGAGTGTGAATGTTGCATGCAGGGCTTCAACTGTGCCCCCATGACAGCCATTTTGATATTTTTGAACTCTCTTGCAAACTCCGCTGGTGATACCTGCATGCATGACATATATTGTGTCTCTCCTCAGAAAGAATTGGTGGGCAGTAGTCCCTATCTTCAGAGTGGAAGGACAGTGAAAGATGGACAAGGAAGAAAGGAAATTAAGAAGCCTCCCTTTAATCCAAGATGCAAATGGTACTTCTGAAGACACAAGTGACCATCCATAATGTCTCTTTCTTTTACCAGAACTGTATCAACATGAGGACACATGGGTCAATGAGTCTTCTCACATGTAGCATCTCAGCACAGAGTTGTATTGTCCAGTCATTCCCTTAGGTAAGCAACATCAGCATAAAGTCATAACAGTTGTGCTTCCTCTTCAGTGGCAACAGCCCCAACAGTGCATGATGTAATAGGCAATCTTTCTTTCCTCTTAAAATGTTCCTGTGGGATTCAATGCAAATATTAACATTAAAGAAGGGATTTTCTTCAATACTTCAGTACAGGAGGAAAGAGTTAAGTTATCTTTCCAAGTCTGCTTTGATCACAATAATTACAACAATCCCTCCCTGCCGATATAATTCGCATGGTTTTTTTAAAAAAAAACTATATATCAAATGCATAGGGGATTCCTCTTTTCTATCTAACTAGCAGATGTAAAAAGAAAAGTAGGATAACTGAATTCTAAAGTGATGGGCTCGATGGGGGAATGTTGTCAGAAATGCAAAAATAGCTTACAATGGCCCAGTCCAACATTCCTCATGTAAAAAAAAGTAAAGGGAATAAGCAGTGGACATCTTTGTAGGATAGAAGTGTAGAAAACACAATAAAGCCTGTCCAATCTGTATTGGTCTCCTTTCCATGACATTCCTTCATTTAATAATAGCTAGCCCAAATTAAGTAGGGGCTTCTCTTTGTGTTCCAGCCATAGAATAAGCTTAGAAGCCAGTATAAATTCAGTTTGGTTGCCAGCAGGGAGGTCCAAATGGATCATTACCAAATAGCCAGTCTAGGTTAATGTAGATCATTTGTCTGGATCTCTTTAAAACCAAGAGTATTTCAGGATTTCTATCAAAATATCACAATGATTGATTACTGGAGACTCTGTAGCTCAAGTCTGCTCCTGTTAACCCAGATAACTGGAATTCATTTATCAATGCCATGTTGTGTGCACTGTATCCTGGATAATTATGACTTTTATTATAGTGTGTACAGAAGGGTACAAAGGTACTCTGGTGTACTCTTCCACTGGCTGTCTCAGGCTCACCATTAGCAGAAAAGCTAAATACATAGCTGTCTCTCAGCAGTGGTAAGAATCCTAATTAAAGTTCATGAGGCACTTGAACGCTTTCAAAGAGGGATTTGGGAAGGGATTTCCCTTTATTTTTGCCAGCTAAAATTATTCTGTGAAGCTAGAGCTCGACGTACTGATCTGATATTTAACTCCAGCTTGACAAAGATAATTTGGGATCCACCCAGTTCACCAAGTATGGCCCCACGCTGTTTACTTGGGTCAAATGGCCAAGGCTGTAAATATTGGAGGGAAGGGGAGGCACCCCAGATTGTGAGCATGGGTCATTGGGGTCTTGGTGTTGAGCCTGGAAAATCACCAGTTGCTCAGGCTTATTTGAGTAAGGTTTGGTTTTCTTTCTCCTCTGGCACAACATCTATTTTCTTATCCCCCAGGAATTTAAACTTCATTCATAAGGCAGAGAGCCTGCCTTTATTTAATGTTCATTAATTGGTTTGACGGAGTGGCTGATTTATATGACACCTTTCATTCAGAAGCTCGAGGCAGCATATGTAGCACTATCTCCTATTTTTTCCCCAAACAACAACTTTGTGGGGTACGCTAAACTAAGAAAGAGTGGCTGACCCAAAGATTCCTGGTAAGCTTCTATAATTGAGGGTTCCCTTCTCTTGGTCCAACATCTTAATAATCAGTACACTTTATCCATTGTGTGATTTTAGATCTGCAGGGAGAACATCCAAAGCCCTGCAGCAGTTGTGAGCAGAGCTATAATTCTTGTGATCCTTCATATCATATCTATGACAAAATTCCCATGAGCTGAGCTGTTGGAAAAAAAAAAAAAAGATCCAGCAATAACTTTTGTTTGGAGTTTTAAACTAAAAATGCAGTGGCTGCATAATGATGGGGAAACAGCAAGAGGGGGAAGAGGTCTTGAGTACTTGTGACACATTTGGGATTATTTCCCTGCATTTTTTTTTATTATGTATTCAGAGAGAGAGAGATGATGATGATGATGATGATGATGATGATGATGATGATGATGATAGATAGATAGATAGATAGATAGATAGATAGATAGATAGTTTCTCTGCACCTTGTATGGGTGCTTGAAGTATTTCGTAACCCAATTCAAAAATCAGAGGAAACTATATATTGCAGCAGAAAACCACACTCTAAAGAAGCAATTAGACTACAATTGCTAGAAACCAGCACATGGCTTCCTTTATTTAGTAGTCAGGTTCCCTACACTTTGGGAAATCAATACCGATCAGGCTTTTTGCAGATATTTCATCCTCCAGCCTAATGAGGTTTCGTCCACAAATAGTTCAGAATTGGGGATTGCCTTGCAGTATTCTGATCTGTACAAAAACTGAACTCAGGGAAATGGGTTAGTGATCAGCGGTTTCCTGAGAGGTTCAATAAATTGGTTGCTGGGAATGGGGTTGTCTCTATTTTGGTTGCTGTGCCTCACTTGCTTGTTGCATGTGCCTGGACCAGGTGCCTGAACGGTTGGTAGTTTGTATCCAGTTCCACTGATGTGTTGATGTGTTTATCTGAGTGCTAGACTTCTAGGAATTCTTTGGCTCTCTTGCTGTTTGTGTGATCTATTATTTCTTTGTTCTCCCAGTCAAGTGTGTGACTTGTGCTGAGCGCATGGGTGGCAGTTAAGCATGTGTGATCCTGGCTTTTGATTGCTGTTATGTATTCTTTAATTGTTTCATGCAGCTGGCATCCTGATTGTCCCGCGGTTCCATTTCCGGCATTTAATCTTGCATACAATGTTAGTTCTATCTCAGTGAGGAGTGTGGTATTTTGATTTGCATAGAATTCTTTGTAGTATTGTTGTAGGATTGTGGGCCACTGTGATCCCTTGTGGTTGAGGCAGTCTGCTGGTGTGTTCTAATGTATGTTTTATGTATGGGTGTGCTATTGCATGGTTCTTGGGGTGTCTTTCCATTCTTTTGTTTTGTTTTGTTTTGTTTTGTTTCCTAGTGTATTTTCTATAAAATGGAAAAGGAGTTAGTTGTTCTTGAATATACTGTGGAGGTAGTTAAGTTGTGCTTTTCTGAATGTTGGTGAGCTGCAGTGTGTTCTTGCTCTGATGAGAGTTTTTAAGCAGCTGATCTTGGGTGCTGTGGGGTGGGTGTTGTGGAAAGTGTATGTCGGTTTTCTGTAAACCTGGGTTGCCCCTGCCATCGTTTTGTTTAATGAGAAGAAAATCAAGGAATGGGAGTTTGCTTTCTTCCTCAATCTCTGTGGTGAACTTCATCCCTGGACATGTGTTTGAAGTGCATATTTGATTTTATTTTCTTTTAGGATGACAAATGTGTCATTGACATATCTGATCCATGTTTTGTGTTTGATTTTGGAGCCAAAACTTTCTAGGAGTTGTATGACTGCTTCTGCTATACACTCCAAGATGGGGGACCACTTCCTTTGCATTAATTCTGCCTCCATGCACACAGAACTGGCCTTGTCCCACCACCCTATATCTGTATTATGGCACTGCATACTGCATCTAAGCCAGCTTAAGAAGGCCCTGTCTAGACTGAGGCACTTTGGCAATAGGTTGCACAGTATTTACTTCAACAATTACTGTTAAAATAAATCTTACTTTCTTGCCACGCTGTTGCCCTCTAATATCTTCTTGTGTTCCCTTTAACAGCAGTGCTGAAACAGCATAATGGCTATGCCTACCTTATGGAAGGTAGCTGATTTGAAATCTGGCCAATTTTTTTTAATAACTATTTTTCTTTTCCTGAGCTAGCTAGTATTTTACCTCAGGTAATTGGAAAAATGATGATAGAGTGCACCCTTGGACTCGTTTTTCTCTTGGGCTTAAAAAAACTTTCCAATTTTAAGTTAACTGATCACTTTCATTTGTGAGATAGCAATAATTTCATGTATTGTCCCACTGAACTGTGGCAAACAAAATAATTCAGTTTCTTTGTATATTTGTACATTATTTTATAAATAATGGAATCAAGGAAGTACATTCTATTTATTGAAATAGTATCATACTGATTCACATGAAATAGTCTAAGGTTGAATTAAAACAATATGTACAAAAAAGATCAATTCTGGGTTGTTGTGTGTTGGTCTGGGCAGACACAGCATATAGACAATGTCAGAGATTGAGATGTTGCAGTCTGACCATATGCTTTTATATGAATGTGTAACATGGTATATAAATTGAGTTATTTTAAAAAGTAAAAGGAGATTATATCTGTTTTCATTTCTTGATTTTCACTGCAGATTTTTTTTGTTGCCGTTGGTAGAACTGTGACAATAACTATTTTGTTGTTGCTTAGCAACCTTAACTGGTAATGTGGCTAAAGGTTTAAGGGATTGATAAAGGCCTATGTTGTATCCTGCTGAATGATATGAGGCGCTGTACTGAAGATATTAAAATAATCCTTCTACTCTTGATTATGCTTGTCATGAAATACCATTGAAAGTATTCCCACCATCATTATAAAGCATTTTGTGCCCACACAAAAGGACTGATTCCTGCACAGAGATAACAGAGTTCTTTATTTTTCCAAAGAATTATTTTTTAATGTACCTTTCAGTCAAAACAGACATAAGGATGCCTTTTCCATCTAATAACTGTTTTTCTGTTGCTATTGTTCCTAGAAAAGGCTCACTGAATCTAGCTTTCCTTTCCATGGATTAATTTTTCAATCTGGAATTTATGCCCAATAAAATAAAATTTCATTGAATTGGATCTGCAGGAATTTAGGATCAAGGCCAAGAATTTTTGGAAGAATTTGTGGGTGTTTCTTAACATTGACAGAGTCTTACTGTCAGACTACTAATACATCATAATTTCAGTTCTGCAGCTACTTCACTGCCGACTTTTCCAAAAGCTGAAGACATTTACATACATTATCTCACTGATGGTTCCTAACTGAACTTGTGCATATTTAATCATTTTTTGCACTATATATAGTTTTATATATAGTGTACCTCTTACATAGATTTATATAGTTATATTCATGGGAGGGAGGGAGGGAGGGAGGGAGGAAGGAAGGAAGGAAGGAAGGAAGGAAGGAAGGAAGGAAGGAAGGAAGGAAGGAAGGAAGGAAGGAAGGAAGGAAGGAAGATTTCTGACAAACTCTGCCAGCTTCCCACAAGCAAAGTCAATGAGGAAGCCGGCAGCAAGTCACAAGTCACTCACACTTCCACTGCTTTTTTGCCGTTGGTCATTCTGTTTCTCTGTTTAGGTAAGGAAATATCTCTGAAACTATCACCCAAAGGGTCATGGGTTTCTAGTAACAAATAATTCTTGGTTGGGACTCTGGGACTCTAAAGTGGATACTGGTAAGCTATATGTGGATCCTGGCCATAATTTTTGCATACCTTGAATGGAGAAAGAAATGCAAGGATGCTACATTAGTATTAATTTTAATAACTGAATACAAATTTTATTTTAATAGGAGATGATGTTGCACTACATTTGGAATACACAGGGTTGTCCACAGGAGGGTCAAAAAGTCAATACTGTAGCCACAACTGCACAATCAAAGCCCCATACTTTTTTTTACATGTGTCATACAGACAGCACATGTCAAAAGCGATAGGACTTCAATCCAATGTCACAACCACCATATTTGACTTTTTTGACCCACTCTATAGACTCCCCTGGGAATACATCAGCATTAGATGGCCAAGGTATATTTGTCATAGCTAAGTAACTCACCCAAAATGCCAAAAACTGGACAGAATCCAATCAATCATTTATTAGTCCAAAGCTAGCAGGACACAGTGAGTCTCTTGTGCCTGAAAAAGCCAAGAGTGAGAGCCACTAGGTTACATAGGTTTTATATAGAATGTTGATCAGATACTTTGAGCCTGTACACACGCTATAGATAATCCCAAATAAGGAAACAATTGCTTCACAACTGGTAAGGGAATAAGATAACTACAAAATGTAAAAATTACAGATACATTACTTGAAATACAACATAACAGCTTTGATGTATGACTTACCCAAGGGTTTAATTCTTATTCTAACAAGCAGTCCCAGTATTTTACTATGGGAAGAAGAGAGATAAGGAAATGCCCTGAATCAGCTGCCTCCTCTCAAGGCATGAACTGTGTAATGAGTTAGTAGGCACAGCTTGATATATTAATAACAAATTCCATTCCTACAGATGTTACATAAAAAATATAGCAAAGAACATGTTAAGAAACATATACATAATAATACATTCATGAACGTAAGTATAAGCATAATTACGCAACTGATTCTTGTGGCAGGTGAGTTCTTATTCTAACAATTTTTATAACGATTTTCAGAAAGGCCTTCTTAGTCCTTGGTTGCAAAGAAGCAAAGAGACCTAGTGCAGTTGGTGCAGAAGGAAGACTGCAAATATCTCTGAAGAATTTGTTTATGCCATCTCCTCTTTCTTCATCTTTTTCAAGCTTAGGAGAAAGACACGCTGGCAAAGGAGAGCCCCTTGCTGAAGAGCCAGAGTTGCACTCTAAACTTTTTACACGGGCAGCTTGTTCTCAGGCTAATTTGCAGAAGAGGCTGCAGTGACAGCTGGAATAACCAGAAGCAGTAGGTGAACATTTCCATTTATATGTGGATTCCAACTGGCTATAAGTTTGCCTTCTATGCACTCTGTTCATTCATTCTTGAAAAGGTGAAGCCTGCTGTGTCTTCTTAAGCAGATGATAGAAAGCTGATCATTCCATTTTTCTTTCTTATAATAAATTAAGAAAATGTAATTGCCTGTTACATCCCAAAATGGAACTGCTTGCATAACTGAAGCATAATTGCACTTTGAACATACCCAGATGCATTATTTGATTAAATCAGAATGAATCAATTCTTTTTAACATTTACTTTTGGAAAGAGGTAATAGAACACTTGAGGTGAAGCTAAAGCATTGGCCTTCTTGCTAAATGGTTTTAGATTTTATTTTCTTTGGAAAAAAATAGGGATGATAAAGAGTCAATAAATCACAAGGAATGCATACCAAAAAATGAAAATATGACAGCTAAAAGGTTAATACATAAAAGTAGGGAGATGCTGCCCTATGCATAGCTCAATAAGTGCTACAAGACAAGAGTATTGAGGATAAACTTGTAGTCTAGGCAGCAATGGAGTTACCCAGTTCTCTCCCAGGCCAATTCACCTTAGCTTCCTGTTTGGAGTCAACCCAATCCATGGCTGTGTTTCAGCTATAGTCTCTGACATCTTCTCTAATGGCGTAGACACAGGTATCCTACCAATCGCCTCATCATCTGTAATCGATTTTGAAATTATATGTGATGTGCTGCTCATTAGATCACATTCTCTGCTCAGTTCTACCAGTAGGATATTGGTAGCCAGAATGACACCTTCCCGATTTTCAGCCAGTTTCCCTGGCTCCCTGTCACCTTTTTTACCCTAAAGACAAGACATCATTTTGTATAGTTCTTTAGTACACCATTGGCTATTGGAATATTATCATTCCACTGTGTGGCATACAGAAATAGAATTAGTCTAAGGAATTCTACTTAGGGCAAAGTGGTCTATTTGACTACGTGGTAGGCTTCCTATTGCCACCAATTCCAGAGCTAGATATGAACCTGGATAGCTTTCTCTGATGATGTTAACATATAGTCCTCCATATTCTGAGCTTCCTCTGTAAGTTTTTTTTGTGTGTGTTTTTATATACATACACATTCACAAACATACTCTTTATGCAGCATTAATGATTTTGTTATCAGCAAACTGTAGGGTATATATATATACAGCATTTAGCCAGATCTGACTGAATAATACAAGGGAATAAAGTGGGCCACTCTAATCAACACTAACCTCCTGCCTTCCCCTCTTTAGTGGATAGATCTGAAGGGGGTCATATACATGTTCAGTCAGAGTTCTTAATAATGTAAGGTTCATAGCAAGAACACAAAGTGCCTTCTGCCAAGTGCACTCAAAATTGCACTTCAGATTTTCTTTAGATCAATGTCAAAAGCTTGGGGACAAAGCCTGTGTGCCTCAGGATCTTTAGGGCAGGATGACAACACACAAATACACACACACACACGTTATTAAAATGCCAAAATAAAACCAGTGGATGTTGTTGTTGTTAAAATTTATATCCCACCTGACTCCCAGATGGATGGATGGATGGACATATACATATATTAAAAAAATTCCCCTCTCACCCCTATGGGTGATACATGTCTTCCTCAGTCTCAGGTCCTCTGTCAGAGGCCTGGGAGTTTGAGGGTTCTATGCAGTATCTTACCTGTTCCTAACACTGCACTCTTCTGGACAGAGAGCTCTGATGTTGTTCCTGGGATCTGTTGGAGCCATTCTCCCAGCTTAGGAGTCACAGCCCCAAATGCTCCTACCACCACTGGGACCACTTTGGCCTTTACTTTCCACAACCTCTCTATTTCCTCCTTCAGGCCCTGGTACTTCTCCAGCTTCTCATGCCCCTTCTTCTCAGTTAGTGTGGATGTAGGCCTTCTGTCTATCCATAGTTCCCTCATACATTTCATATATCCCTTCTCATTAGGTCTGCTGTTGTAGTAGCATTCCATCAATTCCAAGTTCTCTTGTCTCGTCCAGGTATGGTTTGTTCCAGTAGCCCACTTAACATCAGATTGTCCTGGTTCCCCAACATCTGACACGGACCTTGTTAATTTGGGTGACGTCCAAGCCGGCATGACTCTCTTAGTTTGTGTCACTCTCATATGTGAGGTAGGCATATATATAGATACAGTTTATGCACACATGATGCTATATATTTATGCTTGGCTCCAATAGGAAGTTCTCCCTCCCCTATCTCTGCCCAGTTTTTTCCTTCTTTCACATCTTCTACCAGAGATTGGAAACCATCTGTACTGATTGTCTTTTGATGTTACAAGTTTTCAGATATTGATAATTCTCCTGTGGAAATATAGTGTAATGGTTTTTCATTGCTGTCCTACCACTATTAACATTGCCACATGAATGAATTTCACCCCTGCCACTATATATGCCCCTCTACCTGTTTCAGTTTATATGTTGTCATTTGTAGTTGTTACTTGTAGAACAGTTGACTTCTATCAGTGGTATGCCTAGTTCCAGCAGTGTTACTTGCTCAGCACTATCCTGTTTTGTCAAATCAGTAACATTTCCCAGATGTTACTGTTACTACATCCAGCTAATGTTGCTGCTAAATATCCACAGCTGCTTACTTGGCAAAGCTTATAGAGCAGCTGTTTTATCTAATGGCTCTCCTACCACCTGCAAACCAATGGATGCACCCAGTAGCTAAAGCCCCCAGGCTGGTTAATTTGTGCACCTCTGTATCAATCATGTATGATTTATCTTCCTCTGTTCTAGTCTATTTAACTACTGTAGTGATGTATAACTTCATGTCTCAAAGAGCCTGCATATTTTTTCCAGTAGTCTCCATGCATACACCATGCCACAGTACATTTTGGAAGAACACTGACAAAGAACGTTTTGAAGGTCTGCTAATGATTTGGAAGCTCTTCTGAATGAGTCAAGAAAATTCATGATTGGAAAGATGAGCAGATGAAAAGATGAACAATATGGCTATATGTATAGTGGAAACTCAGTGCATTAATATATCAGTATGATGAAGAAAATTTTATTGCCAAGATCTGCCACCAAGTATTGCAATCAATAAAAACAATGTTCTCCTTTGAATAATGATACTTTTTTTTTTTCTAAAAATGAGACTGAAACAGCAGCCTGCACTTTTCAGCTGCTCACTATGCATCCATCAGCGGGGCTAAGTAGCAACTGAATATATTACTGGAAAATTGTTTCCATGATCTAGCAGACAAACTATAATATTGTGAAAAGTCTTAGGGAAATGATAAAAGTTAT
Organism: Liasis olivaceus; assembly: GCA_030867105.1. Classification (NCBI taxonomy): domain Eukaryota; kingdom Metazoa; phylum Chordata; class Lepidosauria; order Squamata; family Pythonidae; genus Liasis; species Liasis olivaceus. Next base: position 84,212,291 of record CM061350.1, read on the forward strand.
TATTTTATCATGATCTAACAAAATTGTAGCAATAATTTTAAACAATGACAAATTCAGTAAGAAGAAAGAAATTAATATAAAACCATTGAGCATTAATTGTATGCTTTTATCCACATGATCACAGCAACTTCATTTCCTCTGTTTAGTAGAGGGATATTTTCCCTTCCCTTCACTTCCCTTCCCTTCCAGAAACGAGTGATCAGCTAGATGATCTCTCTTAATTAAGGCATCCCAAAGAGATTGTCTCTTACCTCCATTATTTAAACGTTAGATCAAAAGAATTGTTAAACCATTAATAGTTAATGCTACCACCTTGAATTGTCTTCAGAAACAAATATGGAACCAATATACCTGTAATATCAAGGGTAAATATATCCCTACAATCAAATGGGTATATAGTCATTTCAGTTTTTTTGGTACCTACTGTACAAAGTTTTTTCTTGTTATTACAGAAAGGATTTTTTCTTTCTGTACTCTGTGAGAATCAGAATCACCTGACAAATACATTACCAGTGTCAAATAATAAAAGTGGGCTGAGTATAGAATATGTAAGCTAAAAGGTTTTGTGCTCACTTATCTGTATAAACTCAGAAGTCCAAAAACCTGTTTTCAGCCAGTGAGAAGATGTTCCAGAAAACCAAGACTGTGGGCACATCCAGACAGCTGATTTAATGGGCTTTGCTCCATAAGGTAGCACAGAAAATCATGATGTGTTCTCTCCCATAGCCAATTTTTACTCTGCCTTGGTAACAAGGCTGGCCAGTGATGCTGTCCTGACAGATTTATGTGGGGCAAAATAAGGCATAGTGATTGATAAGCTGCATTTCCCTCCCACCAGCACTCCCCCTCTCATGTGCTGGATGAGAAAAATAACCACCATTGGTTGACCTTAACATTGTAATGGGATGTGCTTGAACAATGGGAATCTGAAAATCAGAGACCTGGGACTCTTCCTCCAGTAGCAGCTACTATACTATTGCTAATTTAACCATTTTATGAAACAAAATAAATATCTGGTGCCAGTTTCCAGGTGGCACTTCAGTTGATCCTCATAGAAGTCTTGTTACAGCTGCTTCCTTCAACTGCTTTAAAGACCTCTTTTTAAAGAGAGATCTACCATGCCCTCTAGTGAACTTGCTCCTCCTCCTCTTCTCCTGGTAACATGGCAGTCCAGCAACACAAATCAATGGCCAGGTAGGAGAATGCCAAGTGACCAGAAGTGGGGGGGAGGTGCTGTATGCTGTAGTTGGAACCCAATAGGAACTGGGTGGATTCCAGTCTCTGACTACTTCATCATTACAGCCACTGCTGATATGCTTGAAATCTATCTCTAGCAAGATTTGTGTTGGAAGATGATAGATATATACTGTTTAACATCATATCAGACAAACGAAGTTAAGGAGCTTCAGCTATGGCCAGGGATGAAAGAAAAGCACCATTATGAGGGAATGCCCTTAAAGAGTGTTTAGCATGGTATCTTTGAAGAGCAGTTAGTTAACAGTTAGGAGCATGTGGATGATTCCTATGTGAGTGCTGGTGCTCTTAAGGGTTAACGTTAAGAAGAAATGGTGAGCAACACACTATACACAGTAAAAGAGTAGTGATTATGGTTTCATTTTTAGGAGGAAGGATGGTGGTTAAATCTGAACAAAGTTAATTTTCTGGATAGTCTTCATAATGCAGAGCTCATTACTGTCATTCAGTTACCAAAGTATGTGTCCTGATGGCCAGGTCATTGTCATTTAAGGCTTGTGGCTCTCCACATGTAGTTGAACAATTGAAAGGAAATGTGCATAGGATTTGTTATTCATTACTAAATTGAAAAACATCCTTTGAATGCCATTCTTGTGGTAGTACATAGGAAAAATAAATACCTTTCATTCAAGAGTTACACTGAAGCTAAACATGAGCAGGAACCCTGATAGGAAGGGATTTTAATGTGTGGAAAGTTTCGTATAAACAGCTCTATGTATGAAGTCTCCTTAATGCAGGCAATCACACCATACCTATGCAGACTGGACCTTCATTTATATCAGTAAAAACATTCCTGAGATTATGTTCAATTGTACATCATTCAGTTGTTTACAAGCCAAATGTGAGTTCTGCATTTCTCTAAATATTTTTGTGGCTATTGCTTAGAATGTAATATTCAGTCACTACAATTACTCTTCCAGAAATGCTTTGAAGAAATGTTCTGGTTGAACGAAATAAATGCTTCCTTCTAATCAACAGAGAAGGGCAGCCAGTTTGGTTAGTAGGATTGTCTTCTGTGCACATACAGTGGGTGTTCAGAAACTACTGCAGAATACTATGTTGTGGATGACCTGCAGTATGAGCACTTTTTAAATATTATGTTATCTCAGACTGCCTCAGTCTTTCACTGCAATAGTACAATCTCTCAAAATACTATATTCCACCAAGCTCTGCCTGTTTATGTTATTTTAATCTTGTTGCTTTTAATACAGACCTATGCCTGCCCGTAGCACTACCGAATTTTGTAAACAAAACCATTAAATAGTGACTTGGTCCAAAAAGCCGATTGTCTAAAAGAGATAATGAAAATCACTGGGAGATAGATAGACAAGGATAGCAAGGAATGAAGATGAATAAGGCAGTTAACTTGATTTAAGGATGCCTCAAGAATACACTATGGATTTTGCAATCCTGAATTACATGGACACTTTTTTTAAAATAAAACCGGTGTATTAGAAAACTTCCACTGCTGGAGGTAGGGGGTATGTTTTGTTAAATTCCTGATTTTTTTCTCTGCCTACAGAATTTGTCATTTAACAGATTTTAGTCCCTTCAGTTCATATATGGCTTTCCTTGCATCTCTACATTATTGGGTTGCTAAAAATCAGGATGGAAGGGGACGTATATTACATATGTGTAGAGTTACTTTAAGATTAAGATTATGAAAGAAGAATAGGTCTCTGTCAGAGTCACAGCTATAACTCCATCCATCAAAGTTGTGCCTCTGCTTTTATGAAAAGTAGCTGGAAAAGGCACATTTGTCATCATTTTGAAATCTTCCTAATCTATGTTTTGTATAGATCTCCATACAGAGCATTAAAAAAAAATCGCAAATAGTATATTTGCAACCTCCTCAAATATTTGTGTTAATTTTGGGCAGATCGTTTGGGTTTCTCTAGTCTATTTGGGAGAAACTTATCATTGATTTCCTACTGAAATCCTTAACAGTTTTTTGTTTTTTTTTTTTACATATACTGTTAACATTGTTTTGTTGTTGTTTGCTTATCTTGCAATGTTGTATCAATGCTCACATGCACATGGGAAGCAGGTGATACAAAGGAACTCTGCAAAATTTCAGTTCTGGGAACAATTAAGCTAGTTAAACTAAGAGTAGAATATGTGGCAGAACCCCCCAAATAATAAAGGATTGGAATATGAATAAACCAGGTTTAATTGCACCTGGGGATAAGGATTAAGGGATTCAGCCAAATGCCTTGCAAAAAAAACCCATTTCTTTGGAAGAGATTTAGAAAAAAGAGAGAATAAATACTGGGATGAATAAATGTGCATACTGGGCATCACTCATATATTTTACATAAAAAGACTCAGGTTCCTAGTTATTAATTTAGATGCAATAATGTGAATTTTGAAAATGGGCGTTTGGGGTCAGAGAGAGACACAGGTCATTGTTGAAAATTAGGTAATCTAACAACTAAGAAAAAAAATGTGATTCATAGTGGAATATCAGTCCATTGGGGTATTCAGTGGAAAAGGAGAATTAGGAAAATGGGGAAGATTAATTATGGAAGACAGCAGTAAAACCACAACTAGGAATTATGGGTATGATTATAACATAGCTTAACTGAGTTTCTCTGGTTTATTTGGATGGTCATTCTTAAAATCATGAGTTTTGGATGAAATGGCGCATTAGTCAACTGTGATCCATCAAAACCATTTCTAGCCTTTTATGCTTTCTATGTCCAATTCTTCCATTTCAGATCTCACAGTGTATAAAAGATATTTCTTGAAATTCACTTTCAATCTATACAATTGTTATTTTATTTCCCTCAATATTTTAAAATTTTATTTATGACATTTATATTTTGTTCCACATCTGCCTTTTCATATATCACATCTTATAAGGAGAGTGACAGACTTGGATGAACACTTTCAACTTGTTTTTTTCCCCATCAATGTGAATCTCAAATGAATTGAAAACATTACTAATGCTAAGAGGTGCTTCTCTTCAGTGAAATTTTATGCTTAGCTCCTCTTCAAAGGTACTTTGGAAAATAACTGTCCCTCCCTACCCACATACTTCCAAACCCAAGCAAAGGAGCTACATTGCTCCTCTTTGCTTTGCTTCTGTGGCCTTCTTGGGCAGTCCCAATAATTAGAATCAGCAGCTGTGCCTGGAGTACACATGCACAGAAGTCTCTCCCAGCCTTTCCAGTTAAGGAGCTAAGGCAGTACGAAGAGCATTGGATGCATAAACCGTATTGCCTTCAGTTTGGTTATGGCAAACTGCACCACACCTGTAAAATGAAGGTCCTCATTGAGAGAACTCATGGCCACCTCACACATTCTCTAAAAACCCCATTACAAAGACAAACTTTCCACATAGAACTTTTAGTTCATCTCTGTGGTGTCTCCTACAGTGAACAGCTTGACACAGAAAAATGTTTTTCATCAAGGCAGTTAAAAAAGTTATCTCCTTTCCAAATCTTCTCTTACATGAAAGAGTGATACATCTAGAACTTATATCACTTTAATTTGCTCCATTTTCTTGATTGCTTTTATGGTCAGAAATGATATTCTAAAGTTTACTTCTTTTTTTTATGAACTGATTTGTATGCTTTCTTTGCTGAAGATTCTTGATGGTATTTTTAATTAGTTAAATATTATAGGCATGCTTGCTTCAGAAAAAAATGTGAAGAAATATCACAATAATTGCCCATAATCTTCTGATTTAATTCTACTTCGACAGAAAACATTGGCTATTTTTTTCCTTCTCCAAAGTTTATTAATCTCCAGGTATAATTAGCATCGTTGGTTTCTGAGAGAAAAATCTCATCACTGATAATATAGAAATTAACCTTCTATAACATTTAGAATCAAGATGTACTTACTAAAGAGTATTATTTGAGAATTGGCAGATGAAATATGTATTTGTTGATGAGATGGGAATAGGGAAATCTCTGTCATTTTTTGGAGGGTACTTTATTGGCAAAAGATATAGATGAAAAGACATATTTAAGGCAACATTTGCTTAGTGTTTTAAAACTATTCATGGTGAAGGAAAAAAAATACCTAAATTTCACCCCTTGTGAATCTGCGCTGTTACATCTGTCTAAAGAAGAGAGACTGGCATTACCTTTTGACTGAAATCGGTGAAATTGAAACCTCTTGTTGATGCTGCCTATATGTTTCAGTGAAACACTCTGGCTCTGTATTGATGCTCCCTACCTGAAGAGTACAGAATGGTCATTGTGACATCACAGTGATGCTGCCTATGTGTTTCAGTAAGAAATTGACTACTAAGAACTGATGTTGCTATTTGCTTGAAATGTGATAATTCCATGCCTCCTCATATTAATGTAATTTGAAGGGAAAAGAAGCTACAGTGTGTCCTTCCTCAATGAAACCATAAATACATTACCCAAAAAGTGCCCTTTGCGTTCTGAACTAGACAAAGACCTCTTAAACCTTATTCATATACACATTCCTCTTTTATGCAAGTGTCATCTCTCCAAAGGAAAACAACAGGTAGACAAGAACTACTGCTCACCAGTGCTGGATAAGACACGGATGATGGTCTGTGAGATGCGCCAGGCTGAAGACTGTTTTATTCAGCTTACTATAGTATGGTTAGGCAGATACTCTGAATTTCAGACAGATATGTAGCATTGCTCAAGGCAATTAAAAAAAATCAGATCCAACGTAACACCAAATATAACCCTATTCCCTGACAAATGAAAGCATAGGCTTGACAGAATGTCTACTTCTGCTTTGTGCCCTTGGCAAATCTTTTTATCTATTTTGTACCTCATTGGGGAAAACTTGGAAATGGGTGCACACTTCCACATGGACATTTTTTCTTAGTATAAGTAACGGAAATCTAACAAAAAGGAGCCAAACATCTTGTACTGTGTGCTTTCTTTTAGTCCCCTTGGAAGCACATCTGGATGGGAGAGCTTGCTTAATAGAAGAAATCTGCTACCATTGTCTAAGTACAATTTCACTTTTGATGAAAAAAGGCATTCTTAAATTATCAAGCCACACTTAGACCCACATCCCAAGTGGCCCTAGAAATAGACGTTATGTTGGAAAAGTGCAGGATAATGCTCTTCAGGTATACTGGAAAATAGCCATGTTGACAGAGGATAATGTGAATTGTAGTTCCACACATCTGAAAGGAACAGCATTAAGAAGGAGTGAAAAAGTGTCATCAGCACTAGGAGACTGAGGGTAACATTTTTTTTTTTTTTAAAAGAGGAAACGTACAGTATTTCAGTGTGCTAGAATCTCCAAGTTTGTAGCCTCAAAACATTACAAGAGTTGTAATTAGGTGTAATTAGGTCATGCAGTGATGCAAAGTATATTTGAGGAAAGATATAAAATAAAATTAATCCCCAAAGACACTTAAGGAGTTAACAACTCTCTCTGTATCCCTGAGTTAATACATAAGGATGCATAACTAATTATTATTGTATCTCCTTGCTCACAAACATATTTCTTTATACATTGTTTGCTTTTGCTTGTCTTTTGCTTCCTGGATTGTGCATAAAATTGCTGGTTAAACTATGCTTGAATTAAATCAAAAGATAATTTCACCTTTAGGCTTTTGAACGTTTTATGCCCAGCTTATAATATCATTCTTGAAAATTCATATATTAATCAAGGATCCTGTGACATATTTTTTTAGTAAGGATTTACCAAATTTTTCACCATTCTTTATAAGCAAGAGGGGAAAAGATGTAATATTAAAGATAATGAATGCAGGGAAAATAAAAATGACATCTTTGTCAATCTCTAATAATGAAATAAATATGAAAGTTGACGTTAGAATTTGCTATGCTGCAGGAGGTATGTCTACAAGAAATGAGTTTTTTTTTTCTGTCTATGGATTTTGATGTCAAAACTTTCCGATGTAAACAGCTGCTGACTGAAGTTTCCTATCTGCCTATATTAGGGAGGGAGCAGAATTTTATTTCACATTCTGAAATAAATTCACACTTTCTAAACCAGTATGTGAAATGGATTTCTTCAATCTTTAGATTTCTCAGAATACTGTGATTTAGATCACAAAACAAAAGAAGTCTAAGAATATGTATATTGAGAATGTGATTAAAAATTAATGTTTTAGTGAAAAACATACTTCTGTTGTGGAAAACACTTGCAGAAATCAAGGTATGACATGAGGTATCTTAGCAAATCCATGTACTAAAGAAAATATATGTTGGAGATATTTTTTTTTTAAAAAAAGTTGCCAACTGATGTGAAATGAATAAGGGGAGGGGAGGGGAGGGGAGGGGAGGGGAGGGGAGGGGAGGGGAGGAGAGGAGAGGAGAGGAGAGGAGAGGAGAGGAGAGGAGAGGAGAGGAGAGGAGAGGAGAGGAGAGGAGAGGAGAGGAGAGGAAAGGAAAGGAAAGGAAAGGAAAGGAAAGGAAAGGAAAGGAAAGGAAAGGAAAGGAAAGGAAAGGAAAGGAAAGGAAAGGAAAGGAAAGGAAAGGAAAGGAAAGGAAAGGAAAGGAAAGGGACAATTTCATCTTTCCTTTGTGTACATGTCTACCTTTCTCAGGATGGGAACTTTTTTGATGAATCAGGAAGGGCCTTAGGCCATATGAAAACATGCTTTTAGAGTATAAAGTAGGATGCTTCCAATTATGAAGGTTAAATAAATGTAAAGCAACATTAGTATCAAAATAATGTCTTTTAACAGTGTTCATTAAATATGTTGAGCATTTCATACTTTCCTCTTTTGTTCTCTTTTATTTTATTTTGTATTGATTATTTATCCTGATAAGGGATAGCAAAACACTATTCCTTTTGAAAAAGAAAGATAAATGATAAAAATGATAAAAAGATAAAAAATAAAAATGATACAAATGATAAAAAATGAAATGGAGAGTAATATGTTAATATATGGCTAATGTTATACAGTACATGCAAATGTAGAGTATCTTGGTAAATCATTCTGTGCTATCAGATTTTAGAAAATGAATGTATGCATTAGATTGCGTATCCATTTCCTCTGTCAAATGATATACTCCCTCTAACATACACTTTTGGTATTCACTGAGGGTAGAAGAGTATTATATTGTCCTAAGATATTGGGGCAACAGGGAGTATTATTTGAATGCTCAAAGCACTTCACATAGATCCTCAGTACTACTTAAAAGAGCGTGGTATGGCAGGCCAATATTGACTACAACAAGCTCATACTTCCTATGTTCATGCCTAATTAGGGACATCTGGATCTGTAACTTTTATCATAAAGCACATCACTAGTTCTTCTTCAAGGCTACAACTATGCACAAAAAGACTGAACATATAGTTGAGAAGTGCCTCTAGAGATACTTGTTTTAATTCACTGAGGGAATGAGTGGGGGTAAGAAAGAAGTTTGCCTGTACATGCCTGTAAAATAATAATAATAAAAAGTAACATTTCTATTTCTTCACCCCTCTCTTTCTCTTCATCTGACACCCCACCCTCTTGCCTTCTGCTGATGTGGCAGATGAAATCCCAGGTTTCCTTTAATGATGTGTGTCATCCCAGAGCAGTAGTCAAAGTGTTGAATGCTGAAAGAATGTTCTCATGGATTTATCATGATGTTGCTCCCTCATTAATGTTAACAAATAGTGTAGAGAACCTCTGCAAGCTGAGTATAAGATTGCTGTGGATCAATTCTCATTGATGGGATGGGGATGGGGTTTTCTCACTTGATTGCTCACTTACTGTTTCAGCATTAAAGCAAATATTTGTAAATATGCTATTATAATTTTTTTTTTTAGAAATACTAGGTTACCAAGATGGGTGTTGCAGGTAAACCTACAACTTCATCTTTTTTGGAAATGTTGACAAGGGAATTATCATTGCGTTGCCATGTCTTTTCAGCCGGCCAAATCTTTCTTCAACTTGCTTTAATCAGGTTCACCAGTGAATTTACATCCTGCAAATCAAAGAAAATTGCTTTCCTTCTCAGATAGTCTAATTGCCATGTAGTGGAGACAGAGCAGAACATGTCTTGAATTATTTTCCTTAAAACTGTCAATGCTTCCTTATTACCATTCTTTAAAAAGTTCGTTCTCAGTGGGTTTTTTTTTTTTTTTTTTTTTGCCCCTCTTTTCACAAATGTTATATTCAGTACAACTTTTTAATTCTTTATTGCCAAGGATGACTTGTTTTCAGAACTGATCTTTTCATTTTAAAAAATAGTCTAATATTATTGGTTTCATAGCGGCTTGAATATCCTTTTTTGTGGGGGGAGGGTGGCATTTTTATGTTTATTTTTTCTCCTTCAAATCCCCCTTTTCTCCTTGAAATGTCTTCTGAAGGATACCATACATTTCCACAAAGATTTCTGCAGGGATTCTTCAGATAGACATTCTTATGTATCCTGTATCAGGTGCAGTATTTCAAAGAAATGAGCAACCATGTACTATAGTTCTAGCTTTACTAACTCCTAATTGTTGGACTGGGAAATATGAAATATGGTAATATAGTCAGGAAGGAATTATGGCTACTATATATGGACTGCAAAGATCTCTATGACTATTAGGTGGTATCACTATAAACATTACCGTTTACTGCTATGTAATAGTTGTCCAGATTATTGCAAGCTTATATGGTAGGTTTATTATAATCCTATGCTCATGTTTGGGAATGTTATTTCAGCCCCTGAGATTTATTTCTGAATACATCTACAAAGCATTGCCTGGTCAGACCGCAGTTCTGCCAAAATGTCCATCTACTGCTCACAAAACCCAAATACAATTAAACATACACAAAAGCTAAATTACAATCTCTCTCCAATATGCACAACAAACTAGCAGGAAATACTTAAAACTAGACAGATGAAAAGGCCTGTAAGATGTGAATGCTAAAAAGTTCTACATGTCTGAAACAATTTTTAGAAAAGACTGGAAAAATGTCAAGAAGAAATCTTTTTAATTGTCATTTCTAATAACGAACCATTGGTTATTCGTGATAATCCAGATACTCAAGCACACGAACACACATATTTTGTAGAGGTAATCCTACATAGCAACAGTACATTATTTCAACTTTTATTCTTTTAAGTCTTCTCTGAATCTACTACTACACAATTTTAATTGATGACTACATTCTATAATGATAAGGCCAGAGAAAATATGTGTCTATTCTGTGTATAGTATTTAACTATTACCTAAATTTTTATATGATGGCAAATGGATGAGTAACATATTAAGCTATTATGTCCTGCTTGTAGAGTTTATCATTTATTCTGCAAAGCCAATAAGGTCTGTTCTAAATCTGTTTGAGAAACTAGAATCCACTACAGAGTAACAGAATCTAAGAATGGAATAATAAAAGTAGAAGAAATTGGAAATCATTGTAACATAATAGTGGAATAGATTTGTTTGCGTATCAAATTTGATTTGTGCATTGGTAACATGTAACAGTTTGTGCTTGCTTGTCAAATTGAACAGCATTTTTATTTTCAATACGTCAAAATGTATACCATATCATTTCACAATGTATCCGTAAAAGAGATCACTGGCTTCTTATTTATGAATTTAACAACATCTATAAAAAATGCATTAAAAAAACAAACAATGCCATACACTTCTTCAAATGGAAAAAGAATATAATAACTATTGTGACCTTTTGCCCACTTGTACCTGTTCAAATGGAAATTCAACCTTGCCAACAGCAGGGTGCATTCGTCTTCTTTTCTTTGTCTATATTTATTTTCATCTCTGTAGAAATGAGGGGAAAAGAGTTGGGGGCTGAGAAGAAAACATGCTAAGTGAAGAAAAGATAGTGAAATCAGTGAAGCAGAGAAAAATAAGAATAGGTAGTCAGAGATTCCAGACAGTTGGATTGAACTCAAGGTGTGGCCTCAATGTGAGATGGTAGAAGACTTCTCTCTGACTTCATAGCATCTAGGCTCTTCAGTTTTGTACCATGTCTGTGCATTTAACGTGCAGGGTCTTTAATGTTATTGACCAGAAGAATTAGTTCCTGTAGAACTTCTGGCATTGTTTTTCCTCCACTGAATTCCAGAACTGAAGTAACATTTATTCTGGTAAGTATTTGGCAAACACGTCTCTCTTTATTTATTTTTGTCTCCTTTTGCTTTTTTCATTGCTTCATTAAACAGTGTTTCTTTTCCTGTTTTATATGAATCATGTTAGGGCAGTACAGGTGAAACTCAAAAAATTAGAATATCGTGCAAATGTTCATTTATGTCAGTATGGCAACTCAAAAGGTGAAACCAATATATGAGATAGATGCATTACATGCAAAGCGAGATATGTCAAGCCTTATTTTGGTATAATTGTGATGATTATGGCGTACAGCTTATGAAAACCTCAAATTCACAATCTCAGAAAATGCCATACACTTCTTCAAATGGAAAAAGAATATAATAACTACTGTGACCTTTTGCCCACTTGTACCTGTGAAAAGGTTCAATATTCTAGGCTCAAAGTGTCCCACTCTAATTAGCTAATGAATCCATAACACCTGCAAAGGGTTCCTGAGCCTTTCAATGGTCTCTCAGGCTGGTTCAGTAGGAATCACAAGCATGGGAAAGACTGCTGACCTGACAGTTGTGCAGAAAACCATCATTGACACCCTCCATAAGGAGGGAAAGCCCCAAAAGGGAATTGCAAAAGAAGTGGGATGTTCCCAAAGTGCTGTATCAAAGCACATCAATAGAAGGTTATGTGGAAGGGAAAAGTGTGGTAGAAAAAGGTGCACAAGCAGCAGGGATGACCGCAGCCTGGAGAGGATTGTCAGGAAAAGGCCATTCAAAAGTGTTGGGGACCTTCACAAGGAGTGGACTGAAGCTGGAGTTAGTGCATCAAGAGCCACCACACACAGACGGATCCTGGACATGGGCTTCAAATGTCGTATTCCTCTTGTCAAGCCGCTCCTGAACAACAAACAACGTCAGAAGCGTCTTACCGGGCTACAGAAAAAAAGAACTGGTCTGTTGCCCAGTGGTCCAAAGTCCTCTTTTCTGATGAGAGCAACTTTTGCATCTCATTTGGGAACCAAGGACCCAGAGTCTGGAGGAAGAATGGAGAGGCACACAAGGCACGATGCTTGAAGTCCAGTGTGAAGTTTCCACAGTCTGTGTTGATTTGGGGAGCCATGTCATCTGCTGGTGTTGGTCCACTGTGCTTCATTAAGTCCAGGTTCAATGCAGCCGTCTACCAGGAGATTTTGGAGCACTTCATGCTTCCTTCCGCAGACGAGCTTTATGGGGATGCTGACTTCATTTTCCAGCAGGACTTGGCACCTGCCCACACTGCCAAAAGTACTAAAACCTGGTTCAATGACCATGGGATTACTGTGCTTGATTGGCCAGCAAACTTGCCTGACCTGAACCCCATAGAGAATCTATGGGGCATTGCCAAGAGAAAGATGAAGGACGTGAGACTGAACAATGCAGCAGAGCTGAAGGCCGCTATTGAAGCATCCTGGTCTTCCATAACACCTCAGCAGTGCCACAGGCTGATAGCATCCATGCCACGCCGCATTGCGGCAGTCATTGCTGCAAAAGGGGCCCAAACCAAGTACTGAGTACATATGCATGCTTATACTTTGCAGAGCTCCGATATTGTTCTATTTCCAATCCTTGTGTGATTGATGTCATGTAATATTCTAATTTTCTGAGATTGTGAATTTGGGGTTTTCATAAGCTGTATGCCATAATCATCACAATTATACCAAAGTAAGGCTTGACATATCTCGCTTTGCATGTAATGCGTCTATCTCATATATTGGTTTCACCTTTTGAGTTGCCATACTGACATAAATGAACATTTGCACGATATTCTAATTTTTCGAGTTTCACCTGTATGTATGGATAGATAAATAGATAGATATAGACAGATAGATAGCTTTTAAATCAATTGATGAATACAGTCACATTTTAGAATTTGATTGGTTCTTTCATGGATCATGATTCAATTACGGTACATATTTCACACTGCATAATAACTTGAGATAAAACAAAATGTGTGGGAAAACCCAATTTATCTCCTGCTGATGGCAATGCCTACACAAAGCTTTTAGCTTAGATGTGCCCAAGGAGAAAAACTTGATGGTAAAAAAAATTCTGTTTTATAGGAATAAGGATAGAGAAAGAGAAACTGGATCATCCCCTCTGTTACATAAAATGTTAGCATGGGGGGGGGGGTTGTTTTTTGGTTTTTTTTACAAATTGCTTTGTAAGGAGAAAAGCCATACAAATACTGCAGACAAGCTATTTTTGAAACAGCAGTTTGCCTTTCAATGAAAATGTGCAGTATTTGGATCTAAAGCAGGCCAAGGTGCCTTGGATCTGGCAGAGTCAGCTTCAGCAGACCTGCTGATCATTTCTTCAAGGAGCCACACCTGTATCTGCTTGCAGTGCGGGCTCAGGAAAACATGTGTTTGAGTTCAAGAGGTATTACAGTGGCGGCGGCAGGGTGCAACCCCTTCCTGACACCTCCTTAATAGCCTTCTTTACTCAGATGAATATTATCCTGAGTCTACATGACCATCATAGAATCCCAAGAAAAAGTGTGGCTCCTTTAAGGTAGTGTTGGCAAGAACAGTGAGGGTGCTCATTCCAAATCCAAAGCACTTTTCTTGTTTCCGTTCTGAATCCATACATAACTTTGCTTTCAAACCCTATTATGGAAGTATACACGTGCCTCCTGATGTGCCCATCCACGTTTCTAATATTTTATACAAATGAGGAGGAATGTACAATTTGACAGGCATGAAAAAGTTCTGCAAATGTACAATAGGGATTTGCTTCTGAAACTAAGAGGACCTGACTTGGCAAGATGCCAAAACAAAATAGGTGGGTTTTGTACGTAATCTACTCTAAATTCTTTTTTTAAAAACAGGATAAAATGAATAATACAATTTCTATTTCCCTCCTTGGTGGTTTGATCCCCAGTTCCTCTTTTCCTCCATCCATGGAATGCCCTATCTAAAGCACCGCTAAAAAAATCCAATTAGACAGTAGATTCATTCATTCATTCATTCATTCAATTTATATAGTTGCCCATCTCAGACCAGTGACTCTCGGTGACTAACAACAATAAAAACATTCACCATTAAAAACGGTACAAAAATTAAATATAATATAAATGCAGCAAAAGATCTTAAAAAACCGCCAGTATCAGCACAACCATGAAACGGAGCCCTTCACACACTCGGGGCCCTAGGCCTGGGCATAAAGCCAGGTCTTCAAGGCCTTCTGAAAAGCCAAAAGGGTCGGGGCCATCCTAATCTCAGGAGGGAGGATGTTCCAGAGAGCAGGCACCACAGCAGAAAAGGCACATCTCCTGGTCCCCGCCAGCTGACATTCCTTGGCTGACGGGACCCGGAACATGCCCAACCTGCCAGGCTGGATTGGACGGGTAGAAACAACTGGGAAAAGATGGTCCCTAAAGTAACCTGGTCCCAAGCCATGAAGGGCTTTATAGGTGATGACCAGCACCTTGAATTGCTCCCAGAAACACACCGGCAACCAGTGCAGCTCCCGAAGCACTGGTGTTACATGTGCTGAGTAGCCGACACTATTTACAACCCAGGCAGCTGCATTTTATACCAGCTGAAGCTTCCAAATGCTCTTTAAGATGGTAGCAAAGAGATCAGTCATGCAGATTTTTGCAGCCTGGGTATGATAATCCTAATCTCAAAAGTTTCCAGCTGCTATCAAATGCAAGAAAATCACCAGTAACCTCTATCCCCTTTTGAACCAACAAATATTGCAATTGTACATTCCCCATCCCAATAAACAATCTTTCAGTGTTATCAACAATGGCATCATTACCAACAAGATGGAATTATAGAATTGGAAGAGGCTATTTTGCCCATTAAGTCCAACTCACTGGTCAGTTCAGGAATATTATTATTATCCAATATGTTTTACGTTATCTGAGTAAAAGGCCAATTCATAATAATAACAATAACAATAGTAATAATTTCTTGTATGCTGCCAGACTCTCAACAACTCTGAGTGGCTCATAACAATCAAACAAAGAAATTACAGTAAAACATAAAAGATAAAGATAAAAGATGGCAAGCATGAGAGTACTGAATGTCTCATTTTTGAATCACAATTTTCATTTCTATTGTAATCTTATAACTTCTTACTTAAAAATCAGTAAAACTGATTTGGAGCTTACAGTGTTCTGATCTAAAATAGGGGCATAGCTAAGAATTGCCAGAATAGTTTTTCTTCCAGTAAATAGGTAGTTAAAACAACAGAAGAAGATGAATTAGAGTTAGAAAACTATGCATCGACTGTTAAATTAATATTCAAGAAAATTAATAGCAAAATTAAAAAAACAGACATTTCTAAGAAGATTAATGAAATTCACAAAACTGATTTTAGAAAATATTCTGTATAAATTACAACCTAGACATAATTATCAAAGGGATATATTTATGTTGTCAGTTATATTAGAGATTCATATAAACAACATATGGAAGTTTTTAAAAAGAAACTTCCCAATGACAGCCTTGGGAATTAATAATTGGTTAAATGGCTAAATAACAATCTAGCTCACTGCCAACATAACTTTTTTTAAAAAAAGAGAATTATTTTCAGCCCTAGTAAGATTTTGCGAAGTCCTTGGACATTTCAAAGGTAGAGTTGATTGTAAGTAAATTCCTACAATAGCTTAACTCTTCTATACATGTGGGATTACAAGTGACGCCAGGGCCCTCAATAGAATGAGGTCAGTTGTTCTGTGGTGTTCAAACACGTCATCTGGTGTGAGTGTGCATTGCTTTTTTTAAGCTGAAGATTTTCCTTAAAAGGGTTTGGATCATGTAGATCACACTGAAGGGGAAGAAATGAAATACTAATATCCATGGCATTTAGGATCTAAATGTCAGTTATGTACCAGATTATACAGCATTTCCAATGAGAATACATATAACAGTATGTGCCAAATGAATATCATCTAAGAAAAAAAGTCTTGAACTATAACTTTGCAAAGAAGTAATAGCATTTGTTTGATTTCCATAACCCAACATTTTGAAACACAGCTTCCCCTCCCTCCCATGGGAAGCTGTCTTGTTCTCCATCTTTCACAAATATTGGCACATTAATCTGATGTCATCACTAAATATCTTGCTGTAGTTACTAACTTTTCAAAGCACTCTAAAATCTTTTTGAGAAAAATGTCCCTTTACCATATCTTAAAAAAAAAAAAAAAAAAAGCTAATACAAATGTTTACATTATCCTTTAAAACTACCTATGCAGCTGGCACTGAAAGGCTCAATGATCCTTTTATAATTAAAACTGAAGTCAACCTGAGTTTCATGTGACCTCTCCTCCCCCGCCAAAAAAAAAAAAAAATCATTTGGACGGGATGTTCCACAGGTAACTGCCTATATCCAATTCATGGATCTATCGATATTGCCTGAGATGGGGTAAACACAGTTAAATGCAAAGCAGTGAAAGTGGCTTAAGAAATGCTTGCAGAATTCAGTGTTATTGAATTCCAATAATAACTGATCTGATCCACATGACCAGGACTAACATGCACACTGAAATGCAATTATCCATCACCTTTCACACTTTGTCAGTATTCTAATCCAGTTCTAAGTTCAAACAGTGCATTAAAATGCATTTTAAGTAGAAGATACTGTGAACAGAAGTGATAGAGCATTCGTATTCAACCCTGAATACTGTCCTATGTAGGGTCTATGCTACTGATCTGATCTAGGAGTGGAGGTGAGAGAGAGCCAGTAAAAAAAGAAGTTCAAAATGAGGGGAACTCAGGGGTTGCATGAAGTCTATCAAGCATCTCTTTATGCCCCCCACAGCTTCCCCCAAATAGGAGGGGCTAAAAATCTTCCTGCATTTCGGGGAGAATTTCAGGGGCAAAATGGGAGTTTTAAATTTTTTTAAATAGGTAAGGTAAACATTTCACTCCTAAAAACTCATGAATTCCTCCCAACAAGGGTTCTGCTTCTACTGTTGTTTAGAATTTTTATTTCTTTTTCTGAGGTGGAGTCCTTGGGGTTCTCTGAGCTTGATTGTTTTCTCGCAGATGTTTCATTACCCATCTAGAAGAGTAATGGTGCTAGAAGGGAGTGAGGTTTGCTCTCTGTTTATATACAGTAGCTTTCCCTGTCAGTGTTGCAGAGGCCAAAACCACAAACTGTTCAAAATCCTAAACCAAGCTTCTAGATGGGCTCATGCAACATCCAAACCTGGTACTTGAGGGGTGGAGGGCAAGTATGTTCTTAAAGCCTTGTGGAAGGCCAGCAAGGTCAGGACCATCTGAATTTTATGCATATGCTCTTACAAAGGGTAGAGGCCATAACAGAAAAGACACGCCTCCTGGGTCCCACTAGATGGCATTGTTTCATGGAGAGGATCTGAAGTACCATATTTTTCTGACTATAAGATGATACTTTTTTCTAAAATCCTTACGCTAAAAATTGGAGGGCGTCTTATTCAAGGAAGTCAGCCAAGGAGAGAACCGTGCGGTTGCAAAACTGCCCATACTTTGTTTCTGCAAACAGGCTTCCTCCTATTGCTAGCCTCCAATCATGAGTGAAATAGCTTGTCTCCCAAACAGACTTCCTCCAATCACGAGCCTTATGTAACTGACATCACTGATGCTGAACAAACCAATTAGAGGACGGCTGTTTGCAGAGACAAGCTATCGGCAGTTTCACTCGTGCTTGAATGTAATCAGTTATGCAAAAGAGCATGGAAATAGAGCTGCAGAGAGACAGTTTGGATCTCCTCCCACCGAGTGTATCAGGTAAATGTTAACTAATTACTAAATAAAAATGTGTTCTGCACTATCTTTAAAATACTGATTTCTAAATTTTGGGTTGGAAAAGTGGGGGTCGTCTTGTACATGGGGGCGTCTTATTGACGGAAAAATACGGTACATTCACTCTGTTCGATTGTGTGGGATAGGCATACATAATCAGAACCAGGCAGTTCTGCAAATAATCCAGTCCTGTGCCATGAAAGCATTATTATGTATATGTATATGCTGCCTGACTCTCAACAACTCTTGGCAGTTACAAATAAAAAAGTTAAAAGCAAGAAAAAAAAATGATAGACAATAATGAAGAGTAAAGATGGCAAGGATGATTAAAAAAACCAGACAGGAATGAGAAGAAACAAAACCATACAGTCCAAAGGGGGCTTCACTCACCCTCACCAAAGGACTGGATGAAGAGCCATGTCTTCAAGACCCTTCAAAACACCAACAAGATGGAGGCCACCTAGATATTAGTGGGAACCTTATTCTGGAGGGCAGGCACTGTTACAGAGAAGGCACACTTCCAGGGTCCCAATAGAGGGCATTGCTTAATCAAACTGGAGTGCACCAACCCTGCCAGATTGAATCAGCCGGGCAGAAACTATGGGTAACAGGTGGTCCCTCAAGCAGCCAGGCCCTGTGCCATGTAGAGCTTTATAGATAATGACCAGCACCTTGAATCACACCCAGAAGCAAACTGGCAACCAGTATACCTCACAAAGCAGAAGTATTACATAGGAATAATGAGGCATGCCCATCACTGCCTGCACTGCTGCATTCTGGACCAGCTGAAGTTTCTGGGTGGTCTTCAGGGGCAGCCCCATGTAGAGAGCATTGTAGTTGTTGAGCCATGAGGTGACCAGGGTATAACTGTCTGAAGGGCCTCTGGTCTAGGAAAGGGCACAGTTGGCACACCAGGTGAAGCTGTGCAAAAGGTTTATTGGCCACAGCTGCCATCTTCTCATTGAGAGGTTTCTAGCCTGGAGCCTTAACCACTAGACCAACCTGGCTCTCCTGGTTTTTTGGATGGTCTGCTCTACCTCAGGAAGGACAATCATATGAAACAACCATTGGAATTACTGCAGCCAATGAAAGGTAGAGAACTAAAACTATTTTAAAAAATCTGTTAGAAAAGGGGGAAATGAGAATATAGAAATATCTGAGAGGTAAGGAAAGAGCATGGGTGAATTAAATAATGAAACGTGGCAATTCAATTTATTACTGTATTATTTATCTATGAGGGTTGAACCAAGTCATGGAACTCATGGGGATCAATGGCTATTAGCCTTGATGGCGGTGTGGCTGCCTGCGAAGGCCATCAGCTGGGAGACTAGTGGGCTTCCTTGTGCAATTGATTGGCCACTGTGAGAACAGTGTGGTTCAGTGTGGACCAGGGGTTTGCTTATGTTCTTATAGTCTTTTTCTTTTCTCCATCCCATCCCATTCCCACATGCTGTGCCCTGTGATGATGCTAAACCTTGAACACTGTGATGGATGCAAAGTAGCCTAAATATAAAATAAGAAAGCTGTACTTCTACTATTGTAATGGCAACCTCTTCCCCATAAAAAAAAGCTGGGTTTCTCTTCCCCTTATGGACATTAGTTGAAGTGATCCTCTCCCATTTCTCTGCCCCTGCTGGAATATTGAAACAATTACTACGCCATTCTAGTTGAAAACCAAAAAAAAAAAAAAAACAACCTTGCCCATGATTAATGTAATTATGGCAATACAGTTAGTAAATGTTTAAAATAGACCATTCTAATTTTGCAGTACCCCCAAAATCAGCTTTATGCTTTCATAGATAGATCTCACCTGATATTGTTCACTCTGATTTGCAATAATTTCCTGGGATTCCCCAGTCCTGTTGGGGATGCCAGTAATTGATTATGATATGTTGCTTTGTTACTGAGCTACAGTCAGCCTTCTGAAACAGCCCACTGAACAGCTCCAATCTCAGTACAAAAATCATAATTAAGATAACAAGATCTGAATATAACCACTGACAGATGAAGATTCATGGAAAAAGTTACTGTGCAATAATATCAAGATCATCAATTGACTAATTCTATGGATTAAGTGCTAACTGTGCTACTTCTCATAGTTAAAAGTTTACCTTAATTTTTCATATACAAAATAATTTTCATTGCCCCTGATATGTCTTTTGATGTCCTTGAAAAAAATGGATTAGAAAAGATGGGGTAAAGAGAGAGAGAATTATGAAAGATTATATAAGCCTTTTTCCCCTGTATTTCCATTTTCTAATAAAATAGTTTTGGTTCTTCTCTGAGACGGATAATTCCTGTATAAAGAGCAAGTGAAAAGGTTGATAAACAAAGCATACCTACAATAAGTAAGTGAGCGCAGAGATGTTTATGACAAGTATTGTTATTCAGAATCTAGCAAGTTTTAAAGTAAGTGTGTATGTGATCAGCAAAGTCAAAATTTTGCAAGAATCAGGTTTAGGTTGCCAGTTCTAAATACTGTAAGAGCCTGGAGGGAATGAAACAGGCTGAAGTTAAACCTAAGCATGACAAACTTGCTGTTTATTCACAGAAACTCTCAGTCAGCTCTGGTGTTTTTCCTTGAGGAGAAGCCAGGTCCACACCTTAGGAGTTCCCCTGCTGTTGGAGGGGCTAGTGAAAATCATGGCCAGAAAGCCTGTGCCCAACTTTGCCTGGTGCACCAGCAACTCCCAATAAAACCTATGTCTCCAGTCAGCACACCAGCCTCAGGATCAATGGGACATGATCAGCAACTATTGTATAGGTCATTTTTTCAAGTTGCATCATACCTGCTCCTTTTGTGCACTCCTCAATTCCAGTACAAACTGCCCAGAGTTATCCACAGTCAGTCACACCACATTCTCAATGGAGTAAACAGAGAGCGATGTATCCTACTTAATGAGGTTTACTAGGATGTCCCTTATTGTACTCCTGTTCTAAGAAGATTGTATCTGCAAGTAGTATAGGCTAGTACAGCAGAGGAGAAGGACAAAAGGTTCACTAAAAGTATCATTTCCCGTTGTTTCATGAGAAGAAGGCCATTATGAGCAGTATAAAGCTTGCTTTGCAATGTTCAACCCCTGCAGGTAGCTGGACCAAAACAGAACTTTGTCTGAAGCTTTGAAGTTCAATTGCTTGGGTAGGTAATACTGGAACTGATGAATCTATTGTTTGACCAAGCATTAAGTGGCTTTGTATTGATTTTTGAATATAGCATTTGAAAGTGTTTGGATCAGAATCTGAATGGCAGGTGAGGAGGAATCTGCAAATGTCTCCGTCCCGCCAGTTAGCAACAGAATGCTTAAAAGCCTGGAAAATGTCAATATCAAATCACAGTGGAGGGATGCAGAGACAGCATACTCCGGTTGCAGAATATGGATGTGGAATAAAATAGGATAAGGGATTAGAACCAAAGCCAGCTATATAACATCCCTGGATGCTGATATGCCTACCAGAACACAAAGGGTCAACCCCTCTTCAGATTTCCAAAATTACATGAAAGTTTGGGACATCAGCAACCCTAAGTGAGATCTCATGGTGTCTTGTGGGAAAACTCTGAATTCTCATGAGATCTCACTGAAACGGCATCAGATTTGCATTATGTCTTATATTTCATGAGATTTCAGCAACTTGGGAAGAATATGTGATTTGGGTGGCAATGTTCTGGGGTAATCTGGATCTTTTTGTAAGAGAGCATGATGGGGAGTCATGAGCCAGAAAAGCTTGCCAGCTTGTAGATTATAGCTGATACACATACTTGGGAGGAAAGAACAGGAAGGGAGAGAAAACTAAGATCACTGAAAAAAGCCAGGTTAACTTATGGCATTGGTTAATATGAATAGCTGAGAGAGTTATGCTAGATGCTGTCTAAATGCGTGGTATAAGGAAGCAATCAAGAAAAGTACTGTTTTGAAGAAACACATAAATGGTTTTACGATGGTAGAATGAAAGGAAGAAAAGCCACATTCCATTGTGCAAAGTTGTTTGCTAATTCTACCACGTATTTCTTAAAGTTTGGCATCAATTTACATGGAATGTAAGCTGCGTGGCATGTCAGTGCCTCCATTTGAACATTTATACTACAGCCAAACCATTTATTACCACAGGTCTGTGTCTCTTATGAATATCCACCCATTATCCTAAGATAATGATCTGCATTCTTTTATTTGTTTTTCTGCAAGTAATGCAGGCTTCCCCCCCCCCCCAACAAAATATATTTAAACTTCAGTTAGGAATTCCCTAAATACTCTCATAAGAAAGATTTACTCCTTCCATTTAAACATGAAGGCCATATCTGTACCCAGAATTATTTCAAAAAATGTATGCAGTGCATAATTCTGAGTTGGAATGTGCTAATTAACTTTTCAGAATGATGGGATATGGGGGGGGGGGGGGGTTGTTTGAAGACATCTGTGAATTGAAATAGTGAAAAACAAATTCACCCTGGCAACATTGTGTTATAAGAAAACCAAGGCCACATCTGCTGAAATTTATTTCGGGTGATATGGGTAGGTAATCTCTCTATACCAAGGTTTCTTTTGCCAAAGTACCAGGCTGTTTATTTTAATACTGAATCAGCCCAACTATACATGAGATTTTTCAGAAACCACTGGCAGTTTGATTTCTTGGTAATCACACATATGTTTACTCAGACACTTAAAGTTGAACAGGGAATATGTGAGAAACCTTCAGAAATAGCTTACTTGATCAAAAAAGGTGGTAATTTACCCCACTGATGGAATTCACAACATTTTAGATTTGAGAAATGAAAAAAATTGCTTCAGGACTGAATTTTTGTTTGTGAGCTGTTTAATATGGGATTCTAAGTTGCTTGCAATCACTTTAAAAGATCTTACCTTTTACACATTCTCCCAAAGCTACTTTCAGTTTGCATATTTCTTTCTATAATTCTCAATGTAATAGACAGAAACATCTGGTTCTGTAATAAACAACCTTGAAAGACATCTGGCAAATCTGGATTATTCATTTATCCAAACACCTGATAAAATTTTGCCTATGCTCTGGATTTTGTTGCCCACTTCAAAGAAAAAAATTGAAATCTAGTAAATTCCAGTGAATACAGAATACTATGAAACATTTAGGTCAAAGTTTTCCATAGTAAGGTAATACAAGGCTTTCTTAGTGGGCAAAAAATCTGAGATCAAAGACATATGTGGATCTTCTGGAATATTTTAAAAATTGTATTTAAATGTGGCAAGAGGAAAAGAGGATGATAACAGAAAGTGAATGTTCAGATGTGTTCTTCATACTAATTCCCTTTTGGGGTAAACAAAATTATACACAGCCCAGAGAAAGAATAGACAGTAGTAAGCAAAATAAATTAAAGGCAAAAAATAAGAGAAGGGAAATCTATGTAAATCTACTTTACACCAACAACATTCATTATATCTCTGCATACCATCTCATTCTTGTGAAACATGCATGCTTTCACCATGTCCTTACATTACACCATGTACATTCATACATTCTCTTTTGTTCTTAAACTTTCCACTTATCTCTTACTGAAGTTCTCATCTTCTCCGTCTAACCACATTCTCAGCTTCCCCAGCCTCTCAATCCATTTACTCTTCTTTCATTTATTTGTTTTGTGATTCAGTCCTCATTCTTTTTCTTTGTATGATCCAGCCACCTTGGTGGACTATTTTTATCCAAGTCACTTTTTCTGTATCAATCCACCTTCATTCAGTGTTCAGCCATACTTGATCTTATCTCTTCTTGTTTTAGCACACATACTTCTTAAATACCCAATTCCCACTGCCTTCAGCTTACTTTCATGTTTCTCCTGACATACTCAGCTCTAAGTTGCATACAGTACAACAAAGTGGGCAGAAGCACAAACTTATGCACAGCCTTTTTCACTTCTTTTGACAAACATTCATTCCTTGCAGTAGACAACTGTCTACCATTCTACCAGCATTTACATGTCTCAAAATTTCTCAGTTTTCTCATCTTTAATAAACATTGTATCGTGTTGCATAAATGCATCCACTGTCTTTAATTTTTCACCATTTATGTATACTTTATAACCATTCATTCCATTCTCCCTGTGACACAATTATCTTAGTCCTCATTATATCATATATTCATATATCATATATTCTATCTAATATTTGTTGTAAGTCATCTGGGCTTCAGCAAACAGCACAGTATTATTAGCATATAAGCACATTCACATCCTCATCCAACATAGCTCTAACTTCACCAGGATTCTTTATTAATTTATCCATAAATAAACAAGGGGATATCATGCATCCTTTTCTTATTCCCTGCTTAGTGTTGAACCAGTCCCTAAGTATTACATTTATTCTCTTCCATGATTTACTTATCTCACATATTGCTTTTACTACATTCAGTTTCAACCTTCCCATTTGTGCAAAACATTCCATAATTCAAGCCTTTTTCACTAAATTAACAGATGTCCAACTTTATTTGTCATTATCATACATTTTTTATTGAACAGCAAAAATAGTAAAAGTCTGCTCTGCAGACTTTTGGTACACTGCACTTCCTAAATTTTGTTGTCACCTGTCATATCTGTCATTTGTTGTCACCTGTCATATCAGAATTCTGCCATACAACTTTTCATGCACACTTAACAAATTCATCCCTCTGCAGTTTTTGCATCCATTCATCTTAACTTTCCTTTTATAGAAACAATAGCAATATCTTTCAATCATGAGGCACACATGTCATCTTCAGAAACACATTCCAGAAATCATACAATCATGCAATAAGAAGATCACAACAAATCTGAATATTAGTCCACCTGCAGACTTACCGTTTTCAATGTCATCACATTTTTATTACTTCTTTCTGATGCATTTTTTTCTTGGTTATTCCCTTCATTTAATGTCAAATCATTTCATCACTTTTATGCTTAATTCCATTTATTTTGCTGAGGCTCTTTGTTTAGCCCTTCACACCTACTTCTGTTAAAATCATTCAGCATTTCCTCTGCCTCTCTGAATCTTAAACATTCCTTGTTCTCTTTGACTACATTTTTTGCAACTATATTTTTCTTGCATCCGCATTATACCATATTTTGTCCTAATTTTTGCAGTACTCTATTACATATATTTTCCTCAGCCTCTTCCACTTCATCATTTTATCTTTTTCATACTTTCTGTTATGGCTGTGAAAAGAACTGTAGTCAAATGCCATTACCTGCCCTCTTTTGCTGTCATGTGAGCTCCAATGAAGAGGCACTTAAGGGGACTTGATAGGTATCACATGTAAACCCATGCACTTTCTAAAACACATTTTGTCCTTCAAATCCAGATGTCTGACTTCCCATTCACATGACTCCATATACTTCTGTGGCACACTGTAATTTTTTAAAATTCTGTTCTAAACAGATTCCATAACATCTTCTCTGATGTCCACTTTCCATTCACTGCACTTGACAATTAATCTGTATTCTAATTGTTTTTCATACAGGACTTCTATCTTTTCATTCTGCAGTGATTCTACTTTCACGAGCTTTTTTCACTGTTTTGCTTTTCTTTCATGTCCGATTTTTTTTTTGAAGATCCAATCTTGTCTCTATCAAATAACAGTCTATCCTAGATTTGGCATCTTTCATCTCTGTTATATCCAGTAATTCTTTCCATCTCTTGTCATACAAGAGAAACAATATACAGGTGGTCCTTATTTAATGACCACTCATTCAGCAACTGTTCAATCTTACAATGGTGCTGAATGAGTAATAGTTATGACTGGTCCTTGTACTTATGGCTGGTGCAGCATCCCCACAGTCACATGATCATGATCCGGGTGCTCAGTCCCTGGCTTGCAATTATGACATCACAGTGTCTTGCAGTCATATGATTACAATTTGCAACCTTCCCTGCTGGTTTCCAACAAGCAAAGTCAGTCAGAAAGCTGGCAGGAAGTAGGAAGTCGCAGCCACGTGAAGTCCTCAGTTAATGACCTGCGCAGTCCTCCCTTAACAATGGCAACAGGGACTACTGGAACTGCCATCGCTAAGCAGTGCGGCCATGTGGTTTTTCAACTTATGACCACATTGCTTAACAATGGAGTTTCTGGCACCAATTAGCATTGTTAAGTAAGGACTATCTATAATATATTATGTAAGTTTTATACCAATATAATAAAAATATTACTATGAACAATTATCTAAGTTGTGGTCAGTGGTTGGGGAAATAAATGGAAGGGAAGGGAAGAATGTGTCAGTATAAAGTTTCCCCATACAGTTTTTATTTATGCTTCATAGTTCCTTCTCTTTGTTTCATTCTATTGTCTATTGACACTTTCTAATGTAGACTTCTTTTTCCTTTTTATTTTACTATTTTAACAGTGAAAATATATTTTACATATCTTAGTGGGCATCAATATGTAATTTCTGACATATGTTTTAGCCTTTTCATTCATAATTAAACATACTTTAATTTCCCTACTTTATTCATCAACTTCTTACCACTAGATCAGATCAGCTTCATTCAGATCTATGGCAGTCTTTTTTTTTTTTTTCTTTTAATTTTATAGACACCCAGCCTATCTATTTTTATTTCATTTCATTTCATTTCTTAATTCATTCACTTTACATTTCTTCCATTCTGCATCTCAGTCTTCCATATTCCATGGTCATCACCAGATGGGTCCAAAGACATTGAGCTCCACCACATATCATGGTTTGGTTAATCAAGGATCCATTATGGAGAGAGAGAGAGAGAGAGAGATAGTGCATGTGTGTGTCAGGTAAGTACCTGAACAGCACAAGTGAGACACAGAAGACAAGGTGACCTGAACTGAGAAAAGAAAAATGTGATGGAAGCCTTGAGAATATCAGACTAACCCACAGGAGGCATATTACATATATAAATGCAGAATAAGTCCTTTAGACCCAGAAAAAAGACAACAGTGCAGAATCAATAGATATATAATTGAGAGCATGAATAGGCACATATAGTAGATAGAGGTGGTCCACCTACTGTTGTATATTTGCATTTGGACTTTCAAAAAGCTTTTGACAAAGTTCGTCACCAAAGGCTCTTGAGTAAACATAATAGTTGTCAATTAAGAGGACAGATCTGCTGATCAATAGGGAATTGCTTAAAGGACAGAAAAGGGAGGGGAGAAATAAATAGACCCTAACATATTTCTTCCAGAAGTAGGAGGACTTTCATGGTGACGGATATTCTATTGTTCTGTTTGCTCTTTGTAGCTTAAATGAAGGCAGACAGCATTTTGCAGGAAGTCATCTGCGATTGAGGGTTCTGTGTATGAAGTGGTTACCAATCTCATGTAGCAATGGGCCCAAAAATTCCTAAAATTAGACCAACTATCAAGGTAGACTTCTGAACTCACAGCAAAATCCACTGAATTTAGTAATACTGGACTCCAAAAATTCCAGTGCTGAATTCTGCTTTGAGAGGAAATTAGCAGCATTCTTAAATCATGTTCATATGAGTTTTAGTACTAGGCCCAATAATATAAAAAATGCTACTTTCATGTAAGCCTTTCTGCAGTTTGAAATAATATAGCCCACATACTGGGTTGCCACTTAGTTTCTTGTCTGTGACAATTTGACAATAACTGAACTACCTCCCTCCACGTTAGATGTTTAAGGGAAAAAAATCTCATTTCAGCCATTTCCATTCAAAAAAACTGATAGATATTTTTGCCTTTCTCTCAGTATAGTTTGTACATTCTAGAGATTTTGAGTGCAATTTAGGGAAACTGAAATACAAACTAAAAACCAATAAAATTAATCAGAACTTGAAGAGAAAAGAATATGGTTGTTAAGCACAACAAACTCTCTGGAACATATCCTTGGCTATTTTATTTATATTATTTGTATTTGCTCAAGTAATAACCATAATGTTCCTGGGTAGAATCTTACAGTTGGGGAACAAATTAAAATGTTTGGGGGAAAATATTTGTTTATAGATTTAGTATATAATATTACTACTTTTATTATTCCTTATTTCCTGATGCTATGCAAACACACTGAGGGTTTTTTTGCACTGAAGTCAAATTCCTTGTATGTCTCATACTTGGCCAATAAAGTAGTCTGTCTGTCTGTCTGTCTGTCTGTCTGTCTGTCTGTCTGTCTGTCTATCTATCTATCTAATTTTAGGCATTCAAATTGGAAAGTCATGTTTCAGGCTTGTTTCAGAGTTGCAAGTTGCAGATAATATGATAAAGTCTTTATGATACCAGACTGGAAACAATTATCAACAAGATAATGAACTTCTTTTTTTTCCTTTTCCAGGTTTACACTATTTAACACTATTGGTCCCAAAGCTTTACAGAAAAATCAAAACAGAGAGAAGACGAGAGGGCAGTTTCTGATCAATGTGTTAGCTTTTGCGCTCATTTTTAGAAAGCAAAGGAACAAAAAGAAGTCCATGTGAAATTTTAAAAAAAAAAACTTGCCAATCTGACATCAGTAATAAGAAAAACACCTTCAGGACTATGAGTATTTGGAGTACTTGGAGGTAAGTGTTAGGCAAATAGACCAAAGATTTAATGATCCAATTCATCCACTGTAAATAACAACAGCAATACTTTTTAAAATATGGTTTTATGTCATTAATTTTTGAAATGCCATTATCTCATCACCTGCCCACACAACCCATTCTTATTTTTAGTGAAAGAGGAAAAAATAATTTGACTCACATTTCAACGTGACACTAGTTTGCATTTGACAAACCATAAGTATGTGAACTGAATGCTTTGATTTTCAAATATATCATGTTTCCAATACAAACATTTCTTATGCTCTGGAATGATCATTTGCCACAGGGCAACCATGTACACTGAAGGAATCAGCTGATTTGCAAGTAAGCCACTATCTACAAACTCATCACCAGCAAAATCCAGGGCTAGAGTTTGAGTGCATGGCTTCCATTCCCAAGCTTTGTGAGAGCTATTTTCCATCCAAAATATGTACAGAAAGCTTAATTACTTCTTTTCACAATTAGTCCTTAATTAAAGGTGAGTCAATGCATCCCCTCTTGTAAAGCTTTCCACCTGTTATACTCCCCCATCATTTAGAGACCTGAATCTCCACAGTAATTTTAGCTGGCTTAATGTAAAAAAGGGAAAGCGATTAGGTTTTTCAGTCTCTCTGAACTGTTAAGTTATCTAGTGCAAGATTATAGAGCATCTAAACTAAATTGTCCCAATTAAAACTAATAGAGGCCAATTAATGCTGCTGAAGCTTCTAATGAGGACATGCTTCTGAACCAAATGAAAGGAAAAGAAACAGTAGTTGATGAAAACAAACCTTGGTAAATTGTTAGAATAGTATTCCATAGACGTAATTAACATTGCTACATGTTCATTGTTTCTTCATATTTGGAAGCAGGGCTACAGGATTTAGCTTCATTTGAACAAAAGAATGTTGGAAACCTATGGCATATATATTTGCAAAATGCAGGCAGAACATTTTGAAAACAAGCAGGCTCCTAAAATAATCCTTAATCCTGCATAGGTTTCCAAGCAGAGCCACTGTAATCCAAATGTTCCTAGATAAATACATGCTTGTGTACATGATCAATATGTTCATAAATACACATCCTGTAGGTATGTTGGGGGGGAATTAACTCACTCCATGTACCCCCAATTTGGTAGGATGTGGACAAAAGGTAGTGTCTAGATCAGAGATCCTGGCTTGAATGGAATAGTATGAGCATGCTTGGGATAAAACTGGGATGTAGTTGCATTTATAGCATATTGGTCAAAATGTGCCAAAACTGACCAATCCTGCCCTTACTCTTAGCAGGGAATTCTGCATTTGGATTAAAGGATAAAAGGTGGTAACTTAATCTGTACTTTTTCTTTATTACTGAAAAGAGTTATGTGAAAGCCTTGACCGACCAAAGTTATTATGGGTCCGTCTGATGATGGTCATGGCATATGAAAGGTTGTGACTCAGAATGTAAGAAAAATAAAGGATATATTGAATGAACGGGTGAAATTAAATGAAAGAAAAATAGATATGTTGTGCATCTGTGAAACGTGGAGAAAGAGGAAGGATATCATAGATCTGAATGAAGGTAGTCTATGTGGAGTTGATGAATACATGCCGGGAAGTGAGAGGGTAAATTTAATTATGAATGAAATATGAATACATATGACAGAAAGTATGAATTGCTGTTGTCTAGGTTGCCCTGAGGGTATATTAAAATAGGAATATATAGGTTGGCAATAGTTGTGTTTTATTTGCAGTGAATGGTGATCATTGAAGAACCATGGATGAGTTTGGCTAAAGATTGTGCAACACTTAAATACTGTAAATGTGATCTAGTGGGAATTATTCTGTTACATGACATGAATGAGATGATAAGTACAGAGAAAATTACAGGACCATTGCATGACCTAAGAATGAATTAGAATGCTGACCATTTCTGGTTAGAAAAAGATTTCTTTTGAGTATATGGCTTAAGCATGTCTATTCATATAAATACATGGCTAAAGAATAAATGCAAATCTAAAAGCATGATTGATTTGATTGTTTAGATGAATGATGGAAAGAATTAGCACATATAAGTGATAGTATGTTCTGAATGTGGGACAGACCATTATTTGGTAGTGTCAAAAGTGGATTTTGGAAAAAGTGGACATGCAAAAGAAAGAAAAAAAGAGGAATAGAATGAAAGTAGAACAGTTACAGAAAGAGAAAGTGCAAGCCTGGTATAAAAAGAAGACAGAGTAATTTCCCAATAGAATAAATAATAAAATAAAATAAATAAGTGTAAGGGAAGAGGATGTGAAAAGTGCTTGAAACAAGCAAAACAAAAAAGCAAAAAAACCAATTACATTAAGGAGTGCCACAGAAATGCATGTGGAGCCATGAAAAAGGATGCTTGGTGGAATAATTTAGAAAGGCTGGGGTGAGGAAAATGTGCATATAAGATCATGGGTCCATGGAGGACAAAGAGTGGAGAAGAATGATGAATGTACCATAGTGGTACTGTGATGTAAACCCCATTCCTTTTCATGTTATGACATGGTTTATTATCAAGACACAGTTTGTTGACGGCACAGACTGTTCTCTCAATTTTTGACTTATTGACCACAGTTAAAAATCAAGTAGATGCCTTCAAAGAATCCTTCATAGAATTTACTAAAAACCATCAGAAGCAATTTGAGTACCCCGACAAATCCAAGAACCCACCTCCAAAATGCCCTTTGCAAACACTCATCAGAGGAAAGGAAGATCCTTGTTTCAGAACAAACCCCTCAGTAGGACCAGCCAGGGCGGACAAGGTAAAGATAAACAGCCTTGTATATTCAGGTGAAAAGGGGGACAGACCAGTAATAAGCAATTGTTACTTACAAACCAACAAGATAACACTTCAAATTTTAAACATCGGTATGAATAGAGGCAAATGGGAGACCAAAAGGACAGTCACCCAATCATTAAGTCTGCTATTACGCTGTGAAAAACAGCTCCTGGACCTGCATAAGATAGAATGGCTACCAGCCAGAGGCAGCTTTAAGCGGGTTTTGCTGACATTTGGGCAGCCAGTGATTCCTAGTATGCTCCTAAAAATGAAATCCTTTTTGAAATCCTTTTCAATATTTCCAATCCGGGTCTTTCATTCTGGGGCAGTTAGCTCTCTAACAGCTCAGTGCAGCTGAGAGAATGATGGAGCCGTAATATGTAGTGGAAAGGTTACTTCAGATAAATTCAAGGCTATTCCACCAGTGGAGTCCTGGACAACGAATGATGAAAGCAAACAACCCACTTGTCCTACGTATGCACAGCTGCCTGCTGACTCATTAGAAGAAAGTTTAATTAACTCCTTCGGTGCCCTTGCTGATAGCAGACAAGTGGAAATACTTAAGAAACTAGATGATTTAAGGGGATCCTTGATGTCAATATGTCATGCAGCAAAGCCACTTATACACCTAGAACTCTGCAAAATGCAGGTTTATCCCCCCCTTCTTGGACATCAAAGTAAATGCGCAGATGGAGTGGAACTTCCCATCAGCATTGGTAAAATGCTGCAAAGATACACAAAACACAAACGCCAGTTATAACATTGGAGTCAGAAGTCCCTAGTACGCATAGTGCAAGCTTCAATTTCCTCCAGAAGCAACAGGAAGTTACTAGAAAAAAAAAATATTAACAGTGGCCCAGATTCATGAGCAACCCTCCGATACACCCAATCCTGGACTTGCAGAAGATAGATGTACTGATGAGATGGAACAGATAGAGGACTCCGGCAGGAAAAGTCCTTTAACACAGATGGTTTAGCAGCATGCGGACCGGTACAAGACAAAGCCCCTTAAAGATTATATCATGGAATTCAGCCGGTTGGCATCCCAATAATGGCTTCAACCATCTTGAGTTTTTGTCAGACATGGATGTTCTACTGCTGCAGGAAACTTGGACAGCTGATGATCTCCTCTTTAATGGGTTGCAATCATTTAAATTGGAAGCAACTGAAGGTAAAGGCCCGGGGCGACTAAAAGGTGGTCTGGGAATTCTCATCTCCACCACCCTGAGAGTTGCCCCTATACCTATCTCCCCTCTTAAACAAATGGCCATGGTGATACTTTTGAACATGGGTAGCATGCGTTTGTTAGTTATTAATGTTTCTCTTTCTCCAAAGCGGAAAAAAAATGAAACTGCCACAAGTTGGCTGCAACTAGAGGATTATGTTGGCAATCTTCTTTTGGAATTCCCTAATGCCATGGTTCTCCCTGGGGGTGACTTTAATGCTAGGCTAGGCACTGATAACCATGCACTATATTCCAAATTCCATCAGCATCCCCCTTCGGTTGTGCCTAATCTACCCCCTACCGTGTTGGTGTGACTCTCTAGAGATAAAAAATCTAACTATGCCAGACTACGACTTGCCAAGTTGGCAAATAAATTTAATTTACTCATCCTAAATGGCTCCTTTACAAGTGACTATCCAGGTGAACTCACTTTTATCACCGGGAACAGAAAAAGCACTATTGACTGTATGTTAGTCAATTCAAATCTAACACACCTGGTGAAGAACTTCGAGGTACTACCACATCCAGAAAATGACCATCTTCCACTCTGTTTGCAGCTGGAGACTCCAGCTATGCAGGAGCATCTGGTGAGTCATTATATTCCTGGAATTGTCCCAGAAGGTCAAGCCAAGTGTTGTGCTATGAAAAAGGATGCTTGGTGGAATAATTTCGAAAGGTTGGGGTGAGGAAAATGTGCATATAAGATCATGGGTCCATGGAAGACAAAAAGTGGGGAAGAATCATGAATGTACCATAGTGGTACTGTGATGCAAAGCCCATTCCTTTTTATGTTATGACATGGTTTTGGCACATTTTGGGCACTATGCCCCAAATACAGCTTAAGCCCAGTTTTATATCAAGCATGCTCCTGCTATTCTGTACAAGCTGAGATCTCTAATCTGGACACAATGTGTAAGCCAATATACTGTTGGACACTTCTGACACTAACTAGGAGGTACTAATGCATACCCACAAACAATCTGCATATAGATGGTTCTTCATTTTTTTAATATAATTTTTATTAAGGATTTTAAACAGAAGATAAAAACTAACAAGAACTAATACAAAGTAAAAAAGAAAAGAAAAAGAAGAAAGAACAAAGAAAAAGTCAAAAGTGCAAAAGGAAAAAATAGAAATCAAAGTTGATTCCAATTTCCTTTACAGCAAGTATAATTACAAACACAGAATTACCTCTTAGTCTATGGTTACAAAAACAAACTCTCTTTTTTCTATTATCTCTTTTCTCTAATGATCAAAACTGTAAGTCATAAGTTCATTTTTTTTTTCTGTTTCATGTAAAAAGTCTATAAGGGGATATATTTGGTTCTTCAGAAGAAATTAAAACCTTAAAGAGCCAGTTTGGTGAAGTGGTTGAGGCATCAGGTTAGAAACTTGGAGAGCGTGACTTCTAGTCCTGCCTAGACACAAAGCCAGCTGTTGACTTTGGGCCAGTCACTTTCTCTCAGCCCTAGGAAGGAGGCAATGGTAAACCACTTCTGAAAAACCTTACCAAGAAAACTGCAGAGACTTCCCAGGCAGACTCCAAGAACCAGACATGATTGAATGGATTTTAAAAAAAGTGACATATTTCCAGCTAGATAAGATATCCCAGTTAATGGCAAACATTTTAGCCTATTCACTCTCAGTCGGTTCCATAAAACGTTTCTTCCATATCTTTCTGACACACTGCCAAGATTCAAACTGCAAGAATTTCTATTGTTCAGCCCTTCCCCAGTTTGTGATAATGTTAGATTTCATAGGTAGGAGAAAGAGTGAAATTTCCAAGCATCAAGGAACATCAGTGTTCAATATTCTTTCATTAGGTCTTAACACTCTCATTCGTTTGTCAAGAAAATCATAGTATTTATGTATATATCAAATTTGTCACTGCTCATCTTGTTAAAAAGCAACTCTTTTAGTAAGATGCCTGTAGCCCAGAGGTTCCCAAACTTTCTCAGCTCATGGCATTGTTAGCGTCTTAGTAAATTTTCACAACACCCCATGGTTCCTGAACTGTGTGCTGCAGTGCAGTTTAGGAACCACGGGCTTAGCAGAAACAGGAAACTCATAGGGGTGCCATGGGATATTTAAATTTTTTTGAGAGAAATACATGAATACTAGGCTAGTACTTTGCATGGTGTCCAACAGAAGTTAAGTATTGCTGATTGCCCTTGGAAGTTTAAAATATCCTGCAGAGCAGAGTTTGGAAATCATGGCTCTAGTCTATTCATTCTAATCAGCAGCCGACATAATCCTGTTTCTCTTTATCTACATATATCTGATGTAAAATCTACTCTTTTTCAAAATACTTTCAGTATGTTGTTGATTATTTCTCTGAGTGGGAGACTAGTGTTTAGAAACCCACCAAGGGAAAGTATCACATAAAGACATTGGTGATATGAGAATGATAGGAGGTCCAAAAGTTATTTTTGCAAGGGTGAAAATAAAGCTTGCATAGTTCCATATAATTTTTCAACACTTCTAAAAAATTGTTGTCTGCTTTTGTGACTCCGAAAGTAACATGAAGATACCCTTAAAGACTTTCAATGTCTAATATGCCTTGTCCATTGACTACAAACAATTATCTCTATCTTCATTTTTAAATCAAAGAAGAAAGTTTGCTATTTATTTATTTAATTATTACATTTATATGCCACCCATCTCCCCCAGAGGGTGATTTTGGGTGACTCACAATTAAAATCCCAAACAGTAAAAATAGTAAAAATACAAATATCCATATTAAAATCAGCTAAAAATAAACTGAGCTTCTGTATTTGGGAATCCTTACAAATAATATGTGGATTTTAAACTCCCAGGAGGCATATATCCATCTCACCAAGGTGCTTTGCAAAACACCTGTTCTGAATGCTTTGCATGACTCACATATTTATACAGTTTTAATATATTGTGTTGCTTTAATAAAATTACAAACTGGAAAACAAATGTGAATGCAAAGAATACAAAACAAAATAGAAAAAATAGAAAAGCCTAACAAACAAAAAAAGAAAAAAAACTAAATTAAATTAAATTAAATTAAATTATATAAATACAACAATAATTATGTCTTTAAAAACATTGTTACCATTCCATTTTTAAAGAACTGAACCTTAACTATATGTATTTAGACAGTGGAAACATTTCATCGAACTAACCTTTGACACAGATGTCTTTTGAAGAATGCAAGATGATCTTTTGGATAGAGCTCCATTAATCCAGAATGCTTCATAAATAGACTCATTCCAAATTTTTGGAATATAATTTAGCACCATAGTGACATTTTTAAACTTTTTCCTTCCAATAATATGATTCACTATAGTGGGAATACTATAGAAAGAATATCCAACCAATACAAGCTATGAGGGACATTGCTAAAGTATAGATACTCATGCACTTTCAAATTGATTACATCTCCAACAGAGGAAAATTGGCAGCCAACCTTTTGCAAAACATCAGTTAAGGAGTCCAATAAACCCCAAAAAGATTTCTTGGTGAATGAACCTTGTTTCAAGTTGACGAAAATATATTTAACGTTTCTTAACACTTAAGACCATTGATTTTTTTTGTAATGTAGAAACTTTAATATGAGAACAATTCTCTGTCAAATGAACTGCAGATTGAAATATAACCCAAGGAGCAGATGTGTAATGAAGAACAAAAAGGAAAATGTATTCTTATTAAATCAAATTTGGTTGTCTGCTTATATAAACTAAATTACATTCCTGAGTATAAGTATGGACAGTGCTCCAATTCAGTGAATGAGATGGGGAGGGGGGTTAGAAATTTTATTTTTCCAAGAAAAATATAAATGTTGTCAATCAGTTATTGTATCCCAAACTCAGCTGTAATTCCCAAATATTATTATTAATGTGCATATATAAAGGAAAAAGATCTGCAGAACAGTTATGCAACATTCCTTATTTGTTCGGGCCATAAAGATTAATTAGGGCCATTTCATTATCATCATTGCTAACAATCAACATTAAATAATAACCATCAATATCCTAAACATCTTGTTCAACTATAAAATTCAAAGATTTCTTAATAAGTACAGCCATTCCATTGGGCATTTTTCCATTTCCATTAGTAAGTATCTGATCAGTTCAGATTTTGTCAGGGAGAATATACGTTTCTTAAAAATAAAACTACTCAAAAATTTCTGGCTTATATGTATCAGTACATATATTGATACCAAGAATTTTAAAGGCTAAAATTCAACTGAAACCAGAACTTTTTTTGTTGGGATTAATGGACAGACAACTAGAAAAAAGCCATGGAAGATTATTTTTATATATGATCACTGCTGCAAGAGAACTATATGTGCAAAAATGGAAAGATTCTGAAATACCCACAATGGAGGAATGGTTGGGGAAGATGACAGAACTAGCAGAGATGGCAAAATTAATTTGTTTGCTTAGAGAAAGATCAATTACTACATTTATTAGTGACTGGAAACCCCTTATGGACTTTTTACTGAAAAAAGAAGAAAATGAACTTGTGATTGAACTGGATATGTAGCATCCAGAAAAATCTCCATCATCCTATTTAAAATAATCCTGTAAATATATTTTTCATGACAGTCACTAGAGGCTGCAAATGGAAAAGTTTAAAATTTTGATAAGGAAAATTTTGCATAAGGAAAGTTTAAAATTCTGAGATGTATATGACAAATCTGACCTTGAAGCTGAGCCAGTTCATTTTGGCAGGCTGCCAATTCTTTTCCCAGTGTTTTATCTTTCATCTTAAATGTTTGAATTCATTTTTTCTTTCATTTTTCTTTGTTGGATTCCAGCATTATTCTTCTAAATTCCTTAGAACCTTTCTGCATTGTATGAAATTTTATTTCAAGCATTTCAACATGTAATGTGCATTTTATAAACTTCAAATTACTGATTGCATCATGACAAGCAGCTCAAAATTAGTAACTTGACTTCTAGCCAAGAAGGCAACATGCTGTGTCACAGCTTGTTCCTCCCTCTCTCTGAAAGCTGTTGAGAACTATCTGGGCTGCTTGTTAAAAGTGATTGGTAAGCAGAAATGTTAATTAAATTGTTTAATTTAAGTTTGCCATTTTGGAGAGACACTCTGCCTTACAAGAATCGGAAACAAAGCCTTTCCACTCTATTTCATCCTCTCAGCAACTACTTTTACAGAAACAGAAACATTCTTACCAGTTGCTGATCCAACTGTGCCAGCGCCAGAGGGTTTGGCTTCTGAGGCTGTAATTGCCTTGGCTGATAGCTTCATCATATATGAGATGGGAAATGTCCAGAGAGTAATTTTAACTCCAAATTATTATTTGGAATTGAGCCAAGAGAAATTATAGTATATACATATTTATTCGGAAAGATGAGTATATTTCCAAATTGGTTCCTTGTGAAAGGAAGGGGTATTTCACAATTTTACATTTGCTGATAAGTCCCCCCCCCCCCCCAGGCCTTCTTTTATATTGGAATGTAGCTTCTGGAAAATAAATGTTAACATATACAAATATGGATACATAAGTATATCACGTGCATATATTTTTCTGGTTTCTCCAGGACTGGTTCTGCTGAAATTGGCAGTTCTATGCTGACAAGTTTCAGAAGCTGAGCAATGCACAGGATTTTTTGGCTGTGTTCAGAATTATTTTTCTGCCTACTCTTCCTTTGGCTGGGCATCTTAAATTTAAGGTTGTTCCTTTTAGTTAAACATAATTGTATACTTTTCATGAATCGATAGGTATATAAAAACGAATGGATTTACATAAAAGTATTGCAGTTCACCCACTGAGGTTTCCTGCCAATCATCCATATCCTTTTCTGTAGCACTCGATTCTATGTTTTGTTTGTATGTTTGTTTCTCTTTTTCCTATCCTATAGAGCTGTTTTGAAGAATGCTCCTTCCAATAAAATATTTTAAATTGTTTCGCACTCTTGAAACTCTTATAGTTTGTTTAGATCTCTTCTGTTTCATTGGTGCCTTTCTCCTTCTGCAAAAGGCCAAAGGGAGCTCAGAAATACCTCTCCATGTTTACGTTGCAGTAGTTTCAACTAAAAAAGGCTGTAGTGAATGGGCACGACTTCCTTCCCCTGTACATAAATAGTCAGGATCCATGCCTAAAAACATATGAGCCCAGGAAGGGGATTACCCAAGGCCCCTCCCTTCGTCTAGAGATAAAAGAACGGTTTGTCTGTCTGAAAAGGGGAGTATTTGTCAGAGGAAATGGAAAAAGCTGAGCTCCGGAGAAAACAGAGGCAAGAACAACTGAAATTTTTAGGGGATTATTTGGGGTGGGAATCCAGGAGGGTTTGAGATCACGGGAAATTTGTGTAAGACAATTACCTCAGAAAAGATAAATAAAATCTTTCAGCTAGCTAGGCTGTGCAAGATTCATTATTTATTTTCTGTGTAGTGCTAAAAATTATTGTCGTTGTTCTTATTATTTATTTAAATTTGTTATGGTTCTCCACTCTAGTAGACTTTGGGCAGCTTACAAAATCTAAGCAGTTGAAACAGTTAATAACATAAAACAAAACAGAGCCTGGACTAAAACAGCCATGCCAATAACAAAAAAACACAACACAGCACCCACAAACACATTACATTTAATAAATAAATAAATAAATAAATAAATAATCCCCAGCTCTGAGACTAAAGCTAGGTTTTTTCAGAACCCCAGTAGAGAGGGTGCAGTCCCTATCTCTGGGGGGGATGCTGTGCCAGAGAGCGGGGGCCACAGCAGAGAGGACACATTCCCTTGGTCCCGCAAGATAACAACATTTAATTGAGGAGACCTGGAGCATACCCACTCAGCTCAAAATCCTTAATGGTCTCTCATAACTTCTGCATCTGAAGCTTATTGTATTTGTGCAAACTCAATTCTTGTAAGTTTGCTATATCTTAGGCTCTTTGCCTTCCTTTGACCTATTTATAGTTTCCTTAATAATGTTTCTGGGGAAATTTCTTTCAGGAGCTGTTTGTGGGTTTATCAGTGCTGTCTTTCATATTTCACCCATAATTGGCTTTTGCGTGTGATTATCTAAAGCAAAAAAGTAAGTTTTATACTTTCTTCTTTTTCTTCTTTTTAATAATGTTGATGTTTAAATTATATCTTGTGCTACTGATCCAACTCTTTAAAAGAAAGGAAGACTTTCCTCTAGCCATATGCCTCAAAACCATGAAGGCCGGGTTGTGCTGCAATAGAATTTATTTCCTTCTTTGTACTGACAATTAAGTGTATAGAGTGTGAGATCTCCATCTGTCTCATACACAGGGATTGAGGGAGAGGACGCTAGGTAAAGACATTCCCCTGGAAGATAGGTGATGGCAGCTGTAACTACCAAGCAGTTACATCAAGGCAAGAAGGTGGGACTAGGGTGAATAAAATCCAGATTATTTTGGGGAGGGAAAAATTGAGGCCTTCTACCTTTCATCCTACAAGGCTGATGCCTGCCACTCCACAGGCACACTGTAATTAGTTTTCAGTATGATTTGTTCAAAGAAGGCCAGTTCAATCCGTGGTTTATGTTTTGTTTTTTCATCTAATTCCCAGTTCAGATGAAAATACAACTGTGGCTAAGTTCTAACGTTTGTACTTTCAACTAATGGCTGAGATTGCCAGCAAAATAATAACTCAGTATCTCTGTTTTCCTAACCTGGTAATCTCTTCCTGTTGTTTTTGAGTTCCTATAGCAACCAGGCTAACTAGAAGGCTGGTTCTCTCCCTAGAACACTAGATCTTGACCGATGAATCATGACTTCTAAAAGGGTAGCATAACAAAAGTTGCTGGATCATGCCAAA
This sequence comes from Liasis olivaceus, assembly GCA_030867105.1. Lineage (NCBI taxonomy): Eukaryota > Metazoa > Chordata > Lepidosauria > Squamata > Pythonidae > Liasis > Liasis olivaceus. The sequence continues at coordinate 84,252,562 of CM061350.1, forward strand.
GATATTGTGGTTACTTGTTATGATGCTTGTTACCATTAAGTTTTTTTTTAAAAAAAGAATGTTTGATAGAAGAGAAAGAGCAAAACCATTCTTGTGACAATATAACACCTAATACTCTCTTTTTATACATGCATGCAACATCACAATACATGTACAAAAGGGGTGGAGTTTGTAGTGCAATGGCACAATGTTCACTTCATAATTCCCATAAGAACAAGGAAGAAGTTTTCAGCTATTTTAACTGTTATTATTATATATAACTGAAATGTTATGCAACCTATAATAATCTTCAGAATCCCCAAGCTGGGTAGGAATTACTAGTGTAGATGATACTAAATTATTTGATGCACATATATTGTTTAAATGGGAAATGTTTTAATGGAGGAAACAAATCATAGGTTTTTTTTCCTTCTGATTTAATTTTTCTGGCAAATTGCAGAAATGTATCTTATCTCACATATCCAAAAAATCAAAGTTACTTCAGTAGTTTTAAGTTGAAGGGTTTCCCACTTCAGATGTCCTCTTGTTTATGGATCTTATGACTTTAAAAGAAGATTGAGTGGGGAGTATGGAGGCAATCAGAAACCTCTCATTGATATTAAAACCTTTTTTCTGAAGCTACTATACAGCTCATAGAGGTTGAATATGGTTCAGTCAAAGCCTCTTCTTTCCATCTTTAGAAATCCTGAAGACAGAATGAATACATTATAATGGGTGCTGCCTTTATATCATTTTAATAGAATAGAATTCAACAAGTTGCTCTGCGTGAAGTAGAGTAAGACATGCATTTATTTTGACTGCCATCTTACAACGCGTTGAACTGCATTTTGGATGGCATGGGATATCTTTGGACTTGTTTTCATCCAAGTTTAAAATAGCTTTGTTCCTGTTTAAAGGACGTGCAATCAACACCATTTGCTATGGTTAAACAGAGAATGAAGTCTCATCAGCATTACAAAACGTCGATGCTCACAATCTTCTTGGAGTAAATGAGGTTACATCTAAGTCTTGTCCAGATTGTTGTGGCAAGGCTAGGGAGAGAAACTTCATGCTTCTCTGTGGCCCCAGATCACCTACCATATCGTTTGAATGGAGCTTTAGTTGTTGGAGGAAGCTGAATGTTTAACAGTGCTTTCCTTTCCTAGCTTTATCACATGGGAAAGATATAAATAAGAGAACGTGTGAAAGGAGAAAAAAAAAAAGCAAGAATAAAACCACTTAATTTGGGAATCATATGTGAATGGAAGAGTTATTTGAATGTTCTACTCTAACATTGGCAAATAAGCAATATTTCTACTCTAAAAGGAAGGCTGTTTTGCAGATTAAGGGACAAGAAACCAGTACAGCATATAACAAAAGTTAAAATATGTGATTGATAACAGAAAAAAAGTAGCTATTTCCCCCACCCCCTACCCCAAATCTATACAAGTTTTATAAGCTTGTCATACAGAAAAAAGCTTTTAGAGCACTCCAGAAAATGAATGTGCATTTCTAATGGTCTATTTGCCATTCAGTTTCATCTTAAGTGAGATTTCAAGGCAAATTTAGGTATCTCTGTTTCGGTCAAACACCTTTGTCTTTTATTAATACAGTGTGAGCAGCAGTTTCTAATACAGCAGTGCTGTAACTGTGACAATTAAAATTATTTGACTCTTCCATGCCTGATTGCTCACCATCTTGCTTAATCAGGTAATACATTAAATAGTCAATTAACATAAATGCAACAATAGTTGACTTCACAGCAGATTTACAGAGTCAGGCAAGTTTGATGTGACTTGACATGACCAAAGCAAACCCAGATAGTATATTTGGAGGGATACAAGGACTAAGCCATAACTATATTTAATATCCTATTAATGTTAATTAGACTTGCTTCACTTATCTCATTTCCTATTGCATCCTTGTCCTGTAACTTGTCTTGTCCTTGATGAATGTTGGTACCCAGGAATTAAAATCTCCCTATTGCTATCTAGTATTTCTACTTACATTCTGGGGGGGGGGGGGGGGGGGGGGGGAATCTCTCTGTTTATAATCCCTTCTGAATCTGTTTTGCAATCTATAGTCTAGACAATAAGTATTTGGCTATTATTTACAAGGTATCACTTTAGACATTCATCCAGATTATCAACAATTAAAAATTAAAAATAAAAGTAGGCTTCATCCTTCCTTCCAGTTAGATGACCTCTCTGCCAATTATATCAGGCTCAAGACTTGCTTCCAGACAGCACGTCGTTTAAGAAAAGTTCTAGACATTTCCAGAATAAACCACAGAATTCAGTCTTAAGAGGGAGGAAGGAATGAACACACTGCGATGGGAGATTAGTAATTGCTATATCCTATTTGGAGGCTCCGTGGCTTCTCCAGAAAGCCACTAATGCTGAAGAGCTACAACTATAAACTAAGGCTTGTAGAGAATCTATCATACCTTCTTCCCATGCAAAATGCAGTTATGCACATCTGTGCATAGAAATTCATGGAAGGACGTTTAAATTGCCATAGAGCCAACAAATTCTGAATTTCTTTTCCTTTTTTCTGCAGATCTGCAGATCAGTTCAAGTCAATTTAATCATGTTAAAATGTACTTTACCTTAGGCCACATACTTACTAAGAAGAAAAACTTTTGGAGGAAAAGGGGGTCAACCATGCCAACAGTTTCAGTTTTGCCCTAGGTTTATAGCAAGCAGAACAAAGGAAATGCAGATGCAAGAGGAATGAATGGGTTCGGATTATTTGGAGGCAGGAGCAAAAGATTTTGTGAAATACAAAACTTTGCCAGCACAGATGGTCTGGCTTGATAGTGGCAGAGCACATACTTTTTGACAGCATCAGCAACAAGGGAGCTTTCCAGCATGTACAAAGGATGGCATATGAGTTTGACTCTTGAAAGATTTGAAGTAACATGTACAGCTTCATACGCAGAGCTGAAAACAAATATGCCCTTAAAAACTATACATTTCTAGAGTTATTGCTTGCAAGGTGTCTTAACCCATTTTGTAACTCCTGCATAGGGACCACTAGTCTGTTCACCCCACAGGATATGTGTTTTTGTGGGTGTCACCAGTCAGAGGGGAAAGCAAACTAAGAGAGGAACATAAGGTTTGATCAGACGCTGAAACTTGCTTAAGTATAGGGCAAATGTATAAAATACTTTATAAATCCAGAAACTCTGTTTGGTTATTTTTGCGTAGTTCAGACTTTTAGAATATTTTGCACCATCTATTGACTTTATGCAATCTAGATTAGTCCACAAGCTACATCTGGTCCAAAACACTTTGCTGCAAATGATGGCTCGTCATTGATCAAATTAAAGGCCATGGTATCCAAAGCCAGCCAACTCATTTTGGAACACGAAATGGTCACAAATTTTACATCACATCCCTGACAGTAAATATACAATCATAACATTGAATGAAGACAATCCATTAAAATTCTTTTTTTTTTTTTTAAATCATGGATTCTAGTTGGAATTGGCCAAAGCAGTAAAACAGAGATGAACGAGAAGGGTAGGGAAATGAGCTGAAAGATGGGATGAAGTTTAGAAGGGATTTTTTTTCCTGCTTTGAATTTCAATCTGACCTAGAGAAGAATTTGGGGTCCATATTATTTGCCTTTTCTTTCATACAGGTGTTCTCAGCTCCCAAAGTCTGGATCCAAGCCAAGGAGGTCCTTGTTTTCCTGGCATCTCTGAGAAAGGAAGGAAGGAAGGAAGGAGGGGGGAGGGGGGAGGGGGGAGAGAGAGAGAGAGACTATACAGTGACACCCATAAGCAGCAAGTTTTTATCAAAGGGGACTTAAGTAAATTGTTCATGCGGTTGCTTTCTTACGTTAATAAGAGAGCACCCTCTAGTGGCAGCCATGTTACTTAACTTGACCTGGGCTATACATAATTCATGACTATAAAGAAGTGCCCCAAATGGTTGCGCAGGGAGAGTGGGGAGGCATATTCGTGATCCTTTTAATTGTTCATTGTTAGACTTTCTCTTATGTTCCTGAAAAATTGTGGTGCACAAATTAAAAAGTGATTTAAACTGTGGTTATAATTTAAAAACAAGAAGAAACATTACCTTTTGAAAGCTGATATCTTATTGAGATAGTAAACTTCTACTGGGGTTGTGTCACTTCAGAAGGCAAGGAACTGGATCCAGAAAACGAAATGCTTCTTCAAGAGTGGGAAAATCGGTATAAGAAGTAGCATTTCAAGTGGCAACTCTTTGCCCTGTCATTTAATGTCTATGTGTAAAAGGTTGGTGGGTTTTTGTTGTGGTTTTTTTGTTGTTTTTGGTGTGCTTTTGTCTTCAGGAGCATTCAGTCATATGTTTAGAAATGGTACAGTCTAGCTTTAGGTTTATAAATCTCAGGAATGCAAAAGCTGCAGGCTGTGGTCTGGGTCTGGTCTGCCAGAATGCCCTTTGCAACCTTAAAAACACGTGAGGCCAAACATATCTCTGTTGTTTTATTTTGCACAGGTTTATGGCACTATAACAGAATCAGACCCACTTTGGGTCCTGAAATAAATCATTTTGATGTGTGATGCTCAGTGCTCTAGCGACTTGCTCTGCTGGAACTCTTGTCGCAACAGAAGTTGAGCATTACTGGACTAAATCTCTTTGCAGTCTAATGCCCTTCAAACCAGAGGGAACTGAGATTTGGAGGATAGAAGATTGGAGAAAGTTGACCTAAGACACGGCTTGCTTGATATTCAGTATAAAGGGAGATGCCCAAACATGGTCAACTCCATCAGTGAGCAAGACCAAAGTGAAAATTAGGTGGACCAAGAACCATATTTCTTCCAACTCCATTCAGTCCATTTATGCATATATGCATACATATCCTATTCACAATAATGTGCATCCATACAGCCCCATTAACACAGCTGTTTAATCTTCATCTCCCTCTTTTTCTTCCACTTTATCTTCTTATTGGCTCTTCTCTCTCCCTCTCTCTCTCTGTCTCTCTCTCCCCTCACTTTCCCACCTTCCTTTTCTCCCCTTTCTTTCTCTCATCTATCGTTCCTAGCAATCCACTGCAAAATAGGATCCCTTCACCTTCCACTACAATGAAGCCATTAAAGAAAAAAAAAATCCCGTTCACACTGATGGAACCTTTTTTCTAAAGTGAATGGCCACCTTGGACTCTTGTTACCCAAGATGATATCAGATGGACTCAGATGCTACCTGGGTTGCACTGGCCACAGGCTCAAAATTGCCTTTCTACATGATGAACATTAAAAAAAAAACCACCACAATCCAAGCCTACTGGCTTCAAAAATTAATAGATATATGAAAGGAAAATGGAAAGGAAGGCAAATTCTTAATAAGGAATAAGCATAATAGACTGATAAAGTGAGACTAAATGTTCAGTATCTGGTTGATTAGCATTCTAAGAGCATCCACTGGAGCCACATGCAGTGAAGTATCTTTGCTTTTTTATCTCCTATACTTTTCTATTTTATGGTGCAGAGTAGAATTATGGACTCTGCTGATGGGCCTAAGTGCACCATGAAACCCCGGAGGAAGGGAGTTCCAAAGGAATTTATTTTCTATCCTTTTTTTTCTCCACAGGACGTATAGGGAAATCAATCCTGGCAATCAATGGGGTGGCGGATATCACAACTTGATTGCCCTCCCATCCCAGGCTGAAGAGCTGAACTGCTTTCTTTACTAGTTCATGGGTAGTTTTATGCCACTTCGTGGTTTAAAATGACCCAAGTTAATTAAAGATAACTTAAAACAATCATTTTAATACTGTCAAAAGATAACGGTGAGGAAGGCAGGCAGGCAGGCAGGCAGGCAGGAAGATGACAGTATAATGTATAGATTTCAGATATTATGTCATGTGTTGTTGTTCATCTGAGGTTGGATTTACCTACTTTTGAGAACTGCTAAGGACCAGATGATTTTTATTATGTCCTGATACGTAAAACCATAGAACTCAAAGAGGTGTACTTTCTTTTTCACATGACTGTATATCATAGGAAGGTAGAAGGAATGCTTACTATATTATAAATTAGGGCTAAGGTGTTCTTTTCATTAGCCAATTTTTTAAAGAATGCTAACTGTCCTCTAAAATCCTCATTAAACTATTGTGAATACAGCTAAACAAACCTGCAGAGTTGTCTGGGTTATCTGTTGAAAAGATAATCTTGTTAAATAGCTTGGTAAATGAACAAGAGGTATTGTGGTACCTGAATTAATACATTTATTGTGACATCTACTTCCAGAAGTCCATTTCCTCATTGTGTTTATGGTGACAAACCAGACCATCCACCTTTTGGAATTGATACAATTATATTAACCTTTTTCCCCATCTCCATATTGCAAGTAATTTAAATACAATTTTGGTACCAGCCAGCAAGTTTCTCCCACTCAATAGTTCAGTCCCAATGTTAAATAACAATATTGTGCTGTTCTGATCAGAGATATTTAAATCTTAGACATCTTAGTAGATAAAGAGTTGTGTGGGGGAAGTTATTGAATGTGAAGTGGTACCAGGTATCTTATTAGGATATAAAACTCTCAGTTTATCAAGAGAGATAATTGCTATATTGAATTAGGCAAGGTCCTTCTGGGCCAGTGCTCTGTTTCTAATAGCAACCACCATTTTCATTTCTACTTTACAGAGACAGTGGGAATCTGGCCAAGACATATCTGCATCTATTCCCTTAAACTAAAATCTAATCTGCAAATTTTGAAAGGTTTTTCTGCAAACCGCAGAATCTTGTCTTAAGTTAACAGGAGGTCAGGATTCATCCTTCATTCCCAATTTCAGTGGAAACTAAGGTAAAAATACGTAGTAACAGTACCAAATTCCCAAGAGACTTCCCCCCCCCACACACACACACACTTAGGGAGATCACTAGATCCAGATGATAATCTAGTCTAATTAAAATTCATTTAGTTACACTGTCATTACAATGCCATATTGGAACAATGCAAATCTCACACACATAAGAGAGAAGAGAGTGGAAATGTCCATGGAATATTTCCAATGTTCTGCCTCCTTGGGGTGGAGGTAGAAATTCTCGGTCAGAGGACTGGTCTTTTCATGAAATCATCTGAGTAGCAGCCATAATCTAATAAAAATTACAGCCTAAAAGATATCAATAGCTACTTAAATCCTTTTCAGTTGCATTTTTTCTTGGATTGTAATGTACAGGTTCAGAAAAAATACATTAATACACACAAACACACACAACACTGAATAATGTGCTTTTAAAAATTCTTGGTTCATAGGAAGCACCTATAATATTTAAGCAATGATCTTAAAGTTGTTCAAATACTTTCCAAGTTCTTAACCACATTCTGAACTGATCCAATTATGGATGCAGAGCCAGTCTGACATAGTGATTAAAGGCACCAAGCTAGAAACCTTGTGAGTTCTAATCCTACCTTAGTCACAAAGCCAGTTGGGTGACCTTGGGCCAGGCCAGTCACTCTCTCTCAGCCCTAGGAAGGAGGCAATGGCAAACCACTTCTGAAAATGTTGCCAAGAAAGCTGCCAGGCAGTTGCCAAGAGTGAAGACTCACTTGAAGGCACAGACCCACAAAACACGCATACATAGACAGAGAAAAAGAGAGAAATGGATTTAGATATGGGACCTTTTTACTGAACTTCTACATCATCCATTAACTGCTATGATGGTTTCACCCCAGTTCTCATCTGAAAGATAGAACTTATCAGTAATAGCCTATACATACCTTATGATATAAATAAACTCCTAATATGAAAATATCTTTCCACTGGTACTTGAAGTGTCATCATATTGCCTGAAACGTTGACATCACTGATAGTAAGGACATCCTATTTTAATATTTTAGGTAATTTAATGTGAACTAATATGACCCAATGGAATGAAATAACATTTTATAAAAAATGTGTCCCTAAGAAGCCAGCTCCACCAGTTTTTCCAATCAGTTAAATGTGAAAAACGTCAATTAATTTAAAAAGTTAAAGAATACTGAAGAAATATAATAGCACAAATTCAGCTTAGTAGCTAATGACATTTGGAATGTTCCAACAAGTCCAGTGCTCTAATGGTTACGGATTGATAATTTGGGATTAAAGATAGACTTTTTCATCTCTCTATACACTTCCTATTTCTTGGGGTGGGGCGAGGTGGGGGGGAAGCAGACTTTCATGCTTTACCAGTCAGGGGAAGATGGGATGGATTTAAACCCACTTCCAAATTACCGTAAATTTTTCCAGGATCAGAAGTGTGGCTCCAATACTCATTTTGCCTGCCTGTGAATCAACCCTGTTATGACCCCTTTTGGAATTTTCCAAGCTCAGAAAGTGATGAAGGCTAGTAGGTACATGACAGCAGGATACAATGCTAGATTTTTCCTATCAAAATTTTGGTGGGGATAATTTCACGGGCATCTGCAGGGGAAAAAAGGAGATAATTGACAAAATACATGTTGCAACATCTCAGTGCATGGCTTGGTATTCTGGCAAAGCTCCAGATTGAATAGAAACCTCTATATAGTCTTCTGGCATCTGCATTGTTATCTCAGTTACAAAATTCTGTTAGTTTCATCACGCTTTTATCTTTATTTTTTATGTTTTATTGATTTCATAGTAATTTCTTGGTTTGATTGCTGTAAGCCACCCAGAGTCATTGAGAATTGGGCAGCAAAGTTAACAAATTATTGTTGGTCTCACAATCAGCCAGATGTTTAGACTGGATTTGGCATTTTTATTCACCTATTGAATTCTTCCCAAGGATCTATGATAGACATGCTGTATGTTGTTGTTTGACGGAGTTAAAGGTATCATCACAGGATGTAAGCTGTTTCAAATTATTATTATTATTATTATTATTATTATTATTATTATTCATAATCAATTTAAACAAGACCATATACTGGCCTCTATTTTAAGGAAAGTCAAGCCTCCCTCCCTCCCTCCCTCCCTCTCTATATGTATGTGTGTGTATATAAGCCACTGTCCTGGAGGAAACCCAGAGCATCCAGGAGTACATCAGTAGAATGGCACCCAAAGATGAGCTGCTGAGAAAATGCCTGAGGCAGCAGCAGACACGGGAAGAAGTTTGAGTAGACGAAGTGCCATGGCAAGACAAGACCCTGCATGGGATGTACCATGTGCTTGTGTGTATACATATACATATAGTACATACATATACATCTTTACTTTTAGTTAAGATTTAGTTCCCCACTGCACTTCTTGGGAATAAAACCTTTCTCCAGCTGGCTTTCTGGTTCTTCCTCATATCCAAGTGGTTATTACTTCCTCTTCTGTTCAACTCCTTCCTTTCGAGCAGTGTTTTTCAACCCTGACAACTTTAAGAGGCATGGACATCAACTCCCAGAATTCCCAGGTAGCATGCTGGCTGGGGAATTCTGGGAGTTGAAGTCCATGCCTTTTAAAGTTGCCAAGGTTGAAAAACACTGCTTTAGAGAAAGGGTTTTTATGCACCCAGCAGAGAGAAACTGTCAGCCAGTAGAAGTTTGAGAGCAATCATCCAATAGCCTTTGAAGTTCTGAAAAAATGCGCAAGTTGTGCCTGAAGACTGATAAATTTTACACTTGGGGGCGGGGGGAAGCAGGGAGAGATCCATGAAGTAAGTTAAGAAACTCCAACCTAATCAAAGTTTAGGAAAGTGGCTGGCATTATGTAGGTAGGGAATTGAGTTCTCTTTTGCATAGGTGGATACCTTCAGCAGAACACCAGATAAACTCTTCCTTCAAATGGAAGCACCAACATGAACTCACAAAGATCAGTCTCTCATCTGACTCTGAACATGTGATATAGTCAGCAACATCCCCAAGGGTGTGTGTCAAAACAGATAAGCTGGGCGTCATGGCAGCACAATCCAAACCCCGTCCCTTTTGTTTGTGTGTTGATGTTGCACACACAAAGGGGTGGGACTTCAATAACATTACCGCAATCCCTATCCTGCCTACTTAGACCACCACACCACCCCCACAGATACCACTGCATACAGTCTATTTTGTCTCATTGCTGCCATTAGCAAAATGTCCTAAGAAGTCATCTGTTTAGCTGAGCTGCTGAGATTTGTCACCAGTGCACATGATTTTTCAATTTTTTTTAAAAAAAATGTGTGAACTTTTCCAGTTTTGTACTAGAAGGTTGGTTGATTCTGCTAGTTCTCTACTGCCTGGCATGCATAAGACTTCTTTGCTGGAACAATATTATTATAGTCTATATTTAGTTTGCCATTTATTTTTATTTTTCCGTTAAAAAGTTGTATTTGTTTGTTGCTCCTTCTACATAGTGTCCTGTGCTGCACTAAGCATTGGTGCTCCCAATCAATCTGCCTGCATAGAATTGTGATTGCTTTTCTAAACTATCATAGTGTGAAATTGTCTAGGTTGCAATATGAAATTGAAGAGCACAAAGGGATATTTGGGTATATTGGGATTTGCTGCTGTTGCGCGGGGTTGGGTGGGTGGCTATGGTACCATCTTTCATATAGCCTCAGATTCTCTGGGTCTAATTTTCCACACATTCTAGACATGGGTGGCCAAAACTGAATCCATATTTGTACCATGGCTTTTCTGAAAATCATGTGCTCAGTAGATGGGACTGGATTTGGACTTGAAAAGAAGCAAATAAATTATGCTTTGGGAGTGGGGGAGAAGGTAAAAATGATCTGTATTTATATCAAGCCTGATCTATCTTAAGCAGCCTGAGATTCAGGATAAGTTTTAAAAGTCAGGATTGTTGGGCAACTGCTAAGGCCCAAATGATGCCAGACTCTCAATCTGACCCTTGTTCTACCGCAGCCTTTCTCAACCTTTTGACCCTGAAGGAACCCTTGAAATATTTTTCAGACCTCAAGGAACCCCTGCATATTCAGGCTCAAATATAGGCCAGAAGTTACAAAATTATTATATTTGTTTCATGTATAGGCCTGTATATATGCATTAACAGTGTTCTTGAACTAAAAATAAAGAATGAAACTTATCTTTTTAATGTGAAACCTGTGCTTGTTTTTTGCTGCACAAATACTCAGATTCTGGGCTGAACCTGAGATAAGTACACATGGATTTCATCTTCAACTGAAATAAGATGATTTCTCTTTTTGTTTTTGATGCTTGTTAAATAAGAAAAAGCTTGCTCACACATGTAAGAAGTTAAAACCTGCAGCAAAATGTTCAATGCTTTCCTATGAATGACAGGGTACTCTTCTTTCACAGAAATCCAGAACTTGTCCATGGGCAGTTCAGTGCATCTCATCTTGAGTGTATGATCAGACTGTAGCTCACAAAGTTCTTCCTCTTCCTTCAAAATGAAGTTCTCAGGCTGAGCAGAAGATGCAGAGAAAGGTTCCCTCACCCAGTCATAACATTTGTGTTGAAAGGGAGGGAAAGTACTAATCAATTTTATTGTCGAAGGCTTTCACGGCCGGAATACGATGGCTGGTGTGGGTCTTCCAGGCTGTGTGGCCGTGTTCTGGAAGTTTTGTTTCCTAACGTTTCGCCAGCATCTGTGACCGGCATCTTCAGAGGGCAGGAGCACAGACAGGAGCAGTTCTCTCTGTGCCCAGACTGCTCCTGTCCGTGCTCCTGCCCTCTGAAGATGCCGGTCACAGATGCTGGCGAAACATTAGGAAACAAAACTTCCAGAACACGGCCACACAGCCCAGAAAACCCACACCAGCCAACTAATCAATTTTGTTTTGCAGTACTTCCAGGTGATTTTCAATTAAATTTGAGACTTTCTGGAATCCTTCCTCGCTCTCAAACCAAGCAACAGTGGAAACATTTCAATATTTCCTTTTGTAACATGATTTTTCCAAACATTCAGTTCTCTTTTAAATCCAAAAATATTTCCACTTGAAGTCAAAACATTTTCTCCAATGCCTTGCAGAGACTTGTTCAGCTGGTTCAAGTGATGAAAGATGGCTGCTAAGTATGCTAGTTCCTGCAACCATTCTCCATCTTCAAAGCACTCAGCAAAATGTGGAATACTATTTGTTCGAAAATAGTCTTGCAATTCTGCCTTCAGCTCAAACACCCTGTTGAGAAATGTTTCTCTGCTGAGCCCCCATATTTGTGTGTAACAGGAGACTTATGTGCTTCTCCAGGTTTTCACACAGTTTTTTAAACATTCTTGAGTGAACTGGTCTTTGCTTAATAAAACTAACCATCTCTGTAGCATCATCCAGAACTTTTTTTGTTTCATCTCCAAGAGTTTTTGATATCAACCTCTCTTTATGAAGAAAGCAGTGTGTTGTGATAACATCAGGATTCCAATAGAAGCGCATATGTATAGCTCAGGGTTGAACTATGGAGTCCTTGGGGTTCTCTGAGCTTGGTTGTTTTCTTGCAAATGTTTTGTTACCTGGCTAGGTAACATCTTCAGTGCAGTACAGGGAGAGACTGATATCACAGACTAAGTTGGACGAATCCATTAATTTCTTTAAAAAATGCACTTCTCTCTCCCTTCCTTCAATATATTTTTCCCTTCCTGCAATGTAGTGTTCACCTGTTATTAACAATCTCCCCTATCTCATGTCAAAAATTAAGAATGGATTCAACCAAATAAACACAGTCCTATAGCGCACTACCAGACAGCTCAGAAAGAGTTGGAACTAGATTTTTGTATGGTCTCTGCTTATCACTGCAAGAGTGTGATTACTTTTTTAAATAAATCACAATCTCGCAGGGAACCCCTAGTGACCTCTCACAGAACCCTAGGTTTCCATGGAACCCTGGCTGAGAAATCCTGTTCTATAGTCATATGAGACCAACCATTGTCACTGACTGGTTTCTTTCTCTTCTTCTTGGTATCACAGGATCTGATGGTGTTGATGCTGCCAACTCATTAAAATATAGTCATCTACCAAAGCCTCTTGGTAGCTTACATTTTGGAAAGTTAGAAAGATGTCTGGCCCCTCATTGCTAGAGGGAGAACATTCTGAAGTCCTGGGGCAGCAGTAGAGAGTCTGGATCCCAAGTGACCATCATACAAGCTTGCAGTTGCAGTTACTGTAGGGGAACCTCCTCAGGTGATCTCAGCAAACATGGAGACTGATATAGAAAGAGGCATTCCCTCAAATGGCCTTGACCTAACCTTTATAGCACTAATGACCAACGCTTTGCATTTTGCCAGGAAATAAAATGGCAGCCAGTGTAGAGCTGTAACCACAGCTGCAATATCATCTTCTCACATTTGTTCTAAAACCAGACTGCCAAGTTTTGAACCAACTGAAGCTTCCACAGGACACACAGAGACAGTCCCACATTATTACGGTCAAGCCTGGAGGTTGCTAAGGTCATCATCTTCCAGAAAGGGTCGCAGTTGACATATCAACTAAAGCAGATATATTAAACAAAAAACTTTTGGCCATTGCTTCAACCAGGGAAACCACAGAGAGATTTGGGTACAGTAGCACCCTCACCCTGGGTACTTGCTCCTTCTTAGAGAGTATAATCCCCTTCAGAAGAGGCAACTAGATGACCTCTCTGGAAATAAAAGAACACTTCCATTGTCTGGATTCAGTTTCAGTTTATTATCATTCATCCAGCCATTGTGACTGCAGGCAGACATTCATAAAAGACACCTTTTCTTGAAGATGTCATGGAAAAATAGATTGAGGATCATCAGCATACTGCTACCATATAGATAGCAAAGAGTATTGGAGTTCGGAGAGATACTATGTAATAGCACTCTTCCCAAGGACCAGATTCCACCAAGCAACACCATGTGAAATCTAAAAGATGGAAAAAGTGCCACAGCAAAGCCATACCTTTTATTCCCAAATTTCTCAGATACTCCTGAAAGATACCATGGGCAATATCAAAGGTCAAAAAGAACCAAAAGACTTACACTTCCTGTCAGTCCCCAAAGATTATCCACCAGGCTAAGCAAGGCAGTCTCAACCCTGCAGCTTGCCCTAAAACCTGTTTGAAATTTATCAACACCATCTGCTTCTTCCAGGGCTGTTTGCATTTCAGAAGCCACCATTCCCGCAATTGCTTTCCCCCACTCCCCACTTTCCCCTCTTTCTTATGATTATTGTTGTTATACTTATTGTTCTATGGTGGGGGGTTTTTTTCTTTTTCTTTTTCTTTTTCATTGTAATTTGTTTTGTACTTACAGCAAATAATTTTTAAAAACCATAGTTTCTAGCCTATAATTGCCCATCACTGAGAAATCTAAGGCAGGTTTCTTAAGAAGAGGTCCAACAATTGCCTCCTTTAAACAAGGAGGTGGCTTGTCCTTCTAAGAGGCATTTATGATATTAATTCAGGTATCTCTACTAACATCTCAGCTAGAATTTACAAGCCACGTTGGGCAAGAATGCAGAGAACACGTAGTGAAAAGTATTGCTGCTTCCTTGCTGTGCATATCACTATGGCATAGGCCTTCAAATGGGTTTTATGTAATGTCTTGTCAGATTCATGTTGGAACTTTCTCCATCTGTACTCTAGTCATATAACTTGCAGTCTCAGCTCCTGCACTTAAGACCAGTTGTGAACTACCACAAGCAAGCTCTATATTCCAAATATTAAATCATTCGTGGAATCAGCTCCAACCCCTTCCCAGGCTTCTTGAAATCCAGCTGGATCCAATTACCTTTTCAGGCAGACCATCCCACATATTCACTATCCCTACAGAGGTGAAGTGTAGCCATTAATGCTAACTTAACCAGATGGTGATCCATCCATGACAAGGGAAACCATTTGAAATCTAAAAGATGGAAACAGTGCCACAGTGTCTCTGCTTATGGAACACCTTCCTAATCAGAACAAAATATTAAAACAAATGTGTGACCCACTTCATGTATTGGCTCTGTGACCAACTGGGTTAAGCCCCCAATTGTCATTGCTGCTATGAACTTGTAACCTCTTTTGGACTAATCCATTCAAAAGTGAATAGTGAAATCTTCCAATGCTATGGTATCTCAGTTAGGGATTCTACAGTATAAGGAAGTAGGGTGGGCAGTACACTAAGAGAATCACCAAATTATCCTTGGTCCTAAGACTGAGATATATGCATTAAATGAATAATTTATTATAAGCATCCTGGTATGGATCGCAGCAACACCACCCACCCACTTACCCAGCTTGCTGTACCATAGATAACAGCTGAGTCCATAATGGCCTACCTGCCTCCTCCCACCTCAGTCTCTGTTACACAAGCCAAGTTGTCCTTCTCATCCATGATCAAATTGTAGATGATGGCTGTTTTATTTTGATCCAAACTGGCATTAAAGAGAACCAAGACCAGATTATTTAAGGGGTTAGAAACTCTCCAAGGATCAAAGCCACTGGAAGATCTCCCAGCTAATCTCCCTTCCCCCACAATGGCCTGCTGGCCTGATAGCACCAAATCAACTACTCCCTTCCACAACTGCAAAGCAGCAATCATCACAGCCCACCCTCTAGTCTCGTGGCTGAGGAATATGATATGTCTTTCTGCTTGTGGGTATTTTCTCATGCTTCCATGCCCAATAGATTCTGCTGACAAATGAGCACTCAGCAGGTACAATAGGAACATAGTAAGACATTAATAAGAACAGGACATGAAAATATATCTATCAGGTAAACAAAGCAAAGCTTTCAATAGGGACAATTAAAAGCTACATTCAATGTAAAGTAGGGGTCCCCAAATTCTTCAGTTCATCAACCCCTTCATGAAGTTTCAGATTGTTCATTGATTCCCAAACATTTATTATATGAAAATAATTTAATAGATACTACTTTAACTAATAGTACTACGAATAATAGTAATAATAATAATAATGGCATCAACCCCTTGAACAGTCCTATTGACCCTTGGGGGTCAATATTGACCACTTTGGAGAACCCTGGTGTAAAGAATCAGAGGAGAAATTGATCTGTTCCATTATAGACCCCACCTTTTAAAGATCCACTGAATATACTAACAAAGAAGTTTTAATTCCTATCACAAATGGCCTCATCAGAAGACATCATGCCAAGTGCCGTCAAAATGTGAAACTGGACATTTTGTGTAACACTACATATGTTTCCACACTTGATAATAATCAAGTACTAAATAGTTCCATGTAGCTAATTTACTATTTTAGGTTCAAAAGCCACAAAATTAGTATCTGATAATAGAAGATATGCATATTAGGCTCTGCTACTCCACTACTTTTTTCATCCCAAACCACTGTTTTTTATAGCTCTAAATATAGGCAGGTTCAGAAATGTTTGGCTATTGCCTACTGCATCTCAGGCAATCCAACATCCAATAAATTCTCCATTTTGGTTCAATCAATCTTTATTCTCTCTGTACTGTCGTTTATCAACACAATCTGCAAATTTGGCATTTCTTTCAGCTTGCCTTTCATTGCTTTGCTTCTCCGAACATCTCTTGATTATGATTAGACACTAATTAGTTCATCAAGTGTTGCTGTATTATGTATGTGTTTTCCTTGTAATGGGCTATCGCAACACTGCACTAAGAAAAAGACGCAGGGCGGAATGCATGTTTGAATGGGTGCCAGCTTGCCACTGAGCGAAATAATACTGGATGATTCAATTCCCATTCAGAACTAAGATTGCTCTTGCCAACAGCTATTTTCTTAAATGCTGATTATTTGGGTATAGATGTGTATGTCTTAGATCAGAAGGTAGATGATTTTAGGTAATCTTTTGTAACAGGCGTTTCATCTAAGATGTTTCCCTAATGGGTGACTCACATATAATTTTTTTTCCTATCATGTTTACTATAAATGTTTACCATAATGCCTGATGTGAAAAGCAAGTAATTTTGGCTCCAAGACACTGCTCAAACATCTGTTGCTGCCCATAACCTACAAATCCATTCCAGCTAGAAATTTACATGTATGCATTTTAATTGGTTAAGGAGCTGTGTGTGTGCCTGAAGGTGAGTGCTGTGCACACAGTCTCTCTTTCTTAAGCTAGATACTGACCTGTGCATGTTCAGATGGGGAATGGGGAGATCTTTGCCTCATCTTCTCTGCTCACCCATCAGTTGTTGGCTAATTTTCTGAAAAAAAATCTCCATTTACTACATACCTCTTTCACACAATTATACTAGTGCCACAGATATTCACATCTTCTTATTTGAATAGCAGCCCAGTTGGTTTTAAGAGGAATTGCTGCATTCTTAGAAAGTAATTCTCAAGGGGGGGAAATGCCACATCAAAAATTCTTGAATGAGACCACTTTTTTTTTAACAGCCTTAAATTTGTCTATGCTGTGGCAATTCTGGCCTGTAAAAGTGTAAATGCAGACAGCAAGCAGGTTTAAAAAATGGCCTTGTAAAAATGCAATTGGAAAATCATATGATGAAGTACCATGCTACAAAATGCCTTACTGAAATTCTAGACATTGGGCACCAGAATGGCCTCTTCAGAAATATGAATCATTGCATTTACAAGCTATTAAAAATAATGAATTAGAGATGCATCCATCCAGACATATGGCTTTAATTGTTCAGCACCCAAAGATTTGTATCTTTGTATATTCAACTATGTTTGTGGTGCTAAATTTGGATTGCCACCTAATTTGTAACCAAATCTTCATTTTCATCAACAGTTATTGCCAAGTGTATAAACGATGTTCCTTTCCAAAAGAAGCCATGTAGTGGGTGTTGGGCTAGAACTAGAGACTCAACTTCAAGTCCAACTTCAAATCCGGCTTCAGGTACAGATGTTCATTGGGTGGCCATAGCCCAATTACTCGGTCTCAGCCAAACTACCTCACAGAGTTGTTCCTGTGAAGAAAATAGGAGGAGAGAGCACTATGTATGTCAAGTTCCTGAACAAGAGATGGAATATAAATCTAATAAATAAATAATGGGAGGAATAGCTATCTCTGCTGGAATTTGCTAACACAGGTGGATGAAAAATTCATTCAGTTCTTTTCTTGATAAAAAATATTTCAAATTTGCCCCTTTCATCTGAAATGGACTTGAAAGAGTTTGAGATTTTTTTAAAAAAAATGAATGTGAGAAAAAGAAACATCTCTTCACACATTTCTTGGTTCCTAACCCAAACAAGACTTCATTTTAGGAGATGATCATTTGGAATATTCATTTTTTTAAACATTCATAGCCTTTGCATGGATTAGATCAGGAATATGGTTCTAAAGAAGGGAGGGCAGTCTTTTTCTCCATGGAACCCATGTACATTTAGGTATACATGCTGGGGCTCAATAGCACTGAGAGCTGCATAGTTGCTTAGGGCTCTCTAAATATTTTCAGCTGACCAGAAGAACAAGTCACCACAAAAGTAGGTTAGACTTACAGCAATGCTTCTCAAGAGGGTGTGCATTTACCATGACACTAAGCCACCTACAAACTTTTCAAAAATAAATGACCTACAAAGTTCAGTTTTGGACCACCACTCCTGTGTTTTTCTCCTAGTCTCCTTTTTCAGTATTCCATGCAGAGGAAACAAGTGAGTGTTCTCTTTGCCAAATATGGCATCACATTAAGGAACCCAGGTTGCTGATTAGAATGGATGCCAGCATTTATCTCCTGTTGACAGCCCAGACAAAAGGGATGCAAGTGAAGCTTTTGAAATTGTAAGGAAACCTTTCAGCTTTAACGACTCTGACAGCTATCCTCTTCCCTCCATAGGCTACACTTGCCGTCATGATAATTAGATTTTGCCAGCCTATTGTCACTTCCCCTATTTACAGTGTAGTCTTCCTGCCGTGTTTGTAGATTTCATCTGGTTGAGTCAAGATAACATTAACTATCTACTTGACAAAATGTCAGCAAACAGTAGCACATACCATTTGCAGGCAGCCTTTCTTTCTTTCATGTTTATAGTGGCCTGGATTTTGGCAAGCCGAAATAATAGCCTGGCTTTGTTACTTCAAAGAAGCAGCCTTGCTTCTGGCCTTCTGGGGATCCACCCTGGGTGAAGTAACTAAATGCAGTAACACAAGGCGGAGGAAATGATAACGTGCAGCCAAAATATTGTTTTGAATGTGAAAAATGAAGGTGGCATATATAATCCAAGTTTCAGAGCTACCTCATACATCAGACAATTTCAAAACTGTTTCATAAGCTCAAGTGACCATGTCAGGCAAATGGGTTAGACTATAGCTTGTGAGGAAACAGCTTAATGAATCAAGAAATGTTGATCTAGAAAAGACCTGTTGAAACTTGGATGACTACAGAAAAAGAAGTGATTAAAGAAAGATAAGATCCTCCCTTGAGGAATGTAAGAGTAGTTTGCAGACTTGCCTGAAATGGGATTCCAATTTAAATTAGCTTAATAATTATCCTCTCTTCCAGAGAAATGTAATAATGGAAGGAGAATTCATATCAGATTCTTATCATTGTCACAAAATTTCCTCTTTGGAATTTTTAGGAGCTGAAAAAGACCAGTGATGTATCAGACCAAAGGCAACAATAGCTCAGTATTCAGTTCCCAAGTGGCCACGGGAGTCCCCTTGGAAAGTTCATGAGTGACAATAGACCTTACCACACATACTCCCCATCAATAGGTATTCAGAGGCACAGTAATTCTGGTCCACAATTAGTAGCTATCGATAGCTGTATTTATCTACCCTCTTTTTAAAGGCATCAAGAGTTTATCATCAAAAATTTTTGGCAATGCATGCCATATTTTAAATACAGAATGTGTTAAGTAGTATTATCTATAGTCTACCCTAAATCTCAACCTATGAATGGCCGCTGTATCTACTATTGTATGAAGGGAAGGGATAGAAGTAGTTCCAAAGCCACTATCCAAACTCTATGCATAATCGCATATGCACCTATCACATCTCACTCCTCCTTCCATATAAGCTAAAAACATACAAACATTGTAACCTTTTCTCACAAGGAAGCTGCTCTAGCCCTTTAATGATTTGGCTGGACCTTTCCTATTTCTTAGCCAGCTTTACAATATCTTCTTGAGATATATAGACCAGTGTTCAGAAGAATCCAGGACTATAGAGGAGCGATATACTCCTCAGAGGCTACAACTCCCTGAGTCTTAGTTCTAGAGGATCTGTTGATGCTACAGAGAAAGGTAGATGCAATTGCTCCCAGTCACCTTCTGAGCTGAGACAGACAATCTTTTCTTTCTGTAAAATGAGACAGGGTTGCTCATTCCCTATCTTCTTCAGGGAGGAAGGAGTCCCTCAACACTCAAGAAGGGAATTTTCTGAGCAGTGAGCTGCTTATCTCTAGTGAGCAGCTGATTGAAGATAAGCAGCTCAGCACTCAGAGACACTTTCTCTCTGAAGGGAGAGAAGCCTTTCCCTACATCACTCTGAAAGTGAATGTTCCTTGTCCCAATCACCTGCCATTGGGAGGCTGGGGAAAAAAAAGGATCTGACATACCAAGTCATTTGTCCATCTAGCCCAGTGTGGTATTTACTCTGAAGCTATACAGGCAGGATTCTTTCCTAGCCTTACCTGAGATGCTTGGGACTGAATCTGTGACATTCTCTATGCAAAATCTCTATTCCACAGAACTAAGCAGGGCCTGGGAACAGGAAGAAGTCCCCGAGGGCCATATTTGGCCCATGCCCAATGCCTAATTTATAATACAACAGTAAGCCTGAGCAAACAGGCAAAATCCAATTTCAGCTGTTGATTTAACTGAGAAAGTCAATCCAGTTTGATTCAGCAATTCAAACAGGTTAGGAAAATCAATGTTATTTGATTTGGACTTCTGATCTGAATTACCAAATTGGGTTGATCTACTTAAGATTTCTGGATCAACTGGGAAAAAACAATTCTGGACATGTGCAAATGCATCTGAATCATCTAAGACAATTTGGAGGCATCCAAATTCATAGAAGAATTTGATTTTACTTTCTGATTTGATTCAGAAAGTTGAATTGATTTGGAAATCACACTGCTTTCACATTAAAACCCTGAATCATATATTGGTACAGGCCCAATATTATATACCTGCTTATTCTGTCCTAGGAAGACAAAGAACATAAGGATTTCTCTCAAATATGTACTCACTTTCAGTTTTCTCACTTACAAACAAAAACAATAAGTGGGCCACATGTATGCATTTTCAGTCCCTGTCTTTCAGTGTAAAGGTGATTTTTCTCATTGTCTCATTTGCGGATGCCCACGTGTAATTCGCAATGCAATAGGAAAACTGTATGCCGCTGAAGAAGTGCATCTTTGCAATGAGGTGTCTGAAATAAACTTCTTTTTTTTCTCTATAGCTATTTGGCAAGTCTCCTTTGTTCTTTTGGAGCAAATCCAGTCAGAAAATAAAAGTGAAGTGAAGAATGTAAGGATTGAAATAAAAAGCATATAAATGTGGCCATAAATGACCAGCTTCTCAGTGCAGAATCGAGCCTCGCCCTTTTGGAATATTCATGGCAGTTTGTTTCCTAAATAGCTTCTTTCATTCTATTTCTGTTTCTCTGCCCCAACCTTTCCCCTCCCCAGTTCCAATAGCTAATCTGTTCATGGCACTATTAATCATCTCACTTCAGAAGTAGGCAATTCTGTGAAAAGTTGAAAATCTCTCCCTGCACTATCTGTGATTGTTAGTTTTTCTGACAGCTCTGAAATATAACCCTCCTATTGTGAGTAAAGACAAGAAATTTGATTATATTTGGAAATACTGCAATATGTAGTTCATGTTTGCTACTTGCCATTTCAGTTCATATTTCCACATTCAGCTCCTTCTGAACTAGATATTTGCTTTGGGTATTTCTGTTTCCTTGATTTTTGTTCTTGCTATTTTTGTTATCCATTTTGTAAAAAAAAAAAGGGGGGGGGATATAGCAGCTTTTGGAAGTTTTGAAACATTGCTTATTACTTCTTTTATAGAGGCAGGAACACAATGTCATCCAGGTAACACCAGTGTAACCCAGGACATATCACTGACAAAGATGAAAGAAAAATACTTCCTTCTTGTTGGGCAAAGATACAAATTGTCATCCAATGAAATTTTCCCACTGTTGGAACCAGGAAGGAGTGGTTCTTCTTCTCCCCTGCATCCTGTCAGGTGCCCTCAGATTGCTTTGGAGCGTCCCCAACCCTCCCATGACATTGGATTTCTCCTTACTCCCCCCAACCCCCCAAAAAGCAGAAAACAAGAGTCATTGTGCTTTTGGGGGCAGGGGGCAGCAAGGCTGTATCTTGAGTTATAACCTTTGCCTTTATTTGAAAAGTGGAGAATATGGATGACCACCTAACTTATAACATGGTTAACTGAAAGCAGTTGGCCCAATTTCGTAAAAGGCCGCTAAAGTATGGTAAAATGCAGCAATGCAGATGGCTTTATCTTGCACGGTGCTTGCTGTCATTAACTCAGCTGCTGGTTCTGTTGCTAGGGAATAAGAACTCCTCCCTTCATGCTGTGGCTGCAGAATCTCAGTCCCACTTCCTCCTGCTTCTTTATTTAAGGCAAGGGGTGATTAATATGTGTCCACAATTTAAAATGTATCTACTGTATGTAATGACAATGGTTGCTGCAAAGGTATCAGTGCAATATTTTAGATATGTCTTTGCAGTGATTTTCTTTCCCTTAAGACAAAATGTTCAAGCCTTTTAAAAAGGGAAGTGACCTGCTAAGCCTGGGGTATCTTCCATCATGTTAAATTTCTGTTGCATGCTGTATGTTGTTTCCAATAGATATATATTGCAGTCCGTACACTCTGGCTCGGTAAATCTGGGGGGGGAGGGGATGCTTCACTTTGGCAAAGGTTTGAGCAAATTCTCTCAGAGAAGAAGCACTTTGTGAAGTAACATGCCTCTCTCACTTCTAAAAGTGAAGAAAAGAAGCCCCCATGTCTTTCCTCTCCCTCCTGGTACAGCGACCATATGTCCTTTGTTACAAAGGACAGTCCTTTATTTCAGAAAGCTGTCCTTTAGGTTTATTTAATTTAATTATTTATTTTCTTGGTTTTGCTCTTGAATTTTCTTTTGTAAAGCAAAGTTATAAACATAAACATTTTTTTTTTAATCCTTATGAATCTTTTTCAGATTTGCCCCTTTTTCAGGTTTGTCATTTATTTTTTCGAAGAAAATATGGTCACTGTACCTCACAGATACCTTCTGTCATCATCTACTGCATTTTGCAGATTCTTGGTATCTACAATACTTGGAACAGGCTTCTGTGTAGGGACTTTCAGAAATGATGGAGGAAGCTACATGAAGGAAGGAAGAGACAATAATCGGTTTGTGAGGTGATATGAAATGCTGCATCAAGGTGACCACATCACTTCTTTGCCTCCTCAAAGAGAAACTTATCACCTCACAACTGCAAAGCTCTTCAGAAAATCTGAGCCATTCACACAGCCACCTAGTATATACGTCAATGCTGCTACTGCAAGTTACAGTGATAGCTGTAGTTATGGCTATAAATCTGGAAATTAAAAAAAAAAAAACATGAAATCCTTCAACAATTAACTACTTTTAAGAGTGCCTCAGATATTGCAAAGATTTAATTTTTTCAAAATACTTCAAGAAGAGATACAATAGAAATCTTAAACATGAAACCCAAAAGGCATGGAAAAAGAGAAGAAGAAAAGGCACCATTCAGATCAACCAGATTGATTATGAGGTGGTTAATGTGAGAATGGCTTTATTAGCCCTAAATTTTAGAATTCATAGCTTGGGGGGGGGGGGGGCAAACCAGCTTCATTAATCCAGATACCTAAGCAAAGCTGGGTGAACAACTGGTGAGTTGATCGTCTACATTAGATCCATAAAAGGTATTATTTCAGATTGTGGAATAAACAGTGTCACTTTATTAAATTGCTTCTTCTAAAACATCAATAATAATATGAACTAGTGGAGAAAATAAGCAGAAGCATTTATAGGAGGATATAAGCACAATGGAAATAGCTTGCACTGCTAAATTTTTATGTATCAGGCTGGTTTAGACACAGAAGAGAGGGTCAGTAACAAAAATGTGCAGATCTCATCTGAGAGCTAAGACTTGTCTGTTGAAAAAAATTAAACAAGATGCCCTCAATCCATCAGTGGTGATCCCTACATGAAAAGCCATAAACATCAAAATAAATCATAGGAGTCACAGAACCAAAAGAAAGTATTCAGATAATACACAGCAGAATATGAGTCATGATTGTAATGTCAGTTTTTATCTCTGCAGCCGATGAGACTGGAGTAACCCATGAGGTTTTGAGTGTTGTATCTAATATACACTAGGTTTAAATGTTTTGATAATATATTATATCCTTTACTTTAAATAACAGAGAAGAAATAAATTACACAAACTCACCATGCACTAATACAAGGCAGTGAAGAAGGGAAAGAAAGTGGTAAATTACAGCATAAAAACCTTCAGTCTGGTGCCCACCAGGGACTGAGACTAGAAGATCCAAATTTCCCAATCAGCATGGTTAACGCTCAGTGAGTATTCCATCAGCTCTAGTTCCGAGGTATCTGGACAACACCAGATCTAGAACCTGCCTTCCATTCTCAATCAATATGTGTTACTTACAACTTAAGCTTCTGTGCAGTTTTGTTTCTCATGCTTCCTCTGCAAACTGGAAGCTGAGATAAATATTGGATCAAATTCTAGTAAGATATATGGGTTTGGGTTTGGTTGTTTTTTAATTACTCTGGTAATTTCTTGCATAGCTCATCTAAAGTGACATACTGAATTAATGTGAAACAGGCAAAATAAAGTCTCAGTCTTATTAGATGTATAGATTAACTCTGATTTACTTGTGAATTCTAAATCTTTTGCTAATTTATTTTATGTTGCCCCATACTATTTGAAAAGCTGAGACCCATGCACGTCTGGCTATGGATTTAGGGCTGGGCTTTTCCTTTTCCTTATTAATTCGTGTATTTCATAATGAAATGGATCTATATTAGTGCTACCAGATCTGGGCTGCAAAAATCTGACAATCACCCCCATTCTTCCTTAGCTCAATATCTTCTCTACATCCTTCATCTGTAGGTTTTCCTCCTCCCCTCCCTTGCTGCCATACATAGTAGGACTTCTCTGAATGTTAATTCCCAAAGAGAGATGTCTCACTGACCTGTTTTAAAACAATACCAAAATCAGGTTCTTATCAAAATTCTGTATGCAGCCAATACTGATGGCTAGAATAAGCTTTTTGTCTGGTCTGTGCAAATGATACCAAACACATTTCTCAAAAGATAATTGGTGTTTTCATTAGAAACTCCGCTGCCCTTTTGGTGGCAGAAACTTTGAAGCAACAGAAAAAAAGGCAAACGGGTCAAGGTAGTTTATTCCAGGCATATTTTCTCCCATCTATGATAGATCAGAGAATCTTTCAGACTGGACTTTTGATAAGACTCAGGAGCAGACAGGAAATCCACGACATGCTTTAGTCCTGATCCATGATATACAGTAGTATATTAAAAAAAATGGATCATCAAAGAATTCACTATCAGGCATATGCACTTCTTCAAGGGGGTGCTTCCCTTTGATGAAGTTTTGAGCAAAAATGCCCCTTTGAAGCTGCTTCTTAAGAACAAAGGGAAGTGGCTACATAGCTTCACTTTGCAACCCTGAATCAGTGTTCTTCAACCATGGCAACTGAGCAGCATCTTCTAGTTTTTCCAAATGTAGGAGGACCCCAGGAGGAGGGCTCTGCAGTCTCCTCCTTTTAGACTCATCTACCATTGGCACAAGCTAGAACAGGCTTTGCCTTATGCAAGTACCAATGGATGTTCAAAGGAGGTGATAAAGTAAAGCTTTCCCCGCCTCAGCCTCTTAGATTCCTGTCTCTTGCCGAAGCTAGCAGAGGGTTCTGCTTCTGCACAGCGCCTGCAGCTTTGGGGAAGCTGGTTCTTGCTTTTGTAAGTGAGAAAGGAGGCAAGAGATAACAGGGAGGCCACGTACTTTGCCGAGGCAAACTGCACTGCCCCTATTTCAGTGGAGACAGTTATGCCACTTCTGTGGCACAGAGTTTCTTCAGTGTTATAAATTTAAGTCAAGTCGCACAGACCCACTCTCCAAGCAGTTAATACCCTTACACATAAATTAGGCCATAGTTTCACAGCCTTCAGTTGCAACTTATGACAGGAGCAGTGAGTAATGAGAAATAGCACCCCATCGTGGTGCTATCCTGGAGGGAGGCAAAGGTTTTCTATTTGCAGTCAATTTTAGATATGCCCCACGACTTTCTTTTAGACTTGGGTAAACCCACAAAGGGCTCCTTCGTTCTCCGAGGGTTTGGGTGAAACACTTCCTTGAAATTGCCTTACTGTACTTTGAAAAGGGAAGTGGCTGTGTTGCTTTATACTTGGCAGATGTAAAAGCTTCTTGCAGCTTTTGGAAGTGCCAAAGTTACAAGGTGACACAGTGTGCACTAATGAAGTAAATCATATTACCTCCACGGTTGATGGAGGCACATAATGATGAATTGTGGCTGCTTCATATCCCCTACTTTATTTATTCTCCTTACAATGTAACTAGGAGAAGTGGGGGTGGGGGAAATCAATGAGATCCTGGGCTGCTATCAATTAGTTTCTGATGAGGAGATGGTGGCATTATAATGTTAAGATATTCCACTGTATGACTTTATTTCTGGTATCAACCTAAACATCACTACTATCTGCTTAAAGCGCCTAGCATTTTTTCCAAAGGGAACCTTTCAAAGAAGGTGAATATTTAATTTGTAGATGACTTGACACAGGTATGCCATTATATATAAATCTGATGTCATGGTTTCTAGCTACACCCATAAGAAATGTGACTTGATCTGACCATTAACATTTATCCGTCTTGTTTACCAAGATGGGCCACAATGTATTTTTTTTAATTATCACTGACAGCTGCTATCATCTTAAAGGCTTCACTGGAGAGAACAGGGTTGGAGTTTTCAATTTTTTTTCAATGGGGGGAGTTATTAAAAAGTTGCTAGGTACACAGAAACCAGCTGTCAGTGGGAAACTGTACTGTGATTGTTTAGAAGTTTGCCACTATAGTTTGTTGGCCTGGTCATGGAAGGTTCTGAGGCAGGCCAAAAGAAGTGGTTGAAAACCACAGCTTATTTATAGTACATTGGGCATTTGGGAAAGCAGACACAATGCTAATCCTTTCCCTAATGCTTCCATTGTGACCTTGGCTAAGCTAGCAAGGGCCAACAAATAAGAACATGAATGCTAGAAGAACAAATAGTCCATTTCTGTTGAAATGGACTAGGATTTCCTGTTTATTATGCTTTGGAATACTCCTCATATGTGATGAAATCAATGCTCCTTTAATCCAACCAGGAGATCTTCCACTGCTGTAGCATAGTGATTGTGGTGTTGGACTTGGACTAGACAGACCCAAGTGCAAATTTTGCTCACCCGTAGAGCTCCCTGGGTCTCCCTCCCTCTCTCTCTCTCTCTCCCTGTTTGTCTCTCTGCCAAACCTACCTCACAAGATAGTTCTCATGGGAACAAAGTTAGGGCAGCCTCTCCCCTCCCTCATGTCTGCCACTTTGAGCTTTTAGAGAAAAGGCAGCATCAGCCTGCAAAAGTAAATAAATAATATGGATAGTCAGTTCTGAGGGTCTGGAGCACCTTTGGGATCTTCCATTCAGTATTAATCACTCCCATGTCCGCTATCCACTTGGAATGAGTCCCCATGTTTTTACCTGCTTTGCTTCCCCAAGACACTTTTTACCACAGACAATCTAACTTTAGTTTTCCAAAACTGCAACCGCTCCTCAACTCTCAGATTAAGTCTGTGTTAGTGCTAAGAAGGCAGCTGCTCTGTCCAACTATCCCTTACATCTCACTGCAGCTGGGAAATTTGCCAGCCTCTAATGTAGAGTATTGGGATTGAATAAAGAAACATCACTGGAGGGCTGGGAAGGAAGGAGAGAGCCAAGGCTTTCCTAATATTCCAAGAGTATTTTATGAAAGATAATAATAGGAAAGATAACGGTCAAGGTATTGACTGCTACCCTAGAAAGGAGGAGTGGAGTGGAGGGAGTGGCAATGGGCCAAAGATGGCCCCATATTTTCACATGGCTGGGCAAGTGAGAGAGAGAAAAGGGGAGTGAAGAGAAAAATATATGTGACTATTATAAGTTCTCTTTCATTCAGGAGTCTGAGGCAACATACACAGCACACCTTCTTTCTATTCTCCCCTACAACAATATCCCCATGCACAACATTGGGCTAAGACAGAGAGAGTGACTGACCCAAATTTACCTAATGAGCTTTGGTTGCTGAAGGGGAGGAGAACCTGGATTCCCCCACCCCAAGTCCAGCATCTTAATCAGTTGTAAGGTCTGATTGCAAGGAAAGGTGTGAGGAAAAAAAAGTTTTGATGTATCCTCAAATTGCTGGGCTCCACAAAGGAAAGGAGAAGGAATCCTCAGCAGCACTTTATTGATTGATGTATTTGATGTATTTATTTATTACAGATGCTTTCATGTTGACTTTAAACAGCTCTCAACATAAAGTCCACAACAATAAAATTATCATTAAAATTATCAAATATACTAAATAATGAAAATACAACCAACCATCCCAATATTACCATCATAAAAACCATAGCAGGATGTATTATTGGACACAAAGGAAACTCATCATACCATCAGATACTTCCACCTCAAATCCTCAAGTGCACTTTGAAAGAGCCATGTTTTTAAGAACTTCCTAAACTTTAAAAGGGCCAGTTTGGTGTAGTGGTTAAAGGCACACATCTAGAAACTAGGAGACCATGTCTTGCTTAGCCATGAAGCCAGTTGGATGACCTTGGGCCAGTCACTCTCTCTCCACCCTTGAAAGAAGGCAAGGGCAAACCACTTCTGAAAATGTTACGAAGAAAACTGTGTGGACTTGTCCAAGCAGTTGTCAGGAGTCAAGACTGACTTGGACAAATCACCCCCCAAATATTAAACATGAAGGTGTAGATTTTTATTTAATGGGAAGATATTCTACAGGAGAGGAGCTCCTGCAGACAATGCTCATCTTGGAGTCTCCTCTTGTCATGCCTTACAAGGGAGGTGACCCTTGGTAAGCATTCTCTGTAGCCATACCTTGGATGGGCAGATTCAGTTTAAAATAACTCTTACTGGAGGTACCCAGGCTCAAGCCAATATGACTAGTTAGAAAGGTCAGTGTTGTAATTCCACAGATTTGAAGGGCAGTAGTTGGAGAAAGCTGCCATAGAATATGTTTCTGGTTGCTTTTGCTATTTTTAGGGAAATTAGATTTTTCTATTCCTAATGAGTGACCTTGAGAACTGTCATAGAAATACATCTAAAATGAAGAAATGCATAAATAATTATTGCAAGCACACACTGTAAGTGGAATGAACATTAACATAGAGGAGGAGGAGTGCAGGGCATTAGAGGACATCAGGGACAACTAATCAGATAGTTGTGTAGGGCAGTGTTTCTCAACCTCAGCAACTTCAAGATATGTGGACTTCAACTCCCAGAATTCCCCAGCCATCTAGGGAATGCTGGCTGGGGAATTATGGGAGTTGAAATCCACACATCTTAAAGTTACTGAGGTTGAGAAACATTGGTGTAGGGGACTATTTTTCTTTCTCTGTCTCTCACACAAAGCCATGTACCACAAAGATGCTGTAAGAAATTCCATGCAGTGATTCAGTAAATGCAATACCATGCCATATGCAAATATTGAGTGTACACATGAACCACACAGCCACAAGAAGTCAACGGTTTGCAGCTTCCTATGGAGTACTGAATATTAAATTTAGTAAGGTTGCAAGTAGAATGTCATTCTTTTTATTTTAGCACACGCAGGTCTTACAATACCCTTATACTTTATTTGTTTATTTATTTGACAGTGCTTATAACTCACCCCAATCCCAAAGGATTCTGGTCAGTTATAACAACAAATACAAACAAAAACAAAAATAAGCCACACCCATGATAAAACATCATCAAAAAGAAAACAAACAACTCAGATGCCTCATAATCAACCATCTGGGGCCAAAGGTTCATTGAATACAACAGTTTTCAGATGTTTCCAAAACATAAGCAAAATGAAGGCCATTTGGACTATTGGGTTGAGGATATTCCATAAGTTGGGGTTACCATCAGAATTGTTGTTGTTGTTGTTATTACTATTAATATTATTCCAAAGAAAGAAAGACTGACTGATTTCAGGTAATTTTTGAGTTGTCACTGAAAAATAATCACAAGCAACAGGGGCTTGCCTTCAGACTTAAACTGCTGAACTCTGCAATTCTTCAGGAGAAAATTTTGAATTATACCCAGGCACTGCTCCCCATAAAACTTTGAGCCAATTGCCAAGGCCCTAGCACTATGGGTAAAAATATGTAATCGTGCAAATATCTAAATAAACTTTAACATATTACAATCCTTGTCATGTGTTCTTGCCTGATATTTTACAAGATTTGGGCTTTTGTGCTATAAATTTTACACAATTTTGATTGAGAAAACCAAAATCTTCCTGGATTTGGAAATTTTACTAGGTTATTCTTTTTATAAGCCAGTAGAGTCAAGAGTATATAAAAACCATTTATCCTCTGTGCAGTTGACCAATATAGATATTTCTTTCTCTAAATTTACTTAGTGTAAGATATATTGCTACTTGTTATATTACATACAGACCTGCATCTGCCAACTGCTACTTGTTAAGTATCTTCTGTATAGCTGGGGTTCAGTTTGTCCATCACTGTGCATGCCCTTTGACTACGTTTATGTTTCTGATAAATACTTTTTGGTGTTGCTAAAACCATATCGTAGCAATAAAGTGACTATTTTTACCATTTTTAAAATGTATTATTATTTAATTTGGGAGGTCCAGAGATAGTAATGTTATAGATGTCACACTGAGGGCCACTGCATGAGGCACTTTGTCTGGATTATGTGGATTTTTGGAGCAGTAAGTAATGTTGAGTAAAAATACTACACACAAAGCAAACACTTCTGTCTGAATAGTTTCAGGAAGTAACAAGATGAAATTGACAGTATGAATCTTGCCGTCAGCAGGTGTCTTCTTCTAAAGCTCAGTAATTTACAGAGAAAATTATGGATGAGGAAGATTCAGAAAACAGTATCCAAACCGCTGTCGGGTACATTCTCCTATTAGTTTTAGGACTGGGACTATCAGCCCCAGTATCATACAGGGGAAAGTGATTTGTCTTATCTACTAAGGAAAGATATGTTCATGAAGCCTTCAAAAAGGCATGTGCTGGTATGGACAGAGATGTGTGTATCTCTTCATTTCTTGAAGATAATGATTCACACCAGATTATGAAAACTGTTGTCACTAAAGAAGATTTAGTCACTAAAGAACATTTTATTTAAGGCAATATTAAAAGAGTTTAGTGGAAATATCTGTTCAATGTACTGTTTCTTGATGGTTCTGCATGAGTTCTGTGATTATTAGCACTTTTTATAGTGTTTGGCTTTGGGCCACAATAAACAGAGCAGCAGCCATTAGATCAAGAATCAAAACACATCAGTTAGGTAACTTCACAGGAGGAGATAGAAATACAAATTGCACCCTGAGAAGATCAACTGCATAACCACCCTGAAAATCATCAGCCCCAATTTCAACTATTTTCTTTAGGTTACAGCTAGGAAAAAAGAAAAGAAGAAATTCAGTTAAAGGGAATCCATGAAATCAACTGTGTTTTTCATACGATACATCATACAGTGTAAGTAATAATGCAGAAGACATGGTGAAGAGAGTTTAGTAGTAGGCATCCCTTTTCTTAACGCTTATAGATTAAAATTTTACCCATCCTTTTCTCATCCTACTTAGATGATATTAGTTAAATAGTTAAATTGTTATTCTTCCAAAGATACATGCCTTGGCTCAAGATAGATGCATGATTTATAATAAATATCCCTTCTTATTATTTAGCAATATGTTCCTTAGCTTTAAGACAGATAAGAGTATATTATATAGGAGGAAACAGATTATCTGGACCCTTTTCACTTGGGTTTCAGACCAGGGCATAGTACTGAGGCAGCACTGATCACACTTCATGACTTCTGGTGCAGCCACCATGGAGATAGTGCTACCATCCTGGTTCTTCTTGATCTTTCAGCAGCTTTCAATGACATCGAACATGGTCTCTTTCTGGATCACCTATGGAGACTGTGAATGGGGAGCACTGCGTTGTGGTGGTTCTCCTCCTTTCCACTGTAGGCTGTTCCAGTCAGTGCTGGGGGAGGAGAGATCAAGCATGAAGCTCCATATCTGCGGGGTGCTTGATGCTCTTGTCCCTTCTGTTTAATATGAGGCTGCTGAATGATATCAGACATCAGTTTGGGATCAGTTATCCTCTGTATGCTGTTGATATCCTGTTATACATCTCTCAGGCTGTCAAACTGAACTGGGAGGGTTTAGATGGAGAAGAACAGACACAGGCACAACCCTAGCAAGACTGAATGGCTGTGGGTATTTGGGCCCCAATCCTGGAGTCTTTCCATCCACAGTCCCAGATGGACCACACTTCCCCATTCAAGACTGGAGGCTTTCCTGGACTAATGGCTTTTGCACAATCAGGAGGCCTTTCAGATAGTCACTCATGCCCTAATCACCTTGCATATGACAATTGCCACACATTCTACATGGGCCTGCCCTTGAAGACCATTTGGAGGCAGCAGCTAGTCCAGAAAGCAACAGCACAGGCAGTAATGGACATACCACATTGTACCCATGTAACACCACTGCTCCAACAAGGTACACTAGTTGCCAGTTGGCTTTTGGGTACAATTCAGGGTATTATAACTATAAAGGCTTAGCTATCTGAGGGACTGATGTAAGCCCTTCAAGGTAGACCAGCTAGGAAACAAAAGTCATACAGGCCAATATTACTTTTATTATAAAGATATAATAACAGAACTAGGGAGGGTCTTGTCTGAGATGTTTTCTCAGGTTACAGTTCTGCTTTGGATCAGGTTTCTTTTATCTGACCATTGTATTGGTAGTGGCTCTTCCTCCTGTACCTCAAGGCCATTCCCTTGCCCACTATATAGTTTACAATTGGATAGAGTTGGCATGCTTTAGGTCCCACCAATTAAACAATGTCACCTGACAGGACCCACAGAGAAGGCCTTTTCTGTTGGCAGCACTTGCCGTCCAAAACAGCATGCCCCCAGAGATCCCAACCATGTTTAAACAATCTTTAAAAACCTGACTTCTCCCCCAGGCCTTGGTTTAGGCTGGGTGGCAAGGTTCTTATATATGATTGTATGTTGTTGGGTTCTTGTTGTTTTTTTTCTTCTTTTCTGGATCTGCATCATTCTTTTCTTTGTTATATTGCTGTTTTTAACTGTTGCCCAGAATTTTATGGATTCAGGTAGCCCTGAATATTTGATTGATAAATAAATAAATAAATAAATTTCTTTGCCCAAACCCTATAATTACTTAGAAAGGAGAGGATTGATGATAAGATAAAGAAATGTCCTTGATTTCACATGATACTAATTAATATCATCTGCAAGAAGAAAGGATAGGATGGCATGGTGTAGTAACATCTTTGGCTTCATGTTATGCTAATGTAACAGGTGCAAGCAAGCTGGTAGAGGTAGATAATATTCTACTATAGAAGTTCACCAAGCATGAACCTCTGTGTAAAGCTGGGTCCTGGGAAGGTGTTACACACATGGCAGGTTCAGGAGTCTGTCCACCATCATTCTTTTTTGGGAGGGGGGGGTTGGGGGGGTCTGACAGACAGAAGGGATATAAGGTGATCTTTGCTCTGTATATGACTGTTACTCATTTTAATTTAATAAAATCCCTCTGCCTTTCCCCATTGGTATGCCAATGGCTCCTTGAATCCAAACCAAATATATTGCCTTGTTAGAACAAAACATGCAATCTTCACAATATCACCAAAATACCTTATTCCTATGCCTCCATTTTTTGTTTTAATCTTGATGTAAATGTGTATATTAATCTCAGGCACAATTCTAGGTGCAATGTTTGATTTACTAAATCAAAGTGGTATATATGTATATGAGAATCCTGATGGCTGGTTCATCACCATAACCATGATGACTACTGCTGCGGCTCATAGTTTTTCAAAAAAATTTCAGTGTTGTTAAAAATGCCCTTTTTTTCAAAAGTGGGGTTGTGAGCTTTTGGGGGGTGGGGTCATTCCGTACAAAAGTGTTTACCTAATCATTTGCATTGCATTATTTTATCTCATTCTCAGTTGATCTCACTAGTTCTCCATGGTGTCATTATGTATGCAAATAATACTGGCATGTGACATTGTAATTTTATCTTCTTCACTGCATGATCCTTAATTGGGTGGTATTGCCCATATGTCTAACATAGAAAGCAGTGCTTTCATGCCTTCATTTGCTCTTAGGGACCTAATAATTTAGCCAATTCTGATTGCCAATGTAATGTATCATCACAATATCATAATTTACATATTGATTAGCTGAGACACTCTTGTAAGTAATCTGGAAAGAAGCAGCAATCACAACAGAATGTAAATAGCACTGGATAGAATCGCAGAGAAGTGAATATTTGCACCATATTTTCAGGAACAAAGATAACATGTGTGACCTGAAAATTGAAATTGCAGCACTGTAGTTTGGATAAAATTTGTAAAAGAGTAATATTAGTGGCAGTTCCAATACCAATAGTAGTTTAAAATGCCAGTGGTAGTTCCAGTAAGAATGTGGCAGTTGTCCTCAAAGGCAATTTTGGCACATACTGATTTCATGGCAGAGAAATTACTGCAAATCTCCTATTGCATTCATGCACTCTAAATATTACTCATTTTCATTTAAAATCATGTTTTAAACATTTAAATGTTATATAGCTCATGTTGGAATAGAGAGCACAAATATTCTAAAGGGTACTACACACACACACAGACACACACACACACAGAAAATGAGAGACAGACATAGAGAGATTTAATTAAGCAGTTATCAGACATTCATAGAGCTACATACTGTTGACATTCATTCTTACATCATTTTAAAAAAATACCAGTAATAATTATTGTACAAAGAACTTGGAATTTTTAAAAATACTTTAAAAAGAAAATTGACTTCTGTACTAATTCTGCAGAGAAAATAGCAGAGCATGAAGATAATAGAGCAACAAAAGAAATTTAAAATGGATTATACTCCAAACTTCTAGCCATAGATTTGTAGACATAGGCTGTGACATTTCAATAGGCAAGAGATGAGTTTTGATTTTGAGAGAAGCTTTTAAATACTCTTTTAAATGAAGTGAACAGCTAAAATAAAGAACTCTCTCTGATGTGCCAGGGCACCCTAAAATGAGTACTGATGAAGCATGTTTTTGCATATGCTAATCCAGTTTCCTTATCTTCCAGGGCTCGGCTCACATAACCCATACGTAATTTGAGTACTGATTATTATTGCTATAGATTATGAATCAGTTCCCACATTCAATTTCCTGTCATGAATTAACCATATGCTCTATCTATCTATCATCCATCTCACATTTATAGAAGCTGCCCAAGTTATAGTGACTCTGAGCAGCATCCTGGTTAAAAACTAAATCCCAGATTTTTTAAAATAATCTTAATAAAGGTACAGATATAAAAATGGTTTGGGACACAAGCAAAGCTTTCATGAGAAGTCCCTTTATGCAACATAATAATGAACTCAGAAAGAAGAAGCAAGAGAACACACAAGCTAAAGAAAAGGATAAAAAGAAAAGAAGAGGAATTAAAGAAGTTTCCAGAGAAGATAAATATTTCTCAACAAATTAAGCTTCTATAGTGACAATTAACTATGTTAACACTAACAGACATGGAAATAAAAATGAATTATGCAAAACAAAAAAAATTGAGTTTGCAAATAAACCAGGGAAGTGGTTGGCATACAAATTATGAAAAGAAAAAGAAAAGAAAATGATATTGAAATTACACGAGAGAGATACTCTAATAACAGATAATGTGGTTATGCAAAAAGTATTTCATCAATATTATTCCAATTTATATAAAGGACAAGAAATTTCCCTGGAGAAAATAGATGAATATTTAAAGAAACAAAATTTACCAAAGATTACAGATAAATAGTTTATAAATGGATCCATAACAATAAGGGAAGTTTGTGAAGCTATAAAAAAGACTAAATCAGGAAAGTCCCTGGACTAGATGGGTTACCAGCTTCTTACTATAAATGCTCTGAGGACGAACTTTTACAATCTTTACAAAATACGATGATTTCTATTTTACAGAGGGGAAAGATGCCAGAGATCAGGAAAGAAGCTAATATAGCATTAATACCTAAGGAGGAACAAGATTTGACTTAAAAAGAAAAACTATCAGCTGATATCATTATATAATGACTATAATTTGTTTACAATGATTTTGGCTGAGAGGTTGAAAATAATTTTGCAGAATTTATTCATGAGGATCAATGTGGGTTATTATTTAAAAGAAAGTTAAAGGATAATATAAGAAATTTTGGAATATTTGGAGCAACATAATGAAAAACTTCCAGCTCCAATTCAAGGTACTGGTTTCGACTTTTAAAGCCCTTCATGGCATGGGGCCGGGTTACCTGAGGGACCACCTCTCCCTAATTTCATCTGCCTATCCCATCAGATCTGGCAGAGAAGGCACGCTACAGGTCCCGTCTGCCAGAGAATTACATTTGGCGGGTCCCAGGAGGTGGGCCTTCTCTGCTGTGGTGCCCACCTTGTAGAATCTTGTTCCCCCAGAATAGCTCCATCCCTCTTAACATTCCACAAGTCCCTCAAGACCTGGCTATGTGATCAGGCCTTGGGCTCCCAAGGGACTGGGGAGATTTTGCAATGCCTCCCTTATTAATTGTATCCCCTCCTATTTTTTGTGTTTTTACAGTTTTTTTATTTGTAATTGTTTTTGTGTATTTTTCCTTTTTAATTGTTGTACACTGCCCAGAGTCACCTTGTGTGAGATGGGCGGCTAGAGAAATAGGATAAATAAATAAATAAATAAATACATACATACATACATACAAGCCCCACTGATTTTCTTAGATGCAGAGAAGGCATTTGATAATTTGAACTGGGTCTTCCTGTTTAAAGTTCTGGAAGATATGGATTTTGGACAGAATTTTATAAAATGGGTAAGATCAATTTACACTTCACAGAAAGCACAAATAATTGTCAATGGAATCTAACAAAAACCTGTGAGGTAAAAAAAAAAAAGGAACATGATAGGGATGTCCATTGTCTCCTCTCCTGTTTATTTTAGTTCTTGAAATATTGAATAGAGATATAAGACAAGATGAGAGAATTGTAGGAGTAAAGATTGAAAAAGAAACTTATAAGTTAAGGGCATTTGCTGATGACTTGGTGTTGGTTCTCGAGGGAATACAGACATTAATGGGAAAATTAAAAGAATTTGGTACACTAGCAGGTTTTAAGATTAATAATCAGAAGATGAAGTTAACAAAAAACATGAAAATAGAGGATCAAACAGTACTGATGAAGAAAATGGATTTTAAGATTGAGAAAAAAGTAAAATATCTGGGTATCACCATGACAAATATGAATTGAACATTATTTCAAAATAATTATGTTAAGACATGGAATGAAGTTTAAAAAGTGATGTTAAGATGGGGGAAATTACAACTGTCATTGTTGGGGAGAATTTCTGAGATAAAAACAAATGTTTTGCCTAGAATGATGTTTTTGTTTCAGACAATGCCTGTTTTGACAACTGATGCACCATTTAAACAGTGGCAAAAGGATCTATGTAAGTCTGAATGACAAGGGAAAAAACCACAAGTTAAATATAAGATGTTACAAGATGCAAAAGAAAGAGGAGGATTGGATTTACCTGATTTGAAATTGTATTTTGCAGGTTGCTGTTTGGTTTGGATGAAAAAGTGGGTGCTGTTGAGAAATAGAAGGCTTTTGGAGTTAGAACATGACCTGAGATTTGGGTGGCATGGATATTTGTGGCACGATAAAATTAAGGTTAATGTAGGTTTTAAAAATCACTATGTTAGATGTGCCATACTGAGAATATGGAAGATACAAATCCAGGTTGTGTCCAAAAACACCTTTGTGGTTCTCAGCACAAGTAGCATTTTATAGATAAGAAATAATAGACAAACACAAATGGTTAACATGCCATGAGATACTAAACTTCTGTCAAGGGGAATACAAAATAAAATCAAGAGAACAACTGATGGCAGAAGGACATAGTTTTCAATGGTTTTCCTATTTACAGTTATCAGAAAGATTCAAAGTAAACAAAAGAATTTATGGTACTGAATATTCTAAGACTGACTTTGAAATGGAATTGTGTACAAATGATGAACATGTGATTGCTGAAATGTATAAACTTATTGAAATTTGAAACAGAAGAAGAACAAGTGAAAGAATGTATGATAAAGTGGGCTAAGAAGTTTGGTTATAATTTACAGATGGAACAATGGGAAAACATGTGGTTGAAAGGATTGAAATTTACACTATGTTATAATCTTAAAGAGAATTTTATAAAATGATGTAGTGTTGGTATATGACATCAGAAAAATTATCTAGAATGTATAAAGGTACTTCAGATCTATGTTGGAAATGTGAACAAGAAGGGTCATTTTATCATGCTTGATGCGAGAAGATTTTGGGTTCAAATGCATACACTGATTCAGAGGATTTTAAAGATTAATATCCAACTGAAATCAGAACTGTTGCTCTTGGGACTGATGGATAAACAGTTGGGAAAAGTCATGGAACTCTGTTTTTATATATGATAACTGCAGCAAAATTATTGTATGCACAAAGATGGAAAGATTTGGCAATACTTACAATGGTTGATGAAGATGACAGAACTTGCTGAGATGGCCAAATTGGCCTGTCTAATTAGAGAAAAGACAATATCTATGTTTATTTATGGACGTTTTCAATAAAACAGAAAAAATGAACTTGGTTTTGACAATTAGATAGGATAGATTATAGAAAGAAGCAAGTCATAATTTTAGAGAAGAAGGTAAATCTACAACTGTACTTATTGCTACTATAAAAAAGATCGGAAGCCACTTCCTTATGTCTTTTTTTTTTCTTTTCTATTTTTCTTCTCTCTTTTTTTCTTTTTGCACCTTAGCTTTCTCTTTTATTTCTTCCTTCTTCTTTTTTCCTTCTTGTTTTACTTTCAGTTTGTATTAATTTTTGCTCTTGTTTTTAAAACTTTCAATAAAATTATATTAAAAAAAAAACACAACTGAATCCCAGATGACAATAAGCAGGGGGCCAGACAACCTATACATTATATGATTTCACTGAGGGACACATAATCCCCCTAACCTGGGGCCTGGATAAAAAGCTAGGTTTTCATTTAAAGGACAGCAAGTGATAGGTGCTAATGTGAAACGGAGACAAAGAAATCCATTGTGGATTTTTACCTTGAAATACAATGATCTGGAAACAGAGACTACACCACTGTATGGACAATAGCCATTAAGAGAACAGGTTATTATCCAGTACAGGTAGTCCTCGCTTACTGACTGCCTTGTTTAATGACCATTCAAAGTTACAACAGTGTTAAAAAAAATAGCTTTGCAACCAGTCCTCACATTTATAACTGTCACAGCAACCAGCTTGCAACAAGTAGAGTTAATAGAGAAGGCAGAAGTAAAATCATAAGTCACAGTCATGTGATGTTTTGCTTAGTGACCACGATGCTTTGCTTAATGGCCAAAGGGGAGGGGAGGTCATAAGCCTGTTGCAGTCACATGTTTTTCTGCTTAATGACCTCAGCACATAGTGACTGACTTGCCGGTTCCAATTGTGTTTGCTAAGTGAGGACTAGCTGTATTCTCTGCCTGCAGAGTTTACAAAGCAGCCTTCATAAATAGAATAGTATGTGAATGTAGAATGTGCAGCCATTCAGGAAAAAATGTGTTTTTGGGTTGCACAGGGACACTTGTGTAACACCTGTCAATGCTCACTTAGCACCTGATGCCTATTGCCAAATACCAGACCTACCTTTTGCAGCTGCAGTGCAACCCAAGGTAAACAATTGTTGGGCTTAAAGAGCTCCTTAAGGATGCTGACTACACACCTTCTGTGTGCTTTGAAGGACCTCTGTCTCTTTGAAACTGCAGTGCTGCACAGCCCTAATATGTGATACCTGTGGCACTGATACAAACCAGAGTTACTCTGACTCACATATACCATGTACAAACCAGGCCTTGGATATTTATGGCTGAACATATGAACTGATTTATTGAAAGGCATTCTGTATGATGGGATGTGAAATGATGCAGAAGTCAGCATTCCTGGTCAGTCCAAATGTTCCAGTTATCAAGTGATAGATGAGCATGTGTGAATCAAGTAGCGGGTAGATAAATCTGTCCATTACAGTTTTCCTGTTATAAATGGTTTTCACAAGTATTTCACGAATACCGTCCATATTTTCATTTCCATTTCTCATCTCACATAGTATGACTTTTTTTTTTACTTCAAGATAATAACAGGAAATTGGAGGGTTCCTCAGTGCATCTTACAATAAATATGTGACATAGATAATATGAATAGATAATAATAACTTTAACATGTGGCACACAAAAATCAGATAATTACTCTGAACAACTGATGTTTATTTATTTATTTCTGAATCACATTTATATAGCCACCCATCTCACACAAAGCAAAGCCTTAACACTAGTAACAGAGGTGACTGTGGCCTTGTACTGCTTTTGTCAGATGGATGAATGAAGTCTGGCAGAGTTGTGCGGCAAACTCCAACCCTCTGGGGTGTGCATGCAACATCATAATGCGTAGAGAAAAGAGCAGGGCTTGCATAACCATACTGTGATGCTATTTCTGGCACACACCCCTTGCCTGCCCCCCTTTGTGTCACTGGACAATAATAACACTGATTAATCAATCTTATGTATCGATAAATAGATGATAGATGAAAGACAGACAGACAGACAGACAGATAGTTGGGTGTAATTATCCACCAAACTTATTCTCGGATACATAACCGTAGGATTGCAGCTTTATTCTTTAAACTTATTTCACTCATTACCTTTAAGCACAAACCTGATTGTACTTATTTCCCTATCAGCTATACTTCTAAATCACTCAGAATAGCTTACATTGTTCTCCAAGTGATTTAGAGAGCTTGCTCCATTTGACATCAGTAATAATGACTGGGTGACTAAAATAGTTGTACAGCGGGGTACTGGATAAAAATGGTTGGCTCACATAATATTTGGTTTGCCTTGATTTAATACAAATCAACTTCTTGACATTAAAAAGAATAACCTGAGTGACATCTCAAGCACAAAACCTGAGATTCCCTTATATTTTACTAAATCACTGCCATTGTGTTATGTGATGCAAAAGACTTTCTTTTTGGAGAATCAACTTTTATTAGAATCAGGTCCAAGGGACCATGTACAATGTTAACTTCTAATTTTCACCCATTGAGTTTAAAACTCATTTCCAAACTTATTTTTGCCTTCCCCCCCCCCCCCCCCCACTTCCAAATGGTTTTAAATGCAAGACTGATAAGATGCTTTGGGTGTGCAGACACAAGGACAGGTTCAGATTCTTTCTGGCCTCTCAAGTTCAGCCAGTAGCAAAAACATTTTCAAATGTTCACATATTTTAATTTTAGCTATGCCTCTGAAGACAAAAGAAAATGAAGAATTAAATACTTTCAAGCCAAGAGAGCAATTTGCATAGCAACAGTAACCATGGGGAAGTATTTTAATGACATCACAATGGCATTATAGCAGCAGAAATATATATAAGTAAGGATGAGTTATGAACAGTTATGTTATAATGGTCAAGAGTCTGAGCTACTACAAAGCAAAAATACCTAGTTCCAGTCATATTTTAACCATAAATTGGTTAGATTGAGAAACTCTAAGAAAATGAAGCAAATTGCTGTGGAATAGTTTGGTAATAAGGCAATATTTAACCTATGTACTTAAACAGTCATCTGATCAGGAGTTCTATGCAGATGAATGTGAAGACTGACAGAAAAAAGGAGAAATCTTACCTAACCTTGGTGTATATGTAAGTAATACTGTAGATTAAAATTTTATTTTCTAATAAACAGCATAGAAAAGCAGAAGTTAGCAGAGGAGGGGCAGATCATTCTATTCTTTACACATTTAACTGATTCTCTTTTACTAGCCATCATAGTTATCTGCACCTCAAGTCCTAGATCATACTTGCTCTTTTACCTGGAAAGATTGCATTTGAGTGTCTGGGCATAAAACAGCTTACATTTGTCACGCAAGAAAGAAGAGCGGAGTGTTGACACTTCACTCCAAATCGTCTGATGATTTCACTTCTTGGTTTACATTAGGGATGTGTAAAATAGTCGTAATTGACTTCAGCAAGGTATGGAGATGATGGAACTTGACTTTTTGAAGTATTTTATATCGTCTCAAAGCTTCATCCTACAA
Source organism: Liasis olivaceus (assembly GCA_030867105.1). Classification (NCBI taxonomy): domain Eukaryota; kingdom Metazoa; phylum Chordata; class Lepidosauria; order Squamata; family Pythonidae; genus Liasis; species Liasis olivaceus. The sequence continues at coordinate 84,294,801 of CM061350.1, forward strand.
TTTCATTCACAGGCAGAAGCTTCTATGCACAGACCCTCTTCTTACATTTCCAGCAACTTGACTTTTAGATCTGATTGGAAGTGCCAGAAATTGCCCCGGAAGCACAGCAGATGCAAACTTAGTCATAGCAAAGTACTGCTTAGAAGCTTTGCATATACCTACTTCACAAGGACAATATAGAACTTTGCAAGATTATCACTAACCCTGTTGGTAGGAATGGAGATTTTCATCAGTTGATAGAACTATATGAAAATTAAATTTGGAAATTTGATTTGATGGCATTTTGATCAAATCTCTGAAACCATTTAACACGTTTATATTAATCGCGTAATAGAAATTTCAAAAGTGTTATTTGTTGCAGGTATGTACAAAAACAATCTTTCCCAGATCAAATTAACAGTTTGAACTGAATCAATTATTCAAATCAAAATTTTGAACTGAATAATTTCACATTCAGATGATTCAACATTTTGGATCAACTCAGTTCAGTGGTCTGATTCATACTCCTGTCACCTCCCCTCTTTAACAAACCGATAGATCGAGTAAAACAAGGCAAGATTTTCAGTTATTTTAAAAGTTAATAGTCATTTTCTGTGTTTTGGTTTTGGTTCTTTGTTTACTTTTTTTGGAGGGGGGGAGGTCTTTAGCTTTTGGTTAAATGTTGTCTTCACTCCAGTAGATTTGATTCTAGTAATTCTAAGTAAGGAATTAAAATATTCATGGAAGTTATTGCTTGATTAATCATGGCTTTCCTCTAAACTTGCTGTTGTGGTATATTTTGAAAATGCTGAAAGAGTTATTCTACATGGACCTACAAAGTCTGAGAGCCAATGTAATACAAAGCTGGCATGAGGGAGACGCACATTCTAGTCAATCCTCAGTCATGGAAATTGACATGGTGAATTTGGGCCAGTGACGTTTTCTCAGCCCAACCTTCACAGGGTTGTGGTAGGAAAAAAATGGGATGAGGGAGCACTATGCATGCCATCTTGAGCAAGTGAGTGAAAGAGGGGATAAAAATCCAACAAACAAATGACTCCCATCTACTATCCACCAACATTATTGGACCTTTAGATTCAGTATTTTTCAGTCATTGCTCTTAACAGGGAAATATCATGACATTCATTTTTTCTTATCTGCCTCTGTGAGTCCAGAGAGGTAGAACTGGAACTTCCCCTGATTTTTATCTGTGTCATTAATTACCAGACCATAATCCAAACATTTCTATATGGTTTTCTGCCACCCCTTGCTACACACCTTGGTTGCTGGTAAAGACCCATTAATATGCTTTAGTCTAATTATGAATTGCATTTTTAAGATATTGGGGTTAAAGCCTGGATATTGGGGAAGGTATTTATGGAAAATATCTTACTACAAAACTATGTTGGTCTCTTTTTACTTATTACTATAATAAACATCTTCTGTATCTATTAAGGCCAGTCCTTCGAGTTTAGGAGATCTAAATTTGTTGATTTAATGTTGGTTTAATCAGCTAACATTAAATTAGGCAGAGTACTGTTTTCACTGATGGTCCTCTGAAGCTTAACCACAAGTTTTTTCTGCATACACAACAGATTTTTCAAACTTCATATGGGCAGGGGAGAGTTTAGCACTCATATATTCAAACGTTTCCTACTTGGAAGATTTTGGCATTCCTTGCAAAAACATTCATCTGTTCATGTAAAATGGATTTATTTCTACTTAATCATACCATCACTGTCTGAAAGATAATGTTTAAACAGCATGATGATGCTTCAGACAAGTCTTGATTGGGTAGTTTACCACATATTTAGTATAGGAAGGAAGGAAACTAGTAAAGAATAGTGCAAAAATAGCACTTGGCAAGAAATGCCTTGATTCTTGTTAAAAGATACAAGGAATGGAGATGCCTCCTAGCTCATTGGGCAACTGAGATTACCGTGCAGTGCAGCAGCACTACTAGAAATAGCTGTCTAAATCATGGAGATGCATCAACACATAGAATCAGTCTCCTCAGAAGGATCAGAACTGGATTTTATGCCGTACCTCCCTCTCTTCCCCAATTTGCTCCAGACTATCCTGGGCCTAGTGTCCAAAGATGCCTCCCTACTTAATACCTCTGCAAAATAGCTGGGAATGCTTCAGTACAATATGAGTAACATGCACACAGATGAAGAATTACCCAGCCACATCCACCACTCTGTTGACAGCTTCCTTTATTGACTAGCATTATATCCTATGCATAGCCAGACCCAGGTATAGGTCTGTATATTTTCTTTCCTTTAGGACCATTAAAAAACTTGTAGCCTTTTGTTGTTGTTGTTGTTGTTGTTGTTTAAACCTTTCCTTTGTAAAGAAAGAATCCTTTCAATGATGAATATTTCAACAGTGTCCAATATTTTAAAGAAGAAATATTCACTCCATTTAAAAAATATTTTAAGTTCAAACAGATACATGCACATACACACAAAGCTGTACTTTCAATACATTTCTGGTCTTATGTTTTTCCTGTCCACACAATATAAAGTGGAAACATCAACAACATGACTCTGAAGGACATGCTCTCAGTTAGATTGAAGTCTGTTTGATCACAGAGGCTAACAGGAGAGCAGTTCGCATTGATCTAACATACATGACTTTCCAACTGACCTGTAAGGCTTTATATGGAAGCAATAAGGTTGTTGTGAGTTCCTGCTGAGAACACTGATGCTTCTATTGTTATCTACATCGTTTAGGAGGAGGTTGGAACTGAACAAATACTTCCTACAACTCTGCCCTTAGTGCATGCTGTTAACCTCTTTTTCTTCTAGTTCTTCATTCTACACTAGGGCTGTGAGTACACTCTTTTCCTAGTCCCAAGAGTGCTACATCTGCAGAAATTTTCAATTCAAGAAAATGGAAATGGTGGTTTTTTAATCAAAGAATATGGATGTGCACTGCTGACTCTATAACAGAAATAGGGTGAACGCATGATTCTAAGGAAACTTAGAAACAATTAGTTTTTCATTCTATTTTTCACAATATGCATTCTATTTATGATGGGGAGGACTCGTAAATGTTAACATTTAATAGTACAGTAAATAGCTCTATATGCCTAGGAACTAATATAGGCAATAGATTCCCAGCAGATGCATCTTTAATGAATAATAATAATAATAATAATAATAATAATAATAATAATAATAAAACACTTTTTCATAATTATTAATATTCAGATTGGAGAAAACTGCATGTAAAGCTTTCTTCAATGAAAGAAACAAGAAGTTCAGAAAGAAAAAAATTATACACAGCTGGAACATACGGTATGTATTTGATAGCATGTTGATACATAATTCATATTTGCTGAGCCTTGATCCAGCTGAAGTTAGAGGTCTTCCACATAAAGACACCACTCTCAAAGTGGAGTGAGACAAGTCTTCTTCTGATTACATGATGTCACAACAAGGAACTTGTAATTTTGATATATGGCTATGCCATTGTACCTGTGAATGGGGCAATGCTATTTCAAGGCAGTAAATGTTGCTTTAAAAATAACAATGTATTTGCTGCCTTGTATTTGTGTTAGATTCTAATTGAATAGAATTCTTGGTTTACCCTACCCCTGGCAGTATGCTAGCTTGATTAGTAAAGGAGCCCAAATGCAGCACAAGAAATTTGGAAGCCAAAGGCTATTTGCCACCACTGTAAGCACAGAAACATGGGAAATGTTAACTTGTGTTTGTTTTGTGATGAGGGAGAATAGAGAAGTATTTAGATATGGAATTGAGGGGGCAACATGAAACAGTCATTAGAGCAAGCTAACGAGCACTGATTGGCTGCCTGGTTAATAGATTTCCATTTATTTATTTTATTTTATTTTATTTTATTTTATTTTATTTATTTATTTAATTTCTCACCTGCCTATCTCCCCCCAACGGGGGAACTCTGGGTGACTCACACCGAACATTAAAAACATATATATATATATAAATACATAAAACATCAGTTAAAAGCACTTCTAAACAATTTCTACGCTCAGCTATTGACCAGAAGAGCAAGCTCCTGACTCACAATCCTATAAACATGTGTGTACTCACAGTGTTCTACTGTCAGAATAGATCTGAAAATAATTAAAACGACTTAGTCTCAAGTATATTTTAAAGTGGATTCAGAAGGGTTGGGAGAAGAAAGAGCTGACTGCCTGAGAGAGATCTAACTTTTACTGAAACCAGTGGAGCAAAACCTTTATGATTTATTTAGTTCCCATTATTTTAATTAGCTTTTAGATAGAAATACATTTTGCTTGATTAAGACCACTGTTTGTACATAACATTGTCCTTTAACATACACTCAGAGAGTGAAATTTGATGAAGTTCTTCACTGGCAGAACTGCTTACATCAAAACAGCTAGAAGAGGATGATCTCCCCACCACTATTGCCCAATTTGTAACTCCTATAGGTCAGATCTGGATCAGGCCAGAGATGCTATGCGGGAGGCAGGAAAAGAGGGAAAATCTCATGGGAACAAGTTTAACACCTAATTTCATTTATATGTTCGAAAGCTGCAACCTCATGCCTGGTTACACAGTTTAAGTTACAGTATATTAATAGAAGAATTAAAGCAACACCACTTTGAGTGGGAATGGAGCCAAGATACATTATGGATATAATTACCAAGATTTAAGCATAGTGTTTTGGAAATTTACCTCCCTTTATTGATGTTTATTAAGTGTGAAGCAGATTTAGAATTTTTTTTTAGATTTATTTATTTTGGTCAAAGACCAGCATAGCACTAATAAAGTTACCACTTGAAAAATAAAATTTATAATATGAAATAAAATATTAATAACATAGTAATAAAGATTACAAGGACAAAATTATAGAGTATGCTTACTTGTGAAATATCTATAAGTTTGCATCTATAAACTCAAGATTATAGATTGGTAAATGTAAGAAAAATTAGAAAAGAATACTTTAGTGTAGACTCTATAACTAGGGTAAGGGTAAGGGTGAAACTAAAATCGATGGGGCTAAATAGGTATTGATGGATGCAATTACGATTATTAATATTATATTTTAAATTTTATTTTTCAAGTTGGGAAAGCAGGGAACAGGAAGAAAATAAGGTGATAAAATGTATAAGAGGATAAGATGTATCCAGCCCAAAGTAGGGGAATTTTGGTATGCTGTGCCCCACATATTCAAGCCTTGCTTCTGTTTTCCAGAGCAGCTTTAATATACTATGTTCACCGAGCCACAATGTGGTAAAATAAAATGCCTAAGACAGCAGGCAGATTTCAGAGAGTGTTCCATTAAACCTGCATTGTCCTTTGAATCTCAAGCATAATAGCACTTCTTTGACACAGCAAGCAAGAAAGGTTTGGAAATAAAAATTGCTGTGTTTTGATATTAAAAATATATCTGTTTTGACTCTTGCTGCTTGTCTGGTTACTGGGTTATATTTGCTTAGCATTCTTTCAAATCTCTTCTCAGAGGAACTTCATCATACCTGGAACTGCGAGGTCAGCAAGGCAGTTCTGTTAATTATAATTAAAGGAAAAACTGCTGACGTGGTCTTCTCCTACAGATCTTCCACTGTCAGAAGAAATAATACCAGTCTTACAACCATAGTACATCTTTTTAAAGGAAGGAGTGGGGCATCCTTGCCATTCTTTGGTTCATTTTTCATCCTTTGCATGGAAATGATTTTCTAGAAATTGCACTATTCCAATTTTGGTGCCATAAAACTAATCAGATATATTAATTCAATGTTTCCTATATGGTCTGCCAGGGTAGACTAATGTGCTGAAACACAATTCAAAAATCTTGGAAATAAAATAATGAGACCTTGAAAATCCAAGAACATCCTTCCTGCTGCAACATGCAAGCTTATTAGGGTTCTTCATCTTTAAAATGCTTTACTTTTCACACAAACACAACACACAAGAACAACTTTCACAAAAGTTCCAGATGGGAAAATTTTACATGACCTCCATGCAAATAACAGATGAAGAAGAAACAAGACAGTCCAAAACTTAGGCAGATATTAATGCCATTAGTTCGGGGGTTTATTTTCAGTCTTAAAATGAGATTATATAATGAATATATTAATTAGTGGTGGTGGGTGTAATCAGGTCAGGTTTCAGCTAGCATTCAGAGACAAAAAAATGATGGCTTGTCCCTAATCTTGGGATTAATTAGAATGTTACAGTGAGATTTTCCGGTGTGCTAGCTTATCTGTTCTCAATAATTTACAAAGTCTATATGAATGAATTCAGAATATTTCCAAGACATTCTTGATTTATTGCTATTTTTAAATATCTTCATTGATATTAATGGCACTATAATTATAGGCACTATAATTAACTATATTATATTATATATATATAATATAATATATATATATTATATTATATATATAATATAATATATAACTATATTATATTATATAACTATATTAATGGCACTATAATTATAGGCATGTATATATTTTTATGAGTCCAGAGCTTTAGAGAATTTTAGTCAATTAGTGTTAGCTCTAACTGCCTCCAAATTGACCAACAACTGTGTGTCTTTTTTGCTCAGCCTGCAGGCCTTGCCCCAGCATATTGTGTTATGAATTAATTTCATCCTCAATCTACAGAAAACAAACAAACAATCCAACCAGAAAAACTTCCTAGCTCACCCCTTGCAAGATCCATGTATGTTTACAGTTGTTTGATAAACCTGCAAACAAATAAAAAATCCCTTCAGAGAGGCTGAGAGGTGCTGTGAGGAAAGGTTAATTATAAATAATGTGAACGAATGCCCCTGGATATGGCAGCTTCATGGTGATATAACAGTAAACTTGTATTCAAAACCCTTTCTGAGTGGAGAAATAGATACAGTTGGAATCTGACTAGAGAAATAGACAATCAGCTGCAAAGAAGTATGCACACCAGGACATCAGACATTCCATGAACAAGACACTGAACTTCTATGGAGTGTTGGTAGTGGACACTGATTGGAGCCTTGTTTTCAGAAGGAAATGAAATGTTCAAGGTGAGCACAGGCAACAGAAGGCAAGAGGGCAGTGAAAAAATTAGCTTTTCTTTGTCATCTTGAAAGAGAACTAAAGAAACATCAGTTTTGAGATGAGACAACTTGACAACGTGAAAACATTTATTAGATGTGGAGTTCCATTAGACATGCTGTATGTCTCCAACTGGTTTGAACAAAGAAGTTATTTTATGCACATGGATAAGCCACACATGGTCAACCCCATTTCTTTCAGCCAGACTGAACTTTGCACCATTATTTTCTAGATTGCAGGTATAATTGCATTTCTATCTGCTAGCATCAAGATTTGTTAACAGCCATTTTATATATTATTACTATTCCACTTTCTAAAAATCAAACATTAGTTTTAGATTACTTATAGACATTTCTGATTGAACTTTGCAAAACTAAATCTACAAGTCAAAAGCCTCCTCATACACACTCCCCAGGGATATTGGGTTGTTGCTGGCCTTCTCTATGCTCTTCAAAGGAATACAAGCAATTCAAAAACTCCCACTACAGCCTAAATGTTGCCCCTTCACAGATTGCTTGCCTTTGAAGTGTGGGTTTCCTTGCTATAATTAGAATGACAGATAATGGGATGAAGAACCATTTGCCCAGAACTGTTATCTTTGGATTTATTCTCACAGTACTTCCTGATACTTCCCAACCCTTCTGATTCCAATTTGAAAAATGTCCAAGATTGATATGAACTATTCTGGCCATTTTCAGTTCTATTCAGACATCAGGACTCCATGAGAATATGCATATTTACTTATCTTCTCTTGCTGTCAGAAGTTGAATGAGGAAGCATCTAGAAAAAATAGTTAAAATCAAATGAGGAAGCATCTAGAAAAAATGGTTAAAATCATCCCAGTAATCATGCTATAGAAAATGGAGGATCAGTGTCTTCTTGTAAACAATTTTTCTTGCTTACTATTTGTTTGAAGTTTGATTAAAGCCAGCATATTGAATATTGTAGCAATTTATACACCTCAGATGGCTCTTTGAGGTACAAAGAACGTGCAGTAGCTTTTTGATTTCAACTTGGCCCACTTTGAAAGACTTATACTCTATATCAAAACCAGCTGCATATTTCATTCATTTATTCCATTATAAATTGAACCTTTATTTTCATGATCATCATTCTTGTTGATGTTACAAATTAATATATAGAAAGGATTCTACAAACAAATCATAGCATTTTGGTAAGATAAAAAAATAATTATAATCTCATCCTTAGTGATTTAGGTTTCAAAGTTAAATATCAGTGGTTTGAATTAAGGTCACATTCTAAACTATAGTGATTAGTACTAATTCTTTATCAACAGGCAATGATATAGATTCCTTGTCACCTCTTTCATTTCAAGACCTTGTTACTACAATTCAGTCTATCAAGTAGAGAAGACTTCTGGCCCCAGTGATTTTCTAGCGGATTAGTACAAAAAGCATATTTGGGTTTTAATCACCTGTTGTACTAGAAGTGGAAAGTGAAGGGTGTTTGTTTGTTTGTTTGTTTTTATTTTTTGTCAAATAAATCCCTGTTTTTCTGTTATAATTACACAAGTACTACAATTATTCCTAAACTGAACAAACTTTCTGTCAGGTTCAGCACAAGAACCACAGCGAGACAATCCAGGAACAGCTCAGTTACTTTATTAGCTTACACCTATTAGACAGAATCTTGCCAGACTAACTCTAACCCCCATGACAGCAACTATAACCCTGAATCCCTTAGGGAGGGGCCAGTCTCCTTCTCTTCACTTTCAGATGCTCTGGCTGGGGGCTGAGAAGATGCTTGGAATGTCTCCCCCACTCCCTGTAACCTTGAAGCTCCATTCCAGGATCCTTCTCACTCATGCCTTCCATCACACTTTCCACTATTTGTTCTAATTATAAACCTATTTCCTTAATAGATATAGATGTTAAGATTTTAGCAGCTGTTTTGCCCTATAAATTGAAGTGTGTTCTTCCATCTGTAGTTCACACAGTCTGGATTTATACAAGGCCATCAAATGTCTACAATATTAGATTTTTAACTGATATTCTGGCTTTAAATCAGAATATATAAGATCCAGCAATTTCTTTGGACATCTTTGAATTCTACTAAAGTCTTTAACATGGTTTCTTGGATACTTTGACATAGGTTTTTACTTATTTTGGGTTTCCCCAAAGTTTTATATTTTGGATTGATATAGTTTATTCAGCTTCTAAATCATTATAAATAGTTTGCATTCTCCTTTGTTAAATTAAGGGTACTTGCCAAGAATGTCCTCTTTGTCTCTTAAAAAAAGGCTTTGGAACCTTTTAACTGCATAGTTAGTACTTCTGAAAAAGTAATGGAATTACAGGAAGTGGCAGAGCCAAAAAATTTATTATATGCTGATGATACCTTATGTCTGATAGAGTCTCTATTCCTAATCTCATTTCATTTAACGCATGCATTTGTAGTATCCTGTTTTGTTACTTTATTAATTGCAGTAAATCAAACTTTATGACATTGAACCATATTAATAATTTAGGAAATATAAGGATTGGTTATGTTCTGACTCCTTTGTTAACTTGGTATAAGAATTTCCAGGAATCCTCAGCTGGTAAATTTGAACTAATCTCCTGTTTTGATGCAAAAGAAAACCTAGACAGATGGCATTTAATTCCTTTGAGTATTTATGGTAATATAAATGTTATTAAGATCAATTTAACTCCAAGGTTGATTTACATTTTGAGAAGCCTTTCATTACTTATTATATCATATTATTTGAAATGAATTTACAGGATATTGAATTAATTTTTTTCCCTTTGGTTAGGACAACCTGTGAGACATCATTGCACAAATTACAATTGCTACTGAAGTGGTTTTAACTTGCCACATTTTCAGACTTATCACTGAACATTTGTCCTAGCTTTAGTTACAGCTGAAATAAGAAACATTAGAATACATCTCTTTTTTAGGCTCACCTTGAGAGATTATTTGACTCCCCTTATATCCCTGACAAGTATTGGAATCCTTATTTGTAAACCTGGTATCTGAAGACATATATGGAACATACTGACCCATGAAAAGTTGATGAGGTATACAAGCAGTGTTTATATCTGATTTTAGGGGCAGGGATACATTGGGCCCCTCTAAATATTTTTCATACTCTTCTTCCTTCCAACATTCCAAACTGACATTTCAAAATCATTTTTAATCTCGATAGCATGCCTAAAAAATAAAAGGGGTTTTTTTCTAGCAATGTTTCAGAGGTAAGGATTCTTTTTCTTTGCTAATAATGATGTTCTGGATTGGAGATGCTCTGAGCAAAGTCAGTGCTTGTCTTCCTTTTCAATAATAATGCAAATAAAATACGAAATATATTATAGGTTTATATCGAAATGAATAACTACCAGTTCATAGCAGCCTCAGCAAAATCTCTAAGAATACAAAAGTGATAATCCAAAAAATATAATTATATTTTAATTAGGTGTCTGGGGAACACTCATGATTAGCTTCAATCATGAGCTTCACCTCACAGAGGTGCAATGGTCTATTTTCATGCAATAAAACACATTGGTTGTTAAGGAGCATGGTGCATGATCATTATTAATGGATAACTTGTAACTTTTCATTTGGCACAGTTTCTAATTTCTTAACCTTGAATCACTTTTCATTCTAAATTTCATCCTATTTTTTTCAGGTTTTCATTAAACGTTCACATAAAAATAAATGTACTGGTATGCACGCAGATAGATAGTGTGTCTTTTCTAATATGCATATTTTAGAAAGCAGTTCTCTCTAATATAATGTTTTATACTTTACATTATGTTCAATATAACGTTTTAATTCAACTGTTGTTCTTAATATGCATAGCCTCAGGTACATTTATTTTTTTCAGTTGAAGAGTAAACATTCTAGACTAGAAGTATATTTCAGGAAGTAGCAAGGCAAATCAAACTAATTTCTCCATTCTCCATTAATCCATTCCAAACTGATGAGGAGTCACCTGTTATAATCACACTGGGGGAAAGACCTTGGGATTATTGGTGAGTATCACTTTAAAGGAATTGAAAGAGGACTGGGCCAAAATCATGCAGTGCAAGTTCTACATAGGACAAGTAAGCAAATGAGACATAGGTCAATAATCTTTATACTTATCTCCAGTCAATCACTCCAATCTCATCTCTTCCAGAATAGGGTTCTGATTAGCCTTTATGATCCTCTAATACTTGAATTTTCAGCTCCAGTCAACAGAGACACCTTTCCACACCATAGCATGCTCCTTTCTATCCAGTGCACTGAATTATGACTATTATTACATTTTAGTCAAATGATTAAAGTTTGATTTTTTCTAAAATAATATGTACTTCAGTAGGGTTCCTATTTCATTCTGATTTTAGTATAGATTCACCTGGCATTCCCATTTAATTGACATATTCCACAAAGAATTGCTATATCTCTCATCTTTTTTGCACTTACTTCTTCATTCAAGGAATTTAGTGTGCTACTACATGGGAATTTACATTGCTACAGCATCACACATGATTATAAACAGGTTTTAGTGAATTCTTCACTAATACTGTTTCCTGGCAATTACTAAAGAGTCTATAGTCACCAAATGTCTCAACTGCTTCTCTATCTCACATGCCACTTTGCAATTCTGCATAATGCAAAAGGCAAATCCAAAACTCTGCCAAGGTTTCTCCCATTATATTATTTTTCAATGTTTGTTTGTTTAGCATTCCACATTAGGAAGAACTATTACTGAACGCTTGCACAACACATTTTGGATATTCTATAAAGGTATTGCTTAATTATTCATTTTATAAACTTAAGTGTAAAATAATAATCATAATCATAATGTCTTCTTCTTCTTCTTCTTCTTCTTCTTCTTCTTCTTCTTCTTCTTCTTCTTCTTCTTCTTCTTCTTCTTCTCCTCCTCCTCCTCCTCCTCCTCCTCCTCCTCCTCCTCCTCCTCCTCCTCCATTTGTAGAGTGCTTTCAAGAGTACAAAGCACTTCATATGCATTAGCTTGTTATAATCTTTACTCTAATAACTGTTCTTGTTTTGAACTCTTCAAATTATTATAATGAATCATACATGCACTATGATAACCAAGTTTATATAAATGTTTTTCTCAATTCTGTAATTGAAGTAGCCTCAGAGCATCATTTTAAGAGGAACTAAAATGAGTTTAACAATGCTGTACAGTACAGTATTGCATCTATGTCAAGAACAACAAGCATAACTCCAGAGGGGTTCCATTAAAGGAAAACAAAGGCATCAAAGCCCAGGCAAGAAATAACAAATAGCAGTCATAACTTCTATTATTATGGCATGATCAATTCTTTATATTCCTATTAAAACTGATAGTCGTAATCAACATCAGTAACCTTCTGGCAAGCAGGAATGAAAAATCAAAATAAAGCAGAGACTGCAACCTTATACAAATTTCTCTGGGAGTAAATCTTGCCAGACATAGAATTTATTTCAGAGCACATGGGTGTAGAAGTGCACACTCAGCCCTACAAGATGCTTACCAACCTCCACTATTTCAGAATTACCTTTCTAATATCAAAATATTTTACCTGAAAGTTAGCACTCACTGAATTAGGGACTGCTTAGATGAATGTGAGCATTTATTGTTGTAGAATGCTCAACTGTTACGAAACATGTGATATTCCAATAAAGAACAAAAGACCTGATATGGGGGGTTTTCTGCAGTGGTCTCAAGGGCTAGTTTTCTAGAATTATTCACATGCTTTTAACAAGAGAGAGAGAATGGAGCAAGGAACAGGTAAATACACTGAACTTGCTCAGCAGTGACTGGAAAATTACTTGTCATAGCCACCTCCTAGAAGGAAAATCAATTCACAATTCTTCTCATCTACCTCTAGTTAATGCCACCAATTCCAGTGTTAAAAAGATAATTTATATGGATAATAAGAATTTTTTAAAAGGACATTTTAAAAAGAATATTTGCATACCGCTACATAAAAAAGGAAGAAAATGAATGTTTAAAGTGGATTAATTTGTCCATTGTACCATTAGATGGATACAGATAATTGGGTCATTATGGTTCCAGTGTATGGAATGTTGGGGAAAATCCCAGAAACTGTTACTAAAAATGTTTGCTAATAAAATAGAATGTAGAAGGAAGATACTTGGAAAACAAGATAAGGAAAGCACGCTGAGCTGAGTCCTTGAATTATTTCCAACCCCTTAATGGCAGCACCATTCTGGATAACATGGCCAGGAGGGAGGGGCTTAAGAATGAACAGTCAGCAACTTTCTGAAGCATAGCCCAAATGTCTTCGAGGTACGCATTTTGGATTTATTTTTTTCCTGCGCAGAATCCAGCCAGATCAGCCCCATTTGCAAACTCAGTCTTTCTTTGAATGGTGTCTCCTACCACACCAAATTATTTTCTGTTCTGTTCTGTTTGGGGAGAGTCATCCTGCTGATAGACAGATAGGCAGACAGAATCCTAAACCCCATTGCATAATTTCTTTCCATATTTTAATTGGATTCGAAAGAATGGGAACAAAGAACAGAAAGGAATTCCGGAGAGGTAGAGCAAACTATTTGGAAAGGAATAAAAGGGGAGGATAAGCAACATAATCTACCCAAAGAGAATGCAGCAAAGGAGATGGCTACGAGGAGCAGATGGGACTGCACAGTACCTAGAGAGCAGCCCCAGGCAGCTACAGTCAACAATTAGCTTTTATCATCCAGGACTCTCTGTGTGTGTGCAGATACCATATGAAATTACGGTCATTAGCAAGGAACAAAAGGATAATCATAAAGACTGGAAGATGGAAATCTGGGGGAGGAGGGGTTAGCATTGATATATGAGTTTTGCTGATATTTCTCCTTCCTCAGTGAAGTCCCTTCTTATCCGCTGATTGCTTCGTATTCCTTTCTTTAAAGAAGAATGCGGCCTGTGAGATGCATAATATTCTAGAAAACAAATCCAAGTGTCCTTATGACTTTGAAGTGTATCGCACTGACCTTTTGCTCCTATTTCTTTGTCATACTCAAAGAGCAGAAATGGTTAGTCTTCTCATTCACATGTATTTATACTAATACTCTGCAAGGAATGTGCAACCTGCTTTGGGATCTGATCCTTGTTTTCTCAGAGTAGCCAAACCCACTTTTGGCCAAACCAGGCCAATGTTTCTCAACCTTGGCAACTTTAAGATATGTGGACTTCAACTTCCAGAATTCCCTAGCTAGCATGCTGGCTGGGGAATTCTGGGAGTTGAACTCCACACATCTTAAAGTTGCTAATGTTGAGAAATACTGAACTAGGCTATAGTTCTTCCTGACTTGCTGCTGATTCTTGACCATTATTCAGGATATGGAGTTTGCTTTTCCTATTATCTAGCATTCGGAAAGTTAACTATGTAGCCATAACCTTTTTCGTTTTGCAAGAATACAAATCAGTGCAAGGCTTTTTAACTGCATACCTTCAAAATCTGTTGTTATTTTAATGCACTCAAAAAGCTGAGTCAGGATGAAATGAAAGTTATGAAGAAATGGATCCTATAATGAGGAATATTTGTGGTAAACATCAAGTAGACATATAGTTTGTTTGTTTGTTTGTTTGTTTTATGAAAACAAAGTGAATCATTTCCCTCTTTTTCTTCATCTGTATGAAAGTTTAATGGTCTTTAAATAGGGTTTAAAGAACTTTTTTATTTGATTAGTGTAGGGCCTGTTTAGTGTAGGGCCAGCTGAACAACAACAAAGCTCTTATTAATCTTGACAATTCCTAGATTAATACCTGTTTTATTTTAATTATGGATGTATATGTGCTTGCTTATATCTCTGGCTGTTATTTTAAATAAGTATGGTTGTTACACTTGGTTTGTTTTAGCATTTATATTTATTTACAAGAGGAATTGTACTTTCAGACTTGCAGGATTCTGTTGATGTAGCTTTACAATACAGTAGAATTAGCTTGTTTCCTGTCTGGTCTACCTGGTAAGGCTGACATCAATCTTGCAAATCTGAAAGTACAATTCTCCTGCCATCTCCTTTACAGCCAGAGAAACTAGGGAGGGTCCATTCTGAGCCTCTTGCCCTGCCCACTATCCAGCTGTGGGCTACGCTGTCTCTTATCTGACCATTCCTTAGGCAACATCTCTTCGCCCCATCTCCCAACAACTTTCCCACATATCATTACATCATTTAAAAAAAACTTTTGCCCTGATTAGGGTATACTGTCTTCCTTTCTATCCAGTATACTGAGTTCCTGAACTATATACTGGGGTTGAAGCTTAATGGATGATTTTGAATGAGGGCCAGAGCAAATTAGATATTCATCCTGCCCCAAGTGAGTTAAAAAAACACACCCAACTGGCCCATTCCATTCTGGGCCTGAATGCATATGGAGTCAGGACACAGCCCTAATTTACATTTTTATTACCTTTTAGCCATCTCAGACTTTCATGCTGTTTGTTTGCATCAGGCTGAAATGCTACTCTGATAATACAAATTTCTCTGCACACTTTTAGTGATGTAACAAAACATTATCTGTTGCCATGGTAATAACCAGCAGCAGGAGCCAAAATAATTAATACAGGTGTGGATAGCTATGCTCAGTGTGCTTTCATTTCATTTCCAGCTAGTTCAGGTATAATCCTTTATTTTTTTAATATACAAAAAGATTTCTTGTTAATACATTCAGACAACTATGTGAAATGCTAAAGAAACCATACGCCCTGGAGAGTCTCTTAAATACTCTTTGGGTTTGTACATGTCAAAATATAAAAACCTTTAGAAAGCATTGTTTCTGTGGCATTGAAGCAAGGAAGGAGAGAAGAAATGCTAACTGTGGGTTTGAAATTGTTATATAGGATTCGTCTTATTAGAACCAAGAGATAAAACAGAGACAATATTCTTCTGTTTCTTCACATATTGTTAGAAAGTGGACCCACTTATGCCCACTACTGAGAGCATGTTCTAGAGCTGTGGATTAAATTTGATCAAACTTTGGATTCTCAGGCAGAATAAAATAATTCAGACCAGTCAGCCTTTTCCCCAGGATGGAGCAAAAAAACCTGATTTTGAGCCTCAGCAAAGCTACTGCTCCAATATATTTCTTTGTGGACTCTAGACACTACAAAGGATGGTGGTCAGCTACACATGGATTTTCATAATTCATGAAAAACAATCATAGTGCAAGATGAAAGATGAAGGAATTTTGGATTTCAGTGACCAACACCTTTGTTCTCACCTAAGAATCAAACCAACATTGGTCATCCAAACCACAATGTCATGGATTGGGGGTGGGGAGAGAAATTGTTAGTTCTACCATCTGATCCAAATGCCTCTGCTTCACCCTTGCTAGTCTATGATATTGAACAGCTATGGAATGGCTAATTATTTCATGTGGCTAGTCCATCATTTATTTTGTCTGTAGTCCAATTTAGAAGCGCCATCCCAATTTCTCAACACCATGGTCTGTACAATTAGATAGAAAACAACCAACGAATTGTTATACTCCAGTAATCTGAATAAACACTTTTCTCGTATTATTGTAAGACACATCATTGTTTCTTACGAACAGCTCTTCCCTTTGTAGGTAGGCTTCTCATGCTATTTTAGAATAATAATGATAAAATTATAATGAGAATGAGAATAGCATTTTAAGGTCCTTAAATCCTTAAATTTCTTTGACATTTGTTGGGCTTTATGTGCCCAAAAAGGTTTAGATTGCTTGAAAATTGCTACCATATCTGATGAATAGTAAATAAATAACAGTCAATGTGCTTTTCCCATTGTGAGTGAAGACTTGTTTTCCAATATTTGCTCACAATCTATGAACTGAATTTTTATCTTTGAATGGACTATACTAAGCTGGGCCATGTCCAAAGCTCTGAAACAGAACTACTTTCCTCCTAAACCAGACAAAGTGGTCTCTGCAACCTCCTGAAATCCACTTACTCTGTCTGTCAAATTTGATGACCTTTTTCTCCTTCAGGAAGAGAAAGAAAACACACTTATATGAATTGGACATAAGAAAAAATATATATGTACATAGAACCCATTTCATGCATCACTTATTTATTACTTGGGGACTGTGGCTTTCTGTTTTTCATTCAAACAGAATAAATCCCAAAGTTTGTAAATATATAAAATAGCCTTAATCTTTATTCTTATTCTTTAGTGCTGTGGTATAAAGAGGGATCATATTGGTTGTTAACCAGATTTGTGCATTCAGTGCACTCGGTCTGCTTGGGTGGTTGTTTCTGTAGGTTTTCTTGATAGTAAAGTTTAAAAGAAAACAAGTAAATCACTGCATATATTCTAGGTTTTGTTTTTGTTTCTGTTTTTTACTGCTGTACACTAAGATTAGCCTTGTTTAATCAAAGGTCATCTAATCCAATATTGTTAGTCAGAAGGCTCATGATATCTAAGGCTAGGCTATGAATCTGGGTTGTTGTCCAATGACTTATTTTCCCAACTGTAATTTCGTTGCATTGCATTTCTGTATGATCCATTTTGTTTGGTTTTAGATGTGCATTTGTGGGCATATTTCTTTGACTCTTTGCTCTTTTGAATGCACACTTCTATTCTTTTTAAGCAGTAATTTCCTGAACATATTTTGCACATTATTTTTCATTAATATGCATATATTTATGAATATTTCCCCAAACTATTCATTTTATGCACATTTTAGGATTGAAAAACTGCTCCGCAAAATTCAGAAAAGTATAATTGCACTTGGATGCTCATGCTGACCCATGTAGTATGAATTAGGTAAGATTAATTTCAAGAGTCAACTCAACCATTTTCCCTTCAATTCTTAGGTGGTTCTACTTTGATTCAGGTCAGCATTGCCTATGTTACTGTCCCTTAATTATCATAATTGGTACATTACAGATGCATTTTTAATTAATTTCTATATGCCTCTTTTTAAAACAATTTACACATGCTACTGCCACCACATCTAATAACTAATTCCATGTCTTCATTATATTATTTTTTTTATAATCCAGATGGTGGCAGTCTGACTTCCAAACTTGCACCTGCATGGATTTGTGATACATTCTGATCACAGAAAGCATTTGTGACAACCCCAAAGTGGCAGGAGTAATGTCCATTGAAGTGAAAGTGCTTTTATTTAAAAGAGAATATGAGTTTTCAATTGATTTTTTTTTTTTTTGCACTTTGTCATCCATCAAAACCAATGACTGAAACTTATTTCTCTCCCAAGCTTTTCTAGGACTGAACTGTTTAGGGATTGTGAATGAACTTGACAGAAATAAAGAACAAAATTAAACATGTATATTGAATATTTTGTTAGAAAACCTACATATTATTTGTGTTTGTTTGTTTGTACCCCGGCTTAAGAACAATGCAGAAAAACAAAGTGTGAAATAAGAAAAAGACTTTCCACAATTTATTTCTGGAGCTTTGGTATGAATTCAAATAGTTTGCATACTTGTCCAGGAGATTAACATAACAGCGAGAATTGATTGATATCCTCTCCTCTGAGTAGTTCCTGTGCCAGCAAGTTACAATGACTCTCTGCCAGAATATTCCTTTTTGCCTGTTAAAAAAAAACCCAGGTCCTGATCTCATCATATACTTTAAACAAAAAATGTTCTTTAGATAATACTGATCACTCCTAATTTAATTACTGCTTTCCATCACTGACTCCCAACCAGCATCACACAAATATATGATAGGTAGGAAGAAACAGGAAGTGACTTTGCAAATTTCACATGGCTGTTCTGATATGGTGCTGGAGATGGCAATTTAATATGGCTGGCTTTGGCTCCCCTTATTGATATATGCCTAAGCAAGCATCACCTCCTCTGTAAAATGTTGTTTCTGATGCACTATAGCTTGAAGCCCGTAGATGTAACTATTACATCTCTGTAATCCGCATTTCTGAGTTTAAATTGAGATTTGGTCATAAAGGCAGCTGGACGCTCGGGGTACACACGCAGTCCTCACATAGCAAATGTCCCCTTCAATCTGATTATACCTTTCTTTGTCCACTGGAAAGGAAATAATAGATTATTTACCCAACCTAGTCATTTTTCTAATTATTCTTTCTCTCTTTGAGAAACATGCCCTTTTTCTGTCAAAACAAAAGCTGAGAGAAAACAAAAATATTGATAGATGGAACAGGGATGAGGCCCATTTAGGCCATGACATAACTGGGTGCTGAAAAACATCAGTGGGGTTTGATTGAAAATAAAACATCAGTAAATTAAAATACTCATAAGTGTGGTACTGAATGGCTGGATAGGTTTTATACAAATTTTGTGCATATTTTATATGTTCTTTCAGTTGCCACAGGCTTTTTCCTTTAACATAGATTTGGCAGCGGCTCTTTCCTTCATCTGTTTTTTCAGGATCCCTTTTCTCTCACATATAATCTGGTACAAATCCCTAATATTGTCTGAATATTAGCTTTGATGAAGGGATTATTGTCCCCGAAACTAACAATCCTGCTTCAGCTGCTAAATTCCAAGCAATTATTTTCACCTTTGATAAATAAAGTCAGTTCACAGAATCAGACTACTGAGCTTTAATATTTAATATTAACAGTTCATTTGGACTGTTAATGTTATTTAGCTAAAAAAAAGCAAGAATGCATGCTAAATGCAAAAGAAAGTAACATAATTTGCAACCAAAAGAATCTCTTTGAAAGCCTATACCAGCATATAATCTCTTTGAAGGTTTAATTTCCAAGATTTTGTTTGGTTCAGTGTATATACAATGTATTTTTCTTTTTTTAACATAGAAACCACAGGAGAATATTCTTAAATTAAAGCAACTCTTTAACCCTATCATATCACAACTTTTAACTGCTATTATTCCCTCATTAGGACAAAAGAAAATATTTCATATGGGATCAAAAGTCCTTTTTAACAGCAGGGTCCCTGCTGTGAGATGGGCAGCTCGATATACATATAAACAAGCAAACAAACTTCATCCCAGCTAGATGTCTGAAAAAGCTCCCATAAGTCACAATTGTCTGAACCTATTACAGGTAGTCCTCAATTAGCCACCACTCATTCAGCAACCATTCAAAGTTACAATGGCGCTGAACAAGGAGACTTATGGCCAGTTCTCGAAGTTGTGGCCGTCACAGTGTCCCTGCGGTGATTGCGATTTGAGCACTTGGCAACATGTACACAATTATGATGGTCCCAGCATCCCACGGTCACATGATTGCCATTTGTGACCTTCATTGCTGGCTTCCGACAAGCAAAGCCAATAGGGAAGCTGGCATGAAATTGCAAATCATGGTCACATGATGTCATGCTTAAAAACTGCACAATTTGCTTAATGACCGCAACTGGAATTGCTGTTGTAAGTCGGCATGGTTGTGTGATTTTTCACTTTATGATCGCATTGCTTAGCAATGGAGTTCACTGTCCCAGTTATAGTTGTTAACCAAGGACTACCTGTATCTAGCATGCAGGGATATATTTCCTCTAAATTTGGAGGTTTACTATTATGAATAATAACCACTGGTTAACCTGTCTTCCATGAATTCATCCATTTCAAAAATCAATCAACATGTATTCATTAATACATGAATACTGTAAGTAGATGGATATACATTTGTCCATTTGCAAAATTTAAAAAATACATAGCAACGTAACACAGTCATATGATATTTTAGAAAGTGTCTAGGAAGAACCATCTACTCTTTCAAGAACCAGTCCTTCAAGCTTTCTAAAAATAAAGGAAATTAGAAGAGGTACCTCATATTTTTAGAAAAATACAACTACCTGAAACCACAAAAGTCTTGACTATACCCACTAGAAACTCCAAAGTTTGTTGGAGGCCAAAAAAAAAAAAAAAAGTGGTGTTCTCTGTCCAAAAAAACTACAAGTTACATGGATGTTGATTTTAAATGGAACACTTGACATGCAACAATGTGAATATCCATGGAAGTAAAACAGCAAATTTACAGTCAACATTACACTTAGAGAAAATTGGTATTTGACGTTGCATTAGTGGTATATTACCCCAGGATTGATTGCCAAAATAGACAATTCATTGTCTAAAAATGCGAAAAGCAAGGGTGAAAGGGAAAGATATAAGCAACTGAATGCAGATTTCCAGAGAATAGCAAGGAGAGATAAGAAGGCCTTCTTAAATGAACAATGCAAAGAAATTGAAGAAAACAATAGAATGGGGAAGACTAGAGATCTCTTCAAGAAAATTGGAGATATCAAAGGAACGTTTAGTGCAAAGATGGGCATGATAAAGGACAAAAAAGGCAGGGACCTAACAGAAGCAGAAGAGATTAAGAAGAGGTGGCAAGAATACACAGAAGAACTATACAAGAAAGATCTTAATGTCCCTGATGTCCATGCTGGTGTGGTCACTGACCCTGAGCCAGACATCCTAGAGAGTGAAGTCAAGTGGGCCTTAGGAAGCATTGCTAACAACAAAGCTAGTGGAGATGACAGTATTCCAGCTGAGTTATTTAAAATACTAAAAGACGATGCTGTTAAAGTGCTGCACTCAATATGCCAGCAAGTTTGGAAAACGCAACAGTGGCCACAGGATTGGAAAAGGTCAGTTTACGTTCCAATTCCAAAGAAGGGCAATGCCAAAGAATGCTCAAACTATCGCACAATTGCACTCATTTCACATGCTAGCAAGGTTATGCTCAAAATCCTACAAGCTAGGCTTCAGCAGTACGTGAACCGAGAACTACCGGATGTACAAGCTGGGTTTCGAAGAGGCAGAGGAACTAGAGATCAAATTGCCAACATTCGCTGGATCATGGAGAAAGCACGAGAGTTCCAGAAAAGCATCTACTTCTGCTTCATTGACTATGCAAAAGCCTTTGATTGTGTGGATCACAACAAACTGTGGCAAATTCTTAAAGAGATGGGGATACCAGACCACCTTACCTGTCTCCTGAGAAATCTGTATGCGGGCCAAGAAGCAACAGTTAGAACCGGTCATGGAACAACCGATTGGTTCAAAATAGGGAAAGGAGTACGACAAGGCTGTATACTGTCCCCCTGCTTATTTAACCTATATGCAGAGTACATCATGAGAAATGCCAGGCTGGAAGAATCACAAGCCGGAATTAAGATTGCAGGGAGAAACATCAATAACCTCAGATATGCAGACGATACCACCCTAATGGCAGAAAGTGAAGAAGAACTAAAGAGCCTCTTGATGAGGGTGAAAGAGGAGAGTGCGAAAGCTGGCTTGAAACTCAACATTAAAAAAACTAAGATCATGGCATCTGGACCCATCAATCCCTGGCAAATAGAAGGGGTAGAAATGGAAGCAGTAACAGACTTCATTTATTTGGGCTCCAAGATCACCGCAGACGGAGACTGCAGCCATGAAATTAAAAGACGCTTGCTCCTTGGGAGGAAAGCTATGGCAAACCTAGATAGCATATTAAAAAGCAGAGACGTCACCTTGCCGACAAAGATCCGCATAGTCAAAGCTATGGTTTTTCCAGTAGTAATGTATGGCTGTGAGAGCTGGACCATAAAGAAGGCTGAACGCCGAAGAATTGATGCCTTTGAACTGTGGTGCTGGAGAAGACTCTTAAGAGTCCCCTGGACTGCTAGGAGGTCAAACCAGTCAATCTTAAAGGAAATCAACTCTGATTGCTCATTGGAAGGATTGATAATGAAGCTCAAGCTCAGATACTTTGGTCACCTAATGCGAAGAGAGGACTCTTTGGAAAAGACCCTGATGCTGGGAAAGATGGAAGGCAAAAGGAGAAGAGGACGGCAGAGGATGAGATGGCTAGATAGCATCACTGAAGCAATGAGCATGAAATTGAGCAAACTCAGGGAGGCAGTGAAAGACAGGAAGGCCTGGCGCAATATGGTTCATGGGGTCACGAAGAGTCGGACACGACTTAACGACTAAACAACAACAACAACAACACAATTATGATGGTCCCAGCATCCCACGGTCACATGATTGCCATTTGTGACCTTCATTGCTGGCTTCCGACAAGCAAAGCCAATAGGGAAGCTGGCATGAAATTGCAAATCATGGTCACATGATGTCATGCTTAAAAACTGCACAATTTGCTTAATGACCGCAACTGGAATTGCTGTTGTAAGTCGGCATGGTTGTGTGATTTTTCACTTTATGATCGCATTGCTTAGCAATGGAGTTCACTGTCCCAGTTATAGTTGTTAACCAAGGACTACCTGTATCTAGCATGCAGGGATATATTTCCTCTAAATTTGGAGGTTTACTATTATGAATAATAACCACTGGTTAACCTGTCTTCCATGAATTCATCCATTTCAAAAATCAATCAACATGTATTCATTAATACATGAATACTGTAAGTAGATGGATATACATTTGTCCATTTGCAAAATTTAAAAAATACATAGCAACGTAACACAGTCATATGATATTTTAGAAAGTGTCTAGGAAGAACCATCTACTCTTTCAAGAACCAGTCCTTCAAGCTTTCTAAAAATAAAGGAAATTAGAAGAGGTACCTCATATTTTTAGAAAAATACAACTACCTGAAACCACAAAAGTCTTGACTATACCCACTAGAAACTCCAAAGTTTGTTGGAGGCCAAAAAAAAAAAAAAAAGTGGTGTTCTCTGTCCAAAAAAACTACAAGTTACATGGATGTTGATTTTAAATGGAACACTTGACATGCAACAATGTGAATATCCATGGAAGTAAAACAGCAAATTTACAGTCAACATTACACTTAGAGAAAATTGGTATTTGACGTTGCATTAGTGGTATATTACCCCAGGATTGATTGCCAAAATAGACAATTCATTGTCTAAAAATTGTTGGAAATCTAATAATCAGGTTGGATCATTTTTTTTTTTAATATTTGGTAGCCATGTTGTAAAGCCCAACAATTCTAGGAAATGATTTATAATAGAAAGTAATACATTTTAAAGGTGTTTTTTTTTTTTTCTGTTCAGCCTGTTACATTCTTTTATTGAATATGTCTAAACCTTATATTCCACAAAGTAAACACTGAACTAGCTTTGTAGAACAGCTGCTAAGGTTCTCTATGCTTCTTACTGGAAATTACTTTTGTAGAAGAACAGCAAGCTAAGTTATGGAAGTATGCCTTGGTGTCAAAATTAACTTCATATGTGAAAAGCAAATCAGATACAGAATTTAACTTAATGTGGAAATAATTTTGGATTATAATTTTATAAATGGGTACATAGCATATACAAAGTTTGGGTTTTCTCTAACATACGATTATAATTTTTAATGGCTTGTGCAATTTGCCAAGTTTCTTATATCAGGCAGAAATTATTATAATGTCTTTATTTCAATGTATAACTTATAATTTGAGTTATATTGGTTATAGTTGATAATTGTAATAACCTGAAGTTAATATTGCCTTATTTTAGTATTGACATCAAATGCCTCCATGGACGTATACAGCTAGCATACCAGGAGAAAGTTTTCCCCTTACATTCAATGTACACTGAATGAAAGAAGAGGACAATTTTATATTTCGGTCTGTAAAAAGCTGTACTAGCCAGGGAACATTTTAGGCAGGCACTACCACATGATGATAATGTATGGAGAAGATCCAGTGCTAACTTTCTGCACTGTAAAGCAACAGTGGAAGTTATAATAATCCAAGCATACAATGACAGCTCTATACCTTGTCCATGATGAAATAAACATCTTTTCAGCACTTTTATATTTGCTTAAAGCTAGTTTTTAAACTACAATATATTGCTGGCAAGTATCTGGTTCTTTACTTTCAGAGAGACTTCTGTCCTGTAACCATGATAGCACAAAGTCCTCATTTTTCTTTTCAGATACTTTCACACTTAATAATAATGGCACTAGTTTGCTTCATATGGTTAGAACTCAGATAATGCAGAGAAGATTATTCACAAGAGACTTAAATGATGGATTAGTAAGGGATGTGAGCTAACTCTGATAAAAACAAGCAATATTGGCAAAGAAATACAAAATCCATCAAACTAATTCAGTTGAATTAAAATAGCTATATTTTAGTACTTGCCAAAATAAAGGAATGCAATTTCAAAGAGTGAAAAAAAATTCCTCCTATTCTTTACATGTATTAAAAAGAAAGAAAAGAATAAAGCTGTTTAATTAATACCAAATGACATAACTGAACCAAATCAAAATACTTTAGTCCTTCAACTTTCAAAGGCAAAGCTCTTCATCATTTAGAACATCAATCAGTTGGAGAAAGTTGTTTAGCTCTGGCAGGTTTATTTCATAACTAGCTGCCAAGTTGAATATTTAAGAGATCAGTCCCCAGTCCAGTGTTTTAATCATAATACTAAACTGAGGAGTGTGGCTGGGAGACAACAGGATCATCCCCACTACCCTTGTTCTTGACTTCCATGCATTGATCCAGTCTTTTGCATAGAGAAAGAGTGCACAATATTTTCCAAGCCAAGGACTGCACTAGACTAAGTCCAGGTACCTCAGAAACCAGATTTCAAAAAGTGGCACAGCTAGAATAAAAATGAGTTCTACTCATTCAAGAAGAACAGTTGGTTCAGACTTCTAGGTAAGGAAAATGATGAACTAGATGTCTCCAAAAGAGCGGAGATGACAACACGGTGACAACCAACAGACCGGCAGCAAGCTTGGTCCAACAGAACCTCTCCAGACATGGAGAGCATAAGAGATTGCCCGCTTATGCTCTGGGCAGCTGCTCCTCACAAGGAGATTGCAGAACAGTGGTCACCCGATGGGTCTGAGCACCATGAAACAAGGGGAGCCACCAAGCTCTCAGCCATGGTGGAGTCTTTAAGGACACTGGGTTCGTCCACCTCACTTTCTAATCACTTTTGGATTTACAGTCATTTTACAGTTAAAAGAGGTCTTCCAAACAAGTTTAAAAAACTACTGGTGAGTAAAACATCATCCCAAAATAGAAGAAAAGCTAATTAACAGTTTCAAGAATGTAAAGAATATAAAACAAATGACAAAAACCTAAATAAGAATTTAATCTAAGAAAGTTTTAAATGGATTAATGGACCAGACGATTTTAGAATATTGAGACTCTTGTTAAGACTTTTGAAAAACTGTGTAAATGAAACAATACTTCTGCGGGAACACAATTTGTCTATTAGGAAAGAGATCATTGGTTGAAAGTTGAAAATAAAACAACAAAGAAACTTGAGACTTTGTGAATATAGAAATGGGACACCACAGGAGAGTAAAGTTTCAGGCAGGAAAAAGAAAAATGAAATTTAGAAAAAGACAAAGGTATGACGCTTGAGATATTTCAAAGGATTTTTGAAGAACTGGGAGAGAAACTTGTAACTAAACTGACAGTGGATGGCATAGAAGAGTTAGATGGAGGAGTTTTTCTCCCACTAATATAATAGCAGAACATAGGATGAATAGAACTGCAAGGTGGACAATTTGAAACAGACAAAAAGAAATGCTCACTGCTTATTTAAACAATGAACCTACCATCACAAGGCGTTGAGATGATGTTACCAGCTTTGAAGGGTTTCAAATATCTATTTGAAGCCCTTCAAAGCTGGTAACATCATCATAATATATGGAAGATATGGAAGATATATGGAAGATATGGCTATCAGTAGCTACTAGCATAACCATGATATTAATAAATTAATTCCAGAGATAGCGTACCTCTAGGATTTTGAGAAACATGAGCTAGAGGCATGAATTCTCTTGGGCCCAGGTGGTTGGTATGCAAAGAGGATCTGAAGAACCATTGCAGCAAGTAGCATGTTCAATGAGGCAAGTCTTGGTTCTGAGCACTCTTTCAAGATCTTACATTGTGCTCAGTTAGGAATTCAGAGCATGAATTCTGTCTCTTAGGCATCATGTGACTCACATATGGCAAGTTCAAGAAATCAGAATTAGTCTGAAAACATAAGTCAGTGGGAAGATACATAGTGTGTATAAGAGTAGAACCTTTAAAAATCTCTCATAAAGTGCAGCAGGCTCTTTTCTCAATAGTTTAGCTTCTGTGTTTCAAAGCATAAGTAGAGCAATCACATTAATAAATGCACACTTCAAGTTGTAATGCACACTCCTGAATAGGCTAACTTCTTCCTTTAGTAAACTATATTCTCTTCTACTACAGCAGTGGAGTACCAGTTGAAGGACACTTTACATTGCCTGTAGTGATACTCTCGAATGAAGCTATGAGGCTAAGATTGACTTTCCCAGATATAAACTATTTAGCTGACTAGTTAAAAAAGAAATGCAATAGAAGCTGTGCTCAACAGGGAAGATGGGTGTAGTAAACAGCCTCTAAATATAATGCCTGCTGCACGGAGGCATCTTTTTGACAGGCTTCATTGAAGGTTCATTAGACATAACCCTAAATCCAAGTCCCATGAGTTGCATAAGATTTGCCAGTTTATTCAGCTCTGCTAAGAATTTACTAAATGGCCAGTTTGATATACCATAGAGAAGACAGCAAACTGCCAGGAGCACCTCCAAGAGAAATAAAGCCAGATGGTGTAACAGGCACCAGGAGAAAGTGAAAATTGCTTGAGACAAAAGGTAATCTAATCTGAAGGGAAATTCAGTCACACTGCCAACTACAAGAAGTAGCAAGTGTTTCTTGAGAGGGAAAAAGTGATTCTCTACTCATTTCACAGTTAGATTCCACAGGCCAGACTTCCTTACCTTTGGATAGGTTTGTGAAGTGTGCATGAACTGCACTTTTGACCAGCGCACAAATCTTTGCTTAGTCAAGCTGATCTCTTCCTGACTTATTCACAGGGCTTTGCTTTGTGTGAGACTAGTGATAAGGAGCTTTGTCCCAATTTGATCATTATCCACTTTTTATCTCATACTTTTGCCTTAACTAGGCACCCTGTCAGGTTTAGCCCCAGGAACTCCAACAGACAATGCAAAATCAGTTCAGCTGTGTTTATTAGCTACAACCTCTAGCAAGAATCTCCCCAGACTGAACCCCAGCTCCCAAGCCAGCCAGCCACAACACTGTGAATTCCTCAGGGAGGTGCCAGCCTCATCCTCTTGAAGTTCCCATGCTCTTGCAGTGAACTAAGAAAACGCTTATCTCCCTGAGCCTGGGCTTCATAATTCCATTCCATCGCATACCCACAGAAACTAGACAATGTAGCTAACCCTCACTAATATATAACCTTCCCTTGTGAATGCCTACCAGTGTTTCTCAACCACAACGACTTTAAGATGTGTGGACTTCATCTTAAAGTTGTTGTGGTTGAGAAACACTGACCTAAACTATGCAGCAATTTTCTGATTTATTTCCCCAAAAGCAATCTAAGCAATCTTGGGGGCAAGGCAGGAGGGGAAGAGGTTGAACAGCTATAAAACCTGCCCAACAAAGGCAGCTCATGGTGGATAGATTCACCATGGCTGACTTCTCCTGCTGCTTGCATTCACTGCAGCTGATTGGGAAAGGAGTTCTCCTTTGTAAGTATAAAAAAACTGATCAATATACTTTTGCTGATTGTATTTATTCTAACTTCTGTTGTCCATTCCTTCTTCAGAATTTGAACCATGGTGGCCTCAGCTGGCAGCAGTTTACAAGCGGTAAAGTTTTGTTCTAAAATAATACAGCAATAATAATAAGATGATGATTATGATGTAAGATGATATGATGATGATGAGGATGATAATTGCAATTTATATTTATTTGCTGTTATATGAGTCGTGCAGTGAGATCTTAAGTGCCCCATCAAAATGTTGGTGGAAAAAATGCCTTTGGAGGAACCTCATTATGATAAAACTACCTTGAGTACAAAGTGTTAGATATAACATTGGGTTTTCCATGGAGAATATGTAGGACTGAACTTCATTACTGCAAACTAGGTGGAAGAATTTTCATATTGGCTGATGATCAGATGGATTAAAATCATTGCACTAACTAAACCATCACTTATTTTGAATAGAGGCCACATTAAATTTCTTCACTCCTTTTTGAGGTCAAAGTACTTCCTTGCATTTTTGCATGTGTAATTTTTAACGTGTGGGAACTTCTTATTCATAATATATTTTCAGATATTATACATAGAAACCAGTTATTACTCAGAAACCTATACTTAGAACCCAGGAAACCCCTCCAACCTATACCTGCAACAATCTTATTCCAAATATTCTAGTGTTACAGTGTAGTTTGCTTCTGTTCAGGATTCCAGCCAAACGATCACAGAATAACTATTCAGATACTTCAGTACTCCCTCCCTGTGTTCCATTAAGAATAACCATAAATATCCTGGCTTTTCATTGCCCTGTGAGAAAAGACAGTCCCTGATCCTGCCTCACCAATATTTTTTGTACATTGGCCAGCTTTGAGTTCTCTCAGCACACTGATACAGATTGTGCCATTTTGGCTACAGAAACTTTAAGACAGAACAAGTCACTCTTTGTCAGCCCTTTGAGGTAGTCCAGATGAGAAGCACCAACCATGAGTGCTAACACTACCTTTATTGTTATGTTACAATAACAGAATCTTACAAGTAGGAAAGTACATCTCCCGTCCCCCACTCGCCTTTAAGTTCAAGAAACTAGGGAGGGTCCCTTCTGAGATGTTTACCATTCCCCCATACCTTCTGTGGGCTAAGCTGCCTCTTATCTGACTGTTGCCTAGTTTGCACCTCCTTCTTCCTGTCTCTCAAGGACATTCTCACAGACCATTACACTATTCGTATATATCAGCTTTCTTCAACCTAGATTTCCAGAATTGCTCAATATGACCATGTTGGCTGGGAATTCTGGGGTTTATAACCTAACAGAGCTGGAAGGCCCCAGGTTGGAGAAAACTAGCACAGAAGATTTCTACACTTAACACTGTTTCTGTCAGGATTAGCCCAGGAAACTCCAGGAGACAGTGCAGATTCAATTCAGCATGGTTTATTGGCTTCAGTCCCGTTACAGAATCTTCTCAGAGTGAAAGCAATTCCCAGAGTCACCCGACAAACATCCTGCATTCCTCAGGGAGGTGCAAGTCTCATTCTCTTATCTCTACCTCTCTGTTCTGGGGATAAGAGAATGCGCTTAACTCTTTCCGCTCTAGCTCTCACATCACCCCTCCCTCCATCTTTATCCTCCCCCTCTGAGTTCTCAGGAGAACTTGGCAAAGGTGGGAGGGATGCCATCTCAGATGATGAAAAGCTCTCCGCGCCTCCTGCCTCCTCCATACCGTCTTCCGATGGGTCCTGAAAAACAGCTGCAACATTAATAGAATCAGCCCCCCTCCCTCCTGCCGTCTGCCAGTCTGAAGTAGATGGCCTTGGGCTGCCAGGTCGACCTTGCTCCCCCCTCCCTCCTGCCAACTGAAACTCTGAAGTGAAAGTCTGTGGGCTGCCATACCGATGTTGTTCCTCCCTTACAGCCCCCACCAAACCTTCCTCCAGCGCGCTGTCCCCTCCTTCTTCTTCTTGCTGATTAACTGCTGGTGCTCCGGACAGCTCTCGAGGTTTGGGTTTGTTAGGGAAATGGCTATGGAAAGCAACTACCAACTCTGGGGCATGAACATTCTTCGCATTCTCCCAAGAACGGTCTGCTTCAGGGTAACCCTTCCAGTGAATCAAATATTGAATTCCTTTCCCTCTCCTCCGAGAATCCAGAATTGCCTCCACCTCGTATTCCTCTTCTCCTTCGACCACAACCGGTGGGGGAGGGGATGAGTGGGTTCTCAGAGGACTTGGGGGGGGCTCCTTCACTAATAAGGAACGGTGAAAAACCGGATGCACCTTCATAGATGGAGGTAGCTGTAATCGGAACGCTAAGTTATTCACTTTCTGCAATACTTTGTATGGTCCTACGAACCGGTCATTCAATTTTCTGGATGGTCTGGTGGAAGTTAGAACTTAGTAGATAACCACACCTTGTCCCCCACCGAAATCAGCGGCCCCGCCTGTCTGCGTGCATCGGCATTCCTCTTGTATGCCTCCTTTGCCTTAGCTAAGTGGTCCCGCAACAGTTGCTGAGCTGCTTGCTGTTCTTTCAGAAAATGCTCTGCCCCTGGAACTTGTGTGTGTGGAATAGCCTGTGGCAAAACCTGGGGGGCCCATCCGTAGAGTGCTTGAAACGGGGACATTCCAATTGAAGAGTGTACTGAGTTGTTGTAGGAGAATTCTGCCAAGGGAATTAACTCCACCCAATTATCCTGGCTGTAGGTAGTATAGCATCTTAAATACTGCTGCAACATCTGATGGGTCTTCTCTGCCTCTCCATTGGTAGCCGGATGGTGCGCTGAAGACATGCAGCTGTTTACCTTTAACGGTCCAAAAAGAGCTCTCCGGAACTTAGAGGAGAACTGACTGCCTCTGTCTGTTATCAAAGTATTAATCATTCCTCTGAATCGGAAGACATGATCCAAAAATAGTTGTGCTGTGGCTTGAGCAGAAGGTAGACCCTTGCATGGTATGAAATGAGCCATCTTAGTAAATAAGTCCACAACCACCAGCACTGAAGAATAGCCCTTTACTGGAGGCAAGTCAGTAATAAAGTCCATGGACACTGTATGCCAAGGCTTGGGAGGAGTGTCTAATGGTTGTAAGAGCCCAGTGGGTTTTCCATGAAAAGTCTTAGCTCTTTTGCACACGTGACAAGATGCCACATAATCTTTAATGTTTGCCGCCATCTTAGGCCACCAATAGTCCCTTAAGGTTCTGTGCAATGTCTTAAATACTCCTCCATGTCCTGCTGTTACATTATCATG
The DNA here is from genome assembly GCA_030867105.1 of Liasis olivaceus. NCBI lineage: Eukaryota > Metazoa > Chordata > Lepidosauria > Squamata > Pythonidae > Liasis > Liasis olivaceus. Next base: position 84,326,432 of record CM061350.1, read on the forward strand.
GCAAAGTTGTAAAACTTCCTCTCGCAATGACAGAGGAACATATAACTTCCCTTTGTGATATAGGTATCCTCTCTCCATTGAAAAAGGGGAACTCTCCCTCTGAGTTCCCTGGAGGTCATCTATCCGAGCCCTTGCAAATGCGTCCTGTGCCTGCTGCTCTTTAATTCTGACCAGTAAATCTTCTGCCTGTCTACTGGCTCCCAACTTCTCTCTCGCACATTCCAACCTTTTAAAGTTGCACGGCTGCAAGATGGTAGCGGGTTGTGTCTGTGGTTGCTCTGCGACATACTCCAGTTTCCAAGAAAGTGCATCAGGCATCAAATTGCGTGTCCCCGGAACGTACTTGAAGTAAAAATCAAAATGTGAAAAGAACTGACTCCATCGCACTTGGCGAGGAGTGAGTGAGCGAGAGCTCTGCATTGCTTCCAAGTTCTTATGATCCGTGCACACTTGCACTGGAAACTTCGCCCCCTCTAGCCACTGCCTCCATTCCTGGAAAGCTGCCTTCACTGCCAGTAACTCCTTGTTAAAAATGTCGTAATTTCTCTCTGCTGACGAGAGCGTGCGAGAGAAAAACGGACACAGCAGCCACCCCCCCTTGCCTGTTTCATCTGCTTGCAACAACACTGCTCCTATTGCTACATCCGATGCATCTGTATGGAGCACAAATTGGCGACAAGGGTCTGGATGCCGAAGGAGGGGTTGGGAGGCGAAAAGCTGTTTTAACTGTTGGAAAGCTGCCTGCTCCCCCTCTGCCCAAGTAAACTTCTTTCCTTTCTTCAATAGCTGCGTGAGGGGTTTGACACGCTCTGCAAAGTTGGGGATAAACTTTCTGTAAAAATTAGCAAATCCCAGAAACCGTTGTACATCCTTTACATTACGGGGTGGGTGCCAAGACAACACTGCTTGCACTTTAGCAGGATCCATCTGTAGTCCCTCTGTTGAGATTCGAAAGCCCAAATAGTCCAATTGTGGTAAATCAAATGCACACTTCTCAGGCTTGGCAAAGAGTCTATTTTCTCTCAGTCTCTGTAACACATTCCTGACATGCATTGTGTGTGTCTGGACATCGTCAGAGTATATCAGGATGTCGTCCAAATAAATCACCACATAAGAATCAATTATATCAGAGAATATTTGATTCATAAATCTAGAAAATACCGCCCCACAGTTGGAAAGCCCGAACGGCATGACTGTGTATTCAAATTTTCCATATCTCGTGTCAAAAGCTGTCAAAAACTCGTGGCCTTGTTTCACACGAATAAGGTTGTAGGCACTTCTCAGGTCTAATTTTGTGAAAATGCGAGCCTTTTGTAGCCTGTCTAAAAGATCTGAAATTAATGGGAGTGGATAATGATCTCTAATGGTTACTTTGTTCAACTCCTTATAATCGTGCACCGTGCGCATTGGAATGGTTTCGCTATTGGTAGTTTCGCACGTCTGTGGGTCTGGCTTTTTTGGTACAAAAAATGTAGGAGCTGATGCTGGAGATTTTGACGGTCTGATAAAGCCTTTCTTCAAATTTACTTCTATGTAATCCTTGAGAATAGCTAGCTCTTTTGCAGACATGGGATATTGCCGCCTGGCTGGGATTTTAGCACCTGGCTTCAAATCAATCGTGCAGTCACAGTCTCTATGGGGGGGTAAAGCCGTAGCTTCTTCCTCCCCAAAAACATCTGCAAAGTCTGCATACTTGGCCGGCACTCCCCTTCCTACCTCCTGGTTGCCTGTTAGAGGACTGGCAAATATAGCTCCCTGTACTTTGTGGTGTTGACAATCTGGAGCTGAAAATGAGAGGGTCCCCGCTGCCCAGTCAATGTCAGGGTTGTGCAATTTGAGCCAGGAAGTTCCCAACACTACTGGCATATGTAACGACTCTGTGACATACAATGGCAGTAACTCCGTGTGCTCGTTAATGGTTAGTTGCAGAGGGAGTGTGGATTGCTGCACCGGACCTGCCCTCAATGGTTGAGAATCTATAGTCTCTACATCTATGGGTTTGTCCAAATCCACTGTTGGTAACTGCCATTTCTGTACAGTCTGAACATCTATGAAACTCGTGGTAGCGCCTGAATCTATGAGAGCCTCCAACTTGATTTTGGAGCCGGAAGGCAAAGTCACTGTGATTGGTACTACTATGAATGCCTGATCGCTGTCTCCATTGTGAGCTCTTCTTAATTGCTTGATAGCCCCCCCTGCGAGCTCTGAGCAGGGGGGCCTTGCCAGTTTCCCTGCTGCTGCGCTGGGATGGAAACTGCTTTCTTGATCGGTATCTGTTGTTTTTGTTTGGCTCCCGTTAGCGTATTTCTCGTGGGGCAAACTCTCGCCATATGCGCTGGGGCTCCACAATAAAAACACAAGTTAAGCTCCCTTCTTCTCTGCCTTTCCTCTCCTGATACTGTTCTCCGAGCAGCTCCCAACTGCATCGGTTCCCCTGCTGTGAGGTCTGGTGTTAACGTACGAGGGGAAGGCATTGTAGCCAAGGGATGCTGAGGAGCTACTAAGGGAGTTAACGGTTCATACTGCTTCAACTCCATGAGCCTGGCTTCCACTACAATACAAAGCTGATATAGGTCATCCAGAGTATTTGGAATGCCTTGCTTTACCACTTCTGATCAGATTTCAGGATTCAAACCTTCTCTAAACTGGTCTATTAGAGCCACATCATTCCACTCAACATCTCCCGCTAATAACTTGAAATCTGCAATGAATAATCTTACCGATCTGTCGCCTTGTCTGAGCTTGCGGATGTCCCGACAGGCAGTTAATCGTCTCACTGGGTCTCCAAAGTGCCCCCTGAAAGCTGCGACAAAATTCTGGTAGTTGTTGAGTATTGGGTCTCCAGCTTCTATTAAAGGAGTAGCCCACTTGGCAGCAGATCCCTTCAATAGGCTCATCACAAAAGCCACCCTTGTTCGATCTGTAGGAAATTCTCCCGGCCTACCGTCCATGAACAAGTCACATTGTGCTAGGAAGGTTCTCATCTGTTCCACCTCGCCTCCGTACTTCTCAGGCATGCTGCCAGGTGAGCGCAGTAACACGGGTGGTGGAAGAGGTGGTGGCTGGACTACCTGTCCGAGTTGCTGCACCAGTTGCCCCATAGCCGCCTGCAGGTTATTAATCTGTGCATTTACTTGCTGCTGATGCTGTAACAATGCGGCTGCCAATACTTCTGGAGTCAAAGCCGCTCCCTGCGGATCTGTAGCCATGATGAATCTCCTTCTACTGGAAGGTAGTTAGACTCTGAGAAGATTGATGTCAGGATTAGCCCAGGAAACTCCAGGAGACAGTGCAGATTCAATTCAGCATGGTTTATTGGCTTCAGTCCCGTTACAGAATCTTCTCAGAGTGAAAGCAATTCCCAGAGTCACCCGACAAACATCCTGCATTCCTCAGGGAGGTGCAAGTCTCATTTTCTTATCTCTACCTCTCTGTTCTGGGGATAAGAGAATGCGCTTAACTCTTTCCGCTCTAGCTCTCACAGTTTCCTTTACATGCAGATTTTTAGCATGAATCTCAATTTGTCATGCCTCTTCTAACTTTTTTATTTTGTAGAACAATTCACCTTTCCTATTAATGGAATTGTTCTTAATTACATCTTCTTGATTGTTAACCATGGTGTGATTTAAGATTACATAAAGCAATCTTTTCAGCTGAACCGATTAAAGCAACATATTTATGTCTTCTATTGGCATTTGTCTATTAGGCCTCCTTGGCACCATTTATAGTCACATGTGAATTTAAAATAAATGTAGGAATGGGATTTAATGAGGCAAACAGATCAGTGGTATCCAAATACTACCTTACATTCAAATTCAGTAGTATAAGTAGCACATGATTTTTTTAGTTCCAATTATTTTATGTTCAAAGCTTTCATTTGATAGTATTTATTCATTATTAGACAAAAAGCAAATGTCTGCTGAAATTATTTGGGGCAACAGAATTCTAGAGAATCTTCATATTCAACTTTCCTAGTCCAGATTATTTTCACCACTAATATTAATTTATCTTTAATCCGAAGTATACACAACTGAAGTCCTTAAGCACCCTAAGTGTTTTGGGGATGGTAATGCTTGAGGATTGTAATGCTTTGAACAGAATTGAATTAGGGATATAAAATGGATTCCATGTTTCCAAAACTATCATGCTTCAGCCACACTAACATTTTGCATATGGCGAGCCATCACTTCAAATTTGTTTGGGAAAATAAAAAACCAAAGTTGAAAGCACCCATCCTTTTCTACATTAAAAAAAAAAAAAGATGAGCTTGAACTGATATATAATAAAACAAGAAGTCTGCAACGAATGTATATGTTCACTAATTCAAGCATGTGGGCCAGCTTTACCGTCATTTCGATTCAATTGTTTTTATAGAGAAATGAATTTCATGACATAATAGTTTCATTTTACAAGAGCCTCCTGTTGAGAGATAATGCCAGTTAGCTGTTCACATAAATAAATATATATCACCACAACAAATACCAAAATCATTAAAAAGTGCAAAAGCAATAAAACATCTTAAGCTTAAACTTTCTTTGAACATTAGTCCTATACGTCATTTTCACAAAGCCCAGAGGCTGTTGTCATTTTGCAGAGGACTCAAGCTGTTCTTATTTTTCTTTCTAAACTTTGTACTTCGGAGTGGGGGGAGGAGAGGAGGGGGGTTACAGATAAAAAATATGTTGGCAATATGGCCTGAACTCCTATAAGTGGAAAATAGCCAGATGTCAAGTACGTTTAGAAAGCAAAAAAATCAAGAATTTGTTTCTGCAAATCTGATTCTTGCTCGGGATCTTGCTGTTATTCCCTTAAAACTCAGGATCTTTTATTACATATATTTCTTTGTGTCTGGAAGATATAACAGATGTAAAAGATCATGTGTTCCTATCTATCAGCACTCATAATGCTAACATAATACACTTTCTCTCCTAATATCATTAATATTAATGATTAATAAATTAATATTAGTGTCTAAGGAGAAATCATATTTAAGCATCCCCAAAATATTACATTCTAATTTTCCAAGCAAAATATGGTAGCTTCAGAGAAATCTAATAACTGAGCAGCCCCCATCATCTTTCCATTCATATCCTAAGTCCAACTAATGTAACCAGCTTTTTATTTGTTACCTATTGGCTGTCTCTGGATAATTTGGTATTTCCCTATTTTGAATGCATGACCAAAAACTGGGTGACTCACAGATGACCTTTGTCCACTCTGAGTTTTCTAGAGACTCCTTCATATCCGACTTCTTCTGAACTAAATTAAAAATAAATATAATTCACTTGGCTTTTTCTTTCTCCTTTTATTCATTTGTTATTTGCATGTGGCACTTTATTAATTTATTTGTTTGTGTCTATCTTTCACATTTCTGTCCCAGATAGACTGACCCATGGAGATTAACAACTAAAAGACCCTAACAACATTAATAAAACAACTCAAACATCATGACACATATCCATAAATAGCAGAAATACACGGGCCATAAACATTCCCTGATTCTTTTGGTGAAAATGCTTGAGTATAAAATAAGCTTTAACAAAGTCAAAACACCCCAGGAGGAGACAGTGTGATCTTCTGGTGGGGTCGCCTTCATAAAGCTGAAACTGCCACTGAAAAACACCCTTAACCTAATCATCTCAGAATGGACCAACCTCCCAGACAAAAGCCACAATAAACCCTTAGTGGGTAAACAAAGCTCTCAGTTCATAACATATGAGGGAAGCTGTTCCTTTGGATAGGCAGGACACAACCCATGCAGTGATTTATATATCAGCCCAAGCACCTTGAATTTGATCCAGAAAACTACCAGAAACCAGTGCAGCTTTGCCAGAACTAGAGTCATATTCTGCCATCAAGCAATGCCCAACAGAAGCAGAGGTCTAGACCTCTGGACCTGCAACACTTTTTGAGTTTCCTTTAGGGCACCCCTAACACAGAGTATGTTGCACTTGTGTAATTAAGAGGTAACCAGTATGCGTATAATAATGGCTAGATCATACTGTCCAAAGAAGGAAGGGAGGCCATTGATATTTCACTTGCAGCAGGAAATGGTGCTTCTTACACTGTACTGACCCCAAATACTGAAAGACAGTAAGGGTCAGTCAGAGGTATCTGTGGGATCCAGTGTTTTCATCAAAAGTAACATATGGGTAGTTCTTGGTTAACAACCACTTGTTCAGTGACCATTCAGTTACAATGGCACTGAACAAGTGGTACTTATGACCGGTCCTCAAAGTTCCAGCCATCCCAGCACCCCCACAGTCACATGATCATGATCTGGGTACTTGGCAACCAGCTCACACTTAATGAGAGTTGCAGCATCCCATGGTCATGTGATTGTCATTTGTGACCTTCCCTGCTGGCTTCCCACAAGCAAAGTTAATGAGGAAGCTGGCAGAGAAGGTCACAAGATGCTCTAGTAAATCTCCCACATCCAGCAGCAGCAACCTCTACCCTGCTGTGCTTGCCCCTTGCATGCCCTCACGCACCCAGCTGCAGCCACTTATCTACCTACCAGCTTGCTTGCAAGCCACCAGGGACTTGCAACTTCCTGCCAGCTTCCCCACTGACTGGTTGTTGAAAGCTGGCAGGAAGTTGCAAGGAGGTCTTCAGTTAATGACCCATGAACCTTGATTAACAATGGCAACTGGGACTGCCAGGACTGCCATCATTAAACAAAGTGGTCACTTGATGTCATGCTTTAGAACTGCATCACTTAGCGATAGAAATTCTAGTCCCAATTATTGTCATTAACTGAGGACTACCTGTAATTCCATCTCAATGCAAGCTTCCCCCTTCATCGAGGTATGCAGTGCCATGACACAGTTACAAACAAAGCAGAGACTGTGTCATATTGGTGCATGCTGCTTTCATCATTCTCTGTCCACCTGAGCCTTCTTCCTACGTGCCACCAGTACATGAGCTCCACAGCATATAAGCTTCAAAACTCAACTTTGCTGTTTTCCATATCTGTTCAATGAACTTACTGGTGAACATTTGGGGTCATAACTTCTGGAAGTCACCAACACTGGGGAAGGATGCATAAGAAAGAATGAGGCAGTGAATAAGCAAAAGAACTGAAAGTGTGGTCAAGGGTTTATATGGGGACAGGAGAGTCAAAAAAGTCAAAATGATGGCCATGATCAAGCAATCAAAACCCTGCTCCTTTTTTATGTGTCTTGCATACATGTAAAAAAGGAATTGGGCTTCAAACATACAGTTGTAGCTGCAATCTTGACTGTTTTGACACATCCCACCATAACCCATGGATTCTCCTAACTGTAATGCAATACATTTATGTAATGTTTTCAACGAAACTCAGAAATTAAAAGGGGGAGAAGCATCTATTACAGCTAAGAAACAAAACCAGATAAATCACAATCCCAGCATTCAGAAATGAGTGGGGAGAATTTCAGGAGCCTTTCCGTCCTTGTAAGATTTGTCTACCAAAACCTCCTGCGCCATCATCTCCATGTTATCATTGTTGTACCTCCTTTTATTCACTTAAAGATCCTGGTTTTTTTGTGACAGCATCTGCATGTACCTGTTGTTTATTCTGTTCTATAATTGTAGTATATGGAGATAGATAAGCTAAATAATGTCACTTCATAAAGGCACTTTCCAAACAAGGTCAAATTAAGGCATGAACTAGCTGGACTGCAGACCAGGGCCCACCGCCATGTTATCTCTACTCTACCTTATTGCATGCTCTCCATTCTGCATGTTTATTGCCCACATAGAGAAAAACAGCATGAGAGAGAGAGAGAGAGAGGAGAATCCACATCTAAACATCAAGGCTGCTGCTCAGAGATGGACTAGAGGGAATGTTTAAATAAATATTTTAAATACTACCACAGTGGCAATACAAAGCTAATCTTGACTGATCTCCAAATGGCTACACAGAGTTGCAGGGTTCATGCTAGCAGTGGGCTTCCCAGGAAATCTCAGGACTAGCGGTTAGGCTAGGAAGGAAGGGGCAATGGCAAGCCAATTCTGTATTAGTTACAAGACAATGCCATGTAGTCATTGCTCCCATTGTTTCCTTGCTGGTGGAGTCCCTGTATCAATCCCTTTGCTTTCTCACACAAAAATGAACAGGTCCAAATCAGAATAAAACACCACATGTAGCGTCCACTTCCCCACCTGTGCTTTTACACAGCAGATAACAAAGAGACAGAATATCTCTTTCCTTCTTTCTGGAGAGAGGTCCATATCTGAAGAAGAGAAGGTAATATATTGCTGATGTCCCGTTCTACAGAAAGGAATATTCTCCCATCCCAAAAGTATGTTCTAAGTGAGACATAGATCATGATTAAATTGAAGAAGTAGGAGAGAGTCAGGAAAAGCATTGCCCTGGTGATGGAGAAGGAGGATGACTTGCAGAACGGATTTAAACTCTTCATCCTGCCCTACCTTCCCCAGAGGCACATAAGGAGCCTTAAAATGGCCAATAATAAACAACACAAAATGAGTGCTTTGTGCCAATTCTTGTCACAGCAAGTGGATTTACAAGAGCTTCTGTACTTAGTGACCTGAATATCTCTATTTGTTGACACTGCTTATCACATTGTGATGAATAAAATTAATGTTGTACAGCCTAAAGTAAGCTTCTAATGATTTGCTTTGCATGTTTCTACTTTTGTGAGCCGCTTACATAAATAGCAAGGATTCAATATCTCTACATGGTGCATCTCAAAAGTCCCTGATAGCCATGGAACGTAGGAAAGATTTTATGCAAATATATGGCAAGGTCATTAGAAATTCTGGCTCAGAGGTCTTATGCTGTCTCATCCGTAAGCCAAACAATAAATGTGAGAGAAGAAATTCATCATGTTCAAACATCTCCCAGATTTTTAAACAACTTAGGGAGAACATGGAAAAGGGAATGGCTTTGGCGTTCTTTTTGACTCCTTAGCGATAGCTATAGGAGGCATCTGTATTAGTGTGTTTCAGAGGGAGAAAGAGAAAGCAGGGAGGGTCTATGCAGGGTAGGCACGTATGTGCTACATCTGTTTCCTCTCACCTCTCACACTGCATCTATGTGCCTTTGTGATTATGTGGGCACTGGAAATCACAGGGCAGCTGAATAAACAATACTCTAGGTTATGTGACCAAGAGGGAGGGGGCTTAGAATAGAAGAGGACTTCTCCTTCCGTAGCAAATTTGATCCAGTTCTGTTTAGTTTTCAGAATGTTACCCTGGTGTGGACAGGTGGACAGAGCCCTGATCCCACATTCCATTGAGCTGGAAAGAAAAGAAAAGAAAATTGAATTTCCACTATCAATCTGACAAAACAGACATACCAATTTTATGGTTATCCTATTATCTGGAGGCCTGTGTGTATTAATTTTTTTTTTTTTTTTTTTGAGGAAAAATAGAAATATAGGTTTGAAATAGAAATGTGATAGAAGTAGGCTTAGTTTATGGTGAATGGCTTTATACCCTAATTTTGTGTGTGCACGCATCTTTGCGTCAGTTTTTGACTCCTGGTGACTGCCTGGACTAGTCCCTGCAGTTTTCTTGGCAAGGTTTTTCAGAAGTGGTTTGCCACTGCCTGCTTCTTAGGGCTGAGAGACAGTGACTGGCCCAAGGTCACCTAACTGGTTTTGTGCCTAAGGCAGGACTAGAACTCATGGTCTCCCAGTTTCTAGCCTGGTGCCTTAACCACTACACCAAACTGGCTCTCACCCTAGTTTGTGGCAACCTGATATTCTGAATGACACAGGTTGACTGATTATTTCATGTATTGTGGCATCCGCACTGTTATAGCATATCAGGTGTTTTAACAGCACAGCAGCAGCAGCCTTCCCTTCACAACCTGACTGATATTAAGGTTTGAGAACTTTCAACTTCCAGAATTTCCCAGCCATTGCTGAGAATTCTGGAAGTTCTGAGGGCACCCAAGCTGAAGATGGCTGATCTAATTGAACCACTCCCTAGGCATCAAGTTTCTGTGGAGACTAAAATGTTTTCCTTATAGAGGAGGATGACCACAACCATTGGTCTCAGTCATACAGACCATAAAGTAATTATCATTATGGGATCTCTCTCTCTCTCTCTCTCTCTCCCCCTCTGGTTTTGAGTAGCTGTGGCAGCTATGGCATATGTGCCACTTAAAGAATTCCTGTATGAGTTCCCATGTCTTCGCAAACAGAGTGTGAAGGTAATTGTCCTCTTCCATTGCTATTCTCCATCAACCGATGCTGAAAGGAATACTGGTTCCAAAACCTATTAAACCTCAAAACATGGCATATAAATTGCCCAGGATATGAACTGAAACATAGTTAATTTCATGAATTGTCCATTTCCATATGTCTTGATACAGTTCTCCATCAGTAAATGGTAATGTGTACATTTGGAGATGGTATGCACAGAAAAAAAAATGTTTGTGATAATAGTACTGGAAAGTAGTTTTATTTTTTATGAATGTGTACTGCAGTACATTGAATAAAACAACGACCAATACAATAACATATCACAATCAATTATAGCATCATATAAAACAAGGAGCCTCTAAACTAAATGATCCATAATGTACAATAATATTAACTTCTACATTCATTTAGAGTAACAGGTAAGAATTTGTTTATTTATTTTAAAGAAACTTCACTGAGATTTGTAAAAAAATAAGCATTTTTAATGGTGCTTTTTATTTTAAGGGCTCCAATTCCAAGCATAATCCTGATGGGAGTCTAAGAACTAGAGCCAGGTGAGAAAAAGCTCTAAAGTGTGACATGACTATTCTATGAGGTTGAATGAAAAATAATGTCTCTATCTCTGTTTAAATAGGGATATTTTAATAAGTGAAACAGGAAAATAGTCCTTTAAATTAATTTAAAGCTGGACCCCTATCAGTCAGGATTCAGGCCTGGTTATGGGACAGAAACAGCATTGGTCGCACTTCTAGATGATCTCTGGCAAGAGCGGGATGGGGGGAGTGCATCCATCCTTGCTCTTCTTGACCTCTCGGCGGCTTTCGATACCATCAACCATGGTATCCTTTTGGGTTGGCTGCAGGAGTTGGGGTTGGGTGGCACAATGTTGTGCTGGTTCAGCTCCTTTCTCCAAGGCCGAACCCAATCGGTGTTGATAGGGAGCGAGAGGTCCAGCCCCCAGCCCCTACTTTGTGGGGTGCCACAGGGGTCAGTGCCATAGCTGCCACAGCTACTCAAAACCAGAGAGAGAGAGAGAGAGAGAGAGAGAGAGAGAGATCCCATAATGATAATTACTTTATGGTCTGTAAGACTGAGACCAATGGTTGTGGTCATCCTCCTCTATAAGGAAAACATTTTAGTCTCCACAGAAACTTGATGCCTAGGGAGTGGTTCAATTAGATCAGCTGACTGATAGGGGACCAGGTTATCTGAGGAACCGCCTCGCCCTGATCACTTCAGCCCGTCCCACTTGGTCCAGCAGAAGGGGCAGGTTGCAGACCCCACCAGTCAGGGAATTTCGATTGGTGGGGTCGAGGCAGAGAGCCTTTTCTGCTGTAGCGCCCGCCCTATGGAACATCCTACCTCCTGAGGTCCAGTGTGCCCCCTCCCTCATGGTCTTCAGGAAAGGTATTAAATCCTGGCTCTGCCAGAAGGCCTGGGGGCCAGAGGGGGGCCCGCACCTGTGGAGATGGCTGGTGGGATGATGGGTTGTCTCCCCCCCCCCCCCAGCATCTTACAGGTTTTTTAGGGCCATAAACCAGAGGAGGTTTTTTAGGGTTTTTCATATGTTTTTAATTATTTATAGTTTTTAGCCATCTGGGAGAGAACTGTGTTTTTATTGTGAGCCACCCAGAGTCACCTGTTGGGGGAGATGGGCGGCATACAAGCCAAATAAATAAATTAAATAAATAAATAAATTAGCTTTTTTTTTTACATCTCCGTGTAATCACCACCATTTGCTACAAACTTCTGCCAACAATAAACCCACTTCTTAAAGCTATCTTGAAGAAGACTTTCTTCAAAGACTGTTAGTCTTTGTCTCTTCTACCAGATCCTAACAGTCGTTTCCACCTCAGACAGATGCCCTCAAAGGTATTCCTTCCATTTTGGGGAAAGGTAAAAGTTGCATGACACCAACTCTGAACTATATAGGGATGGGGTAAAATGGTGAGATCCAATTTTGCAATAGTCTCTTGGGTGGCTCATGAGGTTGACATGGTGCAGCAAAATTTCCTTCCTGTGCTTCTGAACTCTGCTTAATCATTGTGTCAAACTTTGAGTATTGCAATATAGCACTCTGAGTTGATAGTGGTGCCAGGTTCAAGGAAATCCATGTGAATAATCCATATGCCTTTCCACAAACTGTAATCAATAGTTTTCCTGCTGAAGCCTGGGTTTTGAAATCTCCCTCCCCGCACAGCTAAAGGTTTGTGATGATATTCCATGGACTGATACTTTGTTTCTGAGTGATAATTCATGTTTCATCAGCTGTCAATATGCTGTAATTCCTCACTTATATTCTCATAGGGTGAAAACAATTGCTGGCAATTTTCAACTTTTGAAGCTTTCTGCTCTGCCATCAGCATGCAAGGAACTATCTTGCATAAATCTTCCAATATTGAAGAACATCAATAATGTGACCCAGATGTTCCTATGAAATGCTGAGCTTGATAGCAATTTTCCTTTAAGTGATCAGTCAATTGTCCATTATCACTTCATTAACCTTTCTCATGTGAAACTTGTTGATTGCTGTCACAGGTCATTTACTTCATTCTTGATCACACAAATCAGTTCTTCCCAGTTCATCATCTTTACATTTTTCAGCCCAGCGATGCACAGTATTCATGTCTACACAGTCATCACCATAAACAATCTGCATTTGGCAATGAATTTCAAAAGGAGGGACTCCTTTGGCAGTCAAAAATTCAATCACGGAGCATTGCTTAAAGTGCACTAATGAGTACTCACTGCAGGTTTCCATTTCATGAACGATAGCAACTCAACCTTTTCTCACAGAAACTTCCCAAGTTAAAGAACATATGATAAAGAACACATCAGAATTACTACTGCATCAGTATTACTATCTCTTAGCAATTTATAACATTGGGGGGCTTATTTTTCATTCATCCTCATAGTACACAGTAGAACCAAGTAATCTTGGCCTGATAATCAGGCCAAACATACAGGAATGTGGACCACCAGCATGTCTTTCAAAAACCTGGGTATGCTCATATGGGGATACAATATTTCAACACCTATTTATTCTGGTTTCTTTCTTGGTGTTATATTGGTTAGATTACAACAGATAGTAAAAAGTTGGAGCAAAATAAGTCTAGAATAATACAAACAGCAGCATATTTTGCAAAAATCAAAGGGCTGAGTGAGGTCTCATGTAACCTGACCAACAGACTGCTACATTATTCCAAGCACAACACAACGAGGCATGAACCAAGAGCTTGGACATTGCAGTAGTAAGAATCAATGGATTCTGTGACATTCATTAAATGGAAATAGCAGATTTTAACAGGTTTTTTTTGGGGGGGGTGAAAGTTATTTCTATTCCAGTTGGACTTCTAGGTGCCTAACAACTGGGGAGAACCATAACTGGCAGCCTCAAAACTTAGTGTGAGAAATGGGAAGGAAAGGGATGAGACGATTGAGGTGGAACACAATCTTTACTTTAGTTATGTTTAATTTTGAGATGGTAGGAGCAAATCTAATCTGAAATCCTGTGTAGCCCACAAAAAACACTTTATTACAGGAAAATTCTTACAAAATTTCATATATAAAGAGAAATAGTTTTACAATACTATAGCACACAAAATTTACACAGAGTCTACAACTATTTAGTAAAAAGGTTTTTTTTTTAATGATTACAGAAATTTAAAGTTCATAAAATTTGCCAATGTGTAGTTCTGAATCATGTACAGCTGAACAGATTGCAAAGAGAGCTGTGCAGAACATTCAAAAGAATTGGTTGACAATGGACTTTAGGACCCTTGAGACATCTGTCTTTGAATGCTTCAAGCAGTCATGAACTTCACAAGGCTCACTTAGCTGCTTTGAAAGCTGTCCCTGGTTGTCTGCGCATTCATGTTCATGCATAGACAATACTTTCACTGAAACCACAGTCGGGCAAAAGTAATTGTGTACAAATACACACGCACACAAGATTAGCCAGCAACAGCTATTGAAGTACACGTGCACACTTTGGAAAGCATGCAGGTGCTTTAATGTTTTGCATGCAGGTGCTATTCACAATAACATATGTCACTAAGCATTATTTCAGAGGCTTTGCACAGACTACTGCAAAGCCCTTCAGTTCATCATTAAATAACCAAGATCTTTAAGACTAGCAAGGCATATCAAAACATTGGTCATGGATTGCATCACACACCATACCATTCTTACTGCTGAACAGCTGCCTTGAAGGCTACAGATAGCTGTCTACTAGGCAAAACTGGTTCCGAGAACCAGTGTCATTATGAGATTACAGGGTTAGGGTTAGGGTTAGGGTCCTTGAGTTAGAAAAAAGATTGTAATTGAAACAGAACCAATATGAACACAAGGTGATTATGTTTTGTTTTGTTTTATTTTTTTCTTTTTGAGCATATGTGGCTTTTTCATCACACAGTGACTTAGTTTCAAAAAGCTCCTTCTGTAATTGCTCCACTTAACCACTGATCTGAATCCACCATCTGTAATTGTCTTCTTACACTCAGACTCAATAATGTTCGGTGAAATATTTAGTCTGTTCACAGCAAAGCTGTTTATTTCCCCTTTGAATGTCACTAAACCAACTTCTCCATAGGATGCTGTGTCCTGTGCAAACTGAAGTTCAACATTCCGTGGACAACTATTCCAGTAAAATATTTTTGAACTAAAGGTAGAGTACAAAATGAATGGCCATTTCAGAGAATGGCCACAAACATTTTGCTTGAATCAAAATAGCAAGGACATTTATCGGTTTTTGCCTATACAAAACTTTCAAGAGAAGTTTAAAAAGCACTAATAAGATTATTAATATTATTAATTATTATTAATAGTATTAATTATTATTACTAGTATTAATATTAATAAGAATATTATTATTATACATAAGAATATATATATGACATGCAGATATCTAACCACATGTGCAAACTAAGAGCTAAGATTTATTTGGCATCTTGAATATGCCCCCTCAGAAAACATCTCTGCAAGTAGATAGAGTAAGATTAGACATGTGGTAATTCAAGTTTAGTCGTATGAAAGATGACAACAGAAGTGAAATAAAATGTAGGAATAGCAATTCTGGCCACAACAAAAAAGAAACAGAGATAATACCTTCTTTAAACCAACTGAAATTTTCAAAGCAGTTGCAAGCCCTTGAGTTTTTGAAAATTCTTCATCAAGCAAAATGGTTAAAAGTCAAAATGAATGGAATAAGGGGATTCTCCACAAGGAATCACCCCCAGACAAGTTTGACTTTCCACTCTTCCAAACCTTCTGTCTTTCATAGCATTGTTGGGAAATAGAACAAGCTATTTTTTCTAAATGTCTTCAACTTTCCCTGCTGATAGGTTAGCTTACAATGGAAAAGGTTTGCATTCTAAGCAAATAGAGCTAGCTTCCTTTTCAAACAATTAATATGTAATATGTAACACTATTAATAAGCATTCATATATATCCACCTAAACTATCAGTATTAATTCTGATTCAGCACATTAGCTATTTAAATTCAAGTCCAATGCTACAAACCGAATTTCAGTCTCTACCCCTCTTTCTAGAAGTCCAATCTTTCTGCAAATTACAGTGTGTGTGTGGCAGAGGATAAACAATAGCAGAGAAACCAAAACTTGGGCTGTAGTTTGATTTAAAACCTTCTAGAAATCTCTTGGGATGCTAACATCATAAGAGGAATAACAGGGACATTAATAATGTTTTTGCAGTAAATCTTCACACGTTGAAGTTCTTCACATGAAGAAGCACTGGCCCTACCATTGGAGGAAATGAGACAGCCACTTTCAGAAGAGGTGAGAACAGGAGGATGAATTATAGTCAAGTCTCTACCTGCTGGTCTTCCAATTAGCCACCTAGAGCAGCTGCTTAATTATGTCTAAAGTGCATTGCTTTCTACAGTGTGATGTCATCTGGCCAGGCCAGCTATTCTATAGCCTTCCTTCTGAGGAGATGTTTAGCATAGCATATTGGGACATGGTTATGGAGTGTCTGCCCACACAGCAACCTCACAAGGCTCTGAGGATCCCCTCAGAACAACATTTAAAGGATAGTCAGCTGGGTGGTGGCTGGAAAGTGACTCTGTGGCACTGCTGCTGCTCATTGGGAGGAGCACTAGGGACAGGAGGTATCAGATCTCCTTGGGCCACCCCATCATTACTCTCAGCTAAGTAACATTAAAGTAGCAGAATAACTGAACCTTTCAATAAAGTAAGACATTACCGCCTAGGATATTTGTGACTTCAGTTCCTCTAAAATGGGTTAGTGGCTGGCCTCCAACTGAACAGTTGGATAATTGAACTGGCAATCATTAGAAAATCTCTGGCTGTATTTCAGAATCCCACAGATGACATAATTTATCTATGCCATTTTGATCTTAAGATACTGCACTAAAATTTGTATTTACTATAACCATCATTTGTAGTTCACTGAAAAAAAATTCTGAGTATTTTCTGTTGTTTATTATATGGATTTCTTCTTTCATTCTTCTTCCCATATCAATTATAAGGTTTTTATTTTTAAAAAGGCATGTGACAGAAGTAATATTATAATTATTCATTAAACACCGTGGTGGAAATTAATATCTAAGCAAGCAAACCACAAGCCACATGCTTCCTGCACATGTCAAATTCATCAAATAAACCATCTGCAATAAGAGGGCAGGAGGACTGAGGAAAAAAATCATGGAAGTTTGAATTTTGAAATGCTATAAAAATACTCCTCCCTTCATTCTGAAATTACAGATGATTGAATAGTGTGGGTTTAGGATCACAATCCCTTCAGTGGAATTCATAATGTAATGGTGGATTATTATTTTCAGCAAAACAACCACCTGCAGTACAAAACTCAGAAATGCCAAATTAAATTAAAGGCCTTATAATGTCATTTATTTTAGATGAGAAGTGCCTCTTGCTGCGTGAACTTTACAAAAGTTTGGATTAGTGTATCAGAAGTGGTTTTTCTCGAAGCCACATGTAAATGGCACTTTTATCTACTCTTCTGGCCACGTGGACTGCTGTTCAGTGAAGGGGAAATGAGGCCTATTTCTAAATATCAGTTCTCTTTTTTAATGTTCAGCAAATGGCCCAGGTGCTAAACATTAGAGTAACACTGAGACAGCATAAGAAAGAAACATTCTCTTTGATGGATGTTTACCTAAGGTGAAGCCTTCATGGCAATATGTAGAAAGAGAAGGAGGGAAGATCAGTGGCTAATATATTCACAGCATGAATGTTCTAAAGATGTCCCTAAACATTTGACTTCTGGAAGTGAATGAGAGGTGTTACTAAAGATGTGTGAAAATCCACAGTGAAATGCCAATAATCTCAACAAGTTTCTTTTAACTTCCCTCAACATTCAGAGGAATGTTTGACCTGAGTAGGACTTTCCCATTCAAAGCCTATTTTACTTTAGGGTAAAAGCCTGTCTAAATGCACAGCTGTACAGAAGACCCTTGGAATGATATGTGAGTTTTATCAAATTTCTTTTGGTGTCTGCTGAAATCCTTGCAATTGATTCTGCGGCAGATCTGACTAGAAGAAAATCTGCACAATTAGCCAGAACATAAATCACTGTTAAAAAAAAAAAAAAATTAAGGCAGCACCCCCATTCCAGAATAAAATTCTGGCAATAGGTTTGGGAAAGAGGCAGGGAGGTTAACTCTTTGCCTCCTGCTTTACCCCTTATCCAGTTGGCTCCTACAACTGATATTTCCATTGGGGGAAAAGGTTTCCATTCTGCCTCAATACAGGATAAGCATTATTCAAGGACTGGAATTTTTTTAAGTGAAATAATTGTGCCTGTTTGCCCTGATGTCATTCTCCTCCCTGCCACTGCTTCCTTGTCACTGCTACCTCCCTCTGCCCACCACAACTGCCTCCTTTTTCTCCTCTTTGCCTTTGCCACCAACTCTACTTATTCACTGCTATCATCCCTCCTATTTACTACCTCCTCCTCCCCACCACCGCCACTGCCACTGCCACTCCTCCTCGCCAGAGCTTGACAACCAGCCAGAACAGACAGCAAGTGGGTTGGGCAGCTGGTTGTATATTTTCCCTGCCTAGCAGTAAGTTGATCCAATCAGTCACTGCTATATAACCAGTAAAAGCATATAGAGCAGCAGGTATATGTAAGCTGTTTGGGGGAATTACAAATCCAGAAGGTGTAAATCACAATATTAATCATTAGTTGAAGAGCTAGTGGGTACTTAAAGGGAGCAGACTTATTCTGGTGCCTAGGATTTAGATACACAAGCAGCAGCAGGTTGGAATGTCCTTGGGGTAGGAGGAAGTGGATGGATAACCACTAGATGCCAGCAAAGAGTTAGTTTTCTGGATCATTAGATGCCATCTGGTGGTCATCCCAGTCTGTACAACATGCTGTCTCCTGTACTCCCCTGAGGCTGTTGCCTACTGTTCTGCCCCCATCCATACATAGGTTTGTCTGTGGGCATGCACTGGCCCTCTTGCAGACTAAGATCAAGGTTGTTTGTTTCGTTCATTTGTTTTATGATAGAAGGCCCTCCTTGTGCTTGTGGCCCCACAGCGGTCTCTGCCTTGACTATATTTACCCCATTTATGACCTGATGATCTGCACAGATTTTGCATGTATTACTGGACAATGCTGAAGAATGTTATTACTACGATGATCCAAAGAATTGCTTAGGCATAATGCACATTAACCTGCTGTTTTAAGTACTAGGACTTTTATAGGGTGTCATGCTATGAAAGCAAGGAGACAAAGGATGTATGATGTTTTTATTTGGGTTTAGTGATGAGAAGGTGATATTCTTGTTAACACTCAGATAAGATACCAGGTATAGGAAGAAGCCCAACAAAGTAGATTAGAGCACACTGTATGCAGAAAATACATTCAATCCAGAAATAAAGCATCAAGAGCTAGTTGCCACAATATTTTCAGCCTGAGATTTTAGATAATCTCAAGTAAATAATGCCAGGGTTATGTGAACAATAATCTGATGTAAGATATGGTATCTTTCCATGCTCCTAAAATTACTCTTGGAAAACCCGTGTAAATAGTTCCTAGCAAAAAGCTAGAAAATAAATCCAACAACATTAGCACCATTATATATATATATATATTTAACTTGAATATTTTTATCGCAATCTTTAAAAGAGAAATACATTAAAAAGTGTACAAAAACAAATTTAAAGAAAAAGAGTAATATCCAACAAATTAATTAATTATGAAATTGTAATACCAAAATCGGGGAAAAAAAACAGAAAAAAATCCTAAAGAATTAGCATGCTATATTAATGTAAATCACTTAAATAGATCACATATCCATTTAATCATGTAATAACAACATATGCAATTGTGCATAAATATAGTCTATTCTTGTAAAATATTATGTTATCTTCATCTTTCCTATAAGACACAGTCTATGGAGGGTCTAACCAGGAGACAGTGAATAAAGTCAGAAGGACTGCTGACATTTCATCAGGCTTCCCTGCCTTTTGGTTGGATGATTACTCGCTAAAGGGATGTCAATGCATGCCTGAGGAATGCCTGAAGGTCACAGCAAATGATAAACGTTTCTTCTCCCAGTTTAGCTGATGAAATCTGGGTCTGTGGAGAAGCAGCAAGTCAGGGAGGGAGGGAGGGAGAGCGAGAGCGAGAGTGAGAGCAAGAGCGCATGTGCTAGAAAGCTAAGCTGAGGTTTAACTATTCTGAAAGGATTCTGTGGAGCTAGCTGTTGCCTTCTGGAGAAAGTTTTAGGAAATAATTTTCCATAACACCATAATCAACAGACTGTCAGACTGGGAATGTTGCTCCTCAGACATTTAAGGTTGATGCTCAACCTGTATAATTTATACATAAATTCAAATGTTATAAAATATCATAAGCCTGCCATCCAAAGGAAGCCAAACCCAGATGATTCCTGAACCTCTGGCATGTCCTATTGCTTGTCAGATTAAGTAATAATATCCCTAGCTAGGCACAAAAAAAAAAAAAAAAAAAATCATTCAGCTAATCATTGACCCAAGTTTAAGAAAATCTGTATCTTACTGACCCATAGATTTGCTGAAACAGTCTGTTTTGTTTCTTCTGTTGTAAAATGGGACAATGTTTAATTCACACTGCAATTATAATGAATGCAGATCAAGCTAAACTGTTGGGGGTGACTGAAAAAATGAAAGGTTTGCTGTTGGCAGGATACTGCTTTAAGATGGTTTATGGTTTCAGAATTCTAATTTTAACATACTTTAATATCCTAAAAAGTGCTTAAGGCTTTAATAAGTTTTGTTCATCGTTCCATAGACTTTGCCCCCATCCAGTTTCATAAATATGCCCAGTTCATTGATGTGAGGGTCTCAAGGTCTGATTGTGGAACTGCTTTACTGCTCTGCAAAAAACCTGTTTTCTATTATTGGGACTATTATTTTGGTGTTCAAGCCAATAATAATACCTCACATTTATTCAGTTTCTTGTATCTTAAAGGTGTTTTGTAAATTTATATGGGCAAATGATAAAGCAAACCTCCACAAAAAAAGTTAACTGAGGATTATATTAAGCATTTTCAAGGTAAAAATTGTATTAGCTAGCAAGCTATATGCAGAAAAGATGGGGACCAAAAGACAATAATATCAAGGTCATGAGCTGTGAGTTTATCATCTTCCAGTCCTGATTATGTTCTGTAGTCCCATATAAGAAGTGATCGTTGAGTTTTTTGTTGGCACCTCTAACCAGCATTTCATCCAGAAGGGAGGCAGGGACCATTTGAAAAACTTTTTGGGTTTCATGAAGCTTCCTGAATGAATAGAGATGGGCCATTTCTACCTGAAGCTTGCTTATAATTTTGTATTCTTAGGACAAGCTTAGACATTTATCGGAGCTGGACACTGCTTATCTTTCACAGTCTGCAGTGTGGCAACTGCATTTCTGTGGGTAGGATGATTGCCTGTTTGATCAAGACGCACACATTTTTGTTAGCTGTCATTGAGCAAACAGTGAGATACTAGTATCCCTGTTAAAGTTCTCAGAAATGATACTCCAGGGCAGTAGCTCTTCTTACTGTACACAACTGAAAGCGAATTAAACATTTATCTTCATAGAAACTTTGGTTCAACAATTGACAGTTCCCAAGAAAAAAGAGGATGCTTCCAGGCAGCTACTGAACTTGACCTTCAACCCCCCTGGCAGCTGCCTGCTGCACCACTGTGTCACATGAAGCTAGCTTGTGCTCTCCCCATCTGGCCAATTGGAGTAGGCAAAAAAAGAAAGAATCAGTCAAAGCCCTGTCTACAATTTTTCCTTTTGGTGTTTGCTTTTTGTGGGACAAATAGTGAACCCCAACAGACCACCGTAGAAAGAGTGCAGCAAAGCTTCCTTTAAGACTGATTGGGGAAGACAGGCACTATGGAGGATGGAGGAAATTCCAGGAGCTGAGTGATAGGACAAAGCTGTAGTTCCTGCCAATGAGAATCAACTCACTCTGTAGCTCCATAGGCAATGCTCAAATGCTGTCTTCTTCTGAAACAGAAGCCACAGGGAATGGTGCTGATCTCAGACTGGGGTTGCTCTTGCCTATGAAAGAGCCAATGCATGATAGAGATCACAAATTCCACAAGCTAAATGTCCCAAAAAGAGGTCTATTTCCTGATCAAACCGGCAAATTGGAAGACTTTTTTCACTATTTCACTTATGTCTTTTTTTATTTAGAAACCATTGAGAAGCATTCTTCTGGGGTTTTGCCAAGAATAGCCCTACAATCACATAATTTCCTACACTATCTCAATGTCTTTCCTTTTTATGAGCTTACTGGGGCAACTGTTTACCACTAACAACAAAACTATGATTGTTTTATTGACACTGACTACATGGATTCTGACTTCTGTTCCCATCCTATTCCAGGCCAAGGGATTGTTGATACTCAGTGATCTATTCCCTTTCACCCATATTGCTTACCTTTTTTTTTTTTTCCTGACTTAAACCACCTTGATGAAATGCAGTTTATAGGAATCAGGGAAATTCATAATAAGGGTTGGATTTTAAGAAGCATATTATGCTTTGGATCACATAATCAGCACATACTTATACAGTTAGTCCCTAGGTTAAGAATGCCTGGGTTACACACGACACATAGTTAAGAATGGAGCCTATTGTAGCAAAATTTGAGTTAAATACACAATGGTTCAAGTTCATTACACAATATTACTTACACAGTATTATACAAGAATACTGTTTTGGCTTACATACACATTGGACTTAAGGACAGACCTTGGGAACTCATTCTTAAACTGGGGACTACCTGTAGCTGTTTTTATAGAAACATGTATATGCATGTTTTGCTACCACACTGTACATGCTTGTTTCAAGGAGCACCAGCGTAAAGCCAGACAGCGGAGTAAAAATAAATCCATGTAGTCATAGCTCTGTCTTCTATGGTAATCAACAGTTGCCACATAAGCCCGGGAAGATGGTAGGATAGCCTAAGTGATTTTTAATCTAACAAATTTGCTACAGGATTGTGTTTCAGAATGGAAGACTATCTTCTCTTGTATCGATACAAACACTATTCTAATCTATATTCCATAACCTTATTTAACTGAATACTGATAAGTGGGAAAAAATAAGCTAGCATCTCCAATACCTTTGAACGGCAGTTCTGGAAAAAAAATGTAAATATGTAGTGTAAATATATGTTGATATTTATTGTAATTGTAATAAATACCTATCCTAAATGAAAATAACTTTGCTTTCAACCAGCCTTATACCAAAGCACTTACATGTAACAAGAGACAACTGGGAAATAGGCAGGACTAGAGTAAAGAATCATATGCTGGTGCATTGAGCGGCCTCCTCTGTAATGGAGAGTTGGTGTTACACCAACATTTAAGGGATTTCATTTCTTTCTTTCTTTATTTTCTGTCATTCCTTCCTAGCATTCCATTTGAAAATTACCGAGTTGAAGACCTTTCTCCCTTCATTTTTGAGCAGTCTCATTACAGTCTTAGTAATGTGCTTTTACTGCAGTCATTCCATTATCTGACTCAGAACAAGCTGATGAAAATCTAACGTTATAAGAACCTGGAAACGGGGGTGGGTGGGGGGAGAGTCCTTTAATTACAGTGGTACTAAAATAGCATCCTAGTAAGCATCAAAGTTCTCTGTTTTCTTTTCAGTATGTACTTCGTGATAATCATACTGCTTATTGTAAACAATAAACTGTGCCAGCTAGTCAATTAGCCAAAGATTCTATTAATCTTTTCGTAGAAGGAAACATTACATTCAATTAAAACTGCTCCACTTAAAAATGATAATGAGCACCTTAATCCACAGCCATTTTTAGGATCAAGAATTTGGATTTAAACCAAATCCATTCCCTTCAAGTCTACCTGGAGTGTTAATGTAAAATAAATGAATGAAATCCAAGATTTCTCATTATATCTAGGTTTCTTAGTTTGTTTTTAAGTTTGTTTGTTTATTTATTTATTTATCTATCATATTTATATATCCGCCCATCTCACACAAGGGCAGCGTACAATAATTAAAAAATAAATACATAAAACAATTATACATAAAAAACTGTAAAAATAGTTACTTATGCAACGTATTTTTTTTATTATTATTGTTGTCACACATGCAATAATATAAACCCAAAACTACTGCACCAATTATTTATTTCTTATATGACCACATTGCAGAAATCTTCAGTCAATTATGATGGTTTCCACAAAGTCCACCGATTTTCTGTTGTTGTTGTTTTTTCCTAACACAGGAGGATCTAGAAGTAGTTAGCTTTAACCCCAAGAGAACTCAGTCACATTTCAGGCTCAACTAATCCAACTGTATTGTGTAAACTACTTACAGGAAAGGTTATTTGTCCCTTATCATGCCCACCACTGGAACAAAGTCCCAGAGAAGCACTGTGGGACTTTTCTAGCCACTTTATCTCTATAGTCATTTTGGCTTTCACCATCCCATTCCTGTGGCCAGATGGGCACTGCAAAAAGGAAACAAATAATTTGCAGTGATGCCTGATCAACCACACCAGAAAGATGTGTATTTACCATCTAGGGAAAAATAAATTTAAAATTTAAATTATGCAATTATCATATGTGATCTGCAAAAACCTGGAAGGTCACTAGCAAAGCTGCCCTATTCTTGTGTAAGCAGGACCACTGTCAAGTATACCCCATTATTTGTGATAGCTCCCTTATAACTTTGTGCAATTTAATATCTCCATATGTGTATAAGATCTGCATGGAATAAAGATTACTTCCAACATGTACACTGAGCTGCAGGAAATAAAATTTGGGATTTGGCCAGTGCTTGATATTTAGGAAATAATAGGTATAGTTCTATTGTCTCAGAGCAAAACCTTATGTGAAATTAACCATACTAGGAGAACCATCAGGTCTGCTGTATATATTGAAACCATCATTATGGATTGGTATTTTATGTTAGCCTGGTTGCCTGAGTTATCACAAGCAATGTGCTCTGCAAACAAGCTTGTACATCATGATGTTCAGTATCAGATTGCCAACTGGGCAGACTCACCCATAAAATTCACTCTCTACGAAGAGAGAAAAGGAGCTAAATGGGCAAAAAATGTACACATTACTTTTATAATCTAAATCTTCAGTGAGGATATAAGTTGCTTCCCATCCCATAATTGCTATCTTCTTCTCCTTCCATTGAAATGGGACCATATTTGGGATGTCTCTTGTTCTATACTTACTTAGCTGTTCATGAACTTAAGTCACACTTCAATTGGATCAAGACATTTATTGGATTTCTTTAAAAGACCTCATCTTTGTCTTGGGGTATTATGTGGGAACTAGAGTGAACTAGGTTAATAACAGACCCCAACTGTTCCATACTATAGATATTTGGTATGACAGAATTATACATAATGTTGTTATATGGGGACTGATAAACATGTGATACAAACCATGAGGACAAAAAGTATAGAGGAACACAGAGATGACTTTGGAGAAGGTATGTAGCAACCATTAGTAAAATACAAGCTTAGTCTGGGAAAGAAGAACGCATGAGAAAGAAATGTAAGATTGCCTTGCCTTGCCTTGCCTTGGCTTTCCAAAGTATAGGAGGGAAGGGAAGGGAAAATGTTGTCTGGCTTTAAAGATTCTGTTATTATAGCCTAAAAAGTAGAGTTCTAGTATTTCTTGTGGTGTCTGTTTCCTGACATGGCCTACCCCAATGAGCTGACAAAATGTACATTGGAACATCACAACACAAACCCCAGCGTTTAGAACTTGCATCTCAATGTTTCACACAAGAACATGTCAAGTATTTTGCATCATGTTGTCACAATGTCCATTTTCCCATTAGTTCCCCTTTGCCCCCTCTGAGGGACAACAATACTGCAGACTATTTGTTTCAAAATCAATAAAGTACTTATATTAAATTCAGCTTTACAGTCATTTTGTTGATAGGGCAGAGCAGATCCTGATCTGGATCATGGATCAAGTCAAATTATCCAAGAGATTCCCTCTTTGCTAGAGACAGGAAAAGTTTGCATCTTTTTGAATCAAAGCTGCTGGACTAGTGTGGAAGATGTGGGATTTATTATCTTTCCACAGCTTAACATTGGTTGATTAGAATTTCCAGAAAAAAGCAACATCCAGGTAAAGGAAACCAGGAAGAACATCTATTTCAGGAGTCTGTTGTTTATTTCTATAGATATAGATACGTCTTTTAGCCAGGAATCTGTATTAAATCTTTATTTTGCTGTGTGGGGCTAGTTAACCTTTATTCTTTCTTGCACTTATGACTCTGTATAAATTGAGGAACAGTGCATAATTTCCAGTCATTATATATTTTAGATGATATCAATGAATCTAGCTTTAAAATCTTTAAGTCAAACTATTGAAGATCTATAGGATTTTGAGCCAAAGAATAAATCAGCAATTTATAGTGGACCAGACCATAATGTAGTCTGCCTAAAGCATTGCATGTCCTTTTGTACTTTTAATGTTATTTTTTTTCTTTTTAAAATAGTATGATTTTTGTTCATCTCTTGTGAGTTTGATCTCTCTCTTCAAGGGATGGGGGAAGCAGAAGGGCTGGTACTTCTAGTCACTTGCCTCCACACTACATGGCCAGGAGGTTTACTCTAGATTTAAATATATAAATTCCCCTCTCACCCCTATGGGTGGTACGTGTCTTCCTCAATCTCGGGTCCTCTACCAGAGGCCTGGGAGTTTGAGGGTTCTGCGCAGTATCTTAGCTGTTCCTAGCACTGCACTCTTCTGCACAGAGAGCTCTGAGGTTGTTCCTGGGATCTGTTGGAGCCACTCTCCCAGCTTAGGAGTCACGACCCCGAGTGCTCCTACCACCACTGGGACCACTTTGGCCTTGACTTTCCACATCCTCTCGATTTCCTCCTTCGGGCCCTGGTACTTCTCCAGCTTCTCATGCTCCTTCTTCCTGATGTTGCTGTCACTTGGCACTGCTACATCTATCACTACCGCTGTCTTCTGGTCTTTGTCTACTACCACGATGTCTGGTTGATTAGCCAGTACCTGCCTGTCCGTCTGGATCTGGAAGTCTCACAGGATCTTAGCCCTGTTATTCTCCACGACCTTCTGTGGAATCTCCCATCTGGACTTGGGGGGGTCTAGCCCATGCACTGTGCAGATGTTCCTGTACACAATGCCAGCTACTTGGTTGTGCCGTTCAGTGTATGCTGTTCCTGCCTGCATCTTACACCCTGCCACTATGTGTTGGACTGACTCTGAGGCCTCTTTGCACAATCTGCACCTTGGGTCCTGCCTAGTGTGGTAGACCCCTGCTTCTATGGATCTGGTGCTTAGTGCCTGTTCTTGTGCTGCTATGATCAGTGCCTCAGTGCTGTCTCTTAGCCGGCCCTTTCCAGCCACTGATAGGATTTCCCAGTGTCAGCCACCTCAGCTATCTGTCGATGGTACATCCCATGCAGGGGCTTGTCTTGCCATGGCACTTCCTCTCCTTGAACCTCCTGCCTTGTCTGCTGCTGCCTGAGGCATTCTCTCAGCAGCTCATCTTTGGGCGCCATCTTACTGATGTACTCCTGGATACTTTGGGTTACGTCCAGGACAGTGGCTTTGACACTCATCAGGCCCCGCCTGCCCTCTTTGCGCCTGGTGTACAGTCTCTGGGTATTGGACTTGGGGTGGAAACCTCCATACATTGTGAGGAGCTTCCGGGTCTTCACATCGGCAGCCTCCATGTCTTCCTTTGGCCAGCTCACTATGCCGGCAGGGTATCTGATGACTGGCAGGGCATAAACGTTGATGGCATGGATCTTGTTCTTCCCATTGAGCTGGCTCTTCAGGACCTGTCTTATCCTTTGGTGGTACTTGGATGTTGCTGTCTTTCTTGCCTCCTCCTCATGGTTCCCGTGCGACTGTGGGACACCAAGGTATTTATAGCTGGTCTCTATGTCTGCTATGCGGCCCACTGGTAGTTCCACTCCATCGGTCTTAACTACCTTCCCTCTCTTTACTATCATCCTGCCACACTTCTCCAGTCCGAATGACATCCCAATGTCCTCACTGTAGATCCGTGTCAGGTGGATCAGTGAGTCGATGTCTCGTTCACTCTTAGCATACAGCTTGATGTCATCCATGTAGAGGAGGTGGCTGATGGTGACTCCACTCTTGAACTTGTACCCATATCCAGACCCTGTGATTATCTGGCTGAGGGGGTTTAAGCCAATGCAGAACAGCAGTGGGGACAGTGCATCACCTTGGTATATGCCGCACTTGATGGCCACTTGTGCGAGCTGTCTTGAGTTCACTTCCAGTGTTGTCTTCCACAGTCCCATTGAGTGCTTGAGGAAGGTCCTTAGTGTCCTGTTGACTTTGTATAGTGCCAGGCATTCACAGATCCATGTGTGTGGCATTGAGTCATAGGCTTTCCTGTAGTCAATCCAGGCTGTGCTCAGATTGGTCTGCCTAGACCTTGAGTCTTGGGTGACTGCCCTATCTATGAGTAACTGGTGTTTTGAGCCTCTGGTGTTGTTCCCAATGCCCTTCTGAGCTGTGCTCATGTACTGGCCCATATGGTCTTGTAGCTTGGCAGCTAGGATGCCTGATAGTACTTTCCATGTTGTGGGGAGGCAGGTTATTGGCCGGTAGTTGGATGGTGCTGTTCCCTTGTGAGGGTCTTTCATGATCAGCACTATCCTTCCTTGTGTTAGCCAGTCTGGGTGGGAGCCTGCTGCTGGCAGTTGGTTCATCTGTGTTGCTAGGCGTTCATGCACTGCTGTTAGTTTCTTTAGCCAGTAGGTGTGGATCATATCCGGGCCAGGTGCTGTCCAGCTTTTCATGTTCTTGACCCGCTGTTGGATGTCTGCTACTGTGATGGTGACTGGTTCTTGTTCTGGGAGATTGCTATGGTCTGCTTTCAGGTCCTGCAGCCACTTTGTACTGGTGTTATGCATCTTCTCTTTCTCCCATATGTTCTTCCAGTACTGTTCAGTTTCCGCTGCTGGTGGCTCAGCTGTTACTTTGTGGTTGCACTGCAGTTGGGTGTATACTTTGGATGGTTCTTTGGAGAACAGCGCATTTATCTTCTTGGCCTCTGCTTCTCTAGTGTACCTCCTTAGCCTGGTAGCCAGTGCTGTGAGCCTTTGTTTAGCAGTCTCTAGGGCTTCAGATGGAGTCAGGCCCATGTATTTTTTCATTAGCCGAGTCTTATCCTTAATCTCCACACGCTTCTGTAGCTCCACCAGCTGACTGACTTCTCTCCGAGTTGCCTTGATCTTAGCCTCCAATCTCATTTTCCAGGGTGGGTATGTACTGCTGTTCTTCTTAATTGTGTAGCCAAGCATTTCCAGGATTACAGCGGCTGTAGCATATACCAATTCATTGGTTTCAGTTAAGGTGGTAGTAGGGATTGTCTGGAGGGCTCTGTTGGCATCTTCTAGCATACTATCTGATGGTACTTCTCCACTGAGCCTTGGTAATTGGACTCGAGGGTTGACTGTAGCTAGTTTATCCATGATCTTATGCCTCATATCAGCTGCTGTGCTCTGTAATGGAAGGGGTGGCAGTGACATTCCAGCTTCAGGTGTTGGCTGCACATCTGCTTGTTCTTCCAGGTCTGCTTGAGTCTGGTTTGTAATGTGGAGTTGGTCTATCTCAAGTTGTGAGAGCAGTTTCCTCTTCACTATGTTGAAGCCCTGGGTAACTAGTTGTTTCTCAGTTAGTGTGGATGTAGGCCTTCTGTCTATCCATAGCTCCCTCATATGTTTCATATATCCCCTCTCATTAGGTCTGCTGTTGTAGTAGCATTCCATCAATTCCAAGTTTTCTTGTCTCCTCCATGTATGGTTTGTTCCAGTAGCCCACTTAACATCAGATTGTCCTGGTTCCCCAACATCTGACGTGGACCTTGTTAATCTGGGCGACGTCCGAGCCGGCATGACTCTCTTAGTTCGTGTCACTCTCATATTTGAGGTAGGCAGGTGAAGCGTTAGGGGGTCTTTGCCCAAGGACCCCTACTGGTAAGGTAGGTGCCAGCCGGGATTTGAACCCCGGTCTCCTGCATCAAAGGCGGTGTTCTAACCACTACGCTATCCAGCCGCGTATATATATATTTACTCTTTTAAATTCCAGAAAGAGAGCATCTCAGCCATGTCTCATGTGGCTTCATCTTTGGGTTGGGGTGTTATATAGGGGTTAGAATAAACCATTACTTAATAACAGTTCCAAACTGTTCAATATATGTTTGGTATGTCAGTATTGTATACGATGCTGTATTATATAGGGAACACCAATAAAATGTTGATACAAAACTCAGCTATAGAATTATTTTATTGATACAAGAAATGGCAGTGCAAAAACTTATTTTGATTTGTTATTTTGCTGAGAAACATTTAAGACAGAATATTTACTCCTAACCTAAGTCTGGAATGTACGTTGTGGCTCATATGCAGTTGTGTTTCAGTTTCCACCTGCAGTGTAAAAGGGACTAGCCCAAAATACAGTCAGAGACCATAGAGACAAGGATGAACTGATCTCAACTTGAACACAGAAAACTTACTTCCAACAGAATAAACCTGAACAGCACTACAGTTTCATACATCATTAGGCTAATGCTTTGCTTAAATATGGTTATCCATCATTTCCTGATTAAAGCCTTTTGTGCCCAGTCAAAAATGCTCACAAAGCCAGCTCATCCTCTGATTATTCATGCCTCTAAATACACATAACAGAAAATATATTTACCTTAAGAGTGATAATGGAATTATTGTACCTCCAGCAGTTCTGAACATGTTGGGGCCCAATGTGAGGTTTCTATTAAATTTATTTATTTATTTGTTCGTTTGTTTGTTTAAATTTATTGGCCACCCAACTCCAGTGGACTCTGGGTGGCATACAAAACTAAAAAAACAAACATAAAAACAGCTAAAGACATTAAATCAACAGGCAGCCCAGACTAAAATACTCTAATAACAAAATCCACAAAACAAAAGAGGGTCCATTAAGCAAATAAGAAACATCAACCACAGGCCTGGGACAAAAGCCAGGTTTTCAAAGCTTTCTGAAACCCTAGGAGAGATTGCACCATCCTTATCTCTGGGGGGGATGCTGTTCCAGAGAGCAGGGGCCACAACAGACAAGGCACGCTTCCTAGGTCCTACAAGATGGCAATATTTAATGGAGGGGACCTGGAGCACACCCACTCTGCTGGAATGTACTGGGCAGGTAGTAATGGAGATTGGCTGAACAACTGTTTAGGAAATGACATGGCAAGCTTTGGTGAGGCATCTGGAGAGCACCTAGTTAAAAAGGGCTAGGCTAGAATTTCTCCTCTTCCTCTTCCTCCTCTTCCTCCTCTTCTCCTTCTCCTCCTCCTTCTTCTAGCCTGTTATCATCTAAATTCCACTTTCTCTGAATGGTAATGCAAGGAAGTGTTTTTGTGTAGAAACCTTGTGAGGTTTTATGCAAATCTGCTTCAGATCTCATAGTTGTACAACTCAAACATACCCATCTCAGCTCCTGATTACAGCTCTAGTTTGCTAAGGCTTCATGAGATGCATGTAATAATATTGTACAGTGGTACCTCGGTTCACGAACTTAATTTGTTCTGCGACTCTGGTCGCGAACCGAATTGGTCGTGAACCGAATCAAATTTTCCCATAAGGTTCAATGTAAATACGGTTAATCTGTTCTGACCCCTACGAATTTGGTCGCCAACCGATTTTTGATCGCGTCCCAAATCAAATTTCCCTATAAGGTTCAATGTAATTACGGTTAATCCATTCTGAACCATTTTTTTTTTTTAAACCGCAAAAATATGACACAAAGTACAGTACGAAGAGAGAGAAAGCTAACCTTGCTCAACGCGACTTCTGGCGTGGAGGACAGGAAGGCAGGTGGGGAGGTGGTTACTGCTTGGAGGGAGAGTCCCCCTCCCTACAGGAAGCCGCGACCACGTGTCACGGGAGGGAAAATGGCCGCGGATCCTGTTCGTCACCCGATGCGGAGTTCGCAAACGGAGGCAAAATTTTGAGACCGGAGCTGTTCGTGAACCGAATTGTTCGTGAACAGAAGCGTTTGTGAACCTAGGCACCATTGTATTTGTAATGCATTGGCTGGGTTCTATTTACTTGGCAGAAATAGCTAGGAAATTTTAAAAGAAGCAAGTGAATAGATGTTTAAAGAGAATTTGATTAGCTTTGCTTGACTTCTATAATGCACTCTTTTCATTCATTTTTTTTAATCAATTGACTAGTAAATATAAAGAGATAAGTACCTTAAACATGCCAGATCTTAAATCCATTATATTCTCTGAGATCATTAAAAAGAGAAGCATATTAAACCAACCAAAAACTATAAGGTCTTCTAGTTCAATATTGCTCTTTATTTTACCAGCTTTTCCTGGCTAGGTATACAGCTTGTTTGGGATTTTGATAGAGACTTTTATTTATCTACAAGGAGATAACATAAAATGAATGCTTAAAGCAGTCATCTTAAAGTACATTCACTACAAAAGATATCCAACTGAACTCAGTGGGACCCAAATCTTACACAAATGCCATGGTATTCTGTGCTGGTACAATTAGAACAGGATTTGAATCATACCAATTTATAAGCCAGATAGAGTTTGCTGGGTTTCTTTATCCATATACATTCATACACACACACACATTACCACCACTGCCGCTGCAAATAATAACAGCACAAGGATTCATACACACTGCAGGGCACATTTCACAAGGTTTGGCATCACAGGATGTCAAAAAATGTAAAGCAGAATAAGCATAAATGAGGAAAAACGCAAGAATTGATGGAAATGTTTGCAGTAGGAAGGTAATTTTTAATGTGTGTGAGGGCAGGGGAATATGGTGAATTTTGGCTCAACTTTAACAGTGAAAATGGATGAGTTACTCTATCCCAGTGTTTCTCAACCTTGGCAACATTAAGATGTGTGGACTTCAACTCCCAGAATTCCCCAGCCAGCCATGCTGGCTGGGGAATTCTGGGCACTGAAGTCCACATATCTTAATGTTGCCAAGGTTGAGAAACACTGCTCTATTCTTTTTAGAAGCCTGTTAAAAGCAGGTGGCTTCACCACCCTTTCAATCTTCCATATTCAATCTTCCATAAAGCTCTACTAGAATAAATACTAGATATATTAGAGGAAGGTGCTTGAAAATTTGTTCTGCCACAGAATCCTTTCTACACATAGGGCAGACAAAGATCTGTAAATCAAAGATTGCAGTTTGTTGGCACTATCAATCATCTTATTTTATCCACATCTTAAATAAATCTATTAGATTTCCTGCATCCCAAGATAGGATCCTAGCATTCTAAAATAGATCTATTTTGCTGAAGGCTACTAACTTTAATGAATATCATCACTAATTAACTCTATTAAATGGTAAAACATGATTTTTAATCTGTGAGACCAGGGCAGACAATTCTTAAAAGCTATTTTGATTTCTGACATTCCATATAATAGGACTGAAAATAGTATTAATGACTTATCCTGCAACAATAATTTTTTTCTCAAACGTAAGGAGAAAGCTATCTTGACTTTACATCCGTATTGAGGTTTTTATTATATGTATATTTATATTTTGGGTCTTGCTCAGCGAAATCAATAAAACAATGTAACTGCAAATAATTTAAGACCTACTTACCTTCAGGACATCTGAAGCTCAGGAGCAGGGAGGAAGAGTGAGGAATGCATCCCTCCAGTTGGGAATCAAAAATCCTACAAGATCTGCACAGCTTCAGTAGACAAGAAACGGAAGACTGCTTTTCTGCACCACAACTGAGCTGAAAATAAACCGCTTCAGCTATCAAACTAAGCAATAGTTATATGGGGCCACTTTTGAACAGATGCAGAGTCCTCATGTGGAAATATCCAAAATATAACATGGGCATGCAAATTTCCCTCCTTTTATCTCCCTGCAGCTCCCTGTTCACCTTCAATATTTGGTTGAAAAAGGTCCTGGAGCCTGAGGAGGAGGAGGAGGAGGAGGAGGAGGAGGAGGAAGGAAGGAAGGAAGGAAGGAAGGAAGGAAGGAAGGAAGGAAGGAAGGAAGGAAGGAAGGAAGAATACAATCTTCCAGTGATATCCATTTTACCGGTGAGAGGACACTATTGCACCCAATCCAGTAGATTTAATTTTCCCTTAAAATATGGTAGTGAGCTACAAAATGCCTGCTATTTTGGAAAGTCTGCCATGATTTTGCATGGCATGGTTCATGAAAATGACAACAGATGTTTACATTATAAATCTAACAGTTGACCATACAAATATTGAATGGTTATCTGATATTCACCTACAAGCAGGGATGTTACCTAAATTAGGCAGTCACTGGTTTTGATGGAAGTTCATCAAAGGAGTTAATAATCAGGATAAACCAGAAAAGATAAAAACATAGTGAGTCACAACACTAGTAAGACAGGAGCTCTCAAACTTTGTGGTCCAGTGATGGCCTAAAGTTTGAAATAGCAGTGACCCTTAGCATCACCTTAAGATCATAAATTCAGGAATCTATTCTAAATAATACATATGAAACTAAAATTAGATTGAAAACCTTGAGAAATGCTGGGCTTTGGAATGTAAAAATGATGGGCGGGGGGCGGGGCGGGATCCATATAAAGAATTTCCTTTGAGCTGGATGGCATTTCTTGATAATGAAAGTTTAGGTAGAAAATGGTCTGGGTTATTTTACTCAGAGAACTAAGAACGTAACAGGAAATAACTTGATATCCCTCTTGAATGTGGAAGGTGAAAGCATGAGTGCTTAGAGAGAATTCTTGAAGTTGGAACCCCCCCCTGCCCTTTTTAATATTGCTGATAATTATTTAAATAATTAGATAATGAAACTGTTTTTAAAGCTTCACTAATTAAAAGTGGCACTTTTAAGGCCACGCTTCTGCTTAGAATTGGGCTGATGTAATATAATTTTGTGTCCAGAGTCCAGTGAACTAAATAGGGCCACTGTACATCTAAAAATTGGGAAAAATTCATCCATAAACCACAATTATTATGCACATCAACTTCTATTAAAAAGGCACCAATAAAAATTAAATGCTTCATTAGCTGTTTAAGTCACAGTATTTTCGATACAATTACAGCTAAACCAAAACCTTACCATTTTCCCAATTTGTCTGGACAAGCTGGCAGCCTGTTTCTCCAGGCAAAGCAAGAAGGAAAGCCTTTTGTTCCAATTCCCACCTGAACAAACATGCTGTTGGCTTAGTCCAAGCAGAGTTGGAAAAATATAAGTTGGGGGCTTTTTATTCTTGCTTTGGTGGCCTCAATCATCAGGATTACTTTCAAATTCAGGCATATTCCTGAAACTATTTTACTCACAGTCAGAACAAACTTTCCTTTGTTATCCCACAGTAGCACTTAAATGAAAAGAACGAAATAATTAATGGCTGGTCAGATCCTTCCTCTTCATC
This sequence comes from Liasis olivaceus, assembly GCA_030867105.1. Taxonomy (NCBI): domain Eukaryota; kingdom Metazoa; phylum Chordata; class Lepidosauria; order Squamata; family Pythonidae; genus Liasis; species Liasis olivaceus. The sequence goes on from CM061350.1 coordinate 84,361,491, forward strand.
TTGACCATTGCCTTTCATGAGTTTGCCATTTTTTTTTAACCTGCAGTCATCCAGTTGCTGAAGTTAATTCTGTCCATGTTATAACACTTGGAAATCTTCTTCATGTTAATCTGCCTTAGGAACAGACAAAAGAAGCTTTCCTTTTCACAGACTGTCACCACTGCTTTATCACCTGATAATCCAAGATGCCCAACTCTTACCCCATTCAATTGGAAACTCAAAATATGCCATGTAAAGACTGAAATTAAATAATATCTTTCAAGAAACAGGATTTCATGTTGTTACTACCTTTGCTATTCAAGCTGCTCCCAGAAATGTATTACCCTCCTTCCCTGCAGCCAGCTTCACTTAAGATGCAACCAGTCTCAGATATCTTCAATTATTGTTTAATAGAGATGACGTCTCCATTTATGATGTCCTTTCATTCCCCACAATTACTTCTAAGCAGATTATTTATCATTATTTTTAATACTAAATGTGTATTATTGACAGTAGATGGGAAAAGGAAGTATTGATCTGCTAGAAAGCTGTTAATGTAGACAGCTTTCATAACTAGATTGGCTAGTTTGGGAATGAGAAAGCTTATTTTCCTGACAAGGATTTATTTTCTGTTTTAGAAAGTAATTTATAATCAAATCCTATGCAAGACTCACACAATGATTTACTAAAGCTAGCTTTCTTTTTGCTTTCTTTTTATTTAACATTTATTTTTACTTACTTTGCAGAGTCTGATCAAATGCATTTGTATATAATTATTAAAACCTCCCCCTCCTCCCCCTCCTCTTCCTCCTCCTCCTCCCTTTTCATGGAAGTACCTTGCTTGAAAGTGTGGACATATATACATTTGCAAAGGAACTTTGTACAGTATGATTTCTCTAAATATTATTCTTCAGTTATTACATAATGTATAAATTAGTTTTCATGTAGACGAGTGGAACTCAACTCAAAATATGCCGAATTTCTTTTCACTTATATTTTTGGTAAGAACTTTTACTTTGATCACTGATCACCAGAGAAGCTTGACTAGGAGGCCTAGTGACCCACAGACTAGTATCCATGAACTTTTACTTTGATCACTGATCACCAGAGAAGCTTGACTAGGAGGCCTAGTGACCCACAGACTAGTATCCATGAAAATATATTTTCCCTAACCAGGTGTGAACTATATGAGGATACAAGTGTTTATTTAGTTTCTTTACTCCAGAAATGGCTATGCAAATAATAAAATCAAGCTAAAATGAACTGCAATTCTGTGGATCCTCTTTTGACCCATGTTCTGGATCACATCACCCTTTCATAAAAATTAGCAATAGCGTGTATTTTACCCTCCTACTTTCCTTTCCAAAACAGCTAACAACAGTGATTGCCAGATTTCTAATAGGCCAGTTTAAGTGAACAGACCTGAAAATTAGTGTTGTTCCTGCATGGATTAGGGACTATCTGAAACACAGAAACAATCAAATTGGTGCACACAATTTCACTGTTTTAATTATTTCTGCTGTTGCTACCTGGAACCAAACAATCTGGCTTTTGAATTCCATAATTACCAGCTATTACCCCCACCCACCCAGGATGGGGAAGGCTGCCAAATTTAGAGGTACATTGTTTCAGAATACTGAATGTTGCCTCCATTATATTTTAAATGTCCTGGTTGAAGTGTTACCTGATGTATGCACTGCTGATCTCCATTCAACCATCTGCTCCTTAATCCAATTTTTCCTTCCTTCTTTTTAAAATGAGAACCCCTCCCCCCAGAAAACCACATCACTCTTATAAGTTGTCATGGCATACAGAGGTCACTATATTTCACTACAACATATCCAAGTGTATTTTCTAACTCTAGTTAAATGGAATAGTTCCCCTGAACAGAAAGCAGAGAGGAACACCTACAAAGAACATAAAACCACAGTCAAGAAAATAAAATAAAAGCTATAACACAAAGAGTTAGTGTAAATGAGCCAGCTATACAAAATCCCCAGCAAAAATCAGACCCTGATGATTCTCTGCACTCTAGTTGGAAGTTAAAGCAAGAGTTTGAGAGTCCAAAGTTTCTGTCATTCTTATTGTTAACCCTTCAAGGTAGTCCAGACAAGAAGCACTACCAGGAGTACCAGCTCTATCTTTATTGTAAGATTACATTAAATGGAATCTTGCAACACTGAAAGTATTTCTCCCTTCCTCTGTTTTTAGTCTCCAGAAAACTAGGGAGGGTCCCTTCTGAAATGCTTCCCATGTTTTCTCCCACCCATGGACCAAGCTGCCTCTTATCAGTGTGTTGCCTAGGCTGTGAGTCTCCCTTCTGTCTCCCAAGGTCATTCCCATGTACCATCACACTTATGGGGAGTGTGCTATAGATTGTCAGGCCCAGTTGAAGATCTGGATAATTCCCTTCTGGACCAAATTATAGAATTTTCAAGGAGGAGGGACATAGAAAATAATGAGAGATTTTACCTGGACATTAGTTTGAAAACCATCTCTACCAAGAATGTTTTAGTTTTAGTAGTATATAGATTCTCCTTGAAAAAATTCTAGTATCTCATGATAAGTTAGCCATTTGTGTTTGCCTATTATGTCTCGTCTATAAAATGCTTCTTGTACTGAAAGCTGCAAAGGTGTTTTAGAGTACAACCTGGGTTTATCTATTTCATATTCTCAATATAGCACCTCTAACATAATGATCTTTAAAATCCACATTAATCTTGACACAAATATCCATGCCACCCAAATCTCAGATCTTGTCCTTATTCCAAAAGCCTTCTATTTCTCAGCAGCACCTACTCTTTCATCCAAACCAAATAGCAAGCTGCAAAATACAATTTCAAATCAGGTAGACCCATTCCTCCTCTTTCTTTTGCATCTTGTAACACTTTATATTTAACTTGTGGTTTTTTTCCCATGCCACACAAATTTAGATATATCCTTCTGCCACTGTTTAAATGGTGCATCAGGTGTTAAAATAGATATTATCTGAAACAAAAACATCATTCTAGGCAAAACGTTCATTTTTATCACAGAAATTCTCCCCAGCAATGACAGTTGTAGTTTCCCTCATTTTAACATGTCTTTTTTAACTTCATTCCATGTCTTAACATAGTTATTTTGAAATAACATACAGTTAATATTTGTCATAGTGATACCTAGATATTTTACTTTCTTTGCAATCTTAAAACCTGTTTTATTCATCAATTCTGTTTGATCTTGTATTCATATTTTTTCTTAACATAATCTTCTGTTTATCAGTTTAGCTAGTCTCTTCCATGGTTTTTCTGCAAACCTTTTTTTTTTTTTTGCTTTACATAATTCATTTTTATTTCTATTTCTCTTACTGTTAACATAGACAATTGTCATTGTAAAAGCTTAATTTGTTGAGAAATGTTCTCTGGAAATTTATTTAATTTGTCTCTTTTCTCTTTATCTCATCCAAAATAACTTGTGTTTTCTCTTGCCTCTTCTTTTTGAGCTCATTATTATGTTGTATAAAATAACCCTTAATAAAAGTTTTATTTGCATCCCAAACCATTCTTAAATCAGTGCCTTTATCTAAATTATTTTTAAAACATTAATTTCTTTTTACAATCCTTCATTATTGTTTCTTTCTGTAGCAATGTTTTGTTTAGTCTCTATCTAAAAGAACTAGATTTTCTTTTATAAACCAAACTGAAAGGATTATGATCTGAAAAGTCTTTGGTAATATCTCTACTTTAGAAATTTTAGTAGCCAAATTATTTGAAATCCAAATCTTGTCTATTCTTGAAAAGGATCTATGTCTGTCAGAAAAATAGGTGTACTCTCTTGAATTGTCCAGTTGTGGAAAGATCATTCTATTCCAATCCCACCTCAAACATCAATTTTCATAAGAGAAACCGTATAGAACTTCTGAGAAAAATATTAAAATCACTCAATGCAAATTACCAAAAGCTTGATTTGATGGACAGTATAGGGCTGGTTGATATACGGAGATAGATCACTCCATTCCAATCCCCCATCAAACACCAATTTTCATAAGAGAAACCTATTAACTTCTCCATAAGTCCTTCATAGAACAACACTTTGTCTTCACTTGGGCATAAATTCCCAGTATCAAAGTCTTAGTCCCATGCAGTTTAACTTTCACCCCACCTGTCTGTCTTTCACCTCATCTGTCAATTCAAGTTCTGGTTTAGTTGGGGATTTATATACAAAACAACTCCATTTCTTCTCTCTCTCTCTCTCTCTTTTCTTTTCTTTTCTTTTCTTTTCTTTTCTTTTCTTTTCTTTTCTTTTCTTTTCTTTTCTTTTCTTTTTTCTTTTCTTTTCTTTTTTGTTCCTGCTGAAATAAATTCTTCATCCAAATTTTTATAAATTTATTTTTATAAATCAAATATTTTATATCCTTTTTTCTAATATGTGTCTCTTGTAGGAAAATTATATCTTGTTTTTTCAAATAATGATTTTTTTCCCCTCTTTTGAGGAGCATTTGCTCCATTTATATTCCACGTTAAACATTTGTAATTGTAAACTTGATCCCTTGTCTTCTTCCTGACAAAATATACCAAAACATTCCTTGGAACATTTCTTATTCTCACAAATCTTGTATTTATTCTATATACTTTATCAATTTCTGCCTCTGTATCCTTCTCATCCCAATCAAAAAATTTTTCTAAAGCTTTAATAACGTTTTCTTTAATATCTTCACCAGAATCTTCTGGGATTGCTCTAAATCTCAGACAACATTCCTTCTCTCTCAATTCCAGTAGAGCCAGAATATCTAGCTCTCTTTCCAACTCTCTAACTTCTGTCTTACTCTCCAAAATTTCCACTTTGACATTAATTTGTTTTACATCTCCAGACACTTTTTTACAGAGCTTTCCATCTTCTTAATTTCTTCTTTCATCTCCTCTTTCATCTTTACAAGACTTTCATCCATTCTTTTTTTTCAAAAACTGTCAATTTATTATCAAGTGATTCAGCTAACTTGCTGTCCAGTTGCTCAAGCATTATGTGAAGCAAATCTGGTGTAATTCTTCTCTCTGCAGGTTGCTCTAGTGGTCCTCTTCTCCCCTCCATTCTTGCTGTTTTCCTAGTGGTTGCTATTATGATATTATAATCCAAAAATGAAAGTGTTTCAAACAAGGGAAAGAGAAAAGGCAAGGTCCACCTTCCGCCCATTTTTTTTTTCTATTTTGTCTTCCTGTGCCCTTAATACTTTCATCTCAAGTGGCACTCCATAGTTACAATCAGCATCACAGTCTGGCTCATATTACCTTTATCTTTTGTATTATAAAATCCACCAATTGTTTGTACTCTTTAATAGTAAACAAAAAATGCAGGTCTAGTTCATTTGTCTATTTTAATTCCAATTTATTCAAAAGCACTTTCATCAAAAAATAACATTTCAAAGTAACTATCCCCTTTATCCATTTTAAACTTTCTTTCATCCACTCCTTGATAAGCTTTTTGCCAAAGTTTTTAAATCTTTCAAACTTTTTTTCCCTTTGTAATCCAGAAAGAGTGATGACTCACCAAGTGGATTTTTTTTTTTTTAATCCTGTTGCTCAGAAAATCTCTCTTTAGCTGAAAACTAGTTATATCCTAAAATGTTTATGAAATGAGGCTCATGCAAACTTTATGTCGGTATAGGCTGCATTACAGCTATAAGCTTGATTGAAATCCCTTGACTTCCCATCATTCAACTCACAAGCTGACCACAAAAACCTCAATTCCTGCAGTCTACTTATGAGGAACAGCTGCCCAGAGTGCAATTGGGCAATTTCATGATCTCTTGCTTTTCCAGGGAGACTGTGCTCGCCAAAATTCACCATTGCTTCAATGTGGAGTTCCACAGGGTTCAGTCTCCCACTTAATGTGAGCTTGTTATGACCCATGAAAGCTCTCACAGCACCCAAGTAGGTACAGATTATTACATATTACTTTTCAGAATTAGGTCTAAAAAATTGTAAGTGAACATGGTAGAGGTTTTACCTATCAGCTTTATCACTCTGCTGCCTGTGTGTAAGCTTCTATTGTCCATTGATGAGTTATCTGCTCTAGAATGTGGCTTGACTTGTTTTTACCAGCAGTATCTTTTCTCTAGGGGGTACTTAATTTGCACATGCTTAATGCTGCCAGAGAAGTGGCTCTTCTCTCTACTAGGTTTCAAATGCAATTTCTCCATTCCTGCTGATTTATTTTCAGCATCTCTGCATAATTTGTCACAATGTGCATATTTGCATCTTCCTTCATTTCTAGAGCATCAACAACAATTTCAAAACATTCTGGGAGGCTGTTGAACATTAATCCAATTAAGACTTCTTCAGGTAGAGTAACCCCTTGAACTTCTAACTGGCCTGATACCACTAGCATCTAATTAACATTCATAGAGCCTTCTTTCAGCCTGTTATTTCTGACACTGAAATAAGGGAATAGAAAGAAGATGCAGAAACATGGACAATTTCTATCATCTCTAAAATGCATCATTATGGACTAATTGTACTTTAGAGATGACAGAAACTATCCATGTTTCTTCATCTTCTTTCTATTTTCCTTATTCCTTAACTGAACCAAACCTGAATAACTTATAATCAGGCAAATTGTTCCACTCTTTTTTTCCCCCCAAAAGCTTTATTCCACCTTGTTTGTTCATCACTTCGTTTTTCACTCTAAGTTTAGAAGTTGTTCCTGACTCCTTGGCTTCTCCAAAGCATTTCCATTTTAAAGGATCATCATTCATAATCAAGACCTTTCAGTTTCTCAGTTGTTGAGCTTTCTGCCCTATCTCCAGGCTGAGTACACTTTTCTCTCACAACTTTTAAAATGATGTGAATAGCTCTCTTGTTGCCCAGACCCATAATCCTTCAGGAAAATGTTGATGTAACCCTGGTCTAAATCCTCCCTTTCACTCACAGGGATCCCTATTTAGTGGAGTATGTATGTGAGTAAAATCAAGCCCAGAGTACCTTAAAGAGGTACCACAAAGAGTACCTTAAATTTCAAAAGGACTAGTTACATGCTCCAATTGAAAGCCTGACTCTTTGAGCTTCAGAATGTCATGGCAGGAGAACAAAGAAGGAACTACTCTGTTCTTCACATAGGGAGCAGTTGAAGGGAAGAACCTATACCTTCCAGTTGGTGACAACAGAGTGGAGACAAAGAGAGGGAGTCCCTTCCTTGTTAGCTCTACTCATAATGCCCCTAGTGTCCAATAGAATAAAAGGGACAAAAAGTCAATGATTCTGAAAAATGTGTGTGTCTGTGAGAGAGAGACAGACAGAAATAGGCACACTTATTAAAAATGCATGCCCCCACACAAAATTTATAGTCACCCTCAGTCCTCTGACTTAATTTGATTTCCTGATTTAAAATAAAACACCCTCTCTCATAAACACATAGGCATCTGCCTTACTTTCTTGGACAGAACCTCACAGAGACTTCCATATCTCCCATGAATTGCTGATATATCTCCTTCTGGCAAGAGGAATCTCAGGGTCAGTGTGATCATGTACCATCCTGCCTGGATCCCAGTGAATCAAAAAACCTCTCACAATCAGGCTTTGTTTTTAAATCGCAACTGAATCTCAGTGTCTAGAGGGCCCCACTCAAAGGAGTTGGAAGCTTCTCAGATTCAAGACAAAAAAAGAAAAGAATCCAAAGAGGTGTGGAGTTAAAGCCACAGAAAGGGAGGAAAGTAGAGATCAGATGGATAGCACAAAGGGAATGAAAAAAGTCAAGGGAAAAGGAAGAGGGAAATGTGTTATAGTGGTAATATTAAGGAACAGCGAGGATGGCGGGGTGGCAGAATCTGGACTATCCGGACTACTTGAAGAGGCCTACAGATTGTGCACCTATGTAAAAAGCAGTCTATATTGACATAAAAACTTAATAGGGATAGAAGATATTCTTTCATGCATATATATTAGAACATTCCCAATAATTTGTGAGCTTTATTTCTGTAATCCTTCCAAGAATCTCATTCTACAAAGATTCATAGTATAGGAATAATGGTGTTAGTCTAACTTACAGATCGGGTTCCCAAGATATTCTTTATGTAAAATGATAAAATGTGGACTATGTTATATTAATGCTGAGTTGCAGAACTGCATTCAGTGTACATCCATTAATAACTCTGTATCTCAAAGAAAGTTTGAAATGGAGTGCCACAGGACTCTGACCTAAGCCATGGGCCCTAGAGTCTGTGCTGTACAACATTCCTGTAAAAAATGATTGACAATGTAAAGAGTTGCTTATCAAGTTTGCAGATGACACAAAGTTGGAAAGGATAACTACAGGTAGTCCTCATTTAACAACTGCCTCATTTAGCAACTGTTCGCAGTTATGATAGTGATGAAAAAGTAACTTTATGATCAGTCCTCACATTTATGATCTTTGCAGGTCTGTAAAGCAAAGGAAATCTGAAGATCACAAAATCATAAGCACAGTCACAGTTTCACTTAGCGACTGCTTCACTTAACAACCGAGTTGACGGTCTCAGTTGTGGTTGCTAAATGAGGACTACCTGTAATTCCACAGAAGACAAAATCAAGACTCAAAATAAATGACTTTATCCCTGTACAAAATGCAACACAAAAGAAGGATATCCACTAAATGTTTTTTAGTTTTTCCTCTTACTTTTGGCTTTGACCTTCACAGTTTCAAAATTCATAATTCTTATGAAATTCTTAAGAGTTATAACTGCTGTGTATTTATGAAAATTACTGTGCATTTTCCAGTTAAACTGAAGTAGATAAAGGTCATATTTCAAATACCACAGGTAAAATATCTCAAAGCCAAATAGGTTAAAACTTCCGCTGGTGTAATTCATCCTAACTTTATTGACTTTTAGAATGAAGCCAAATGTATCTTTTGCAGTGTTATGTAGATTATTTGTTGTCCATTTGCTTCCTATTGGATTAGAGTCATACACTCTAGATTTAGCAATATGTACATAGTTGTTGGGCTGTTGAACAACTGATACAATCTCATGAGTCTACAGAATTCAGTCTGCAGATACAATAACCAGAAAGAGAGAACCTTTTAAAATTAACTTTTCAGGACAGATCACCACATCCTTCCAAAAGATCACATATCAGATATTCTTAGATCTGCAGATTTTCAGAAATTGCTTAGCCAGCAGTTAACTGTCTATCTCCAGCCTTCCCTAATTAAAGACTATGTGGAACATTTAACTCTTCTTAACTTCTGACCTGAACAGAACTCTAAGGTGCAGTTCCCACATGCATGTTCCTCATTCGAGTTCTTATTATCACATGATAATTTACAATTAAACATGTGAAACTTCTCAATTTAAAAAGGATTGTATTTGTGATGATGTGAGGTAAAATAAATGTTCAGAGGAAATCTAAAGGTATTTTTCCCTTGTAAAGACATGCATACCAAAAACAGAACAGAAGGGTTCAATCTAATTCCTGACCAGTCCAATTTCTTATTGCTATCTTTCCTTCCATTATCCTTCCTCTCCACCACATTAGCAACATATCTTTCTTTTCAAAGTCCTTCCCTTCACTGAGTCCTACTACCCAGTTTTCCTCCTAATCTCAAACCTCTTGAAGCACTGACATACTTCCAGCCATCTCAACTTTCTGTCCTCCAAATTAGTATCTGACTCTTTGTGTTCTGCCTTCCCTACCCACTCTTCCAACACCCAGTACTCTGAATCCAGTAAGAAGGCTTCTGTGTACCTATATGAATCCGGTATAGTGGAGGTCAGGGGCTGGATGGGGATGGGGGAGAGAATACTCACAAAAAAGGATCTGCTCGGCAGTGGCACAAAGTCCTTCATGCTTTCCCAAAGCCAATTTGGCTCTCAAATCAAGATCCATCTATTGCCTCAAGCTATGAAAATATTCTGAGCAGTTAAAAAGTGTTGTAATGAATGAACTCTTTTTCCCCAGGATGTTATTTATTAATAAAGAAAACAAAGAGGGGTGGAGTCAAGATGGTGACAAAGGAGCACTCATTGTAATAAATTCTCTCTAGAAGTTTTTCGCCTTTCACCGCACCTAATTGAGGTTTTTTTTCCTTCCTCTATTTTTTATCTTTCATTTTCATTTTCATTCTCTTACTCTTTTGCTGTTGCAACAGCTTCCCTGAACTCCTTCTGCTGGGGATCTGCAGCACTCCTGGGGGTGGGGGGTTAGTTAACTGGATACTTTATGACTGAGGTATTTTGATTGCCAGTGAGAGAACACTCTTTGGTGAATAGAGAAATATCTCAAGATCTGCAGATCTGCAGCATTGGGAAAAGGAAAAAAAAAAAAAAGACAGCACAGGAGTTAGATGAGGATAACCAAAAATCATGTCAACGCAACTAGTACAAGTCTGTCATCTGATAAATAACAATTTAATTACAAAAAAAAAAAACCCTCACACATATACAATCAAGGACCAATTAGTACAGGCAAGCCTCATGAGGGGCTTTTAGGAGACATTTCCGCTGCTGGAACTAAACCTTGCATTGGAGCCTGTCAGAATAAAGCCCAATATTAGAAGTGATATAAATTAATTATCTACTAAGGATCACCTTACTATAGTCTTGTGGAATATTGCTGGTTGGAAAACTGTTTCACATCCAGACTTCATCACCTTTATCTCTTATCATGATGTAATACTACTGTAAGAAATGTGGTTAGCTGATGTTCCAAACTTCCTTGGATACAAAATCTTCATATTAAAAACTGAACAGAAGAAAGGAAAGGGTAGGCTGGGCAGAGGACCGAGTGTATTAATTAAAGCCACATTAAAAGACTCCATAGAAATGATATACAATCTAGAAAATTGTGCACTGGCCCTGCAAATATCTAGTCGAAGCCTGTCACTGCAGTTGATCCACAGCTATAGTCCACCCTCGCAAAGACTTGGCTAAAGGAAGTATGAGACAAGCTACATGAAGCTGCACGAACTCATCTCCCAATACTCCAATCTATATATCGTTCTGAGGAGTGGCTTCAGTGTCATGGCCAGAGCCAATGGCAGATATATATATTCTAATTTTCACTGTACTCCTTCAGATATTATTACTCTCCTCTGCTTTATGCAGATTGAGGGACTCCAAAAGAAACTATGGAGGACTTTGCCATTAATGACTTTTGTGTCAATCAGAATTTTTCCTGTTGAATGAAGATGTGAGGAAGACCACAAGAGCCAATTCTCCCATTGTGTGGAGTCAAAGCCCTCTTTCATAAATGACAGTGCTGTTTCATGATCTTTAACCTCATACCTAGCTATGTAAAGTCATTTGGAAATGGTCCAGTCAGTGACCATTTCCCATAGCTGATTGCCGTGCATCTACCAAATACTGATATATATAGGTGGAGAAGAGACCTGCCTCACTCAAATAAGATGATCAGCTGAACAGCAGGAATCAGGTGCTGCAATTCTATCTTCAGAATCAGCCCTTCAGATCCACTTTAAACTGAGAAGTGACCAGACAAGCAATGAAGTCTTAGCTTTTTATGCTGAGATAATTCGCTTAATTCAAAACTGTGATAACTAGCACCTACTTAGTACCTATCTATCAGAATGGATTCCACATCTGTCCTTGGTTTAACAGTGAGTGTAGGGAGGCAAAGCACAAGCTCCTAAGCATCGTTAAAGAATATAAATTGATCCCTACAGAATCTATGGCATGAGGGCTAATTACATTTTAAAAGGACTATAAGCAACTGCTATCACAAAAAAGAAAGATGCTTTGTTGGCCTGCTGGAATTCTTTGATCTCAGCAGCCCACTCCAAAGATTCCACATGGTTCTGACATCTGGTCCACAAGTGAACTCCTTGATGTGGAAATCCTCTCCCAGCTTCTCAAATATCTTCAGCCATATGAGAGATGCACTTTCACTCCCAAGAAGAACCCTATATTGAAATATACTGTACTGTATATCCAGGGCCAGTGCAACTTCCCAACTGGCCCCTGGTAATACGTGAAGAAATATATGATCTGGTCACCCATGTGAAGACTAGAAAGTCCCCTGGCTGTGATTTTATTACCATAATAACATGGAGTGGTAGCTCCGGTCCTTGTTTTACTTCCTCATTCATAGATAGGTCTATTCTACAAGAATTCCAGAGGTCTAGGGAGTAGCTATTATCGTGCCACTCAACAAAAAAGGGGAAAGTGATACCCCAATAAATTACCACCCAATCAGTTTAATGAGTGCACTCAGTAAACTGTATGCTAGGTATCTAAAAAATGAATTATCTGGCTGGACTTGGAGCAGAATATTCATGAGGAGCAGATTGGCTTCCAACCAGGATGATCCATCTAGACCAGGAGTTCCTAAAGTTTTTGCCATCACATTTCCCTTTAGTGTAATCTTAAAGTACATGCCTCCTCTAAACATTTAAACTCCAAAATGAACCCAAATGGATAATGAAAACAACACAATGAAACTTTGGGGAAGGTAGATTCATTGTAACAATGTACAACTAAAAGGTTCTTCGTACCTCCCCTTGACTCTGTCTGCACCTCCCCAAGGGAGGGACTGCTCCTGGTTTGGGAAACCCTGCTCTGGACAATGTCTTCATACTATAGCAACTGGCCGAGAAATACTCAGTTTATTCTAGACAAGCTCTGTATACTGCCTTTTTTGACCTCAAACTGCATTTGAATCCATCTCTAGACCCAGACTATTGCGGGGGGGGGGGGGGGGGAGGAATCATTCATCTTCAGTAGATAAGCAATTGTATCTGCTAGTCTATAAACTGCACAAATGGAATTACATTAAAATAAAATACTCTCTCAACGGCTACTTCACCAAAGCTATTTCTGTTTCAAGAGGTGTTCAGAATCTTAGCTCCTCAATTATTCAACTTTTATATAAATTCTATGGTTAGTTATCTAAATGATTCTTGTCGCTCCACCAAAATTTTCAAATAAGCACATACCAATATTACTATATGCTGATGATACAACCAAATTGTTTCAGAATCCATCAGACAAGCATTATGATCCCTAGTGAAATATTGTGAGGAGGAAAAACTACCGATAAAGTATTCCAAAACTAACATTTTAATTTTCTCCAAGTGGCCATGAATTCACAATTGGCAAATAAACAGACAAGCCATTAAACAAGTAAAACATTTAAATACTTAGGAGTCATTCAAGCATGTGGCAACTCTACTGCCCACAGAGATTTCACCAGGCAAAATATTTCAAAGTCTCCTGATGCCATAGACACTTTCTATCCAACCAAAAGTGCTTTATTCCAGGAGCCATATCTGGACACCAGCAAGCTGAGACACATGACAATATCTAAATTTTTAAGAAACTTCACTCTGGCTCATTAGATGCCTTGCCAATTGCTGTCCTGGAAGGAAAATTTAAAAGAGTCCCTTAAAATGAAAAATTATGTCCTTGCAGATCACATGCAGTGGAATCCTTAAGTCATGTTTTATTATATTGTCTCTTCTATAGAGATATCAGAAATATGTATATTATACTTCTTTCAGTGGACCTTCCAGGACTCATAGAGTGTTTCTATATCCAACTATAGCTGGCTGATGAGAATGATTCCACATCTCAGGCAGTGACCAAATTCTGTTGCACTACTTTTAAGATCAGAAGTTAAATTTTGACCCAGCAAGATAAATATTCTGTTCCTAGAGAAGACTTTTATCTCTTCTCTTTTTGTCTGGCTTTACAACTATGTGTCACTTGTAAGATATATTCTTTTCTTTTCTTTTCATTCCATTTTGTATTCTTTGGTCTATGTCTATAAATTGAATAAAATAAAGAAACAACTTTTAGTTATAAGAGGAGAGAGAACTAAAGTTTGGTGTAGAGAAACCTCACCATCAGTTTTTATCATATACAAGTGAGGAATATGTTTCCTATTTCATTTATATGTGTTGAAGCTTACTCTTCTTTTTTGGAATATAAGAAGATTCTTTTAAATTTCACTTAAAATTATTTTAGAACATTCAAGCAATGCAAAGACAGAGCAGATCAAGTCTTTGTTTAGAAAAAAATGGATACTTGTTTGGCAAAAGAATGGCTGCTTTGACAGACACTATTCTAGTTTAGCTTGTCAAATTCAAGTATTCATCCAGAAAGAATCAAATTTCAAGGTAGTTTTAATATATATTTATAAATTATGACAGCTGAGTTATCAGAAAAAGACACTTGCAGAATTACATATTCTATTACTTTGCTTCATTCAAGGCAGGAGAAGCTAAGTGATTCATCATGCAACCTTGTGTTTTCTCAAGACTGACCATTTCTTCTTTGAAGTTTATTTTAAAACAGGGCTGGAACATAGCTGACTGATCTCATAATACCTGGAGTTCAGATTAAAAACATTGCACATTCAGTCTTTACTAACATGAATAACATTATTGGAAATGTTGTTCTTTTACTGAGAAACACACAGCAACATGTATACTATATTTACAGTATTGAAACAACATTTTCTGTATAGTATGCCAAATATTAGATTAGAAGCAAGCGAGAAAATTCTTAATTTTATATAATAATTCAGCAAGTATCCTGATGAATATTAAATCACAGTGTGATATAATTTAGCCAGAGGCAATCATCATCATCATCATCATCATCATCATCATCATCATCCATCCAACAAAAAACAAAAAAAATCCAGCTGACAGTATCATGGGAAGGCATATAGGCAGGTATTCAGACCCTTTACTCAGTACTTTGTTGAAGCACCTTTGGCAGCAATTACAGCGTCGAGTCTTTTTCAGTATGCACACCTGGATTGGGAGATTTTCTGCCATTCTTCTTTGCAAATCCTCTCAAGTTCAATCAGGTTGGATGGGGACCGTCAGTGGAGAGCCATTTTCAGGTCTCTCCATAGATGTTCAATAGGGTGCAAGTCAGGGCTCTGGCTGGGCCACTCTAGGACATTCACAGAGTTATCCCTAAGCCATTCCTGTGTTGTCTTGGCTGTGTGCTTAGGATCATTGTCATTTGGAAGGTGAACCTTCGGCCTAGTCTGAGGTCCTGAGTGCTGTGGAACAGGTTTTCACTGAGGCTATCTTTGTACTTTGCTCCATTCAGCTTTCCCTCAACCCTGACCAGTCTCCCAGTCCCTGCTGCTGAAAAAACCCCACAGCATGATGCTGCCACCACCATGTTTCACTCTTGGGATGGTATTGGGCAGGTGATGAGCGGTGCCTGGTTTCCTCCAGACATAACATTTAGGATTGAGGCCAAACAGTTCAATCTTGATTTCATCAGACCAGAGAACCTTGTTCCTCACAGCCTGAGAGTCCTTCAGGTGCTTTTTTGCAAACTCCAAGCAGGCTTTCATGTGTTTTGCACTGAGGAGAGGCTTCCATCTAGCCACTCTGCCATAAAGCCCAGATCGGTGGAGGGCTGCAGTGATGGTTGTCCTTCTGGAACTTTGTCCCACCTCCACACAGGATCTCTGGAGCTCAGTCAGAGTGACCATCAGGTTCTTGGTCACCTCTCTTACTAAGGCACTTCTCCCCCGATTGCTCACTTTGGCTGGGAAACTAGCTCTTGGAAGAGTCCTGGTTGCACCAAACTTCTTCCATTTGAGAATTATGGAGGCCACTGTGCTCTTGGGAACCTTCAGTGCAGCAGAAATTTTTTTGCAGCCTTCCCCAGATCTGTGCCTTGCAATAATCCTGTCTCTGAGCTCTGCAGGCAGTTCTTTTGACCTCATGGCTTTTGCTCTGGTACAGTATGCATTGTCAGCTGTGAGGCCTTCTATAGAGAGGTGTGTGCCTTTCCAAATCATGTCCAATCAATTTACCGTATTTTTCCGACTATAAGACAATACTTTTTTCTAAAATCCTTACCCTAAAAATTGAAGGGCGTCTTATTCAAGGAAGTCAGCCGAAAATTGCGCGGTTGCAAAACTGCCCATACTTTGTCTCTGCAGGCAGGCTTCCTCCTATTGCTAGCCTCCAATCACCAGTGAAATAGCTTGTCTCCCAAACAGACTTCCTCCAATCACGAGCCTGATGTAACTGATGTCAGCTGATGCTGAACAAACCAATTAGAGGAAGTCTGCAGAGACGAGCTATCGGCAGTTTCACTCGTGCTTGAATGTAATCAGTTATGCAAAAGAGCATGGAAATAGAGCTGCAGAGAGACGGTTTGGACCTCCTCCCACCGACTGTATCAGGTAAATGTTAACTAATTACTAAATAAAAATGTGTTCTGCACTATCTTTAAAATATTGATTTCTTAATTTGGGGTTGGAAAAATGGGGGTCGTCTTGTACATGGGGGCGTCTTATTGTTGGAAAAATACAGTAATTTACCACAGGCGGACTCCAATCAAGGTGTAGAAACAGCTCAGCAATGATCAAAAGAAATGGGAGGCACCTGAGCTAAATTTCAAATGTTGTTGCAAAGGGTCTGAATACTTATGCCAATGTGATATTTCAGTTTTTCCTTTTTAATAAATGTACAGACTTTTCTAAAATTCTGTTTTCACTTTGTCGTTATGGGGTACTGAGTGTAGATTAATGAGAAAAAAAATTAATTTGAACGATTGAAGTATCAGGCTGCAACATAACAACATTGAAAAAAGTGAAGGGGGTCTGAATACTTTCTGAATGCACTGTATATGTTAACCATAGTCCAATAAATTCAGTTTGTAAACCATTTGTTTACTTTTAAAAAGCTTAAACTTTAATCCTTTCATATAATGTCCCACAAGTTGATTCCCCATTATCTCCTTGTCTTCTCCCAGAAGCATCTCTAGTAGTTTCTCTTTGTCTCTTCTAAGGAACAGCCTCACCGATGCAATACATTCTTTTTGCAAATCCAAGATAAAAAATCTTTCCAAATCATTCTTCTCCATTATTTGTACGTCCCCTTTGAACATTGTGACATCAGTTGATTCCATTTGTACTTCCATTCTGGCATCTTTTTCCATATCATCCTCTGGCCATCTTAAGTCCATGTTTAAATCCACAACTTCTTTATTTATATCATCTTCATAGTCCAACGTTTTTTTGAACCCCAATTCCACATTTGATTCAGTCTCCACCTCTTTTTCAAAGTCAATAATCTTTTTGAGCTACTTCTGGGTTTCACAGTTCTTATCCTATAACATTTGCCATTTCTCCTGTTTTTACGTTCTTTCTTTAGCTACCAAATTGTTCAAGCCCAGCTCTTTTGCCCCTTCTGTTCTTTTGACACAAGATGCCAATTCTTTATTACTGATACACCTTCAAAATGTTATTTTGGAACAAAGACATAATTAGCATCTACTGTAGCTTGTCATGCAAGGAAAGTAGACTCTGTAATGTACCTTAAGTCTTTCTGAAATACGTATTTTCTTCAGCCTGTATCTTGTCAGATCTAGATCTCCCTTCATCTAAAAGGAAAAACCACAATCGGGTTCCTTTCGAATGTTTAAAACATATGCTGGAAATGTATCTGCCTCAGATGGGGTCACGAAGAGTCAGACACGACCTAACGACTGAACAACAACAACATGCTGGACAAAGCATCAGCATCGTGTTGCACCATTCTCTATGACAGTTTCTTTTGTTGCCTTTCCATTCATTCTCCACACTTGAACTTACAGAGGAAATTAAAGATAGGTGCAGTAAAGGCTATAAAGGTACTTTATGTAAAAGTAATTACTCTCAAAAGTATATTAAAAAGACAAAGTAAAAAGATGCACAGGGTTTAGAGCTCAGCTAGAGATATTAAACGGCCAAAGAAAGCACATAAGACTATTTTAAACAATAGTCATCCCTCAGTCTACCTTCTGGTGGGAGCATTCCAGTGAAGAACTTCTCTTATTCAGACAGGGGGATCAGCTGTCAATCATATTGATCAATACCTTCCCTTTGATACAATCCATCTCTTTTCTCTGGGCAAAGAATATCAAGCTTTTCCTTTGCAAGTATGTGGCTACAAGGACAAATGCTACCTCTTCAGAAAGGCTGCATCATCATGAAGTACCAATGACTAATACTGATCTCAATTACATGTCACAATGGCATGCCTCTCACTTTCAGGAAACAAGTATCAGAATGAGGTCAGAGGGAGACATTCATTTCTCCCCAGGCAAACAACATCACTGACACATCATTCCGATGAAGGTCACAGCAGTGAACTACTTCTCTTTAGGGGAGTATCAGCATAATGCTGTATCATCAAAACAATGTCCAGTTTCACTCATCAGGCACACAGTATCAACAAGAGGGACAATGGTCGGTCTAGCGCAGGGAACATTAACAAGGGATCGTGAGGGACAGCCTTTCTTCTTATAGCAGCATCAGCATACATCGTTGTTATCTCTTCGGAAAGGTAGCAACACTATGAGGTACCAATGACTAATCTCTATTTTCTGGCTGAAAACACCATTAAGAACTCACAGTTTCTCTCTTTTAGGAAGTAAACTTCAGGGTGAAGTCGCAACCACCATTCAGTACTCTGCAGGAAAAGATCATTTAAGAATTCCCCAAAATCAATCCTTTCCTTTAGATAGACAAAAGCAGCAGGAGGTCCAAGTGGCTAATCATTTCTCTTCAGGCACATCAGCACAAGAATCCAGTGGCCATGAATCTCATTATGAAGTCACAATGGCCAGTCATTCTTCTGTAGGCAGGCAACATCAGCACCATGTCAGAATCCAAAGAGATGTCCCCTATGCAAGCTACCTTGAGCACTTAGAGAAAGATAGGATATAAATCTGATAAATAATGTCCTGTTTATCTCATTGAGACAGGAAGCTTCAAAACAATAGGTTAATTACTCTTCTTTGGGCAGGCACCATTACCATCAGCGTAAAGTGCTAAATATGTTACTATGGAAAATATCAGTAATTCAGGCATTGTCTCTCTTCAAGGGAGTCAGGAACATGTAGACACAAACTCTCTTTCTGAGAGATATTTTAGCCGTTTAAAGGCTGAAAGTCAACTAGAGTCTTTTTCAGTGAAATGCCCAGCACAGGATTTGTAGAAAGCAGAAGCCTACAACAGGAGTGTATAAAAACAGTCAAACCGGGACTTTGAGTGGCATATTAAGAGCTGCATTACAATTGGCAGGTAGCTCAGAAAAAAGATATGGCCAGGGCCAGAACAATCCCTAAATTTAAATTTAGATTTACATTAAATTGATAGAATATGGTTGATATTTATTTATTTATTTATTTATTTATTTATTTATTTATTTCAATTTATGTGTCCGCCTATCTCAACCTCAAGACCTTGGGTGCAAACAGCAGTTAAAAATATAAAATAACAATAATGTCATAATAAATACAAATAGACAGCCAAGGTAAAAACCATCACAATCAACACAACCAAATTAATTATTTCTCTCTTCCATAACAGGCTAATATTTAGAAGGCAATGCAAGCCCCATCTCCCAACATATATGCACGGCTGGTTGCTCCTAGAATTCTTCACATTTAACTTGGAAAATGCAATTTTATCAGGCATCTGATGAACTGAAACGTATAGAGAAGTTCTTTTTTGTGTCATCAAATACCTCATTTGTGTAATTATGTATCTCATTTCAGAAAGTGAATTCTCTTTGATCAAAATGAAGTCATCATCCCAGGCCAGTTAAGGATTTAAAGGTAAGGACTTATTGGATGCCAGTAATAGTTCTTTAAATATTGTATGTTCCCTATAACTTAGACTAGTCATAAGGATAGATTCTATATTTTGAATTAAGTAAACTTTGCAGGCTTCAAGGGCAGCTACATGTAGAATGCATTGCAGGAATCCAGCTTGAAAATGACCGGGACAGCCATGACCAGTTCCAAAGGACATTATTTGTATGGCAGCTGAAGCTACCAAATTAGCTGATGAGTTATAGAATATAAGCATTTGACTCTAAGAACACCTATAAGCTAATCACCTTTTCGTTTTGTGGTTATTTATTAATTGTTGTAACCCACCCCAATCCAAAGACTCTGGGCAGCATATAACAAAGAAAAAGGGTACAAACAATGTAAGACAATGAAACAATCGCAAAACAATCCCAGGAGATGAGCACCCAAGACTATCAATCAGATTAAAAGCACAATAGATTAATGTGGTTTTCACCACTTTACAAAATGTCTGCAAGGAAGGCAATGCACAGACCTTGGGGGAAAGTGAGTTCCACAATGTGGGGGCCACTACAGGAAAAACCTATTGTCTTGCACAGGTCCCATAGTCTCCACACTGATCAGGGACTTTCAGGAGGCCCTCCCAAGATGTTCATACCTAGTGGGCAGATTCAATGATAGTAAGGCGGTGCCTGATATATCCCAGTGCTGCACAACTCCACTTCTCTCAATTTCAATTTCATTCTCCCACTTCTAACTACTTTCACTACCCACTACTTCACTTTCATTTTCCTTCCTCTTCTCCCTGACAGATTGTTCTCCCCTTAAGACAAACCTACAGACCGGTACAATTAACACTGGGGTTAACTAACCAATAACAACAATGGGTGACATCTGAAAAAAAAAAAAGATTGAATTCCAAGTTGATATCACCAAATATATAGAATAAGCTTCAGTTTATTAGCCCTCAACTAGCGTATTCTCTGCTTAGGCTGTCAGTGCCAAACATGAAGACTCTGGAGAAAAGTGACATGTTTTCAATCAGAATTTTCAAAACATTCCACCCTAAATCTCTAGGATTTTCTCCTAATAGTTTCATATAGTTTGGGGAGTAGCACAGCAGTGTGGATAGAGACTATTTTCTTTTATTCCTCCTCCCTATGGCAGCCTCCCATACTTTTCCAATGGCCCCTCAATCCTCTGAGAAATACAAAGGAAGCTTGAGGTGGACTCACCAGATATCACAGCCTTATCACTTCTACAGATAGAAACCTCTACTGGATCAAGACCATGCCATCTCTGAGGGACACCAGTTAGATACAATCAAAAGTAACAACAAAAATAAAACATCTCTGAGGGGGCAACACTATTTGAACATCAGATTTATAAAGAATATGAATATAAACAGCTTTCTTACATTAAATTAGGCTTTTTGATTATCTGAACAGGTAACTTCTTGGCTGCTTTTTTCCAGCCCTGAGATTATATGAATTTGAGATTTCAGAAACTTGATTTGTTTGTTTCTTCATTTATTTTCCAAATTATACAATTTTATTCCCAGCAAAGCCAGGCTGAAGGCAGAACTTCAACATGGAAAGAATGTATACAGATAGTCCTTGCTTAATGATCACAACAGGGACTAGAAAATTGGTCATTAAGTGGGGTGGTCATTAAGCAAGTCACCATATGACTGGACCCCATTTTATGACCATTTTTATGATGGTTGTTAAGCAAATCATGTGATCATTAAGCAAATCAAGCATCCCCATTGGATGTTTTTGCTGGAATTCGCTTAATGACCACATGATTCACTTAGTCCATCATAAAAAAGGTTGCAAATCATGATCACATGACCACCAGGGGGGTGCAACAGTTTGTGACAGTGGTAAGTGTGAGTACAGATGGTAAAGTGCTTTTTCTGAGGCTGTCGTAACTTCAAACCATCATTAAACAAATGGTCATTAAGCGAGGACTACCTGTAACTGGTCCCATGTCAAGAGAAATTCCTGACTTGAAATTAGTTCTTTGGCTTTTTAAACTTGTATAATTGCAATTTTTCTTAGTCAAAGAGAAAGCTAAGAGGGAATAGGGATGGGTAAACCTGAGTTTTATATATTATATTTTATATTTTAAAAATCAATAAAATTAATGAAACCACAAGATTTCAAGAAAATAATGAGAAAGAAATCAGCTAGACAATAATGGAAAAAAGGGGGGAAATCTTCAGTGATGAAGGACCAAAGGACTTAATATATATACTTAAGTCTTTTATACTGAGTCAACTGTCAAATTACTGTTTTTTTATAACTTGGAAGACATAGAAATTTCATAGTCTTTTTTATTGTTTAGTAAACATCCACATTTTCATAGCACTTATACAACTTCTAGTTTTATAAAAGCTATTTAAATTAGACACAGTTGTAATTTTTTTACTTGGGATTACAAATTTACCCTTAAATGCATAACTCAGAAATTATTAACTTCATTATTTTTTTTCTTTTCATTTCTAGGAAAGTCAATTATTTAAAATTTATCTCTGGTTGAATAAGAGCTGAAGAAATTCATATCATTTTATTTGAGAAGTGCTAATCCCTAGAAATTTCTGTGACCCTCCTTCATTGTAAGAAAGTGTTTAAAATTTTGAGTAATTTAACACATACCTTCCTAAGCAAGCATAACCATGGATATAAATTGGAAACATACATAATTGTATATGGACTATGACTGGTGCTGAAAGGTTAGGCATAAAATATCTCTTGCCCAGAGATCATCAGAGTTAGATTAAGGCTGGCAGAGTCACAACATATTACTTTATTTAAATAGCATTCAGATGACGCTAATTCTTACTCTGTAGAAACATGTGCAAGTCCTCTCCAGATCAGAGGGATGTAGAGGGAAGAAGGAATGGCCTTGAGGAACAGGAAGAAGAGCTGCTACCCAGAAAATGGTCAGATGAAAGAGGTCTGAGTCCAGGGCAGGAATGTAACATGAGTAAACATCACAGACAAGCCCCTCCTTAGTTCTCATGAAGATAAATGGAGGGAAGAGGGAAGCACATTCAGACTTGAAGAGTACTGACCTACATGAGATTGGATTCCTAATCTGATCTACATTGAAAGGCTGACACTAGCACTCTTGTTTGTTCATCTAGTTCATCATTTTCATAACCACCTCAGTCCACAGACTCTGGGCACATACTGTACAATACAGTAAAAATAAAAAATAAAAGAAGAAAGATGTATAAGAAATCGCCCAACAGCCACTAGAAGCATTCAGTCTTGGTTGAAAGCATGCTTGAATTGTCTAGTTTTAACAGCTTTATGAAATGCCGGGAGGGAAGAGGCAAGGAGTTCCAATGTAGAGGTTTCGTAACAGAGAAGGCTTGTATCTAGTTCATGTTCCAGAGATTGGGAAGGGTTAATTTTCCATCTCCAAAACTGCTTTTATTCACAATCTTCACACATGGCATTAAAAAATAAACAAGCATGTCAAAACAAGCCTCTATTGGCCAACATCATTAGAAATTGAAAGAATGTCAACGAAAGAGTGCATTTTCTTTTCTTTTGCACTTCAGTGTTGGAATTCCTTCCTCACGGAGGCCCTGAAGCCTGACTTGTACTGTAATCTGATATTGAAATATTTATTTCAATATTAAATAATCTCTCAAATGTTTTAAAGGTTCAGTTTTATTGGAAAAATGCATATACAGCAAGCTCCTAATGGCTCAATGACAAGACTTAGATGGAGAAAGGAGAAAACAAGTAATCCCAGGAAGAACAATCACCCCAGGGTTCCCCCATCACTGCATCAACTGCAAGAAATCTGATAAAGTATCATATTAGAACAATGACCTCATGTAAGATTTCAGCCATTTTTAGAAATAAATTTAGAAGAGTAAGATGTGATTTTCTGTTATCTCTTAGGCAGTTTGATACCTGCACAACTGCATTGCACTTCCTGGTTCAGTTACTAAGAGTTGCTGGATTAATTATATCTGTACAGATTCAGAAGTTTCTTATTGTTGTACTGTCTTCTTGCTCAGTTTCCTGACTGCAATGGCTGGCCTGTTAACCTTCCATAACAAATGATGACACCCAAAGTTCTTCCTATGTACACCTACTGTACCTGTCATATGCTCTAGTATCTTATAGAACAGTGTTTCTCAACCTTGGCAACTTTAAGATGTGTGGACCAACTCTCAGAACCGCCAGCATGCTACAAGCGGACATTTCTGGGCATAACATTCCAGGCATTGCCATTCTATTCGGCTTTCTTGGGAGCCATGCTAGCTGGGGAATTCTGGGTGTTGAAGTCCATACAGCTTAAAGTCACCAACATTGGGAAACACTATTTGAGAGAATATAGTTGTTCTAGAATGGATATTTTTGGTTCTTTAATAGTTAAAACGCTGTTTAGATGTTACCTCCATGTATTCAGTTCTGCAAGGGAATGTCGTCCCGGCCCATGGCTGGGTTCAGTCCTGGTGTGCCAAATGTCCAAAAGAACACACTAAGGTGGAGATTGAAGCAAAACTTTATTCTGCACAGAGAAAGGACACAAGGAGATCTCTCTCAAAGCTTGTGTAGCCACTTTGTTGTTCAGTGGCTCTTTATAGCACATTTACCATAAACCTAACTCCTTGTGGTCACAGCCTGATCTTTCCTTACATGGGGATCTCTAACTGCTGTTTCTGCTATTTCTTATAAAATATTTTGCAATGATCAGCAACATTTAACGCATTTAGGATTACATAAACATTTCTAACACCCAAGCTAATCTATATTTACCATATTGCAACAATAACTGTTCTCTTCCAGCATAATTTCTAACCACAGTTCTGGTTTCTTGTTTCCTGCTGTTTGCCTTGTCCCATGATACATTTGGAGTTACCTCTAGCAAGTTTAATTTTGCAATGTTCTACCAGTTTCTTCCCTCTGTTCTTCTAATCATTTCTACATTATTTCTGTAAGCATTTTTATGAGGAGCATTAGCAATTTGCAGGATGTCTTATTCTCGTTCATCATTTTTCCCCCTTTGAGACTAGGTGGCATTTTTAATGTCCACATACTGTCTCATCACTGTTTTGTCTATTTTAAAGTTCAAGGAAATAGTTGGTTTCCTGAGAAACAGGGTTTTGATGAAGTTGCAAAACATTTTGAGCGTGTTTCCTGATGCATGCACATTCCATTTCCCACAGTGGAGTTTGATGCTTTAGACAGATTGCTCAATAATTTCAGGTATGTGTTTGCCATTCTTGTAAGGCCCATGAGCTTAAAGCTTCTTCTCAGTGGGGCATACAAATCAGTATCCATATCCAATATATTATAGCCATATTATTCCAACCTAGGAGGTGTGACTTGTTTTTAAAAAATGATAAACTTGTTGTGTGTCTTTACTAAAATTACTACCTTCCCACACTCTACTGGATATAGTTACTGATTAGTGTAAGCCAAAGGAGAAAATCTCAGTATTGGCATATGATTATTATCCATAAATTTGTTTGAAAGGGATTACTTGCCACACCCTTTTCTTATCCCTAGATTGAGAAAATACAACTTCCAAAGCACAGGAACCAAGAAACAGGAACTGTGGTTAGAAATGATGCTGGAAGAGAACAGTTAGTGTTGCAATATGGTAAATATAGATTAGCTTGGCATATCTCCTTTCAGGTATTGGTAGGTGTTCCCTTGTTCCTTGGTTCCTGGAAAACAAATGGCTCCTCCCACTGGACGAATATTTCTCCCAAAAGACCTGGTCCCATTAAGAATGCCTCTTAAACAAATACTTCAAGTCCTCTATAGGCTCAACAGTCCATTCTTTGGCAGCACTTTCTCTTGGTGAAGTGCTCGCTGTAGATTCTTTTTCTTTTTCCCTCTGGCTGTCTGGAATCTTCTTCACTCACGTGTAATGGATCCACAGCTTTACCCCTTCCAATTTCAATGAGGTGTGTGTGGTCAGCAGTACCAGGTAGGGACCTGTCCACTTAGACAGCAGCTTCTCATCCTTCCACAATCTCAGCAAAACTTGGTCTCCTGGCTTTATGGAATGAACAGGACTCTCCACTGGCAATGGTCCATGTACCTGGGTATACCTATGGAGAGAGGATATAGAGCAGACAGAGAGACCAAATATCCTTTATACTCTGGTTTCCTGGTACATGCATTTGGGTACCATTTGTCATCACAGGTGTCACTGGGTAAGGTCTCCCATACAGGATTTCAAATGGACTTAACCCTTTCTTTTTTCCAGGGGGCTACCCTTACCCTTAGAAGGGCTATTTGTAACACTTCTGGCCACTTCAGATGTGTTTCCTGATATAACTTAATTATCTGTCTCTTCAGGGTCTGGTTCATCCTCTCTATTTTCCTGCTGGATTGCAGCCACCAAATCATATGAAGCTTCCAGTCTATTTTCAGGAATTTTGCCACCTGTTGAGTCACTTCCGCTACAGTAGAGGGCATCTCGAAACTGGGTATCCATTCATTGTTTTCCCAGTTTGACATGGGAAAGCTTCAGGCCATCCTGAAAATGTGTCCATGAATAACAACAAATACTTGTATCCCATTTATCTAGGCATTTCTATGAAGTCTACTTGTGTCAGGCCCAGCCCAAGAATAACAGGGAAACAATCCAAGTTCACTTCTTTATTGCTTACACCATATAGACAGAATCTTGCCAGACTAAAAGTTTACTATGCTAACCTAATGGATATATCCTGGGAGATTCTAGGGAGCGGCTATCCTTAGTCTCTTCTTCTTCCCACACTCTTGCTCTGGACTAGGCTACCTCTCATCTTCCCCCTGGAATGCGCTCCCTCCTTCCTGTGAAAATGGATCTCCACTGCATTCCATCACACCATCTCCCCCTTCATAGATACATTCCATCACAACTTGTCGGTTTTCTCCTGGGCTTTGTCCTGTTAATTGGACCCCCGGGGGGTTTCCTACTTATCCTGGGATTGTTTTTCATACACGCTTCAGTTTTCTACTATTCTTTCTCCTTCAGAATAAAGTCCAGGGGAGCTTATACATTTCGATGCTAGATTTCCCATAGCTGTAGTACCATAGTGAGTTGTTTTGTGCAAGTCCATTAAAAGCTGACTGAAGATGGCTCTGGGCACCACTATTTTATTGCCCGATGTTACAAGCCAACCATCTGACCCTTCACTTGCCTTCCAATACCCAACTTCTGCTTTTTCTTTCTCCATGTACCTTGGGGCCTCCTGTGGTAACCTCATGTGGGGAATTAGGGTAGCCTCCATTGGTTCCTTTCCATGTGTGGTTCGCTTGGCAGCTTCATCTGCCTGACGGTTACCTTTTATCACATCTCCTGATCCTCTCTGGTGTGCTTGGCAATGCACAACTGCCACTTCCTGTGGGTTTTGAATAGCTTCTAGAAAAGTTAGATTTTCTCCTGCATGTTTAATCCCTGCTCCTGCAGCTTGTAAGAACCCCTCTGTCTTTCCACAATGCTCCATGGGCATGTAAAACTCCAAACACATCAATTCTGCTTTTGAGCTGATGTTCCAGACAGCAGTGCCTCAGCTTCTATTACCTCCCACAGCACAACAGCATAGCCAGCTACCCTCTGGCCTTCACTTACAAAGCTGCTTCTTCTCTGTCTTATTCAACTTCTGGATTCAACAAGGGTACATCCTTTAAATCTGGTTGGCTAGAATAAACAGTCTCAATTGTTTAGACACAGTCACATGACAACTCCTCAGTCTCTAGTTGGGGAAGCAAAGTGGCAGGATTCAAGGCGGAAGTAACTCTCAAAGTGATTTCTGGATCATCCAACAGAATTTGCTGATAAGCAACCATCCTACTTGAGGTTAACAACTGGCTTCCTTTGCTTTCCAGTATGGTGAGAACTGCATGTGGGACCCATACATTCAGTTTCTGGCCTAATGTTAACTTTTCTTTTTCCTTTACCAGCATGCAGGTTGCTGCTGCAGCCCTTAAACATGCTGGCCATCCACAGGTGACAGGAACTAACTTCTTTGAAAAATAGGCTACTGGCTTTTTCCAACTACCCAGGATTTGTGTTAATACCCCAGCAGCCACCCCCTCCCCCTTTGCTCATGTACATATAGCTGAAATGGCTTAGACAGGTCTGGAAGCCAAGGGCAGCCATCACTTTTTCTTTAAGATTATGGAAGGCTGCTGTGCATTCAGGTGTCCATGCAAATGGGTCAGAGTCCTTACCTTGAGTTGCTTCATACAGGGGTTTGGCAATGACTCTGAAACTTGGCACCCACATTCTACAGAATCCAGCCATCCCCCAAAACCCCCTCAATGCTTTCCAATTCCTGGGTTCCATCAGCCTGCAGATGGCTTCTTTTCTCTCTGGAAGCAATTGCCACTGCCCTTTTGAAGTGGCAAATCCTAGTAAGTCACAGTTTCTTTGGATATTTGAGCTTTGCCTTTTGACACTTGGTATCTGGCTTTAGCTAAAAAATTCAACAGTTCTATTGTGCATTGTGCGCATGTTTCACTATTATCTGTACTAAGCAACAGATCATCCAGATACTGCAACAAGGTACACTTACAGTTCTCAGGTGATTTCCATCGTCTCAGGTCCATGGCTAGAACCGTTCCAAACATGGTAGGGCTATTTTTAAATCCTTGGGGTAGAATGCACCAACACATTTGTGATTTATACCCACTCTCAGGATCCTCCCATTTAAAAGCAAAAATCTGATGGTCTGGCTCCAAAGGAATGCGAAAGAAAGCATCCTTGAGACCCAAAATAGAAAACCAGGCTCCAGTAGGTGGCAATGCAGCAAGCAAAGTATATGGGTTGGGCATGGTAGGATGAATTGTTACGGTAACTTGATTTGATCGCCCTTAAGTCCTGGACAAAGCGATACTCATTGGATTTTGGTTTCTTTACTGGCAAGATAAGGGTGCTGAACGCAGATTGACATTCCCTAATTAGCCGATAAGTAAGAAACTTTTCTATTAGAGGCTTCAGTCCAACTCTTGCTTCTTGCTTTAAGGGATATTTCTTTAATGGGGTGGGGGGGGGGTAGAATCCCATTTAATGATTCTACTTGGACTGGCACTGCATGTTTAGCTCGTGCTGGTCTGCATTTCCCATACCCATGGCACTACTGCAATCTCAACATCTACTGGCACCTGGTTGTTTCCCTTAGCCAGGTGCAATAAGCAGGCTTGCACCTCCACCCTTCTTCTCTTGATACTGCTAAAGTTACCTGGTCTTCATTAAAAGTCAATCCTGCCGTCAATTTTCAAAGAATATATCTTCCCAGCAAGGGTAATAGGCAATCTGGCATATACAAAAACTTATGACTCAGTTTCTTTCTTCCTACCTCACATTCCATTGGCTGCAAGAATGGTATGCTTACCTTTTCCCCCATTCCCCCCACCACTGATGCCTTCTCTTTACTTAATTGCATCTTTAAACTAGTCATAACTGAATGGGTTGCTCTGGTATCAATTAGAAAATCAGTTAATTCCTCCCCCACTATCTTCCCTGAACATAATTCTTTAGGTATTGGAGGATAGAGAGAGACTGATCAGATGGCTCCTGTGATGGCAAAGAGTTTACAAACATTTTTTTTCAACCCCCTCCTTCTCCTTTTCATATGGGGGAGGCGCACTTACACAAATATCAGTAATCTCATTTTCAACTAATTCCTTATCATCAACCAACACTTTCTTTTCACATGTACCCTTATAAGCTACCAAAATTGTGCAACTCTCCTGCATCTTCTTATTGTTCCACAACCTCATAAAAGCTTCCACATAAAGCATTTCATCCCATTTTCCATTACTTTTACAAAATAAATACTGCTGTAAGATGTTATTACAGCCTAGACTTCCCTTTGGGTCCCAAGTGACCCCATCCAGCAACTAATACATTGGCCATGCAGTTTGCCAATAAAATTTCATCTTGCCCTTAGTCATAGGATCCCCACCAAAATAACTCCAATGTTTCAACACACATCCCAAGAGTGTACTCTCTGGAATTTTACTCTGTCCCCCTCGCATTTTATCCTGCCTGCTCTGGTGCAATTTATAGCCACTCACACACCCACATGCAGCCTGTCTGGACACAAGTGCTACACCAGCCCCCTTGTGTTCCAGAAATCCTCAGTCAATGCCCAGATGGGCTAGTGAGGTTCTGGGGGTGGCTGAAGCCAGTGCCATGCCCAGTCCTGGTGGACAGCAGGAGAAAGACACAAGGAACCACTCATACATACTTCCAACTGAACCTTGTTCTCTTTTGAATCGCCTAATACACCAGCTTAGGACTTGGGAGTTGAACCCACAATCCCTATCTTAGGACTTTAACCCCAGTGTTGCTCATTTGCTAGACTCCAGACTCAAACCAGACTAGCACCTGCGTCGATTCGAGCAGCTTAGGCTTTACACCCAAACCCAAGAAAGAGGGTACTCACCAAGCAGAGTCAAGACACCTACACATACACCCTCTCATGATACAATCTCTACTGTCGGGCATTGCACCTTTGAGTCTCCAGCTAATCCCTTCCCACTGCTCAAGGATCTGACTCTGGCAAATCTTGCCAGTGTGCTCTAGTCCTGCTCACTGGGCAGCCGCAAAGCAATCAGGCTGGTAGAAACAAGTGGAGACTGATTGGCCATCCCATATCGGTCACCAAAATTGTTGTCCCAGCCCAAGTCTGGGTTCCATCCCGGTGTGCCAAACACCCAAAAGAACACACCAAGGTGGAGATTGAAGCAAAACTTTATTCTGCACAGAGAAAGGACACAAGGAGATCTCTCTCAAAGCTTGTGTAACCACTTTGTTGTTCAGTGGTTCTTTATAGCACATTTACCACAAACCTAACTCCTTGCAGTCACAGCCTTATATGTTGTACAATGTTCTACCAGCTTCTTCCCTCTATACTTCTAATCATTTCTATATTATTTCTGTAAGCATTTTTATGAGAAGTGTTAACAATTTGCAGGGTGTCTTATTCTTGTTCACCAGGAAGACCAGTGAGCAGATCTCTTCTCTCCGGGTCTCCCTGTGATTTACAAAGATTGCAAAGTCTTTCCATTTACAATAAGATCGTTATCTGTACTGGGGAGGCACTTTCACATGAGCTGGAACTTGATAATGGAGGGTTCAAGCTCATGTGGAAGAATAAGGGTATACACACAAAGGTCCACCTGCGCAGATAATCATTCTGTAAGCATGGAGACCAAGCTTTCAGGAAATAAGATTTAGCAAAAGGCAAGTGGCCAATATGGATAATTACATGATCATCCCTAAATTCCCAAACCATGCTGCGAAGAATACATAACAGATTAAAGTAAGTGCCTTTAGATACCTAAAGAAGGTGTGAGACCCAAAAAAGATTTCAAAATGGCAACAGTGACAAGAAATCTAGGCATGAAGGGTACAATGGCTCTACATCAGTAACAATCGCAAAATACATGATGTTTCAAGCCCTTCTACACCCAAGGGGCAATCTGACAGCACAAAGGAATAAAGAGTCTCATTTGGCAATGACTCAGTCAACAGAGAATGGAAGAAGGAAGAGAAGTTGGCAGGATCACAGGGAAAACATCCAGTGGATTGGCTGGGGAACAATCAAGGCTTAAAGAACCAAAGTGAACTTCAAGGAATGAAGAAACAGTCTGGACATGAGTCAGAATAGGGGAAATCCAACACAGGTGGTAATGGAGGACAGTGAAAAGTTTGCAAACTGTTACCTGAAACTTTGCAGTCCCCAACTGGGGCATTCTACGTGACAGGGGGGAGAGCTTATTTTGATATGTACCATGTTTTAATGTGTACTGTGTCTTTAAAACTGTTCGATCTGCAGCTTGTATATGAATGTGATAAAGATAGATTGCTTGTTTTCAGCACAATGTTCTTTGTAGGACAAAAGGGGTTTCATTGCATTGAGCTCCACAGTGTTCAGAGTTTTTCTAACACCTGTCCAATACTGTTTAGCCGCTTCTGTATCTGTATGATTTTTTATCTTATTAATAGTAGTAAAAATGTTACTGTTCATAACTTTTAATTTTTTTTCACTCTGCCCCCATTTGGCAGAGGCTTAATGCTAGGTTTTGTTTAAAGTGTATTGCAGAAAAGCTGGGAGAAACCACTTAGGAATCATAAGGAATCTCAAACTCATAACAGTCTCTGCTTTAAGACAGATGTTACAAAGGCCTAAGACAATGTAAAATGGGGGGGGGGGGAGGAGGGGTTGCCAGGGGAGATAAACTGTCAGACTGGGTGGTGTGACCAGATGATCAAAGCCCTGCCCCTTTTTATAGTCATGAGATTCATGTGACACATGTTACAAAGGGTCGGGGCTTCAATCATCTGGTCATGTCTGTCATTTTGACACTTTTTACTTCCTCAGTGGATCCGCTTGTTAAAAAGTAACCCCGAAAGCTGAAATTTAAACACATCTGATGGCCTTATAGGAAGTGTTGTGAATTAGATGTATGGAAGTGGCCCATCATTACAAATTTAACAAGCAAGAAAGAATAAAGGAATGAAGGAATAGAAAAAGGGTAGAAAAATAGAAGAAAAAATAATCAAAAGGGATGAAATAAGAATAGTAAGGCAAGAAATGTGAGTATTGCATGCCAGGTTCAGTTATTATCAGGAATGAAGAGTAAGATACAATGCCACAATAATGAAGAAGAGAAAATATGTGGAACAACACAGTAGAAGAAATCAGGCTGAGTTATAAAAGTGAGTAGGAAACCAGATAATTTAACTAATGTGTGTGTGTGTATTTGATTATGTGCTGCTAAGTCAATATTAACTCTTAATGACCACTTAGATAGATTTTCTCCAGTAAAATCTGCCCCAATCTGGTCCTTCAGGCCTTCTAATGGTGCCCCCATGGCCACTGAGTCCATCCATCTTGCCCCGGCCATTGTCTTTTTCTTTCCACCACTCCCATCATTATAAATTTCTCCAGAGAGCTAAATCTTCACATAATATATTCAAAGTATAATGATTTGAGCCTGGTCATTTGTGCCTTGAGTGAAAACACTGGGTTGATTTGTTCTATGATCCCTTTGTTTGTTTTCTTATCTATCCATGGTATTCTCAGGTGTCTTCTCCAATACCAAAGTTCAAAAGCATCATTCTCTTTGGCTTCTTTAAAGTTCTACTTTTGCTTCCATGGAGTGTCACTCTACCAATTGCTAGCCTATGGTGTATTTCTTTATTGCTGGTTCCTTTATAGGTATTCCTCAGCTTATGTCCATTCATTCAGCAACCATTCAAAGTTATGGTGGCACTGAAAAAAAGGACATATGACCAGTCCCTGAAGTTCTGGTCATCACAGCACCCCCGTGGTCACATGATCATGATCTGGGCACTCAGGTGCCCATCTGACAATTACGATGTTGCAGGGAGCTATGGTCACATGATTGCCATTTGCAACCTTCCCTGCCAGCTTCCCACAAGCAAAGTCAATGAGGAAGCTGGCAGGGAAAGTTGCAAGTCACTCTGGTAAGTGGTTCCCACCCACAGCACCCCCCACCAACAAGAAGCTCCGCTAGGCCTCCCAGGTCTTCCCCTGGCCTCCCTTGATTCATGCTTGGCCTGTACTGGGCCTCCCCACCTGCCCCGCATCACCGCCCCCCCACACACACACACACAGCATCCCCGTGCTTCTTACCTGGGACTTGATTGATTGCTCTTATGTCAGGCTTTATGATTGCATCGCTTAGCAACAGCAATTCCAGTCCCAATTGCCATTGTAACTCAAGGACTACCTGTACTATTAATAAGCAAAATGCAGAAGTTATCCACCACTTCAGTATCTTCATTGTCAGTTCGAAGGTTGGCTACCACACCTGTTGTCATTAGTCTGGTTTTCTTTGTATATAATCTTAATCCCATTTTTTCACTGTGTTCCTTGATTTTCTTTATTGCAGCTTGCAGATCATTTGCATTTTCAGCTGTCAGAGGGTAGCAACAAAATAGAGCAGGTTACTGATGTTTCTTCCTCCAGTTATAAAACCATGCTCATCTTCTTCCAATCCAGCTTCCCTGAAGATATATTCAGCATACAGGTAGAATAAATAAGGGGAGAGTATATAGCCTTTGGCATTCTGGAGCCACTCTGTTTGCCATGTTTCATCCAGGCTATGGCTTTCTGACCCATGCAAAAGTGACACATGAGAATGAGATGTTCTGGGATTCCCATTTTTCTACACACATTCTGCATCTTACATGATTGACACAACTGAAGGCTTTTCTATAATAAATAAAGCATTTATTCACGTTTAAAAATATTCTTTGGCATTTTCAATTATCCAGGATACATTAGGGGAAGTCTTGCATTCCTCAGCATCTTCTAAAGCCAGCTTTAACATCATGCATTTCTCTTTCCAAGTAGAGCTGTAATGTGCATTAGTGCTCATTAATGTGCTCTATTGTGCATTGGGTAATCCTAACCATTATTTTGGGTGTGCAGATAGATGCATATATGTGTGCATATACAGGTGTACATATACCCACAAATACGTACACATATGTATATGTCTCTCTGTGTGTATATACACAGAGAGGCAAAATATAAATATTTAATACATATATATTAAAATTGTTCATGTTCTGAATCAAGATCTTTTAAAACAAAATGTAAGATTTCGTTTAAGAGCTAGAATGTGTGTCCCTGTGTGTGTGTGTGTGTGTGTGTGCGCCTAAATTTTAAGTGTAGATTTATTTGTTTATAAGATGCCAAAAGTAAATTCAGTATTTCCAATAATCATTTAAGGACAAAATAAATGTATCTGAACTGCATTGCAAAACCCAGGTGAAAGACAAGATCCTGATCAGAGAGGGAAAATAAATTTAGTTATTTATATTCTGTCATTCAAATAATTTCCCAGGGCAGCTTACAATACAAATACAAATCATTATAAAACACAACAGATTAAAAACAGTAGGATCTAAAATCTAAATAGAAAAGTCAAGGAATCCCAGCGGGGTTAAACATTATAGATTAAGTCTTGAAAATTTAAACAAAAATGGTCCAACTATACCAAAATGGCTTCTTCATATGTCCCAGGCAGGACGTTTTGGAGAAAACAGTCTGCAGCACAAGTGGACTTTTTGGATAACCTGCCACATCTCAGAACTTTGATTTTTTTTTTTTAATTCATGCACCAATCATACAAAAATATACAAAGATTATTTCTCTGCCTCATTGCTGTTGGATCTGATCTGCTATGACAGTACATATGCTTTTGATTGCTGGTATCCAAGATATCATTATATCAGCTATAGTAACTTGGTACCATCATCAAAATCTTCTGGCATTTCACATTTTGAGATAAAAAAATCAGTTTGCCTAGAGATTCCATTAGCAGCACCCAGCTAGAACTAAGCTTTGCTCTTGTCAAGCCCCACACAGCTGGGCAGGATCAAGGAAACAAGAATTACTCTGATTTCAGTAACTTATCTTTAATGCTAGCCTGTAGTAAAGACAGAATGTTGGAAACTGTTAAGAGGAATTTCCCATCCTAATTCGTACTGAGTTAATTAAGGCAGAGTCTCTTTCAATGATCTGAAATGCTTCAGATCAAATCATTTCTGCCTGAGCTAAGTTGCCATTTATGAGATAAGCTGTCAGCTGACTTACCCATTATCTCTTGACTGTTTATGTCTACCCTCTCTTCCATTCCTTTCCCAGCCTCCCTACAATCTCTCACAGTTGAATCCACTTAATCCAAATGTTTTGGCTTTCTAATAGTCACCAACTGCTGCTCAGCTGAAGGAACATTCTAGAACAGCCTACTAGAAGGTTTCCTCTAGATGCGTGGACTTCAACTCCCAGAATTTCCACATTAACAGAAACATTTACAGAAACTTGCAAGTTTGAAAGTGCATCTCTCTCTCTCTTCCCCCCCATCCCATTTACAGCCCAAGAAATTAGGGAGGGTCCCTTCTGAGATGTTTACCACACCCACATTCCTTCTGCAGGCTCAGCTGCCACTTGACTGTTGGGAGTCTGCAGCTCTTCAACCTGTCCCAAGCTCATTCCCACATACCATTACGCCAGCATGGCAGTTGCTGAGAATTCTGGTTATTGGTCCACATGGTTGGAGGGTGCCAGGACTGGAAAAAATTGGGAGCAGAGAACCATCTTGTTCTTTGGCAACTCTGAAGATACCATTAAAAGCATTCATAGGATAGCTCTCTTCTGTCCAGAACCTCTTCTTTTATAGGTAGTTTCTAAACAAAAAATAGTGTGTAATGGATTCCTAATTGTGGAAGGTGCAATTTTGTTTGGTTTCAAATAAGAGTTTAAACTTACAGTGTCATTTTCATTTCATTTGTCCTCATTTCCCTCAATAGGTTTTTATTCTTTTAGATTGTCAGCCCCTAAGAAACACTAATATTTACAACAATAAATGAACTCATGAGATACGAGAAATAAAATAAAATAATGAAATAAAATAAATTAAAACAATAAAATAAAAGATTTCAGCCACTTAGATTAATTTGCAGTATGGGCAAATGAGATTGATGTTTCTGAGGAGAAAAAAGTAATAGCATTGAAAAGCAGCTTTTGTTAAGGGAACATTCAATAAGCATGAAAGCTAGCGCTGGAATGGAAAGAAGTAAAGAGACTGAGAGTGGACAAAACCAATGTTAAAATACTGTGTGGGTCCCTGCAACATTCAAGAGTGAGAAATGAGCGCCAAAAAATCCATTAACATTACAGATGGGAGAAAGAGATGCAGGTTTAAACCTTGGAGCTGGCATATAAACATGGCTAGGTGCCTCAATTCTGCAGTAGCTGATCATCATTGTTATTACAACTTATTTCACAGCTGCATTTAAATCTCTATCTGAGCCTTCTTCTCGACTCTTCCACTAGTAAGCTCATGCATTTGTGTTTCTAAAGAGAGACTAACTGCCATTCCCAGGATGAGGCTCTGACAAGAATACTGAAACACTAAAAATATATACTTAGACTCAAGTCAAGACTGCACTGTTCTCAGATGGATATTAGCATTCTCTGGCATCCTCCATATTATTTTCATCCTGATCACTATTTAATTGTTACTTAAAGTTCACTAAGCAAAACCAGAGTCACCTGATTACTTTGTGTTTTGATTATCAGAAAGGGCTTGTAAAATAGGGAACATGCGTGTATCTGCATGCAGAGGGGTGTGGTGGGTTGAATATTCTGGCTCCCACGAGCAGGGATCTTAAGCCCTTGCCTGCAATAGCCACTGTTTCAACCTCTATTAGTTGGTTTCCACAACCACTTTCATTCAGAGGAAACATTTCTCCTTGTCCTTTACTCTAAACACAAAATGCCTCTGCTTTGATTCTGCCTTTTTTTTTTTTTTTTTGGTTTTTATAGAATCAGAGCTGCAAGATATGCTAGTTTACTCTCATGGAATGTACAAGCATTATGAGAGAATCTCTTTGTTTATTTTATATATTGATAGTTTAAAGGACAAATGGGAAAGGAAAAAGGAAATGAGGATTCCTGCCAGTCCCAAAGACCTTATGCACTTATGCATGAGTGCACATACAGACAGGTAGAAAAGGGAATATAGCTAGGATGTACAAACAGCTCTGGTCATTCCATAAAAACAAAAGTACCCTAATCACATTTAGTTTCATAATTTCCCTAGATCAACTTTTCTCAACCTTGACAACTTTAAGATGGGTGGACTTCAACTCCCAGAATTCCCCAGCCAGCATGGCTGGCTGGGGAATTCTAGGAGTTGAAGTCCAACCATCTTAAAGTTGCCAAAGTTGAGAAACACTGCTCTAGATAATTAATTTCTTTTCATTCATCAGTCTTTATTCCAGGAGCAGGATGGCTGGTCCTTCCCTAACAGAAGCCAACCGGAAGAGAATCTCTACTCCCATGACGTATAATGAAGAAATGCGAATAAAGGCTGCCCTCTTCCCCATTTAAAAGCTCACTCGAGAGAGGGAAAACCTTTCTGCTCTTCATCTGTTATCTCAAGTTTGAGTTTCCTAAGCACTGCTGGACTCTATGAGTATATAAATTGTTTGTTTGATAAATTGATTACTAACTTTTTCATATCCAACCCACATTTGCTTTCTACCTTGCATTACAACCTGTTTGTTCTTTGTCTGGATGGTGCCCCAGAAAGTCCCACTATCATGTTCCCTCACTAAGGCGAAGGTGTGGCTGCTACTGAGAAATCTGTGAGAGCCATTTTTCTGCAGATGAAGAGGAATATTATGGAAACTCAGTAGGCATATTTGTAATTAATTTCCTAAAGGCTGAGATGATTATCAGAACAAAATAATATCCCTGGTATCTCATTCTCACCTGGCCAATTTATGTGAAATTGGAATTGCAGGAGAAACTTGAGAAAGTCTAGATGGTTCTCTTTATGAAAGCCCTAAAATGGGAATTATTGGCTTTAACTGAATCTATCAGCAAGATATTGGGATGTTATTGGGATATCTAATATCTTATTGGGATAAGGTATTATTGCATTTCAGCTTCTCTATCATACAGTTGATAAGCTTCACTATTCATTGTGAGGTTCCTTAGATTTGCCATGAGGAATGAAAATTTATAGAAAGCTGAGCGCCTCAAGTAACTGAATGGGGAGATGGAAAGTCTCATATTATGCTTTTCCCAGATTATACCAACAGAGGTCAACACAGAAAGATGTTCAACACAGTGAAAAATAATGCTCAAGGAAAGAATCTTTAATATGTCGCCCAGTTTCCAATTATCTTTGTTTTTTTAAATGATCAAATGGAATTCAGAAATTATTTCACAATTGTGTGAATGCTGAAAATTATCCCACTCCTTTAAGATCCTGTTAAAACATTTTTTCCTCATGGTTTGCTATTATTTCCTTATCTCTGGCTCTTAATTACATGTTTGATATATCTATAGATCCTTGACTACATCAAAAGGTTATGAACTACAATTTCCTTTACAGCTGCAATTTTTTTTCCTTCTTTCCTTCCTTTTCCTA
Organism: Liasis olivaceus; assembly: GCA_030867105.1. Taxonomy (NCBI): domain Eukaryota; kingdom Metazoa; phylum Chordata; class Lepidosauria; order Squamata; family Pythonidae; genus Liasis; species Liasis olivaceus. The sequence continues at coordinate 84,399,957 of CM061350.1, forward strand.
TTTTCTCTAAAACTCACCTTTATTTTTCATATATTTTAATACATTAATCACCAGAACAGTCTTTATTTCCCTCCCTATTGGTTCATGTAGTGTTAACAATAAAACCATCTGATTTGTTTATTAAACTGTATAGGCAATGCGGGTTTGTATATTCATAATGTTTGGCTATTGCCCATTGGGGCTTTTAAATTTTATTTTTAATTTTACCACTATATTTTATCATGTCTTCTAGCTTGCCTGGAGGTTCAATACAGTCCAGATATGGCATGTGTGTATATCATATATGCCTTTTTTCTTGCTCACTTTTTTTTAATATTAATAATAATATCTAATGGCAGTCTCCTTTGTAATATAGAAAGTGAAAGGGTTGGGTGTCCAGCCAAGCATAGACAAGTGCTAAGTTTAAAATGGTGGGAAATTAGATTGCTTTTTTCACCAGAGACATATTCTCCCTAAAGATAAACAGCTTTTATAGAAAGTTTGAGTGGGGGAGGTGTGTGCAAGTAGAATTCTAGATGTTCAAAAGATGTTGCAATTTTAATTAGTTGATTTTTTTAAAGCTGATTGTCAGGAAAGAAATATCAGATAGGGACAGTAATAGAGAAAGAGTCATTGAAAGTTGGGTGACATACAAGTTTAATACATTATTATTTTCCTTATTGTCTGATTGTGTGATCAAAATTTAGCACTGAATGCATATGATTTAATCCACCACCACCCTGAACTAATACATAATCAGCAGCAACCGTTGTGGGAGAGACTGCTGAAAGTAATACCTATCTCTTTGGAGGATGAGGTTGCTGAAAAATACCCCAGGTACAAAAACTCTGCATAAATATTTCACCATCCTTTTACTTTGGATTAAAATAAATGGTGTTCTGGATTTTTTTGTGAATAAAAGCATTAGAAAAGTGTATGGACTCTAATAGATGAGGAACCATTTATTTTTGCTGGTATTTAATTAATTGTTGTTTAGGGAGGTGGTGGGAGAATAGGAACTAAAGTTTGGCCTGGGAACAAAATAATAAATGGCAAGAGAAGTTACAGTCGATGGCTGTAATTTTGCCATTGCAGAGAAAAGAGGATAGGCTGGTGACAGGACTCATTCCTTTCAGAATGCAGATGAACCAAGGAAGTCCATGTGACAGTAGACTTCTAAAGTTCTTTTTAATGGAAGCAAGTGAAACATCTATTACCTAGGATTTAATCCTGAATTAAACATTGATCTGGAATCCATTATGGAGGTTCGGCTGAGAGAGGAGCAGGGAGTTAATCAATTCCAACTTTGTTACTAGAATACTCTGCGTTACAGCTGGCTAGGGCTGGAAGGCAAGGAGATGGTACAGCTGTGGTCTACAGGAATTCTATCTCATTGATCAGAAACTCTATCTGCTGGTAACGTTGAGTACTTGCTATAGCATTTAGATAGCCAGGACAGTGTAGCAATACTGTTAAGATACTATCCACCCCACTGCACAATAATTGCTCTTTCTGAGCAGGCTAGAGTGGTATCTGGCTGCAATGGACTCTAGACTTCTTGTCTTAGGGAATTTCAGTGTCCATGCTGAAGTTGCACAGACAGGAATGGCCCAGGATTTCATGTGAGCCATGATGTCCATGGACCTGTTCCATCTGGTAGCTGCCTTCTCTCCACATGTTGCAGGGCACATGTTGGACATAACATTCTGTTCAGCCTGTGCTAATTATTTGAAAGTGGAAGCTTGGTGGATCTGGATGGTTTTCTAAATGTGTACGGGAAATTTTCCACCTCATCTGTTATAGAAATTCCAGGGACCAGATGCTGTGAGGGTCTGAATGAGCTTAGGCTAAATCCCAGCAAGACAGAGTTATTGTTCATTGAGAAACATTTTGGTTCATTTTTGGTCTTAGTAAACAATTTGAAAGGAGATTTCCTCCCTCTGAAGAAGCAGCACTTTAACTTCTGACCTCATTGCTCCTTTTGGAATACCAAGAGGAAGGGGAGAGCCTTTACCTAGTTTAGGTAGTGTGCCAGTTGCAGCCCTACATAGACATTGAAGCCCCGGCAACAGTGACATATACCCTCATTACCACACTTTTGGAATACTGTAATGAACTCTACATGGGACTATCTTTGAAGACAACCAGGAAACTACTGTTGGTATAAAGGATAGTAGCCACTGAGAGCCACTAGCAATATCAATTCTTTGGTTACTGTGCTGTCTGAACCCAAATCAAAATGCTGGTTTTCACCTGTAAAGCCCTCTATGGCTTGGCTTCAGGTTAGCTTAAAGACCATCTCCTTTGGGTAGATTCTTCCCACCTCCTTAGGATAGACTCTCCCTGCTTGCAGCCAAGGAGTGCCATCCCCCCAAGCCATCAAAGAGACATTGGCATAAAGGGAATCCTTGTTATGGAAAACCTGGCACTGGAAGGCGTGCTAGTTACAGTCCTTATCGGCTTTTTACAGAGCTGTTAAAACAGTTTTGTTTCAATGGGCATCTGGCAACTAATGATTAGTTTTCTTGTTCATTTAGCATTACACTGCTGCCTGTTTTACTGTGCTGATGCTGAGTTACATATGCATTATTTTTAATTTTCATATACTGTCTGGAATCTTAGAAGCTATATGGTATATTATAACGCTAAATATATAACTAAAAACAATTGAAGTCTGACTAATTTGCGGAATATGGAGATGACCTTGGAAGTTGACCCTATAGTTCCTAGGCAGCGTCTAGCAGAGTTAACGGATGCTCTAGCTTGGTGGCATCTTGGCCTACCAAGCAACTAAGAGCAATGAAGTTGATTGGTAGAGGATTGGATTACAAATGAAAGAACTGTCACAATGAAATGGACAGTAATCTCATTCTGTGGCATTTTGTGCATTGAAAAGGGGTTAGTTTTCTGTCTCCATGTGGACCAGGTCAGGATGCTTTTTCATACTGTGAGGCATCTCTTCCATCAAATGTTAAAGCAAAGCAGATGGAAGAGTTGGAGGCTTATTGTGAGCAATTTTGATTCTTTAAAGTCCCAGTTTTGCTTTAAGTGACTGCAGTACTATAGGGGGGTAATCTTGCCAACTGTTTTCCAGGTTCAAATCGATTTTTTTCAGCTTCAGATAAGGCTGCCACCTACTTCTTCAACCTTTTTCCTTTCTGTCCAATTAAGCCAAGCCATGTTGGGACTGACCCCTGATTAAGGGAGATGATCAAACATCTCCTTGTGCACGGGGTGAGTTCCTGCATCTTTAAAGAACACAGTAGTAAGACCTTTATTGAAAAGGCCCTCCATTGGACTCAGAAGACCATTCTAAATATAAGCCAGTCTCAAATATCCAATTTTTGGGTTAGGTGGTTGAGAAAGTAATGGTCTTACAACTCCAGAGGCATCTGGAGAAAATTTATTTCTGGACACATTTCAGTAAGGGTTTTGCCTAATTTACAGTACTGAGATTGCTTTGGTTCCCTTGATAAATGACCTATACCAAAATGAGAATAATGAAATCAAACTGCTACTACTATTACATCATGATGATTATGATGATGTGATGGTGGTGGAGGAAGAGGAGGAGGATTACTTGGCAGTTCATTCAGCATAAGCATTTGTTACTCAGTCTGTTTTGTCCAGATGACAGTGTTGTTTCTGAAGGTCAACAATAGTTGGAGGTTTTGGAGGAATTAATTATGGATCCTAAGTCAGTAACCATTTTTATTACAGGAAGTTGAAGGAAATTGATGGAATTGATATTAGGAGTTTACATGACCTGGAATAATGAGTTTGAATATCCTTTCCTAGTAAACAAGCTTTGAATAATGTGAAATTAATTTTCTGTGATCTTAAAATGGGGTTAATAGTAAAGTTAATGCTACAATTTTTATATTGCTTGATTGTTTATATGTGTCAGAATTTGAACTGCTTTTTATTTGTGTTTTGCTTTGCTTTATTGAGAAGGGGCAAAGAAGAAGACCTTTGAGTAATATGTAGATCTGTACTCTTTATAAATAACTTCCTATGCCTTCTTTGTTTTGGTTTTCATTCTTATCATGATTATTTGTAAACACTAATAAATTATTATTTTAAAAAATTATCATGATTATTGATGTTGGATTGAATTCTATAATTAATAAGGTGTGTGTGTATATTCCTATTTATCAGTCTGACATAACATAAAAAGTTAAAATGCAAATATATTCCCAAAGAGTACAGAATGACTGCCTGAATATCAAAGGAACATTTCACCTATCACAAAAAGTTACAAAAGTAGACAATTTCAGTTAAACCCTAATTATTAATTGGTTTAATTTGACTTCAAATATAGAGAAAAATATTGGTTTTTTTCCTCTTAAATTTGATGATCAATATTTTTGAACTGTTGCCTTCATGTTAGTTTATTGGATAGTGAGAATGTTCTCTTCTCCTCACCCCACCCTCAACAAAGACAGGATAGTCTTCTTTAAAACAGCCAATTACATTCAGTGTTATTGATGGAGAGGCTGTATTTATTTCAATGTAATTGGGAGACAGTGCCCCAGATGACTTTCCTAGCATTTAACTGGCACTATATGTGTTTGTTAAAGCTGTGTGACAAGTATCAACAGTATATGTAATAAACAGAGAGACAGACAAATAAACGAACAGAATGCTTATTCCCAATCCAGGAAAGACTTTGCAGAAAACAGCCATCTGACATTTTTATTACTTTTTATTCTAATCTAAAAAAAAAAATGCTGACAACTGTTGTTCATTGAAATGGAACAGCAGAATATGAAACGTAAAAATACGAAAGGCCTCTTTACCGTGTTAAGTGAAAAAAAAATGGAAGAACTGAAGCCACACAGCCTCTTCTCCACAATGGATTTGAAAGCAACTATGACTAAGTATGAATAACCCTAGTACTTAGTTGCTCAACTGAGAGCTCTTGGGGATTCTGTGAGCTGCCTTGCTCATATAATCCAAATGATCATGAGCTTCCTGAAGCTACTCAGCGGTGAAAAGCATTCTGCTCATGTTCATAGTATATATTATTGTTTTCTATAGCTCAAGACAGAGGACAAGAATTGAAAAAAAGGATTCTGGGATATCATGGATATGATTCTGAACTCTAGTGGTTCCTTATATCCTGGGTTAACAGAACATTCAGTAGGAATTGTGAGTGTTTCAAGCCAAACAACAAACACTGTTGGAATTAGCTGATCCAGAACAGCCAATCTTACTGTATTGCCTGCTGTGTGTTAAATGGTTTTTGCACTCCCTTTGGCAATTAATTTTGGACTAAACAAATAGGCTTCCCCTCCCTCCATCCCCATGTCCATTATCAAACTATTCAATTGCCAGCTTGGAAAAAGAAAGGCTAAAATAGCTGTTTTCATGCATCCTCAGTTGAGTGCACTGGTTCTGTCCACACCCTTCAAAGAATCAAAATGTTGAAATGACTACGACATGTCTTTAATCTTACCTATTTCTACACTGCTGAGCCACCTCGTATTAGTTTAGTAGGAAAGTGTGGACCCCTTCTCCAAACCCAAAGCAACACAAAAGCAAATATGCCCTTACCGGGCACCAAATGCTCAAATGAATATCCCAGATGGAAGTTCTTTTAGTCATTCAAGTGGAATTAACTGCCAATAGCACTGAAACTTAGTGAAACATTGAAAAAAGCTTGCAAGAGGAAACAAGTAAGGTACAGACCTCTCAGAAAAATCTATCCTTGCCCAACGTACGTCTGCAGTAGGGATTTAAAGAATTTCCTCACGGATCTTGCAGTAAACAAATGGGATTTTGCTACCAGTGGCTCCAAATATGATTTAAAATGGTCCATTTAATTTACATTCTCCTCAGAAAAAAATCATGGTTGGTGTAGATGAGGGATCTCATGGGGATGAGCCCACAGACTTGCAGTCACTGTCCATCTTTTCGCAAGATGTATACAACAATAGATTTTATTAGCATGCACTGGCAAGTTAAACTTATCAATGTGCATTAGCAAGATAATCATTTTTAAATATAATTTTGTCAAAAACATTACCATTTACTTTAAAAACCTTAGTTATTGGTTTGTAATATTATACATTAACTTAATACCAATGTAACTATTGAAACTATAGATACAGTGTAAAGGACTATATTTTTTGAAAAAGAAACCTAACCTATTTTATTATATAAATAGGACTGCTGAACTAAACATGTTTTTAGACCGTAAGAATCGTATCTAATCTTTTTTAAAGCCTGAATCTATCCTAGGGCATTATAATATATTCCAGTTCTGTATTCCACATTTCCTGTACATGGTCCAATTTATTTTCTATTTTTTGATAATAATGAATGAAGAAAGACATGCCCAGTGTTCTGGAGTTTCAGAAGCCACAATACTATCAGGACCATACAATAAGCATAACATCTGTTTTAACCACATGTGTTGCCATTCAGTTTTCTAAGAAAATTATATTCCTTTTGTAAAATCTCAAAAGTTTTTAAAATATCATTATTTAATTGTTGATCAATGATAATGATTATCATGACAAGTCCATATTGTCCCCCAAATATATTACCCAACTATTTTTAAATACGAATTGCTCTTTCTTATGAGAAGAAGACTCAGATTTAATATTCTGCCAGTAAGGCCCAGATATGTCAAACCACCTTTCCTGCTGGGAAAGTAACCAAATACCTTCTGTAATTGGAACCAAGAACTTGCCAAAACTGCAAGGGTACTAAATAAGAAATCTCAAGAGGAGCCCCTGAAGGTAAGTAGTCAACATTGTTTCCACTACAATACATGGTTAAAGATAAGAAATAAGCCAGAGTAATGCTTAAAATCAGAAAAATTAAAACTACCATCAGCATAAAAAAAATTACTTGAACAAGGAGATCCTGGGTATTTTTTCCTTCCATAAAAAATTAACCATTAGCTTATCAATCTGTTTAAAATATTTAAGTGGAACCAACATAGACATTGTGCACTCTTTCTTTCTCTCTCTCTTTATTGCTTTTGATGTAAAATTCATTTTCAGAACATTATTCCTTCCCCACAAACTAGGTATTTTCATCCACTTTATAATATCCTCTTTCATCTTGGTGAAAACAATAGAAATGTATTTTCTAAATGATATTTTCCTGAGGAAAATCATCTGTGAATATTTAATAGCTTCTGAACAATATAAAAAAAGGCCTAATCTTTTCCCTACAACCTTGGGAATCTTCTTCCCAGTTGGCATAATACTTGATTTACTCTGATTTATTGCACACCCAGACTGCTTACTATATACAATAACTGTCACTTCTAAAATGTAGGTGAAAATTGTTGATAATCTTAAAATAAGCACATCATTTGCATATGACAATATCTTACATTTAAATTCAGCTAAAAGCATTCCTTTAATTTCATAAGTTTGATTTATTAGGCATGCCAAGGGTTCCAGTAACAAATTAAAAATTACACATTATCCATTGCATTTTAATTACTGGTGAAATAATTCTATTAGTAATACATAAACAGATGGATTAAGGTAAAATTATAATCCAAGAAATACATTTTATAGGAAATCTAAACGTCTGCAACACTTGAACCAAAAATTTGATTTGTATTATATCAAACGCTTTTTCCACATCCAACAAAGCTACACTGCAGATTTATGTGTATCAGTATACAAGGCTATTATATCAACCAGAAGTCTTATATTACCTGAAGACTGATGTCCTTTCATGAAACCAGATTGCGCAGGCTGACTTATTGTGGGTAATACCTCCTGCAATCTCACCAATGTAGCTGTTAAGATCTTAGCATCAACATTTAAGAGAGATATCAGGAAATAACTTGCACACTGGATAGGATCCTTATAAGCCTTCAAAATTGCAGTGATATAAGCTTAACAGTATGAGGATGGCAGGGTTTTATTTTTTTCAGAGAAACCTGTAATATTTCCAGAAGTATAGGAGCTCCTTAGCCCTTGAATTTGTCATACCATTCAAAAGTTATTCCATCTGGTCCAGAGGCCTTATTGAATTTCATAGTATCAGTAGTAGCATAGATTTTGTGTAACATTAGGGGTGCAGCTAATTTGTTTGACTGTATGTCCTCAATTTTTGAAAGATTTATGTCATTTAGTTTTAAAAATCATCTATCTGTTTGCTAGTTATACCTACCTGTATGGAATATAATTTTTTATAAAATTAAAGGAATAATAATTGCATTGTAATTAGTGAAATTTGTTCCAGATAAATATCTTGTTTCTTGCAAATGAGAAGCTAGTAATTTTTCAGTTTTTTTTTCTTTGTTCCCAGTATGTTTATTTCATTTGTTGTAAATATCTATACAGTATATTCTGTGTCCAAAGCACATAACCGGTCCAATTCCAGCTGAGTAGATCTAAAAGCATGATACGTTTCTTGAGTCTTTTTTGTGGCATATTCTTTCATTGCTTCTAGTTCATGTTTACTACGTTATGATTCATGTATCTCTTTCTACCAGGAAGGATAAGCTATTATCTTGCCAAGAATAGAATGCTTTAAATATACCCCAGTTTATTCCCATATTAGTTGAACCTCTGTTTATTTGAAGAAAAAAAATGTCTACATCTGTCTTCTGTTATTCTACAGGCTGTGAATTTTCCAGTTAGGATGTTTTAAAATATCATCTTCCACTAACTGAGATGTTTTTGTCCAAACTCAGTGATACTATTATAGGCGCATGATTGAAATTAAACTTGAACCAACGTTGCGTTTGTTAATTAACTATTGAATGTAATATTAAAAAACAATTCAATGTACTCTTTGGGGAAATAAAAAGAATACCCCTGGAATTAAGTATTTCCTGTTTGTCCACTAAATTAAATTCCTGAATGCATATATAGAGAACACTGTGACTCTGCTGGTTCATTTTCTTTTTTGAAAAACTAAGTTAAAGTCTCCAGTAACTATTAGACGATTCACTAGTAGCTCAAGAAGATTATCTCAACAATTATGTAAAATACTACATTTATTTTTGGTTGGACAATAACAATTTATCCATGCCACCTAAAGACTTCTGTATGTGACATATAATTTTAGTAAATTATATAACAGCCATCAGCTAAAATCTATTATTAAGCTATACATTTAGAAGATGTTTGCACTAAAATTGCTACTCATCTGGCAAATTTTGAATGTGTGTAGGTCTGTTGAATCTATTCATTAGTTAAAAGGTTCTTCTCCTTTGGGAGAATGTATTTTTCTTCTAAAAACAAACATCATCAACTTCTATTCATTAAAAAAACTCCTTCCTTTAGCTACCCCTCTCAGTCCTTTAACTTCCAAATATGGCTGTCATGCAAACAAAACACAAAACCACAACAACAACAAGAAACCACACCACAAATGTATTATTTACTGGAGTGGCAATTGGATTAGATCCCTAAATTACAAATAATCCAAAATTCAAACATTTGAGCTTTAAACACTATGTAATTCATTGTTAATTTTTAAAAAAACAGAAAAAATATATTTTCAAAAATCATGAATAAAAATGAAAGTAGAAGATATATGGGGGGAAATGTCATATTCAAGCCTATTGACTTGTTTTTTTAGAAAAACAAAAAATGATATTAAAATCAGATGGTATTTTAAAAAATCTGTGGTTGTCAGGACTTTTATTGTGGATATGCAAATTATTCAGACTCCTCTCTTTCTCTCCCTTGAAAATTGCAAATAGAAAAAGAACGGGGACAAAGCAACAGAACGGAATAGGCCTTTTGACCCGCCAAACCAGTAAGTCATTTCTGAGTGAACTAGTGTGGAACTTTTAATTAGGATGGGTAGCTGTCTGGGATTTTTTTTAGACAATTTTCAGACCCTTTTCAGGGTTCCTCATGTTCAGGTAAACCAAATATGGGATACAGAAAGGAAATCTTCATCCATTTCTGCCTGACTGAAGCAGGCTTGGTGGAATTCTTCGTGTTTCTGTGCCAGCCAGAAAGGTAGACCTAGAAATAGCATAAACTTCTTTCCTCATATTCCAAATTTGTTGCCATTCTGGTTGATTGTCCCATTTTATCTTGACTAGATTTCCCACCCACCAAAAAACTTCCATGACCACAGGTCAGAAAATTATAAAGAGCTGTATCCAGATTGACAGACAGTTGAGGCCTCCGTAGGCTCAGTAGAGCCTACCTGAAATAGGTAGAAACAAAATGTTTAGACAGTCACTATTGAAGTATTTTATGCTTGTAAATAAGAGAATCAAAGCAGATCATTTTTTTCCTGCTTTTTTGTCCTTGGGTGTAATCTAAGGCTTCTTAGCAAGCCACCTGCTCTTTAGTTATTGTTATGGCTCAAGCAGGTGAAGTTGAAATTAATTTTTCATTTGTTGGGTCTTGACTTCTTGATCCTTTAACTGCTTCTTTATCTTGCTACATCTCCTCTCGATCTTGCCAGCCTTATCAGCAAATTCTTGGAATCAACAATCTAGTGATTGAAACATGACGAGAATTTCAATGTGGTTTACTTCATGAGGAGTAACTTCAGCTGGATGTAGACACATCTTTCCATATAGCTCACATCGGAGTCAAGGGGTCAACCACAGTTCCCACCCAGCAAAGGGGAGCAAATAATGTGTCATCTGAAGCCTCGCTCCCCATCTCTGCAACAGCCTCTCCAGAAGACAAGTCTGGGTGGGGAGTTGTGCAAGAGGCACTTGTATCAAAGGAGAGAAGGAGAAGGCTGCTTTTTAGGTTTACAAGCATTATTATCTTCCCAAAATACCAGTGGTGACAAAAGCAACTGATTAATTTTTCATCTTATCAGATCTTTCAAAACACAGTCCACAGACATTATGGTTATAGCTGATGGGGAAGAAAGAAACCAACCATGGCTTAGCACATCACCATTTTACTGGAACATTTAGACTAATCATTTTTTTAAAGTAAGTATTACAATCTCCTATCTTTTTTCTTACTTTTTCTTTATGACACACAGAAACAGCAAATAATGTGGATTTCTAAATCCTTTTTGATGAGGTAGAAATCATTTCCTACCTGAGAAGATTAAAAAAGAAAGGTCTTCCATATCATGGTAGTTGTCACTAATTCTAGTTTTGTTCTTTCATTGGTTAAAAAGAAAAAAAAATCTGAATTATGCCTTTCTTACAAAATAGGCAGAGTAGGGAATGCATATTTTGTTTAATATCTTAGCTTCAATAACTGCTAGAAGCTAGCTAAAAGCTAGCTCTTTTTGAAATGATAGTTAAGAAACTAGAAATTATGGCTTACTAATTGGCCCCTCTTTTCAATCTCCCTGGGGAACAACTGGTGTTTAAGATGACAGGCTATATACACAGCAGAATGTTTATAAGAATATTTATGTGAGGAAAAGTGTTTCTTCCACTCAAATTCTCTGTATCACCACAAAACCCTATTCTCATAAAATAGCATTGCTTAAGAGAAATGTCTATATCTGACATGCTTTGCACGTTGAAGGTTCAGTCCCTGGAATCTTCAAATAGGAATGGAAAATCTCTTCAGCACACTCTTGTAAGACATTGTTCAACAATTTAAATAATGAATCCCAAGTGTAGTGCCAAGGGGGCAACAGTGTGACTGCTAATACATTCCGTGGCACCCACTAAGCTAAGCTCTGTGCCTTTCTTATTTTTTTAGATGGCTTTAATTTAAAATAATGAATGAGTAACTAGCATATTATGAAGCAAAGCATCTATATTTCAACAATGCCTCCAGACTTCACATAGATCTTAGTGAAATTCTTAGAAAATAAGATAGGTAGCTGCAGTTCTGTGCTTCTTTTCCTTATGGCATATGTGTGTTTGATTCAATGTAAGATCAATTCTTGCACTTCTATAACACATTCAAGGAGTAGCTGGGAGTATGAGGTAAGAAACTGTTGTAGGAGTTAAGAATCAAGGAGAATCAGCTTTCCAAATGAATGGAGGGAGGTCAGAGTTGCCATACAGTAACACAATTGTGCAAAAGCATGATTGCATTTTTGCATCTCTTGCTATCATTTCTGTAAACAGCAGTCATTGAAAATAGCTGTTTTTTTAAAAAAAAACTTAACCATATGAATTGTTGGTTCCAGACTGACCTAACATCTCTCAATGATGTAACAACATTCTTTTTCATATATTATTTAGAGTTAGTTAGCAGACTGTGAAGACCAGAAAAGCAGAAACAAACCTACACACCCTACCACTGTAGATTAGAATAAAACTAAATTACTCTCATTTTGTCTGCAACCTTACATACCCCTATCTATGAATAGGTCCCCTTGAGCTCAATGCTCCTACCTGTATTTATTTATTTATTTATTTATTTATTTATTTATTTATTTATTTTTCAGGCTTGTATGCCGCCCATCTCCCCCAACGGGTGACTCTGGGCGGCTCACAATAATAAAAAAGAAGAAAAAACACAGAAAACACAAATCTCTCCAAACATGGCTAAAATCTATAAATAATTAAAAAACATATATTTAAAATGCCCTAAAAACCTCCTCTGATTTTAGCCCTAAAAAACCTGTAAGATGCTGGGGGGGGACAACCCATCACCCCACCAGCCATCTCCACAGGTGCGGGCCCCCCTCTGGCCCCCAGGCCTTCTGGCAGAGCCAGGATTTGAGCCCTTTCCTGAAGGCCATGAGGGAGGGGGCACACCGCACCTCAGGAGGCAGGATGTTCCAGAGGGCGGGCGCTGCGGCAGAAAAGGCTCTCTGCCTAGACCCCACCAATCGAAATTCCTTGACTGGTGGGGTCTGCAACCTGCCCCTTCTGCTGGACCGAGTGGGACGGGCTGAAATGACCGGGGCGAGGCAGTTCCTCAGATAACCTGCTCCCGTGCCATGAACGGCTTTAAAGGTAATGACCAACACCTTGAATTGGACCCAGAAACAAACTGTCAACCAATGCAGCTCATGCAACAGCGGCATTATACGTGCCCTCCTAGGGGCATTAAGAACTGTCCGCGCCGCCGCATTCTGTATAAGCTGTAGCTTCCGGATACTCTTCAACGGTAGCCCCATGTAGAGCGCATTACAGTAGTCCAACCTGGAGGTGACCAGGGCATGAGTGACTGTGCGGAGGTCCTCCTGATCCAGGAAGGGCCGTAACTGCCGCACAACACGAAGTCGTGCAAAGGCCCTCCTGGCCACGATCGCCACCTGCTCTTCAAGCAGGAGTCGTGAGTCCAGGAGAACCCCCAGATTATGCACCGGGTCTGTCTGGGGTAGTGCAATCCCGTCAAGAACCAAAGATGACAAAGTCCTGGATCTTAAGGCTCCCCGTATCCACAGCCACTCCATCTTACCAGGGTTCAGCTGAAGCCTGTTGTCCCCCATCCAGGCCCCCACAGCCTCCAGGCACTGTGAGAGGGCAGTCACAGCATCACTTAAGGCACCTGGGATGGAGATGTATAGTTGAGTATCATCAGCATACTGATGATACCTCACCCCATGGTGCCGGATGATCTCACCCAGCGGTTTCATGTAGATATTAAAGAGGACCGGTGAAAGCACTGACCCCTGTGGCACCCCACAAGGTAGGGGCCGGGGGCTGGACCTCTCGTTCCCTATCAACACCGATTGGGTTCGGCCTTGGAGAAAGGAGCTGAACCAGCACAACATTGTGCCACCCAACCCCAACTCCTGCAGCCGACCCAAAAGGATCCCATGGTCGATGGCATCGAAAGCCGCTGAGAGGTCAAGAAGAGCAAGGATGGATGCACTTCACCCATCCTACTCTCGCCAGAGATCATCTAAAAGTGCGACCAATGCTGTTTCTGTCCCATAACCGGGCCTGAATCCTGACTGATAGGGGTCCAGATAATCCGTTTCCTCCAGGATCCTCTGAAGCTGCCGCATGACCACCTTTTCTACCACCTTCCCTAAAAAGGGGAGGTGGGAGACTGGACGAAAATTGTCCAGGAGGGTGGGGTCTAGCAATGGTTTCTTGAGGAGTGGGCGGACCAAAGCCTCTTTGAAAGGCTTCGGGAACACCCCCTCCTGCAAGGATGAATTAACCACCACTGGGACCCACCCTAAAGTCACCTCCTTGGTAGCTTTAACTAACCAGGAGGGACAAGGATCTAAACCACAGCTGGTCGCACTGACAGCCCCGAGGACCCTGTCCACTTCCTTAGGGGCAACAGGATCAAACCGTTCCCAGATAACTGGGCAAGAACGCTCCCTGGGCAACTCCCCCGGACCTACTCCACACTTGGCTTCCAACTAAGAACGGATCTGAGTGATTTTATCCATCAGGTGTTCAGCAAATTCCTCTGCACGACCCTGCAAGTAGTCCTCTGCCCCCCCCCCTTTTCCCAGGAAGGCCCGGGTGACCCTAAACAGGGCTGCAGGGCGACACTCTGAGGATGCAATAAGAGCGGAGAAATGTTGGCGTTACGCCGCCCTTACTGCCACTAGGTAGGCCTTAATAGCAGCTCTAACCCATGTTCGGTCTGATTCATCCCGAGTTTTCCACCAGCGGCGCTCTAGATGTCTCTTAGCCCTTTTCAGCTCCCTCAACTCCTCTGTGAACCACGGGGAGCGCCGGGAGTGATGGGCCAAGAGAGGACGCACAGGCGCGATCCTGTCCAAGGCCCCAGCCACCTCCTTGTTCCAGGCTGTGGCCAGAGCCTCTGCTGGGCCGTGCAGCAGGGCCTCAGGAACAACCCCCAGCTCCCTTTGGAACCCATGCGGGTCCATCAGTCGCCGGGTGTGGACCATTCGAATAGGTCCCACCTCCCTGTGGAGGGGGGCAGCATAGGAGAATCCCGCCGCCACCAGGGAGTGATCTGACCATGACAGGGGGGATAATATAAAATCCCCCACCAGATCACGCTGCCACTGCTCCGACAAGAAAACCATGTCTGGGGTGTGACCACTGTCCCCGGTTGGGCCATCGATGACCTGGGATAGGCCCATGGCTGCCATGGTAGCCATGAACTCCCGAGCCGCCTCCGAGGCCAACCCCAGGGACAGCAGATTAAAGTCCCCCAAGACCATAAGTCTGGGGAACTCCACTGCCAACCCCGAGATGGCCTCCAGCAGCTCAGGCAGGGAGGCTGCTATGCAGCAGGGAGGCTGGTACACTAGCAGCTCTCCCAACTGATCCCGTGTGCCCAACCTCAGGAACAGGGTCTCACATCCAGCAACTTGTGGAGCAGGGCCCCTGAAGGCCAATAGGGATTCCCTGATGACTACTGCCACTCCCCCTCCCCTGCCCTGGGGTCTCGGCTGGTGCCACACCCTAAACCCGGCTGGACACAATTCCAAGAGGGCTACTCCCCCTTCTGGTGCCAGCCAGGTCTCGGTGATGCATGCCAGGTCAGCCTGCTCCTCCCCAATAAGGTCGTGAATTAGGGGGGCCTTATTATTGACTGACCTGATGTTCAGCAGCAACAGTCGAAAGCCCGGGCCTCTGTAGGCCTGCTGACCAGGGTCTGGGTTTGAGCTCTGAGGGCCGGAACATGCCACCGGTATAACGCATCGGGGGTGTCTTCCCCTGAAACGGCCTGCCCTCTGGCTCCCGCCATACCGCCCAATGCCCGTCACCACCTGAATGCCCGCCCTATACCGCCCAAGGTCCTCATCCCCCCCTCCAGGCCTCCCACTTAAGGGGCCCACCATACCACCCACCAAACAAGGGAGAGGAGACAAAAAAAAAAAGGGTGGGGCAGCGCGCCCCTGTGGCACTTCAGCTGGCCGCTCTCAGTGCCAACAGGGTGTCACCACTCTCAATCCCCTACCAAACACTCGTCCTCTCTCCACCGACTTCTCTCACTGGCCAGGGAGAGAAGGGCCCCACTCACTCCTACCCTCTGCCCGTCTCCCACCCAGGCAGAGAGCAGCAAATTCCCTCCCCCAACCACAGCATCCACTCACACACGCCCACCCACTCGAGTCCCCGCACATCTTCTCTGGGGGGGGCACCCCTTGCCACATAGGGGCTCATCTCCCAACCCCCAAGGTCTCAAAGTCACTGTGGGCCATCGGGCTCTGGGCTCCAATCCACTCTATCTTTTCCTCAGTAGATATGTATGGGATTGCAGCCAGTTAAAGTGAAATCAATAGAATTTAAGTTAATCATGTGGATTTTTAATTTTATTTAAATGGGATTTACTACTACTACTGTTAAATATAACTAACATAGTCTGGTTCCAGTTCTCTTGATTTTTCCAACTACCAGAAAATATCTGCAGTATTGACTAATGTCCTTTATCTTTGAATAATACATTGATCCTGAGATAGGCCGCATACATGAACAGTTTTGTGACATATATAAACCTGCTGGAGGTAAATATTTGGGAATAAAGGGATGCTATAAGCATATCTAGTGAAAAAATAAAACTAAAGCTGTTTTTGTTCTTGGCTTGAATGTAAAGATCAATATATCTGTTTTTTTTCTTTCAAAATTTCAAAGTTTCATTATATTGATGTTGGGCCCTAACAGGTATATATCACATCACATATCACAGCTGGGGAGAAACAGATATGTAAGCCAAAATTTGTGAAAGATATTTAGTGATTCAAGGAGAAACAGTTTCATAAAGTGGCCCCATCCCCTATTTTGTTTCCTTGAAGCAGTTTGCTGATTCTTCAACTTGTTTATTTGCAAGTAGGACTCACATACACCTGTGTAGTATTGCACTATTAATTTACCTATTTTTTATATATATATTCACCTGCTAGTTTCTATAACAGTAGCTCTCAATTACATGGGGAAAAAAGTGGTGTTTTATGGCCATAGCCTTTTCAAATTTCTCCAAATTCATTATTTTACCAGGTTTCTGCAAAGATGATATTTGCCAAAACATGATAATTTTACTACCAAATTTAAGCAGATGACCCCAGGGTGCTCTAGTGCACAAGCAGGGTGTTGATAGGATAGTTCATATGGCCTGAAGACCATGGACTGCCTAGCCCTGATTTCAGCCTCGTGTTTTGATTTAAACTGGTTCATAATGAAAATGCACAGTGACTTTTTCAAGTTAAAATATGTACTAAATTAATGAACAATAGTCTATTCTTGCTCTTGTAATGTCAAGTTTGGCGCCTAGAAACTGTTACTTAGATTCACTGCCAGTTTCTGCAGCAAGTACCTTTCTGTAGATGAACACATAAACACTTTAATTATGTATATACAATTGCTGAAGATTCCATTTTACTCTACGTATACTCTGGTCTCCCAAAATCAATCAAATTTTGAAGCAGAATACTGTGTATAGATATAAAAAAAAAAAAATCCCCTCTCACCCCTATGGGTAGTATTTGTTTTCCTCAATCTTGGGTCCTCTACCAGAGGCCTGCAAATTTGAAGGTTCTGTGCAGTATCTTAGCTGTTTCTAGCACTGCATTCTTCTGGACAGAGAGCTCTGATGTTGTTTCTGGGATCTGTTGGAGCCACTCTCCCAGCTTAGGAGTCACATCCCCAAGTGCTCCTACCACCACTGGGACCACTTTGGCCTTTACTTTCCACACCCTCTCTAGTTCTTCCTTCAGGTCCTGATACTTCATGATCAGCACTGTCCTTCCTTGTGTTAGCCAGTCTGGGTGGGAGCCTGCTGCTAGCAGCTGGTTCATCTGTGCTGCTAGGCGTTCATGCACTGCTGTTAGTTTCCTTGCCAGTAGGTGTGGATCATGTCTGAGCCAGGTGCTGTCCAACTCTTCATATTCTTGATCTGTTGTTGGATGTCTGCTACTGTGATGGTGACTACTTCCTGTTCTGGGAGATTGCTGTGGTCTGTTCTCAGGTCCTGCAGCCACTTTGCACTGCTGTTATATGTCTTCTCTTTCTCCCTTATGTTCTTCTAATACTGTTCAGTTTTTGCTGTTGGTGGCTCTGCTATTATTGTGTTGTTGCACTGCAGTTGGGAATACACCTTAGATGGTTCTTTGGAGAACAGGGCATTTATCTTCTTGGCCTCTGCTTCTCTAGTGTATATCCTTATCCTAGTAGCCAGTGCTGTGAGCCTTTGTTTAGCAGTCTCTAGGGCTTCAGATGGAGTCAGGCCCATATATTTTTTCAATAGTTGAGTCCTATCCTTAATCTACACACCCTTCTCTAGTTCCACCAACTTACTAACTTCTCTCTGAGTTGCCTTGATCTTAGCCTCCAACCATATTTTATGGGGGTGGATTACGGTGGCTGTAGGGTATACCAGTCCATTCTTTTGAGTTATGGTGGTAGTAGGGATTGTTGTGAGGGCTCTATTGGCATCTTCTAGCACACTATCTAATGGTACTTCTCCACTGAGTCTTGGTAATTGGTCTCAAGGGTTAACTGTTGGTAGTTTATCCATGATCTTAGGCCTTATATCAGCTGCTGTGCTCTGTAATGGAGGGGGTGGCAGTGGCGTTCCAGCTTCAAGTGTTGGCTGCACATCCAGTTGTTCTTCTGAGTCTTCTTGAGTCTGGGAAGTAATGTGTAGTTGGTCTATCTCAAGTTGTGAGAGCTGCTTCCTTTTCATTATGTTGAAGTGTTGGGTAACTAGCTGTTTCTCAGTTAGTGTGGATGCACAGTAGGTCTTCTATCCATCCCTAATTCTCTCATATGTTTCATATATCCCCTCTCATTAGGTCTACTTTTGTAGCAGCATTCCATCAATTCCAGGTTCTCTTGTCTCATTCATGTATGGTTTGTTCCAATAGCCCACTTATTGTCTGATTGTCCTGGTTCCCCAACATCTGGCGTGGACCTTGTTAATCCAGGCAACGTCCGAGCTGGAATGACTCTCTTAGTTCATGTCACTCTCATATTCAAGGTAGGCAGGTGAAGCATTAGGGGATGTTTGCCCAAGGACCCCTACTAGTAAGGTAGGTACCAGCCAGGATTCGAACCCCGGTCTCCTACTTCAAAGGGCAGTGCTCTAATCACTATGTTGTCCAGCTGATACACACACACACACTTAAAACCTATTTTCTTAGCTCTGAGTATCCAGGTTGCCTTTCTATGATGTCTGGAGATTGAGTCATGGCAACTGGACTTCTTTTCTTTTTGGTTAGAGACATTTCACTACTTGTCCAAGCAGCGTCTTCAATCTGAAGAAGCTGCTTGGACAAGTAGCAAAACGACTGTAACCAAAAAGAAAAGAAGTCCAGCTGCCATGACTCAACCTCCAGACACTGGATGACTGAGAATCTTCATAAACTTTCTATGATGCTTTCCCAGAATGTCTATCTGTTTTAAAATCTGGCATTTACCTAATGCAGAATAAATTGGAATTATTACTTTTTACTATGGCAAAAATCTATACCCCATCTAATACATGTGCAGTGAATTTTTTTTCTTTTGGCTTGTTTTTACCTAAATATAGAAGTCTGTAATGTTCTCATTCATCCTAAATGGGCAACTTGAGGTCTCCTGGAATTATACATCTTTGGTTAATTTAGCATGCCTCGTGGTTGTCTCAAGTTTGAGCTGCATGTTTTCTGGTTTCAGTCCATTATTAGAAACTTTAATATAAATCAGTTTCTTCCAATGTCAGGCTTTATTATAACATATTAATTTAAAAAACTGGTTTTCAATCCAAAAATATATTTTACTCACCCATAGTTTATTATCCCTCCAAATATTACTCACTGTACCTTTACAGGAGAACTGTATATTCTGGCCCCCAGAATAATGATATACATGAATTTACATAAATATGTCCTAATTTTGGAAAAATATATACACTTTCACAGTTGAGGACTATTTTGGGTTATGTAGCTCTATAAAAATGCAATTTTATTTATATTCTGATTATTGAGAGGAGCTGTTTGAAAGGTAAAACTAAGCACTAACTGTTAATAATTTTTCTAGTAGATAAGAATGAATGGAAAAAACAGTTTTTCATCCATGGATTGATTATAGTACAAACTGCATATTGTTTATGCAGCCTTATTGATAATATAAATCTCTTCTTTATTTCATGCTGGGGTTTTTTCCTCCTTTTTTTTAAATGGCTCCAAAACATGGCTCAAAGAACAATTAAGTCATATCTTCCTGGATAATCAGAAGCATGCTATGGGATTATAACTAGATGAATGAAACCTCCTCCTTGCATGTCTAATGAGATGTATTATCCATAGGTTATTTGAGATGTATAATCCATTTTAAAGCCCTAATAACAATCACAGTTTTTTACATAACTGATCAGCCATGTCTATTCAGAAGTTAACCTCTTAACATTAACACTTCTAGGTATAAAGGTTAAGACTGCAATCTAAAATATCTGCCCTTAACAGTATGTTGCTTAGAATAGCAGTTTTATTTTCAACATTGGTATAAATAGTTGTCAGTTCATGCATCTTACATTCCCTATCAACAGACTGAATAATGACTTTAATTTGAATATATGCTTATTCCTTTCAGCCTTCAGTCTGTTGGATGGGGTCGTCTGAATATTGTGCATAGTGACTGAGGTTTCTATCTTACTAAGATAAGGAAAACTTCCCACTGGTATCTGGTTGGCTACTTACAGAACTGAATGCAGGCCTAGGAAGGTCAGTGGTCTCATCCAGCCTTGCTCACCATACATTCGTACCCTTCAAAGCTTTGAATAAGGATAAAACTTACTAAGATAAACAGTCCTTGCAGAGGATCCAGGAATGGAAGATAGTAGCCATTAAATACTGTATTGTGAACAGACATCACTGTGTTTTGTCTAAGCTGACATATCTCAATTTCTCTCCAGCTTTTTGGAACATTATACCCTTCACTTCAAGGGATGGATGAGAAATTGTAGCTTTAAATGTAAGAGAACTAAACTGTGAATTTACTGCATGTGTGAAGAGACCATACTGTTCACTGAAGAGTATTTGAAGAGGAACTACCTGCAGAATGCTCTGTCTCTGTATCTATAATCAAGCAGATGTTGCAACATTATTATAAGGTTCTGTTATTTTTCCTGTCCTTTTAATGAAACAGACATGTAAAGAAGCAATTAAGAAATATATCAATATCAACTTCTCATTTTTCCACATTGCAGAGTCCATATTTTATTTGTTCTTGTGATTCTCCCCATTGTACAAAGCAAGACTATATTCTCAAAATCTGGTAACAAATAAGCCATAACCAATATGCATTTAGGGATTCTGAAAATGTGGTCTGCTGGGTCAGTCCAAAGACTACCTACTCCAGAATCCTTCACAAGAACATAAAAGCATTGCATGGTACAGTGGAATTTGGCCAGTAGTCTAACACTAGACCATCTTATCTTCTACCTACACATTCTTTACTGTTTGGCTCTTCACTATTGTGTTGCAGTAATAAAGAGTATGTGAGACATCAAAATAGACTAAAAGCGTTTCACAGCAAGATTCATACCAAATGGAGGCTTTCTCATCCAGTTCTCACTACCGGTTGAGGAACTTGCCTCATCCTGTTTAAGAATGTTTTTTTAAAAAAAGAATACCATCTTTCCTGAAGCATATTCACTCCTTCTTTTAAGTATATGTTTAACACAGGAACAATAAAGCCAGATCAATGATGTTAAAACATCGTCTTCAATGTACTCCTCTTTAACATTTTAAACATAGCAGTCTATCTTTTCAGCTTTAACTGGGAATGTCAGAAGAAACCTATGTAACTTCCATTCTCATGGGATGTATAAGAAACACTGGGTCCAGATGTTCACCAGGTGAATGCCTAGGTTTTTTTCACTGACTTCAACAGTACCATGCAAAACAGAACTGCTGGGAATGCAGTTGCTATTTCCTGATCTAATGAGATGTCCCCAGTGAACCAATTTTAAAAGAAATAAATTATAAATGTGATGTTCTCCAAATAACCTCTGCAAATATCAGCCTCGGAATAAAGCTACCAGAATGCCTTTGGAACAAGCAGGGTACGAGGTAAAAAAAAAGTTTTGACCCAGTTGTCTTATCTCTGCTTCAGCCATTCTGTTTAAATACTTCAGTAAGTAAAACAAATGAATTTAATTAACAAGAAGCTTAGGATATGCTGGAACTGATTTTGTTTCTGTATCAAGGGAAAGAGATGAAGGGATTACTTAAAAGCATACATATTACCTGGTAGTGTAAAGGAGAAATTTCTCACGGAGGACTAAACTATATTCTGCTTAAATTGAAAAGTAACTTTAAAAAAAGGCACTGCAAACAGCATTTCTGCATTTCTCTGGCTAATGATTATACTGCAGATGAAAGCAAAAAAAGAGAGAGAGAGACAAATGTAGTGCCCTTTCATATAGCTCTCGTGAGCAAAAATTGCTGTTATGAATCCTTTTCTGTCACTGGGGCAGTTCTGGAGTGGAGTCATGGTAATCTTTGCTATCTGGGGGGTGGGGGTGGGGGTGGAGGTGGGGGATCATATTCAGGCTATTAATGTTCAAGCATTGATAATTTCCTAGAGCTGCAGGAAAAAAGTCCCAACAATTTTTCAGTAAGATAAAGTGCATGGACGGCTTATTACCAAATCATGTGGGATTTCTCAGTGACAATAGTTGTTATGGCCCATAGACTGTTGACAGTTAGGGAATTTAATCTTCTCTGGTGGACAGGGGTTTTTTTAAGCAAGAAGGATGTCTTTTCAAATGAGCAAGAGCTAAAAGGCCAATAAAATTAGCTCTGTCCACTAACACTCTGCCTTAGGAACAGAAAAACTCAGAAAACAGTCCGAGTATAAAAAACAGCTGAGGATGCAAGATTGGTGATATTGACAAAGCAGTGGAGCAGATCACTCTCTACTCCCATGAGCTTTTCGTTACTCCAAAATGCTGTGATTGGAGTGGCCAAGGGTGGCTTCATTTCAAGGATTATTCCCATTTGACAACACACAAATTCAATATTATCCCACCCCCCTCCATCAATCATAGCATTTTATGTCAATAATGACTTTTCTTAATCTGATCTATTGTGTTGCAGAGCACCAAAGCTGTAGAAAAATAATGAGGACCAAAGCTCCATGGCTGTTAAGAATACCCTGAGATAATTTAGTCATTCTACATTATCTACTTCCACCAGAAGATTTGGAATTCAGGGGAAGCTGGTGCAAAAGCTTTTCTCACAAGCTTCTGTAAATACTACCAAATCCAATTAAAAATACAGTGATCTTTACAGAATAACTCAGGACTGCTAATTCTACTGCATGCCCTCTTCTAAATCTTGCTGAGAGGCAAACATGATTGGTATGCATAAAATGAACTTGTGAAGGGTTTCACTGGTTGTGTCTGCCATCATTCTATACACATGCTGGTTCCTACTCCTGACCTCTCTGTGTTGAACTGAATATGAATCATGCTCTACATGAATATAAATAAGTGCTTTTAGGGCTTGGCTAAAAACCTAGCATAATGAAAATGGTGTGAGAAGAGGGCAAAGTAATTTCTAGAAAAAGAAGTCATTTACCACACCTATCTTGATGAGAACACATATTGTCATGATAGGACAATAAAAAAGATATGCATTGACCAAATACATCTGCTTCTATCAGTTTAAATGAGAATAATATTGTTATATAGATATTACAACTGCAAATAAATAGCAGTCTGGGTATACATAGATATTTATTTGAGAACTGGTACTATTGCTTTAGACTAAGGACCTCCAAACCCCACACATTTCAAATGACATGATTTGAAACTTAGTGTCGGGCTTTACCTCACAAGGAGGAAGAGCCACCATGGCAAACTATGAGTCTATGTGTAGTTTGGGAACTGAGAGTAAAATCCTTGTACTTCAATTGACTGGAAAAATAGTAAAATCATGCACTGCTAGACTTTAAAGAAAGTCATAGGAAAAAATAGGAGCACAGGGAAAGAACAAATGAAATAAGAAAATCTGCTGGGTTTTAAACCAGCAACTTTCTATGTACAAGGAAGAGTTAGAACTATTGTGCTATTACAGCATTCATGTTAAAGGTAGCTTTAGAAGAAAGAAACACGCTAGCAAGATAAGATTTTTTTTTAAAAAAAATGTTTATTGTGCCTGCACGTATGTGCATTTTGTTGCTTTAATTTTGTGTATATACATTTGCGTTTGATACTGTGTTTTTTAATGACTGTGTGAGAACTAACTTCACACTTAGAGAGTGCTTAGAATTCTTGAAACTGAATGGGGCCTATTGTTAAGTAGTATATGTAACCATGTGTGAACCTTATTTACCGTCCTCCTACTTCCAGTCCTGAGTCTTGCTGTGCTAGAGAATTTTATAGCTTTCTTGCTAGTTAATATTGATTAACAATGCAAAAATGCTCCAAGATTTGGCACAACTTTGCAATAATTCAGAGTGTTGTAAAGTCAAAGCAGCGCACTGAAATATAAGGCCCAATAGGTATAACAAAAAGAGTGAAATTGTAGCAATTTACTGGAAACTCTTCTAACGGAATGACTATACATTTGAATTATTCACAACTAAAGGGCACTTCTATATTACTTCTTGGCAAAGTAACACATTTCCTTTTGCCAGTTTTTGTTAGTTTTAATTTCCTGTGTTCTAGATATTTATAAGTAAAATTGTCAGTTGCTTTAAAAAAGAGAAAAGCATACTGTGACTATTTTCAATGAAAGCTATTAAACTAGTGATCCTGGTTCTGTGGGTGTGTGCATTGATAATGCACAAAAAATTCTAAACTAGAAGTTTAGAAGCAAATGTATCAAAAGGCTATATTGTAATCTCAAGGTATACGTAAAATTTCTACGTAGATAGTAATCTGATAGAGCTTGTATTTCTGGCATTTTAGTAATAAGAACATATGAAATTAAACCCTACTGTTAATGTGGAACCAAATACAAGGCTAGTCTATGTTAAATGGACACAACAGCTGAAAGAGATAACATCTGAACTATTATATTTTGAAATAGCTTTGCAGGTTTTCTCTACAATTGTTGAAGGTGGGCCCAGAAATTGCATCTGACAGAGTTACAGCAAACTTGTTCAGCTATTTCAACCAACGTGATCTGCCTTGATATCAGATAAGCAAGCACAATCTGAAATTAAGGCCTGCCCCTTCCAGACATGGTTTGATTCCAAGTGGCAAGAGGTTAGGAAATAATTGGTTATCCAACTCAAAATATATAATGAAGATCCAGCTTTACATTCCATCCAGGAACTTTTATTGCTGGAAAAAACAGTGCAAACACTTGCTACAAATTAAGAAAAAAATAATTTTAAGGGCTCCTGGAAATAATTAATGGCAGCATCACAAACTAGTAATCCAGCCTTGTTTTGGCCCTTGAAAGCTTTTTATCCAATCACTAGGCTTCTTTCACCCCCTATCTTCTTCTGGCAACAGTATGGGAAGATCACTTTAGGGCCCTAAATGCACAAAAATACATGCCTGGATTGGATCAAGTCCAACATGAAATTGCTCCCAGTTTGGGTACTTGTCATAAGTTCTGAAATAAGAGGACTTGTCAAACAACTTAAGCCTAGTAAAGTCTCAGGCAATCCTGACGTTCTATACAGTAATCTGGAATGGTGGGCCTTAGTTTCTCTATTCATTTATACCAAGTGTGCTGTTCGAATACCAAAGGACTGGGGTTTAGTTATTATAGTGACTATATATAAAAAAAGGCAATTCAGATCTGCCTGCTAACTACTGGCCCATCAACCTCTTAAGGACAGTAAGCAAGTTTTATGCTAAGTGTTGATGTAACCAACTGTCATATTCTAGCAGATGAGCAAGCAGGTTTCAGAGCCAGATGCTCAATTTTTTTACTCTGCCGCATCTGGCCAAGCCAGGTTCCACGTTGTACACTGCATTTATTGATGTCAGTGACCCTTATCTCCAGGACAAAGCTGTGAGGCAAATTCAAAAATACCACAACAGATAGATGGTTACTTCTGCTAATGTACATGCTCCATGAAAACTGAACCTAAAATAAAGGTTCACTGTACTAAAGAAATTCCAGGTTAAAGAAGAGTAAGGCAGGGATGCATGTTGCCTCCCCACCTATTCACCCCGTACATCAGTTCTCTTGTAACCATAATAAATAATTCATCATCCCCCAAAGTTAACCAATAAGCGCACTGCAATCTTATTGTATGCAAATGATGCAGAGCTCCTATCGCAAACACGAAGCAAGAATTCAAACAAGCTCTAGTGCTTAGCCACTTATTACTCAGAAGAAGCACATGAAATCAATTCAATTGAAACCCTAATTTTTGCAGGCAACCTAGAGCACATGCTTGCTAGTTAAGGAGTCAAACAATAGAGCAAGTTAAAATCTTTAAATATTTGGGCATCGTTTTCATATTTCTAGCAAACTCAGGCTTCGTGTGCAAAAATCAGTAGCAGCAATAAAGTCCTTTCACCTTGCCAGAGGGTGCATTATTCTAGTAATGCTACGTATTTGGCTAAGGCACATACACAGCCTTTGTTTGGAGCTCAGTTGGCACCATATAGCTCCTGGCACTTTTTGGAATGGGTTCGATCTCAATTCTTAAGGACTATATTTTAAATGGCCCCAACAAGTTCAAGTAGGGATGCTATGCAGCAAGGAAGCTGGCATAGCAGCAACAAACCCAACTGCTCCATAGAGCCCACCTTCAACCACAGGGTCTTACATCTGATTTTCAGCATCACAGAGTCTCTTAAAGTTGTTAAGTCCACCCAGCTAACAACTATTACTGTTTTTTTTCAGAAGATCTAGGTTCTTTGATTATAGCAGATACTTACAAATCAGCATGGGAAAGATCACTCTCACAAAAACTGCAATGCTGTGGGTTCTCAGAAGAGGTTATTTTGATAAAGGGCTATGCCTGAGCAACTACTGCCCTCAAGCAATGCACGGGAGACTTGGAAGGCAAATTGGATCAATTGGCCTTACCTACAAATATGTGTCTGAATAGTCAAGCCCCTTTTTTCAGCCTGGCAAGATATTTAAATCGAATTACCATTTCCAAACTTTGAAGATCATAACATTACCAGACTTTAATGCCCTCCTAGCAGCTGTGCTTAAGGGCAAACAGAGTCCCATATATGCTCAGATTGTGCCATTGTAAAAAAGAACCATTGAGGCTATAGACTCAATGGTTCTTTTCTACAATGGCACAAACTGCACCTCCTTATAAGGACACAAGGGCCAATTTTTTAACTCCCTATTGATGAAGATTCAAAACAGTTCTGACTTATTTTAAATACAGCTGTGCCTGTCAGACTAGTATGATTCCGTTTCCCTGAATGTGGCAAAATTTTGTTATACTGTCTATAAAACCCACACATCTTAATCACCTTGATGATCTAGTTACAATTTTTATCCTTTAAAATATTTTTACTTCAAACAGAAGCTATTCATGCACTTCATTAACCTGCAGAAGTTTGGTCAGCGACCATAATAAATAATTAATTAACTAATTATAGTAAAATGCATGTTCTTCTTCTCCTAGAAGACAGGGAAACAAACCAAAGCCATATGGTGCTGTGTGGTGCCAGCTCAGAGAACTGGTCCAGAATGAAGAACCTGTGGCCCTCCAGATGGTGCTGAACTACACCTTCCAGCTTTCTATATCAACAGCAATGATGGCTAGAGTTGCTGGGAGTCATATTTCAGCATCATCTGGAAGGCCACTGCATTAAAACATGGCTGGAGTTACACAAATCAGCTATGTGCTCAGGGGGTCATTTTGCATTTTCTTTTCTGTTTAGCAGCAAATCATAGCTTTCTGTTGCTATTCTCTTCAAAGATGATCCATAATACTCCTTTTATTCCAATCCAACACTGATTGTTTCTAAAGACACACAAAGGAGAATTGAGTCATCTTCTCCTTGTGAAGTTGCCTTACAGAGTAATTAACCAAATGTAATCAATTAGTCCAACAGTATCTTGTACAACAATCAGTGGCTTTCTCTACAGAGGTATCTTCCAAGTGACTTGTTCAAGATCCTTTTCATATGAGATTGTTGGGACTGAACTGGGAGTATCTGAATGCATCTGTGCTCTTTTGCTAAGCCATGACTATACCATCATAGTAAAATGCATGTTCTTGTTCTCCTAGAAGACAGGGAAACAAACCAAAGCCATATGGTGCTGTGTGGTGCCAACTCAGAGAACTGGTCCAGAATGAAGAACCTGTGGCCCTCCAGATGGTGCTGAACTATACCTTCCAGCTTTCCATATCAACAGCAATGATGGCTACAGTTGCTGGGAGTCATATTTCAGCATCATCTGGAAGGCCACTGCATTAAAACATGGCTGGAGTTACACAAATCAGCTGTGTGCTCAGGTGGTCATTTTGCATTTTCTTTTCTGTTTAGCAGCAAATCATAGCTTTCTGTTGCATTCAGACTCAGCAAACAACAGCTATAGATTCAGTTGGATCATAGTTTCAGGGCTAATGAAGGATTATGTAATCCAAATGGCCCATGGCAGATGTAATGGCAAGCAAAGATTTGTCACAAAGTTAACAATGAGAAGGAAAATTAGAGGGTCAGAGAGGTGGGGGAGCACTGAACTATAACTCCCAACACTGGAAACCACACTTACTATCAAAGTCCAATGTCAATATATATATATATATAAAGCAAGCTGCTTTCAATCAAGTTAAACTATTTGCCCATCTGGTCTACTATTTTCAGTTCTGAGTGCCAGTAGCTGTCCAAAATCTCATGTCAGGGTCTTTCCAACCATCTGTTACCTGCTATTTTTAATTGAAGGTTCTTCAGATTAAACCAATATTAACTCCTGCTAAGGGCATAATTCTACCCATGAGCTGCGCTCTATATCTAATCCTGCTGTTTCAAATCTAGCTTGCTTCCCAAAAATTGCATACAGGGCACTACCGGATAGCTATTTCTAGTTCCTCTTTGTTTAAAACCTGACACTCAAAGATAGCAGGAGCAAGTCCTCCCTTCCAATAGGGGGCGAACCACTTCCAAAAAACAAAGGATCAGTCACACAATCAGATTCTAATTCTCTTTATTCTATAAAGGCAATCAAGATATCCATTATGAAGAAATCAGTAAGCTTATATGCAGTAAATGTCCAAGAACTTAATTATGTTTAATGTTCTGTAATTTTTGTTCAGCTAATAAAATAGTGTGTTTATTTCTTTAAAAATAATAAGTTGATAATGGCATGTAGTTAATTAGTTGAAAATTCTAATAGGCTTTTACTAGTTTCATGAGTGGCCACTTCTTAAAGCATCATTTGTTTCTATGTAACCAAACTATTCCTCAGCTGAATCATTAAATATCTCCTGGAAATATTCCAGACAATATAAGTATATTGCTCTTCTTATCTAGGAGGAGGGATGGATAGATAACTCAGTATCTGGTCTATTTGCATTTCTCAGTATAAATCAATTTTACTGTTTTGTTTGCTTGTTTTTTTAAAACAAGCAATTTCTGCATATAGGGACATTTTTATGCAGTTTTCTGCAATACACACTCACACATATTTGTGTGTGTGTGTGTGTGTGTGTGTGTGTATAGATCAATGGCTGGATAGCATAGTGGTTAGAGCACCGCCTTTGATGCAAGAGATCAGGGTTCAAAGCCCAGCTGGTACCTACCTTACCAGTAGGGGCCTTGGGCAAAGACCCCCTAACGCTTCACATGCCTACCTAGAATATGAGAGTGACACAAACAAGGGGGTCATGCTGGCCCAGACGTCACCCAGCTTAACAAGGTCTGTGTCAGATGTTGGGGAACAAACCATACATGGATGAGACAAGAGAACCTGGAACTGATGGAATGCTACTACAACAGTAGACCTAATGAGAGGGGATATATGAAACGTATGAAGGAATTAGGGATGGACAGAAGACCTACATCTACACTAACTGAGAAACAGCTAGTTACCCAATGTTTCAACATAGTGAAGAGGAAGCTGCTCTCATAGCTTGAGATAGACCAACTACATATTACATCCCAGACTCAAGAAAACCCAGAAGAACAACTGGATGTGCAGCCAACACCTGAAGCTAGAACATCACTGCCACCCCCTCCATTACAGAGCACAGCAGCTGATATGAGGCATAACATATCATGGATAAACTAGCTACAGTCAACCTCAAGACCAATTGCCAAGCCTCAGTGGAGAAGTACCATCAGATAGTATGCTAGAAGATGCCAACAGAACCTTCACAACAATCCCTACTACCACCATAACTGAAACCAATGAACTGGTATACACTACAGCCACTGTAATCCTGGAGATGATTGGCTATATGATCAAGAACAGCAGTACAAACCGCCTTGGAAAAGAAGATTGGAGGCTAAAATTAAGGCAACTCAGAGAGAAGTTAGTCAGCTGGTGGAGCTACAGAAGGGTGTAGAGATTAAGAATAGGACCCAGCTACTGAAAAAATACATGGGCCTGACTCCATCTGAAGCCGTAGAGACTGCTAAACAAAGGCTGAAGGCACTGGCTGCCAGTCTAAGGAGATACACTAGAGAAGCAGATGCCAAGAAGATAAATGCCCTGTTCTCCAAAGAACCATCTCAAGGTGTACTCCCAACTGCAGTGCAACCACACAGTAACAGCAGAGCCACCAACAGTAGAAACTGAGCAGTACTAGAAGAACATATGAGAGAAAGAGAAGACACATAACACCAGTGCAAAGTGGCTGCAGGACCTGGAAGCAGACCATAGCAATCTTCCAGAACAGGAAGTAGCAGACATCCATAGTGGATCAAGAACATGAAGAGCTGGACAGCACCTGGCCCAGACATGATCCATACCTACTGGCTAAAGAAACTAACAGCAGTGCATGAACACCTAGCAGCACAGATGAATCAGTTGCTAGCAGCAGGCTCCCACCCAGACTGGCTAACACTAGGAAGGACAATGCTGATCATGAAAGACACCCACAAGGGAACAGCACCATCCAACTACTGGCCAATAACCTGCCTCCCCACAACATGGAAGTCCTATCAAGCATCATAGCCACCAAAATACAGGATCATATTGTCCCAGTACATGAACACAGCTCAGAAGGGTATTGTGAACAACACCAGAGGCTCAAAACACCAGTTGCTCATATATGGAGCAGTTGCATGAGATTCAAGGTCTAGATAGACCAAACTGAGCACAGCCTGGATTGACTACAGGAAAGCCTACAACTCAATGCCAGACGCATGGATCTGTGAATGCCTGGCACTATACAAAGTCAACAGAACACTAAGGACCTTCCTCAAGAACTCAATGGGACTGTGGAAGACAACACTAGAAGTCAACTCAAGACAGCTTGCACAAGTGGCCATCAAGTGCAGCATATACCAAGGTGATGGACTGTCCCCACTGCTGTTCTGCATAGGCTTGAACCCCCTTAGCCAGATAATCACAAGGACTGGATACAGGTACAAGTTCAGGAGTGAAACTACCATCAGCCACCTCCTCTACATGGATGACATCAAGCAGTTTGCTAAGAATGAACAAGACATCAACTCACGGATCTACAGTGAGGACATTGGGATATCATTCGGACTGGAGAAAAGTGACCAAATGGTAGTAAAGAAAGGGAAGGAAGTTAAGACTGATGGGGGGGGGGAACTACCAGTGGGCTACATAGCAAAGAGAGACCAGCTACAAGTACCTTGGTATCCCACAGTCACGTGGGAACCACAGTGAGGAGGCAAGGAAGACAGCAACATCTAAGTACCACCAAAGGATAAGACAAATCCTGAAGAGCCAGCTCAATGGGAAGAACAAGATCCATGCCATCAACACATACGCCCTGTGAGTTACCAGATACCCTGCCGGTATAGTAAGCTGGCCAAAGGAGGACATGGAGGCTGCTGAATGAAGACCCAGAAGTTCCGCACAATGTACAGAGGTTTCCAACCCAAATCAAACACCCAGAGACTGTACACCAGCCAGAAACAGGGTGGGCGGGGTCTGGTGAATGTCAAAGCCATTGTCCTGGATGAAATGCAAAGCAACCAGGAGTACAACAGTAAGATGGCACCCAAAGATGAGCTGCTGAGAGAATCCCTGAATGGGAGGAAGTTCAAGTGGAGAAAGTGGTATGGCAAGACAAACCCCTGCATGGGAAGTACAACCAACAGATAAATGAGGTGACTGACATTGGGAAATCCTACCAGTGGCTGGAAGGGGCTGGACTAAGAGACAGCACTGAGGCACTGATCATAGCAGCACAAGAACAGGCACTAAGTACCAGATCCATAGGAGCAGAGGTCACACTAGACAGGATCCAAGGCACAGACTGTGCAGAGAGGCCTCAGAGACAGTTCAACACATAGTGGCAGGTGTAAGATGCAAGCAGGAACAGCATACACTGAATGGCACAACCAAGTACCTGGCACTGTGTACTGGAGTGTATGGCCTAGACCCACCCAAGTCCAGATGAGAGATTTCACAGAAGGTCATGGAGAATAACAGGGATAAGATCCTGTGGGAATTCCAGATCCAGACAGACAGGCAGGTACTGACCTATCAACCAGACATCGTGGTAGTAGACAAGGACCAGAAGACAGCAGTGATGATAGATATAGCAGTGCCAATTGACAGCAACATCAGGAAGAAGGAGCATCAGAAGCTGGTGAAGTACCAGGGCCTGAAGGAGGAAATAGAGAGGATGTGGAAAGTCAAGGCCAAAGTGGTCCGAGTGGTGGTAGGAGCACCCGGGGCCGTGACTCCTAAGCTGGGAGAGTGGCTCCAACAGATCCCAGGAACAACATCAGAGCTCTCTGTGCAGAAGAGTGCAGTGCTAGGAACAGCTAAGATACTGCGCAGAACCCTCAAACTCCCAGGCCTCTGGTAGAGGACCCGAGATTGAGGAAGACACGTACCACCCATAGGGGTGAGAGGAGATTTTTATTTTTTTTTTATAATATGCAGGTTTTGAGACAAGAACTGCATCTAAAAACCTAGGAAGTTTTCAGATAACTATTACTAACTTGTAATTACTAACATTACCATTTTCTGATCTGTTTTGTATTCCAGGAAATGCAAAGTAGGGGAGTAAGCAACCTGATTGTGTAAGTACTTGGATCTACATGATTCACATCCAATATTTCAATGACTTTTTTATATGTGGTAGTAAAACATTTTATATTATTCTGTATTATACTGCTTTTCAATATACTTTCATATTATTATCTGTTTGCTTGGCTGATCAGGGATAATTTCCTATTTTTTATTTGGTTATATTTCTTGTTAACCCATTTCATCCCCACTGCTGTATAAGCACTATTGACAATACAAGGCTACCTGTTGTTGAATAATCAAACAGGAACTCTCCTAAACAGTGATTAATTTGTGCCACAGTATTTCAGTGTACATCTTTGGCAAGATCTTGAAGGATAAGGACATTTCAAGGGCAACAAAGATCAGAATAGACAGACCAAGAGTCTTTCAAGTAGTGATGTATGGCTGTGACAGTTGGCCACTGAGAAAGAGGGAGAGAATTATGGATCTGGAAATAGTTGCTAGGGGGGCCATGGACTGCAGGAACTAATCAATCTGTCCTAGTCCAAATAAATGCTGACTGTTCCATTGAGATGATGATGATAAGCAAGCAGGAATTCACATACTTTGGACATGTGATACAAGGAGATGATGGGCTAGGAAAAAAATAATGATTCTTGGTAAGGTTGAGAGAAATAGAAAGAGGGAAGACAGCAGATAAACTGGATTGATGAGATCAAAGAGATTACTGGAATGTCCTCAAAGCGTTATAGGCTGTTGCTAAATACAGGTTGAGGTGTAAGCATTTGTCTATGTAGTCAGTTGAAAATGAGGCTGACTCAGTTGAATGTAAGTAATAACTAATCTCTCTGGCACTTTTTTTTTTTATCCATCCAACCTTCAGTTCTAGGATATATAGACAAAAATATATAGTTATGCAGAGGGAATTTTCTTACCAGTAAACTACTACCTGAGCTTTATTTAATTTGAATGCCAAGGAACTGAATATTTAATTTTTGACATGTAACCTGTATACATAGACAATAAGTTATGGCATCTCTTATATATGAGTTATTGAGCATGGCTGCCTTATTGGAGGAGGCTGTATAAAAAATAAGCACTCAAATAGTTGCACGAGTCTGATAAAGTTTGAGCTGATAAGATTGTTTTACTATTGGACAACATAGTCATCCAGTCATAAAAGTAACAGGTTTTCCATATGGACCGATGATCTTTTTAATAATTTTTTTTGAAAAGGAGGTGGGCAGAATTTACCCTTTTCCCAGAGATAAAAGTCATGAAGAGGCCTCACAAAGGACAGCCTTAGATGTGTGGTGGCAGCAAAGAATATGAGTGTTCATTTGAGATCTAAGACTTTATAAACGTAGTGTGCATTTCTTACTATTCCTCCTCTGAATTGTTTTTGAGAAATCCAACTGTAATTCACAATCTATGTGACAAGCAATGCCTGTTGTTTGGGAAAGTAGCACATAGCTGGTTTTTACCTCTTTAGCTGAGATCTATTTTATTTCCTCTTCATCTCAATCACTTTCCTTCCTTGAAGGTGTCCCAGCCATTTTGCCTCTCCAGCCTTGTCTTGAGGACAACCATATAGTGCTCTGTGGGCATAGGAAAGCAGCAGTTTGGACAAATTCAACTGGCCTGCTGTCAGTAGTCCAGACAAGTGCAAAACATGAGTACTAGGACTACCTTTATTGTAAGGTTTCAGTAGCAGAATCTTGCAAGTCTGAAAACATTTCTCCCCTCCTTTACTTTGACTTTCCAGAAATCTGGGGAGGGTCCCTTCTGAGACATTTTCCACACCCCTTTTGCTTCTGTGGGCTGAGATACCTTTTGCATGATGATTGTCTAGTCTGAGGCTTTTCCTCCTGCCTCCCAAGGTCATTCCCACATACCATTACATCTGCTTAGTGCACAGTCAGATATATGGAGAAATAGCCACAGGAGCCAGACTGGCATAGAACCATGGTCCTTAACAAGCAAGAGATCAGGATATAAGCAACTGAACTAGCTAAAGGTGGGGCAGAAAGCACCTGGGAGGTACATTATATCAGTCAGAATCAGAAATGCCAGAAACTTGAAACCTATTTAGAAATTATTTCCTCTTCATTTTTAAAAGGCGAGTATTTCTCTTTGCCCTTCCATATGAGGTTCTCTGCTTCCTTCATATTAAAAAGCCAGGATATACTGCAATGAAAGTCTAAATCTCAAGGAAATGTGGAGATAGATGGATCCTTATTGAGTGAATGAGTGACACAGGAAACTAAAAATGTACAACTTCAGGCTCCAAATGAAAGTCAGCGGAATCTCCAACAAGGTGAAACTAAATTGTAAGCAAAAGCAGGAGTTTTTAGATATTCTGCACTGTTATCCCTTTACTTTTAATGAAATTCTCATTGTTTGCTGACTAGATTGTATAACCAAACTGTTTCTTAATTAGTGTTTTCTCTGTACTAGGCTGATGGTCTCTTACAAATATTCAATATGCTCGCTGTCAGCCCCCTGCAACTCAGCCCATCTCTTACTGCTAGATGTGTTTAGTTTAATGAGGTAATGGGCCATTGCCAATTAACATTAAGTCACGGCAAAAATGAGTAATATCCTGATTTGCTTAAACAGAAAGACAGTTTAAGCCCACTGGGTCACTTGGAGCAGACTTTTGTAAACAATCCCTAAGTTGAAGCTATTCACACTAGAGATTTATAGCATCAGCCAGCCATCACCGTGGTAATATAAAGCCTGTCCACATCAGTGATATACCACTACAGTGGCGGCTGGATTATGCTATAAATTGCTAGTGTGGATAGCCTAAAGGCTTAAAACTGAAGTTATTCCAGAAGAAGCAAATCACATTTTAAAAATCACATATATATTGTCAATATGTGTTTCATGGATGTCATGGTTGAAATGCATCTTTTAACAATGTGCAAGTCCTTCAGTGAAGAAGATTTCAAAATTAAGACACTTTGTGTACCCATTAATAAGCATAAAATATTCTGCTTTGATATATCAATATCATACACTGACTGGGCTAAGTATCACTCGGTAGGAGTCACAAGCAGAGCAGGATATATTTTTAGATCTTTTGTGATAAGCTTTTGTTTTTTTACAAAGCATAACTTTCTGATGCAGAAGTAGTTAAACAAGATGTAGAAATTTGTTTGCCTTTTAAATCATCTGTAAATGGACATAAATAATGCATTTTGGTTGGAGGAGAAAATCATATACCAGTTAAATGTAAGTTATTGCTTTGGTTAGCTTCTCAATTGTTCATCACAAAACAGCACAAAAAATCTGTCTTCTGAAGCCATCATACATGTGCTGGCAATCATTTCAGCATACAAAAAAATCTGTTTCAGAAAGTATGCAGGTTTTGGGCACAGAACAAAAGCGCCTTAAATATGTATGTGTGAATCTGATGCTTGATTTTTAAAAAGAGAGTTGTTGGAGTTCAAGGCTTCCTGTAGCCTAAGGCTCCTATTTGCAAATGTATGTGGATTGGTTGCAGTTATTCAGCTGAGAGCAAAATGTAAAAGCAGGCAACACCTACAGAGAAATGATCTCTTCTCTGATATTATTTTCTCTGTTCCAGAACTGAGCTCTGGCACTAAAAGAGATTGCAAGATTTAATCTTGGTGAATCTTGGCACCAATCAGCCTGATTCAGAGATAGTTGCAAAGTGGCTTAAGAGTTCCATTTCCAGTTTTTTGAATGGACGACATGACTCCCAGCTTTGGTTAAAGGATGGTTTACCCTAAAACATGGCATTGCATTAGGACTTTGGATTCATGAGATCCAAAGCAACGCAAGGTCAAATTACAAACTGTGCTAAATACACAGCCAATAGCTATCCATATTCATTTCCCCCCTTTTTCTTTCTTTCTTAGATCTTTATCCCACATTTCATTCAGGAGCTTGAGGCAGTGCATATAGCACTACATGCTCCTAATGTTCCCCCACAACAAGGATGATATCTCCTTTTTCTATGGCACAGTGTTAGTCCATGCTGTTTCTAATTCAGTTACTTTTTAGGCTATAACTGCACAGACAAAGGGCGATCTACACGTTTGGTATAACATGCGATAGTCTGACCCTCAGCTGTTGAGTATCCTTGTGCCAGTCATTCTCTCCCAGAATAAATGCTTTTCAGAAGATTGCAGTGAGAATAACATAGGAAGGAAGAACCATCCACACTGCTTTGAATTCCCTGGACAAAGGATATAATACAAGTGAAAACAAAGCAAACCAGGGTATTTGATGACTGCTGCCCTGACTGCTAACACTATTCTTGAATGAAGAATTTACAATACGTTATGTAAAATGTGTGACAACGTGACATAAAAATGATGAATATGATACTCTTTGGGGTAAAATAATATTACAGGTCACAATCATCTGAACTGAACTGAATGTATTTGTTTTGCATGTAAATGTGAGGATAATAAAAATGGGGGAATCACTTATTATCTCTTGCTACATTGAAGTCACCCCGATAGGATGATGAAAGCAAAAGATATGTCAGGCCACCATTGCTAGCTAGTGGGGGGGGGGGTTGCCTTGGTGGATGACAAATAAAGTAGGCCTGTTTTATAGTGCTAGTTTCATAAAAGCTCTTTTTTCTATCTAACTGACATTAAATGAAAGCTATCATATCTGGGCTGCAAAAATCTGGAGGACTGCTACATGGCAGCAAGGAAATATAGAAACTCTAACTCATGGTCATCTAGAGTTTTGCAGCCCAGATACAATAGCTGTAATTCAAACATGAACACAGTCATTCTGTCTTCTTCCTCAACATCTTATGATTGCTACCAAATTTTGTTCCAGATAGAATTCACATCTGATCTGATGACTTTGTCTAGTGAAATATGGGACATTTTACCACAACAAGCTCTGATTTCAATCCAGTTCTTTCACTTCTGTTGGGGGTTTAAGATAAAGAAAATAGACTGACAAATAACTTTCCTAGCTATACTTTAAACAGTCATTCTCATATGTTTAAGTTCCTTCATGTGATTACCCTCTCCCACATTCCTTTTACTATTTTTACTTAGTAATTAATAATTTTCAAAAATGCAGTTCCAGACTTTAGACTCCAGTTGCAAATGGGTTCTAAAGATAATTTAAAATCTTAAATTGAAAACTCAATCCAATGCATATTTACTTATGTGTAAACCCTCTGGGGCTTACTCTCAGGTTAGTGTCCGTTAACTTACCACTGGAGACTGCTGTTCATTGAAGAATTTCATTCATAGTGTAATATAGTTCTCTGTATTTAGATATCTGCATTATTTTGAAGAATAGTATATTTCTACAGAATTTGGAACAACTTTAAAAGAGTTTTGCTATGGGATGATTTATATTATTTCACATGCACCACATGTCAACATAATTGATGCACTATACAGAGCATGATATTATAAGTATAGCAGATCTTGTAACCTAATTTTTCACATCCTTGCACAGATTTTAAAAACACATTTTGGACACATAATGCCGCACTCCCATTTTCTCCACTGACATTTCTGAAACAATTCTACAAACATAAAATTACCCAACCAATGCTGACTATCCTAAATCTTCCTAATGTCTAAATTACTCTACCATTGAAAAGTCATGTGTTTATGTATTACGTTTGTAAGCGCCATCCATAAAAACCCAACTGTGTGCCTACTTAAATATGGGTTTCGAAAATTTATATTTTCATAAAAGCTCCAATGGAATTTAACATTTGTTGTTTAGTTAAGTTGATGATAATGCAGACTTCTTTTGTTGGTTTGACTTTTAGGTATAAAACTGGAAACATGGAGACAACTTTAATTAGATACAATCAATAATCCTACAGAATGTATGATAAAAAGACAGTGATTAGTTTTTAAAAGCCTGAGGAGTTATTTTGACTTCTCTATTTTCTTGTTCAGTATATTGAAATGCATTATTAGTAGTGTTTCACAGGATTGCTTCAAAGTCTGGTATTTCCATTCCCTTTTGTACTGTTTGTTATACTAGCATTATCTGAATTATTTCCTATTATTCATTCATCTGTTTTTTTTTCTAAAGACAGGCAAAGGAACCAAATATACATATCTATATTTCAGATTCCAGGGTATTCCTCATAGATCAAAAATGTGGTGCTTTCCTTTTTTAACATGCATGTTAAATTAAAAATTGTATTTAAATGCATATAGTTTGGCCTAAGAGAAGCACAATACAAAGATAGATGTTGCAATGAATTGGAGAATCCCATTTGGGCTTTGGGACATATGTGGATTCTCTATTCATTGAAATACTTTTCCAACAAGCAAATTCACATCAAGTATTCTCTTTTTTTCACACAAAGTTAATTTTTTTAAACTTTTGTAAGTTGCCCAAAGTTGTTGACAAGTTGGTGGCCTTAGACAATTATTGAATGAACAAATAAATAGCAAGTTGAATAATACATTCACAATGATTTCAACAACTTTTTAAAAATATTACTGCTACAACATAGATGGGGTTGGGAAGTTTAGCAAGAAGGCTTTGGGAAGATTAGGAATGTGCAGGCCAGTTGGATATGTTGTGGTGCGACATTGGCAGTAGCAGGACATTTGGTGGCCTGGTGAAAAACTAAAGGGGGAGATTGTACACTGATTACAGCCTTGAGGCTTTAGCACAGGGCTGAGAAGCAGCAAAGAAGGCAGATAGGTGTCCTTGGATATGGTGGCTGCAAGAAAGTGCAACTCTGAGAACATTACATTTCCATAGACAAAGATTTATGTCTAGAGATTTGTGCTTTTCCAAATACACTGTGGCACGAAGCTCACATAGTAGAGTTTAGAAAATGCAAATTTTTCCTTCACATATCTGTATAGAGAGAAGCTCAGTTGTAATAGATTTGAAAGGAGCAGGGTTTTTTCTCCTTTTATGGTGCTTTGAAGAGACGTTTAGCTTCTGGAAGAAACACCATTTTTCCCTACACAGCTGTGCTAGAGGAAATGGTAATCTCTGTATGTTCCCCACCTACTTGTCAGCAACTTTTGTAGAGGTTGCAGGGTTGCATCCAAAGCTTTCGAGGACACCCTGTGATCATGGGGAGTCAGGCTGTCCACCCTAAATTTAGACATTCTGTGAGAGTTATTGGCATTCTGTAACTGTGATGGAGTATCTGTCAGACCCTGAGAACACAGAGGAGAGAGCCTGACCATTAAATAAAACATTCCTGAATTCAGGGGAAGGGGAAAATGTGAAAAAGAATAATTCCACTTCAGTTACGCTAGGTATAAGTTGAGCTGGAGAGTTATTTTGGTATGCTTTCAAGACTCTGCTACAATACCCTACTAGCAATAAATATATTTCCAGAAATCCGTTTTTGTTTCCTGAGTTTGCCTGCCTCAAAGGGCTTGATAGTAAAGGAAAATTAAATTTCATCAACAGAGAACCATTCTGCTTCCAGTTAGCTAGATTATTGGGTTTTGCTTAGACATCATGCTTGGATTAAATTCTATTTATTCTACCATTCACATGATGAGTGCTGTGCACATTTTCTTTTTTTTTACTACAAGTGCATTGTTCCTAATCCTGTACAAGAATTAGGTAGGCTGCCTAACTTTACAATAGCAATCAAATAACTTTCTTTAGAAATGTCAGGTCCCTCAAGAAATAGCCACAATATGGTATAGGAAAGTTGCAGTGAGTGGGACAATGGATGAAAATAGGAACTACAGCTTGTACAGAAAGAAACTTCACAGAATTAATTGTGTAGCTATTTTATGTAACTCTGGATACAGCATTTATTCTATGAAGACATGGATATTGTAAATCCTGAACCTCAGATGAAGGAGAGCAAATGTATCTATACTAATGTATTAGTTTATATCATAGCATTTTAAATTCCCAAACCATCTTTCTCGTGGAATTTGGTCATCTTTTTTGTATTTACTTAAAGTGATTTGTGCTCAGTCATTTCCTAGAGAACATTCTCTAAATCTCACTCTCTAGAATTACAAGGGTACTTGGAATCAAGAATATAGCAGCACCCTTGATTAAATCTAGATAACAGTCTGTCAAAACAATTTTTCTTGGGCTTCAAGGAATTCATAAAGTATAACTCAAGCACAAATACAATAGTTCATTCTGTTTCATTCAGTAGCTGATGTCTAACACTTAGAAGCTTTCTCATATAGACAAAAATGCACCATTGGCTCTATCTAGGTTGTGGAAATTCTGACCCAAGAGCTACATGTGCTTTAATTTCTTGCAGCTCTCTGCTTCATCTGGTCCCCAAGATACTTCAGGTCTAGATACTCCCCACCTGGGAAATAATTCATGTGCTGCATGTGTTATGCATATGACTAATGCAAGAAAGAAGGAAGAGGATTAGGTGACATAAAGGAGAAAGCATATATAAACTTGCAGTGCTACAAGTTCTCTCCATTTTAATTCTCTGATTGGCTTTTTCCATGGATCAATAATCCTTCACTGAAAATTATTCTCCCATTCCTGCTATGCACACCTACCTTCAAATAAATTCCAGTAAAAGTAATGGAATTTACTTTTTTAATACACCTGCACAGGATGGTACTGCTTCCTATGTAAAGCCAGTAGTAGATATGGAGAATTTAATAAATGGAGAATAATATTCAGTCTGAGAGAAGTAGACATATTTTATATTTGTTCACCATCTGGCATTGCAAAATTAACTTTGAAATACACACACATGCATTTTATGGGCTACCTTGGCAGTTTTCACATTGTATAAAAATGCTGTTGAGTCCAGAATAGGTAACACCTATAGTAAAGCTATGTTTTCTCTGGAGACATTTTGAGTTTCTTGCTGTTGTTGCACTGGGTAAAACTGCTGATTATTAATCCTCAGAAATTTGTAAAA
Organism: Liasis olivaceus; assembly: GCA_030867105.1. Lineage (NCBI taxonomy): Eukaryota > Metazoa > Chordata > Lepidosauria > Squamata > Pythonidae > Liasis > Liasis olivaceus. The sequence continues at coordinate 84,441,616 of CM061350.1, forward strand.
GAAAGAAAGAAAGAAAGAAAGAAAGAAAGAAAGAAAGAAAGAAAGAAAGAAAGAAAGAAAGAAAGAAAGAAAGAAAGAAAGAGGGAGGGAGGGAGGGAGAGAGGGAGGGAGAGAGGGAGGGAGATGGGCAGCTGAGGATGAGACAAAGCAATTTTTATTATTATTGTTGTCTTAATAAAAGGGAAAGAAAGCTCAACAGTACAAAAATTCTAGAAAGCAATAATCACAACAGGAAATAATTATTCTTCCTATACAAAGGTAATACAGTGGTACCTCGGTTCACGAGCTTAATTCGTTCCGCGACTCTGGTCGCGAACCGAATTGGTCGTGAACCGAATCAAATTTTCCCATAAGGTTCAATGTAAATACGGTTAATCCGTTCTGACCCCTACAAATTTGGTCGCCAACCGATTTTTGATCACGTCCCAAATCAAATTTCCCTATAAGGTTCAATGTAATTACGGTTAATCCATTCTGAACCATATTTTTTTTTAAAAAAACCCGCAAAAATATGACACAAAGTACAGTATGAAGAGAGAGAACACTAACCTTGCTCGATGCGACTTCTGGCGTGGAGGACAGGAAGGCGGGTGGGGAGGCGGTTACTGCTTGGAGGGAGAATCCCCCTCCCTACAGGAAGCCGTGACCATGTGTCACAGGAGGGAAAATGGCTGCGGATCCTGTTCATAACCCGATGCGGAGTTCGCGAATGGAGGCAAAATTTTGTGACTGGAGCTGTTCGTGAACCGAATTGTTCGTGAACAGAAGCGTTCGTGAACCGAGGTACCACTGTACTTCTAAATTCTAGAGAACTGGTTTTTAAAGCCTAGGCTGAGTCTCCTCCCAGTGGACCTTCAATAACGTAGAGCGGGGTCACAAATCTTTTAAAGAATGTCATGCTTCTTCAGGCAAAGCAGAAGTGCTAGAAAAATTCACTCCTGCTTTGCCTGGCCAGGCCCAGAGCAGATTTGTACAGGCAGAGTGGGGAACAAAGTCTGGAGTGAGTTGAAACCCCTGTACGTATAGCCAACTGTCCAAACTATCCCCCAATCACAGCAGCATTATGTTTGAGCAAATATACATGTTGCTGAAGTTCAGTATTTTTAGCCATTGTTTCAAATTTCTGGCCTTTCAAAAAGGAAAACTTTCATTGAGCAGTAAGAGAAAAGCTGAAGATACCACTGAAGATAAAAGTAGGCCTAAATCAAGAAAGTGTGATGAAATCTACATGTCTTCTAGTAAGTAGTATACATATTTATTTTTGACCAATCCTAAAACCAATAAAATGATTTGTTTTATTCATAAGAAGGTTGCACATATCCATTTATCATATTAAAAAATCACAGTATTGCAAAGTCTGGAAAACTCTTTTCTAGAGGATTACAAAATGGATAAAGGAACTCCCTCAATAAGGGACTGCTTCCAATAATTTCCAGTCCAATGCTAGATACACATTTAGATTAAAAAATTTTAATTACAATTCTCCCATGTTGTACTTCCAAATTTTTCAAAATGTAATTGATCCTTCACCATTCAGTATTTCCTCATTAGAAAACTTTTTCAGTATTTTCTATCTTGGGGTTATTGGTATCCTGAAACAGGGGCATTCCTAATGGCATTTGTCTATAACATACCTTAGAAAATCTCAAATGAAATGTTTGAAGACTATAAAGTGAATGAACCTGCCTATCAAAATAGGAAGTACAAAACAGGCTTGAAAAAGTAAAGAAAATAAGTTGGCAAACAGGAAGTTGAAGAAAGCAGTACCAAATGAAATTATTTTATGAACTCTCCTTTAACTAGTGATCAACAAGCATCTCCCAGTTGACTTTATAATTAGCTTTTGTTTATTTTAGTTTTCTAAGATGAATCCTATTCATTAACAGGTCAGTATGAATGGGGTTTATGTTCAGGGAACTGGATATATGAATGCAGGCTTTAAATCTTTTGAAACTTGCTATAGCCTATAGTTCTCCCAGGGACTCACCCCCTTGATGTGGCAGTCTCAGTAGCTCCAATGACACTAAGAGTGACACCACCATGAATACATGTTACCATAGGGGTTGTGGGAAGCTAAGAATCTATAGTGGGAATGAGGGCAGGTAGGAAGCCAAGCTACTTAGGAGAAAGAACTCCAAGATCATGTAAGGGAAAAGGCACTGGCAATTCACTTCTGTACTATCACAGAAATGACACCATCAGGTTAGAACATACTCCTCTAGTTTGAATTTTCACAAGTAGATCTGCAGGGATGACATGACCAGAGCTAGCTGTAAAAAATATATATATTCACTGTTGGTATCAGTATTAAATGAAGAGTTCCTCATCTTGCAAAGATGCATACAATTGGAGCATTGAATGTGAGAAGCATGAACAAAAGAAAACCTAAAATCATTGAAGAGTAAACAAAGCATACTAAATTACATGTTTGAGAAATAAACTAATTCAGGTAGACCACAATGGGCCAATCACAATCAGGTGATTGATTATATGATATACTATTTAAGGCATGAGAAGGAAAGGAGTGGCAATTATGTTAAGGATGTGCTCAGCTATAACCCAATCAACCATAGAATCAGGTCTATTAGAATTAGCAGATATCCAAGGAATATCCATGTTATACAAGGTTATGTCCTTGTTACAGATGCAGTGGTAGAAGACACTGAAGAATTCCATTGCAAATTGCAAGATGTAATAAGTACATAATCTAAAAAGAATGTGGTACTATTAATGCTTGATGGGAATGCCAAAATTGGAGAAACAGAGGAACTTGGAATTATAGGAAGATTAGGACTGATAGCTGCAATAATGCATAGATGCATGGGATTTTGTGAACAGAATTTTTATTTAATGCCAACACCCACCTCAAGCAGCATAAATGCAAGTGCTACACCTGGACATCACTGGATTGACATTATTGAAACCAAATTAATTAAATGATAAGAAACAAAAGAAGTGCAGTTGACCAGGACACTACAGATTGTAGAAAAGACTAAGGAATATTAGCTTCAAATATATGGATTAAATTTAGAAAATTAAAGAGAGTGTGTCAGCAATATTTGGAGAACAAACAGTTAGAATACAGTGTAAGGAATAGATTCAGTACACATAGTTTATACAGAAGAGAGCCCAAGGAGCTATGGGGAGAGATAAGAGACATTTTGAAAAGCGAAACAGAAAAAAATATTCTCCAAATTTGAAAGTAAAGATCCAAGTGGCTTTCAGAACAAGATATCATGATAGCAAAGTAGAAACAGAAGATGAAAGCTTGGGCAAATAAAGATGTATGATGATTGAATGCAGACATTCAATAACAAGAAAAAACAAGAAAAGCTATCTCATTCAAGATTTCCATGAATAGAGAAAAAGAACAAAAAATGAAAATAAAAAATATTTTATGAAGATCAGAGGAATCACAGGAAAGTTTACCGCTGTGATAATATTTTTCAAGAGTAATCATGGAAGAGAAATAATAGTGTCAAATAGGTTTAAGGAGACAGACTGTTCTAAACCCTCTTATAAACAAGATTATAGAGTGATAAAAATATTTGCTGAGAGAAAATGTATTCAGTATCTAAGTATATTATAAGAATAGTAGGATTCGAAGAGAAGAAAGCTGGAATAAAAATTGAAGATCAAAACATGAACAAATTGAGATATACAGATGATACCACTTTGTTAGCTGAAAGTAAAGATCTAGAAAAGCTCATTAAGGAAGTGAAAATGTGAAGTTAATATAACGGTTTCTTTCGGATTCAACTAATAAAAGAGCATAAAAGGACTTTTTTTTTGGTAACTCAGTTTAAAATGTTGCCTTATTGCTAACATTTCAAAGATAGAAAAGGTTAGCTTCTCTTTCAACCATGTAAGACTAATTAAACAAGCAGCATTCAGCTACAGCATGCAAACTAATCCCATCTTCCTGCCACCTCTTGCAAGCTCTGACTTCAGAGGAGAACAGAATGTGCAAAAATTAATTTGTGTCTAATTGCCTTACCATTTGGAGCTATTTCTTAGCTATTGTTAAGTGCGTAGTTATTACTAAATTCCCCAAGAGTTAATCAAGGGCTTTAGTTAGAACTTAGCTTATACAAGCTCTATTTACAGGCTTTTAGCATATCTGAAATGTGGATCCTCTTAATATAAAGTATTTAATGTCTAAGATAGGAATTATTGTAATTCTTAACCTTATATTCTTGGTCTTATTTTATGATTTCTAGCATGCTGTGCAAAGATAGGAACATTGAATCACGGGATCATATGCTGTTGTACTGTAATTTTTACTAAAATGCCTACAATGAGTTAACTAAAACATTTTCAAAGCCCATTTCCAGGTTGGATCAAAGAATTCTATGTGCAGCTTCTTTTGGCAGATCAAGATCCCAAAATAATTCATGCTGTTGCAAAGTGTACATTTGGAGCCTGCAGAATTTGTGTTCTTGACAGCAAGGTAGGCTATGCATGACTACAGCCCTTGTTATCATGTATATCACATTGTACTTTGTATTACATATTGAATTTTTTTTAATGAAATATGGGTCGGTGATCCATAATAAAACTTTGCTTGACTTGACTTGTGTGTTGACTATTGTTGATATTCATATATTACAGGTAGTCCCTGGTTAAGAACACTCAGGTTACAGGCAACCCATAGTTAAGAACAGAGCCTATTGTAGCAAAATTCAAGTTAAATACACAGTGATTCAAATTAAATACACCATCGTTTGAATTCATTATACAATACTAGTTACACAGCATTATACAATAATATGTTTCGGCTTACATACAAATTCGACTTAAGGACAGACCTTGGGAGCGGAATTCATTCTTAGACTGGGGACTGTCTGTATTTGGACTTTAATAATGATTAGTTTTTAGAAGATTATGATATATTTAGCTATTTAAATTAATAATTAGTAGCTAATTAAGGAAATATTGAAAAATTAACCTCATTCTATGAAGTTTGTAAACTCTTTGTTTTTTCTTTGTACTGTACTTTACTTTTTATGTTTTTTATCTTTATAAATTTATCTTTATCTATTATATGGACCCCTTTCAAGCCTGGGCCTGGGACAGAAATGGCATGTGTCATGCTTTTGGATGATCTCTGGCAGGAGTAGAATAGGGGTAGCCGTCCTGGCTCTACTTGACCTCTCAGCAGCCTTTGATACCATCAACCATAGTATCCTTCTGGATTAGCTTGGTGGAGTGGGAGACACTGTATTATGCTGGTTCTCTTCCTTTCTATGGGGCCAATACCAGTCAGTGTTGATCAGTAGTGAGAGGTCCCACCCTCAGCCCCTTCTATGTGGGGTTTTGCAGGGTTCAGTACTCTCTCTATTTGTGTTTAACACCTACATGAAGCCATTGGGTGAGATCATCCATTGCCATCCGTTGCGGTATCATCAGTATGCTGATGATACTGTTATATATCTCTACCCCTATTAATGATGATACTCAATTATATATCTCCACCTAGCAAAGTAAGTGATGCTGTGGATGTCCTGTCTTGGTGCCTGGAGGCTGTGGGGGTCTGGATGGGGAATAAACCATGGTAAGACTGAGTGGCTTTGGGTTTTAGGGCCTTCCAGATCTAGGACTTCTACCATCTTTGGTGCTGGATGGAGTTGCACTGCCACAAACAGATGAGGTGCACAATCTGGGAGTCCTTCTGGAATCACGACTCCTGCTCAAGGAGCAGGTGGCAGTTATGGCTCGGAGGACCTTTGCACAGCTTTGTGTTGTGCACCAGTTGTACCCATTCATGGATCATGAAGTTCTACTCAGTTACTCATGCTGTGGTCACCTCCTGAATGAATGATTGTAATGTGCTCTACATGGGGCTGCCCTTGAAGAATGTCCAGAAGCTTCAACTAGTGCAAAATGCAGTGGTGCAGGCAGTTATGTGTGCCCCTAGAATGGCACATGGTACACCTATGCTACGCAAACTGCATTGGTTGCCAGTTTGCTTCCAGGTTCAATTCAAGCTGCTGGGTTTGACCTTTAAAGCCCTACATGGCATGGGACCAAGTTATTTGAAGGACCATCTATCCCCAGTTACATCTACTGGTCCGGTCAGGTCCAGCAGGAGGCCATGTTACCGGTCCCATCTGCTAAAGAATTCCATCTTATGGTACCCAGGAGGCAGGCCTTTTTTGCCATGGCACCCACCCTCTGGAACATTCCCCCCAAAATGAGATTAGCCCTGACCCTATTGGCCTTCTAGAAATCTCTTAAAACATGTTTTTTTCCAGCAGGCTTGGGGATCCCATGGAAATAGGGAGCACATGAGATGGTTATATTGTGGATAGGATGTTGGTCCATTCTCCCATAATCTTATTTATGTTTGTTTTTCGTGGTTGTTTTAATTTGTTTTTAACCATTTTATTGTACACCACCCATGTTTGTGAGTCATGTTTGTGAGATGGGCGGCTATATAAATTTAATAAATCTTTCTTTCTTTCTTTCTTTCTTTCTTTCTTTCTTTCTTTCTTTCTTTCTCTCTTTCTCTCTCTCTCTCTCTCTCTCTCTCTCTCTCTCTCTCTCTCTTTCTTTCTTTCTTTTTTGGTTTATCATTTCCTTTTTTTCCATTCCTTTCTTAAAGTATATCTATCTGTCTGTCTATCTCTTAATCTTCTTGGGTGTTTGGTCCTCTTCTCCCTTTCTGAGCCTCTTCACCACTGTCTTCCTCCCTGCATAGAAACCTCTACACTGACCCTTCCTTGATTATCTTATATAGCACTGGAACCTGCATCTTTTCAGTGGTTTGAAACTGCCTTATCCCATTTTTCTTTACTAGCCATTTTCACCACCTTCTCCTTTTCTGAGTCTAGCAACAGCTCTTTCTGCCAGCTTCTTAGCTCACATGAACTTTCTCTCCCCCTTCATCAAAGACTTTTTGTGTGTGGGGAAAAAAAAATCTGTTTTCTCTCAGTTCTTCTGCTTCCTCCAGTTATCAGCTGCAAGTCTATATGTCTGCAACATCATGTGAGAGGATGGCAGACAGTGATTAACATCTCCATTCTGCTACAGCAAAAACTCTGGGTTCATGTTATATAAGAAGAAGACAAAGACAGCGTCACACAGCATGCGTACTAAATTCACAGTTGATGGAAAGAATTGAAGGTGGTAGATAGCTTTGTTTTCTTGTGTTCAAGAATAGATAAAAATGGAAAGTGCGCTGGAGAAATAAAAAGAAGATTAATCTCTCACGATTCTCAGTAAAGATCAGAATAGTTTAAACAATGGTTTTCTCAGTGGTAATGTACAGCTGAGAAAGCTGGACATTAAGAAAGAATAATAGATGTCTTCAAATTAAAGACATGGATGATTATTAAGAGAACCATGAACTGCAACAATCACTAATCAATCCTTAATGAAATAAATGCTGACTATTCCTTGGAAGCAATTATTAGTGAGCAGAAACTCACATATTTGGGGCATGTAATGCCAATGGATAATGGAAAAGCAAGTGTGCTTGGCAAGGCTGAGCGAAGTAAAAGAAGGGGAAGATGATGAGGTAGCTGGATGGGATCAGGGATATCATTGGAATGTCTTTGGAAGAGCTGTGGATTGGCACAAAGCATAGGTTGAGATGGACTGTATTTCTCCATATAGTCACCAGGGGTTCTGTCCAGCTTGATGGAATCAAACAGTCATTCTTACTAAATCCACCATTGCAAATTGTAGGGCCAACTTCTTGAATATCTGCATGATCCAATGTTTTCATCAAAAAGAGAAAAACAGTGGTGCACCACCATGATGCAGGCTTTATCCTTTTTGTACATGTTTGGGATATAGAGTCCTTGGGGTTCTCTGAGCTTGATTGTTTTCTTGCAAACATTTCATGACCTGGCTAGGTAACATCTTCAGTATGGGATGTCATGACACATGAACAAAAGGAGCAGTGCTTGCCTTGCAATAGCGCAAAGCTGTTTTCATCACTTGCCCCTTATTGCAGAGGCCTCTGGAAGTAGCGCTATTATGATCTTACTGAAATAGAGTGAGGGTATGATATACATCTTGTCTAATGTCAGCTATGACATTATATAACAGGAGCATGATTAAATTCAGGGACTTCCTAATCATACTTCCATCTCTTATCCATTAAACAATAGCTGAGTAATTTTTCTTATGTGTCATGCAATCTTAATTGCATTTTCCCACCACACCCCATCTACTGTGTAGCTTTAGAAAAATACCTATGCAGTAATACAAAATTCAATGCTGTTTTGTTTCCACAATTAAATGCCATTATAACAATGTATAGCAGATGATTTCATACATCAGAACAATACATTTCCTTGCATTTTCCATATATTGGTAAACTACTGTCAATCATATATATCATTGGACACACACACACAGATATAGATATAGATATCTATACTATACTATCTTTAACCACCTACGGGCTAAAGAAACTAACAGCAGTGCATGAACGCCTAACAGCACAGATGAACCAACTGCTAGCAGCAGGCTCCCACCCAGACTGGCTAGTACAAGGAAGGACAGTGCTGATCATGAAAGACCCCCACCAAAGAACAGCACTGTCCAACTACTGGCCAATAACCTGCCTCCCCACAACATGGAAAGTTCTATCAGGCATCCTAGCTGCCAAGCTAAAAGTCCATATGGGCCAGTACATGAGCATAGCTCAGAAGGGCATTGGGAACAACACCAGGGGCTCAAAACACCAGTTACTCATAGATAGAGCAGTTGTCCGAGACTCAAGGTCTAGGCAGACCAATCTGAGCACAGCCTGGATTGACTACAGGAAAGCCTATGACTCAATGCCACACACATGGATCTGTGAATGCCTGGTGCTATACAAAGTCAACAGGACACTCCTCAAGAACTTAATGGGACTGTGGAAGACAACACTGGAAGTCAACTCAAGACAGCTCACACAAGTGGCCATCAAGTGCGGCATATACCAAGGTGATGCACTCTCCCCACTGCTGTTCTGCATAGACTTGAACCCCCTTAGCCAGATAATCACAAGGACTGGATATGGGTACAAGTTCAAGAGTGGAATCACCATCAGCCACCTCCTCTACATGGATGACATCAAGCTGTATGCTAAGAGTGAACGAGACATCGACTCACTGATCCACCTGACATGGATCTACAGCGAGGACATTGGGAAGTCATTCAGACTGGAGAAGTGTGGCAGGTTGATAGTAAAGAGAGGGAAGGTAGTTAAGACCGATGGAGTGGAACTACCAGTGGGCCACATAGCAGACATAGAGACCAGCTATAAATACCTTGGTATCCCACAGTCACATGGGAACCATGATGAGGAGGCAAGGAAGACAGCAAAATCCAAGTACCACCAAAGGATAAGACAGGTCCCGAAGAGCCAGCTCAATGGGAAGAACAAGATCCATGCCATCAACATGTATGCCCTGCCAGTCATCAGATACCCTGCCAGTATAGTGGCCAAAGGAAGACATGGAGGCTGCCTGTGTGAAGACTCGGAAGCTCCTCAAAATGTATGGAGGTTTCCATCCCAAGTCCAACACCCAGAGATTGTACACCAGCCGTAAAGAGGGCGGGCAGGGTCTGATGAGTGTCAAAGCCACTGTCCTGGATGAAGCCCAGAGCATCCAGGAGTACATCAGTAAGATGGCACCCAAAGATGAGCTGCTGAGAGAATGCCTCAGGCAGCCGCAGACATGGGAGGAAGTTCAAGTGGAGGAAATACCATGGCAAGACAAGCCCCTGCATGGGATGTACCATCGATAGATAGCTAAGGTGGCTGACATTGGGAAATCCTATCAGTGGCTGGAAAGGGCTGGAGTAAAAGACAGCACTGAGGCACTGATCACAGCAGCACAAGGACAGGAACTAAGCACCAGATCCATAGAAGCAGGGGTCTACCATACTAGACAGGACTCAAGGTGCAGATTGTGCAAAGAGGCCTCAGAGACAGTCCAACACATAGTGGCAGGTGTAAGATGCAGGCAGGAACAGCATATACTGAACAGTACAACCAAGTAGCTGGCATTGTGTACAGGAACATCTGCACAGTGTATGGGCTAGACCCCCCCCCCAAGTCCAGATGGGAGATTTCATAGAAGATCATGGAGAATAACAGGGCTAAGATCCTGTGGGACTTCCAGATACAGATGGACAGGCAGGTACTGGCCAATCAACCAGACATCATAGTAGTAGATAAAGACCAGAAGACAGCATTAGTGATAGATGTAGCAGTGCCAAGTGACAGGAACATCAGGAAGGAGGAGCATGAGAAGCTGGAGAAGTACCAGGGCCTGAAGGAGGAAATAGAGAGGATGTGGAAAGTAACAGCCAAAGTGGTCCCAGTGGTGGTAGGAGCACTTGGGGCCGTGACTCCTAAGCTGGGAGAATGGCTCCAACAGATCCCAGGAACAACCTCAGAACTCTCTGTGCAGAAGAGTGCAGTGCTAGGAACAGCTAAGATACTGCGCAGAACCCTCAAACTCCCAGGCCTCTGGTAGAGGACCCGAGATTGAGGAAGACACGTACCACCCATAGGGGTGAGAGGGGAATTTTTCTATCTATGCGTATATGTACATACACAGACATGCCCGTGCACATGCAGACACATCTTGTATAACCTAGCATCATATGGATGAGGGATTGGAAAGAGAAAGAACAAAATATTCTTAGTCTTCAACAACATATATAAGGGCTAATTTGTAATTACTTGGCCTTCATTTTGTAATAGAATAACATCTGAACTTCATCATCACATTGGCAAATCAGAATTTTAACCACTCATACTCAAATGCTGCATGGGATAAGGAATAGTGGTTTTATTAGCAAATAATGCTTTCATTTACAAGATTTTTATGGTAGTGTTTTATTACCAAGGACTAGTGTGTAAGCTACTTTATTACAATAAATATTTTTACTGGAATTGTAAAATACACAAACCTTTCATATTTGCATTTCCTGGACTTAAAAGACTGTTTTTTTGACAATCATTGTAAAATTGGGGTGGGGAGAGATTACAGAGTAATTCAGTAGTAAAAGCTCTTAAAATCCTAACATTTATTCAGATACTACCATAAATGTTCTACACTAGCAAAGAAAAACAGTTTTCTTTTCCTGTACTATATGATATTGTTTCTTGGGCTGCTGCTGCTGCTGCTGATCTGCAGAAGTGATGGATTGGTAAAGGACCCAGTGCTACATATAGGCAAAGAAATGAGAAAGAGCCAGCTGACAATTGAGTTGATTCCAGAGCTGGATGACTAAAATGGTTTCAACGTTCTTTGAGATGGAATTTCAGCTAAATTTGAATATAAACCTTCCAATCTGTGCATATAAAACATCCATAACTCTAAATAAGGCTGGACACATGTATCAGCAATCAGCCAGATAAGCCGGCCTGTTCTCTCTCATAGCCCTCTAACGAATGCAATCTGTATGGTTTATTCCCCCCACCCCCGTGTCCCTATATATACGCCTAAGATGGAATAGAGCAGGTTTCCTCAACCTTGGCAACTTGAAGATGCATGGACTTCAACTCCCAGAATTGAAGAGAATTCTGGGGGTTGAAGTCCACGCATCTTCAAGTTGCCAAGGTTGAGGAACCCTGGAATAGAGAAACATGGTATCAGTATCTGATCTATTGAAAAAAGCTTGTAGACCCCAAAAAAAGCTAGGGAAATGATGGCTACAAACATGAGGAAAGGTAAGAAAAGGTAATTCCATAATATTTCACAGATCATATGGTATTTAAGAGGATAACATAGTACACAAGGTGCAAGACTCATTAAAAAGTGCCATAAAGTGCTAAGAATCAGAGACAGATGCCACATCACTTAAAACAAAACATTCAGAGAGGCAATAAAGTTTAGGTTCTCTAACACAGTCTTAACATGTTTAGCTGTGATATTTATTTTTGGGATTTAATTTAGGTTTTTCTTTACCGGGGGTAACTAAGGGCTCTCCCTGATCACATACCAGCATTATCATAGAAATGGCTGTAGTTTCCTCTTGTGGACTCTCCTAGTTCCCAAATTCTCCACACTCAGGAGAAAAAGATGGTTCATCACATTTGCAAAATGGCCTGCTAACCCAATTAACACTCTTCAGAAAATGAAAGCTGTTAATTCTGAGAGGGTGGCAGTCATTTCTTCCTGTTTTCTAGTGCCAACAAGTCTAAAACCATGACAGATAAGTATTTTAAATGAACAGTAATAAAATAAACATTCCCAGCCTGGTAAAAGCCAAAATAAAAATGTTATTTTTCTGCACTAGTACTGTAAAGGGTGTGACTTTTCTAAAACAAAGAAGTTTTCCATGGAGGGGTATGGATGAATCACTTTGTGCTAAAAAAAAAAAAATTGTCACATAAGCGCCAGCTACATCTCTCATCATTTTCTTGTCACCCTGTCTGGTTTTTAGAGCTTCATTCACTGTTACATTCACTCCTGTTTTTTTTTCCTGCCTTGTCTTCTGTCACGGAGGAGTCTTCAAAAGGCCTTTCTGCACCATGGATTCCTTACTCTAAGATAAATAAAATCTTTTCTAAGTCTCTGAGTTTTTGTTGTTTCTTTTTTAAAAAAAAGCTTCTTTGGGCTTAAAAAAAGAGAGGGTATGTTGGTTATATTAAAGCTCTTTTTCTATTCTTACTATGAGAAGAAGATAAGCATTGTTTTAAAACTGCAGGAAGGAACCTCTATAGTCTGTACTACACTGATAATGCTTTTCTGATAGCTGAAAGTGCAAATGATTTGGAAGCTCTACTAACGAAAATCAAAGAAAACAGTGAAAAAAATGGGACTACAATTAAATATAAAGATGACCAAACTAATGACAACAGGTGAAGACACTGAAGTGGTGGGTAGCTTCTGCTATTTAGGAACAATAAAGGAACTAACAGTCAAGAAATATATAGCAGTCTAGCCTTTGGTGGGGAAAATTATTATTACTATTATTATTACTATTATTTATTTCATATAACCATCCACTTCAGTGGACTCTGGCCAGCGTACAGAACACAATATATTCAGATGCAGTGACAGGCCTTACCTACAAAGATCAGAATTGTACAGGCAAAGGTTTTCCCTAGGACACTCTATGGAAAGAAAAGTTAGACTTTGAAGAAGCAGGATAGGAAAAGTATTGACCCTTTTGAAGTTTGGTGTTAGAGAAGACTCCCAAGAATACCACAGACAGCAAGAAAACAAACAAAATGGAGCATTGAACAGATCAACTCAGAGTTCTCACTCAAGGCACAAATTATCATATTTAGGGCATATGATTGATGACCCCCAGCTCCCTTGAGACTCAATTACAGTGGCAATGGGTGTGACCTTGGAAGACCTGAAGGGATAGGTTGGAGGCAGAGCATCCTGGAAAAGATCTATGTGGCTGCTCAGTGTCAACACTGACTTAACCAACAATCGAGGTAAATTAAGCACCATTAGGGAAACCATTTTCAGAACAAGCAACAGCTTGTTAGCATCTCTCTCTCCCTCCTCCCTCTCTCTCTGTCTCTCTGTCTCTCTCTTTTAAGTCCAGCCTATAGTCCAGATAAAAGGTATTATAGTGGGACATGCACACAGAGGATATTTTCTCTGGTTCCCACAAGGCAAACCTTCCTCCCACAACCTTGCTGTATCTTCTCAGCAACTCCTGGATAGAACCAACTAGGTTGCTGCCACAAGCGTCTTTGCTATAGAGAAATCCTCTCTGATACTGATTTACCAGGGAGGGAGCAAGTGACAATACCCTTCCTCTAGTAGTCTGATTTGACAGAAAGGTGCATGTTATAGTCTAGATCCCTTTCCCAGAATGAGCATCAGTGCTGCATTAAAAATTCTAATCTCTATTATGTATAACAAAGTCAGAAACCTAGAAGAAAGTAGGGGGGGGGAAGAAAAGAAGAAATGAACTGGTGCTTTATGAAGAGGTTGTTCTCGGTCACTATCAACCCAGGAATTCTCATCAACAACCATACCACAGAAGAAATGCACACAACCCAGATCTCAATCCATCAGATAAAACAGTCTATACCACTAGTTTCACCAACTGTAACATCCTATCCAAATTACTAGATCCAGTTGCTGATAGATGAGGGAGAACCTACCTTCAGTCAACTTCAGAGGAGAAAACTCAAACCCCAAAAGAATAAGGCAAAATGAAGGCTGCCCTCTCCTCTTTCCACCTGAAAGGGGAAATAATTTTCTCCTGACTGGCTCCTCCATGGTTGATTCCCCCAGGCATCTGTTGTCTCTGCCTATCACCTGGATGGACAGATCAGCTAACTCTTTCAGTTGCACTTCTTGAAGTCATATTTCCCACATTTGCTAATGTGCCATCCAATATTGTTCCCTTAATAGAAAAATCATACACACACACGCATCAAGCATTTCCATAATGTGCTATTTGTTCTAAGTGGCCATTTTTATCTCAACTTTTTCCTACGGGGCCATACAGTGGGATCTGGTGGAAATTCCAGAAGTAAGTATTAAGATGACTTGATAGTTTTATGGCTGACAGAAACAATAGACAAATGTTGGGGATATTATCTGGGATAATATCTGGGATATTTTCAGTATATGAAATATTGGAAATAAGATGGGGGAAAATATCCTGCTTTGTGATATATAGATGTAATCACTGAAAAATTAAGCTAAATCAGTACCATGAAGATTTACAAGGTGTCTCAAAGGGTCAAAGGGGCAATTATATTCTTCTCTTTTTCTGCTTAAATGGTTTTGTAATAAAAAATGTTCACTGCTTTTCAGACCAATATTTTCTAGAACTCAAATACAACATGAAAATTGTGGATCAAGTTACTAGTTAAAAGAACCAGCAATTTCTTAATCTAAGACAAAAGTGCATTATCTGTCAATGACACATTTTTATATGTATTATCACCGAGATAAGATGACATTTGCTGTACATCTAATAACACATTAAGTAACAGAAGAACTGAAAGGGATTCATTAAGCACAATAATATTTTTCTTCTCAAAAGGTTTGATATAACTGAATTGTGTAAGAGCCTCAAATAAAAATTACTTTTCACTTCAACAAATGAGATTAAAACACTTAATTAAATTAATTATGTGTCCCTGAATGTTGCTGCTAATATTGGACTGGGCTGTTTTCTGCATATAAATCTGGTTCACTTAAATCCAAATAAGCAGATGGGAAAAGCTATGATCTTTTAAAAAGTACCCTTGGCAATTATATGACATAATGTGTTCATTAATAAGAAAACAGATTCAATTATTGTACTGAAAATATCATTTGTCCTGTTCTTCCACTTCTACTTATTTATGAGTATATAACAATGTTTCACAAAAGTCACAACATTCCAACCCCTTGTTGTGTTGCTAGTGCTAACCAGATTGAGATAGAGGGATCAGGAGCAAAATTGGAGACTCTAAAACAGCTGTATGCTCAGGGCTGATATGCCATTATCTAGGTCTTTGTCAGCCAAGGAGTTACTGTCATTTGCATGATTAGAAACTCTGATTGTGCACAGAAACTGTTAACATCTCTCTCCCTATTTCCTAGGCAATGTAAGAAGGTCAGAGGTGGCAATGCGTGCCATACACATCCTATGTTTCTTTAATACTTTCACTTTCCAAGTTCCTGTACAGATTACAGAGTAGGACAATTAAGAACCATCCCAGCGTTAACACTCTCATGCTGGACTTGGATTAGCGATTACTGACTAAACAGAGCTCACATAATAACCAAAATCAAAAGAATTACATTTGTTTGTTTGTTTAAACAATTCATATAGCCACCCATCTCACAGCACTCTGGGTGATGCGCAAAAAATTAATACACCCCCCTCCCCCAGAACGTAATTCATAAAATAAACAGCTCAATTACTAAATAATAATAATAATAATAATAATAATAATAATAATAATAATAATAAAACATGCCAGAGTCTAAAAACATTCCTTTTTCAATCCATAAGAACCAAAACAAACAATTCTACCAACAGGGCTGCTTTAACTCCCAGGCCAAAAACCTGAGGGAACATCCATCAATTCATAACAAAATAAAAGCAGACACACTGAAGGGTTCCGGTTCATGCAGAAGTATTTGCATGTAAAGGAAGGCCTCTTGCTATAGACAGTTACGTTGCATGCATAAAGACCAGCTCTTCAGTGACATCTCCAGCACCACCTGGAGAGGAGAGAAGTTGTTTACCACTCCTCAGATATTCAGTTGTACTCATGAACAATTGCTCCAATAGGACTATTGTGCTTCCCTGCCTTCACAGACTGATCATTACCGTGCATCAAACTCACATGCATATAACTGATACAAATTAGGCTTCATATGTATAATCTGATAGCCTGCATTTGGCATAAGACCAATCAACACAGATGGGGCATGGGGCAGAAACATTGCATTTCTGTAAGCGCTGTGCATAAAGCAGTGTTGTCCAAACTTGGCCACTTTAAGATGAGTGGACTTCAACTCCCAGAATTCCCCAGCCAGCCATGAAGTCCACTCATCTTAAAGTGGCCAAGTTTGGACAACACTGGCATAAAGGAACAATCAGGATGTGAAGGGGGATATAGTATATCCATCTTCACAGTTCTGATGCTTTTCCATGCATTAGCTGCACTTACCTTAAGAACAATCTGTAAACAGAGCTGATCGCTTTTGCTTCCTGAGTATGGAAACCTGCTTTCTTTGATGTATGTTTCTGGACAGTTAATCAGGACACTTATTGTTAACTTGAAAAAATCTCTTTTTGCATAGTCAGTGCTAATTTGTGAGATAAAACAAATGCTTTAATCCTTTTGAACCATTTATATTATTGGCCTCTGGCAGTTACTTAGCAAGATGAAAGATGTTCAGCATAATCCTGGGTATACATACTCAGAAATGCACTCCTTTACTTTCAATGTGTTGCAGCCTGAAACTTGTGAGTGACATTCCTAAAACTGTGATGTATCTATTGTACTGCAAAATGGAAAGGAGTCGTTAAGGTTCCCTTATTTTTGTGTTCTGTAATTATTTGGATTTTAAGTTTCATTTCTGCTATGGTATTATTTCAATAGATTTCAGTTATTTAATTAATGGAAATTTAATTATTCTTAAAGCAAATGCATGTTTATCACCTGCACTTTATTGCCTTATTGTTTGAGATGTTGGAGAAGTCAGTAACAGTTTTCCTTTCAAGTGAAAAAGTTAATCTGCCAAAAGAGAATCCATGGTAGCAAAACTAGGCACATAATAAATAGAGACTGGTATCATCCATCGTGAAAATGTCTTGGCTCAAAACAGAATATAAAATGTATACATTTTAGGGAAGTTGTATAAAATGAATATATTATGGAAAGCTGCATAAGAGATAAATATGTATTGCATATGTTAAGGAAAAATGCATATAAAATTTGATTTTTTTTCCGGCTTAAAGAAAGCACAAGATGATATAAAACTTTGAATGGAAAAGGAGTATATGAAATATTATGGTCTGAGTAAGCATTTGCTGCAGGGAAAAAGCCATTCCTCTTAAAAACCTCTGCACTGATTTCCATGGAATTTGGCACATTTAAACACTTCGTAGTGGTTGAACAGTTCTGTAAATGTTGTCCTATTCTTATGAAAAACAAAAAAGTGTTTTTACATGTATTATGCTTTTTTCAAATACTAGATAGATAGATAGATAGATAGATAGATAGATAGATAGATAGATAGATAGGAAAGAAAGAAAGAAAGAAAGAAAGAAAGAAAGAAAGAAAGAAAGAAAGAAAGAAAGAAAGAAAGACAGACAGACAGACAGACAGACAGACAGCTGTGAAACTAAAAGAAAAAGTAAGGATGTTGCAGATCTAAATGAAGGTGGTCTGATCTTGTGGAATGGAATTGATGCAGGGAAGTAAAGTTGTAGGTGTAAGAGCTAAACTAGGTGTCCGAAATATGAATTAGTGTCATCTAATCTTGTGAGCATGTATGGAAGTGGGAATCCTTAGATTGGTGATAGTTATACGTAGTCCCCCAGTGAATGAATGAAATATGGCAAGCAACAGAAGAAAAATCAGTCAAGGTTCTAACCAAGCTATGCAAGCAAATTTGAATGATGAAAAGGATGAAAAGGAAGCCATAAATACTGTGAGAATGTTGAAAAAATAGTAAGGCAACAGGTGGAACTGGGGAAATGTTGAGTATACATATCTTTATTGAAGAACACAGACCTGGACAACACAAAATACAGTGTAACATACGTGGTTGAAAAGGCCTGTGATCATGCTTATTCTACTTTGCTATTAACACACAGATTCTTACAGGTTACAGTTAACTTAGGAATGGAAGAATTATTTTTAAGGTTTGAAGATCTTACCTGCCAAAACAAGCTATACTTGTTCTAAACAAGATAGAATTTTTAAAAACATTCTAAACAAGATAGAATGTTTCAGTCTATCTAGGAAATAGGCTAAAAAGAGATGCTAGTTACAAATATTTTGGTAAAAAATACAATAAAGTAAGACATGAGGCTATGATTCAGTACTCCCATCTTCACAAAGGCAAAACTTTTAAGCATAAGCAGATTTCCAGAATTTATCTCCAACACTGCTAATAGCAACATAATGTGAAAATCAAACATACTTTAAGTTGGTCAAAGTATAATGCTGGTTTAAAATACAATTTGCTATGACCAGCTGTATTTGGGGTAAAAGCTTTCTATACTTTGTTTGTAATTCTATGTAATCTTTTGTCTGAGAACTTCCATAGCTTGCTCTTGTCTCAGGGACATCTGCATCTCAGCTGAAAATCCCAGTTTTTGTAATATACCTTATTTATTTATTTATTTATTTATTTATTTATTTATTTATTCATTCATTCATTCATTCATTCATTCATTCATTCATTCATTCATTCGATTTATTGTCCGCCCATCTCCCCCCAATGGGAAACTCTGGGCAGCTCACAAAGTACATATATATATAATTCTAACAGTGAGACAGTGAAATCTTACAATCTTACAAATCTTACAATTATACAATTAGTGCTTGTTACGCTGTGTGACCAGCAGGGGTTGCTAGGGGGTCATCCGGGCTATTCCTCCTCCGTAGATCTTCCTCACCGCTCGCATCACTTGTCGCTCACGCCAGCTGCATTCGGAGTTTGGCCAGAATCGGTATTTTGCTCCCCCGCGCAGCACCGCCGGTTCCTCCCATCTAAACGGGAGTACCCATTTATCTACTCGCAGATGGAATAGCTTTCAAACTGCTGGGTGGGCAAGGAGCTAGGACAAGGAACAGGAGCTCACCCTGTCCCGTGGAGCCGGGCCCGAACTGCTGGAGCGCCGATAATTTCTGACCGGCAAACTCCAGCGTCATTAAGCCCTTGTATTTATCTGTCAGAGTAAGGTATACCAGACCTTAAAGTTTAAAAAGAGTTTTAGCCAATACTTAAACATACAGAACCATATTCTCATTTCAATTTTTATGAGCCCTGCCTCCAGATATAGGGCAATATTAGGCACAGTTTGACCACTTGAATAACTTTCTTAAGAAGCTGGTTTGGACCCTCTAAATGATCATAACTGATGCCTTGATTTAATAGAGGTCCAAATAGGACCTGAGCCAGCATCTTGCCTTCAAAAAGTTTCAATGCGGCTGGTATGTGCTGGGCACCTATAGAGAAGATGAATTAAAGCTGCTGCTGAACTCCTCTGGCTTTCAGAGCAACCTGGGCAGTAGGCATGTGGCACTTCCCAAAATATTGCAACATGAAGCCCAGATACTTAAAACAGGTAACCTACTCTATTTTATGCCCCTTGAGATCCCAAATAAATTTTTAAAGCCTGACCTTTATTTTCATATAGCTGATTTGTAGTAAGTGTTCCTTACAGAAATGGGTCAGGGCTCTCATGGCTCTGCTAAAGCCAACTGGTGTTAGTGATAGAATTACAGCATCTTTTAGGGTTAGTGATAGAATTACAGCATCTTTTAGGGTCTATTTGCCAATTGTGTGTGTGTGTGTGTATGTGTGTGTGTGTGAAGGTCTTCCTCATTTAAGGCACTTACCATTTAATTGATGTAAATGTTAAACAGTAACAGGGCCCAGATACACTCCAGTTAAACCCCCTTACTAGTTGGCAATGCATCTGAGAGGTGACCTGCCATGCTCCATCTCATCCTTAAGCTGGTATTCTTATGGAGTGCGTATAGTAGATAAGCAACAGTCCACCAAGTTTGGATACTTTAAGTTTGATCCAAAGCATTTTTGTAGTGTTAGAATCAAAGGGCTGCTTAAGATCTACAGACAGGGCAAAAAAAGCTGTTTAAGCTGGCAGAGTATATTTTTCAATAAGATAGGTAAATGCCAGTCCCTGATTTAACACAGAATGGTGTGCTCTAAATCCTGCCTGTTCCTTAGTTAGGAGGTTCTCTTCTTCCAGCTGGTCTAAAAATGTCCAGTGCAGGTGTCTAGCCTAGATCTTACTGATTATCCTAAAAAGGTTCACTGGATGATAATTGGATGGGACATTTTTCTTTTCCTTCTTCCATATCAGCATAATTATAGCCATGTCCCAGTCCCTGGCAATGAAGGCCTTATTATCAATAAAGAGTGAAGCTAGCACTGGAGCCTGAGGAAATATTGAAACACCAGCGTGGTTTACTATGCAGCTTTTTAAACATTTGTGTGAAGGTTGCATTGTGCCTGACAATTGGAATAATGCTGTTAGTTTTCTTCTAGACAAACGGAATGTATTTATTGAAAAAAAAATACAAAGGGATTAATTTGTTAAGTATGCCTGGGAAGGTGTTTGGCAGAATCCTGATCAAAAAGGTATAAAGGTATAAAAGATGGCAACTAGCAAAATTTGGGAAGTATATGCAGCTTTATGTCAGGCAGGGGAAGTTTTGCTCTTCAGCAGGTCACTGAGAAATGTATTAATGGTTTAGAGAAACTGTATGATAGAAAAGGCTTGAATTATGCAATGTTTTGCACAATATTGAGGTTGTAAGTTGGCTGCTGAATGTGCCATATGCTGGAAGTATATGTTGGAAGTAAAGCATGCATGAGAATAAATGGAATTCTTAGCAAACGGTTTAACACTGAGCAGTAAATAAAACAGGGATGTATGATGTCTCCTTGGTTGTTTAATATATTTCTGAAACAAATGTGTAAGGAATGTTTGTAGTGACATTAGAGGTGTTTTTGTTGTAGAAATGAATGTGGGAATACTTTTTTATATAGATGAAATCCTGTTGTTGACTAAGAACCTGAATTATTTGCATTGAATAATGTATGATGCAATGAGAAGTATGGATCTGAAAATTAACATTTCAAAAACCAACGTAGTTGTGTTTGAGAAAATGTAGTGGATGGTTGCAAATTATACATAAACTACAAAAACTACAGCAAGAAGATTAACTGATGTACCTTGATAGGATGTTTACTAAAGATGAGGAAAGTTATTAAGTATGCAAATACTGGTAGCAAGCTAGTAGATAGTATGTTGCCATTGCAAAGAATGAATGTTTGTTATAAGAATGAAAATGGCTGTTCATAAGAGTATACTTCAGCCTACTTTGTTATATGGAAGGGAGAGTTAAATAGTTAAGATATGTCAGGAGAAACAAAAGTTGAATGCAATAGAAATGGATTTCTTGAGAAGTATGTGTAGTAAAACAAGAGACAGGGTCAAGGATGGTGTTGAATGAATGTAGATTGAATATAAAAGTGAGTCATTGGTACAAAAAAAAATACATGGAGATGGTTTGGCCATATAGAGAGAATGAATGAGGATCAAATCACAAAATGATAATAGACAGGAAGAGTGAAAGGGTCATGAGGAAGGGTAAGACCAAGAAAGTTATGGTTGGATGGAGCCGATGAGATCCTGAAAAAGAGAGAGATAGGAAGTTTAAAGAACAGAAGCCAATATAAGAAGTGTGGGAAGTATGGCAAAAGCGAGGGTTTGCAAAAATTAAAGGTACCATGGTATTGGCATGAATTAGATTTAGCTGTATTTCCTTTTCTTACCTCTTACCTTTTCTTACCTGTAGTTTTTTACCTGTAGTTTTTTCAACTTATTACTTGTTATTCCCTTTCTGTATTTTATAGAATGTGACTTTCCCTGAAAAGCAGTACCATGATGAATATTTATGTACTAACTATATGCATATACTATACGCACTAACCTTCATCATAAACTTTACCATTCATAAACTGTTGGATTTATTCTATACATCTTCCTGCTTTACATATTAGAATATCTTCCCACTATCAATGTAACCGGCTTCTTTAATTATTTTATTTTATTTTTCCCATGTGAGTTCCCTCCCCCCACCCTTTTAATTTTTTTTTTTTTTTTTACTCATACTGGGTACTCTATTCCATAACCTCCTGGTTCCTTCCTTGTATGTGTTTTTAAAACTAAATTATAAGCCACTTTTTAATTTTTGAAGGGCCCTTAGTATACTACTAGTCCTGATATATAATGGAGGAGGAGGAAATGGAAAAGGATCTTTCAGTATTTGCATAAAATGCTGTGTGGAAAGGAAAGAGGGAAGAAGGAAGACAGCATCAGGGAACAGTCACTGCAAAAACTGCTGGAACTATTGGTACAGGATACAATAAGAGAATCTTTGAAAGCCTGACAGAGATTCTGTCTTCCCCCTCTTATACCCACAAGATTCAAGGTGGGGCAATCTTGAGTTTTTCTTCCTCTCTCCATCCTTCCTTTCTGAGCTAAGCATATGTTTTCACAGTAGCAATTGTATACCTTCTTTAGAAGAGCACAGAGGTAACCATGAAGAAGATCCTCAGCTCAGTGACCTTTTCAATCAGACCACCATTTATCACCCCAATCATAGCATTTTGAGTAGATGCCAAGATCATGGGAACAGGGCCTCTAAAGCATTGATTGGGAAATACTATGAGAGGAGAGGCTGAAGGCATGCAAGACTTGGGCAGTTCTCTGACTAATTGTGAAGGATTATTGGAAGATGGAGAATACTATGGAAATGATTTGAACAAGCAATTCCTTAGGTCCAAAACCAAGAATTAAATAGACAATACAAGATGCCTATGACAAGTCAAACAACTGCGGTCAGTTGTGATAATGAATTGATTCTAATGTTAGCCAATTTTGTTTGTACTTCCATTGCTTTAGTAACTTCACAAAGGGCCATATTCACTTGACATCTCAAGTATTTTTATTCCTTAGAATTTTACTGAAGCGTGGGTTTTGTTTTCATTAAATTCTGCCTTGTGTTTGTTCAAAAGCTGGTCATAAATATCATAAGAATCATGACGTATAATAATAATGGACTGAGTATATTTATTCAGATGCTGAGTGTGACTTGTACAGAACTATAGCCTTAATGGTTGATTTTTTCTAAATGAAAAGTCCCAAAGACCATCTTGTAGCGAAAATGCTCCTAGTACTTGAGCATTTCAATTACTCTTTACTGTTTGCAGTGGTATACTTTTAAAACTGAGCATCCAGAACTGCCCTAAATATTCAGCATAAAATTGTACAATATGCTGTCTTCATGAATGGGAGAGAGAAATTCTTCATCAATTTCCTAGTACCATATTGGTATGGAAGATCTGAAGTGAGGATATAACTGAAGCACCCACAGAGATTGTAATTGCATTAACTCTTATTTGCCATTTTGTTATGCTCAACAGTTCCTAACTTTGTGTCCCTCATTCAGACAGCATTTCCCTACCCTTTCAACTTTTCTGATACGAAAATAAGCAAATGCATCAAGAGCTAATCATACTGATATGAAAGAAGAATGTATTGACTTCAAGGAGATTTAATTTTTTAGTGTACACACAGAGTCATGATTTTAAGTCTTTTACAATTTGTGGGAATTTTCTTGGGCACCCATGTAATCACCAAAGAAACCTTTGAGAAGTGATCAATGTCTTTAGCCTTTAGGGAATATTTCTGCAATGTGCCATTCCATAA
Source organism: Liasis olivaceus (assembly GCA_030867105.1). Classification (NCBI taxonomy): domain Eukaryota; kingdom Metazoa; phylum Chordata; class Lepidosauria; order Squamata; family Pythonidae; genus Liasis; species Liasis olivaceus. The sequence goes on from CM061350.1 coordinate 84,465,532, forward strand.
GGAAATGAGTTTCCTCCCTATTTCCATCTTTATCATGTAAAGCAATGTTCTTGTCCCTCTCAGGCTGACCTGCAATTATTCTCCAGTACATAAGCAGATATTTTGGAGACTCAGATTGAAGAAAATGCATGGCTGTTATTCTGTCAAGGTCATTCTGGACCTTGCTATAACTTAACACGGCTCTGCTTCATAGACTATTGCATAAACTGGTCATGCATATAATGGGTCTCGGCCATACTTCAAAATTAATAACTTTCTTCATTATGCAAATCATCAAGAGTCTCACAGATTAGATTGCTATAAAGATGGTGTTGCTTCATCTTCTTCATCATAGTGAGTCATAGCAAGGAAGGATTCAGAGAAGTTTTTACCTCCTAAAGGCTGATACAGAAGATCTTCAGGATTGAAATACACTTTGGATAATCAGCATGACCAATCTTATTTTAATTTAATGCTGAAAACACATGTTTTTTAGGAATATGATTGCATCATTTGGAAAAGCACTGTAGCTGACTTTGTATGGTATATTGTGTCAGGTTTAGTTTTAACCACAGTTATTACATAAACACATTAAATTTTTGTGCAACTCACAAATGCAATTTGTTATCTTATATGTTGCACCAAGATGGTAGCCCAGCTGGCTAGCAAAGTTTATCTGATATCAAATTTATTTGAATTTGGAAGGTCCCACAAGGGGAGGGGGAGGGGAAATTACTTCTTTCTCATAACTGGAGCAGAAGGCATCAAAGATATGGTTCAGTATCTGAATTTAGTGTCAGGCCAGGCTTATATCAAAGAAAGCTTGGCCCAGCTTAAAATGAGTTGGGCTTTCTGAATGGAGGAATTCACATTTTGAAGTCTTTCCACAGAAAGACATAGTAACACAGGCATAATTACCTGTTTTGCATTTCATTAGATATACTATATTCTGTTCTAATTTATTAGATTTCAGGAGAAAAGTGTCACAAAGCTAAATCAATGAGTGCTTTTTACGTTATGAAGAACTGTCTTTATTACAAGTCAAATAAAGATTGAGAGAGAATGAACTGTAGGTAACATTGGTATTATAAATAAGTGCATTTATTATATACTATTACAAAAGTGGGGGACCATGCAACAAAAACATCTATTTATATTTTTTATAACATTTTTATGGGTAGTGCATAATAATATAATTTGTGTGAAGCTACTGTGCAATTTCCACTGGACTGAGGGCTCCTTATGCCTTTGAATGGCAAATCAGGGGCTTCACTGCAACAATGGGCCACTGCAAAACTATTTTTAAGACTAAAAATCAACATATAGTATATGAATATTTAAGTCCTTATATACCTTTTGCAGTAAGATTAACAGATTAGTTAATTGAAATAGAATTAATTATCCTCCCATTCAGACCCTCCTCTTTTAGTTCCTTTCCCATTTCAAGTAGAAATCTCAATGAAATATGATTACTGAAGTGGTAGATTTAATTAGGTAAAATAAATTTTAAAACATTACTCTTAATTTCCATAATAGCCTCTCAGATAGTGGACCCCATATGTAAAGTTAAATATTGCTCTGTCTCTCTCACAAATACATAATTAAAACAATCAGAATTACAGTCATTGACGAGAGAGAGAGAGAGAGAGAGAGAGAGAGAGAGAGAGAGAGAGAGAGAGAGAGAGAGAGAGAGAGAGAGAGAGAGAGAGAGAGAGAGAGAGACACCTGATCACCACTAGCTGTCTGATTGTTAACAAAATAAGAGACTGGCATACATAAATGCACAAACACCCCTTCCTCATTCCAGAAAAGCCATGTTCCATATGAATTTTTAAAAGTCACCCACATTCCATGACATCATTTCCTCAACATCTTCTCTGTATGAGAAACTATTAAAAAGGGGGTCCACCCATCAATGAAACAATTTACCCATCACTTTCCCAGTTTTAAGCAGAGCACAATTAGTGTTGCAAATGTCAGGATTTTCTCATGGGAAGAAATTTCATCTCGTTATCTGTACAACAAACTTATTTTGACTAGTTTATGAATTAATGTAAACAAAGCATCTTGTGACTGTGTTGTGCTATTTACTGCCACCTATTGGCATGTGTATGCTAGTTATTCAGTGGGGGGGTACATGCTGGCAATATAATGGGAGGGCTAGATGCCCAGCCTGTCAGTCGTGTATAGTTTTATCCATCATGTAGTTAGGTTTTGTGGGTTATGTAGTTGTAATTAATAACCAAGTAGTGTACCTCTTCTCTAAGAGTTCTTAGCTAGAGACTTTGTTGTGGATAAGTCTTGAATGCTAAGATGAGAAGAAGTCTTTGTTATTTCCTATATTTTGTATGCAACTTGTATTTTATGAAGTTTTGCATTTTTATCAATAAAAACCAGTTAGTATATATTTTCTGACTGGATTTTCTTTGGAGAGCAAAATATGGACATTGCATTTTGCAAGCTCTCATGCTGATGTGTGGTTTTCCTGAAAGCAGAGTTTTTGAGAGCTTTGCTGCGCTCTGCACAACAGCAAAAGTATCTATCATAAGAATATGAACCTCAAAGAGCAAAAGGTGTACTTGATGGTCTGGACACTGACAGTGGAAACCAGACCAGATTGACTTCTCAGGGCTCAGGAACAAAAAGTAAGGAAAATAGTCTAAAGGAAGACTGAACCAGCCAAGGTACGATAGGGAGATAAAGATAACAGAAGGCAAGACTGGGATTTAAGGATAGCAGGGACAGCACAGAGAGGCACAGTAGAAAGAAAGGAGGATAAGAAGACAGTGACTGGAGTTTAGGGAGGGAGAGATGGCAAAGAGTGGGAGAGATGCAGAGTTATGGAGTTATTTTGTTAACCAGGAAGAATGTTGAAAGGGGTGAGTTAGAATGGGGCAACAGCATGTGGAAAGGCAAGGAGAGGTGAAGGTTTGGGGGATTTATAGGGGATGAGAGGAGGCAACAGCATGGATTTATGGATGAAGAGATAGTACACAGTGGTGGAAAGGCATACAGAGATAGTGGTAGGACAGATGTCATGGGCTGCTTATGCCCATCCTATATATCAGATGGAAGTTATAACCTAGGAAGTCAGTTATCTGACTTTAAATTAGGGAGAGAGAGAGAGAGAAAAAAAAAGCATGCACTTAATTATCTCATGAGTAAAGGCAATAATGGGCTGTACTTGGGAAGAATAGTATGCACGATTTTAAAAGATCCCTGTATAGCAGGATGGACAAATGACACTGCCCTCCACTGCTGCTAGCAGAAGTTTCAGTAGAGTCAAGAGGGACTCATCACATGCATTTTTTCAACTATTAAAATTCAGATAAATGTCTATTTTTTTACTTCTGGAAGTCACAAGAGCCCATGAAGAGCATGTTAAAGTAATAAGTACAGTGGTACCTCGGTTCACGAACACATCTGTTCACAAACAATTCGGTTCACGAACAGCTCTGGCCGCAAAAATTTGCCTCCGTTTGCGAACACCGGATTGGGTGACAAACAGGATCCGTGGCCATTTTCCCTCCCGTGACACGTGGTCATGGCTTCCTGTACGGAGGGGGACTCTCCCTCCAAGCAGTAACCACGGCCATTTTCCCTCCCGTGACACGTGGTCGCGGCTTCCTGTAGGGAGGGGGACTCTCCCTCCATGCAGTAACCGCCTCCCCACCCGCCTTCGAGCAAGGTTAGCTTTCTCTCTCTTCGTACTGTACTTTGTGTCATATTTTTGCGGTTTTTTAAAAAAAAAACATATGGTTCAGAACGGATTAACCATATTTACATTGAACCTTATGGGAAAATTTGATTTGGTTCACGACCATTTCGGGTCGCGACCAGAGTCACGGAACGAATTAAGTTCGTGAACCGAGGTACCAATGTATTTGTTCTTTCTCAGCTTATAATGAGAAACATTGAGAACCACGTATGGTTTTCTTTCCTTCATCCTTATAGAACAAATAAATGTATCACAGAGTGATAAGAGTTGAAGAGGCCATTCAGGTCATGGACTTATGCCAATGCTTAGTTCAGGATCCAAATTAAAGCACCCTCAGTAATTGGGTATCTAACCTTCCAACTGAATCTATCCAGCGGAATATACTGTACAACAGTTAGGGTGAATCCCCTTGAGACAGCAAAGCCCTATTATACTAGCAGCGTAAACAAAGAGACAAGGAGGGGACAGAGCACTTGTTAAAAAAAAATCTTTCTAACTCAATGCAAATATTGGAAAGAACTTATGCAAAAGGGCTCAAGTCCATCAGTGTGATAACTGTCTCAAAAAAGAATGCATGAGGGGAAAAGCTGGCAAAAGAAAGATCAGATTTTAAAATGGGCCAGATCTGACTAGATGCTATGAAGAAAAAGATCCCAGAAAAAAAAATCTTCCAGTGTATCCTATAGAAGAGGCAGCTGGGCTTGGAAAAGTGCCAACGGCTCTGCTCATAAGCCCTTCCCTCCTAGTCACATTCCCCAAGGGAAGGCTGTTAGTAAGGGGTTGCAAAGAGTTCCAAAGTCCCTGCTCTTCTTATATTTTCCTTGCCTTCCTGTGTACATGTTTGCTTTGGGCTTTGCCTTTTCACCAAGTTTGTCATGCTTGTCTAAGTTACCTCGGAAATGGCATTTGAAGTCTGTTCACTAGATTCTTTATTATCTGTTGCACAATAAACTCTGTTAATAGACACCACTGCTTCTCTGAGTAAAAGCCTGTGCAAAATATCCAGCAGGGAACCATTGATATCATGAGAACCTGGGGAAGATATGAAGCTTTAGGAATGCATCAACTATTATTCAACAGAGAAAGGGCACCAATCCTTAGGTAGAAGTGGCAGCATAACTGAAGGACAATTAATTCTTGGGTCTATATGCTTGTATTTATGGAAGTAACCTGGAAATCAATGCTCCACAGCCAGCAATAAATACCCTCCATGTATAAGTCACAGCTTACACCTTACCAGTTCATTTCCTGTTAGCCCTTCCTGCTTGTTATGGCATAATGCTTGGGTTCCTATCTCCATGGGAACAGATAAATACAGATGCTTTGAAGTTCTGGCTCAGTGTGAAAGCAGCAGCAACGGTACAGCCACTGATTTCAGCATACAGTACTTGACTAAGGATTTTCTGATCCAGTCAGCTTCGGAAAAAATTAGGTTGCCCTTACACTGGGGAAGACGGCATCTGAAGTCTCCATGTCAGAAGCAGAAGGAAAAGATGCTTCTTCAACATCACATCAGGCAAAGAGGAGAAGGCAAGGGTGTGGAGAGGAGGACTTAGAAACAGAACTGGCACCAGAGACAGAAATGGTCCAGATGAATGATCAATTGAGGTATAGCTTTTGTTTCAAAAAGGAAGAGAAAGGAGAACTAATAAAACTAAAGAGAAGAACCAGCTATAGATGCTAAGTAATACATCATTTGAACAATCAGCAGAAGGGTCAGTGTACTGTGGGAGCGATGGCCACATGATTGGAAGCATAGCTGAGCATATAAGAACCTGGGAGCAACCACTTTCTGGCATAACACAACTCAGTTCCCTAAAGAGCACGATACAGCTAGTGGCCACAATCCCAAATCAAACAATTTACAAGTAGTCCTCAACTTACGATGACAACTGGGATTGGAATTTCTGTCGCTAAGTGATGCGATCATAAAGTGTAACTGCATCGCTTAGCGATGGCAATCCCTGCAGTCCCGGTTGCCATTGTTAACTGAATCCCATGGTCGTTAGGCAAGGCAACTTTATGTCAGCTTCCCACAACCAGTCAGTGGGGAAGCCAGCAGGAAGTTGCAGGTCCCAGGCTTGCAGGCAGGCAAGTGGCTGTTGCCAGGTGAGGGAGGGAGTGTGGGAGTGCAGGGGGGGTACGGGCGAGGGTTGGGGAGGACACGCAAGGGTGTGAAGGAGTGTTTGAGAGGAGCCGTGTGGATAGGAGAGAGTGCGTGGGAGTGTGCAAGAGGTGCCGCAGGGGTCAGGGAGAGTGTGTGGGGGTACAGCACAGGTCAGGGAGGGTGTACCGGGGTGTATGAGTGGCTGGCATGGCATGAGTGCAGATGGACTGGGGAGGGTGTGTAGGTGGGGGAGACTTACCCTAGCGATTTGCAACCTTCCCTGTCAGCTTCTCCATTGACTTTCTGGGGAAGCCACCAGGGAAGGTTGCAAAGGGCAATCATGTGATCATGGGGTGCTTGGCAACCAGTCATAAGTATGAACAGGTTGCCAAGCACCCAGATCATGATCATGTGACCACAGGGCCAGTCATAACCACCATTCATTCAGCACTGTTGTAACTTTGAATGGTCACTGAATGGTCGTAAGTCAGGAACTACCTGTATTACTATTAATGTCAAGTACCTTCTCTCTACTATCAGTATGAAGGAGTTAACTCCTTAGTAATGTTATATTTGTTGATTTCTCCTATGAAATGCTATTAGACAACAGAAATGTTGAATCAAAAACATTCTATCATGCTCAGTGGGCATGTAAAAATGCTTAAAAAATTGGACTCAAATACATATATTGATGCTCATTGGAAGGATTGATAATGAAGCTCAAGCTCAAGCTCAGATACTTTGGTCACCTAATGCGAAGAGAGGACTCTTTGGAAAAGACCCTGATGCTGGGAAAGATGGAAGGCAAAAGGAGAAGAGGACGGCAGAGGATGAGATGGTTAGATAGCATCACTGAAGCGATGAGCATGAAATTGAGCAAACTCAGGGAGGCAGTGAAAGATAGGAAGGCCTGGCGCAATATGGTTCATGGGGTCACGAAGAGTCGGACACGACTTAACGACTGAACAACAACAACAACATATATTGATACAGAGGATTTTAAAGGTTAATATTCAAATGAAGCCAGAACGTTTCCTTTTAGAATTGATGTATACTGTACATAGAAAAGAGTCATGGAAGATTATTTCAATATATGATTACTGCAGTGAGATTATTACATGCACAAAGATGGAAAGATTTGGCACTACCCACTATGGAGGAATGGCTGGTGAAATTGACAGATCTTGCTGAAATGGATAAACTGACTTCTTTGGTTAGGGAAAAGGCAATATCTACATTTATTGCTGACTGGAAACCCTTTCTGGACTTTTTGTGTAAAAATGAAAAAAATGAAATTGTGATTTATGGTTCGGATGATTAGACAGGATAGACTATAAAAAGAAGAGAGTCGTGATGTAACTTTATAGAGAGAGGTTAAAATATAATTGTACATATAACTTCTGTGAAACATATCGGAGCCACGTTTTAATGTTTTTATATTTTTCTTTATATCTTGCTATTTCTTTTTCTATTTCTTTTTCTATTTTCATTTCTCCTTGCACTTTTAGCTTTTTATATTGCTTCTTTCTTTTTCACTTTTTCTGTTCTAATTTAGTTTTTTCTAGTTGTTATGACTGTTCTTAAAACTTGTAATAAAAAATATACAGGTGGAAGAGCAGGCTGCTTAGCAAAATTGCAGGCACTTTGCTGCTTTCTTTCCCTCCCATTTGAGCCTTTCCCCCAGTGTCAGCATGGCAGAGTTGCCAATAAAGCTGCAGCCTTGAAACAGGGGTGGGAGGAGACGGGCGGAGATGTGTTTTGAACCTCTGCAGCCCCCAGCAAACAGGGTAAAGCAGCTGAACAAAAGAAGGTGTTTTTCCTTCAAAGGGAGTAGATGGCCCAGAGGAAAAATAAGCATAGAAGCACAGCAAGGCAAAGCACTACATGGAAAGGTGCAAGTACTCCACATGCAGGCTATTAACAGAAGAAAAAAAGCAGGAGAAATCCCAGAGAGATTAAAGCAGAAAGCAGAACAGGATTTGTAAGAAGAAAACATTGCTATGTAATAGAGTTATAGAGTTTAGTATAGTGCTAGTAAAGAGGAAATGTTGTAATAATAATAGAATAATGATACTATGGAGTAGAGGATATATTGTAATAGAAATAGTAAGTGAATAGTAATATAGTAATTGTTATAGAAATAGTAATTAGCATAATAATATAGAAATAATAGCAATGGAATAGAATATAGGATAGAGGTAATAGAAAGCACTCACATTTAGATTTGTAGGTTTCACATTTCACTTTTATATCTTGGGTTGTTCCCCCCCCCACAAAAAATAAACCATCTCCCCAACCCTTGTAGGGAGATATAAAAAAAACTACCTGTCCAGGGCTCTTTTGAGTCTGGGTCAATCTAATTGGGTACAGTTTTGAAAAAAAGAACACGTGACAATATAAAAAAAGAAAAAAGAAAAGTTGAATCGAAAGCAAAGAAATCAATCAATCAATCAGAGGAGATCATACAGTCTACCTATTCCCCAGTGCAAAACCTATTTCAACTCCAGTTTTCCTCCAGAGTTTATATTCCCTTTGGTTTCATCCATTATAAAACAAAACACTCTTGTATCTTCAACATTTCAAAGAATAATAGAAAATTAGCTTTGTGTATCCAGTTTCTCCAAGCTGTACATACAATATTATTTTTATTTTACATTAGAAGTTATCTAATTTGATCCTCTTTAATTCTTTCAGTCTTCTTGTTTTGTTTTGTTTTTTATTACTTTTGGATGTAATTTTGTATTGACAAATACCAAGCTCTTTTTTTAAAAAAAAATTATGTACTCCACCTTTCCTCCAGAAACACAAAATAGTGTACGTAGCACTCCCTCCTCCAGTTTGTCCTTACAGCCCTGTGAGGGAGGTTGGACTGAGGCCCAGTAACTGACCCAAAGTCATCCAGTAAACTTCCATGGCAGAGGGTGGACTTTAAACTTCCTCTATGGACCTAGAGAAAACCTTAACCACTTTAGGGAACCCCCAGCTCCCACTATTCTGTTCCAGAATGAGGAGCTACGACTGAAAAAGCCTGGGCTCCCACCTTTTTATTATATCGGGGTGGAGGGATTCACAACACTCCCTCTTGGTGTGCATATATCAGGCAGACAGATTCTACAGATTTCAGTGCCTTAGAAATTGCTTATCAATTAATACTTGATGCAGTCTATTCCTCCTTCCCTAGATATTACAAATACAAGGATAATAGGGTAATTTTTCTCCAAGGAACCAGTCCCTCTCACTTCTAAAACCAATTCTTCTCTGTTGGTGAGGATTAAGCCCAGCATAGCAGATCCCTTTGTTTTTTCTTCCACCTTTTGAGAAATGAGATTGTCAGTAGGAGAAGACAGGAATTGGTTGAACCTCTGATCCTTGGCAGAGTTAGATTCCCAGAGGATCTCAGGAGAATTTGAAATATAAAATATTCACTATTCCGTGCTTTTTTGAAAGAATGGTCAGCTGATGTAGGGCGTCATCAGCATCTCCAGTCTGCGCATTTTTGTTCTTTCTCCTTTTATTATTACCCCAAATACTTTCAATGAGATTTCTATACTCTGATTCCTGAATTTCTGTGCATGTGTATTTTTCTCTACTCTTTTTGTTGGATTTTTTTCCTTTTGAAACCTTCCAGTACTATGTGCCAGTCGTGAATATCCTCCACCATGTTTCTGTAATGCCTATCACATCAAGTTTGTCTTCCTGAGGTAGGATCTCTGGTTCATTTATTTAACTATTCATCTAGTTCTAATTCATTTCCTAAGAGTATAGTGTTTTGGTTAGAGACATTTGAGGTTTTGAAGGGCACCACCTAACTAGCTTCTCTGTTATAGTTTCCTGAAATTCTTGAGTCCCCTCCTGGCTTCCTGCTATTCCCTTTGCATTCAGCTTTCTTGGCCCTAGTTCTTGGGTGCGTATTAGGTTGTGGACTTTTGCCTCCCTCTTTTGTTCTAGTTTAATACCCTCCTGAAGAGATCAACAAGGCACCTGCCAAACATTTCCTTCACTGTCTTCATAAGGTATAGCCCATCTCTTTCCAGAAATAAAGGTAACCATGATGCTCAGTTGCAAAGAATGATTAAAAACTACATGTGCTGCTATTTCTTCATCTTTCTCCCCAAAGCTTCACAATCTCTGGTCATTCTTTAAAGTTCCTTCTGGCTGTGTCATCCATCCCAACATGAATCAAGAGGAAAAAATAATAGGATGGGTTTGAATAACATTGTATAATATAATATTGAATATTATGTCCTCTATATGGTCACCTCGAAGACTATATATGTCCTCCAATGTCATATTGAGCCTGCACACAGCTGCATTGGTTTGCCTTAAGAGGGAATCATACATTTCCACAATATGTGTTTTCTTCTCAGGGAAGCTCAATCCATGGAGACCGAAGTATCTTCTACAATGTTACATGATATCATTTGCTCAGGTGGCTGTTGATCATTATCTAGCAGGACAGCCTGGAACTGGTTCCTGAATTTCACTGGCAATGAGTGCGCCTGATTCACTTGCTTCCACATGTTTTCCTCTGCTAAAGTCAGTTTTTCCTATTTGGTGGTGTTCTCTTTATTTCTCTGCCTCTTCTTGAGTATTTCAGCTGTCCTGTCCACAAACTTCTTATCTTCATGGTGCATTGTGGAGTAGGAACTCTCTCCCCAGTCCCCTTCCCTTTCTCTTCCAATAAGCTTGTATTTGTAGCCAATGTAGTTTGGATCCTGTTCAAGCAGAAAACAAATACTGCACACACGCATCTTGTAGGTTGTGATGATGCTTCCTCACTGTCTATGCTGCTAGCCAAACACACACAGAAATCTACCCTGTTTGCTTTCTGTGTTGTGAACTCCTACAAGCTGCCTCTCTGGGTGAGGACTAGCCTAGATTGGAAAGAGGAGGAAGAAAGGAAAAAGAAGAAAAAAGGGGGGGCGGGAAATCCCTGCCAAACTCCCATTTTTTGGTTCAGCGAATAAAGGCAATAGCTTTTCATTGTGAGAGTGGGATGCCTGTTATAAGCAGATGGGACTGAATATGCAAGTTTTCACTAGGGATACTTAAGCATTTCATTCAGTGCACATTTTTATAGGAACCAAATTTGCAGTTCTCAAAAGTGATGAAGTAGTTATTCTTTGGTTTTCACACTCCCACAAATGTTGAGATAATCATTTGTAGATAAAAGAATTATACAAAAATATGTGTCTTAGGATAAATGCATACAAAAATGTACTCTAACAGAAATCTGTAAAATATTCAGTATATTCAATGGATCTGTTTTAACTGACAGTTTATATCTTAATAATTTGAGTTTTAGCTGTTAAACTTTTTATTTTATTGTTAGCTAATTTGACAATAGCACCTTCAGCACCATATAATAAATAATTTTAATGGGGGGAGGGAATGCAGTGTTGTGATATTTTCAATTGCAAATTTGATTCAGAAACAGGAAGGAACTGTCTTACAAATAAACATATTAAAAAAGATCCAAAATAAATAAATCCCTCTATTCTTCATCTGTACAAATGGTCAGATTTGGATTCTGGTTCCCAATTTTGTATTTTAGTACATTCCTCTTCTATTAATGATCACCCTCCCTCAAATAAATGTGCTATATTCCATGACATTTTGTAAGGTCCCTCAACCTCCAATGTTGTTTTTTTTAACGTGTATGGGAGCTGCACAAAGGACAAGGGAACATGACAATTGCAGTATGTGGAAAGAGTTGCATTCACACAATTCAGGATCTAGTCCTATGAAATGGAAAATCCATTTATCCCAGAAGCTATTCCACCACTGACCCCCTGATTTGAAACCTACCAGCTGCCAATTAGTTTTGGACTTCCAGCAGGAGCCTCTTTTCCTCTCAAAATCATATTGCAAAAACCAGAATCTGTTGCTACACTAATAAATCGCCTCTCCTCTCTTCTAAGAATGTGGTGATTCCATGAAACAAACAACTGAACACTAAGAATGAAATGTGTAGTATTTAAGATATTAAATGGGAGCTGGGGTATGAAACACAACTCTACAAAAGGGCACTCAGTCTCACATAGAAATTCACCTTGAGATAGCTTGGATTGTGATTAAGCTTTTCTGTGTATTTCATTAAAAGAATTCTGCATTCCTGGCTACCTGTAAAAATGCTGTAGGTCATTCCTATTTCCAGATGGATGACAGACACTTAATTACTGCTGACTACAATCTAGCACATGACCTTTTAAAAAGAAAATAGTTGTTGAGAATTTTCTGAAAACCCCCTTGAAGACTACAGCCCAACATCTCCATTTCCATGAAAGTAATTCAGCCCTTGCAAATCAAGAATTATGTTACTCTCTTAAATGGGTGGATTTTCCTACAGAACCTATTGTCTCTCATATGGCATGTTGTCTATAATTATATAGAAAGGCTGTTTCCCAGTATTTGTGCACTTTGCAATTATTGCTTCAGCATACAATACAGTGTGAAAGGTTCATTCCTCTATCCAAGAAATCAAATGCTATTACAACCAATAGAGTTGACTTCCAAGAAAATGTGCTGAAGCTTGAACTGTCAGTTTCATAGTTACAGCCTTTAGAATATAGTCACTCCAAAAGAGACAAATAAAGCTTACTGTAGTGCTTTCAAGTGAATAGAAAGAAAATACGGTAAGCTGTTTCCATGAGTCATTGCTGGTTATCATTATCATTATTCTTTCTGTTCCTTCTCTTTCTGATGAGATCAAGGTAGCAATCATGATGTCTCCTCCTCTTGCTTCCCCTTGGTCAATTTTAGCTCAACAGTCCTCTAAAATTGATTTGTTGAGAAGCAATGATTGGCCCAACATCACCTGTGGGTAAGATGGATTAGAACCTGGAAACACCTATATACCAGACTTCTTCCTCCTTACACATTTCAGAATAAAAATGCCTCTATTGTTTGTTTGTTTTTCTCCTTAAAACCCCAAATTTACTGCTATCATCTTCACTTTGGAAGAGATATTTTAGAAAAACATTTCCTTTCTAGATCACAGTAATATGTTAGTGGACACGGATGACAGAGGTAAACAGAGGTGAAAAGTTTCTTTTGAAAACAAAAGAATACTAAAGAGAGTCCAGACAGGGCAATCTTGAGTTTTTTCTTCACCCCTTCCTGTCTGTCTGGGCTAAGCTGATGTTTCCATAATGGTCATTGAATTCTTTCTTCAATACCATCTCTGCACTCTTTTAGATTTGTATTACAAAGTAGGCAGAAGCACAGCCCTATTCACAGCTATTTTCACTTCTTTCAACAAACGTTTGTTCCTCACAACAAACTCCATGCTATCCACTACTTTTCTAGCAGCCTTTGTATGTCTTAAAAATTTCTATCCATTCTCCTTCTATCCATTTTTAGGAAACATTCTACCAAAGTAAACAGCTACATCAACTTGCTCTAGTTCTTCATCATTTCTGTATTACTTGTAATAGTTTACTCCATTTCCCCTATCAAACACAATCACCTTGATCTTTGAAAAATTAATTTTCAGATCCATACTCCTCATTGCATTATACAGTCTATTTCACATATGCTGCAAATCATTTTTCAGCCAATAACATGGCATCATCTAAATTCAAAAGTGCACATATGTTTGCATCCCCTAACAACACATTTCTAATGACACAAGCATTCCTTATATATTTACTTATAAATACATTTAACAGTCAGGTAGACATCACACTTTCATGTTGTAATCCCTGTTAAATGTTGAACAAAGATCTAAGCATTCAATTTATTCTCAAGAAAGTTTTCTTTGTATCATATACCACTCTTATTGCATTCAGCAACCACATTAGTGCAAAACATTCCATTATTCAAGCCTATTAATTTTAACACATGCTTTCTCTAAATCATCAAACATAGAAAAAAAATCTTTCTTACGTTGATACATTTCTGAATAGCTTGCTGAAATGCAAAATCTGCCTGCATGTTCCTTGCCTGGCTTATAGCCACACAGCATTTCCCAGATTTTGCTCACTGTCACATTGTACCTTTTTTCTCAGAATGCTGCCAAACATCATTGACATTACATTTAACAAAATAATCTCCCTATAGTTTTTGCATTAATTCCTTCAATCTTTTTCTTTGTACAGGGAAACAATGATGCAACAAATTACATTCAACAAATCCTACACCATAAGTAAAACTACATTCATATTGTAATATTTTTCTGGTTACAACATCTATACCTATGGTATTGCCATTTTTCAAATTTTCATAGCATTTAGTGTGTCCATTTCAGTTTATTTTGTCTACAGAAAAATTCATAGCATTTCAATTCACTCCTTAGCATTCTCACACAATTCTTTTCAACATTCCCTGACTTCACTTCTATTTTCATTCTGCTGGAGGCTTCTTGTTTAGCCCTTTCACTTGCTTCTACAACTTTTTTAAAATTTCCATCAGAATTGCTCTACACTTTCCCTTGGCTTTATAAATCATAGCTGTTCCTTGCAGAATAGCAGAATAATATTGGGGAGGGCTGGATCTCATTCATTCAAAATGTTGATAATGGTTCTTCCATTATCACCATTCACTGCAATGTAACGTGAAACTATCACCAACCTATGGATTCCTACTGTCATATGCACCCATAATAATGACATCAATTCATATTTTCAGACATACATTTTAGCCTTTTAATTCATCATTAAATGGCACATTCGCTTTCCTGGATCTATTCATCAGCACTACCCCACAAGATGAGACCACCCTCACTAAGTTATATTACATCCTTCTTCTTTCTTTTAGTTTCACAGGAACACAGTGTCTTAATCTTTCTTCCTTTCCTGTCAAGTTCAGCCCAAGAAGAACAGCGAGACAGTCCAGAACAGTTTAGCTCCTTTATTAGCTTACATCTAATAGACAGAATCTTGCCAGACTAAATCTATACCACAACAACAGTAACTATAACCATGAGGCCCTAGGGAGGAGCCAGTCTAATTCTCTTGGCTTTCCCACACTCTGGCTAGGGACTGAGGAGGTGCTTCCCTTGGAATGTGTCTCCCCCCTCCTGGCAACCTTGAAGCTCCATTCGAGAACCTTCCCCACTCATGCCTTCCATCACCTTTCCTTTCCTTTCCTTTCCTTCATTAGATCATGCTGTTTATAATTTACTGACACCATCATGGCTTTTAGTTAATTGAGGCTTTAACATAAAGCATTTTAGTAAAGTAGGGGAGGTGTGGAGTAGGTTACCATCCTTAGTCATACCCATGTCACATGCAGAATTCCTGGCTAACAGAAGAAACAGTAAAGTTCAGTTTTAGCATATTTTGGTCAGTATGCCAAGCACCACTTTAGCCCAGTCTTACTCAAAGCATCCTCATGTGATTCTATGCAAGCTAGATTCTCTAAAGACTATCTTGCAAGTCAATATACTGTTGCCTTCATCTCACCAATTTGAAAATATATGAAGTCTGCTTTTACACTCCGGATTCAGTATCCATGTATGTCCATGTATGCTTGCTTAATTACTGTTATAGAAAGTGAATGTGGAAATGTATCAATATACTTGATTTTAAAGAGGGGGAAATGAAGGAGTTGCTTACATTTATACTTAATTAAATATACTTCTCCCTGACTTCAATTCTTTGCCACCACCTTTTTCTTTTACACAAAAATTCATCATCCTATCTGCTTGAAAACCAATCAGCCATTCTGCCTGAAGCTTGCCACAAATATTTCTCCCTATAGAAACATTTTTGCTACAAAACATTATAAATACTTTATTTATAACATCAGAATTTAAAAATGTATTGACTGTAAACCTTGGCATCAAATTTCTGTGAAATTTGGAAGCAATCTGGCTTTTCTGTAAGCTTTTAGTTGTTCTGGGGAAAAGCAAAAAACTATGGACACTTTATAAAACTGGGTAGCTCAAAAATTCCTGCATCAGTTTTTGTGAAATGTGGCACTTTTCCTCCACTTACATTTTTTCTGAAAATATGACCATGTTTTAATGATAAAACTACCAGATTTATGCAACTACCTTTCAAAGCCCAGAGCCAAGAAACTGGCTATGAAATGGGTTGGGTGTTCACTATGATAGCCTGACTTGCTTTTAACATCTTGGCTTCACATTAATAACTGCACTCTGAATTGGGCCTAGAAACATAATAATAACCAGCACATCTGATATAAGATTCCAGTTCTGAATTCAGATCTACAGCCAACACCAGCAGGTGAGTAGCTGCGTTTATTAGCTCGTGTAGTCCCAGACAGCAACATAACAGTGGCATTAATTGAGGAAGAATTCAAATCATAGCTAATGGTGGATATATCTGGCTGCTATAAATTTTAGTCAATACTATAAGAAAAACTCTTATTTTAAGCAGATGGATGAAAACCTTTTTACCTTTACCTTTCCAGATTCTAAGGCAGTTACCAACATATATAAAAATGATGGCATAATAAACGTCTACAATATAACTTAGAATAAATAAAACCAAACCAATATATGAATTCATTGACAGAATTAAGAAGAATTAAAAGGTTAGTGGAGATAAAGTTATTTTCATTTATCAGCCTAGCACTGGGCAATTGGCAAATGAATCAGTAAGAAGGAAATCCAAGATAATGTATCACAACCGAAAAAAGCCCTGCTCCATACTGCCATCCAGTGCTAAAAATTAGTTTAAATCTGGTGCGTTTAGTGTGCCATTTGTGTTTGATCAATTTTTCTATGAACAATGTAGCTGTAACTTTTTTCCAATATGCACATGATGCACATTTTATACAACCAGGCCTGAAGCCAAGTACTGTAGGTATAACTAAGGAAAGCTTACCTGGCCTTTTTCTGATAACCTACAATATACGGGCAGCAGAGAAACTCTAAGAAAGTAGGGCTCCCCAGCATCACCCCCTCCTTCTGGCTGCAGACCCACATGCAGATATCATTAATATACATTTTTTCTATGCAATTTTTTCAAATATATACTTTGGTATATGCAATCTTTGAACCAAGAAACAGTTTGACTGCAGTCTGTCTTTGGAAATTATGTGCCTATTCATGCTGTGGCAGGTTCCATTTTGGCAAATCATTCCGTGTTTGCTTGGAAATAAATCTTGGAGGGATTTCTCTTACATCAGATTTACCATACTTCAGAAGGCCTTCCATTTTATATTTCTTATGAAATTTCAGATTGGCACAGGAGATGGGTGATGGAAGCAGAGCCCTTCTTTCTTGTGCTCTCAATTCTTCTTCAAACTTCAGAAAAATCTTCTGATCTGAAGTAATGGAAATATCATTTAGAATGGGAAGTCTATCCAACCGTACCTTCATATTGGTCATATATACTACTACCGTGTTCACCAGATGCAAAGGCCTTATACACTTAATCTTCAATTTAGGATTACTAATATGGCTATATGGTACTTTGGATTTAATTCCTAAAAGGTGCTTCAGAGAATACAAGAATATGAATGTGGTGCCCCCAACTCTTTAAAGCAGCCACATCATTGTAAATGGAGCGAGAGCCAAGTTAGCCTTCTCTGAGTTAATAAGCACCATATTAAGAGAGGGAATCCCCTTTACAATCAGTTAACATGCCCTTCAAATAATTCTCCTGTAATATGAAAGCTGCTACTGTATAGCAAATAAAAGCCACACCATCTGATCACAAAAATACCACTTCATCATCAGAATTGAGATGCTAGGAGCTCTTTACCTTGAGGATCTCTCCCCACTTAGATGGCTGTAAGGGGAATGCAAGTAATAAGATTAATAAATGCCAGTTGAAATCCTCTGCTGTTTCAGCATAAAAGCCCTAGTAAAAGGAAATCAAGTGACAGAGGAAAAGATTCCTCTGGAATCTTTGGATAGGATGGATAGATTCAGATTAAGTTTTCTTACCTGGACTTCTGAGTGTTGGCCTGCTGCTTGACTATATTCTGTACTCATCTAAGTTCTGCTTTCTAACTGTACGGTAACTGCTTCTGCTGTATCAGACCCTGGGCAGACTATTATCTCTCTTGGCTGATTTTCCTCTGTTGTGGGTGTCTCTTGCCTTCCTAACTTTGGCTTGTAGAATACATTCCATACTTGCAACCCCATTATACAGGATAACCCTATTCTATATAAATTTTCAAACCCTTTTTATTTAAAGCATGTAAGAATGTGTGTCCTATTCATAAAAGTGGGGTGTTTTTAAAATATTCTTTAGAATTGGAGCATATAAATTTAATAAAATTATTATTATTATTATTATTATTATTATTATTATTATTATTATTGTTTCATGGTAGTTTGCCAACAATTTCAAATGCTGATGAAGGATTTGGGTATGGTATCTTAAGTTATTGAGTTTGTCCCATTGTATTCTGTATTTCCAGCAAATCTTGCCTGAAAATATATATGCATGTCATTATGCAAATGACGTAACTGTCTTGAATGAGTTCTAATAAATTGTTTTCTAATGCATTAGGACTTTTCAAGGGGAACATGGACCCTTTTTTATAGCCATCATTGAAAGATTTCCTGTATTTTTCTTGAAGACTACAGGAATTCTTCTATTATCAGTTCATTTGGACATACTGCATTGAGCAAATCAGTAAAATAAAAGTATCTCTTTGTTAAAACAGTTATTTTCTAGCAACTCTAGTCTCTAAACTTCATTTTCAAAAATACCACTTCTATTGTTGAAAATTTAATTTAATCCCAATTTAAATTAAATTGGGATAGCATATGGACAAAGTCGTTTAGAGAAACAGATACGATACATCCTGTACAGATTCTGCTTTTCCTGTTAGACTGATAAAAATTGTACACAACCAATCTCCTGCATTATGTATTGAGCAATGTTAACTGATCTATGGTGTGTTTTTCTGCAGTAATACTGTTAGTGGAAAAATTACATTGGCATAGCAATAACCTTGTGATATAACACAAGAGGGGAAATGGAAACGAATTTCTGAACAGAGAGAGAGAGCAGAGGAGCTTTATACCAAAATCCCGTGTTAACTGATGGTTTGGTCTGGACCCTGGCGATAACATAAGTTAACTCCAATTCAATGTAAACAGATAATCGAACTCTAAATACTCTTGTCTGAAGTACCTAGGTTAGTTGCCCAATTCCAAGCCAACACAACCACAGGCAACATCTGCTGGGAATGTGGAGAGCTGCAATTCCAACCCATTTGAAAGGCAGCAACTATTCCATAGTCACAACATGTAAGATTCCATTTCTTCCTAGAGCCAGTCACAAAGCACCAGCAGGGCCCAATGGTTACTTAGAAATACAGATTCTCCTTGTTCAGCCACCTGACATGGAGCTACATCCCCTCTATTGAGAAAATGAGGAGCACCCAAGTGTGGACTTGTGGGATGAGACATTTGTTTTCCCCCTTAAACTAGGACGCATTCAAGTATTACGTGATACAATCTCAGCAGCAGGATGGCATATCATTTAGGACGGCTAGTTCTGCAATTTTCCTTTTTCCAATGTTAGGCCATTTTACAGGAGGTGAAATCGCTGCCTGCACAAGGAATTTATGCTGTCATTTTCTGTGCACCACAACTAGTTGAGAAGTAGCTGGAACAAGAATATTTCTCCCGTAGAAGAAATTAAGAAAATGCATTTCTGATCCCTTATTCCTTTGCCAGGCTAGATATTTTTTAATGCTGTGAAATCAACAGGGTTCCTTTAATTGGGCCTAGTACAGTGTTATTTGAAATGTCTGGGGACTGACTGAATCAGCTAGTGGTACTAATAGAGTTAAATTGGTTTCAAAATACCAACAGGAAGCACTTACAGAAAAACACATCAGCCAAAATATTAGCCAATTCTATAGCACCTGAAACTTTAATAAGAGATTTTAGACAGATGCTTAGGAGGAATTTAGAGGATTGCTATGAAGACAACACAAGAAGAGTGGAAAGTCAAGGTCACTGTGAACTGTTCATGTCATGGGTTTATTTAGATTTTCTGTAGGTTTTGATGAGAGCAAATTTCAACTGTCACAGCAAATAGGACTATTCTGCTTCTGCTATAGCACTTCTCAACTCCACACAGGTAAATTGCTATTATATTTAAGAGGCTGCAACATACATACAATATACACGCACACAGCATTATATGTATTTTCTGTGATATACTAGTCTGTCAGCAGCTACTATGACATAATTTGAAATTTCTAGCCCTGTTGTAAGAAAAGCTCCTAAGTGATTTTTGCTCTCCCCTACCCCAGTGCATAGTGAATCCAAGAATTAGACAAGTGTGTGTGTGTGTGTTTATTTTAAGTTTCTCTAATGTTAGCAGAGTGTCCTAATCAGTCCCTAGAATAACAAATTTATCCTTTGCCATATTGGCAAAAATCAAAAACAGAATACAATTTGGTTCCAATATCATATTTTAAGTGAAAAAAATCTGATTATCCCTCAATGTATTGCAGTAATTTTTACACACGAATTTAATTTCACAGGGTACATAATATTACTCATTTTTCTGAATCACTTTTAGTTCTAATCAAGTTAGAATTTAAATAGGCTTTTTTTCTGAACAGATGCCTAGGATTAATAAATTAGTACTTAATTTACTGTTCAGTAGTTCTGTGGAAGATTAAAAGTGTTATTTCAAGATTCAAATAAAATATATTAATATTGGTAGTATATCAGCGAATGGCTACATTAAGCTCATAACATATATTCTAGGTATGGTCAGAAGCTATTATACGCTTGAAACTGTAGTTAAACAGTTCAGAAATATATATTGTCCTGGGTGATGCTCATGACAACATTAGATTGCATAACAGTAACATCTGTTAAGTAACTAATTCCCATCTTGTTTTGGGGTGGGGGTGGGGATATATACATTATGCAATGCAGTAGCTGTTATTTGATGTCTACCAAACATAACATTTTGCTTGACTCCAATTTAAGGCTTACTGCAGCTCAGACCAATTTGGAAGCTTCCTGATTCAACTCGGGGTCTGAATGCAAATCTAAGCTTAGAAATTCAGGTATCTGTCCTTGTTATATGTTGTCATTGGAACCCAGCATCCCTTTCCCTCCTCCCCCTACCACCCAAATGAAAGAATTACAGGTGAAACTCGAAAAATTAGAATATCGTGCAAATGTTCATTTATGTCAGTATGGCAACTCAAAAGGTGAAACCAATATACGAGATAGACGCATTACATGCAAAGCGAGATATGTCAAGCCTTACTTTGGTATAATTGTGATGATTATGGCGTACAGCTTATGAAAACCCCAAATTCACAATCTCAGAAAATTAGAATAGCGTGAAAAGGTTCAATATTCTAGGCTCAAAGTGTCCCCCTCTAATCAGCTAATGAATCCATAACACCTGCAAAGGGTTCCTGAGCCTTTCAATGGTCTCTCAGGCTGGTTCAGTAGGAATCACAAGCATGGGAAAGACTGCTGACCTGACAGTTGTGCAGAAAACCATCACTGACACCCTCCATAAGGAGGGAAAGTCCCAAAGGTAATTGCAAAAGAAGTTGGATGTTCCCAAAGTGCTGTATCAAAGCACATCAATAGAAGGTTATGTGGAAGGGAAAAGTGTGGTAGAAAAAGGTGCACAAGCAGCAGGGATGACCGCATGTCAGAATCCTCGCAAGATTTTATAGTAGATTATTATATGGCTAGTTTAAAAAAAATGATTTTTTCTACATGCTGCGGTTCTGCCATTGGAAAAGGGGAGGGGGAGTAGGAAGGAGAGACCGTTTGATGCAGATGGTTTCTTATCACAAGCCCTGGAATGTTCAAGGCCATGCCAGCAAGGGAATCAGAAGACAAGAACTAAGGGCGAAGAAAGGGGGGGAAAAGAAAGAAAAGCAGTTTTTGGCGCGCTTTTATTCAGTCTCAGCAATGCTTTGGATCTGTACACTTATTCTTAATAAATGAACTTTCTTTTGAATCAATATTGGTTGCAAGGAGAGTTACTGGTTTTAAGATCAACAAGTGGCAGTTCGTTACATTTTGCTGAGACTCCCTGTACAGACTTCTACCAGGGACATTACCCTGAGGGGAGTCACAAGCCTCACGTTAACCGGGACCAACCGAGCAACGGGATGGCTGATGATGTTATTGAGGAAGAAGAAGAAAGAAAAGTCCCTCCTCCATTGGAAGTAAAGGTGATAACCCAGGGGGAGCCAGTGCAATCATCACGCCCAGACCGGACGGGGATGAAAGCAACGGGGACGAAAGGACGGGCTCCTTCGTTGAAAGATCGCTTGGGGAAGTTGGAAGGGCAGATGGGGTCCATATCCGATGATATGCGAGCTATAAAGGCAGCCATGGACCAACTGCTTGGAAGGGGATCTACACCTCCCGCACGAGAAGCGGCCGCCACACCAGGAGGCACGGAGGTGGCAGAGCAGTCAGCCGAAGATGAGACTTCCAGCGAGGAGGAGGAGGATATCACACCTAGCAGAGCCAAGAAGAGCCCGATGCAGCAGCGGGGCATCTCCATGAAATTCGGGGGAGATGCTGAGCAGCTGGCTTGCTTTATCACCCAGGTCCGGATCTACATGGAGGGCTACGGGGGTCTGTTCCGCAGCGAGGAGGAGAAGGTTTCCTATGTGTCCAGTTTTTTTGAAGGTATGGCTGCGGAATGGGTGGTTGGCCTACATAGGGCGAAGGACCGGGCTTTAAGAAAATTGGAGGATTTCATGGCGGCTCTCTGCGCGCGCTTTGAAGACCCGTGTGTGGCGCTCAAAGCACGACGCGACCTGGAAAGGCTGAAGCAGGGGTCCAAGTCGGTATCAGAGTACGCCTATGAATTTCGGGGCTTGGCTCAAAGGCTGCCTCACGTGCCGGAGGAGCTGCTGATTGAGTTTTTCCAGAGAGGCTTGCAACCCGAATTGCTGCAGCGCGTGCTGTGCCGGGGTTTCCCCAAAACCTTTAATGAATGGGTCGCTATGGCCGGCGAAGTGGAGGAGCAATGGCGTACCATTGAAGCAAGAACCCGACTTCCGCCCTTACCCGGTGCAAAGAAGGCGGCGCCCAAAGCGAAGACCAGCGCTCCGAAGAGTAGCGGGGGCCGGCGCGTCTGTTTCAACTGCGGGGAGCCGGGGCATTTTGCCGCTGCGTGCCCTAAAGCGAAGACGGAGCAGGAAGGCAAGAAGACGGAACGGAAGGGGCCGAAGTCTTCAAAGCCCGGCAGGAAGGAATCAGCGGCAGCAGGCAGCGAGACGGGAGCTAGAGCGGCAGCACGCGGCGGTGGCAAAACCCGGAAGTTGTCAGCTCCGCTCTCTCTCCGACAGGCGGCTGCTCTTCCAGAGAAAGAAAGCAGCTCACGGGAGGACTCGGAGAGCGAAGAGATGGGGGTGAGTCCCATTAAAATTTGGGTGGAACTAAGGGTGGTGAGGACTAATCGGAGGGCAGAGATACGGGCGCTGATAGACTCTGGCTGCTCCCGAAATCTGATTAACCCCGCCCTTGCCCGGGGTTTGGGACTGCGCTTAAAGAGACTCAAAACCCCTGTGGTTTTTACCCAGCTGGACGGATCGCCAGCGGGGGGGGGGGCGGTGGAGTATCGTACAGAAGAGCTTGAACTAACTATGGGGGACCATAGAGAGACTATTAAATTCCTAGTGACTCCCATGGCATGCAACCCACTGCTTCTGGGCATGAACTGGTTAAAAAGGAAAAACCCAGAAGTGAACTGGGAGGAGAAGATCTTGCGTTTCCCGAAGGAGGGGGGAGTGGAAGTTGAAGGAATTACCGAAACGTTGTCAGATGAAGAGATGGGTGCTGTGAGTGGGGAAAAGGCAGTGGAAGCTGCAATCCAGATTCCCAAGGAATACCGCGACCTGCAGGAGGTGTTTAGCGAAAGGGAGTCAGATCAGCTACCCCCCCATCGTGCCAGTGACTGTGCCATAGAGATTGAGCCGGGGGCTAAATTTCCAAGGAAGAAAATGTATCCAATGACACCCAAAGAGTTGGAAGCATTGCGGGAGTTCATTGACAAGAATCTAAAGAGGGGCTTTATTGTACCTACGCATTCTCAAATTGCTGCACCGGTGCTATTTAGGGAAAAGAAGGATGGCTCCCTACGTTTGTGCACGGATTATAGAGGGCTAAATGCCATTTCTGCTGACAACAGGTACCCACTCCCCTTAATGAAAGACCTGTTGGCACATTTATCCAAAGGGAAAATTTTCACCAAGCTGGATTTAAGGGAGGCGTACTTCAGGGTGCGAATACGTGAAGGAGACCAATGGAAGTCCGCCTTTAACACGCCTCTGGGGTGCTTCCGTTATGAAATAATGCCGTTCGGATTAAAAGGAGCGGCGGGGCTATTCATGCAACTTATAAATGAGGTGTTACAAGAGTATTTATACCAGGGGGTGTTGGTTTATCTGGACGATATCCTGATTTACACTGAAACCATGGAGCAACATGTGCAATTAGTCAGGAAGGTGCTAAAAAAGCTACTGGAAGCTCAGTTGTATGCCAAGCTCTCCAAATGTGAATTTCATAAACAGCAAATTGACTATTTAGGATATAGAATTTCGCATCAGGGAATTGAAATGGACCCAGCAAAGGTGAGGGACGTTACAGGTTGGGAGGCTCCCAAAACCAGGCGTCAGCTTCAAAGTTTCCTGGGCTTTGCTAACTTCTATCGGCAGTTTATACCCAACTTTGCCCAAGTAGCACTCCCACTTACCGATTTGTTGAAAACCAAGGGCAAGGACAAGGCGAAGGCATCAAAACCTGGAGCCCCCTTAGCCTGGACTAAGGAGTGCCAGGAGGCGTTTCAAAGTTTAAAGCGTCTGTTTACGGCTGAACCAATCTTAAAACACCCTGATCCAGAACAGCCATTTGTCATACAGGCAGATGCTTCGGACGTAGCAGTGGGAGCTGTGTTGTTGCAGAAGGGGGCAGTGGGGGAACTGTTTCCTTGTGCATACATATCCCGGAAATTTTCAGAGACTGAGAGACGCTGGTTGGTGTGGGAAAAGGAAGCGTTCGCAGTACGCTGGGCATTAGTTTGTTGGAGGCATTTGTTAGAGGGGTCACCCCATCCATTTGAAATTTGGACTGATCACAAGAATCTAGAGGCTTTGACTGCACCGAGGAAACTGTCACCAAAGCAAATGAGATGGGCACAATATTTTCATCGATTTAACTTCTCCCTGAAGTATATTCCTGGGGGAAAAAATTTTCTGGCAGATGCTCTGTCTCGGTTGCCTCAACACAATAGCAAACGGGAGGAAGTAGTCGCTCCAGTAATTCCATGTACCCAAGCAGCCCTAAGAGTGGTCACTAGAGCTCAGAAAAAAAAGGGTGAAGGACAACCAGAAGGAGAGTTATTGGTAAAATTAAATGCCCAGATTGCTCAGGATGAGTGGTTCAAAAGCAACAGCCAGTTGCTAGTAAACAAACAAGGGGCATGGTGGTGGCAAGACAAGCTATATGTCCCTGCAGATGCTAGAAAGTGGGTTTTGCAAAGAAGTCACGACAGCAAAACAGCTGGGCACTTTGGTTTTGTGAAAACATTACATCTGATCAGACGTCAATTTTGGTGGCCAACAATGAGAAAAGATGTAGGGGAATATGTAGCCACATGCCCCACGTGTGCTATGGCCAAAAAGAGAGGGGGCAAACCAATGGGGCTTCTACAGACAGTAGCAAACCCTGTAGCTCCTTGGAAGCAAATAAGCATGGATTTTATTGTAGACCTGCCTGAAAGCAACAAAAAGACTGTTATTTGGGTAGTTACAGACCTTTTTTCCAAACAAGCACATTTTGTGGCATGCCAAGCCATTCCATCAGCACCCAAATTGGCTAAATTATTCATACAACATGTCTACCGAGCTCATGGGGTCCCAGAACGGATAATTTCGGATCGCGGGGTCCAGTTTACTGCCAAATTCTGGAGAGCGTTCCTAAAACTACTGGGGGCATCGCAAGGCTTGAGTTCGGGTTACCACCCCCAGACAGCGGGATCATGTGAACGTCTGAACTCAGTATTGGAACAATATTTGAGATGTTTCATTAACTACCAACAAGACAATTGGGATGAACTGTTACCATTCGCTGAAGTAGCTTATAATAATGCAGTGCACCAAAGCACTGGTCTCACCCCTTTTAAAATAGCTACAGGACAAGACTTTGTACCCATCCCAGAACTGCCTAAGCAGACCACTCAAGTCGCTTCGGTTGATGAGTGGATCCAGCAGATGACACAAGTGTGGCCTCAGATTGCTGCCTCGTTGCAGGAGGCCAGAGCTACATACAAGAAATTTGCAGATGCTAAGAGAACACCAGAAAAAGACTGGAAAGTAGGAGATAAGGTTCTTTTATCTACTAAACATCTTAAATCATTACAACCTTCCAGAAAGCTCGCTCCAAGATTCATAGGGCCTTTTGTCATCGATAAAGTAATTAATCCAGTTTCACTACGATTACAGATGCCTGCCACCTTTAAAAAAATCCATCCAGTATTCCACTGCGACCTGCTTAAACCATATAAGGAGTCTTCTCAGTGGCATCCCTCTCCAGTACCTCCTAAACCATTGATGGTTGAAGGAGAACAACATTTTGAAGTTAAAGAAATACTGGACAGCAGAAAGCACAGGGGGGGGGTTCAATTTTTAATTCAGTGGAAACATTTTCCCAAGTCAATGGCTGAATGGGTTGACAAGAAACATGTAAAGGCCCCACGTTTAGTTAAAAAATTTTATGATGCTTATCCTACAAAGCCTTAACAATTAGATTGGTTATTGTATTATGTGTATCTTTGCTTTTCCTTTTAGAGTGAAGAAGAGGAATCATCTGACTGACATCCTTTTCTGTGGAGGGGCAGTATGTCAGAATCCTCGCAAGATTTTATAGTAGATTATTATATGGCTAGTTTAAAAAAAATGATTTTTTCTACATGCTGCGGTTCTGCCATTGGAAAAGGGGAGGGGGAGTAGGAAGGAGAGACCGTTTGATGCAGATGGTTTCTTATCACAAGCCCTGGAATGTTCAAGGCCATGCCAGCAAGGGAATCAGAAGACAAGAACTAAGGGCGAAGAAAGGGGGGGAAAAGAAAGAAAAGCAGTTTTTGGCGCGCTTTTATTCAGTCTCAGCAATGCTTTGGATCTGTACACTTATTCTTAATAAATGAACTTTCTTTTGAATCAATATTGGTTGCAAGGAGAGTTACTGGTTTTAAGATCAACAAGTGGCAGTTCGTTACACCGCAGCCTGGAGAGGATTGTCAGGAAAAGGCCATTCAAAAGTGTTGGGGACTTTCACAAGGAGTGGACTGAGGCTGGAGTTAGTGCATCAAGAGCCACCACACACAGACGGATCCTGGACATGGGCTTCAAATGTCGTATTCCTCTTGTCAAGCCGCTCCTGAACAACAAACAATGTCAGAAGCGTCTTACCTGGGCTACAGAAAAAAAGAACTGGTCTGTTGCCCAGTGGTCCAAAGTCCTCTTTTTTGATGACAGCAACTTTTGCATCTCATTTGGGAACCAAGGACCCAGAGTCTGAAGGAAGAATGGAGAGGCACACAATGCACGATGCTTGAAGTCCAGTGTGAAGTTTCCACAGTCTGTGTTGATCTGGGGAGTCATGTCATCTGCTGGTGTTGGTCCACTGTGCTTCATTAAGTCCAGGGTCAACGCAGCCATCTACCAGGAGATTTTGGAGCACTTCATGCTTCCTTCCGCAGACAAGCTTTATGGGGATGCTGACTTCATTTTCCAGCAGGACGTGGCACCTGCCCACACTGCCAAAAGTACCAAAACCTGGTTCAATGACCAGGGGATTACTGTGCTTGATTGGCTAGCAAACTCACCTGACCTGAACCCCATAGAGAATCTATGGGGCATTGCCAAGAGAAAGATGAGGGACATGAGACCGAACAATGCAGCGGAGCTGAAGGCTGCTATTGAAGCATCCTGGTCTTCCATAACACCTCAGCAGTGCCACAGGCTGATAGCATCCATGCCACGCCGCATTGCGGCAGTCATTGCTGCAAAAGGGGCCCAAACCAAGTACTGAGTACATATGCATGCTTATACTTTGCAGAGGTCCGATATTGTTCTATTTCCAATCCTTGTGTGATTGATGTCATGTAGTATTCTAATTTTCTGAGATTGTGAATTTGGGGGTTTCATAAGCTGTACGCCATAATCATCACAATTATACCAAAGTAAGGCTTGACATATCTTGCTTTGCATGTAATGCGTCTATTTCATATATTGGTTTCACCTTTTGAGTTGCCATACTGACATAAATGAACATTTGCACGATATTCAAATTTTTCGAGTTTCACCTGTAGATGAAAGCTGCAGGAACAATAGGAGAAGTGGATTGAGCTAAATTTCAGGTAAATTTAGGAGTTTTTGCAAGAAGCACTTTTACATGTTGATATGTGTTGTTACACATTTAAAGAGAAAGGCTTCGTTTTCTGCTAAACTGGTGCCAAATCACATATGATAGGGATGAATAATGGATGTGAACTGCTATGCATTTGTTGAGGCGGAAAGACTTGAACACTGAATATGGCCAAACAAATACCCAATGCTGCATACCTCCGTCTCACACACTCTCCAGAAGCTCTTTTACCTTCCGTAGGACAGCTGGATGATCTATTGCTTTAGCATCCTCTCACAAATTACTGTAATTAGAAACCCTTGATAATACCTTTAACAATGACCAAAAGCTAGAGCTTCAAATCACAAAGCTACACCTGCTCGCTCCACCCAGTGTTTTTCTTACAGGGGAGAAATACATCAATGTTTGTAGGCTACTGGCTGGCTTCATATAAGCCAGGATTTTAAAACTCTGATTAAACAAGGTAGAGCAGTTTAGTTCACACATAATATTAAACCAAAATAGACATAACCCAAAAGCAAAAAAGTCACATGTTACTTATAAACCAGACAACTAGACCACTAGTTTTCTTCTCTGGCTGGATTCACACATCATGCTAAATTACAGTGTAATTTGTTTGTTTGGGCTTAGCAAATGCACCCATTTCTGAAAGGTTCAGCAAATCAATTAAGAAGTAGCAGGTTCAGATCCAGTTCTCTTTTGCCCAGTTTATTTCTGGATTCAAGACTGGCTGAATTCGAAGTGTCTCCTTAGCAGCTTCCTTTAAATACAGGCATACACACAGAGAGGGACTATAGTTCACCAAGACTGAGAAAAAGCCTTTGGCAACATGTATTCAGGGAAAGAGGTGCTCCAGCAATGATGTTTGGATGAGAATAGCTACATTAAAAATCACTCATGGAGCCTAGAGACAATGATTGTTTTAAGCAGGGTAAAGATTCTTAACTGAGGATTTTATGGTGGATCTCCAATTCCTCTCTCTTACATTACCTGTATTTTGGAATTCTTTATTATAGGTTGCTTAGTCAAAAAAAAAAAAAGAAGAAGAAGAAGCTGGAAATGCTTCACCTGTTCAAATTCTCAGTTATTCAGGCTGCAGGAAGGGATTCATTTTCTAAACTGTTCTGAACATCCATTGCCCTACCCCAGCCTTGACCTGATGGATTTCAGGTGCACAGAAACACAGGAAAAGCAGTATTCCATTTCACTTGTAACCTTGCCTACTTAATTCATTCAAAATAATCTGAGAAATGCATGCTTTTCTCTTCTTCTGAGCACATGAAATGTTCCACAAAAAGTTGCAATGTTCAGCAGTTTCAGCAGAATTTATTTCTCATTCTACTTTATTTGACTTTGTTTTACTTTTGCCAATCTCCAAAAACTAGAAATAAGTCAATTTTCTTTTATAATTATAACTCTTGTGAAATATAGCAAAGCTGGTCCAATACTTGGGGGAAAGGGGGTAAGAGAGACAGCCTGGCACCTTTGTTTCTTTTTACTGGAGAATGAGTTAAACAGTAATTCTAGACTTTTGAAAATAGAATTGTACATTTGGGATGTGCATTCAAGATGGTCCTAACTATGAGGAGGTAATTTAAATATTTTTCTAAGTCTGGTGTCCTATGTTCATTTACTTCAGAGTAAATCCCAATGGAAATGCACAGGATTGTACTATTATTCATCAGAGTTGGGTTTGTCTTTTCTTTTCTTTCTTCCTTTTTTTTTTGGCCTAATAAATTATCCCATAAATTACTTTCATGTACATTTCTCTCTATTAAAAATTCAAATTCTTAACTGTTTCCCAGAGAAACCACAAGATACATAAAATTATAAAGTTGAACACCATATGGAAAAATGTGCAAAGTGCACAAATTGTAAACAATGACTCTGAATTCCTTTTGTGTTAAATTTGAGTAATGTCTTTATAGGAAAAGTAGATTTGGGGCTATTAACATTGCCTTGTGTTGCTTTGCCAAACAGTGACATTTTCTCTGATATGCTTTTCTATTATTATGGTTGGTCACACCATCAGCCAGATGTTTAGACTGGATTTGGCATTTTTATCCACCTATTGAGTCCTTCCCAAGGACCTGGGATAGGCAGATCTTTTATTATTGTTATTGTTATGGTTATTATTTTGGTAGGAATAAATGACATAGGCCAAGGGAAAGCTAGGATGTCCACAGAATCCACATCTGACTCACCATTTTAACTAAATCATGTCTCCTCTTCTATAGCCTTCTAAAATTAGTAACCAAAAATTGGCTAGGTGTATTTATCCCAGTGTACTATATGCAGTACAGTACATAACAAACAAACATAAAAATAGAGACAGACGTGCAAGGAGACCTTGGGTGGAGGAAAAGACAAGAATCATCATAGGAAAGAAAATGTGTTGTTATCATTGCTGCTATTTGTATGAGAAACCAACAGGACACATTTTCTTTACAAAAGAAAAACAGGAGCACATGCTAAGGATCTGACCTCACTTCTAGTGGAAGTATTTAAAACACAGGAAAGATGCAATACTTAACGTTTATCTTTAAAAAGATTCATGTGTGAAAGGTAAAAATGGAATAACTGAATATTAAACTGCAGAGTCAAGGTTCAGTTTTATTCTTCAAAATTATAAAATAGCTGGAGATAGCAGTCATTACAGCAAGTAAAGGTTATGAACATATGTGGATGTGTTCTGAGTATGCAACCCTTTATAAGCTAAGCATGCTGAGTTTTGGGTTTAAAATCATTGAACCACAAAGCTCCTTCAGAGATCCAGCATTGCTGGCACATTTTAGAAACTTCAATACATGCTTATTCTTATGTCACTGGCTATGTTTATATGACATAAACCTCGAATAACTTCTGACCTCAGCTTTATTTGCTGGCATTGCATAATCCCAATTGGTCAGTTGGTAGTGATGTAAAGAGTCTTCCCAGCTGCTATAAAGGAGACTGTGATTTCTCTTTGCTTTTCTTGATCTTTCTACTTTGTTTTGTCAAGATTTGGGTTGGTGCTGCCACAAACAGAGCAGGCTCCGTGCTTACTTATTACGCATTTCTGTTTCTTTTTTACTCATTCCTCCCACCATGTGGTTACACAGACATAGAGTGTTTAGAAAGGGGTCATTTTTATGAGGCCAGTCTGGGGCCATTTTAGTAACAGACCTTGGAATGGACTTTTAACCCTCACATCAGCAGATGGTTACTAGGGGAGAATCAGTTGACAAGGAGGAGTTAGTATAGCACCAAACAAACCTAGGTTTGTTTTGGACTAAATCTAGCTTCAGCATTAAGAACCTGGGTGAATCAACTCAGTATTGGAGTTTGCACAACATGGTTACAATCCTCATGACAGAGTTCTTGGGGGGTTTTTGGAATTTTTTATCCCACCTTTATTATTTTTACAAATAACTCAAGGCAGAGAATATACTTAATACTCCTTTCTCCTCCTATTTTCCCCACAACAATAACCCTGTGAGGTGGGCTGGGCTGAGAGAGAGAGTGTCTGGCCCAAAGTCACCCAGCCGGCTTTCATACCTAACGTGGGACTAGAACTCACAGCCTCCTGGATTCTAGCCTGGTGCCTTAACCACTAGACCAAACTGGCTCTCCTAGTTCAGTGCAGTTTGCTTCCAGGTAAGTGTACAAAGGATTACAGCCTAAAGCGTTCAACTGGATCAATCCAAAGGTACATGTAGAACAATTTCCTGGTTCCTACAATGAGCAGGCAGGTGCCTATGGCAAACCAGTAAGCAGGATGTAGGAAAAACAACCTCTTCTGCTTGTACTCTCTAGGATAGTGCCTCTAAAGCCTGAACATTGTGTACAACTATAATGATATATCTAGGGAACTGTAGAACACACTTTTCTTCACCACTGCCATTCAGAAATTGTTCCATCTGAGTTCAATACAGGTCAGAAACATACATTCTAGAAAGTGACTGGAAGACTTTTGTATATACTATTTATCAAAAACATTTTTTTTTAAAAAGTACATGTTTATTTTATGCATATCATGTTATGACTACTCAATGTGTCAATACATTGCATGTACCTCCTACTTGGCAGGATATGGGCAATACTGTGAATATCTCTGAACTTGGAATATGAGAGAATATCTTTGAACTTGGAATATAAGAGAAGTAAATGGTAAACAGCATGAATTAAATGAAATGAAAGAAATAGAAAAAGATCAGAATTAAGGTGGTATGGAGTTGATAACTATGTATGGAAATGAAGGTGTAGGTTTAATTATTAATGAAAGAATCATCATATATGTCAAAGTTATGGATTGGTGTCCTTGAGTTTGTTCAGTTTGTGTATGAAAATAGGCATCCATAGATCGGTGATGGTTGCATGTATGCTCCACTGAATGTTGAAAATGAAAGAACAAGGAATAAGTCTGAGGGGAAATTGTATGGTGCAGTTGGGTGGAGTTTTCCAACAAAAAGTGTTCTGAAAAATTATTCCAGAAATTGACCAGATTCTGCTCACTGACAAAAACTCAGCATTAGTGCCAGACACTAGACTTATTATGGTATGACTCAGCTCTTAGGCTTGAACTCAGCTAAAGGCTATCAGACTCAAGGCACAGCACAGCTAGAAAACAATCTTTATTGCATACTAGGATATAGCCACTTAAAACTGTTGATTGCCTTCTATCAACAGGAATGTTCAGTCTTTTATAAATACTCACTGTAATTTAATTCTGGGTCTTGTTTGTCCTCCTCATTTAACAGACTTGTTGCCTTACTCTTTTTTACCTTGAAGCTGGACAACTATTAGTTGTCACTACCCAATAAACTTCTGACTCTCAATTCTTACAGCTATTTGGAAAAATGGAACTATAAAATCCTGGATGGATCTTTTTGAAGTAAATGTTATTGTCATCCCTAAATATATTTCTCTATGTATTTGTTCTGATTCAGCTTTGTAGCAGAATGAGCTTTATTCTTTCTAACATATGTTATCCCTCTTCTGGATTTTCTAGTAACCCTAGCCCTTTTCCCTGGCTGAGTATCCTGGAGTTTTAAGCACAGATGTGAACGTGAGGTGAGACTGTCTAATTTCTTTTTTTCAGAGGTGCACATGTGAATGGGGAAATTCAAGGGTCACCCGATGGGGCATCAGCACTCTGTACGTTTTTGACTCTGTGTTCCTATGCACCATCTCAGAGGTTCTAGGTCGTTGCCCTTGGAGGGCTATATCACCCACCTGCTGCCTTTTCTCAGACCTGTTAACCTTTTGTTGGGCAGATGGTCAGGGAATCTTTTAAGGCTTCCAAGATGATATTAAGTTTCTGCCCCAGACCCTGTAAATGCCCAAGAATAGCTATCAAGCCTTTTGCAGAGATTAAACAAGGATGCCCCAGTTGTTTCACTATTCACAAGGCCATGGAAAAAAGATGCTGTGGCTTTGCTTCCTTTGTTGTACCTTTGTTTCGTGAGCTTCGGTGGCTTAGTAGCTCTATCTGCTCTATCTGCTTAGGGAACACACTATTGTATTCCCTAACTATCAGCTTCCTTGGCATGTAGGAGGGAGATTCTAGGGCTAGGATTTCAAAACTTGATGTTCTACATAAAGGATTCTAGGTTTAATGGCCATCTTAGCCTTATCATGGCCCAAAACTAGGATTTCAAAAGAGCACCAGTTTGGTCTAATGGTTAAGGCACAAGGCTAGAATCCAGGAGGCTGCGAGTTCTAGTCCCACGTTAGGCATGAAAGCCGGCTGGGTGACTTTGGGCCAGACGCTCTCTCTCAGCCAGCCCACCTCACAGGGTTATTGTTGTGGGGAAAATAGGAGAAAGGAGTATTAGGTATGTTTGCTGCCTTGAGTTATTTATAAAAATAATAAAGGCAGGATAAAAAAAAATCTAAAAAAATTATACTCACAGTATGAAGGCCTCCAGGCAAGAGGTAACTATCCATTTTTAGCTGCTTCTCCATGGCCTCCGGTGGGCTTGAAGCCTTGTTGCATGTATGGAGCTGCTGCATGTGCTTTTTTCCCTTCAAGGAGGAAGCTCTTGTGTATAAGATGCTCTCCCCTCCACTCTTCAAACCCTTTTTGCCCCTCTAGAACTAGTGCAGTTTTTTTGAGCAGCTTTACAACTCCCTTGATGTGTCCCAAATGCCACCTTCTGCTGGAGATGGACCTGATTAAAGTGGAGGTCAAGGTATATCTTGCCTCCCTAAATCTGTGGCTAAAATTAGCATATAACTGTAGAGGATTGGCCCCACTGGTCCTCCAGGACATCTAACAATCTTCCTGGGTTAAGGTGATTAGTCTGAAATTAAGCCTCCTGGGCTTCTCAGTTCTGGAAGCCCTAGCAATGAGCCATGATATGGCTAACCTGGCCATTAAATATAGAATCCTTCATGTAGAACATCAAGAAGATATTGGGTAAGTACCAGGGTTTTTAGCCTCGGAGCAGCTCATATATTTAGTACTGTGGGATGCCTCTTGGAATTAGAAACATGGAACCACAGAAAAGCTTTTACACTGGCAAGGTGCCGAGTGTTGCCTTCCACTGTCCTGGAGAGCAAGTATAAAAACCACCCAATAGCTGAAAGGCTTTGTCCCTGTGATTTGGGAGAGGCAGCAACTCAAGAACGTATCATCTTCCATTGTCCATTCTATAGAGATATAATGGCTAGGCTGCTGCTTCTCCTCATTGGTGAGTACCCTCATAAACCAGATTCAGCCTATGCCCAATTTCTATTAGAGGGTGATAGTCCCTACATCACCACTAATGTTGCAAGGTTCTGTCCAGGTGCTTGCAAAATTCAGCAGGCACTTACTGAACATTCCACCAGTTAAATACATTGATTTTATACTTGCTTCTTTCTTATGCTATCAAGTGTTCCAGTGTTTGGTCCACATACAGAACAAAAGAAGGCCCTTTTTTTCCAGGTGTGGACCAAAGTGGTCCAGGCAGAAGTGCTTCATAGGGAGGAATAAGAGTAGATTGGCAGTGGCAGCTGAGGAGAGGAAGGAAACAGAAGGTGTCATGCTCGGAACCCTTTTCACACTGTTAAGACTATCATAGTAAGGAAGAATAACAGGGGTCAGTAAATTGGTTGCAGCTGAGGGGAGGGAGAGGAAGGAAATGTGCTACAGGATTAGGGGCAGGATGGTCAATAGGATATATCATTCTGGGAGCTGCTGAGGGGAGGAAGGGTTGGACATGCACCAGCCTCGCCCTCCATGTCCAGTAAAGTCACTCTGAGATCCTCCAAATTTTCAGCCAAAACAGCCAAAAGGTTTGGGGTTTTCATTCTGCTGAACTATTACCAATCTAAAATGGTTCATTCTAAAAAGGTGCATCTAGAATGCAATGGTTTGTTCTAGGTTCCAAATAAAATGTGTTTTCTATTACATGTACTTCCCTAGTTTTGAAGAATGACATTTTGAGGCAGCAGTTTTTGGTCAGTGTATTGCCACCACCTGGTTTATGTTGGGATTATTTTTCCACCTGATCCTTTCATTCAACCCAAGCAGTCCATCTTTCTTTCCTTCTGGTCTTCAGCTGTAAATGTGCACAAATGATTTTGCAGAAAAATCCACAGTTAAACTTAGAGCAGGGCTTAATGAATAAGAGACTAACCTTTAATAAGCCAGTAAGATGAGATACAGAAATGATGTTTAATTAAAACAAAAGTTGATACTCAACCAATACAGTTAAGGAGAGCAACCCATTGTAGGAAATGGTTCTAGAGATGAAAGTCAATAACTTGCTTGCCTTACCATGGTGGCTTATCTAAAATGAACATTTATTGGCATTTTACTTTGTTGGGAGCCAACAAAAGTCTGCTTCTGTCTCCTTTCAACATCTACTTCAGCCATTCAGCCCCATCTGCCAAATACATATTGCTCAGGAAACTGCCCTCTTCTCCCCCTCCCCTCTTGCCAAAGAGTAAGAAATGAACACCTTAGCAACTACAAGCAATATATTCCTGTTCTTCATTACAAGCCAAAGTTCCTTCCTAGGACTGTTGTGAGAATGAAATGTGACAGAGCCCATCTGTCATAAACCAAGGGTACATTTATACAATATGATTAAAATAAATATGGTCTAATTACATCTGGCATCCTAATCCAAGTAATATTCCAAGTGTGATGTGGCCTGTGGCAATACAGCTGTCCTAGTCTTGTGTTTAGCAAGTAGAGTAAGTATGCCATATTACCTTTCTATTGCATTCCTATGATAAAAGTCAGCTATAATTTCCAGAGTGTCTATAGTAACATAAGACAAACTCTCATCATTAGAATCTGCTAGCAGTTTTTCAACTGACAATAAGAAAATATTTTCCCACCAATGCTGAAGTATGCTTTCATCTATCACCAGCAAATTTATGTATACCACATAGCATTCAGAGGATCTGATGGTTCATCATTGGTTGATGAGACGAGATCAGGCCTGTCGTTCTGTTCATCCTGACAGAGTGCCCAGAACATATAGAGGCAAATTTCAAATTTCTGACATTTACTTCACTTTCAACTAGCGTTACTGGATATCCTCATTAGTGTAAATTGAACTCAAGAAAATATCCTGTTACACATTCGTAAGACATCTTTAAACAATAGCAGAGATGCAGCTTGATGAACTTACCCAGTCATTTTTTAACATTTGATTAAGATTTTACCTGTCTGGAATTTCTTTCAAAGATAGAAAATAAATACATGCATCTCTTAACACATGCACTGTGAACAGGAATAAGCAGTGTATCATCAAAAGATGTCATAGTGCCTAAGATGCTCCTAAAGGGTTTCTTCGGAAATCCCAAACTGAATAGAAATCAGTTTTTTAAAATAGTGGCAAATACAAGATTGGCAAATCTCATGGAATTTTGGTATTCTTCCCAATTTTTTTAAAGATTTTGGGTAAAAACACTAACATTTCATGAAATTTCCAGAAAGAACACCAAAGCTCACAGATTTGGATATCTTTTTAATCCCACATATATGCAAATTGTTGTATATTAACAATTTTAAATATTAAATTGTAAATTATATTAACAACTTGAACTGTCAGAACACTTTTTATATATCTTTTCATTGAACGGTTCATTGGGCACCATAGCCAAAAGAAAAAAGATATAAAGAGTTAATATTTGTTTATTGATATTCTCCTATACACTCTTATGTGAGTTTCAGTCTTGATCCAACCTTCATTCCCTTTGCTTCTAATTTTCTATAAGCAACAGCTGCCAATTAGTAAGACTCCCTAATCCCCAAAGTCAGCCTAAGGAAATTACCATACTCCATTCCAAAACCACAAATCCATTCATATATAATGTCACTAAAGGAGAAGCCTATTAAAGTGCTTGCCAACCATAATCAATATTGAAACATTAAGAAATGCAAAAATGTTCTTAGCACTAAAAGTCAACCATGCTGAGGGTGACCATATGCAGAAAGAAGCGAGACGATTCCCATCATCCTTAGCTAATATGTTTCAGCTGCTACAACAAAATTGGCTATTTTGAATGCCTCCTTATGTCTCTTAGTAAGAAGCTATTGATATCTCTTTTTTAATGCAACTTGTGGTTCCTGCCTTTGTATAACTACCTAAAGAGTTTTTCCCCAGCCTCTTCATAAACATTGCTATAAAACCCAAAAGACTGAATCCATAATGAACAAGTTGAACCTGTGTTCCACTGGATCAATATTTTCCCCACCTTTCATCCAGGAGCTCAAGAAGAATGCATAGCACTCCTTCCTCCTCTTTTTCCCAGTAGGTGAAACCAGGGAGAGAAATAGACAGAGAGCGAGTAACTGGTTCAAACTCACCTAGCAGCATTGGTCTCCCCATTCCTAGACCTACAAAAATGACATTGATTTCAGTGGGAACAAATTACAAAAATGAAATTGTACCCAATGGAAACTAAAGCAGAATGATCCTAAGCGAGATGGGAGGGAAAGAAGTAGTTGAATTCTACCATGACCCAAGTATTGCCAGCTTGGGACAATCAGAGAAGAAAGTATATTGGAGGAGCTTCATTGGGCTTTTCATCTTGGTATTCATTTGTAGCCCTGGTATCCTCCTGCTGATAGCAATGCTGGGCAAAATCACAATGCCAGCACTAGGCTGATATAGCTAACAGGCCTGGATTGGCCCAGTATGTGAGGAAACAGAGTGGCTCTGGATCCAGAAGTTCAAAAGCTATCCTTCCTGTTCTATTCCCACCCAGCCACACTGAGGGATTGCACAGTTGGCTTCTCCTTAGTCCTGAACTATTCCCACCAACATGCCATCCTCACTGCTTTTGGCAATCAATATATAGCATTTCAGGTTGCATTCTTGGTCTCGGTATACACGTTATCAGTTGCATTGTTGCTATAAATACACTGGAAAATAGTAACAGAAATAAACGCTAGAAGCAGAATTTGTTGAAAACCTTCCTAAATGAACAGATCATTGTGAGACTGGGAAAATGCTAGGGATCAGAGCTCTGAGGTGGTGCTGTGCACCATCTTCATTAATGACTTGGCTTAAGAAGTTAATAGTACTAACAAATTAAAGGTATCAAACTTTAGGGAAATGCAAATGCATTAAATGGGCTCGAATTACTGCAGTGAAGGAAGGAAGTTTTTGTGGATTGGTAGTTGGTATCATGAAATATTTCTGCTGCAAGTGACTCTGTGGAAACTGACTCCAACAGTAAAAGAAATTTAAGAAACAGAATGATAATCAGTGGCCTGCAAACAGCTTCTCTAACTGGGGACAATCTTATGGAGCCAACAATCAATTTGGAATGCTGTGACCATGTATTTATAGCAATAGGAATGCCCAGTTATAAAATTCCCACTTATCAGAAGAAGACTAGCCCACCCCATCCTTCAGATATTGTCTAACATCCCATCTTCCCCTTATCCTTTTCTGGACAGGTAGATACATTTTCAAATAAAGCATTAAATCATAGGAATCCCCATTTTTATTTTCTAAGCATACCTGTGGGGGGCTATATCAGGCCAGATTATGATTCCAAAAACTGATGTTATGCTTTACACATGCCAGCTTCCTATATATTTTTAAAATGAAAATAATTTTATAAACATAAATTAGGTGGGCCAGATGCCTATCAAGCATCAAAAGAGATGTCCACAAGCAGGATGCTCCCTAACTCTTGTTTATGTGTGATCTGAAGTAGACCATTGATTGGACAAATGATGATTATCACAGAAGCAGCTCTCTTAAGTTGTCTGTTGTGTAGTCACCTAATGACTCTCCCACTCAACCTTCTTAACAGTTCAGCTATTTTTCTTGCAACACCTGAAAGGACCAAACTGCCATTATAAGACTGAATTTCCATGTTACTCTCATGTTGCTGGAAGAGAGTCTCATGATTGATCTTTTTTAAAACATCTACTCTTACCTTTGTAGTCTAAATAATCCATCTGGCACCTTTCAGATATGCAATCTGTTTTCAATCCAGTATGAGCATTCTAGGTTTTGCCATCTCAGCACAATTGAAAGGCAGCAGGTTGGGGAAGGATGATCTCAACCTAACAGGCTTTACCATATTTAAACCTTCCATGAATAGAGAAAACCCTGTTCATAGAGGTTCCCCTTCATTAACAGATGGGGCTATAAACTAATTTCTGTGAAGTAAAAGGAAAAAAAATGGTAGATCTTTTGTGCCACTTCTTGCAGCCATTCAGAGCAGATTTTTCAGGATATATATAAGCTGAAGTAGGAGCTGATCCCTTCCTTTAAAGATCTTTTCATGTATGAAGCATACCACAAACACAACTCAGTTCATTTCTGATTCCTGGCTTATTTTGTTTTGCATATTTAATACAATGTATTAATGCAAGTTTTTCTTAACTATTTCAGCCTTCCATTTGACCTGTCCAAATGTTGTTATGAACTGCTTTGAAATTCTCTAATGGGGAAAAAATAAAATAAGTATTTTTAAAAAATGAATTTCTGATTTCAACCCACAATTTTTGTTATTTCAATTTAAGATTCATGGCAAAAAAATTTTATTATATAAATTACATTAAATGTACCAGTTGGTTACCATTTTCATTTAAACACTTTCTTAGACATTTGATGCATGACCTTTGAACATTCCTAAGTACAGGAACATTTGCTCTGAAAAAAAATTAATTAATAAAACATATTGTGTTTGGCCTATAGAGCCTGACTTTTGATTCGTGTGTGTGTGTAAAACTACTATGCTAATTAACATGCATTTTATGCATATTTCAGTGACAAACTAACACTCCTAATTTCTTTTCATTGTTTTAATTTCTGCAAGTGGGCAGTTTTCTCAGCATCCTGCCAGCTGTGCATAGACTCAGATGTGTAATTGTCATCCCTTTATGGTTATAATCCTCTAAAAACCAGAATTTATTTATTTATTTATTTATATATATATATATAAAAAATGGTCAAAAATTCCATCTTGGAAAACCTTACAAAAAGCATTATTTATAATGGGTCTAGGATTTTTGAGATTCTGGAAAATAAAAGCCCAAGTCATACTCCTGTGTTGAAAGATTTGTAAGAACCACTCGCACTATTATATATTACTAATTATGTTGATGTAGCACAAATCGAAACAAACCTTACCAATCCCTATTTTATATATATTTTTGTGCCTTTGAGTCAGTTTTGACTCCTGGCAACTGCCTGGACAAGTTCCTGCAGTTTTTTTGGGCAAGATTTCAGAAGTAGTTTGCCATTGGTGCTTCCAAGGGCTGAGAGAGAGTGATCGGCCCAACAAACAAACCGATGGATCATTGAACAAATCATCCCAGCATTCCCACTTGAGGCACAAATGATCAGGGTCAAATTATCCTACTTTGGACATATTATGATAAGACCTAGCTCTCTGTACAAGGCTCTAATTCTGGGAATGGTGGAAGGAAAGAGAAGAGGACAATCAGCAGCAAGGTGAATGGACTCAGTTACAGTGGTGATGAGTGCACCATTACAAGAACTGAAAGACCGGATTTGGGATACTTCATCATGGAGAAAATCTATCTGTGTGGTCACTAAGAGTCAAAAATGACCTGATGGTACATAATCAGTCAATCAATCTCCATGATAACTCAAGGTCTCAGCTGCACCTTTTCAGTTGTATAGAAGGAGGGTCATGAAGGGTCATATATTGGAATGCTCCTCCATAAAATCAAAAATTAAAAATCTGCATATAATCTAAACTACAGGAGTAACAGGATAAACAGAATGCTTCTCCTTAACATTATTGTTTTCTAGATACAGGGAACTTAATACAGAGGGTAGTATTCAACACATGAGCCTCCATCTGCAGTTTCCAGTGGTACCCTTCTGTTGATATTTAGGAAAAGTCTGATTACAAATGTTGGTAACTGTTATTATTAGTGTAATTTTTATATATAAGTTTCCTCTATACAATGAGTTGTTTATTTTTTTTATGAGCTTTACTTTCCTATTGGTTGTTTTGTCAGGACTTGACACAAAATCTAGTATTCTCTTCACTGAACATACTGTTCATTCAACAGTAAAATACTGCAAGAAACTGTTTGTT
This sequence comes from Liasis olivaceus, assembly GCA_030867105.1. Classification (NCBI taxonomy): domain Eukaryota; kingdom Metazoa; phylum Chordata; class Lepidosauria; order Squamata; family Pythonidae; genus Liasis; species Liasis olivaceus. The sequence goes on from CM061350.1 coordinate 84,507,163, forward strand.
TCTCATTTGCTTGAAGTCTCTGTTTTTATAGCAAAATTTACTTCACATTTCACAGCTTTGGAGACTACAATAATTTTGCCTTTTTTTTTTTTTTTTTTTTTGGTACAGTCTGAAAGTTTCTTTCCGTTGCTTGAATCAATAAGTATTTTCTATGTCAAGATGATATTATAGCTCAGGCTGTTAGCATTCAGGTTATATTTTGCCTATGGGCAATTTGGAGGTTGCCCTCACTGTGATAATTCTGGGGTTGTTGTGGATGTGCTTGGGATCACTAATGGTCTTGAGGTGGGCAAACAAACTTAAGAGAAAACAGATACTGTATGTTTCTAGTTAATAAAAAACTAGGGCTACAAAAAGTTTGAATGGATGGTTTGACTGAAAACAGAGTTGATTGAATCGCCTCCTTTGAAATGATTGAATCAGCTACCTTTGAACTGCAGGTAAAAGAAAGGCAATTTGGAGATTCATTGAATATTCTAGTTTTCCAGAATCTTTCCTTCCCTATGTGGACAAAGCTTATAGAAGTTGATTGATATTGACATGAGCAGCCAGCCAATGTGTTTCATTACCCTCATTAGCTCTGTTTATTAGACTGCTTGGAGAAATGTTGTTTGTGTCTCATTCTTTCTTCCAGAATTTGTTTAGGCAGGTTCACAGGGAAGGAAGGAAGGAGAAAGAGGCTCAGCTTTGTTCCACAGCACATTATTAATCTGCTTGCTTTTCTGTGTGTGTGTCAACTTATATTTTTCTTCCAATCCATACTCTTTTGATCTCTTTTCCCTTAATTTTTACACTCCATGTCAGACCTGTAGAACTGCTGCTGTTAGTCTTCGTGTTTGCTTCGCAGTTCTGCAGCACTTTCAGTCCTTGCTTTCATTTTCCTCACTCCTCCCCTCTTCCCTATTAAAACAAAACATTCAGAAAGTCCTCTTTTATTTCTGTTGTCAGTCTTTATTCATACTAAATGGAGAGAGTTTTCTTTACTGAAAAAGTCAGTGATAGCTGTTAGATTACTGTATATAATGCAGACTCTTTCTTTGTATAATAGTATATTATATATGCAGTAACGATCACCATATAAACTTATCCTTTAAAAAAAGTTGCACAATAACACATTACAAATCCCTGTAACATACTAACCTTGTTGATAATCCACACCAGATACCCTAGTGGCCCAGAAAAGCAGGTAGTCATAGAGTGATATACTCTCAGATCTTCTTTTAAGATATTCTCTTTCTTCTTTTAAGATCTTTAAAAGATCTTAAGAGCTTTTTAAACAGTGTTTGAAAGTGTGTGTTTTTAAGTGGGAATAAGACACATCTGTCCTGGTTCAGCACCATCTCTCTTCAGGTGCTTTGCTGGATTATTGGGAGGCTGCCATACCATGCTGTTCTCATCCCTTAAGGGCGAAGAGGAAATATTTCAAAAACTGACTGTAAAAAAAGACGTGAAGCTATTTGACAAAACTTTGCAGGGTGAATATTCTATGCTAGGTCTATTGTTTCTGCTGTTTTTACCCATTTCTGTCCAAAATGAAGTAATTGGAGTTACAGTATTTAGATTATTTACATTGTAGCCTAAGGTCCAATTTTTTATTGAATCTTAAATTGGATCAGTCAAACCTTGTTGCCTTTGAATCTCATATGGCAATTTCAAATCACATTATATCACCTACAGTTCTTGAGTTTCAATCAGATTTTGCCTTATTCACATGCCCCAAGTTAAAAAAAAAAAGCAGCTCATCCAATAAGTGACGATTGGCTTGGTTCCTTGACACATGTTAATATATTGTGAAAACAGGGCTTTGTAACTGAGGCTTTAACCTGCCCTGAAATCTGTTTGTAATTATTATTTACAACAATGTGGTTTTCTTTCACTGCTGCTGTGATTGTAATTTTGATTTTAATGTAATGATATTACTGCAACTATCTATTATTATAGTCTATATTTATACAATAAGCCTGTGTTAATACTTTGTTAGAAATGTGGGCTACAACAATGTTAATATATAATATACAAGGGATTTTGCAAAGACTTAGATTCAGCAACCACACATATATTGTATTGGCAGCACAGAATAATATGAATGTTTCTCAACACTTCAAGAAGAGTTGTAACTATAAAGTGACAATAGCTTTGTCATCACATAATGCTTCAGATAAACAGATTTTTAATGTGTATGTTTGAGCCAATTCATTAATTGGAGCAACAGAGATCATTAAAAGGGATATCTTGCTGGATTCCCATGAATTTTCAAGAATTAGAAAATGTAGACATGGAAAGCACACCCAAACCTCATTTTTGTATGCCACTGTCTATAGAATCTCTGGAATGTGAAACATTTCTGTGACAGCCATTGTACATATCCCATTGTACAGAACATACAAGATACAAAAGATTGTATATGAAAGAATGAAAGAAATAAACTAAGGCCAGACAAGGGTATGGAAAGAATTTTATGAAAAATTGCCCCTTTTTTCTACCTTTCTACCTATCTACCCACACACCTACCCACACACTTATAAGGCTCACTGCTATTACTATGGGAAAAAAGAATATCTTTTCTTCTTTTTTTAGTCTTCATGCAGAATGATTATGTATTTGAAGTAGTAATTCTTTTCATCTTTGTTTTAAAGTTGAATACATATTGATACTGCAACACTGAACTGAAGCACTGCAAAATATGGTTATTCCAATATTTTAATATCAATCCTTTTCACATTATTAAAACTCACTTATATAGCTATTTATTAATTAAAATCATGCTCATTGTGATTTTCATCAATAGCATTTTTTTTTACTTCCATTCATTTTTATTCATTCCAACGAAGAGAATGTTAGAAATGAATTATGTAAAAAGGACCAGCCACTTCATCCCTATTGGGCAGCTGCCAAGAGTGTTAGTGACTGCTCCATTTTTTGCCTCCCTCCCCTTTCCTGATCACATGAACCAGAACAGCCTTCTGCATGCTACCCTGTGCACATATACTGTATACACAATATTTATTTACTTTATTACAGTCAATTAGACCAGTACAATATTAAAAGAAGGGAAGGACATAAAATATGTCCGATCCAAATAAGGGATTATATATCCAAGGTATACTAGTCAAGGTGCTTGTCAATTATAAATAAAATCATTTACAATAATTTGTACACCTGGCTTCAATCGTCCTAAAATTACACATTATGAACCATTAAAATTAAGGTTTATGTCGGTTTTTAAATACATAAGTATAGAAACACAGAATGCTTATATCAATTGTTCACAATAATACGTCGGCTCTTAAGGGCTGCTGCACAAAATCTTGCCACCTGCTCTGTAACATTACTCCACTCATCTTTAAGGAGAATTTGAAGATGTTCAGCATCCGGTCTGCCGGGATATCTGCTGATCATTGGAGAAATAAATTTTGTTTGTATTTCTCTATAAAATGGACACTGTAAGAGGACATGCCCAGTGGTTTCCACTTCCCCAGAGCCACATGGGCACAGCCTTTTAGCCAGTGGGACTCCCTTATATTTACCATCCAGCACAGCTGAAGGGAGTACATGACATCAGGCAAGTGAAAAGGCCCTCCGGTAATTCACTACCTCTAGCTGCCTGAGATATCTGGCGGCGGCTACAGTATATCTGGTAGATTCTGGGGCCAGTATACACAATGTATATCGCCACTGTTGGGAAAGACATTGGAAAGTATTTGAGAAGTCATGCTTTGCATGCTTTCCCTATCTTGTTAAATTACAAATTTTTCTATCATATTGCCATGAATATGAATGTTGTTTGCTACAACTCCAAATGATCAGAATTGCCATCTTCCTGACAAATACTGGCTAATGTTGTTAGCTGCCCAGAGTCATGTATTTGAGATGGGCGGCCATATAAATCCACTAAATAAATAAATAAGGAAATTCCATTACAGCACTAATCTAAACAAAATGTAAATCCTGTAAAGGGTTAGTTCTTAGGCTGATAAGTATTCAGGTGATGGTTCTGTACATAAAGAATTGGAGACTCAGCCATTATTAATACAAAGAACCACCTCCTTGTTCACAGTAAAGCCATTAGAAGGAAACTACCAAAAACTCTACCTTAATGTCTTAGGAAGTAAATCAGTTCTAAGAGGAAATAGTTTAGCTGCTAAAATTTTTGCAACTTTAAGCCTTTCAGTTCAATAAATCTTAAGAAAACTCTGTGTCATTCACGCCTGAGAGAAAAATTACTTTCCATTTAAGTCAATTACATAATAACCTGCCATTAAGCAACAGAAGTAAATAACAAAAAAGGATCATTAGGGAAACACATTGTAAGGTATACCAGAATTATAAAATATGGCTGAAGGTAAATTGTTTTTACCTTTGCAGATAGAACAAAGCATGTTTTCTGATATAAGAAGAAAGAATATACACACAGACAGCTAACAATACTTAAGGTCCCTCCTCTTTGAGGGACAGCAAATACTGTACATTGAGCATTTGCTAAAAGTGTATTTCAGCTAAAGACTCCCTCTTCCTCTTATGTGATCACTATATTTGAACAACTGGAAAAATGGATACTCTGGGAAAGAGGGTTATTTTGTCCAATGCAACATGTAGAGTGCAAAGCATTTTCTTCCATAGGGTGAACCCTGAGTGGCCTTGGTTTCTTGATCCTGCTTCATCTTCAGAAATCACAGATATTTCTAGGTATATCAAAACCCCAAAAGTTAAATTTGTTTGTTTTATTTGTTACATTTATATTCTGACTTTCCTTCAGGAGCTGAAGATGATATACAAAGTACTCCCTCCTCCATTGTTTTCACACACAGTGCTGTGTGATACCGTATGTTAGACTAAGAGACAGTGCAATCACTGTCCAAAATCAACCAGTGAGCTTTCATGGCTGAGAGTGGACTTGAATCCGGGTCTCACTAGCCTAATCCAACACTCTAACCCCTACACCACACTGTAGGAATGCTGGAAAAATGGACATACAGTAACTCTGCCCCACCTGATCTGAACAAATAGCCTGAGATCAAACACCACACTAATTCTCAACCCAGATAAGCAAAATTCAATTCTTGTAATTACTTAAATGTGATGCCAATAAATAAATTGTAATATGGCTTAAAATAATGGTCTGATTCACACAACATGCTAAGATGATAGCTCAACTACTGAACACATGAATCCGCGAACAAATGTGCTTCATAGATTCTATATTTATTCATAAGTTCAGTATTCATAGCTGCACACTGTATTGCAGAAGCCCCAACCTTCATTTTATATATCACAGAATGTGACATTTTTATAATTCATTTCAGGAACAACAGTAAAGGATTGTAAGATAACTTGGTTGATGCTGCAAGATATCATAAAAAGTTTTCATTGTATCTCCAACGTACCAAAAATTGCAGTTAGGTAGCTTTATATTATATAACTATGGATGTTGTAAAAGACAATTTGGTTTCCCCCTTTTGTCTTTTCTTCTGAAAATATAAAGCATTATTTTATACCTTTGGAAGAAAAGAATATTTCATTTTATGAGGCATCTTCCAGTACAACATGTTATGTTTTCTAAGGGAAAGAATCTGTTTCAATGGGTTGCTTAGGGTTATTTTGAGGGTAGAAAGCAAATTTAGCCAAGACAGTAAAGGTAGCCTATTTTGAAAAGTAGGATTGGAGAACATGTACATTACTTTCCAAATGACGTTCAGCATCAATTCCTTTCTCCCCTAGAGACTCATGATCAGTAGTGAAGGGTTATGGCAGTTTCAATGAAACAACACCTAGAGAGTAACACTTTAGAGTAGTCCTTGGTTAACAATCATTCATTCAGTAACTGTTTGAAGTTATGACACTGCTGAACAAGGAGACTTACAGCCAGTCTTTGAAGTTGCAGCATCCCTGTGGTCACATGATTGCAATTCAGATGCTTGGCAACCGGCTCGCGGTTACAAGTTTCAGCGCTCCGTGGTCATGTGATCATCATTTGTAATCTTCATTGCCAGTTTCTGACAGCAAAGTCAGAAAACAGACAGCAAAGCAAAGTCAATGGGAAAGTTGGCAATAGGTTGCAAATGGCGATCACACGATATTGCGTGTAACGATCCCATGGGATTCACTTAATGACTGCAACTGCAGTTGCTGGAACTGCCATTATAAGTTGGCATGGTTATGTGACATCACACTTTATGACTGCATCGCTTAGCAACACAATTGCCAGTCCCAACTACCACTATTAACCAAGGACTACCTGTATTATCGTTTTACACCTTTTTGCATCAACTAATTATGACAACCACCATGTACTAAATAAAATTTTCCCCACTTAAAAAGGTTAGCCTATTTAACCACGGGTTCCAATTTCATGATGTCCTTTTTGAATATCGCTTTGTTCTGTTTTTTTTATTTCTAAAGGAAATATTTCTGTACATTTCTCTTTGCAGTACAGATGAGATTTTCCAGCATATCTCCTTACTATTTGTATTTCTAATAGCAACCTATACATTTATTATTCCATGAAAATAAGCAGAAAGTATGTGAAAAAGAGAATTTAACCAGCAAGCACACACAATACTAAGCTATTGAGACAAACTTGACAAAATATTTTATAATGACGCAAATCAGAGATACCAGAAGACTTTATTCTGTTACTCAGGCAAGAATGTGCAGTATTAACACACTACATAAGGAATCGAATTGTCTGACTTCATAGTACTCTTAGGGCAGACTTTTTTTTTTAACAGAATCCTGTCTAGTAGGGTTACTAATATCTACCCCAAAATGCTAAAAGTGTGGAACTCCTTGGTTACAACTACCTTATTAGCATACTAAAGCATTAATGTTAAATTTGGTTTTTTAAGCTGAGATAAAAAAGGTGGATGAAATATAACTTCAAGTATACAACTTTAAATTTCAACAAAGACGTACACACAAGGTTGCAAGTCAGTCTAGTGTACCCTTCTCCAATATTTGGTGGAGAAGGAGAAGCCTCTGCTGCTGCTGCTGCTGCTGCTGCTGCTGCTGCAAGCTTAGCTCATAAGAGACTAGCTATGCAAATGGCTTCCTGACATCAATATGCTTACATGGGCTTACTTTTATTAGGACCATTGTATTTAATTTTTCGTCCAGGAAGGTCCAAGTATATGTACAAATATCACCTCTCCCCCCATTTTATTTTCACAAAACTCTGCAGAATGTTTCATAGCTAAATGGGGCTTTCTACTCTGGTCTTCCCAGCCCAATTCCAATTAAGATATCCTTTTACCACACTGCCTCTCATTTCAAACAAATATATATATATATATATATATATATATATATATATATATATAATCTACAGCCTGCTCCTTCCAATTACTTGGAAGGGTTCCACAATCCTTCCCTATTATAGCGTGAAGGTATTCAAAAGATATGTTGAGGGACAGAGTTGGATGAATAAAGCTGCTGTCTTAGCAAGGATATTTGAATTTTGCTTTGTTTTTCGCACATAGTGGTAAGTCAACATTTTTTTTATTGCTGCTGTCAAATATCAGAATTTGCACCTCTGCTGCTCTGCATACCTTGTCCATCATATGATACTGACTAGCAGAAATGGATTGTACATAGCAAAGAAATGCCAGTACTTGGCCACCCATGAAAACCCTTTCCATGGGTGACCAAGTTTTTCCCCCCCTTCACTGTTAGGTCAGGCCCCACATTCCAGTGCACGTCTCTTAGGCTTGTAGGTAGAGTTTCCTTCATTGGAGATTGCCTGCCATGGTCCTCCCTCTCCACTCATTCTGGACATATCTTCACTTTGCAGACAATGATAACAAAAGAAGAAAACATGGCTTGAATTTAAAGCATATTGGGAAATATTTGCAAATGGAAGAGATGGTGGTATGGCAGAGCCCAGTGGCATTTAAGAAGTCCCTCTCAGCGGATGTGTTTTACCAAAACCAAGGACTTTCAGCGCAGCAGATTGTAGAACAATGTAATTGCCCTGGCTGACAAGCAAGGAATTGGATTTTGTCCACAATAATATTTCTAGAACTGTAAACAGACTGTAATCTTCCATCATGGAGAGAGAGAGGCATAATGTAACTTTATAGCTGAAACATTCTGAATAATATGAGATCTCACTAATAAATTATAAAAACGCTATTTTAGCCAGGATCCATTTCTGTTATTTTTCATCTTCGCTGATGTGCTGGCACTAAGCAAGAGTTATTTTGCCACTATTTACATTTTCAAATTCTATAATGTTTATATCATAAAATTCTGAGCATGTTGCAGATGAGTATTATTTAGATATGTTTAATTCTTTGCTATCAGTATAAATACATCATAACTTGCAGGTTATTCATACTGTAAAGATGTACATAGCATGCCAATTATAAATTATATATCATTTGCTTAATTTAAAATAAGTACATACAACCGGCATAGTTCTCAGGCTCTCTAGCACTGAGCAATCACTCTTGAAAAAGCAAGGACTTCAGTTAAGTAGTAGCATGGTTCTTTTACCAAGGGCATAGGGCAACAAATATTTGGAAGAAACCTTAATCGTTTCTTATATGGTAATGGTTACCCATGTGCAGTATACCTGTAATTTACTACATATTACAGTAATCTCTAGAAGAATTTTGACACTCTTGTAAAACATCAAAAATGAACATGAATATTTATAATACATGTTGATAGAAAGAGATTCAGATCAAACAAGAATGAGGCACTTACCTAGTGCAAAGGCAAACAGTAGTATACATTACTACAAGTTGTAGTGATGGTCACTCACTTGAAAGGGAATCAGACAGTTTTATGGAGAATAGTACTATCATAGGTACTAACCATGATGGCTAAATACCTCCAATATCAGAGACAGTAAGCCAGTTAGAAGAAAATAATAATGGGAGAGAGTCATTGCATTATTAGTTGTAATAATAGCTGATCAGAATGGGAACAGAGTATTAGACCCCAACATAGCTCTTTTATTCTTCTCTATTAAGTTAAGAATAGAACACTTGACTGATTAACACTTAATTGATTTTAACTTCTTTTTTTAGTATTTGATTAGTTTTGTTATTGTATAATTGTACAAAATTAGGAGGTCAAAAACAGAGATGTAAGAAGTAAGATATGGTGTAATAAAAAAATCATTAAAAAGTGTTAAATAGTGCACTCTCTACCTTCCTTTCATTTTAAAAATCTTTTTCAACCACTACTACTTAGATATTTATACTTTGCTTAAAATGTTTACTCTTAGGGTTAGGGCAATTTCTCCATTGCCACATATTCTCCAATGTTAGTTTCCCAGTCTTGCATCATTGGCAAGGTTTCTCTTTCCAATATTGTGCCAAATTGATTCTTGCCACCAACAGCATATATGTTAATAAGTTGTGATACTTTTCATTTATATTCTCTGGAATCATTCCTAATAAAACCATTTGTGGTTTCAGTTCAATTTTTTTTCAAACTTCCATTAATATTTTGATTAATTTCTTTCCAGTACTTTTGATATTTTTTTTTCATGACCACCACAGATGATAGAATATTCCTTCTCTATTATGGCATTTCCAGCATTTATTGTTATATGATTTGTCCATCTTCACAATCATCAACAGAGCTACATACCATCTATAAAACATTTTATGCCAATTTTCTCTTATAGTTTGGAGTAAATTTTATTGATTTTTTTCCATAACTCTTCCTCTGATCCACTGTGATTTCTCCTTTTAAATTTTGCATCCATTTTATCACGCAATTTTTTATTTTTCCTGTCTTCATATCATATTTCCTAATGAATGATCTTGTTTTTGTATAAGTGTTTCAAATTCTGTTATAATTGTGGAGTCCTTGGGGTTCTCTGAACTTGGTTGTTTTCTTGGAAACATTTCGTTACCCAGCTAGGTAACATCTTCAGTGAGGGTAATGAAAAATTTGCAAGAAAACAACCAAGCTCAGAGAACCCCAAGGGCTCCACAGTTCAACCCTGAGCTACATATATTCTCTTCTGTTATATTTCTCAAGGTCTTTCCTTCTTTTTTAAGATTTTTTTAAATCTTTGCAGTTATTTGCAAATACATTAACCATGAAGTTCCTTCTTTCATATAGCAATTCTTGTGTTTTTAATCTGTTTTCTGAATCCATATGTATCACATTGGCATATGTGATCAAATTTTTCTTACTGTAGTTGTCGCTAGCATAAAAAGCATTTGACAGCGATGCTATTGGTGAGACTGCTGGAGTTATAATTGTTTTTAAGATCCCAGATTTTTAACAAACTTTGTCTTATAATTTGTCCCTTCAGATTCTTTTCTTCTTTTGTTTCTTTATACCAAAGATACCTACAAAGTCCATTAGCTAAACCTGCTGCTTCTATAATTGATGTTCTGTAATTTGACAGACAACTTGCTCTGTCTAAGATTAAGAAATGCTAGTCTGCCTATTTCTTTGTGAGTCTTGCAAGATTTTAAATTTTACTCTTGGTTTTTTCCCTACCTGATGGATTTTAACTTCATGATGTAATCAGTAGCACATATTTTAAAAGAACACTTAAACATTCTCTGCTGAACAATAATATAGCAAGTAAGAGCTATGTTTATGCAACATCAGAAGGACAATAATTAAATTTGGCATTAAACTCTTATTATGGGCCAACAGAGGGCACAAAAGTAGCTATTAAATGGAAGAGTAGCTATCACTAGCATCTTATACCTGTAATAAATGTTTGCATATTCCATTCTGCAGAGTAAATACATTTATTTATCCCACCTGGTATCCTGTATGCATCCTATAAAGTGTGTTAGGCTGAGAGACAATGAACAGCTCAAAATTGCTCAGTGTCTTTCATAGATAAGCAGGGAATTGATACCATGGCTTGTAGTGTCAAACTGAGCATTAGGTCCATTATGTTAGAGTGCTGGGGTGTAACAAACTATGGGCAACAAGGTACCACCTGTATTCTCCTCTTGCTCTTTAAATTTCGACTTTCACTACTTGTATATGTATATTTGTATATTTATCTGGTTGTATTTGTATGTTGTATGTTTATGTGATTGACATATGGTTGACCTTTAAAGAGACATCATTTCCAATTTTGCTGTTACACAAGTCTTGAATTTAACGACTCACTTAGCAACCACAGACAAATGTGATGGTGTGAAATTCCATGTAGATGCCAGTGTATAAGCAGCCTAATGGAGAAAGAATGGACTTTGTATTTCCTCCTTTGCCTGTGTGTTTTGCTCCCATGATTATCATGAATAATGGAATGCCCTAACTCCTCCCTTGTTAGATAGTTATTTCTTTTTACGGACCTGCTCAGAAGCAAATGTCTTATATTTCCATGCTTATCATAGATGTGAAAGCTTTTCCTCCATCAAAGCTAGCATGGAGATACAGAGTATTAATGTCTTAAGAGGCTAGTTGTTTTTGTGAGCTTATTTACTTGGCTGCCTTATTCCAGCTTCTCATACAAACCGACTGTGAACTGGTGGCTTCGTCTTAGGCTATTTCCATACAAGTTATTTGCAAGAGTCCAGAATTGCCTCTAGATGCCTATGTTCTCATGTTGTTAACTATGTTCAGTAGTTTGTTTAGTAAATAATACATAAATAAATCCCAGCTCCACACTTTTGGGCTTCAGCTGATACACCATTCTGTTATAGATCCTCAAAGTAGAGGGATGACTTGATTTACAGATTTCCTTTCAAGGCAATTGTTCAGTTTTTTGTTTTTTGCCTATGATGAGAAACAGGAATACCATCTTGTTGATTTTACTTTAAAGCAGACAGGATTGACTGGGCTATTTTGATTATTTGCAAATCCTTGCAAATGTTCTTATAATCCAGGCAAGGGAAGCTGAGGTGAAATTAACAAGAGTTATATCCATTTCCTTTTTCTTTTTGGTAGAGGATCACAGCCATTCAGAGGATTTTCAACTGAATGCCTGGTAGAGAATGGAGGATGCTAAAAATTTCTTCCCCTTTTTTCTTTTTCTTCCCTTCCCCCCAATCCCTCTTTCTCACCCCACTTTCAGAGAACTGTTCCTGATGCCTGCCAGTACAGATTATTAAGAATATCCCTCTCTACAGCCATAACAGCAACATAAAACCTTGGTTATGCATACTGGGAATAACATGTAGCTGCAAAATTTCTGGAATGTGTCTTTTTAATCTCACTTCTACATGTAATAGAGGAATGATGGCATGGCAACTTCATTGCTACTCCTTTATTGCAACTGCTTACCATCTCCTCTAGAATGCTTTCTGTAGAGACCACAACTTTCTAGTCCTAATCTCATTTCATTAACATATGAATTTGACATCCAATCTAATTACTTTCTAAATTGGAGTAAATTAGTCCCAAAGCCATTGAGCCAAAGTAATTCAGACAAATATAAGGACTAAGCTTTTGGGTTGTGTTCTGATTCCTTTATCTTGGTATAAGGATTCCTTTCTCAGTGGAAACTTTGGATTTATTTCCAGTGCTGACCTTAATGCAAGAATTTTCAGAAGAATGGACTAAAAAGGGGGTATGCGTATGTGTGAAAGAGAGTGTGTGTACTGGAAGTAAAATAAATGTTATTAAGTTGAGTCAAACTCCAAAGTGAATTAATATTTTAATAACTCTAGGCTTATTCTTTCACAATATTCAAGCAAAGTTATAGAATATACAATAACTAACCAGCAGGGTTCTTCCTTGAGATGTTCACTATCTAAATTTCAGCTACCTGTTAGAAAATACAAATTTAATTTTCCACAATTATCATTCCTCATTTATTTTAGTTTCAGTTACAGGGTAGAATAGGAAACCTGGAATGTAGATCTTCTTTGAGTTTATTTTGAGAGCTATTATTTGATGCCATGGAAATCCTAATAAGTACTGGAATTCTTATTTATGCAGAGATCAGTTTTGATACCTGTACTAAATGGCCCAACATATCTATGGAAAATATTGGCATAGAGATATATATTTTGACCTATTTATTTATGAAAAGCTTATATTATGGTATAACTGCAGTTTAAAAATAGCATATAAATCTATTTTCTGAGTAATCCAGCCTTTCATAATGTTATTACTTTGGATCAAGTGGGTCCTGAAGAAGCTGATTTTAAAACCTATGTAAAATAAAAAAATTAATTTAATTTATCTCAATTTACTACTGGGCAGTTATGTCAACTTAACTATGTGCTATTTGGACTATAGGAACTTGAAGGAAAATGAAATTGATTTAATTATTTACACACCTTTGAAACTTGTTAACATGACCCTGGAGCAATAATTATGTGATAAAGATGCATATATTCATTTTGGCTGTGTCCCCCACATTTGAAATACTTCAAGAATTGGGGACATTTTAGGCATGGGGCTTAGTTAAAAGAATCTAGGTTGGCCTATGGATTGTAATTTGTTTTTCCAGCTATTGTTCACCCAGGTCAGCCTGAAATTATATGAGGCCATCAAGGTTATAACATTGTTAGACTTTTAACTGATGCTCTTTGCTGTAACTGAGAATAGACAGAATCTAGTAGCTGTCTTTTTCTGGACACTGAGAAAGCTTTCAATACAGTTCATTGGTGGTTTTTTAGAGTTATTAAGGAATACTAGAAGGAACAATCTGCACTTTTTTTTTTTAAGCAATGGATTGCTGATATGTATTGTTTGTCAGCATTTTAGTTTTCTTTGGTTTTTTTCAGTAAAGAAGCAAAGAAGAGAACTTTCAAACCCTGTGGTCAGATGTTGGGGAATTATTTCATGTATATAAATCAAATCTTTATTATGGTCATAGACCAGCATAAGGATGGTGGGGTACAGTCATTCAAAGCATAGAGGATACATCAGAGTAAAAATAAAAATCTACAAAAATTATGAAAAGCTAGAAGATATAAAATATATATGAGTGAAAAACAGAAAGCATATATAAAAAACAAGAATCTAGAAGAAGGGGTAGGAGCATCAGATGGGTGTAGGTGAGCATAAACGTTTAGTATGTGGAAGATTATATCTATCAAGTTGCAGAACACTCTACTAAGGAGAACTAGGTACTCATTAAATCTAGTTTATAGCACAGGTCATCATCCAAAAATTTGAGCACTGCTGCACAGAACCTGGCAACATTGTGTGTTGTAGCAGGGTTGGTATCTGAAAGCAACAGGATGGTGTAAAATTGTCCTGTGTGCCCTGGGCATTTATGCAGTAATGGTGAGATGAGGCTAGTATGAATGTCTCTGTAGTACAGGCACTCAAAAAGCACATGCTCTGTTGTTTCTGTGTGTCTAGAGTCACAAGGGCATTGTCTGTCCAGGTAAGGAATCTTCCTATATCAGCCTTCAAGGACAGCTGAGGGGAGACCGTGACAACATGCCAGAGTAAAGTCCCTTCAGTGTTTAGGTACTTCAAGTTTAGTTAGGTATGCCATGGGGAAGGCAGAATACTTGGATTCAGTGGCAATAAAGTTCAGGGTCCTGGCTAGATCCAGTTGGTGCTCCATGTCTGCTTCATGCTGTTTAATAAGTGCTTTGGTCTGATCATATCTCATGCTGAGTAGAAGCCCAGGGATGAGATTTAAGTTCCCACTGCCTGTTTCCATGTAGATTGAAAGCCATCACTCGTAGTTAATGGGGCAAGCCAAGGGGAAAAAAGCCAATAGTTGAGTATAGTCACCCACACTCTAGCCTCCACTTTCGTGAACCATTTATATATAATTTTCCAGGCTTGTTTGTGTACTAATCATTATTACTGTATTATCAGTTATGTTATAATACAGTGTTGATACTGTTTTAAAAAGTAAAACTAAAGACATTATTTTAGTTGAATTTGACTCCTGGTGACTACACAGAAATGTCCTTGTAATTAGATTTGGGAATTGTTAGATCCCACAAGTATGGCTTATTCATGACTCTTCCAATACGATCGATCGATCGATAGACAGAGACAGACAGACAGACGCACACATATGAGACAAACACAAGCTGGGATGTCTTGGGAAGGCTTCAGAATATCAAGATGGTGAGCACAACTAAATGATTAATGCCCCACGCAGATGTAAAAAAGGGCCAGTGCTTTCAGTGCACCTGCCATCTTGGCTTTTCAAAACCTTCCCTGAGGATACCCCTGACCCTAGGTTTCTTTCTCCCACTGTCTCACAATAAGGGAATTTTCTCTGCTCTTTTCCCATACTGCAATATGCACTGTGTTTACCTAATGGTCTGGTCTGATGTGTGGCTCTTTGCTTCTCACCTTGCCAGCTTCAACTCTCATGCAATTACACACATTATTTACCTTCTTCTGGGATTTTTTTTTTTTTCCAACTTCCCAGTCCAGCCTACAACTATGAGGTTTCCTGGTGGTCATTTTAAGTGCTAACCATGCCTAACCTTGTTTAGATTTTTTTTAGATCAAACAAGGCCAATGTTGTCTCTGAAAAAAAAATCTGTTATTTTGACATAATAAAATATATTTAAAATGTAGTCAGATGTTTAACCCAAAATCATCTTAATTCATTTCAAATTCTGATTTATTTGCTCACCTTTTTAGAGATTCAGATATTAGTCTGCTTTTCAAAAACATAAGATCCAAGTTTCTCAAGAACAAAAGCCTTGTAAATGCAAATTCAGGGCACGATCTAGCCAATTAAGCATTCTTAAGTCTTGCTGTTTTTATGTGAGAATCAAACATAAACTTAAAAGCGCTTAACATTATTGTTCTCTTGAAACAAAATCTTGTTTATGTACATACTTACTTATTTAAGTACTATATTTATACCCAGCCTTACCTCCAAAAAGCCGAAGAAGCCAATCATGTAATTTTCCCATTTCATTTTGTCCACCCAGCAAGTCTTTAAGGAAACATGTCAGGCTGAGAGTATGATGGTCCCCTGAGACCAGCAAGCATAGTGGATGAGTGATAATTTCAATATACATCTGCACTGCCCATGATGCCGTTATCTTAGTTTTGACTCAAGCTGATGTAAGATGTAGCCTGCACTCTCTAGTAGTAAGTAAAGAAAATTAAAGAAAAAATGGATATTAATTATGCAAAAACAAGTGGTTTTGTTTATTAAGAAGCTTGTGAATTATAACTATATTTGGAAGCTAAATGATATCTACATTGAACAAGTCAAGGACTTTAAGTACCTAGAATTTGGTTTCCAATAATCTGCAGAATGGAAGAAATATACAAAATATATAATCATTCAACCCTATAACTTCTAATGCTATAGTACAATTTGCTACCTGCAGAGGCAATGATTTTGTTCCTGCAGCAGTAGAATTATTTAAAGCTAATGTCACGATTCTCTTGACAACATTGCAACTGGAAGCAGACAGGAGGAGACATTCAAAGATGTAAATCTCTGATAAGCATGTTTATTATTAAAAATAAAGCTAATAAAGTCATTATGAAAGTATTCCCGTGACTGCTGTATATCAAATGGAAGCCCTACTTATAGTGAACCTGATGTTTAAATTTTTGCACCTATTTCTCCCACACACAGTGCAGTGGGCTTGAAGCCATTCTCTTTTAAATAGGAGGGAAGGTTTCCACCCATCCCTTGTTTTGGTAACTGACTAATCTGATGTCAGGCTGTTTGCTTGTGGTCCTGTAAGAACTGGCTCTCAGGTCACTTTTCTCTTCCCTCTTTCCTGAAAGATCCTGTCACTCTTCCCCCCTCTTCCTTGTAGGTGGCCAGCCCAAGAAGCATCTTTGTTACATCCATTGTATCTCTCTTTATATCTCTTGAGGCTGAAGAACTCCCTCTCTGCCCTTTCCAGAGGAACACAGAGGACATTTCTATCTTCTCCTCTCTTCTCTTCCGTCTTGGGAACCAGGGAGGAAGAAAATGCCATCTGCTCTGGAGAAGAGATTGCAGGAAGTAGATGGAGGTATCTGACATTATGACCTCCTGACCAGGGGCCCTCCCCAGTTCAGAACCTCTCCACCAAGATTCTGGCAAGAGGGTAGGAGGTGGAAGAGGATCAGAGGCAGGCAGAGGAGAAATGCTGATCTCTGGTGCAGGTTTATCTATTTCCCCACTTGTACAAAACTCTGAACAGGGGCTGCAGATGAGGGGGGATCTGGTTCCCTGTTCTCTAACCTCAGCTCATTCCCCTTCAAGTCTGAACAGCTGGCAGGTGCTGTGGGTGGACTTCAAGGCCATTTAAGAGCCTTAGGTTTTTGTTAGTATTGGAAATTGAATGAGTAAAGAAGATAGGATGTGTGAACTTCTGCACTTCCCATGATCCCTCTGCCTATGGCTAGCCCTTCCAATGGATCAGATATTCCAATTTGTCCCTGATGCATTAGGAATCTAAAATACATTCTACTTCAAATACTTCCTCCCCACCAACTGAGATGGGAGATGTGACAGAGGATTGATGTTTAAAAAAACAGAGCAGAATGGTAGAAAACTAAATGCTAAAACTAAAACTAAATAGCTGGAAGTTGTAGGCAAAAAGTGATTGAGTTGACCTTTGTTAATACAGACAATGGTCTCATCAATTTTATGTTCAGTTTCTTAGAGGAGAGTATGGAGGGCAGGAACTTGGTAGAGAGCCATATGTGGTCCCCAATGGCAAAGTGGGGGGAGGGGGAGACTTCCTGGAGATGAAAGTCAGTAGTTTGTTGGAAGCCTTGGTAGGATCCAGCTGAAATTCCAGTAGAAAGTGGAAGGCCTTGAGGATGGGGAATAATCCTAGAGCAAAAGATAGGTAACTTTATATACTATGAAATGTCCACCTGGATGGCAGCTATGGCAAAACCATAACATTTCTTCCCTTAAGAAAGGAAAAATATATAACCAGCATGTTCTCATCCCCCCCCCCCCCCCAACAGATAAGGATGAATTAAGGTATCTCCCTGAAGGTCATTTATCCAAACCAAAACCCTGCTACCACTATTTGCAGAGTTGTTCAGTGAAGTAAGGAATGTATCTTCAAGCTCCTAAAGGTCAAAGCCAATGTTGGAGGCTGGGGCAGGAGAAAAGTTATCAGGTCACAGAACAGAGGTGGGAGTGGAGTTCTCATAGAACAAAAAAATTAAGCTTGTATGAAAAAGCAACAGCTTATATATTCTGCATGCCAGATATGTTCTTTGAGCCTTCTGTCTGCAGTCATGCAGCACTGGATTAAGTTTCCAATGTGTCTGGAGTGTCCGGTCAAATTAGCTTATCCCGAAATTCATCAGATAGGGCCTTTTTAAAATGGTTGGTTGACATCAGGTGATTTCACATCCTGAGCAAGAAGTTGAAAGTCAGACACAGTTGATTTCACACAATGTTTACCTTGTCACAGTTGCTGGGTATAATGGTTGGGTGTTTGCCTGTCATTAAGGGCAGCTGTCAAACTGGCCAGGAAATTAGTGTGGTTGTCTAAACAAGACTATTATATTCCAGGAGGGAGTTGCCCATGTTGCACTCCTGTTTTCAAGAGACCAATTATAAATCCTACTCAGAAGCAATCTCTGGGAAACCCTCCCGGTTACAAGATGTATAATTCTCATTGGGTGATAGTCCTAAGGAGTCCTAATGTCTAGAGACTTCTATCATACCTGTCAAGCAAGAATCAAGGATCATATTAGCATAGTCACAGAAGCCTCTGGAAGTCGCCAGATCTGCCCCATTGATTGGGCCAGTTGGTTCAGGTATTCCACCACTTGATTTTTTATGCTAGGTCACATGGTTCTGTTACTACAGTGAAGAATTAGCAATCTGATCATTGGTCATTGGTGGTGCAAGGGGGTCAGTCACAATGGTTTAGTTCTAGAAGCTTGTAGTGATTTTTTTTTTCCCCCTACCATAAAAGTAGGAGTAAGAGTCATTGGAATTCCTATCAGGCTACTCTTAAAGCACTAAAACTAAAACTATCAGGCTACTCTTAAAGCACTAAAACTGGAAGCAGGCATTCAAGAACATAGATAAGTAGGTTTAATTTTTAAAAAGTTAACAACAAATTATGAAAGAATTCCAATGACCGCTATGTGTCAGATGCAAGCCTTAATTGTAGAGACAGACTGGTTTAAATTCCTATTTTTTTTCCTCCTGCCTGCATGGTGCAGTGGGCATGAAGCCATTCTCTTGTCTTTTGAGCGGAAAGGATAGTTCCCACCTGTTCCTTGTGTTACTAATAGACCTGTCAGGTTTTAAACTGCTTCCGACTTTGTGAAAACTTATTGATACTACAAAGATGCTGAGCCTCTTATTCAGTGGTGCACAGCTCTATGCGTACAAAAGGTTTAAGAAGCAACTCAAATAAAATTAATTATGCTCCATGCCCCTGTTGTATAGCAAATGCTGTTTTGTGCCTCAGATCTGGGTCTTGCTTCTGCAGAGACTCAGATGAGAATTTGCCAATTGCAATATTGCATAGTTTGTACAGAGGATTCTTTAGTTCTTCTACACAACTTTGTCTCTTCCTGGAAGAAAGTTATAGACTCAGGTTACTGTGGCTTCAGTCCAGTCTTTGTCCCTTCAAGAACTTTAGAGAGAAGCCTAGAGATAACGCAGCACATGCTTGATTCTGACCTACAGAAAGGCAGAGCCTTAACTCCTTTCTGCTGTAATGGTGGCCTCTGCAGAAGACCCTTTATTCTAACCAGCTACTTTTTAAATATTTTATCAGTCCTTCATAGAAGAGTGATTTTGTTGTGTAGACTTAATGTCTTGTCATCTATGGTTGACAACAGGTAGAGGTAAAACAACATCCCTCTACAATATTGCCTGTGCTTCTGTTTGGAAGGTGTGATTGAGTCATCTTCTCATGTTGTACTGCTTTGTCCAATGTACCGAGTGTGATGTTCTCATCTAATAATACCCTTGTTTAGTTAATTTCTTGGCCTGACTAGATAAGGAGAATATGTTCAGTCTTAACTGCCATATAAGGGGGCTTTCAGGCTAATTATGGAACCACTTATTTGGAAAATATATCTAATATCTGGATATTTATGCTCCATATTTTACTAATTTTTGATACATTTTGTTATTGTTTTGCCTTTTATTTGCTCTCTATTATTCCTTGTGTTATTTGGTTTTTGACTGTATAATAACAACAACAGCCCAGGTTTGAATACTCAAGCCTATTCAATTAAAAGTAAAAACATTGCAAACAAAGGGCAGGTTCATATGATCCACTAAGCCAAGACTGACATTACTCTTTGGAACTTACTTATCTCTTTGTGTTACACCAATGGCAAAACAAACTACAGTTTGCTGGTCTCCCTCTATTTTAAGTGCTATCAATTAAATCCCTTTGCCATAACTAATATTTCCTACATTGTTGTGTTTTACCTTTTTGTGTGTGTGTGTGTGTTTTTAAATTGGAAACAGGATGAAAGAACATTGAGCTTTCTATGGTTCCCCCTTGCAATCCCCACCCAAAGAGCAATAGAAGTGATTTGGCAGAGCAGCTGCATCTCTAACCAAAGGCCTGTTTCTACAGGTGAAACTTGAAAAATTTGAATATCGTGCAAATGTTCATTTATGTCAGTATGGCAACTCAAAAGGTGAAACCAATATATGAGATAGACGCATTACATGCAAAGCAAGATATGTCAAGCCTTACTTTGGTATAATTGTGATGATTATGGCGTACAGCTTATGAAACCCCCAAATTCACAATCTCAGAAAATTAGAATATTACATGACATCAATAACACAAGGATTGGAAATAGAACAATATCGGACCTCTGCAAAGTATAAGCATGCATATGTACTCAGTACTTGGTTTGGGCCCCTTTTGCAGCAATGACTGCCGCAATGCGGCGTGGCATGGATGCTATCAGCCTGTGGCACTGCTGAGGTGTTATGGAAGACCAGGATGCTTCAATAGCAGCCTTCAGCTCCGCTGCATTGTTTGGTCTCATGTCCCTCATCTTTCTCTTGGCAATGCCCCATAGATTCTCTATGGGGTTCAGGTCAGGCGAGTTTGCTGGCCAATCAAGCACAGTAATCCCCTGGTCATTGAACCAGGTTTTGGTACTTTTGGCAGTGTGGGCAGGTGCCAAGTCCTGCCAGAAAATGAAGTCAGCATCCCCATAAAGCTCGTCTGCGGAAGGAAGCATGAAGTGCTCCAAAATCTCCTGGTAGACGGTTGTGTTGACCCTGGACTTAATGAAGCACAGTGGGCCAACACCAGCAGATGACATGGCTCCCCAGATCAACACAGACTGTGGAAACTTCACACTGGACTTCAAGCATCGTGCATTGTGTGCCTCTCCATTCTTCCTCCAGACTCTGGGTCCTTCATTCCCAAATGAGATGCAAAAGTTGCTCTCATCATAAAACAGGACTTTGGACCACTGGGCAACAGACCAGTTCTTTTTTTTTTTTTCTGTAGCCCAGGTAAGACACTTCTGACGTTGTTTGTTGTTCAGGAGCGGCTTGACAAGAGGAATACGACATTTGAAGCCCATGTCCAGGATCCGTCTGTGTGTGGTGGCTCTTGATGCACTAACTCCAGCCTCAGTCCACTCCTTGTGAAAGTCCCCAACACCTTTGAATGGCCTTTTCCTGACAATCCTCTCCAGGCTGTGGTCATCCCTGCTGCTTGTGCACCTTTTTCTACCACACTTTTCCCTTCCACATAACCTTCTATTGATATGCTTTGATACAGCACTTTGGGAACATCCAACTTCTTTTGCAATTACCTTTTGGGGCTTTCCCTCCTTATGGAGGGTGTCAATGATGGTTTTCTGCACAACTGTCAGGTCAGCAGTCTTTCCCATGCTTGTGGTTCCTACTGAACCAGCCTGAGAGACCATTGAAAGGCTCAGGAACCCTTTGCAGGTGTTATGGATTCATTAGCTGATTAGAGGGGGACACTTTGAGCCTAGAATATTGAACCTTTTCACGCTATTCTAATTTTCTGAGATTGTGAATTTGGGGTTTTCATAAGCTGTACGCCATAATCATCACAATTATACCAAAGTAAGGCTTGACATATCTCGCTTTGCATGTAATGTGTCTATCTCATATATTGGTTTCACCTTTTGAGTTGCCATACTGACATAAATGAACATTTGCACGATATTCTAATTTTTCGAGTTTCACCTGTATTACTAGAGGCCAAAAGGGGGAGATCATCATAGATCTGGATCTCACATCAGGCTCTGATTTAGATGAATCAGCTTACTAAATGCAAAACATGCTGCAAATTAGATATATTTTCCTTGTGCTTGACTAAGACTCCATGATACAGATACTACACACACACACACACACACACTCACACACACGTATAGATAGACATGTTTTCAAATTATTGTCTTCTGACAACCTACATCCTAAGTAAAAATGAGCATCTTTGAATATCCACAAACAATGCTTCTTTTATTGTACAATTCATTTATTTTTATCTTGCTGCTTTGTTTAGAGTCCATTGTACTTTTCTTATTCATGCAGTACTGCTCATTCCTGGGTCAGTCTGAATTAATTTTTCATTACACCAGGAATATAAAGATCATGTAATTGAATCTCCTTAGGGTGTTGTGGTTCAGAATAAATGGAAGGCAAGGTGATATGTCAGAACAAATGGAGCAATATATTGATTTTCACTGGGAACTCGGAAGCTGAAATCAGTGGTACTTTCTTTAAAAGAATTGGAGGAATGGACTCTTTGATAGACAAAGATTCCAGTCTTTCATTGATGAAAAAGCTACAAAGAATGGATTCAATGGATAAAAAAATATAAAAAATTATCAAGTAACATTAAGGAAGAGGAGAAGTATGAGCTACTTAGAAGAACCCCCCCCCCAACACATACTAATAATATTTAGGAGTTGGGCAATGTGATTTCAGGTTGATTAGTTATTTTAGAAATACTTCCTGTGGATTCAAAATCTATGCTATTAACCCTCTCTGTGTGTGCATGTGTGCGTGTGTCACTGTCTTATACTATTACATTCACAGTGCTGAGACATTTGCTTCCCAAGGCAAGAGTTCTTAAAATAAGATTCACATGACAATCAACCATTTTTAGATGAAATTTGCCGAGCTAAAAACAAGCTACCTCAGGATAAATTGACCTGTCTATCTTTATTAAGGCTAGATCAGCCCACAAGGTATAATACTATGGGGTGTATTTTTGAAAGATTCTTGGCACAATGGCTAATTAATTTTTTAAAAGTTAGGCCCAAAGCAAAATTAATTGCCCGATTATGCTGGAGCTGAATATCCCCATTTCTATAATCATGGAATATTTCCTAATGCCAGAAAAATAGAAGACCATTTTTAAAATGCTCAGTTTCTGTGTTCTAATGTATTTGAACTCCATGGAACTCTGGACTACTAATACAAATTGAGGTTTCAAGCCAGAATCTTGGGGTTTGTGAAGTGTGTATTAGGTTTTGTGGTAAAATATCAATAATGTATTTCCTATTCTGATTCTTCAGAAGTGGCATCAGAATCTGCTATTTTAGATGAGAATATGATTTTTAAGATTTGTTACAAGTGAACAGCATGCTGTATGTGTCTGAGTCTAAGGCAAGTTTCTGTTTTAAGCTTGCTTGTCTTAAATCCTAGCCCTATGTATTTGTTTCCAGTGGGGAAAAAATCCTTAAAAACAAATTCTAGTTTTTCTTGTTGCCAGATTAACCTGCACCAATATACCTGCTAACTAACGAAAATCCAGTTCACCTTTGGCTGGTGGGTGGACCATATGCACCAGTATCACTGGGTAACTTAATCCCTCTGTATTAGGCAGGAACTGAGACTAGAACAGAAACCAAAATAATAATGCTCTATCTCATAAAAATACTGTCAGGATCAGCAGCCTGGGGGATTATGAGTTGAACTCCACTGCATCTGAAGGTGGGTCAGATGAATGAAACACAGATAAAAGGCATTCTACATACTGTATATATTAGTGAAAGAAAGTTGAGGAGGTCACTTCTTAAGACTTCTTCCTCAGTGGTGATAGTTAAGGCTCCAGAGCAGCCTTCTCTTTGTGTCCTTCTGAAGAGGACAAAACTACAACTTCCTTTACTTCTAGCAAGCATACAAACAGGCTATTATGGCTGAAATAATGAAAAGATAGTTCAACACATCTTGAGGGCAAGAGATCGTGGAAGGTTTCTCTAGAGCAGGAGCTGGCAAACGTTTTCCATAAAGGGCCAGATGCCACCCCTCCTCTGCCTCCATGGGTGCTGCTGGCAAGTCTGCAGGTCAAGGAACATGGCAGCCATTGGATGGCACTGGCCCACCAGCAAGGAGGTTGCTAATAGGGTGCCCCTGCCCAGGATGCCCTGCCCCCACCCTTCTGCCCCACCCCTCACCCTGGGAGCTTACCTGAGGCTCCAGCCTGGCAATCTGCTGCTCATGCATTCTTAGCTCACAGGTCTTACAAAAACAGGTGGTGGGCTGGATTTGGCCTGGGGTTGTAGTGTGTGGACCCCTGCTCTAGTGTCTCAAAATGCAACCCTTAGCTTCCCATTAATGTTTTACATTTAAAATAATCTAAAAAATAAAATTAGATGAGCCTAGTAGATGCCAAAGAATGTGTTGGAGGGAACAAAGTTAATTCTGAATGCCATGTTGGAGACCTGGGTGTAATCTATGGCCTGAACAAGCTCACAAAGTCAAACTGAAACATTGGGGAATGTCCTTTTTCATCTTTTAGTTCCCTTTTTTAATCTTCTTATGTATATGGCAGCTTGGTTTTCCCTACCTGCCAAACCTGCCAGTATAGGGTATATGTATATATAAGAAATTTCCTCATATATATTTGAACCTATAAATCAGTAGTTTTATTTCCCATTATTTCTGGGACTAATGTCCTTCTAATGGTACTTCCCAGACCCCATCAACTGTTTCTGTTTCTGCCTATGAGCTCTAGGACTGACAATTATGTTCACATATGATAGCCCCATGACTACAATTCTTTGTACAAGCTCACTCTTTTCTTCTAGAAGAGGATGTGGTTCAGCACCTCACTATTCAGAATGCTCCATGTTTTCTTCTAACATAGCTACTGATTAATTTCCATCAACTCTTACAAGCCTACATTTTCCTTTCATGAGAATGGGCTTGTCTGTCCAGGCAGTTCATGGTTCTTAGTGCTTTTGGATCTGTATTCCCTTTTTCTCATGCTTCTATCTATATATCAGGATTTAACTTGCTGAGCCTCAGCAAGCAATTTGTTCCTGCTATTTATACTTATTCAGAGAGTCTATTGGTTTAACAGGGAGCATCTCAGTTTCTTGTTTTGAAGCCCAGGTGTTGAGAAATATATCCTGAAATATATGGAATGTTCCTTGATGAGTGCCTAAATCATATGAATGCATAAATCAGCAAATCCTTCAAGAACTTTAATAGGAATTCTGGTGGGACTTTGAAGGTATAAATGTTATTTCTTGCTGCACATATCCTGCCTTTTATGTTAATAACTTCACAGTAGTTTGCAAGATAAGTCTTTAGTGCTGATCAAGTCATTGTCAAGAGATCCAAAACATTCAAAGGAATTAACTTTCTTGGCAAAGACCAACATATACTGTAACTATTAATGTGATGCCTTAGTGTAGCTTATAATATTGTATATTACTTCTCATTTTTAAAAGTCTTCCTTAATCCATTTAAATGAAAAAGTTGATGGAGGAGAAGGAGAAGGAGAAGGAGAAGGAGAAGGAGAAGGAGAAGGAGAAGGAGAAGGAGAAGGAGAAGGAGTTGTTTTCCACTGGCACAATTATAGCATCTCACAGAAAATGAACATTAAAGGCTTAGGGAATTTGCAAATGTGGAAAACAGACGAGATCAGGCAGGATTGAGATTAATGTGGAAAACTCAGAAGAAGCAGATAGAAAGGACAGCACCTCTCCTCACAATCATTGTGGGATAAGAAGCCAACTTTATAGCTTGATGTCTTTTTATTCTCTTTTGTCATATTTCAGACAAATTCATTACAATCATATCAGCTATTCTTACCTCTACAAGGCAGCTACTATTCATTAAAAAAAAGTGGGACAAAATTATTCACATGTTGATATTCTCCAATCTATAACAGAAAATTGAGATTTATACACAGATTTTTATCTCACAAAGATGCAAGTGTGAAGATAAAGTAGATGGAACTTGTCAAAAGATTTATTAATGTTGGATTATTTATATTATCCTGTCTGATGTATAAAAATATACACCATGTTCTATTGCTACAGTTATTACAGAAGAGCTCTGTTAATTTATTATAGTGTGTTGATTGGATGCTGAAATAGCCATTCTACATAAAACATAATTATAATAAGAGCAGTTACATTGTAACAAAGCTTACTTTTTGGAGGTAAACAGGAAATATTGTTATACACTAGAAGAAAATTACTTCCTTAAAAAAAAGATAAACTCTTCCTATCCTTAAAAAGAAATTAACTAGATTTTTTGCTTATGAAACAATATACTGTTATAGTTGCCTGGCCAAAATGTAGACTATTATAGTTGCTGAGGAATTATGGTAAAAAAATCAGCTGCCCTTCCAATTTTCGAACTCTGTTGTGAAGACATCAGATGTAAGATACATGTAGTTGAAGCTATCTTAAACACCATGTCAGCGAAAATATATATGTTCCTCATGTTCTGGATGAAGCAGAGACAAATGCTGGATAGCATTTGAATGCTCAACCAAATATGGAATGCTGAAGAGAAACAGATGGAACATAGCCAAGAACTAGACCCAAAACCATATGTTTCCCTTTCAGCACATGTATGTTCCTTGTCCTGTGGAATGGAGGCAGAATGATGTAGTCTCACGTTGCACATCTTAATGTGATTCATGTTTTCTTGCATAGGCTTTATCTTTTGGTTAATCAACTTCTATACCATATTCTAAGATAAGAATTTTCTGAAGCAGATATACAACAAAATTAAAACAACTGCCAAGGTACAACAGAGCATAGTAATTTTAACAATTAAATCTTTAACAGCATGATATTTAAAAAGAAATACACATATACTCCAGGCTAGCTCAGATAGGAAAGTCTAGGTGAAGAGGTAAGACCATGAGATGTTAAGAGGACTCCATGGTTGGTGCTCCTCAAAATCCCAGCAGCATCGCAAAGGAAGAGTACTTGTTGAGCTAGGCAGAATTCTATCATTTTTAATTTAAGTGGATTGATATGATTCTTGCATGGAAATTGTGCTCTCCCCCACCCCCTTACATCACAGGTCCTGACTAAGCATGGGATTCCAACTATGACCTTTTACCATTGTTCTAATTCTGCACAGTATTTTACTATTTGTTGGCCACTGGCACTGGGCTTTTTTTTATAGGAATAGCACATTACTTGTGCTATGCTAGTATGAATTCACTGTACTGGTATAGTCCATCAATGTAAAGAGAATTCCTGGAGATCTTCTTTGAGCAGCAGGAATAACTTAAGAGTAGGATGGCATTTGTTATTATTGCCTAAAGGTACAATACTCCCATATGCCATTTATTTTCATTGTTGGGATAAAAATAATATTTGGTGTAAACAATTCCCCTAGTTGCACCTTAGAGAGCGAGGCGTAATTGAAGACCAGACCAAGGAACTGTGCCTTGAGCACTAGCATTTATAATGTAATCATATAAACAGCAAGAGGCAATTTTGCAAGAGCAGCATGACAGGAGCCACTCTCTTTGGTGGGTTCGATTACCCCTGAATTCC
The DNA here is from genome assembly GCA_030867105.1 of Liasis olivaceus. Classification (NCBI taxonomy): domain Eukaryota; kingdom Metazoa; phylum Chordata; class Lepidosauria; order Squamata; family Pythonidae; genus Liasis; species Liasis olivaceus. The sequence goes on from CM061350.1 coordinate 84,534,751, forward strand.
CTGGAATTAATTATAATAATGTTCGTGGACCCTAGTGAGAGTTCTAACTAAAAAAGAAAGTGATTTTCTATGAAATTCTCTGGTTGCTTATATGCATAAAAATTCTAGCTGTGATGCAAAGATATAGGGTCCATCACAGTGATAAATTCACACACCAGTGCAGGAGGTAGGCTATACAGACAAACACAACAGACAGTATAAATAATAGGACAATATTTTTTTTCTCTTTTTTTTAAGAAATGGTGACTGTAAAAGGAAGCTGAATCAAACATTTCATCTTTCAGCCACTTACATGGTACCACCTATTTATATATGTTATTCTGTTGTATTTTATCAAGGTCAAGATGGAACTAAACATTATTAAGACACGGGCTTACTATCAGCCACTTCTCAACCCCATAATGTCTCATGCAATCTTTGTCAGTCTGACTTGCCTCAAATGCATTGGGACTATATACCCTGTAATCCCTAGCCAATTTGCACATTCACCACCTTTCTTGTAATCCCAACACATCCAAGGCACCAGGTTGAGATGCTGCTGTGCTTTAGGTATCCCTGCCTCCTATCATCCAGATATATGGAAGGAATGAAACACAAAATGCCAAACATAATGAATTTAGGATACCAAGCAGTAAATGGTAGGGAATAGGTAGTGGCCCCTGGATACCTACTGAATGCATTTGTAAGAGATTTTTTTAAAGAACTCATTTAAAGTAAAACAAAGTGAAGAGGTTGAGCCCAGTAGTTCCTTGAATCAGGCTTATTCATAATAATTTTCTGGTAATTTTTACCTTGAAGTCTAAAAAATTATAAAAGAGAGAAAACAAAACAAAAAAACTGATATCCCATAGATGGTTATTATTGTTTCCTAATGTTATACTAAAGGACCAGATTAGGGCTAGATCATCATGGAGAAAATCTATCTATGTGATTGGTAGGAGTCAAAAAATGATTTGATGGCACATAATCAAACATTGTTGTACTAAATATTTATTTTTTATTTGTATCATCATTATTACTTAATATTGTATTAAATCACACACCTTGGTAATGCTGAGATTTCCAAAGAATTGGTCTTTCTTCTCTTATTTTTTATTATTTAGCTTTACTATTTAAGTGTACTAAAACTATCATGGTTTAAACACATTTTGGGTCTAGTTTGCTGCCAAAAACTTGCAAAATCCCATTTACCAGAAATTAGCAATTTTGCTAGAAGCTGGGGAAAAGTCCACTCCAAACCATTCAGAGCATATTCTTATGATTTCTTCCAGTAGCTATTAGACTGAATGCATTCTAATAACTTTCTTCAATCAGTATCTTTTGAGATGCATTGGATTACAACTACTGTCATCCCCAATCATGCAGCTTTATTTGTTTATTCTCATTTATTTCACAGTTTGTATAGCCTAGTCTACAGATTCTGTATGGGTTACAAGAAAGTAAAAATGTAAAAATCACAATAGTAATCTTTTTTTTTTTATCTGCTTAACAGTCATTACTGACCCTGCAGTGACCGCCCCCTAGCGGTTTTCAAGGCAATTGCATCTTTCTAGTTTCGGAATTAGACTTTGCCAGAGCCTAATTCCTAGAGCGTCAGCCCGGCTGGCAGCACAGGAGGCGGGATTTCCGTTGCTTCGCGCCCCTTTTTCGGACGAGCGCGATTTTCGCGCTTTTTACCGGCAACTGTCCCGTCTCTCTGTGGAGTCGCTGCCAGCATTTTCCTCCCACCGGAGTGAGAGTGCTCATTTATCTACTCACGTACGTTTTCGATCTGCTGAGTTGGCAGAAGCTGCAGGTATAGAAACATGAGCTCACCTTGTTAACGCGAGGCTGGACTCGAACAGCTGAAGCTTTCAGCCATTTCTGGCCGGCACTTTCAGCGTCATTAAGCCGCTGCGCCACCGCGTCCCCTAATAGTAATCTAGGATGTTGTAATTTTAGTCTTAATAGGAAAAAAGAAAAAGGATTAGTACAAGGCATCAGGAAATTGTATATATTAATGCACAGGGTTCAACATTAACTATAGAGGTCCTAGTCTATCTTCTAGGCTATAATTATATTCCTTTACCATCTTTTTTTTAATCAAGTATTTCAGGGTGGTTTTTTTTAATTGCCTTAAATTGTTGTGTACAAATAGTATCTGCATATTTCTTGTTTACAAACATCAAGGCATCATCAAACTGGTTTCTTACTGATCATAATACCAGATTAATACACTGTTTATCAGTCTAGAGGAAATTTTAAATTGGGCTATTGCTTAAAAGGTCTTACTCCTGTATAATGAAATAAATACTCCCCCCACCCCACCCCACCCCAGTTTCATATATTCATACTCCCATTAAGGCATACAAAGTATTTGGTTATTTTTAGGATACAGTTCAGGAAAAAAAGCCAAATCTCTGGAATTCTTGCTGTCAACACTTCAAAATCTATTTTTGTGAAATAGGTAGTGCAAGAAAATGAGTAAGTTAGAGAATAAATGAATTAACTAGGGGTAGAAGAAAAGATGAAAATCCTCAGATTCCACTATGAAGGCTCCTTAATGAAAGATATTTCACACATGACCTTTAGCATATTCAGGGGTGTCTGCAGGGTGTGGTAAAAAAGTCAAGATGGTGGCTACAACGGTCCAATCAAAGCTTCGCAGTTTTTTTATGTGCATCACTCACACAATGCACATAAAAAACAAGTAAAGCTTCAATTGTACCATTGTGGCTGCCATTCTGATTTTTTTTTTATTTTTTTCAGCTGCAGATGCACCTGAGCATATCTGAATTCCCCATGGAGTTCAGAACTGTATCTGTAATTATTCTTATACCTATATTGTGAGACAGGTCAGGCAGATAGTTAATTACTAGACTGGGGTCATCTAATGATCTTCACTTCTAATATAGTATTCTACTGAGGACACCACATCTGTTTGATAAATTTGCCCCCCCCCAAAAAAGTTTTTGTTGTTTCAAAAAGGCCTTCAAATAAATTTTCCAGGAACAAAAGTGTGCGTGCCCCCAAAATAGTACGAAAACACTGTACAGTTATTCTGTACATGGGAAAGAAGACAAAAACAGGAACAGAATATATTTTCTCCATTCTCTTCTCTTTTTAACTTAAAACAGACCTTCCCAACCCAAAACACCACAGATTTATCAGAGCATGATTTCCATCATACACATCCAGCAACTACTGGCTATTGCTGGTTGGGGGTTGATATACATTTATCCAATTATTAATCTGGAAGGGAAGGCTGAATAAGTTATTTCATGGTAAAACCAACACTAAATTTTACAAGCTTTGAAATTAATATTTTCTATAAATATTTGGTCACGTTTAATGAAGAACAAACATCCTAATAAGATGAGTCTAAATTTATATACTATTATATACTATGACAAGTTCATAATTAATCAGTAAGATAATTTCATAGCCACTATCACAGTCATACCAATACTTCATACATGTTAAAAATAACATTACATGTGGAAAAGCACTATGAAAAGTAGAAGTGGGCAAGGAGCTTCAAGTAATCATCAGGTATTTATATGATAATTTATATACTTTCAATATAATGTTTAGATAATATATGTTTTAATTGATTTTCTACTTTTATAGCAATTTTAACAAACAAGAAATAAACATATGTGCTTAAGTTACCAGGACATACTGCCTTTTCCCATGTTACTAATCCCATAATCTATTTTGCTTTCAGTTATATTCCATCAAAAGTGGGTGTTCATTCAAACATTTCCAAGATGGAGCTAATATTTCATATACAAGACTACAACTAATTGTCAGGTCTATCATACAGATTTAACTCGACATTAAGCTAAGTGTTTTTGTGTTCACTTTACTTGAATGGTTATTTATTCTCTTAATGTGGAAATATACATTGAACAATCAAATTAATAAATTGCACTGATGAGAACTACTTCAGATTCTAATAAGTATGAGTAATTGCCTTTTTAAAGAGACCATTTGATTATTTTCTCACATTAGCTATACTGGTGAACTGTCTTTTTCAAAAATGATTTCTTACTTTAATCAGGTGGAACATCTAAAGGACAATAGCTGCAAAATGAAGAGAATTATTATCCTTATAATACAGGGAACGATTTACCCTAACAAATAGTTGAGCATCAAGTCATAAAAAAATGCTGGTTAAAAAACATAAATCATATTTTTGGATTTCCCCCTTTTTATTGGCCATATTTGGGAGGCATTGTGATTAATATGGCTTCCAAATTAAGAATATCAGTATCAGACTGATAAAGCTATTCATTAATATAATATCAGGAAAACAATTTTGGGAGTTCTGGGGAAGACTTTCTGAAAAGAGGTAATAGAAAATGAAGTGTAGAGCCCAATAATACTTATTCATAATTCTAGAGGGAAGTATTTTATAGAATCCTAGAATCCATGAGTTGGAGAAAACCATTTAGACTATCAAGACCAACCCACTGCTCAGTGTTGCAATCCATATTAAGACATCCATCACAAATCTCTATCCATCTTCTGCTTCAATGTATCTCATCCACCATTGTTATACTTTGGAGGAAATTCTTCAAACTCAATTTCTTTCAAAGCATTTTGTAGCAAAAGTGAGTGAGGTTGTAAATGTGTGCTGCTTTTAGCCAAAACTTCTGGGATGAGCAGTTTGTCAGATAACTACTCTATGGAGAATTTTTACTGCACTACCAAGAAAGAACATGCCAACATAAGGCATTATACAATCAAAAATAAATCTCAAAATACTGAGCTTCATAAGAGTTATGTCTTCCCCCCCCCATGTGAAGAATCTTTACTCTTGATCTAAGAGCATTCACATAACACAATGCAGGACTGGGTTTTCCACCTCACTAGGTTTACCAGTATGAAGCTACTGAAAACCTTATCATGAAGAACACTTGCCATTTCTCTAATTTTCAACTGCTTGTTTTAGTTGCATTTCTCCTCAGTGCATTCAAATGGCTTTTCTTGCTGATTTGCAGAAAAAAAACCCAAAGATCTCCGAAATGTTTCAGTGCTTTATTTCAGATAGAAAGGAAATCAAAGAACAGGGGGAAAATGTTCTCTTAGCAAAGAAATTGGTCTTATATCTCTGAGTATAAAGACCATTACCAAAATTCTGGGCTCTAGCCAAATGGGCAGTCCAACTAGAAAGGTTTCAGGTATAAATAGAGTGGTAATAGGGCAGAACCTGGGTTCAGTGGTGTTATTGCTAGTGGTCCTCCTGAATTTTGATTATGCTATAGGTGGCTTTTTTGTATCTTTTCAGGATTCTAGCAGCCCCAGCTCATCTTGCTCCTAATTGGTTTGATAGCTGTGTTGTATAACCCATTATTCAGAAGATTGAGCTTGGTGATTAATTAGTTCTCTTCCGCCTTGGGGTCATTTTGAATTTTCCTTGGCTGCTACTTGGCCAGTCCTGATGACCTTTCCTCCATCTCTAAGAGAGCCCATGTGCTGTTTTGGGGGCCTCATTAGTCAGGTTAATCTCATCTGAGCCTTATATATATATGGTTTTTCCCCCCTGTTCCTTTATTTAGCTGATTTTGGTTATACCATCAGTCACACAAATTATACAACCACAACTTCCCTTTTTGGCAACTTTCAGCTATGCCATAAACTGCTTAGACAATTAGCAAATCATATAACTATGGCCTTCCAACCCATAGGTCTTAACTAAAGCCTGAACCAATGTTTAATTTTTTATATTCTTTTCCTAATGTAAAGCAATTCTCAATACATAGTATTCAATAGTGCCCTCAAGCAATGTATACTGAATGCATACTATTCCATGTATAAGTTCCACCTCTCCAGTTAGTTGTTTTCAGCATCAAACTGCCCTTACTGTTTAGTTAAATTTTTCTTAATGTTCATCTGGAATCTGTTTTCCAGCAACTTAAATCAATTATTCTGTGTCCTGCCCTTTTGGATTATAGAAAATAGGTTATGGCCTTTTTCAGTGTAACACCCTACAGGTGTTTGAATAGAACCGTCATATTTCTCTTCAATTCTCTCTTTCTAAGATTGAGCACACCCAGGGCCATCAATCTCTTCCCTTAGACTCTGTTCTGATCGTTATGTAAACTTTGGAAGTAATGCACACAGATTTTTAGTGACCAGTTTTTCCCCACAGAGTTGTTAAGGGCAGAACTTACATGATGATTTTTAGCAGAACTTTCTGAGATGTTGTTAATGTATGTGTGTGTGTGTGTGTATACACACACACACACACAGAGGAAGCAGAGACCTATGTGGATGTCTTTTGCAGTATTTGTATTTCAAACCTAAGTGTTTCTCTTGCTTGAAGTGTATTAACTAATATAATATTGAAGAATTTAAATTGACACTTATAGAAATACATGAGTTTTGAACTGTGTTAAAATTAAGATTAACTCACCACCATATACCACTAACAAGGCTGATTATATAGTGACAGATTCAGCTCATTGGAGAATCATTACCAATATTTTAAAGTGATAGAGATAAATAATACTCAATCATACATTCTAATGTCTTCAACATTAATATTTTATCTTTCTTTGCAATAATAGCAATTGCATTTATTTAAACAAATTTCTAAACAATCAGTGATATTTCAGCATTAACCTGGACTAGAGACCAGATGCTGGATTTGAAACCAGGAGACTGTGAGTTCTAGTCCTCTCTTAAGCATGAAAACCGGCTGGGTGACTTTGGGCTAGTCACTTTCTCTCAGCCCAACGCTCCTCACAGGGTTATTGTTGTGGGACAAATAGGAGGCGTGAGCATTATGTATGCCACCTTGAATTGTACAAGATAAAGGTTGGAAATAATAATAATAATAATAATAATAATAATAATAATAAAAGAGCTGGGTAATTGGAACAGCTTATATCCTGTAATGATACCTTTAACACCATCAGACAACATCTGCCTATCCCAGGTCTTTGGGAAGGACTTGATAGGTGAATAAAAATCCCAAATCCAGTCTAAACATCTGGCTGACTGTGCGACCAACCATCATCATCGTCATCATCATCATCATCATCATCATAGCTGGTAAAATTCAACCAAAATGAAGGATTTATTTTAATGGGAACTAGTTTTATATTTGCATAACTTTCAAATATAGATCTTCTGCTGCAGAATCTGTAGCTAAAATGTTTGGAAGAGCTAAATGCTCAGCCTATATTACACATGTTTTATGCTAGCTCTGTTGGCTGTTTTTTTCTGGACAACGCTCAAGAAATGTTGGCCAAATTTTTAGAAATTATAATGGGCATCCTATAAAAACTGGCCTGGATAGTTATAAAATATAAAATGCCAACTAAATATTTGACCAACATAGTACCACAAAATACTATTTCCCAGGAAGAAAACTGAGAAAGCATACTGAAGATTTTAAGATAACTTGTTCAACAAACTGAAAAAGTTGATGTGGTATCTGACATAGATAAACACGCTATGGCAAATCAAATTTTTTCAGATCAAATTCTTTATTACAGGTCAGTGATCCAGACTAAATAAAACTTACTAGAGAACCCAACTTACTATAGAACCCAAGCTACAAAATAGAACATAAAAAATAGAATAAGGCATACAAAATTAAAAAAAAAAATACAATCATGCTTGCACTATTTTGCTATCAGCAATATTTGAGTTTTACAAGCTGTGAAAACAAACTTTGCAATGGCCAGAGTTACCTTGGGATACTTATATGCTAGTAAAAATTGAACATAAAATTCTTCAGTCTGTAAGACCTTGTCCCGTTCATCAAGAGAAACTCCCGTGACACGTGTGGTTCACAAAAGAGGTTTACTCAAGCATAACGTAACAGTTACAAGCAAAGCCAGGACTGGCTTGGTACAATACATTGGTTCCTTTATACCTCCCCCCTCCCGCAGTTTCGCCCTGTGATTGTGTTACAGGCTGCGGATTATCAGCGCCCCCATAATCCCCCTTAATTGTCCAGATGGCAGGTTCAGCCTGAGTCCCATTGTTCTTTGATTGTTGTTAGCCCTTGGCGTGGTCATTGCCTTCGTTGGGCTTCCGTCGCGCACACAGCTGGGAGCGTTCCCTCACGCGCTGATTGCGCTTCCTCAACTCCACGGCTCTTTCCTTTGTTCATAGCGCCCGCGGCCCTCTGGGGTTGACACAATGCATCCGCTCCAGATTAGTGAAGAGGCGCCAGGCGGCTCATTCATTAGTTTGAGGTTAGCACTTCCTCTTTCTGCGCTAGCGCTCGAGCGGTGAAACTGACTAAAGCGCGCCTGGGGAATTTCCTAGCCGTGCAACGCCGGCTGAACCTGACACAGTCCTCCCCAGAAATGTTGTTTAGAAGACACATTAGTAGATCTTTATGTAGCCTCAATAGAAGTTACAGTATGATAGAATATGAATTTTTGTTTCAATATTACCATCTTTACAAGAGCAGACCCTTTCTGCATGTGGAATTCTACGAAATTTCTCTCCAGCTCTGTTGATGGTATAATATTAAACAGTAATAATGTAAATTCTGCCAAAATTTATCGCTCATAAGTTGATCTAGGTACAATGCTGCTTTGAAGTGTGCATTGCTGTGGCCCAATTGTTCCCCAGGTGAGACTTTATTATATTTTGTTTGTAATTCTGTAACAAAAATCCTTTGCTTAAGCTCTGCCATTGCCTGATTATGTCCCAAGGGCATGAGTATTTCCCTTGAAAAACCCAGTTAATTTCATTTTTTTCCAGAAGGAATCATATTTATCCATTTATATTAGCTGTGTCAGATCTTGTGGTTGGAAATGAACCTCTAGCCAGTATTTAAACACACAGCCATGCTCTTGTTTCAACCTTTGTAATTTCTGCCTTCCTGCAGAGCAGCATTAGAGTTGTATTTTGCCATTTAGAATACCTTTCTTATGAATTTTGACTGTACCTTTTCCAAGTTCTGATAATTAATTCCTGGGTTTGGGTCTAACTGGGTTCCGTATTATAGCTGGGATGCCTTGGCTTCAAAAAGCTTAAGAGCAGCTGGTATATATTGGGCACTTTTAGAGAAGTAGAAAGAATTGCTGCTGAACTGTTCTGGGTATTTGAAGCAATAGTGTGAAGAGAACAAGCGATGTATTTAAAATTATAACACCTATTTCTCAGAAAGAAAACTGTTCATATTGAAATAAATGTTCCCAGTATACACACAAAACCGTGTCTCTGTGTGTGTGTTTCTAACAAACATTCAAGTGCCCTTGCTGACTCCACAAAGCATTATGTCCTGGGTCAACTCAGAAAGCCAACATAATATAGTAGGAAAGAAAACAATACAAGCCAATCCTAAACAATTTGCTAATAAGTACGCTCATATTTCTTAAACTACTTAAAATTATCTCAGTCTAAGTCATGCTCAGGAAACATATATCAATATATACATCGAGTTGCTTCACTAGAAGGAAGAATTCCATTCTCCTTCCCACATGTGTGCCTCCATAGTCTTTGCCAGATATGAAACTGGTCATATATTTGGGATTTCTAAGTAAAGTTAACTAACTGGATTTTTTAAAACCAAACTTATCTTCTTCCAATCCAGCTTCCCTCAACATATACCATATTTTTCCGACTATAAGACGATACTTTTTTCTAAAATCCTTACACTAAAAATTGAAGGGCATCTTATTCAAGGAAGTCAGCCAAGGAGAGAACCTCGTGGTTGCAAAACTGCCCATATTTTGTCTCTGCAGACAGGCTTCCTCCTATTGCTAGCTTCCAATCACGAGTGAAATAGCTTGTCTCCCAAACAGATTTCCTCCAATCATGAGCCTTATGTAACTGACGTCAGCTGATGCTGAACAAACCAATTAGAGGACGTCTGTTTGCAGAGACAAGCTATCGGCAGTTTCACTCGTGCTTGAATGTAATCAGTTATGCAAAAGAGCATGGAAATAGAGCTGCAGAAAGACGGTTTGGACCTCCTCCCGAGTGTATCAGGTAAATGTTAATTAATTACTAAATAAAAATGTGTTCTGCACTATCTTTAAAATATTGATTTCTTAATTTTGGGTTGGAAAAGTGGGAGTCGTCTTATACATCGGGGCGTCTTATTGACAGAAAAACACGGTATTCTGCATTAGGTTAAATAAATAAGCGGGGGGGGGGGGGGGAATACAGCCTGTCTGACTCCTTTGCCAATCTGGAGCCAGTCTGTTTTGCCATGTTCTGTCTGTACTGTGGTTTGACGACCTGTGTATAGGTTTTGCATAAGGACAATGAGATGCTCTAGGATTCTCATGTTTCTAAGCACATTCCACAGCTTACATGACTGATACAATTTAAGGTCTTTCTATAATCAATGAAACACATATTTTTGGTATTGTTTGGCTTTCCCAATTATCCTATATACATTAGATAGATTTTTAAAAAATGCAAAGTGCCAGTCATCAAATGCATAAGTATAGCATAACAGAATGGGCAGCAACACGTGTGAAAAGGATCTGTGTGTGTCTTGGTAAACATTAGCCAACAGAGTGATGTGCCCACAAAAAAAGCAAATACAACTCTAGGCTGTATAGTGTCAAAATCAAGAGAAGTTATCATTTTTTTCTGTTCTGCATTGATAAGACCGCACCTAAAGTACTGAATACAGTTTTGGACACAGCATTTTAGAAAAATCACTGATAAACTGGAGGGCATACACAGGAAAGCAACCAAGATGATAAGGGGTATGGAAGGAAAAACTTGCAAGGGAGGGTTGGAAATGTTGGGTATGTTTAGCCTAAAGAAGACTGCAAGAAAACATAATGGCTTAAGTTTCTGAGGAACTGTCATGGAGAAGATGGGACAGAATTGTTCAGAGTTGTTCCAGAAGACAGGATAAAAATCAATGACTTTAAATTATAAGAAAGTAGATTTCAGTTGGACATACAGAAAAATGATTAAGAGCGTTAAAAGAGGGATGGGCTCTCTTTTGCTGGAGAGTTTTAAAGAGAGGCTGGATGGGAAACTCTTGTTTAAAATAATTTTTATTAAAGAAGTTTTTTACAAAGTTAAAAGATAAACATGAAACAATATAGAAAAAAGATAAAGAAAAAAGTGTTGAAATCAATAGAAAGCGAAGAGAAAGAAAACGAAAATAAAAAATACTTAAAGAAGTGTCTTCTGATCTTCTTTACAGCAGTTATAGGCATACTTGAAACCATTCCCCGCCTTCTATATTTCATAACATGGTTCCCTTTTCCCCATAATCAACCCTTATTAGTCAGTAAATCCAGAAATCATCAGGTCATTTTTATCCACTTTCAGCAAAAAGTCCACAAAGAGTTTCCAGTCTTTTATAAAAGTAGCTGTTGTTCCCTCACTAATCAAATAAGCCAATTTATTTCTTCCAGTTCTGCCATCTTCCTCCACTGTGGGTATTTCTGTATTCTTCCATCTTTGTGCATATAATAATCTTGTTGCAGTTACCATATGTAAAACCAATGGTCCATGAGGCTGGATGGGAAACTCTTCTATCCACCTCTATGTCCAATGGTTCTCCTTAGTATGTAAACAGACATACAGTGTTAAACCATGTGTTTCATTACAAAAGACAATCATATTTTCCTATGGAGATCAGGACTAGTCCTAATATTAAGGCATTTTCATATACTGTACTTGCTGGGAGGCAAAGCACAATGGTAAAAGTAGTGTGTGGTTGGAGCCACAGAAGTCCCACTTACGCTTGCCTACTGCTCTTGCTGCCACCCCCTTGTCACTATTGAAGTATGATTCATTTGTCTGTCCTGTCACTTTTTATATGCAGAATGAAAAGAAGGGCACTGTATGAAGAAACCATCTTTACTGACACTACCTGGAAACAAAATCTCATTGAAATCAGTGGACTATTCTCTCTCTCTTTATGTCTGTATTTTTATATATTCAGGACAGAGGTGGGGTATAAGATGAGAAGAAGTCATGTCAGATGAACTACATGGTATTAAATATATTTTATAAAGCTCAATCCTCAAATTAAATCCCCCCCATCAGCTAACTGCTATTTATTTCTAGAAAAGTACGTAATGGATGCTCTTGCCCTATGCATTTTTATCAACGAAACTCTGAAAACATGCACTGAATTGGGGTACAAAGAATTTTTCATGGTACAATCATGAAACCAAATATCAGACAAATTATAAAGGCCAATAACCACTTCTGAAATAATTATTCTAAACTCTATGTACAAAAAAAGGAGTAACATTTGAAAGAGCTGTGAAGGACCAGCAAGCAAAAGGTGGCAGTAGTGAGTTTCTCTGAAATTATACTTTACTGGCAATTACAAAGACAAAATTGACACCTCAGTACAAAAATAAAATTTGGAATTTTGCCTCATTTTGTAAAAATATACAATTGTTCTCTGCAGTTGGTCCTTTTGAATAAAATATTAGAATGTCAAAATAAATATTCATTGTGATTCTATACACCTAATTCTTTCTACATAGCATATACTATAACTAAGCTGCATTAAAAGAGAGAGAGAGAGAGAGAATTGGATTAGACATGAAAAACCCTTTTGGGAATCCCAAAGTGATCCCAGTTTTTCAGTATCAATTCAAAACTTTGTTGCAGGAAATGAAATTAATACATGCAGAGTAATTTTCTAAAGTATGACACAATCGTTTAGATCTGCTAGATTTCGGATTAAATATTGCATGGGGTTCTGGAACTTATATAGGGCCTTAATGCATTCCAAATGTTAAAATCTGCACTTTTATTTTTCTTCAGCCTCTTTGCCAGACGGTTCAGGATGGGGCTTTAAAAAAGACAAGAAGGCATCACCACTGATCTAAAAAGGAACAGCACTGGATTTATCAATGTCTTTCTTTGAGACAGAGCTGAAGCTTGAATAAACCCAGCTGCAGCTGTGGAAAAGAGCAACTGAGGACTGTCTTGCCTTTCCTTCCTCTAACTTCCAAACCCTGGACCACGTCTCCATGCCAGAAGATGCACAGACCTGGGTGAAGAAGAAAATTCAAGGGCATCGGTTCCATTCTTTTTCTACCACAATCCACACCGCTGCTCTCGTTTCCAGCATCTGCGCCCCTGACCTTTGAAGGGTCGTTAACTTCTGGTTCTTTCTCTCTCCCGCTTTCCTTAGCCTTAGCAGCCGGCTGCATTCGCTACTTTCTTGGGAATGGCAAGTTTTTTACTTTCTTGCTAGGAAGGCCCGCACGAATTTCTGCAGGATGGGGTGATGTTGCGTGCATAACCACGAAAGGGATTTGCGCATTGGCTCCTTTGGTCACGGAATTAAGAAACGGCCGGGACGACAATTTCGGCTGAATTAGGCAATCAGAGAAGAAGCCTCCGGTCAAGTCAAAGGGTACCCAGACAGCACAGCTCAGGGCTTGCGGCGGTTCTTTCTCGCTCCTTACTTGGTGTTCGCGCTTTCCTGGACAGGCAAATTGGAGCGTTTCAGGCACCGCCGCTGCCTCCTCGCCCATCGCAGGTGGCGGCGGCGCTTCGCTGAGGGAGAAAGAAGACAGCGCAGCCGCCTTGTTTGCTTTCCCGCCTGCCCGCCCCAGCCCGGCCTCAGGAGCAGCAGTTAGCAGCGGCGGCGGCGGCGGCGGCAGCAGGCGCGCGCGCTCCTGTCGGCGAAGGGAGGAGAGGAGAGGCGAGGCGAAGGGAGCGCGGCGGCGGCGGCGGCGGCGGCTGTCACAGAACCATCTCTAGCGGGGCAAGGTTGCCAAGCTGAGGTGGCCGCACTACAGAGCGCCGCTGCCGAGCCTGTCGTGAGAATAAGGGAGTGGGACAGAAATTCAGCCAGACGTCAGCCTCGGCTAGAGAAAGAGCCAGCCCCTCGGAGCACGCCAGTGTATGAAAGAGCTTGCCTCGCTCGGAGCCTTTGCCGAAGCACGCGAGTTTCGCAGTCAAAGAGGGAGGCGGCGGCGGCGAAAAGGACGCGGCGGCGGCAACGGCAGGGCAAGATGCTGCAATTGGGCAAGGTCAGGACCTTGCATTGAAGCAGCCCGGGGGGCGCGCAGCCACCTCCCTTCAGCCCACCTTGAGGATTTGCCTTTTGTTGTTGGTATATGCTCGGGAAGCAGCAAGCCAGGGCGACGGCGTTGGGTGAGTCGTGCCATTGCCAGCAGCAGGAGCATCATGGATGGTGCCCAGGCTTTCTCCCTTTTTCTTGTGCAGAGGGATTGCCACTGGCAGCAGGAGGAGGGGCCCGCATTGTAAAGGTCTTTCCTTTTCCCTCCTTTCTCCCCTCCGCTTCCCCCCTTCTTTTAAAATCCTCTGTTGTGTTTGGACGAAGTGCCCCGATTGTCTGGGATTATAAATATGTTTTGTTTAATTTCTATTTCGGAGCTTCGCCGAAGAGGCATACGAAAGCAGGCTAATTCTATTGCCTGCTTTTCCCCATCTTTCCCCACCCCCTTTCTTTATACTCTCCCTCCCTCGCTGGTTCTATGTAGGGCATCGGCGGCAACTCGGCTTTTCTGTCACCTGGCAATAATATTCTCCTTAGAGCTGTGAAATCGTAAATACGTACCAGGGGAAGAGGCGAGCCACGGTGGCGGGTGGGAAGTAGACCCTGTTTAGTCTCAGACTGCTGTGGAGCATGACATTCGAGTCTTGTAATATTTCACGTACATGGAACCAACTAGAAATACTTAGTCATACATGTATGTGTGGTGCTTCCTCTGCATTGGAAACAGGGAAGGAACCACCTCCCATCTAGTCCGTCTGGATTTTAAGGGATTTAAATAGTGCCATTTCAGAGGAATCGAATCCGACTTTTCGGGCGTGTGCGTATCACAAATGGAACGGAGGCGGTCCTGGTTTTGCATCAGTGCCTGTGAAAGGGCTGCCTTGATATTTGGTTGATTTATAATTAATGGCTGAAAGGAAAGATGCCTCTCGTTCGATCCATTTCCTCCCCCTTCCTTTCCCCCTTTCTGGTGTGTAATGTGCTTGCATCGATTGCTTCTAACCTAGTCTCCACTGTGAGTCAAGTCGCTACTGAGGAGGTGCAGCAGACGAGACAGTAAATGGTGATGCACATATTCAGCTTTTGCTGGAAATGCTGGAGAAATCTTTCCCAAAGGGACTGTATTAGTAACTATGTAAAGTTTTTTTTTTTAAATGCATACACCAACATGGAAGAGAAGGTGCACCTTCTTGTGCAGGTTATATTTTAAAGCACACTTTAAATGTAAACACTGTGATTTTATTTAGCTGAGAAATGTACGGGTAATCTTGCCATCTCGCCCAGGAAACTTTGCAGTAGCTTGCTATAGATAATTGGGAAGAGATTGATAAGCCTGTTATCAGACTGTCAGCTATTAACTTTTATGAACTGCAAGGAAGTGCATTTATAAGCACTTCTAAAGTGTTTGTATGATTTCTCATGGAAAGCAGTTGGAGAAGCAAAACTTTTGGATCTCATTAACAATCTGGATATCGTATACAAAAAATTATGTGACATCATGCAGCTTGGTGCATTTCTAATTCTTTGCAAGATATATATGACTAAAAGGATTTCCCCAATACATGGGAGAATATATTATTGTCCATCAGAAACAAAGGATTTTGGCATGGAAAGGAAAGTCTTAAATCCTCACCCTGTGCCATATTTTTAATTTAAATGAAGATCCACAGTCTAACTTTCTGCTAGCTGTATGTAGGGATATAGTGATTGATTAGCTATCTGTAGTAGTTGAGATACTGTCTAGGAGAATGAATACATTTCAGATTTCTCAGAAAATAGCTTGGAATTTTCATCATGAGTTCCTTCTTGGCCCTTGGATCACCTAGTGGCTTCAGAAAGCACACATGAATCTCTTCAGTTCATTTACAAAAATATGAAAAATTTCATGTTTTGTGATAAATGTTCAAAGCCTTTAGATGTGATTCTTTGGAAATCTGGGACAACCGTTCCTGTCCTACATTTGACTGAATTCACCCTTTCCACAGTGTTCAGTGAAAATGACTATAAAAATTACATTCTGACATCCACTTGCATGGACTAGATTAATTAAATGTGCTCTGCTCAATACTTTGGGTTTGTTGTGTTTGAGAAACAGTTTCCTATTCTGGCTGCTGCAATACAGAAACATGAGATTCCATCCTGAGCATGTCCTCCAGAGGTAGTGTTTTTCAGACTGTTATATAAGAAAAGCTTTGAATTTTTTTAAAAAAGTAGACAAACAGTTGCCAGATATAATGCTGCTTAAAAGTACTGTACAGGTACTGCACACTGAATCACTGAAAAATCACTGAAAAATACAAACAAATTTGTAACCATTTATAATGTTGCATTTATCATAGAAAATTATAAATACTAGAATCCAGGAGAGTATTATTACTATATTTGTATTGAAGTTCTTTTTAAAAAAGTAACAAAACTATTGCAGTATGGGTTGAAAATATGTATCAAGTATTCCCAAACTAATGAATGCTTGTTTTTATTCATAAGGTTGGCTTATACTGCATACAGCTGCAGAGAATGAAATTTTACTTATAAATAGCAGCATAATTTTTATTTGAATAAATTGCTCTGAGTCATAGCAATTACTTTGATTTATACCAATGGTAAAAATAACTTGTTTATGATTGAGTATGAGTAAAATCTTTGATAGTATTAAGGAACATTGACCAGGTTATTCTTAGATAGTTTTAGATGTAATCTTAACGATATAGATCTGCCTCTGTTAACAACTCATTATTGCCTACAGTATGATGTTATAAAATATGTTTATTTTTATTATGATTATTTTAGTATTTCATTTGTAAGAAGTTTCCAAATATTTATTTTATTTAAAGTATGTATATTTTAAATAACAATAAAACTAAATATTTCTGATTTAAATAGAAGTGGAAAACATGTTATATTAACAGGAAACTTCTTTTGCTTCCTTTTAATTTATTAGAATTAAAATATTACTTTCAACTACATTGTTTATAGTGAATTCTAGAAAAATAAGGTAAGCAGAGGAAGAACATTTCATTTTTCAGCAACATTTCTTCTGTGCTCCTAGTGTAAAAGTTTTTAATGGGATGAGAAGTAGCCATTCATATTCTACCCCTGAACTGATGCAATCCTTAACTGAGTCAGTGAGAATATATTGTGAGCACCAAAATGAGTTAGAAGGCCCATTTAACATACTCCCAGAATATTAGATTTAGCCCCAACTAGACCCTTTCTTGCATAGGTTTAAACTTAACCCACCTGTGAACTGTGTCACAGAACACCAAAATCCAGTCAGTTGCCCCATTGTGCCTATCTAGTCCTTTCATAAAAATAGCTGAAAAGGAAGTTGACAGCAGAGAAATACAACCAAAGTGTGAATTATACATTTTTATATGAATTTGGGCTTGGGGCACTGCCAGTTTCCTTTTCTCCCCACCTACGCCCTTTTCCCTCTCATTGTCAATTCCTCAGGGTAGATCAGATCAAGAAACACCCTCCAGAACTATAATTTATAGTTATAATTTAGACCAGATCAAGAAAATCAAGAACTATAATTTATTCAAGTAGACTATAATAACAGAATCTTGCAAGTCTGATTATGCTTCTTCTCCCTTCCCTCTTATATCCCAGTGAAGAGTCATCCTGACTCTCTTCTTAAAACTTTTCCATCCCAGAACTTAAGGAATGCTTCTGTCCTCTTTTACATAATGGTTAGTGAATATTTGCTTCAAGGCCATCTCCCTGGCCTTCTACACATATCCACTGCTGCCTCCCTGGCCAATGGGAGAAGGAATAGCAATATATGAGTGTTTTTCTGATCCTGAGTCCCATAGGATCCTAGGCACTTGGAGAGAAAGCAGGTGGTGATTCTCTATTCCTAAAATGGCACCTGTTGACCCAGGTAGTGCAATTGTAGGCTGCTAGAACCACTGGTAAGGAGATTTGTCTGGATTGAAACTGACTGGGTTAAACATGTTATGAGGACAGGGTTACTTAGACAATCAAGAACATATGACACAGTTGATACTATGGACAAAATTGATAATGATAGATAGGTAATATAAAACTGGGCGATGAGCAGTGAGCTGGACTTGAGAGGATTTATTTATTAACTTCTGCTTCAATACTCAACATGAAACTAATTTGAACTAAGTCTTCATTTTAATGAAAATTATTTCTAAGAAGTATTCATAGTCTCAAAGAATTTGAAATGTTATCCTACAATCATTCTGACTGTTACTAGTTCATTTTATAATGTGAAGCTGGACTATCATGCTCATGAAGTCTAGGTAAGAAGATATTTTGCTTTCTTCCAGTTGTAAAAGGGACATAGAAGAAAATTTCCCACTAGAAAAATTCCACCATCCTCTCATATCAGATTTGGAGCATTTGATGAAACCAGTCCAGTTTGTTATAAAACAACTAGACCATCTAGTTTGGAGATAACCTGGATAGCCTTTTTCTCTTTTTGGTGGGCTGAAGTTCCATTCATACAACTCCTTTTTAAACTTAATTTCTGAACTTGTGAGAAAACTGATTTTTACTGAGCCAAGGAGATATGAGAGTGCAGTTTTGTGTTATAGATTGTCATATCTGAAAAGCATGTGGAATAAGTAGAACAGAAGTGAGCAATCTTTTTGTGTCTAGGTACTGCATTTAATACTTCTAGGATACCTAGGACCATGGGGGGAGGGGGAGGAGAAAGAGGAGAAGGAGTTGAAGTTGTAAAGTAGGAATTGCCATGTCCAAGAGGCCTTGGAAAACAAATTGTTGCCTTTTTTCCCTAGGTTGCTTTTGAAGAGATTTTGTAGTTTTGCTTTTGGTTTTGTTGTAGCGGTGGTAAGTTTATTAAGAGTTTACATTACGCTTTTCTGTTTCCGATCACACTGATAAGAAAGTGTGGTACTGATTTTCAGCAATAACGGTTAGAGGGCATTTGTAGGCTGCAAAAAAAAAGAAGAAAAAAAAGAATTTAGAAACTGTGTATATCCCTGGAGCCCCAGGTAACTGATCTGAACTCAAGGAAGAGAAGAAGTTAACCATTGTAAACTTTTTAGAAATGCCTCTTGGAGTTGTTAAACAAATAGCTTTTGCGGTGACACTCCCACAGAAGTGGAGAAGCAATCAACTAGTGGAATTCTTTAAATTATTTTATATTCATTTCTTCAAAATACATTTGAAAGAATCTCTGTATAAAAGACTGTATGATTTTTGTGTATTTCTGTAGTATTTTTCAGCAGCATGATCAGTATTACTGTAAATGTAGTAGTGGAGTGTGATGCTGTTGTGGTACCTGTTGGATATGGAACTCATGGCATGCATTGGATGAAACATGTATCCTTTCTTCTCTCTTCCCTCATGCTTGAGAATTCTGAAATTTCTTGTGTTTAACACCAATCTCAGTGTTAAGGATTTTATCTGTCCATATCTATTGTATTCACATTTATGTACCTCTTTTGAAAGGTGGGAACAACATTATATAGCCACTTATTTAGGACTAATAATACAGCATTGTCACATTCAATACAATTTTCTCTTTCTCTGTCAAAAATATGTCCTTCCCACTCTAGTGTTGCCAAGAATATATTTCTTCTCCCATTATTAATCCGATACTATTTCCTTTATAAGGGGGACGCGGTGGTGCAGCGGCTTAATGATGCCGAAAGTCGCCGGCCAGAAATGGCTGACACTTCGGCGGTTCGAGTCCAGCCTTCGCGTTAACAGGGTGAGCTCCTGTTCCCCCCCCCCAGCTCCTGTCAACCCAACAGGTCAAAAACTCACGTGAGTAGATAAATGGGTACTCTCACTCTGGTGGGAGGAAAAATGCTGGCAGCGCCTTGCACAGAGAGACGGGATCAGCTGCCGGTAAGCGTGAAACCGCGCTCGCCCGAAAAGGGCGCGAAGCAATGGAAATCCCGCCTCCTGCGCTCGCCAGCTGGGCTCTGCTCTAGGAAGGAGGCTCTGGCAAACCACTTCCGAAAAACAATTGCCTTGAAAACTGCAAGGACTCGTCCAGGCAGTCACTGCAGGGTCAGTAATGACTGAGCGCAGACAAAAAAAAAAAAATTCCTTTATAAGAGATTTCTATTGTTTAAACCTGAAGCTGCTTGTCATCTGGTCTGCTAAATATGTACAAGGCTCACTGACTTGGCTGCAAAGAACAGAGCAAAGCAAGCAGAGAAGAAACTGATTTTCTGCCATTTTTATTTCCCCTATGAGAAGTTGGGGTGTGTCTGTGTGTGCAGTGTTTGTTGGCCAAAACAGAATTCAAGGAAAATAAGATATTCCAACAATTGAAGAGCAAAACTTATTACAAACTTCCTAAAAATACTGTATTGCAAAATGAGTGAGAGGAATGTAGAAGGTTATAAAATTTTGTGGCAGACGATGGAAATGCCAGAGAATATCATGGATGCACCAGCATAAAGAAGAGAGTATGTGCTACCTAAAAACTAGTATCCTTTAGATGTGGTGATATAACTCTTAGAATCTGTAAGCAATTTGGAATTCTGGGAAATGTAGTCCCACACATTAGGAGAATATTAGTTAGGAAAGGCTACTGATTAGAAATGAAAACCTGATTACAAATAGGTTTGTTCTTTTTGAGCTTTTTCCTAGGTCCAGGTAATAGCCTTCTACCCTATACCACCACTAACCTGCTAAAGAACATAACATTTGCAAAAAGGCACAGGACAAACCATAGAAATCTGTTTAAAATTATAACATGTTTTATCTCAGACATCACAAAAATACTAGTGAAAGCTGTAAAATATGCCTAATGTTATGTGGGTTTCTTAAATAAAAATTCTCCCTTTAAAACTATGGGGAAAAAAACTTACACACTTTTCATAATCAATTTGCCCAGTGCAACCCTCGCTCTTCCTAAAGATGTCAACTGTGAACTCTTTATCTTCTACAAAAAGAGGTGGATGGTTTTTCTATAGTATGGTACGGCATATACAAATATAGCTCCTAAACCTTTACTTTTATCATGTTAGAATCTTCTCTTCTATGAGGGTCTCTTCTGTTTTGTTTTGTTTTTTATATTTTATTTGATAATTCATGCTCCTTATCATTTATGGTCCAAGTCATAATCTTACATACATCGTGGTTGTTAATAGATGGGGCCATGGATATGGACTTCCATTACCCATCATGACTTTGGTCAACCAAGGTTTTTGTAAAATGCTTTTTAGTTAAATAAAGAAATTATAAAGTAGGTTATCAACCTAAGACATATCTATGCCATATGTAGCATTCCCTGCCAATGGTTAGGACAGTAGTAGTCAACTATGGCACATTTTGCCGAGTGTGCCACAGGGTCAAACAAAGCTCAATATATTAATTTTATAAAATTATATATAAAATTTTAATTATATAAAATTCTAGAACTTATCTAGAAACTGCCTTTTTAAGACAACATACTGTTGCTTGCATTCCGCCAGCTAGGAGGTATAGCAGTGTACTGTACTGGTTCAGGGCGTTAAAGAGTGTCAACATATGTATAATTGGCAAAAATGTAAAGGGTGGCAGTATCATCAGTTAAAACACCTTTTGATATCTAGATATGGGCAGGCAACTGTAACTGCTTCAGAACTTCTCTAGTAGTAGAGAATTTATCATGTTCTTTACAAAACAAAATATCTATAATAATAATGAATAAATAGCTGTTAGAACACAATAAATCAGATATTCAAGAATTTAGAAAGTCATGGAATTGGCCTAATACATGAAAATTGATGAAATACCATCCTTCTGCCATTATTTCACACATTATTTTAGTCTGGCAAATTAATTACTTATAAACATGTTATCTTGGAGTATATGTCAACAATTTGAAAACTATTAGGGCAATTATTACAATAATTGTTGCATTTTAAAGATTGTAAAATCATCATCATAATCGTAATACAACAAAAGTTGGAATGATACCTATTCTCCATCAATTATACATTGGTTTGAAGAATTTTTCGCTATATTTGAACAAGCTTTTTATGGTTGGAGGTATTAATGAGAAGCTTATTTAAAGATTTGGATATCATATATATTTAACTGGATATCATTAATATATTTAAAACTCGGAGTTTTAACTGTAGGTGTTAACATAATTTTCCTTTGAACTCATTCTAATTTTAAAAGTCCACTTACAGACAGCCATCCATCCTTTTGCAGCCTACTTAGGCACTTCGCTCTGATTCTTCCCACTTGCTTTGTTCCACCACTCACTTAGTGGCTGGGAATAGGCATCTTGGATTTTCCAGAAGCAGAGCCTGGGTGAGCAATGAGATTTTACACAGGGAACATAACCCTAACCCTACTTCTAATTCTCTCTTTCAGCATTTTCAGATTTTAATTAAGAGGCAGGTAGAATCTTTGCAGCAAGTAGCAAGCATACTGAATTGCAGCAACTATATAAAGTTTTGTTGATGTAACAGAATAGGCACCCACACATTCACACATGTTCTCACCAAACTCACCTCTTTCTTTTCTTCATTATTTCTTACTTTCTCATTTTCCTAGCAAAGTGCCAGTCTGAGAGAACAGGGAGAAACTATCCAAAACAGGAATCCTCCACTGAAGATTTGTTTAAATGACTCTTTTATAGTTGGTAGTTGTTAGGCAGGAATTCACCAAACATGCTGATAATTAATTTATTGCCACTTGTTTATTTCTTCAGCTTGTTTCCTTATTTCTCAAGTGCCTGCTCTTTCTCCTATTTCTTCCTGGAATGCATACATGATGTGCCTGACTCCCTATAATGGTGACTTCAGGCATTTTATTGCCTTAAGGGGTTGGTTTTAGCCTTTTTAGAGAGATCTTTTAAATGTTATCATGCAGACTTCTTGGATATTTCACTGTGGTTTATATTATTTCATATACAAGATTTTATTCAGCTTCTACCTCCCTAAAGTTACATTCTCAACAAAATCAATTTTTTTGGATTTCACTGCACCTGAAGAATATTGTTGAGAGAGAAAAGATAATAGATAATAATGTAGCTGTGGAAACTGCTGTTATCAGGTGCATGATGGTCGCCAAATATGATTTTAAAATGGGATTGAACCAATGTTTAGATGCATGTGGCTAGTCTTGTTGTCATACAGAATACTTAACTAGATAGACATCCGGCAGGTCCAGTTGAGCTCTTCTAATAAGTTCACAGAGTGAAGGGGGGACAAATGGTGTCACATGCATCATGATGTTGTCATGCAAATGATGCAAATCACATAATGTACACAGTTGGCACAATGACATATGAATGACACGAATTACGTACTTCAAATCTTTTGTGCAATGATATCATGATGCATATGACATCATCATTATTTCTACCAGATGCCTATGTATGTTCTTTTATTTTTTTCTGGTGTTTTTACATATTGCATGTTTTATTCAGCTGCCCAAAAGCTGCAGGATTGCCATCAAATGCAGTTGAGAATACAATTCCTAGTCTATGTGGTTTCTGTAAATTGGAAAGAGAGGGTGTCATTTCCTTAGTAAAATTATCCATAGTTACCTAGAGGTAATTGGCTTTATTATATTATCACTTTCTCTTTTCCAGATTAGAAACATATGTGCCCCCCACCTAACAAAACTCACTAAACAATTGAAATCTTTCTTGGGGCATGTGAAAATATTCACATAAATCAGATTTCCATTTCAAGTTATGTCTAATGTGAACAATTCATAATCTGAGTTAATTGCTTCCTATATTTTTGAGTGCGTGCCAGAGGAACAGCTTTTTATTTTAATATTAAGTATTAAACATGTTGCAGATTCCTATTTTGTCATGAATTCAGTGTTAGTCTATCTCATTGACTGATAATCTATTTTTATTTAGAGAATTCATGTACAGTAATAAACTATACAAGAAGCAGATTTATTATAAGAGGGGAATAAATAACTATTACAAACACCTGTCTCAATTCATTTTTAAAAGCTGGCCCACATTAGGCTTTCAGTTAGCAATGGCCATTGGACTTGGCCCAAATCCATAATTCAGACTAGGACTGATCTGAACAAATTTTTCCTTTACTTGATGCATCTAAAGAGCTATACTTTTTAAGAGATCCATGACATAGAACTGTACTGAAACAAGTGAGAAATATATTGGATTCTATGAAGTGCATGTCTTCAGAGTAATCCTTATGATCTGACCCCCATTGTCATCCTGCTCATAGCTTTGGAGGATTTCTAGAGAACTTTTGATTTATTTTTTACATTCCTCCCCATTCGGTTCACTATACTGTCACTGTGGCCTGGTTCATACAGGCTAAGCCATAAAGTGATTTTTTGGTTCTGTCTTAGCTTCTGTGAACCCAGCCATTACTCTTTGTAGTTAAATAAACCACAAGTTGTGAATCCACACAACTTGAGTTTTATTAATCAGTTTTATTATTGTGGGTTTATTTCATCATCCATTATGTGTAAGCCCAGCCAATAGTTTGTGAGCTGTGTTTACCTGTTTGACCTGGCTTAGCAACTGATTCATTCTGTGGAAAAGACCAGGTAATTCATCCCTCATACTTTTCCCCCAACACCTGGCAGTCAGTTTCACTAGCTTCTTGAAGGGCAGTATAATTCCTTATGACCACACCTTCCATTTTCATAAAACCTCTCAACACATTTCTTTGTAATTATTATGGCTTTCATCCCATAGGGATTCTTTCATTGAAAATGTAGCCATATCCTTTGCCCAAGCAGCAAATACTGTAGATACTATAAGCAGATACTATATATATAGTACCATCGACAGCTGGCTGAGGTGGCTGACATTGGGAGATCCTATCAGTGGCTGGAAAGGGCTGGAGTAAAAGACGGCACTGAGGCACTGACCATAGTAGCACAAGAACAGGCACTAAGCACCAGATCCATAGAAGCAGGGGTCTACCACACTAGACAGGACCCAAGGTGCAGATTGTGCAAAGAGGCCTCAGAGACAGTCCAACACATAGTGGCAGGGTGTAAGATGCAGGCAGGAACAGCATATACTGAATGGCACAACCAGTGTATGGGCTAGACCCCCCCCCCCCAAGTCCAGATGGGAGATTTCACAGAAGGTCATGGAGAATAACAGGGCTAAGATCCTGTGGGACTTCCAGATCCAGACAGACAGGCAGGTACTGGCCAATCAACCAGACATTGTGGTAGTAGACAAAGACCAGAAGACAGTGGCAGTGATAGATGTAGCAGTGCCAAGTGACAGGAACATCAGGAAGGAGGAGCATGAGAAGCTGGAGAAGTACCAGGGCCTGAAGGAGGAAATCGAGAGGATGTGGAAAGTCAAGGCCAAAGTGGTCCCAGTGGTGGTAGGAGCACTCAGGGCCGTGACTCCTAAGCTGGGAAAATGGCTCCAACAGATCCCAGGAGCAACATCTGAGCTCTCTGTCCAGAAGAGTGCAGTGCTCAGAACAGCTAAGATACTGCGTAGAACCCTCAAACTCCCAGGCCTCTGACAGAGGACCCGAGATTGAGGAAGACACGTATCACCCATAGGGGTGAGAGAGGAATTTTTATTTTACATAATCAGATTTCAAAAGTTGTATAGGCAACATCTGTGAAATTTGACATGATCCACTTTTTCCCATTCTAGTTTGCCTAGACATGTCATTCTATTCTTCTGAGAAGCCTTTGTATTTTTTTCATAGCAGTTATTTTTTCTCTGGTGTTATTCCCAATCTGAACATTAATTCAGGATGGACTGCTTCCAGAGAAGCTCAGTTTGGGCCATTTCTAGAACTTTTTTCCTTTACTTATTTGAAAATATATGTTACCCATTCCCCTAATAGCTTTGGGCAGTTTTTAAAAAATAAAAATCACAAAGCTACATAACAAGAAAAACCTAAAAGACTTAGGCAAAAAGATACATTTTGAACACTCTTCAGTAAAGTATGGTAAGGAAGGGGAAACTTGAAGGGCAGTTGTTCTATAGTATAGGCTTTACCACAATAAAACTATAATTGCCTGTCATTCTTAAATACATTTATAGATGACCTACAAGACCAGAGACTATGAGTAGAGAATACAAGAGTAAGCTGTAGTGTAAATATTGGGACCTAAGATATGTAAAACTTAGTACACCAAAGTAGGCACCTTAAATTAAGTTTGAAAAACAACCACCATCCAAGGCAGCAGTTTTCATATAAAGATGACGTGGCACTTCAGAGAGAAAGAACTCACCGTATGTGCTGCTGGCTAGAGTTTCTAGGCCGTCTTTAAGGGCCATCCTGCAAAGATAAAGAGAAAGAAATTATGAGTGGACTTATAACAGTAAAGGAAATTTGTGAAGCAATAAAAAAGATTAAAACAGGGAATACACTGGGACTAGATGACCTATCAGTTTCCTATTATAAATACTTTGAGGATGAATTACTATAGCCTTTGCAAAAAACAATGAATTCTTACAGAATGGAAGAATACCAGATAGTTGGATAGAGGGTAATATAGTATTAATTCCAAAAGAAGGCCAAGATTTGGCTTCACCAAAAAATTACTGGCCGATATCATTACTGAATAATGACTATAGGTTATTTACAATGATTTTAGCCGAAAGGATGAAAATCGTGTTACAGGACTTTATTCATGAAGATCAATGTGGATTTTTACCCAAAATAAAGTGGAGAGATAGTATCACAAATATATTGGACTTTTTGGAATACCCAGATTCCTTTCTTCTATATGGGAGTACAACTGTTTATGAATTGAAGCTGCTATAGATGTTTTAAAGCTGTCAAGACCCTTACAGCAGCTCACAAGCAAGAAAGCGCACAGATTCTGAGTAGGCAAGGAAAAAATATGTTTAGATTACAGAATCTTGGAAACTGGATATGTATACCTTTGCCCTCATTTATCAGTGAGTGTGTTAAGGTGGGGCTTCCCTCTTGCCTTTGATCCTCTTTCTAACTGAATCTTAGTTTAATTGGGAAGGTGCTAATAGTTCATTTGATACCACACAAATGTCCATCTGTTCTTGAGCAACATTTTGGAAACATCCATTTTGTTTCTAGGTTCAGAGAATCCCATCACAATAACTGTCCAGCATCAGTGCCAAATCCAAAACAACCATCTGACTGCAGACTGGTTCCATAAAGGGAAGTGCACTCTCAGCCAGAACATGAGTACCTCCTAAGTTCAGAAGTTCAGCCCCTGAATCTGCAATAACTGCATATTGTCTGAATTCAACTTCATGTTAGCACTGCTCCAGGAAAAGGAAACCTTTCAAGCAGCATAGCACTTCAGTGGGTAAAAGGTCTGAAAAAATTCCAAGACTACTGTTACCCATAATAGGAAGAGAGAAGGTTTATTCTTATTAATGCAAAGCAGAGCCCAAATTATGCAGTGAGGATTATTCCCAGGCTGATGCACAACAGATGAGTTCCAAAGTCCCAAACATTAACGTAGGATTTTATAGGTTCATGATACAAAATGTACATGACCTTAAACCATATTTCTACTTTAACAATCACTATTTACAGTACATAATGATTTGCCTAACATATGCAGATTCTGTGGTGGCTAATCATTGTTTGTGCTATAGATGTAAATAATTTTCTTGTAATTATCCCAGACTCAGGCATTTCTCCCTCTCAATGATGAATTTAGGTCGACTTTTAGGTGAGTTTTTAATCCTAAATGATACATACAGTTATTAAGACAATGTTTTCTGGACAATTCCCTGCACACAACACTTTTGCGTATGATTATACCCCATCTCTTGCAGTCTGGAGCCATGAACAGGTTCTCAAGATATCCATTCCTGAGTTCATAAAAAAGGAGAAATATAGGTGGATATAATTTAGAGTCTGCTGACAGTTAATCTATTTATGAGCCTTCTCAATGTCTTCATATAAATAGTAAATAACAGAGAAAACTGAATCCTGTGGGACTATCTAGATTCCAATTGGATCCATTAATCTTCATGGATGTACTTACTTAAGCTAGTTTTTGACATTGCAGAGGGAATTTGCTGCATCAGTCCGGCCTTCAGCAAGTAGTGGCAAGAGCAGTACACCACCAGAATTCTTGTCTTCAACCAACAATTCAGAACATGATATATACTTGTAAAAGTAGTGAAGTTCTAGAGATGGGGCCTGAAATGGAAAATTAAATATCTATATACTTAAGCAACATCACTTTTGAAGCAATATGTCTGTACTGTTCTTGCATCAAGTACCCAGCTAACAGCAAGTGGTCCCATGCAGACCCCCTACCAAATCTCTGTGATACATATCAGATTGCTTTTTTGTCCAAAGACCACAGAAGATATCTTCTTTGTGACTGGCCTGCATTCAATAGTAGTGTCAAGACCTATAGTTGCTCAACCTGTTTCCTCAAATTACCTTGGTAGGAAGTAGGAACAATGTAACCAAGTAGGTTCTTCCTCTTTATATAAAGGAACACATTCACCTGCCATAGTAATCCACCACCACCCAAACAATCCAGTAATACAAAGAGCAACATAGGGGAATAAATGGGGAGAATGAGGTAGAGGAAAATCCCTCTACCTAGCCATACATACAATTTCAAAACAACTATCTTTCATACATGCACATGCTATTTGATTTATTTACCATCCCTGCTGGTGATTTCAGGAGACTCTGTAAGTTGCCAAAAAAAAAAAAAAAAAGTGTTTCGGAACTACTCCTGATCTTGAGCAATGCATTACAATGGAATTAATTTTCTGCATTAGGTGATTGCATTTTTAAAATCTGTCTTCAGAGGCTGATGAACATCATTTCTTGAGATCCCTTTGGGAGTTCACTGTAGTTTCTTGTTTCTGTTTGGCACGGGGAGATAATTTAGACTATCAATATGATAATAAAACTGCTTTGAGATTTCTTAATGGGAAGCAGCAATACAGATGTTGTAAATAAAAAATATATTCTTGGCTCAATCAGAGAGCTCTATTAAGTTCTTGGTATTTAAAGAACTGAGTGCTATGAAGTGGCTGGATCCACAAACTTAAGCTCAGGTGGCAAAAGGTGAGGATAATATCATCTTGAAGTTAATTTTGTGTTGATGATGGCAGCCAAAAAACCACCTCAAACTTTTCTACTGTCATTGCATCTGTGTAGTATCAGCAAGAAGACCTTAATTCTGCTCTCTATAGGCTTGAGAAATCAGACCAAACCCTTGTAGCCTTGCTTAGCCAGTTTCTACTCATTGACATTGATTTGATAGAACAAAAGGTGGTTGTGGTCAGCATTCTATTTAGCTGTATTATTTCAGGTAGACTTTAGCTAGAGTCTATTCCAATTTACAATCTCTCAGTAGGTTTCCATGCCATAAACTATAGGATTCATTAAGCATCGCCTATGATTTGTTTTGACCAGACATATTGGCTGCCTTGGAAACACCTATGGTTTTGAATGTATTAGAGCATGCTTTTTTAAGGCTAAGCCAACAATTCAGTAATTAAAAATTTATACAAGAAATTTGTTATACAGAATTGGACTTTCCTATATTACAGAATGAATGGGCTCAGATTTTTAAATAATGTTAACTATATTGCTTTTCTTAAAGCAAGGTTAATTCATCAAAACATTCTTTTTTTGAATTAATCAGATTCTTTTACAAATGTTTTAAAAAGGTTGGTTGTTGACATTCATATCTATACATTGTTACTGAAAAACAATACAGAGACAGAACAAATAAAAGACTGCATGATAAAATGGATGCAAAATTTCAAAAAAGTAATCACAATAGATCAATGGGAAAAAATCAATAACATTTACTCCAAGCTATAATTCAAGGGAAAATTGGTATAAAATGTTTTAGAGATGGTATATAATTCCATTGACAATTGCTAAGATGAACAAATCATATAACAATAAATGCCGAAATGCCGTAACAAGGATGGAACATTCTATCGCCTGTGGTGGTTATGCAAAAAAACTCAAAAGTACTGTAAAGAAAAACATTCATGGAATTTTGAAAATAAAATCTGAATTGAAACCATGAATATTTTTATTAGGAATTATTCCAAGGAGTATAAATGAAAAGTTACACAATTTATTGAGATATAGGCTGTCGATGGCAAGAATCAATTTGGCAAAATATTGGAAAAAAACAAACCCTGTTGGCAATACAAGATTCGGATACCAAAATTAGAGATGATGTGGCAGTGGAGAAATTGACTGCATATATTCACAACAGAAGTCTAACCAAATTCAAGCAGGAATGGCTGCCTTACGTACAACATTTTATACAACAAGGCAAGCTAAGACATTTAGAATATGTCTTTCAAAGAAAAGAGAGAAATTGATTCACAAACAACTGAAAAAATGACTTAAATATAAATAACAATTGTAAAAGTTTGAAAAGGACTTTCAAATGAAACTGAATTTTTTCAAATTGAATTTTTTTTAAAAAAATCCCCCAAATGTTTCTCCAAATGCCCATTGATCTTCAGAATACCTCAGAATTCTGTCTTGTCCCCCATGTCTAACCCATTCAGAGAAACCATTTGAAGGTTTATCTTATAATATTATCAATATGCTGCTGAGATTACTATTTTTCATTTTCTTTGATTGCTCTGAGGGAAAATATGAAAAGACGGAGTGGGTATCTGGAGCATTTGGGATGGATGGAGGCAAGTAAGATAGGAGATAGTCCAAATAAGAATAATATTCTGGGGCTGCTGATCTATATATCTTAACTTGTGGAATCTGGCTATTTCTGAGATGCAAGTAGTGTCATCTTTCAGAATGATTTTGATCATCATAATCTGATTCATCACTGGTGTCCCTAGTTAGAGAAAATATATCTTACAAAAATAATTCATGCCCTTTTAACTGGTTATTAACACTATGTGGGACTATTTTGAAGATGGTTTGGAAATTTTAATTTATGTATAATATAGCCATTCCAACATTTGTGAGGGTAAAGCAATTAAAGTATGTAATAGTGATTCTGTATCATCTGCAGTGGTACTAATATGTTTCTAGCCCCAACTTTATTTATTTTTTTTAATTTATTTTTTATTTATGTATCAATACTCAGGAAAATGTGTCAGCTGGTTCCCTTCTCAGGTACATAAATCATTACAGTATTTAAAGTATCAAGGTAGTTCTTTGTATAGATCGTTAATCCATTCATAACGATAATTCTAAGATTGATATAGTCTAGTAGTGCTTCTATAATTAATAATCCTAACTGCTCATCTATCAATATAAATTGTTTACCATCTTTCAACCACAATTGTAATAATGCTTAAGCTATCGAGATGATTCATGTATTACTCATATATACTCTAACTTCCACCTCTTTTATCAAGCCATTGATAAAATCTATCCCATATCAAATAATATTCTGTATCCTCTTTATCTTTTATTTTTAAAGTCAATCTGTCCATCTCCGCACAGTCCAATATTTTCTGAATGATACTTTCATCTATAGGGGTGTCTTCATTTTTCCAATATTGCGTGAATACAATTCTTGCTGCTGTCAATGTATGCAATATTAAATATACAGTTGCTTTATCATAATTTCCCGGGATTACGCCCAGTAGAAATATTTCTGATTTTAAGTCTATATGTGTGATGGAATAGAATTATGAAGGCCACACTCAGGGAGGCAAACATCCTCTTTCATCTCCAGAAGGGGAGATAAGAGGACGTTTGCCTCCCTGAGTGTGGCCTTCATAATTCCATTCCATCACAATATGTTGCTCTATCATTTTTTCTAACCAGGTATGTATATGTATCCAAAACTTTTTTGCTTTGGTGCATGTCCACCACATATGATAATAGGTGCCTGGTATTTGCTTACATTTCCAGCACTTGGCGGACATGTCTTTGAACATCTTTGCCAAACTTGCTGGTGGTAAGTGCCATCTGTAAAACATTTTATATAAATTCTCTTTATATGCCATGGCCATCGTTAATTTATGGTTTCTCTCCCAGAGGTTTTGCCATTTATCTAAATCGATATTGTAACCAAAGTTTTTAGCCCAGACAATCATTGTTTCTTTCACTTGTTCATCTTCCATTTTGATATTTAACAAATAGCCATATAGCTTCTTAATCAGTTTTTCTTCTGTAGCCAGTAGAATTTGACCAAGTGATGTTGGCTCCTTATAGAAGCCCCATTCCTTTGCATCTTTCACATATCTGGATTGTATCTGGGCATACGGCCACCATGCTAAGTCTACCCCTTGATTTTGTAGTTCCTGTCTACTTTTTAATTCCCCTATCTCATTCAAAATATCTTTGTATGTTACAATTCTTTCCAAATTAGCCAGATTTGGATATGTTAACGCCTCCATGGTCGATAACCAAATTGGTATTTTCCTATAGTCTGCCCCAACTTTATTTTTAATCCCCTACATTGCTTAATATCTAGTTATCTGAAGAAGAATCACTCCCCACAAGGAACCTATCTAACTTTAATATCAGGAATAGATTCATGTTCCAGTTTCTTTGATTTGTCAGTTTAAAAATAGGGCTTTTTTTTTTTTTTTAATAGGGTGTCATTTTGCAGGAGACATGCTTATCTATATTTAAATGGACTTTAAATCCTGAATAGTTGAATCAACTTTTAACTGATGCTGGAATATGTCATGTATTTTACATGTTACAGTTTTAAGTAGGAGTATGCATTAAATTCTGCTGAAGTTCAGTTTCCAAAGTAGAGCAGGGTAATTTGGGCCAGATTTTCTTTAGACAGAAAATTATGGGAATTTAAGGGGTTTTTTAGAAAACCATAGGCTGAACAACACATACCAATTTTAGCAAAAATTTGATATAGTTCATCCTCTCGTAAAGTTATAGTTTGCCATACCAGTATATTAAATAACCAAAAATGTACTGAAGTTTTTTTCCATCCTGGAGATTGATTGATTGATTTGAATTTTTTAGCTGCCTAACTCCAATGGAGTGTGGGAGAATGGCGTTCCATTTTTTCTGAATCTTCAGATTCTGGTATCAGTTTAGACAAAATCAATTCTGGTTTGGTTATCTGTGCACACCTGTAGTTAACTTTATTATTTGCGGGGGCGGGGATCACATATTTTAATGAAGTATGTGTGTGTGTGTATGTGTGCACGTGTGTGTACAGCCTATCCAGTATTTTCATATTTTACCTCAGAGCATACCTCCTCCCATTTTTTGGCCAGAAGAACACTGTTGACTTCTACTATAACATAGCAAGGGTTTTTTTTTTTCTTTTTGAGACTTGTAGTAGAAAATACTATTTTAATTGCTAAAACCAAAGGCAGCAAATAACTGGTTCTGAATTACTCTAAATTTAATTGTAGCCATTGAAACCTCTTTGCCAAACAAGAGCAACTGAATATTCCTAACCACAGAATAGAAACAATTTCCAATGTAATCAGTAGAGTTTCTTCCAAATAAACATAGTTAAGGATTGTGATGGTAAAATCCTTCCAGAAACTATTCAGTTTGGAAAGTAAGGATCTCTTAACAGGATAGGATTCTATACATACTAATTTTGAAAATGCGCTGTTCAGTTTCTTAATGACACCAGCCAGAAAGCTTACCTATATAATTACTTACGCATTCAAAAAGTCTTTGTGACATTTTGCTTGTAGCTTGACATATCCAAATACTAATGATTTAAATGGTTATTTTTGCCAGTTGCAGCTGGTGATACAAGATTTTCTTTTTGAATTATTCCCATTTAAAATATTGTTTGTATATATTGTGGCCTAAACAATGCTTAAATATATTTCTCTGTTTTGGTGGCCTTCTGTTCAGAAGAGAGATATAATATGTTGTTAGTTGCATTTGTTTCATAATAGATGTATATTATTTAACACGTAGCACGAAGCATTAAATTCCTGAAGAGATGCATTGTCCTTCTCTTAAGTGATGAGCTCCCTTCCAGAATAAGGGAGCATAATTTTTGTCAGAAAATGCAGTTCTGATTCTTTAATATATCTACACTCATTTAATTGCTTACAACTTACTTTTTGTGATCACTGTGGATCTTATTCCACAGTGGTCTCATGAAATTTACCATACTTTTCCCCTTTGCACAGTATTTTCTGAGAATAGTGGCTAAAGCTATACACAGATTACTTCAGTATTGGTGAAGTGGAGATAATTGCATTGAAATTATCTAGATCTGAAGAACCTTGCAGTTAATTCAGTATCACCAGAAGAGGATTTATCTCCTCAAACACTAGCCCCTCATGCTTTCTGACAATTTATTATTTTTGAACTTAACCTGGTTTTCAGTGTTTGCAATGGAACATTCATGTCTACATTCAGAAGGGAAAAGATAAACAAAATCCCACTGGCCATTTGTAACCTCTTGGAGCAATCTAAAGAGACTGTGAGAATTGAGTCAAAGATAATACTGAATTAAAGTAGTGATGCCACAGAATTTTCAGTTAGAGACTTTTGCAATATAAACTTCTCCAGTTTTCAAATTTCAGTGTCCTGAATTTGATCAGGGCTGCTAATCATCCTTTTCAATCCTTCTTCGTCTGTCTATATGTCTGCTGTCCCCCTTTCATTGCTTACTTCCAAAATCAAACTTACCCTTGTGAGGAAGAATTGGCAAAGAAAGATGTACTGGAGATAGAATGACCTAATTATTCCAGAACATGTTGAACAATACCATTCCTTGTGATGGTTGTAGAAGTAGTCCTTGGGTTCCAACCCTAATTGAGACCGGAATTTCTGTGCTAAGCAAAGTGGTCATTAAGCAAAACATCACGTGACCGCATTGCTTGGCAACAGCAATCCCGGCAGTCCGGATTGTGGTTGTTAGGCCAGGACCACATGGTCATTAGGTGAGGACCTCATGCTTCTCCTGCCCTGTGTGAACTGCCTCTGCTTCAACTCCCCCCACCTACCTATCTCTGCCATTTTGGCCACCCTGCACTCTGCTGCATACTCCTGCTGCCCTCCCGCCCCATTGCAGCTGCCCCTAGCTGATCTTTGCCATCTTCTTCCTCCCACTGCTAGGCTGGGATCCAGGCACTGGGCAAGGGCGCAGCCCCAGGATGTGCACAGCAGGTGCAGCAGGTCAGTGGAGCTTTGTCTGCTGAAGGGAGCTGGGCATGGACAGGAAGGAGGCAGCGGAATGGGGCCAGCAGAGGAGGCATTAGAAGTTGGAAACTGCTGGCCCTTCATGAGGCTTTGCAGGAGGAAGACTGGGCCAGGTGAGCAGAGGGCCTGCAGGTAGGCTCTGTTGGCGGTGGGCTTGCCTCCACCCCATGCTGAAGCCTGCAGGCTGGTCCTCCAGAAATGCTTCCAATGTGATCTGCAGAGCATGTATAGCACCTCTGGGAAGCCGTCATCCCTCCAGTTCCTCCAATTCCACCCCCCCCCAAAAGCTGCCACCTTCACCCAGGGAGCCACTGCCTCTCCTTCCTCGCCTGGTGACAGCCTGCTGTGCCTTGTTGTCCTGTCTCACTACACTCTGCTCAGTCTGCAGGCTATTGCTCCTACCACTGGTGGCGGAAGACAGGGCTCCTCTGCCCACACCACCACCCTGCCTCCTCTGCCAACTCTGTCCCACTCATCCTCCCTGGCTGGGCCTGGCAAGCTCCCTTCAGCAGACAAAGCTCTGCTGCACTCACCACATGTGCCCTGGGGCTGCATCCCCACCCAGTGCCTGGATCCAGCAGCAGCAATAGGACGAAGAAGACAGCAAAGGTCAGCTGGGGGATGCGGTGGTGAAGGGTGGCAGGGGAAGGTAGTGTAGTGCCAGGAAGCCAAAAGGGCAAAGATGGGGAGGATAGGCAAATGTGGGGAGTTGAAATAGAGGCAATTTGTGCAGGGCAGGAGAACGTGACAATGGGACGCTGCAACCAATTGTAAATGCAGGTCAGTCTCCAAGCATGTGACTGTGGGAACACTGCAACTGCTGGAACTTCGAGGGCTAGTTGTAACTACCATTTGTTCAGTGCCGTTGTAATTTTGAATGCTTGCTGAACAAATGGTCGTAACCCAAGGACTACCTATACAGGGTGTCCTCACCTAAAGACCACAATTGGGACTGGAATCTCAGTCACTGAGTGAAGTGGTAATTAAGTGAGATGCCCACATGACTGCTTTGCTCAGTGACTGCAATCTGGGCACTCCCGGTTGCGGTCGTTAAGCGACCTGCTGGGTTGTTAAGTGGACAGAAAGAAAGAGATTTCTGCTGAAGGATTTCATTTCTCTTCAGCACCTGAAGATTTGAGGTCCATAATTGCCCAGCCATGAAAGGGGAGGGGAAGCTCCCAGCGCTGGGCGGTTATGGACCTCAAATCTTCACAAGTCTACTCAAAACAAAATGATGAAGTGGAAAGTGAAACTGATCCTATATTGAACTGATGGGAATTCTCGACTAATCTTGACGAACACATTTCCTGGCTCTAAAATACCTTTCAGTTTCAATTGTTAGCAGTTTGACAGAAGTGTAGTCTAAAGCAACCTTGTATAATATATTGCCCTCCAAATGTGTTAGATTTGGACTTTTGTATATTTAAATAAGAAGCATATACCAAGGAGCCTCCTCAAGTGCCCATTAAAAGTCAGGAGGTTTTGGGAGAACCTCAAGGTAGGTCAAAAATGTTTGGATAGATGCATGGCCTTCTGCCTAGAATGCCTGAACTGGAAAAGAAGAGAAAGCATATCCTTAATAGTCATATATGTAATTGCTTTGCTTAATATATAAGGTGGGCGCTTGCTTGCTTGCTTGCTTGCTTGCTTGCTTGCTTGCTTGCTTGCTTGCTTGCAGTTGAACTGAATAGTTTTTGAATTGAATATTAGGTAGGCTCAAATAGTTGAGAAAAGCAATCTAAATATTTGGAGAGCATGAGGTTGCCTATCTCTAATGATAATGGACACTTTAATCAGTGGTTCCCAGCCTTCCTTTCTAAATTCTCCCAACAACAGAGAACCTGAGTCCCACAGAGAGAGAAACAAAGAGCCCAAGAAGGACATGTATATGGTTATGTACATTTTCTTTTTTGTTTAATTTGTTTAAGCACATTAAAAATGGAATTTTACTGTTGATAATAGTCTTAGTGCCATAACTAAAACACAGGATAAATAATTTCATCACCAAGAAAGATACAATAATATTATTGAGAAACTGTAATATTGCCTAGTGGCAAAAGTGCACACATGCTCTAATTTCATCAACACGAGAGGCTTTTAAATGCAATAGAGGAATTCAGTACATTGCAAGGCACCTCATTCTAATACTTTGTACAACCCTAATACATTTTATAAAGATACACTAAAGCTGCTTAAACTGAAAAAAAAAATTAAGAGGATGTAAAAATGTGAAATAAAAAGAGGGAGAGATTTCAACATCTGAGTGTCATTACTTGAAAGGGCTTTTCATAATCCTACCATCTCTTGATGCTGGAAAGAACCTTCAGATATCCAAAACCACATGAGGCTTTGAAGATTATTCAAATCTTGAACTGTAACTGCAAACATATGAGAAGCCAATACATTCATGGGAAATATAATAAAAATGTCGGAGGCCTGTTATAGGAGAAGTAGTATGTTATTTAAAAAGAGAGGCCACTGTGATCCCAGGACATCTCCCCCATCCTAAATTAGGTTTATAAATAAGTTCCTAGTAGTGTCAATAAGAACTTCTGTGTACGTATAATACTTGTTGAATGACGATTGTGCATGTATAATACTTGTTGAATGACAGGGGAGGGAAGGGCTATTCTTGCCAATGAGAATCCCTCTCATTAAAATTTTAATTGAATTTTGGGATGGATTGGAGTGTACATGAGATGGGGAAAATTGGTGCTTACCTAAAACTTTTGCGTCAGAACCTTGAAAGAAAAATAGGGAATACCTGTAGTAGGAGTGCTTTTGATAGAGAGACAGAGAGAAAGGGAAAATCTTCGTAGTTAGCTGTTTGGGATTAATAAAGAAAACTCTACAGGAGATCCATGGAGGAGGAAGAGGAAGATTAATATCAATATCAAAACTCACAGCATATGAGGGGTTTGAATGAATGCTAGCATCCTTTTCTCTCTAAATGAGTAATGGGTAAGAGGTGTGGCTACCAACCAGTGTATAGATTGAGAAGAATACCATGTTGCCTCTGTGAAATGGATATTTATTTGGTTTTATATATAGTGTATTTTATTCCTGTATTAAACTCCATTTTTAATTCCTTTTCAGTGGTGGTGGGGGAAAATTTTGTATGTATTCAGTACTGCATAGATTTAGTATTTTGTAGATACTTGGCAGAAGGGAGGAAATGGTAGCGTGTTTAGTATTGCATATATTGATCTTATACATTTTTAAAAACACATTCCTTGCTTTTAAAACATGTTTCTTCATTTTATATATAATGAACCACTTAATTAGCACAAATTTTGATGACAGAACAATTCATGAATGATCATGAATAGACTTCAGTATATTTTTCCAGTTGTTTGAAATCAGTATGAGGAAAATGTGATGAAATAGATAGTGGCAGCATTTCCTCATATGTTCAGCAAGAGAGCAACACAGATAAAACAGAACCCCTGTATTTTCAATATACTAAGCTGTAGCTTTAAATATAGAATGGGATGCAAGCAAAATGATGTTATACTAAGTTAAGATATAAGATATTTAAGATATAAGATTTGTATCATTTTAGTATAAAGGTAATTTGGTACAGGACAAATAAGATAATCATGCCAACCAGTGGGAAGGAGTTTAAAAAGGGGTGCTGGTGTCTGAGACAGGAGTTTTTGAGATTGTTCACGTTTCTGTTTGACTTGCTTTACAGTTGGAATATGAATTATATTTAGAGATCAGAATTTATAAGATACACAGCAATTGAAAAAATTGTAAGGATGATACATGTGATAAGAATACTGTACTACATAAACACAAGGGGAGAAAGTTGTGGATGAGAGAAGAAATCTTACTCTAAGATAAAGTGTTGACTAAGGTTCAGTAGCAGAAAGGTTACTTTCTGGTTACAGTCACAAATTATATACAAATATGTTCCTGAAAAGAACACTGGACCTAAAAAGTTCTGTGATCCAGCATATTGCAAGTGCAAATATTGTTATAGTTGATAAAACTGAACAAACTCAGAATGAAGAAAAGACACACATCATTTTTAAAGTGAAATAGAACAGCAACTTGTCATAAAGCATGTTTCCATTTTCTCAAATCTAGGTTCTGACCACTCCATTAATGTTGATAATAGCATTCGATTGTGTTGGAATGTAATTCTGTACAAGTGGACGTTGGCATAGTGCTGTGGCATAATATCGAATGTACATTAGGTAGCAAATTAATTGCCATTTCCATCAGGAACAGGAGAGCTCTAATCCAAATGTTACAAACAGAAATTCATTAGAGTCAGCAGGTACAGTAAGATTGTAGGGTTGATAGAATCATTTATTTAACATAAACATTTAACATAAAGTTGCAGATTTGTTGTTGTGATTTATCTACCTGTAAATCTGATATTATCATAAATGACTTTGGGTCTAAACTAAAGGACCAGATGCAGAGTGTAGAGAGTCCTGAATGGTTAGTTTACTGAAGAATCCTGTGTGGCTACAATATTAGAAGTGCTTTTGATCAAAATAGACTGATATAATATATCTTGTCTCAATTATCCCATGACATCAAGAATGGGTTATTATAATGCATTTTATGGGATTCTGTTTAAAGATGATACAGACATTTTTACTGATGCTCAAATATGTCTATTCTGGTACTGGTAGAGCATCAGGTGATCAGATCATTAACACTGTACCTGTTATACATTACTAGTGCATTTCTGAGCCCACCCTGAATTGTCGGTTTAAATTTGTAAAGCCTTAAATGTTTTTAGGGTAGAATTTTCTCATACAAGCCAGCTTCAAGACTACAGTTAGAAGTAGAAGGTTGGTAAGTGAAAAGGTGTTTTCATTTGTTTTCCTTCTACTATTTTTTGGCTGAAAAGTTTCATTCACTTATGTGTGAATGTAAATTTACTCATACTCCAAAATTCATTAGGATTATTGAGATTATTATTGAAGGCTGTAACCACTTTACAAAGAAAAAACTATGCTTACTATGCACATTGTTTAAGTTATTCTGATAAAATAAAGCATGGTCATTAACAAATGGCCTAAATATAATATTGGAGACACTGCAATTGAATGCTTCTTTTGAACATCAGAACTATGTTTGAAATGATGACTAGTCTATCTGGCCGTTCTGTTTTCACCAACAGCCTAAAAGTTCTTATAAGTTAAGAATGCAGAAGGACTTTCCCAGAATTATTTTGCAGCATTTGATGATCAAAGGCATATTGCCTTTGATGCTGGAGATTAGTAATAGTCATAGCCTAAGACTGAAATTTGGCTTTAAAAAGTATTCACTTGGCAAAATATATAACAAGTATTCGGAAAAATAATATAACAAGTATTCAGAAAATTACTTGCTAGACTTACTTGCTTTGTGATTGTGCCCCCCCCCCCCCGTGTTTGCTTTTTACAATTCTGCTTTGTGGCCATAAATGTGATACACTTGTTTATGTTTGAAATTGTATTGTAGTCACATAGTACATTATCTATCTATCATCATCATCATCATCTATCTATAGAATTTTTAAATATAGTAAAAGTATACAAAACAAACAAAAATAAAAATAGAAAGTAAGAAAAAGAGAAAAAGGAAAGAAAATCTAAAAAACACAATTATACCTTCCACCCTTCTTTCTAATGAGTGATTAACATCTTAATCTTTTCCCCAACCTCTTCATCCCTTTTTAATCTGCAAATCATCAATTCGATCTTTTCTTCTTTCAACAAAAAGTCCATATGAAGTTTCCAGTCTTTCAGAAAAGTCTTTATCTTTTTTCCACTGACCATATTGGTCAGCTTTGTCATTTCTGCAAGTTCAGAATCTACTTTTTTTGTTTCTCCTATCTTCTGGGAATGTTTGCATGACCAGTATGTAAGGGTTTAAGAAACAAAGAAGTATTCCAATACTGTTCTGATAGCCTAATGGAAACTGAAGAAACTTTCTCCCTTTTAGTCTATCATTCTATAGTTGAGCACCCTTGAACAGGAATAGCTTTATTTCCCATACTTATGAGTTTTGTCTTAGGCTTCATTAGTTGTCCTGTCATCCAAGGGCACTTTTTTTCAAATATTGTTTCTTTTACTTTGTCGAGGTGTAGATCTCAGTAATTGTTATATGGTTTGAAATAAATATGCTTCAGCATTTCCCATAATATGCAACATTCTAGGAGTTTATACTGAAAAAATTATGTTTCAGTATATTTATTCAGTGTAAGTAAACACTAAACTAAAATAATAGCATGACAAGTGAAATGCATTTTCTTTTAGAAGGAACAAAAATATATTTTTCTCTCTTTATTTTTCCTCTCTGGTGAAATGATATGTCATAACTTATCAGCTTGGTACTGTTATATTTGCTAATTTTTTCCCCTTTTCTCTTATATCTACTTCAAACAAGCCAGACTATTTTCCTTCCAATTCATGCTTTGAAATGATAGTTGTAGTAGTCAAAGGAAAGCTAGGATAAACCTCTAGAGGGTGCCAAAAATCTTAGTTTAACATTAGAGTTGATAATTTGACGTCTTAGTTACTGCTAAGAAAACAACCCACATTTTTTATGTGTCAGAAATGCAGCAGAAATCACCTGAACAACTTTAAATACAATTATTTTTATTAGTTTCATTTATTTAGAGGGTAACTGTGGCTGATTACATTCTTATATGGCTCAGTTCCCTATAACCTTTATTGAGGTGAATTCAATAGTTCTTTTCATCCTTTTGAATGTTATATGTACATTTTGTTTAGAATATATTACATTATACACACATACTGTACACTGTGAAATTGTAGAAAGTTTCCAACTTGCCCAATCCTATTGCATTTTACATGGTTTTGTATATGGAAAAGAATTGTTAATTCATTTGTGCACCAGTAAAAAAAAAAAAAAATCGTAGATTAGACAACTCTGAAATATAAGCAAAAGCATGATCAAGTCATAGGCATACCAAATCTGAAACATTGCTTTGATACTCTTTAGTTAAGACAGTTCATAGTATTAGTAAATCATATAATGCTCCCTATAGATTGAGTTAGTACTGGACCCTCCATTGTTAGGGAAACACTATGTCTTCCCGATACTAAGAAAAATAATATTTAGTATTATAAATCCATATCATAAACTTTATAAATTTGGAAAGATTAAGACAATTTCTCCCTGCCTGATCTATGTCATTTCCTGTTCTTCATATGACAAGCTTTAAGCATGTGTATTAATAGGTCCAACGCAAAGAATGGGAACATAGAGGGCTTAGTAGGAATAATGATTTTATTCCCGAGTGGGAAATCTATTTCTTCTG
Source organism: Liasis olivaceus (assembly GCA_030867105.1). Lineage (NCBI taxonomy): Eukaryota > Metazoa > Chordata > Lepidosauria > Squamata > Pythonidae > Liasis > Liasis olivaceus. The sequence continues at coordinate 84,576,965 of CM061350.1, forward strand.
AATATATTTTGTAGAAGGTTTTATCACAAATCCCAACCTGTTTAAACATTACTTTTTAACTAGTATCAAAAGTACGTAGATAGGACTGGGATCTCAATTTGATGAATCAGAATAAGATTCCCTTTAAAACTATTTCAGTGAATCATCAAGAACTGCCCATAAAAATAATTTATAATTGAAACTATATTAACTAAACTAAATCATACTAATCTAAAATCATTTTACATTTTGTTGATTGGTACATTTTAACATATTTAATGACAATCACTATTGAGGTCTTGATTTTGAAAGGTTTTTAAGAAGGTTGAAACATTAGCAGTACTTTGTAAAATTCCACTGAAGATTGACTGTTGATATGCTCCAAGAACTATAAATTGTTGCAGTGCATTTTTTCTCAGGTTCTAGGTTGATTATTGCAAAATATTGGAAAACTAAAGTAATTCTTTCATATGATCATTGGTATTTGACTGTGTGGGAAATAAAGTTGGTAAAACAATCACACAACTTCCTTGAGAAACATTCATTTTAGGATTGTTTTATTTAAATTTGGTCTCCTGTTTTATCCATAGTGAAGTAGATTAATTTCAGCTGGACAAATATCTCTCTGGGTAGAAATACTGAATGTGTTTACAATTTGTTGTATTTTTTCTTGAGATTACATATATATGTATACACACACACATTTCTCCCCCAGGTTTAATATTTTTGTTTTCTTTCCTAGTTTATTCTGTATTTTGTGTTTTTGATGTGTTTGACTAAAAACATTGAAAAGTATATACAAAGCATCAAAGAATATACTTCTACCACATATAGATAACATGAGTCATGTCAAAATAAAAGTATACTGTAGGGTGGTTAGGTGGTATGGCTGATCTTTCAGTGACATTTGACATTGAGAGTACACAGTCATATGCAGAGATGCAGGTATGCCTATTGTTTCTTTCTTTGTACAATATTAAGTGACGGGAAAAAAATTCAAGAATGCATAGGAATTTGGAATGAAAAATGCTTTACAGATTGACCTGAGATAACTAAAATGAGCATTGTTTGTGCAAGCATGCTTACACTATTATTTGGAAGCTAGGATATCTAACCTAGAGGATATCTTGCAAGCCACCAAACTGTTCTATGCATCCTACCACCTCAGAGAAAAATGCAATATATTGACACACAATTAGGAAGAAAGGATTAAAAGTCAGTGGGTGAACCAATGTATAGACATGGTGAAAGCAAGGATGATTTGTAAGGATAGAAAGATATGAAGAGATATAAAGAATGATATTGGTATAAACTAGATTTAGATATATTTCTCTTCCTTATTTTATGACTTTGATTTTGTTAGCTTACTGTTTTTTATTTTTTCTGTGCTTTGAATAATGGTGCACTTTGCCTACCCCCAAAGGCTATGGCAGGTATGTATTTGTGTGTGTATATATTTCCATGTCATTAATAATTGATCCTACTGGCTCTATCCTTGCTTGTCTTGCTCCCTTGCTATCCATTTCAAGGGGTGGGAGATGCTCTTGTGTACAGGCACATTTCTCTTACGCACATGCAGTACATTGCTGTTTATAGACATTCCGCCCACTTCTCAGATAATGAAAAAAGGAAAACTAGCAGGGAAGTAATGGTGAGGTAATGTGAGATATTGTGCCATAGAATTGTTCAATGCATGTCTAAAACAGTTGGTTTTAATCTACAGATATTTTCATTTACTATTTTTAGTCTTACAGAAAGCCTCAACTGTTTTTGGCTACAGTAGATTCAAATCCAGAGAATTTATGGAGTAATTCTTCAGGTATCAAGAGTGGCTAAAATTATGTTAATCCAGTTTTTCAGTTCATACAGTCTGTTTTTCTTTTTTCAACTCTTTATCTGTGTTTGGTGTATGTATTTGTAAGGGCTGTTGGGAGTACAATTAGGTTACATAAAAATGATCTGAAAGTTAATATGAGTAGAATTTGATTCACACAGCTGGGACTTTACAGCTGTCTCAAATGAAAATCTACCTCTATTGTAATAACAGGAGAGGTTTTCTCTCATCATTGCAGAAGGCATTTTGTAGTGGGAAAAATAGACTATATCTGACATGTTATTTAGACTGATGATATCAGTAATCATTTGCTTTCAAATTAACTTTACTATAATACATATTCCCCCTGTACAGTAAGATAGCAAAATCAAAACATCTGAAGTTAATAATGCAATTGCAAAATCAGTATTTATCTCCTGTAAGAGTGGGCTTATTGAGCACACACACACATTTTCTGCAAGGTTATTATTACCTGTAGTGCAGATGAAATTCAGGTTAAAAAACCCCAAAACACTAATCCAGGAACTTGCATTTATTTCTGGCTGAAAGCTTAACTTTCCAAGAGATAACCCTACCAACTATTCTTTTGCTCCATAGCTGAGAGAAAACTTTAATAGGGGGAAAGTTGCTAGTGCTGTACTTTGCCTTTCCTTTAATGTATTCATCTGACAAAAGTAATTGCTGGCCATGGTGCTAGTCAGTTGGCTGTGATACTGAATACATGCCTACTTCTCTACTTTTCCTACACCTGATTAAATGTGTGTGTATTAGATGACATTATTATGCAGATGACACCCCACTTTATCTTACCTTCTTATGCAATTATCAGTCTCTTTCATGGTGGAGATGACATGAAATCCAGTGCCAACAGGAGTATGGGACAGGATGGAAAAGAGCCTATCTACCTGCCTCAAAGCAGTGTGAAAGCTCACTTCATCTTCCTTTTTTTCTTAGTAAATAATAATCACTTCACCATGCATCTCTATCTGTGATATCTCCATCTTCTCAGGATGTTTGATTTCTTCATCAGCCCTAGAAGTTCTTGAATAACTGCTTGGAAATCCAGCAACATCCCTGGGATCAGTAGACACAAACAAGTAAAGCTGTGTACTCTACACACTGATTATTCTTTAGCTCAAATCTCTGAATACTTTTCTTCCCAAAGACTTCATGTAAATATGAACAATATTTCATTTGATATTTACCAAAGGCTGCTAAGAGAGGTTTGGGGTATGGTATCACCTATATGTAGAAGATACCCAGCTGGACATCGCTACTCAGCTTCAGCTAGTGCTCTGGTTAAGGCCATTCCTGGAATGGAAGGCACTGGCAAGAATCAGTCATGCCTTCATTGCCTTGTGAATGGACGTGCTTTACATGGGACTGCCCTTTAAAACCACCTGAAAACAGTTGGTACAGAAAGCATCTGCCTGTGTGCAAATGGGAATGCATTACCTGCATTGGCTGCCAACTTGTTTCCAGGTGCAGTTCAGGGTGCAAGTAGAAACCTGTAAAGTACTACACAGCTCAGGACCTGGGTATGTACAAAACTGTTTGCTACAGAAAGAATCTCCCCAACAAAGTTTTTTCAGTAGACTATGCTAAGAATTCCCCCCCCCCCCCCAAGCAGTTTTCTGGGAGAGGATTCAGAAGCAGGTATTTTCTGTCAGAGCTTCGCTCCAGTGGAACCATTTACCCCTATGCTGTACCTAATGGCTATATCAAATTGCATAATAAATTTGTTGTTTTATATTTGATTTATATTTATAGATCCTAGAAAAAATGTTTTAATGGTTGAGTTGCAAAACACTTTACTACTCCAACAAATATCAATCCATTATACAACGGAATGGGAATTTTGTGCTGTTTTACCTATATTCATCAGTCTGAAGCCTGCCTTTAATTATAGAAGGAGGACAAATATACATGTTACAGTGTATATACAGAAGTACACATTATGGAGGGGTGGTAAATGAGTGCATGAGGGGAAAAAAGGCATCAGAGATGTTCTTCTGTGTTTGTGTTTGTTTATTACATCATTTATACCCTAACTAATTCAATAGAGTTCAATACGCATAAAGTGCGTTTGTGTCAGTGAATCTTAATGAAAATCATAAACATTCTCCATTGATGGTATTACACATCAGGCAAAATGTTAAATGATTTCTGTGACTATGTGGATGTTTTGTTCATGAAAATAATGCTAGCAATTATAGAAAAGATTAAGGGTTCTTTGAATAGATATATTGGAAAAAATAACTTTCCTCAGTAACAGAGACAGGGTTATGGTTATTGATAGGGAAGATAAAAGCAAAGTGTAGATTTTCCTGAAATATTTGCATGAACAAATTTGTCAAAAAGTAGAAATCTGCTAGGACACCAACCCCATTCTTTCTTTGTTTATAATTTTCCCATTTTGTTTGTCATGCTATGCATCTCCAGTGATTTATAACAATGAAATTTATTATATGCAATTCATTAAAAATAATCAGAAAGTAACGGAAACCATGCATGTGAATAAGTGAGATCATCGAACACCCAGATTCTTAGCTATTGGGTGATAGACTTTATTTTATTTGTTCACTCCAAGATCGAAATGAATGAGACAGAATTCAAGGAATCTTGACTAGCCCTTATTCTCTCATAATGGAGACCTGTACATGTTATTCAGAAATACAGTTAAAAGGTTTTTGAAGTTAAAATATAGAAATACAGTATTCATTACAGTTTTTTGGAGCTGAATTTGGTTTACTCCTCAATAAATGGGTATAGGGTTGCTGCCTTAGAATATTAATGAAAAGCTGAAAAAAATGAGTTTCCCCATGCCTTTGCAATAAGTATAACTGGCTCTGTTGGAGAAACAACATACTGAGAAGATTGCCTGCAGACCTAATAGATTAAATGTGATATTCCCACTGTACAAATCCAATCCTACAGGAGCATGCTGCAGGCAAAACAATTTAATCTTACAACTTTGATGTGTTTAGTGATATCTGTGTCCCTTTTTTTTGTTAATCCTACTGTAGAGTATGTAGCATTTGGTGGTAATTGTAGATAATATCTGAGTACATAAAAACAAATGCTAATAGTACAAACCCATTCTGAGTCAAAGTTTTTAAAAAATATATCAAAAATATTGCTTTACTGATACAGTTCAAAATTACGATGTATATGTATTAATGCAGGGGATGAAAATCTTTTCAGGCCTCATGGAATCATCACATGATTGCGTACAGTATAATGGTCATTCTTATTCAAGAATACCAAAATCATGTGAGGTTTTGGCTGCTTTGTATGAGATCTGGCCTACATTTCAGATATTTTAGAAAAGAAATTAATTTAATTTGGGGACTTTGTAGGTGCCACTTTTGGGAATGATGGACTGGAGTTCATAATGTCATGTTGCTATGCCCTGGTAGAAGATATTCTACAATGCCTATTTAGTTTGTCTATAAAGCAAGCAGTGGTAAAGGAATTGGACCATATAAAATGCTGCTGCCAACAATGGGGAAGAGAAGAACCAATAATTCTACCACTCCCTACTTTATAGTGGTTTCTGATATGGAATTATTTGTGTATAGATAGAGATTGGGTAAAAGGTACAAAAAAATTATTTACTGTGCCGGTCTGTTATCTGATAACAATTATTTGCATAATAAAGACTAATTTGTTCCTCCCTTTTCAGCTGCTTTTGAAGCTACCTACCGATAAATGTGTTCAGGGGGTACCATCTTGGTTGATACACCCTTTTAGCAAACAATAGCACTGTCAAGTCACTATTATGTAAAAGCTAATCAAAGTGTGACCTGACATATTCTAGTTTTAGTGGTCCCAACAAATATCAGAAGTACTGTATATACTCGAGGATAAGCCCATTCACAGATAAACCAACCCTCAAATTCTTAATTAAAATACCATGAAAAATGTGCCACCCAAAGTTATGCCAACTCTTGAAATTTTCATATGTTTTTTCAATATATTCTGAAGGACTTAAGTTGTTTTCATATTTAGTATCAATTAGTGTTGTTTTCCAGAACAGATCTTGTTTTAAATTTTCACAATTGGCTTATCTGTAGGTGGCACATTTTTCATAGTATTTTGGTTAAAAATTCAAGGGTCAGCTTATCTGTGGATGGGCTTATCCATGAGAATATATGGGTAAAAGTATTACCATGTATACTCATGGATAAGCCCATCCATGGATAAGCCAGCCCAAATTTTGGGGGTGTATTTTGGAACCTAAAACTCTCAGCTTATCTGCAAGTATATACAGTAAATTATTTATTGAGCTGCTGGTGGGTTGTGATTGTGGTAGGTTTTATTGGATCACAAGTTTTATTGATTTAATTTAGCCATTTAGCGAATATCTGAATGATGGGGCATTGGAGGAGACAATGAATAATATAGACATGAAAAATGTGGCTGGTCAGTACCCTCTTCTTTGTATGAGGTAGCCACTATTTTTTCTGGTTTATATTTGGCTTGCAACCATTTGAATTTTGACATGGTGTAGTACAGACATTTTTATCAGCATCAGCATTTTATATTTCTTTGCATTCTTCCTTGCACAGGAATGATGTAATTCTTTGTGGCATGTTATTATAAAATGTGTAACACTAGTGATATTTGTGTATAACCATTAATTCCATTGTGGTCTTTCATGACCAGCAGCGGGATAATACAAGAAATGTACTTTGGAAGTTCTGAAAGGTCTCCAGACTCTGATATATGTGCTGCTGTTCAGGACTCCAAATAGCCTGGAAAAGAGGACTTTTAATATTATTTGAAACTTCTTGCAATATAGAGAAGCTGATCTATGAGAGATTGTTGAAATTCTGATACATTTTTCTTTTATAGATTGCACTATTTATGGCATTTTGAACAGGAACAGTTGAGCTTTATTAACAATAGAAAGTAGGAAACCCATAGGAATGTACATAGAAGTATAAACATTTGTTGACTTTAAAAGTTATCTTACATTCTACTCTGTAATATTTTTGGTTTTTACTCTTTTGTAAGTAACCCTGGGAATGCCAATTAGCTATCTAAGATAGAAAATAAAATTTCTAAGGCACCTACATAATAGAATTTTAAGAATCTAAGCATATTATATAAATATCATTGTACTGAAATAACATATGTACTAAAACTGAAAAGAAGAAGCAATACGTGGTTTATATGGCTAATTTTAATAATATGTTAAAGGATTGAGCTAGTTCCACATTAACATTTTATAGATATACTTTTAGTTTCTACAAAGGTCACTCATTTATTCATTATTCTATATTTTTTCTGATTTTATTAGCACTGCTATATTTTTGGTTGTACTTTATCATATCTTCTGGTTGTTATACTTACCAATAAATATATTTATTTAAAAAAGGAAAAAAACAAAATTTAGAAATTTAAATATTACTACAACAAAGAAATCTTAGGCTGAGAGTAAGGCTGTGCACCAGATTTCAAGACAGAACAACATAAGTGGAACAGGGTAGAGCAGATGGGCCTAGCCCAACCTTTCCAATGCAACTCCCGCCTTTAAATCCCCAGTCCCTATTATCTGTGGAATTCCAGATGATTGTGCTATAATGGCTGCACCAAAAAGGAGAAAAAAATAATTGTTTAAATAAGTGGGAAGGGGAAAGGAGGGCATTGCATTTAGTGACTGACAGATCTGACCTCAAATCAGATACTCTGGCAATCAGGCTACCATTGTTCCCCCACTCACAGTGTTATGAGGGAGAATCTTTGAATTACAAAGATAAATCCTTAGTTTTACATTTTGTTCTACCTTATTATTGTCCAGTCTCTCAGTACTGAGCACCTGTGTCATGATGTTTTATGAGATTTTTTAGATGACTGATTTAATGATTAATTATCTTTTCCATAACTTAAATCAGTTTCTTCTGCTACAGCCTGACAGTAAACACCACCACATTCAGGAGGAATATCCTAATTCTTTATTAACTTCTCTACCCCGTTTACCAAACCTCCTCAAACTATCAGGTTTTTTTTTACCATTGAAGGTCTTTATGTTGCAAATATTACAATAGTCTATCCCCCAAAAGAAAGTTAGTAGTACTGTTTTAAATAAAAGAAAAAAGTTTTAAATGACTGCAGGTTTGTAGTCATGTAATGAAAGCTGGGTGAGATACAGAAACAGGCACATCATAGTTGCAGATCCCCAAAGATGGAAGTCATGATGGTTAGTTCTTTAGGACACTTTCCAGAATTGGTAAGCAACTAAGGTACTTATAAAGCACCAGAATATGTGCAGAATATTAACATGAGAACCCTATATGTATGCACAAGTTTCTCTCAGCAACTTGTTACAGTAAATTACGTCCTGAGCTTTTTATACCTGTAGTCTGGCAATTTCCTTGAAATTGTTTTGATTACAATCCCCACACTGCATGAGAGACAGAAACATCAATGAACCTTGTGCAAAGAGCCAAACAGTTTCCAAAGAAGTAGATATGGATTTAGCACAGCACTAATTGCTACATGATATGGATTCTGAAAAAGCTAAATGCAATTTCCAGTGCACCTCTTCATCGTAACTTTCAGGTAACCTATTTGTTTCTATCCCTTTCTCCCAATCAGTTACCATCCAATATTTTACTTACTTGATAACTTTGCACTCCATCCTTCTCCCAGGATCTCAAGGTGGCGTATATATAGCACGCCCTTCCGAACCTTTTCCCAACGGTAGCCTTGTGCTTAATCCAGGCTTCTTAAAACAATGCAGCAAACAAATGAAAAGAAATAGAAAAACGCATGTATGAAAAGAGCATGGTGGCTGGGTATTAAAACTGTCACTCAAAGCATAGTAATGCAGGGTTTGTATTCCAGAAGAAGGGGAAGTAGAGAAGAGAGGGATTTGGGAGGCGTATAGGTAGGAGGATGGATCTGAGGAAAGCTCAGAGTCTAATGCCTAGGAAACCCCCTCCGTAAGAGATGCAGGTTTATGAATATATATACTTAATGGCATGAAGGGAAGGGTTGGCAGCCTATAAATATATGCTAAAATATAAATAACCAGAAGTGATCTTGAAATGCAAGCTAAGAAAATACTCTAAATTAGTTAACTGAATTGTAATGATATGGAAACCTGTTTTAAGTGATTAATAAATGTCAATTCCTTGTTTAACATTTAAAAGTGATTACTATGCTGTTCTATATCTTTCCCACAGTCCACCAGTCATGTTACCTCAGATAAATATTAAGAAACAGAAGAGGGGGGAGGAAAAAAGCCAGATCAGGAAAGAGTTTGGTGGTGCCAGCAAAGCCACCTCTAAATTTTTTAGAGATCCCTAGATTAATGGTTTATGCTTTAATTTTGAAGAAAAAGAAGAGGAATTTTCTTTTTCTTTTTTGTTTGCTTAAACTGTATATTTTGTACCCTCAGTATCAGGGAGACACACAACATATAGCGATGATAGACAGACAGACAGACAGACAGATAAAAAATTGGCATTGAAACTTATTTTTAAAAGAAGGAAATAGAAGGAAAGGGAAAAATTTTATATCAGCTTGGACATTTCTCTCATATACAAAACAACAACAAAAAGATCCAAATTGTTGTAGTGTTCAGTGTTCCTTGTCCCTTTGTTAAAACGGCAAAGAAACAAAAAAAATTCAGGAGGTGAGAGATCATACTTATCAGCAGGCTGTTGCCGCAAACCATCTACTGCTAGTGTTGGATGGCAATGCCCTCGGCCATTCTGTGCACAAATAAGCCGCAGTTCCTGATGCCGATAGATCCCACATATTAAGGGCATAGCTAAGTAGGTCATACATGTCCTTAACCAGCATTTATCATTCTAAAGCCATGTAAACAGTCCTGTGGATTCCTGCTCCAAGGTAATAATAGTAGGATTAACTGCAAATTATATGAGTTAGCATTCCGATTTCTATTCCATTCAACCTTTGAGCCTTTGAATAAATATATGGAAATAAATATATTGAAACTTTTAGAAAAGATTGAATTGAGGTAAATAGGTAGGTTACAATTCCTTTATGTTTGTGGTATTAAAATGAATATTTCCCCACATTTGATTTACATCAGTAGAGGTATTCCTGTGTTAATACCAAATACATATTTCCTGCAGATAGTTAGGCCACTTAGAACTTTATTTGGGATAGTGGACCACCAAGATTTTCTTTAGCTAAACTGAGATTATCATTTGAGGAAAGTAGCTTTAATTTATCTGATTTACAAAAATATCATTGGGCTAATATTTTATCAGCCATCCGGAAGTGGAATAAAACTATATGGAATATTACCCTTTATGGGCTATGTTGGAAGATCATTATGTATTTTCTTGGCAATCATGGCAAGTTCTTGGACCAATTTATATTAGAAAAGGTGTATTGTTACCAAGAGTGTGTGTGGTGAAAAATCTGTGGGCTGTATTGGGGTGTGGATTGTGTTTGAATAAGGAGTCCATGAATATTTAAGTCTTTGGAAAAATTCTACTTTCAAAATTGATGGTAAAATGTTCTATGGAAAGTTTGGGTGGAAATCAGGATTGTGACTTTATAGGAATTATTATGTAATGACTGTTTTAAGGATTTCTCCAGACTCCAAACTGAATTTGGTCTTCCCAGTTCACAACAGTGGGGGTATCTTCAATTTAAGCATGTTCTACCAGACCATTATGGGCCAGATGCTTTGGCCACTTCAAGGTCATCTGGGATGCTTTCTTATTTGATGGAATCCATGACAGAAGTAAAACCTATAACATATTTCTATCAAAAGCTCAAGAATATTTTTAAAGTGGACATTTCTAGGATATTTCAAACATGGACTAAAGACCTGGAGTCTCCGATAATGCCCCATCAATGCCTTCATGTCCTTAAAAATGTTAAAATGATATCTATGGATTTGAGATTAAAGTTGATTCACTAAAAAATTACATTTAAAATGCATTGGACTTCCCAAAGAATATATTTGAAAGGATGGACATTTTTTTCTTCGTTGGAGGTGTAAAAAATTTGAGGTTTCACTGACCCATATGATATGGTTATGAGATCACCTGGTATCTTTTTGGAATACTGTTTTAATATATACAAGTAGATTTATAGGATAATCTTTAAGATGTTAATGTGATGAATTATACTGCACGAAAGCCTTGGAAACTGACTGTTTATTAGGAATTATGGCTGTATCGAGCATGTGGGACGGGTAACAGAATTATATTGAAAAACTGGAAAAGTCATATTATTCCTGGTGTTAAGGAATGACTTTCAGAAAGGTATGGCTTACCTGTTTTAGAAAAGGCAATATTTTTTACTAATCAAAGGATGAAGCAATATGTAGTATTGTGATAAAGATTTCGTGATATTTTACAATAATATTTTCTATTGATTATATTATAGTAGCGTATAGTAATTTTAATAAACCAGTGACTATTAATAAGTTTCACATACAAGATTGATTTTTTTTTCTTTTTCTTTAGTCTATTTGGCTTTTTTATCTTTTTCTTTTCTTCTTTTGTTTTTTATTAATTTTTTTTTTTTAATTACATTTACACAGTGTCTCATTTAATTGTGTGTGAGGGGGAGGGTTAGTATATTTCGATGTTTTGTAAATTTCTTTTCTTTTTTTGTTATTTATATTTTGAAAAATAAAAATATAAAAAGATGGGAATACGACAAAAAGGCAGTCTTTTTGGTTCACAAGAAGAGAATATTCACAACTAACTAGACAAAGTCTTGAACTCCAATTATTTAAGAGTTGGGAGACTCCCTCCCTTTGTTAAAAACAACTCTCCACTACTATGCCTGTCTGTATTCTATGGCCTCTCATTGCTGGTTTCCTGATTCCTTGACTGCAAACATTGTTGGCTGGTAATCCCTGGACTGGATATCATTGACTTCTTTGGCTCCAGAGTATCAGACTGCAGTGGGCTTGTGCTTCTTGGTCATATTGAAGTCACAGCTTCAAGATACAAGCATGAGATATTTTACAGTGGTTATGTTCGTTACCTACCATTAGGAGGCCCTATACAGCTAGTTCATTCTTGTTGAAACTTATCAAGCATAGGTAGCCTCTCTATGTTAAGTCTTTATATATTGTATGTTCAACCTTTTAGCAGAATTTGAACTCACAGGCCTTATACTTTGATGACTATAATGCAGCACATTTAGCTGTTAGAACTATCTTTGGCCTCAATGTCAGCAGCTTGTAAGAAGGGAAGTCTATAGATGCTAAAAAATACTTTCTCTGCAGATCTTTCTCTGTCTGATTTACATCCCGCAGCTCTAGCATTGTGGAGTGCTGTTTTAGCACTGAAGATGTTACCTAGCCGGGTAATGAAATGTTTGCAAGAGAAGAACCAAGCTCAGAGAACCCCAAGGACTCCACAGTTCAACCTGAGCTACACATATTAGCCTCTATTAGCGCTAGCATTATCTGTTAAATGATTTATGTGCCAAGCTAGTAAACCACTGGAAATGTACTGGTTGCCTGCTACTTTTTGCCACCCAGCCTAATGTAGGACATACCTGAAGGTAAACCAAATTCAATTTTTATTTCCGTAGATCACAGCTATAACAAAATTGTTTGTAAGAAACCTTGCTTATTAACAAAAGGAGATGTCATCAACTCTTTCGATACTGAGATAGTCTTACAATGGAAACTTTCAAAGTTAGGTGTGTAACCCAATACTTTCCACGTGCATCTCGTGGCATTATGCGTAGATACTGAAACTGATTTCCAGTATTGTCTTACTGAAATACTGAAAACAACTAATATTGAAATGCAGTTATTTAAAAGGCAGATGAAGTAACATTTCCTTCAGCAGGAGGTAACATTTTAAAAAACCCTGAGTTTACAAGTGTTACATTGCAGTTCACTTTGAAAATTTCAGGTAAAAAAATTCAAACCTTGAAATCCAATGAAGACATATTTTGGGGGAGAGTATCAGTAAAGTTTCTACTGTGTCAGTAGATGCATTGACATTTTTTGAAAGTGCTTCTGAGTAGACATGCATAGAATTTCACTAATTTGCCATAGGTTTTTTTGGGGGGGGGGGTCTTAATTTTTAAAAATGTGTAATCAGACAGTGGAGGTTGTGACTTTCCTAGCCCTTTTCCTCCCATTTAAGTACTGGAAGGTAGTATTTTGGAATTTGTAAGAATATGCCTATGTCTGTTTTAAGAAGGGGGTATTTCAGCAGAAGTGATTGAGGGAAAACAAAATGGTAGAAGAGAATAAATGTTCAGTCTAGATGCAAGCCTTTCTTATATCAGTTTCACTTGTCTAGAGTTACTGTTATAATTCCCCTACTAGTCCAGGTCCAAAGCTAATATGGAGATATATAATGCTGAAAAAAAATCAAGTATGCTATGCCTTTCAGGATATTTATATTATCTTTGTCAATTGTGACAAGTATTTTCATCTTACTGACATAGATTGTATCTTCACTTCAAAAGATGAATGTGTGATAGAAGGTAGAGGGCAAGAATGGTGTACATTTATGATCTCCCCAAAGTAACATCTGTCAACACAGGTTGAAAGCATGTCATTACAATAGCTGAGGCTGAACAAGAAGAATTCACAAAAAATATTTCTTGGAACACTGAAGACCCTGATTAACTGCAACAACTATATTCTCTAGGGAAGCTGTTTGTTTTATTAAGCCACAATCTGGTTTCTTGGTGTTTTTCTAGGGACAAAATGTGACCCTATAAAGAAATTTCACTCTTTGTCCTGAGAATCCTTGAAATACTTGCACTGCTTTATAGCTAACCCCCTTTTCCTAGGATTTGTTTTGCTGCAGAAAAACAATTGATCTAATGAACTACCTATAATTTGTGCATTTTGCTTTGAGAAAAACAGTTTAAGAGGGGAATAAATTGAGAGTGGGAAAGTTGGAGGATACTTAATCCTTTCCCTGCTCAAGTCTAAATCATCTGTTTCTTTTCCAAGCTATGTTTCATCCTCTCAATTATCAGTATGTATTGCTTTCCTCAGTCTGTATCTGGGGTCATAACTGGTTGAGGGTTGCAGTCATCCCCAGCATAAAATATAGGCAACAGTAAAGCATTAGTAGCCCACAATCCTCCTTTTTCAGAGGGGCACACTACTACAACAGTTGCTGTATTGCATCTTCATCAGCATTGCAGTTAGAGTCAAGTTCCACTCTAGAATAAGCATGCCAGTTATAGATTCTTGCTGGTAGAGGGACTGCATCACTTGATTCTGAGCTGTTCTGTACTTATGAGGTCTTATGTTTCATTGAAAAAATCTGAGTTAATTGCAGTGATCTGTTGTCAGATGCTTCACTTCTTTTTAATTGATTGATTATGTGCTATCAAGTTGGTTTCAACTCTTAGTAACCACAAAGATTTTCTCCATAACAGTCTGTCCATAACCTGGTACTTCAGGTCTTCCAACGGTGTACCCATCGTCACTGTAACTGAGTCCATCCACCTTGGTGGTCCTCTTTGTCTCTTTCCTTCCATCTTTCCCAGTGTTAGAGCCTTCTCCAGAGAACTAGATCTTTGCATAATGTGTTTGAAATATAATTGAGCCTAGTCATTTATACCTTGAGTGAGAATTCTTTTTAATGGAATTCCATAAATATACTTTAATAATAGTTTAAGTGCTATTAAATACGTGAACATCATAGTCCTATTACTCAAGATGCCACATCTAGTTTAGCTCCCACCACTCACAGCTTCTTATCTTGATCTAGGTCCTTTATTTGTTGATATATTTAAAATCTTAATGACTTAGATATTATTTCTTTTCCTGTAACTATGTGAACCTCTACAATCAAATTATAGGGTTAGCAAAATTTTTTGCATCCCCTTTGGACAGGAGAAAATAGAGTAAGAGGAACAATATGACAGAAAAGTATTTATCATCTGGATTTATACAACAAGATATAAATCTAATAATAAAATAAAAATACGTAAAATAAACTTTATTAAGGATTGATGAACCACCTAAACAGCATCCACCCCAATTCACCATGGAAAAAGAAATGGATGGCAAACTTCCATTTCTAGACACGTTGGTCATACGCAAACCAGACCTCAAATTAGGACACAAAGTTTACAGAAAACCCACCCACACAGACCGGTACCTACACAAAACCTCCAACCACCACCCACGGCAGAAAATAGGCATTATCAAAACCCTGATAGATCGTGCCAATTGGATCTGCGAAACACAATTCCTAAACTCTGAACTGAACCATCTTAATTGGGTCCTACAAGCAAATGGCTACTCCAAGAACCAAATAAAAAGAGCCATCAAACCAAGAAAACAACATGCGACTGAAGAAGAAAAACAGCCACCCACCAACAAGGTATTTCTGCCCTACATCAAAGGGGTCACGGACCGCATGGGAAAACTGATGGAAAAACACAACTTCCAGACAATCTTCAGACCCACCAGAAAAATACAGCAAATGCTAAAATCAGCAAAAGACAAAAGGGATCCCCTCACCGCCGCAGGAGTATACCGCATACCATGCAGCTGCGGACAAGTATACATCGGGACCACAAAACGCAGCAGCCATACCAGGATAAAAGAACATGAAAGACGCTGCAGACTACAGCAACCATAAAAATCTGCAGTAGCTGAACATGCTCTCAAGCACTCTGGATACAAAATCCTATTTGAAAACACAGAGACACTGGACAACACCAACAGTCACTATACCAGGCTATACCGGGAAGCCATTGAGATTCACAAACACCAGCACAGTTTCAATAAAAAAGAGGAAAGTCTAAAAATCAACATAACCTGGCTACCAATCCTGAAAAATACAGCCTGCAAAAGGTCAACGAACTCAGCTCAACCATCAGGACGTGTGAATAATTCACACAATGAACATGCTAATCACCAGCAGCCACTCGTTAACAATTCAATAGAAAAAACCCTGCCTAACCCCCAGGAAGATACACACATATTCTGACACCAAAACAGCAGCCAATCATTAACACCCCCCCCCCCCACACACACACACACCCTTGCTGATCTCTATAAATATCCAGAACAGGGTCACATCATCCTGGGCACAGAGAGAACTGCTCCTGTCTGTGCTCCTGCCCTCTGAAGATGCCGGTCACAGATGCTGGCGAAACGTTAGGAAACAAAACTTCCAGAACATGGCCACACAGCCCGGAAGACCCACACCAGCCATTATATTAAGGATTCTTTACATATGTAGGAGATAATTAGTAAAATTAGCCAAATATACCAGATTCCAAACATACAAGTTCTCCACCACTGATCTTTGTTTGCAGAACCGTAGAGGAGGATCAACAGGGCTTCACTGGTGTAAACACCTGACTACGTATCCTAGAATTAACTTTTATATTCTCTGCAATGTGCAGGTATTCTGTGATAGGTGCTCAGGAATTCTTCAGTAAATTCTTAGGAAATTGCTCTCAGATAGTGTAAAAATAATTGACTTTTGATTGTTTGATTGACTAGGTATTTCCTATATCATAAAAACATTTATAAATCACATATTCAAGTTTTACTACAAACAGTACCTATAGAAAAATGTAAAGAGAAGCTGTTCTGGTTGAATTTATGAGCCAAGCTTAAATGAATGCTATATAGCCTATGTAATGATAGAAACTTCTGCCGTTAAATTATTGATAATACATCAGTGCAATTAATACTTAATAAAACATCTCATATATGTCTATAATTTTTTTCTTGGTATCTTTTAAGATCTATGCTTGCACAGATTCAAACTAGGAGCATGGTTATTTTGTACAACATACAACAAACAAAAATTCCAGATATAATTAGCAGAAAAAATATTATAGGAATTCTACAAAAGGCTGCTTGCAACTAAAAGTAATTTATTCACTCACAAAATCATTACAATAATTGCAGTTTCTTGATTACAACCATTTTTATGGGGAAGTACAATTACAACTTCATTGAATTACCTAGATAGCCACATGCTTTACAAGCTGAAAATTATATACAAGACACAAACATTTATGAACTTTGCCAGAGCATAGTTTTGGTGTATTTTTACTTTGTTCTTGAATGAAAATATTGAGAGATTGAGAAATGATGATGGTGATGTTAAATTCACATTGCCATCTTGATAACTTGTCAGTGAAGTAATTATTATTTATTATAATCTTCAGCCAAGCATAACATTTCTAGTTACAGATTTGCCTTATTATTTTGGTTAAAATGTCACAAGTACATCACTTCTCTATATTATACAGTAGTTACTAAATATTGATGGTATATCAGAGCTGGGAAGGTTGCTAAATGTCCATTGGTATTCTATAACTATATTTAAACAGTGGGACAATGGGTTTTCCTCTGAGGCAGCAGAAATGAGTCTGCTAGTGATGTGGAGTGTGATGCCAACACCTTTATAATTAATAATGCTGCCAGTAATGAAAAATGTAAAATTAAGTTCTGAAAATAATGTAGTGTTCATAAATGTTCATAAAGTGTAATATTCTGAATGAGTGTGATCTGGAGGGAAAGAAAATGTTCCATTAGATAATATGAATAGGTGTGTGAAAATGAGATGGGAGAATATAGAAAGAGTGATTGGTTTGTTAGAGACCAAAAAGTGAATGAAAATGACTGGATATCTGCTTAGAAAAGCTTAGGTTTATTAACTGCACATACATAGCAAAATAATGAATATAAATCTAAAAATATGATTGTTTATTATGCATATTGAGAAAATCAGTGAAGGATACAGCAGTGATATGAGATTCTGAATTTGGAACACATCATTTTTTAAAATAGCATTAAGTGTGGATCATGGGGAAAAACAGACATGGAAGAAAAGGAAAGAAGTAAAAGACCCTAGAATGAAAGCAGAACAACTGCAGGAACAAAAATGTGAGTCTTGTATGAAAATCTACCTCTTCTTTTTCTTCTTTTTTGCGTTGTTTCCAACATAGCACTAATGAAAATATTACATATTTTTGTATCTGTAATTTTGCCCATTCCAGCTAGCCTATTCCTGCTTTGGCATTGCTCTCACATTGACATACTGATGGACAGCCAGGATTATTTTCTTCTAAATCCACTGCCCACAAATAGCAAAACTTTTTATTTTCCCATTTGAACTGCTTGAGCTTCACAGAGCTGTGCAGGATGTTGCAGTCCTGGCCTTGCTCTTCTTTGTGGTGTAGATTCTGTAAGGATGTCATATTTAGAACACTATTGGGAATGAGGAAATCTCTAGAATTTGTTTCAACTGG
Source organism: Liasis olivaceus (assembly GCA_030867105.1). Lineage (NCBI taxonomy): Eukaryota > Metazoa > Chordata > Lepidosauria > Squamata > Pythonidae > Liasis > Liasis olivaceus. Next base: position 84,594,996 of record CM061350.1, read on the forward strand.
ACTTGGCAGCTTTAGGTTGACAAGTTATGAAACAGTACATTATGCTGGTTTTTTTCTGTGCTTTTTTCCCCCCTGTGTAATCCTCCTCTTTTTGGAGGAATCATCCTAACTTTACCAAGATTGTGCTAGCTGGTGATTGTTAGTATTGCATCTAGGATATTGGAAAATTTTGTTCATGAGAGGAAGGGTCACTCACATTCCTTTATAATTATATGGGATACGGTTTCTAAAGTTTGAGATGCAAGTAGACAGATTATGTTTAAAGTGGGTTCTGATGTTTGGGGTCTGTAGATACTTAGTTAACAGATCTGCTACCACGATAGTACCATAACCCAATTACTTGACTCAAGATAGTGAAAACCTCCAGTAAGGACTGAATATTGGTTTTTAAGGGTCGCAGGCTTGGACATTGTGGTACTTTGTGCAGGTACTCAACCTCTCCTTCATTCTGCATTCTGCTTCCCTGCATTCACATTGATGTCTCAATGAGTTTTGCACAATCCAGGACATACACATACCTGTACTTTATTTCATGCTATTGCTCATGCATTCACCAAAACCTGGGGAACTCTTTCATCGTTTACTCAAGTAGGCTGATAATACAAAACTGTTTAGTAGGTCAGGGAAGTCTGTGCTTAGGTCTCTTTCACCATATCTGAACACATTGGGCTCAAAATTTAGCTTCTTCTCTTGTACAGTATTGCCTGGAATGAGCCACAAAGGCTCATATCTCACTGTGGGTGTGGGTGTGTGTGAGCGTGTATACAGGTGGTCCTTGGGTGATAACCCTGCAGTCCTGCAGTCCAGATTGTGATCATTAGGCCAGGACCATGCGGTTGTTAGGGGTCCACAGGCCCGTTTTCCAGGAGTGCTTCCAGCACCCTTCCAACTTACATCCCTCTGCTCCCTCCAGTTCTGCCATCACCCCAACCAGTGTCCCACCCACAGCCTCCAACTTCACCTGGGAAGCCGCTGCCGGCTCGCCTGCCTTGCCCAGTGAAGGGAAGCGACACGCCTTGCCATCCCGCTGCCTCCTCCCCAGCTGGGCTTGGCAAGCTCCCTTTGGCAGAGAGGTTCTGCCTCCCTGCCATGTTCACTGTGTGCATCCCAGAGCTGCACCCACACCCAGCGCCTGGATTCTGAGCCAGCAGCAGCAGGAAGAAGACGCGAAGGTCAGCTCCGGGCAGCAGGTGTGTGTGTGCATGGCAGGGGTAGGCAGCAAAGTGCAGGGCAACCAAAAGGCAGAGATGGGGGGGTGGGGAAGATAGGTAAGTGGGGGAGTTGAAGCACCCCTGTGGTTGTAAATGCAGGCATGCTGCCAAGTGCCTGAATTTTGATCACATGATCACAGGGTTGCTGCAGTGGCTATAACTTTGGGGACCAGCCGTAAGTCCGTTTTTTTCAGCATCATCGTAACTTTGAATGGTTACTGAATGAATGGTCGTAAGTCGAGGACTATCTGTAGTCAATCAATAATACATGGGTCTATCATTATATGTAAAATCCGAGTAGTTAATTATTTAATGAATCACTGATAAAAACTTATAACAACACACAAAGTTTTGTATATGCATACATGTGTCAGGTTTAGCCCAAGGAACTCCAGGAGACCATTCAGATTCAATCCAGCAAGGTTTATTTGGCTTCAACCTCTATACAGAATCTTCCCAGACTGGGAGTAGTTCCCAGGGTCAATCAGTAAATACTGCTAGCATTCCTCAGGGAGGTGCCAGTCTCATCCTCTTATCTCTCCCTCGCGGTTCGGGAGACGAAAGAACATTCTTTACCCCCCGAACCTGGCCTCTATCTTCCCATATCCCCACATCATGTAACTGTAGAAGTAATGACTCATCTAGGCACAAAAGGAATATCTTCTGCTTTGCTTAAAATTTTAATAGTATGTCACTGTTATCTAGCCTGGCGCGATATGTTTTTATTAATCTTTCTCTGAAGAATTAGCAGTTGGCTATGGCCAGTGGCAGATGCCAGATCTGTCAGAACTACTGTCAGGTTTCATTCAGTAAAATCCCCTTGAGGGCAATAAATAACAGTTCTGATGTGAATACTTCTTGATTCTAAAAGTAACATCATCGGTTGTCATGATATCTATGCCTTATTAGTTTGTGTCCTTTGCCCACATTGTTTATAAAATGCAATTATTATTAAAAGGGAAATAAAATTCAGCATAAGCTTTGAAAGCATTTACTACATTTCCTATGAGTAATTTAGGTTTTTATGCATAACATAAATATTGAGTTCATCACTGAAATCTTGTTTATTTATTCATTTATAAATCAAATTTATATGCCGCCCATATAGTTCATATTAGCATATTTATTTTCAGAGAGTTCTACTAAGTCAGATTGCTTGTTCCAGGTTAGATTGATAATTGTTTCTGATGGTGATATTTTATTTATTTATTTATTTATTTGATTTCTCCCCGCCCATCTCCCCCCAATGGGGGACTCTGGGTGGTACACACAAAACATTAAAACCATAAATACATACAAATAAATAAAACATAAACATTTAAAAATGTTACTAAAAAAGAGGAAGAGAGTCCAAGAAGATGAAGGATCTGGGGCTCAGGACAGCAGGTATTTCTGCATTACACAGGTTAAATTGAGGTTGGGAATGAGAATGAAAATGAAAAAAGTAGTGCTGAAGAGAAAAATTACTCAGCATATTTTTTCTACTAGATTCTACCTCCCCCACCCCTCACTTTTAAAAAAAAAAAAATTAGTTGTAAATAAGAAGAGCATACCGCTGGACTGAACAAGCTTGATCTATCCCTATTAGCATATAGGCTCTGCTTTCTAAAAGCATTCCTTCTGAAATTCACAAACAACTTACTCTGTATGATGAAATGTAATTGAAATTGGACTCATTTCCTGATAGTCCTCTACAGGTAGTCCTTGTTTAACAACCACTTGTTCAGTGGCCATTCAAAGTTACGACAGCGCTGATTGAGTGGTACTTATGACTGGTCCATGAAATTCCAGCTGTCCCAGCATCCCTGCGGTCACATGATCATGATCTGGGTGCTTAGCAACCATCTTACACTTACAATGGTTGCAGCATTCCGTGGTCCCGTGATCGCCATTTGCAATCTTCCCTGCTGGCTTCCTACAAGCAAAATCAATGGGGAAGTTGCCAGGGAAGGTTGCAAGTGGCTTCTGTAAGTTGCTCCCACTCCTGTCACTTTTTCTGCTGTGGAGACCAACTATGGAGTATGAGATCCTGGGGATGTCATACTCCATAGCGTGCACCAACCTGCAGCACCCCCTGCCTGCACTATGTAGGACACACCCACCCACCCACCCACACTTGTGTGGTGCTGCAGCAGCCACATGCTCACGCTCCCACACTTGGCAGCAGCCACCACCCCAGCCAGGTTGCTGTCATGCCATGGCAGCCACTTACTTGCCCACCAGCCTACTTGTGAGCTGCCCAGGACTTGTGACTTCCTGCTGGCTTCCCCATTGACTTTGCTTGTTGGAAGCCAGTAGGAAGTTGCAAGGAGGTCCTCACTTAATGACCCGTGATTGTCGCTTAATGATGGCAACATGGACTGCTGGAATTGCTGTCACCAAGCAAGGTGGTCATGTGATGTCATGCTTTAAGACTGCATCAGCTAGCGATGGAAATTCCAGTCCCAATTACTGTAGTTAAGCAAGGACTACCTGTATTCCTGCCTTAATTCCATCTATATATTGATAATGCTAATCCAGTCTCCATGATAACCTTCCTCACGAATTTCATGTTTATGCTGAATATTTATGAGTGGGGAGATGGAAAATTACAGGGACCAAAAGACAAACATCTCAATACAAGCTTTTGGGATGTGTCTATCAGGTATAATCTATATTGTTATAAATGTTTCACAAGACCCATTCCTTCCAGGTGATAGGTATGGATATTGTGACTGATAATATCAAAAGTGATTGGGAGATCGAGCAGAACTATCGGGGATGTACTTTCCATGTCTAGTTCCTGGTGCAGAGAATCCGCCAGAACAATCACAGCTCTTTTTCTCAGGTTAAAACTCTAACAATTTGTTATTTGAGGGACCGCCTCTTCCCAATTACATCTGCCTGTCCCATCAGATCCAGCAGAAGAGGTATGTTTGTTGTGCAGAGTGCAGCAAAAAATCCCATAAATCCTGCTCTCAGGAAAAATACACATCAGCATGAGAGCTTGCAAGTAGCAATGTCCATAGTTAGCTTTCCAAAGAAAATCCAGTCAGAAAATATAAACTAACTGGTCTTTATTGATAAAAATGCAAAACTTCATAAAATACAAGTTGCATACAAAATATAGGATATAACAAAGACTTCTTCTCATCTTAGCTTCCAAGACTTAACCACAACAAAGTCTCTAGCTAAAAAACACGCTCAGAGAAGAGGTACACTACTTGGTTACTAGTTAAGACTACATATCCCATAAAAACCTACATGATTAACTTTTTACATGACAAACACACACTGAACTGAGCTGGGCATTTCACCCTCTCATTATATTGCTAGCATGACACCCCCACTGAATAACTAACATACACAATACAGTAGGTGGCAGTAAAAATCATAACAGAATCACAAGATACTTTGTAATCTCAACACCTGTTTTTGTATAGCCAACGGGATGACCTTCTTCCCATGAGAAAATCCTGATAATATTGTGGGTCTTGTCTGCTAAGGAGCTACATCTGGTGGGACCCAGGAGACCGGCCTTTTCTGCCATGGCACCTACCGTATGGAACATCACCCCTCCCCCGATTAATTTTCTGTAAGTCCCTCAAAATGACATTGGTTATGTCATCAGGCCTGGGGATCCCAAGGGAATGGAGAGTTGTTGAGGTGACTCCATTGCTGTTAATATCTGTTGCCGTCTCCTGGCCTTTATGTTTTTTACTTGTTAATTGTTTTTAGATCATTGTTTTATAGGTTTTTTATTGTATGCTGCTGAGGCTCACTTTTAGTGAGATGGGCAGCCACGTAAATATGGTTGATTGATAAATAAATAAATAAGCAATACCCCTCTTTTTAGTCCTCCCTTGAAGTGATTACTGAGGATCAGGTTATTCCATGAGTAAGTCACATAGCAGATAATATGCTTCATCATAGAGTCTTAGTGTGGGACTTGATAGCCTTTTGTTCCTACTTGCTTCAGTGTGTGGGATAGTTAATGCCCATCCAAAGAAGTCATAAGACAAAGTTCATTAGAGAGCAGAAAGACATTTACTTCTTCTTTAATGAAAACTTGGCAATAAGAATCATTACTCCAAGGAAGGAAAACAGCAAAATAATGCACATTATCGCAATTAGTAAGCTCTGATACCACATTTCTAAATGCTAAGCCTTAAATTTCAATCTAATCCCACACCAATAATTGTATAATCTTACCCACTTTAGAGTACAGCTGGGAGGAGAACCTGAGAAACATATTACATTCTCTGTGTTGGCCTCTCTCCGTTGTTTTTTTCATGGATTAATCCATGGCCTATATGTGTTTGATGAGAGTTTACTATAAGAGCACTCCCTGCAAAATCTGCATACAGAGATAACTTAAAAGCAACCTGAAGGTGTTGGGTCCAGCCAATCGACCCTAATTACTAGGTTTGGGACTTGGTGCGAGGTGAACAGAACACCAAGACGACAATCAGACTTTTTATCCACTTTATTTCAGAGCTCTAAATAAGTTGGAGACACCCAGCGAAAGGAGGGAGTCCTGATTACAGATTTTACATAGCTTATATACGTTTTCTTCGCAGAATCTACGTGACAGTTTAAACAAAGAAACTGGTTAACTTCTTACAAACATCAGGTCACTGTGACTTCAACCAAAGATGGACATCCTTCCAGCTATACATTAATTATTACTCATTATCCCTCTTAAACTTATCTTAACCCCATCTCTCTTCCCCTTATCCTATCAGGATAATAATATTACAGGTATATAGATCTTGCATGTCCTGTCAGTTGGCCCAGCCCTGGCCCCTTATCAGACTGACCACAACTGGTCTCTCCCATCTCTGCTATAGGGTCAAGGAAATCACAAATCATACAGCCATTCTTATCTTCAGGGATACAATGAAAGCATTAAAATAGTATAGCTATATTTAAAGCTAAAAGACTACAAAAACAAGCAAGGGGTTACAAGGAAGTAACTATCTTTAGAAATTGCATGGGCATGTCATTGGGAAGAAATATATCACTCTTGACAAGAACACTAAACACAGTTTCTATCACAGATGCACACATTCTCATATGCTAGCCCCCCACCCATGTCTTCATATGCAGGTACAACTTCCATATACTCAGGTCCACTATCAAATTCAGTCCCCATCAAAGGCATTTGCACAATATAATATAGGGGAACTGCCCAAAGTATATTTCAGCATTTCAGTCTTGGAACTCCTGGCTTGAACTTATTAACAAGGTCCACTCCCTAAGGGCTTCTGCCTGAACTGTTATCTAAGGAAGACTCCCTGATGCACTTTATGTCTAAGTTAGCGCTGTGCCCATTAACAGTTTGTTATCAGAGAGCTCCTCTGGGGCTATGAGTAGTACACAAAGACAGGCCTGTTCTCGCCTTCCTTTTCCTGTGAAGCTAAAATGCAAGACTTGCTGTGCAACAACAAAAAATGGCTGATGAGTTGCTATTTTTGAATATGATCTTCTGACATTTTGGTGCTGAATCCAGGTTTAAAACCTTCCTTTTTGGAACATGAGAATATTTCATATAATAAAAATGGACTGATTGATTTTCCAAACCCTACCATTAATTTCACACTTCTGTTAAGCAAAAAATGGTTGGTACCAGGCACCCACCGATTCTGCTTCCATTTACAGGTTCAAAAAGTAAAAAGAAATCATGCAACTTCATTTATTTACATTTTTATGCTGTCCACTCAGGAGATTCTGAGAAAAACATTGCACTTCGTTAACCATCCCTATACATAAAACCAAGATTAAAACGTAAATTAGAACAGTCACTCAATGATCATCACATGCCAACTAGCCATTGAAAAGGTAAGGTTTTCCGTATTTTGCACGCCAAGATGAAGAGGCCAAATGCGCCTTTAGAGTGGGCATATGGTGGAGGCAGCCACACAGAAGCTTCTCTTTTGGTTGCACTTCTCTTGCAGAAGCAGGACCTTAGGCAACCCTCTCTCAAGATCTGCACAGAACAAGCTGAATTGTATTGGATCAGGCAGACATAACAAGCCACTGTCATTGTAACACTGACTTAACCATCTACAGAATGATAAGAAGCTTAGTTCAATTCACTGCATTTCTTTTGGATTCTAAAAATACCATTATATTTTTTTTTTTCCTGGGTTGTATATAGAAACACAATGGTTGGATTAGTACATAAGACTGATTCTGATGACTGAGTACATAAATTACATTTTTTGGCTAGATGGCCAAGCGTATGGGTTATCTTTTGCAATTCTGAAATGATTTACACTGGCTACACGAGTTCTTAAGCAATTTGTAATTACAATTCAGTGCGTTGGTTTTAAATTTTAAAACTCTAATTAGCTTGGAACTTAAGGAATGTTTCTTCTGTCATAAAGCTGAGTATTGCACATCCTCAGAGGCCCCTTTCTGAGTCTCCATGAAAGTGAGGTAGGTTCAGCTTTGTCAAACTAAGTTCAAAATGCTCTTGCTGGGGAGATCTATTGGCATAGAATGTTTTCTTTTAGGCATCATTTGAAAGCCTTTTAATTTTCTAAGGCTGTCTAGACTTTAATTTGTTGGAGTTTTATTTTTTAAATTATCTTCTGCCTTTTAAATGACTTATTTTATGCTTAATCATTTTATAATTTATTGTAAGTCACTCTTAAGCTGTTAGGGGCTGAAGGTCATGGAAAGCCCTAAACAAGATTTAGAAATGAACCTATAAGTTCTGAAAATGTAACTCTATACAGTATATGGATTATCTTGAACTAATTCCTTGATCTTTTCTATTCATTTTTTTTCCATTGCAGTAGAATTTTACATCTATATTCTTTCATAGTGCTTTAAAATGGTACCATTATGCCATATATTGCTGTCCTTTCAGCTATAAAATAAAATGATTCAGTGTGACAGAACTTTATTTTAAAATTATCTAATTAACTTTAAACTACTTTAAATAAATAAAAACAAAATGGTATTAGACATGTTCCATATCAAGGCAAGAAATTAAAAATCCTATTGATTTGATTGGTAGAAAATTAAAAACATACAATGTTATTTTAAGAATAATAACTTTTCCCCATTATTTATTTGTTTATTTAAATTCTGTGCTATCAAAATGTATGACTCATGGAATTTTATGTTCCTAGAAACAATTAAGCACATCAACATGACCCCAAACCAGAAATCAATGTAACACAAGAAACAATAATAACACATATGTGATGGTAACAACCCTACATAGGGCAAATTCTGGTTTCTAAATGCCTGCCAAATAACTCTGCTTTACCATCAGAGTAAGTAAGGGTCAATATCAACCTAACCTGTGTGTGGATCTATTCCACAATCTGGGGACATCCTAGAAAAGACCATTCCCAGGGTCTTATTGAACTCATCTCTCATTTGTCAGATGTCAACATTCTCAACCAGGATAAGTATACAGGTCAGTTGTAACACATCAGGAATCTCATGAAAAGCCCTTCTCCATCCCCGCCCCCCCGCTCCCAAAGTGAATACAGTGAGAATTTGGGGTAATTCATTTTAGGACTGTAGTAAAAAGTTAGCTGCAAACATGTTTAGTAATGTTGGCATTCTTCAGCCTGCCAGCCTGCTCCCATTTATAGAATACCTGCAAAGCTTTTCTTGTCAGAGAGATCTTTGCAACAAATGTAAAAAGGGGATGGAGCTTTAGTCACATGATCATAGCTACCATCTTGCATTTTTTGGCATCCCTCTCCTGTCAACATCCCTGGGAACAAGAAAATGATATTTTGAAGGCTAAAGTGGGGATTTATAGCATTTTATTTCATTGCTTTAAATTTAGCATATATAGGAGTTTAACAAGAGTATTTATATGTGATATTTTATGGGTAGTGACTTGCCGTGATATCTCTCAGTTTCTTTGAAAGGCAGTGGATTGCTTTCTCTTAATATTATTTTGACTCCTTAATGTTCTGCATGAGTGCATATCCCTTTCTATAGTGTTTTAGACAGTGTAAAGGAAAGGGAACTTGAATTTATAAATAAGCTGTTATTTATATTTTCTTGATAATCTAAGGCAAAAGTATCACTGTACTATATGTGAATATAAAATTATCCATTGAAATTGTAGGCTTTTGATATAAATAAACTTAGTGGAGAGATTAGTTTATGATCTGGTTCATTCAGCAAAGATAACATGATCAGTTTTTAATTTGCTCAAAGTAGCTTGCATGTGCAATATTTTTTTCTGTACATTTTTGTTAACTAACATTATTAAAGAATGAAAGATTATAGTGTAACATTTGTTGCCCAAGGAGAAGGGTGAGAGAAGAGAATTGCTGTAGTAGAAGTAAGCAATATTAAAATATTTGTTAGTTTGTTTTTTCTTTTTCTGTATGTTAATTTGATTTTTGTATAATTTTTTAATAAGTTAGTACAAACCAGGGTTTTCCACAGTGCCAATTCTGTTGGAACCTTTACATTATAGGTTATTAAAAAGGGATATGCATTCTGGAAGTCCAAAAAATGAAACTATAATTAATTACCAAACAAATAATTTATTAACTAATATTTATTTATTCATTTGATTTCTATGGTGACCCATCTCACATTTGAAATCAAAATACAAATACAAGCAATATAAAACATCAGTCCTTGCTTAATGGACACAATTGGGACCAGAATTTAGGTTGCTAAGTGATGCGGTCATTAAGCAAATCATCACATGACCAGACCCAATTTTACAACCTTTTTTGCAGTGGTTGTTAAGCAAAATACCATGGTTATTAAGTGAATCATGTGGTTGTTAAGCAAATCATGCAGTTGTTAAGTGAATCATACAGTTCCCCATTGATTTTGCTTGCTGGAAGCCGACTGGGAAGGTCACAAATGGCAGTCATGTGACCCCGGGACACTGCAATCATCATAGGTGCGAGCTGATTGCCAAGCACCCAGATTGCAATCATGTGACTGCAGGGGCACTGTGATGGTTGTAAGTGTGAGGACTGATTGCAAGTCACTTTTTAGCACCGTTGTAACTTCTAATGGTCACTAAATGAATGGTCATTAAGCAAGGACTACCTTTACATATAATAGCAATTAAGGTGTACCAATATGCCACAAAGGAATAATTTCACAGGCTTCAGCTAACAGTCTGAATCCTATGTCTGGGAAAACAGCTGTAGCTTCCAGATTCTCTTCAAGGGCATTAGGACAATCAAATAATAAGTTTACAATTTATGGGGAATGTAGCACAAAAAATATTTAAAGCTAATGTACAAAGCAATCCAATAAGAAGCAGTAATAATTTGTGAGAATTCATTATTCATTAAATGAGAATTTATTATTTAATTCAATGAGAAAAAAGGCAAGGAGTTTACACAATAGCACATGTGAGAGAAATGTTCAGAGTAATATATGTAATTCAATGAAAGGCATGACGTATGGAGAGAATACAATTGATTCCATGAGAATAACATCATAGAGCTAAGAAAATTTTAAGTTTAAAGAAATGATTGATTCACTTTATACACTATTAAGTAATAGGGAAGGCAGAAAAAGTAATAGAGTCTTTTGCTATGACAGAGGAAGCTAAAGCTTTGGACGTTTCGTGCCTCATGAGGGAGTGAAAGATATAAAACAGAATTTGCACGCACATACAGTAAGGGAGGTACCTTTTGCACATTTATCACTTGGAAATGGAGAAGAAAATAAAAGTTATGTTTCTGAAGAGAACCACTTTTCCTTTGTAGCCTGCTCATAGATTTCTAGTCCTTGAAGGTTAGTGTTAAATTAATCTTCCAACAGTTGGAGAAAAGAGAAGATAGGGACCTATCGGTAACTGCTTTGACAGTGCTCTTTGGCTGGGTTTGCTCAGTGTTTTCCTTGGCTTCCTGAAACCTAGGTTCTCCTGCAGCTGGGGACTCAGACTAATTCAAAGGATGAGTATTGGCATACCCATCATAATTCTGCATCAGGTACTCTGGTGAAGCTGGCTGCTTCTTCAAGGCTGTGAAACTCAGCTCTGCAGGACTGCTTCAGGGACCCAGGAAGCCTCTGCTTCTAAAAACTAAGAAGGGAACCTACTAGAGAAGCTTGATTCAACTTCTGTAAGGTCCATCAACCTCCTTCATGACATACTGCAAATCCAACTCAGTGATGGGTCTTGACAGGCATCATCCCACTTGATGGTCATTCTGATTGGGCTCAGGTCCAGTCTGAGTGGCAGACACTCTGGCCTCATATGGTTCAAAGAGGTTCTTGTCTTGGAAAAGTAAAAAGCTGGCAAGTGAAGGCTGGGCTGGCTGTCCCACTCTGCAGTTTTGTGAGTGGCTACAGTTATGGATTAAAAAAAGAGAGAGGACAGCAAATCCCAAAAGAGTAAGGCAGAGGTGAAATTTTCCTTCTGTGGGATTTAGAAGTTTGAATTTTATTTTCATCTAGCACATCAAAGAAAACAAGAAATCGATCCATTCTGTCATAATATTAATATAACATATTCACCCATGGAACACCATTAAGAAGCAAGGAATGCATAATGCATTTTGATGCTGCAACTAACCACAGTTGATCCCAAGACAAAGAAGTAAATAAGAAGAAAAGAGGCTAAATCTATCAAACAAGGGGAAGTGTAAAGCAAGTCTACTTTATCGCAATAAATGGCACAAACAGAATGCCCAGCTTCCCTGTTCAGTGGGGTAGATTAGGGAAACACAGAAACCATCAGCCTCAAGATTTGGGTCCAAATCTTTGTTTCACTGAAGGATGTAAGATTGGGGACTGTACTATGTAATTAATGACACACCATGGATTAGCACCTTTTCTATTTGTTTCTATATAATCCTCACTAATCTAAACTCGGGACTCCCAGTTCATTTAGGCTGGGGCCCACTGATCACTGTATAGGTATCTTAATAAAGAAAATCAAATTCAGATCGCTGTGTCTTATTTTAGTGGAGTGCTTTTTCCCTACAAACGTTTCATTTTATAAGAGATTTCTGCCTGAAGCAGAATCATTACTAATCAAGTTCTACCTGGGAAAATTGGCGGGGAAAGGAGATGGTCCCAACTACCAAAAGAGAGCCTGAAAGAGACCAAAATACTGTAGTGCAGTGTTCCTCAACCTTCGCAACTTTAAGATATGTGGACTTCAACTCCCAGAATTCCCCAGCCAGCCATGGAGTTCTGGGAGTTGAATTCCACATATCTTAAAGTTGTGAAGGTTAAGGAACACTGCTGTAGTGGATTGGTGAGGAAGGTTGAGCCAAATGACTGGGCTGGGTTAATGCTTTCCTCCCAGACTGAACAATAGGTTTGCAAAAAGGTTGATAGTCCTAAAAAAACTTTTGCAGACCTCTTTTGATTACCAAAAAATAGGTGAATCATTGAAAAGCATAATGCCTATTGCTCTCATTAACAAAATGGCTTAGAAAGAGTTTATGGCTTTGACAACATTTACATATGCAGATGTCCTTTTGCTACAATCAGTGATCCAAATGAGAACCGTTGAGGAAGCAGTATCTGTGCAATCTTAGTTTTGAAAATGTAATTCTTGGTTCTTTTTAAATATTTTTATTCCCTGTTCCTGCGGGAATTGCTGTAGACAGAGGGCCATGGAAGGGACTGGTGAAGAGAACCCACCAATCTTTAACCTAATATCCTTTTCCCAGCTAGACATGCCTGTGAGACTCTTCCTAGTGCATAACAGTATCAGTTGTGACTGAAAAAAAAAGATTTTTTCCCCCTGCAATTGGTATCGATCTGTTGGCTTGACCATTATATTACTTTTGAGCAAACCCTGAGCCAAATTGAGGGTACAATTTGCAGTGGAGGGAGGGAAGACACAAATCATGCAACAAAGTGTAGGAGCTGCACGATGAGTACTGATTGTTAAATTGGTGTTTTAAAATAGATCTAAATCCAAAGAATTGAATTACCAATTTGTATGCCAGCAGTGGGTTTGAACTTATATTGCTTGAATAATAGTTTCCATGGTGAGTGACATACTTGTTTGTAAATGGGCGAAAATTTAATATGCAGTTTGAGGTACAGTATGGGGTATGCCTTTCAAAGAAAGAATCAAACATTTCACTAGGTATGTGCAAGGCTTTTGGTGTACAAAGTCATCCTTTGGACCTCAACCAGTATTTTTTCAGTTAGTTTAAAAAAGAAAGTAAAACACAAAGTATTAAAGAGCATGCACGGGATGCATGGACTGGGCTTGGTCATCCGCAAGAGGTATCCTGAAACTGCACTGACAACTATATTGCACCCTCCCAAACTCCTAGGGACCTGAGAGAAATCCCTTCCTGCGCTGATTTACTTGGGAAGTAGTGGCAATCCTGCCTTTTCATCAGTAGCTTAATCAGATGGGAGATATATTCTTAGGTCAGTTTTGTTTTTTGTTTTTGCTAGAAAGGGAGTCATTCGTTAAGAATTCAAGTCTTTATTATGTCAAGATTAAAAAACTAGAGTTGCAAGAGACAAAAGAAGAAAGGAAAACAGAAAAAAGAATTGAACGATTACTCAGAAGAGGCTGAATTCAATCACCTCTGACCAGAACACAGACTGGCAGGCACACACAGACAGAACAAAGTCATCACAGCTCAAATCATGTCCCGTAACTCAAAACAACATTTTATTCTGCATTTAGCTTTTACCAGTCCATAGATTGCTATCTAATTCCCTGATCTCCAACCTAGGCTTCATGGATTGAACTTTAATTTCTTAGCTGATACTTAGTTTGCTCCAGAGAAATGATGTGATGAGAACAAAGGACAAAAAATATAAACAAGATGAAATTGCCTTTTTAGAAGCTCAGCTAAGTTGGAAACCTCCATCAGATTGATTTTTAGGCTTTGATTGTCTCTGCCCACTACTTGGATTGATCAGTTACATTTGATTGACAGATCAGATTTAGGTTTTTCTCTAACTGTTTTGTACCTGAACCATCTTGGGATGGCATTTCTTCCCATTCACTACAAATAGGAAAAGGTATTTGCAATACAATCTTGAATGTACCCAGAATTTCCCTAAACCTGAAATCTAAAATGTTCTGTCTGGAAATGAAATCCATTGTTAGATTGCAAGGGGTAGGTAGGAGATCCAGATTATGGTTTGAATTTTTGAACTTTACTGTAATTCTCTATTCTTGATGGAAATGAATAATCAGCTTTGAATGCCACTAATTTTCCTAACCAGGAAAGGATGAAGTGTGTGCATGAGTGTGTATGAGTACATTTCAACACTTCGTTTAGTGACAGCTGCTACTGTCCAATTTTTTCAGGTCTTACAAGGCTTCTCTATATTTTCAAGCCATGCTGCTTGTCTTTATTAGCCTTCTTGGACCTCATGATGGCGTTTTTTTCCCCCCTCCCAGCCTTCTCTCTTTCTCTTGCTGCTACTGAGGAGTTCTTTGGTCATCCTACACAACACGTGCACTTAGACATGCTGAAAGCCTTCTAGTTCTCATCCTGCCACCAATGGCAGTTCCCATTTTGGTGGCTATGGATTCTTCTCTCCTGAGTCATCTTTGAGCTTTACTAAAGTTGCCAGTCATCTGCTGACTGCTGCTATCAGTTGTGACAGCCAGCTTGCTGCAACTAGGTTGTTATGAGTTCAGGTGACTTCTGAACTTCCTAGGTACAATGAGGCCTCTTTTGCCAAGCCTTCTGGGCTTCCTGGTTTCTTGCTAAAGCCACCGATGTTGGATCCTCATTAGACATCTGTTATATTTGCCATGTCCCCTTCCCTTGCCCCAACCTTTATATGGTCATTGATTCCTGCCATCTTCTCAGAATTCAGGTTTCTTGATTCCATACCACATTGCTCAAGCAACCTTAGTTGGTGTACATCTTTTGCCACAGCGGATTTTCAGCCACTGTCTCTTGTTCTACTGCCACTGTCCTTTCTGATACCCTCTTAGAACTTAAACTCTTCTTTCTGCCATGGATCACACCATCCCACTCCTACCACCAATCCATTAATGAGATGAACAAATGAACTAACACTTCTATGTCATGTCAGGCATACACCAGCTTAGGGTGAGGGACTTTTTCAAACAAGGAGGGATGCTTTGAATGGAACTTCATTCTCATTTTTTAAAAAAATTAACTTTCTTTTCGTCAATCTCAGTGGAAAGAAATTGGAAGTATGGCAACTGTGGAACTGCATTATTTCCTCATGTTGTAAAATAGGATGATTTTGAATGTTTTGAATCAAACAGTTTGGTATAGTGGTTAAGGCATAGGCTAGAAAGCAGGAGACTGAGTTCTAGTCCCACTTTACATATGAATGCTGGCTGGGTGACTTTGGGCCAGTCACTCTCTCTTCAGTCCAACTCACCTCACAGGGTTCTTGTTGTGGGGAAAGGAGGAGGAAGGAGGAGGATTAGGTATGTTCGCCACCTTGAATTATTTATAAAAATAATAGGCAGGATAAAAAATCTAAAAAAAAGTTCTCAGTCTACCCTCAGAGGGACTTCTCTTTGTTTTCTTTACAGAGGACTGATGGGATAGACTTTCACACCACCATATTGAACAGACTTTTGAAGGTAGATCTCCTCTTCTTCTGTGCACCTTCCTTTCCAGGACTGGAGAGGACATTTTCATCTATCCCACTGATGTTTTAATAACCTCCTTTGGTTATGCATTTTGTTTATTAAATTTTGTTGAATACTAATAGCAATTGCCTCTGTAATGTTAAACTTCCTCTACAGTAAATCAAGCTGATATACCTGTCTAACGAAGATGAATTTGATAGCTTTACATTCTTTTGATTGGATTGAAATCACAAGAAGGAGAGAATGTTGTGAAACTAATTTACCAGGGATAAAATGAACATGTATGATCCCACTTTTTGAACTTTTACAAGATAACTACAATGAAGCAAAACAAATCCAACATTCTTTTTTCATTTATGTAAAATGCCATGGTTAGAAATGCAGGGGAAGGAGAGTATTGGATTCAGTGATTTCCAGATCTTCCATGATATGTATGATCAGACCTCCATTGCTCAACCTAGTCACAGAATCATGGGGATTGAGAGAGTTATTTTATTTCACCATTCATTCATTCCATTCTCAGTGTTATCCAGTCCATCACTGAGTATCATTATTTTGTGAGCTCATTAGCTAACTTGCCTGAGCTAGTAGTTTTTTTCTGGAAAACCCAAATGAATTCATCCCTTATATTTCTTTTTTTACTCATCAACTGTGGGTGCTGTGGAAGTCCTAATATGATGCCAGGAGGCTGTGAGGATCTAGATGGATCTAGATTTAATTTAAACATGTTTAAATTAAATCCCTCCAAGATGGAGCTGTTTTGTTTTTATCAGTAAACAGTAGGGCCATCATATTAATATTGATCTGGTTGGGGATGTACTTCAGAGCAGTTGGTTTGGACTTGGAAGTCCTCCTGGATTCATGGTTCCTGTTTAAGCAACAGGTAGAGAGGCCATGGCCAGGGGTGCTTTCATCCAGCTGTGGATGGTGGGCCAGTTATGATCTTATCTGGATCAGGTTGCCCTATGATAGTAATTCATATCTTGATCACCACCCAGTGGGAAAACAGTAATGCTTTCTATGTGTAGCTCCCTTTGGAAATAACCTGGAAACTGCAGCTGACAAAAAATGCAGCCACAAGATTGCTGGCAGGACAATCCTGTCAGTCTAGAATAATACCATTTTAACTGCATTAGCTACCAGTAAAGTTTTCCTCAGATTTTCTAACTTATGTAGTATATTGTCTTATTCATCCCTTGGTAAAGAGCCAAAAGTATTAATAAGGCCAACTTCAGCTGGATCTGAAGAGTCTTCATCTAGTGAGGGATTGGCTACCAGAAAGCTTCTGGGCCCAAATCAAAGTGTAGGATATTACCTTTAAAGTCTTACAAGGCCCAGCACTGGGTTACATCAGGCAACACTTTGCCAGAATAGAATCTACCCATCCAGTTCAGTATCTGTAGAGGGTCCACTAAGAATCCCTCCTACTTTCGAAATATATGGAATGTGAACAAGAGAGTTAGGCCTTCTTGATAGTGATCTCCACTTTGTGGATATAAAAGATTAAGCTGAAACTGAGAAAGAAAGAAGAGTGTCTCTAAACACAGTAAGAAGATAGGAGATTTCAACTGGTGTATCAAGTAAACAGACTTTTAGTCCATCATGCCAACATTCATGGAAAAAAGTTTCAAAAGTTTCAATGAGTTAATGTCTTAATTAACTCACTAATAGAGGAGGACTGGAGGGGTCTCAAGATTCTGTATTCTAACCTCTAATTTTGGGTATTAAAATTCATTTAAAAAGTATATACGCATCTTGCTTTCTTGATTGTCCTCTGCAGTTCAGCAGTTCAGTGAGATTCCCGCCCTAGAGATATGTGCAGCCCCTACTCTCCTTGTATTTTGGAAACAAGCAAAGAGTGTCCTATTTCAATGTCCCTTAAGCCCAAGTTAATTGAGGGTGCCATGATAATTTTCTTATTATTTATAACTAACTTAATTCTTGTTTATGAAGAAACTGAAAAGTATAAATCTTAGTATACATCTTTGGAGGACAATATCCCGCACTTTCTCCCCCAAACACCAATTATAGGATCTTCCTAGCTATCAGTCCTGTCCAAACTATCCCAAATCATTTCTCAGTCTGAGAATGTCCTCTATATATCACTGCTAGCCATATTCCAGTTTATCACCTGCTGTAACTGCCTGTTCTTTACCTCTGGTCTAATAGCTGCTGTCTCCATCAACTTTGATTTAATGGCAGCTACCTCTTGGCCTCAACTCCATTCATGATCAGCAGCAGTCTTCTCACAGCAGCAACTGCTAAGTTTGCTCAGGAGTCTTTGATGAGACATTTTGTCAAATCCCATCTTTTAGAAGTCCAAGTAAACAGTGTCTAGTGGATCATCTCTGCCAGTATGCTTGTTTATCTCGGACTAACCTTTGCAGAAGCATCTGTTAATTCTTCAGCAAGGTTTATCCTTCTGTGTGCTTGATAACTTTATCTTTAATAATGCTTTCTCCCTGGAACAGATGTTGAGCTGACTAGCCTGCAATTTTCTCAGCCTTCACCTGACAGTTCCCTTTTTAAAAATTGGCATTACTTTTTCACGTTTCCGCACTGTGATAAATTGCTAACATGCTCAGAGGCATGTTACATTTCAAAGATGTCAATTTTGTACAAGTTGTTTTTAGGTCTCTGGATTGGATCCAGAATTAGGCAGACTTCAAATAAACCATTGAAATCAATGGGATAGGTTAGCCATAACTAAATTAAATTAGTTTGATTTCAGTGTGTCTATTCTAAGTATACCCAAGCCTAGATTCAACTCACTTACATTTGTGGGACTTACATCTGTTACTAGGTGACTTTAGTTTAATTAATGCATCTCAAATTAACCTATCTCACAGTTGATATGAAGGAAAAGGAAGCATACCTGCTATGTTGCTTTGGACACACTGATAAAAAAAAATAATTGTATGTATAATTATTTTGAAATTGTTACAAAACATTATTTTTCTCAGGTTTGGAGCCATTACTAATGTTTGCATAAAGTTTATGCAGGTACTATAACAAAATTAGACTACAATATCACTGTTTATATGACTAGATCGTGAACAGCTACATTAGGCATGCCCAGAAGAAATATTAATATTTTTAAATGTTTCAACTGCAGGCTACAATGTACCATAAAATCTGTTTTTGGGATTCCTGTGGGTTCTAAAGTTGGTTTGAAATGTGGCTTGACTGGCTACTACACAGACAGACACATCCGAAGACCTGCTTGGACATGCAGAGCTAATTTGCACAGTCCTTTTGAATCCTTGCCTGTATTCACTTATTATGAATGGATTACTTTATGAATTTCTGTAGTGTTAGTAGCATGGGGTTATGCTGATAGAAATAATCAGGTTTCACATCTGTTCATCCTCTGAGATGATTTTGCACTTTCTGTATTCATATTTAATTAGGAATACTGTGGGTGCCAACCATCTCCATGGAGATGGCATAGTAACTAATCCTTCATAAATACACTTTAAAATTGTAATTTACTTTCAAAAAATCAAAATCAGAGCAACATACTGCTCTTTCTACAGTATTTTCTCATACTTTTAGGCTATGATCTTCAGTTGGGACTAAAACACATTTGTTACACTATGGCTGGTACTAATAATAGGAGTTTCCTATCCGAGCATATGCAGGAAAAGAAAATCATGTTTTTTTCAGTCCTATTCACATAGCTTTCATCACATATTTTGGGACATTGATTTCCTGAATATTCTTGATCAATGTAAAGACTTTGAGCCAGTGCTGAGAAAGGAACCTGCAGGAATACTGATACTTGACACAAGCTTAGCATTGTTTACTTGAGTGGGTGAGGAATGTCTGTATATCCTTTCTGAATAGGAAAGGAAAGTATCCTAATTACCCAGGCATTGCTCCCTGCCAAGCCAAGTGGCATTAAATAATTAATGGCTGCCAATATAGTACAGAAAGAATTTATCAACTGATGCATGAGTAATTGGGGCATAAGTCCAGGAGAACCTCCAAGCTGTAGATCTGTTCTTTCGGGGAGAGTGGAGCTCCCTGCAGAGCCAGTTCAAGGATTGGGATATGGTTTCATGGTGATATCAAAAAGTATGAGGGGGAGAGCTGAGCCCTGTGGCACCCAGAGCAAAGATGCCAAAAGCTCAACTGCTCTTCCCACATGCCTATTGATCAGGACCATCTGCTCAAGAAAGAGGAAAACCATCATAAAATGGTGTCTTCCAGCCCCATTCCTCGCAGACAGTCCAGCAGGATACCATGGCCAATGGTCATAATACCTGTTTTAACAAATCGATGCGTTAGGGTTTTAAAGAACCTTAAATATTTATTTTTTTCATTCTAAAATGCATTTCATTCAGCAAAATATTATTATTATTATTGATATGCTTTTTAAAAATTTGCAATTTTGTTTTGTAGGGGGAGGGAGTTGTTTTATGTATGCTACCCAGAGTTGCAATTATGCAAGTTGGGCAACAATATAAATCAAATAAATAAATAAATAATCTTGCACATTATAAACCTAGTGTAAAATGATGGTGGGGACATTAACAAGTAGGTTTTTAGCCTGCCCCATGGTTATCCTATTCTGAGTTCATATTCAGATTAATATGGTAATGGGAGGAGATGTTAATGCAACACTGAACAACATACCAAAACTTTGGAATTTAATGACTTATTAAGAACTTTAGATTTATTGCCCTTGGACTGTAGATAAAATTGTTTTACTTTAATGGCAACTCTTTAACTTCCACTTTTAAATTTGTTTAAAATTGATGAAATGTGTTCACTCTCCATCTGTGAGAAGAAAATCTGACCATATTTCCCCATGCTGTCAACATTTTACTTGCAGCTTAAAAATTGAGTTATTCTCTTATATATGTATCTTATTATTACGTGAACCATATACTTATCATACAGCATCAGAAAAAGATACACTCATGAATGTTCTGTAGAATTCTGTGAATTCCTTCTGTTGTTACAACAGAACATCTCAGTATAATGTGGATTGTGATGGAGGTTTGTTAAACTGTGCATGATGTAGAGAAAGTAAAGATATTTTCCATGTTCTTATAATACAAGAGCCCAACTTGATTGCAGTACCTAGTTAACCTTGACTGAAATCATAATAAGCTAAGGAAAGTAGGATTAGTTTAGTACTTGTATGAGATCATCACAAAATACAAGGGCTATAGGCTACACTGGGAAATAGAAAAATATCCCAGAAGAAGAAAATGGTAAACTACTTCAGTATTTTGCCAAGAAAACTATATGGATCTATCCATGAAGTCATCAGGATCCAAGTTCAGCTTGAAGTAAATTTTATATTAGTACAATATCTTTGGGTCATATCATGTCAATGGCAGTAAATTTAGACACAAAAGAAAACACTTCTTCACATAATGCATAATCCATTATGATCCTTAAAATAATGTTGGACTTCATCCCAAAACCATTGGCTTTAATATTTTAGTGTTCAGTGTTGGAGTCAACCAACCTCTTGGGTGCCACAAATGCATCACACCTGATTTATGGAGTTTGTTGCAATTTATTAGCTTAATATTCAGTAGTATAGCTGTCTTTAAAATTGGTTTAAATACATTCTAAGGGAGAAGCAGTCTGATTGCTATTAATTTTAATAACTGAGTAGAATCTCTCAGTTCACAAGCAATCATCCTCCTTGCTCTCCATCAAATGGAATGCAGAGGTATACTGTCTTTGAATGTGAATTTATGCATAGAACAACTCAGCAAGAAAGAATTTTATTAAGTTTAGATTAGAGTTCTACTTTATCAAAAGTGCAGTGTTGTAAATATAAAGCAATTTAGGGTTATCCACCTGTGACTAATATTTGGTGGAATTATATTTACTTGCATTTAGAATCTGCTGTTGTCATTATGGGAAGATGTTTTCAGTTCATGTCAAGAACTCATGTAAATGTGAATTCTATGTTTAGGATGCTTTATTTATTTTGTCAAAGTGTGTTCTTAATAAGATTCTTTAGTAACATAATTCTAAACCTGCTATTTTTTTCTGTGGTGTTCTTGAATCACTTACTTTGAAAGAATATTGCACGACTATGCATTTAAATCACATAATATGTTGAAATCTTGAAATACCCATGACTTGCTATCAAATAACTAGTATCTTCAATTTTTCTCTTTGCTTAGAACTTGCTCACACATAATCCCAAATCATCAGGTCCAGAAACTGGGAATTCTGAAAGTTCTAATCCAACACAGCTAGATGGCAGGAATTTGGCAAAAAAATTGGCAAAAGAGCCCAAGCAAAACACTAGACTCATATTTTTATACTGTTCTCTCCTTGTGGGAGGCTTTAGCAGAATTTGGCATATAGAAGAAGCCCAGTGCTTTATCCACTTCATTCATGCAGCAATAAATCAATGTTGTATAACTTTTGCTAGGCCAAGAGCAACACTTGTCTTTTGAGTTACATATGATCGGGAGCTGCACTGTGAAAATCAGATGAAAGGTTCGTGAGAAAAACTACATTTGTTTTAATTGTATTTACCCTGCAATATATTTAAATTGCAGTGTACGTACCATGAATACTCTCTAATTATATATGTAATATTTTCCCTATATTATCAAATTTATAATATACATTCGGAAGGTTTTTAAGGGCTGCACTGAAGACTTTCAGGGAGAGGGGACATGTGACACTTTAGATTGTGTTTTTGTACTAAAGTATATCCCTGCTGCTATTGCATCCTTCGTCAATATATGTAAGAAGAAATCTCCTGCTTTACATTTTTTGAAATGGTTATGTTGGATCAAATATGATCCATCTAAACTATTTTATCCTTTCTGAATAGCTGGGAAACATATTTCATCCCATGCTTGAATAATAGCCTTAGAATTATTTTACAGGAAAGAGGTTTTGCAGTATTTTAAAACAACTAGCAATAACATATTCTGAAATAGATTTTAGTTACATTATTTATTTTATTTCTTTATTTATTACATTTAGAAGGCTGTTGAACTCCCAAATTACTCCGGGTGGCTTACAAATTTAAAACAGAGGAAAACAAATAGAAAGAACATATGTACCCAAACAAAACAAACATTATATTACCACTACCACCACCACCCCAGAATAAATCCCAGGCCTGGGAACAAAGCCAGGTCTTCAGTGACTTGTGGAACTCATGAAGGGTGGGAACTATGCAAATCTCCAAGGGGATGCTATTCTGGAGGGTAGCACCTCAAATAGATTGTGTGTGTGTGTGTGCGCGTGCGCGCCTTCAAGTCAGTGTTGACTCCTGGCAACTGCCTGGACAAGCCCCTGGAGTTTTCTTGGCAACATTTTCAGAAGTGGTTTGCCCTTGCCTACTTCCTAGGGCTGAGAGAGAGTGACTGGCCCGTGGTCACCCAGGACTAAAACTCATGGTCTCCCAGTTTCTAGCCTGATGCCTTAACCACTGCACCAAGCTGGCTTCAAATAAATAGATATACTCACCAGCAAATTGAAAAATGGTGTGCTATATTCTTCCGATGAGAAGTTTGCTGGAAAGAATACTCTTCAACTTGGTGGAACAAACAGTGTCATGCAAATCTGTTAATTAAAAAAAAAAGTTTCTCTTTACTAAATCATTCATTTTTTTAACGCTGTATCTTATTTTAATCCGTTTCTGGAATATCTTGCCTTGCATTCTCTGCTTTCTCTGGTTTGTACCAGACTAAAGCTAACTGACATCTGTAATGCTATCAGCAATTACAAGAGCTTATATCTATATATATATTTTTAGAAAAACAAACTCCTACCCAAAGGGGAAGTTTTTAAAAATGATCTCTCTCTTTTTTCAAATAATTTTGTTGAGAATTATAAATGAAAAGAATAAAAGCCAATGGAAGCTACAAAAAATAAAAACAGAAAAATACAAAGAAAAGAAAAAAGTGTGGAAAAGAAAAAGAAGAGAAAAGAAAGAACAAAGAAGCAACTTCCCCCTTTATCCCAGCAAGTAAAACATATTTATATGTTTATATATTTAAGAACATATTTTATTAAGAAAATAGTGTTAACATGAGTCGACAGATTCCTAGCTACCTCATATTCCCACTACTACAGTGCTGACATCTTGCACTTTTAACTGTTTAAATTTCAAAGTTCACTTCATTTAGAGGGCTAATGTTACTAACAGGAAGTAACTGTAAAGATTATCTAGGACTTTCCACTGCCCTAAAACAAACTGTAACTATAATCTCTGACAGATACTGTTATTCCTCACCTATTTTTGAAACTTTTTTCTGCTAATGTTTTTTAAAAAAGGCAGAATTGAAAGATTATCTTTTTGTCCAGCATTTTACCATTATCAAGTTTGAAGTTCTCTTTGCTCTAAAAACAAAATTAAGTCTGGTGTTATAAAATTTGGCAAGGAGAATGTACCTGTTTAGCTGGTGAGAATTATAACTTGGCCACATATGTGGCCAAGTTATAATTCTCACCAGCTAAACAGGTACATTCTCCTTGCCAAATTTGTTGACTCATGTTAACACTATTTTCTTAATAAAATATGTTTGGGAGAGTATGAAAGTCATTGAAGCTGAAATAATACTACTGTTATTTTTATTTATTTCCAAAGGCTTGAAAATAAATGTGTCAAAGTCTTTTCTTACCTAAAAATAGCATTTTAATAGGCAAAAATCTTGCTCATTGAAAATAGTACCTTTATTTTTGCCTATGGTAGATAGCAGCATCTAGCTGACATAGGCTAATCCCAAAGCTAAGTAGTGTCAGTTCTGGTTAGTAGTTGGATGGGAAACCACAGGAAACCTAAGGATTATGGGATAGACAAGTTGAAAAAAAAAGTATCCCAGAAGAAGGCAGTAGGAAATTATTGTTGCCGAGAAAATTACATGGATCTGTCAATATAGTCACCAAGGGTTAAACCTTACTTAAGACAGCTGCTATCTTTACTTAAGGGGGACGCGGTGGCGCAGCGGCTTAATGACGCTGAAAGTGCCGGCCAGAAATGGCTGGAAACTTCAGCGGTTCGAGTCCAGCCTCTCGCATTAAACAAGGTGAGCTCTTGTTTCTCTACCTGCAGCTTCTGCCAACTCAGCAGATCGAAAACGTACGTGAGTAGATAAATGAGTACTCTCACTCCGGTGGGAGGAAAAATGCTGGCAGCGACTCCACAGAGAGACGGGACCACAGTTGCCGGTAAAAGCGCGAAATTGCGCTCGCCCCGAAAAAGGGGCGCGAAGCAACGGAAATCCCGCCTCCTGCGCTTGCCAAGCTGGGCTGGACGCTCTAGGAAGTAGGCTCTGGCAAAGGCTACTTCCGAAAAACAGAAAGATGCAATTGCCTTGAAAACCGCTAGGGGGCGGTCACTGCAGGGTCAGTAATGACTGTGAAGCAGACAAAAAAAAAAAAATCTTTACTTATTTTATTTTCTGCTGGCTTAAGTTCTTCATTCAATCTTTTTTATTAGGTAGAACAATATTTTATTTCTGAGAACAGTGAAACTGCTCCAGTTCTTGTTCATCCAAAAGGGTTTTCTATTGGTCTGTGTGAGGTGGCTATCTGTCTTGATGTGGAACTTTGTGCCACAAATTTAACGTGTTTCTCTTCACTGATAGACTCTATATCATTCCAAGGCCTTGTCAGGTAGTTTCAATAGTTCACTGGGGGAGTCAGAAAAGGATTCCTCTTCCAGCTACTGGACCTGTCAGATGAGGCCTTGGAAGAAAGCAAAGTGAAGTAACTAGGTAGTTTTCCAAACCATTCTAGAAGTAAAAGTATTCTGTTGCTTCATTAAAAAACTTTTAACGGCTCCTTTAGGCAAACCTTCACAAACGTGAAACATCTGTTCAAATCTTTGTACAGTCCTGGAATTTAATTTTCAAAAACTACTCAAGGATTCAAATCCTTGCTTATAAAAAACAATGTGCTATTTTCATTTTCTTATTTTTCCACTATACTGGAAACAGAAAGCCATGCAAAGATGTGTTTATGAGTTCTTAGAACTATAATTAAACATAGGACAAATGCAGAAAAATGGAAGGAACTTAAAATCCTCCTGACCACTGATGAGCTGTCCACATAATGCAGTGACAAATCAGCAGTGTGTGTGTATGTGTGTGTGTGCATGTTTTCTGCAGCACAATTTGATATTTGCTGTGAATGATTTAGTCACTGATAGGAAGAATATGGACCTTCCTTATTTTTGCTCTCAGACTAGAGATAGCTGTTACCTTATGTCATGCCCTCATACTACAGAGTCCATGACTTCACCACCTCAGAGGAGGGACTACTTCAATATACAGTACATTTGCATACTACTTGACAATCAGAAGGCAGTGTATGATCAGATTTGTCCATATTGGGATTCACAAGGTACACGCAGCCATGATATTTAGTCTTAGTTCTTACATGGTTCAAACCCCTCTCCTGGGAATTGAACTTTTGGGCCATTGCGCTTTACAGACTTTTATTATTATTATTATTATTATTATTATTATTATTATTATTATTATTATTATGAGCTATAACAGCCCTTGCTGTCAAGGTTTGCTGGAAGGGGGATATATGTGGATAATCTTCTGAGTACCAATAGAAGTGAATATGTGTAGCTCAGGGTTGAACTGTGGAGTCCTTGGGGTTCTGTTAGCATCTTAGACCAAGCTTCCAAGAATTCTCTTGCATTTTTGGATTTAGCTTGGTCTAAGATGCTAACAGTTTCCCAGTTGAAACTATGGTTAAGTCTGTCCATATGTTGTGAGATTAAGGAGTTTTCATCGTGTCTTCTTACTGCTAGTTGGTGTTCATGGACACGCTCTGCAAACCTTCTGCCTGTCTGTCCTACATAGTGGTTGTTACAGTCCTTACACTGCATGTTGTAGATGACTCCTGTTTTTTCTTCTTGGGCTACTGGGTCTTTTGGTTTGCTTAAGATGTTTTGGAGGGCTTTAGTTGGTTTGTGTGCTACGGAGATGCCATGTGGTTGTAATAGTCTGTTGGTAGTTTCTGAGACGTTTCTGATGTATGGCAGTGTTATCCTTTTCATAGCTTGTGTTGGTTGTGTTGTAGTAGGTTGAGTGGTCAGGCATTTTTTGATAAAGTTGCGTGGGTATCCATTTGTTGGAAGATGTTGTATAGGTCGTCTGTTTCCTTTTTCTGCTGTTCTGGGTCACTGCAATGTGTTTGTGCTCATTTGAATAATGTTCTTACACAGCTCCTCTTGTGGGAGGTAGGGTTGTTACTTTGGTAATAGAGTACTTGATTAGTGTGGGTTGTCTTCCGATAGACTTGGGTTTCTAATTTGCTGTTGTTTCCTCTGCTGATGAGGATATCCAGGAAAGGTAGCGTGTTGTTTTCTTCCTCTCTGGTGAATTTTATTCCTTGGACATCTCACAGAGAAGAGTGAATATTCTATCAACTCCTCATTACAGTGCTTCCAGAAAATCAAAGATCTACACATAGATGAAGATGAAATTATGGTCTCATTTGATGTCACAGCACTCTTCACATCCATAAACCCAGAACTAGTGAAAGAATCCATATTAGCAGTACTACATAACACACCTGACCTAACCAAATACACACAGATCGAAATATCCAGAATCATGGACCTCATCAACTTCTGCCTCACTACCTATTTTCAGTTTGATAGACAAGTATACCAACAAAACAGAGGCACACCCATGGGATCACCACTGTCAGGACTCATAGCAGAGATTGTAATGCAACACCTAGAAACTATAGCACTTCCACACATACAACCTAAAGTATGAATCCAGTATGTAGATGACACCTTTGTCATAATAAAGAAGGAACAACTAGAGAAGACACATGAAACCATCAACAACATCTTCGAAGGAATAAATGAATGACTCCTCACCAGCAGTCATCACCCAGATAAGCAGAGATTAACACCAACGTTAACCCCAGACATACAAGCAGTAAACAATACCTTAATCAAGGAACTACCAGAAGAAAAATATAGAACAAAACAAAAACTCCACCCCCACCAACGCTGGCAGGGCATGCCACAATATATAAACAGAGAGCAAACCCCACTCCATTCTAGCACTGAAGATGTTACCTAGCCGGGTAATGAAACATTTGTAAGAAAACAACCAATCTCAGAGAATCCCAAGGACTCCACAATCATATGAGTCTTTCAGAAAGTAAAACAGTTAAGAAAGATGCTTATGGATGTGCAAAAGCCAGTCACTTCATATTTCTGCCTTTTCTTCAGATACTACCTCTCTAATGATGGGCAAACACAAAACAGTTGTTACAGAAGAAACAAAGTGGTGGGGGAAATTATAATGTTGGGTTTGCATGTCGTTTAAACCAGAAAAATATCAGCAAACCCTCCTTCTTTTGATGTACATGATTTTTTGAACTCTATTATCATTTTGAAAAAATGCCAAAAGAAAATAACTTTACAGAAAAAATATTTCATTTTGTAACAAAACCATCAGAAATGTCATCAAATATGCTACAACTTGATGATTAAGCATGTCTCACACACTTGAAAGGATCCAAAATATTTGAGATGGCCTTAAGCTATTTCATAACTCACTATAGTGATAATGAATCTCTTCTACCAAAACATAAAACAAGAGGAACAGATGAATAATTGGAAGCTAAGAAAATAGACTAGCAAATTTATTCAGGGACCCTGTTTATAAACTGTACATTCTGTATCTGCATGCAATTATACCTCAGTTTGAAAACTTTAATATATTGCTTCAACATGAGTAACTTATGATCCACAGATGGCTATCCTCCTACAATAAAGCTATGTGCGGACCATACCTGAGAACAAACATTCTATTGTCTCTTTATATCACTAAGGAAGACTTTCAAAAGACAGACCAAGATTTATATATAGGTTTTCTTGATTTGCAGCTGATCAAGAAAAGTAAATCTGATCATCTGAAATTGCCAAAGTATATGCTGAAGCAAGGAATTTTTGGAATATCCTGGTATCCATGAAGGAGAAATTCCAACTCAGTGACCCAGAAGTAGAGGCAGCAGTTGTGTAAGGTCCTATGTGTAGTGAAAATCTGAGCTACTGGTAGATATTACTTCCAGTTACCACCAACCAGACAAAATAATCCATGTACTGAGTTAATGCAGTACCAAAGTTTCATAGATTTATCTGCAAAGAACTTGAGAAAGTAAGAACTTACTAGTTTTTGCAGTAGCTATCAAAAATGCTAGATTCACCTGCTATTGGACAACCACAATTACTAGCCATTTTTCTTTTTGTGAAATATGGGTTGCTCATTCTCCACAGTAATGTTTTCTCTGAAAGCATTTCCCACATGGATAGAAAAACATATAACCAAGATTAGAAACTCCTTCAAAAAGTCAGTAGAAGGTCATGGAACAGCATAAGAAAATATAGAACACACAATATTAGAAGCAGTCTTGGTAAGGTCAAAAACGATATATTCAAGAAATACAGTTGTACTGAAGCCCCCAGAAGAGGTCCAGCAAGATGCAATTGTTGATAGCCTGAATGCCTCTGAGAACCATGATTTCTGTAACTTTTCAGTATCCTCTGTTGTGAAGTATTTGGAGTTAAATATGCACAGAATCAGAAACATGTGAGGATCAGAAGGTTAAAATGATTTCTCTGGAGCAATTAGTAAACAAATCTCAAATATAGAATTCAAAAGTTGGGTTATCCTTGTAGAAGAAAGTACAATAAATCAACAGGAGTCTTGCTAGGGTGTGGCTCTTCCTAAGATAGTTAGTAAATAAATCTTGCTTGGTAAGTCATGGGCTACAAATATGGATTCATTACTGAGTGAATTAAGGAGTGGAGGGCATTCAGAAACTGTGGAAGTGATTATCTTTGATGTGCCAACAAAATAAGCAAGAATGCTGAAGATGAAGAAATACTTGCGAGAGGCTGTTGATTGTGTCTAAGCAGAGCCACACAGAGCAAATCCTAAGACAAAGCTGGGATTTGGTCAGTCATGCTTGCCTGATCATGTGGCACTCTCACAACTGAAGGGCAATCAGAGTTGAAACTTTTCTCCTCAATCCCCTGCTATAGTGTGTATGTACGTGTGTGGGGGGTACATTCTTATGTAACCAAGTGTTACATTCTCCAGTTATTTAATTTTCAGTATAACTAACCCGAATCTCCATTAGTCACTATATAATGATAATATCAAAAAGTATAGTAGATTAAACATGGGAACTAGTTTCTGAGTTTGCTTTCCTCTACCCCAATCCCTTTTCGTTTTATATTGGATCTGTTAGGTTGTAGTGTTTGGGGTGGAGACCATCCTCTTTGTTATTTTTATAAGCTGCTGTTTTGATTGGAAAGTAAGATAAAAATGCTTCAAAACTAAATATGCAGATGTCATGTTGGCATATGATGCTTTCCTCCTTGCATGAAATATTAATATAATCACTTGAGAATATAACTTACAATTGCCTTAATTAAGCATCTGAAAATTAGTTTGAAAAGCTGAAAGGTTCAACGAATTATAAGCAATGAAAAAGCCCACATAATGAGTATTAATCAGAAATTTACTGATAAAATTGTATAAAAGAATGCCCTGACTTAATGTTTTCCACGATAAAAATTGTATTTTTTCCAATTTAGGGCAACACTTTCAAAAGTATTAATTTTATTAACATTACATGGAAAATGTCAGACTGACATTTATAGAAACAGTTAGTTATAGAATAGTAGCAAAGTAATTAATAGGAACAGTAATGAAATGCCATATTGAGGACCTAGGCTTAGCAAAGGCAAAAAAGAGTTGCTGAATGTATCATATGTATGCACTGCTTTTTGTGCTTATGTTTTGGCCTTACATAACTTCATTGAAGGACAAATTATTTTGAACAAATTGGAACAAATTTTGAACAAAATTGAAGGACAAATTCATTGAAGGACAACAAAAAAAAAGGACAAATGAGAGCCAGTTTGGTCTAGTGGTTAAGGCACCAGACTAGAAAGCAGGAGGCTGTGAGCTCTAGTCCCGCCTTAGGCATGAAAGCCGGCTGGGTGGCTTTGGGGCAGTCCCTCTCTCTCAGCCCAACTCACCTCACAGGGTTGTTGTGGGAAAAATAGGAGGAGGAAGGACTATCAGGTATGTTTGCCCCCTTGAGTTATTTATGAAAAATAATAAAGGGGGGAGAAAAAAATCTTTAAAAAAAAAAACCAAACACAAAAAAACCAATAAATTGTTTTATTATAATACCGAAGGTGGCCAAAACAAAAGCCTGAAAGAGGTGGGGATACAATCCCTCTTTATAGAGTTATGCAAATTAGAATATACATACAATTCAGTATGGCAGTATAATTGATTGGTTATATATGGTAATGGGGTGATTCTACAAAGACAGTGGTCCCTTGAGTTAGACAAAGGCTGTGTTCTTTGAAGAAAAGTTGCTATCGATGTGTTATTTCCTCTAGGTGTTATCTCCCAACAACCTTGTTTTCCAGTGCTATTCTCATCTCCTAGTGCCCTAATCAGCATTCTTGTGTCTTAAATGTTTCGTTGGCTGTGGAGCCATTTATTTCTCTGGGAAAGTGGATTAAGGGAGGGGGAAGCTTACTTGTTTTAACTAATGCTTTGTATCCTACTTCGATAGTAATTTGGTTCTTACTGCATAATAGTTAAAAATCTGATGTCACGTTACCCTGTTTGTTTTAGAGACTAATGGAACCCATTATTTATATTTATTTAAGTGCATAGATACTCTACCTTTCCACCAGAATTTTTCCATAGTTGCTTATGTTTGGTAGAATAATAGTAAATAAACAACTGTAAAAATGAAAATCAAATTGCATTATTTGTTATCGATGACTGAGGAGAACAGGATATTGTTCTGGTACCTAATATTTGAATATACTTCAAAGCAGCTCCAGATCTGTCCTGTTGCAATAGTTTAATCTGGTGCCCTCTGGCACAGAAGCTCATTTCTGCAGGCAGCAAATGGGGAACATCACTGAACAGAAAAGAAAGCTAGGATGGCTTAAATGGGAAATATATTAAGTATTGATTTGGGAGATTTACATTTTTGAATACATTTAATACCTGTTCCTGGATCTATAATTTCTTTCTTTAAATTAAAGGATCAATTGTATATTGTTGTGAAAGTTCTTTATACTGTATAAATATTGTAAGAATTAGGTATCTATTGATTTCACAGACATTATACAAATTCAAAATGAAATACAATTTTCATTAGCAAATTTCAATAGCTAGGAAAACTCAGGGAGGGATTTGGAAAGCTTTTTGTTTTTTAATGCTTGTGGGACTGCTAACAATATCCCCCTACTTTT
Source organism: Liasis olivaceus (assembly GCA_030867105.1). NCBI lineage: Eukaryota > Metazoa > Chordata > Lepidosauria > Squamata > Pythonidae > Liasis > Liasis olivaceus. The sequence goes on from CM061350.1 coordinate 84,626,995, forward strand.
TCACTTGAAGGAGAAAATAAATTGCTAAAGAGGCATAAGATTCTCCATGAATAAATATTAAATTTTATTATTTCTCTCCCCCCCCCCCATTAAATTAAAAGGAAACAGTGGGAAAAAGAACATAGCCTATAACATGAAAACAGGAGGCGCTGAAATGTGAGAAAAAAATAAGCATGTTAAGAGGGACTTCTCTTTCTCTTCTTTCCCTCCCTCTCTTGCTCCCTCCAGTGATGTCATCACATCACTATCATGCCTTGTATGGTCCTTGACACCTGAAAAAAATAAAATAAAATAGTATAGTCCAGCTCCCAAAACAAATTCCCTGCCCTTTCTTTAAATATTCTAGAGTCTAGTGATTTAAGTACTAACCACTGTATAGAAGCATTATATTCTGTGTGATTCCAGCCACTTTCTTTGATATAAATGCCCTCAAATATTGCAGAGTTGGTCCCACTTCTCTTAATAACCAGTTAGAATATAATACTTGATACTGTGGATGAAGGAAGTTGTGGATAATTAATTCCCTTAGCATATAAAGGGATTATGTTACTTTATATTAGCTTGTCAGATCTTTTAATAAAATCAGCCCTTAGTCATTCAATATAATCTACAGTTTTAATCAGAAAGGTACATTTTTTAAACCTAAATCTCTCTGAGTAAATTCAGAGATTTAAATATATCATAGCAGTTATTTGCAACAAATGGTAATAATTGGATCCAAGACATTTAAGTTCCCTTCTCAACCATAAAACCTAGAAAATCTTGGAATCCTTGCTGTCTCACATTTTAACATAAGAAATGTGGTGGTTGAGACAAAAACCTGGTTGAATCCAGAATTCTATTTTCACGGTGACTGCACAGATGTCTGTGGGAAGTTCAGAAGTTACCTTGGTCGTTATCTCAGCCTGGCCTACTTCATAAGGCTGTAGAGATATAACAGTACAATTCCCACATATACTGCCTTGAGTTTCTGGAGATAGGGTGAAATCCAAATGAAATAAATAAAAAATAAATAACATAGGTATCTTGATGTAGTGTATGCCATAGCCTTAAACACAACTAAAATGCTTATTTAGTCCCAGTTGGTGACACTGTTGATACTTCAGACATTTGAGGAGAAATTTGTGGCTTCTGTGGCTCTTCATAATGCATCATGGCAGAAATGAAAATGAAGACTTCTTAGGAAATATTTTGTAGCTACCATTAAAAAAGAAATTCATTTTGAATTCTTGATAAAAATCCTGTATGTATCTGTTGTTTCTTACTATAGGAGCTATGCCTGTTCCAGACCAACCATCGTCATCTGACAAGACAAGTTCCCTTAGCCCTGTGCTGAATACATCCAATGGAGATGGATCTGAAACAGAAACCACGTCTGCCATTCTGGCATCAGTCAAGGAACAAGTAAGCAACTGCAAGAAATTCCAAATTCCAAATCCCAAACTGTGACCCCAGTACATTTTATGTTGTGCACATGACCTCCCTCTGTTAACTTCCTTAAATGATTTTCAGGTATAAATATTTGTTTTGAAAATATTAATTTCCTTAGTGTGCTGTATTAATTTGTGATGAGACACTCTTTTTTATTTTTCTCAAAGAAGTTTAAAACCAGTGCTAGTCAAACTAAAATTGTTGTTGCTATCTTTATTTCACAGTATTAAGAACTGGAAAGTATGTGTTAGATCTCCTATCTGACAAATAGGAATTTTTTATTATTATTGTTATTATTTCTGGTAGATCTACTTTGAGGATGAAAGACCTTGATTTGTTTTTCTTTGGAATCACAGTATCTGAATTTTGGTTTTCTATTATCTACATCAGGATTAGAAGGAAAGAAAACAGTAGGTTTCTTTGGTTTGCCTAAATAGAACATAGCATTTTAATGGATGATGTAGATTTGGATGGTAAAACCAAACTAGAAAAATAATAGAAAAAATTAAAAACAAACTATAAAAAGAAAAATTGTTCATCAACAACAGAAAAATAACAAAGAAACTCAGTAGCTCTGCAGCTGTTTTTGCTTTCTTCCTGCATTATTACATTTCCAAATTTTATTTCTATACCCTAATTTTCATCTGGGAGGTGGGGGGGAAGGGGGACTCTTCTGCTTAAAATAACTAAAAAGGTTTTACTTGTTGCTATATGTAGAAAACGTTTGTACAGATACAGATGATGCATGTACATACTATTTTAGTGAATAATAAAATGCTTTAATATGTAGGGTCTTATAAAAATACAGGTTTCTGGTTCTCAGAGATTAATGTCACAATCCAGGTAAAGGTGGCAAAATATGGCAGAAATAAGGCAACAGCAAGAAGCAAATATACACTGCCCAGAAGGAATTTACACACATCTATATACTACTAAAACTCTTATGTCTGTAACCTTCAACTGGGCAAAATGGTGCATCATAGGGCAATAATTTTTGAAACAAGGTACCTCAAATGGACTAACTTACAGAATGCGTCCAAAATCTGGGACCTCTGACTCCCATGGGATTGAATCTATTGTGCTGCCACACTGCAGCAGTCAGCCCAGGTCACATGATCTATCTCTTTCCCACCTCCCTCTGTTCCCTGCGCCCAATTGGCTGGTGGCAGTTTTCTTTGTATCACTGTGTTTATTTGAACCCAAAATTTTCTAGCTTTTTTACAAGTCCCAACAATTATCTGTGCCTTTTGTGAAGTATAAATCGATTTCACCCATTTAATAAAATTATCTCCAAAGTCCATACGCTCCAAAATTGTAAATAGGAAAGTCCAGTTCAACTTGTCAAAGGCCTTTTCTGCATCTAGAAAGATCAATGCAGCTTGTTTTTCTTTAAGTTGTTTTAAGAATTCCAGAATGTCCAATACATTTCTGATATTATCTCTCAACTGTCTTTTGGGTAAAATCCCACAATGATCTCCATAAATAAAGTCCTGTAAGAGCATTGTCATCCTTTCAACTAAAGTCATTGTAAATAACTTATAGTCATTATTCAATAATGCTATCAGCCGGTAATTTTTTGGTGAAGTCAAATCTTGGTCTTCTTTAGGTATTAATGCTATGTTAGACTCTGTCCAACTATCTGATATCTTTCTACTCCATAAAACAGAATTCATTGTTTTTTGCAAAGTTTGTAATAATTCATCCTCAAAGTGTTTTTTAATAAGAGGCTGGTAATCCATCTAATCCAAGCACTTTCTCTATTTTAGTCTTTTTTATACCTTCACAAACTTTTCTTATTGTTGTAGGTCCATTCATTATTTGTTTCTGTTTTCCGTAATCTTCGGTGGATTTTGTTTCTTTAAATATTCATAAACTTTTGCTGGGGAAATTTCTTCTCCTTTATATAGTTTAGAATAATATTGATGAAATATTTTTTGCATACTTGCATTGTCTGTTATCACAGTGTTTCCATCTTGTAATTTTAATATCATTTTTTCTCTTTTTCTCTGTTATTCCACATTGTTTTGCCGGAACTTTCACAATTGAATGCTACGCCTTAAAAAAAGGCAATAATTATTAAAAGTCTAAATTTTTATGCCAGAAAATTGTTGCTTATATAAGTCAGGTTTCAAAGAAAATGTATACCATGCACTCTCATTGCATTGGCTCCTTGGATATTTCTAGACATGTTTTCAAAGCTTCTGAATTTAGTACATGTGGATTTCAATAAATACCTTTCTGTATCCTTATTATATTTGCATATATCCATACAGACAGTATATTTTATTACTGATTGTAGCTTATTCATGATTATGATTATCAAGACAGTGTTGACTGTTAGTGAACACATAGAGTTTCTCCAAGACAATCTGTACTCTGCTTTTCCGATCTACCATTGGATCGATTTATTCTATGATCCATTTGTTTGTTTTCTTCGTTAGCCATGGTATTTTAGAGTCTTCTTCAACACCAAAGTTCAGAAGCATCAATACTCTTTCTATCCTGTTTATTCAAAGTCCAATTTTTACTTTCTGATAGAGTATCACATGGAAAACGCTGCTTGCATGATTCTGATCTTTGTAGTATAGACGCATCCTGGCATCTGAATACCTTTTCAAGGCCTTCATTTTTACTCTACCAAGTGCTAATATGCAGTGTTTTTCTTAACTGCTGGTTCCTTTACTACTGATAGTTGATCCTAAAAGACAGAAGCTATTAATCATTTCAGTATATTAATTATAAATTCTAAGGCTGGTTGCTGTATCTGTTGCTGTGATCATTAGTTTAGTCTTCCTTCTACTGAACTTTAATCCCATTTTTTTTCACTGTGTTCCTTGACTTTCATTACTACACCTTGCAGATCATTTGTATTTTCAGATCTTAGAGTAGTGTCATCTTCATAGTACAGGTTATTGATGTTTCTTCCTCCAGTTTTAAAATTATGCTCATCTTCTTCCAATCCAGCATCCCTTAATATATGTTCATCATTTAGATTGAATATATAAGGAGAGAGCATACAGTGTTGTTTCATTCCTTTGCTGGAGCTAATCTGTTTTCCATATTGCATCCGGACAGTATTCCTTCCTGTTTTTCTTGGCTTTTGTTTCTCTTCTCTTCTTGCCAGTTTCCACCATTTGTTCTGATACCTGGTTTACTTTCTTCTGTTTCTCAGTCTTTGGCAATCTCTTTTCACATTCATCCTTAACAACCTCTTTGATTTCATTCCACAGTTTCTCTGATTCCCTATTATTAAGATACAGGACTTCAAAGAGATTCCTGATGTTCTTCTTGAAAATGGTAGGTATATGCTCCAGATCATAATTGAGAAACTGGGTGGCTTTCTTTTTCTGCTTTACCTTGATTTGGAACTTGCATATGAGCAGTAATGGTCTGGCCACATCTTTGCTGTTATAACTGAGCTCTTCCACCTCCTTGTATCTGTAATATATAGATTTATTTTTTATTTATTTCTGTGTATTCCATCTGATGATGTCCATGTATATAGGCGTCATTTTGATTATTGGAAGACTGTGTTAGCAATGAAGAAATCATTGGATTGCTAGTAACTGATAAATTATTCTCCTTCATTTTTGTTTCCTAGGTCATACAGTCCAACTACATTTTCCTCCTTAATATTTCCAACTTCAGCATTCTAGTCTCCAGCCACAAGCAGCATATTTTGCTTGCATGTTCTGTTGATTTCAGATTGAACTTGACCATAAAGCCATAGTCAGCCTCCTTCTGCATCAGTGGTTGGAGCGTACATTTGGCTAATCAGCCTATTAAAGTGTCTTCCGCAAAATCCAACTGATATTATTCCATCGCTGATTGCATTATACCCAAATAGTTCCTTGCTATGTCCTTCCTGACTATGATACCAGTGCCATTCCTTCTGTGTTTTTCATGTTCTGGGTAGTAAACAGCACAATCTTCTGATCCAAAATGTCTGATTCCTGTCCATTTTGATTTGCTGATGACTAAGATATAAAAGTGTAGTTGATTTCACTGTATTGAGCTTTTTGTATGTTTATGCTTCTTACGTTCCATATCCCCACAGTAATTCTGTCTGCAGTTTTGGATTTTCTTTTTCCTGCATGGGAACGTTAGCAACTAGATGTCCCAAAGGCCTTAATCTAGCCATGTCACATAAACATCATTAATACTCCAAAAGGTCCTGGGCTCTTCCTCAGTAGGATGTCGAATGCTGTCCAACATGAAAGAGCCTGTCATCCAGCACTATATCATCAGTCACTTTATATTATCTATGCATGTGGTTTTCTTGGTAAAATACTGGAGTGATTTGCCATTGCCTTCTTTCGCGCAATATAAAATGATGCCTTTGCCATTGTCACTAAAGTAATTATCCACCTCCAGCATCTTCCGGTATCACTGCTGCCCGTTAATGGGCTGGGCAGCTGGGATGACAGTCACATTTTAGATGACCCGGCTGAGATTATATACTTTGGTGTACGTTCCCAGCATTCTTCACTCACCCCTCCCAAGAACACACCACCACCACTATGAGGCAGTACAGCAGGATATGTGTATGTGTTGATTACTAATTGCATGTAACCATAGGAAGTTGAGTTCTGGATTTTGTTTTTCTGATACCTAGAAGAGTTAATTGACTAGAAAGACAAAATAAATAAATAAATAAGCAAGCAAGCAAGCAAGCAAGCTGCTACGTAAAAAAAAGTTGAAAAGATAACAAATCTTTGTATAATACTTAACACTTGAGCAACTGACTGATTCTTTTATCTACAGGTAGTCCCTGGGATAAGAACGTCTTGGTTACAGATGACCCATAGTTAAGAATGGAGCTTATTGCAGTAAAATTTGAGTTAAATACTCAATGATTCGAGTTAAATACACAATGGTTTGAGTTCATTACACAATACTACTTATACAATATTATACAATAATACTGTTCCAGCTTACATACAAATTTGACGTAAGGACAGACCTTGGGAACGGAACTCGTTCTTAAACTGGGGACTACCTATATAATCTATTATGGCAGGCAGGTATGTACCATTTATTTTTTAAATAGTGTAAATATTAAATAACTAAGTTCATGCTTAGAGGTAATTAGGCCTCATCCTGCCATCTTTAGCAGTTGGAGGAATTCTGGTTTATGCAGGAAAGTCTGTTTTCAACTATTTATTCATTCCAGTGCTAGAAGCACGTGTTTTTTGTTATGATTAATAGGGCAAACAGCATGCATGAGAGCTGAGATGCAGAAAATATTTGGGCTGGGGGCAGCTGTCCTCTTGCTCTTTCATAAACATTTTTACTGCATGTATGTTTTCTAAGCAACCCAGTGTAATGGGTAGCCAAAGTCCCTCTCCCTACTAATAAAATGATAAAAATTGTTTTCTGTATAAATGATACTGCCTCATTCTCAGGCCAGTATTTGTGGTTGCCATCATTTGGAGCTTTGTTTACTTTATTGTGATGATTATGAGGGCAAAAATGAGTTTTTCATTCAACTGTGAAAAGCAGATAGATGAATATATTCCTGTACACTTAGAAATACTGCCACAGACACTGGCTGGCTCTACACATTGCTAAAGTGTAATTTGCAAAAGAGATATGCAGCCAGTATTTTGACTAGTGAAGTGAGGGACCTTAGTAGGTATACTTGGAAATAAATATTGAGTTCGTAAGAATTTACTCCCATGGTTGGATCTGCATCTGTGGTTGGATCTTTATTCCTTCTCTGAGAATATCAACTTTATCAGATACAGAAACTTATTAGTGGCAAACATAGCCAAAATCTCCAGTAGATTCTGTGCCTTCAGTGGTCATCTTCTGTAGTTTTGCAGTCGTTTTCAAAAGTTAAGAGTTAAAAGGGTGCTTTACAATAAATAATAGTTTATACTGGATTTCAGATCTTATACCATTGTAGTTATCTTACGTTCCTCTATGTTTACACATATGTGTACTGATCAGAATCCTGAAGGCCAACTTATTTTCCATTTGTAGTACCCTTGATTTAATTGCTTTGGATAGTCATTTGGTATAAATTCATCATTCTGGCTCCATTCTGCTATAATTATAGGAATCTGTGTCTTGATAACTTCAAAGCCCAGTGGTACAGTGTGATAGGTTGCTCAGAGATTTGTAGCAATTGCTATTGGTACAAATACATTTCTTTGGTTACCTGTATAGTGCTGTATGTATTACCAACTTGTGAAAAACAGACACTTAGTGCTATTTCAAGAACAGGGAGGAAAACATATATAAAGGTAATCTACCCAGTGAGGTCACTCTCATTTGCAAGCTATAAAGTCACTAAAGGTCTTGTGTTTTAGAATATTTGCAATAATGACCTAGATTTTAAGTGTATGCAAAGAAAAAGATTGAGATATCAAACAGAGAATAATTAAAAACAAGTCTCATATAAATTCAACCTATTACCAACTCTACACAAGTCAGGATATTTTTCCTGTGTAATATTCAATGGCAAATCCACTAATGTTCCAGTAGTAGCAATGTGTTGTTGTGTTTTCAGTTTTTTAATTTTTCTTAACAAGAACAGGAAATGTAAGTTATTTGATTTACACACAAGAGCATTATTGCGATCATACAAAATTCAATTTAGGTAAATTGATCATAATGTTATTTGTTGTTACTTTCTAACCCCAACCTGAATCTTTCCAGCTGTAAGGGTAGTTATGGGTACATTTAGCTATGATACCCAAGAATAAGTACTGCTCTGCCACGTGGTACTTCTGTTTGATTCCTCCTGTCAACTGGTGCATCAAAGAAACATTGCCAGCTTTCTCTGTGGTTTGGTCAACATTATGTCAAAACCAGGAGCCCTGCCTTGTTTCCTTTCATACAAGTTTCCCTTGTAGCAGGGGGGAAGGCCCTTTTCGTTCAATAGTGGGTCTGTTCTGGTTTACTAATACATGCAAAAACAGTCATAAATACTGTATGTCAGGAACTTATCCAGAAGGAACAATATATTCCCTGGTTTTAAGGTATGTTAAAGAACTTGGAGTAGTTATATCTGTATGAAAAAGGCTGTTTTTTTGTACTGCAGTGTACAAAGGAAGAGAAGAAAAGGATGGAGATTCTTTAAAGAGTAAAACCAATTTGACAGAATATGTACTCATAAAGCATTTGGATTTTTTTTCCCCTGAACAATAAATTTGCAATTACAAGTAAACCTCTTAATTACTGAATGAATCATTGTTCACATATATTGGTTGTGTATTTATAAATGATGACTATTATACATGTGGATGTACATATTCATAATCCCTTTCCATAAATGGAATTTATGTCACCATCATTAGGACATATAACCCATGCAAAACTGTAACAAAGAATCCAAATCCATTAAAAACACTTTGCATTTCAGAAAAACCCTGCCGGAATTTAACTTCCATTGTTTTGATGATTAGCTTCATTTAATAAATAAGAGAAATTCTTCCATTCTGATATTTTCACATACCACTGAGCTATAGAACCATGTGGAACCTTAAAGCCTAACAAATTTGTTATTAGTACTTTTCCATGTAGCACAGTCCTTGCACTACCTTGTATGGCAGTAACACAATTTCATTATTCTTCTCAGTGTAATGATAGAGACTGCTTTTAGAATCTGTGCATTTGTACAGGTAGGATAAGCAAGGGATGTAGATGTTAAGATTTATGGCAAATACTCCAGCTGTACATGGCTGATCTTTTCCAAGGTTGTAAGAAAGCCAACTCTGCAGCTTTCAAACACAGTCCAATATTAAAATAAATTGCAGATCCATATTTTGATTTCCATTTTGATATATATAAGATTTAAGGCTGATAAGTTAATTGTTCATTTTTTACTGGCATTGTCCTTTTCATAAAGGGTAGAGAAAGACAATGGAATTAAAAAGCTACATTCCCTTCTGTCTACAGGTTTAGTTGCAGTAAATTAACCAGTGAGATAAATTATTAATGATGTGATTTCTTTGTTTTCCTTCTTTTATTACCGAAACATAACTTGTTTCTTATATCAACCTCACGCACTTTATTTTTCATTTACAGTTGCAAGAAAACATATTTTAAACTTCTGTTAAAGGTAAATTAAGCCATCACTCAACTCTATCTCTGTGATAGAAAACTACTTTTCTGTTAAATTAATACTTAACTTTCTGTCAAAACTGCAAATTTAATCTTATTAATAACATGTTATTTTTGATGTGATTTTCTGAAAATGATAAAATTTTAAACAGTAGTCTCAGTTGTATTGCATTTGATGCAGGTTATAAACAATACTACTAATAATAATATACTGTTCAGATAACTATACTGTTAATATTAATGAATTCAAAGGTTGGTGTCTCTGGAATATACAGTTGTACAATAATTAGTGGGCCTGGTGATTTCTCCATTGGTATTGTGGGTTCCTCAACCTCTATGTAAGTCCTACAGACATTGCACTCACTGCTATGGCTTTGCAAAACATTGAAAAGAGGTGCTTCACAGAATGTGTTAACTTCATGAATTAGATTTATAAGCCACAACACACACCAGAATCCTATGGAATATGTTGAAGCAGGCATTCAGAAATTCCTCAACAAGACAGAGAGGGCTCCCTGATTGTAGGATATTTGAAACACTTTATGTAATTATTGATATAGCACAAAATCATAGAATCTTATTTTACATGACTAAAAACTACGTAGTTTTCTGTTAATTTAATTTGCATTTAACGATAGTCTTTCATTAGCACAAGTGCTACTGAAAGCAGTGTCATAAAAATTGAGAGCATTAATTCCTAACTAGTAAATGGTAAGATATATACTAGTGCAACTAGAAGCTTGTGTGTGTATGTGTGTGTGTGTGTACACATATGTATACCAGAAAACAGCGGTGGTGATAGATGTAGCAGTGTCAAGTGACAACAACATCAGGAAGAAAGAGTATGAGGAGCTGAAGAAGTACCAGGGCCTGAAGGAGGAAATAGAGAGGATGTGGAAAGTAAAGGCCAAAGTGGTCCCAGTGGTGGTAGGAGCACTCGGGGCCATGACTCCTAAGCTGGGAGAGTGGCTCCAACAGATCCCAGGAACAACATCAGAGCTCTCTGTGCAGAAGAGTGCAGTGCTAGGAACAGCTAAGATACTGTGCAGAACCCTCAAACTCCCAGGCCTCTGGTAGAGGACCCAAGATTGAGGAAACACATACCACCCATAGGGATGAGAGGGGTTGTGTGTGTGTTTGTGTGTGCGCGTACATGTGTTGCTGTGGCTGTTTTTTGAGCTTAAATTATTTGCCTCTTCTGACATTAAGACTGCAATCCTTTGACACATTGATCTCAGTGATAATTCTGAGTAAACATGCATGGGATCATGCTGTGAAAAACTATTTTTTAAAATAGTTTACTGGAATTTAGCTATTTCCTGCACATCTTGTATATGTATACAAATTTACATGCATATTTGTGCTGAGACAAATGTGAGAAAAAATTAACATAGTTTTGTGTTTCGAAAAAGTAGGATATAGCTTTCCTAAAATGGGGTAAAATAGTTCAAATTATTAAAAGACAAAAGTACAGGGCTATTTTTAACATTTACTTTTAAAAAGGCATGATTTGGTTAGTATACCAACTTTCAGGTATGTGGACTGGTATACAAGTTCCAGTTCAGAGAAAAAGAAGAGAGGGAATTAATGTCAAACAAGGAATGGGAGGAGATACTATTTAAACAGTAAGGATTCAGGAAGATTTATGCCAGAATAAAGGGAACACAAAGGACTTCACTTCCTGGTTGATAATGGAGGGCTGAAAAAGATATTGTAAACCCAAATGACCCTCCTATACAGGTAGTCCTTGACTTATAACAACAATTGGGACTGGAATTTCTGCTGCTAAGCAGTGTGGTCGTAAAGTGCGACTGTGTCGCTTAGTCATGGCAATCCCTGAAGTCCTGGTTGCCATCGTTAGGTGAGGCAACTTCCTGCCGGCTTCCCACAACCAGAGTCAGTGGGGAAGCCAGCAGGAAGTTGCAAGTCCCAAGCCGGAGGGCAGGTAAGTGGCTGCTGCTGGGTGGAGGAGGGAGTGAGGAGGAGAGATGCAGGAAGGTGTGAGGGGTCGAGGAGGATGCATGGGGGTGCACGAGAGGTACTGTGCAGGTTGGGGAGTGTGCATGAGAGGTGCCACGTGAGTCAGGGAGCGGGTGCGGGAGTATGGTGCAGGTTGGGGAGGGTGCACAGGGATATGCAAGTGGCCGGCATGGCATGAGCACAAAAGGGCTAGGGAAGGTACGCGGGTGGGGGAAACTTACCCCAGCGACTTACAACCTTCCCTGCTGGCTTCCCCATTCACATTCTAGGGAAGCCAGCAGGGAAGGTTGTAAATGGTGATCACATGATCATGGGGTGCTTGACAACCGATCCTAAGTGTGGAGTTGCCAAGCACCCAGATCGTGATCACGTGACCACAGGGGTGCTAGGACAGCTGTAACTTGGAGAACCAGTCATAACCAACATTTATTCAGCACTGTCATAACTTCTAACAGTCACTGTATGAATGGTTGTAAGTTGAGGACTACCTGTACCGCATCTAGTCTAATATTTCACAACTCCTATCAACCCTTCTCCCTGACATTTTGGAAAATGTCAGGGAGTCTGCAGTATGGTGGTGGTGGTGGTGGTGGTGGAATTACTGTGCAATAATGCCAAATTTCACTGTGACAGTATGATCCATCCTGTCACTCACTTTTTCCTTTAAAGTATTTTATTGTTGGCTCAGTGAGTGATTTGACATATAAGGCATCCAATTCTGCATTAGTTTGCTTTTCATAAAAAGTATGCTTATTATTACAGGGTTCTAGTTATGTGTAGTTGATGAAAACCCAATTTTAAGGGAATTTGATTGTGGAAGTTTGGACTGTGAAGGGGCAGCATGCTGGTGACAAGTATAAGGGAATCTTTAGGTTTTCTATGTACTCCTTTTAGCTCAATTGGGTAAGGAAGAAAGGAATAAGTCAATTATATTTTTCAATTTTATCAATAATACTGAATATTAATTTAAATCAGATTATTCATGTGTGTTGAAACTAACATGACTGAAGTAAGATGTCATTGTTTCAATAAAAAATGCCTTCATATATTCACATGTTCCAGTAAAATTTACAACTGAACGTGCTGATCCAGCCTGGAATTCAAACAGACCTATCTGTATGTTACAGAAATGATGCCATGGATCAGCAGGCTAAATGTGTTTTTGCAGTTATGCAGATACCTTTCAGCCCCGTACAAAGTGGCTTGGGTTTGCTTCAGTGAAGTGCTTTGTGGCACAAGGTCAATGCAATGTTCTTCATTAAGGTGAAGAGACAATGTGATTTGCCTTGAGGTGGCACTTCCTATTCCCTTGCCAGACTGAGATGTCACTTCTAGTAGCTGGGTTAAGGCTGTTACATAAAGCAACTTCTGTTTTAGAAGTGGGTATGATAATGGTGGTTCTTTGCTTTAATCAAATCACCCCATAAAAACTTTGAACAATCCTCAGACTTTCATTTGAATTCTATGTATTATGTGATTACAACAACAAATAGTTATTTGCAATTCTTGCCTTCACTTTTTTTTTCTTTTTGAAATATTACAGTCGCATGCTCAGGAAAAGTGACTGGATGGTTCATTTTCAGCAACAGTTCAGCCCTGCATTCATTCATAAGTGTTATGTATGAGGTTTACAGCATTCTTACTGATTTGGAAAATGTATTTTTCAGGTTAAGATTAGACGAACAGTGAGATTTACTTCATTGTTGTGCTCCTGCATATTTTTTAGGCCTACCAAAAGTTCAGGAGTGCAAAGGATTCTTGTAAGAAAGTGCATTCTGAAGAAGCTGTGTTATTTCTAGGATTAGGGTAAACAATCATGAAATTCAAATAAACCAGAAGTCAGACATAGTTGTATACTTGGCCCATATACAAACTTAAGGGCTTATGAAGCAGTTCAATCAGATTTTTTTAGAACTCTGTTCGGTACCCCAAAAAGCACCCCTAATGCAGTCTTGAGGTTTGAAGCTAATGTGCCAAGCATTAAGGCCCAGGCCTGGATCAGGATTCTAATCTCGGGTGTCAGAATCATGTTTGACCCTCCTGGCCTGTTGCCTCTGCTGCTGTCTGACAGCTACCAATCTCATTGGCACCATACCTGTATAGAAGAACTTTGCAGCCTTGGTTTTTCTCCAGAATATTTAGGCCAGTGAACCCTGGAAAAAGCCAAATCAGTAGCAAGAGAAAGAGAATTAGGGACGTTGATTGCCAAAATGATATCACCAGTGCTCCTGAATTCTACCACCAATTGTTATATAACTGCAAGCCCTCTACTGCGAGGTATCTATACAATCTAACCCTAAGCAAATATAGATGGGCCTTTTCCAGAGCCTGCTTTGATGCCCTTCCTTCAGCACTGCTAGCAGGAAGATTTCATGGGACTCCTTATTTATAGAGAATTTGCCCTTGTGGTCCAGGGAGGTAGAAACTCTTGCTCATGTCCTTTTATGGTGTCCTTTTTATGATACCCCAAGACGTGCTCTAATCTCTCCATTCATCTCTAAATTTGAGGGCCATACTGATAAATTTTATGTTTATTACTTTTTAAGGGATGCTGACTTGATGCTCACATACCAGGTGGCCAAATATCTTTATTATGTTATATAATCGTGCAAAACTTTTAATTAATTATGTTGCTGTGTTGTGTTGTTTATTTTTACAAAGGCTAGTCAAGGACCATAATAAAGATATTTGATTTAATTTTATCTGACATAGTTGTATAGAAGTACTGCAGTTTTGCAGTTATCAGTTACGTTGATAGTAAATTGTGGCTTTCTTTATTTTTAAGATTTCTTAATTTCAGGCATTTCAGTGAAAATAATTATTCTCTTTTCCATTGTTTTTATGTTGTCCAATAAATTTTAAAGTATACCTATTTCATTTAAACTAAAATGGTATGCCCTGTCATTTAAATCAGGTTTTATGGCACAGAGGTCTGAAAAACAGACGCTTTTGGGTTCCTGAGGGTATCAGAGATTCATCAGGGACCATGTGAGTGGCAGTGTCTCCTCTTTACCCTGTCCTTATTTCTCTGCATAAAAGTTAGCTTTGGGATCTCTTGAAGATACCTGAATTCACAACATCAGCATACATTCCTTTCTCTATGGATTATTTTTTTTATTTTGAAAAACAATGAAACAATCTTTTAGCTCTTCTCTTCTTTTTACAGCCTACTAGAACTCTCATAACCTTCACTTTGTTCACTGAGATATGTTTAGATCTATGAGCTTTGTAGAATTTAGGCATTCCCTGGTTTCAAATGTTCTTCTCTTCAAATCAAATTGCCTCTGCCTCTTAGAATAAGCAACATAGACAATCCTCATATATATACTGAGAGGGAGGAAAGGAAAGAAGGAAGGAAGAAAAAAAAATGCTGTGGCAGAATGGAGTGGATTCTGCAATCACCCAGCATATCATTTCTGCTTTCAGTGTCAAGCTAGGAAGGAAGGAAGGAAGGAAGGAAGGAAGGAAGGAAGGAAGGAAGGAAGGAAGGAAGGAAGGAAGGAAGGAAGGAAGGTAGGTTAGTTTAATCCCCACATCTGCTTTAGTTGATGTGCAGAAGTCAGCATTTGTCTGACCGTGCTGTCTTAACAACAATCTACAAGTTATTTAAAATCTTATCTTCGGTTCTCTTTTGAAAAGGAGTTTCTGCTTGAATTTTGCAAAGATACCCCAACAGAAGGGGATCATATTCCTATAAGCATATTCTATCTAGGTACAAAAGGTATCTAGGTGTAAGCACTTAAAATATGTTATATTGATTTCCATCCTCTAATAAAGATCCAGTTCACCCAAAAAATTCATCCGAAAAAATAGAAGTTAGAGTTGTGCGTGTTTTTTCCATGAGAAATTATGGAACCTTCTATTTTGCAAATCATACTCCTTAATAGAAAATCACATCAACTCAGACAATCCCTCACATTGACTGAGTCTGCCCCTGGGTAACATGTTTCCATTTTGTTGCCCATTCACCAAGTCTTGAAAAAATTCCTTTGAGCACTTTTCTACCTGGGTTGATTTGTAATTTCCTGAATCATTGGATCACATCAACAACCTGCAAAAATAGGGTAGCATTAAATAAAACACCACAAATCCAAATATTTTTTTCTTTCTGCTCCTTCATTTGCTATGGCCTGGCTCATAACTGCAAAATTTACTCAGAAGCTTTTGGTGAGGTATTTTATAAAACCCTTTTTCAAAGTCTAAGTACAATATATATTTTAACTACTGTACTGTATATTCATTGCAAAAATAATTTCAGTTATGCTCCTGGATTTATACTGACAACAGTGATTTTTAATTATTATTTTGGTTTTGAATTCTGTATAATAAACAGATTTAGAATTGTTACAACATTTGACATGTAATGTAAAGATATCATACTTAATACGTTTACAAAGAGTACTTAGGTACATGAAGTGGTTATTTGGATTATAGCTACAAACCTCAAAGGTTAGTCCTAGCTATCACTTGTACTTTGTAAAGCATTGGTAATACATTTCTATTTATCAAATGCCATCTCATTTATGGTGCAATACTCAAAAATAGACACATTAAATATTTAATTTATTTAACTCCCTGCATTACCTACTCTACTTTTGTTTAAATTTAACCCCGTTGTGGATAGTTGATTGGTCCTCTCTTTATTTCCTGCCCTCACCTTTGCCCAGCTGAAGAAGGAGATCACCAAGTTCCTTCATGCCTTGTCTTGAGCTGTGTTGAGCAATATGGCAGCAATCTCTCCAGTGTGGCTGGTGGGAATTGTTGTTGGGAGGCATAGAAGCACTTATAATGCTGCCACACTCTACCACTCTCTCTTTTGCTTCGTTGACTTGCTTTCTACGCCATTACAACACCTCTGCTGCTTTTATTGCCCTGTCTGTTCCTAGTGTAGCCAGCTGATTTTCCCTGCCCCGTTCAAAGTCGTGAAAAGCACTGCCATGCTGATGGGGGGGGGGGGGGTCTGTGTATTTTCATTTCTGTTTTCTTTTTCTTAAGCGCTGCAGTGCCTTTTTGTTCCTTTTCCACCCAGTCATTAAATACTATAAACTTCACGTCTTTCTCATTGAGGACCAGAGACCAGATCAGGAAGAAAAGATTTAAAAACTATAACGTTTGAAAAAAATTTAAATTTATTTGACCCTCTTAGTATTGAGCAGTTGTTTTAAATGTCATATGCATTATTCAGATCCTGTTTTAAAATAATGTGCTTGTAACTAAATGAAACTCCTAATTATGTGGCACTGGTTTTTATTTCATTTTCCTGCCATTCATGAAATAGTCCCTGGACTGTTCTCTGGAAAAGAAATCTTCCCCAAAGCAATAAAAATCCCTGATATAAAAAGTGATTTGGGGTAGAAATGAGAGCAATGGAGAAACAGAAATTTGCAACTGATAATAGCTTTGGTAATCTTAACATTGGGGTGAGGGGCTGGATACATACTGAATCTGGTTTTGTTCTCACTTAAAACAGTGGATCCTTAAGGTAGTTAAGGATTTTTTAAAAAAAATTCTATCCTGCTTTTAAAAAAATTAAAGCAACTGAACATCAATAAAATATTTTTACAATCAAACCAAAGCTGAATTGGTTTTGAAATTATTTAACAATTCATAAATAAAAAACAAAACAGTACAAAATCAGTGACCTAAAAATAATTAAATAGAGCAGAGCAAAGAAAATCAGCCTTAACACAACCAAGTTGGCCTTCTTAAATGTTCAGATTTGGAACCAACATTGAAAGACATATGGTGATCAGGCCTGGGGGATCTCAGCCAGGAACAAAGTACATTAGATGGATGCAGTGATTATAACCAGTTACTGGCCAACTTGGTCCTACTGAATAGGAGTGATCTATTCTGTTTTTAATCCAGTGCTTTATCTTCACTCAAATAATTCATTTTTTTTTCTGTATTGGATTCATTAGCCAAGGCTCTTAACTGTTCAGAATATCATTTTTTATTGCCAGAGTCTTCATACTTTATGCTTACTAAGTATGTTTCTTTTAAACTCTACTTTGATGTTTATTATCGTGGAAAGGTAATTGCACTAAAAACAATTATTTTATTTGTAATATTGTTTACATTTTAAAATCCTCCTGGTTGTTACCCTTAATAAGTTTTTTTCTGCAAAAATTTAACACAGATCTATATTGCTGATTACTATATAAGCATATATCATTTTATTTTGTAAAATAAATAAATATATTTATTTATTTAATATATAATAAATAAATAAAATGATATAAGCATATATCATTTTATTTTGTAAAATGATAGAGAACTTTTATTTAATTTAAATCTTTATAATCAGTCACAGCACATTCTCTGATAGATATAGGCATTACTTTATTGGCTATACAGTTTTACACACCACTAAGCAAATACTGTATTTTGCTGGGCATGATGAAAAAAAATTTCATCCATATCTAGTATATTTACCAGCATTTGAATTCTGTTTTGTTTTACATCTCCTGATTGCTGAATTATCAATTCAGATTTCCACTACAATTAATTAAACTAGGAACATGATTTGAGATTTCTTTTGGCTGTTCTTCCTCTGTGGATCAAGAAAGACAGATGCACCCGTGCACACAGAGGGAGAGAGGAAACAAAATGGATTCATACTTAAAATAATCCTCTTGATTTCAATATTCCAAGTTCTAAGAATGATTAATTCTGGATCCAATCCATAGCACATATAAATAACTTCTTAATATATGCTCCTTTATTTGAGTGGTCTTATAACATTAAAATTAAAAAAATGAAGTTTCTTTAATAGTGTTAATATAAAGTCAAGTGATCTCCTTTTCAGATGTGAAGTGAAGGGCTTGCTTTCTATTTTACTCAGCAGCATTATCATCTTCAAAACTCAGAGTAATTTTTGAGTACCCATGCTTAGGATGCACTGCAAGCTACTGTACAGTATATTATGTGACTGATTTATGAGAAGTAGAAGTTATTATAAAATAAACATTTAAGCATAATGACACCAAATTCTGTGCAGTTTAGTTAGAGAAGTTGCTTCAGGAAAATAACAGAAAATAAAAACTGCAGGATATCCACATGGTTAGTGAGTTAGTGTTTGCTAAATTAAACTGCTAACAACAAGGAAATAGAAAAATCTCTGATCAAAATCTAATTTCAAGACAGTGAAGATGGCAGGCAGGGGGAAATAAAAGACAATAGCTTTAACAAATAATGTAGAGATAAACAGCCAGTACACAAACTATTCAATATCATGTGCATCAAATAACATATTTGTGTGAGTGTGTGCATGTGTCACTGTTTGTGTAAAGATGCCCTCCTGTTGAGTTTGACTCCTGATGATTACATCTGTCTTGTTTTCTTGGCCATGTCATGGAAGTGGCTTGTCAGTGCCTTCTTCTAAGAATATTTTTGATTTACCAGTTTAGCCGATAGCTTTGGAATTCCCAGGTGATTTTTCCCATCCAAGTACTAACCAGAGCTTCTGAAATCATTCAAGGTTCACAATTCACCTGCTGAAAACTACATATGTGTTTGTGTGTGCATGTGTGTGCATATGTTCAGTGGCATCTAAGATAGCATGTTGGAGTCTCTGCCAATCTCTATAGCTGTTTTTTCTGATATGAGAAATAAAAGTGTTTGGCAATGTTTGGGTAAGAGGATAAAGAGAAGCTAAAGATCCCAAAATATCCATATAGCTATCAGCCATATCCTAAAGTTTGGGATATTTACACTTGTGTCAATACATTATATTTTACTGCAAGGAAATACTGCTTAATTCATTGGCAGGGCATTGGAAATGTCAGAGGGGCTTTTTCTGTGAAAGCAGGTTAAAGTAGCTGGCAAAAATTTAATATGTATTTTTAAAATAGATGAAAAACTGCAGTTAAAATTGCTTAAGCAGTACAGATGAATATAAAATGTCATGTCATAGTAATCTAACATTAAATTCAACATAGTATTGTAATACTGGCTGAGATGAAAGCTGTTTCAGAGTTGCAGCTATGTAGGTAACCATTCAGATGTAGCTAGTAAGACAATGGTGATAGAAAGTATCTGTGATTCAAGTGAGGCAAGTATTCCTGCCAAGAAGGGAGGGAGGAATACCCACTAAAAGAGACACACCATCCATAAGACTTTGGACGTGTCAATACTTCAAGAAAAAGGACAGTTTGCTGTGGCTTCACCTACATCTTAACAAATCCACTTGGCTCTCAGACTCTGCAGTGGTGAGACAGAGCAGGCCTGGAGTGGATTTTAAGCTACTGCAAAGATGCCACGTGGAAGTGCCCTAATTTTTCTAACATTCTCCTAGAAAAGCATGCTTGAGGTACTGCAAACAATGTCAGTATGCATAAGGCAGAAATTAATTCAGATATATTTGTAAAAAGTGATTAAGAATTATTTGTGGATTCAGGAAAATGCTGAATACCTAAACAACTGCAGGGCTGATGAATAAATTACCAAAAATGCTGCAGCTGAGGTCCAAAAGAGGTACAGGAGGGAATAGCTCCAGGAACATGTCATTCTTCAGTGAATAAAAGCCCTCAGTGCTTTCAGGCAGGGGAAGCTAGTCCAAGATCACCAGGAAGCTGTACTGATGGGATAGGAACAATGGAAGAAATCTCATTTTCTGGGAGCAGGCTGGTCATAGTGGAGCTTGGGGAGAAAGACTGCCAACCCAGATGCCTCTCCTGGCATTCCTGAGCATGAGGCCAATAACCTTGACATTTTTGTTTAAAGACATTTTCGTCAGTCTGACGATAAGGTCTGTTCTTCCTTTGATTTCAGGTTAATTCATGGCAGACATTAAGAGAATGCAGCTGCTGGAATTTTCAACTTCTTATTGCTGTGTTTCATTAAAACATGGGCAATGGAGATGTTACCTTCTGTCCTCTAGTAAAGTCTAGGCCTGACATACTTTTGTCTCTTTATGGGGCAAGGGTTCCTGCTCCTGGAACAAGTAATTCCTCTGTAACCATTTTTTACATTCTTTGCCCACATAATTAAACATTCTCTTAATTTAGAATTTTTTTCCTTCTGCAGAGAAAAACAACAGTACTGGGGAGAAAAACATGTGAGAGTTGTATCCCTACATGCAACAGCTATTATGAAAAATCACAGAAGTTTATAGGGATTAAATATGGAAATAGAATGATTCCTGTATTCTCTTTTGTAACACTGAATTTCTAATACAGAGAAGTGATTTCTGTCCATAAAAATTAATGTGAAACAGCAAATTTTTAATCTTTGCTGCATAGTCAATTATGAACCAGGAAATGTGCTTTACAACATCCTGGAAGAAGGACATGCTCTATTCCCAAGAAGATTGCATGGAAGTGTTATTGAAATTACTAGTAGTCAATCAAGTTCACTTCAAAGCGTCTTCTTCTTCTTTTTTTTAGAACATAATGCTTTCTAAAGCGTAAAGGTTATTTTCAGGTCATTTGTAATATCCAACATGGCACTTTGCATAATTTATCACTCACAAGGCCGAGAAGCCAAAATGGGCAGTTTAGTGTTTTTTCTCAATACTAGACCCACAGTTGAAATAAAAATAGCACATGGGATGTCCACTTGCACAGACTGTCATTCTCAAATGTTCTAAAACTGAGCTTTTCAGCAGGACTATACTCCCTAATGCCCACAAGGAGTATTCTCTACCTGTTTTTAGAGAAGCATGCTGAATATTACAGGATTTATTCTTTCTGATTTTTCTTTTCTCCTATCTTTACATATTCCATTTTTTAATGGGATGTCTTTGTCTAAGATTTTTCTTCTTATGGCCTCGGTCTTTCTTTTGGAAAAGTGTAAACTGTAGAAGTAAACATCTCACTACTGACATGCATCTTTTACAGTTCACCATATTGAGGATATCTAAGTTACTCATTGCTACCTTTCTACTAATCCAAACCTCTCACAAGTTTAGGTCTCAAAACCACATGAGATGGGTACCAATTCAGCTGCTCTGATGTATTGACCAGTCAGGTTTGTTGTCCACAGAATAGTGGCTGCAACTTCAATTACCAGTTATAGTTCTGCTGGTGAAAAGCAGGTTCCCCCTTCATTTCCATCTGCTTCACTACTGCTTACATCCCTTATCACCACTTCTCTGGAGCTTTTGCCAGTACTTTCCTGGGATTCTGTGCATTTTATTGTGATTTTTTTGGCTTTTGTTTCACACCTCTGAATGTTACCCTCAGCTGTCCATTGAGCTTCTAGTGCCAAATTGGCCAATATTAGAGTGGGAAGCTAATCCTTCACTTCCTTCTTTGTGCCATGCTCTGGCAGTGGGAGATACTGCATCTTTTTCACTTTCTGAGGACATTCACCTTTAAGTAAGGTAGTCATTGCATATGGCGAAGGCTCTTGGATGCTTCAGGTTTACAGTTCAGTCTTCAATTTAGTTCAGATTCCACCGTTCCAATCATAATCCTAGTACTTCCAGACTTATGAATTACCAAAGAATAGAGACAAATCATCTCAAAATCTTCCTACATTTTGTACAATTAACTATTTGTAGCCCATGCTGTAACTCAGAAGCCAGTCTTGAGTTTGAGAGCTGATTTCCCCAAGAGACTTTCATCTCTCTCAGATCCTTTAGAATTCACATTGGCCAGAGCTGCTGCCAAACACATATCAAGGGAAGTCTAAAGGATAATTTCATTCCGTTCTGGGGCATCCAGTAAGAAAAAAATCCCATCTCTAGTTGTGAACTTCTTATAGCTTCATTTATATTATTAGGGGACAGCATACAGACAAATGGTAGAACACAGGTATGATAGGAATCTTAAACAACACTAAGCTATTGAATTCAACGGGGATGAGTTCCCCAGAGTCCATCAAGGAAGTATGCCTAGAGGTAGCAGGTGGTTTCTCAGAAAATAGGCCGAATAGACTCCTTAAAGTGCAGTACATTTCGAAAGCCCAGTGCTTATTTAAGTAATCCATATCCTCATCCCCCACCCTCTGCATACAGAGGCAAGAGGGCAGCAAATGCCAAAAGCAGTGTTGCACCGCACAACATAAGCTCTGCTCCTTTTGTACATGCATCATGATGTTGCACATAACCCAGCTTACAGCACAACACTGCTGTCATCCTTTTGAGAAACTCTTAATCCTGCAAATGTGCTTTGCTCAGCTTTTCTTCCTCTTGCAGCTCTAAACCACAGTTCACCCCAGCTTAATATACTGGATGAACACCTAACTGGTGAAAGTTCCAGTTCTCTCTCTCCATTGGCCAACCTATCAACCAGTGGTCTGGAATTCTTGGCATCCTGTGCCTTCTTATATTTATTTTTTGCTTATTCACAAGCAATCTTTCTCCCAGCAGGAAGGAAATCCTCTGCCCTATTGGTTCCAAAAGCTCGCTCTTCCTTCCTTCCTTCCTTCCTTCCTTCCTTCCTTCCTTCCTTCCTTCCTTCCTTCCTTCCTCTCTCTCTCTCTCTCTCTTTCGTTCTTTCTTAAGACTTCTCTGACTCTTCTGCCCTGCCACACCCAGAGCTAGAACCCATTGTATGTTTCTGAGCTAGCTCTCTCCCTCCTCCCTAAAAGAGCTTCTTTTTTCTTCCTTCTTCTATTCTTCCACTACCTGGCATACTTAGGACTGGTTAAACTGTTACTTGGAGCCAGCAGGTCTTGAAAGAAGGACAATCCTGTTCATATTTCTTTGACATCCTGCAATTCAGCTATTTAGCTTAACAGCTTTAAGGTTTCCTGTCTTGCATCAACTTCATTGCAAATACTGAGTTGCATACTTGTAATGACTTCAGAGGGAAATTTTTCCTTCTTTTAAAAAATATCTATCCTTACTCCATTATTAGAAAAGTATCAAAAGGAAAAATATGGTTCAAACTTCCAGAATCCAGTAGATAATGCTGGAAATTCACTGTAGTTCACTGTAGCTTTAGCCATAAGTATCATAAACAATTAAGCCTGCTTCCCACATGGCTCTGTGGACAGTGACCTTGATGTATCAGCTGGCTCATCAGCTATAGATACGAGCCACTGCATGAGGATAGGTTCTGTAACTACTGTCTTTGCAAATAGGTATCCCTGTGAAATGTATGTTGAGCTATTATATGGTCTTATCCAACTGCCTTCCTTCATCAAGCATTCCTTCTTATAGGTTCAGGCCTAGATTGGTGGCCTCTTTGGTAAAACTGTGTTTTCTTTGGTCTTATCATAGACCACATAGTTATATCTATATATATGATGCACAAATACCACAAAATGCAACAGATTATTTACCTGTACTATAGTTCTCTGAATACTTAATTGTGCATTCATATAGCCTTCTATTTGGTCTTCATGATTATGCTTTTTCCCATTTCTTTATTTAATTTTTTCCCTATCATTTTATTGAAACTAAGGTATTTGGTATACTTCACAGTATAGGTATTTGCATTAGGAAGCATGACCCCCCTCAGCTTTAGAATGTTTGGGAACTCCTTGTGCGTGAATGCATAGATGACCACTCAGTCACAATCACAGGTAAGCAAGCTGTTGTTTTTATAGAGGGGAGATTTGAGATTAACAGACATCAGGAAAACATTGCAGGCTCCTGTTTCAAAGCAATCTTTTTCTTTGCCCTCGTAGTGTTTTTTTCCACTTAAAAGTTATTCCCAAAAGTAAAATTGTTCCTGTAGGCAAGGTAACAGGTACTGAAAAGTGGAATTCAGCAATTGATTTTCATCTAATTAAAATGGAATTGCTTTACTAGTCTTTGTTTTTTTAAAAAAATAATGGAAACAAGCCTGGCAACCTGCTGGATGGAGAAATTATACTTCCAATTCACTTGTATTGTATATAGCTGCACAAAAATTTAAAATCAAAAGGAAAGGGAACATGAAAATGGAAAATTGAGATGCGTTCAAATAGAATCTGATTTTTAGCTTGTATCCAGACTAGCCAATACAGTGCTGTTTCTCATATATCAGGTTAAGCAACAATGTTTAAAACATGGATTGTTGAATAAACCAAAATTGACTGGATTTGTACAACATAGGATGTCATAAAGCATGAGGTACAAATTAAAATAATATGGTTCATGTAACCTATTAAGGCCAAACCAAGGCTTGATATTCTTTAAACAGTTCAGTCCCTGTAACGTTGCTGTGATGGGAACTGCATGAGGTATCTTGGTACTGCTGAAGAATGCAAATCTTGCTCTAATGTATTCAAACTGCTTTTCTACCTAGAATTTCACTCTGTCTTTGCCCACCATAAACAATCCCATTCCATTTGAAGGTGCAGTTGTGTCACTCTGCTGGAGGGAAAGAATTCATCAAGTGCACTAGGACATTGTTGGCTATATCAAGCACAATAATAAAAGCTGTCATTGTTGAATTTGCCCATGGGAGGAGAAAAGAGACTGAGTTTCTGACTATGGAAGAGATAGGAGTGCAAAAGAAACAACTTTATGCAATTGTAAGGAAAGTCATTATGATTATACAGCTTGAAAGGAAAAGCAAACACAGCACCAAGTAGAATAATGAACAGACAGCAAGGTCAAAGGCTATTTGGGATCTGATGCATAAAAAGAAATCATCTATGAAAAATAGAGCTGAAATGATGGAACATTTAGAATTTAATGAACAGAATCACCAAACAGAAATGCTCTTTGCTTTCTAATAACATTACAAAATTAATGATACTTTACAAAAAAAAACTTTGGCAGGAGGCAAAATAAATATATGAAGTAAATTAGATAGAAATATAAGACGTATAATGGAACATCATCAGTACTCTACTAGAAATCTGTAGTAGTCGCATAATACCACATGGAAACAGGTTTTTAGTTGGAAAGGTGACCTGCAGGGGTTCAGCAACAAAACATCCTTCTCAAAAAGGCACTGCCTGCTGTTCAAACTATGGGAAAAGTGGCAGAAGATTATGCCATTACTGTGGCATGCCATTTTGCCCATGTGTAGAAGAACATTTAGCCCAACCCAGCTGAGGTCCATCCTCATGCTTATGGGAAGCGGATCTTGAGATGTAGAATGAGGACATTTGGGGCTCATCCTCTGAAGAAAAGTGGGCACTGGGTGACACTGAGGGAGAAGCAGCAGCTGGGACTAAGGCCTATAGTTGCTTTCTAATAATCAGCAAGTACAAGGGGACTTGTCAGGCTCTTGATCTCTTTCTAAAACCAACAATAATTATCTTTTGAAAGATGATTAACAGAGTCTCTTTAGCAAAATTTAGTTCTAAAAAGGATGGGATTACAAGAATTCCAGCAACAGAACTATTTCTCATCTGTAGCCAATAATATATCCCCAATATAATTTAGGTCAGACCTTTCCTCATTTTATTTATTTTTTACTGACTTCCTGGGAACTGGCATTTCTGTTCAGTAGTAAGTAAGTAGTATGTAGCTTGATGCTCTCTGAGCTTGGATATTTGATTGAAGATGTTTCATTACCCAACTAGGCAACATCATCAGTGCCCATCAGATTGCAGGTGGCTGTTTATAAATGAGTGTGAGAACTGACCATTATAGGCCTCCATATCTGTTCTGAAAGCTTACTGGGATTTTACTCAATAAGAATGGGGGGATATCAATCATGATCATAGGCAGAAACCCAGTGAGCGTTTATGGACTTGGTTCACTCATTCGTAGGATCAAAGAGCTGAAAGTCTGTATCTGAATAATGAATTGCAAAAACAGAGGACACTAGCAGTTCGTCCAATAATTAATCAAGCTCTTTGAAGTTCTAGTTCAGGTACATTTATGTTCTGCTTAGTTCAACAGATTCTGGTGGCTTATGTAAAAACGTAAGTATTTCAAAACAGTGAACTAAAACCCAATAATTAAATCATGATAAACATAGTTAAAAGGGACCAGGACTATATATAGCTCAGGTTCCACATACTTACTGAAGGAGCCAAAGTTTCACTGCTTCCTGAAACGCTAAAAGTGAAGGGGCCACCTAGAACATAGGCAGTAGATTGTTCAAGGCAGATGGTGCTTCCACTGAGAAATCTTGCTTCTGGCTTTCCACTCCGTTAACTTTTCAGAGAGGAGGGACTCAGAGCACTCTTTCCCAAGTAGATTAACCAAGACAGATTCTATTTGGAGGAGATGGTCTGTAGGTAACCAAGACCCAAGACAGATATTTAGACTTTACAGCTTACTGCTTGAATTGTACATGGAAATGTATTGGCAATCTTTGTAGCACCTGTTATACATTTCACACTGCTGAAGCAACTTTCACCTACCAGCATGCAGGCTCCTGCATACTGTACCAACTGTGCTCTCCAGGTAATTTTCAGAGCCAGCTTCAAGTAGAATATGTTGTGATAATCCAGTCTAAATGTGATTAAGACACTGCCACAAAGGCTTCCTACTACAAAAGGGCTGATCCAGTCTACTTTGTTTGGCTGACAATCACTATTGTGATCTGCCTGCTACCCTCATAAGCCTGTGGTACTGTCCTGGATCCTCCTCCCCCTCTCCCAAGTTTTAGTTTGCAGCATTGTCCCCAGCAAGCCACCTCTGTCTCTCCCATGGACCACCAAATAAAAATTGATCTACCTGTCCAGCTAATGACTGCCTTTGCCAACCAATATTACTCTCTCCAATTCCTCAGCTTACCAAATATCCATACCAACACAGTACAACACCTCTCCATTCTTTACTCTAACTTCACTGAGTTAACAATACATTCCATTCTCACTATCCAGATCAGATTGACCAGGAAGAGCTAATGAGCTCCTAGCAAAAGGTGGAGGAAGGCATGAGCTGATTGCAGAATGGCTGATCCTTCCAGGGACTAGATATGGATTTATGGACTGCTGGAATGCAGACCTGCCATATATTCTTGGCTTTGTTAGGATCAGTTAAGAATTTAACTGGGGGGAGGGGGAAGCAATATTATTGCTACAGTAGATAGGGAATATGTTAGGGGAGAGAGGGCATGCATTTGCAGTAGGGCCACCTAACCCAATATTTTTTTTCTAATCCCAAGATTCTTGACATCCATAAGGCTGGAGAGAAAGGAAAGAGAAAGTCACCTGGAGAGAAATGTTTTTACTGCTCCTTCAGTTTAGGATTCCAAAACAAGAAATTGATGGCACCCCCTACCCCCACTGTGTGTTTGTGAGTGGTGTAGGTGAGAGGAACTATTCCCAAGGCACCACTGGAGGAAGCAGAGAAATAAAAAAATGTACCAAAACTCTGTCCTGATTTGGAAATTTCATTTGGGATGTTCCTAACCCAACTTAATGGGGGCAGTGGCAAATTCTTAAAAATAAGGCTAATAAATAGAATCTCATTTCAGATAATATGTTTGATACCTCAACAGCATCAAAATGGCAGGTGTGACCAAGGCAATTGAAATCCTACCCTAAGCATCCCTTGCGTTGCTTCATTTTCTGCAGTGCCTCTGAAAACCAGGGGCCCCCCGGGGTCTGCGCACACAGAGTCCACATAGGCACAATCTGATCCAAGGCCACTGTCACTTGCTCATTTCAAGCAATGACTATGACCTCAGCTGCACCAGAACTTCAGGAGCTAACTCATGCTCCCTCTGGAACCTCAGAGGGTCCATCAGTCCCTTGGGATGAACAAGTTGAATAAGTCCTTCCTCCCTGCAGTGGGGAGCAGGGAGTGGTCCGTCCATGACGTGGAGACAGATGACAATATCACCAACTCCAGATCACATCACCACATAAAACATGTTAACCTATCGATATATAGTGGCAGAGTAGGGAAAGAGTCAGAATGGACGACAACTATATGCCTCGCCAGTTGCTCTGTGGTGAACTGGAGACTGGAAAGAGACCTCAAGGTCATCCACACAAGCGCTACAAAGAGGCTGAAGAAACCCTACACCACTGGGACATCCAGCCAAAGGAACTAGAAGCTGTGGCTGCTGACAGAACCCATGGCAAGCCCTGTGCTATGAAGTCTTCACTCACTTTGAAGATAGGTACCGCCAAAAACTGATGGAAAACTGTGAGTGGCATCACAGAATAACACCCACAGTTATTGTAACAATGGACTTCCAGTGCCCCCATTGTGCTAGCCTCTGCGCTTCCAGACTGGGACTGCAGAGCCACCTCCATGTTCACAGATGAACTGCACCACAGTGTGTCTTCTTTGAACCCAAAGGACTACCTATGAGGGAAAGAGTTTGCAGGTATAGCTCATTAGAAGTATCAAAAAGGGACTGATTTTTTAAAATAAAATATATACCATAGCTGAGGGAGTATTGGTTGTAGGATGGCAGCCACTTCAAAGATATAGTTAATTAACACTTGGAAGGACAAGCTTTGATGATGGATAGCAGGCACAGGTTCAGACAGAGAAAGTCATTCTGAACTGAAGATATGACTGCAAGAAAAGATAAGAAAAACATAGTGGTTATATTTTCTTTTTAAAAAGGAAAAAAGGTGAAGATTTTGTAAATAAATAAATGTCTTAAGTACTGATCTTTAGTATTAGAAGAAAATGAAGCTGTTCAGTAGAAGGATGATACAAGGAGAAACAGTATAGAATAGACTGAAATATTTGAAGTAATAAAAAGTTATATATCATGTTCCCTAGGAATCTCAGTCTCCAGACAGTTCTGGATTAAACTGCATAAACTATGATGAAAAAATCCACAATAGAATAAATAGTCTTTGTATTGCTCCTGTGTAGTATATTTCAACTAAGAAATGAAGTATGTAATTCTGATCTCTGAAAGCATACTTTTGAATCTGATGTCTCAATGATGTCTTGACATTATACATTCAGCCAGTAGAAATGCTTGTAAATATGAGAGAGATGCAGGGATGAAGATGTCAACTGAGAGTCTTACTATGCTTGGTAGACAAATCAAGCACCATTCAGATTTAATTGTTCTGACCTCTCTTTGTCATACTGAATGGGCATGGGATTTGAATTTACCTTTTAAATGGTAAATGTGCCTGTCATTAAAACATCAAAATATGAGGTTTTAAAGCTTCCTAAAACATTCTAATGCCATTTACAACCATTGACCAATATCTTTCCCCACCTTTTTCTCTCCAGATCATGAGCTTTGCAGTAATAGGCTCTTAGATACAGAATACTTCCATAAAGAAATCCACCTAATGTCTAATTTGTTCTCATTGTGGCACCTCTCTGGCAGAGACTTATTTTCTAGAGTTTTCTAATTTTGCTTCTCTTTTTAAAGTACTTAAAGATTTATGATATTTTAGATTTTCTTGCAGTCCTTATTTTAAATATTGCTGTTCTTAATCGCTTGCTAATTGTTTGCTTTATGACTGCTTGATTTTGAAATAGGTAGGTAGGTAGGTAGGTTTAGAGCAAATATTAAATATATGATTTATGTTTTTATTAACTATAAGACAATATATTAAATGAATTACAGAAAAGTAATCACAATATTTTTTTAATTAACCATTTTTTTCAATAATACTCTCCAAGCCCACCTCTCAAAGTCTAGATCCTCAGCACAGAAAGTTGCACATTCCATATTATGGCTTACACATACCACAGACTAGCACAGTCATGGCCAACTGCCCCAAGCAGGCACAATTAACAAACTCTAGTATGTTTAGCAGAGTTTTACAGCACTTTGAATTTGATCTCCTCAAAATGCTTTGGAATGAGAACATGGTGTCTGTCAATACCAACTTAAAGCAACTGTGCCTTTTCCTGGGCTCCTGTGACTGTCATTTGCAGCTTCTGTATGATCCAAAAAAGAGACTGCTGCTTTAAAGTGTTACAAGCAACTGCTGAACTGATACTCCCCATAGCTTTGAAGTGCCTTTTGGAGACTGAATTAAAAAGTGCTATATTTCACTAATGTATTTCACTAAGGCACTCTGACTTGCTTTGAGATAAAATAAGCATACTAATTACACCATAGTTTGTAAACTGTCTGCTTATGGAGGTCAATACATTTGGTAATACTTATTCATGTCTTCATGATAAATCAGCTTAGCATGATGTTTAATCGATTTAATGTTGATCTGCAGCAGTTGACTCTGTTTCACTTACATTTCAGTTGAAACTTCATGGAGCTGATTTTAAGGCTATCACCATAGAGTCAGCATTTGGTGACTAAATGCTGTAATATTTTCTTTTTACTCAAATAATATTTGAATAAAATAGTAGCATTTATAGTGTATAACATTCATTAAATACTATTCTCAAATTAGCTGAAATTATTTTTGTGATGTACAGTGGTACCTCGGGTCACAAACTTAATTCGTTCCGTGACTCTGGTTGCGACCCGAATTGGTCATGACCCGAATCAAATTTTCCCATAAGGTTCAATGTAAATACGGTTAATCTGTTCTGAACCATATGTATTTTTTTTTTAAAACCACAAAAATATGACACAAAGTACAGTACAGTACAGTATGAAGAGAGAGAACACTAACCTTGCTTGAGGCATGGAGGACAGGAAGGCGGGTGGGGAGGCGGTTATTGTTTGGAGGGAGAGTCCCCCTCCCTACAGGAAGCCACAACCACCTGTGTCAGCAGGGAAAATGGCCACGGATCCTGTTCGT
The DNA here is from genome assembly GCA_030867105.1 of Liasis olivaceus. Lineage (NCBI taxonomy): Eukaryota > Metazoa > Chordata > Lepidosauria > Squamata > Pythonidae > Liasis > Liasis olivaceus. Next base: position 84,657,964 of record CM061350.1, read on the forward strand.
CACCCGATGCAGAGTTTGCAAACGGAAGCAAAATTTTGCGAACGGTGCTGTTCGTGACCCGAATTGGTCATGAACAGAAGCATTCGTGACCCGAGGTACCACTGTATATTATCTTGGTGATTCTATATATTTTGAAATTATCAGTTTCATCTGATTTAAATGGTCAGTTTACTTAATTTCTGTATCTTAAATTGTATTGAAAATTCAACCCAGCAGAATTATGTATGGCTGGACTGGCTTTAAAAGGTGTGTTATTGATTATGTCATCCTCACAGGTAGCCTGCTTTGCTATTTAATTCATATGTGACCATTTCCCAATTTTCCTACACCTTAAGTGAAAGGGTGCTATCAGCCTCAGAGTTCTGTTAATGGAAAAACTTGTTGGGCTAAATGGTCTTTTCAGGAGCAACCTGATCAGAGCAATTTCAGTCTTTGCACTCCTCTTTTGTATCAGCAGAATCCACTAGTTTTCTAATTTTGAAAACTGTATTTTCATTACCACTTTGAGTTTATTTTTGGAGCTTGTTTTAAGTACCAATAATAACATAGTCTTTGAATTAAGATAAGAGTAATGAATGATTCAATTTCCACTTAGGCTTTAAAAAAAAAATGGACATGTGAATATTAGAGTAAAATATAACATTCTATCCCATGTAAACTGCAAAGACTTTGCTCAGAGTAATATGCTATAGTGGATTTGGAAGTCATGGTCCCTGCACCTACAATTGATCTATGAATCTTGTAGGTCAGCCTTGGACAGAAGAGAGTTAGTGGAATAAGAAAAAGGAAAATAAAAAATGGTGGAACAGAAGAAGCCATGATAAAGAGAAAGGAGAAATGAAAGAAAAAACAAAACAGCAAGAGAAGCAAAAGGAGCAGTAAAAGGTAGGGACGAAGAAGGTATTTTAAAGAAATAGCACTGCCAAAGAAATACCTGGGAGCACCTGCCAGCCAGTTTTTTTTGTTTGTTTGTTTGGTTGGTTTTTCTTTAACCACCTAGTACACATTGTTTATTCATGAGGGATCCCATATCATCTGTTCAGAGCTCTGGATTGGATGCCGCACCCTTACTCCTCTGGCCCAGGAGTGAGAGAGTAACTGAAACAGGGCAAAGATTATTTTTTTCACAAGTCAATGTGGCAAAGAAACAAAATGAAAGTTCACAGCTGTTTCTTTCTCGCTGGGGTAGTTTGCTTGAGGCCTTTGGCTGCTGAATTCTTATGAGTATTTGGTGATACCTGTTATTGCTTTTCATTGTAGCCCATTGAACGGTGGGTTTGCATCAATTCACACCACGGGGTGGCACAACTCTCCTCAGCATGGTGCTTTGCATCACCTTGAAACCTTGATTGGCAGTTCCAGTAGCTTGGGGAAACTTCTGCCCATGCATTTCACTTGCCCAGAAACCTCTTTCAAGCCCAGTATCTTTGAAGATTTGCATAGCCCTGTGACGGGGTTTGCTTTTTAGCTTATTGTTTAGCTTTTAGTGCTGCACTTGTTAATGTTTCCTCCTTTTTGCGCAGTACAAAATTTAAGGTGCACGGCAAGGGGAAAAAAAGTATTTTTTACATTTGAATTTAATCTTGTGTTGAATGAAATGTTGCAAATAAAAACAAAATGAAAATGAAAGAATGCTCAGCTATCAAAATCTGTTTTAAAATGCTAATTTAAGAGAGAAATTAGTTTGCTTTTCTGTTCTAATTAATACATTTCATTTCATTTTCATGGTGCAAACTCCCCCTCTGCATCATCCCTTCCTCACACTGGGGCAAGAATATTGGAGAACAGAAGTACATGGCTTAGGAGCAGAAAGGCAAAGAGAAAAGGGGAGCGGTCAGTGTTTTTCCAGAAGTGTTTATGCATCAGTGAGAGATAGGAGGCATTTCTTATTACCTCTTCATATAATGTAGATTATGTGACAACACAAAATGATAAGGTAGATTTCTATCATGTTGGACTAGTTGGGGGAAACTGAAAATGGAAAACAGGAGGAGGAATGATAGAGTTATATTGCCTAGCAGCAGTTACATTTCTTACATTTCTTGAACTGAAAATAAATTGTAAAACAAATTAAGAAGTCTGCTTCTTGATGTGTTTTGAAGTAGACATTTCATTCATTTCAGGCTTCCAGTAATTGTAATTCTAGTTATTTGTAGTGTGCTCAAATGGTTGGTGTAAAAATAAATTTTAATGAATGATGGTTTTTCTTACTCTACAAATGTAAAATGTATATGAGTCATATGTAAATGAATGATTTAGTCTGTGTGCACAGCAAGATACATTCTTATACATATAAATAAAAATCATTTTGTTTCATCTGAGAACAACACGTATGAATAGGTTTGCCACCATGTACCTCTGACAGCTTAGATTAAATCATTTGTTAATTATATTTCATTTTATCCAATTATTTTAGGGATACCTTATTTTTAATCTTTGAATTTAATTTGCAGATAACTAATAAGTATTATAACAATTCTGAATTTTTTTTTTTAATTTTATGCCTGAAGGAATTGGTTTAGTCACCCCTCCAAGTTAGCTGTAGTTTTCAATTACTTTTTTGATCAAACTTCCATGAAATCACTAGGATTTCATGGATAGTGTTCTGTATTGTTCAGAACAGTTAACCATGGTGACTGAAATTCTGTTGCTACAGTTCATGTGATGGATTTTTAGACAATAAATGAAGAAACTAAACCTGAAAATGGGCACTTTCTTATAAAGTGATACTTAGTATTCATATCCTGTTTCTCCTAACTTGACACAATTCTATCAGCCTTTTCAATCCTATTAGCCAGGTTGTTTTCCTTTTTTTTTTTTTATTGATCTATCTATTGATCCTATTAATGAGACTTTCCTATTCTGGAGTAGAACATCTAAAATGAACAAGAAGACATTCTCCAAACTATGCGTTCATTAAGTTAGAGATAAAAACTAACTCTTAGAAGGGTTTATTAAAAAACTATCTCTATAGACCAGTCTGCACATTTACCTAAGCCTTCTTATTTCAGTTATACTCATGTAAATTACCCCTGCCTTGTATGTAGGTGAAATTGTCTGGGTCAAGTAGTGTTCAGAACCATTGTAATAGTAGACTGGATGTAGAGCTAATAAACTGAGACTGAATTTGGGCTAGGTAGAAATTTTCATGATTACTAGAACTGATCCAGCAATTGGGATATAGATGATGTCAGATGAAGTAACATTTTCCTTGATTTTTCATGAATAGGTAATAGTTAGGCTAAGGCCATTGTTTGTCTACTTGATGCTGGTATGCAGCTACCATGTATATCATATCTGAATTATTGTAGTAAACACTACACAGGGTTGTCACTGAAGCCTATTCAGCAACTTGAATTCTCCAGAATCTCACAACTTGCTTGTTAACTGTTGGTGGTCCTCCACTTTTGTGCAGTAAGTGAGATTGAAGGCAGGAGATTTTATGTATGTATGTATGTATGCATGCATGCATGCATGCATGCATGCATGTATGTTAATGGCTCTGGTTTTATGAATAGATTTCCGTTAGAACCTAAACTTGCAACCATGGAACACAGAACTGTTCTGGAGAGTATTTGATGGCTGAATGGGTTGTTACTGTAACATTTGATGGTTGGTTTGTATGATTGTATTATCTATATTTTAATTTATAATTATTTATATCATTGGATGTTTTAACTATTACTTTCTATATTGTTATACTGTTGTTAAATGCAGGAAGTCCTAGCAGACTGCAGTATACAAATTGAATGAATGGATGGATGAATGAATGAATAAGGGATGCATAAAGTGAGTACATGACTCTCAAGATGTTGAAATAGCTGCACTAGTTTCTGATCTATTTCCAGTTTACAGTTCAAAGTGCTACTGATATTTTTTAACGCTCAGATATTTTACAGCCAGGAGACTATCAGATGGTCCATCTTCTCTCATTCAAACCTGTTGGAATTGTTTACAAAAAGTCCCAATTACCACAGAAATATGCCTAGTTGCAACTATGGAACCTGTTTTCTCAGTTGCTATGCATGGGCTCTGGAACTCCTAAGAGAGACCTGTTTCATTTCCTTGTTAATGATTTTTATGAAGATCTTTCATTTTAGAAAGGAATTTCATTAAAGTTTTAACAAAATGTTATCTGCCTCTGACTTTCAAATATTTTTTAATTGACTAATGCTCTAATTTTTATATTTCGATGTTTAACAGGTTTTCAACTGTTTTTCATTGTTAAATTTATTATTTCTTTTGTTAGCTATTTTGAGCTTAAGAAAAGATGGACTAAACATTTTAAAACAATGAGGAAAAAGAAATTGGGCACTGTTTATATGTAAAAGAGGACTAGATAGCTAAATGGTGCAACAAAACTGTAATCACCATCAACAATAAAATTGTTATATAGCTGGCCTTACTCTAGGAAAGCATTAAATTTTCAGTCATGAACTTCTGCACTGCTGATTACATTTTAAGGATGGGGAGAACAGTACTGTTTAAAGAACAATTGATATGACAAGGACTTGTGAAGCAGCAGAAAAAATGGGAGATGAGACAGAAAAACGTCTTTAGGAGGTCTCAAAAAGATTATCTTCACAAACTTAAATCAAATGTTTGAATGATGGAATGGATTTCTGAAGAGAAAAAAACCCCAGTTTTTCTATATCTCAGAAGACAGACCACAAATATTAGGCTATGTACTGAATGACATCATCAACACGACAAGTAAATATTGTGTAAATGGGGCATTCTGCTGATACAGTAAAACAGTTATTTGGAAAACTTCTTTCTCTACAGCAGAAGTGTTCCTCCTGAGGTGCCAGGGCTACATCCACCCCCTGAAAGTCTTGGGTATGACCCCAGGGCCACTCTGAAAGTTGTTATTAAAATATTTTAATGTGATAGAATAAATTACTAAATATGTTAACTGTATTTTATTAAATTGATTTAAACCTAAATTAAAGTAAATGACAATTAGTTTTGTCTTGCCCCCACCTACTTCTTTGTTCTAGTCTTATCCACTTTTTAGAATATAACCTAATCAACCACCCAAGTGTGATCCTCAGCTCTAAAAAGATTCAGTACCTCTTTGCTCCAGGAAGTTCTTCTTTGCCAAGTTATCCTATAAAGAACAGTGATAGCTCATCCTCAGTCTAGGGAAGGCTTCAATATATATAATTAGCAATATACCACATTTGTCCATCTATCTATAGGTTCCACAGCAAGCCACAGTGATGGAAAAATGATGCACGGTGACATCATGATGTAAACCCCATCTTTACATACTTTTTATTTTATTTTATGAAATGTATTATGGCCACCCACTCCAGAAGACTCTTGGTGGCTTACAGCATCTTGCATTCCAACATTCCAATATCTGACCCAAGCCCATAAACATAGAAAATCTACTTCAGTAGACTCTTGTTGGTTCCAGGGTACATATTGAGTTACTTGTAAAATAATATTGTGAAATAAAACGTTTTAGAACTTAGATTTAGGTGGTTCCTAGAATCAAACACTGAGGACAAAAGCTCTGACATTTTAAAGAGCATCTGACGTAAAACCTATTAGCCAAGCTGAATTATAATTTTGCCTAATAGTGAGCTTAGGTATATATCTGATACCAGTGGTTTAAGCAAGGCAGAAAATTACTTTGAGATACGGCTCATTTTAAATGACAGTTCCAACCAGGAGGAATATTCTGAAAAAGAGATGACCTTGCAAATACCTATCAGAGGGGGGAAAAACCCCATTTATCTGCCTATTCAGGTTTGAAAATCTAAATGGGGTATAGTAGATTAGCCCAACAAATATGCTCTAGGCAATGTTTGTTCATTCATGCTTATCAGACTAGCATATGTATGAAGATTTAGTGAAACTCTAGCCCTTTACTTAGGCTTAACATTCATTCATTCATTCATTCATTCATTCATTCATTCAAAATCTGATAAAACTCAATTCCAGCAGACTATAATACTATTATAAAGGTAGGCTTCAACAAATCTGTTTGCCATGGCACATATAGCACTGCCCTCTAGTGAGTATGATAAATGACCTGTTTTTCTTCCAACGTCAACATCTTAATGATGAGAAGGGATAGGATAGTTGCCTGTTGATCCACTTTACCTGTTCCCAGCTCCAAGTTGAGAGGAAGTCTAGAAAAGTCTAGGAACTGTTTCATACTCCTCTTTAAAAACATAGGTCATTAAAATACTGCATTTATGCGTGTGAGAAAGAGTGTTCCCCCCCCCCCCCCATACTTTTCCTTGGCTTATCTGGCATTCAGAGTGCCCTCCCACAGTATATTTGGATTCATAATAAATGGTCTGATCATTCCAAGGTCTCCTTCAAAAACCTTACTTTTAGGAAAGTGGTCCACTGGGAAGTAAAATGTCATTTAAGCAATTAGCACATGTGTTCAACTGCATGTTTGTGTGTATGTGAGAGAGAGATAGCTTGAGTGAGGAGAATAGCTAAATAACGCCTAAATACATCAAGCTTATTTATCTGAATGTGTAATGTTCAATTGCTTCAACCCATCTATGCGAGGTGAGAAGACTTGTGATGATTTGCATTTGTATACCCAGGAACAGAAGTTGAAGCCACATTTGTGTGCAGCTACTGTATTTGGGTGATAAGAAAGTTCCTTTGATTTTTTGTTTGTCTTTCGGTTTCTAGATGTTTTTTCTCCTTTGAAAGAAGTATTTTAAAATATATTTTGACCATTCTTTATTATTGTGAGATAGCAAAGAATGGTGGATTGTGGGGAGCGGATCATGTGTGTGTTTCACATCTCACCACTCTGCAGCCTTTCTTACTTCTCTCCTCATTGTGATCTGAAAAACCTTCAGCTAGTAATTTCTTCATGACGTCTTTCTGTGGTGGTTGTAGATGAGTAAAGAGATTATTTTTCCATTAAAAACAGATTATTCACTTCGGCCACCATTATAATTTAATATTGGTGTATTAACATTAACCCTTTGGGAATTTCACCATATTTTATTTCTCTGAAGAGAAAAACCAGAATGATTCTTCAAATATTCAGAAGAAATTTTTGGCCCAGAACTGTTTTTACAAGCTGAATTTTTAAAATCTGTTTTGATAGTGTTTTGAAGGTATTATTATTGTTTTGTTTATAAAGAGTTTCAGAAAAAAATGAAAGTGACAATTAGCCATCATGTAGGCTATTGTATTGGAATGCGATCCTTTGATCTGCCCCTTTCTTTTATGAACTGTTGATGTATTTTTTTAGCAATCTTTGTTTTATTGTCAGTTCTCTGATGAAGCTAGGGAAAAAACCCTTTCTCTTTCTTTGCTCCTGAGCATGATATGGAAAGCCCAGAGAAATGTAGATATCTTCAGTACTACAATATCTATTATTTGTAATTTTGTATTTTCTTTGTCTAAATAAAGCAATACTTTTCTGAAAAAATGCTTGTGTTCTGCAATGAGCATAAATAATCTTGATGCGTTAATGTCTCTTTTTCAGGAAATTTCCTTTATGAGCATATGACAAATAGCGATTGGGTTCACAGAAGCCCAAATGCACAATTTGTTTTTCTTCGTTTTGGATTGTAGTTAACAGGACTGTGCAAAGCACAGGTGCACTTTGTTTTGATAGCTGAAGTCAACACAATCTACTTTGGAGTTTGAAGCAAAGCGTTGGAGGGAATATGCCCAACTGCAGCAGAGAGGGCATGCTTCGGACCCCCTCAGTAGAAGAACTCTGATTAGCGGGGTCCAGAAGGTGGGCCTTCTCTGCAGTAGCCCCCACTCTTTGGAACATTCTGCCCCCAGAGGTGTGATTGGCCCCCTCACTCCTGGCCTTTCGAAGGGCTTTGAAGACCTGGTTCTGCCACTGGGCCTGGGGTGGGGAGGGAATACTTCAAGCGTGGGGATGGCTAGTCCCATAGAGGGCTGCTGTCTTCAGCCCCAGATTCTTCATCTTCTTGGACTCTCCTTTTCCTTTTTTAGTAATGTTTTTACATTTTGATGTTTTACGTATTTATATATATTTATGGTTTTAATGTTTTGTGTGAGTCACCCAGAGTCCCCCATTGGGAGATGGGCGGGGGAGAAATTTAATAAATAATAAATAAATAATAATATGTTCTGTCTTGAAAATAATCAGCCAATCTCCCTCAACCAGCTGTTTCAAGTCAAGTGGCTTCTGAGGATGTTCTGTGCATACATAGAAGACTACTGAGGAGCTGGAGAGGCAACAGGGGTGCTCTGAGCTGGTATGTAAAGGCACCACTAAGCTTGGTGGATTTGCTTTAATATATCAATTCAGTTGAATCTCTGTTCAGATAAAAGATACCATCAAAACTTAAACATGGTCTTACTGCTTTATTCAATAACCAGAGGTGGTCAGCCACCTCTGGGCTGAGGGATAAAGCTTATTTCCCTGGCCAACTACAGGTGAAGGAGGCCTTCTAGTGGCATGACAGGTGGGATCTCCCTTTGCAGCTAATTCAGCATAAATATCTGAATAACTGGTTCCTGCTGCTTTCATCTATGCTGCACATTCCCCAGTGAGGAAAATGTAGGTATCTGCAGGGGTGGAGTGGGGAGCAATGAAAAAACTGTGACACCACTGTGACACAAACTCCACCTCTTATATATTTATGTGGGACATCACGATACAAGTAGAAAATGGCAGAGCTATATTTTGTCCTCATTCTGGTTAGGAATAGATACCTATGGAAGGAAAGCACAGTGCAGCCCGAGCAGAGCTGTAGTAAGCTATAGCAGCGTTTGCTGTATCACTCCTTTGGGAAAAGCAGAGGGGGCTTGTTTGAGCTTCATGGGTTGGATCAGGTCTAAAGATCAGAGTTTCATCTTCCCTGATATAGGATAAGATTAGCAAATCTTATCCTTATATAAATTTGCTAAATAAATAAATAACTAGCAGAAAGAAGAGCATACCAGTGGTGATAAGAAAGAAGAAGCCATTTTAAAATATATCCTAGATAAGTTTGCCAATAACAATCTTCCTCTGCTTCGGCTGATTTTTATAGTTTCTGGAAATGTAGAGGAAGTCAGGAAGTAAAAAGCAATTGACACTCCAGTTATATTTAAAGGCAAAAGTTGGGATTCTTGTATATTTGGTGCTATTTAGAGTATTTTTTTTCCATCCATCCATCCATCCTAACCCTCTCGTCCTTTAGAAAGATCCTGAAGACATGGCTCTGCCAGCTTGCCTGAGGGTCCAGCAATGATGTAGAGCTCTTACGGTGGCTGTGTTGAGCTGATGTAGAATGAATTCTGCTGTTGATCATGATTTTGTTTTTTAAATTGATTATGGACAGTTTTTGTATGTATGTATATTGGTTTTTAACTAGTTTTTTATTGTTTTACCTGTTGTGAGCTGCCCAAAGTCACTTAGATGAGGTGGGCGGCCATGCAAATTGAAATGATGATGAGATGATGATGATGATGTTGTTGTTGTTGTTGTTGTTGTTTTATTAGATGTTTGGATGAAAAAGACTGCTACTTCAAAATCTTAACTATGAACTTTTCAAACTGAAACTGATCTTGTTTCTTCTTGTTCTTAACTTACCTTCTTTAAACCTGGTGTCCACAAATTGGTACCCTCCAGAGTGCTGAATCACTTCCCACCAGCATGAATGTATAATTTTGTTCAGTTACACACACACAAACACACACATACATATATACATACATGCATGCATACATACACATACATATGAAGGAGTGGAATAATCCAGAGATCCTGTATGGTATAATAAGTCAGTGTTGGATTTAAAATGTGGACAGATCCAGTTCAAAATTTGCTCAGCCATAGAACTTAAAGTTGCTCTCAATCTTACATCAAATAATAATTATTAGAAGAAAATAGTAAAGAACTTTATTAACCTTCTTTTTGTTTTTCACATTTATTTTTAAATGTGAATCCTGTATTTCATGGTGTTTCCATGAAATGTAATGATGCTACAATTTAAAGAAATGAATTGCATACTTTTTCCTATTTGATACTGTAAAGTAATTTACAAGTGAATAAGAATTATACACTTGTAATAATTTACAAGTGAATAAGAATTATACAGAAATGTTTTTGGATTATTAAGTGGCTTATATTACTATATGTTACAGTGTAATATCTTTAGTGAGTAGAAGAACACTGGTTTACATTGAACATTACATGAACTGAAAGTAGGAAAGACCTGGAACATGACATGTACATGAATGTGAGGGGCAAGGGAAGGCAAATGACAAAACTTACATTGTGATGCAAACTCCACCCACTTTGCACTTATATCATGATATTGCATACAATTGCATAAAGGGTAGAACATGCATTGTGACATCATGATATGTCAACCCTACAAGGTAGATAGATCAGGAAACCAACAACACAGGATGACTACAATTATATTTATTGAGACTGACTACAGAAACAGAATATTGCAAGTCTGCCCGTATTTTCCCTTTCCTCCGTCTTATACCCCAGGGAGTCAAGGAGGAGCAAATCTGTGTCTCTTTCTTATACTCCCCTGCCCCTTGAAACTTAACACATCTTTCTTCTGCACCTGTTGTCCTAATGGCTTCTGGATGCCTTCTCCAAGGTCATTTCCAAACTGATGCGTGTTTCATCAGTTTGACAAATTTTCCGCTCACCTTGGTTGACTTCTACCTAATTTCCCATTTTAACTACACTACAACCCCATCAGTACGATGCAGCACCCACCTTCTCCAATAAAGGCTGTTATAATAATACAGTTTTATAGTAATCTAAAAATGCCTTGCATCTTTTTCCTAATAAAGATCCCAACTATGTGGAGGGATTTTATTTGCATAAATGTATGATCCCTTCAAATATGCTCTGTGTATGGCTAATACATACAGAAGGAAGTGGGTCTACCCCGAACTTGTTCCTACATTACTTGATTGCATGAGAGGGTCAGCAAGGATGCCATCTGTCTTTGGGTATCATCTGGCAGAAAATGATTAAGTCAAGTTTTAAAACCAGTAAAGCTAAGAGAAGGAAGCAGTGAAAGACAGAATTAGATTGATTAAACCCAAATTGCATAAGGCTTTTTTTAGTATGGTCTTTCAGATGAATTGAGATAATTATTAATTCAAAAGGGTTTGTCCCACAAATGACAGACACATGAGTTAAGGGTTATTTAATCCAATCTTAGCTGTGGAGTTTTCTTCACTAGCTATTCCTGTGCCAAACTAATTTAAGTACAACTGCCTTGAAATGTCTCAAAAACCATGAACGTTTCATGGGAGGGGATAGAAACAGTAAACCTGAACCTGGTATTGACTAGATTCATGTGTCATAGTCAACATAATGAAAATCGGTGTGTCAGCTTGTTTATGCCTTAATGATCTCCTCACTGACTAGCCTCGTATGGTTGAGACTGAATAAAAATCACTTAACAAAACAAAACTTTAAAGAGGACAGTGAATTTATATTTCTTCGTTTTTCCTGGTTTTAGGCAGCCAGGAAAATTTCCTCTTCAAATAAGAGGTTCCTTTTAAAAAAGTTTATTTTTAGAACATTATTAAGAGTTAGATATGAATTTAGAGCTTTATTAAGAATTAGATATGAATGCAATGATAAAATATCCATTGGCATATTGTATATTTCAGGTAAGCCCTAAATTAGCCTTCTGGTAGAGCTAAAAAAAAAATTAGCCACATTTTAAAACTTGGCTTACATGGTTAAAATTTGACTGATCAGTTTTTTGGAACAAAAATTGTATTCATTAGGAAACTACAGCCAAATGCAGATTTTTTAAATTATTATTATCTTACGATTCACATTAATACCATGTCAATTTTAACTGTTTGCTTAAAAATATTTTAGTGTACACTTACAGATGTAGTATGTGAAATATTTGTTAAGGCACATGACATAAATAAGGAAGGCAGATTATAGTTTATATGCCACATCCTTGAATGTTGCAGTAAGGCCCCTGGAATCTACACCCAAGTTGCCTCCAATTTTCTGTAGTATATCAATCAATTAGAGGGACGCATTGGTGCAGTGGCTTAGTGACGCTGGAAGTTGCCGGCCAGAAATGGTCGACACTTCAGCAGTTTGAGCCCAAGCTCCGCATGGCGGGGTGAGCTCCCGTCTTGCGCCCTCAGCTCCGGCCCACCTAGCAGCTCGAAAGTGTAAGCGAGTAGATAAATAGGTACTCCCACACCAGTGGGAGGAAAAATGCTGGCAGCGCCTTGCACGGGAAAATGGGAATCAGTTGCTGGACGCAACGGAACGGAAGAGACTCGATTTCCTGCGACTGCCAGCTGGGCTCCACCCTAGGAAGGAGGCAATGGCAAACAACTTCCAAAAAACTTTGCCAGGAAAACTGCAGGGACTCATCCAGGCAGTCTCTGTAGAATTGGTCATGATTGAAAACAGATTTTTAAAAAAATCAATCAATCATTGTTCAGTCCTTCCATTATATTCCATTAATTTCCATAGATTTCTTTCAGTGGCAACTCTTAGGTAAAATACAGAAACCTGATTTAAATTAATTAAATGAAAACATGACAGAGGATAATATAATAATCACAAATAATAATAAAAGTGACAATGAAATGCTGTTAATTCTCATTTATGGGTGCTAATAATTATAATATTTTTATTTAATTATGTAGATATGTAATGATAATGTTGAAATGGACAATGCAATTATTTTGATTACAGGTACCTAAGATTTTGATCACACTCACATTTTATTTTTGCCCTGCTTTATTTTTGAGAACTCCCAACTTAGTTCAGAAAATTGAATGAAAAGTTTTCCCATCCCTGATACAGATGAACAGTAAAGAATCTGTTCCTCCAGATGTTTCTCAGCTGCAGTACAACTCCCAACATCCCTTATCATCTCTTTGGGTCTGCTGGAAGCTGTACCAACATTTATAGAGGTTGAGGTTTTCCATTCCTGATCTAGAAAGAGGCATTTTGAAAATATAGACCCATAGGTGTACAACCCATTAGCTGGCTTTAGGCAGAATGCTCATACTTTGTATACTGTAGAATGTATGAATTGGGTTATTTGGGGTGGCGGATGGGGAGAAAATACCCTTCTTCAAAGTTCTGTAGTCATCATGATTTATTAGATCACATCTGTATCTAACTGAAAATCCATGTTTAAAGTACATTGCTTGCAACCTGTGAATTCACTTCAGTGAAAACTGGCATGCTTTCTCTCCTGATAGGTGTTGGATTGGAGATACATACAGCTATGGGGTCTGTTTGTTTGTTAAACATTCTAAGATAGAACTACAGGCAATAAGATTCTGAATAATATGCACTTGGTAGTTGAGGAAGAATCAGAAATGGCCTTGCAAAATGACATTCAGAAGGGGAAAATACATGGTTAACACATGGCTCCACTTGAAGAAAAGAGTATGTCGGAAGTTGCTGTTACAAGGGCAGATCTAGATTTTTTTCCCCAAGTTGTAGTAATATCCTTTTTCTGGCTTTAATCTGTTGTACCTAAAGCATATGTTTACAGCTGTTATATTGACTTGTCCTACCACAGAAGGAAGAAATCAGTAAAACTTTTCTTTGAATACAGCATTTTTTTTTTCTTTTCCTTGAAATTTGAATAAGAAGAAAACAACAGAGTATACTGAAGGACCTTATGTCCTATAAAAGGCGTTGCCTGGGCAGATGGGATATGAAGGACCAGATTCTGTGCTCTTTTCAGATAATAGAATGCTAAGATATTTAATTTTTAAGGACAGGAGAGGGGGCCTGACTAATAAATCTGAATGCTCCTGCTCCCTGCTCACCTTGGCATTTTACATTAATGATTGAGAAACTTTTTTTTTTCTTTTGTGAGACTGTCATAGTGTCGCTCAGCTTCTTCAAAGCAGTGGCACTTTGATAAAGCCAAGGCTGAGAATAAAGGGGGTTTCAGACACATCTCCTATGCCCTGGAGGAATCTGAGCTTCAATCACTCATTCTTGATATCAAGCTCCAGACAAAATCCTATATAGGCCCTTACAAATGTATTTGTAACAACATGTGGCAGGTCATAGTATTCGTACATAATTAATTTCTGCCTTCTTAAGCACAAAAAATAGCAATATGTGCTGCAGATAAATATATACTATGCCATTGTTGTTATGTCAAATCTTTTTTTCTTTTTTTTAATTTAAAGCAAAAATGTATTTTCAAAAAAGATACTATCTACAAATGGACAGGTAATTCCTGAAATTCTACAATTCATGCTCAGTATAACACTAATAAAAGATACCAAACAGAGTACACTGAGTTCTTTTCATGATATTAAAAAGTAGTATAAATTTTTGAGCTTAATGCCAAAATCTCCACTATATTATTGTTTATAAAGATTGAAAATAAACAAAAAACAAAACACTCCTATAAATAATATAAAAAATATTTAATTTCTGACTTTCCCCTTTATACTCCAACCTATTTGCAGTACCTATAGCATAGATTTTAGAACAAGTGCTTGTATTTACCTTGCTGCATAATATATATGGAAGCCATTCTTGCTTTTTTTTTTTTTTGTCTGCGCTCAGTCATTACTGACCCTGCAGTGCCTGCCTGGACGAGTCCTTGCCTGGACGAATCCTTGCCTGGACAAATCCTGTGCAGTTTTCAAGGCAATTGTTTCGGAAGTGGTTTGCCAGAGCCTCCTTCCTAGAGCAGAGCCCAGCTGGCGAGCGCAGGAGGCGGGATTTCCGTTGCTTTGCGCCCTTTTCGGGCGAACGCTGTTTCGCGCTTACCGGCAACTGGTCCCGTCTCTCTGTGCAAGGCGCTGCCAGCATTTTTCCTCCCACTGGAGTGAGAGTACCCATTTATCTACTCACGTAAGTTTTCGAGCTGTTGGGTTGACAGGAGCTGGGGTGGAAACAAGAGCTCACCTTGTTAACGGCGAAGGCTGGACTCGAACCGCTGAAGCGTCAGCCATTTCTGGCCGGCAACTTTCAGCGTCAAACATCTGTTATGTATAGTGTATGTACTGTTAGTTTCACCATTACTGCATATTCTCCAAATGTAAGTTCCCAATCAGATATTGTTGGTGCTATATCTTTTTTCCAGTGTGGTGCAAAGTTTGTCCTCACAGCTATAAGCACATCTTTTTTTAAAGAAATAGCATCTCTGTAGTATTCTCCACTTGTTATTACCCATTGTGATGTGGTAAGGATTCTAGAAGGAAGGAATAAAGCAGATCAGGACCACATCAGACCCAGCTCAGTCTGCACTATCCCTCTCCCACATAGCTGTTGGTATCAACTACTGTGGAAACAATTCCTGAAAAAAGAGGACTTTTTAACTTCATACTTTTGTTTTAATTTTTTAAAAATCTTGCATTGTTGTTCGTGGCTATTGGTTTTCTTGGTCATGAGCCATGACCCAAATGTTAGCCTACTAGATGCTTGTGACAGCACTTATAAGACAGAAGATGAAGGATGTGCCAGGTTGAAGAACATTTCTATATTTTGTAGATATATATTTAAACAAATCCCATTGCTAGCTTTTTAAAATGTATTCAGTTACTTAAAATGGCCCTGTGAAGCGATAACACTGAATGTTAGTAGGCATGAGGTATATTGTAGCCCCAAGCCATGACTGATTTTCTGAGAAAAATTGCAGAAGGTTTTCATGGTAGTACCATGACTCGTGTGGGGAAGGTTGGATGAGCGTTTACAACTTTGTTATATCAGGACCCAAAAAGAATGTTAAATAGTGCTGGATACTATAAATGGCTGTCATATGCCTTTCTTCTCCATGAATGTTCTAAAGATTATTTTGGATTCTTTTGTCAATGGAAGAAGCCATTTTGTATATAGATTATCAGATCTGGATCTAATCCACAAAGGGAGAGGATATGGAAATGGAAAAGCTTCCAGGGATTATCAGCTCACCCCACTGCCTCTATTTACAGAGCACACCACTTCCCAGATGTTCCTGCTTTCCTATGGACCCACTGTTCCCGTTCCTCCACAATACACATGTCTCCTTCCCTTCCACTCCCAATTTTGCAAACTTGACTGGCATTATATATGCCTTTAAAAAAAAATAGTACCATACCTTGCAGCGCAGGGTCAGCATTCTGCTCAGGCCCATGTAGACCACCTTGCACATGTTATACTTCTGTTGCAGTACCATTCTGTGCAACATCTCACCAAGCCAAGAGAAGATGGTGAAGTCCTCTTACCCATCCTACCTGCTGATCTGCTTGCTATCAGTTAGCCAACCACTCTCTGCACAGTGCACCTTCACAACTGCCAAGTCCTGAGCCCAGAGAGCAAAAAATTCCACAGCCATCAGGCCTGCAGAAAGACAAGAACTTGGACCCACTCTGGGTGAACAAGCTGGCTGCCAGCTTGTCCAGGAGGAATAGGATTGACTTCTCGCAGTGACTCAGCTTTGGGTGGCAAGCCATGAAAGGTTGTGGTTCCTCTCATACTTGTTCATGATCATGCAGAGGTCACAACCCACAGTTTGAGAACTTTTGCCTCACTGTAAGTTCCCTAGCACTGGTGCAAGTGAAAGGAATGGCGTGGCACACTAGAATGAAGTAAGTAGTGTTGTTCCCTCATCAATGGTTAAGTATCACGGTTTAGCAGTCTGTAGGACTCAGTTGCTTTTCCAATTGTTGGAGCCTGACAATATGCAGATTGACATACATTTCTATCAGTTTCTCCTGATCGAGTAATTGTGCTGATCAAAATGCAGATCAGGCATGTATTTCTGATGCTTCAAATTATATAAAACAACTATTGCAATTTGCAATGCTGCCGATAGAGCTATCTTTAAAAATGTAAATTGTTTGATTTTTAAGATACTTTTCCTTTGGAATTGAGATCAAGGGCACATTTCTCGCTGTCTTCAGTTAGTCCAAGGTGAGTCTCCTACAATTACATTAATAAAAATATACAAAATGAATTGCCTTTTTCTTAAAAGCTAGGATGGAAATAGGTCAGTTGTCAGTAGATATGACAAAGTATCTCGCTCTCTCCTCTACTTTTTTCTTCTTTTTCTGTGAAAAATAAGCCCTGAACATATTTTACACCAGTTTGCAACACAGCTGAGTGAACCACTTAAAACATAAGGTCTTTCTGTGGAGTGGGCATCCTGAATTTTAAAACAGGAACAGCATTAAACACAAACTGTATGCAAGACCCAAACTGTACTTTCTGTTTGGCAGACAGAGTTTTAAGTGGCAAAGTGAATATATTTTACCATGAACCAAAGGGCCATGGATTTTTCTTTTGAGGAGATCTAAATAAATTTAGAGCAACTTATTACAGGGGGAAAGAGATGGAGGTTTCCAGTTTAAGCTAACAGGGGTCTCTCTGTGAAGTGTTGCATAAATAATAACAAGGGGGAGGGCTCTGTTCACTGTTGCCATGGAGACCTTTGTGCCTGACTGGATTTTATTATTTTCTTCTTGAAGACTGCAGCCACTTTGTCGTGGAGTATATTTTATATCCTTTTTGCCCTGTATATATATATTTTTTTGCCCATGCTTGCATGCTCAGAAGCTGAAGAGGAGAATTGCTGACCTGTATTATTTGGATAGTCAAAATGGTTGATGGCATTCATGATTTAAAATCATATACTTTTACTTTTATATGTGATAAAAGAAAAGAAATGACTCGACCTGCTTGAAGTACAGCTTGGGGAGAACTCACCCTTCAGCACTGTTGGCCATATTTGTTTGCATAAACCGCTGGGAATTTAATTTGATTTTCTGGAACTGATCAAGAAATACCAGTTTGCAAAGTGAGCAAAAAAGGTAAAGAAAAAAAATCCTATAGGTACAGGCAGTAGCTTATTTATAATTTTGTCACTGAAGTTTAGTTTTCCTGAAAGGTATACTGCTATAATTTGTTTAAGACAGATCAGCCAGTTCAAATGACTTAAGGTTCTGAATTTTTTCTAAAATTAAGATCTTAATATCCAGGCAAAATTTACTTAATGCATTGCTGTTCTTTTTAAACTTATCAAGAGTTTGAAGCACCACTAAAAAGCTGTGTGTTATTTTTCCCTCTATTCATTAATACACCATGAAACTGTGAGTGTTAGGACTACAAAGGACTAAAATATATAAAAGTTACATTTTAACTTATTCTTAAATCATAATTATTTTGCCATTCCAGCAATATTTATTTACTGGTGTCTTTCAGTTAGTTTCAAACATGTTAAGGAAATAAATAATCCTAGAAAAAGTACATTTTAATCAATATGTATAAAAATCTATGGCTCATAAAATATACTTTTTCCTTTCTTTGATAACATTTTACCTATGGCAGGTATAACTTGGTTGCTTTGCCATAGAACTATGAATTTTGTTCCTTTGTAATAAATGTCTTCCTAATTTTTATGTTGTCTGTTATGTAGAAGTAAAATATACACCTTCTGCTATCCGACAGAAACTCTAAATATAGTTCCTTAAGAGGTTAGCATTTGGAGAATATAACTATTATGCAATACGATGGGAAGGTTAAAGATCACAGTATATGATTTTAATGATTTGGATGAACTGCTGTGAAATGTAAAAGCCAAGAAAGACTATGAGTGACTGGTCAGCAAATTCAGTAAATGAACTAATGCTAATAAGTGGATATGCCTAAAACACTGATTGCTACCTTTCTTTTCAAATTGTATGTACCAGATCTCTGAAATACATGTTTTAAAGGAAAAAAAAAAGAAAGATACTTAGTTTAGTGGCTTCCCCCTGGCTTTCAGTGCAAAGCAGTTAACAAAGCTGCATTATACTTCCTGAAATTCTTGGTTATTCAGCAAAGAAAACTTATTAAACTATGCTAGTGCCCTTCAGAAAATTAAATATATTGAAAACATATTGAATTCTTGAATTAATTTATAGTTTTTAATATATTGCTATCTTTGCTTATGGGAGAATAAAATAATTCCAGAAATTATGCTGAAACTATGGCTTTTCCTTGATTGAAAACTATTTCATTGATATATATTTATTTTATTTATTTTTATTTATTATTAAATTTGTATGCTGCCCATCTCCCCCCATATTTCCTGCATATTACGTATATGCAGGAAAAAAAACCGAGATAATTTGACCCTCGGTAAAAATGAAATGTAATAAAATAATATTTTTAATATCCTCATGACTGATAAGTATGTGGCTTCTTCTTCTTTGCTTAATCCTATGCTAAGTGTATTATTTGCATTCAACATTGTACATTAAAAACTCATGTTAAAATTTTCTATTCTTAAAATACAATAAAGTGGCATTAACCATAATGTAACTGGAAAATCTCTTTATCTGTGGAAAATCCAATTGAAATTATTAAGCAGTTCATATTTTAGATGAGTTTTCCTAGTCAGGCCAAGCTTTGTTAAAATCTCTTTAGGATCTATAGATTAATTTTGCCTTCCTAAGACTATATTTGACTGGTATTAATGAAGATGATCAACTAATTTCATGTTCCTCATCTATTGAATGAAAACTTCAAAGGCTGTTTACGCAAGGCAAAAAGTTGCTTAACTTATAGCATGTTATAATGTTTGCCTTGTTTTATTAGAATGAACACTGATATTAGTAGAATTGATTGGAGTGGATTCTGAAATGGTAACCTGAAGTACCCCTTTAAAAGAATTATAGTCATGCTGCTAACAGCATATACTGCCACTGCTTTACCATTGTTCTCTATTAAGCTAATCATTGCTAACATTATTGTATTCTAAATTATTTTCATTTCCTGCATATTAATAACTCCCTCGTTATTTATTTCCTCCTCTATAATGTGACTGTGAAATAACTTGGGATGACATTTTATCTCAGCTGTAGAGGCACCCATGCATGAATCCCTTATCAGCAGATAAAAATAAGGAGCTAAGATGCGTCTGGAATCTGTCAGAGCCATTTTTTTTAATGAAAGGAAAAGTTTGAACAGCCTTTTCCTGGTGTTTCTTTTGGATTTGCAACATCTTTACAGTAATGTGTCATGCAGTATGGTCCAGTGGCTTCTGTGCAATAAAATTCAGTCTTCCTATGTGCCTGGCTTAGAGAAAATATATAGTGATAAAGGATTATTTGGGGTGCTTATGGCCCCATTTATATGAGTAGAATAACACATCCTCAGTGATATGGTCTTCTACTAACTTAAGGTAATATAAAACTGTATCTTTATATCATAAAGATAACCTGGGTTCAATAATCCATGCTATAATGATCCTTTCTACATTTCTGCTCTGTATTTTGAATAAGACTACTCTTCATGATAGTCGAGAAACTTTGATGACTACAAAATTATTTATTAATATAAGGATATTAAATAGATCCAGGTGGTAGGACCATATTATATTAACATTATACCAATTTAAATGGCTGCCAGTTATTTCTGTGCTAATTTCTTTTCCTTTTTGGGTGAAGAATTTTTTTTATTAAATTTTTTTAAGGAAGAATACGAACAAAAGGAAATAAAAGACATGTAAAAGGAATAAAAGGGTAGAATACAAATTATGGAATCCAAATAAGTATCAGTATCAATGTATTATTACTTATGAAATAATAAAATATATCACTTGGGATGTGGTACAAATCCATATTATAAATAATCCAGGAATGGCTTTGAATTAGAATTGAATTTTATATCAGATTTCATTTTTAGATGCATGCTTATTCTGCATTTTAGAGCATACTCCCACACCATGGTTAGCCGTTCTTCCAAGGAAAGAATCAGACATCTTTCCACTGTGACATATAATCCTTGCAGCAGGTAGTATATATAAGACTACTGTAGTTCAATATACTTTGAAGGAATATGCGGTTCAGTAAAAATTGCTAAATATATCTCAGGTTGCAATGGGAATTTTCTTTCAAAATTTATTCCATTCTAATATGAACCATGTTCCAAAATTACTGTCTTTTACAGCATTGCCACTACATATGAAATATATATGATTTTTTTAGAAATGAGTTGTACGTTTTAGCAATCAAAACTGGAGTAATATACCTATAATAAAACATATCAATTATCTCTGAATATAATAAATCTAATATTCTTCCGTTGACATTCCCAAGTCTACATCCTTTAAATCATACAATCTATGACCTGTTCAGATTCTGAGTAGTAGTTCACAGTTCATAAATTAAGCCCACAAATATTCACAGTTGTGTATTATAATATTTTCAAATTCAGTCAAGTTTTTCAAAATTCCCCCTTGCTTGATGCTGTGCCACTTACTTGAATGTACTGAAACCAGTCAGGTGGACTAAGCCATTGTGAGATAGGAGTCTCAAGAGATTTTATCTTTGTCCTGTTGACAATTAAATCTTGCAATCTAAACAACTTTCCACTGAACAAATTTCTTGGTATCTTCCTCTAATTTGTTGTAAGGCTATCTTCTCTTTCTTCAACTCCCAAAGAAGAAATTAACAGCAAAATGTCTTGCTTTAAAACATGGTGAGTTCAAAGAAATTAAAGATTCAATGAGTAGTTGTATTTCAAGTATCTGTTGATACAATTATAGCTCAAAGCTATGTAACAGAAAGCAGGACCTTCCAATCAGGTAATAGCAAACAGCTTCTGAAACTATATAGTAACTTTAAAGAAAGCCAATCAGACGTTACAAGTCAAGTTTATGTATTTGGAAGTACAACTGCACAGAAGCAACTTACAATTTTTAGGATTGTTGAAGATAAAGAAAAGAGACCACCTTTTGCCTTTATCAAGACTTTATTGTGTGAGAAATTGATTTGTCAATGGACTCTCAATTAGAAATTGAAATATTTCTGTGGGTATTCCATCAGTTCCTGTAGATTTCTTACTTGGTAATGACCAGAGTGCTGATCTAACTTAATCTTTTAGTATTAGAGGTTCTAGAAAGTAGGGAATATCTTCTAAGGTATCTTGGATGTTGATGTCTCTACAGTATTTCAATATTTCTCTGCTCTTATTGCATACGCAGAATGCCACCCAGCGGCCCTATTTAAGATCACCCAACCCTTCTTGGGAAAGAAGGACCCAGTGGCCCATTTACAGGACCACACAGAGGAGTTTTCTGGGCATCTGGAGGATAAAATCACTGGGATCCAGTCCCAGTTGGATATCAAGCGTGAGGCATGGTCTATAGAGATGCACAGGGTACAGACTTACCCAGTTTGATCCTGTTGAACCCAAGGAAGTGGACAGGGTCCTCCAGACGGTCAATGCCACCACTTGTCAACTAGATCCATGCCCCTCCTGGCTGATTAAGGCTGCCCGGGAAGTGACATGTAGGTGGGTCCAGGCAATGGTGAATTTGTCCTTGAGGGAGGGAGTGTTCCTAGCTGCCATTAAAGAGGTGCATCCCCTCCTCAAGAAACCATCACTGGATCCCACCATATTGGACAGTTTTTGTCCAGTCTCCCACCTCCCCTTTTTAGAGAAGGTGGTTGAGAAGGTGGTGGTGTTGCAGCTCCAGAGGATTCTGGAGGAAACGGATTATCTGGACCCTTTTCACTCAGGTTCCAGGCCTGGATATAGGACAGAAGCTGCACTGGTCACACTCATGGATGATCTCTGGCAGGAGCAGGATGGGGGTAGTGCATCCATCCTTGTTCTTCTTGACCTCTCAGTGGCTTTCAATACCATCAACCATGGTATCCTTTTGGGTCGACTTAGGGAGTTGGGAGTGGGTGGCACAGTTTTGTGCTGGTTCTCTTCCTTCCTCTAAGGTTGATCCCAATCAGTATTGATTGGGAGTAAGACGTCCAGCCCACTGCCCCTCCATTGTGGGATGCAGCAGGGTTCGGTACTCTCGCCACTCCTTTTTAACATGTACATGAAACCACTGGGTGAGATCATCCGACACCGTGGGATGAGGTATCATCAATATGTAGATGATACCCAGTTATACATCTCCATCCCAGGTGACTTGAGTGATGCCATGACCACCCTTTTGTGGTGCCTGGAGATGGTACATATAGCACCTTTACTGCGAGAGCTGCATTGGATCCTGGTTTGCTTCTGGGTCCAATTCAAGGCGTTGGTTATTTCCTTTAAAGCCCTATATGGCATGGGTCCAGGTTACCCGAGGGACTGTCTCACTCCCATCACATCGACCCACCCCACCCGGTCAGGCAGAGAAGGCTTGTTAGAGACCCCATCAGCAAGAGAAGTCAATTGGCAGGGCCCAGGAGGAGAGCCTTCTCTGCCGTTGCCCCCACCCTCTGGAATATTCTCCCCCTAGCAGTGCAGCGGGCCCCTACCCTCCTGGCTTTCCAGAAAGAACTGAAGACCTGGTTCTGCCAGCTTGCATGGGGCAAGAAGGGCTTTAACCAACCCTGGGGGTGGTTGGTGCTCTGATGACATTCCCCAAACCTAATAATTTCTAGCTACCATCACTTCTTGGAAGATATTTATTATTTATTTAGGAAGTAATTGTTATATTGTATTTTTAATTAATATTTAACTTTTCTGCAAACCACCCAGAGTCATTTTCTAATGAGATCAGCAGTGACAAATTTGATATACTGTATAAATAAAAGAATAAAAAATGAACACTTCTTCCATCTTTGTTTGAATCAGTTATTATCTGTCCTTTGGTGTCCTTTAGTATACCAATTTGAGGTTGGAATTTCCTTCTGAGTTCAGAGATCTTTTGGGAGACTTTCCTTGTGTTTTCCATGTCTCTTTCCATCTTCAATGTCTTTACAGATGTTGTTGTAATAGTACTTCTTGTCTTTTCTAGCTGCTCTCTGAAACTCTGTTAAATTCTTTCCTAAAATGTTTGTCTTTCTTTCCTTTAACTTTTCTTCATGGCAATTTCCATGGTTTGTTCTGACATCCAGTTTGCATTCTTCTATTTTGGCATTTTGGCAATCTCTTTTCTCATTCATGCTTATGTTTATTCCACATTTCCTCTGGTGCTCTATCAATGAGGTTCAGGACTTGAAAGAATTTATATATATATATATATATATATATATATATATATATATATATATATATAAAAATTTATTTGTATGCTGTCCACTCCCAAAAATATCTAAGCAGCTAACAATCTCATCTTTAAATGAAACATTGATTTAAATAGATAAAGAAAAATTTAAAAAAGCAAACAAGGAAAAAAGTAAAGCTAGAAAATTATAGAAATTGTGAACTCATAACCTCATTTGCAAGGATATCCTCCTCCTGTGATAGATGGAACAGGTGGATCTTAACTGTTTTCTAAAGCCTAGGAGGGATGGGCCAATCAAATCTTCATGGGAATAAAAGTCTAAAGTGTGGAAGTGGCTGTTGAGAAAGTCTGTTTCCAATGTCCTGTTGGATGGCAATTGCAAAGGGACAGGATCTGGAGGGAATTTAGATCTGGTCAGTTGGGCAGCTGAATATGGAGAAGGTGGTCCCTCAGATAACCATGTCCAGAGCCATGTAGGAGTTTAAAGATGACAACTAGCATCTTGAATCACACCCAGAAGACAACCAGCAGCCAGTGCAGCACCCTAAGCAGTGGATTCACTTGGGTATGCCAGGATACAATCATCACTGCCTGAGAGCTGCATTCTGTACCAACTGTAGCTTCTAAATGTTTTTCATCGATAGCCCCATAAGGAGTACGTTACCAAAATCTAAGCAGGAGGACATGCTTAGCAGGACATGAATGACTGTGAGAAGGGCTTCATGGTCTACAAAGAATCCCTACAGTTTTGGGTCAGACCCCTAAGGAGGCTTCCCTGGGTCAGTGACAGGATTATGGTGTCATCAGCATAGAGTAGGATGTATGTACATTTATCAGCCAATTCTAGGACACACAGTTCTAACTTCGGTAAAAGATTAATGATGAGGTTTATTTAATTATGAGATAGGGGGCCAGAACACATCCTTGTCTCACCTTTTTGTTGTTATCAATGAATTCAACAACTGTCTGATACAGTAATATCTGAATCTAAAAATAGTTTTTTCATATAACTAATATATTAATAGCAACAGGAATCTATCAGTAGTTGGGTTTTTATTCTTGTCCCATGAGAGAGAGAAGATCCAGATAAAATTGAAAGCTGCTCTGAAGTCCACAAAAGCTACATACAGTTGCAAATTGATGCCGCAAGTATATTTGCCTGGTAGAAGCTGCAGATTCAAATACTGATCTATTGAGGATCATTCCTCCCTAAGACCCACTTGCTCATCTTGTCAATTATTGTTTTTACTAGCTAGTCACAAAGCTTTCAGCTTAGATGGTTCACGTATAATTTACTAATTGTATTGATAAGGTCATTGGTTACTGAATGACCAATACACACTAATAAGCAAACTACTTATTCTATACCATGCTAGCATTTTTCTTAGTAATAAATAACTGTTAACTTTGAATAGGAGTATCATATATCTGTATTACCTTGCCCTCATCTACACACAAGGCTGCATATCCCTTTATAACTGCAGTATATAAGTTATTATTTTGTGTGGAATTACAGTGTTTTGTTACTTCTTCACTAACCCACCTCTTCCATTTTACCCTCAGAAATCCAGATTAACAATAAGATCAGGGAAAAGTCTCAGAAGGCTTTCTGAAATGGCATCAGAAGGTTGCAGTTAAAAAATAGAAACTGATGATTTTTCTGTGGTCTAGCTAAAACTTGTACTCAAATGATTTTAGAAACCAAACTGTGTGAAATCATAAAATAAGCTATGTTTGTAAGTTTACATTACCTGAGCAAAATGTAAATTGGTCATCTTGTATAACACCGTTCAGGAGTGAACACCATTTAGGATAAAAAGACCATGTCTTTGTGTCATTAGGGCCAAACATAGCACTGCTATATTACAATAAGTTTCTAGCAAATGAAAATAGATCTCCTATCAGATCCATTGGCCATTGATGGAAAGCATATATGTAAATCTACATCATTTGGGCGCATTCTTGCATTTAAATTGCCTTAAATTACTATATGAGCTAGTGGGAAAATTTCCATACTGCGCTTAATACAGTGGTACCTCGGGTTACGAATTTAATCCGTTCTGTGACTCTGATCGCAACTTGATTTGGTCGCACCGCGAGGCAAATTTTCCTATAAGGTTCAATGTAAATAAGGTTAATCCGTTCTGCCCTCCGAATTTGGTCGCGCCGCGAGGCAAATTTCCCCATAAGGTTCAATGTAAATATGGCTAATCCGCCCTCCAAATTTGGTCGCTCCGCGAGGCAAATTTCCCCATAAGGTTCAATGTAAATACAAACAGTTCTGAAACATATGCATTTTATTTTTAAACCACAAAAACATGAAAAAAAGTACGTACAGCGCAGTATGAAGAAGGAGAATGGGGTGGGGAGGCAGTTATTGTTTGGAGGGAGAGTCCTCTCTTCTTTGCCTCTTAGCTGCAGGCTCAGTTCTGGGGAAAAACCTGTCTAAAGTCAGTTGTTTTTTCCTGCGCTGCATAACCCTCCGGAAATGAGACACCATGTTATCGTTCATCATGTTCAACGCTCTGTTCGTTACAGTTATGTTGGGGTGGTGCTTCTCAAAGAAGTCCTGGCACTCATTCCATTTTGCCATAATGGATTTAATCTCGGCACTGCTCCCCTCCTCCCTGTCTTCCTCTTCCTCAGTGGAATGCTCCTCACCAAGCGCTTTCTGTTGCTTACTCTGGAGCTCAGCAAGTTCTTCCGTGGTCAGCTCCTCCTCATGGTCCTCAACAAGCTCCTCTACGTCTGCACCATCGACAACCAGACCCATGCTCTTGCCCATGGACACAATCTCCTCCACTACCTCTGCATCAGACCCTTCACGGTCACGTTCAGTGGCACATTCTGGCCACAGTTTCCTCCAGGCTGAGTTTAAGGTCCGGCAGGTGACATCTTGCCAGGCTTTGTCAATGAGGCCGATGCAGTGGAGGACATTGAAATGTTTCTTCCAAAACTCTGCCAGAGTCAAGGATGCTTCCTCAGTGACATTGAAACACCTGGTGAAGAGCGCCTTTGTGTAGAGCTTCTTAAAATTGCAGATCACTTGCTGGTCAATGGGCTGCAGGAGAGGTGTGTTGGGGGGGAGGAACTTGACCTTTATAAAGTCATACTCAGCGTCCATATCATCCACCAAGGATGGAGGGTGTGCCGGGGCATTGTCCATCAGAAGAAGGCACCTTTCAGGCAGCTGGTTGTCGGAAAGATATTTTTTAACGCTGGGTGCGAACACCTCGTGCAGCCATTCCATGAACAACTGCCTTGTGACCCACGCTCTCGCATTGGCCCTCCACATGACAGGCAGTCTGGCCTTGTTCACATTGTGTTCCCTGAACGCACAAGAGGTCTGGGAATGGTACACCAGTAGCAGCTTAATCTTCAGATTGCTGCTTGCGTTCACACACAGCAAAAGGGTCAATCTGTCCTTCATGGGCTTGTGCCCTGGCAGTGCCTTTTCCTCCTGCGTGATGTAGGTTCTGTTTGGCATCTTCTTCCAGAAGAGCCCCGTCTCGTCGCAGTTGAACACTTGCTGAGCAACGTATCCTTCCGCCTTCATGAAGCCCTCAAATTCTTCCTTGTAGGCTTCTGCAGCAGCCTTGTCAGAACTGGAAGCCTCTCCATGTCTTGCCACATTGTGGATGCCACTTCTCCTGTGGAATTTCTCAAACCAGCCTCTGCTGGCTTTAAATTCCTCACTTGCTGCGCTGGTAGAGGGGTTTTTCTGCAGTAAATCACTGTGCAGTTTCCTGGCTTTTTCACAGATCATAGCTTCACTAACCCTATCACCTGCCAGCTGTTTCTCATTCAGCCACACTAACAACAGCTTTTCCACCTCTTCCAGCACTTGTGTCCTCTTCCTCATTAACATCGTTACTCCTTTTGCCACATCAGCTTCTCTGATGGCATCTTTATTCTTCAAAATAGTCGAGATGGTCGACTTCGCCATCTTGTACTCCGCGGCCAGATCAGTCACACGAACACCACGATCGTGCTTTTCTATAATCTCCTTCTTCAGTTCAATTGTCACTTTTTTCTTCAAAGCCTTATTCTTGCCAAGCCCGCTCTGCATTTTCTTTGGAGCCATGCTGACAAGCACACCAAACACCTTCCAAACGCCACAAAACACACCACAAGCCTCACCGAACGTCTCCTTGCTACCGCGATCTCGCCCACAGGAAGCCGTGACCGCGTGGCAGCAGGGCAAATGGCCACGGATCCGGTTCGTAGCACGAGACGGAGGTCGCACGGCGAGGCAAATTTTTGGGGCCGGAGCTGGTCGTATCGCGAAAATTTCGTAAGGAGAGGCGTTCGTAACCCGAGGTACCACTGTACATCCTTCTACTTTCCTCCAAAGATTGTGTATATAGATGCAAAGGTGGTAAATGCAGACCAATACGAAACAACGTGTAGTGTTTTGTATTACATTGGAACTTAACAAAAGAATACTGGAAATGGATATTGTGCACTTTTATAAGAACCCACCAACACAAAAAAACTATATTATATACAGTCTCCTCATATAATTGAACAAGGTTTTTATTGCTAGGAGCCCCAATTGGAAAACTATTTAGAAAGTTGGACTGCGTATACTAGTTTATATGCTTAATTTCATTATCAAGTGGCCAACTGAAATAATAATTTATTTATATAACAGGATATGCTGTATATGAAATAATAATTATATTTATTATATACTAACAAGAATATATTTTTATAGGCTTTTCCCCATCTTTTCCCTTCTCTTCCTTTTCCAAATGGTGTTTATGATAAAGAATTCAGTATAATAAGAAAGTACATACTCAACTTCTATGTAGTTATACTTTTATTTGTTAGTATATGCATCCACTAAGTAGAATTTTTCTTTTACTCATGGAAATATCAAGTCATCTAAGGAGTGGAAGGAATGCAAATCACCTAGAAGACATAGAATTGTATTTACCTTGAAGTACATAATTTCATAATGTTATTATTATAATTAATGAATAATAGTAAGAATAAATCATCATATATGTTAATCATTATATATATATTTGAAAATGCACAGTACAGATTTTTTTCCCCTTTTGGGAGACATATGGGGTGTCTTTCAATTATGCTACTTTTAAGAGTGAAATCTTTGTTTTGTTAACTTTTTAATAATATCTACATGAATTTTCCATAGCAACTTAATATTCTGATTAATTCTATGACTAGCTGAATATAAAAAGAGAATGGGAGTACAGTAATACAAGAGCCATATTTAGGCATTTCTTAAACACATGCTCTGTACTGCTTTATTAGGGTCCTGGATCATGCAGGAAGTATATTCACATTCCAGCAAATGCAAACACAACTTTCCTTCAGATTGTCCAGCTGAACACATAAAGGTCAGGAAGAGTAGAGGTGAGCTATATGCATGCCCTATTATTTCAAGCCCTTACATTTCCAGGTAAATGCCTGAAGATGGTAAACGGTACAGTACATTCATTAAATGTGAACAATCTGAGGTTCCGTTCTTAGAATACCTAGGTAGGACTAGGAAGGGCTGAATTGCTGCAGGCAGTCAGTGACCATATTCACATATAATGCTAAGGTTATCATATTAGAGCGTATTATAACTAAATCCAATTCTGACCGCAAATATTTTTTCCATCAGTAAACTAAAACCAAATGCCATAATGTATTGTCAGGTTACAAATTCCAGCTTCTTTCTGAATGGCTTGTTATCTCCCAGCCCAAAATTGTGGCTTATATTTAAAGTAAAAAATTGCATGAAAATTAATGTTACAAAAGCCTTGAAACATGGTGATAGTTTTTACACATTTAACTCATTTTTTTTCTTGCTGATTAGGACAAAAGTGGGAAATTAAAGATGGGAGAACAGCTTCTGAATTGTCCTGTTGCCAGCTCTTTTTCAGGTGGCTGGGGGGTGGGGGCAGGGTGGGATTGATACAAATATAGAGTGGCTTTTGATCATTTCTATTCTTTTTCTTTTTTTGAAAAAAATATTGAAAGAGTACTATGAAGGGTAAAAGAACATTATTTTCAAATAAGAAAAGGGAGAATTCATTATTAAAACTTTCCTACGTAAAGAGAAATATGGAGGCTGATCATCATCATATGGACTGGATATTAGGACCTGAACATTCTGAAAGGAAGCTTTCAGTTAACATTAGAGGGGACTTGAGATAGACACTATGGACTGGGGACTTTTCTAGCCTGTTTGGTCCAGCTTGTGAGACCTGGTTGTTCCATTTTTTTTTCCTGAGGGTTGTCTTGCTGGGTCCTGCCCTGAACCTGCTCACCCACTCCAGGTAGCCTGAGAGCTGTAGCACCTGGTCCTTCTATTTCATGCCGGAGGACACCTCACAATGGGAGGCCAGCGCACTGTGCAGCTTGGAATAATTGCACTTTTATCAGATTTCAAGACAGCTTTCAACTCTTTCATAATTGCATATGGGTGGGAGGGGAGAGAATAAGTACTGTAGCTGCTCTTCTGTGCTTGGGAGTGCGGGAGCAGGTTGACTTTGTTTAAAGAGATGTGTTTGTGTGCTTAAAGAAAGTATTGTAATTCCAAACAAGGGGGAGAGGAAGAAGGGGAGCTGGAACCAGTTGTTGCCTAATTTAGATAACAGTCCTGATTATAGGGACAATAGTTCATTTAAAGCAAACAAATATATCCTAATAACTGTCTCCCACAATCTTTGTTCCTCTTCTATTCGTTTTTGTTTTTTTTTTTTTTCCTGAAGAAAGTAGGCTAGTCATTTATTTTGTTTATTCTGGCTGTCTTCCCTTGGCTTCCTTCATCTACCCTTACCCTAAGCACTTCCTTTCTAAACAGCATCTTATGTTGCTGATTATCTACTTCGTGTAAAAAGACAATTTGCTAACTTCATTTTCATTTTAATTTTCCTCTGGTTCTGAAAAAACTGCTACATATCATAAGCTGCTCTTGCTGATACAAATTTTGTTACCTGTAGTTGTCCTCATTTTATTTAATGCAAATTGGTCAACCCAAAAAATTAGTTTTAAACAGTTTGACATTTGTGTGTTTGTTTTTATCCACATGTGATTTCCTGACCTTCCCTTAATTCCCTTGAACATAGCCCTTGTAATCTTAAATTGCCTGAAAAATTTCCTCCCAAATGAGAACAAACCAGATGCTAATCTAATAGTTTAAAGCATATTGCTCTTCTCTTAATCCAGGAAGACTTGGGTTGACTTACCTGTGCTCAGAAACAACATTTCCTACCCACTGGCTAATGCCATGGCTTAAAAAGATTGAAGAGGGAAATGGGGCATGGTAATTTTAATATCAAATAAAATGGAAGTAGTTCAGGGAAAGGAGAAGTCAGCTAATTTCTCAGTAGACCTGGTGGAGCAAATTTGCTTTGCATCTCTCCCTCTGCTCTAAGGAGTTGCAGTGTGTGCTATTAAGTGATCAGAAAATATCACTGATAAGATGAATACAGGTGACAAAATATAGAAATCTAAATGTTAAATGAATAAATCAGGCAAAGGAAGAAGAAATGGAATACATATAAAAAGAAATATATTACAAATCATTTTCCCCGTCTTCCCATTCTTGGTTTTCTGATAACTTTTTTTAATTGTTAGTATTTTCTGTGGGTGTATGAATAATGAATGGATCTGTGAAAAGCTAATTTGTTTCAATATTTTAGTAGAGAAAATAGTGTTTTGGGGAATTGTGGTGCTTTTTCTTTCACTACTTGGAAATTATTGTTCATACACTTTTTCATTGGCAATGAGCTGTGAAGTGGGAGAGGTGAGGCAGTAGCTTTGTTCTCTGCTCCGGTAACTGGCCTTATAGCCAATCCACTCGCTTGCTTTCTGCAGCAGAGAGATAAAAATAGAGCAAGGAAAAAATAAAAGTGCTGCTGTGAATGGCTGTGCAGATTGAATGCAAAAAAAAAAAAAAAAAAAAAACCTTAGAAAAGAGCCTTTTTTTAAGTTTGCAAAATTGCCATGAATGTTCTTATGCTTTTATCTTTTTGAAAGGAACCTATTGCCAGGCTGTATCAAATTTCATCACATTGTATCCCCTTCCCTAAAGAAATAAGACATTTTCTTGCAAAAGGGCTGTTGTTTAAATCTGCTTATATTATTTATTTTTTTAAAGTATTTCTTTCAATTTCAATTAAAAGAAGTGTTCCAGTGGACAGATGAAATATATACTTTATCTTACAAATAACTGTTTTGGCATTTTCACTGATCTGATGGCATGTTGTTTCAGAATGGTTTCCTTGTAAATAGCCATTAGATTTTATAGCATTTTGAGAAAGCTGTTGCTGATAACACTTTGCACAGCTTTAGATACCAAGAGATTAAAAAGCCAATCATTTAATTTTTAAACATCTGTTGTGAAGCTAAGTAGGACAATATTTTTAAAAAGACCTTAGTTTGCTTCAGTTGAAAACATCCCACTAATTGTTGAATAATCTGGAAATTGAGTTTTACTCTTTGACCAGTTTTGTTTGGTTCAGATCTTTTAAGTTATGTATAGGCAAATCTTTGACCAGTGAACATGTCTGGAATTTTATGACCATGTTGTGGCCATTCTCACAAAACAACTTCTGTGATGTTTGTGGTCATATACCAAGAATCAGTTTACCAGAAGGTAAACTACTGAGGCTGCTTTCTATCAACCATTCTTACCTCTTAGGATCCTCTCTGTTACTCTTAGCTCACCTAATAAGAAGTATGTCTTTTATTAATATACTTCCAAAAATGGTATTGGGTTGCCGTAAACCATTTTTACTACCTGAGAATGACTTTGAGCCCCATATTGGGCCCAGAGGCATTAGTAGAAATAAAGAAAATGTTAGAAGCTGGCTTATTGCTTTTTGTACATCAGCTTTATAGTACGTCAGCTTCTTAGGGCAAGAAACCTGATGGACACTCTGGATGGTATCCTCAGGAACCAGATGTAAGGCTTTTTTTTCCTTGGTGCAGAAGTGCTAATAGTTTTCAGCAGAATGCGTGCAGGTATTGAGAGCCAAACCTGAAGTTATGGTTGTAAAGTTCACTGCATTCAGCACTGGAAATAACCCTCAGGAGACATGGACTCGAACAAAAGCTAGTTTACTCAGGCGTAATGCGTAGCAGTTACAAACAAAACCAGGATTGGCTTGGCGCAGTTTCTTACAGTGTTTTATAGGGGTCCCCCCTTGACCCGTAGTACCCCTGGGTTCCGCTCCTGCCCTTTCCCAGGTCACCCCTCTGATTGCCATGATCTCCCTCCCTTCTCCTTAATGGCAGATTCAGTCAGGTTTCATTGTCCTCATGATCGTCTTTTGTCCATGTTGTCGGTGTGATCATGGGGCTTTTCTCATGTGGATGAAATGGGGTTTCTCAAGTCGTGTTCCAGCTGGTCGCTGATTGCCTCCGGATCGCTGTATTCCTGAAGTATTGTAATCGGCGTTGCCCGGGGCATCTGGGGAGCCGCCTGCGCTACAGTGTTGCCAGTTTCAGTTTACTCTTGGCCATGAGTTAATTGCTGCCACCTGCTGGCAATTAGCTTGTGGTTTGCCTTGTTTCCCTTCCCTGACCACCTATGCCTGAGGCGGTGAAATTGACTAGCAGTGGTGAAACTGAACAGTGGCGCTGGCTGAATCTGACAGTGGTGGGAATTCTATGACTTGAATTCCCCTACTTTGCCCTTCTTACAAAGTATTCAGATGATTTGCTCACAAAATGCAGAACACACAAATATTTGTACCTCTTATTTTTTCTATTGTGGCTAATAGTTTCAGGATGGGGTGATTAAATTGAGACACTGGCATGACAACAAAATTAGGCTCTCATTGCACTTCTGGCCAGACCTTTCTCCCTCTGTAGATCAATCCAGCCATTTGCCTGAGAATGCAGAGATCTCAAAATGCAGAGAGAAATGCACATGCAGCCATCCCCTACAGTTATTCAGCCTCTATGTGTTCAGGATGGAGGTTTGGAAGGGAATGGTATTCGTATGGCCTGAAAGAGAACACAGTTCTCCAGGTTGACAAAGGAGTGAGAAGGTGGTATACTCTCCCCTTATTTATTTAATCTATGTGCTGAATATATATTGAGGGAAGCTGGATTGGAAGGAGATGAGCATGGTTTTAAAACTGGAGGAAAAAATATCAATATCCTGTGCTATGCTGATGACACTATTCTGATAGAAGGAAATTCAAAAGATCTGCAAGGTCTAATAATGAAAATCACAGAACTCAGTGAAAAATAGGTCTAAGATTAATATAAAGAGGACAGTAACTGGCCTTAAAATTGGCAGTGAATGTATGGAAGTGGTGGATAGTTTCTGCCTTTTGGGATCAACCATCAACAGGAAAGGAACCAGCAGTCCAAAAATATGCTGTAGATTAGATCAGTATTTTTTAAACTTGCCAACTTTTAAGATATATGGACTTCAGTTCCCAGAATCCCCCAGCCATCATGGGTGGGAGTTGAAGTCCACACATCTTAAGGTTGCCAAATTTGAAAAACACTGGATTAGAACTTAGCAGAGCAGCCATGAAGTCCTTGGAAAAGGTACTCAGATGTCATGATTAGAAGTATCAGGATCATGGAAGCAATAGTTTTCTCTGTGACATTCTATGGAGGTAAAAGTTGGAATTTGAAGGAGCAGAATAGAAAGAGTACTGACACTTTTGAACGTTGGTATTGGAAAAACTATTGGGGATACCATGGATAGCCAAGAAACAAACAAATGGGATCACACAATAAATCAATTAAGAATTCTCACTCAAAGTGGAAATGGGCAATGTTAAATTACCATATTTGGGCATGTTACACGAAGACCCCGCTCTCTTGAGAAGTCTAAGAAAAGTGGAAGGAAAGAGAAGGACCAGCAGCAAAGTGGAGAGATTCAGTTACAGTAGCAATGGGTGCACCATTAGAAGATCTGAAGGGCTATGTTGGGAGATCATCTTGGAGAAGTTGTATCTATGTGGTTATAGATCATCTTGGAAAAGTTATATCTATGTGGTTACTAGGAATTAACACCACCCTGATGGCACATAATCGGTCAATCAATCTTATTTGGGGTCTTGCTAAATGGACCCACTCTCTAAAACTTTATCCACCTTCTGATGTTACAGAGTTCATATAAGAATTCCTTATACTTAATGTTATTAGTAAAAACACGATCATTACACAATTATTTTATTTGTTTAGAACAAAGGCCAAAAAAAAAAAATCCAGCAGACTTTTTGGAAACAATACCTGGAATCATAGCAATCTCTATTAGGCTGTTCTCACTCTTTGACTTGAGAGTGTCTTCCATATTATTCATTCATTCATTCATTCATTTATTATTAAATTTGTATGCCGCCCATCTCCCCCCAGCGGGTGACTATAAACTCTTGCTTACTGTGAAATGGCTGGTAATAGGGAACTGCCAACATGATTCTGGCCCAAATACAATGTGATAGTGTCTGTGTGTGAACAGAATAGATCCCAGCAGGTTACGTGCATGTGGTACAGGGGTAACTTTCAACATCACAGCCCTAGGAACACATTTTATGTCTGTTATATTAGTTAGTAAACTAATATATTGCAATCTGGGGGCTGGAGGGTGGGTAAGAAAGAATTACAGCATGTTGTCCATAGACAGTCCTGTACCTCTCTTCAGTTTGTATAAAAGTTAATGAAGGAAAGCATAATCATTAATACTTCCAATTCTATATCATAACATTAAGTTGTAATACTTCTTCCAATACAGCTATTAACTCAAAAATGTTGAACTGGTGACATTAATTAATTGTGTAATGGTTGCACCAAGACATATCAGTTATAACAAAATTGAAAATAAAGATATATAAATTATATAAATAAAACAAGAAAATAGATTTGATCTGATGCCTAAAGCTTTTAAAACCAAAGTGCCAGCATTTCATCAAGTATATCATTACAAAGAACTCCTTAACAATATCTCAATACAGACTTTTAAAATAACTGGAATTACTGTTGCTTCATAGCTGAAATTATCTCTTTTTGTGACTTTTCTTAGCATATCTGCAAGTGTGCCATAGAAAAATTAAATTTTCTTTGGAAAAGAAATATGATTTTAAAAAATTAAAAAGCAAAGAAGGATTATTTGCCTCTGCTTAACACATTTCCCCTGTTATAAAAGGAGAGATAACCAGTTGCCACTGGAATTATCTTACATTTCCATATTTACTTTGAGTAGAAGGCCTGTAATAGAATAGGCTTTGTTTCCCCTCCCACATATACCTAATTTTTGTTTGATTCAATTCTGTTATCAAAAGTAAGAATCTGTCAAACGTTTTACCAAATTTACACAGGATTTTAATAGAAATTTAAAGGACATGAACCTATACAGCATTTTATCATTCTCGGATCCAAGAATATTACTATGTGACACTCTTTATTCCCCTACCACCCTTTAAAAGAACCATGGATGTATCATTACTCCTTGAAGTTTTATTCATTATCTATTGGATTTTTGTGGTTGGGGAACAAACCTAATTTTATCTGCCTTCATGTATGGTATGTATGTAGTCCATAAACAGATTCTCTTCTGCACTAGAGGTTGGTTCTGATTTGCTGACTGTAATTTTGTAATCCTGTATGACATAGAAATAGGAATTGCTGGATCTTAAATATCTGCAACACGCAGAAGTCTTAGAAATGTTCTCTGTTGCTTCTTCACACTGTGCAAGTAGATAAACAATATAGAAGAACTCTGAAAGAGATGGAAACATTAAATTGCCACTAGACTTAGGGATTTACATAAAATCCATATTTCCATGGCTTATTAGGGCTACCATTTCTGACCGCAAAAATTCAGATGACCAATAGATGTCAGTGAAAATTTCTGTATCATAATGCTGTCATCTAGTGATTGCACAGATTTTGGCAGCTCAGATACTGTGGTTCTAAGTTTTAGGAATACTCTTACAACAAGAACCTGTTGATTTCTGAAGCAGCAGTCATTCTGAACTCTGCAACTGGGAAATTACAGCAAAGTGTATAAGCCCTTTTTGTGACTGATCTTTCCTTTTCTTAATTGTTCTAACTGTACTGTTGTACTGTTGTGATTTTTAATTACACATGACACACTATTCACTTGAAAAGTTTGATGTTCATATTCTATTACTTGGGGACTATAACTATCTAGATTTTTTTATTGTAACTTATATAAGAGAATATTTGTCCAAAGAGTAGAAAGTTGCAAGATTTATGTTACTTGTAAAATATGGTATTGTTTTGGCAAGACAGAGACTTCCCAAAGTCCTGAATAATAGAAGTGCAGTGTCAAAGCATCTGGTTTGTTTAATATACAGTGATGCAGTTAACCTAACTGTTAAATAGTACCCTTACAGCTAAAAAAGGAGAGGGTTAGGGATTTTGGGGTGTTGTAGTATATACAAATAGCAGGACAAACATTTTAAATTAAAGATTGGCAAATCTTTTAGATTAAAAGATTAGCAGTGTAATTTCACAGTGTCCCAAGCAGCATTCTCCATTTAAAAATCAAGTTGAAAATGTTAATTTAAAAACTAAATGGCTGAAAAATCATGAAGTTTGGGCAATACCACTGCCAAGATCTCAGGAGATTTTGACATTCTTGTGCCAAATCTTGTTTAGAACTCATATGGGCATTCCAACATCTAAAGTCTTTTCAGCTATATTTAATGTTAGAATTCATTTTTATTTAATTAATTAACGAAAGTAGTGGTTAGTGAAAGCATTGGTTTCATTTAATAATGTAATTTCATAAGTAAATTCATAAATTTTAAACAATTATTTAACAAATAATTTTAATTTAATTTGGGTGTTGGTTGTGATTTTGTATAAGTGTGCTACTAATGTTCTGCTCCACAAAGTTCTTTATTGCTGATACAGAATGCCAAGTTGATTTAAGTAGGGCTTCTAATTTGTTTCACTAATAATCACAGATTTACAGTAAAACTGGCAAGCTTACTTTATGCAGCTAGAAGTCCTAAAATATACAGTAGAAGGGCCTTTCAGGTGTTATGGAGGGAAGATACAAAAAGATCCCATACGTGGAATGTCTATGATTCTGAGATTCTGGATGTTTTCAGTCTACTGAATACATACTTGTTCAGTGCTCATTCTATAGAGGTTTTCAAAGCACACTCTTATCTCCCCATTACTTTCAGTGACATCAGGTTCCACAGCTGAACCTTATGTTCTCTAATTACTTTTGAATTGTAATCGCTTCATAACACATAAGGTTGCCATGTTTTGTACTGCAGTGTATAAAATTCACCAGGAACTGATAGACAGTAAGAGCTATAACATCAGTGCAAAACTATACCGTGTACTTGCATAACGATTGATAAAAATCACAAAATATAAAGACCTGCAAATAGAAGTAGAACGACTATGGCAAAAGAAAGCAAAGGTAGTACCAATAGTTATAGGCATCTTGGGTGCAGTCCCAAAACATCTGGAGCAAACACCATCGGCATTGACAAAATCGTCATCAGTCAATTGCAAAAGGCAGCTTTACTTGGAACAGCTTATATCCAGCAACGATACCTTTAACACCATCAAACAACAATATCTACGTAGCCCATGTCCTTGGGAAGGACTCAATAGGTGGATAAAAATGCCAAATCCAGTCTAAACATCTGGCTGATTGTGTGACCAATAATAAATTATTAAATGTGTATGCCCTCCAACTCTCAATAACTCACAACAGCCAACCCAAGAAATTACAGTAAAATCAAGAGAAGATAAAAGATGGCAAGTGCAACAGACCAGATGAAATGAAATGAGGGGTCTCACTCTCCCTTGCCAAAGATCTGGGTGAAGAGCCCTTCATGTCTCTTCTAAATAACAGCAGATTGGGAACCATCCAGATCTCTTCTAGAGGGCAGGCACTGGTGCAGAGAAGGCATGCTTCCAGGGTCCCGATAGATGACAAATTTTTTATGGCAGGAGGCACCAACCACTTCTTCAGAGAGGCTGACACTATGGCCTGGACCAAACCGCGGATCACCTTCCTGGCTGCTTTTATGATCCAGGGGCCCAGATCCAGTAAACAGGTGGCCAGGCTGACATCACTGAGAACCCTGTCCACTTCCTCAGGAATCATCTCTAGTTTTTAAGCCTTTTAGTTTAGTTTTTAATTGAATTTCATTTTATATGTTAA
The DNA here is from genome assembly GCA_030867105.1 of Liasis olivaceus. Lineage (NCBI taxonomy): Eukaryota > Metazoa > Chordata > Lepidosauria > Squamata > Pythonidae > Liasis > Liasis olivaceus. Next base: position 84,696,988 of record CM061350.1, read on the forward strand.
CAGTTATACCATACGGTTTTACGCTATACTATATTATATTAAACATAGCCATAGTATTAACATTAATTATAATTTAAACATATAGATTTTAGTGGTATAGGATTTTATACTCTGTGATAGTAATCTAATTTTTAGTTATTTTAATTATAATTCACACTGGAATGATTGTAAATTTTATAGTTGTAATGTTCCTTTAGGCTAGCTTATTACTAAAAACATAATTTAATTTGATTTATAGTGTGATTTTGGTATGGGAGTTATTCCATTCCAAATGGCAGCTAAATTAATCTGAAGCATTGCATAAATGAAAACTAAAATAAGCACTGCCTAAACAAATGTGTGATTTCTGTACTGGTCACCTGGAGTTGCAAAAATAAAGTTACAATATTTTAGATCAGAGGTACACAACTTTGGGGACAAAGGCTGTGCCCAATCTTTGTGTAGTGTGCCAAAGACTTAATTGTAAATAGTGGATGGGACCAGAACAAAAAAGTGAACTGAACCATGTCAAAAATTAAATGTGATTTATTTTAAATTAAAATCATGATTAGATTTAACTAATGAAGGTTAATATGATGATTGCCCATGTATTTAATAATTTTCCCTTATTGTCACATTAAATATTATAATCTAGTGGCAACTTTTGGAGGGCTTTGGAAGCTATACCTAAGGCTAAGGGGAAGTTCATGATGTTTTGAGCTGTAAATTATGTTCCTCCCTATTTTAGCACTGTTCTGATCTCTACTTTAGCCTTCAAAGTAGAAAAGTGCTTCATATTTATGGGAGTTGTAGACTAGTACATCCATAAAGCACCCAATGAATAAGCCACTATACTTCAGAGACTACCTTTGAATGATACATAGATTCATACATGAAATAAATATCTTTTTCTGGTAATGATGCCTGCAGTCCAAATATTTGTGCTTCTTTTCTATTTTCATATGAATATCCCTATCAGGCTTCTTTTACTCAATTATTATTGATTTTTTATTGTATAGCAGCACACACTGTAAGAAACACAGAAGGTTTTGCATTAGCAATGTGCTTCATTACAGCTTTCTCACAGTACCATACTGCTGACTTTTGCCTTCTCTCTGGCTTTTGCATGGCTTAGCCATTTAAAATAAATGTGGACAATCTACTTCACATGTAATTATCAGCTAAGGTAATAATCTGATGGAGCTGGAGGGGACATCATTTGATAATTTCAAAAAGAGAATGAAGGTGCATTTTAAGAGAAGTCTGTCCAGGGATGGGGTTGGAGATTACTTGCTATTAACTTTTGGAAACTGAAATGTTATAAAATAGCATTGCCTGTTACATTTTGAAAGCAGAGCTCTGTCCTATTTTCTGGGCATAGGAAAACTGAATTTGTAAAACTGACCTGTAATTTTCTACTATTTGGGGATTAGGACATGTGAAATACTGCACTGGATTTATTACATTGAAATTATCATTACTACAAAGATAAGCACTAATGATTCAAGTTGTTAATCCTTATTTTGACTATAGCATTTTGAATAATGCTGTCCAATAATCTTTTCTTAATTCTTTTTTTCTTCAAAATTTATTATAATTATTAGGTTTTTTATAAGGTTTACCCTAGTTATGACTACATCTTAAGCACAGGATTGTCTCGGGATATATTATTTCTATTTATACAGATACCCACTAGTATGTTCAGTCATCACATTATCAGAAGGTATTTACTGTTTTGTGTTGTTAAATTCCTATATAGTAGCTCAAAATAACAGGAATAAAAGCAAACATCAAAAGCCCTAATTAACACATTTCTGTGTTTTCAGTGAATGCTGATGCTGGTAAACATTGATACTAACATTTTCTTGTGCTGTTGTTAAAACACTTTTTTTTAGCTTATGGAAATTTATAATCATAATTGTGGCAATGTAAGTTAGGTTACATATATTTAAGTGGGTATATGTCAAATATATTTCTAGACATTTTTGATTGTTGTAGTGTCAAAGAATGAGTTTGTTCTTGAGACCTTTCACCTCTGGATGTAGTTGCAAGAACCATGCTCTCTGATGGTGGCAATCAGATCGGCAATTTCCTTGTATTGCAAGGAAACAACTAGTTATTGTTGCTTTCCCCCTCCACTAAACGTTCTGGTCTCACACTGTTGCTTTCTGCTTCAGATCTCGACTTCTCATCCTAATATATGTAGCTTCTTTCTTGATTATTTCTTCTTTGGTATTATTTGCACACATATGCCATTGGCCCCTTGTTCTTTTTCTTTTTATTCCCCCTGCTCTGTTTCTTTGGTATACCTATATTTAGTATAGACTCTGTTTTCTCCATAGCAAGCCAGCTTCCTAGCCTTTCTGATATCTAACCATGTGTCAGATGCCACTTCTAGGCTTCCCCATTTCTATTACCAGCAGTTTTGCTGGATACATTCTGTTGAATGTTGCTTACTTCTCTGCACTGATATGTTACCCTGCTGGGAAATAATTATTAAAACCTTAACTGCAAAATAAAGCAACATCTTACTGATTTCACTTTAGATTGATGTGTTACATTTGGGACTTAACATACCCAAGGGACATAATGGACTGACTTTCTTTCAGCTGTACATTTCCTGCTGTTATTTAAAAGTGGTCAAAGCAAATTTATAAAAATACAAATGCAAAAATGTGTTTGTCCTTATTTTGAATGTGTGTGTGTGTGTGTGTTTTGCCCAGAATCTAGTATTCCTACTCTATTCTTTATGAAGGATTAATTACACTGATTGTAGAATGCTAGTTTATGATATCCTAGTTCATGAAATGATAGTGTGAAAGTGTGTGTTACTTTCACAGAAGTCTTGTAGTTGGTTTGATTTATTCTGCCTCTCCATATTTCCTCCTTCCCAGAGCAAAAATTTTAAGAAAATAATTTGGCAATAGAATTAGGATTGTCAAGCAGTTTCTTAATCTGCAGTTGGCCAATTGCATTTAATGTAATTAGCTAGATTTAAATGCATCTGTAGAATAATAATATAAATGTCTCTTTACAATCCATGGGAGAAAAATTTGAAATTTAATAAAAAACAATCACTTGTTAGAGAGGAAAGGCAACTCAGATTTGTTCTGTTTTACAATAACACTTTGGAACCAAATGATACAAGAACCTCAACAAATAAACATTTGCCTGCAGTTTCATTAATTAAACAAGTAAAGCTTGTTGATGGTGGCCTTAGATTGGGGACTAAATTAAAACATTCCAAAAAATCCCGTCTTACAGTTTTGTTGCTCATTGAGCTGTGTGGTAGGGCCCAGAAGTACTGTTGTGATACAGCAGTATAAGTTGCACAGAAGGGTTAAAGGAAGATTGCAAGTAAAACATGAACACAAGCTGAAGCTGCTCTTTTCAACTGAGAAACTTCTAACCATCACCTCTCCCCCCCCCCCTCCATTCCTGCCTCCTGCACTGATGGGACACTAGAGAATAGTGCCTTATTTTCTTCTATAGATATGGTAGTAGACATGAATATCTACCACCTGTTTCTTAAGATTCTTTGTCATCATTTCTTGTAAAATCAGTTAAGGATAGCCTAGGTTTGTTAGATTTTGAAAGTGATTAAGAGTGTTAAAGTCTCAGTTGGGGAAAAAACCCACCAAATTTTCATTCTGTGGTTTCAAATAATTATTGTGCAGTGTTTAAATTTGCCATTTGGGGTAACTTCCTAGAGCCTGTGATGACATCCCAACACCTGACAATGTTTGATGGTGCTGATTATTTTGATCCATTCCAATCAGGCTTTGGATTTGGGGAGATATAGAAAAAGCTTTAGTTCCCTGTTGCATGATACATACTGAGGAATGTTTGATGGATAAAACTCTGTTAATTCTAGATGTCTCAGAAGATTTTGACACCATTAGCTGTAGTATTCTTTTGGCTTGCTTATCTGGATTAAGTTCAGGATGTTCAAATTCCTCCTGTACATCTCAAAGGATGGTACAGATATGCCAGAAAATCATATCTTGTCTTCCCCTCCATGTTTTTTTTTAAATTCCTACATGAAACCACTGGGAAAAATCATCCAGTGGTTTGGGCTGAAGTTTCATCCATATGCAGCTAATACTTACCTCTATTGCTTGTTTTCACATCATCCTAGGAAAACTATGAAACTCTTGATCTGGTGCCTAGAGGCTATTCTGGATATTCAAGCTGAGACTGAATTTAAATAAGATGAAAATATTATGGATAGGAAACTGAAGATTTGAGATGAAGATTTACAACTAATCTTGGATGGTTTTGCCTTCCCCCTAAACTCTGGCAACTGCTGTGGTGGAAGAGTTTTGTACCGACTACAGTTTTGTATAGGGAGGACAGATCTTGCTTCAATTATTTATGTCAAGGAGGGACTATTGTAATTGCTGTTTATGATGCTGTTTCTGAACAGATGAAGCTACTTTCAACAGAAGTAGATATGGCCATCCAATTGTTAGTGGGATTGTGGCAGTCCGTATATATAAAACGAATGTGCATAACTTATACTGATTATTGATTTGCTTCTGAACACAAAAGTGGTGCTTTAACTTCTAAAGATTTAAAATATTTGACACCAAGGACTACCTTCATTTGTATCAACCTGTTCTAACTATAAGAACAAAAAATAAGCCTTTTTCACCAGTCCTCCTTTAAAGACATTTAAGTGGGCTGATACCAAACACGCAAGTTTCTTTGCAGGTGTCTTCATCAGTGGCCCCGGGTCTTTGGAATAAATTGCTGTCTGGAATTTGTCCAGCTACTTCACTGCGAGTTATATTCATTCATGCCTTTCACTGAATAGGTTTCATTGTTCTGCTCTGTTACCTGATTTTCTTGTTTGGAAAGTACATCAGATTTCATACTTTAAAGTGTTTTAACAGCCAGCCTTAATCACTGTTATTCTTCATTTATTGTGTGTGATTTTTTTGGAGGGGGGAAGCCACTTCATAAATACCAGCCAGAATTGATCCATCCAAAACAATCATAATGGGAGAAACTGCTTTTGGTTCTCAACTTCCTTGAGGTGACACAGTTTGAGACTTGCAGGTATTATTTTTCAGTCACACCTCTTTGACATAGAACAACCTCTCATGGGAGGTTGAGGTACCTGCCACCTTAACTGTTTTCTGGAAACAGGTAAAGATCAAGTTTTTCCAAAATACCTTTGGGGTTGCTAGAATCTGTTGTTATTAATTTTCTTATTGTGGATGTTTTGAGTTGTTTGGTAATATATTGTTATTCTTCTTTGTAAATTATTGGGAGTCCACTGAGAGTATGGCAGTATATAAATGTGGTATAGATAGATAGATAGATAGATAGATAGATAGATAGATAGATAGGGCATTCTGTGAGGGGCTCTCCTCTATGGGACAATCTCCCACTCCAAGGTTAAGAAGGCCTCCACTCTTATTGGGGGACTTTTTAGAATTGATTGTGGGGCCATTGACTTTAGAATTAGATCTGATTTATTGTTATATTGTACTGTTTTCTTATATAAAATGTTTGCATCATCATCATCATCATCATCATCATCATTATATATATATATATATATATGTATATTATTAATATATATAATATATGTATATATTATATATTTTATATATATATATATATATATATATATATATTATATATATATAGAGAGAGAAAATTGGTGAAGGAATGTATGAGCCATTAAGGGAGGAAAAGTGGCAACACAATTCTGGGAAAGGAGAAAGTGTGAGAAAGAAACTCAAAATAACCCTGCCTTGATTCTGTTTGGTATAAGGTGAGGCTGAGAGAAACTCTGTCAGGCTTTCAAGATTATGTTATTATAGCCTCAACAATACAGTAGTATTCCTGGAATCCTTGCAGTGTTTGTTTCCTGATCTTGCCTACCTCAAAAGGCTGACATCATAGTTGTAACCTGCCTTGAGTCTGACCTGGTTGAGGTAACATATACATTTCATAAATAAAAATAAACAATGCCTTTTGTTTTAAAGGTAGCCAAGAATATTTTAGATGAACAATTGTGATAGATGTAGAATTAAAACGAATTGGTAAAAGTAAGATAATGAGTTCTCTGAGAGGATCTGCATTGTGTGAAAGATCTGGCCTATTAAAATAAAATGAACTACAATAATTCAATATATAAATTTATCATTTTTGTTAGAGTTTTGATTTAGTGAACAATAGCTTTAGCTGACCAGCACTCAGTATGGAGGAAGCAAGGAAGTCTATTTACATAGTTGTCTTCTGGAAATTTTTTCAGATAAAAGAATGCTGTCCTTCTGAACATAACCTTCTACTTCTAACTACAGACCATGACATTGACCTCTTTGCCAATTGTGAATTCCTACATGGTTTTGCAAAAATGATTTTGAGAACATAGCTTTTCATAGAGCACTTTTCATTGCTCTAAGATGTAGTTCATATAATAACACATGCAGTACTGCTAATATATGACCCTTTCATTTTATGGACAAATCAGATATATCTCATTTTACCCTGATATATACAATAAGATATATGCAATAAATAGAAAGTATAAGGGCTCATCCTCTCTTATCTTGTTCATGAAATACTGCAAGAGAGATAAGAGGAAACCAACTGAGGTTCTCAGTTTGATACTGCAGCTGATTGAAGTACTGTAACAGAAAAGGCTCTGCCATTTCTTTACTTGATTACCTTAATTCATGGGGAACTTCATATAGATGACCTCCACTGTAAATGGTTCACCTCAGTGGATGATAAAATAAGCTTGATTAGCAGAATTTTTAAATAAAAATTATTAATAAAAAGCCAGTGTATACATCAATGAACTGAGCACTTTTATTTTCAGAATATAGTTGAAAAATAAAGAGTAAAATGCATCACTACTGAAATATTCAGTGGTAATATTGCTTTCTCAATATATATTAAGATACTTATTAATACTAAAGGCCTAAGAGCTATTTCTGTTAAAATGTGCTTTTAATCCTATAGTAGGTCCTAATAGTTTACTTTTTCAAGAAATTTTAACAGAATGCAACAAATAGTCTCTTAATGTGCGTGCCTTGCTTTAGAGATTGTGATGTCTTCATATTTCTAATTGTCCCCAGCAGGTAAGAGGGGCCGCTATTTCGTAGTTACCTTCCTAGGCTACTTTTTTTTGACAATTGTTGCAACATCGTTTCGACACTGCTTTATTGTAATGTTTATTTTCTCCGTTGCACTGTAGCCTGGCTCTTACAGTTTTGCTGAGATGTAACATTCAGTTATGCTAAAAACAGTATAATTTACATAAAACTTTCATTATCAAAAGTATTTTTGGAAATAAAGTCATTGTAGCATTGCTTGCTGGAAATGAATTAACATTTCATGAGATTCTTAATGATGAACAAGAGAGAATAAACAAAGAGACTAGCTAAACTTTCTAATAATTGTGACAAAGCGAAGAGCAAATTCCCTGACTATTTTTCATCCACCCAAAGCAAAATATTATTTTTAATTTCTGTGTTTCTTATTGCTGCAACAGTTATGGGAAATACTAAGAGAATTTATTACATACTGGTCATAATTTTAAATAGTTCTGAATCAATTTTTGTTAGCATAAATTATTAACAGTTCTGGATAACAAGTTATGAAAATATGAATTGTCTATTTTTGAATCCTTATATAGTGTGTTTGTGTGTGTGTGTATATATAGAGAGAGAGTATATTATTATGTGTAGCTCAATTTGTATTCAGTTATATTTATATCTCAATATAGATATTTTGTATGTATCTAGAGAGTGGGTGGCTATAGAATATAAGCCAGAATATAGAATAGTCAGAGTGTGGAAACACAAATGCTATTAGAATGTGATATACTGAATTAATCCAAATTTCTGGGTTTGTATTAACCAGAAACTAATAGTGGGCAGGGCCTATACAACATGCTAGGCTGAAATGTGATTGACCAGCCTGTGGTTCAGTGTGTCAAATGAATCCAGTGAACATAAATCTGCAGTTTTGGAATGAGAGAAAGGATAATGAAATATACTGTAGTTTCAATGGGAATGAAACATAAATCATTCTTTTTTATTAAAAAGTTATCCAGCTCTTCTCTGAACAAAAACCAAAGCCATTTGGAATATAATAGAAATTATATCCAGAACATCACATTTTAATAATAAACATATATGCAAGAGCAGAAGTTGGGGTTGGTAGATCTTTCTGGGAAAGCCATTTAATAAGATTGATCCCCTATTACCTAACATTTCAACAGACATATCATAAACATCTGTATTTTATCTTTCAGGAGTTACAGTTTGAAAGGCTAACACGAGAACTTGAGGCTGAACGTCAGATTGTAGCCAGCCAGCTGGAGAGATGTAAACTTGGATCTGAGACTGGAAGCATGAACAGCATTAGGTACTTAATCAGAATGGTGTTATTATTTTTCCATAATAAATTGACACTGATAATGGATTGCATTGACCATCCTCTTGTGACACGTTGCATAATGGAAGGTGTCTGAAGTATATAGTGGCAAAGAAAAATTATTTTTAAGTTATATTATATGTGTTACCTGATAATGAATTTGAGCAAAATCTGATAGCAAAAATACACACTGTGAAAACTGGGGAGGTGATGAAATAGCATGACATATAAATCTGCTAGATTTAGCTCCTTTTTTTTTCAAGGACCGGGCTAAAAAAAACAATGTGAGAAATAAATTCAATCTTGTAGAATATGAAAATGCAGAGTGCTGCAGGTCATTTGCTGTCAATACCTTTTGATAATTTTTTTTTTAGTTTGATTATTTTAATAAAGAAAATATGCCTTAAACTACCTGTAGCTGTAATTGTACTGTTTTTTCTAGTATCTGTGCTAGAGAATGAAAATGTTCAACTTTAAAATGAGCATCATGATTCCTTATGAAAGGTTTTAATATTGCTATTTGTTTTCATTTTTAAAGGTGCAATCTACCTAGAGAAATCTGCATAAAATAATGAATTTGTGTTAGTTTCTTAGACTGCTTTGTTAAATGCACACACAGATGGAAGCACCTGGTTTGACTTAGCTAACCATAGAAAAGCTAAGCAGAGATGGGCCTGGGAAACAATCAAGAATGCTCAGCACTATAGGCTAGACTTGAGGAACCAAATATGCATCTCAAAATAGGTAATGGCAAATCACTTCTGGATTGATGCCAAGAACACTACATGGATATATGCATGTAAATTCTGGAAGTCTAGTTTATTCTACAGGAGTCTACCTTTCTTTAGCCAAAGATAAAACTTGAAAATGGAATGATTGCATGAGGTGGTTTTGTAAAAATTTATTCAGATTGAAATAATGTAATATTAATAAGAAGCTTTCAGAGAAACTGTGCTCCACTGGCTTGTGGTGGAATCAGATTTGCAAATAATTTGGAAGGGGATTTAAATTTCTAGATGCTGAAACGAACTGATAGAAATTTGAAAGACTTGAAAAATAAAAATGAAACAATTGCTACTAAGAAAGAGATTCAAAGATATAGCAACTTGGTTTCAATAGATGGTCAAATATATGTGTTCTTGTTATGATTTTGTTAAAAATTTATATTTTTCCAAAACTGTGCTTCTTATCACAAAGTATATTCATGTCTTCATCATCTCTAAAATAGACTTTAGCAAAGCACTCTACTTGGGGCTGCCTTTAAAGACTATCTGGAAGCTGCAGTTGAAACAAGATGCAGTAGCCCTTCTATTGCAACAACAGTGTTATTATTCTATATGAGTTACAGTAGGCTTCCAAGTAAAATGCAAAATGCTGGTTTTACTGTTAAAAAAACAAACCCTATATGTCTTGGTGCCCAGGATCTCCAGAACCATCTTCTTCTGGTAGAACCTTCCTGCTGCACATTCCAAATAAGAATTGAGTATTTTTCCGTGAGGTTTGGAGTCTTAGAGTTCAGTGAAAGAATAACCAAGGGCTCAGTTTTCATTATGCCCAAATCCAAGTCTGTTACTTAATGCATAATTTTTTTTAAATGATGCTGTAAATAAGTATTTGTTTACTTGAAAATATGGCTGGAAGAAGTACCATCTGAAAAGATTTCATTGTAAAGAATTTAATTCATGTGTAAAGCTCATGTCCCAATAGTTCATGGGTTTCACGATTTTCTATTGTATTTAAATTCAGTAAATGAATGATGGGATTTTTTTAAGATCAGATTTAACCAATGCATCTGGTCTGGCTCAAACGTAATACATACTCATGTTTAGGGTTTAATACATACTCAGTCCCACCTCCATCCCCCCATCCTTCTCCGGTATGGTCATTTTTTAATTCAGAGTTCTGGATACAGAGGACCCTACATTATGATGGCCTATACTAGTAGTCTTATGGATCCAGATGGATTATTCCAAACTCTTGGGGAGTTTCCCAGTAATCTTATGGGCAGTTCAGTTGAATGTTTGATCACCTGCTGGCAACAGGAAGCAGTCCAGATGCTCAACAATATTGCTCTCAAGCAGCCTTTATCTATTCATTGCTCTCAGAAACCAAATCCCTTGGCTTACTGAGGAGGTCCAGGAGATGAAGCAGCAGAAGAGATGCCAGGGTGCTAGTGAAGAAAGATGACAAGTGAACCTGAACAATCTGGGATATGAGCTCATGTTCAAGCCTACATCATAATTATAAAAAGGCAAAAATATCCTTCTCCCTTATTGTGTCAGTAGACTGATAACTGCTGCTGTATTTAAGATGGCAACTCTCTTTCGCAGAGGGCACAGCACTTTGCCAATAATGTCAGTTAACTCTTTGTGGGTGGAATTCAGTGTGGTGACGGTGTCAGCATCATGTTATATGGGACTTGTTTTAGCCTGTAATCTCTGAAAAGTGGATAAGATACTCTCTAGGATGTACTTGATTACTTGTAGCCTGGACCTACACATCTCCTGGCTTCTTTCTAGGGTAAAGAGGGTGTGATGGGCTGGTTCAGGGAGATTATCAGTGCCTCAGTCTGGGAGAGAGAGGTACTGGCAGCCTTAAGAAGCCCTCCTTGGACCCAGCCATACTTGATAACCTATTATTTTAGGGAAGGATATCAAGAACCACCCTAGAGGAAGCAGATCCTCTGGACATTTTTCAGTTAAGGTTCAGGCCTGGGCATAGGACAGAGATGGCATTGATTACTCCTGTGGATTACCTTTGTAGGGACTTGGAGGGAGGGATGGCACCCTCTGGGTGCTTTTAGACCTCTTAATAGCCTTCAGTACCATTGATATTTGTAACCTTCTGGACTATCTGCAGGAGTTGAGATTTGGAGGCATTGTTTTGTAATAGTTCTGTTCCTTCCAGAGTGGCAGTTCCAGGTGGGGATACAAGTGGTTGCTTCCATGTGAAGTGCCACAGGATTTGGTGCTCTCCCTTTGCTTTTTAACATCTACATGAAGCCATTGGGAGAGGTCATCCATCAATTCAGGGTGCAGTATCATCAAAATGCTGAGGATACCCAATTGTACATCATTTCCCCAGGGCAGGCAGGAGATGCTATCATTGTCTTGTCCTAGTGTCTGGAAGTTAGGGTTTGACTGGTCAAAAACCTGAGGTTGAAACCCAACAAGAAAGAATTGCCATTTGTCCATTAAAATGCTCTAACTGCTCTGGTGCTGTCGTACAACAGGGTGGCACTAACTTGGGACTTTTCCTCACTCACAGCTACTGCTTCATGGACTGATGAAGGCTATTATCAGGGGCCTTTGCCCAACTTTGATTGGTGCACCAGTTGAGGCCCTACCTGGGACAAAGCAACTTTGCATCAATAATCCATGCTCTTATTCCCATGCATCTGGATTGCTGCATTCTATTCTACATGAAGCTGCCTTTGAAGACTACTTGGAAGGTTTGATTACTCCAGAATGCAGCAGCCCAGTTATTGATTCTCATCATAAAAAGTGTTCTGGGCCTTTTACTGGCTTCCTGTTAATTCAAAGTGCTAGTTGTTGCCTATCAAGTTCTATTGTAATGGTGAGTTTAGACCCTGAGGAAGATTCACATCCCAACCACCTGGATATTGTCCTTTATCAGTTAACAGAGCAGCCTCCTTATCAGCTCACACAGGGGCCATGAGTAAGAGACTGAAAATGGACACACCGGATTCTTTGATTTAGTTTACAGGTAGTCCTCAGCTTACATCCATTCATTCAGTGACCATTTGGCAGTGCTGAAAAAATGGACTTATAACTGGTTCTCGAAGTTCCAGCTATCACAGCATCCCCGTGGTCATGTGGGATCATGGTCTGTGCCACAATCCAGGCACTCGGGTGTCCAGCTCGCTATTACAGTGTTGCAGTGAGCTGCGTCATGCGATCACAATTTGTGACCTTCCCTGCTGGCTTCCCACAAGCAAAGTTAATGGGGAAGCTGGCAAGGAAGGTTGCAAGTCATCCCAGTAAGTTGCTCCCACTGCTTTTTCTTCTAGATCCCTAGGATCTCATACTCCATAGCACCCCCTACCTGGCTACCCTCCATATTGTGCACCTGCCTGCAGCACCCTCCTGCAGCCTCCACTGGCCTGCCCAAGGCCTCTGCCAGCCATCCTGCAATCTCTGCCGGCCCTTGCTTGACCCCCATGAACCTGCCTGCACTCGCTAGCACCCTACCGTGGCACTCTCCACCCCTGTGGCACTTGTGCACCCCCTGCATTCCTTACCTAGGACTCCCACCTCTTCCCACTTAACAACCCACAGGTCTTGGAATTACAACAGTGACTGGGATTGCCATCGCTAAGTGATGCAGTCATGTGATACTGCACTTTACAACCACATCACTTAGCGATGGCAATCCAGGTATCCCAGTTGCCATCATAACCTGAGGACTACCTGTATGCTTATGGTTTTATGGCTTTACTTTTAGTGTCATTTTAGTCTTACCACAGACATTTTAAGTGCCTTGTTTGGTCACCTTACTTAGCTATTGTTAAAAGCTGGCTTATTAAGTAAACCATAAGATTAATTATACTTTATCCAGAAAATAAAGTATATTAAGAAATTATGATTAGCTTAAAAAGAAGTAAAAGTTGCCAGTCTCACAGTTGCAGGAGGAAGGAGAACTAATGAGCTAATGACTTGTTTTTCTAATGGTAAGCCAGTACTTTGGCTAGCAAGACAACAACTGCATTCACCCATTCGTGAAATCATATGTTGTTTACCTTTGGTTTATTAAATGGATTTAAATTTAATCCATTTAAATTTAAATCCATTATCCAAACTGTTGGATAAATTCACAAAATAAACCACATTTTTAAAATCACATACCCCATCAAAACCTCAGTATTGACTGGTTTCAGATATCATACTAAGCAATAGTGTGATGCATTTGAAAGAGGAAAATTCCCATTGTTTGAAGACATAATTTGAACTTTGAAACACTTATGAATATGGCTGGTATCATCTGGAAAATTATTAGATTATTACTATTTTATTGAAGAGATACAGTGGTACCTCACGTTACGAACTTAATCCGTTCCGTGACTCTGATCGCAACTCGATTTGGTCGCAACACGAGGTAAATTTTCCCATAAGGTTCAATGTAAATACGGCTAATCTGCCCTCTGAATTTGGTCGCACCGCGAGGCAAATTTCCCCACTTTTTTCTTCAAAGCCTTATTCTTGCCACGCCCGCTCTGCATTTTCTTTGGAGCCATGCTGACAAGGACACCAAAAACCTTCCAAACGCCACAGAACACACCACAAGCCTCACCGAACGTCTCCTTGCTACCGCGATCTCGCCCCCAGGAAGCCGCAACCACGTGGCAGCAGGGCAAATGGCCGCGGATCCGGTTCATAGCTGGAGGCAGAGGTCGCATGGCGAGGTAAATTTTTGGGGCCAGAGCTGGTCGTATCCCGAACAATTCGTAAGGAGGGGCGTTCGTAACCCAAGGTACCACTGTACTGGTTCCTTTTTATTTATTTGCGATTATTTAATAGACATGCAATAAGGCAATACATGACTAAGGTATTTCATAGTGTATATGTCTTTTTAAAAGATTACTGCTCTCAATGTGTGTGTATATACTTTCTATTGGACAGAATATTGCCTCTAACATTCATGGGTATTTTAAAATACAGTATTTACAAGGTAGCTGATTTTTTTTCTTTTTTTAATGCCGACCACTTTATATTTTACATCAGGTGGTAAATAATTGACGAAGCAAATGTATTTCTATTCAGCATGTATATCAGTCTCCATGCTATCTCTCTTTTACATGCTACTAAGCAAGTACACAATGCTACAAAAGAATGTGCAATGATAAGCAAAATTATATAGGAAATATTCCCTCTAAATTCTGCCATTTTCATTATATTCATTTCTAAAAATTGCCTTTAATGATTGGACTGAATGGGATTTGAAGTCATTTATCAGAGGAAAGGATGGTGTTTTCAGTTTTCCTCAGTGTAAAAGAAGTGAGAGAAGATAGACCCACCCTCAGAATTTAGGATACTGTACTTTGGTAAATGTTCAATATATTCCACTGTAGCACAAATTATGGTGGGGTAAAAGAACGCATCCTGAATCTCATACAATAATTTTATAGCATCTTTCACAGCAGTTAACTATTCAGAGTCAGATTGTAATTACATAGTATCAAGCTGATTCAAACTGCTTTGTTTTATTGCAGACTTAGAATGGATCACATGAGTATTGGGTTAAGTATCTCCTTTGACAGCTAGACTCCTTTGACTGCCGATTAGTTCTTTCTTTATCATTTCTTTAGTTTCTGTTAATGTTTTTCCTGCATTCTTGACTTTAGAAACATGTGAAATTCACAGTGAGACTGTATCAGGCACTTGGGAGGAGATGGACTCAGTGTCATGTCTTACTCATTTGTATGCTGCTACAACCCTACGCATAAAGAAAATCAGTTACCATGGGATTTGGTGTTAGAGACTCTGAATCAGAACAAAGACGCTATAAAGCAATTACGAAGAGCTCTACTGAATGGTTTCAAGAGAGACTTGGTGGTGATTTTCCAGTTGAGAAAGGCTTGGAAATCATGAAGTTTATTATTTTATTACAAAAGTGAAATTACAGAAGGTTATAATTTACCCACTTTACTGTCAAATGGCTAGAAACTTGTAGAGAAGAAATTTTAAATCCTAAGCAAGAATTTGGATATTAACGCACAAAACATGTTAATTATGAGCAATTAAAAAACAAACAAACCATTTTATACCTAGAGGCAAAGATAATAGCAGAATGACATTTAGTTTGCCAAAACATTAATACTCTATATAAACTGATCAGGAGCAACTGTGAAGAATGATCTGCAGAAATCTGAAGCACAAGTGAGAGATAGAGCAGGGTTAAGATCAGAAGGAAGCCTTTTTGCTGGATAGAAGTATGGATACAGACTTGCAATTCTGGTCACACTTATCCCAAAGTTTTTTCTTTTTCTTTTTTTTTAAAACACAAGGAGGATCTGTTCCTAAGAAAGTCTATATAGGATTGTGCTGTAGAGTTGTTACAGAATTGCTATATAGTTTCTTTCAATTGCTTGTTTCGGAGAAGGTAGGAAAACATTGAAGGAGCTAATGAAAAGTAAAATTATACTGTATTGAACTTTGATTTTGTATTACGAATTATCAAAGTCATTATGCCAGCTGTCGACATTAATTCTCTCCCTATGAACTCTGTAACATAAATTACCAAGGGGGTGGGGTTCTTTTGCATTCAGTAAGGCTATAGCTGGACATTTAACAAAGGAGCGGGGATTACTTTCAACTGCTAATAATATAAGGAAATTATGTTTTTCAAATATACTTATTACTTTGCTTTGTTTTATAAATAATGTTCTATCCTTTCTTCAGGAGCTGAAAGTTCTCAGTTTTCATCTTCATAGCAACCCTATTATGTTGGTAAGAATGAGAAATAATGAGGGCTGCAAGGCCATCAAATGAAAAAATTGGGGACATTTGCTCATCTACCTCAGACAGCAAATTAAGCCCCTTCCTTTTCTTTCTCCCTACCCAATTTAACTCTTGCATGTTAAGGCAAAGAGTTGGTCTGTGCCTGTTTTTTTTTTCTTTGAGAAAGGGAGTTTCTATGCATAGAGTAAACACTTTCACACACTCAGTTTTTTCTTCTTCCCAAAAGTCATCAAGCTAGCATTCCCTTTAGATGACCAAGAGGATGGGTGAAGCAAGCATTTCTTCCAATGTGGGAATAGGCCAACCATGTTTTTCAACAATCCCAACCACATGGCAGCTGAGCCAAAATCAGCTGTACCCCACAGTACTATTGACATTGTGTAAACACAGAGTCTGGAATTGCCTTTAAACTAGGGCTAAATCCTATTTAAATTCTTGGAAATTAAAATGATACTGGAGGTGAACTTGAAGGAGACTTTACTGTTTTAAATTATGAAAAGTCATTTGGATGATAGCCATTGTAAAGAGCAGTATTATTTTCAGTAAGTTAGTTCCGGTAACTATGAAATGCAGCTGAGAGCTTAGCAGGCAAGGGGGGTATCTGTGGTGCCCCCGATGCCACCTTACAGACCCTCCTATGAGTTTCCTACTCTGCTTCCTTCAAAATGTATGCCATATGTCTGGCTTTTTATTGTGTACACCGGTAGTCCTCACTTAACGACTATTAAAACAACCATTCAAAGTTACCATAGCACTAAAAAAAGCTACTTACAACCATTCCTCACTCTTACGACTGCTGCAGTGCTCTGGTGATCACGTGAACACGATCTGGGTGCTTGGGACCCAGTTTGCACTTACAATGATTGCAGCGTCCTGGGGTCATGTGATTGCCATTTGCAACCTTCCCAGCTGGCTTTCAGCAAGCAAAGTCAATGGGGAACCACGTGATTCACTTGACTGCATGATTAGCTTAACGACCGCCATGAAAAATGTAAAATTGAGTGTGGTCATGTGATATTTCACTTAAGTACCACCCCACTTAACGACAAATTTTCCAGTCCTTATTGTGGTTGTTAAGCGAGGACTACCTGTATATGTGCACAAATGTTTGCATGAATTCAATGTTCTAGAGTCTCCCAGCCTTAGGGTCAGATAACTGATCTAGTTCTATATGATAGAGGACACACGTAACATTCAGAAAATCTCAAGTTCAGACTTTTCTGCAGGCAGCAAGGCTTGGAAAGATCCTTGTTTCAGATACTGCAGAATCACAAGAAGGCAGAGCTGACAGTGCAGGACTAAATACCTCAACTATTTGTGCAGGAAATCTATAGTCTTTGTTCTTATTCTCAATAGTTAAAAATGCAAGACAATTTGTAATGAATGGAACAGAAGGTAACTGAATGAACAAAAAGGAATAGCTGTGTTATCAAGTCACATTTATCATTTTATAACCTTTACTTTTTTTTGGTAATGATTTATCTAAGTGTTAAACATGATGTGTGATGGGTGTTCATAAAATAATTTATGGTTTTCTAATGGAGTAAACACACATGTTTCACAACTTAAAGGCACAAATCCCTAGAAAGGATACCTAGAATAATGGAGGGAGGGGGTGAAAATTACATTGCCATAAATCTTTTTTGTGCGGTGCTTCTAGCAATATTTTTGTTGGCTACATTGTAAAACCCATAATGGGTAATTATAGCAGTCAAGATTCTAATGACATAATTATATCTCTTCTGCTATTGCATCTTAAAGTCTTGGCTGAATAAGAAAGGAGTTATGCTTGAAAATACCTTCCCTCCATGTGTGTGTATGTGTGTGCCTGCACACATGTGTGTATATGTGTGTGTGTGTGTGTGTGTGTGTGTGTATAAAGTCTGAATGTGCCCCCCCCCTTCACTTTATCTTCATGAGAACTAGGGCTTGTCTGAGAAGTTTTCTCAAATTATTTTCTTGGTCTGGGCTCAAGACCACTTATCTGACCATTGACTTGGTTGTGGCTCTTTTTCCTCATCTTCAAGGCCATTCCCTGTGTCCTTTACACTTTTCTTGCCTTACATAATGCTCATCCTGGCAACCTCTTTTGGGTGGGAGACCCAATATACCCGTGTCCATTGTGGTCAGATCTGCTATCATATTATGTTTCTCTTATTGTATGAAAATTAACTCTGATCTCATTCCATTCTTAAATTTTCTAAGCAATTCTTAGCAGTTACTGTATATAGCATATCTATTTAAATACACATTAAAATATTCTGAATTTTTAAAATTAGAAACTTAATGGTACACAGTGATGAGTGAAACACACATGTAAGTGGCATTAAAAGGAAATAGAAACATTTGCTTATTCTTAATTCAGTACCTGCACAAAAAGCCATTTAAGCAATGGCAATTACAGGTAACTGGAGGTAGGTTTTCTTCATTGTGTTTTTTTCAGAGTACTATCAGTAAGACCAATGAATTTGTTTACATGAGGTAAATGTGAGGGGTCTTTTAAATTACCACTTTTCCAGCAGTAGCTTTCTTCCTCTGGTTAATATCCAGAGATTAGTTCTACAAAACCTTGTGGAAGATTGGTAATATTGAAATTAGGTCTTTTAATTTATTCACCCAAATATTGCAAAAATAATTAAATTAGCCCTTTTAAATTGGCTTTCTGTGGATGAAATATTTAAAAATACAGTCATACATAATCAGCCATTCTAAAAAAGTTTGTATCCAGTCTGTTCAGACCTGTTTAACTATTCATCAATTTTTGGCTCAACTTGATTAATAGGAAGAAAAATATGAAACAGTACCTGGAAATTAATTGCTACAGGATTTGTCAACACATAGCGGTGTGCAAATTAATGTATGAAATCCTTAAGGAAAATAATTATTGCAAGCTACTGGTGAAAACAATTTAAATATTGGAAGAAGTCACAGAACATCTATTCATAATAGTATGCAGTTACACCACATTAATGTAGTTTTGTGTTGAAATATATCTTATATGTGTAATATTAACACTAAAACACTAAAATGTTTTAAAACAGGATGATGTCATTCTCCATATGATATATGTAATGCTAATCTGTGTTCTGCTATTTTGAGAAAAGAGATCCCATAGTCCAGTTTTACAGAAATATTTATACCTAGTATAGCTTATCTATAAATTATGTTATTGCTAAGAAGAATAAATAGTACACTTACTGTGGTGCAACTGACTCAAGAGATTTGATTTCTGTTGTTCTGAGTCCATTGAATTAAACAGGATTAATCCTATGGTAACAATTCTGTTTTGGATCCTGTTAATTTTTATGTATTTTATTGTGAAGATTTATATATTTCCTTTTAATAAAGTGTTCTTAAATTGGCTTACAGTAGTTTCTCAATACAGTCCAAAAAAATTACCCACCTCCTTTTTCACCTAATCAGAATAACCTTAATAAGATCTACTTTTTTTCCATTTTGTTTCTTTTTTTCTTTACATTGTGCACGTGTATGTAAAATATGATTAATTTTATTTATTTTTTTCCTTTTTTGGATCTCAGAAGTGTGTGACTTAGTAATCTTTGAGAAAATTATATATTCAGGTACTCAGAAAATGTCACATTATCTTTCTCTTTGGGAAAAATTCTTGGACAGGCTTGGCTGCATCAAAAGCTTAGGGCTTTTTTTAAAGACTTACAAGATCATGTGAACTTGGGATGCAGTTGTAATCCCAGTTTTGTTTGTTTGTTCTTCTTATATATTTTTTGTTTATTTGTTCTATAGTGTTTTTCTTTCCTTGAATATTTGTGCAAGGTAAAGTATTCATATTTATTTCATTTTATTTCATTTTGCATTATTTTATGTTTCTTTGTTTGGACTAATAAAACTATTAAGGGAAGTTGATTTTTTTTTCTTTTTTGTAAGTTTCTAGGATTCTGTTTGTCAAAGGTTTAAAACCTTGAAAAATTGCCAGCTGTCACCAATTTGGCTTGATTTTCGGTTTAAGCATGTATTTGTTCACTTTATCCTTATTTAAAAATAGGTTTTTAATTGGCAGTTAACTGCCTTACAAAAAGCTGTATTCTGAAATGTATATTTGAGCAACTTTATTACAACATATCTTGAAGAGACATTATAGGTTTTCTTTAAATTATCTTCTTTAATGTTTATTTTTTTCCCTATCATTCTTTTCAAATCTTCACTAAGCAAGATGAGTTGCTTAATTTTCACTAAGATTGGTTAGTTAATATAATAATATTGGTAGCCATTTTGCTTTTGATGTTCATTGTGATTTCCTGCACATCAAAATTGAACTACAGCAGTAAGATACTTGCAGTTGAAACTCTCTGTTGGCCCTCTGCTTCCTGATGGAATACTTGTAAATGGCTGTGGACCATTGTATGTATTCATTGTGTTTTACTTCAGTGTTCATGCATTGAAAGCTCTTCTGTACACAGGGTTCTTTATACCAATACCATATAGTCTGTTCCAGAGAAACATACATACACAATACCTCAAATTTGTCTAAAGTATTTGCTGAGCAGAAACCCTAAGAAGAAGTTTGAGGCATTGGAATAAGAGTTGATGTTACAGGTTGAGTTGCATGTCTTATTCCCCCCTCCCCGCCTTTGGTTTCTGTTAAACTAATCACCAATATGCTTTTTTAAAAACTCTGTAAAGTTTAGAAAATGAGTTCATTAAAAAAAATATCTACTGGATAAGGGTTTAGAATACCTTTGCATGTGCCTCATGTACTTTAGTGCAGTAACCTACTCCTTTTTAATCTTCCTCTCCAACATCTTTAACATGATCTGTTTAGTTTCTTTGATAATGGAAAAATAATCTCAATTCTATCTTTCTGACCAATTAATATGCTATTAATCAGTAATCATGTTTATGTGATCTTTGTTTTATCCTTTTTTTAAAAAAAAAAATCTCTGCCATTTATTAACTGAATTTCTAAGGTTTTAACTTTGGCTGTGGCATTAGAATTGATACTGTTTAATGCAGTGAAAAACAGTACATAGTTTGATCAGTTGTAAATGTCGCTTGTTTTAAGCTTCTACAGTAATTCTTTTGAAAATAGTTGTGCTTGTCTAGCATCGACTGATCCTATTCTGGCATTTGATGATTTCAGATGAAAGGTGGCAGCTTGTTACTATTAGTGTGCTCTCAAGTGAAGGTTGGGAGATATATCAACCTATTCCACATTCACTCATAGCTCATTTGATGCTGTACTTGTGCCAAGAGAGGTTAAGGAGCAACACAGTGATCTGCAAAAAGATAATATAAAAGCAGTCATTGTTGATAATATTGCAGATGAAGATGAATAGTGTGACAAATAATGAGGCAGCAATTTGTCTGAAGTGATTATATAGGAATCTGGGCCCTTTGGGCAACAAGTGTTTAATACAGAAAATGGTTTATGAACAAGAACATGGTAATACCTACATAATGAAGCTGGAAAGAATGCAGTGCACAGTCAAGAGATAATAACGTTATTAATGGCCAGTTATGATGCCAAGCATTGAGAAATATTGAAGTTTTACTCTAGTACAGTAATATTTTATGACCATTTTGAATGTATCATGCTAAATTCTATCAAATATTTTAGTTTCTACCAGTATTTCTTTCCTGCCCAGCTCAAACTGACTCCTATTTTGACAAGTCAGAGAAGTTCTAATTAACAGCTGTTAAATATATATAAAAACTCTGCATTTGGTGTTTTGAAACTTACTTCTTTGAGAAGATATAAAATGTTCTCTTAACACTAACACAGGGGTGCACCCCTTTTAAGGGTGGCACACCATGAGCCACCTTTTGAAATCAGAAGTAGAAACAGAACAAAGAAATGGAGAGGTGAAAACTCAGACTAAGTTAAATCAGTTAAATACAGAACACTTCTGTATAAGAGTTCTGTGTTTGAAAGTCATCTTTTCCCATGTGGTTGGAGAACTTTGTTGTTGTTGTTGTTGTTTTATTTCCAGCTCATCTGCAATGTAGCTAAAGCTGCTATGTAGGTGGGTTTTTGTTTGAATCTTTCTGACTTAGCTTCCTGTCATTTCTCACTCCTGCTCCCATTCCTGAGCTTCAAGTCCTATAGGGGAAATGCTAGCTTAACAGCTTTATAGTTCCCTCTCAATAGACTAGAGCAGGGTTGATATTGACAAGTGTTTGTCAGTTTCCTCTCTTTATCTTCAGTAGGGGATCAGCCAGTTTACAAAACACTAGCTCAGTGTTTCTCAACCTTGTCAACTTTAAGATGTGTGGACTTCAACTCCCAGAATTCCCCAGCCAGCTTTAAGATGTGTGGACTTCAACTCCCAGAATTCTGGGTTAGGAATTGGCTGGCTGGGGAATTCTGGGAGTTGAAGTCCACACATCTTAAAGTTGACAAGGTTGAGAAACACTGACCTAGGCTACTGATTTTTCATTGTTTTTGTTTTATGATTTCTTCCCCTTTTGTGTGGAGTGAGGATGAGCAGCTCAGGAAGAGCAACAACTTTGTCTCTAGTTCTCAGCTTTTGTTCTGTGCTGCCAAATACACAGACACAGCCAGCTTGTGCTATAAATTCAAAGTATTTATTATGGCCATACATCTTTACTGAAGTAACACCAACACTCTGCAAACTCAAAGCTTTCTGCATGGAATAATTTGCTGTTCAAGATAATCCAGCAGAGCATACAGGAAGAGTCAGGTAGTAAATGAGAATATTGTTTACCACAGAGAGCCAGTCAGAAAAGCTCTCTTGTATATAGCCCTGATAGAGTGAATTATACTTCTTTCTCAGCTTGACTTCCATACTCTTCTTAATTTGCAATGTGTTGTTAGGTTTGGGTCTTTGTCCAGCTCATGCTTTGGGTTGATTCAGGTGTGCTCTTTTCACCTAATTTCTGGGGTGCATGCTGAAACTCAGTCTAGTCAAGCTCTTCAGATTCAGAATCTGAAGACTCAGACTGATCCCTAACAGTTTTTCAAGTCTGCAAAAGTGAAGGCCATAACGATTAGTTTTTATCTTCTTTTTTTTTTTTTAACTTTAATAAAATTATATTTAAAAAAAAAAAGTGAAGCCCATAGCAGACTACCTTCAGATTGACTCTTGAGGACCAAAAATACCAATTCAATACCAACTTTTAAAAAGGTTCTGGGAGCTTTCAAGGAATAAGGGTCAAGCTAGGATATCTAGTTGTGCACCTGTACTCCAGTACATCAAGTGAAATGCAGGAATATACAGTGGTACCTCAAGATACGAATTTAATCCGTTCCGTGACTCTGATCGCAAGTCGAATTGGTCGCATCCTGAAGCACATTTTCCCATAGGGTTCAATGTAAATACGGTTAATCCGTTCCACCCTCTGAATTTGGTCGCATCCTGAAGCAAATTTCCCCATAAGGTTCAATGTAAATACGGCTAATCCACCCTCTGAATTTGGTCACATCCTGAAGCACATGTCCCCATAAGGTTGAATGTGTCAGCCGGTGTTGCACGGCTAGGAAATTCCCCAGGCGCGCTTTAGTCAGCCCTACCACAGAAAAAGGAAGTGCTAATGAAATCTGAGAAAGGATCCCGCGCGCACAGCCGGGAGCGGGAGCTTCCCCCCCCCCGCGCGCTCAGATTTCATTAGCACTTCCTCTTGGAAGCCGCGACCACGTGGCAGCAGGGCAAATGGCCGCAGATCTGGTTCGTAGCTTGAGGCGGAGTTCGCATGTTGAGGTAAATTTTTGCGGCCGGAGCTGGTCATATCTTGAAATTTTCGTAAGATGGGGCGTTCATATCTTGAGGTACCACTGTATATGTAGTTTCTCTCATGGAACAAATAATAGGTGGCAGGTAGATTTTCATTTGGACAGAGGCATGGGGAAGTTTTAAAAACTCCATCTGAACAGACTACCAAAGTAGGTTCCTCTAATTTAAAAGCACTTTCATGTGGGTATATGTACACACCTACATGCACACACAAAAACACAGATTCGGCAAATATATATTCATATTTTATATACAATTTTATATTTCAGTTTGTTCTGAAGTCTCCACAGAACAAAATAGGCTTTCTTTATGGGTACTGTCCACATTTTGCAATGTTAAAGGCTAACTCATGACTGGTTTAATATTAAGTATTCATTTAGCATTAGCAGAATCCTATTTAAGTGGTGATATATCATGCAGATACTCAGATACTTTGGTCACCTAATGCGAAGAGAGGACTCTTTGGAAAAGACCCTGATGCTGGGAAAGATGAAAGGCAAAAGGAGAAGAGGACGGCAGAGGATGAGATGGCTAGATAGCATCACTGAAGCAATGAGCATGAAATTGAGCAAACTCAGGGAGGCAGTGAAAGATAGGAAGGCCTGGCGCAATATGGTTCTTGGGGTCACGAAGAGTCGGACATGACTTAATGACTGAACAACAACAACAAAATATCATGCAGAAGCCATGCAGTCTCTAAATGAGTTACATCTTGGTTTGAATTTATCATATGAAGCATCAACTGCTACTATGAACAGCAGAGTTGTCTTGGAGTTGCATTGCATAATTAGCTTCTACAAAGAGTGTCTCTCTTCAAAAGTATTTTTCAACATCATGGAAACTTAGATTTTGGATCCTAGTTTCAAAGCAAATATTTCCTACGTCACCTCCTGTGTTAAATAGGTACATTTCTGAACTGCTACCAGGAAGTTTAATTGACAGCTCTTTCCTCTCAGATGTTAATAGATGCTGAAGGTTAGTTTGTCTTGTGAATCCCCCTATTTGAAGTATCAAATTACTAATAGTTAAAGGAGGCAGTACTGAAACCTTATTGTAGTAACAGTCATCTACTTGAGGAATGGCATTTACTTACAGAAATTATCGTAAGAGTTAAATCACATATGACTCAGAATTATTTTAACAGTTTAGCATTTATTAGGCAGAATTATATCTCATCTACCTCTATAGAGCTCAGTGTTATGAAGGCTTGGGAAATAATTTCTTGGGAAACATTTCTTGGAAAATAATCAGGTACTCGGCACACAAAATACCTCTTGTGAACTTTCTTGACCTTTGAAGTTTGTAACAGAGAAAGTTCCAAGTTTAGTTTTCTTAATTTTGTTTTCAGGTATGTAAGTCTAAATAGTTAGTATCCTATTAAGGCATTTACAGAAGCATTTTTCTCTCACCCTGTATCTTCCTGTTTTAGGATAGGAATGCAACAGTTGTCCTTGTGCTGGTATTTCTAGGTGAACTCTTTTTTACTTGACAAGTGTTTAGCTTAAGCTTGTGGCTACCTGTGTGTACAGATTTGTCTACAATCTCCTCCCTGGTTCACAATAAAACAAAGGTAGTAATTATACATGGCTGGCAGTTACTCAGACTGGCAAAATATTCTTCTTTGATCTTCCTCCAGAACCATGAGAGATTATCTATTCCCCTTTGGAAGAATCTCACAGTGATCTGATTTCTTTACCTCTTTGTGGTCTTCAAGCCACTCGACTTAAGGGGTCTTTTTCCATTCTGCCCTGGAGGTTTCAAAGGTCTTGAGTCCGCTGGAACAAACCAACCCTCAGAACCTCCAAAGCTGTCTAGTCCACCATGGTTTGTCAGCTATCTTATTTTCTTCTCTTTAGTTTTAATAACTTCCTGTCTCTGTCTTGTGAGAACCACTATGTGATACTATAAAACTCTTACTTCTTTCCTAGCTAGTTTATTATAGCGCAAGACTGTATTCAAAATAAGAGTGTATGTCTAGGTGATCACATGACATGGTGGCAGGCATTATTAAGCTGCTGCATTCTATCACACTCAGACCGTTTTTATGTGATTGTTTCACTTTTTTCCTATAATCGTCTTTTGATCTGGTGCTCAAAATCTGATAACTAGGTATATAAAGGGGGGGGAGCATTCCTCTGTTTTTTCACTTTCACATCCTAACCTACCTCCAACTCTGCACCTTCTCCCATCACAATGGATGCTTTTCTTTAGAGTCACTTCATACATTATGTAGAAGTAAACCCACATTTGCTACTGACTATAAACTGAATTGTGTGGGAAGAATTTAGAGTGCCTGAATCATCTGAGTGATGCATGTGTTTGTAAACATAATTGTTCCATTCAAACTATACAATTTTTAATACCCAGCTAGTATGTAGTATCTTTCAGTCATAGATATTATATCAACTTCTTAGAAAGCAGCAGGAGAGAAAGAAATGAGCTCTCTACCTTTGTTATTGATGATAGTAAGTGTAAATAAAAATAATTCCATTGTTTTGTTTCTAGAATATTAGTCAATAGAACTAATTCCTTCTTTCTGAAAACACTCTGGACAGGGTTACAGTTATGTGAGTAGTACATGCCATGTTATTATAAGAAAGCCAAAACGTAGTCTGAATTTACCCTTAGATCGGTGATCTGAATCTGTTCCTATGTCAGGTTTAGAGTTTCAGAGTAACTGGCTGATCTAATCTATTATTGTTGCCATTATTATTTTTGGTATTTCTCCATTAAAGTATTACTGTTCTTTCTTTTCTATTAAATCCAGCAACATTCACTATCCTATGAAGGCAGATATAATAGATACTTGCTACTTGGGCAGCTTTGGTAATATATAATTAATATAATTCAAAAGAATCATTTTCCATGAAATTATTAAGAATTAATAATATGATTGGGGGATGGTAGTAAATAGTTTTAAATACAAAAGTTGCATGCTACTGGTTAATATTGATCAGATCTAAGTAGTATAGCTTTGGGAGCCTGATATTGTAAGGGAATTTTTTTTAAGTCATTATTCATTTGAGCCAGGATTTGATTTCAAGTTTATTTTTAAGAAAGTTATGTGTTTATACAAGGATAACAAGAATATGGAACCTCATACAATTCACAACTTACATTAGTTTTTTTGTGAGGCTTCCCTAGAAAAAGCTAAGAAAAAATGGGCTGATTCCAAACTGATTTTTTGAGGTATTCGCCTAATTCAAGATTTTTCTTGAAGAAATGATGCTTTGCCTTTTGGGTGAATAACATTGTAATATTTGGGAAATGCTGTAAACAAACAGTATATTCATTCTTTGAAACTCTTGTATAGAAAAACTATACGCCTAAATCATTACTGCTTGTGATTGAATATTCACTTGAATATTCTCTTATTTCACAAATGTACAGCTGATACAGCGAGACTGTGTTCAAACTAAGTGTGTTAATATTATACTAGATTGTGCTGATAGCTTTTAATGGCATTTATGTTTCATTACATCTTTGAAAGCAATTTAGATCACCACTAATGGCATTTTTTAGGCAACCAGTGCAGCACTTTCATGCCACTCAACATTTAAAGGCAGGCAACTAAAGCAGTATTTATATTTCTTATTTGCTTTTTGGTGTTCTGGTTAATAAATGAAGCACTATGAATACAACTTCATTCCATTGTCAGCTTTTCTCCAATGGCCCAAAGATTAATAATTTGATACCGAAAAGATACAATGCAGAGAATATTTTCCGCTATCATGCAAATGGTGTTTTGTTAATTTTTTTAAGAAAAAACACAAAGTCTAAATTCTCTAGAAAAATATAATTATGATCAGTTTCAAAATTATATCATCATATAAGCATCTAATTTAAAGTATATCTCTTAACATTTTAATTGAGTCTTAATTTAAAAATTAAATAGCTGAAATCTTGTGAGATCACCATTTCATGAGATTTCAGTGTTTTCTCTGCAGTAAATACTCTTGCAGTATTTAGGAGAGATGGCACAAGATTTCACTTCAAAAATGAGAGTTCCTTGTTGTGAGTGTATTTGTGTGGTCTGTCTTCCTTCCTTCCTTCCTTCCTTCCTTCCTTCCTTCCTTCCTTCCTTCCTTCCTTCCTTCCTTCCTTCCTTCCTTCCGCCATTTATGAATTATAGAGTGGTTCCCAGTACTAGAATAAGTTTCCAACTTTTGCTTTACTTTTTAATGAAATATTGAGGAGTTTCCACTGTCTACTTATGTGCATGTGCACATGTGCCTACACACAGAGACATTGTGATATTTTAAAGAATCCTATGTACTCTCTTTCTTTCTATAACTGCAATCAGTAGAGTTAAAGGGTATTTTATATATTTTTAATTATTCATACTACTAATTATTTTGTATTATTCACACAATTATTGCTGCATTTGTAAAGAAGTAGAAAAATACACAGATTGTGAAACAGAAAAAAAGAAAACACTAAAATCTAAAATTGAGATAAATAACAAGATCAAAGAGGAAACATTATGAGATCATCATGCTACTAGCTTTTTAGTATTTTTTTTATGAATAATTAAAGATGGATGGATAGATGGTGTAAAAACTAGTGAATAGCATTTCCTCACCTCTGCTGAATTGTGTTTGTTTTCTTTTCAATATTTAGTGTTAATATTATAGCCACTGATTATAATTGAAAAATCTAAATGCTATCTAAATGCTATACTGAAAGAGCCAGACCTGAGAATCTGGTTAGTAGCTGGCAATTACCACAAACCTGACCCTCAGTCATGCTGAATGAACTGATGAGGGTTGCAGTTCAAAATATTTGGATGGCATCAGGTTGCCTGCTCTTGGATTACTCCACTGCTGTTTATTTTTTTTAATAGTAATTTAATTAAAAATTACAACTGCAATGATAAAAAACTAATATAAACTAAAAAAAGAAAAGAAAAAAGAAAAAATAGAAGGTGCAGAAAAGAAAAAGAAAATAGAAAAGAAAGAAAAAATAAGAATATAATAAAGAAAGGAAAAAGAAATATATAAAGAAGTGACTTCCCCCTTTATCACAAGTATAAACAATTTTAGTAACTTATCACCTTCTCTTAAAATACAACAAATGATCTCTTCTTCCCATATCCTATCTCTTACTTATAAACAAATCCATTAAAACCTCATCATTTCAGTCCTGATGTCAGCAAAAGTCCATTAAGGGTTACCAGAGATACCAACATAACTATTTTAACCTTGATCAAATAAATCAACTTTCCTTCCTTTTATTTTTAACAGTCTTGATCTTTAGTCCCTTCAAATAATGTCCTAAAATTTTATTTATTTTTATTTTTTTATTTTTCCCTTCTCACAAAATTCTTCAAAGCTTTAACAAGCCTCTTTTGTAAATCCAATATGGAAAGATTATGATTATTAGGTCACTCTCTTGGTTTGTTATCTGTGTATCCCTTTAAGTTATTAAGACACCAGCCAGTTTCTTTTGTATATTCAGTGTAGCATCTTTTTCCATATCATTCTTGTAGCTTGTCATTTTTAAATCCACTTTCAAATCAGTCTCAGTCTTGTCTGGTAGAACTTGTTCCCCTTCCATAACATCTTTTAAACACAGTCTATCTATAGAGGCAGACACTCTTAAAATTAACTTCTGGGTCCACTGTTCAAAAAGATCCTTTAATATGTCGAATATTAAAATATTTTGCTCCATTTTGTATTAGACAAATTTAAGTGTTCTCCTTTAATTGTAATCTTTAGTTCCTTTTATTTCCCTCTAGTGTCCAAACTTCAAAGTCCCATTCTATCATTTTTTTAAAAGAATTCAAAACAAAAGCATTTTCCTATGGGAAGTAGTCTTATAATTAATTCCAAAATCTTATTTCAAATTTATCTGGACCCTTAGTCCATTTGTAATTTTCTAATATCAAAGTTTTAATCACCCTTTTTCTCTTTATTCCAGAAAAAATAAATTAAATCCTTAAACTTGTATTTAAAACTTCTTTCACTAAGAATTGAAGGAAGCTCACCCAGTGCTGTTAAACTTTTCGATCCAAAGGTTCCTAATAGCTGAAAAATTTCTCAAAGTGATTAGAAAAAGAAATATGCAAACCCAGTGTCCTTAAAGGCACTGACCATGAGTTGAGCAAGATGGCTATTCCCCTCGTGTCCCACAGCTCTAACCCCGCTGGAGACCACTGTCTTTCGGTCTCCTTGTGAGGAATAACTGTCTGGAGCCCTTGTGGGTGATCTCAAGTCTTCTCCTTGTCCAGAGAGGAATTATAAAGAGCCGGTCTACTTGCCAGCTCTTCATTCTGCTGTGGTCGTCAGATCCACTTTCAGTGGAGTCATTTTCAGTTCGCCATTTCTTCCCTGGAAGTCTATCACACCATTGCTGTTTATTGACATAGATGACAGTCAGTATTCTGTCAGAATGCTGAATTCAAAAGTATAGTGATAATCCTTTCTTATGTAAATGTTTTGCATGCACATATACCCAGGCATGTTCATATAACCATAAGCACATAGCCTTGACCAAATCACTTGCAATGGTGCCAAGTAGGAAGAGGAAGATTTACTGCAAGGCTCCAACTTTACATGTGCACGTATGTATAAGTGTAGTGTGTGAATTCTACAAATATATATTTGTAAAGGATGCATGGCAGATGCTGCAGCTAGCTACTATGCAGACATCTGATTTGTAGAGTTAACACTTAGCTGCCCCTATGCTTTTCTTTAACTATTGAATAAATGTGGAGGATCCTGGTTTGCTTCAAAACAACCATACACAATTCTGGGAGGGTTAAACCTTCCCTTCCCCCAAGGAAATTAGGAAAAAAAAAAAAAGCACAGGAGAGAATCTGAGAATCACAGCTGGAGAAGAAGGTCTAAACTACTAGTAGATCTGATCTGGAGGCTTTTTTAGAAAAAACAGTCAGCCATGTGGATAATGTAATGTTTAACCTTATTTGTTCTCATAAGTGATCTGTTCAGAAAAGCAATATGCCAAACGATCCCTTTGTGAATAGAAAAATTTCAAAATGTACATGGAGGAGGAAGAAGCAGTCTATCGTTTCTGTGAAAAAGCTACTGAAATGAGTTATTTGTGGTTGGGGTGGCCAGATACAGTTTTGAATGTTTTGAGCTTTCTTCTTTGGTTCTAGAAGTCTGGAGCTTCTGTAACATTTTCTTTCCTATTGCCCTCCCAAACCTTCTGATTTCTAGGATCTCTTCTCTTTGAATGTGTAACTACTAGGTCCACTTAAATACAGTGTCACAATGCGGTCTCCCAACTTTGCAATCAGTCAAAAGGACAGTAAGGTTTTGCTGAGTTTTTTTCCCCCCAATATAACTAGTTTGCTTTTTATTTCTCCACTGTTAGTTTTCATTTTCTTGGCTGAACCACTGCATTTTATGTATTTTTAATATTCTGCTTAAGAATTATAAATAATTTAATATCTGAGACTCTGTGAATCCAAAGTTTAACATCCCCCCATTGTCTAAGAGTTTCTCTATTGTTATTTCAGCTTTGCTGTTTGATAAATGTTATTCAAACATTGTTTCTCTCCTGATGTTGTTTTCTATTACAATTTAATCCTAAACTAAGATGCATTTTGACAAGCAAGCTACGGACTTGGCTTCAGGCCATTGATGAGACTGGATTTACTTAGGAGTATAAGAAAATGCTATCTAGTTCAGCATTCTTTTTTCTGTAGCCATCATCATGCCTACAGGAAGCACAAAAAGCAATACATTTGGAGAATAGCTTATTCTCATTGTTTCCCAGCAACTGGTATGCAGAAGCATGCTGTTTCTATTTCTGTATGTAATGTACCCTTATTTATATGTTCTTTAGTACATGTCACCTTTAAAACCCTGAATGGTACAAGGTCAAGTTATTTGAGGACTGCCTCTCCCTGAGGGTATGTGCCCATTCCATCAGGTCAGATACTGTAAGCGGCTCCAGGCCCCTTTCCTTAAATGTTGTTATCTGGTGGGCCCCAGGAAGTACACCTTCTCCATAGCAGCCTCTGCCCTGTGCATCACCCTTCCTGCTGCAATCCAGCAGGCCTCCACCCTCCTAGCCTTCTGGAAGACCTTGAAGAACAAGCCCTTTCTGCAAATGTTGAAGCAGACTGAGGCTGGAGCCTAGGGAAATTGAATGTGGATGTATGGAAGAGTGTTTGCTTTTGGGGTGCCAAGAGTTTTTGTTAAGGGTTGATGTTTCTTTATGTTTTTATTGTTGTTTTGTGAACTGCTGAGGATTATGGCATATAAGATGGGCAGCCATGGAAGGAAGGAAGGAAGGAAGGAAGGAAGGAAGGAAGGAAGGAAGGAAGGAAGGAAGGAAGGAAGGAAGGAAGGAAGGAAGATAGCTTCCATGTGGCTATTATGTGAAGCCAATGAAATAACAACCTAAATAATTGCAATGTCATAAGCCATGCAGAGTGATTGATTGCTTGCTTGATTGATATGTCTTATTACCACAGGAAATATTAAAATATTTAGATAAATATAAAAATATTTTTCTAATATTCTGAGAAATTATATCCCATTTATGTTACATAAATTGGAAGAAAAGCATAAGAACAGTATCTGAGTTTCTGTGTTTCTAAGATTTGAGAACACAATGCAACCATAATATATAAAATAGTTGAAATTATGGTTCATGTTCATACTTTATTAAACAATGTATTGGCTTTCTGAGGTTTTGTTATGGCTAGGCCTTTTTGCAGCTAATGAAAAATAATTCATTTCAAGATTCTCAAGGTCTCACCAAATCATGATTAGAAATCAGCAGTATGAACTCCTTTATGTTGATAGACTATTAGCAAGCAGCTTACTATAGCTTAATTCTGAACCTGTCTTACCTAACTCTCACAGGTTTTAAAATGTAATTATATTTAGAAAGATATGTGTTTACCATAGGAAATACTAACATATATCTGGTGTATGCAACATGAATACATTTGCTTGAAGCTATAAGTTTACTGTAAAGGAGAGGGGCATCTGTCTTAGGCAGCAGACACAGGGGGAAGAAGAGTAACAAACATATATATGGAAGACAGTGTTGTAAGTCATTTAACCTGCCCTGTCCACTTTAAATTAGCTTCCTTTTCTCAGATAGAATGGAGGATGCTGTCTCATTGCAGTGTTGAATTAAGATTCAGTTCTCAATCTTGTTAGATATTGTACTTCGAATAGGAGGTGGGCAGTTTGTCTCCTTAAGCAGCAAAATGCTTGGTTCGGTCCTTCAATTTTGTGCAAATCCTGGCATGTATCATGAACAGGAGATTTAGCAAGACCTGGCAGGCCATCATGCGTGTGCCTGGCTTGGGCAAGTGACATTATTGTGCTTTATTAAAGATTGGTGTATTTTGATTTATAACGTATAGTAATGTTACATGTACAAATGGTGAAATAAAAGCTCGAATAGTATTTTAGTGTTACATAAGAAATGCTTCATTATTTTTTACTTTCTGAGTATAGTTAGAATAGCTATATTCTGTGTTATTGTGCCATAAATCCTGATACTGGAATTGTCTTTTGTTACTACACAAATCTTACGATGAAAAGGACAAAAAGCACCGTTTCGCTGTTACCTTCAAATTTATTTTAGAAATGTTTATGATTAGTCAGTGAAACACTCCATTTATCTTATGACAGTAGCTTCCTACTGCTACCTAAATGTCACATCATTAATTTCCGTTGTGTATATATAGATTGAAGAAAGCCAATAAATGACTTTGCCAAGCCAGAGATCTGATCCTAAGACTTTTTTTATTGCAGTGATCATATTCTCATTATAGCGATTTATCTGCTATTAATTTCATAATCTGATAGATATTGTTAATGCAAGGCTGATGATAAGTATTAAGGCACTTTAATTTGTTTATAAGAATAAACTAGTTTTATAATTCAGTAAATGGGTTTAAGGATCAACAAAATACTTTTGAATCATATAATGTCATAAACAATCTGTGATTAAAACTGATTGGTTTCACCTATTGAGTAAATGTCATTGTAATTTCAGTTACAGAAATACAGATTTCAAATAATATTGATAATAGCCCATTGATGATCTTCTTTGATATTCCATTATTAAAAGTGAAATGCTTAGATATTTTCAGCATCTGTAAACTTACTGGTATATAAGAAAGGAATATGCCAGGCATTTTGACAATTTTATAATTCTGCCTCAGGACTTAGTGGATTGAAACCTATAAGTTTCATCGTGGAGGAGCTGTGCTGGTTGGTCTTGTGAAAACTCAGTTAAATCTGTATTTGTGTTTGTGTGCTTGTATGTGTGTGTGTGTGTTCAGTAGAATATGAATGGCTTACCAAAAATTCAGGGTTGAACATTCCATCCAACATAATTGTCCCTTAGATCAAAACCAGACATATTTTTTAAAGCCATTAGTGCTAGAGCATGTATTTCTCTGTGTAATATGCTTTAAAATAACTGTCTTTTGTCCACACTCATTTTTACTATTTGTTTGTTGGCTTATTTGTTTATAAAGGTCCCATGGTGTAATGGTTACCACTCTGGACTTTGAATCTCAGTGGGACCTTTTGGGACCTTTTGAGCCATT
This sequence comes from Liasis olivaceus, assembly GCA_030867105.1. Lineage (NCBI taxonomy): Eukaryota > Metazoa > Chordata > Lepidosauria > Squamata > Pythonidae > Liasis > Liasis olivaceus. The sequence goes on from CM061350.1 coordinate 84,731,121, forward strand.
TTGATCTAGTGGTTAAGGCACCAGGGTAGAAATGGGAGACGGGGAGTTCTAGTCCTGCCTTAGGCACAAAGCCAGCTGGGTGACTTTGGGCCAGTCACTCTCTCTCAGCCCCCAACGTCAGGCACAGGTGACAAGCCAGTCGGTCCATTCCTGTCGCAAAGAAAGTATCAACATTTAGTTGATCTGAAAAAAGCAGACCCTGCACATGCAGGAAAAATGCTAGGAAGAAAAAAATTGTTTATAAACTCTTTTTCTGTGTAATTTCAAAATGGCGATGAGTAAGATCTTCATACTTTCTATGCAGCTGTACTAAAATTAGCACAGTGTATCTATTAAACATTGCTAAAATATCAATTTTGGTTGTTTCTAAAATGGTTGCTAGTTCTTTCTTCCTTTTACCCTTTTGATTCACACCTGTACTTTCATTAATTGGAACTCCAGACTTTAATTTACATTGTTAACCATGTGCTTGGAAGCAAAGATTGAACAAACACAATGCACAACACAATACTGAATACCAGTTATGACTGTACAGTGAAGCAAGAATGCTTTCTTTGTTTAATGTAAAACAGGAAAAGTATAATTTTTTTGTTTAAAATCACATCCTGATGCATTCACTTCGATTCCTGTTTTTCACAAAGATACTGCAGTTTCACAACAGCACAGTATATTTTAGAAGTTATCAAGGCACTCTTAGGACTATTTTTGAACCTTTAAATGGTAACGGTAAATTCTCCTTTGCCTTAAAGCTTTACTCTTTATGATATAAGTGGACAGATCCATGCAGGGGGTTATGGCAGTAATCCTCTTTCTGGGATTTTTTAAAATAAACAAGTCTAGCCTAGACTTGATAAGGTTGGCTAGCTGTACAAAATTCTCATTCAGTTATATGTATCCTCTTTTATATGTTATGAGCTTCATAAATGCTGGAGAAATCTGAACATATGTGTATTTTACTCCATTTATGTCTATTGAAATCCTTTATTCTCTGAAATAATGGACAGTGTTCCAAACTATTCCAGGATCAAAAATGATTGAGATTCGTATAACATTCCAGAAGCCTATTTAGGAGTAGAAATGTCCTCTCTTTTTAAATGCATGGGTGTTTGCTTTATTTTTAAGATTGTAATCACTTTGTAAAAACTGCTGAATCAAAATATAATTTCTTCACTGAGGTCTCTGTGATTCACATACATGTTATGTAAATTGAAGCTTGTTTGGGATCTTGCCATCCATGTAGCCGACCCATGACAAACCATGGCTTATGCAGAACTCCCTAAGTTAATTTTTGGCTGTCACACCAATATCACATTTGTTCTCTGAGCTTGCAGTCCTATTACAACGCTGTTTCTTTAATCTATTCTATTTTGTTTAATCTTCTCTATTTACTCTTTTCGCAGCCTGAAAAGTTTTGTCAAGGCATCGTTGTCAGTGTTGTAGAAGCAATTTTCCCTCCTTTGATTTTTCTGTCTTTGGATCACATCGGAGACTCTTTTAAGTGTGTCCTGTTGGTCCTATTTGTGAGCTATTTTATGTGAGCAAGTTTTTAGAGTGGCAGACTGTCTTCTTCCAAAGCTCCAGCCATGCCCCAGAAATTGCTTGGGGACTCTCTGAAGCCCATTTGAGCACCTGCTCTCCTACTCCCTAGACCTTTGCAGCTCTGCCATAGGCAACTGAAGCCTTTGGAGAATTTTCAGGAGAGCTATTAATACTAGTTGGAGATTTCCACGTTTTCAGGCTATTTGAGATAAATGTGTTTGCTTGAGAGTGTTCATGCTTTTTGAACTGGAACTAAGCATTTAATAAATGGCCACTTCTAAATTTATGCTAGGAGGACTCCCTACCCTAGAAAAAAGAGGGACTTCATTCTTGCTTTTTTTTCAAGATAGTTCACCATTCCCAAAAAGGATGGTAGTTCTATTACAAATTTGGCTCTGTGATCCTTAGTGTTTTTTTTTTTAACTGGGATTGATTTGATAGACTTGTGTGAATCTATTATGTTGTATGATTTCATAATTCACTGAAATGAGTGGCCCAGCAGTTTTTGATTATGTCCACCTTCTTGGATAATTGAAGGCCTTTTATTTAACTGGAAAGATACAGCTTTCGATTTATACTGTGATTCATTAGATTTATCCAACTATGATGGAGCAAGAACTCTGCAACAGCATCCAGTTTGAGTCAGCTACAGGTTTCCTCTCAGTTACAGTACAGGATATTAGAGATTTGCATTTGTTCTGATATAATAAATTGTTTTTCTTCTGGGGAAAAATGCTTATTGATTAATAGCTTCTAATTGTCTTATTCACATTACACTTTGGGGCCAAAAAATAATTTTCTGCAATTAACCACTGTAGAAATGATTCAAAAGAAAAGAAAAGAAAAAGACCTTTTTTTCATAATACTATGATATCTGCAGCAATGTAGTCAGCGTGACATATTACCAGAGCATGTATGATTCAACAGCCAATATACTTGGATTTTGATGCTCAACTTATGAAACTGTAGAATGCTTAACTTGTAAACGTATCTGTGTTACGTTGCAGCAAATTATACAACTACTCTTATATTTTTAACCTGTCATCTCTCTTTGTAAATTGATTAAAACTAATTGCTCTTCCCTGCCTTTGGTTAAGCTTTTTGTCCAGAGTTTATACTTGCCTGATAGAAATTCTCTGTAAGTTATACTTGCTTCTTGACTACATACCATAGTACACATTCCATGGTTCTTTATTTGTGAATGAACAGCCCTTCAAATACAGTGCTGTTTCTGTAAAGCAGAATGCATAGCCATCTCTAAGATAAACTGTAGCCATAGTACATTAAGCACATAATGAAGCCCCATACTGACACCTCAGATTTTCAGATACAATTATACAACCATGCATGGAATAAAAAGAAAACTATGTTAGTTTGACCAGTGCTATTGGTGATGTTGCTTCAGTTCAAGGGAACATGTACAATAGTTTCTAATGGTGACTGTTTTCTTATGGTATACAATTCTCTGAACATGAGATATAGCAACTGTAGCACAGCTACAGCTGTGCTAGTGATTTGTCACACAGTAGCTGAACCTTACTGTCTCTTGAGCCTGCGCTGTTAAGCAATCACCTGCTTCAAATTAGTGATTTGGGATTGTGATGGGCATGATTTGATTTGAGTTTACATTTTAGAGACAATACAGTTTACTAGATCTACTTCAGGTGTCATGTTTTGATTTGGAAGGAAAAAACCTTGACCATATGCTATAATGGGGAAGCATAGCTTGTAGTATTTTTTTGCAGAATGGAATGAAAACAGTAAGGATAATCCTTTGGAGGATATTTAAAGACACCCAATTCAGTTTTATGTATTGAATGACTTCTAATCACTTCTATAACCACTTCTATTATTTATTCCATTCATTGATTCTCTTCAGTGGGGTTATTCAGATGAAACTTTGTCAAACAGAATCACCCTGTTGAAGATCTACAGTTCAACAGAACTCCTTCGTAAGTGTTGTGGAGTGTATAGTTGTTTCTAAAGCACACTTCTAAACAAAATTGTCTGAATCTAATACATATTGAACTTAAATATAGTTTAATTTATAAATGATTGGGCTATTACTAACTTTGAATGCATTGGAAGACCTGAAAGACCAGGTTAGAGATAGATCATCATGGAGAAACTCCATCTATTTGGTCACTAGGAGTCGAAAACAACTTGATGGCACATAATCAACTTTGAATGAATGATTCTTCATTAAAGCCAAAGGGCAGAGATAGAAGGTATAACTAAAAACAACTAAAAGTAATTAAATAAAAGTATAGGCAATTGTAATAGTTGATATAAAAAGTATGTTACAACTGTGAGAAACCTTTCACCAATTGATGCCTAATTTTTATGGCTACTGCACGGTATTTTGCTGTGATCTGAGTTATAAATGATTTACAATCTGAAAAAAAAAGGATGAACATACAAGTATTGTCAGATTGCCCAGGGTACTGATGTAAAAGAGACAGGATATAGACATTACGAATATCTCTTAAGATGGTACAATAAAATAATACATGTTAGACTGTTTCAACATCTCCAGTTCCACATGGGAAAACTGTTTCTCAAATGGGATTTTACAGTATCTTCTCTGTAGTAATGCTGAAGGCAAAATATTATGCCTTGCCCAAAAGAAAGCTTTCCTTAGTTTTGAAGAAGAGAGATAGTTGGCTGTTTACCAAAAACCTTTTGTCACCCAAGCCCTACTTCTCTGTGACAAGGTATTTGTTTCTGCCTGAAATTCAGTGTCATTAAATCTTTGGAGAAGTATATGTTTGGCATGATCATAGCCCAAAGTTTGTAGAGATTCTGATGGTAACCTGCAAGTCACTAGTTTTTGTTTTATGACATTGTTCCAACTTAAGGGGCAGTCATTGATCACTATTAATGGAAGTAATCCAGAGGGGAAGAACTGGACCTTCAGCCTGTAGTTTAACATCAACTCCATGCTCTAACCTCTAATTTAGCCATCCCTGTTTCTAGCCTGAAGAGGCCATTCGCAACCCCTCTGGGTGCTGCAACTACAGATCTTAGAAATTTAGTTTGGAGTACTTTGGGGGCATTATTCCTAGCATAAAGGCCCACTGGGCTCTGTAGAGCCCTTGGGCTAAAGTTATAGCTTGAAACAGTTTCAAAGCAGCCAGTATTAATTCACCTCCTTTGGTAAAATAGAACCATTTGATGGCATCTTAATGCTGTCTGGGAGACGTAATCATGATGGCCCTCCATATTGCCTTGGAGTGGAAAACTACTTCCAGGTATCTGAAGATGTGAACCTGTTCAATTGGGTTCCCTTCTATGTTCCATATTTGAATTTTGGCTGTTTTGGAGAAGACCATAACTTTAGATTTTTGGTAATTTAGCACCAACCTATTTTCCTTTCAATATTTGACTGTAGTGTTCATTGCCTGTGTGAGTCACATGGGAGAAAGAGAAAGAAGGATCATTTGCATATAATAATACTGAGATTTTGCAGCCTGCTAATTTGGGGCATGACTGTCAGAGTTGTTCACTGATTCGGTCATCGAATTAATGAACAAATTAAACAGGCTAGAATGCATCCCTATCACACACCTTGCTGTATACTTACCACCTTGGAGAGCACCCATTGTTGTTGTTACACCTTACCTTCAGAGAGGAGTTAACATATAGTTTCTGTATCAAATAAAGTACCCATCTGTCCATAGTAGTGTTCTTGAGCTTATCCCACAGAATGTTCCTAGCTCCAGAATCAAAGACAGATTTGAAGTCCAGAAACACCATATATGAAGACAATTTTAAAGTGTGCACATAATTGTGAATAAGGTGGTATAATACTAAAATACGGTCTATAGTTGACCAGCCTTCTCTGAACCCTACTTGTTCATCCCCTATCATTCCTTCCGATTCCATCCATGTCTGAAGTTTGTTGCTTAGGTGCTTTGCATATAATTTACTTATAGCACTTAATAGGTCTAGAATTTGCCGGATCTTCCTTATTATCCTTCTTATAAATAGGGACAATTATTGCAAAACCCCAATCCTTGGGAATCTGGCCTATCTGATCAATAAATGCAAATAAGGATATCAATAAAGGGGCCCACCAATTGCTGTTACATTTAATCACTTTGGGTAAGATGAGGTCATTACCCAGTGCCTTGCCAGTTTTAAATGATATTATTAGTTTGGCCACTTTTACTAAGGTTTTTTTTTTACTAGGGTGATGTCAGGCCCAGCCCAGGAACAACAGTGAAACTGTCCAGTTGAGTTAAGTTCCTTTATTTGCTTATACCTTATAGACAGAATCTTGCCAGACTAAATCTACCTATTGCAACAAGTGGATATACCCTGGGAAATTCTAGGGAGTGGCTATCCTAAACCTCTTTCGCTTCCCATTCTCCTCCTATGGACTATGTTGTCTTTTGTCTCCTTTCTCTTCTTGGAATGCACCCCCTCCTTCCTGATAGCCTTCATCTCTCACATCCTCCTCCTCTTCAGAAATACATTCCATCACAGGTGACTGGGGGCCAGCTGTCCAGAGTGTTGATATCAAAGCATACTTATTCACTATTATTGTGATGCAATGCAGTAGAGACCTAGGTTCCCAGGAAGGAGGGCAGGAGAAGAGATAACACAGTCCAGAGCAGGAGCGTGGGAAGAAGAAATTTAAGATAGCTACTCCCTAGAATCTCCCAGGATATATCTATTAGGTTAGCATAGCACAGATTTAGTCTAGCAAGATTTTGTTTATATGTTGTAAACAATAAAAGAACTGAACTTGGTTGGACTGTTTCCCTGTTGTTCTTGGGCTGGGCCTGACATTTATTTATTTATTTATTTATTTATTCATTCATTCATTCATTCATTCAACTTGTATGCCGCCCATCTCCCCCAACGGGTGACTCTGGGCGGCTCACAATAAAAACACAGCTCTCATCGAGATGGCTAAAAACTATAAATAATTAAAAACATATTAAAAAACCCTAAAAAACCTAAAAATTATGGCTGCAGTCGGTATATTGGGCCCTATTATTTGCCTCCCAGATATGAATGGGGGCCTGATTAGCTGTATTGTCCACTAATTTATTAATTATTACTAATTATCTGAAAATAATTTATATTGAACTTCAGTATAGTTTAATGTATAAATGATTGGGCTATTATTAACTTTGTTGTGTGCCATAACTAATCATGTGAATCTTTCAGTGCAAAGTAGGGAATTTCCTGGCATCTACCATTCAAATTTTACACAGAAAATATTTTATGTGGTTTAAAACCATGGTCTTAAATACAAATTGATCACATTAAAGTAATATTAAAGTTGTAAGTATCCAAGGGAAGAAATTGAAAGACAACAGCAAGCATAATGTATTGGAAGAACACTTTTTAGTTTTTGTCCTGCTTAATTGCAGGGTCTGCTTGTTCTGCATTGTGCATGCCTAGACCTTACAGCGAAGCTTATCATTGCAAAATATATAAGCATAATATTTTGGAAGGTGAGATACCAATAAGTATGTTGAAGTGAATGCTAGAGAATTTGGGATGACAAATCAATTCTAAAGAAAAATATTCAAGTAACATGTAAATATTAAGTCACTAGCTCAACTATTTTTAATACCTGCAATCCCTATATTGCGGTGTTTTTGGCTGTGGTTCCTGGAGCTCAAGAATCCACATGTAAATGAAGTATATAAGCTTTCCCCAACCTGGTGCCCTTTTGATGTTTTGAAGTCCAGCTCTCATAATTCCCAGCCAGTATATGGACTACATCAGTAAAGGTAGCAACAGTGAATAGAATGTCAGCATCCTGAATCCAAGCTGAGTCAGTTTATCAATGGTGTTGTCATGTGGTTACTGTCTAGACTTTTGGATCAGCCTGTAACAGTCTCTTTAACACTTCCCTCCCTTTTCCCCCTTCAGCTTTCTAGCAGGATTAGAAATAGCTTTATTGGTAAAAGGAAGGCAGAAAGATATGGAGAGCATTAATCTGTGTTTCTACTGAGTGCTAAGCTGCCACTAAGAAAAATACTATTTTTGCAAGCTTGTGAAGCCTATGGCTCTGAAAGTACAGGAGTCTGCAGAAGGTGTGAGCATATATTCCTATCAGTAGCTTAATGTAACTGTTTAAAAGGTAATCTGTAATTAGTCACCCACATCAGTTAGGTCACATAAATATTTGATAGAATATTTAGAACTATCTCCTCCAAACGGTTATGTGCTCTCAGCCTTGAAAAAGTAAAAATTTGTAATATTCATTTATATTTGTCATTGCAATATCTACAAAAGAAGTCAAGGGACTCATCCTCTTATTAAAAATGCAAATACGCTCTTATCTTGTCCAAACAGTTGATAGTGGATCAGTTGCGATAAGGCGGGTTCTCTTCTTCAGTATGCATAAATCTGCAGGCTGTGTCATCATGAGAATGTATTCCATGTGTTACTAGATGCATCTAGGGCTGATGCAAGCAGTAATGTGATCCTCGAAGATACAGAATTGCTTAAAGCATCTTAAATATGGACAAGCATTCATTGATATAATTTCTGATGAAAGTTTGAATCCTGTATCAATTTTTTTTTCAGATACTTTGCTGCTAACGACAAGCATAATTCTTCCAGAAAATGCCAATCCTCTGTAAAGTATTTTAAGCTATTTTACAGGGTATCTGGTCCCTAGCAATGATGCCTAGCTTTATCCTCTAACATTTACAAAGTCATACTCGTTGAAGGAACCATAAAATATGTGCATATTGCTGCATGAAACTCTTTTGTATGTCTTTTCTTCTTTCGTTTTGGGACTGATGTTTTGCATCCTCAAAACTGCAAACTTTGTTTAAAGCAGCATTTGGGGGAAAAAAAATTTGTGCCAGTGTAAAATTAGTTAATCAATCTCAAATAGAATTACAGTAAATTTGAAGAATATTGATTTTACAATGAAGGTTTTAAAACTAGGTTGTGATAGATAGCTAGCATCCTGCACAGATGCCATGACAGACGGAGATAGCAAAACGTTGTAATATTATTTGACATGAGAAGATTTCCTACTTATGACTTAGAGCCAGGCCTCCTTTCCTATCAGTGCATTAATACCTTTATAAAGCTTATCATTTGTTACAAAATTCTAGTATGTTGCTAGATCCCTTCCTACTCATTCACCACAATAAACACACAAATGGGGAATTTAGCTCAATGGCCACTGTCGCAAGGGTGCTAATAAGATACTTGCTCCAAATTTGGTCTCATCTCTTATGTGAATAGGAGGACAGATGCCCAGTGTAAATATATGTCTACCTAATAGCTGAAAGACAGTTTCTGTCCTACAGCTAATACTAGAAGTAAATATTTAGCAATAACCTGTATTTATCATTTAGCACCTTAGATTATATGTTCACTTTCATATACATAAGTAAAGAAATTGTAGTTGTCTGTAGCCATAATTTCCCATGTGATTAGCCAATCAGAAACACTTACCTGAAGTTGTGTTGTGTTGTGTTATTTATTTATTTATTCAATTTATATGCTGCCTATCTCCCCCAGAGGGTGACTCTGGGTGGCTCACAATTAAAATCCAAATGGTAAAAACAGTAAAAACATAAATATCCATATTAAATTAGCTAAAAGATAATTCTGTTAACTGTGGCTAATTTATGAAAGTCTAGCAAATCAATAAAACAGTTGTAATTGGATTAGTACAATCATTTGTACAGCTTCAGCTGTTAATATATTGTCTTGCTTTTCCCGCTGCATCACAATGCCATCTGAAATAAGCTTTCACATCTGCTGGATAGACGGGATGCACACATTTCTGATATAACAACAGCTGCTCTTCTGGGAAATGTGAAAATTATCTTTCAGATTAGATTATATTGTAGAGAAACAGGAAGAACAAACACTTGGATTATCTCTTTGCTTAGCTATTCTGCAGTTATGGCTGAAGTTGCGCTTATCCATATAAATAAGAGGGAGTTTCAGTTCATGTGACTGATTGGCAGAACATTTCTGGTTGTAATATGTCTTATCCCTTTTTCTTTTTTCTTTTACTATTTACTATTTTGTATCACCATACCATTTCTATATCATGGTTTCCTTATCGAACTTTACTAGAACCAAAATCATATTCATTCGTTTATTTCAGAAAGAAGCTTTGCAAAAGTTAGTTTTCTTGACTCAAATTATCTCCCCTCATTTTATAGCAGTCAAAAATAATATTAAAATAGGGTTTGTTGTTGCTGTTGTTCTCTTATTTTTGAATTCATCCCTATTTTTTCTTTCTTGCATCATAGATACCACAACCCCAATAGATTTTTAATGGATCTTTACTATTGCATGAGAACTTCCGTGAGAGAAAATGAGAAACTTCTCTCTCCCATTCTCCATACCATTTAGCACAATAGCTAAATGTTGGCAGAAAATGCTGGGGAACAAACTCAGTTCCCACATATTTTAGTAGTTCTTCTGAAAAAAAGCACATTGTTGCTCTTTCAGTGTGGAATCACTATGTCCTTGAGATAATTTCAGAGCTACTACAAGTAAAAAACTCTTGTTAACCTATGGTATATTTATGAAATAAAACTTACAATTATTTTATATTGATTAGGAAGAATGGGGATGCACTGTGGTCTATCCTCTCTTTCTGAGATTATGTCAGTAGTGAACCTAATACCATGAGTTATTATGTGCAAAGCTGGATATATTGATGTGTCTCTATATTTTGGGTGCAGAGATTTCTTTTTACAATGGGAAAGATTCAGACAAATGCCTACCTACCCCCATACACCTGCACTCTTAATGATATAATCCAAGACACATTTTTTTCTACATTATCGGATTTTTTGCTTAGAGACTACTGACTAGATTTGCTTTGTGGTTGTTTCTTTTAATGCAGAGATTTGAACATGAACAAATATCTGTGATTCTCATCCAATAGCTTTTGCTGCCCTTTCTAGTAAACACTTGCTCAAATGCTGAGATACAGTATGTCTGTACATACATGAACACAAGTAATCTGTATCTTTTGGCTAGTCAAAAGATGGCAGCACTGCTTCAGCCTTTAATTCAGGACTAATCTTATGCCAGCAACAGGGTAAGAATTCCAGATCTCATTGTGTTTTAGAAAACTAACTTCTGTTTATAACGGGAACATTCACATTCTTGCCATTACTAATGGAGATAGTCTTTCGCCATTTTAAATTTTTTTAATGTAACATCTCTATACTAATTTGTTTTTTTTAAAGAGAGGCTACTGAATAAGTGTAGCATTGATCAGTTTAACTGAACAGTATCAATATTCATTGCTTGTTCTGCTTTCTATTACTTTTACACATAGAAAGTACTGTTACCCAGATGCTCTGTTTCCCGTTTCCCAATTGCTTTCTTTTTAAAAGGAGGAGATACAAGAAAAAATACTTTTCATGTAATAATGTTTGCTACTATATTTTATCTTTGTCTCAAATAAACAACTTTTAATTAATTCCCTCAGTGTTGCAGTCTTTCTCACTCCCCTCCTTATATCCCAGGAGACCCAGCAACAACAAATGGTTAGAATTTATTGCAACATTCATAAGACCATCAGAGATTGTTCTTTGCTTCATGTAATTTTGTCATGGATGTACTTGCAAATTATTTTTTATTCTTAGAAATAATTTAGAGCTACCAGATCTGAGCTGCAAAAATCCAGATGACCAGTAGATTGGACGAATGAAATACAAAAACTTCTTTGCAACCCTTTTGTGGTTGTCAGCATTTTTGGAGCCCAGATCCAATTTGTTACTCTTTTTAAAATTACACTTGATACATATGAGTTTGACCAAAAACTTCTAGAGAATAAGATCTACTATTTTCTTACATGTATATTTGATAATTGTGTGAGTGATCACACCCAACTAAGTCTTAGTAACAGATTCCAAGTCAGTCCCTTTATTCATGATCATATGACAATATAAGTGTTGTTTTATTATGGGGTGATCTGGAATTAACCAATCATGTACTGAATGGGAAGAGATTCAGCAGGGCTACTCAGGACTCCTTAGGGAAATATATAAGAGTAGAAAATAGCTACCAGATATCTGTCACCTTTACTCTTTTGGTGATATATTGTCCTCTGTTCCTCATCTAGAGCAAAGTTCCCTTCCCTGACCTTCTTCCTATAAAGAATCTACACACACAAACTGCTTCATTTCATATTGTGAATCTTGTTGGCTTTCTGAAATAGTTAAACCCATACTTATCTCAAGGTTCACCCAGAATTATCCCTTTCTGTGTTTGTACAAATATAGTAACCATTAGAAGTATTCTAAATACCTGAAATATTTAGCATAAAGGCTTTTTGTTATGAAAAGAGAACTTACCTCCTCCCCTTTTATTGTACAGGTAGTCCTTGCTTACTGACTGCCTCGTTTAGCAACCATTCAAAGTTACAACAGTGTAAAACAAATAGCTTTGTGACCAATCTTCACATTTATGACCATTGCAGTGTCCTGTGGTTATGTGATCACCATTTGGGTGCTTTGCAACCAGCATGCATTTTTGATCATCGCAGCGTCACATGATCACCATTTGCATGCTTCGCAACCAGCTTGTGACAAGCAGAAGTAATAGAGAGGATGAAATCACTGTCATGTGATGTTTTGCACAGTGACCACAATGTTTCACTTAACAACTTAAGGGGAAGTAAAGTCAAAAGCCAGTTGCAGTCACATGATTTTCCACTTAGCGACCAAGTTGCCAGTCCCAATTATGGTCACTAAGCAAGGACTACCTGTATACTAATGTATATCCTGTAGCTTGGTTTCCTAATGGAGAAGCCCAGAAAATCCTTTAATTCTAGCCTTCAAAAGAAGTGTGAGTTTCACAAGTACTAAGACAAAGCAGAATCAGTTCTCCCTCTTTGTTTTTTCCTACAGTCACTTCAACAATCAGTCTGAAATCATAAGATGTTGTTTGCCTTATGAACAAGAGGTAAGATGTAAATAGCTTGAAGTCCACAGATACATATTTCAACTTTGTAAAATAATGCAGTTGCTATTGTAATTATCCCCTTCATGGATCACTGCCTTGTCGTGGCGAAGGGGCTTGTGTAACTCAGTGAAGCCATGAGCTATACCGTGCAGGGCCACCCAAGACGGACAGGTCATGACAGAGAGTTCTGACAAAATGTGGTCCACTGGAGAAGGAAATGGCAACCCACTCCAGTATCCTTGCCAAGAAAACCCCATGGACAATGTTAAAAGGCTAAAAGATATGACGCCGGAAGATGAGCCCCTCAGGTCGGAAGGTGTCCAATATGCTACTGGGGAAGAGCGGAGGGCAATTCCAAGTAGCTCCAGAAAGAGTGAAGCGGCTGGGCCAAAGCCGAAAGGACGTTCAGCTGTGGATGTATCTGGAAGCGAAAAGAAGGTCCGATGCTGTAAAGAACAATATTGTATAGGTACGTGGAATGTAAGATCCATGAACCAAGGCAAGCTGGATGTGGTCAAACGTGAGATGACAAGATTGAACGTCGACATCTTGGGAATCAGCGAATTGAAATGAACGGGAATGGGTGAATTTAATTCAGGTGACCATTATATCTACTACTGTGGGCAAGAAACCCTTAGAAGAAATGGAGTTGCACTCATAGTCAATAAGAGAGTGGGAAAGGCAGTAATGGGGTACAACCTCAAAAACGACAGAATGATCTCAGTGCGTATCCAAGGAAAACCATTCAACATCACGGTAATCCAAGTCTATGCCCCAACCACTGATGCCGAAGAAGCTGAAGTTGACCGGTTCTATGAAGACCTACAAGACCTTCTAGAACTAGCACCAAAAAAAGATGTCCTTTTCATCATAGGGGATTGGAATGCTAAAGTAGGAAGTCAAGGAGTAATCGGAATAACAGGCAAGTTTGGCCTTGGAGTACAAAATGAAGCAGGGCAAAGGCTAATAGAGTTCTGTCAAGAGAACAAGCTAGTCATAGCAAACACTCTTTTCCAACAACACAAGAGACGACTCTACACATGGACATCACCAGATGGTCAATACCGAAACCAGATCGATTACATACTTTGCAGCCAAAGATGGGGAAGCTCTATACAGACGGCAAAAACAAGACCAGGAGCTGACTGTGGCTCAGATCATGAGCTTCTTACTGCAAAATTTAGGCTTAAATTGAAGAACGTAGGGAAAACCACTAGACCACTCAGGTATGACTTAGATCATATTCCATGTGAGTATACAGTGAAGGTGATGAATAGATTTAGAGGATTAGATTTGGTAGACAGAGTGCCTGAAGAACTATGGACGGAGGTCTGTAACATTGTACAAGAGGCAGCAACTAAAACCATCCCAAAGAAAAAGAAATGCAAGAAAGCAAAATGGCTGTCTGATGAGGCTTTACAAATAGCTGTGGAAAGAAGGAATGCGAAAAGCAAGGGTGAAAGGGAAAGATATAAGCAACTGAATGCAGATTTCCAGAGAATAGCAAGGAGAGATAAGAAGGCCTTCTTAAATGAACAATGCAAAAAAATTGAAGAAAACAATAGAATGGGGAAGACTAGAGATCTCTTCAAGAAAATTGGAGATATCAAAGGAACGTTTAGTGCAAAGATGGGCATGATAAAGGACAAAAAAGGCAGGGACCTAACAGAAGCAGAAGAGATTAAGAAGAGGTGGCAAGAATACACAGAAGAACTATACAAGAAAGATCTCAATGTCCCTGATGTCCATGCTGGTGTGGTCACTGACCCTGAGCCAGACATCCTAGAGAGTGAAGTCAAGTGGGCCTTAGGAAGCATTGCTAACAACAAAGCTAGTGGAGATGACAGTATTCCAGCTGAGTTATTTAAAATACTAAAAGACGATGCTGTTAAAGTGGTGCACTCAATATGCCAGCAAGTTTGGAAAACGCAACAGTGGCCACGGGATTGGAAAAGGTCAGTTTACATTCCAATTCCAAAGAAGGGCAATGCCAAAGAATGCTCAAACTATCGCACAATTGCACTCATTTCACATGCTAGCAAGGTTATGCTCAAAATCCTACAAGCTAGGCTTCAGCAGTACATGAACCGAGAACTACCGGATGTACAAGCTGGGTTTCAAAGAGGCAGAGGAACTAGAGATCAAATTGCCAACATTCGCTGGATCATGGAGAAAGCACGAGAGTTCCAGAAAAGCATCTACTTCTGCTTCATTGACTATGCAAAAGCCTTTGATTGTGTGGATCACAACAAACTGTGGCAAATTCTTAAAGAGATGGGGATACCAGACCACCTTACCTGTCTCCTGAGAAATCTGTATGCGGGACAAGAAGCAACAGTTAGAACCGGTCATGGAACAACCGATTGGTTCAAAATAGGGAAAGGAGTACGACAAGGCTGTATACTGTCACCCTGCTTATTTAACCTATATGCAGAGTACATCATGAGAAATGCCAGGCTGGAAGAATCACAAGCCGGAATTAAGATTGCAGGGAGAAACATCAATAACCTCAGATATGCAGACGATACTACCCTAATGGCAGAAAGTGAAGAAGAACTAAAGAGCCTCTTGATGAGGGTGAAAGAGGAGAGTGCGAAAGCTGGCTTGAAACTCAACATTAAAAAAACTAAGATCATGGCATCTGGACCCATCAATTCCTGGCAAATAGAAGGGGTAGAAATGGAAGCAGTAACAGACTTCATTTATTTGGGCTCCAAGATCACCGCAGACGGAGACTGCAGCCATGAAATTAAAAGACGCTTGCTCCTTGGGAGGAAAGCTATGGCAAACCTAGATAGCATATTAAAAAGCAGAGACGTCACCTTGCCGACAAAGATCCGCATAGTCAAAGCTATGGTTTTTCCAGCAGTAATGTATGGCTGTGAGAGCTGGACCATAAAGAAGGCTGAACGCCGAAGAATTGATGCCTTTGAACTGTGGTGCTGGAGAAGACTCTTAAGAGTCCCCTGGACTGCTAGGAGGTCAAACCAGTCAATCTTAAAGGAAATCAACTCTGATTGCTCGTTGGAAGGATTGATAATGAAGCTCAAGCTCAGATACTTTGGTCACCTAATGCGAAGAGAGGACTCTTTGGAAAAGACCCTGATGATGGGAAAGATAGAAGGCAAAAGGAGAAGAGGACGGCAGAGGATGAGATGGCTAGATAGTATCACTGAAGCAATGAGCATGAAATTGAGCAAACTCAGGGAGGCAGTGAAAGATAGGAAGGCCTGGCGCAATATGGTTCATGGGGTCACGAAGAGTCGGACACGACTTAACGACTAAACAACAACAATTGTAATTATACAATTGTTCATAGTGCACTAACTAGTCATTAACACCCATGTGATCTGGGCTATTCTCAAAAAACGAAGAAGAGCTGAACCTGGCTAGTACTGGAATGGGAGACCACCAGGAAATATCATGGCTTGTTGGCTTGACTGCTGAAAACACCTTCAGGAACATGCCAAAGACAAACCACTTCAGTACTGCTGCAAAAAAAAGGACATAGATGTTTCAGAGTCACTGGGAGTCAAGTTCAACTTGAAGGAGTTTTTATATTTTTTTTATACACTGCATAACAATTGAACTTAGCTGCTTAAAGAACATAATACAGTGAAGCTGAATAAAATAGCATAGTGTAAGTAAGCCTAGATAACTCTACTCTGATCATTGAAAATGCAAATAATCTGCAAGCTCTGGTAATGAAAGTCAAGGAGCACAGTGAAAAAAATGAGATGCTTAAATATAAAGAACACCAAATTAATGACAACAGGTAGATTAACCAGCCTTAGAATTGACAATGAAGATATTAAAGTGACAGATAACTTCTGTCTTTTAAGATCAACCATCAACAGTAAAGGAACAAGCAGTCAAGTAATATGCTAGACTAGTACTTAGTAGGGTAGGGGTGGAATGATATTCGGATACTGTGAAATGTTTATACCCAAAAATATCAGAATCATGCAGGCAATGGCTTTCCATGGGACACTCTGGAAGCAAAAGTTGGGCTTTGAAGATCCAGCATAGAAAGAGTATTGATGCTTTTAAATGTTGGTGTTGAAAAAGACTCTTGAGAATACTATGGATAACTAAGAATTGATAATCGAACAAATCAATCCAGAGTTCTCATTTGAGGTACAAATAACCAACCTCAAATTATCATATTTTGAATACGTTATGCAAAGACCCAGCTCCATGGACAAATCTATAATGTTGGGAAAGGTGAAAGGAAAGAGAAGAGGATGATTAGTAGCAAGAACAGTGGACTCAATTACAGCAGGAATAGGTGCACTATTGGAGCCCTGAAAGGCCAGGTTGAGAACAGATCATCCTGGAGACGTTCTGTTTATATGGTTTCTAAAAGTCTACGCTGACTTGATGATATATAATCAATCAAGCAGGCTTTAATTGTAATTTCACCATAGATTTTGCTGTTATGCCTTACATTCCCAAATGGAAAGAAACAGGAAGTGTTGCTGAAGAAATGAAAGTTCAACTGCTGCCTGCTCAAAGGATGCATTATATCATCGTTGTACCTGTTTCTTTCTAACCATGAGTCTACTGTTACAGGGATTCCTCTTTGCTTAAATTAACTGAGCAATTAAGGTTGGAAACCTATATGTACTTATATGGAAGAGTAGGTCACACTGATTTTTCAGGGACTTATTTCTTAAGCAATGTATTATTTCAATGGGTGGTTTTGGAATGTGATAGGATTGGAGAACAAAAATTGGAGGTAATAGAAAGAGGGACTTTATCAGAAAAAAAAAGCATATTCAGTGACCACATGTTATGTTAACAAAAGAGGCAGTGTTGGTTAAATACTAGCAATAAACTCAAGAGAGGGCCAGAAATAACTGTCCCTTCATTTCTTCCTGTTCTGCCTTTGCATCTGTATCAGTAATATGCATTCCACAATGGCTATATATCAATCCTTGCCTATAATTGTGAAAATTATAATCTGGTTGATAAAGTATCTATATTGAAGGGATAAGATTCAAATTTCTTTAGTAGATTATACTGGTATTGCAACTGTACAAAGTAACTGTGAATAATTTTTTGTGAGGTTGGACTAGTGAGAGTAATTAGATGTGTCCAAAGAGGTAAGCCCAAAGGGTACCTCCTCCTAAGAGCTGCAAATACTTGGAGCCCATCACAATGGGTCTTTAGGAAGGTAGCTCTAGTCTGAATATTGATTTATGCATGAAAGCTGAGCAAGGTTTCATCCTGGTTCTAAGTAAGCACTTGACAAGTTTTCCCTAGTTACTCCTATGTCATAGATGGCTATTCTGTCATTGGAATATTATATTTCCTAAGAATAAGTTGCACTGGTTCACAACATTAGAAATGCAAGGAAGAACTTAATGAACTGAATGATCAGTTTTTTGGTGAAGCAAAGGGGCTCCAATCAGTCTTTTCAATTGTAAAATCACTAATGTAGGAATAGGATATATGTATAATGCAGATAAAAGAGCATGGGGCAAACCCTCTAAGCCTAAGTTATTATAATTCTGAAAATCTGTGCATCAAAAGACCAGTGCTAAAAACCATTTATTTCATTATTTGATCATTAGAGTTTTGTATAAAGTAGTGAATACAATGGTTAAGTGGGCTAGAGACACATTAGAACATTACATACAGGTGAAACTCGAAAAATTAGAATATCGTGCAAATGTTCATTTATGTCAGTATGGCAACTCAAAAGGTGAAACCAATATATGAGATAGACGCATTACATGCAAAGCGAGATATGTCAAGCCTTACTTTGGTATAATGGTGATGATTATGGTGTACAGCTTATGAAAACCCCAAATTCACAATCTCAGAAAATTAGAATAGTGTGAAAAGGTTCAATATTCTAGGCTCAAAGTATCCCACTCTAATCAGCTAACGAATCCATAACACCTGCAAAGGGTTCCTGAGCCTTTCAATGGTCTCTCAGGCTGGTTCAGTAGGAATCACAAGCATGGGAAAGACTGCTGACCTGACAGTTGTGCAGAAAACCATCATTGACACCCTCCATAAGGAGGGAAAGCCCCAAAAGGTAATTGCAAAAGAAGTTGGATGTTCCCAAAGTGCTGTATCAAAGCACATCAATAGAAGGTTATGTGGAAGGGAAAAGTGTGGTAGAAAAAGGTGCACAAGCAGCAGGGATGACCACAGCCTGGAGAGGATTGTCAGGAAAAGGCCATTCAAAAGTGTTGGGGACTTTCACAAGGAGTGGACTGAGGCTGGAGTTAGTGCATGAAGAGCCACCACACACAGACGGATCCTGGACATGGGCTTCAAATGTTGTATTCCTCTTGTCAAGCCGCTCCTGAACAACAAACAACGTCAGAAGCATCTTACCTGGGCTACAGAAAAAAAGAACTGGTCTGTTGCCCAGTGGTCCAAAGTCCTCTTTTCTGATGAGAGCAACATTTGCATCTCATTTGGGAACCAAGGACCCAGAGTCTAGAGGAAGAATGGAGAGGCACACAATGCACGATGCTTGAAGTCCAGTGTGAAGTTTCCACAGTCTGTGTTGATTTGGGGAGCCATGTCATCTGCTGGTGTTGGCCCACTGTGCTTCATTAAGTCCAGGGTCAATGCAGCCGTCTACCAGGAGATTTTGGAGCCCTTCATGCTTCCTTCCGCAGACGAGCTTTATGGGGATGCTGACTTCATTTTCCAGCAGGACTTGGCACCTGCCCACACTGCCAAAAGTACTAAAACCTGGTTCAATGACCATGGGATTACTGTGCTTGATTGGCCAGCAAACTCGCCTGACCCTGATCTCTATTGCCAAGAGAAAGATGAGGGACATGAGACCGAACAATGCAGTGGGGCTGAAGGCCGCTATTGAAGCCTCCTGGTCTTCCATAACACCTCAGCAGTGCCACAGGCTGATAGCATCCATGCCACACCGCATTGCAGCAGTCATTGCTGCCAAAGGGGCCCAAACCAAGTACTGAGTACATATGCATGCTTATACTTTGCAGAGGTCCGATATTGTTCTATTTCCAATCCTTGTGTTATTGATGTCATGTAATATTCTAATTTTCTGAGATTGTGAATTTGGGGGTTTCATAAGCTGTTCGCCATAATCATCACAATTATACCAAAGTAAGGCTTGACATATCTCGCTTTGCATGTAATGCATCTATCTCATATATTGGTTTCACTTTTTGAGTTGCCAAACTGACATAAATGAACATTTGCACGATATTCTAATTTTTCAAGTTTCACCTGTAAAAGGAAAATTCAAAAAAGACATATGGAAGCATAAGATCTCTGTGAAGATGAAGATTTTTAATCTAGATTCCAGTGCAGGCATTTGGAAGACTGTCGTATGATGTAACCAACCATTTCAAATATTTGACTTGAAAAAACAAAAAACTAACTACAACTTTTGGAAGGGTCTCAGGGGACCAAACGCAAGTCTTTAAAGAGGGAGAGGGGGAAGGAGGGAGGGAAGGAGGAAAGAAGAAGGGAAGGAAACATAAATGCATTTAAATAATTAAGGCTGTTGTGATATGAAACATGTTTTACATCTGTATATTATTAACAAAATTCTAATCCATAATGGAATGGCAGTTTTTTGTTTTTGTTTTGTTTTTTGCTTCTTGTATATTTACATTATACAATAAAGATGTATTTATTGCATTCAGAGATGTGAGTGAGGTTGCATTTTAAGGTACACAGAAATTGTTTTGTGTTGTACAAGATAAAAACATAATATGTAAGGTGTTCCCTGGAACAAAACTGCTTAAAACTGTACTTATGGGGCAAGGTGGGAATACCACTTTGAAAGAAGACGTTCAAAGTGAATGAATCTCATGAAAAATACAACTTTTAGAAAACCTCTGATGGTTTCATAAATTCATAAATGACTGGTTACTGGCAGATGTGCCTGCTGGTTATTGACTGGTTTATCTAATATCAAACTGCAGCCCAAAAGGTTAATTTCATATATAGCTGCTTTAAAAAACTAATCAGATTTTAAAATACTAGAATGTTTGTGACAGTAAATAATATTGGATTTAAAACTCCATGAAACCAGAAAGATTTCAGTATACTCCCTATCATAAACCATCCTGTACAGTGGTTTCTCTGAAAACCCTAGACAGCAAGTCTTTTTAAGGAAATAAATCCTGAAGCTGAATTACACTAGGAAAGCAATAATTCCAGTTAAGGTGGCAGTCAGTGTTTCATAATGCAGCAAAAATTCTTAGAAAGGCCACCCTTGATTGCTAACAAAGTAGAAAATGTAATAAGTGAGGGACTCTTAAAGAAGCTAAATCAGCAAATGACCAGAAATTAGACATAAAGTAGACGAAAGCAAGGATGCTCAAGTACTATAGTAAAATAGTTTTCTGTTCACTTGCAGAAAAATAATCAACAAAAACAAGCAAATACAAAGCAATGTATTGTAAAGCCAATTAAATACTTAAGACAGGTATTGTTGTAACTGAAAGAAGGACTGTCAAGGGGGATTTTGAACTATATTATAAATAATTTTTTAAATGATGTTACAAAAAATGTATTGTTATTTTACTTATGTATGTATTTGAGTTCTACAACTCAAATGTTAAACAGCTCTGCCCAATAAGTAATAAGCACAGTTCTAGAAAAATCACAACTCTGTTGCCTTGAAAGCAGCAGAGTGATGACTTCTATCTAAATTAGAGTCCTTCTCAAATATGTTTCTAGTTCATGGAAGGGTAGCATAATAAAGATGTAAGTGTTCTTCGTGCAATTGTTAGTGTTCCTGAGAGTATGTCTTCTAACCTGGAAATGCATCATAGGGATAGGCAAAGCCTAGCACATAGCTAGTTGCATCCTAAAAGAAGAGTCAAAGAGCATGTGCTCTGTGTTGGCATTCCTGGGAAAGAAAACAGGGAAAAAGTGAGCTCAGATAAGGAATCTATTACATAAAGAGCAGGCAAAGTGATCAACAAAGAGCAAACACACAGTAAATCCCTAATTCTCTATGTACTTTATACTTCCCCCTTCTTATCAGTAAGTCAAGAGGTGCTGAAGAGCCAATGCCATTGGACTGGATCTCCAACATAATGATGGCATTATGACTGTATACTCTGTTTTTTGCTTTTAGGTTGAATACTGAAATAATTCATGTGTTTGTGTGTGTTGAGCTTTCTTCCTGTCATTAGAATCTCTGGAGAAGCAACATTTCTTATTGCATTGAGACAAGACTGCTTACTGAGGCTGTCCAGTGTGTCAGATTCAGTTTGGAAGAGACGCTTTGGAGCGTACAAAAGTGTGTATGCAGTAGTTGACTGTGATTCATTAAAGCAGCCATGTCGGTTGTTAGGGAAAAGTTTGATTGGTCTTTGAAAGATACCTTTTAAATGTAAAAAACTAAAGGCCTCAAGGAGACAGAAAGATGTGCAGCACTCAGAACCAACAATTAACTGCAGCTGTTTTCTTAATATACTTTGGGAAGAATAATTAGCTATGGAAGATAAGCTGCTATGTGCATAGCATGTATGACAAAAGGAGGGTAGTGAATGCCTTGCTCTTCTGTTCTGCAATGTTCATGAACTATTTTTTCAGTAAAGTTTAATTTTAATTTAATATTGGAATACTTTGATCCCTCCTCATCTAAAAAATATCCACAGGGCCTCTGATTTTATGTGATGTGCATGTTGGCTTGCTTATGCTTTGCAAGCTAATCCAGGTAGGATATTAGAATTATTTTATCAATTTTAAATACAGTAGAGAATGTGCAAAGCTTCTCTACTTATGATATAAGGGATGAATCCTCATTTATCAAGAAAGAGTAACTGGATAAGGAGCTTGATGAGCCAAATCCCAAAGAGCCAGCCCAGAACTCAGGGCAGAATCACTTTCAACATTCTCCAGCCTGTGGGTTTGAACTGCAATCTTGATGAAACTGCATATCCTCCAAGCCCGTTAGAGTGGCAGTGACAGCAATGGGTTGGGAGTCTTTGGGCAGAAAGCTTGAAGAGCACCAGACATGGATTCAACCAGATCAAGGAAGACATTAGGAATTGGGGGGGGAAAACTGGTATTGGCCTTATTGGCCTCTCAACTGAAATAGTGTCAACAAAGTAATTTAAGTTTTATTACAAAGAATACTCAAGGCAACATATATAATTATATTGAAGATCACTTGGAAGTTACAACTGGTCCAGAATGCAATGGCATGCACAGTGTTAGGTGTTCCTAATTCCTAGGTATGCCCATATTACACCTCTATTGCACGAGCTGCATTGGCTCCCAGTTTCCTTCTGTGAAAAATTCAAGGTACTGGTTATCACCTTTGAAGCCCTATATGGCATGAGACCTAGTTATTTGCAGGACTGCCTCTCCCTAAGAATATCTGCACATGCCACCAGATCAGATAGGGTAGGCACACTCCAAATCCCTTCCCTGAAATCCTGCCACCTAGCAGGACCTCGGAAGCATGCCTTTTCTGTAGCTGCCTCTACCTTATGGAATATCCTCCCCCTGGCAATTTGGCAGGCCCCCAACTTTTTAGCCTTTTGGAAAGCCATCAAGACCTGGCTTTTTACCCAGGCACTGGGATAGGATAGGATAGGATAGAATACATAGAATGGAATAAGGATAATTGGAGCTTGCTGCGGGGCATCCTAAGGGGATGATTAAGGCATCAGGTTTTGGTTTTGGTTTGATTGTTTTATGCTTTTATGGTTCTGTTTTATAGTTACTGGGTTTTATTGCTGTTGTGAGCTGACCAGAGTTGTTTAAGATGGGTGGCCATACAAATCTTTTAAATGAATAAATAAATAACTAGTGAAGACTTAAAACTTGCTTGAAACTCTTAGCAATCTGCTAGGAGGAGAAAGGCAGAGGCAGAAATACGAGTGCTGCCTGTAACAGTCCAGAGTTCTAATGTGTTACAGTCTTGTCTGAATCCTCTGAGTCAGAGACTAAAGAGGCAGACTGGCAGACCTGCAACCTGAAGAGGTAGCAGGCAATCAGACACCTGCAGGAGACAATGATCTGAACAATTGATATTGGATTCTGTTTCTGGCTGGGCATGTTGCCTAGGCCCTTGCTGGCAGCTACAAAGAACTGAGCAAAGTCTATCAACCCATTTTCAGGGGAGGAGAGGGCAGCAATATTTCTAATCAAGTCATACCAGCCGCTGGGGCTACAGAAGAGCAACCTCCAGCCCCTTGCCCTCTGTTAGAAACAACTCTTACTGGAGACTTGCATCCCTATTATTCCTGCTCCTTGCACTGCATGTCAACCCTCAGCTTGATATTTAGGCTGGCTTATGCCATTCTCTAGCATTCAGATTCTTGACTATTATAGATAACTCTGATGCTTCTAAATCTTCTTTCTCTCTTTGCTTACAGTTGAACTTGTCTTGGTTATAAGGCAAGTGTTCTCTGGCTAATCCCTAATTAATTAACTAATTAGCTAATTCCTAATTACTCACCTAATCCCTGGCTGTTATCAAGAAGTTTACAACACAACAAATCAACTCAGCCAGAGGCAGTATAAATTAAGTTCATCAAAGCAAGCTCCAGCCAGGCTAGACCAACACCAATACAATAGAGCTGGTAGGAGCAGGGGCAAGGAGGGTTAACCGAGAAGTGGCCCATTAGGTGTTTGTCCAGGGGCAGAAAAGGCCCCCAAGTGTCAGGATATACTAGTTTAACACCAGTCTCCAGTCTTTGCAAAAGCCACCTGCAAAGAGAGGTGTTAGGGATAAGGAAAGATAGGGAAAATCTAATTTCCTATACACTGCTGTCTGGGAATCCATGTAAAGTCACATCAATCCTGCTACAAATTCAGATCAAGAGTTAGGAATACAATGTCTAAAAGAAGGGTGAAACTGAAGACAATTGACAAACAAAAGGATGAAAATGAAAGTGGTAATTTAAAGCCATTCTTACTGTAAGTAAGAGGCCCACACTTAGCTATCTAGAAGAAAAAGCTATATTTTGTACATGGCTTTTATAATCATAAAGTGGAAAAAACTCCCATGGGAGTTGATTTATGTATTGCCTCTGGGTGTTTCATCCTCAAATCCAAAAGGATCGTCACATACCTAGAATATCCTTCTCTCAATTACCATGTGAAGTATGGAACTATACTGTGGAAGTATAAATATTAAAATCTGTTGTCTAGTTAGTCATCTTAGTTTAACAAAGCCTTTTAATGTATTAACCTCTCTGATTCACTGATTAATGCAAGCTGACCTACTAAACTAATTGTGTATTTTGTTGCTCCTTATTCTGAAGGCCAGAATTAGGTGCTGTAAGAATACATCTTGAAACTGTCTGAGAATTGTCTTTCAGATTGTGCATTGAGATTTTTTCTTTGTGCATTTTCTGAACCTTTGAATGCAATAATAAGGTGAATGGGGACTAATAAACTGAGATGAATCCTATAATATGGAAACTTGGTTAATGGATGGTTTCCAAGCATGGGAAATGAGGGGAGGAAAGTTTGTTCCAAATGTGGCTGCACTCACTTAAAAAGAACGAATATATAGCTTGGGAAATGGGTGATCTGAAATATCACCGTCATTGTAGGGCCAAGTGACCAACATGGTCAGGAGTGCATATTACCATCTTCAGTAGATATAACAACCATATCCTTTCCTGCATCAAGAAAAGGAAACTGATCCAAGCTAGTTGATACCCTAATATAAATTAAACATAATTGAGAAACTTCTTATACCTTCAATTAAACAATAATGTATTAGATTTATAAGGCAACAAAATCAAAAATACTCAAGGTGGCATATAGAATTTAAAACATCACAAGAACACATTGCCAAATACAGAAATACCAGTGCATTGGGGAAATACACAATCAAGAACATACTAACCACCCATCATCAATCAAGTAGAACCACAAATATCCTTGGCCTCTGACCGATTTGTAAAGCCAAGTTTTGTAAAGGACAGGTGGGTCAGGGCAAACAGATCTCGGGGGAATGGTATTCCATTTTTGCAAATAATGTTATTAAGTATTACACTTGTACAGATGAAAACTAATACAAACTACAAAAAATAAAGGAATAGAAAGAAGTAAAAAGTGCAAAAAAGAAAAAAAGAAAAATATAAAAGAAAGAGTAGAGAAGAAAGAAAAGATAAGAATATAACAAAAAAGAAAAAATATAAAGTAGCTTCCCCTTTTGTCTCAACAAGTATAAACAATTTTAACAACTTATCACATTCTCTTAAATACAACAAACAATCTCTTCATCCCATATCACATTTCTTATCTATAGACAAATCCTTAAAACCGCATCATTCAGTCCCAGTCAGCAAAAGTTAATTAAGGGTTACTGGAAATAACTGTCAGGCCCAGCCCAAGAACAACGATAAAACAGTCCAGTCTAGTACAGTTCCTTTATTTGCTTATACCTTATAGACAGATTCTTGCCAGACTAAATCTATACTATAGCAACAAGTGGGTATACCTTGGGAGATTCTAGGGAGTGGCTATCCTGAATCTCTTACTCTTCTCACGCTCCCCCTGCGGACTATGTTGCCTCTTGTCTCCTTTCCCCTGCTGGAATGCACCCCCTCCTTCCTGATAGCCTTGATCTCCCACATCACCCTCCTCGTAAATACATTCCATCACAATCACATATCTATTTTAACCTTGATCAAATAAACCAACTTTATATTCTTCCCCTTTACTGTTAACAATCTTGATCTTTCATACCTTCAAATAAAATCCTAGAACTTGATTTCTTTTCTTTTCTTCTTTTTCTTTGGCCCTTCTCACCAAATCTTTCAAAACTTTATCTCTTTTGTAAATACAATATAGGAAAATTATCCAAGTCACTGTCCTGATTGATTGTTTGTATGTCCCTTTTAATTATTAAAATGTCATCCAGTTTCATTTGTATATCCAATTTCATCTTTTTCCAGATCATTCTTATTTTTAAATCCATGTTCAAATCTATTTTAGTCTGGTGGAACTTGTTCCTCTTCCATAAAATCATTCACACAGAATCTATCTATGATGGCAGACCTTCTTGAAATTAACTTCTGAGTCCATTGTTCACATATATTCTTTAGTATGTTCAATGTTAAGATATTTTGCTCCATTCTGTGTTAACAAGTCAAATAGGTGTTCTCCTTTAATTGTAATCTTTACGTCCTTTTAGCTCCCTCTAGTGTCCAACCTTCAAAGTCCCATCCTATCATGTTGTTTTTTCAGGATTCAAAACATAAGCTGTTTTCCATGGGAAGGATTCATTCAATTAATTTGAAAATCCCATTTCAAGTCAATCTAGGCCCTTAGTCCATTTATAACTTGCCAAAAACAACACTCTAATACCCTTTTGCCATTTATTCCCCAAAATTGCTAAGTTCTTGAAGTCTCACTTAAAATTTTGTTTGTTAAGGATTGAAGGAAACTCACCCAGTGAATGCCATCAAACTTGCTGTTCTGAAGGTTCTTAATATTTAAAAAGCAGTAAAAAAAGTAATTAAAAAGTGATTAAGAAATAAGGCCTGGCCAAGCTTGATGTCCATATAGGCTACATTATGATTGTGGGTGTAGATGGAATCCCTCAACTCCCAGCTACTCCACTCACCGTCTGATTGCAAAACCCTCAGTTCTAGCAGTCTACTTGCGAGGAGCAACTGTCTGGAGTATGTGTGCGCAATCCCACGATCTCTCTTTTCTCCAGAGAGATTTCGCTGGCCAGGATCGATCTTCTGGTTGGCGATTGTAATGGAATGTGAGAATGACCTTGGAAGACAGGGGAAGAGATGCTGCCTAGGGAACAATCAGATAAAAAGGGGAGGAGCCTGCAACTGAGTAACAGGCAGAGAAAGAAACTTAGAAAGGACCTGCCCAACTTGTCAGGCGGTAAATAGGGACAGTGGGACATTTGCACTTTCAGACTTGCAAGATTCTGTTAGCCTAACAATAAAGTAGAATTAGCTCATCTGGTTGTGTTTCCTGTCTGATTTACCTGGGAGGACTGACAGCGATCTCAGCTGTAATGCCATCCCCGCTCCTTCAGAGATGTCTAGCTCTCCATCTCCTCACTGGATGTCCAGGGGGAATGGTATTCCAGTGGGCAGAAGTGGGAAAAGAGAAGGCATGTCTCTGGTCCCACAAGATGACCCTGCTTAATCAACAGGACCTGGAACAAGCACACCCTGTCTGGTTTTATAGGATGGGCAGATAACTGGAGAAATTATCATAGATAACAAGGTCCTGAGCCATGAAGAATGATAACCAGCACCTTTAATTGCCCCAGGACACCAATTGATACACATTATATAGAATGTATTGGTGATAATGGAGTTTATTTACATAAAAATGGAATTTAGCCTTATTTAGCAACAGCCATACTTGATTAAATTTCCGTAATAGTGTTAATGAAGTGCACATCCACCCACATGCAAAGAGCATAGTAGTTTATGAGCATGAGGTATCAATGAAAGACTAGTACAGAATTACATGAGCAAAAAAAGGCCTTTGAATTCAGTTATTACTTTGGAATATAATGCATAAGCTTACATTAAAAATTAATTATGTCCATCTCCATCTGTTATAATACTCCATCATATAAGAATCTGTATCACACCACTGATGTCGAGTTGTAATATAGCCCTTTTGTTCAAGACATCTAGAAATAAGTCCCTCAACATTTTCTCCTTTGCCATTTAAATATATTATAAAATAAATGTTTATGCATTACTCCACTTATGTAAGATACAAATATATCTGTGTTTTATATTATCATATTGGAGTCTGAATATAACATGTCATGTAAGGAATAGCTATAATATGAATCCATAGGAAATGTTTCTTTGAGAACTGTAGCTTTCCTCTCTTTATCCAGTAATAAATACTACTTTCATATGTATTATTTCATTAGAATAGCTACTCTTTGTTATATATTCTGCAGAAGAACCTATGTGAGGAAAATACTATCAATAAAATTTATGCTATAATAAATGAAATACCACGTTTGTCATATTTGCTGTGAATATCTTATATTTGTCATATTTGAGTACATTTATCCACTCAGTGGCTGGGTTCACACATTGTGGTTTATTAAACAGGCTGAAATTGTACAAATTCATACAACATGATGTATGATAAGCTACAGAATTCTGAATGCACTGGCTCAGATCAAATAAGCCAGAATCAAATAAAAAATTACGTTATTGTTTTGTGCAGTGGCTGGGTTCTATCTATTAACAACTTACTATCTCAAATACTTCTTTATTTTTATTTTTTGTTGTGATGTTTGCTTTAATGTTGATGCTCTTAGTGTAAATGAATAATAAAAAGTCTTCAGGTGTCCAAGGTTTAATACCATGTGAATTATATAGGGGGAAAAAATTAGGCTAAGAAGATGCAATCCAGGTCATCCATGGAGTGGTCAAAAAAGTCAAGATGGCAGCACAAATTCAGCCCCTTATTTATGCAAATTGTGCATTCACAGCCACCATCTTGACTTTTCTTATTCCCTCTCTGGTGGGGTCTTTTGGAGGCCAGAGGTGGCATTTAATTTTTTGAAGGGGGGCAGCACTCTTGCAGTAGATAGGGCAATGATACAAAGGTGGGGATAACATTTGCTGTATTTTCCTCGAATTGGCCGAAGTTTTTTTCCCCTTTTTATTTTTTAAGACTAGCTTCATTTAGGGCCTACTCTGCCAAATTTCAGCATTTGTGATCAAAGGATTTTAGAGAATACATGCATTCCTGGGGATTCATATTGCCCATCCCATTCTATCTGCTAGCTCTCCCCCTCTCCCCAACCCCACCCCCAAGTATTGGATGGTAGAAATATTTGGGGTATTTGCACAGTGATTTTGAATTCTATTTTGCAAAGAGCAGTAATAACAGTGAGATTCTTAGAGGCTTCCTGTTAGACTTAGAAGGTAATAATGTACACAAAGCACTCTGAACCCTTTAAAGTGCTATACGAATGAAAATTATTTAATTATTTGAAATATGTTATTATATAAAGTTAAACTAAGTTGGCAAATTTTCCTTTTAGTCAGCTGAAGTCATCTGGCATATTCTTATGGAAGTACAAATAATGTCTAGATGTAACGCTTGGAAAATACCACAATTAGCTATATTCTAAATGAGAAGGCTTTGCATATGTTTATTGTAGTTATTGCAGCAACAGCTCAGAGTTACATGAACAATATTACCGCTATTTATTATAAGAGTGCAATTAGATTGTTCTTTGTATTGTATAAATATTATACAATTTTTAAGAAACATTTTTCTCAGAACTTTTTCATAACCAGAAATCAGATACAGGTTAACATTTTTACAAAACCAAATTGCACTCATGAGATATGTTTTGACTAAAATTAAGCACTTTAAAGCTTCACTCTTGTGAGCCCAACGTAGGTCTAATTTTTTCTGCATTTGGCTTTTTAGCTCTGGTACTGTAAGTTTTAGTCTTTCTTTCTTTCAACTTTATTGATTAGTCTTACAACCATATCAACAAGGATAAGGAACATCAGCAAAGGTGAAACAAATAACTAATACACAAAATCCATGATACAATAAAATATTATAATAATAAAATGGGATAGTACAAAGTATACTACTATAAAATAATAATGTATCGCTAATATCATAATCCAGGTTCATATAAGACTGTCCCCCCTACATGATACTCCAATCTGTTCTATATATTGGGCTCTCAACTGAGCTGCCTTGTCCATAAACTTGGCAGTCCTACTCACAATAAAGATATTTGTGCCCGAAAGAAAATAGGATAATCTGTGTTTGGAGTCCCAATGGACTGTTCTTTCCAACAGAGGGGACAAATAATTAAGCCTAAGTGAGTCATAAAGTTTGCAGTCGAACAAAACATGGACAATATCTTCTATGGCTGGGTCCCCACAGACACATAGCCTCTCATCATAAGGCACGTGATGGAAACGACCATATTTGACCATGGAGTCAAGTAATTCGAACCTAGCTCTAGTGTAGGCCCTTCTTAGGTTTTGAGTTAGACTCATCGATATTTTTCAGTATTAAAGGTAATTTTATTCTTAGCTATGTAAGTTTTAGTCTTGCTGAAACACAAAAGTGTTGTACATTCCATACAAAAATAAAATGTCAAAATGTAGTGTTGTATCTGTAATTTTAAGATTTTAAATTATCATTAAAACTTGGTAAATGTTTTGAAGTAGATACTTCTCATTTGCTAGAGATAATTATAGCAAGGGATTACCCAGCGTCACACCATGTGCAACAGATAGAATAGTTATCAGGGTGCTTTTTAAAGCTGGGCCAGAAGCAAGATAATGTAATTAGTGTATTCTTGCAATTGACTGTTAAAATGGAAACATTTAAATTGGTAAAACTATTATGTTGGGCTCATGTTATTAATCTTTAAGAAGGATGGCAAAGGAATTTAATGAGTTTTAAATGTGAGACTAAGATTGATGACATTACTTTTTAATACTCAGTGCAGAGAAGCATGCAAGATGGTTGATTTGTGCAAATACCATGGAAAGTTCAGGTGGCAATTAAAAAACCAAAACCAAAAGATAGGTTTATAGACAGCTATTTTTTTTTTAATCGTATTATAGGCTCTTTAATTGTTATTTCTTGAAAATCTACATTCTGGCCTGTTAAAGACGCTACTTCTTGGTTCCCTAATTTAAATTATTTGTTATGATGCCAAAGGTCTGTTTGTCATTTGTTCCTTGACAGTAGGAATGCTGACAACGTTTACAAAAAATGAACTCAGGTGAGTTTTACCTGGTTGCAATTTTCATTTTCAATAGGAGCAGACAAATTTACCCTGAAACTGTTACTCTGTTTATAATTAAAAATGAGACATATTTTGTGTTGAGGTACGTTTGTGTGCCTATGCAATCAGCATGCATTCACTAGGCTGGTAACTGTTCTTGGTGTATGCTGTGAACATTTGTCCTTAAAGCATTATTTGGTTTAATATCTTTTTCTGAAGACACCGTATGTATGCTTCCCTGAGAAACCTGGAAAATTTGTCTGGTAGAAACCCATTATAGTGGCCTTAATTGCTTTGTAGCAGAAGCAAAAATTATGAAAATGATATAATTTACTTTCATTCAGTATGCAAGATTGTAGATCATTCTTTTGTAATCAAATACTGTTTAAGTAATTTTGTGAACTATAAGTTCAAATACAGAAGATCTGAATGTGCAAAGATTTTTTCTTTTCCCAATGTACTTCAAGTGCAAGAATATTCTGGTTTAGGATAGGAGCCTGGCTAGTTTTAAAAAAATGAAAATAGGGGACTGCATACCTTCAGAATGGGGAATACCTTTCTATCTCAAGGAGGAGCAATCCACAGTAGCCAAACCCTTTTCTTTTTCTTTTTTCTTTTTTCTTTTTCCTTTTTCATCTTCCTTCCTCCCTCCCTCCCTCCCTCCCTTTTGCAGCTTCCTGAGCACTGTCTAATCATAATTGCCAAAAATTAATGACACCATTCTGAGATACATAAAACTTGAAAAACAATGGTGTAAGTCCCTAAGATAGGCTTATCCTGGATTTTAAAAAAACAGAAACTACTACCCCTTTAAAAACCTGGAAAAAAGTCAGAAAACTCACAACCCTAAGCAAAAAACCATATTGTCCTGCCGAGTTTGCAACATCAGCCCACCCTCTCCAGCCTTCAGTTCCCCAAGAATTATATGGTCCCCGATAGCAAAAGGTTGTGACCCCTCTTCTGTTTTCTGTTGCATTCCAGTATAAGGAGCAAACACTTCTAGGTGACTGTTGTGTGTAGACAACTGTAGAGGTGGCTGAGTTCCAAAATATTTAGATTGAGAATACTTTTAGATGAGAGATAGGGGAGCTTCAGTCCTTACACTTATACACTAAAGGCTAAGGCATGTATATATATACTACTAAAACTCTCGTGTCTGTAACCTTCAACTGGGCGAAACGATGCATCATAGGGCAACCATTTTTGAACCAAGGTGCCTCAGATGGGCTAACTTACAGAATGTGTCCCAAATCCAGGACCCATTACTCCTCTGGGATTGAAATTTGGGAAATTTGTGGCCGCTTCAGCACTACTGTGCTGCTGTGCCACTGTGGTTGACCCAGGTCATGTGATCATCATGGGCATATCCCCAACCTCTTTCCTGCCTCCCTCTGTCCCCTGCACCCAATCAGCTGGTGGCAAGGCCTGATGGGCAAGTGGCAGTTGGCTGCTTTGGAAATGAGGCAGAAATTTGAAATCTCTTAATAGCTGTGGACTTTCAAGGAAAGGTGAGGGAGTGACTTGGATGCCTGCTGGGTTTGTAGGGCTACCTGAGGGGCACCAATGGTTGACAGGTGAGCCCTCTTCTTCCCTTGAGGGAGGGGGCCCTTGGGGACATGTCAGAATGGGGAGTGGTGGTGCAGTATTCCTCATGGTCCATGGTTCCCTTTGTTCCACCTCCCCCCAGCAAAGTGGCAGGAAGTTCTGCGAGTCAGTTGAGGAGGAGGAGGAGGCAGCTTCACAGGGGCTCTCCTGAGGGTCATGAGGGGAGGGCAAATGGTACAAGTCTATATTATATGTGGGAAGGAAGGGAGGGAGGGAGGAAAAGAGAAGAAGGAGGGAGGGAGGAAGGGAGGAAGGAAAAGAGAAGAGGGAGGGAGGGAAAAAAGGAGGGAGGGAGGGAGGAAGGAAGGCAGGAAGGCAGGA
The DNA here is from genome assembly GCA_030867105.1 of Liasis olivaceus. NCBI lineage: Eukaryota > Metazoa > Chordata > Lepidosauria > Squamata > Pythonidae > Liasis > Liasis olivaceus. The sequence continues at coordinate 84,764,227 of CM061350.1, forward strand.
TTTCTGACGCTTCCTGCCAGCTTCCCACAAACAAAGTCAGTGGGGAAGCTGGCAGCAATTTGCAAGTCGCTCACACTCCTACTGTTTTTTTTGCACTTGATCATTCTGTTTCTCTCTTTAGGTAAAGAAATATCTCTGAAACAATGACCCAATCGGTCACAGGTTGTCTAGTTTACAAATATTCTTTTTGTATGGTAAATAAGTGAAAATAAATACACTGAAGAAATATTTGGCATTTTATTTCACTAACTTGGTATAAACCAAGTAATCTGACCTTGAAGAAGATTCCTTCATTAATATTTGTCCAGAACCATCAAGGCCTTTTTCTCTAGTATGGTACATAGCTCCTGGTACAATTTACATATTCCTTACTTTCTATTTCCATATCCTATAAGGAGATAAGTATCATAAGATTTAAAAATAATGTCTCACTACAGATATCATTTATGATATACATGGCAGATGGAATACAGTAACAAATTGTGATATGGGTGTTGTAAAGGTGGTGGGTTGGTTTTTTCTTGCCTTTTGTTTTGTTTTAGTGAAGTACCTAATTGACAATCCCTTTACAAGTCTTTATTTTCCAATTAAAAAGGTAGTAAATTATCCTAGCCATTAGGGGGAAAACAGGCTGAGAAACTTAGTTACATATCCTAACCCAATTGTGCTCTTAAGCATATGATGAAAAGACATCATTATCAAGGATAAGTTATTCTTATTGGCATCACAGACCCACAGAGACAATAACAGCTTGAAAAGAAGAATCTACTGGTTTATTAAAAGTTATTTTTTTATTTAATATATTTATTTTTGTAACAAAGCAATCTTTAATCTTTAAAAAAAGAAACTTTAAAAAATTAAAAGTGCAAACTAAAAATACAAACTAAGAAGAAAAAGAAAAAATGTATTTTATACTTATTAATAGTTATTGGTTTACCAGTGAATTCACTACTATAATATGAACAGTACAAAATATTATTGTAAGATATCACAGAATTTCTGCCATAGTTACACATATTGCTGCATCCTTTGATTGGTAGAAAAGTTATATAGTATAGTTCCTTTCAACATAAAAAAAGATATTATAATGAAAGGAACTATCCAACTGTATATTCAAAGGTAACCCCTTTGCTTCTCAGTGCTTCTTGCTAAGTCATTACATTAAACTATAATGTGATTTGTTTAGCATTATGAAAATGTAACTATTGTTGGTTGTAAACTATGGGGTTTTTATGGCAATTTCAACTAAGTATGATCAAAATAAAATGAAACCAGTCTACTGTGTAGAAATCTCACTGTCAAGAAATAGGGTGCTTGCATGAAATAATGCTGTTATTAAATTCCAATTGCAAAAAATCTTAGAGATGATTCAAACCAAACACACCCTGAAAATAACCCATATTTTGATTTGATTTTAACCAGGATGATGCACATCAGGCTATTAATAAAGTATAGTTTAAAGTTGCAGTTTAGATTATATGTGAGCCAGGCCATTGTTATCTCAATCCAGATCTTTCATGTATTAGGGAAACCGTTCTTTTTCAGTTTCCCAGAAGCTATTCATTCAGGAAAGCATAGCTAGTTAAAAACAAACCAGATTCAATTTGTAGCTTGCAAGCTTTGCTATTTAACCACAGTTAAAATCACCCAGTTCACAGAATTTGAATATAGTGGGAAAGTGTGGCTTACTATTATTATTTTTGAAAAATGGCATTGTATAGCTACACGACAGGAACAACTATTACTTTCCCTACAATAAGCCAGACTAGTAAGCAAAGTGAGGTCATGGCTAACTGGGGAACACATAGAATTTCCCCTCAAACTTAACATAATCTAAAGTGTGACTTGGTTAGACATTTGCTTTAGTTTATAGCATTTGTTATGAAGATAAGGTTATGTTTAACATATTCCAGCAATATCTTGACCATGTGGATATCTTCATTCAAAGATTATTTATGTGTTGTGGCTTCTAGAAAGCTATCGCTTACTTTCTTCCTTTCTTTGTTCACCTGAAATCAACCGGAGTAAAATTTTTAGCACTAGAAATTAGTGTTGGGCAAAATATTTTGAATTAAAAGCGTGGTTCCCAAAGTTTCTTGAAATAATTTCAAGTTTTATTCCATCAGAACATAACTCACTTCAAGTATTTGAACAAACGTTTCAGGTGGACTGTGTTGTTTCCAGCTGTAAGCAAACTTTTTCTCGTGTCTTTTTTATTATTATTTTATGCATACCCTTAGTAGGAATGATTGGTGAATCTCCAGAAATCTTCCTGTTAACTAAAAGTCAGTGAAGATTGGGATTTTTTCCACCCTGATTAGCAACAAATTTTTAAGTAGTAAAGTCTCACTTTTGGTGATTGGGGTCATGCGCATGCTTGCTGTTTCCTTTGCAGCATAAGGATGTATTGTTGACTGCCATTGTATTTGAACTGAACAAATGCCCATAATACTTGTTAGCCTCACACAATACACCTGGCCCAAATAAAGGTTCTTTCTTTGTGATTGAGCATTTTGTGTGAATATTACTATTGTAATTTAGCCAATTTAGGGGGCATCTGTGCAAATGTAGCCAATTCAGTGCATTCAATAAATCATTATTAATTGCTTCTCTGAGCAGGAGGTTGTAGTTTTTCCTCCTAGGTGATTAACATTCAGCTATTTCCAATAAGATTGTTAAATTGTAACAATAGTCATGGTTTGCAGAAAGCATCTGTGCTCCCCCTTTGCTTCATGCTTTTCTTTATTTATATAGATAGCAATATTCATTTTATATTTAATATGCTGTAATATCATCTTATTTTAAATATGTCTTGGACTGTAAATAAATAAATAAAAATCATAGTTATGTAAGCTATGGCTTATAAGGTTACACAAGCACAGACACTGACTCACAGCCACAGGAACTGAGAAACAGACAACTATTTAGATTTAGTATTGATTTATTGTTATTAAGGATGGGTCCTCAATACTCAATACTTCATTTCACTTTTCTTCTTGAACTGAAACATAAGCAAATGGGGGAGACTCATTCAGTGGATAGGGGAAGAGAAGAAGAAAAAATATTTGAAAGTGACAAGTAAATCAGGGTTCCTCAACCTAGGTGACTTGAAGATGTGTGGACTTCAACTGGCTGGGGAATTCTGGGAGTTGTAGTCCACACATCTTCAAGTCGTCAAGGTTGAGGAACCCTGAAGTAAATAATTCTAGAACTGAAATTAGGCTGAGGACCAAGCGTAGGAGTGGTACTCCGAGACACCAATCGCTTATTTCTTCTGTCACAGCAAGAAACTAATTTTGTTAGCTATTTAACAGTCCTAGAGATGCAGGAAGCTAATCAGTTTTGCCTTTTCCTGTGTAGCTAGGTACAGTTGAAGCACAGGGGAAAAAAATTACCTATTTGATTTACATTTCCTTTGAAACTGTGGGCATTCAAGAAATCTGCTGGATTATTGTTCATATTTGTAGCAAATCAAATCACCCCTGGCAATCACTGGCATTGTTCCATACAGGGAAATATTTAATTCTGTATCTTTGCTTAATCATGATTAAATACTATAAACTGCTTTGAGTCACAAGCTGTATTGGAATGCAGGTAGGTAAGTGCTGTTTCTGTCACTGGCACAATTTCACATTAAATCAGCTAGAAAGGGCAAGGATGTCAGATACCCAGTTTCTAGCTAGTCACTGGACACTAGATCCAGAAAGCTATATACTTATTGGGGCAATAACTTGTGCTGTTGCTGTGGTCATCAGGGGTGGCAGCAGTGCTCTCCAGCAAGCATGGAGGTAAGAGCAAGGAGTGTCAAGTGGGAGGTAGTGAGGGATCCACCTTTGGCAGGTAGAAGAGAAAGGCAGGAAACAGAGACGAGGAACAATCTCCTTTCCTTTACCTCATGCCCCCAATTCTACCCACCCTGAAACACACCCACCCTACTCCGTGGCTGGTGTCTGCCAGCTCTCTACTCCTTTATCCCCACTTATTGCAGGATGCAGTCTTGCCTGCTCCCTTGACCCCACAGGCCTCCTTTTTTTCCTCTCTACTCCATGCTGCTGGAGCCCCCCTACCTTCTTAGCACACCTTGCAACCTTCAAAGCTGCTGTTATGTGCAGTACAGGGGTCTGCCCTTGAAAACAGCCAAAAACTTCAGTAGCTCAAAATACAGTGTCAAGACTGCTCACCAGATTGATACAAACATATTATGGCAGTTTTTCACCATCTACACTGGCTGCAGGTCCATGTCAGGACCCAATTCAAAATACTAGTTTTGATTTTTAAAGCCCTAAATGGTTTGATTGATTATGTGCCATCAAGTCGTTCTTGGCTCTTAGTGACCACGTAGATAGATTTTCTCCATGATGATCTGTCCCTAACCTGGTCCTTCAGTTCTTCCAATGATGCACTCATCACTGCTGTAACTATCCACCTTGCTGCTGGTTGTTCTCTTCTTCTCTTTCTTTCTACCTTTGCCAGCATCAGAGCCTTCTCCAGAGAGCTAGGTCTTTGCATGATGTGTCCAAAATAGAATAGTTTAAGCCTGGTCATTTGTGCCCTGAGTAGGAGAACTCTGGGTTAATTTGTTCGATGATCCATTGGTTTGTTTTCTTGGCTGTCCACGGTATTCTCAGGCATCTTCTCCAATACCAAAGTTCAAAAGTGTCAGTATGCTTCCTATTTTGCTTCTTCAAAATCCACTAAATGGTTTAGGATCAGGTTATCTGAATGAGTGAGTGCCTTCTCCCATATGGACGTTAAGATCATCTAATGAGGCCCTCTTCCAGGTCCCCTCATCAAAGGACATGAGGTAGGCCTCTATAAGAGGAAGGTTTTTTTTGTGGCAGCACCCCATTTATGGAATTCCCTCCTCAGAGAGGCTCAACTGGCACCCACATTAGCATCATTTCAGGACCAAATGAAGACTTTCTATTTTCCCAGGCTTTTAACTGGATTTTAACTGCATTTTAATTCATATCGTTTTAGGTTTTGAATGACTGCCTTGCAGTTGCCTGGTTTATATAGTGCTGCAGTTTATTTTATTTATAAGTTTTTACTCAAATTATATACTTGAAATAGTCCAAAGACTTAATAAATTATTTGCTTGCTTGCTATTCAAACTGCTCTTGGGCAGTTTAAATAAATAAATAAATTGTATTGAAGAAGGAGGTGGCAGCATGCTTTTCATACTGTTGCAAGGAGATTTGGGTGCCACCTCCCAAACTACCATATTTGCTTTGCTAGGGCTGCCTTTAGGAAAGGAAGCAACAGTAGCAACTGCTGTCCTACTAGAACAGCAGCAACTTTGCTGATCTTGTGTTTCAAAATATAGCAAAAGAACCATCTGAAGGACAGGAGGAAAGCACATCACTGTGGATCTGAGGAAGAGCCCTTAGTCAGAAGTGACATGCATAGAATTAATCAGGTAATTATGGAAGAAGCATGCAGAAACAAGGAACTCAGTTGTGTAAGCAGTTGGTTGATGGGTACTGAATGTTAGTTTAAGACCCATAACATTAGTATAACAATGAATGAGTTGCTCTCTTCCCACCCCATTCTCACTTTACAGAACTGTAATAAGACCACAGAATGTTAAACAGGGGTAACATGATGATTGTTTTGCAAGAGTGGATGTGCTGAGCAACAGCATCCTTTTGCAGGCACCCATAGAATTGTATTCTTCTGAGACCCATTGCTCTCTTCGTGGGGACAGAGGTTTGTTGTAAATGTCACAGCATTTCAAGAACTGTATCAGTCTGGAGAGGTAATTTCCAGAGCATTCATTCCTTTCAGCATTTTTGCATACACTGAAATTTTCTACTGAAATTTAATTTTCCAGGCATCTGGAAAATGATTAACTTTCAGATCTGCAGAACTCCCTTAGAAGCTTACAAAAAAGATACTTCCTGAACAATAAATCATTTACATCTTAAAAAAGAACATTTTCAGAGTGAATAATGACCAACCATCTGGTGTGTATGTGTGTGTGTGTGTGAATTATTTGTACCTGTAGGATATAATTTCCTAGATGTTTATCTGTCTAAAAATACAGATGCATGCAAAATTCATATTTTATATGACTGTCAGAATTCAACTTGTTTGGCAGTCTAATGATGAATCCAAAGCATAGATCAGAGGTGTTTTTTATCTGTTTTTGGGTTTGAAACTAGTACTTGGGCTTTAAGTATTTTATTGTACACTGCCCAGAGTCACAAATCTGTTAGATAGGAGGCTATATAAATATGATGCATAAGTAAATAAATAAATAAATAACTGCAACATTTTTTAATAATAATTGTTATTGAAGTTTAAAAATACAAAGATAAAAAACTAATAGAAACTAAGAAAAATAAATAAAAATAAAAAGTGCAGAAAGGAGAAAAGGGAAAGAAAAAAAATAAAGAGAAAAGATATGTAAATAAATGATTTCTCCCTTCATCAAGACAAGTACAAACAATTTCAGTAACTTATCACCTTTTCTAACATTTCAACCAAAAATCTCTTCATCCCATATCTCAGCTTTTATTTATTAGCAAATAATAAAGCCTCATCATTCAATCTTAATCAGCAAAAGTCCACTAAGAGTTACCAGAAATAACAATATGTATATTTTAACTTTAAACAAGTAAATGGATTTCATATTCCTTTACTTTACACAGTAACTTTTCATTTTCTCTGAAAAAATACAACAAAAAGAATCTCTTATCTTCCCATATCTTATATCTATAAACAGATCTTTAAAGCCTCATCATTCAAACTTAATCAAGAAAAATTCTATTAAGAGTTACCAGAAACACCAATATATTAAAAATCTTGATCTTTAATCCCTTCAAATAATGTCCCACAAAGTAATCTCTTATCATTTTCTCTTTGTCTCCTCTCAGAAACTCCTTTGCAGGTTTAACACTTTCCTTCAATTTTAATACCATAACTTATCACTTTCTCTAAAAATACAACAATTTTTTTCCCCATATCTTATCTATAGACAAATCTTTAAAGCCTCATCAGTCAGTCCTGGTCAAGAAAAACCCATTAAAATCTACTAGGAAAAAAAATCATATATATTTTAACCTTGATTGAATAAGCCAACTTTATAATCCTTCTTTTTGCTTTTAAAAGTCTTCATGTTTATTCCTTTTAAGCAGTGTCCCAAAAGCTTATTTCTTTTCATTCTCTCTTTATCTTTTCTCAGGAACTCCTTCATAAGTAAAACACATCTCTTTTGTAGGTCCAAAATAAGAGTTGTCCAAGTCACTTTTCTGAGTTGAAATCTACACATCTAGGTCACTCTTCTGACTTATTATTTGTGCCTCCGTTTTAGCTATTAAAACATCAGCTGCTTTCACTTGTAAGTCCTGTGTAACATCTTTGTCAATATCATTCTTGTAGCCTGTCATTTTTAAATCCATATCCAAAACAGCCTCTCAGTTGTATCCTCTTCTGTCTCCTCTTTTAAACCCATTTTTATAGTAGCAGACAAACTTAAGAGCAAGTTCTGAGTGCATTGTTGCCAAATGTTCTTGAATTCTTCCAGAGTTAAAATACTTTTCTCCATTCTGTATTAGTGGGTCTTCTCTTTTAATTATAATATTTAGTTCTTTCTGGTTGCCTCTAGTAACCAACCTTCTAGGTCTCCTCTTATCATGTTTTTCTCTAATCCAAACATTCCCATGGAAAGGTTTCCTACACTTAGATTCAAAATCTTCATATATTTTTAATAGAATTTTAAACAAACCACAGGAAGAATTCTTATAATTAATTTCGAAATCTTATTTCCAATCAATCTGCCCCTTAGTCCGTTTATAACGTTGCAAAATCAACGTTCTAATCACACTTTTGCTGTTTATTTCCGATTTTTTTAAAAAAAAATTAAGTTCTTAAACTTACATGAAACTTCTTTCACTGAGGATTGAAGGAGAAAATCACCCAGTGTAATGAAACCTGTCCTTCTGAAGGTTCTTAATATCCAAAAAGCAATTTACGAGACATTTTCAGAAGTGATTAAGAGAGGAAGTGGGCAAACCCAGTGTCCCTTTGAAGGCTCTGAACCACTGCTTAGGCAAAGCTGACTGTCCCAGTTCCCAGAGCTCTAAAACCCACTGAAGACCACTGTTTTACGGTCCAGTCACAGGGAGCATCTGTATGGAACACTTTGGGTAATCCCAAGTCCTCTCCTTTATGCCCACTGTCTAAAAATATTGTTAATACATTGCTTGACACAACATATGAACTCAGTTTTTATTTCTGATTAACCCTAAGAATAGAATAGAATAGAATAGAATAGAATAGAATAGAATAGAATAGAATAGAATAGAATAGATGTCTTATGTTGAACCATGAACAATATACCTAATACACATCTAACCTCTGTTGCTATCAGCTGCTCTCAAGGGCTTCTCTCCCCCCCCCCCCCAATTTGGAAAATCTCGGGAAGCACATCTGTTGTCCTCATTTATATATTTTGGGGGTTGGGAAAAGTTTACTTTTTTTAATGCTCCCAAAAGTATAATATTTATTTATCTACAGTTTGTAACATTTCAGTTAATTTACTTTAAAAATTCTAAGTATACTTGTAGATTCTCTTTCTTCATTTAAAAGACTCTTGAGTTGAGTTTGACTCCTGGCAACCACATGGACAATGTCCTATAGTTCGCACAATATTAAAATGGTTTGTCATTGTCTTTTGGGGAGATTATTTAAAAAAAAAAAAAACTTTTTAGTCTAGTTTATAGCCTTGTGATTTTCTGATGTTCTGCCACCTAGCACTATCCACATCCAATTCTCCTTTGTTGGTTTTTCAAGATCAGCAAAGGACAGCTAAGTACTGCAGATATGTGTTTGCTCTCATGACTTTTGTATTATGTAATAGAATTATCATACTATGCTAATTATTTCCATATTTCCTTTTTAAAAATTTTAAAATTTTATATATTTTTATATATGAATTCATATTCCTATTTTATTACTCATCTGATAACCGTCTGGTCCTGATAAAGTTTTTTTATCTGTTAAGTGTTAGTACTATTATATAACACTAAATCACATCAGAAGATTGCTAATTTGGGCATAAGCAATCCTTTACAACAAATAGTACTAATTCATCTTTGGCAGACACATTTTAGTATAGGTTAATTTCAGAAAGGCATCAATAAAGTTTCAACAAACTACCATGGACTTCTTTGCAAAGAAAACATTTATTCTATAATACAGACCTGATAAATGTTGGCTTAGATCTGTCAATGTGTTTTGAACAAGGCTTTTCATTCAGTGTTATTTATATAAGTGGACTGTAGTAAACTTTAAAAGGATAAGGTTGTAATTGCCATGAGAAATGTGGATCCATCTATCCAATTTTATAAAGATGAAAACACAGTTCACAGAACTCTGATAGGAATGAAGCGTGAACTGAAAAGTAGGTTGTTGGTTAGATCATGAGATGCTGACTAGAAAGCCCAAAGCAGTGCTGTAAATTCAGTTCATATATATTTGAAATATGAAGAGCAGAGGACCTGCTATATCTCTGGGAACATAAACCATTCTGTCTTTTGGAGCTCAGGAGCCCTTTAAAATGGATCTTTTTTTTAAATTCCCAACCTTCATTTCTTTCTCTTCTTTCCATCATTTTTTCTTGTTCTCTTCGCTGTTAAAAGCCTTTGTTGTTAAAAGCCCTAGAGATCAATTTAAGAAGGAAAAACATACAGGGATAGATGGGAACCAAAAAAAAAAAAATTAATTAAACATATATAGGATTGCTCTGCACTTCCCATTTCCCTTCCATTCCCCTTTACACTGAGGCATGTTACTTCATCACGTCCTCGTGCCCATTAACCTTGCTATACCTATGTTGTTCTGGAAGGCTAAACTAGTGTCCTGTAGGTTCAGCCAGACAAAAGACTTTTCTTTGACAACTGTCACTATTTTACACCTGTTTTGTTATCCTAACTTAATGTTGATTGATTACCTTCATGTTGATCTCAGTGTGGTTCAGGCTGTGGGTGGCAAAAATGGGGATGACCATTAGTCAGGGGAGAGAGAGAGAGAGAGAGAGAGAGAGAGAGAGAGGGATGGAGATCCTGATCTTGGTTTCCATCTAGTAGTAGCCCTAAATAGAGTAGAAATAGAAGCTACAGTGGTACCTCGGGTTACGAACGCCCCTCCTTACGAATTTTTCGAGAAACGACCAGCTCCAGCCCCAAAAATTTACCTCGACATGCAAACTCCGCCTCAAGCTATGAACCAGATCCGCAGCCATTTGCCCTGCTGCCACGCGGTCGCGGCTTCCTGTGGGCGAGATCGCGGTAGCAAGGAGACGTTCAGTGAGGCTTGTGGTGTGTTTTGGGGGAAATTTGCCTCGTGGTGCGACCAAATTCGGAGGGCGGATTAGCCGTATTTACATTGAACCTTATGGGGAAATTTGCCTCGTGGTGCGACCAAATTTGGAGGGCGGAACGGATTAACCGTATTTACATTGAAACTTATGGGAAAATTTACCTTGCGTTGCAACCAACTCGAGTTACGATCAGAGTCACGGAATGGATTAAGTTCGTAACCCGAGGTACCACTGTACTTTGTACCTGATTGCTGAGCTAGTGTTTGCGTTATTTTACTTCACATTGTGCCTACAGTATATTCCTATAGTCTATATGATCAGTCAGTTATGACCACTGATTTGTGTTACTGGGTTGTAGCAAAAGTAGCAAAGCATTGCATAGCATTGTCAATTACTGCAGTTGGGTTAGATGGGGAGTTGGGTTAGATGGGGAGTATGCAAGGGGGAAGAAAGGGACAAAAAGGTTAGGAGGTCAAAAAATCATTTTAGATGGGTTAGTGAGGCATTTTACTTAAGATTATCACTTAAACCCCTGCCAGAACTATGGGGTGAAGAGCCATTTAAAAATAAGAGGATTTACTTCCTTTCAAAAAGATGCTTGACAGTTTCAAGCCAATAGACAAATTAGCAGGTACAGCAATTTTGCTTTTATACAAGATGAGCTTGAGAGAGGAATGGATTTCAAAAGAAGGTATTTGGCTTATTGATTAATAACAAACTTTGGTCATGATAATTATTTACTATATCCCTCAGTTAATAGCTGACTCAGATCCCTTTTACTAGGGTTTATTAAAACATCCTGTGAAAAGAATAATAGAATATTGTTAAATCAAAATACTGGTTTGCTAAATTTTATTACTGCAGTGAACAATTTAAGTGGATTCTTTAGTGATGGCAGTGAGGTGCAACATTAAGTATGGGTGAGCTCTCCAGGATCTAAGCATGGCCATATTTGTGAATTTTAATTGCTAACGAAAATGTTATAATCCTGAGTGGATTAGGTAGAAGTGCATAAGCACAAACTGTTACATTTTTGGAATATCTGTCTATCTATGTCGAATAAGCATTATCAGTAAATTATTATCTTTTTTTTTTTAATCCCAAGCAAAAAAGAAAAAACAAAAGCGATGTCCACACAGAAGCAAAGCTAATCCCCCCGTTTTTAAATTTCAGTACACTATGTCACTGTCTCCGCCACTGCCATTAATGTCCAATCCTAAATATCTCTGTGTTTTTGTCATCTATGTGCATATAAAAATCTCAATAGTATTATCATATACCATCATCCCTTCCCAAAGATAATGGAAAGCACTTTTGTATCACTCATATTTCCCACCCACACTAACATTCCCTTATATAGTCCTAGTACCTTCCCCATTCAGTCCTAAACAACAAGAAACCCCTCTAATTTACTATTATTTTGTTATTTTCTAAAACCTAAGAATAGCCATATTCCATAGTCATAATTTGCTTTATCCAAATTTTTTAGGTCCTTAATGTTGAAGTAATAAATACAGAGGTCCAATAACACCTGCAAATAGGAGAAAACTGTTTTAAATATTTAATGATATCACTGAGGAAGGCTAATGGAAATTGGTTTTTCTTTTTATTTACTGTATATCTGTCCGTATTTTGTATAACTTAAAGCAGCATACATGAAGGGAGAACTAGAATTCACAGTCTCCCAATTTCTAGTCCAACACCTTAACCACTACACTGAAGTTTTATATTAAGGACCTTTTCAGATGTCAGTTTCAGTACCAAAATTGAAATAGAAGGTACTTCTTTCATCAGAATGCTGTATCTGTCTTTGAAAAAGGAAGTTCCACTAAGTTATATGGTAGTTTGTCCCAGATAAATTGGCAAAAGTATTGAGTGTTAGAATAATGACTTAGCAGCTGAAAATCTCACTCTTGGTTTTATGGTATGCTTGTTCTTCAGCTCCCGACATGCAAACTGGTGCATATGTGGCTACAGCATAGTTTAAGGGTACATCAGCAAGGTTCAGAGTCCTATCTTGCTAGAGTGAGCTATATAAAGGAAATAATAACTGAGCTGTGTGATCTTCACTAGAAAGAGACCAGCCTTATGCAATTTATCCTCTTGCTTCTGTGAAAAAGACGTGCATGTTTCTCACAATAAAATCCCTAATTCAAAATAGCTTTTGAAACTGACTAGGATTTCAAAAACATCTTACTGCTTAAACACATAGAGCTTCAATTTAAAAAGGGATCATCTTCCTGCTGGGCATGCTGAAAATAGCTTTTGGATTTCAACCAATATACAATATAAAACACACTACTTTAGCATAGCATTGACAACAGTATTCTTGTTGTGCCATAAAATCTTGCATAATGTATTCGGCATGGATAAATGTTGCTTTCACATGGCTAATTGACCTAAATGCTTTTGCATTTTGTTATGAAACAAAAATGTGCTATATGGATTTTATTCTGATTTTTTACAAGCTTTAGCTTGAACTGATATCTTTATCAATCTTCCTTACTAGTAGTGACAAATTTACATGACAACATGGAATGATGAACCAAAACCCTATCCAGCAACTACTAAATGAGTGTACATTTTTTTTTAATTTATTTAAATTATTTATCATATTTATATAGCCACCTATCTCACATAAAAGTGACTCTGGGCAGGGTACAGCACTTAACTAAAAACAATGAATACATAAAAACAGTCACAATTAAAAAATAACAATAAAAAGCACACAAAACAGAGAGGATGCTATTAATCGTGATAAGGGAGCCATCACAATATCTCCCCGGTCCCCTGGGGCCCCCAGGCCGAATCACGTAGCCAGGTCTTGAGGGACTTGCAGAATGTTGAGAGGGATGGAGCTAATCTCATTTCAGGGGACGGGGGGAGAGGAGATTCCTGGGACCCGCCAAATATAATTCTCTGGCAGACGGGACCTGCAGCATGCCTTCTCTGCCAGACCTGATGAGGCAGGCAGATGTGATCATAATTTATGATTGCACTACATAATAATGAGGATCCTGTGCCAAAACTGATTTTGACAATTTTTTTTTCTTTCACAAGCAGCACCATTGAAGGTTGCTGTGAAATCATGGACAGGAATAAAAAAAACCAAGACATTTAATTTTTATACATTCAGGAGCACTTTTCCCCCTGATTGTATTGCTATCCTGAACTACAAGGGAAAAAACTTTTGAAATTGAAATAAGTAAGTAAGTAAGTAAGTAAGTAAATAAATAAATAAATGTCATAACATAATATGGGAGTCTGTAGCTTAAAGAGAAGTAGTACACGAGCATGTAGAATCCTTTGGGCATGTCTATAATCACTCTTTTGACCTCTGGCCATATAACTGACTGAACATATTTGATCTTACAGTGTCACTCCTGAAAAAGATGAATTTATAACTACCGGTGGGAAGTAGTAAATGGATCTCCCGTACAAATTAGAGATGGAGTTATAGAACTCTGCGAATGATTCTAGAATGAAATTGATGTTTTACTTCTTTCAAAGTTTTGTCATGTAAGAATCTGTGGAACCTAATGTTAATAGTGGATTTGTACTGTATGTGTCTGCATTGACATCCCAGGTCTGGCATTATCATCTACCATAAAATGGAATGATTAAAAATGTTTGTACAGTCCATGATATTTGACTTGCATTGAAATTAGTTCAGCTGATAATTAAGCAAGAAAGATGGGACATGATATTAGATGTGACTGTTGTATAACTTTAAAATTATATCCACAAACAACATTAAATTAATTCAAATTATATATGCAGAAGGAAGGAAGGAAGGAAGGAAGGAAGGAAGGAAGGAGGGAAGGAGGGAAGGAGGGAAGGAGGGAAGGAAGGAAGGAATTTTTTAAAGTGCCATTCAAAATTTATTCTGAATGACATGCTTGATAACCTTTAATAATTTTTTTCATCATCATGGACTGATAAATTTAACCTTTTTGTTTTAATCTGGACACTTCAAAGAAACTTGCTATCCAGTGTCAGATGTCAGCATTCTCCAACTCCTGGCAAAATAGATTCAGTTCTTCCCATCTCCACTGCAGAAGACATTTCCTATATACTGCATGCCTCTTCTCTACAGAATTCTCACCAGTATTTCCAAAATAAAGAGCTGCAGTTTAGTGAGTTTCTGTTTTTCATGTAAAAGATCATAAGTTTAAACCTTGAGCTATCCAGATAAGAATGAGAGGACTCTAGTGTGAAAACCTGAAGAGCTGCAACCACGTGGGCCAGTGCTATCAATTAAGATGAACATTCCTTGATCCCATTCTGTGACATTGGATCTTTGTTCTGACAAATCATGTGAAGTTATGAAAAAGGTGTTGTTGCCAAAAGTGTCCAGTGCATCCTTAAGTTTGATGTACTTTGTTTCTTCTATTATGGGGTAAGGCAGCAAGCAAGAAAGCACACATACAAGAAAAATGGGCAGGTTTGTCAGAGCAGAATACACTACACAAATTTAAATCATAACCTTCATTCCAACTTAGCTGCTTTCTCTAGAAAAATTCCTGGGGGCACAAACAACTGAATTATCTTGGGGATAACTGATTAAGGGTCACATACTAAAGGATACAACTGGAGCCAAAAAGTGCCATTTCCATTCTTTCGGCTACCCCCTTTTTCTCTCTTCCCATTTGTTTCTTCTTTTCTTTACCACTGTGTAGGGAGGACATACTACTCATACCAGTGATCTGAACTTACTGTTTGCAGGAAATTTTTACAGTAAGACTAGAACCTCAAACAAGTTCAAGTAAGGCTGAGCACCACATTTCTCCACAAGATGATGTATTTTTAATTACAGATGCATTATTATTGCTTACTTGGACCTTTATGTAAAGGAGTGATGTATCTGTCTTGCCTCAATGCAGGCAAAGGAGAAAAGTGAACAGCCTAGCCTAACAAGAAACTGGATAGTAGTAGTCGGAGAAAGGCCTACTTCACACATTAAACTAAGCCATAATGTCATTTGTTTAGCTGATGTGTGACAATAGCCAGTGGCTGTCTTCACACAACACAATAAGTGATTAACTGACAAGCATGCATGTGCTACCAGCCTACTAACCTTCTCTCCAGAATGTGCATAGTTCTTTAATCAAAGCGCAAGGCTTCCCACGTTCTAACCTTGAGAGGCTACCATTTGGAGATTACAGAAACAGAGATTTGAAGCAAAGGCTTGCCTTTCATACATCCAAAATGGTGGCTGCTCCAGGTTGGATGATGATGGAAGCTTCAGTTTCATTAAAAAGCCTTGTATGATGGGAAGTGGATGTTGTGAATTCTTTATGATGATCAGACAAAACGCAACATGCAAGAGCCTTCTGGTGAACCAGGTCAGTTTTTATTTTTAGCAGTATCAAGGATAGAAAGATACTAGTTTCTGTACAAGATTGACTCTTTCAGCCTAATAATTATGCAACTGGGATTCAGCTAATGTATACAATGTAGCTTCAGTTCTTGTTACCTTCTTTCTTCAGAGAAATGTAGAAGGTAGCTAACTGCTTTATGGCTTCTCTCCCTTTAGGACAGATTAACAGTTTCTTCACCAGCAATAGCTCTGCTTCTACTAATATGACAAGAACCTATCCTAAAATATTTCCCCAAAGAGTTAATAAGGGGCTTTACTTAAAACTTAGCTGGCAATCTCTTTATGATTGGCACAGCCTTAATCCTCTTTCTCTTGTCTTTGGATCACCTTCTCTCTCTAGAAAACTGCATCAGGTAAAATAGATTTCCTGCCTTGTCATTCTTCTCCTAGTGTAGCTAACTATTCAGTGATTTTGAATTTCCTGGAAACTGCATCTCTTCAGCAATCTTACAGTGCCTAATTCCATCCTGGCTTCCTAGATGTTTTTCTTCTCTTGCTCTAAGTCGAACTCCAGTACTGCTAACTTTCTGCTAGTGTGATGGAACGTATCTATGAAGAGGAGGGTGATGTGAGAGATCAAGGCTATCAGGAAGGAGGGGGTGCATTCCAGGAAGGGAAAGGAGACAAAAGGCAACACAGTCTGCAGGAGGAGCGTGGGAAGCAAAACAGGTTCAGGATAGCCACTCCCTAGAATCTCCCAGAGTATATCCACTTGTTGCAGTAGTATAGATTTAGTCTGGCAAGATTCTGTCTATAAGGTGTAAGCAAATAAAGGAACTTTACTCAACTGGACTTTTTCGCTGTTGTTCTTGGGCTGGGCCCGACAGCTAGCTCCTTAACCCATTTCAGTTTCCCTCCCTGTGAGAGAGATGGTATTTGTGAAAGCCTTTATTTGTTCATCTCTCAGCTATTTCCGAAACTCAAGTTATCAGTCACAAGTCTGGGAGATCATGTAACAGGATGACTGATGGTATTTGTCTTCTCCATTCAGTCATGCAAGACATACATGCTGAATAACTGGACTTTTTGGTTTAGTGTGTTATGTAAATATAATATGATTGCAATAGTGGGGTGGATTCAGATAAAAATGGAAGGACGTATGTTTATGTTACTTTGTTGAAATTCAAGCCCACCTGCTTGCCTTCTTTATAGAGTTTGCAGTAGCAAATACGATGTATAAATGTTTCTCAAATATATGCCTATCTCTTTTATATTCTAATCCTGATAGATGAAAAAAGAAAAAAATCTTTTTGGAATTTATTTCAGCAGGCATCTTAGTAGCCCAATAGCAGCTCCCATACTTTTTTCTTGCTTCTGGAATATTTGCTTTTTTATAGTTGAACAAATTATGTGTAATTAATATATGAGGGGGAAAACATGACAAATATGTGTTAGAGGAAATGTACAGTAAATCATTTGTTATACAATAACAATGAAAAGGGCATCCTGCTTAGAACTACTTAGAGAATCAGGCCATACATAGGCTTGAGTAGGTCAGTGTATGAAGTTATGAAGGGATCATAGTCAAAATTCAAATGATACCAAAGTGGAGTCAGGCCCAAAATATCACTGTGATCAAGGAAAAGGAAAATAATATGGTTGGCAATACTGTAGTCACCACAAATAGCCAATTAGTTTGTGATTCAGTGTGTCATGCAAACCCAGGAAAATAAATTAATTGAATAAGCTCTGAGAAGAAGTTTAGTTAAACAATACCAAATCAATATAAAAATAAAATTTAAAAAATAATGAACTCAGCTTGATTATATCATACAAGCACACCCAGTGACCTGAGTGAAAGCAGCAGGAACCAATGAGAAGTATAGAGATTAGTAACAGAAGAGATTCAGTTAAAAACTAGAGAAGACCAGGCTTCAAATCTGGCCACTTCAGATATATATTACTTAAAGAATTATCATCCCTGAACTAAAGTTTTTTAAAACTCTCTTTCAGAGCTATACCAAGATTCAACTACAGTGGTTAGCTTTGATTTCAAGGAATTAATTATTAAAAGAAGAAATATACTCCCAAGTAGCCCTTTATTAGTAATGTTCAGGAATCAGTGTTAAGCAGGAAAGAAACTACACTTGGTCTTAGCCAAAAGGACCAAGAAGCAGTAAACTATAGTCTTGTGAAATCTTAAAAGTAAGGCAAGAACTCTTTTGCCTTGTAGCTGCCTGAACCTGTGTGATTTTCCAGAGGTTGCTCTACCTTGGACAATGTCCTGAGCCACACACTGACTAAATTTTGCCCTATGTTATTTAAGCCTAAAATAATATAAAATGAAAATTTTGCTGAAAAAGGAAAAGGAGAAGCAAGAACATTTATTTCATATTCAAAACAGCTAAAAAACTGGGGAAGGGGGGCAAAATTGCTTGAAAATCATTTCTTGAATCTATGTTGGGAAAAAGTATTCAAGTGCGGAGAGATTCATATATTAATAATTGAATGTTGCAAATCAGGGGTAGAATGTTCCTTCCCATGTTGTATGATAGTTCTTTTGGCCATTGTTGTCTTGATAGATTCCAAATGCTAGGGATATCGCCGAGCAAAACATATACATCCTTAATCAGCAACAATCTTTCTAAAGTAATGCTAACAATCCTGTAGTCTTTAGCCCAAAATGTAGTAATGAGAGGACAAGTCCAGACCATTTGTGTTAAAGTTTCAATCTGTAAATTGTATCTCCAGCAGCAAGGTGATTAGATCTAATTCTTATCACCTTGTTCCTAGAGGTGTCCAGAAAATACAAACTGGATTTTTATTTTATAAACCTAATTTTCAATCAAAACAAATTGATTTCACATTCTTGAAGACATCCTTCTACAAAACAGAATATTCAAACTCACTACTGTATTTCTAAGTATATGTAAATAGTTAATAATAATTTTATACCTTTTTTTCAGTTTCTTTTAAAATTGGTTTACTAGTTTCAGAACCCCAACTATTTCCTCCAAAGCTGCTAAAAACTGTAGAATTTCAGAGGTAGCAAAAGTTGAATAAATTGCCAAGAAGCACTCTTAAGCAAACCAAATTTTGTTTCAAGTTCTACAAAAGTTTTAAAAACAACTAAAAACAGCTGTCTTAAAAACAGATATATCAGTTAACTGAAAGTATAAGGAATGCCACACTGCTAGAGAACCTATGGTAGGTTATTACCAGAGTAATATTAATATTAGAGAAAATACATCTGGCATTAAAATTATTCATGATTTTGCACATGTAAAATCAAAATAGCAATTAATTTTGGCTCCTTTAATATTGGAATATATTATATAATTCCTCAAATTCCCAGCCAGCTTGGCCAAGGTCCATATATTTAGTACTGATCCAACCAGCTGCTGTAATTAGAGATTGTGTTCAGTTGATCCAAATAATCTAGAAAAATGACCTTCCTGTCAATAGCATGGCAGGTGTCTAACAACAACAACAACTGGAGCACCACTTGAACATCATCAGCATTGACAAAATCACCATCAGTTAATTGCAAAAGGCAGCTTTACTTGGAACAGCTTATATCCTGCGACAATACCTTTAACACATCAAACAACAACATCTGTCTCTCCCAGGTCTTTGGGAAGGAATCAATAGGTGGATAAAAATGCCAAATCCAGTTTAAACATCTGGCTGACTGTGTGACCAACCAAAATAATAATATCACCAAGTTATGCCATTATCCCAGCTCTATAGTTGGGCAGTACCTTTACTTGAACTGATCAAAATGCCATAGAAAAATCATAGAATTGGGATTGGAAGCAATCTGGTGATCATCTAGTTCTAACCCTGCCCAGTGTAAAAATCCATTACTACAGCATCTCTGACAATTGGCCATCCAGCCACTATTTAAACATCTCCAGCAAAGGAAAGTCCATCATTTCCTGAGGCAGTCTGTTCCATTGTTCAGTCCTTCCCTCTTGCTGTTAGGGAGAGTTCATGCCTTCAGGTTTTCTAGAACTCTTTATCAGGCAAGATGTTACAAAATATAAGGGAAAGAGAAGAAGAAAAGAAGTCCAGAAATTAAGCAATAGGGTTTGTGGTTCAAAGTCAGTCCAGAGATAAAGGTTATGGATGAATGCAGAGCAAAGTCAGTGCTGGTTGGTAAAGACAGAACCGAAAGGACCATGGTTCAGTGGTAGGGCATATGTAGTTTCCACACAAAAAGTCCAGATCAAATCTCTGGAGTCTAAACTCTGGATAACTGCTGCCAGTTTATATAATACAGTATATTGAGCTTTTATAAGGCAGTTTCCTATGCAAATGCTGTACAAAATATACAGCTTGTACACTTTAGAACAAGAGCAACTCAGGATATAGCTGACCATGACAGTTCTTGAGTTCTCTCTCAAGCACACTCAGCCGTTCCTGTGATATTGCACAATATTTTTCAAAATGTGTTCTTCTTTCTCTGTGTGGTTTGTTTGGCTCTAATAAATATGTCTGCATCTATTTTGCAATTTTTGTTAAGTTCCAGTTCCCCAAGTCCCCTTCTTTCAGTTACCTGAGCACTAGCCATGCTGTAAAACGGGTATATTAAAAGCACCTGGCAAAATTTGGTAGAAATTGCAGTTTATACAGTTTATATATCACCAAAAGCAGAGATTTAGGGAAAATAAAATCTCTGTGCAATGAATTACATTTCCAAGCTGAATTTTTACAAACTAAAATAATATTGAATGAGTCACAGTCTGACTAAGAAAAATTGGACCTCAGCAGCTAAAAAAGCAACACTGCTTTATATACAAGTAGTCCTGGCTTACTGACTGCCTTGTTTAATGACGGTTTGAAGTTACAGTGGTGTTTAAAAAACAGATTTGTGACCAGTCTTTGCATTTACGACCATCGCAGCGTCCCATGGTCATGTGATTGCCATTCAAGCATTTTGCGATTGGTGTACACTTATGACCATCACAGTGCCCCGTGGTCATGTGATTGTCATTCTTGTGCTTCACAACCAGCTTCCAACAAGCAGAGTTAACAGAGAACGTGGAAGTAAAATTGAAAGTCGCAGTCACATGATATCTTGCTTAATGAACATGGTGATTCGCTCAACAACTGAATGGGAAGTGGCATCATAAGTCCATTGCAGTCACATGATTTTCCACTTAACGACTGCAGTGCTTAATGATGGAGTTGCTGGTCCCAACTGTAGCCAATAAGCATGGACTACCTGTAATGTCACTGAGCAACATTTAATTATAATTCTCTTTGGAAGAAGAGGTGATTGGAGCTACTTTGTTTTCTCTATTTTTTAAAAATTGTTTTAAAGTAACTAGGTTGAACAGAAGAAGTAGGACAACATAACACTCCACTATACCTTCATCAGAACCCTAGAGACAGGCATTTTTGCCTCCTGAAGCTCTGCCTCTTTTTGCATCATTTAGTGCCTCTATTTCCCAAAATAATTTTGCTGATCACCACATGCAGACATAGCAAACTTGATCTCCCCCCACTCCAGTTCCAGGAGAAAATCTTCTCCAAAAATGCCTCCTTTTTACAGATTCAGATTTCAAATATGTCTTAATGGGGTCTGATTGGGGGAAAAAAAGAGTCATGATAGATATAACTCAGTTAAAATGGGAATCATGGGGGAGAATGTAAAAGAGAGAATAAAAGAGCATGCAGTGAGATGAGGTTTAGATGTGGTTATTCAACTTTCTACTCAAATGAAAGAGTTGTTACAAATCCATGATTGTCACTGCAATTAATTCATAATTTATGAATGCATACATATTGGTGCAGATGGGCAAGGCCCATTGTTAATCAGGCTGTTTCTGCAATTACTTGACTGTTGATCAGTTGCCTGTCCATGGGGGCAACCACTGAGGGGCTGGTGCTCATTGGAATGTACTGCATACATTGGTATGGGACAACATAATTAAGAAGGCGAGGCCACTGAGTTCTGACTCATAGGCCAGATCAGCATTGTTGCCCATGCAACCATCAGATAGGTAGGCTGAGCAGCCAGTCTAATTAAGACAACTGAGCTGGCAACTTTGGAAATGCATCCAGTTATGGGATTTAAACTGGATTGGTTAACTGAAGAGCTTGATTATTTAAGGGCACATCACTTATTTCAGTTGTTGTGGAAGAGGTGTATTAGTGTACCATTAAATTGACATATGAGAAACTACCTTTAAATATTTCAGAGCCAGCTGTAGTTTACAAGTAGGATGTTTGTGTGTGTGTGTGTGTGTACACACGCCACATTGTTTTTGTATTTTAATTATGAAAATACATTTCAAGAATTCATTAATACTATTTGTTGTAAATGTTTTTCAGATCTACACACACACACACAAATATTGAGCTCAAATCAAATGTACTTTAGTAGAAATACAGTGCTCTTCCAGTATCTTTGGTGCTGTGAGGAAGAGATTATGTATAAAGCTCTTATGGCACTGACCTTAACAAGCAGCTAAACGCTTTGTGATGAAAGAGATAATCCCTAGCCATATGGAGCAGCTTCACCCCTGAGAAAAGGGAAGCCCCAACCCTCTTGACTTTCCAGAAGACTGGGAAGACCTGGCGGTTTCCCCAGGCATGGAGCCAGGATGTCTGTTGAGCCCAATGTATGTGTAGATGTTATGATGCCTCACTTTATATATTATGCTTGTGTTTTACGGGGTTTTAATGTATTCTTGTGGTTTGTTGTGAGCTGCTCAGGGTTATGTATTTAAGATGGGTGGCCATAAAAATGTTCTAAATAAATAAAAATTCCAAAGAGGACTGGAACAGATATTCTGTGTTGGGGCAGTTGGATGTTGAGAAAATCTAATTAGATTGGGAACCGTCACCTAAGCATTCTCAGCTGAATTCACAAGAAACAAAATGTTATTGGCTCTTCCGGGGTAAGTAAATAGATTAAAAAGTAACAACTTCATTTTTAAAGTTTATCTTGACTTGATCCATGGATTAAAACACAGAAATGTTACAGTTCACAGGAATACTTGCCATTGCTGAAGTAATTGTATCTCATAATTTTATTACATATTTATGCCCATATTATTGCAGTGTTAAACTGCATAGATGAATTTATTATTATACTTTGAGGGTTCAGCATACTTGTTTTTAATTAGTCAACACGAGGTTCTTTGAGTGGGTTGATGTACAGTACATGAACATTTTGTGTTGCAACTGCTTTCTAAGTAAGAAGACAGTATCTGAGTGCTTGACTACACTTTTTAAATGATTATATAAAAATTTATAATCAAATTTGATGCTACTTCCTATGTCAAGAATACTTCAGTGTCTAAGAACAAATCGAACCAGCAAGCTAAAATAATAAACAATAGATACTACTTCAGAATTCATTTAAATTTTTAAAAAACATTTAACGACAGGCTGGCAGATGATTATAGTATGAATTCTTTGGCGTCACTGGAGTTTCATGGCAGCACCAGGGTCTAGAGGTATTGGAAAACAGGAGCACTTGGATTAAGGGAGTTTCATATAAGTCGCAATACCTAATCCCATAATAATATAATATGGTTATAACAACACTCTCCTAACTGTATTTGAAGGATCACCTGCACTTTTTTACATTTTCTTTTCTTTTGGATTATGACTGGCCTTGGAACCTCATTTCATTTCTCATTCAGAGAAGACAGCTTTATTACTTCAACATTTCCTTTACAGTAGGACTATCAATTCTGGGCTTTAAAAAGTCCAGTTGACCATTTGATGCCAGCAGAGAAAAAAAACATGTATCTGTTTGTTGCCATCTAATGTTCATCCAGATCTGCAAATTAGATCTGGTAGCACTACTTTATAGCCCTCCTTCCTCCTTAGTATCTGTTCCTGGAAAATAGAGGACATTTGACAATGATAAGGTAATCTGCAGATAGAGCAGAAGTTATCAGAAACTGGCACTTCCTCAGAGAAACATAGGACTGAGGTAGAATCAAAGGCAATATACAGTGTCCCAGAAGTAATAGAATACAGTAGTTATTGAAATAAATCTCAATCATTATAATAATGCAACAATGTTACATAGTCTCTGAAGAATATTCAGCAAATGCTGGCAATTTAGCATCAATTCAAGCTTTATCCCAAAGCTTAAGAATTGTCCAAATGCTGCCATAATATATAAGTGGTTCCAAGCAACACTGTTTTTTGTAAACTAAATGTTATGAGGTCAAATAATTTTGTCAGCTGTTTTGACAATTCTCTATTGTTGTTATTGTGATCATTATTATATTATCTCCTGTACAAACTTCATTTTTATCTTTTTTTTCTGATTTACTGCCAAATTTAGACTGCTGTATAACTTCTGGGACACCTTGATAGTGTTTGTCAGTTGATTTCAACACTGAAGATTTGTGATAAAGCTACTAAGTTTCAAATTCAGTGGCTTTTAATAAAGCCACCAAGATTTTTCTCAATTCTAATGTATATTTTATGGTGTTTCTTTTTTTTCTTTTTTTTTTCCAGCTCAGCTGAGGAGCAGTTTCACTGGCAAACACAAGGTAAAATATAATTTTGCAGAATTTTGTGCTGAATCTTGTTTCTCAGAAACTCTTCCTCCATGTGTTGTTCCCAGATTATGCTTTTTTATGGGGATACTACATCTTGAGCAGGAAAAGTTCAAATATTTACAGTGGTGCTTAAAAGTTTGTGAATCCTTTTGAATTTTCAATATTTCTGCATGAATATGACTTAAAACATGATCTGTTTTCCACACAAGTCCTAAAACTAGATAAACAGAACCCAGCTAAACAAATTAGTCAAAAACATTATACTTATTCATTGAGGAAAATGATCCAAGGCTACATATTTCAGTGTGGCAAAACTATGCAAACCTTTGCTATCAGTACTGGTGTGCCCCCCCTTGGGCAGCAGTAATTGCAACTAAACATTTCTGATAACTGTTGATCAGTCCTGCACATTGACTTGCAGGACTTCTAGCCCATTCCTCTTTCAGAACAGTTTCAGCTCAGGGATGTTGGTGGGCTTCCTCACATGAACTGCTCTCTTCATGTCCTTCCACAACATTTCTGTAGGATTAAGATCAGGACTTTGCTTTGGCCATTCCAAAACATTAACTTTCTTCTGCTTTAACCATTCTTTGGTCGTATGACTAGTGTGTTTTGGGTCATTGTCTTGCTGCATAACCTACATTTTCTTGAGTCTCAGTTCACAGACAGATACCCTGACATTTTCCTGTAGAATTTGTTGGTACAGTTCAGAATTCATAGTTCCATCAATGATGGCAAGCTGTCCTGATCCAGAGGCAACAAAGCAGGCCCAAACCATGATACTGCTACTACCACGTTTCACAGATGGGATAAGGTTCTTATGCTGGAATGCAGTGTTTGCCTTTCGCCAAATATAATGTTATTCATTCAGGCCAGAAAGTTCTATTTTGGTCTCATCCATCCACAGAACATTCTTCCAATAGCCCCTGGCTTATCTGCATGGTCTTTTGCAAACTGTAGACAGGCAGTAATGCTCTTTTTGGGAGAGTAGTGATTTTCTCCTTGCAACCTTGCATGCACACCATTGTTGTTCAGTGTTCTCTTGATGGTGGTCTCAAGAACACTGACATTTGCCAATGCAAGAGAGGCCTTTAGTTCCTTAAACATTACCCTGGGGTTCTTTGAGACCACTAAACACCTTGCTTTTGGTGTGATCTTGGTTGGCTGATCACTCCTGGGGAAGGTAACAATGGTGTAGAATTACCTCCATTTGCACACAATCTGCCTGACTGTGGACTGGTGGAGTCTAAACACTTTGGAAATAGTTTTATAATCTTTTCCAGCCTGATGAGCATTAACAACTGTTTTTTGGAGATCCTTAGAAATCTCCTTTGTTCGAGCGATGACACACTTCCACATACCTGTGTTGTAAAGATCAGACTTTTATAGCGAATACCCAGAATTCTATTATTTAAATAAGGCAGGACCTCCCACACTCACACCAGATTATTTTCCTATTGATTGAAACACCTGACTCTAATTTCCTCTTCAAATGAATTGATAATCCTAGAGGTTTGCATATTTTGCTATACATTAATATGTAGCTTTGGTTCTTTTTCCTCAATAAATCAATGAACAAATCTAATTTTTTTTACTCATTTGTTTAATTGGGTTCTCTTAGTCTAGTTTTAGGAGTTGTGTAGAGAATGGATAACTTTTTAGGTCATATTTATTCAGAAATATTGAAAATTCAAAAGGGTTCACAAACTTTTAAGCACCACTATATTTTGAGAATGACATCTAAGTTCTAGCTTTTTGTGGTGAACAACTAACCTATTTCTTCCTGTATGTGAACAGAATGCAGTACAGTTAGAACTAAAATAAACTGAAAAGCAAAATCTGTCCATTGTACAACATTCCTATATGTCAGAGTAGGCAATCTGTAGTGAGCAGTAAGCCCCCAGCTCCATTTTTGCAGCAAAGATCACACTTCTGAAATGTGGTGGTAAACTGTTGATTCACAGCAGGATATTTCAGTTGCTTGAAAAAAATAGTAGTAATATAGATATGTAAACTTGCTGATAGGCTTAATTCACATGTTTTTCAAATTCAAACACTTAATTAAAAATATAAAGAAAGTAGAATGAAAATTGTGCTCTTGATCAGTCCAGTGACATTACTGGGTTATCACCATGTTTCCTGCTGAGAAAAAGAAAAGTTTAATTCCAGTCCATGGAAATTATCAGTCTTCAGTATTCTTAAATTACTATTAGCAGTTCAGGCAGTTACGGAAATGGCATTGAAGATATCTAATAGTTTAGTAAACCTGGTTTTTTTAAAGTTTTTATCTTCAGTTTTCCAAATTTTTCTTTATGTCTTTCCAGATATTTGAAATATTTAAAATAGCATTTTGTTACAGATGGTCAAAAGGATATAGAAGATGAGCTTACAACTGGTCTTGAACTTGTGGACTCTTGTATTAGATCTCTACAAGAATCAGGAATACTTGATCCACAGGATTATTCAACTAGTGAAAGTAAGTTTCTCAAGAATTTGGGTTTTTTTTGTTATAGCCTACCCTCAATTAAAACTTAGTCTGTTCAGAAAAACATTATGCTTTTAAGATAAAGGGCCTCAGGGCTATTAAAGATGTTTTTTTATATAATCTTAAATATTTGAAAGCTAGCAGTATTCACTGAGCAATTGCTTATGTACTATATATATATACAATAATCATCACACTGTTTTAGAGTCTTTTTACGAAGCACACAAAAAGCAGCATGGGATTTCTTTATGTACAAATAGCTTACAGGAGGAATGTGCAGAAATGAAAAAAACACCAAGGGTTTAGAAGAGTTATTTATTTTGATAGGTCAAGATGACTAGCTTTTTTCCTCTATCAAAACTCTGAATTAAGTTTTCAGTAGATTTTATTCCACATGAGTAATATATGGCCATCAAGGAGTTTGCTTCTTATTAAAGTATTAATCTATAATCAGAATGAATAAATAACCATTGTTGCTGCTAATGAAGACCCTCCCCACTGTGATGGCCTTCAGATAGTTCTTCCTGATTGGAAAACAAAGCCTAAATATATAACTCCAATACAACAAATGTTTTTTGTAAAGACCAAGCTCTTTCCTATTTTTCTGTTTTAATTATTATCTATGCTGGTATTGTTATTCCTCTTTCATGCTGCCTGATTAGCACATTTTACAGAAAAATTAGCCAACCATATTTTATCCTAGTGGGATCCATGTGATTTGTCTGTTGTTCAGTGTGTCATGAAATCCAGAAAATTAATTTAGTAAAACATGGTCAAATTAATCATGCTAAGTATGACTTGCAAACATAGAAGAAGCGCAGAAGCTACTCATCTGACTTGGCATCCGAGTATGAACATAG
Source organism: Liasis olivaceus (assembly GCA_030867105.1). Lineage (NCBI taxonomy): Eukaryota > Metazoa > Chordata > Lepidosauria > Squamata > Pythonidae > Liasis > Liasis olivaceus. Next base: position 84,791,750 of record CM061350.1, read on the forward strand.
GATGAAAAGCTGTTTGTTGAGCTTTTGCTTTCCTTTACCCTATCCTCTCTTATTTAATTTTACATGTGTGTGTATTGTTTCGAATATATTGGTATTCATTATATTCAGACCTCTTTAAGATAGTTTTGTATAAAAAGGATGATGATGATGATATTCTGCTCTCTGAATCAGATATGAACAGAAAAGTGACTATATGACAATCTACAATGTTCTCTGGTCTTTCTCCAATTAATGCAAAAATTCTGCAAAATTCCTAATGAAAGTTGGAGGCTAAGCAGCAATGTAACATTTCTCTCCCCTCCCTCATGCAACAAAGTGGGGCTGCAGTTTAAGTGCTAACTACCTGACAGGTAGCCCCTGACTTTAAAAGACTTATTTTCAATTCTGCATATCCTAGGAACTTTTTATCTCTCAGATACAGTGGACTACAACTATTAAGAGCTCAGCAAGCATGGCCAATTACCAGGGATGATGGGAACCAGTACAGTCATCAGCATTGCTAGCTCTGCAGAGATAGAAAGCAGAGCAGAGCATAGATGTTCTGTGAGCCTTCCAAGCAGCATCTCTCAGACTGAACGCTGAGACTTTTCTTTTCTCTTGGATCTCTAGACATATAGGTGTGTGCATATGAGTCCCTATACATGTCTTTTTGAGTTTTAGCACAGCACAGCTTTATTAGTTTCATAGAACATAAAAGGCTTCAAAGGAAGCATGTAATACCAACGAGCATCTTAAAGTCTGAAGGGTTTTTTTTTTTTTTAGCAAGCGTTCTTTTTCACAAGAGAGGAAAAATTCAGAAATTGCTGCAGGTGTAGGATTTTTCATTTAACAATGCTCAAAATTTGTAGCTAAAAAAGAAACAAGTGGTCCAGAAGAATATTTTTTTAAGTGACTGTGTTTTAATAAATGTACTTCATTTATGAATTATTACGGTCCTGCTAAGTATTTTCCAGATATATTATAGAGACGTTTTATTCTGTGAATTAGATAATTATGACTAGAATTTTTATCAAGTTTTAGAATCTTTATTAAATTGAAATGCTACCCTGCTGAACTTCTGGATGAAGAAAAATGGTGACATGTCTCCAAAGAGCAGAGACGATGCCGAGGTGACCGAGCGGTGAGCCCGGTTCATTGGAGCTTCTCCAGATAAGGAGAGACCAAGAGTTCACCCACATGTGCTCCGGAAGGCAGCTCCTAGTGAGGAAACCCACAGGATCCAGAGGGAACCTGCGGGCAACCTGCAGGTAAAAGCACCTGGAGAGATGGAAGAAACATCTCACAGCAGAGATTGCTGACGGACACTGGGTTTGCCCAAACTCCACTTTTTAAAGCACATTTGCATTACAAATAATTTAAAAGCTACAGAGAACTTCTAAGCAGCAGAGCAACTAGACCACCTGGTGAGTGTTCCTTTGGCCTGGGATGTGATTAAAATGAAGTGCAAAGAAACAACTATAAGGATTTTAAAATAAATAAAAGCAAAAAGTTTACCAAGATTTTGAACTATGAGAATTTAAAATAGATAAAGGGGTCAGTTGAATTTGGAAAGATTTGCAAATATGGAAATAAAAATGAATTAAAAAATTGAACAAATTAAGGGAAAAATAAAAATTTTGGAAACTAAGACACAATGTTGAGAGATGGAAAAAAATCTAGTGAAGATAATAAGGAGACAGTTATTGAAGTCTTAACAAAATTTTTGGAATGGGGTGAAGAAGACATGGATGCAGAAATGGACAAGGTATACAAAATTAAAACATGATATGTAAAGTCAAAAAATGTACCAAGAGATACTGTGCACTTTATCAGAAAGAAGAGACCAGGCTTTATAACAACTGTGTGAGAGAAAATAACACACCTTCCTGATTGATAAACTCAAACAAAAAAAGACACCATTCAGATGGGACAAATTGGAAGGAGTGATTAGATTTTAACAGAAAAGGCTACTACTCTGTTGGGATGACCAGGGATAAAACAAGAAGTACTTTCATAAAAGACTGGAAACACTTTATGGATTTTTTGTTGAAATTAGATAAAAATGACTTGGTGATTTCTGGATTTGCTGATTAAAAAGAGTTAAATATGGGAAGATGGGAATTATATATGTAATCTTAAAGGGGAAGGAGAGATAATAAGTTTGTAACTGCTGTAAAGAAGATCGGAAGTCACTTCTTTAAATACTTTTTTCTTTTTCTATCTGTATTGATTTCTGCATTTTTTTCTTTCATCTTTTTACTCTTACTCTTTTTTAATATATTTTTTCATATTTATCTTTTATCTATGTAAAAATTTCCAATAAAATTATATTTAAAAATAACACTACCCCCTCTAAATCTAGTTCTCATACATATAAGTTATGTGTTGGACTTCAATTTGATGAATACATGATGACTTTAAATTGCTTAAAACAAGAATGTATGTTGTTTTATCTTGAAATCAGAATTGTACTTAGTTACTTTTCCCCCTTAATAGAATGGATTAATGCATGTAACATTGTATCAGAGTATGCCACAATAACATTGTCAGTTAGAATTAGAATGCCCCCTTTTAAATATGGTATTTAAATATTTAACTCTATTTTAAAAAATCTACTTTTACTACACATGAAATAAGAGCTTGAATATTTTTTTTTAAATATTCTGCAAATTCATTGATTTAAGGCTGACGTATGTGGTCACACTATTGCTTATATTTCATGGGGAAAAAAATAAGGATATATGCATGACCAACACCAGAACTATATAAAGTTTATAAGTGCAAAACAGAAATTTAATTCTCTTTATACATTTGAGGCAGAATATTCATAAAATCATATAAAGCAAAAAACCTTGGGATTGAGGTCAAAGACCTAGTAGATTATTAGCCTCTCGGATGAAACAATGGCAGAAATATATCTATCTTTATTGTCAAGGATGCCATGAGTAAAATATACTATGATTCAAATCAGATATATCAAGTTTTTATTTATTTTTTACTCTCAATTTATAAGTCTGAGTTAAATGTAAAAGAGGAAAAAATTAATAACTTTCAAAGGACATTAAGTATGTTTCTTATGGTCTTAAAATGAGGCTAATTCAACAAAATATTATTTTTTATGTTCAGTGAAGATCCAAGACAATGTCACTATGTGAGATTGGTGGCTATATAAACGTGATAAGTAATGAATAAATAATAGTCTGGCTATTAATTTAATTATATTAGAAGTGTATATGAGGTGAGGTGACAATCATACAATATGGGCTCTTCCTATTTCTCCATCTGAATTTGCTATCCATACGTTAGTTAATATGATGTTACAGAGGTACGTACAGTTTACAGTATTGTTTCAACCTTCACTATTTTTATTAAATTTTTCTAAACCATACATCCCTTCAAAGTATATGCTTTGTGTATGTTAACTGCCAGAAGGATATGATATGCTTCTTAGTGGAAAGTCTGCTTGATTCCCTCCTTGGAAAAATGGCTAACCAAGTCGCAGGAGTATACTTTGTTGTTCAGAATAGCTTCATAACTAATTTTACTATATCTAGCTTAGATACATGATGGATAAAGCTATAAATGGCTATTAGTCAATAACTTTGTATCAACAGTACTGGAATCAATATGTCTCTTAATTCCAATTAGGAAGAGGAAATCCTATTAAAACATGTAATCCAACAGAGCCAATTTTCATATATATATGTGTACTGTATGTATATATGTATGTAGATGTGTATGTGTGTCTCTGTGTGTTCGTGTGTGTGTGTGTATAATAGCATTTACAAATATATATATAAAATTGCATTTACTTAAATAATTTATTGAAACTGAAAAATCTTATAGATAAATGCAGGTTTATGTGACAACTGCATGAACATGGAGAACTGTTCCATTAGATTGCAGGATACAAGAAACAATTTCTGTGGCCCATCTCTTTCAAACTGTGACTTTAAAATAAACACTGGGAATATGTAGTTCTCTGCAGTTATAGTTATCAACATCAAATATGCCAGGTGTTTGTAATAATAGGAGAATCTGCATTTATGCAGTATGAAACATCATTAAGCTATTTTGAGTCATCAATTTGTTAACAGTCTGCTTTCTGCAATTCCCCTATGAAAAATACCGTCTTTATTGTAGAATCTGCAACAGAACAGGCATTTGCTTATCAGAGTATTTGGTCCTTGATTTTTCAGATCTGTTTCTTCTACTTGTCACTTCCTCTTAAAGCATGATAGAAGGTACATGACAAAGGACCTAAAGCTGCTTTATTAGGTGCATAAAAAGCCAGTTCGGTCCAGTTCTCCAATTTTTTTAAAAATAGCTACCTATCAGATGGTTGAACAAGTAAAATAAGATTAAATCTGGCATCCTTTAAACTAGCAGTTCGTTAATTAGTGAGAGTTACTTCCTTACAATTTAGCAAAGGTTTCAGGGTAACCTTATGCTGCTGATCTTGACAGACTCCTCTTAATGGATTGTCTAACACTTGTAATGCTGTAATTAAAAGCATATGGAATATGTCTGATAAGCTAATAGTCTCTTCTTTTCTAAATCTTGGCTTCATCAATTCACTTATAAAAATGGGAAGTGACTGGGTTTAGTACTGCCTGGAAGCTCTTCAAGGCTGGCTACATTTTTCATATACATACATACATATATACATATGTAAAAATTTGTCACCGCCCATCTTGTTAAAAAGCAACTCTGGGCAGTTTTACAGAGAAGATAAAATCAATTAAAATACAAAATAAAAACAATCTTAAATAAATAGTTAATAAATTCTATATAATAATGACACAAGAGCACTCTGGAATTAACTACTAATGAGTAATATTCACAGTGACATACTCTGAGGCAGACCCAGATGCCAGCTCTGCCCCATAGTAGCTACTCTGGCAGCGCTGTTGCAGAATCCATTAAAATCACTCATAACGTTTGAGGAAAATACATTTGCTCATCCTTCAATGTGGTATATGCCATTTATCTTTCAGCAGTGACCTATAGATTGGACACATTGGCCAATCTTTATGCAAAAGAATAAATGGAGACAAATCTGGCATGGCAATATCCTGAAACCAAGTAAGGAGTATTTTAATGCCCATCTCCACCCAGGATAATCTGTCTCTCATCTCAAGAAAACAAACCATGATTGGATAGAAAGACAGTAGGACTGAAATTAATTAGAAGGTTTAACAATATACTACCTGGTATATTACAATTGTTAACTAATACCTTAATGTTAACATTTATACATCAGATGTTATGACTGTTACCTGTTCGGTCATTTGATATTTGCCACTTTGCCTTAAGAAAAATTTGAGTTTTCATGAGAAAAATACTATACAAGAAACATCATCACGATAGCCAAATAATAATTGATTGATTGATTGATTACATTAATACAAAAGCATTGATTAAAATATCATTTTGATTGAAATTTCCATTGATATTCTTCTGATTTTTCTCTGTGAGATTTTCCCCAAGAGAATTTGGAAACAGATTTTCAGTTCCACAGTTCAGATAATCCTGGGGGGCAGGAGGGTACTATTTTGTGGTGGTTCACCTCCTTCCTCTGTGACCAACTGCAGTCAGTGGGGGGAGAGAGGTTGACCCCTGGGCCTCTACTATGTGGGGTACCTCAGCACTAAGGTCTCTCGCCCCTCCTCTTTAAGGTCTACATAACACCACTGGGGGAGGTCATCCAATGGTGTAAGGTACTGTATCATCAGTATGCTGATGATATCCAACTACACATCTCACTAATCACTACAGTAATCACTAACCAGCCAAGTAATGCTGTCACAATATTAGACCAGTGTCTGGAGGCTGTAAAGGGTTGGATAGGGAGAGGAACTGACTCAATCCTAGCAAGAAGGAGTGACTGAGTTTTTGGTCTTCATGGATCTGGTAAGGTGTCATCTCTGACTTGCTGGAATAGCACTCCCCCGGACAGAGCTGGTATGCAATTTGGAGGTCTTCCTAAACTCATGGCTCCTGCTCAAGGAGCAGGTGGCAGCTATAGCTAAGGAGGCCTTCACACAGATTCATCTTGTGCACCAATTGCACCCATTTCTGGATGGGTAAGCCTTGCTCAGTCACCTACACTCTGGTCAGCTCCCAGTTAGATTACTGTACATGGGGATCACACTGTACATGGGGATCCCAGTTGGATCACACTGTACATGGGCTGCCTTTGAACACCTTCCAGAGATTATAACTGTCCAGAATGTAGCAGCGGCGCACACACAGTTCTGAGCACTCCATAGTTTGCCATATTACACCGCTGCTGTGTGAGCTACACTGACTTCCATTTGCATTCTAGATGCAATTCAAGGTGCTGGTTTTCACCTTTATAAAGCCCTGAATGGTGTAGGGCCAGGCTATTTGTGGGACTTTTTTCCCTTAAATGTTGTCATCTAATGGGATCTAGGAAGTGCACCTTCTTCACAGGGCCTTTGCCCTGTGGAACACCCTTATTCCTAAGATCCGGCAGACCCCTACCCTTGTAGCCTTCTGTATGGCCTTGAAGAGCTGGCTCTTTCCACAAGATTTGGAGTACAGTGATGCTGGAGCCCAGTAAAGTGGAATGCTGACATGTTGGGAAGTACTGCCATATAGACAGACATATAAGTCAAATACATATATACATACATACATCATTTTTCACTTTCTCCATAGGGAAAATCAAGTGTACAATAAACCAAATACAGGTAGTTCCCAATTTAAGAAGGAGTTCTGTTCCAGGGTCTCTCCTTAAGTCGAATTTGTATGTAACCAGAACAGTATTTGTTGTATAATACTGTATAAATAGTATTGTGCAATGAACTCAAACCATTGTGTATTTAACTCAAACTTTGCTACAGTAGTCTCTGTTCTTAACTATGGGTCGTACTTAAACCAGGCATTCTTAACCCAGGGACTACTTGTATTTATTTGAACATGAATTGTGGGATCTTCCCTAACTCTGGTAAATTATCATTAAGAACAGAACAGCTGTAAATAGACAGAAAATCCTGAAGTGCTCCCACCTCCAACTCTGCTAAGTTTCCTTGTAGAGAAAGCAGAGCCAGTTCCTACTTAAGTCATAATTGCCACTGCAATCAAACTGATAGGAGTGGAAGACAGTGAGTAATAAACCTTTCTTAAAGGTTTTCTGCATGAACTAGCAATTTAACTCTCAGTACCCACTGAGCTAAATACAAATCCATCTTCCAGATTTCTATAAAGCTTTTCAAGTGTCCACATATTAAATAAAGTGAATAGCCTTGAAATGTGGAATGTTTTGCATGGGTACAAAGTTGAAATTGGGTTGCTAAATATAGTAAGCGCAATGTATGATGGAAGGAAAACACACATGAGAATATATGGGAAGTTTAATGAATGATCAGCAGTGAGCAAAGAAGGCAAGGCTGTATGTCCTCCCATTCATTACTTAAATCTATTTTTGGTTAATTATATAAGTGTATAAATATACATGTACTTTTTAATGCAGACAGTGCTGTATTGGCTGACAAAAAATAACATTTTGCAGCAAATATAAGATGGGTATGATGCAATAAGGAGCATGGATTTGAAAATTAATGTGCCAGAAACCGAGATAGTTGTGTTTGACAGGAAAAATGGAGTAAACAATTGCATGTTACATATAAATGAAAAAAAAAAAAACCTCATAGATGGATTTCTGTACCTTGACACAACGCTTACTAAAATGGGGAAAAGATGGAGAAATTTTAAGGCATGCAAATATTAGTAGAAAGGTGGTAATTAGTTTATGGTTTGTTGTGCAGAATTAATGTTAGAAGAAGCAAAAACAGTTATGTATAATAGTATGCCCACCTTGTTAGACAGAAATAAGTGCTGAGTATAAAAGGAAAAATGTAAGAGTAATTTGAATGTAAAGATCCAGTTTGGTATAGCGGTTAAGAAACCAGGAAACTAAGAGTTCTAGTCCCACCTTGGGCACAAGGCCAGCTGAGTTACTTTGGGCTACTCACCCTCTCCCAGCCCTAGGAAGAAGGTATTGGCAAACCACTTTGAAAACCTTGCCAAGAAAACTGCAGGGACTAGTCCAGGCAGTCACCGGGAGTCAACAGTGATTCCAAGGTACCCCTCCCCCACAAAAAAATGTTGAATGCAGTTGGAATGGAGAATGTAAGATGTGTCTGTGGTAATACAAGAAGAGAGGATCAAGAATGAATGGGTGCTGAACAAACATGGATTGCATACAAAAATGAACTTAACAGCAATATGTTGAGGAGAGTGGTTATGTCTGAATGAATGAATGAAGATCAAATAACAAAACAAATATATGAAAGAAGAGCGAGTGGGTAGAGAAGAATACCAAAAAAAATCATGTTTGAATGAAGTTGATCATATCTTCAAAAAGAAAGAGGTGAGAAGTTTAAAAAATACAGTGGTACCTCGGTTCACGAACTTAATTCGTTCCGCGACTCTGGTCGTGACCCGAAATGGTCATGAACCGAATATAATTTTCCCATAAGGTTCAATGTAAATACGGTTAATCCGTTCTGACCCCAAATTTGGTCACCAACCGACTTCTGGTCACGACCCGAGTCAAATTTCCCCATAAGGTTCAATGTAAATACGGTTAATCCGTTCTGAACCATATGTTTTTTTTTTAAAAAACCGCAAAAATATGACACAAAGTACAGTACGAAGAGAGAGAAAGCTAACCTTGCTCGACGCGACTCCCAGCGTGGAGGACAGGAATGCGGGTGGGGAGGCGGTTACTGCTTGGAGGGAGAGTCCCCCTCCCTACAGGAAGCCGCGACCACGTGTCACGGGAGGGAAAATGGCCGTGGTTACTGCTTGGAGGGAGAGTCCCCCTCCCTACAGGAAGCCGCGACCACGTGCCATGGGAGGGAAAATGGCCGCAGATCCTCTTCATCACCCGATCCGGCGTTTGCGAACAGAGGCAAATTTTTGCGGCCGGAGCTGTTCGTGAACCGAATTGTTCGTGAACAGATGCGTTCGTGAACTGAGGTACCACTGTAAAGGCAATATAGGAAGTGGTCTATGGAACTAGTGAAAAGACAAGGATTGGCAGGAATAGAAAATACATATATCAGTATAGTGACTACTATTGGTGTAAGCTGGATTTTGCTTTATTTCCTTTTCTTATTTCATGCCTTTAATTTCTTGTCTTAGTTTCTTACTCCATTTGCATAAAGTTGCTTATCCCAAAAGGATATGGCATGATGTGTATATATGTATATAATAACTGTGGTCTACTATTAAAAATGACGTTTTTCCCTCTGTCTCTCTCATTTTCTCTTTTTTGGGAAAATCTGATAGGCCAATGATATAAGTTGACTAGGCTCTGTGCTTTTCTGTTGGTTCCCAAAATATATTGGTGATGTCACATTCTATGGATTTTTTCTCAGTCAAAAAGCAGATTTAAATCAGTTTTAATATTAATTCATCCTTCAAACTACAGTTCTTTATAGAAATAAAAACTCCCATAATATACCTGATTCATCCATCTATCTAGTCTCTTTACCCCTGTATATTTGCATTGAGATAATTGTGTGTTGCTCATGTAGGCCTGAAAAACCAAGGAAATCTATCTGTAGATTTTAGATGTAGTGATTTTACCTTTCACGTTAGCTATTTTTATTCATCCTTAATTATTATCCTAGAGATTTACTTTAGAAATGTATATGGCCACCCAACTCAATTGCAACTCTGGCTGGCACACAAGCAACAAACATCATCAAGAACAACAAAAATTTATTAAACTTATATGCCACCCAACTCACAACAACTCTGGGTGACTCACAACAGTCAAACCAAGAAATTACAGTAAAATCAAGAAAAGATAAAAGATGGCAAGTGCGGCAAACCAGATGAAATGAAATGAGGGGTCTCATTCTCCCTTGCCAAAGGCCTTGGTGAAGAGCCAGGTCTTCACTGCACTTCTGAACAACAGCAGAGCAGGGGTCTTCTGGTTCTTGGGAGGAACCTCATTCCAGAGGGCAGGCGCTGCTGCAGAGAAATAATAAATTAAAATAACAAACTAGACCAAAATTAATAGGTGAGTGGGGACCCACATTTATGTTATAACCCTCCAGGCAGGAATCCAATCAATCTGGTCCAGTGTCTGAGGAAAGAACAATTTGTTCACAGTAATTTTAAAGGACTCATACAAGAGTATTACTTTCCTAACAGTAAATTCATTATAATCAGGCCTTTTATTAACAGCAGAGAAATTCTGTGCTTACCTTAAAAAAGTTTTACCCAAATTACATAAATCTGTACTGTATTCAATGTTGTCTTTATTGTCTTAATTTTATAATCTGGATGTTATTGTTATCACAGTGTTATAGTTTGTGCTAATGATTTAAACTTTAGTTACTTCTTGTAGTATATAGGTTAAACTATTATCACAATGGGATGGCTGTAATTTTATTCTTGAATGCTATGTTATGCTTTGTGGCTAACTGAAATAAAGATATTACAACTACTGCTCCCAGGAAGTCTATTAGCTTAATGTAATGTGCACCAGGGAGAAAGAGTGACATATAGTATTATGTATATCAGCTGGACTATGTATCATTCTGTTCAAATCACTTAAATTGTTTGAAAGTTTTAATACTGTAGATTGCTTTTTTGTTTATGCTTTTGTGTGTTCGTTTTTAGAAAAGATCTGATTTTCCCTTCACTTTATTTATTGAACATCAATCACTGGCTCCCCTCGAATGTCCCAGTACAATAAAGACTTCTGGTAATTCGCTTTTTAGAAAAAAAGTATTTTTTAAAAAAGTTTTCTAGAGGTTCTCTTGGTAGTTCTTCGTTGGTTTCTGCAGATAAGACTAGGAGGGAAGACGGGAGCTCGTCTTCAATATAATCAACCATGGCATCTTTCTGATATGGCTACAAGAGGTGGCAACGGGAGGCACTGTTCTAAGCAGTATCTCCTTCCTGATGACTAGTTCCATTTGGTGATATTTTGGGGAGAAAAGTTGACCCTCAAACACTCTGTTGTGGGGTGTGGCAGGGCTTGTCTCTTTCCTCTCTGCTGTTTAACATCTATGTGAAATCTGTGGGAGAAGTAACCCATTGCTCCAGGGTGAGGTATCATCAATATGCAGATGATAGTCAGTTGTATATCTCTGTCCGCGGCTGGATATTTCATGGCCTGGATATCTCCAAGCCAGGGTTGAATATGGCTGCCTGATAAGGTCAGGAGAGAGTGCTTGGCAAAAGAATTCCTCTGCAGTTATTTACACCAAGCCCACTGTCAAGGCTTGGTGATGGTCCCTTCCTGTGGAACAACTTCTGAAAAATAGTGAAAACACAGTTCTTAAAGGAGAGGATTTGGAGACAATTGAGAATTGTTCTGCTTCTGAAAGGTAGAACATTGGGTTGGGGACTGTTGGTGGCTGTATTTGGTTGGTTTGGTTTTAATCTTATGTTATATTGGTTCTATAAGCTGCTCAGAGCCTATGGGAATTGAGAGGCATAGAAGTTAAGATAAATCATAATTATCATCACCATCATCTATATAGCACTTCAGTGTATCCAAATCTTTAGGATATTCTCAGAAATAGCTGTGTTCAAAGTTAGATTTGTGGAAAGTGCTTATTTATGTGTCTACTTCATCTGTTTCCATTTTTTCCTGTCCCATCCTGTACCCTTGCAATTTTTTTCCATTTATGAGAATCTGTAGAAAGAATCCATAAAGAGAAGCATATGTAGCATGTAAAAAGAGAGAACCTATAAACAGTCAAGTAAATAACATGGAATGCTCAGATATATACATGCTTCAGCAGAGTATTGTGTAATTAGGCTTACTAGATCTAAAAGTAATTACTGCATGTATTTTATCTGGTAATTATATAGTATCTTGTAAATAACCTGACATTACATTGTAATTACCATCTGAAAAAAGCCTAACTTAAAGAAGGGGGGGATAAAAAATTTAGCTCAAGGAAAAGAGAATATTTATTTATTTGTTTGAAATCTGTACAGTCCCTTCTAAACACACATTCCCGTCAAAGCACAATTTTTCCAAGCAACTTGTCAGAAGGGTACATTGGATATGCAGAAATCAAAGGCTTGCTGAACCAGAGAGAAACAAAACATAACTTCTTGGCAAGCTTGCCCAGCAAATGACCTTTTCTAGTGATCATAATGGGTATTGAGCTTAATGAACTATATGATGAATACTTAGTCTAATGACGTACATACAGTCCATCTGAATATACAGGTGCATGGAAATACAGCAGCATGCTACAGTGGACTAAAACAATGATATGCTAAAGACCAGAAGAAGATCAAAGTATGACAGATGAATAAAAACATCAAGATTCAGGACATGAAATTCCATAATCAAGAACTGTCCAAGAACAGCTGATCCCTCCCTAATTTTTTTTCTGAAATTGTAACAATATTACATGACAAGAGTGATGAAAATCAGCTGGTCAGAATCAACACTTTGGGGTTATAAAATAGGAGATAAAGAGGAATTCTGACTCTGTCTGCAGCTGTATGAAGTGTGTGTCAGGCTCTGAAAAGTGTTTCTCATTCTATAGCTTGCTATTTTGTTTGCTGCTTTTTACCTGCTATTTCTCCCATTACCTTTTCTACACTTAAAATCATTCTGGAATCAAGGAGCTACAGTACAAATTTTGGTAACTTTTTGGTTACTAATTTAGATTAGCTTTCTACTTACATTAGTTGGGAAAATTGTGTTGATTAGCAATGCATACCTCTAAGTAGTTGTGGTGGAATTGAGAAATGTACTAAAGGGATTATTATATTCAAGGTTTGATTTAATCTATGCATTCATTATTGGGTAGTAAACATGATTTTATTCCTAAAATATGGCAATAATAGTAATAATTTTTCAAGCAAAATAGAAAAGAGGAAATAATATGCTGCTTAGCATTTATGTAAACTAACTCCATATTTTTATTTCTGTATAATAGATGATGGTGAAGATAAAATAGTTGCTTCTGATAAACACATGGCAGAGACGAGTGCTCATTTGGGCTGCTCTAATACCCTAAGTTCTTAAGATCTCATGCAGAAAAATAATGGATATTTTCCTAAGAATATAGCACTATTTTGTAGTCCTAACAGTATTTTTGTGATGTGTTTTGGACACATTGTGTCTGTGATTTATTATTTATTGATTTACTAAATTTGTATCCTACCTTTCCTTCAAGTGCTCAAGACAGCTTCATTTTATCCTTATAACAGCAACTCTGGGAAGTAGATTGAGCAGAGAGAGAGAGTAACTGGCCCAAATTCATCCAGTGAGTTTAAAGATGGCCTTGAACCTCGGTTTCCCCAGTCATAATCCAACACTTTAACCACTACACAACACAGGCTGCTGCTGCTTTATCTCTGGCCCAAATGAAATGGCTGATGTTATCATTTTGAACCCAAACAGATTATCTGAAAAACAGCATTCTCCAAAATGTAACCATCTAAATGTTTAGATATTCTTAGAGGTCCTTCTCCATCAAGTTAGATGGTCGTTCATTAGAGAGAGAATCTTTTGGATTATGGCACTTGTTTGTGCAACAGACTTTCCAGAGAGGCTTATCTTCTCAACACAATGTGGATAACTTTTTACTCAGGTTCGGGGGTTGGGGGGGCATAATAATCTGTGCAAGTAGACATAGCTACTTCTCAGTGCATAATTTGAAGATCCCCTTGATAAAATATTTTGGATAGTTAGGATGGAAAGCTACTCCAGAAAGTTCTTGAATCCTAATCATTGCTTTTATCAGAGATATCCATCACTGTCTCTTAAAATTTTCCATCATGATCACACTTACAGGGTTATCTATACAATGGTTTAACATTGATTTCTCATCTTTGAAACAACTTGAAAACAAAAGCCATGCACTTAATTTAAAATAACATGAAATTGCCATAATCTTAATTGAAAGAAGGGGAAGGTCCAAAAGAACCTCCTCAATCTGGCATGATCCGGATGCAGCCTTAACCTATTATCCGGTTTGATTAATACATAAAATTTAAGTTGGCCAAAACATGCCCCCAGTTAACTGGGCAGCACATGTTAATCAAATCTGACTTTAATATAAATCATGAGATCTGTCCTCTAACTCATTAGGAAAGTGCTCCTAAGGCATGCTATTATGGCACAAATATATATAGTTACATAAAATGATGTTTTTATCAATAATGTTTTTATTCAGATATAGATTTAATAAAAAATAAAAACTCCCTCTGGTAGAGCATGACTCCTAGTGACTGTAGAAACTACCCGTATATGTAGTTAACCTTGATTGATGGTATATTGATGGTTTGCCATTGGTACCTTCTGAGATTTTTCTGTTTTAATTTTCTAATCTAGTTTTACTGCCCTAAGATTTCCTGGTGGATCTCCCATTCAAATATTAATAAGGCCCAAATGTGCATAGCTTTTTATCAGATTAAACTAAGATTCCTAGATGCTTCTACCTGCTGTAGCAAATTTAATTAAGTAATTACTATGACAAATAAAGTGACAATATGGTCCCATGCATGTTTATCCAGGAATTATTGGATAATCTGAACATCTGAAGCTCCAGTGCCCTAAAAGAATTTTATGTGTATAAATATTCAGTATAAAAACCAAACCCCATATATACATGTTTATATCTATAGGCTGAAGAAATATAAAACTTGTATCAAAATCATAAGCAAGTGTGCTGTACCAAGGGATGGAACCTGTATGTATCTTTCTACTTACCTACAGCCCCTTCTCAGATTCTCCCTTCTGGCATGTAAGATTACATGCTCATTTCTGTGAATCAAACAATTAGTTACAAACTTCTTGTCAGATATTTACTAAGATCAAGCTAAAACCTGAATATGGTATTAAAGTTTTAAACCCTAAGCTTCCCCCCTCCATATCTATTAGCCCTTCGAGATAGTCCAAACAAGAAGCACAACCAGGAGTATTACACTATCCTTTATTGTAAGGTTTCGTTAAACAGAATCTTGCAAGACTGAAAGCGCTTCTCCACTCCTCTCTTTTTAGTCTCTGGAAAACTAGGGAGGTCCCTTCTGAAATGTTTCCCATGCTTCTCCCCCACCTGCGGACTGAGATGCCTCTTATCAGACCATTTGCCTAGGTTGTGGGTCTTCCTCCTATCACCTAAGGACATTCCCACATACCATGACAATATATAAGCTATATTCTTACCAGAAGTGTTCAACAATCAGTAAATTTATGGAAATTTCCCCAAAACTGAAATTGTGTTTCTATACTGCTCTTTGATCCCTGTGACTGGAATTATCTTCTCTCTTTTAAAAAAAAAAAAGTATCTATGTGGGTTCATATTGGTACTCCAGCATGACAGAAAATAGGATTTAACATTTCTTCTTCCAAAACACACTCTCCTTGGAAATAGAGGTGGAATGAGTAATTCAACATTGTTTTTACTGTATTTCTTTTCATATTTGATTCTGTCCTATAACTATTTCATTTCCCAATTGGTTTATTTTTGCCAATTAGATTTAGTAGAACAACATTCTTAAGCACCCAAGTATTCTGTGATCTTCTGGAAAATGATAAAAATGAAGATGTTTAAATTAAAAAATGATGTGGTATGATGGCTATTTCTAACATTACAGGATACAAAAATTAGAAAAAAGGTAGTTGATCATTCCTAGCTGTTTTTGTTGAAATAAATGCTTTTCCTCTGTTGTTGTGATGTTCACTGATACTTGAAATTATTTTCAATACAGGGCCTAACCTTCTCTCCCAGAGTGCACTTCAGCTCAATTCCAAATCAGAAGGGTCTTTCCAATATCCATCTAGCTACCATAGCAACCAGACCCTAGCCCTTGGAGAAGGAACAGCATCCCAACTCCCAGCCCGCAGCAGTCAAGCTAGAGCTTCTCTACAGAGCTATGGTCAGGTATGTTTGGGGAAGGAACCATATTCATTTATATTAATGAATATAAGATTATTGAAGATTATTTAGGTTGGGAGTATTTTTACATGCACAGACAAGTTCACTTACATATTAAAGAGATATGCTTAGCACTGTGCAATTAATAAAATCAAGCTAACATTAAAGGAATAATGCAATAAGTAAAGCATTTGCTGAGGTGCAGGGGCTGTGGACAAAGAGGAGGCCTTCTCAGTAGTAGCCCCTACTTTATGGAAATCTTTCCTCCCAGAAGGAAATGTAGCTTGCACCCTCTTGGCTTTTCAAAAGTACACCTTTATTTCATTGTCCTTTTGGACCAAGTTGAATGCTAGTGCTATGATGTTTTTGTTTTTCAATAGAAATACTGTTGTATTATTTGTCTGTTTAACTGGATTGTTGTTGTTTTACTGGTCACAACCTAGGGTCCATTGGAAGTGAGGTGGCATAGAAAGATCCTAAAATAAATAAATATTTCTTTAGAAACTTGTCATTGTATAATTTACCATTAAGTTTATTCTGAAATTCTGTGGGGCTTTTTAGATCTGTATAAAAGTTGTGTCATTTTTGTGATTGTTTTGCACACCCACATGCCAGCTTTACATCTCTCTGACACTTACTGTATCCAGAAATGACCAATACATGATTTTCACAATGCACACTGTTGGGTGCTGCATATGTTTCCTTAATTGCCGTGCTCATATTATGCTCCCCACTTCAATGCTCTAAGAAGTATATTGTAAGTCTGAATCATTGTTGTACATGTTTGGTTGTTTTAATTGTGGAACAGCTTAACTATGCAACCATTAAGCTGTTAATGCATCTGCATCCTCTAGATTTCTTTTCCTCTTTTATAGATTTCATGAGAGTTATTTTCAAACCCACTCTGTTAGGGGCACTAATATAGAACAGTGTAGCATATTACCAATGTTTTATACCCACTTTTTATTTGTCTGCTTATTTTGAAAGACAATATTGCCTGCTACGATTGTACAGAAAGCTTGAGAATACTTTGGGAAAACAACGACCTCAGATATGAAAAATATGTAGAACATGGCCCAAGCATTTCCTAACTATTCTGGACCTAGAGGCACATTCTGCATTTTGAGAAACAACTATGGGTATTATCAGAAAACCACTCCCACAAAGAGTATGCTAATTTACAAAATGGCTGTTTTTTAATGGCACAGTCACAAAAAAAATATTTCACAGAGAGCAAACTGATAATGATAAGCGAGGAATAACTTGCTCAAGAACCTAATTATAAAGCAGAAGTAGGGTCTGAATCCCCAAAACACATATTTGAACCCATTTTGCTGTTTCAGATACTTATTTCACAGAAAGAAAATTTCATTTTTCTGAAAGCACATAGGAGATCCCAAGGTCAGATCATATTTATTTGTGTTCTACAGACAGGTGAAGACATTTCTTTTCAAATGAAGATTTTACCCTGCAGTTGTTTAATTTTAATGTCCCTTCTGATTCAGTGTGCTTTTATTTTTACCTTTGCTGTAGATTGTAAATGTGTTTAAATGACTGGTTATTATCTTTATATAGACCACCTTATATTTTGTAAGCCACTTTAAACAATTCTTTTTGCTGGAAGATAAAAATGGAGATTGCGTTTCTTAAAACAGATACAGTAAATACATCTACTCCTATCTTTGTTGACAAATTGTGGTGATAGGTTTTATATACTTTCAGTATTTCTAGATTTGAAGATGGTTTGTAAGTAAGTCTTTTGATTAAGTTGATGAACCTCTTGATTAATTTATCTACAAAACATTGTTTATTATTGCAGTTATTACAAGTGACATCATATATTGCAAAAGCTTTTGTCATTTTAGTTCAATTGATCATTGGAAATACAGTTATCCTCTCATATTTTAAAAAATTGTTCCTGATAGTTTTACTGCAGTCTCCAAGGTGGAATTCAAAGCACTTCATATTTCCCATTTTGCAAAAGTGCTGATGTGAGGAAAGCCCTAATGTTATTGGGCAGTGTAAGGTGACCATCTCAGGTAGATGATTTGGTATGCAATGAAAGGGAAGAAATGTCTTAGTCAAGTAATTGTATTTTTACTGCCAGAGTGAAATATTTCTGGACTTTTTTTGCTTAGGTGCAAAATAACTGTCCTTGGTACTCTGTAGTTTGAGCTTGCAGAACTATTTGCTGCTCCATACCATAGACCCTAATATATTATATCAGTTAGATGAGGCTGTATAATAATCAACCACAATAAGTTCTAGTGGATTTTCCCAAGAATTAAAGTGATTTCACAGAGCTCCAGGTCATATTTGACTGTGGCTTTTGAGTCTTTGATCTCTTTTTCCACTAGCATCCTGGTGGGGAAAAAACATAAAATAAGATTTTTAAGAAAAGGCTTTTTAAAAACATATTTTATGGAGGGGTTTTCTCCACCAGAATACTGAAGACAAAATGTTGAAGTGATGCTAGATTTTTTTGGGAAAGAGTTAATCCATTGGATTTCTTATCTTTGCTTTTTTCATTTTCTTAGGTAACAGTCCTACAGAAATTATGTACACATAAATGCATTCAGAGAACCATTTTAGGGTTTCTGGCAGCTATTCAACATACCTGATTAAGCAAGCTGATTTCAAAGAGAAAAACATATTACTGTTGTTCAGTCATGCAAATAGTTGTAGAATAAAATATGTAGATATTTCTAGATACATATACATGGTTTTTCCTACTCTTGAGTATGGCTTTTTTAAGACTTTAGCCTTGCTGCGTAACATGAAAAGAAATCCCACAGTTGATACTAACACAGAAACAGAAAAACTGCTCCAAAAAAAGAAATGCCCCCAAAGTATTTCAGAATGACAACTGTTTTTGAAACCGTAATTACATACACACTTATTATGGTATGAGTTTATGGTGTACTTTATCAGAAAAAAAATATAATCTGGAATGCTGTCAGTATTCACATACAATATTGTGATTTTTTTATCATTCCTTTTTTGTAAAGTATATTTAATATGTTTTAGTTTGCTTCTGATGAAGATTCTTTAAAAGATATTTTAAAAGTAAAGGCAATGGTTTATATAATGCATAATTAATCTAAATGGTAGTGTACAGATTTAATGGATAAAGGGACATGTCACATTTAATTTCTGCATCAACATAAATAGGATAAAAAGCTTACAACTCATGAACAAAATGCAAAATAAAGCACAAAGCTTAATATTACATTATGGGAGGCATCTCCTTCCAGAGTTTCGAGTGAACAAATTTAACCATGACTATATCAGTACCACACTGCTTACAGAACATTTTTAAAAGCAGGAATTGTCCCAAGAAAATACTGAAATTGAACCAATGTCTAAAAAGCTGTAAGAGCTTACAGTAGATCAAGCCCTACTCAGTCACAGCAGAAATCTGGCATCCTATTTTACCCCAGATGTCTCCAAGAAGCCTAGAAACAGATCATGAAGGTATGAATGAAGGTGAGCATCTTTGTCCCTCTGATGGCATGCCTCTGACATCAAGTGAAGCTAAGTGTCTGTATGTACAGCGTAGAGGTCTGTGCTGTTAGGCATCTGTCCATACAACAGGGATTCTCTTCTGCTCATATAGTGTATTTTAATGATAGCAGAATTGGCTTCTGCTTATGCAGAATCTGACAGCATTAAATTTCACTGAATGATGATGAGTTCCAGGAACATGAATCTCCACGTTCTCCATGCCATGCCTAATTGTATAAATCCCTAATATGCCTCCTTTTAGCTTTCCCTCCCTGAGCTAAATGCTTTAACTTTTCTTCATAAAAAAAGTATTCAGATTAATTTACAGTTGTAATTTACAATTACCCTTTTCTTTACCTTTAGGGTTAGGGTTAACCCAAATGGTGCATTATACCGCAACAATTTTTGAATCAAGATATCTAAAATCCACTGATTTAAAGAATGCGTAAAAAATCCAGGACCCATTACTCCTGTGGAATTGAAATTTCCACAATGTTCAAACCAGTTTTATTCTCAAAGTTGTGGCCATTGCAGCATCTCTGTGGTCATGTGATCATGATTTCTGATGCTCCCTGTCAGCTTCCCACAAGCAAAGTCAATGGGACCGCCTCTCCCTAAGGACATCTATCCATCCTACCAGATCAAATAGGGTGGGCACGCTCCTAGTCCCTTCCCTTAAACATTGCCATTTTATGGGATCTAGGAAGCGTGCCTTTTCCGTGGTAACCCCTACCCTATGGAACACCCTTCCCCTTGAAGTTCAGCAGGCCCCCACCCTCCTAGCCTTCCAAAAAGCACTTAAGACCTGGCTTTTTCCTCAAGCGCTGGGATAGGGGGAGTTTGATGAGAGGACTTAGTGATGGACTATATGTGAAAGTTTAACTTGGTGCCAGATTTTTAATGTTTGTGGTTTTAATATATGTATATTGATGATGTTTTAACTGTTGGTTGGGAGCCGCCCAGAGTTGGTTATAAGATGGGCGGCTATAGAAATGTTTTAAATTAATTAAATAAATAAATAAATACTGATAGGCATGCAAGCACACATAGAAATGTCTACAGTTTTTCCCAGTGCTTTGTTATAATCCGCACTCTTTTTTGAATACTCATGATTAGAATGTGTATTTTTAATATTTAATGTAAATCTCAAAATCTCTATTTTTTTCATATCTCTCTACTCTCATTGCTTAAAGATGTAGGCTTTCTAGGTATGTCTGTAAATATCTATCAGTCAAGTTCTTTCAAGACTTTAAATCAGAAAATCTGCAAATACCTCTTCTCCCTAGCAATAAGAATTAAATAAAAGTACATACTTACAGTTTGCTACTGTTTCATGACAAGATCAGCTGATTTACTGCCTAAATTTGTGTGTGTGTATGTGTGTGTGTGCGTGTGCGCCTTCGAGTCAATGTTGACTCCTGGAGACTGCCCGGACAAGTCCCTGCAGTTTTCCTGGCAAGGTTTTTCAGAAGTGATTTGCCATTGCCTGCTTCCTAGGGCTGAGAGAGAGTAACTGGCCCAAGGTCACCCAGCTGGCTTCATGCCTAAGGTAGGACTAGAACTCATGGTCTCCTAGTTTCTAGCCTCAACCACTACCAAACTGGCCCTCAAAATATAGAATTAGCCCCAAGTTAAACATTTTCATTTATCAGATGAAGTGAATGCTAACCCATAAAGACTTCTACCATAATAAGTAACATGGCCACCTCTCTCAGAATCACTTTTATATTTAAAAAGAAAAAGGAAAGGAAACTTTTATATGGTTGCCTAGTAGGCTGCTGAGAGAGGGAAGACTACTCAAAATTGGACTGGATTCTAAGATGGTGAGTAGTGAAAGTTCAGAGAAGGAAAGTTCCTGTCTTCGCTTCTCCAGCAGCTTCCTGCCCCCCACAACACGTGGTTCAGAAGCATACTTACCTATTTATATCAAACAGAAATATTTACCATTGCTAAAGGCCTGCTTCAGAGGTGTCCAATCTTTGTGGTCTCATGGGCATACAGTATTTGGCAATCCAAGAACATGTTGTGCATTCTTTGCAAAATGCTTGCTCATTGGATTCCTATTAGAAGCGTTCTATATTCACCAAATCATTCAAAGCATCAGTTTACTAAAATGCTACTTACCTCTTGCTTACCTCTGTTACCTTTTGCTACTATTCCCACTTACCTCTATTTATTTATTGCAATGCTAGATACATCTACAAACAAAACACAGATTAGCAGCCATCAGTCAAGCTTATTGAGGCTCAGAGGCATTATTGGAGGGAGGGGAGAATGATACTGAAGACTGGCACTTTACTTTCTAGCATGTCTGCTTCCCATTTTTTAAAAAATTAAAACACTTTTTTTCCATGTGAACACTCAATTATGGCAGGAAGCCTGGAGGGTATCAATTGAGGTATGTGTGGGCACACTGATACCTCTAGCCACTGGAGTCCAGGCCTGTTCTAGTGTTTTAATTTTGGAACATATGCTTGTTTACTTCAGGGTAGAAATTTAGAAGAGTGTTCAGTCTGAAACATTATGCATGTTATTTTTAGGTACGATAAAGACGAATTAATATTTCATGCTTTATTAAAAGTGGCATCTGGAGTTCTCTTAAATTACCAACCTTTTTAAATTATAAATCTATAAATGATATTTGAACTGTAGAAGGTTCAGAACCAGTGTTATTTGTGTCAGAAAAAGAAGAAATATATGAATAATTCTGCAGTTCACAATTATCTTGCTCCAGTCATCAGTAGAGCAACTTGTATTTTGTAACTTCAGTTTATTGATTGTATTTGGGTCCGAAGGTTGGTTCAGATACAGGGCATAGCAGATGATATTATCAAATTATAGAAGAAATAGCTTCTGAACCAGCTAATGTTAATGTGATTTATCTTCCAACCTCATTTCATATTCTGTCTCTCTCTCAGAAAATACACTTATATGGAAATAATTTCTCTTTATTAAAAAATATAAAAGCCCTTGATTCAGTTCCTATTCCATTTCCATTCCATTCCATTCTTTAGCTGTAAGAAATGAAAATATTAATTTTCAAAGGTAACCTTAGTAGCCAACACATGAACTGTAACATAGGAGTGGGATTTAATTTTTTTATCATATAAATTGCCGGATTCTTCAATCTATAAATTGCTTGTAACCTTGAAAATAATATGTAGCGATTACAATATCTCCTTCCGGCACAAATCTAAGAAAGTATATCTTCTCATTGCAAGGCCTGTCCTTTGTTACTGATAAGGGATTTCGGAGGTCTTTTTTTGTCTGTGGTAACAATCATAGGAATTTCAGTTCTGACCTAAAATGCACCTTTCACATAATGTAATATTTCCATATGATCTATAATCTATAAAATTATAGTAGATTATAATAAGTAATTATAATCTACGTCCAAATACACATGCTTAAGATTGTTGAAATCTTTTGCAGGAGATCAGCTGTTCTTTCTAATCAATGCTGAACCATAATCTGGTTTGACTGATTCATGAATAGGTTTGCAAAAAACCTATTTTTTAATAGGTTTTTTTATAAAGCCAAAACAACTGCAAACTTACCATTTTAATAGTTATTTTTTGAGCAAAATAAAGCAAAACTCATCTGGGATGAAGGATATATTAAAGATATTTTGGAGCTTATTTTTCACTGAAAAAAGCTTTTTTTTTTTTGGCAAGGATGTAGGTGTTCTCTCTTCCATAGTACTTCTCTATTTCTTTGAACAGAAAAACAATGTACGAAAAGTCATGTCAACTTCCAATATTTGGAGGCATTCTTCAGTGTTTCAGATGAAATGTCTGCATGATCAAGAAAAAAAGAAACAAAGGGGTGTGGCCAGGAAAACTATTTTTAAAAATGGAGTGTGCCTTTTGATGGCGTGCTCAGCTATCTCTCAGTCCAGTTGCTGTTATTAGAGGATTTTAATGTTACAAGATTAACAGCTCTGGTTGATCTCTTCAGCCTGAGATGTCTGATAAAAACTAAAACGCAGTCTACATTGAGAGATAAGGGATTTTATTCTTTACTGTTCCAGAAGGGTTTAGGCACATAATTGAAATTTGTAATAGGAACCATCTACTGAGAACTTTATTTTCCTCCCTCCTCTCTCTTTTACAAGATTTAAGGATAATTCCATATATAACTGGTGAGAAGTCCTGTGACCTCGTGCAGGTATGCCTGACAAAGCACTGTTTTTATTCAAATTCAAATTTTCTATTTGAATTCGATTCAGAATTAATTTCACAGCTTTCCACACCTCCATCTCTGCCCTCATTTTCTTAGTCCTGGTAAATAAATAACTAATAACTGCTTTTCAGTTTGGAAGGGATAATTGCATGGGATTCTTATATGGGAAAGATGTCTGCATATGCATGCACACGCACACGTTTTGGTATATTTATGTGAAACGGAAAGCATGAGAGAACCTCTGTATTCCCATAGAGGTGAAGAACTAGATGGTAATGTGCAATATTTTTTGAAGAATTTTTCTTCTTTCATTCACTTCAGTTTTCACTCTAATGTTTATTTCAAGTTGAAACAAAATCCCTCTACATTTTCAGGAATTGGATCTACCCTATAAAAATAATTATATCACTTCTGAGTGGCAAAGAGGATGCTCTCACCAGCTCCCACTACCTTGTGTCTCTAGCTTTCTTAGAATGGTTTTATACACTGAAAGTTTCACAGCTGCTTTTTAATTTTATTTTTGAAATGCATGAATTGCAATCTCGACAAGTCTTCCATCTTTAGAAAGCAAGCTGAAGTCACATATTTGGATCTGAAAATGACAAAACAATACCAAGAATCAGGAAAAAATGTTTGTAGTTAGCATCCTGTTACTAATACCAGCCAGCCAGATGATGGAAATTTATATGATGCCTGTTGCTTGCTCCAACTGGTATTCAAACATGTACTTTTCTAAACTTAAGGCTCAGCTAATACCAGCATTACTAATAAATGCCCTTTAGTACACTTATCCTACATGAATTTGTTTAACTCACTTTCCAAATCTGGTTCTTCTTCCAGTTGTATTATGATTTCCATTCCCCAAATTCCCAGCCAATAACTACTGGCCGAGAATGGTACTGCCAACACATCTGGAGGGCACCAGGTGGAGGGCAAATGTTTTAACCCTCGCTAACATTATCAACCATAAGCAAGCAGTTATCTACATACTATATGACATAAACTGATTGTGCGTTGACATTTATTCAGATGTGTACAGTATCAGTATATTTCTGTGGATACATTTCATAATCCCCAC
This sequence comes from Liasis olivaceus, assembly GCA_030867105.1. Classification (NCBI taxonomy): domain Eukaryota; kingdom Metazoa; phylum Chordata; class Lepidosauria; order Squamata; family Pythonidae; genus Liasis; species Liasis olivaceus. The sequence continues at coordinate 84,816,395 of CM061350.1, forward strand.
CCTCCTTTGAAAAGAAAGAAAATCACTTAGCCTATTCCCCTTTACCTCTTAATATGACTCCATTCAATTTCACCCTGTATCTGTGCATGTAAGAAGGAACAAATAGATACTTTCTTGAAATTCCTCCTAAGTTTTCTTCCCAGAAAAGATTTGTCTATCTATTGATTTGTAAGGCTGCCCACTTGACATACAACTCTGGACAGCAGTTTAAAATTAGGAGCAACAACAAATATCTTATCCTTGGGGTCCATGAGATTTTTTTTTTTAAATTCTCCCGGTGATGTTTTTGAATTGATTAAAGTGGCAAAGAAGGGCCACCACAGCTGGTTTTGTTGTTTTCTGTTATGCATCTTTCAATCACTTTTAAGCCTCCCTTGCTACCAACATTTTCCTATCTGAACAAGCTCCTTGGGATTTAATCAAAGCATGGAGAGAAAGGGTAGATAAAAGATTATGCCTAGAAAGACATGACATTCACACATACCCCTCAATTGCGCAACATCACTGTACTCCACTCATAAGACTTTCACTGAAATCTTCTTTTCCAAATGAAATTTCAAAAGCAAATTTATTAAACTGAGAACTGGTTGGAAAAATTCTGGAGAATTTTTTCTAAATGGCATTTAAACAACTAGATAAAATAAGGTTTGACCAGTCAGTTGGCCAGCTCTTTCAAGGCAAAGGGAGGAGTTCTTAAGAGATCAGAAAACAGACCCTCCAACTTGTTTCTGTTAGATAAGGGGGTATGCACTTTAGCAACTGTTCCCAGGAAAGAGTGTTCCATAGAGGTTCTCCCTAGGTGTATCACAAGAAACACTGAGGCTAATTAATGATGCACTGATTTTCCAAACTCTAGTCTAGAACTGGAACCCTATTCAATAATTCGAAGTAGAACAAGGTGCCAAGCATCCTAATTGCTTGTGTTACATTCTGGGAACATGCTACTACACAAATAAAGACTTATGGACTGCTTTCAAAAGGGACATTTATTTGCTTTTCTTTTTCTTTTAGATTTGTAAATCAAAGAAGCTTCAGTTATTTGAGAGTACAAATAAACATTGTTTTCTGCTTTTTATTTCTTATACTGCCTTATATTGTTGTTGTACAAAATTGAGTTTATTATAAGCCTGTAAAGAGGACAATAAATATTTCTGTTGCAGCTAGTGACAAACCCCAGGCTAGGTAATTTCAGACACTGTATTTCTTCACACACGCATGAAAAACTTGTATTATGTAAATGTGAACGTTATATGCATACAACAGAACTGAAGGATTATTAGCAAATCTTTCTGTGGGTAGTACATAAACAGTAGCTGCTGCGTAACATGCAGTAGTCCTTAGAATAATATTTTAATGTTTGTGTATCAGCTAAGGCCCTGCCCAAAATACGCTCAGAAGTGAGATTTATTCTTTGAAGGTTTCAGTAAACTTCAGTTCCCAAGATCCTCTTAAGAGAGAAAATTACTTTAAAGTGCACAGTGCGCTTCGTACCACTTATGAAAATGGTGCTTTACCCAAATATGATTATTCAGAGCATAAACTTTGCCGTAAAAGTCGTTTCCTTGTCCATTTCTCCAAGTGTGCTTCGGCGTAGAAAAAACGGCTTGAACGCCAAGCCCTTAAAACATTAGACGACCTTATTTCGGCTACGAGGCGGCGAAGGACGTAGTTGTATTTATCACCAGCTACAAATTCGAGCGCATGTAGTAGAAACAGGCCTTCGAGTAAACATGGCCAAGCTGGGGTTTTCACCGAGTTTTATTTAACATAAAACCAGAATATATGCAAGGTGCCCGAGACGTGCTTAAGCAGTGAGCAACGAGCCGAGTTTTGGTCTCGCCCCGACAGCAAGATCATTTGCGCGGTATTCAGTGCTTGTTCTCAAACCACGGTAAAGACTCCAAAATCTGCCGTGGGGCGCGTTTATTTCCTTCCGCGGTTCTGCGGCGGGGGCGGCGGGGGGGAGGGCCGGGAGCGGGCTGGCCAGGCGGCCTCCCTCCGCTGCCTCCGTCTTTGACCGCCTCTTGTCTGCCTGTTTACTTGCTCGCTCTCCCCGCCCATCCCCCTCCTCCGCAGGGCACCACCGGCCGGACTGCCCACCTCGCCGCCTCGGAGCCGCCGCCGCCCCCGTCGCAGCCGCTGCCCAGGGAGACCTTCGCGCCCAGCCATGGGAGCGCCTTCCACTTGCCGGACTCCTCCTCCTCCTCCTCCTCCTCGCAGCAGCAGCCGCCGCCGCATTCACCGGCCCTCTACTACTCCAGCTCCACGCTGCCGGCGCAGAGAGTGAGCTCGCCCCTGTCCATGCAGCAGGTGGGCTCGCCTACCAAGCTCCAGCGGGCGGGCTCCGCCTCCGAGAGCGCCGCCGCCGTCGCCGGCGGGTACGGCACCACACAGCGGGTCTCCTCTCCCAAGCAGTCGCCCAGCCGCCTGGCCAAGTCCTACAGCACCAGCTCGCCCATCAACATCGTCGTCTCCTCGGCGGGGCTCTCGCCTTCCCCGATCCGGGTCACCTCCCCGCCCACCATCCAGTCCAACATCTCCTCCCCCATCCATCAGCTGAGCTCCACGATCGGCACCTACGCGACCCTCTCGCCCACCAAGAGGCTGGTCCACCCTTCCGAGCAGTACAGCAAACACTCCCAGGAACTCTATGCCACGGCCACTTTGCAGAGACCCGGAAGCCTGGCAGGTGAGGCGGCGTGTCCGCTTTTCTTTTCCACCCTGTTGCAGTCGCGTCCTTCGCGGTCCGCTGATACAGACCCGGGACCCTGATAGGTTTGGGATTTGGGTTGCGGGGGGGGGGCGGGGGGGCGCTCTCGTTCCCTTTCGTCCCTCAGGTCCTGCCTTAAGCGATTCCTGCTTGTGAACTAGTCTGTCTTAGCGTGCCGCCAGATAATTGACGATCATAACAGAAAATAAGGGCCGAATAGCAGATTGTCTATTCCCGGCCGTGCATACGTAGCAGTACGGTTTTGCTGATTTCGGGGGACTTGTTATAAAGCAGGAAGTATATTTAGGCTTGTAACCTTTGCTGTTGACCCTTAACATTCCTTTCATTCCCACCATACTCTCCTTGCCAAATAGAAAAGCGCTAGGGAAGAAAGTTTTTCTTTTAAATTAAAACTATAGTATATTCCTTGAAAGAATGTATGCTTGTTTTTTTTACTTTAGCTGGTATTGCATTCAGTTGTGCATAGCTATGCTACCAAACAGAATTTTAGAATGCTTTCTTGGTTCCAATAATATAAAAGTGTTTGATAAGTGCTGTAGTTCCCATTCCTTAGGAAGCACCTGGTTGTTGTTGTTTTTAAAAAACTTGCAATTGAAGAGCTGTTATTGATGTTCTTGGTAATCTGATAACTAAACTGTGTTCTTTTCAGCAGGGAATTTTTGCTGTTGTAAAAATCACTTGAAAGATACTGCTGTAACACCAGCTGTCATGCTCATGTGTTCTGTCATCTGATTTATGTGGCTAAGTGTGGCACTTAAAAGAATTAGTTGGGAAGTGTTTTACTAATACCTGGCAGATATTCAAGTAATTCCCCTTAAAAAAAACAAAAAGCAAAATAGCAATCTATTTTAGCATTGTGCTGTGTTACTGAAAAATGAGACAAAATTAAGAAATAGATTTATTCTCTACGTGTATTTTTATTATATTCCACTCTTCAAAGGAACAGGTTGTAGGCTGGACTAAGAGCTGAGGGAAATCCTGAAAGAGATTATTGGCAAACTACTCCCATAATTCTGTCAAAAAAACTGTATGGATTCAGTCACTATGAATCAGTCTTGACTTGAGGGGATGCCCATATTTGAGTACTTGTTTCATGCTAATGACCTACATTTGGTGGTTCCAATCATATGTCCAGCTCTTGAAAGGCCCGCTTAATAAAAGATACATAAGATTATTATGATATAGAATGATCTGTGGGGTAGTTGTGGCCATGGTTAGTTCCAGAGAGTGGCAACTATTAAGGTTGCATGTTGTTTCAATAATACTAATGCTTTCCTTTTCCATAGAAGTGAAGAAAGCTGGAAGAAATGTGAATGAATGTTCAGTTTATGTCCTCTGCAGCTTACAGATGTAGGACTGTTCCCTGGTGGTGTCTTCTTGCCTGAGGATCCCTACAGGTGCTACCTGCCTGGGGTCCTAAAAATAGTGTAAATTATCTTTTGTATCATATTGTTGAATACCCATTCTGCCTCTGCTTAGCATACAAAGGTATTATTTACTAAGCCCAGCAACTAGATCGACTCACTAAATTACTCTTAGCTAACCTGAGGCCATAAGACGAATGTTCATAAAGCCTCTGAACTAATCTCAAAGCCAAATGCAGAAAATTGGTTCAGACCTCTGCTAAGAGTGGTGACCTTTTCTGCAGCCTGCAGCTTGGAACGGAGAGAACATAGTTTCAGAAAGAAAAAAGAAAAAAAGGATATCAGAGAAAATGAGTGTCTACATCCAATTTTGGCTCTGGCCCCAACCACTGCTTGTTTCAGTCTCACACAACAGACTACCCTGAGGGGCAGAAAAAAAGATGGCCTGCACTGACTGATAACCATGCTCTAGAGTTGTATCTGAGAATGCAAGGACAGCTCCTATTTGAGGTAGCAGTGATCGAACCTGAAATGATTTGCATGCAAAGGATTTCCTGCTCTATTGATCTACAATCTTTCAGCAAGCAGTGGGTCACTTATCATAGTTACATATTAGCCCTTAAAAAGTATCTTTGTGATCCTTTTTGCAGTGATTAAACAAAAAAAAGCTGAGGCTGTAATGACAGATTTGGCTCATCAACTCCCTCTTTTTTTTTGTTCTCATGCTGCTCTCTGCTCCCATTCTTCCCTGCTTCTCTTCTTCCAAAGGCCTGCTATTCCTTTTATGGCCAGTAGAGGGAACTAGGTATGTCTCTTTCTTGCCCTGCAGTTCTTTGTGGGACTGCAAAGCTGAAGAGAGGCCAAGGCAGCTGGCATTCTAGACACTATTGAGTTTAAAAGCAGCAACAGCATTTCTACATTTTCAAATTAGAAAAAGTAAACACGTGTTAGAAAAATTCTGACTATTCATTTGACCTACCCTGTACATTCTGGATGGCATAAGATATAGGTTAGATGTATTTAGAAATTAACAAATGTACTAAAGAAATAAGGGGGGAAGATTACATTAAAACACAGCGGCATAAAAATGCCCCATGGGTCATAAAAATAATTTCCTTAAAGATGCCCGTCTTGTAAGAAACAAAACAAAACAGACTATTCTATCTAATCCCAGAGTAGATGATTATTTAATTGAATCCTCACCTGTATAGCAAGAACATGTGTTGTTGTGTTTCATTATTTTTGTTTTGTTTTTTGCACAGAAGAGTTTGCTAATATGGGAAAAATGCAAATCAACCGTTTTTAAAAACAGCCCTATTTATCTTTGATAAGCGAGAGAAACTACAATTCAGTTTAGGCTCTTGTTCCTACTGAAAAGTTAGAGTGTGCTTGGAATCAGAAGATCTGAATGCCACTTGTACTTAAGTGGTCTGTTTAACTGAGTACTGTCTTTTCTGTTGTTGCTATCAACTACTGATGTATTCTGCTTTTTATAGGAGAGTGGGTGAAAAGTTAGTTCAGTGGGTAATAAATGTCATATACTGCATATAAGGGACCAGTTTTTGTAGACAGATTTTGTGGAAGCTACTAATGAAAAGCAAAATTTTAAGTATTGAATAAATTAGCTGTAGTTGCATATCTTTTTGTGTTTATTGTTTCAAAGAAATTTGCAAGCCTTTAGGAGTAAACAGTCCCTTCACAGTACTTGAGAAATAGCATCCCATTTCTTCTCATCAGCCTTTTCACATGAATGGTTTCTTGGCTGGCTGGTTTGTTAGAAAGATCACTGAGAAGACCTCCTTTTAGAGACTGGCACCAACACACACCCACAGTCTTTGTATAATTATGAATCTTTTCAAATTGGTAACTAGGGCATCTTGACACATTACATGTTGAGTGAAAAAGCCTAAAGGTGACCAATAGATGTTCTGAAGATGTAAATAAAAAAAGATTAACTTCAGGTCTCTTGAATACTAAGTGACAAACTGGAGTTTTATTGCTATTTGAAAAGGTGAAGCGCTCTTGTTGACCTATTTAATTTTGAATTCAATATGGTCGTGATTATACTATATGCTTATAACATTCATCTGAGTTACTGCCAATCATCCAGTTAATTTGTTCTGTAATTCCAACATTATCTAACAGTCTGTTCAGAGTTTGAGATTATTTTTTTTTTAAATGTAATCCATTTGTGCTATCAGAACTAAGCTGCAAAAATCTGGACAACTACTAGATGAGAGCAGAGAGTTTTCTGTATCTTTTTCTTGTCCTCAGGTGGCCTTCTGGATTTTTTGCAGCCCAAATCTGGTAACTCTATCATTACATTAAAAGACTATTTTGAATCACTTGTTTCCTAAGTAATCTTGACATTTTACCTGGTTCTACAATTTGGGTAAAGTGGGAGAGAAAGTAATAGTAACCACAAAATAATTTCTTTCAAAACAGAAAAAAAATAGTCTTGTTTGTTTGGCTTCTTTATTGTTCTCAAAAGTGGGTTTTTTGCTTTATATATACATGCTAGAAATTCAAGCCTTGTCTGTTCATGATAGATTATGACATCTCAAGAGAAGAAATCTGAACAAGTCTTTTGTTTTTTGTTTCTTAGCACTTATTTAACTCCACTGACTAATGACCTCTTGAATCAAAGGATGTCTTTGTTAAATAGAAAACACTGCCAGATCTCTTCAGTTAAACTCTTTAGAATCATGGTACCAGAACTTAAAGAGGTGGGATGGAGATTCATTTAAAGGAAGTATTGAAAGAAATATTAATTTGCCTTTTTACAAATAGGAACAGGATGTTTCACAGCTCACCTTTAAAAAGTAATGTTGCTCTTCATCTGAAAAATTAGATCTCTGTTCTTGTCCCCTGAAGGCAGTAATACAACTTAGCATACAGTAACTGCTAACTTTTTAAACGCTAGGTGATCATAGCTATAACTTAACTCTGAGCTTCATATCTTTTTGGTTTACTGTTTAGTCCAGCTTGCTTGTGAAAGTGGGGGGTATGAGTGTCTAATTTCACAGGTTTGCCTCTTTGAAAATGCTGCCTGATTAGAAATGTGTGCTGTTGTGTAGGGATATCTTTAGGTCAGTTTGATATGGAAGAATTAGCCTTTTGCCACTTTTTCACCATAGCTGTTTAAAACAGAGAGCATGTTTAGGTTTTGTGTTTGCATTTGTAATCAGTGTACACATTCTGTGGATGTTGGGAATTCATGGTGTATGTTGGTTTCTGTGGAAGTTGGGAATTCATGATGAGGCCTTCATCAGTATAAAAAAAGGTATGCTATTTAGTTGCAAATATTTTGTTTTTATTTATTGTGATGATGAGGTTATCTGCGGGACTGCCTCTCCCCAAGGGTATGTTCCCGTTCCACTAGGTCTGATAGGGTGGGCATGCCTTTGGGACACTCTCCCCCCTGAGATCTGGCAGGCTCCTACCCTCCTAGCCTTTGAAAAGCCATGAAGACTTAGCTTTTCTCTTAGGCATTGGGGTAGTGTGAGACTGGAACCCAGAAAGGTTTGTTAGGGATGTGCAGGGATGTGTGGCAGTTCAGGGAGCTGTGAGTTTTCTGCATTGATTTTTCTGTTTTTATTGCTTTTACAGTTTGTATTGTTGTTTGTGAGCTGCCCAGGGTTATGTTGTATAAGATGGGAGGCTATATAAACTTTTAAATAAATACATAAATAAAAATAAATATACTGCTAGTTCAGATACAGAATTCTGGTATAGAAAGTCATAATTTATTAAACAGGGAATGAATGTTAAGTCTTTGATCCATCCCCTTCCCTCATGGGTCAGTTTTGATCATCTTAGTTTCATAAACCAGTTTTCTACAAATTATCTACAAGTAATAGGATTTATATCTGTTTACTAGTTGAAACCATGGGTTATTCCTGGTTTCCAATAAAAATGTTAGTAAGCTAACGTTAAACTTCAGTACTCTCTTTGCAGCAAAATGGGAAACTGGTTTACAGCAGGGGACGGCATTTCCGTTGTCTCAAACTAATACTTGCATTTTCTCCCACATCTCTGTTCTGTTTGCTGTAATGCTTGATGCTGACCTAAAGCATTTATCAAAAATAGATTTGAAATATATCTGTTGCTTTAAAAAGCAAAACAAAACTGTAAATATGAAACCAAGACACTGAAAATCTGTGTAATCATTATATTTCTTGAAATAAATATTTCATGTGATCTGAGCAAGGGCTAGCTTTTAAGATATTTGTTTGATATTCCTGGGCTATACTCTTAGTGCTGAAACTGTTGTCAGCTGAATAAAATATGGTGTATGGTTTGGCTTTAAAATATGCATTATCTCAGTTTTACTGTCCTATAAATAAACTCTTTGTTGTCTTTCCTATTATCATTTTGGGACTCATTTCCACAAGTTTGTGAATGTTGTATATTTTGAAGATGAACTAGAATTAATGCTCCATACTTTGTAATATTATATGTCTGTGCTTCTTGGTCAAGAGGTACTTTGGACTGAGTTTACACAGAGGGAAGTTTTTGCTTTCTTCTTCCTTTGCAATGTAAGACTTCAGTTTGGAAGTTTTCTTTCACTGCCACACAAGTTCAAAGAAACCTTGGTCATGTCTGGTACAAGAGCTGGTTTTGTAAAATTGTTAGTTGCGGTACTGCCCATTTTTACATGGTTTTCCTTTTGGATCTAAACCTCAGCTAGATTCATTTCTGCATAACTTTGCTTAAGATTAGGCTGTTATCTAATTGTCACAAGGAACACACATTCTGAATTTTCTTCAGTGGATTTGTACCAATGGGTTAATTCTCCTTTGCTGAATATGAAGTTGTCTTAGCACTTATGAGCTTTTCTAGAGAGCATTCAAATACAACCAGCCTACTTTGAGGGGGCTCTGGCTTATATAGTTCATTCATGCATGTTGATGATGTCATGTCATGTGCCTTGCCTCTTTTTCACAGTGAATTGTTCTTTTGGAGAGCCATTTGGACATGTAATTGCATTCCCACCATAAACAAACACATGTAATAACAAAACAGTGCCTTAGATCTAAATGGGATCTATATTTCTTTCAAGAAACAGTTAAGCAATTTGTCTCAATTACTGAAGACATATTTGTCAGACAAAAATTACTTGGTTGGATGGTCTGGTCAAGTAAGAGTTTAATTGAAAATTTGGTTAATATTAAGGAACAATTTCACATATCTTCTGCAAAATGACTTGATCATTCTAAATGCTATCTTTGCATATACCAATCTTATTTTACATTGCAAACTGGGGAAGAATGCTATTTTTATTTACTTGCTAACATTTGCATTATCTAGTCTAAAGAAGGTGTATTGTTCACATTGAGTGGGGAAGGCAGTAAATTTCCTTGAATTTCCATCATATTTGTCAGGCAAAGAGGCAGATAGTGCTAGAAGACAACAGCTGAGGTGTGGCTGTGGCTGGGGCTAGTTCAAGAGTCATCAGTTACAGTAGACTCTGTTCCACGTATTGCATTAACTGATACAGCTGGGTTACCCAGAGCAAGGCACTGGCAACTTGTTCAGGAATTAGCAGGATTATAAGAAGGTCTGTTGCCATATTTTATGCTTGCTCACTAGGTGAAGACTCTCCTTCCATAATGAGGAGTAAGGCATAAGCAAATCTAACTGTCGGGCTTCTCACAGGCATGGCTATACATAATCAACTCTCAAGACAACCCCTTATTTGGTAAAAATCTCGCAGAGACATCTAGGCTATGTTAGTTTCTTTATTGCAGGCCAGATTGAAGCTGTATACATATAAAAATTCTGCCTACTGCAGTACATGGACATCAAAGCTTATAGATACTGTAAGTGTATGCCCCAGGGTTTAAATACTTGGTCTTTTCCTCCTACCTTTTCAAGTCAGTGGAAATCTGGTCATTCTTTTCATGGGCCTGAGATTGGGACTAGCACTTGTTCAGTGTTTCTATATGATTCTGACTGACCTGGGAACGGCTGATGCTTGCCTTACAAGCTGTAATGGGCTGTGAGAATAATTTTGAGGAAGAGGAGGAAGAGCTGCAGCCAAGGCAGTGGTCAGAGAGGAGAAGTCTCAGCCCAAGGCAGGAATGGAACCTGAGAAAGCGTCTCAGACTGAACCCTCTCTAGTACTCTTTAGCATAAAGGCAGGGAGGGGGGATGCACATTCAGAGTTGCAAGATTCTCTTACTGTAACACTATAATAAATGTAGTTTTCATGTTTTAGGTGTTTGGTCTACCTTGAAGGGCTGACATCAGCTTTGTTCTAACATTATCTGTACTATACTATCATTTTTTTTTTTCTCATGTAGAATATACAAATACACTGTTGGCTGAAACTATTTTATTGGGTGCCATCAGACTACCTACATAAACAAATATTTATTGATGGATCTTCTTGTATCCAAGATTAAATTTCTGCAAGTATTTTCAGATTTAGTGCTCTGATATTGCCTTATGTTACTTATTAGCTTCTCCCCATTTTATGAGAACAGTATATGCTGTATGAGTGTCCTTTAAATAAAAAGGAGAATATAGTGGTACCTCGGGTTACGAACGCCCCTCCTTACGAATTTTTCGAGATACGACCAGCTCTGGCCCCAAAAATGTACCTCGACATGCGAACTCCGCCTCGAGCTACGAACCGGATCCGCGGCCATTTGCCCTGCTGCCACGCGGTCGCGGCTTCCTGTGGGCGAGATCGCAGTAGCAAGGAGACGTTCGGTGAGGCTTGTGGTGTGTTTTGTGGCGTTTGGAAGGTTTTTGGTGTGCTTGTCAGCATGGCTCCAAAGAAAATGCAGAGCAGGCTTGACAAGAATAAGGCTTTGAAGAAAATTTGCCTCGTGGTGCGACCAAATTCGGAGGGTGGATTAGCCATATTTACATTGAACCTTATGGGGAAATTTGCCTCGTGGTGCGACCAAATTCGGAGGGCGGAACGGATTAACCGTATTTACATTGAACCTTATGGGAAAATTTACCTCGAGTTGCAGAACGGATTAAGTTCGTAACTCGAGGTACCACTATATAAGGTTTCCTTCAAATTAAAGTAATAAACATGAAGGATAATTTGCAGTCCTTTAGCTTTTATATATACTATTAACTTTTAGATCAAATACATTTATGAATAAGGAGATGTTTTTCCTGCTTAAAATATTAGATTATCTATATTATAATGTTGCTTCTAGACAGATCTTCACTTCTTTATATGAGTATGGAATTATTAGTATCTTTTATCCCCACCTGCAAACCCATTTAACATCTGCCCAGAAGTTAACATGTCAGCTGGAGGATTCCACATCTCATTCCCCCATCACTATAGCTATTACCTTGGGGCAAAAAAGTATGGCTGTTGATATTCTTCCTTTCATACTGCTCTGAAAGTAACACGTTCCCTGCTTTTAACAACTCTTAACACCAAGCTGCACTCTGTATTAAACAGAATAAAGATGAACATAAATAGTATGTAATGCATCTGTTTTATTAAGTTGAGTAAAACTGTTAATATTGTTGTTGGCAAGACTGAAAGGAAGCAGTATTGTCTTCCTGTATAGAGACATCTGTGCTATGTTGCCATGTAGCTTTTCTGAAGGCTGGATAGTATGGGGGGTAAACACTTCTGGGATACTTGCCTTACCTATTTTATTTTATTTTATTTTATTTTATTTTATTTTATTTTATTTTATTTTAATTTGTTAAATTTATATGACTGCTAACAGTGTACAGTAAAACCAAGAATTAAAACGTTTTGCAAATTCATTAAAACAATAAGCATGGATAAAACAAGACCACAAGAGGAAGATGTTTACACACAGTATAACCAGTGTGCAGGCTCCCTATTCCCGGGGATCCCCGGGCTTGCTGAAAAAAACAAGCTTTTGAGAGCTTTCCGGAAGGCCATAAGACTTGGGGCCAACCTCACCTCAGGAGGAATGATGTTCCAGAGGGCGGATGCCACAGCAGAAAAGGCTCACCTCCTAGATCCTGTGTGGTACTGAATTCATTTGAACTACCATCAGGTAACTTTTCCCATTGCTTGTAGTTTTTGGGAAGTTTTTTAAAGTTAATATCTGCCTGCAGAAGCATTGATACTGCTGAATACTTAGTTGATAACCCATTAAAACTCTTGCTGTCACTGCTGCCGCCTGATTATTTCTTTTGTAATTTGCAGGCAAAAGCCTTATCTTGGTCCTGTGCAAGCATTTCTGCCATTTTATACAGATAGCCCACTTTATATATTTGTTACATATGACAAAATTGAAAGAAGCACTATGGAGTTCTGTGGGAACGACAGAATTAGTTTCTGGTAGCACCATTACACAATGTATATCTACCCATATGGTCTCCCAGTCATATGTCATTTCAGTTGTAAGCATTTATTTTAAAAACAGTGGTTATATTGTAGCAAATTATATGAAGTACAGAAAAAAGGGCATATTTCCATACAAAAGATAATATATTATTAGTAAATTTAGCCATTCCATTCTTTTAATGCTAAGAATTTAATAGCAGACCTTTAGTAAGCTGTTAACCTGATATACGCATTACATTCTAAAGTTTTCATAGTACTTCCATTTTCAAAGCAACTGTTAGAGCTTTACCGTGCCTTGCAGAATCATGCTTGCAGTTACTACACTTTGTAAGATTTAATTCTGAATTACAAGACATTACTTTTTACTTAACTGTACAAGCAAATGAAAGAATTGCTACTGATTTTATGTTTAGTATTTCAGATATTTAGTTTTTATTAATAATTATAGCACAGGTCAGATATGAACATAACACAAGAAGAGCCAGCATTCTTTTACACATTAATTTAATTTGATGGTACAATGGATACTTTCCAGTTGGTTCAGGAATCCTGACATTTTGACCTGGGTGCCACATTAAGTTCCCAGGTTCCCAGTATTATAGCTAGAACATTAATTTTTCCAATTTATGTGAGAGTAAATAAAATCAGACCTTACTACAACAATTTCACCCTTGGATGTCTTCCTGATTTCATTTCCCATCCTATCATGGCACAGTAGCTTATATGCAACTGATGTTTTTTGTTTGTTTGTTTTGTTTTTGTTTTGGGGGGGTAGTGTCTGCCACTAGCTTGTTTTAGTTATACTCTCTTTTGTACCAAAGTTTCTTCATCCTCCATTACTTTCTGGCTGCACTCTACTAATTTTCTCCATTCCATCAGTTTTCCAGTATGTCTGCTATGCCTTTTAAAACTGATCATTCCGACTCAACATATGGAAAACAGTTGACTTACTCTATAATAATTTGTTGTACTCCTATTTACACCTCATGAAATTTAGTGGACTTCTGTTTTAGTTAGATTACTCAGTGTATAAATAGGCAGATAAGTAGTCATTTTCTATCAAAATGGTATGTGTTTGCTATTTTGCCAAAATGAGAGATATTGCTGTATGACCATTTAATGGTGCATGTCCTTTACCTTTTCATTTAGATTGACTCTGAACTTTTTCAAACATAAAAGACCAAAGTCAATAAAATGTCATAGTATATATATAGTATTTCCACCCATAGCCTTCAACATAACTAATTTTTATGCCCAACCAGATTTTGGCTGGTATTTAAACAGCATCCTAACGTGCCATATATTCTTTTAATCTGAGGAACCTGCCAAAAACAGAGTTGTCAGATTTAAAGAAAGAAAATAGTCCTTCATTTTTAATAAGAATTAATAAGGCTGTATATTTAGAGGGGATTAGCATAACTGTCTGAATTTATTTATCTTAGGACATTGGATTTCATCCTGTGTGTACAGCAGGGAAGAGCAGCTTGCAAGCCTGATATACCCTGCTTCAGTACTTTATTTGTAGTGTACCTCCAGAGCACCCTTGGGAATGTACCTAGCTGAAATGGCTATTTTAGTGTTTTGGGATGTTAAGGGATTTTAAGAGCCAAAATAGGTGCCTTGAGTTTTGGAGAGGCATAAGGTGCCCCTTAAAACTTCCAGATTGCCAAATTGGGGTACTTTTTCTCATTTGGGTGAGGAGTTAGGCCTTAAACTCAAGCCTTATTGTGTTCATGGATGTTTTGAATGACCAGGTCCCTTCTGGGTAAGGAGGGACTGGGGGAACCCTGTAGGGGCGTTGTGAGGATTTTCTAGGCATCAGGCTAGCCCTGAGTTGGACTCCAGCTGGGCAGGTCCTATGGAAGTGATTGAGGCATGTCTTAGCTTGGTTATCGAGGAAGACTTCAAACTGGTTGATTCTGAAGGAACGGGCAGGTTCCTTGCTGCTGTGAGTTCTGCCTCCTGTGTTCTAGACCATGCACCTTTTGATTGGTTAAGGCCTCCCAGGAGGTTGCATGCAGTTGGATCCAGGCAGTGATTAATGCCTCTTTGCAGGAGGAGGTAGTTCCTTCTGCCTTGAAGGAGGCAGTGATGTGCCTGCTTCCCAAGAGGCCATTAATAAACCCAGCAGTCTTGGACAACTTTAATTCAGTCTCCAACCTTCCCTTTCTAGGGAAGATTGTTGAGAGGCAAGTAAGTGCTCAGCTTCAGAGGGCTCTGGATGAAACAGATTATCTGGACCCTTTTTAGTCAGGGTTTATGAATACTGAGACATCATTGGTAGCACATGTGGATGACCTGTGGAGGGATGGGGCTGGTATGTCCATCCTGGCCCTACTGAATCTCTCAGCATCTTTCAATACCACCAACCATGGTATCCTTCTCGACCAACTTCAGGGGCTGGGAACACGGGCACTCTTTTGCAGTTGTTTTCCTCCTGCTGCTATGGCCATATCACGTACCTGTCCTATCTTCTCATTCTCCCCCTAGCCAATCAAATGATCTTTGACTGCTGGAACCATTTACTTCTCTTGTGCTGTTAGATCAGTCAAGATTAAAAAATCTCATTCATATTCTAATTGTGGACAGGTGGCCATTTGACATATATAACAGAAAACTAAGTGAGTCAGCAAGCAATGGGGAATAAATCTTAATGAACAATGTCTGCTTGGGTATCTGATACTCCAGGGTATTTTATTCTCAGTCTTGGCTTGAAGAAGAGTAAGTATGATCAGTCTCCCTTTCCAGAGTTCTTGTCCACCAAACGCACCAAATTTTGAATATTTGCATCTGCCTTTGGGACAGGTGAGGGATTTTACTAATGTCCTGCCTGTGGTCTTTTTTACTGTAGTGATTTCAGACTTGGTATTGAACTTTTATTATGGAACATCTTGGGACCTGGTGATGCATGCTTGAAGCCATTTAGTCTGTTGTGGCTCAGAATTTTATAGATGTCATGGAATTATCTTACATAGAGAGATCATACCCTGGATTTGTTTTTGTTTTTGTTTTCACTTGTATAAGGAGATAATGATCTAAAAGTGGGAGATCTAATGTATAGTCACAGAAAGAAAAGTTCTGTATGGTATATCCTTGTGCTCATGGACGAAAGACGAGAAATAAATGTAGCAGGTAAATCATCTTTTTTGATGGTATCTAGGTTAGTCATTGTGACTATAAATTGTATTACATGTTTATAGACCACAATTCATAACAAGGCTGCAAGAGAATATTTGTCATAATTTTAATTCAGTTTATTAATGAGGTGTGTTTAGCCCTTTCTCATGGTAACAAAATATGATGACATTTGTCTCTGTACACATCCAGAAAGATTTGTTGCAGAGAATTATGCAGCCCTTCTCTGTGTTATAAACTGGGGATATAAAGTAATACTGAACTCATTTTGGGCTGGATATTATTTAGTTGCTGCTAGAGACAGAGAATATAATCTTTGGGAGAATAGAGTTCTAATTAACTGCCATAAATTGATTAGATCTTTAATCCAATCTTGTTCATTTTAATCCTTTACCTAAATTTTGGCCTTTTCATTTGCGGTGTTTCTAAGTAAAAATATCTACATATGTGAAGACTAGCTCTTGATTGAGTTTTCTGTTTCTTATAGTCATAAAACTGATATTTTTGAATTCAAGAGTAGCTATTGGCTCATAATCAATTTCAAATCATCAACATTTTCTTATCATGGAAATAACATTTGTGGAGAAGTCAAAGTTGAGTGTTGATTATTTGTATCTGCAGTTGAATCACTACTAGAAATGTAACATTTCCAAATGTCTTGAAACAAGGGGGGAAAAAACCATTGTGATTTTGAGAAAATGTGAAATTTATGCTTTTCCTATTTTTTACAACCTTATAGATATAAAGTCATTCTGTTCTTTTATGAATAGTGCTATGTATAAGTTTGGTTTGCTTATAAATCACTGGTCAGTCTAGAACAGGCCTGCACAACATGCAGCCCAGTGGCATTTTTTAAAAAAACATGTTGCTACCAAGAAGGATTTGCCACCCCAAAAGACATACTGCCAAGTGCCTTCAATGCCTCCAGGCCTCACTGGTGCCACCAACTCCAGTGCTGCCTCCACTCCACTAGCTGCTGAACAGTTGATTGGCCAACAGTTATATTTAATTGATCAGTGTGGCCCTTTCTACAAGTTGTGCAGGCCTACTCTAGAAGATGACTTTTACTAGGATCTGGATGGAAAAAGTGCAGCCCTTCTTGCTGTCTTCAAGGCTTGGGGTGGGTGGCATTGTTTATACAGGCTTTAGAGACAGCAGGCTATCATTTACATTCATTCATGAGATCTAATCTGTACTCTTCAAACAACTAAGTCTTCTGTAAGCCTTAGTTGCTTTTCTGGACTCTAGAACCTTTGTGGGAAGAGTATACAAGTATATTTGAACACTCAGATCAAATGGCATTGCATCCAGACCCACTTTCCACCCTAGTTATTCCTTCTCCCCCTCAATATTTTTGTTTTCCTGACCTACTAGGGTTGGTTTGGTAGTCACCATGGTGTCCTTCACTTTAGAAGCCTGAAGTTTGTGAAATACTGTTTTGCCTCTCCTGGTAGAAGAATGGACAGCTTTCTTGGTAGTTGGAGTGGTCTAGCAGGGTTCTTTCCAAATCCTCCTTTCTCTGCCAGGCTCATTTAAATTTCCTGGCTTCCAAATTATTTTCAAACTGCAAGGTTATTTGTCCATAACTGATTAATATCAAGATATTCCCATCAGCATAACTATAGGCAGCGTTGCCAGCCTGTAAGCTGACTGTCCTTACAAATCTGTGAGGTTTTCCTTTCTGAATGTTTGGTGTTACAGTACTATAACATAAGGATAGGAAGCAATATCCTCCCTTTCAGAAATATACCGTTTCATAGCATACTGTTCTATTCTCTTTGGACATTAAAGCTTTAACAGGAATTATCCTTTCTTAGAGATCTTATTGCACTAAGCTCAAAAAACAAGGTTTATTCTTTATTAAAGAAGGACCAGAATACAACATAATAGCAATATTTATGTCCATTTGATTTCTGTAGCTGACCATCTCACATAAGTGACTTTAGGCGGCTTACAATAAAAATAGATAAAATACATACAAAACAAAAAATAAAAGCACATAGCAGTCGAGCATCTAAAACAATCATCAACATAGCCAGGAGACAGGCTCTGTCACATGTCCGGGGCCCCAGATTCCAGCACAAAACCAAGTTTTTAGGGCCTTGCAGAAGGTCAAAAGGGTTGGGGCTAGTCTGATGTCAGAGGGTATGATGTTCCAGAGGGCAGGTGCCAGAGCAGAAAAGGCTGACACTCCTTAGCTGATAGTACCAGGAGCATGCCCCTCCTGCCAGATCATGTAGGTTGGGTAAAAACAACTAGGGAGAGGTGGTCCCATAAGTAATCTGGTATATTTAAACTCTTCAAGGAATAAATAAGACTGGTTAACCATCTGGCTTTCCTTTCCAGATTACTTATGGTAGTCCACTGTTTGTGGAAAAAGGCCAGTGAAGTTGATGAAGAATAAAACTGCAATTGTGTGGACAAGCTGCTTTAATTTCATTGAAATCAAACAAGATATAAACAGCCTGAGAGGAGAACTATGGACTTTATCTGATTCAGCTTTGCAGAAGAAATGTCTTTTATGATCATTGAGATGATCACTTCTTTTAGCTGCTAGAGTGCCAATGAAGTGTGCTTGTGGAAATACTGGGACTCTTTTTCTTTTGACACTGCTCAAAATCAAAGAAAACATGCAAAATATGTTACAAAAACACATTCAAGCCTTCTGCTTCTGCTTTTCTTTTTCTTTTCTCACACCTAGAACTTTCTTCTCTTTCTGTTTATCCTTTTTTAAATTTTGTGAAAAAGAAATCCTGGGAATTCAAAGCTTGAATTAGTATCACCCTGGTAAGCTTTGAAAGATACTTCTGTTCCAAACCTTTTTTTTTTTAAGTTGGAACTTGTCATAGTGCACCAGCCAGACAATATGTGTTGCTGTCACCTGGCACTGTTGCCTGGAAACTTTGCGTCATCACTGTTGGATTCAGCTTCAAATTAATATCTGACATCTTATTCTTTACAGGCTCATCTCTATGTCCACTGGCTGGTATAGTTTCTTTTTAAACCTTGTTTTTCCCTTTCTAGAAATCATTTCAAAAAATGGTTGAAAACATTAGCTTGCTCCTCAGTAATATACAGTTTATTTTTATTTAATCTTTACTGGTTTCCCAACAATTACTGGTCTGTTTGCTGGCGGGAAATTGCTGACCCTTTTTGTCACTTAAATACAGCTCTGAATTTTTTAAAAAAGAAGAGAAGAGGAATAAACTTTCCAGTGGTGTCTTGAATCTTATCATATTTTCAGTCTATTCACATTCCTCCACCCACACCAGTTAATTTATTTTTTGGTGATGAAATTTCAGAAACATGCTTCCAAATGACGACAGTTGCAGAACTAGAAAGGCAGTGGCAAAAAAAAAAAAACCCACATAAAATGTGGTGTTGGTTCTGTGAAAGTTTTCCTTGATTTGTTCTAGCTAAACATAAAAGGCATTAAAAGTTGTTTGGGATTCTTACGTGTTCTGAAAGTGCAGAAGAAAACATTTGAAGCTGGGAGCAGGCCATGTTGTAGTTACTCTTTGAAGGGTTCTTTGTTGTTAAGCATCAAGTGACAGAATTATCATTTGTGGAGGAAACTAGTTTTGAAAAAATAATTAGGAGATTTATCATCACTGAAAATTTAAAACCTTTTGCAATGGCAAATTCATAATATTTGTGAGGTTTGGGGTTTATTTCTGCAATAACATCTTGATCCTGTCTTTTTCAAACTGCTGAGATCCATCATCCTTTCTTCTCTTGGATCTCTTGAATTCAAAGCTTGTTTTGAATCTTTCCTGCAGATAAATAGGTGAAAGTTTCACATTTTGCTGCTATGAAAACACATCTCTAAAGGCTATTGTAAAAAGTTAAAAGTTATTTTAGCCAAGGTGCTAACCACTTCCCCTCATTCTAGGGGAAGTGGTTAGCACCTCCGGCTGCTGGTTATTGGGTCTCCTTTTGGGATCTCAGAAGAAGAGTGTTTCCTGGAGGGAATAAATACCAGCTGTTGTTTGTCTCTCACATCAGCGGAGCACTGCAAGTTCCAGCACACCCTCAAGCCCCAGAGAAATTTCAGGATCCCCGCTGTTACTTATTAATAATAATAAGGAAGGCTTTCTTAAATACTAATATATTCATTTTGATTACAGTGAAGGTAATTAATGAATCAAGAGTTCTGTAGCAATTGCAACCACATAGAGTGTTGATAATTTAGAGTGACAACCAAAATAAAAAGTGATATTGTTGCATAGCCACCTGGTAGGGATCACTACCTCCCTTCATAGCTGCAGCTGTGGCACTGAGGTGGAACAGTAAGAAAACCAGCATAATTCTTTGATTATCTGAAGCCATCCTTGGTCATCAAAGAAGTTTGATGTGTAGGTTTTGCAACAGAATTAAGGGGGATAGCATTTTATTTCAAAGAATGCTAGCAAAAATGGTACAATGGTAGGTCAAATTCAAATAGCCCCAACTTGCATGTGTAAAATAACTTAGCTCCATAAATTAGGCAATGGAGCATAATCTAAAATAACAAACAACACTTGGAATACTTTTTTTTTTTTTCTTATTTGTTGCTGCAGCGTCGATTGCTCTTCTGTCTTTTTCATCAAAAGATGATATATTGGAGAAATAAGTTTATAAGCCTCATTTCTATATTAAAAGTTAGAGTTGCCAATATGGAGTTGAAAACAACAGATGACCATTATATGGCAGGAAAGAGATTCAGAAAACTCTTTGATACAATGTAGTGATCATCCATATTTTTGCCACCAAGAGCTAGCAGTCCTATTAAAACTTTTAATTATATTTTGCTTAAATACAAAGATGTTTGGGGGGGGGGGAGAAGGCAAGGGGTATTATGGACCATTATCACACTAACTCCAAGGCATTCTAAGATTTAGTGTGATGTTGTAGATACCAAAAATATTTTAAAATGCTATAAAACTGAAATATTATCAGATATTATTATCTGGGCAGATTTTCATTCATACACACACACACATATAACATACATGCATACATAATAATTTTGGAAGCAAGTTTCACCTAGGTGTGTTGTCTTGGCAAGCTGGAAGCTTAACAGAAGGAAATATCCTCCTTGACAAGTAGGGCAGGCCTGCTCAATCTTTTTATATCCCTGTGTACATGCTGAAGAAGCTCTAGAAAGAGAGTGCAACACTGTTCTGTAGCAGGTGCCAGCTTTAACTACTTTGGGGAAATTATGGTGCCAGTGGAGGGGTTGATTTGCAAGCTGTTTCACAGCAGTAATTCATTTCCAAAATCAAAAATATATATCCTTAATTTAGCAGTAGGAAAACATTTGTGATATGTACAGAACAGGTTCTTCTTTGTTGTCTTTTTTTCTTTTTTTGGTATTAGAAATACAGTATTTTAACAAGATATTATACAACATATGATTAACATTTTATTGCCACAAGCCTTGGGAGGGATTGAGGCTAGAGGTGATAATATTCAAGGTGTATATCAGTTTTTACCATATGGCCTGACACATCTTAGCGCTTGAGTCAGCCATCTGCTACATAAACATTTTTACAATACAACTACATTTTTGTGTACTTGAGTTTAGTACTGTGTGTGTTCAGATGTTAGCACCCTAGGGTGTCAACATATTGCAGACATTATCCTGTCATCTACTTAATTAATGACATCAAGAAATTATAGCTGTGTACTAGGGATTAATTCTTCATCTTAAAATGAAATGGCTCTATTAATGTAACTAATGTCAGAGCTTTAGACCCTTGTTAACTTTATTTGTGCAAAATAACTGATTCAGTACAAGATTCCAATTATAACTGGTAAATATTATGATAGTCTATTTCGACATCAGTTTAGCTCCCTTTCTAACATGCATACTGTAACAGTTAGACATACAGTGGTACCTTAAGTTACGAACTTAATCCGTTCCGTGACTCTGATTGCAACTCAAGTTGGTCGCAACTCGAGGTAAATTTTCCCATAAGGTTCAATGTAAATACGGCTAATCCGTTCCGCCCTCCGAATTTGGTCGCACCACGAGGCAAATTTCCCCATAAGGTTCAATGTAAATACATACGGTTAAACAGTTCTGAAACATATGCATTTTATTTTTAAACCACAAAAACATGAAAAAAAGTACAGTACAGCACAGTATGAAGAGGGAGAATGGGGTGGGGAGGCAGTTATTGTTTGGAGGGAGAGTCCCCCTCCAAAGGGACATCTCCTTCAGGGGTTTCCTCTCTTCTTTGCCTCTTAGCTGCAGGCTCAGTTCTGGGGAAAAACCTGTCTAAAGTCAGTTGTTTTTTCCTGCGCTGCATAACCCTCCGGAAATGAGAGAACACGTCGTTCATCATGTTCAACGCTCTGGTTGTCACAGTTCTGTTGGGGTGGTGCTTCTCAAGGAAATCCTGGCATTCATTCCATTTCACCATGATGGATTGTATCACTTCACTGCTCACCTCCTCCCCGTCCTCCTCTTCCTCAGTGGAATGCTCCTGGCCAAGCACTTTCTGTTGCTCACTCTGGAGCTCAGCAAGTTCTTCCGTGGTCAGCTCCTCCTCATGGTCCTCAACAAGCTCCTCTATGTCTGCATCATCGACAACCAGACCCATGCTGTTGCCCATAGACACAATCTCCTCCACTACCTCTGCATCAGACCCTTCAAAGTCACGTTCAGCGACACATCCTGGCCACAGTTTCCTCCAGGCTGAGTTTAAGGTCCGGCAGGTGACATCTTCCCAGGCTTTGTCAATGAGGCTGATGCAGTGGAGGACATTGAAATGTTTCTTCCAAAACTCTGTCAGAGTCAAGGATGTTTCCTCAGTGACATTGAAACACCTGGTGAAGAGCGCCTTTGTGTAGAGCTTCTTAAAGTTGCAGATCACTTGCTGGTCCATGGGCTGCAGAAGAGGTGTCGTGTTGGGGGGGAGGAACTTGACCTTTATGAAGTCGTATTCGGC
The DNA here is from genome assembly GCA_030867105.1 of Liasis olivaceus. Taxonomy (NCBI): domain Eukaryota; kingdom Metazoa; phylum Chordata; class Lepidosauria; order Squamata; family Pythonidae; genus Liasis; species Liasis olivaceus. The sequence continues at coordinate 84,838,865 of CM061350.1, forward strand.
GTCCATATCATCCACCAAGGCTGGAGGGTGTGCCGGGCATTGTCCATCAGAAGAAGGCACCTTTCAGGCAGCTGGTTGTCAGAAAGATATTTTTTAACACTGGGTGCGAACATCTCATGCAGCCATTCCATGAACAACTGCCTTGTGACCCACACTCTCGCATTGGCCCTCCACATGACAGGCAGTCTGGCCTTGTTCACATTGTGTTCCCTGAACGCACGAGGGGTCTGGGAATGGTACACCAGTAGCGGCTTAATCTTCAGGTCGCCGCTTGCGTTCGCACACAGCAAAAGGGTCAATCTGTCCTTCATGGGCTTGTGCCCTGGCAGTGCCTTTTCCTCCTGCGTGATGTAGGTTCTGTTTGGCATCTTCTTCCAGAAGAGCCCTGTCTCGTCGCAGTTGAACACTTGCTGAGCGACGTATCCTTCCGCCTTCATGAAGTCCTCAAATTCTTCCTTGTAGGCTTCTGCAGCAGCCTTGTCAGAACTGGAAGCCTCACCATGTCTTGCCACACTGTGGATGCCACTTCTCTTGCGGAATTTCTCAAACCAGCCTCTGCTGGCTTTAAATTCCTCACTTGCTGCGCTGGTAGAGGGGTTTGTCCGCAGTAAATCACTGTGCAGTTTCCTGGCTTTTTCACAGATGATAGCTTCACTCACGCTATCACCTGCCAGCTGTTTCTCATTCAGCCACACTAACAACAGCTTTTCCACCTCTTCCAGCACTTGTGTCCTCTTTCTCGTTAAGATCGTTACTCCTTTTGCCACATCAGCTTCTTTGATGGCATCTTTATTCTTCAAAATAGTCGAGATGGTCGACTTCACCATCTTGTACTCCGTGGCCAGATCAGTCACACGAACACCACGATCATGCTTTTCTATAATGTCCTTCTTCAGTTCGATCGTCACTTTTTTCTTCAAAGCCTTATTCTTGCCAAGCCTGCTCTGCATTTTCTTTGGAGCCATGCTGACAAGCACACCAAAAACCTTCCAAACACCACAAAACACACCACAAGCCTCACCGAACGTCTCCTTGCTACCACGATCTTGCCCACAGGAAGCCGCGACCACATGGCAGCAGGGCAAATGGCCGCGGATCCGGTTTGTAGCTCGAGGCGGAGTTCGCATGTCGAGGTAAATTTTTGGGGCCGGAGCTGGTCGTATCTTGAAAAATTCGTAAGGAGGGGCGTTCGTAACCCGAGGTACCACTGTACATCTTTGTTTGCCTTGCTGTGACTAAAAATGTGTGGCAATAAAATGAATAAAAATAATGCATTTTTTTTCTCTTGTTCTGGGCAATATATTAGTAATCTTTTCTCTTGTTCTGAAAGTCAAGGTGTCTTAGCTACAGAGAATGTATCGATTATCTGGTAGAAATGGTTTAGCTGGATCTCTTCCTGTCAGGATTCAGGCCTGGTCATGGGTTAAAAATGTCATGGGTTACCTGGTTACTTTCATCACTTTGAGAGAGGGTGCATACCCCTTTTGGTCCTATTAAACAACTTGGCAGCATTCAGTACAATCAAGCATGATATCTTGGTAGACCATCTAAAAAGGTTGGGAGTCAGAGAAACTGTGCTTCAGTGATTCTACTTCTACCTGCGGGGGGGGGGGTCCAGTTTTTTTTTAAAAGGTTTTTTTTATCCCACCTTTATTATTTTTATAAATAACACAAGGCGGCAAACATACCTAATACATCTTCCTCCTCTTATTTTCCGTACAACCACCACCTTGTGAGGTGAGTTGGGCTGAGAGAGAGTGACTGGCCCAAAGTCACCCATTTGGCTTTCATGCTAGTCATGAGAGGACATAGCACTTGAAGCCATAGCTGTCCCAGTGTGTTATGCCACAGGGTTTGGTGTTCTTTCCTGTGTTGTTTAACATTTTGAGAGGGCATACTAAGAGTTCCTTCTCCATGTGAGATTTGGGGGAGATGGAGTATCTGGCGAGCTTTCTCTGTTGTGACTCTCAAGCTTTGAACTCTGCTGTGGAGATTCATGCAGTCCCTTCACTCTTGGTGCTTTGTAATAAAGTCAAAACAACCTTCGTTTATTGTTTAATGGCTTCCATCCTGTGGTGGGTTAATTGTTTTTTTGTTACATGCTGTTTTTTATGAGTTTACTCTATTGTACAGTGCCCAGAATTTCCAGATTGGGGTATGTTACAAAAACAGTAAATAAATTAAATACCGTTTATATATTTATTTTACCAGAAAAGACAGACAAGATGTTACAAACTGTACAAAATAGCTGTCCTTGCACATACGTGTGTGGAAATATTTTAAATTTTTACATGTGTATAAGTTTATGTTTGTATGCATACCAGTTAAAGAAGAAGCATTTAATAGAACTCTGTATTTGTGCATGAAGGGAAATAATATTAACCTCTTAATTTCAATAATTTCTTTCTAACATGAGATATACCCAGTGTAATCACTTGCATGTATAATCTTAAGCTTCAAGCTTTTTTCCTTCACAAAATCTTATCCATGTCAGTCAATATGCTGGCCAGTCCCAGCACATTGCAGGAGATTGTTGGATGTTCTACTGGGTGTGTACTCATTTCACAAGAGGCTCTTGCAAGTCTGTTGAACTGCACTATTAAGCTGAGAATCTACTTGTAAAAATAAATCTAGTGTCCTCCATGACATTTAAGGAGATAATCCAATATAAATTTCAAACAATTTACCCTTAAAAAAACTTACATAAAGATTGTAGAATACAGTTTGAAAACAACTTCTGTAAGCTATCACCTTAGTGAAGTATCTTTCTGCCAGGCATCTGCTTTCAACTTTCTGTATCAATTACTGAGCCTGATAGCATGATCTTTAGTACCAGTGGGGTACATGGTTTTTGGATCCTGGTCCAAAGTTACGTTGAACGTAAGTAGGTACCTAACTAGGGGCATTAAAATAATAAGAGGTACCTGGTTTTTTAGGTAAATCTACAGAAGCCATATTTGCTTGCTGGGGATTGTTTTGGAAAGCAAAACATCAAAGCTGTATAGGCAGAAGGAGGGAAGACTTTTTGCCAGTTCAGATAGTTGTGGATCAAGCTGTTGGTTGGTGCAGGGATGAAAACAGAAGGGAGCAACAGTGAAACAGAATCAGCCACTCTTTCAGTTAGCCAGCAAAAGTGCATGAACACAGGCATACAGCATTTTTCTTTCCACCAAGAAATTGCAGTCTGCCCTATCCTTATCCGTATGCTATTAAGAAAGGCTGTTCCCCCAGTATTCTATCTCAGGATATTTCTTTTTAGAATCTGTATCAGTCTTGTATAAGGTTATCATTTGTAACTACAGAACACAGATCCTGTCTCCAAAGATGCAACTTTGAGAAGACTTTCTTGATGAGAGATCACAGCCAGGAGCTCAGTTTGCTGCACAAAACTAAGTATAGTATTAAATTGGAGGATAGCCTTTACCCTCTATCATGGAGTGGAGTGGAATTCCTTGTCCTAGAGTGATTTCTTTTGTGGAGGGAAAGATTGTTTCTGCTAGATTGTGCTAACAGATGCTCATATAATTAGCTGTGTCGAAGTCTACTGATTTCATTTACACCAAAGCATTCCCCAGCAGAAATCTGTTCTCAGTGTTCTTTATCTACAGTGGAAGACATTCTTAAACGTGTTCTGCTAGCCTCATGTCCCTGCAGTAGCTCCATTTCATCACTGTTTAATGGCTTGGATCCAGACTTTCTATAAGTGGAATTTCATTCACAAAGCACTTCCCCTGGAGGATAAGGAACGTGGTGTTTATTTTCTTTTGTTCAGGCTCCTGCAGCTATCTGTGCTGAATGAGAAATTTCTGTAGAGGGCTGGGGAACCATATTAAAGGGAACTGTATGTAATGAAAAAGGAATAAATGAGAATTGTCTTTGCACCCTTTCTTCCAGTTGGATGGCCTCCAATATATCTTTCTTATGCAAATGGAACTGGAGATGTGATAGAGGAAAAACATATTGATGGGAACTTGATTTCAGAGTTTAACTTAAGGTGTAGGCATTAATTTTGATATTCATTTGAATGTTTGGTCCTTCATCTTTCAAAAGGTTTCATTGATCATCAAAGCTAATCTGTTTTGGGGAGGGGAAAAAAAGCCTAATTGCAAGTGGGAAAAAAAGCCAGATTTGTGCAACAGACAGCAGAATGATACAGGCGTGTTCTTGCTGAACATGATTAACTCTTTTTGGTCAGCTTCCCAGTATCCTTTCCACTGAGTGGCGTTTCCAGTTTTTGTTCATTTTTTTTTAATGAACAGTTAAATAAATCCATAAACTTGATCAAGAGTAAAGCCACTGTTTGAATGGTACCAAAAGCTAACCTTTCTCCCAGCTATCTTTTCAAGAAAAATCTCTTAAGCATACATACAGTTGATGAAAAATTGTTGATGTAATAGTGCTACTGTGTAGGAAAATCTCTGATTTGTAGCCACTCCTGCCACTGCATCATTTCCTAATCAATCACAATCATTTCCTAATCAATATACCTAAGCTACTACTGCCCTTTCATGTTATATTTTCTTCTTATATGGAAAATACTAATTTGTTAATTGCTTTAATTGGATTTACTTTTTATTCTTTGCTTTTTATTTCCCAACATTTTAAATATAAATTCCTAATATTAAGAATGTTCTTTATATTTTTAGAATATGTCTCTTTGTAGGTGGTCTTATTTATTTATTTATTTATTTATTTATTTATTCTCATAAAGATTCTGGTATCACTTTATTTTGCAGCTGGATCCCGGGCTTCGTACACAAGTCAGCATAGCCACCTGGGCTCAGAACTAAGGGCACTACAATCTCCAGAACATCATATAGATCCTATTTATGAGGACAGAGTGTATCAGAAACCCCCTATGAGGAGTCTCAGCCAGAGTCAGGGAGACCCTCTTCAACCAGCACATACAGGCACATATCGCACTAGCACAGGTAGGTGGAAATAATCTGCAGGTTATTTTGGTTCTTGCCTGGGTAGGTACATTGCTTTAAATGATAAATAGCTGTTACAAATACAGTGACTGAATTCACATCTGGAAAATTATGAAATTATAAGTGCAGCAAAAATTCCAACAAAGTGTTTCTATTTATCTTTATCCTTTGCGTCTAGCATTGTTTGCTTGACTGTGTTAATTTGCTGAAGGTGCATGGAACATGACTTTGTCATGTCATTAATAGGTCATTTATAATGGAATAGTTTAATAATTTGAAGAATGGGCAAATTAATTAGGCATTGAACAATAAATTTCTTTTCCACTTCATTCATATATATATATATATATATATATATATATATATATATATATGCATGTGCTCATCCATTTATTAATTCTTTCTGTCACTGCATGTAAAGTAGCAGTGTAAGTATTACAGTCAAACTTTCAGAACCATTGATTCATTTGTAATGTAGAAATGCATGATCATATATCAAACGTGTTGATATACAATTCTTAATTGGGGAACGTTCACTTCAGCCATGCAAAATAACTCTATATGTAAAAACCCATGAACAATGACCAAATCAGTAATGGCAATTAATATGTGAAAGAGTCTTACACCCACACCACTCACACCAAAATAGTTTTTATATTGACGTAAAGAGGGTTAACGTTGGACATTATTGTAGTATTATTCATATTTATTTTGTTTCCTTTATAATGTTGAAGTTTGCTCTCAGATCAAAGGAGAGCATTTGTAATACCAGAAGATTGATTAGATTCTACTTCAGCCTCATAATATTTTCATTTATAATTACAAGATTACTTGTTTTCTTTTTAATATTTTGGTAAGTAATATTGTGTTCTCTGTGCAGCAGAATTGTTTAGGTGATCCAGATTTGGAGTATATGGCAGATAAGAGAGTCCATTAAAAAAAAAAAAAAAGCACTAAGGAGCCATCAGGTATGACTGTCAGTGGAGCATAAAACAGGAACAGGACTTGAAAGAGAATCATGCTTATGTCCATGACAGGATAATATGTTAACCAGTGATTAAAGAAATAAGTAGTTTCCAAGAGAAGTAAAGCTGACCTTAAACTTAAAGTAGGTTTATATCTTGTATATGGTATTTAAAGCAAATGAAAAGATCTGATAAGGGAAGGGGAATACGTTAAATTTGTTTGTTTCATTTTTTTTTTTCAATATAGGATTATTGTAATGCTTGGAGACAGGAAGTTTTTGTGGGGACAGTATTGTTTGGCTTTTATCAACTGTATGATCAAAAATGTAATGCTCAATTTGCCACCAGGAATAATTGTTTTACACTGAATGCAGTACAGACTAATTAAGTCATAGTTTTCAAACTTCCAGTACAACTATTTCTACATATCTATCTTATAATTTAGAGCATTAAATTACCCTGACACTATATATAAACCACCTCTCTCCAAATAGTCTATTTGATATCTTCACTACCAAAAGAAGCAGAGAGGGTTTTTTTTAAAAAAGCCAGTATACATTTGAGACACACACTTCTAACAAAATATGCCTCCAGTGGCGCTGTTCTCTATATTATGTATGATGGTACCTTGTTAGAAATCAGTCCTTAAGCCTGTGCTGATGATTTTTCAGTCTTACATAGCCCGGCTTTTGCATTCCAGCAACTTTTATTAAAAGCAAGTAGGAAAATGCAGAAAATGGTTGCTAGCAAAATTGGTTAGTAGTGGTTCCTGGAGACTTGATTGTCTCTTCCTCCTGTCCGCATTCCTGGCTCTGCTAGTTCAGTTGTTATATTTTCCTATCTCTTTCCTGCCTTGCATCGTCTTTCTTTATGCCAGTGACCTGGTCTGGATATCTTTGAGATTTCTTCCTTGAGGTTGTCAGCATAAGTACAGCTTATAGTTTTTCCATGCTTTTGAGTCTCATGTTTTTTCAGAAACACTTTAGCCATCTCCCCAGAATTATACCCTCTATCATACTGAGTATTAATATTCCAATCTACCCCATTGTACAGTTTTTGACATTCATATTTTTAGAGTTTCTTGACAGCAAGCAGGAAAGAACAGCTTTTTGCTATTCTTGATTCCTTAATATTAGAGTAACCTGTTCTTAGTAAAGTCTCCTTCTTACATTCTATCATAATACCCTAAACATGTATCTCAGAAGTGAATAGCACAATACTAGGAGTGAGGAAACAAATTACAACATCCTGTTGGAAACTCAATAAATCTGTAATGAGCAGTAAGAAATTTAGGAGTTTTTTGTTGTTCGATTTTTTTTTAAACTAAACTTTTGTTAGTTTAGGCAGATATAGCAACTATGACACTCTTCAGTCGGGGATATCATTGGCTCCCAAGACATTTCCAGGACCATTTCTGAATGTTGGAGCTGCCCTTTAAGCTGGAATGGCTTGGGGCCAGGGTAGAGGTATCTAAAGAAATCTCTCTTTTTGAATATACATGTTTGTAAGCCATTCTTAATGAAGTTGGAGAGGGGTGGGCATAAAACAAAGGCCTCCAATTGCATTTCTGGTGCAAAGCAAAGGATTTTAAGCCCCAAGTTTTATAAGAGAATATTACAGTTGATGTTGGATGTTCCTTTCTCTGCTTTCTTTTGGATTTTATTATGCTTTTTTCCTCTAATGTGCATAGTGATTGTTGTGGGGGAAATTAAAAGTATAACAACTTAATCTCCCTAATGTGGTCTTTATTCTTAAACCAACAATTATCTTCACTAATGATAAACTGTTATTGAGCAATTTATTTTTTATGCCTGAAATAGTTTAATTTCTGGTTTCAGGCAAAAATGTATCATGTAATACATTCTTTATTATTCCAAAAAAGATAATTTGAACCAGAGTAACTGATACTGCTTTTCATAGCATCCCCTTCAGATTGCTGCAAATGTGGTATTGCTGACAATAGAGAATGAATGCATTATGAATGTTCTATATTGATGACTGAGTGATTCAAACAGAAACATCTACTTGACTTAAGTATTATGGATTCTTCTGTTGAGAAATTAATGGATTAGTTCACATAGGTCTTATTTGTGTTATTTGGGTAAGTAAATAAAGATCACTGGCTGATTTAATTAATTTTAAATAAAAATTAAACTTACTTGGGCCCGATATGAATGATTTAGAACCTTTTAAAGTTTATTTCTGCTTCCACAAATCATTTTATGTGCAAAACAGAGGATATATATAATACAAAATTTCAAACTGAAGATTTTTGCATTGCTGTATAATATATACTTAATAATGTGCTATATGAAAAGACTATTAAATATTACCCAGGCTGACTTTTCAGTTTATTTAAGTGGACAGTGATAATAATGAAGGAAAGGAAATCTACTATATTAGGCAAGCTTTCCTATATTTAGTTTCCATTTTGTTATCCATTTATTACTGTAAGCAAGATAAATAGAACATATATTGATTACAGAGAACACCAAGTATTCTATAGCAGCAGCTATAAGATTAGTAAACTACATCTCTGAATTTGCCCTAATATTATGTGTAAAGATTCCTGGATTTTTCTTAGTATTTTCCAATGTGGCATGCAGTAAGTAATAACTTATTTCATCACTGGCCGAAGTGTTCAGAAGTAAATGCAGACAAAACTTTTCCAATATCCTGATTGTAAAATGTGTAGACCTTCAAAATGAAGCTGGGAGATGCTCACTGTCTCTCTTGAAGTTGCAACTGTGATATTACATTCATTCTGTTCTTGTGAATGAGCTAAACTTAATCTGGTGCTCTGACTTCTCACTTTTTGAGAACTGGTGATTTGGAGGTAGCTTCTCAATCAGGAAGACAAACTCAGGTTGCTAAGCTAAACATAAGGCTGACATCTATATATCAGAGCTAGTGATCAGTAATCTGTAAAGAGTCTGAGCAAACAAAGAGATAAAGTAGCAGCTCCTACCCTCTGGAATGAGGCTCCCCCGAGCCGCCACACTTCTGATATTTTGAAGGACCCTGAAGATCTGGCTCTTCGCCCATGCCTTTGGTGAGAGTGATTGAAGCCCCTTTTTCTTTCTATGTTCCCATCTGGTTTTGGCGCTTCTGCCATCTTTATTCGTTTGTTTGTTTGTTTGTTTGTTTGTTTGTTTGTTGTTTCCCTGTTGTTAAATGTTTTTAACCATTTGTAAATCACCCAGTGTATACATTTATTATTATTATTACAGAATGGGAGCAGATACATAACTTTGGGCAGCCATGTTAGTCTACTGTAGTCAAATCAGAAGGAGTTTGGTAGCATCTTTTTGATTAACAAATTATATTAAAAAGCATAAGTTTTCATGGGCTTTAAATCCTGTATCAGTTTAACCACTCCATGCACCTCTGGTTTCTCTTCAGATCATGTAAATCTTTTGCCTTTTACTGATGAAGTGAACCACAGCTCACAAAAGCTTTTGCTTTTTAATAAAATGTGTTAGTGAAAAACACACTACCAGATTCATACTACTGAAAGAAATAAAGGATCCTCCCTGAAAGTAATCCGAATATTTCCTGCTAATTTCATCCTGATTTTAATTGCCCCAAAGCTCTTGGGATGTTGGCTTTGAATCCCTAGGCCCAATCGCATGAAATCTGTTTTCTTAAGGTTCTTTGTTCTGCTAGGGGCCTCCAACAAAAGCTATCAAAGAAGAAATAAATCCTTACTTCCTCTTCCCTGAATTCCCCATCTCTCATTGAAGAGCTCAGTGGATACATTTAGAGGATATTGAAAAGTCCCCAGCTAATGAGCAGACCACTCACTTAAGGCTGCTGGATCCACTCTGTAACCCTAGTGCTTGACAAGACAAGACATGTTAATCAAGGATAACTGTGTCTTTCCCCAACACAAGGAGAGCACAAGGAATTCTTAGCTGTAATGTGTGTCTATAGTACATGTTGGTTCTGAACATTGCAATCAGGGCAGCAGTTTTTCAGCAACTCTGAGTCAAGCAATTGGAGTTGTAACATCCTCATACAGGATAATTTCCACTAGCATTTCTTTGAATAAGCTACATTTTGAAGAATGGGACTTCCTATTTGTAGACAAAAGTGTCCATGAATTAGCTGCAAGGGGGCACTGAGCTGAGTGTACTATAAACTTAAAGATGATTCAAAGACGGTAATCTAAATATCTGTTATTTTTTCTACTAACTCACTGTAGATGACTGTGGTTGCTTTTGGTTTTGACAATAAAGTTTTTTTTCTTTTCTAATCATTAAAGCAATGAACCACAATAACCTTATGTGTCCTGTTTTCATTCTTAATATAACGGGAGATTTAAGAAATCACTATGTTGAAAGAGGATTTATTTTTCTCTGCAGATACCTGCTCTGATGGTTCCAGAAATTAGTTTTATAAAATCTGGGCCATAATAGGTTTACAACTGATGTAAACAAATTTAAATTTGTATGGTAAACCATATTATTGAAACATCTATTATCCAGTCACCAAATGAGGTGGGTTTTTTTTCATTCCTCCTGTGTAATCTATTCATTCTTCCTTAAGTGACATTTTGCATAATGTTACTGAATTTTTGTATTCAATTTACAAACCATGAGTTCTTCATGGTGTCTGCAAAAAAATTAATATCCCCTTCAATCAAGTTTGAATAAAGTCCAGTTTCCTTAGAATATATAACTGATCTGCCTCTTTTCAAGAATTTACATACTACTTTTAGTGGTTAATATTTCTTATAAGGTGCCCCACTTCATTGCTTGTTGTTTTTTTAAGAACTTTATTATATTATGTTACAAAATACAGTTAAAAACAAAACAGAGAGTACAGTAAAGATAGAAAATAGAACTAAAAAAGACAAATACTAAAATAGTGAAGATAGAAAGATAGAATGAAAAGTGACTTCCGACTATCTCCCATACAGATATAAATACAAATTAAGAAAAAAGTAATCTCTTACCACTAATTAATCCAAATTCACATTATTTCTATCAACACAAACCACCTAATCACTTCATTCCTTGTTGTGACCTCCCTTCTGTCCCTCAAGTGGCCTGTTTATTCACTCAACATGTTTTTTAAAACACAGGTTGCCCAAGGACTTAATTTTTGATAGAAGTCCACAATTTGCAATATGCTTCTGGCAGCCCCTATTACAACTATTAATTGTGAAACTCTACCTGTTCTTCAGCCCATCAGCCAAAGTTGGATGGGGAATAACAGTACAAATGACACTTTGAGGTAGTATCTTGATTGCTATGTGAATTTCCAGAAAATTTGACAGATTTCTTACCCATGGCAAAAGGTATGTTCTGTTATTTTTTTCTGAATATCTTCTGGCCCTTGCCCATACCAGGACCTTCAGACTGTTCACCAACTCCTTCAGAAGCAGCTAGATGGTGCTAAGGCATCCTACAAGCACTCTGTTAATTGTCGTCTCTAGGAAGCCTCCCCACCACTACCGCTATTATTGACTTTCTACTAAATATCTCCTCTCTATGCAAACATTTAAGAAGCTGGATGTCAAGTTTATTGGAGTGTTCTCTGTGATGATCCAAGTCAGTCAGCAGCCTTTCTTTGCGTATACCTGGTTTTTCCCTTTTCCCCTGGATTGAAAACTTCTCCATATCCCTAACACAGCTTTGCTAGTCCCTCCTGTCTTGGTAGAAGAGTTTGAGGTGGAGTACATTCAGTATTGTCAGTTCCTGACTATTGCACAAAGGTGACAATGATTGTGACTCTGAAGAGGAAGGGACTTAAGGGAGGGGAGAGGTGCAGGGTTGGGCGATTGAGGATGGAGGTACATGGACAGAACAGCTTTATTGCCTCTTTCTCTCCAGACTGGAATAGACCATATCACCAAAATGAGAGACAGAGAGATCCAACTTGTGGCTGTTTTGCTGTTTCAGCCAAAGAAGAGGCTTTGGTATGGATACCTAGGAAAGGGGAGGGGAAGCATTACTCATTCCTGTTGCTCTAATCTGAAGTGTGTGAGAGGGTCTTCTTTTATGAATATGGATTTGGGTTGGGGGGAAGAAGACCTCACCTGCCGGTCATTCTGAATCTGGAGGAAGGCAGAAGGAGTGGTTCCTGATCCTTCCAGACATGGGAGGAGGTTGTGGAAGATGGAGCAGTGCATAATATGGGAGATATAATAGCTTCTAAAGGCAGGAATGCTGATTCTATCAATATCCAGCTGCTTAGGTGGTTTCACACCAAGCTTGAGAAACATGAGGCCAGGTATCAGTAGGAAAAGTGGGGCAAAGTACCAGATTTAAACAGGAGTGTCCATGAGAAGAAAGGGCAATCAAATGAAATCAAATCTTTATTGCAGTCATAGACCAGCATAAGGAAGATGGGGTACATCCATAAAGGATACATCAAGAATAAAAAAAATCTAAATCTAAAAAAATATGAAAAGCTAGAAGATATAAAAGACATATGAATTAAAAACTAAAAGTATATATAAAAAGCAATCTAAAGGGTAGGAGCATTGGATGGATATGGGGAGCATAAAAAGTTGGTATGTAGATGACTATATCAAGTTGCAAAAGCACTCTGTTATGGCAAACTAGGTGCTCATTAGATCTAGTTTATGGCACAGGTCATCATCCAATGAATTTTGAACACTGCTGCACAGAACCTGGCAACGTTGTATGTTGTAGCAGGGCTGGTATCTGAAAGCAACAAGGTGATGTAAAATTGTCCTGTACGCCCTGGGTATTTATGCAGTAATGGCGAGATGAGGTTAGTACGAATATCTGTAGCACTAACACTGGAGAAGCACATGGTCTGTTGTTCCTGTGTGTCCAGAGTCACAGGGGCATTGTCTCTGTAAGGAATCTTCATGTATCAGCCTTCAAGGACAGCTGAAGGGAGGGCATGACATTGTGCCAGAGTAAAGGCCCTTCAGTGTTTAGGCACTTTGAGTTTAGTTACATATGCTATAGGGGAAGCAGAATACCTGCTGGATTCACTGATAATAAAGTTTGAAATCTTGGCTAGATCCAATTGGTACCCCGTGTCTGCCACATGCTGCTGTTTAATAAGTGCTCTGGCCTGATCATATTTCAAGTCCTAAAGAGAAGCCCAAGGATGAGATTTTAGGTGCCACTGCCTATTTCCATGCAGATTAAAAACATCATTCATAGTTAATGAGACAAGATCAAGGGGAAAAAAATAGTCTGAGCCAATAGTTAAGTATGGTCACCCACACTTTAGCCTCCACTTTCATGAAGCCTGTCTCTAGTCAGGGTAGCAGGACAGACACAATTAGGGACTTGAAGGGCTGATCTTAAAAAATTGGATTGTACAAGTGCTAATGGTGCAAAATTGGAGAAGGGGCCAGCTGGGCACCATAGAGAAGTTGTGTTATTGACTTGGCTTCAAATAATTTGAGAAGTGCAGGTATGTAGGCAAGTTCCTCTTGTCTTAAGGGATTTAAGGATGACTAATGAGCATTTTCAGCAATATAGTCCCTATGGGCTTTCTTACTGCTGGCAAAATGAAGGATTACCCAGGCATTTGAAACAGGAGACTGCTCAATCTTGTGGCTATCTATGCTCCAGGAATGAGTCTTGCGCCTTTTGATGAATGCCATGATTTGGGTTTTAAGATAATTGCGTTCTGGCTGGTCTTCCTTGCAGTGCTGTGCTAGTGCTTTCAGTGCTGTTTTAAGGCCATTGGGTGTTCTTGAAAGTTTTGCTGCATCATCTGCATAGATTAAAACAGAGGTGTGTCTTCCAGCAAGTTTCAGGGAGTAGAAGTCTGTGTTGTGGAGATGGCCCATCATGGAGTTGATATAGAAATTAAATAAGTGTGGGGCCAATATGCAGCCTTGCTTGATTCCTTTCTCAGTTTCAGTGGCACTGGTGAGATGGCCCTGGGGGTTACATCTTACTTTGAGTGAGGTCCCTTCATGTAGCAAGTGTATTAAATGAAGTAAATGTCAGTCAATTGAGAAGGCCTCCAGCTTTTCCCACAATTTAGCTCAGGATATGGAATCAAATGCTACTTTGAAGTCTATAAAAGCAGCATACAGGGAAATTGTGTTGTGGGAGGAGTATTTTTCAATCAATGATGGAGTACTAAGCATTGATCAATGGTGGATCGGCCTTCCCTAAAGCCAGCTTGCTTCTCCGCAACTATGTTTTCTTGTTCCAGCCAGTCCTGGAATTTCCATTGTAGAGAAAGGGCAATCAACTACTTACCTGGTATGCAATAAAGTTTCTAATCTATCAGTGTTATATTGACTGTCTGGGTAATTTCTGCTGAGTTTGAGCAGAATCTCTAGAGCCACCAGAATCTCCCCCAGAAGCAAGGTAGCAGGTTGTCCAGAAAAAAACTGAATTATTAGCATCTGGCAGTACATCCAGCATCCTACTCATGAGGAATTAAAATGTTCTAGCCCATGGTCTTAATACAAGTCAGGGAAAGCTGGAATAATAATGTATTCTATAAAGTTGCTCAGTTGGAGCCTACCAACTGCTGAAGCATTATCTGTCAAGCTGTGCTCTATGATGGACAGTTCCCTTGCTAACTTGAATAGACTTAACTCTCTTAGCAGAGCTGGTAAGAACTGAACAGGATGTAGATGCTTGTTCTTATTTTCTTTGAAAGTATTAAAATATACTAATACAGTAAAAGAAAATCTGATTTAAATATATTTTAAAAAGCATACATATATGACATTTTCCTTGGCTATTGACATCAAAGTAAATGAAACATTGATGGCTTCAAGTGCAATGCAATTTCCTGCTAATCTCCTATAATTAAAATGATAACCAGATTTTTACATAATGTAAAAAGAATCACTAATTTTCATAAATTTGGCACTATTGTCCATTACTGCCATATGATCTTGGACCTCCCCCATTGAAGATAATTAGTTTTACATATGTAGTATAAATGGTACCATTTGTAAATTAATTTACCTTTTTTATTAATTTAATAAAAAGAAAAATGAAAAAAATACATATTTATGTTTAATACCTTTATTAAACCTAAAGTTTTGTTTTGTTTTTTAAGACTGGATCTTAGTCTCCTAACCAAGCTACAATGCATGGTCTACTTCCCTTTTACATGTTAGTTCATTTCTTGTTTTGATGTTTCTGTTTCCAAGCTTAGACCAATTTCTTTTATGTCTAGTGGTTTATCTGCCATTTAATTTAAAAGTACTAGGAAATATTTCATCCTTTTCCCCATTTTTTGTGAAAAATGAAACAAAAAAGGCAGTGGAAAAGTTCTTTTTTTCTTCTTAATTTCTCTTTTATCCCCATTAGCCTTCACATCGCTAACTACAACAGAAACAGATTATAGTGATATTTTGGCTCACGCTGCAGCTCAGACGGTCTTAATACTTCCACTTCTAAATCTTCTACCTGTACCTTTTTTCAGCCAGCTCTCTCTATATATTTACTAATGGGGTGCTATAGATCTCTTACCAAGTTTCATAAACATGGGAGGATTTTAAAACTACTTTTTCAAAGCTTGCAATAAGACTGTCTGCCCCCGATCAGCAAAAGCAAAATGCAGTACTTGATGAAGTTATAATTAACCATGTGAAGCCTCCTGCTGCTTTTCTTTATATTGAGATCTTGAAAGTGTCTTTTTTCTTTTGCATATAGCTCTGACACTTACATAGCTATTTATTTGCCCTCCACTGAAGATGTTTATCAGAATTACGAAATGAAAAGCAAACTGGGAAGGCAGCTTGTAAAAAGGGATTTGCAATCTCATTAGTGTTTCACAATTCTGTTGGTAAAACAACACAGCTCTCCCGTTTCAAAATGGGCACTGCTCTCTTGTCATCCATCATCGGTCATTCTTGAAAGAATTGCTATTAGCTGTCTCAACTGAAAGACCACATAAGATAAATGAAGCTTGGGAAGACCTATCTCTCCTATCTTTCCCTGTTTCCACCAGCATTAGCAGCAGAGAAAGAGTTAAGCTGATGAATAGGTAAGACTTGCTATGGAGAAAAGAGCCAGGCTCTAGATGAATATCCGGCTGCAGAGGACAGATCAAGAATCATGTGTTGCCTGTTCTTATCCTTCTGTGTACAAATACATTAATCATTTTCCACTATTTTAAACAGATAAGAAGGAAAACTATTCAATTAAAAAATTAATTTACTTAATAATAACATTTTATTTAAGGCAGGCTTCCCCAACCAAAAAATAAAACACTTTGATTTCAATTTTAAATCTGTTTTGTGAAGAAAGCAGGATCAAATTTTAATTCTTAACTTTATAAAATAGTATTTGTTTGTTTGTTTTCCTCTGTGGATGCTGAAGTACGTATATGGAATCTAATTTTGCAGGAATTTTTGTCAATTTATATATTCTATTTGGTTTGGGTGACATTCATAGTTCAATTAATTTGGAGTTGCAATATCCTACTATATAGCCTTCTGTTATCTTTTGTACTACTGCTCCTTTGGGTTCAACTAACATGTTTAAGATACAGTGATTCTAATTCTGTTAATATGGCTTCAACAGATAGTTTCAGTGATATATAAACAAAAGTGGGGAGGAGACATCACTGTCTAAGGCAGTGTTTTTCAACCTTGGCAGCTTGAAGATGTGTGGACTTCAACTCCCAGAATTCCCCAGCCAGGCTGGCAGGGGAATTCTGGGAGTTGAAGTCCACACATCTTCAAGTTGCCACGGTTGAAAAACACTGGTCTAAGGACTCTGGATATGGCAAGGAGTTCTGACACCATAGCTGAGGATGATTGTTAAGCAAACCCTCTATAACTGATACAGTGAGTGTGCTTAAGTGTACTGCATCTACTTCCTAATTAATGGATGCAGACAACGGTATATTGGCAGGCAAAGTAATCTCTAAATTAAGGATCCTAGCTTCCTTAGAACGATCCAAATGAGCTTAGGCTAAAACGACTTTGATTCTATTTGTGGCATATTGAATAGAATTAGGCTGAACTGGCTGGTACTCTCCTTGCTGTTAGGGAATGCTGCAGGTGGCAAGGTGCAACTAAGGCTGGTATCCTGGATCAGAGTTTTGCTTGTGAGGAAGTCTGAGAAACACGAATGTGAGAAAGTTAGTTTATATTTGATTGTTTGGCTAAAGTCCATGATAAAGTGAATAGACTTGAATTACGCAATGTTTTGAATGAATATGGAGTTGAAAGTTAGTTGCTAAATACAGTTAAAAATAGTATGTGATATAAATAAAGCATGAATGAGAATAAATGGAATGCTTAGTAAATGGTTCAGTGGTTAAAAGTACAACAAAGATGTTTGATGGGTTTTTGATGATTTAATGAATTTATGGATAATTGTATAAGAAATGTTTGTGATATCATTAGAAATACGTTGGTTGGGGTTGTGAATATATGTGAACTTTTGAACGAAGATGAGGCCATGTTGTTGGCTGAGAACCCAAATGAGAATAAATGTTAGATAGATTGGTACAACAAAGAGCATGGATCTGAAACCTAATATATCAAAAACTAAGGTAGTTGTGTTTGACAGAGAAAAAGGAGTGAACAATTGAATGCTGTATATGTATGGAGAAAAAGTGGAGCAAGTACATGAATTTGTGTATCATGGTTGAAGATGGGGGAAATAAAATGGTTTAAGATATGCAAATACTGGCAGACAAGATAGTGGGTAGCACTGCTCACTTTGATATAAATGTATAAGTGAAATTTGATGCATCATATAAAACAAAAATAGCAGTGGTATGTGTGGTAAAACAAAAGATAAAGTCAAGAATGAATGGGTAATGAATGAATGTAGATCGAATGCAAAAGCGAGTGACCAGTAAAGTAAGTTTAGGTGGTTTGGTCATATAGAATGAATAGGGATCAAATTGTAAAAATGGAGGGAGGGAGGGTTCGGAGAAAGGGGAAGACAGAGGAAGTCATAGTTGGATGGAGTTGATGAGCTCTTCAAAATGAGATGTGAGGAGTTTAAAGAACTTCCTTAGTTTTCTTCAAAGATAACCTTCCAAATAGTGCATTGCAGTGATCCAGCCAAGAGGTTACCAAAGCTTATATGGCATATCCATGCCCAAACTGGGTTACAGCTCCATAGATAACCTAAGAATCAGGATAGGTATATTTGGAGGGAGATACTCCTTCCAGGTCAGGGATGGACAACTTGCATGGACAACATGGATTTTTATCTCCTTTCAAAATCTCTTTTCCACCAATCATCCAGATCTCTGACAAGAACAAGGTGCAGTTTCATATCTGTAGAAATGATGGAATGTGAGGGTGGCCTTGGAAGTCAGGGGAAAGAGATGCCGCCGAGGGAATGATCAGATAAAAGAGGAATCTGCATCAGGATAACATTCAAAGAAAGAAACTTAAGAAAGACCTGCTGTAACTACTCAGATATTAAATAGGGAGGGTGGGAGATTTGTGCTTTCAGACTTGCAAGATTCTCTTAATGTAGTCTTACAATAAAGTAGAATTAGTTCATCTAGTCTTGTTTCCTGTCTGGTTTACCTGGGAGGGCTGACATCAATCTTGCAAGTCTCCTACTCTCTTCTAAAGAGAAGAATTTTGAGAATGGCCTCCAATCCTCAAGGAACCCCACTGTCTACGGAACATTTGGCAGCTGTGTTGTTGCAGCACCAGCAGCAAGTAGACACATAGATGACCAATTTACAGAATGCCATGCTAGAACTAATGCAGTAACTGGGGCAGAATTTACAGTACTTCAGCCCGCAGCAGCACAACTGGTGGCAGCCCAGCTAATGCTCTTGCATTCCCATGGCAGCTTGCTGTAGAAGTTTGGAGGGGACCAGGATCAATTCCAGATATTCATAGCTCAGTGTGAGATGTTTATGGCAGGCAGATCAGTGGAATTTCCCACTGATCGCACTGAAGGAACTTTTGTGCTGAGTTTGCTGAAAGAAGCAGCAGCTAAGTGGGCAATACCATTTATTGAGGGGAATGTTCCGGTGCTGGACAACTATCAAGACTTCACGCATAAACTCAAAGGACATTTCAGGGATCCCATACAGAGAATCACAGCTAGTTGAGAGATCTGAAAGCTCAAGCAGGGACAGAGAAGAGTAAGGGTGTGTATTTCAGACTTTAAATTACTTGCTGGTGATGTAGGGTGGAACGACTTAGCCCTAATTGACCAGTTCAGGGAAGGGCTAAATGATGAACTAAGGGATGAGCTGGTGGGACAAGGCACTCCAAATAACCTGAATGAGCTATATCAGCTTTGTGTAATTATAGATGCCCAACTGGAAGAGTTGAGGCAAGGAAGGAACAGGAGGGAGAAGAGATCCTACAATCTGTCTTCCCCCATGCCACCCCTCCTGATGGCCTCCTCGGAACCCAGCGTGGGAGAGCCTATGCAAATCAGTGCGGCCAAGAGATCCCTGTTATCAAGAGAGAAGCAAAGAAGAAGGCATCAGGGTTTATGCTTTTACTGTGGGACCCCAGGACACATAGCAAGATCATGCCCAATAAAAGCACCGGCAGCTGTTACAGCAAAACTTGTAAGTCAACAGAGCACGAATCCAGCAATTGCCCAGTGCACTCTCAAACAGCACTCCAGGGAAACTCACACTTTGATTTTTACATCTCATACATCCCAGGCTCCCAGAACAAATTTCCAGGTGCCCTCTCACACAAACTGGAGTATGAGGTTTCCTAGTCAGCCCTCCACCCCAGCAACAATACTGCAACCATGCAACTTTGAGTCGCACCATAAATCAGACAAGCATGAGAAGCTGAGCAGGAAGGCAAGCTGTTGATCTCTTTGATCAAATTAGGACACAGCAGCAGGATGCATACACCAAGTCCTGGATGGATGACCTCTAGGGAGCCCAGCAAGGTACTGTTTCACCTTTCATAGTGGAGGGAGGGCAGCTATTCTACAATGGACGTTTGTATGTTGGAAGTAGTATAGCTGTGCCACGACAACAAAACAGCAGGGCATGGGGGGTTATTTAAAACCCAGCATAGACTTTTCAGAGAATTTTGGTGGCCAAGAGCCTACTCTGACATTAAAGATTATGTTTCCTCTTGCCATGTCTGTCCTAGAGCAAAGCTAGTCCCCTTGTAAGCCAGCAGGACTGTTGCAACTGCTGGAAACTCCTTCCCTGCCATGGGACATTGTTTCTCTAGATTTCATCACTGATCTTCCTTTGGTGTGGGGATATACTCCCATACTGGTAGTAGTGGATTTATTTACCAAATTGACACACCTTATTCCTTGCAAGGGTCTCCCAGTGGTCCAGGAAACAGTTCAACTCTTCTTGGACCATATCTTTAGATATAGAGGATTGGTCAATCATGTCATGACAGACCGAGGAAGTCAATTCACTTCCAAATTTTGGAGGCTCCTCTTGCATTTATTAATTATTAAAATTCATTTGTCTTCCTCACACCATCTGGAGGCAAACAGAGAAGCTGAAAAAGTTAACCAACTATTACGGCAGTATTTAAGATGCTATATTTCTTACCAGCAAGACAACTGGACTGATCTCATACCTCTCGCTGAGTTTGCTTACAACAATGCAACACACTCATTGAACAGTGTTCCAGGCAATTTGCGGGTTCCACCCATGGGTCTTACCAACAACCAGACAAGAAAGCACTCTCCCTCGCGCCACAGATTTTCTGCAGGAGAGACAAGCAGCCCAAAGCTTCTTAAAGGAACAGCTCAAACTAGCAAAGGCCACGTACAAAAAAGCAGCAGATGCGTGTAGGCAAGAGGGAACTAGAATTGCAGAAGGGGATTGGGTGTGGCTTTCTACAAAATTTCTAACTTCCGCAAGACCTTCCAAGGAGCTGGACTCAAAATTTATTGGCCTTTTCCCAGTAATTAAGGAAATTAACCCAGTGGCCTTTTGATTGCAGTTGCCAACATCAATGAAGATTCACCCCATGTTCCATCGGTCTTTGCTTATAAAGGAAGCCCCTTTGCAGTCAACATTCACAGACAGCACCCCCCCCCCCACATTCTAGTAAACAGGGAAGAAGAGGTGTTAGACTGTAGACACAGAGGGAAGCAGGTCAAGTACTTGATACACTGGAAAGGCTACCCAGAATCAGAAAAATCATGGGAGGTAACAATGGACATGCACGCACCACATTTGGTGTACACTTTCCCACCAGTACCCCAGCAAACCCCGTCCTCGGCAACTATCAGCCTTGCAGGGGACGAAGATGAGAAGGAAGAGTTTTTCTGTGGGGTGGAGGGGGCCTTAGAAATAGCTAGAGGCCAAGTAGGGGGAAATGACTCAGCTGCTTCCACATCAAGCATGCAGAACCAGAGAGGGGGAGGCCAACAGATTCCCAAGGGAGGGGCAGCTGTCACCTTGACCAGATATCAGAGAGTTCCCGGAAGAAGAGGAGGGCAAAAACATAACTGCATTTCATTCTCACAGTCCCCAGCCTGTTTCCCCTGGGAACTTGGGAGGGGGGATGAAGCTGAAGGGGAGGGTGATGTCATGGAATGTGAGGGTGGCTTTGGAAGACGGGGGAAGAGAAGCCACCTAGGGAATGATCAGATAAAACAGAAGGGAGTCCGCAATAGGGTAATGGTCAAAAAAAGAAACTTAGGAAAGACCCACTATAAGGACTCAGGCGGTAAATAGGGAGGCAAGAGATTTGTGCTTTCAGGCTTACAAGATTCTGTTAATGTAGCCTTACAATAAAGTAGAATCAGTTCATCTAGTCTTGTTTCCTAACTGGTTTACCTGGGAGGGCTGACAGTAGCTCAGGGTTGAACTGTGGAGTTCTTGGTGCTCTCTGAGCTTGGTTGTTTACTGGCTAGGAGTCATCAGTTCCAGAACTTCCACAGGAACTAGGTGCAGAGGGAGAGTTGAAAGAAAAAGTGCAATGGGAAGGATGTCAGAAAAAAAATGGGTAGCCACATTCCATGTTCTCATAAGTCTTACTTAATTTTGACATCCATTGTATTACGTACAAGGAGAAGTAGGTCCCTGACATAAAAAATCATGTCCTGTGCATTTTATTAGACCAAGTTAATAACTTAGCAGCTCCATTTTAAACCAACTGAAGTTTCAGAACCTTTTTCATAGGTAACCCTACCCATATAATATATTCCCGTAATCCATCCAATAGGTTTTGAGAGCATAATTTAATAATATTGCTTCAATTTATAAAAAGTGCGCCCAACCAACAAGACCATCTGTGTCTCCAGTGACCGTGACAGATTCACTTACTATAATATACTGTATGTCAGTTTACTGGTTCTTATTCAGTCTTTTACTTTGGTCCCAAACCAATTCAGGATATCTGTTGTCTCACCTGAAAGATAACTAGGTATTATCTTCATTTTGATGATACTGCAGCCCACAACCCTTGGGTAATCTTCCCCAGAAATTTCATGTAGATATTAGAAGGCAGAAGGCATAAAACTGAGCCCTAAGGAGTCTTCTAATGAAAGTATACATCTGTAAAGGCCAAATCTTATTGACCTCTGGATTGTTTCCCCCCTTTTTCTCTGGGTAAAGATTATATGTTATCAGACTAATATTTCTTTTTTAATCCTTTTTATGTATATATACATGTCTAAAATTCATCTACAGAAGTTTTGTAGTTCAGTCGTTAAGTCGTGTCTGACTCTTTGTGACCCCATGAACCATATTGCGCCAGGCCTTCCTATCTTTCACTGCCTCCCTGAGTTTGCTCAATTTCATGCTCATTGCTTCAGTGATGCTATCTAGCCATCTCATCCTCTGCCATCCTCTTCTCCTTTTGCCTTCCATCTTTCCCAGCATCAGGGTCTTTTCCAAAGAGTCCTCTCTTCGCATTAGGTGACCAAAGTATCTGAGCTTGAGCTTCATTATCAATCCTTCCAATGAGCAATCAGAGTTGATTTCCTTTAAGATTGACTGGTTTGACCTTCTAGCAGTCCAGGAAACTCTTAAGAGTCTTCTCTAGCACCACAGTTCAAAGGCATCAATTCTTCGGCATTCAGCCTTCTTTATGGTCCAGCTCTCACAGCCATACATTACTATTGGAAAAACCATAGCTTTGACTATGCGGATCTTTGTCGGCAAGGTGACGTCTCTGCTTTTTAATATGCTATGTAGGTTTGCCATAGCTTTCCTCCCAAGGAGCAAGCGTCTTTTAATTTCATGGCTGCAGTCTCCGTCTGCAGTGATCTTGGAGCCCAAATAAATGAAGTCTGTTACTGCTTCCATTTCTACCCCTTCTATTTGCCAGGGATTGATCAGTCCAGATGCCATGATCTTAGTTTTTTTTAATGTTGAGTTTCAAGCCAGCTTTCGCACTCTCCTCTTTCACCCTCATCAAGAGGCTCTTTAGTTCTTCTTCACTTTCTGCCATTAGGGTGGTATCGTCTGCATATCTGAGGTTATTGATGTTTCTCCCTGCAATCTTAATTCCGGCTTGTGATTCTTCCAGCCTGGCATTTCTCATGATGTACTCTGCATATAGGTTAAATAAGCAGGGTGACAGTATACAGCCTTGTCGTACTCCTTTCCCTATTTTGAACCAATCGGTTGTTCTATGACCGGTTCTAACTGTTGCTTCTTGGCCCCCATACAGATTTCTCAGGAGACAGGTAAGGTGGTCTGGTATCCCCATCTCTTTAAGAATTTGCCACAGTTTGTTGTGATCCACATAATCAAAGGCTTTTGCATAGTCAATGTAGCAGAAGTAGATGCTTTTCTGGAACTCTGGTGCTTTCTCCATGATCCAGCGAATGTTGGCAATTTGATCTCTAGTTCCTCTGCCTCTTCGAAACCCAGCTTGTACTTCCGGTAGTTCTCGGTTCACGTACTGCTGAAGCCTAGCTTGTAGGATTTTGAGCATAACCTTGCTAGCATGTGAAATGAGTGCAATTGTGCGATAGTTGGAGCATTCTTTGGCATTGCCCTTCTTTGGAATTGGAATGTAAACTGACCTTTTCCAATCCCGTGGCCACTGTTGCGTTTTCCAAACTTGCTGGCATATTGAGTGCAGCACTTTAACAGCATCATCTTTTAGTATTTTAAATAACTCAGCTGGAATACTGTCATCTCCACTAGCTTTGTTGTTAGCAATGCTTCCTAAGGCCCACTTGACTTCACTCTCTAGGATGTCTGGCTCAGGGTCAGTGACCAGTGGACATCAGGGACATTAAGATCTTTCTTGTATAGTTCTTCTGTGTATTCTTGCCACCTCTTCTTAATCTCTTCTGCTTCTTAGGTCCCTGCCTTTTTTGTCCTTTATCATGCCCATCTTTGCACTAAATGTTCCTTTGATATCTCCAATTTTCTTGAAGAGATCTCTAGTCTTCCCCATTCTATTCTTTTCTTCAATTTCTTTGCATTGTTCATTTAAGAAGGCCTTCTTATCTCTCCTTGCTATTCTCTGGAAATCTGCATTCAGTTGCTTATATCTTTCCCTTTCACCCTTGCTTTTTGCATTCCTTCTTTCCACAGCTATTTGTAAAGCCTCATCAGACAGCCATTTTGCTTTCTTGCATTTCTTTTTCTTTGGGATGGTTTTAGTTGCTGCCTCTTGTACAATGTTACGGACCTCCGTCCATAGTTCTTCAGGCACTCTGTCTACCAAATCTAATCCTCTAAATCTATTCATCACCTTCCCTGTGTACTCACATGGAATGTGATCTAAGTCATACCTGAGTGGTCTAGTGGTTTTCCCTACGTTCTTCAATTTAAGCCTAAATTTTGCAGTAAGAAGCTCATGATCTGAGCCACAGTCAGCTGCTGGTCTTGTTTTTGCTGTCTGTATAGAGCTTCTCCATCTTTGGCTGCAAAGTATGTAATCAATCTGGTTTCGGTATTGACCATCTGGTGATGTCCATGTGTAGAGTCGTCTCTTGTGTTGTTGGAAAAGAGTGTTTGCTATGACTAGCTTGTTCTCTTGACAGAACTCTGTTAGCCTTTGCCCTGCTTCATTTTGTACTCCAAGGCCAAACTTGCCTGTTATTCCGATTACTCCTTGACTTCCTACTTTAGCATTCCAATCCCCTATGATAAAAAGGACATCTTTTTTTGGTGCTAGTTCTAGAAGGTGTTGTAGGTCTTCATAGAACCGGCCAACTTCAGCTTCTTCGGCATCAGTGGTTGGGGCATAGACTTGGATTACCGTGATGTTGAATGGTTTTCCTTGGATATGCACTGAGATCATTCTGTCGTTTTTGAGGTTGTACCCCATTACTGCCTTTCCCACTCTCTTATTGACTATGAGTGCAACTCCATTTCTTCTAAGGGTTTCTTGCCCACAGTAGTAGATATAGTGGTCACCTGAATTAAATTCACCCATTCCCGTCCATTTCAATTCGCTGATTCCCAAGATGTCGACGTTCAATCTTGTCATCTCATGTTTGACCACATCCAGCTTGCCTTGGTTCATGGATCTTACATTCCACGTACCTATACAATATTGTTCTTTACAGCATCGGACCTTCTTTTCGCTTCCAGATAACATCCACAGCTGAACGTCCTTTTGGCTTTGGCCCAGCTGCTTCACTCTTTCTGGAGCTACTTGGAATTGCCCTCCATTCTTCCTCAGTAGCATATTGGACACCTTCCGACCTGAGGGGCTCATCTTCTAGCGTCATATCTTTTAGCCTTTTAACATTGTCCATGGGGTTTTCTTGGCAAGGATACTGGAGTGGGTTGCCATTTCCTTCTCCAGTGGACCACATTTTGTCAGAACTCTCTGTCATGACCTGTCCGTCTTGGGTGGCCCTGCATGGTATAGCTCATGGCTTCACTGAGTTACACAAGCCCCTTCGCCACGACAAGGCAGTGATCCATGAAGGGGATCTACAGAAGTAGTTAAGGATTAAACAGGTATAGGTCTTCCAGGCTTAAGAAGAGGCTGATGGTTACAGTCCTGTTATCCTAAGATGTATATTGATGTTTTTGTTTGTTTGGGTATGAAATCACAGTTTTAGCATGAGTGTGTAAGGATGGAATTAGGCTTCTTTCTGTGAGACTATACAAAGTACTGTGGTCTTTAGAGAATCATTTCCAAGAATTTTCAAAAAAAGAATGCTTCCTTGCTCTGGCATCCAGTAATTTTAAAGCTAATTGAGGAGTGAACCATATTTTAATGGCCAGCAGCTGCCCTTACCAATTTTTTTTTTGAGAGGTAGAGGCCACAGTACAAAGAAGGTAAGGAGTTTCCTGTTTTTTCAGTTTGGAAGGTGCTAACGTTTGTTAAGCCTATTTTGTGACTCACACTATATTTGCCATATACCGTATTTTTCCGACAATAAGACGCCCCCATATACAAGACGACCCCCATTTTTCCAACCCCAAATTAAGAAATCAATATTTTAAAGATAGTGCAGAACACATTTTTATTTAGTAATTAGTTAACATTGACCTGATACACTCGGTGGGAGGAGGTCCAAACCATCTCTCTGCAGCTCTATTCCATGCTCTTTTGCATAACTGATTCCATTCAAGCACGAGTGAAACTAGCTTCTCTCTGCAAAAGCCTTCCTCTAATTGGTTTGTTCAGCATCAGCTGACGCCAGTTACACAAGGCTCATGATTGGAGGAAGTCTGTTTGGGAGACAAGCTATTTCACTCGTGATTGGAGGCTCGTGATTGGAGGAAGCCCCAGAGACAAAGTATAGGCAGTTTTGCCACTGCGCGGTTCTCTCCTCGCTGACTTCCTTAAATAAGACGCCCTTCAATTTTTAAGGTAAGGATTTTAGAAAAAAGTATCGTCTTATAGTCAGAAAAATACGGTAGTTCTCACCTCAAAATAACAGAAAACCACATCACTGTTGCCATTTGTGCCACCCAAATCTGGTGCAGTCAGAGGGAGCTGACTGGAGAACATCTTGGAAGGCTGCGTATGGCCTGAGGGTTCCATCCCTGAGCTAAATTAAGCTGGATGATCAACATGTCCTCTGCGTATCTGCTAAGCCATGTCGAGTAAGGCCAAAGAATATTATATATTTAATATCATAAGAGGTTAAAAGGAATAAATGAGGCATAAATATTCTTCACAGTAAATAAATTAAGCATGAAATACTTTCGAGATCCAAGGATTGTGAATAACAATTTTCATTAAAGTAACTGGAATATTTATACTTTATTATAACATATAGTTCCTAGAGCTTTTACTTTGTTTTGTTTTCTTGATTTCTTCTTGGGGAGCAAGAACATAGAATTGTTTCTATCTTAAAAAATGTCAGGAAACAAAGTGATAGTGATTATAATTCAACAATACTTGTAAAATTATGTAATTTCAATATAGTTGGATGGCGTTATATTACCAATTTAAAGTAAAAAAAGGAGGATTTAGTAATGTAATATATTCATCTTGTTGAGTACAAATAAAGGGGAAAAAATACTAGGCTCGTGAACTAAAAAAGTTTACACTGGGAAAAAAGAAAAAACAAAGCAATGTTTCCACTTTTGATGGTGTTGCAGCTTTTTAATATTAGCTGACAGGTATGAAGTAAATTTCCAACCATCATTTACGAGTCACTTCGCGGTTGGACTATTGCAGTGTGTTCTATGTGGGGCTGCCTTGAAAACCACTCAGAAATCACAGCCAGTCCAAGTATGTTCTGGCACAGGCAGTGATGCACAATGTATCGTTGTTGTTTGTGAGCTACACTGGTTGCTATTTGGCTTCTGGTTGCAGTTCAGTGTGCTGTTTCTTATATATAAAGGCTTTCATGGCATAGGCCCTGGTTACTTGAGGGACTACCTATGTCAATAGTTTCTGTCAAAGCAGAATGGGCAAGTTCCAGGTCCCATCAATTAAACAATGCCATCTATCAAGACCTAGGAAGCACTCCTTCTCTTTTGCAGTGCCTGCCCTCTGGAACAGCATTCCCCCAGAGATCCATATCACTACCACCCTGATGATGTTCCATTTTTGAAAACTTGGCTTTGCTCCCAGGGATACCAGTTTGGGGTAGGATGGTTGCTGAGCCCCTTTGAGATGTTATGTTTGTTCCTTTGGGATGTTCACGATTTTGCCCTCTCATTTTGTTCTTATTTTTAAAATGTAAGCCAGGAAGCTTCTAAATTTAATTTAATAAATGAACAAACTGTCCACGTCAGTTTAACATCCAAGTTATTTGTAGTTCTTTTTCTGTAAATGCTGAGGGATATCAACCCATTCAAGAGAATCCCATAGTATGCTTTTTTTCTGGAATGCTCAAATTATATACCAGGTTGGAACAAACTGTCAGGTTTAGCCCAGGAAACTCCAGGAGACAATACAGATTCAATCCAGCAAGGTTTATTTGGCTTCACACCATTCACAGAATCTTCCCAGACTGAGAACAGTTCCCAGGGTCAATCATAAACACCACTAGCATTCCTCAGCGAGGTGCCAGTCTCATCCTCTTATCTCCCCCCCACTCCTCGGGGGATGAGAGTACATTCTTCACCCCCCTGCTCCACACTCTCACATCAACCAACGAAAAGCTCTGAGTTGTGCTTGTCTGCATACAGAACAGTAACATAGCAGAGAGGCAACTAATCAGTACTTGCCCTGAGATTTTAATCCTAGATTCGGAGACAGAGATTATGTGTCATGCATGATTGTGGGGGAGAGGCATTGGCTGTGATCGTCATCCATCTGCACTAAGTTTGGTTGTCCTTGGAATATATTTCAGATTATAAATAAATGACAAGGATTTAGCTAATGTTCGTCATAAAACAAGTATGATCCATTCATTCTCTTGTTGCTTTGTCTTATGAATGGGGAATTGTTAACATAGCTGAAAATAAGCAATGGGGAAGGTGAAATTGCCATTCATATGTTATTAAGAAAGGAGTATTAACTCTCTCCCATTTGCATATTACTCTTTTGTAAGAGTAAATCATGTTCCTAGAGAATTGATAGTATTCCATCTGGCAAACTTAAAGAAAGGAATGTGAATATTTCTTTCATGCTGATTAGGAAAGGATTCTTGGAGTCCTGAAAGATTGCTCAACAAAAATTTCAATCCCAAAATATAGCTTGGGGGGGGTAGGATTAGAAAAGGAAAGGAGGAAGATACCAATTCAAGGTAAAACTTCTCCATATTATTGCCTTTAGATGAAGCTCTGATATGACCTCACTTGGAATACAGTGAACAATTCTGGTCATATTACTTCAGCAAGGATATTTTAGGGGTGGAAAAGGTACAGAAAATGGTAACTAAAATTATGGAATCAAGAATGTGGCTTTTTAAATGAGAAAGGCAGGTATTGTGAGGCATGATAGGAATATCAAATCACACATGGAGTGGATGGAGAGTTTTTCTCCTCTTCTATACCATTACGTGTTGGTGATGCTTGTTCTAACGGACTTTTTAGCAGTCAACGATTGGGCTATTAGACACAGATTTTCTTACTATAGTGCTGCCTGAGGTCAGCAATCATCCTGGCCATTGCCCTATGCAGGAGCCTTCCAGCTGCAGTGAACGCTGGAGATTTTGAAAAGTACAGCACAGTCAAAGGGATTGTTGCAAATTCCTTCCAAGTTAAAGGGTCCCAGAGAAATGGGCAATGAATTTTCTGATAATTTCAGAGATGTAACACTACTGGGACAATGCCTGCCTCTTCATAAATCCAGTCAGGATTGAAGAACAGAGCACTGCTTCTCACAGAAGACAGCAAATTAATCCTGAGAGGGTAGTGGGAGGGAGGAACCAAATAGTGAAAAACTGATCAGAAACCTCAAAAGTTAACTTTTTTCTCCCCGAGTCTTAAGAAACAGTAACAGAAGACTTTTAGTATGCAGGCGGCCAGATTCTCATGAAATGTGAATTGTGATGTTATCGAATATCCCCACTTATCAGAGGTTATACAGCAACGCTCCTATTTAATATCTACATGAAACCGCTGGGTGAGATCATCCGGCACCATGGGGTGAGGTATCATCAGTATGCTGATGATGGGGTGAGGTATCATCAGCATACTGATGATACCCAACTATACATCTCCATCCCAGGTGCCCTAAGTGACGCTGTGACTGCCCTTTCGCAGTGCCTGAAGGCTGTGGGGGCCTGGATCGGGGACAACAGGCTTCAGCTGAACCCTGGTAAGATGGAGTGGCTGTGGATACGGGGAGCCTCAAGATCTAGGATTTTGCCATCTTTGGTTCTTGACGGGGTTGCACTACCCCGGACAGACCCGGTGCGTAATCTGGGGGTTCTCCTGGACTCACGACTCCTGCTCAAAGAGCAGGTGGCAGTCGTGGCTAGGAGGGCCTTTGCACGACTTCGTGTGGTGCGGCAGTTACGCCCCTTCCTGGATCAGGGGGACCTCCGCACGGTCACTCAAGCCCTGGTCACCTCTGGGTTGGACTACTGTAATGCGCTCTACATGGGGCTACCCTTGAAGAGTATCCGGAAGCTACAGCTGGTGCAGAATGCAGCGGCGCGGACAGTTCTTAATGCCCCTAGGAGGGCACATATAACACCGCTGTTGCGTGAGCTGCATTGGTTACTGGTTTGTTTCCGGGTCCAATTCAAGGTGTTGGTCATTACCTTTAAAGCTCTTCATGGCACGGGACCAGGTTATCTGAGGAACCGCCTCGCCCTGGTCACTTCAGCCAGTCCCACTCGGTCCAGCAGAAGGGGCAGGTTGCAGACCCCGCCAGTCAGGGAATTTCGATTGGTGGGGTCTAGGCAGAGAGCCTTTTCTGCTGTAGCGCCCGCCCTATGGAACATCCTGCCTTCTGAGGTCCAGTGTGCCCCCTCCCTCATGGCCTTCAGGAAAGGTATTAAATCCTGGCTCTGCCAGAAGGCCTGGGGGCCAGAGGGGGGCCTGCACCTGTGGAGATGGCTGGTGGGATGATGGGTTGTCCCCCCCAGCATCTTACAGGTTTTTTTTTTTAGGGCCAAAATCAGAGGTGGTTTTTTAGGGCATTTTTAATATGTTTTTTAATTATTTATAGATTTTAGCCATCTTTGGAGAGAACTGTGTTTTTTCTTTTTATTGTGAGCCGCCCAGAGTCACCCGTTGGGGGAGATGGGCGGCATACAAGCCAAATAAATAAATAAACAAACAAACAAACAAACATTCTAGGAAGTACACATCCCAAACTGGGAATTTAAAGGGTTCTTTTGGTTTAATGTAATGTAAAGAAACTTCCAATTTACTTGCAGCCCTCTCCCTTCTCCTTTTATGTAGGTAAGAGCAGGTTAGAAAGACACAGTTTTATTCTTAGGTTAGGTAGATGCAGATGAAAGTTTTGCTCCCAATTCCATGACAGGAAGGAAAGTTTTAAACTCCCTCCTCATTCTCCACAGACTGTATCTTAATCAACCTCCCCATTGTTATTGGTTATTTGGTTTGATTTGATTTGATTTATTTCAAGAGTGATGTCAAAAACAGTCATGTCACTTGTCCTTAAAGTATAAAATTGTTGAGGTTGTTTCGGTCTAAGAAAGGTGTGATCTGCACAGAGAAATGGCTTTCCAAAAGAAGAGAATCCCTGAAGCTGCATGCTAATTTCTGCTTTTTTACAGATTTCTCTAAGTCAAAAATATGAGCAGTACTTAGTAGTACCATAGTTTTTCCTTTTTCTTTTTTTTAATTGATAGCAATATAATTCATCATAAAGGATTTTAAATATAAAACAATATTGACAAGTCTAAAACCCAAGAAATAAACAATTTTGAAAAATTTATATGTTGAAGCAAAAACAAAAGTATCTTCAACAAAATTTGATTTAGTTTGCAAAGGATCAAGATTATTCTGTGTTTATTTGACATTAGTTTAGAAACAGGAACACTTGAATACTTCTCTTCCTGTTGGAAACCCAACATAGTCCCTACTCAGGATTATTTTTGAAACTTGTTGGACATTGTTTCTGTATGTTAAAATAAATGTTTTTCATCTGTGGCTTGCCATTTAATGTATGAAATTACTTTTAAGTGCTTGAGACTGCAGAAATCTGAGCTTAACAAGCATAAGCCTGTACATGTTTACTGTGTAGTAAGTCTCATTGAGTTCAGTGGTTCTTACTCCAGGTAAATATGCATAGGGGAGAATGCATCTGTTTAGCTCAGTTTACGCCATGTGAGTTAGGATGGAAGTGAGGAATATGAGTCCATTGAGCTGGGTCTTCAGCACAAAGAAATGTATGCAGACATATCCTGTCTTAAGTACCACTGAGTTCAGGTGAATATGCTTAGGACTTCAAGTCCTGTTCAGTCAGTGTACAGTCCCTACTACTACCATGTGTAGAAGCAGAACATCTGCTACGGGAAATCTCTGTTTGGGGGTGCTCCACCAACTGTAGATCCTGATATTCAAGAAAGCCTCAATGGGTAGAGGAGGTTCTCAGTGGCATAGATAAATCCTCTACATGAGAAGGGTGGCAAGAGGATGGTAGGGTAGTTGTTTTTGTCTCTGTCCCCCTTGATGTGGCAGCCACGGTTTCCTCCCTTCTCCTGTCTGTTTCAGCCGTTCTGCATCTCTCATCCATTTTCTTCTTTCAATTCTCAATTAATGTAAGATTCACCTTCCCCAAATGTATAGGTAATTATTTGGAGAGGGGTTCATCCCCTTTTCAGGTAAATATACTGTTTGAAAATGTTCAGTTTTGGAAAACAACTACTATGGATTTAAGTTACATATGTGATTGGATGAGGAATCTGAGAAACAAAAGAATTAGATTTGGAAGAAAGTTGAAATACATTATATAACTCTGAATCATAGGGAGTCAAAGTCTAGTACTTACTTTTTAGTTTATTTATTCATTTAGCATGTTTATTACTGGGAAAGTCAGACTGGATAGTTTCCAAAAACATATTGGAAAAAGTCTACAATAAACCATATCCATATTATTGCCAACAATACTACATAAAGTTACTAGAAATTGAGGTTAATTCAAAGGAGACTACATAACGACAACAGTGAGGGGGGGGGGGGGGATGAAAGCATATATATTGACAGGACATGGTGAGACAGAAATACAAAGAATAGTTCCAGTGATAGTGAATGTACAAGCACACTCTTGCCCCTACTCACTTTGCAAGATATGCTCCGCTAGTAATTTATAGTTTTCTAGATACGTTCTTCACTTCTGAAGAGCTCAGTGGTGAAGGGAATCAAAGGATGTAACCACAAAAGGAAACTGACAAAACTTGTATCATTAAGAGGTTATTTTTAATTGCACTTTATGTAGCTGACAGCTGTAATTTCCAATCCTGTCCCGGACTCTGTGTGTGGTATGTGTGTATTTTGTACCCTCCCTTTCTTCCATCGTGAAACTACCCCTGGCTCCTTTCTTCTTCAGAATTCTCATTTGAAGGATTTTCCCTCCCTCCCTCTTCTTTTTCTCCTCCTCATCTGTCACGTGCATTATATGAAGCCAGTTCAGATTACTGTTTCTTATTTGTTTTTAGACTCCAGTATTTAAGCTTGTCTTTGGGATAAACCTTGAATATTGTTTGTTCTTCTTTTTTTTTTTTACATTATGTGACTTTTAAAATGTGTGTTACCTGATCTTTTGTAAGTTGTTTTTCTTTCTAAGAAGTATTAGTCACTATGACACCTTGAGTGGCTCTGTGTTGAAAAGGAAAGTCTATTAATATTTTAAATAAATATATGTTTGTTAGAATAGTAGCTGGCAATTCTTTCTCTGTTAGTTCTTAAGAATCAGTTGCATCAGTTGCGGAAGACTGCTATGAACTCTTAAGTACCTCCCACTGTTGTCTTTTTCTTTTCTTCTTGAAACTTTTCAAATATTCTTACATGTTTTTGGATCTTGGTGGGCAGAGAACATTTTAGGACACATAAGATTTTTTTCCTCTCTGTGTTTATGTTTAATTTATGAACTAATATTTTTCAGCATGCTTGTAGAATAGCACCAGAGTGTGTGTGTGTGTGTTTGTAGCTTATATGTGAGTAATCCTATTTTGTTACCCTATCAACACAGCAGTGAAGTATGTTGTTAAGATGATTGTGAAGGAACTAATACCCAAATTTGATCTTGATATATATGTTAAGGCTGACACATTTGTTTTCATGCATGTGGGCTAATATAACTTGATCATTCCATTCTTTTTAAATGTCTACTAACTAAAAAGATTTCAATATTGCACCATCATTATCATTGCCATAATTAACAATTACATTTTGTAGTCCAGCTTGCTGTTCCATATGCATTAATGAAACACACACACACACACACACACACACATACACACACACACACACACAGAGGAAATGCTGAATCCCCAGCTCGAATTACATTTGTCTTTCTTCTAAAATGAAACATACTATGGAGATGTTTGTTTCCTAATTTGTATATGATATTTTCAGAAGTCACATGGAACAGATAAGATCCAGATGTAAGCTATACTAGATTAATAGCATTACAGCATTTGGTGAAAACCCACATCTGCGAACACTGACAGAAATGTGATTGTGCATATTCTTTTTGTCATTGGTCCTATTTACCTCTAGAGATCATTTATTTGTCACAATGTAATGGAAGTTCCTTCCTAAATTTTTACATATGTCAAAATCATCAAGTAATATAACCATTCTCTCTGTAATTTTACAAGAAAAAGATCCATTGGTGTTACCTTGGACACATAACTTGGAATGAATGTTCATTAAAGATAAAAATAGAAGTTCAACTGGATCTGGAACCTGCTAAATAGTTAAAACTAGAATGTAGAGATTCTTTCTTTCATTATTTTCTTTATCTATCCAAAATTTGAGTTGCCAGATCTGGATGCTTTATCAGAGATCTTGGTTGCATCAGAAATTAATTGATAACATGGTAAGAAGAGATAAACTGGAAAACATCTGCAGAATTTAATCAGACATTTTTTGAGGACTAAGAGAAATTCTATTCTCTTTCCTCCTCCTTCCCCTTCATTTTATTTGTGATTGGGCCGAACAGAGTTGGTTTTCACAGAGAACAATACTACAGCATAATACATAAATAATATAGACAGTGGAGAAAATAGTATTGTAGTACAAGTCTGTACCTATAAACTGGAAAATAGCTTTTGTTGCATTCAACAGGATTAATTGACAAGTAAGTATACACAAATTTGTGACCTGGTTAATACTGCTTTCCTCTAAATTTAAAACTAATAAGTATAAAGAACAGAGTAAGGAAGTATTTAATTATACTATCATAAACCAATAATTTAATAGTTTTTTTTCATTCAGTGTTCACTATTTCATAACCTTAGATTAGCTATATCTGTGGTAAAATGCTTCTGATTTCCTATGTCAGAATATATTTTAAGCAAAATCAGTGGTGGCACCCTAAATTGGCAAGTTGATCCATGTTGGTTCAGAGTTAATTTATAATGAAAAAAGCAGGACAAAAAAAAAAATCTCATTAGAAAACTCACCAAATAAATGAATTGGTTCCTAGTTGTAATAAACTTGTCATTTGCCTAGAGAACCTTTATTTAGAAGTCAGCGTCATGGAAAAACAAACAATTATTTGAATAACTTTTAAAATTAATTACACTGATGCTGTTAATATCCAAAATGGATCATATTTCACTTCTTCCGCATGCAGGTATAATTCTAATTATGGTGTTGGAATGTACAAAGGTTTGTTATTGAAATTTTACAAATGAAATTCACATGCTTTGTCTTTATTACTCTTGGGTAATATTATTATGCAGACTGGAGATGATTGGATTTTCATCTTTTAAAGTATTTTATTTTGTAGCATCTCTATAGCAGGCCCACATTTAATAGGCAACCTTTTTGAATTTTTTTTTTAAAGAAAAACCCCAAATTGAGGACAAAGGGAACATCAGTATCAAAGGGTTTAGTTCGCATTTTTATGCTTATTGGTGGCTAGTGTCTTTTCATATGGTAATGACTTATATCTCATTATGTTTCCAGGGATTATAATGTTCTTTTTTTCTCATTCTTTTCAAACCCCTGTTTATATGTGTGTATTTTTTTCCTCTGCCTAGACCTGGTTAACCATTTCTGTGAACAGGTCCTCAATTTTTTACTTTGTCCCTACTTTCCTGTCGTAGCCCCATCTTCCCCTGGTGTCGACTCCGTACCCTTACAGCGCACAGGCAGTCAACTCGGCACACAGAATGCATCAGCGACTTTCCAGAGGGCCAGCTATGCGGCGGGCCCTGCCTCCAATTACGCAGATCCCTACCGACAGCTGCAGTATTGTCCTTCTGTTGAATCACCCTACAGCAAATCCGGGCCAGCCATCCCACCTGAGGGAACCTTGGCTAGGTCACCTTCTATTGATAGCATTCAGAAAGATCCCAGGTGGGTGAAACTTTGTTTTTTCTATAACCATTCATTCACAAAGAGATTTATAGCTGCAACCATGAGGATCAAGGTGGTAGATTATTGCGTAAATAAATAACCAGTTTCATATTTTTGAACGTAGTGCTGTTTCATAAGACAAGCCGATTGGCCGGCAAGGTTGTTACAGAAACTGGGCTTTTATTAGCACTCTTTCAATCTATTAGCATTTTTGACAACAAGAATAAGAAAATGGCACACATAAATGCATATTATAGTGTCCTTCTGTTCTGTCTTCCTGGAACTTCTTCTCCAAACATCTTGCATGTAACTGATCTATGTTAGTGTTTTTAATTACTTTCCTGTTAGTAAAGGATGTGCTTCTTTTTGTTTAAGTATTTTCAAAATGCCATCAGGTTTCCTATGCTGGGAAGCTGGTGTTAACCAATGTTTCCAAGGGTATTGTCATATGAATTTTTGATTTAAATATAAAAGGTTGGAATCAAGCTGGGGTTATTAAAATACACAAACAGTTTTAATTAAAAATATGCAACTGATTTTTACAAGACTTCCATTGTCAGGTATGTGACTTTCATGGCATTTAAATGGGACAGACAAAAATGCAAAGAGTATCCAGACATCATTGTTGGGCTAGGAGTTTTTAAACCTTGTTTGCTGAACAAGCCATAGTGACCTAATTAGCATATAATCCTTAAATATAATGGGTGGAATCACACATGTTTACAGTGTGGTAGAGCATTATGTATGAAAAAGGTCATGTTGTTAGGCTTTTGCCTGTTTTATTTAAATCATTTTACACTTGATGACTTCTTTGTTTTTATCCTTTTTCTTGTTTCCATTATAATACATTTTCTTTATCTGCCTCGTATTTCACCTTTTTCCTAATGATTTGTATTACAGTAAACATTAAAATACTTTAGCAAATTATTTTTTAAGTATTAATAATATAACATCTATAAAACAAGTAGAAACACTTGCTCAGATATGTAGGGTACCTCAATTTTTCTTTTAAAAATGATTTAAAAATATATAAAAAGCATGTATAATAACCCTGAATGGCTCTTGCTTGTTTTTTTACACATGTGGTGAGAGGGGAACAGTATTGAAACTTGCTTGGTCTAGATAATTGAAAGCTTTACATGGCCACTTTGCCAGTATTCTGAAATACTTATGTGATAAAATTCAGAAGTCACTGTGCCACAGAAATGGTTAGATTTCAAATGTTTCTTCTGAAGAAAGATGGCTGTCACTGCTTAACATATCACTTTTTAGCATGTTTCTATGTGGAAGCTTTAGAATCACAAAATGCCTCGTTACATAGTAGCCTATTCTTTGCTGGATGACCCCCAACTCATTCCTATTGCATTATAATTTCAAATTTTGATCTGAGGGCAATTCATGTGCAAAAATTAGCAGACAGCTGGGTCACTAGGATGGAAGGCTGGAGAATTTCTTCCAGAAATCCTGTGGATCTTCACACCCTGAAGTACCCTGCCTCCTGCTTTGGAATACTGGCTCAATAGTTCCCAGCCATCATCCCCTCTGTTCCAAGAGGCCCTTGCCCCGTGTCCATCCCCTAACCCCAGTGTGCGAGTACAGTGTGAAATAAGCCCGCAACCTGGGCTGCCTTACTGGTGATTAAGAGAGGCATAATGCAAAAAGAAAGCAATTTAAACAGTGTAACCTCCTGGCCGTGTATAAGCATGTGGCTAGAGAAGTCCTGTCCTCCTCACCCACTGGGAGACAGGCTAATCTCACAACAGATAAACAACATCAAACAATATCAAACAGTTATTGAAGCAGGGAATGTAGAATGTATAAAAAAACCCCACCCTTTTTAAAAAAAGGTTTTAGGTATTAAAATGCAAGTTGGAACAGATAAATAACAGAGCTTGTTAGATTGCAGGAAAACAGCAGCTGACAAATTAAACAAAAAAAGATCAAAAGAAAATAAAGACCATAAAATGATGCTGATTTTCTACCAATCTGTAAAAAGGTTGAAGTGGGATTCAGATTATTACAGATCATAAAAATAAGCTAAATAAAAATAATGTCTTCATGCTCAGACTGTGATGTGAATAAAGGCTGAAATTAAACACAGTTCACTGGCTTATACAGAGAAATAACAACATTAGGCAATGAAGCTTGACCCAGCACAACACAGAAAACATAAACCTAATGCAATTCCTGGCTAGACACATTACCTGTAGCACTTTCTGAGGTTAAGGTCTCTCTGCTTCAGTTACTTGGACATTCTAGCTTTTTGGAGGGTACAAATGTTAATCAAAGGCTGTGGAAAATAATTTTAGATCCACGCTTTTATCCCAGTCTCATTTCACAGTTTCTTTTTCTCTCCAGCTGGAGGAAGAGCTGAAGTAACTGACTCTCTGGGTATGTGACAAAAAGTATCTTTCTCTCAGGATGTGTATTCTGTGTCTGGCCTAAACTGTTGTGCATTCAGAATAAGAACTACAGAATAAATGTTAAACAATTTTGAAAAATGAAATCTGGCTCATCTACTTTGGAAATCCTTAAGCCTAACTGCCTCTAAACTTTGCCTTTATTGTAATTGCTCAAATGTTTGCCACGTTCCTTTCTTTTTCATACTTCCCAGTTACTTACCAAGGAACACATGAGGGGTCTATATGAAATCCAAGTTTTTTCCAGCTTTTGTGCAGTGAAGATTTCTTAACATGCTCTGTATCTGCATTGTAGTGGGAATTCTGATAAATTCCTAGAAACCTTTGTTAGAAAAAGTTGGAAATTTAGGACGAGAACTCAGCTTTAGACTGTTTCAGTCAGTGTGCAATTTTACTATTATTTTAAAATGAAACTATTGTCCACAGAATTCCTTTTCTGCACCAGTGATTTATAATGCCTATTGCTACACTGACAGCTTCTATTAAAGTGCAAGTTAGACTTTCGTTCTCACAAGTTATACTTGTGCTTCAAATGCTTAAAGCCATGGGTTTGGAATATGTGGGTATATACATGTATTAGAGTTGTACAGTGCTTTGATTTCAGAAAGGTGATTCAGAGCACATGGGAGTAGAAGTGTAGCACTCGTCTGCAATTTTTTAAAGTAGCTATGTCTTTCTCCAGAATTACACTTTATCCCAGGGAAAGGCATGGTGCTTTAAGAAGTGCAAATAGGAGCTGTTTGTACCCCTTTTTGGAATCAAAATAAACACACATGTATTCTATAAACGTGAGATTAAGAATGTATACTATAAATATAACTTGCAGTGTTTGTGCTTGAAAGAATCACTTTATTGAGGGAGATTATGGCAATGACAAGTGGAATTCTACAGAGATGGACCCAGTTGTTGGGCATGCAAGACAAAGAGAGCCAATTAGAAAATTCCAGTTGTGCTTGTTATGTCTGTAGTGTTCAATCACCAGTTGGAATTCAGACAAATAGGAAAAGCTCTTATATATCATTCATTTTTCTTCCTTTACTAATATCCAAACTAATTATGCAATGTATTGGTAAAACTGAAAAAGAATTGCTAGTACCACTATAAAAAGATAATTGGGTAAAATAACTGAAAAAGTGGATATACAGGTAGTCCTCGACTTATAACCACAATTGGGACCAGGATTTCTATTGCTAAGCAGTACAGTTGTAAAGTGAGACATCATGTGACCGCATTGCTTAGCAATGGCAATCCCAGCGGTCCCAGTTGCTGTCGTTAACCAAGAGTCATGGGTTGTTAAGTGAATACCCACCCCAATCCAAGCCGTTCTGAGTTTGGTCCCTCCCAGCCCTGAGCTTCAGTAAGGTAAGGGACTGCCTCCAACTTCCCCCACTCGCCTGTCTCCCCCCACCTCTGCCCTTTTGGCCACCCTGCACCCTGCCTTGCAGGGTAGCAAGCAGCCCCAGAGCCGTGTGGCTCTGGGGCTGCTTGCCACACCCCAGGAAGCTGTAGCCACCCCAGCCCAGACCCAGCCGCAGTCACCCTCACCACCCTGCACTCTGAGACCCCTGCCATCCTGCACTCGCCCCCTCGCAACTGACCCTTGCCGTCTTCTTGCTCCCACTGCTGATGAGGCATGCCCAGGCTGCGACTGGGCTTCATGCTGCAAAAAAAAAAAGTAAAAAGTAGCCCCTAAGCTGGGGCACACCAAAAAGCTGTTTTCACTGCACCCACAGATCAGAACTACCCAGAAATTGCAAGGAAAGGATCCAGGGGAACTGAGCCAAACTGGGGTCTGAGTGTGCCACCCTATTCTTCCCTGTTAGTCTAAGTCTGCAGGCAGTGGCTTCCCCGCTTAAAAAATGTCTGCCGCCAAAGGAAGACCCGAAGGAATGAAGCAAACCTGAATGGGAGTCCGAGCTCCGCGCTTCCTCCCCACCATCCAACCCTCCGATTTGGGAAAAAGACCTCGAAGAGGGTTCAGGCTTCAGATTCCTCACAGCCAATGAGCACATGACTGAGGCCTGCTAGCAGCCTCCCACATGGGGCTCTGTTCCCCCAAAAACTGCTGCCTTCTTTGTCTCCCATCCAAGGGGAGAGTGGCTGTCCCTAAAAGGCCATGCTCGGTGCAGATCCAACTCCTGCAAGATGCTTCCCAGGGCAAACACTCTTTGGTACCTTTTCGCAGTGTGGGGGGGTGGGGAGGAAAAAGCCCCTGAGCTGCGGTGCAGCATGAAGCCCAGCCCTAGCACAGCCCAGCAGCCAGGCCGGGCATGCCTTGTCAGCAGCGGAAGAAGACAGTGAAGGTCAGCTAGGGCAGCAGAGTGCATGGCAGCAGGGAGCCAAAAGGACATAAATGGGGGGGAGATAGGCAGGTGGGGGGTGTTGAAGCACCCCTACAGTTATAAGGGCAGACAGGTTGCCAAGCACCTGAATTTTGATTAAGTGACTGCAGGGGCTCTACAACAGCTGTAACTTCAGGCATGGGTCATAAGTCCCTTCATTCAGCACCACTGTAACTTTGAATGGACGCTGAACGAATGGTTGTAAGTCGAGGACTACCTGTATTCACATAAGACATCAAGCCAGGTTAATATTTATCAGGGGATAGGCGTGGAGATACAGCAGCACAATGAAGCGATACACACAGTAGTAAATAACAAGCCAAACACAGCATGCAGTCCAATAGACTTGTATTTACAATGAGCAAAAAACATAAACAGTATAGGCAATGGTCAATAAACAGTCCAAGGTCAGTAACTTACATTTCAGTCCAGTACAGCAGTATTTCCTCTCCACACATTCCCCCCAACAACTTTACTTGGGAATACTGCATACTAATATACAACAGTTCTCCAATGAGAGAGTCCTGGCTCCACCCTTCCACACCTGAAATGTGTTATTCTCCTTAAAGGAAAAACATACCTGTGGTGGATACCTTAATAATATTAGTTAAAATTAAAAGGCTTACCTAGTGAATGTGTCCCAAGCAACATAGCAAACCATCATGAACTTGGATGCCATTTTTGCGGGGGGGGGGCAGCAACCTTTGCAGTCCCTGGTCAACCACATACTTCCTGGCAGTTTAGTTTTGCTGTTGTAATAATTACAACAACAACACGCTCAAGCTGCCCAAATCAGAATTGGAGTCATCAAACAAGTGAGGAAAGGCAGATGACTTCCTCACTGTGTGTGGCGGGGTGAGGGGGAGTTTCTGCAGGGATGAAAAACAAAGTAAGAACAACAGCTGCTGAAGTGACTTGAGTTTGTGGTCACTGTTTCACCCTGCCTCATTTTCCTGAAGGGTTAATGTTATTTAGCAATAATAATTGCTGCTATTATTAGAGCTATCAAACCTGGATTGCAAAAATCAAGACAACCATTAGATGGCAGCAGAGAGTTACCATCTTTTGCATCTCTTTGCTGCCATCTGGCAGTATTCCAGATTTTTGCAACTCCAGTCTGGTGGCCTTGATTGTTTTTCTGGATTTGCACAACATGCTGGTCTGTAGTTAAGGATGTTGACAACCAGTTATTTACATCTAGTGGGTTTTTTCAGCCCAGATATAGTATGCCCAGTTTAACCTATGGTCTGTGTTTCGATAATATGATAAAAGGGATACCAGTATTTGGGCTGGTAGACTTGGTATGTTAGACTTGGTTGTTATAGTTTGGAGTTATAGTTTGCTGTAACTCTTTGCTTCCATCTAATAGTCTTTCAGACTTTTGCAGACCAGATACAGTAGCCATACTGATAGTCCAAACCACAGCATAGTCAATGGGCCCCAACTTCACATCAGTTTATTATAATGGCTTGGCTTGGCTGGAATGCTAGATGGTGAAAAATTAAATTAATTTTTTAAAAATGCAAAATACATTTAGGTTTTATTCAATTATTACATGGAAGTAAACCCTACTGCAGTTATCGGAATTTCCTACAAAGATTTTTATAATTTAGCCACCATAACAGAGTATGGAATTGTTACGGAAATGCACCACAGAGCTTGTTTCTGGCTGATGGGGATTTTCCTGTTAATATTCAGAGGCTTTCCTCCTCTGGCTCTTGCTCTGAAAGTTCCATTTCATTCCCTCTGCTGAGTTTAATTTCCTATCATGCAGAGAAGGAAAGTTACTGGCTTAGTGTCTTCAAAGACTCTATGTCAATAGGCCTTGTTGTATCCCTTGTTTTGTTCTCTTTTCAGGGGGAACAGAGCTTAATATCCCATATTCTTTGTGGACCATTGACATTCACATTTGCCCCACTTTTTATGAAGAACACTCTGCTCTTTTCACAAGCAGTTTATTCTTTCACTTTTTCACTGGGGAAAAACAACCCATTATGAAAAGCGGCAATTAGAATCTTCATTATCATGGAAGTATTGTGAGAGTAAAATATGGAGGGCAGAGTATAGCTTTAAGATAAATTGATTTTTTTTTTCTGAAGAATTCTTACAGTATACCTGTCTTATTTATTATGATTTGTTTCAGTGCAATACAGAATAAGAGATCATTAAGAGATCAACCAGAGGATAAATTCCAGTATGTGCACTTTTGCAGACATGTCTCTTTTGTGCATTTATCTTGTTCAATTAATGTAGATTCACATAAAGCCAAGCCAAAATTCGCTGTAAGATTCTGTTATCTTGTGCCACCTTTGTGGCATGCACACGCAGATAGATAGATAGATAGATAGATAGATAGATAGATAGATAGATAGATAGATAGATACTGTGTGTGTTTGTGTGTGCACTGTGGTGGATAAGGTGCTGGACTAGGAGTGGGGAGATCTAGGTTCTAGTCTTCCC
The DNA here is from genome assembly GCA_030867105.1 of Liasis olivaceus. Taxonomy (NCBI): domain Eukaryota; kingdom Metazoa; phylum Chordata; class Lepidosauria; order Squamata; family Pythonidae; genus Liasis; species Liasis olivaceus. The sequence goes on from CM061350.1 coordinate 84,882,172, forward strand.
TTGGGCACGAATGCCAGCTGGTTGAATTGGGCCAGTCACCCTCTCTCAGCCCTAGACTGGGAAGTTAAAAAAACTTTCTATCAAAGTGCACTGAACCAGTATGGTAGATGCATAACCTTTAATAAATAGGTAGTCCATAACCTTTAATAAAGAGGCCTTCATTTTGCAGTGAATTGATTCAGGCCTATAATAAACACATATACCACCATATTCTTCAAGGACTGACTGACAGATCTGATAGAATGAGGCAAAATAACACAAGTGGGGTGGGGGTTGCAATGAACAGCTGCATGCCACAGCTTTCTCTCTTCCTAATTGCAGCTGCGTCTTACACTGTCTTATGTTCTGTATTATAGAAACTTTACAGTGTTTCCACATTTATAACATTTATCCACCAATTTAATTCTTTAAAAAAATTATACCATGACCCTACCATTTATGTAAGGGCAGCATCTCTATAAATATGCATTATTCTGCTGGCATGAGAAGTTGTTTATACGAACCAAAAGCACTGAGTAGGTAGCACAGCAAATTTATCATCATGAAAGAAACTGGAAGGGAAAACAAAACAAGTCTTTAAGGCTTGAACAAGTCTTTCAGACTGAAAGTCGACAGCATACAAATGTTAACTGCATTGGAATCATATTATTATTATGTCCTTGACTGCAGTTACTGTAACCAAGATATTAAACTGGCTATGGGAATTCACAGCTGAAAATGCTACCAAGCTACACCAGCTATCATGTTTTATTGCAGCTATAAAATTTCACGGATGGAAATAAATATAAATAAGAATACATATTTCTATAAATGTAATATTAATTCCGTTTTTATGTAGTATATATTTGTGAATTCTTGTTTGTTTTATGGGAGGGGGAGGTCTTAAAGAAACCATTGCAACAAGTCCTTCTATTCTGGCATGGCTGCAAGAAAGTGAGTGAAAACTTTCAATATGTTTTTTGACTGGTAGAAATTTGATAAAATACAATAACTATTCGTAATAATAATTTCTTGACACAAATCTGCTTCATTTATCTTTTTCAAACAAACATTGCAGTTAAATAAAGAGAATCAGTTTTCTATAAAAGTATACGCTTCAATTAATTGAAAATGGAAATGAAAGCATCAGAGCTGACGAACAGAAGGGAAGGGAATTCACTGAGTCCAAGGCTCACTGTAATTTCTTTTCATCAGAATAAACCAAAGTTTATTGTAATATTGAAGTATTGGATTCATGCATTGAACTAAATAATGGCTTATTTAATTACAGTTTATTAAATGTTTTGATTAGGCTGACTTCACACAATGCTAAGCCATAAATAATGTTTACAACCACGATGGCTGGTTGTAGTTTAGCATGTGGGTTTTGATTAAAAGTATTTCCACACTACAGGCTTTCCATCTTCATGGCAAAAAGGACTCTGGAATTCTGTAGTGCTAAACGCACTGACTAGTGTGTTTAGCCTGATATTTTACTAAGTTTTTTCTTCCTGTGTAGTAGATACACAGACAGTTGTGGCATATTCAGAAAACCACATTTACATAAATTCTGTCTTAGTATGATGAATGAATCCAATCTGTGTGGTCTCCTTTTAAATAAACTTGACTGGATCTCTCCTGGCACCCTGAATATAGTCCAGACCAGAATTATATTCAGCGCTCGCTCATGCATGTGCACTCGCTCTCTCTCTCTCTCTCTCTCCCCCCCTCCCTCCCTCTTTCCCTCTCTCTCTACCTCCCCCCTCCCTTTCTCTCTTTTCTGGTCCAAAGGAACCACACATAAGCCACCATCATGAAACACCCAAACATCTGATCAGATGAAACAGCCAGTATGATGTAGTGGTTAAGGTGATGGACTAGACTAGTAAGTCCATCCTCAATCATGAAAGCCCATTGGGTGTCTTGGCCAGAAAGACAAAAGACAGTAAATCATAAAGATCTTAACAATGCACTCTATGGATTTTAAAAGCTGGGGGGAAAGTAGGCTTGTTATGTATGAAGAATGAACCCAACATTCTCATAGTATCATAATTTTAACCATTAGTTCAGGATTGCATTCAAAGTAGTTTACAAGCTAAAATGGCAAGAAAATAAAATGATGATTCAAGAAGCATTTCCTGATTATTTATTCCCTCATAGTTAAAGTAGTAATAAGCACTCAAGGCAACATATGCAAAATAGGAAAAAAAATCTTCTACTGTGTGAATATTACTCATTGCCTTTTGATTTTTTTAATTTTATTTTACAAGAAGAATTAAGACTTCACTAGAGATTTTATCTTCATAATTATATTTGTAGGTCCATTATTTGAAAACCATGAATCCCCATTTACGCTCACTTTCTGAAAGTGATTTAAGAAATAGATGAATGTTATCAGGATTAAAAAAAGGTAGAGCTTAACACTCAGTCTTACATAGAAGAAGGTATAAAATATAAAGTCAGCATTTATTTTCTTCTTCTTCTTTGCATTTGTCTCACTTAATGGGGGAGTCCATTTGTTCTGCATTACTCTCTTATGTAGTTCTTAAAGTTTATCAATGCAGGATGCAACAAGGGATTTTGTTTTTCAGCCAACTTGTTGCAAAGCTTGATGCTAATGGTTGCTGAGAAGGAATAACTGGACCAAAGCCACCCAGCTGACTTCCATGCTTAAAGGAGGACTAGTTACCTGAGATTTCCTGCTCCCACTTTAGCACCATAACAACTATACCACTCTGGCCCTCCATTTGTCCCCTATCTGCTTATTTTAAAAAGTTGAAAGAGAAGTGTTTCATAAGTAAGCATAGAAAGCTTTGTGTAATGCACAAAACTATGCTATTAGGGTTTATGCATTATATTTGCATTATATATCATTTTGTTTGCTTCTTTAAATGCTTGCTTTTGCTCAGATGTTCTTCCCCTAGGTAATATACATCTCATCTCTATTTTGCATACCTTTTCTCACTGCAATTTAACATTGCAGCTTTTAAAATACCATTTTTCTTTTCAATACAGATTCTAAAAGCTTGCATTAAAGAAATCTAGCATATAATTTTATGCTATAGGTCAACAGACCTGGATTAACAAGCAGCTTTGTACTAAATTGGATTATTTATCATTTAGTCCAGAGGTTTTGCTGTTGACTTGTAGCATCAGGCTCTCAAAATCCTTCCCCATCACTACCTACCTTCCTGGGGCTCTTAATTGGAACTACTAGCAATTCAACCAAGGGCCTTCTTATGCTCTGCATTCAACTAATGCAGACTAATCAGGCAATGGATATATACTCTCAGCAATGTTGCTCTGACCCTGAAATAACCCAAAGTTCCCAAAAGTAATCTATAAACCTAATTTCATTAAATGCTTTCTTTACTTCCTGCTTACGTAGAATATGGAAATAATTATAACAATGTTTTGTTGTTCATTAATTGTTAATTAAGAAGAAAGAGTTTTATTGAGAGGGGGAGAATTAAAAACAATAAATGCTTTGCTGAGGATAAGCAAAAATTTGGCAGAAAAAGAAAATTTTAATCAAAATTATTATTTTTTCTCATAAGAGTAATGTTGCATTTGGTTGTTATTATTCCATTAAGAAAATTAACACTTATCTATCAAACCATTTTTCGCATACATTTAGGTTTTCTGAATCCATCAATTGATTTTTTTTATCTCTCATAGTTTGTGGATTTAGGAGTCAACTTGAAAAAAAATATTATGAGCTTCAATTCCCAAATTATCGAAAGAAGTATTTTAACTAATAAAACAGTGTACTATTTAATTTTGGGCAACGATTTTGAAAAAAAATAAAAACAAATAGTGTTAAGGTATTAAATAAAAATAGTGTTAAAAACAAACGTGTTTATGGAAGATTCACATTTAACCATTGCCATCTAATTCCATATGTCTGGGATATTGCTTGGTTTCATGACTAATTGTGATTGCATAATTTCATGCTTTGGGAAGAGGGACATAGTTTATAGATTTCTATTTCTTCATATAACAGTTTCAAGTGAACAAAGCAAAAATAATATATGAACTATTGAATCGCAAATATTTCAACAGAAGTTCTCATAAAGGCTGTGATAGCTTTTTTCAAAACTACAATCATAAGAAACCATTTTATATGTGATCTCTTCTATATATCCCATGATGATATGAGAAAACACACCTAGGAAAGTCATTTGTTCAAAATATGTTGAGTTAATCAAAAATTACTGATTAACACACTTTTGTCAAAATATGTGCAACCTTGTAATCATAACAGCTAGCTACTATCTATAAAAGTAAGAAAAGCAAAGTTGTGCTCTCTACTAGAAATCAGATTTCTGGGTTAGACTTCCCCAATTTAGATTTCTAGAACTCCAGTGTTTACTACTGAAATCACAGTGTCATTTATTTCAGTTTCACACTCCCCTTTATACATACCTCATGATTGACATGTTGGAAAAGAAATATTAAGCAAGTTATGTGAAGTTCAGTATTGGGAATTGTATTTGCTCTGTACTGAGCAGTCACATCTCTACAATTGTTGGCATTCACAACAGGGAAGAACTTTACCACTACCTGTGTCTGATTGCAAACAGACTGAAGTGTTGTGCAAAGAAAGAGCTCCAACATATTATAATTTGTGGCAGGACATAGAAGCCAAAGCTGTGCTACTGACAGAGATGAAGGTTTACTGAGAACAGTTTAGGAGACTGAACTTAGGCCAGATTGAAGGGGCAAAGCTGCCAGTATGGATTGATGCATGCTGGATCTCTTCCATGTGCTAAAGTTTCTGTATCTCACGCATGAATTTGTGCTGTTCTTGGAAGCCTTTTTGTCTCTGTTGTCCTACTGAAATTATTCATGGGTGTGTAAAATGTGATTTTGTGCTGTGTTACGTCACTGTTCACAGAAATCTTATTCATCCTAATGCAGCAAGATTGTGGCATAAGTGGCCTCCTCCATATTTTGTCAATTTGTAGTCTGGGTGTACATCCTCATCCACATGACAGTGTTTTTTTATTTGATAGAGGCACATGGAGATACATACCTTCACTCAAGGTCATCCTTCAGTGACTCATCGCTGACCTGAATTTGCAGATAATTGATATTCAGGGAATATTCAGAAAAAAAGATAATGTGAGGTTAGGTCCATGAATGGATATCTGTTCACACAGTTGGGGTTTCCTTCTGCTGCTCTCCACTTCATCTTAAACGCTGTGTCTAAGAGTGAAAAGAATCTGTTCTCTGTACTGTGAGGTAAATCGGGTGGGCTAGAATATCATTAGCTGCAGGGGAGGAGAAAGTCCCTTTGTGTGAACAGATGCACACACCCATACTCAACCCGGGGTGTTTGTGCGGGTAATTAAATATAGCATATCGCTACAAATTCCTCTTCTGGTGTTGCTAAGTGAAACAAAGCAACTTTTTTCTGACAGTGTGCTAATATACCATATAAATGGGTTAAATTCAATCTGAAGGAATTCATAAATTGAACTGAATTGACATTTATTGTCGCAGCATTACACATCATGAAACAAAGCCAGCATTACATTAGTATTATAGTGACATTAGTAGCCAACTCTCTGCAGACAAATTTTAAACTGAGTTCAAAATGTTAGTGCACATTGTTTTCCCTGCTATGCTATGCTGTTCTCAAAAGCAGTTCTCACCTCTTCTCTGCTTCACATTTATAACTCCTTAAGTTGAAGCTAAATATAAAATCTTTGACAGTCATTAACAGTTGAAGAAAATGGGGACAGGGGGAGGAGAGAGGGTTGTATTAGTATTGGTAATGAAATATTATCCCTTCTGCTAGCTAAAGAAGGAGGTGATTCTCTGTGTTTTCTAGAGTTCATGCTCTAGTATATAGATATGGCCAGAAAAGAAGATTCAACATTGAATTGTCAGTCAAGATAAATAGATGGAATGAGATGGTGAAAGGCCATGAAACTTGAAATTTCATATGAAATATTAGGGAACAGTTAAAACTGAATAGCTTGGAAAATATGAGATGATGATTCTTATATTGCACTTTAGGTCTCATGAAACAAAGCAAGAATTCTCACCATCTAGAGTGTGATGGATGGCCAAGTTATTCTGTTTCTGATTTTATGTTGTCTTTCAATCACAACCTAAAAAGCACGCTAAATTTGGTTATACAGTAATATGTCTTTTTATGTTTGAAAGCTGAAAGAAAAAATAAAATAGTTTACTGCTTACATCTTAGCAAATATTTCAAGAGGATCAGGTATTTAAGCAACACAATTTATAAGACAGATTTATAAATGTGGCATATAAAGAGGTGACCAAATTCAGATGGAAGCACTGAATTCTGTAAAATTATAGAGACTTTACATTAAGGATTTGTTGAGAATGAATCCTCCTAAATCTGACAAGAATTACCAAAACCCTGTTCAGTTCATTAAGCCAGGGTGACTTTACACTCATAGATTTGTACCGGTAGGGCCTTCCCATATTTTTATTTAAGCAGGTTTCATCCTGTAATAAATTCACAAGTGGTCTATAGAATTCCAAAGTACCGAAGAACAAAATTAACTACAGACAATGATATACTTTACTGAGTGGTAAGAACAGAGCTAAAACATGTAAAATCTCTCCTCATGGGATGGAGATTAGTACTCCTTACAAAAATGGAATGCTGATCACATCTTGAATGTTACTGAACACACTGTTAAAATTTTCAAATGAAAATGTTATCAGTACAAGTTGAAGCCTGCATGCAATCCAGATTACCTACTCCCCATGTTGGACAATCCCTTGGCAAGATTTGCCAGGCAGAAAATATTGTATTTAAAATTTTAGCAGCGCTCACAGGGAGCCTGAACAGCAGGCGTGCAAATAATTCATAGAACTACTTGTGGTTTTAGATTTATGTGTGAACAGAGACTTTCATTTGCCTCCTCCAGCATACCTATGTTCAACCTACATCATCAATTGAAATTAATGCAGTTTCCAACAGGGAAGAGCTGCAGTTGTCCATTCATTTGCAGAATTGTGAAAAGCAGATTTGTGTAAGTTACTGGCACTTCTAGTTGTCACCTTTTATTATAACTGCAAAGATGTATTTTAGTTAAAGAGATCTGGAACTGAGACTGTTAGAATTTTCATAAACAGAATTATCTTCTTTCCTTTCCACCCAGCTTGACATCTGCATCTTCATCAGTCTACTTGCTTCCCACTCTAGAGATTTCTTTAAACAAAAAAATAGTTTTTTGATAAATGCATTCAGCAGATTTCACTTGGTTTCCTTATGGGTAGATACACTGACATCTTCATTACTACAACGTCTTAAAAACCATGCTTAAGTTTGAAGCAAACAAGATATATAAATTTGGATTATTTTCATACTTTAAGATCTATATTTGCTTTATTTTTGTATGTCTACATTAAAATATTATACACATCAGCATACGTTACGTCAGAGCTTAGCTACCTCTTATACAGCCCTAAGTTTGTTTTGTCATTGTTAGGTAGCCAAAGGAAATTGAAAAGATTAATAGACTGTGGGTAAAAGCTTTTTGGAAGTTGGTTTTTAGCTTCAAGACTTCAAGCTGTGTGTGTCTGTATTGCAGTTAGGAAATAGATGGTTATCTTAGCTAGGTTTTTTAAAAAAGCATAACTGAAGTATTGTAAGTACAAAATGCCTGAAACTTAATGGCAGAATTTCTTATTGTTTGGCATTTTAATTCACAAATTGCTTTATATTTTTTATTGTATTTACAATAATTCTTAAAGACAAATTCTACTCTGGTATACTATTTCCTGCTTTGTATATTACAGGCTAAGTTTTAATAATCAGGGAACAAGGCATATTTTGGGAGTATTTTATTTTATAAAATGCATTCCTCACTTTTCCCCCCCACAATTGATCTTCCAAGTGTTCCTATTTTTGTGGATCACTGCAATGAGAAGGCATGCCCTTGTATTGATTTATAATGCATTCAGTTAGTAACATAATTTGGTTGTGAGTCTCCTCATAGGCATAATAGCTTCTCTCATTCAGCCTAATACTTCACTCAGTGCTGAGAGAGAACCTCTCCCAGCAACTTCATGTAGATATTAAACAAGTTAGGGGACACCACCAAGCCCTGGGGCATCCCATATTAGAATGCCTGCAAATTCAGTCCCCTCCACTCTCACTGACTGCATCTGGCCACTCAGGAAGGAGCGCAGGTGCTGCAAAACAGTGCTTCCCACTTACAGTTCTTCAGATGGCCCAGAACAATCCTGTAGTCAACAATTCCAAATGCCACTGAGGGTTTTGCAGGACAAGGGTGGTTGTGCTCCCGCCGTCCATGCTGTACCAAAAGTCATAAATGAGAATGATGCATGCAGTTTCCATCCCATACCTCAGCCAGCAAACTAGTGACCAATTTCACTCTTATACATTATTAGTATAAGCAGACAATAAATATCTTTTTAATGTAAGACATGTGGACTTGTTTGGAAAGGCATGTCTCATAATCTGTGACCTACTAAGACAAAAGTAGCTGATCAGCAACATTCTGATGCATTCGATGCCTCACGTACTTGTAGACATTATCTGATCATTGTCATCCCAAACAAAAAAAATAAACCTTCATTCAAGGCTGGTGAGTTACATTCATCTTAGTATATCAGAATGAGTATCCATGCTCTCATATGAAAGGGAGAAAGCTTGTTCTGGTATAGTGTGTGTCTGTACACATATGATGCAACAAAAAAAAAAAATCATCTTTCCTGTACAGGGCAGAGGAGTTCTGGAGGGAAAACAGGCAAATCTGGGCATAGAGAACAGTAAAATATCAAGTTTTTCTGGTTTGGAAACTAATAATATTTCTGGGGTCTAGGTTTATTGTGAACTTTCCAGAAAGTATGTTTCTTAGTTGCTACATAAAAGGTGTTTTTAATATTTTCCTCCATTTTTTGGTGTAGAATTTCTGAAGTCATAAGATTATAGATATTTTTCTCATCATAACTTTAAGACTTGTTTGTTCATTATGCCTTACTTAGCTTAAATGTTCCATTTTAAGTAATATGAAACTGTCCTTAGCTGGATTTTTGCCATTGAACCCCTCACTCTCTTGCTTTATGAAGTCTCCGTTGGAAGGGGAAAATAAAACAGCTTTGTTATTCCTTAAGTTATTCATGTGAATCTCCCCTAGAGATGTGAGAAAAGTGAAATATTTTGCTTGATAAACCCAGAGCCCTGCCACCTTAACAAAATGTCCTGTAACTGTTAGTAGAAAGAATTAAATTTATAGAACTATAGCATAAGTCTGTATCCTTTTATTTCACTCATTTCCTCCCTCTGGATGTTACAGAATAGCATGAGCAAAAACACGTTTCTGAAACGTTCTGATAGCATAGAAGGTTAATGGATGTTCTCTAATTCAGATTGGCTTGTCACTTGAGGGATTTCTTTCAGGTTATGTGTCTCGTTAACTTTGAAAGCAAAGGACATTTGTGCATGGAAAAAGAACAAGGGCCTGCCAAAACCAAAGAGAAATGTGCAACCTGCATTTTCAGCAGCATTTTTTTTTTTTTTTTTTTGCATTGAACAAAATGAGAAGACTATAGGCGACATTAAATGTACACATGTTTTGTTAAGCTTTTTCTTGGTGGCATGCTGTTTAAAGACTGTTTGAAGTATTATACAATTTTCTCAGCAAGATAATGTTGCTTATAGACAAATGTATTTATTATATCTCCAGTCCAGAAGATTTGACTAAATACTCACACTGTAAAACGTAAATACCTTCTTAACTCACTTGACAAAAATCACATATGTGCATGGCTTCAGACTAGTATTTTTCCATATCCATGTCGTAAAATTTCATGGTAAATATGTCAAGCATAAAATGGGTTTTCTTGCACTGAGAATATGTATGCATCTGGTCATATTTACAACCTTCCATATTCATGATTTAAAGAGAAATATAATAAAAACTATGATCAAAATTGCTTCTCTCCATATACGTAACAATGAGTGTTTGAAAAAAATCCTATTTGCATACATCTTTTTTCTTAGGCCTGTTATTACTCAAGAGCCCTGTGCGGTGGGGCAAGAGAATGAAATGGAAGAGAGGAGGAAAAAAGTAACAAGTGGTTCACCTTTGATTCCAAACTCACCCATTTGATAATGCAGCTCCTGATGGAAAATAGCCCTTATCATAAACAAAGGAAAATCCTTATCTCAGTTTATATATTATGCACCTTAGATGGCAACACTTTCTGCAGTCTTCCAATATGCTTTTGTACCTGAACAAAGGATTTAACCTCTCATTAATGTATACATCTAGGTTTTTCCATACATCGCCCCTCTGAAATCATCTATTCAGTTTAGCTCTATCTCTAGTGCTAGTTTTTTTTATGGTAAAATAAAGACATTGTTTGGACTCCATTCTGTTTTCTTTCTTTACTTTTGTATCTGCTTCCTTTTGAATTACATTTCAGTATCACAGTAACTTTTGTATTCAGCTTCTTTTCCCTATCCCTGATCTTTAAAGCTGGAGACAGATTATACAACAGTATCATAAATGTTACTGATAATATGAATTTTACTTTATAGTATAAGCAAAAAGAAAGTTTCTGCCCCAAGGAGTTTGCAGTGCAAAGCCTGACAGTAGAGAGGACAGAGGCATGTGTGAAATAGTGATGAGTGGTCCAGGTTTTAAATAAAATCCAGGCAGTACATTTGAGGTTTGACTAGATTCCTTTCTTCTTCTTCATGAATTCCTGGGTAGCTCAGGCACTTTTGAAACTCTACGCATGTCTCTCATTCAGTCACTTATCAAGTATTTCCAACTGTTAACATTATTTCTAATAGTATCCCAATAATAACCAGTTCCCTAAAGAATTATCATGTGTTTCTTCTCAACTTTTAGCAGCTGGTCTGCTGTCAATCTCCTATAACATTTCTATTAAGAGTTGATTAGAGAGTCCCACTCCAATTTCTTTGGATATAGTAATGAACTCTTACTTACTAATACTGTGGAAGAATCCATGTAACAGCTGCAGAGCTGCATTAGTAGGATCACATCAATGTAATGTTCCTTTGATAAGTAAAATGTAATGCAATATTTTCTTCCAGAAACTGTACTAAAAAGGAAATTGCAAGCTTTTATCTTTCATTTTGGAATATAAAGATCTAATTGTCCATGCAAGCACAAAAAGGAAATTTACTTTCATCTTGCAAAACTGTTTATATACTTCATTTAAAAAAAAAAAATTCTAACACTTTCTTCCATAGTCTTTTTGTGGGGGGGAGGATATTAAAGCTGCTCTTTGACTGGCAGGTGCATAAGTGCGCAAGGAGAATGAAGTTCCAAAACTTTCCAAAACTGAAAATTATTTTAATTGAATGTTGTTCGTATCATTATTTCTCATATGTTTAATAGGTTGAGTAAAGCAAAGATATCTGATCAGAGTGCTGAAATTCAGTCAAAAATCATATTTCAAATAGAGGAGAAATAAGATTATTAAAATGGGAACCTACTATGTAGGCTAAGGTTTAGCCCTCTGATGTGGGAAAAATGTGCTGCGGGGGTGCTGAGAGGAAGAAAAATGAACTGTAAATGTCCGCTTCTTGTGGAAGTAATATTTTCTAGGTCATAATGTACTAGGGTTCTGATTTGGCTGTGTTTGAGTAATTAGAAACTAAAGCATTATTACTGCAGTAGTAATTACCTGTATAACCATGTAGTTTTATCTTCCATTTTCATAAGAAAACTGATTAATATTTATTGTTGCTTTTCACAAATTTAAGCTAATTTTTTGAAGGCATAGCTAATAATCACAGAGGCAAGTGACTTTCTTTTGTTGAGTAATAGTTTTAAATAATTGTTTGAATGTTGATGTACTTGTTAGTAAGTAACCCTTGTATTTAATTCTTCTGTGAGTGATAGAGTAACTTCCAAAATGTCAAGTAACTTAATGCTAAATGTTGACAGCAATATTTGTGTGAGAACATTACAATAAAAGTATTTGAATGTTTGAATCTTAATTGATAGAATAGTATACTTTATTTTCTAATTTGCTAAGCCATCTCAACATTATCCCTTATTTCCTGCAGCTACTATTTGCTGCTGTTCAGTTTTTTTAAAGTGATACAGTTTGCCTTCTTACCTATAGAAATTAACTAATTATAGTAGAAAGGTGCAGCCTTTTTGGCCCAGGGTTACATTTTTAATTTCTAAAGATGTGTTGTAGACCATACTCAAAAAAGTGAGTAGGTTGAGTACATGAATGAAATTTAATATATGTTAAATTTAATTAAAACTAAATTAGGTTAAACTTCTTGTATATTTCATTGGTTTTCTGTCACATTAAAATTTACAATTAAGCAGTAATCTTTGGAGGGTCTCTAGGGGCCACACAAAAAAAAAATTGGGGGGACGCTCTTTGCTTCTAGGACTATAGGCTATGTGGTTGGATTGCTGTATGTCAGTAATACCTATGAAATAGCACCAGATAGTTAGGGAGTTTACTTAAGGTATAGACCTTACAGCGACTAATTTGAAGAGTTTGGCAAGATTCTTAATGTAAAAATAATGCTAACAATGTTCTTATTTCACTTTCCTTGTTTGTTTGTTTGTTTATGTATGTGTGGGAATATACTTGAGAGGTGATCCTTCAGAAAGAATATTATCATCTTAAGGCAGTCTTTCCATATGAACAAGTATTTTTCATTGGGGAGAAATTAAGTGTTGCCTGAACAGATGTGCTGCCTAGAAAGGACTGGCCTATTGTATATGTCACTTCTAAGCCTGTATTTCAACTCCAAGATCTGAGAATTGTGGGAATCAATTAAAATAGAGAACTTAGCAAGTTAATCCCTAAACTCTTAATGGCCACTTTTATAGTTTATATATTGGCTAATTCCAGGCCACCACTTACCAAACCTTTATTTAATGCCAAGAATAGTTAAGGATTTTCAGTTTTCCCACATAGAGAATGAGGGGAGTGTAGGAGAAAACATTTGGTTCCAACAGCTTATAGGTATCAGATTTAGGATTGGTCATCATTAATTATATGGATCCAAGGAAAGCAAATGGGCCTCAACCTCTATAAGAGCTTCTTGATGTAAAGATATCACTGCTGTCACCTCATTTTAAAGAAAGTGGTACTAGATTGGAGAGTTGTCTCAAAATGGAAGATGAGAAAATGGAAGTCTTCCCTGCTATACTGATTTTGTATGAAATGAAGGTTCACACTTCAGTCCAGAGACACTATTCAGATTATATATATCTTGCATAATTGAAACAAATATATGTCTCTTAAAATGTCAATATATGTTATTGACTGTATCTACTTAGTAAGAAATAACCTTTACTAAACTGGTCCCACTAGTTGAATTGGATTTCTGTTGGTGATGCTGGTTTGCAAATATTAGGAGTTGTAGTCCATCATATCCAAGAGGCACCAGGCTGGGGAAAGCTGGTTCTAAAACAAACTTCAGATATATTTAGAAATGTTTTTGGGAAAAAAAACTACAGAACAAATAGTATCAGTTAGACTTCACTTTCACCATTTTTCAACTGTTGGGTCCAATATAAAATATTCCATAAACATATATTTTCTGTTTCTGTGTCTTTGGTGATTTTTTTTAATGCAAACCTTTGTTTTTTTCCTGGTTGAAAATCTGAAATTATCTGCAGCATCCGACAGCTCAAGAAAATACTGGGCTAACTTCTGCAATAAGAAATAGATTTTCCCGTCCCGCAAAGGTCCCCATTTGCACCCTTTCTACAGCCCTTTCCCTAAGCATTCACCTTCAGAAAAGTCCTGTGTTCTAATTATGTGATGATGATCATCATGATCATGATGATGATCTTAGATTTGCAGAATGAAGTAGAGAACTCAGATGACGGGCTTCAGAGACAGGCTAATCATATTCAGAGGCCTCCTAGACAGAGGATGCAGCCTTATGTTTATCCTCAGAATTGGAAAATATATTCCCATATTCCCAAATATCTCTCTGTCCTCAGCCTTGAAACTGAAATAGTAGATAGGGATTCTTTAATGGCCTGCACAGCTCCTCCAAATAGGGTGGGTCTGACTACAGTACAGATCCACTGTAACAATATTGTCAATATGGATTTGAAACATTGCAATTATCAATTTTTTTAATGGGAAAATAAATTCAATAATCTAGCCCAGTGTTTCTCAGCAACTTTAAGGTATGTAGGGAGTTGAAGTCCACACATTCTGGAAGTTGAAGTCCACACATCTTAAAGTTGCTGAGATTGAGAAACACTAATCTAGACTAATTTGGAGCTTTCCCCAATATTGTTTACTGCTGTCCTTTCCACTAGAAACTTTTTCCTTTATCTTGTTTATTGTTCTCTTTGTGCCCTTGCCTTTACTAGCCCTGACTTCCTCCACAAGTCTTCGTTAGCCACACATTGGGGAAAATAGGTACCTTAACAGCTAACAAAGTGATTGGTTCCATTATTTCTATGGTTCTGGCAGTCACAGCAATAGCAAATAGCTAGTTCCTAGATCTGCTGAGACTCTGAGAGGGAATGTCAGAAATCTATCAAATTTCTGCCTGAAGGTGAGATCAGTACTGCATTTGCAGACAAGTATTTCATTACTCTTTATTGTAAGAGTAAAGAGAGGAAGGTCCAATTTATGAAATGTATTTTTTTCCAGCTTTCTTTCCATTGTCATAGAATTCTAAGGATGATGTACCATCTTAAAGAGAAAAGGAGTAGTTTTAGTAATTATTAGATATAGCAAACCTGTTCTGATAATTCAACGAAAGGAACCACAAATTCCAATAAATTTATTTTGGAAAAAGTACACTTGCTAATGAAAAATTTCTGGAGCCGTTGCTTTCCCATTTGTGGTTTTAAAAGTGCGGTTTATATAATATTGTATAACAACATATTATGTTTCAAGCAAGGCTGAACAACGTTTTTTGTTTAGTCATAATCTTTATTCATTGCATGTAATTTTAATGCAACACATATGCTTGAATTTTATGTTCTTACCTTTCTTATTGACTGATTGAAAGATGTATATTTGTTTTTTCTGCTAACTTCCACAATTCTGTTCCTCTCCAGATCTTTCATGAACCCTTTTTCCTGGATGAAGGTTGCCTCCAATAAGATTTCAAATACGCATTCAAATGTGTATGTACTTGAATGATTGATTCATTTCTAGCAAATTTTAAGCGGGCAGATTGCAATAGTATCCCAGCCATATAACGCATTGAATCAATGCTGATATGTGCATGTTACCTTAATTTCTTAATGCATAGCCCATTCCTACACTAATATTGATATACTTCTTTTCCAAATAGTTGTAGAATGCATATAGTATTTTGTGCTATTGAGGTTTTTCATATTTCTAGTTAAAGCAATCTCTTATATTCTTGTCTTTTTTCCCCACCCTACAATCCAGATTTGCTCCTGAAGAACAGAGTTTTCTGGATTTTCATTATCCGCCCCTCCCTCCATCCTCCAATGTCTCTTTCTATGTTTATGAAAGCAGTGGAAGAAAAAGATGAATAAATTTATTGTATCAACTCAGTGAGATTTGCCTATACCTGGCAAACTACTCTCTTAAGTACTACTGCATTCATATGTAACATTTTTTATTTTGTGTTGGACTGCCACATTTTTAACAAGGCTTTATATTACGATGTGCACTGTAAACCATAGAGTAGCCTTCCTAACATAGTACTGCTGTAGATATTTAAAATTGTGAGTATAAAAACATGCAGCAATTGGCAGTTATTTCCTTCTTTATGGAAAGCATCATTTGGCACTATATGGAGCACTGATTTTTTTAAAAAATTGTGTATGCTTGCTAATTATTACATTTCTGTTTGTGTTTTTTTCAGCCGTGTATGTTGTATGCCTGCAATCAAAGTCATTTGTAACCTTAAATTTCAGTATATACCAGTATTTAGTTGAATAAGAGCAGAGAAATGTAAAGTTGAAGAAAAAAGAAACTGAGCTGCATAAAGTTAATATACATATCTTTATAACATGTATTTCTAGATTTCAGTGCTAGATTATTAATATTTCTAAATCTGCTTCAACTACAATTGAAGACTTCCAAGCAGAGGAAACCTATGACAAACTTCTCCAATCTGTTATTATCCAAATGTGCTACTACTGAAACTCCCAGAAATCCCCAGGCTGGGCCATATCAATCCATTCATAAGAATAAGATTATACAACCTGGATTACCTAAAACAGATATCTCCAAATAAAGTGATAGGGGAAATTATTTTGTGAAAGTGTTAGGGTTATGGCAGTTCAAAACACAGTTTGCTCTGTGAAGTACCTTAAAACACAGCTATGACATGAAAAGATTTAGCTTTATGGCCATAAATAACCTAATTCTGGACAGTTAGAGTTAAAAATAGGCTTAGTGGGGTTTTTTCATACAATTAGCTTTGTATGATTTTTTAAAAATAAAAATGGGATCACATAGAGAGACATGCTTTTGTAAAACTGTGGTCAATTATTTATTTTTTTTCCAGGGCAAACAGCTTTTACAAGACCCCCAGGTTTTATTCAAGAATTCAAATTCAAGAAAAAGGTTAAAAAACCTCCCTCTCACTGTCTTCCCTCTTAGTTACTATTTTTTTAAAAAGTGTGATCTAATAAAATGATTAATTTTTCATTCAATTTATACTACCAGGAGACTTTAATAGCAGTATATTTATGGACTTTAGCCAATAAAAACTGGTTATTCTGTAAAAGGGTTGGCTGAAGACCAATCTGCCAAATCCTTGGTGGCTACCAAATCAAAGTGCAATGCTATAAATGCCAGCACTGTTTCTATAATATAAGTGCTAAAAGAATCAGTGATAGAATATATTCAGCTAGGATACTACATAGTCACATAATTAATAGGTTGTGTTTACAGTTCCTGGGTTGGCAACACTGACTTCAGCAAAAGTAATTCATGCTGAAGATGAGTGCTAAATCTGAATGTAAATGTGGTTAGCCAGTTTTAGTTGTTCAGTTCACATGAAAACAGGGAAGTGGCACAAAATACAATAATTGCAAATATTTTTATAAGCACACAAAGTGGGCATACCTTTGCAGCATCTTCATTAGAAATTTTATGGGTGAATTATTGTATTCCATGCCCCCAACTGTTTGCATCAAAAGTTCTATGCCCCTTGTTTAGGATCCACTTTGATGTGAGAGAAATGATTATTTCATACAGGTAGTCCTCATTTAGTGACCACAGTTGGGACCAGCAACTCAGTTGTTAAGCAAATCAGTCACTAAGTGAAACCACAACTGTGCTTATGAACTTACTTCAACTTTCCTTTGTTTTACAGACCTGCGAAGGTCATAAATGCAAGGATTGGTCACAAATTACTTTTTCATCACCATTGTAACTGCGAAAGGTCACTGTATGAGTCAGTCACTAAATGAGGACTAGCTGTAATTTTAATGCAGAAGTCTGAAAGCCAGTTGGATCTATTTTACTAGGATACTTAATACTCTCAAAACTAAAATATTTTTTTTCAGACTAATTTTTGAGTTAAAATGGTGTTCTTTGTGTTCTAAGGAAAGAGGTAGTGTTTTGCCAAAACTCTTAAGTTATCCCCATGCCTTTATCTGTCATTTAGTGTATATTAAAATATGTTGAATTGTCATTATTGAGGACTGCTTGATCCATATTTTCATGTTAAAAATACAAATCTGATGATTCCTTAGTCATATCAGATTAATGAACAAATACACTACTTCAGAGAGACAGGTGATAAAGGCAGCAGATGGATTAATATTTTCCTCCTTCTATCACATTAAAAATTCCAGTTGGGTAACAATTTTGATAGGCCTCTAATCAAAGTATTTTGGGGTCCACATGCAATCCTAGAGCCTCAGATTATCCATCCCTAGTGTAGGAAATGGCAAAATTACATGCACCTTCCCCTCTCATGCAGAATTCTGTATCCTATTTAATTAAGTTAAAATTTATTTTAATCAGTCTGATTAAAATCAGATTATAATTCTAAATGAGGCAGGTGATAGTGACATACAACTTCAGATACTGAGACCTTATGTTGTTCCTCATACATTAATTAGCAAACCGTTTACCTAGAAAACTCAGTGTCAAGGAGAAGAATTACATTTTCCTCTCCCGAATATGCTAGTTTCTTATATTGTAAAGGGTCTTTTTTCAGGAAAAGCATTCCATCATACATGCCCCTACCTGGAGAATGACAGAAATGCAACTGAGAGAGAAGGATATGACTTTGGAACAAATAACTCTTAATACAGAGAAATGTTGCAGAACAGAAAATAATGTGAACCATTATTGATACCTCCGTTCTGACAATCCTAAACCCTGGATCATAATTTAAGTTCCAAACAAATGTATAATTCTTATTGGCCTTCAAGACAAATATTTCTGCATGAGAAAATATTTCTCCCGTCAGTTCATCACTGTAAGAATCAGAATTGTCAAATGCCAGTTTTGATTAATAAACGGTGATGATTTTGGTCACTGAATGTAAGCCAGTTACATGTGTATAAAATATGCATAACAGTTGGAGTTACGGAGGTTGTTATTTTGTTGCTTGGTAGCAAATACATTCAGCTGAATATGAAAAGCGAATTCAAAGTTATTAGTGATTCATAAAGGTCAGAAATACCAATAATAATAAAAGATAGTAATAACTAGTTACTATAATGATAGGCTTCATTCCTAATATTTGATCTGAACTTGTCAAATAATCTTAATGTCCTTTCTTTCCTTAATATGTTTAAATATTCTTCTAAGAGATCAGGTTCCATAATAAGCACAATGAATTACTGTATAATTATTTATCTCTCATTCCAATATTTAGGAAAGAAGACTCTTCTATTAAATAAGGAAAGGGCATGGAATGCAGTATAAGTCTGTGATTTTTATTGCTTCTGCCCCCCGGAAACTGGCTTACCATTTTCCCACTACTACTGTTAGCCCTTCAAGGTAGTCCAGACAAGAAGCACAAACCATGAGTATTAACACTACCTTTATTGTAAGGTTACAGTAACAGAACCTTGCAAGTCTGAAAGCACTTCTCCCCTCCCTTGCCTTTACTTTCCATAAAACTAGGGAGGGGCCTTCTGAGATGCTTCCCATGCCCCTTTTCCTTCTGTGGGCTGAGATACCTTTTGCATTACAGTTGTCTAAGCTGCGGCTCTTCCTCCTGTCTCCCAAGTTCATTCCCAGATACCATTACAAACTACTGATCTTTAACAACAAGCTATAGTGTCTGTTACATAATTGAGATGCTTCAGGATTAAGGATGCAATTGTAGTTGAAAGTGTGACTGCTAGATGGGATTAGAGTGGTCGCTTCTCTTAGCTGAAGTCCCCCTTTCCTGTCTGAAAGCTCTATCTTGTGATCTAAGTCTGCAGGAAGAGAAGGAACAAGGAGGGGTGCGAAGGGGGCCAAGGGAGGAGCAAAGCATGGAGCAAAACTCCAGCCAGAATGGAGAAGTGGCCTTAATGCCAACAGAAAGCTGAATCAGGCTGAGAGCAGTCACTATATGGAATCAGACGTACTGGTTTCAACAGGAGTTCCAAAATGAAAAACAGCCCCCCTCAATCCTCCCCCATTCTGTTCCGAGAGAGATTAGGATTGTTCACAGATTCCACCAGCCTACTGTATTCTCCTCTCAGCTGCAACTTGACCATTTCAGCTGGTTTAGGACTTGGCTGCTTATCTGCAACTGCATGATGCTACCTTGCTTTTATATTCCTGATGTCATATGGCTCTCTACATTTTACAGAAATTTCAGGTTTATTTCCAATTTTAATAAGAAGAAAAACTCTTGTATTGGCTGTACTATCTTTAAAATTGGGTAACTTCAATAGAAAAATATATAGTGAATTCTTTGTTATAGCTACCTTTAATTCATAAAATAGTTATCATATGAGTAATCATCTTGCCAACAACTTTCTATCTACTCTAGAAGATAATTAATCTTCAGGAAAACTAACTCAGCTTCTTTGTTCCATATCCACAAAAATTACTCATAAGAGGCAAGTTATAGCTTTGATCTGTTGTTTAAACAGAAATAAATAGAGTAAATTCAGCCAGGACTGCTTTATGGATTTCTTAAGTTCAGCAGCAAGGGACAGCCAAGTTGATTCTGCTTTAAACTATTCATCAGTTTAATAATCTGCTTATAACATTCAGATAGTATATTTTATGAAGGCACTATTTTATGCACAATTGTCTTTGTACGAAATATCTTTGATTAGGTGCTGGCCTTTGCTGGAAGACCTAATGTTGGTTAGAATATATAATACAGGTAGTCCTTAGTTAACAACCACTCATTCAGCAACCGTTCAAAGTTACGATAATACTGAATGAGTGGTAGTTACAACCGGTCCTTGAAGTTCCAGCCATCCCAGCACCCCCATGGTCATGTGATCAAGATCTGGGTGTTTGGCAACAAGTTTGCACTTACGATGGTTGCAGTGTCCTGCGCTTACGTGATCACAATTTGCAACCTTCCCTGCCAGCTTCCTACAAGCAAAGTCAATAAAGAAGCCGGCAGAGAAGGTTTCAAGTTGCTTAGGTACATCTCTGAACCACACCATGCTCACACCACACCTTCCTGGCCACTTGTGTACTGTTCTCGGCCACTTGCACACCCTCGTGCACCCTCACGCACCCAGCATAAGCCACCCCAAGCCTTGCCACATTTGTGCTGTGCCTCTCCAGCCACCTGTGCACCCCCTTGCTCCCTCTCCCACCCAGCAGCCTGCCTGCAAGCCACCCGAGACTTGCAACTTCCTGCTGATTTCCCCACTGACTTTAGTTGTTGGAAGCTGAGGAAGTTGGGAGGAGGTCCTTCATTAAAGACTCATGATCCTTGCTTAACAACAGCAATGGGGCCTGCGGGGATTGCCGTCACTAAGAGATGCAGTCACATGACATTTACAACCACATCTCTTAGCGATGGAGATTCCGATCCCAATTGCCAGTGTAACTCGAGGACTACCCGTACTGCCTTTCAGATAGGACTTATATCTAGTAGCGTGCATAATTTTAATCAAGAATTTATTGTTCATAGGCTTCTGAAAACGTAGAGTTGCAAGTACGTATTTTGATCTAAGGCATAATATCATGAATCCTAAATAATTCCTAGGCAATTAGGAAGATTTTTTTAAAAAACTGATTCAGAAAAACTTCCCTTCTCATTACCAGAAGGAGCAGAGGTAGTAAGACTCTTCTTGTGGATTCCGATAAGGTTTTTCTTGAGCCAATCAATATATCTTCATTGAACATATGTGGAGCTCAACTGTGGTGTATAGTTCAGAAATTATACAAAATTATTGTGGGCATAGTATAGCCACTGCTGCCTATGTTTTGTGTGTGATAGGCAAATAAGACCTATTTCTTGGCATCATTGCTTTGGATGGTGAATCTGTCCACATGTATACTGTGCTCAAAGTAAGCAATAAGCAATTCCCATAATGCAAACTTTCCTTTGCCTTGGTAAATTTCCTGCACAGTTCCTTCTAATGTTAATCAGATGTCAAGGAGCTTTTGATTTTCTAAAGTTTTGTTTTCTGATACAAAATTTAAATCCAAAACACAGTTCTAGCTGGATTTTATACACATTTTCCGTAAATTAAATCTTCTAAATATAATATTACTAATCAGATTTTGGGTAACGCATAGCAATAGTTCCTACCATTTTCTGCTTGCTAGTTTTCTTAGAAAGTATTGGCTGAATGTAAATTCAATTAGACTTTTTGCCTTCACTTCATTATTGCTTTATGGGACTGTGGAGACTCTTATAATAAGCAATTTATATCCATTTAATTCACATAGTTTACTAGCAGTTTGATCTCATTAAAGAAAAACATATTTTGAATATCATTTGAGAAAGACTGTTTTATAAATTGCAAGCTGTAAAGAATGAACAGCATTGTTCTGGTCCTCTAAAATCAATTGAAATGTCATGTTTAGGGCTTAGTTACATTCAGCAAGAGTATTGTTGAATGAAGAAAGAAAAGTAAGTTAGAAGTTATTAAAGGGTTAGGGTTATACTGATAAAGTTCTCAGTTGCATGCCTATAATAGCTCTGCTACAGCGCTGTAGAAGCCCTAATGCAGCTGGTATTCTCCAATCTGGTACTCTTTAAATCTCTGGTATAGTAGTTTAAGGTGTTGGATTAGGACTGGAGATACCCAGGCACAAGGCCACCTTCAGCCATGGAAATTCACTGGGTGACTGACCCATCAATCTTTCTCAACCAAACCTACTTGAAGAGGTACTTTGGGATAAGGTGAAGAGAGATCCAGGAGACCATTAGCTCCTGGAAAAAGCTGAGATGTAAACTAAATAACTACATAAAATCTTTGAACTTTAGCCTCCAGAATTCTTAGGTGTGGCCATTTTGCCTGGAAGTTGGTCCCATCTCTGGTGGATGTCCAGGTTGAGTATGGTTGCTCCTAACTTGTAGATATATCTGGTTATGCAAATAGAATATCAGCAGCAATTCTTTTTATGATATACCAGTCAGAATAAAACACAATTGCTATATCATTACTTATTCTATATGAAGATCAAAGGTAAATATGTCTGCCAAATGGGTTATCAGCTGTTTTTAAAAATTAGAAATTATGTGCTGATAGTTGGATTATTCTCATTTAAGTTGCCAAAATGCAATCTTTGCAGAAGACTTTTTTTTGGAAGTTCCAGGGAAAAGAAGAGGATAGTGGGGAGAGAACCCAGATTAGAATTGAGCATACTTAGTGACCATAGAATGTTGAGAGTTAAAAAAAAAATGCAAAAACAAAATAATGAAAGAGGAGCAGCCACAGTCCAAATGATTGATTGCAGATCTGATCATGAATACAGCTACACAGGCCTTGCTCTCTCCCACCTTACTGATGCAATTGCAACTTGTGTCTCTTCTGCTCATCATTATTCTCCTTTCTCCTTCTGACATCATAGTTTGTTCTTCTGTTAATAATGCAGAGTTGGAACTGTGTTTTGGTTTTTTGGCTTCCAGCTCTGCAATCTTAAAACCAGAACAAGCTAGAAATCCCAATCTTCATATCCTGGTAAGCAACCATGGAGGAAGCTTAAGTGGTTTGCTTGACTAGTCTCAATGGCTAATAGAAGTAATTGAGCTTCTTCACATTAACCCAAAATTCTTTAGAATTCTGACTCTGCACAACATGAGGACACATTTAATGTATTAAAAGCAGATGTTAAAGTAGCTAAACCTCTGAGCAGAATAACTGTATTTGGAAAGCTGAAATGCCCAGTCCTGATCTGTTGTTCTAGATCCAAATATCTACTTGTGTGTGTCTGTTTTAATTATGCCGTTAGTGTAATACTTTATCAGACATGATTAAAGCTTTTAAAGTATACCAGAATTATCATTGAGATTAATTTCTTGGGGTCTTAGATGCACAGTATTTATCTTTAAGTCATCTCTGAGGCAAAAAGAGTCTTCTTTTTACTAAAACATAATTCTGCTACAAGTTAAAACAGGCAACACTTGAGTCAAAAGATCACAAAATCAGTTCATGTAACACAGCATTCACACAATCAAATAATTAACGATTCTGTGTCACAGCTTGATAGGATTATCTGAAACATATACAGGAAGGAACTGTCTGTTTTGAATAGCAGAAGTTCCTTCTGCAAGAATTCCCCTTTTATACTCTTCCTGATTTAATATATGCTTAAATCACTCATCTGTCATGTTTGAGAGATATTTATGAGGCTATAATATTTCTCAAAACACCAACTTCTCTCCCTAATCATTAAAAAAAAAACCCTTCAACATATCTTTTCTGAGATAGATTTACATAGGTAAATGTATACCCCCCATAACTGGAATAGCTGTGTGCTTCTATCTTTAGCAACTTTTCTATCATACTCTGGAGATCTATGAATCAGATAGGGAATTTATGTTTCTTAACACTCCTCATTTTATTATCCTTTCTGGCTCTGCATTTACCAGATACCAAGGTCAAAGGTAGGTGAAGGGATGTAGGATGCTTTCTACAAAGCTAACTGTTAGTTTGGTCTTTTCAGAATCCTTTTCATTTCATTTCAAAGAAAATGCTTTTCTTGGAGATTTTCTACATCTGATTCATCAGTATTTCTCATCCAAATTAAATTGTGCAGGTTGTTTTGTCCTCCATCACAAAAATTTACTGCTCCTTGGTTTCATCTGTTTCTAAAGGTATATCTTTTAGCATCCATAATCTGGGCTGGCTGCATAGTTTTCCCACTTTAGAGTAGTATAATTCATATTTGATAAATATACCAGTATAATTCTATCCTATTTGAAAGTTTGCATTTTGCTTTAAGTTGCTATGTATATCTCTGCAGTACCTGGATTTAAACCCAATAATACGATTCAGCTTGCTGCACTGAAAAGCTGCAGAAATCTGATGGTAAATGTGAACAGTTAGTCAAGCTATGTTCTAAATTAGAGATAAACATTAATGTTTTCATGCTTTGAGCACTAAAATCCATCACTGGAAATCAGACTTGTGTGCTTTATTATCTGCAGAGATTACATTTGGTTTGTGGGAGATATTATGTTTTATTAACCTAAAGTTTAAAAAAAAAACTAATAAAGATAGAATGGATCAATAGTGCAGTCTGTTATCATTAAATACACACACTGTACATATTTTATGTTTAGCTAAGCAAAAACTTCTAGTTAGTTGTCAGTTATTACAAATCAACCTGACAATAGTGCACATAGTCAATAAATCACAAAAACCAATAGTATTTTTTAAGCTGCTCAAATTGAATATGATAGTTCATCTAAGCAGAAGGACTATCAATTTTAAATGCCTAGCAAACACGTATATTGGGTTGGGAACTGGATACAAGCAAACATTAATTTCCATTCATAAAAATTCAGTCCTGTGCATTTAATATTACCTGGGAATTGGGTATATTTAGGATTGATTATATTAAGGATTGACTTTCATAATTATAGGAAATCAGGAAATCTAGTAGAACCAATTTATGTTGTAGATTACCTGGGTACTGTGGTAATTCAGAAGAAGAATATATTATTTTTGCATTTTAAGCCTACCAATGGAACCTTTTACAGAACACACTAAGATGTTTCATGACTGCACCATACAGTCACTGATACAAACTGTCAGCCACTGCTTTTGTTTGATATTGCTATTCGTTTAAAATGGAATTGATAATAGCCAGTTTGAGAATTACCTATAATCTCACCCTGAGATCTGCAGCAGTTGCTGAATTGCATTGTCCTGGACTCTAGTTTCTAAAAAATGAATATCATTGTTACCAAGGCTATATATACAGTTTTTGTCTGATATCTGATGTTGGTAAAAGCTATTAAATTACTGAATAATGCCATTGTACCCAATCCTGGTTACATAGCCTAATTCATTCTTCAGGGTTGAAATTATTTTTGTTATTAAAACCCTGAAAGAACAGGAAAACAAAGGGAAAAGTTAGAACAAATGCTATTGGTACTCTTAAAATTGAACCAGAAAACAGAATGCCTCTGTTACTCAATTAGTTAAGAACTTTCAGTATTCCTCCTATTTTCCTCTTCTACTTTCACATTGCTCTTGTGCATATATATATTTAAAAATATCTAAAGAACTTGATGCAATAGAGAATAGTTACATGATATAAACTACCACGGGTCAATTTTGCTGGGAGCAGGTGATATATAAATGTGTTAAATAAATTGCTCCCATTGGGTCATCTATTTTGATAAGCAAGATAGTGAATTTAATGAATTAGATCTCTGTAACTGGCACAAGCTGTCAGTAATAGATTTTGTGTTACTATATATAATGGGATCAGATTATTCTGAGCAAGTGCAGTCTGTAATAGGAATTCAGAGTGGTGGTCTGCTTCCAGTAATTCATCAGTCACACTGTGAAAAGAGGCTACTTCTGAATGATAACCAGCATGCTTTTTGAAACCATCTGTTTGTGAGTGGTCACACACACTCTAGGGATGCTGAAATTTTATCATGCCAGTACATTATATCTATTACTAAGGGTTTATCCTCAGAAAGTGGGTCTGAATCCTTTATCTGTTGGAGAAATATAAATGCTAATGTGTACCTTCACATCATTTTCTGCTGTTTGTATCTCCTTTACAATTTTTACATTCTCTGCAGAATTTTGAAAAGAAATTAGGTAAGAGGATGTCAGTAACTCTAGGGATATATTCTCAGTAGGTGGGTCCAAGTTTCAAGCTTGAGACAAATCAGCTTCACTCAGAATGTTCCAGTGAAACATTTCAAATTGCACATGCGAGTTACATTTCAGTAGAACAAAACTGAACCCATTTTGAATGTCCTGCTATAGGAACAATGGAAATTCATTCTGATCCTTCATAAGCTAAAACAAAGAGTTATCCATAGTGTATCTAAATAAGTTTGCTTGTGGGGTTTGTTTGTTTGTTTGTTTTTACTTTGTGTTATTTGAAATAATTGTGGATTGATTTCAAACTGTACTAAATACTCTTAGTTGAAAAAATGGCATTTGGCAGCCTTCTTGATGATGCAGTTTAAATGTGTCAACTTAAGATTGACAAAATCAATCTTAAATTCAAAGCTGATGTTTTAATTTGATGACCCAATTTTCTGTTAAATGTTTATAATACTAAATAGAATAGCTTCAGATTCAAAAATTCTGAATCATGTTGGTATTTAGTAGAATTTCTGCTAAATTCTGCTTCTTCAATCATACAGAACACCTCTGTTTCTCCACCACCACCCCAACACAAAGAGAAACAGAGAAAGAGAGAGAAATATATACATTTAACTTGGATCGTTTAACAGGTGGGCAAGTTGGTAGTGATATCTTCTATAGTATCTGTTTTTATTACTTTTAGTGCAGTTGAAAATGTCTTGACTATCTTAGAATATTTGCCATTTTTTAATAATGTAATACATTTTTGCTATATTAATAGTTCATGGATGCTGCATCAGTCCTACACATGCATATTCAGAACAGAAATTCACTGTTCTGGATTTCCAGCATATACTAGATTCTATATTTGCAACATATACTAGAACTTTTATGTCTTCTTCATAAAGAAATTTCAGCAGGAATAGCTTCTCCCATCATATTGCTTTAGAGGTAGAAGAAGCTGTGTTTATGGGAATTGCTCTTTCTGTTCTAGCTACTGAATGCATTTTGTTTTGATGAATCAGCTAACAAAAACATATTTGAGCTGAATTCTCATGCCTCAACTTCAACACATTTTACTTACCTACTGTAGTCGCTATAGGTATTTTCAGTTCATGTTGGTCACCAGGAAGCAAACGCCTTATATGTACTGGATAGCATAATTGTACTATCAAGAAAAGGCAGTGTTAACTGAAATTGTCTGCTGTCATAATGCTGCTGCACGTTGGGTGTCCAGCATAAATATGGAGATAAAAGAGAAGAATGAAAAAAAGCTGGGTTGGTGCTATTCAAGGATGTTTATGTATTGTGTACCTATGCTCAAAAGTCTTCTGTATTGGAAGACTACAAGCAGCAGTAAGCAAACATTTTCATTTTCATTTTCCATCATATTTATATATTGATAGAATATGGTTAGGGAGAAGAAATTTTAAGTCCCCATAACCTATAAAAATGGTCCATATAATTAGCACTCAAAAGAGTTGGTGGGATGCGAGATAAAGAAGGGACACTGTCCCTTGCTTCCCATCTACAAGGCTAATATAAAGTCTTGCAATGTCAATTCAGGTTGCAGAATTAGTTCATAGTACACAGAATCTCAGTTGCTTGTTTTCGCATCCTTTGGTCAGTAAGAATTTATTTTATCATCAACTAAGAATTACAATTATGATTTTCTTATAGCAGCTGTTAATATGCTTCATAGAGTTTTAATTGCTTTGTTGGTACTGCAACAACTCTTACAAGTTGGATTAATCTGCAGCTGTAATTATAAATCATGCTTACGGTATATAGTCCTGGATAAGCCAAGAATTTTAGGTGCCAAAATGCACCCAAAAAATTGGGTTCGGCTTATCTTCAAGTATATATGGGAATACTTTTTTAAAGTACCCATATTTCCCATATATACTTCTAGATAAGCCCATCCATGGATAAGCCAACCTCAACAAGCTCTATTTTTTAACCAAAATACCATGAAAAATGTGGTTCAGCTTATCCGTGCGTGGCGCATTTTTCATGGTATTTTGGTTAAAAAATTGAAGGCTGATTTATCCGTGGATGGGCTTATACGCAAGTATACATGGTAATTTTCACTGAGGAAAATGCAGTAGAAAGCTGCACTGCTGCTAGCATAGCAGAACTAATGTTTGATCCATAGCACCTTCCATTTTAAATAAATTGTTCCGGTCCAAAAGTTGGAATGTTAATAACAGCTGAACCTGAAGTAACTGATGTGAAATGTTATGTGGAAGCATAAGGTTGTTATACCTAGCTCAGGGCATCACTCTGTTCTGCATTCCATGTCGCTGTCCATATCCCATTGTCTACAGTAAAGCTTCAGTTGTACTATAAGGAATCTGGATTTCCACCTCTGTTTCAGGTGCTGGGTAATTCAGCAAGAAACAAAAACCTAGGGTACTTTGGATGTGAGCTATCCCCCTTGTTGGTTTTTCAGACCTCCAGAAACATAAGTAAGAATCTGAGCCAATCATGAACCTTCAGCTCTGTCATTTCTTGTTTAATCTTTTAATGTTTTTACTTTTTTTTCTTTCTGCAAATGTGAATTTCATCTCAGGTATGCACAGGATATTTATTTTTCATATTTGAGCGCAGAACAAGCCAAGTGTGTGATAGCACTCATCTCTCCCTCTGCCCCTCCCCCTTCATGATTTTTGCCTGAAATAGCCTTGGCATTTAAAATCAGACCTAATATCTGCTTCTTTATTAAGTATGTGCTGTGGAAATTATGCTAATTAAGCTAAACTGTAATTATAGACTAGAAAGATTATTTCACAGTCAGAATTGAATTGTTGTAGATAAATGTGCATTAACTTAATCATGTGCAGATAATTAGTTTTTCTATTTACTGAGGGAGGGTAAAAAAAGATGTAATCAGTTACACAAAGCTTGCTCACTCAACTGAACGCATATCTATTGGGATTCCAATAATGAGCATTTTCCTGACATCTGTCTCCCTTTTTTTCTCTTGTAATTAAAATGGTCAGTAGTGACTAATTAACCCATTTAACTTTATTTCCATTTATGACATTTCTTGTACAACAGAGTTAAATCCATTCCACATGCAGGGCATATTTGCAATCCTATTTCTACTTTGAGATAGATAAAAGTATTATTTCAGGTAAAAGGCTGAAATGTACAGTATTGCCAGTGCATGTACATTTCTCTTATATTGTATTGAGGAAAAAAAAGTTATGAATATTTCAGTCTTCCTTGTGTAGAATATAACTAGAACTTTTCTTTATTTTGTATTTCATACCTCATTAATGCCATTATGTCAGAATTTTGAGTTTAATGTATTTTCAAGGGAAGAGAAGGAAAGAAGGCATCCTGCGTGTTGTCAGTACACCACATGTATCTCTGAGTGGGTGGGATGCAAGAAGATCTTAATTTACCAAGTAGTCTCTAGATGAGAAATCCTAGCTTGCATAGAATAGTGTGAGCACACTTTGGATAAAACTAGCCTTGGCTGTTGTTGTGGAAACAAACCAAAATGAGCAAAAAATTATATGTAGTGTCTTTATTGTTTGCAGGAAAACATGCAGGTGGCGTGGGTGTAAATAAGGTTGGGTATCTAGTCTCCATGTTGTCCATATTACTGAAAAATGTTATATGAAAGCCTTGATTGACCAAACCCATGTTGAGTATCATTGGTTTGTATCTGTGATGATACTGATGATAACCATGGCGTATGGAAAAGTGTGACTTGAAATGGAAGAGAAATAATTGTAATGAGTATGACAATGAAATGAAATAAACTAATGAAAACTCTGAAACTAAGAGAAAGAGAATGTTGTAATAGAGCTGAATGTAGGTGGTTCTAATCTTAATGAAATTGAGTTAGTGAATACAGGCAGGGAAGTGAAGCTGTAGGTTTAATTATCAATGCAAAAGGTAAAATGTATGTTAAACAGTAAGAATGGTGTCTACCAGGTTGCTGGGGGTATGCATGAAAGTAGGAATCCATAGGTTGGTGATAGTTTTATTTACACTCCAATGAACCAGATATGACTTTGGGGGAAAATTGTGCAACTTCTGGAACAAATGCAACCCAGCAATAAAAATACCTCCTTAGGTGACATGAACAATGAGTATGAATGAGATGAGAGAGAACAGAAAGAGTAATTGGACCTTTTGGAGACCCAAGAATGATTGAGAAAAGTGACTTTTTAGTGAATATCTGATTATTAAAAGATCTGTTTATTTTGAATTTGCAGTTCAGACAAAAGTCTACAAGTCTTCTGCTGAAGGAATTAATAGAAGTATGTTAGATTTGATCATGTGGAAAGATTGGAAGAACTGGTGAAAAATCCAAGGGTGATGAGAAATTCTGGATGTGGGATAGACCATTTTTTGGTACAATCAAGTGTGGTCTTGGGAAAAATGAATATGGAAGTAAAGGAAAGATGTGAAGCAAAACTGGACTGAAAGTAGAACAACTGCAGGAAGAGAAAATATAAGTCTTATATGAACAAGTATTAGATTATTCTCCGAAATCGTTTGTTACCTACAGAAATGTTGATTTATCTGTATGGACATCATGTGTTTGATGACTTTGTTTATGAAGTAAAAGAAACAAGTAGCAAACTTCAGCATTCTGTGTTCACTCAAACTCCCTTTTTATATCAGTAAGATCTAAATGAAGCCTTCATAATATTCAGTGCAAAGATGCAAAAATTTAGAAAATCCAAAACGGAGCAAATACTTTCTCTTGCTTTTAATTTTTATTTAACATTCTTAACACATACAATTAACAAAACAATCTTTAAACTTAAAGGGAAAAAAATTAACCAAAAGAAAAGAAACAGCACCGACCAAATTAAGAATAAAAATTAAAAAAGAAAAGAAAAATAAAATCTACCTTCTATTTTATACTTACCAATAGTCACTGGTTTACTAATAAATACACTACTATAATATAATCAGTCATGGAAAAAAATCTATGTGGTCGCTAGGAGTCAAAAAAAACTTGATAGCACATAATCAATATAATCAGTACAAAATATTATTGTAAAATATCACAAAATCTCTGCCATGGTAACACATACAGCTGCATCCTTTGATTAATAAAAATATTGCCTTTTCCAAAACAGATAGATCACACATTTCCACAACCATTCCTTAACATCTGGAATAATATCACATTTCCAATTTCTCAATATGATTCTTTTAGCCACACCCTTAACATCTGGAATAATATCACATTTCCAATTTCTTAATATGATTCTTAACATCTGGAATAATATCACATTTCCAATTTCTCAATATGATTCTTTTAGCCACACCCCACACCCCCATGCTCAATATAACTATAATTCCTGATAAACAGTCAGATTCCAAAGCTTTGGTATAGAGTTCAACATTACATTAACATCTTTAACATGTAAATATTTTACCCTAAATCTGCTTATATATATATTAATATACTATCCCCAAAAGATATCAGATGATCACATGGTCATATCATATGGATCAGTGAACCCTCAATTTTTTTAGACCTCCAACATAGAAAATCTGAGGTCTGTCCTTTCGAATACATTTTTTGGGGAGTCCAGCATACCCTAAATACAGTTTTTCTTAACGAATCAATCTGAGATCTGTTGATACCATTTAACATTTTTAAAGATACGAATCCATTGATGGGGCATCATTGGAAATTCCAGTGTTAACCCATATTTGAAATATCCCAGAAATGTCCACTTTAAAAATATTCTTGAGCTTTTGATAGCGGTGTGTTGTAGGTTTTGATTCTGTCATGGTTTCAATGAATTACAAAAGCATCTCAGGGGCCTTTGAGGTGGCCAAAGCGTCTGCCCAGGGGGCAGATGTTTTCTCACAGATTTTTATTACAGGCAAGAGTTGGAATTAAAGCTAAGTTAATTTCAAATTCTGCTGTGTGGTTTCTCCTTGAAGATTAGTGCAAGACAATTGAGGTTACAAAGTTATTACATTTCTGTTTACCTCTTTACTGTTGCTTGTATTTTAGCATTTGAGTGATTGAGTCATAGAACTTTGCTTCCAGTGAATCCACTATATAGCTAGCAGTAATATGATAATGTTAAAGGGACTGCACGCATCTTGGAAACTAAGTGAAAACAGTAGGGAAGAGCAATTATCTCAATCTGTGTTCAGTTGGTCTTCCATATGAAGGTCACATGTAACTTTACTGCTCTTCCAGATTTCAAGCTGATACTCACCGCACATTTGTCTTCTACATTTTATTCCTGCACCTTTTCTCATAAACCTCTAACAGAGTAAGTAAGAAGGTGAGAGTGACCATTATTTTACACTAAATTCGGACTTAATGGTATAGCAATTACTGAAGGGCCATATTTCATGGCTGTTTAATGTACCTTTGTGAAGACAAATGATCAGGAGAGCACTTTAACAATGTACATGATAGCTGTATTGCCCACAACAATTACACCTGCATTTGGAATGAGTGGAGTGTAGCAAAATAAGAAAGGAGGGATTTAACACACAAACACTTTGTTTCTGACAAGGGAGACATGAGCTTCATGTTTCTGAGTTCATTTTTAAATAAATGTTTTTTAATTAGTTGTGGTTTTTAAATATTTCTGTTGTCCAGTAAGATTATGTGTCATCATAATCAGAGCTACCCTGTTCTGTATTGTATTCTGTGATAATATGGAATGGCACCATTCAACCCCTACATTTATTTCCTTCAACAGGAAAATAATCACTACAGTGCTAGGTTGCAAACAGACACGTTTTATACATCAAGTTTACACCATAGACCTAAATTGGGAGTAGGCATACTTTGAAAGAAATTGCCTTATTTTGTTATTGGTTGACTTAAGCCCTCCCTCCTTAGGAAATTGTTTAATGAGGATTTTCAAATTTTGAGACACTGACTGGTTCAATTAATCATGTTTGCTTCCTATTTCTGTCTAGGGAGGAATTTGCTAGTTCTGTAAAGAGAACCCAATTTATCCATCTCTTCTTTTTTTCCTCCTCCACCTCCAAGTAATTTGTGTAGGAGATGTGCTATCAAATATATCTCCTTTTCTTTCCATCTTTAAATTCAGGGAGCTGGAATGGAATAGAAGCTGATTTCGAGTGATTTTTGAAATTCTCTTGTATACACTATCATGGGAGGTGATCTCATAAAGGTTCAGCAAAGTGTTACCTGATTAGTACTTGGATGGGAGACCACTGGGTATCTCAGGATTGTAAACTAAACCAGAAACCAAAAAAAAAAAAAAAAAAAGGCAGTGACAAACCCCTTGCTGCCAAGAAAACAATACAGATGTGTCCATGTAGTTACTAGCAGTTAAGCTCAACTCAAGTGTATCTATGTATGTGTATGTATATGTGTGCGTGCATAATAGTCAAAAAGAAAGTAAACAGTAGAAGTGTCCTGACATGCAATAATAATTTCTGTCATCAGTGGTTGCTTTTAATAGCAGTAGTCTCCAGTTTTTATTACAGCCCCTTTCTCCCTTACTACTTTATAAATGTTCTTTTCCCCCACATTTTATTTTACTTGAAGTTAAGAATTACTGACGCGTTAACCATCTCAACTGATAATGTAGCGATGCTCTCAGCAACATACCACAAGATAACATGAGGCAATTAGAGCTAATCTTTTCAAACATGTTATGATTTGAAAAAGATCATTCTGAATAATACTGCTTATGGGACTTTTGTTATTCTATTTAAGCATTTTAAATTTGCTGTTCAATGTTTTTTTTTTTAGTATATTGTGAATTTGATGTTTTTATGTCTTTCTTTTTCATTTTGGGGTACCATCTTAGTAGTTACCAGAAACATGGCGTGTTATGAGCAATTCATAACCCAGGCAACAATATATCCATTGTCAACTATTTTAGACCAACACATCTAGCTGGGTCTCAGATTTTCCACAATTGGTAATGCATATTTTACACAAAGGAAAACAAAGAATCTTACATTAGT
Organism: Liasis olivaceus; assembly: GCA_030867105.1. Lineage (NCBI taxonomy): Eukaryota > Metazoa > Chordata > Lepidosauria > Squamata > Pythonidae > Liasis > Liasis olivaceus. The sequence continues at coordinate 84,916,245 of CM061350.1, forward strand.
TCATTGGACCTGCTAATAGCAAAACAGGAGGATAATGAATCTTCATACTGTAATATTATAGTAAATAAAAATATATAATATAACAGGACCAAAATCATAAAACTAAAATTTTCCAGTATATTGGTGGAGATGAGGCTCTTGATCTAGAAGGCCACTGGTTATACAACGACCTCAGGGTGGGATATGCATCCAGTGCTGCAAAGTTTCATCATGTTCATCCCTCCCTTCCTGTTTCTTCCTCATCATATTTTATGAGGATTAAGCTGAAATCCTGCAAAGATATGGGATGAAGCATGCATTATGCTAACTGTTACAAGATATGTGGTTCTTTTCTTCCTGTGTTACACTTTTGAGCCCCATCCTAAATTATCAATTTCCCAAGGTTGACAAGGCAAAGATGCTCCAATAGAAAAAGGATAGAGTAAAATTTCTTCTCATTCAATGTAATCTTCAGGTATGTTGGATGGCAATTTCTTTCATTGGCAGTCAGCTTAAGTGATGGGATGTAAAACATAACTCACCTGGGGGTCACTAGGTTGGCAATATTGCTTTCAAAAGATGTTTCAAAAATGATTCAGTACAGGTAGTCCTCGCATAACAACCACAATAGGCACCGGAAAATTCATTGTTAAGTGGGGCGGTGGTTAAGCGAGGCATCACGTGACTGCACCCAATTTTACATTTCTTGTGGCAGTTGTTAAGCAAATCACCGCAGTCGTTCAGTGGATCACACAGTCATTAAGCGAATCACACGTTTCCTCATTGATTTTGCTTCCGGAAGCTGGCTGGGAAGGTCACAAATGGTGATTACATGACCGTGGGGGCATTGCGATGGTCATAAGTGCAAGGACCAGTCATAAGTAGCTTTTTAGCACCGTCGTAACTTCAAACAGTCACTAAAAGAATGGTTGTTAAGCGAGGACTACCTGTAGTGCTTTGGACATGCTATTCATTAATACAGCCCATCTTTTTGTGGCTTTTGTGTGAACTTGAAAAAAAGATACAACTTACTTAAGAGCTGACTTTAATGCACTGGTTCCTAAATAGCTGTATTTTTTTAAGGCTCTCCCGGATGCCTGAAAAACCACAGCTGCTTGCATTAAAAGCAAAGAGGTATTGTGCTTGCCCAAGGTCCAAAGCATTTCTGCAGAATCGTGTTCAAAGCATGCACAACCCTAGCAAATAGTCAGTGGGCAAGGATTGCTCAGGATTTTTGGGGGGGGGTTGTAATATCTGGCTCTCATAGAATGGATATTGGTTTCTAAGGAGCTGCTCTGTAATTGATACTAAAATGATTTCTTAGGAGAGTATTATATTTTAAAAATTCAATTGCAATATGTTTTGCCATCTACTTTTGCATGTAACAGAAATTAAAATTTACTTCATGTGTTGCTAATAGATCATAGCCACTTTCTTTGCATGATCAGGTGCAAAGTGCATTCATTAAAAAATGGTAGTAGCACAACAAGACTGCTTAACAAGACTACTTACGTTTCATTAAGGTTTTGTGGCCTCAAACTATATCATGGCTGTCTTCTAGTGAAGCAAATTAAAAGGACTGAACGATAGATTCCAAACATTGATCCAACTCTGTGAGATATTAAGCCTGGTTTCATTTTCCACTGGGAATTAAATGGCCCACACTTTGCAGGCTTTTCATCTGAAATTAGATTTTTAAAAATGCTATGAAAACAAATGCTGATTTAAGCTGTTAATTATTATACTACTCTTCCTTACTCTGTGCTAATTGCTTTCCATCTGATTTGATTAATTGCCTTTTCTTGATTTGTGGTTTGCACTATGAGAGTTAAAAAGCTAACCTTGTCAATTTAGGCTTTGAAAAATTCTTGACGCAAATTGTTTGTAAATAAATAAGCATAAATATTTCATGGATCCAAAACAAGCAAAAAAGCCTATTATTGTCCAATTCACTGCCTTAGCTATACACACGTACAGTATCCTCTTCCTGGGACGTGAATCATCAAGCTTTGTTAAATATTGTAGAATCTTCATGTTTAGAGACAATATATCTTTGTACATCATAAGCCAGAGGGTAAAATGGAATAGTTGCTATCTTTACTCTTTATTTTTGGCCTTTCAAAAACATCTGGTTGGCCATGACTGGAAACAGTGCTACATTAAATGGATTTCATTGCCTCATTCGGCAATGAAACAAATTGATGAAAAATAGTGAAAAATGAACCCCAGTGGCACTGTAATCACAATCACAACATCAGCCTCAAAACATTGTTTTTCCTTTTAAATTACTGGTGCCATTGTTTAGGAAATGGTTCCTACGGAAATGTTGTTGCACAATGCTGCTGCAAGAAAATAGTTCCTAAACAGAAATGGTTAGAAATGCCTGAGTTTCTGTACTCTTAACTGCTTGATTAGATGTGAACATCCTGCTGTAATAACATAAACTATGGCTAGCAATTAATATACTTATTCTTGGAAATTTGCTATAACTAAGGGATGTTTGTGATACTGCCCAGAGTCTCATGATAAAGCAGTGCAAATGGTGAGGCATATAACAATGGCTGTATTCTCCACTCAGCATGCATATGTTTGTTTGCAACATCTTTTTTCCAAACAGGAAGCAGCGCAGACCTGTGCAAATGAAGACAAATGGTCTTCTGCAGCACAACAAGCAATAAATAATGGCTAATTTTTATGATGGAGGGGAGAGAGCTTATATGCTTTATTGATGTTTAATCTTTCTTTTGAATATCTTACACTACCTTGCCAAAATCTAAATAGGCATGTGGCACGTTTGCTAGGCTAATCACACTCAGATTTAGTTGCAAATTTTCACATTAATCATTTCAGTACTCTAGAATTACATTCTCAGTCTCTGCTGGTACTCAGATTACCAATCAATTTCCTTTTGGTAGGCATGCCATGTAGGTTAAAACTAACATATTGTTGACAAGCTGACACAAGCTAGCCACATGGTGGGGCTAGCTAAACCATGGTTTGCTGAATAAGCCAAGTTGTTTGGGTTCACATGTGACCATGGTATACAAATCACAAAGGTTAGTTCATACCAGATGCATAATGTAGTAACCCAACTTGTGTCTTGGTGTAGAAACTAACTGTAAAAATTCACAGAATATAACATATTAAGAATGTTTTAAGGGTTCTTCAAATCAGCACTAAGCCAAATATTAGGATTTTGGCATTCCTTGAGGGAAAAGGGTTCCTGTGGAAGCCTGAAAAAAGACATGGCTGTTTTAAAGAGGTGTTGCATTATTGCTATCATGCATTCCAAAGTATATCTTTCAAATCTTTTTGAAGCATGTGCTGCCCTGCTAAACAAGTCCAATTCCCCTTTTATGCCTTGATAAGATTTAGTGTCCAGTTACCCAATCATCCTCATTGCTTTTCAGTACACCTATTCAGGTTTCTTTGAAGATTTTGTAAAATACAGTGCCAGTAACTGGATCTAATCCTTAAATATTCCTTTGGTGTAGAGACAAACTGTAAAGGTTCACAGAATATAACATATTAAGAATTAGCACATTTTAAGTCATGAAAAAGTGGGATCTGGCCAATGCAAAATCCAATGGTATTATACAGGACCAGCTTCTTTTCAAAATCTGTTTCACCCTTTTAACTTACCTTCACTTGGTCACTTTGGTGCTGGGAGTCTTTTCACATATTACCAAAGCAGATATTCCCCATCCTAAAGCTATGTATTAGATTTCTTTAACTCAGTGTTCTTTTGCTAATAGGGAGGCTGGATTTTTATTTATTATTTTTTACTTTCTCTTTGACAAACTGAAGCTAGTATAGATAAAAGGAGTATGAATAAAATAAAAATAAAGTCCGGTCCAAAGAAACACCAACATAATAGCAATAGCATTAGAAAACATTTGGCCCCCAGTTTGGCCTCCCTTCAGCAGCTTTCACCCATAGGATCTGACCCAGAGAAAATCTGTGTAGCCAGCTGCCCCTCCATCCAGATCTGCCTCCAAAGTACCAATTGCCCAGCCTCTGTTGTCTTGGATGGCCCACAAACGGAAGTGGCCAAGGATATGATATTGCTGAGAATGGAAGAACCACAACGCATTCTTTTTCAAGTCAAAATATGCATCTTGTTGTAAATCAGTTCTGCAAGGTTTATAGATGTTCCAGTATGTAAAACCAAGAAATCTATTTGATTTTCATGAAAACCAAAAGGAATTTATATGATTTTACGTTTCTGAAATAGTGTGGACTAGATGCCCATATTGCCTACAAACCTTTATTAATTGCAAATGCAACTTGGCATATTAAGTTTGTTCTCCACGGCAGGGTGCTAGTATTATTTTATCTTTTAAAACACACTTTTTGTATAAACGAATTAATCCACTATTGAAATCCAAATATTGCACAACTAGAACAATTGTTACCTATAACATACAGGTGCTATTTTTACTTGCTTTCAACAGATGCTGTTGAGAATGTAATAGATTTATCCCAGTTATTACTAATTTAAAATTAATGCACAGTCTGATCACTGTTGTCAACCAATCTTGCAAAGCAGGTATGTTCTTTCAAGTAACTGGTTTATAGATATTTGTTGTGCACTTATTTCCATGTGCAGACAGAGTCAGTGTTCTAAACAGTAAATTGGTAAAATTGGCAATCTCTAGCATATTAGTGGGAAAATATTATCTGCATATTTCTGTAGTTAATGGTCCTTCAGAAGAGTATCCATTTTAGGATTTTAATGCAACTTGGGGGACTCTGTTTGAAATTTTTCATATTAAGGGGGAAAAAATCTCAGAGCCTGCAACAAAAAATGAAAAGGAACTGTTATTCAAAGATTTGCTCTAATTTTGAGCAAAACAATAGTAATGCAAGGAGGGGGAAATCCCAAAATCATTCTGTAAAGTCAACCATGTCTTTTATAAATGTACATTAGGTTTTAAATATTTGAAATGTGCATTGTTGTATATGGCCATGCAAAATGGAAAAGGATATAAATGTAGATCATGCTAGAGTGCATTATTAATTAATATGATGCAGTTCTAGAACGTATGAAGGAAAGCCCAAAAAACTGCAAAAATAAATTTTCAGTGAGCCTAATTCAACAAAGCCTTGTATTCGGAATTTAAGATAATAGATATTGCTAGACCAATAGGGATGGTCTGCCAAATGCCTGCTTCCCCAAAGTTCCTCCTAGGGGCCAAGAATCCTCAAAAGACTCTTGGAACTGCTTCTGTCAGATTTTTTTTCTTTATCACTTTTTCTCACTGTAGCTTCTCCATACAGTGACTGAAATGATGTACAGTGCTAAGCTGTATATGGCTCAGATTCTAGTTAAAAAGGTATAACACATCCTGAGTCTGTAATCAAAGCTTATTGCAGGTTAGTTTATCTTAAACACAAGTCAGCATTTTTTTCCAAGCCTGATAAGAGGTGCAGAAAAATAATATGAGGCACAGGAATGACTACTAACAGAATAATGTCTCCATAAGTGCTTCCAATATGCCACTTCTGCTTCTCGATCTCTGTGGAGATGCGTGGATGAATCAAAGATTAGCCTTCTCTCACCCTGCACTTGAGAGCTCCAATCCATATTGGATTACCATGTTTTTATGCTGTTGTCTAAAATAAGAACAAGGAGAAAAATATTTATTACTACAAATAGAAATACATGCCACTGAATTCAGCATAGCACAACACAGCACAGAACAGAACAGAACTCCATTTGAATAAGCAGTATTCCATTCATTCAGAAAAAAAAATCATCTGCATTTTTGGATTCTTATAAAAATTCCTGATTTAACCATTTATTAATCCTTGCAAAACTATTCCTGTTGTCAGCATTCTTTTGTCCCTCAAGGGGTCTATAAATGGTTACTAAATGAAAAGATTTGCTTCCACTTTTTAAAAATTAATCTTTATAAATATTACCATAACATTAATCTCAGATTACATTACATCTTTATTTTTATTAATTGAGAACATCAGTGAGAACAGGAGGGAATATAAAATAAAAGGATATGTCTTTCTTCTGCCCTACATCAAATTTAAATTCTATAAATTCTAGGTCACACAATAAAAGGTTAAAAATATAATATATGTTCAGTGTTAACTATGAATTGTTGACATTGTATACTATAAAAATAACTAATTTCTTCTAAACCTCTTGTTTCTATAGCTCATGAAATATTCTGGAATGTAATCTTAAAATACAATAAAACCATTTTTGTGGTTGGTCACATTAATTCTGAGTCAATTTAATTTTTAATTTAATTGTCTAGCCCATTTAGAATTTTGAGAGCATGTTGTAGGAATCCTACAGAATGGTTACCATGGGATGGTTCATAAAATTATTAGCATGGTGAACATGGCTAGTCACGAAACACATGTTTATCCAAAGCCTGTTAGATGGATTGCTGTCTCCCATGATGATCTCAACATTCCAGCTTACTTTTCCTCTTTTCTACTGGGCAGATGAGCACAGTTTTAAACAAAATACTGAACTATGGGCAACTGCCATTTTTTGTACATAAAATGTCAATATGCCATTGCTTTTTTTAAGGATTAAAAATATTACAGAAAAAAAAAATCCCTAGTGCATCCTTATAGAAAAGGCAGCTGAATACCGGCTCAGAATATTGGCAACTGCTCCATTCTAAGCTCCCTTCCTTCTAGGCACGTGATCTGGGCGATATGCACATATTCACACAAACATACACAGATACAACGTGAGAGGAGAATAGAAACATCCACAGAGATGCAACATGTTACTTTGTTATATGGAAGAAAATACAGATTCCTCCTACACATCTTTTTTGGTAAGAAGACTCTCTATTAACGAACATCTCTTCAAGAATTGTTCCAAAGCTAAAATATCATCGACAAACAGTAACATGTAAAAGTAACAAAGCAAAATATACAGATTCCTTTGAAATAAAAAGGAATATCACAAAACTGGCTACATAGGTGCACCAGTGTACCACACATGGAGGGATCTAACCAGATGAAGAACAGCTGGATTGATTGGGAGTAATTAAGCCATAATTCTAGTCACACATAATAAGAAACCTCCTGATTCCTGTACACAGGGAGGGGCTGTGTATACTTGTGCATTGTACATATCCTGGTTCAGTGACCAAGGATCTTTAGTTTAGCATGATGTACAAATGCAGACAATAATTACAAGAGAGTTAAACTTACACCATCAACCTAGCAAGAAAATTCACCTCATAGGAATGTGACTTGTATCCACCAAGAGACAGGAGAGAGAGAGAGAAAGAAATGAGATTCTTCATTTTTTAGAAGTATTGGGCTGTTTAGCACAAAACATATATGGCAGTCACCAGGAGTCTAGACTGATCTGAAGGCAGAAAAAAGAAATTTATTTATAAAAGCAAATATGCTGGTTACCTTTATACATTCTGTGCATGCATATGTATATATATATATACGTGTGTGTGTGCGCGCGTGCACATACAATATTGATGATTTTGCTGGAATGCTAAAAGAAGCCATGGAGGGGGGCTTTCTTTCTAAGATTTGGAAATAGCAGAGGTAGCATAAAACAAACCGAAGTAAAGAAATGAATCTATGCCTCCATAAAAGCTGTGCATTGGTCAAATCTATTCAAGAGAATGGGCTAAAGCAGGATTCCTCAACCTTGGCGACTCGAAGATGTGTGGACTACAACTCCCAGAATTCCCCAGCCAGCCATGCTGGCTGGGGAATTCTGGGAGTTGAAGTCCACACATCTTCAAGTCGCCAAGGTTGAGGAACCCTGGGCTAAAGGATTTTGCATGCTTGTAGGCGTAGCAATCGCTTCAAGAGCGGCTAGGAAGAAATGGCATCTTGTATTTGCATCTGTGCTGCCTTTCCTTGCTGCAGTAAGTGGCCAATCGGGTCATTAACCCCCAATGTCTTCTTTTGTGAGAAAGCTGTTTCCCCATAATCTTGTTCTTGGGGTGGGTGTTGCTCCACATCAGTGAGACGGCATGCCTGTGCATATTGGCTGTGCTTTTTGTGTATTTTATTTTCTTAATCTTTATCAGGGCTTCCTATAGTGCACTCTATTTCTATTATTTTAGATTAATAGAACTTTAAGAACCTAATCAAATGAAAGCTATTTTCTATAATAATTAAGTATCTTTTTAATTAGGGGTGGTAATGGCAGTAATTACCTTTCCATATACATCCCAGAGGTAACATTCCCCCTCACCCACAAAATATTTCCTGTTGTCTTAATATGTTAAACCATTAGCAGTTCAACCACAGGAACACTGATAGATCTTTTCTTGTTTCTTTGTATACAGAGAGTTTGGGTGGAGAGATCCAGAACTTCCAGAAGTTATTCAGATGTTACAGCATCAATTCCCTTCAGTACAATCTAACGCTGCTGCTTATTTACAGCATCTCTGCTTTGGCGACAATAAGATAAAAGCTGAGGTAAGAAAATTATTTAACGGGAGAGACATATGTCCCTGTGTGTGTTTGTGTGTGTGTCTGCATCTTGCTGTTGCAATTCTGGGGTGACTTCATCAGACCAGTATGACGTCATTCCGAGTAGTGCCTTGGTTTGAGCTGGGCTGCAGACCTGGCCCGTTATGGGCAGACTTCATGGATTATGTTTTGGGGGAAGAAAGAAAATTGCCTTTTATCATAAAGGTATGTGCAACTTTCTGTGCTCTCTGTGTTACGAAAATGTGTTAATCAAATTTGATGCCACTTTTTGCCTAATTTTTTTCTTATAGCTAGGTCTTGATGAGAGAGAAAATATGTCATCAGGTTCAGCCAGGTTAAACAGAAATAATTGGTTCTGTAAAATACCACTTTTCAAAACCTTTTCAGTACAAAGATCAGATGTATTAATGCCTTATATTAGCCTGTCTTAAGCATCCTTGCTTTAACAAACAAGCAGGTGACTGGTTTTTATGGAATATGACAGTTGCCTCATCCAGGGAATTTTGTCTTGAGTTGGTTTTTCTTTGGAAACTGAAAGCAAGTGAAGGACTTCTGTCATTTCTTCTCAGAAATACATGAAGGCATTACTCATCTTTCTACCAGGGATTGTTTCAAAAAGATGATTTACATAATTCACACATGGCATGGGGAGGAAAGGGGAACTCAGGTTAATGCCAGCAATTATAGGAAATTTTGCCAAAAACTATACAAGTAGTCCTTGCTTACTGACCACTCATTCAGCGACCATTCAGAGTTACAGCAGCACTAAAAAACTAGACTTACGATTGGTCTTCAAAGTTGCGGCCATTGCAGCGTCCCTGCAGTCACATGATCGTGATTTGGGTGCTTGGCAAGTGGCTCGCATTTACAACGGTTGCAATGTCCTGCGATCATGTCATCACCATTTGCAACATTCATAGCTGGCTTCTGACAAGCAAAGTCAATGGGAAAACCGGCAGGAAATCACAAGTTGCAGTCACGTGATGTTGCACTTAATGACCCACAGTGATTTGCTTAACAACCGCAGCCGGAACTGACAGAACTGCCATTGTAAATTAGTGTGGTCACATAACATTGCACTTAACAACCATGCTGCTTAGCAATGGAGTTGCCAGACCCTATTGTGGTTGGTAATTTTCTTTGAAAAGAAGATTATTCATTTTAAAAAGATTATTATTCTAATATGTATAGTTTGCCCAGTATGATGTTTCATTCTCACAATCACTTTCTACTTAATCTTTTATTAAGATGATTATTTATCTCTTAATTTTTCTTGGAAGAGCAACTTAATAGGTAATGGTATTTTTTAATTGTACACCAGCAGCTCCCTTCCACTGACGTTGGACTGTTCACTCTTGACGCTGCTTCTGTAAATTGTTCTTTTGCCGTTAACTTCAGGAAGTCCTTTAGGAACCTTAATGATTGAGAAGCTAATCAGTCCATCCTGCATATTAGCTTTTCTGATTATGTATCATAGATTGCTCTTCTGTTCTGTAAGAAAATGTGCTTTTTCTGACTTCTTCCTAGAGCTGCAATGTCAAACTTATTTTTGTGTATACTGAGCAAAGCACAAGACTTAAGCTATGAAATGAGAATTTGATACAAATGGCATGCTGGACTGTTTGATTTAGAATCATAGAATGTAAGAGTCAGAAGGGATCTTGGAGATCAGATCATCATCACTGCCTGTCCAGTGCACTGTTACAGCATCCCTAACAGATGGTCATCTAACCTCTATTTACCCGCCTCCAGCAAAGAAGTCCACCTCTTCCTGAGGCAATCTGTTCTATTATTCAACAGCCCTTACCAGTAAGAAATTCTTCCTAATGTCTGATCTGCTTCCTTATAACTTAAACACATGGTTTCTTCTCTTGTCCTCTGGAACAACACTAAACAGAGATGCTTACTATCTCCCACATGACAACCCTTCAGATGCTTTAAGACAGCTGTCATGTTTCCCTGCAGTCTTCTGTTGTCAGACTAACCATAGCCAACAATTCCTAATGTTCCTTGTGAGTTTTTCCTTCCAGGAAAGTTACAAGAAACTTCTCTTACAATCATGGTTGCTCTCCTCTGGACGTGGTTCAGTTTTTCAGGGTCCTTCCTAAAATGTAGTGCCCAGAACTGGATACAGTATTATTGGTGTGGTCTAACCAGAGCAAAATAGAAAGGAAAGATTACTTCTCTTGATCTTGACTCTATACCTCTGTTAATGCAGCCTAGGGGTGCATTTGCTCTTGGCTTATATTCAGCATGTGAGCCTCCAAAATAGCCAGATACTTTTCATACATATTGTTACCCAGTATGTGGTGGGTCATATAATTTTTTTCCTATTCAGAGAAGGACTTTGCACTTGTTTTTGTGGAGATCCATCTTTTTGGTTTCTGTCCATTGTTCCTCCTGGATCAGCAACTCTACCAAAAAAGGAGATCAGGTTGATTTAGTCCAGATCTAGTTCTGTCATTAAAGTACAGTAGTTGCTTTATGCACAAACACTAAGGGAATGACAGCAGGGTTTTGAAAAATACGATTTTCTGCCCTTCCCTTAATCTGTGTGGCTGCAGTCAGATGTGGTAAAAGATGCTGCTTCATTACGAGTGCTGAAATACAATTCTGATACCAGTTCAGTTCACTTTTGAATATGAAATGGAAGGAAAAGGGATTGTCATTCATTGTGGGAGCAAAATGTTTGGGGCAGCCCTGCTTTAGCCTCATTTCAGATCAGTGCAACTGTGATATTTATATTGTAGCTTAACTTATATACCTTTTTTTTTTAACATTATTTCCTCATTTATTAAATTATTTTTGTCTACTGAGCTCCTTTGTGGAATTTGCAGAAAATGCCTGCTCCAGAATCACAATTAGAGATACAGGTAGTCCTCGCTTACCGACCACTCGTTCTGCAACCATTCAGAGTTACAGTGGTGCTGAAAAAATAACTTTATGGCCAATTTATGATCATTTATAACCTTCGCAGCATCCCTCAGTCACGTGATCACCCTTACAGTCAATACACGTCCTGACTTGTTCCTGACCTGTGTTTTTTTCTTTTTTCACCCCTTCCAGAGCAGACAGATTGGAGAGGAAGGGATTGCAAGAGAGTAAGCTGTTTGCTGTTCTACACATTGAAAGCAATGCAATCGCACCAGCAGCCCAGGGCTGGGAGCTGCTACACAGCTGGGAGTGCTACACAGCTTACAGTATTCTCTTGAAGTCCCTTCTGCAATTTACCTGCTCTGCAGGGGGGAGGGGGAGAAAAAACAAGTGATTTCTGAATGCAATCTCTCCTTTGCCTGACCCTCTCTCCCCACTTTCAGAGATTGGAGAGGGATTTCAAGAGAGCAAGCTGTTTGCTTTTCTGCACATCAACAGCAATGCTATTTGTGCCAGCAGCAGGAAAGAGTCAGGCAAAGGAGAAATTGCCTACAGAATTTGACCTCTTTTGCATTTCAGTTTGATTTTTGAATTGCTGATTTTTCTTTAAGTTAGACTCTCAAACACCCACTCAGAAACAAAAGGAGAGACTGTATTTTGAAATACATTGTTCCTGTTTTGGTGCTGCTTTGCTGATGGGTTAAATTCTTGGCTACCAACATATTAGAAGGGCATTTGGCTGAGACTACAATTGCTTTCTGGACATACACCTCAAGTTGGTTGCTTAGGTGTCAGGAACCATTTATGTATTCGTAAAACACTCTTTATGTTTGCTTTTATTGATTTCATTTGGAAGGCATTTAATTTTTCTTTTCCAAATTTGTACTGATGCATGAATAATTTAAGTGGACTAAATGATTCTGGTTAGGAATGGCTGCATTAGCAAGATCCAGGTGACTATTCTGGTATTATATTCAATTTTGCTGTCTCTCTTTTTTAAAAAAAAAAATCCTTTCTTTCTGGACTGGGTTATACACTTCTGCTTCTAGCTAAGAATTGAAGCTACAGGGAATGGTGGTAGAAAGGCATAGCAAAAATCAAAAATAAGAATGCTTTGTTTGAATAATTTTCAAACCCAGAATTAATACAGGACCAAAATATGTCAGAAATTACCCCAGCTGAGCCAGGACAAAAAAAATTAATCTGGTTTGGGATCAGACCAAAGGCTACTCTAGACCAACATCCTTTTTGCATCCTTGCCAACCAGCAGCTGGTATAAAAAGTCATGCTGCCTTACTATGTATGAAGAAAATATAGTACAATCATACGGTCATTCTTAGATTAAGGAATAACTCATTTTCATTTAATAAAACATTACATGTTATGCTGCTATATCACATAAAATTTATTTCCTAACACTTCTGCAAAAAAATCAAAGCACTCTGTATTTTGTTTTTTCTCATTTAATCTACATAAATAGTAAGAATTATATTAAGTTAAAAGAATAGTTTTGAAGCTGAGCCCTGATTTTCACCAACGAATCTAACTCATTATTCAACTGCACTTGATCTTAAAACCTTAGCAACATTCTGAACAGTTCATTTATTAAATGTTTACTAGTGGCATTAGTCAGTATTATTTAGCAATTCATTTCAGAGCATGCCATCAACAATTGGGATTAGATTTTACAAAAGTCACAACAGTTAAATGATTTGCTGGTCCAAATATGGTCAAACTAAAGTTCTTGTGACTATAAAAGAGATTAAAATTAAACCTATGCCTTCTTTGAATTCTGTAGTTCTGCACATATGAATAATTTATTGTGAGCCGCCCAGAGTCACCCGTTGGGGGAGATGGGTGGCATACAAGCCAAATAAATAAATAAATAAATAAATCTTCTGGCAAGTGGCCAGACAAGAAGGCATTAAAAAAAACCTGTAATAGCCCTTGTGCTATTACAAAATTTACATTTAAAAAAAAAATTTCAATGGAACTTCAAATTTCTTGAAGAGGCATATTCCTTCCTTTTAACTCCCATATCATTACTTTAAAGAGGGACAATATGTACTTAAGGTAATCAAATTTTGGTTGTTCAAGAAATTTTAACTCTTAGTATTGTAGCTTTAATTTGACTTGAACTCATCTCTTAGCTTAATTACATCCCGCCCCAGCACCTATTTTGTCCAACTGGTAGAGTTACTTTTTTCTGTATACATAAAAGGATGGGCAGGCTTGAGGCTTAAGGGCTTTGGGTGAGGATTCCAGATTCACTCCAAATGCTAATCCTGAATTGTTCCTTTTAATGCAAGAGCAGTAATCATATTGTTTTTAGTTAATCTAACTGAAATGAAGCCAAATTTAGTGTTGGTCCTTGCCTTTTATAATTCTTTGTCCTTGACTAAACTTTCACTCATGGGTTGAAAGTCCATAAAGTCCAAGTGAGGTTCTGAATCTGCAAAAAATTCCATGCTTGGCATGTGCAAAATAATGCATTTGATTTTGTACAAGAAAAGCCAAGTAAAAATTCCTGCTCGTTTATGAAATTTACATGTCACCGTGTTTCAGCTGGACATGTCATACAGTTATGAGAATAAAATAGGATTGCGCCTTATGCCATCCTTAGCTCTGTGTAAATAATCATTGTGGGGATGATAAGAGTTGTAGTCCTCCACATCTGAAATACACCAATTATGGAAACACCCTGAGTATGAGCAAGAAATGGATGCCAGGTGCAAAGCAATGAAGATAAAAGGGAAATATTCTTTTGTAGTGACTTCCACTAAGATCTGTAGGATTAAGAAACATGTGAGTGTATGTGTGAAACCTGCCTCTGTAAACATGGCCTTTTTCTGTTCCTAGCCCATTATTTTAATGTTTTTATTGTGCACAAATTCATTGTAGATGGTAATCCATTTCTACATAACAAGATAGCATCACAGAGCTTGATTGGAAAAAAAAGCAGAAATTACATTTGAAGACTGAAGACTAGCTAGATTGGTATGATAGAAGTTATGTACCATGTGAACTGGTGGTAGGCTACCTAGGAAGAGTCTACAGCTCAGAAGTCTTTTTAAAAGATGAAATTGAGGGACAGGTCTTACACTATCTTACTAAGAAAGAAAACAAGGAGAAGAGCAATGAAAAGGGCCGTAGGTTTAGTAGAGAACTTTTTAAAAAAGGGACTCTTGTTAAACACAGAGGTCATTCTTCTGAAGTAATTTCTCATGGTTTTAAAATAATCTAGCTCTTCTGTATGAGATCACTCTTCAAAAGGATTGCATTGCACGGTTTCACATGCCAGCTTCATTTTGTCCTGATGGAAAATGGCAGCAGACCATCAGTGGCAATGATATAACAGGTCACAAAGGTTTCTGGCATCAGTGACTTTTTACTGTATGCTAGGAAATTAATTTCACCCATGAAAGCCACAGGAGCAGCAGACTGGGTAGGGAAGTGAAATAAGGGGGCAGTGATTAGTGAACTATCCATTCTATTTCTCTGCCTGCCTTCCATCCTTAACAAACACTTTTATAAGTGAGACTATTGCTTTCATTCACTTCATGCATCTTTGCCCATCATTTTATTGTAGCAAAGTAATTAAAATGAGCACGGGACAGAAACTAGAAATATTTTCTCCCATTCCTTTTCTACTGATTTCAGTATAGCAGGCCAGCCCAACTTTTGGCCTACAGGCTAATTTTCACCAGCAATACATGGTCAGTCAACCTCCCATTTATCTCACTTGGAGGTAGTCAGCAAAAGACAAGAGCCACAGATGGGTGATGGTCAGCTTGGACAATTACAAACTGACTGTTAAAGCCTTCTGTAAAGTGTAAGTAAAACCAGGATTTATGTTCTTGCGGGTTTTTTAGGCAGGGGGGCGGGGAGAAGGGATAAGTTATCAGAAACCACAGTTAGCATCACATTTTATTGCAGCAAATGACTGCTTCCCTGCACTGTTAAAAAGTTAGTCTGTGTTCTCAGTTGATTGTCTCTACTCTTGATCTGATTCTTGCAACATATATCAACATATAGGCATTTCTTTCCTCCATCATTATTTTAATTATAATCACTATTACACCAACTGAGATTTTTATTTCCTTTCCATTGAAAAGACCTGATGTCAACAAAAGTCCATTAAGGGTTACCAGAGATAACAACATATCTGTTTTAACCTTCATCAAATACAGGTAGTCCCCAGTTTAAGAATGAGTTCTGTTCCCAAGGTCTGTCCTTAAGTCAAATTTGTATGTAAGCCAGAACAGCATTATTGTATAATGCTGTATAAGTAGTATTGTGCAATTAACTCTAACCATTGTGTATTTAGTTCAAATCATTGTGTATTTAACTCGAATTTTGCTACAATAGGCTCCATTCTTAACCATGGGTTGTCTGTTAACCAGGAGTTCTTAACCTGGGGACTACCTGTACCTTAATTTCTGTTACTTTGCCATCAGTTGAGTCTGTTGAAATTAGTACATTCTTTCTTCTTTCCCCTATTTTTTTTTAACAAAGAAGTATTCTGTTTTTTAAAAAAGTGAACAGTTCATATCGTATTTTTGTTTTGACCTCTGAAACCATCTTTACACAGGCTTACTGAAGATGTATTGATACAGAGTCATGAGCAGTCCCATAGACTTACTCATTTCCTTCTTCCCCTTTCTTCCTTTTTTGGGGGGTGGAGTGGGGACTGGGATGGTTGGGATTAAATTTGTTTCAATTTTAATGCTGATCAAGATGATAAACCCAGATTGATTTTTTAAAACTATGTTTAATGTTTGAATTGTAACATGATTGCGTCTGTGTTGCCCCACTAACATATATCATAACCAAACCAAATACATGTAATAGTAGTTTACCTTTTCTCTGTTTATTCTGCCTCCATTTTGCCTTTTCTGTTGTATCTAGGTTTAGATTGCAGGCCCTTTCAGTTTTTGTACAGCACCATGTGGATACATAGTGTTATGTAATTAATGAAGATGATGATGAATGTTGAATTGAGAAGCCTCAGGATATATTATATCAGCGCTAGATCATAATTCATGCATAATGGCAAAACCAGCTCAACTTAGGCAATTTAGTCAAACATGCTGATGTCACGCAATTCAAGAGGCACCAGTGACTTCATTAAGTATAACTCCTGTGGCATCAGGTGGGAGAGTGCATGGGACGGAGAGAGGAGGAGGAAACCTCTTGAGCATATATGGAACTGATGTTGCCGTTCTCTCTCACTGCGTTTGAACATCAAGAAATTTTCTTATTTACGGCCAAAGGCCAACTGGATAAAATGCTTAACAATAGTGAGCAATAATGAAAAAACAATAAATCATTTATAAGAGAATACAACGGCATAATGTCTCATTGCATCCTCAACCCCCCAACCCTTCCTTCTGATGAGATGAGCAGGAAATATGCCGTTGTTTCACTTCAATTTTGCTCTCATTATCCTTTTTAGCAACACATCTGGAAGATACCAAGTTAGCTCCCTGTTAAATGTATTGTGGTTTTCCTCATACATTATTTTTAATTTCATATTTTGAGATTTCAAAAAACCAGTCAAGGTGTTCACACTAACATCACTTTGAATACATAACTATTGAAGGTGAAATGTTGTACATTTCTCAGCTGCAGTTTAAATTGGATTTATATTCTGTTATTCTACTTATTTACTTATCTAAATATTTTATGCCGTGCTTCATTTATACAGATTCTGAAGTAGTTTACAACAGTTTAATAAAGCAGAGCTATAAAATGAAACTGCCTAATAAAATGCCCAAGATTTTAACCGGAGTTCATGGCTGGGAAAAGTCATCAGGGAAAAACATTCTTAAAACATACTTGGGCTGAGGATTGGCATATTAACACGGGGAGGATAATTCCAAACTATATCCAGGCAAGCTTTTAATTTTCAGCTCTTTTCTTTTTTCATTCTTATATCCCACTTCGCTAAAAGGGCTAACATATATGATAATATAGCATGCATGCTTAAGAGTTATGTATGTCGCAGCAAAGTAAATATAAGCATCTAAGTATGGTTTTTAAAGGGAAAAAGAACTGATGATAGAATTGAAATCAGAGACACCCACAATAATTTGTATGTCTATAAATACTGTACATTAGAGTATGAAAAAGGGGAAGTTAGAAACTAATATTTATAAAGTTTTTAGTAGTTTTTTCTTCTTTTTTTCCTCTCTTTTTTGTATTTTTAAACAACACATAGTAGAGATTTTGACACTCAGCTCAGAGATTCAAATTCTTACTTACATTGATAAAATAATTTAATGTTCTTAAATGTAATTTAATGTTTTCTGTGGTTAATTTCTAATCAAAGATACATTGAGCACTAACTGTATAATCTTGGTAATTTGTCCTTTGATAGATATGATATTTCTGTACCAATTAATTTTTTTTCTTTTTCCTCTCCTTTTGCTTTTTCCCTCTTTTTTATTTTAAAAATTATTAATAAATAATTTTTTTAAAAAATTTAAAAATCCTGGGGGAAAAAGAGAGATTTATGTATGCCTCAGTTATCAAACATGTTCTATACCTAGAAAGCAGCAATATGCTCTTTCATATGGTATTTCATATGGGAAACCTTTAAAGGGTTCCAGTCAGCTTGATTAGAAATAAAGTAGTAGAGGAAGGTAAATTGTATTTATTGATTGTTGATTTGGGTATTTATTGTTATTTTTGCTGCTGTTTTTCATTTGTCACAAATGTTTTATTATTCGGTTATTCTTTTTACTATGTTTAATAGCACACTGGGCATTTTGAATAACTGCTTTTTGCAGGAGGGGGAAAAGCAGAGTGTATCTTTTTTTTTTTTTTTTAGTAATATGTATACACACTCAAGCTAGAAAATTTTAATATTTGCATGTTTATACAGTAGATACATGTTGAAGGCTGAATTTATTCCATTCTTAAAAAATAAAGCTCTCTGGTCGAGCAAGCTAAATTTTGCACCCTGGAAATAACCAATTTTAGAATTTGAAAGTTGAGTTGGGGAGGCATGAGAACAGGAAGATCAAAGCCCTTATGCTGTATCTCCTCCTCAGTTCTTTTACATTAAGCTAGTTCTTCTTTCTGATTAAACTTCCGTGGAACTTTTGGTTCTGCTGATGCCTGCAGGTCAAATGTCAAATCCCATATGGTCTAAATTCAGTTAGAGTTAGTCAGCTTATTTCTGTGATGTAGGCTATGTGTGATGGCAGTATTCTAAAAACATATTAAGTATTATGACTTGAGCTTGAAAAGTTTAATTTTGTTAGGTGCCATCAAGACAGACGTGAGTCCTGGTGATTGTATGGACGAACATGACTTCTTTCTGGTAATAGTCTGTAGCTCTTCCAGGGGCGTTCCAATAATCTCTTTGATCCCATCCATCTACCTTACTCAATTGTTTTCTGTTTCCTTCAATCTTGCCAAGTATAATTTTTTTTGCTAATCGACCATCCACTGACCTCATACACATATATATGAGTTTCTTCTTCCTCATCATTGCCTCAGGGCAGCAGTCAGCTTTTTTTGGCTCAATATTGATTGATTGTTCTTGCCATCCATGGTGCTCTTAGTAACTATCTCCCAATCCATAATTCCAATGTCTCAGTCTTCTTTCTCTTGTTCTTTCTTGGTATTCAGCTTTTACAGCTATACAGCACCCACAGAAGTCTGATTTGTCCACAACTCCAGCCTCACTTCCCAATACTTTCTCAAACTTAAAATACACATGCAGTTTCACCCAAATTATTAGATATATTTGTAATATTGGAGCACATTAATCTTTATCTTTTGCCAGTGTTGTTCCAAGATAAAGCTAGCTGTGAAATTCAGCATTAAACACAGCACCTGGAAGCATATCTGTTAGCAATGCTTCCAAAAAACTGAAGTATAATTTCTCATTCATCTTAGTGAATTAGTTCATGCAGCAATTATGTGACATTTGGTTCCTTAGATGATGATGAAGTGCATACTTCATTTCATGTGCAACCTTTACATTTTTCAACTTAAGGAACTAATAAATGTCATCATGTGCAATGTCGTGTTTAGGCTAAAGCTAAATATGTATCTCGAAAGGGAAGGGATATTTTATTGTTTGTTCCAGGTCAGCTCTCATCATTTTGTAAATTAAGAATTCATAAAATCATTAGAATGCAAGTAATATTAACACCACATAGATCCTTTTGAATGAATATTATTCTGAGTTGTTTAAGTCATGGAGCACCATTGTGGAATTTTGCTGTGACACTCAAGTGTCAGGTATAACTTCTATAAGAGAAGATAAGCAGATGTAAGTTAGAGGGGTAGAACAGCTGTGAAAAATTAGTATTAAAATATGTTGATGAAAAAGAACAGGGTTGAATATAAATGTATAAACAAATGTAGGTATAATTGACTAAATTAGTTTTCAGATTATCCTTCATGGCAGTGTTAAATAAGTAAAGAGTAACATATACAGCCAAGCTTAGGATTTTAGAGTACCTAAAATAGATAGATCCCTTAAACAGAGGAGCCAGTTTATGCTTCATACTGTGTCTTCCAAAAGTGGGACCCTATGGAAGACACTGGGAAACTGAGTTCCTTGTCCTAGCTTTTGCTTATCTGATACCCCTGCCCTAATTATAACTTAGCTCCCCCACATTCAGATTTTACAGGCTAAATATTAAAGAATACATAGTATTTTTAGGCAAGTATTAGTCCAGAAATTGTTCTTAATCCAGAGTGCAATAGCATATATAAATTTTGCTAGATTTGAGTTACATTTTTAAGGTCCTCATCTCATCTAACACATCCTTAATTACAGTTTTGCACATCTGTTTTTAAATGGGACCTAGGTTTAAAATCCTAAATTTAGATTTCCTAAACAAATTAAACATTTTCAACAGAGCAATTCACATGCCGTTCTACTCTATTTTGAATTTAAATCGTTCCAGTGTTTTTGTAACCTGCAAGAAATTACAGTGCTAATGAGGCTAAATTAAGCCATGATGTTGCAGATGAATGGGTTTCCAATAAATTTCACCTATGTTTTCCTGCTCAAAGATACTACATTATATATATTTTTTCTCTCTACACTGCCCAAGGTACAGTATTAGTATATGCTTTTTACAAATCTCTTTATGAAGCTAATGTTTTATGTTTAAAGAGAGATGACAAATGCCCTGAGTACATTCACTTGCTTCCCCACCAGCCCAACTTACCCATTTGTTTAACTAATAAAGATGTCTTTCTAACCATGGCTAGAACAAATATATGTGTTATGTATAGTCTAGTGATTATTCTCCATTCTTCCAATTGTTTTCTTCTCCACCTTTCCAATTCCAATACCTACCTTCCCATCTGTGAAAGAAGATGTATGGATTTCCTGTATATTTTCCTTTTTGAGAAGTGGGCATTTAATGAAACATCTGTTAAAGAAGCATACCATTTCAAGCCATTTGCATTTTTAAAAAAACCCAGTTTGCAATGTTTCAAGTTAAAAAAAAATTTTTGACCTACCCATACAAAATAGGCTGATTGTTTACTTTTAAATATGTTTGCATTTTGAGAGTAACGTGGTAGAAGTATAAAAGGTATTATATTGAAAAGTATAATGATTGGGGGACAAATATTGAAAGAAAAGGGAGAAGGTGAAGTTTTAAAAACCTGCTGTGTAACTTAGGTTTTCCAAGGGAAAGGACCTATCAGACAGGTACAACCACCATGTAAAAGGTGTCTCAGCTCACAGAGGACGGGATGGCATGGGAAGTGTTTCAGAAGGGACCCTCCCTACTTTTGCGGAGAGTAAAAGGAACAAAGTGGAGAAATATTTTCAGTCTTGCAAGATTCTGTTAATATTACAATAAAGATAGAGCTAGTACTCCTGGTTATGCTTCTTGTCTGGACTACTTCAAAGGGCTAATAGTGGGTGACATGACCTATTTATCCATCAAGAGTTTAGGAAGAGAACTTGTCAGTATTTTTTTTTTAATCCAGGTTGATTTAAAGTAGAATTCAAGGACCACAGTAGCCACACCCAGAGGGGAAGAAGATTAGCCAAAAAGTTATAAAGATGATACCAAGCTGTGGCCTCCAAGGAGGCAAAACCCATCCCTAAACAAAGTGTAGCTCCTTATGTATCCTGGGACTGCAAGAATAGTTCTAAGGAACTTAGACTGAATCGACTATTCAAGGCTTCAAGTTTCTAGGCTTGCAGAATTAGACACTTCAGCATGGCTGGAAGATTACCTTGGCTGTGAAAACCTTACAAGCTGCAGGGATAAAATGAGCTTCTTTCAAGTGGAAAAATCTCAGGATAGCTGAGGAGCAATGCTGAGTGATATTTGCCAGGTATAAAAATGTTCTTTCCAGAACAGTGAGACTTGGAATGGCACTCCAAAGTATTTATTTATAAGTGGACAGCTACTGTATAGTATTTCCATTGATTTGCCAATTGCAGTATAAATTTTATCATGATTTTTTTGAAAAACTAGGACTTCAGTTTTCTGGTAATTTATTATTAGTATGTTCTAAACAAAAAGAGACCAAAGCCCTTGGTGACATTCTCATTTCTACCTGAGAGATATAGAAGAGTTAGAACCACTCAGCCAACCACTGTGGGGGATATTGAATGGGGACAAAATTGATGTACAGATTAAATAGAAGCTGGACTAGAATATATCCTCGTCTCACATCTCTCTGGGTAGTGACTGGGGAGAATCTGATTCTCGAAGTGATGTTGGAATAGAGGGGTTGAATGAGTAGAATAGCCTTTTTATCTACTAAGGATCCCCTTAGTTTTTTTTTTTTTTCCACAGCCTATCCCTGGGAATTAAATTAAAAGCAAATTTAAAATCAATGAAGGCTGAGAAAAGGGAACCTCTGGTTTGGGAAAAGTATTTCTCTGTTAAATGGTGGAGAACTAAAGAGTGCTCAAGAGCTGATTGATCCCTTCTGAAACCTGACTATTCTTCAGCAAGGATATTTTCCCTTTCAACCCAATCCAATAGCTTTAAATAGAGATATTTAGCATATAGCTTGCTTCAGGAGGCTGTTTAGGAGACTTCCTGTCTTTGTTTTTATAGAATGGAATAACAGTGGCACAGCCTCAGTCAACAGGGGAATGTGCTCAGCTGTTAATATGAATGAATAGGTCAGCCAACACTAGTGTTCTCCAGTCCTTGTTTTCTCATAATAATTGGAGGTGGGTGGTGGATAAATTAACTATTCAAACTATCATGAAAATCTGGATGGAACATATAAAATTGCCCAAGGCCCAGATGGGGGTCCATAGACTACCAATTATCCATTTCTGAAAAACAGACCTGGTTCACATGTAAAGTCCCTACACATATTTTCTTCTTTTGGGCATAGTAAGATATATGAATCCAATCATTATGATTTACTAGACCTGTTAAGCCACTGGGCATATTAAGCCACTGTGTTGAATTCGACAAAATATTATTATAATGTCATGGTTTAATGTTATTAAACCAGCTATTGGCTGGGTTCATCTGTCATACAAAAGCTGTAAAACGGGATTTGTGGTAAATGCATCCATATATACCAGCTGGCTTTGCAGGCAAATGGGTATAATTTGTCCAGCTATCTGTAGCTTGGTTAGCCCAATTTAGCAGGATGTGAAAATGTGAAACTCTGACTTAATTTACCTAGAGGACACCAGAGAAAAAAGCAATAGTTTGTCTTTAGGTAATTCTCTGGCATCCCACAGGCATATGAAAGCAAAATCTCACATTTCCAAGTCACACTAAACTTAGTTAAACAAACTACAGGCATTTCTTTAGTGATGCCCACTGAAAGGCCCATTCCTCAGCATTCTTTTTCCTAAAGGTTTTTAATATATCTACAAATCTTGAAGCTTCCTTCAGATAGCCTGCTGAAATCTCTGTTTTATCATGGATGCACCTGATTTGGTGATAAAAGGATGAGTTTATTATTCTTACATAAGGATAATTCTGCAAATTATGAACTTTTAAAAAGATATTTGATGTCTAAATGTATTCTATATGCCGACCTGTGGCTTTTTCTACATAGGCATAGCTATGCAGTATTGCTCCTACAAGTTTCTTCTGTATAGAAACACCCAAATTGCTCCTGCAGTCATAATTGTTAAGTTTCGTCCCCAATCTGGATCGTTTTTGTCTTGTGTGGTCTTTTGTTATTTTCTGTCCCTCAGTCTTATGAAATGTCCCAGAATCTACTAAAATCTCTTCTTTTCTTGCAACTATTATCAGAACAACTTGTAATGTATGTTATAAATGTCAGAAATTTACGCTATAGAAGGTTGAAGTGTAGAAGAAATTTTCACATTTGTGTTAGAGCTAATCTCAAAGCTTAGTGAACATATAAACTGTATTTGAGTTTTGCTGGTGTTCCTTTACTGGTATTCCCCAAATTATTTCCTAATACATGACTTAATAAGAGTCAATCATTACTCCTAGAGACACTTGCAGTGACTTTTGGTAACTTTCCCTTAGTTTTTACCTCACTCCAAACCAACATGGAAAGCAGAACAACAGCTGCTAATATTGTTGCAAATAATGCCTCCTTCTGACTTTCTTAGAAACAGAAGGAAAACATGGGAGGGTGGGGAGCACTTCAATACCAGGCTTCTTTCTTTGTCACTTATTACAAAATTACTCTTACTTGCCAGAGGCAATTAGGACAGTGACCTTTTACATGATTGGGTGCATTATTTCTTTATAAAGCATTCAGCCAGCTTCTCTTCCAATTTTAAACTATTATTGTCTTTGGTTCATTGTATTTTCTCCATGACTGCTCCTCATTCTGATCGTTTTCATCCTGGGTTGAAGGCTCTAGAGGGTACATGCAATAATGGACAAAACTGTTTTGATTTGGTTTCTTCCTGGCTAGTGGGAAAAAGGAGAAGATTCAATAAGTCCTTCCTTTTTCTATACAACCATATTGCTTTGATGGAAAAAAGAATTTCCAAGAGATTTTCTCTTGATATACTTCCTTATGGGAAAGCAATGCTTTTCTTTCTGTGCTTCTTTCCCAGGGTACCTTGTTGTAAATAAGGGTAGTACCTATGATCTCTCAAAATTGTAGAAATGAAAAACAAACCACCATTCAGAATTTGTGATATTAATTTTTCAAACTGAGGACAATTGTTTGCACTCTCCTTATTGTACGTTCAGAAGAGGTGCTTCTGAAACAATGTGTGTTGGTAGAATGATCATTGCAGGATTACAGTCAGTTATGTGAACTATCACTTTCTATTCAAAAATCCCTTTTGTGTATCTCTCCCTCAGCTATGCCATTAACGCAGCAGTTAGTGTGCTTTAAAATTCTTTTTCCGTTATCAAATTCCCCAGGAATCTGAATCTTTCTGACGTCTTAGGTGGATTATACTTACCTTTAGATCAGTGTTGTCCAAACTTGGCCACTTTAAGATGAGCGGACTTCAACTCCCAGAATTCCCCAGCCAGCTAACACCATCATCAAATGCTCTGTCAAACATAATTATCAATGTATACATTTCTGAAGTAGACTCAGATAGATAGATTCATATTCCTAATATCTAGAAGATTGGTGCAGTGATACTTTTCACAACTTTTCCATCACTTTCTAGAGGTAGGCTCTCTGTCAAGAAACATAGATTTGACCTTGGGAATGGTGCAGGAATGAGCAAGCCATTCAGAGGAAACTCTGAGAAAAGATTACTGAGAAAGAGGAAAGCATGACAAAGAAACTCAAACTAACCCCATGATTTTATTAAGAGGGAGAAATGTGGACAGGCTTTCAAGATTCTGTTATTCAATTCTAGTTATTGTAGTGAAAATAGCATTCCTGGAATCCTTGCCATGGCTGATTCTTGACCTTGCCTATTTCAAAGGACTTACACTCAACCAGGAATTTACAAGTTTAATACCCTCATTTTATCATGTTTCCTATCTCTGAGTTCCATTGATATAGTCTGCAAATATTGGGGGCAGAATTAGGATAAGGACTGTAGGATGCTTTCTGTCAAATTAGCTTGTCACTCTTTCCCCAAGAGTATTTTTCTGTATGCCATTGACCTCTGTGACCAAATGCTTTGTCTTGACAATTTTCCATAGTTGATTCACTAATATTCTCATCCAATTAAATCATGCAGGTGTTGCTTCCTATGGTAAAATTAAACCCCAATACATATTTAACCTGGGATGGATTAGAGTACTTCAGAACAAATTTTCTTTCATCGAACGCAGAGTAGACAGGTTTAACCAACCTTGTTCCAATTCAATTGTTCCAACTGAATTGTTCCAATTCAGAGCTGTCCATGAAGTTGCAGTCCCAATCTGTTTCTGTGGATATCCAGCATGCCACAAATGATGGCACTGCAGCATACCAAAAAAAAAAGGGGGGGGGGCTTTTGTCAGTTATGTAAAATATCAGATTCAGTGACTCTGCTTAAAGCAGAGTGACCCTTGCAAGTAACTAACCCTATTAGTCACCTTACTCAAAGCATTTTAGGAAGGATTAACTTATTTTATGGAGAAATAATATATTTTACCATTTTCCTGTGGTAAATGGTAAAATTCTTGCTGTTCTCTCATCCTCATCCCTTGGTTTGCAGTGTTTTTCGAGCTGTTAGGCTTAACAACTGCTTTATATTGTGGAGAAGACCAGTGAATTGATCTCCTATACTTCACTGAATTAATCTCTAATACTTCTGGTTCAGTGCTGCAAATCGGTTCCATCTCATTCAAGAACACCTATTATTTATTTATGGTCCCAGACAAATAAAACACAAATGCAGTGCTTCAAAATACGATAAAGTCAAATCTGAAACAGTACTGAAAAAGAGTTACCAGCTGACTTTGGCAAGCCACAGCTATCGTTAAGAACTTGGCAAACTTTTTGTGTTTGATCTTGTAGAATAAGTTCAGTAGCCTCTTGATCAGAAAAACAACTAAGGTTTCTGACAATTGGGTTTATGAGTACCAGATGCCATGAGTGATACAATGGACAGTTTAGCAATACATGAGTTACTGACTTGTATTCTGTGTCTGAACACATATTCAAGATTGCATTGTAGGATTTTGGGACTCTACCTGAAAGTTTTCTCAGTTGATTATTCCAGCAGGTGGAAGGTTGGAACTGGATGCCTAGATACTTGGAAAGTCTTAACCTGATCAAATGGCCTTTTTATTAATTTCCCATCTAATAGGGGATTTGAAACACTCTCTAGAGAAAAATTAAAACCTTGGTTTTTGGATAGTTAATTTTAATAAATTCCCTAGAAAATAAGATGCTAGTGCAGGTAGGCATCTACAAGGGCTGACGTGAGTTACAGACTGTTGGATTTACTTTATGAATTTAATTTTAATTTGCAACCATTCTTGGACTACAATTTTATACATGAAATTGTCTCACATCCAAAATTGGGTTTCAAAGTCCATATTTTAACATGATATATAGTTTACAGTATTGGTGGAATAGGGTTTTTTTTTTTTTTTTTGAAGTTTTGAACATAGTTAACCAAGCAATTTTAGCTTAAAACTTAACAGGGACACATGGATTTTGACTAGAAAATGGCTATGATATATCTCATAATACTATATATAAGAATACTATATATAAGAATACTATATATAAGAATACTATATATAGTATTATATCTCATAATACTATATATAAGAATATATTTGTTTTGTTTATGGATTAGTGAAGTCTAATGACTGTATCAGATGAAATAAGATAAAATAATACAGCGCATTGGGATATAAATATATTAAATGAAATAATCAGGTAAGATCAACCCCTTGGCAGTTGATCCCAATCTGAACTAGATAGGAACCTCTCAGTTGAATGGTTTCAGTTGTAAACTTGGCAGACTTTCTTACGGTCCATGTGTTTGTACCTTGAAGGAAGTAAGATAGCTTATTGATGGGGTCCCAATGGGCTATTCTGTCAATTAGCAACTTCAAATGCTGTGCTGTGGCTGAAGCATGTAGTTCACAATCAAAGAGGATGTGAGTGATATGGCATGCCACTTATACATATCCTCTCTGATAGAATCCAGGAGTTCAAATCTTGAATCCAGGAATTCAAATCTTGCTTTGGTTAGGGCTGTTCTTTAGCCCTGTCAGCCCCATAGATATTTTTTAATTTTTTTTCTAGTTGAAAGGTCTTTTTGTTCTGGGCCAGCCATTTTAAGGATGATGTTAGCAAGTGTCTCTGTCAACTTGAACACAAATATCCAGAATGCACTGTTTGAGCATGTCCTGGGTTTGTTGGCTGACTGAGATGAAATATGGAAGTGAAAATCCATGGAATGAGATGGTAAACTGGTAATTTAGCCATGAGATAAATTGGGACATGTTCAATAAGACACTTTTTAGGTAGTCTATCATGGTCCATTAAAAGTACCTTCCACCAATAGTTGAAAGCTCAAATTTCTTGTAGGTTGGAAAAGTGATGTTTAAGAAGTGATAGAGAATTGTTGATATCAGTAAATAGGGGGGCTAGCACAAAAGCCCACCAATCAGGATGTATTTTCAGTAATTGTGGCAAAATCATATCTTTATCTGGTGCTTTACCATTTTTCAACTGAGAAATGAGGTTTTATTTATTTCTGATGGCATGACTGGGACCAGTCAGGAAAAGGATCGGATAATTAGCGGCCAAGCGACTCACCATCAAGTGGACCGTCAAAGATCTGGTCCAGGACTCTAAAGAGATTAGGTTACTACCATTGGAATTAGGTGCCAGAACAGATTATCATCTTTATTTGTCACTGTTTCTTGGAGCCTAGCCCAGTTCACCAAAGAATAACTTCATTTTTTTTCTCCCTCAACAGCTTTTTGTACTCCTTTTTTCAGAGTCATTTGGTGTAGTGGTTAAGACACCAGGCTAGAAACCAAGAGACCGTGAGTTCTAGTCCTCTCTTGGGCATGAAGCCAGGTGGGTGACCTTAGGCCAGTCACTATCTCTGAGCCCTAGGAATGAGGCAATGACAAACCACTTCCAAAATTTTGCCAAGAAAACTGCACGGACTAGTCAATACTAACTCAAAGGCACACACAAAAACCTCTCCTTTTAGTAAAGTAAAACATTTCACAAGAGAGTGAATCTTGATAGAAATGGGCATTTCTGTAGGCTGAAATTACCATGGCTTTGGCTAGAGCTCAGTCTTTGTCAAACTAAGACTTAGACTGCTTATTATATAGAGAGTGCAAAGTGAAATTTGATTACACTTTAGATAACCCTGGATTGAGCTAATAATTTGCTAGAAAATAACAAATTCATGAGCATTGCTGGTTGTTCCAATAATCTGTTTTAAATTATTAGCATGCAGTGGTTCAAATAATTGAACACAGGGGTGTCTGCAAGGAGGGTATCAAAAAAGTGAAAATGGCAGCCAAAACCATGTGATCAAAGCCCCACCCCTTTTTTACATTTAATTTTTTACATTAAAATCATCTGCAGTTATCACCGGATCATTAAATTGGAGAGCTAGTTCTGAGTATGATCCAAGTCTTTTTTGATTTGAGGAATGACATCGTGAAGGAGTAAAAAAAATAATGATAAGGACACTAATAGGCCCAATTGTTAAATGGGTTAGCTACAGCTAACTGATCACAAAATGTAGCAAGCGAGATACAAGCATGCAGGGTAGTAGAGATTAAAAGGCTCATGCCCGGAAGAGGACAACCTTCTTTCTGGCTAAGTCTAGCTCTGAAGGAGTAAGAAATGAAACCTCTGTGATCTAAGATCTAATGTAACCCTTGCAAAAAGCATTTCAAATTGACATAAGAACAATATAAAAGCAAATCTTGACTGTTTAGAGTTCTATCCCATCCTAGGACAGCAGTCATATAGTGGGAAGTAAGGATAAGAGTCATTCAGATGAGGCAACTTGTAAGGAGAGATAGAGGCATTCAGTGACTTTAGATCTTGGGTGTCAGGTAAGATCTGTATGGGTGAAAGGCAGGAGCTATTCCTAAATTCCCGAGGCAATTTAGGATGAGCTCCCTGATGAGAACGTTTCTGTTGCAAGAGTGGATTCCACATTCCTCACAGGGACATCAGTCAGGTGGACTGGTAAGCTAGAAAGTAAAAGCTTTTAACAATTGTTCAGAAGATGATGTGATAAAATCTTCACTGAAACAAGACCAAGCAGTGGAATATACATGCCAATTAGGAAATAATTGTGTCAGCACAATAAGTTGTAAGAAGGAAGGGCTAAGTTGCCATCAGAGTTGCAATGTAAGTCAGATTGCTTTTCAGGTTCTTTAATAGACAGATTGGACTCTGCAGGCAAAAAAGTTGCAGGGCTATTGATAATCAGACTAGAGAGGCCCTGTCTCAGTCCCACAAGTCTTCAAAAGACGAAGTCTTGTTGGTTTCTGGATAGCAGGGCAAGAGTTTCTGACTTCAATTTCTTCTGTCAGAGTGGGAGAAAATGAAGAGGTTAAGTCATCCAAGCAAGAATCTTTACAGTGCTGCTCAAGGTCAGCTTATCTAAGTTTGTTGTCATGCTATTTATTAGGTCTGTTTTGTTTTGTTTTTTTCAGTTTTACTGTTGGCAGTGGGCCCAGATTCAAAGGAGGGCCCTAGAGGCTTAATTGTCAGATCTCCAAAGACCCGATTAGGATAGAACTGAAAGGATGCCAAATGATTTTTCATTCTAATTCATATAAGTGGAATTGTAGAAGAATTAAATTTAAGTAAAATCCTACAGATATCCCTTGAACTTGCAAGTCCCCCCACGGCCACTACATTCCCCTGTGGCAACAGACTCAAGAAAAGAGTGGGGGGTTTTAAGAATCCCATCTGTGAGTATTTATGCCATTATTTTGAATAGCAAGCGAGATTTCAACAGTCTATAAAATACAGAATGATGTTGAAGAGTCACAAGGGTGGTTCCAGGGGATTCCTCTATCTGTTGAGATACCGTTTTTGGGAAATACTTTAGAAGCTGGAGAAATATGTTTAATTTTTCATTACTGGTGTTTATATTCAAGTATATTAAGGAGGCAATATTAACTGTTAAAAGCAAGTCTGTTAGAGAAGGACCAGTTAGGAGGGTATTAGATCAATTGTTTTTTCCTGATTTGTCTGCTGATTTATGGAGTTCTCCCGTAATGGAATGTATCTGCCATTATGGAATGGCAGATACATCCAGATTGCTTGTAGTTTCTGCCTCCCATTCTGTCTCCAGTTCCAAGGCAGTTTGAGGTTCAGATTGATTATTTGTGATAAATGAAATTTCTACATTTACTGACATAGAGTCAGATCCAGAGACTAGTTCATGTCAGCCCTTCAAGGTAGACCATGCTAAGTTACAGACACCACAAGACATACTACGACTCTGCTTCATTGATATAGGCTATAATAAGGACTTCCGGGGAAGAAATGGTGGACTAAGGACGGCTTCACGAAAAGCAGCATGGAGTATTCTGCAGTGGAATGAAGAGCAGGCAAGTGGACCGGGTCTTCATAATTCCTCTCCTGACAAGGAGAGGACTTGAGATTGCCCTGAAGTGCTCCAGACAGTTGCTCCTTGCAAGGTGACTGCAAGACAGTGGTCTCTGGCAGGTTTAGAGCTCTGGGAGACGAGGGAATAGGCATCTTGCTCAAACTGTGGTCAACATGTTTAAAAGGATACTGGGTTCGCATACTTTTCTAATCACTTTCAGAAATTCCTTGATAACTGCTTTTCAGCTGTTAGGAACCTTTGGATTGACAAGTTTTACAGCACTGTGTGAGTTTCCTTCAATCCTTAACAAAAGAAGTTTTAAATACAAGTTTAAGGACTTTAAAAAAAAATCTGGAATAAACAGCAAAATGGTGATTAAAACTTTGATTTTAGAAAACTACAAATGGGCTAAGGATTCAGATAAATTTGAAATAAGATTTTAGAATTAATTATATTATATATGTATAATTAATTATATGTATATTATATATGTATAATTAATTATAATGAATCCATGGAATGGATATTAAGAATCACATGGAAAAAGATGTTACACTGGCCATATAAAAGAAACTGGCTAATGTCTTAATAATTAAAAGGGATATACAAACAACAAACCAAGAGAGTGATCTTGATAGGTTTCCTAGATTGGATTTACAAAAGAGGCTTGTTAAAGCTTTGAAGAATTTTGTGAGAAGGGAGAAAGAAAAAATGAAAAGAAATCAAGTTCAATTATATTATTTGAAGGGACTAAAGATCAAGATTATTAGAAGTAAAAGGAAGGAATATAAAGTTGGTTTACAGGTAGATCCTGGGTTACAGATGACCCATAGTTAAGAACGGAGCCTTTGTAGCAAAATTCAAGTTAAATACACAATGATTTGAATTAAATACACAATGGTTCAACTTCATTCCACAATACTACTTATACAGCTTAATACAATAATACTGTTCTGGCTTACATACAAATTCAACTTAAGGATAGACCTTGGGAACGGAACTCGTTCTTAAACTGGTGACTACCTGTATTTGATGAAGGTTAAAACAGATATGTTGTTATCTCTGGTAACCCTTAATGGACTTTTGTTGACATCAGGACTGAAATGACGAGGTTTTATTGATTTGTTTATAGATAAGAGATGGGATATGGGAAGAAGAGATCATTTATTATGTTTTAAGAGAAGGTGATAAGTTATTAAAATTGTTTATACTTGTGATGAAGAGGGAAGTCACCTCTTTATATATTTCTTTTTTTCTTTATTATATTCTTATTTTTTTTCTTTTCTATTTTTCTTTCTATTTTTTTCTTTTCTGCACCTTCTATTTTTTCTTTTTCTTTTATTCTTTTTTTTTTTTAGTTTGTCTTAGTTTTTATTGTTGTGAATTATAATCCTCAATAAAATTACTGTTAAAAAAAAGATACAGGCTACAATAACAGAATCTGGAAAGTGTGACAGTTTCTTTTTCCCTTCCTCTTATACCCAAGAGTCAAGGCAGATCAATCCTGAGTTTCTCCCTCACTCCTTCCTGTCTTTCCAGACAAAGGTGATGTTTTGTAATGGCTTCCACACATTTTCTTCCAAGCTATCTCTATACTCCTCTGAGGTTTATCAGTCTGTAAATGTTTCACGGCTTTCTTGGGGCTTATGTATCCAGAGTTTGTTCAAGCCCTCTTCTTCCCCATTAGAGAGATAAATAAAAAGAAGCTAACAAGAGAGAAAGCTACTAAATCATTCTAAGCAAAGGACCATCTAAGTGGGTTAACATTAGATTTAAAACCAGATAAAATAAAAGCAAGAGTACTAATTATTTGAGAATAATTACCATTTCCCTTTGCATAAACTCCTCAGCCTAGTTGTCTGAAATCTGCAGTGGTACCAAACAGAAAGAGAAAAAATATGTTTTAAAGAAATGTACCGTAACTCGCAATCCCCTACTTCAGTTTCAGTGGCTATGCAAAGCATTCAAAAGCAAAGCAAGGTGGTTATGCATGCAGATACACAAGCCGAGACAGCCAGGAGCAGCTTTTGAAAAAGACATGGCTGCTTTTCTAATTCAAAAAGAGAAGTGCTTAGTCTATGTTCCTGCATGCTGTAAAACATCTAATTTGCATGCTTTGCACAGCCCTACCAGTTTCTTTGAGATTTAACATAACAGTGTCACTTCCTACAGTTCTGGTGGAAATCAGCAATGAAAAATGTTGTGGTCATGCTAGACAACTTAGAAGGCTCAGCTCTGTTTTCTGAACAACTTTGTAAATCTCACTCTGAGGGAGATTTTGCTATCTTTGGAACAAGAGGTCAGATAATTTATGGAACTCTGGATACAGCTCCAGAAAGATGGTTTCTAAATGCCCATTATATTTAAGGGAAATAATTGTAATAAATCATGCATTCAATTTTGTCATTTCTGGTTAGCTTAGGTATTTATACTAGTGAGAATGGCGAAGTAGGAGTAAATAACTTACGTGTCACTGGAATCTTGGGTTCAAATGCAGCCATTCTCTATGAAAAACCCCGCTGTTAGTTTTGTTAATAATATTCCAGTGAAAGGAGGGAGGGAGGGAGGAAGGAGAGCAGCAAGGTGGATGCACCCAGAGTGGCAATGAGTACACTTTGGGAGCCCTGAAAGAACAAGTTAGTGATAGATTGTTATGGATTGTTATGGAGGAAATCTGTGTGGTCACTAGGAGTCAACAACAGCTTGATGGCACATAATTAATCAGTTGAAAGGGTGAATCATGAGAAATTTATTCAACTCAGCTGATACAGCAGCTGTAATTAACTTAGTTGTACTTACTGAAACCTTATTCAGTTGATGTTTTAGAAATTGAAGGAGCAGCGGAATTAGTTGAGAGTTCCCTTTGTTCATTCATTTTTTCACATTTTAATAATCTGCAGAACACCACTGAAAGACTGTGTCCTATGAAGAACATGACATATGTTCTCTCCCCCTTGTAGTAGATTGCCACATTTACTTATTCGTTTGATTTTATTTACTAAAATTCGTATGTCACTCAATTCCATATATTTGGGTTGTACAAATCCGGACCCCCAGTAGATGGCAGAGACATTTTAACATTTTCTGTGTCTCTTTGCTGCCATCTAGTGGTACCCCAGCCCAGTTATGACTATCCTAACTATGTAGATCTATTAGGATTTTCAAGCCCACTTTCCTTCTTAAAGATTAACAAGGATCCATTTTCCTTTTTAAATGGGAGTGAGTGACCTTGATGCTCACTCAAAGGCAAGTAACTAAACATTAATGGAAGCAATAGGTTGTAGCATGCTCAACCACTTACACACCTGGCCGTAATTCATTCTCAGGCAGTTAAGATGAGTAAGTACCTTGGCTGGTACTTATCACAGGCAATAAAAGGTGGAAGTTCAGAGACAGAAGAAGGTGAATGTAATTTGTTTACTTCTTGCAGTGTAAAATTATTCCATCACCAGCATGGGTTTCTGATACATTGAAGAAGGGTTCTTGATGAGAAATGGGATTTTTGTTTTCTGAAAATACTTTTTTGCCTTTAGAGCTCTTTCTCTGTATATATATATATTTTTTTTTTTACAACAATTCTTAGCATGCTTTCTTAGTTAGAACATTTGTTGATTTAGTAGTTGTCAAGTTTCATTACAAACTGTTTATGAATGGATGATTTTCTTTAAAGCAGAAGAAAGGCTTTTTAAGAAGTTAAATATTATAAGAAACAAATTTCTCTCATCTACTTCTCTCTCTCTCTCTTCATAAGTGTATGAATTATATTTATATATGAATCTAGACATAATAATTGTTTTACAGAGTTATTTGCCTGGATTATATATTTGCATGGAATTCTCTGCAAATGGAAAATGCTAGTGTTTGCTTTAATTTCAATAAATTGTAATAAAATGAATAAAAAACTATTGATTCTTCACTCTACAATAGTGAGAAGAAATAAGTCTGACAGTTTTGTAACAGTGGCTAAGATACTGCGCCTTGTCTCCTGCTTGCTGCAAAAATTCCAAATTAAGTCCTCAAAATGTGCATATTTTGTACATGATGTAGCCAGGCTTTCTCATTAGTGACCTTACTTTATAGAACATCTTACACTCAGAAGAACAGGCAGCCCGAACCCTCCTTGTTTTCTGAAACAAATTCATATTGTTCCAGCAAGCTTTCAACCCACAGTGGTGTTTGAGCAATCATCTTAGGTCATTTATTAATATTATTGATTGTTTTAATTTACTGTATATTGAATTGTTGCTTCTCATCAAGTCTGTACAGATTGGGGTGGCTGATAAATAATGTTAATTAAATAAATAGTTCAGAGCTGCCATTTAAAAAACTTACTTTGTACAACATGACTCTGTTACAATAAAAGGGTCACAATCTTATTAGGAATTATGTAGGAAAGCGTAATGATACATCATGTCACCTATCTATTATAATTATGGTTGGTCACACATTCAGCCAGATGTTTAGACTGGATTTGGCATTTTTGTCCACCTATCGAGTCCTTCCCAAGGACCTGGGATAGGCAGATGTGTTGTTTGACAGTGTTAAAGATATTGTTGAAGGATGCAAGCTGTTCCAAATAAAGCCACCTTTTGCAATTGGCTGATGGTGATTTTGTCAATGCCAATGGTGTTCAAGTGGTACTCCAGATGTTTTGGGATTGCACCTAAGGCACCTTGCCACATTGGTACTATCTTTGCTTTCGTTTGCCACAGTCATTCTACTTCTATTTGCAGGTCTTTGTATTTTGTCATTTTCTCCAGTTCTTTCTCTTCTATTCTGCTGTCTCCAGCTATTGCAATGTCCACTATCCAGACTTTTTTGTCTTTCCTAGCAACAGTTGTTAAGTCTGGGATGTTATATGGCAGGTGCTTGTCTGTTTGAATTCTAAAGTCCCAGAGCACTTTAGCGTCTTCATTTTCTATTACTTTGTTTTGTGGTCCCACCAGTTCTTGCTTGCTACTTCGTTGTGCCATTGTTTGTAGTCAGTCTGTGTGATCTTCTTGCAGCAGCTAACTAGGTGGTCCACTGTTTCTTCAGCTTCTTTGCAGAGGCAGCATTTACTGTCTGTTGCTATCTTCTCAATTCTGATTTTGTATGCATTTGTTCTTAAGGCTTGCACAGCCAGAATTAGCCCCTCTGTCTCTTTCTTCAACTTTCTTGCTCTTAGCCATTGCCAGGTCTGGTTGTTATCTGCATTGCCTGCTACTTTTTTTTATGTACTGGCCATATTATTATTATTATTATTGTACTAGACAATCCATGATCCATTAGGTCATCATTTCAGAGATATTTCTTTGCCCAGACAGAGAAACAGAATGACCAAGGGCAAAAAAGCAGTGGGAGTGTGAGCGACTTGCAACTTGCTGCCAGCTTCTCCATTGACTTTGCTTGTTGGAAGCTGGCAGGGAGCTTCAGAAATATTCCTCCCTCCCTCCCTCCCTCCCTCGCTTTCCACATATATTATAGGCTTGCACCATTTGCCCTCCTCTCATATCCCTAAGGAGAGCCTCCATGAAGCCTCCTCCTCAGCTGACCAACGGAACTGCCTGCCACTTTGTTGGGGGAGGTGGAATAAAGGGAGCCATGGACCATGAGGAAAACTACACCCCCATTCCCCATTCTGGTGTGTCCCCAAGGCCCCACTCCCTAGAGGGACAAAGAGGGCTTACCCGTTAACCACTGGCACCTCCCAGCCAGCCCTACGTCACCAGCAGGCATCCAAGTCACTCCCTCATCCTTCTGTCAATGCCTACAGCCATTTAAGAGATTTCAAATTTCTGCCTCATTTCCAAAGCAGCCGACTGCCACTCGCCCATCAGGCCTTGCCACTAGCTGATTAGGCACAGAGGACAGAGGGAGGCAGGAAAGAGGTCAGGAATACGCAGCCACAAATGTCCCAAATTTCAATTCCATGGGTGTCATGGGTCCTGGATTTTGGATGCATTCTGTAAGTTAGCCATTTGCGGTATCTTGATTCAAAAATTGTTGCCCTATGATGGACCATTTCACCCAGTTGAAGGTTACAGACATGAGACTTTTAGTAGTATATAGATTTTATCCTACTTTTTTTATGTATAACTCAAGGCAGCAAACATATCCAACATTCCTGCCTCCTATTTTTCTCCACAACAACTCCTCTGTTTCTTGGAACAAAAGGGAGTGGAACAACAATTTTTTAAAGGTATCCCAGTATAGAGTTTTTGAGAGCCAGTTGGTAGAGTAGTAAAATATTGAACTAACCCTGCAGGAACTCAGATTCTAGTTCACCCTCAGCCACAGAGGGTGGCTGAGGGTGGGGCCACTCATTGTCTCTTAGCCCAACCTTTATTTACTCAGTTGTGATGGGGAAAAATAGGAGGAAGGAACACTATGGATGCCACCTGGAGTTTCTGTATGAGAGGCAGAAACCAAATCTAATAAACAAATAAGGTAGACAATGTGTAAATCTCTCTTGTGTCTTCTAAGAAAGTTTGAAAAGATTAGGCAGGTTACTCTGTTCAATACCCGGTCCCACTAATGGACATGTAAGAATTCCACATAAGGGAATGCTTGTAACTCTGGAACCTTGTGTCCTGTGTAAATTATGCAACTCTGCTTTTGATCTGAAATCCACAGAGTATTAATAAAGTATTATTTTATATAACCTAAGACACAGGGCAACCTTCTATTGAACTGGGAGCAGAACAGGTGTTTTCACCTGTCTTCCTTTCTTCCATAAAGTCTTGCCCACCATTGTATGTATATGTGTGTGTGTGGTCCGTGAACGTGTATGCATGGAAACCAGCTGCCTTGGAAGCTTTCTCAAACTGATCCCCAAGTTATTTGCATTGGTTTCCAAATATTATGTGCAGTGTTTTAAAAATGCATTTAGTTATCTAGTTGGACAGCAAAGTGAAAGATATATATCCAGTGCAGACAGTATCCAGAATTAGCTTTCATAGGGTAGGCATACTAAAATCAGTAGGACTTCAGTATAACTAATTCTGCTTTTAACCAAAGTCTCATTTGCTATTACAGATCTTCCAGTAACTTCCATACATTCTGAATATGCATTGTAGCTTGCTTAAAAATATGTATATAGAAATGCATTTACTGCTATTACAATTTTTAAATTACAGATTTTAATGTTTATATTGATTGTATTCATGTATAATGTTAAGTCACAATATTTTAAGCATGTTCTGTTGAACAATCTAGGTTCACAAAAATGCTAGGCCAAAAACAAAATAAAGCAAACATAATTTGACATTGTGTCTGATCTGTGCTAGTCTTTTTTATAAAACAAATGTTATAGACTTTTCACTTTTTCACAGCAATGAATTGCCTTGCGGAAGTTAATTTATTGGTATATAATTACTGTAAGCAGTTAGAAACTGGAATGCCATTCATTGCCCTTGATAATAATTCTGACTGACATATTTCTCCACACTGGACAATAAATCTTAATCCGTTAGTATTTTATCTATGGCATGGTGGGGGGGGGGCATTTTCTTTCCAAATACCTTTTTCATAATCTGTCCAGCTGTTTTGATCAGTACTTGAGTTTTTGCAAAATGTTTTGCTTTCAGAGGTATTATAGGAAGTCCGTCCAGCATGTTTCCTTGCCGGCTGCTGCATTTTCCCTCTCTTCTAATTGCTGTCTTAAAAACTGTTAGGATGTTAAACCACATTGAGGATTAGCTTTTGATTTCTTTGGTTTTATTTTGCTGATGCAGATAAGAAGACAAGGAGGGATACAATTACTGGTGGATCTATTGGACCATCGAATGACAGAAGTCCACCGTAGTGCCTGTGGGGCTCTGAGGAACTTGGTATATGGGAAAGCTAATGATGACAACAAAATTGCTTTGAAAAATTGTGGGGGTATTCCAGCACTAGTACGATTACTCCGAAAGACTACAGATTTGGAAATCAGAGAACTGGTCACAGGTTTGAATCTCTTTCCTTTATTGCATGTTAACTTGTAAGGAATTAACTCATTATCCAATACACTTTAAAACATTGCTTGATGAAAACAAAACATGGGTTCAATACTGTACTTGTATAGTTGAAAACATTAAAACAAATCTTGGTTTTGCAAACATGTAGAATACACACACACACACAAGCATATATCCATATTCCTTATTGGGTAATATGCAGAAAGACAACTTTCAGTGAATGGTGGTATACGATTGTGATTGCTGGTATGGTTAAGCTCTGGTGTTACCGCTTCTAATTATGTGACTAAGCTATCTAATGGAAGGAAGAAGAACGAAATTTCCCACAGTGTATGATGTGACTGATGATTCTTTAAAATACTTTTTAAAGTATTCTGGTATTCTGTAAAACCTAATATTATTTTAATGTCTTTGGACCATCCCCTTTTAAGGCCTTCTTCTACTTTCTCCTGCAAATAATAACAATAACAATAATAATAATGTGTTGCATATATTGTCCTGACTGCAGGCTATACAGGCTGATTATGGATTCCAAATGTCTTAATCATTCCATCTTTCAACTCTTACCTCTCATAGGCAAAATTCATCAGATTCTCCTTGTTGTGATGAGGCTGTAATGCATGACGCATCCCACTGAGTGACAGGATTACTGGCAGGCCCAGTAAGGCAAAAAACGTTAATTGGTTTCAACCTTCTTTTATTCCTTGGTTCCACTACCTGTCCTTTGTCTCCAGGAAGCAGTCTGCAAGCTGACTCATAACAATGAGGCACAAACTGTTAATCATCTTAATAAATTACAGTTGTATATTTAATAAAATTGCTGCAGCATCTGCTTTTTGCAAAAGTCAGGCAGCTGTATGATACAGATAGCTATTAGATAAGATCCCTTAATTTTTTGTTTGTTTATCTCCTTTCTCTCTCTGTACATTGTGTTCTCAAAACATACCAAACTAATATGGAAAACATACCAGTTAATGGTGTTTGCAGTTGATTGTTTTTAAACTGCATGATGTTTTCATTAACTTTTATTCATTGAACAAAGTCGAATATACAGTAGTAACTGAAATACTACCGGTTAATACTAATACTACCTGTTAATACTATTACTAACAGGTAGTAACTATTAGTATACTACCTGTTAATGCACAAAAGAGAAACACCCACATTGTCTTGACATATCTATCTCAGTTACTTTGAATGTGTATATCGTATATCTTTGGTCTTGCTATGGCCCTGCTGGACATGTCCTTTGCTGAGAATGATGGGGAGGTAATAGAGTCACGGGCATCTAGGAACAATATTCTTAGTGTGGGTGATTCCAGTAGTGATAGAACCAGTAACTCCACTCTGGTTGAAGCAGTGACAGCTGGCCCCCAGGACACTTTACCTGTACCCACTGATAGCCTCTCAGACTCTGAAGTCCAGCCACACACTCCTAAGCAGAGGTGTGTGATAAGATTCAGTGACAGAGAGCAGAACTCCGTAGATCTGAGAGACTTGCCAAGAAACAAGCCTACAGACAAGGTAATACTGAGGAGTAAACTGCCACAGCTATATATTGGGTGGAGGTTCAATGTGCCTCATTTATTGGACTTAATCTCTCAGAACAACTTTTCAAGCCCAAGCCCTCTGTGTTTACCCTGCCGTGCCATGCTTTGAACACTGTATTCCACCTCAACATGTCTCTTGTCCCTTGAATTTGTCCCTTGTTTATCAGATTCCTGGTCTCTACCTGTGCCAAGCTTGTGACTACATCTGTAGTTGTCATCTTAAGATATAGGTAAAAAGGGATATTTTCTTCTAAAAGTTCTGCCTGAGCTCACATACCACTGGACTGTGGCAGGCATCTAGCTTGCTATCTTGTTGGCTTGGAAGCCAGCAATGCCAGCATAGAAAAGGTTTATGACCAGGCTTCCCAAATTTAGTGCTCTCCAAATTTGTTCAGCTGTGGTTCTCATCATCCCTCCCCACTTGGTCCTGAGGAGAATTGGGGCAGCTGGTCTAGACATCAGCTGCGCTTCCCATCCAGATAGTTTGGCTTAACTTATTCTGAATATGGTGAGATGCTAAAGCTGGGGAGAGCTTGTAAGAGTCTGTTGCATCTGCAGAACTGTTCCATGCTTGTCTGTGCATGGCTGCCTTTCCCATTAGCAATGTTAGGAGAAGAGACATTGTTCCCATAACATCCTGAGCCAAGAAAGGCAGGCCTGTCATATAAGTTGTTTATCTTGTTTCATAGTTCATAGTCCACAGATCTGGACAGCTTTCATCCAGTTTCCAACCTTCCCTTTTTTGGGGAGATTATTTAGAAGGTGGTCAGCCCATAGTTCCAAAGGACACTGGAAGAAGCAGATTATCTGGACCCCTTCCAGTCAGTGTTCAGATCCAGGATAGAGTACCAAGAAAGCTTTGGTCACGCTTGTCAGTGACTTTTGTTGGGCATAGGATGGGAGTAGTACAGCCATCCTGGCCCTCCTTGTCCTCTCAGTGACCATGGTATTCTTCTGGACTGCCTCAGTGGGTTGGGAGTGGGAGGCATGGTGTTGCTGTAGAGGGAAGAAGGAATGGCCTTGAAGGACAGGAGGAAGAGTCACTACCAAGGCAATGGTTAAAAAAGGGGGGGGGGGGTTGAGCTCGGGCCAAGAAAATAAATGAAAAAACATCTCAGACCAGCCCCTCCCTAGTTCATACAAAGATAAAGTGAGGGAGGGGGAAGCACATTCAGCCTTGCAAGATTCTGTTACTATAACTGTTACAATAAAATTAGTCCTGACTTATATGACATTGGTTTCTTAGTCTGGTCTACCTCATTGGGCTGACAGTTGTGGTGATTCTCCTCCTTCCTCCTGGGCTGGTTCCAATTGTGTGGGGGGGGGGAGCAATCCAGTGCTAGACCTCTCTTCTGCAGGGTCCCACTTCTTTTTGACATCTACAAAGCCACTGGGGTAAACCATCTGTTAGTACAAGGTACAGTATCATGAGTATGCTGATTATATTCAGTTGTATATCTCTGCCCTGACTGACCAAATGAGATTGTCAGGGTTCTGCTCCAGTGTCTGGAAGCTGCGGAGGTCTGGTTGGGAACAGTAGCTTCACCTCAGTCCTGCCAAGACCAAATGGCTGTAGGTTTTGCTCTGCCTCCCCTGGGTCTGGGAACTAGAGAGTTTCTGTCTCTCGCTTTGGACAGAGTTGCACTATGCCAGTCAGACCTGCTGTGCAATTTGGGGATTCTCCTAAACCCACAGCTTCCGCTCAAGGTGCAGCTGGCAGCAATGGCCAGGGGACTGTACTGATTGCATCTGTTCCTAGATTGGGAGGGGATTGCTTGTGATCACTCAGACTTTAGTCATCTCCTGGTTTGACAGTTGCAATGTGCTCTACATGGGATTCCCTTGAACACAATCTGGAAGCTACAATTAGTCCAGAATGCAGGAGCACAAGTAATTATGGTTAGCCCTTGATATGCCTACATAATACCACTGCTCTTCACACTACACTTAATATAAATAAATAAATGTAGGTAGGCATGCATGCATGCAAATGTCTCAAAATGTGAGCCTCATTGAATCCTAACAACCATGTCTTGAGTGTGAAGCAAAAGAGGCTGTTCTGAATGTGAAGAACTTGAAACTGTTTCTGACTCAACTTTTTCAAATCTGAAATATTGAATTTGAAAGATTTTGTGCTCATGTACATTTTCCTGACAGAATGCTGGATTGTGCAAGTATTATTTCATAAATAGTGCTAATAAAACTTTAGTAAGGGTCAGGGGAGAGCTTCTAGAGTCATTTTGATTGAAAGCTTATGGCTAGAGGAAGAATAAGGAAGCTGACATTTAGGATCTTTGATAATGAACTTGGGGCAGTGGAATGGCATGCATCATAAAGCAAAAAGGGTGGTAGGAAATGATTAAGACATGCAGAACAGAAGTTTATATGGGGAAAATTGCATAGATTTCTGTACTATCTTTTCTCATGATTTTAGGAAGTTACAAGAGGAATGAAAAAAACAAAGTCTCTAGAAATGATGCAACAAAGAATGACAGATTTTTTTTCTGTGCCTTGCATAATTGTTTAAAAAGTTGAAAAACAAGATTTCACTGCTCACTTAATTTTGCTAAAATTCAGTGTAAATGTCATGGTTTCACATTTTTTCTCCTTTTTAGATCTTCATTTGCATTTCCATTGTGCAATTAATACATACTGTATTTGTTTTTATCAGCTAAATTATATTTTGCATAATAACTACATTAATTAGGACTCCCCCCCCCCCGAAGCATTATTTTCAAAACAAATAATTTACTCTGAAAAACAGGTTTGGAAACGTCTGAGTCTTTTGATGCAGATATTTAGATGTCAGCCTCC
Source organism: Liasis olivaceus (assembly GCA_030867105.1). Classification (NCBI taxonomy): domain Eukaryota; kingdom Metazoa; phylum Chordata; class Lepidosauria; order Squamata; family Pythonidae; genus Liasis; species Liasis olivaceus. The sequence goes on from CM061350.1 coordinate 84,959,276, forward strand.
AAGATCACCAAATACCAATTATAATGCAGCCTTCCCCATTGGCCATAGTGGTTGGGAGTGATGTCTGTTGTTATTCTTATTACAGTATACCATAAAACATTTCCTATTTCATGCATGTCACACAAAATATCAAGTTTAGAGTTCAAATGATGGATTTCTTGCCCAGATTCTAAAGTTCTCCTTTTTTGTCAATTTACATGCCTTTCAGCAATTATGTCATCATTACATTTTTTTCAAGTTAACATAAATGGGCATGAAGGCTATTAAGTGTTGAATAATTAGAACTGACTGAATACACACCTGAGACTTTGGAATTAAAACTTCTTGACCAACCTGGAGCCAGCTGGCTTTCTCCATCTTTTCCTCCTGCTTAGAGAAAAGAATTAAAGTTTCAATGATCCTGGACAGCAGGATAAAATGGCAGAAGCAGAAGTGAAAGTCCTAAATTTGTCACTCCTCTTGACATTACAAGTTTATAGAAATCAGATTGCAATTCAGTTTATCAGTTATTGGTTCCTATAGCCAGCATCCACCATGAGTTCTGTAGCAGCAAAGAGATGAGTCGATGGGATGATGAAAGAGGGATCTTAACTCTCTTTTCACAGCAGTTGCCTTGGTTTTACACACCCTGGCTCACTTTCCTGTCTTGGCACAGCTGCTTTGTAGTACCACCACCTAACTGCTTCAGAGATACACTTCCTCTTAATCTTGGCATATGGGTCAGACAGGAATTCCACAGCCTGTATTGGCAAATCAAAGAAAAGCAAGAATGATAAATATGAAATAAATTCTATTATGCCATCTCGTGTAGCTGTAGTATGAGCTTGAGGCATATGCTAGGGGGAAAGCCATCCCCCACCCCACCCCTTCCGGAGAGTCAGAATGGCATAATTAACTGTAAATTCATCTTTATTACCAATAAGAAAATAAAAGTATCCTTTCCACTTTAATCAATCACCTGTGAAAGCAGTAACTCTTGGAGTAAATAATCCTATAGCACTGCTAAAATCACAGACAGTATCTCAAAAATATAAGCTCCCATAGAATGGTACAAAGGGGAAATAGGACTGCTGAGCAAACCACATTATGGTTTATCAGCTTGCTCTTATTGGGAAGCAGGCTGGTGAAATGAAGGTCCTGGTTGCATGGAGAAAGAGCTGCACAAATCACTGAGCATGTGGAGAGGACATGAAAACGGGGACACACACCAAAACCTCTAATTCATTAAAGCATTTAACTATTGGACACGCATTAAAAATAAAGCATAAGGTATTCACAGAGAGTTCTACAGGTAACACGTTGCCTATACCTAGCTAAACAGCAATTCCTTGAATCAGAAGTCCCTTCCTGATTCAATATTACCTTAAGTTGCTTTTACAAATTTCTGTCAGATTTGTTGCAAATTAAACAAAAAATGGCCACAGTTAGATACAAATGAGAAAACTAAAATCATTTGATATGTTTATTAGATCTGATCAGTCAAGAATATTAACAATATTTAAAGAATGGGATATATCCCCATCATTTAAAATCAGAGGAGCCTCTTCAATATTATCAAAGTATTTGTTCTGACTCAATAGGCTCCCTTGAAAGTCTTCTAAAAAATATGGGAAGAAGACTGAGGATTTTAATGAGTCAGCTAGAATTCTTTCTGGTATAAGATTCCTTTTAAATCTGTTTCAGCACATGATTGAGAAGTTAGTAAAGAAATTACTCATAAATGGTACTGCAAACTTTAAAATTACATTTGCTAATAAATATTTCTCAAGATTATGCTGGAGTTTTTATTAAGAAATTGGCATATATTACCAACCCTGCTGTCAAAACATCATTTATTATTTTGGTTGAGACTTTTTAAAATATTTAACCTATAACCTTTAGTAATTAATTCTAATCTTATCTTCCCAAGAATTAAAAATAGTGCAACAACCATATTAATTACATTTTGGTGGTTAGTATAATTAAAATTAAAGTACTTCTCTCCTTGTATCAGTGGTATTTAGGAATAGCATCTTTATTATGGACATTGACTAGCATTTTATGCAAATTTTGTAAGAAATTACAGTGCTGAAAATACATAAACATTTTCTAAAAGATCAATAAAAGTAAATAAAATGGTTCAGACTACTAAACACTATAAAAACTAATAGGAGAATGCTAAAGATGTATATATTTAAAACTAATTAATGGGATTATAAAACTACTTTATGAATAAAACACTAAAATGCTTACATGCTAAGTACTAAACTACTCAGCTAATTCTTCATACTTCTCCTCCATATACAACTATAGAATTATATGGTGGTGATGGAGAATCAATTAAGCTCACTTGTTTGCTTACAGTCCTCAGTTCTACATGTCAAAGAATAGATTATATTTCCCCGTCGGAAAGCACAGAGAAAGGCCACATCCATCCAGCTGCTTTGTCATGTTTGCCTCCCATCCCAAAGTTGGTAGCAAATCATGCCACCCTAATTCTTGCTACCCACAGCGTGTGCGCTTATCATACACCCAGAAATGGCTGTGTTACACTGCCATGCATTCAACTAACACAGAGCATTCTAAGGACCATGACTGGTGGTTTCCTCAGTGGAAATTCCAGTCCCATCAAAATCATCTTGTGCATGGAAAGCTTCGTCCAGCTGTCATGCACAGCACCCCATGCACTGCAGGGTTGTTTTTGTTTTTTTCCTTTCCCGTTCTACCATCAACTGATTGAACTAACTATTCCTTGAAACTATGAGTTGACTGATTCCCTATCAACCTCTAGGTGGCAACAAAGAGATAGTTTCGCCCAGCAAAGATATAAGCCAGTGAGTAAGTGCTGATGGTGAGCTGGAGTTTAAGGGCTTTAGTTGTGAGAATCTGCATGGGAGCTTAAGAATATAGCATAAAGAGAGGAAGCAAAGAGCATCAGCCACGGGAAGGGAATTCCCAACCGCACAGGCTACAAAAGTCCTTTCAATTATACTTTCAACTGCTTGCATTAAACCAGGGATGGGCTAGTGAAGGCGTTGTACTTTGTAGGTTGGCTGTTTAACTGTTTGACTTTGGACTACTAGATGACAGCAAAGAGTCTTTCGTATCTCTTGGCTACTATCTAGTGGTTGCCAAGATTTGTGTAGCTGAGATGTGGCTACTGGATGAGTTTGGAGAAGTGCTGGAGTTTAAGAAAGAGGTTCAATTGTGGGGGCTATAAACTATCCTGAGAATATAATATGAGGAGAGGAAGTGGGGGAGCCACCTCTTCCCTTTCTAGATGGGAAGGGAATTCCCTGCTAGGCAAGCTACCCAATTATAAGAGTCAAATCCTTGCAATTACCTATGTTAAGAAAGCCACCGACTGGTTAGTTTCAAGGTTTGTTACAGTCGACCAACTCATTTTAAAAAGGGAAAAAAATATGATTGCAAAAGCCAGAGTTCTCATCTTCTTTGCAGCCAGAAGAGGACTGAGGAGTGGACAAAGGCCAGAAATCCAACTGAAAGGAGTGGTCCCACAAGAAAGCAGCAGGACCCGTTGGAGCCACAAGACTGCCAACATGGAGCATATCATTTCAGACTGCTTCCCCAGTGTGCATCAGTGCGCCATACATTGCCTGCTCACAGGGTTTTGAGGCAGGATAACAGGGAAAACACCACTTCCAGTGCATAGCACCTTAAGCGATGCTTGGGCTGTCAGGAAACAGTTACTGGATCAACCTCATACCAGGGCAAGGAAGATGTGTGGATTTGCCTGGGGGCTGGAGGGAACTACCAAGCCACAGAGTGAGCTAGCTTCAGAGTCTTCATCTTAGCCCCTGCAGAAAAGTTACACAACTTTAAGTTCTCAGACATGAGAATTCTGGAATCTGTGAAAGAGAAAAGAGTACAGATCAGTGGGTGGTCCCTGGACATGCAGGGGCAGTTTTCAGTCAGCTGAGCCATTGCGCTATCCTTCGTCTCTTGTCCTCTCATATTTGAAATCTGTAGCAAAGTAGAAGCTAGCTCTCACCAGTAGCAAATGAGCCAGTAGCCTTGGACTGTACCACCTCAAACAGAAGAGAATGGAAACAGCAACTCAAGAGAATTCTCCACTTTTCTTTAACATTCAAGGCAAATTCTCTCTCTCTCTCTCTCATTCTCTCTCCCGCTCTCAATTTTGTACAGCTGGAATTTTAATGTTATAGAAAAGCATTCAGTTGTACCACTTTGCTACAAGGGAGAAGTGAGCACTAGGGAACATGGCAAAGGGGAATACTGCTTCTCAGTATGCCTTTACCTATGATTTAATACAGACAGCCCTCTGCTTACAAACTTTCGCTGATATGAGCAAACCTGTTCAGAACTCCAACTCCAAAAAGAGGAGCAGGCATGACAGCAGTGTGGGCAGAAGAGCCCTGTCTTCTGCTGCCGATGCGAGGAGCGATAGCCCACAGACTCTGCAGAGCACAGTGGGATGAGCTGGGATGCTGCCAATGCACGATGGGTGCTGCCTAATCCTAATCCATTGCGCTTTCAGAGGCTGCGATCTTCAGCCTTTCTCCTGCAAGGCCTCGCAAAGGGCCAGAAGTTTCCGACACAAGCTGTAGAGCACATGCTGTGCCTCCAAGAAACACTTGCCCCTCTGCTTCCTCCAGTTCCACCGCCATCCTGAGCAGCACCTCCTGCACAGCCACCACCTTTGCCCAGGGAGCCACCACCACCTCTCCTGCCGCACCTGGCAACAGACCACGCCGCTGCCCACCGGCTCATCCCGTTGCACTCTGCACAGTCTGCAGGCTGTCGCTCCTCGCATTGGCAGCAGAAGACAGGGCTCCTCTGCCCACACCGCTGCCCTGCCTCCTGCTTCCTCCTCTTTTTTTTTTTTTTTTTTTTTTACTTTTTACTTAGTTGGACTTATGAACAAAACAAACTTACAAGCAGCCTCTTGGAATGTAACCTGTTTGTAAGTAGAGGACTGTCTAATGAATTAAAGGGTGAACATGGCAATTAATGCTCTGTGTGTGCATGTGTGAGAGAGAGAGAGGTGAGGAAGGAGCCATTTCTCTTTACTATAAATGAACATATCAGTGAAAAGCACAGCGTTGTTTTTCAGTGTTTTCTCAGGGAAACATTCTCAGCTGTCAGAGACAGCTTGGGGGGAAAATGTAAAAGTAGCTGTAACCTCATCTCGGCCAGTTCTCTATCCGTTTCCAAGCAAATATAACCTCCTTAATCTAATTAATTCACAACCCTGCTAGGAAATAGGCATCTGTGGATATGTTCAAGAATAGTTTCCTTTCCATGTCTCATACAGACAGTTACAGTCCAAAATTAGTGGTGGGCTCTTGACTGGTTAAGATTGATGAGGGCATTATTTGTACTTAACCAATGATCTGCAGCACTTCTCTCAGTTCCATCACTGAACCAATCCCCTGGCCAATTTTCTCCAAGCAATTTGCTCAGAAGTTGTGTAGAAATTGGCAGAAAGGGCTGGCTGGAAGACAAATCCTATTGCCAGCCAGGCAGTTAGTTCTCCCTACTGATTCTTCTCCCACTTCAGTTACAGACCCTTGAAAAGGTGTGCATTTCCTCATGAAACTTCTGGATAGCAGTTGAAACTTCTGGATACCAGAATGTTCACAGGAGAAAATAAATATATAAAGTGTGACATTTTCAGAGGACATTTGAATAGTTAAAGATGATATAATACTTCATCAATCTCATTTACTAAGTACTTTTGTGTAAAGTATTTTGACATTTAGAATAAGATAGTATTGAGATTTGCTTGAAAAATTGTGCATGGGTAGAAGATGTATCATGTGTATAGGTTTAATTAATTAATCAACGTACTAAGTTTTTGCAAAAGTATCCTTGACATTCGCTTAAGTTATTGAAGTGTGTACTCATGGATATGTAATTTTTATTGCGACATGTACTATAACATTTTATATCAGTTTTTCATGTAACATAAATGCCTACACACAGGCTGAAAATACATTTTTGTGTGCGTATGGCTGGGGTGGGAAACTCCTCTCCATTATGATATCCAAGAGTGCTGGACTTTTTATTTTTCAACAAGATAGCCGAGACTCCGGGCAGGGGTGGGGTGTGGCGATTGTCATCTGGGAATCCTTATGACTTTCAGGAGCACTGCCCCACAGGTCCCTGGATGTGAGACTCTGTTCCTTAAGTTGGGCTCTAGGGATCAGTTGGGATTGTTGCTGTGGTACTAGCCTCCCTGCTGCATAGCAGCCTCCCTCCCTGAGCTCCTTGACTCCATCTCGGGGTTGGCAGTGGAGTTCCCCAGACCTGTGGTTCTGGGGGACTTCATTCTGCACTCTCTCAGAGTGGGGTCTGAGGTGGCTACCATGATGGCTATGGGCCTATCCCAGGTCATCCAGAGCGTGACATGGGACAGTGGCCACACTCCAGATTTGGTATTCCTGTTAGAGCAGTGGCTATGTGATCTAAAATTGAGGGAGCTTTTGGTGTCATGGTCAGTTCATGTCCTGATTTCTGTGGGATTCTCTAGCACCACTACCCACTGCAGGGAGGACCCATTAGATTGGTCCGCTGCTGGTGACTGATGGACCCAGATGGGTTTCAGAGGGAGCTGAGTGTTCTTCCTGCTGGTCTGCTGCATGGTCTATCCAAAGCCTTGGTTGCCGCTTGGAATAAGGGGGCAGCTGAGGCCTTGGATCATATTGCGCCCATGAGACCTCTCCCCTCCCATGGATTCTGACACTCCCCATGGTTTATGGAGGAGTTGAGGGAGATGAAACAAGAAGAGACATCTAGAGCATCACTGGCACTCAACCAAGGACGAACTGAACTGAACACAGGTTACAGCCACTATTAAGGCCTACGTTGTGGCAATTAGGGCAGTGAAGCGACAGTACTTCTCTGCCCTTATTGCATCCGCAGATTTGCTCCCTGCAGCCCTGTTTTGGGTGACACAAGCCCTCTTGTATAAAGGGGGCCCAGAGCACCATTTGTGGGGGTGTGCAGGGAATTTGCTCAGCATTTGTCGGATAAAATTGCTCAGATTCACTCACAGTTGGATGCCAGTTTTGTTGCAGGTCCAGAGGAGATGCCTGGGGTGGAGTCTTGCCCAGTTATCTGGGAACAGTTTGAACCTGTTTGGACCCAAGGAAGTGGACAGGGTCATTCAAACTGTGAGCTCAGCCACCTGCTCCCTAGATCCATACCCCTCCTGGCTTGTGAAAGCAGTCCAGGAAGTGTTGTGTGAGTGGGTTCTAGTGGTGGTTAATTCTTCTTTGAGGGAAGGGGTTGTTCCTTTGCCTCTTAAAGGGGCTTTAGTGCACCCCTTCCTCAAGAAGCCATCGCTGGATCCCACCTTACTGGACAACTTTCATGCAGTATCTGATCTCCCTTTTTGGGGTAAGGTTGTTGAGAAGGTGGTTGCACAACAGCTTTAGAGGGCCTTGGATGAAGCAGATTATCTGGATCCTTTTCAGTCAGGATTCAGACCTGGGTATGAGACAGAAACAGCATTGATCGCACTTCCAGATGATCTCTGGCATGAGTGGGATGGAGGTTGTGCATCCATCTTTGCCCTACTTGACTTCTCAGCAGCTTTCAATTACAATTGACCATGATATCCTTCTGGATTGGTTCAGGGGACGGGGAGTGGGCAGCACAGTCCTGTGTTGGTTTGCCTCCTTTCTCCAGGGTCAATTCCAGTCAGTGATGATTGGGGAGGATAGGTCCCAGCCTCGGCCCCTTTGGTGATGGATGGGGTAGCATTGCCCCAGATAGACCCATTGTGCAATTTGTGGGTCCTCCTAGAGTCACGGCTCCTTTTTGAAGAGCAGGTGGCAGTCATGGCTAGGAGGGCCTTTAAACAGCTTCAAGTTGTGTGCCAATTGCGCCCCTTCCTGGATCGGGAGGTTCTGCTCGCAGTCACTCATGCCCTAGTCTCTTCCATATTGGACTACTGTAATGTACTCTATGTGGGTCTGCCCTTGAAGAGTATCCAGAACTTCAACTGGTGCAGAATGTGATAGTGCAGGCAGTTATGTGTGCTCCTAGAAGAGCACATATTACACCTCTGCTTCGCAAGTTGCACTGGCTGCCAGTTTGCTTCTGGGTCCAATTCAAGATGCTGGTTTTGACCTTTAAAGCCCTTTGTGGCATGGGGCCAGGTTATCTGAGGGACCAACTCTCCCCAGTTACATCAGTCCGTCCCATTAGATCTGGCAGGGAGGGTATGCTACATGTTCCATCGGCCAGGGATTTGCATTTGGTGGGACCCAGGAGACGGGCCTTCTCTGCTGTGGCTCCCTCCTTGTGGAACATTCTCCCTCCTGAAGTTAGGCTCACCCCTTCCCTGCTGTTGTTTAGGAAGTCCCTCAAGACCTGGTTATATCATAAGGCGTGGGGGTCTTTGGGAACAGGAGACATTCTTAGATGGCTCCACTGTAGCTGATATTCTGCTCTCTCCATGGGTTCATATATTTTAACATTTTAAATTTTAAATTTTTTTGATAATGTTTTCATTTTAATAGTCTTTTTATAATGATTGTTTTCATCTATTTGTAATTTTATTTAACTGTTGTACACCGCCAAGAGTTGCTTTGTGTGAGATGGGCGGCTATATAAAAATGATTGAAAAAAAAGATCCAGAGGACCATAGTTTCCATCTCATCTTTGTGATTCAGATGTCTTCAGCAGTATCTCCAGCAGATGGGCTCATATAAATGTTAATACATTCTGTCTCCATATAAGATTACGTATAAGGAGACAAAGTGATTAGGTAATCTGTATGTCAAACTCTACCATGGAGTCCTGTTTTTTGGAGCTAACAGAAAACAAAAGTGATGGATCAGATTTTTACCCCACCCAATCAACCTATCTCAAACATAGAAAAATTGCTTTTTAATATGGAAATTAAATGGTTTCTAATTAGTTCAGGAATAGTATTGGAGTGCATTCAAGGATAATATAGGAAGGTGGCTAAGGCTACCTACTGGTGTACATGGTATAAAAATGAAGGTCCATATACAGAAGATGCCCTCTAGATCCCAAAATAACGTGATTTATACATATCATTACAAGGTACTGTAAAACACATTCACTCTTTGGCAAGGTCCCAAGTTCAATCTCTGGCATCTTTATATTTCACTGGGAAAGATCTCATCCTGAAACCGTGGATAGCCATTTCTACTCACTGTCAACAGTGCTGAGTTACATAGACTAATAGTCTCATTCAATATACCGCATATTCTTATCTAAATGGAAAGTGAATCTGTAATATTTCCCCACAGTGACAGCTAAATTGTTTTATTTAAATTAGAGGATAAATAGTTTTATTAAAATATAGAGGATGTACATTAAATTCCTTCTTGACTGTTTTATATATTCATGTTTTAAGTACAGTGTATATTCATTAAATATTTGCTTAATTCATTTGCCTTTATTTTTGCTATTCTGTTTTTCATGTGATGATGAGAAAGTGTGGATGTTTATAGTTGTAAGCCAACTCATTTACTCACTGGAGCTTAAAGGCTACATACAACAAATGAATTCAAATAAAATAATAAATTTTGCTACAAATGGGGATGGGAAATATGGAGTCAACTAGCTTTTCAAAGTTGATGTCAGTGTAGGCATTCGGCACTACTCTTAGAGTCTACTGTTATAAATACATTTGTGTGGTCTTATGGACAAGACAAGGTCTAGAAATTCAGGAAGGCTGTGGGCCCACATGCATTCTCAGGCTTGTCATAGAACTATTCATCTGAGATTGGGAAGCCATAAAGCTACACTACCTCAGGCAGTTGTGACAGTTGTATTGAGCAATGATCCCAGAGTGAGGTCTGAAGACGTAAGATGTAACATCCTTGTGGAGACTAAGGAAGTCTCAGTCTGGTCCTGCCTAATTAGGAGACCAGTTGGGAATGTAGGATACGACTACATTAAATGAAATAATGGAAGGAATTAAATAACTGAACTTTGATGGTGATTGTGATATATGTATATATTTGCGTGTGTGTGTACACACCCTATTAGCTAATGATCTTATGTGATTGCCTCTGGATACTAGTTGCTGCAGAAAACAGTGAGCATTGGAAAACTCACATATGAATGTTCAGGTTTTGATAATGTTGTTTTTGTGCAGTATCACTTCATTCTGATTTTAAAGGAAATGTCAATTCTTGGTTGCTTCCTTCCTTTCAGGAGTTCTCTGGAATCTTTCTTCTTGTGATGCACTGAAAATGCCAATTATCCAGGATGCTCTAGCAGTGTTGACCAATGCAGTGATCATTCCTCATTCCGGATGGGAAAATTCCCCCCTCCAGGATGACCACAAAATTCAGCTTCATTCATCACAGGTGCTGCGCAATGCCACTGGGTGCCTAAGGTGAGCTCTGATAGCTAAACTGCTTGATTCTTTCTTCCCTATTACTTTCCTGGTGCCATAGACTTGACAATCATTCTTTGTTGTATGTGATACAACAATATGCTTTTATACTGTGATTCTTTTATCACAAAATTTTCCCATTATTTGGAGAGATTCTTGATGACTGTTAATATATACAGATAGTTCTCACTTAACGACAGTAATCAGGACCAGAATTTCCATTGCTAAGCAATGTGGTCGTAAAGCACAATATTATGTGACCGCACTGCTTAGCAATGGAAATTCTGGCACTTCCATTTGCCATCATTAAGTGAATCACCACAGGTCATTAAGTGAGGATGTCACATGGTTGCCATTTGCAACATCCTGCTGGCTTTCCCATTGCTTGTAGGAAGCTGGTGGCAATCACATGACAGCAGGGTGCTGCAATGTTGTAATTGCAAGCCAGGTGCTGAGCACCCGGATCACAATCACATACCCATGGAGATGCTGTGACCGTCAGAAGAACAAGGAATGGTAAGTACCACACATTCAGCACCATTGTAAGTTCAAACAGTCGCTGAATGAGTGGACATTAAGTGAGGACCACCTGTATTCTCGATATTCTTCTACACTGGGCATGTACAACTTGTGAGGTATAAAACTCTCCCTACCAGCCATCGGGGATTTAATAATCCTTATTTTCTGCTGCCTCTCTGAGGTTCTAAAGGCATCTGAAGTATCTAATTGATTGAATGCTATTGCCAATTTAGTGTCTAAGTTGTGCAGGCTGGTCTATATCATGTTGATCAAATTATTATGTCTTTGTGTCATAAACAGTGAAATGGCCTTCAAAACAAAGTTATTTCAGAATAGCTTATAGCTCTCTAAAATGATTTATTTGTTATCTGTATCCCACCTTCCCCTACAGAAAGTCAAGTCAACATTTACTGTATCATATTCTCTCCATCACAATATCAATCCTGTGAGGTATAAAGAGGTATGGTGAATGGTATTGGTGAAAACTAGGTTTAGATATATTTCCTTTTACTTTCTTATCTCATGCTTTTCTCCCTTTCTGCACTCTGCATAACGTTGTTTACCCTGAAAGGTAATGTAGTATGTTATATATGTATATATGACGCTGAAAGTGCCGGCCAGAAATGGCTGAAAGCTTCAGCGGTTCGAGTCCAGCCTCGCGTTAACAAGGTGAGCTCTTGTTTCTATACCCGCAGCTTCTGCCAACTCAGCAGATCGAAAACATACGTGAGTAGATAAATGAGGACTCTCACTCCGGTGGGAGGAAAAATGCTGGCAACGGCTCAACAGAGAGATGGGACAAGTTGCCGGTAAAAGCGCGAAAAACCGCGCTCGTCCGAAAAAGGGGCGCGAAGCAACGGAAATCCCGCCTCCTGTGCTGCCAGCTGGGCTGACGCTCTAGGAATTAGGCTCTGGCAAAGTCTAATTCCGAAACTAGAAAGATGCAATTGCCTTGAAAACCGCTAGGGGGCGGTCACTGCAGGGTCAGTAATGACTGTTAAGCAGTTAAAAAAAAAAAAAAAAAAAGTACATACTACTATTCAGAATTTCAATATATTTTCTTGGTAGAAGAGTTAGAGGAGAAATGAGAAATGCGTTGATGAGATAAATCAGTGGTCATGTTTGTTTTCTACCATTGACTGTTTGTAGCAAACTAGTGAATGTAGGATCAGGTTTTTGGTTACTGCCATAAAAATATTAACACTGTAAAAAAATGTACAAGCTTGGATGCATGCACTTTCTAAACATTGCTCTGGAGATTTAGGAGATTTAGATTACAATCCGGAAAGCCTATGGAATAGCAATGTACAACTTGGTTTGTTTATTTATAGTTTACAGAACAGCAGTCTCTTACTCTGCATGACAAATAACTTCTGAAATTCTGAAACATTTGTGTAATGTCTGTAGAGGACTGATTAGCAATTTGTGATGTGCAAGGATGCCATTTTTCAAAAAACCTTGCTAGTGAAAACACCGCTGAGCCATTTAATGGAGCACTTTACATTATGGCTTTAGGCTATTGTCTTTAAAAGACTGTACCTGTAATATTCTTATGGACATTCCACAGAAATTGCTCAATAGGGCTTGGTGGGATAAAGTTTAAACTTATTTGAGATGTAGCTTCTGTATACTTTATCAAAACCCAGCTGCCTTTAGTTTTGCTAGCAAAACTTTTGCTTTTGATAGGCAAACCTTTTGCTGAATTATACCGTACTTCCACTTTCTATATATGTATTGAAGCTCACTGCAGGACTTTGACTCTTCAAGTCTACACTGCAAATCAGGAATTGTTGCTGGAAATAATGCAAATTTATGTAGCAATAATAAATCATCTGGAACTTTTAATCTTTTACTTTCTAGAACTGAAATTGTAAGGGAGGTGAGAACTCTTTGCTTGCTTCTTTAGAATGGTCTTCAAAAAGACTGGAGGTCCATAGTGAACCATTTATCTTTGGGGTTGAGCAACTCACTGACATCACCATTAACATGTCTTTTGTTTCACTCTATTTCTGGAGAAAGTGGTCATAATGATATACAGTTTCTGACATAGCTGGAACCCCGATGCAGAAGCTTTCTAGGATACTTTAAACAAAAAGAAGGGGAAAGCATGCTTAGCGAGGCTTCCAGAACTTTTTGCAACCCTTCAAAAATAGCTTTGCTTAAGGTCTCATGACTGAGGTGGAGTTAGAATGGGGGACGTTCTGATTCACTGCCTAACTGCCTTTCTCATAAGGATGCAGTGAGAAAATTTTAATCTCTGCAAAACCAAGTTGGATCCACCTCATTTCTAGACCCAATCTTTGTTTTCCAGTTTCTTCCACCATACCAAATTTGGTCCCATTCTGTTCAGGTTTTGGAGAATTATCCTGTTGATAGTCAGGTCAAGTCTTGAACCTCCCTATGTATATTTTTTTCTGATATTCCATTGGGTTGGAAAAAATAAAAATGGAACAGATTTTCTTCAAAGTCCCTTATCAGTATTTTTAAAGGCTTCCCTGTTTATTTTCAGAACTCAAGACCCTTTTCCTACTTCCTATTTGAGAACTGATGCCACCATTTCCCTTCATCCATATAGTATTTTAAAGCAGGGGTTATAGCATGATGGTTTCTCATCTCCCGACTAGTTAAAATAGTAGCAGATTTATACAAATGATTCCTTCAGTGATAATATACTTAATATCTAGAAGTTATTTTATTAGAATATATCAAATTATAATGAAATATAAATCAATATAATCAATATAATCATTATAAAATAAAGGTAATTGTCACAATAATATGCTATTATCTAGCTTTTTCTTTCTTCTGAAGATATATCAGTAATTGGTATGAGCTCTTGATCCTATAGCACTGTTGTAATTAAGGACTGAGTAGACTTGATCTGCTTTGATGAAAGAACATTGGGGGTTGAAAGAAGACTGGCCTAGGTGTAAAAATGAATAGGAGTAAAATATGTGTCTCTCTAGCATTATACATGTACAGGTGAAACTTGAAAAATTAGAATATCGTGCAAATGTTCATTTATGTCAGTATGACAACTCAAAAGGTGAAACCAATATATTAGATAGACGCATTACATGCAAAGCGAGATATGTCAAGCCTTACTTTGGTATAATTGTGATGATTATGGCGTACAGCTTATGAAAACCCCAAATTCACAATCTCAGAAAATTAGAATATTACATGACATCAATAACACAAGGATTGGAAATAGAACAATATTGGACCTCTGCAAAGTATAAGCATGCATATGTACTCAGTACTTGGTTTGGGCCCCTTTTGCAGCAATGACTACCGCAATGCGGCGTGGCATGGATGCTATCAGCCTGTGGCACTGCTGAGGTGTTATGGAAGACCAGGATGCTTCAATAGCGGCCTTCAGCTCCGCTGCATTGTTCGGTCTCATGTCCCTCATCTTTCTCTTGGCAATGCCCCATAGATTCTCTATGAGGTTCAGGTCAGGTGCGTTTGCTGGCCAATCAAGCCCAGTAATCCCATGGTCATTGAACCAGGTTTTGGTACTTTTGGCAGTGTGGGCAGGTGCCAAGTCCTGCTGGAAAATGAAGTCAGCATCCCCATAAAGCTCGTCTGCGGAAGGAAGCATGAAGTGCTCCAAAATCTCCTGGTAGATGGCTGCGTTGACCCTGGACTTAATGAAGCACAGTGGACCAACACCAGCAGATGACATGGCTCCCCAAATCAACACAGACTGTGGAAACTTCACACTGGACTTCAAGCATCGTGCATTGTGTGCCTCTCCATTCTTCCTCCAGACTCTGGGTCCTTGGTTCCCAAATGAGATGCAAAAGTTGCTCTCATCAGAAAAGAGGACTTTGGACCACTGGGCAACAGGCCAGTTCTTTTTTTTTGTAGCCCAGGTAAGACGCTTCTGACGTTTGTTGTTCAGGAGCAGCTTGACAAGAGGAATACGACATTTGAAGCCCATGTCCAGGATCCGTCTGTGTGTGGTGGCTCTTGATGCACTAACTCCAGCCTCAGTCCACTCCTTGTGAAAGTCCCCAACACTTTTGAATGGCCTTTTCCTGACAATCCTTTCCAGGCTGCGGTCATCCCTGCTGCTTGTGCACCCTTTTCTACCACACTTTTCCCTTCCACATAACCTTCTACTGATGTGCTTTGATACAGCACTTTGGGAACATCCAACTTCTTTTGCAATTACCTTTTGGGGCTTTCCCTCCTTATGGAGGGTGTCAATGATGGTTTTCTGCACAACTGTCAGGTCAGCAGTCTTTCCCATGCTTGTGATTCCTACTGAACCAGCCTGAGAGACCATTGAAAGGCTCAGGAACCCTTTGCAGGTGTTATGGATTCATTAGCTGATTAGAGTGGGACACTTTGAGCCTAGAATATTGAACCTTTTCACACTATTCTAATTTTCTGAGATTGTGAATTTGGGGTTTTCATAAGCTGTATACCATAATCATCACAATTATACCAAAGTAAGGCTTGACATATCTCGCTTTGCAAGTAATGCGTCTATCTCATATATTGGTTTCACCTTTTGGGTTGCCATACTGACAAAAATGAACATTTGCACGATATTCTAATTTTTCAAGTTTCACCTGTATAGTGTTAGAGAGAAGTTGTGTTATTTTTTAGAAAATTACAGTTTACCCTCCACTGAAAAGAATGTTATTTGATTAGAGAACCAAATACAGTGGTACCTGGGGTTACGAACGCCCCCCCTTATGAATTTTTCACGATACAATCAGCTCCGGCCCCAAAAATTTACCTTGCCGTGCGACCTCCGTGCTACGAACCGGATCCATGGCCATTTGCCCTGCTGCCATGTGGTCGCGGCTTCCTGTGGGCGAGATCGCGGTAGCAAGGAGATGTTCGGTGAGGCTTGTGGTGTGTTTTGTGGTGTTTGGAAGGTTTTTGGTGTGCTTGTCAGCATGGCTCCAAAGAAAATGCAGAGCAGTATGTATTTACATTGAACCTTATGGGGAAATTTGCCTCGCGGCGTGACCAAATTCGGAGGGCGGAACCGATTTACCGTATTTACATTGAACCTTATGGGGAAATTTGCCTCGCAGTGCGACCAAATCGAGTTGCGATCAGAGTCACGGAACGGATTAAATTCGTAACACGAGGTACCACTGTATAAGCATATATATAAGGTTATATATTTTAAAATATAGGGATTCATTATAAAAGAATATAGAGAGTTTTTTACTCTCTATAAACTTAAAGTATGCTGCAATATAGAAGTGCTGCAGTGGTAGTGAATATATGTAGTTTGGGTTTGGACTATTTGGGTTGCTCATGGAGAAGTGAGATCTTGGCCTGTGCTGTTGGATGTAATATTTTCTGCAGATTGACATGTTGTTACTTGGTTCTTGTTATGTGGATACAGTGCCTTATTTTGCTTAGCTGGGTTTTGGTTAATAGTTGTATAATAAAGAAGAGAACAGCACTGATCATGACAGCATTCCCTCTGTAGCACACAACTGGTAACCAACACCTAGATAAACTAGAGATAGTGCTGGATCAGCATAACCAGATAATGACATAGTAATCACATGGAAAATAACACCCAACACCGCAGCCCACACAGTTACATACAAGGCTAGTAGGACAGGCGCTATATATTCCAATCCACAACTAATCAATAAACCTTGCTTCTCCAAGTTCATAGCACTGAAAATGTTTTTTAGGCAGGTAATGAAATATCTGCAAATGAAAAAAAACATCTCGGAGAATCCTTGCACCCCAACATACATACGTATTGTATAGCGAATGCCAAAACATATAGTTTTGAATGTCTGTTTTGATCATTATTCAGTAAGTGGATTAAAAGAGGTATTAATGTAGTAATGTTTGTTTCAAAAAGGACAGTTCATGCTATTTTTATTTTTTGTCTGAATATATTCTCTGTGCATACTGTATATTGTAGGACAGCACAATACCCAGAGACATTACCATGCAAAAATATCAAAAACAACAACACTGTTGACACTGTGAAGCCTAACACATTTATTACATCATATGCTTCCATGAGGTACAATACATTTTATTAGATGCATAAGGCTTAGTTGTTAAACAGGAAAGTCAAAGTGAGATGTAGCAGATTCTCTTTCTACTGCACAGGGGTTTTGAACTTGAACTCTCAAGAGAAATTGCATAAAAGCTAAGGGGTGCAATTCTGTGCATGCCTTAACGTCCCACCATTAGCTGTGGAGGCAATATTTTGAGATGATTGAAAAGTATGGTGAGCAAGGGTACGACTATCTTATCTCTGCTGCAAAGAGCTGGACGGCCACTAGATGTAGACCATACAAAGAAATACAGACTGTAAAAATGTTAGCCTGTAACAATCTTACATGATTGCTTTTCTTTTGAAATAAGTGAACAATGTTCTGAACAATACTGTGTTAGATACTTTTAGTTTAATTGTTAATTTTAGATGATCTGTTGGTTCTTTTGCAGTAGTCTATAGACAAATGTGATTTTATATCAACTAGAGCATGTCTGTAAGAATTATATGCTGTTGCTATAAAACCTGGGCTTATAATGGAAATGTTGTTTTTTTTTTCATTTTAAATTCTAATGGCATGCTTTTAACTTAATTAGGTGTGGCATGCTGAATATTCCTGGCAATGAAGGGGATGATGTCAACCCTTTCTACAAAACTTGCATGGATTGTGTTACAAATCTGCCTAACGGCCATACTGAAATTATTTTGCTTCAGTGTACCATTAACTCTTCTAATTATTTACTTTTAGGATTTGCAGGACTTGGAACAGATACATAGTACAGCAGTAAGAGTTGGTTGCTCTTTTGCTCCCACTCCAATCCTGATCTCACTCCATTCCTTCATTAAGGAATGACTTCTACTGTTTGCATAGGTGAGATATCTTTCCTTTGCTCTACTGAGCAATTTTGTCCCTATGCAAATGGTAGACATAGGTATTAATATTTTGAAACATTATATTATCCAGTATTATTTGAAAGAGGGCAATAAATTAGTTGAATTATTAGCAGTTTTACATGCAGTATACATATCAGAAGAGGTATGAGTTGGAAATCTTTTACGTCATCTATTCCAGCACCGTCATTGCAGGAGTCCACTAAATAGATATAAAACGTTAAACCAGTTTTAAGATGGAAGTAACATTGAAATACTCTTTCATTGTAAACAACATTTTTAAAAATAACAAAATTAATAAATTATCTATTTCCAAACTGGCTAAAGATCCTTCCAAAGAAGAGTCATATAATCTTTCTCACTTAGGAACAATGTGTTTGCAAAAAGACTAAATGATACAATAGCAATCAGGATTACGTAAGCATGTAAACGTATCAAGAAATATAAATAAACTTTTTAAATAAAATACGTAGGGTCAGGAAACATACAAATAATGGATAATTTCATTAACGCAGAAAAATATTTTGATAGGTGAAATTTGTGGATCTTATTTAAATACTTATTGTAAAAATAAATGTTGAACTATTTAATTTATAGCACTTCTGTTCATTTTAGAATATTTAAAGTGTAACAACTTTTAAATATACAGAAATAGCTGCATTAAAATTAGTTTAAAGTGAAGAAAAATGTAGAAAATTGGATGATAAAACATGTTACATAAAGGTCTGGTGGTTAAGGCACCAGGCTAGAATCCAGGTGACTGTGAGTTCTAGTCCCACCTTAGGCATGAAAGCTGGCTGGGTGGCTTTGGGCCAGTCCCTCTCTCTCAGCCCAACTCATCTCACAGGGTTGTTGTTGTGGGGGAAATAGGAGGAAGGAGTATTAGGTACATTTGCCACCTTGAGTTACTTATAAAAATAATAAAGGTGGGATAAAAAAAATCTAAAAAAAAAAATCTCAATCAAGTTAGGGTTCATTTTTTTTTTCAGTACTATGGGTGAAGAATATTATTAAACAATATTTTAGACAATACTCATTTAAGAAATAGTGCAAACTTTAATGTTGGAAATAGATTTGTAAACATATACCATGAAATATGAATTATGAATATATTTTAATGAATGAGTTTGCTCATGGCTTCTGACTCCATGAAGATAAGATAAAAGTTATCTTGGTGGGAATGACAAATGACTATTATAAAGTGATGACAGTAGAGCAGATACATAGCATAACTTGTATTCACATATGACACTTAAATTACTAGGTTTTGATGAAACCAAATATATCATTGGGTACCATATGCTATTGGATCCATTGGTGGTTTTATTTTTATTTTTATTTTGTTAAAGGGATGAGTTCTTACTGAGAATTGATTCCATGTTTATTCATAGGTCTTATAAATGGGGGAAATCTGTTTCTTTTTGTTTGTGAAATAAAATAATAGAACTTAGAATATGGGTTATGTGATTAAATTTCTGTTGACAAATACAGTAAGACTCAAAGGGGAACCAACAATGTATTCATAGAAAACTGTGAAGGTAATGGTTGGAATAAATATATTGTTTATCTGGCATTGGAATCAAGCATCACTTTTCCAGTGGTAATGGACTTTGATGTAACCTGACATTGAATAAAACATCAAACAAGAGATTTGAAAACAAAGCAGAATCCTTAAACTCATAGTTGCATGTAGATAAAATCTCACTTACTTAGTTTAAATGGGACTGTGGCCAAAAAGGATGGTACAGAAAAAATTAACCTGTTGTCCTTCCTCTACTAAATCAATAAATGTTTCTAATAAAAGAATAGTAGTATTATATAGTGACTGTATTATTGTAACTAAATCTCCATCCAGAAGATAGGGAAGCAGATGGGCAATATTCCCCTTTCCTTTCTAAATGTAATATTTAAGTTCCTTTGCTATCAACTACACTTAAGTCTAGTTCTCCCATTAATAGTAAATTTCATATATCTTCCACTTTGGGATAAGTAGAACAAGAAGGCAGTCACGATTTGCAGACCCTCTGCATGCTAGAAGCACATTCTCAGACAAATTTAAAAAGAAGCCCATGCACCAAGCTACCCCTGTCAGTCAGGAATGTGGGTATGTTGCTAAAAGACTGAGTAACATACTTCTAGGTTATTGGTATGTTGGCAGTCACCTGCCTTGATATCATCAGACTCTCTGCCTCTCTGACTTTAATTTTCCTATGCTGTCTTGTAATTGAAAAAAGAGAAATGGGCATGCTATTTCATGCTAACCACTAGCATAACTTATATTTACAATTAGACCTTATAGGCACTCTTAGGAAATAAAAATAGTGGACATGTTGGTTAAAGGTGAGAGCCAGCATGGTGGAGTGGTTAAAGTGCTGGACTAGGAGTGGAGAGATTCAGGATTAGTCCTCCCTTAGGCCTGGAAGCCAGCTGGGTCACCCTGGGCCAGCCACTTCCTCTCAGTCCTAATAAGGATCAGACTCTGCAACAAACCTCCACATAAACAGAACTGCTCACCACATTGTGCATGGATAGCTTTGCTGTGAGAGCTAGGCCAGTGCCGTGCAAAGAAAAATGCATCCTGCAACTGGGCAGGAAAAACGCTATGTAAGAGCACAACCGCTTTGTTTAAAGTTGTTCCCACCTGCCTGCATTGTCCCCAGAAGACAAAAATAAATGGGAGGTGATAGAAAACTTTACCACCAATCGCTGTTTGGGAAGCTTCCCTCAAGAGTGAGGGAGGAAAGCAAACATAGACCACCCAGAAGCATGTTTAGGCTAAACCCCCATCCTCTCTTGCTTCCTATTACTATGTAAGAATTGTATACTTGCTTTTAAAAATAATATGTATTGCTTTTGTTTTTATTATTGTTAATATAAAATGCAAGTCTCCTTATATACTAGCCAGTCCTAATTCTCGTTTACAACATGGTCACTGTGGCATAGATCAAGAGCCATCAAGAATCATGGGGGAGCAGGGTCCTGAAAAATGGAGGGGGTTCCATAGTGACAGGTAAAGGATATACAATGCTGCTGGTTGGGTGACTTGAAACCAGGAATTATATGACCTATCTGTAACAGTAACTGATAGTGTTGATGATAAATCATACCAATTGCAAGAACAGTCTACTTGGGACATCTGTCATCTCATTGATCATCAAGATTGATTTGGATGACTTAACTGCCCAAGTATGACTTCCTTGCCTAGCTGCACACTAAGAAGAAGAGGATGACTATCCTAGGTAGGAAAATGCCATTCTTCAGTCAATGGCACTGTTTTAATTTTTGATCCAAAATGAAAGTTAATATGGAGTGGCTTGGGTCCTCAATTAGACATCAGTTTAGTGGAAATGTAAGGACAATTTTCTGAAGAAATGAAATCTCCAGGATATTAGGCAAGAGGTTCTTTACACATTAAACTAGGGAGGCAACTTCTTTTAATATTAATAACCACTATAGTGTCTTACTGTATTTCCAATTTGTACTGTCTACAGTTTCTTATGCTCTGTAGAATTATTTTCTAATTTTATAGTACATTATTTTTAATTACGTGCTGTGTGTAATTTGCTTGATTGAGTTTTCAGTTCTCTCTATATTTATCCTTTCTTTGTCATATTCTTTTTCATTTCTTAGATTTTTCTGCATTTCAACCCATTTTTTGGAAAAGTCTCATTTGTAAAATATTTTAATTACTTCACTTTGCTTTAAGAGGTAGTTCTCCTTCCCTTCCCTATCTTTTCCATAATATGCAAAAGGACAACTTGATAAGAAGGAGGTTTTTTTTTTTTTTATCTGCGCTCAGTCGTTACTGACTCTGCAGTGACTGCTTGGACGAGTCCTTTGCAGTTTTCAAGGCAAGGTGTTTCGGAAGTGGTTTGCCAGAGCCTCCTTCCTAGAGCAGAGCCCAGCTGGCGAGCGCAGGAGGCGGGGTTTCCGTTGCTTCGCGCCCTTTTCAGGCGAGCGTGGTTTTGCACTTACCGGCAACTGCTCCCAACTCCTTTTGCAAGGCGCCACCAGCATTTTTCCTCCCACCGGAGTGAGAGTCCCCATTTATCTACTCACGTGAGTTTTCGACCTGTTGGGTTGACAGGAACTGGGGAGGAAACAGGAGCTTACCCTGTTATGCGAAGGCTGGACTCGAACCGCTGAAGCGTCGACCATTTCTGGCCGGCAACTTTCAGCGTCATTAAGCCGCTGCGCCACCGCGTCCCCAAGAAGGAGGTACAGTTAGGGAATTGGAAATAGGATCCAGAAATTAAAATTCAGCATGTTTAGATATCCTATAAAGATTTATTTCACCAAGCTTTTAATTGTTTCTTGGGTTTTAGTATTCTGTTTACTGTATTTTTAATATTTTAACATTCTATTCATGTATGTATGTTTGTATGTATGTACACAAGAATAGAATAAAAAGGTAATGCTATATATACATATATCAGTAATATACAGTGGTACCTCAAGATACAAACGCCCCACCTTACGAAAATTTCGAGATGCAACCAGCTCCAGCCGCAAAAATTTACCTCAACATGCGAACTCCGCCTCAAGCTACGAACCAGATCCGCGGCCATTTGCCCTGCTGCCACGTGGTCGCGGCTTCCAAGAGGAAGTGCTAATGAAATCTGAGCTCAAGGACGAAAGCCCAAGGAAAGCAATGCAGAAAGAGGAAGTGCTAATGAAATCTGAGCGCACGGGGGGGGGGGAGCTCCTGCTCCTGGCTGTGCGCACGCGCGACATAAGCCTTTCCCCCCAGCGCACTGATATTGCTTTCACTGTGCTTTTGTCGCTATGGAGAAAGGAAAGAGCGCGGAGTAATCAGTGGGGGGGGGAAGCTCCCGCTCCCGCTCCCGACTGTGCGTGCGCGCGACATAAGCCTTTCCCCCCAGCGCGCTGATATTGCTTTCACTGGGCTTTTGTCGCTATGGAGAAAGGAAACAGCGCGGAGTAATCAGTGGGGGGGGGGGAAGCTCCCGCTCCCACTCCCGACTGTGCGTGCGCGCGACATAAGCCTTTCCCCCCAGCGCGCTGATATTGCTTTCACTGGGCTTTTGTCGCTATGGAGAAAGGAAACAGCGCGGAGGAATCAGTGGGGGGGGGAAGCTCCCGCTCCGCTGTGTGCACTACATAAGCCTTCCCCCCCATTGCTTTCACAGTGCTTTTGTCGCACACACGCCCAGGGCTATGCACAAAGGAAAAAGCGCGGAATTAAGAGGAATCAGCGCGGGGGTTGGGGGGGAAGCTCCCGCTCCCGGCTGTGCGTGCGGGAGCCTTTCTCAGATTTCATTAGCACTTCCTTTTTCTGCGCTAGGGCTGACTAAAGCACGCCTGGGGAATTTCCTAGCCGTGCAACGCCGGCTGACACATTGAACCTTATGGGGACATGTGCTTCAGGATGCGACCAAATTCGGAGGGCGGATTAGCCGTATTTACATTGAACCTTATGGGGAAATTTGCTTCAGGATGCGACCAAATTCAGAGGGTGGAACGGATTAACTGTATTTACATTGAACGCTATGGGAAAACGTGCTTCAGGATGCGACCAATTCGACTTGCGATCAGAGTCACGGAACGGATTAAATTCGTATCTTGAGGTACCACTGTATATGCTAATTTGTTTACTCATCAGAGTACATAGGTGAGGTATACATCAAACAACACAAAACAAAAAACATTGCTCGATAAGCCTTCCTCCACCTGGTAAACTATAGATACGCTGAGGCTATAACTCCCAGGATTTCCATCCATAATGAGAATTGCAATTGTTGATAATTTCCATTATTACAGTCTGTTTGATTTGGCCAAAAAGACACACAGATTTTATTACTTGATTGACTGAAAAAATAACAAAACAGAAGAGTAAAGGCAGCATATTTCATACACAGTCTGGACATGGAGAAGTAGAAGAATAATTAATAATTTCAGAATGAAAAGCATGGCTGAATAAATGAAAATTTACTAATTTTATTGATCATCTGACTGTAGGATCAAGAAAGCAGAACCATATTCAAATACACATTGATTTATGTAGTTTCATTAAGTATATTCAAGGAAATCAATAACCAACAATTTAAAAATATATGACATTTTGCTGGTATAAAAGTCAGAAAAGGTAATGCTACTTAGACAATACAGAATTATTGCAAGAACATGCTGGTCTAGGAAATCAGTGCTTGACAAGCCAGTATTATATTCTGATGCTGAAAATCCCAAGGAATAATTTAGCATTATTATTTTAACTTCAGTAGATTTGATGTATGTTGCCATTTGTGTTTAAATATATTATAGCCCTGCTTGATTTACAGATTTTAAAATACCAACTAGATGTTTAAAATAATTGTATTATGCTATACTAATTAACAGAAAGTAGAAATACATATAACAGCATTAACAAAATAACATAATTCCAAATTAAAGAGGAAAACAAGAGAAAAATTATGAAAAATTATGTTATGAATACCTGCAGAGACTTTGATGAGATTCTTGAAAGGCTGCTTCCTTGGGCTTTTATTAGAAATCAAAGAATTTGAATTTTGACAAACAACACATAACAGTTTATTGCTGCAAATCAAGTACAGATTTCTGCTTCCAATGTATATATATGTGATAATTTTTTAGCTGTCCATATGCCTGAAGAATGTACATTCTTTGTATCTTGAGAGATTCTATATACTGGTGGTATAGCTAAGAAGAACATATGCTTCTTTAACACAGTGACTGATCCCAAATCAGATTAACAATCCTGTTAGTATTTGCCCAAATAGTGGCAATAATAGCAGAAGATTAAAACAATGTGAATTAGTGTTCCAACTCCTGAGTGGCATCTCCAACAGCAAGTTGCAACCAATCCAAATTAAACATAAATCCTCTATACCTGAAACATTTTTGTTGCTGTATTAACCTCATTTTAAGATCTAAGGAAACTAATTTCAATTTGTTTAAAGCAACCCTCCATTAATTTACCAGGAGAGAATATTGAAACTCATTATTCCTGAGGTTGTGTTAATTACTAATACCAATTTCATCAGCTTCCTATGGGAAGGGTTAGTCACTTAAGAGCCCACAGTTAGTTCCTCCAAAATCTCCAATCATTATGGAACTTCAGAAGCAGCAATAGCGTTTCAACCAAATAAACCAAATAATAAATGTTTAAGTTAAATAAACCGACAAGAATTACTGTGAGGCAAATCAGTCTTATTTTTTAATTTTGCAAAAAAATGAAAAATGGTTTCCTCAAAAGTAAGTTGATTCAAAGTAATGTGAGAGGCCCAGTTTATCCAAAAAAAAAAAAAAGCCCGACAACCCAGATTTGGATGCTATTTTTAAAATGGGTTTCATGGGTAAATTTGTCAAAATAATATCTGTGACCTAATATTTTCTAAGTAGATCTTGCAGAATTAATGGAGACAGATCCCTACACCAACAGAAATCCTAATACTTGCTATGACTTCAGCGGCATCAGATAATAACTCTTGAGGGGTTATTCAAAATAAAGTTGAATTCTGAAGTGCTAAAGCTAAAATGCATGCCCAGTGATAAGTCGGTAAGGGTGGAAAGCTAAAGCCATCTTTCTGAACAAATCATTGTAACTTGTTCATTGAAAATCTCACAGAATGCCCATAACAAAGGAATTTATTCAGTGTCCTATATAAAGTCAT
The DNA here is from genome assembly GCA_030867105.1 of Liasis olivaceus. Lineage (NCBI taxonomy): Eukaryota > Metazoa > Chordata > Lepidosauria > Squamata > Pythonidae > Liasis > Liasis olivaceus. The sequence goes on from CM061350.1 coordinate 84,984,681, forward strand.
TTAAAATAATGTGCTGGAATAAATGTGGGAACGTATCTCAAAATGTAAATCACCCTTGATGTTAATTCATCTTAATCACTATAACTTAACACCCAAATTGTGCTACCCCTGGCACAATGAACAAGCCATGCTATTGTTATTATTGCACAATCTAACAGGGAAGAAAAAGAATAAAAGGAATGAAAGTTTAATCTTTAATAAAAGCCGGTTTAGAGGAAAAGAAAAATAGGGGAAGGGGGGGGAGAGAAAAAGGAGAAAAAACAGGAATTGCGCAATTATAGAAGAAACTGCCATTCATAATCTTTCATTATAACCAAGGACAAGCAACTATAACAAACAAATGTGTAATTAAAAGCCAGAGGTAAAGAGATCTAATAGTCTGGATACAAACAGCATAATTGCAGAATACAAAAAGAAAACATTAATCCTCCTCCTTTAGCAGGAACTTGCATAAGTGAGATATCTTTCAGCCTCCACATGGTTATGTCTTGTTTGTGAGTACCCGTTTGATGATTGCAAAACAAAGATGGCTATAAACCTAATGAAGCACAAATGTCCTCCCAAGCAGTAGTTCTTGTGTTATTGAACATTTTTCTGTGTTGCTGAACTTCCTTAATAAAATCAAGAAAAATTATGAGAGTTTTTATCTGTCCATTCAAGCAGACAAGAACATAGGCCTTTTTGTTGAAGGTCATTCTCACAGTAAATCTAAGGGAACTTACAATGAATGGTTGAGGTTTATCAACTCTGTGAGAAAGAGATATTGAAGTACAATAAGCCCTTTCAACATCTAAGTGAAAATCTTCAAGCAAGCCAATACTCTTGAAGTCAAATCTTTGATAGAACAAACCAGCTGGGCTGGGGGCGGGGGGCTTCTAGAATTCCAGGAGACTGGCTTTTTGAAAGTTAAGTTCCAGAAATGTTGTTTACTTAACAGCTTTTAGTAAATCAGTTGTAGGTGAAATCTGTTTATTTCACATGATCTTCCAAAGGAGTTATAACTTACAGTATTAACAGCCTACATCAAGAAAAATAGCCATTATGACTTTCCCAATGGCTACTGACATTCTTACTTAAGTAGGGAAGAGTGGTGGATCTTCCTTGGCTGCCATCCAGGCAGATAACATACAGACCTACTCCAATAATCAGAACAGAATGTAATCATTGGTTCCTCGTTCCAGTATAGCAATTGGCATAGCAAATAAATAGTTATCAAGATGAAAATTGTAGGAGGTACAAGAGAATGCCAATACCCATCTGATTATCATGACCAGAAACCAAAATATCTTGCATATTAAGTGTTATTCATAGTAATATTTTACTATAAAACAAAGTGAATTTTTGGTAACAGAAGATAACCTGAAGCATCTTGAAATTCTTAATGCAAAATCATTTTTATCTGAATAATTTTTCCCACTACTATTATAAAGTGCAGTCGTTTCGTTGTAGAATGCAGAAATATATAGTAACTTCCACAATTCTTGAGGGTTATTTTAGATGTAAGAATTATGAAGCTTTTTAATCAGTGAAGACTTATCTTACCTCTGTAAAGCTACTTTATGATTTTTTTTTTTTTGAATTCACAATTTTCTGATTCTGATACTATTAGAATTTCAAACAGTTTTGAAAAAGATCCAATATATATGTTTAACTAGTTCAGAAATTAGACCACAAATGTTTTGGGACTGCAACATCTAGAATTCTGCGAGTTACAGTCCCAAGCTATCTGTATGGTGAGTGATGTTGCTTCAAAGGGACCAATGCTATGAAATGCCTTTTGTGCAAAGTAAAAATAAAATTGAGCAAAGAGTCATCATTATTATTTGCTTCCAGGAATGTCAGCTCTGCTGGAGAAGAAGCCCGCAGAAGAATGAGAGAATGTGACGGACTTACCGATGCATTGCTTTATGTGATTCAGTCTGCTCTAGGAAGCAGTGAAATTGATAGCAAGGTTTGTTCTGTTTCTCTAGCCTGGATTTTTTTTTATTTTTTGCATTTCCAATCTCAGATTACAACTACCAAAAATCAACCAAATCCTGGCTCCTGCCCACTTTGCATCATAGCTCCAACCACTGCAGAATTTGGCCCGCAAAAAGAAAAAAAAAAATTTCCTGGCTTCTAAAGACTTGTTTATCTTTGCTTTATACATACAGAATTGTAAGGCACACAAAATAGATTTCCCTATGCAATGATAATAGCTAAATATTGAGATCACTGATAAAGCCTTGTACTGCTTCATATATATCTGTTAATTCATCTGCCATTTTTTCAAATTCACTTTATACATTAGGGGCTGGGAATGATAGTTGTATTCAGTGCATCTGGAAGACATAGATTGAAATAGGTCACCATTCTTTCTCTCTCCTAAAATTGGTTGAGCAATAAATGGAAGTGTTACCAATAGAGGTGAATATGTGTAGCTCAGGGTTGAACTGTGGAGTCCTTGGGGTTCTCTGAGCTTGGTTATTTTCTTGCAAACGTTTCATTACCCGGCTAGGGTAATGAAACGTTTGCAAGAAAAGAACCAAGCTCAGAGAACCCCAAGGACTCCACAGTTCAACCCTGAGCTACACATATTCACCTCAAATGGAAGTGTACTAACTATTAAGAGTAGTCGATTTAGTTTTTCTTTACTTTGCAGTATTCAGATAGTCTTTGCCTTTGATCTGATTCCTGAACTTAAGGGGCTTAAGGAATAAGTTTGTATATTACTAAATGCATGAGTACAACTCAAAGAGACCACAGTGAACAAACTTGTATATCTCTCTTTGGGTATTTTACAAATATATTCTGATAAGGTTTGAGAACACATTGAAAAGCATGCTTACTCTAGATTTAGTGAGATGAAAAGGAAAGCATTTTTCTTTACTGCAGATATTACTATTGAATGATAAAAAGTGCAATAAATGTGCAGTCTACATTCCAGTAAGAGCACAACAGCATGGAGCAACTAATACTTCTAAGGAGATTTAGGAATTCCTAAAAATTCCCATTCTTAGTGCCATAGAGATGAAATGGATTTTGTTGATTAAAGCAACTTCAGACAGTGCTATTTTAAAGCATGTTGATGTCTTTTTCTATTTGGCATAGCAATTCAAGAAGCTTTGATCCGCAGCCACTGATTTAGCTTTTATGTAGCTAAGAAAATTAGAAACACCTCCTATTTAAAGCATAACCTGGCAGATCATTTTTTTTTACTGCCTGCTAATTGATGGAAGATTATATGACATAATGTAATCTTCAAGCACATCAATTATTCTGTCACATAATATTTCATACAATAAAGAATCTTCTTAGTATGCACTACTCTTCTCCATCAAGATACACAAAATACAACACAACTCTGCTTTTTCCAACATTTGAAAAGTTCAAAAGGTACTAAGTAGCTGCTTCTCACAAAATATGAACTGTCAAATATATATAGAGAAAGACTAGGCAGAACTGGTATTTCTGTTACTTTCACTTTTAGACCACAAAACTAAATTATAATTCTGTTTATTTTTTTATTCTGTTCATGAATGGTTGTAGGACTGTTGTTGGATTGTCAGCCATATGACCTCAAATGCTCTCTTCTGCATGTACCAGCATTGCAGAAGCAAACTCCGCCTTTTTGCCTTGTGCCTTAGGGAAATCCATGCAGTAGATTCTTGTAAGCCGTGCTAGTTGTTTACAAAATAAATTCAAAATTGCTCCTCTCACCTGCAAACCACACTTTGGGGGGCAGTTCTTAGAACAACCAACTTTGAGACTATTAACATTTCCTTCATCTTCAGCCAGAGTTCCTATGATTGGCCACTGGCCTCTGTCAACCCTTCTTGAACACATTTGAGATTCTCTCTTCTTTGGGGAAGTCCCCAGGACTATGCAGTTTCTTGGCATCAAGAAAATGATTTGATAAACAGCCAAAATCTGCTAAAAGACTTAGTCCCAACTGAGGCAAAACAAGGAAGGGGCCTCTGATGATGCAACAATTGCAAGTTTTTCAACCTCTTCACATCAATCAAGAGATCACTCAATTTCTTTAGGGTTCAAAGGAACACTTGCTTTCTACTTGACACTGACTACATTTCTACTTACAAAGGAACTGGTGTCTGTTCTGTCTTTTAAGCTTTTTCCAAGAAGATGACCATAGTTATCAAACTTGGTTAAAAAGTAAGTAACTGTGCCCGTTCTGGATCTGTGATTACTCTTCATAAACTAGAGATGGACCTGAGGTCTTTCTGCATAGGATCCCTCTACCAGAATTATACAGAGCGTCTGATGAGACCTATTTGCTTCCAATATTATTACCTGGCCCTCTGCTCACAGAGAGATGCCCATTTGGTAGAGCAATTCTTTCTTCAGTTCACTTATATACACTAAACACTCTTCCAGATAATTAGCTAGCTTAGCGTCCATGCGTATATATCACAGATACCGTTGTGAAGTACTTGCTATTTACCTGTAACTGAGGTTGCTTGAATGGTCACACAGTTCCCCTTCGTATTCATACCTGGTGCTAGGTGACCCAATTTGGAATATTTTGTCTGATGTAATGACAGGGCAAAGAGAAATTATTGTCACCATTTATTTATGCTAGGAATTTGATGTATCTAATACAAATTGGAATGCAATTGCCATCCAATTAACAGCACAATTTTTAAGTTAACTGCAAAATAACATAACGTTATGCTATAAACTTCCCGTCTACTCCTAGAACTAAGGAGCTAAGATTTATTTGTGTATTATTTCTGCAGAATTGTTTATGTAGGTGTCATAGCTTGTTACCTCACCTTAACTGATCCTTACTTCAAGGATGGGAAAAGTGTTAAAAAATAGAAACGCGCAAGCAACACCATGAGGAGAGGAGATTGTAAGAGATGGGGATCAGACGTTGCAGTGCCAATTCTGCCAAATTTAAGCGTAGATGTGGATTGTTTGAGGAAATCCTAATGGAGACCTCAGGAAATCATCTGTGGTTTTCATAAAGGCAGCGTTAATGAGTTGCAGAGGAGAGGCGCCCTATTAGAGATGTCAGGTGAGGTGTTTGAAAAGAATAAATCAAGGTACGATGGATTTAATCAGTACGGTCCAGAAGCTGGTAGAGAAGGGAAGGAATAGCAGGGGAGATGGCAATTAGGCTATGGAGGGAGAATCAAGTGCTTTGATTGTGCTTTATCTTAGGCAGTCAGAGAGATCCTGCAGTTTATTTGTTCATTTTTTTCAATTCTTAAAACACAGAGGGGAGTAGAATTGGGAGCAAAGGAGTAAATGGCCTATAATCCTTCATCAGGTCGTTCTAACACCTAACTATTTACAAATTGTTGTAATCACAAACAATTGTTTTAAATGAAAGGCAATGTGTTTTTAAGGAGTTGTATTAGATTTGCCGTTGAGTTTACTACATTTCGGCATGGATTCCATGCAGATGTGCAAAAGCTGTCCCTGACACTCCTGTGTGATATTTCCATCAATCTTAGAGACAGTTTAAATTGCAGATCTATTATTTTCGCTAGATAGATAATCATCAGCATTCATGATGGATGATCCTTCACAATACACGTAGTGGTTTCCTTTCACCCCCCCTTTCTTTTTTATGAATTCATGGAAAAGATGTCACCTTTTTCCTAATTTTGCACTTATACTTCCATATGTAAATCCTGTTTACCACATTTTAAGTTTGGTTTTGTTCTCTTCCAAATTCAACAGTAGCTTTCCTGTTACATCTAGACAAAGACTTTATTCTCTCAAAGAAATATGACTTGCTGTTATTTAAAGTCTTCACTGAGGTGACTATCGTTTTCATATAACAAGCTGCATATCTGAAAGTATGCACACACACACACACACACACACACAGAAAAGAAAACTGATGGAATAAAAGTGTTTCCTCTTTCTTTGATAAGAACACTATCTAGGGTATTTTATGCAAGGTATTTTAGCTAGCCCTCTTAAGAACCTGCCAGCCAAATTTTTTTTCAGTTCTACACGAGATTTAGAAAACTGATAACTTTTTTGATGAATATGAGAATTCTAAAAGTATTATAATTTATTTTTCTTTGCTCTTTTAGACCGTTGAAAACTGTGTGTGCATTTTAAGGAACCTCTCATATAGACTCGCTGCAGAAACATCTCAGGGACAGCAAATGGGGACGGATGAACTTGATGGTTTACTTTGTGGTGATGCCAATGGAAAAGATGCAGAAAGTTCGGGATGCTGGGGCAAGAAGAAGAAGAAAAAGAAATCTCAAGATCAGGTACGTGCAGTTAATTTTAATTTATTTATTAAGAAAAGTAATATTTAATAATGGTAATAATAGCAGTAAGGCTGTTTCCCACAATCAAATAGAAAAAAAAAAGTTTTTTTTTGCCTCCTACTAAGAAACAAAAGTTATATAAATACATTAAAACAAAGTTCTGAATAAATTTTAACTGTTAAAATAACTAAGACCTAGAGAGTGTAATTTCTGTTGACCATCCTAATAGTAACATTAGGAGTTCTTTTTACTTATTAACTCTTCACTTAGTGCAATATTATTATATGCACTCTAGTATGCAGTAAATAATGTCATGGAAATGTGAAGGTTTCGATCAGATGTCACTATTTAGCATCAATACAATTTCAAATATTATTAACATAAAATTTCATGTAAAATTACATTATTTGGAACATTTCTTAATTATCTTTTAAGGGACTTTCAAAATTACAGCACATAATTAATCTTTTTTTTTAGACAATCTACTTTTAACCACCAGGTCTAAATAGTATTTAAAGTTGGATGCCTTTATGATTTGATAATTACATTTATTCTGGCTAAAATCAGTTCCAATAAACTAATCAGTGTAGTTTGAATGAACTAAATTCTTCTCTTCGCTGTATGTTTCTGGGATCTTTTCCTTGGCAGAATATGTGATAGCTTCCATAATTTGTGCTAACCTTTGTCTTAATTCTTCGTACAGTTGAAATGGATTTAATCTGATTGCTATCATCATGACCATTCATTCTAATTTAATCCAGCTGTGGTTAACATGGCTGTCCATGCAGTTAAATTATTTATTATTATTTTCTTTGATTAAATACAATATATTTATAAAGTATCTTGATGGCTATGAACGGTTCCAAATCTGTACTATTAGTCATGTTCTACCTTTGGCCCAAATTATTACTGATTTAGACTTCCTCCGTAACTTGTTTCTATCACTGTGAATATTACTGCATTTAGGAGATTTTCTGTCCTATAGAAAACAATTCATAACACACTGTAGTGATTGGACTAGGTAGGTGATTGTGAGTTGCCAGTTGGGCCCTTCCTCTGCAAGCAGTCCAGAATTCTGACAACAACTATGTCAATCTGTTGTGTAGGGAAGGAGATTGTCCGCTCTTCAAGATAGGCCAGGTCAGCAGACATTGCAAGGAAGATTATAGATTACTTTAGGATATAATAACAGAATCCTGAAAGCTTGCCCAAGTTTTTTTCTAACCCCTTTAATATCAAACAGAATCCATGCAGGGTTATTTTGGGATTCTTTCTCATGCCTTCCTCTTGCCCAGTGCTGAGTTGTTGTTGTTTTTTATTTTCCCTTAACAGTTCCTGCATACCAGAGTTATCTTCACATTCCTTTACAGAGATAGCGATAGTGAGAGAAAAGAGCATTAGAAAAAGGGGGAAAGGAGGTTATTAGAAAGAGAAATAATGTGGTGCCTCATCCATACTTGGTAGCTGACTTCAGATTATCCTCAAAGTCCTCAACAGAAAGGAAAATGTCTTCACCCCTTAAGTAGAGGAAAGCAATACTGTTTAAGCATAAACTTAGTAGTGTCCAAGGATGGAGCTTATCTAGAGGAATAGTTAAAATACTGTAGATTTAAGGACTGTTTTATCATCTCTCTTTTCCTGGTATGGTCACTCTCATGGCAAAAAGACAACTCACAAAATGTGGCAATGCCTTGTAGGTTGCAAAATGAGCTATTTTTTCTGAGTTCACCTAAAATGACATAGATCATGCATATTCAGTTACTGCAGTGATGCAGGCTATATCTTCTTTTAACATATTTTTATGGTGTTATATTTCTCTACTGCCTTTTGATACTATGAACTTTTTCTGTCTCATAAAAAACATTATTTGATTATTGTTTATTGCAGGGAATGTCTTTGTGCTGATTCATAAAATAAAGCCTTTGAATGTGTTTTTTTCAACTATATTCTCTTAACTAAATCCAGAGGGGTCATTCTTAAGTCTGCCCATCAGAAATTATATCCCAGATACTGTTCACACAATTAGTTAATTCCATCCCTAATTTTATCAGAAGTCATTGACTCATATTAGGCTTATAGCTTCGCTTTTGATTCATTTCTTGCAATACAGTTGAAGGACATCTGTTATTGTCAAATGAGTTAGTAATACACCTGGATGATACATTCTCACATGAAATTCAGTTCTTTCCAGTCGGAGATGTATTCATAATTGAGTACTGAATTGAAGTGTTATTTAATGTTCTCTTTATATTAAAATGTTATGGCTTCCATTTTATTAAATTATGAATGATTTTTGACTGCAAATAACAATATTTATCATTTTTCAGTTTGCACTATACGGTTTATGAAAAACTGTACTCTTCATATCCTGTATCAGAAGACACTTCAGGTATCTTGGTAAACACTCAGGGATGCTCCTGATCCTTGAAGGATAGTTTTTTAAAAAATTGGAAGCTCAAGTATGTTGCATAACCTATATTAAAACAGCATATGCAAACAATTTTGCTTGAACCATAAACTGAGTGTCACTTGTAACACTTCCTAAAGAAATATTACAGCATATGACATTGATTCTTCTGGAAAAATGTTTAGGACTAATGTGTTTGAATGAATGAATGAAATGAATGAATGAATGAATGAATATTCATTCATTCATTCATTCATTCATTCATTCTTTTTAAATCAATATACAGTTAGAAAAAATAATTATTACATCAAATTTAGATATTATCTAAGTTCTGTATTGACATTTTATACGAAGCGTTCTTTAATGCTCCAGTTTGGGACTAATAGTTTTTTGGCATGCTTTATAGCAAAGCTGGAGAAATACTTGAGAAGGCCTTTATCCCTACCTCCCTACCGAAGCAAGACCATCATTTCTGAAATGAGAGTGTTCCTGCTAGAGGATTGGACACATTACAAAATCAAGTTGCATTGTTAGTTGTCTATCAAGTCTGAAAATTGTGTTGTGTTTCTGGTGTCATACAGATGGTGTATACTTTTTCTTTTCTGAATTCAGAATGTCTTGGAATATACACAGGCAAATTTGAGGATGCTAGGTAATAGAGAAGCTAGACAATATTATACTTGCGTGATCGTCTGATCCAAAGTTTTTCTTTCTGTAGTATCTTGTTAACCACAATTCGTGAACTTAAAGCTACAATCTAGTTTAATTTTACTGTAATGAGTTTGCTGTAAAGAGATGATGGATTCCTTTAGATTTATTTAAGTATAGGGATAGATTATGGGCAGGAAAGTTATATGTAGGTTTATGATATCTCTAAAAGATTTCCTTATGAGAAAGTGTCAATCACTGCACTAAGGACAAGGGAAAATGGTGAAAAGTACCATATAAGTTCAGTTATAAATTATATTAAATAATATCGAGTGATTTCTACATTGATGGTAGAAAGTCTATTGCAGGTTATCTAGCCCAGTAAAACTCATATTGTAATAAATCTTAGTCTTGAAGGTGTTATAAGATACACTTTGATTATATGATTTATCTTTTCAGTATTTTATGTATCTTGGAGATTGCCTTCTAAATTTGATTTTCTAGCTGTGTGATTTTACTCATTACATAAAAATAAGCCCCCATGAATTCATTTGGTCTAAATCCAGGTAAACCACCTTAATACTGCAGTCTGTGATTGTTTTTCTGAAGGCACAATATTCTGATCCTTTTATTGGATACCTTAAAATTTCTGTAAGGTTTGCTGATTATATTCAGATACAACTTTTTCAAGTTCTATAATTATTCTTTATCAGAATAGAATGAAGACCTTGCCTTAACTTTCCTTGTCCATCAAAGTGACGGGTTTAATATCATTTTCTTAAAATAAGTTGTGCAGAGGACTGTGCATGTAATTTCACATTTTTGTTCATTGGACTGTTATACAGCATGAAGATAAATTATTCTAGCTTCAGACTTTAGATTAGTATAGTGATAGAAACTCAAAGATCTCCTAGATTGATGGTTGATATTTCTAATAATGTAACTTAGTTTTCTGAGTTATTTTAACCATGGTAATATTTTTCAATTTATACTCCAAACCTCATGTATGACTTTAATCCAGAAGGCAATGTTGAATCAGAAAGTATTATGTGCAGAAACTGTGACTATGACTCCCATATTCTCTTGATTCGTGCTAGCAGTTGAATTTACTGGATTAATTAGAGTGTAACAAATTTTACAGAACTGTTTAAAGATGTTTATTCAAAGTCCATTTCATATTGTAACTCTTAATAGCCAATTAATGCATCATTTTTAATACTCTCAGGAACTGCAGTTGTCTGTCAGATTAAAAATATATTAAAAATAATTTGAGGGGGGAAAGTGCAGTTTTGCATGAAATGTATATAAATTAATCTATATGTATGGCTGCATGTTTCAAAATAAATTACTATGACATAAATAAAAAGATATATCCCCATATGTTGAGGATGGTTAATCGAGCTATGTGCCTACTCAGAATAATCTGCTATTCTGATGCTAACTGGACAATTTAAGTGTTCTTTTGTTGCTTTTGATTGGTTCTTTATCTTTAAACTGGATAAAATGAATAGCTCTTCATACAAAAAATATTCTTTGTAAAATAGCATATATTGCTACCTTAGTTACAGTGTATTAGGGAGCCAGTTTGGTGTAGTGGTTAAGGCATCAGGCTATAAACCGGGAGGCCATGAGTCTAGTCCTGCCTTGGTCATGAAGCCAGGTGGGTGACCCTGGGCCAGTCATTCTCTCTCAGCCCTAGGAAGCAGGCAATGGCAAACCACTTCTGAAATCTTGCCAAGAAAACTGCAGGGACTTATCCAGGCAGCCACCAGGGATCAAGACTGACTCAAAGGCACCGAAAAAAGAAAAAGTTGCAGTGTACTAACTGAGTGATTGATAATTATATGTCATCGAGTCATTTTTGACTCCTAGCAACCACATAGAGAGATTTCCTTCATGACGAATTATCCCTAACTTGTTATTTCAGGACTCCCAATGGTGCAGTCATGGATATTTTGTATCCATGTGGTTTTTGTGGTAAAAATAAAGGAGTGGTTTACCATTGCCTTCTCCCACGCGGTATGAATTGATGCCTTTGCCTTTGTCACTAAAGTGATCTTCTTCCTCCAGCATCTTCCTATATCACTGCTACCCAATATAGGTGCCTGTTAGCTTTAGCAGCTGGGATGACCTTCAAGCCTTGGGTGACCTGCTGGCAACATATTCTCTTGGCATACATCCCCAGCGTTCTTCACTCATTCCTCCCAGGAACACCCCACTATCACCACAGTGAGACAGCACACTAGCCCTTTGTGGGGATTGACTGAGTAGCATGTGTGAAAGTTGTAAGATTGGATCCAGAGAACCACACATACTTGCAAAAGAGGGTTTTCCTACCCTCTCCTTCCCTCCACTCTTAAACGTATCTGCTCTTTAAATGTATTCTTGAAAATAAACTTGTGTAGAAAACTATGGGATCAGGTATATAACATTGCAGCAGCATGAGAGAATTGGCGAATTCACGAAGCCTTTTTATGCATATGGAAATGCCTTTTTGCCTTTGCAAAGAACTTCATTAAATCACTTTTGCTGGATTATGTTAACAGAGTCAAAATGGCTGTGTGCCAGGAAACTCCTAATAAACTCTGTCAAAGGTGATAAATCATATAATCTAATTTTGGGGAGGGGGAAAATTGGAACCAGTCACTTAAACCTATGCCTGATAGGGCACTTAACCACATGAAGGTTGACAGTAATGAGTGTCTAATTAACAAAGGAGATAGCTTTTTTCCCCTCTGTCTCTCCCCCCCCCCCCCCCCATACACACATATTCAGATAACCCATTGCCGTGCATTAGGATTCTGGTACTGAAAGCATTAATTAATTTTTAATAGAGGCCATTTCTTTTCAGAATATTTCTAAACATTTGAGAAAGTTTAAAATTCCTAGAGCAGTTGCAATTTTATATCTAAAAGAAATAAAATATTTCTCATTCATTTTGCAAAAAAAAACCCTCTGTCTTAAATCATATGAATCAGGATCACAGATACAGGAAATGTATCTGAACATTGTTCTTCTGCATCCATGAGTGAGCTCACACAATCATTCTATATAAGGAAAGTTTCCTCAGTATAGTATAGTGTTCTTAAGATACTTTTTTTTGTATAAGGATATTCCATTCTATTTATAGATTGATTTATATCATCTCTTGCATTTGAGAAATACGCTAAAATGATATTTTAGTATTTTAATTATTTATTTATTTATTTATTTATTTATTTATTATTATTATTCATAGAGATGGAAGAGGCTGTTCGAGCATTAAGTCCAATTCCCTGTCCAGCGTACAAATGTGATGTAAATCATCCACTTGTCTGAATGCATCCAATAAAGGGTAGACCATTGTCTCCCTAGATAATTGGTTGAACTGTCAAACTGTTCTTGCTGCTAGAAACGATTTTCTAAGGTTTCTTTCTTGACAAAAATCTCAAACTAGTTCAGTTTTAGAATAGTAAAATTGTCTGAAGGAATACCATAAACCTCCAAAAAATATGTTTTTATGAAAAATATTTTGCTCTCTTTTAGATTTCTGGGTTTTTGGATATCTTTGCACACAGAATGTAACCAAAGCTTCATATGCATCCTACTGCTATTGGAAGTCAGAAAAAATAACTGCAATGTTTGGTGCTTGTTTCATTCATTTTATACTCATGCAGCATGCAATGTGCCAGTGTGAAAATTTGATTGCTCCACTCATTCAATCATTTCAGTTAAAGGGATATTTGGGGCTAGTTATTTCATTTAACAAACAATATAAATTTCAGAAATGTTGACTTCTGTTTCTTTCAATTTACTTCTTTCATTTTCTTGCATGTTCAAAAACCTCTCGATACTACAAAATAATGGTCTGTTCTGAACTTCTCATTACCCTCATCCTCTCAGTCTCTCATTAGAAATGTTTAAAAACTGTTTAGATTTATATTCATTCATTAGCCATTTGTACATACAAGCAAATTTATCCTTAAAACCTGAATTCAAAACATCAGGCTTTATTCTAGGCAGAGTCTCACTGAAAAGGCACCGTTCTCGTTTATTTGTGGGTCTTTAAATGGTTAAATGGTCACTTTTTTCTGCCTCAGGGCCTGGTGTTTGCCATTACTGAAAGAAGCAGGCATTCTTTGTATCAGAGAATTTTATGCCAGAACATCAGGCCATTTATCCATCTGAAGAATGAGGTGATACACAACTGGGTCATCCAGCAATTCAGTGTTCCCAAAGATACAAGTGAGTCTACAAGAGAATGAATGAAGAGGAACATATTCAGTATTTTGGCCACATCAAAGTGCAGACCTGCTGGACGAGAACCACAAATTGTTGTAGAACGGAGCTCATGCTATTAAAGGCTCAAAACTTACAAAAGTTGAGTCATTTTGCCATGGCAGACGAGCCGTGTTTCATGTAGTGTGAACCTTTGCTTACCAACTGCTGGAAGTGCTCCAGTTATTATGGCTAAAGGTGGCACAACAAGGTACTGAATCTAAAAGGGCAATTACTTTCTTACATTGGCACACTGCAGATTTAATTGTTTTTTGTTTATAAAATAAATGAAACTAACAACTCACATTAGTCTTATATGGTTACTCAGACTCCCTTTGTATAGTGATAGGACTCACAGGAAACTGATAACATTCTGTGGCAAACATATGCAAAAGTTAAAATCTAAAAGGAAGCAACTTTTTCTCAGAATTATATGTCATGGCCTTGAATATACATAACATATTCCAAAATCTTATGGATAATTCAGTGGACTTAATAGTGTTTGTGTGAAATAATTGTAATATGAATGGCCTTTATAATCATATAATGTATCTTTACCAGTGTTTCTGGTTCTCTTCTGATTTTTCTTTAGATTTATCATCATCATTAATTTTTATTATAAATGTAAGCCAACTCAAAATAATATTTTTATTCTAGATGACCCTCCAGAAATCACTGTGACCTTCAGTTATATATCTTGTCATGAGTCATAAGCTGTAACAACATTTCAGTGGTGATAGAAAGTAAACTGTGTCTAAGTATACAAGGTAGATAGGCTATAAATTCTAATGCAAAAGAGGATAAAAATCCAAATTATTAATATTCGAATTCCCTCATTGACTGAGGTTCTCAGATAAGTAAGCAGTTTAAAGATAGATAGATAGATAGATAGATAGATAGATAGATAGATAGATAGATAGATAGATAGATAGATCGATCTGCAAATAGGTTAGCAGTCTGGCCTATTTGCAGATATCATGGATGTGCTTATCTGAATGTAACTTTGAGCTCTACATATTACTCTGCTTTACACTTCCTTTTCTGAAATTCTAATGAACAAATTGACTTGAGTTCTTTCCTATTAAAAAAGGACCAAAGTACTAAAACACTCTATAAAAAACTACTGCAAGGAAGAAAAACTCAATGTGCTGTGTTCTTCTCAGTGTTTGTATTATTACTGTGCATTTTAGGTAAATTATTTCTCAAGAACACCTTGAAATATGATGAAGATTTTATTTAATAAAACTGGGGCCGGGGGCGGGGGGACAATCCATAATGGATGGGATAAGGGCCTGATGTCTGAATTGGATGGGTTGAGGACAAGCAAATCGCAGCGTAAGCTAAACAAAGCAGAAGCGTTCCTGGCTAGTCAGAAGAGACTGCGGGGTACAACAATTCAACCTGTGTGGGAGGACATCACATTGACCTTGAAGGGATGTTTTGGGTGCTTGTGGATTCAGTCATAAACCTGGATGTCCAGGTTTTAGCAGTGGCCAGGAGTGCTTCTGTATCCCTAAATCTGTTGCACCAACTCTGCCTGTTTCTGAAGATTATGCAGTGATATGTTTCTTAATTACATGCTCTTTGATCTACTGTGTTGCACTTCATTTGAAATGGGTTCCTTTGAAACAGTTCCATTTCGCAGACTTCAGCTGATTTAGAATACTACAGCCAAAATCTTTCCTGGGTCATTATACGGAGCATTTTGCTCCCTTGTTCAAATAGCTCCATTGGCTAGAGGCCATTTTGGGGTACAGGTCAAAGTGTGCCAGTTAGGATTCCTCTACAGCTCTACATCTAAAATCTTTGAGATCAAACTATTTGAAAAAAAGCATCTAAAGCAAAGAAAGTAAAAAATAGAATTAAGCATATTTAATTTTCTATTGATTTATCTACAGACATGGTACTTTTGTTTCATAAACAACATCTTGGATACATAGAAAATCGGCGTTTTCCAAAGTATATCCATAGTATGGTTTTTTAATGTACGTTGCAGAATAACAGGCTATGACATAATATGTATGAATTTTGATTATGTTGCCTTCTTCTTGACTATATTATTTCTTAGAGTTTAAAGCTCTTAATAATATCTTAAAGTATAAAATTATCTAACATTCACAATACAGGAACACTGAAAATATTACAAGCTCAAATTTCTATCTGGTTCTCCGGAGCCCATTGTGAGGAGCACAGAGATGGGGCAATCACCATGGACAGGAAATGGAAGGGAGATTTATATAATTTTTATATGAGCTTTTATAGAATTTTTATAGACTTTTTATTCTGATTGTTGGGGGGGGTTGTTGTTACTGTTTTGGGTGCTGCCCATGGTGTGGTTACAATGTCTATAAGTTTTTAAAAATAAATAAGTAAATTACCCAGACTTTTCTGTTCATATGTTACAACAATGATAAGGGCAACCTGTATGTGTGTGTGTGCATGCACGCATGTGTATGTGTAGAGAGAGAGAGGGGGGAAATGGAGGCTATAATAAGGGAGATTATGATGTCCTATTTGTCTGGTTTCAGATACTTGATGCATAGGAAATACAGATGAAACTCGAAAAATTAGAATATCGTGCAAATGTTCATTTATATCAGTATAGCAACTCAAAAGGTGAAACCAATATTTGAGATAGACGCATTACATGCAAAGCAAGATATGTCAAGCCTTACTTTGGTATAATTGTGATGATTATGGCGTACAGCTATGAAAACCCCAAATTCACAATCTCAGAAAATTAGAATATTACATGACATCAATAACACAAGGATTGGAAATAAAACAATATCGGACCTCTGCAAAGTATAAGCATGCATATGTACTCAGTACTTGGTTTGGGCCCCTTTGGCAGCAATGACTGCCGCAGTGTGGTGTGGCATGGATGCTATCAGCCTGTGGCACTGCTGAGGTGTTATGGAAGACCAGGATGCTTCAATAGTGGCCTTCAGCTCCACTGCATTGTTCGGTCTCATGTCCCTCATCTTTCTCTTGGCAATGCCCCATAGATTCTCTATGAGGTTCAGGTCAGGCAAGTTTGCTGGCCAATCAAGCACAGTAATCCCATGGTCATTGAACCTGGTTGTGGTACTTTTGGCAGTGTGGGCAGGTGCCAAGTCCTGCTGGAAAATGAAGTCAGCATCCCCATAAAGCTCGTCTGCGGAAGGAAGCATGAAGTGCTCCAAAATCTCCTGGTAGACGGCTGCGTTGACCCGGGACTTAATGAAGCACAGTGGACCAACACCAGCAGATGACATGGCTCCCCAAATCAACACAGACTGTGGAAACTTCACACTGAACTTCAAGCATCGTGCATTGTGTGCCTCTCCATTCTTCCTCCAGACTCTGGGTCCTTGGTTCCCAAATGAGATGCAAACGGTGCTCTCATCAGAAAAGAGGACTTTGGACCACTGGGCAACAGATCAGTTCTTTTTTTTTGTAGCCCAGGTAAGACACTTCTGACGTTGTTTGTTGTTCGGGAGCGGCTTCACAAGAGGAATACGACATTTGAAGCCCATGTCCAGGATCCGTCTGTGTGTGGTGGCTCTTGATGCACTAACTCCAGCCTCAGTCCACTCCTTGTGAAAGTCCCCAACACTTTTGAATGGCCTTTTCCTGACAATCCTCTCCAGGCTGCGGTCATCCCTGCTGCTTGTGCACCCTTTTCTACCATACTTTTCCCTTCCACATAACCTTCTATTGATGTGCTTTGATACAGCACTTTGGGAACATCCAACTTCTTTTGCAATTCCCTTTTGGGGCTTTCCCTCCTTATGGAGGGTGTCAATGATGGTTTTCTGCACAACTGTCAGGTCAGCAGTCTTTCCCATGCTTGTGATTCCTACTGAACCAGCCTGAGAGACCATTGAAAGGCTCAGGAACCCTTTGCAGGTGTTATGGATTCATTAGCTGATTAGAGTGGGACACTTGGAGCCTAGAATATTGAACCTTTTCACACTATTCTAATTTTCTGAGATTGTGAATTTGGGGTTTTCATAAGCTGTACGCCATAATCATCACAATTATACCAAAGTAAGGCTTGACATATCTCGCTTTGCATGTAATGCGTCTATCTCATATATTGGTTTCACCTTTTGAGTTGCCATACTGACATAAATGAACATTTGCACGATATTCTAATTTTTCGAGTTTCACCTGTATTATCAGATTTTGTTTTCCAATTTTCTTGTAGTAAAGAGTTAAGAATGACTTATTAATCTGAAATACTACAAGCTTTTAAAGCATATAATAGCTATTCCTTATTCAGAAATATTTCCACAGTAAAACCTGATAGAAAATGCATCACAACTATTAATTCTCTTTATCTTTTGAAATGTTAACATACTAGATTCATAGATGAGTTTTGAAGAAGGAAAATGAGATGGCTACTGGTCTCAAGTTATAAGGCAGGCCTAGAGATTGAACACATCAGGAAGATGGAATGTAGTCCTACTTCTCATCATGCATATTCCTAAAACAGAAAATAAGTGTGCTAGAGATAGTGCTAAGTATTCGTTGTTTGAGCAAAGGCACACTTTATATAAGTGGGTATAACATTCAAAGAAGAAATAATCATATTTTATTTGCAAGAATTATCCCAGCCTGTGGTGTGGGGGAGAAGGAATGAAGTAATTCTTTATTACCCTAAAAAATGCAGAATTTGTTTATGAGAACTCACACCGAAAAGTTCAGTGCCGTATCGAAAGTCACTGCACTAAGGAGAATCAGTGAGAAAAGAGTAAGGCAGGGCTGTGATTTAGCACGTGTTTGTTTAATTATTGTATAAACAACTTGGTCTTGTCTTTGGAAAGACTGCTATATCATCCTCCAAAGCTGGCATATAAATACATCACAACACTTATGATGATGATGTGATTATATTGTCATAGACTCCAGTGGGTTTCAATTGGGATTTTGTTTGTTTGTTTTAGATTTCTTTATCCCACCTGTATTATTTTTATAAATAACTCAAGGTGGCAAACATACCTAATACTCCTTCCTCCTCCTATTTTCCCCACAACAACAACCCTGTGAGGTGAGTTGGGCTGAGAGAGAGGGACTGGTCCAAAGTCACCCAGCCGGCTTTCATGCCTAAGGTGGGACTACAACTCACAGTCTCCTGCTTTCTAGCCTGGTGCCTTCACCACTAGACCAAACTCTCGCCATGTTCTACAAAGAGGAAGATTTAGAAATAAATTACGATAACTTCTGAATAATCACCTTTGCGAAGCATCCCGTATCTGGAAGTGGAATGGATATAAACTAGATCAACTCAGAGCATTCAAACATTTGGGAATAGTCTTTCATGCTGCTGGTAGCCAGAGGGTACACTTAGACTGTATTTCGTAGTCAGATCTGGCCATACAAGCCTTTTATTGATTTAGAGACACAGTATATGCACCAGCAGCACTTAAATTATTTATAGCCAAAGCTTGAATGCAGCTGCTTTATGGAGCTTAGATACACCCCATAATAATAACACAGCTTTGGAATCTCTGCAATCGCCTTTTTTGAGGAATGTATTCCAAATATCTCAGCCTGTCCCAAATATCTTTCTGCATAAAATAACAGGTGTAATCAACATAGAGACTGCAACGTGGGTAAACTTTTTAAATTATTGGTAAAATTATTCTTTTTCCATACCAGTTTGGTTTCCTTAATTTTAGCAGACATTTTTGTCACTAAATGGAGTGGTTCTTCGAAACACCCTGACCACTATAATTCAATTAGGAAATTATTAAAATTGGAACTAAGTAAGAGAGTCTTTGATTCTTAATGTCACCATTTTTTATTTTTTATTGCTTACCATTGGTGGTTTATATAATTTACATTTTAATGGTTTTAAGCTTATTACAACTGTTTACTTGTACTGTATAACTGTACTGTGCATTTTTATTGGTATTATGATTGTAACTCACAAAAAAAAATATCAGTTGTAATGGGTAAAAAAAAAAGCATGAATGATTGATTGAATGAGTGAAAGAAAGAACGAACAACTATGTCTGCCAAGAGGGATTTATGTTGGCAATCAGTTTATTAGTTCCTGCAGCTAGATATTTAAGTCAAGATTTAAATATTAAAATACAAGACAGCAATAACATTAACATGCTTTAATGCATTACCAACAGTAGTATTGGAAGAGAAATATAAGAATATCCCATATGAAATCATCTTTGCTAGATGACTTGTGGAAACTGTTGTTCATATTTTCTTATACGTTATTTTCTATAAGGTCATTTCTTCACAACATATATTCTGGCTCATTATTAAATTATGTCAGATAAAAATGACATCATCTTTTTAAATGTCTCTAAATATTGTTACATGACCTGTAGAATCCATAGTGATTAATTGCTTAGTATTAATCTTTTTACTGTTGCTCTAATTTTTAGCAATTTTACTAATTCTGTGTTTCTATAGTTTATGACTATAGTCGATGACTGCAATAATAAAGTGAAAGCTTGAATTCATTGGTAGGTTTGAGATAGTAATGATCACAAGAATATTGTATTAACAGGATCCTTTTCTAGTTTGTAAGCCTTCGCCAAAGATTCAACTAGTTATTTTAAATCAATATTCTCTTCAACACCCCACACTGACTTCCAACTCTCTCCTTATGAGCAATATGCAGCATGCTTTGGAAACATATTGCTCTCTAGATATTGTAGCTCTCAGCACCTCTTACTATTAGCCATTCTGGCTTCATTGTTCAGAATCGTAATTCAGCAATATCTGGAGGACCATAGGCTTGGCCTTTCCTATACCTCAACTTTCTGTGAGGGGTTGAAAGTTCTCCATGTGAGCAATCAATTAGACACAATATTTCATAGTTAAGAAGGATGTATAGTTATGTGATATTGAAAAAGAGCCAGATTCTGATTCCCCCTGTGCTGATGAAATAGAAATTACCACCCGATTAAACTGCAACTGAACCAGAGAGAATTAAAGCAAACATTTATCTCCTTAGCAAATCCTTTAAAATAAATGAATAAGCAAAATACTCTTTTTCTCCACTTTTCTTACTTTTACTAGTTCAGTTAGGCTTCGCTGGTCACTTTTGATGGATAACCACTTTTGACTAACTATTCTGGTAAGCCTTTTCACTGACATCACCTTAAATTATGCAACAGCTAAGCGTTGCAACTGATTTGAAAAAAAATTATTATAATACTTGTTTTACCTTTTGTTTAAATGAGAATTTTCTTCAGAATTTTACAAAACATTTGGTATGCAAGTCTGTTGAAGACTTAGTTCATGTACTAGATAATTTGTATTGTTTTTTATGTTATTACTTGTGAATTGCCCAGAGTCACTTGGAGTTGGGCAATGTCTTCCATTGGGCAATTGTCTCCCATTATTGATCCACCTCCCACATCTAGAAAGCAGCATTTATGGATTCCTGCACACTGGAATGGATCATTCTCTTACCTTTCAGATATGAAGTGTTATTCTAACTCAATTGTCTAATTTATTGTCTTCCCTTTTTTCTTTATACTCATTGATAGAGATTACATAGAGAAAGATATGTGTAACACAAGGTGTTTTATTAGATTCCAGAGTGTTGGCATCAAAGCACACAACAGGAATCCATAAGGAATTATTGTAAGGCATGATTACAGGTGAAACTCGAAAAATTAAAATATCATGCAAATGTTCATTTATGTCAGTATGGCAACTCAAAAGGTGAAACCAATATATGAGATAGACACATTACATGCAAAGCGAGATATGTCAAGCCTTACTTTGGTATAATTGTGATGATTATGGCGTACAGCTTATGAAAACCCCAAATTCACAATCTCAGAAAATTAGAATAGTGTGAAAAGGTTCAATATTCTAGGCTCCAAGTGTCCCACTCTAATCAGCTAATGAATCCATAACACCTGCAAAGGGTTCCTGAGCCTTTCAATGGTCTCTCAGGCTGGTTCAGTAGGAATCACAAGCATGGGAAAGACTGCTGACCTGACAGTTGTGCAGAAAACCATCACTGACACCCTCCATAAGGAGGGAAAGCCCCAAAAGGGAATTGCAAAAGAAGTTGGATGTTCCCAAAGTGCTGTATCAAAGCATATCAATAGAAGGTTATGTGGAAGGGAAAAGTGTGGGAGAAAAAGGTGCACAAGCAGCAGGGATGACCGCAGCCTGGAGAGGATTGTCAGGAAAAGGCCATTCAAAAGTGTTGGGGACTTTCACAAGGAGTGGACTGAGGCTGGAGTTAGTGCATCAAGAGCCACCACACACAGACGGATCCTGGACATGGGCTTCAAATGTGGTATTCCTCTTGTCAAGCCACTCCCGAACAAACAACGTCAGAAGTGTCTTACCTGGGCTACAGAAAAAAAAAAAAGAACTGATCTGTTGCCCAGTGGTCCAAAGTCCTCTTTTCTGATGAGAGCACCGTTTGCATCTCATTTGGGAACCAAGGACCCAGAGTCTGGAGGAAGAATGGAGAGGCACACAATGCACGATGCTTGAAGTCCAGTGTGAAGTTTCTACAGTCTGTGTTGATCTGGGGAGCCATGTCATCTGCTGGTGTTGGTCCACTGTGCTTCATTAAGTCCCGGGTCAACGCAGCCATCTACCAGGAGATTTTGGAGCACTTCATGCTTCCTTCTGCAGACGAGCTTTATGGGGATGCTGACTTCATTTTCCAGCAGGACTTGGCACCTGCCCACACTGCCAAAAGTACCAAAACCAGGTTCAGTGACCATGGGATTACTGTGCTTGATTGGCCAGCAAACTCGCCTGACCTGAACCTCATAGAGAATCTATGGGGCATTGCCAAGAGAAAGATGAGGGACATGAGACCGAACAATGCAGTGGAGCTGAAGGCCACTATTGAGGCATCCTGGTCTTCCATAACACCTCAGCAGTGCCACAGGCTGATAGCATCCATGCCACGCCGCATTGTGGCAGTCATTGCTGCAAAAGGGGCCCAAACCAAGTACTGAGTACATATGCATGCTTATACTTTGCAGAGGTCCGATATGGTTCTATTTCCAATCCTTGTATTATTGATGTCATGTAATATTCTAATTTTCTCAGATTGTGAATTTGGGGTTTTCATAAGCTGTACGCCATAATCATCACAATTATACCAAAGTAAGGCTTGACATATCTTGCTTTGCATGTAATGCGTCTATCTCATATATTGGTTTCACCTTCTGAGTTGCCATACTGACATAAATGAACATTTGCACGATATTCTAATTTTTTGAGTTTCACCTGTATATATTTAATATTTGTCCTGATAATGATTTTTACATTTATTTTAGAAAATAGTCATTTAATTATTATCCCTCTATTTAGTCTGAAAACTGAAATTTATTAGCAGGATCATCTTCTTGTTATTATAATTATTTAATAGCTTAGAATGTACAGCATGCCTTGCTTATGCTAGCTACAGTGATAGCTTTCCAAAAGTCAACCTTACGCAGTAGTGAGGGCTCTGTGGCTGTACAAATATTGAGTTAGAATTCCTAATCAAGATGGTTAATGATGAAAGATGCAGAGAGCAACATCTGAAGGACCTTGCCACTGAATTGATAGTAAGGGCACAATCCCTTAGTCACCTTGTTGTATGATCTTTCTTCTTGTGGTATTTTTAACTCCCTTTTATGTTTAGAATCTGGGTTAGCCTCATTAGAAGTTCATATGGTGCTTTCTGTCTCATATTCTGGCTAAAACTGATTTCCAGTTATGGATCTTTAGCTTCCCTGATTCTACAAGATAGTTTTCCATCATTCTAGAAGAACAGGATTGAATGTAGACATGATGGCTTATCAGCTTAGTATTTGGCTTCACTTGGCCCTAAGAGTATCAGGATGACGCTAATATGGGATATTCTAATATTATCTCCAGAAAGATTGGAATTTCCTTTTTAATGGTGGTGGCTTATCTGGGAGGCTGCTCACCAGCTTATTATTTATTCAACCTCTTGGGCATGTTGCACAGGGGAGACTATTTGCTGGCCAGATTCACTGCCCTGCCTTCCATGCTCCCGGAAGGGAGATACAACAAACTTCCGATGCATGACTGCCTTACATCTTTGCGGAAGAGGGAAATTAAGTCAGTCACACATGTTTTATTGAGATGCCTATTCTATGCATTCTAGTGCCCAGTCCTAATAACTAACTACTTGTTATCCAAGTTTTTTGATAGATCTGATGAGCTGAATACTTGTTTTGTACTTGTTGACTGGTGATTAGATATCTCCAGATGGGTTGCTAAATTTTCTTCTATTACCATTGCTGCTTGGAAACTTTTGGTATACTTTTAAATGTTACTCTTTGTGTGTGTGTGTGTGCACATCTTATCTAGTATTGACACCTTATCTAGTATTACAGAAAACCTGACACTGTTTCTATTATTACAGGGGAAAAAACTCCTCTTCCCATTTCTCATCCCTTAACAATAACCAAATTATAAAAAAAACTCAATCAATCTTACTCAGCAAAAGCTTTAAGAATACCAGTAATAATAACCTATATGTTTTAACCTTAAACGAATAAGTCCATTTTACATTTTGACTTATAACTTTCTCTAATAAGTAAAAAATAAAAGATTTATCCCGATAGGCATAAAGAATACCAATAATAATAACATAAATATTTTAAACTAAATCAAATAAGTCCCTTTTACATTCTAATCTTTGTAGGTCAATGTAACTTCTTTCTCCATATCACTCTTGTAGTCAAAATACTTTTTTAAGTCCATTTTCAAATCCACATCTTTTTCCATATCTTCCATATCACTTTTATAGTCTGGCAGTTTTTTAAAATACATTTTAAGATCCCTATTCAAATCATCCACCACCTCTGTTTTATCCAATAGAATCTTTTCTTCTTCTACAACCTCTATTATTTGAACACTTTCCGACACTTTGAAAGTATCGGAAAAATTTAAAAGTCCTGAATACATTATTCCCAAACAGACTTTATTTATTCTGTAGTCAAATAATATTCCTCCAGTATGTTAGTAGTATCTTCTCCTTTAATTGCTCTCTGGTTCCTTCTAGTTCTCCAAACCATGACTTGGACTCAATGTTTCCTGTGACTCCTAGAGTGCTCAACCCACTGGAGATAACTATATCATAGGGAACATCTGTAAGGAGTAGTTTTGTGGGTGATCCAGTCATCTCCTTTATCCAGAGATGGTTCCAAAGAGCCAGAGCCTGCACTGACTCCTCTTATCCACTGCGGCTGTTAGCTCCACAAAAAACGGAGCCATCTTCAATCTGCCATTACTCGCCCGGAAGTCACTTTCCTCACAGTCCTGAGAACATCCCTCTGTAACTCTTCTGAAAAGATTCAGATAAGCCTGGAAAGCAGCAATAGATGAGGTTTTGATGGGTGCAGAAGCTTCCTTTGCCCTTACTCCAGAGCCATGCTCATCATCACCAGGCTCATTGTGATTATTTGCAGATAGCTTGGTCTTTAGACTGGATTTAATTCTCTACTTCTTGTTATTTAAAATCAGGTTTAGTTTTATTTTAGAAATAAGTTTGTGATGGCATCAATCTCACTTGGCATTAATTTCCAAACAGCTGAATTACATTGCCCCTAAAATTGAAGGCTTTCAGTCACCATAAACTGAAACAGGTAAGAAGTTATTTAATGGTCAAAACAAACATTTCTTTTCACCGGATGTCCTTGAGGATGTATAAAATATATAAGCAGTGTAAAAGTACATCTTTATATTTAGATCAATGATTTTCTCTTTTCTATCCTAACTGGTAACATCCACTTTTTTTTCTTCTTTTCAGTGGGATGGAGTTGGTCCTCTCCCCGACTGTGCAGAACCACCAAAAGGAATCCAGATGCTGTGGCACCCATCCATAGTCAAACCCTACCTCACACTTCTCTCTGAGTGCTCAAATCCAGATACACTGGAAGGGGCAGCTGGTGCATTACAGAATTTAGCTGCAGGTAGCTGGAAGGTATGAAATCTGCCTTCACTCTGCACTTGGTTAGACTCTTAAATCAGTATGGATGTCTTAAGTTGAGTAATTAAAAACTAATTGGAACACCAGTTGGAACAATCGCTTTTCCTACTGTAAGATCAATAAGGAATTCTTGCTATTAATAAGACCACAAACATATTAGTTGTAAGATTGCCTCTAGGATTTGCCTATCTGAACTCAATTTCTTTATATTGTTAATGATTCGTATTAATAATGTACCAGCCAAATTCCCTCCTTTTACTGTGTTTGCTTGCTTGAGTTAAATAAAACCATTTCATTCTGGAGATACCCAGTTGTATTTAGCTCCAACTAACATCCTTGCTGACAGCTTTTGGAAATGATCAAGGATAAATGAGAAAACAGAGTATAGGTTCCTTATCTGAGGTTGAGAAATAACCTTAAGCTGCTCTGTTGACTAAATGTGAGGTAGGGATTGATTCTGCAGAAAATCCTTCCTTAAAACTTAATTAGTTCCACTTCAAGATGTATGGGCTCAGGTAGTAGAACTGTGATGTGATTTAATATATTTGTTTCCATATTATGCCAGCATGTTTTATTTATGCTTTGAAGCTGTTAATTCAATATACTAATCTATATGGACCAGGCAATAGAAGACATGATTTATCCTGCTAGAGCTTGCTAAAAATAGCCTATATATCAATAAGATGCATGGCTTGTCATGTCCAAGGTAAGCATGTTTGACCAAACAATCTTTCTTTGAAATGGGAGGTTGACAAGCAAAATTGGTACAACTGAGCAGTGAATGAAATAATCTGCTTTCCCAGAAAATTCATATAGAGTAAGCAGTGTCACCCTAAGCTTTTTCATTCTGCCTTGTCAATTTGCCTAAAATGTATTTGACCCTGGAGGATGCTGTATCCTGAAGGGGGAAAAATGCCTAATTATATATAGACTTATATAGACTTTGCTAAAGCAATTTCATTTTAATCTGCCACTTGTCAATAGGGGGGCCTTTTTATGATGTAGAAAATATTTATTCACAGCAATCCAATTGAAAATAAAGCTTTCTTCATGTTAGCCAGAACATTCCTTCTAGATTAAATACCTCTCAGGGACAGCCAGCAAAAGTATATAATATAAAGTAACCATATCATTAGGAAAGAGTGCAGGTTCTTTCAGATATTAATGTGCATCTGAAAATATTTAGGCTCAGTAATGGAAGAAAATACATAATTACATGTGTTCATTTCCCTCCCTAAAGAAATTACATCCTTATATGATTTTTGTGTAAAAAACCTGGTCCTCTAGTTAGATAAGCTGGTTAGTTGCCTGATAAGTAAATGGTCTGGGGGGACCAGATACTCTAACAGGGTGTTAATTGGAGAGTACAGGCAGCCCCATGGGTGCTCCTATTTTGTTTTTGAAAAGGGCGAGGAACCCCTTTCCTCTCAGAAGTTGCCCAGTTACATCCCTCCAGTTCCCCTCATGTCAACTCTGTTGTCTAAGATTGCTAGGTGTTGTAGTTCAGCTATATCTGGAGAGGCACCTGCTCCCCATTGCTGCTTATGAAGAATAGGGGAGAAATGATTAACTTGATCTAACAAATAATAATAGCAGAAAAAGAAATCAATTGCAGACTATCTGTCTACCTCTTTCATTTACCTACTTCCATATAATGTATCCCTGAGATAGTTCACAAGAGTATATTTTAGGGAGGAAAGGGGAAGTATTGCTCCTCTCCACCAGTTTTCACCCTGTTACTCATCTGGCAAATCACTACATTGCATAGTGAGAGTAATCACATGTCTAGTACTCCCAAAGAGCAGAAACTGTCTTAGGAAGGCAATTCATTTATTTACTTATATGGCACAATTTTTCAGCCTGCTTTCTAAAAGCAAGCTATGGGTGATGAACTGTTGGTGGGGCAGTCATAAAAGACTTTGTAAAAAAAAATGTCTAGCAATGGTGGTGGAAGGGATCATTACCTTTCTGACCATGCCCTTCAGGCCCTGCCACCGTGCCATTCTTGGTATACCACAGTTATGGGTTATGTAGTACTTTTTTTCTGCCATCTCCCACCTTGCTGGAAGAACCAAATGCCTGGGCCAGGCTTCTTCCCTTAACACCAGTTGTGAGAGAGATGGGCTTTCACAGCTTGAGCAATTAACTTGCCTGTAAGCTGGCCATAGCTTTGATTTGAGGCATGTAACCTGAGAACAGCAGCCCTCTCCACTTCTGAGGAGATGAAAACAAAAGGATCTATGACTGAAATTTTATTAAAAATAAGACCAAGGGGGGAAAAGGTGTTTTTTTTTACACTGAAGTAGCCAGTGTCCTAACAATTGGGCAGCATAAGGCATTTGGAACTTCAAACATCTGTCTCTATAGACTGCTATTGGAGAGACTGGACACGGACCAAGATGGGTTGGATCTGAGGTTCTTAGATAGAACAAAACATGTAAGAATGGAGTTCAAAGATAATAAACCTCTGATACAAAAATCCTTTGAAACATTCAAAATATCAAAATCCATGAAACAGACTAAATAGCTTAATGCAAGGAATCAATACAAATCCTCACCTGCAATATTTAACTGCTCAGGGAGGAAGCATTTCCCTAGCTTGTCCTGATCACTATCAGTGTTTCCATATGGCAATTCTTTCCCAGCATTTCTCAGGAAATGCATATGTTCTTCCAAATCCCAAGAAAATCAGGCGAGGAAACATTACCCAGGATAAGCACTGAAGATGTTGGCCAGAAGGTGCCCTCTAACCATTCGGCTTGTAACTTTTGGAAGATGTCACAGCTTTCTTGTAGCTCCTAGCAAACAGAGCTCCAAGGAGTGCTTCATGTTTGGGACAGCTGGCACCCAAGGTGGCTCGAAAAGTGTCATTGTTGGATGCACCATACCCAGGAGTAACCAGTGTTGAGTGAACAGGTTCTCAGCTCCTCTCCTCTGTCTTTCCTCTTCCTGAGAGGTACGGCCATGCAGACAGTGCAGAGGGCCTCCAGATCGGTCTTGTGGATGAGTGAACATTTGACAATGTACACTGGCACTAACTAGATGTCTTTGAGAGTCTGTAGCTCCTTCAGAGTGCATGTTACAAAAATACAGAATAATTTGTGATTTGGGGAATTTTTTAGAATTCCCAGGAATTCCAGTTTCTCATTCCAAATCCCGAAGATTAATATCTGTCAGGAATTTGGAAATTGCTCCCATAGATGTCAACTTTCAATCCAAATTTCAGGAGCTTTTCTTCTTAGCTCCTGTTGACTCCCTAGAGGTTTCTGGGTTGCAGTTCGGTGCTTCTCTCACCTACAGCCCGAAATTTTACCATAGGCATCCAACGCTCTATCCACTTAGAGTCTCTGCCTCCTCTGTGCTCATGCAGGCCTTATTCTCTGCTCCCTGAAGGTTTTCTTGGTCTGATTCAGTACCCTTCCTCAACTCCAGTCACAGAGATTAGCTTCACTCTTACAACACTTCCCTCTTGCACGAGAGTTGCTTAGCTTTCTGCTTCTCCTGGGAACTAGTTCACCAAAACCACATGGCTACTTCCAGCCCCCATTTTGTTCTCCCCATCCAGCACTCTTTCTCCTTCTCCAGATGTTCTTTTTCCTTGCTCCTCTCCCAGATGTTTTGCTTCCTTTCATAACTCCAAGCTTTCTCCTTTTCCTTGGTCTTAATACAAAGAGTTTTTTTGTCAGCAACAGTAGAGTTGAGGAAAGCTTCTGGGGCTAACCTGGGCAAGTTTCTTCCTCCCCACTTTGAGGTTTGGTTTACAGTTGATATGAGCCCTCCTCCCTGTCTGTTCAGGCAGGTGTGATATGTACATTGGCTGTTTGGCTGCAGGCTTGTCTGCCTGGCCTACATACCACCCAGGCTGCACAAGTCAGAGTGAATCTGGGGAGGGAAGTTCCTGCCATGTCTTTCCAGAGTGAATGGTGGGCTTGGCCGGTCACTGCAAACTCTTTATCTCCTCCACTCAGAATTACTTCCATCTGAAACTCTGTTATTTAAAGGAAAACATCACACTATACCTTTGTTTTCCATGTTGACCTGTTAAATTGATTTAGTTTAACTTAATGGAAGAATAAAGTCTAGGAAATTACTTTTCATAATAACAATGGCAAACGAAAGCATAGTAGTATATTACAGTTTTCCTCCTTTAATTGCCATAGTAAGTGGATCCAAAACAAAAGTTTATTTACTGTAGAACCTCACTTTGAATTAGAATAGGCTGTTCCCAGAGGAACTTTTTCCCCTTTCATGCTGAGCAATTATTTGAATGCTGATGTCAATCTGATTTATAGAGTAACTGGATGATTAAGTATGCTCCAATTTCAAAAGACACTGCCATCCCTCAAAAAAAAAAAATTTCTGTTTGCCATTTTTTAAAAAAAAAATCCTCTGGTAGGCTTATTGAGGCTTATTGACTTGTAGGGTATATATGCAGGACTATTGCTTAATGGTTTTAGGCAAATGAACAATAATGAAGATATTCAAGAAAGAATTTGTTTCTTAGTTCTTGAGGAAGAATGAAGTAGCATCTCATACTGAATACTGTTGCAAGAAAGATAGCAGAAGTTAATTGCTTGCAAACATATCTTTATTGACAGTACCCCAAGATTTCTCACATGATTAATAAAGTATCTGAGAAGGTTCATGACTTGAAAGCATAAATGAGATTATAGTTTCATTCACAGTGACATTTATGGGCTCCTCTCTTTGAAGATTTCACAGAGAAAACGATATAAACAGGATTATTATTTGATACACTTTGACTAGATCCAAATAACTACTTATATATGCCTAAGGTAGTTTTAGCTCCTGTCCCGCATCCCACCTTAATTGTGCAACAGCCGTCTCTTTCAAAAGTGATTTATTATACAGAACATTGGAATGAGCATAAACTCAAAATGCATATAGGAGCGCACAGTGACAGAATTAGAATTAGCTGTCTGAGTTTGGGGACCTTGGACTTCATGCTGTATTGCTGTGGAGTTTTTTGATTGTGTGTGTGTGTATAATATATACATGTACACTGAATTTTCACCTAACATGAGCTGTAACTAATTACCTTTCAGAATGTGCTCATGATAATGCATTGGATTGGAGCATCTGGGAAAGGTTTTGAGTAGATGGAGTTCAAGAAAACAAAACATGTATTGTTTGGTTCTGATCCACTCAACTATCAACAATATCTGGAGAAAATGCACAGTTCCCACATACTTTCTGCAGTTACCTACTTTTCCGTACTGTATTTCCCACCTTGTAGGCTTATGCCAGTGTTGTCCAAACTTGGCCACTTTAAGATGAGTGGACTTCAACTCCCAGAATTCCCCAGCCACCCATGCTGGCTGGGGAATTCTGGGAGTTGAAGTCCACTCATCTTAAAGTGGCCAAGTTTGGACAACACTGGCTTATGCAATCCCGTGGCGTGAAGTGGCTAACCACATATCTGGTTCAGTTCTCAACTATACTGTCAGACAAAGCTACTCTTTCGGTCTCTACTCATCTTCTGCAATATATAGGGATAACAACAACTGTCTCTCTCTGAAATTCAAAATGAGATTGGAAGTCATTGGCTTATATAAAATGACAACTGTTTACTGCTTTTTTCCATCTCTAAATAACTTTTGTTGTAGCCTGCTTCTTGGTTGATAGAACTTCTCTGCTTTGTCATGCTCATTTTTTTTTCCTGCAGTGGTCTGTATATATCCGGGCTGCAGTACGGAAAGAAAAAGGCCTGCCCATACTAGTAGAGCTGCTTCGAATAGACAATGATCGGGTGGTATGTGCGGTTGCAACAGCTTTACGGAATATGGCCTTAGATGTCCGAAATAAAGAACTAATAGGTAGGTACTAGCGTGGTACTTATTGCCTTCACCCCAGCTTTGCTACAATGAAATAGAAATATGTCATTCCTGTATAAGGATCAGTGAGAAATTAAACATGTTTAGCATTGCAGAGTATTAAGATATTTTGGGAATGGGGTTCTCCATTCTCAGTTAATCTTGAATAGTCTGAGTGGTTAAAGCTCCAAGTATGTATTTTGTGTTTATATCAAAACTGCATGTGTTTTTGAGTTTATTCAAGTGCTGTTGGTAAAAGCTGACAAAGGATAGGAAAGATGCAAACTGATGAAATGTTCCCAAGTGGAAGTGAAACCAAGACCCACTGGAGGATCCCACCAGCAGGAGTACTTGTTGAGTTTAATTAAATCCTCTTGCAGCCTCCCATAACAAAGGGTTTCCCATCCCTCTGAAGCAGTTTTCAGAGGGTCCAATGAGGTGAAAGTCATTTTCCCATCTTCTGCTAATAGGAATGTACCAGGAGTGTAATTCTGCTCAGCTGGAAGCAAACTCAGTGTGCTGCTGTATTGTAATAATATCTCCTTTTGCATTCCTCGGGGTAATATCAACTTTTTCATTTTATCCATAAGAATTGCAAATTTAAGATGGTGGTGATTTACCATAAGGCCTCAGGCTAAAAATCAGGAGACTGTGAGTTCTAGTCCTGCCCTGGGCACTGAGCCAGCTGGATGACCTTGGACCAGTCACTCTCTCTCAGCTCTAGGAAGGAGGCAATGACAAACCACCTCTGAAAATCTTGCCAAGAAAACTGCAGGGACTTGTCCAGGCAGTTGTCAGGAGTCAAGACTGACTCAAAGACACTTACTTACTTACTTACTTACTTTATTTTTAAAGCTGCTGAATAGAGTTGATGTGTACATTTCTGTCTAAGACATTTTTCAATTCATGTGAAAATACATCTGACCAATAGTAATCCGAGTTAATGTAACACTTAGATTTTCACCAAGTAATACAAAGAGTCTGCTTTGTTGTAACAATAGAAAGAATGCTGGGACCAAATACTCCTCTTTTTAAAAAGCATTCCTATCACATCGCATCTTGGTTTGAAAGATTAATGTCCAGCTGCCTAATCATCCTGTTCCAAAGTTGTCAAACTATCCTCTTCAGTTATTATTTACAATGATTTTAGAAAACAAGAAAATTAAAGAATGACTAAGGGAGCTTTTGATTTCCAAGTAGGATATTTATGCAATTGCTACGATGCTGCTTTCATTGCTTGCAAGTTAAAGATGGGAACTTTGAAATACACTTATAAATCATGTTTTTATTAGGTTTCTGCAACATCAAGTAGCATAACGATAAAGACTCCCTCAAGCAAAGAAAGGCCCTGTGCAGATCAACCACTTTGAATTCATCTCCAGTCTAACACTTTCTAACTGATGTATTCATATATTGAGCCTTGAACTACAACAGAGGTAGACAGCCTCCTTGCACAGAGAGACTTAACACTGTTTTCTCCCTGATTTTTAGGGGGAAAACTGTACAATTGTGCAGCTGAAAATCACAGTATGCCCCCAAATCTAAGAGGCATGATCTAGAGATACTGCTAAAATGGGGCTGGGACAAAGCAACATGAGAACTGAAGCTTTGTTAAAAAATGTGTACTCATGGCCCAGAGCTCTGTTTCTGTGGCAGGGTGTAGACGATCAAAAGCAGTCCTTCTGTGTTTGATTTCAGATCCTGCGGCCACAACCAGTATGGCCTGTGGTGAGGGATTGGGGGAGTTATACAGTAGTTCAAGACATCTGGGGAACATCAGGTTGCCACCTCCTAAAAGGGCACTCTCTTGGTATTCTGTAATCATTTAGAATTGTAATTATTGGGAAACAATTTACCTTTTTTAAAGGAAAAATATGCCTACAATAGGTGTAAATCTGCAGTCTAGTGCAGTTTTAGAAGGCTGTACTTATTTGGGTTAAATTCAGAACCAACCTGACTTACATTAGGAATATGTAGAAGAGAATTGTCCTCTACAAACTCCTAGCAGTAGAGAGTCTTCATCAGTGAAAGATTTGTAAGCTTGGGAACTGAGACCTGTATTATGTCAAAAGCTGCTTCTTTTTCAGTAATCAGTTCATACTACCTTTTATACAAGCTGCATAAATTTGAAGACAATAGGTACATTTTTACTGAGATGTGATAAATGTCAGTGTACGGAACATTATGCTGATACAAAATTACACGGATATAGAGAAATATTAATATTGGAATAAAGTGGCCGTTTATATGATATTTCACAATGCATCCTAGAGTTCTGGGTCAATATATGTTAATTTGTTCTCTGTCAGGTTTCTCATAATATTGCTCAATGCAAAGAATTTGCCCAATTATAAAATAAGTTGTCTTAATTAGGTTGTCCTAAAAAGCTACATGGCAGTGTAGATTTCCAGGTAATATTCCAATAATCTCAACTAAAAACAGGTATTTTCTGTTAAGAAACTATTTTCCACTCTTAAGCATTTCTAAACCCCAGCAGGTCTCAGAAATATTGTTACGTTTCCTTTGATCTCTCATTAGTTTTGCTCTACAATTTATAGAGATCAACATCAGACCTACTTCACAAATTATGATTAACAGGTTCTTTAGTCCCCTAGACACACCCAAGTAACGTATCCTGTGAAAATATCTGTAAACCCAGCACTTTCAAAACATATTTGATATTATAAGCATATTGATATTATTCCCAAACTAACTGGTTATTACTATCTATCTTTATTTAGAGTTTTGTTAAGCCATATATTTTGGTTATCTAAAAATATGTGTAAAGGCAAACTGAGAGCCAGTCTAATGTGGTGGTTAAGGCACCAGACTAGAAACCAGGAGACCGTGAGTTCTAGTCTTGCCTTATACCCAAAATCAGCTAGGTGAATTTGGGCCAGTCATCCTCTATCAGTCTTAGGAAGAAGGCAATGGCAAACCACTTTCCAAAAGTCTTGCCAAGAAAACTGCAGGGACTAGTCCTGGCAGTCACCGGAAGCCAACACTGACTTAAAGGCCAAAAAAAAAAAAAGGACTGGAAGTACAGTAAATAATTTGTATAAAGAATATAGAGATTAAAGCTGTTTTTCCAAGCTTCTAGTTTAACAGGAGTTCACAATAGAGGATATTGTTTCATTTATATGACTGGGTTTTGTTTTTTTCCTCTCTTTGTACCTGAATGAAAATAATGCTTTAGGGAAAGGAAAAATATGTGGTATATCATTTATTCATGGCATAAATCTGTATAAAGGGGGAGGAATATAACGTACCATAAAAACTAGAGCTTTCTCCTAAAATACTTCCATTCCCATAAAACCCGAGTTAGTTAAAGTGTAATACAACTTGAAAGGCTAAATTTTCTTCCATTCATATCTCTCAATTTTTCCTAAAGCTTTCATTCTTATTTGCACTTCAATAAAGTTATTTGTTCTTCATGAAAGATAGGCTATTCTTTCTCTATTAATTTCTTATTGCTTATTTTAATGAAAATATTTTAGCATCCTTTTCTAGGAGCTCAAGTTGTTTTAACAGTAAACTTACAGAATAGCCAGGGCACCATTTAAAACACACATTAGGATATAAATCCAGCTCCAAAAAAACTGAGACAGAACAACCAAATTCTTGAAGTGCAATTTGCTGCAGTAGCTGAATAACTTTCTCTTTTCAGCCGCTTATATACATGTCTCCATCCTTTCCTTTTGGTAAAAGTAAACGGATGAGGATCAATCAACAAGATGTTGATGGTTTTACAAAATGCATTTAAGTACAGTAGCTGTCACTATTCAAGTGTGAGTTTGCTGACTGAGCTTTTAGAGTTTTAGGCTTAGATGAAGATGGACATCCAGCAACTCCTGGGTCACATATGTCCCTAGCATCTCTGGATTGTGCCATGAAAAGTTGGCAGGAAAATAGCTAAACTTCAACAGTGCAATTTCAGGATGTATTTTAGGGATTGGGAATAATTAAGAGCTAGAGGCTTCCCACTTTCATTCCTGGTCTTAACTCACCCAGCGCCAAAAGACCGAGGGGTGAGAATGATAGCAATGGTTTTGAAAATAAAAGCATCCACCAGATGCCTATCGCTGGCTCAGATTCTTAAACAATCCCATTTTAAATCTTGCAAAAGATCATTTAAGAATATAACCATCCCTCTGTTTTCTCATTATTAAAAGCACAAGAATTCTGGGTCACCTGCTTATTTATATATTTGTTTATAAAATGTATAGCTGCTCCAATCTGTCACAACTCTGAGCAGCTTACAAAAGGAACAAGAGAAAATTCAGAGATACCAAACCTAAAAAAAAAAGAGTCCAGAGAAAGAACGCCAGCTAAACACCAAAACACCACAGAAGGAGTCCATCGCCCACTCGAACCCAAGGCCTGGAGGAGCAGACAAGTCTGGAAAGCGCATTTAAATAAGGTCAGGATGGAGCCACACAACTCTCAGGTGGAATATTGTTCCAGAAGATAGATGCCATGACTGAGAATGGAATTCTTCATTCATGATAAGTGGTCAAGCAAAGCTTATAACTTATCTTGTTTAACAAAAAAAACCCTTATAGTATATTAATCTACACAAATAGCAGTTGCTGTTTCGAGAACAATATGATATCATCTTTAAAAAAAAAAACATTCAGCAAAGATCATTTTCCTAAGATACGAAATAAAAGTGAGAGAAATGTCTTTGTCATTTGCCATCAGTTCCACTTCAGAAGAATTCAGTTCAATCCACATATGGAATAACTCCCTGGAATAAATAGCATTTGAAATCATTTGTCAAATAAGATTAATAGATTATATGGTATATCATGTTATAAAAATAGACAAGAAATTTTCCTGCACTGTTATGTCTCTTAAAATATCACTTTCAATCTAAAATAATGACAGAATTATATTATTTTACCCTTACTGCCATTTTATAATTAACCAATTTTAGTCATTTTACAAAACTATGCCTTTCTGGTTTTGTTTATTTACTCTCAGAGAGAGAGAGAGAAAGTGGATCAAACAAGCTATCCTCATTCATAACTTGGTTTATTAAATCAAGATTCCTGGCATCTACTGACACACTTATCAGCCAAATAAATTATAAGAACTGGTTATGAAACCCCCTAAAGGTGAATAGTATTGTTCCAAGTTTCTCTCCCTTTCAACACTTAGAATTTACAACTCATCCATAAGGTTTCATTCATGACAGCAGCAGCAATAGCAGAGCAGCCAATCCTGAGTATCACATATACTCACATTTAGTTCACAAATATGGTATAGCTACTTGTACCTAAAGAGAAAGATCTCCAAATATGTGCCAAGCACTGTGATCTACTTCCTAAAATGCATATGCATCTTTAAATGATATTGGCTGGATGTTGTTCATTAGAGGTATAAGGATCAGTTCTATTGCAATTTGAATGATTGGTTAGTTTGGATTATCAAAGCAATCCATTTCAATTCATATTTTCAGACTGTTGAATGGAGTTTATCTGATTGGGAAGTTGATTCAGTTTGTTGGGACTGAATCATTCTCCAGATGCATAAGAAACATTAAATCATTAGATTGATTCAAAGGCGACAATTTGATTCAGTGATTTGATACAAATTGATCATCTGATTCAGAAAAGTGATAGTTTGGAATTCGATTGAATTCCTGAGACGAATCTTCACAAAGCCTATTATTCAAGTTAGTGTTCTAGTGGTTGGGGTATAGGCAGTCCATATTAAATTTCCTACTTACCTATACAGTCATCTGGAAATCTTCAGCAAATTAGGGTCTAGGTTCATATGTTTAAACTAGGAATTGTTTAAGCCTTGACTTGTTAAAAAAGCAGTACAAGTTAATGATGGTAATTGGGGCTGGAATTTCCGTCACTAAGCAATGCTTTAAACAAATGAAGTCAATGGGGAAGCTGGCAGGAAGTTGCAAGTCCTGGGCAGCTCACAAGCAGGCCAGTGGGTGGGGAAGTATAGCCGGGCTAGAGGTGGCTGCTGCCGGGGGCAGGAGGACACACAACCCCCCCTACACTCCGCCACCCCTGCCGCCCCCAACTGACCTTTGCAACTGACTTTGCCGTCTTCCTCCTCCCCCTGCTGGCCCTTTGTGAAGCCACAGCTGCCCCAGCCCAGCACTGAGATGCGAAGCCACAGCCGCCCAGCCCAGCTCAGC
This sequence comes from Liasis olivaceus, assembly GCA_030867105.1. Taxonomy (NCBI): domain Eukaryota; kingdom Metazoa; phylum Chordata; class Lepidosauria; order Squamata; family Pythonidae; genus Liasis; species Liasis olivaceus. Next base: position 85,022,167 of record CM061350.1, read on the forward strand.
ACCTCTTCCTTTCAATCTTCTGTTTTCACAAATGTAAAAGCTCAGAGGCTTTAATGCTGCATATACAGAAAGGAAGTCCAAGACCTTGAATCATCTCTTTTCGTTATCCGTTCAGGAATAACTTATTGCATATTAATTTGGGGATAAGGTAATATGCAACATTCTGGATATGCCTTGATCTTATAGGCTTTTTCTCTTGCCCTAATATTTAACACTGATTTTGTCTTTTTCACACTGCAGTGAATTATCCACCAAATCTCAAATGCCCTTTTCCTAATTTTGAGAGATCATCCTGGATGATTGCACACTACTTAGTTTTTCACTGAATGTCAGATATTTGGGGTATCATTTGCAAATATATCTGCCTCTGCTTGCCTGGATAATTTATAAAGTTTACTATTAATTTCCAATATAAATTCTTATAGTATCCAATAGTAGAACAGCCATGTTAGTCTATGGTGGAAAAAAATCAGGAGTCTGGTAGCATCTTTTTGGACTAACACATTTAACGAAAAGGCATTAGCTTTCATGAACTTAGTTTATGCCTTTTAATAAAATGTGTTAGTCAGGAAAGGTGCTACTAGACTCCTTCTGAACTGTAGAGTATCCCAGTGCTTCTCCCACACTTTTCTGCTGTGAAAACTGTCTCATCTGTTCTATTTTCTAATAACCAGTTATGATTTCTAACCCATGATATTAGGCCTTTCTCAAGAAACAATGAACACTAGAACTGGAAGCAGGCACAAGCAGTCATTCAAAGATGCAAAGCTCTGATAGGTTTCTTGTAGAAAAACAAAATGATGAAGCCTTTACAAAGAATTCCAGCAACTGCTGTGTGTCAAACACAGGTCCTGTTTATACTGAAATCAAAGGTTCAAATTCTTGTGCTTTTTCTTCCTGCCCATGTTGGGCAATTGTTCTCCTCTTTTGGGGTCGGAAGAACAGTTTTTACCTTTCTCTTGATTGTTTCCCTACTCTGATTTCAGGCTGCTTCTGACCTTGGTGCAGCCAATTCTCACACATAAGTACTTACTTTAAGAAAGACTTCATCAACAGTTTTTTGGAAATTTAAGCATACAATAACTTGTGGCATGCTGCAATCTATGCATGGTGGATGCTTTCAAATACTGTAATTCTTATAAATAATGAGGCAGGGGGTTTCTTTGCCAATTCCTTGCTGTTCCTCTTAAAATCTAGCTTTAATAAATTTTCTATCAATTTTTCTGGAGATTAAATTTTAATTTATAAACTGTAATTTGTAATCTGCAATTTCCTGGAAACCAGTGATTATTGAGATGTGTACAGATCTCCCATCATTTTTAACACAGGGGTGTGTATAGTTTATACACTGTATGTGCCCCCCAACCTTGATTATAGCCCTCAGGATGCCCTCAGATTATTAGTGAGATAAAGAAAATGCAGTTTTATTGAACCTGTGGGGATATCTCCATGCATGAGCCAAATACTCATAGTGGATTGGATCAAACTCTAAATGATTTTACTGTTAAGTTATGCAAAGCAATGAAGGAGAATAAAACTGTGACATCATTTCTGTGCACAGTTGCCTTTCCATCAAGAAGATTAATCATGCTAATAGCCCACGTAGAATTTCCATTGAAGCTAATTAAGAAATGTGTGATCGCTGTACCATATCCTTATCTGCAGCACACACCCTTCTCTTCCCAAAAAGATATTACTTCCTTAAAAATATATTATTGGACAGAGATTTGCTTTTATCAGTTAATATTTTGATCAGACTGAATTTAAAATACATTTTTATTAGACTGATCTATTGCTTCCTCTTCTGAAAGTGAGGAATTTGTATATCTTCAAAGGTGTATTTCTTAATAGCAAGAGGCTTACATCTTTCCCATAACAATACCAGTAATATTTCTACATTGCAATATCAGCAGTTGGAGCATGTATCAAAAGAAATAAAAAGAAATATGTGAGATAGGGCTATGGTATCAAATCCAGCTATTTTAATACATAATTCCCCAATAGGTAATCACAAACTTAGGGAGTAGCATTGTATGTCCACTAGGACTGTATTGCAGAAAGATAGGAGTCTCTCATATTGCACAAGCTGTGTATGATGGTCCAGTTGAAATGGATTGCATCAACATTCTGCATCTATACCTAAACATGGGGGGGGGGGGGTCAGGTCCCAGGAAACATACAACTCCCTGCTATCTTTAGTTGGAAGGCTGTTCTACTGACATTTCAAAGACTTGAAATGCTCTTAGAAAAAGTGACTCAAGTCTCTCTTTGCATAAACTTCTTGAAAGATTCAATATCTGAGCACATTAGCTGTTTTGCACCTTATAAACATTGTTGGCCATTAAGGCAATTGATGTACTGACAGCTTAGCAGAAGGGCTCTGCTCTTCCACATCCTTCTCTTGCATAGGAATTATTTTTTGTCTCTATATAGCATGTGTCATATTGTTCAGACTGAGTTTCACAGGACGGTCATAATTTCCAGTTCCTCCCACAAGGAAGATTGATAAGACAATTCAGCCTTTCCTATCGTCTTGTAAATTGCTAAAGAAAGATTTGGTTTGGGTTGGTTTTTCTTTTCTTTCCTTTTTCTTTTCTTTTCTTTTCTTTTTCTCTCCTTTCAGGCAAGCATCAGCCCACAGAGGACTTTTTTTGTAAACATTCTTCTTCTAATTCTGGTGTGTTTTTTTCTGTCTCTACATATGCTTCATCACTGTGTAAAGTTCCCTTCCACAAACTCTCTTCCCTTTTTAATTGTTTTTTCTACCGTTGCCACAGGCAATTTTTTTAAAGATGTGCCTGCTTGTGCCCTAGACCTCTTCATGAGCTGTCTTCTGGTACCTTTGGAATTAGAACAAGCAACATCCAGTTACCACTCACCATCTTACATCTCGGCCGCCTTGGGCTTCCATATCTAGCTCAAGAGCTCCTTCCACAGTTCTGCTGGGCTACTGCATTTTGTTTCAGATGCACAGCAGGAATATCCTCTGTACTGATTCATACCCAACATTCAGTGCCAACTAGGAATTAGGCTCTGGCAAAGTCTAATTCCGAAACTAGAAAGATGCAATTGCCTTGAAAACCGCTAGGGGGCGGTCACTGCAGGGTCAGTAATGACTGTTAAGCAGATAAAAAAAAAAAAAAAAAAATGTATTTAGTGACTCAAGATCCCTGATTATGATACTGAGCATAATCATTTTGTAGTACCTTTTCTTCCCATCTATTGCCTGCCAGAGTACAGAGGTCTGAGATATCTTTTCATACATTTCTGCAAAGAGCCACTGTGGAGCTATGATCTTTATTCATAGCCTCAATTTGTTACCATAATATAGATAATATATTTAAAGAAAGAAGTTAAATGTCAGGGGAGATAATAATACCCTTCTCAGCTCTGTGTTTTCTGTGGACTCTTTATCAGCCAAAATAGAATAGGGAAGAAACTAGTTGAACATTATAGCGCATTAAAACAATTGGCTGTTCCATTGATATTTCAGATGAAATTAATTATCTTCAGATTAATTGGATTTCTTTGCTGATTACTAAAAATTAAAAGGGTAGGTCTATTTAAAATACATCTGAACTACCAAGAATAAGAAAGCATTCAAGAGACACAGGGTAGTAGAAGCCTGCAAGATAATGCTGTAAGGCTGAATAGGACAGAATTATGCCACTAATATAACAGCAAACTTAACTACAACATCACTGCTATGGCGAATACAAGGAAAGAGCCTTCCAAATTCACAGGGGTTGTTTGCTTTTTTAATATGTAAAGTCTTCTTTGTGGCCATTGCTTTATTACATGCTTCCAATACTTTTCTCTTCTTACCTACAGTATTCAGACAGCAGTGCTCATACATACCATTATTCCCTCTTTACATATGTATGTTTGGGTATATACACACATGTATATGCCCATGCACGCATGCACACACGCTGTTGAAAAGCCAGCTCCAGCTCCACTGGGCTTCTGCTTCCTTCCATTAATTATCACTGGAGAGTAGCTATTCTATCAGAAGACAGAGAGAAGGGAAACTGGCACTCTGTTAGTGCTGAGACAATACCAGTTTGGGACTTTTGTTCTCAGTGAATTTTTTTCCACCTAGCTGGTGGTTGTAAAAACCTCAAAGCTCAGAACCATAACTGAATCTGAATTTGCTTTTTTCCTCTTCCCTCCATTTTTCTTTTCTATCTCCTCTTCATGACAAGACTGAGGGTAGCAATTTCTCATTGACCTTTCAAAGGTTCTATAGGAGATTCTTTTGGGTCTGAAGAGACAAATAAAAATCCTTTTAATGATAAATTAAATATTAATCTATACAGTTTAAGATATGCCTAACACTGGGATAATGCTAGCTAGCTACTCTCTCTTGGTTATTTTACACAAGGAACCTATGGTTTCAAAGTGCCAGTATGTTCAATATAAGGTTTATAAGACTGTAGTATTGCCATGAAGAAGTCTGGTCTGCAGTATATAGTGATTTCTTGAAAAACTGGTAATTCTTCCACCATTTTAAAAATAAATTAACTTGCATTAGACAAAAGTAAAGTTCATTTTATTTCTGTAGGTTCTCTTTTTGATATTAGCAGATATTAGCACTAGGACAGGGCTATATTGGTTAATATTTGAGTTTATTAAGCTTAAGTAAGTATACACAAGTGTACATGTGCATTAGGCAGGAAGGAGGCTTCTCCATTAAAGCACGTTTTCATCAATTAAATTAGCCAGAATTTCTGGATCACTGCTGCTAATAGGATTGTTGTTCTCCACTGGAAGGAAATGACAGGTCTCGTGGGTTACCTTTTCCCGTCTATTTTTTCCCACCTTCCAAACGAAGACACAATGATTTCAGCTATTTTTTGTTGGGGGGGGAGAGATGTGAAAGAGCAGTGTGTATGAATTAGAGTATGGGCTTTTCCATAGATAGTTTGCTCACTAAATGTTTGCTCACTCATGACCTTTTTAAAGGATGAATTAACTAACTTAATACCATTGGCAATATGTATGTTGTGAAATTATATGCTTATTGCACTGTTAAGGCAGAGCACATCACTGCTGGCTTTTAGAAGCTAATATATTGCTAATAAATCAACTATAATTTGTTAATATGGGTTAACCAGCCAAGTTCCAAACAGAATGTTTCATAGTGTAATGACTTCTGGGTCATTTCATTTGAGACAGTGAATATTTGCAGATGATTGATAGCCACCAGCACTTAATCATTGTCTCACGTGGGGTTACTTACAAGTAATTTCACCAATAGATAGAGCTATGAAAACCTACAGTCTATCATTAATTAGGTCTCAATAGATCATCTGTATTTAATAACATTCATTTCAGATTACAATTTTATTGGAGGGTTAGGTTTGTGTGCACATTGGGGTAGAAAACTGGGGTGGAAATGTTTGCAATAAAGATTCTATATTACATAGGTGGGAAAATACAGTTATTTTGACAAATAGACTATTTTTTGTTTTGCAGTTGCTCTGTCATACGTGGCCATGGGGAGAGTGTCATTCATGTAAATATGTGATGTACATAACACCCGTGTCCCTGAAACTTTGTAGCATTTTCTTTACAAGTCCTATCCAACTGATACTCCTCTAATAATAAAAAGCTCTTTGCTCCTATAGAAAATTATATCGATAGAATAAGGAGGAAAGTAATTTACAGTTATTCCTGTCTGCATAGCACAGAAGTGTTCACATGGCATAGTTTTCAATTATATGGTTCTCCTCTCTGTTCTATATCAGGAGTATATAGTCTGCCCAGTGAAGAAATAGGGACTTGTGGAACTAATGAGCAAAAGTTAAAATATAATGGAGAACTACTAATAATATGGAAGAGACCCTAACCCTAACCCTAAATAGACAAACAACCACATGTTAACTTGCAAAATAAAGAACTCAGAAATTATTGGATCATGTGATTTTCTTTTGTGTGCTTCTGTTCTTTCATTGCTTGTGGTTTATAATATATGACTACTTCCACCATTTTTTTTTTCCTTTCCAAAAGGCAAGTATGCCATGCGGGACCTGGTTCACCGGCTTCCGGGAGGTAACAACAGTAGCAGTTCAGCAAGCAAGACCATGTCTGATGATACCGTTACTGCCATTTGCTGCACCTTGCATGAAGTCATCACAAAAAATATGGAAAATGCCAAGGCCTTACGGGATGCAGGAGGAATTGAGAAACTTGTTGGCATTTCCAAGAGTAAAGGAGACAAGTACGTTTCACCAATCATCTCCTGCCTGTTAGCTGTAATTTAATTAATACTTGTCTACACTAATGATTTCCTGGAGTCTTATCATTTATTGCATGTTAGAAAACTTCACAGATGATGGAAGAAGGGTGGGAGATAATAAGCAAATAATCTCACATCAAAATGTGTTACACTTGTAGTCTTAATTTGGATCTGTGGCATTATATTGACCTATCAAAAGAAACGTGTGGTTTAATTTTTATCTATTCTGGTCAGCAACCCAGAAGCTGATAATTGCAGCTGCTATTCAGACTAACAGATTTTGTCAGGAAAATGTTTAGAAAGTAGTCCATTCCCAAAACATTTGGGTTTTCTTTTCCTGAAGTGGGCATGCTGCCAATGATGGTTGGAAAAGAGAGGAATACATCAAAGTCAGAAACCAATATCAAGAGTAAAGAATATTTATATAGTGTTGAGAGAGTGCAGTGATAATTAAACTTCTTAATATTGATAGAGTTAAAGACAATCACAACCAGACAGGATGTTCAAAGAATCAAAATAAGTATACTGTTCCCAAGAACTTTGGCATTTTACCCAAAGGAAGAGCAGAAGCAGTTATTAATTTCATAGCTATAATCTGTATTTTACTGAGTCTCATCTTCCAGAGCTTCTCTCTTCCCAAATACCTTTGTGTACTCAATTAAAATCTATGGTAAATTGAAAAGCTGCATGTGTATATAATAGTAAGTCAGGATTTATTTTAACCATAGATTGTTGAACAAGCCAGACTGTTGCAAATGAATGAAGTTGCTTGTTAATTCTTGGCTTGTTTTGTCTCTTTCTTCTGCAAGTACAAATTTGGAACAGATCATAAATGCAAACCAGGAATAAACAAGAACCTATTATGATGCTGGATTCTGACATAATTATAAGGCATAGTTAAATGAATATTCATAAAATGACAAAAAATCTTGTCTCTTTTCTTAAGAGTCACTATTTTCTTAAGAGTCACTATCACTATTGTCACTATCCATGAAGTGACAAAAAATCTCAGGTTCATGCATCACACTAAGTGAAAAACAAACCATATTATGATTTAGGGTTAGCACCTATGGGTTCATTCTTTCATCTCTCTTCCAATCTTTAATAAATATTGAAATTATAAGAAAACTACGATAGTCAAAAAAAGTTCAGTTCCATTTTCCAAAGCATACTTATATAGTATTGATTGAACCAATGAGTGCCCTTCAGTTCCTCATGTGTGTCAACATTTTACCTCCTCAATAGGCACTCACCAAAAGTAGTGAAGGCAGCATCTCAGGTCTTAAATAGCATGTGGCAGTACAGAGATCTGAGAAGTCTATACAAAAAGGTAAGACTTATTTTGCAGTGTTGTCTATTATTAAGTTACCATTTCTTGGATAGGAATTTTAGAATGAAAATTAGTAATGACTCTAACATTTAAAATGTCCTGAAAATGTTATACATACACAGTAGTGCAGAAGAATGTCTTACAAAGAGTTACACAGTGGGTATAACCAACAAGCTGGCCAGAGGCATGGGTGCTGCTAAGGATCTTTCAGATATGATCTAAAACGTGTCCTAAATGGCATCCTAACTGACGTCTATGCTTTTTTATACAATAACTTCTGAAATATAATTGATGAGGATGGCAGTAAACTTTCTGCACAGTGCAGATAGAACTAAAGTAAAGTCATCCTTGTTAGGCTATTTTAGGACCTACTCTCTATTGTCTGATCTAAGTTTAGGCTCTGTTTTTAGAGTTTCAGGTTGGCTAAAAATGGAATAAGTTATTTCTTATAGTTTTTAATAATGTGAGTTATTTTGGGGTATCCCCGACGTGAGTGGGACAAGTTGGCCCATCTCTAAAAAATACGAAAGTATTGTATGATAACATTGAAAATCATTTTTTTTCTTTTTTAATAACATTTATGTAATGTTGTTGCCAATAAATGAAAAGATCTTCACTGAAAGATTTATTTTGTGCTTGAAGGCAGCAATGATTTCATTGTTGTATTTCATTATAACATTTTTTAAATGTTCGAGTGTAACCTTAAGATTGGATTATTCTGCAAATATAGACTGTTGCAAAAGGTATAAATCAAATGGGGATTTCCTACAATCCTTAACAAAAAGACTTATATTAATTAATTTGGATTTACATAATCAGTGCCACATTTGTCTCACATACATGTCAGCACTGAAGAATAAGCTTGCTTCATTTCAGCTATCTTAGCTCATGTTTTCACAAGAAAACATTGAACTACACCAGAAAGAAGATGCAGATCCTAAATATCTTTATAGATGAAAGAACCACATTGGACAGTGGGAGGAGAAATAGCAAATGAAGATTCCATTTCCCTTTTGAAAGATGTACATCAGCCAAAGAAGCTTTTTGTGCAAAAAATAATATTCTCTATAAATTGTTTGAGTAGCAAAATGGCAGCTGAGATTCAGTGTAAATAAGCACAAAATTCTAACCTTATATGTTCATTCATAAGATATCCATTAGCTGTAATAGCTAAGTGCAAGATCTTAGGGGACATAACTGAAAGTTTGTTAAGAACAGTAGCTCACTGGATTGTATCAAGTGGTGTCCTTTTACTGACAGCAGAAAGACACTTTTATGTTGTAAAGGAGAATTCAGTATTAGGTGCCATTAGAACAGATTTTAAGTAAAATAGCATATATCACAACACTATACATTTGCTATACAAATAGATACTTTTGACATACCCTATAGAATATTGGCCATTCCATTTTAAAGAGGATGTGATTGATAGTACACAAAAAGAAAGATGAAAGAAAAGAAAGATTTGAAGCATTGTCACAAAAGTTTGTCATTTTGCTGAAGAATTATAACATTGTGAATGATATGTTAAAGAAAGGAGTAAATTGGTTGGTTTTCCTTTATATAGCACAAATAGAAAACAAACTCAAATGGGCAAATATGTTTAGACAAAACATGAAATTGAAGCAATACATAATTAACGTTTTGAATCCAATACTGCAAAATTGGATGACTACCAAAAGAATTTAACAACATGATTGGTTTATCTGTATAAAGTTTGATAGCCTTGATAGCTACATGGAAGCTTCAAGTTTAGAAATAGCAGAGTTCTAATTATAAGATGCTGGAGTCAAACTGCAGAAGGGTCTCACCATAATGACCTGTCTATGCATCATCCATGGTCATCTGACTGGCTGCTATTTAAAGTAGAATAGTGGAGAATGAAGAATTCAGTGGTGGTAAAGACTTGTTGGCTTGCTATGTAAATTTAAATAAAGAAAAGGCTTTTTATGTTTTTATGTTTTGAATTGGCTACTCAAACTTTTCTCTTACACACACACATCCTGCATCACCAATGTGAGCAAACAACACAGTGGGATTTGTTTTCATTATACTACTTGATCCTTTTGTTTCAAATTGTTAGAGTTCAATAAATAAAGAAGTAATCCTTTCCTCAAATGATTTTCCTAAAGTGAGACTGAAGAAGGAAAATTTGCAAGAGTTTTGACTGGCATATTCAGTTGTGAAGAAGACAAATACTAAGTTGGTTGAGGCAGATTGATTTCTTAGCAAGTTTCTGTGCTGAGAACAGTGGAAATAATTTCAACTATAGGGTTGACTGAATACCATTTATTCATGACTGACACATCATTAATTATTGTCATCTTTGACTAAGTTTGCAATATTTTAGTAGTTAAAAGAGTTTAAAGAGTTAGTGTTGATCATTTTCTCATTTCAACATTCACTTCAAATGTAACATATTTGATATCATTGAACAGAATCTTGAAAAATATTTTGCAGGAACATTCATATTATTTTAATGGTGCTCAGAGGTCTATGGTTCTCCTGACTGCTGCTTCTATGCACCATTGTCCTTTCATTTCCCTTACCTTTCCTATGTTTGGCCTCATTCCCTGCCTTTCATTACACATATTTCAGCTTAGGCAGAAAATGTTCCTATCCCATAATAAGTGTGCGGTCACATTTTGAATTATGCGAAGCTTCCATTTAGCTTTTGAAGTCATTTGTATATAGAATATGTTGCAATAAGCCAGCTTGGTTATTATTGAAGCCTGATATAACAAAGTCTGCATTCTCTGGGAGCAATGCTACCTGGGATACCCTCTTGGAACCAAGATGTAGAGACAGGAGTAACAAACTCAGACTGTGACAGTGATCCTTTAGAACAAATGCAACCTTGCCCAGTATAGTGTAGCCATCAGTTTGAAGGTCAGTCTGATCATTCACAAACATAATCTTCCTTGTATCTGGACTGAACATAGATTTGTTCATCATCTGTAACAGGGGTAAGCAACCAGGGGTACCCCACCTTAGCTTTAGATCCTTCTACTAAAATCAATTAAATGAGATATACTTCTAATGCAAAGCAGTCTCATCCTCTGACAAAGCTTAGAAAGCCTTTGATCCCTACATAGATCTCATAGACATTCTTAGAAAACGGAAATGTTGGTGGGCTACCTCCTCATGGTATGTCTGGAACTAAGCCCATCTCTCAGACAAAATAAATAAATAAATGTAAGCTGAAGCGACAGACACTACCCTGGCAACTGGGGAGAGCAAGAATCAAACTTACTGACTTGCTTTGTGTCCACCCCAACCATGACACTTGTTCATGAAAAGACAAGGTTCCTAGCAACAATTGTAAACCTCCCAGAGTCACTGGGAGTTGGGCTGCATATAAATTTAATAAATTATCATCACCATCATCTTCATCAAATTCTTTTCTTGTCAGAGTATATGTAATTTGTTATCAAAATTTGAAGCCCACAAGCCCCCCCAATTGCTTTCTCTAATTTAGTCCATTACTAAACATTAATATAACATGATTAAACATTAATTCACAGCTATCATTACTTCACCTGTTTCTCCTGGAAAAAAAAATGAAAGAAACATTTACCTAGTGCAAGAATAATGCTTGCTGGAAAAATGCACAGAAAAAAATCTTTGTATATAGTTTTGTGGCATAAGAGCAGCCACTGAATCATCTCCAATCCAGTTGTATAAAGAGAACAATGTGCTATTACTGATTTTAGGGTTTTTGTTTTGTTTTGATATAGTCTTTGTTGAGAATAGCTTGAACTGCATTTTCTCTGCTTTGGAATCCATCTGAATCCGTAGTTAGCAATGTATTCTATTTCTGATTCGAATTTAAATGGTGACAGTTGTACAAAAAATGTAGCCTAGTTCCCATATTTCTATATCTCTGTTTGAAAAAAAAAAATTCACTGGAATAAATGATTGATTGACTGACTGATTGATTTATGGCAGCGGGTGGCCCCAGACTTCAGAGTGGCTGAGGACAGAGGATTTTCACCTACCCATCATTCTGAGTCATGGCACGCTCAGCATTCCCTCTCCCAGAACCAAGAAACCAGAATCTATTCCCAGACCCAGGTATTCTGGCTGTCAGCTGATGAGTCTTGATTTGTGATTTTTTTCTTGAATTACTTACATATCTACTTATTTATTCTAAAATTTATATGCCACCAACATGCCTTGCTTAAATGTGTCACATTAAATGCTGGCACATTTAAAACGATAAATGACATTGAATGCATTCCTAGATTAGCACTGCAATAGCACGAAAGAGTTTCGTAAACGTTGGTATAAATCAAAATACAATTGCAGAAAGCAATGCATAGAATATATTTTAATATCACTTGCAGCATCAACTAAATCTTTAAGTCACTTGTATGAGGAGTGAATTACTTTCCTTAGCGACTGTGGAAATGAAGTTAGCATGGTAAAGTAAAACAGTGCAAAAGAGTGGTATGCTTAGTTGAGTTCAGTCCTTTTTTTTTTTTTCTATGTAATCCTTCTCCAATATATGATATAATTGATATATTTCTTTAATCAGGCATTTCCTCAGTTCTAGACTTTTTTTTAGCAGGGAAAAAATCAAATCATAGCAATATTCTTTATTTTTTTATTTGATAAATGGTGTGAATGCAAAATTTATTTGACTTGTCTCTTCTGAAGCATGCAGGGTCATATGAAAAGTAAAACAGAATTATAATCCTGCTAAGAAATATTGCTGTTGCACTGTAGCACATAAGATCCTGGTTTAAATCTTGTTTTAGTTACTGCCTCTCTGTCTCACCTGCTGGCTATACACTATTCTGGCATCCTTTACACAGACTTGTGTTATGAAGATAATATAAATACGGCATTTTAACTGTCTGAAATGCACTACAGAAGTACTATTAATTTTATTTACTAAATTTAGTTTAGTAAACCAAGCATCCAAAAAAGTTCCCTCAATATACATGTTTGCTGCCTTTGATAAAATGCCTAGATGTCACACTGCCCACAGTAGGTAGGTAGGTAGGTAGGTGATAGATAGATAGACAGACAGACACATTTGATAGCTCCTGATACAGTGTAGTACAGTTACTAGCATAGACCCATTCCAGGTTTGTGAAGGCTCTGTAACCTGCTACCTGCTCACAGGTAACCTTTTCAAAGGGGTTGTCTCCAATCACTTGTATTGTTGCCTTTAAGTAAGAATTTGGATAATAAACCTCCTCCTGGCAGTTGCCTACCAACAACATTTGCAGACTATTCAGGATCCTTCCTTAAACAGATGTCAGTTGCTTCCTTCTCTAGCACCGGCAAAATGTTCTTCATATTTGGTATCATAGGTATGAGATGTAAATATTAAATCCCTATCCCTTGGAAGGTAAAAAAGGAAAAAGAAATACCCTATGGTAGGATTAATTGCAGACAGAGGAAGAAGGGAACAGATTTGCTGTGTGCGTAGATATTCTTAATGAATAATAACCTAACCTTCTAAAGCAAGAAGATCAGCTTACATCATTTAAGAGCTTGAAGAACATGGAGATTATTGTATCAAGGTAATACAATTTATACATACTCTGATCTAGCAAAAGTGCAAAATGTGCCTAGGCAGTTTTTTCATCCAGCATCTAGAACAGCTTGTACGGATTCCAGCACATCTGCTACGTGAGTTTTCCTGGGTTTTGAAATCAAGACCTCACTGGTGGACATGGCCACCAACAACAGTAGCCATAATCAGCTGTAGAGTTTTTATAGTGATAGCCCTCAACTTTGGAGTTTAATGTGCTCTGAGCTGTTTGTTTCCTTCCTTGTATTGACTGGCACCAGTACAAGTTGTATCTTTTAAATGGTATGTAGATGGAGTTTATTATTCCTATATGCTTGTTAATGGCTGGTTTGTCAGAATGCCAAGCTTCTAGGTATTCCCTAACATGGATGAATTTGGCTTGGTTTAAAATGTTATCTGTTTCCCAGTTGAATTTGTGATTGAATTTCTTGAAAATTAAAGGTAGTGGTTGTGGTGGTTGTTCTGGTTGTTGATGGGTTTTTTGTTTTGATGGCCCCAGGGCTCTTACAACTATGGCTGAAAATCAAAAACCATCATTTCCTGACATTTTAAAGGAGAAGAATAACATAAAATATAAAATAGGATTAATATAACTTTAAAAATTGTATTAGGATGTTCAAATGTTACATTAAAATATATTTAGTAACCCCATGCTAAACAGTGGAAAAAACTGAAAATATCAGCCCTGCTCCTGCTAATGACATGCCATTGTCTGTATATGTGATATGACCCCATGTGTTTTGTATTATTCTCTGTATCCTCTTACAAGGAAAAAAAAAGTGATAATTTCTCTTTCTGAACTGATGCAAAAATGCTGGTAATATGAAGTAGATTATCAGGTTCAAAAAGACAGCAGTTATCATGCCCCTGATGAAGAGGACTGTGATGAAGAACCCAGAGAAAGCTGAAGTCCAAGCAGTCACAGAGAGGGAGCATCAGGGCCCCTGGCCCAATTGACTTGGCTTTGTAATGAAGGCCATCCATGGGGTTATCACTGAAAGCTATAAAACCAGGAGGCAGAAGAATGCATAGCTACACAAAGAGCCTGACACATAGAAAAGTCTGTTAGAGAGTAGCCCTGAGCTGCAAATCAGACCAGTTCAGTATCATGTGCACCCACACAGAGGCTGGGCTTATCTTGTATTTAAGGATTCATTCAAGTGCCATTCAGAACTGGAATAAACCTTGTGCCTTTCTCCTACCTAGTTCCTATCCATGAAACCTTCTCAGAAATCATGACACTATGTACTTGCTACTTGGACTGTTGCTACTGGCGAAATCAGATTGAGGAGGACTCAGCCAAGGGCATAACAGTAGCCCAGAGGAAGGGAGAAGTGGTACAGCAAGACCAAGACTCCTTCACATAAAATGAAGCATAAAGATCACCTGAGCTTCAGTATTTGGATTGTTTTGGAGTGGCCTTGCATAACAGCAACATTCCAACTGTTAACTCTCTTATGTTGAGAGTTGCCTCCTTGGTATTCAGAAAGGGCAGGAAATACATCTTATTTGGATTGTATTGTAATAGTGTACATGCAGTCTCAGGAGTAAAATGCGTCTCAGGCATCTAGCTAATTAACTTATTAAAGCAAATAAACTGGCTTTTTGAGAAAAGGAATAGTTGAAAATGTACTTTTCCTTTGTAACTGATGTTTGATATTCAGTGTTTTATGTAGTTTTGTTAATAATGTATTTTGTTAGATTTTATTATACAGGGTGCAGATTTTTAAGTAAAAACACTGGTTTCGGAGTTTGCTTGCAGTCTGTCTGTCTGTCTATCTATCTAGTTGTGGAGAGGAAGCTTGGAACCAACATTCCCATGTCTCCAAACAAATGATTTGTAATGTCAAAACTGTTAGCATCAGCCATCTGTTCCTAAATCATAACATGATACAAAAATGTTCTGCTGTATCTTGCCAAACCCTTGTAATTTTTTGCCCACTACTGAAAGGTCCCCCCACCCCATAGACATATCCTGGGTTCATTCTCTTAAGGAATTGCTCTTTTGAGGAAACACACCCACAAGTTTTGTCCAGTGTTCTTCAACACATTTGCATGACAAAGTACAATAAATAAATTTTTTATCATCTAGTACATTCCAGATTATATTTTGGTTTAATCAGTTTTCTAAGCCATATTACATAATAGGGATTTTATTCAAATTTCATTGGTATCAGACAGCTTTTCAAGTATTAAATGTATGCTGAAAAATTAGTAAAGAAGCTATACTAAAGGAAAGTCAAATTTTTATTTTTAAAATTCTTGTTATCCTGCTAAGTTCTCAGTTTTCAATATGGGTTGCAAATCTGATTTGATTTATTCATTCTGAGCCATATTCAGCCTTCACCAAAGTTCTGCTTTCATTGATTTGAAAGTAATGAGAAAAGCTCTCAGTGGTTTTGTGTTAAATTATCAGATATACAATCTACCTCACAGTATTCATAGTTTTAAGTGTGGAACAATTCCATAAGTGTGCTATGATCATTTATCCACAGCAGTGAAAATATATTTTGGTCAAAAGAGTATTCATTGTCCATTGATATATCTTTTAAATTCTAGACATACAAAACTAATACTTGTATTGTCAACTCACTATACAATTATATATATCAGAAACTGATTTTTTTATACGTATGCATCAGGATGCAGAAAATTAAGTCTTATAATTATTGTGGAATCCTCGGAACCAAGTTCTCTGAGCTTGGTTGTTTTCTTGCAAACGTTTCGTTACCCAGCTAGGTAACATCTTCATATTGTTTATAAAGCAATAGAAATAATTGGTTAAAGCAGATATATCCAGAATTTCAAGTATAATATTGACTCTCTGTGAATGTACATCCAGATAGAATGTCTTAAGCACTACCAAAAATTATTGCCTGATAGCACATAGTGTAACAGTGGCATTGTGTGCATGCATACAGAGAGAAAGAGAGAGAAATGCATTCACACACTTCTTTGCCTCAAATTGCACTGAGGCGATATTTTATTTATTTATTTATTTATATTTTAAATTTGGTCACCGCCCATCTCACTAGGAAGCAACTCTGAGTGGTTTACAGTAAAAACAAGAATAAATATTAATTAAAATACAATGAAAACCATTCATTCATAAACAATATCTTCCAAGATACTGCTGATAGATAAGGATATTAACCTACAGGAGCATCTTGAAGATGCTAGCCATCCCCAGGGCTGGTTGTCCCTCTGTTCGCCCCATGTAAGTTGGCAGAGCCAGATCTTCACCCCTTTCCAGAAGGTCGAGAGGGTAGGGGCCTGCCTCACCTCTGCAGGGAGGGTATTCCATAGGGCAGGGCAACAACAGAGATTCTCCTTCTGGGTCCTGCCAGTCGACATTCTTTCGTCGGCGGGATCCTTAGCATACCTTCTCTGCTTGACCGGGTGGGAGAGGTCAATATAATGGGGATGAGACAGTCCCTTGGGTAACCTAGTTCCATACCATGTATGTCTTTAAAGGTGACAACCAACACCTTGAATTTGACCCAAAAGCAAACCGGCACCCAGTGCAGCTCCCTCAGCAAAGTTGTAATGTGTGCCATCTTTGGGGCACCCAAGATTGCCAATGCGGCTGCATTTGGAACCAGCTGTAGCTTCCAGATACTTTTCAAGGGTAGCCCCATGTAGAGTGCATTGCAGTAGTCTATACAGGAGATGACTAGGGCATGAGTAACTGACCGGAGGGCCTCCTGATCCAGGAAAGGGCAGAACTGGCGCAGAATACAAAGTTGAACAAAGGCCCTCCTGGCCACCACTGCCACCTGCTCCTCAAGCAGGAGTTGTGAGTTCAGAAAGACCCCCAGATTCCGCACCGGTTCTGTCTGGGGCAGTGCCACCCCATCCAGAACCAAAGATGGTAAACTCCCAGATAAAGAGGAGCCACCAACTCACAGCCACTCCATCTTACCAGGGTTCAGCTGAAGCCCATTGTTCCCCATTCAGACTCGCACAGCCTCCAGGCACTGCAAAAAGGTAGTCACTCAGATCACCTGTGATGGAGATGTATAATTGGGTATCATCTGCATATTGATGATACTTCATCCCATGGTGGGAGATGATCTCACCCAGTGGTTTCATGTAGATGTTAAAATGGTGCGGAGAGAGTACCGAACCCTGCAGCACTCCACAGCCTAAAGTATTGCAAAATTACAGCCTAAATGCCTGTATTTGAATTTAACTAGGCTGGTTCAAGCAAATAATCTCTTCAAACTTTGTGCCTGAATGTTGCAATACTGTATAGAATAAGCAATTATTCTTTTATTTTCCTATCTGAATTTTTGTCAATTCTCCTGAATCCTTGTTATTTGGAATTGCAAAAGAATAAAGACTGATATTATCATGTCATCCTTTCTTCAACATGTCATCATGGCTTAAAGCAAACAATAGATTAATTCAGGATGTCATTGTAGATTTCCCCTTGGTGCAATTTTGTGTTTCTATATCTGCCATCAGTGAATTATAAAAATATGGTATTATGGGTAACCAAATTATATAGGCAGTGGGGGGTCATAGTCCACAGGGAATGTGGATTGCATATGCCTTATGATTAGGTTTATTACCCAGGCAGTGGAGGTTGACTAATTAAAGGGTATTTCATGAATAAATTTCAGAAAACTCAACCTCAAGAATGCTGTTTTTGTTCTTTTAGTCAAATATATAGAGTATTAATGTTTTCCCAGAAAAACTGTTAAAATAATTGTATTGTGTATTAAAAGGTTGCTGTAAGACAGTTTAAGAAGTAATCATCGGCATCTGCTAAAATGTTGAATGTGCTGTCAGTTGCTTATGCAGAAGCTGCTGAATGTGGTGCGTTTCATAAAGCCAAGGCATTTACTTGACTGCTAAAATGTAGATTTAGAATTGTAACAAATTTTAGGATGCTTTGTAGCTTTGGTTATTAAAAGATTGTATCATTGCAGAGAGTAGGATAGGTTCTTTTGATCTTTCTCTAAGACAAATAGAAAAATGCTCTTTTTGGCACATCACTCTCAATAATTGACTGACAACCTTCCTTTTGAAGTTAGTTATTCAATGAAATCTCAGACTTGCTTTAGGCAAGAGGATTGAGTCAGAGATGTCTGAAGGGCTTATGTAGGTCAAGGCTGCAGTAACTTTCTATTATGTTCAAAAGTAGATGAATGTGGCTTTTCAAAAAGGTCCTATTGTTTCTCAGCCAGGAGATTCAGAATTTCAAGGGCTTGTACCAGAATGAACCTTTCACACATGGAAGTATCCTTCCATTGATTAAAGGAACTAAAATCCAGTGGATCCTTTCCACTGAAGAAAACAACTTTTACCAATTACAATTTCTTCCTGTTATCTCCTGTGCTATCTCACACATTGTTCTAGAAGATCCTCAGCCTTTTCTGGTACTGTACCCCCCCCCCCAAAAAAAGTGCTTTGCCTTTCCATCTGCAGCATTATCTTTGCGGGCTTTCTAGTACATTCTTTATAATTTGCTAGTCCTAAGCTTTATGACTTAAACAGTTAGCATCACAATGCTTCTTTCCATGACCAAGTGAAACAAAAGGCTGGCTAGTATGGAGCCTGGATGATCTGTCCACCCTTTTATCATAGAGAATGCTGAATCACATAAGCAAAGCTTGCCTATGTGCTTATAGTGTGGGTTAAAAGTGTACATATGATAGATATTCCAGCCCTAAGAGTATATGCGTGTGTGGGGGTGGATGTTCAGGTGTTTGGATGAACAGATGGATGGATAGACAGACAGACAGACAGACAGATATTTTTCTAGGTTATTTCTGTTAAAGAAACAGAGGGGCTATATTGTGTTGTCATTCAAGTCATATTCTGCACAGAGAGATGAAACAACACTGCTGTCATGATACCATTTTCAATTTCTTTGGGTTATATTCCCTTCTTGTTTTGCTAAAATAAAGCCAGACTCTTAAGGGAAATTAAAGTGACCAATGCATGCAGCTAGAAAACATAAATTCTGCTAGAACCTTATGAGTGAGTCCATGAAACTAATACTTTCAGCTCTTTCATATTCAGTGTAACCCAGCTATATACTTGTTCAAGGATCAGCAGTGGGAATAATAGTTTATTAGGTTTCTTGCTCACAATATTGAGGGACGGAGAATTATCTCATTATTACATGAATGCAGATATATTCATTTGGGGGAACATATTTCTGTGGTGCAAGTTTTAGTTAATTTAATCTTCAGCACAGGATTTCACTCTCAAATTAAACAGGAGGGAGGTTATTTTACACACAATTAAGCAGGTTGCTGCCCAACTGCTCTCTCTGCACCAAATTAATTTAAGAAGTGGTCTTCCCTTCTAAAACAATAACACCGACATTTAAAAAAGCCATATCTCACTTAAGAAAAGTGTTCTTTTAGATTCTCCAAAAGGCATCATGAGTTTATTCCTGGCTTACTAGCTTATTACAGCCCTTTGGCAAGGATGATTCATGCACCTTCTTTTTCTGTTTCCATCTGGGTTTGTTTGCTCTACTGTCTGTATTCCTTTGTTTTGTGCTGTTTTGTGTTTTCTTATTGTTGCTTGTTTTGAAATGTTTTTAACAATTTATAAACTGCCCAGAGTCACTGGAAGTCAGGTGGCATATAAATTTAATAAATGATTTATTATGGTTGGTTGCATAGTCAGCCAGATGTTTAGACTGATAGGTGGCATTTTTATCCACCTGTCGAGTCCTTCCCAAGGACCTGGGAGAGGCAGATGCTGTTGTTTGATGGTGTTAGAGGTATCGTTGCAGGATGTAAGCTGTTCCAAGTGAAGCTGCCTTTTGCAATTGACTGATGGTGATTTTGTCAATGCCAATGGTGTTCAAGTGGTGCTCCAGATGTTTTGGGATTGCACCTAAGGCGCCTATAACTATTGGTACTATCTTTGCTTTCTTTTGCCATAGTTGTTCTATTTGCAGGACTTTGTATTTTGTGATTTTCTCCAGTTCTTTCTCTTCTATTCTGCTGTCTCCAGCTATTGCAATGTCCACTATCCAGACTTTTTTTGTCGTTCTTAGCAACAATTGTTAAGTCTGGGGTGTTGTGTGGCAGGTGCTTGTCTGTTTGAATTCTAAAGTCCCGGAGCACTTTAGCTTCTTCATTTTCTATTACTTCATCTGTTTTGTGGTCCCACCAGTTCTTGCTTGCTACTTTGTCATGCCATCATTTGTAGTCAGTCTATGCAATCTTCTTGCAGCAGCTAATTAGGTGGCCCACTGTTTCTTCAGCTTCTTTACAGAGGAGGCATTTGCTGTCTGTTGCTGTCTTCTCAATTCTGGCTTTGTTCTTAAGGCCTGATCTTGTGCAGCCAGAATTAGCCCTTCTGTCTTTCTTCAACTTTCCTGCTCTTAGCCATTGCCAGGTCTTGTTATCTGCTTTGCCTGCTAGTTTTTTGTGTACTGGCCATGTAATACTTTGCCTTGCCATGTCTCTTTTCTATTCTACATCTGGTCTTTCTTGTAGATCAGTTTGGTCTCTTCAGAATTCAGTAAGCCTTCATGGTGTACTAGCTTCAGTGCATCTTCTTCACTGTCCTTCAGATATTCTTCCAATGCAATTTCTTCTTCTTCAGCTGCCTGGTGTACTTGCAACATTTCATGCCCATCTATGTTCCTTGGTAAGTAGAGTCTGTCAACGTCACTGCATGGATGAAGGGCATGATTCATTGTTATTATTTTCTGGTCTTCCAATCCAGGGCTTCTAGTTCTGCTTGTGTCCAGTCTACTATTCCAGCTGTGTATCTAATGACTGGAATTGCCCAGATGTTCATTGTTTTGATGGTATTTCCTCCACTGAGTTTAGATTTTAAGATCTTCTTCACTCTCATGATGTACTCACTACTAACCTTCTTCTTGACTTCAGTGTGCTTGATGGATTATTTATTTATTATATTTCAAATTTGTCACTACCCATCTCACTGCAAAACGACTCTGGGGAGTTTACAGTAAAAAAGAATAAATATTAATTAAAACAGAATAAATCTTAATTAAAATACACTACTACAACAAGATTCCTATATAATACTTCCAAGAAACTGATGTTAACTAGGAGTTATTAGACTCAGAGAGTGTTTTTAAGGCGCCAGCCACCCCCAGGGTTGGTTGTATCTCTTCTCACTCAATGTAAGTTGTCAGAGTCAGGTCTGCAATTCCTTCCGGAAAGCTAGGAGGGTAGGGGCCCACCTAACCTCTGAGGGGAGACTATTCATAGGGCGGGGCAACAGCACAGAAGACTCTTCTCCTGGGACCCGTCAGTTGACATTCTCTCACCGGCAGGTTCCATAACATGCCACCTTTGCCTGACCAGGTGGGATGGGTCGATGTAATTGGGGTGAGACAGTCTCTCAGGTAACCTGGACCCATGCCATGTAGGGGTTTAAAGGTGATAACACCTTGAATTGGACACAGAAGCAAACTGGCACCCAATGCAGCTCCCGCAGAAGAGGTGTTACATGTGCCATCCTTGGGGCACCCAAGATTGCCCACACAGCGGCATTTTGAACTAGCTGTAGCTTCCAGATACTCTTCAAGGGTAGCCCCATGTAGAGCACATTGCAATAGTCTAAACAAGAGATGACCGTGGCATGAGTGACTGACCGGAGGGCTACTGATCCAGGTAGGAGAATAACTGATGCACAACACAAAGTTGAGAAAAGGCCCTCCTGGCCACAACTGTCACCTGCTCCTCAAGCAGGAGTCATGAGTCCAGGAGGATCCCCAGATTATACACTGGGTCTGCCTGGGGCAGTGCAACTGCAAAGGGTTCCTGAGCCTTTCAATGGTCTCTCAGGCTGGTTCAGTAGGAATCACAAGCATGGGAAAGACTGCTGACCTGACAGTTGTGCAGAAAACCATCATTGACACCCTCCATAAGGAGGGAAAGCCCCAAAAGGTAATTGCAAAAGAAGTTGGATGTTCCCAAAGTGCTGTATCAAAGCACATCAATAGAAGGTTATGTGGAAGGGGAAAGTGTGGGAGAAAAAGGTGCACAAGCAGCAGGGATGACCGCAGCCTGGAGAGGATTGTCAGGAAAAGGCCATTCAAAAGTGTTGGGGACTTTCACAAGGAGTGGACTGAGGCTGGAGTTAGTGCATCAAGAGCCACCACACACAGACAGATCCTGGACATGGGCTTCAAATGTCGTATTCCTCTTGTCAAGCCGCTCCTGAACAACAAACAACATCAGAAGCGTCTTACCTGGGCTGCAGAAAAAAGAACTGGTCTGTTGCCCAGTGGTCCAAAGTCCTCTTTTCTGATGAGAGCACCGTTTGCATCTCATTTGGGAACCAAGGACCCAGAGTCTGGAGGAAGAATGGAGAGGCACACAATGCACGATGCTTGAAGTCCAGTGTGAAGTTTCCACAGTCTGTGTTGATTTGGGGAGCCATGTCATCTGCTGGTGTTGGTCCACTGTGCTTCATTAAGTCCAGGGTCAACGCAGCCGTCTACCAGGAGATTTTGGAGCACTTCATGCTTCCTTCCGCAGACGAGCTTTATGGGGATGCTGACTTCATTTTCCAGCAGGACTTGGCACCTGCCCACACTGCCAAAAGTACCAAAACCTGGTTCAATGACCATGGGATTACTGTGCTTGATTGGCCAGCAAACTCGCCTGACCTGAACCCCATAGAGAATCTGGGGCATTGCCAAGAGAAAGATGAGGGACATGAGACCGAACAATGCAGCGGAGCTGAAGGCCGCTATTGAGGCATCCTGGTCTTCCATAACACCTCAGCAGTGCCACAGGCTGATAGCATCCATGCCACGCTGCATTGCGGCAGTCATTGCTGCAAAAGGGGCCCAAACCAAGTACTGAGTACATATGCATGCTTAATACTTTGCAGAGGTCCAATATTGTTCTATTTCCAATCCTTGTGTTATTGATGTCATGTAATATTCTAATTTTCTGAGATTGTGAATTTGGGGTTTTCATAAGCTGTACGCCATAATCATCACAATTATACCAAAGTAAGGCTTGACATATCTCGCTTTGCATGTAATGCGTCTATCTCATATATTGGTTTCACCTTTTGAGTTGCCATACTGACATAAATGAACATTTGCACGATATTCTAATTTTTTGAGTTTCACCTGTAAATCTATGTTGATCTGCTAGCCTCTGTTCTGTTATTTCTGATTCTGGATGTTGTTCTTTCCAGAACTGGTGCATTCTTTTCAAATATCCTCTTCTCATTGGACTTGATCTGTAATAGCAGATCATTATTTCTTTGTTTTCATTCTTTGTATATTTGCAATGGATAAACAACTTTTCTTCCAGTAGTCCTGCAGCTGCTGGCCCTGGTCGCTCCGCCAATAGTCCTGAGCCCTGTAGCCCACTTGTCATCAGATGTCCAGGAACTAGAACACCTAGCATGGTCCTACCTGGGCGATAAATGATCTGGTATATGTTCCTGTAAATTACATCTCACCATATTGTTTATGGGAGAAGCACTTGGTGGTGGTGGTGGTGGTGGTGGTGGTGGTGGTGGTGGTGGTGGTGGTGATGATGATGATGATGATGATGATGATGATGATGTTTGGGAACAGAAACAAAGAGGCCAGTAGTCAAGGATGAGTTTTTGGAGGGACAAGCAGATTGAGAGTGTAGTGGAAGGCATGTGCAGGGAGGATACTGGAATGGAGGATCAGGGTTATCAGGAGGGGGAGAGGCATTCCAGAGCAAGCACCTCCTCAGCCCACAGCAAGAGTGTGGGAAGATGAAGAGGATGAGGCTGGCCCCTCCCTAGAGTCTCACGGGGTATAGCCACTAGTTGCTTTAGCTTAGGTTTAGTCTGGCAAGATTCTGCCTATTAAGTGCAAGCCTATAAAGGAACTATACTGGACTGGACTGCCTCATTGCCATTCTTGGGCTGGGCGTGACAGAGAGTGAACCGGTACTATGTACTAGCATTCAGTTTAAGCTGCTTAGAACAGGACAAATCAAGCAATTTTGCTTAGTACTGTGGCTAATTACAGGAAATAAGCTGAAGGAGAACTGCACAGTTATTTATAATAAACATAAATAAAATCAATACAGTTTCATTCTCAGTCTAAATCTAGTATTTATAGCTTCCGTAGAAAGCATAATACTTCTTTCTATAGATGGATTCAGAATAAATTACTGTTTTTTGAAGAGGTCCTTTACAAATCCCCAATTTATATCTTTCCCCCCAGTTTCAAGATTCAAGGCCCATTAAACATTTGTTTTAATGTGTAACAAGTTTTATGTTCAAAGTATATTATTACCTAAATCTTGTCCTTGTATGATACACAGTCCTGTTTTCTCTCTCTTTTTTTCTTACGGCTCCTGCCTTACAGAGAACCTTGGCAACTGATTTTTTTTTTTTTTTCCTGGATAAATTTAATCTCTTGGTAGCTTGTAAAGTAAACAGACGTGAAAGAGATTAAAAGGAACATTTATAAATGCCCAATGTTTTCATTGGACCACCATTTTTGTCTTGGGCAGCCTATCAGTACTAACCCTTGAAGTTCTGCAGGATCTGCATAATCCTTCTTGCTGAAACCAGGGGAAGCTCAGTCACAGCATTCTTCTCTCCATTCTAGATACATTGCCTTTAGAGTAAGCTGAAAAATGCCTGATCTCCGTGACAGTAGCAAGCCAACTTTTATTCAGACTGCTTTCCACAAATATTGAGCCATTCTGCCCTACGGTTACAAACTTGGATGCTTTATACACTTACTAGTGCTACTTTGGATTGTGCGGGTCCATGGCAGGAAGTGATGTATGGAATAGTCCTGCCTTGTAAAAGAAATAGGGTAGAGTTGAATCTTACAAACTTCTAATTCCATTTGATCCCTTTTATTTAATGTTTGCCTGTTTGTTTTTTTCTCTTGCCTTAATCAAAAACTTCATACTACATTCTCTCTAACTGCCATTATCTAGATTAGACCAGGTTTTATAAGTTCTTGTTAAATGTCTTATATTCAGGAATACCATCCAGTGAAAGCAAGAGGAGGTATCCTTTCCTGCTGTCATAGACATTTGTTATTCTACAGCAACATCTGTTTGTATTATTTCAAGATGGAAATATAGTTGTATACAATGGTTCTTAAAATATTCTGTAACTGCCTACACACTAGAATTTAAACTTAAGAGGTGAATTTTCTCACTCTGAAATCTATGCTTCTCCAACATAGGAAATGACTAGAGTTTTGTATCTCATATCAGATTCCAGATTTCATGAAATTAATGTTGTTCATATTAAATCCCAATTAGCTTCATTTTGTTATTGTTTGGGCATGATGACTGTATTTACTGTAAGGTCTATAATTGTATTTCGGATTTGCTGAAGAATGTGTGCAGCAATATATTTTGCACCCTTCAGTTAATTTCACAATTTCAGTAAACCCTTTGATCTCCCAGCTGTTATATATCTACATTTTAGACCATTTTCCAAAGAGACTCAGACAGGTTGCAGAATTCCATTGTGCTATAGATAATTTTACAAGCACCCTGCATGATATAAACCATTTTTAAAAATGTCTACAAGAAGTGTTAGCTGGGCTTTTATAGAGCTTGTTGTGTGGCTACCTATATAACATCAAGAGTGTAAATAATGAGTCTTGTTATGTCTGAGGTTCTGTCCTTTGTGTTTTATCTCACACACTATTCTTTTTTGATACATAGCTATGTTATTGATTAGATTAAGTCTTGTCATCCTTGCATTCACAATACAGGAAATCAATAATTAATTATAGATAGACAAAGCAATTCCTTCTGAAAGTTCTATAGCTAAATATTACAGGGAGAATGATCAGATATAGCTCTCTAGAAATTTCCACTTAATTAAATAGTGGAAGTGCTATAGGACATAAGCAATAAGATTCTTACTAGGATATTACTAGAATACTACCTATCTCCCATGGACTAATATCAGATTCCAGTACTCTGATAAACAGATGATGATTAAAAGTTAATCCTATATTGTGTATGCTCTTTTTCCCATTGCAGCTGTCAAACTATCAGAAAAATAGAAGCAACTCCAGTGATTTACAGCCTTGCTTCAAGCAGATATGTCCAGAACCACAACAACCTTGCATCCCTATTCCTAAAAGAAACGATATGAATTTAAATCACAGGGAAATCTCTTCTTATTCCATTTCTATTGTACTAGATCACTGCAATTCTAAAGAATTCAGCCCTCCTACTGGCCAAGAATCAATTTCACATAATCCATAATTGCGTGATCAGCTTCCTATTTCACCCAGTACCTGACATTTTTTAGACATTTGCTAGAATTCTTGTGTGCTTACAGTTCATTAAAATGTATGTTTGTCATCATAGACTGAGTTGTTCCTTCTGTTCTTTTGCCAAACAACACATGAAACTGAGTTATAAGCCTCAGCAAGATAAAGCTGTAAGCTGTACGTGAACCTTAGAATTATTTGAATTGGTTCTGAATTTGACCCTCTTTAAAAAGAAAACTAGAGATAAGGATTCATAGAGAAGAAAATGTGTAAACTCTTTATAACTGCAGCAACTTTTAAAGATAGTTTGAAAAAGAAGAAAATACTTTCAACTGTACAGTACATTGAAAGAATAAATGTTCTTGGAAGTGTTAAGTGATGGACTTTATAATAACTTCAGGAACACAAGGGAAGAAAATGGTTCAATAATTCTTCAGATCTATCATACTGATTGAGGAATGAGATTTTGGCATTCAGATATAAACTGGGAATCTGCAAATCTAATGAAAGAACCAAATTACAGATTTTGATGATAATACTTCATCAAAAAATAGTTTTGACAGTATGTTTTAATCTTCATTTCAATGCCAGGCTTTTCTATCACACCAAAGATAGACACACTTTGCTTCTGATACAAGCAATATATCAGTTATACTTTGTTTTGTTAGTGATACACACACACATTCATATATACATACACACATGCATTTATACACACTCGCAAACTTACATTGCAAAACAAGTAGCTGTCCATTGGGTACATTTAGTTCTGAGCCCATTTCTTGTAAAATGAAAGGCATTCATCATTTTTTAAAATGGTATATAAACTGTAAGGCTGTTAGTTTTTTTTTAAGAAAATCAAAGATCAGCATTCTGTAATGATGGTAGTTTTGAGGCTGAGGAAGGAAAAATAGGAATTGTGAAACTGGGCTAAATAAATGAACCTTCCAACTATAATAAAGAGGTTGTAATGCTATATATGATAAATGAAAACACAGATTAGGGTGGAGATCCAGGTTCAAGCCTGACAGGTTTTGAAGGGGAGAGATTGTCAGGGATTGCGTATATTTTCCACGTAGAACGTTCCAATTTGGGCTACCAAAGGTTCTTTTCTAAAACCCTCAAGAGCCTATTCTGTCATTTGCTGAACAGTGATCTCATCTGATATGCAGCAACCACCAATAATTCTTAGGATCTGAGATGGGTAGTATTATTAAACCACTTGGGAAGTATGAACCCAAATTGTGTGATGAATACTTCATTTTCTACTATTCAAAAAAGTAAGGGAGCTTGCTTGCTTGCTTGCTTGCTTGCTTTGGCAGTTTCCTTGGCAGGGCATTTGCAAGAAAGGCAAATTTAATATGAGAA
The DNA here is from genome assembly GCA_030867105.1 of Liasis olivaceus. NCBI lineage: Eukaryota > Metazoa > Chordata > Lepidosauria > Squamata > Pythonidae > Liasis > Liasis olivaceus. The sequence goes on from CM061350.1 coordinate 85,049,864, forward strand.
AATAGTTTTATAAGCTTTAAAAGTTTAACATAAATATTTTAAAAGTCTGGTCCTGACTTCCTCCCTAGAAGGTCATCTTCTTCACTCTAATTTGCCAACCTTTAGATTTGATGGAGCTCTCATTTCTGTTGAATTTCATTAGTGTCAAGAAAACACATTCCTAGTGAAGGCCCTCTGTGCTATATTCCAAAACTTCTTACATGTAAAGTCATTTTCCACCTCTGGTTCATTCTTCTCTTTCTACCTGAAGGAGAGAAACATGTCGTTCTCTGTAGTGCAATTCAGTTATTCTCTTTGAGGTCACAATTGCTTTTCTGTGAACTGGGGAGGAGGGTGGAGAATGCATTTGTCTTACAGTAAAAAAGAAACCCCCTCCCCTATCAGCTCCCAGCTCTAACTTTACCTACATGAGCTCTGCATGGTAACTTTCTAGGTCAGTTACCATTTTTTCACCTGCAGCATTGACAGTATTGCACATTTGCTTTTTATTTATGATTGGTTAAAACAGCTTAAATGCTGAGTAAAAAACCACCATGTTTGGTCTCGTCAACTTTGTTTTTTTACCAGTTCCATGGTCCTTGATAACTAGGGTAGGAAATTTAAGTTAAGTGGCACTGATCTATGACCTGTATCTATTAGTACTTAAAATTTCACAGCTCACTCCTCCAGGAAAAACCAAGCTAAATAATAGAACAGTTAATCAATAGAGGTAAATAATGACCAAAAGTCTGGGTATAATCCCAACAAATACCTCGTACTTCAGAAATCTTATTCACTTAAATAGTGTGGTAGTGCTACAAAGTATTAATGGAGAAATATATTATGCACCTAGGGAGTAACAGGACAGTGATTCTTGTGCACCTATCTCCTTGTTTGACCTTTATTTTGAAGAATGATTTTCTTTCTTCATTGGCTGTCTCATTCATCTATTATGGTCTGTACAGACAACAAAGGCTTTGACTGTAGCCTTTCAGTGTATCCTTTGTGCTAAATGGATACTTAGTCCTAGTTAACATTAATAAGCACAACTGTAACTTCAATATTAATAAATAAGTAATAGTTCTTCAATGTCCTTGAGGTACCATTCAGTAGATCCATTCTTAAAGAAAAGTATCAAATTGGCAAGTAGTCTCTTTCAAATTCACTTTACTTTATAAAACAGTGGATTTATCTATGAAAAAGAGGAAAAAATCTTGGCCTATGATTCAGAGGTGTTGACTCTTTCTTAGACTTTGTAGTTATACTAAAATCTAGGTCTTACTGCCCTGGTTCAAGGAATTATAGAACATTAAGAGAACATGTTGTTAAGAAATAATTGTTAAGAAATTCTTAATATATATTCTTCATTTCTTTCCTATCTGATAGCCACTCATCGTGATGATAATGATTTTAGCAGCAATTCAACTAGTATAGAATTGCTTATTAGGAGTATGTATAACAAGCAGAAAGATTCAGATTCATTCTTAGGTAGTTGAGAATATATTTACTTAGAATAAACACTGAAGGAAATGATGGTAAAATGTAATTACCATTTTGTTTCCTTATTTTTTTGTTGCATGATTGTTAACTCTTAATAGGAAATGGCCAAAAATGTCACCTTTTCCCATAACATGAATTCCTTCCAAGTCATATGTTTTTCTCTTAATTTTGCTTAATTAGAGTAGGATGGATGCAAATGGGTTCATAAATGCACAACATTTTGCTTTTGGAGAGATTACATGTTCTCTTCAGGAAACCCATATGTACTGTACCTTTTAAGTATCCAGATCAATTTAGTTAAATTCCAGTAGAAATACTAAATCTGAAACTAACTTTGAAGGCAGCCAGCACATCACCTAGTATTTATTTTTGCATTACATTAGTAATACTTCCTTTTGATGTCTAAAAATTACTTTAAATCTTTAACAGTAATTACTTTTGGAACTGAAGTAAGTCTAATGAATTTATTACTAAATATTTACCTATAAAATGAAAATGAATTTGGGATGAAGGAAGGTTAATGTTATATTTGCAGTAACTGCATTAGAAAAGAAGTTGGAGACATACTCCTGAAATCAGATTTGTAATTTGAAATGTATAATATATTGGCAACAACATTTGCTTTGATCTGAAAGAGCATTATTTCAACTGAGTTGCATTTTCGTATATTATTAAATTAAACTGTAGACTGCCCCTGCCAAAAACAAAACAAAACAACATTTTTGTGTCTCGCACTATAATTTTGCTGCATGAGCAACATGACAATGGAAGGGCAAAATCAAATCATAGTTAAACCTCAATTTAATAAGGCAATCAACAGAAAAATGAATGAAGAAATTGGAAAGCAAAACATAAATTCAACTTTCTATATTATGCTCCTATAATCTTAAGAACTAGTTTATGTTGACTGTGGTATTATTTAGCCCAGATTGAAAATCCATACATATCCAGCAGAATTTGATTGTTGACTTTTGTGGTGAAACAGCAGGGATCACTGCACAAACAACATGTTGCTATCATATCTTTGAAGCCGCAGCTGTTTTGTAAGAATTATCAGAATAGTTCTGGCTTTAATTGAATATTAATCTTTTAAATCCTCTCTATCAATGTAAAATTTTAGCTTTTTTACACGTTCACCAAGATAGAAGTCTCTTCATGTTGTTCACATTTCCAACATACATTTGAAGTGCCTTTATACATTCTACAGTAGATAATTTCCCTGGCTTCATATACCAATGATACATCATTTTATTAAAATTCTCTTTAAGATCATAACATAATGTAAATTTCAACCTTTTTAACCACATATTTTCCCATTGATCCATCTGTATGTTATAACCAAAATTCTCAGCCCACTTTATCATACATTCTTTAACCCGTTCTTCCTCTGTTTCAAATTTCAACAAAAGTTTATACATTTTAGCAAATACATGTTCATCATCAGTGCGCAATTGTACTTCAAATTTTGTCTTGCTTTGCTCCATACCATAAGTCCCTTTTGAATCTTTCTGATAACTGTAAATGAGAAAACTATTGACAACTATATCCTTCTGCTATTAGTTGCTGCCTTGATTTAATCTTAAATTCCCCTTGATGGTTTTCCAATAATTCCTGGTATGTCAGCCATTTGTCTTTGCCTGCTATTTCTCTTCTGTTATATGCTTCTTAAGCTGAGATCCACAAAGGTATTTCTGGGTACAACCTGGTTTATATCTATTTCCAGGAAATTTATATTACGCAATTTATTATCCCAGGATAGTAAGATTTTACACAAAAATGTTTTCATTCACCAGATGGCAGTGGTCAAAGAATACATTTTGTAAGGTCCCGTTTATCCTGTTCTGATGCAAATCATTGTATATTTATAGAGATTTCTTGATTTGAAATTTCAAGAATGTTAGCAGTGTTAGTCTGAGCAAAGCCAACCACGCACTTTAAAGATCAACAGCATTACTGGACGTAAATTTTCATAGGTTAAAATCCACTTCATCCAGTGCATCTCTTTGTCTGAAGCTCTTTGCAATCCCAGGTAGTGGTAATTTGGCGCACGACTGAATAGAAAGATCATGTATCTTGCTTGTTGTAGTAGGAATGTCTGGACCAAAACTGTCAAGATTTACAAAGTATAATAACCCAAAATTACTTGTTTACTGTGAATAAGAAGTTGATACTTACCACTTGTTCACTTCCCTCTTCAGGCAAGGAAAGCAATCTATAGACTTTTGTGTGATTTCAAAGCAAAATCCTGATTTATTTTACCATTCCCATATAGGAAGGAACAGATGAATAACACCAGCACGCTGCTCATTCGCAGTAAATCAGGATAAGTCAATAATCTTGGTCATATATGAACATAAACACCGTCTATGCTTATTTTTTGATATTCATGTCATTTTCTAAATTTGTACGTCTGCAAATAAGCAGCACAATGCCTTTGCTTTTGGTTCTGCTATTTTAAACATTCCAAAACAATTTGTAAGACTTGGGATCAGCGATCAGAATCTGAAGTTAGGCAAACAGTTAAAAAGGGGGCATGCTTGCTTCACACCATACCTTCATCTCAGCATGTTCAGTCCTCTGCCAACTATTGAAATCCAGGTAATCATCTTTTTTTAATGAATTGTCCATTTCTGAAAATTTGGAAATTTGCTATAAACGTTAAAAGTGCTCAGTTCTGGAGAAAAGCATGGATCGTCAACCCCTTGTCGACTCTCACAGCAACAGTTAGCCTTTCCCAAACAAGGACTGTTATAAGGAAGTTGGTTGATGCAGGGCAACAGCAAAGTTGGAAGCATGGTCTGCTGTCCTGCTATGCACCCTCTCTAGATTCTAGAGGAATCTAGTCTATTCCTCTCAAATTTGGTAGAGGACGCGGTCTTGTCCCATTCAAATGCCAGTCTGTTTGGCTTTTGTAAGTGGAGCAGGGATTAGGTTGATTTCAAGCAATTGTTTTAAGAGCCCTTTGGGCAAGCCTAGATTTATAAGAAAGAAAAACTTACTGATTTAAATTGACTTCAGAGAGAATGGGTTTGTAGATTAAAATGGCAACTGCTATTTAAGCTTTCACTCAGCAATCTATTAACTCAAGGATATTCTCAGTGAGTTCAGTTGCACTGCTTCACAATCTGAGGCGTGTTACTATATTAATTTCATTGACATGGTATGGTTTGCTATATGTGATTAAAAATACACACTTTTTATTTTCCTCCGCTGAAACAGCTTGATGTTTGTGCATTTAATATTTTTCCATGTAAAATTGCAGCTTAACTGTATGTATGTATGTATGTATGTATGTATGTATGTATGTATGTAAACATGGGAGGCTATGGCTAGTTTTATGTGCTTATTTTTTATCAATATTTCAGAGAACAATCCTCCCAGGATTTCTCTATCAAAATTTCTCTTATTGAAGTTACTGGCTGTGCCATGGTTGATCTGTGAATTGTTAAGGGATAATTTGTTCCTTCTGACATATGGACCCTTGACTCTATTAGGTTTTGACCCAGGACTAACTTCCATCAAGCCCCCATTTAATTCAGCTGTAAACATGAGACATTTCACACTATAGCATCATGTAAATTGATCTTAATTAATTGTTTCTTTTACAATATGTATAAGATTAAGACAACTAAGATTGGGCAGTGAATAATAGAGCAGGAATAAGATAGAAAACAATCAGATTATTAAAAATGCAATGCCCGTGCATATCCACAATAAATTCAGGCCAAATGCACATTGGAACAGTAGTTTTGTATTTCTTTGCGAAATGCAAGGAGAAAGGATGTGAAATGCACTTCCCGGGGAAGCATGTGCCAAAGAGCTACTACAGCAAAGCGACTACATCTCCACTTTTGTTCAACGTCTTTCTTCTTTTAATAACCCAGTCTGCTGCACTGTCCATGTGAGCAAGTAAATTAGCCAACAAAGCCTCAATTACAGGAGTGGTGAGCAGTCTGTTAGCAACCAGTGGTGTCTTTTTTCTTTTTCTTTTCATCTTAAAAAAAAAATTAAATCAAGGGCCACAGAGTGCCTAGGTGGTCATGTTACTAAGAGTGTGGAGTCAATATTTTCTTCCTTTCGTTCTGTTTTGTTTGTTTCTCTGTTTTTGGAAGCGACACAGTTCCTTTATGTATTTACTATTAATATAAAATATGCCACCCTCAGAATGAAGTTAGATTTTAAATAAATGTGTTAAGCTGGAGATTGAGTGCATCTTTTTGTTTTTATTTCACCCAGAAAATTAACAGGAAATCACATTGCTGTAAACCAGAAAACTTGCTGCCAAATGTTGGTGTCCCAATCTTGGGGAAATTCAGGGGCTTTAAAAAAAAAAAGCCTTATATGCAGTGCATGGATAGCCCAAATATATGACTGAAGAGTCAAACTAGATTGCCTACTAGAACTATGCCCATCTTGTGTCCTTGTAGTCAATTAAAGCCATTTATTAAGCAGCGTTCAAACTTCTGTCTCCTTTTTTTATTTTTTGGAAAGCTTGGGGGCTGTGATTTAACTAAATTTAGGGAAAGTGTTGGGTGATAGAAGAACACATGGAATTCATTAAGGCATTCCATAGCATTTCCTGTCTATTTCGTATATTGAAATACTATTATCATAATATTTTTAAAACTGGACTCCTAGTTTTCTCATTCTTATTTTTAAAAAATAAATGGTTGTCCTTGCGTAGTCTCATATTGACCAACCCAAAATTAAGTTTGCTTTTGAAAAGCCATGTAAAATCTTTTCCTTTCAATATGAATAAATAAAACCATTGGATGTGTTTTGAAAATGTTTAAGTATTGTTTCTTTTTGTTCAAGAGACTGAATATTCTGTAACTATTGATTAATATTTAATAAGCACTAGCATCTGAAAATAATATAGATGTAATATAAATAATATATAATATGTTTCTCCCAGATCTCAAATCCTCTTCTAAAGCATCTGGTTACCAAGCAGGAATGTGGTAGATTTCAGCAATTATGATATTTTATCACTGGTAATGCAAGTTAATTGGCCTTTACTAGTTATTTTTACTGGTCTTTACTGGTAATCAGTTTTCTTTCCTCTAGTGTCTTATCTACTTTTCAGCTACCTGAAGACTTAAAACTTAGATTGTACAGTTGTTCAAGAGGTTGGATTGCACTTCAGTTTTATTCATTTTATTTTATTTTACCCACAGAAGGAAACCAGTGTTGAAAAAAGTTCAGGGCAGGGTCCATTAACATTGGCAATTAACCAAAAGAGCAGCTAAAAATTTAGGAAGTTAACCTAATGAATAGTTACTCATTTACTGAAGAAGTAGGAGACATAGGTTTGGACCCAGATACATATATTGTGGCATTTGCCATTTCCCTTTGTTTTAGAGGAACTCCAGTATTAATAAATACATCTAAGCTCTATTCAGGCATATCCACTGCTGGCAGTCTTTGTTTCCTGGAGTCTCCTGCCCAGCCTGGGATATGATCAGTGTACACTCAATTGGGTATATTCTTCCTTATATTAGTTTTCTGCAAGCCCTAACTACAACAACTATAATTCTAGGTCATTTAAACAGTAGTTTCATTTACACTTCAGTACTTTCTTTGCCCCCTCCTCTGTTCTGCAGAGTGCAGCAATGCTCCCAGAAAATGTGCTCAGGAAAAATACACATCAGCATGAGAGCTTCACAAAATGCAATGTCCATATTTTGTTCTCCAAAGAAATCCAGCCAGAAAATATATACTACCTGGTTTTTATTGATAGAAATGCAAAACTCCATAAAATACAAGTTGCATATAAAATATAGGAAACAAGACTTCTTCTCATAAATTTAGCATCCAAGACTTACCCACTACAAAGTCTCTAGCCAAGAACTCTCAGAGAAGAGGTACACTACTTGGTTATTAGTTACAACTACGTAACCCATAAAACCTAACTACATGGTGGCTAAAACTCTACTGCAAGGCTGGGCATATATCCTCCCATTATATTGCCAGTATGTACCCCCCCACTGAATAACTAGCATACACACACTAATAGGTGGCAGTAAATAGCAGTATACGTTCACAATACACAATCACAAGTTGTTTACATGATCCATGCAGCCATAATATTGTTGTACAGATAACAAGCTGCATTTCTTCCCATGAGAAAATCCTGACATCCTCACCTAGCAATTTTCTAGCCTTGGGAAAGTGGGGAAGTCTCCCAAATCAGATAGAAGCATTCTTCCTTCTCTTAGTCCTCTTGTACCCAAGTCCATGCTATTCCATTCTGTAATTCTCCTTAGATGAAATTCACCTGGAACCAACCTATAAATATATAATATTTTTACAAGTTTCTTAATGTAAGAGTCAGGGCACCTTCACACATTCACATTATACCTTTGTGTAGGTCTACCTATTGGTGAAGGGAAAGCCAGTCAGCCTGCAGTGAATCCATATTTCAAAAGAAGCATTATTTTGAGAAAAAGTTTTTTAAAGTAAGAAAAAAAATATGGAAAAAGATAATGTGAAAGACCTGCCTGTTAATGAAGAACAAGACTGGCCCATAAGAGGAAGTTATTCAGTTACATATCCTCTAACACTGAAGTTAGATTATTAAACAAATAAGTAAACAAGCATTTATTTCAGACTTGTATCTTGTTCCATGCTTGTATTCTGTTCAGCCTTTTTATTGTTGTTGTATGCTGTTCCCATGCAGGATGGATGGTCACAGTATCATTTTGTAGCTTCATCATCAACGATAGAGAGGGATAGGCAAAGGCCGTATTCTTCCTCACGCACACCTTCCATCTCTCCAGTGCGCATGTCTCCCAACAATCGTTCAGGTAAGACCAGGTATACATAATTGAATAATTAGGGAAGCAATTCATCAAAGTCAAATAAAGAAATAAAGTGTTGTCAAAGGAATTATTAACTGTAATGAGGCATGGAAAAGGTACTTTTATTGTTTATCTATTTGCTGCTTTATGGATGTACTATGCCATCACGAAACATTCTGGATAAAACACAAAAGAAGCAGTTCCCATTTCTCATACTGTGTGTTTTTCATCAAGTTGAGAAATTATTGCACTTATTACTCTTTTGATAATCTAGGTTCAAATCTATACTTAGCCATATCGTTGGTTGATTATTTGTAAATTGTTGATCATCATGGGCCTGCTAAAGGAAGATTTGAAATAATTTGCATTGAAATTTGCATTATGTACATTATCTATAATGATGACTGTAATTATGTATGTACATGTAATAGCTGTTCCTGTTTATTGTTCATGAACAATAATACTCCATGAGTAATTGCTATTAATATTTATTTGAAATGAAACTAAAGGTAAAGAAAGGTATGAATATAGTTGCAGAACAGCATATAAAAGATATAAAGAAGGAAGACAAGGAAGGGGTAGTCAGAAGAGTGGAGAGATCAGCAGTACTGTTCTCTCTAGATCTGCTCTGAAAAGTAGAAATAACATTCATAGCACCCGCTAGAGCTCATTTCCTTAGGATGCTGTTGTCATTTCCATTAGTTGGAATAAAAAAGAAGATTGAGCAGTTATATATTTGTACATGAAAATACATCAATGAAATTATTAGGCATATTAAATTATTTATTTCTGGGATTCTTCAAAAATGCACAGTCAGTAAGCATTCACATTGGAGTGTTGTTACCTTTGGAAGGAAGACACATAAGGAGAGCAATCAGCTGCTATTCCCTTGACCTTTCTTAGGCCAGGACATTCAATTAGATGATCTCTTTCCAGCCCTTACATTTTATGATCCTGTGGGTTTTTGCACATGTCCATGGGACTTACCTTCTTGGTAGGCCAAGGCTTTCCACCTTAATGTTATTTTATTCATTACTTAACTACAAATTATAGCACATATTTTTTTTAAATTTTAGCTTATTAGTTTGCATTATAAGGCAACAGAAATTAGTTTTCCTATGTTCCTTGTTCAAAGTATGTCTGCCTTTAAATATGCAATTTATTTATTTATTCATTCATTCAATCAATCAATTTGTATGGCCACCCATTTCAACAAGTGACTCTGGGCAGCAAATAATATTAAAATAAGTTAAAAACAATTCCTACCACAATATAAAAATTAAAATACACAGCAGCCCAGAAGGCATCACAATCAACAGTTGCTAACACAGCCAGGATACAGGTCCCTTCACACACTCAGGGCCCCAGGGCCAGGTACAGAACGAGGTCTTTAGGGCCTTATGAAAAGCCAGCAGGTTTGGGGCCATCCTAATCTCCAGAGGGAGAGTGTTCCATGGGGGGGTGTTGGGGCAGAAAAGGCATGCCTTCTGACTCCTGCCAACTGGCATTCCTTAGCCAACAGGACCCAGAGCATGCCCATCCTGTCAGACCAGATCAGACATGTAGAAACAACTGGAGAGAGACAGTCCCTCAAGTAACCCAGTCCCAAGCCATGAAGGGCTTTAAAGGTGACAACCAGCACCTTGAATTGGACCTGGAAGCACATTGGCACCCAATACAGCTCATAAAGTAGTGGTGTTACATGCGCCAAGTAACCAGTACCATTTACTACCCATGCAACTGCATTATGTACCAGTTGAAGCTTCTAAATGCTCTTCAGGGGCAGCCCCATGTACAGCACATTGCACTAGTCCAGATGGGAGGTCACGAGGCGTGAGTAACAGTGAGCAGGGCCTCCCAGTCCAGTAACAGGCATAACTGGTACATAACCCAAAGGTGTGCAAAGGTCTTCCTAGCCATAGCTGCCACCTGCTCTTCCAGTAGGATCCATGAGTTCAGGAGGACTCCCAGATTGCACACTGGGTCTGTATGAGGCAGTGCCATGGAAGATGGAAGATCCCTGGCAGCAGAAGGTTCAAACATCCAAAGCCACTCAGTCTTGCTTTTGTTGAGCGGAAGCTTCTTATGCCTCATCCAGGCCCCCACAGTCTCCAGGCATTGGAACAAGACCCCATAGCATCATTCAGGTGACCTAGCAAAAAAAGATGATGAAACTGTTTCATCCCATTCTCACTTAACTTACTATATTCACCATATCATGTCAGTTTATGTTTGACATTTTCTTCTGTACTTATTCCACTGAAATCAGACAATTGATATTCCAGTGGTATATCCAGCTCGGCCAGGTTGGAAAATGTACTACCAAAGCTTCCTGCTGTTGCATGGTGACTATGAACTGGATCAATAGGCAATTAGCTGAACTTCCAAGCTAAAAGAAATGAGTAGTGCGCTATGACTTGTGTATTGTGGTTACGAGTCGTACCTAACTTTGGAGGGTGTTACTAGGTATGCTCAAGCACATCTCAGATTCATGAACATTTCATGTGTATTCACTATGGGATCATAAAATGTCAGAGGTGTTTTTTATGAATGAATTCAGTAACTCCGCATATAAAGTCTCTTCAAATAGACTTTCATTGACAAATGCACATTTAAGTACACATAATCGGCGTTCAAGGAATTTCTTTGAGGGAGAGCAAAAATAAACAAGTTCTGATTATTTTCATTGGGGACATACAAAACAGCGAGTAAAATTTTTGTTAGATGGTAAATGTTAGAGTCCAAAGTACAAAACAAGACCTGGATGAAACTGAATGGTGTTTGAATCTTCAGGGTCTCAGTTATTTAAATCTGCCTAGGGAATAGGAGGTGCTTGAGAATTACTGACTTTAAGCAAATTGAGGTTTTAGAAGGTTTAGAAATTTGAGTAGTGCTTGTTTCTTCCTATTAGGCAGCATTGGGGGGAGGGAGGGTAACAAAGTCCTTTTTGCCAATGGAGGGAAAAAGCAGATAGAAATCAGGAAAGTTTTGAAGACTGGACCAGCTGAGTGAGAGAGATAATGCATCATTTTGCACATACTTTCATGCATGGTTTAAAGAGTCCATTAAAAAGACTGGATGCAGAGTCTTTTCCATGTGGAAGTCTATTGTAGACCAGGACAAGGATCAGTTGAAGGAACCAATGCAGCTATGACAAATTAAAAAAGAGTTGGGCTGAAATTCTCACCACTAAGTTATCAAGGCAAGGGGCATTTATTGATCTACATCTGTTCAGAGTAAAAGAGAGAAATGTGCTCCAAGCTTTGGGTCAAACTGTAACTTGTACAGTGATTTGTAGATATTTCCCCTAAAAGACAGAAAGAGCCAGTAAAAATACTTTCTGAGTAACTTTGAAATCCCTTATCATGCTGTTCCTTGGCTAAGACTGGTACCTCATGCTTTTATGTTGCAGCCTTGAAAAACCAAGCCAATTAAGCTGCCATGTAACAGTGTTTGGGGTACCCTCTTTTTCTAAGCAAAATCTAATCCCCCTGTTCCCTTTGTTTAGGAAACCTGGGGTGGGGAAAATAGCATAGCTTGGGACTCTGTGGGTCATCTGTTTCCATTTGGCTAAGAACTGCAGGGAGAACCAGTTTGGTGTAGTGGTTAAGGCACTGGGCTAGAGACTATGAGTTCAGGTCCCATCTTAGGCACCAAGCCAGCTGGGTGACTTTGGGCCAGTCACTCTGTCTCAGCCCTGGGAAGAAGGCAGTGGCAAACCACTTCCAAAAACCTTGCCAAGGAAACTGCAGGGACTTCTCCAGGCAGTTGTCAGGAGTCAAACTTGACTCAAAGGTGCACACACACACACGAAAGGAACCTCAAGTGCCTGGAGTAAGTAGTTGAATTACAAAATCCTGGTTCCTGGAGACTCCAGTTGTAGATAATCTTTCTAGATTATCCATGACTAGAGTATCTTGGATTTGCTGATGCCCAACAAAATAAACTGGTTCCTGAGATGGGAGAATGATTTTGACACAGAGACAAATGAAAAGAAAAATAGTTACTCAAAAAATATGTGATCTTCTTTTCAAGGACCTGTTAGTTGGAAACCCACCTTTGACTCGATTGAAGGATATGGATCAGGCCAGTGCTTACACATTTGGTCCAACATGTAGATTCATTTAAGATTCATTTATTCTTTAGCCAAAAAGGATTATGAACATTTTTAAGAGCCAGATTAGCAGAGTGAAACATTTCAACAAAGCAGGAAATTAGCTCCCGTGGCCCAGCCCTATAGAATTCTTTTCCATTCAAGATAGAGAAAAGGTCACTTTAAAAATTCAAGCTTCACACTTTGGTCAAATCAAATATTTCTGCATATATATTAGGGGCAGCATAAAAAGCAGAAACTCCTTAACAAGGGGCTACCTGCAGCACAGAAGTCATGAAATGTTGGGGGGACTCAGCAAGATTGCTCAGGAAGAAGTCTTTGACATTTTTTCTTAGGGTTTTCCCATATCTCTTAGAACATAGTCTCCCTGTTCAGGCATTTTCCAAACAAGCTTATAAAAGTATTTGCATATATTAACATTCACATCAGCTGAGTCTTACTTTCCCAGATGCTTCCTACTATAAGAACTTACATATCTCAGTCAGCCCATCTCCATCCATTATTATTTTTGCATTAAGTCATGGATACTTTTGAGAAGAGGCAGATGTTAAGCAGATTTTGTTGATAGAATAAAAAGAAAGTTTTTTGAGTCAGCCTCAACATTTGGTAAGGTCATAGATACATCCATGTAGATTTCTTAGCAGTAATATGAAAATGGCTTGAAATGGTCTTCTTCTTTTTTTTCTTCTTCCCATATAGTTTACAGTCCTGCTCTTTCCTAAAGATCTCCCATTCATGTTCTAACCAGATCTGATCCTCATTAACTTTCAAGCCTGGACAAAGTCAGGATATTAGTTAATCTCTATTAGCTTTAATTCATTTGAGCAACATACTGGCAAAGTAGAATTTAACAGAGTTACTTCTATGTATCATCTGGTTGTAAGGCAGCAGATATATTCCACTGATACTCATTTTCATAAGTACAGCAGAAGGTCCTTTGTTTATAATATTTAACTATGCTACAAACATATAGACCATAGTGTTGGTAATTTTGCATGAATGTATTCATAAACAGCAAAGCCATTTAGAGACCTAATCAAACTACCATTACAACACAAGAGTTTCCTTGTTAGTAGAATGTATGGAGGAAAAAATACACTGGTATCCTTTAATAAAGATCTTAACTTTGAGAATTCTCCTCTCTCATGCAAAATAGATGTGATGCCACAGATTAGAAATGTTTCTCACCATGATGCACATTAGAGGCAACCTTTGTCACTTCCAGGAAGCTCTGTTTGTTCTCTTAAAGAATCTCTCAAGTCATAAAGTAAAGCTGAGGGAGTCGTTTTTAAGGAAACCTATTTCTTATGGCTATAGAAAGAGAGAACAGTTCTGTCTCTTTTATTAATAATAAACACAGCTATTCTGTACCATAGCTGCAAAATTTAAATACTGGAATCTTGGAGTATTTCCTTAGCAGAACAATGATACATTTAAAACTCTTGGTGGCTGAAGTTGGGGACAAAGAGCAGATATGCAGGATCCAAACAATTAGATCTCCACAACTGGACTAACTTTACTTGACTTAGATGCTCCCAAGCTTATGAAGAGAAGTTCCATGAAGGTTTATTAATTGTAGTGAGGATGGAGGTACTTAAAATTAAAGATCTTGTTAGAAATGATAGTGCCCAGGTTCCTATACTAGGTTCATAAACCACAGTTTGTTTTAATTTGTTAAGACAATGATTCATACAACATGCTAGGCCCAGACAATGAAACTATATTATGATTTATTACAGTGTATGCCTGTCAGTAAAGAAAGTAACCAGTCTACTGTTGAGCTAGCTATTGGACTTCTGATTAATTAATTCCCATGCAATGAAACAGAGCTGGAACTTACCACCAGATTCCCCCAAGATTGCACTACTGAAATTCTGCACCCAAATGTCAGTTTTTGGGTGAGACAGCTGCTTCCCCCTTCCCCCTGAAAAAAAATACTCAGATGCATTACATTTCTAGAACTCATAATACACCAATTTTAGTGAGAGAAAAATGCAGGATTATTAAATGTTCTCGGAAGGGATCACTCTATATCCCCTACAGCCCTGCAAGGCCAAAATATCTATGGCCTCTGAGCAATTTGGGATTTTTCCATTCTTGCTCTAAAGGATTGGACCATCTCTTAACACTTAATTAAAAAAAAAAAGGTTTGTTTTATTCTCACACTGGAACATTTCAGTAGCCATCCTGGGTGGTTTGGCCAGGAAATAAAACAAGATATATCAAAGTCTACTGAAGTATCTGTTTTGTTTCATTTGTATCCTGCCTGTCATTTAGGGGGTTCAGGATGACATGCAGAACAGTCCCTCCTCCAATTTTTTGCTCACAGCAACTCTGTGACATAGATTGGGCTGAGAAAGAATGAGTGGCCCAAAGTCATCCTTTGAGCTTCTATGGCAGAGGGTGGACTAGAACCATGGTCTCTCCTCTCTTAGTCCAACACCTTTACCGCTACATCACACTGGCTCTCATCGAACAGGAAAGTTGCACTGAGGCAACCAGTCAGACTGTATCATATTTCAAGACTTCAAGATTCTTTCTTTGAGATTTTTTCTTCTCTGTGTATTCCTTCAAGCAGTTGATGAGTTTTCTTCTTCGTAGTTACTGACCATTATCTTTTAGAACACTGAAGAGGCTTCAAATCATAACACACAAAAGGACCACCTGTATCCATATCAATATTTCCACCATTTCAGGTCAACTTTGACAAGATTTAGCAAGAGAGAACAG
Organism: Liasis olivaceus; assembly: GCA_030867105.1. Lineage (NCBI taxonomy): Eukaryota > Metazoa > Chordata > Lepidosauria > Squamata > Pythonidae > Liasis > Liasis olivaceus. The sequence continues at coordinate 85,064,987 of CM061350.1, forward strand.
GAAAAGGAACATTTTTTCCATAGCGCTGCCTGTCCAGGAAGGTCACATCGTATTTTTATCCCTTTACCAGTATCTCACCGAGAACAAATGTTTAATGTTTATATTAATTGATCTGCTATATGATACGTTTTGCTTCTTGGCCATTTTTAATATTTAAATAGTAGACCCAAGTTGGCTTTATTAAACATTCTCTTCCTCGCCTTCTTTTTGAATTTCTTGTTTAATATTACTACTATATCTCATGCTTAAATTTCACAAGAAGAAACTTTACTATTGGGAAAAACCTTTTCTCTGAAGCCCTTACAGAAACTTGAATATGCTGCTAACTTCTGTGCTTAGTACTCACAAAGGCACTTCATCCTGGGACTCTGAATGCAAACATCCACACCAAATTGCATTCCAAGAACAGGGGGATATCAGGATAGAACAATTCACACAGGTAAGCAAGGGAAGAGAAGAACAATGGCTACAAAATGTTCACTGCTGTAACTATCTCCGTTTTCCCTTTGTAAATAAGGTGACTTGCCTAAACTGTAATAACAGAAGGAAATGTTTTCACACTCAGAGAGAAAGCACTTATCCCCAAGACTCTGCAGCTGTTGACAACAGCCACCCATTTCACTCATGCATAATTCTGCTGAGAGAGCAGCACATGTGTACAACAGCACACACATTCAGCTATTGAAACTTTTTCTTTTTTTTTTGAGGTCCCAGATTCTTCTCTTACCACTGAGGCTGAAAATTGGTGGCACTCTGCAGTCTTCCTCTCTCAAATGAGGAAAATAATTCAGCTTCACCCACTTTGCATCATCGCCCCACTCACTGCAGTCCTTGGGCTCCCCAAAAATGCCATATGCATTCCCCTGGCCCCAAAGGGATACTTGCTTTTGCCTGAAAGATGGCTACATTCACAGCCACCAGAGTCTCTTTCCCCGGTGGGGGTTGGAGGCTGAGGTATGAGCACTGGCAAAGTATCAGATGGCATCGCTCACTTTTCTCTCCCCCTACCAGCAAATACCAACCATGTATCCAGATTAAAAAATGATTGCTCCAACCACTGCCTATGGCTCACTCTTCTCCATTTCCTCTGGTTTCCCACAGACTGTTCTCCAAACACAGGAACCATCTTTAAAATGTTAAACCGTGTTCAAAGCAGGAGAGGAGGAAGATTCCCTTACAAGCAGCAGTTGTGCCCAGAAGGTTGAGAACCTGCATGACAACCTACATCCTGTGCCTGTCAGTTATGCAGCGAATGCACCAGATCCTGTGCGTGCTGCCCTGCTCTGTGTCTAGGACCCTGCTGGAGAACGACCTCTCACATGTCTTAATCTTTCGGGTTCCACTTCCTCCCAGATGTTGGTCAATAAAGGATTTGCCGTTGTTGCTTGTGTGGGTTTTTGTTTGTTTGTGTGGGTGTTGTTATTAACAATGCAAAAATGGGCATCTCTTTCCCCTACTCTTGCTCATTTTTGAGGTGGTCCCATAATATAACCATTGAGTTGTATGGGGCAGAATACAAACCCAGGATCAGTGGCTTCTTTCCCCTTACTACTCATTCTTGTTCCCTGGATTATGGGGGTTCACAAAGGGGCTGGCGGTGCTGCTTTTAGGCAGACCTGGGGAGGCTAGTGGCCATGCAAGAGTCAGGCTTCTGGACTGTGCAGCAGTATTCCAAATTGGTGTTAGTGTTTCTAAGCGTCACCCACCTCGCATTACCTTATTGATTTATTTAGATGTTTTATATGACTATTAAATTCACAACAGCAACAGAACATACAGACACCCGAAACAGAATAACTGAGACTAAAAACAACATATTCCCATTCAAATCATTTCATTTCTGGATGGACTTATCCAGCACTCTGGCCCATTGCCTAGGGGAAAACCTAGAATCTTACAGACCAACAGGGTCTGAAGCAGCACTATACATTCAACCAAGCAATTCTGGTATATAGCATCTGGGTTATTCCAGAGCAGCTTTTACCTGTACTTTCTGATTTCTGTCATCTGTGGTGTGGCTGAGCATTTTCCTTCTCAATCTGTAGAAAAGGAGAGTGGAAGCACTTTCCTCTCATGGGATTCAAGTTCCCATCTCTTGCCTGGTGAGCCTTGAACCTTTGTATCAGGGAGGCTATGTGAGACTCAGTGGGCTTTATGAGCACAGAGTTACAGATCTGCTTTTTTCCTCTACTTTATACTTGTAACAACCGCATATGAATGCCAACCTCTCGTTGTAGCAGGGTTCTACTGTACTGTTAGGGCTACTTGCGTGGGAAATTTCATTCTCACACAACTGTTACCTGTCTCCATGATTGGTGAATAGTGGTGGAATTTCCAGGGGTGCATTTTAAATCATGGTTATATATTCTGCTGGTCTTTCCCCTTCCATGCTGGTTTGAATACGTTCTGGGTATGCTACCTATTCTGATAGCAATGTAATGGTCTTTATTGTCACTGCTTAATTCATGTAAGATTGCATATTGCTGTGTTCATTTTTGTTTTGAAAATGTTATCTCCTAAGTTGTGGAGAGATCTGAGACTGTGTAGTGGATTTGGGCAAAGTTTTTCCTTAGTGTTTCTAAAACTTTTGGGTAAACTGCCATTTTCATCAGGTTTTGGCATGACAACTTTTTAAAGTATTTTATAATATCTGGGATCAAGCTGATAACGTATGACTGACATGATTGAATAGATAGCAAGTGGGGTAGGGGGGCAGAAAATCAAAAACCAAAATCAAATTCAACATTACTTTATAAGAAAACAATGAAATGGCAAAAAGCATGAAAAGCATTAACATTCAAGTTTCCTATACTGCTTGTCCCAAGAGCTGATGACTGTGAAGATCCCAAGGATGTGTGGCTTCAAAAAAATCCTTTCTCCAAACATAGCCATTGTTATGTTACTTTGATTCTTGAGTAATTCCAAGTAGCCACAGGTTCTTCATCAGGAAGAAAAATGGGAGCCCTCCTCAGGAACCTACAAAACTGATCACAAGATCTGCTAATTTTTGCTGAGAGTGAAAATACTCAGTCAAGGCTGGAAGAAAAAAAATGTAGCTAGGTTTTTTTTTAAGCCCTAATTGAATAAATAAATAAGATTTTCAAATGTCACGTACGGAGAAAATGTACATCAGGCTCCCTGTGTGCTTTCTCTTGAGAAACTGATTGCCTCTTCACTGTGAACAAGCAAAGAAGAAGCATGCGTTTATTTTGAATTGGAAGAAGCTCTTGCTGCAGTCAGAGTGCTCCAGACTGCTAACAGAAGATTTCCCATTTTGGAAAAGATGAATCAACAAACCTGACCAAACATTACAAATCTGGCTAATTTCCAATATAAAAAGGCAAGGATGGCAGGCTGGATGACAACTTTATCTGGCCCTAGAGAATTTGATTACTATGTTTTATTAGTAGCAATGTTGATAATAGTTTACCTTGAAAGAAAAGCATTTACTTGTGGAGTTCATATACAAGTTATACTGCTATCTGGGTACAATTCTGGAAGATTATGAACAATCTGCCTCTTGAAAGGATCTATCTAAAAGTATACGGTCCACACATTCTACAACACCTCCTGATCTGATGATCCCATCACATTGAAAAGCATGTATATCATACCTGTGAACACTTAACTACTAGCTGGTGACTAAATTTAGTTTAGGGACCAATCCTGTATAATTATATTGGATTTTTTTGGTTCTGAAGCAGCAGCAGCTTGGAACAGACTGCTTATCAAGAACAACAAAGGATTTTGGGCTACATCAAGGAAGAAAAGAATCAGGAAGTCATAGCAGAAATTTTAAGTTTCCAAAGCTCCCTTTCTTGCCTAAAAGAACTAATTGTTTTGAAAGGGAACTAGTGAAGCCTTTAATAATTGGTGAAAAGAGAACAGAATGCTGTCTTTAATCGTTAGTCAAATGATGCTCCATTTGTCTTTTGCTTTGAGCAAAAACTTGCCCTTGCTACTGTGCATCTTAACAAAAAGCCAACATTGAGAGTATATGAGAATATCAAATCAGTCCTGGGTTTATTAAATTTCATAATCTGCTTTTGCAGATTGGGCCTTTGCTGAACTGATATGAATAGAATATCAGCATGATTCTGGGCTACCAAATGATAAATCATAAAAGTCAGATGAAATGGCTATGTGCACAATCTCTCATAATGACAAATTCTACACAACTCATGGATGAGAGTACCTTTGAGTAATTCCAGAAAGATTCAGAACTGCCATATTTGGCCTGTGTTGACGACATCATCATCATCATCATATCCCACTTTTTTGAGATGCTGTTGATTGATCTGCAGTATCGGGTTTAGCAGACGCAGAGCTGTCGCCATTTTTCTGAATGCCTTTACCTTTCACTCTCCTGATAAGACAAAGAATTTGAACAGCTGACAAGAAGGCAGTATGTTAAGATTCATTTCTAAGGTCTATGATTAAGATTAGTTCCATTTAAATATTTTATGTATGTCCAGATGCCACAGATTTTCAAATGAAAATAGATTTAGAGACAGAGAGATATTCACTCTTTGCAAGCTAACTGCATTGCTTAGCACATGTGTGTTCATATACTTTAGTGTGTAACTCATGCAGCCAGAGTTTTAAAATCTGCATTTGTTTTTGTTTGCTAGCAAGTGCCCCAGCCTCCCCTCGGGAAATGATCAGTTTAAAAGAAAGAAAAACAGATTATGAGTCAACTGGAACAAATGCTACTTACCATGGGAATAAAGGAGAGCACACCTCTAGAAAAGACACCATGACAGGTGAGGCAGCAATTGTATGTGATACATAAACATTAGTGGCAGTAAACATTCTGGGCTGGAATTGGCTCTATTGGTAATCCAGACATACTTGTATAAGCATGTTTGAAGCTTTGCGCTCTGTAAAACACATTAAAGCCTTCCAGTCAAACACTGCTAATCATTTTGAGGCAATTTTTACAACTTGACTGAATTCGGTTTGTATATTTATTGAATGTCAGATTTAAACCTTTCTGTTTCAAGACTTCAAGCTCTGCACCATAATGTTTACTCTAGGAATAAAGTTTGCATCCTAATAGTATTTCCCATCTAGAGAAAAGAGGTTTCATCTGATTTCATTTCCTCTTTCTCCTCCTCCTCCTCCTCCTTCCTTTAAAGCAGTGTTTCTCAGCCTTAGCAACTTTAAGATGTGTGGACTTCAACTCCCAGAATTTCTCTGCTAGCATGCTTTAAACTGAAGGGTGTAAAACACTGCTTTAAACTGAAGGGTGTAAGTGTGAACTACTCATTGTGGCTTAATAACAGTATTGGACAGCACACACAGTCATCTCTAGCTATTGTTGTGGTTTGGCAAGAATTATAATACTGTAATTAATCCCATGCGCAGTAAATAAGTTTCTTTTTTATTTATTTTTTTACAGTTCTGCATTATCTTTCGAGAATATAACTTTCTCTCTTTGACACACCTTAATTAAAAGCTTCTCCCAACAAAACTTTTTGGTATCAAGCTTAATTTTACAATTGCATTGTTTACTGGCTATTTAAGACTGTAATGTTTATACTACTTTCTGAAAAGAAGGGATGTAAAAGAGATCTATTTCTTTCATCTCAAAATAAAAGTCTTTAACATGGCACAGGGGAGAAGCAGCAGACTGAATCTGATGTCACCCAACTTCTCAGATAAAAAATTATCTAAAGCTCATAAATTTGGGAAGATGACATGAAAATCAGCGTACATTTAGAAACATTTTGTTACAAAAAGTAGCTTAGAGCTAAATTGCATTTCAACCGCATGTAAGGATTCTAATGCTATCCAGATATTTCAGACTGCAGGTCCCATAATCCCCTGTCATTGGCTGGGGTTGATGGGAGTTGGACATTTGGGGACCTGAGAGCAATATATGTGGAGTGCATCAAGTTGGAAAAGGCTGATTTAATGTCATGCCTTTATTGGTGATTATAGCTTCACCCAGGTGTTCTCATTATACAGTATGAGCTTCTTTGCCCCTCCAGATGTTATACCTGTGACATCTAAAAGAAGCCCAAACTCTGATAGCACGTGTATACATGCAAAGGCCTCTGTGGTGCAAACCGTTGCACTTCGCACAAAAACATCATATTTTCTCCTTATGTCACCATGAGACAGAGAAGAAGAACTGCTCACCATTGCTCTGGTGGTGAAAGAACCCTTTTCTGTAATTCTTCAAGGGATCTTAAGGAAAAAAGGACATCTGCATTGGTCTGTGTTTGGTTCCATTCATTTCTCCAAAATTCCACCATTTATCAGCCTGAATTTTCTTGGTTTTGCTGCTTTTGTGCTAATAATCAGAAATCGCTATTTTAGCAACTAATAATGTGATCATTAATTTCCAAGATATTTTTAGTGGTAGTCAGTTAAATGATGGCTGGTCAGTTGTGAAGTTCTGCAGTAGCTCACCACCTGTTCCTCACTACAGGGATAACTTTACCTTTATAGCATGGCCTCTATTAACCTCTTTTTTTCAGCAGAAAAGAATAAAGAGTTATACTGATGGCTTTCTGGTGGTGAAAATGAGAGTATGGTCACCATACTCAGAGCAAAGGGAGTTTAATTTCCTATTCATCTGTCTTTACCGTGAATATTTTAAGGAGACTAAAGCAATTCATTTAGGGAAAAGGGTAACATTTATCAATTTTGTTGACAAGCCATGGATAGGCTTGGCACGGAACCAGTTTCAACCTGAAGCTATTAATTTCTCAGTGTTTTAAGATTAGTATTGAAGTACCTTCATTCTTCTTCCCAAATATGTTTCTTAAGCAGCTCATAAAATGAATAAGATGGGAAGCCAAAATAAGGCAAAACCAAAATTAGATGAGGGAGCACTGGTTTTCATATAAGAAAGGAATGTCCTGGCCATCTGAATAGGGGCACATGTAGAAACAGGTAATGTGTAATAGGAAGTTTCCTAATAATAACATTTGTAGGTGGAATCATCTAAACCAGGTATTTTCAAACTCTATCAGGACACCAAACCTGTTAGTTAAAAAAAAAATTGCTTTGCCTCCCCTAGGAAGGGGGAGGTCTGAATGTAAGTTAACAAGCCCTGCTTTTTCCGCAGTAGCTTAGAAAAATTGTTATGGATGCCCTTGGCCACCTCTAAATAAACTTGCTTTGTCCTTAGTCTCTCACATAACTTCATCAAGTTCTTGGAACACAGTTGAAAAATCCTGATCTAAACATGTATGTTGAGGGTGAAAAAGGACAAGCTGGGAAAAGACTATTTAAAAATATTAAGTTATTGAGTGTTAACTGTAGGAAACCCAAATGGATCCACAACTCTAGAATATGATGCTTGACTGAATGCTGTTGCTTTCAATAATACTGTCTGATAATAGGAGACCAGTCTCTCAGGAGCTATCATTCTAAGCTTTTTGTTAAACAGCAATGCCGTTACATCATACCGTGACACCATGTGCTATAGTTTACCCCAGATTTCATCTAGTGGAGCCAAAAGATGAACTGAACTCTACAAGAACAATAGCTCTGGTCATATGAAGCCCATGAGTCCTTCACTCTTCATTAGATAATTGATTCATCAAGGGGTAGAGGAACTTGTGAAGAATCAGCAAAACAGCAACCAGCATTCTGATAAGGTACTGTTCACAATTGTATTTCAGTGTTTAAGAGCCCATTTTAGCTTCTTCCCTAGTGTAAATGTACTACCACACATTCGTTGTGCTGATTTTTTATATTTTTGATGTCTTGAGGGTACAGTTAAGCCCTTGTGTGAAGCAAACCTGCACTGGGATCTGCTGCTTTTATATCATCTTATCACTCACTACCCCTCAATGCCATGCCTGGGTTGTGCAGGGCAGGCATATGGTTGACTGCTCCTTGCACAGATGTAAAGGCAGCCTTGCTTGTCAGAATCTAATTGGGCAATGTAGAAGGCCACACTGATATATTGCTTCAGTGCGAACAAATTTATTAAGCTGTTTCAAGCAAAGGTGGCTAGTCTATCACTTTCTTTTCTCATTTTTTAACTAGTGACTTTCTGCAGCATTTTGTTATTATACCAATTCTTGCAATGTTTGCTTCTTTCTCTTTACCCCCTCTACCTTGCGTTTTAGTTGGGTACAGAACTAATGCACAGGCAGGAGCCTCATTTTTGCCCACCAGATGGTCAAGACGTGTCTGTGAGTCTAGACACTCAAGCCAAAACGAATGTCATCTGTAATAGCTTGTGTTGTCTGGTTGAGAACAGAGATTACAAATCTTATTTGCTTTTCCAGGCTACCAGAGCCGAGCTTGCGGCACACGGTTACCACATCAAATCTGAAGAGAAGGTGAAGACTAAATGAACAAACAATTATTCTGTTTGTATAATGAATTACCACCTTGAAAAAGAGCCTTCAGCTAACATGAAAGAAAAGCAGAATCAACCAAACATTAAAAAGTTCAATAAAGCGTGATGTGAAATCTCAGCTTTGTGAGCCTTTCTTTTTAAACTCTGACAGATGATTTGCGCTCAGTTTGTCTTTCAGGCTGAATTGTAGTTGCAGAGGCGGAGATAGGCACATGTACACAGCTGTCAAAGTATTGATCACAGCTGCACTGTAATTGGAGAGTATTAGGAATATGGAGGTGCTCCTGCCTTTGAACCAACTTTGGTGAGAAAAGGAAGGGAGATAGTGGCGGCTGTAGCAAGGACTTCCAGTGGGTTGGATCCATTATTCTCAGCCTGATGGTTGCAGTTCCCTAAGTCCCTTGAACTTGCAGTTCCAATCCCATTGTAAAAACTCCTGACGTGATGTGGTCAGTTGCACAATCTCTCCAGAGAACTAGGCATCGACAGTCTTGTTTTGGTTCGACCTCATGTAATCCTTTTATAAGTCCTTCCCAACAAAAGAACACAATAGAAGTGTCAAGATTTATTTTATATAATCATAATCAGTTTACTGGTGACACTTGTGTTTTCAAGAGCCAATCACCATTTTGAAATCAGCTAATACTCAGTCTTCCCAAACTCCTTTTTACCCACTGGGATAAACATAAAACCAGTACTGCTTGTTTGCATTATTACAGATACAGTTACTATATGTTGGAGTTCAGGTTGTTGATAGTTAATGAAAAGCATTAAGGATGCCTGTTATGGAACTGCTGCTCTCTGTTGTAACACTGGTAGCTTTAATACTGCATCAGAAAAGGAGAGCCAGTTTTGATGGTGTTATTAGCTAAGCTTATGTTCATTCTTTGAGGATTGATATTTTTTTCCAAGAAACAGGTACTAGACTTTTAATTTAATTTTTTACCAGATTTTTAAAACGATGAATGGTTAAATAAATATTTTAATTAATGTAGTTATTTACTGTTGAGTTTTACTATTCACACAGCCACACATTTACAACGATTCCATCACATCTTATTCTTATCTCAGCTGATTGCCAGGTATAAAGTCAATTAATGTGAGTAAACATTAGTCTCATGATTTCTTACATGTAAATATTTCCATAATACACACATATGCCCACAGCTTGCACCTTGATGGGGATTTGCTGCTGGTGGACAATAAAATCTGGGGGAAGATAAAGGAACACACTTGACTGCTGGCAACCTACAGGTTAGACATTTAATCCTAACTAAACATTCACTTACAAAATAGATTGTTATATTTGGAGTCTAGGCTTCAAAAACAACCTATACAAACCAATAAAATACATCACCCATTATCTCACTGAAACTGTTTGGAGAAGACTTATTCGCTCAACATTTGGATAGGAAAGGAAGTAATTCAGTTTTCGTTCTAATAACTGTTGTTTGAATACTGGAAAATTGTTTCCCCCACACCACCCAGTAGAATGACTAGCTTCCAAAACTAATAATATGTGGCTAGACATTCTAAGACCACAAGATTACTATGTGTGTGAAATATATACTGTACGTTCAGTGTAATTATGTGATGTTCCATCTATAGCGACTGGCACGACTCCTTTTAAAGAGCTGTGTCATCAGACGCACTGTGTATGTACAGTCCTGTTACACCTACCCTTTCTCTGGTCTCCTCCACCGAATATGACAGCGAGGAAAGTCCAGTTTTTTGGCTGAGCATCAGAGTAGATAATACTTTAAATAAACAAAACAGAGTTTACCAGAAAAGTTCAGGAATCAAATCTCGCCTGAACCATTCTGAGTGATCTAGCAGTTTGTATGCTGTATTGTGTTCTGAAAAAGTAATTTCTTATGACAGCACAATCTTCTTAGCACTGCTTTAATTTGAACATTCATACATTTATTTATGACTCTGCAAAGCACAGAATGATTTAGCAAAGATTCCTACATAAAACTGTTCTCTTTCCGGTGTGCTGTCATCCCTTAATCTCTGGTCTGCTAATACGTCTTGGACAGCTAGAGTCAACTGTTCATTGATGCAAGATTGATTTCACAGCTACTTCTCACTGTTTAAATGTTTTCAAGAAATCTGTATGTAGTAAGCATCAGTGACTGGCTATGGTACAGCAGAAACATTTCTAGCATCCTAATGTATGGAAGGGATGAAGTAGACTCATGTCACTCACATGTTCTTTCTTAGAGAGAGTCATGTGGGAATTAGTAAATCATTGTTAATAAAGACTTACTGAATTCACCCCACCACCACTACTAGTCCACATAACTGCCATTTTGCCTGGTAACAGAATCCTTTTTTCTCCCACTTTTAGGTCAGAACTCTGGAATCTCTACTTTGTATAGAAATTCTTACGGTGCACCTGCTGAAGATATCAAACACAACCAAGTAAGTGGCTAAATCACTCCTTTTTGAACTAGAAAAATAAATTGATTAATGTAACTGTAATAATTTTAAAGAATCATGTTGAAAAACTATTCAACGCTTCATAGTTCTGAACTTTTCCCAGTCTGTCCTGGTAAATACCACATTTATCAGTAAATTATGGAAATGCAATTTATATTCAAGCACCTTTGTTATTCAGATGCATCAATACATGGCAGAAACATTTGCATTATTACGTTTGTAAGCAAATGCCTTTCTTTATTTGCCAGTAACAGAAAAGAGAGTAAAAGCTGGACATTTGCAAAAAGTAGTTCCTCTTGAAATCATCTGAAGTAGTCTCCTGCCATAATTATTAAAATCTCTAATGATATGCTTCTTACATTTTCTGTGACATATATGTATGAGAAGTGAAGAATTAGGCTGGGGGAGCTCCATTACACAGGAAGTTGTTGAAGGATGGGATTCTGCTGAGAAGAATGTGAGAGAGTGAAAGAGAGAGACCAATATTAGAAATATATTTGTATGAAAATGGAAAAGACTGATCGCATATTTGTGAAAAGAGCTTTCAATGGGACATTGTGGTAATTTAAAAATTCAGTTTACTAGATTTTAATGAATAGTTAAGTTCCCTTACAATTAAAAGAAAAAGGTCGTCATCGTGTAGATGAAGTGACATAGTAGATTAAGTACCATTATGGTAGGGGTGGGTTTTGTTTTTGTTTTTTTTTTTTTGTGCCTTCAGGTCAGTCTTGACTCCTGGTAACTGCCAGGACAAGTCCCTGCAGTTTTCTTGCAATGTTTTCAGAAGTGGTTTGCCATTGCCTACTTCCTAGGGCTGAGAGAAAGTCACCCAGCTGGCTTCATGCCTAGAGCGGGACTAGAACTCATGGTCTCCTGGTTTCTAGTCCAGAGCCTTTAACCACTACACCAAACTGGCTGTCATCTTCTACTTAAAAGATGGTAGTGTTACCCTGCCCAGGGTTCTACCTTGGGATGACTTTTTCATGTGACTGTGGACTAAATGTTTCTGCAATAGCTTTCTGGTCTGAAACCATTACTACTAGAGTGCAGCTAGGATATTTTTTTTTTTTTAATGTTGCAAAAACCTCAGTTTCCACTCTCTGTATTTCAAATTCCATATGATCATTTAGCTTTTTTTTAATTAGAGAAGGTAGGTGTCCTAAAAGGATAATTGTTTTGCAAATTGACAGATTATAGAACAAACAAGCAAATAAACTCATGAGCCAGAAATAGAAAGAAAAATGAATAGGATAAGTTATCATATTTGCATTTCTTTGCAAGATACCTCATGAACTTGGCCTCTTACTGAAGTTAAATATTATCACCTTTATAGTTATGTGACATATGAGGATGAAATAAGTATTACCAATAATATGGATCAGGGCCTATGAAGAAGTATGAGGTTGGGAAGTGTGGGGGTGATCTGAAGTGAGGGGGCTTGCCCTGGAAAGAGTCCAGATGTCTCAAACAAGAGACCTGAATATGTGAATTTGACCCATGGACAAACATTCCTAAGATCATTTCCCTTCACGTTCTGCAATCTGAGATACTGGACCCAAACATATTATTATTTATTGAAGTTTAGTGTGAAGTCTCCAGAGCCTTATCACTTTAACCCTTTTTTAAGGAAAACTTCTGTTAAAAGTGGTTGCAAATACACAAGTAAATGCAAATGCAAAGCAACCTTTAGAGAAAGACCAAGCTGTGACATTCATCCAGGAAGGCTAAGGTGTTTTCCGTAGCAGCTGAAACGTGGGTAGCATTCCCCTTGTCCACTTCACAAGCCCCACCGAAGTGGAACCTTGCTCTCCATTCTAAATGACACAGCGGTTTGTTTGCCATCCTTACAGTCTTCCCTAACAAGCCGAGGCGTCTTATTCTGTTGATAGGTTTCAACACAGCCCGTCCCACAGGAGCCCACGAGAAAGGAATACGAACCATATCAGCCATTTCAAAATTCAACCAGAAACTATGATGAGTCCTTCTTTGAGGACCAAGTGCATCATCGCCCACCTGCCAGCGAGTACAATATGCACCTGGGACTCAAGTCCACTGGCAACTACGTCGATTTCTATTCTGCTGCTCGGCCCTATAGCGAACTCAATTATGAAACAAGCCACTATCCAGCCTCTCCAGATTCCTGGGTTTGAGATCTGGGCGAGAAGAAAGAAGAGGTCCAGGAATTGTGCATGTGCATGCATATCACGAGACATTCTTTTCCTGCAAATTTAGTTTGTTAAAGCCTGTTCCGTAGGAAGGCCCTAATACTCAGTCTGGAACAATTAAGGGATCTTTAGGTGGCTAAGAGAATGGGAAGCTAAGTGCGGGAGTGTTAATTAGAAAGAGTGGGATGTGTATCTATTTCTGTATCTATAGAATCCTGTCTCTTAAATATAGATATAGAAATATATGGGGGGCGGGGAGGGCAGCTTTGCAGTTGACCTTGTAATGTAGAGGTTAAAACAGATAGTACTGTACACTGAATGTGGCTGAAGGAAGTTAGGGAAGTTGAAACCACCGAAGTGAGTCCAGCGTTAAGCACAAGAAAACGAACAGTTTACAAACCTTATGGGGGACAGCTTCTCACCCTTTGTTTCTTCATCCATTGTGAATCTAGGCTTCAAGTTGCATTTGGGATTTCCTCTGTACAGCAAGATGTTTCTTGCCTTTTGTTAATGCATTGTTGTAAAGTATTTGATGTACATTACAGATTTAAAAACCAGAGAGAGAGAGAGCAAAGTGCATTGTGTATATTACACCAATGCCACAGTGTTTCTTCATCTATGGTTCTAAATATTGCTTCAATTACACAACTTTGAAATATGTATGAATTTCCAGGGGTAAGGGAGGGGTTTCTTTTCTTTTCTTTTCTTTTCTCTTTTCCTTTTCTTTTCTTTTTTCTTTTCCCCAGTGCGTTTTAACAGGAGAAAACAAAAACTGATATTTAGCAGTATTGTTCGTTCTGATATGTGAATTTGTTTGTGGCAACTAAAAAAAAAGGCATTCAGCAGTTTCTGACAATTAACATTCATCATTCCACACTCCTTGTCAACAAAGTGCTTTTTCACTGCCTAAAATTTTAGATGTAGATATTTGAAATAGATTTTTTCATTTATACCAGTTTTCTTTATGATGATACAGTGTTAAAAGAAAATAAATTACAATTGATCTGTCATCCATATTTGCTAAGAATGTCTATTTCCAAGATCCTTAATCAAAATATACATTCTTGCTCATGTATGTACGTATGTGTGTGTCTGTCCTCACCGTGTGTGCATACTATTTTGTGTGTATGTTTGTGCAACATAAAACAGTGTTCCATCATGGTGTTGCCAGACATAATAGAATTCTGTTTTGCGTAGAAGAATCTGGTGGCCTTCAGATGAAATGCAAGACCTTTTGCACGCTCATACACAAAAAAACAGGTGTATAGGCTTGCTCAGTGTAGCAATACATTCAGCTGTTGGTTTCGTTTTGCTTCTGCTTTGGGTGGAAGGCAGTATTATAGATGTTTCTAATATCTCAAACCAAAATGTTGAATGGGAGAGTATGTTTTGCACTAGTACAGTTGTTTCCCCAGTCTGACAGGGAAGGGAGATATGCTCTGCTGACACTTCTAGCAAGGAAAGCAAACTACGGTGGGAAGGCAGGAGACGCTACGTAGATGCTGGAGCTGTGCATTATTACAGCAGCCCCCTCAATGGAAGACAACGCCTGGGGCATTACTTGAGATGCTCTGCTGACACCAGAGCAAACCAGTCTACCAGAAGAGTAGACAGAATTTCCTAGAAAGATCAGAACATGGTGATGGGTTCTAATTTCTGTCCATCTCCAAAGAGTATAGAAAATACCAAACACTTTTGTCCATTTTAAACACCTGCCTAAACAAATTTAACAGAGGAAGATGGGAGATGGCTGGTTTATCATGTGAGAAACATTGGTAAGTATAAGCAATCCTCTGTAGCCGTTTCACAGGGTATTATAGTCATTCTCCTTCGCCCTGTGATGTAATGCATAACCCTCATGCGTGAAGACCACAGCCACAGGGCTTCAACATTTGACACCAGCAGTATCCTGGATGCAACATTGCCCATGATACAGAACAATAACAATAATCTCTGATTAGCCAAATTGTTTGAGGCAGACCAGAAAATGGTAGGAGAATCAGATGTTCAGCTATCTAAGTACTAACTGTTGTGAGGTTAGAGTGACATACAATGAACGCATGGTATGAACTTAATCTGAATTACTTTAATTTCTGGTAATTGGTAGCCAAGAGATAGGACCTGCAGGAAGGGATTCTTTTGAGAGAGTCATTTATCTAGGTTTCAAGATAAAATTTGTTTTTTAAGAAACAAAGGCATTTTTAAATCAATAATAATAGTTTCAGCTTTGGCAATCTTTTATCACTGAGTGACTAAATATTTCTGAGTTGTTAACTGTTAGAACAGATACAACAGAAACAAAGGCATATCTTGTACCATAAACAGGATTTGCTGGTCATGTTAGTGTTGTGATTTTTCAGGCAAATTTTTCTCTTTAATGGTGAGCAGTTGCCTCTCTCCTTTTATAATAAACTGAGAAAAAAACACATGGGCAAGTTAGATAGAAGGGCTTGGTGGACATATATATATGGGGACGCACAGATATACACTCCATTTGTATTTAAAGTATCTAAGTGTTATCGGAATTATCAAATCTTTAAAAATAACAAATTACTGAATTAAAATTTGAGTCTTGGCATCTGGTACATCCCTGTGTTTGGTAGCATTTTGTATAATAGTCATGCAGACGTTTGTTTGAAATGAAGGGGCGGCTGGAGTCCAGATGCTCTATTGGTTGTCTGCTTAAGGTCTTGCGAGAACTGGGCAGCAAATGTTGCACTCGCAGCAAGTGATGTGAGCCCCCTAATTCCACAGCACCCTCCATTTCTGCTAGGCAACTTCTCACCCTGAAGTTTCCCAGGAGGACTTCATAAGCTACCTCTAATGTAGCACAAGGGACTGCATTAGTTGAACTCTTGACCACTGAAGCTTTTCCAGAGTCTATTGTGTCTGTGCCATTACTAACACACAACCAAAAGTCACCAACGTGACAGGAACGATTTTGGAAACTTGGCTGGGTTCTTTTTTCCCTCCAATGAGAATATTGACCCACAAACAATTTGAAAGATGAAATGTTTTCTGTCAGTAGTCTTCCTGTATAATGGTCTGGGTTAGGGAGTGGGACCAGCACCGAAGGCTAAGCCCTCAATCTGCATAGGATGAGAGCGAAACCAAAATAGTTCAGCCACTACCTCTCATGAACAAGTGCAGGTCACTGTAGAAACCACCTGCAGTATCCTGGGATTTTGTCCAATCATGGATGCTCAAAAATCCTTTGCAGTCAAATTTGTGAACAAACAGCTAGAGAAGGTAGTATTTTATTTATGTATCTCTGTCTTTTCTCCATTCTTATTCCTACAACTACAAGTGTGTGAGGTAGATTAGGCTAAGAGAGAAAACGACTGGCCAAAAGTCACCCAATGAATTCTCATCATTAAGAATAGTTAAGATGTTAGAAGCAGATCTAAGTTCAATCCTCCCAGTCTTAGTTCTACAACTTAACTGCTCCACTACATTGTGTCTCTACCTGAAAGGATATAATAATTGAAGGGGAAGGCTTGATAAGACTTTCCCCCCTAACTTAAAGCTGGGTGTATGGCCAGAGATTCAAAGATAGTATTCACACATCATGCTTAGCCAAAACCAAAAAATATTAGGGCTTAAGTAAGAAGCTAGCCTGAAGTACAGGCTGGAAAAAAAATCTGATAAGAGCACCTGACAAAACATACATAGCTGGATAATTAAATTGTTGAGGAAAAATAATGGCTAAACTCATATATAACACTAAGCCAGAAGTTGCTTTAAGCATGGTTTGTTGAACAGGTCTTGCAACCAGCAAATAATCATAGCTTGTTCTGCCAATTTGTTTTTTTTCCCCCTTCTTTCAGTGTCCAGATGTTAGGAGATGTAAAGGATGGTTATGTTTGTGGTGATATGATTTTTGATGCTGCAAGGTTCACCATGTGTTTACATGAGGTTGGGGGGGGGTTCCTGTGTATGGGTCATTTTTGTTGGGTTTATGTGTGAGAGTTTCTTTAATAGGTTAGAAGTCTTGTGTATTTTTATGGTTTTGTTTTGCTTTTGTGAGGTATTTTGGTGGGGAGCTGTATGTGTGTTTGGGGGGGTTTCGTGGTGTGATTTATGTGCGTGTGTGTGCGTGCATTTATGGAAATGTATTTGAAAGGGTTTTAGGAGGCAGATAGCTGCTCTTGCCTTGCACTTCTGTTCATTAGACAGACAAAGTAGAAGCAGCAATTTAGGAATAAGCCAGGATTCTGGGTTCAGACATCACAATAAGCCCTGATTAAAATGAACCAAGGTGTTTCACATTGTGCTTAGTCACCAAATAAGCCATGGATTGTTGCTTGGGGTGAGTTCAGATGTTCAAATAATTTAGAAATAGGCAAAACAAATCCTATCTTATTGTTATGGGCAAATCATAATTTCCAATGCATGTATGTGCTGGAATTACTCAAGAGAAAATTGTAAATGTGAATGTAAAAGGTAGGTTATACAATAGGCATAAATCAAACTGGCAGCTTCAACCAGATAACATTTGAGATAGATTTATATTTTCTGATTTTTCTGTCTAAACATTTTAAAAGCTTTATTGGCATTTGATTTCCCACTCCACCTTATTTTTGTTCTGCGGTAGCAAATATACTTACAGAGGGACTTTCAGCAGTGAATCTTGAGATTCCGCTGAATTGCCAAAACCATGTTCCAGTTGGACAAAGCCAAACCTTCCATCCTACCCATCATCTAGTGAACCTTTTGTTTTGCTTTTCGCTGTTTTTTTCAAAAGGAAGAAATGTACCATACACCTTCGTTTTCTTCAGTCAAGTAGTAGCTCCTAAAAAAGAGGGATTTAAAAATGTATAAAATGTATTTGCTGTACTGTAAAAATGTTCGGTTTTTAAAGCAAACCATATTAGACTCTTGATCACTTGTGTAGATCTCAATATAAAAGTTCATTGTTTTACTAAGATGCTCTTTATGATCCAAAAGAAATGGCTTCACTATTATAAGACTATCAAAGCTGCACTATCAGAAGCAATATTAAGCTTAAAAAGTGGACATTTCCAGAATAAAATATTACTTAAACCATATTAACATTGAAACTATGTTTTGGTGATGTACACATTCCCAAAAGTTAAATAAATGTTGCCAGGTAAAATGGCAAAAGGATTAGAATAATATAATAAGAATTAATGGAAAACACTGTTTCAATGTACGTGTTTCTAGCATGTACTGAGATTTTCTATCAATAAATCCTGCCGTACTGTGGAGAATGGCTGTTCATAGTGCAGGATGTAAAAAGATAAAATCAAGGGTGTATATATAAATATATATATATATATATATATATATATATATATATATACACACACACACACACACACATACATACACACACACACACACATACACACACACACACATACATACACACACACACACATACATATATACATACATACATACATACATATACAACAGTGACCTAGGATGAAGGAAAGACCTCACATATGTCCAATACTTTTGGTATCTAAAAGGTTAGTAGAGTCTATCAATCTCATCAGAGGCAAAACACCTTTTTTCAGAACTTTCTGTCACCCTCCATCCGAACTACTCTAGCAGGCATAATACACCTGGGCTATTAAATTATTGTTTTAGGTCAGGGATAACCAACATGTGCTCACTGACTTGCATCTTCTGCCAATACTAGCCAGAGCGATCCATGGAAAGAGCGATTGGGACTTAGTGCAGTGGAGGTTTATTTTCCATGGAAGAAAGCATGGAGTGGTTGCTTTAAACACAAACTATGGCTCATTTCAACAAAAGAATTATTGTTCTTAAGCTTTTGAAAATGTGGGATTAAGTACATTAGACTGTACCTTCAATTATATTCAGTATTATGATGGGGGGTTTTTAGTTCAAAGCACATAACGAAGATTCTCTCTAAGAGCTCAGCAAAACCTTCTTCTTCTTCTTCCTCATCTCTTCAACCTAGTCTTGTAAACTAAAGGTAGCTCAATTAAAAAAGCAAACAAAAACTCTTACAAGTGCTTCATTTGATCCTTTACCCAAAGGCTTTACTTAGTAATCAAGCATGAATTCCACTCTTGCTACCATAGTTAAAAGAATGTGATGAAAACCTGAATATTTATGAGTAATATAAAGCTTCTCTTTTATCTTATGTCATGCATGTCCCAAGTAGCTATCTTAGAGAAATAGCTTTTTTTTTTAACTTCCTTTTTTTCAAATTGTACTTGGCTTTTTGCCCTTCGGGACAATTCACTCTTCCTTAGCTTATTGACTAAATCTTATCTGAAGACAGGATTTGAGGGTTTTTTTCTCATATCACACACCAGATTCTGCAGCTTCTTCCTCAGAAGGAGCTGCAGACCTCTATGTTCCTGGAGGTAAATCTGTTGAAGGCCGATGCTGGTCAGGACCTGCTGCTTTCAGTCTACTTAAATTGATGAGCTGGGCCTTGCAGAATTTTGCAGAAGAGCTGGTATTACTCAAATGCACACCCGATTGGACCTTTCACCTCATCCAGTCTAAGCCCCCCATTGTTCAGCATTAGCCTGAATTGCCAGCAGGTGTTCCTTGCACAGAATATTCATCAGCAGGCGTAACTTGCCTGAAGATAACAGTGAGGAAAAGTCTCGTGGAGGACCAGAGTGACCTTTTCTGAGAAGTTGGACAAGAAAAGCAAGCAGAGTAGGTAAGATCTAACTGTCAGAAAAAAGTAAAGGAGCAATAAGGCTTTAGAAGATGCTGCTGCTTTTCACAATATGTCAGATGAAAAGGTAGGTTGCGTGTTGGGGGATGCTGCAGCCAGAGATGAGAGCCAGCAGGCCCAATTTCTTTCCCTTTTATAACTCCCAAAGAAGCACCATTGAAAAACTTCAAGGAAATGACACATTTTGGTAAAATGAGGTTGTATTATGGGGTTTAATTTGTGGATTATGTTACAACTCTTATTATCGTCCCATACTCCAAAGACTGGCTCAAACAAGAACTTCATGTCATAGTATCTATCAAGTATCTTAAATTCTATATTCATAGGTAGCAAGAAAATATTGTGGCAGACACAAAGTTGTACAAAACAATGGTATATATATATTATTTAAGAAGAAACAGAATGCCATCCAAAATGTATAAGAAATAGAATATCAACACCAATGGGTACTAATAGCACTAGACCTAAGAGGGGGACAGAGAGGCTATTTTCAACCCTATCTATTTTTCTCCTTCCCTCTTCATGGCACCGGAAGGATTTGGCCTTCCCTCTGCCAATAAAAATACAATTGGCTGATACAAGCTACCTGAATTCTTAGATTAAGAGCATTATAATTAGCAAAGGTTTTAAGGACTAAGAACTCTGGTAATTTAGAATAACTAGGTTAATGACTGTAGTACTTGGATCTGGAACTTATCAGGGATTGTAATGCCCCCAAGTGCCATAAATAAACATTTAGACTGCAGAGTGCAAAAAAAAAAAAAAAAAACCACTAAGAATTGTTTCTAATGCTAACACAGGTGTCTTGATTTCCTTTCAAATCTTTTAAAACTTCTGAGCAGAAATTACCAACCTCAGTTATAATTTGGGTGTAGATCTATTTCTGGAATTATGCAAGGAAGTGTGTTCTGGGCCTACTTTTCAGCCTGGAAAAAAAAAAGCATGCAAAACACTTGAACTAGTAACTCCTAATGGGGATAGCAATACTTTTGCATAGCTACTGTTATCATATGCTAAAGTGATGGAAGGAGTATCTGTTGTGACAAGTATACCCTAGCTATGGATGACACAAGTTATTCTCTATGTGTGTTGACACAATGAAGCAGCTCCATCAAGAAGACCATATCATGGATTCTACATAGCACATTTCTGCTTTCTGTGTTACCAGGTCCTTCACAAAAAAAGAAAAGAAAAGAAAAGAAAACCTCAACATCATCTGAGAAAGAACCTTGTAAAAAAAATGAGTTGAACCATAGAAATAAGTCCACCCAAATTATTTGGAGGCACACATTTGGACTAGCCTGTCCCTATAGATATACCTATTTAGTTAGTCACTGAGTTATAGAAACCTCTGATTTTTCTAAAAATCCACAAATAGCTTGATTATTTTCCAGCTCCAATTACAGAGCTCCTGCATTTGCTTGATGATGATGTTGTCACCCAAAGTCCTCCAGAGCCTGCATCCAAGTTCCTTAACATCAGCAAATTCAACAGATACCTTCACTGCATCTATCTTTGCCTTCCTGTAGAAGCCAAAGGTAGGGTCTTCCTTCCTCCTTGTTCCCAAATACGTTTTTGCACCTTGGCTAATGCTATAGTTATAGCCTCACCGAAGATAACTTAACTTCAATCATATTGAAAACAAAAACAAAAGGTTGAGATAAGTGAGAAAAGGGCAAGTTTTAAGTACAACAGATGAAACCCCTGTCTCCAGTTCAGATATAATTTGAATTTGAGAAATGCTGTGGAAATTGTAACTTAGAATAAAGGCAAATATACGTGGCTGAAGAGCATATTCTGAGTCAGGGAATTGTGAATGTTAATCCTGCAACCTGGAAAATCAGCAGGAGACTACTCTTTCAGAAGCAACAATGTTTTTCTTTTTCTGGCCCACTGGGAGTAGTTGATTCATACTAATAGCAAATGACTATTACCAGCCTGGAGTAATTGCTCAAATAGCTGCAGTTGATTCAAAGTTTCTGTCAAATGAACAGCTATGAATAGCTTTTCCTACAGTGTAAATTAAGAATGCAAGATAATGCTGGCTAATCAATGATACAAGAGTTGCCTTGTTCCATCAATTGCTTTTTTGTAGGTTTGGAAGAATCTACTGCAGTGTCATGACACATTCTGCAATCTGCTGCAGCATTCATATAACAGAGTTAGAGTTAGTTTTGGCAGTGTTTCTTAGATGATATGGAAATAAAGTTGTTCTACATAGAGAAACAATGCTCCCAGCTATCTCTCATTTAGAAGAGTAGCCAGAGTTTTAATAATCCTATTTGAAAATAAAACTCTGGTCTTGAATTTTTTATGAATGCCTTTGATTTATAAGGACATGCTAAGCAAGAAAGATCCAACTCTGCCTTCTCAATCTGCATATTAAAAGGAAGCTTTTCTGCATTGCAAAGAGTCATGACTTGCAGTAAAAGGATGTTTCATTCAAAGGCATAGAAGAAAGTGGAGGGAAGGAATAAGTAAGACAACCAAGGTTTACATTTTGCATAAGTGGAAATTCGCATGAGAAGAAATCCCCTCATGTTCTTCTGACAATTGCCAAGCAGACTATTATCAAAATATATTTCCTCCCCACCTTTATCCCTTGAGAAGATATGAGCAATCTGAAGAACTGGTCATAGTTGCTGAAAAAGCCATTTCTTCCATTCCTTGGGTAGGGAATTCCTCCCACTCACCAGTCTTCTTGAAGTGTTAGAGAAGAGTAATTTCTTCTGTTTCAGTTTGGGGTGCTTACACATGAGGCTTTTACTAAGCAATTTCCCTGATCTATCAGTGGAATTTTAGAGAAGTCCATTTTTAACCCTCCCATTAGTAACTGCACCTCTTTTTTTCTTTATAAAATAAAATCTGTTAAAGAGGGAAAGATGAAGTAACTGTTCTATGTCTTTGTAGTCCAAAAAGAGACCATCTTACACCACTGCACAGGAACTCAAGTAAGCTGCTCTATTTTACATGTGGCGAAACAAGAAGCAAATGTGCAGATCACTGGCATCTGGCTATGAGATTTCACCAAGTGCAATCAACCTATTATACAGGCACAGTTTGAATATCTTTCATAAGAGCTAGTCCAAATTAAGAGTCCCATTAGCCCAGCTAAACTGGATCAGGTTTGGTTACCACTTTGATGGGAAACCACCAGGGAATCTGGCATCAGGCAATGGTGATTTACTTCCATGTTCTTACTAACAAACTACGTGAGCATCTTTACCTTCACAAGATGGCCAATAAAACTACATTTCATAAGTGGAAAGACTGAACATTTATATATGCTTCCCCAAAAGGTATATAATATGTAGTCTGCATAACAGAGATCATATTTGCAGGATTTTAAGTAGAGTTGAGCCAAGATTATGCAAATTTTCCAAAAACACTCTCCATCCTGAAATATCTACCCATCAATTTTAATGGGTCTTTCTAATAGGGCAACCATTTTTAAAATTATTATTTTCAAATACAAGTTCCAATTAAAGATCCTCTTCTGCAGAATCTTGAAATTGTTCATGCCGTGTTAACCATTCATGCCCTCCAGTTTGCTACAGGAAACTTAATCACTATTTTCTCTATTGAAGTTCAGCAACGTAACATCCTGCATCAGTAAATCCAGTGATTTCTTTCCTATCTTGTATCTCACTGGCTCACATACCTTAGCAAACCTGCGTTATTGCCAAATGACTACATATCTCAGGTAGTGCAGGAAATACAGACCTGAAATCATAAGCCCTGGTCAGAGGAGATAAAAGATATGCACAGGCAAGAAGCCTTGAGTACCTCTGCTGTCTTGTCACTGACATGAGGTTGCCTTCTCCTCAGGGACCAACCCATGCGGTACATGGGGAAAGAGCCTTTGAGAGTTCAAGGGTCTGAGCAACTTCTTTGGCACAGGCCAGAATGCTTCACTATGCTACCTTTTTATCTTGTGATATGCACTAAGACTCCTCTTTGCAGCCATTCATGCTGCCCATCAAGTCATGCTTGGGAAAGGGCAAACTCAAGGAGGACCACTCAGGATTACACAGCTAAGTCCTCTTTATAACACCAGAAAAGATTAGAGAGGATGATGAAGGCCATATCTTGTGGAGAAAGACAGCCATGCCATTTTGGAAAGTATCCTCTTGGTTCTGAATATAATTACCAAAATGTGATAATCAGCACTGAAGTGTTTGTATTTACCATTATTTACCAATCTAAACCAAAACAATTCTAGGGAAGGTCTGTGCCACTCCTAAGGACTAGAATATCTTTTGATTGAAATAGTAAAAAGAAAATGGCCCCAAATCACCCACCTATTTCTGCGCATGTCACATCACTGCCCAGTGGTCTTCCATGGCACACTGTGTTTAGAGAGCAGAAACCTGGCAAGCTCACTGCCCCTGATCCTAGTAATTGTCTTCAACAACAATAGATGGTAGAATGAAACAACAACAACAATAGCCTCTTTTCAAGCTCCTTTCACAATGTGGCACACTGCAGCATGGCTCTGCCTGCATAATAAAGTTAGCATGAGGGTGCAATGCACTTTCTTCCATTATCCTGGGAGCAACAGCATTTCCATCAACACTGCCTGCAGTCCTTCACGAAGCCGTCTGAAGATGTCGCACCAAGAGGCAGCTTTCCCAGTGGAAGTATCTTCTTGGCATGCTGTGACCACATTGTCACGCTTTCAGGACGGGTGGTATCTTTTTGCTTGGAGCAGAGGTTTCAGTTGCTTTGCAGAACTCCCCTTTGAATGGTTCAGGCAGGCTTAATACATATTACTTGTTTCCACTTTTGCCTCCATTCATATATTCATTTCATCTTATAGTATCCTTTAGGCTCTCAATGTTGCTATAAAACACTTCTCATTTTAAGTCCTCCTCTGTGTGAGCACTGAAAAAGCCATAAATCGAGACATGGTTGACAGTACCCACAAAATCCAATCAGAAGGAAGCAATGCCCTTTGTCTTTCCAGCCAGAGGTTTCTTAAAAGCCACCTTAACTTTAATTGAAAGATGGGTCATGAAAACAGCTTATCAATTCTCTAAGAGTTCCCGAAGGTCCAGGCCAACCAAGTAATTCTTTGCTGTGACAACCCCTGAATATTGTACAGACAATTGAAAATATATTTCTGCTGCAATCAATTTTCACCAGAAATTTGAGAAAATCTTTGTCTTTGAATCGAAGGCTCCATATTAGGAAAAATGGGCCTTCTTTCAACAATCCAGTTCTGATTATTTTAATATACTTCTGTTACCTATTGTTACCTAGCTGCTTCTTGTAAGATTGCAACAGTCATATTTCAGGATCTGTCAATTTTCCCATTATATTCTTCTATTATCAGGGCATCAGAACTTGATTTTCGAACATCAATCCTGCCTGAAAGGTGTTAAAAGGTTTTGACCTCATGAGGTCAGTTTGGTAGAGATTGATCCAGTAAGTTTTCTGTAAGTGAACCAGTTATACTCAAGTTCTTCTTAAATATTTAAATGGTAAGATGTTAAAGTTGATTATTATTTTTATATCATCCTTGAGTGGAATAGTTTAAAGTAGCAACAGTATTCCTGAGGCACAAATAGCCTGACAAACTCTTATTGTGATGACACATCACAGGTGGCTATTTTTTGGCCAACACTATTCTTAATTAGGCAAAGTCCTGATCTGAATTGTACCAGCTCCTGACATAGTGAAACTGAACTTCCAGGATTCTCAATCACTACTGTCCATGTTGAATGAGAAGTTCGGGAATTCTAGTCTCAACACATTTGGAGGGCACTAGAGTAACTTTTTGCCTACCTCCATGAAGCGTTTTTTATAACTGGCTCCCTGCATCTAGCAGCACTTTGGCCTGTGTGTTGTACACACACACACACACACACACACACTTGCTGGAACAAGATGGCCCTACATTGGCACTGTTGCATCTTCTCTGATTGTCACTGGAATGAAATAAAGTCAGCTTACATCCCCAGCAAAACTGATAGCAACCATCTATGGAGGAAATCCATAGACTAGCGGCCCTATTTAAGATCACCCGACCCCTTTTGGGAAAGGAGGGCCCAGTGGCCCACCTGCAGGGCTGCACTGAGGAGTTTTCTGGGCATCTGAAGGATAAAATTGCTCGGACCCATTCCCAATTGGATACCAAGCGTGGGGCATGGCCTGTGGAGATGCCTGGGGATCGTGCTTACCCTGTTATCTGTGAACAGATTGATCCTGTTGGGCCCGAGGAAGTGGACAGGGTCCTCTGGTCTGTAAATGCCACCACTTGTCAATTAGATCCATGCCCCTCCTGGCTGGTTAAGGCAGCTTGGGAGGTGACATGTGAGTGGGTCCAGGCAATGGTGAATTCATCCTGGAGGGTGGGAGTGTTCCCAGCTGCCTTTAAAGAAGTGCTGGTGCATCCCCTCCTCAAGAAACCATCACTGGATCCCACCATACTGAACAATTTTCATCCAGTCTCCCACCTCTCCTTTTTAGGGAAAGTGGTTGAGAAAGTGGTGATGTTGCAACTCCAGAGGATCCTGGATGAAACAGATTATCTGGACCCTTTTCAATCAGATTTCAGGCCCAGATATAGGATGGAAACATCATTGGTTGCACTCTTGGATGATCTCTGGCGGGAGCGGGATGGGAGTAGTGCATCCATCCTTGCTCTTCTTGACCTCTCAGTGGCTTTCAATACCATTGACCATGGTATCCTTTTGGATTGGCTTGGGGAGCTGGGGATGGGTGTGCAGTTTTGTGCTGGTTCACCTCCTTCTTTCAAGGCCAGTCCCAATTGGTGTTGATAGGGAGTGAGAGGTCCAGCCCATGGAGCCTCTGTTGTGGGGTACCACAGGGTTCAGTACTCTCTCCACTCCTTTTTAACATCTACATGAAACCACTGGGTGAGATAATCCACCACCATGGGATGAGGTATCATTAATATGCAGATGATACCCAATTATACATTTCCATCCCGGGTGATTTGAGTGATGCTGTGACTACCCTTTTGCAGTGCCTGGAGGCTGTGGAGGTCTGGATGGGGAACAACGGGCTTCAGCTGAACCCTGGTAAGATGGAATGGCTGTGGGATGGGGGTCCTCTGTATCCGGGAGTTTACCACCTTCAGTTCTGGATGGGGTGGCACTGCCCCAGACAGACCTGGTGAGGAATCTGGGGGTCCTCCTGGACTCACGACTCCTGTTCAAGGAGCAGGTGGCAGTGGTGGCCAGGAGGGCCTTTGCTCAAGTTCATGTTGTATGCCAGTTATGCCCTTTCCTGGATCAGGAAGCCCTCCGGTTAGTCGCTCATGCCCTAGTCATCTCCCGTATAGATTACTGCAACGCACTCTACATGGAGCTACCCTTGAAGAGTATCCAGAAGCTACAGCTGGTGCAAAATGCAGCCAGCATTTGCTGAGGGAGCTGCATTGCATGCCAGTTTGCTTCCAGGTCCAATTCAAGATGTTGGTCATCACCTTTAAAGCCCTACATGGCATGGGACCAAGCTACCCATCATGCCGACCTGTCCCACCTGGTCAGGCAGAGAAGGTATGTTACGGACCCCATCTACAAAAGAATGTCAACTGGTGGGGCCTAGGAGGAGAGCCTTCTCTGCCATTGCCCCCACCCTATGGAACACTCTTCCCCCAGAGGTGAGGTGGGCCCCCACTCTCCCGGCCTTCTGGAAAGGGGTGAAGACCTGACTCTGCCAACTCGCATGGGGCAAGAAGGGATAATACAGAATATAACAACCCTGGGGGTAGATGGCACCTTGAAGATGCTCACTTAGTCTAACAACTCATAGTTAACATCAGTTTCTTTGATGATATTTATTATTTATACAGGAATCTTGTTGTAATTTATTTTAATTAAAATTTATTCTATTTCAATTAATATTTATTCTTTTTACTGTAAACTGCCCAGAGTCACTCTGCAGTGAGATGGGCAGTGACAAATTTGAAAAATAAATAAATAAATAAATAAATAAATAAATTCTACCTAAACAGAGACTTTCCTGTGAACAAGAATGTTGAAACTGGGACGACAGCCTGCAGAGGCTCTGTGAGCATCTAATAGATACTTGTCTGCAAACATGTTCATCAAAACTAGAAAAAGGGCAAGAAGATTGTGGAAAAAAACTAATCCCAGGGATGTAGGCTAGCCTAGAAAATCAAAAAAAAAAACAGGAGGTTTTTTGCAAGGACAAACTACTTCCCTACTGTACCAATAGAGGTGAATACTCCCTTACTGTTTCCAAGAAAGCTACTTGATGAAGTCTAACTTGACTTAAAGGAGATTTTGTTTCAAATCAAATTAAGTTACTTTCACCTTGAGAATGAGATTGCTTGAGCATCCTCCATAAACATATTTACTGATAGCATGTTCAGTCTAAATTTATGAACATCAACTTGAGATTCTACCATAAGATACTACACTGAAGGTCATCGTTGTGCCCTTTAAATTTTAATGTGTTTATAGCTTTGCAAGAAGGTTATCAAAGTAAGCGCCTCGTTGGCTGTACATTATTAATAATCCTTGAAGAGGTAAATTACAATGGAACAAATGATCTGACAAAATTCTTTATATTTACAAAATAAAGAATAAAGAACTCAAGATATTCTCTCAAAGTTGAAGAGTGTGCTTCAAGCATTTTAAATAGCAAGGGCACCCCTCACTATTAGTCCCATTATTTTGCTATTCAAACACTGGAGCAGCAGGACAGAAGTTGTCTGCAAGCAGCCTGGCATTAATCGAAATGCTTAGTTCTGAAATAATATATTGTTTATGCTGTTGTTTTGCCGCTGGCTGACTGCTGGCTATTGCCCAGGGAAGCTGATACAGTATTTTATCACTGGAAGAGAATGACAGGTGAGTCTCCAGATACCTGGGAATCTCTCTTCAAGGTTTGAAATGCGATAGTCCTCACTGCCTGGGGAAAGTGACAGACCTCTAGCTGAATCCAGAAAGACAGCAACGTGTATTGTGCAATTTGGGTTGATGGGGAGGGGAAAGAAGAAGACTGTTACTGTTTAGAGTGATCCAGAACTGGGGATGTAGCATAAGTTATGATGCATCCAGGTTTACTGAATATTTAGTGTATGATATACTCTGAACAGAGGAACCATATCCTCTTGAATTAAGAGATAGCCTATATCTTATGCTTTAGTGTTAATACTGATGTTAAACTTGTTTGCTTCCTCTCACCACTGGAAAAAGCACTTGGCCTCTGCCAGTAAGCCAGTTTCCATTTTTTATGCATAGACAATTCCAAATTAATATTTTTTTTTTCCTTCTGGAACCATCAAACTGGGAAACTAAAGAAGATTTCACTCTGAAATTTTTCCAAAGCCCAAGATACTGCCCAAACAGGTAATATATGCGTTAATAAATTGCGTTAATTTATTATGCGTTAATAAATTCCACTGGCATCCTAAGTTAATTTCATACCTTCCTGGTCATTTTTGCCTCTCCATACATTTCCAAAAAAGGAATTTCTCAATATACCTTCACAATGTGCTATGACTAGGTACCTGTTAAGCATTTTTTATATTGCAAAGATGATATGAATTTGGGACTGGGTAAGTGAACATGCTGCTTTATTTTTTTCTAGAGCAGAGCAAGAAGGCCATGTAGGGCTACCCTATCTGGGCTGCAAAAGCTAAAGCTTGGCAACTACTAGATGGCAGCAGAGAGATACAGAAAATCATGTTTTTGTATTTGCTGCCACCTAGTCGTCATCTGAATTTTTACAGCCCAGGCAAGGGAGCCCTAAGGGTGAGAGCTGGCTGGCAATAGGGGCTGGCAAGTCCAATTTCCTGCAGATGTTTCAGACTTCAAACCTCATCAGCTTTAACAAACACAAACAATATCAAAGGATATTGTAGGATTTGTTGCCGAAATATCAGGAGGCAAGCAGGTTGAAGACTATATTTGGAGGAGAATTAGCTGTAGGTGTAAGCTGTAAGCGAAGAAGGAAAACAGCAGCAAGGAAAGTTTGCTTCCAAGCTGAAGTTAGAAAGACACCATAACCCTAATAGATTTGCTCTGGCACTTCTCATCAGTTTTATGTACTTTCCTCTTCAGAACTGTGCAAGTGTTTGCATTTTTGATGTAGTATCACTGCATAAGAGGTATGAGTAAGTGACTTTCATGCAATAACAGTTGCTCTGTCCTCTTCAGCAAACATTGTCCTCTGAAAACTCTTTCTTGCTTCTGAACCTGAGAGAAGTCACTTTTGCCTTCACTGATCTCCAAGCCTCACCTACGTGGAGTCCAACGTTCTCCTGAATAAAAAATTTATAATGCCCCAGAGAATCTTTAAACTATCTATAATTCCAACTACTTTTCATGTGTAAATAATGGGTTTGTTATAAAAAGCGCTTTCTGTGTACTGCAGATTTTTTGTTATAAAAATCACTTTTCATGTGTAAATAATGGGTTTGTTATAAAAATCACTTTCTGTATACTGCAGTTACTCAAATACATCTAACTGATGGGGGGGGGGGGGGATGAGAGTGTTAAATTGTGGCATGTGTTCACAGACTCTTACTAGTACAGTGCTTTTCTTCCAAACAAAGAGCAGAATCATCTCAAGGATAGCAGTGTTTTGACAATCAAAAACAGAAAAGAGAAGTCTTTGAAAACGTCATAATCTCTTCTTCATTATTAACTTATAAATAGACAATGTGATTAGAGCTAGCAGTGACTGATGAGGAAAGAGATCTTGGAGTAATGGTAAACAGTTCAATGGAGGTGTCAGCACAGTGTACATCTGCTACAAAAAGGCCAACTGCATGTTAGGGATAAGAAATGGCATTGAAAGTACAGATGCGAATATCATAATTCCCTTATATTAATCAAAGTGTGACTGACCACATCTGGAATATTGTATGCAATTCTGGTTGCCATACCTCAAAAAGGATATAGTGGAGCTAGAGAAGTTTCAGAGGAGGGCAACTAAGATGATCAAGAGGCTGGAGCAGCTTCCCTCTGAGGAAAGGTTGCAAC
The DNA here is from genome assembly GCA_030867105.1 of Liasis olivaceus. Lineage (NCBI taxonomy): Eukaryota > Metazoa > Chordata > Lepidosauria > Squamata > Pythonidae > Liasis > Liasis olivaceus. Next base: position 85,095,596 of record CM061350.1, read on the forward strand.
ATTTGGGGATTTTCAGTCTAGAAAGGAGGCAAATGAGAGGGGGCATCATTGAGGTGTATAAAACTATGCATGGTGTGGATGAAGTGGACAAGGAGAAGCTACAGTATTTCCCCTTCCCAGAATATTAGGACCAGAGATCACTCAATGAAATTAAATCCTGGAAGAATCAGGACAGACATAAGGAAAAAAAAAAAATTCCCTCTCACCCCTATGGGTGGTATGTGTCTTTCTCAATCTCGGGTCCTCTACTAGAGGCTTGGGAGTTTGAGGGTTCTGCGCAGTATCTTAGCTGTTCCTAGCACTGCACTCTTCTGCACAGAGAGCTCTGATGTTGTTCCTGGGATCTGTTGGAGCTCCTCTCCCAGCTTAGGAGTCACGGCCCCGAGTGCTCCTACCACCACTGGGACCACTTTGGCCTTTACTTTCCACATCCTCTCGATTTCCTCCTTCAGGCCCTGGTACTTCTCCAGCTTCTCATGCTCCTTCTTCCTGATGTTGCTGTCACTTGGCACTGCTACATCTATCACTACCACTGTCTTCTGGTCTTTGTCTACTACCACGATGTCTGGTTGATTAGCCAGTACCTGCCTGTCCGTCTGGATCTGGAAGTCCCACAGGATCTTAGCCCTGTTATTCTCCATGACCTTCTGTGGAATCTCCCATCTGGACTTGGGGGGGTCTAGCCCATACACTGTGCAGATGTTCCTGTACACAATGCCAGCTACCTGGTTGTGCCGTTCAGTGTATGCTGTTCCTGCCTGCATCTTACACCTGCCACTATGTGTTGAACTGTCTCTGAGGCCTCTCTGCACAGTCTGTGCCTTGGATCCTGTCTAGTGTGACCTCTGCTCCTATGGATCTGGTGCTTAGTGCCTGTTCTTGTGCTGCTATGATCAGTGCCTCAGTGCTGTCTTTTAGTCTGGCCCTTTCCAGCCACTGATAGGATTTCCCAATGTCAGCCACCTTAGCTATCTGTCGATGGTACATCCCGTGCAGGGGCTTGTCTTGCCATGGTATTTCCTCCGCTTGAACTTCCTCCCATGTCTGCTGCTGCCTGAGGCATTCTCTCAGCAGCTCATCTTTGGGTGCCATCTTACTGATGTACTCCTGGATACTCCGGGTTTCATCCAGGACAGTGGCTTTGACATTCATCAGACTCTGACCGCCCTCTTTGCGCCTGGTGTACAGTCTCTGGGTGTTGGACTTGGGGTGGAAACCTCCGTACATTGTGAGGAGCTTCCGGGTCTTCACTTCAGCAGCCTCCATGTCTTCCTTTGGCCAGCTCACTATACCGGCAGGGTATCTGATGACTGGCAGGGCATACATGTTGATGGCATGGATCTTGTTCTTCCCATTGAGCTGGCTCTTCAGGACCTGTCTTATCCTTTGGTGGTACTTGGATGTTGCTGTCTTTCTTGCCTCCTCCTCATGGTTCCCATGTGACTGTGGGACACCAAGGTATTTATAGCTGGTCTCTATGTCTGCTATGTGGCCCACTGGTAATTCCACTCCATCGGTCTTAACTACCTTCCCTCTCTTTACTATCATCCTGCCACACTTCTCCAGTCCGAATGACATCCCAATGTCCTCACTGTAGATCCATGTCAGGTGGATCAGTGAGTCGATGTCTCGTTCACTCTTAGTATACAGCTTGATGTCATCCATGTAGAGGAGGTGGCTGATGGTGATTCCACTCTTGAACTTGTACCCATATCCAGACCTTGTGATTATCTGGCTGAGGGGGTTTAAGCCTATGCATAACAGCAGTGGGGACAGTGCATCACCTTGGTATATGCTGCACTTGATGGCCACTTGTGCGAGCTGTCTTGAGTTCACTTCCAGTGTTGTCTTCCACAGTCCCATTGAGTTCTTGAGGAAGGTCCTTAGTGTCCTATTGACTTTGTATAGCGCCAGGCATTCACAGATCCATGTGTGCGGCATTGAGTCATAGGCTTTCCTGTAGTCAATCCAGGCTGTGCTCAGATTGGTCTGCCTAGACCTTGAATCTCGGGTGACTGCTCTATCTATGAGTAACTGGTGTTTTGAGCCTCTGGTGTTGTTCCCAATGCCCTTCTGAGCTGTGCTCATGTACTGGCCCATATGGTCTTGTAGCTTGGCAGCTATGATGCCTGATAGAACTTTCCATGTTGTGGGGAGGCAGGTTATTGGCCGGTAGTTGGATGGTGCTGTTCCTTTGTGAGGGTCTTTCATGATCAGCACTGTCCTTCTTTGTGTTAGCCAGTCTGGGTGGGAGCCTGCTGCTAGCAGTTGGTTCATCTGTGCTGCTAGGCGTTCATGCACTGCTGTTAGTTTCTCTAGCCAGTAGGTGTAGATCATGTCCGGGCCAGGTGCTGTCCAGCTTTTCATGTTCTTGACCCACTGTTGGATGTCTGCTACTGTGATGGTGACTGGTTCCTGTTCTGGGAGATTGCTGTGGTCTGCTTTCAGGTCCTGCAGCCATTTTGCACTGGTGTTATGTGTCTTCTCTTTCTCCCATATGTTCTTCCAGTACTGTTCAGTTTCCGCTGCTGGTGGCTCAGCTGATACTCTGTGGTTGCACTGCAGTTGGGAGTACACTTTGGATGGTTCTTTGGAGAACAGGGCATTTATCTTCTTGGCCTCTGCTTCTCTAGTGTATCTCCTTAGCCTGGCAGCCAGTGCTGTGAGCCTTTGTTTAGCAGTCTCTAGGGCTTCAGATGGAGTCAGGCCCATGTATTTTTTCATTAGCCGAGTCTTATCCTTAATCTCCACACGCTTCTGTAGCTCCACCAGCTGACTGACTTCTCTCCGAGTTGCCTTGATCTTAGCCTCCAATCTCATTTTCCAGGGTGGGTATGTACTGCTGTTCTTCTTGATCGTGTAGCCAAGCATTTCCAGGATTACAGCGGCTGTAGCATATACCAATTCACTGGTTTCAGTTATGGTGGTAGTAGGGATTGTCTGGAGGGCTCTGTTGGCATCTTCTAGCATACTATCTGATGGTACTTCTCCACTGAGCCTTGGTAATCGGACACAATGGTTGACTATAGCTAGTTTATCCTTGATCTTATGCCTCATATCAGCTGCTGTGCTCTGTAATGGAAGGGGTGGCAGTGACATTCCAGCTTCAGGTGTTGGCTGTACATCTGCTTGTTCTTCCAGGTCTGCTTGAGTCCGGGTTGTAATGTAGAGTTGGTCTATCTCGAGTTGTGAGAGCAGCTTCCTCTTCACTATGTTGAAGCCCTGGGTAACTAGTTGTTTCTCAGTTAGTGTGGATGTAGGCCTTCTGTCTATCCATAATTCCCTCATACGTTTCATATATCCCCTCTCATTAGGTCTGCTGTTGTAGTAGCATTCCATCAATTCCAAGTTTTCTTGTCTCATCCATGTATGGTTTGTTCCAGTAGCCCACTTAACATCAGATTGTCCTGGTTCCCCAACATCTGACGCGGACCTTGTTAATCCGGGCGACGTCCAAGCCGGCATGACTCTCTTAGTTCGTGTCACTCTCATATTTGAGGTAGGCAGGTGAAGCGTTAGGGGGTCTTTGCCCAAGGACCGCTACTGGTAAGGTAGGTGCCAGCCGGGATTTGAACCCCGGTCTCCTGCATCAAAGGTGGTGTTCTAACCATTACACTATCCAGCCGCTATATATATATACACACACATACACATACATACATACATACATATACATATACAGACACACACACACAACATGTAATTTAACTTTAGAATTTGGTACCACAAGATGTGGTACTAGCTACCAGCTTGGCTGGCTTCAAAAAAGGGTTGGACCAATTCATGGCAGTCATAGGGATCGATAGCTATTAGTCTTGATGGCAGTGCGACTGCTTCTGAAGGCCTAGTGGGCTTCCTTGTATAGTTGTTTGGCCACTGTGAAACAGACTGCTTTGACTAGATGGGCCAGGGGTCTGATCCAGCAGGGCACTGCTTATGTTCTTATGATGAAATACTATTTACAACATTTTGATTGACTTGATAGCACACAGCAGCCACTTGATGTATTTGGTGGCTAATCACATCCACAGAATCACGGGTGAAAACCAAGATCATTTCAAATGCCCCATAGCCATTTGCTGTTTTGAAGGAGAAGACACAGGAACATTTTTAATCCTAGCTAGAGAGTGTGTAACTAATACCAGCAGAACTGTAGTGTACCTCTGTCTCCCAGAAGAGTTACCCACTGAATACTGAGCAGGAAGAAGGACCTGGAGGCAACTAATTTGCAAAGCAGTAAAGTGCTCTTTGATCCTTGTCTTCCTACTGCTTTCACCTCTGCATGGAGAATTGATCGAAATTATTTTCTTGATGAGACTGGCAGTGTCCCTGCTGAACCAGACAAGATGGACAATCAAGGAAGTACAAAGAGATCAAGCCAAGGACAGTTCCTATCTAATAATACTTGCAGTTATATTCTGCTTTTTGAGCATGTCTCTGTAATTCTTGCAACTTCTTCAAAATTTATTAAAGCTGGGGATCAGAGGGTAGGATTCTGGACTCTGCAAAGTTTCAAAGGGGTACTTCATTTTGACAAAGCTTCAGTCAAATCACCCCATCAAAGCAGATTTGCAAATCTAAGCAGTGGCTCATTTCAAAGCAGCAAATCGAATCAGATTGCTGCAAAACCCCTCATAGATTCAATGACTTTTGGGCTGCTTATGGAGTTCTAATAGATAGTAGAGCTGAAAGCAGGAGGGGAGTGATCTGCCAAGTACACATGTGCTTCCCAAATGCTCCTAGTTTTATTTTTCTTCATTTTTACTTTGTTTTACTATCTTTATTTTACTTTATTTTCATACTTATAATAAAGTATATTTACTTTATTTTTCAACCCCTTCTGATTGAATACAACTGGATAGGCTGCATAGATTTCGTTTTTAATCCACTTGTGAATATTTTTAACCACAGTGCGAAGCAAGTAGGAGAATGGCTTCTGTCTCTGTATCAACTATCCATCTGCCATTGCCAGAGTGGCCTAATAGCAAAAAAAAAGACATCCAAACCAAGACAAGGAAGAATAAGAGAAAAACCAATAATATATCTAAGAAACATTGCAGGAAGAGCTCTGAGATTCAGAAAGGCCCTAAAAATCTTAAGCAATCCCCTATAGAAGATTATGTGCAGCTTTCTGATGCCTCCAGTGAGTTGCATTCCTATACCTCTCAGAATAAATATGTAGTGCTTGACTGAGAGAGCAAAGAGCTAATATCTATCAAGGAGAGATCTGAACCTCCCTGCCCTGACTATGTTAGTGGCTAAAACCTGTTTACTGACTGCACATACAGTACTCCCTGTTTATGACCTGAATAGATAAAATAGCAGGTTGCAGCTTTGCTTCTGTACATGGAGCATGTTGCAAAGCTTGAAGAATGTGATGGGCTCTTGGAGATTGACATGAATGACTGGCCAGTGAGGCTGGTCACCTAATTAAACTCTCTGCCTATCAAAGCTCTACTGGCATGGTAAGACTAATCTTGCGTTGGGCTTCATTAACTGTCCTAGCTTCTTTAACATGGACAGTCACTTTGCTTTGCTCTAATGGGATATTACAAATCTCTGCTAGTCCTGCCAACACAACGGGGTGTTCACCTCAGCTCTCAGCAGTCTCAAGACATGACCCGTCAGTCTAGATGCACTCTGGGGCCAAAACGGACTTTTACCACCTACATGATTGGGACAAGTTTAAAGAATGAATATGGGGGTAAGTAAGGTTACAAATACTACTCTTCTTTCTGTGACCTGCCTATCTCTGCTGTGTTCTGTTACATGACCATCTTTCTGTTGCAGAAGTGTTTTGCAGAGCTAGCTAGTTTCCCAGCTAGCAAACCACAGATTTGACACAAGTGAGTGCTGCTCATAAGAGTCTTGGCATCTCATCAGAGCCAGTGATAAGGGAGGCTTCCAAAGACAAGACAAGTTTGTCAAGCAGCTGTGCCAACTGAGGGATTGGAAGCAGGAAAACTATTCCACCCCATGAGGACAAGTCATGCCAAGCTGGCACCACAGACAAGCAAGAGGGAAGTCAATGTTTCTTTTTAAAGCCCTCTTTGATTTGATTTCATTTTAGATAGGATATTTTCTGTGTTGGTCAGCACAACTCTATACTGTAGGTTATTTGCATGGAGTTGCTGTCCTTTCCTCATCCTGGAAGTACAGGGAAATATTTCAAAATATTCGTGCGGGGAAATCCTTCGAGACATCTGGCCGAAACTTGGCAGGGACAAGGTCAATGTTCTCTCAAGGATCTCCCATCCTGCTATCTGCATCCCGTTCTGCCAAAAAAGAAGGGGTGGGGGGGAAGGAAGCTGGTGCTGATATTTTTATGTTCTCCATTATAGCTGATGGACAAATCTTTCCCTTTTTAATCAAAACCCAAATTGGCTCAGTTAAATCAAGCTGCCCTTGAATCTCAACTGCAAACTTCAATGGAATCACAGCCTCTTTTTATCACCAGTTTGAACTCAGAGCAAATTGCACAGGCCTATCAGAAACAGCAGCTTGCCAAGTGATTTCTCAACAAATGCCTGATCTGAACTGGGAACGATCTGGTTTCATTTTAGTGGCACCAACCCTTTAGAGGGCAAAAGTTTGCAGTTCAAAGCATGAAATAATCATAGCAGTTTGGTTGCTTAACAATCAAGCAGCCATTTTTCAACCCATTGCAACTTACATTTTTGTTTCAGTAATTCGATTGTCACATAGTATTTAGTTGAACCTGGATAGCTTCCAGCTGTTTCAGCTGAGCTATTGACCAGCAGGTTGAGGTACATCCTAGAAGGCTTGGAAGTGTTAGGAGTCACTGGGAAGTCACTAATTCAGGGGAAAGTGAATTGAGCTATTTAATGCAATAATCTATTCCATGTTTGACTTTCCAGCATTGCAATTTAATAACCCCTCTGTTTGTTTGGATGTAATATTAAAGGGCTGATGTTAGTGAAGATATCTGCTTGAGAATCCTGGTGAGCTGAGAGTTGGAGTTCCAGCTGTGGAAAGATGAGGATGGCACAAATGTTCTTACTTCCCTTTGAGATTTGTAGCTTGAATATAATTAGGACATACGGCACAACAGATTGCTGGAAAAGGAATGTAGTGGAGCTGGACATGGACATAATTCAGTAGACTTTCAATATCACAATCAACATTTTCACTGTTCAAAGAACAAAAACCATTTAATATCTGAAAGATTCCAGTAAGGAAAATGTTTCTTTTTTACATGCCAACATTCAGATGGGGAAAGTTAGGATTCCTATAAAAGAATTAGATCTACCCATCTTTTCCCATTAGTCTTTCTTTCTAATACTGTTCATCTGAGATAATTAGGGGAGACCAATAAAGGAAATTTTCACACTGCTGATTGGCCACTGTAGGTCATGTGATACTCTTTACCAAAGTGTTTTATTTCTTAACTTGAGAAACAAGGAGAGCTGCTTTCTTGCCATCACTGGCTGCCAGAATTGTTCCTTGTCTTTCCATTATCATATATCACCAAAGTATCTCCATACTCATGTGCTTATCTTTATGGCTCAAAGGTATTTCATTGTCTCAAACTTTGTGTGTGTGTGTGGGGGGGGGGGGTCTTCCTGGACTTATATCACCAACCACCCTGATTATCATCTTTTTTGGAAAACCACCAGCCCGGTTATTTTGAGAGCACAGATTGCTTAACTCTTGTCAGAATGACTGGGTGGCAAAGGAAAGAGCTAGCATTTTTGCCCTTAGCTAATTTTCTCATGGTTATTTATTTATGGATTTAGATCAGGGATAAGCAACCTGTGAGCTAGATGTGGCCTTTGGCCTAATTTTATGTGGTCTTGGTCAAATTTCAAAAAACTTTTGTTGGTCAGGTCAGAGTCCTTGCAAACGCTGTTCCTCCACCAGTGGCAGACTGTTGCGCAATGCAGAAGAGAAAACTAAACCGGAAACAAGCAAATGAGCAAGCAAGAGCTGGCCACACCCACTGCTTCACTTCCCTCCACCCACCAATGTGGCCTTCAAGATTACCCTTGGAGGAATGTAGCTCTTGACAACATAGAGATGACCCATCCTTAGATTATGATGCTTGCACTGGAGATGGGCAGGGGGAGGCTTGGGAATTGAACCTTGTATGCTATAAACTATAATCTGCAGTGTTTATACCCCAGCTATTGGGGAGGGAGAGAATGTGTGTGTACACATTTGTATGTCTCCTCCCCCCTCCAGCACTTCTGCAAAACAGACACTTCAGCGTGGTTGTCACCAATCCACCAGCTTGTCCTAGCAGTGAGGGATCACAGGGTTTGATAGATGAGTTGGCAAAGCAGCAAGGAGTGCACTTTTGATCTTGGCCTGGCTTAAAGGTGGGTGGCCATGCAGCAGAAAGAGCCTAGTCTAATTGCTTGACTCTGAGTTCGCAGCCAAGCTCAGCCTGACGCTGCTGGTGCTTTGAGTGCTGAAGTTAACAATCCAGGGAAGACAACTGTTATCACCAGCAGCTCAACCTCTTGGCAGCAATACACATTTGATGAAGGAAAGAAGCTGTGATTCAGTCTGGGAAAACAAAGCTTTAATCTGTGGTGCAACATTATAATTCTTCCTTAAAGACAGCTGGAATATGTGTCAGAACTCCTCCTTGCATGGAGTTTTGGTATTTTAAATAGTTCATGCTGGGATTAAGCAATATTTTGGGGGTAACAACACTCTTCCAATTTTGAAAATAGTTATGGGTGCTTTCACAAAATGGCTACAGTGGTTATTTGTTTTTGATGCCTCTTGTAACTTCCTAGGATGCGTTTACCATCCTAGCATACTTTTGATTTGGGGGAGGCAACATGCATATTTCCAAATATATCACTGGGTGTAGCCTCTCATCCTTTTTATTGTCTAATAATGCCACAAAGCCTATAGGGATCTGGAGGCATTCTTGTGAATAAAGGTAATGTTTGGGATTGAAGTAATCCTTTTAAAAAAGGAAGTCAGGTGGACCAAGAATTAAGTGGGCATCAAGGGCGTGTATGTGGACATGGTGGTGTTTGTGGACACTCTTGCTTTCTCTGGTTCATGCAGACAGACAATTCTGCCTGTCCTTCCTTGCTTCTTTAATATAAGATGTATCCTGAGGATTAACATATTCCCTTTTGCCCAGGCACAAAGCTGTAGGTCCATCCAAGATAAATTTTCATTTTCAAATTTGCATTTATCTGGCAACCTTTAGTCTAGCATAGTAGCTTACAACAGAAAATGCCCTCTCATTCCTGGTGCAGAATTAATTTCATGTTTTACAGTTGACCAAGCTCCTTTCTCTCTTCTCACCTCAGTGAAGGATAAGGAACCTATCTATCAACCTGTAAACTTCCTGTGTTCTCTCTTCAAATTGTGACTTTTTTTCCCCCTCATTTGAAGCTTTACGAATATGAAATGCTTGAAGCTTTACTGTAGTTAAGAATCTGGACTCTTGGGGCTGCAATGATAGTAAATGATGACTGGGTAGTATGCTGAGGGGTACAATCAAAGGCCCAGAACTATACAGAGGCCCTGAAAAGCTTCATTGTTGTTCCCAGAGATCTCCAACAATTCTTACCAAATCATAATTTTTAAGGAGAGAATTACTAATTTAAGGGTAAGCATTCTTAACTAGGTTTATTATTATTTACATGTAAATGGAACTAAATTTAGTTTTTGTCCTGAAATCTTCCCATCCTCTTTGGTAGTGTAGAGTGTAGACCCTGACATCCTACTCAAAGACTGAATAGACTAGAAAAAGTCCCTGGCTTAGAGAAAGATGGTATAGTTTCAAACCACACCTCTGACAATGATCTAAGTCAGTGTTTTTCAAACTTGGCAACTTTAAGATGTGTGGACTTTAACTCCCAGAATTCCCCAGCCAGCCAGCCATGCTATCACTAACACAATACGTAGCTAAAACACGTAAAACACAGCAACAATGAGTACAGATGTTATTAATTTTTCAGCTAGGATCCACTTTATTAATTTTATTTTTCTTGTTTATGCTTTTTGGTATTACTGATCTTAATAAAATTAATAAAATTTTATTAATAAAAATAAAATTAATAATTTATAACATTACTGATATTAATAAAATTTAATTTGACTACTTTTAAAGTAATGGTCTGGTGTATCCTTAACAAATAGCTTGCTTTTCCCTAAGTGACAGGCTCTTTAAATATGTCCTATTTTACTGCATTCTCTGCAGGTTTCATCTTTAAATCTGCATTAAGTTGGAGTGTGTGAGCCTTTGCCACAACAATAGTGTAATTCATTTTGACCTGTTACCCTCTGTATACTATTGCAAGCTTATTCCCGTTTCCTTTAACTCCTGGCTGCAGCTCAAAATATCTTTAACAGCAGTTTCCATGGAGAAAGCAACTTCAAATGTTGTCTTAAAAGTTAAATTTGCCTTTAATGAGTCTTTTTTAATACTTCTTTCTGACTTCTGTAGAATAGCTAGTCTCTCAATGCATTAATTAGCCCTTTCCTAAAATTGCAATATTCAAATATCGTTTTAAGTTAAGCTACATATGCTGCGATAGACTCTCCTCCTTTTTGCTTGCACTTATGAAACCTGAAATGCTCTGCAATCAGTCATGGTTTGGGTGGCAAGTATTCTTGCATTATTTTCCCCAGTTCTGTAAAGCTGAATTGTATAGGTTTGTATGGAGCAGCTAAGCTTCTTGATAAGCTGTATGCTTTGCCTGCCATAACAATCAGTAAAACAGGCACCTTTTTTTTTTCAGAATGATCTTATTTGCCTCCCCCCCATAAAAAATAAAAATAAAAATCTTCAAGTCTTTCTGTGTATAATATCCAGTCATGTGTGGCATATTAAACACATTCATCTTCCCAATAAAACTAGTCGTCCAGCTGTGCTCTTTTTCCCTTGTCTTTACTTGCCGCAACTAGTTCGGTGTTACAGTTCCTCTGTTTGTCTGTTTTTATTCCTACCCAACCCCAGTTTGGGTAGGAGAGAAGCTTTTTTTTTAATGACCAGACTTCATCTCCAATATTGTGTTTTTTCTACTGATCAAACAAAAGATGCTAAAGGCAGCTTTCTGCTCCCCCGCCCCCCACTGCCCTCAAGTCAGTCTTAACTCCTGGTGACTATCTGGACATGTCCCTGCATTTTCCTGGCAAGATTTTGGAAGTGGTTTGCCCTTGCCTCCTTCCTAAGGCTCAGAGAGAATGGCCCAAGGTCCCCCAGCTGACTTTGTACATAAGGCAGGACTAGAACTCATGGTCCCCCAGTTTCTAGCGTGTATAATATAAAAATAGTTTTGTATTTTTGTATAAGTAGTATTGTGTATTTAACTCGAATCATTTGTATTTAACTCGAATTTTGCTACAATAGGCTCTCTTCTTAACTATGGGTCATCTGTAACCCAGGGACTTCCTGTAACTCATTGTCCTACTTGAATGGGAAATTGTCTGGGAGGGTATTGTGGACTGGAAGGTGGTGAAGTGGGAAAACAAGAGAAAAAAGCACAATAAATAAATAGAACTACTATGATATTTGGCAGATCGGATCTGTTCTATAAATGGCTAACTCCTTGCCTTTTCCTATTTTCCATTTCTGTCTTTGCATGTTTTATTGTAATAATTCCTTGCTTATTAAAAAAAAAAAAAACAGGTTGTTCTATGGAACTGAACCAAAAAAGAAGAGGACGTTCACTATGCTCTGATGCAAGGCAGCAAACCCATATTGGCCGAGCCTCTCAGAAGTATTCAGAACATCAATTTTGTACGGCTTTGCTTTGAATTTTGAACACGGGGAAGAGAAAGAAAAGGCACGGAGGCGAGCTTAGTGGCATTTGCCTTTGATAGAGAGCTTGCTTTGCAGAACAACAGGTCTGTTATGATGCACCAATGAAAGGCTGACGAAATGAAAGGAAGGCCACTTCAGGCCTTTGGCCTCCAGTCACTTGAAAGCCCAAAGGGGCAACTCAGGGTGATTGGAGATGACTCACTCTTGCAAACTGCTGGAGGCATAAACGAAAAGAATACTAAGTTCTGCTGTCTCGTATGATACCAGCTAATGGGTTTGCTTCTACTCGCAGCAGGGGTTTTCACACACAATTCAGAGAAGGAGATACTTGTGAACTGAGCGTCTGTTCTTTTTTAAACAAACAGGCTCTAGGTTTTCTGCAAGCTGTTTTCTGCCCATTCACGGCTTTCACCCTGCCCCAAAAGCCCCTATTGGATTTTTTAAAAAATAACACATTAGTATAATTATTAATGAAAGTTCTGCAAAACAAACCCTGCCTGAAGCCACAAGAATTTGGTTAAGACCTTCAATGAGCTAAGAAAGTCCTAACTCACAACGTTGTAAGCTCCGTCACTTTGGGAGGAAGAGGAACAGCCATGTTGGTAACGGCTGTACCCCTGGCAAACACCCAACTCCCAACTGGATATGGTACCTCTGTTACCAGGTGGGTGTTAAAACCTGGCTGTTCCACATTTTAAACGAAAAGGGGGGCATTTGATGTTTCCATTTCATTTCATTCTAAAGGCTTTACACTGCTGCCAAGTTTGTTATTTTATGTTTCACCACTCGAGAAATATTTTGCCTGCAACTAATAAAATCCCCACGTGCAAATACGCAAAAGCACCAGGACTGCCATCCACCTAACCATTAGTTTAATTGTACATTGCAAATGGAGGCAAGTCTTCTCTAGATAACTCAGAGGACTGATCCCGGTAACTGAAGTAGGCTCAGTGTAGCCACAGCAACATAGGAAATTGGAAGTTAACTGAGTAAGATGGAAGCCATGAAGATGGGAGGTTCATTGGGGTAGGGATGCAGTTAATACTGAAATAAAGAGGCTTTAATCTGGCACTGGTATTTAGCCCTCCGTGTGTGTGTGTGTGTGTGTGTGTGTGTGTTGCCAGAAGTAACATTTCCAACTGGGCTGCAATATAGGCAGAGAGGGGAATATCCATTCCTGATTGCTGGCCCAGGAGATACTTAGATTGTTGCATTCAGCTAATCTGGATTGCGGGAATTGTCAAACATAATTGTCATGGCAGTGCCCCACTTGTCATGGCAGCAGAAAGACTGGGCCATGCCGTATTCTAAATCCAACAGAAAGCACAAATTAGAGATATCCATGGCAGGTTGGGTGGATCAAAAATGTCAAAATGTTGTCTTCAGTTGTTGCGTGTTTTACATACCCATAAAAAAAGGGGGGGGGCTCTGATTGCATGGGTGTGGATGTCATTTTGACATTTTGGAACCCTGTCCGCCCTACACACAAATGCCTTTGACACAAAGAAACTTTTTCCTTGATGCTCTCCCGCCAGACTGCTCCACCAATGTTTTGGGCAGGCAGCTTATAAAGAAGCTTGTTGAAAGACTATTGCCTTTCATGAAGAGTTCTATTGAAACATGTCAAAATGTGGATTTCTTTTCCACCTGTCCCTCATTAGGTTTGCCTGTTTGGTTTCATGCTCCTGGCATGCCATGGAATAAGCTCCTTGGGGGCAGAATTATTACTCTTAGCCTCTCAGTAATGCAAAAGAACGTTTGTGCTTTGGCAAAACAATGCTACTCCCTATTCCTGCTCCTGACACCCCAAGCACCCTTGAGCCCATGTATTACATATATATTTTAACAGGCAGGCCAAGGACATGCAAAGTTGATGCTGCCAATTCTGAACTGAAAAAAATTCAGCAAAGACACTCAGCTTTGCCCTGGACATCTAGCAACAAGAGAAGGTGGAAATGAAAGAGTTCATTTACTGACATTTTTCTTGAATTTCTTCCTATGCACAGTATGGTCTTGGGCATGTGGTCAAAAAGATCTTGGCTGTACACCAGAATAAGTTAATAAAATATTGTAGAATTATAATTATCTGTTGGGAATTTATTTGCAAAGCTTCTGTGCTCTTACAGAATTAATCTGGTCTTCTAACAGTTAACGCAGGATGGAATGGCTTATCCAAGCCCCATGGGATTGCTGGCTGTTTTCCTTCCACTGGCAACCAACACTCACACCTTAGTCACAGATTATGATAGAAGCTTTTTAAACTTCAGAAATGGCTTGTTTTTGCAAAGAAGCTTTGGCGGTAGATGCCAGGGGAAGTAAGTACTGTCCACTAGGTGGTGGAACGGATTGCCTTGGGAGGTGGCGAACTGACTTTTGTTGGAAGTGGATGACTGTAGTAATGGATTCCTGCACTGGGCAGAGGAGTGAACTAGGTGATATCCAAGGTTCCTTTGAACCTTTATATTCTCTGAGTTTATGTGAGGTCATAGAATCATAGAATCATAGAATTTTGGAGTTGGAAGGGACCACATGGATCATCTAGTCCAACCCCCTGCAATATGCAGGAAACCAATTAAACCATCCCCGAGAGGTGACTGTCCAGCCTCTTCTTAAAAACCTCCAGAGATGGAGAACCCACAACCTCCGTAGGTAGACTGTTCCACTGTTGTACAGATCTAACCGTCAGGAAGTTTTTCCTTATATTTAAGTGAAATCTAGGTAGCTGCAGTTTGTACCCATTATTTCTGGTCCTACTTTCTGTGGCCATGGAAAAAAGTTCCTGACCATCTTCCCTATGGCACCCCTTTATGTACCTGAACACTGCTATCATGTCTCCCCTCAGTCTTCTTTTCTCCAGACTGAACAGCCCCAGTTCCTTCAGCCTGTCCTCATAGGACATGTCCTGAAGTCCCTGTATCATCTTTGTTGCCCTCCTCTGAACCTGTTCTAACCTGTCAATATCCTTCTGGAAATGTGGTGCTCCGGGTCTGCTTCCAGCTGTAATGGAGATGTTTGTGAACACAGACATTTTTAGGAAATGGGGTTGCCTGCACTATGGATGCAGTTATTCCTAACTATCCTTCTTTTTTTACTTGAAATACTTATACAAATTCTCCATTTGCAACACAATCCTCTTGGTAATTTGCAGTGCTCTGATGAATCCAATGGGTTCCCACAGACCAACCTAGCAGCAGGTAAGGAAAACGGATGGGAGATTCTGCCTCTGAATTTCTCCTGCAGGGTTGGATCCCCTTCTCCATACTTGGAAGGGGAAATGCAAGCAAGGAAGCCAGACTCATGTCCTTAGCAATGAAGCCTTATTTCTAATAGTTGTTGTTAGCTGGATATTTGAAAGTACTCAATTCAATTTCTTACTATAGCTTATTTTCCTTTTGTTTGAAGCTTGTGTTTAGGAAATTGCACAGACAGAGACTCCCAGTATGTACCAGAGAGTCAAAAAATATACTACAGTGTAGTCCAGTTATAGAAATTGTGGAGAGAGTAACTGGAAAAGACAAGTGAAATGTCACCTGAATGGCCTCCTAGGCAGCACCATAAACTTTCTTCCAAAGCAAGAAAGGCATCCTTCCACTCAGCTCGAAGAACACAGATGCTGCATCCCCTGAGACGTCTGCAAGGCTGCTGGCGCAAACTCAGCAGAGGGGAAAGAGGCTCACTTTTGTTTCCCTTCCACTGTCTCAATAGGAGAGAAATCCTCTACATCACTTCCAGAGCTGGCATTCTGGAATTGGGGCAGAGAGTTCACAGGATTCGTGGCCCTTCCTCTCGCATGTGTCCTCTTGGTCTCCTCTGGTATCAGGATGGAGCATTTTCCAGGGATGAACTTCCCCTCCCGGGCATGCCGTTTTATCTCTGATTTTAGAGAGGTAAAAGTGAAAAATCCAACGGGCCCTTGATTGTAGCTTGTATAAGCAGAAAAATTGTTTTCTCTCCAGTGCCAATGGGTTTTGCAGTCTGCCCTAGTTCTTCTGCCATCTGAACACAATGCTATTAACCATCTATGGTACATAACCTGCCTGGAATTATCCTGTGCAGCTCTGTAACCCTTTTAGATGTTATGCTAAAGCATAGGCCTCTGTTTTGAAGTATAATGTAGAAAGCACAATGAGAAAAGCTCTTGTGACATGCAACCCAATCCAGGACTGGTCTAGAGTGCTTGGAATCGCACTACTTGTTCAACTGTATCCCGGAAAAGGTTAAAAGTAAATGTATTTAGCAGCAGCATTACAACTGCTTCTTTCAAGTCAGCTGGAAATCAACTCTTTAGAGAAAGACAGCACTCATCTCTAAGACACAAACAATTTCCTTTTGTTACTTGTTACTAATCATGAAGGACGAGGGTCTAATAAAAAGTGATCAGGCACATTGCTCTCACTATTGAAATAGATCCTACAAAAATAAACTAGATGGTGCTCTCTGATAGGCTAGAATCCCAGGCTCCAGTATAGGAGAGTCCCAAAGAATCTTCATTGGCTATGTGTCTCAAAAGGCAGCATCTGATTGGTTTAGCTGCTGAAAGCTCTAAGATATGAAAATCTGGTGAAGAATTAGAAAAATTGAAATGGGGGAGGGGACACCAGTTTTTCTGTTTTTTTCTCAAGTTCTTTGTCTCTTCCTCTTTCTTCTTCTTCTTCTCCTCCTCCTCTTCCTGGAGAAAAATTAGAACAAGTTAAATATTTTGGATTATTAAATATTCTGAACAATGCAGTCATATGCACTAACCTTTTACTGCCCTCAAATGGCCTTTATAAACTATGAAGCAAGGAAACTTGCCTACCTGGGATTATTATAGTATAGCATTTTTGGCAGGTGGGGGGAGAAATAATATCTCTTTCTCCCTTCAGGAAGTCTTGCTATTTTCAGAGCAGTAACAATAAACTGCCCTGGGAGCCTGACCCTACAAGTGGCCTGCATCAGCTGGGCAGCCCTCTGGACATTCCGCTTCCCTGATCTGCAGAATTCATGGTATCCAAGAAGAAAGAGGGGCCCTCTAAACCCAAGCTGCCTGCCCTCCTGGATCTCTTCCCTGCATCGATGTTGCACCAAGAACACTATTGAACAATTCTTCCGTTTGTCCACTAAGTCATTAATTGGGTAGAGCAATTTTTAAAAAATTATTTGGAAGGCTTCATATTTTACTCTTCTAAGTAGCTACATGTTTATTTGATAAGCCCAGGCATATTGATCTAAAAATTAAATAATTCTTCAATAGGACATGTTTTCTTAAGTAGAAAAGTTTAGGAATATTGGATGAACACTGACCTTCTGGATTTTTTTTTAATTCTTGATATACTTGATTTTTTTGGTGAGTGTATACAAACTTTTATTATAGTTTCATGTAAAGAGTTTATAGTGAACATCTATAATAATTTCCTGCATTGCTGTGCATCTTTATAAAGAAATTATGATAATGGGCAATATTTATAAAGTCTCATGCAGCTCCTAGGGCTTACAGATCTCAGAGGTATAGCTATGATAAAAGCATTCATTTTCAGCAACAACCTAGTAACTTTACATTCCAGTTTTAATCATCAAAGCAAATTAATAATAATAATAATGAAAAAGGAATCTTTAATTCATTTACATACCTTTTGCTTAAGTTTCCTTCTGATATTCTTATCCTCTGTTTATGACACTATTCATTGCCTTGGTAACAAACTGAATGTGATTCCCCCTCTCCCCAAATATAGGGAGATTAGGGCTATAATTGGAGAATGAATGCAACAAAGAACAATAAACATCTTTTGCTCTTTAAAGGAGACCATTGTCAATATAGCCCAAATCAGAAAATGTCAAGGTCACCTAATTGTGCTAATCTGTGCCAAGGTGAAATTCTTTTGGATACTTTGTTACAACCCATTAAAATATCACAACTGTAATACATATAAATAGTGAACAGATGTCATTTTTATGGTGCATCATTACATGAAATGCAGCAGAGGCTTAGAATTCCACAGTCTTGGAAGTGAATTACTAACCATGCAATCTTATGCAAGTTCTATATTTATTATAATTATTTACTGTCTTTCACAAGGGAATAAAGGAGGGAGGGGGGTTACTAAAAGAGGATGAAAAGTTTTAAAAAATACAAAAAGAAAACCAATGAAGTAAAACCATAAACAGATTGCAAGTGAAATGTCATATGATAAAACCAAAGATCTAGAAAAAATGTCAGAATTGCGATATGGATATTGCCAGACACATATCTAAAGTCAGGGATATGTCAGCAAATGCATCCTAACTAAGAAGGATAACTACTGTACTCTTCAATCATTGCTCAGTGGTGAAGTACAAAAAAAAAATAATAATAAAGTCAGCTGCAAAGATCTTAAAGGCCAAGTTGGTACATGTTAGGAGGGAAATAGCACCAAATCCTTGGGCTCTAAATCATTTAGGCCTTTTTCAGTCCACTTTATAAGACAGCAACTCAGCAGCAGCATTTTGTGTTAGGGAAAACCCTGGACCATGTTGTAGGTGAATTGATCATATCTCAATGTTCAAGCCCAATGTTTCTCAACCTTGGCAACTTTAAGATGTATGGACTTCAACTCCCAGAATTCCCCAGCCAGCTGGGGAATTCTGAGAGTTGACATCCACACATCTTAAAGTTGCCAAGGTTGAGTAACACTGGTCTAGACATTGAGAATGGCTCCTAAAGATTTGCATCACTATGATTAGGATATTCTAGTGTAGGACTACAGATGTAACTCAGAAGACAAACTCTTTTAACCCGGAGCTGAAAATAGGCATTGCTCATCTCAGAGATTATCTGGAGTCCAACGAGAAAGCAGAATCATGGTATACTATTAAGATTTATACTTTCTCCTTCAGCACAAGTTTAATACCATCCTGTCTGTATTTCCACTCCCTGGACATAGGAACTATCCACCAATTGCAGAACAAGAATGATGCATATTATATTCCTACCTCAGAAACAGCTAGCCGCCTCCCTTTAAATTAAAGAGAATTAGAAACAGGATCAAAGGCATTAAGGAAGACCAACCTTAAAGCACTCATAATAAGAGGGGAGCTGTATGGATTCAGTTTCCAAGTTTTTATAACCTAAACCAGTTCTTGCAATAAAGCTGCTAATGAGACTTGGTGATAATCCTTCTTTCTTGGTTACTGCTGGGGGAGAGGGGGGGAGGGGGGAGGGGGATTGTTTTTCCTTAACATATCTTTTAAGTGCACTGAAATTGCAAAGATACATATAAGCAGCAGCACCACCACCCCCCTTGTGGGTGTCTGTTACTGCACTGAGACAGTCAAAACTGACATGGTTCTATGCTACTGAAGTCTCCCTTGGTCAAGCTTAGCTCCAGAGACATTTCTTTTGGCTATACAGAAGTAGTCTGCCACTGCCTTCTTCTAGGATTTTTTTTCCCCCCCAAATCCTAGTCCAGGATTTTTTGGCAGTTTTCCATCTAAGCATTATTCTGGTCTGATTATGTACAGCTTTTTTTTAAAGATCAACTAAGGTTGGCTGCCACCTATAGTGACGTGATATGTTACCCCTGTATTAAGTCAGAACCAAAAGCCTTGTCCAGTTAATGTCACAAAGGTGGCTAGCGTAAAATTCTGACCTGTTTTTTAATCTGGGGCTTTTTTTTCTGTCATTAAATATAGTTTTAAAAAAAAAATCATCATCATCCATGTCCTTTCAGTTTGAACTGGCTAATCATAGCCAATAATCTTCAACAATTGCTGTCCCCAAGTTAAAAAAGCCTTTGCATGCTGCCTAAATAATAGCAAGCTGTGAAAAAATATTGCTGAAACACCAGAAACCACCTAAAAACCTGTGATCTGCCTTGTCTTTGCTCATTTAGACACGAGCTCTTTCCTAGAACTATGTTAAAGAGAACAGGCACACTTAGATATCATTTAGTTCTTGCATTCTTAATCTTCAAAACAGTTTCCATTCTCCCTCAGCTTTTCTGGGTATTTAGTATGCACCACATGCATACATATGCTAACATATTCATATATATCATCGCAATCCCCTTTCTCAAGATTTCTGAGAATCCCACAATGATTTTCTAACTGGTACATATGTGTGATATAAGAGGCTCATAATTACACTTGTCTAATTAGCACCAATCCTTTGTAATAATTACTCCTCAATATCTAAATCCACCTGGCCTAAAATGATGCTGATTCTTGCAGCCATTTTTGCAACTCTTTATCAGTGCTGATTAACATAACAAATGACTGACTTTTAGGCCTGCTACTAGTGAAAAGAAATGTTTCTCTCTGAAAGCAGATTGCATTTTGCTCAGTGCCAACTGTTCTGTATTACAGCTCTATCTGCACCTGCTCTTCTCTTCCTGCCTTAGAAGCTATACTTCTCTCAGGGTTAATGTGATGATTTCCCTCAGCAGGCCTCCCAGTGCACAGGATTGTCACAGCACTGCCCTCTAGCTTCTTTTCCATCCTCAGTAGAGTGCACTCAATGCCATGCGTGGCTTGATGTTGTGCCTTTGGTCACTTTGCACAACCCTGGGAATATTAAGTAGGCCTTACCTTCTTGCTGAGAGTAGCACCTCCTTGCAAGAAAGCTAATCTCCGAAAATGCTGGCTTACAGAGAGGCATTGTAAAGGTCACTGTGGGCGCTGTCCTCAGAACAAGCCTATAGTAATAGCCTCTGGCGGTCTTGGCACAGAGGGAGCCTTAGACACTGTCCCAGCAGCAGATGGTGATGTTTGCCTTAGCAAGCAGTGGGCCATTTATTTACAGCAATAATGCTGACACTTTTTGGCCATGGCAATCGTATTACTTGCCGTGTCAGTAGAGAGACATCTCTCCTTTCCAGAAAATTTCCATGATTGAATAACCTCCTTTCTGAACTTGAATCTCTCTGAAACATCTATTTCATCCTTAATCAATGAAGACATTCTCAACTCCTCATTGTACTTGGCCTAGATCTTCTGGGGTTTGGGGGAGCAAATGGCTGCCAATCTGGTGCATAGTCAGTCATGACTGGCTCTGGAAACAAGATGTCTCTTCTGATATACAAGCTAGACATTTAGTTTTTTTCAGAAAAAGAAAGATGCCTAAGAAATGCTTCCAAACTGAGGTAGCAGCTCCTATTTCCAACCATTTCTCAAAACCTGTTCCCCAAGAGGAATTTTTTAAACAGGTACTGGGAATGATTTGCTGAGTAAATAGGTATATTTGGCATTGTGACACCATGGTCCTGGTAGTCTCACAAAATGGCTTTAATTCACAAAACATCCATTTGCTAAAAGGCAAACTGGTTAAGTTGCTCCCTGCCACCCCTTTGACTGGTCTTTTCACCTAGCTTACTTTTGCTTTTTACTTAGTCAGGTGAAACCCTTCCAAACAAAATATTACACTGAACCCTCCATTTTTATTGTCAAATAATACTTTGGTGGGGCATAGAGGCTTTCTTATACATAAAGAGGTTGGTGCTTTGCTTTGCAGTATGCCCATTTCCCATTAATTAAATGAAGGCATCTAAAATCCCCAAACAAATAAATGCCAAGGGATTATCTGCAGGCAAATAGTGTCTACAAGCAACCTAGGCAGGAAATGTCATGTTTGGAATATGATATAATCAGTATGCAGGTTATAATCAGTATGCAACTGTACATTTCTACTTCAGACTAAATAGAAGATTCAGTGGAAGTCTTGATCTGATGCTTGGAGGTTGTGAAGGTCTGAATGGAGTGAAAAAGTTGAGACTCTACTCAGGATGGGGTGCCTGTTGATTCAAAAACCAGCAGTTTCTGGGACAATATTACCTTTAGCTATCAGTGGGGTTCTGTTCCCCAGAAAAAGTTAGTGCACAATCTGGCATTGCAGATGGGAGGGTCCTTGCCCAGCTTCAACTGACAGACCAGTTGCAGCTGTTCCTGAAAGAGGAGGCGCTGCCAATATTGATTCGTGCCCTCCTTGCCTCACATCAACTTCTATAATGTGCTCTACATGGGATTGCCCTTGAAGACCACCTGGAAGCTGCAGTGAGTACATAATGTTTTGGCCTGCATGCTAACTGGGGCAACATGATATTCCCACATAATAACTACTGGGGAGGGGCTGCACTGATTGCTGGTTTATTTTGGGGTGCAATTCATGGGTCTGGTTGTCACCTTTACAGTCCTGGGTGTCTTGGGGCCTGAATATCTCTGAGTCTGCTATGTCCAGATAGAATCTGCCTGTCCAAGGCACGTCTGCAGAGCGTACAGTTTAACAAGAGACATAGAGGCAAGCATTTTCTGCAGGAACTCCTGTCCTATGAAATATCCTTCTACCAGAAATAAGATCCATGCCCTTGAGCTTGATATTTAGAAACGTTGTAAAAACCTGGCTATTTCAAAGAGTGTTTGGGGAATGAGGTATGTGTGGAGGGTTGTCCCTGGAGTAATTTAGGGCACTAGGATTAAAATGGGCTATTCTATAATTCTATAATCTGGCATATGATGGCTGTGTTTTAAAACATCATTATTAAAAGCATCTTATTTATTATTACCTGCTAATACTTACACTGCATTATTATATATTTGCTGTGAACCATTTTGACCCTGAGTGATTAAAGCAACACAAAAGCATTTGAAATAAATAAACAAATAGATCTCGTCTAGCTGATTTCTCTCTATGAAGTATTGGGCATCACAAGTTATAAACAATTTTGACTCCTGATGACAGCAATTGTTAGACTGAAGAATAGATTGAGAAACTTGTAGGGAGCACTTGGCAACAAAGAAGATTCTTTCCAAGGTCATTGTTTGGTCATTCCTGTGATGAGTATCTCACAGTCATGAGTTGGCATTTGCTAGCAATATCTCTAACCAAACTTTCTCACATTGCAAGCTCTGAGATTGTAAAAGTCAGGGTTCTTTGCCAAGAGCAAATCTCACTTTGTAAATAGCATCTTAGGGAATGGTGTTTTTAAAAGGCCCTCTGCTCTAAAAGCAGCTGCAGATTCTGAGAGAAAGGGACGGCAGAGAAGGTGTTGGGGATGATTTGAAGATATGAGACATGCTAGCTTCAAGAGCAGGTTCATTTTCTACCTATTTTGTCATTGCTTAGAAAGTGACTTGGGGTCAAATGTAGAATCTGGGATTCTGAATATTAATGAAACCACCAAACATGTAATTCCTAAGGCATCAAGAAAACATGACTTCAGAGTGTGGAGTGTTGCTAAAATTTAAACATGACTTTAAACAATAACAGTTGGACAAAGACAGGAAGCAAAATGATTGTTCAGTCCTGGGAAAATAAAAAGCGTGAGAGAGACTCACAACAGCCCAACCTTGACCTTCTCCTTAAAAAGGGGGCAGTGAAGGTTTTGGGTAGGCCTTCGAGATTCTTCTAATATACCTGCAGTGACCATACATCCTTTATTATAAAGGACAGTCCTTTATTTCAGAAACCTGTCCTTTAGATTTATTTAATTATTTATTTTCTTGATTTTGCCCTTGAATTTTGTCCCTTTTTCAGGTTTGTCCTTTATTTTTTCCAAGAAAATATAATCACTGTAAATATACCCTACAGCAATAAAGTAGCAATCCTGGAATTCCAGTGTACTTGTTTCTTCACCTGGCCTACCTCAAAGGGCTGGCATTAGATGCAATAAGGAATAAGGTTAGCCATACAAAGAAACAGCGAAGAAATACATCCTCTCGCATCATCTCTGTGTACTCCACTACATAGACACTAACATGTTTATCTGTCCTCAGCCATTGTTATCTTTTTACCATGCTATATTGCTAAAATCAGTTAAAAGAGGTATTTCAACAGAGACAAAATATCTTTGGATAAGGTACTTCAGCCTCTCTGCCTATCACTCTTTTTTTAATAATAGCTTTATTAATTTTTTTAAAAAAATAAAAACTAACCAAAATTAATATTAAGAAAGAAAAAAAGAAAGAATTGGAAAAAGAGGAAATAGTAAAAAGCAAAAGTGCAGAAAAGAAAAGAAAAACAACAACAGCAAAAAAGAATTGACTTCCGACCCACCACGCAACACATATAAGTAACAATATACATCAAATCTGCTTATCACTCTTGAGCTAGGTAGAGTTGCCATATATTGCTAGACATGGAATGAAATTAAGAAAGACATGTTAAGATAGGAAAAAATGTCATTGTTGGGAAGAATTTTTGTGATAAAAATGAATATTTTGCCTAGAATGATGCTTTTGTTTCAAACAATACGTATTCTGACAACTGACGTACCAATTAAGTAATGGCAGAAAGGTATATCTAAGTTTGTATGGAAAGGGGGGGAAAAAACCAAGAGTTAAATATAAAATACTCCAAGATGCAAAGGAACAAGGAGGTTAGGGATTGCCTCACTTGAAATGATATTTTGCAGCCTGCTGCTTGGTTTGGATGAAATAGTGGGTTTTGCTGACAAATAAAAGAATTTTAGAACTAGAAGAGCACAATCTGAGGTTTGGATGGCATGCTTTCTTATGCTACAATAAAGTTAAGTTAATGTAGATTTTAAGAATCATTATATTAGAAGTACCATATTGAGAATATGGAATAGATATAAACCCAGACTGTTCCCAAAAATATCTTTATGGGTCTCAGCACAAAAAACATTTTATAGAAAAGAAACAGCAGGTAAAGAGAAATGGTTAACTTATCAAGAGTTGTTAGAACGAGAGCATGGCGAATATAAGATGAAATCAAAAGATCAATTGGCTGCAGAGGGATTTAGTTTTCAATGATTTTCATATGCACAGTTAAGAGAAAGATTTAAGGTAGATAACAGGATATTTGGAACTGAGCAGCAGAAGACAGAATTTGAAGTTG
Source organism: Liasis olivaceus (assembly GCA_030867105.1). Taxonomy (NCBI): domain Eukaryota; kingdom Metazoa; phylum Chordata; class Lepidosauria; order Squamata; family Pythonidae; genus Liasis; species Liasis olivaceus. The sequence goes on from CM061350.1 coordinate 85,120,159, forward strand.
AGCTGTGTACAAAGGTTGAACATGTAATTGCTAAAATATATAAACTTCTATTGAAATTTGAAACGGAAGAAGAACAAGTGAAAGAGTATATGATAAAATGGGCTAAGACCTTTAGACATAACATATTGATGGAATGGTGGGAAAATATGTCGCTAAAAGGGCTGAAATTTACATTATATTATAACTTAAAAGAGATTTGTTATATGACTTAAGAAAAATGTCTAGAATGTATAAAGGTACTTCAAATTTATGTTGGAAATGTGGACAACACAAAGGGTCATTTTATCATGTCTGGTGGACTTGTAAAAAATCCAGAAAATGTTGGGTTCAAATTCACACAATGATACAAAGCATTTTTAAAATTAATATTCAACTGAAACCAGAACTTTTCTCACTTGGATTACTGGATAGACAATTAGAAAAGAGCCACAGAAGACTATTCTTATATATGATTACTGCTGCAAGACTATTATGTGCACAAAAATGGAAAGACTTTGAAATACCCACAATGGAGGAATGGTTGGTGAAGATGACAGAACTAGCAGAGATAGCAAAATTAACTTGATTAGAAAAAGATCAACTACTACATTTATTAGTGACTGGAAGCACCTTATGGACTTTTTGCTGAAAAAAGAAAAAAATGAACTTGTGATTCTTGGATTTGATAATTAGAAAGCATAGATTATGGAAAGAAGGAAACTACGATGTAACCTTAGAGAGAGAGGGTAAAACATAAATGCATTTTAACTGCTGTTAAGATTGGAAGCCTTTGTACTTTTTTCTTTCTTTCTTTCTTTTCTGCTTCTCCCTTTTTATTTTTTCTTCACTTACTTTTCACTTTTCTTTATTCTTCTTTTCAACTTAAAATTTGTACTGTTTTTATTTTGTTGAAAACCTCTTTAATATATATTTTTTTAAAGAAGAGTTGCTATATATTGTTCACCAACAGTGGGCATTTCCAATGCTTCCTTTTCATCTCTATCGCATTTTCTCAGTCCTTGAGCAATTAACCTGCAGTCAGATAATGGTCCTCTACAAGTGCCACTAAAATGTTCTATATCCATGGATTCTCCCATTATATCTGAGCAGGTAGATTTTTCTTTGATTTTTTTTCCCCCCTTGGTTTGAACTGGGTACATAACTTAGCAGTTCTTGGAAACTGATAGGAAAACTATGATTATGATTGCAGCCACAAATGAGACATTCCAGTTGCTTCATAAATGACACATTTGTCATCTGATACCTGTAACAGGTAAATATAACCTACCTATTATCTTTAAAAAAAACAACCCCCCTTTATATATCTGCAAGAAAGTAGATTAGTGCAAAAGGACTGTTGCTTTTGCTGCAGATGCTTTTTTTCCCACTATGTTACTGGAAACTCATATAAATCCACATCCATGTAAATACAACAGGGTCAGCTCACCAATCCATCTGCTAATCAGGGTTAGAGACCAAGCAGTGTAAATTTCATTGGCTGAACTTCACTGAGGGGCTTTCATCGGGCATATGGAGCTCAATTGTTCATTGCTAAGCGAGTCGTCTGAGAAATGTAATGAGGTCTCTAGTTTTGCTTTGAGGATCAAAGTAGTTTTAAAAATGCTTCAGTAATATTATATGAATGCATGCCAGTTATGATAAAGATGTCCTACCCTACCTATCTGAATACAGTACCTATAATTTACAAGCTGCTCTCAACAACAAAAAATAGTATGGATGATAGGCATAGCCAGATTGCCAAAAGCTTTTCTCACATCCATTTAATCCTTTTGGTCTCTCACTTCAGAGTTTACACACCAGATTGCATTTTGTACATGCCATCATTTTTAGTGCCATGTAAACCCTGTGAATGTTGGGAAAGAAGTCATATCCAGGCAGATCCTACTGCATCAGTTGTAAAACATTTTTGCCATGGATCTCAACTGATCCAAGGGAGAAAAAGAATTCTTAGAGAAGGGCAGGTGCTCTGCCATGAGCTACATTTGGCAGCTTTCTTGAAAAAATTAACAACAAAACAACAAAGGCTGTTATTTTATAGGTCTCTTCAGTCAACTAGCATATGTTATCCCATTTGAGACTCTTGGCCCAGCTCAGTCCTGTCAGAATATTTCATTTCTTGCTATAGGATATTGCAATAGGTATAAGAAAAATCATTTTTCTCATACGTTACCACCTGCTGGAGAAATCCTATGAGCCCCATTGGAGGAAAATCAGATAAGGAAAGGATGATTGACTTGACAAGATGTTGATTCTATTCAGAAGGGGCCCTTTTTCTCCAGGATCTACAGCAGCTAGGAACGCATTAAAAAGCAAATACAAAATGCTAGTATGAAGTGTGATTAGCCCAACAGCTAGAAACAGTACTAAGGTACCAACTCTCATTTGGCTCAACGCTAATCTCCCACAGCTAGTAAAAATCCATATTGCTAAATTCTAAAGTCCTAAGAGATATTTTAGTAATGATGAAGCCTCAGACAAAGACTGTACCCATGCACACTAAGCCTGGATTTTGTAATCGTGCTTTTAATAAAATAAAGTGGGCTAGTTTATACATAATACTAAATTATAATGACCAGGTTCACACATTATGCTAAGCCAAACACAAGCAAATCCCATTATGTTCTACATGAAATCAGTTACTGATTGGTTGAGCATCCTTATCTAGGGATGAGAAAAAAACTCATGGAATTTGTTTGGAGTGAAATGCCCCGAGTGCCACACAAATTCCATTTCAGCAAGGAAAATAGAGATACATAAGATACACTCCAAAATTCATTAAAAAATGGGTGGATATCCGGAAAGAATACAAACCAAAGAAGTATGACTTTGGAAAAGTTGTGTACTAAAAAAAAAAAGCATTTAGTGAAGACGTTGCATTTTAAAAAGTGTTCAATAAGTAAAGTTGAAACAAAACTAAATGTATTGGGAAAAGTTGCATAGGACAACAAATGCTGATTTTTTTTCTTTTAAAAAAATTGCTTGCAGAAAATTTGCTAAAGTAATAAGTGAATACCCTAATGCAGACCAGATGCTGACCAATTCGTAAATCTCCACCCTTATTGCAAAGAGACAGGACAAGTAGATGCAAAAATAAAGTATGTGGAAAATGTTACTCCAAACTCAGCTTGCATGCACAAATACCTCACAGGTTCTGAATTCTCAATTAAAAATACTAGCAAAAGTACCTTTGTTACAATTGCTACTTTTGCAATACCTGAATACCATTTTTTAAAAATTATTATTATTTGCAGACTATAAATTTTTGAAACATGATAAATTACTATTTTCATCCTATGTTAAAAACATTCCAATTTATTCATTTACCAAATGTATACCCTGACCCCATCCACTTCTTTGGGAGGCAATTATATATTTTATCTAAATATGAAAACAATATTGCTTTCCTAAACCTGAACAAAGTAGCATGATTAAACAAACATATGAAAGGATCAGCAGTCTTTTATTTACCAAACTACCCATTATTCTCCAGTATTTCTCTTCCTATACTTCTACTATATAATATTTTTGTTCTTCACAAAGCCAACACTTTCATCCATCTATTATGGTTCCAGGCCAGTGAAGGCCTACATATGGCAGCTTCAAACAGTCCTTTGGTGAATGAAAAGGTTCAACATCTTCAGAAATTTCACTTTAGACATCTCTATACTATTTTTGACAGTATGTTACTTTCTTTTATTTTACTGAATCATAATCCATAAACAGTTGACAATGTATTCTTGTTTTTTAAAAAAATCCTGGGATTATAATTCAAACATCCATTTTTATCTGCTTTTAAACCACATAACTGAACATGCATTTATTACATAAATAATACTATTGTAAAGTTCTCACCTATATTCTTGTTTTAACATGAACTTCAGACTATATATGGTTTTACTGCAGTAACTTTTCCAAGCAATAGATAACTCTGTTTTTCTTTGAAAAAACAGTGATTTTAATTTGTTTTTCTTCCAGCCCATATGAAATTACATAGGATTTCAATTCTGAGGGTAAAGAAGTCCTAAAAGCATGAATTTGGAAAAATAACATACTACCTACCAGATGCCTAACTATGATGAATTACCTATTTGGTAGCATTAATTGTCTTCAGTTCCTAGGCATGCATGTACTTTCCAAGAAAAATGGTTATCAGTTTTGAAGTATCAGATTCTTTATTTCTTATGAATAGTTATAATTAAAACATTATCTGGTACTTAAAAGTTTGCCTGAAAATACATTTTCTGCTCCCCACTCAGAAGGAAAATATTCTGTCTGGTTAGTATCTACAGCCTTGCCATCTATCGTCCATCATGTTTTCCACATGAAGAAGAGTGAGTTGATATTACAGCTTCAGAGGAGAAAGAACACAAAGCCTTCACAAGGCATAATTTATAGGCAACTATCCCAGTTCATGTTCTTTGAGACAAAAATGAAGGGAACAAAGCCCTGGATCTCTCATTGATAAAACATGAAACAAAGGTAACATAAGTCTTAAATCATCTACCAAATACTTGAACGGAAATGCAACAGTAACTACCTGGTGGACTACATCTAGAACAAACAGATGATTGAAACTGCAGACAGAGAATAATATGAAGAGCTTAATAAGCACCAACTTTAACAGCTGGGCTTTCATCTCATCTATACTTTGGTTTAGAACAAGATGGGCTGCATCTGGCTGATATGATAGAAGTCAACTATCTACTGATTTTGGAGCTTTGCCATTTTCCTTCCATGCTATATTTTATTATGTCAAAGTACACTCAGGAATTGGAGGCTATTAACACTACTATACAACCTAGGTGGAATGAAAGGAACGCTGTAACTCAATGGCCAAAATCTCATGACGCTTTGGAAATTTGCTCAGGTTTAATTGTAAACAGCTCCCAGGAGTGCCAGTCAGAATTGTATAACCTGCTGATTAGCAGATTTAAGTCAATTTTCATAAGAGAGATGAATAACTTTTCCCTTTACCCAAATAAGAAAAATAAACAATAGTTTGACCAAGATTGTCATCAGCTTAAAGAAAAATTTAGGGCTGCTTATTTAGTCTGTAAATGTTACCCCTCTAAGACCCCTTTGTCTAGCCTTAAATTACAATATAAATTAACTCTAAGGGAGAAGAAACAGAAAGCTATAAAAGATGCATGGCACCAACTTATCCTTTCTGTTAGACAAAAGAACACTTCCCTCTTTTGGCAACTCGCTGCCCAGAGGTTCAGCAGACTACTGGAGAATCCAGTTAATCAGACCCCATTCATATCTGGGAGGCACATTATAAGGCCCTATATATTGATCCCAACCATAATAGTGAATAAGTATGCTTTGACGTCAACACTTTGGACAGTTGGTTCCCTAGCAAAAGTGGCCAACTAATAGTATCACTTAAGGCTGGGAAGGCCCTGAGTAACAACCTCATCTTACCCAAAGTGATTAAATGTAATAGTAATTGGTGAGTCCCCCTGTTGACATCCTTATTTATATCTATTGACCAGACAGATTATATTCCCAAGGATTGGGGGATTGCAATAATTGTCTCTATTTATAAAGAAGACCCAGCAAATTATAGACCTAATAGCCTATTAAGCGTTTAAGTAAATTATATGCAAAGTATCTAAACAAGAAGTTTCAGACATTGATGGAATCAGAAGGAACAAAAGGGAATGAACAAGCAGGATTCAGAGAGGCTAGTCAACTATACACCATATATTAGTATTATGCTACCTTATTCACAAATATGTACACAATTTAAAATCATCTTTATATGTGGTGTTTCTGGACTTCAAATCTGCCTTTGTTTCTATAGCTAGAATATTTTGTGGGACAAGCTCAAGAACGCTAGTATGGACAAATAGCTATTTTATTTGATAAAATAAATGTAAACCTCTGATGCTGTACAGGGCCCAAAAACCATGCACCCTTAAAGGAAAAAAAATCTGAACTACCTGCCAGTCATTTGGAAATGGAATGACAAAGCCTGGATGACTTCCAGTGTTTTTTGGGACTGGCTCAACAACTTCATCCCTGTAGTAGAACAGTATCTTGCAAAAAAGACCCTTGCATCCAAAGTTCTACTGCTATTGGACAACACACCTGTTCACATTTGTGTGGATCTTGAAAATGCCCACCCAAATGTCAAAGACCTTTTCATGCCCCCGAACACCACTTCTGCCCTCTAGCCACTTAATCAGGGCATTATAAAGGCTTTCAAAAGCCATTATACCCAGGAGCTCTGCTGCAATGTGTGCCAACATCTGGATGCAAACCCTGATTCCACAATGGACTTTTAGAAGCCCGCCACCAATTGTGATATAATAGACTATGTGAAAGTAGACTGGGATAAAGTTTCTCAGGCTCCAAAAAAAAATTGTTTGAAAAAAGCCTGGCCATAGTGTGTCACCAGTTTTGAAGGCTTTAAAGGTATCAACGAACAAATTTTTAAAAATGTGCAAGCTATCATGAGTTTGGCATGAAGGATTGGCGGCGACGGCTTTGATGACATGCAGGAGGAGGATGCAGGTAACATTTTAACAGAACCATGTCATCGAGCTTAGCAATGAGGATTTGGAAGCTATGGCTAAGGAGGGCCAAAAAGACAGTGATAACGATGATGCTGACAACAATGAAGCTGCTCCAAAAATTGTCCTGCTCAACATAGCAAAATTTGAGAAGTGGGCTACAAGTAGTCCTCACTTAACAAGCACAATAGGGACCAGAAAATTGGTTGTTAAGCAGGGTGGTCGTTAAGCAAGTCACGTGACCAGACCCAATTTTAGGACCATTATGACATTAAGTGAATCACTGCAGTCATTAAGTGAATCACATGGTTGTTAAGCGAATCCAGCTTCCCCAATGGACGTTTTTGCCCGAATTTGCTTAATGACCATGTGATTTGCTTAACAACTGCAGTGATTCACTTAACGACCGTCAAAAAAAAGATCACAAATCGTAGTCACAGGGGTGGTGCAACAGTTTGCAACAGTCGTAAGTGCGAGTACAGGTCGTAAAGCACTTTTTCCAAGGCTGTCGTAACTTTGAACTATCATTAAATGAGGACTACCTGTACAGTGCTTGACAACCTTTCCAAGGAAGTTCAGGAGTCGTATCCCTCAGTGGAGCGCAGCCTCAAGTTTAAAAGCCAACTTAAGTGCTCTTTGTCCATACGCTGAGCTTTTAAAAGAATTGTAATGGAAATAATGCAAACAACACTAATGCATTTCTTTAAACCCATTGCAAGGAAATCTCCAGCACCACAACCTTCAACAAGTTGAGGGATAGCCAGCATGGAGGAGGAAGCAGCCGATGTTGGAGATGTCAAGCTGCCTTTGCTGTCTCCATCACCCAGCCCATAGAGTGGCTAAAAGTTCTTTTTGTTCTTTAAATAAAAGTTACTGCCCATTAAAGTTCATTCTTTAAAATAAAATACTTTAAATACTGTACTGTTTATTCTTTATTATTGGAAACACAATGTGTTTACAGTAACAGGTATACTGAAGAGGGTCCACAGGAATCTTACCCCATTTTTCATATATGATCAATGCTTCAATAACTGCGGTTTCTGCTTCCACAGGTGTTTTCAAAAACATAACCCCTTTAGATAACGAGGATTGAGTGTATTTGTAATGCTTATATCTTGCCTCTTTTACATCAGTACCCAGGGCGATCTGACAATACTTACATGTTCATCCTTTTCTCAGACTGTAAATCATCTATTAACTCAGATTGTAGCAAAATATTGTGCAGCAGCCATGAAAATTAGCCATCAGTTGGTGAAAGGTTTCTCACAGTTGTAACTTATTTTTATTTCAACTATTACAATTGCCTATTATTCTTTTATTAATATTTTTTAGCTGTTTTCAATCATACCTTTTATCTCTGGCTTTTGGCTTCAATAAAGATTCATTCTTTTGTTCATTATGTCAAAGAATTGCAGAGTGTCGTGGCCAGTGCAGATGGATGTTATTACTATGACAAAGTTTCCTACATTTCTGATAGCTAGGCATAGTATCTTTATGAATTCTAGATTTTATTCACTTCACACGTCTGAAAAATCCCAGCTGCTGCCTTCCAGGGATCTACACCATGCCGGGTTTGGGCAGCAAAAATAAATGTTTCTAGGATGCCTCTTGTACCATGCTGGCTGAGTCAACATTTGCGGGACATTTACTGAGAGGAATTCATTGTTGTTCACACGCCTACCAAGCCAAAACTATGAGGCAGTTCCATTATCAAAATAGTAAGTACTTTCAAAGCAAGCTGCAGATCCTCTCCCAATACGATTTAAACCTCGCAACGCTCTTGAGAACTGAAGGTGTTTTCCATGAAGTTGGCGAACAACCTGTTTCTGAAAAGTTCTTCCCTCCTTTTCTGCTTTTAGGGGTGGGAAATGCATTAAGTACGAGGAAAAGCTCCCTTAACTTAAGCTAATGGCTCATTCAGTCCAGCTTTCCATCCTGGAAAACGCTTCAGGGAACCAGGATATAAACTCAGCAGCCTGCCTTCTTCTCAGCATGAGATACACTCCCGTCGAACTGGGAGGCTCTACATAAGCACCTAGTGCTCACTGTTGTTAATTGTTCTAGCTGCCCAAGATCCCCCACACGCTTTTTTTTTTACTCCTCTTTTTCTCACATTTCAGCCAGCCTAGTAAAAGACGCGCGACCTCCTAAACCTCATACATATTGGCTACGAGGAGCGCAGGAAGAGGAAGGAGTAAGCTTCCTCCTCCTCCTGCTTTACCCCAAGCTCTGACGACAGAGCCGTGCGCAGCGCAGCGACGGTGAGTAGCCACGTTGACAAGTGAGGCTACACGGAGGAGGAGTGTCTTCCGCGCTGGACTCGCGACTGTCCTTTTGGCGGCGGCGGCTCCCGAGCGAACAATGTCTTCGCCACCCAAAGTCAAAGCAGAAACCCGCGCTGGACACCCTCCCGCTGGTACAGCCGCTGCTCCCGCTGTCCTTTCTCCCCGCTCTCCTTCCGTCACTTTTGCTTGCGCTGCCTCCTGAGGGAAGTTTATGGCGGGAGGGCGCGTTAGAGAGGAAGGGAAGCGGCCAAGGGGGCGAGATCCCACTCCGGTGCCCCTGCGGGCACTTCCAAACCAAGCGTAGGTCTTGGGCGCTTTGCCGTCTGGGTGCGTCCCCTTCCCGCGTTAGCAGTTTCAAGAGGAAGGCGGCGTTTTCTTTGGGGGGCAGTCTTGTTCTTAAACGGGAGGGTGGCTTACTTTTGAGTAAACAGGACTGCGATCCTACATCTGCGCTTATTCCCAAGGGTGACTGACCCCGGAGGGATTCACTCCCTTGCAAACAAGCTGCGCGACGTGCTGCAGAAAAGTGTTAACGGTTCAGTTTTCAAACCTGCGCTCATAGCCCCCTGCTACCTCCGATTGAAATAATGGAAGGCTGAGCGGGGGGGGGGCTTTCTGGTTGCAGCGCGTGGACGTGTTGCAAGTCTCCTAGAGAACCGGGCTGCCCATCCCCCTCCTCTTCAGGTCGGCGGTTAGCATCGGACACGTGTTGCCAATCGAGGCAGACCGTGTCTCTCGGAGCCACGAAGCAGATCCTGAAGTTGGGCGCTCTAGGCAAGGTCAATAGTTCAACCCATTTTTTCTCTGATAAAGAGAATCATTACAACCTTGCAGCCACATATTTGAGATTTCTTGAAATGAATGCTGATTATATGTGTGTGTGTAGTGCGTGTTTGTATAAGTGTGTATATGAGTGTATATACAGGTAGTCCCTGGATTAGAAATGCCCAGATTACAGATGACTCATAGTTAAGAACAAAGCCTATTGTAGCAAAATTCGAGTTAAATACACAATGGTTTGAGTTCCATTCCCAAGGTCTGTCCTTAAGTTGATTTGCATGTAAGCCGTAACAGTATTATTGTATAATAATGTATAAGTATTGTGTAATTACTACTTTTACATTATTATACAACAACACTGTTCCGGCTTACATGCAAATTCAATTTAAGGACAGACCTTGGAAACGGAACTGGTTCTTAAACTGGGGACTACCTGTACTTGGATATTGTTCCTGTTTTTCTTACAAATTTATCAGTATGATTTAAGGTAGTGTGCATAAGGCTGAAGATATGCAACCAAGTCCTGTGTGTTTTTACTTATAAATTAGTTGTATGAATTCCAGAGGTAGTTGGCTTGCTTCAAATAACAACCAGAAAGAATGTCTAGTAAAGAACAAAAGTGCAAAAAAATAACTTTAAAAGTAACACCTCAAGGGCAAAAGAAATCATTTTAAAAGCAACACCTCAAACGTAATGAAGTGTTATTCCTTCTTATCCTTTTTTAAAGATTGTTTTAATTTCAATCGAAAAATAGTAAATAGTAAAATAATAAAATTGGAACAAAAAAAATGGGAATCAAATAATCACAACTACCCTGAGCAGCAAGAATTTAATGGATGCTCATTCAAATGCTGATTTTTATTTTTTTTTTGCTGTTAAACATCAGGGCAATATCTAATCAAATTCTTCAACTTTCTGGAATGTTGGGAATTATTTTCAAGCTGTCATACTGCTAAGTGTTTTGGAGTTCAGAAATACCAATGAAAATGCTAGTACTGTACTTTTTCAGAGTTTTTTCATGTGACTTTCTGTCATTTTCCTGAGATATGTTGTTTATTTGCAGTCATTACATAGTGTACAGTAGTGGTTAAAAGTGCTGGACTAGGAGCAGGGAAACCCAATTTCTAGTCCTCCTTTAGGCACAAAAGCTGGCTGCATCCCTTTGGCCTAGTCACTCTCTATGCCCTAGGATGAAAGTACTGGCAAATCACTTCTGAAATGTTACCAAGAAAATTACAGTATAGGGACTTAGTCACTAGAAGGCAAGATTGAGTCAACGGATAGTTCATACACACACGCCCCAAAATAAACCTCCACAGAATTCAATGTCATTTACTTTTCTGTAGACCTGTATAGGAATTGGTACTTAATATGGAAGATGGTTTTTGCATCTTGATTTTCAATGTGTTAACATTAAAGGTTTAGAAAATGAGGGAATTTACTGTAAAAGGAAAGAGAAAATTAGGAAATTGTTTCTTTTTAAATTATTATTTATGTGCAGGGGTTGGTCCTAAGTGTTTGGACAACTGAAATGTAACTCTTCTCTGTTTTAGGAAAATATTCCCTATATTGATATTCAGAGAAGAGTAAGATAGGAATATATTCTGGCTCCTCTGTTAACTTTTATACAAATACTACGGTCAGGAGTCTGTCTGATTCATTCCCTTAAAATGCTAACCTTCCGCAGTTAATCTGAAGATCAGGTGGTAAACCATCAGAAATCAAAAATTAGGGTTTTTTGAAAAAAATTAAAATCATGACAAACAGACGGGAAACCTAATGAACAAAGTTTTTCAACTATCTTGGTTGTCCAAGCCCCACCATCTATATAAAATACTGTACTGTATAGAGTGCACTCAGAATTTTTACTGCTGTTTTTAGATATTTGCATAGAAGAGGTAGCCACCATGTTCCTTTTGCTTTAGAAGTTTTTGAAGTGAAGTTGCTTCAGTTGCTTTACGGAGTATAGATTAGTTCCTGTAAGGACTTTGGTCTATTAGAAATAGCATAATTCAAATTCTTGCTCCCCATCCTTCTAATCACTGGCAATACATCTAGAGGTGAGATCTGTTTCCTTGGAAATATAGGCTTGGCTGCTTTTCTTCAACTTTTGGTTGAAACTTACCTTAGCTCCAGTGGGTTTAGCCTGCTAATTCTGGCTGCTAAATATAAACTTACCTGGAAGGTAGAAAAACAGCTTCAAATTTATGTTTTTTTCTTTGAATTTCTCATTGCTTTAGATCCTGAAAATGCTAAAAAAGTTATTAAACATACTTCTTGCACATGGATCTTTAAAAAAAATGATCTAATTGCGCACTCATTTCTGTGTCAGGGTTCCTAATATCAGCTTTTACCGATGTCTTGACCTTTCTAGTATTACCATGTTGAAAAATTGGGCCTTTTACTTTGACCCAGTTCATACTTTTTCCATCAGTACTGTGCTAAATATCATAACACCAGTTTTGTTCTACATACCTGCTCTGGAAATGCAAGGAGGTGGAATTGGTGGCTCATGTTCTTAGACTGTCCCTTCTACAAAGTATTTTGATTCTACTTCTAATAAAATATTTGCCAGGGGATCCAATCTATATATGTCTTTTTTATTATCAAAGTTTAATCTGTGCAGTTCCAACAGTATAGATAAGCTTTGCACTGTGGTGTGCACTACACAGTATTTGGGGATTAAGACAAACAAATGTGCTCTGGTTTAGTAGTGAATTGCACGTTTTAGGATTTTCTATCAGATTGAATCTCTAAATTGATTCTGTTGGACAATTCAAATCCAAATCACATTAATGCAATCAATAAATTCAGATGGGATCTTAGCTCTGTCACATGCAAGATCTTCGCAAGTACAAACAAGTGTTTTCCAAAAGCAGGTTACTCTTTTTGGCACAAATCTTATATCAGAAATTTAACTGAATGCTTTGATTTACAGCTATAGTGCATTTTTACATACAAAAATGGAGAAATGTTTTATTATTATTACCATTTGACACATGGAGAATTCAAAGTTGAATGATCTTTCAAAATATTTCCCTGCCTATTGACTTTCTGCAGTTCTCAGTCCTGTTATCTAAATTCACAGACACTGAGGCAGGATATGCATTTTTCTGAATTACCTGCAAAATAATCTTCTATACTTTTTGGGTGGGAGTTTCTCAGAAACTAGTGATTGTATAAGGTCCTAGATTTTTGCAGGGAAAGCCATTACTATTCAGAATTATGAAGCCTTTATTGTTGAATTCAGGGATCAGTACTAAGGGATACTTCCAGTAGCTTCTGACAGAAAAAATATTGTGCAATTTTATTTTAGGGGTGCATGTGTGTAGGTGTGGCCAGGGTCAATTTCCATTTCAAGTTATTCTGGTCATTCACTAAGAGATTAATTAATTTCTGGAATTAAAAAAAGTTACACGTTTTTCATCTTAAATCCAGGCAGTGTCACTGCCAGCTAAAATACAATTGATACTTTTGAAGGGAAAAGGTTCCAGCATGGATTTTAAAGTATCATGACTTGTTTTAGAAGAAAGCATTTCTTTGCAAATAGCTTTAAGAGTTTGATTTTCCCTAAACTGGCTTGCCAGGACACTTATTTGTTAAACTCATTTTAGTAATTTGACTCAGTAGGAGTGAGGTTGAAGAGAGCTGAAAGGCTATAAATTCAGTTTTTGGAAACTAAAGAGAAATATAGTGAAATAATATTGTAGTTGTACAAGGAAATCTTTTGTGCAGCAGGCGTGGTATTAGCCTCTGCCTGCTGTGGAGGTAAGTAGGTACATCATAAAAGAAGTTCACTAAATTCCTCTGCTATTAGAACATAATTTTTAAAGTGAAAAATACCTATACAGTGATGCCTTTATTGATTTATGGTTTGTTTTGTTTCATTTCCAAAGAGCCCATCAACCACAATTCCTTGGGTGGAAGTTTTCTATCATATGTTCCCCTCAGGAAGTATTATGAAAATAATTTAGCATCATTTTTATACCGTTTTTACGTAACTCTACAGCAAAACAATTTTGCCATTGCCATACCTGATGCATTTGGATTCAAAGGAATATACATAAATATGGTTTCAAATAATCAGCCATAGTGGTAACTTTCCCATATCCCAGATAATGTGAGATTTAAAACATAAATAAGTTTCTTTAGTGTTTAAATGGACCAGAAGTCTGAATGAGAATATAAATTAATATCTCAAAGTATATGATATTGTGATCATTTTAATTAATGCAATGGTAATGCAAGGTCTCAAGCAGGAGTCTTTAGTGACCCTACTCTTAGATATCATTTTAATTGGGATACTGGTAATTGGATGAAAGGCCTTCTGCAAAGACCTCTGCTATAAATTTGTAAAGATTTGGACGATAATCCAGTGGGCAACAGTAGGAGTTGAACCAATAAGTGTAGTGGCCCATGCTGAATGAATTTAATCACAACAGTAATGGTTGTTTTCTGCATGTCTTCTTGGATTCAGTTATCAGATGACACAATAATTCTAATTAGTTAAACTGTTAACCTTAATATGTTCACCATATCTTCACTTAGCTTATCTAATGAATTCTTTTCCTCAACTTATTTTTGTTGTAGTCAAAGCTGGTGGAATGAGAATTGTGCAAAAGCATCCACATGCTCCAGATACCAAAGAAGACAAAGATAAAGATGATCAGGAATGGGAAAGTGGCACCAGGTGAAGTATTATAAATAAGACACATGTATTATAATCTGCATGACCCTGTTTCAGCTGTCATGTGAAACTAGAGAGTTGAAGTAGTATGATGACACATTTTTAACAAAACACATTTTATTTCTCCTAGTCCAAGGCTTATCTGTGACTGTGTCTCAGTTGCTAATAAAATGGGCTGAATTGGAAATAAGGACAGGGAATTGGGCATAGTCCAAGGATGTCTAAAAGTTGTGGCAGCACCTATGGGTTTGTCTATTTCTTTAAAGTATTTTGGCCTCATAATTTAGATGTCCACAGCAAACTGAGATTATGTCAGAATCAATCAATAACAATATATAATATTGTTTATAATTGTGTATAATAATATGCAGTCAAATCAAATAGCTCTGCAAAAGTTGAGGTGACTTTGAAATGATGCAACAAGTTTCACAGGGCAAAACATATCAACTACAATGGGGCAGCTTATAAGCTGATACAGAGGAAAAGAAGAAAATAGTTTAGGAGAAAAATGGTGGCTCATTAGGGAGGCGGAAGCCTTTAAGTTACTCCTTTCCTGATTGTGGTTAAATTATTCTTGACAAATGTCAAAAATCTGGCAGAATAGCATATTTTCCTTGAAGGCTGCTTGGACGAGGGCAAGTTTGACAGATTATAGTTATTCAGAGAAATTTCTAACTTTCTGCAGAGTCATCCACAAGCATGGCTGGAATACATTGGCTTGGACAAGGGCCAGCCGAACTGAAACTTGCAGGTTTTATATTATATTGCAGCTGTATTACTTTTGTTGAAGTCTTAATAGTCATTTAATAATATACCAAAAATAATTTAATGTGATTATTTTCCTTCTACCTTTAAGTCTTTTCTGAGGAAAGTCAAATACCATAATCTGCTCGGTCCTGCAGTGACCAACCAGATGCTGCTTTAAAGCACTCAGATACTGGCTGAAGGCTGTTGTTCCACCTTAATGTGTAGAATTCAGGTTTCTGCTGCTGGCCCTGTCTTTCTATGATGTAATCTTCATATTTCTTCCATTTAGTTATATTGGCAAACAGTCTCAGGTTTATCAGTTGACATTTACTAGTAGATAACAAGGGGAAAAATCAATACCAAAAGTGTTCATTTAATTGTGCACTCAAAATATGAGGTACATATTTCCCTTAGTAATTCTGAGAACATTAAAAATGCTGTGCTAAATTAAGTCAAACATTTTGGTCCAAAGCTCTGTCTCTGACAATAGTCAGTCCAAGTATTGCGGGGATGCCCATGAACAATATAAAAATGCCTATACCATTTGAAGTTAAAAAATACCA
This sequence comes from Liasis olivaceus, assembly GCA_030867105.1. NCBI lineage: Eukaryota > Metazoa > Chordata > Lepidosauria > Squamata > Pythonidae > Liasis > Liasis olivaceus. Next base: position 85,135,739 of record CM061350.1, read on the forward strand.
TTCATGCTTAGCGGCAGCCCCATCTTTCAAAGCCATTAGGTTAATGGCCATTATCTTGGTTTTTTATAGTGAATTCCAGCCTTTAATTGTGCTGTGTTTTCTTCATCCTGAATCTTCCACCTTTCATTTTGATGGGACAGTTCAGAATCTAGTTTTCTGGGAAGATTTCCCTTTACTTTACCTATATTGTGTATAATTTGAGACAACTTCTCATGACCACCCATAGTCATATCTGTTTTCATCTTTTTTCCCTACCTTTGTTATAATCTTCCTCAAAAAGGAATTTCCCACACCCTTTAATTATTTTGGTTTTCCTTTTCCTGCTCTACTAAAAAAAATATATTTCTGAGATGTGTTCATCAGTACTAGACAGAGCATTCCATGTGCAATTACCATAAATGTATATTAAAACATAATAATAATATATTAAATGTATATGCCACCCAACTATCAGCGGCTCTGGGCAATTTTTATACTGGATTTTTAAATATATTTTATTTCTTTGCTAAAATTTATTTTTTGATCATATCAATTGCATAAAAAGGTTTGGATTTATTTGTTTGCTTGTTTTGCCCAACTTTACATTTTATTATACTGCCAAAAAACCCTTTTGTAAAAGTTATCTGAGAAACTAAACAAGTAAGTTTATTCAATAATAATCTTAGAGTGAATAATTTGCCCAATAAATTACAACCCTCTGCATTTTCCTCATTGTTATAAAGACACATTTGGTTAAAATTTACATTGTCTGTATTTTCTTTGGAGAATTATTTACAGTTAATTTTTAGCTAGAGAGATAGGGAGCAAACTCATGTTAGTATTTGAGGGCAAAAACTGCATAGGCAGAGGTTAATATTGTATCTTGAAATAATTGACAGTAATTCACCTGACAAATCTTAAAAAGAATTTGTTCTGTGCTTCCCCACACATGCCATAAATGAGGATCTGTCACCCCCAATCTCCTCCTATTTCTCAGGAACCTCTTAGATAGAATTGCTAAAAATAGATGGTGCAGTTTCCCAACATTTTGTGGTGGGTAACAGGTGAAAACTACAATGTAAGTAAGTCCCCCTGTCCCCTCCCCCGCAAAAAGCAGCTTCCATTTTAGAGGTTAGTAGATTTGAAAAAGTAGTACTCAAATGACAGAATCGAAGCATAGATAGAAATTGTACAGTGTTATTCAAATGTGCTAATTCTTGCCAGGATGTATTGAATGCGTCTACCAGCCAAGGTTGATGTAATACAAGTTCTCCGTTCTTATGCTTAATTTACTTTTCCTGCTTAATTATAGCAAATGAAGAGGACATTATATACTGTAGTGTCAATTTTACAGTAGTATGTAAATATATTTTTTAATTCCAAGCTCTCCCCAGTTGCAGTTTTTTATGCCTGAGTTGTGGGTTGCTTGTTTAGATGCAAAAAGAAGTTGCATCACTAAATACTGATTTTTGCTTCTAAATGATTGAGGAAAAATCATTTTAATTAAAGTAGATATATTGCCAAAGTCAGATTCAGGTCCTTTATCTCTTAAATATTTTACCCACATTCTCATTCTCTTTCTATCCTACATAAATGCTTACTTGAATAAAAAAAACTATTTTTGCTTCAATCCTTTTGATTTCATTTGATGATTTTGAACAAACCGTTTGCTTTAGCAGGCTCACAGAATAATCCGAATTTTAAAAATTATAATATATAGCATATTGTCGAAATTAAGTAGTAAGATATTAGGCCATACTCTGAAAATCTGATATAAAATTATACTAGCATTCAGTCACATGTTTAAAGATGTTATGCTTCGCAAGCTTTACATCAGGTTTTTGATTACGGATTGTTACTGCAACGGCAGTCAGCCTGTATTGGTCCAGGTCTGGTTAGGTGATGGTTTTTGCATCTCCAAGTCCATAATTCAGAGGTATCTGTCTTCTCTCTCTTGTACTTTCTAAGTGTCCAGTTTTCACAGCTGTGTATTACCCCTGGAAAGACTCAGCAGAGTTACTTTTTTATACAAAGGCCTAGTTCTCTCCCATAAACAGCAATAGTAGTTAGATATGTTCTCTGTTGTATCTCTTCAGACAGCAGTATTGAAATTCACATGCTCACATTCTCTTACAGTACAGTATATAGAAAAATTGCTTGCAGGGAGAAGCCCTGAGATGCGTTATTTCATGGAGGGATTTTTTTTCATATGGAGAAAGATAACTTGTCAATATTTCAGAGAAAATTAAAGTATTTTACACTGCAGGTTGTTCAGTTTGGACATAAATAATGAAAAATTTGGTGTTTCCTATGTATGAAGGAATGATGACAAAATTTGGCTGGCTGGATAGCCGGCCGGCCGGCCTGCCTTCCTTCCCCCCTCCCAACTATCTCTTCTCTCTCTCATGATTTTTGCCAAAACCAGAGAGGGAAATAGTTCCAAATAACATTTTTCCCCATGTATCAATGTTATCATTAACTTCAGGAGATATGACAATTCTAGTGAAAATCTGAAATGTTCATCGGAGTATTTTCCAATCTAATCAGAGTGTATCCAGCCAAGATTGAATTTATAAAGGCCAAAAAATATTAAAATTCCTTCTGACTTGTTTTACACTCATTTCTTCATGATTAATTCTAATAATTATAGGGCAGTTTCTCCATAAGTGCTATTGAAATGAATCAGAGCTACATGACAGGAGATCACATGCACAGATTCCATTTATTTTAATGGCATATGTGCTATGGATTATGACCATTGTACATAACCGTATTCTCATGAGCGTGAGGCTGAAACCTGATGTTACAGCAGTAGTTTTATTAAATAAAAAGGTAGATGTCAGCAGTGTTCCCTCTAGTGATTACCATTCCTCCAGCTTTTAGCTTAGAGGAAACAAGTCTATTTGATCGCTTGTGGAAGAGACACCTGCTGTGGATTCTCTCCAGTTGTCACCTGACTGACAGTCAATCCATCATCCTCCTGGGACCATTTTCTTCTCAGCTGATTGGAAGGAGAAGTATGCATGTTAAGGAAGCTTTCTTTTTTTTAATAATAATTTATTTTTTAAAAAAAACAGTAAAAACTAACCAAAACTAATATTAAGAAAGAAAATAAGAAAAAAAGGAATTGAAAAAAAAGAAAATAGTAAAAAGTGCAGAAAAGAAAAGGGGAAAAAACAAAAAGAAGAAGAAATTACTTCCTCCCCGCAACAGATGTAAGTAACAATATATCAAACTTTTGCTCTAAATTTACAACATAACCTTCATTATTTCTATTTAATCATCAGACCTATAGAACATAATTTCATCTTTCTGTCCCACAAAAAGTAAAAAAAAATAAAATCCAATTAACACTAAAATTACACAATGTCTTATCTCAAGTCAAAGCGATCAATGTTGCCATCTCAGCCAACTCCCATCGACCTCACAAACCATTCTTTCACTATGGATAATGTCTTATCTTTCCATCTCTATGCATTTAAAAACCTTGCTGCTGTTATTATATATAAAAATAAAATTATAGATAATGACATACCCTTCCACCTTTATGCATATAAAATCCTTACTACTACTGTCGTATATAAGAACAGAAAATCCATAAATTTAATAACAAATATATTTTAACCTTAGTTAATTTTATACCAAAATCCTTAAAACATTGTCACTCAGTCCTGGTCACAAAAACAAATCCCATTAATAACTACTGAGAACCTCAGCATATATGTTAACCATAGTCCAATAAGTTCACTTTGTAAACCTTCTGTTTACTTTTAAAAAGCTTAAACTTTAATCCTTTCATATAATGTCCCCATCATCTCCTTGTCTTCTCCCAGAAACATCTCCAGTAGTCTCTTCCCAGGAACAGCCTCACCAATGCAATACATTCCTTTTGCAAATCCAACATAAAAAATATTTCCAAATCACTCTTCTCCATTATTTGTTTGTCCCCTTTGAACATTGTGACATCTGTTTGTAGTTCCATTCTGGCATCTTTTTCCATATCATCCTTTGGCTATCTTGTCCATGTTTAAATCCACAACTTCTTTATTCATACTACCTTCATAGTCCAACATTTTTTTGAACTCCAATTCCACATTCAATTCAGTCTCCACCTCTTTTTCAAAGTTAATCATCGACTCTTTCCTCTATCTTTTTTTCAAGGGACTTAAATTTAGCTTCTAGTTCATGAAACATTGACTGGAGTAAACTTAAAGGAGTTATTTTATTGACTAACGGCTGCTCCAAAGGACCTCTTTTAGCCATTTCTTCTTTTTTTATCCCCCATTTAGACAAGTAAAATGTATAGCCAGATATAATTAATTACAAGTGAAAGTAAACTGCAGTTCACACCCTCTAGTGTCTTTCAAGCTGGAATTGCAGGCATGTGTGCTTGCTTCAAAGGGAGCACACAGGAATCAAGTTACAGCCTACTTCTATTTTAAAAGCCCCACCAATCAGCAGGCAAAACTGAACAAAACAAGAAACTTTCCCATAGAATAAACTTTTAACAAATAAATCTTCCTTTTTCACTGTAAGTACATTTTAAGCCTCTTTTAAATTCCACTTTTCCTCCAGCTTTTTGTGAATTAATCAGCTTGATTTAAAGTTCAATTTATCATTTAAAAATATAGTCCCAATAATAAGGATTAGCCCCAAGATATTTACTTATCTGTTGTGAAGGAAGGTCTCTCTTATGCTGAAAAATAGTTATAATCCAAGGTGTTTAAGAAATGAGAATCGGTCAGCTCTAGCGTCCATTAAAGGCTGCACCACAGTGTTGAACAAAGATGGATCCCTTGCCTCCCACCTGTTTGACTTGAAAGCCGTTTGCAGAAGCTGCCATCTCCACAATTAGCTTTCGAGGAATGACTGTCTGGAGACCGAATGGGTTGATTTCCTCACTTCCTCCTTAATCCAGAGCAAGTTGGGCGGCCAGCACTTGCTGCTAGCCACCAATCCAGCTGCGGTGTTATCTCGCCTCTCACAGAGAGATGTTTAAGCTGCCATGTTCCCATCGGAAGGTCCGCATTTTAAGGAAGCCTTCTCAGCTCGCTCCTTCCTTCCTTCCTTCCTTCCTTCCTTCCTTCCTTCCTTCCTTCCTTCCTTCCTTCCTTCCTTCCTATTCCCTTTTTTTGTCTGTCACATCTTTACTTGGAAAGCCTGTAAGCAGGGGTGGCCTATTTTTCCCTGTCACTTTGGGAATCTTTCTGGCTAGAAGCATAGAAATGTTTTCAGTCAGTAAGCAAAACAAAAGATGTTTCTGAACTTAATAGTTTTATAGCAGTCTTAACAAATGCAGTAGTTCAAGTAAAAGGTTGTTTGTTTTAATTTATTTGTCCTTCTGTCCAGTAGAGCAGGTAATGCTTAAAATCAGTAAATAAAACAACATTTTAAAAGTAAAATATGGTTTAATTAACAGATGCAGGAGATAAAATAAGGCAAAACATTTCCCACAAGATAGATGCCTTCCAGAATAAAGGGAAAAAAAGTCTACATTGAAGGATAATTAAAGAGGAGAGCAATTTCAGCCTTCATTGAGGGGGTTCTATAATTGAAGTGTGGCCACTGAGAAGGCTTTTTTCCTTGTCTTCATTCACCTGGGTCTTCCCCACTACCCATCAGATCTTAGGGCATGGGCAGGCTTCTGTGGAATGAAATTATCCTTGTTGTATTGGATCTAAGCTCTTCAAGTGTTTGAATTGTGCTTACAAATTAAAGATTAGTACAGCCCATACAGGATATGCATCATATGATTTTGCAAGCAAGTGGCCACAAGGGTTCTTGCTGACACTTTCTAAAGGTAGCCCCTAATACAGCACATTGAAATAACCTCATCTAGAAGGGTATATTTCTCTAAACCTATAGATTACATATAAAGAATTCTGAAAGTTTGTCAGCTCTAATGTATGGTTTATACCTGGTAGCATCTTTCTCTCTGAACTTCCCAGCCAGAAAAACAGATGGTGATGCTTGTGATGCCTCCTTTGCATCACTTGCTTTATACTCAGATTCCAATAGCTGTTGAACTAGCACATCTTAGACTTTGTTTGCAGAATACTTCTGTGATTCACTTGTATTTTGAGCAGATAATTGTAATTTCTTCTGTTATAACTAGCAGGAGGGAAGCTTTTCGGAAGCCTTCAGTATTAAAACTTCCAGAACAGCTGCGTTGTCCGTGCAAAGGAATGGGAGGAAGGAATTGTATTCGGCTGGGTTGGTTCCATTTTAATTTGTTGGCTTCCTAGTCTTCGGCAAAAATCTGTTAATGTTATAGATCTCAAAGTTACAGAGGACACAATGAAAAGGCTGCCACTGCCAATTTAATTTTTGTTGCTTGCTCTTGTCTACTACTGTGTATGTGTGGGGGGGGTTGGATATAGGTAGAAATTGGTGAAATAAGTAAAGATTGCTAGTTAGAAAGGTGCGTAGGAAGAATGCCTTATTCAGAGTCAGACCATTGCCCATCAGGAAAGGCCAATCTGTCTTTATCACATGGCAATGGCTTTCTTGGGTTTGAGTTTAAATCATTTCAGCCATATCATACATATTCCCTGGACTGAAAGTGGGAGGCTTGTGTTGCAAAGTATATGCTTTACCACTGTATAAAAGGAACCTGTCCTGCAACTAAACTTAGAGTATGAAATGTGAATATTTTAGTTATGTAATGTTGAACTTTGTATAGAATCTCAGATCTTATCTGGGTTTATTTACTTTTGCCCAAGGATACACAAATTTGAGCTAGTATTTATGTTCAAACCATCCCCATTGCTAAGGTTTATGAGGAAGGATAGTCAGCATCCTATTTCTAATGAAATAGGGGAAGAAAGCAGCCATTCCCTAACTTGGAGCCAACAAGAAAGAGGTCTTTCTCTGCTGATCCCACAAAGTTGAATATAAGTTGTCCCATGCTACCTAGTGACTGGTCTGAGATAAAAATAAGTGGCTTACTTGCCTTGCCGTATTCTATAGACGCATTTGGTAGCAACAAGAGAGCAACTTGGAAGTAAGCTCCATTGGTTGGGTTCACACATTGATTCAAACCATGATGTGGCTCTTTTTTTTTTCATCTGAGCATGCTGCATGGCTTAGTATTATGTGCAAAACATGCCAGCATGACTAAAAGGAAAAAAATGGTTCATCATTATGTGTGAATGGAACCAACGTATTCAGTGGGAATTGAGACAAATAAGACACTTCAGGGCAGACAAAACTCACCCTGTATATGTTTATAGACTTCCATGCGGACGACAGAAACTTAGGTTTGCTTCTGTAATGTTTTTGTGTCTTTCAAAGTCAGCATTAGATAGCATTGCAAGGATCTGCCAGGAAATTTGGTTATAAGAGCCACAGATGTTATATATACTGATCTCTATAAAAATTACACAAGCAAAAAAATTAATAAAAATAGACAGGTATACTCTTTGTTAGTATAGTAAACCATGAAACATTTCTCCATAGCAGTAAAGAGCAATATTTTATATTTGTCCCTAATAGCATTCCTCTATATTTGGAAATTGTTGGATTTTCCAAGTACTTGGCACATTCCTCAGCTGAATTAAATGATAAAATTGTTTCCTTTGCAAACTCACCAACATCTCTCACTCACAGGGATTTTGCAGGGCACAGGAGCTACAAGGAGATTGTTTCACTTTCCACTTCTGGTGTTTTCCAAATTATCTGTTGAAAACTGTCTCTCCTTCTACAGGAAAATCACCCAGTTTTTTTTACTCCCACTCTAGAAACTTCAGGTTCAACACAATAGTTGATGCATTAACCAGTCACTTTTACCCAAACGTTTGAACAACCATGTTGTTTTTTGACAAAATATACAATATTTCAAGAATAATTTTGAAAACACAAGAAAACTGCTTTCCATGTTCCTGTACTCCTGAAATGCTATGTCTTTTCCAAAATCTCAACATTCAATTACGTTTTAGAGTTCTCTGCAGTAGTAGTATACTCAAACAGCACAATAAGCTGTAAGATGGCTTCTTACCAAATATGCTTATTGGTCCTGCCCATGAGTAGCAGTGCTGGAAAACAGCTTGTTTAGGAATTATTGTAAATCTGCCTGCAGGGTAGTTTGGAGAGCAACTAACAAGAGATTATGTACCCAGATCAAATCCAAAACAAATCACTTAATTATGTTCTGTTTCTATACTGCCAGATCTGCCAACAACTCATGGCAGCTTACAACTGACCACAAAAACATATGTAATACAAATAATTAAAACATCAACAGTAATTGAGCTAATTAAAATAATAAATCTAAATATAATTACACTGAGAAAATATTTACAAATCAACAACTATAACAATAATAACAATCATGGCAAAGACTCTTGCATAAATATCTGATTGGTTGTGTCCCTGAACAGCCAAGAACAAAATGGAAGGATTTGCTTCTTCTTTTCTTCTTTGTAGAATTCAGTGATAAATTCATGTATGATACTATCCTAGCTTACATAAGTAGACTCAGAAAGTTATTTTGAAGGAGGTCAATAATACATATTTAAAATAATGTGTGATGGAATAGTTATAGTCACACAATCCATTTTACTGAAAAGCCTAGAATTTATTCACATATTTTGGATATACTTCCTAAATATATCCAATTACATTTGAAATGGAAAGAATATATCTAATATATCCATTTATATTTGAAATGGAAAGAACAAACTTCAGACATAACTGAACATCTAAGGCTGTTCTGCATTAAATTGATCGCAGAAATACCTTGCTGGCAACACCCTAAATAAGCTATGAGCAGCTGTTTCTTAGCTCTGCATCTCGGGGTGGGGACATGGAGCATAAGCAGGAAAGAGCTCTGCTTATGCTTAATGCAGTATCCAGCACGATCTGTCTGCTATTATTCAAGACAGTACAAATGTTGAAAATATTTCATTATGAGCCTATTTTATGGGACTTGATTTGTAATCTCTGTTTCTTTTCATGGTGATGTGTTTCACAAATAGTAAGTTTGCCTTTTAACTAATAATGGCTAAAAGTGATTCAATGTTTTCAAATTACTGATTGTTTCTTACAATTCAAGCCTTACATTATAAAGCGTAACTGTCAGCACTCCTGACATATTGGAACATTTTCAGCTGTCACTCTCCAAGAAAGCTGCTACTTTAATTTCTTTTAAATGATTTTTTAAAATACAGCTGTAAAACTATCCCTACTTGCTTGGGAGTAATTACTATTGAATTTGTTAGGATGTGCTTCTGATGCAGAGGATGTAACAAGTCTAGCTAAGCACATATGCAGTTCTTTTATAGAGGGTATAAATTTAAAATCAGCTGGTATATTTAGGACATGTTGCAGGATAAATGAAAGGATAGAAAGACATAATTCATAGTGACTGAAACTCTTCTCTGTAATTTCTTTTGCCTCCTTGACCCACCCATGTTTACTTTGCATGTCTGGAAACAAATGTTGCCAAACCAAATTCCTCCATTTATAAACCTCATTTATGATCAAGAATAAAGAATTCAATGTTTTTTTATTTCTGTCCATTCCCAAAAAAAATCCTTTCAGCACATTTGTGTTTTATCTATTTTACTAAGATTTTCTTGTAGAGCAAAACAGATAGGTCTGGACCTTCACCGACACCAGAGAAATCCCTATCCACAGAAGAATTAGGCAGGCTGAATCCTTTGTTATTTAATTTGTATATTAATTTTGTAGTGATTAAGTTAAACAGCCTTGCATACCACCCTCCAAAACTAGCCAGTAAACACATTGTGATACTTTGTATGTTGATGATGCGGCACTGCTATCTTACAAACCAATTGTTTTAAAACAAGCTCTGCACACTTTAGCTGAATACTATCACAATGAAGCATCGGAGATCAATTATTCTAAAACTAAGATCCTGGTGTTTGCTAAATGCCCTAAACAACATGCTTGGCAATTGAACAGACACCCAATTGAGCAGGTTAAAATCTTCAATTATTTGGGGGTAGTGTATTTCACTCTTTTGGTAAGCACAGAGCCTGCCGAGATTATATTGTTCAGAATGCCCCAAAATCAGCTGCAGTCCTGTGATCTTCCCATTATTTCAGAGGGGCACTATTTATACCAGCGGCCCTTGAAGGTTGCAAACAGTTTTGTGGGGGGATGCACATCTAGGACCATATAGCTCTTGCACCCCTTTTGAGAGAGTACGAGCTAATCTTTTAAGGCTGATTTTTCAAATAGCACAAAGTTTGTCCTACATAGTTGTTCCCTGTGAGGCAGGTATGATTAGAGTGGAGACCAGCATTTTTACACTAGTTAAAGTTAATGTTCTTCCCTGTGGAGCTAGGATCCCTAATTCTTGTGCATAATTTTGAATCCGCTTGGAGAAGAGCAGTTCACCAAAAATTACATATTACTGATAATGGATTACAGTTAGGTGGTGGATAATTTAAAACAATGTGTGTTGGATGTAGGAAAGGCAATTAGATTTGTCGGCTCTTTCTAGAGATGTGTTTTTGAATAGCCAAAGTTAGCTAAAACAGATAACCATTTCCACATTTAGGAGAGCATTAACCTTAGCTCATTTTTAATGCACTCCCAACAGCTGTACTTGATGGAAAATTTAGGAAAATCCCCTATTCTTCCAGACTGTGTCCATGTGGTAGAAGATACAAAACATGTATTACTTTATTGTTCATTCTGTGAATATGCACAGCTGTATTTAATAACCTATTAACTAAATTTCCAGGTTGTACAGCTTAAAATATACAGTTGTTATTAGCTGACCAGTATGATTCAGTTCCTTTGAATGTGGCCAAATTTTGTCTTATTGTCTGTAAAATTTGATGTCATCAATTGCATTGTTCATTTAGACATGGCTGTTTATTTTATCATTTTATTTTTAACATATTTTATTTTTATTTTTTGTTTTCTTTTATCTAGTATGTTTTAACCTTTTTGCTTTTCTAATTGGAATATTGGTAATTGACTGTAATAAAGGACTGTGATTGACTGATCTTCACAGAAGGCAAAGAGACTGAATTGATATCCAGTTTGTGTTTAAAATGCAGATAGAATGCTCATCTCTTACTAATACAGCTACACATTCAAGTAATAATTTTCATTTCTAATAGTACTTTTTCAGAATTGCCAGACAACTTAGTGTGAAGTTTAGTCACTAATATGAAGTTTAGTCACTATCATAAAAGCCATTATGATAGGTAAGACTGAAAAACAATGATAAAATTGGATCTCCTAATCAGCATTCTAAATATCAGATAGCTTTTATTTCTGCCAGAATAAGAACTTGGGTTAAAGAGGCAAAAGTTGTGCTTGATGGCCCCACTGTTCAGGTTCCTGACTTTCCTAGATTAAACAGAGCTGTGAAGAGGATTTTGAGTAGGAATCATTTGAAAATTAATAGAAGCCACCACTGCTTTAGCAGCATGTTCACATCACCCGGGGGGGGGGGGGACTTCAGATGTATATGTAGATGATGATTCTTAATGTGACATCTTGTATTATGGCCAAATTATACTGTTAGTTTCACATAATGACCACATTTATACAGATTCCACTTTGCAAATTAATTTATGATTAATGTATTAGCTGGCTTGCCTCAGGTTTTACAAAGGGGGATCCATCCTCATTTTTCAGCTCTCCTCCTCCCAATATAAAATGTTTGGATAAAAACTTCATGTGGGGTAAGTAGAATACACTCTGGAATTTTAGATAGAAGCAGTTTAATGTGACATGATTTAAGCATACACACATCTTACCTGCATACATTAAATATGATTTACACTAACCCTGGGAGGAAATGGAAAACATTTGATGCAGCATATTAGAAACGCTTTGCTTCATGTTTTCCAGATTCACTATACAAGTTTATGAATGAGATACAATTACATACTACTAAAAACGTAGTATTAGTAATCAGCACAAATCTGTCCTGTTTAATAATTTCTGTTCTTCCTAATCAGTGCTAAACATCTCTTCATCCTTTTTCAATCAAGAGGTTGAACTTTATGTTTTGATACCCTAAAAAGGTCAATATGATTTTACTTGGTAATTTTTAATTTCTTTCTGAAAGTAACAAAAATCAGTGGATGGTGTATACTACAGTTATAAAAATACTGAACTAAAATAGCCAATAGGTCCACTTGCCCCCAAAAGGTGGATTTCAACTCCCAGAATTCCTCAGCTAGAATTCTGGAGAGTGAAGTCCATATTTTCAGAGTATGTCCTATGCCCAAGTTGAGGAAAACTGCACTAGGTGCACAAACCTAACACTACTGCATAGGTTGAATTATGAAAAGATAATAGGGCTGTTTTACCCTTACTTTGGAACACCGCTGGTTGGCTATGGATAGTGGGAGCTATAGTCTAATAGTCTGTGCACCACAATTGGGAAATGCTTCAGTAAATGCATAACATTTAGTTAATACTCTGTTCACACCCACATAATATTTTGTGATGTAAAGTATTGGGGCTACTAGATGCTGGCTGCAAAAGGAAAGGAGGACATTGGCTTGCCTCACAAATACTATCTCTCCAAAATCATCAGTTAGGACTCTGCTGTCAAAAAGGGAAGAGAAAGATAATTTTTAATTCTGCATCCATCATAGTTCAGACAGGAAAAAGGATTATTTTAAGGTTATTCGGAAAAGTTTTGCTAAAGAATTGGCAGGTGAGATGCCCATGGCTAATTGGTTTCAGCTGAATGTATTGGGTTCAGATTCTTCTACTGATTTTAACTGAACTCCCTACTATATTTTTCTTATACCTATCATGCAGAATAATGTGACTTGGTGCTATGTTGTGGATAACGGATCATGGCTGAGTGAATGATTGAGAAGACAACCAGTACATGGTTTAAAATGTAAAGCACATCAAGATTAATATAGATAATTTTTGAAGAAGCCATTTCTTTAGGTGACATTTGTGGCTAGTATGGAGGAAGTCTAGAACTTTCCTTGCGTCCTCTTGAATTGAAGAGTTTATCTGTCCTCTCAGAGTTCAGCATATTAGTTTTTATTAGTGCATTATCTGCATCTCCAGTTCTGATAACAATCCTACAAGCCTGCCTGTTAGCTTCTGTATGTAATAGAATTGCCAGGGTGCAGCCTGGAAAAATAATCTTGTCTTTTTATAGGTACTGAACCTATTATAATTTTGCCTGCCCTTGTCCTCTTTCGGTTCCCTCATCTGCTTTCCAGTCCTCCTGCAGTAGAGTAAAACAACTTTTTTCTATTCCATTAGGCAGGAGGAAACCATGAGTAATAGACTAGAGGAGAAAGCAGGTGGGAGCGTTCTTCTTTATATTATGGTGACCCTAATATAAGATGAGATAAAGCACCTACATTATATTCATTCATCACAGACTGGATATCTTTTAATCTGAAATCAGGCTGATGAAAAAAGTTTTGTCATACAGTGCAAAAGCAAGTGAAGGTGGTTTTTGACAAGGTGTCACTGCAGCTAAAAGCTTAGAGTTCAGAATAAGGTTAGATGTTATGATAGCTTATGAGAAAATTCAAAGTTGGCAGGATAATGTTTCAGTTGCAGAAGGCTGGGCTCTCTTTCAGTGGCTCAAATGTTAGAGTGTTTTGACTCTCTAAGTCATGGATGGGCAACCCTTGAGTTCTCTCCCCTTTTTTGGGGGCTGGGGGGGGGGGAGAGAGAATTGGATTGGTACTTCAGTAGCCAACAGTATTTAATTATTTTAACCCATCCTCCAAGAGAACCAGAAAAGAGTGGAAACTTCTAACTCTGCCCAATTATGTGATGTAACCCCACTCAGTTTAGCCTTGGGCACCCTCCTTCTGAAAAGCAAGCTCCTGACCTGTAAAAGATGTCTACCCCCTAAAGAAAGTAGAGCCTGGTAGGATTTCAGCAATGTGGCACAGAGACCAGACTGATAAAATTACTTTACTTCTTTATATTTTATTCTTTAGAACTGCCTGAGACAAAGAGTTGGACTGCTTTCTCTTACCAGTCAACTTCAAAACATGTTTTGTGTTGAAGCTAGCTTAATCAACATTTGATGCCCTTAAATGCTTTGTACCATCCTTTTATTACAACAGCTGTGATGGCTTTCTCTCCATTTTTCAGATGGAAAATGTAAAATATTCTGGCTGAAATATAATTCTGAGAGTACATAGCAGTTGTGGATGTATAACTGGGTGAATAAATATTGTGCATCGAAATGATTTAGTCACAGGCAACCTTTTGATGCCCTGGAGCAGCATAATATTTTAGAGTCAGCAATTGTGATGCAGGATTGTATCATACATGGGAGAAGGCACAGATCTGGGACGTAGGGCCTGTTTTCTGGAAGAGTTAGTTTTTATTTTTTAAATTGTGGTCATGGCTCATACTGTACTTTTTGTGTTTCCCACTTCAAAATTATGTAAGTGGTTCTATGACAAGGATTCAGGAATAACAAAAAAAATAGGTTTCCCACACTTGATTTATCATTTGAAGACTATTTGCTCTAATAAGGGTATTGTACTATATGAGAAAAGTAACAGACTTACTTTATCTTTTTAAAAGTTAGATTAGCAGACAAATATGACATAATTTAGTGGTCACAAAATGTTAAATTGAGATGCTGTTCATCTCTATGGATAATTCTCTGCAGATGTTGTCTACCATCTATATAACGCCAAAGGACATGCTGCTTTGACAGCAGGAGCTGAAAATATGCGTTTTTAAGCTATACTGTAATCTTCATGTAATTGGGATAAAGCAACAGATGGTTCTGTTGATTTCCTTACTCCCTCACTGAATGAAATTAAAACCAACATAATTTTTTTCCTGAGAATGCTGCCTTTTATGAGAAACAGAAACCATTTCTTCTGCTTCATTATTTATCCAATAAATTCTACTAAATTTTAGCCCTGTTTGAAGTGACACATTCACTTTGATGAAGCAGTTTGGGCTGTGGAGGTAAAGTGAAGAGGCCACCTAATTTGCAGTGTAGCTGGCTTCATATCACTGTGGGCCAGTGGTATGGGAGAAGGCTCCTCAACCTTTTACCCCTAGCATTGGCTAAAGAGCTTCCAGGTTGGGCAGCTTTGTCCTTTCATTGATGCTACCCAGTGTGTTCTCAGGGAGTTTTGTACTGGCCACCTCCCATGAATGCACAGAATTCTCCATTACCCAGGCTGAAGTTGTCTATTATGTGAGACACCCCTCTGCAATCTGAGTGGTTTCTTGTTGTCCATCTCCCATGCATGCTGTAGAATTTGTCACAGCTTGTGTTGGAACCACTCTGCTTAAAGAACCACAAGGGGAGGTGGCCAGCACAAAGCTTCATCAAAAAAGCTCTCCTTCCTACTCTTTGCATAGCCCTATTAAATTTTGTCAAAGTTCCCACAAGAGGTTTATCATACCTTGAAAGCATGTACATTATTTTATTTGACTATTTATACCCTCCTTTTTCCTCCAAGAGTTCAAGTAGTATACACAGTACTTCTTGCTTTAATTCTTCTCTCAACAACAATCCAGTGATATAATTGTGGCTGAGACATAGCACCTTCCAAGTTGATGAGTTTCCACATCATCTTGGATGTTAAATCAAGATGCAGTGTCTGTCCAGAGGGCCTAGTATGCAAATACAGTATGTATGTATGAGTCTATTTGTGTATGTATTAAATCTGTTCTGGGGTGATGGAGAGACTATCATCCAAGGGGGAGGGAGAAACAGTAAAAACAGCACAAGCTCAGAAATGGGAAGCATTTTGTTTTCACTTTTGTAAATAAAGGGCAGAAAATCTGGATAGAACAAGACTCCAGTGAGAAACCATTCCTGAAGATCCTGCCACTTCAGGAATGTAAGGGATGAAGGCCTACTGTTTCAGTATATCTTCATGTATACAAGGGAAAGGGAACACTTCTCGTGCATAGAGAAATTGTGTAGTATGTGTCCTTGCCTTCTTTTTGATGTGTTAACTTACAAACGCAGTGGTGGGGGTTAAACATTAGTTATATGGAAATATGTAGCTGAAGTGTTGGTTGATTCCCTCCTTTTCAGTTCCACAGATTTGTGTGTGTGTATGACTATAAGTGATTGAATGGATCACAAGATGCACAAGCAGCTGCTTCTAGTTGCTAGATATATCATTAGTGTATTAGTGTTTATAAATAGTCTTGTTTCCCAGGTACTTTTGAGGGTGACTCAATAGGATGTTGGCATGTTGAGAGAGCATTTCAATGACTTGCTATTTTTACTTGCTAAAACAAGTGTCATAGAAAGCCAATTATTATGGATAAGAACAAGTCACATCTCTTTGTAGCATTTATAGTTTGGTTTCTGAGCAGGCAACTTAAATGAGGCTATGTCCTTGTATAGCAAGAACATTTAAATAGGGTGCAACAATTCGTTTTCTTATGGTAGAGTTGTATTTTATACTATGTATGCTGGTAGTTTGTACAGATGCATGTGAGAGGGAGAATAAGTAAGAAGTTAAATATGGGAAACACATTTAATATCTGAAAATTAAGAGCCAGTGTGGTGTATAGGTTAGGGTGTTGGGTTTGGACAAATCCAGATTTAAATTGCCAATGGACCATAGAGTTAACTGGGTGAGTTTGGACCGGTCACTCTCTCTCATCCCATCCATTCAGAAGGTGGTTGTTCTGGAAATAAAATGAAGGGAGACTACAATGAAGACTGCTTTGAAATCTCAGAGAAAAAGGCAGGGCATAAAATTGTGTGTGTGTGTATCTTGTATTAAGGTATGCTACTGATTTGATACATTCATTCCATGATGCTAGTTAAATCCCTACAAAGTACAGTAGATTGGTTTGGTGAATTACAGGAAGTAAAGCAAAACATCAGGAAGGTTCCAGTTTGAGGAAGACTGTAGTAATCTCATAGGAACTATGTTGTTCTGATTATGCAAAAAAAAAAAAAAAGCATGTAAATACTCCCAAGAGCCAGATTTGTGGGAATTGTTTTTTCCACAATAAATGTCTTTTATTTATTTATTCCACTAAACATTTTGAGTGGAAATGTAATATTGGATCACATATGCTCCAATCCAATTAAGTCTATTGGTTCTGCAAGTTTGAATTTAGAACATGGTCTAATTGAGAGAGCTATTGTGGATTTTGTATTTAGATTGTAGAACTTTTCCCACATAGAGAGGATATATAGATGTGTCCAAATGAAACCCTTGCCACTGGCAAATAGCAAGAAGCCTTGGAAATGGTTTGCCTCTACTATAAGTTTTAGGAGCTGGTCTTCTACTTTCATTTGATTCATAGGCTTCAAATGCTTTCATCTGGAAGACATACTCTGTGTGTTTAGATTTGGGTTCAGCAACCCATTGCCAGACTAACCCTTATTTGAATGTCTAACCTGAAAATTCTTATGGCCTATGAGATTATTAGGTGGTTGCCAGATTCTAAGAATTATATTGCCCTTCTGCCTTTGCATAACTTCTCAGTCCTGGAACATGTGAGTCTCTTGTATATGGAGAACTGTTATAGAAGTCCTCCTTTTTTTAGAGAGAAAAGAATATGAGAAGTAGTTATTGTAAATAATCTTGGGTAGGGGGATTAGAAGGACTACCCAGTGGTAAAACAGTTGTTCATGTAATACTGCAATAAGTACAGCAGAGAGAGAGAAGAAAAAATTGAAGTGTAACATAATATGAATAGGACTATTATCATGGTACATACTGTGGATATGATCAAGAAACTCAAGATGTCTACAAATATGTCCACTTGCAAAGGTGAGATAACCTATGGCTTCTTGTAATGCCTTACAGATGCCTTATAAATTCAAGTAAAGCTGAAATGAATTACTGCAGTTAAAAACTAGTGGCACTGTCTCAGCAGTCTGATAGCTAACATAGTTTAAAGCTAGGACATAGAATTGTAATCTTATTTCTCACTTCCATGAATTCTTTCAGCACTATCTATAGGATAGCTTTAATACAGTGCCTTTAAATTGGAATCTAAGAAAACTCTCTTGGAGACATTTGTGTTATTTGTTTGAATACACTTGGGCATTTATATAGTGTATATATCACTAAAAGCTAGAAACAAGCCAAACCAATCTTCAGTTATCAGACGTCTGTGGAAATAGCTCAACTTACTTTGTTGCTCCAGTGGAACACTGCATGCTTACCCTTTAACAGGCAGAATATTTAACCTCAAATGGAGATGTGCTGCTATCATGCTTGCACTCATGTTTCTTCCATCTTTAAATCTCACGAACAGTTCCTTGTTCTAAAGACATTCCCGCACTTTTTAAAGACAGAAGTATACTCAATAGTCACCTTCGTGTCTGAAAACACCTAAACCTAATAACACATAACACTAAATCCTGATTTCTCAGGGATGGTTCTTGCGTGCATCTCTGTCACATGCTCAGATCATTATAGCAGCAAGTAGCGACTAGCCTACACAGATGGCTGTCACAGGTATAACACTGCAGGCTGAATGTGAAGCACAATGCTTTTCAGCAGGATTACTTACACAAACGATTTGAATTTGTCAGGCGTGATTAAATTGAATGAAATACATACCTTTATGATTATTATAATAGCAGGAGTATTGTGAATAGCCAAATGCTTTCCAGCTAGCAGTGCAGCATTGGCTTGGCAAATTGTTTAACACATTGACAGTGCTAAACAGATAGCATCAAGTTAGACTTTCAGGAAGAAGGGGTGTTCTTGTCCCCCTATTGCTGAAAGCCTGACAATGCAATCTTGCAAGTTTAGTATCCATAAGGAAACTCAGGATAAAGCCATACAGAGCCTTTACAGTTGAACAATCTACAGCAGAGCATAGATTCTTGAAACCTATAGTGAACACAATGTTTTTATTATGCAAACTGAAATGTGGTTGAGTTTCGTTTTCCATTTATTAGAGATGAAGGGGGTTTTATATTCTAATGGAGATCTTTTATAAAAGCTCCTTTTATATCCTTTTGTTAAAAATTTTTGAAAGATTAGAAAGAAATCTAAGTCATCCATTATTTATTAGCACTTTCAAAATGCATAGGAGAACAAATACATGCAAGTGAATATTTACACTTTTCCAAATTTTGTAATGTAGTTTAAAACACAAAAACCAAAAAGCACATGTACAAGTCCATGCTATATTAGAGACAATTGCTTAAAAATGTATATACTAGGAGAAATGTGGATGAAAATACACGCACTTAAGATTTGGAAAACTATAAATGAGCAAAACTGGACTTGGTAGATTTGCTCATTCATTTAATAAGATTATTTGGTAGTGCTGGAAAGTTTTCCTAAATACAGGCCAACATACTATGGACCTAGATTATATACCCTACTGAGAAGATTGATTACCCAGGGATGACAAATGGAGTCCTCCCCTCCCAAAGAACAGGACCTTATTTGAAAACATGGACATTACTGAAAGAAGCTGTAAATTCACAACATTGCACGTAAGTAAAGAGAAATTGGCTCAGTGGGGATGTGCAAATAGTGCAGCATGTATCATATCCTCCACTGGCCTGAAGAAAAGAGTGATGATTGGAGAGCGTTCAGTATGTTATAGCTATGTGAAACCCACCATCAAACTGTTGGACTTCTTGCAACAGGGATTAAAGGAAAATTTCATTGCTACTAAACCTGTGTCTTTGGACTGCTTGCTGTCTGGGGGTGATGGGAGTTATAATTCAGTGAATGTGTGTGCACGCACAAGCCCCTTATACCAATGACTGTTAAATCTTTCTTCCTTCTGCATACTTTTATTTTGTCTGTTTGCTTTTTTTTTTAACTTTAGAATGGTGCAAAAATAATAAGCATGGTCTTTTTTAAAAAGGGCCTCAGGGGTGTATCTATAAGCATACAGTAATTCTTCAGAAGGCTTGGGGGCACATTATTTGCAATTGTGCAACTTTATTTAGAAAAAATAAACTGCTTACTTTCATTCAGCTTCAAAATCTTGGAGGTTCATCAGTGCCATCCTGTGGAAAGCTTTGCAAATGTGCAGCTTGGCTTAAACTGTTAAAGAAACAGTATTGTGCATTACTAAAATGCCTGACAGGGTGTCAGTCTGTTAACAAAATTTGAGTTTGTGAGAAGCAAACAAGAATTAAATAATGGTCCGAAACTCCAAACTATTGTAATTTTAGGATGGCTTGCTAGAAAAATTGTACTTCTCAAATGAAATACCGAACATCAAAGAGGAAAAGTAGGTAGAATTCCCCTGTTGGGAACACCTGATTGAGATTCATCCATAGCTGCATTAAGGCAAGAAAGATTGTGTATTTTTAAAACATTAATTTGCAATTCCTCTGTGCTTTTGCATGCAGCAGAAGATATGGGTATTGATTACTTTGGTTTTACAATATCATTTCTGCATGCATGTACCGTATTTTTCCGACAATAAGACGCCCTCATGTACAAGACGACCCCCATTTTTCCAACCCCAAATTAAGAAATCAATATTTTAAAGATAGTGCAGAACACATTTTTATTTAGTAATTAGTTAACATTTACCTGATACACTCAGTGGGAGGAGGTCCAAACCGTCTCTCTGCAGCTCTGTTTCCAGGCTCTTTTGCATAACTGATTACATTCATGCATGAGTGAAACTGCCGATAGCTTCTCTCTGCAAAAGCCTTCCTCTAATTGGTTTGTTCAGCATTAGCTGACATCAGTTACATCAGGCTCGTGATTGGAGGAAGTCTGTTTGGGAGACAAGCTATTTCACTCGTGATTGGAGGCTAGCAATAGGAGGAAGCCTGCCTGCAGAGACAAAGTATGGGCAGTTTTGTCTCGGCTGACTTCCTTAAATAAGACGCCCTTCAATTTTTCGGGTAAGGATTTTAGAAAAAAGTATCGTCTTATAGTCAGAAAAATATGGTAAGTTGTGGGTAGTGGGTAAGGACAAGCCACAATCCCCATTTTCACTAGAGGGTGAGTGCAGCAAGCATTCTGAGGTGCCCACATCTCAGTTAGTATCATCATACCTTGACTTGAGAATACCCAACATGAAAAAGTGGCTTGCCTGTGACTAAGTAAGAATGGTAGTCATGCCCCAGGTTCATATTTAGACAGCAATACCTGTTCAGTTTGTTTGTTTGTTTGTTTATTTATTAAATTTGTCCTCCACCCATCTCCCCCCAATGGGGGACTCTGGGCAGCTCACAACTCGTTAAAACAATAAATAAATATACAATTAAAACCTATAACAATTCACATTCACAAAAATAAAAGGGAAAAAATCCAGGAGGCCGATAGTTCAAGGCAGCATATCCCTTGCAGTTTGAAACAAAGTGTTGCTGCAGATATAGAAAACCCAGGCCTTCTTCAGGGATTCACTGAGCACAGATAAAGCTAAACAGTAGTAGAGGGTGTTGGCATGCATGCTACCATTTGTCCACTCTATGGGCCCAGCTGTTTGTAAAGATTATGTGTAGTGCAACGATCAGCAAGCCAGCTCTAGCACGTGCAGCCCTATCCATGACTGAAAACATTGCTAAAGCTGGTAACATAGATCTCTGTCCCAGAGCTTTGGTTTTTGTGAGGATTATTGCCCGAATGTACGCAAAATGCTTTAAAAACACTAAAGGACTACATGAAATATTACAGACATGAACTAACAATAATTAATAATGACTGCATAGAGACCAAGACTGTCATATCTCTTCTTTAGCTTAAATGGATTTCTCAACTAATCAGTCTTTTGTGAGATTTATTTGTAGTGTCAGTAAACGGCATGTTTAATCCCTTGTATTATAATATATTAGAATTCCATTGTATGGGATTAAAAATAAATTAAACCCTTGAAGCGACCAGTGTTCAGCAGGTTCTTTGCTTCATACCAGCATATAAGTGACGTCAGTTGGTGCTTGAAAAAAGCAGTCTAAAACAGGTGTTATTTTTTCCTCCATATGTTAATTGTTAAAAAGAAATCTCTTTGTTTTAATGTAGTTGAAAATTTTCTCTCTGAAATGTGACAGATTATTCGTGTTTTAAAAATCAAATCTGTGGAGTCCTTGGGGTTCTCTGAGCTTGGTTCTTTCCTTGCAAACGTTTCATTACCTGGCTAGGTAACATCTTCAGTGCTAAAATGGTATGGGGTTTGCTCTCTATGTATATACTGTGGCCTGCCTTGCCAGTGCTGGTGGGGGTTTGTTTTGCTCCTCTGGCAGTTCCTTGATTAGCATATGTTGACTGCTGGATTGTGTGCCTGGTGGTAACCTTTGCTTATCTGGGTGATGGTTGCTGGTGAGATGATCTTCTGGTCTGTTGTCTCTTTTGAATAGTATGTAGATGCTGTTTATCTCTATGTGTCTGTTAATAGCTGCCTTGTCTGAATACCAAGCTTCCAAGAATTCTCTTGCATTTTTGAATTTAGCTTGATCTAAAATGCTGACAGTTTCTCAGTTAAAACTATGGTTAATTCTGTCCATCAAATCTGTTATATATTTGTCCAATTAATTTGTTAAAAGCAACAATTCCATATGATAAATGAGTTTTTAAAAGAACATGTTTTATTTTCTAAAGCCTTGACAATAAAAGTATCTTACATCTTCAAGCCAACATCTGTCAAAGCAGCCATTATAGCTTACAAAATACTGGGAGCATAAGTTATACTTTGCATGTAACAAAAGCATTGTGTAAAGCATTTAAAAGTGAAAATTTACTTCCTCCTCCTCATTATGCCCCTCAGGACTGGAGAAGTGGGAGGGAAGATCACTGCCAGGTTTTCTCTATCCTTTTCGATTTTCAGCTGTTATTTGTGATAGATGGTGGTGTGGGTATAGGACCTTGGAGCCTCTCTTAAGAAAAGAGAAGTAGAAAGATAGAATGCAGGCTCTGTGATTGGCAGGTGATATAAAAGCACTGGATTGGAGTGGTCTGGCATAAGTACTAAGAGCTTGCTTTTAGTAAGCCTTCAGTTTGCTGCCATTTCCAGTAACGCATCTCAGGGACCCTCGGTCATCATCATTATTTAGGAACAAGCAGTCAGAGCTCCAGATGGACTTTGACATTTGGGAAGAATGAGATGTCTTTTGAAAGTACACTTTCCTCTTAGATGATCGGAGATCATTTGTATTTCTCCCAGCCCTGCAACTTGTTGGCATAATCTTTGATTTGCCTGTTGTTCCAAGGCTGCTGTTCTTTTAGTTTATATTAACATGTTTATATCCCAGCTTTCTTTTTAAAAAACTCACAATGGGTTATGGGCCTCTTCATCACACTGCTATTTTTATCCTCATAATAGCCCTGTGAGGGAGGCTAGGCTTTGCCCAGTGGAGTTTATATCCAAGTTGGAATTGGAAACCATTTCCCTACTCCAAGCTTGACATCCTAAGTGTAGCAGGCTGTAGCAGGCTGATGGGCTGAATGAGCTCTAAAAAGAACTAAAGAAAAAAAGATACCCATGAGTCAAATTTCATGGACATGTCTCTTTAGTTTTGTTGGCAGCACTGCCACAGTGTTTGGCATTGGCTTCTTCCCAGATATTTTTGTTGTCACCTCCAGATTAACCTACAATCCAATACATGTAGTCCTCACTTAATGACCACAATTGGAACTGGAATTTAGGTTGTTAAGCAAATCATCACATGACCAGACCCGATTTTACTTTCTTTTAGCCATGGTTGTTAAGCGAATCATGTGGTCATTGAGTGAATCATGCGGTTCCCCATTGATTTTGCTTGCCAGAAGCCAGCTAGGAAGGTCGCAAATGGCAATCACATGACCCCAGGATGCTGCAACTGTCATAAGTGCGAGCTGGTTGCCAAGTATCTGGATCACAATCACGTGACCGTGGGGGCACTGCGACGGTTGTAACTTTGGGCCATCGTAACTTCAAACAGTCACTAACAAACAGTTGTTAAGCGAGGACTACCTGTATTTACAAGTAGCCTCCTGTCCAGGTACTAACCAAGTTGGTGTTTGCTTAGCCTTTTGATATTGGTCCCTAGCCTGGTTGCATGGATAGAGTTGTATATTTGTCTTTTTCTGGCCATACGTGACCAGGCAAATATCAGTTTCCAAGCCTGTTTTATCTGAGGGGAAAATGCCAGAGTGTTTCCTGTCTGGTACCCTCTAGCTGTATAGATTGACACTTGGTATCCATTCCAGCTAGCATAGTGTTGGCTATGCTTGCCAAGGACTATCAATGTTACTGTCAAACATCTCTGGAGGACCAGTTTATAGAAGACTCTTTTAGGTGCTCTCAGTCACGTGCTACAATTGTCTGAGCTTCTTAACCTGCAAGCCGATAGCTGCCTTGCCTTAGCCCTTTGGTTAAGCCAATGTACCTGTTTATTCCTGAGCCCAAATTATGAGCACTTTGCCGTGTTGCTGCCTGATTTTTTTGTAGTTAACCTTTAGGTTGAAATAGTGTCCATTTGCATGTCTCCAGAAGCCCTTGCAGAGACAGAAAGAGTATCCAAGCTGGTGTCTTTCCTGATATAGGTAACATCACAGCAATTATTATTTTTGGAGATATTGGTAGATAAATCTATTTGGGAATGATTGTCAGAAAATGCTGTACTCAACTTTCATGGTTCACTGGAGAACAATGAAAACTGAAAGGTCAGGGGGAAAATATGTGAGGAAATCGTTCAAATTCAGATTTGCCATTATAAAGCCTTTCAGAAAATGCCATAGCAGGCAAATAGTGTGTGGAAACTAAATTTCATGTTTTATTAACATACTGTCTGCTACTCATTTTTCTTTATTTTCTTCATGTGTGTTAAATGCTTAGTAGATGTTCATTCAAGAAGTTTGTAAATGAAGAATGTGGCCCAGAAATGTCATAATTTACTTCCCTTAATTTTTATATTGTAGTATTAATGTAGAGTCACATTATTTACTTTGTGTTTACTAGTAAAACTTTGACCCATGGGACTATGGGTTACCACTTGGCATTTTTTTGCTTAAATTACATATTATTAAAGATAAATATATAACAACATTGTAGAGGAGACTTCGATGCTTTAGCTAATTAGTATAAACCCACCCTTTGAGAAGACACCCCCCCACCTCAGGTATTTGAGAAGAGAGCAAAAAAAATGCAAACCCAGGTTATTTTTCTACCAGAAGCAGAGCCTGATAGGTGTCCCCTCTGTCTGCAAGCTGAGGCCAGTGACTTTGAAGTCTTTCTACATTATAGAAATGTCTTACTACCTAGACCAGACCTGAGTTTGTTCATTTATCTGCTTTTCTTTTCCCATGGTGCTTGAAGCATATTGTTTATCCTGCTGCTTGCTGGGTCTGGTTGTGTTTGGAAGAGCTTATTTACTGCCAGTACATTGTAGCCTGGTGAAGAGGTCAGAGCAGCTCAAGCTCAGTTCCAAGGTGTTCTTTCTAGCAGGTGGTTTTAAGGGCCCCATCTGTATTCCTGCAGTGGAAAAACTGAGCTGGGGGGGGGGGGTTGAGTTAGAGAATTGCATGCTTAAACACAAATTGAATGTATTACCTTGTTAATTATGTTACTTTTTTCTGTTCTTTGATTAGTCTAAGATGATTGACACAAGATGGGAAACAGGAGGTGCACTACTACATTTCTCTTGGATTTTCTAGAAATGTATGGTGCTACTAATGTTATCTACCAAAACTGCCATGAAGATTCTGTTTGTTACAGTTAATGGAGAAGAGTCCTGCTGGGCAACTTAAGAAGGGAAGGGTGAAGTAAAGAAAAGGAAGGGAGAAGGGTGAATATTGTAGAAGGAGTGGAAAGATGGAGAAGTCCCTGGCAGCCAGGTCAATTGCCTGTTAATCCTCCTCACTGACACTGCATTTTCTGTCTGACATTGAGTTCATAAGGGTGATGGCTACTGGTGTTGTATCAGTGACTGGAACTAGCTTACATATTTATTCCAGTCAAGTCAGAAGCCGGTAGTAGGATTGTCTTAGAGGTCCTACTCTGCATAATACTCCAAGGTACACTTTCTCCATGCAGGAAACTTGGTTTAACCATCTTAATAGCTGCGGATAGACCTGTCCTTCAGTAATGTATGTAATAGTGGGGAAAAATAACAGGAAATGATCTATTATACTAAGATTTGCTAGACATTGATGAGAGTTGACTTTCACTTCCACTTTTTTAGGAACAGCAACAATAAAAGTAATTAAAACATCGTGTGGAACTGAAGAAAGACCTGAGAAAAACAGAAGTAGATTTTTATATGACAAACTTAAACTTAGCTCATTCCTAGTACTTGTGTTTATTTCTTTTGTACCTGGCTCCAGTTACTAAATCTTGCAATTCTTGTAAAACAAACAAATAATGGAAGAATAGCAAAATAAATAGATCACTGTTCTAACTGCAGTTACAACTGTCATTGTTGTAACAGTTATGCTCTTCTTAACATTTTAATTGCCACAGATGTTTTCATTCATATTTGCATAGCAATAGATTCTATAATAGCTTCTATTTTAAACAAGCAAACTTCTATGGTTTGTGATGGTACTCCACCTTTTATTCTCATTTCATTTATTTATTTTTTAATCAGAAAGACCTTAGAGTTAAACCTGTTCAGCTCACTCAGCTATATCCCTCTCATGCACTAACTGATTAAGCAAGAGTAAGGTGAAGAAGATAGGATACTATGGCTGTTTTGAGCAAATTAATTTCCAAGGTTGGTTATCATTTTGATAGTTTGATTATATCTTTGAAAAGTCTTTTAAATTAATTTTGCTTTATGGCTGCTGTCAAATCAATTTGAGTATATTACTAAATGTTCCCCTTTTATTTTCCAGTCCACCTAAACCAACTGTGTTTATTTCTGGTGTCATTGCAAGGGTAAGTCCTCATCTTCAATAATTTTCAGTTGTTTTAAAGTGAAAATATGAATTACAACTGTTTGCTAAAGTTTTTGGTCAATGTTTTTCCTTACCGAGGATGCTATTTAACGTAATATAATTGTTTTTGTTATACCAGATAAAAAGTAACAAATATACAATTCAATTGTGTAATTCCCATTATCTTGGAAAAGAAAAATACTTGTTTATTTCAGCTTTTTAATAGGATGTGAATTATCCCCATGGGTTACATATATAAAAATACTATCAGATGAACTCACTCCTTTTTTTACAATTTCTAGCCCCCCTGTGTTTATAAATTTTATCACAGCAACATATACTGGCAGCAATAAAATCATCACAGTTTTATAGTTAAGAAACTTGGAAAATGAAAACAAAAAATATCTATATTGGGCCATCCATAGGTGAGCACCACTTTTATAGTACCAGCCAAAATATCCGAAAATAGTAAGAAAGTTTCTGTGTTCTTCCAGACTACCTAACCTGATATCCTGGAGGGCTGGAAAATTTCTACCCTGTGGTGTGAAACTAATAAAAGTTAATGCCTAAGTGTATATTTTGGAAAGTAGAGAGTTCTTTGCCAGGCACTGAAAATATAACAAAGTGAATAATAGGAGAACCTCTCAAAAAAAACAAACAGCAAACAGTCTTGTGGCACCTTGTAGGCCCATAAATCTATTACAGCATAAGGATGTTGACTGGAAATTGTGAGGCTTGTGAAAAACACCCCAAACATCTGAAGGGTACCAGGTGGGGGAAAGTTGCTTTAGAGTGTGCAAATACAGCTTTTTTCAGTTTTATTCAGATAACTCTTCAGAGAATAAAAATTCAGAAAGAAATAGTTTTTTCTTGCTTACACTTATACCCAGGTATGCATACAAAATCATATATCAGCTTTTTTAAAGTTATACAGTTATTTACTTCAAATATAATCAGATGTATAACTCCTATAAGAGCCATCATTTATTTTTTAGAAGTAAAACTTCAGTTTCAGGTGCAATTATTAGGCACACTTCAATTTTCACTTGTGTTTCAAAAGCCCAGCAAACTGGAAGTTCAGTGCCCAGTACCTGAAAAGACTTTGCTGAACCTTGTAGACTTCAATGGATTTAGAATTTGCAGTACTTACTGATTCATACAGACATAATTCTTATTCTAAACAGTTCCTGCAACTGTAGTATTTATGGAGGCAGAAATTGAGCAGGTCCACAATCTATTCGCAGTCAATTTTAACAAATATACCTCATGGATTCCTGATGGTTGAATGCTGACATATACTGCCTTTTTGAAGCTTAAGTGCTTGGGAGAAAGAGCGGGACAAGAGTTTGATGCATGCTGCTTAACAAGCAAGGAAAATTTTAGGCTTGCAAAGCTGACTAAAACTGGCAGAAAGTATTAAGATCTGCTTAGGAGGATTGATAAACACGGCTTATATAATCAGAAAAGCCAAGCCTGGCAGATTTTTTTTTCCAGGAATTGGGAGAGTGGCTGGAAACTGGAAGAATCATGCTTAGATTCACTGATGAGTTTGCCCATGAAATCAGCTAGCCTTCATCAGCACCCACATCTCAAGCTCCTTGTCATTTCTTGGCAACACTGTCATTGCTGTTGAGGGAAATGCATAAAGGCAGTAGATAGACTTTCTCTTCTGATGTTCTAAGCTCAACAGTGCTCTGAACAGCAGTGTGTGTGTGTGTGACTTTTACTAAAGTACTTTGCCCAAAGTGACTTCAGTGGTTAATAGCAATTTAAATGACCCCAAGTATAAGTAAATGTTTGTTTCACATTCCCAAATTCAGTCACCAACCAGAATTCTTCTCCCCAAAGTGTATCATACTGTTCATGCTTAATATAGAAGGGAGCCACTGGGGCCTCCTAATAAGTCTGCTAAAGTATTTGAAGGATGTTCTAGCATGCTTGAAGCTATGTGTGCAGACTCAAAGGCTGTTAACTCCAAATTCCAAGATTCTGAACTTCTGACAGACAATTAATCTTTACCAACCTGAAATCAGTAATCTAAGGTCATTTCAGCAATACATCATTGGTCTAAAAAAAAAGAGAGGCTCTAACTGCTGAAATGTATGTGTGATGTTTTTAATGCTGATGTGTTTGTTCTTTAATTAGGGTGATAAAGACTTCCCTCCAGCTGCAGCACAGGTGGCCCATCAGAAACCACATCCCTCTGTGGAAAAACTTCCTCCCTCACAACACGTCAACCAATATATTCACCAGCCCCGCAAATGAATTGCCTGTCCCAGACCAGCCATGGTATTTTGCAAATGGAAAGATTAAGAGATTCCTTCTACCAGATCTTTTAAAAACGGATATCTCCTGTTTTTGCCTTAATTGCCTATGGTTTAAATGGTTTAATGAAAGGGGAGGGGAGAACAGAAAGGGGGGGGGGAGAATCACTTCGATCATCCCAGCTGAAAAGCTGAGTCTTGTGTACTGCCAGTGAAAAATGTTATGTTCATAGCAATGCAACACACTGCAGATAGTTTAGGTTAATAATTACTTGGAATAATTATTTTAAACTTTTTCTGTTCCTGGATGTTGGCATTCCAGGAACATGTAACATAAGGAAGTCATAATGGCTTATGTCTTTTTCCTGCTCTTTTCTAAAGAAATTTTTAAAAATATGTGTGACTCAGATTTCATTTTGATATTTCTTGTTCTGTTCTTAAAAGTATTTGAGGAAGAACCAGCTGCTTAATTTTATTTTTTTAGTGGATAATCTGAAAAGACTAGACATTTCTCTTACAGTATGTGGTCCTTTAGGAGAATCATCCCACAGCTTCTGGCAACATAGCCTAACATGCTGGTTGGCCTATAGATTAGCCTGGTTCTCCAAATTAATAGAAGAATGAACAAAAATTTAATTAAAGGTTGTGTAGATCTGCATGTTGCTCAATTTTTAGGTACTCCTGAAGGATTGGCACTTTTTCACCTTTTCAAAACAGTTTTTATATATGCAGGAATCAGTTGTACTATCTTTCCTACAAATAAAAACTTTAGATTACAGTACATGGAAAGTTGGCTAAAATGATTTTTTCTGGGAATCTGTATGTACAAGTAGCTCTTGAATGAACCATGAATGAATATTCACATTTAAAATGCCCTATGTGTAATCTAAAATACTATAGACCATATTTAATTACTGCAAGTTTGGTATAGTTATACACTGACAACTAAAGTTTTGTGCTAGGTTGTGGTGAAATCTGAAGTAACATATGTTCATGAGCAAGCAGTCTACTTGCTTCTTTGTTCATAGCAAGCAGAACAGAGGCCAGCTCTCATGTGATAAGAGATTGATGATGAAAATCTGTGTCCCTGTGTTTGTCAGATGTATCTGTTAAATTCAGTGGGAACCAGGTGAGCAGTAAGATGCACATCTGGATGCAAAGTTACAGCAGCTATGTATGAGGAATATCTTTGCTGAATTGGAGAAAGAAGTAAACTAAGTAACCTACTTAGTAAAACTTGGTCTTGCATACACAACTGTACTACAGCTGCGTAATTTTAAAATCATTCAATTATATGTAATCAAGTTTCACTTGCTTTTTTATAGGTACTTTAATTTTTAAATGATTTAAGTACATTAAATCCCTTTTAAATTTTCAAACAATTTTAATGATTTTCAGAAAAGTTATCTGTTAATGCGTCATTGTTGCAAGTGCTTTTCACTCCTTTGGGGCTTAGGAGAATGATTTACTTTTAACGACAACATGAGAAAGTGGTAAGAAGAAGGAATTTTAATAATAAAAAACTTTCCTGGAAATATTGCTAAATAAGAATGTGTAATTATTTTATTGCTGAAGTTATTTTGAAACAAATAGAAAATCACAACAGGATGAAGTTGATTTCTTCCAAGTCATTGGTGGTAGGTAATGCACTGCACATAGAAACTTCACAAAATCATAGTGTACTACTTGCTTTCTCCACTTCAGATGCTTCTCACCTAGCCTTTCAGCAAACAAGCATCCCAGATAATTCTCCACTTTCACATGTGAATGAGTATTTTTATTACGGTCACTAACCAGACTTGTAAACAAAAACACATTAAAAATAAAGTCAAAACAAAACAAGATAAAATGTTGCAATTGGTGGTGGGTTTGTCAATGGATAAGCAAAGTCTGCCCAATTTTACAGGCAGTATAACAAAATTTAGCTATGTTCAAGGAGGCTAAATCATACTGATCTGATAACAACAATTGTACATAAAAAAGAACAGAATTTCCC
This sequence comes from Liasis olivaceus, assembly GCA_030867105.1. Taxonomy (NCBI): domain Eukaryota; kingdom Metazoa; phylum Chordata; class Lepidosauria; order Squamata; family Pythonidae; genus Liasis; species Liasis olivaceus. The sequence continues at coordinate 85,166,698 of CM061350.1, forward strand.
AGGTGTTTTACCAGGTAAGGAGTTGTAAGGCGGGTCCTTGAATCCTTATAGAGGATACAGTATAGCAGGACATCAGTTGTAGTTTCAACAGCCCGTTATCCACAGGGGCACAGTCTCAGCTCATAGGGGACTTTTTTGTATCGGCCCTCCAAAACTGTTGTGAGGACAGTGTTGAAGCTCACTAAATTTAGTGCTCTTCAGAATTTGGAAAGGGTTATGTGGTAGAAGCGGGATTGTAAAAAGAGGTTTGACTTTACATGTAAATTGGTGGTGAAGTATGGAAATACAAAATTATGAGAAAGTTCTTTGAACTCATGCACATGCCCACAAAGGACCCCTGAGGGCTGTGGACTAGGGACAGAACATGAGCTCCCACATGATTGTCAGTGCTTGCAAAGGCTTGTTCCTCTTACTGTTCAACATCAGGTATCCAATTTTTCATAAAAGCCTGCCAGCCTTTCTGTGAACTTGGCAATTTGATCTTCAATATATGTACCTGTTTATTTCATGGTGGAAACCTTGATCTGTCTGCTTTATTTGCATTTTAAACAATGATCAGGCACAGAGAGAACTGCTCCTGTCTGTGCTCCTGCACTCTGAAGATGCCGGTCATAGATGCTGGCGAAACGTTAGGAAACAGAACTTCCAGAATGCGGCCACACAGCCCGGAAGATCCACACCAGCCAATGATCAGTGTGTTTGTCTCAATTTTGAAGATATGAGAAATTAATGAGACCTGATTGCTGGCTGATAGAAGGAAATTAGAACAGAAAGAAAAATGAGGGGCAGGTATCTAAAGCAGTATCAAGTGCATTATGGGTTAACTGCCCCTATGTCATAAATTATTCTGCCCAACAGACATTGATTCAGCAACACTAGTACTGCTAGGGCCACATACAATGTGCTGTCCAATTTTGCAGATGGAAGTGACATTATGCTCTTCTACCAGTATCTAAATGATTGTTTCATTTGTAGATTAAGTCTGATTGTTTTTTAATTTTATATATATATAAATTTTAATTTTATACACACACACACACTGCATTCAGAAAGTATTCAGACCCCCTTCACTTTTTTCAATTTTGTTATGTTGCAGCCTGATACTACAATCGTTCAAATTCATTTTTTTTCTCATTAATCTACACTCAGCACCCCATAATGACTAAGTGAAAACAGAATTTTAGAAATGTCTGTAAATTTATTAAAAAGGAAAAGCTGAAATATCACATTGGCATAACTATTCAGACCCTTTGCAACAACACTCAAAATTTAGCTCAGGTGCCTCCCATTTCTCTTGATCGTTGCTGAGCTGTTTCTACACCTTGATTGGAATCCACCAATAATGAAATTAAATTGATTGGACGTGATTTGGAAAGGCACACACCTCTCTATAGAAGGCCTCACAGCTGACAATGCATACTGTATCAGAGCAAAAGCCATGAGGTCAAAGGAACTGCCTGCAGAGCTCAGAGACAGGATTATTGCAAGGCACAGATCTGGGGAAGGCTGCAAAAAAATTCCTGCTGCACTGAAAGTTCTCAAGAGCTCAGTGGCCTCCATAATTCTCATGGAAAAAGGTTGGCACAACCAGGACTCTTCCAAGAGCTGGTCGCCCTGCCAAACTGAGCAATCGGGGGAGAAGAGCCTTAGTAGGAGAAGTGACCAAGAACCTGATGGTCACTCTGACTGAGCTCCAGAGATCCTGTGTGGAAATGGGACAAAGTTCCAGAAGGACAACCATCACTGCAGCCCTCCACCGATCTGGGCTTTATGGCAGAGTGGCTAGACGGAAGCCTCTCCTCAGTGCAAAACACATGAAAGCCTGCTTGGAGTTTGCAAAAAAAGCACCTGAAGGACTCTCAGGCTGTGAGGAACAAGATTCTCTGAACTGATGAAACCAAGATTGAACTGTTTGGCCTCAATTCTAAATGTTATGTCTGGAGGAAACCAGGCACCGCTCATCACCTGCCCAATACCATCCCAACAGTGAAGCATGGTGGTGGCAGCATCATGCTGTGGGGGTGTTTTTCAGCACCAGGGACTGGGAGACTGGTCAGGGTTGAGGGAAAGCTGAATGGAGCAAAGGACAGAGATATCCTCAATGAAAATCTGTTCCACAGCCCTCAGGACCTCAGACTGGGCCAAAGGTTCACCTTCCAACATGACAACAATCCTAAGCACACAGCCAAGACAACACAGGAATGGCTTAGGGACAACTCTGTGAATGTCCTAGAGTGGCCCAGCCAGAGCCCTGACTTGAACCCTATTGAACATCTACGGAGAGACCTGAAAATGGCTCTCCACTGACGGTCCCCATCCAACCTGATTGAGCTTGAGAGGATTTGCAAAGAAGAATGGCAGAAAATCCCCCAATCCAGGTGTGCAAAGCTTGTTGTGCCATACCGAAAAAGACTCGAGGCTGTAATTGCTGCCAAAGATGCTTCAACAAAGTACTGAGTAAAGGGTCTGAATACTTATGCCAATGTGATATTTCAGTTTTTTCTTTTTAATAAATTTACAGACATTTCTAAAATTCTGTTTTCACTTTGTCATTATGGGGTACTGAGCGTAGATGAGGAAAAAAATGAATTTGAAAGATTGTAGTATCAGGCTGCAACATAACAAAATTGAAAAAAGTGAAGGGGGTCTGAATACTTTCCGAATGCACTGTATGTGTGTGTGTGTGTGTGTGTGCACTACAATAAAATATTTTTGCTAAAGTAAATAATTGTCATTTTACATGTTCTCATGCTGTTATCTATATATGGACATACAAAGGCAAAGAGAGACCGGGGCAAACATAAAGGGAAATCAGTATTTTATACCTACATGTATTAGTTTGGACTTTACCAAAAGTCCAGCAAGAGAATACCTATATAATACTTATCTCACTATGCATAAGTAGCAGTCAGATTTCTGTGGATGTAGAATAAGTGGAGTATAGCAAGCTAAGGACAGTGCTTCAACTATTGTATTCTTTAAGTACATTCAAAACTGCTTTTAGAAGATCTATTTCTTTCCTGCATACTCCACAGCTTCAAATTTCTATCTTGTGACAAATGAAAATAAAGTGCTAAATCTGAATGCTAAGGATTTTTAAAAATGTTTTATTGTTTTTAAATGTTATGGGCACAAGATGTAATGCCGCCACCTCTTTTCTAAAACTGAATTCCTCCAAATAATTATACATCAAAGCAGCAGGCATTACTTCAAAGTTGGAACACTAATGCCTTAGGCACAGAATGCTGAGAAATCATTTGGCTCCCATTTAGAAAGATGTGCTTGCAAGTCTCAGTGGGGTGTTCTCCCCAACCATTTTATTTGGAGTTTAACATAAGTCCTGTGATGACTTCACTTCTTTTTGTATTTGGACCTTTTAAGACTAATGCTAACATCTGGATCACACAAACATCAATTCTCTTTAGGACCAGTTAAAAAGCATTGTGGGTGAGAGGAGGTAAAAAGTAACTGGCTCTCAAAGTCATAACTGTTGCTGTCCTTTCAAATGTGTAAGCCATGGCTATACTTTCAAATGTGTAAGTACTCATTAAAGTGCATATAATCACAGTATGATGCTTCTCTGTCAGCTGCAAAGTTACCACCCTGTGCTCAGGTCCTTATTTATTCTTAACAATAGAACTGGATTAAAAGTTCAAATTGCAACTCACTATTGTACATTCACTGGATTCCACTCTTGTGCCTGTAACCTTGAGACCTTTGTGCTGTAATAATGGCAATCTCACATATGTGTGAATTGTGGGGGAGGTGCTCTTCTTCCCATTAAATGTGGAGAAGAACAGTGCTTTGGATGTGATCTCAAAAGGTACACCTTAAAATTCCTTTTCCCAGGATCATGTGGAAGTTGCAAAGGGCAGCTAGACAATCCCAGGCTTCTGTACACTCCAAAATGCCTTTTCCTAATTATTTCTGAAATGCTGTTGAACACTGTGATAGATACACAAGAAATATACCACTGTGTTTGTTCCTGCAATCGAGGAGTCTATATAAACAGTTTAAACTCCACCAAGCCAAATATAGTTTATCAGCCATTCAGAGATTTGATAAACCTGGTTTAGCTGCTTGCCTGCAGGCCATTCTATATGGCTAGTAAATTCCCTTTGAATTAAGATTACAGAAGTGCTTAGTTATTCCCCACTCCCCAAAAGTTCCAATGAAAGTTAACATGGTGTGGATTTATAAAAGCCTGGCAGTGCAATCCTTTACATTTCTCCTTGGAAAACAGTCCTGTTTATTTAAATGTGTCTTGTTCCATGTAAGTGGATGTAGAACTGCATTAAACTGACTGAACTGCAATTGAATTACTGTCAAGGAAAACCTAATTTACCCAGTTGGCTATTAGAAACTTCTATGCAATGTAATCATTGATATAACTGTGTTATGTTAAGAATAAATATCCTTGTCACTGTTTCTTCGTTCTTTAGAGAATGCTGAATGCTTTTTGAGTTTGATGATAATACAATGTTTATGATAATACAATACTGCATTAAGGTTATAAATTGTTTAGTAAAGTTTGGACTTTGCTTTATAAATTAAACCAATAGAAAAATGAAAGTTAGATGGATATTCTATTAGACATTTCTCCATGCTGCAAAGGATTGAGATTTTCAATATCCTGTAAGAGAAAAAAACAAAAAACTCCAAGGTAAATTAATGCAAGTAGGTAAGGTAGCAGCAGTCAGAATTAAAATACATGTAACTTTTACTGTAATCACACTTTAAACCCTTTAATCTTCCACCACCTGTAATACAAAGATAGCAGCTCCATAATGGATATTGGAGTGGCTGTCCATTCTGATTGCTGCTGCTGAGCCAATTTGCAAAAAGATTAGCAAAACAATTACAGAAACATCTAGGGCAATTAAAGATCTCAGGCAACTCTGGTAGAACAGATAACTATTCTTACCCTGAGGCCATGGACCCAACAGATAGGAGAAAGATCTAGTCTTCTCACACTCTTCAGTGAGTTAGCCCTCTCAGCTTGAAGGTTCCATTCCAAGCAGGCAAAAACCTTTCTTCCACATGGGGATTGTTTCCAACAATTGCATAGTCGGTAGTGTGCTGACTACAAAAAAAAAAGGGGGGGGGACATCTGGTTCTGCTTAATTGCATAAGAGTGTTAACTAATGTTACAACATCCAATTTAAAAAAAAAAACTCAATCCCACTAGAAATATTTTATTAGGCTCTGCCAACAATGCCAGTATTTACAGCCCATCAGGAAAATGAGAGCCAATGCTCTACATATAGCTAACAATGAAGGAATAAAGATAGTATTTCAGTTTCTTAAATGCACCCCTGAAGGCAACATCAAGGGACAAGACCACAATAAACTCAGTAAACCAGTATGGTATTTTACATGCATTCTGAAAACACTTTGATAGACACAGGTCAACTAAGCAATCCAAAGTAGTCTAAACAGAAGCTTTTTTGAAAATACAGTTTTGACTTGCTGTGCATCAGTGTCCACATTCATGCTGTTCATGCTGTTGGGTCTTATTGATATGGAGCTTTCAGAGTACTTTGAAGGCTCACTACATTTTTCCATGTGTCCTGGAAAATATCCTCTTGCTCAGAATGGTTGTTGGTGGAGACAGGAAATATACCAGCCAGCAACTGTAACTAAGTTGATCCAGATTAATTACACAAAATATGAGCAAGTCTGTCTTCTGGCTTCTCTCTGACTCACTCAAATAGTGCTGAATGGAATGTCTGTAGTATGGCCTCCCAAACATACTACTGTGCCAGTCACACTCTTAGCATGCCTGGACAAGCCAAGGAGAAACCCATGCCAGAAGTAGGACCAAAGGTCAAGAAGATACATAGTTGTGTACCTCATCTCGTATGCAGTCGCCTACTGCTCAAGCAGCCAAAAGAATTGTGATTTTTAAAATGTGTATGCTGCCTGACTCTCAACGACTCTGGGTGGCTCACAACAATCAAAGACTTCACAATAAAATCAATTAAAAAGATAAAAGATGGCAAGCATGATGAGGCAAGTGGTCTCACGCTCCCTCACCAAAGGCCTGGATGAAGAGACAGCTCTTCTGAAGAACAACAGAGTGGGGGACCTCCAAACCTCATTCCAGAGGGCAGGTGCTGCTACAGAGAAAGTGTGCTTCTGGGGTCCGGATCGATGACATTGAATCGAAGGCACCCAGAGCATGCCAACCCTTCAGGATCAAATCAGCCGGGCAGATGCTACAGGAGACAGTCCCTCAGTAACCAACCCTATGCCATAAAGGGCTTTATAGATAACCAGTACCTTGAATATCACCCAGAAGCAAACCACAACCACTGCAGCTCAAGAAGCAGAGGTGTTACATGGGCATACCAAGGCATATAGATTACTGCTCACATTCTGGACCAGTTGAAGTTCTGGGTGGTCTTCAAGGGCAGCCCCACGTAAAGTGCATTGGAGTAATCAAGCTGTGAGGTGACTAGGGCAAGAGTGACTGAAGGACCCCCCAATCAGTAGGAAAATAAGTGAACAGTAGGAAAATAGAATGATCAGATTTGGAAGATGGAGAGATCAAGCACATTCCCTTCGTACTCTGGTAAAAATAACTGTCTCTTCAAGTACTTGTTCTGTGGCAATCTTGGTGACATACGGGTTGATCTTGATGTAGGCCTCTTCTAGCCCAAAGCTGTTCCACCTAATCTGGTCCAGTTTATGGGCAATACACTTGATGAGATTCAGCAACCCTGAGAGCCAGTTCTGCACCATTTGTATTATGACATGCTTAACTTGTGAGATGTGAGCCATGCCCAGCATTTCAGTAGAAAACAGCAGCAACCTATGCCTGAGTCCTGCAGCACGTGAGGTTGTACAGTTTCAGCCCTTTCAGACTAATCTCTCCCAACAGTGCATGATGAGAGTGAAGAAGCAGTGCCCTGTATCTAGACCGAACCAAATGTTTGCTGTGAAATGAATGGATGTGATGGGGTCTGCAATCCTGAAACTTCATTCTTGCATTGCTCACATATGCAGAGCATCACCTGCATATATGGACTAGGGGGTCTGGTAGTTGAGACAAGATGCAGGTGATTTTGGAATCCAGCACCTTCAATGCCCTGACATGCTGCTTGTCTTCTGACTCTACTTGAGGTCAGATGTCTTATTGTTTGTCAGCAGAATGACTTGCCAACAGCTGTTAACAGTGGGAGAGACTTATGATGCCTGTTTTTTGATATAATATGTCTTGCAGCAGCTTCAGGCATCACAACATGGATTTTCAAGTTCAAGTATGAGGCGCTACTGTGCAAAACAATATACTTGCCTTGGTGGTGATGGGCTGTCTACTGGTTGGCCTTGGCCATCCATGCCAGTTGTCGGTCTGGATTCATGATGGGGCAGGTCGTCCTCCTTCCAGTCCTCAATTCTTTGGCTTCTAAAGGAGAAGAATGGGCTGACTGAAGATTCAACAAGACCGTCCCATTTGCTTGTCCTGTGGGAAGAGCTCTCACCACACTGGGCCTGGCTCAGCACCCCTCCATAAAAGGCGGGTGACCGACTTTACTGAACTTAATCCCCTTGAAGCTATTACCTGTCCCTCCCTTGATTAGAAACCATGGCCTCTCTCCTGTTTCTCCCAGTCATGGTTTCTTTAGGGAGTCTATGGGAATAGGCTGGCTGTACTTAGCTCTAAATTGGAGTGGGCAGAGGGAAGCTGTCCTAGGCTCAAATTAACATATGCACCTAACAGCAGTGCTGTCACTACTAGCACACAGAGAACACCCAGTTAGAAGCATTGATTCTGCTAAAGAAGCAAGACAACCTTATTTGGCAGGAATGTGCCTTTAAACATTAAGGGATTACACCGAACAGAAGCAGATTGGGGTGGGGGAATATGTTTTTCCCTTTGCATTAAGCCCCTACCTCTCCTACCCTGTTTTAAAAAATTAAAAACCAAACACATAAGACACTCTTTAGTTTATTGCTTTAATATACAGAAGGAAAGGGGGGAAGGTTCCAAAAAAGGAAAGAACACCTAAATGATACAAAACAAAAAGAACAAAGTGACGCAAACATCATTTTTTAAAAGTTCAGTTTTTAAATAGCATTTAATATTGACTACATGGAATGATACAGAGCAGTCTTTCGATTTTGCTGAAAGAGTGTTCATAAGCAGAGAACAAAGAGATATCAGTCCAAAACTGGTAGTGTAGTCACCCTTAAGAAATCCATAGTTCTTCACATGATAACAAATTCCAAATTTTAATATGGAGTTCAGACTGACACTCACTTCTTTAAACATATTACTTATTCCAGAACTATGTTAACAAACCTCTCACTTGTTCAATAAACAACAAAAAACCATGTTTAATTAATGACATCTTAAATTCACAGAAATGTTTTTAATATTGTTTAAAACCCTTAACTATTAAAATGTTCATATAAGTGATTCTGTTTATTCCACAGTGTGTGCAAAATAATATTAATATTACTATGGCAAAAGAAAGCAAAGATAGTACCAACAGTAATAGGCGCCTTGGGTGCAATCCCAAAACATCTGGAGCACCACTTGGAGACCATTTAGCATTGACAAAATCACCATCAGTCAATTGCAAAAGGCAGCTTTACTTGGAACAGCTTACATCCTGCAACAGGACCTTTAATATTATTAAACAACAACATCTGCCTATCCCAGGTCCTTGGGAAGGACTCGATAGGTGGATAAAAATGCCAAATCCAGTCTAAACATCTGGCTGACTGTGCAACCAACCGTAATAATAATAATAATAATAATAATAATATCCACCTTAATTTTAATTATCTATTAAAAATACTATAGATTTGGAAATTGTCCAACACATTTCAATCCTGACAGTAAAAAATTCAGAAGTTTTACTGAATTCACTGCTAACATATCTGGACTAAACTGGAAAAGAAAAATGTATTTTAATTTAATTGGAGAATCCATATTCCTCTTGCAATAAGTCAAATGTTTTGACGAATTTGATAAGCAATAAGATTACCTGAAGTACTACTACCCCTATTAGCCCATGAATTCCCTTTTTTAAAAAAATCTGAGATTACCATGTGAATAAGGATCAGAATTATACTTCTGTCTCAACATCTTCCAAATGTGCCTTGCAGCGTTTCATGTCAGAAACACAGTAGAATCACAACTAAAAAAGCAACAAAGCTTTTGCCATGATATCAGAGAGATTGCATGACTAATTGTGCCTATAATGGTTTTGGGGCTTGGTCACTTGGATTCCATAGAAATGAAAAATATGTACCCAGTGATAAAGCTGAAGTCAACCTCTGTTGCTGTATGATGGGTGGGTGGGTGGGTGGGTAAGGGGGAAGGAAGGAAGGAAGGAAGGAAGGAAGGAAGGAAGGAAGGAGGGAGGGAGGGAGGGAGGGAGGGAGGGAGGGAGGGAAGGAAGGAAGGAAGGAAGGAAGGAAGGAAGGAAGGAAGGAAGGAAGGAAGGAAGGAAGGAAGGAAGGAAGGAAGGAAGGAAGGAAGGAAGGATTTGCCCAAAACTTGCTCTAAGAATGTCTACAATATTATGTAAAAGGTCTTTTCGGGTGGGAAATTATATTTAAATCAAACACAGAGTCAATGAGTTGGACTCACTTTATAACTATTTCAAGAGGAAATAATGCTTGATATGATGTTGCTGGAGCTTATCCTACTGAAATTACTGAGCAATCCAAATATTGGGGGCAGCAATAGTCCAATAGGTGGAGAGTATTTGAATGCCTTTCTAGGTGACATCACTTTGATGCTGCCCAAAGCAAATAAGGATGTCCTTTTTGTTATTGAGGAAATACGTAAATATGGAGAGGCAGCAAGATTAAAAATTAATTTTAAAAAGACCAATGCTCAGTTCATCAGTACTGGGTCTCAAAATTTAAATTCCAAAACATTTCTAAATTGGGCACTAAAATTGTTAATTAAAAAAATCAACAGACAACTAAAATCATGGCATTTATTAAATCTACATATATCGGAGAAAATTGCATCAGTAAAAAGGATTCCACTTCCTAAATTATTATATAGCTTTCAGACTGCCAGTTTCCTTGACAAAGGAAATTGTAACTTATAAAATGTGTATTTAAGAAGGAAAAGTCATGTATAAATTGAAGATGATTATATTCTGGAATCTCAGAAGAGGAGTTTAACATAATGCTACATTGTATACCCTTTCAACTGAAACATATTGCCTTTATTATATTGAAAGACCTGTTTAAAAATGGATAGAATAATCATATTTACATAGTTACATTCTGGATGTAATCCTGTTTAATGAGAAAATGATATTAAACTGGCAGGAAGAGAACATGAAAAATCCATTATTGGAGTGTATTATTGGAAATGGATGAAAATGGTGCCAAAAATTAGCATCGTGCCCTTCCCTTAGAGGACTGCAGTCTTTCCCAGTGAATTAAGAGGTGGTGTCAGCCCTTTGAGGTAAGTCAGGTCAGGCAGCAGACTCCACAAACACTACTGGAACTCTACCTTCTTGATGCAGGATATAATAACAGGATCTTGAAAGCCTGACAGAGATTCCTTCTCCCCTCTCTTATTTCAAAGCAGATCACGATGGGGCAATCTTGGTTTTTAGGATTTTTAGGATTACATTAGCTACAGCATGCAAAAGTTCTATGATTCCACAAAGAATAAGTTAAAAAAACAACAGCATTATGCTTTCTCACTGACTAAAAAATAATATTTATAGTGTCTGATTATAGAGTTCTGGAATGCAAATCTGGATTTTAAACCTTCTATGGGAATCAGAGCTTGGGAAGAATATTATTATATAAAATGGAAACGCTCTATGGAGGCAGAAACCTTTAAGATGCATTTCTGGAAAAGCTCACTGGGATTTTCAATAAAAATGTCTGTATCTAAGCACTGTTATAAGAGATATAACATACTAGAATTTTCTGGCATATTTGGTGGGGGTGTCCAGAAGTCTAACACTTTTGGAAATTAGTATTGGAAGAAATAAATATGTCTACCATCTTCTCTAGCAATTCCATAATTATATCCCCTATCATTGTTTAAGGGAAAAAATAATTGAAATAAAACAATCAGATTTATGTTGGTGGCAGGTAGAATATCACTGGCCCCAGATGTTTGGTACTCAAAACTTGTAGAAATAGTCCTAATGTAAAAATTCAGAGATATAATACATAAAATGAAGTGTACTAGAAGTATTAGGCACAATAACCTTTCAATCTAACTTGGAAAGATTTAACCAGTTTGCTAAACAATCAGAATTAATTAAGAGATAATTGTCTTCAGTAGCGACGTGATTCTAGGAGGTGAAATCGATTATCTTGCAGAGCAAAATTTTAAGAGCAAGCCCATCCAGTATTTTGAATATGGTACACTGCTTATAAAGTTTTGATCAAAATTATCAGTTTTTTTCTTTTCTTTTTTTCATATTATCACTTGAAGGTTTTGTGAAAATCCATTCTAATCTATCATTTATTAGCTTACTATTTTGCAACAGCAAATTTAGAATTTAATATCTTAGCATTCCATATTGTAGTTTCTTACATGCCTAACAGATAATTAAGTAATGTAGCTTTTCAGTACTTTAGACCCTCGTCCTCATCTTAGCATTTATTTTATATGCTACATAGCAGTGTTTGCAGTTGTGGTAAAGAGAAATCAAGGTGTTAGTCATGACCATGCAGTCAAAACCCTGACCCTTCTAGGTGCGTTTTTTTTAGTATTTTAGTAATTGCATTTACATTTTCCTCCAGCTAGAGTTAACTTATGTAACCTGTTTAGAATTTAATACCCTATGTTTTAGTATCTTACATATGTTGCAGTTTAGCAACTAAATAACCTAGTGCTTTTGTACTTTAGACCCTCTTCAGTATCTTAGCATTTACATTTATATTCTATTCCAGATAGACTCATCTCAGTATTTGAAATCTCTTTTGGATTTAGCATTCTGCATTTCAGCATTTTATATTCTTAGCAGAATTGCAATTAGGCAATGTAGCTTTCTTTGGTATTTTAGCATTTGAATTTATATCTTGTTCTAGCTAATTTTATCTTAATTTGTGAACCTTTATAAAAAAAATTCCTTTGTACTAAACTGTGTATCTTGAGTTTAAAAAATAATTAAAAAGGGCTTTTCTATATCTAATGAGACTAACATTCCTCATTCCAGTTTTACAGAACGTATATCTAATTTAGCAATATAATATGATCCAAGGCTTGTGACCCTTTTATAATTCCAGATTGCACAGTAACAAAAGTAATACTGTCTGTAATCTACATGCTAGGATCTCTGTCAAAATTCTGGCAGATTCTCAATATTTAACCAGGAGATTAGGCAACAGTTGTACATCAGCAGAATCTTTATCAGCCTTCAAAATCAGTTATTCAAACCTCATTGGAGGAAGCTGGAATTTTTTTTAAAAAGCATCATTATAAGTCTCTAACAATAGTGGAGCAAATAATTTTTATATGTATTATACCATCGAATAGGATAGTTACTATGACCAGTAGCATCTCCTGTTTACATAGATTTAATATTATGTCCTGAAGAGATACAGATTTTTTTTCCTAGCGTTTTTCCCACAAGCGCAGGCTCTGCTTTTCTTTTAGGATCAACCAAATGTTGATCCACTGATTGTGACAGGAATTGACCAACTGGCTTGTCGCCCAAGCCTGACATCATCTGAAGAGATACAGATGCCACTAGATGTATATGACTTGTAGATGAGCTACTGCATTCTAAAAACAATTAATTACTTTCTCAGTAATCTTTAACTCAATTTTATGAAGTATAAAAATAAAGCTTGCTCATTAGATCACAGTCATTATATATTTTTCCTTAAGTATCCTTAATAGTACAAATAATATCTTTTTTTTTTCTGTTTCAACAGAGGTCAATCGTCTACTAGGTCTTTAACCCGAGAGAATCATTTGATTCAATATTTAGGGAAAGGCTGGGAGCACATCTGCTATCACAGATCACCAATTACTTTGAATAATTATTATATTATATGAAAACTCCATCATGCATGTCAAGTGTACCAGTCCGAGGCTTCTCTGATCCCTGCTAAAGGAGTAAATAAGGTCATATGGTTGCTCTTTTTACGCCTTTTCAAACAGTGAGTTTCATCTTCTACAGTCAGCAAATAGTTATATCTCTTAATATGTTGGCAACACAGTTATTTTATCTTTGACTTTGGTTGGCTTGCGGCATTGTCTACAAACACTAGCATTTTATTGCAGCAATGAAAAACTAGATATCAATTATTCCAAAACTAGCTTTCTTTATTAAGAGGCACATGAATTGCTCTCATAATTAGCAGATTCACAATACCGTCCTGACCAAGATAAGGATTTCAAATATGTTGGAAGTATCAAGTGCTGATAAGGAGAAGGAAACAAGAGTATTATAAAAGCCAGTGGCAGGAATTAAGACGGTTGTGCTTACAAAATAATGATACAGAATTCTGGGAATTCGTTTCCCAAGGCCAAAGAGAAATAAAAGTAGTAATAGAAGCACAAATTTCACCTGAAGCTTGGATAGCTTTTTTCAAAAATTAATTTGAAGATATTAGAATATCAAACCAACTGTTAACAGGTACAGATATATCTTAAAAAATCACTAAAATGTCTCCCAGTAATTGCTGCAGAAGTTAAAAGAATAATCTCACAACAGACAGCTGGTAAAGCCCCAGGAGATGGCATGTTACCACCAGAAATTTTTAAGGCATTCCCTGATCACTGAGCCTCTCTGCTCACCTCCCTGTTTAATATCTTAATGCTACTGAGTGAATCACTCTAGGCTGGAGAAATAGTGCAGTAATTCCAATATTTCAAAAGGGAAATTCCACAAGCCCTGCTATCTTTCACCCCATAAGTCTTTTTGATATAAGGTATCTTTTAAATAGATTGGATGATTGGGTGGATACTAGGCAGATAATAGCAGAAGAACACACAGCTTCAGAGAGGGACATAGCACTATAGACCAGTGTTTCACAACATCTGATCCACAAATCAATGAATGGCCCCTCAAAATGCCTGGATGCAGCATTCATAGATTTATCATCTGCCTTTGATACAACAAATAGAGGAAGATTACAGGTAGTCCTCAACTTACAACCATTTGTTTAGCAACCATTCAAAGTTACAAGGATGCTGAAAAAAGTGATGTATGACTGGTCCTTGCACTTATGACCATAGCAGCATCCCACAGTCATGTGATCAGAATTCAGACATTTGGCAACTGGAATGTATTTACAACCATTGCAGCATCCCAGGGTCATATGATCACCATTTGTGACCTTCCCAGGGGGCTTCTGACAAGCAAAATCAATGGGGAAACTGCATGATTTGCTTAACGACCACCACAAAAAAGGTCATAAAATTGGGTGCAGTCACATGATACCTTGCTTAACAACCCCACTGCTTAATGAAGAATTTTCTAGTCCCTATTGTGATCATAAGTCGAGGACTACCTGTATGGGAGAAGTTTTTAGCCAATGATATAGAGAGAAGATTACTTTATCTAATATATAAATTATATGAAGACACTTCAAGTACGAATGCAAGTACGAATAAATCACAGCAGCACCCTAACAAAGCAGATTAAAACAACAAAAGCTGTTTGCCAGGGTTGCATACTGGCTCATTTCCTGTTTCAACTACATTGTAGAAAAGCTTAACAATCCTTCCTTTTATGCTCCATCGATTGGAAGTAGGAAGGTCCCTATGTTATTGTATGCTGATGATATGGTACTTATGTCAACAACATTAATTGAAATGAGAAGTCTCTTTACAGAATTTGGGATTTGTTCTAGGAAAGAATATCTACAAATAAATTATTCCGTAATAGTATTTGCCAGAAGGCCAAAGAGACATAGATGGACCCAAGATGGTAAGGAGAGTGAGGTCAAGTGAGGTCATTCAATTATTTGGGCCTCCATTTTACTGAAACACTGTCATGGAAAACACATATAGCATCAGCAGGAACCAAGGCTATGAGATCAATGAGAGCCATTTGCTCATTTTTTTATTCAAAAGGAGGCCTGCTCTCAAGATCTCCCAGGGAAAACAGTCTCACAGTTGACATATGGGGCCCCAATTTGGGGTCTAGGTACCCTAGAAGAATTAGAAATGGTCCAGAACAAATTAATTAGAGCAATTCTAGCTTTACTCCCATGAACACCGGCAGTGATGTTGAGATTAGAAGTTGGCCTTCCATCAATTTATATAAGGGTAAAGAAAGCAATAATTTTATATTATGGGAGACTAGTTCTCATGTCTGACACTTACTTGGCAAAATAATGCCTCTGCAGACAATTTAACAGTAGTAGATGGGTGAATTCATGTCTAAAACTATTTTCACAATTTTCACAATACCAGGGACTTTTGAATGACATACATTACCGTACATTATTAAGGAACTGTTTATTTTTTAAAGATTTTAGACAAGATAAGGAAGATGTATACAAGCTTAAGTTGATCAAGTGGTACCAATCTCTTAAAGATGGAAAAGAAATGTCACCTTATTTACTGTCTCTTACATCCTACTCCAAGACAAGCTTTTACTGAACGTAGTTTTCACTTTTTAATCATAATTTTATTAAAGATTACAGTTACACAACTAAAAACTAATACAAACTAAAGAATAAAAGAATAAAAAGAAAAAAATAGATGGTGCAGAAAGAAAAATAGAAAGAGAAACAGAAACAGAAAAGAAAGAAAAAATAAGAATATAGTAAAGAAAAGGAAAAGAAATATAGAAAGAAGTAATTTCCCCCTTCATCACAACAGGCATAGAGAATTTTAGTAACTTATCACCTTCTCTTAAAATACAACAAATGATCTCTTCTTCCCATATCCCATCTCTTATCATTTCAATCTCATCATTCCAATCCTGATGTCAGCAAAAGTCCATTAAGGGTTACCAGAGGTAATAACATATCTATTTTAATCTTGATCAAATAAGCCAACTTTAAGACCTTTTAGTTCAATCTTGATCTTTAGTCCCTTCAAATAATGTCATAGAACTTGATTTCTTTTCGTTTTTTCTTTCTCCCTTCTCACAGACCTTCAAAACTTGAACAAGTCTCTTTTGTAAATCCAGTATAGGAAAATTATCCAAGTCACTCTCTTGGTTATTTGTATATCCCTTTTAATTATTAAGACATCAGCCAGTTTCTTTTGTAAGTCCAATGTAACATCTTTTTCTATGTAATTATTTTAGCCTGTCATTTTTAAATCTACTTTCAAATCAATCTTGATCTTGTCAGGTAATACTTGTTCCTGTTTCATAACATCTTTTAAACACAGTGTATCTATAAAGGCAGACACTCTTAAAATTAACTTTTGGGTCCATTGTTCAAAAATATCCTTCAATATGTCCAATGTTAAAATATTTTGCTTTATTCTGTAACTGTAAATTGAGCTTGAGAGTTCTTCTCCTTTAATTATAATCTTTAGTTCCCTCTAGTTCCCTCTAGTGTCCAATTTGTAAAGTCTTCTTATGTGTGTGTGTGTGTATGTGTGTGTGTATGTATGTGTATATATATATATATGTGTGTGTGTGTGTGTGTGTATGTATGTATTTCAGATAGCGGCTGGATAGCGTAGTAGTTAGAACACCGCCTTTGATGCAGGAGATCGGGGTTCAAATCCCAGCTGGTACCTACCTTACCAGTAGGGGTTCTTGAGCAAAGACCCCCTAATGCTTCACCTGCCTACCTCAAAATATGAGAGTGACACGAACTAAGAGAGTCATGCCGGCTCGGACGTCGCCCGGATTAACAAGGTCCGCGTCAGATGTTGGGGAACCAGGACAATCTGATGTTAAGTGGGCTACTGGAAAAAAACATACATGGATGAGACAAGAGAACTTGGAAATGATGGAATGCTACTACAACAGCAGACCTAATGAGAGGGGATATATGAAACGTATGAGAGAACTATGGATAGACAGAAGGCCTACATCCACACTAACTGAGAAACAACTAGTTACCCAGCGCTTCAACATAGTGAAGAGGAAGCTGCTCTCACAACTTGAGATAGACCAACTCCACATTACAACCCGGACTCAAGCAGACCTGGAAGAACAAGCAGATGTACAGCCAACACCTGAAGCTGGAATGTCACTGCCACCCCTTCCATTACAGAGCACAGCAGCTGATATGAGGCATAAGATCATGGATAAACTAGCTATAGTCAACCCTCGAGTCCGATTACCAAGGCTCAGTGGAGAAGTACCATCAAATAGTATGCTAGAAGATGCCAACAGAGCCCTCCAGACAATCCCTACTACCACCATAACTGAAACCAATTAATTGGTATATGCTACAGCTGCTGTAATCCTGGAAATGCTTGGCTACACGATCAAGAACAACAACAGTACATACCCACCCTGGAAAATGAGATTGGAGGCTAAGATCAAGGCAACTCGGAGAGAAGTCAGTCAGCTGGTGGAACTACAGAAGCGTGTGGAGATTAAGGATAAGACTCGGCTACTGAAAAAATACACGGCCCTGACTCCATCTGAAGCCCTAGAGACTGCTAAACAAAGGCTCACAGCACTGGCTACCAGGCTAAGGAGATACACTAGAGAAGCAGAGGCCAAGAAGATAAATGCCCTCTTCTCCAAAGAACCATCCAAAGTGTACTCCCAACTGCAGTGCAACCACAGAGTATCAGCTGAGCCACCAGCAGCGGAAACTGAACAGTACTGGAAGAACATATGGGAGAAAGAGAAGACGCATAACACCAGTGCAAAGTGGCTGCAGGACCTGAAAGCAGACCACAGCAATCTCCCAGAACAGGAACCAGTCACCATCACAGTAGCAGACATCCAACAGCAGGTCAAGAACATGAAAAGCTGGACAGCACCTGGCCCAAACATGATCCACACCTACTGGCTAAAGAAACTAACAGCAGTGCATGAACACCTAGCAGCACAGATGAACCAACTGCTAGCAGCAGGCTCCCACCCAGACTGGCTAACACAAGGAAGGACAGTGCTGATCATGAAAGACCCTCACAAAGGAACAGCACCATCCAACTACCGGCCAATAACCTGCCTCCCCACAACATGGAAAGTTCTATCAGGCATCATAGCTGCCAAGCTACATGACTATATGGGCCAGTACATGAGCACAGTTCAGAAGGGCATTGGGAACAACACCAGAGGCTCAAAACACCAGTTACTCATAGATAGGGCAGTTGCCCAAGACTCAAGGTCTAGGCAGACCAATCTGAGCACAGCCTGGATTGACTACAGGAAAGCCTATGACTCAATGCCACACACATGGATCTGTGAATGCCTGGCGCTATACAAAGTCAACAGGACACTAAGGACCTTCCTCAAGCACTCAGTGGGACTGTGGAAGACAACACTGGAAGTGAACTCAAGACAGCTCGCACAAGTGGCCATCAAGTGCGGCATATACCAAGGTGATGCACTGTCCCCACTGCTTTTCTGCATAGGCTTAAACCCCTTCAGCCAGATAATCACAAGGTCTGGATATGGGTACAAGTTCAAGAGTGGAGTCACCATCAGCCACCTCCTCTACATGGATGACATCAAGCTGTATATTAAGAGTGAACGAGACATCGACTCACTGATCCACCTGACATGGATCTACAGTGAGGACATTGGGATGTCATTCGGACTGGAGAAGTGTGGCAGGATGATAGTAAAGAGAGGGAAGGTAGTTAAGACCAATGGAATGGAATTACCAGTGGGCCACATAGCAGACATAGAGACCAGCTATAAATACCTTGGTGTCCCACAGTCACAAGGGAACCATGAGGAGGAGGCAAGGAAGACAGCAACATCCAAGTACCACCAAAGGATAAGACAGGTCCTGAAGAGCCAGCTCAATGGGAAGAACAAGATCCATGCCATCAACATGTATGCCCTGCCAGTCATCAGATACCCTGCCGGTATAGTGAGCTGGCCAAAGGAAGACATGGAGGCTGCTGAAGTGAAGACCCGGAAGCTCCTCACAATGTACGGAGGTTTCCACCCCAAGTCCAACACCCAGAGACTGTACACCAGGCGCAAAGAGGGCGGGCAGAGTCTGATGAATGTCAAAGCCACTGTCCTGGATGAAACCCGGAGTATCCAGGAGTACATCAGTAAGATGGCACCCAAAGATGAGCTGCTGAGAGAATGCCTCAGGCAGCAGCAGACAAGGCAGGAGGTTCAAGCAGAGGAAGTGCCATGGCAAGACAAGCTCCTGCATGGGATGTACCATCGACAGATAGCTGAGGTGGCTGACATTGGGAAATCCTATCAGTGGCTGGAAAGGGCCGGACTAAAAGACAGCACTGAGGCACTGATCATAGCAGCACAAGAACAGGCACTAAGCACCAGATCCATAGAAGCAGGAGTCTACCACACTAGACAGGATCCAAGGTGCAGATTGTGCAAAGAGGCCTCAGAGACAGTCCAACACATAGTGGCAGGGTGTAAGATGCAGGCAGGAACAGCATACACTGAACGGCACAACACAGTAGCTGGCATTGTGTACAGGAACATCTGCACAGCGTATGGGCTAGACCCCCAAGTCCAGATGGGAGATTCCACAGAAGGTCGTGGAGAATAAAAGGGCTAAGATCCTGTGGGACTTCCAGATCCAGACGGACAGGCAGGTACCGGCTAATCAACCAGACATCGTGGTAGTAGACAAAGACCAGAAGACAGTGGTAGTGATAGATGTAGCAGTGCCAAGTGACAGCAACATCAGGAAGAAGGAGCATGAGAAGCTGCAGAAGTACCAGGGCCTGAAGGAGGAAATCGAGAGGATGTGGAAAGTAAAGGCCAAAGTGGTCCCAGTGGCGGTAGGAGCACTCGGGGCCATGACTCCTAAGCTGGGAGAATGGCTCCAACAGATCCCAGGAACAACATCAGAGCTCTCTGTGCAGAAGAGTGCAGTGCTAGGAACAGCTAAGATACTGCGCAGAACCCTCAAACTCCCAGGCCTCTGTTAGAGGACCTGAGATTGAGGAAGACACGTACCACCCTAGGGGTGAGAGGGGAATTCTTTTTTCAAAACAAAAGCATTTTCCCACAGGAAGGATTATTTATAATTAATTCCAAAATCATTCAAATTTATCTGGACCCTTAGTCTGTAACTTTCTAAAATCAAAGTTTTAATCACCCTTTTGCTGTTTATTCCAAAAACATTTTTTTAAAGTTCTTAAACTTGTAGTTAAAACTTCTTTTGCTAAGGATTGAAGGAAACTCACCCAGTGCCGTAAAACCTGTTGATCCAAAGGTTCCTAATAGCTGAAAAGCAGTTGACAAGCAATTTCCCAAAGTGATTAGAAAATGAATATGTGAACTTAGTGTTCTTTCAAAGGGGCTGACCATGGTTTGAGCAAGAAGCCTTTTCCCTCACCTCCCAGAGCTCTAAACCTGCTGGAGACTGCTGTCTTGCAGTTTCTTTGCAAGGAGCAGCTGTTTGGAGCACTTATGGGCTATCTCAAATTCTTTCCTTGTCCAGAGATGAATTATCGAAGAGCTGGTCTACTTGCTGGCTCTTCATTCTGCCACGGTTGTCGGCTTCGCTTTTCACGGCGCTGTCTTCAGTCCACTATTTCTTCCCTGGAACAACTCATTGAACTTTGTTTTCAGACAATGCCAACAGACTATTTGGATGGAAGATATAACGGATTACCAGTCACACACAATTTGTACATTTGTAATAATTCACAGGTGGAAGATCTGATCCATTACTTATTACATTGCAAATTATAGCAGAAACCCAGAGCTAGATTTATCATCCTTTTCTTAACCCAGCTGAATCAGTTCAGCATTGAAGGAAAAATCTATTTCCTGCTGACTGATGAAGACAAACATGTAAATAAGTTGCATTGTTTGTAATGGCTGCAAGGAAGATACAAATGCAGATGTTGACAGATAATTTTAATTTTAGGGGGGTTGAATTGAACTGATATGCATAGTTGTAATTTGATATGAATTTTGTTAAAAACTATGGTTGCAAATAAATGTAGTACTAATAATAACTAATATGTTGGAATCATCTTCCAATCATCTACAGCATGAAAGCAGCAAATAAAGATAACTCTGCTTGAGCCCCAAAGATCTGTAATGCTGTAATCTGATTTGCTAGCTGCAGAGGCAATAATTTTGTCCTTACTATAGTCAAATTATCTGAGGTCAATGTGAACATTTTCTCTATGGCCACTGCCATATGAATGTAAACACAAACTTTAGAAGCAATACACACTAAACATAGAAGAGCAATGCTGCAAGATCACTATGTTGCTAAAGCGTTATAATAATGTCTAATTGAATAAAACATTTCCAACTTTTCTGGAGTGGTATTCCCCTAGAGATTATATTGATCCCAACCCTGCAAGGCTTTTGTTTTTTGGTTTTTTTAAATAATTGTATTAAAGTTTACAATGAACAAAGATAAAAAACTATTACAAACTTTAAAAAGTATAAAAGAATGAAAAGATAGAAAGTGCAGATAATAATAGAAAAGAAGGAAAAATAAGAATATACTAAAGAAAAAGAAAGGAAATAAAGAAATGACTTCCCCCTTCATTGCAGCAAGTACAAATAATTTCAGTAACTTATCACCTTCTCTGAAAATACAACAAAATATCTCTTCGTCCCATAGCTCATCTCTTATCTATAAACAAATATTTAAAGCCTCATCATTTGGTCCTGGTCAACAAAAGTGCATTAAAGGTTACGAGAAACAGCAACATATATATTTTAACCTTGATCAAATAAACCAACTTTATATTCCTTCCCTTTGTTTTTAGCAATCTTGATCTTTAATTACTCCCAAGACTCAGTTTCTTTTCAATTTCCCTTTGTCTCGTCTCAGAAAATCCTTCAAAACTTCAATAAATCTCTTTTGTAAATCCAAAATAAGAAAGTTATCCAAGTCACTCTTCTGGTTTGTTATTTGTATATTTCATTTAATTATTAAGACGTTGGCTGGTTTCATTTGTATATCCAGTGTAACATCTTTTTCCGTATTGTTCTTGTAACCTGTCATTTTAAAATCCACATTCAAATCAGCTTCAGTCTGTCTTATCCAGTAAAACTTGTTCCTCTTCTATAACCTCTTTTAAAACCATTTGTCTATGATAGCTGACAATCTTAACTTCTGTGTCCATTGTTTACAAATATCCTTCAATACATCCAAAGTTAAAGTATTTTGCTCCATTCTGTATTAATGAGTGGAATTTAAGCATTCTTCTCCTTTAATTATAATCTTTAATTCTTTCTGGTGCCCTCTAGTGTCTGACCTTCAAAGTCCCATCTTATCATGCTGTTTTTCAAAACAGCAGCATTTTCTCACGGAAAATCTCTCTGAACCCTTAATCAGTTTATAACTTTCTAAAATCAAGATTCTAATCACCCTTTGGCTGTTTATTCCCCCCCCCCCAATGTTTTTTTTAAGTCCTTAATCTTGTATGTAAAACTTCTCTCTCCAAGGATTGAAGGAGACTCACCCAGTGAATGTTGTAAAACTTGTCAATCCAAGGTCCTTAATAGTTGAAAAGCAATTAAAAGGCAATTCCAAAAGTGACTAAGAAATGAGGCTCAGCTGAGCGTTTTCTCCATGTAGGCTATGTTACAACCGTGAACTGAGATGGAATCCCTTGACTTCCAACTACTCCACTCACGAGCCGACAGCAAAAATTTCAGTTCCTGCAGTCTACTTGTGAGGAGCAGCTGTCCAGAGTACATGTGGGCAATCTCACAATCTCTCCTTTTTTCAGAGAGATTTTAGTGGCCAGAACTCACCTTCTGGCCACTGATCTCTGCCACAGCACTGTCCCTGCTTCTTCAAGGACGTCTAGCTCACCATGTTCTTACCAGAAGTCTCAACCCTGCAAGACTTTTGGAAAGCCATTAAGGTCTGGCTGTATCAAAAGGAGTGATTTGTTTCTGATCTTTTGTGCAGTGAGAGGGATGTTGATCACTGCTCTGAGCTCTTGATGCTATCAGAGATTATGTCCTTACCTTATTTTGCTTTTGTTTTAATCGTGTTATTGGGTATGGAGTGTAAGCTGCTCAGGGTTGAATGGAATTGGAGCATCATATAAGTCTTAGTGAGTAAGAAAATGAAATTTGAATTGGTAGAGTAATTCAGGAACACAGTGAAACTAGTCATCGGCCAAAACAGATGCTAATGCTTTGTACCAGAAGGCCCAGCATTTCATACATTGCTTAATCAGAAATTAAAAAGTCAACATTCTTTAATGGGAGCCATCAGACAACTGATATGGTTTCTTCTATGTGTTCCAGGTCTTCTGTGAGACCTATGAGGTGTTCTCTTTTAGCACTGGCTGCCTTCAGTTGGTTCCTCTAAATCCTGCAGATGGTTTTGAAGTGGAAATTATAGCTGAGACTAGGACTAACTGAAACTGAGAGATCAGGACAAATTAACACAACAGTTCCAAACAGATAAAATACTCCATAATTGAAACATAATTTATTGTTTTATCATTACATAATATGTTGATACAAATGGATTATACCCTTAAACATTACTATTGAACTTCATCCCTGAGTGAATACAGTGGTGCATTTCAAGCAAATTTGTCCTTTACAAAATAATTCAATTGCAAATTCATGTACCCCTTCATTGGAGTGGATTGATTTGGGGGAAGATGACTTTGTGATTTTATACAGAAGTATGTTATATTGGCTCTGAAGAAAATGTACCTTTTACATCAGAGCTCATCAGAGAACAGTTCTGCTACAGGCATCTAAACTCTCACCTGCTAATTAAAAAAACAATCCCTGTTTCAAAATGTTTTCCATCTCTTTATAGCATGCCATTAAAAATTAGTGTATTTTACTTGCTTGTTATATGAGTAGTAGTTTTAGCTGGCACAGAATTCACGAAGAAGTGCAAGCAGGCACTTTGTGATAGCCTTGCATACGTGGAACAGGCATGTATTAACTATGGCTGTAATCCTATCAGGGAGTACTCCCCTCCGAACTCAGTGGATTTTATTTCTGAGCTGGAATGGATAGGATTGCAGTGTAAAGTACTTTCAGTTCAATGAGTTGCACAGTGGAAACTCCCTTCTGACAGATATTGCCCTTAATTTTTTGTTGTTAACCCTAAGGGATATTTTTTACCTGAAAAGTGTAATTTTTCAACTAGGAAACCAGATTGGTATGAATTGTGCAATTCCATTTATTTTGAGGAATGAGGTATTTGTCATCCTAGTTCTTAAAGCAAATCCCTTACTTCTGTAGGAACAACACGCAAGAAAAGGTAAGTGCGGTGGAACTAATAGCTTGCATTACTATTTCACCCTGCTAGGTGGCAGCACCTGGCTGACCTTGGCTGATTTAAAAGGGCTAAATTAATATTTTGATGGGAAACTACCTGGAAATCCCTGGAAAGTAAAATCCTCAAGGCAACAGCAAACCACTCGTATCTGCTTGCCAGAAAAGCCATAAGGGTCTATATGTTCATGAAGTCACCCACAATCAATTTGAAGAAGGCATCTGAGTCCTTTTTGTAACGTTTAGCAATGAAAGCAGAAGAGGTGGTCATATGTTAAATATATATGTTTTAAAAAAAGTCTGAAGAAAATATATTTCTTTATTCCACCTTTTTAGTAGTAAATGCAACTACTGTAATTATTTCTGGGCTCAGTTTATACTAGAATTTGATCAAATTTTAAATTGAACATAAATTGAAAAATAATTGGGGAGATTTTTGTAGAAATGTAACAAGTTATTGTAAAATAAGTGCAATTTATATTAACTTAAAGTTTTTTTTCAGATTAGTAACACAGCAATAAAACACCATACATCAGTAGGAAATACATCAGGTACCATTTGTTTACCTTAATTCTAGTTCTCAAAATTAAAACATAATTATACATGGGAGTTTTGTTTTGCCAAATCCCCTGAGATTTTTATATCCTTTAAAATGTTTTGGACTAGCATTATTTTCTATTGGCAGGCAGTGAGCTGATGCTCTGTATTTTAAGCTGCTGGAGAAAAAAACCCTGCAGCATACTTAAAAATCTCTCAAACATCTCACATATCCTGAATAAGGAATGTATATCATCTGTTCCTTCTTTTCTACCTCTCTAGATACTCCCTTGAAAGCTTACTCTTTTTCTCAATTATTGCTTTACGGTTATTATCAGGGATACTTCTCAAACTCTCTGGGCCTTTCCCCACTACTGAATTAACCATCCTTCTATCCATCCTTGTTGGCATAAAACCTGCTCATCACATTGCCAATCCTTCTACTGCATCTCCCACTGCTACCAAATAGTGTTGCCCTGATTTTTTTTAGATTTTTTTATCCCACTTTATTATTTTTATAAATAACTCAAGGCGGTGAACATACCTAATACTCCTTCCTCCTCCTATTTTCCCCACAACAACCACTCTGTGAGACAAGTTGGGCTGAGAGAGAGTGACTGGCCCAAAGCCACCCAGCTGGCTTTCACGCCTATGGTGGGACTAGAACTCACAGTCTCCTGCTGTGCCTTAATCACTTTGTCTGGTGCCTTAATCACTTTGTCACTGCACCATTCATTATAGGCAAGATTTTTGGTTTTCCTCTTCTGGCTTTGCTCCAAATCCCTTTCAGCACTACCCCAATCATGCAGGAATTCATCCACCAGAGCATGGCAGCATGAACAGGATGGATCTGAATGAGGGACCCCAAGCAATTTGAAATAAGGGAACACACCAGGACAGAAATAGCCCCTGAGAAGGAGGAGGTAGATAAACCTTGCCATTAGTGTGCAACCAGTCAGGTTCAGTGGGAGAGAATGGAAACTGACTAGCTACTGGACAACCACTTTTCTTACTTGTGTGAAAATGAGGAAGGGGGAGGTGGATGACGCACCCACGGCAAACAAAGGACAAAAGCTAATTCAGCATCCCTCATTTTGTAAACACTGCAATAAGGAAAAGCAGAGCTCCTACATCTAAAAATTGGATCCTTCTGATGCTATTTCAGAATATCATTAATATGAAACTGTGCAAACCCCCTTACCTTCCCCAGATAAGATAGTAGAGACCTGTTCTCTCTCTATCATGTTGGAAACTTGGAAAGAAGTTGATATCAAAGAACAGGGAAGGGAGAAGCAAGGGTAGGAAAAGAACTCAGGAACTAAAGTGTTAATGGGGAGGGCAAATGCTAGGAGAGCAACGGCTGCACCAGAGGCTGGCAAGTGACCAGCGGAGAGGCCATGCCCATACTTCTCAACGCTCTGAAACACCCCAGATCACATCCACCGCAGGACACTTGGCCTCACCTCTCAGATTATGAATAAGAAAGTAGTACAGATTTTACATACCTTGAAGCTAAGGGGTGACAGTATTGGCTTAGAGGGGAAAAGACTACTTTTATACCAATACACTTTGTGACCATTTCAATCAGTTTCACCCATGGGCTGGGGATGGGGTGAGGATTTTATCCTGCACCCCAGGAAGAAGACTAGGGCATTCAGGACATGGTACTGTAGTGCTGCTGTAAACTGTGAATGAGGACAGGGCCTCTATACTTAGAGTTTAATCCTATTGCCCTTCGTCTCATTTTTAGGAGGATAGTTGTTAAAATTCTATAAAAATAATATTTTCCATGTGTTAAAATTATTCATACAGATGCCTTGCATTTCTTAAGTCTCTTAAAGTAACTTTGATCTTCAGTGTGATTTTCCCTTTCTTAAATTTATATGATATACCATGTCAACCCATTTATTGGTACCAACAGCAATTTGGCTTAAGTTCTTTTTCTCTGCAGAGACGCTTGTTTTTGTTTCTGAGCTTCGGCTTTTTTCTTTTCTTCTTCAGCCTTCTTCCTTTGTTCCTTCAGCTCCTTATATCTCCATTTGGGAATCTGCAAGTAGGTCCCATCACTGGCACTACTTTTCCGTCTCACTTTCTCTGGCTGGAAAGTAGGCCGAGGTGCCTTACTTATACGGACTCTGGGGATGACAATCCCAGGGCGGACACTGCTTCTTCTTAACAAGTGCAGTGGCAACAGGCTGGTTTTCCTTGGAACCACAATGTTGACCTGGGGTACATTTAAAGTGAAAGGCTGCAGGCTGGCCCTCCGTTCCTTCTTTTTGGACACTAATGTAATTCTAGAATTCTGAAACAACTTCTTATAGCTATTAAAATGTTCCCTATTCTCCAAAATTTGAAGTTCTTTAGCTCTTTGTTTCCTAAGAATTTCTTGCACAGCTGGCCTACGTTTTCCTATAGCAGGGGGACTTTCAGGGCACACAGTCCTACAAGCTATGGCAACAAAAGAGCTTCTTAAACTTGTTGTTGTTCTAACCATGTGATTGAGGACCCCATCTTCTTCAGGGCCATGGAAAGTTCTGAAATCTACAATGGACCTCAAAGTTTCTGAGATCTTCTGCAAGCAGGTTTTTGTACCTGTAGCCTTGGCAAGAAGTTCCTTCATCTTTGGCCATTCAAGCACATACTGATCACAAAATTGCTCAGCACATGGCTTGTCCATAAGTCTCTGTATAAGATATGCAGATTCTATTCTTCCTGTGAAACACGCCCATTCTTGAGGAGTGAATCCACGGCCTGGGTCTGTTGCATTAATATTTGCCCCTTCAAAGAAATGAGAGAGAGAAAAAAATTAGGAAAAGTGCTCAAGGTATGTGTTTTCATCTGAGAGACTATAAAAGTTCTGGTTCTTGATAGTTCTTTTTAACTGTCATGGTTGATAGTTCGATAACAAGGTTTTGAGCTATATTAAATGTTTAGAGGTTTGAAGTACAGTACTAAGACTGTAGAGATGGATAATGTTCCACATACCATTGCATTAATACTGTAGTCTTCCAACAATCAGCACAATCAAAGTAGAATGAAATCTACTTTCATTAACAACCACTGATTAAAATTAATTTTCTTAAAATAAGGAATTAAATCATAATATTGACTGATTACCCCATCTGCATATACCAACCATTCTCTTTCACGCACAGAAACACAGAAGTACACACATACACTCATACAGAAATAGGATTTCTGTGCTTTAGAAAAAAGATTAAATCCCTCAAGAAAGCACCCTCTCCTAATCAATGGCTAATCTCCAGTCTAATTTTCAAAAGGAATGATGCTTTTCACTAGCACTTTCTGTAGTTGCTGCTCATTCTTTTCAACAGCTTGTTCCATTCCTTTCAGTGAATGTAAAAAAAATTGTCCTCAATTTACAGATAATTATTTGGACACACACACACACCATCTCCCAGTTGGGTAAATACTGTAAATTTAAAGTTTGAAAAAACATGCTGTACCCAAATATTAATAAAATTTCATTTTTTGGCCTTATATAAGGTTGAGAGAGAAAGACAGATTTACTGCCTTGTCTTTCTCTTGTTACTCCAATATAATAAATAGAGATGCGCAAAATGTTTTGACTTTCCAAGCATGAAAGAAAATGTGTTTTTCAGAATGTTGATTTCAGATTGGAACAAAACTCTAGGAATGGGCAAAACATTCCATGCACAAAGTGTTCCTGTACAGATCAGAGAGTATCAGACAGTTCATGGTTGGACCAAAGCATATATGTTTCTTCTATGAATGGACCTGGAGCTTGAATGTTTTAGCAGAGATGTTTCAGGGTGGAAGACAGCATGGAAGAGTCAGGCAAACAGCAGGCAGTAGCAGAGAGTTAGGGTGGAGCAGGGCAGTGGCAGCAGGGTAGGAAGGCATGTGGCAGCGGAAAGATAGGATAATGGGTTGGATAGATGAATACCTCAGGGTATGTGAGATGGTGGCAGGGAAGGAAGGCATGAAGCAGCAGAGGAGTAGGGCGAGTTGAATGGGTGTGCTGAGTGGCTGCAAGGCAGCACTGGGGAAGGAAGCTGTGTTGTGGCAGAGAGAGTAGGGATAGCAGGTGCATGCATATGGCAGTGGCAAGGAAGGAAAGTGCAGCAGGCCGAGCAGAGGAATCAAGAGAAGGGAGGTACACCCCAGTCTTGCTGCGCAAGCCCTTTAAGACTCCTCCAGATTTGCCTTGGATGAAACCAGGGTCATTCTGAATGATCTGGATTTCATTTCTTCAGCTGGATTATGACTCACTCAGAATGCTGTAGTCAAAGATTTGAGCCACATGTGTTTGCTCCATGCACTGAGCTAAACTCATTTTTTGCTTCGTGCACACCCTTACAAAACATGCTGCTCTGTTTTGAGTGTGAAACAAAATTTGACTGTTTTTAGAAATGCTGTTTAGAATGGTCCACTATTTTGAGCATGGCAATGTCAGCTGTTGTTTTATAACATGTGGCTGAATTGCTTTTTCTAGCGTAGCCAGTACAACAACAGAGACCAGTCATTAAAGGTATGCACAGCATTTGAAAAAGAAAGAGGTGCTTTGGGAAACCTGTCTGTAGGAGCGAGAGCTTTTATAGTATCCTCTGCAAGACTCAGACAGTTGCTTCTATGACTGTCCTTGGATGTCTCTGTGCATGTGTAGATGTATGGCCTCTTCACTTGGCTGCTGGCTTTGCACACAAGTGCCCTAGAGAATGGAATGTTTGAAATACACTGAGCTTTTACACAATCTTTAAAAACCAGGAACTTTAGATGTTCTATTATCTTTTCCTGGTTTTCTGTGTCTGCCTTCTTTCTTTTCATGCATTTAAGAAGCACCAGCAGCCTGTTGACCTGATGGCCAATCCTATATGTAAGTGAAAGCATGAGCAAAGAGCAACGTATTGCAGGCTGTAAAAAACCTAAAAAGTAAAAAAGAAATCAACTTATGCTTCCTCTGTTCAAGTAGGTTATTCATGTCTACAGAAAAACGGGTCAAAGAGATTATTTTTTAAAAAATAAAAATACTAAGAAAACCACATAAGAGTAAAAGAAAGTAAAATTTGCCCCAGCTTGTGCAACTTCTTTAATTTCAAGCCAGAGCTTGTTTAACCTTAGGCTGGAAGATATCCTGGCTGAAGGAAATATTAATGAGATTAGCTGCTCCCATCTTCCTTGGATACTTTTCTCCTTCATGATTTCACGCAGTTGGATCCTACCTACTTTCTCTTTGAGTTAATCAAAATCTGTTCTTCTGAAGTCTAGTACAGGTAGTCCTCAATTAACAACTGCAATTGGGACCGGCAATTCCATCACTAAGTGTTGTGGTCGTTAAGTGAAACATCATGTGATCATGTGCCAGACTTATGATGTCAGTTTCACTGTGGATGTTAAGCAGAACACTCAGGGTCATTAACTACAACATCACATGATCATGACTTGCAACTTACTGCCAGCTTCTCCATTGATTTTACTTGTTGGAAGCTGGCTGTGAAGCTCGCAAATGGTGATCATGTGACTGCGGGATGCTGCGACCATCGTAAAAGCACGCCAGTTGTGAAGTGCCCAAATGGCAATCACATGACCGTGGGACACTGCGACCATCATAAGTTTGAGAACCAGTTGTTAAACTATTTTTTCAGTGCCGTAAGTTTGAACGGTAACTAAACAGGGCAGTCATTAACCAAAGACTACCTATTCATAGATTGGATTCTTTTCAGTTCTTCCTCCCCTGGATGTCATGAACTCAAGGCTAACATGACTGCTTATTCCTAAACTACCAATCAATTTCTTCTCTTTGTTGATGGGATGCTGAAGGCTTTTTGATTACAGATTCTAACCTAAGCAGATTTTTCAGTGGCTGACAACAGAGTTGTGTTCTCATTATTTTCTTCAGAGATTTATTTTAATGTTTTCAAAATAATCTCTCACCAAAATGTATTTTATTTATGTTAAAGCTGCCATCATGTAGCTAACATTTTATTTATATCACATTGCATTTGAATTAATTGCAAACTACAATAATTGACTTGGTAAGAAATTGTCAGGAAGAAAACACAGTATGCAGTGAAGGGACAGCATTTCAAAAACAGCATAGTATTTAAGTGACTGGGAGACCTGCTTGCACTCTCTTTCTTCCAATATGAATTCTACATTGTTGTTAGAGACCAAAATAAAGAATGATCCAGAGAATGAAAATTAAAGCTACAATGAACCTCATTGTTAAAAAATGCATTTGTGACCTTTCTCTATTTAAAGCACTATACAGTGGGAAAGAAAACAAACCGAACACCAGCAAAATTCACTAATAAAAAGAGACAGATAACCAAAGGAACAGAAGGGATGTTTGCTAGCAACCTCACTATAACAGATGGTAAGTCTATGAATTTAGGTTAATCTCATGAATGGTTAAGAGGTTCATTTGAGACTGTGTCAGACTATAATAAGAACAAGTAAAAGATACATCTAAAACCACACTATAGCAGACAAGCAACTGGCATGTACAATGACTTTCCCTTCACTATTTCTTGCCTTTGTGAATGTCAGCAAATAACTTTAGAAAAACATAATGTTAAATAGTGTGGCACTTCCAAATTTAATGAAAAGACAGCATTTCCTAATTTTTGTTTTATTTTATATTGTTTTTTAAAAAGTCATTTTAGAGAAGTTGATTTCCTGCTCTACTGCTTCAAGTTCTACAAGAACAGCAGGGTGTTTAGCTGTAACTGAAATTCTTCCTATGATCAATCCTTTAGTCATTATATTGGATTATGTAATTGTGCGAAACATTGTAGAATCTGTGAAATAGGTTGGTATTCCTGTCCTCTCCTTTACCTACAGGGCACTACCTCTGTAGCCACCTCATGTATTTGCCAAGGGATGGATCAGTACTTCCCTATATAGTTTTTTTTCAGCATTGCTGTGATCATTACAACTAACTGGGGAACACCAGCAGTGGGAAAAGAGGATGGCTTGTATGACAGCACAGATGATCATAGACAGCCAGTTATATGCAAACGGCCGGCCTTTGATTTCCAATGTCTATAAATTTACACAACTGCAAAACGGCTCAGGCTAATCCAGATAAAGCAAAGCTTTTCTGATACTAGTTAGTGCCCAGTTTCTGACCAAAAATTAGTGAAATAAAACTCTACCTTCCCAAAATCAGCAAGGGAAAAGTACTAACAGCTACTTCCTTTGTTGTTGCTGTTAACTTTCAGCAGAACAGGATGAAATTTCCAGAAGGCTACACTGTCTTCTTGAGGAGACAAAACATGCCATTTTTATTAGAAATTAGTGCAGTGATTTTCAAGCTATTCTTGTTTAGGAATATATTCTTTTACTTTGCATAAAACTCTCTCCAAATTTGGCATGGGGTTTTTTCACAGAAGGGGCTACTCTCACTGCAAATTTCATACACTGTTTGTAGAAAATGGTTAAATGCTTATTTGAGTATTACTTTTAGACTTTATGATGTACAGTAAACATGTTCCTTAATTTAGCTTTCTGACTGAGATGTATCTAAAGAAATTTAGTGATAGAAAACAGCAATAAGAAAAATAGATTGATGTAATAGTAGAACCACTGAAATCAATGGAGTCATGATTAACTTAAATTTCATTGGTTTCAGTGAATATGATTATGGAACCAAATCTTCTACTGTACAGTATTTACTGCATATTATTTAATAATAGCCAGCCAAATATATTATGAAAGTAAATGTCAACATCTGGAGTTCTTCAGTGAGAATAATCTACAACAGTTCAGTGGGAAAGAAAACAATGAAAAAAAGAATTCTGTATACCTGCCAATATTAAGGCTCTGGCACATTCACTTCGGCCTTGCATTGCAGATTTCATGAGTGCAGTAAATCCAAATGCATTCCTTTTCTCAATATCAAGGCCAGGATAATAGTTGAGTAAATATTGTGTAATGTTAATATGTCCTACAAAAAGACAAAAATTATTTATACAAAGAATATTGGTTTCAAATCAGTATAAATATTACTTGGTTAACTTACAGGGTTTTCAAAATTATGACACACTAAGGCTCAGAGAAAATTTTCCCCCCTTCCCTCTCTTTCTCCGATACACACAAACAAGTCTCAAACTCAAATACCAATTGAAACATAAAGTGTTATGGCACAGATACTAAGGTATTCACAGAATGAATGCTCCCCACTTCTTTCCCTTATCTGAAGCTACTTCTCCTTCAGAGTGATTTCTCCTCCTCCAGAGCTACTAATCAGTTGTAGAATCCTTGAACAATGCTGAAAGGAACCCAAGGTCGGTTCAGGGAGAGTGAAATTGCCCCAATTCATGCTTGATTCTCAGGTAAATTAAGCGTAAGAGAATTCACAACAGGTACACTTCCCATTGACTCCTACCCAGCAACTCCCTACCAGATCGCTTAGGAGACATGCCCAATCGTCTGGCAAGACTCTGGGGAAGTTACAGGTTACAAGAAACTTGCATCCCATGAACTTCCTTACATTATCTGATAATAAGCCCTCTGGAACGTAACAGTAAACAAACAGGAATTAATTTACACAAAGATTAATATATTTAAACTAAATGTTAACTAAAATTACTTCATGCAGTTTTATCCATGGTCAGAAATAGTTGGACAAAACGAGAGTTTCTTGGTCTATCAGTTCTAATATCTGAAACATCTCCAGATATTTATTCAGGAATAGGAATAACTACACACTGAACTATAAGTTTTACATTAACATGCATTACCTAATAATTACAGTTCAACAGGCATGGAACACATGTGTTCAGATAGCATGAAGTAATTGATTTAGAGGCCAAAAAACTAAATTATTTCCATACTAATCTGGAAATATAATTTGGGGGGGTAAAGTGCGTGAGAGAATGGAGTCTGCAGCTGCAGAATAGACAATAGAGCAGTTAGATAGCATATACTTTGACAGAAATGCAATAATTCTTGCCAAATTTTACAAAGCAAAATGTTGTGTTGTTTAGAGAAATGGATATATTTCTAATGGAAAATAAATAATTTAAATACAATCTGGGTGGCTTGAGAATGTTGTTATTCAAGGGTTATGAGATGAAAGTTGATATCCCTGTAAAATTAACAATATAAGACAACAAGGGTTATGTTTCAAAGAGCAAACTGAGCTGCATAAAATATTTTCTTAAATGACCCCTCCACAACTGCCATTGGGAGCCGGTGAAAGTGAGCTAAGCATAAGCTCCTTCCGAATCTTGGAATGGTGATTTGAAAAAGTATGAGGCTGTTCTTAGGTATACAAACTGACTATTCCCAAAGACAATCTCTAAGCAGGGAGGACTGTTCCATTTGATCTTCCATATCTAATACCGGTTGCTTGAGTGTTTTCTTTGCATTCTTGAAATCCAACATTAGAAGGGCACTACCAGAGAAATATAATTCAACTGCTGCTAAGGTGATCTTTTCCAATTTAAGTTGAAGTTGAAGACAAGTCAACTTTTTGGCAAAAAGGATCAGCTTAACTAATAAACACATATATTTAACCAGAGACAGGTCTCCACTTTAGTATTAGCCCAGAACTGCAGAAGGTGATTTTGCAGTTACTCTTAGGCAGACTTTCTCAGTGCTGGTACTTCACTGTGGAAGGCCCTCCCCACTGAAATTTGTGAACTGGCTGCAAATATATCTGTTACTGTAGGTGCCTTTTAAGGAACACTTTTTACACAGGCTTTCCTTGTATCACCATGGTACATACGTGGCTTTCCCCCCACTTTCTAAGCTGCATATGTCATTTTTTATTCTATTTTACATTTTGAGTGAGAGTCCCCCTTTGGTTGTTCTGTTATGTGCTGGTTGCCATTTTATATTTTGTATTTGCTCATTGTTATATGGTGGGGTTTTTTCTTCTTTGATTTATTGTTTGCTGGGCGCTGCCCAGAATCACATTGTTTGAGTTTGATGGCCTTTTAAAAATAAACATTTTAATCTGTGGCTTATATTTTTGATAAACTGCTTTGAGATTTGTTAGAATGGGAAGGATATAGAAATCTGTATTTATTTATCTGTTTACTTTTTATTTTGTTTGTTGTCTTATTGGCCATGCATTATAGTTCTCCAAATTGATCTTGACTCCTGCAGCTTTCTTGGCCACATTTTCAGATGTGGTTTGCCATGACTTTCTTTCTACTGCTGAGAGGAAATGACTGACCCAAAGTCACCCAGCTGGCTTTGTGCCTGAAGTAGGACTAAAACTCCAGTTTCCTTGTTCTTAGTCCAGTGCCTTTAACCACTACACCAAACTAGCCAGAGTTCAATTCTTCAGCTAGGGGAACAACATCCTGTTTAGAGAGAGTATATAAATTGAAATGATTAAATAAATAAACATTGAGAATAGAATGTATTTATTCTTAGAAATAGTTTCAACAGACTATCAGCTCTAATCTCCATTTGAGAACTGGATTTTGCTTGTTTGGCTAGATATAGGAAATCTATAAGTGGGGACAATCACAAGGAAACATTATAGACTTAGGGGAGCTAATAGGTTGAAGACCAATTAAACCATCAAGCCCTTGAACTGGACTGACAGAATAAGACAAACATCTAGTGCCATCGTTCCTCATTCAAAACATTTTTCTAATTTGTCATTTGTTGGGTTGATCATACTGTCAGCCATCACAAAAGTAACTCAATTACTGTAAGCTGTAAAAATATTCTCTCATTTTACTTTGTAGTCCAGTTAAATACTTTGCAGTGCATATCAATCAAATGTATCAACAAAATTTATGAAGAAGTTTAATTTGAACAGTTAAACTCAACTAGCAGCATAACTTCTGGTACCGCTTTAATGTTAGTAGCATCATGGCACCCCAACCAACCTACTTGTTCATGGAGAAAGAGAACAAGTTTTAGCTGATAAGCAGCACTGTGTTGAGTTTCTAGGTTGCTATATTTTCTGGTTGCTTCTTTTTGAAAAAGAGGCCTTTCCTAGAGTTCCCCTGCCTAGGTATTGGGAATTAATGCTAACCTACATTTTTTAGGATTGTTGATAAAATAGTCAAAAGATTGTAGAAAAGTAAAGAAAGTGTCGCTTTGTGTGAGATGGGCAGCTATATAAATGTGATATATAAATAAATTAATTAATTTTTTTAAAAAACACACCA
This sequence comes from Liasis olivaceus, assembly GCA_030867105.1. Lineage (NCBI taxonomy): Eukaryota > Metazoa > Chordata > Lepidosauria > Squamata > Pythonidae > Liasis > Liasis olivaceus. Next base: position 85,202,630 of record CM061350.1, read on the forward strand.
AGTACTTATGCTGAGTATCTATGCATTTGCTTCCTCCCACTTTCTCACATGTTCTCCTGAACCATGGCAGACAATATAGCTAGTAGCAGAATGAAGTATAACTTAGCAAAAGCAACAGTGGGGATTGTTCTTATGTTTTTATTTCCATTTCTCAGAACACCTCATTCACCACTAGAATGTGACTTCAGACATACGTAGCCCATTGTATCTGCCAATACTTGCCATGGAAACAAGCATAAAGCTTCTGCTCTAGTTTGCAATGCTCTGTGCACTACCTATTAGAATTTTTCAAATCAGAACTTATCAATCACAGAATGAATAGAAAAAAATTAACATGAATTCATTAATTACACTTACTGCACCATTGACTACCAGAGTCTCTTAATGATTTACAATAAACTCATACATATTATTGTTATTGCTCATTAGAACTTCATGTTTTTTTTCCTTCTCAGTTATTTATCTAAACAAAGGAATATTATGTACATTCTAGCATCCCATATGCTACTTCATTCTATTCTACCACAGTTTACCTAACACTCTGTTGTCCTTACTTTCCATCCAAGATTGCTTCCATTTTCAATCAAATGGAAGGAGAAGACATGAAAACATCAGTGGTGACCAAGAATCATGAGAGGGACGGATTGTGGAGGAATTGCATTAGATGAAAGTGACTACTTTACAAGAGATGGGAAGAATGAGCTAAAGGAACCTATGGGGATAAGGAATACACTAGATGTTAAGTTACTATAGTAAATCTAAGCAAACATTACTGTTACTAATAATTGCTGTTGCAAAGGATCACTCAATTGGTATACATTTCAATTTGCACAAAAAGGAAAACCAAAGTGATAACAAGCTAGAGAAGCTCCCCTGTGATGAAAACTAGAGTGTTTAGGACTTCTTTAGCTTAAGCAAAAGTGGAAACGGGGAGACATGATATTGGTAATAAAATCAGTCGTGGCATAGAAAATGTAATCAGGCAAAAAGTATTTTTCACTTTAAGAACTTACTCAGCCATCAAAACTAAATGAGACAAGATTCAGCACTGATAAAAGGAGTACTTCTTTACAGAACACACAGACAAATTATGGAATTTGCTGCCATCAGAAAAGTTGATGGCCTCCAATTTAGACAGGTTTGAAAGGGCAGTGAACAAATTCAGAAATGAAGCTATTAATGGATACTAGTCTTGATGGCTGTTTATTATTTCCAGAATCACAGGCAGCAGATTTTAAATACCATCTGCTAACAAATAATAGAAGAGGTCTATCACTCTCCTCTGCATGTTTGTGAGCTTGTTGAATGCATATAGTTATCCAAGTGATAAAGAATAGTCCAAAAACAGGCCAAACATGTTGGCAAATATATATTTATATATTTGATCAATATAGTTCTTCAGTCTGAATTCCAGCTCAACATACACATTTAAGTGTAGTTACTCAAACTAATGGTAACCAATTAACTAAATTTAAAAGCTCTAATGCAAAACGTAAACTTTATATCTAGGAAACTGATTGCCAACAAAATGCACAATTAATTCATACCGCTAAAAACTGCTTAGTGCTTTACCAGTTGTGGGAACATTTGCAACTACTTGAAAACTGCCCACAGACATAGCCGGCTCAAAAAAAGAGGTGTTCAGGAAGAGGGAATTAAGTGCAACAACTATGGGATAAAAAGATGTATATTCTTACACCCTGGAAATAGATGAATTGCTCACCTTCACCCAGTGCTAGGTCTCACTTAGACAGGGTCTAGTAAGATGATTCAGGTAGCAACTTGCATCTACAACTGAGTTTGTGGAGACTGAGGATGTAAATTGGTCCTCTGTGACATGAACTTTGCCATGTTTGAGCTGGACCACATCTCACCAGGCTGTTTTGTGCAGCTGGGCAGAGCATATGTGACTCAATTTGGATTTGGGAGGTGTATAATCCTCTCTGGGAGGATGGTATTTTTCTTGAAGAAGTAATGCCCCTCCTTCTGAAAAGGCCATCTCTCACTCAAAAATCCTAGATGACTACTAGCCAATCTCCAGCCTCTCCCTTTGAGGAGAATGTAGTAGGAATGCTGTAGAAGTCTTAATCTGGCCTAGAGGCTGTGAGGGTCAAAATAACCTCAGATTAAATCCATGCAAGATAGAGTTACTGTTTTTCAGTGATCTATCTCTCTTCCAGCTTTAGTTCTGGATGGGGCTATACTCCACCTAAAGGAGCAGGTCTGTACTTTGGGGGTTCTTCCAGACTCACAGCTCCGGCTACAGTAGCAGGTGGAGACCATGGCCTTGGCCCAGCTCCAACTAGTGTGCCAATCAAGGGCCCACTGGGTCAGAAAGCCCTGTCAGCAGCAATTACCTCACATGTACATAGAACTGCTTCATTTGCTCTGCTAACCAGGGGCAGGAGATCCAGTCATACAGAGGTAGTCCTCAACTTACGACCACAACAGGGACTGGAAAATTCATCATTAAGTGCTGCAGTCATTAAGTGAGGTGTCACGTGACCACACCCAATTTTACGACATTTTTTGCAATGGTCTTTAAGTGAATCACAGCAGTTAAGTAAACCATGTGGTTGTTAAGTGAATCATGCGGTTCCCCTTTGTGCTTGTCAGAAGCTGGCTAGGAAGATTGCAAATGGTGATCATGTGACCCCAGGACGCTGCAACCATCGTAAATACATGCCGGTTGCCAAGCGCCTGAATTTTGATGACATGACCACGGGGACACTACAATGTTAATAAGTGCCAAGACCAGTCATAAGTCACTTTTTTCAGCAGTGTCGTAACTCTGAATGGTCACTAAATGAATGGTTGTAAGTCAAGGACTAGCTGTGACAGCAATTATAAGGTGATATACTGAAAAACAAACAAGGCTAAGATAATGTATACAATATATAAATACATTATCAAAGTATATAAACATTATTCCTTATCATGCTTAATCAGGAATTGTTTATGTCACCATATTACTTGGGAGAAAATACATAAAATTTAAAATCTTCCTGCCACCATCTGAAAATGAGAAACTTAGAATACTTGTTGTCTTTGCTCACATTGGTTCTTCTCCTGATAGCATAGTATCTTAGGTGGTGAGGAAGGGACAATTCCACCTCTTTATATGACCAGTTGTTTATAAAGAAGTAAAATTTTATTTAACAATAACAGTGTGTGACCAGATGGGTCATTTTCTTCACAGGAACAGGAACTCTGGTGTTCATTTAGAAAATAACTACTTTTTCACAAGGGCCTAAGTAGTCTTCCTCCCCTTCCCTTCCTTATTTTTATTCTATTAACTGCCTCTTGTGTTCCTCCTTGCAACTCTTTATTTTAGATTTCTGTCCAACCTTCCTTATAAATGTCCAGTTAACCCTTTGCCTGGAATAGGCTAAAGCCGCAACCTACTGTTTTATCACATATTCCCTCTTCTCCTTCAAGCTTAGACAACTATCCTTCCAGAATACAGTTCTATGCAGAAGAGATTCTTTTGCCTTAAAATAAACAAAAGTAAATAAAATAATAATTTCCTGCAGTCATATGTTTATTTCCAGTTTACATTCATAGTTGTTGCAACCGCATTTCCATTAAGGGGAGCATCAGTGATAGCTGATTCTGGATTATATATCTTAGTTCCAGTTTAATTTCTTTTTTAGGTTTCTTCTTTTTACTAATATGGGAAAGGTTTGTGGCATCATTAGCTGTCTGATCAACTACAGTCACGATAAATTGTTTCTTTTTTAGTAGGTTTTCTAAAATGTTCAACAATATCCATTCCTACCCATTCACATACATATGCAGAGTTGTAAAACCACACAAATATTATAACATCACAGACTTACAAATAAACAAAACTGTAAGGAGCGAAGTTTTTCATTGCCGTTCTATCTACATATAACACAAACAGTTTAGTGAAGAAAGTCTAGAAAATCATAATCAGAGAGTGTATCATGTAATCTTCTGAGTTAAAACGGCACATTCCAAACCATCCAAATCCACTTACTTCTAAAACATCCGATCTGATACATTTCATTTTGCTTTGATCATTTTTATTCTCACTTTTGCCATGCCCTGGTCTCAAGAACCCTCTTCAAGTAAAGACCAGGATAAAATACCCCATGAAGCAGACTCTGTGCTGCCAGACCTCACTGTTTCTGCCCTGGACTGAGCAGACACTTCCACCAGCCTCAGGAACCCTGGCATCTGAAGAAAAAGCATCAGAAGAACTATAGGCACAGGCATGCTCAGCTATACTGAGAAACAGCAGGATCTGGCAGCATTATTTAGAGGCTATTTATTTTTTTATACTAATGTTATTAAAAATTATAATTACAACAATAAAAAACTAATACAAACTAAAAAAATAAAAGAATAAAAAGAAAAAAGTGGAAGGTGCAGAAAAGAAAAAGAAAATAGGAAAAAAAATAGAAGAAAAGAAAAAATAAGAATATAATAAATAAAGAAATATACAAAGAAATTACTTCCCCCTTCATCACAACAAGTATAAACAATTTTAGTAACTTATCACTTTCTCTTAAAATACAACAAATGATCTCTTCTTCCCATATCCCTTCTCTTATCGTTAAACAAATCCTTAAAACCTTGACATTTCAGACCTGATCAGCAAAAGTCCATTAAGGGTTACCAGAGATAATGACACATCTCTTTTAAGCTTGATCAAATAAACCAACTTAATATGCCTTCCCTTTGGTTTTAACAATCTTGATGTTTAATCCCTTTAAATAATATCCCAGAACTTGATTTCTTTTCAATTTCTCGTAGTATCTTCTCAGAAAATCCTTCAAAACTTCAACAAGTCTTTTATAAATCCAAAATACGAAAGTTATCCAAGTTACTCTTCTGGTTTCATTTGTATATCCAGTGTAACATCTTTTTCCATATCGTTCTTATAACCTTCATTTTTAAATCCACTTTCAGATTAGTCTCAGTCTTGTCTGGTAAAACTTGTTCCTCTTCCATAACATCTTTTAAACACAGTCTATATATAGAAGCAGACACTCTTAAAATTAACTTCTGGGTCCATTGTTCAAAAATATCCTTCAGTATGTCCAATGTTAGAATATTTTGCTCCATTCTGTATTAGTAAGTCAAATTTAAGTGTTCTTCTCCTTTAATTGTAATCTTTAGTTCCTTCTAGTTCCCTCTAGTTCCAACCTTCAAGTCCCATCCCATCATTAAAAGAAAATTCCCAGAGGAAGGATTCTTATAATTAATTCCAAAATTTTATTTCAAATCCACCTGGAACCTTAGTCTATTTGTAACTTTCTAGAAAGTTCTAATAACCCTTTTGCTGTTTATTCCATATATATATTTAAGTCCTTAAACTTGTATTTAAAACTTCTTTTGCTAAGAATTGAAGGAAACTCACCTGGTGTTTTCACTTGTCAATCCAAAGGTTCCTAATAGCTGAAAATCAGTTAATAAGCAATTTCTGAAAGTGATTAGAAAAGGAACTATGGGAACCCAGTGTCCTTTTAAAGGTGCTGACCATGGTTTGAGCAAGATGGCTGTTCCCTCATCTCCCAGAGCTCTAAACCTGCCAGAGACTGCTATCTTGCAGCCTCCTCATGAGGAGCAACTGTCTGGAGCACTTGTGGGCGATCTCAAGTCCTCTCCTTGTCCAGAGAGGAATTACGAAGAACCAGTCTACTCACCGGCTTTTCATTCCACCACGGTCGTTGTCTTTAGTTTGTCATTTCTTCCCATTGAAGGAAGTCAGACCTGATCAGGGCCAACTGTACTCAAGCAGGGTCAGGTATGCTCTTTAGGGCATGTGTCCATGGAATGGCAATAAGAGATATTGCTAAGTTTCCTGGTTGTGTAGGTAGATATTGATATTGAGGAATTCTATATAAAACATGGGAAGTATCAGATGCAACATAAGAAAGGATATAATACTACTAATAGGTGATTGGAACGAGAAAGCCAAAGAAATGGAGGAACCTAAAATTAAAGGAAGATTTGGCTGGGATAAACATAATAATGCCAATACAGGTTAATAGAGTTTTTGAATGAGAATTGTTTGTTGCCAACACTTGCTTCAAGCAACATAAATTCAGAGTCTACATACTGACATCACAGAACAGACAACATCTGAATCAAATAAACTATATAATAAGAAACAGAAATTGGAAAAGTACAATCTAGTCAACTAGAACAGTTCCAAGTATAGACTGTGGAAGAGATAATGAAATGCTTTACTAATGGAATAATAAAATTATGGAAACCTTTGTGGAGAAAGATTAAGAAACTGACTATACCAAAAAATGTAGTATAACAGGTAGACTGTCAAACACGAAAGGACCAGATGCAGTTGAAATATCAATTAAACCATTTAAAACAGCAAGATAAGAGACAATTAAAATATGTCAACAAGTATAGAGCAAAATGGTGTGGCCTAGGGACTGGAAAAGATCAGTCTATACACTTTTATTGAGGAAGGGAGATGTAAGATAATGTGCAAATATAAAATTATTACACTCATTGCTCATTCCAGCAATGTTTTGGTTAAATAGTTACAAAAAAACAGAATGGAAAGAAAAATGCCAAACAAGCAGGTTTCAGGAAAGACAAAGGAATATGAGATCACATAACATAAGATGGACAATGGAGATAATAAGAACATACAAAAAGAACATATTGCAAAGCCAATCTAGCTTCACAATGCTCCAGACTGTCAGCTGCATGTCATGTTGACCATGAGCTTTCCGATAAACATCCCTCTGTCTCAAACAGGTTCCTCCTCAGGAAGGGTGCTTACCTTGACATGCAGCAAAAAAGATCCCTCCAGATCCCTCCCATCTATACTGGAAAAGATTTTGTCTTTTAAAAATCAAGAGAGAAGAAATGGACAAGGACTAGGAAAGGAACTAAGGAACACTGCTCCTGAGCTGCTGATTAAAGGTTGCAATTTATTAAAATCTGGAAAATCCAAGGGAAGCAAGCAGGACTCTTTTGCTGCAGTGATCCATTTATCTCTAAGGTATAGGTGTCAAGTTAGAGCTAGAAAAATTGTGTATGATTCCTTTTATTTTGGAATGTCTGAAGCTATTTAAGCTTTATGGTCCCTGATATTTATATGTAAACTAAAGGATTATGTGGCTTAGGTAACAGTCCAATACCAATTTACAGTCTGTTCTAAGGCTTAACATTTCTTGCATATTTTTTCCATTGGATATTCTCTTGAGGAGCTGTCTGTGATTTTTACAGGGCTCTATTTTTCTTTTCTCCACTCCTGACAGTTGTGCATGCACTAAAGTTAAAAAGGAATGTTTATTTTTTATCTTTTCCTTTTAAAAATGTAATTTTGTTTATATCTTGTAAATTTGATCTAAATCCCAGAGAAGGGGGCACTGATTTCCCAAGTCACCTATCTCAATGCTCCAAAGCCAGGAGGTGATGGCTACAGAATGTATTTCATTATTTACTGCTCCCCCTCCCCCTGCCCTTATTTCCCAGTACGGCTCACAGACTGTGGGATCCCTATCTATTTCACACAACAGGGTTAAAGAGGAGGATGTCTAGTAAAGTCATCCTCTTGACAGACAGGTGGCTACAGTAACTAGCAAGCAGTTACATCAAGGCAGGAACGTAGGGCTAGAGCATGTAGACCTCACCCTTACTGCTACAGGAGATGTACTTTGCTTCACTGACTATAGCAAGGCTTTCAAACTATCTAGATTGTGCCACAGTGTAGAATGTATTAAGGTTAATACTGTAATCACCTGATTATTCTTCTTAGGCATTGTTACATTGAACAAGAAGCTATTTCCGGAACAGAATTTGGAGAAACAGTGATTCAGAATGGGAAAGGAAGTGGAAAGGATGCATGATGTCCCCATATCTGTTTAATATGTTATTGGAATGATAGGATTGAATGAGATGACAGCCAAAACTAAAACTGGAGATGAAAAACTAACAATTTAAATATGCAAACAACTTCCCTAGGTTTGGCCAAAGGAACAAAGACCTATGATAGTAAAATGGAAAGTGAAACATTAATGTTAAGTATAACAAAGACAAGAGAGCCAGTTTGGACTCTAGTGGTTAAGGCACCAGGCTAGAAACCGGAAGACAGTGAGTTCTAGTCCCACCTTAGACATGAAAGCCATCTGCGTGATCTTGGGCCAGTCACTCTCTCTCAGCCCTAGGAAGAAGGCAAAGGCAAACCACTTCCTAAATCTTGCCAAGAAAACTGCAAGGGCCAGTCCAGGCAGTCACTGGGAGTCAACACAGACTTGAAGACACCAAATAAATACTAAGAAAAACAAAAGTAACTTCAACCTGCAGGTTTAGAGAATTTACAGTTGGTGATGCAGAAATGATGGCACAAACAAAATATTTATTACAGTACAGTACAATAAAAACCAGCAATATTAAGCATAAGACAAACAGAAAGCAAAGACAACTTTGAGAAAATAATTATACTGAAGTTGCATATAACCAAATTGTTGGATTACAGCATTTCTTCCCACCTAAGAGACTAGATAGGCTTTTCTATCTTCATGTATTTTTAATACATTTTTTCTTCAAATACAATGAATGTCACTGATAGCTGCACTAAGCCAATACTATATTATGAACATTTTTCTTCTAATGAGACTGTTACTTAATTATATGGCATTCTTCCAGAAGTCTCAGAAAGAGACTGGCAGCACCTTGTCTGACATACATACATACATACACACACACATATATACATATACATATACATAAAAAGGATAAGTTTTTGTGAGTTTTCGTGATTTAACTGCAGCTTATGAAAGCTTAGGCCTTGTAGTCAGAAAAGGTGGAACCAGATTCCTTCTGATTCTTTGGTACCATAGACTAACATGGTTCTTCTATAATTTCAGCACTTTATATAGGCTCAGGAGCATATCCTTGAACAAGGCTCCTGCTGAATTCAAATCTCCAAAACAAATTCACTAATTTTTTAGGAATATTATGAGGACCTTGCTGTTATCTCATGTCAATTTTACATGCTGCTGCATAGAGTTAGGCTCCCAAAGAAGGTGAAATTAGCTTACTTTGCATGTCCCTATAATACTCTCAGTAGATTGTGGAAGAATTTAAGCAGTTTTATTAATATTGATATTAATAAACATTTTAGCATGGAGCTCCAGAGCACAGTAAGAGTTTAAACTGTAGCAGCAAATATTTAGCAAACAAGTAGGCTTCAAGAGGAAGCAGTTTCTGTATTGTATTAGTAGTTAGAAAGATGCAAGAGTAAGTGGGCTAGACTGTTAGAGCTAGTAGAAAGTTTTACTGTTACACAGCGCAAATGCAACCTAACTTATCTTTGTCTTTGTGTTTCTTTGTAACTAATCATGTTTTTACACATCTGTAAATCCTTGTTGCTTGATAGTAAAAACACCCTATTTTCTTTGTTTTGAGGTCTTGCCCATGGAGTGTTACTGAATATGTGCTTGACTTGGCTTTGCAAACCCATAATCAATTTTGGAGACTGAAGCACTCTGTGTCGTCCTGACTGAGTAGAGAAAACAAAGTTCAATTTGTCCTTGAAGGGCCAAGTGAGAAGGGAGAGTAAGTTGCAATTGGAATGAAAATTAAATTCATAAGTTCCCTCTTACACATTTTTCTCCAACAAAAGTGAGATATGACTAGCTGTTTCAACAGCACATGACCTCTAGGGCATGTTTGTTACTCATGGGGAATCTTATTAAACCAGCCTTCCAGCAAGGCCATGGAACTATCTAGGCCATTCCAAGGTAGCGAGATAGTTAGCTGGTTACACACTAATCTCCAGTCTCAAAAACCTATGATAAATGGAAACAACTAGATTTAGATTGCTTTGCAATTCTATATCTATATCTCATTGTTTAAGAGTCTTTCCAGCTTGTTCATATTTCATAACAAGAATGCTAATGCCAGATCATAGGACAGCAAGCAACTTGTGCACTGAGGCTTTCTTCCAGTCCAACTGGTATTTTGCAAGGATTGTTAAAGGGGGCCAAGCCCTCTGGGTAAAGGTTTATCCAGAAACTAGATATCACCAGCCAAGTTCAAAATTCCACCCTAGATTGTAGCTCAGACTTGAGTCATGTGGCTACATACAGCATACATCTGGGGAGCTGGAGCACTGCTTTCGAAATTTTTGTTTGAACTGAACCAAGCAAACAACAAAGTAGTTGAAATACAGGCCTAATAGAGATCTACCAGAATTGTGCTGAAGACTGAGCCACACATAATTTAGTGGCAGGAACAACTCTCGGACTGCTGTAGCACTTTTCTGCACTGTCAACAGAGCATATTCAATTCCAGCCTTTCTCTTGCCCAAGGCATGAAAAACTAACTAGAGCTTTAAAACAGATCTTTATCTGTTTGCTATTATTACTCTGAATTGGTTAGCTGATTATTTTAGGTCTCTTGGCAAATGCCACAAGCTCTTTTTTGATAACCAATCTAGAAGTAATTATCAGAGCAATGATAGGTAAGGGTCTTCAACACTGTCCTATAACCAATTAAAAATTGGGAACTGGGATAAACTCATTGGATCAATGGCACATAGCAGGAATGGCAACTGTTTGTCAGTAAGCTCTGGGGGATGGAAATCCAGTTCATACAAATGCTTGACTATATAACTGTGTAGCATAGTTATTGTCCTCAAGAGGCATATGGGCAGTGGTGTGCTGATAAATATTTAACTGGATCTGTGGCTTCATTGCTGCTGCCACGCCGCTAAACAGCTGATTGTGCACTAGGCATTGGGGCTCAGCTTTGTTTTCAACTGGCTGGCAAAATTCCTGAAAATTTAACAATTGGCTCTCAACATGCTGGTATAAGCCAGCTCTAGCACACCACTGCATATAGGGAAGTTATCTGGAGGATACACTGTGCTATCTTTTAATGTAAATGATATATCTGATCATCCCTAATCCCGGGTTATATGAGCTTCTGTAGTGGTAAATAAAAAGAAAGGTCAAAATTTGCTTCTACCATTCAGTATTTGCTTTCATCATATGCGATGGAACATTTGACGTTTGCCAGCTTTTATCAGAGAGATCAGATTTTTAGTCTCAGAAACTGGTTACAGGTAGTCCTCAGTTTATGACTATTTGTTTAGTGACTATTCAAAGTACAACAGTGCTGAAAAAAGTGACTTATGACCAGTCCTTGCACTTATGACTGTAGCAGCGTCCCCGCAGTCACGTGATCAAAATTCGGGCACTTGGCAACCAGCATGTATTTATGATGGTTGCAGTGTCCCAGGGTCATGTGATCGCCATTTGCAATCTTCCCAGCCAGCTTCTGACAAGCAAAATCAATGGGGAACCATGTGATTTGCTTAATGGCCATGTAATTCACTTAATGACCACTGCAAAAAATGTCATAAAATTGGGCATGGTCACGTGATGCCTTGCTTAATGACCACACTGCTTAATGATGAATTTTCTGGTCCCTATTGTGGTTTTAAGTCAAGGACTACCTGTACTAGATCTTCATCCTTGGGTTTATCTACAGTGTTATAAAGTGTTAAAAAATGGGAATCCCATGTGTTATTTTTGCTTTTTATTTATTAGATTTACATGCTGTCTTTCTCTCCATAAATCATATAAGGTGGTGGGAATATGGCAAACCTGTGTCCAATGGCAATATGCCAGAATAGGCTTGAATCCTTGCTCTAATCCTAAAGTCTCCAACTATGTGATACTGTGATTCCCTAAAATGATAAAATGGATTTGTGTAACATCCCTGCCCCCAATTAGTAAAACTGATGATTTCATTGTGGTTAAGGTTAGGCAAGAAATCAATATTCCATTTATTTTTAATAATGAAATGTTAAATAAATAAATTTATCAACTAAAACAATGATAGAAACTTACAATTGTATACAAGGATTTTATTTTGTTGGAAATATAAACCCCCCAATCTAAAATAATATTTTCAGTGGGAAGTATGAATTTGCTAATTCTGTCTGCAGAATCAGTGTCAGGTCAGATGATCAAAACTTTACATAAAAGCCTCATGCTCTTCAGGCATGATCACTCTGACTTTGAAAAGCAAACACGAAGTGTTAAAAAAACCAAGGACAGTCAGGCTTCATACAGGGTTCTAGAACCATTGCCTGGTTTGGCATTCAGTATATTTTTGCATCAAACTGGTAATTCTGCTCAGAAAGCAGTGGAAGGAAAACACTCTCTGATATTCTTGACCTACTGTCTCAAACTACCTTTGGGGACCCACACTTTGAGAAACCCTGGCCCAACTGTATAATTTGCTAATAAACAACTTTTTGTGCACCTCTTTTTTAGATTTCAAAATGAGTTTATTAATTCTTTTTTCACTCTCAGTAGTTCTTTGGAAGGACGGGGCTATAGATTGACCATAAAGGATCTGTAAGATGCAACAAGTAGGCTTTCTCTCATTCTCTCCCATCCCTTCATAGAATTTTAGTCACACTAGGTTTAGAATTAAATCAATGCTGGAACAGCTTTGCTATTTAAAATTATTATTATTACTTAGGCACTTCTGTATCCTCCATGACCTTATTATAATGGCCCATAATTGAGTTTTTAGATCAACTTGGAGAAATAATTGACAAGCTTTCAGGAGGTCAGCTGAACTGAGCAAATAAGTAGCATCTCTGCAAACCTGTTCATTGCCTTTAAACACCTTCAATATCAAGTTGAAACACACTCAGCACATAAGGGATGGGTTTCTTGGGCTCAAGAATAAAAATGCACAGTATGCTGAAGAAAAAAAGAGAAGGTTCCTCACTTTTTGAACATACATACATACATACATATATAATATAAATACAGTGGTACCTCGGGTTACGAACGCCCCCCCTTACGAATTTTTCGCAATACGATCAGCTCCGGCCCCAAAAATTTACCTCGCCGTGTGACCTCCGCCCTGCGCTACGAACTGGATCCGCGGCCATTTGCCCTGCTGCCACATGGTCGCGGCTTCCTGTGGACGAGATCGCGGTAGCAAGGAGACGTTCGGTGAGGCTTCTGGTGTGTTTTGTGGCGTTTGGAAGGTTTTTGGTGTGCTTGTCAGCATGGCTCCAAAGAAAATGCAGAGCAGTATGTATTTACATTGAACCTTATGGGGAAATTTGCCTCGCAGCGCGACCAAATTCGGAGGGCGGATTAGCCGTATTTACATTGAACCTTATGGGGAAATTTGCCTCGCAGCGCGACCAAATTCGGAGGGCGGAATGGATTAACCGTATTTACATTGAACCTTATGGGAAAATTTGCCTCGCAGTGTGACCAAATCAAGTTGCGATCAGAGTCACGGAACGGATTAAATTCGTAACGCGAGGTACCTCTGTATATATATATATACGTATACATATACATATACATATACATATATATATTTACAACTTTAAAATATTTTTGTTCATACATAAATTTGCTGCATTCATTATAAATAGGAAAGCCCTGTGCCGCAGATCTCTGCAAATTTTCAAAGAGAAGTTTGCTTTCATGAGCATTCAACTGAAGCTCTTCCTTTAAGTCGCTTCACAGAGCAATGTGAAGTGATTGTATTGCTTCATTTGATTCTGTTTTACTGTCATATTGCTTCTGAGGATTCCTCTGATGAGGAGTTAATATCTCTTGGACTTTGAGGGGATATGGCATCCCAAAAGAGGAACAGCTTGAGGAGACAACCACCTCTCCAAGGAAAGACACAGCTGGAGATGATGGTCTATTAGAATCCACAATTCCTCTATATCCAAGAGAGAGGAGGCAGCTGAGGTTACTGGAGCAAAGAGAGTGCATGGCTGAAGTCAAGAGCTGGTAGGATCGGGGCATTTCAAGGAGAGTAAGCAGGCAACACAAGGAAACTGTTGTGTTGATTTATACCTGCCTTCTGACTTCCCTTGGTGTTGTTTGCAAATGAGATTCTTTCTGAGCATCTTGTTAATCTTTCTCATGTACTCAGATTATAAAACAGGAATTTAGGATTAATTTGTGACCTCTTCTTGATTACCCCTAGGACAAGTCTGCTGCCACCAAACCCTGAAAAGACTTAATTATGGGCCACAGACTATGTTTTGAGTAGTAGGCTATTACTCTTGGATTCTCCAGCCTGTTACCTTCGGCTTTCCCTCAGCAAAAGACTGAAGGATAGTTTTTTCAATTATGGCTGTAAAACAGGACATTCACAGCCCTTTCTCAATATCCTCCAGCACTTGCAAAAGCTGGAAGAGGCTTCTTCCCATGAGCAGCACCCACAGAAGCTTCATCTGGGTTTGAGGAGTGCTGCTGGAGTAGCTGCTACTCAGCTGAGAGGTGCCTTCTCCAGTACGACTCACCAAAGCTGGAACTTCAGGGCAGGTGCTTTTCTTTGTGCAGAAGCCTCTTCTGGTTTTTTAGGTGACAAGTGGGAGACACAAGGAACTTTTCAGCAGTGCAAAATGCTTTATCAAGGCAAATAGTAGAGAGTTGTGTTGCCTCTGGGACACAACAAATCTTTCTGTAAATATAAGTTGCTTTGCACAGGTCTATTTTATATAGTTTACTATAGATTTAGAATGAGGAAAAGTCTATGCATAAATTAAGTCCTGGATTATTTAGGACGATTTTTGTGGAGCTGTAGGGAGGTAGCATTTTTACTGATAGCTTATTACAATACAAGTGGGCTACAATACAGTTACTTCTGTTTTTATAAACCTGTGGCAGAGAACTTGTCTGAATGCTACCTATTTAAACTCTCATTTGGATAGCCCAGGAATTATACCTTATAACCAGGATTCAAATAACTTTAGGCTTGTATAAGGGTCTTTAAAAATGTTAATCATACTGAAGTAGCTAGTTGAAGGTCTTATGACATCTATTAATTTAACAAAATATTATTCCTTTAAACCAGGGGTTAGCAACCCTTTGGCCTGCAGGCAACATCTGGCCCGCCACCTGAAATCATCTGGCCCATAGTGCAAAAAGAAAGGGAAAGAGCAGCCACCATTTGGTTGCTCTTGTGAGCACTCGCTGCCTCCTCAGCTGGTCCTTTTGGCAACAGGTTCTCAGCTGCTTGGCATGGGTGGAGCAACAAAGGAAATAATTAGAATCAGAATCAGAATCAAGAAGTCAGCAACAGATAGCAAATGCTACCTCTGCAAAGAAGCTGAAGAAACAGTGGGCCACCTAGTTAGCTGCTGCAAGAAGATTGCATAGACTGACTACAAACAACGGCATGACAAAATAGCAACAAGGGTGCATTGGAATATCTACAAGAAATACCACTTGCCTGCAAGCAAGAACTGGTGGGACTTCAAAACAGACGAAGTAATTGAAAATGAGGAAGCTAAAGTGCTCTGGGACTTTAGAATTCAAACAGACAAGCACCTGCCATATAACACCCCACATTTAACAACTGTTGATAAGACAGACAAAAAAATCTGGATAGTGGGCATTGCACTGCCTGGAGACAATAGAATAGAAGAGAAAGAACTGGAGAAAATCACAAAATAAAAAGACCTGCAAATAGAAGTAGAACAACTGTGGCAAAAGAAAGCAAAGATAGTACCAATAGTAATAGGCTCCTTGGGTGCAATCCCAAAACATCTGGAGTACCACTTGAACACCATCAGCGTTGACAAAATCACCATCAGCCAATTACAAAAGGCAGCTTTACTTGGAACAGCTTATATCCTGCGACAATACCTTTAACACCATCAACCAACAACATCTGCCTATCCCAGGTCCTTGGGAAGGGCTCGATAAATGGATAAAAATGCCAGATCCCATCTAAACATCTGGCTGACTGTGCAACCAACAATTTATTTAACAATTAATTTATTAAATGAAGAGCACTGCTTTAAACAATAGTTATTCCATGTCACATTAAGCTATTTCTTTAACTCCACTTTTATTAGCAGCCATTTTGCTATATGTGTGTGTATACTGGTCTTAGCCAATATTTCAGGTGACAGATCCTTATTTGAATGGCTATAAAGGGGCATCCAAGTCCTAACTGAAGAAGTGCATTTAGAATAGTGGGAGATCCATGATAAAGTTCTGATGAATTTAGACTGGATAGTTTCAAACTGGGAATCATTGGAGTATCCACAAAAATGGGCACCAAACAACAGTAGGTTCAATAGCTTGACCCTAAAAACTTCAGTGGCTGCTGGGAGCAAATGATCCCCTTTGCAGCTGGCAAATCTAACTGGCAGCTTTGTTTGATCAGGCTGTGACCTGTCAGATTTGCTATACCCAGGAAATGGATGATTGGAAATTGATGCCTAGATATTTAAACACATTTATTTGCTGGATGGGATAGTTATTAATTTTCCACATATGCTTGGTGAAAAGCAACACCTTCATTTTTGCATAATTTATTTTCACTCCCATAATTGGGCAATGGTCAGCAAGAGCCTGATGATTACAATTTAGGTGTGGGGGAGAATATCTGTATCATCAGCACAGAGGAGTGTGGAAATTAATCCCTGATTTTGGGGGGGGGGGGTAAGATCCAAATTTAGAAAGGGACTGATTAGTTCCATAACAGTTTAATGGGGGGGGCAGAATGCACCCTTGCTTCACACCATTTTACATGGGGATTGGTGCTGTTGAAGCATCACTGACGTCACATTTAATCTGCACAGAAGTGTCCTTGGGTAACACTAATTAGCTGCAGAAGCCAGCAGTCAGTAGAGGAGAGTAGCTGCTCTCAGGGGGGTCAAATAAAAAACTGCCTTCAAGTCAATAAAGGCAGCATAAAAGGTCCCTCTGGGGAGAGGCTTGGCTATTTTTTTGAGCAAAGTGTGGCAGAGTGATGCCTTCATTAAATATTAAAAAGTTGGGTTGTTCTACAGCTAAGACCTTTCCTTGGATCTGGCAATGCATCTGCTTTGTGTACTGATGCCTAGCATATATTTTCCTTATTATGTTGAGCAATCTAAGTGGGCGATAATTGCCTGGATTAGACTGTCCCCCTCTTTAAAAATCAGAACTCTTGATATGCATTGGCTCATCACAAGGACCACAATTACAAAGATGCACGATTGAACATAAAAATTAAATGAGCAGTGAATATCCTTACCTGCCTGAGCAGCTGTAATTAGAGCTGTGTTCCCTTCATTGTCCTGCCAGTTTACATCAATGTGAGGACACTGTGCTAAGGCTATGACAATATCCACGTACCCTTGGTAACAGGCAACAATAAGCCCAGTCTATAAATAAATAATAATAAAAAAGGTGAGGGTTAAGGGGAAGTAAGTGCAGTACCTCTGAATTTACATCATGTCAAATATTATTTATTTGAAATTCTGTGAGGATATTAATATTATAAATTACTTTTCTTTGTAAATTATTTTATTTCACACCTGCTTTTCCACTTCATGGAAGCTAACAATAATAAACCAGCATTCAATTGCATAAAATAAGTAGAAACACTTCATTAAAGTAATACAAAATAATACACCAGAAACAGAACATACAACAATGGTAGTCAATACCAGAAATACCAGAATGGAGACTGGTAAATGTTTACTTCAGATATGCCTGTCTAAATAAATTAAAAAAAAAATTGATCTAAAGGACTGTTTTTTTTCAGTGTAGTCATTTGTGGAGGGGGAAGCCATATAAATTGAAAACTCATAAAATCAGGCATGCAATAAAAATGGGGAACTTTAAATGCAGCAAAAAAAAGAAACTGGTAAAAGCCCCCATTTATTTTCTTGCTTCTGAAATGGAGGTGGAGATGAATTGGTTTACTTACTTTCTCTCCAATGGGAGGGGGAAATTAAAATATTAAGTCAGAGGGTTTTTAAAAAGCCATATCTACCTTCCAGTGTGGTTCAAACTGCTCAGCTATGGATTTTCTCTCGGCATCTCCCTCTAGGGATTTTTTGAGTTTTTTTGAGTTTTTAGGTTGTAACATAGATTAGTACTTTCCCATATTTATTTGTAGGCTGCTGTTTGAGATTATGTATTACATTTTAACACTTTGTGTAATAACATACTGCAAATGTAGGTGAATACTTCTCTTATACCCTCTAAATCAGGCTATAACGTTTAAGTCCTAAATGAGATAAAGCACAAAATGATGGGAAATCTTCCTATGCGCTCTCCTGAAATGAATGGAAGCTGCATAAAATACTTATTCCTGTGGATTATTCCTGAAGAGTACAGTAATAATGCTTTAGAGTGGTCCTATTATTTCCTGAATAAACGTGGACACCCACGTGGAAAAGGGTCTTGAAAAAGCCAATGCACTGTTCACTCTGTCACACATTAGCGACAACAGGAGATAGATAAATGTGCTGAAAGTGAAAAGATACACTGTAATTTTGCAAACTCTGAAACATTTCAATTCTATGCAAAAAATGTTATACAGGATTAAAGAAAAATATGCTAGGTAAGTCTCTGCTTTGACATGTGGTCATACTCTTTTATTAATATAGGATACTGAATCTACAGTACTATTGAGTATCATTTACATGTTAGCATAGTTAGAAATGTCTGGTAGTTCGCTAAGTACCATTATTAACTTTTCAATAATACACAATCTTTTTAATATGTGAACTTCTAATCATTCCCAGCTGATTGTTCTTCAGATAGAAATAAAATATACTGTTCCTAATCTACTGATCTCTTTGTATTATAGAACAGTATATTTAGAAAACAATACTCTGCCAAAATTAATGTTAGTTACTAAATTTAAATGTTAATAAAATTAAAATTGTTTGTATAATATAAAATAACCAATTTTAAGATTATGAAATGAAAATTATTGTAAATAATTTTATGACTAAGATCCAAACCATTTCAGATATGTCTCTTAATTATCTAAAAAATTTTTGGCAAGTCTGCAAGAACTATCTAAATAATTAATAGGAGGATACAATACCCCTCCCCCTTAAAATTTCACTATATTAACTTTTTTTTAAAAAATTGTGTTGGAAAGTTGAAATCTTCAGTATGGACAGATAAGAGTTCCATTTGAAGGAATAAGGGAATTAATGTAAGGGTCTTCAAAATAACAGTTACAGGTTTAACCCCTGATTTTTTAATAGATAAACTTAGCAAAATATTGCTTTTATGCCCTATAAAACTATTTTAATCAAACCAAAACTAGCATAGAAATCACAAAGACAATTCCATATTTTGTGTTTGGACTACAGGCTACCATATTAAAAAACTTACAAAGGGGTTAGATTTTCTATCAATGTCTTCTGTATTGACAAAAATATAGTCATTTTTTCTGTAATTCATTCTATTCCTGTCTTTTAAAGAACAGCTTTTTTTCTCTGCTTCTTCCCAAAATAGTTTATATTTTTAAATATTTGCAGTTTTGGAGAGGCATTGTAGATATTAACTTATTTGTAATGCATTTTTATAGGAGTACTTTAAAAGATACTGTATATCAGTCTGGTCAGTGCAGTTCAAAAAAGATGTCACAGAGCAGTTCAACATGGGAGTAAAATTGCCAACTACAATTTTCAGATCTCCTTCAATGCTTGCTGCACAAAGAGATCATTTCAACCAATACAACCTGCAGGTCCACAAAGGTCATCCACTCATGTGCACATGCATACACGTGCGCACATACACACTTAAACAACCTCCCTTCCTTCCAAAGAAACTTCCCCCTCACAGTGACCTGTTTACAGATTGCGTGGAAAATGATTTTGTGTTCTTTTTGTGTTCTTTTGATCTCCAATCAAGATTATTGCTGTGAGCAACACATTTCCATCCAGCAGTCCTTTGCAGATTGCTGACTCGTAATGGCAGCAGGAACAAGCAGTTTAGTATCTCCAGCCAACTGGATGCTATAAATACCCTGGAAAGCGAACTGATTGATAGGAAAAATGGGCAGAGCTTCCAATGACTTCTCACGCTTTTTGTGGCTGAGGCCACATACAGTCCAGGGACTGTGGGCTGAATACCTATATTCTAATGCTCTAATCATTGGCATGTTTTCTTTGGTTGTTTTTGTTTTACCAAACAGAACTATAGTAACCGAAATATTATAAAATTATGATTCAGTGTGCACTATGTGATAGGAAGTTATGTGTACAGTCCCCGATCTGACTTTTAGTTGATGAGAAATCTCTCTTTCTTGCCTATATTAAACATTATTTGTATTCCCTCATCTAATCCATACAGAGTGTATGATAGAATCTGAACAGCTTCCTTGGATTTCAGTGGAGAAAAGAGATATCATGAGCATGCAGATAGGCCTAAACTCCAAAACTCTGGACAAACTTCTAGTGCTTTTATATAATTGCTCAACATGGTGCTCAATGGCAGATGCCATGAACTTCCCTCAGGACTTGCTAAAGCACCAGGCCCTTTAAAGGTGATCCAAGCAGGGGCTTTCCAATGCAGCATGTTCCAATACCTATGAAAAGGAAGGGTACAAAAATGGTAAGTTAGAGAAACCCAGAGGAAGATGCTGGAGAAAGATGGGGAAGGTCATGAGAGGATGGGAAAGATAAAGGAAGGGAAGGAGAAAAAACAGAACTCAGAAAATTAGAAGGCAAGAAGGAACACAGATAATGAGAATTGAAAATGAAAAATCTGAAAAAGATCTCTTGGTTAAATGGCAAAAGATCTCTTTGGTTAAATCTAACCAAAAGTTGGTTAGATGGCGCTAGGTAAGGGGGAAGAGAGAAAGAAGGGAGGAAAACTAGGGACAGAGCAAAGGAGCCAGAAAGAAACAGCATTCACATCAACAAACACACACTGTTTCCACATAAACATCTTTACACACAAAGAAACAGGGATTCACAATATTTTGTGAATGGCCACTACACTCAGACCATTTGCTATGGCATTCAGGACAAGATTTAACAGTTGAAATGTGCCCTGGGATTCAAAAAGATTAGAGACCCGGCTATGGGACTATAACAATGTTGAACAGAAGTCCTCTAGCAGCACCTTCTGAAATCCTCCAAGCCTTAAACCAATCAAACAATTCAGAAGGATACCCAATATAGAATGATAGTGACTTGACTAAAATCAACAGGGACATAGTCCTCATGTTTGTTTCCTGGAATACATCATCCACCAGTTTTCACAGCCTAGTTATGTTTCAACAGAAAATAAACAGGTCAGTCATAAATCAAGAAATCCACTTATGGTTATACTTGCTTGTAAAATCTTAAATTAGGCTTTAGCCTTTTGTCTGGGTTGCAAGGGAGGGCCTTAACAGTATCCAACTCAGTCCAAATGTTAAAACTCCAATAAGCAGTCCAAGTACAATGATTAAATTCCAAGGAAGGAAGGAAGGAAGGAAGGAAGGAAGGAAGGAAGGAAGGAAGGAAGGAAGGAAGGAAGGAAGGAAGGAAGGAAGGAGTGAGTGAGTTTCGGTGAAACTAAAAGAAAGGCGAAGAATGTAGTAGAAGTGAATGAAGATGGTTTGATCCTGACCTTGCAGAATAGAGTTGATGAAAACACACAGTGTGTGCCAAAAAGTACATACTGCTGTCAATTAAACTGTTGTAGGTATTTATGAGAGTAGGAATCCACTGCTTGGTGACAACTGAATATTATACTCCAGTGAATGGTGATGGAAGAACCAGGAATTATTTTTTTTTAAAGAAAACTGCACAACTTGCTGAATGAATATGATCCAGGGGAAAAATACTCTTTAGGTGACATGGATGGGGATTAGATGAGAAAGTATAGAAAAAGTAGTTGAGTCATTCACAGACTCAAGAATGAATGAGAATTGTGAACTGTTTGGTGAGTAGAAAAATACCCATTTGATTTGAATAAGTGGTTTAAGAAGCATAAGTCTATTTATACATACACATGGCAAAGAATGAATGTAAATTTTAAAAGCATGATTGATCTGATTGTTTAGGGTGAAAGACAGATAATTTTGAAGGATACAAGAGTGGTGAGAGGTTCTGGATGTGGGATATATTGGCAACTGTTCCAAACCACAGTGACACTAAAATGACAAAATCTGTATCATGTCATTATGACACAGGCTCCACCCTTTCATGCTTGTGTCACAATATCACATGTAAATATATATGGGGCTGAGTTTGGACTGTGATGTTGCAAAACACAATTTACACAAATTAACACTCATAGTAGCCTAACATCATCTCAGCCCAAAGAACTAGCTGCCCTCTCAGCAGCTGCTTTCAGTCAGAGGCTCTTTCGAAGAGCACTGCTTTAACCCTTCCGAAATGAAAACAGGGAGAGGGACAACATGATCACAGCATATGGATTATGAATTTATGAATTATAAAACATTTTGCAAAGGGTCAGTTGCGGAATGTGATAAGAATGGCATACAGCAAAAACTAACAGCATATATTTATAATAGATATTTGACCAAATTCAACCAAAAATGGCTTCCATATATATATTATATACAGTAATTAAGCAGCAAGGCATTTAGAGTATGGCTTCTAAGGGGAAAAAGAATTCACCAAAGAACTGACAGCAGTAATCTATGACAATTTTAATTGTTTATAAATATTGTGTATCAGGGTACAACGAAGTGGAAGTTAGACACTAAACATTCAGGCACAAAGTTTTTAATAGTTTTCTTCTTTTTTTCTCTTTGGTTAGTGATTTATCTTTACGTAATAAAATAGTGGAGATATTGTCATTTGGCTCAGTGATTCAAAAATGCATTTCTTTTTCATTAAAATGTATTCTGTTCTTTACGATTAATTCTTTATCAGCAATTTACTGAGCACTAATCGTATAACTTCTGCGCTTCTCTGTCCACTTACTGGTATTATATTTTTGTATCAATTCCTCTTTCTTCTTTTCTTTTTTAAAAAAACAAACAAAAAAGAATAGTATATAATAGAAGCATGTATGAGAATGGAATGCATAGTTTATGCCAAACAGGGAGTAAGACAAAGATGGGACAACCTCTTAGTTGTGCAATATATTTATGGCTAAATACATTTAAAAAGATCATAGTTGCGGCTGACAGAGAAAATGGAGTGAATAACTGATTATATGTAAATAGCAAAACAAAACTACAACAAGTAGCTGAATACCTGTGTCTTGTTAGAATGCTTACTAAAAATAAGAAAATGAATGATGTGATAAGAATGAACGTAAATGCCAGTAGAAAGAGAGTGGATCTCGTGCAAGGAATGTTTGTCAAAAGAAGCAAAAATGGGTGTGTATAACGGCACACTTCTGCCCACTTTGTTACATGGAAATGTGAACTGGGTATGTCAAGAAGAATATGAAGGCTGAATGCAGTGGGGAGGGATATTTAAAAAGTGTGTGTGGGAAAACAAGAAAAGATAGAGACAAGAATGAATGAGTGCTGAATGAACATGAATACAGATGTGAGCAACCACTAAAGATGTATATTAAGGTGGCTTGGTCATCTAGAGAAAATGTATGAGGATTAAATCAGAAAACAAATTTATGAAGAAAGAGTCAATGAGTTGAGAGGAAAGAAAAGACCAGAAAATCACGGTTAGCTGGAGCTGATTACATCTTTAAAAGTAAGTATGTGAGAAATTTAGAATGAAAGGCAATGTATGAAGCAGTGTACAGACATGGTACAGACAAGGATGCTTTTTTCACAAATAAAATGGTATGGAGAGGGGCGGGGGGAGAGAGAGAGAGAGAGAGAGAGAGAGAGAGGTATTGATATTAACAAGATATAGCTATATTTCTTTTCTTATCTCATTTATTATTATTATTTTTTACTATTTTCTTACTCCATTTTGCATAATGTAGCTTACCCCAAAAGGGAATGTGATAGGTATGAATGTATGTGTCTATTCAACTATCCATCCTCTAGCACTCCACTTACGCTGCTGTCATTCCCAAGTGACTTTCAGGTCAAAATGTTCCATATCAAGGCTGAGAGCAGTTGGGCTTGAATCTGTTATTTCTCTGCTAGCTGTGGCATTTGTTTTCTCAGCTAATAGACTCAACAACTTGTTCAGCTTCTAAGAAAGATTATATCTCTATATCTAGCCCCCACCCCGCCCCCGCCCCCATTTCCCTGTAAGGTAAAAAACAAAACATAAAATTTTCAGGTTGAGCTTGATCCTGGTGAGTTCAGAGACACAGCCATAGAGTTTCTTCTGCAATAAAACAAAAGTTATTTTCAACTGTATTCTTCAGGGATATTTTTTTCAATTTCTCACTCAGCCTACAGCACCTGGTATTTTCTGGTAGACTTCTATGCAAGTACTAACCAGATTCAACCCTCCAGTATGTTTTGCCATAGAACTGTATTCCATAGATCATAGTAGATTAGATTTAAATGGATTAAATATGAGATTTTAACCGAGACAGAATTTATTTATTAAATTTATTATGACCACCCACTCCAAAAGACTCTAAATGGATTAAATATGAGATTTTAACAGAGGCATAATTTATTTATTTTATTTAATTTATTATGGTCACCCACTCCACAAGACTCTGGGTGGCTATATAGGCCAAAATCAAACTTGAGTTACCAGTTGTGCACCCAGTGACTTGGGAGTTAGTGGATATTAGAATACTGAGAACAGACAGTTTCAAAGCCTGAAAGAGATACTGATTTTTTTTTTCTGGTTTCTTAACCAGCATTACGTTAATTTTCCCAATTTGAATTCAGAAACTCTTATCTTACTAATGCCAAAATCTTTGTGATAGGGGAAAGAAGAGAGATACATGGCCTTTACATTCATTTCTAATGTCTAAATTAAGCTAGTTAAAATTACATATTTTGCCTGAGGTCTGGAAAATATTTTAATGTTTTTCAAACTGCAGAACTGAATTTGTTGAAAGAGTTGGTGTGTATTATGCACATTTATATTTCATCCTATGGCAAAGTATCTCAGACTCCTACTTCTGCATTACTTCCATCAATTTTCTTTTAGAGTTCTTGAATCCTTTTCAGTTTACAACATCTAAGTCTTTCCCAGATACTTTTAAATAAATGATATCAGTGTTATTATGCATACATGCTAACAGAAGCATCTGTCTCATCCACTTCTGAGATAATCAGCAAAACTGGTAATACAATTAGGATTGCAGGGTATCAACAGCTATTGCTGATTTAATTAATATACATAAGACAAATTCACTCTTCAAAAAGGTAATAATGCATAATATTTTGTCCCAAATTATAGTGGGAATTATTTCTGAATGCAGGACATTACTACAGTGTCCCAGGAATTCCCCTTCCCCTTCCCCAAATCTCAGATGTGAACTTTTGTTATTTGGTGGCATATAAATCTGATGGATAAATAGATAGCTGGATGGATCCATTTTGGCAATACAGGTAGACCTCGTTTAACAACCATTTGTTTAACAACCACTTCTTTCCCCTATCACAAAGTTTTTGGCATTATAGTCAATCATATTTCTACAGACTTTTTTGAGAATACTATGGATTTAATTAATTTCTTCTGCAGAAGTATCTCTTGACATTCATTTGTATTCATCTCTATAGTCTCATTTAAGTTAATTAAATTACATCTGTGTAACTAACCTGCAATTACCCTTTACTATGTTTATTTGCTTGCTGTGTTTCAAAGCAACTTTCCTAAGATGATCAAGACATTTTTTTTCTTTTTAATGACGGTTAATTATAATTAAAAATGGCAATGATGTGGGCTTTCCAGAGTATTTTGAATTGAAATTTTTCTGATGCCCTAAATTGGGAGATTTAGTATATTTCTTTGGCTTACATTTAGTCAGCAAAACTAAGGGCTGATTTGCAGGACTAGGTTGCTGCTAATTATTTCTCAAAGGGAAGAATGCCCAACATCATCTTGTACCCACCCCCAGAAAACCAGGATGGTAGTCTCTGCTTTTCTTTTCCTGCTACACATCAAAAGTGGTATTTTCTGACTTGTGCTGGCACAAGTGGTACTACCCATTTCCCTGCTGCAGTTCATTTCCTTGTAGAAAAATGCCTCCACTTCGGTAGGCTACTGTGTCCTATGGCAGGAACACTTCCTCCCTCCCAGTCACTGCTCACTCTACCAGCATTCTGTCCTAGGCTGTTGGGCTGCCTTCCTCTTCTGAAAGAACATCAACCAATGACACATTCCCTGACCAAAATGTGAAATTTTATTGTTCTTTAGAAACCAGGTGACTTTGGCAAGAGTTCTGTTAGCTGCCTATTTTCTTTCCTGGCCCAATACACCTGTTGTGGTGTGTGTTTGTTTAACTGGCCCACGAGTAGATGGACCAGAAGGAAAAGTGTCAATAGGAAGCTGGGGGGGGGGGGGTTAATATAAAAGGACTGTCAATGGAAACCACATATCTTCAAAGACCTGCCTACAGAAAGGAAATCAACTGGCACTTGCTTTTTTGCAAGTATGGGAGGGGTAAAGAAGCTGAGAAATCTATAAGCAATTGCTGTAGTTTGAAATATCCTCGGTATTTTTATTTTAGCTATGCCATTAACTCAGATATATCCAGAATCTTTTAACTTCATGGTCAAAAATGTATTTGAGGCTTGTTGTTTGGGGTATCTGGGATAGTATATTGTCTTTAAATAATTCTTTGAGGCAGAAAATATAAATTTCTCTTTTGTCAAAAGCAGAAGTCTGTTATATTAATTCAAAAGATTATAGCGTTAGTTTAGAATGTTATTGTATTCACACAATCAAATCATTAACACAATTCTAGATCAAGGCTTAGAAAGTTTCCTTATCAAACTTATGCAAAAGACAAAATTGATATTTAAGTGGAAAAGATTTTCTCTCAGAGAATTCAGATAACAATATATTTTCTTTCAAATCATAAAATATGTCAAATGTCTTTATCAATATTTATACATCTGAAATAGATTCACAGAGAGAAAGTAATGCTTCCAGCATCTGAACTGTGTGCTGTAGTTTCTACTTACAACCTACGGTCCCTTTCTGGAAGTTTCCAAATCTAACAAACAGAGGGAATTTATAACTTGACATTCTACATTTATGGCCCCTCCTCACCCCATTGTTCTCAGATGCCAAGGAATATAGGTTGTTTTCTGCCAAATTAGCTGGCAGCTCCTTCCAAACAATTGTTTATGTGTTTCATTTGGCCTGTATATCAAATGCTTTTAGTTGTATATTTGACTCACTCGTATTCAAACCTAAATTAAGTTTGCAAGTAGTGCTTCCTCTGATATACATGGAATAGCTAATTTGCCTCAATTCATCATTAATAATCAACAAGTGGAAGTAGTCTATTGTACTTAATTCATTCAACAGGTGGCACTGCCACCAATTACTTGTCTGGGTTGCACTGGAAAATAAACTCAACCCTACCCTTCTCATCGAATATCCAGCAAGCTGCTGAGCATAAGAAAACTTGGAATTGCAATTGCAGCAGTACTTGCACAGCAAAATGTCATTAATGTTATAATATTAATGTAATTTAATGTAGATTTTCTCCCTGTTGCTTAGCTTTTTGTTTGCCATTAGTACAGTGACATCTGCGGAAAGATAAAATGCCTATCAGAGAGCTAACTCTCCCTTAGCTGTCTTCATATAAGCTTTACATTCATGTCTAAAATGCCACTTCATATCATATTTCTTGAGAACTGAATACATCACATGTCTTGATTCCCCACCCCCACCAACTATTTATTCTTATACTACAACTCACTAAGAACTTGGGTAAGAGAACAACTTAGTTGAAACTATCCCTGGTCTATCAAGATCAGGAATGGGCAGCCTTTTTGGGGTTGGAATTTGAATTACTGTATCAGGGTGCTACAGGGTCCATTGCATCGTTATTACTGCACCCCATCTTTCATGGGGATGTCTCATTGTGGCATTCTCCCCTCTAACCCAGGGCTGAGTCCCAAACTGGGAGGAGTCCCTCCCTTGGGGAGGTGCAGACAGAGTCCAGGGGCGGTATGAAGAACCTTTTAGTTGTACATTGTTTCAATAAATCCACCTTCCTCAAAAGCTTCATTGTATTGTTTTCATTGTTCATTTGTGTTCATTTCAATGGATTTTTTAGTGGAGGTGTGTATATTAAGATTACACTAAAGGGAAGTGTGATGGCAAAAAGTTTAGGAACCTTTGCTCTAACCCCAGTGTATGAGAGAAACAGGGCTCTCTTAGCCCAGGAGCTTTATTGGCAAGTAAAAGAAAGATTATAGGGAAATAAATTTGATAGCTCCACTTCCTGACCCTGTAGCATTGAGGTCTTTGACTAGGAAAATCAATCCTCTCCCCTCCTCCTGTGCACAGAAAGAGCCCAATCTGACAAGTGATTAAATGTGATAAATATAATCAATCACTGTTTCAAAAAAACAGAAGAGGGAATGCAAAAATTCCTTTCTAATTTTAGACACATCTAAAACATTCAGTTGCAAAGGATATAAAAGTATAGTTTTTTGTAACACAGACCACATCTGAAAAGACTCTCTAATAGAAAAATATACAGGCCAGTACAAGACTCTGAGCAGTTCACAAGATCTGCTACCAATACAGAAGCAACGCCAGTATAAAAGAGGGGTCAGTTTTCATAAAACATACAAGCATTAATAAGCAGGCATAGGAAGAGGCTCATGAACTAAAATTTTGTAAAAAGAAACACTGCATATGATCATGTGTCAATGTGCATAGGCAGCTAGTTATGATTTCTGAACGGCCATTCTCCAAAACATACCCTTGATCTTAGCCAAAAGGCCGAGAAGCTTATAAAAGGTATTTCCTAGATGAAAAAAAAAGTTTTAAAAGGAGATCCCAATATTCATATGTAAACTTATTCTAATTCTAAACATGACAGTTAAGCTTAACAGCAAAATATTTTCCTAAAGCTAACATCTCTTGAAGACTGATAGCCAAAACTTCTGCTGCAATGGCATTAATCTCCACCCTACAGCCTCTGCTGTCATCTTCCTCAGCAACAAATACTTATTAGCGTCTTCTCCCTTTTTTCCCTCCTCCTTGTGCTTTTTACAGCCCTCCAATGTAATGACTGAGTTATCCTCCACGGATGGAACAAAGGGCACTTCCACCCAGCCACAGATCTTACTACTCAAAACATCTGCAGCAGTTTTGTGCTGCTACACAAGTGTCCTCGCTGCTGAGGCCCATCCTCCCATTAAGCCAGTCAGTGCTCCTTCTAGTTAACCAATGGGAAAGTACAAATATAGTAGACAGCCAGAGCCTTGACCCACCTGTGTTCTTCCTTCACCTTATATTTGTTTTTCTTGGCACAAAAACACAGGGGGAAAAAACCAACAACCAGCGCTTTTGGGGGGGAATTGCAAATTGTTCTTCAGGGCAACAGGGAAGGATGGAAAAGATGTTGGCAAGTTGCCATAGTTCTTTGGCTACAGGAGGAAGGTGGGAAATCCCAAGAGCTGAGTAGCAAGACAAGGCAGGAATTTTTGCCCTTGCAGTTCCAGAGAACTACTACCACACAGCTGTTGCTGTGTTTTTCCAGAGCAGAACCTGAGTCAACATTTAATTGGCTAAGATTCTTAAGATCCAGTCAAACCTAACAGAACCCCAAGGACACTGGGGCAAAGCACTAACCTTGGTCTGGTGAAGCACACACATGTGGAAGGTACCAGAATAACAGGAACTCAACAGTCAGGACTTACCTCTACACTGTTTTTACAGAAACCAGAACAGAAGAATAGCAACTGATGGGAGCATAATGCCCTGGAATGTATTTAGGAACACAAATCCTTGACTGTTGTAAGTTAAAGAACTCCTTGGAAGTGACTGGTCTACTCAGGAGGAAAGCCTTTGTGTCTCTCTGGCCTATTCCAGTCTTGAATCTTGGAAACCTTATATCCCAAACCAGGGCTTCACTTCATGCTGTGATCTAATCAGCTTGCACACCTATTGCTTGGATTACAATTCTTGACCTTGGACAGTCTTTTGACTATGCTACGTTGGGCTGTAATTCTCTGCAAGCTACTTTGCTACACAGAAGCAAGACATCTGGCTTCACACTCTATTTCCCCTTCACTCTTTAGCAAACTCTAGACACTGTGCTACTGTTTCTATTTGCTACCAACCCTACAGTTCCCCAAATCAGCCCTTCTGCAACTGTTTTTTCCTTCCACACTCTTCTCCTTGGAACCAGGTAATTACGTACTTTATTTACATAGTTTATATTCAGCCAGATTCCACAAACTTGCACAATTACACTGTGAGGAAAAAAGGAGGAGGTGGCCAGAACTGCCTTATTCATTCAGTGTTGCTATTACCATCTGGGCTGCATTCTCCTCTTCCTTTTTTACCGAGACCATCGAAATCACCTCTCCTATGTTCAACAACTTTCTGCTTCTCAGTTACCCCAGAGACCTGGTTCTTGGATATAATTACACAGGAGATATAATACTTGTAAGTAAGTAAGAAATAAAAGAGAAAAGATAGAAAAGAAAGACTAAGGGGGGAAAAAAGGTATAAAGAAGCCGTTTCCCATCTTCTTTATGGTAGTTATAAATGGATTCATGTTTTAATCTCTCTCTCAATAGTTATATCGTGGTTCCCTTCTTTCCACATTCTACCCTTTGTAATTGTCAAACCCATAGATCACAAGTTCATTTTTTTCCATTTTCAGCAAAAAGTCCATAAAGGGCTTCCAGTCACTGACAAACGTAGCTATTGTCTTTTCCTTAATCAAGCAAGTTAATTTTGCCATCTCTGCAATTTCTGTCATCTTTACCAACCATTCCTTATGGGTATTTCAGATTATTTCTACCTCTGTGCATATAATAATCTTGCTGCAGTTACCATGTACAAAAGCAATCTTCCATAGTTTTTTTTTTCCTAGTTGTCTATCCATTAGTCCCAACAAAAAAAGTTCTGGTTTCAGTTGGATATTAATCTTTAAAGTGTATCAGGAGATATAATATTCCTGAATATTTCTTGGCTTTTCCTCACAAAATGTATAAGCCTCCATTGAAATAACAACAGTCATGTGCATAGAAAATTGGCATTCATCTGAATTTCTCAGAATTTTCATGAGTTCTTCCCCATGACAAAACAAACAAACAAACATTGGAATGTTCAGTCTTTTCCAAATGTTTTTAACAATTACCATAATTAACTATTTATCTACAGTTTTACAGATGCAGACTAAAATATGAATAAATTTCATATTTGGCAATCAGGTTCTCTTGGCTTTGGAAGATCAATACCTTCTATTCCAAGAAATCCATATGTATATGTTTTAAAAAACAAAGTAAAAACACAAACACTGTAATGGCAGAACCTGGCCACAAATCCTGAAAAATAAAACTCTTAGGGTCCCTACTTAAAATGAACAGCAAATGTTTTGTGAAGTACCTAAGATGCTGATATTACACACTTCAGGATGCCAAGAAGCAAAGGAGAAAGACATCACAGGAAAGCTTCAAGGGATACAGCCATCTTGCTGATGCACTTAAATAAAGTATTACAGTATTGTTTTTTTCTGCCAGTTCTGAATAAAAACATCATGAGAAATTCAGTGAAAAAAATCTACAGTCTACAACTGTCACTTGCCTGCTTGATCTGTAAACATAAATCTTTGCCAGCTATCACTGGAAATGTACAACAATGTGCTAAACTAAGTGTGGAGAGATTCCAGTTCAAGTACACACTTGGTCATACAAACATTGTGGATAAGCCTAACTTATTTTACAGATTATTAATGTAGGAATAAAAATTGGAGGATGAAGTAATATGTATACTGTCTTGAACTCCTTAGAGAAATCGGCCAAAATTACTACACAGGAGACTGATCACCAATTATAAGAAGCTTTTTAATCCACTTACTGCTGCTAAAAGTGGTGCCATTAATACTGATTCTAATGCTTATTATATACACTAGCATTACACATGTTGGATGGCTTGGTTTATGAAATAAATAACAAACTTTAGTGTTATTTGTTGATTCAGATTCCTTTATGTATCACTAGGACTCTTATGAAATTCTGATAACATTCAGTGGCTGAGAAACAAAATTTCTGAAATTTCAAAAGGGACGAAAAAATTTTAGGTATTTGTATGCAGAAATTCAAATCAGTCAGGACTGTGTATAACACAGCCATTTATAACTTTAATTATATTTTAAAATCTTATCCTATTTGGTCAACATTTTCATTCAAAGACTAGAGCCTTCCACCAGTGATAAAAATGCCACACGATATTTCTTGTTTGCTTACTAATGTGCAAAACAATTTGTACCTCTGAGATTTCAATGTGTTTGTATCCCTCTCTAGTGTATTCTTCACAGCATTACATTTAGCCTCAGGTTACTAATGAGAAAATGAAAATGTATTTCATGCTGAGCAAGTTTTACCATACCCCTTTTTTCCTTTAAGAAACTTTCTGCATTAAGAAAAAAGAAAACAGGAAATTACAGTATTCAGCCCTTGAAAGTTATCTGTCCTCACTGATATAACTACAGTGGTACCTCGGTTCACGAACTTAATTCGTTCCGCGACTCTGGTTGCGAACCAAATTGGTCGTGAACCGAATCAAATTTTTCCATAAGGTTCAATGTAAATACGGTTAATCCATTCTGACCCCTCCGAATTTGGTCGCCAACTGATTTTTGGTCGCGACCCGAGTCAAATTTCCCCATAAGGTTCAATGTAAATATGGTTAATCCATTCTGAACCATATGTTTTTTTTTTTAAACCACAAAAATATGACACAAAGTACAGTACGAAGAGAGAGAACACTAACCTTGCTCGAGGCGACTTCCGGCGTGGAGGACAGGAAGGCGGGTGGGGAGGCGGTTATTGCTTGGAGGGAGAGTCCCCCTCCCTACAGGAAGCCACAACCACGTGTCACAGCAGGGAAAATGGCCGTGGATCCTGTTCGTAACCCGATGCGGAGTTTGCGAATGGAGACAAAATTTTGCGACCGGAGCTGTTTGTGAACCGAATTGTTCGTGAACAGAAGCGTTCATGAACCGAGGTACCACTGTATAGTAAAATGCTGCAATCAAGGACAGTTAAATTTACCCTCATTCCGATGAGACCAGGAAAACTATGTAAAGGTATTGCACCTGTATCCTAGCACTAAGTTTCCTTTGTACTAAATATAAACAGTTTTAAAATACTTAAATTCAACATACTGAGTCCAGACTTAATCAAACTAATTTTATTGTGATTTTAGCTAGTTATGCTGATTGATTTGAAATGGCCTACCCCAAATTTTATTAAGCCGAGGCGCAGTGCAAAGAATTTGAAATTGTTTAATTTCTTACCAGGTTAATCTTAGCATTTTTAAAATATTATTTATCCCTCAAGATCAACAAATACTTTTGTGGGGGGAGGGATATAGACAAAAGTATATGTATACTTCCATAGCGGCATCTGTATTCACAAAATGTACACATGCGCGTCTGTGTGTGTCTGTATGTATCCGGCTACAATTGTTTTTTCCCGGATGAAGGATCACACTTGGCATTTGAATGACATGCTAGGATCATACTCCCAAAAGTAGTATTCATTAGGTGCACATTGTTCTAGAACAGGGAAATCAATATTAATTGCTATGATTCCGTAAAATCTTACCCTGGAGAAAGCCAACCAAGGCTTCCAATACAAACTGCAATGATGCAAAAACATGAAACATGCTTCATGAAGTCACAACACAACCCCCTTTTTTGTAATTCTGACGTAAAGTTACATGTAGGTCATATATTCATCATTTACCCCTTGTGTTTTCCTATAGATACCCATGCATCAAACAGTAAGATATAGTTTGGAAGAAATATGCACAGAATTACACTGTACAAATCTGCAATGTACAGCCAAGTCTGTAAAAAACTAATACAAGGGGCTAATACAGTACAGAAGAACACAAATAAAATACAGAATGATGAAAAGGGATTTGCTTGAGGAGTCAAGAATAATTTGTCTGGATGATGCAGGAAATTAAAGAGGTTAACTAATATGTTAACCAGAAAGACATCAGAGTTTCAGCAGGTCCCCTGGGTAGGGTTCTTAATAAACAGATAATCAGTTTTTCCCTGGTGTATTTATATAACTGCAACATAAAAGAACATGGGCAACAACAGACTTATTTCCTTCATTCCTCAAAGACAAAGTTATTCACTGACTGAAATATTATTCAATCAGCCAGTTAGTAAGCCAGACATCAGCATATTAAAGCAAGCAAACAAGCACCATAAATGTTCTACTTCATTTGGAAACAGTTAATGTGTGAATTTTGGGGGACTCTTGACAACCTGAAAGGTTACTTAAAGATAGAAGAGAGCAAGACTTATCAACTGTAGTTCTCAGATGCTGTAATAGAGATGAATCTTTCTTAGGTTATAATTATCCTAAGCCTCAAGAGAGAAACTCAGTATAAGAATCATTTTTTCATAACCAACTGACAAACGAATGAGAAAGGAATACCTGAATAGAACTACAGAAAGATCTCACATATGTCAGGGTATTTCCCTGATATATTCATTCAATTGATCATACGGTAATATATGGGCATGTCTCCTACACAAAATGGAAAATTCAGCATCTATCAAGCATCTAGATTGGATCTTTTCTAGTTGAAAGTGGAAGCTAGAAATCCATATTAGAATGCTAAAGATAGTTGAGACTTGATTACATAAGTAAATTTTTAAATACATAAGAAATCTTTTTCTTATGTAAAAGAAAAAGAACCTGTCAGTTGCCTGCTTTCACCATTCAGACCACAGAAAGATATTTCATAGTCAATTACCCAAATTCATTTCTGTTAAGTTGTATTTATATTTCTGCAAATGCTTGTAAATATATGGATCATCAGTCCAAAAGCACGTAGTTCAGGTTAAACTAGGCAATACCACTGTATCATGGGCAAAAGATAACAGAATTCTTATAAAAGACATCTTAGGGAAATGCAACTCACAAATCAGAGAACTGAAGCCAGGTCATTAACAAATAAATTAAAACAGAGTTAGAATGCAGTCTTCTCTGATACCTCTACTGGCAAAAATAGGGATCAAGGTCTATAGGTACCCCTTCCGCCCATATGTAGCATGGCTAGATGTTTGGTTACAGAAAAACATTTATTTGTTGAGGTTTATTTTATTATTGAGGAAATGAGGTATATTTCTCTGCTAGCTAAGTGAATAGCCAATAATGATCAAGAATACAGTGACCTGGTTGATACCAATGCTTTATAGGCATTTAGAAGATGATGTTATATGATTTGTGATGGGGTGCTGCACTGTTGTGTTTGTAGTTATGAATGAAGTAAGTGTTTGTTAACTTGTCTATAGCACCATATGAGAGAGACATATAAACAATGGCTGGAAATATATATATCATACAATTTCCTTTGTAATTACGGTGGTGTTAAAAAAAATTTAACGCAGTATGAAAAATTGCAATGACTGGGTAGCTATTGTAATGGCCTTCTTCGTGGCTGAAAAGATAGAATACTATAGCATGTTTTCTATATTTCTTTACACATTTTCCCCTCTCTATTCAGAATCAGTCAGATGGGAAGCACATTGTCTATTTGCTTATAGCCCAATTAGTTTTTAATTGTTTGGGTTACTAAAGTCATCACAGAATTGTATATTGTCAGATATGAATGGAAATTTTGATCCTAGTGTGATAAAAGCGGAGGATTTATTTCCAATTTATCCTAGAAACAATGGTTACCACTTGGAAGTTAATCTGCACAAGCATCTCTCCACTTAGCTAACCATCTGTAAAGCAGGACCTGTATGGTTCAAGACAATTGTGACTGCATCAAGGAAATAATTCAAGGGGCTTCTCTTGCCTTTTTAAAATCTAGTCAAACTACATGAAATATTTCTTAGAAATGACTATATCTTGAAATGCTTTATACTTGTTTAAAGCAACACATCCTTAGGAAAATATGTAAGACATTTATATGATTCCTCTGGTTTTAAAAAATCCTGCAGTCTTGTATAATGCAGTTTTTGATTCTGGGTAGCCAGCTATTTTATTTCAATTCTGTTAGAAGAAAAGTTTATTCTGTAATGTATTGGACATATTGTTAAAATGATTCTATTTCTAATACTGTATTTTCTTTAATTTTTTAAAAAATAAACTGCATATGAAATATTTTTGGATGAGTCATTGTATACCTTTAATAAATGTGTAACTGTTGGAAATAGCCTTACTGTCATGTCTTAGTCCTGCCAGACTGTTATGTTTCATCATAATGGAGACAGCATTGCCACATTAGCACGGATACTAACATTGGCATTAAAAATATATTTGCATTTTAGAGTCTACAGAGTTCACTGAAAGGGAAAAAAAATGAGTAATTATGATAGAAGTACAGTGGTACCTCGGGTTACGAACGCCCCTCCTTACGAATTTTTCAAGATACGACCAGCTCCGGCCCCAAAAATTTACCTCGCCATGCGACCTCCGCCTCGAGCTACGAACCGGATCCGCGGCCATTTGCCCTGCTGCCATGTGGTCGCGGCTTCCTGTGGGCGAGATCGCGGTAGCAAGGAGACGTTCGGTGAGGCTTCTGGTGTGTTTTGTGGCGTTTGGAAGGTTTTTGGTGTGCTTGTCAGCATGGCTCCAAAGAAAATGCAGAGCAGGCTTGGCAAAAATAAGGCTTTGAAGAAAAAAGTGGGGAAATTTGCCTCGTGGTGCGACCAAATTCGGAGGGCGGAACGGATTAACCGTATTTACACTGAACCTTATGGGAAAATTTACCTCGCGTTGCGACCAACTCAAGTTGCAATCAGAGTCACGGAACGGATTAAGTTCGTAACCCGAGGTACCACTGTACGTGGTTTCAAAATGCAAGAAAAAGGGAGGCAAGATAAAGTTCAGCACCTTTTCATTTGAAAGCATGTCTCAAAATGAGACAGCTTCTCACATATTTGAAGCACTGACTCCCAAAATACAACCCTTCAAAAAATGGGAAGGCAGTATTTGTTCAAAATGTAAGAAGACTTAGCAAAACATGCCTTTGAAGGCACCAATTTTATTGATGGCCTCTGTGATGAGAATGTACACACTGGAAAACATCTCTATATATTACTGTCAGCAAAAGCTGTTTCAGCATCATTGCATGATAACTGATAATTTACCAGCGTGTGCAGAATATGTGAAAATTATGAGACTAAAAATCACTGTGTGGTGGTTTCTGCTGCTTTTATATTGTATTGCTGTTATGATAAAGCCTCTTATATCGATTAGCTTAGTTCACATGATGGAATGGAATGGAATTCATTTGCTCAGGTAGCTGAATAGTTCTCATTCCAGCAAACAGGCAAAAACATCCAACCAATCTGATCAGGATTAGAGCTACATAGAATGGAGCTGAAGATTGAGAAGACAGAGAACCCTTGGGCAAGGAAGGAAAGTGGAGTATAAACAGGGGACAAAGGGAAAACTGAGAGAAGAGTAGATACTGAATGAAGCTTGGACAGGAGGGCAGATAAGACAGATGGTTCTTCTATAGAAGGCTTTAATAGTATGGTTTCAAATCCAAAGTTCCTCACAAAGCATAGAAAGCTGGACTGAAACTTAAAACATGGAGAAAACTAAAAACCAACAAGTGCTACTTCTAGCTGACAGGCCCGAGAGTACAAAGAACATTATTTAGCCAATGCCTTACCTCCAAACTAAAGCTGATCTAAAGCACCAAAACTTTGTAATCCTCTCTCCAGTCTTTTTACATTTAAAACTATTTTGCACATGAAATTAAAAACCATCACATCTGGGTGATGGCTATGAGAGGAAGCTTCTTGGATGCAAAGCTGTCATTCGTCCTGAATTCTCTTGCAAGCTTTGAAGGTGAAATGACAGATTGTCAACAATTTTACAGTCATGTACATTTCCAAATAATTTTAGTAGTAGTGCAGTGGGGGAGTTATGTTCTAAACGATATCTGTAGACAGGTACTAGGAAAACCACGTGGGGGAGAGGAGTCCAGGAACAAAGATGAAACAAGAGTTCCCACTAGTGAGAAAACAAATTGTCTACAATTTTCCAAAGCTGAAGAAGTGCAAAGAAAAAAAATGTTTTTGTCTGATTTCAAATAATCTGGTGAATGATGGAAAAAAAATAGACTCTGCTCCCCAAGACAAAATAATGATATTATTCCAGAGCTTATTCTGAATTCATGGAAAGCCCTCATGTGGAATGCCCAAAGAATAATCAGATAGTAATAATATGCTGAGAATGAGTGGGAGTAACTAAAAAAAGTTGTCAATTGATGGAACAGGATGGAATAAAGAAACAGCTGCTTTCATTAATGCATTGAGGGAAGATGGATCACATTCGTTGATCCTGCCTTGGATTTCCATGTCTTGAGCAAAACAGACAAATATTCCATTTCAGTTCTTGCAAAGCTTCAGCTGGAGGCTGGACTGGAACCATTTAGATAAACTTGTAACAGAATCCAAGAACTGAGAGTAATATTGAAGAAAGTTGAAAGGCAGTACCAAAATAATTTAAGCAACTATAATGAATCACAGATTACTCTTATTCATACTGTAAAGACAATGTTCAAATCCTTACTTTTAGGTAAGGCAGCACAAAAAACTAAAGGAGAATTTGACCTCTTCCATTTTGGCCTTGTTTCCATCTCTTCTCTGTTTTCACAAGGGTCAGAATTACTCTTATCTATTTCTCACTGACTGTATGAATTCACTCACAACTCTACATATTGCATTCTACCAACCTGTAAACGTGAAGAGTCAGTGTCTGCATGCAATTCGGGAGAAGGGGGCTGAAGGGGCCACTGGCCATAATTTCATCCATTTCAGGAACTCTTGCAATACATGACAGAGGTCTGACAGAAGACAACCAGTGGGGAAAAAAGTGCCCGGGAAAAAGCAGCTCTGGGGTTTTGTGCTACAGAATAGGAAGAGAATGTGAATTGGCCAGAGATTATTGGGATCAGGGAGCTAAGGATTTGTAGGGCTAGGCAAAAAGAGTTGCCAGTCCTGTAATGGTTTTCAATTGCAACCACAGTACTAGGACCACTTGCCTGAATTTCATACTAGGAGCGGGGGTGGGGGGGAGAGAAGAGAAAGGAAAGAGGGGAGGGGAGGGAGGAGGGAAAGAATTACTAATTCTTCACGGATGACTCCAAATCACAGGCTCACGCAGTCGAGGCTGATGGGGAATAAACATTACAGTGGGACTGTAGGGCCACAGGGGGCTCAATGGATGGGAGCGGCCCTGCTCTCCTGACCACGACTCCCCTCTTCTGCCTCCCACGCCCAAGGCGCGGCGCCCTCACCCGCTTGTTGCGGTCCGTCTCCCTCACGTCCTCCTCCTCCAGCCCTTGCCGGATGAGCGCCCGCACGACGGCGGCGTTGTTGGTACAGCAGGCGCGGAAGAGACTGAGCGGCTGCTGGCTGTCGGAGAGTTCCGACTCGCCCTCGTCCGCGGCCTCCTGGGGCGGGTAGAAGGAGTCGTCTGAAGCAATGCTCCGCGTGTCCGGGAGCGTCGAGAAATCTTCATACTCCTCATACTCCTCATACTCGTCTTCCTTGTTCTCCTCCTCGCCTTCGCCCGCTCCGCGCGC
This sequence comes from Liasis olivaceus, assembly GCA_030867105.1. Taxonomy (NCBI): domain Eukaryota; kingdom Metazoa; phylum Chordata; class Lepidosauria; order Squamata; family Pythonidae; genus Liasis; species Liasis olivaceus. The sequence continues at coordinate 85,242,015 of CM061350.1, forward strand.
CCGCTCTGCAGGAGTGGTTGGGTCAGGGCTAGAGGCGCCGCTACCCCCGGGACTCCCTTCCCGCTCCGCCTCCTCGGGTCCTGGCCCTCCGGGCGACCCGGCTTGCAACTGCTTCTCTGCGGTGGGGCTCCGGCCCTCTCTGCCCTCTTTCCTGTCTCTGGACAGAAGCACCATCGTCGCTTCCCGCCCAGGGGAGCGCGAGGCGCTGGGCTCTCGCCTTCTTCTAAGATAAAGAGCGCTTATCTCCCGGAGCCAAAGGGCGCCCGGGGAACCCCGCGCCTCCCGCCCAGATACATAAATCTCTACGGACAAAAGTAGAGATCCGGCGGGAATGTCAGGGAGGAAAGAGCGAGGGCTGAGTGGCAGCATACAGTCATCCTCGCACCTTTGCTGGATGACCAGTAACCCTTCTTAGCAAAGTCACTCAAATCTCCGGGGGGAGGGGGAAGCCCCTATACGGTAAGAGCGTAAAGAAGGGGGGGGAGGTAAGCAAGTGTTAAGTTCACAGCACAGTAACAGCTCCGACTTAGAGGAGAGGCAGGTCCTTCCGTGCACAGGATCCTTTCCTCCACACGGAATAGAAAACCCACCTCAAGGGAGAAAAGAAAGTGAACCGCTGCGTGTATCATCCCAGCATGATCCTCTTCCGATGGGGACGACAAAAGGGCTCTCGGTCCTGCCGCAATGATTTTCCGAAAACTTTTTCCCGCCCAACATTTGGCTGGAATCTTGAGGATACCCTGAAATTCTGAGAGAAGCGACCTGCTCCTCCCCCAAGTAGACCGTGGAAATGTCCTCACCCGTGCAAATGTCCTTTAAATGCAGGACCGCTGCCTTTCCTGACCCCGCAGTTAAGCTTTTGTGAAAGTAAAAAGCGGGGACGGGGATTTCTTACATTTATTGGAACTGGAAGTCAGGCACGTAAGACCGCAAAGCTTCCCAGAATTTGAGAGACAAGCCGATTCTTGTCAGAGTCATCGGATAGCGTTAGAGCATTACTTCTGCTGCATCTGTTTTCCAGTCCTATTTGCCTAATGCTTTCGGCAGTATTAATAAGATGTCACGAGATGCTAGCCAAGAGTTTTTAAAAAAGGGGAACTCCAGAGTTGGGGTTTTTTTTCTTTTTTCTTTTTTTTTTGCGAAGAGGTAAAAAACCCGCCCAAGCAAGTGATTTGCTGACAGACAGCGGCAGCAATTATTTGCTTGCTTGCTTTCTCTCACCCTCCCTCGCGTGAAGTGGAGGATTGGCAGAAACGCAACAGATGCTCTTTCCAATAAAATAACAACAATACTCTTTCAGACTATCCGAATTCCAGGACTGCAATGTCCTGCACAGAGTTGAGGCACTCTCGTCTGAAAATACATCTCCTCGCCTTTTTCAAACATTTCACTTCGCAGTCAGAAGAGTAAGTCAAGGGTTTTTCCCGCCAGAAAGAAATTGCAAATTGTTCGAGTTTCTTCTACAACACTGGCCTGCGAAACTGGGAGTAAAACGCTGCCGGAACAATACTCAAAGAATGTTACTTGCAGTTGCAGCTTTATTGAAGCGATCGGAGAAACGGAGAACAATTGTACCATATCGCCGCTTGTCATCAGACAATTCTGCATTGCTTTGCAACACCCCGCCCCCCTTACCCATTCAAGGTCGATAAAAGGGGTCAAAAAGGAGCAGCGATAACCAATATAGCCAGCGATCGATCCTATTCCACAACAAGTAAAGGCTGCAGAAGTAAGCAGAGCGCTGACACATTCAGAAAATTCCTGCAATCATGACTCCTAATCGAATCAGCAGAAGATGAAAGCTCGAGTTTAGCATGTTGACATCAGGCGCATCTTTGCAAACCGATTTACATGCAGCTATAATCCAGTTCAGTATGCACACTGTATGCCCACGACAAAAAAATTGTTACTGACAGGCGAGCCATAAGAGTTCTGAGTAGCTTCAACTCCTGGGCTTTTCCTTCCATTCTTCGCACTGCAGTAATTTGCCGACGAGTGTGGCTCAACCAGCGTTTTACACCCCTCACCTACCTCACATTCAGAGCAGCGAGTATGATAAAAGCAAGCAGCGAAAGATTTTAAATGGAGTTAACAGGGTTGCTTAAAATGACTTCTAAAGGAACCCGTGGGGAGAATGGCTAAACTGCGATGAAATACCCATTTACAAATACAACTTTAATTTTTAAAATAGGTGACTAAGACGTCCAAAAAATGGAAGATCTGCCTGCTGATAATAATCATTCTGCCCAGAAAGTGAAATGTATTCACATTTGAAGTAATAAAGACCTTTAAATCATGGCTTTAATTATGGAAAGAATTGTTAATCAGTCCTTTATTAAGTCTGATAAAGAGGCTGGTATAGACTCCATGTGCCTTGTAGCATTTTTTAAATTAAAACAACAGAGAAGCCGCAAGCGTGTGGAACTTTTCTGAAAGACAACGGTGGAATTAAAAACCTCAGAGCAATGAATGGCTTTGTTTGTTGCAAGATAGCAGTTTCAAGCACAGCTATTTAATAGGATTATAGTTTTAGGTTCCACTAATCTGTTCTACTCATCCTGCATTTGAATGATCTATCTTTAGTACAGTGTCTGTCAGTAATCCAGTGTGTAGGTTTTTCTTGCATACTGGCATAGATGCTTGTTTTCTCTACTGCTCCTCAGGAATGATGGAAAACAATTCCGACTAGTGCACCCAAAGCAATATATTGATGGCTAATATTCAAGAAGTTAATGAACTTGGATCAGGGAAGAATTGACATTTAGTAAGTATCCTTCTGAGAATATGTGATGGAATATTATCACAACTGATTTCAAAGACTCAAAAAGACAATGTGGGAAAAATCAGTGCTTGGGTTAAAATGCTTGATGTCAAACCCACCATTCCCAAACTGTTGTCTACTAAGGGGTCAGTAGCAGTCTTCCCAGATTCACTAGGCTGGGCCTGCTTGCTATTAAACCTGCTGCCCCTTCCTGTTCACCATCATTCGGCCGGCCAGGCCAAAGCCTCTTGCCAGCTCAACCCCTGCCCCCCCCCCCATGTTCCCGGCCAGTTACCCAGCCAGAGCCTGTATTATTACTTGCAGCATTGCTGTTTTTATTTTATAACTGGATTCTGTAAATTGCCCGAGGTAGAAAATTAATCCCATAGATAGATAGATAGATAGAATCAATGGCTGAAAGATGATTTATTGAAGTGTACATGTGATAATACAAATAGCCATGTGAATATTAACATTCAGAAAACTGACAATAGTGACCAAGTTTTAAATGCATTGACTGATCCACATTTGCTGTGCTAAATGGGATTATAATCTCACATAAGCAACCTCAAAGAAAGGTGTGAGTAGGATATATTCTGTGATATCTTTGTGGGAAAACATTCTGGACCAGCAAGTTTGTTCTAAAAATTGGCACAGGGTACATAAAATAATACTTAGTTTCGGATTTTAAAAATTGGTACTGATTTTAATGAAAAGGCTGTTAAATGTGGAAGTTATGGGAAATTATACGTAAATGCAGGTATAATAATTATCTTGCCAAACATGAATTCAGATGCTGTCAAAGTTGAAAATGTAGGGGTGTGTGCGTGTCTCTGTGTGTGTGTGTTGGATAACTACATTTCCCAAAAGTTTATTTCATGGCCCGTGATTGCAGAAAGTTTGGGAAACACTATATTAATGTATACGTGACTGGATTTCCTATATAAAGCAGCTAATAAAAACTAATAAAGCAGTGACTGTGGACTAACGATCTGAAATCCTGCAGATTTTTGTGCCCTTTTATTTGATCTTAATAAAAGTAATGGGAGCCAGTTTAATGTAGTGGTTACAGCACCAGACTAGAATGTGGGAGATTATGAGTTTTAGTCCTGTCTTAGGCACAAAGTCAACTGAGTGACTTTGGGCCAGTCACTCCATCTGAGCCCTAGGAAGAAGGCAAGGGCAAACACATCTGAAAATGCTTCCAAAAAAATTGTCTGAACTTGTCCAGGCAGTAACAAGGAGTCAAGAGTGATTTGAAGGCACACAAAAAAAGAATACTATAGCTACAGAATTTTGATAAATAAAGAAAAAAAAGGAACAAGTGATTTATTAAGTAGGACAAATCATGTCCACCAACTGAATGGGAGAGTTGTTCAGTCTGTATAATACTGTAAATGCCTTCAAGGGACACACATACAGAGAACAATTAAATGAATTACCTACACCTACTATAATGAATTTCCTATAATCAAATATCATATTTAATGACATCTTTCAAAATCTGTTTGATGAAAACAATTAAAAATAAATTTCAATAAATCTTGTGATCTTGACATTAATGATATCAGCCAGGCTTTCTGTTAGCAAACAACTATTCAAATAATTCCTGCTACATCCAAAGCAGTTCATTCTAGCTAATCCTGATAGTATGCAAACAGGGCTGTAAAACTGTTTTTTCCTTTTTTTTTTTTTTTTTTGCTTAATTATTTATAAAGGCTATACAGGTAGCATGTTCTAGTTACTATATATTATTTTAAAATTACAGAGTATGCTGTTAGATTTGTAATCCAAATTTATTTTCATGGGGTGAAACCCAAACATTCTTTAACCGACAGAATTATTTCTATTAACATGACAATTCCATGTTTACCTTTCCTAGTTATTTACATTTTTTCCTAATCTAAAAGGCCCCAAATATTCCAATCTTTAACGTTTTAAAGCAAAAACGGTCATTTTCAAAGTCTGCTACATGTATTGACTAAATGGGATTTAGTCCCTTGTATAAAACATATAAGAATATTCAGGTGAAAGATCACTATCACAGTGCAATTATTAATTTAGAAGTAATTCCCACTGAATTTAAAGTAAGATGTTAGGTGTAAAGAGAGTCTTTCAATTAAGCTAAATTAGTGAGTAAAATAATTAACTTTTCTGCCTCCTTTGTTTCAACCTTGTATTTTTCCTGACATCTGTTCTTGAGAATTGGTATACTCTCCAAAAAAACATATCACAGGATATATGGAGCTGTAACTGAGGAAGAGAAGAGAATAAATGGAAACTGGCAGGCTCTTTTCCCACAACACATGAGCAGAATTGTCTTCTGTTTATGTTAGATCCTCAACAGATTCATGCTACAGAGATGAGATAATATTCCCCTCCCTTATAAATCAAATAAAAAATTCAAATGTAAATGTAAAGCTTTTAATGAAGTGGAAATAATTGGACAGCAGCACTGTAGTGAAAGCTGGAGTTTCGAGAGAATTTCTGGGTATCACCTTGATAAAACCATAGATGGTAAAAAGAAGGAAAAGTCATTGCCTAGTGTTTAAGCCTTAGCCCGCGAGCCAGAGAGGAACACTTCTTACATGCTGGTATGCAAGACAGGCAGGTATATAAGCCAAGCAGACTGCCAGAGAAAGGAAGCTCCTGGGCCTCCAACACCAAAATATCTCTTGCTGCAACCCAGAATGGCAGAGCGCTTTGCAGAACCAATAGCAAGTTTGAAAAACTCTTGGCAAGGGGCTCTCAGATAGATCCTTTCTTCCATCAGGAGGTGCAAGGAGGCTTATCTGATAGTGGTGACAGGCTAGACTGCCATTTTACTTTCCCACAATGCTCCACATAAATAATATATTAGGGCACTCTGGGAAATTAAAATGATAACTATATCTAGCAACCTGGAGGGGAGGGAAGAAAAAATATTTCATATTTCTTTCTTTTTTGTACTTTTCCTTTTATGTTTCTATAGTTTTTTAATCTTATGTAAATTTTTCTTTTAATAAAAATTATATTTTAAAAAAATCTTAAGTGCCAATATTTATCTTTCTAGTAAGATAGAGAATAGATTAAGTTACTACTCTTACCTGTACCTATGACTCATGCAGCATTTCCTGCTAACAATAGAGATGTAATAATGGTCAGTTTTGGGACATTTTGGCCTATATGCAACTGGTGCAACAAAAGCCCAGTTTTATCTCCAGCATGCTTACATGATTTAATGCAACCTAGGATCCCTAAAGATACCTTGCAAGCCCACATATAATGGCCTACATCCCACCAACTAGGAAGTACATGTAGTGTATTGACACACCCAGTATGCGGTTATATGGTATTATTTTATAGAGTTCATTTATCCTTTGGAGAACATCTTCAGCATGCATATTGAAACCAGAATTAGAGAAGTGTGGCATCTGAAGATACAGGATATGTCCGGGCAAAAGCTGGACCCATTGGCAGAGGTAAATTTGGTAGAGTATGAATTAAATAAGCCTTCTCCTTGACCTCTCAGACCTGCAATGGAAAGCAGAGACCGAGTTTTTGGGAGCGTCTAGCATATCCTCTGTGGGGATGGAACACCTCTTATGTCCTTGCTCAATTTTATTATGAGACAACTATTTTATTGAGAATATATCCAACTCAGTTGGAATTTTCTGAGTCATCTATGAGGGCAGGGGAGTGTTTTGAAAATGAGCCCTAGAGTGTAAAAAACCTCACTCATTCAAAATTATATGGAGATTCTCTACCCCAGAGAGGCAGTCTTGGATGCATTCTACTACAGAATTTCAAGGATATCTGATACCACAAAAAGACTCAGCAATAAGGCAACTTCTAACATTAATTAAAATAATTACTGCAGAATATGTTTATTTCATGAACAGCCAGCTGCCTCTACAATCTGTATTTGCTTCTCTTTATAACAGGCCTGTGGGGAGAGGGGAGGGGGAGGGAAATCATACTATTAACAAGTGAAGCAGAGGCAGTTTTTTAAAAAAAGACATATATTTAATTAGGGTCAGAATACAAACTTTATGTGATTTAATAACTGCACACTCCCTTACACTCTAATGACTTAATGAATCAGGGCACAATGCACAAAACTATTTTGCTGAGCTGATAATACTTCCTTCTACCAGCCAGCCCATGCAAACTTCAACTGCTCCTAGGAGTAAATACCAGATATTCCATAGGTTATGAGAGAGCCAGCATGGTGTACTGGTTTGTGCTGGTCTAGGAGTGGGGAGACCTAGGCTTTATTCCTCCCTTAGGCACAAAAGCAAGCTGGGTGGCCTTGGGACAATCACTTCATCCCAGTCCTAGTCAGCATCAGAGTCCCTCATCACATCATGCATTGAAAGCTTCGCTGTGTGAACTAGGTGAGTGCAGTACAAAACCAGTGGATAATGCAACCAAGTGGGAGAAATGGTTGTGCAAACTACTTTGTTCCTTGAAAAAAAATTGTATAATCATTCTAACTGTTCACAGTCTCATAAAGTATCCTATGCTGAAAGATACATCTTTGGTTTGGCTTTGGAGTGCACAGGTATGCATGCCCCCATTCCCACATTCACTCCTAGAGTCCTGTCTAATATGCCTTCAAATTGCAAGCTGCCAGCTCACACGTGATTCAACATCTCTCACATATGATCTTTAGTATGCACCCACCCACCCAAATCTGGTTTCCTCAATCCTTCCCTCTTTGCTAGAGATAGGAAATGTGGGTCCTTGAGAAAAATGAAGTAGAACTCCAGGAACACAGAGTAAGAAGTTGGGAGTTTTATCCCTCCTAACAGCTCTGATAAATGGCTGGAATTATCTCAAGAAGCCAGGGGAAATCCAAGGTACAGAAGGAGACTTTGCTTTGGGATCCAGGGAGCTACCATTCAATTTGTAATTTATTTTGATTGTATTAGAAACTTTGTTTCTGTAAAGTCAAGTCTGTAAAGTAAAAGTAAAGTAAAAGTGATCCCCTTTATGGATCACTGCCTTGTCGTGGTGAAGGGGCTTGCATAACTCAGTGAAGCCATGAGCTATACCGTGCAGGGCCATCCAAGACGGACAGGTCATGACAGACAGTTCTGACAAAATCTGGTCCACTGGAGAAGGAAATGGCAACCCACTCCAGTATCCTTGCCAAGAAAACCCCATGGACAACGTCAAAAGGCTAAAAGTTATGATGCCGGAAGATAAGCCCCTCAGGTCAGAAGGTGTCCAATATGCTACTGGGGAAGAGTGGAGGGCAATTCCAAGTAGCTCCAGAAAGAGTGAAGCGGCTGGGCCAAAGCCAAAAGGACGTTCAGCTGTGGATGTATCTGGAAGCGAAAAGAAGGTCTGATGCTGTAAACAACAATATTGTATAGGTACCTGGAATGTAAGATCTATGAACCAAGGCAAGCTGGATGTCAAGCATGAGATGACAAGATTGAACATCGACATCTTGGGAATCAGCGAATTAAAATAGATGGGAATGGGTGAATTTAATTCAGGTGACCATTATATCTACTACTGTGGGCAAGAAACCCTTAGAAGAAATGGAGTAGCACTCATAGTCAATAAGAGAGTGGGAAAGGCAGTAATGGGGTACAACCTCAAAAACAACAGAATGATCTCAATGCGAATCCAAGGCAAACCATTCAACATCACAGTAATCCAAGTCTATGCCCCAACCACTGATGCTGAAGAAGCTGAAGTTGACCGGTTCTATGAAGACCTACAACACCTTCTAGAACTAGCACCAAAAAAAGATGCCCTTTTAACCATAGCGGATTGGAATGCTAAAGTAGGAAGTCAAGGAATAATCAGAATAACAGGCAAGTTTAATTACAGACAAAATGAAGCAGGGCAAAGGCTAATAGAGTTCTGTCAAGAGAACAAGCTGGTCATAGCAAACACTCTTTTCCAACAACACAAGAGACGACTCTACACATGGACATCACCAGATGGTCAATACTGAAACCAGATTGATTATATACTTTGCAGCTAAAGATGCAGAAGCTCTATACAGACAGCAAAAACAAGACCAGCAGCTGACTGTGGCTCAGATCATGAGCTTCTTACTGCAAAATTTAGGCTTCAATTGAAGAATGTAGGGAAAACCACTAGACCACTCAGGTATGACTTAGATCATATTCCTTGTGAATACACAGTGAAGGTGATGAATAGATTTAGAGGATTAGATTTGGTAGACAGAGTGCCTGAAGAACTATGGACGGAGGTCCGTAACATTGTACAGGAGGCAGCAACTAAAACCATCCCAAAGAAAAAGAAGTGCAAGAAAGCAAAATGGCTGTCTGATGAGGCTTTACAAATAGCTGTGGAAAGAAGGAATGCGAAAAGCAAGGGTGAAAGGGAAAGATATAAGCAACTGAATGCAGATTTCCAGAGAATAGCAAGGAGAGATATGAAGGCATTCTTAAATGAACAATGTAAAGAAATCAAGGAAAACAATAGAATAGGGAGACTAGAGATCTCTTCAAGAAAATTGGAGATATCAAAGGAATGTTTAGTGCAAAGATGGGCATGATAAAGGACACAAAAGGCAGGGACCTAACAGAAGCAGAAGAGATTAAGAAGAGGTGGCAAGAAAACACAGAAGAACTATACAAGAAAGATCTTAATGTCCCTGATGTCCATGCTTATATGATCACTGACCTTGAGCCGGACATCCTAGAGAGTGAAGTCAAGTGGGCCTTAGGAAGCATTACTAACAACAAAGCTAGCAGAGATGACAGTATTCCAGCTGAGTTTTTTAAAGTACTAAAAGATGATGCTGTTAAAGTGCTGCACTCAATATGCCAGTAAGTTTGGAAAACGCAACAGTGGCCACGGGATTGGAAAAGGTCAGTTTACATTCCAATTCCAAAGAAGGGCAATGCCAAAGAATGCTCAAACTATCGCACAATTGTGCTCATTTCACATGCTAGCAAGGTTATGCTCAAAATCCTACAAGCTAGGCTTCAGCAGTATGTGAACCGAGAACTACCGGATGTACAAGCTGGGTTTCGAAGAGGCAGAGGAACTAGAGATCAAATTGCCAACATTCGCTGGATCATGGAGAAAGCACAAGAGTTCCAGAAAAACATCTACTTCTGCTTCATTGGCTATGCAAAAGCCTTTGATTGTGTGGATCACAACAAACTGTGGCAAATTCTTAAAGAGATGGGGGTACCAGACCACCTTACCTGTCTCCTGAGAAATGTGTATGCGGACCAAGAAGCAACAGTTAGAACTGGTCATGGAACAACTGATTGGTCAAAATAGGGAAAGGTGTATGACAAGGCTGTATACTGTCACCCTGCTTATTTAACTTATATGTACAGTACATCATGAGAAATGCCAGGCCGGAAGAATCATAAGCTGGAATTAAGATTGCAGGGAGAAACATCAACAACCTCAGGTATGCAGACAATACCACCCTAATGGCAGAAAGTGAAGAAGAACTAAAGAGCCTCTTGATGAAGGTGAAAGAGGAGAGTGCAAAAACTGGCTTGAAACTCAACATTAAAAAAACTAAGATCATGGCATCTGGACCCATTAATTCCTGGCAAATAGAAGGAGTAGAAATGGAAACAGTAACAGACTTCATTTATTTGGGCTCCAAGATCACCACAGACGGAGACTGCAGCCATGAAATTAAAAGACGCTCCTTGGGAGGAAAGCTATGGCAAACCTAGATAGCATATTAAAAAGCAGAGACATCACCTTGCCGACAAAGATCCACATAATCAAAGCTATGGTTTTTCCAGTAGTAATGTATGGCTGTGAGAGCTGGACCATAAAGAAGGCTGAGCGCCGAAGAATTGATGCCTTTGAACTGTGGTGCTGGAGAAGACTCTTAAGAGTCCCCTGGACTGCTAGGAGGTCAAACCAGTCAATCTTAAAGGAAATCAATCCTGGCTGCTCATTGGAAGAATTGATAATGAAGCTCGATACTTTGGTCACCTAATGCGAAGAGAGGACTCTTTGGAAAAGACCCTGATGCTGGGAAAGATTGAAGGCTAAAGGAGAAGGGGACGGCAGAGGATGAGATGGTTAGATAGCATCACTGAAGCGATGAGCATGAAACTGAGCAAACTCAGGGAGGCAGTGAAGGACAGGAAGGCCTGGTGCGATATGGTTCATGGGGTCACGAAGAGTCGGACGTGACTTAACAATAACAACAACAAAAGTAAAACATTCTATTATAACATCAGACTAAGGTCAAGATTTACTTTTCTCATTGCATTTCTTGGGAACTGTCTCTCTTCCAAGACTAGTAATTAGAACAGACCACCAACCATCTTGTGGTCTCCTGAGAACACTGCATGTATTGTTTTGCCAGTCAGATTTCCTATATCCTATGTTTGAGGGGTTTTTTTTAAATAAAGCTTGAACTTTGCTTATCTATATGTGATTTATTTAAAATCCAAAGGTGGGAGGAAGGATTGAGACTACTAGTTAGACACTTTCATTTAAAGGACCTAGAAGGCTGCATTATAGGAATTATTTCATTTTTCTCAACTTTACCCTTCCATGGCCAGTAAGGAAATAAGGTGGGAAAGATCTCATCTCTTACAATCACTTGCAAGTTAGGAAGAGTTTAGTCTGCCTAAACAATAACATGACAATCTTTATTTGGAGGAAAATCACACACATATTATTGGTTCAAGAAGCCCCAACCCTCAGAAGTAGCTTTTGGGGAAACAATGAAGACATAATAATCAGAATTCCTCTTAAGATTCAAGTCATCACTGTTGGCTGTCTTCTATAAAATGTTTGGATTCATTGGTAAATTGCTTTTTTCAATATTTAGTTTTCAAAGAGATTTTTCAAAACTTTCTGCTAACCAACTCTTAGGCAGTCTGTTGTCTGATTACATAGTACTGTACTGTGCTAAACTGCCAATAGTTCAGTGGGGATCTTGAGAATTTCTTAAGGTGAGTCAGGTTGTAGGATTTTCTATAGCCTCCTTTTTAATTCAATCTGTTAAATATTTGGAACTTATCTGCACTTGGACTGCTACCAGGAAGAGCTCCTATGCAGATTGCTGCTTTGCTTTAAGAAAACAAATCCCTTGGCAGGTGTGGAGGGTAACATTTCCAGATGTGGCTAATTCTATTCATCGGTCAACTGCCTTTGCCTACATCTGCTGCATCCCCATTTGGGAAATTACAAGAGCATAAATATTATACTGAAGTAGCAAGGAATCTTTAATATATTTTTCAATGGCTACTGTAGAACAATTAAACAAGAGCAGAAATTAATTACCCTCATGAGTAATTAATTCTGAAAAAAGAATAACAATTCTTTCCAGGCAGAAAGTTAGCTTTATTCTTTGATATACTACAAATTGCTTCCAGATTTCCAGTAATGAAAAGCATAAGATTAATTGGAACATGAAAATAGCATTCAGTGTGTTTGAATAAGTGATTCTCAGCAGAAGTCCAATATGTGTGTAGGCTATACTGTAGACCTGCAGATTTCCTCATGTAGGACTTAGAACCCATGCCCTTCAATTTCAGTCATAACTTTATGATGAGCCATTGCTTTTCCGCTAATTAATATCAGAGTTATTTCACTGTTTCCCACCCAAACATTCACAGATGGGATACAAGACCTATTCATATATTCACCAACTGAGCTTCCACTGGAAATTAAATACAAAGCAAGCCTCTGGGCAAGAATCTAAGTAGATAGTACAATTGTGGAGGATTAAGATAGTCTGCTATAAATGTTGGTCCAAAGCTACTTAGCATTTGAAACTTTGCACTGAGTGTAGAAATAGAATGAAAACCAATGTACTATAGAAGAAGCACTGAAGAAACTTTCTCAGAAAAGGCATCACTCTTAATTGCAGAATTTTGCACTAATTGAGGGGAATTTCCACACATTTCCCATTCCCCCATCCTTCAAACCAGTTTGAAGCCAGCCATGGCTTATCCTCACTTTTGTTGACGGGAGAGAATAAGGCTATGCCAGTTAAAGCTCCACAAAGAGTACAGAGAGAACTGCAGCGAGGAAAGATTTCCCAGGACAGAAGACTCAAAAGCTCTGCAGAGCCATAGCGTTTCAACTAACACCCCCCCCCCCCCCCCCCCCGCTTTGCTGCTGTGTCAAATGAGCCTCAGCCGAGCCAACTAAAAATTGGCTCAGCCAACGCTGTATGAAATTATGGATCGATTCAGAGTTGATTCAGAACGGGCTGAAAGACTTCATCTGGAAATGCCAAACTTTCCACATGCTTTTCAAAGGCAATTCTATACAGTGTGAAGAATGGGAAAGACAAGCTTTAGACTGAGATGTTGGACTGGAATAAAAGGCACAAAACTGAAATGATCTCATTATGGACTGGAATGCTGTTGTTGAGACCAGTAAGACAAGAAGGAGATTGGGATGATCACCCCTGGGATCAGAATGACACTAATAGGACTGGAATTATCACTCCTGAGATGGAACACCCAGGACAAGATCCGAAGCAGTGGTCTGCTATAGCCGGCTCATGAGAGCCAATTATTAAATTTTCAGGAATGTTGTGAGTTGCTGGAGAGCAGAGCTTAGCCATGATGCGTAGTGAACAGATCAGCTGTTTGGAAGCTTGTGGCACAGCGGTGGCAGTGGAGCCAGTTAAACATTTATTAGCATGCCACTGATCTGAAGTGATGGCTTTTGGAAATAGGTAAAATGGACACGCAAATACATATCGTTATGCTGTTCCCTTTTGAGCCAAACAATATTATGAAAAGCAGGGGAAAGACTAGTGAGGAAAAGAAATAGAGGCAAGAGATGAAGACAAGGAAATCTAACTCAATCTACTTTACACCAATGCCATTCACCAGGGGTCAGCCGGAGGCCATGACACCGCCGCCACCACTGCCATTTCCAGGGGCTTGTTGCTCTGTCTACACCAAGGTGGCTGATGAAGCTGTTGCCAAAATGGCCACCTGAGGAGACAGCAAGTGCTCCCTTATTCTCTTGCGGAAGCCAGGTAAATATATTTCTTTTTGGGACCGTGGGCTGGATGATTTCAGATGGCAGGCCGCATCTGGTTTGTGGGCTGTAGGTTGCCAACCCCTGCCATTCACTATACCTTTCCATTCCTTTCTGTCCTTGCAAACCATTCTTGCTTCCAGCATATCAATACATTAAATCATATGTTGCCTTTTGTTTTTTAAACAACTCACCTCTTTTTCTTTAGGATCTCATCAATTTTGTCCACCCATGACTTTCTCAGTTGTCCTCTTCCTCTCATCCCATTCATTCTCCCTTCACATGTTTGTTTTATCATACATTTCTCATTTATCCTTTGTATATAACCAAACCACTTCTTTTTTCACATCCTTGTCTTACTCCAAAGTTAAACCACCTGCTAAGCGTTCAATTTATTCCCACAGGTGCTGTACTTCCATCATTTACCTCTCTTATTGCAATATCAATTTTATTTCAGTCATAGACCAGCATACAACTAATAACATAACAATTATGCTGAAATAGAAATAAAAATAAAAAGTCATATTGATAGAATAAAATAAAGATAGGATCATTAATGTAAAATTACAGAGTACAGGAATTAAAATGCAAAGAATCCTATAAAATTACAATTTATTTTACAATGAATAATCTAAATGCAATAAATAACTAGGACAGATAACTATAAAAGGGCATAAGTAATACTAGAATTTATAAAACACTATGAGATTGTAAAATTGCTAACTTATATTAAGTCCAATACTTGCTGAAGCCCTGCTAGGGTTTGTTGGGATTAAGACAATTATGGTCCAACCAATTATAACAAAGAAATAGCAAAATAAAACATAGAATGGTATACGTATATTTAAAAGGGGAAGAGAGGAAAAAAGAGGGAGGAGAAGGAAAGGGGGGGAAAAGGAAGGGAAAATATAGTGAGTTATGGAAGTCTAGTTAAAGCTCAGCATCACCTCACTTGGAGAAGTTCTTTATGCTTAATCATGATTTGTTTGTGGTTCTGGTCTGTGACCGTAATAAAGATGATTCTGGTTCTGCTTAATCATGGCTCTGACACAGAATCAGGCTACATCGTCTCACTGCATTTCGGATATTCATGTACAGTTTTCTAATTCAAGTCTATTATTGTACGCTTGCTCTGAATCAACAAATGGGCAACAAATTTTATTTCTTACATTTGTAATTTCTCAGTGACCTGCAGAAATCTGGCCAGCATAAAGCTGCACTGCTCACTCTCACTTCTCATCTCCTTCCAAACAGAGTTCTTCCAACACCTTGGCGAGTGCTCTGGGCTAGCCGTCTATAGTTACAGTCACCTTTCCCTTTGCATGAAGTAACCAAAAGGCATTCTTCCAGCTGTCAGCTACAGCTGCAGGGCCCATTTGGAAAGCAAACATGTCACACTTCTGAAATCTTGGCAGTGGTTAGGGTCCAGGTGTACTAAACGGGGCTCTTCACTTCCTGCTCTGAAAGCTGCTAGGCATATTTGATTACAGATAGGTACACTGCTATGATTTGATCTGAATCACATGAGAAGTTGATGTTGTGGGGTGATTCAGATATGAGAATAACAGGGATAATGCTTTATTGGAATGCTTGGGCTAAACAAGGAATTAATACTTTTAATCAGTTGATTTTTGATGGTTGTTTTAAAAATTTTGAGATACAGGTAGTCCTCATTTAGTGACCACAGTTGGGACTGGCAATGGGGTTGTTAAGCAAAGTGGTCACTAAGTGAAACCATGAATGTGCTTATGATCTTACTGCAACTTTCCTTTGCTTTACAGACCTGTGAAGGTCATAAATGTGAGGATTTGTCGCAAAGTTACTTTTTCATCACCATTGTAACTGCAAATGGTTGCTAAACGAGGCAGTCACTAAACAATGACTACCTGTATTGTCTTTTCAGTTTGACTTGCCTTCAATATACACTTGACAATATACACAATTGAAACGTATTAATTAAAGAGCATGACCCAGATACATAGCAGCCTCCAAGTACCTGCAATTTTAGCTTCTCTAAAAGATGCTGAACTTGAATGAAAATCAACAATTCAATTTTATATGATGTTAAGAAGTGAAATGAAAGTTTTACTTATATATTTAATCTGTGAAAGGAAGAATGAAATATCCAATTTTGGAAAATCAATGGATCCATGTATTAAAAACACAAAATACACTTCTTATGATGTAAAAATGAAATATTCTTTTGGGTCAACTGGAGAGCTCAGAGAGTATGTTCAAAAGGATGAACGAAAGAGATGAACAATAGATATTGTATGTTGGCAATGTGAAGATGTTTTAACTCAGTGTTTCTCAACCTTGGCAACTTTAAGATGTGTGGACTGGCTGGGGAACTCTGGGAGTTGAAGTCCACACATCTTAAAGTTGCCAAGGTTGAGAAACATTGCTTGATTTGATCTTGTTCTATTATAGGTCAAATTCAAAGTTTCAAATTAATATGTATGTTAACATAATTTTATAAAGAAATATATTTATGGATCTCAATGTGATGTTGAATTATATTCCTAAAATGTGGAATTTGTCACCTTATGAAAAACGTTGGCTTTATTAAGCTTGGGGTACAGCAAAGAAGATAATCGTATGTAACTGGAAAGAAAGGCACTCCTTGATTTTAAAGAATGAATCCAGGATATGAGTTTGTTATCTATTTTTGAAAGTCTTTGTGCTCTAAAAATGAGAAGATGACACATTATGCTGTTACAGTATATGGTCCTGATTTAATAAGCTTAACAATTAAATTCACAGTGAATAAAATGGGACTAAAATTAAATATAAAGAAGACCAAACTAATGACCACAGATAGAACAGTCAGCCTTAGAATTGACAAGGAAAATATTGAAGTGGTGGACAGCTTCTGCCTTTTAGGATCAACCATCAACAATAAACGAACAAATAGTCAAGAAATACGCCACAGACTAGCACCCGCTAGAGCAGGCATGAAGGCCTTGGGAAAGATATTCAGATGCCGTGATGTGTATAGCAGGGGTTCCCAACCTGGGGTGCGAGATGGAATTTCAGGGAGTGCAATGAAGAGTGGCTTGTGTCCCTTAGTGATGAGTCACGAGTCATCACTCAGCCAGCTGTCAGTGTGCCTTGGGCACCACATCTTCAAATGTGGTATTACTTGTGTAGGGGGTGTAAACATCAATCAAAAATGGGGTACAGGGCATAGAAAGGGTTGGGAACCACTGATCTATACCTACAAAGATCAGAATCATGCAAGCCATGGTATTCCCTGTCATATTCTATGGAAGCAAAAGATGGACTTTGAAGAAGCAAGGTAGGAAGAGTATGGATGCTTTTGAACTTCGGTGTTGGAGAAGACTCCTGAGAATACCGTGACAAATATTGGGCAGTTTGCTATTAAGCACAATCAAAGCCCACTTTTTCCCTAAGCTTATTCATACTATCCAAGCTAGGCCTTCGAAACTAGAGACTGCCTTGCAGGCCATCATACTGTTGCCTGATTCCAACCAACTAGGAAGGTGCATGCAAACAAATGCTGTTAGATAATACAAATCGCATGAGAAATTAATAGTCATAACATATTCCCAGCAACTTTATTATAATGAATTACATTTAAAGATCACAAAAAAGCTCATCACTGCACTAAGAATGGCTGTCATTCTCTTAGGAGAAATGTCTTTCCTGACTCACTCAGCTGGACATCAAAGGGCTGTCCTTCACTTCCACCCACTAGGAGACTGTCATTTAACATTTAAAACACATAAATAAGTAAATAAAGTTAATAGGTAATTAAGTAAAGCATTTCAGCAGAAGATGCCGTATATTCCATCTCATTTGTACTGTTTTTGCTTGTTTTCTTTCCCAATCCATTTTGTGCCTTCTATATGGTCCATGCTTAGTTCCCATTGATTTCATTCATCAGAATGTCAGTAATTCATATTAGCAGTTATTCCCAGCTCACATTATAAGCATCTGGCTTTAAAAGAGCTCCCGTTACTTCCTACAGACATTTTCTTTTCTTTTAGCATCACCCTTTTTCATGTTCTTTTTGTGTGCAGAAGTGCAATTTCCTCATCTCCAATTACTGAGTTCCCCAAGTACAGGACATGATTGGGTACAAGTATATTGCCCCATGTCAGAAATACTATAATCTAAATAATACAATTTTCCATCTGGTGCACTCCAGATGTACTGGCACTGCAACTCTAGATACCCCAAATCTCCTGGTTTCTAGCCTGGTGCTTCAAACCACTATGCCAGACTAGATTAGTATTACATTATATACTAGTATGATAATGTATTAAATCATATCTTCTGTTTGCCATGGCAATATGTGCTGTGCAACTATTTTTTATTCTCTCTCCCACTGCCCCCATTCCCCCACCCCTACCCCCATTGCAGGACTATACCCTAGAATTCAATTAAGTTAATTTGTGACTACTGTAAACTGCATTTTTGAGTGGATGCCTATAACATTCATTGGCTGTATAAATCAGGAAAAAAATCTAGGCACTGAGCAAAAACAAGAGGCTTGTATGAATGATGCAGAGAAATACTGTATGGTTTAAGGGGAAGCAATATAAAATGCATTAATCATCTCCGTGAAAACGAAGTTTCTGACCATTAATTGGCTTTCATTTATAATTAATAAGGAAAAAGTGCAAAAAAACCGCATTAAGTATGAAATTGGTTACGTAAAAATGGTTGCATTCAGCTTCAAAAGTCTGGAGAAAAATTAAACTTTGATGTGTTTTTTTGAGCTTGTTTCTCAACGGTTAAAAAAATACAAATATACACGAAAACGGAAAACAAGCATTAATCTTAGACTGATTAGGCATAACTAAACCCATTCAGATCTCAGAAAGAAAAGACTGGCCACTTAATGCATCGGAAATTTTTGATTAGCCAACGACCCTTCTGACGTCTGTTGAAGATGCTCGCTTGTCTCACTTGCACTGCCTCAGTCCGCCAACAGGGGCCGTTCCTCCCGCTTCTCTCACGGTCGGGCGTAGCTGAAAAAATATCGCGAGACTCCACTGCGGAATGCTTTTTGAGTCAGGGAGCTTGAAGCTTTGTTCGACTTTTGTTAGTTGTTGTAGTAGCTGCACTTTTTATTATTATAGGTCGGTGGTCTCCTAGACATCTTCACTAGAAATGGCTATCTTGATCCAGCGAAGCTTCCAGGTTCAAAGTAGGACGTTACCTTGCCAGAAGTGAAGATGGTGTCGCCCCTGAATTTGGGCGAAATTGAAGCGAGAGTGCCTTTTCCCAAGATGGCTGCCGCGGCAGACAGCCCGGTGGGGAAGAGTCTTCTGTCGTTTTCCCTGTGGTTTGGGACCCCGGTAAGGCTCCCTTCGAGAGGCAGCGGGTCAGGGTGCGAGGGGGAGCTGCGTTGCCCCTCTGCTCACGGGGCGAGGAAGGAAAGACATTCAGCAAGAGCTTTGATTCAGCTCCGTGCAACAAACAGCTTCTGCCAAACCTCTTACGGGGTTACTTCGCTGGCCTGCGCAAATCTGGACGACCACCAGACGTAGTTGGGATTTGCTGCATCCCTCTGCTGCCATCTAGGGATCATCCGGACTTTTGCAGCTCAAATAAGGCAATTCTACTATATTGGGACCACGTGTGTGATTTTGCAATAATTAATTGGGAGATGGTGAGTGCTAGTCCTGCCTTAGGCGCAAAGCCAGCTGGATGACTGTGGCCAGTCACTCTCTCTCAGCCCTTGGGAGGAGGCAATGGCAACCCATTTTGGAAATCTTGCCAAGAAAACTGCAGGGACTTGCCCAGGCAGCCAGTTGGGGCAGCATGTAACCAGAAGTGGTTGATGGTCCGAAAACTAAGCAGGATAGAGCCTGGGTAGGACTACTTGGATGGGAGAGCACCAGGAATCATAAGGGTATCTATAGAGTAAACATGGAAGACAAACAAAAATGCCTGGAAGTTGGAAGCAGCAAACCATTTATGTATTGCTGCCAAGAAAACTACTTGGATGTTCATCAGGAGTTCAGCTCAGCTTGGAGGAGCCTTTGTCTAAGTTAGTGTTTGTTATCCCTTCTCTACTGCATTGCAATTCGAGAATGCTTAATCTGTTCTTGATTCATTTTTTAAAACATTTCTGGTGAAGGCTGAGTGAGAGGAAAAGAGGGAGAGAGCAAGGAGATGCTCTTGAACATTTCATTCATCTAGGAGATCTGAAACTTGCTTTCTTTAATCTCATAGTTGACAGTTTTCCTGCTAGTTTAATATTTATTACTGGGGGTGGTTGTGCCTTTGAGTTATTGTTGACTCCTGGCAACTGCCTGGACTAGTCCCTTGGCAAGATTTTGGAGGTGGCTTGCCATTGTCTTCTTCCTAGGGCTGAAAGAGAGTGACTGGCCCAAGGTCACGCAGCTGGCTTTGTGCCTAATAATACTCCCACCTCCTATTTGCCCCACAACAGCAGCCCTGTAAGGAAGGTTAGGCTGAGAGAACGACTGGCCCAAAGCTTTCATGCCTAAGGGAGGACTAGAACTTGCAGTTTCTTTGTTTTAGTTCAGCACCTTAACAACTTTATCAGATAGGGCACAGGGGAAATGAAAGATGAAAAATCATGTTTTGCTGTCAAACGTATCTACTATTCTGAAGAAGTCTTGCCACTGTGCTTTGTGCTAAAAAGTATTTTCTTCTTTTTCTCTAGTATGAGAAAGTGACCTGTCCCTATGATGCTAATCACCAAATGCCTAAATCTTCCTTGGAAAAACATATGATATCCTGTAGATTGAGGAAACTAGAATATTCTAAAGAAGAAGAGGTAATGCTTTGCTGTTTTTTTCCCCTTTTAAAATTTATATTTTGAGGATGGGAAGAAAATATTTTCCATTCTTTTGAAAATAAGGTAGCTTTAGATTTTTGAAATGGATACCCATTTAGATGGACATCCAGACTATTTTTTTCTCAAAATTTGTTACTGCAAAACATCCATATCACACCCCATTTGCAGATCAACACAGGTGTTAAAATCGAAGTCGTGGATGAGCAATTTAGAGGCTATTCTTCCTACAACTCACTGAGCCTACCCCCCTCCACTTTCTCCTGATGCCCACCTGATGGGGGAGAGGATTTGATAGCTGCTAGTGGTAGGAGAGCAGTGATAGCTTTTAGAGAAGATTTCCCATCCTCCCAGAAACCTGCTGCCAAAACCATGACTGTAATTTGCTATATTGTGACTCGCTTTTACATCCAGAAATGTGGCTGGGAACAAGTAGAAGCTGTGTTTGTTTTGCTGCTGTCTTTGGTTTGCTCTCTTATGGTTCTTTTACTTCATTCTAGTACTTCTGCTAGTTTCAGCAAGTGTTTTGTTATTTTTTATAAAGTTTTACTTTAAATACATTCCAGAATTACACTGATGATAAGGTTATCACAATCTTAGATAAGGGATAAATACCATGCTTTCTGTGGACGCCAGTATATTTGCTTATATTCTTGGTGCCCAGGGATCTTGTCCCACCTGATTTTTTAAAAGTTAAAATAAAAATCAGTAAAACCAGCCTGTAACATAATCTTTATGTTGTGGAATGTCTTGGTTCCACAAAGGCCACTTATGTCACCATATAAAATTAAAGTTCTACATTACTTAAAGAGGCAGTGGTCCACCCACTCCTCGCAAAGGCATCCCTAGACCTGACTGTTTTGGACAACTTTCATCTAGTTTCCAGCCTTCTCTTTTTAGGGAAGGTGGTTGAGAAGGTGGTTGCCTTGCAGTTTCAGAGGGGTCTGGATGAAGTGGATTATCTGGACTCCTTCCAGTCAGATTTCAGGCTGGGGTATGGGACTGAAATGGCATTGGTTGCACTTGTGGATGATCTCTAGAAGGAACAGAATGGGGATAGTGCATCCATCCTTGGTCTCCTTGATTTCTCAGTGGTTTTTAATACCATCAAACGTTATACCCTTCTGGACCGGCTCTGGGAGTTAGAAATTGGGGCACAGTGTTGTACTGGTTTTCCTCCTTCCTCCATTGTTGATTCCAGTAGGAGGAAGAGGTCTGCCCCACAGCCCCTCTTGTGTGGGGTGCCACAGGGTTCAGCTCTCTCCCCACTAATGTTTAACATCTACATGAAGCCACTGGGTGAGGTCATTTGTTAGCATAGGATAAGGTATCATTGGTATGCTGATAACACTCAGCTGTATATCTCTACCTCTGGCCAGTCAAGTGATACTGTGGAGGTTCTGCGTCAGTGCCTGGAAGCTGTGGGGCCTGGATGGGGAAGAGCAAGTTTGAACTCAACCCCAGCAAGGCAGGATTGGGTTTTAGGGCCTCCTGCATCCGATGAGTTGTGCTGTGCACCAATATAGTGAAAAATTATAAAGGGAGTGAGAACTGGATGTGACTCTAGTACAGTTTTGAAACTCAGGTACCAATCTTAAGGATCTACAAGACCATTTATGAGGCTGAATTAGGAAATTGAATATTTTATTAGTGAAGTCCATTATAGTGTGTGTGTTTATCTGCTATTTTATCTGTTTGCTATTTCTATTAATTTCAAAGGCTGGTAGTTGAGCAATTACATTTCCATTTGATAGTATTATTTTACATATATTTTGCCTCCTAGGCTGAAATGTATGATTCTTCTTTTTTCTATGAAAAAGGCAAAATTCCTAAAGTTCAAATGGGTGAGTATGAATGTGATAATAAATATAAATATTAAAGTATCAGTACCAAAAAGTAACACAATACCAAATGCTAGTTGACATTCTTAGAAGTGAGAATAAAAACATCAGAACAATTCTTGCACCTATTCTCAGTATAAAATCTTGATATAATGCTCTCAGTATAAAATCTCACCTCTTTGCTTAAAAGGAATCTATTTACTATCTATCTAATTTAAATTAGAAATTAAATGCAAATTAAATTGCCTTTTTGAAATACTTTTACTTTCAAGTTTCAGAATCAGCATATACAGAGGAGTTCTTCGTACTGTAAAGAGATGGTTTGAGATTATTTTGTATAATGCTTGTTTAATGATGGTTATTAAATAAGCTACAATTAGCTGGATCATAATAAGGCAAGTGAAAACCAACCACCTCAAACCGACAAACAGATAAAAATATTGTGGCTTAACATGATGTATGAACTGAATTAGTTTGTCTATCACGAGACTTGTTTTTTTAAAATCTGTAATTTTTGTTTCTCTTGATTTTGTGAGATTCAGAGTCTGGAATATTAAAAATGACTAGGAAAACAAATGATTTCCAATATTACAAATTTCTGAATATATCATTAACATTGCTCAGTACTGCAAAAGTGTAGCCTGTGTTTTTCAGACATTATATTTATTGATTATAGAAGTATAATTAACATTCCTGTGTCATCTTTTATTTTGCTGCAGATAAGGATTTGCAATTTGACATTATTAAAAAAGCCATGGCTAAAGAGTGTGGAAATTATTGCCCTGGTAAGTGAAAGCTAAGCTTCTTCATTGTGGGGTCCACCAACATCTGCTTGGTATAGAAACTGTGGTGCTGATTGAGATTCTGAGCACCAATTTTGGTTTTTATTTACTTGCCCTGCTTTGTATGCTGAATAATGTTCTGATATCAGGAACTCCTCTCATTGAATCTCTCTATCTCCCTTTTCTCTCCCCTGGGAACTTACTAAATACATTTGCTTTTATGGGGCTCAGTCACTCTGTTTTACCAACATGCAGCCTATCCCTAACAGAGAAATTATTTCCATCAGCAAATCCAAAATTGGTACTATGATTTCGAGCATATTATTTAATCCTGCTGAGACAATGAGATGTATTATAGAAAAGAATGAGACGCCTCAATGAAGTTTAAGCATATACCATAGGGCAAGAATACTGTGTTCCCTAAAAACTGGGTGTAGCCCCCAGTCCTCCAAAGATTGCTGCTGAAATATAATTTTTGATATGAGAAAGGGGAAGCTTACTAAACACATGGGAATAATTTTTTATTTGAATTTAATATTTGTCTGGTCTTACCCTTGTCTTATTTTAACTCTCTTTTTCTACAGTGTTACCTCAGCATCTCACTTAAAGACACAGTGCAGTCCTCATCCCCCTAAATTACAAGCCTTACTGTAAAGATATAAGAGGGGTGACTTCCTTTCTTAGCTAATGCCAGTTTGTCCTGGGAGGAAATAGCCTTTCTGACTTTAATTATAGTAGTAATAGGTCAGATGAAGTCACTAGCCTCAGCTGAAACATCACAAATTGCCATCAGGCCACTTGCAACATAAAACTGGTTTAGCACCTATTAGTCTCACCCATGGAGAGAGCCTGTTTGGTGTAGCAGTTAAGGCATCAGGCTAGAAACCGGGAGACCATGAGCTGTAGTCCCACCTTAGGCCCAAAACCAGCTAGATGACCCATGAATGTACTGGCCAACAAGTCATTGTCATGGTTAGCCAAGGTTACCATGATTTGTGATGACAAGACTTTTTCTACCGAAAAGTTAAAGAAGGAGGCTAGCAACAAACTAAAACAAATCATAGCTCAATTCTGATGTTTCTTCTGGGGGGAAAAAGGTTAAATCTAATTTTGTATGCCATGTTATTTTTCTAATAAACTTTGAACTCTTGCTAGTAGAATGGAAGGTATTCCTCTAATTCAGAATGTTGGTGTTTGTGTTGGTTTTGATTGATAGATCCAACCTGTTCTCACATTTTAGGAGCTTATTCATCTCAGCCTGTGGAAGTTCCACAAAACCACAAGCGTTACATCTGTGATCTGACCCAAGCTGATCGCCTTGCAATTTATGATTACGTCCTTGCAGAGACAAAGAACCAGAGGTCAAGATCTCAAATGACAGAAAATGACAGTGACCTGTTTGTAGATTTGGCAGCAAAAGTCAACCAAGGTCTGGAAGCAAATTCTACAGCTGTACTTTGTACGATACCTAAAAATCACAAAACATGCCTCTTGCTGAGACATCCTTTTTTTCTCTGTTAAATTGGGCTGCCAATATTATCCCCTCGTTTTCTTATACATTCCTAGGTTAATGAACTTGAATTAAAATTAGTGGGACATGAACTGGCCTGCTGCATCTGCAGCAGGTGATCAACCTTTACTCCACTGCTGAGACAGAGATTTCAATCACAGCAGTGACATTAATTTGCTTTCCTAGTTATCTTGAAAGAACCCTCCTAGTGAAACTGTAGTCTAGATTACAGTCCTTTGCTGATATTATCTATCATATATGGCCTTCATTTTTGTACATATATTACTAAATACATGCACTGGAATGATTGTGTCTAACATACTTTTTTTCCCTTTTAGATGATGGCCAGAAAGGTCCAAAATCTCATCTTGAAATTCTTGCAGAGATGCGAGATTATAAAAGACGGCGGCAATCATACAGAGCTAAGAATGTTCACATAACAAAGAAATCCTACACAGAGGTGAGGTCTATATAATTTGGGAACCATTTTGTCTCAAAATATTTCCTTATTAATTTAAAAACATCTATGTATGAAATACCTTAAACAGTTTTCCAAAAATACTATGAGTTGAAGATACCAGTGTGTATGTGCTATTGCTGTAGTAATACATTGGAGGTTGCAATAAGGTGAATTTGCCTAATCTTAAAAAGTTTATGACCCTTTAATACTTGGTGTCAATTATTGTAGCACTTATAGGCTTACTATAGTTCATAGTTTTACTATTGCCAGTCTAGTAGGGATGGGTAATTATAGCCAGCACATGACAAAAAATGCAAATAATATTTGGATGGATAAATGTAGTACAGGCCTAGTGACCATCTCTCTAATAGTTGTTTTATAAGCCAGCTCTAATATTTAGCTCTTCATTGATGGATGTTTACTTTTACTTTTGTTCCAATTTCTCTATAATTGCTTAAGATAATCTTTAATACAACATTAACAATATTAACAAGCTACATTATCTTTCCATATGCTTTTTTATCTTTATATTTTATATTGGGCCAATTATTTTACGAAGTTTTATAACAACTGGAACACATTAGTAACCAAACAAAAAAAGGAGTGGGTAGAGAAATGTGTAGAGAAATAAGGATGCTGGGTAGAGGCACAGTTGAAGGAATGAATATAAACAAATTACACACAAATCATCATATCAGTGTAGTTATGTATAAGGAGGTTTTCCATCTGATTGTTATTTAGTATGTTCTGTTGTAACTTTAATATTTTATCTAATATCAGCATTTCTGATCTTTACTCAGGTAATCAGAGATGTGATTGGGGTACACATGGAAGAACTTGCCACTCACTGGCAGGAAGAGAACAGAAATACTGAAGTTCATGAAGATGAAAAATCCTCTTTTTCAGCAAAGTCTTCAGGAAGGTATGAATTATCATTGCCAAATCCTTACTGCTTTATGAACTGGCAGTAACTTAAGAAATTGCATTTATTTTTTCCTCTGTTAATTCAAATGGAACTATAAAAAATTATGTGCAGATTATGTCTGCATATCATGGGTATCATGCTATACCCAGTATTCAATACAGTTTTCTTCCGCTCTGCCCAATACCTATCTCCTTTTGTGATGTTACTGATTTTATTTTTAAAAAGTTGTAGAAACTCTGTTCTTTCTTGCTTTGTTGCTTAGAATTGGAATGTTGGCCAGTTACTGACAACAGATCATCTGTCCTTTGATAGTTGTGAAATATTCAGTGAAGTCAAGAATGCATGTGTGACAAGCTGGGTTTTGTTTAAATATTGTGTCATGACAAGTGGCAGAAGCAGGTTGTCTTTGCAAAGCACAATAGCATTCAGAGAGCAGGGTCAAATATCACTAAAAATAATGGCATTCTCCTTGCAATATTTTGCAGAAAGAGTTTTCATAATTTGAACTGAATTAGAAACACAACTTTATTCACTGACCACCTTCCTAAGCACTGGCATCTTTAAATGGCAATACAACATTCAAATGACAGTGTGGAGCAAACAATACAGTAGTAGACATTTCCCTCTGCTTCCCATTAGTTCTGGTGCAGCTGAGATCTGATAGCAGTGGAGATGCAGTAATTTCAGCTGGGATAGTGGGCTATGTGTTAAAGCCCAGTCCTCTCCTCCATTATTTCTGTGCAGCTAATTGTTTTGCCATCAGTGGCATTCTTCGCTGAGAGCAAAATAAGCACCCACTCCCATCCCCAACATTGACAATCGAGATCACTGCCATGGCATAATTACTGTCTTTTCTTTAGTAAGGAAGAGCGAAGGTCTGCATCAGCTGATTCCAGACAATCTTGTGGAAGTTCAAAGGATATTGATTATTCTCGACATAGGAGGAATTCCAGCAGAAGTCCAGGCAGACGAAAAAGAAGTCGAGAAAGAGAAAGAGAGAGAGATTCCCGAAGGAAAAGAGAGAGGCAAGTAACCTCTTTGGTTTCTGACTTTTGTTGAACTAATGCGATATTACATCACAGGCCGGGATTGCAGAACATACTTAACTTGGTTATGTTCAGTGTTAATCCAAAGGAGAGAATTTCACAGTGATTTTCATTCAGGTACTGGCTTTAAGTCTTCCTATACTTGCCCAAGATATTACTAATTTGATACCAGAATCAATTCCAAATTCAACCATATACTTTAAAAAAAAAACAGATGTCATAATAACCAGCTAAAACAAATAATACGGAAATCTGCAGATCATAATTTCTCCTATTTCAGGGAAAGTACTAAAAAAATCCTGACGTAAAGCAATTAAAAATAAAAGTAACTTCAAAATTGGCCATCAGTTACTTAGGCTGACCAAGTTAAACTACTCATTGTAGACTTCCATGAATTTATTCCTGTCTTCTTACTTCAACTGGCATATAACAGGCTGTGATTTTTTTTTAAATTGCTGTTGGGAATATATGGATTATGAAATGGCATAAATCAAAGGATAAAGACTTTGCACATAAAATGGCATTGGATTCTGTTTTGATTACTAAATATATAGAAAGGGATGAAAATATTTCTCCAACTAATTGTGATTTTAAGGCAGGATTTCATTCAGGATTTATAAGCAAAATAACTTCTCTTCATAAAATCAGGGTGACTAAATGTGGCTTTTAATTGGAAATTGTGTTATTCAGTGTAGGATTAAGCCTTAAATGGTAGAAAGTTTTTAAAAATGAGTTCTTTACTAGTCCCGCAAATCTCTTTTGTGGCCTGGATAATTTCATCTACTTAGATACATTGCTATACGTGTAGATGATGATGATGATGATGAAGAAGAAGTATACACTGTATAAGCAACAGGGTTATGTGAATGTCAGGACTGGCTATGTTTTGATACTGTGGCACTTCTGGGGTAAATTTCTGATAACTGAACCAAGTAGCTTTCTTAATAATGTTGATTAATATTCACAGTATAAGATATTACTTATATACAGTGGTACCTCAAGATATGAACGCCCCACCTTACGAAAATTTCGAGATACGACCAGCTCCGGCCGCAAAAATTTACCTTGACATGCGAACTCCGCCTCAAGCTACGAACCGGATCTGCGGCCATTTGCCCTGCTGCCACGTGGTCGCGGCTTCCTGTGGGCGAGATCGTGGTAGCAAGGAGGCTTGCTCCACGAGGCAAATTTCCCCATAAGGTTTAATGTGTCAGCCGGCGTTGCACGGCTAGGGTTGCACCAAGGGGGAAAGGCTTTTGTGGCGCGCACAGCCGGGAGCAGGAGCTTCCCCCCCCCCGCACTGATCCCTCTTCCTCAACTCCGCGCTCTTTCCTTTGTCCATAGCCCTTGGCGTGGTGCACTGACAAAAGCCCAGTGAAAGCAATCAGCGTGCGGGGGAAAGGCTTTTGTGGTGCACACAGGGAGCTTCCCCCCCTGCGCTGATTCCTCTTCCTCAACTCCGCGCTCTTTGTCCATAGCCCTTGGCGTGGTGCACCGACAAAAGCCCAGTAAAAGCAATCAGCGCGCGGGGGAAAGGTTTTTGTGGCGCACACAGCTGGGAGCGGGAGCTCCCCCCCCCGCACTGATTCCTCTTCCTCAACTCCGCACTCTTTCCTTTGTCCATAGCCCTTGGCGTGGTGCGCACGACAAAAGCCTTTCCCCCGCGCGCTCAGATTAGTGAAGAGGCGCCAGGTGGCCCTTTCATTAGCACTTCCTCTTTCTGCGCTAGGGCTCGAGTGGTGAAACTGACTAAAGCACGCCTGGGGAATTTCCTAGCCGTGCAACACATTGAACCTTATGGGGAAATTTGCTTCAGGATGTGACCAAATTCGGAGGGCGGAATGGATTAACCGTATTTACATTGAACCCTATGGGAAAATTTGCTTCAGGATGCGACCAATTCGACTTGCGATCAGAGTCACGGAACGGATTAAATTCGTATCTTGAGGTACCACTGTATTATCTTATTAAAAATAACCATCATTTAGTCTACTGGCAGAAGTGTTATATAGGTTGTGTTCACACAACCAAACTAAGCCAAAATGTGGTCTGCTTATTTGTGGCTTAGCTCAGTCACATTGTAAACCATGGTTTATGGGTTAACATTCTGTGAATCTGGACAGTTTATTTAGTAAACAGTGTTTAAGTAAATTTTAGTTTGTGCTTTAAGAACAGCCACTGTGAATGTTAACTGCAAGAGAGTGAATAGAATATTTTTCTCTCCTCTGTCTCCTTTTTGCACATTGGAGAAAAATAACAGATTCTCCTCTGTTGGAGCAAAGAACAGTTTCAGGAGAAGGGAGACGCTGAAAACAGGAGAGAAAAAATATTGGTAAATTAACCACCCTTTATACAGCACAGTACTGTGACCTCTCTCTAAAACTGACTCATTTGTTCAGTGCAGTTTGATTTAAGATTGAGGGGAAAAGAGTTACTCAAAGATTCTGTATTCTAAGTAGCTGATGCAAAAGGTAACAAAAGATAAGTATCAGCAAAAACAGCAGTATATATTTCAATTTCATTTCAGTATGCATGAGCATTAAAAGGTTAAACCCTAGTTTCATGAAAAGATGAAATTTTAAAAAAACCACTGTCTTTCATTTTGTTTCAGAGATGAAGGAAAGCATCGTAAAAGAAGAAAATAATACTTGTATCTCCATTACAAGATACATGGAGCCAAAACTGAGTTGTATCTGTTTCATTCCAGAAGCATAATCACAGTGTGTAATATCACACTGACAGCTAATATGTACTGTCTTAGCTACTTTAATAAACATCATTTGAAATCTCTGTCACACTCATAAACTGGATAGTTTGTGTAATTATTCTTAAGGCTACCTATTACCCCTTAGGTCAATTAAGTTGTTGGTTCCGATATTAAACTATTATGTTAGTTTGTTTTTAGTAACATTCATCCAGAATCTCTCTTTCTGTAGCTTGGTTATTATTCAGTATATACACTGCACTTAGGGACAGCATAGAAGACACCTTGACTGCCTTCTGCAGAATAGCCTTTCAATTACTTGTACAGTATTATCACATCCAGCTCAGCCTCTTCCTACCAAGGCTAAACATACTGATTTTATTTATTTGATAGATTTATAGCCTACCATTCCCAGGAACACATGGCAGCTTACATCCCTTCATTTTATCCCCATATTTACCCTGGGAGACAGGTTGTGCTGACAGACCAGAATTACCTAGGCAGTTTCCATAGTTGGTGCACTTGAACCTGGGCCTTTCCAACCTTAATATAACTTCTTCATCACTCCACCACATCGGTTTTTCTCATACAGCTACCTGATTATCCTTGTTGCTCTTATTGGACTCATTCCAATTTAAAGATTCAGACAAAATGTGCCCAGAATACAATGTTTAAAGAATTAGTTACTATTGAAATGATCATGAAATAATAAAGCAAATTTTTGCTCTTGTTTCAGTGTAACTAATCCCAAATACAAGTTTTAATAAACTGAATTATTTTGATAGTGCCAATAAACAGAAGTTGTTCAGTGTTCTCATGGTATTGCAGATAGAGATTTGACACATGTATATCCAGAAATTAGGAAATAAAGACAATGGACAGCTGTAGACTGTTTATGCACTTGTTGCCCAGAAATAGTGTATATGGTTCTCAAATGTGAAAGGGGCAATCTAGAAGATACTTGTTAAGATCAGAGTCTGGAGGGAGCTCTGGTAGAACCTGCTAGCTTGACACTATTTATTTAACGTATGGCACATTCACATAGCAATCCAATAGAAAAAAACACAAGAGATAAAATACAAAATAGGAAGTATAAAATATAAAATTATAAACATGTCTAGATTACAAATATAATCTCTTACTGCATTTGTCACAGCCAGGAAATCAACGAAATCTCATTATAGGCTCTGTTTTGGCACTCTGTCACTATATGTTGGATAGTTCGTTTTTCAGCTCCACAATCACAGTTCGGCAATCTTATTTTGCCCCATTTATAAAGGGCATCTGCATATCTACCATGGCCCGTGTGAATTCTGTTCAACGTTGTCCATATTGCATGGAGCTGGTCGAATCCAGATTGTTTCTCTGAGATGGTGAACAAGCTTCAACATTGTGGGGGGCAATTTTCTAGCCTGTACTGTTTCCACATGTTGTGGATATTAAAGTCATCTTCTACAAGTGATTTAGCAGTTGAAATGGCTGGGTGTCTAGATCTTAGCCTATTTCACTCCAGGCAGATTACGTCACTCAATATTGGTAGCTGGGGACTATCAATAGTCTTCCAGTATTCTTGAAGGAGGGCATTTTTCCCTCTTACATCCGGGGGTGGTATATGACTCAGAACAGGCAGCCAGTATGTGGGAGTAGATCGTATTGTCCCACTGATGATACACACTGACTCATGCAGTTGTGCATCAATCCTGCTTGTGTATGGACTGCTGTGAGAGCTAGAGCGAAAGGGGTTAAGCACGTACTCTTATCCCCAGAACAGAGAGGAAGAGATAAGAGAATGAGACTGGCACCTCCCTAAGGAATGCAGGATGTTTATGGGGTGACCCTGGGAATTGCTCTCACTCTGAGAAGATTTCTGTAATGGGAGTGAAGCCAATAAACCTTGCTGGATTGAATCTGTACTGTCTCCTGGAGTTTCATGGGCTAATCCTGACAACTGCTAAGCCACACTGGGGCACAATACTCTGCTGCTGAGTACACCAAACTGAGTGCAGACACTCACAACGTATCTGTTGCTGAACCCCAACTAGTGCTGTATAATTTGTGTAAGATGTTATTTCTACTTCTCAGTTTGGCAGCAGTCTTCATCAGATGTTCTTTATAAGAAAGCTTCCTGTCTATAGTAACCCCGAGATACTTAGGATACATGTTATGATTAAGTCGATTTCCCTTAAATCTTACATTAAGCGCTTTGCCTGCTGATCTATTGCAGAGATGGAAAGATGTTACTTCTGTCTTAGTTGGATTAGGCTGTAACCTCCACTTACGAAAATATTTATCCAGTACAGTGGTACCTCGGTTCACGAATGCTTCTGTTCACGAACAATTCGGTTCACAAACAGCTCCGGTCGCAAAATTTTGCCTCCGCGAACTCCGCATCGGGTTACGAACAGGATCCGCGGCCATTTTCCCTCCCGTGACACGTGGTCGTGGCTTCCTGTAGGGAGGGGGACTCTCCCTCCAAGCAATAACCGCCTCCCCACCTGCCTTCCTGTCCTCCACGCCAGAAGTCGCCTCAAGCAAGGTTAGCTTTCTCTCTCTTCGTACTGTACTTTGTGTCATATTTTTGTGGTTTAAAAAAAAAAAAACATGGTTCAGAACGGATTAACTGTATTTACACTGAACCTTATGGGGAAATTTGACTCGGCTCGCGACCAAAAATCGGTTGGCAACCAAATTCGGAGGGGTCAGAACAGATTAACCGTATTTACGTTGAACCTTATGGGAAAATTTGATTCAGTTCACGACCAATTCGGTTCACGACCAGAGTCGCGGAACAAATTAAGTTTGTGAACCAAGGTACCACTGTATTTCTAAATCAGTAGTAAGAACATCTTCAGTTGTATCAAAAGATTTATGTTGGGTGGCTATAGCCCAGTCATCCACATAGCCAAACTTCCTGGACTTTGTATAAGGTATGTCAGCTATGTATAGGTTAAAAAAAGGGGGTGCAAGAACTGAGCCTTGTGATAAGTCATTATTTAGTATTTTAGAGACACTAATATCCTCTCCCATTACCACAAAAATATTTCTTCCAGCAAGCTTGACACTGCATCACTTACTATGCTCTCTCTCTCACTGAATGGATGGCATGGTGTGATGGAATGGTTCGGTGAAGGCCGTGCTTAGGGAGATAAGCATTTCCTTAGCCCCCAGAAAGAGCCTGGGAAGGTGAAGAGGATGAGACTGGCACAACCCTAAGGAATTTGCAGTGTTTGCTTGCTGGCTTGGGAAGTTTAGATTCAGTCTGGCAAGATTCTGTCTTGTAGGTGAAAGCTAATAAATGCTATCGAACTATACCTGTACTGTCTCGTGGAGTTCTTTGGGGCTGAACCTGACACATAGCCAGGTTGACCCAAACACTGAAAATAAATGTCTCCATTTAATTGACCTCTTACTGATGAGTTTTTCTACTCTAAATGTTGCTTGTTGAAGGAGCCGTCAATATACATAAGGTACCGTGATCTGACTTCAAGCAATTACAGGTGAAACTCGAAAAATTAGAATATCGTGCAAATGTTCATTTATGTCAGTATGGCAACTCAAAAGGTGAAACCAATATATGAGATAGACGCATTACATGCAAAGCGAGATATGTCAAGCCTTACTTTGGTATAATGGTGATGATTATGGCGTACAGCTTATGAAAACCCCAAATTCACAATCTCAGAAAATTAGAATATTACATGACATCAATAACACAAGGATTGGAAATAGAACAATATCGGACCTCTGCAAAGTATAAGCATGCATATGTACTCAGTACTTGGTTTGGGCCCCTTTTGCAGCAATGACTGCCGCAATGCGGCATGGCATGGATGCTATCAGCCTGTGGCACTGCTGAGGTGTTATGGAAGACCAGGATGCTTCAATAGCGGCCTTCAGCTCTGCTGAACCGCATTGTTCGGTCTCATGTCCCTCATCTTTCTCTTGGCAATGCCCCATAGATTCTCTATGGGGTTCAGGTCAGGCGAGTTTGCTGGCCAATCAAGCCCAGTAATCCCATGGTCATTGAACCAGGTTTTGGTACTTTTGGCAGTGTGGGCAGGTGCCAAGTCCTGCTGGAAAATGAAGTCAGCATCCCCATAAAGCTCGTCTGCAGAAGGAAGCATGAAGTGCTCCAAAATCTCCTGGTAGACGGCTGCGTTGACCCTGGACTTAATGAAGCACAGTGGACCAACACCAGCAGATGACATGGCTCCCCAAATCAACACAGACTGTGGAAACTTCACACTGGACTTCAAGCATCGTGCATTGTGTGCCTCTCCATTCTTCCTCCAGACTCTGGGTCCTTGGTTCCCAAATGAGATGCAAACGTTGCTCTCATCAGAAAAGAGGACTTTGGACCACTGGGCAACAGACCAGTTCTTTTTTTCTGTAGCCCAGGTAAGATGCTTCTGACGTTGGTTGTTGTTCAGGAGCGGCTTGACAAGAGGAATACGACATTTGAAACCCATGTCCAGGATCCGTCTGTGTGTGGTGGCTCTTGATGCACTAACTCCAGCCTCAGTCCACTCCTTGTGAAAGTCCCCAACACTTTTGAATGGCCTTTTCCTGACAATCCTCTCCAGGCTGTGGTCATCCCTGCTGCTTGTGCACCTTTTTCTGCCACACCTTTCCCTTCCACATAACCTTCTATTGATGTGCTTTGATACAGCACTTTGGGAACATCCAACTTCTTTTGCAATTCCCTTTTGGGGCTTTCCCTCCTTATGGAGGGTGTCAATGATGGTTTTCTGCACAACTGTCAGGTCAGCAGTCTTTCTCATGCTTGTGATTCCTACTGAACCAGCCTGAGAGACCCTTTAAAGGCTCAGGAACCCTTTGCAGGTGTTATGGATTCATTAGCTGATTAGAATGGGACACTTTGAGCCTAGAATATTGAACCTTTTCACACTATTCTAATTTTCTGAGATTGTGAATTTGGGGTTTTCATAAGCTGTACGCCATAATCATCACCATTATACCAAAGTAAGGCTTGACATATCTCGCTTTGCATGTAATGTGTCTATCTCATATATTGGTTTCACCTTTTGAGTTGCCATACTGACATAAATGAACATTTGCACAATATTCTAATTTTTTGAGTTTCACCTGTAAATGTTAGGTGGTATGCATTTTATTGATAGTTCACAAACATAAAAGCACGGATATTTGTGGCATGATAAAGCTAAGGTTAATATAGATTTTAAAAATCATTATGTTAGACGTGCCATATTGAGAATGTGGAATAGATACAAATCTAGGTTGTGTCCAGAAATGCCCCTCTGGCTCTCAGCACAAGAAGCATTTTATAGACAAGAAATGATAAATAAACATAAATGGTTAACTTACTGTGAGATTTTAGAATTTTTTCAAGGGGAATGTAAAAGTCAAGAGAAGATTTAGTAGCAGAGGGATACACTTGTCAATGGTTCTCTTATATACAATTCTTAGAAAGGTTTAAAGAAGATAAAATAATGTATTGTTTTGAACATTGTAAGACTGAATTTGAAATAGAATTATGTACAAATGAACATGTAATTGCTGAAATGTATTAACTCCTATTGCAATATGAAACAGAAGAAGAAGAAGTGAAAGAATATATGATAAAATGGGCCAAAATTTTTGGTTACAATGAACAAATGGAACAATGGGAAAATATGTGGAAGAAAGGCTGAAATTTACATTATGTCATAACCTTAAAGATAATTTCTATGAAAGGATGTATCATTGGTATATGTCACCAGAGAAATTGTCTAGAATGTACAAGGTACTTATAGACTATTTGCGTGAAACAGAAAAAACCGAACGTGTGATTTGTGGATTTGATGATTAGAAAAAGAAATAGATAGAAAAAAGTTGTTTTTGAAACCATCCAGTAAGAGGTAATTTTGTATTTGTAATT
This sequence comes from Liasis olivaceus, assembly GCA_030867105.1. Classification (NCBI taxonomy): domain Eukaryota; kingdom Metazoa; phylum Chordata; class Lepidosauria; order Squamata; family Pythonidae; genus Liasis; species Liasis olivaceus. The sequence goes on from CM061350.1 coordinate 85,277,704, forward strand.
ATACTTGCTTAAATATAAGGAAGTATACTTAAGGGAAATCAGAAGCAACATCTTTCTATTTCTATTTTTTCTTTTTGCACTTTTGACTTTTTCTTTGTTCTTCTTTCTCTTTTCTTTTTACTTTGTATTAGTCCTTGTTAGTTTTTATCTTCTGTTTAAAGTTCTTAATAAAAATTATATATACATAAAACAAACATAAAAGCATGCTGGAGATTATATTAATGAAAACTTTAATTTTATTAGGCTATTTGTCATAACATTTTGCTATGTACTAAAAATTTATTACCCTCAAATGTTCTTGTTTTAAGGCTTCACTTTTATAGTGGTGAAATCTGCAGTGCCAATCATATATTCTTTACGTGCCCTGAATGAGAAAATAATTATTTTTCAATATTCTGTATTAAATCCCTCTCTTCCCACAGGTATGCAATTTATACGTAAGAGGAAATTTAATAATGTAAAAAAAATACAACGTAATTTCTATCACACAAGATAAACCCCCAAATCTGTAGCTTAACTCAATTTCCATCATCTATAACATCCAGGTGCCCAAATGAGGCAGGAAAGCAAAGACAAAAGCTGGAACTAGCAATATAATCATATCTGTTCTTAAATAAAGTTCATTAAAAACTGAGCTATACTGACAACTGTATCATCCAGAATTTACAAAAGTACATGTCAGGTGGATAAAAGCATGGCTATACTAGCCCTTCCTCTAATCAATACATGTAGAATAAATATTACATAGGAATTAGGACTTGGAAAACTATTTCATTTTGCATTATAGTTAAAGACCTAGAGCAGGCCAGCACAACATGCAGCCCAAGTAACCTTGTGCGGCCCGCCAATGTTTTCTGAAAAAAGTAAATTTACAGCCGTTGCCACCACCTCAAAATACATGCTGCTGAGCACCCCCAAGCCTTTTTGTCAGCTCCAGCAGTTCCACCGCTCCACTAGCCGCGGAACAGCTGAATGGCACTCCAGATATTTTTTTACGGCTCACAAGGATTTTTACTTTATCAATGTGGCCCTTTCCCCTCGATGAGTCGTGCAGGCCTGACCTACAGCAAGCTAATAATTTTCTTCTTTTGGTTGTCACATTAAGCACATTAATCTCCCTAGTTTTACTTTTCAGCTTCAACCATGGAATAGTTTTACATCTGTATATAAACACAAAGTTTAAAAATTATAGTATGAAATTGGTTTGTAAATCCTGGGTAAAGGTAATAACATAGATATAGATGCATTCTAATTTGTGGTGTAAAGGGAAAGTGAAAACTGTATTTAAAAAATTGCGTAGCTTATGGAGTAGGATTCTCCTTTCTCTGCTATACTTCTCAAAACTGAGGATTATAGGGCCCTTTGGAGATGCAGGAAAGGAGGGTAAGTGAAGCAGTCAACCCAATCTGGTATCTCACAGACTTCCTTGAGGTCTCTGATGATCTAAAGGTTCTGGGGCTTTGGGGTGAGGCAAGAGGAGGTGAAGAGCTGCTATCCCATTTAGTGGGGTGGGGAGCACAAGTTTCATATACCTATTAATACTTACACTTGATCTTTAAGAGCCTTCAGAAAAGACTTGGTTACTTCCTCTGTTATTTCATCATCTAAGCTAGCCAAGTAGGAATAGAGAAATTCAAAAGTGTCATATGGAATACGGGCTGCTCCACCTTCTGGATCATTTGTCAGAATTTCACAGGCATGCTTCATTGAACTGAGCAGGGACTAAGAGAAGCCAAAACAATAAGCAAAATAAATATATATTAGAACACAAGGCAGCTGCTGAGATTCACTAGTAGTTATTCTAATACATGTATTTAATTAGATTCATAGCCTCTCTCCACAGAAATGTACAGCAAAGGAAATGGTCAGTAAAAAACCACCAGGACAGCAAATGTGGAAAGGTAGCACAGTTCTTTAATGATAAATACACACAGAATGAAACCTGTTTTTATTTCAGTTTCCATTCCAGTTACATCCTTAAAAAAATGAATTGAGAAAGATTATGTATAATATCCAGGAAGGCCACTTCAAACATCATGCATTTCCTACTGAAAAGTATGCAAATAATCTTGAGGTCGTAATGCATGATGACTGCACATATGTCTAGTAAGGAAGCCAGAACTGATGGTAATTTCTCATCACAGTTACAGCAGAAAAAATGTGTTGGCATCCATAACACTTCATATGGGGTTTATGTACTTTTCCTTACCTCTTCATGAGGTCAGTACTCCATAATTCACCAATAGAAAACATGCTGACATTTAGGAGGGAATTTAGAATGAGTCTCTTCCATCAGGCTTTTGGATCTTGATCTCTTGGGGGTGGCTATTATGTTATTTTATTTTATTGGCTGGGTGTATTTATTAATTTTATTCATTTGTTGCAAACATGTTTTATGGCTTTATGTTTTAATTGTTATAAGCCACCAATAATTATATGATTGGGGTGGCAAAGACATACAAATTTATTCATACAAATAAATTTTAAAACCTCATTATCAGTCAAAATAAAAACCAGTAAAATATTTAGTAGAAAATACTGCCAAATGCTACTGAACAGGAATCATTCAGTGGTAGCACTATATTAGTTAGTGCTTCAAAGTGGGTTTCCATTAAATTCCTCTCAATTGTGAAATTCAGAGAATTTGAATTATAATATATTGCAGCTTAAATGATAAAATAAACCTTAGTAACTGACACTCTGAAGGACGAAAATTTAAATGATGAAATAATTCTGAATCTACAACTGCATTGCCCAAGTTTTGAAAAAGTAAATTTGTCAAAACAAAGAGTTAAATCAATTTCAAACTTTTTCTTCAAATTCTATCCATATATGTATTTGCAAGCACTCATATGTAATGCACTTATGATTTTCTGTGTTTTAAATGATGCAAACAAGCCTAATTATAGCCTAATATTGTATACATCATTGATCCTATCTTTTGAACCCCAAACTGTTTTTAAAAGTTTTCTCATTGTTATCCTTATGCATTTAACCAAAATTAAAAATAAAATTAAAAATTTATTTTTAAACATCTCTGCTATTCATTTCAATAGAACAACAATTCTATATAAGAAAGGCTTGACTTCTTACGTACTCCGCCAAGAGCACTACAGCCAAGGGCAAAAAACTTCATCCATTCCACTCCATCTACAAAGTTGTCTAATCGAAGAATATTGCGCAATTGTTCCATTGGTAAGCACAAATTCTTCCACTTTTTCTGGAGATCTTGTAATTCCACATTTTTCTTTTCAGACAGCTGTAAAAAGATATATATCATAAAGAAAATGCAAGAGAACAAAATTGGAAATTAAGTAGTTAAAAGAAAAATCATTTTAGGCAGCACAGGTCATTTAAAAATCAATAGTATTATTCTAGATTTCAGCTGTTAAAATTTTTTTTTACCTGTTTATGCAAAATTTTAAGAAGGCCAGGAGTCAAACCAGTGTCATTTTTCTGTGTGGCTACTGGCATTTCAACACGGTCTTTCACAGGAAGAGGCTCTCCTCTTGACAAAGCATAGAAATACCTATCATAGCGCAATAGCAAATACCAAAAAACAGTTCAAGTTAAAACCAGATGATGCTAATATATAAAGTTTTCAAAATCAATACCACAGCTTACACCCAAACTGTAAGTGGGGAAAAAAAGTGTATTTGCATTTGCTCTTTTCAGTGAGAAAAGCCAATATTCTGTGACTGAGAGCTGGGGCGTGACAGAGGGGTTGATCAACTCTTCCTCTCTCAAACAGCTTTCTGTTTAAGTGGATATATTTCCAAATAAAATATAATGCCGCAGCTACCCACCACTTCTTTCTTCTAAGAATGCCTATTTGGCCTCTGTGGGCACAAAGGCATTTTTAAACATGCAGTATATCAGACTGCTTAAAAATAATTTTAAAGATCTAAAAATATTTTAAAAGTCAAGTGGGGTAGGAGGCTAGGGTGGGCACCTAAACAGCTATCTGGACAGACTAATAATATTGGGAGTCCGTGTGGTGATTCATGAACATGGTAACATAATTACCGTGAGTACAGATACACATCTAAATATAAGTCCTATTCTGCAGCTCAATTATTAATTTGAGCCACAGTGAATTATCCAGAAGCCTAGTTTGATGTCTTCATTCAGGATTATGTTGTGCAGAGCGCAGCAAAGCTCTCAAAACCTCTGCTCTCAGGAAAACCACACATCAGCATGAGAGATTGCAAAATGCAATGTCCATATTTTGCTCTCCAAAGAAATTCCAGTCAGAAAATATATACTAACTGGTTTTTATTGATAAAAATGCAAAACTCCATAAAATACAAGTTGCATACAAAATATAGGAAATAACAAAGACTTCTTCTCATCTTAGCATCCAAGACTTATCCACAACAAAGTCTCTAGCTAAAAACTCTCAGAGAAGAGGTACACTACTTGGTTATTAGTTACAACTACATAATCTATAAAACTACATGATGGATAAAACTGTACACGACTGAAAGGCTGGGCATCTAGCCCTCCCATTATATTGCCAGCATGTACCCCCCCACTGAATAACTAGCATACACAAGCCAATAGGTGGCAGTAAATAGCACAACACAGTCACAAGATGCTTTGTTTACATTAAGCTACATACAGTAGACATAACAATGTTGTTGTACAGATAACAGGATGACTTTCTTCCCATGAGAAAATCCTGACAGATCAATGGTTGGTATACTACTGTTTCTCATGACTACTGCTTGATTAGGGCTCATTTGTGTATGGGCTTGCCCTATAAGTATCATTTATATCCATGGTAGTTAATTTAACAATTATTTTCTAAAAGCTTAGAAACTCATGTTGACCACACATGCATAGAATTAGTAAGAGGGACCTGCAGAAACAGTGCTCCTATTCAGGGTTTCAGCTTGTCAGCAGCCGTTCCCTCCTTGAGGATAATTCATTCCATCCTTACCTGTTTTCCTTTCTTATTTTGCAACTGGTACAGTAGCCATATTTGGTTGGTGCTGAGCCTGCCAAGTCTTCAACAGACAGATTTATATTAATGTTTTTCCTGTTAGGGTTTTTGTTTTTTTGAACAACTGTGCAAAGCCTGTGATTTCAAATCCTGGTAAAGGACCGAACATAAATTATATAAGACCCAACATATGGGGGGCTACTTGTGCCTGATGAGTTCCAACAAGAAGAAAACTGGTTCTATAGTGCCTCCTAGTGGTCAGTAGTAAATATAACTACTATACAGTACTGTAATACAAAGTTAACACTTCCTCCTCTAGCATGAGGCCCAGACAAGTTAACACAGCTTTCTAGTCTGAGACTGCAAACAAATAAAAAAGGAAGGTGTATCATTCATAGCATTTATAGACTGCCCTTCTTATAAGCGGCTGACAGGCCTAAGATAGATCTAAATAATAATGCAAGGCCTGTGAATTCAAATCTTGGTCAAAGGTTGAATATACAATATATAAAACCCAGCATATGGTGATATTCTATGCCAGATGAGTTCTGATGAGAATGAAACTAGTTTTATAATGCTTCCAAGTAGTCAGTAATGAGTATCACCTCTGTTTTAAAAATCATTATTTGAATTTCTGTTAATTTTAAAGTTTCCATACGCACGCTAATGCTTCTCTCTTGAATCTCAATAATTCCTTTTGACTATAATCCTGCCAACCTCCATGTACCATCTGAGTTTATTAGCAAAACAAGAGGACCAACTATAATCTCATATCTGATCTGAAATCTCATGGGTTAGGGTGGTAAGTAATAGCTCCCTTCCTCTCAAACCCTCTTCTACTAACTGTGTCTAACACTGAGTATACTATACCTTTTCCACTGATGCAGTGTTAAAAAAATCAATATAAAAAAATAAAAATATTTTAAAATTTTATATTTTAAATTATTTTTACAATTTTTAATAATTGCAATTTACATTAATGATAAGAATTTTAGAAGTGAAATATATAGTTAATACTACATCCATTTAAATTTTACACATTAATTAATCCAAAGTAATTACCGCCACATAAATGAGCCTGTCAGCATGATTGGTTCACCCTAACTATAAACACTGAAGAGGCAGAAGAAAACAATCTATTACCAATGTTGTGAATGTAACAAATGCACCTAGTTTGCATTACTTCATCCAAACCTAAATTTGTTAATGGAATGGGAGCTAAAATGCAAAAGCAAATGATGAGATGAGACTAAAATATTTTGTTATGTACTAAACTTGTTTTAGCCAACAAAGGCAATGTATAGACAGACATAGATTCCTATACGAAGATAATTTTTCTAGATCCAAACCTGTAATACTAAAATACACCAAGTGTACAAAACTGCTTATAGGTATTAATTCTCCTTTTTACAAGTAATAATCATGCATTTGGGAAGCTGAATCCAGCCATTTCTTTCTTTCTTTCCAAATGCACTATAATGTCAGAATTTTCAATTCAGTGTTCTGTTCAAGAAGAGAGATGTTTATGTGAAGTCTTCTGAATTAAGATACTTAGCTTTGGTTTTTTACTCACCCATAAGACCACTGGAGAACATCATGTGGTTGGGTCCTGATTGCTGCTTTGGTAAATTGTTTCATAATATCTGGCAGTTCAGGTGGAACATGAATCTGCTGTGCACAGAACATAACATCTGGAACAGGCATGGTTATTCAAAGTCCAAAACTAAAATCCTACAGAAACTAAAAAGAACAGTATTAATTAATTAATGTATCTAAAATAATAATTTGAAATTTATAAAGGCATACTGTATGTTAATATAAGTGGTTTATCACATATACCCCACTTTTCTCCAAGGAGCTCAACAGAGTACATGTAAGACTACCCTGGAATTTAGTAACATCTCATAACGTAGGTTAGGCTAAGAAGTGATTTTTCCAAAGGTACCCCAATAAGCTTATATGGTTAACAAAATTTATTGAATACACCACCTTTTGTTATGCATTAAACTAGCTGGAAATCTTTCTTCATATTATAACAGCTCACTTTGAAAGTATAGAACAAGCATAGGGGGGCACCTATTTTTAACTGAAATATGGTTTACATACAAACATAACTTACAAAAAGTTATTAGTCTTTTTGTCCACCTGATGATAGATTTGGCAGCCAACAAGTAATCATAGCAAAAACAATACCAATTCCTTTTCCATTTCAAAATTAACAACTATATTAGGCTACATCCAAATGATGAAAGTAGACTTTTGCTTGCATCAAGGAATGTTCCCTCACTCTTTTGTCATTTGCACAAATTCCAAATATTTTCCAGAACTTCCTTCCCAACTCTCAGAATGATGGGGTGGGAGGGGAGAAATAAATACAACTCACTATGAATTCACTATGAATAAATGCTTTGGTGGATTAGAACATCACTTCATAATCCAAGAATGGACTCCAACATATGCTTATTGCTCTGCCACAAATTCTGTATGTTATTTTGCATGTTCCTTTATTCTATCCTCCCATGCCCAGCATTGATTGCCCTATCTATATACTACTAAAACTTTCATTGTGTTTATCTGTGTCTGTTTGTACCCTCAAGTGAGCCCAAATGGTCCATTATAGTGCAAAACGTTTTGAATCAAGGTACCTAAAATCCACTAAATTAAAGAATGCATAAAAAGTCTGGGACCCATTACTCCTGTGGAATTTAAATTTCCACGCTATTCACACCAGTTTTATTTGCAAAGTTGTGGCTGTTGCAGCATCCCCACGGTCATGTGATCGTGATTTCTGACACTCTGTGCCAGCTTCCCACAAGCAAAGTCAGTGGGGAAGTTGGCAGGAAGTCAGAAGTTGCTCCTGCTCCCACTGCTTTTTTGCCCACCTGTGGTGATTCTGTTTATCTGTTTAGGTAAGTAAAAATATTTGACTTATTATTGTAGTTTGTTTCCCACTACAATTATGTTTCTGTTTATGATATATACTCTTCCTAGATGATCACAGGTCTGTCCAGCTTTGGGGTAAAAAAAAATACAGTCAGCCTAAAGTTTAATATTCTGGTCACATCAGACTGCACTATCTTTCTCTGAAAGAATGACCCAATGGGTCACAGGGTTGTCTAGTTCCTGTTAAAAATCAGAAGTCTGGTAGCACTTTTTGAGACTAACAAATTTTATTAAAAGGCATAAGCTTTTGTAAGCTACACTTCACTTCATTAGAAGCATCTTAGTCCTGTTAAGGGCTATAACCACTCACTTTACAGTTGCTTAAATCCTAAAACCCTCTGATATTTAGCCAAGCCTAGATGCAACCTGATCCAAAGATATTCCAAAATTCCCCATGGAGTTTCACTATCCTGGGATCTTTCATTAGTAAGATGTGATTGCCAGACATCAGCAGCTATCTGCACCAGCTAAGCTACACTGTCTTTTTCTCTTGTCATTTCTTGCCATTTCACTATTCTTCTGAAGCAATCAGCAACTATTGTGGACTCAAAGAATCTGCACGTATATCTCTGCTCCAAGTGAGTCAAACTCTCTCTCATGTGTTTTTCTACACCACTATAAAATGCATCTGAAAATAAATGAAATCTTGGAATGACATGAGTTTCTGATAAGTGAGGTTTTAGATCCATATCTCATGAGATCATACATAGTATTTAGATTTATATTCTGCATGTTAATCAAATGATTCTCAGGGCAGTTAGTAAGTAACATATTCTTAATAATGAGGATTCTCAGGGAAGATGAGGTACCCGGAGGTAGAAATTTAACATTTTTCTCTTCTAACGTACAATCCCAGTATCTACTAGTCTACAATCTGAGTGTTATATACTGCTGTTATTTTAATGCAAAAGTGCAGAATATAACACTCAGCAGAATGTATTTCAGTATTCAAAGTACTAAAACTATAATCAGTGTTCATAACAGCCTTCCATATCATCTTCAGCCTACGTGCCTAAACATACATTTTCTCCAAAATGCATGGGATGAGACTTACAGTCTAACACAGTGCTTCTCAAACATTTTGGTCTCACATTCTTAAAAATGATTGAGGACCCCAAAGAGCTTTGGTTTATGTGGGTTTTATCTATCGATATTTACTATATTAGAAATTAAAACTAAGACATTTTAAAATATTTGACCTCGTGGACCCCTGAAAGGGTCTCAGGGACCTCAAGGGGGCCCCAAACCACACTTTGAGAACCACTTGTCTAACACGTCTAGACAGCACCTGGTTTATAGAAAATGCATTTTCTGGGACAGTATGTGAGGGAAAGAAGCACCGTAGCCAGATAAAATGATTTGGGGGTCAATTACAGAAATAAAAATGGGGAACTTATGTAGGGTTCCTACTTGTAAAGTAGTTCCTGTGCTTACAGGTATACATTTGTAAATCCCAGTCCCTTAAGCAATTCAGTTTTACATTTATTAAACAGTGATGCATCCAGATAATTTTAGATTATATTCATAAAGATCTACTAGGCTCCTACTTTTTGGTACAGCTCACCTATTTAAAACGTGAGTAGCCTTAAGACTCCCTTCTGCTTGTTTTGATGAAAATATATTAAGAACAATCTAAGCAGTAATGCAGTCATGGCCAGACTTTGTGCCTTTGCTTAAAGCACAAAGTCTGGCCCTGACTGCATTACTGCTTAGATTGTTTTTAATATATTTTTACAATCTGCCATGTAACCCATATGCATAAAAAGTGAGATACACGTTGTACAGATAACTCACTGCGGGGGTAGCAAGTATAATTCTACTTCTCACACTTGTACTCAGTGAACGCATTTTCAGCGGATGGCGTGATGTAAATAGGAAAAAATACTAAGCTTGGACTGGAGTGAGGAAATCTAGAGTTTAAAAACGCTCTCAGCCAGGAAGTAACTTTCTTGGTCAGTCATCCATACATATTCACCTTTTCCCTCTAGTTGCAACCTATCTCCTAGGGTTGTTGTTCAAATAAAATTAGGATGCTGGAAGTGGGAGACCATAAAAGCTATACTAAGCTCTCTGGAGAAAGGGGAGAATAAATGTACCGTACCGCAAATAATGTAGCATTACCCACTAGTACCCCGCCCCACACTTGAAACAGTAACCTCGTCCCCTTCCTCCGGCTCCAGCAGCTCTTCTTCTCTAATAAGCTAGCTGCTGCTCTGCGACAAGAAGCTAGGGAAAGGACAACAGATGGAGGCTTCGCTCCCTTCTCGGCTGCCTCTCTCGAAAGGACTGAGCGCCACTGCTGGGTTTCCATGACAGCGCGCGCGTCTCGTTGTCTCATAGCAACGACGGAAATTGCGGAGAAAGAATGACAATTGAAAACCACCGTTGGTCTTATAAGCGTCCTTCTAGTCCGTCGAATCTCTATGGTAGTCTCTTTCCCCGCCCCCCCGCATTGGAATTTAGAAGCCCTTTAACTTCCTGCGCTATCGCGGTAACGTGAGTCGCGCGACTGTTGATGACGTAAACATATTCTGAGCACGTCGCGCCCTCAAGCAGGCGCCGTTAAGATTGCGCACCACACCTTTGAAACTTTTCATTATATAAGGAGGAACTTGTTAAAGATGGGGTCTTTGCTTTAGAACAAGGTTTAAACCGCACTTTTAAATATTGTTTAATTTTTAAAAGGAGCGCGAAAATCGTAGATTTTTAAAAAATCAGTAAATAATATACGCAGTAGATTTTGCAAAAAGAGCCGTAGTACACTTTTTAATATTTCTTTTAAAAAGAAAGCTTAAAATATCTACACGAAAGACTCAAAGATTGTACACCAACACATGGATATTTGGATGTTGAGTTTTGTCTTCGGTTAAATAAAGGGCCACAGTGCAACACAGTTCAGAAAAGATTACTGTACTGGAAGTCACAATGCATGGCACTTCCAGTTTAATTCTCTGACATGTTAATAGAAGTCACTTGTATGCAAAATATTTTTATTCAGTGAAAAAAACTCCATGTGGAAAAAGGGAGGCACCTTTATATAGGTCTCTCCTTTGCTTAACAAACAGCAAAGGCTGCCTGAAAGGGAGATGTGTGTGCGCATTAAAACACCCACTTCCAGGCCTACAAGGAAGTAGAAATGTGCTCAGGCTTAGGACTGTGCAACATTTGTCAAACTGTGGGCCAAATACTGAATTATATACACATGGAGCTACAGAAACTTAACATTCTACTACAACAATAAGTACATATTTAAGAAATTAAACTGATTACAAATGCAATAAAGTGTTAAGCACAATTGCTAATTTCCAGTAACTTTGGACAGATAAACATTTACTAGTAATGATGTGCACTTTCCTTTAGCAGATTTAAAAGTATTTTGTAATTTAATCACAGTGGGCAGAATTCAGTACTTGGCAGTGTTGTAATATTTGTACGTTAAAGCAGTTTTCTAGATCTTAGGGCCTCAAAGAAAGGCCCCAAAATATATAGACAAAAATATAAAAAATGATAAAGTGAAGGAACAAATACGAATGCCTCCTTATGTTACATACAAATGTTAGTTTGTATCATTGAAACAGACTATACAATTCACCTTTTGGGCAAATGTTGACATGATAAATGAAACATTCTTTTATATTATTCTTAAGTTATAAAATTCACTTGAAAATGACCAGGTACAAAAGGAATGTTGCTCTAAGGGAAACAGTATCATTAACTATTTCTATTAACTGTCATGTTAAAATAGCAGCAAAAAGAAAGCAAGTGCCAATACTTTTTCTTAACAAATTTTAATAATCATTGAACACCAGGTTGTCTGGGATAAAAACACCAATTACAAGTTACTGCATTTCTGCAAAATGCTACAGGAAGAAGCACAGCATTGCTGGCAATATCCTAGTGGCAAGACTGCTTGGATTGCTTTGTTTTTTTTTTTTAAACAAAGATGTCAAGGACTAATTTTGTGCAACTGAAAGTCTGTCACTAGAAAATGCTGTAATTGTGGACAAAATATGCTCTTGCACAAAATACTGAAATTGTAATATTTGCATTTCAAAAAGAAATAGATACAAAAAACTCACAATTAAGATCTGTATAAAGTACAGACAGTTAAAAGCAAGTGGGGGATTTTGGCTACTTTCTCATTACTATACTTTTTAATGGGAGCAGTGTCAAAAATAAAGTTTGAAAGCATTAATCCTTCTATAATGCCAAAATTGAGGTAATACTCCAAAATGTCAGTAGTGGAGAGAGAGCACAGCCTCATTTCTACTGTACTTTAGCAGTGTGCATGAATATAAATTATTGGAAATCTAGAGTCCAAATCTTCCCCCCCATCCTAAAATTATAGAACTCAAATAACTCTTTTCCTTTCAGTACAAAAACATGCTGAAGACAGCAAGCCATTTGGTAACATAATTTAACTTATATTCAGGGATGCAGTCCTGAGTGGTAACACAGCTGCATAGCATTTTTTTCTTAATACAATAAATCTAAAAAAAACTTCTCACCATTTTTGAATAGGATATTGCATTTTCAAGCACAAAAAGAAATTGAAAGCTTTAGTATTATTTCATCTCTGTGTTTCAGAAGTAATGACATTAAAATATATTATTATTACCTGCAGAAAAGAATTATACATATAAAAATAACTTGCCTTGGGAGATTTGTTTGGTGCAATTGTTGTAAAGATCCACTGATTCTTTAATTTTAACATCTGTTTCCTTTTCCAGCTGTTAATACTACAGTATTTAGATTCCCCCCTCCACACACACACACTAATTCATAAATTCTTTAGAATTACTGCCATGCAGAATGCTGACCATTTCTAGAATTACAGGTGCTCATTTTTAATATAAGAGACTATGAGCTCCATAGTATGCTTTGTAACTTTGGTTGTAAGAAAGTTCTAGCAATTCAGAGAGTTGTTTGTTGCATTTTTTATCATTTATGTTCTCTGTATTTGGTAAATATGTCAAATATCCATTCTCCTGTACTCTAGTGTAAATAAATATTTACGCATTTCAGTTTGTAAAAAAGGAAATATTGGCTTACACAATGGAAATAAATTCTTACACAAACCTCTCAATTAGCTGATTTAGGTATTTCTGCCACTTGGCTCTAATGAATTTTAAGTGCTTAGAAATTCATTAAAATTCTGTCTTCCAGTTCCAAAAAATTAATGCCTCACAACCAAGCAAGTGATTAAAACTGTCTGAAGAAGAAAATTTGTCCTGATCCATTCTACTGTACAGTATTACAAATATAATCACATGAAAAAAATAATCAGGCAATAGAAAATGTACAACAGCTTTGATGTTATACAGAAATATTTTAAAAAATCAAATGAAACTCATGGGTTCTTATCACAGCCACTCCAATGCTGACTGCAATGGTTATTTCATTTTCATATCCTTGATAAGCTAGCCATGGCTATAAAAATGCAATTGATTCTTTTGAAATATATATTTTCCCTACAGCAATATTGTTTTGTGGCACATATGTCAACAGAACAGCAATCCAAAATAAAGTGACAACTAGATTTAATAAATTAATATTCTTTTAAAGATGTACAATGAACATTCATTTTAATCCAAGGTTGTAGGGTACTGGGATATTGCTATTTACACATTTACAGATCTCAGCACTGGTTAAGTTCAGAAACTGCAGATAGTGCATAGCCCTAACTGCTATCTGAATACCATGAGAAAAGAAGCCAAAATTAAAATATAAAAACCCAGCTGAGAAAATTGTTGGGAAATACCCAAATAATGACAACCAGTCTATGAAAAAGAACACAAAGGCAAGGGAAGATCAAGTAATTCCATGTGACCATTTCTATTCTTGTGAAGACTGAGGTGGTGATGGTGACGTCCCTGGTTTCCCAGTTTTTCGTTCATAATTCACAAGTCGTTGCCCAACAAGATATCTAGGATTTAAAAGAGGTTTTTTTTTTAAAAAAAAAATTAGTTTTCATTTCAAGTTTGGGTATGAAATGAAATACTAACCGAAGGCACATTTCTTCACAAAAGGTATGATTTCATTGAAGTTTTAAAGAAAGAAGCTTCCACTGTTTTCAAGGGTTGTAGAAAGGCAGCATTACTACCCTAATCTAGACAAACCACAATAAATGCGCATTCTATCCCTCTGCGTAGTTAATTCCATGTGCTTCTAGAAAAGCTTATATTATGAGTGAGCACATCCTGAATATCCAAAATTCTGTCCATAATTTCCAATTATTCCAGCTTCCTAAAGATTTAGGAGATTATTACTACACTCTGGCACTAATAAATCTTGGCTAGGATACTTACTTATCATTTTTAATGTGCTCATAAAGGCGCTTGAATTGACGGACCTGAAAGGATAAGATTCCCATCAAAACTACTACCATGAGTAGAAAAGGATAAATCCGACGCTGTACTAAATTTTGCATCTCAGGAGTGACACCTGCAAATCGTAATAGAAAAACAAGGAAACCAAAAATTAGAAGCAGTGCAAATTCTAAACTTTTCCATTTCTAATCTTAATTTTAATGTTAAGTTACCTTTTGATTCTTAATAAACTATAGATTTTTTTTTAAATGTAAAAAATAATACATTTAAACTAATGCATTCTTTTAAAAAGAAAGGTTATTTGGCTGTTTCTCTTTGTTTGTACTGTTTACATGTTTTGAAAAAGCAGTTAAATACCTGTGATACAATAGCATATTCTTAAAAACAAAAAACTGTGGTTAACTGAAGAACCCAACAAGCCAAGAACTAGTCTTTCTTTTCTACCATCCACTCAAAATTGATATTCTATTTCTCCTTTACTATAGATTCTTAGTGATAGGACCAGGAATTTTGTGTAAGATCCCATTTGACTGCTGAGATTCAAAAAGACAAAAGATCCCATTTGCCTTCTTTATATGAAATTACTTTAAAGTTTTATTTAATATAGCTGGTTCTGATACTTGAGTAATATAGGCAGAGACCATGTCATAAGATTATCAGGAATTGACAACTGGCATATATGCATAAGGAAATTTTAAGGGGTTCACATATATAGGATCCATAGGCCAGTCTACTTTCCATACTGGTGTGCCAGCTATAGCCTAGACTGGTAGTAGTGAACAGTGAAGCAGGCTGTGCTGTCCACTGATGCCAGATATTCTTCCACTTCTCAACTTCCCAAAGGATATGCAGCAAGTTCTTGGTCATCTGAGGCCAAATTCATAGAAATTAGAACTAAAAAGTTGTGGCACATTTGAATCCTATTTCATACTGAATTTCATACTCTTTCATTCCTTCCACACTTGCTCTAGACTCAGAAAAACTTGCTGAGTGTGACAGGAGCACAAAACAATTTTCTGTGTTCCATGAACCCTTATTTCAATAGTCTACTGACACTAACAGGTCAAAAATAACTAATGTGATTGCTTTGTATGGACAGATATGTTTACGTGTACATTGTGATTACTGGACTTGTAGCGCTCTGTAATAATTTTAACTGTAGTGCAAATTGAAAAAAAATTCCAACCCATACCAATCTTTCTTCTGCACAAATACTGCATACATAAGAAGTTACTTTTATCTTTTTGGATTAACTGTCTAGGCTGATCTTTAGCTCATATTCCCATTATCTTTTTAAAGACTTAGAAGTGTTCTTTGAAGATAAAAACTGGAATTTTAAATTTCATCTAAAGCTCACCCGGTGACTTTCCAAGATATAGCATCAGTTTTTACTAATTTTCTAAATATACTATTTCTTGAGTCTTTAAGCTAAACGTAAAATACAATAAATACAATGAAACAATTCATGGATGTGTAAGAAAGTTACGGATATACTTGACATATCATTAATTTAAATTGTACCATCTGAAACTTTGGTATTTTAATGATACATTTATAATTGTATATTTCCACTGTAAATCTTAACTGAATGTGTGGTCCAAATATGAAATCTGCATTGCCATCTGCACTTACCTAACAAAGGTGCAATACCAGAAGCTACGATATAAGGTACACAGAGAGAAAGCAGTAAAACTGAAATAACAGGTGCTGCAAGCTTTTGTATTATAAAGTGTAAGTCAATATTTCGAATTCCATTTGCATAAACCTGGAATATAAAATTAAAGATAGATGAAAAATGGCTGTCCAGAAACATTACATTTAGCCCAAAGCATACATTCATAACTGGAAGAGAATGTCAATGTAATCATAAAGATGAGAGGTGCATTTTCTTTTTAGTTACATTTATTTTGGCCTCCATGAGGCTTAGGGAGCATGTCTGATGACACAGGGACATCTCAGGGTGGGTAGGACCAAACAAATTGGTGGTAGGAAGTTCAAGGATGCAAAATGGATTTACTTTTTATTTTAACAAAAATTCAATATAAATTATAGCACCTACCATTACCCAGTTTGCCAACAAATTTAAGTGGCATGATCTGGGGATGCTCTGAAGCTACAAAACGGTCTAAAGGGGTTACAAATTATACAGCACTATCTTAAGAAATACTTATTTTTTCTATCATTCCGTTATTACAAGAACCCTGTAGGTAAGGTGGGCTGAAAAATAATGACTGACTGTGGTAAGCTTCCCAGGATGAGGGCAATGTTTCACTGACTGAAAGAGGCCTAAACCAAGGCTATCGTAAACAGGAACTAAGTCAAGGTAATGAATGATTACAATTTGTTCAATTTGCAAACAGAATGCTAAAAGCATGTGATTCTTCCTCCCTAAACCACATATAGGACTGGGAGACCAGAACTGTATGAAAATTGACACAGATGGAGGGAGTTAATTGGTAGATGACCTTCAAACCCCCTTTCTTGAATTGGAAGCCTCTGCTAGATCCCAATGCTTTCCATGAATAGAAAAAGCTTTTCCGTTTACAAAATGGCTAATCGCTATCCAAATCATATGATCAAAGTTAAGTTAGCTACTGATCTATTAAGGCTCAATTCAAAATAGTCCATTTTAATTGCCTTACTTTACATAGATACTCTAATAAAACTGAATATTTTCTCAAAATTGTTGTCTTTGTTCTAATATGCCATGTGAGTAGTTTTTCATCCACAAAACGGTATTTTCTCCTTTCCTTTTTTCAGGATTCTACATGACCTTCCAAATTGGCTCTGGAGCAGAATTCAAGGATGTGCAAGGGAAGAGGATTATCTCCACCCAGTTATGCTGAGGAAAGCAATTCCAACTAAAAAGAAATGCCATTAATTATTATTATATACTGATATATTTCATCAGCATATTGATCACTAAAGCAAATATGGTAAATATTTCTAACCTGTTCAATTACTGTTTTCAGCCACCATTGTGGGCCCATCAGAGTTATGGCAGCAATTATTTTAGCATGCAGAACACCAAGAGCCCAGTCCTATTTAAACAAAAGCGATTATTATTATTTCAATACACATAGCATTTTCTGCAGTACAGATAACTTACAGTCTAAGACTTAGTTACATTAGGAGACAAACTTGTGTGAAATATATTTATCTGGTATATACATCAGCATAAGAGTGTAAATTCCAAAATCCCTATAAAAATAATGTTTCAACTTTTGGTGAAAATCCACATGGAACCTAATTCTGCTATCAAATCTATCTGATTTTGGCTATCTTGTACCACCTATAATACTAAAGTTTTCCTAATTGAATAATCAAGATATTGACCCTACTTACAATAGATGTATATATGATATTTCAAACTGATCATGTAGGGGAGCTGAACACAAATATGTAAGCAGGCAGCTACTGAAATATATGGTACAAAAACAACTAAACTATTTTATGAAGGAACTGAAAGCAGTTTTCTAAGTCAATTTTCAAGCACATTATTAATTTTGCATGTTTTCGAAAGATACATTGATTTAAGGCTAAATTTACAATCAGAATACAGGTAGTCCTTGCTTAATGACCATTTGAAGTTATGATGGCCTTGGAAAAGGTGGTTTACAGCCCGTAAAGCACTTCTGGCCATCGTAAAATGTTGTGCTGCCTTCCCCCCTGTGGTCACGTGGCTGCATTTTGGGCGCTTGACAACCAACTCGCATTTAGCCCGCCACATAAATTAAGGTGGATAAAAGACAGGTCTTCTCAGTTCTGGCATCCAGGATGTGAAATAGTCTTCTAAGAAAGGTGTATTTTTGATAACGCAGACTATTTCTTTAAGCAGACTTTTTAAGAGCCTTGATTATATTACAGTAATACCTCGGTTCACGAACGCTTCTGTTCACGAACAATTCGGTTCACGAACAGCATCGTTCACAAAATTTTGCTTCCGTTCGTGAACTCCGCATTGGGTGACGAACATGACCCGCGGCCATTTTCTGTGCTGTGACACGTGGTCGTGGCTTCCTGTAGGGAGGGGGACTCTCCCTCCAAACAATAACCGCCTCCCCACCTGCCTTCCTGTCCTCCATGCCAGAAGTCGCCTCAAGCAAGGTCAGCATTCTCTCTCTTCATACTGTACTGTACTGTACTTTGTTTCATATTTTTGTGGTTTAAAAAAAAAATACATATGGTTCAGAACAGATTAACCATATTTACATTGAACCTTATGAGAAAATTTGATTTGGTTCACGGCCAATTCGGTTCGTGACCAGAGTCGTGGAACGAATTAAGTTCGTGAACTGAGGTACCACTGTATATGCTTTGCTGCTTTTAAAGCTCAAAATTTTAACTACTATTGGTTTTCCTTGTTGATTGTAATTTTTAGATCATATTTTTATTTTGTAATGTACTGATTTCATAAGGCAGGCTCTCAATGTGTCCCCTTCAATTAGAAATTACCAACTTCAGAGGCTGAAGGAACTGACCTGCCATGGGTAGAATAGTGGGGTCTGATCCAAGGGAACTCTCAAGGGAGCAACAATAACTAGCTCAAACAAAAGTCCAAGCAGGAGTGGAACTACACCAGCCAGCAATGCAGCAACTATTAATGTCTTCATTATCTAAAGGAGAAAAACAGAACTTCATTTATTGACAACATAATGAGCTGTTTTTAAATACATGGGTGTGTACATAACATTAAGAGGAACTCAAACACATATAAAAAGTTGTGCAGATTAACAATACATAAAATCAGAATTATAAGAGACCAATTGTTTACCTAGATCAGATATGTGACATAATTAGCATGTCAGCTGCAGGTCAGAGCAATGGCATGATGTCATCAAAGATGGCACAATTTTCAGTTCATGATTTGTTGTTTGATTCCCATTTTTTTCTCTCTCTGTTAAGCCTACTGGAGGTTTATGACACTAACAGTGATCCAAAATTATGGAGTTATTTCTGTTGAATTTCACATTTTGGATCATGGCTCAGAGAGTAAGAGTTCCAAGGCAAGATTGATCTTTTTTGTTGCTCTGCCCTTTCTTGCCTAGATAATTAGATAGATCTGAAAAACATGGACCCAGTGAGGTGCCAAAGGGTTGAAAGATATCTCTCTTTTGTGCCTGTCAAGTTGCCTGTTCCACCTAACTTTTTTAGAATTTTTTAAAAATATAAGTTTAATCCAAAAACTTAAATAGGAAATAACATGTTCCAAACCAAAGCATGCACAAAGGCCCCACAGGCATTTTTGAAAAAGAAAAAAAAATATTTTTCTTTTCTTTCCTAATTGGTTTTTTTTCATTTTTTCATTTTCTTTTTTCTTTAAGATTAAAGATTGTCTTGTTAATTGTATATGTATAATATAAATAAATATGAAAATGAAAATTGAGAACTGTTTTTTCTAATTCCTTGACTGGAAATCTACCTAACTGGCAAGAGAAGTATAAACTAGAATGAGGGAAAACATCCTGGGAGGTTACGGAAGGTGGGTGACCAGAAGCATTAACCATTTACCTAATGGTAAATGAGTGTTTGTCTTGCCAAATCCATCCAGATATTGATTTTGTGAATGGGCAGCTTCTAACCCCAGCTTATTTTGCAAGAATTTCTAAAATATACTCTTAGAATTCCAAATATGCCCATCAGCCCCAAAATGTTGGGAATTCTTGCATTCAAACTGTGTGCTTTTTCAAATGATTAATACAGGTAGTCCTCGCTTAATGACTGTTCATTTAACGATGGTTTGAAGTTACGACAGCCTTGGAAAAAGTGCTTTATGACCTGTACTCACACTTACGACTGTCACAAACTGTTGCATCACCCCTGCGGTCACATGATTGCAATTTATGACCTTTCTATGATGATTGTTAAGCAAATCACAGCAGTCATTAAGTGAATCATCATGGCTGTTAAGCAAATTCTGGCAAAAATGTCCATTGGGGACGCTGGATTCACTTAATGACCACATGATTTGCTTAACGACTACGTGATTCTTTTAACCACAGTAATTTGCTTAATGACTATCATAACAGTGGTCATAAAATTGGGTCTGGTCACATGGTGACTCGCTTAACAACTGTCCTGCTTAACGACCAATTTTCCAGTCCCTATTGTGGTAGTTAAATGAGGACTACCTGTATTAGTTTTCTTCTGTAGCTTTCCTGTTTCCAAGGAAACTTTTGTTACAGTTATAGCATGATGCAAGAGGCGTGGTCTCATCACATCTATTAAGTGATTTTCCAAATTTTAAAAGAAAATAAATGTTCTAACAACTTACCATGAGGGACCATTCCTTTACCTTCTGAAAAATCACTTGACGACCTTGTGGCATCCAAGCAACAAGCACCGTCACAGCCCTAATTGTAAGCCAGCAAACATACAGTCCACAAGCAGCTGTATAAAGTTCATGGATTTTAGCAGTTCCTGTCCAAAAAGACATCAGCCAGCGGCCAGCAAACACTAAAAGGAAAACATATTAATTATTAGCTAGTAAAAAAGACTTTCACTATCTTATGGTCATAAAATAATATAAATCTGGATCCAAAAACTTAAACTCATTCCATAAATGTAGTGGGTCCAGTAAGTTGATTGTCTGCAGCAAAAATTTTATGAAATTGAAAGCAATTTCAATAGCTGGGGTCTAGTGGTTCAAAAAAGGAAGGAATTGATGAAATCCTAGCCAGTTATTGTAAAATTACTTTTATTGATCCAAACTATATATATCACAACTGCACTGCCCAAACAAAAACAACAGATGTTTGCAAAAATACTTGCTTCCTTTTGTATTACATTGTCAGCTTCCTCTAAAGTAATGTCAAGTCAAAACCACATTTTCTAGGAGGCTGAATTGTGTACCAATTGATTATTTATATAACATGGCACATTGCTGACTAACAAAGTCTCTTGGTGGTTTGCCTAAAGGAGCACTAGAGCTCCCAGTTTCTAGTCTAGCACACTAACCATTAAATCAAACCGGCTCTCACAGCTGTAGCTGGTATATCAACTGAAACTGATAAAAAGCACTTGTGGCCATTGCCTCAATCTGGGAAACCAGAGTGAGTTTCAGAAACATTCCTAAACAGTATATTTGCTCCTTATGGGAGAATATACTGTATTTTTCCGACAATAAGACGCCCCCATGTACAAGACGCCCCCCATTTTTCCAACCCCAAATTAAGAAATCAATATTTTAAAGATAGTGCAGAACACATTTTTATTTAGTAATTAGTTAACATTTACCTGATACACTCGGTGGGAGGAGGTCCAAACCGTCTCTCTGCAGCTCTATTTCCAGTCTCTTTTGCATAACTGATTACATTCAAGCACGAGTGAATAGCTTGTCTCTGCAGACAGCCTTCCTCTAATCGGTTTGTTCAGCATCAGCTGACATCAGTTACATAAGGCTCGTGATTGGAGGGAGTCTGTTTGGGAGACAAGCTATTTCACTCGTGATTGGAGGCTAGCAATAGGAGGAAGCCCATTCGCAGAGACAAGGTATGGGCAGTTTTGCAACAGCAAGGTTCTCTGTTCGGCTGACTTCCTTGAATAAGACACCCTTCAATTTTTAGGGTAAGGATTTTAGAAAAAAGTATCGTCTTATAGTCGGAAAAATACAGTAATCTGATTTAGAACAGGCAAATGGACCATCTCTCTGGAATTATGGCCCCTCACAATGAGCACCTCCATCTTGTCTGGATTCCATTTCAATATTATCATTCATCTATCTTATTACTGATTGCAAACACCATTTTCTGACAGTGTCACAGAAAAACAGATATGGGTGTCAATCAGCATACTGAAAGCACTCAGCTCCAAATTTCTTGATGATTTCCCCCAACAGCTTCATGTAGATAGTGAAAAAGATTGCAACTGAATGGAGTCCTGAGACATGAGTTAAAAGTTCCCATTTCAAATAAAAACAACTTCCAAGCAATATCATCTTAAATCTGGCTGTGAAATAGGAATGGAATTATCACAAAGCCACGACTCCTATTTCCAAATTTCTCAAGGGTTCCACAGAAGCCTTGGTCAATGGCACTTGGAACTGCTGATAAATCAAGCAAAACTAACAGAGTCACATCCCCAGACAGAGATAATCCATCAGATTGACCAAGATAGGCTCAGCTCTGTAGCCTGCCATGAAGCAAATATGAAATGGATCAGGGAATCTGCTTCCTTCAGGACTACGACAGTTGAGAAGCTACCATTCTTCCTAACCACTGGAGATTAGAGACTTGCCTATAATTGTGCATTCCTGAGGGATCAAAGGGAGGCATCTTAAAAAGAGGTCTCATTGTCATAGAAAGCTACACAGCATAACATGCAAAGTTAATAAAAAATTAAATGACCAAAATGGATACCTTGTTATTGTGAAATGCATACCTGGTAATGTAAGGCAGATAAGACTTGCAATCAGGAGTGTTATACACATGAAAATGATCAGCAAAAATATCTGAAATACAGAAAAAGTAGTGAATTTAGTACAGGTATATATATTTATAAAGAAAAAAGGGATTAAAGAAAGATTGATAGTAACATCACAAATCTCATGGCTCTATATTGACAAATAAGCCCTATTAGCGTGACTTACTCTCAAATAAATCTGAATGGCAGAGACAGGGTAGCTTAACGGTGTGACCCACATTTCCCAGCATTTCAGATGGAGAATTGGCAAGCAGAATTCTAGTTTGTCCTTTCAGTCTTTTCTCTTTAAGAAAGGCAAGGGGCAGCCCTAGCTCTTTTCTCCACCCACTGCACAAACTCCTTGTTGCACGAAGAAAGGATGATTTTGTACTATGCATCAGGCTAGCAAGGACAGCAAGCAATCACCTTGCCTTCTGCATGGGGGTGGAGGTGAGATATCTTGCTCTGTGCATCAATATCCATCCATCCATCCATCCATCCATCCATCCATCATCTACAAGGCATTAATCAATTTTATGACAAAGCAATCCACTCCAGCTGGGTTTACACTTTCCATAGAAACATAAATTGGTTTTGACCTGGTGTTGTTTGTGAATCCAACCATTCTAATTTATAAACCCAGATTATGGTTTGATCTTATGAGAAAATCAGACCATTAGAGTTTGTTTCATAAGCCATGACTAAGTAAATCATGCTAAGTCTGTTGTATGATTCTAGCTTCTGTGTCTGAACAGTTGTAATTATCATTTCTGATTATCTGAATACCCAGGGCATATTTATTTTAATCTAAACTAGTGCAATTTGGGCACTCCATTCCTACAGACTATGATGTTCCAGCATTCATAGAATCAAAGTAGCTTCTCATATACACAACATGGCAAATTTCAACCCTTCACCAAGAAATATACTGTAGACACAGATTCACACATAGACTTTAAAGATGGTGTGTGCTTGTTTCTATGTAAGAAATCAACATGGACTACTTAAATGCTGCCTGAGCCTATAATTTTGTTAAGAGGTAACATAATAAATGAAGCTTCCAGAAGCATAACTCTCTCCAAGTGAGAGTAGCACACGCAGTAAAAGATGGCATCTGATATTTTTTGTAATGAAAGTCTGCTTCTATAACATTTCCTGGGATATTAGCCCCATCATAAACAAATTATCTACCTGAATTGCATTTCAAAAATCTAGACAACCACTAGATGGTTGTAAAGTGTAAGTATTTTCTGTACTCCTTTCCTGCCATCTAGTGATTTTCTGGATTTTTCCATCCCAACCCTTACAGTCCTAAAAGAGAAATACTCCCTTTATAATTGTTTCATTATATCCCATACAAAGAAGGCCCAGCCAAATGAGAATATTGTATCAGTCCTATCACAATTGAATTCAAAGTGAAGATAAGCCAAAACAGACAGAAGATACTACACCCACTCAAAACTATAATCTTAAGAATTAGTTTCTGCAGATAGCGGAAACACAGAATAAATGAGACACTAATTAGTTATTCTAGGTATTAAAACAGCCTACCCTGAGTGGAAATTTTAAAGGCCGATGATAAGGTTGAAAACCAACAGGTCCTCCTTGTTGTAATATGGCTTGGTGGGCTGCATGTAGACCCTCTCCCACAACAGGAAGGGCATTATTATTGCGAGCTGGTTGGTTATTAGGCTGCTGGTTTGCATTGTTTTCATTCTCTTCCTGGTCTCCCAGTAAGTAAGAATGCAGATCCCTAGTACAAGGTTTAATAGTATTTAATGAACATATTGGCATGAAGAGAATAAGAATGGCAGTAAGCAATAAAATACAAATAATCTATTTTACTTTCATGGCAGTTTCAAACATGATTATATGATTCTGGCACCAAAGGTCTCATCTTAACTAACTGGAATGTTTAAAAACACAGTAAAACTAAACAAAACAAGCAAACTAATCATAGGTAGTACCAGGGAAAGCAACCCCCCCCCCCTTTTTTTCTTTTTTTTGGTGTCTTCGAGTCAGTTTTTGACTCTTGGTGACTGCCTGGAAAAGCTCCTGCAGTTTTTTTGGCAAGATTTCAGAAGCAGTTTGCCATAGCCTGCTTCCTAGGGCTGAGAAAGGGTGACTGGCCCAAAGTCACCCAGCTGGCTTCATGCCTAAGGCAGGGACTAGAACTCCTGGTTTCCCAGTTTTTAGCCTGATACCTTAACCACTACACCAGACTGACTCCCAAGCAAAAACATTATCAAAGATATAAACACATGAATTGGTGCAACTTCATATTTACTACTTAAGATCAAAATAAAAGATGCCTATGTCTGCAGCTGCAGCATCACGCAGAATAATACATGATTATAGCTATTAGTACTCAGATTCTTTTCAACAATAGTTGAAGAATATATGCACAGATATACTCCATTTAAATTGAACAAAATATTGCTTTCATTAAGTGAAAGTAAATGAAAATTGCTTAACCTTTGCTGGACCATCCTCTAATGTCCAACACTCAAAGATTTAGAGAGACTAGCTGAAAGGCTCAGAATACTGCTATCCTCCCCGCAAAGCTACCTCAAAGTATAACATATCACATAAGAAAGGAAATTGGAGGAAAGCCTAAAAATATATCAAGAGTTGTGAGAAGAGGAGATTATGTGGAAAGCAACTAAAATATATTGGACTAGATAAATCACAACTTCATAGGTTAAAGGTATAAAATTACAATAGAAACCCCCCCCCCAAAGAAATACATATAGTGTGTGTAAAGGAATAAAACAATTTATCTCTTGTATAACCTTAAAATAAATGAATTAATATAATGAAAAAAACCTGCATGGCCATTTCTAACTGCTTCATTTCAACACATGCTAAGCCCTAATATGTATACTCTTTTTAGTTCAACTGTAAAAAGATAAAGCAGACAAACATTGGACACCCAGTTTCAATTATTTAAGTAATAGAAAGTTTAGCTCAATCATTTGATGGGGCTGGACTCTTTCACACTTACAGTAAGTAGCCAGCAGTAACAGTCCATGCTCGTACAAGCCCCTTCAGCCATTGTCTTGTGTGCCCTTGTTCAAGCAAAGCTGGAAGAACCACTTGAAGCAAAAGTAATTCTAAGGAAAGTTCACTTACAGGAGCATCACTGTGGGAATAAAAAGAAGCTGACATATTTTAAACAAACTCACTGTCTTACTGATGCAAGTCTAATTGTACCGATGCAACTATATCATTAGTTGGATTTTTTCTTAGACTTAGTTAATTGTGGGCATTCCTTCTGAGGCTAAATTAAATTGTTACGTGTTGCATGTCTCCCACCATGATTAGCATGGCCCAAATTAGGATATAAAGTGTAAAGAAATCCCCCAAATAATAAACTCAGCTCATATACAGGTAGTCCCTGGGGTTAGGAATGCTCGGTTTAAGTACGACCCATAGTTAAGAATGGAGCCTATTGTAGCAAAATTTTAGTTAAATTCACAATGATTCAAGTTAAATACACAATGGTTCAAGTTCATTACACAATACTACTTATACAGTATTATACAATAATACTGTTCCGGCTTACATATAAATTCAGCTTAAGGACAGACCTTGGGAATGGAACTCATTCTTAAACTGGGGACTAACTGTATGTGAAACATGAAGAAAACTTGATCTTTAAAAATAACTTTTGGTTCAAATGTTAAAGGTACGGTTCAGTCGTATGCATGGGCCTTGGGTTTTTCTGTTTTCCTTCGTTTCATTTTGGTTTCAATTAGTCACATTTTAACCTTATATATGCTTTAGTGGGAAAGTCAAGATCAGAAATCATGATTTGAAGACTTGCCTAAAGCCCAGTTTTGTTGTGGAAGAGATATGAAAGGGGGAACATATGACTCTGAGATTCATTCATATATTGCTAAATCCAAGTTTAACATCACATCCAAACTATATCAACACTTTAGTTGGTACACTGTAGTAGTTCACAATTATACAGCAGTTCATTTCAAATAAACATATACAATTTTTATAGCCAAAGAGTTAGCCAGCTATGGAATGAAGTGGTTCATCTTACCTGTAGAGCATTACATTATATGGAAGAAAGTGAGGCAGCAGGTATTTAATAATTCGTATAGGAAGCCAAAGCATGAGCAAGACAATTGACCCAAAGACAATCTGCAACAACAAAAAAGATTCTGTAATAACCTTTCTGTATTTAGCTTTAATTTAAAGCAAATTCAAAAATGGGCATAATTCATATTACATTTTTGAGGATCACGAACTTCATCCCCCTTTATTAGCTTCTATTCTTTTATAGCTAAGCATAGTTTGCCCTGACTTCCAAATCAGAAAAAAATGGTTGACAGATTTTGACAGAATCAAAATCCTATGCCAAATTATTTTTTATTCTTCTTAGAAGGACAAATATTAGTCATACTTTCCTTTGCAAACAATGTTTAGCATTGGACAGAAATCAAATAAAAGAAGAATGCAAATACACAGCTAATTTTCTCTAATAATTTCAAGAACTATTAAAATTCAGGTATAAATTTGGTTATTTATAAGTGGTCTACTCACACACACAACCACATTTATGAACCAGTAAAAGAGTTCAACTGTAACTATTTTGACACTGAAAGCATATTCTTGACTTTCCTTGATTAAAAAAGTTACTGCTCATGTGTGACACTTATATAAAACATAAAAATAAGAAGTCAATGTAGTGCATACATTGTTAAATAACCTACAGATGTGGGTTATGTAGGAAAAACTGAAATCATCTATGACAGCTTTTGTCAAGTTCTATTAGCGCAAGACATGAAAATGAAACAGACTGCTGGTGATTTAGGACAGATTACCACTTTTCCTTAAAATATTACAAAAAGACCTGTAATAAAGACATATTTATAAATCATTTATTTATTGTTTAAATTTCCTACAGATTCAACATGACAAAAGTTAAGGTATCATTAATGTCCATTATACTTAAAACCTGAAAGTGGTTATAGTTTGTTAGTTGATATGTTGAGTTTGGGGGAAAAAACATATTTAATTATAAACAGAATGTGAGTGTAAGATTATTTGTTGCAATAAGATTAACACTACAGGAAAACTGGAAATGTAACTTTACCACTGACAAAATAAACCTCCTGAGATGTCTATAAATAGGCAAGTGAATCATTTCTTGAACTGGATTAAAGTCTGGATCATTTAAATTCCTCAGAAACCAGAGGACTCCAGGTCTCAGTACCTGAAAAGGAAAATTAACACTTAAATATTTTGACATTATTTTTCTAATAATTTAACATTTATTTTAGAAACCTGTAATGCTCCATATCAATTTTCAGTACAATCTATACCAACCCCCTCAATCTGTTGCAAACAAGAAAGCCAGTTTTGCTGCTAAGCAAATGTTTAGGGAAGGGGTGCCAGATGATTCTGATGCTGAAGGACCTGCTTCAGACACTCTGGTTGAATGTCAGCCTCAGGAGTTGGGAATCACTCAGACAGCTGAAGCTGCCTCCACCAGGAAATATCTGGAACAGATGCGTCAGATGATGTGGATCCTAATCCTGAGTAGCCATACAGTCCCTGAATGCATCGCAAACCTTAGAAAGTTGAACAGAGTTGCTTGGTATACCTCTTCACAGCAAGGCAAGAGCGGCACCACCTTGAATAGGTTCTCACTTGATGGCTGCCCCATAGCAGGGTGACTACTAGCCAGCAGCTCTCCAATAAGAACAATCAGTCCAACCTAGATTCTGTCTTGTACTCATGCCTTGTAACCTGTATATCCTGAACCTCTGTTTCTCTGACTCTGGACCACCGATAACCTTCCCATGAACACTAAAGCTTGGATCTTGATCTGACCATGCTACTTGTTGGCTGCTCTGGTTTTAGACTTTTTCACAGTCAAGCTCTTGCATGTCCATAAACTTTGCTGGAGTGTGCATGCAGCTGCACACGTGCCTGCTTTGTGTGCCACTGCCTGTAATTTCCTTGTAATGCAAAGTAAACTACTTAAACCTCAGCCCCATGTGTGTGCTTGGTCTGGAAGCCATGGGAGAAAAGAATTCATTCCTAATGAAGCAATACATGGATTTAAGACAAAAACTAAAAAAAGACAATAGGAAAGAGAAAGGGAGTGCAGAAGGTTTAACTACGTACAGTGGGAATATCATTCCGAAGGTTAAGTCAATTGCAAAGCTTTTTCATAGTTATATACATCATATTTATATAGCTGCCCATCTCACACAAAGAGACTCTGGGTGGTGCTTTTTTTCTTTTTCATACTGCTATTAAGACGAAAGCCCAGTTGTTGTTGATGTAATCACACTATGTTATGCTAACTGTATTTATTTTAACAATAATACTGCAGTTGTGAGGTTTATTGTATTTTGTTGATTGGGCAAAAGTATTAAAAAATCAATACAACAAAGCCTAGCAGGAATTTTGACAATTTGGAGGATGGTGGTCTTTAATTTGGAGTCTTACAACAATGGAGCAGACATCTGAGCAAAATGTTATACTTAGAAACTGATCATATTCACTGTGCAGTATTTATGCAATTAACATAGTGCAGAGCTGACAATGAAAGCAAGCAAGCTATTCCAAAGGTTCTAGTGTTTCATCAACAATATGATGGTAAAAAAGATGATGGCAGACACCTTAATCAGTACTAGTGGCACCCTACATTAAAAACTAACTACCCAAGAGCTGGTTACTTGATAAATATAAATTTACATAAAGCCAAGGAGACTTTCATAGTCTTAAGATTCTAAGCTATGCCAACAGCAGTAACTAATGGGATATCTATCAAATGTTTGACACAAAGCTTCTGAATATCTTGCCAGTCCCAGACTGAAGATTTGCCTCATTATTTGCTTCACTGTCATTTATATTTATCTGCTGGGAAATAAACCTCATGGATGACAAAGTGGTATTCTTCTCTCATATCACGTATCTCAGATTTTGATACAGGTGGCTTCTTTTCCCATGGCAGCTTTAAAATTATGGGCAACTGATTATAAAGGGAATCCCCTGATTTAATATGATGTATTAACTCAACTACGATTAACTTGACTATCTCCCAAACTTGAACATCATTCTGAGTCTGATCTTCTGATATTTAAAAAGGACCTTAACGTGATTCTTTTTTTAGGGTAATTATGAAGTTGGAAGAACCATTCTTTTCAGCTGCAGTACCCAATTCCAGTTTAAATTATGGCAGTGCCTGGGTAAAATGATATTTGTAAAATTTTATACACACAGGTGTTATGTGTGTTTTATACTGTGTTGTGATTTTTATTAATGTCTAATGTAGCCTACTTAAATATATGTGCATATGAAATAATAATACAACCACTACTGCATCTTGCTCTAAAGCTTTATATGATGGCTTATGTCTTATATATTTTAAGAAATATAGACTTGAAATTTGAATAAATATAAATCTGGTACATATACAGAATCTGCTAGCTCTGCTGAACTACTAATCCTGCTTAGTTAGACCTCTATGAACAGCTTCCGTTCCAACTTGCTATTTTGTGCCTGAGCTTCCTTGTTTTTTTCTCCTTTCTCCTCCCCTTTTCTTTCTGCCCTTTCTTTACAGAGCATCAAACTACAGGCAAGGATTTTCTTGCTTTATTCATTTTACATAAGCTGGCCTGGGAAAATTTTCAGTTGAATGTAACACTAATGGTCTACATAATTAAATCTGCACAGTATTTAGCCTGATTATTCCTGATCCCAATATATTGTGGCATGAAAGCCTTACTCCGATTATTTGTTCCTGAAATAATGCAGCTATCCTCTATAAAATAATTTTTGGATTGGATTAATTTGAACTTCCAACTGATTTTTTGCAAAGATACAAATGAGGAAAACAGTTATCATTTAACATCCAGTTTTTCAATGTATTTCTAATACTTACTTCTCTCAGGAGGAGAATGAAGGATGCAAAATAAAAGACATATACCATTCCCACTAGCCAGTGTAGGAACATTGTAGTTCCAGGGGCAGACTGAAAGCTCAACTCTCTATCCTTCAAAGTAGCATCAAACATTTCCTATGAAAAAGATAGCAATGATATTTTTCTGCCTTTCAATCTGGAAAAATTGCACCATCTTTCATAGTGACTCAGAGCATTTAAAATGACAAAAAACACACAATCCTTTCACATGTTTTCATAATAAGAAAACATCTACAGAATCTCCATTATGACACTGGGTGGCCTATCAATTAGTATTCATACAAAATTTCAGTACAACATTGTGTCTTTAAAAATAAATTGCTTTTTGTACAAGTATACTAATAAATGATCTTCAATATCTAACGGCTAGGCAAAATCTAAAAACTAAGTAACTAATATACTGGTATATGGCCTTAAATGCCTTATTCTATTCATAATTATAACACCCTATAAGCAGAGATTCATTCTCATTTCCAATTTACAAATATAACCTCTCTCAAGCAAGTTTGTCACTACAGAACAAACTAAAGCAGTGTTTTCCCCAAAAATACTAGTCTTACCAGTGAACAAATGTCCAGCCACCAGCCACAGATAAGAGGAAAAACACCTATTTCTACCACCACTAATAATGATACCTGCAAAAGAAAAAAGTCAGATGGTTGTTTGCATATACACAAGTACTGAATATTGACTAAATTATTATTTGTTTATAAATCATGTCTGCCTTTCTGCCTACAGATTTATTTTTAGTAAATATCTGATTTTTAAGACTGGCTTACCTTGACAACTATATAGCATACGCCAAGCAAGCGACGCGATCTCTGAAATTTTACAAGCGCTGCCAAGCCCTATGTAATATGGTCAAGGAAATATAAATATTCATAGTGTAATGCTGCTTTACGGATGAGTGTTAACTCCACAGGAGATCATTTTGGTCAACATGACCTTCTGAACCCCATACAAATAGGGTTCCAGGAGAAGTAGGCAATCTGCCATACTTCGAACACTATAGACTACGACTCTTATCATAATTCCTGACCCAAACCTTGTCCAAAATTGCAGAATGTAGGATATCTCCAACCAGAACCCCAAGAAGGCAACCCTTGAGCTGAAGGGACAAGCGAGGAGAAAAAACTCCAAGGTTTAAAATAGAACAGAATACATTCCAATCTGATGCCTAGAAATTGATGTGTTAAATAAATGTGTGAATACTGACTCAGAGTTTAATTGAATAAATTGTTTATTTGAAAGAAAGTTCTGTTAAATATTTAAAGAATATAGTATTAGAAGTATTGTTCTTCTTACTAGGATGCTAATTTTTAATTATTCGTGGAGAGATACAAACACAATTTACCAAATGCTGATATTCTATAAATAAATATGACCAGTGCAAACTTACTAGTGGATATATCTTCACTACACTTAAAGAGTTCAAAAGTGAGCCAATAAAAATGCACACTTCCCCTGCAGCAAATTTTCTCCTACCATGGACTTTGCTAACATTAACATTGCCCATGGTTAAAGCCAACAGGAGTCTTCCTAAGCAATGTCTCAAACCAGGAGGTAGCTGATGGAAAGGTTTTTTTTCCTAGAGAAAACCCAGTAAGGTTAATAATAATATATTAACACTGGCATAATACTGATGTTTGTGGTCAAGACAAATTGGGAAAGATAGAGGGAGCTTGGTGCTAATAACCTAAGAACAATGAATGGAATACAATTAATTTGTCTTTTCTACCATACATTTACCTCAAAAGAGATTTTTTAAAATCTGCTAAGTCTTAGTATTTAGAGTGCCCAACCAATGATCAAATATTGAGTATTTATGCAAGTAAGTATTTAGAAAGGATACATGACAAACAATTAATGAGACTGCCAGCAGCACATATCCAACAATGGTTGTGATTAGGCCTTCAAAGTGAGAAGCTTGAACCTAAAAAACACAAACACACAGCATGTATACATGAAATAGACCACTTGTGTAAGAAGATTTATAAAACACTGCATACACTGTGGTATAGTATAAACCAACTACTAGATTTTCTGTTACATCTGTACTTCATTCCTAAATAGCCAGAGTAAATTTTAACACTAATAATGCTGATATTTATCATTTTAGCTGACTGAACACTACACAACTGCTTAATTATGAAGGGTTAATCAAACATTTATAAACAGATATTTATTTGATTTATATCCTACCTTTTTTGAAGAGAAACTCAAGGTGGCACACATAGTGCTCCCTTCCTCTGTTTCCTCCACAACAACCCTGTATGGTGGGTTGGGCTGAAACAGAGTGACTGGCTCAAAGACATTCACTGAACTTCCATGGCAGAAGGTAAACTGGATTCACAATCCCAATCAATATTCACTTCATTCACAAGCAATAATGATAATAATATTACCACCAGAAGTAGTTCAGTGAAAGAGATTCTTATCAGGTAGAAATGTCCCTCCACTGGCTACACCATACAGGTAGTCCTCGTTTAACGACCATTCATTTAACAATGGTTCAAAGTTATGACAGCCTCGGAAAAAGTGCTTTACAACCTGTACTCACACTTACGACCATCACAAACCATCGCACCACCTCTCATGTCACATGATAGTGATTTGCACCCTTTTTAACAATGGTTGTTAAGCAAATCACTGCACTTGTTAAGTGAATGTGTGGTCATTAAGTGAATTCACAGAAAAAATATCCACTGGAGAAGCTGGATTCATTTAATGACCATATGAGTCACTTAATGACTATCATAAAAATGGTCGTAAAATTGGGTCCAGTCACATGGTGATTCGCTTAACGACCACCCTGCTTAATGACCAATTTTACGGCCCCTATTGTGGTAGTTAAGTAAGGACTACCTGAAGTTTGTGGCTACCACTAAGCATTCCCTTTTCCAAATTTCCTGGCGTGTGCAGATAATGCGGATGAAAGGGGATTATTTGCTTTTCAAGAAGAAATCATTTCTTTCCTTGCCCTATATACTTCTGCTAGATATGGAAACAGCACAATTGCTGATTCTGTCTGAAAAATATCTATTATGAGAAAAATTGGGTGCCCTCTCACCTACATTATGGTTTTTGCAGAAAGGAAAACTAAAGAAATCCCACATACATTCCTTCCCTATGTTCTTGGTGGAGGTTCTGCTTGAGTTTCTTATAAAAGTCCAGTGCACTGGATAAATATCACACTTCCTTTACTCAACGGGAATCATGGGGAACCAGGAGGAAAGAAGGATGTTTCAGTCCACAAGTAAAACTTCTGTGGGATTAAAAGAATCACTTACATATTCTTCAAAGCCCAGCCCAACTATAGAGAAGTGGCCAATGTGATAGGGACAAAATGCTAGGAGAGAAAGAAATTGGTGATAGATGGCTCTTTTTGACAAATATACACCTTAAAACGAACCAATTGCTAATAAACAAATGCAAATAATTTTGGGTTTATAAATTTGCTACATAAACATGGTCCAAGTTATACTAAATAATGATTTACCGCAAATGAAAAACTCAAAAATGTTTTCAGCCTGTGTCTTGTTTTGTTGTGGTCATAATTAGCTATAGTTGGTTCAAAACAAGCCAAATTCAGAATAAGCTGATCATAATTACAATTAACCATAGTTCTCAATTCAGAAACTTGATGACTTAAAAGCAGGAATGAAAGGTAACATCCTCTTCTAGACAACAAGACAAGAGCCACAAGCCCAAGGTTTCTCTGTGGACCAATTATGTTTGTGTGAAAATGCAATTATTCAATAAAACAACATTTGATTAATACTATCTGGACCTTACTGTAGATGTTGTAAAAAGAGGCCTCAAAATGATTAGTTTTCACAGCAAAATGTTTTCTACACTTTCAGTTTGCATGGATTATATTAGCATGTATTAGCATAAAAATCAGATACAACAAATACTAGTAGGAGCACAGTCATGCGTAAAAAGTCAAAACCTTTTGATGCTGCATGTAATGTGTAGAATTATGGTTATGCAGCCATTAAAATGCATGTAGGCCCACTATGGAATGGATATTCTTTGAGGAACATGAAAATAGCTATTTCTTTTCCTAACAAAATCATATAATTGATAGTTAAAATTCATTCAGCTCTATCATAATTTGCATCCATATGCACAGCAATTATTCTGAAGTGATTGAAAATGCAGTTACTTACCAAAGACAAGTATGAATAGTGTGTTCAATGATACCACCCAAAACACATGTTCCTGAAGAGGTGGGAAAAAATCAAAAGTAACCATATAAAACTAACATCCAAGCAATGTTTTCTTATCTTCTGTTCTCATCACTCTGCCTCTAATTTCTTTGCAATGCAATGTTGGCTTTTCTCAAAATTTCTATCTGGAGGTTGTACATTCACAACATGAGAAAGGTTTTATTTAACCTTTTATTTAACAACATATTTAACCTTTTATTTAACAACATATTTAAGTTGTCACTCAAACAGACTATTAAGGAACATTTTTTAAAAAAGCTTGGCATAGCTTGGCATTCCTAAAAATATGTGGTATATTTAGCTGACACTGTATTCAAAGATTTAATGTATCTGGATTCTACTTGCTAGATCAGAAGGACAGTGATAACATGAGCCATATTTAATAATAATAATAATAATAATAATAATAATAATAATAATAATACACTTACCAAAAAAACTAGAGATCCATCAAGCCCAAGCATCTATAAATAAGATATAATTTTGAACTTATTAGCTAGCTTAGCCTATAATTTTCAAGAGGCCGCTAAGTTTTAAGGAACTGCTATTTCCCAACCTGTTTTCAACTTGTCAGAAAGGTGAAAAATTAAAGTTAAAAGTGACACACCAGCTGAGCTCACACACCGTACTCAACCATTAATTATGGTTTATAAATCAAAATGGCTGAGTTCACATATTATGCTAATGGAAATCAAACACTGTGATTTAGCACAATATGTGAACCCAATATTTTACAAAGTATCTCCTATTCTTTTGCCATTTTTAAATGGAAAAGCAGTTTCAAGAAGGAACTAGAATCAGAGAAACAGCAAAAGGAAAGAGGATACTTCATAGTTATCTTTTACTATTTTCATACTCTAAATTGCTCCCAGTCTTTTTACGAAGTATATTTTTCCTTTTAAATATGCCCTTTTTTACTAATAGTATTCACTCTCTTCCTAAAACTGCTTTTTTATTATTATTATTAAAAGGGGTGTTTTGTATCTATTGTAATATATGGTTTGGCCAATATAAATTGGAAGATGAAGCTGAGAGAAAGGTTGCAGTACAGAAAACCATCCTCCGTTCCAAGCAGATTAAACTATTCGGGCTGTTTCATGATTATGGGAAAAAAGTATTTCTGAAGTGTATAGGCCATACTCACTCTCTCCCATGTAAGCTCTTCTGCTGCTCGATCCCACTCCAAAGCATTCCAGTTCATGTCATCTACACAGAGTATTAGAAGATTGTTAGAAGAAAGGATTTTGATATATTTACTAGATTCTTCAAGAACACTGTTCATATTTGCTCCAGGCTTGCACAGTTCTAATGTGATGATTGGATAACATCTTGTGATGTTACTCAGGATATGTTTGAGCTTGTGGAAACAGAGGAACTGGAAAGGACTGTCTGTTCTATGAACACTACTACTGTATGTGTGATCTGGGCCCATACCCCTCCTAGCTCCTCTAGGCAGGAAAGGGGTGTGTGAGTGACTAGAACTAAGAGGCTGGGCTCTCTCTTCTTGGGCAGAGGGTATAATGTCACCTGCCTTGAAAAAGCACTCTCTCTTGAAGAAGTTATCCCTTTCCAGCCCTGTTGGAGAATTATCATCCTATTTCCAACCATCCCTTTTAGGAGAAAGCTGTTGAGAATGTTGTACTGTTTCAGCTGCAGAGGACTGTTGATGATGTGGATTATCTGGATCCTTTTCAGACTGGATTCAAGCCTGAGTATAGAACAGAAGCAGCACTGATCCCTCTTGTGACCCACATTGGGACCTAGAGGATGAGAGTGTCCCCCTCTTATTCCTATTAGATTATTCCACATCCTTCAGTATCACTGACATGATACACTACTGGACCACCTACAAGGGCTCAGAGTCAGTCTGGTGGTGGTTCCACTCAGTGGTTATAAATGAGGAGCAACTGAGCAGATGGATTCTACCCCAGCCTGGGCAAGAATTTGGTGTCTGGAAGATGTGAGGTTCTGCATGGGTAGAAACAAATTTAAGATTTAACCTCAGAAAGACAGTTACTGTTTATCCAGAAAAATTCTGGTCTGTGAACATTCCAGTGTTAGCTCTGGACAGAGATGCTCTCCTAATAAAGGGAGTGATCTGTGCTCCCACTAAAGGAGGTGGAAACCCTGGTTGGAAGCTTTGCCCAGCTAAAATTGGATCAGGATGCTCTGTCAACAATGACTCATACTGTCATAATCACTTGTGTAAATTATTGCATTATGGTCTACAAAGGACTGTAAATTCAGAAGCTACAGTTGGTACATAAGGTTGCCAAGCTGCTACTGGGTGACAGCCACTCAGTAAGTATTACACCAATTCTTCAGTAGCTGCATTGGTTATCAACAGCTTTCAAGTCCAATTTAAAAGTGCTATTTTTGACCTAGCAAGTTTTATATGACTTGACTCCAGATTACCTAAGAGGCTATCAAAAATGCAAAAATACAAAAAAATGCAGGGCTACTTGAAGCTTTTAAAGTATAATTAAGTATTTACTAATATTATATCATCTGAAGAGAAACCAGAGTAAATTGAATTCTTTTTCTAGAAAGTAACCTTTGAAATAAAATGAGCCAAAATATATCCTAGAAAGTAGCACAGGTATAGTTGTTAAAAAGCAATCAGTATACCTTGTCCTCCATTGTTTGCATCTGCTGCATCTTCAACTACAACATCTTCTTCATCTTCATTGTCTTCTTCTTCATCATCTGGCTGTTCTTCTAGAATTTCTGGATTTTCACCTACAACTACATTTTCAGCAGGCTGGTCCACAGGCTGATCAAGTACAGCATTTTCAGCACCAGCATTTCCTACACCCTGAGCCTGAATGCAGAAAAATCAACAAAATTTCAGCTGAATAAGAAGCTGTGCTGTCTGTGAAACTGTTCGAATAACTTAAAAAGCAAATCTAGAACACTCTTTTTAACATGGTATTGTTCCTATAGCCAGGATTAACAAGTCCTTAGGTGAAAGCTGAGAACTAAGTGCTTTAGGAATGGGACTGCTATATACGTATTTCTCTAGGTAAGAAGAGAGAATGAAACGGATATAACTAGAGTGAGAAACTAGATACAGAGTTATAGATGTAACTAGGATGCGTCTATGGCTGACTGGTAAACTATTAAAAATGAAGAAAAAAATAATCCAGTATTTTTGACTTAGTAATGTCTACCTTGTAACAACTACAGGAGTTCAGAGCTCTTTCCAGAAATATATTTATATTCTCTCCCTTATTTTAAATTATAGTGGGCCTTCTCTAGAGCCTGTTTCAAATTAGCAGTTCTGGAGATAAGTTCAGTATGTCCATATGCATCAGGGGAAACTGAGCCCTTAGACCATGTCTTCTTATGATGTGAATTTTATTTAGATTTGCATTCTGGCAACTTTAGTCTTTATTTTAAAAAATGCCTGGCCAGATAGATTAAAGTTATATAATTTTTTTTAGCAGTTAAAAATTCTAAAGTTTGCTACCTAGTTGCAAAATTTTATTTTTTAGCAATATGAGTGTGCTGTATGAAAGCTAGTTCTACTGGATAAGGACTTAGCCCTGATATTGACAATGATAAATTGTATAAAAAGATATATTAATTTTATATCTATTTAACATGTATTAGTTTAATTTGAATTCTCATCTATGATTCTAATAAAGTTTTGTTATAACAGGCACAGCATTGTTCTTGGGAATCATCATGTATCTTGGTAGATCAGAGAAGTACAGAGAGAGTTCTACAGCAGAAATCATAGGCCAACAGAGATATGACTTTCATGGAAAAATGGGTAATTTGAGAAAGAGCTAATTGCAGGCTGGCAGTTTTCTAGCCCTCCCATCAACTCTGGCAACTTGAGCTCACTAAGACCTAATTTGGGGAACTGAGAAGGAATGATCTTACCTAGTTCTTCCTGTCCTGGTACTCTACTTAGTATCAACAGAGGCTGGAGGGATGGGAAAGGGAAGGCACCATGATGATGATGGATTTTATAAATTCTCTGCTGGGGGAGAATTTACAGCAACATTCTCCCCCTGCAGAAGTAAGGGATCACTTAGAATAGTTTACCCATTATTTATGGAAAGATTTATGGAAACCAATGCATTTCTGAGATGGACTGGGAGATTTTCCATAGCTATTATAGGTGATCCTGTTGAGGCCTTGGTTGTGCTGCAGAACTGTGAAATTAGACAAGCCATTGACACATTCTCTCCTAAGTGCCCTTTCTAAGCTAACAGAGACAATAAGGCATTGTAATATGCAGCAAAACAGCAGGTGATAAAACACGCTGAACAATGGCTGGAGAATATATGGTTGAGAAGTCACCATTAAGGAAACTGACCATGTATGAGAGCATTTGATTATGTGTTAGACCAGTAGGGCAGCATATTTTGCTTCCTCCACTGCATCATCAAGTACCCATATAGTAAAACTATTTTGGGTGACTGAGACCATTAAGATCTATCCAGGAAATGCCTGAGCCTGCTGTGATAAGTTTCATGAGTGAAACAACTTGGATGCCAAATTTCAGACAGATTCAAGTGGGACATCCAATTAACAGTATGTTCCAATTTTGAGGGATCGGGGGTTGTAGGCTAAGGATGTGGACAAGGTGTTTGAAACAATATGGCTGATTATCTAGCTCTCAATCTCTGTTCACCGTGCGTGTTTAACACCTGGTAGAATGGACCAGATAGTAAGGTCCAGACTATAATAAAGGCATAATTACATGAGAGAATGATACAAGCTGCCCATAAAAACAGTTATCCAGACCTCTTAAAAATCTGTCCTGGACCTAGTATTGAACAATTATCATCCAGTTGACCCCTATCCTTTCCTGAAGAAGAAACTAGAGCAAATGTTAGTGGTCCAGCTCTAGACGCTCTTGAAGGAAATATTTTTTGGAACTCCCATTTCAATCCTGATTCAGAATTGGTCTGGAGGCCACTACAAGGTGGTGGATGCTCTTTAGCAGGACAGGAACAGATGAACAGCAGTCCTCTTAATCTCTCTGTTGTTTCTGATACTACTCACCACAATATATAGGGACTAGTATCAGAAACAGGACAATATATTAAAAAAACACTTCCATGACACAGAAATAGAGGAGTTTTATAGGAGACCTACTCTTATCTGCGGGGTTCAACACAGTGGATAGGCAATGGGGTTTTTTACATTCTTTGGCAATTATTCCTCAGAGTACCACAGGGTACCAACTTGTCTCAAATGCCATTTAATAAGTATATGAAGTCAGTAGGAGTCATCAGCAGTCTGGAACAAGATTTCATTGTAGTGTTGATGACACTCAGCTTTTCATTACTACATTAGAATCAGAAAGGGTGATGAAGATTTAGGTCAGTGTCTGGATCATGACAAATAATTTGAATCTTCTGATAAAATGGAAGAAGTATTGTGAGCTGTCAGTCACTTTGAGCCATGAATTAGAAATCTCAACACATGACTATCATAATGCACTCTATGAATCATCTGAAAGCTATGGATAGTATACCATGTAGCTGCAAAGCTGCTCCATGGTATATCTAATCACTGCCACATAACATCATTAGTGAAAAAACTGCATTAGCTACCAATTTTACAGGTAGTCCTCTCTTAGCAGCCACAATAGACTGGAAAATTGGTTGTTAAGCGGGGTGGTCATTAAGTGAGTCACCACGTGACTGGACCCAATTTTATGACCATTTTTACGACAGTCGTTAAATGAATCACATGGTTGTTAAGCGAATCCAACTTCCCCAATGGATTTTTTTGCCAGAATTCACTTAATCATGTGATTTGATTAACAACTGCAGTGATTTGCTTAACAACCATCACAAAACAGGTTGCAAATTGAGATCATGTGACCACAGGGGGGTGCACAATGGTTTGCAATGGTTGTAAGTGTGAGTACAGATCATAAAGCACTTTTTCCAAGGCCATCATAACTCTGAACTGTCATTCAACGAGCAGTCATTAAGTTAGGACTACCTGTATGTTGATGTTAATCTAAAAAAGTAAGTCTAGGAAATCTGAAGGAACACCTTCTCATATATTAGAGGCTTTCTGGTTGTATCATAATTTCTAATATGGTTGCCAACATTTCAAGGACCGAATATCATTGCATGCTCTTGTATAATGATGCATGTGCCAAAACAAATTAAAATTATTTTTAAATATTGATGAAATCTCACAAGATCTAGTGACCCTGGGAAAAGTGAGCCAGTTTTTTAAAAAATTGGATGTTCTTTTATTTTGGAAGCAATGGATGCCATCTGGGAGTTTCTGGGTAATATGGCACTTAGAGGCACTACACAACCAGCTCCTCCTTTAGATCTTCACATGTATCAATCAGGAAGTAGCCTCTACAACACCCATTTTCTAGAATATCCTTCTCCCTCCAAAATGTATGTCAACTGCACAAAAATTCTTCATTGCCCTGTCATTTGATCATTCATGATATTGCCGACAAATTAATATGGCTATTGCTCCATTGTTAATTTTTTACTGTTTCACAAATTTAATTTTATAGTACATTATGTTTATTAATCTATATAGTTCATTATAGTCCAAATATATTTTAATCCTATACAGTGGTGTGCATTATTGCATGACAAGAGGTATGTAAATATTTTAAATTTGTTTTAAATTAAATGTACATTTATTCAGATGTTACCATAAATTCTGTTATTTCAAAACAGAATAAAACAAGTCTGAAGTCCTTTTCCCAGCAGCGGAAGCGAGTAGTTCATAAAACTGCTTACTGAAGCTCATTCTCATAATGCTAAACTATGATTTATGGTTATGGTTGAACACAGCCATTCTGTGACATTTGATAACAGTAAAGAATAAAGCATCAATGTTCAAAGTAGCTATAAACACAGCCGTTCTTTGGATTAAGCTCAAGTCATAAAGCGTGTGCCAGGAAAAAAAAAGCTTTACACAACAGATTATATGAATAGATTCAACATGTTTTACAAACAGTTCCAGCTGTTTAAAGATAGGGAAAAGAGAGAAAAAATGCTCATGTGCATCAGAAAAAAATTCAAACTGAAAATTACTGCTTGTAAACTAAACAGCATGTTACCTCATTCTGTTGTCCAACACCGTTAATGGCTTGCTGCTGATTCTGTTCTAGCCACTGTGGTGCACCTCCATGGACAATTTGTTCACGTAACCATACAAGACTGATAAACGCACAGAGCGTGCATGTCACAACAAAACAACCTTGCAAACAGTCTGCCAGTAAATTCTCTCTGTTGAAGAGATAACCAAAACATTATACAACAGTTGACATAACTGCCATTGGAAATCACTGCTATTGATTGCCTCTGTTATTAGCCACCCACAAGGAGAAAATCACAACTGGAATCTTGTAGTTATTTCAGCTTAATTCTATTCTATCCATTTCCTTACAAATTGGTTTGCAATTGCATAAAACTCATTATTAGCAAGTTTCCCTCCCAAATCTTATTCCTTATTTATTTATTTATTTATCGAATTTATATCACCGCCCAACTCCCCCACAAGGAGGGACTCTGGGTGGTTCACAACAAAACAATTTAAAATCAATAAAAACATAAATACAGTATAAAATACAATTATTAAATATAATAAAATCCAAGCGACGGTGATATTATTTCAGCCTGTGACCAGATAATATCGGCCAAAGGTAAGACTAGGGAACCAGCCACCCCCAAAACTGACTATTCCCATCCCCACCGCATGCATGATGACAAAACCAGGCCTTCAGTTTTTTTCTGAAGTCTAAAAGGGAGGGGGCCAACCTCACTTCTGGGGGAACAGTGTTCCAAACGGCAGGGGCTGCTGCAGAGGAGGCTCACCTCCTTTTATATTAATAACAACAACCATCATCATCAATTAAAATAAGGACTCCTTAATCATTAATTTTTCACACATAATTAACATTTATACTTCCTGGTGGTTCTGCGTCTGAAGAAAAAGCACATGTGTACACTGTAAAATAGGAATTAAGACCAGGAATCACTGTAGGCACTTTCCCCATATTGCTGGACCCTAGCATTATTAAATAATATTTCCTCTTTTTTACATTTTTACACTAAACTGAAGTGATTATAACATCCCAGTTTAATGTTTAAACTCTGGCTCTCAATTTATTTAAAATTTAGAACAGTGGTCTGATTTTCTGCCACAGGCTTATTAATGTGGTTTATTAATAGTTAAAATATATTAAAGTATAATTAAAATTAGATTAATATTCAGTATTAATGAAATGGGTTTTAGGTGTGGGGGCTATATAATGATGTACCTGAAGAATTCTGCAATATTTGCAGGCAGAGAAGCCAAATATGTTTTCCTCAAACCAAAGAAATACTACATTCATATACTTTTCTATTAATGATACAAAACAGTAGTGAAATTTCTTAATATGGTTGCATTTAAGCAATGTGTAGCAATAATTTCATAATGAACTACACAAGGGGGACACTAGCATATACAAATGAGGCAACAGTCCATAGCGGCAAGAAATTTAGAAGCAGAGGATAGAAAAAAATATTTTTTGTTAATTAATACTTACGTTGATAACATATCTAATGGCAGCGTCAGTAGTGAGCTCACAGAGCCAGTAAACAAGCACTTGTAGATACGGCCTAAAGAGCAGAGAAAGAAAATAAAATTCCTGATAAGTGAATGTTATCAGGATATAATTGATAAAAGGATATTTGGCAGCATCTTAAGGGTTATCTTAACCAATACTAACAATGGCAAACTTAACAGCAAACCTAAGGAAATGAACCAATTCAAGCTGAAAAGGTGAGCAAGAAATGTGCTTTCCTACACAGCAATCTTCACCCTTTAAATTTGGATTGAGTTACATTTATGCCATGTTCCAAAACTGATCTCTTAGATATTTAAGGGAATATGAATCATACCAGGCTATCCATCTAGTAATTTAATCCCT
Source organism: Liasis olivaceus (assembly GCA_030867105.1). Taxonomy (NCBI): domain Eukaryota; kingdom Metazoa; phylum Chordata; class Lepidosauria; order Squamata; family Pythonidae; genus Liasis; species Liasis olivaceus. Next base: position 85,321,427 of record CM061350.1, read on the forward strand.
TTTGGTTTATTACCCAATAACAATAGAAAAATTCTCTCTGAAGTTTCTTGGACAACCCAGAAGTACAGTTGCAAGAAAAAGTATGTGAACCTTCTGGAATTTCATGGTGTTCTGCATTAAGTTGTCATTAAATGTGATCTGACCATCATCTAAGTCAAGAGTATTGACAAATATAATGTGCCTAAAATAATAACACAAAAACAATCTGATCCTTCATGTCTTTATTGAGAACAACTATAAAAACCTCATAGTGCTAGTGGAAAAAGTATGTGAACCCTTGAGGTGACCTCAAAAAAGCTAATTGGAGTCAGGTGTTAGCATACGTGGAGTCTTGTAAAGCCTTGGAGGTGTGGACTAGAGCTATGTCGACTGATAAAATCCACTCAAACTTTTTGAGTTTGCTCCGCACAAGAAGAATACGCTTATCTGAGCCATGCTTCGCCAAAAAGAGCTTTCAGAGGATCAATGATCAAGAATTGTTGATTTACATAAAGCTGGAAAGGGTTACAAAGTGATTTCAAAGACCTTAGAAATTCACCAGTCTACAGTAGGCAAACGATCTACAAATGGAGACACTTTGGGACTGTGGCTACTCTACCAAGAAGTGGGCACCCAGTCAAAATGACCCCAAGAGCACAATGAAGACTCATCAATGAGGTAAAGAAACAACCCTGAGTGACAGCCAAAGATTTGAAGGCATCATTGGACCTGGCTAACATCTGTGTTCATGAGTCTACAGTACGTAAAACATTGAACAAGTAGGGTGTCTATGGCAGGACACCACAAAGGAAGCCGCTGCTTACTACGAAGAACATTGCTGCACACCTGAAGTTTGCGAAAGAGCACATTGACACTACACAGCGGTATTGGCAAAATGTTTTGTGGACTGATGAAACAAAGACTGAACTATTTGGAAAAAACATGCAGCACTACATCTGGCGTAAAAGGGGCACTGCATATCATCATGAAAACATCATCCCAACTGTAAAGTATGGTGGAGGAAACATCATGATTTGGGCCTGCTTTGCTGCATCAGGGCCTGGCCAGCTTGCAGTCATTGAGGGGAAGATGAATTCCCAAGTGTATCAAAAAATTCTTCAGGATAATGTGAGAATGTCTGTACGTCAGCTGAAACTCTGTAGAAGTTGGGTGATGCAACAGGACAATGACCCAAACACCGGAGCAAGTCCACAACAGAGTGGCTTCAGAAAAACAAAATCCACCTTTTGGAGTGGCCAAGTCAGAGCCAGACCTCAACCCAATAGAGATGCTATGGAATGACTTGAAGAGAGCCATACACATGAGATGTCCAAAGAATATGACAGGGCTAAAGCAGTTCTGCCAGGAAGAATGGGCTAAAATCCCTCCTGAATGATGTGCAGGTCTGATCCACAGCTACAGGAAGTGCCTGGTTAAGGTTATTGCTGCCAAGGGGGGTCAACCAGTTATTGATTCCAAGGGTTCACTTACTTTTTCCACTAGCATTTTGAATGTTGAATGACTGTGTTCAATAAAGACATAAAGGATCAGAATTGTTTTTGTGTTATTATTTTAGGCACATTATATTTGTCAATACTCTTGACTTAGATGACGGTCAGATCACATTTTATGACAAATTAATGCAGAACACCATGAAATTCCAAAAGGTTCACATACTTTTTCTTGCAACTGTATATGAAAATTAAAAATGCATACAACTAGTTTGTAGCAGATCAAGATGTTCTATATAAAGGTAGATAAATCAGAACATAAAAACTAAGGTTAGATTTCAGCCAAAAGATCAGCAGCGGTTTACATGGGACAACAGCCCATCACACAGTGCTGCTGCCTTCTCACAGTAAGCATCATAGTCCTCCCTATCGCTATCTACAATTTTAGCATGATTAGGAAAAAAAAATTTTTTAAAACCCACACTACTTGAGAGCTGACTGAAAATAAAAGGTTTCTCCCACTGCCTTGTACTGCCAATGTATATTGTATGAAATACTTACATGCTGTAAGAGGTACAACTCCTAACCATGCAAAGGCCACAAGAGTGTAGTGAAACCAGTATCGTATTGCTGTGCCAATACTTGTAACCAACCCAGCAAATATGTCTTGGATTGGTAGCCGAGAAGGCATATCTGGAGAATAAACTTTAAAAAAAGGAAGAAACCATGTAACTTATATTCCTTTAACAGAACTGACATAACAGAGTTACTCTTAACAATATACGTGACAAAAACAAAGAGTGGCTAAAATTAGTGTGGGGGGGGGAAACATTGGAAGCTTCTTTATACTGAATTAAGCCATTAAGCGATTCACCGAATTAAGTATTTTTATTATTATTTTATATAGGAAAAGAAAAAATTACACACAAAGAAAGGGGGAAAAGGGGAGCAAAAGAGGAAAAATAAAGCACAAAGTGGCTAAACAGACTTTAAAAGCATTATAGAATTAGGTTAACATTTCCAATATTTCATTAGCTTTAAATAACTGAATATACTCTATCATTTAAAAATACAAATAATTGTTAAAATTCAAGTAATATATGAATATCAAAAGCAACAGTCAGCATAGTATAAATCATGTGAGATTAAGAATTACAGTAGTTTCTATTCAAACAATTAAAGATTTTATGTTAAGAGAAATCCACATTTTGGATGTAACTCTAACTAACCCTGTATATAGAGTTATAACCCAAAAATGGTATCCAAATTGATTTAAATTCTGCGGCACATTTACTTTTGAAATACAAAGTTATTTTGTACGTGAAGGAGCACTCCTAGAACTTAATTAGCCATTCTTCAGCAGAAGGAACTGTGCATTTTTTCCAATAGGAAATATAGAGTATCCTTGTAGCACTTCCCATACACAAAGTCAATATACTTTGTAGGAATGTAGTTTACTAATATTAAATAAACTATTATTTTATTTAAAGGAAAGGAAATTCAGTTTTTAAAATTTGTTTCATTCTATTATTATAAAGCATGTTCCAAAATTGTTTACAACATTGCCATGAAATATGGAAATGATCCAACCTGCTCATTTCCAACAATATTTAATGAACTGTCTATTTTAGCAATTAATACTGGAATAATATACCAGTGATAAAACAACTTATTCTAGTTTTCTCTAAGTATAATACCCAGTGTAAATTTAATGTTTTTCTTCCACTGAAATTCCCATTGTTGCATATCAATTATTGTATCTAAATTCTTCATCTACTTAATCATACAGTCTTTACGTAGTTTAGTTTGAGTCACATTTCACAACAATTTATAAATAAGGCCAGCAAATGCTCTGAATTTTGTGTTATAAGGTTTCAAATTCAATCAAGTCCCTTGTTTTTGTAGTTCTTTTAAAACTATGGTGCTTATCTGAAGATAGTGAAAACTGTCAGGTGATTTTGACCACTGCAAGGAGAAAGTCTCAAAACATTTTATCTTTGTCTTATTAATAGTCAAATCTTGCATTCTGTACAATAGTGGCTTTTAAACTGGGGGTAATTACCCCCAATTTAAAAAGGAAGGGGGTAATTTGGGCATATCCTAGGAGTAATGGAACAATTTGTAAACTGCTTGTTTGTGCGCTGAAGATCTGGTTTGGGACTGCTGCTGCTGAGACACTTGTGTAAAACTTTTTTTGTGGTGGTAATGACATTATTCAAGATCAGGAAAAGGGGTAATTGGGTCAAGCAGTTTAAGAACCACTGCCCTATGATTAATCTAGCTAGTCTGAAGGCTGAGGCTGGTGAACTGCTTCTACTCAGGAGTTCTGGGCTACAGTGGGCTTTGCCAACTGGATGTCTACACTAATTTCAGCATCACCACAATGATCCCAGAGAGCCAAGGGCCACCAGTTTTTTCTATTGTGTGAATTTCTTTATGCTTTCCTCTTCATGAAAATAAATATTCATAATGAAGCAAGAGATGATATGTCTGGGCTTATTCTTTTCCTGTATTTATCCCAAATTTGTAAGACTCTGCTTATTATTGCATTATCTTTTATAAACAGTTTATTTCTGTCTGTATCCATCCAAAATTCAAAGATATTTGTGCAGTCCATCTGGGAGTCTTGCTCCCTTAATGGAGGTCACCCAACCATGGGGTAATATAGTTAAACAGCTAGTTTGATAATACACAAAATTCAGTGTTGTTGATAATGAGTGATAACAGTTCTCCAAGGTTTCAGACAGGAATTTTTCACAGCCCTATATAGAGATGCAGGATTAAACATGGATCTACAGCATTAAACAAACATGTTATCACACACTATGGCCCTTCTCAACCATTGGCTCAAATTAAGGATGGATGGTTTTCTGATCAGACAAATCAGCTTTGCTTGCTTTAAAACCAATAGACTCGCTTTAACCAATTTGTAGGTTAGAGTAAAAAAATCAGCCATTAACATTATAAAAATTTAAACTGAGAGAGAACTTTTGTATGAATTGCACAAGGGTTCTGATCCTGTATATAGAAGGTTTCTTCAGTTTTCTTATACTGCAATAAACCTGCCTGCTGCCAAGGGGGAAATGTCACAGACAACAGAACACAGCAAGATTTTCCCAGAAAGTACAATTTGTATTTAGGGCTGAGCAACATTTCTAATTCTTTTATTATCCTCCCCTTTCTGACCTATGCTTCTTTCCATTGTTTGTTAATGTATATCATTGTTACCAGATTATCCGTTCTTTCAAAGGAAGCAAGAACTTTAATTATATTAATATCAAATTTAAGTATTTCATGTTCAGTTTTTAAAATGCACTAGTTTCAAATTTCTATTTTTGTAGAATTCTGGCTTTTGGTAGCTTCACAAAGAAGCTAAAAATGACCTCTCTACAAAACTGATAAATCTGCTTGAAACTTGGAGGAAGAAAAGGAGTATATCGTTATAAATTTGAAAAATAAAAATATATTTAAGAAACACAGACATGGAAAAGTTGCAATAAATATAGTTAATATTCTTTTGAAAAGATAATTTTTACCTATGTCAAACAAACAAACAAACAAACAAACAAACAAAGGTCTGTGGCCTAATTGCATGTAAACCAGACAGTATCTGTTTTGTTTAACTGTGATTTATTTGAGCATCTAAACTTAGCAACAAACCATGCCAAAACACATAGTTGCCACAACAGAGCAAAATAAAATACCCATTTCCCAAGAGCAATTATCATATTTACCTAATAGGAAGATTATTTTTCTACACAATTATCTACGTTCACTGCTAAGAAGAGAACAGAAAACAAAGGAATAGGTAAAAGTGCAAACTACTGAAATAAACATTGCTATCAAAAGGCATGCCCTTGATAACTAGTCTAAAGATTAGTCTAAACTTTAATTTGGGGTTGTCTTAAATTCTGGCCCATCTTCCTTAGGGGTAAATGCAGTAGTAATGCTCTGAAAATTACACAAATGCTAAACACACAATACATAAAAATCTGTCTCTAACCTCAAAGCCATCATAAACAGCCCCTTATGATCTTCACAGACAAAACATTTGTACCAAAAAACCCCTCACAAACTTAGAGAGGCTATCCTCACAAAAAGAAGCCCATGAAATAGACAGCACACATACACCATTGAAGAAACCAAAACATATACACACCTACACAAGAAAAAAAAAATCACAAACACAAATGCAAAGTACATATAAAAGGAAGAGAGGTTCCCACAGGCAAATCAATCCTTTACAACTGCTCAGATGCTTAGGATATCATCTGGAGACTGGCAAAACAGGAAGCAAATGTACCATGAATTGGCTAAAGAATCCATGAATACTTTGGATCTGGTCTGTTCAAATGATCTTGAGTCAAATAAATTGTGGCTTAACATTCTGTTCACTGGAGCCTATATATGTATGAATGAAATAAAGAAAAAGGAAATTATGTTTTCTTCCTGCCCTTTCTTTGCTTTTCTTTTCTTTTCCTTGCAACATTCTTCCAATGCAGAAATATGGTAGAGTTTCTTCAAGATTTCCCATCACAATGAACTAGAAGTTTGCAAATGCAGTAATTACAACTTAAATTTTTATAATGTTTAATGGCTGAATTATTATTCTAACCTATAAATTGGTTAAAGCCAGTATCTACCTTGTTTATGAAAGTGTTACATTGTTCAGCAAATTTTATCTTTGTGACATATCCCATAGTACATGTTAGGAGACTAGATTCCTATATTCATTAGTAGAAATATTGTTTCAAAACAGAAATATTTGGCATGTACATGCTGTCTCTCTGAGCTAAGCCAAGGCAGTAACATTTTTTTAAGGGACTGCACTGATTTGGTTGAAATGAGCCCAAACTGCATTACAAAACTTCTGTAATTTCATTTCTTGGAAGCAATCATTTGAGTCTTTCGATCTGGCTAAATAATCCCTGAAAAGAAATATAAACATAACTATTTCACGTACACATTCATGTCATATACTTACTTGGTGTGAAAGCAAATCTGTGTTTACATAATTCACAATATTCTTTTCTGCTGTGTTTGAGCCACTGGACTAAGCTGCAATTAAAATATATGGCAATATTGGATTTACAACTTAAAAAAAACCCACAATATTCAAGAGTTCAGAAAGTATCAATAAGAATATTTTAAAAAGAAAATAATAAAATATTATATAAAGTATTGATTTTCTTCAAATACTTTTGTTAATAATGAGAGTTTTTGAATTGCATAAGCAAAGCCACAGGGCAGTGCTGATGAAACCAAAGTATTAAAAGTATTCATATATACACACATACACACACACACAAACATATACACAAACATACATATATACATGATTAAGATATTTTGGTAACTTGAGGTACAGTGGTGTTTAAAAGTTTGCGAACACATTTGAATGTTCAATATTTCTGAATAAATATGACCTAAAAATGTGATTTATTCTCCACACAAGTCCTGAAACTAGATAAAGAGAACCCAATTAAACAAGTCCAAAACATTATACTTGTTCATTTATTTACTGAGGAAAATGATCCAATGCTACATATTTGTGTGTGGCAAAAGTATGTGAACTTCCAGGATTATCAGTTCATTTGAGCAGGAAATTAGAGGCAGGTGTTTCAATCAATGGGACAATAATCAGGTGTGAGTATGGAAGATCCTGCCTTATTTAAAGAACAGAATTCTGGGTATTCACTATCAAAGTCTGATCTTCACTAAACAGGTATGTGGAAGTGTGGCATGGCTCAAAGAAAGGAGATTTCTGACCTCCAAAAAACAGTTGTTGATGCTCACCAGGCTAGAAAAGGTTACAAAATTATTTCCAATGAGTTTGGACTCCACCACTCCACTGTCAGGCAGATTATGTACAAACAGAGGTAATTCAACATCACTGTTACCCTCCCTAAGCATGGTCAACCAATCAAGATCACACCAAGAGCACAGCATGTAATACTCTGGGAGGTCTCAAAGAACCCCAGGGTAACGTCTAAGGAACTAAAGGCCTCTCTTGCCTTGGTGAATGTCAGTGTTCATGAGAGAACCTTGAACGACAATCATGTGTGTGGCAGGGTTGCAAGGAGAAAACCACTACTCTCCAAAGAACACTGCTATCCATCTACACTTTGCAAAAGACCACGTGAATAAGCCAAAAGGCTACTGAAAGAATGTTCTGTGGACGAATGAGACCAAAAAAGAACTTTTGGGCATGAATGAAAAGCATTATATTTGGCGAAAGACAAACAATGTATTCCAGCATAAGAACCATATCCCATCTGTGAAACATGGTGGTGACAGTATCATGGTTTGGGCCTGCTTTACTGCCTCTTGACCAGGACAGCTTGCCATTATTGATGGAACTATTAATTCTGAATTGTACCAGCAAATTCTACAGGCAAATGTCAGGGTATCTGTCCCTGAACTGAAGTTCAAGAGAAAGTGGGTCAAGCAGCAAGACAACCACTTGTACAACCAAGTATGGCTAAAGCAGAAAAAAGCTTAATGTTTTGGAATGGCCAAGGCAAGGTCCTGACTTTAATCCTATGGAAATGTTGTAGAAGGACCTGAAGTGGGCAGTTCATGCAAGGAAGTCCACCAAGATCCCTGAGTTGAAGCTGTTCTGTAAGGAGGAATGGAATAAAATTCCTCCAGGACTGATCAACAGTTATTGAAAACATTTAGTTGTAGTTATTGCTGCCCAAGGGTGGCACAATAATTACTGAAAGCAAAGGTTCACATACTTTTGCCACACACAAATCAGTAACTTTGGATCATTTTCCTCAATAAATCAATGAACAAGTCTAATGTTTTTGACTCATTTGTTTAATTGGGTTTTTTTTATCCAGTTTTATGACTTGCAGGGAGATCAGTTCATGTTTTGGGTCTTATGTATTCAGAAATATTAAAAATTCAAAAGGATTCCCAAACTTTTAAGCACCACTGTACATGAAGTTAAATGAATAAAATAAATAAACTAGGGCATAAAATATACATATAAACTTTTAAAATGAATACACATGCAAAATCCAGGATCAAAATGCAGACTGTTATGGATTATTATTATTGTTGTTTTGAAAAATGAATCCCTCTGTAGTAACAACCTACTCCTTTACATCCCACTAAAAACCTACATCTATAGTTCTGAAGTTCTGTTTGGGAGATGTTATGTAAAATGTAATTGCTTAATGCTACACCAGAGAAATCACCAAGCGTACTCTTCGATCCTGGCCAAGGTAACTTATGGCAAATGTAACAAAATGAGAAACCAGAATGTAAAAAAAATGCACATAATGAAAACTTTTATTAGAAAATGTATCATGCCCATTAAACACTAATATTTATATAGCCCAAAGATTTACAAAATTCTTGCATAATTTCAATAAGTATAGCAGGATTTAAATTGTATAAACAGTTTGAATTCTGGTGTCATATCCAGAATTGCATACTTAAGCATACTCACATGTGAAAATTTACTAAAATATCTAGCCCTTTAGTTTCTAGGGGGAGGGTTTGATAGCTTTAGTGGGAATGAAGGAAGGTGGGACTTTGCAGGTATGAGAAAAGCCATTGCATCTGAAAGAAGGAACTCCAAAATCAACCTTGGAAGTATTCAAAGCATGAAACCATACAAAGAATGAAGTGACATACATATTCATAAAGACATCAAGTGATTTCTTAAAACTCACTAAGTGACAGGATTATTTGTATCAACATTAGTGGATACCTGGTGAACATAAATGTTAAACAAGTATATGCTACTTATACAATGTAGCATATATAGGTGCAAGAATGAAAGACAGTGAAGAATTCTATGGCACGCTGCAAGAGATGCTAAACACAACACCAAAAGGATGTATGGGTGGTTAGTGATTTACAATCAATAATTGCTGATTGGAAAAGTTGGAGAAATGGAGTGCCCTACAATTACTGGAAGATTTTTATTAGGTAGATGCAATAATGCAGGAGAAAGAATTTTGTAAAGAAAATACTTTGTTTAATGTCAACATGTGCTTGAAGCAATAACAACATAGACTCTACAACTGAACTTTCCTAGAGAGACAATACGGGAATCAAATCAACTACATAATAGGAAACATAAGATGGAGAACTGCAATCCCACTTCCAGAGACAGATTATGGAAAATACCATAAATTATGGTGTCAAATATATAGGTTAAACTTAGAAAATTAAAATGAACCAGCAAGACTTTACCTGAAGAACATATAGTCAAAATATACATCAGAATAAGAACAGATTCAGTATACTTAACTACGTGAAAGAAAACCCGAGGACCAATGGGGAAAAATAGAGATTATGAAAATTGAAGCCAAAAAAAAAAAAGGAAAAGGAAAAGATCTAAGTGACTTCCAATATAAGCTATTATATTAGCCAAAGATGGGGATAAACGCCTTGGATAACAAAAAGGATGTACTGAATGTAGACTTTCAACATCAACCAAGAAAGTACAAGGAAAGCTATCTCAGTCTAGAATGTCAACAAATACAGGAAAATGACAAGACAAAAAAGAGAAATTGTAGTCAAGATAGGAATACTCAAGAATAATTATGAAAGAGAGAGAATAGAGGTAAAGTAGGTAAAGGAAGTTGGAAAGACTAAACTAAAAATCTTGACAAATTATCTTAAAGAGTGATGGAAGCATTTTCAGGGGGAGAGTATATTCAATAAGCAACTCTAGAAGAAACCGAGGCATTACAGACTAGCTACAGATAGTCCCCGGGTTAAGAACACCTGGGGTACAGACAACCCATAGTTAAGAATGGAGCCTACTGTAGCAAAATTCAAGCTAAATACACAATGATTTGAGTTCATTACACAATACTACTTATACAGTATTATACAATAATATTGTTCCAGCTTACATAAAAATTTGACTTAAGGACAGACCTTGGGAATGGAACTCATTCTTAAACTGGGGACTACCTGTATTGAAGAAAGAACCAGGTGCAAATGTAACATCCTCTGAAACTGTAGTTAAAATGCTAACAATCCAATGAAAACAAGTATGGAATGTGTGGCCTTGAGATTGGAAAAGATTGTACAGTTAAACCTCATTTAACTGACCATTTGGGGAAAAGGAATGTCCTTACTCCCAAATTTCCATTACGTATGAAAGTATGTCATTGTTGCCTAATGATATTATTAAGCAAATGACAGAAATGGTATTGCCTGAATTTCACAACACTTGTAGGGATCATTTGTATATCATAATATTAAGGTAAAATTAATGTAAATTTGACTGCTTCATCCAGACTATTCTGGATACACAAACTTCTCTGTTATTTTAGTATGATATCCAGATGGAAACTTGATTCACTGCATCTATCTACTAAGTGGAGCTTCATTAAATCAAGATTATAACTGAATATAGCTATGCTGAAAACAGGCAAATGCAAAAGAATGTGAATCACTGGGCTAATTTCTTGCACAAGCAAGATTTAGCTTAAGAACTTCTAAATAAAAACAAAATCATACATACATATAGAAAAGCATGGCAAGTTTCAGAAAAGGCAGAGAGCCATGAGATCAAATAGGCAATATAATAATGAAGACGGCAAGAGATTACAAGAAAGACCTTAGATGATGTAGTTCATGCCAGAATGTGGAATATATTTAGGATAATAGAACATCTGAAGAATCATTACAATGAACAAGAAAATACTGTAAGAACGGAATCTGAAATGATAGTAGTTCAGAAAATGAGAAGTAGTTAGAGACAAGGAGACATATTGTCTCTTTATCTGTTTAACTTATAAGGCAAACAAAAGAACTGCAGAATTGTTAAGCGATGACACCTAGAATCAAAATAGGAGGCTGAAGCACTATAAGTTGAGATACATAGACAACACAATTTTATTAGCTGAAGGTAAAGAAGATTTAGAAAAGCTCAATATAAAATTAACAATGGAAAGTGAAAATCTGGGTTAATGTTAAATATTAAGACAAAGATAATGTCAACCAACATGCTTAGTGAACTTACAGTTGAAGGTGAAGAAGTGATGATGGTACATAATTTGTTTTCTTGAGTTCAAGAAAAGATAAAGATGGACACTAGGCTGGAGAAGTAAAGAGAAGATTAATCCTAGGGTGGAAGGCAATGACAAACTTAGACAAGATCTGACAATAGAGCAACATAGTTGAAGCAGTGATATTTCCAGTGGGAATCTATTGCTATGAAATCTGGATACTGAGAGAGAGTGAAAGAAAGATCCTTTCAAATTATAGATCTGGAGATGGTTACTAAGAGTACCATCAACTGCAAGAAACACCAGTCAATCAGTCCTAGACAAAATAAAGGCTAATAGCCTCCTTAAGGAAAATATCAGCAAGGAGAAACTCACATATTTCAGGCACATGATGCAAGTGATGATGATTTAGAAAAAGCTATTGTTCTTGGCAAGGTTGAAGGAAGTAAAAGAAGGAGATAATAATGGATAAAGTGCATGGACATTATCAGAGTTTATGTGACTGTCTTTGGAGGATTTACAAATTATTAGTAGAGATAAGTTAAGGCAGCAAATATTTGTACAAGGTCAACAGGAATCAAGTTAGTGCCACTTGATTAATTCACTCAGTACTAGTACCTAGTATACAAGGATCATTTTGAAGATAACACACTGTATTGTTTCTGTGCACAAATGGTAGAATGCTATGGATAGATATTACTTCAAAGGAAAAAGAAACTTACCATTCTTGATGAATGAATTTAATACTGCCAGTACATACACATGGATGATAGAGAGGCTTTTCAGGAGTTCCTTCAGATCGACATACTCTACATATGTCTGTTGACAACAAAGACAGTTGATACTGAATAAAGTAAATACCATTTTATTTTTTAAGGTATTTAAAGAGTGAAAATAGAGAAAAGGAAAAAAGAAACAGCATGAAGGAAAAAGAGAGAGAGAAAGAAAGAAAACATTAAGAATTTACAAAATAAAAAAAGTACATAAGAATTTACAAGAAGTTAAATGAAAAAGGTAAAACATTCCGTTACTATTCTTACAAGTAACATTATATTGAAACAGATATAAAGATAATCATGTATCAATTTGGCACTTTAAGAACTAATACTAGAATCAAATCTGAGATTGATAAAAAAAACCCAAAATAAGAATAATCAGTCAAAATAATTAATTTCTAACTGGAACAGTTCATCCTTAACTTTATCACCAATCAGACAGAATCTGTATTTTAAAAATTTATATTAAAAGAAACCTAAACTTTTCAATTATTTTTTTTTAAAGATTCAGGTTTGTAATCACTTGCTAAACAATCAGTGAAAGAACTCAAGCAAGATTAATAATGTTGTTGGGGAAATCAGAAGAGTGTGTGCTATTTACACAGCCTTAAACTCCTGGAAGACAGGTTGGATATATGTCCAACAAATTAAAAAATAATAAAAAGTAATTAGATTTTATCCTTGGAATTACTTTTATTTTAAAGTCCCCCAAAAAGATAATCAAAGGTCTTATTTAAAAGATATAGTTGAGAAGGTAATCCTGTAGATGAGAAAACTATGGTTCTTCAGATGCTGAGTTTTAACTTCCAGCAACCCATTTACTCAGTCTGAAATTTCATGATAAAAGGAAGGCAATATATGATCTACTTTGCAAATAAAATCAAGGTCAAGCTATAGTTTTGTTCATAAAAAGAGAAATGAAAAAACTGCAATTCAATGAAATGCTTCAATCACAATGCAGCTTTCAAAAAACATTCCAAAATGTCTTATATGTCATGATTATTTTAAATATTTCAGATTTTAACTTAACTGTGGTTTACCTGTTACTGTACCCCTGAACCATCTTTGAATAGAAAGGCAGATGTTAATGTTAATGTCCAGCTTGATTTCAGCAGAAGGAAGAGCTCCATTTGGGGCTTTAGCTAGTTATCAATTACCAGTAGATTCCAATTTTATTTTAGAAACAGTTTTAAATATCCAGTAGATTTCAAAGATTAATCTGTTTATAATTAAAATTCTAAGCCCAGGAATCTCTTAGACTGAACTGATAGATAACAGTACAATTTGAACGAGTTTTACTTCCTCAATGGATTACATAAATCTGCTGCTAGAATAAAATTGTTGTCTGTTTTATACACAGTATTCTGTCTGATAATAAATACTTAATTTTTCATTGTGTCATATCAAATTCAGATGCAACAAATGTTAGCAATACCACCAAAAAAAAAAGGGATAATTTAATAAGTGCAAACTTCTATATAAAAATGTAATTATTTTAAAACAAACCCAAAGGCTACTACAAATACAAAGAAATCTCTTTACCATCAAGAAATATAAAAACAAGTAGTCAATTTTTTAAGAAATAAAAAAAAATACATAGATGCTTTCATATAAAAAGAAAATGTGGTTACAAAGTGTGCTACAAACTGAATGTTGTTACAGTGCGCAGACAGTACTGTTTTCTTACCCAGCATTTCATTATGATAACATATGTGAATTCTACAACCAACAGTATGCCAAACAAAGCTTCTCACTGTGCTTTGTAAAAAGAAAAATTAAGAGATAGAAAAGCATTATTTCTATCACAAGGTTAAAGGAAAATCTAATTCCAGGACAAGAGAGGTTGAAAGATGTTTACAAAGTTAAACCTATAGAACTATGGCTTTAGCAGACATCTGAAAATCACTTTAGTTATTTATCCCACTAACTGAAAACTGAAAGGATAAAAACTATAAAAAGAAAAAAAAAGATGTTTGCATCTTCATATCTTAAATATTTCTAAAATTAAATGTGAAAATGATCCATAATTATCATATTCTTTGCCCAAAACTTTGTTATCTATGGCAAAGAATATATCCCTCCCCACCCCCCATTCCTTTTACAGAAGTGAATGGGAGGTTTACTTTTTTCATGAATGACAGCAGAATAGGGCATTTGAGAACAATATGGCAATCTTCTCTAAGGCAAACAGAATGGCCCGAGAATCAGGTGGAATGCACAGGCAGCTCTTTCCCAAACTGACCTGCACCGAATACCTTACTCACTGCAGGTTGAGCCATGAAAAATATTATTTTAAGTCCTTCAAGTTACTGTGTACATGTATGATACAGCTAGACTTAATGCAGAGTTCATGTGTCCGTATGTGTGTATGTATATATATGGACAAAATAAAATTGGGGAAAGATAAAAAAAAATAACAGGTTTCTTGCCACTTTCATCAAAATATCAGTAATGCTAACAGCAAAATACTTGCTAGAATTAAGTGAAAGTTTAGCTCTCCAAAAGAGCTTGTCCATAAAAATCTATCATATAGGTTGGAAGCTTATATAAGCATGTTCCTTATACATTTTTAGAATACACAGAAAAACAACCTGAACTATTTTTATTAGAATAATCCAATTTAAATCAATAAAGTTTAAATTACTGGTGAGATATTAATTCTAAATCACTGATTTAAATAAATTATATATTTCATGTATTTATAAAATCATGACATGCAGTATTTCATATAACTTTTAAAGCATAATTTTAAGTGCCCTGTAAATAGGTCTGTTTTCAATAGTTTTCTAAAAGCTACTAAGGTTGAATTATGAACTGCCTGAATTATGCACATTTAAGTTTCAAAAATTATATCAAATACCTGCTATCATGATTTTATAAATGCATGAAATATACATAAACCAAGACCACATGCTCCGTATATTATTTTTATATAGATTAAGATAAATAAAAAATTTAGGACTGGAAATTGCCATGTCATACTGCTTCATAGTAAAGTTTATAAAAAAATACATGAAACTAAACAGTGAAAATATTAGTCTCTCTTTTCTCTATTGTTGCTATTTTCTGCTTTTTGCACAGCTCCTTGGCTGTGCCAAACCTGACTCAGAAATACAAAGTAGTTAACAATAAAAAATGTTTGCTCACTCTAGTCTTGTTTCTTTGCTTGGGACCCAACGCATCCATAAATTCTGGCAAATCATTACTAAGCAATGTAACTTGGAGTACAAGAGGATATTACAGCACAAGAGCAGGACCGCCTTCACACAAAACTCTGGAAGATCTATTCCACTCAAATTTTGTCCAATCTATACCAGCCCCTCTCAAGTTTATCTATGCAGGAAGAGGAGAGATGCAAGGAACTCTCATGCCTCCTTCTACATAAAAGAATGCAATTAATTCAGAGCAAAGCAGAAAGGCATTATTCCCTACCTCAACCTATACAGGAAGAAAAGATTCACTGGGAAACTGCAAAACTTGGATAAGAGAAATTATTCAAACAGAAACACACACACACACAAAGTTTAAAAAATCATCTTCTAAAAGCACTTGTGATGGCTGGCTGGTAATAAACCATAATTCCAATATAACATACGTAACAAAATATGTACTATAATAGACAAAAAATAGTAATTCTTCTCACAGCACATGAAGCATAGAATTCCCACCACAAACTGAAGTGACAGCCAGCAACTCATCCTTAAAAAGAATTATATAAATTCAGAGAGAACGCTATCAATAGTTACTAGACATGATAGCTTAAATATCAGTATGCTACCTCTGAAGAGTAACAGTGAAACAAGAACTTTACCCTGTGGGTATTTTGCACAGATGTTGGGTCAGTACGTCAAAATAACTAGGCCTCTTATTTGATTCAGAAGACTTATTTTTCTTAAAGCCTAACCTAAAGAACAGCAAACAATATACTTTATGGGGAGTCCTTGGTGCTCTCTGAGCTTGGTTGTTTTCTTGCAGACATTTCATTACCAGACTAGATAACATCATCAGTGCTAGTGAGTGTGGGGTTTGCTCCCTGTTTATTATGTACAGTGGCTTGCCCTGCCAGTGTTGGTGGGGGTGTAGTTTTCTCCTTGGTAGTTCCTTGATTAGGGTATTGTTTTCTGCCTGTTTGTCTGGTGTTAATCTCTGCTTATCTTAGTGTTGGCTGGTGAAGAGGACGTGTTCTGGTCTTTTTGTTTCCTTCTTAGCCTTTTTATTGTCTCTTTTGAATGGTGTGTAAATGTGGTTTATTTTTGTGTGTCTACTGATGGCTGATATGACTGAATGCCAAGCTTCCAGGAATTCCCTAGCATTTTTGGATTTGGCTTGGTCTAGGATGCTCAGTTTTCCAGTTGAAACTGTGGTTGATTCTGTCAATGTGTTGTGAGATTAATTTTTCATCATGTCTTCTAACTGCTAGTTGGTGTTCATAGATGCGCTCTGCTAGTCTTTTGCCTGTCTGTCCTACATAGTGGCTGTTACAGTTCGTATACTGTATGTTGTAGATGACTCCTGTTTTTTCTTCTTGGGCTACTGGGTCTTTTGGTTTGCTTAAGATGTTTTGGAGGGCCCTAATTGGTTTGTGCCTATGGTGATGCTGAACAGTTGTAGCAGTCTGTTGGTTATTTCTGAGATATTTTTGATCTATGGTAGTATCATCCTTTTCATACTTTGTGCTCATTGTGCTGTAGTGGGTTGAGTGGTCAAGCACTTTTTGATAAAGTTGCATGGATATCCATTTTGTTGGAAGATGTTGTATAGGCAGTCTGTTTCCTTGTTCTGATGTTCCGAGTTGCTGCAGTGCATTTGTGCTTGTCTGAATAATGTTCTTACACAGCTCCTTTTGTGGGAGGTTGGGTTGTTACTTTGGTAATGGAGCACTTGGTTTGTGTGGGTTGTTTTTTGATAGACCTGGATTTCTAATTTGCCATTGTTTCCTTTGCTGATGAGGATATTCAGGAAGGATAATGTGTTGTTTTCTTCTTCCCTTGTGAATTTTATGCCATGCCATAAACTCTCAAAGCCATAAACACAATCACCACCAAAAGTCATTACCAAAGTGCCATTTTTTTTTAATGTAACAGAAGGGAAAAATTATTAAATGTAAGACTGGACAGTAGAAGTGTTAACTATATTTAATATTAATACAAATTTAAATGAAATAAATTTAAATTTACTATTTGACTTGGTCTAGTACTATCTCTGGCACCTCAGTTAAATGTTAATGTGGTTCTCAGCTCAGAAACACCTGCACTAAACTATTTAATAAAATAGGGTAAAAACAATATACTGTTTCAGTGCTTTATGCAGTACTCTGTGCAGTACAACAGCAGCAGCAACAATAAAAACACTCTAAATTAATTTGCCCTTACTAATGCATGTGTTCTGCAGGGTCTTTATCTGCCAGAAATTTTTTTACACAAAATGGCCAAATGAGAGGTGTTAAAGCTGCATATGCATATCACTATATAATTTCAATGAAGCACTAGTTCTTAAACTGTTTGACCAATTATCCCTTTTCCCAGTCTCGAATGATGTCATTACCCTCACAAAAAACCCAGACTCTGTTGTTTTAAACAAGTATCTTGCTAGCAGGAGTCCCAAACTGGATCTTCAACTCACAAACCAACAATTACAATTGCTCCATTACCCCAGGATTTGCCCAAGTCATCCACTTGGGGTAATTATACCCAGTTTAAGAACTACTTCATAGAGTAACATGAGGGCCAGTGATTCAATATTCCCAGACTGGCAAGGGCAAGTTCTTTCTGCACAGGGAATTCTCTGAAACTTGCTCTCCAGTACAGCTGATGGCA
Organism: Liasis olivaceus; assembly: GCA_030867105.1. Lineage (NCBI taxonomy): Eukaryota > Metazoa > Chordata > Lepidosauria > Squamata > Pythonidae > Liasis > Liasis olivaceus. Next base: position 85,339,432 of record CM061350.1, read on the forward strand.
AGATGTCAAAATTCAACAGCATAAAGGCCTTATGAAATTTATGAACTGTAAGCTGGCTAAAGTAACAGCCTAGTTGGAAGCAACTCTTACTTTGGGTGCATGTATGTGTTTTTGTGTGTGTATATATATAATACAAATGGAGTACTTAAACAGTAGTTGTTGCTATATATGCAATAATTTCATTTAGGCTAACACACTCTACATAGATTTAGAAAGAAGGCTCACAGAATAAATAAGAGCTCATATTTAAGCAAATATACACCTAATATATTGGAAAGGAGGATATCATTTTATAAAGAAAACAGATTGAAAATTTGACTGCATAATATTCAAGCTAGACATCACAAACATTATTACTTTTACTTTTAGAAAATGACTTGACCTACAATTTGTAAATGAATGTCATTATTAAAGGCAAATATCGCTAATTTCCAAGACTGACTCAAGCTATCAAAATTTCCAGAAAGCAAATTCCCAACTATCCATCAGTTTGTGCCAAATCAGTATTACAGTTTATGCTTCTTAAAAAGATCCAGGAATTATATCTGAGTAAAAATAAAACTGATTTCAATTCCTAGAATGATAGTAAACAAGTACCCAGTTGCTGAATCATATTGATGGAAATGTCTTGCCATTTTGTAAGCTACAGTAAAACACAAGATATATCTTCTGTTAGGTAGCACTACTTTATATATACAGTAGCATAATCTTATACATATTTTCTCAAAAGCAATTCATAAATATTTAACATATCTTTTACCTCTTAATTTTTGTCCTATTTTTAAAAATATGTCCAGTATCTACTTAAAGTGTTAAAACAGTAAAATAATGTAAGGTAGATTATGTAAAACATTGTTTTAAAAATATAAAATAATGAAATGTCTGGTCATTTGAAGCAAATAAAAATGTGTTAGCTAGTAACCAATCAATCAGTTGGGAACTAGGTGAATAGCCTTGTGGCAACCACTCCATAATGGTGAATGGTGCTGACAATGAAAAGCCTGTTTCTAGGCACCCACCTAATTTCTAAAGGTGAGAATATCCAGAAAAGGACCCATCCTGCTTATTGTAATACAAAGGCAAGTTGTGACAAGGTAAGATTATCAGTGGTGTTCCATCAGGAATGCTTGATTCAAGCTTTTAGAACTTTAGTTAAAAATAGCACTTCAAACTGTATCCAGTAATAACCTAGAAACCATGAAACCCACTTCAAAACTTGTAAACTGCATTACATTAATCTAGCTCTTCCAAATCTCTCTTTGCTACATTTACCACAAAATACAATTCCCAAGCAAACCCAGACTGCATTCGTTCAATATGAAAGCTAAATCAGAGTAATATCTCAATATGAAAGCTAAGGCACAGCTATGACCTCATCCTGAGTTAGTGAAACATATTTCATATATTTAGCAATGCATTGTGTTGGCAATATTTGGTGAAAAGAAAAATTATTTTGCTGATATCATACTGTATTCCAGATCTATAAATGACCTAACACAGCAGTACAAAGAAAGTAACACCACTGGACAGCAAAGAAACTCTTATACCATATTTTAGAAACAATCCAGTGGTATCTCTCCTAGGATTTGCAATTCTCAGCCTTGCCACCTAATAAAAACCCCATGTCTAATATTAAAGACTGTTGATAATGCATAGAAACTAGCAGTTTATTCTCCCCTCCTCCTTCCTGTAAAAGTCCTCCAGCAGGATGACCAAGTTACCAAAGAATACATTGAAAGTGACATCAATATTAAGAGTAAAATTAATTTTAATATATTTTTAAAAAGTCATTAAAATGCATTAAGTCAACTAAGCAAGAAACCTTATATCTGCATAAATAAAATTTTATCTGCTAGCAGAAGGATGACATAAAAGGAACCTGACTTTCCTTAACTGAAAGTGTCAAAGCCTGGGAACAGCCACAGCAACAGCCCTTCCTCATGTTCTCACAATTTTGAATTGTGTTTCAAACTAAATTAGTATACAGTAGAATTGTTCTAACAAGGGAGATATGTATTTCCTATAATTGGCCCAATCAATTCTGATGACCATGTTTTATAAGACAGACTCAAATACAGTTTCCCAAAATCAAGACTTCTTGTATAAAGTTGAATATGTACAGTATGTGGCAGGAGGAAAGAGAATGTGGATATAAAGTGCATTTCAAACTGAACAAACCAAGTGTCTAAAGTAGGCCATGGTACTTAAATATTTAGGATACCTAATGAATTTGTACCTTTAGGATGTTCTAAAATTATCTCATAATAACTTGCCCAAAAAAAAAAGACATCACATTAGAAGGCTTTTATACAGGAGGATATTGGTTTTAAAATGATGCTGGGAGCTTAACTAGAAGCTAAGGTGTATTTTTTATAGAAGTCACTTATATTGCAAATGTTATCTATGAGGATATCTTGGAGATTAAATAATAGAAGAAATATAATAAACATACTTTTAAAGAGAAATAAACAGTAATCCAAATCAAATCTTGATTGTTTTAAATTTAAAGAAATTTAAAGAATCTGGCTTAGTGTTTCCAGGAACATGAGAAAACAACCTGATGCTCTTTGCTAATGATTTAATATGTTCCCTAATGTCTAAACATTCAAACACTCTTTAAAATTACAAGATAATATCTGTATCAATCAATCGATTTTATTTCAAGCAAGACTCAATAAATTATGTAAAAAATAAGTAAAAATGGAAAAGCATCAACATTCAGACTCGCATCAACTGTTGCCTCATTTTCATTGCAGCAACACAAAATTTAGCTACCATACAGGTGATAATTTCATATCTGAGAGGAAAATCATATAAAAATACCTGTTCTTCCAAGGTACCGACACAGCAAGAGTAAGATATTCCAAATATCCCTCTAGAACTTACAGTTCAGTAGCACATATTGTTACTGTTTTTATCTCCCTGTATCCATATAGGTAGGTGTGTTCAATTAATGAGGTTTTACAAATGTGTAGAGGGAAGCATGTTGTGCCTGACCCTGAAAAATACTTTTCTCAGCCTGGAAAAGGTAAGAATATTTAAATATTTTGCAGGTTCCTAAGTGCTCTTTAGAATCCAAGTTCTTTTGCCCTGTAACAACCCCTTAGCTTCAGTCTGATGCTCTATATCATTTAATCTTTAAGAGAATAATTGTTTGGCCTGTACATATCCCAAAGATATCTAAAAATCTGCTGATAACCCATATGATGCCATTTATTTGTTCTACTGTTAACTTCCCAGTTTGAAGAATAACTGTAGACAAATAAGCAGTAAATCTGTCACCAAAAAAATGGATCATTATCCAATAGCTAATAATTGGTCTCTGAGTCAATATTTCAATTTTAGACATCCCTATCTCCAAGCTGAGCAGCGCATTTGTTTCCTAGGGGAAGCAAATATGGACCTCAACAATTTTGTTTGCACTGGCTGTACTGAGTCTTTCCCAGCACAGACCTCCACTAGTGTACCTTATAGGGGCCAATATTTTACCCTCAAAGAGTTTTAATGCCACCCCAAAAGATAAATCTGTTATAGCCTACTCCTTCCTATGATCCAACTATGATGTCTGAGCTTTTTAAACAAAAGCTGGCATTTTTGATTTTGCCACAATACATCCTTGGTAGATCCTTCTCTGGAGACATTTCATGTCAGAGAGCAGACTTCTGGATTGCATTTCACATATTAGAGTATACATTCTAGATTTTAAAAAAGGTGCTTATCGGTAAACATATTTCTGAGTTTCTCCCATAAAATAATTATAGACAGTGAATTAAAATACATTTAAAGAATCTGGCTTGTAATTTCCAGGAACATGAGAACATTATGATGGCCTGATGCTAAAAATTTAAAGGAATTTTAAGGAATTAAAAAAATTCCTTAATGCTCAAAGGATGAGAACCGTTAAAATTACAAATTAAATTCTTTAAGATTTCTTCAACTGAAAAAGTACATTAACATCTACTATCTTAATAATATCCAGATAATTCTTCTTCTAATTATGTCGGTACAGATCACACTGTTTGATAAAAAAGTATATTCTATTTTAAGTTTTTTTTTACTGGAAGTATTTCAGAAGTAAATGGATAAAACAAATAGAAGAAAGAAAATATCATATATTCTATTCTATACCAAGATGGCTAGACAATGGAGGCACTTCTAACCAGCTGTATCCATTATTTTTTCTTCATTTCTCCAAGGTGGAACTGGGTATGTAGTACTTTGCTTTCAAATTTTGATCTCTAATGTCCAATTATGAAATCAAGTATCTTCTAATAGATATAGAATGCAAATACCTTCTATCTTTTCCCTCAACATATAAGCCATAAAAATATAAGGTGCTCCTAATATTGCATTTGTCGAAACTCACTTTAAAAATCAGTCTAGTAAAATACAAACAGTGAAGAAACTAAACTTAGAGAAGATAAAATACTGTCCCTTCAGCTTACAGCTTGATTCCTCTAGCTACTACTGCCCCTGTTTAGTCTATCAGAGGAAGAAGCTGCAAGATAAGACTACCAAAAGCAGCATTCCTGCTATTTTACTTAAATTCAGCTCCATGGCCAGAAGCATGCTCAATTATGTTAGTAAAAACCTTCCCCTTTTTTGTTGTGACTTTTAGATTGTAGACTTGTGAACAATGACTTTCTCATTTTTTATCTCTGCAGACCACTCTAGGGACACTTTTCAGCTAAAAAAATGAAATTAAAATGCTTTGGATGAATCTCAATATATTTTCTATATGTTCTTGAATGTCAGTATCATCTACTAGTTTCAGTTCAACATCAATAAGAAACAGTTTTATTTAGAATGACTGAGAAGAGCAGTGTAAAGCCAGGTGTTCACTGTGTATTATAAAATTATTAATAGTAATAACTACCTTGCTTGTTCTTCCTCTATGGAATTCAAAGCAGCTTCACTTCAGTCTGTTTCTTGCAGCTTTTAGTATCTGCATGACTTCTCAAAGATTTTTCTTAGCATGAGCTTTCTGATATAAGCTCATGGCCCAATATAAATTCAGTACTTCATTCTTTAAATATCAAGGAATTCGTGTTGCTTTTTCTAAAAATCCGGTACAATATACTCTTTGGAATCTACCCCATTATCTTTCCACCTTTCAGCAGAAAATAATAAGAGCTAGAAATCCATCCTATCAATTCTTTCAACTGTAGCTGCTTTTAATTGCAGGCTACCTTTCCAAAGAGTTACATAAGGGACACATGGAAAATGGGTACACCTGGCTTCCTTAATGCCAAGTTGAGTGTATCCCCTTAGGCACACTTCTCCCCAAGTAAACCTATTTCAAAACACTTGCATCTTGTTCTTAAATTCTAAATCCCGAATCCAGCTCACAACTCCAAATAAGCCGACACACACAAACGCACCTCCAGATCTGCCATATTTTCAAACAGGGTAACTTCCTTCCCATTCTGATCCAGCGCTCCCTTCAGGAACAGCAACACATACCACAACACACACACCCTTGTTTACTGAAACGTCTGGGCAACTGCCACATGCCTCCATTCATACACGTATAAGCACCAACTTCACACCCGAAGGCCCCCAAACTCTTCCTTGGTCTTGCACCCATTACGCCGTAGAGCAACTCGCATCTGCAGGCGCCTCAATAGGCCGTGGTGGAAGCGGACGGCCAGGCGCGGCGTGTGAACAGCACAAACTCGGTCCCAGAAGGCGAGGACCTTTCTCCGGCTCTCCGAGACACCTCCCCCGCCCTCGCCCTCGCCCTTGCCCCGGGAGCGCGAGTGGGCTCCAGGTCGTTACCTTCCTCGGCGGTCTCCATCTTGTCCGGGTGACGCAGTCCGGCCGCGCAGGCGGGTGAGGCGTGATGCGAAAGTGGGACGGCTTGGAGACAGAGAGCGCACGATAGAGAGGAGGCCGAAAGAAGCAATGCGGAGCGGGCCCAGCTGGGGCCCTTGCGGCCTTGCCGCGGGCTCCCCCTAGAGGTTTTGAGGCGTCGCTACCTTAACTGCCATCGCCTCACTGTGAAACGTCACAGAGAAAATTCAGAGCGTGAGGAGACTCCTAAGACAATGCGGTGATAACGCCATCAGGAACACAACCACACAATGACCCACATAAGGCTGCATGTAGAGGCAACGCTTATTTAATGCAATACATGCATCCACTGCGATGCCTGTCGTTTCACTGCCACTGCAACGTCCACAGACACATCCGCAGACACTGAGCAATTATATCTCACACTGCATGAACGCAGGAACTGAATTTTCCATAAAGGGGGATCTAACTATCATTTCCTTGTTTCTCTTTCCCAAGAAAACTTGAGAGACATCCCTAGCACTACTTCTGAGACCCCAAACTTTTTAGGATTGATGTGCACATTTGTAATTTTAAGAGCAGGTGGGTGCCTTGCAAACTGGCTGTTGAGGTTGGGGAGACTTGAACAGACACAAATTGGCTGTCAAGCAGGATCTAAACAAACAAGAGGCACCTGTTACACACCTAGATTTTCCCCTCCTAGCATGATGCTCCATACTGGCTTATCTGTGTTTTCCAGATACGTGGGTATACAGCCAAACAAAGCACAGAACCTGCCCTTCATTTATATTGTCTAATGTAGCTTTTGGAGCCTATTTGGGGTTCAGAGGCATTCTTGGAAAAATCTTAAAAACATAAAAACATGGAATAAATTAAGGAGCGTGGCAAGTTCTAAAAGCTGTCTGGGACCAAGCAAAGCACTGCTCTGTATCCAATAAACTCAGTTTGCAGGTCTGGGGAATTTCCACCACACCACCTAATAATGTATCTAAATAGAGACATGACTCAGTCACATTTTCCCATCCCACCCCCTTTTCCCCATCTTGTCTGATGAAGAGTTCTTGACTTTTAAGAGTTTACAAGGATTTTAGAAAAGTTCATTTGTCTAATTAAAGCATTTCTTCTAAAGCTCCAGGATACTCTGCCCCCCTTTGCGTGGCCAACTCAATTACCACTGTATTTTCTAAAAATGCATGTTATCTTTTATGTATATTTAGTATGCCTGTAGTTACCCAAGTTTCAGAGAGCCAAACAAAACTTGAGACGAGACTTCTGTAAAAATATTAACAGATGTTTATTGGCCAAGAAGCAGCTGGGTGGGCTCGATCAACACCATGGCATGAGTGTTGAAAGAAACCACACTTTGCAAAGCAAACATCAGAGATTTTTATAGAAATGTACAGGTGTAAAAAAATTCAAATCAGATAGTACATCCTCTCATGCCCATACAAGGGATTTCTAGGATGGTCTAGGGGAGGAGTAAAGGTGGGTTCTAAAAAAATGAAAATAAGTTCGACTTTCTTCTTGTTACCAAGGAAACACCCTATGTCGGTACTTTCTTATCTATTTGTTCCTCTTTGGAATTCAGGGTCTCTCTCTTGGCAACTTTTTCTACCTGATACCAAGCTAATTTATAGCTTGTTTATTCAAAAACAGTCAGGCATCTAACGGATAGCTGTTTCTGGGTAAAAGAACTAAAAGAAAATGGGGTGGGGGAAATGCTGTGCTCTTTAAAAAGCAAAAAGTAAGTTAAATTTTTAAACATAATGTGAGATAGAGTGCACTATTAAATGTATGTTATACATTATGTGAAATATATAGAGAGTATAAAATTATGTATTAAAATAATACCCTTCATGCCTAATATATAATGATTTATATTTGTGGTCAAAGGGTTTCTTCATAAATGAATGGCAACACATAGAATATTATTTTGCCAGGAGTTGCCAGTATAGCAGTCCTGTACACTACCACTCACTCAAAATTTTCATGGACCTTTAATATTTAGAGTATTATGCTATATTCAGAAAAGTGAGATTGTAATGTGTCCAGCTTAACTTCCAGTTCAGAACCCATATTTTATGGGATTAGCTGTATAGATAGTAATACACAATAAAGGCAGCTCAACCAATGACATATGCACATTCTGTGTGTGTGTGTGTGTGTGTATACCCAGTCTTTTTTTTTTATTGATTATGTGGCATCAAGTTACTGTCAGCTCTTAGCAACCACATAGATAGATTTTCTTCATGACAATCTCCTCCTAATTTGGTCCTTCAGGTCTTCCAATGACCTATAGCCTATACATACTCATTTATGTCAGGACAGCAAAATATTGTTGAACACAACATTATTGTACATTTATTGTATTTCCATATACCATACACATTCAATGGTTTACAGATTCAAGGTATACATATGCATTAATGTATGCACATTATGTATTAATGTACATAAGTACATTAATGTAATGTACTTATTACATTAAGTACAGGTCTCACTGTGTACACATACATCACACAAAGGAATCAGGCAAATGGAAGATGCAAATTTCATTTTCTGATTTCTTTGTTGTTCTTTCATCAAAATAATTTTGGGCGCATTTACTTATTTAAGGACTGGAACGTGCCCTTCAAAAACATATTCCTTGAACCACATAGATGGATAAATATGACGTTTTAGAAGACACAATAAAGAACACCTTATAATGTTTACATACAGTGTAGAAATATTTCAACTTGTAAAACATTGAACTTCAAAAAAAACAAATTTACCAACTAGATCTTTATACTGTTATTTTTCAAACATTGTTACTGAATTAAAAATTAGTTTAAAAAAAAAAAGCATTGCATCATGAGCAGATCATGATACAAATTAGGAAATCTGAAGCAGGAAGAATTTGTAATGCTCCTGGATTTTCCAGAATGATGATCCTTGGTTGTTGCTGGCCACAGGTAGACATCCAGAGTCCAGTTTAGGGAGAAAAAGGAGGAACATTTGGATTTTAAATTACTCAGAAAAAAACAGATTAGAAAGAAAGAGGGCAAAGAAAGTATCAGTTACATACATGTTTCAAAAAGTCAGACTACTGGAATTCACAGATAGCTATCCTTCCATGTTTATGATTATGATCTATATTTTAGCTTTGATTGTGTGATCTTTTGATGTCTGTGTGTGTGTGTGTGTGTGTGTGTGTGAGATGTTTTAATCTTTTATTGACTACCATATGCTCATCTTGTTCTTGATGTCAGATTCCAACAGTGATGTTTAGTTTGGGGCAGGACAGTGTACTAATTCAAATCAATATATTGCATTTGGGATATCTGTCACCAAGGCCTCTTGATCTTATTAGGTTTGCCAAATCATCATATTGCAATGATGGCAGTGGCTACATTTGGTAAAATTCTCTGGTGCAGTTCAAAGGCTTGATCTAGACTTGTCAATCAAATATTCCTTTTTGTTCCTTAATCCATGGTCCTCAAATCTTTTCTTCACTTCAGAGTCTTTTCTATTTTCTTTTTCCTCAGAATCCAAACATTATTCCTATGTTGTCTTGCAGCAAAAAAGTAATTATAATTCCACTTTAAGCCTGCAATTAAAATTGTAACCGTTGACTATATCAATTTTCCAGTGTCCCAAAGTGATCTTTTTCCTCAAAAGAAATATCACAAAATACACATTTGATTACTGTTAATACAACTTAAGAATTACATTACACAAAACTTGTCATCCTTTGTTTCACTGAAATAAAAATAGACTTACAAGTTATTAACACTTTTAGCTTTAGGGCTATAAAATTGCATGTAATAATTTATATGCCAATATCGCATAATACATAAAAGTCTGAGAAATTTACATAAGGAAAAGGCAAATCTCTGACTAGAAGCACTGTTAAATCTAAATATAAATCCTAGTAGGAGAATCTAGATAAGAAGACAAGCATTGTTGCAAAGGGCATTCTGTGTGTGTTTTTTCTTTATCTAACACATTTTGCATCCTATAAGGAACAAGATGCCAGCACACACTGGCTAACTTCTGTTGGTAAATCCAGCACTGCCATAGAGCTCATCGGGATAAACAATGACATCATTAGCCTCTTCTACTGAACTGCTTCCAGTCATGCCTCTCTGGCCATCCTGGATATATATGATGGCCATTACCACACTGGGAACATTTAGGTCCTTTCTGTGATAATCTGGGTTGCACTAAAATGTGTAACAGGCTTTTATGTTGTAACCATATCTCCTCCACCATATACTAGCATTGTGACTCTTCCACTGAATCATACAGCCAAGTGTAAGCATTTTTTTTTCAGATGTTGCCTTCATTTTAAAGAATGGAGACTTCAAGAGCCCTAGAATGCATGACTGACTGTTGTTTGTTTAGTAAATTTATAGATTGCTTCAGTCTAAATAGACTCTAAATGATGCAGAAGAGGTGAAGATGTGGTGATGTTGTCTAGTGGCAAGCTGAATTTTGGGCAGTCTCTGGGAAGGAGATGCAGATACCCACATAGGGTAACCAATTTTTAAGCTTAAATCATTTAAGGTTAAAAATTACAAATAGGGTAATCAATTTTTAAGCTTCAATCATTTTTAAAGTACCAAAAATAAAAAAAACACCCAACAAATAACTGCTTTGCTACCAGATTTTGATGGTGCAATTTAAGAAGGAATCAGCAGAACGGGTGGAGTCACAGTTGTCTGCCTTTGCTATAAGCTTTCAGCTAGCAGATCTTCACCACAGCGTTGTGTTCTTGTGTCACTCATGAAGATCATCTGATTTGTACCAGACTAAGGCCCGAAATGGAGAACTATTAATGCAGAGATTATGCAGCTCAGCATCACACCAAGAGTCCTGGCAGTAGTTGACTATCCTAACTGGGGGAAAAAAGATTTTTGCACAATCCAGCAAAGCTCTCATTCAAAAAATCCAAACATTATCTTTATTCAAGCGTATGGGAATGACTTGGTTTTTGCCTTCAAATCACAATCCTGAAATCCATATTTATATATTGTTTCATTATCATGCTAGAAGAAAGAAGCAGATTGGAATGGAGTTAATATATAACAAAGATAATACATTAAATGTTTATTTAAATCCAGCCCATGAATGTAGTGTTTTTCCTTAGAGATAAATGCTATCTCTTTTCAAAGTGCTTCATGAGGATTAATGGGAGACTACCAGAAAATCCTAGATTCTCAGGCTTGTAAATAGGGTAGTAGCTGAAAAAGAAAAATCCCAGAAGAAGATTTGGCAAGAAACCTACAGGGACATGCCTTTAAAATCACCAGCTTGGCTCAAAGGAGATGTTATTTTACAGACAAGAAACTGAAGTATATGATTCTATAGCAAAATTCTTTTTTAACCTAGCACAGTAGCATTGGGAGACAGAAAAAGACCCGTTTTAAATTACATTGATTTTTTACCAAAATAATATAACTTCAAAATGTGAGTCAAAGACTACAGTACTCAAGCCTTTTGATAGTTATATAGTCCCTCTCTTAAAGAAAAAGCTGTCCTAAAGAATGAAAAAGAAAACAAGGTCAAAAGTGCAGAAAGAAAAAGAAAGAAAAAAGAAAGAAAAAAGAAAAATGACTCCTGTCTTTCTTTTATGGCAGATATAAATATAACTTTGCTTTAAGCTCTTACTCTAAGTTTACAACTTAGACTTTCATTTTTCTGCTGTCTACCACTATTTCTAAATGTCAAATCCATATATCATGATTTCATTTATTTCTGTTTCATGCAAAGCCCAAAAGGAGCATGTCCCCAAGAATCCTATTAAACTCTTTCCGGCCCTTACTTCCTTTACTTTAAATAAACTGGCACCTGTGTGTCTCCACCCTTTCTGGGGGCCCTGATGGATCAATCTCCTTCCCTGCTTTGGAAAATCCACATAAGATCAATGCTACCTCCTATTTGTGAACAGTAGACAGATTGACTGGTAATATTATTGAAACCACTTTACAGAAATGCAACAGTTAATACAGAAAAATCCCAATATAGTTCTCATCAAGTTATTTTACACTGGAGTAAGAATAAAATTAAACTTTGTAACTGGTGACTGAGCCCATAGGGGAGAAGGATGGGGGTTCCAAACCTCCCTTCCCAGAAATCTTGAGTTTTCTCATCCTGGCACTGCCTCCTGCTTTGGGGTTGGGCTAAGCCCACAACTGCAAAGGGTGCTTCACTGTCAGCACTTCGAGGTAGTCCAGACAGGAAACCAAAACCATGAATACTAACACTACCTTTACTGTAAGGTTACAGTAACAGAATCTTGCAAGTCTGAAAGCACTTCTCCCTTCCCTTGCCTTTACTTTCCAGAGAACTAAGGAGGGCCCCTTCTGAGATGCTTTCTCCACCCCAATTCATTCTGCTGGCTGAGATGTCTCTTGTCTGACCATTGCCCTGGCTGCGGCTCTTCCTCCTTTCTCCCAAGGTTATTCTCACAGCCCATTACACTCACATGCTATTCACCACCTAATCCTAGTGTATGTGAGATATAGGGCTGTCACAACCTTTCTAACCATTAAGTGGACAAAATGCAAAAAAGCTCCCAAAAGGAATAATTTCTATAAAGCCACTTCCTGGCTATGTAGCATGGAAACATCTGGCTAAAGGATTCAGCCTTTCCTGTCCTCTTGGGAGACAGACCAAACTCACAAGAGATAAGCAAAATCTATCTTTAATTTAAAAAGAAAGGAAAATGTAAAAAAAAAATCCCTTTTTTAACATTAAGTATTAAAATTCCAACATTCACTCAGGTTTAAAACATAGACCTGTTCAGAACAGAGGACAGCAATCTAAAAGAAAATCATACCCATACAAAAAATGCATTGTTCTAAGCAGAACACAGGACAGCATGATGCTTCCTAGAATCTCAGAATACATACTGGAGGAATTTCGAATTATATTACAGATCACAATTATATCACAAGGAAATTGTAAAGAAAATTCATGTTTTCTTGTGCATGTCTGAGATATGATTCAGAGTTGACATTTTTTCTAACTTGGAGAGCGAGAGAGAAAGAGAGAGAGAGAGAGAAGGACTTGGTATCATGCAAGAATCAGGAAATCTAATGCAAATTTACTAGTTAGAAATATTAACCTATTTCTACAAAAATAGAACCCTCTTCAAGCAAGGATCCACTGCTTCTTTCTAACTGGGCCTTTTTCCAAATTTTAATCAGAAGCAAATTTATTCAGAAGCTTGGAGAAATATTTATTTAGTTCTTTTTCCAGCCTGGGTTCACAGCTTCCCTTGAGTTTTGCTCCAAGTTTTAAAAGAACCATTTTTTTTCTCTAGCAGAGGGAGAGTCTGGAGATTGTAGCCTCTCTGTTAGATGACAAAGAGAATGTCTACCTCATGTGTATTCTCTGTCTGGCCAGCAGCCTGTGCTATTGTGAGGGGCTATACTGACAACAAACCTATCAAAAATCAGTGTCTTGCCTCTATAGCTGGGGCTTCTGCTATTGATTTGCAGCGAGTTCCTTGCTCTGTGCACGGATCCAACTGCGCACTTATATGCTCCAAAACAATCTTCCTTCCCAGAAATGCCTTTGGAGCTAGTCTTTCACTGGAGGCTCATAGTCTTAATTAAATAGGTCTCTCCTCTCCCTGCAGAACATCCCAACCCAGTCTCATGTAGTTGTTTTCTCACTCTCTCACGCCTCCTTCTTGTTGCATTTATTTACTTATGAAATGAATAAGGCTGCCCAACTCCTTATTTACAGCCCCGGGCAGTGCCCTTCGATAAAAATAAAAAAGCATTCAAAATAGAACAAATGATAATAAAAAACACCCAATTAACATCCCACACTGTGAGTTATAACTTGGTCCCTTGGTCTGTCTGGATCTCTTCCAATTGGTTTCTTCTTCACCCTCTTTCCTGACTTGTCTGGTCCTGTCTGCTTCTTCACTTACCGCTGTGCCTCTGGCCTCCTTCTGGCCATGATCAGCAAGATACATTTCCCCCTCTACTGACTCTGCCATGATTTCCTCCTCCCCTGGCCATTCATAGCCAACCAAAACCTTGCTTCTCTGGACATTCTGGGTCCTCCAAGTTTAAGTGGAAAGTGGAATCAAGCATAGTGCTGTAAGGATAAAAGCCTCTGCTTCCTTCAACTTGTCTCTCCTGTTGCAGAGAACTTTTCCTAAGCTTTCTTCCTTTCTTCCTCTTCTTCCTCTTCATGGCTTATTTATTGGCCTGGCTGTATATCCGCTATGTATTCCTATTCAACTCCTGTCTCTTACCTGGTGGCCCATGCACATTTTCCCCCTTTTTTCCCATGCTCAGCTCTATTCCCTTTCATCTCCTTCATGCTTGCCACTCTGGTTAGCCCCCACTTTTCTTCCCATTGCCCCTCCAAGTGCAGCAACGGCTTGTCTCTTCCTCTGAACTCTTACCAAAGGTTTACATTGCCCCATCTCCAGGACTCTTATTTGCTTATTCCAGAACAATAGCAATCTTCTAATCTCTTGCTAAAACTTCCTTTGCACCAAACTTTAACTCTATCAGTCACTCCCAGACTCTAATAGCAAATGGTGATTGCAGTAATACGTTTGAAATGAATCAGTTATCCAGTGTTCCTATCATATTTATATCCACGTTTGCAAAACCATATTTGTGACCATAAAAGATAATAATTGTTGTATGGAGATGGATTTAGCCACATTATTACTTAGCTTTCCTTCATCTAAATAATTTATAATGTTCTTTATAAAAGCTGCATACTATGTGTTTTTAAACCATATTTAGATTTAGAAATATTGTTTCTGAAGCCTTACATTATATATTGTATATTATCTGTGCAATCAATATAAATATGCCTCTCTCAGAGTTACACAACTTAAAAAATTAGACTTTCTAAACAAAAAGGTCAACAATTATTGTGCAATAACTTTTTCCAATCAAGAAATATAATTACACATATATTTCTCAGCAATTAATCTTTGTCTTAATTCCCAGAATTTCAAAACAGTTTAGAAGTGATCTTTAATATAATCTAATTTAATATAAATTATAAATAAATATATGTCTCTGTGAATATTGCAAAGTCAGAATATCCCTCCAAGTTTAATGAAGTACTGAAAATCTTTAGAGATTTCATGTCTGTCCACTGCTTAACTAGAACTCGTAGGGAACTACTGTGGGAAGGAAATCAAACCCTCCCCGCCATTCAGTCTTCCCACCATAATCAAAGCAAAAGGTGAGAAGCTACAATTAGAATGGGCCCAATACATAGATTAAAATGCAGCAAGAGACGACAGTTTAATAACATTCCTTCCTGGCTGAAGTTTAACCAGAGGTCTCTTTGATCAAATAAGAAAAGATCCTTTCCCCAAAGAGATTACCATTTCAATCAACAAATGCTAAACAAACAGAAACCATAACTCGGCAGGGTGCTTGACTGCAGAGAGCTCCTTGCAGTGCCAGCTAACTGCACTTTCTCAGAATTCCTAGAGGGGGTGTTTTCATGTGCTCTTGGGAGACAATAGCAAGGTTTCCCTGTATAAAGGGCTTTAAAAGAAAAACTTTGTGCGGCCACCGCCAACAACTGATTCTGTAGATTGTGCTCTCGGAAATAAACCTCAGCTCTGGTTCAAGCAACTGCCTACGTATTTTATTCCCAGCTCGGAAACGAACCTGGTAAGATTTCTTTCTAACACTGTTATGCAGCCAATTTAAGTCTGCAGTATGGATATGCTGTCATAAATTATTGATTATAACAAACCAAATTATTTATTCTGGTCTGGAGTAAATTGCTATCTATTCACAAATGAGTCTGCTCATTAATTTCAATAAATAAGCTACAGCAAATCTGACTTTAGCAAATGCTGCTTATAAACTTGTCTGGGACAGTAACAGAGCAAGCCACCTAAAAATTAATACTTCTGTACATTGTAACTCAAGATGTATTAAACTTTGGATATTCAAATTAACAAAATGAAAATGTCTGTTCTTAATTTGGTGGGTGGGGGGGCTTTGAGTCAGTTCTTGACTCCTGGCAACTGCCTGGACTAGTCCCTATAGTTTTCCTGGCAAGGTTTTTCAGAAGTAGTTTGCCCTTGCCTTCTTCCTAGGGCTGAGAGTGAGTGACTGGCCCAAGGTCACCCAGCTGACTTTGTGCCTAAGGTGGGACTAGAACTCATAGTCTCCCAGTTTCTAGCCTAGTGCTTTAACCAGTACACCAAACTGGATCTACTGCACCAAACTGGCTCTTAATATTAATTAATATCTGCTCTTAATATTATCTAGAAGAAATAATATGAATTGAGTGAGATTAATGCTGTTAAATTGAGTATGCTGTGTTGGGTACCATATTCTCATACACTGAAGCTGATAAGGAAGCTGCCTTTTTTTTTTTCCTACTGAGAATAACTTTGCGTCATGAAATTGGTGTCTTTTGGGACTTCCAGGGGAGCAATAGCAAACTAGCACGTCTCCGAATGAACAGAAACGATAACCGTGGCAAAGACCAAAGAACCGGTGAGTAGACCTATCCTACAGAACCTCTCCAGATTACCCACATGTGCTATAGAGAGCTGCTCCTCTCAAGGAGACTGCAGGACAGCAGTTTTCCCTGGGTTTGAGTGCAATAGGAAGCCATCATGTTCTCAGCTGCAGCAGAGACTTTTAAAGGACACTGGGCTTGCTAACCTCTCTTTCTAAGCACTTTTGGAAATTACCTATTTAACTATCTTAAGGCTAATAGAGATCTTCAAAATGACAAATTTGAAAAGCTACCTGGTAAGTTTACCTTCATTCTTGAATTTAAAAAAATTAATTATAAGCTTAAGAATTTAAAGAATTGGAAATAAACAGCAAAAAGCGAAATAAGACTCTGAACAAAGAAAGGTATAAATGAATTAAGGGACCAGACAAATTTGGACTATTAGGACTTTTGCTATAAGATTTTGGAAATAATTATATAAATATACAGCCTTTCATGGGAACTAAATTGTTTTGTGTATCCTAAGTCATAACAGAAATTTGAGACTTCATGGTTTCAGAAATTGGACACTCCTTAGAGGGGACTAAGCATTCTAGGCAAAAAAGGAAAAGGAAAAAAATGTGAAAGCTTGCCTTTTGTTTTTGGTTAGTAGTGGAATTTACAAAATGACACAAAACATTATGATATTTGAAATGAGATTTTTGAAAAATGGGCTCAGAAACTAATGGGCTCAGATTTACAGGATAAACAGGTAAACACATTTTGTCTGATGTAGAAATATTAGAACCAGAAATACTGGACAATTGAAAAAAGTGTGGATTATAAGACAGAGAAGACAATTAAAGTAGAAACACAAATGACAAGTCAAGAGAATGACCTTGATGAGGAGTTTCTAATGGATATACAAAAGAATTTGTTTAAAACCTTGAAAATTAAAGTGGAAATACAAATGATAAATCAAGAGAGTGACCTGGACAATGACTTTTTATTGGTTTTACAAAAGAGGTTTGCTAAAGTCTCAAAGAAACCTTTGGGATGGGAAAAAGAAAAAATTAAGAGAGATCAAATGCCATGACAACATCTAAATGAATTAAAGATCAAGATTGTTAGAAGGAAGGAATATAAAGTTGGTTTGTTTGACCAAGGTTAAAATAAGACATGTTTCTATGAAGTTCTGGTAACACTTTATAGACTTTTTGATGACACCAGTACTGAAAAGTTGATGATTTATGGATTTGCATATGGTTAAGGGGTAAGTTATGGGAAGAAGAGATATTTGTTTGTAACTTTATAGGAAAAGAGTTATTAAGTTTGCTTATACTTACAGTGATAAAGATTGGAAGTCACCTCTTTAAATTTTTCTTTTTTTTTTCTTTTTTCCTTTTCCTTTTTCTTTCCTTGCACCCTTTATTCTTTCTTTCTAGCTCTCTTTTTCTCTCTGAGTTTAATTTGTATTTGCTTTTACTATTGTAATCAAAATTTTCAATACAAATTATTTTAAAAAAAGAAATAGGAAACATTTTTTAAAAAAATAAAGAAAAATATGAACTGGAAAAAAATGAAATTGGTGTCTTTTGATTAGGGGTTTGTAATGTATGGTAGTCTTACAAAGCAAGTTGAAAAACACAAGAGGTAGAGCTGATACTATGAATGACATAAGAAATACAGTGGTACCTCAAGATACGAATTTAATCCGTTCCGTGACTCTGATCGCAACTCGAATTGGTCGCATCCTGAAGCAAATTTTCCCATAGGGTTCAATATAAATACGGTTAATCCGTTCCGCCCTCCGAATTTGGTCGCACCACGAGGCAAATTTCCCCATAAGGTTCAATGTAAATACGGCTAATCCACCCTCCGAATTTGGTCGCACCACGAGGCAAATTTCCCCATAAGGTTCAATGTGTCAGCCGGCGTTGCAGGGCTAGGAAATTCCCCAGGCACACTTTAGTCAGTTTCACCGCTTGAGCGCTAGCGCAGAAAGAGGAAGTGCTAATGAAAGAGCCACCTGGCGCCTCTTCACTAATCTGTTAACGCTAGAGGGCCGCGGGTGCTATGGACAAAGGAAAGAGCTGCGGAATTGAGGAAGAGCAATCAGCACGCGAGGAAAAGCTCCCGCTCCTGGCTGTGTGTGTGACAAAAGCCCAAGGAAAGCAATGACCATGCCAAGGGCTATGGACAAAGGAAAGAGCCACGGAATTGAGGAAGAGCAATCAGCACGTGAGGAAAAGCTCCCGCTCCCGGCTGTGTGTGCGACAAAAGCCCAAGGAAAGCAATGACCACACCAAGGGCTAACAACAATTAAAGAACAATGGGACTCAGGCTGAACCTGCCATCTGGACAATTAAGGGGGATCATTGGGGCGCTGATAATCCGCAGCCTGTAAGGAGGGGAGGTATAAAGGAACCAATGTATTGTACCAAGCCAGTCCTGGCTTTGCTTGTAACTGTTGCGTTACGCTTGAGTAAACCTCTTTTGTGAACTACACGTGTCACGGAAGTTTCTCTTGACGAACGGGGCAAGATCTTACACAGTGTAAATACATATGGCTCTGCATTTTCTTTGGAGCCATGCTGACAAGCACACCAAAAACCTTCCAAACGCCACAAAACATACCACAAGCCTCACCGAACGTCTCCTTGCTACCGCGATCTCGCCCACAGGAAGCCGCGACCACATGGCAGCAGGGCAAATGGCCACGGATCCGGTTCGTAGCTTGAGGCGGAGTTCGCATGTCGAGGTAAATTTTTGCGGCCGGAGCTGGTCGTATCTCGAAATTTTCGTAAGGTGGGGCGTTCGTATCTTGAGGTACCACTGTATTATAAACACAAGCAAGTAATTTGATGATGGGCCAGCTGAATACTCTGAGGACATCTGATAATGAAGAATATTAAGAAGCAGATCGACCAGCACTCCAAGTAAGACACCATTAAGATCTTCATCTAAATGTATAGACAAAGAAATATAAAAAGAAGCGATGTTGTGAGATGACCAGAAACAACATGGATCGTATTGTTAGCTGGGGTCAAATTCAATTTTAAAGGAATCTTTTTCAGGTGGAATAGCTGGCTGATGTCCAGTGGTAACTTGGATGGGAAACATCATTTGCAGCAACAACAAAATGCAATGAAAAATCTCTGTGTTATCAGGGGAAGAAGAGAAGATCCTGCCAGATGATTCTTTCAGAACCTCCATCATCTCTATCCCAATTTCCCTGTCTCATACAAGCTTCACCGGTAACATAGACAGGCCGTGATAGAAGTAAGTAGTTGGAAATCACTGCCGAATGGGTGGCCTAGGTTTGTACACCTCCTCTTACATAATTGAAAGAATCTTGCCCATTCTAACACCTTTCCATATTACTCACTTGGTACTGAAAAGAGAGGCATCAGATCAAGCAGTTCCTTAGCCCCCAATACAGTATTAAAGGTATTAAGGTGGGGAGGAAGTCAAACTACCTGTACCTTTCCCTCTATACATACATTATATTTCCTGTGTTGGTCCCAGATATGTGAGCATCACTATTTGTCCAGATATGCTTGGTTTGATGCTGGGCCTACATCCAATACATAAACATCCATGGGGTGAAGGGGAGGAGTGACAAAACACATGTGGTGATGTTACCGTGCAAACTCTACCCCTGACATTCTTGGTGCAATGTTGCAAAATGAGTAAAGTATGAGTAGAGCTTGCACTGTGACTTGAAAACACACATTTTGTCACTTTGGCATCATATTCATTAAGAGCAAATATGGGATTGCTTAAGTGATGGGACCCTGAGCACTCCAACCCTGGCTGATCTTATAGGATGGGCAGAAATATTTGAAGAGAGGTGGTCTTGCAAATATCCAGTCTCTGTGTCATGAAGAACTTTATGGATGACCACCAGCACTTTTAATTGCACCTGGAATCCCACTGGTAATGAATGCAGCTCTTGAACTAATGGGCTTTGCTGTTACCAGGCAACTGGGTGTTGTTTAAGCATCTCATGAAAAAAAGGTAACCATGATCTGTAAATTCAGAGGTGCCCAACCCCCCCCCCCCAAAAAAACCCTGTCCTTATCACATTCCAGTTGTACTAGATTAAAAAGAAGGGATATTTTTGAAACAGGTGAGAAATCATCTATGTGCAAAAAAATTTCTGCTTTGAAAACCAGCCAGTTGGTAATATAAACTTTTCTCTGGGATGTCAGTAAGTAGTAGAACTCACAGCTGCCATCTAGTGACTATGCTAAATATTTACTAAAGATATCATCCCTAAACGGAGAGAGATGAAAAATGATTGCTTTAGCAGTATGCTGAATCATTTGTATATATTCATTGGGTACATTTAGTAGTTGCATCTGCAGAATTTTTATTCAAAGCTCCCACAAACCTTTTCAGTATTTAACAACATTACAGTTTTCATAAGATGTGCATGAATTGCTTCAACCACTAAATCATCATCTGGGGCTTGTAAATCATGTAAAACTGCTAAAATCAGATTATCCTTGTAGTATAAAACCTTGTTTCAACCCTCTTGTTATTAAGAATCTGGATTGTTTTACTAACAAGTTAATTGCAGAAGTAATCATCTTTCCACTCTATCAATTATTAAGACTGTGCCCATGATAGCATATCTGGAGGAGGTCTCAGTTTGCTGGGTAGATAGGATTTTTAGCTATTTTACAGTGGCATTTGTCTTCAGAATAGTTTCTGCCTGAACTAAGTCTATAGTTATCTGTGAATTACATTTATTTTTCTGAAAGTGCTGAATATATATACTAACGATAATCCATTTTTAAAATTAAATTTTGACTGAGTTCCGTAAGGATTTAACACACAAAATCATCAATGGCCAGGTCCTTTTTTTTAAATAGTATATGAAGGACCCACTTTCCTAAAGCAAACATTTCCAGCAGATCCTTTATAACTTTTTAAACTCATGGAGGCATCACATTCAATCAGATTAGCACTATAGTAAGGTACAGTTCCTCATATTCTTTTTTGCTTAACACAGTGTCTTCTTTGTACCATTTTCTGGATTCTTTTGTTGTTCTGTATCAGATTCTTCAGACTAAGTTATATTCATGTGGGTCAATGTCCTGGGGACTTAAATCCCTCAACAGGTTACTGTAACATCACCAGGTGTTTATCAGCATTATGCCAAAATGAAGGTAAGCTTTCCTCTTTTGACTGTCCAGAGTTTCCATTTTTCAAGCAAGAATATCTTGCAATTAATCCCAGTCTCCATCTACCTGAAAATCTGGCTTCCACTAAAATGATTGGTAGTTGAGATCTCATGTTCCAAACATCTGTTGCAAGGTCCCTTACACTCAAGTAACAGTGATGGAACATGTTTGATGTGGTTTGTGCTCCCATGGGTATCTGCTTATCCCACAGGGTTGAGGAGCATTCTGGTCCCTTCATTGAAGCAATATAATCTTATGGGACCCAAGAAGCATGCCTCTCTGGGGGACCCCTGCCTTTGGAACTATCTTCTCCCTGATATATGGTTGGCCCCAAGCATACAGGGCTTTAGGAAGGCAGTTAAGACATGGCTTTTTTTCCCAGGCCTTTGAGTCAGGATGAGTTGAGTCTCCAACTGATGAAGATTTCAGTTCTTTTTTTTTTTAATCTAAGTTTTATTGAAGAAATGTTTAACAAGATTAAAACAATACAAATATTAGAAAAGAAACAAAATAAGGAAGAATAGTGAACAAGTAAATAAGAAAATAGAAAAAGAAAGAAAAAAGGAAAGGAAAGGAAAGGAAAGGAAAGGAAAGGAAAGGAAAGGAAAGGAAAGGAAAGGAAAGGAAAGGAAAGGAAAGGAAAGGAAAGGAAAGGAAAGGAAAGGAAAGGAAAGGAAAGGAAAGGAAAGGAAAGGAAAGGAAAGGTCTGGGTTTTTGGGCCTTCTGGTTCTGGGACTTTACCATCTTTGGTGCTGGATGGGGTGGCACTGCCGTAGACAGACCCGGTGCATAATTTGGGGGTCCTCCTAGATTTGTGACTCCTGCTCAAAGAGCAGGTGGCAGTCGTGGCTAGGAGGGCCTTCACACAACTCCGTCTTGCGCACCAATTGTGCCCCTTCCTGGATTGGGAGGCTCTGTTCACAGTCACTCATGCCCTAGTCACCACCAGATTGGACTACTGTAATGTGTTCTACATGGGGCTGCCTTTGAAGCATATCCAGAAACTTCAACTGGTGCAAAATGCAGCAGCATGGGCAGTTATGTGTACTCCTAGAAGAGCACATATTACACCTCTGCTTCGTGAGTTGTATTGCCTGCTGGTTTGCTTCTGGGTCCAATTCAAGGTGCTGGTTTTGACCTTTAAAGCCCCTCATGGCATGGAGCCAGCTTATTTGAGGGACTGACTCTCCCCAATTACATCAGCCCATTCTATTAGATCCAGCCGGGGAGGTATGCTGTGTGTTCCATTGGCCAGGGACTTGCATTTGGTGGGTCCCAGGAGGTGGGCCTTCTCTGCCATGACTCCTTCCTTGTGGAACATTCTCCCTCCTGAAGTTAGGCTTGCCCCTTCCCTGCTGTTGTTTAGGAAGTCCCTTAAGACCTGGCTATGTCATCAGGACTGGGGGTCTTTGGAACCAGAGACATTCTTAGATGGCTCCACTGTAATTGATATTCTGCTCTCTCTGTGGGGTTTGTATATTTTAAAATCTAATCTTTTTAAAATTTGTGATAATGTTGTTATTTTAATAATAACTTTTTATCTTTTTATGATGCTTGTTTTTATTCACTTGTTATTTTATTTAATTGTTGTACGCTGCCCAGAGTTGCTTTGTGTGAGATGGGCGGCTATATAAATGTGACATATAATATATAAATAAATAAAATAAAATAAATAATTGCATATTTTTATAATTGTTATATGGAACAAATGAGAGAGAGAGATAGACAGACAGACAGACAGATATGGATGCATGCAAATTTGGTAATTCTTGACAATGGAGCAGCAACAAATCTGGAAAGTCTGGTGTTACAGGTTTATTAATATTCAACCACAGTGTAATGATAGTCACCCACAGTCTGCACCTTCAATTAAAATAATGTATACTGTAGCATTTTAATGCTGTATTTTTTTTTTTAAATTCACTTGGAGGGAGCAGTAGACTATAGTCTCTAATGGGTCAATGCTAGCTAAACTGTATTTAGATTATAACTTCCATTTATATCATATATATTGTTAACAAAAATACAAATAACACAAATAATAAAACAATAAAAATTATAGTGTTCATTTCTCATCTTTTGAGATGAGTCCCAGAATAGAAGGAAGCATTAGAATGGAAGGAAGAAATACCTTTGATGCAAGAGACAGACATTCTTACACATTCCTGAAATTGTAAAGAACATGTTATATAGGCATTTCTCCAACCCAAAAAGGCTATGATTTCCCTCACTAATGAGACATATTGTGGCCTGGCGTTTATGTTTCCTTGTTTGAGTTCTGCCTATGCCTACTTCATTACTCTTAAAGGATGGATCTCACTCAACTGGACACACCTAGAGCTTATCCACCTAGAGTGGGATTCATACAGCAGGTAATCTCATAGCATCCCAGGGCTTAAGAAATGACTCTCCCAGAATCTGCTGGAGACGTAGAGAACTCTCCTGATACAACATGTGTCCTGGAGCCATAAGAATCTGTAATATTAGTAAAAGAAATTAATGTACCTACTTGTGGTCTTGCAATACAATAGATCAGTGGTTGATTGTACAGCTTGACTCTTATAATTGGACCCACAGTGAATAGGAGATCAGTACTTTAACTTGAACCATCTCTTTGCATAGCTGAGGCAAGAGCTTGTCAGTTGCTTGCCAAATTCTTTTCATGCACTTCTCTTTCTAATTTATAAAATGGCTAATGTAGAGGACACTCTGAATGATGCCTTATTAAGATGCCTTATTACGATGACCCCATCATAAAAAAGCATGAAACAAGGCATATAAACAATGGGTTATTTAAAACACATACACTCTTCTAATGAACAGCCTGATAGTCATAACATTTAAGACAAAGAGCAACTTTAATTCCAATCTCTTCAACATCTTGAAATATTCCCTTGAAGCAACGTAAACATGATTTGCTAAATCATCCAGTTAATTGAGTAGAAGCTGATCATTGATTTTATGTTTGCCTACTCTAATCCTTCACTGTGGAGTTTCTTTTTCAATTTTCCTTCTTCATTTCTTTGGGGGACATCCAGAGTGATGGCAAAAAATAGACTGGCCTTGACTTCCAGTGTCAACAGTTGAGCTATAAGGCCTGGCTGAGAGACTGTCTGAAATTTAAGGCTGACTGGCAATACTGAGCTTCCAAGGACTGCCATCTTTGTTAAACCTATGACTATATTTGTAGAAGATGCTAACTTAAGTCTCTTTATCTATAATTTGTTGGACAAAACACAACTGAATCACTTTTCACAACACACTCAAACTTTAACTGTGGTGTATAAACCCTATTGATGGGGTTTGCACAACATGCTGAGCCAAAACTAAACAAACGATATTTGCTTGTTATGGGAATCCAGCCAATACGCATGATAAGATAGTCACCAAAGGCTACCAGAGTTTCTATTGCCCCATATTGAGCAGACTAAATTGAGAGGCGAAGGGTGGTGTGTCTCTTCAGTGGAGCCCCGCTCTCCAGATTTGAATTGATCCAGACTTCGACACTCTCTGCTTTTGCCCAATTTCTATAGTGGCCAGCGAAGAAATATAGCCACAGACCATGTCACAGGATTCTCTTCCCTGTCTACACAGATGCTGATTGTGGGAAGGAAAAAAATTATTGGAGTGTTCCTCTTGGTAACTTCTGCTCCCAAAATTATCCCTCCCCACTGAATGAAAGCCTTGAGGAACAAGAGAAGCCTGCCTCTATGAATCATGCCTCTGCTGCTTCCCTGTCTTCCTCAATCAAACTTTTAATTCTAAAGCAGCCTCCTTCTTCTCACAACTTCATATCTCTTAGAACATCTGAAACTCAGAGTGGTGTAGCTGGTAAGTAAACACCCAGGCAAAGAGCTGCAGTTGCTGTTTTTCACTTCAGTGGAGAGCACACATGCCTAGGCTCTTTCAGAAGGAGTTGTCCTGGTTTCAGATTACAAACTTCCCAATCCGGGTATGTATAGGTGGGGTAAAAACATCTGCTCATCTTTTCTTAAGGTAGAAAAATGATAGTACTGTAGAACTGAGGAGCATTTTTAAACATTCCTCCCGTGGCAGATGTTAACTCAAACTTGGCCTGGTAGTGAATCAATTATCTCACAAGCAATAAAGGAAGCTTTATTAAAATTGCTAATGCTGTGATGGCTTGCTTAATATGCACATAATTTTTAATACTGTGGAGTCCTTTATGCTCTCTGAGCTTGGGTGTTTGCTTGCACACTTTTCATTACCAGACTAGGTAACATCATCAATGCTAGTGAGTGTGGGGTTTGCTCCTTGTTAATATATAATAGCTTGCCCTGCCAGTGTTGGTGGGGGTGTGGTTTTCTCCTTGGTAGTTCCTTGATTAGGGTATTGTTTTCTGCTTGATTGTTTGTCTGGTATTAATCCCTGGTAATCTGGGTGTGGGCTGCTGGAGAAGGTGGGTTCTGGTCTTTTTGTTTCCTTCTTAGCTTTTTTACTATCTCTTTTGAAAGGTGTGTAAATGTGGATTCTCTCTATGTGTCCATTGATGGCTGATTTGTCTGAATGCCAAGCTTCCAGGAATTCCCTAGCATTTTTGGGTTTAGCCTGCTCTAGTTTTTAATATGCTAATAATGTTTTAGCTAGTATAACTGTGGTGTCGTGTTGTTTGTAGAGGATACTGTATGTACATCAGAGTACCATTTGGGCTTTTCCCTTTTTCAGCCAGAGCAGATTTGTTGTGATAAAAACAAAAAAAACTGCAAATATCAAAAGAAGAGCACAGATGCTTACAATAGTACATAAAAGCAACTGTGACATGAAATATTTGGGGGTGGGAAAGCAATCACAGCTTGATATATTTGGGCATAGGAAATCTAAATGTCATGATCTGATTGAATGCCAAAACTATTCTATTGCTGTTATTTATATTTTTATCTTCTCCTTTCTATATGGTGTGAAGGGTGGCATTCCCATCCCACTTTTATGTGCATAAAACGTCTCTGATGTAAGTAACTAAAAGAGAGGAGTTAGTCTAAGATCACAGTTCATTAGACCAGGACTGAGTATTGGGCTCCACACTTTCTCCATTCTGTCATCTCTCCACTCTGTGATGTTCATGCATCACATAAAGCCACCACGCTACCATTGATTTTAATTTAGCATATTATGTGAACTTAGTTGATTGTGACTTATTAACAGACCATGATTAGCAAAACAATATGCAAATGTACTGTAGATTACTCTCTCCCTACTAACTGAGATATGAAGCTAGAATGTGAGCCAAGTTTCATACCTGCATTTAGAAACAGATTTTGGCAAAATTGCCTGGTTTGGATATAACAAGGAATTGTGGTTTAATAAATCATTATAGAAATGCTAAATGGTGCATAAGTAGAGGTGTAAGGATGGACAGCAAGGGCAGAAGATCCATTCATTGACTAAACCACCATGAATTAGACCATGAATAAAACAGAGAATGATATGAATTAGTTTAGCAAAAGCCATTCAGTGCAGTTAGGAAAAATGTATTCTTTTTTCTCCCAACGCTATTTTTGCTGTGGATATGAACTGGTACATTCCACCAAAGGTACAATCGCGGATGAAGTCAGGAGAAATAGACAATTTTAGGCTGCTTTGTGCACATTTTTTATTTGAGTTGCAGAAGGCACTGCAAACCTAGCTAATCATTATCAGTCATTATCCCACATAATGCTTTACTGGTCCATCCGTTGTGCTTGTCAGTTCTTCCATGTGTTTAACTCTCTTTTCAAAGAGCATTTGTCTTGCAAAAAGCCCCTAGCATTCTAGTCCTGTGTTGCACAGAAGTTTGATTTAAACACATGGAAGAACTGACAAGCACAACGGATGGACCAGTAAAGCATTATGTGGGATTCTGCCAGTTGCGTGGTGCTCTTTCCGTCATCTCACCATTGGATGGATTACAGGTTTCCTATCGCTTCTGCCAACAAGAAATGCCATATGTCACTATATCTTTCATGTTATCAATACTATTATTATTTTTGAAGACTCTCAAGTGCCATAGCTATCGCTTTGATTGGTCAACATCCCTAGGACCAGCATCATGATACTGCAATCCCCATGCTGCCTGTGCAACACGCCATAGTTACTGAACTCTTGGAGAGGTGACAGGGCCTTTTTGCCCAGTCCACTTCTGCTTTGGCAGCCCTAGGTGTCATGGTGATAATTTTTGTAATTACACGTGGGCCAATCAAAGAATCAAAGAAAGAAGATAAAGCATACAGTTTACCAATGAAACGTCACATGAGAGTGATTGTGGAGATACCTAAGGTGGTACAGCACAGGTCAAGTATGTACAGCTATTCAGCCCTAAGTTAGGAATTAGGAGCAGTCAATATAACAAAAGCTTCCCCTTTCAAATTCCTGGATGCTTTTCCTATGCGTGGTCCTAGCTGGCGAAAACCTTCTTTTCAAGATTTTGTACTGGTCACCAGTACCCAAGTCTGTTATTTGGGAAGGCGCTGATCTGCATATATCTGGCAAAGTTCTTTTTGGAAAATAAGGGGATTGGGGAAAGATAGTAGTAGCAGAATATGGACAGAATAATCAGCTCATTTGTTTGGATCTACCCACTTCTCATGAGCCAAGGCCTGTATGGGAAATCAAGTAAACCTGTAGAAGGGCTTGAGGCCTGGAGGTGGCAATGCCAACACATAGCTGCACATGATCATTTTTCCTGGGTACATTGTCTGCACTGGTTTAAATTAAACCTGTGTTCCAGCACTGGACTTAAACTCTTTCAATCGTTGCTTGTGAATCAATGCTTTTTGCCAGTGTCGTCGGTGCTAAGGGCAATTACGTTCACACCACAGGTTCGTTGGTCCAGAGAAGAGAGCTTTATTAGGCGTTTGCAAAGGCGGGTTCCTCCGTGCAAGGAGGGAACAATGAAAGGCACTTGGTCACCTCCTTTTATCCCCTAAAATTGTCCTCCCCTCCTCTCGGGGGCTTGGCTCACAATCTTCCTTTGGAATTTTTCAATTAACTCCCAATGTTATTTTAACCTGTTTTAATGTGTATTGTCAACAGAATCCACATCTCGCTTTTCATGAACTCTTGACCTAAACCTACATATCATCCTAAAGAATTTCCTCAGTTATCTTGCGTAGACAGAAAACAAAGAGTTCAAAGAGTCTCAACATCAACAGTTTCAGGTGTTTATCATACCCTGGGGCCCATGAGTTTGAGACATACAGAACCCTCGTCCTGTTTCTCATGAATTTGAGACACGTATGTCTCTCTGGGTTTTTCCACTGCCCCAGCCTCCTTAGCACTCAGACCAAGATGGCTTCACTCTGGCTCACAATCATGCCTCTCACACCAGGAACATAGCAATACCAACCACAATATAAATATAAATATTCTCATGTATGTTCTAAATAAATAAACAAGCATTTAAAATGAAAAAAGGAACAACACAATAAAATAATAGCAACAACGACAACAGAAACTGGCCATTCCTGCTTTGTAGTAATGAAATATAGAAAGGAAGAGCAAATATTGCTGACTTGCATAATACTGCTAATAGAAATGGTGATGAATAATAAGGATGAATGGTTGGAATGGAGAAGCAGGAAGAAAGTATGCTTCCAATTCCATCTACATGTAGGATGAATTTAAAGTGGAAATGAATAAATAATAATAAGAGCCTTGGGCTAAACAGGGTGCCACAAAATTGGTCACCTTACTTTGCAATAAATTACTAAACGCCTATTGCAATCTAGAAAAAACAAGTTCATGAGAATACAAACTAAGAATGAATAAACGCTAGAAAAGGAAATGAGGCGTAATTGCACTAACAATCTTACACTGATAAGGCAAGAACTTGCCATCACCATAAAGGTGTTACCAGATAATTAGTTTTAAGTAGAGAATTGCAAAATTGAGTGATCTGTCCCCGAATCAGTCCACTCTTCTTCAGTATGTGCTGATCTGAGTATTCTAGAATACTCCAAGATTCTGTATTTACCCCAGAGGCTGGCAGTATTGATACCTTATTGAAATCTGTATATTTCTTGTTTCCTTGATCTTGCCCAACTACATTGACATCACTCTTGGAAACTGTAAAGGAATCTTCCACCCTCATTTGCATTGAGTCCATTAAGAGTCCCTGAATAAACTGAAATATTTCTTCCCAGGTTTCTTGATACCTGGGTTGGGGTTGCCATTTATGACATAAGCTGCCAAAGGACTAGCTTTCTGTCTTTTGATTGTTTATGTCCAGTCTCCCTTCCATTGGTTAGCCAGCCTCCCCATAATCTCATCATGACAGTGAACCATATCACACTCATGGGGGTGTGGATCGCATGGCTAAGTGTGCAGGCTGGCATGCAGGCCACATTCATGACGGTAAGATTCTTTAAAAAACAATGAAGGTAATTAACCTGAACAGCTCTTTCTCAGGGTGTCGTAAAAGAGTTTCATCTTGGTTTGTTACGTTTTTAAATTGCAAACATTTGGATATCATTTTTCTTTAATGGTGTGTCTGCTGAGTAAACGTTATTTGCTCACAGCGATTTTGAGAAATAAAAATTTCTCACCACCCAGACAGGTGGAAGTACAGGAATATGCAGTTGAGATTAAAGTACATTAAAGTCAACAGAGACTGGATAGGATCTCATAGCTCCTCCATGTAATTTATTTAATCATGTTCTGCCCTTTTGTTTACTAACATAAAATATTTATTTGTTTAGAGTATAAGAAGCAGGTTAAATGAAACTGAAAGGCTTCATAGCATAAATGATGTGTAAATAGTTAATGCAGCAGTTAAACCTAAACAAGGCATGCCTCCAGCAATTTGTTTTCAGAAATTCCATCTTCTTGTCAGCAGTTTCTGTTCTTTTCAAAATATTCTTTGAGCAATATAGTTCTATGTAAACTGCATAAAAGTTTTCAATAAGCTCCCTTTAATCAGGCCTGTTTCTGGAGCCAGTTAAATAGTCTCTGTGCGTCAGAGGACAAATAATGCATTGGCTTTGAAGATGTTCATCTTCCAGTCTCAACTCCAGTGCTTTCTCAACTCTGATGCTTTGATACACCCTTCCCTCTGGCTATCCACTCAGAAATGCTAATAGAGAGGTCCCATTGACATGCTGATGATTAATTATAACTTGCCTTGGAGACTATTTGGCATCTTCTTTGATGCTAAAAAGATTTTCCTTCATTAATGTTATCAGTGATAATAATTATGACTATCATCACAACTGCTTCTTCTCCTAATTTGAAGTACCACCAACGTACATTACACTTAAAAGCTCTTAGCCACCCTATTTTCACAGTTGTTTTTTTTTTGCTTGTTTACAAAATTTTATTTTATTATTGGATCAAAATTAGCAGATCTCCAGTTTAGCTTAGTATCCATCCTGCTCATAGCTTAACATTCCACAGATTTTTTAAAAACTTTGTTGTCTGAACATCCTTCTTTTTTCCAATTCCAGGCCTTCTTTTTCCTAGTCTTGTTGGGCAGCATTGTGGAACATTAAAAAACAATTAAGCTTTTAGGAAACAACAAACAAACAAACAAAAAGTTGGGGTTCTCTGAGCTTGGTTTTTTTCTCGCAAACGTTTCATTACCCGGCTAGGTAACATCTTCAGCGTTAGAATGGGATGGGGTTTGCTCTCTGTTTATATACTGTGGCCTGCCTTGCCCGTGCTGGTGGGGGTGGGGGTGTGATGGAATGGAATTATGAAGGCCAAACTCAGGGAGGGAAACATGCTCTTTCGTCTCCTGAGGGGCGAGGAAGAGATAAGAAGATGAGCCTGGCACCTCCCTGAGGAATTCACTCTGTTTTGACTGGCTGACTTTGGGAACTGAGGTTTCAGTCTGGGAAGATTCTTGCTAGAGGTTGTAGCTAATAAACATTGCTGAACTGAATCTGCATGGTCTCCTGGAGTTCCTTGGGCTAGGCCTGACAGGGGGTTTTGTTTTGCTCCTCTGGTAGTCCCTTGGTTAGGATATTGTTGACTGCTTGATTGTGTGCCTGGTGGTAATCTCTGCTTATCTGGGTGATGGTTGCTGGTGAGATGATCTTCTGGTCTTTTGTTTTCTTTTCTATTGTCTCGACACAGAGATAAACAGCATCTACACACTATTCAAAAGAGACAATAGAAAAGAAAACAAAAGACCAGAACATCTCCTCACCAGCAATCATCACCCAGATAAGCAGAGATTACCAGCAGGCACACAATCAAGCAGTCAACAATAGCCTAACCAAGGGACTCCCAGAGGAACAAAACAAAACCCTCACCCCCACCAACACTGGCAGGGCATGCCACAGTATATAAACAGAGAGCAAACCCCATCCCATTCCCTGAAGATGTTACCTAGCCGGGTAATGAAACGTTTGCGAGAAAAGAACCAAGCTCAGAGAACCCCAAGGACTCCACAGTTCAATCCTGAGCTACACATATTCGCCTCTATTGGAAACAGAAGCTTTTCTGAACTTTTAAGATGATGCAAGAGAGGCTCAGTTGCTTGTGTTATATATACAGCGCCTAGAATTATCTCAAGAAAACAGGTTGAACTGGTTTTTATAATGCTTTGCAACATGAACATGAGTTCAGCCAATGCCACTATCAGTTAGTTTTAAAATAATGTTTTTGTCATTGATTTCTTACTGGGAATCAGTCATAATCTGAGTACAACTAGATAGAATGGTCATGAAAGGAAGACTATCAGTGTCATGGGATCCATTCAGAAACATTTAGAACAACAGATCTCCATTTTAACTCCAGCATAGAATCGCTATGCAGAGCAAAGTTGTATCAGATGGATTTCTGGTTGTTACGTCTTAATAGCATAACTTGAAAGTAGAGATGAAAGCATTACCCATCAAACTTGGGCTATGTCTCACAATAAGGGAGTGGAAAGTTCCCGTCTTTAACAATGGAATGGAAACAGAGTCAGCTACAAGGTTGTGATTAGGAATATCCTTCCATGTTGCATTGGCTTCATTTCTTAACTGCAGGAAGGGATGCAAAATTAATAATGGAACGTAAACAAATGACTGGTCAGTTCATGTTGAACTAATGTGTGTCTGTTTGCGTATACACACAGCGGCTTATTGGTTTAATTTTTCAGGCTGTTTACCTTTTCGTTTTACTTAAATTTTAATTAACCTTTTTTTTGTGTGTGCTGATTCCAACTCAGAAAAATGTTCTCATCTTCTTATAAATAGGATTGTCAGACCCAATACCCTGTAGGGTTCCTGTCTTGATTGATGGGAGTAGCTGATTCCTACTCCTGATAAGGGAAGATGTTCTCTTTCTGACAACTTTAAAGAGACAACATCTTAAAAGTCACATAATTGCCAGTGAAATTTCATTTTAATCTTTTCTTTCTGATACTGTCTGGAATGTCTTTGTTTTTATAATAGCTTTTGTGGGGTTTAAAACTAATTATTATATTTCTGTTTCAGCTCTTTTAAATGACCAGCAAAGATTTGCCTTTCCAATATGACATTGGAAGAAGAAGGAATTATGAAGGGCGTGGCCGTGAAGTGCAGATTGAGAACATCAAAGCATATGTTTGTCAACCTGCTTTGGATACAAACAAAGCTGTGATTTTGGTTCATGATATATATGGATGGCAATTCCCAGACACCAGATATGTTGCTGATATAGTTGCTTCCAATGGATACACGTGAGCAAGGCTTTCTGTTATTCCACGAATGTAAAGAATGTATAACCTGGGTAGGTGAGGGCTACTGTACCTGTGCTACAACACTCTGAACAGCTGTTAGACGGCAGGAAAGGGTTACAGTCCCATGTTTTGCCGCCATCTAGTGGCATCCATATTTTTCAGCCCAGATATAGTAGCCCTAATTTAGATGTATGAATGAATTGCAAGATAGCAAATAGATTTATTTATTTATTTATTTATTTATTTATTTATTTATTTATTATTAAATTTGGATGCCATCCATCTCCCCCAATGGGTGACTCTGGGCAACTCACAGTTAAAATCAAAACCCTGACAGCAATTAAAAATACCCCATAAATAATTAAAATTAATTAATCCAAAACAAACCCTATACATAAATACTAAAAACATTCAAGATGATGGAGGGGGCAAAGTTAATCACCCCACAAGCCACCTCCATGGTGTGAGCCCCCATCCGGCCCCCGGGCCTTCTGGCACAGCCAGGATTTCACACCTTTCCTGAAGGCCATGAGGGTGGGGGCACACTGCACCTCGGGAGGTAGATTGTTCCACAGAGCGGGGGCCACAGCAGAAAAGGCCCTTTTCCCAGACCCCACCAGTCAGAATTCCTTGACTGGTGGGGTCTGCAACATGCCCCTTCTGCTGGACCGAGTGGGACGGGCTGAAGTGACCAGGGCGAGGCGGTTCCTCAGATAACCTGGTCCCGTGCCATGAAGGGCTTTAAAGGTAATGACCAACACCTTGAATTGGACCCGGAAGCAAACTGGTAACCAATGCAGCTCACGCAACAGCGGCGTTATATGTGTCCTCCTAGGGGCATTGATAACTGTCCGCGCCGCCGCATTCTGCACCAGCTGTAGCTTCCGGATACTCTTCAAGGGTAGCCCCATGTAGAGCGCATTGCAGTAATCCAGCCGGGAGGTGACCAGGGCATGAGTGACCATGCAGAGGGCCTCCTGATCGAGGAAGGGGCATAACTGCTGCACAACACCAAGTTGCGCAAGTATGAGCATTCTGCTTTAGCTCATATAGTAAACACTGCCCTGCAGGGAATGCAGCAATTTTTAAAAAAGGAAAAGCCCATGCGCAGTCATTTATTTAAACTATATGGTCATCTATCTCATGGTAACGACTCTTGGTGGCATATAAAGTTAAAAATAGCAATTTAAAGACTCCAAATCATAAATGTCCAGGGTCATAAACAGCCATTCCAACTTATAAGAAAACAACATCAGCCAGCAGGGCTTGTTTAACAGCCAGGTCTTTATTGCCTAATGAAAAGCAAATAGAGTCGAGGCTATCAGCTGTCCAACGGGGCAGGCGCTGCCACAAAGGAGGCATGATTTCTGGGTCCAGCCAGGTAACAGGGTTTAATGGAAGGGACCCAAAGTGTGCCCTCCTTGCAAGGCCTGGTGGGGTAAGCAGAGATGATGGGGTTCCACAAATAGTCTGGCCCTATGCCAGGTAGGGTTTTATAGGTGCTAGTCAACTTTTTGAATCCCATGTGGAATCCCACTAGAAGCCACTGCAGTTCATGGAGTAGTGGTGTTATATTGGCATAATGGAAAACACCAAAAACCACTTGTGCTACTTCATGCTGTACCAGCTGCATCTTCTGAATGCCTTTCAAAAAAGCCCCATGCAGTGTGCCTTGCAATAACCTAATCAGGAGGTGACTATGAGGAAGGACTCTCAGTCCTGGAAAGAGTGTAGTTGGTGCACAAAACTAACCTATGCAAAGGTCCTCATGGCCATGGCTACCACCTGCTCTTCATGCAGGAGTCATGATTCTAGGAGGACCCCCAAATTGCACATCAACTTTGACTGGGGAAATGCAGCCCCATGCAGAGTTAATGATGGAAAATCTCCAGATCCAGAGGATCTGAGAGCTCAAAGCCACTTGGTCTTGCCAGAATTGAGCTGAAGCTGATTCTGCCCTACCAAACTCTTCCAGCCAACTCATGGTTCCAAGGACCCTGTCCGCTTCATCAGAACCAACAGGTACAAACTCTTCCCAGGTAACCAGGCGGGACCATTCCTCGGGCAACTCCATAGAACCAATACAGCCAGATTCTAACTCTGAGAGAATCCAAAGGACTTTATCCAACACATGCCTAGAACAGTCCCCACAGCAGGCCTGTAAGTGTTCCCCTAGACTGTCCTTAACCACAAGGGACTGGGATACTCTAAAAATGGCCACACTTAGGGCTCTGCAGATGCAATAAGGGTGGAAAAATAGCTTTTGCCAGCATTATTGCCATGAGGTAATCCTTAAGGAAAGCTCTTAACCTGTGTTTGGGGCATTCACATACTTTTCCTGTTGTGGTACTCTCTGACACTGTTACATTGCCTGGAACTCCTCTGAAAACCAGGAGCCATCCAGGATTTGTGCATAGAGTCCTCATAGCTGTGATGCAATCCAAGGCCATTGTCACCCTCTCATTCCAAGTGGCGAGAAGTTAAACTGTGTATCAGAGCCCCAAGAACAATCCCAATTAATTGTTCCTAAACCCATTCAGCTTCCTTTTCCAATAAAAAAGTTTAGCTCACATTTATAGCTCTCCCACTAAATCTAGCAAAATTAACTTTGGTAGAATCATGCCTATATATTACACCTTATATATTACAGCTTAACAAACTCTCCCAGCTAGATGGTGTGGCTTGCCAGGAAATAGACCTCTTTTATGTCCAAATATAATTTGAAGGCTTAATGCAGATCATTATTAGCACATCCACTAAAGCTGCAGTCATAAATAGATTACCTAAGCCAGTGTTTCTTAGAGCGTGGTCCTAGGACCCCTGGGGGTCCCCCAGGACCCTTTCAGGGGGCCACAAAATCAGAATTATTTGCCAGCCTATCTTGAAAAAGAATACAATATCAAAATCCCATCAAACAATTGTGAGAAACGGTAGTGGCAGCAAAAGTGTCAGTTTTAATTTTTAACACAGTAAATATCGATAAATATAACACATACAAACACAAGCTCTTTTGGGGTCCTCCATAATTTATAAATTATAAAGTGGGAAGAGGTCCAGAGAAAAAAAAGTTTAAGAAACACTGATCTAAGCATTAAGCGTTTAGTGGAAATTCCCTCTAAGAAAACCACTGGATATGTGAACAATTAAAAATGTAAAATTCTACTTTAATTTCATTTGTCAGCTGCAATATTTTGTTTTGATGTTTTTTTAACAATTTGTAAACCAATCAGTCACTGGGAGTCAGGCAGCATATACATTTAATAAGTAAGTAAGTAAGCAAGCAAATAAATAAATAAATAAATATCTACCTATCTAATCTTCACGTCTGTTACCTTCTTAAGAACTAGCTTTGGAATTCAGCTGTCACAGAAACCTCCAAATAATATGTCCCTGCAATATTCTACAGAATCATCTGCCCAGATTTTTTCCTGGGAAAGGAACCTTGGACACCTAATGATCACTGGCAGAATTTTGGAGGCTGGTTAAAGGATCGAGATCCCATGAAAGTGGACAAGTAAGATGAGTATTTATTTAAATAGTAAATGTAATTGATACATATCTGATTAGGAAAACATGTCAATTAAGCCAAGCCAGAAGGATATTCTTAATGGAAGAGCAAGCAAAGAGTGAGGAGAGAGAAAGATATTTATCTTATAATCAGGATTCATAGGATTTCAGTCTTGATACCCTTTAAGATAATATTTCTGTTGTTAAAATGATGTTTACTGCTTAATACAATAGAATTGCCAAAGTGAGCATCCAACAGCATTCAAACCTCAAACCTCACGATGCAAGTTAAAAGTAGGCATCTTCATAAAGATTTAAAATAGGCATTTTTTTGAAATGTTATCCAAAAAATATTTACATTTTATCTGAACTTCAAAAATGTAAATAATGCTGGTACATTTTAACATGCCCATAACGTTAAAGCAATAGCTCACTACTTTGGCTTGTCATACAATGGATTTACCTTTTCAAGTACATCTGTAGACCAGGAGGGCTGCCAGTGTGGGTTTTGTTTGGGTTTTTTCTGGTACATTTACATACTTTTTAACCACTTTTGTTTATTGTGAAGCGCCTCCCCTGGACACTTTGCATTTCTTAATTGCTTTAGAAGGGAATTCAGCGCAGATAAGCAGTTGATAATAGCTAAAAATGGCAGGCTGGGGGATGAGTAAGGCATTCAACCTGCCCTTTTCAACCAAAGCTAAGCCATCCTTCAGTATCAAAGCAATCTACCTTTGAACACAGGGCAGACTTTGAGAGTTCCCCAAAGTAAACGATAATGAGTAGAAGAGCAGGGTTTTTTAAGCAAGCTTACTAACGCTCTGTAAAAGTGACTGAGCAGAGCGAAGGGATAAATAAGACTCCAAGATTATATTGTTGTAGTTATACAGGTTATAAAGTGTCAAATAATGTGGGTTTCAGCTTTCTGGAATATGGCCATTATCTGTCATTGGTGTATTTATTTGTAAATGAGTGCCAAATCGAACGATGTTAGCTGTTCACAACTGGCATTTAATTTCAGAAAATCCATTCTGAGGACTGAACTTCATATTGGTAGTGTTTAGTCACCCTCTTAAGAGATCCAGCACCTGAATGATCAATGTTTTATAAAAATTGTTTTCATAAGCAGGAAAGCTGCATTTTGATAATTGTGTAGTCGATTTTAGGTATTTACAAAGATGTCCCATCTCATTTTTGTTTATGTTTCTCAGGACAGTTGATATTGTCTTGAAATATTTAAAGGAGCAGTGTAATGCACTCAAGATTGGCATCGTTGGGTTTTCCTGGGGTGGAATGGCTGTACATCACTTGATGCTAACCAACCCCGAATTAAAGGCTGGGGTCTCCCTCTACGGTAATGAAGAATGCTTATTAATTCTTCAATTTTAAAATATTTAAACAGTATTAGAATAGTGGCTTGTAAGGAAAAGCTGCACTAAGTAATTAAAACCTTTTACAAGCTGCATGCTCTTCCTTTTTCTCAAGCAAGAGGCATTATCTGCACTGCCTAATTGCCCCATTGCCAAAACAGGCCGGCAACTTCTTCTGGAAGGCAAAAATGGAAGTCATCACCTCATTCACTATCAGAGACCCCAGGCTGCACTTTTCTGCTATGTTTCACTTCTGAAGTACACTTTTCCATGCTATGTCACCTTGAGGCTCTTGCCTATTTCAAAGAATCTGCTTCAGTTTGTTCCAGAGTAACTGCTGCAGTTTGTTGGATACTTGGCAGAGGAAAGAATGCTCTTTCAACTGAGTCAATGATCGCCATGCTAATGTCTTCTAAAGCTCCTTGAAAAAAAACAAAACATGGGTGCTGTAATAGCATAATGGCTGTAATTCTTGCCTTACAAACAGAAGATTGTTGGTTTAAAATCAGCAGAAACGTTTTTTTAAAAAGTTACTATTTTCTTTCCTGAGCTTTCTACTTTTTCTTGTATGTTTTAGTTAAGTTTTTTTTGTTGTTGTTCTTGGGAAGAAGGAAAATGCCCAAGGCTTTTACTGCTTCTGTCATTTCTGCTTCTTTTCAAAAATACTGAAGAAAATTCAGTAAGCTGGAAAAAAATATACAGTGGTACCTCGGGTCACGAACGCTTCTGTTCTCGAACAATTCGGTTCGCGACCAGCACCGTTCGCAAAATTTTGCTTCCGTTCACGAACTCCACATCGGGTGGCGAACAGGATCCACGGCCATTTTCCTTCCCGTGGTCATGGCTTCCTGTAGGTGAGATCGCGGTCGCAGACAGACACTGGCTGTGAAGCTTTTTGGTGTGCTTTTTAGCATGGCTCCAAAGAAAGCGCAGAGCAAGCATGGTGGTAAAAAGAAAGTGCAGAGCAAGCATGGTAAGAATAAGGTTTTGAAGAAAATAACCATTGAATTGAAGAAGAAAATTGTAGAAAAGCATGAGCATGGTATTCGTGTGACTGATCTGGGCTTGGAGTACAAGATGGCGAAGTCGACAATCTCGACTATTTTGAAGAATAAAGATGCCATCAAAGGAGCTGATGTGGCAAAAGGAGTAACGACATTAACCAAGCAGAGGACACAAGTGCTGGAAGAGGTGGAAAAACTTTTGTTAGTGTGGTTGAATGACCTGGCAGGTGATAGGGTTAGTGAAGCTATGATCTGTGAAAAAGCCAGGAAATTGCACAGTGATTTACTGCAAAAAAAACCCTCTACAAGCGCAGCAAGTGAAGAATTTAAAGCCAGCAGAGGCTGGTTTGATAAATTCCGCAGGAGAAGTGGCATCCACAATGTGACAAGACATGGTGAGGCTTCCAATTCTGACAAGGCCACTGCAGAAGCCTACAAGAAAGAATTTGTGGAATTCATGAAGGCGGAAGGATACGTCACTCAGCAAGTGTTCAACTGCAATGAAACAGGGCTCTTCTGGAGGGTTATGCAGCGCAGGAAAAAACAAGTGACATTAGACAGATTTTTCGCCAAAACTCAGCCTGCAGCTAAGAGGCAAAGAAGAGAGGAGTCGCCTCAAGCAAGGTTAGCGTTCTCTCTCTTCATACTGTACTGTACTGTACTTTGTTTCATATTTTTGTGGTTTTAAAAAAAAATACATATGGTTCAGAACAGATTAACCGTATTTACATTGAACCTTATGGGAAAATTTGATTCGGGTCGCGACCAATTTGGGTCGCGACCAGAGTCACGGAACAAATTAAGTTCGTGACCCGAGGTACCACTATATTCCTGTTTTATTATTAAATGTATACAACATAATCTTACGCATGTTTACCTCCCTTATCCCCAGTAATCATACATAGGATATTCTCCTGGGCTGTCCCACAATTTTTCCAGGCAGCCGAGATAGAAAGGCTTCATCCTGAGCCCCCAATCAGCTACACAGCTGCACACACGCATGCGCACACACACACACACATACACAGATATATATGTTCAGAAAGATCCACCCATTGGCAAGTGTGTTCCTGAAATATAAAGGCAGTAGGGTATAGCAGCGAGGGACTTGTACAGCTGGAGGATATGATTTAAGGTGACTTAGAGTCAAGCCAGCACAAGCACAGGAGTAGCTGATATGGATATGCCCAGGAGAATATCCTATGTGGGTTTATCTGGGGGAAGGAGAAGTGAACATGCATAAGATTATGTTGTATATAAGGGAATATACCTTTCTTCCAGCATATTGATATTTCTTTATTATATTCTCAAAAAATGGAAATGACAGAAGCAGTCAAAGCCTTGGCCAATTTTCTTCTCCCAAGGGACAAAAATGGTTTATTCGTTTTACCATAATGTAATGCCATTTTAATCATTGTTCATCTATTTATGTCAAAATTACAAATAGCTCCTCAGTGATTACCTCTGGCAAGTAAAAATACTAGCAGATAGGAAAGCTTTATAAAAGTGGTTTATTTTGTCATTACACCATAAATGACAAATACATCTAGGCTAGTAAACATGATTTCTGAGTTATTGAATTTTGGTAGATTCACTTACAAGACTGAATATCATAATATTTGCATAGTACATACTACTTCTCCATTCTTTAGACTGTTCCATAGGTGGTTTGATTTGTGAAGAGTATATGCTCTATAGAAACCAAATATACACCCCAAAATAACTGCAAGTAAGCTTTACAACTCATGTTCTTCAAATCATTGTGGAAACAATTTCCTGAAGACCCAAAGTTGAACTTTTGGTACATACCAAACTGGTTTCCTGAACCAGTTCTCCTAGGCAGAAATAGCTGGTGCAGGTTTGCAATCCCTGCTTTGGTACTATGCCTACCCTGAAAGGGAACTACAGTTTGTAATAGGTGATCTATACAATTTAGTACATTCTAGGGATGGGGACACATCTGTCTCTTAGAAACTACAGAAACTGGCTGGCACTAAATGCTGTTTCCAAAATTAACAATTAAGCACGTATATAAGACTTCCTTGGCCCTGGAGCTCACACTTAAACTGTAGCAGCATGAATCACTGCAGAACCACCTGAGTCTCAAATAACATTTTATATTTGTGTTATGTTTTTCTATTATACTTCTTAAAATGTCTGCATCATCATCAAATGACATAATAATGAAGGTAAATAGAATATTTGTTTTCTGATTTTGTAATCTGCCTTGAAAAATGTATTTTTTAATATAACTTGCTTTTTAAATTTTTTTTAGGAATTATTAGAGATTCTGAAACTAGGTATAATTTACTGAATCCTACCTTTTTCATTTTTGGTGAGAAAGATCACACCATTTCTCTTGAACAGGTAAACAATTATCTTCAGATTCTAAATAGCTTTATGACTGCTATCTCGGCAATACACTTATAGAATGGAGAGAAAATGGAGAATAAGCATTGCAGGGGATTCTTATTTTCATTTAAGGATCA
Source organism: Liasis olivaceus (assembly GCA_030867105.1). Classification (NCBI taxonomy): domain Eukaryota; kingdom Metazoa; phylum Chordata; class Lepidosauria; order Squamata; family Pythonidae; genus Liasis; species Liasis olivaceus. Next base: position 85,380,865 of record CM061350.1, read on the forward strand.
TTCTGAAAAATAATGAGTCTGCTCCTACTGTAGTATTACCAGTGGGAACATTTAGCTAGCAGCAACTAATGCAGTAATGGAGCATCAGCTGAAAACAGCCGTTCATGCCTGCTCCATAGTGTTTATGTGCAAAAAGGGAATTCCTGCTCAGAGGGGCAATCATCTGGAATCAATCCAATATTTTCTTGTCCAGCTGCTTTTTAGAAGGAATAGTAATTAGTATTTTTTAGTAGGGATCGGGCTGTAACTCAGTGACAAAGTACATGCTTTGCAAGCAGGAGAGAGCTAAAATGTAAGATTTTCCTAAAACCTCCCCTTTTGATACAAGGTGCAATTACTCCAAAGCAGTTAATCTACTCAGTGCGTGCTCAGAGGTATTACATTATATCATTCTGCATATCCACCCCATTTCCAAGCAATGAAAATTCTTGAGCTGCCAACATGTTATGTTCAGAGTTTGGCTTGCTCAGAAAGAACAGACTAAAAATTATGAAGTTTATGTGGCATAAGATTTACAGGTAGTCCTCAGGTTAGGACCACTTGTGATGGAATGCATCTACGAGGAAGAGAGTGATGTGCGAGATCAAGGCTATCAGGAGGGAGGGGGTGCATTCCAGTAGGGGAAGGGAGACAAGAGACAATACAGTCCACAGGGGGAGTGTGGGAAGCGAAAGATGTTCAGGATAGCCACTCGCTAGAATCTCCACTAGTTGCTGTAGTATAGATTTAGTTTCGCAGGCCCAGCAAGATTGATGTCAGGCCCAGTCCACGAATAATGGTGAAACAGTCCAGTTGAGTAAAGTTCCTTTATTTGCTTACACTTTATAGACAGAATCTTGGCAAACTAAATCTATAGTGCCTGCCTGCTGGACTACTTGGCTGGGGCATGGTTTCAGCACTTCTTCCCACATCAGTCACATGTGGCCCTTGCTTAGGGACCCACACAGTCCTTGCTTAACAACACCAAAAGCCGGGATTGCCATCACTAAGTGATGCAGTCACCTGATGTTGCGCTTTATGACTTTTCTTTAGCGACAGAAATTCCAGTCCCAATTGCCGTTGTAACCTGAGGATTACCTGTGTTTGTCATGCAGACTGAGTCCAGAGCGTGCTCCATCATATTCTTGTTCTAAAAGGATCCAAAATACCATAAGATTCTCTGTAGATAACTAGGCCAGTTTTCTATCTATCTTTCTTCAGCTCTAGCTCAACCTGACATCTTGATAAGTACATACCCCATATTTCTATTGGAAGAAAGAAAGAGGAACCAATTCCTTGGCTTCTTTCTAAAGCGCAATCACAGCTTCCAATCATACTTTCTTGTTGAAACCTTGAATAGATTGCCTGAGGGTCCCAAGATGATAGTTTCATTCATGGAATTGCAAAGTTGACAGGGACCCCCTGGGGCATCTTCTCCAACTGCATCATCACAGGTGCAAAATGTGTATTCCACTTTGGATGTGATGAAAAATAAAGTCAGAGGTCACAAAATCAGTGGTACTTAATGTACTGTTGTTTAACTGCAGTTCACGTAGCCCTGAATTTTAAGCAAAACTGCTAAAGAATCCAGGTTATAAGTGAACAAGTAATTTAAAAACTGTAATGTTAAATTTCCTGTAAATATGTCATATATTTATTTTCTGCTACAGGTCTCTTTACTGGAGGAAAAACTTGCAGAACATTGTAAAGTAAACTATAAAATTAAAGTATATCCTGGACAAGTTCATGGCTTTGCTCAGTGTAAACCTGAGGACATGAAGCCTGAAGATATGCCATACATAGAAGAAGCAAGAATGGATTTAATACAGTGGCTGAATAGATACATTATGTTCTGAAGCAACATATTCCATTTTATTCCCCTAACCTCAACAACAAAATGCCCTTTCTTTGTTTCAAAACAATTACTGTAAAGATCCTGGGGTTATCTATTAGGCTCTGAAGAAGGGAAAATGCATTTGAAAGATATGACAATATTAAACATTGAATATTTGTCATTAATAGATATTATCATATTACTCCATTATTCCTCCTGAAAATTATACATACCTGATGATCTCTCAATTCTTCTTGGCTTTCCTACATTATATCCCACATAATCTTTCTGTAAATATATTGAATGTTCAGCATTTCGGCATTAATGATACACTTAGTTTTGGACATTAGTTCTGCGACTACTATAACATCTGGGCTGCAAACATCCATTAGCTTTCTGTGTCTCTTTGCTTGTGTTTGTCCAGATTTCTGCAGCTCAAATCTGTAAGTTCTAGTTCTAATATTTTCCTCTTTAAAATTTTAGACATCACCTTGAAGACCCATGCTTTGCCTCAAAAATCTCGCCTCTCTAAGTCCAGTTTTGGTGTCGCGGATCATGGGAAGGATAATTATTTATCCTTGATCCAAAATAATAGTAATGCATTCAAAGTTGGAGTCTGTCTCAAATTAAATTTTGTCTAATTCCAAGGCAACATCAATAATACAATCTGAGAGTTCTGAAATGTAATTACTTTCTCACACTGATTTTGAGAAAGTATTTTCTCACTACCGGGCAGATGGAAGCATATGCTGCTGCGAATGGTGAAAGTTCATGAAACGTATGATACCAGCAGACACAGGTGAGATATGATCTGACAGCCCATCAACGTAATTTATTAAATCTACTCTTTCATTTACTATTCTTTAAAAAACAAATACTATGCCACTTGTTTGCAATGTGTTAAGCAGATTATAAGGAAAATTATAAGGAAACACTTCATAGCGTAAACAATGTGTGAATAGTCAATGTAGCAACTAAACTAAAGATAAAAATAGTCTGAATAGCCTGCCTCCAGCAATTTGTCTTCAGAAAAGCAAATATACACATTCTGATATTCCTGGTTGGCAGTTTGTATACATTCCAAGATATTCCTTACCTGTCTTATTCCAGTGGGATTATCTTACTGTTTCCAAGAAGCTCTCTTAATCAGCCATGCTTTCTGGAGCCAGTTGACTAGTCTCTGTGCACCAGAGGACAAATAATTCAATGGCTTTGAAGTCGGTTTTCACTTTCTAGTATCATACTCCAAGACGTTCTCAGCTACTGAGGCTTTGATACACCCTTCCCTCTGGCTAGCCAGGCAAGAAGCAGCAGCAGCAGCAGCAGCAGCAACTGTCTGTTTCAGCTTATCTGTGGTTCTGCTGGTAGCCGTGGCAGTTTGTAACACTGAAAGAGAAGGTGGCTGGTTACACAGAAAGGAAGAGGGCTCCCTTCTTAACACCCATCCTTTATATACTGTACACCAATCCGCCATCGTTTCTGGATTGGAACAGAAAAGCAGCACAAAATTGCAGATGCACAGAGATGCATTGATTGGTGAGCCCACCACGGATCCACATGTACTCCTTTCCACGCAGCCGTTCAAAGTATATTATAGAAAGGAGAATTCAGTTATTTCTGACTCCATTTACAGCATGCATGCATGCATGCATGCATATATATATATATATATATATATATATACACATACATACATACATACATATACGCGGCTGGATATCGTAGTGGTTAGAACACCGCCTTTGATGCAGGAGACCAGGGTTCAAATCCCGGCTGGTACCTTACCAGTAGGGGTCCTTGGGCAAAGACCCCCTAACGCATCACCTGCCTACCTCAAATATGAGAGTGACATGAACTAAGAGAGTCATGCCGGCTCGGATGTCACCCGGATTAACAAGGTCCACGCCAGATGTTGGGGAACCAGGACAATCTGATGTTAAGTGGGCTACTGGAACAAACCATACATGGATGAGACAAGAGAACTTGGAAATGATGGAATGCTACTACAACAGCAGACCTAATGAGAGGGGATATATGAAACGTATGAGGGAACTATGGATAGACAGAAGGCCTACATCCACACTAACTGAGAAACAGCTAGTTACCCAGCGCTTCAACATAGTGAAGAGGAAGCTGCTCTCTCAACTTGAGATAGACCAACACTACATTACAACCCGGACTCAAGCAGACCTGGAAGAACCAGCAGATGTGCAGCCAACACCTGAAGCTGGAATGTCACTGCCACCCCTTCCATTACAGAGCACAGCAGCTGATATGAGGCATAAGATCATGGATAAACTAGCTACAGTCAACCCTCGAGTCCGATTACCAAGGCTCAGTGGAGAAGTACCATCAGATAGTATGCTAGAAGATGCCAACAGAGCCCTCCAGACAATCCCTACTACCACCATAACTGAAACCAATGAATTGGTATATGCTACAGCCGCTGTAATCCTGGAAATGCTTGGATACACGATCAAGAAGAACAGCAGTACATACCCACCCTGGAAAATGAGATTGGAGGCTAAGATCAAGGCAACTCGGAGAGAAGTCAGTCAGCTGGTGGAACTACAGAAGCGTGTGGAGATTAAGGATAAGACTCGGCTACTGAAAAAATACATGGGCCTGACTCCATCTGAAGCCCTAGAGACTGCTAAACAAAGGCTCACAGCACTGGCTACCAGGCTAAGGAGATACACTAGAGAAGCAGAGGCCAAGAAGATAAATGCCCTCTTCTCCAAAGAACCATCCAAAGTGTACTCCCAACTGCAGTGCAACCACAGAGTAGCAGCTGAGCCACCAGCAGCAGAAACTGAACAGTACTGGAAGAACATATGGGAGAAAGAGAAGATGCATAACACCAGTGCAAAGTGGCTGCAGACCTGAAAGCAGACCACAGCAATCTCCCAGAACAGGAACCACTCACCATCACAGTAGCAGACATCCAACAGCGGGTCAAGAACATGAAAAGCTGGACAGCACCTGGCCCAAACATGATCCACACCTACTGGCTAAAGAAACTAACAGCAGTGCATGAATGCCTAGCAGCACAGATGAACCAACTGCCAGCAGCAGGCTCCCACCCGGACTGGCTAACACAAGGAAGGACAGTGCTGATCATGAAAGACCCTCACAAAGGAACAGCACCCTCCAACTACCGGCCAATAACCTGCCTCTCCACAACATGGAAAGTTCTATCAGGCAACACCAGAGGCTCAAAACACCAGTTACTCATAGATAGAGCAGTCGCCCGAGATTCAAGGTCTAGGCAGACCAGTCTGAGCACAGCCTGGATTGACTACAGGAAAGTCTATGACTCAATGCTGCACACATGGATCTGTGAATGCCTGGCACTATACAAAGTCAACAGGACACTAAGGACCTTCCTCAAGAACTCAATGGGACTGTGGAAGACAACACTGGAAGTGAACTCAAGACAGCTCGCACAAGTGGCCATCAAGTGCGGCATATACCAAGCTGATGCACTGTCCCCACTGCTGTTATGCATAGGGTTAAACCCCCTCAGCCAGATAATCACAGGGTCTGAATATGGGTACAAGTTCAAGAGTGGAATCACCATCAGCCACCTCCTCTACATGGATGACATCAAGCTGTATGCTAAGAGTGAACGAGACATCGACTCACTGATCCACCTGACACGGATCTACAGCGAGGACATTGGGATGTCATTTGGACTGGAGAAGTGTGGCAGGATGATAGTAAAGAGAGGGAAGGTAGTTAAGACCAATGGAGTGGAATTACCAGTGGGCCACATAGCAGACATAGAGACCAGCTATAAATACCTTGGTGTCCCACAGTCACACGGGAACCATGAGGAGGAGGCAAGGAAGACAGCAACATCCAAGTACCACCAAAGGATAAGACAGGTCCTGAAGAGCCAGCTCAATGGGAAGAACAAGATCCATGCCATCAACATGTATGCCCTGCCAGTCATCAGATACCCTGCTGGTATAGTGAGCTGGCCAAAGGAAGACATGGAGGCTGCTGATGTGAAGACCCCGAAGCTCCTTACAATGTACGGAGGTCTCCACCCCAAGTTAAACACCCAGAGACTGTACACCAGCCGCAAAGAGGGCGGGCGGGGTCTGATGAGTATCAAAGCCACTGTCCTGGATGAAACCAGGAGTATCCAGGAGTACATCAGTAAGATGGCACCCAAAGATGAGCTGCTGAGAGAATGCCTCAGGCAGCAGCAGACATGGGAGGAAGTTCAAGCGGAGGAAATACCATGGCAAGACAAGCCCCTGCATGGGATGTACCATCGACAGATAGCTGAGGTGGCTGACATTGGGAAATCCTATCAGTGGCTGGAAAGAGCCAGACTAAAAGACAGCACTGAGGCACTGATCATAGCAGCAAAAGAACAGGCACTAAGCCCCAGATCCATGGAAGCAGGGGTCTACCACACTAGACAGGACCCAAGGTGCAGACTGTGCAGAGGCCTCAGAGACAGTCCAACACATAGTGGCAGGTGTAAGATGCAGGCAGGAACAGCATATACTGAATGGCTCAACCAGGTAGCTGGCACTGTGTACAGGAACACTTGCACAGAGTATGGGCTAGACCCTCCCAAGTCCAGATGGGAGATTCCACAGAAGGCTGTAGAGAATAACAGGGCTAAGATCCTGCGGGACTTCCAGATCCAGACGGACAGGCAGGTATTGGCTAATCAACCAGACATCGTGGTAGTAGACAAAGACCAGAAGACAGCAGTGGTGATAGATGTAGCAGTGCCAAGTGACAGCAACATCAGGAAGAAGGAGCATGAGAAGCTGGAGAAGTACCGGGGCCTGAAGGAGGAACTAGAGAGGATGTGGAAAGTAAAGGACAAAGTGGTCCCAGTGATTGTAGGAGCACTCGCGGCTATGATTCCTAAGCTGGGAGAGTGGCTCCAACAGATCCCAGGAACAACATCAGAGCTCTCCGTCCAGAAGAGTGCAGTGCTAGGAACAGCTAAGATACTGCGCAGAACCCTCAAACTCCCAGGCCTCTGATAGAGGACCTGAGATTGAGGAAGACACATACCAGCCATAAAGGTGAGAGGCGATTTTTTTATATATATAATTTTTATTAAGAATTTTTATATAAGTAAAATACAAAGATGAAGGAAAAATATGAAAGAAAGAAAAAGGCAGACAGGCAAGCAAGCAAGCAAGCAAGAAGGCAAAACAGAAAAAGAAAGTCAAAGAAACAAAGATCAGTAAAAATAAGTTACTTCCAATCTTCTTTTCAACAGTTGTAAACAAACCCATTATCCCTGTTCCCTCTTGGTATTACAAAGGTCCCTTCAGCCCCTCATTTAATCCTTTTTCAATCATCAGATCCGCAAATCGTCACTTCACTGTTTTCCATTTTCAGTAAAAAGTCCATAAAAAGTTTCCAGTCTTTAATAAAAGTATTTATTGTTTCATCCCTGACAAAGCAAGTCAGCTTTGCCATTTCTGTCAATTCTGACATCTTCTCAATACATTCCTCTATTGTGGGAGTCTCAGAATTCCTCCATCGCTGTGCATATAATTTCCCTGATTTCTTTTTGAAGCACAATCACAGCTTCCAATCATACTTCCTTGTTGGAACCTTGACTAGATTGCCTGAGGGTCCCAGGATGATCGTTTCATTCATGGAATTAAACTTAAGAATTGCAAAGTTGACAGGGGCCCCTTGGGGCATCTCCAGTTGTATCATCACAGGTGCAGAAAGTGTATTCCTCTTTGGATATGATGAAAAATAAAGTCAGAGGTCACAAAATCAGTGGTACGTAATGTACTGTTGCTTTACTGCAGTTCACGTAGCCCTGAATTTTAAGCAAAATTGTGAAAGAATCCAGGTTATAAGTGAACAAATAATTAAAAAGTGTAATGTTAAATTTCCTGTAAATATGTCATATATTTACTTTCTGCTACAGGTCTTTTACTGAAGGAAAAACGTACAAAATACTGTAAACTAAATTATAAAGTTAAAATATATCCTGGACAAGTTCACGGCTTTGCTTATTATAAGCCTGAGGACATGAAGCCTGAAGATATGCCATACATAGAAGAAGCAAGAATGGATTTAATACAGTGGCTGAATAGATACATTATGTTCTGAAGCAACATATTCCATTTTATTCCCCTAACCTCAACAACAAAATGCCCTTTCTTTGTTTCAAAACACTTACTGTAAAGATCCTGGGTTTACCTATTAGGCTCTGGAGAAGGGAAAATGCATTTGAAAGATAAGGCAATGTTAAACATTGAATATTTGTCATTAATAGATATTATCATATTACTCCATTATTCCTCCTGAAAATTATACATACCTGATGATCTCTCAATTCTTCTTGGCTTTCCTACATCATATACCACATAATCTTTCTGTAAATATATTGAATGTTCAGCATTTCGGCATTAATGATACACTTAGTTTTGGACATTAGTTCTGCGACTACTATAACATCTGGGCTGCAAACATCCATTAGCTTTCTGTGTCTCTTTGCTTGTGTTTGTCCAGATTTCTGCAGCTCAAATCTGTAAGTTCTAGTTCTAATATTTTCCTCTTTAAAATTTTACACATCACCTTGAAGACCCATGCTTTCCCCAAAAATCGTGCCTCTCTAAGTCCAGTTTTGGTGTCGCTGATCATGGGAAAGATAATTATTTATCCTTGATCCAAAATAATAGCAATGCATTCAAAGTTGGAGTCTGTCTCAAATTAAATTTTGTCTAATTCCAAGGCAACATCAATAATACAATCTGAGAGTTCTGAAATGTAATTACTTTCTCACACTGATTTTGAGAAAGTATTTTCTCACTACCGGGCAGATGGAAGCATATGCTGCTGCGAATGGTGAAAGTTCATGAAACGTATGATACCAGCAGACACAGGTGAGATATGATCTGACAGCCCATCAACGTAATTTATTAAATCTACTCTTTCATTTACTATTCTTTAAAAAACAAATACTATGCCACTTGTTTGCAATGTGTTAAGCAGATTATAAGGAAAATTATAAGGAAACACTTCATAGCGTAAACAATGTGTGAATAGTCAATGTAGCAACTAAACTAAAGATAAAAATAGTCTGAATAGCCTGCCTCCAGCAATTTGTCTTCAGAAAAGCAAATATACACATTCTGATATTCCTGGTTGGCAGTTTGTATACATTCCAAGATATTCCTTACCTGTCTTATTCCAGTGGGATTATCTTACTGTTTCCAAGAAGCTCTCTTAATCAGCCATGCTTTCTGGAGCCAGTTGACTAGTCTCTGTGCACCAGAGGACAAATAATTCAATGGCTTTGAAGTCGGTTTTCACTTTCTAGTATCATACTCCAAGACGTTCTCAGCTACTGAGGCTTTGATATACCCTTCCCTCTGGCTAGCCAGGCAAGAAGCAGCAGCAGCAGCAGCAACTGTCTGTTTCAGCTTATCTGTGGTTCTGCTGGTAGCCATGGCAGTTTGTAACACTGAAAGAGAAGGCGGCTGGTTACACCGAAAGGAAGAGGGCTCCTTACTTAAGACCCATCCTTTATACACTGTACACTAATCCGCCATCCTTTCTGGATTGGAACAGAAAGGCAGCACAAAATTGCAGATGCACAGAGATGCATCTTCATTTGATCGTGAGCCCACCACGGATCCACGTGTACTCCTTTCCACGCAGCCGTTCAAAGTATATTATACAAAGGAGAATTCAGTTATTTCTGACTACATTTACAACATGCATGCATATATATATATATATATATATATATATATATATATATATAGTGCAAACTGTTTATTTTCTGTATCCTGGAGACCTCATGAATTCACACTCAAAACTAGTTTTTAAAAATAGATCGATTTGCATATAAAGGAAGAAGGGAAAAGGTAGTCGTTTCTCTCTATGTTGAAGATGTCAACTAAACTTTGAGCCAGACGGTGGTGTCTGAAATTAAGAGAGATGAAGACATGCACAGGTTAAAGGTGACCCTGTGCAAAAGCCCTGTTGACTTTGACCAGGAGCTGTGAGTCCAAGAGGGGCTCCAGACTGCACACTAGTCTTGCATGGGGAAGTGCAACCCCATTGTGTTCAAGATGTTAGCTAAACTTTTAGCCAGATACTGCGGTCTGAAATAAAAATATACATGCTGTCTGAGATAAAAATATACATAGGTAAGAATCAATTGTATTTGTCAGCTATATGTGTCAGTGAAATCAAGTGAAGCCAGGGAACAGCCAGCATCTAGGTTATGATGGTCAACATTCAAGTAGCAATCTGTTCCATCAAAATTTCTGCAAATTGTTTTTGAAAAAAAATGCAAAAAGAAAAGCAAACCTGCAAAGGTTGTGTACATAACTTTCCTACTCTACCTATATCCTAATATATACATTGAATATTTGAACCACTGCAAAACAGCGCCTCCAACTGCAAGCCCCTGAAGCCAGCCCAGTAGGATACCATGGGTGATGGTACTGAAAGCTGTTGAGAGACCAAGGAGCACCAGGATGGACACATCACCCCCTTCCCAGCTCTTCCACGGGTCATCAACAAATGCAGCCAACTTGATATACTTTTTACAGATGTAAGGCTTCATGATGTTTAATCCAAAAAAACAACTAGCTCAACCAGGAGCTGTGAGTCCAAGAGGGGCTCCAAACTGCACACTAGTCTTGCATGGGGAAGTGCAACCCATTGAAGACTAAACATGGAAGCAGGGCAATGAAACAAACAAAGCCACTGGGTTTTGCCAGGACTGAGCCTCAGTCTGTTCTTCCCTATCCAGGCCCACATAGCCTCCAGGCACTGGATCAGGGGAGTGTCACTTGGTCAGCCCAGGTTTGAGATTGGTTGTCATCAGCATATTGATGAAATCTGACCCCAGTGACGGATGTTCTCATCCAGAACTTTCATGCAGAGTGAGAGTTAAGCCCTGCGGCACCCCATAAGTGAAGGCCATGGTTGCAACCTCTCATTCTGTCAACATCAGTTGAAACTAGCCACAAAGGAGGAAAACCACCGCAAAATTGTGCTATCAGCCCCCCAAACCAGTCAGGTAGGATACCATGGTTGATGGTACTGAAAGTTGCTGAAAGATCAAGGAGCACCAGGATGGACGCATCACCCTCCTTCCAGCTCTGCCACAGGTCATCAACAAGCATGGCCACTTGATATACTTTTTGTGGGTATATGTTTAACCAAAAAAAAGCTGGCAGGAAAGAGAATTCAGCTTTTAAAATCTCTTTCATTCTATAATAAATCATCTTCCAAAAATGTTGAATAATGCCACCAAATGTGGAAGAATGATCCAAAATGATTATTGCATTTCCAACAATATTTAGAAAATGACTTATTTTATGAGTTATCTAAAATAGATAACTCATTTTCTAAACATTGTTGGAAATAGAATAATCTAAACTAAAATATACTAAGTGTGCGATTTCTGTGTGTATCATGCTAAAAGAAATTTGTTTTACCCAATTTTTGTACTACAGACTCATTTGATGGATCATGTCATTTTGCTAAAATCCATGATACTTTATAAAAAAATCTATATACAGCTCACCCTCAAAACAAATAAATCCATTTTGGTGCTGTACTGTACATATTTAGTTTTTATCTTCCAGCAGAGAAACAGGAAGAGATTTACCTCAGATTTTAGTGAAAAGGCAGAGTTGATCATTATCAAAAAAAAAATGTGTACAGTATTATTACAGTTTAACACAGTTGGTTACTTATTAAGCTTTCATTCCTTCACACTGAGTAATTCAGTCTATCTTCACCCCTTCATGGAAAATAACATACTATAACTGAATCTGCCTACAATAATTTTATTCAGCCAGCTTTTCACTATCTATAATGCTATTTTTACTCAAAAGACACTGTATATGAGACATCTCAATTGGGCAAGAACAATGTGGCCTTTAGCAATTATTACAGAAGGGAAACAAATGTAAGAATTAAAAAGAGCAACATGTGTAAGATTTGAGATTGGTAATCCCTACTTAGGACGAAATCAAAGGAGGCTTCTTCCAAGTGGCTGTCCACCTCTCTTCATGTGGAGGGATTACTCTGAGATGGGTATCCTGAAGAAGGATTTGTTCCCAATAACACATCCTTTCAGAATGAAGCAGCTCCATGCTGAAGTTTTGCCACCAAGGGCAACCCAATGGAATAGATATTACTATGAGCTAGTTTCCAAGTTGTAAAGACACAAATCGTGAGCTGTAGGCCAGATTTGGAAAGAACAGCCCTCAGATTCTTTGCTAGATGGAGCTCAGACCAAGCATTCAAGCTGCAATGTCCACAGCAAGATTCATATATATTTATATATAAGGTTTGGGGATCCACTGTGTCAGGGGGATCCACAAGTGGTCATGTGACCAAAGCACTGCCCCTTTTTATACAGGTTGTGCAGTGCATTAAAAGAGGGTGGGGCTTCAATTGTGTGGTCAGAACCTTTACCTTTTTTAACACAACACCCCTCCCTTGCATGGACATCCCTGCATTGTACAAAGTGGTATTGTTTGGGAAAATAACTGAAATAAACATTAACTTTTCCTTCAGAGAATGCATGGTATATGAAAATAAACTACATTCTATACCACATAATTCATCCAGTAACTTCAGTAATTCCTTGATCGTTCTGGTAGGCACCATCAAAATGGCTGCTCTGTAACCCATTTATCGTGATAATAAAATGAAAATACAAAATAAACCTCATTTTTTAGTTCAAAATGTAGAAACATAAAGGAAATACAGACAACATTTTCCACAAAGGCTTGGATGTTCTACCAGGAAAGGTATAAATTGCTGGTTTAATATTGTCAACCTTCAGGTTGCAATACGTGGATAATATATAAGGAAAGGTGACTGTATGGGACTGTAAATACTTATATAAGACTGCAGACAATTAAAAGAAGAATGCAGCATTATTTAAAAACCTGGCAACATCGAAACACAGAATGGAGATGTGAGAAGCCCTGTGTTTTTACTGAATGGTTAGCATGCAAGATAGTGGGAAACTATAGATCTCTGAATAAACATGTATTAATAGTAACAACCTTTGAGCTGTTTTGTAATAAGCAAATTCTTTTGCCTGGCTTTTCAGTGGAGCTGCACCAAGCATAGTGAAAGAAGCTGCAGGATTCACCAGCAGCCAAGCAGACCTAGAAAGACAATTTCCAGCACACTGAATTGGACCCTACATCCAGGTATGTTAGAATCAAATATGTTACATCAACCTGTTCTCTGGAGAGAGGTTAAATGGGTAGCTGAAATGTTGATGCAATAAATGTGAAAATGGGTGAGTATATGAGTGTGCTCTTTCCTACTTTGTATTATAAGGGACAGCTAGGTGTGTAGGCAAATGGTATGTTGAATGCAGTGGGAATGGAGTGCTGAAGAAGCAAGCAGACGTGATCAAACAAGAGGAAAGTGGGTCAGCACTAAATACATGAAGACTGAATATGGATTAATGAAAAAGTGAGTGAATCATTCCAAAGAAGTACACAGAGATGGTTTGAACATGAGGAGAGGACAAATAAGAATCAAACTTCCAAACAAACATAGAAGGGAAAACTGAACGGGTAGAGCAGGGGAGGACTGAGAATGTGGGGGCTGTATGGAATTGATGAGATCCTCAGAAAGAGGGATGAGAAGTTTAAAGAATAAAAGGCAATGGAGGGACATGGTAGAAACAAGGATAGTTTGCAAGGGTAAAAGCATAGAGAGGTATAGTGAACGATGTTGGCATTAAGCAGTTTTAGCTTTCTTAAAAAAAACTCATGTCTTTAATTTAATTGCTTTGCTTATTTCTTATTCCTTTTCTGTACTTTGCATAATGTTGCTTCTCCTCAAAGAGAATAACATGGTATGTGTGTATACATGAGATCCTGTATGTGGTTCGGATATTACATGCCATTCTCCCCTTTGTGAATATATTGAAGTGAAATCTATTAGTACTTACTTTACTTTCAACTTTATTGATTAGTCTTACAATCGTATCAACATCAGCAAAGGTGAAACAACTAATACACAAAATCCAAGATACATTAAAATAAATAATAATAAAATGGGATAGTACAAAGTATAATACTACTATAAAATAGTTATGTATCACTAATATCATAAGCCAGATTCATGTGAGACCGTCCCCCCTACATGATACTCCAATCTGTTCTAAATATTGGGCTCTCAACTGAGCTGCCTTGTCCACAAACTTGGCAGTCCTACTCACAATAAAGATATTTGTGCCCGAGAGAAAATAGGATAATCTGTATTTGGAGTCCCAATGGACTGTTCTTTCCAACAGAGGGGACAGGTGATTAAGCCTAAGTGATTCATAAAGTTTGCAGTCGAACAAAACATGGCCAATATCTTCTATAGCTGGGTTCCCACAGACACATAGCCTCTCATCATAAGGCACATGATGGAAACGGCCATATCTGACCATGGAGTCCAGTAATTCGAACCTAGCTCTAGTGTAGGCCCTTCTCAGGTTTTGATTTAAACTCATCGATAGATATTTTTCGGAATTAAAGGTAATTTTGTTCTTAGCCAACCATTTTAAGAAATCTATTAGTAAAGATGCTCCTAAGGATGCTACACCACACAAGGAGAAAATAAAGAGACATGCAGAAGAAACAAATCGCTCAGTGAATCAAAGTGGAAACGCTGAATTGGAGGAAGTTTGCTTGCATGTAACTAATGTAATTATATTTGCATATAGATCAACTATGATGGGTGATTCATTGAGGCATCTATAGTTAAGAAATTACGTTTAGGCATAATGCTGTCTTTATGCTAAGAGTGTGTCTTTGTAGAAAGCGGCACCTTTACTTTACGGGAGTTTCTGACTAGTCCTTCAGTGTAGCAATATTCAACTACTATGCAAAGACTGTAGTTAAGGCCTACTTACAATAAAAAGAGAATTACAGTATTGTCAACTGTCTAGGAAAAAGTATTGTTGTAGAAAAATCCATACATTGTTAGGGAGGGAAATTTGGCTTGTACTCTATGCAGGGATGATCACATTTCGCTCTCTCTCTCTCTCTCCTATATATAGTTTGGTCATGTAACATAAAGCTTCACAAAACTCTGCTTACTTCTATCTGCATTTCTAAGAAATAAAGCTTTTCTTTTTTTAAATTCTTACCCCGATTGTGGCATTCATACTCTTCATGTTGTTCACACAATATCCAGAAAAGACAAATCTTGATCTCTCTCTTTCTCATTAAGACACTCAATATAGTGCTTTGCATAATCATAATCGCGTGTGACTCCAAGATGATACCAAGACCCAATGGAAAAATAAATCCTGGTCTTAGGAAAAAGAATATACGCAGACACATACTACTCAAAGAAAGTAGGGGTAAATCAAATGGGGGAGGGAAGAAAACATGAGCAAAATAGAAAACAAGAAAGAAACAAGTAATGCTCTGTTCAGTGTAATTAATGCTGCTATGCAAATCCAATCAGTCTCCAAGTGACTCCCTAAATATCCCAATAACCCCATTATCAAAACCTTGCACTGAACTGACTAGAAAACCGATTTGCTCATTTCTGCGTGAAAAACTAAGACGTGTTCATTCTCCTTTGCTGATAGCATTCTTTAGGTAGCAGGCGTCTTATTATGGTAAACACATGTCTTTTTGTGGTGGTAAGGATGTGTAGTAGTTTTGTAATGTATAAAAGCATGAATGTAACTTTGTGGTCAACATCCACGAAGCATGTTATTTCCTTTTTAAGGTTTGGATGTCTAATCCTAAATACATTATCTATTAAATTATTGGTAGATTATTTTAACAATCAATCTCAGTGCTTATATGTGTAGTTCCATTTTTAAATCTGTAAGATACGGAGTAGGCATGTACCCTATCACCTGCAGTAATAGGATGTGCAGACACACCAAGGAATTGTCTCCAAGATGTGTTAAACTTAGCATTACATTCTACAGATGGCAGAGAAGCCTAAATTTTGTCCATGCGACCTTGGAGATAAGTTTGACTATCAACCTCTTGGGTGTGAAGTGTCCATCGAGCATATTAATGCCTACGTGATGAAGCCTCCTGTTCAGACTGACACAGCTGTGCTTGTGATTCATGACATATTTGGATGGCAACTCCCAAATACCAGATATATTGCTGATTTGGTTGCTTCCAATGGATACATGTAAGGAATGGATTTTATTTTTCTCCATCATACTCTTCTCTCTTTTGTATAGTGTGGCTTTGAGCTCAAGGTGCCTTCTAATCGATTCATTTAAATCTACTTTGCATGTCCAAGCTTATATACCTAATGGGATTAAGATATATATAAGATAATCATTATATAGCATATGAAATACAACAAGATAACAATGATTTGTATATTAATTTACCTGGAGCTAACTTACCTGGTGGTTAATTATTAGCTTTATAAATAAAACCTATCAAGAAATGAACAATAATCTACAGTGATTGACGATCCGTTATCAATTCAGTAAATTAATGACTCTTATTTAGGAATATTTATATGCAAAGGGCAACTAATACTATACATGACAATTTATTTAGGATATGAATTCACATGGGCATTTAGAAGTAGCTAGCTATATATATCCAGTCTGTCATTTGATTGATGTTGGTTATCCTGTTCCCCCAGGAGACCTTTGGAACAGCTTCCCACATCAGGAAATGTTCTCTTGCTATGCGCTGTAGTGCAATCCACAGACTGTTTGCACTTACGTAGGATAGTTATGCAATTTGTGGACATGCCTCAGCATTCATCCAGATCAACCACTACGCAAAGCACGTATTTTAAATTAGTGCCAATAATATAGCTTCTGCTTGTAGCATAGTGTGAATGTATCGTTTCTAACCTGATTGCCCTACATTTTTCCTATTTATCCAGTTTAACAACTCCATTGTTTAAGACATATTATTGTTTCTTTCCCCCTTCATGGATCACTGCCTTGTCATGGCGAAGGGGCTTGCGTAACTCAGTGAAGCCATGAGCTATACCGTGCAGGGCCACCCAAGACGGACAGGTCATGACAGAGAGTTCTAACAAAATGTGGTCCACTGGAGAAGGAAATGGCAACCCACTCCAGTATTCTTGCCAAGAAAACCCCATGGACAATGTTAAAAGGCTAAAAGATATGACGCTGGAAGATGAGCCCCTCAGGTCGGAAGGTGTCCAATATGCTACTGGGGAAGAGCGGAGGGCAATTCCAAGTAGCTCCAGAAAGAGTGAAGCGGCTGGGCCAAAGCCGAAAGGACGTTCAGCTGTGGATGTATCTGGAAGCGAAAAGAAGGTCCGATGCTGTAAAGAACAATATTGTATAGGTACCTGGAATGTAAGATCTATGAACCAAGGCAAGCTGGATGTGGTCAAACATGAGATGACAAGATTAAACATCGACATCTTGGGAATCAGCGAATTGAAATGGACGGGAATGGGTGAATTTAATTCAGGTGACCATTATATCTACTACTGTGGGCAAGAAACCCTTAGAAGAAATGGAGTTGCACTCATAGTCAATAAGAGAGTGGGAAAGGCAGTAATGGGGTACAACCTCAAAAACGACAGAATGATCTCAGTGCGTATCCAGGGCAAACCATTCAACATCACAGTAATTGAAGTCTATGCCCCAACCACTGATGCCGAAGAAGCTGAAGTTGACCAGTTCTATGAAGACCTACAACTCCTTCTAGAACTAGCACCAAAAAAAGATGTCCTTTTCATCATAGGGGATTGGAATGCTAAAGTAGGAAGTCAATGAGTAATCGGAATAACAGGCAAGTTTGGCCTTGGAGTACAAAATGAAGCAGGGCAAAGGCTAATAGAGTTCTGTCAAGAGAACAAACTAGTCATAGCAAACACTCTTTTCCAACAACACAAGAGACGACTCTACACATGGACATCACCAGACGGTCAATACCGAAACCAGATTGATTATATACTTTGCAGTCAAAGATGGAGAAGCTCTATACAGACAGCAAAAACAAGACCAGGAGCTGACTGTGGCTCAGATCATGAGCTTCTTACTGCAAAATTTAGGCTTAAATTGAAGAACGTAGGGAAAACCACTAGACCACTCAGGTATGACTTAGATCATGTTCCTTATGAGTATACAGTGAAGGTGATGAATAGATTTAGAGGATTAGATTTGGTAGACAGAGTGCCTGAAGAACTATGGACGGAGGTCCGTAACATTGTACAGGAGGCAGCAACTAAAACCATCCCAAAGAAAAAGAAATGCAAGAAAGCAAAATGGCTGTCTGATGAGACTTTACAAATAGCTGTGGAAAGAAGGAATGCGAAAAGCAAGGGTGAAAGGGAAAGATATAAGCAACTGAATGCAGATTTCCAGAGAACAGCAAGAAGAGATAAAAAGGCCTTCTTAAATGAACAATCAAAGAAATCGAGGAAAACAATAGAATGGGAAAGACTAGAGATCTCTTCAAGAAAATTGGAGATATCAAAGGAACGTTTAGTGCAAAGATGGGCATGATAAAGGACACAAAAGGCAGGGACCTAACAGAAGCAGAAGAGATTAAGAAGAGGTGGCAAGAAAACACAGAAGAACTATACAAGAAAGATCTTAATGTCCCTGATGTCCATACTGGTGTGGTCACTGACCTTGAGCCGGACATCCTAGAGAGTGAAGTCAAGTGGGCCTTAGGAAACATTGCTAACAACAAAGCTAGTGGAGATGACAGTATTCCAGCTGAGTTATTTAAAATACTAAAAGACGATGCTGTTAAAGTGCTGCACTCAATATGCCAGCAAGTTTGGAAAACGCAACAGTGGCCACAGGATTGGAAAAGGTCAGTTTATGTTCCAATTCCAAAGAAGGGCAATGCCAAAGAATGCTCAAACTGTTGCACAATTGCACTCATTTCACATGCTAGCAAGGTTATGCTCAAAATCCTACAAGCTAGACTTCAGCAGTACGTGAACCGAGAACTACCAGATGTACAAGCTGGCTTTCAAAGAGGCAGAGGAACTAGAGATCAAATTGCCAACATTCGCTGGATCATGGAGAAAGCACAAGAGTTCCAGAAAAACATCTACTTCTGCTTCATTGACTATGCAAAAGCCTTTGATTGTGTGAATCACAACAAACTGTGGCAAATTCTTAAAGAGATGGGGGTACCAGACCACCTTACCTGTCTCCTGAGAAATCTGTATGCGGGCCAAGAAGCAACAGTTAGAACCGGTCATGGAACAACCGATTGGTTCAAAATAGGGAAAGGAGTACGACAAGGCTGTATACTGTCACCCTGCTTATTTAACCTATATGCAGAGTACATCATGAGAAATGCCAGGATGGAAGAATCAAAAGCCGGAATAAAGATTGCAGGGAGAAATATCAACAACCTCAGATATGCAGATGATACCACCCTAATGGCAGAAAGTGAAGAAGAACTAAAGAGCCTCTTGATGAGGGTGAAAGAGGAGAGTGCAAAATCTGGCTTGAAACTCAACATTACAAAAACTAAGATCATGGCATCTGGGCCCATCAATTCCTGGCAAATAGAAGGGGTAGAAATGGAAGCAGTATCAGACTTCATTTATTTGGGCTCGAAGATCACTGCAGATGGAGACTGCGGCCATGAAATTAAAAGACGCTTGCTCCTTGGGGGAAAGCTATGGCAAAACTAGATAGCATATTAAAAAGCAGAGATGTCACCTTGCTGACAAAGATCCGCATAGTCAAAGCTATGGTTTTTCCAGTAGTAATGTATGGCTGTGAGAGCTGGACCATAAAGAAGGCTGAGCGCCGAAGAATTGATGCCTTTGAACTGTGGTGCTGGAGAAGACTCTTAAGAGTCCCCTGGACTGCTAGGAGGTCAAACCAGTCAATCTTAAAGGAAATCAACCCTGATTGCTCATTGGAAGGATTGATAATGAAGCTCAAGCTCAGATACTTTGGTCACCTAATGCGAAGAGAGGACTCTTTGGAAAAGACCCTGATGCTGGGAAAGATGGAAGGCAAAAGGAGAAGAGGACGGCAGAGGATGAGATAGTTAGATAGCATCGCTGAAGCAATGAGCATGAAACTGAGCAAACTCAGGGAGGCAGTGAAGGACAGGAAGGCCTGGCGCAATATGGTTCATAGGGTCACGAAGAGTCGGACACGACTTAACGACTGAACAACAACAAAATTGTTTCTTTCTCCCACAGAATTTTTGTAAGAGTGAGGGAATTTTCTGTATTACAGGTAGTCCTCAACTTATGACCATTCATTTAATGACCATTCGTAGTTATGATGGCACTGAAAAAAGTGACTTATGACCGGTCCTCGCATTTACGACCATTGCAGCATCTCCACAGTCCCATGATCAAAATTCAGGTGCCTGGCAACTGGCATGTATTTATGACAGTTGCAGTATCTCAGGGTTATATGATTGCTATTTGTCACCTTCCCCGGGGCCTTCCACCAAGCAAAGTCAATAGGCGAAGCTGGATTCATTTAATGAACATGTGATTCACTTAACAACCATGGCAAAGAAGGCTATAAAATTGGGCATGACTCACTTAATGACCGCATCACTTAGCAATGGAAGTTTTCATCCCCATTGTGATTATAAGTAGAGGACTACTAGTATAGGTAACTGTTAAATAAGCAAAGTTTTAATAAATTATTTTGTATTTGTTTTGTGTGCAGTGCAATTTGTCCAGACTTTTTTAAGGGACAAGAACCTTGGAAACCATCTGATGACTTGTCTAAATTAAATGACTGGCTAAAAACACGAGATCCCAAGAATATAGACAGGTAAGATTTTATCCTGAAGGGTATTTACTCTTTCTTCTGTACGTATTTCAGATTGATGAGTGACTAATCAGTTTAAACTATGTATATCAAGGAAGGATTTGCAGATAGATATTCTAATCAAATTTTATTATTTCTTTAGGAGAAAGTTACAAATTGTATAAACCTTCCCCATTTGCTGTCAAGGCAGTCTAATGCTACCTATTGCCCTAATGATTACACTACAAGCCAACCCTTTTGCTGATTGCAACCATTCAGTTATCATCCAGTATACAATATACAGGAGAGAAGTAAGTAGCTTAGCCCCACTTGATCCTAAATAGTATATTATACCCCATTACTGAAACCATTTAATTGCTACTAAAAAAAACCACACACACACACACACACACACACACACACAGACAAAACCCTCTTCAAATCCTGCTGATTTTAATATATCTTAGGTAGTATCCCCCACACTTTTTTCAGCATGTTTCAGCAATGCTATTTCTGCACCTTTCTTTCTTTCCTTTGCTCTACATGTGAACCAGACTTATTCCTGGAGTTACCTATGAAATACCTAGTTCATACTGTGTAATTGTGTGTGGGAATGACCTTGGAATACTGGCCCAAAAGACGCTGCCTAGGCAATGGTCAGATAAGAGACAGCATAGCCCACAGCTGGACAGTGGCAGGAGAAGAGGCTCAAAAGGGACCCTCCCTAGTTTCTTGGGATTGATGGGAGAATTGTACTTTCAGGGTTGCAAGAATCTGTTAATGTGGCTTTACAATAAAGCAACGTTAGTTCGTCTGGTTGTGTTTTCTGTCTGCTCTACTTAGTAAGGCTGACATACTGTAAGTGCGATTTAACATTCATTTTCACTGGCAAAACAATGTGCCTGACAACTTTGCCACTGATCATTATGGAAGTTTCCAGTACTCACTGCAGGTCTATTAAGCCTCAGCTGCCCATTCACCCCATTTCACTATGTGTCCTTCACTGAATCTAGAGCAGCACTTAGCAAAGGATGTTGTGGGTTGAGTCAATTGGAGGGGAAGGGGGAACCACCAAAGATTGCTTCCCAGCCTCCTTTCCCCCATAGTACTCTAGATCCTGGGGATTTTTGTGACTAGAAGGAGCTCTTCCGTTCATGGAATGGCCATCCTGGGTCCAACTCCCTGTGCTTTATGTGTTTCCCTCCTCTCAGGATTACTAGTTTGCTGGTTGATTTCTTTGCTCACTTACTTTTTTGTGTCTTAGGGAAACCGATGTGGTCTTGAAATATTTGAAGGAAAAATGTAATGTGAAGAAGATAGGTGTCATTGGATTTTGTTGGGGTGGAGCTGCTGTACATCATCTGATGTTGAAATATTGCATATTTAGGGCAGGCGTGTCCATCTACGGTATGTGTTTAATGCAATGGCGTCTGTGCAGATTATCATTTTCGAGGGAATTATAGATAATAGAAAAAAGGTGATGCAAGTAGGTTGGGATATGTTTGGCTGAAAAAGAATGTCATCCTTTAGGGAATATAGCCATCTCCACACTAGGATTTTTGGGACTTATAGGATGATTCAGCCATTACTTTAGTAATGAAAAGGGGTTTTTGTGATGCACTCATTACTAACATCTTTAGTTTTAATATAGCTTTTTGTCAAATATATTTTAGGAGTTATCACATTAATGGAGAACAATTTCAACCTGAATAATCCCACATTCTTCATTGTTGCAGAGAAGGATGAGTTCATTCCTCTTGACCAAGTAAGATATTATTTCTGGGTGCTGAGTTTTAGAATCGCATCCACATAATGTAAAATAGTATGCAAATGGATTGGATTGTATCAGTGGGAATTGGTTTACAATTCTTCCTTTTATGCAGTCTTGGCTATTCTGGGTGGGTATAGTTGAGGATTCTTTCAGATACACGAAGGACACAAAACATGCCTAAACATACCATCATTGTCTATGTTTCAGCAATTTTGTCTTTTTAAAAGAGTTACTCCTCACCAAAGGATCTGGAATTAGACATTGTTCTGTAGAAGATTTAGACTGTCTTGGAACTCAGAGACTAACCCTGTGAGAATCTGCTTCACGAGAGGGAAGTGTTGCTTTGTGAATTCAGAAACAATAACAGTGTTTGGGTTTAATGTGAGAAGGCCAAGTAAGCCATTCTGGCAATCCTACTGCAAGTGTTCAAATGGCATTGTGAATCATAACAGGAGTTTTCATATTTTTAAGCTAGAGAACCCTAAAAATTACTATAGGACCAAACTGAGTTGGTTGAGCTTAGCTGGGCATATTACAAAGTGATTGTGCAACTGCACTGGCATATTTGACCAGGATACCTGGTCAGGTTCCTGGGACTTTGGCTACAGTCTCAGCTCGTTAGCTACAGCCTCTTTGTGTGGTCATGTAAACCCATGTCAATCATCAAATGCTTATACTTCATCCAAAACGGGTGCTATAGAATTTATGAGGCCCAGGATTCTCCGTACTGAATTGCAATAAAGTTATCTATTTCATTACTATACAGATAGGGATATCACAGGAAATATATAGGCTGAGGACATAAGTGTCTCAACTCCCAACGAGATGAGAGAAGATAAGGGGGCTCTGGATACCACAAGAGATGAAAATAATCCCACAGCAATAATAAAAGGGTGTTTTCTGTTATAGGTTATTGAGCTAACTAGGAAGCTGGAACTGGAATGCAAAGTTGATTTTGAAGTGAAAATATATCCTGGGCAGACTCATGGCTTTGTACATCGCAAGAGAGAAGATATAAATCCCCAAGATAAACCTTACATTGAAGAAGCAAGGAATGACATGCTGTGTTGGCTGCGCAGATATATCTAGAAATCTGTGTAATCTATCAAAATACCAGAGAGAGAGAGAGAGAATGATTTAATTAGTGGAAAAAAAGGAATGCAAGATGTACGCTTTGATTACTTAAATGCAAAATTTTCTCTAAATGTATACAATACTAAATGTAGTACACAATACTAAAATGTATATAGCAATAAGGAGGCTCAGCTGCTGCTCGGAACAATCTCTTCCCCCGGACCATATACCCACCAGCATCGGATTAGGAATGGAAACGTGGTTCTTTGTTCTGACACGCAAACGTGTTTATTCCTTCCTCTCCAGTACCAGGCTCTCTCCCAAACCTCAAAAGCATTATGATGGTGCTTTTCAGGAAAGAAGTGAAGTTTTGTCTGTGTTTGTTGCAGGGGAAGACTTATTAGCTATTTCCCTCTCTGGAAATATGATGCCTGCCAGGTTATGAGACAGACTTTCACAGCAAATAGCAAATTGCATTGCAGTTAAAAAAAGTAGGTAAAGTAGTAAAGTATCAGTACTCAGTCACTCGACTGTGTGAGTTGGAGAATTTCAGTGTTTTAGTGCTTGGACTTCTATTTGGGCTGAAAAGATTTTAGAGTACTTAACGTTCCAGATTATTATTAACTGGATCCCTTAAACAGTGATAGAAAAGAAAAGAAAATGGTTTGACTGGAGCACTTAGACACTGAAACTCCTTATGGCCAGGAGTTTCTAATGTATTTTCTGCTCTGGTCTACATTCTCTCGCCTTGACAAATCTGCCTATGTGACAAGAGAGCTCCTTGTGTGTGTGTAGGGAACACCTTTTGCCCAGAGAAGGCAGGCAGGTAAGGCGGGCATCCTTCCAGGGAGGGCTCTGCATTACCCCTGGCCAGAACAGAGTCTCCGTTGCAAGGGAATAGCTTTCATCTGAACATTTTTCAAAATGTTCTTCAGAGTGAGAAGAAATTCTCAAAGAAAATAAAACAGCTCTTTGGGTTATCTATGGTGTACGGGTTTAACTCTTTCATAGACCTTCTAGAGGGAAACTGCAAAATTGTATTTTCTTTGTGCCCTGACAGGTAAAATAAGGAGATATTTTTAATGCATTTTCTGTGCTGACTCCTTCATTCAATAAAGTTTTAAACTATGATGTCAGTTCATTGGCTATCTAAAGGAATCAATTTGAGAACTTTTACAATACTGCCAGTATTGTGTTTAATTAACATTTTTCATTATGCAAACTCAAAGCACAAAGTACACAACCTTTCAGGTTTCCCAACTGCTTTTGTCAGGCTCAGTAACAAACAAGGAGAAAAGGGGGTGGTGACTGATCTCCAGGCCGTGGAAGTTGCAAGCGTTTGGAATATGCTGCACCCGTTGCTGTGACATTCCGTAGTATTCCTCGGCTCAGGATGCTGAGATGAAGAAGCAAATGAGCCATGTAAAGAAGTTTGGATTGTGTGTTTGTCTGTTCTAAATCTCCTTCTGATCAATTTTATTGAATAACCACTCCTCCCGCGGCTTAAGAGAACCCCAGGTCCTCTGGGTTAAAAGGAGGAGAAAATCCTATCCTATCTCGGCCCACTTTTTCCATACCCTGTATAATTTTATACGCCTTGACCGTGTTGCCTTTCAGGTGCCTTTTTCCAGGCTAAGGAGTCTCAACTGTTCTAGCCTTTTCTTGATAGGGAAACAGTCAAGCTGACAGGCTATTTTGATTGAATTCTTCTGTACTTTTTTCAGCTGTATTTTATCCTTTTATAAATGTGGTGACCAGACCAGTACACATTATTCAGGTCTGGGTGCACCATAAACGACAATGTTGGCTGATTTCTTTTCAATCCCTTTTCTAATAATCAAGCATAGCATATGGAAAGAAAGAAAAAAGAACTACATCCCTGGCTTCATTTTTATATATGTGTGTGTATGTGTATGCGAAAGAAAGAAAGAAAGCAAAAGAGAAAGCAAAAGAGAAAAAAGAAAGTTAAAGAAACAAGAATCAGTAAAAATAAGCTACTTCCAATCTTTTCAACAGTTATAAACAGCAGGTCAAGAACATGAAGAGCTGGCAGCACTGGCCTGGACATGATCCACACCTACTGGCTAAAGAAACTAAAAGCAGTGCGTGAACGCCTAGCAGCACAAATGAACCAGCTGCTAGCAGCAGGCTCCCACCCAGACTTGCTAACACAAGGAAGGACAGTGCTGATCATGAAAGACCCCACAAGGGAACAGCCCCGTCCAATTACCAGCCAATAACTTACCTGTTCACAACGCGGAAAGTCCTATCTGGCATCATAGTCGCCAAGCCATAGTACCATATGGGTCAGTATATGAGCACAGCTCAGAAGGGCATTGGGAACAACACCAGAGGCTCAAAACACCGGTTGCCCATAGAGTAGTTGCCTGAGACTCAAGATCTAGACAGACCAATCTGAGCACAGCCTGGATTGATTACAAGAAAGCCTATGGCTCAATGCCACACACATAGATCTTTGAATGCCTGGTGCTATACAAAGTCAACAGGACACTAAGGACCTTCCTCAGGAATTCCTTGGGACTGTGGCAGACAACACTGGAAGTCAACTCAAAACAGCTCACACAAGAGGCCATCAAGCGTGGAGTTTTCCACCCCAAGTCCCACACCCAGAGACTGTAAACCAGCTAGAAAGAGGGCGAGCGGGGTCTGGTGAGTGCCAAAGCCACTGTCCTGAATAAAACCCAGAGCATCCAGGAGTACATCAGTAAGATGGACCCAAAGATGAGCTGCTGAGAGAAGGCCTGAGCCAGCAGCAGACATCGGAGGAAGTTCAAGCAGAGGAAGTGCCATGGCAAGACAAGACCTGCATGGAATGTACCATCGACAGATAGCTGAGGTGGCTGACACTGGGAAATCCTACCAGCGGCTGGAAAGGGCTGGACTAAAAGTCAGAATCAGGGCACTGATCACAGCAGCACAAGAACAGGCACTAAGCCCCAGATCCATGGAAGCAGGGGTCTACCACATTAGACAGAACCCAAGGTGCAGACTGTGCAGAGGCCTCAGAGACAGTCCAACACATAGTGGCAGGTGTAAGATGCAGGCAGGAACAGCATATACTGAATGGCTCAACCAGGTAGCTGGCACTGTGTACAGGAACACTTGCACAGAGTATGGGCTAGACCCTCCCAAGTCCAGATGGGAGATTCCACAGAAGGCTGTAGAGAATAACAGGGCTAAGATCCTGCGGGACTTCCAGATCCAGACGGACAGGCAGGTATTGGCTAATCAACCAGACATCGTGGTAGTAGACAAAGACCAGAAGACAGCAGTGGTGATAGATGTAGCAGTGCCAAGTGACAGCAACATCAGGAAGAAGGAGCATGAGAAGCTGGAGAAGTACCGGGGCCTGAAGGAGGAACTAGAGAGGATGTGGAAAGTAAAGGACAAAGTGGTCCCAGTGATTGTAGGAGCACTCGCGGCTATGATTCCTAAGCTGGGAGAGTGGCTCCAACAGATCCCAGGAACAACATCAGAGCTCTCCGTCCAGAAGAGTGCAGTGCTAGGAACAGCTAAGATACTGCGCAGAACCCTCAAACTCCCAGGCCTCTGATAGAGGACCTGAGATTGAGGAAGACACATACCAGCCATAAAGGTGAGAGGCGATTTTTTTATATATATAATTTTTATTAAGAATTTTTATATAAGTAAAATACAAAGATGAAGGAAAAATATGAAAGAAAGAAAAAGGCAGACAGGCAAGCAAGCAAGCAAGCAAGAAGGCAAAACAGAAAAAGAAAGTCAAAGAAACAAAGATCAGTAAAAATAAGTTACTTCCAATCTTCTTTTCAACAGTTGTAAACAAACCCATTATCCCTGTTCCCTCTTGGTATTACAAAGGTCCCTTCAGCCCCTCATTTAATCCTTTTTCAATCATCAGATCCGCAAATCGTCACTTCACTGTTTTCCATTTTCAGTAAAAAGTCCATAAAAAGTTTCCAGTCTTTAATAAAAGTATTTATTGTTTCATCCCTGACAAAGCAAGTCAGCTTTGCCATTTCTGTCAATTCTGACATCTTCTCAATACATTCCTCTATTGTGGGAGTCTCAGAATTCCTCCATCGCTGTGCATATAATTTCCCTGATTTCTTTTTGAAGCACAATCACAGCTTCCAATCATACTTCCTTGTTGGAACCTTGACTAGATTGCCTGAGGGTCCCAGGATGATCGTTTCATTCATGGAATTAAACTTAAGAATTGCAAAGTTGACAGGGGCCCCTTGGGGCATCTCCAGTTGTATCATCACAGGTGCAGAAAGTGTATTCCTCTTTGGATATGATGAAAAATAAAGTCAGAGGTCACAAAATCAGTGGTACGTAATGTACTGTTGCTTTACTGCAGTTCACGTAGCCCTGAATTTTAAGCAAAATTGTGAAAGAATCCAGGTTATAAGTGAACAAATAATTAAAAAGTGTAATGTTAAATTTCCTGTAAATATGTCATATATTTACTTTCTGCTACAGGTCTTTTACTGAAGGAAAAACGTACAAAATACTGTAAACTAAATTATAAAGTTAAAATATATCCTGGACAAGTTCACGGCTTTGCTTATTATAAGCCTGAGGACATGAAGCCTGAAGATATGCCATACATAGAAGAAGCAAGAATGGATTTAATACAGTGGCTGAATAGATACATTATGTTCTGAAGCAACATATTCCATTTTATTCCCCTAACCTCAACAACAAAATGCCCTTTCTTTGTTTCAAAACACTTACTGTAAAGATCCTGGGTTTACCTATTAGGCTCTGGAGAAGGGAAAATGCATTTGAAAGATAAGGCAATGTTAAACATTGAATACTTGTCATTAATAGTCAGAGGTCAGGCTCAGGCAACGAGCGAGTCAGTAAATTCCTGTTGCAACCAATGGATCAACATTTGGTTCGTCCAAAAAAGCAGATCCTGCACTTGCAGGCAAACCCTAGGCAGGAAAAACATATCATTAATACATTAATTATAGTATTCAATTATTCCTCCTGAAAATTATACATACCTGGTGATCTCTCAATTCTTCTTGGCTTTCCTACATTATATACCACATAATCTTTCTGTAAATATATTGAATGTTCAGCATTTCGGCATTAATGATACACTTAGTTTTGGACATTAGTTCTGTGACTACTATAACATCTGGGCTGCAAACATCCTTTAGCTTTCTGTGTCTCTTTGCTTGTGTTTGTCCAGATTTCTGCAGCTCAAATCTGTAAGTTCTAGTTCTAATATTTTCCTCTTTAAAATTTTAGACATCACCTTGAAGACCCATGCTTTGCCCCAAAAATCTTGCTTCTCTGAGTCCCGTTTTGGTGTCGCTGATCATGGGAAAGATAATTATATATCCTTGATCCAAAATAATAGCAATGCATTCAAGTTGGAGTCTGTCTCAAATTAAATTTTGTCTAATTCCAAGGCAACATCAATAATACAATCTGAGAGTTCTGAAATGTAATTACTTTCTCACACTGATTTTGAGAAAGTATTTTCTCACTACCAGGCAGATGGAAGCATATGCTGCTGCGAATGGGGAAAGCTCATGAAACGTATGATACCAGCAGACACAGGTGAGATATGATCTGACAGCCCATCAACATAATTTATTAAATCTACTCTTTCATTTACTATTCTTTAAAAAACAAATACTATGCCACTTGTTTGCAATGTGTTAAGTAGATTATAAGGAAAATTATAAGGAAACACTTCATAGCATAAACGATGTGTGAATAGTCAATGTAGCAACTAAACTAGACGTAAAAATAGTCTGAATAGCCCGGCTCCAGCAATTTGTCTTCAGAAAAGCAAATATACGCATTCTGATATTCCTGGTTGGCAGTTTGTATACATTCCAAGATATTCCTTACCTGACTTATTCCAGTGGGATTATCTTACTGTTTCCAAGAAGTTCTCTTAATCCGTCATGCTTTCTGGAGCCAGTTGATTAGTCTCTGTGCACCAGAGGACAAATAATTCAATGGCTTTGAAGTCGGTTTTCACTTTCTAGTATCATACTCCAAGATGTTCTCAGCTACTGAGGCTTTGATATACCCTTCCCTCTGGCTAGCCAGGCAAGCAGCAGCAGCAGCAGCAGCAGCAGCAGCAGCAGCAGCAGCAGCAGCAGCAGCAACCGTCTGTTTCAGCTTATCTGTGGTTCTGCTAGTAGCCATGGCAGTTTGTAACACTGAAAGAGAAGGCAGCCGGTTACACAGAATCTATAAGATTTCTTCTTAAGACTCATCCTTTATACACTGTACACCAATCCGCCATCCTTTCTGGACTGGAACAGAAAGGCAGCACAAAATTGCAGATGCACAGAGATGCATCTTCATTTGATCGGTGAGCCCACCATGGGTCCACGTGTACTCCTTTCCACGCAGCCATTCAAAGTATATTATACAAAGGAGAATTCAGTTATTTCTGACTCTATTTACAGCGTGCATATATATATATATATATATATATATATATATATATATATATATATATAGAAAGGAGAGAAAGGAGAACCACTGCAAAACAGCGTCTCCAACTGCAACCCCCTGAAGCCAGCCCAGTAGGATACCGTGGGTGATGGTACTGAAAGCTGCTGAGAGACCAAGGAGCACCAGGATGGACACATCACCCCCTTCCCAGCTATTCCACGGGTCATCAACAAAAGCAGCCAACTTGATATACTTTTTACAGATGTAAGGCTTCATGATGTTTAATCCAAAAAAAAACAACTGGCAGGAATTCAACCTTTAAAATTTGCATCATTCTATAATAAATCTTCCAAAATTGTTGAGCATTGCCACCAAATGTAGAAGAATGATCTAAACTGATTATTACATTTCCAACAATGTTTAGAAAATGAGTTATTTCGTTTATGAGTTATCCAAAATTCATTTTTTTAACATTGTTGGCACAGTTCAATACAGTTGCTTACTTTTTAAGCTTTCATTCCTTCACACTGAGTAACTCTTATTCATTCTCTCTTCCCCCTTCATGGAGTATAACAGTTTTTAACTATCTATAATGCTACTGTAAGAATTAAAAAGAGCAGCACGTGCAGGATTTGAGATGAAATCCTTACTTAGGACGGAATCAAAGGAGGCTTCTTCTGAGTGGCTGTCCACCTCTCTTATCTGGAGGGATTGCTCTGCGAAGGGTGTCCTGAAGAAGGATTTGTTCCCAATAACACATCCTTTCAGAATGAAGCAGTTCCATGCTAAGGTTTTGCCACCAAGGGCAACCCACTGGAGTAGATATTACTATGAGCTAGTTTCCAAATTGGAAAGGCACAAATTGTGAGCTGTAGGCCAGATTTGGAAAGAACAGCCCTCAGATTCTTTGCTAGATGGAGCTCAGACCAAGCATTCAAGCTGCAATGTCAACAGCAAGATTCATATATATTTATATATAAGCTTTGGAGAATTTTTGAAACTCTTCTCACAATACTCAGCAATGTTTCATCCCGAAACTGTGGTTGCTCCCCAAAGCTGGGATGAGGAATAAAGAACTCAGTGATACAAAAACATGTGAAACATGCATGATAGCCTGGAGGACAACCATGGAGGAGGATTTCTTGAAATCCTTCCCACTTTGGGGCTGAGTTACTCTTTGTCAACCTTTGAGCTGTTTTATAATAAGCAAATTCTTTTGCCTGACTTTTCAGTGGAGCTGCACCAAGCATAGTGAAAGAAGCTGCAGCATTCACCAGCAGCCAAGCAGACTGTCTTAGAAAGACAGTTTCCAGCACACTGAAATTGAACTCTGCATCCAGGTATGTTAGAATCAAATATGTCACGTCAAACTGTTCTCTGGAGAGAGGTTAAATGGGTAGCCGAAATGCTGATGCAATGCCTGACAGTTGGAAGGTTGCCTTTCTTATTCTGCCACATGGAAGAAAAGATAACAAGACAACATGGAAAAACTACAGGGGAATTAGTTTCTTAAGGATAACCAGCATGGGGTTTGGCAGAGTTCAGATCAAAAAGGCATGGGAGGTGATGATGAGCAAATTTGGGAAGTGCAATACAGCTTTATGCTAGGCAGGGAGGGTGCAGATTAGATTTGCTCTTCAGGAGGTCATAACCAAATGTGCAAAAGGGAGAAAGAAAGTTTATTGTGAGTTGGAGGCATATTATAGCTTCAGTTATGGAATGTTTTGCATAGATACAGGGAAAGTTGGCTGCTGAATGCGGTAAGGGTGTAGAATGTGAGTAAGGCATATGTGAGATAAATGGAATGCTTAACAAATGGTTTAGTATTGAGGAGGGATTAAAACTAAAGTGTGTAATGTTCCCTTGATTCTATAATGTATTTATGGATAACCATATAAGAATGCTTGTTTTGACAGAGGTGTGTTAACTGAAGATCCAAATACTTTGGATATAGGTGATGCCTTGTAGCTGGGGAAGAGAAATTCCAAATTGTTTGCAGTGAGTGTTAGATAAAGTGCATGATAAAATGAGGACTATGGACTTGAAATATAATACTACAAAGATCAAGGAAGTGTGTGACAGGAGTAATAGAAAGAACAATTGCAGGATACATACTTATAAGGGACAGCTGGGTGTATAGAGAAATGGTATGTTGAATGCAGTGGGAATGGAGTGCTGAAGAAGCAAGCAGATGTATTACAAAGTGATTGTGCAACTGCAATTGAAGAAGCAAGGAATGACACGCTGTGTTGGCTGCACAGATATATCTAGCAATCTGTGTAATCTATCAAAATATCAGAGAGAGAGAGAGAGAGAGAGAGAGATTTCATTAGAGGAAAAAAAAGAATGCAAGATGTAAGCTTTGATTACTTAAATGCATAACAATAAGTGGCCTTTTGTAGGGAAACAGTCAAGCTAACAGACTATTTTGATTGAATTCTTCTGTACTTTTTTCAGCTGTATTTTATCCTTGTATAAATGTGGTGACCAGACCAGTACACATTATTCAGGTCCGGCCCTGTCATAAATTTATGTAACAACATGACAATGTTGACTGTTTTCTTTTCAATTCCTTTTCTAATAATTCCTAGCATATGTTTTATAGAGCAAGGTCTGACAGGCAAAAATCCTCAAAGCTCATATTTGAATATAGAAAGGATACTGCATGGGCTAAACAAATCACACTTTATTTATTTCCAGAAAGGAAGTACAATGTGCTGTTAGGAGAGATCAAAATTTCTTACACATCCGTTTTCTAGCTTGCTATGGGTGCTCCAGTGCTGATGCTCAGATTTTACTTCAGTGGACCCCTCAGGACATTTGATCCAGGCAGGACTGATCCCTCTGGGCTGTCAGGCCCAGCCCAAGAACAACAGGAAAACAGTCCAACCAAGTTCAGTTCTTTTATTGGTTATACCATATAGACAAAATCTTGCCAGACTAAATCTGTACTACTGCAACTAGTGGATATACCCTGGGGGATTGTAGGGAGTGGCTATTCTAAACCTCTTACATTCCCATGCTCCTGCTCCAGACTGTGTTGTCTCTTGACTCTCTGCCCTTCTTGGAATGCGTCCCTACTTTACTGGGAAGCTTGCTGTCTTCTGCAATCCACCACAGGGCACAGTCCAAAGCCCCAAAGGACAATGCTATCTTTGAATGAAGTTCTGTGTTTTGTTTGTCATGCCTGGGCTTAGTATTTCAGCCAGAAGACGGCTAACAATGCCCATCATAATCCAAGCAGTGAAAGATTAATAAACTAAGTAACAAAACTTGGCTCACTATAGTTTAACCTAAAGGAGACATCCTGTAATGGACAAAAGGAATAACCTTGAGGAACAGGAGGAAGAGCCATAACCAAGACAAAGGTCAGATAAAAGCAATGTGAGTCTTAGGACCCTCCTTAGTTGTCATGAAGATAAAGGGAGGGAGTGTATTCAGACTTGCAAGATCCTGTTACTGTAACCTTATAATAAAAGTAGTACTAGCATTCATAACTTTGATTTCCTAGTCTGGTCTACCTTGAAGGGCTGACATATCCTTAATGGGCATAGAGAAGGACCTATTGAATGTTGACAGGGGTTCACTGGAAAACCATTGTAACTACTTATTTCAGCATATTTCATTTCTATGGATTGCCTAGTGCCTAACTGATTTACAGAGAAACTATGAATATTAATACATCAAAAAACAGTTATTGGTTCCTTCTGGCTCATAATGATGCATTACAACAATTATATGCCTGGTTATACTGTTATTTAAAAGGATCTGTGTCAACCAGCTTATATCTCTTGTAAATGTCTTTATTTAATAGAAACATAGTCAATGACCAGCTGGACTTGTAAAGCTCTTCTAATAGCCACCTTTTCTTGAAGCATGGAATTTGCTTATTTCTCAACTGACATACCCTAAGCCAACATCTTCACTGAGCCATCTACAATGACTTCAAGATATTTTTCCTGGTTAGTTACAGATAGCTCAGCCCCCATCACTCCATATGTGAAGTTTGTGCCTTATGCTGCACTGCACTTCACTTTGTATTAAACTGAACTGCATTTGCCATGGCT
This sequence comes from Liasis olivaceus, assembly GCA_030867105.1. Classification (NCBI taxonomy): domain Eukaryota; kingdom Metazoa; phylum Chordata; class Lepidosauria; order Squamata; family Pythonidae; genus Liasis; species Liasis olivaceus. Next base: position 85,414,749 of record CM061350.1, read on the forward strand.
GACATTCACCCGGGCTAATGAGGTCCTTCTGGAGGACTTCACAGTTACTCTTTTTTCACCATCCTGAATAGTTAGTATCATCTACAGACATGACTAGTTCACTGCTTACCCATAAATCCAATACAGTTTCTGTCACCTACTGACCCACCTAAACTGCAGTGTCATAATTGATAGGCTTGATGAGAGAGAGGCAGAGAGAGAGAGACAGAGAGAAAAAGGAAAGATGTCTGAAGCCTCAGGAGGCATATGTAATGTGTATTCTGTGTTTTAGGAGGTAGTTGTTTGACAGTTCTGTTCTTAGAATTGTGAGATCTGGCTGCAGCTGTACTACATATTCAGAGCACACATCAAATAAACAATAATAAAGGGAGATAATCTAAAGAGAGGTCCACACATATAGAAGTATACTCATGTGTATCGCTGTATAGGAACAGTGATACACATAACTTTCAGATCAGCAACAGGTAGGTTTTGGATGAGTAAGCTGGAAAATGTTAATGCTAAGGAAAATGAAATGGGGAAAGTTATTACAAACTGAAGAATGGATAACATTTATAATTAATTATAGACTTAATTATAATTAAGTAAAAAGAGCTTCATGAACCAGTTTCCAGAACCAATTTAAAATGCTAACTCAAATCTCCAAAACCTTAATTGGCATGGGAGACCACAGCAACTACTGTATAAAAGTAACATGGGAATATGACTAGATAGAAGAGCATAATCCAAAGTACTCAAAGCAAAGGGTCTTAATAAAATGTATTTACATGCAAGTTATTTATTAACACTGAATATTCTATATGTATCATAATAAAGCATCATCACTCATGCCCTGGTCACCTCCTGGTTAGATTACTGCAATGAGCTCTACATGGGGCTGCCCTTGAAGAGTATACAGAAACTTCAGCTGGTGTAAAATGCAGCAGTGAGGGCAGTTATGTGTATTTCTTGTAGAACACACGTTACACCTCTGCTCCACCAGCTGCATTGGTTACCAGTCTGTTTCTGGGTCCAATTCAAGGTGCTGATGTTGACTTTTAAAGCCCTTCGTGGCTTGGGACCAGGTTACTTGAGGGACTTCCTCCCCCTGATTTCATCTTCCCATCCTACCAGATCTGGCAGAGAGGGCATGTTATGGGTTCCAATGCCTAGGGAGTGGGCTTTAGGTGGCTGGCCTTTTCTGCTGTGGTGCCCGCACTGTGGAACCTTCTTCCCCCGAGGTCAGGTTGACCTCATCACTGTTGAGCTTCCAGCAGTCCCTCAAGACCTAGTTGTGTCAGCAGGCCTGGGGACCTCAAAGGATGGGGGATCTAGTGAGGTGGTTCCATTATTTTTAACATCCCTTCATCTATTATTTTCTGTTTCACTTGTTTTTTTAAATTTTTTTATACTTTTTAATGTATTTATTTATTGTTTTTTAACCTTGTTGTACACTGCCTAGAGTTGCTTGGCTAAAGGGAGATGGGCGGCTAATAAATTGAGTAAATAAATAAATAAATGATCACTATAAAAAAGCTTTAACCCATCCTGTTCTTTGTATTAAATAAAAATGATATCCTTTCAAACCAATCATAAATGTTTATGATTTTTTAATATATTAGAAGGGTGTGAGCTTTAGTTTTGAATATGTTCAAGCAGATTGTATTTTAAGTGTGATTATGGTATATTTTTCCCTACAATTCTTTTACGTCTTCCCTTTGAAGAAAGTTTTTTTGTTTTTGTTTTTGCTTAAGATCTATCTAAATCCTTGCATTTAAAATTTCTTAGCAAAATTTTGGATTTTTCCTTTCCTTTTTTATTACATGTAGAACTCTCATAAACTCCAGGAAATCAGCTAAACAAATAGTTGATAAGCTTCGGAAGTTGGTTTCTGAAACGGGGAAAAGATAGAAGGCTGTATGTACGTGAATATTTATTATTCAGCTGTCTTTTGGAAGCCAACATGTTTCTAGCTATGCTGAAGCATGGTGAGGAAAAAAATTGAGATGAATTAAAAGAAAGATAGGCTACGAAGACTGTGCATTCATAAAGAGAGAAAATAAAGAGTTGGCATGTCATTAGAACCAAACAATCAAAGGTAATGGTCAACCTACCACAAAAGAGATGAAAGCATGCAAATAATTATGACCTCATCAGTAGAGAGCTGATAGAATCATTATGAGCTTGTGGTTTCCCCAGCAGTGATCTCACATTTATACTCTTACAGCCTTGAACAACCCCTTGTTGTTTATGTTTTAGGTATCTGTAGATATAAGTCATAAACTCACCACCAGTTCAGAATAATTGCCTTTCCTTCCTATTTATGCAGAACATGATTTCCCAAGTGTTCATCTTTGGGCTACAAATTGCCCTTTTCTGGTTCACAAAACATTTCACTCACTCCACAGGTCCTGACTCCTGCATAATTATCACAGAAATAGAAAGAAGATTACAAAACATATCTGTAGTGGTAAGTTTTTTTGTTTTGTTTTTTTTAAGATTTGGGAGGTTTCTTGGGGAAAAAAGGTTTATATTGTTAGATTTATCACTTTTTCATTGATTAGAGGTAGAGGCTGAATGAAGCAAATGCTATAGCACTCTCATAAGAATTATTTTGTAAAAGAAACAAAAGTTATGCTTTAGTCAGATGGAGAAGGCAACTTATTAGAATAATTGTGAGATAATTGTATGGGGGGTGTGTGTGCAATTTCTGTCAAATGGTCTGATCTTTTTCTGTGCTCTCTCAAGAATGGTGTGATGGGTCTGGATTCAGTAATAATCCTTAATTCCTTAATTTGTCCAGCATTTCCATCTGTTCAGGTAAAATAAGTGAAATCTGCAAGACCTCAATACTAATGATGGCAGTTTTTTAAAAGATGAGGAATAGATAAAATTGCTTTAAAACAAATATTCATTGGCCGGTGTAGCAGGGCAGAAATGCTGTTCTGGAAACAAAAGTTGTCTCATAGTAAAGGATAGCCATAAGAATAATATGAGCTATAAAATCAAATTGTATCATTTGAGGGTTGTTTTCCAAGAATGACACACCATGGCATAGCAGATAACTGTACACAGTGCTTTATTGTGGCACGCACCTTCCCTAACTATAGGCTGTTGCTCTGGGTTAACTCCACTCTCCTAGGCCTTGCAAGCTGACATGGCCTCATAAAGATGTCTTTAATGCTCAGTCCTTAAAACAAACAAACGTCTCAGAGTAGGTAAAGTGGCATACAACCTTTTTCTCCCTCCAAAAGTTCTTGCACTGGTTGCGATGAGAGGCTGCCTCAGTGTGGTTGCTCCTTTTCTCTGGCTGCTGCCGAGCTCCAGGCCAAACTCCAAGCTTAAGCTTAAATTCTTAAACTCTTAAACTTAAAATCTTAAATCTTAAACTCTTAAGCAGCGAGGCTTCTGAGCCCCCCAGTGGAACTTCCAAGCCAAGCTTCAGGCAGGAATCCCACCAGGATATGCTGCTTACTGTAACTTGTGGTCCTGGCAGTTGACTGACAGCCCTCTTGCCTGCCTGTAATAGTTGTAAATTTCCAGACATCGCTTTCCACTTCCTCATCTCCTTACTGTTTTTGTATCTCCTTTTCTCCTACACCTGTAGTGGCCATGTCGAAGATAATTGTTATTTCGAGGAGTTTAGGTAACATATTTTGATTTCTCCTGCATGTTAGGAAAGTTCACTCTGAGTCATAATAATGTTTAGCTGGCTTGTTTTTCATTTTTACTTAGAAGTGGGGGGGGAGGGGGTAGAAGAGAAAACTTTCAGGATTGTTTAGATTGAGCGCTAGCTTCTCTATACGGTTCCCAGGCTCTTAATTCACGTGGTGAGCAGGTGCAACATCTAGTCAAGGTCAGGTCTTCTCGGTACCATGGAAACAGAGCCATTGTCAGGTTCGGCCGGCGCGGCGCTCCTAGGAAAGCCAGGCCGCTGGGCTGACCTAATTCCGCCGCCTGCTTGCAAGCCGGGGAAAAGAGGAAGTGAAAGCCGCGGCTGATTAATGGCCACCTGCGCCTAATCAACGGAGGAAACCGCAGAGTGGAAGCGTTGAATTTACACTGATAAGCGGCGCGAGCTAACAATGAGCGGAGCCGCGAGGCAAGATCATCGCGCAATCCAGAAACCCCGGTTTTGCACGCAACTGAAAGGACCCCAAGGGAACCAGCCCACGCCGGAGGGGTAGTCGATCAAGGAACAATGGGACTCGGGCTGAACCTGCCATCTGGACAATTAAGGGGGATTATTGGGGTGCTGATAATCCGCAGCATGTAACGCAATCGCGGGGCGAAAACGCGGGAAGAGGAGAGGTATAAATTGAACCATGTAAATGTGCCAAGCCAGTCCTGGCTTTGTAACTGTTGCGTTACGCTTGAGTAAACCTCTTTTGTGAACCACACGTGTCACGAGAGTTTCTCTTGACGAACGGGGCATTCCTTACAGCCATGAGGTTTCAGTGTCAGAATTTGGTAAAAGCCCTGGTTATTGCCCTTGAGTCTTGGAGCGTGGACACAGGCCTTGGTACCAGGAGCTGTGTTATCTAAGCCATCTTGGGGTCTCCCCGCTGTTGCCTTATGGTAGCTCACAACAGTAGGGGAAGAGTTTTATCATCTTGCGTGGTATGTTATGCTTTTATACTATGCTTTTGTATTTCTGTTTAATTTTATCTGCTAATGTTGTATCTTACATTCTTATATTCCTACTTAAATCTGTTTGCAATAAAGCTTAAAATCCCCCCACCTGCTGGTGTGTTCATTGTCTCTGGATGTAAAAGAACTAAAAGAACCTATTGCCTGGGCACCTGATCACTGCTTTGACAACCGGCAATACAACACACACACACACACACTATCTTAGTGTTCACTTTTGTAAGCTAAGGGCCTGGGTGGGGTGAGGCTGCCTCTGGACGTTGGGTCCGCACGTTTCTGAAAACACCAGGGTATGGCTCAATTAGCTAGGCAGCTGGAACACCGGTGTGGACTTGTGAGAAAAATGAGTGAGAAATGAATGAATGAGCCCATCTCTCATGTTTCTGAGGCTGTAAACTTACAGCCCTTTGGGAAAAAGCAGGAGCGGTGCTGAGCCTTGGGGAAATGGGGGTGGGAAGTGTTTCTGCCTGGCTGCAGCTGCTTTTTCCAAGCACAGACAGCTACCCCAGCTTCAGTTCCTCAGTCATGAGTCATTATAGAATAGATGCTCATTGTTAGCCTCCTCCCATACTTGCAATACAGAGGTAAAATTGATTTTTCTTTTAGGATTTATGTCAAAATTATAAGGATCAAGCATTTTTAGTAATTTCACTACACACAATACTAGTAATTATTTTGCAATAGTATAATTATTCTGGCCTTTAAGATAGGCTTCTCAGTATAAATGGGAGTATGCCCTCAGTTGCTCCTTATATATTTATTCAGATTATTTTGCCACCAATTTATTGAATTCTTAGCTACTGAGACAGTAGGAAATGTGCTTTCTGCCTAGAGCTATGAAAATATCTGCAAGAGATCCAGTGGTTTGCCGTTTGAGTTTCTCAAAAGTTCTTACCTGTTGGTGATATTATCCATATTGCATTTTCCATTACAGTATATATTGATATAGGACTTTTTTCTTCTCTAAACAGGGAGCCTTGGTATTTGCTGTTTCATTTATTCTACAGGTACTTGTTAGCTGGGTTTTGGCAAAACATCTTATAGTAAGAGCTCTCGGGGTGAAAACGATAAGGCAATGGAGAAAGCGATCCATCCTGGTAAGATCCCTGGTGATAAGAATTTAACCATGGTGGTGAAAAATTTACAATAAGTAAGCAAACCCATGCATGGAAGGAATACAAAACATTTCATTTTCCTTCAGTGATGCCCACAGAACTGCTATAAATTTAAGCTGATTAAACAAAAATTAACATGTATATATAATAAATAAATACAAAATTACATATACAAAATATGTATAAGTGGGTTTGGAAACAAAGTAAAAAAAAAAAAATACAAAAATTTAACAGTCCAAATTCTAATACTAATTCCAGTTCGTTATGCCCTTAAGCATGGACTAATGGTGCCTGGATATGCATATTTGTCAATTGTTAGGGTGAGAGGAAAAGAACAGCAGAAAAACCTAGGAAGTTCCTTGTAATATGATTGATAAGAAACAATCACTATCTTACCACTTTCTTCTTTGCAACTGTTGAGAGCAGCTGTTAAAATGAATGACCAGAGAACAAGCAGAGTAAATCAGGTTGCACGGATGAATCTTCCTGCTGCCTTAGGTCATCACAGAGATCTTCCCTTAATACCATGGTTTTGTTATACACATCAGAACTCCTCCCTTGTTTAAAAACAACATTCAGTAATATATGTTTCTTGTTGAATTTTGGTGACAATGTGCTTAGGGTTATCTGGAAAGATTAAGGCTGTATTTATTTATTTGCTTACATAATGCCAGTGGCATTAGTCGCTCCACTCCAATGTAACTTTCAGCCTAATCCATCTTCAAGGGACTTACATATTTTGGTGTTAGAAATGCCACTACATACAAAACCTAGATTATTTGTAGGAAGTTTATGAAAAAATATTATTATCAATTGTTTTATCTACCAGTTTTGAAAGATGTCTGCTTGATGAGATGTTTTAAAATATTCAACTTTTATTTAGTCAGAATTATTTCATATGTTATATATGTCCTGTACTCAGTGTTGAATAGAGTAGAATAAATATTCTGAGTAAATAAACAATGAAATATACTCAGACAGTAAAGCTATGAATGTAGATCCAAGGAGTCTACATGTGATGTAACTTGTCTTCCTTGATTTACTCAGTACTTTATGGTTAAAGAGGAAAGGACATTACTTACTCACGTTTTAGCCCAGTTAGGTTTAATAACTGTGTTTTCTCTATTAAATAGAAAACCCTCCTCTGCCTGTATTTCGTTTTTCTGCGTCCCATTCTTCAGTTTCTGGATTGGTGGAACAGGATATTAGGCCAGAAAAAGAAGCCAAGGAATGACGCCATGGAAGAACAAGCAAGCCACATACCAGTTGGTAAATATTCAGTATTAACTGGGCTGGAGAAGTTGGGAAGAAATCCATCTGGGAGTCAGGTGAAAGCCAGCAATCGCTGAATATGTGTGTGTGTGTGCCTTCAAGTCAGTCTTGACTCCTGGCAAGTCCCCAAAGTTTTCTTGGCAAGATTTTGGAAGTGTTTTGCCCTTGCTTGCTTCCTAGGGCTGAGAGTGAATGACTGGCCCAAGGTCACCCAGCTGGCTTTGTGCCTAACGTGGGACTAGAACTCACATTAGTCCTGGTTAGTCCTGGTTTCTAGCCCAATACCTTAACCACTATACCAACCTGGCTCTCTCTGAATATAGATAAAACCAAAATCCTCTTGGATAGGCAGAACAATGCAGGAATTTTGGGGTGGGGTAAAAATTAATTGTGGAGAAAGAATTACAGCACAAGGAGTTGTGTGACATCAAGTTAAAAAAGGCAATAGAAGTAACCCATGAAGGAAAGATTGGAAGCCTTCTGGAAAACATGGAAGAAATCAAGACCAGCTTTGGGATTTAGCTTTAATTGCTTAAACATTCACCCTGCAAGGGATGCTGGATGAGAGAAGTTTCTATGTACATCAGAAATAGAAAAACTAGTATCTTAAACTTCAACATTTCTAGAGTTTCCAGTTTAGGCTAGAATTCTGGTATTCCCTGCCAGTTTCCTATCAGGGTATTCACCTGGTCCAAACCCTGCTTAGTTTGCAACCCAAGTCAATCTTAATTCTTAAAAACAAACAAAGAATGAGTTGAGCTGGAAAGTTCAAAAATAACAAGAAAAGCAAAGTACCTTTGCAAATGGAGAAGTAAAATGTAGCAAATGAATGTCACTCTTGATTCTCAGTTGTCATACACATACACAGGACCACCCCCCTTCTATTTCTTTTAACCTTGCAGTAATAATGTCACAGACCCATAATTCCTCATTAGGTAGCAGTGGGCTAAGAATAATGGTAATTTACATATCACAGCAGCTAGCTGGTATGTGTTTGCAAATGCTCATAAGAGCAGTATACTCACATTAGTAGAGTAAGATCAGAGGGATAATAAGAGATAATTGATCACAATCATGCAAGCTTTGATTTCTGGGCTTGGAGTACAATTTCTGCAGGGAAAAAAAATACTACAATGGTTCAAAATCTATAGTCTAGGAACTACTCTTCGTCTGCAAAGATAGTGCAGATGGTCCTTGGGGTAGGCACCCCCCAAAATAACATTTTTTAAAAAATGGCCCAAAACTTGGGAGATTGTCCAACTTTTTGTCTTTTTTGTCTCAAATCGTGCAAGATTTGGAAAGAGAAAACAAAATCTTAGCAAAGGATGGTAATCTTATACAATTTCAACCAGTTTTAATTAAGACTTAATTTTAAATTAAAATTGGGGTTCTGTAGCAGGAATCATGTGTGCAGGCCCTTTGGCACAGCAATGCTAACCACTGGCTAATGCAGTAGTCTACAAAAGTTCTTGCTGATGATGCAGTAATCTGTATAAGAAAACACTTTGGAACCCCTTTTCTGTGGCATAAATGAATATCCCCATTAATATCAATAGGCATATGGTTAATAACATATGGTGAGTAAATATCACAAGAGTGAGAGTATTTGTGCCACTGTGTAGCAGACAGCAAAACTGAAAGCAAAACTTGATCCATTTTCATTGATACTGCTCTTTCTTGAAACAACTGTGTTTAAATTATTATTTGCATAGTTAAGTCAGTATAATCTTTTTTGCAGCACTTTTTTTTTAAATTAGACCTCAGAAGCTTTCAGGTAATATAATGTGATGTGTGTCAGTTACGTTCCTGGAGAGGACAGGACTAAATTTTCAACCGGTTTTACGGGCACTGGATTTGGGATGAGGGGACTCGTGTAGCTTAAGATCTATTTCAGGCTTAGTTTGCCAAAAACAAACAAAACAAAACAGCAAATTATTATTGTGCCCAAAATCATTGCCACCGATTCTGGAAAATTCTATGGCCTGCACTAGGACTATAGATTGTATATAGTCACGAGCTCTAGTTGGCCACTGCTTGTCATTCCGTTTGTACTTGTACCTATGTACTGTTGCGGAAATAAGTATCGTCATAATTGCAATATTTACTCCTCCTCTTAGTTGGATGCAGTCTGCAAAGTGACTTTATTGCTAGGGAAATTGAATGTGCTCTCCTGCAGATTATGGGTTTTTAAAGTGGTTTTTAATGATTTTATTGTTTTTAATGTTTTAAAAAATTTTTTTAGTTACAGATAGTTCCCAGTTTAAGAACAAGTTCCATTCCCAAGGTCTGTCCTTAAGTCGATCTTGTTTGTAAGCCAGAACAGTATTATTGTATAATACTGTATAAATAGTATTGTGCAATGAACTCGAACCACCGTGTATTTAACTCGTATCATTGTGTATTTAACTCAAATTTTGCTACAGTAGGTTCAGATAACAATGGGTCATCCTTAAACCAGGCATTCTTAACCCGGGGGCTACCTGTATTTTGTTTCGTGTTTTTAACTTTGTACATTGCTCAGGGTCACAGATGTGAGATGGATGACTATATAAATTTACCAAATAAATAAATAAATCATCAAGATCTATCAAATCACAGAGAAATAGAACAAAATATTTAACTTTTCATACGTTTGTGTGGTTTTTCAATACCCTAACAGCACTCTTTTCCTTTTCTTCTGCAGATTGCAGACTTTTCCCCTTTAACTTCACAGTAGATACTTTCATGACGTACATCTCTGAAAGATCACAGACTGTAAGTCATATATTGTGCATTGCACTCTCTGCCTCAGTGAAATCTGATATATTTTTGCATCTTCATATTTTCTTGATGGTTCATTGCAGTTACCAGCTGGCAATAGTACTTTCAGAAGACAGAGACACATTAATAGGAGTTGGAACATCTTGGGAATTCTTTATATACAGGGAAGAAAAATAATTATACAGCCAGTTGTCTTCCTGGTAAGAAAAATGTTCATGGCATTTTCCTAATGAGTGAAATACCTTCAGTCTGTGACTGCAGCTTGCTAATTTGTGTTGAACAATTGATAGAGATCCCAGTATTGTCTCTTCATGTTAATTTACAGGAAGCCAGGACATTAATACTGGAATTAGACAACAAGAAAGAGGGAATAATTATAGACAAGGGTTCCTTCATTCCCTTAAGAAACTACAGTTCATTTCTATTTGGATTTCTGTGACAGAGGCGACCTTCCTTAAATGAGAAGCATGGCTGTAGTTCAACATGCAGCTCTCAGTCTACAGATCAAGAAGTAGCTAGGTCTCCTTATCATTCTTCACCATCTCTTGAGGTAGGAACAACTCTGACAGTGAAGTTAATTATAGCCCTGTGGAATATTGTCACCATATATTTATTAGAATGTGTGTGTTCCTGGAGAACAAATGGGCAAGTGTGTTTTATAGAAAAGGAGTGGGAAGAAGGTCTGTGGAGACAGAAATCTGAGCTCCTTTCTTTGCTCTATTTGTGCAAGCATTCTAAGCTGTCCCCATCGCCTTCAGTTCAGCACAATTCTGGTAACAGCACTAAGCTACAAAAAAACTGTAAAGCAATAAAGCATGGTAAAGTAAGATGTGAGACAAAAATACAGGTGAAACTCAAAAAATTAGAATATCGTGCAAATGTTCATTTATGTCAGTATGGCAACTCAAAAGGTGAAACCAATATATGAGATAGACGCATTACATGCAAAGCGAGATATGTCAAGCCTTACTTTGGTATAAAGGTGATGATTATGGCGTACAGCTTATGAAAACCCCAAATTCACAATCTCAGAAAATTAGAATATTACATGACATCAATAACACAAGGATTGGAAATAGAACAATATCGGACCTCTGCAAAGTAGAAGCATGCATTTGTACTCAGTACTTGGTTTGGGCCCCTTTTGCAGCAATGACTGCCGCAATGCGGCATGGCATGGATGCTATCAGCCTGTGGCACTACTGAGGTGTTATGGAAGACCAGGATGCTTCAATAGCGGCCTTCAGCTCTGCTGCATTGTTTGGTCTCATGTCCCTCATCTTTCTCTTGGCAATGCCCCATAGATTCTCTATGGGGTTCAGGTCAGGCGAGTTTGCTGGCCAATCAAGCACAGTAATCCCATGGTCACTGAACCAGGTTTTGGTACTTTTGGCAGTGTGGGCAGGTGCCAAGTCCTGCTGGAAAATGAAGTCAGCATCCCCATAAAGCTCGTCTGCAGAAGGAAGCATGAAGTGCTCCAAAATCTCCTGGTAGACGGCTGCGTTGACCCTGGACTTAATGAAGCACAGTGGACCAACACCAGCAGATGACATGGCTCCCCAAATCAACACAGACTGTGGAAACTTCACACTGGACTTCAAGCATCATGCCTTGTGTGCCTCTCCATTCTTCTCCAGACTCTGGGTCCTTGGTTCCCAAATGAGATGCAAAAGTTGCTCTCATCAGAAAAGAGAACTTTGGACCACTGGGCAACAGACCAGTTCTTTTTTTCTGTAGCCCAGGTAAGATGCTTCTGACGTTGTTTGTTGTTCAGGAGCGGCTTGACAAGAGGAATACCACATTTGAAGCCTATGTCCAGGATCCGTCTGTGTGTGGTGGCTCTTGATGCACTAACTCCAGCCTCAGTCCACTCCTTGTGAAAGTCCCCAACACTTTTGAATGGCCTTTTCCTGACAATCCTTTCCAGGCTGTGGTCATCCCTGCTGCTTCTGCACCTTTTTCTACCACACTTTTCCCTTCCACATAACCTTCTATTGATGTGCTTTGATATAGCACTTTGGGAACATCCAACTTCTTTTGCAATTACCTTTTGGGGCTTTCCCTCCTTATGGAGAGTGTCAGTGATGGTTTTCTGCACAACTGTCAGGTCAGCAGTCTTTCCGATGCTTGTGATTCCTACTGAACCAGCCTGAGAGACCCTTTAAAGGCTCAGGAACCCTTTGCAGGTGTTATGGATTCATTAGCTGATTAGAGTGGGACACTTTGAGCCTAGAATATTGAACCTTTTCACACTATTCTAATTTTCTGAGATTGTGAATTTGGGGTTTTCATAAGCTGTACGCCATAATCATCACAATTATACCAAAGTAAGGCTTGACATATCTTGCTTTGCATGTAATGCGTCTATCTCATATATTGGTTTCACCTTTTGAGTTGCCATACTGACATAAATGAACATTTGCACGATATTCTAATTTTTCGAGTTTCACCTGTACTGAAGCTGGGTCCCAATGCTTTATTTGCATGAAAGTTCAAAATTGAGTTGGTGTGCTATGCCAGTAAAAAAAGAAAAAGATGAAACAAGAACCTGGAATTTTGAATTCCTCTGTAGGATCTCAGCACTCTCAGAACACAAATTCACAAATTTAGGAGAGCTTCCTCTATACAATGACACAGAATTCAGCCCAAAACTTCCTGCAGGTATTCAGTACTGTCAAATAGCTCACCTCTGCCTATTACAGCCAAAATAGGATAGCGAAGGAGCTGGCATTATGCACCCAAGAAGAAGCTTTAGGCCATTCCAAATCAACTTATTCTTATAATTTTCTTTATTGTTTGATATACAAAAAAAAAGAGCAAAAGAACAAAAAAGAAAAACCAGAAAAAGGGAAAATAATAAACAAAAGCATAGTATATTATATATTTGTTCTTGTCTAAGACTAAAATAAAATTGCATATTATATGTAAAAAATAATTCAGCCCAATTTTTAAACAGATCATTAAACCTTACCAACAAAGCATATTGATGTTTTTCTATGACATTGATAAAGAGCCAGTTTATAAACAAAGTGAACACATATCAATTCAAAATTGTAAATGAGATGTGCTCTTTTCAACCAGAGACATCTGCCAGTTTGACATTTTCATCAAAATGGTGAAGTGAGTGTTGCACTGTGATGCAATCTCCATCATTTTTTTATCTTTGCAATGTCGTGATGCATGTACAAAAGGGGTAAACCTTGTATTGTGATGACATGACACTTGTTCCATCATCTGTCCCCCGCTTGACTCCTTGCAGACACCTCAGGCTCCAGCATTGAAGAGTAATCAAAACACATTCCAATATAGATAATATTCAGGAATTTTACATTGAACAAATGCATATGGACCAAACTATGAAATCAACAGATGCTTTAATTAAATATACAGGTAGTCCTCGTTTAATGACTGCCCTGTTTAGTGTCCGTTCAAAGTTATGACATCACTGAAAAAGTAACTTTATGATCAGCCCTCGCTGATCATATGATATGACCATTGCAGCATCCCTGTGGTCATGTGATCAAGATTCAGGTGCTTCACAACCAGCAGGCATTTATGATTGTCAGTGTCCCATGGTCACATGATTGCCATTTACTTGCTTCACAGCCAGCTTCTGACAAGCAGAGTCAATGGAGAAACCAGCAGTAAAATCACCAGTTGTGATCACATGTCGTCTCACTTAATGAATGTGGATGATTTGCTTAATGACTGTGGCAGAAGTGAAGTCGTAAGTCCCTTGTGGTCATGTGATGTTTTGCTTAACGACCACATCATTTAGTGACAGAGTTGCCAGTCCCAATTGTGGTTGTTAAGTGAGGACTACCTGTACTACCATTTCATACATTTAAGCAATTCAAATTCATCTTGCAATAGCCCTCAATTGCTGTAAAAGCTTGATTGACAATAAACTAGAGTATTACAAGGTGGGATTATCCCAAAGTGTAAATTTGTCATAGGAATAAAGCTTGAAATTATACTTCTGTCAAACCATTGTGCAGGAAATAGAATATAGCTATTGCTAAAAATAGAGCCAAATGCCTGCCATGATGATAAAGAGGTCACTTCATAATTTTTAAATTGTGCTTCCCACAGTAGTTTTTTAATTTAATCACCTACATTGCATAGAGAAATTGAAAGCAAATAATATGCTCAACAATCAAGTTGAAAGTCAGGAAAGTTAAATTTCCCATCATAATATGATAGCCATAATTTAGATAAAGAAAATCTAGGGGTTTGATCTTCTCATATAAAAATTCTTACATTTGCTTAAAATTACCTAAAGGTATTAGTGTGGTATTACCTTTAAGAAAATCAATACGGTAATCTTGAAGTACTGTCTTGAACATTTATCTTTCCATGTAAATGCAACTGGATTTTAAACCATCTACTTATGTTGGTTTTTATCTGAGATTTTAAAGTTGATATATTTAGATCCAGAAATAATTTAATAATAATGATAATAATTGGTTAAACTTGTATGCTGCCTGATTCTCCACAACTCTGGGTGGCTCACAACAATCAAAGAAATTACAATAATATCAATAAGACATAAAAAAGATAAAAGATGGTAAGAGTGATGAAGCAAAGGATCTCACTTTCCCTTGCCAAAGGCCTGGGTGAAGAGCTAGGTCTTCATAGCTCTTCTAAAAAACAGCAGAGAGGGGGACCATCTGGATCTCGAGGGGAACCTCACTCCAGAACTGAAAAAAGTTTCCTTGGAATAATTTTTCTCAGACAGTTAGAAGAATTTAAGCAACAAATAAAATTGTTCCAATTTTCATTTTAATATTAGAGCCTATAGTATACATAGCACTGTATTGTATAGTGTACTATAGTATAGTATAGTATAATGTATGATACATAGTCCAGTTACATTTGATCTTAGCCAAATGACTCAAAAGTTCCAATTTATTGGAGCACAGAGATACAGGATTGTCTATGCTTAGTTTTATATATAGGTCCATATTAGTTTTATATTCAGTTTAGTAACTGAGCTGTCTTTCAGACTTTCACATGAATAGGAACTGGAAGCTAGCCATCAACTCTGGCCAAGTTGTACGCTGGATTTTGATCACCTCTTCCAAATCCTTTTTGAAATCAAGACTCAATCTTTCTTCTCTGCTCTCATTCCTTTGGGAGAAACTCATGCACACTCCTCATACACACTTTTTATAAACCCGCATATATTTAGCTTCAGTCTAACTCATGGAGTTTAACTCGTTCAGGGTTACAGAAATTCAAGAAAGAAAAAACAAACCATCAATGATTATACAGTTAAGTGGAATGCCTGACTTTAGAGGAAATGTTGCAAAAAGGGATATACAATGCAACATGACAATCATCCTCATCCATTGATTTTGAATTTCAACTTTATCTAGCTGGCCCTCAATGGGAAAATGAATGCTGGAGTAGAGAGAGACAGGTAGTTATATTTACTTATCCCGGCAGACATTATAGGAGGACAACCCTATTAGTCTATGGTGCAAAAAATCAGGAGGGGTCTGGTAGCACCTCTTCTAACGCATGTTATTAAAAGGCATACGTTTTCATGGGCTGATCATCATCAGCCCATCATCATCAGTAATTGATGAAGTGAGTCACCAGGAGAGTTTATGTCATTTACTTATATAGTATCTATATGAGGAAAATACAAATATAGACAAATTATATTTGTCATAAAAATCTGAAATTACTATTGTTAATTGATTTAAGTGTTCAAATGAGTAAAAAGGCAATCAAATAAAACCTTGGGAAAAAAACAGGCCCAACCATAACTAATGTCATCTTAAGTATACATCAGCCTTCAGAAATTTTCTATCAGGCATAACAGTCTGAAAATGTATGCTAATTTGTTTCATATTTTACATATATCCTAATCATATTACATTATCCTATTCTATTCCTATGTTGGCTTTTACCCCTTAAACAGTTTCTTGCCTTTGTCTTCTACCCTTCTGCATTACATTTTCCTTTCACTCTGTCTTTAGTTGTTGTTTCCCTGTAACTGCAATTCATGTTCATGAGATCTATTTAAGCACTTGATTGTTTTACTTGATACTTTTACTTTATTTGAATAACCATCTTAGAACTTTTGTTTTTCTTCATTTAAGTTTCAGTAGCTGCATTGACCATTTGACAACTGTGATAGGATTGTTCTAAAAGCACATGGAAAGCAAGTAGGATAAGAATGAAAGGCTTTTGTTGTTGTTCATTCGTTAAGTCGTGTCCGACTCTTCGTGACCCCATGAACCATATTGCGCCAGGCCTTCCTGTCCTTCACTGCCTCCCTGCGTTTGCTCAGTTTCATTCTCATTGCTTCAGTGATGCTGTCTAACCATCTCATCCTCTGCCGTCCTCTTCTCCTTTTGCCTTCAATCTTTCCCAGCATCAGGGTCTTTTCCAAAGAGTCCTCTCTTCGCATTAGGTGACCAAAGTATCTGAGCTTGAGCTTCATTATCAATCCTTCCAATGAGCAATCTGGGTTGATTTCCTTTAAGATTGACTGGTTTGACCTCCTAGCAGTCCAGGGGACTCTTAAGAGTCTTCTCCAGCACCACAGTTCAAAGGTATCAATTCTTCGGCGCTCAGCCTTCTTTATGGTCCAGCTCTCACAGCCATACATTACTACTGGAAAAACCATAGCTTTGACTATGCAGATCTTTGTCGGCAAGGTGATGTCTCTGCTTTTTAATATGCTATCTAGGTTTGCCATAGCTTTCCTCCCAAGGAGCAAGCATCTTTTAATTTCATGGCTGCAGTCTCCGTCTGCGGTGATCTTGGAGCCCAAATAAATGAAGTCTGTTACTGCTTCCATTTCTACCCCTTCTATTTGCCAGGAATTGATGGGTCCAGATGCCATGATCTTAGTTTTTTCAATGTTGAGTTTCAAGCTAGCTTTCGCACTCTCCTCTTTCACCCTCATCAAGAGGCTCTTTAGTTCTTCTTCACTTTCTGCCATTAGGGTGGTATCATCTGCATATCTGAGGTTATTGATGTTTCTCCCTGCAATCTTAATTCCGGCTTGTGATTCTTCCAGCCTGGCATTTCTCATGATGTACTCTGCATATAGATTAAATAAGCAGGGTGACAGTATACAGCCTTGTCGTACTCTTTTCCCTATTTTGAACCAATCAGTTGTTCCATGACTGGTTCTAACTGTTGTTTCTTGGCCCGCATATAGATTTCTCAGGAGATGGGTAAGATGGTCTGGTACCCCCATCTCTTTAAGAATTTGCCAGAGTTTGTTGTGATCCACACAATCGAAGGCTTTTGCATAGTCAATGAAGCAGAAGTAGATGTTTTTCTGGAACTCTTGTGCTTTCTCCATGATCCAGCGAATGTTGGTAATTTGATCTCTAGTTCCTCTGCCTCTTCGAAACCCAGCTTGTACATCCAATAGTTCTCGGTTCACGTACTGCTGAAGTCTAGGTTGTAGGATTTTGAGCATAACCTTGCTAGCATGTGAAATGAGTGCAATTGTGCGATAGTTTGAGCATTCTTTGACATTGCCCTTCTTTGGAATTGGAACGTAAACTGACCTTTTCCAATCCCGTGGCTGGTATATTGAGTGCAGCACTTTAACAGCATCATCTTTTAGTATTTTAAATAACTCAGCTGGAATACTGTCATCTCCACTAGCTTTGTTGTTAGTAATGCTTATTAAGGCCCACTTGACTTCACTCTCTAGGATGTCTGGCTCAAGGTCAGTGACCACACCAGCATGGACATCAGGGACATTAAGATCTTTCTTGTATAGTTCTTCTGTGTATTCTTGCCACCTCTTCTTAATCTCTTCTGCTTCTGTTAGGTCCCTGCCTTTTTTGTCCTTTATCATGCCCATCTTTGCACTAAACGTTCCTTTGATATCTCCAATTTTCTTGAAGAGATCTCTAGTCTTCCCCATTCTATTGTTTTCCTCGATTTCTTTGCATTGTTCATTTAAGAAGGCTTTCTTATCTCTCCTTGCTATTCTCTGGAAATCTGCATTCAGTTGCTTATACAGTTGCAAGAAAAAGTATGTGAACCTTTTAGAATTTCATGATGTTCTGCATTAATTTGTCATAAAATGTGATCTGACCATCATCTAAGTCAAGAGTATTGACAAATATAATGTGCCTAAAATAATAACACAAAAACAATTCTGATCCTTCATGTCTTTATTGAGAACAACCATAAAAACCTCATAGTCCTAGTGGAAAAAGTATGTGAACCCTTGAGTTGACCTTAAAAAAGCTAATTGGAGTCAGGTGTTAGCATACCTGAAGTCTTGCTAAGCCTTGGAGGTGTGGACTAGGGCTACATTGACTGATAAAAACCACTCAAACTTTTTGAGTTTGCTCCGCACAAGAAGAATATGCTCATGTGAGCCATGCCTCGCCAAAAAGAGCTTTCAGAGCATCTATGATCAAGAATTGTTGATTTACATAAAGCTGGAAAGGGTTACAAAGTGATTTCAAAGACCTTAGAAATTCACCAGTCTACCGTTAGGCAAACGATCTACAAATGGAGACACTTTGGGACTCTGGCTACTCTACCAAGAAGTGGGCACCCAGTCAAAATGACCCCAAGAGCACAATGAAGATTCATCAATGAGGTAAAGAAACAACCCCGAGTGACAGCCAAAGATTTGAAGGCATCATTGGAACATCATGAGTCTACAGTATGTAAAACATTGAACAAGCAGGGTGCCTATGGCAGGACACCACAAAGGAAGCTGCTGCCTACTACAAAGAACATTGCTGCACGCCTGAAGTTTGTGAAACAGCACATTGACACTCCACAGCAGTATTGGCAAAATGTTTTGTGGACTGATGAAACAAAGATTGAACTATTTGGAAAAAACACGCAGCACTACATCTGGCGTAAAAAGGGCACTGCACAGCATCATGAAAACATCATCCCAACTGTAAAGTATGGTGGAGGAAACATCATGATTTGGGCCTGCTTTGCTGCATCAAGGCCTGGCCAGCTTGCAGTCATTGAGGGGAAGACGAATTCCCAAGTGTATCAAAAAATTCTTCAGGATAATGTGAGAATGTCTGTACGTCAGCTGAAATTCTGTAGAAGTTAGGTGATGCAACAGGACAATGACCCAAAACACCAGAGCAAGTCCACAACAGAATGGCTTCAGAAAAACAAAATCCGCCTTTTGGAGTGGCCAAGTCAGAGCCCAGACCTCAACCCAATAGAGATGCTATGGAATGATTAAGAGAGTCATACACATGAGATGTCCAAAGAATATGACAGAGCTAAAGCAGTTCTGCCAGGAAGAATGGGCTAAAATGCCTCCTGAACGATGTGCAGGTCTGATCCACAGCTACAGGAAGCGCCTGGTTGAGGTTATTGCTGCCAAGGGGAGGTCAACCAGTTACTGATTCCAAGGGTTCACTTACTTTTTCCACTAGCATTTTGAATGTTGAATGAGTGTGTTCAATAAAGACATGAAGGATCAGAATTGTTTTTGTGTTATTATTTTAGGCACATTATATTTGTCAATACTCTTGACTTAGATGACGGTCAGATCACATTTTATGACAAATTAATACAGAACACCATGAAATTCCAAAAGGTTCACATACTTTTTCTTGCAACTGTATCTTTCCCTTTCACCCTTGCTTTTCGCATTCCTTCTTTCCACAGCTATTTGTAAAGCCTCATCAGACAGCCATTTTGCTTTCTTGCATTTCTTTTTCTTTGGGATGGTTTTAGTTGCTGCCTCCTGTACAATGTTACGGACCTCCGTCCATAGTTCTTCAGGCACTCTGTCTACCAAATCTAATCCTCTAAATCTACAGGTGAAACTCGAAAAATTAGAATATTGTGCAAATGTTCATTTATGTCAGTATGGCAACTCAAAAGGTGAAACCAATATATGAGATAGACACATTACATGCAAAGCGAGATATGCCACCTCCCCCATCAAGGTATTGGAGGGAGGAAACAGTTGGTGATTCTCTGTAAACAATTTGCATAATCCTTTGAGACAGTCTATTCTGTCTGTCTTGACATGGATTTCATGTTGGGGCTGATCATAGATATGTAACCTTGGCAACCACTTGCCCATCCTGTAGACTGTTTTTCCCTTATGATTTTGATAATGAGGACAAGTATGTGGAAAAATAAGATGCTTACTCAATGTTTGCCCCCCTGCTCCCAATCTACCTGGAGAGACTGGCTCCATGATTAAAGGAGGTGAAACATGTTTTCTTATGGGAATAGACAAGGTGTTGTAGACAAGGTATTATACCCTATCTGAAAGGGATAGTAATAAGATCTCATCTGAAGAAACATTGCTTTGATCTGGAAGATTTGTACAATTATAGGCCAGTCTAAAATGCTACATTTCTTATAAAGGCAATTGAGAAGGTAGTGGCCTCACACTTCAAACATTCTAAATAACACTGATTTTGGCAGGATTTTGGCTAGGATATAGCACTGAAATTGCTTTGGCTGTCCTGGTGGATATCCTATGCTATAAACTTGCTGTGGGGAATGTGACTGTTTGTTCTGCAATATCTCTTGATATCATTTTGAGTGGGCTGGTTGGGGCACTGTTTTAAAATTAATTCAGTCTCCTTTTTCTCAGGCTACGCTCAGAGGCAATATTGGGGAATTATTTATTTAATCCTAGGGTGTTCAGTATCTATATGACACCCAGCTCTTCATTTACTTCCCTACTTCCAACCCCAAGGAAGGAAGTGGAATTAAAGCCTAAATTGGATTAATGAGAATATGAAATTAAATATAGATAAAAATTTTAATGTACTTTAATACTAGCATGTTTATATATTTACATTGTTTTTGTTTTTAAAAATTTGTTAAGCATTTTGTGTACTCATTAGAGAGAATGATGGGGTATAAACAAGCAAACCAGTAAGTTTCTTTTCCTTCCTTGTCTTGGCTTTCCTGTGCAGAAAGCAGAAACTGAATGGTCAGTCAAGCAGGACAGAGTTTTTCTTAAAACTTCAAGATCCTTCAACTCTCCTATTCTCAAATTTTTGAATCCTGAAATGGAAATGGAGAGGCAAATATCAGCACTCCACCTCCAGAGGCTGAGAAAAAGAATGACTCAATGTGTCCTGAAAAGAAAACCTGTAAGGGCAAGATCTTCATGATTTTAATGTCAAATATTCAAGACATTCTGCAATGGATTGATTTCTAGTCAAGATTTTAATTATGCTGAGCACAAATTTTGTGAAAAATAAAAATATAAGATAATGGTATTTGCATTTTAACATTCTTCTATCACTTTTATCTTGGTTTTTAGTTTACTTGCACAATGCCATGAAAAAGGACTTGAAAACAAATCTAAGATGCTGCATTGTGTATTATGATATTATGACTTGTAGAGCAATGATATATATGGAAAGTTTTCCAGAGTTTCATTTTCTACTTTTACAAGTGTATGGCTTCATTAAAATTAGTAATATAATAAATACAAACTAATTTGGCAACTGCAGTCAGTAAAATACTAGCCCAATCTAAAATTGTTCCAAATATGAAACACATGACAGTTTCCAATTACTGTATTCCAGAAGTGTTCTAAGCTTGAAAAGGCTGTGTTTTGGATTCAAAGTAGATGTTTTGACATTGAACTGGGCTGTTTCGAAAAGGAACACTTCCAGAATAGTTGGAAGAGCTTTGAAATCCATGTGGTTCAGTTGGAAGCTTAAAACATTTTGAATTTAAAATGTTTTATAAATCACAATTACTATCCTTGGACATTCTAAAATAAGTATGTCAAAATTGTACTCAGACTTAACCTGAAAAAGGCATTAATGTAAATGATCCATATATGATCAATTTGCCATTTAAAATATTTACATTATCTATAGTAAGACTCTTAAATCAACTAAGTTTATTAGAATATTTAAAGCACATAGAATATCCATGTGCAATCCTACTAGTCAGAATACTTTAGTGAATTCTACAACCTTTGTCATTAAAAAAAAAAAATCCTTATTAGCTCATACTCTGCCCAACCCATCATACCCTTTCTTTCCAATATTGGGAAAGCTAGTGAGGGAAATATCAGGGAAACACTGACATCTATGAGCTCAAACAGGGAAATTTGAGAAATCTTACTTATTTCAGATTAAATCCTAGGAACCTACAGAAATTACTCCTGACCTGAAATTCAGAGCATTGCACTGCAGTTGAAATTTAGTGATTCCCCCTCAGCTATATATTGAAGTTTAATTTTCAAACATTTGTTGAACTGTGTTTTGGACCACTCTTAGCATTTGTCTTTCACATACAAACATTTTTTTAAAAAACTTGACATACCTTCACTATTAAAATTTATAATGATGTTCCCGATTGTCATGATTGACTTCCTGTAACATTTCAGCAGCCTCCATTTTTATGCAATTCACAAGAACTTTAAAGTAGTTTAAAAAATATCCATCAGAAAGTTTGTACTTTATTACAGAGTTCTATTTCAGATTTATAAAGTCAGCCATTTACTACACCACTGAAATTGAAAGCAAGCAGAATGTGTACATTTGTGAATGTAAAGACTGAAATGATATATTAAAAATTAATCATATACTGGTATTTTTTTTTACTTCATCATAAGCTGTATCATGTGAAATGGCAAAAGGAATGGTTTCCATAATAATTTTCACATTAGATTATACAGAAGTCAAAGCACACAGAGCACTGAATAGTCTGAGCAGTTCTGAATATATATATATATATATATGTATATATACCTATTACTAAGCTACATTCCTGAATTTTCATCTGCACTATTTGCATATATAAACTCAATTGCACTGTCCATAATTTTAGGAAAGAACAGTGTGCAAAGACTTGTTCTAAACAGACTTCTCCCTCTCAGTTATCATAATTGCAAAAACTAAATCAGAAATGAATTAATGAAAATTGTAATTTAAAAAGAGCTGAGAGATCAACTCTTCATGAAAATATCAAGGTTTGGCCAAACCACTAAAAATAAATACCTGTTTAACCCCTTAATGTTTACATGGCACTTTTCACCAAGCAACAGCAGGATCAATCACTTTGAAACCACAAGTCACATAAATTAAAAGTGCTAAGTACTGAAAATGAATAAACTTTTCTGCATATGTGACTCCTTATAACGAGTTCACATACACAAGCAAATATTGCTTTTAGTTAGTACCCTGTACCTATCAGTTTATGCAGATATAAAAATTCTGTCTAGAACAAGCAATGAGTAGAAATGTGCATCTACATCCTTCCTCTGTAAAGATACAATTGGTTTATATTGTAGTTTGTTGGATGAGCACTGGGACTCCACAGTTATATACATTCCAATAGATCTACTGTACATTCTTCTTTAGTTTTATTTGATGTTCACATATACCTAGCAGCTTTTCTGCCTCTGCCTGTAAGCTCTCTAGCAAACCTGCGGTAACTCATCAACAAAGTTAATATAATCCGACTTCAGCTTCTGGAGACACAAGAACTTGTCATGTATGCACAGTCCCTATAGTGTAGGAAACCAACTCATACACTGGAGTGGTACTAGCACTACTTCAGCATATCAGTAGTAAAATGGAATGGACTGTGCTTTGGGGTATTTGGAAAAGGCAGAGAAATGCTCAATTTTTAAGCATATTCCCAATAGGTTTATACATAACAAATTATTAATGTTCTATCATTCTTTTGATATGTCTATAAGACTAATAGCTTGTATTTTGTCATGGGCTACCTAAATATATATGATGAGCAAGTAACTAGAATTCATTATAATAGGTGTAAATACATGCCATATTATTTAACTTGACACCTCTGTGAATGGCATTTCAAGCATATTCCTAAATTTGTGATATGACCATTTCTCATGTTACAATTTTAAAGCCATAAAAATGCTTATTCATGTTATTCACTGAAATATATACCAGAAATAAATATATTTGCAATGTATTAATAAGCCAAAGATATAATCCAGAAAATGTCAGGATATCCTACATGCAGTAAGATGCCACAGGCATTTTGTGGAAAACAGGCTACCAATTTACAGAATCAAGGTCACTGACTTATCTTCATACAATATTCTTCCACACCATGGTGGTGGTCTGATAACGCACTTTTAACATCAGAAATTTCCTGCACAGGGAAGATAAAATAGAGGGAAGATATTAAGGAAATTGAAAGCTCTTCAGGAACAGAACACTGCTGACGATCTTCCACCACCACTACACTCATTTATGCTTGTCCATAATTTCTTTCTGTGCTGAGAATCACCAATTGAAACACAACTGTGCTATCACCACAATCAAACATAATTCTATATGCTACTTTTAACAGAAGAAAAGGGAAAACAAATTTTCACCCAAAAAGTATAAATTTACTAAGGGAACATTCTAACTATACACAAGATAGAAAAACTATGGCTCTCCAACACATCCTTTACTGGTAACTATGCTGTCTTGGGCTGCTGGGAATTGTAGTGTAGTCACATTAGAAGAGCCACAGAACTCCTTCCTTACTATATAGTCACCATTTGAGAGTATCTAGCATTTAAAAGAAAGAGCGATGAAAAAGGCAACCTAAGTTTAGAAACGAACTATGATTGCCAACTTCTTGACTCATCAATTCTATTATGACTAACTGCATGAATCTGAACATCTTATGGAACTAGTTCTTGTTGTATGTTATGATTTTAACTTCAATTTTTTAGCAGTTCATCTAAATTTATCAATATAATCTGAACTCTCACTCACACTTCATTAATAATTACTGTCCGTTACTTTCTGCTGAAAAATTTTATACTAGTTGGGTGTTGTTCCCTCACATATTTATGAATGGAAGAGATGAAGAATAGGCCATGCTTGCTGGTACTACCCCTGACCCTTGTGATCCACACACATGACACAGATGAGAAAGAATCTATGTTGTACCAAGAACTCCTTACAAACCTCTGATGAACTGCTCAAAGATTTACATACGAAGCTGGCTGTAGATGCACATATACAATTGTGACCACATCCCATTAAAAATTATTCAACCACAAATGGTTATAATATTCTACCTTGCCATACTTAAAAATGATGAACCATTTCTTTTCTTCTGCTGTTTGCATGATGAACTTCAAATACACAAAACAGAACGTATTTTGACAAAAATGATCCTGAACACATTTGTAGCTTCACTTCCAATTTTCAACAGCATAATTTCATGTTAATGTCATCAGTCCTGTACATCAAAGTAGTCAATAACTGTCTCTTCTTTAAATCGTCTCTCTGTGCTGCTATTCCCATGCCTGAAAGTAACAGCAAAAGGTTAAAAGAATTTCATAAAAACATAAACCTTTTGGGTGAAAAAAAAAGAAAAGCAATGACCTTTCCTTTCAGGAGTACACTTGTAACAAAGCTTTCTTTTGGCTGGCAGGATCAAATTAATCTAAGGAGAAGGAAGTTTCCTAGTCGTGTGTGTGTGTGTGTGTCTTAGCCAACCCTTCCACAAACAAGAAGAAAGGAGACCTGAAACAAGGAGACTACTCTACACAAGTATGCTTCCAGAGAGATTAACAGCTCTATGTGACTTTATATCCTATTTGTACTTGCCACAACAATTTTTTCGCACTAGCCACTTCTTTTGTCCCCACTCATTCATGTAGTTACTTCCTTTTCATTATTACTTTTCTTCCATCATTTAGCACAGCCATCACCATTGCTTAATGCTTTGTTTCCTCTCCTCAGGGTGGTATCCACAAAAGAAGGAAAGCCATCTTTTGTGTTACAGGTGTATCTAATCAAAATAAGTGGGAGAATGAGGGTAAGAAGATACCACCATGAAACTTCTCTCATGTTTCCTGCTCTGAGAAGTAGATCCTTCCAACTTTTTAAGGGTAGCCTTTTAGTTATTTCTGAGAATTCTGAGAATCTTCCTACTTATATCTTCTATAAATTTAAATGATAACAATGATAACAATAACAATAATAAAAAATACAAGATGCTGTGAAATGCATTCTAAACTGCCAAGGAGCATGTAGACTGGGATGACCCAAAGGGAAATTTGCTGATTTCTTTTTAAGGTATGATGAAGGTACAGGTCAGAGCCTGGCTCTTAATTTTTACCTTCTGGTTCAAACTTGTCTTCTTACCTTGTATTGTTCTGTGCAGGTCTGGCCATAATTAAGTTTCAAGTATAGTCTCAAAAAATTGAAGATGGGGAAGAAATCTGTGTAAGTTACACTAGTGTTAAAGTCATCTCTTTGCTTTCTTGCTGGAACAAAGTAGATGCCAACTAGGCATGCTACAGATGAATACATTCATACCTAATCTCAGATAACTATCAATAAAAATATACTAAATCAACACAGATATTTGAAAGAAATGATACTTACTTTTCTGATTGCTTGTGATGAGGAATAGGTGGGGGGGGCCTGGCTTGCTTCTCCTTGGTAAGTAATGATGTCAGAGTAACTGTTGGGCAAACTGATTTCCCTCTACAGAAAGAAAGCCATAATATTAAAGAGATTTGTTATATGATGCCTATATGATGCAACCAAATACCCTTCTTATTGCATTACCACCACTCCTATTTTGGATTACATGAATTTTGTAGGTAAGAGGAAAAGCATTTTTTTATATAGCTCTCTGCAGTAAATAGGTTTTCAGGTTAGATTAATGCTTTCATTAAATAACACTATTCAGGAGGAACAGAAAAGCATTCGTGCCATACAGAAATATTAGTGACAAACACCATATATACTAAGGCACAGAAACAGGCTTTTTTAAAAAAACTGACATCTATGGACTACAGAGACATTGGGGAATGAGCCCATGTAACTCATGGTATTTAAATGGATTCTTGTTTTGTTTGAAATTATGATTTGATCAAATTATTACAATGTCCCAATATATAAAGATAAACTACATAATCAAGGACATTTTCAATGAAGAAGGGATCATGAGAATACACCTTTCCTAAACACAAAATATATATTAAAATTCCTGGCACACAAAGAATGCTTAAAATGTTTGCACAATATCAATGCAAAATCAAATTGGTTCAGATACAGAACATAGAAATTATGTCATTTATTGGAAGGTGATAAATTTGCCATTTATAACAAGAAAACAGAACAACATACTTCACCGCACTGATAACAACATTGCGCTTTGGTTCGTTATCATAGCTCACACTCTCAATGCCGTAAACCTGAGCAAGTTCATGGATGATTCGACGGTGTTCTCGGTTCATGGGTGGAAAACAATGACTCTTCTTTGTGTGCTTGCTCTGTATTAGAGAGACATATTATTTTGATGAAGTCTGGAGAAGACCAAACCATACCATCTATGTTTTCTTTGTGCATGGAGAACTGGGCAATGACACACAAAAACACCTTTTCTTCTGAAGTGAAATCAAGAAATATGACACCACTCTTATAGAAAAGACCTGGGAACTTGAGCCCTGGAATCAGAAGGATTCAAGTCTTTTATTTTAAGGGCAACCTCAATTCCTATGATGAACATTCTTGTGGTGGTCTTTTTATATTAATTGGTTCTAAGTTTATGATCCACAAGTTCTGCTTTACCTGTTTGTCCTTCATTTCTGTATCTCTGAGCCTGTAAGTGGATCATTATACATTTTATTATTTAACATCTATATTCCTCCTCAACAGCTCATGTCCCACATTAAATGACATCTGGGACATTCTGAAGATTGGCCCTTGCAAGTCTCAAATGAAGTCAAACATGGGGCAAACAATGAATTTTTACTTGTTATTATTATGATTTAATAGCATCCTTCTTTGTCGTGAAGGAATATTCCTCCTGGGGGTTCCAAAGATTCTAGAATAAACTATGGAGCTGGAAACTTCCAAATGGCAGCTAAGTGTGATTTTGTATACTGAATAATTCTGCCATAGGAAGTTGTGACAGACAGCTCACCTACTGGAGGTGAAATGGATTGAAAAGCATTTTTTTTTAATGATTTCATCTAAGTTGACATGCATTGTAACTTCCTTTTCTGTTGGCGGGTATCTGGATAAAGACCATCTTCTATTAATTGCCAAATTAGTAGTTTATGGCCCTGACCATAATCAGAAGATCTTGATTCATGTTATTCCCCCCATCTGGAAAAGGACAGATGGTACAGATAGTCTGGCAGGAACATATATGCTCTTACAGTCTGTATGGGATCAGATTGAGCATTTAAAATTAGAGGTTCCATTTGTGACTAATTATCTATTAATACAATAATTAATGATTTCAAATAATTAATACTGAATATCCAGAAAGTCTTAGCCAATTCCTCAAAATAGAAATTGGGCTCAAATTATAATTTTATACTTTAGTATAATTAAGAATGTGTCATAGCAAAAAAAAAAAAAAAATTATGAAAACTATAAGGCATAGAGCCTCATGTTGCAATATTTCTTGACGTAGCATTCTTGAGAGAGAGAGAAATTATGAAACTCCTCTAAAAAAGAAGCAACAACTCAAAAAGAAAATTGTGAAAAAATTGCCCAAATTATGAATTTTTTTTTCAGCATTCTGGCACTTTTTTCAGCATTCTGGCACTTGACCCTCTGACCCCTGTGCTTCTATGAGTTTCCCTTATGTCTCATCTTAAAAAAGGATAAAGACCACTCCATTCTCTTCCTACTCTCTTTCTATGCTTCTACATCCTGGAAAGAACAAAAAGAGATTGTTCCCCAATCCCCAAAGTCTCTCAAATGCCAACTTACATTTCACAAACCAGAATGGCAATAAGAACGTTCCAAAGATTATTGACCACCTGATCTATGGAGCACAGCACAGGTAAATAAATACCTTTCTAAGGCACTCTTGAAACTGTTTCTAAAGGCCTTATTAATTGTACCTTATGTCAGCCCTTTGAGGTAGTCCAGACAGGAAACCAAAACCATGAGTACTAGGACTACCTTTATTGTAAGGTAACAGTAACAGAGTCTTGCAAGTCTGAGAGCACTTCTCCCCTTCCTTGCCTTTACTTTCCAAGGAACTAGGGAGGTCCCTTCTGACTCGCTTCCCACATCCCCATTCCTTCTGTGGGCTGAGATATCTTTTGTTGGACAGTTGTCCTGGCTGCAGCTCTTCCTTCTCACATCCCATTATACCGTACTGCAATTCTAATTATTTACTTAGGGCAGAGACTAACCCTTGGCTAAATATGGTGTGCTGCAACCAACAAAATTAGAAAGCAGATTCAACAGTACCCCTTTGCAGGAGCATCTTTATCCATACCACAGGGAAGAAACTGAATCTATTGGCTATATTCTTCTCTATTGTCCCTTTTTACTTATCTTGATGTAAAGATTAAATTACACTACTTTCATTTAAATATAGCAGAAAGCCAAATGATGAAAATTCTGTTCTTTTCCAGCTCACAGGTAAGTCAACAACAGCTTCTAGGAATGTCACAAAATTTGTGTAATTGCCATTGCAGTCTGTCACAAGATTGTTTAGACTATGACAGTGAATCTAATTTTCTGTCTCTTTTATATAATAGTCAATAGTAAATATGTTGATTATGTTATTGGCTATTCATTATAATGTATAACACTGGAGTTAATAGCTTTCTGCCTATACTGGTTGGTTTTGGTCTAAGATTAAAGACTTTATTTAAGATTTAAGACAGGTTTTCTTCATTACCAACCTTATTGACTGCTTCTATAAGGGCTTTCATTTCTTTCTCAACATCACTGACAAACTTCAAATCTTTTCTGCAGCAAAAAGAAACAGTAATTAACAATAATTTAAAAGGCCAGTGACAACAGTTCTGTAACTGAAGTTTTTTTTTTCCAACGTAAATTAAGCTTTTTTTCCCCTTAGCATAAACTGGGTATATTATCAAAAGTTTCTGATTTTCCTTCAGTTTTAAGCATTTTGTTTCTTAGAGAAGGAAATTTACTCTGGTTTTCACACTTCGAGATAGTAGATTTCATATATTTTAAAAATAGTTTTAAAAAATAAAAGTATAGTCTCCCCAAAACCTGTGCAGATACCGAGGAAAAAAATCATCCTTTTGGGTATTTAATAGCTGCTGGAATAAGTTTATCAACAATTTACTGTGCCTTTTCTAATGTTGAAAACAATGTTGTGCACTGTGGACTGTGCATGTATGTCATTAGAATAGGCAGTGACTGATTATGTGCCACCAAGTTGGTGCTGACTCTTAGTGACCACATAGATTTCCTCCACGATGAGCTATCCGCAACCTAGTCCTTCAGGTCTTCCAAAAGTGTACCCATTGCCAATAATTGAATTGTAATTGAATTCAACCACTTACTGCTGGTTGTCCTCATCTTCTCTTTCCTTCCACCTTTATAGACTTTATAGACTTCTCAAGAGAGCTAGGTCATCACATTATGTGGCTGAAGTATGATAATTTCAGCCTGGTCATTTGTGCCTCAAGTGAGAATACTGCACTGATCCATTTGTTTGTTTCCTTGACCATCCACAGTATTCTCAGAAGTCTTCTCCAACACCAAACTTCAAAAGCATTAATGTTCTTTCTATCCTGTTTCAAAGTCCAACTTTCACTTCCATAGACTGTCATAAGGAAAACCAATGTCTGTTCCATTCTGTTCTTTATCGGTATAGACACATGCAGCATCTGAATATCTTTTCCAAGGCCTTCAAGGCTATTCTATCAAGGGCTAATTTATGGCGTATTTCTTGACTGCTGGTTCTTTTACTGCTGATAACTGATCCTAAAAGGCAAAAGCTATCCACCGCTTCAGTATCTTCATTGTTAATTTTAAGGCTGGTTTCTGTACCTGTTGTCATGAGCTTGATCTTCTTTATATTTAATCTTAGTCCCATTTTTTCACTGTGTTCCTTCATTTTCAATACCAGAGCTTTCAAATTATTTGCATTTTCAGCTGTCAAAGAAGTGTCATCAGCATAGCACAGGTTATTGATGCTTCTTCCTCCAGTTTTAAAACCATGCTTATCTTCTTCCAATCCAATTTCATTTAAAATATATTCAGCATATAGGTAGAATAAATAAGGGGAGAGTATACATCCTTATCTCTCTTCTTTGTCAACCTGGAGTCAGTCTGTTTCACCATGTTCTGTCCAGACTATGGTTTCCTGGTCTGTGTATAGATTCTGCATGAAAGCAGTGAGATGTTCTGGGATTCTCATTTTTCCAAGCATGTTCCACAGCTTGACATGGCCAACACAATCAAAGGCCTTTCCATGATCAATGGAACACATACTGACTTTCTGATATTCTTTTATCTGGGCAGTTGGTATGACCTTTACACCTTTGGTGATTCTGCTGGGATTATATACTCCTGGCATACATACATTCCTGGCATTCTTTGCTTACCACTCCCAGGAACATGCCACCACTATAGGTAATCCTCATTTAGTGACTGCCTCCTACAGTGACTGTTCACAGTTATGACAGTGATGAAAAAGTAACTTTGCAACCACTCCTTGCATTTACAACCTTTGTAGGTCTGTAAAGCAAAGGAAAGCTGAAGTAACATCATAAGCATGATCACAGCTTCACTTAGTGACCACTTTGCTTAACAACCAAGTTGCTGGTCCCAATTGTGGTCGCTAAACAAAGACTACCTGTACCACAATGAGACAGCACAGCAGGACTTGGAGGAGAGAATGGTCTGTAGTATTAAGATTATAGAGACATAACAGGCATAACAACCAGCAGATTTTTTGTGACTAAATGCCAAATTATTTCTGACAGCAGAACTGTGAATTCAAATCCATGTTGTAGGAATCATAAATAAATAGTAGGTACAATGCAAATGGCAATAGAAGTATATGGGTAGAATATTTAAACCTTTTCTGATTGGCCTACCTGCCTTCTATTTCCATCAAACCTAATTTAGATACTGGAAGAGAACTGGCTGAAAGAAAAGCAAGTACAAAAGAAAAATAGCAAGTACAGAAAGATTCCAAATTGCATTGTCCAAGTGTCCACTGGTTCTTAGAACCAGCCCCTCAGCCACCTTTTTTCATGCAACAGGAGAAACCTTCTCTTAGCACTGTCTGCTGTCATCATATGTACTTCTGACTCTGAAAATTCCCCCAACTTTAATGGAAACTTTATTAGAAAAGCATTCAAATAATTTCTGAATCATGCAGAGGGAAAAGAGTCGCCAATCAGAACAAATTAAAAAAACATACCTTTAATAGTTAGGAAAACAATCCAAATAATTTTCAGGTTTTAATATCCTCACAAAAGTTAACACAATGCCTGATTATGTGAGAAAATTACGTGCCATACAGAAACCTGTAAAAAATGATGATGCATACCTTCCATCCTCTTTCAATGTATCGCTGTACTTGGGTGCAGAGACACGAACGTTGAAAGGGTCTGAACTGTCATCTATATGAAGAGCCTCAGCAAACCGTCTAATAATAAATGAATAAATATTTAATGTTACCCAGCCTAGCAATAGGCAAATTCCAATTTTTAATTTACTGTAAAAGATTACTTTATTTCCTTCCAGTCACATACACTTCACATACTGTTTGTTGTGTTAAAATCAATAAGGTAATTACCTGTTTCTTTCAAGAGCCAAACATTCTTCATCACACTGCAGCCTAAATGAGCAAGATACAGATAACTGAGAGATGTTTATTTGAAAACTCTATTGCATTTATGCACAAAGTTCTTCACAGAACAAGAGTTTAAATTCACCACATTTGGCACGATGCAGAGCTTAATACAGAAAATGCAACTGATAATCTAAAGTTAGCAACAATAATGGATTAAACAGAACATGAGTATTACAAAATAAGTTCTGCAGGCACACCTCCAAGCCAAAATTGCTATTTAAGAATCATATTTGATTTAATTATTTTATTAACTGTCCGTCTATTCAAACAACTATCCATCTTTTACAGTGCCCTTTGGGACTGATGTGCATACAGAATGACTTGCTGGTCGGAAATATCTTTGCCATTAATGTGGCCCAGCATTGGGCAAGAATTATATAAATCTATATTTTTATTAAAGTTTTTTAATTTTTTAAATTTAGCTTAATAATTATCTCCTAATTCCTGCATTTCTGACACGAGATGAGATGAGATGAGACGAGAAACTGTCTATCTTTCCATTTCAAATATTGAGGCGGTATAACAATTTCAATTTTATATAATGAAACAAAATCAATTAAAAGCATGCAAATAAACAAGCTGCACCCACCAACTAAAATGTAACTCATATAGACTCTAGCAAACAGCATTTGATTCATGATTTAGTTACCTGGTTTGCCTCATTTCTTTTTTGGTAATCAATCTACTTATCTCTACTGAATCTCCAAGCTGTGGATCTGTTAACTTAGAGGCAATAGATATTGCAGCTATTCTGGAAACAAAAAGGAAGAGAATATTGTATGAATCATACACAGTTCTTTAAAAGAAGCTATCGAAATTTACTGTGTGCACTAAGGGCAATGGCTGAATATACACAGCAGAGAAATTTCAGAAATCTTTGCCATTCTGGACTGAATTATTGCTTCTATCAGAGACAGCGGAAAAATAAATCCTATGAATGAAACTTTGGCATCAATTCTGCAATCTGAAAAACTCAAACTAGCATCCAGTACTCAGACCATGCACTTGTGATCTTAACTACACTATCACATTACTTTGTTTCCTAACAGGTTTTAGTGTTATGATTTCAAGAATAACAGAACTTACATTTTTTCACTCAAAATATGTAACTGTAAAAATTAGATAACACTCCCCTTTATATTTAGTCAACTATTCAAAGATTTGCTATTAACCTAATACAAATCTGTAAAGAGATGTTATGTGGCTCAGCTAATCCAGACTGAGTTCCTTGTTACAGACCTGCTGAATTAACAGCATTTGCCAGTAGAATTTATTCTCTTTTCTCATCCTCACCCCCACCCCCAATTTGCTTCTGAGAAATGAGTGGTGGGAATTCCATTGTCATAAGACTGGATAATGTGCATTATATATAGTGTGAATAATATAAAGTATCAAGTATTAGCAACTTCATACAGAGCCAAAATTGTCTCTGGCATGAGAAACACCAATCTGCTGCTGAAGAATGTTAAAAGAACTCCCAGGAGAAAGAACTTTAACATTTGTATGCAGTATATATTACATAACTATACAATTCGGAGTGAGAGAACTCATTACAGTATTCAATATGAACCAAGGGAATAAAATTAGTTGAGGAGGAATATTGTCCATGACAGCTGGATTAATTGGTACTATATGACTACATTCAGAAGGAAATGAAATCACAGCTATACAAGATTCTTTGATTCTTCTGCTTCTGTGCAGTAAAAAAAAAATGCATATGACATTGCCTTAACAGACCTTTGATAAGTACTTGCTGCTTCTGAACAAATCATAGACTCTTTTTTTCTTCCACATTCACATTGAAGTTCAACCTATAACATCAGAAAAACAGTAATTAGTATCACAAAAATTTAACATTTCAGTTGCTAAATTGCAAAGTGCTCTTTTACTGACCAGAATGAAATAAATTGCTTTGTTGATTTCAAGACAGCTTAGTTTCCAATGTCAATAATTATGACATTAAGCAATTCTAATTCTAATTATCTGCTAAAATTTATGCTGAGCAGACTAGAAGAGTTTTAAGGCAAAATATATGAGACAATATGCATCTTATTCATCTTGCAGTGAGGAAGACTCAACAAACTGTCAGGGATGGTGGGGGAGATCTGTCCAGAGACTTCTACTTTGTAAAATGCCTCAGGCCTCTCTACTATCTCCATTTCTTTTTAACATCTACATGAAACCACTGAGGAAGGACAGAGCAAGGGGTCAGCTATCATGAAAATTGTGATAATACCAAGCTAGACATTATAGGCCCAGGCCAAACAGGTTCTGTAGTAGAACTGTTAACTGTGTGCCTAGAAGCCATTAGAGTCTGTATGGGAAAGTAGGGACTTAGACTTAATCCCTCCAAGACAGAGGAACTTTATGGTTGTGGCTAAACAATTCCAGGGAAAGATCCTTTGATTCCTCCATTCAGAGGTAGTTTGCAATTTGAGAGTGCTCCTGAATACATAGGTCCTATTCAATCAGCAGGTGGCTGCTGTGATAGTTATATCTTGAGTGACAATTGCAATCATGCCTGGACTGATTAAAGCATGAGTGCCTTAAACACTTCCCACTTGGATTACTGTAACAAGCTCTGTATAGGGCTGCCTTTGGAAAGTATCTGGAAGCTACAGCTGGTACAAAATACCACAGCCCAGATAGTGATGGGTTGGGACTGCACTGGTTGCCAGTTGGCTTCTGGGTGCCGGTTGTCACTTTTAGGGCCCTTCATAGCTATGGGCTGGGTTATCTGTGGGAACATGTTCTCCCGTATTCAACTGCTCGTTCAGTCAGGTTGAAAAAGCCAAAACCCTCCAGATCCTGTCTATAAGAGAATGCCATCAGATGTGGTTCACCACCTTCATACTCTGGAATTCCTCTCCACAGTAATCTGGTCTGTCCTTTCACAGGAAGAGGGCATGCTGTGAATGAACAGTTGAATTTAGTAGATGCATGTTTATTGTACGTTTTCTCTTGTATAATTGTGATACTGATTTAGTTTATTTTATGGGTGGCTTTATCTATTCTTTTTGAGTTTTTTTCTTTTGCTTAGTGATATTTCTGATGGTTAGCCACCAGACCCTTTGGGAATGGGCAGCATACAAAGTAAACAAAGAAACTATGGAAAAAACAGCCCAGGTAGCTTGGATGTGAGCTTTTTTAGGATACTTTAAGATCATTTAGCCATTCAAACCACAAGCTCAATCTACTTCAGTATAATATAAATTGAATTAAACATTAAGAAGTCTTAGGATGAAAGGAGGACTTAAATGAGATGTGGGCAATTAGTTTAGTGTCTCTTTTAGATAAATAAACAATACAATTTGGAATCTACAAATATATATAGCAAATATTTCAGCAAAAAAATGTAACAAAACATTTATTTGAAATATTTAGGTTATTTGCTGAAGTGACATCTGTGCTTGCTTGAAAGCTGTAAAGAATTTTCAAAGCCACCTACCTTTGAACTGCAAGAAGTTGTAGGACAAGGTAAAGATGGATGGCATGGAGACATACATGGATGATTACAGTGTAGTCTAAGAATAGTGCATGGCTGTCTACACTCTTCATTTATGAGGCATTCCCCCTTGTGACAGATCCTTTTACATTTGTGCATTCCACATTTTAACATTCGATCACAGGAAAGACCGCAGGAAATGTCAGTGAGGTAACAGGGAATATTGCTCCGTAACTGAATTAGAAAGAAAAAAGCAAAGATGGATATTAGCCAAGTTAGAAAGAAACTACTTTAAAATTGCCTATTTAAAAAGCAGAAATACCATCACTGTAACTTGATGATTACTATCATCTTGAGTGAAATCTCTCTGGTAGTCATAGTGGAAGCATATATACCCAAACCAAGGTTGCTGAATGGGTTCATCACCAATTACCTGAAACTTCAGATTATTTCACTGCAGTGAGATATGCTGCAGTAAGATAAACTCATCTAATTGTTTTTCTTTTCTTCTCCTTTCTTTTCTTGTTTTTTCTGTTTTATTAAATCAAAGACAGCAATGAAATAAACCTATCTAAAAAGTTTTGTGCAGAGCTACGCACAGAGTTGTACACAAACAATTCAAACTTGTGTATTGTGTATCTCAAGAAAAGAAATAGGACAATGCTGTGTTTGATGAAAATTCATCACATTTGTAGCTGTGGTTTCATTTCCTATTTGAGATTATATACTGTATGTATTAGGTTAGGTTTTAATTGCACACCCAATTAAATACATTCAAAACTGGATTTTTGGTCGTTTATACCTGAAATACAAATTACAACTTCTACAACTCTCAAAATCACCTATTAAATGCATTACATTCACTGTTAATTAAGTTTAGAAAACAATGAAGTTTTATAAATTGTACAACTTTCAGGAAGAAATTACGAATGAAAAATTTGCCTGAAACGTTTCTCTCCACATCATAAAGCATATATTAGAAAAAGAAAAAATAATAAAATTTATCCCTAACAAAGGTAAAGGACAATATACACTTACTTCATGCCTTCCCATACACCATTTCTGAACAAGGTATGTACATGGTGGACATTTCTCTTCGCTATGACAGGAATGATAAACTACAGACATAGAAAAAGGAAATATAAACATAGGAAAGCTCTCCAGTAACAAACACATAATGCATTTTAGTATAAGTTATTTCAGCATTCATATTTCCATGTTCTATTGTTGAAGTATGAGGATAAGCCAATTGTATGCTTTAATTTAATATATAAAAAACTTCATGAAGTTGTGAAGTTACAGCCCCATCCAAACTGTGTTTCTTTTCCGTTTGAATTAAGTCAGCAACCATTCTAACATTTTAAAAGTACTCAGAGTTACTTTACAATAATAAACTTTATAAAGCTAAATACACATGTCCAGGTATCCAAGTGTAAGTATAACAAATTAAAGTCATAACTTACACATTCTCTGCCAGGCATCAAAGAAAAATAAAAACATTCAGAGCCATATGGATCCTAAAAACAAAAAACTGTCACACTTGATCATGATCCAAATAGCAAAGGATGGTAGCCCTTTATTTATTTATATGTCACACTTATATAGCCACCCATCTCACACAAAGCAACTCTGGGCTGCGTATAATAATTAATTTTATTACCAGATTTGGTACCTTTATTACCATATAAAGTCTAAACTGGGATTTCAGAAGAGGCTTAATCTCTCTACTGGAAATTGTGGCATTATTTTTAATTAGAGCATACTTTGTGGCTTGTCCAAAAGACACTGGCTGGAAAAGGTACTTCCACTGTTCTGTTAGAGGTTCTGCAATCTCTAGTAAAACATCTAACACAATGGCGGTATCTAGCCTAATCAAGTTACACTGACGTGTACAATGGTTTGTGCAATAATCTCTGACAGGACTTGTGCAAGTGAAATTAAACTTATGCATATGACATACATGGATGAAAATGAGTCTTAGAAAGCAA
Source organism: Liasis olivaceus (assembly GCA_030867105.1). Lineage (NCBI taxonomy): Eukaryota > Metazoa > Chordata > Lepidosauria > Squamata > Pythonidae > Liasis > Liasis olivaceus. The sequence goes on from CM061350.1 coordinate 85,452,512, forward strand.
TCGAAGCTTTCTGCTAGCAGAATGACAGCACTGGTTATAAACTATAATTTCAAAGACAATCTGAATGCCCCAGCACTAATCCTAGAATGTTACTGTAGTATCACAGAACTCAGGAATCATCTGACCTCAAGATTTAAATTCACAATACAAACCAGCATTTACTTTGTTCCCTACACCATGCATATGAAAATGTTTTGCACCTTTAGCAAGTAAAAAACAGTTTAAATGTATATCTTACCTGGATGATCACATTCATGAGGTCTGCTACATGAATTTTTACATTCTGGTGGTCGAGTACCACAAGGTACCGGGGGATAAATCACTGATCCACCACAATAACAAGTTAATTCCTCAAAACCTAGAGGAAAACAAAGGTAAAATAAATTACTTCTGAATACTTAATAGGGCTATGCAGTGCTTTTGATGTGATTCTCAAAAGGTGTTTTGGAAAGCACAGGAGTGCAAAAGTAGCATCTGTCCACAATTTTTAAAGCAGCCGCATCCTTTCCTTGGGTCACAGCTACTAATATGAAACAAACTAGAAAAGATAAAAGATCTGCAACTATATCTCATTCTTCCCGCTCCCCCCCAGTGCTCTCCCTCCCCCCCACCGTTGCTCACTCAATGCTACTAGATGTCAAATCTAAGACAAACAAGTTGAAATGGATTTAGATAATTAGAATTGATCATGAGTATATGCAGTTATACCCCCAATAACTACCTCAAGCACTATGCCCAGAAAGAGTAGTCTTGCAAACAACCGTTATTAAAATGGTCTGGGTTCTGAGAAGGTTTTGCTATAAATGGCATTCTGACTTCTTTAAGATACTTTTTTTTACATATAACAATGAGCAAGACAGCAGTCTAAACATAGGGGAGGAGAGTGCATTCAAGTAAATCAATAAGAAAACTCCCAATGAAACAGACCATATCTACATAAATAGCAGGCACTTAAACAAAAATAGATGCCTAAAGGAAATGCCACAGGGCTTAGTCACTAACCTTTACTGGATTATGCATAATGTACTTAATCATCAAAATAATGTTATTTTAAACAAATTATTATAAACTGAGAAGCTACAAGCAATCATAATGAATGCTCACTGGTCTGCCAACACTTCTGACAATTGCCACGGTGACAAGGTTCCTCACATCTATGGATACCACAATTGAGTTTACGTCCACAAATCAAAGAGCACTTGTGCTCCTTATCCTAAAAAAAAGAAGAACATACTCAGGAACTAAAAAATGACAAACAATCAGGAGACTTCACTAGACATAGATTTTCTAAATCAATATTCAGTCAAAAGTATTGGCATATACCTGTCAGGTTCAGCCCAAGAACAACGAGGCAATCCAGTCCAGTACAGCCCCTTTATTAGCTTGCACCTACTAGACAGAATCTCGCCAGACTAAACTTATACTAAAGCAACTAGTGGATATACCCCATGAGACTCTAGGGAGGGGCTAGTCTCAACTTCTTCAGCTTCTCACGGTCCTGCTGCAGGCTGAGGAAGCGCTTGCTCTGGAATGTTCCCCCTCCCTCCTGATAACCTTGATCCTCCATTCCAGTATCTTTCTCGCTCAAGCCTTCCATTACAATACCTGTCTTATCCCTCCTTTCAAAATAAATTTCTAGCATTTATAAGCACATTGTTTTATCCACTATCAAAAGGAACATAGCAAGTGCCAGAAAGCCTCCATGTAGAGCCTTCAACAATTTGAGGAAGCTTTCTTTAGCTACCATGTCCCTCATCTCAGAAGACACAAACAGTTGAAGAGGGGCCCCAAAGGATACTTTAATACACAGGCAAAGACATGTGGAGGCAGACAATCCTTCCGATTCTCTTAGATTGGTGAGCACTGCCAGAGCCTGAACTGGATTTTCAATGGAGTGCAACCTCAAGAACAAGAAGATGAAACAGCCACTAAATGATCTTGCACCGACTAATTTTCAGCGTATTGATCTTAATACTGACCATTAACAACAAGAGATGGATCATGGATGAAATCTTCAGGTGGGTCAGATGAAGTGTGGACTAAACCTCATTTGGGGCAATATTCTATTATAGTGATTGAAAAATGTTTACTTATGCATCTCCAAGGCATCTATATAAATAGTCCAGAATTGCATTTCTATACTGTGTAGTGCCTCCAACACCAGAATGCTGGGGAGGAAGAGCAAAGTGGTCAATGGCTTGCTGTGAGCAGTTTGTAACATTCTTTATTGATACAGTCACTCAAATTTGCCTTAACCTGGACTTTAATCTTGGGGCAGAACATGGTGATCAGACTGTAGCAACCATCTATCTTGTTAACCTGGACTCTTTTCAGTTTGTGACTGTCAAGCATGTGGATCATGTCTGGTGGGATTAATGCTACCATATGTTTGTCTGATCATTGTCCCTCTAAGCTGATTAAATCAATTGGAGAGGGCTGTCTGTATGATTAAAGGAGGTATTAATGCTTTTTTATATCCTTCCCCATGTAAAAGAGGCAGTGAGAAGACCAATATTATAGAAGTCTTCCCTTGACTCAGAGTGAAACAATCAGTTGATCTCAAATGTTTAAGATACTATTTCTAACTACAATGTTCTAGAGAATGATAGGCTTGCAACTCCAGACACATCCAAAGGAAAGTGATTATGTGCACCTATTCCACTTGTATTTTTAGCCAGGATATGAGACTGATTGCTTTGATCACCTTCATTGATGATACATGCAAGGAATCAAATGGGATGACTATGGCCCAACTTCTTCTCTTGAATCTCTCAGATGCTTTCAGTACCATTGATTATGATATCCTTGTTTGTCCTTTAACAAGGCTAGGAACTGGTAGCCGTTTTATGGTGACAGTTCCAGTCCTACACGTTGGACTGTGACCATAAGATGATGCTGGGATTCTCCCACAGATTTTTAGTCAAATCCAGGATGATTATGCATTGTGGTTATTGGTCAACCTTGCTGGATCCACACAATTAAAAGAACAATTTAATTATACTGACAAAACTCCTTGTATCACACATTCATGAACTTACCACACAGCATGTTTCATTACACTTGTGTCGCCCACACGACAATTTCTTGTTGCATCTTTTGTCACACAAGAATGCAACTTTAACTTAAACAAAAAAGAAAATGTTTAAATTATCATTATACTTTGAAAGTTAATTAATGAAATTTTAAGTAAATGCCTTATGTTCCCCATTGTTAGATATATTTAGCCACTGCAAAACCTTTATCATCAAAATGCATGTAAAACAACACTGGCTAGTTCAGAGTTCATAAAGTTTTTGAATTTAAGAAAAAAAAGCTCTTTATTAGCTATACGTTTGAATGCATATACATTTATTTTGTTTCTTATTCAACATATGATAGTTAGAAAGAGCAAAGCTAGAAATTGATTATTGATAATTGCTGGCTATCATGCAATTATCCTACAACTAAGAATTATGCATTTCATATATGTGAAATAGTTTTTTTCAGCTTCCATGAAAATGCCTAAAATACAATCTTAATGGGAATATGTTAGCTGTCTATAATATCATATTAAGATCTTCCCATTCCTCTAATGGGATATCTTTCATTTTTTATCCTTTTTTTTCTTTCCTACATGACTTCTAGCTGTTCTAGGATCCCTCAACCCACAGAAGATTTTGATGGTGTACAGGAAGATGCATTGTTCTGCCTTTATTCCATCCTAACAGACATCACTGGCTAAAACTCAGTTTTTTAAAAAAAAAACATAGCTCAGCATAATGTATTCAGTAAGCTCTGGCTTTTTCCAACTATTTGCGGTATGAAATATCAAGATAGTAATAGCTACTATTCATATTCTTTGTATATGTGGGCTTTCCAATATTGGCTATGATAGAAAAAATCCTACGAGTGAAAGTGGGTCTTTCTCTTTTAATTGCCAGTAGCTGAAAGCCTCTATCTAATATTCATTATATACTAGTATACCAATGTTAAGATTATTTACCTTGATTTTTGAGAGAGGCACACAGAACTTCCTAAAACAGAAATTAAGTTGTAAATAATTTATACTATCAGACTGATATTCAAGGAAGATAAAGCAGTAAGCTGCAACATGTACTCACAATCTCATGAATTTATTTACAAAGAAAAGAAAACATACTTTCTATAGCCACGTTAGCAGTTGCAAAATTGCCTTTGTATAAAAATATATTACTGACTCTACAAAATGTTATAATAGGAAAGTATGCATTTTCTTAATTGATTTGAAATTCAATTTACATTTAGAAATCTGAGAAATAGGAGATCCTATATGTATAATGAGTTATGGATTAAATATGAAACATATGCAGGTAGTCCTCGGTTAACAATGGTAATCGAGACCAGAATTTCCATTGCTAAGTGATGCAGTTGTAACGCGCGATGTCATGTGACTGCTTCAATTAGTGACGGCAATCCTGGCATTCCTTATTGCCGTCGTTAAGCAAGGATTGTGAGTCGTTAAATGAGCTGCAGGAGGCTTGCAAGCAGGCTGGCAGACAGGCAGGCAAGGCAGGGCTGGGGGTGGCTACTGCCGGGTGGGGGAGGGTGCTCAGGTGGCTTGTGAGGCCCAAGTGCGGTGGAGCCGGTTGCTGCTGGGCAGGGGAGGGCATGCATGACTTACCAAAGCAACTTGCAATCTTCCCTGCCAGCTTCCCCAATGATTTCGCTTGTGGAAGCTGGCAGAGAAGGTTGCAAATGGCAATCACATGACTGTGGGACACTGCAACTGTTGTAAATGTGAGCTGGTTGCCAAGTCCCCAGATTGCAATCACATAACCATGGGGGTGTTCGGACAGCCAGAACTTTGAGGACCAGTCATAAGTACCACTCATTCAGCACCGTCGTAACTCTGAACAGTTGCCAAATGAGTGGTCATTAAATGAGGACTACCTGTACCAGATATCAAAATATAAAAATGCAAGGGAAATCTGAATTTAGTAGACTCCTAATTAGGAAGCTTAAGATGCAACATTTCCGTCTGGACATCACCCCAAAATAACAATGCATAAATAGTATACAACGTAGTTCAGACAAGGAAGTTAAAAATCAAATGAAATTACCCTGTAAATTATCTTATTTTTGGCAATTTGCATAATTTGTGAAATTACATTATTAACAGAAATTATGCAAATTGCCACAATGATGTAATTTTAAATTTAACCAAATTTGGGAAGAATGGATGTCCCCATTCCCCAAATGGTCCATTAAATTAAATTTTTACTATATAGAAAAACTGCAACTACCTTGAAATCACACACACACACACATATACACGCACACACAAACCCCTTTAGATGAAACTGTTAAACAATGTTGCGATAAATAACTGGAAATGCAATTAATGTTCCATAAATATATTGGAGTGGACACAGAACACAAAGATTTTGCAAGACAAGATTAAAGGATAATCTTGTATATGAAACAAGTAGACATACCAGATTTTAGATCTGCAAGTATAAGACAACTGAAGTTTTCACTTTCAACATTCTGCTTCATATTTTATCATAATTACCTTTATTTTTAAGGCACATCTGCAGTAGACCTTTGACGTGCGAGAACACTGCCCACATTCACCCTCATGGCAGAGATTTTCACATGTATGTACAGCATCTGTGCAAAATGTGAAAAGCATTTTTAACACAAGTTTTAGTACTCTACAATATTTTAACTATGCTTTTTGTTATCCATCAACAGTCACAACTTGGCCAATTGAGTTTTTAAAAAGGCATAAAAGCACTGTTTTCAGAACCTATCTTGAAATGCATTATTGTTTATTATGTATACAGATAGCTAACAAAGAGGATTTTGGGAAGCAGGTTAGGATGATAACCCCCTGCTAGTCCAAAAGCTGGTATTCTCATGCATGTTTCACTTCCAGGATATATTGCTCTTACTACATTCAGCAATCAACCTTCAACTCCATATTAGTGCAAAATGTTTCATAATTCAAGCCTGTTCATTTTTGCATACACTTGTTGTTTCAACAAAGTTTCTTATTCATAAGTACAGTGGTACCTCAAGATACGAATTTAATCCGTTCCGTGACTCTGATCGCAAGTCGAATTGGTCGCATCCTGAAGCACGTTTTCCCATAGGGTTCAATGTAAATACGGTTAATCCGTTCCACCCTCTGAATTTGGTCGCATCCTGAAGCAAATTTCCCCATAAGGTTCAATGTAAATACGGCTAATCCGCCCTCCGAATTTGGTAGCATCCTGAAGCACATGTCCCCATAAGGTTCAATGTGTCAGCCGGCGTTGCACGGCTAAGAAATTCCCCAGGCGCGCTTTAGTCAGCCCTAGCGCAGAAAAAGGAACTGCTAATGAAATCTGAGAAAGGCTCCCACGCGCACAGCCGGGAGCGGGAGCTTCCCCCCCACTCACCGTGCTGATTCTTCTTAATTCCGCGCTCTTTCCTCTGTGCATAGCCCTTGGCGCGCGTGAGAAAAGCACAGTGAAAGGAATGGGGGAAGGCTTATGTCGCGCGCACAGCAGAGCGGGAGCTTCCCCACCCCCGTGCTGCTTCTTAATTCCGTGTTCTTTCCTCTGTGCATAGCCCCTGGCGCGCGTGAGAAAAGCACACTGAAAGCAATGGGGGGGAAGGCTTATGTCGCGCACATGCACAGCCGGGAGCGGGAGCTTCCCCCCCCCACTGATTCCTCCACGCTCTTTCCTTTCTCCATAGCGACAAAAGCACAGTGAAAGCAATCAGCGCGCTGGGGGGAAAGGCTTATGTCGCGCGCACGCACAGTGGAGCGGGAGCTCCCCCCCCCATTCCTCCGCGCCCTTTCGTTTCTCCATAGCGACAAAAGCACAGTGAAAGCAATCACCAGGCCAAGGGCTATGGCCAAAGGAAAGAGCAAATTTCCCCATAAGGTTCAATGTAAATACAAACAGTTCTGAAACATATGCATTTTATTTTTAAACCACAAAAACATGAAAAAAAGCACAGTATGAAAAGGGAGAATGGGGTGGGGAGGCAGTTATTGTTTGGAGGGAGAGTCCCCCTCCAAAGGGACTTTGGGGAGATCTCCTTCAGGGGTTTCCTCTCTTCTTTGCCTCTTAGCTGCAAAGCCTTATTCTTGCCATGCCCGCTCTGCATTTTCTTTGGAGCCATGCTGACAAGCACACCAAAAACCTTCCAAACGCCACAAAACACACCACAAGCCTCACCGAACGCCTCCTTGCTACCGCGATCTCGCCCACAGGAAGCCGCGACCATGGGGCAGCAGGGCAAATGGCTTTTCCTTTTTCCTTTCTCCATAGCAACAAAAGCACAGTGAAAGCAATATCAGCGCGCACGCACAGCCGGAAGCAGGAGCTCCCCCCCCCCCCCGCACGCTCAGATTTCATTAGCAGTTCCTCTTTCTGCATTGCTTTCCTTGGGCTTTTGTCCTCGCGCTCAGATTTCATTAGCACTTCCTCTTGGAAGCCGCGACCACGTGGCAGCAGGGCAAATGGCCGCGGATCCGGTTCGTAGCTTGAGGCGGAGTTCGCATGTTGAGGTAAATTTTTGCGGCCGGAGCTGGTCGTATCTTGAAATTTTCGTAAGATGGGGCGTTCGTATCTTGAGGTACCACTGTAATATATTTCTCAGTGATTTCCTGAAAATCTGGTCTGCATATTCTGCATTGCCTGTGTTTTGCATTTACTCTTTGACATATTGTTACTGTTCCTTTACAAATGTTATGCTCCTTACCTGAGATTCCCTCTGCTTAATGACTCACATTTCTCAGTTAATGATAGCAAGCAGGAGTTCTGGGATTGTGGTCACTAATTGTAATTTTCTGCACCATTGCACAAAATCTCAGTTGCCCCCACCACCCTGCACTCCACAGATTCTGCCGCGCCCGGCTGACCTTCACTGTTTTCCTCCCACTGCTGACAAGGTGCGCCTGGCCTGACCCTACTGTATGCAACGCAGCTGCTGGCCGTGCCAGGCCTTCTTCCTGAGGTCATTTGCACCTTTCTCCAAGCTGTTTGCACCATTCTTTCTCCAAATTGCATGCCCCATTCCTTCTCCAAATTGCGCGCCCCATTCTTGTGATCTTTCGGAAACCTTCCAGTCTTCCCCAGGTTTTGCAAGAACTGATGCACTACTAGGAAATAGCAAGAGCCCCATTCTCGTGGTGCTTCAGAAGAACTCATTCTCCAAATCGTGTGCCCCATTCCTTCTCCAAATAGCGTGCCTATTCTCGCAAGGCCTGGGGAAGACCGGAAGGTTTCCGAAAGATCATGAAAATGGGGCGTGCAATTTGGAGAAGGAACGGCACGAATGGCTTGGAGAATGATGCAAGCAGCCTCAGGAAGAAGGCCAGGAGCAGTCAGCAACTGCCTTGACAGTAGGGTCAGACCAGGCATGCCTTGTCAGCAGTGGGAAGAAAACAGCGAAGATCAGGTGGGTGCAGCAGAGCCTAAGAAGTGCAGGGTGGTGGGGGCAACTGGAGCTTTGTGCAATGGTGCCAGGGTGGCTGGCAGCAGTGTGGGGCTTGAGGCGGCATTTCTCAGTGGCAGCAATGGTGTTGGGACTGAAGTAAAGGCCTGGGGGCGGTGGCAGCTGGCTGAGACTGAAGGCCCCAGGTCTTTATTCAGCCCCAGCCCTACCGCTGCTGAACGTGGAGACAGATAGGCGGGGGGGGGGGAGTTGCAGTGCACGTGGGGTCGTAAGTGCGGGCAGGCTGCCAAGCACCCAAATTTTCATCACATGACCGTGGGCGGGCTACAATGGACATTAACTTTGGGCAAGGGTCGCAAGTCCATTTTTTCAGCACCGGTCATTTCAGTCACTAAACAAATGGTTGTTAAGTGAGGACTACCTGTATTTGTTTTCCTTCATCCATAGTCTCTTTCACTTCCTCATTCCAAGAGTGTGAATTCATACTTCCCATTAGCTTCCCACACAGTTCTGAAGCATTCTGTAACTCATTTCTTTCTGTTCCACATCCTTTTTTCTTTTGCCTACTTCATATTAATTCTGCTGGAAGATTAATCTATTTATACATTTTGATAAAGAATGTGTACCTTTCTGCAGCCATTCTTCTTTCATTCTTTCTTTCCTTTTTTCTTTTCTTCCATGTCTATTTTTCCCCAAGACCCACTCTTTCGAACAGTATCAAAAAAAAAGTCTGCCCCCACATTCAAAGTATTTATCACCCTTATGTCCTTTACTGATTCTTTCAATGTTTCATTATAAACAATAAGATCAACCACAAACACCAATTTCTTTTCCATCTTTCTCTCAAAATGGCTGTTCTTCTAAACTGAAATTTATCACCATGGAAATGAGTTATTTTTGTTCAAAATTATGCTTTTAATATTTCATTTTGCAAATGTGATAATTAAAGCACAATAATTTTTTAAATATGGAAGCAAGCAATGTTTAATTACCATAGCTACTACAAGGTAAAGGTTTTCCACATGTTCTTCCACATGATGGGATAGGATCCGTGCAGAGTTTACGTTCTGTGCACCCCAACTCTAGTAATTTACTAAGAGGAGTCTGTCCACAAGGGCAACAGTGCACTATTTGTGGAAGCCGTGGACAAGGTTGGCAGGGCTGTGGATGGCATACTTGTTCACAACTGTGCATTCCACAGGATAATTTTCTGAAATTAGAACCATAATTTGTTTGTAAAGTTACAGTGATCATAAATGTGGAAAAAAATAAGTAATATGATAAATAAGCTATTTTCTTACTTCCCACAAGTTCTCAGGCATGAAAACCAATCTTCACTTGCTCCACATAACACTTCTCGAGAGGTGCTCCCACAGTAACAGACTAAACAGAAAAATGCACCAGAGGATTATAATAAAGATGCTTAAGAACATTTTTTCTGAGGAGAAATATTATTTCTTTGGGAGTATAATACATATAAAGCATTAATATTTGGACCAGATAAAAATTTAATACAAATTAATGAACATCCATATTTTTCCTATGTGTTTGTTTTATAAACGTTTATGCTCTTGAAAATTATTTTCATCTTTTTCCCACAAATTATTTTTGTATTTTTATTCTGAATGGGTACGTATTTAATAAAACATCTGTGAATCACCTTTCTGCCCATAGTTGTTCCACAAAGTATTTTTTTAATTTAATTTAATTTAATTTAATTTAATTTAATTTAATTTAATTTAATTTAATTATGCCCTCCCACTCCAGTAGACTCTGGGTGGCTTACAAAATCCAAGGGCAATAAACCAGTTAAAAGCATACAACACAGACAGCTTAGGCTAAAACAACTGCAACAATAACAAAGAAACACAACAGGGCCTCCACAAACATGTTAACCCCAGGCCTGAGACCAAAGCCAGGTCTTTTCAGAACCCCAGGAGAGAGGCTGCTGCCCATATCTCTGGGGCAGGGGATGCTGTTCCAGAGGGCAAGGACCACAAGAGAGAAGGCACGCTTCCTCAGTCCCATAAGATTACAACATTTAATAGAGAAGACTTGGAGTGCACCTACTCTGTCAGAATGTATTGGATGGGCAGAAACAACTGGAGATAGGTGGTCCCTCAGATATCCAGGCCCTACACCATGAAAGGCTTTATAGATAACAGCCAGTACCTTAAATTGCATGGAGAAGCTGAATGGCAACCAATGCACCTTGCATAACATTGGTGACACATGGGCATACTGAGGGGTGCCTGTTAATGCTTGCACTGCTGCATTTTGTACCAGCTGTAGCTTCCAGGTGGTCTTCAACAGCAGCCTCATGTAGAGTGTATTGCAATAGTCCAGTTGTAAGGTGACCAAGGTGTTTAAAAATATACGGTTTTTAAAATAATACCTAAAGAAATTAAGAGCTAGGCAACCCATCTTTAGAACATGCAGTATCATACTATATGCTGTACTATGTTATTTAAAGCAAATCTAAGAGGACATTCACTGAATTATTGTATCTCATAATTTAAATACTCTACTATATATTCAGAGTTACACAGTTTGCTGCAGCAAGACAGAAACTGAATAAATTTTTGTTAAAATGTTTAAAGGACTTTGTGGTTACTGCTTGCTGGCACTGAGACATTGTTGTTTGCAATTTGTCATCTATTTAGGAACTGGCACTGGAAAGGCTCTATGGGATCTAGGAGGAACCTTGTGCTATATAGCAATCTAAAATTGCTTTAAAATTAGCTTAACAATCCTAGTCCGAATATCAAACTACAAATTGCATAAATGAATGAATGCATAAATAAAAATGTCAAATACTTGGGATTATATTCAGTTCTATTTGAACAAACCTTTGGGCTGCTAGTATGCATCATGTTTGCTTACCTCTATTTATTTCACATGTTGCTTTACTCCAGTAAATAACTGGAAAACATTAAATTGCTTCCTTTTGAATTTTGGTAATTAAACAGATACTACAACTCATTATGGTATTAATTAATGAGCTTTTATGGAATATTACTTGAAATCACAAGATAAATATAAACTGTGGAGCAGAAAACACAGGTTATATCTATAATTTAGCTAAAAACCATACAGCCCCAAAGACTAGGAAGATTTGAATCAATTTAATTAGTCCTTCATTCCATGTAATGGCTTGATTCTTCTCATACAAGTTGTATTATAGTATTCAGTTCTCATGTTAATTTACTGGGGATGTGCTGTTCATCTGCTAAAGATGCAATAATTTCCAAAGAGCAAATCTATTACAGCAAAAACTACAAAAACAAAGGATCTTATGGCATACGGATTAAAAAACTAAAAGACTAAGTTTTCAAGGACTTTATTAATCTTTAAGTGCCACAAGGTGCTTTGTTACTGAAAATCTGTACAAAAAGACTAAAATGGAAACAAACTTATCAGAAGTACAGTATTGCTAGAGCAGCTAACACTTAAGATAATATTTGAATTTTTAGTAATCAATTGATTTTTTTAGCCTTCAGGGGTAACTCAGTAGTAAGATACTACTACCATGTGGAAATAAAACAGAAAAACACAGTTCTTTTGACAATGATTTTGAGCCCACTACATATCCTATTTTTTTTCAACATAGTAATGTCATTATCATTCCACTGCCATAGCAATTTTATTTTCTAATGCAAACTGTAAAAGGACACAGAGAGTCCAGTGTCATATTCTTCATTATGCATGAAGTTCTAAGTGCGTACTTAGACCTAACCCTAACAGATTATTGGTCCTATATAAACAGTAATTCTGTAAATCTCTCATAAGTATTACTTATAAAGAGCTAAAAAAGTTCCCATGAAACCCTCACTCACCTTGTTTTACAGTCAATTCACATGGTTGGCATTTTCCCGAATGGCATATCTTGGTACAATTATGTTTACCACAATTCAAAGCATTCCCACATATATTAGTACACTGAATTGGAGTAGAATACCCACAGCGAACTGAATGGCTATAGAAGAAGAAAACTAAATCAGTCATCAGCAATGATTGAGCAAATTCTATATTCAGACTTGAACTCTTTACCTACATTCCCACTGATCATTAACTATTTATTTATTTATTTATTTATTTATTTATTTACAAAAGGCTATTGATATTAGCAGACAAGAAATTCCCCGACAACTTTGATATTTGCTGTTAAGGGTTTTGCTAAATTAAAGGGGAGTATATTTTCATAATAATGCAAACCACAGGGATCTTTATTTAAACACAACAATTCTTCCCGCACCATAGCATCAGTGTGTTAAACACACACTTTTGCACCATTGGAAAGTTCAAGCCCATTCTTCACAATTATATGGTTGTAACCACACACAGCATTTTAATCCAAAATTTAAGTTTAAATTAGCAGTTTCAAGAAAGGTAGCTGTGTTTGTCTGCTGCTGCAAAAGCAAGTCTTCTGGCTCCTTAAAATAAAAACTAAACCATGCATGCAATTAACTTTGGTCCATGAAAAACTTTATAAAATGTGAACTTTATAAAATGTTATAAAATCTAAGTCTTTAACATGGTATAAACTATTTTTAATTGATAGTTATTGGGTTGGGGAAAATATATATCTCTTCCCTTTCAGATACACATTTCTCATTAAGCTCAGATTAACTGTGTGCCTAAATATTAATATAACCAAACCAAATGTACAGAATACAAACAAAAATACCTAGGCTGGTGTGGATCTTCCGGGCTGTGTGGCCATGTTCTGGAGGTTCTGTTTCCTAACGTTTCGCCAGCATCTGTGACCGGCAGAACCTCCAGAACACGGCCACACAGCCCGGAAGATCCACACCAGCCTTCGTATGCCGGCCGTGAAAGCCTTCGACAATACAAAAATACCTAGAATTAACCCACTTCTATTTGATATATCATTTGTGAAGTACAGTAATCTTAAAAAAACAGTGAGATCCTCACTCACAGTAGGAAGATTCAGCCACAGAAAATACTTTGTACACCTCAAACAATGGAATGGCATATTCAAGCTGCTGTTTCAGCCTGTCAGGCCTGTCTTTCCTAACTGGCAGGCCACTATGGAAAACTTGAAAATTCTTTTTCTTTGGTCCCAATGGAATCAACACATTGACATAGCAATTTAAGCCTGGAATAACACATGACTGGATCAATCTAAAATAAGCTAGATATTAAACCTACAGAAGAGAACTACACATCTTTTCTGTGTTTTTTATATTAGGACTGCCTTATGGATTATCATCAACATGAAATATGGTGATTTCCTAAAATAAAATAGGAGCTAACTATAACAGAATTCATGTATAATGAACAATGGATAATTTTCAGGTTTACAATTGGTTGAGAGAGCCACGAAACCAGGACAGAAGGGGGCATATATTTTTACAAATCCCTTCTTTCAGCTGAACCTTCCTGAAGTTCTGGCCTCAAGGTTTGGGGGTACCACCCTGAGCCACATGAACAGTAGTGTGGGGATCACAGAGGCAAGGAGCAATCAATGAGTATCCTGTTCCCTCCAACCACTGCATCTTAGTTAATTCCATGAAAAGGAGGAGCTTTTAATGTGATAAAAAGCCTGGATTCAATTTATAAATGCTACTCATTTACGTGGAGGAAATGAGGAAGAGCACAGTGCAATTTTAGACTGGGTTTACACCTTGCAGTAAGGACCACGGCCTGGATAGTAAGATGTAATGGCTGGATTTACAGAACCTAAGTAATAAATCACGGTTTATAAATCACAATAGCTAGGTTCACCCATCATACTATGTCAAAACCCAACAAACCACAAAATAGCTTATCATGATGTCTGAATTCAGGTTTCATCTAATCTAGAATTCTGCACCATAATAATGCTTAACATTATACATTATACTGTTTACACACTAACATAACATTGGAAACCTGAATATCACCTTGCAATATTGTTATATTAGTTTTCTTAGTCTGAATAAAAGGGCATAGTTTTACTCCAAAGCCTGAAGAAAAAGTATTTTAAGAACAATAATTTTAAAAATAGGATTGTCAAATTTTGGTATTTTCCACCTCAACAGCATGTAAAAAAAGAAAATGTTAATGATAAACTCATAAATTATACTTCACTTGTTTAGTTCTATCAAAATTATTTCTAAACTGTGAACTTTCTGGAAATTCTTACTTTATGGAAATCACACACAGCAGGAGCACAATTAATCATAGAAGCTATTTGTGGTGTAGATCATAAAGGCATCATGCAATTGCTAGGCAATCATAATTAAAAGAGTGCCATCTATTTCTGATGTACAGTGGTACCTCAAGATACGAACACCCCACCTTACGAAAATTTCGAGATGCGACCAGCTCCGGCCGCAACATGCGAACTCTGCCTCAAGCTACGAACCGGATCCGCGGCCATTTGCCCTGCTGCCACGTGGTCGCGGCTTCCAAGAGGAAGTGCTAATGAAATCTGAGCGCGAGGACAAAAGCCCAAGGAAAGCAATCCAGAAAGAGGAAGTGCTACTGAAATCTGAGCGCGTGGGGGGGGGGAAGCTCCTGCTCCTGACTGTGCGCGCGCGTGACATAAGCCTTTCCCCCCAGCGCACTGATATTGCTTTCACTGTGCTTTTGTCACTATGGAGAAAGGAAAGAGCGCGGAGGAATCAGGGGGGGGGAAGCTCCTGCTCCCGACTGCGCGCGCGCGACATAAGCCTTTCCCCCCAGCGCACTGATATTGCTTTCACTGTGCTTTTGTCACTATGGAGAAAGGAAACAGCGCGGAGGAATCAGCGCGGGGGCGGGGAAGCTCCCGCTCCACTGTGCGCGCTACATAAGCCTTCCCCCCCATTGCTTTCACTGTGCTTTTGTCGCGCACACGCCAAGGGCTATGCACAAAGGAAAGAGCGCGGAATTAAGAGGAATCAGCGCGGGGGTGGGGAAGCTCCCGCTCTGCTGTGCGTGCTACATAAGCCTTCCCCCCCCATTGCTTTCACTGTGCTTTTGTCGCGCGCGCCAAGGGCTATGCACAAAGGAAAGAGCGTGGAATTAAGAGGAATCAGCGCGGGGGGTGGGGGGGAAGCTCCCGCTCCCGGCTGTGTGCGCGGAAGCCTTTCTCACATTTCATTACCACTTCCTTTTTCTGCGCTAGGGCTGACTAAAGCACGCCTGGGGAATTTCTTAGCCGTGCAACGCCGGCTGACACATTGAACCTTATGGGGACATGTGCTTCAGGATGTGACCAAATTCGGAGGGCAGATTAGCCGTATTTACATTGAACCTTATGGGGAAATTTGCTTCAGGATGCGACCAAATTCAGAGGGTGGAACGGATTAACCGTATTTACATTGAACCCTATGGGAAAACGTGCTTCAGGATGCGACCAATTCGACTTGCGATCAGAGTCACGGAACGGATTAAATTCGTATCTTGAGGTACCACTGTAGTTTTACTGTAAAACCTGTACAAATTATTCACTGTATCTACAGAAAACAAAGAAATGTTTAATTCCATATCCTAAATATTAAGCCTTTTTCTATGAATTCCTCAAGTAATTTTTTTTTTCCAGCAGCACTATTCCAATTTTGGTAACAGATTGACTGCCATTAAAAAGCACTGGCTGGAACCCAAACGAGGGAGGGCACTACATAAAACACGTTAACTGCACAGACATATTCATATGTTGTCTAGGAGACTAGACCCTTAGAAAGAACAAGCCAATTCCCCAAGAATAGATATCATGTTATACTTAACATTATTTGTAATTCAAAATTATTTGTAATTCTCCAATGATGCTTTAAAAATAACTTATAAAAAACAAGGCTGTAAGTTTTCTAATGTAGACTAACATTACCTTGTGCGTCCACATTCACATTTTTTGGTCATAAAAGCAGGGCAGGATGGGCAAGGTCCTGGATGACAAAGTCTAAAAAACAAACAAACACAGAAAAGATGTGCAGTATTTTCATTTCACTGTTACCCAGACATGCTAACATATATTCCCATATTTTGTATTTGTATAATTAGTGTATTATTGTATTAATTTATTTCTGATTTAGAACCAACATGTGTTAATTCTGTGCAAGTATAAATTCTGCACATGTTATGAAAAATGATCAAGCAATTATTTATATACATTTACTGATTCTTTGCCAAGACTCATGTATTCAAGAGATGATGAAGTTTCAGAAAGAGCTGAAATTTAAGGAGTTAAAGGATAGAAAGGGACAGATGAAAAGTAAGTAGACAGCAGTTGACATGCTAAGCCAGGTTATTACAAGAACAAATTTATTGTTTTAACTTGAATCTTGGGGCCAACTGATAAGATGACTGTGGTTCCCCATGTTGTCTGAAACCCATATTCAAGCTATACAAAGACTTAAACATTTTTTTAATTATCAACACTTACATATTACATAAATGTGGACAATCTTGAGCTGATCTTTTCTTTCTACACAGTTCTCCACAACTATGTGGTATTTCATTTCTATTCCATTCAGGATTTTTTACCCGGCCTACGAGGAACCCAGAAATATTTATTTATAACATTTAAATGTTATACTTTCCACAAAAACCAAATCACTACACATATGCACAGGCTGGTTCCATGTAACACAGTAAGCTATAATGTGAATTATAAGTCATGTTTAGTGTATTATGTGAACCCAGCCAATTATAGCTTATTCAGTAAAACTTAGCAAACAATGGCTAAGCACGTTGTGTCACATCAGCTACACATGTAAGTCTTTAACACAATAGATTTAACTCAAATTGCATGAGGATGGTAAATATGGTCAAATGCCTAGCAGATACCCTTGTAGTACTTGTACTTTATAGCATTTTTCCTTCTCTATTTCTCCCACTCCACGTTTAATTTATCTATATAAATTTCCATTCAGTAATGATAAACAGAACAAATTGTATGTGTAGCTACAATTTTCATTTTTTTTTAATTGTATGCCAGGTGTATTATATGCCACATACATCTTTTGACATGGGTGGCCATATATATATGATAAATAAATAAAATAAATACATTCAGCTTTTGTGGTTCTAACAAGTTTAACCTATAGTATGCACCCTTACTCTTTTCCATCACAGACATTTAAAAATACACATTCCAGTTCTTAAAAAACTAAAAACAATTACATTCATAATTATTAGTATCTTACTATGATTCTTAAATGTATCTAATTTTAGTCCACACATTTTTTAAAAGATGGAGCTGAATGTTTCCATAGTGATAATAAGCTGTATAGCAATGAGAAACACGACAGCATCCATATTATTCAGGACCGGCATATTTTATAAAGACTGTCACCAATACTGACACATGAAAATTAGATATGTATGTATGCCCACAGAAGAAAGAGAGGGATACACAGACTGTTTTTCCCTATTTTTATATCACCACTTTATGTATGATATTTCCTAAGGCAACCTTTCCAGTTTTTGTTGTGGAAAGCAGTTGGAGGAAAGATAGCATTAGATTTATAAGAAGATAACATCTACTATAGTAAAAAATACCAGAATAGTACAGCAGCTTACAAAAATTTAAAAGGATTTCTCATAAGCATAATCCACAATACCCAAGCTTTATCTCTAAAATCCTAAAAATACAATTCACTACTAAAGTACGTTAATTTGTCTTAGAGCTGGCACATAGAATAAGTGATCACACAAAACTTTGTTTCACAGCTACAAATGATTGGATTACAGTCTGATGGTAGAATTTTAAAAATCAAGTATTCTGGTGCAAATCCTAAAATCGGCCAAGAAAAGTAATGGGAGAAAAGTCAGGGGTCATATTTTAGGAGCGAGTAACCCTGTTGTAAAGCAACTCCTTAAAGAGCTGTGCCTTTTCCAGAGCACGTACAGTAGCTGCATAGGCTCAGGAAAACAAACCTGAGCCTGTACAATTACCATGCAAGCCCAGAAAAAGACATGGCTCCTTTAAAGGGTTCCTGATAGGTACAGTAAGACTACCCTAGCCAAGCCAAATCTGAAGCAACTTTACTTGTTTCAGATCCAAATACTGCAAATACTCTACTAATAACCTATTCCTTGAGGAGTTTCAATAATCCCAAACTGTTCAAGGACTACAAAGAGGTTCCAAGAAGCTGTAAAATTGATGAGGGCATGGACTTTTTCCTTAATAATGGAAACCAAGCCTATATATCTACACAGAGCAGGCATTTAAGACCTGTGTCTAGATCTTTGCTTATGAAATTAATTGGAAACAACACTCACCACAAAAACAGGTATAAATACTAGGAACTTGAGATGAAACATTTTGACACGCAGGGCATCGCCAGCCACTGTTACTATCTAGAAAACAAGCAAACACCCCCCAAAATTTAATTTTCCCAACTTATTTTAGGATAGACTTGATCACCTGATATACTGAAAGACAACAATATATTGGAAAACAAAGTCATATTTGTACTAAACCAATAAATTTGTTGTGCATGAAGTTACTTGATGCATTCTTCTAATAATCTAGTTTACTGTATCTAGAAAACCAGAATGTTTGATTCCAGTATAATGAATTTCTCAATACATTTAGCAGGAGGACATACTAACCTTCAGTCTGTGCTGCTGGAGATCTTGCCCACTTCTTAATACAGCTTAAGTGGAAAACATGATAGCAATTCTGACAGCTCCAAACTGGGGCTACCACACGGATCACCTCACAACATACCATACATTCATATTTTTCTGAGGTAAGCTGCTCTATCAGAGACCCTAGGAGAGATTTTAATATATAAATATTTATCCAGATACTAAAATAAGTCAGAAGTCTAACCACATTAATTACTTGCAATTCATGTAGCATATTTGTAGCAAATTTAGTGGCAGGATTCATGCAAGTACAATGTTGTAATGGAGATTGTTTGGTTTGAACTAGCATATAAAGCTAGTCACACAATGAAGTAACCCCTTCATTATGTCAAAGGCATCTTTTTAGATAGAACATCTGCCCCCATTGTAGCCAAATCGTTCCGATGCTCCCCTTCAAACATCAGTCTATTAAAAAGCATCATGTATTCTCAGATATACATTCTTTCAAATACTGGCTCTAACAGTACCATTATCTAAATATCCACTTTTTTTTCCTATTACTGCAGCAAGCAATCTGATTTCCTGCAAGCACTATTTCAGTTATGCAGTAAGAGTATAATTGTCATTAAACATCAGACAGTGACAGAACACCAGGCTGCTCAGCAGTACAAGAAAGATGAAAAACTTCACGCAGCTGCTGACATTACAATATTAGTTCAGAGCCTTCCCAATGATATTGCATTTCAAGAAGTTGTTATAAATAACAGTCTCAAATTCTTCATTAGTTTCAAAATGTTCAACTGTGACAGAACGCTTAACACATTGACAACAATCACACAAGAGATTAAGCCAAAACTTCACACCATGGCTTAATAAAGTGTGAACCCACACACCGTGGTTTGTAAATCATGGTTTATGGTTTAACAGTAAGTATGAACCCAAGAAAATACGGTTTAGGCAAAAAACAGTTAAGCAAACCATACCTTGGTACAATGTGTTAACTATGTTGTTGCCTCAGTTATTGTGGAACTTTACATGCTTGTGTACTAAAGAGAATTTGAGACATGCTCCACTGCACAAAGATTAACTCTCTTAGGGTTCACCAATAATCTTACATGAGCAAAGAGTGTCTTGCACCATGCACTCAAAGATTTCTACAAGCTGGAGACTGTGAAGAACCTCTTTAGATATCATGAGGAACTCCTAATAAATCTCCAACAACTACAGCTAGAACACTTTAAAGGCTGTTAGTGCTCTATTTGAAACTAAATAAACTATCATATTCACTTCAAAACCTGAACTGAATCAAAAAGTAACCAGCAATATTATTCAAAAGGCAGAAGAGTATTTGCCAGTGAAAGTTATTTTTTTTTCTCCTGTACGTATCCTTAACTGCTACAATGAATTGGGGATTCCTATGTACAATTTCGGGCATGGGCAGTGGGTGGAATGGACAGAAGAAAGAAATAAAATCTTATATATTAAGAGATGGCAACTTGCATAATACTACACAATACTACAAAAAGGAAGTTTTTGCTTTTTTGCAATGGGTTCATATTGCAACATTACAATCACAAATTACATACTATAAGCTTTTTACTAAAGCATCTTTCTACCATATGACTTGGTTTTATTAAGTCTACAGTAATAAGTCTGCTGTACTAAGAACTGCTAAATTTACCTGTATGAGTTTCCTTGTTCTTTGGTGCATCGTTTTGCTTTTTCCAGCGTCTGTTTTTATATCCTTCTTGAAGAAGTGGTTTCCTCCCATCACGTGTAGCTGCTTCACAGAACGGCTGTGTCTCTACCACACTCACTAAATTTGGACCTCTTTCATGCAGCACAGATTCTTTCCTCTTCTCACTGGTGCGTTCTCTGGGAGGATGCGGAAGGGATGCATTCTTAACATGTTTTGCATTTTTACTTCTGGATGTATCTTGTTTTTTGCCAGTGTCTTTATTCCATGCAGGTTCCCTAAAATGTCTGTTTGCAAAAGGGTATTTTCTTCTTGCAATGCTATTGTCAGAAAAACCATCAGATACTGCTTTTCCAAGAGATGTTTCAGAAGAGTCTGACTGGGTCAGATCTACTGCCGGTATATTTTCAAAGGCCTTTTCTTTCCACTTAGTTGATATTCTTTTTTCCCTCTCAGGTAGATGTTTCTCTTTTTCTTTCAATCCTCTTCCACGTGAATGCATCAAATATGTCTTCTTGGGCTTTGCTCCTCTGTTATTTGCAGTAGCAGCTTCTTTTTCACTGTCTGAAGAGAAATCACTGTATTCTCTATGATTCATCCTACGTCCTACAACTAATCTAGTGCCTAAACATGGAGAATCTTCTGTGCTCCCTGCAGTTATTTGCTTTATTTGATTTTTCCCATGTGTTCGATCATTCCTTGATCTTTGCCACCGCTGGCTGTGTAAGCTACTGCTTTTTGTTTTACCTATACTGTTGAATTGTGAAGAATCTGGCTGCAATCCATGCTGGCTTTCTAGACTGTAAAAAGTATTATGATCTGTAACTGAATCTTCACATTTACTGTGCCTAGGCTGAACAGGAGGAGGTAAAGAATTCCTGCTTGAATCACATTCAAATTCCAGCCTGGACTGATTGCTCCAACTTGGACTGAAAATTTGCCTTTCTCTTGGAACAAAATCAGTTGCATCTGGATTTAAGACACCTAAGAAAAAGGATAACATATACTATGAAATAAGCATATCACTATTCAGGGAAGCTGACATGAATCAATTGAGGCAAATAACATAGGCTCTTTGGGGTAATATTCATCACTTTTAGAAAAAGGTTCTTGTAAGCCAACAGAGAATAATATGCATTTATGGTCAAAGACAATTTCCTTAGGCCATGATATTAGCACTTTCTCAACCAACAGTAAGACACAGCAATTACAACAGCACCATTTAATAAGCAGTATAGCATTAATATTCAGTAATATTATGTTGTATTTTATAAATAAACCAGTTACATTTTGTAAACAAATCATCTTTAAATATCACATTTAACTTGCTTATTGAGCTGTAGCTTAGTGTTAAACTCTCCATGAACATCTTGCTGTTATTTTAGGTAAATAATTATTCTTTTAATCACAGACAATTAGTAGTTCCTACCTGAAAACTACTCTGAAAATATTTAATGCATAAAGCTACGTTTTAAAAGAAAGCATTTATTAAATCAAAGTTACTATTTTTTAAAGAAAATAAAACTGAAATAATTATACTTATAAATCTCATTTCAAGCTATAACCACAGTGCTTTGCTACAGAAAATGAGGAAAAGGTATTTTAAGGACTCTAAAATACCGCTGTTCAGAAAACGTTTGACAGCTTCTACTGTCTTCATCTTTTGAAACTGCAATCTCTGGTGCAGACAGAAAAAACAAAACAGGATCTCAATAATGCAATGCAACTGGAGTTCAATTCTGTAGGGTGACCTTTGATTTAATACTGTGAAGTTTTAAGAGCTTTCTAGCATTGATATTTTCTGTCCCACTGGCAATTATCTGGACTGGATAGTCAGGATGCCCCTTTTATATGAGCGTCACATCTGTTGATGCAAGATGCACTGCAGCAGCACAGAGCACGGCTGGAATGAATATTCATTCCTCCACCCCCCACCCATGCTTTGCACGACACATTCCCAGTGTCTCTCACCTGGAAATATATGCCATTTAATCGCCTTGGCAATATGTTCAGGGCTGGTATATAGCGCCTTACCCAGAAAGGTGCGTGTAAGCGAGGACTAACAATAAATAAAGAAGCCGTTCTTGCTCCCACAGTCTTTCAAGCCTCACCGCGGTCTGCAGTCAAGGAAGGCAAGAACTTGCCCCCACGGTCGCTGCACGCGAGACATTCCCGCCTCCTCCAGGCCTCAGGGGACCTCAGCTTTGCCGGGAAGGAACAAAGAGTAGAACGTGGGCAGAGGCTCCGCTGGCAGAGACGGTGCTCGAGGAACGAAAGTCCCCGGCTTATTTCTCCCTTCCGGGAACGGGACGGAAAATCCGGCCTCCCACGGTCGGGTCGGGTCTCGCCCAGTCACGCCAGGCTTGTTCCACTCGTGGGCTCGGCTTCCCCCAGCCGCGGCTGTGGACGGCGGTAGCCCCCCCCCCATCCTCCAAGTCCCCGGAGAGCCTACCTGAGTTTGGCAGGGCCGCCTCCGCCATGCCTCGCGCCGAAACACGCTAACAGCCGACCGTCCGCCTCAACTAGCCAAGCTCCCGCTCTTCCGCGAGGATACTCCGAAGCGCTCCTGCCCTTCCCTTCGCGACGCGCAGGCGCCGTGCTCAGCCCGCCCCTCTTCGCCTCACGCCACCCGCCGGTCGGCGCATCTGCTCGCCTCTTTGCTGGGATCCGACGTAGTAGAGTCGGAAGGGTACGGGCTGGCTCCGTTTCGGCGGCCGGCGTTGCCAAAATAGGCAAGCGAGCACTTAGCCAGCCTGTCCTCGCCTACCTGAAACGAGGCAGCTGTCAGCCGCAGGGGAAAACTAGATATCCACGTGCACATTGATTTATATTTAATCTAGCCGCTATCTTCAGAAAGTCGAAAGAGCGATTTAGTGTGATTTTTACTCCCCGGGATTTTTTTTTTTTTAACTACAGCGGACATGTGTTTTAAAACAAGGGACTCTTCCTGTCTCCGCGATTTCATCTTGAGCAGAGAAGACAACTATTAAGGATAGTACTCACCAACCCTTTCACGTAGATGCAATCTGAACACTTCCTCTAGACTCCCAGATTTGTTTATTTATTTAATTTATATGCCGCCCATCTCCCCCAGAGGGCGACTCTGGGCGGCCCACAATTATATCGCCCTGGGTTTAGCGCCAGGGAGGTTCAGGTGGCAGATGTTGGAGCAGAAGTGAGATGTTGGCTGACAGAATTACTTTGTCTGCTTTCAGCATTATACCGTACAGCTTATCCTTAGGTGCAATGGAGGACACTATCCTGTTCCTACTTTCCACGCAACATTCACACTACCAATCTGGTTGCGTATCTGGAGTTGGAAGAAAGCCTCTGTCACTTAGACAGCAAGCAAAATGTCCTGGGTCATCCTAGTTCCACAGAGGTTAATAGATAACCAAATCTGGCTATCTAATAACTATATATTAGGTTAGCATCTATTCTAATGTCAGCATTTTGTAGAAAGTTTGTTTTCTGGAAGAGCTTCTCTCCCCTTATCATCTGTGTGAGACTCATAAATTTCATCAGTAAAACTTACCCCATTATGAAAAAAATCTTGTGATTGTATATCCATGAAGTTGTTCACAGGACATAAACCCTATTGGAATTAATGGTAGCCAATCTATGGATTCAGTAACTTTGAATATATTAAAATATTAAATAAAATATTTGCTTTTCATTTTTTTTTTCATTCAAGGTTATATGAAGACTTAATTGTGTTATAGTTGAATCAAACTGAATCTGAATTATCTATACAGAATTAGAATATTTAACAAGGAAAGACAGGTTTGGGCTTTCCATCTTTTTGATATTTTCCAGCTGAGAGCATTCTCAAGTGGGTACACCCTAGCAAGTTATATGCTATCATTATTCTAAATATGTAGAATTCTACTACAGGAATTGCTGCGTTTGAATGATTGAAATTAGGGGGTAATGCTGTAAAAGCAAAAGACAGTCCTTAGGATAACTTCACACTTCAATTCTTTTCTTTGTAAAATGCAAAGTTTTTAAATACATACTGTTACCACCAAGCTATCGCCCCAAATTCTAATTTGAAACCAGTTTGATTAATTCATTTCTGTACAGCCCAATAAGAATAAGCATGGTCTTTAATAAATAACAGTAATAATCAACCCCTCCCAAATTAAATCAGAATTCTCTCTATAAATCATGTGATCTAGTTTACAATTTTATTTATTCTATTTTTATTCACCACAGTTACAAAGACTCAGTGGTTCACCTGACAATAAAACATCCACAATAGAGTAGGTTACAGAAGTGATATAAAGTTAAAAAAATCATTATAGAAGCCTAAAGAAATGATGGCATTGCTCCATATTCTCCAGCCTACAGGCTCTCCAAAACAGTTCAGTTTTTAAAAGCTTATAGAAAGCCAACAACATCAAGGCCAATCAAATTTCAAGGGGAGGCTATTTTGGAGCATACTTACAGAAAAGAGGTGTTGTTAGCCTCATCCCCCCTTCCTTCACATAAATGGGGAATCAGCCAGTTTCTCAGAATTTCCCAATCAGGTGAGTACAGTCCTATTAGTCCTACAAGTACAGTACTTGGGTGGTGAACCATATAGTGCTTTATAGGTTATAACCAGCACTTTGAATTGCCCTCAGAAGCTTAGAGGGAGTCACTGCAGGGCCTGCAGCACCAGTATAATGTATTTATGTCAGGGTATATGAGTCTACACCAGGGATGTTGAATTCTAGACCAATTTCAGGCAGTCTTCAGAGACAGACCCATGTAATAGGCACTGTACTAGCCCAGACAAATGATGATTATGGTGTGAGTTACAACTGTGAGGTCCTCTTGCTCCAGGTAGGATTGGAACTGGCAAAGGCCCACCTGCTCTTGGCCTCCACCTACCCACCCAGCAGTAACCATGGATCTGTTCTTTCAAGTTAGTGCCACCTGATTGAGAGACA
This sequence comes from Liasis olivaceus, assembly GCA_030867105.1. Taxonomy (NCBI): domain Eukaryota; kingdom Metazoa; phylum Chordata; class Lepidosauria; order Squamata; family Pythonidae; genus Liasis; species Liasis olivaceus. Next base: position 85,478,078 of record CM061350.1, read on the forward strand.
ATTGCAAAGCTGTCAGGGCACTTCAGTGACAAACAGTTTCATCATTCTTGGATTTAGCTTGTTTCATCCAATCCCAACCCTATGAACCTTCAGACACTAAATAAAGACATTGAAAGCATTATGCACAGCCTGAGGTATGATATACAATTGGGTATCATTACTCTACTGACCTATCCTGTACTGTTGAATTATCTCTCCCAGAAGCTTCACGTAAATATTTAAAAGGGGGGGGGGCTCAAATAGAAGTGCAGCCTGATTGCTAAAAGAAATCTCCTTAATGTATCCAGTGTGCTACATTTACTCAAATCAAATAATTAGTTTATAGTGAAAAATCTCTGTCCTCCCAAATAGTGAGGTCTGTGTTTTAATGACAATATATCAGGAAAAGAGCTGAGGATGCATTTAGCCAAAACAACTTCCACATTCTGTCTCCAGAATTAGAAGCAGATTGCAGCAAAGATGGCATTAACAGTTTTCCTCACATATTTTCTTCTTTAATTATTGTTATCATGATGTCAATATATTTTCAGCACACATCCACATAGACACAAAGAAGTAGGAATATGCAGAAATTCAAATCCAGATATGATAGAGTTTATGATAGTTAAGCAATCTGCTTTCTGTTATTACAATAATCTGAAAATAGGGCTTCACCAACTACATGTATCCATTATAGACAGATTTGCACTTCTACTGAAAGAGCAAATCTGTACTTTGTAAATACTGCTGTCTGAAAGCCACTGCTTTCTGAAAGCCTGAATTAGAGCTGTGGTTGGAATAATCTTTCTTGAAAATAGAATCACTGTAATTCATACTTTAGTAATTTCTTCAATAAGCTACTATAAACTACATTATCATATTTTGATTCCAAAAATGCTGCCTCTTCCTCAGATAATTCTATACATCAAAGACCAAATAAACTGGCAGTTCAAATGAAACCTAGAATGGAATTTGGCAGCTCAGGTCAGAACGTTGAAGTTTGAACCTGGCAGATCAGCCTTGCTTAATCTGAATTGTACCATCTTCTCTAACCACAATACTGATTTCTTAACAGATCACTTCATTGGCCAAATTAATAAAATACGGACCAAATACCAAACCTATTTGTAGCGTATTCTAGTGAAGCTATCCCCAAAAGCAGCCCAGAAGCTACAGTTAATGCAGAAGACAACTTCCTTGCTTTTTTTTTTTTTTTTACTAGTGTCCATAAAGAAAACATTACATTTATTCTGGTTTAATTAGCATGGGTTACTAGTTGTTTCTCAGACAAAAGTCAAGGTGCTTTGCTTCAGTGCCAGTTTCACAGGTCATTGGAGTAAGATTTGTGATATTTCTGGAGTGTATTCTTCTACTAAGCATTTCCTTGTCTCTCTTGGGCCTATTTCATATTTTCTCCTAGAAGAAATAGATAAATCGTGGAGATTTTCCACACAGTTTGCATTGGGAGAACAGCAAGGACAAAAAGGAGCCGAGCCAATAGCTTCCAGATATTACGAGGTTATACCCTTGATGGGAAATGAGCTGCAAGTATCTAGTGCTGGTACATTTGCACATCTTCTTTTATACCTGGGATTAGGCTGGAGGGATACGTTTTTAAAATGTATATTCAGTCAACTGAAACCTCAGGAAAATGCATTAAACACATTGTCAGATGCAGATGGGGTTGAAACAACTATTTTACCCCTAATGTTTTTGACTGTCTTATCTTTTTCCCATTCTAGGAAAGACACAATAGTGGAGATTATTCTTATTACTATGAAATCTCCTTAAATATTACCTCAGTTCCATCATGTACATAACTGGGTTAGTGGTAGGCTAATATATTATGAGAATACCAGGAGGAATCAACTGACTCCATCAACTAACCCTGAGGGAGTTGATATAGACTGAAACAAACCCAGAATTGCATATGATTAAATTAATACCACCCAGTTAGATATGTCATGGGAATATACAAGCCCAGTTAAAGGCCAATTTTGCCTACGTAGTCCTCTAAGACAGTGTTTCTTAAACTTTTTTCTCTCAGGACCCCATTTTTGGCTTCTGGTGGGGACAATGGCAGCTTAGTCATTTCTCCATGAGAGGGGAGTTGGCACCGCACCTGGATTGGTGGCTGGCAGCAAGTGCTGGCCGCCCAACTTGCTCTGGATCAAGAAGGAAGCGAGAAATCAACCCATTTGGTCTCTGGGATGGCTGTTCCTCGTAAACTAATCACAGAAATGGAAGCTTCCGCAAGCAGCTTGTGAGCAAGCAGCTGGGAGGTGGGGGATCCATCTTCGTTCATAGCTACGGTGCAGCCTAAATATGGACACTAGAGCTGGCCAAACCCCATTTCTAACCCATTTTGGAATATAACTATTTTTTAACATAAGAGAGACCTTCCTTTGCAACAGATAAATAATTATCTTGGTGTTTTTTCATTTTTTCTGGGACTATAACTTTAAAAGAAGAATTAGAGTTTTACTGTAATTTAAACAACTTGCAAAAAGCTGGAAGATAAGGAGAATACAATAAAGATATAAAAGTTACTTATGGTGAAAGGGGATGATTTATATGTATTTATATATTATAAGTTTAATTTTACGAAACTCCATCTGTATTAATTGGATTTGATTTTTCTACGGGAAAACTTTTGTTTTTCTGTGATATGTCTGTTATTTGACTGGATTTTCAAAGCAAAAGAAGAGGGTAATTTGATTTTTTTGTGTATTCTCGGTTGGCGTGTGCTTGCACTTATAGTTTGAAAGGCACAGGAGGGCGTGAACTGTCTGCTTACTTTCACTTATACAATACCTACTGTGGTTTGCTTTGGGGGGAAGAAAAAAAAATGGCTAGAAGAGGCCCCTTGAAGCAGCAGTTAGAAGATAAAATGACTTCTTTAAGTTTACTCCAATCAATGTTTGATGAATTAGGAGCTAAATACAGGTCCCTTGAAAAGAAGATAGAGGAAATATTGGATAAAATGGTTAATTTTGAAATGGAGGTAGAGATTGACTTGAATGTGGATTTGGAGTTCAAAACAATGCTGGATTATGAAGGTGATATGAACAAAGATGTTGTGGATCTGAAAATGGATTTAAAAATGCCAAAGGCTAAGAGTGATATGCAAAAGGATGCCAGAATGGATTTACAAATGAAACCAATTGATGTCACCATGATCAGAGGGGACATACAAATAATGGAAAAGAAGAGTGATTTGGAAAGACTTTTTATCTTGGATTTGCACAAGGAAAGTGTTGAATTGGTGAGGTTGTTCCTGGGTAGAGACAAAGAGAAATTACTGGAGCTGTTTCTGGGAGAAGACAAGGAGAGGATGACGGGGAATCAACCTGTGGGACACTATTTTAAAGGATTAAAGATGAAGCTCTTTAAAAGTAAACGGGGTTTACAAAGTGAATTTATTTGATTATGGTTAATATATATGTTGAGGTTTTTGGTAGTTATTAACGTGATCTTTTTCTGACCAGGATTGACTGATGATGTTTTAAGGATCTGTGTATAAAGGGGGATAAATTTCATTTGTTTTTTTTTAATAGAGAAAATTATAAATTGGATTATAAAATGGATTTATTTTTGACTAAGGTTAAAATATATTTGTTATTAAATTTATGGAATTTTTGTTCCTATTTATTTATTTATTTATTTATTAAATTTGTATGCTGCCCATCTCCCCCAGTGGGTGACTCTGGGTGACTCACAATGAAAGTAAAACCCACAAACAGTTAAAAAACAAATACTCCATTAATTAATTAAAATCAAACTACAAAAACAAGCCCTATACATAAAAAACTAAAAACATTCAAGATGATGGGGGAGTAAAATCAATTAACCCACAAGCCACTTCCACTGGTGTGAGCCCCCATCTGGCCCCCAGGCCACCTGGCACAGCCAAGATTTCATGCTCTTCCTGAAGGCCATGAGAGTGGGGGCACACTGCACCTTGGGTGGTAGGTTGTTCCACAGAGCGGGGGCCACAGCAGAAAAGGCCCTTTTCCTAGATCCCACCAGTCGAAATTCCTTGACTGGTGGAGTTTGCAACATGCCACTTCTGCCGGACTGAGTGCGGTGGGCTGATATAACAGGGGCAAGACGGCTCCTCAGATAACCTGGCCCTGTGCCATGAAGGACTTTAGGTCTTTAAAGGTGATAACCAACACCTTGAAGCAAACCAGCACCCAATGCAGCTTGCGTGACAGTGGTGTTATATGGGCCCCCCTGGGGGCATTCAGAACTGTCTGTGCCGCTGCATTCTGTGCCAGCTATAGCTTCTGGATACTCTTCAAGGGTAGCCCCATGTAGAGCACATTGCAGTAAGTAAAGTAAGTAAAACTGCAATAAGATTTTTTTTATATATAATAAAGGTGGAAGGATATGACATTACCTACAATGGAAGAATGGATGATGAAGCTGATGGAGTTGGCCGAGATGGTGAAATTGATGGCTTTGATTTGAGAAAAGATATTGTGTAATTTTAATGTGAATTGGAAACTTTTTTTGGACTTTCTGCAGGAAACAGGAAAAAATTAAATTATGTTGTATGGATATGATTATTAGAAATAGTATGGGTTTATACTAATAATGAAAGTTATGTCGTAAATTTAGAACAAGAGATTAATGTATACTGTTAGTTATATCTGTTGTGAGGAGGGTCGGAAGTCAATTCTTTTTCTATCTTTTATCTTTCTTTATCTTTGTTTTTTTGCACTTTTGACCTTGGTCATTCATTTTTCTAATTTTCCTTTCATTTTCTTATTTTCTTCCTTTAATATTAGTTTCTGTTAGTTTTTACTGTTTCTATTTTAAAATTTAATAAAGTTATTTTTTAAAAAAGGACCTCTTCCCACTTTTAAAAATTATGGAGGACCCCCAAAACAGTAAACATTTTCTTTGGGTTATATTCATCAGTATTCACTGTATAAAAATTAAAATTGACGCATTTGCTGTCACTACTGCTTCTCATAATTGTTTGATGGGATTTTAATACTGTATTATTTTTCAACATAGGCTGGCAAATAATTTGGATTTTGCAGACCCCTGAGCGGGCCTTGGGGGACCCCCAGGGGTCCTTGGACCACACATTGAGAAACACTGCTCTAAGAGAAACTGCTGAAAAAAATCTGGTCATGATTTTGAATTCCTTGCTGAGGGCCTGGCAACCACTTAATATGCCTAACGCCCAGTAGCCACAGGGGCAATCGAGCCACCCCATCCCCATCTTAGACGTTCCTTCAGCAAGCACTTACAAATCAGCAGTGTTTCCAACTGAGAAAAAAAGTTCAGCAGAGCCTCATGCCTAGCTTTGAAAACATTTACTCATGTTCCCAAAGTCAAACAATGCTCCAAAGAATGTTATTAGGGAGCAGTGCTTTTTAATCTGATGCAGACAATTAAATTCATAATGACTTAGACTTCTATCATTTCTGCAGTTCAATCTGTAGAAGTGTCCAGGATTCTGTTGGGTTTGTTGGGCAATTTGTTTGTTTTTGTTTTAGATGGAATTTTAGTTTTTAAAACCTGATGATCAAGTTCAGATAACCACATTTGCTTGTCCCTTATCTTTCATGGTTTATTGTATCTAGGAGGGAGAGGATGTTCTCCTGGGTCTGGTAGACTGTAACTTCCTCCTATGAGGAGGAATGCTCTCAGCCTCATTAAAGAGGGATGTAGTGAGACTGTTCCTGAAAAAAGCAAAACGGTGGACTCAGCGATCTAAATAATTACAGGGTGATAGCCAATATCCCCTTTCTTGGTAAGGTGCTACAGTGTATAGTAACTGGAGGCTCTTAGATGAAATGGATTTCCTAGATACAGGCTTCATTTGGCAATGAAACTGTTTTGATCATTCTATTGAACAATGTTTGGTGAGAGAAAGTGAGACCCTGTTGATTCCTCTGAACTTCTCAGTGGCTTTTCATATAATTGAACATGATATCCCTTTTAAGAAGTTATCAGTGTTAGATTTGAGTTAGGATATAAAATTAATTGGAATAAGTCTTTTTACTTCCTTTAGGCTCTGAAGTTTTAATAGCACATTGTAAAGACGTAGGTTTTGTAATTGCCACAGACTATATTAAGCATCTAGGAACTAAAAATATGCAGAATTAAGTATGTTACAAGTTTTAGAGAATGCCTTAGATACCTTAATTCCTTAGATATTAATGGATGGATCAAAATTCTGTTAAGTTGATGGGGTAAAATTAATGTCATTAAAATGAATGTTGCTCCAAGATTAATTTACTGTTTGTATTAAGATGTATTCCAGCATTTGTTCCAAATAAATATTTTCTTCAGATAGATAAGTTATTAAGGAAATCAATATGGGAAAGAAGACCATCTAAGATTTCATTAGCTAAATTGAGATTATCTATTGAGAATGGTGGTTTTAATTTACCAGATTTCCAAAAATATCATTGGCTTTATATTTTATCAATTACATCTATATGGAATGTTTGTGGGCTCTGCTGGAAAGTTTGTATATATTTCCATTAAGGGCCTGGCAATTGCTAGGATTGATATACAGTAGACAGGGTATTCCCTTTCCAGATTATGAGCAGCCAGACATGTTTGGGTCTTGTTGAGTCATAGATTGGGTGGGTTTTGATGCTAAAGCTCATAAATATTTAATTTTATGGAAAAAGTACTCTAAACGTAAAGGGCAAAATGTCCTACTGAAATTTGTGGGCAGAATGTGGAATAAATATCTAAAGTCAATTACTTTGTAACAATTATTTTGAAGATTTTTCTAGACTTCAAGCAGAATTTTGTCTCTGTAATTCACAACAGCGGAATCAACTCAAGCATGTTTTAACATCTCAGTATGGACCAGATACTTTGGCCGTGTCTGAAAAACCTGAAGTGTACACTTAAGGGAATCAGTGTTTGAATGTTTGAAATTACACCCACATATGTATCAAAAACTAAATAACATTTTTAAAGTTGACATTAAGGACATTTATGGTTCATGGATTAAAGAACTGAAACACCCAGTAATGGAACAGCAATGGTTGCATGTCTTTAAAAATGTCAAGTTGCTTCAGTGGATTTAAAATTATTGTATATATTCACAGATAAACCCATCTACAGATAAGCCAAAATGGATACTTGGGTGTATTTGGTGCCTAAAATTCTCAGCTTATCCATGAGTATGTATGATAAAACTGATTCATCAAAATATCTTATTTCAAGTTTACTGGCCATCCCAAATAACATATTTGAAAGAATGTCAGATTTTCTCTGTTGGTAATATAAAAAATTTGAAGGGTCATTGGCTCATGATTTGGTCTTCTGAATCACTGACATCCTTTTGGAATTATATTTTAATGTACATAGATTTATGGGGAATTGTTTTAGTGATAAAGTTATTAATGTCATGTAAATTATGTCCCAAATCTTAGACTTTTACTATTTTTGAGGCATTATGGTTGCATCAGGCCTGGGGTGTTGCTAAAAGGATTATTTTGAGAAATTGGAAAAGTAATCATATTCCTGATGTTAAGGGTTCAAGTGATATGTGACTTACCTGTTTTTAAAAAGGCAATTTTATCTACTAATAAAGAATGATTTGACATATTTTTCTGTGGCATAGATTTTACGATATTTTGTAGTGTTAGACAATAATTAATTATTATTATTTTCCTAAGGTAGATTTAGAAATCTTTTTGACATCTGATTAATATGTGCCATATATTGATGATTTCCCCCCTTGCTCTCTTTTGCTTGCTTATTTTTGTAGTTTTTCATGTATATCTTTTCTGCTTTTTTAAACATATTGTAATTTTTAATCCTTTCTGTAAAACTTAAGAAATAAATAATAATTTAATTTTTAAAACTTAGATTTGGGCAGAACAGTCTTAAAGTGGTTCTGCTCATATCTAGATGGCCATCATCAGAAGATTATGCTGGGAGATCTCTGCTTGACTTCATGGTGTTTATGCAGTGGGGTCCCGCAAGGTTCCATTTTATTCCCTATGCTGTTCAGCACCTACATGAAACAGCTGAGTGAGATCGTTCAGAGTTAAAGTTTCTTTATTAATGCAGTCAAAGACCAAAAATATACAAAGACAAAACTGATAAAATTGGTAGCAACTATGAGCTACCATAAAAATATTAACAATAAACAGTCCAGTTTCCATGTGGATTTTATAGGCAATTTAACAATATCTAGAGACTTTTAATGACATGTCATTTGACATCATCCTTATCTGACAGTAGATATTGGGGATGGAATAAATCTGAAAGCCCTAGAAACTTAACTATTATGGGGATATATATCATGAACGGATGTTCTTATAAAAAATAAAATGTAAGTAGAAATAAGCTATGGTTTCCATTGGGCCCACCTAGTATGGACAAAGCCAGTTTTCATATGGAATTTTCCTATATCTGCCTTCTATAAATAAGACACTGAAATCTAACAACATACCATATTTTCCCGACGTACAAGACGACCCCCATTTTTCCAACCCCAAATTAAGAAATCAATATTTTAAAGATAGTGCAGAACACATTTTTATTTAGTAATTAGTTAACATTTACCTGATACAGTCGGTGGGAGGAGGTCCAAACTGTCTCTCTGCAGCTCTATTTCCATGCTCTTTTGCATAACTGATTACATTCAAGCACAAGTGAAACTGCCGATAGCTCGCCTCTGCAGACTTCCTCTAATTGGTTTGTTCAGCATCAGCTGACATCAGTTACATCAGGCTCGTGATTGGAGGAAGTCTGTTTGGGAGACAAGCTATTTCACTCGTGATTGGAGGCTAGCAATAGGAGGAAGCCTGCCTGCAGAAACAATGTATGGGCAGTTTTGCAACCGCGCGATTTTCGGCTGACTTCCTTGAATAAGACGCCCTTCAATTTTTAGGGTAAGGATTTTAGAAAAAAGTATCGTCTTATAGTTGGAAAAATACGGTAGTTCTCTTATATTTGAACTTCCAATTTGATTTAAATATCCAGCTGCACAGAAATTAATAGTCTGACTACCAAGATAAATCTCTGTTGGCAGATAAGTTTATAGTTCTTGCCTCTCTATACCTATGCTCTCTGCCTTAGTTCTAACTTGGCCTAATCATGCCCATATCTAATACAGCTTCTTGTGAATATAGATATAGGTTTGGTTTTTGCATAATAGAACCACTTCACTTCAATTATCTGCTAAAACTAAGGAAGCCAAATCAGTAGGAAAAAGGGATAATTTAAACTAATAATTTAAAATGTTGATCCACACTGCAGTTTCTACTCTGATTACACAGGATTCTTGAAGGAGAACCACATTTAGGACACACCAAGGTATTTTGATTGCAAGGACTCCAGAACTGTAATATTATTAAGGGGCCCTGTCTGAGCTCCATAAAGCAGTTGAATTTGGGCTTTGCCTATAAATAATTCAATTGCTACTAGTATATATTCATCTTTGGATCAATGAGAGGCTTGAAAGGTCAGAATTGACTTCTGACCACCCAATAATACAGAATCTGAATGTGTCCTCTGACTGCCAGAGCATGAAAGACTATACCCAGAAGTTGGAATATTTTGACCCAATCTAGTTCATGCCCCAAATATAAAATGATTGATGATGTAGTATCAGATGATGGGACCATTCAGGTCAGATGGCACTCAACATGCTACTGAGGAAGAGCTGAGGATCTTTCAGAGTATTAATGGTGTTTATAATATGGCTAAATTAAAGCCTTTGGGATGTCTCTTTGCTGATATTGCCATGCAGGAAAAGAAGCTGCAAAGATAGAATTACGGTAGGAATATGGAATGTGAAAAGCATGAATATGGGAAAGCTCAACACAGTCAAAAATAAAATAAATTGACTACACATTGACATCTTAGGCATCAGCAAATTGAAATGGACTGGAATTGGACACTTTCTGTCAGAAAATCACACTGTTTACTACTCAGGGCATGAAAAACAAAGAAGGAATGACATTCCCTTCATAGTAAGAAAGGTTTAGTAAGAACAGTACTTGGCTACAGTGCAATCAATGATCAAATAATATCAATTAGGTTTTGTGGACAACCCTTTAATACTGAACAACAATTACATTCCAACCGCTGACGCAGAAGAATAGGAGATTTATAATTTTAGGGTCAAATTCAACAGAACATGCAAGCAAGATGCGCTGCTTGTGGTTGGAGACTGGAATACCAATACTGGAAATATCAAGGAGGAAAATGTAGTTGGACGGCATGGCTTAGAAAACCAAAATGAAGCAGGAGAACAGCTTATCAGTTTCTGCCAATCCAATGACTTCTTTAATGCTAACACACTCTTCAAACAACCAGCACAGTGCCTATATATATCACCAGATGGTGTACACAAAAATCCAGTTGACTACATTATTGGTACAAGGAGATGGAAGTGCTCAGTCATAACAGCAAGACATGGCCAGGGGCTGACTGACAGATCACAGATTGCTCATGTGCAAGTTCCAAGTTAAGCTAAAGAAGAGGAAAGCCAACCAGTTTCCACAATATAACCTTGAGCATATACCCACCACTTTCAGGGAATCTTCCTGAATGTCACTGATAGAGAACCAGAGAAATAATGGAATGAGCTTAAAGAAGCTGTTAAAGATGAATGTGAAAAGAGACTGGCAAAGATCAATAAACAGAAAAAAGCAAACTGGATGTCAGAAGAAACCATGGAAATTGCCAAGAAGAGAAGAGAAGCCAAAGCCAAGAAAGAGAAAGATCTCAGGAAGGAACTTAATAAAGAATTTCAGAGAGCTATTAGAAGAGACAAGAAGCAGTATTACAATGATGGAAGATGGAAACAAACTTGGAAAACAAGGAGTCTTCCACAAGACCTCTGAACTCAGAAGGAGGTTCCAACCTCAAATTAATATGTTAAAAGATGCCAATGGACAGATAGTAACTAATTCAAAGAAGTCAAAGGTGGAAGGAGTATACCGAAACACTGTACAGTAGAAATGTCAGCATCTAAGATATGTAGAAGATATTCCCTACTTAGAAGAATCTCTAGTACTAGAAGATGAAGTTAGCAACACTCTGATTATTACCAAGTCAGAAAGCTACAGGAATTGATGGAATATTTGCACAAACTATGGCAAGCAACAGAAGAAGAACCAGTAAAGTAATCAAGTAACCAAGCTATGCTGGCAAATCTGGAGAATGACACAGTAGCCAACAGATTGAAAGAGGCCAATCCACACACCAATACCAAAGAAAGGAGACTTAACATAGTGTGCAAACCATCAAACAATATCCTTAATTTCATATGCTAGCAAAATAATGCTCATGATTATCCAACACACATTTACAGACACACACACGGAAGCTGGTTTGAAGGGATAAGTGTGGTTTTAAATTGGAGGAAGAAACATCAATAATCTGTGCTGTGCTGATGACACTACTCTGCAAAGGATCTACAAGCTCTAGTAATAAAAGTCAAGGAATGCAGTGAAAAAAATGAAATTAAAATTATGAAGAAGACCTAGCTAATGACAACAGGTACTATAGCTAGCCTTAGAATTGACAATTAAGATATCTAAGCAGTAGATAGTTTCTGCCTTTTAGAATCAACCATCAATAGTAAAGAAACAAGCAGACAAGAAATACACTGCAGACTAGCACTTGGTAGAGTAGCCCTGAAGGGCTTGGAAAAGATATTCAGATGCTGCAGTGTGTCTATACTTACAAAGATCAGAATGGATAGCCAAGAAAACAAACAAATGGATCATTGAACAAAACTCTGAATTCTCACTCAAGGCACAAATGATCAAGCTTAAGTTACTATACTTGGGAAACATGTGAAGACCTAGCTCTCTGGAGAAGTCTATAATGCTGAGAAAGGTGGAAGGAAAGAGAAGAAGAGGATGATCAGCAGCAGTGTGGGTGGATTTAATTACAATGGTAATGGGCACACCATTGGAAGACTTGAAGGACCAGGTTGGGGACTGATCCTCCTGGAGAAAATCTATGTGATTGCTAGGAGTTGACACTGACCGGATGGGACACAATCAATAAAAGAATCAGTTCATGCCCTTTCATCTTCCAGAGATCTATTTTAGGATGCTTTACAAGATTGAATATTTTGGTCTTATCATTGTTTATTTTTAAAATTTTCCTCTTTGCAAAACATGGCACAGGACCATAAAGTTCCTTTCAAACCCACCTGAATCTGCAATAGTATAACCACATAATCAGCATACTGAAACGCTGGGATGTGTTTTTATGTTATCTTTGGAAGATGGTATTCAGAGATTTAAACTAAAATGTCACCAGTTTGCTGATGATGATAGTGAGCTCTCTCTGTTTGATTGAAACCATGTGAGGGAGTGGAACTGCTGAATTAATGTCTGGTTGCAATAATGGACTGGATTAGAGCCAAAAAAATGATGCAAAAGAATGGTGCTATTCGGGAATGGTTTATCTGTCAAGAAAAATGGAGTTCTATCTATTCTAGATAGAGCTGCACTCCCCCTAAAATATTTGTTGCTAGGGGGTGCCTCTAAATCCAACTTTGATGTTCAAGGCACCAGTGGTCTCTGTGTGTGAAGTACCTTTCACCAGCTGAGGCAAGATATCTTGCTACAGAATCCCTGCCCTGGTACCTTCCCATTTAGATAAATGCAACACATTACATGCAAGGCTGCTCCTGAAGGCAATTCAGAAACTATATATAATACAAAACACTACAGCAAGAATACTGGCTGGAAATAAAGCATATGAACACATCATACCAGTTCTTTATGAACTTCTTGGCTCCCAGTTCATTTTTCATTCCTATCAAGGAACTCCTGTCCTCCAGGTTGAGAAGTAACACTTCTTGTTATTCAGCTACTACAGTGCCTGTACATATTCTGTAATATTTTCTTTCCTCATTTCAGTAAAATAATGACCACACTATTCAAATATGACCAGCTTTATTAAAGCCAAGCCTACTTTGCAAGTGAAGTATAGTATATGCTGTTAACACAATATCTTTCCAGCAAAATCCACGACGAGATGTTGTAAAGGTGTACTTGATCTGGATTCCATGTTTCTGACACTTCAGTTCAAAGTTTACCTCTTGGTAGGAGATGGCTCCTGTGGTCTTACCCAGCATCCAGGTGCTATAAACAGAAACACAATATTATTTGTTGTACTATGTGTAAAGTGACGAGCTAACTTTTATTTCACTAATGAATGAACCAAAGTGAAACCAGTCTATTAACACTGTGCCCCCCTCCATCAAATACAGAGTAGGATAACTGGTATGCATTATTTACTTCTTCTTCTCATACTGCACAGAAAGAGGACAATGGAAATAATTATGGGGCCCTATGTTTTCCCCATTCAGTTTAAGAAGACAGAAAGTTGAAATCTATTGCCCCTAAGTAGAAATAAAGTTAGCTGAAACTTTTATTCCATGTCCTTTCTTCACCTGGGTAGATGTCAAACAAGATTTAAGGCAAAATCAGCAAACTAATCCTATAGAAAGCATGAGTTGACAGGACTGCCTGGAATTACAGTCTCTTCCACTTTTTATTCAATCATCTGAGATCTGACACTGGCCTTGGTGTCATCCTCCAAAAGCCTTTCTTAGATGAAGCTGGGTAGGAAGGGAACAGGTATTAAACCCTGGAAAAGTCTGGAAAAGGCAATTGTTTGTCTGGTATTAATCCTGGTGTTAATTCCTGCTTATTTGGATGTTGATTGCTGGTGAAGAGATGTTCTGGTCTTTCTGTTTCCTTTTTAGCTTTTTATTGTCTCTTTTGAATGGTGTGTAAATGTGATTTATCTCTATGTACTTGTTGATGGCTGACTTGTTTGAATACCAAGCTTCCAGGAATTCCCTTGCATTTTTGGATTTAGCTTGGTCTAAGATGCTGACCGTTTCCCAGTTGAAACTACAGTTCAGTCTGTTCATGCATTGTGAGATTAAGGAGTTTTCATTGTGTCTTCTGACTGCTAGTTGGTGTTCATGGAATTCCTGCAAGTTTGGTATTCAAACAAGTCAGCCATCAACAGGCAGACAAACAATCAAGCAGTAAACAATACCCTAATCAAGGAACTATCAACTCAGACAATCAAGCACTAAACAACAGCCTAATCAAGGAACTACCAATTCAGACAAACAATCAAGCAGTAAACAACAATCTAATCAAGGAACTACCAAGGAGAAAACAACACCCCCTCTAACACTGACAGGGCAAACTACTGTATATAAACAGAGAGCAAACCCCACTCCCTTCTAGCACTGAAGATGTTACCTAGTTGGGTAATGAAATGTCTGCAAGAAAACAACCAAGCTCAGAGAACACCAAGGACTCCACAGTTCAACCCTGAGCTACATATATTCTCTTCTGTTGGTACATTTCAGACAAATAGATTGGAGAGGCAGGGCAGAGGGATGTCATATTAAGCTCAGTTAAGTCTTTTTTAAAAATATATATAATACATACTTAGAGAATCACAGACATTCAGAGCTAGCCACAATTACAAGGAAATGACAACACGTGCACAGTAATGTCACAATGCAGCCCCCAACCTTTCATATTTACATCGCCTGACAAATGTTCATGCTTAGCTATGTGTATGGGCAGCTGTGTCTATAGCAGTTGTTACATACTCACATCAGAGGCTCAGTCTCTCAACAAAGCTGACCCAGAAGGTCTGCAAACATGAATAAACAGTGGAGGAATAGAGCAAATCAATGATGAAAGGGACACTGATGGGAACCAATGATCTCCGGGCTGTCAAAGAATAGTGATGGTCACATGTATCAGGAAGCATCTCTGCTTCCTGTTCTAACTGGAAACTGAAGGCGCATAGCCTTGTGCAGAACTGGGGACTTCTAAGATTTTTTTCCTTTGATTTGCACAGGACTCCCGATTTAATAGGCCCAGACCTAGAGGAAGAATCTTTGCATGTGACTTCAAAGATTTGGAGACCGGAAAGAAACAACCAGCACAGAGTTCCTTGAGCCAACTCGACTCCTATTCAGAAGACATCATTACTTGTGCATCTGCTTCCCTGGCTCAGAAGGAATGCTGACACACATATGCAGGTCACAGGGTCTCTGTTGGATATCTTCATGGTTTTGCCACCTGCCCCCCCACCCCTGCCCCTCAGACATATATGGACAGAATGAGATAATATTTGCCAGCACAGTTATCCTTTTTCTCCCAAATATCAGATAGGATGTAAGGAACAATGAATTTGGGGTTAATTTAAAAAAAAAAAGTTTTGATAATCCCTTGTTGTTTGATAGGAGCTGTTATAGCAAACTGTGCCATTACCAGGCTATGCTCTCAAAATTTTAAATGTACTCATAGACTCAAAAATATAAGAAATCTCCATTGTAAAGGCAACTTCTGGCTTTGAATGAACAGTTTGGCATGAAATGGAAGTATTTTAGAAAAGGATCAGGATTTTGTTGAATTGGTTAGAAGGGTACAAATCAAAGAGCGACATCAGTCTTAACTCCTCTTTCTCACCCTACCAAAACTCTTCAAATATTGTATTTATTTCTTTATACATTCGATTTATTCTCCGCCCATCTCCCCCCAATGGGGAACTCTGGGCGGCTCACAAAGCATATATATAAACCTAACAGTGACAAAACTTTACAATTAGTGCTGTATGTATTACACTATGTGACCAGCAGGGGCGCTGGGGGGCCATCCGGGCTTTTTTCCTCCTCCGTAGATCTTTCTTGTCACTCACATCGATCGTTGCTCGTGCTGGTTGCATTCGGAGTTCGGCCAGCACCGGTATTTTGCTCCCCCGCGCAGCACCGCCGGTTCCTCCCATCTAAACGGGAGTCCCCATTTATCTACTCGCAGATGGAATAGCTTTCGAACTGCTGGGTGGGCAGGAGCTAGGACAAAGGACAGGAGCTCACCCGAACCGCTGGAGTGCCAACCATTTCTGACCGGCAAACTCCAGCGTCATTAAGCCCTGTGCCACCACGTCCCACCTAAATATTCCTGTTTAGATGAAGAAAAAATAACAAAGAATACTGACCTAATTACAGAAAACCATTATAAAAGACTTCATATCCATCCCTTCAAGCATTGTGATTGAAAACTTCTGATAAACCATTCCCTGTGATTAGAAGTTGCACTGATCAGTCATTACATATCTCTCCCTCTCACCCTATCCTGGTGTTGTCCGTCTACAGAAAAATAAATGCAGGATAGTTTGTAGACAAACTGTCTTTCCGCAGTTTTTCAAAAGCTTCAGAATGGTCCATATTTGGTTTTGGGAATCCCACTTTCCCTTAGAAAACAATATCTGATCTCCCCAAAATGGCCTGATTCAGTTTTGACTCAGCCAACTGTGATGAACGTTCTTACAGTTAAGCTATAGACTGGATTTTATAGCAAATAATGAAAATATTGACATAATATGTTAAATTCAAGCTGCAATTTTATGTAAATCTACTTGGCTAAGTCCTGTCAAACACAGATAGATTGATATACTGGTGTAGGTTTTTATGGCCGGTTTCTGTTGAGCGGTGTACACCTGCTGCTACATCTGGCTATAAAGACAGGAGCCCCTGCTCAGTTGCCTGTGGTCTGCATAGCAGACCATCTTGCCTCTGAGGATGCCAGCCACAATTCCCAGTGAAACGTCAGGAAATCCGTCACTAAACCCTGAAGCCCAACACTGCCCAACAGATATATTACCTAGAACATAAATGATCAATCTGCCATTTTTATTTTCAATATTTTTTTATTTGAAAACACTTAAAATGAACTTCAGACATATTCAGTCTGGCTCCAACTCTAGACTAGTTTTAAGAGCTCTGGGAACTTGCTAAGGATCATATAGGTATTTTCACGCAACTTATTTTATGTTTGTTTCATCTCCTTAAAATCCATGTTGTTATGCAATTAATGGATGACATGGTTTGGTAACATCTGAAATGATTGAATTTCACTTTGGTATTGTTTTCTCTTTTATTTGTTCCATGAATTTAATAAAGAAAAGTAAAAGGAATCCCAGGAATATGCAACAAATATTGGTGTATTAGTAATATTCAATGATCTCTACATACTCTGTGGTTTCCCAGGGCTTGTGTTGCTGACACTGCTTTCAAAAGATGAGTGGAAGTTGTGTATGGTCTCCTGTAAAATTTTTCTCTCTCGTCCCTGGTGAAATTTATAATTAAAACAAAGATCAAAAGCTCAGTCAGTATACTTAAATATATTATTACAATAATTAGTGAGAAATCCCCTACAGATCTACCTTTAAGACATACTTTGTTCCAGGATATCAAGAAAAGGAATGGCAGTGCTTCTGGCCATTACACATTATCAAGGCTACTCAGCTTGAACTACATCAAGCTAAACATCACCTACTCTACCAGCTATGTATTTTAGCCTGCTAGATACTTAACAAAACTTTGTTTGAAGTACCAAAATAAACTGTGTTTGTAGAGTAGAATAACAAGTGTTTGACCTGAAGAGAATTGTATATGCTATTCAAAATTGTATCGCTAGATCGGAGTAATGACTGGGTGGACAAGGTGCAATCATTTGAAGACAAGTTTCAAATATTCCAGCAATGCCATGAAATAAACACATAAAAAGGGGTTCATAACTTCTGAAATTCCAAGCCAAACCACAACCACCTATAAATTTCTAACAAATATAGGCGTCATATCAAGGGACTAACATACTAGTCCTATAATGGTTGAATCCCTCAATGATTGTAACAGGTTAAAGTTCCTCAATATAACAATGAGAAATGTGCTGTAAGTCATTATGATACTATTTTCAGAATGGACTCTCCCTCATTGGAAAACAAAATGCATAAAGGCAAAATAATATCAATAGAGTACTTCTTCTCAAGTATCAGATATTCAGAATTACCTTTCCTGCATTTAACTCTGAAATAGCTGCCAGAATTTGTTGTCTAGAACCATCAGTCTTAATTCCCAGTTCCTTCAAATCCCCATCTGTAAGAGTGAGAAAAGCTTCCATATCCACCTGTTGAAACAGAAATCCATGAATATATTATTCTCTTTTAAATTATGAAGCAGCCAATGGAATAAAAGAAAGGCACTGCACTCTTCTCCACTACTTTGATTCCAAGAAATTGATTCCAAGTCCCAAGCAATTTTGTACATATGAACTCTTTTAAGAACCTGAGGATCTCTTACTGCTACTGATTTTTCAGTTGTCTCAAACGCTATATATCTTAGAAAATCCTGATTCTAAACTTAACTTTGATACAAATGCAGTAGTTGGGTTTAGGCAAGTATCTTTCAGCCTAAGTGCCCACCTTCTAATAACAACAGTTCTACTTTAGAAATGTTGTTAGGGTCACTGAAATAATGTATGTAACGTACTTTAAATACTCTAAAGCATTTATCAATTACATACATTATCTCCTATCCTTCAGTTACTAAATTTGCCTAAGCTTATGCAGACCATGTGTTTCTATCTTTGGTTTCCTGTAATAGAGTTAAAAATTAGAAAAAACACTTTAAAGCTATAGAACGCTTAGCTAATAAAACAAGAAAGAACTATCTAAGGGATTGTAAAACGTTTGTGTTTTAGTAGAATATGGTTCATAAAACACCAGTTATTCTGTTTGAGCTTAAAGCCTAGACCTTAGCGGAGTCTGATTTGCCTCCAAATTGGTGTGTGGCTTGTTTTGAGGGTGCCTTGGTTACAGCTTGATCATTGTTCTTAACTGTATTTTGGGCTGCTTCATACTGGTTTCTTATTAATATATTTTTAAGTGTTGTTGTTAACCACCCAGAGTTCCTTGTTTAAGATGGGTGGCCAAATACATACATACATAGATATCCTAAATGTTTACAGTTGTATTTTGGGAGCACTGACCTAGAAAAATTATATGTTTCTTTTTTGTGACTTCCAATGGAGACCTAACTGAAGCATGTGAACATATAATTCTCTGTATAAGTTTTTAAAAACCATTATTCCTTGAAGACTCACCTCTGTTGCTAGGTAATAAAAGTATGTTATTTCCAAATATGGTTGAATTAATTGTGTTTGCATTTTTAAAAGAAAAATGATGTGAGATAGATACAGATACAATAGATACATCTACATACATAGATACATACACTCAGAGAGAATCACCCCTCTCCCCAGAAGGATCACTGGAGAGATTAAAGGTTTTATCTTTGTCCCCCTCCCTTCTACTCATCCAACTCCAGAGGCTGTGCTGGCTGCCAAAAGAGTAGTTGAGGGCTGTAAGTTGCCTGCAGGCCTTGTGTTTCCACATGCGCTCTAGAATGTTCCAAACGTAGCTCTTTCTAAGCAAAATACTCATATATAGGATTGATAGGACTGTCTATCCCTTATGCAATTTGTTTCTTTCAATACATTTGAAAATGTAAAGGCAGGTCCAAAATAATCCCATCTTTTCTACATAAAACAGAAACCAAATGTCATTTGCAGAATTAAAAGCTTAACGGTTTTGACCATGATTAAGACATATTCAGAAACTTGTCTTGTATAATCCACAGACACAACCATCGCCATCTTTGTAGCTGTGATTATTGTGTTCCTCTTTTAATTTTTTTAATCCGTTCAATCGTGTCCAATTCTCAGAGACTGCCTGGACAAGTCCCTGCAGTTTTCTTGGCAAGGTTTTTTCAGAAGTGGTTTGCCATTACCTCCTTCCTAGGACTGGGAGAAAGTGACTGGCCCAAGATCACCCAGCTGGCTTTGTGCTTAGGCGGGACTAGAATTCATGGTTTCCTGGTTTTTAGCCTGATACCTTAACCATTACAACAAAGGCTCTCCATTCTTTTAAAATACTGTTTCTGAAAAGCCAGATGTAAATTTTGAGATTACATTTTTGTGAAATAAATCAGTATTTTTGAAAAAGTAATTCCCATAGTGTTATTATATATAAATTTCCTGAGTTTCCAGCAGTAAAGAATGAAAAAGAAAAGAAAAAAATTACCTCCTGCTCTTCAAAGATAGGCTGATACTTTTCAAGTGAGAGTTTTTTCAGGATGCCTGTGAGTTCATCTTTAAATTAAAGAAAGAAACTTTTAAAACTGAACTATAAGAATTGTAGAATGATGTTGCACAGTTATGCCTGACCCACTATGGAAATGAAGATGGGGATGAAAAGAATTCTGCTTCCTAACATCCTAGGCAAGATAGCTCCTTTAATTTGTGCAATGCTACTATAACAGATACCATGTATTCCAACTGCAATAGTTGCTCAATGAGTCCATTTTGTTTTTATTGTTTTTTGGTTTAAATTGCTGTTGTGAGCCACCCAGAGTTGTGTTTCTTAAGATGGGCAGCCATATAAGTCTTTTAAGCAAATCAATCAATATAATAGAGTATGGAGTCCTTGGTGCTCTCTGAGCTTGGTTGTTTGCTTGCAGACATTTCATTACCCAACTAGGTAACATCATCAGTGCGAGTGAGAGTGGAGTTTGCTCCCTGTTTATATAAAGCAACTTGCCCTGCCAATGTTGGTGGGGGTGTGGTTTTCTCCTTGGTAGTTCCTTGATTAGGGTATTGTTTTCTGCTTGTTTGTCTGGTGCAAATCCCTGCTTCTCTAGGTGCTTCTCTAGGCTGCTGGACAGGATGTGTTCTGGTCTTTTTGTTTCCTTCCTAGGTTTTTTTATTGTCTCCTTAGAATGGTGCGTAAATGTGGTTTATCTCTATGAGCAAGCTACTGTATTATATATATTGTCCTCAACTTACAACTACAATTGGGACTGGAACTTCCATTGCTAAGCAATGCAGTTGTTAAGTGAGTCACGCCCGATTTAACAACCATTAAGCGAATCCAGCTTCCTCCATTGACTTTGCTTGTTGGAAGCCCCCTGGGAAGGTCACAAATGGTGATCATGTGACCCTGGGACACTGCAATTGTTGTAAATCCATGCTGGTTGCCAAGTGCCCAAATTACAATCATGTGACTGCAGGAACACTGCAATGGTCATAAGTCACTTTTTTTCAGCACTGTCGCAATTTCGAACAGTCATTAAATGAATGGTCATAAGTCTTTGTATCAGATCTTTGTACAAAGATCTTAACCGCAGTGCTAGCAAATAGATTACACCAAGTGGTGCTGGTTTTTTTGTTTAGATTTTTTTAAAATCTGCCTTTATTACTTTATAAGTTAACTCAAGGCAGTGTACATACATAATCCTCCTTCCTCCTCCTATTTTCTGATACTGTTTGTTATTAAGAATGATCAAGCAGGGTTTATAAAAGCAAGGCAAGCAGCCGACAACATTAGGTTAGTTGTAGATTTAATAGAGTTGAATAAAAATTATGAACAATTTGTCATTTTATCTTTAGATACGGAAAACGCTTTTGACAAAATATATAGACAGTACATGTTTGCTGTATTAAGTAGGTTTGGATTTCCCTTGAAATTTATAAAATGGATTAAGATATTATATGAGTTGCCCGCATCTAAAGTAAAGGTTAATAGTATTCTTTCTTCTACTTTCCCATTATTTAGAGGAACTAGACAAGGATGTCCACTTCACCCTTGCTTTTCAATATCTGCGTGGAACCCTTGGCTTGTGCTATTAGACAACATAGGAAAATTTATAGAGTAGTACATAATTCAGTTGAACACAAATTGGTTTTATTTGCAGATGATATTCTTTTGTTTATTACTAAAACCTCATACTACTGTTCCAGTGTTGATGGAAATGATTTAGTAAAATGTTAGTAAAATAGAAGGATATTCTAGTAATTGGTCCAAATCGGAATTGATGCCAGTAGATGAAAATTTAGTTACCCATCCATTTAAGAAATATCAATTTCGTACTTGTACCAAATCCATTAAATATTTAGCTACGTGCATACCAAAAGATATCACTCAGTAACAAGAAAGATCTTAATGTCCCTGATGTCCATGCTGGTGTGGTCACTGACCCTGAGCCAGACATCCTAGAGAGTGAAGTCAAGTGGGCCTTAGGAAGCATTGCTAACAACAAAGCTAGTGGAGATGACAGTATTCCAGCTGAGTTATTTAAAATACTAAAAGACGATGCTGTTAAAGTGCTGCACTCAATATGCCAGCAAGTTTGGAAAACGCAACAGTGGCCACGGGATTGGAAAAGGTCAGTTTACGTTCCAATTCCAAAGAAGGGCAATGCCAAAGAATGCTCAAACTATCGCACAATTGCACTCATTTCACATGCTAGCAAGGTTATGCTCAAAATCCTACAAGCTAGGCTTCAGCAGTACGTGAACCGAGAACTACCGGATGTACAAGCTGGGTTTCGAAGAGGCAGAGGAACTAGAGATCAAATTGCCAACATTCGCTGGATCATGGAGAAAGCACGAGAGTTCCAGAAAAGCATCTACTTCTGCTTCATTGACTATGCAAAAGCCTTTGATTGTGTGGATCACAACAAACTGTGGCAAATTCTTAAAGAGATGGGGATACCAGACCACCTTACCTGTCTCCTGAGAAATCTGTATGCGGGCCAAGAAGCAACAGTTAGAACCGGTCATGGAACAACCGATTGGTTCAAAATAGGGAAAGGAGTACGACAAGGCTGTATACTGTCCCCCTGCTTATTTAACCTATATGCAGAGTACATCATGAGAAATGCCAGGCTGGAAGAATCACAAGCCGGAATTAAGATTGCAGGGAGAAACATCAATAACCTCAGATATGCAGACGATACCACCCTAATGGCAGAAAGTGAAGAAGAACTAAAGAGCCTCTTGATGAGGGTGAAAGAGGAGAGTGCGAAAGCTGGCTTGAAACTCAACATTAAAAAAACTAAGATCATGGCATCTGGACCCATCAATCCCTGGCAAATAGAAGGGGTAGAAATGGAAGCAGTAACAGACTTCATTTATTTGGGCTCCAAGATCACCGCAGACGGAGACTGCAGCCATGAAATTAAAAGACGCTTGCTCCTTGGGAGGAAAGCTATGGCAAACCTAGATAGCATATTAAAAAGCAGAGACGTCACCTTGCCGACAAAGATCCGCATAGTCAAAGCTATGGTTTTTCCAGTAGTAATGTATGGCTGTGAGAGCTGGACCATAAAGAAGGCTGAACGCCGAAGAATTGATGCCTTTGAACTGTGGTGCTGGAGAAGACTCTTAAGAGTCCCCTGGACTGCTAGGAGGTCAAACCAGTCAATCTTAAAGGAAATCAACTCTGATTGCTCATTGGAAGGATTGATAATGAAGCTCAAGCTCAGATACTTTGGTCACCTAATGCGAAGAGAGGACTCTTTGGAAAAGACCCTGATGCTGGGAAAGATGGAAGGCAAAAGGAGAAGAGGACGGCAGAGGATGAGATGGCTAGATAGCATCACTGAAGCAATGAGCATGAAATTGAGCAAACTCAGGGAGGCAGTGAAAGACAGGAAGGCCTGGCGCAATATGGTTCATGGGGTCACGAAGAGTCGGACACGACTTAACGACTAAACAACAACAACAACCAAATCCATTAAATATTTAGCTACGTGCATACCAAAAGATATCACTCAGTAACATCTAATATAAATAAAACATGTAAAATTTTCTTTAGATATGGATAAATGGCAGTCATTAAACCTCAACCTTTGGGGAAAGGTGAATGCCCTCAAAATGAATATTATTCCTGGATTAATTTATACTCTGAGAGGCATTCCTGTTCAAATATCTGGAAAATATTTTCAGAAAACAAATTCTTTGTTTAGAAAATTTTTATTGGGTTCTTCGATTCCAAGAATATCTCTATGGAAAATGCAACTACAAATTATTGAGGGAGAATTCGGTTTTCTGAATCTGGAGCTACTTCATCAAGCTTACCTATTGTCAAGTATTAAATACTGGAAGCCAACAACTGGTGTTAATTTTCTGATTTGGGCAACATTGGAATAGACATATTTATTTATTTATTTATTTATTTAATTGGATTTCTCCGCCGCCCATCTCCCCCATAATAGGGGACTCTAGGCGACTCACAAAAAACATTAAAACTATAAATACATTCAAGATTTAAAACAATACACATAAAACATCCAAAATTTAAAACAATACTAAAAAAAGGAAGATCCAAGCAGATGGAAAATCAGGCTGCGGAGAGCTGGCCACTACGGGGCTAGCCATCCCCCTGCTTGAAGTATCCCCTCCCCACCCCAGGCCAAGTGGCAGAACCAGGTCTTCAAGGCCCTTCGGAAGGCCAGGAGTGAGGGGGCCAATCGCACCTCCGGGGGCAGAATGTTCCAAAGATCGAGGGCTACCGCAGAGAAAGCCTACCTTCTGGACCCCACTAGATGGAATTCTTTTACTGAGGGGGTCCAAAGCATGCCCTCTCTGTGCGATCGGGTGGGACGGGTTGAAGACATAGGGGAGAGGCAGTCCCTTAGGTAACCTGGTCCCATGCCATGTAGGGCTTTAAAGGTGATAACCAACACCTTGAATTGGATCCGGAAGCAAACTGGTACCCAATGCAGCTCGCGGAGCAACGGTGTTACATGGGCCTTTCTTGGGGCTCCAAGAATAGCCCGTGCAGCCGCATTCTGGACCAGCTGTAGCTTCCAGATAGTCTTCAAGGGTAGCCCCATGTAGAACACATTGCAGTAGTCTATCTGGGAGATAACAAGGGCATGAGTGACTGTTTGAAGGGCATCCCGATCCAGGAAAGGGCGTAACTGATGCACAACCCGAAGCTGTACAAAGGCCCTCCCAGCCACGGCTGCCACCTGCTCTTCAAGCAGGAGCCGTGAGTCTAGAAGGACCCCCAGATTACGCACTGGGTCTGTCTGGGGTAGTGCCACCCCATCGAGCACCAAAGATGACAAAGTCCCGGATACAGAGGAGCCATTAACCCACAGCCACTCCGTCTTACCAGGGTTCAGCCGAAGCCTGTTGTTCCCCATCCAGACCCTGTATATGTAGCACCTTTGGTTGGATGGAGAGTATTAGGATCTAAATACAACAGAACTCTAATATCTAATAACCCTAGCAAGAGTGTCAATGGATCTTAAACTATGACTTATACAACAATAAATAATATTTAGAGTTTATTGGACTCTACTACACTTGTATAGAGAAGGATTGTCAAAAACAGCATTATGTTGGAGATGTAATAAGGACAATGCTTCTTTAAAGCATATGTTTTTACAATGTCCTATACGTAAGTTTTGGGAGAAAGTAGTGGACTATATAAATATGATTGTGCAACACAAACTCAAATTTTCAGAGGATAATATTCTTTTGAACTATATACCTAGCACATGGAATTTGACATCTGGTCAATGTAAATGGATTCTCTGTGTCCTTACTATGGCCAAAAGACTGATATTGCAGCATTGGAAAGATAAATGTATGGCCCCATTTATTCAATGGATTGACGTTCTGATTGCACTTGCCACTTATGAGTGGATTGCCTATAGACGTAGATTTGTATGGACAAGTATACTGAAATATGGGACTCATTTATACAAAATACAGCAGGTTAAAAAAAATGATAGTCACATAAATGTATTGGAAATATATATGCATCTGAATAATATTTGCATTAGATAAATATACTCTATAGATTTGTAACTATTTACTGTTATAATGATATTCTATGCTACGTTTTTAAACTTTTCTTTGTTGTATTTTTGTCACTTTTTCATAATAGCACTTTTTAATGTTTTTTTCTTCTTGATAGTGTATTATTTTTTGGTGTGTTTTGTTTTTCTTTTTTGTTATTAATTGAAAGGCAATAAAATTATAAAAAAAAAAAAGAATGGTTGTAAGTCGAGGACTACCTGTATATAAACAGGGAGCAAACCCCACACTCACTAACACTGAAGATGTTACCTATTCAGGTAATGAAATGTCTGCAAGCAAACAACCAAGCTCAGAGAGCGCCAAGGATAATAGAGTATCCATCACATTCACAATGTCAAAACAGGATATGTACAACAGGTAATGTAAGAAAAATGAACCTTGTAAATTTCACCACCTCCATCCCGACTGTTGCCATTTAATTTTTCCCACTTTTGCTATGCGAATGCACAATACATTTCCATATATACATAGGAGAACATAAGCATTCTCTTCTCTGGATGATAAAATCCTTTTTCATTGTATACTGCCAAGTGGGAGTTGGACTACCCATCCAAACTTTGCCTATGTCAAGTGCAGGGAACATTGGTGATTTTGTATGATTTGTTCCTTGTTGCCCACAATCAATGCAGTCCTGCAAATAACCTGGTCCTATGGCAGGTAGGGCTTTAAAGGTGATAACCAGCACCTTGAATTGATCTATTTCCTCTAGTTTTTTGTTATTTGTGGGTCTATTTGTAATAGTACATTCTGCTTCCCCTGTCAAACACCTTGGAATTTGATACCTCAGTTTGATATTCTTCATTGCTTCCTGCATTGGGCTTGCCCAATTTCTGCTTCACTTTCCTTCCTTCCCCAATTGCCACTACTCTCTTCCTATTTGGAATACTCTTGAGCAGAGCACGACACCACCTCTTACCTTCCCTGCTATGGCTGCCTGGAAGCCATCACTCAAAAGCAATGGGGGAAATGGAATACTAATTAAACATAGCACCAGGAGGATGAGTTGAGATGTGCACCTTCTGCCCCAAATAAGTCACAGTGCTGGCCCATCAAGCTCATGTTCACTCTTCATCCAGTGTTTTCTGCCCATAAGACTATCCAAAATACAAGTGCCATTCTGAAATGGTGCGATCCAGCAAAAAATCATTAGTGCTATTGCTGATTATAAAGCTTGTAACTACTTACCTTCATCAGTTAAAGTCCCACTGCTGGAGCCACCACTGCTTTTCCCTTGCCTGTGAGAGGAAGAAAGTGAAGACCCTGCACTTTGAATCTTAGGGGATGGTAATGGGGATGGTGATGGTGTGAGAGTTGGGGATGTGCTTTTAGATGTAGAAGAATTCTCAGATGGAGGTTTTTGGTTCACATCCAATTTCTGTTTTACCTAACAAAAATTCAGAAACGTTCTTGTTACTAAAACATGTCATATGATTTTTTAAAAATGTTTAAATAATGTAAAGAACCTAAGCACATCTATTGGATATTTTTCTCTCCAGATAAATTGTTTGAATAGTCATTAAAATGTAGCAATTAGTAATTAGCTATTCTGAGTACTGGAAAATAGAGACATCTGCTTAGATAGCTGTGAGTTCCACAACAAATATTTGCTGTAAAACTGGAGCATTACTTTATCCTCCAACTAGCACCCACAGCTTCCTTTATGCATCAGTGCCAGAAAAACCCATATCAATTATTCTTAAGAGCTCAAGAAGTCTGCTAGTGGTAAATATTTTGCATTTACTGAACACAAATAGAAACTACAGCATATCCCTCAGCTGATCTATCATTTCAAGTAAAACATACATGTTAACTGAAAACATGTAACTTGAGGCAAGTGTACAACAATTTCCTAGAATTGTTTGGCCTCTAGAATCTATTTTTAATTTGTTGTAAAATGTATGCTGCTAGAGTTTATATAACTTTATTTCTGTATTTAAACATTTATTTATATTCTAACACACATCTGCTTTTCTTTCTCTTCAAATCTATGCTAAAAAAATACAGTATCATAAAATGATATACATCATTTTTTAGTTCTAAAGGCTCTTTAACATTTTCTTTGGGGCTGTGAGAAACCAGGATATGGCATAGCAATGAAGACCCTCATTTCTTCAAATACTATGTTAATGGCAGCCATTGATTAAAAAAGAAATATAGAAAGGCCTCTGTTCATTGAAGAGTGAAAACTATGTTTGGATTTCTCCCCTACATGTATAATATTGGTGGAAAATTATAAATTATGTTCCAGAGCATGAACTCTTCCCTTATGCTTAGAATTGAATTACATTTCATATGTTTTGAAAGTAAAAATTTCCCCAATTATAAAAGGCAGCTTTTCAGATATCAGAACTTTAATACATTAAGCCAACTGTCTTTTATTGTGAGCATCACTAAGGAAAGAATACAATGCAGAATGGAATAGAGTCAATAAGCCTGTATTTGTCACAGGCAGGTGGAACTCTAACACTGAGCAATCTGCAAGGATCAATATAATTTTACACTTGGCTCCAGGTAATGATAACCACAGCAACTGAATTCCCATATCAAGATCTCATTAAACATAATTATACTATACATTTGCCTACCTCTATTCAATGTCAGCTTGAATGCTTGGGTGGGAGAGGAAAAACAGATGGATGGAGAAACATCATTGGCAAATATAAACATTACTTGGAGAGGTTCTGAAAAATGTTTACTTTGTTAGCATGCCCAAAGCTTATGGCAGGGGGCAGTACCTAGCCAATATTCAAAAGGCTAAGCTGTCAAACCTGTTTAGGATAGGTGTGCAAAGAAACTACTAAGGCACATTCTGGAGGAAGGCTATGTCAAACTATTCCATGCTGTTGCCAAGAAAATACATGGCTGTGTCCATAAAATCACAAAGAGTCCAGCTCAATTTGAGAAGAGCTTCATGTATGTATATCCAAAGTCATAATTATACTTCAGCTTACAGCATAAGCCTACAGAAACTTCTGTATCTCTTTAGACTATTTACTTCCCTCATGAGGACTTTTCTTGCTGGACAAGTAGTTTGAATAGAAAAAAAATGACACCCCATCTTAATTTAAAAGGAAGTCACAAGAAAACACTGAAACAACTGAGCATTGCGTACAATTTAATTTTTAGTAACTGGATAAGAGCCACCCTGACAAAGAACTTGCATTACTTATGCTTATGAGCTGATCAGTGTATAATTTAAGTATAACCCATGTTTACAAACCATGACAGCTGGGTTTAAACAGCCACTATGCCAGGAACAAATAATCACTATACCAATCACTGAGGCAAACTACTTGGCCATCTGGCTTTCAGTCAAATCTTTATTTTAAGCCTTCCCTGAACAATAGTTAAATATGGAAACCTCCACAAGTTTCATTTTCTTTATTCAATTTATGGTCATAAACCAAATGATACAAACCGAAGAGAAAAAGGTATCTTACAAATGATGCATAGTTATAAAGCCAGACAACAGGGAGAGCTAAAATTCTTATCCAGGAACAGAATATTTATCTTGCTGGGTCAACATTTGACTTCTGATCTTGAAAGCCGCATAACAACAGAATTTGGCCACTGCCAAGGATGTAAAATCATAGGGATCAGCCAGCAACAGCTGAATATAGAAACAGTCTACGTAACAGTCCTAGAAAGTCTAGTAATATATTCCTGAGCTCTGCTTTCAGCAAAGGAGTTTACCTGTGCCATCCCTGTGTCCCATTACTACTGGCATTATCATTTGGCACACAGTACTAGAACCAATGTAGTTGTTCCTATATCAAAATTTTTGGAGGAAATTCTTTAAAATGCTATAATAAATACATTAATAGTTTAAGATGCCACACACCCTTTGTATAAATAATAGCATTATTACTGCATTTATTGAAAGCCAATCTGGTATAGTGGTTAAGGCATCAGGCTAGAAACTGGGACACTGTGTGTTCTAGTCCCACCTTAGGCACAAAGCCAGCTGGGTGGCCTTGGGCCAATCTCTCTCTCTCAGCCCTAGGAAGCAAGCAATGGCAACCCACTTCTGAACTCTTGCCAAGAAAACTGCAGGGACTTGTCCAGGCAGTTGCCAGGAGTCAACACAGATTTGAAGGCATACACTAAAAAAACATTTATTATAGAAATATATTTTTATTATTACATGGCAGAGTTAAGTTTAACCCAGAAATATATTTATATGTTGCTTTTCTAAAAAAAATCCATTAAAATGCATGCTTGTTTGGTAGCTTTGAGATAAGAATAATAAACTTAACCTTAAGAACAGGTCCATTTCCAATGGTCTGCATATTTTCCACATCAGGAGGACAGGATGAAATTAAACCTACTGTAATTTGCTGTTGGCTTGGTTTCGGTTCAGATATACCAGCAGCTTTTTTTCTTTGAGCTGCAATTTGAGATAAAACACTATCCGCACTGCCACCTTAAAAACAATTAGATAGAAAGATTTTTAAAATTCTAACACTTCACACTTTATTCTTTTAATTGGAACAAAATCAAATAATGTTTTAACACATAGCCTTAAAACCAGCTTTTTATCAGAAGTGCTTCTTTTTTTAATTTAAGAGAAATCATTTTTAAAGATGTAATATTTGAGATGGTAATGGCAACTCAGTTGTGCAGACATGTGTAGGAGATGGATTTTAGCAATTGTCTAACAATTTGTCACAAGCCAAGCAGAATTTACCGCTCCAAGTGCAAGATGGATTCAGGTCCAGGACAGGTATACCAGGTTTGGGAGACAAGAAGCCCATGAAGACTGACTGGGATAATATTAAAGGTGAGTAAGGCTTGAAGAGAAGGTTATCAGCAGTTACCAGGGCACATAGAAACAAAGGTCTAACAAAGGCAAATGTAATTCATGGGTGCAAGTTGCTCTAGATAAAAAGGCCAAGCTCTTCTTTTTCCCTATTCGTTAAATGTCATTAAATTAAATGTCATCTTGCATTTATCAACTCACTTGATAGCCAGCCTAGTGGACTGGTAGAAAGAAAAACTGCTTGTTCTTCGCTTAGTTTCCATTTTGCTGTCCCAAGCAGCACACAAGCACTGCAGGCTAGAGAAGGAAAGACAGATTATTCTGCCCCTCCTGCAAAAGCATGCTGGCTTGAAAATAAGAAAGACAGGTGCACATATATGTACAGTAGCTTTGGAGAAGGGTGGTCCTCCTTTATAGCTACAGTGGACAAAAACAATATTGTAACAACAACAGAAGCAACTATCCTAATACCCCTCTTTTAGAATTTGTGTTGGTTACAATTCTGTCAGTATTCACCATCACATGAGTTAATTAGGGAAGGAATCTGCACTTTTCTTTAATGGTAGACCATCAACAATGTTAAATTGCCATAAGGATGAGAAAACTAGAGGTGTATATGCAACTCAAGAATAGGTGATAAGAGCTGTGTATAGGTAATCATTTAACAACCACTCATTCAGTGACCATTGAAAGTTACAGTGGCGCTGAATGAGATTTACGACCGGATGCTTTGGAAAACACAGAAGTGCTCAAGTAGCCCTTGTCTACAACTCCTTAAAGTAGCTGCGTCTTTTCCCGGGATGGAACTGCTGTCATCCGTAGCTGTCTCCTGATCCCAGGAAAAAGATCTAATTTAAGCAGCTGCAGTCAAATGCTACATACGCACCTATACGTACTTCAAAGCATTTTGGCCTTCATGTCCAAAGCACTGCATAGCCCTATCTTATATGATTTTATTTACATTTATATTTCTTTACATTAAAATGTATAGACACCTGATTTATTATGCAGTTCTCCACCATGCCGGCTAACTCCTCCTATGCTGCTGGATCCACCAGAAGAATGAGGCGAATGGTTGAAATTACTTGAATTGCTGGGAGTAGGAGGTCTTCTTGCAAAAGTGGACAGTTTAATGGGTCTACTACCTCTACTTAAGGACATCTGGGGAAAAAAATACAGTTTTAAATAATTTTTTTCTACTTATGTTTGTAAAATATATTCATTTTCACATAAATTCAACCATCCAACAAAACAAAATGAGTGAACTGCAGAATAATAAAGACACGTGACTTAACATATGTATTCAAAAACCTAGTTTTTGGGTAACATTGAGAGACAAAGCAGCATGGTAGTTAAGAATTTTGAATTTAGACCTTGGACAAATGCCAAATCATTGAAAAAGTTATTTGGGGACTGATGGTGAAATCTTCCTCAACTGAAACTGTAAATGGATCATCAAATGCCAGTGTCCTTTGCAGATATAACAGAAATATTGATTATTTCAAAAGCTCTAAAATGCTTGCATCTCTCTCCCTCTCCCTCTTTATAGAGAGAGAGAGATTCAGTTATAACAAATAATTAAACGAAACCCTCCAAAACTTAAAAAAAAAAAGATTTTTCTTTATAAGTTGTGTGGAAACAAATTTTTTTTCATCTCCTTAGAAGATAAACTGGATATATCTAATTACTTACTTTGTGATTCTTGTTTTCTAAGGCTTATTTAACAGCTATGTGATATCTTACATTTTTTTCTCAGAAATAAACCTGATTGGATTTAATAGTACTTCTATTTACTGAGTGTGGTTTTGCAGTCTAAATTTCTGCACATATTTTAATAATCACAAGAATAACTATTTTAAAAGAATCCAAGATTATAGCAACTGAATACTATATGGCTGTTCTATACATGTACTGTATATTACCGTATTTTTCCGTCAATAAGACGCCCCCATGTACAAGACGACCCCCACTTTTCCAACCCAAAACTAAGAAATCAATATTTTAAAGATAGTGCAGAACACATTTTTATTTAGTAATTAGCTTGTGATTGGAGGAAGTCTGTTTGCAGAGTCAAGCTATTTCACTCGTGATTGGAGGCTAGCAATAGGAGGAAGCCTCTTTGCAGAAACAAAGTATGGGCAGTTTTGCAACCGCGTGGTTCTCTCCTCGGCTGATTTCCTTGAATAAGACGCCCTTCAATTTTTAGGGTAAGGATTTTAGAAAAACGTATCGTCTTATAGTCAGAAAAATACGGTACTTATATTATCTTTGCTTTCTTTTTACATGGTTGTACAACCTCCAGAATTGTAACATTGGGGCGGTTAACAAATATGGTTAGTAAGTAAATCTCTTCCTAGCATTTTTCCTGCAGACACAGGGTCCGCTTTTTTTGGATCAACCAAACATTGATCCATTGGTTGCAACAGGAATTGACTGACCAGCTTGTCACTCAAGCCTGACATTGGGGCTAAGAGAGACCCAAAGTCACCCCAGCTGGCTTTCATGCCTAAGGTGGGACTAGAACTCACAGTCTCCTGGTTTCTAGCCTGATGCCTTAACCATGGTTAGTAATGGTTAGTAAGTAAATAAATGTTGAAATTAAAATATAGTAAAACTTCAAAACACCAATTTAATTTATAGATGAACAAACAATGTGTTTAAACGATCCAGAAATTTGACTATTAAAGATTAAATAAAACCAAATTTACTCTCTTACTTTGTCAGCACTATTGTCAACACTTGTAGCTCTGTGTGGAAGGCCAAATCTTGTTTGTTCTTTGCTACCATCTTTGTTCTGTGTTCTATCAGAATTCCATAACTCAAAACTGGAAGGTGGCAAGAAAGGTGGAATAACAGCTTTCAATTTGTCATTGGGCAGTCGTGTAAATGGAGCCCCACTTCTTAACTGACCAGGAGAAACAAAAGGCAACAAAAATCACAACAGGTGACATCTTATAATAAAAATATAATTAATTCCTAAATGGCATTTACATACATCATTGCATATAATAGATTAATCATATAAAAGTGAAGATGAACAGATTTTTAAAAAAAATTAATGAAGCATTTTTCACTGAAGTTTTATCTTGATGATCCTGGCTGAAAGAGAGCTGTAACATGACACCTGGGTCAAGCAGATTTATCTTTGGAGGGTGAAATACAGTAGTACCTCAAGATACGAACGCCCCACCTTACGAAAATTTCGAGATACGACCAGCTCCGGCCGCAAAAATTTACTTCAACATGCAAACTCCGCCTCAATCTACGAACCGGATCCGCGGCCATTTGCCCTGCTGCCATGCGGTCGCGGCTTCCTGTGGGCGAGATCGCAGTAGCAAGGAGACGTTCGGTGAGGCTTGTGGTGTGTTTTGTGGCGTTTGGAAGGTTTTTGGTGTGCTTGTCAGCATGGCTCCAAAGAAAATGCAGAGCGGGCGTGGCAAGAATAAGGCTTTGAAGAAGAAAGTGACGATCGAACTGAAGAAGGAGATTATAGAAAAGCACGATCGTGGTGTTTGTGTGACTGATCTGGCCACGGAGTACAACATGGCGAAGTCAACCATCTCGACTATTTTGAAGAATAAAGATGCCATCAGAGAAGCTGATATGGCAAAAGGAGTAATGACCTTAACAAGGAAGAGGACACAAGCGCTGGAAGAGGTGGAAAAGCTGTTGTTAGTGTGGCTGAATGAGAAACAGCTGGCAGGTGATAGCGTGAGTGAAGCTATCATCTGTGAAAAAGCCAGGAAGCTGCACAGTGATTTACTGCAGAAAAACCCCTCTACCAGCGCAGCAAGTGAGGAATTTAAAGCCAGCAGAGGCTGGTTTGAGAAATTCCGCAGGAGAAGTGGCATCCACAATGTGGCAAGACATGGAGAGGCTTCCAGTTCTGACAAGGCTGCTGCAGAAGCCTACAAGGAAGAATTTGAGGACATCATAAAGGCGGAAGGATACATCCTTCAGCAAGTGTTCAACTGCGACGAGATGGGGCTCTTCTGGAAGAAGATGCCAAACAGAACCTACATCACGCAGGAGGAAAAGGCACTGCCAGGGCACAAGCCCATGAAGGACAGACTGACCCTTTTGCTGTGTGCGAACGCAAGCGGCGACCTGAAGATTAAGCCGCTACTGGTATACCATTCCCAGACCTCTTGTGCGTTCAGGGAACACAGTGTGAACAAGGCCAGACTGCCTGTCATGTGGAGGGCCAATGCGAGACCGTGGGTCACAAGGCAGTTGTTCATGGAATGGCTGCACGAGGTGTTCGCACCCAGCGTTAAAAAATATCTTTCCGACAACCAGCTGCCTGAAAGGTGCCTTCTTCTGATGGACAATGCCCCGGCACACCCTCCATCCTTGGTGGATGATATGGACGCTGAATATGACTTTATAAAGGTCAAGTTCCTCCCCCCCAACACACCTCTCCTGCAGCCCATGGACCAGCAAGTGATCTGCAACTTTAAGAAGCTCTACACAAAGGCGCTCTTCACCAGGTGTTTCAATGTCACTGAGGAAACATCCTTGACTCTGGCAGAGTTTTGGAAGAAACATTTCAATGTCCTCCACTGCATCGGCCTCATTGACAAAGCCTGGCAAGATGTCACCTGCCGGACCTTAAACTCAGCCTGGAGGAAACTGTGGCCAGAATGTGTCGCTGAACGTGACCGTGAAGGGTCTGATGCAGAGGTAGTGGAGGAGATTGTGTCCATGGGCAAGAGCATAGGTCTGGTTGTCGATGGTGCAGACGTAGAGGAGCTTGTTGAGGACCATGAGGAGGAGCTGACCACGGAAGAACTTGCTGAGCTCCAGAGTGAGCAACAGAAAGCGCTTGGTGAGGAGCATTCCACTGAGGAAGAGGAAGACAGGGAGGAGGTGAGCAGTGACGTGATTAAATCCATTATGGAAAAATGGAATGAGTGCCAGGACTTCTTTGAGAAGCACCACCCCAACATAACTGTAACGAACAGAGTGTTGAACGTGATGAACAATAACGTGGTCTCTCATTTCTGGAGGGTTATGCAGCACAGGAAAAAACAACTGACTTTAGACAGGTTTTTCCCCAGAACTGAGCCTGCAGCTAAGAGGCAAAGAAGAGAGGAAACCCCTGAAGGAGATCTCCCCGATGTCCCTTTGGAGGGGGACTCTCCCTCCAAACAATAACTGCCTCCCCACCCCATTCTCCCTCTTCATACTGTGCTGTACGTACTTTTTTTCATGTTTTTGTGGTTTAAAAATAAAATGCATATGTTTCAGAACTGTTTGTATTTATATTGAACCTTATGGGGAAATTTGCTTCAGGATGCAACCAAATTTGGAGGGCGGATTAGCCGTATTTACATTGAACCTTATGGGGAAATTTGCTTCAGGATGTGACCAAATTCGGAGGGCGGAACGGATTAACCGTATTTACATTGAACCCTATGGGAAAATTTGCTTCAGGATGCGACCAATTCGACTTGCGATCAGAGTCACGGAACGGATTAAATTCGTATCTTGAGGTACCACTGTAGCTATATTCTAATTTATTTTATATAGAAAAACATTACAAAATGAACTACTAAGCAAAATAGATATGTTATACAAAAATTATGACAGTTAAAATTAGTAGAAATTTTTACTTTTAATTATTACTTGACTTTAATAATATTATTGAACTCTGATCCATCCTAAACTTCCACCAATACAACTGGAGAAATGTAGCTCCAAATATGAAGGGGTATGGCCTATGGATTAAAGAAAAAAGAACACCTTCATATCTTTTGAATCTGCTGCAAGGATCTAAGGGATAAGGGTCTTGTGGACTCTTGTTAATTAGAAGGGTTACTTGTACAGGGTTCCAGATATGCCAGACAGGAAGATTAATCCAGAAGGAAATTAAACAAAATGCTAAATAAATAGTGATGTCCAAACTTCATTATGAAAAAATAAATAAAATGAAACAAAGTAGAATGACTTGAAAAGATAAAAATTAGGAAACTAAATTTATTAGAAGCTACTTGGGTCTTAATCATTCAGTTGAGAAAAGTACAGTGGTACCTCGGGTTACGAACTTAATCCGTTCCGTGACTCTGATCACAACTCAAGTTGGTCGCAACGCGAGGTAAATTTTCCCATAAGGTTCAATGTAAATACGGTTAGTCCGTTCCACCCTCCGAATTTGGTCGCACCACGAGGCAAATTTCCCCCAAAACACACCACAAGCCTCACCGAACGTCTCCTTGCTACTGCGATCTCGCCCACAGGAAGCCGCGACCGCGTGGCAGCAGGGCAAATGGCCGCGGATCCGGTTCGTAGCTCAAGGCGGAGTTCGCATGTCGAGGTAAATTTTTGGGGCCGGAGCTGGTCGTATGTCGAAAAATTCATAAGAAGGGGCATTCGTAACCCGAGGTACCACTGTATATCTACCAAATGGAAACATTGTTCTGTAACTTCTCCCAGTTTAACTAGGTTTTCCACCCAACTCTACAAACACAATCCCTCAAAAATTATGTGCTTTTATCAGTCCAAGAGCGTCCTGCTAACTCACAGAACTCAAGTCATTTCCCATTCATTTGGTCATTGATCATTTGGAAGGCACCATCTAATCCAGTATTGATTAAATTCAGCATTGGGAACTGGATTCCTCCAAACACAAGTTGCAGTCACTACAGATTCTAATCCTTGCCATTATACCTTTGTAGCTCCTCCCATTTAAAGTCCCCATGCTGACGCAACTGTTCAGGACTCTTCCTAACTGAAAATTTCTGAAGCAATTTTTCATATATTGATAGAAAGCACCTCTATCAGATTGGAAGGGTCATCTGACTCTCTAGCAAACCATTTTTGATCTAGTCCATGTTAATTCAAGGAACAACAGCATTCTTTCCTCATGATCTGCAGCCATAAACCAGGTTGCTTCCTTAACAGTATCTCAGTGCATAATTTAAGGAAATACTTTGGCAAACCACATTAACTGTTCCAATCCAAACAATCCGCAGCATACAATTCCTTCTTACTCTAATTGTAGGAAAGAATATTATATTTTATATGGCTCTTCAACAAAATAGTGTAGCTGCTATTTCATTGCTAGAATAATAGCAGATATGAAGAAACTGCTAGTCCTGTGTTAACTTAATGTGTTCAATTGAACATGCAAGGAATGGTGACCAGTCCTTCTCCTCCCTCTCCTATTCTAGTGCTATAAATAAAGAAGTAGTCTCCATGATCACATCATGACTAACAATAACAGGGAACCTTCTCATATACATAAAGGCCTTCATGTGAGTTGGTACCTGCCACTATTGTGTACAGAGCTAGGCTCCCCATTGTAGACAACACACTGTACAGTCTCCTCACATACATAAACAGTATACAGGTAGTCCTCATTTAGCAACTGCCTTGTTTAGCAACTGTTCGGAGTTATGATGGCAATGAAAAAGTAGCTTTGCAACCAATCCTTGCATTTACGACCTTTGCAGGTGTCTATAAAGCAAAGGAAAGTTGAAGTAAAATCATAAGCACAGTCACGGTTTCACTTAGCAATCACTTCACTTAACGACCAAGTTGCCAGTTCCAACTGTGATTGCTAAATGAGGATTACCCATAACTAGGTACAGGGGAATATGGAGACAGCTTTGAAGAAGGAATGAAAGGACAGTTACTAAACACCAGCTTAGATCTGAAAGAGAGGAAGGAGTGAGAAAGAAGTTCAAGATTAGCCCACCTCTTGGGTATAAGATGGGGAGAGAAAAACTCCATGGGGCTTTTAGGATTCTCTTACTATACTCTGCATCAGCAGAATTCCAGCAGTCATTGTGGAGTCTATTTTCTCATCTAGCTTAACTCAAAGGACTGACACTTTGAAGGGAGGGGACGCTCAGTGTCCTCACAGGCTGGATTGAACACATAAAGCTAATGCTTGAACAGGGCTACTGATTCCTTTTTGCACAAGAGTTGCTGGGCAATCTGCCAACATTTGGTATGCTATAGTAACTGTACAGGCTGACTTACCACTGTGGTCAAAAACTCATCATCCTTTCCAGCCTTTGCACTGTGGATAACTGAAGGGAAAACACATCCACACCAATGTTAATTGTGCCACTGTAAACCTACAAAATAATTTTTTCAAAAAAGTAGCATATATTACATGCCACCACAATTTCTCTCAGCAATATAATGGCTCACGTCAATTCAGAGTACAATTCACTGCATTCTATGAATTCCTGTGTTCCATTATTCCATTCTTATTTTTATATATTAAAAATATCATTTAAAAATATATATAGAAATCTTCTACAACTGTAAACATAAAGGACTTTTCTTTCCATCTCTATTGCTTTTAAAACTATACAGTTACTATAGATGTACCCTGATCTTACCCAGGATTTTCAACATCCTTCAAGCAAGGAACTAATGGGATCCATGCTTACTGTAGTATCATGTACTGTTAA
Source organism: Liasis olivaceus (assembly GCA_030867105.1). Lineage (NCBI taxonomy): Eukaryota > Metazoa > Chordata > Lepidosauria > Squamata > Pythonidae > Liasis > Liasis olivaceus. The sequence goes on from CM061350.1 coordinate 85,516,759, forward strand.
ACCCTTCAGTCTCCAATGTCTAAATTACTGTTGTACTCTCAGTTCAAGAAAGATTAGGATAAGGATATCATATCTGGGTTTCAAAAATCAGGAGGATGACTAGATGGCAGCAAATAATTAGCGTTTTCTGTACCTCTTTGCTGCTACCTAATGTTTATCTAAATCTCTGCATCCCAAGAGGCTTGTTCTGAATGTCCACTGTTTCTCATAGCTGAAACATTGAAAACTTTCTTTATTTTGCTTTGATGAAATACAGAACATCCCAAAGTTCCATGTTTTGTTTCATCGAACAATTTGAACTGGTTCATCAGAACTTCCAGATTGCAATGTTTTGTTATGAATTTGAAATAAAGCACATTTTCTGTTTTGCGCATACCCTTTCAAAAGGCTGTAATTCTATCAGAGGCAACACGGAGAACCTAGTTTCTACTGTTTATGCTAGTTCATTGGTTTCTGTTAATGAAACCTTTTGAGGTAAGAAACAGGTTAGGTCTCCCTAGGCTGACAAACCTGTACCCAAGTTGCATTACTTGCATTGCAAGTAGGGAATTACATTACTGAATGCCTTTTATTTTATGTAGCCCCTTCTTCCTGACATTTCCTATCCATCAGAAATAGTATTGGAAGAACATTCAATTATGGGGGGCTATGCTTGCAGAAGAAAATGGATAGCAGCCCATGTGGAGGGTTACCCTTCCTCCCCCAGATGCCATCTCTTTTCAAAAACACAAACAATTCACAAGAATGAAAGCTAGTGTTAGCGAGACCAGTTACCTTAGAAGAGAGACCAAAGGCCCTGGGGCAAGGCTTCTTGGACTTTTATCTAGTCTATCAGCCTGATGCGGTGAAAACCTATGGCTTAACATTATATTGTTATGAAAATATTTATTATTCAATACTCTAATGAATCCCAACTTAAGACTACATAAAACATTTGAAAGGGGCACCTCAAAAGGCATGCTAGTACAAGTGAACCACCCATCCTATAAGCTTTAAAGCAGCATGTTCTCTGGAAGGTCTGCCCAACTGATCTGAAAATTGTTCCTAATTTTTTGTCTGTGCACCTGTGTGCTCAGAAAGCATTTCCATTACCAGTTAAATGGAGTGGCTGTCTGTGCATGTGTACACACATGGAGAAAGCTGGGGCAACCTTTGAAACAACTGTGCAAACTTTCCAGAGACTGCAGTTGCTGTAATGCTTTGAGGAGGGGTGATGTGCTTGTGCTAAAATGCTCTGTGGAATGACCCTTTCAATTGCTTTGCACAGCTTTAGCAAGTACATCAAAACCTGTTAAAAAGATTCCAAATCTCTCCATAAATCTAAACTTGAAATCTCTTTGATTATGCGTGTGGGTACATACACACGCACGTGAGCGCGCACACACACACACAGAGATGTAAATATTTAACATTTGTTACCATTAGACTTGTTTTTTGTTGCCCAAGCTGTAGTGGCATCATGATTTACAGCATTATCATTTTGTAATGCAGCCTTCATTGTACAATCAAATGGGGATTTTGATTCTTCTGGAAAAGGTATAGATTGATTCATGGAAAATCCATGATTTAAGGTTTGGGTCATCTTCAGTTTGCGAAATCTATTGGACATTCTGTTCCACCATGACTAGAAAAGAAAATATAATTACGTTTCTTCCTTAGACATACAATCATGGGTAAAAAATAATTATGGAAATGATTCGAAATGAATTAATATTAATTTTAAGAAATCTACAAAAACTTTGAACACGTTCCTCTTCTTTTGGCTAAAGCTCATGTGAATGAAAAGGCTGTATCTAGGAGCCAGAGGCAATGAAATAAACAACGATATGGAAAAAGAAGGAAATATTACTGGGAAAAAGTCCAAGACTGTCCCCAAAACTGACAAAATAGAAGGCAGCTGGAGCCTGCTGCTAGATTCCTATTCAAACCACAGTCACTGAGAAGGCGAGTATATTATTTGTATACCTTCAATCCTCCCTTGTCATCTGGCAACAATGGAATATCTATGGGCTGCTTATTTCTGGAAAACGGCACAGTTACTTTGCTGTTCTGCTTATTCTTTTCTTGCATGCAGGCTGAGGCCAACAACCGCACAAGTTCTGCATCTGTAAAATTCACACCCAATGATCTTGGTAAAGTGTTTCTACTCAAAATGTATTAGTAAAGACAAAATTCTTGTCTTATAATAAACATTACGATATACAAGATAAGCACACAGAAGTACCTGGGTCATTCAGCAGCATTATCAGGTCAAAGGCTGTATATCCGTTTTTAGCACGCAGGTTGACATCAGCTCCTTGATTTAATAAATACTTAACAACTTCTTTATTTCTTTAAATAAAACAGAATATAAGCTACATACATATATTAAAGACAGGTTATATTAGAAGAGGTTACTGGAAATAAATGAACTCTGCCTACTCGTGACCTCTAATCTCTCTTAAACTATTGTTTATTTCTGTTTTTATAGCTGGTTCTTGCACTAAAAATCTCTGTAGTAGCAAAGAGATCCAGCTACTTACTATCACATCTGTATTTCAACCAAGTTATCATCAATACTTCTAGGGCTTAACACGTTGCTTGTCCGAGCTGATAATTATATCTGCTTCTTACAATAACCCTCATCTATAGAAATACTCAGAATTTTCTGATTAAAAGTCTATTTATCTTGCAGTCACCCACTATCACAATCAATTCTAGTAATCAGAAATAACAGCGTAGATGCCACTTACAAGCTCACTTACAGCCCCAGTAACAAAGGGTCTATGCTGCCTTTTTGCAGTTTTATCAATACATCTCGACTTGGCCTAAACAGCTTGGTAGCTGATGCCTGTGTTCACTGACACACTTATCTTTGATTAACTGAATTATTGTTTTCTGATTTAACTCACTTTTCAAGCTTCACACAGCACAAAAACTAACCATACAGGCGGGATTCATACAGCACATTAGACTAAAAGTAGCTGGCTGATTTGTGGTTAAGCGTGTCACACAAATTCAGCTACTACAATTCTCAGCACTGACATTTAGTGTATTTGTATAAAGAAAGAAGTAAAATAAGAACCACTAGAACAGGAACAATTTCCTTGTATGTTATCTGGTTCTGCCTAATTGTAAAACTGATACGATTTTATCAGAAAATGGGCAGAAAAGCATTCCCTAGTAAAGGTGTCAGATAGACTTGCCTGAAGGCTGTAACATAAATAACAATGTTGTCTCAAATTCTTCCATGGAGAAAGGAAGAAAATGTAATACTGTATAGATATGGCTCTGCAGCTATTAGCTACAGAATAACTTAACTTACATCTCACTAAATCACGGTTTAATGATAGAATGATGAATAAGCCACCATCATGGCTTAGTACAATGTATTAACCAAACTAACCCTAAGTGTTTATGATATTGGGTGGTGGTGGTCATAAAGGGATTATAGTTTCATCCCAGGAGATCTGCAGGGAGGCAGTCAAAAAGACAACAGTAATTTTAAGGAAAAAAGAAAGCCTCTCTTAAATCACACTAGCAAAATAAATGTCTTTACCCATGATATGTGGCTTGCATTAATGCTGTCCAGCCATGGACATTATCTTGTTTGTCAATCTCTACATTTCTTGAAACAAGCAGTTGTATAAGGGGCAACTGTCCAGTTACAGCTGCAATCATCAGGGGAGAAGCACCATCATCATTAACAACATTGGATTGTGCTGGGTCTTCATCAATAATCTCTTTCACCAGCTGAAAATTTCCTATGGAGAAAATAACACTGACTTGAAGCATTCCAAAAGAGATATAATGTTAGTTCTAGTTCTATTATTTGCTATTAATTGATTTTCTATTGCTATTATTAATCTTTATATAGGTGGGTGCCACACAATTTGAGAACTTACTGTTTGAATAGAAGAGGGCTTGTGAAAGAATCAACCCTGAATTTTGATAAGGACTGTGAATGCTGGCAGTATGGACTACTCTGAGCCTAAGGTCCTCTTGCTGGCATTGATAGCCCTGTTCAGATCCTACAGGCAGTCAGAGCAGCCTAGGAAAGAGGGCAGAAGTTACAGGGGTCTAAAAAAGTCAGAGGTAAGAGCCAAAGAAAAAGAGAGATGGATTGCACAGAGAAATGGAATAGTCTATATGAATGAGGAAAAAGCAGAAGGCTACAAGAAGACAGAGAAAGAAAAGAAACTAATGGAACAGAAGGACAGAAGGAAGAATTATACATAACAAGGAGCTACCAAAACTCAGTATTCAAAGTTCATATATAAAGATTTGAAATCTTTGGTTGCAAATCACTAGTATACTTCTAAAACAACTGTAGAACCAGATCACAGATGTATTAAAAACCACATGTATTAAAACTGTAAAGCTCTTACCCATTTTTAAAGCATGGAAGATATCAGGTTGTCTCTTCTGCTTATCTGGTGTGAGAGAAAACATATATATATCACATAGCTATTAGTTGTAGTAACACTACAGAAAATACAGTAGTACCAGTATTTAAATAAACTGATTTACTTGAAAATTTGCATTTCAATTTCTCAACTGCAAAATACAGAAGCAGTGAAAACATCTGGATAGTATCATATAAGGATGCTTATTCCTGAGGACTGCTGAAGATACCAGAGTAATTTTCTTTCCCTCTTGGTCTCTTAGCACTGCGGTTGTTGGCAGTGTGAAAGGAAAGTAGTGTACTTCCTTTGAGCTGAAAGAACACTGAAATACTATCTCTTAGAATGCAACATTAAAAATATTCAGAAACCTAAAAAACAAAATCAGGAATACTTTCCCATTAATTTTTAAGACTTATCTCTACAGCTGTGTGAGATAATATTGTATTCATTTAGAAGTCACATTTATCAGGCCATCTGACTCCAAACAACTCTGGTAAGCAAGTGACAAAAATCAAGCATGAAAAGAATTAACCAAGAAAAGCAAAATGGTTCACGTGAAGGGAACAATACCCAACCAGCCTCAGACACACACCTTTCCAAATGAGCCCTCCATTCACCCTAGCCCATGGCCTGGGGGAAGAACCTAGTCTTCAAGACTCCCTTGAAGGAGAAGAGGGTAGGATGTGATTTAGCCTTTACATGTAGGAATCCACCCTACCCATTAGGTATTTAGAACACAGGAAGAAAAGGCAGATTATTGATTTATTATAACTGGCAGTCCAGAATTTCAATCTTCTCTAGCCTGACTGGAAATACAAAGGATTGAATCTGGAACTTTTGTGTATGTTCTATTATTGAACAACATCTCTCCTCTTTTCAATTTCCATTAAATTTCCACTTACTGTTGTCATGGAAGTCTTAGCACTTGACAGCTAAGTAATGTTAGGCCTGGCTAGTATTGGTAAGGGAAACCTCCAAAAAGATATCATGTTAGAAGGGTACTTTGGATATACAGATACCAAGGGCTAGATGAACCAGAGAGAATCCATGTTTGAACAGAGCAAACCTCTTTACAGGCTTGCCCAGGAATCTTTTCTAGTAATAATGATGTATATTAAACTTAATGAACTATATGATGAATATTCAGCTTTAATGAAACACATAGAATCCATCTGAATACACAGGTAGATCAGGCAGATCAACAGCATGCTAAGGTGGACACTCTCTCTCAGCCCTAGGAAGGAGGCAATGGCGAATCACTTCTGAAAAATCTTGCCAAGAAAACTGCAGCGGCTTGTCCAGGCAGTCTCCGAGAATTGCACATGACTGAATGGATTAAAAAAAAAAATTCAGAGATGGGCAAGCAAATTTTTTGTGACCAGTGGCCATGATTAACGTTTTTTAAGAGTAAGGCTTCTGTGGGCTGGGGAACAAAGTGAGTGTAGCCATGGGATACACAAGGGCTGGACAAGATTTTGTTTTTTCCTAGATTTGTGGGGGAGGAGGTAGTAAAGGTGCTTCTTCATTATTTTTTTAAAAACACATTAAGCTCCTTTTAAGGCTTACATTACAGTTTTCATTGTTTTTCCTGCCAAGGCAGAACATCTTACTGCTAACTTTCAGCAATTATGGTTGGAAGGGATATTGGAGATTGCAAAATCAGAATTTGTGAGCTGCATACAGTATATCCTAGTGTCAGGACTGTCTAACCTGTCCAGCTGATTGTACATTATGTAAAAATCTTGTCAGGTAAATAGGAATTAATACTAATGTCAGTTTAATTATTAACGAACATTATATATGATATATGCTTTTATTTTATTTGAAGACAGCATGGCCAGTGTGAGACATTGTGCTGCCTATATGTTGCCTAAAACGAAGGCATTTTTTTTTGCACATACAGAAGTCCAGGGGAATGACAAATGAATTTAATTTTAATATGTGCAATGAGACCGAGCCTTCTATTGCATCTGAGAGCAAGATACTGTAGGAAAGAAGGTACAAAGTTCTATTTTCCAATAGTGGGGAATAGCCAGGAAGCTCACAGGTCTAGTATATTATGTTTTTTTTCTGTGGGCTTAGGTCCTGTTTGATAACTTTGAATTGACTTGGAGAAAACAATTTTATTGGAAGTTGCAGAGTTATGGCTTTTCATGGGAAGTATTACTAACCATAGGCTACAAGCAGGCAGTGTCAAAGCTTAAAATGGATGTAGAAAACAATTAGATTTGTTGGCCCTCCCCAGGCTCCCTTCTTTAAATCAGCAAGCTATATAAAATAAATATCCATCCTTAAATTTACAAGATCACTTACCTAAGCAAATTTTAACATATTTCCAAAAGACATCCTTGAAAGGAAAGTTTAGGATAATCCCTTATTCATTAAGATTCTATCCTTGTGGCAAAGGGGCAGTTGAAAATATGATCCATGTATTGTTGTACCGCCCATTTTATAAAAACGCACAGCTATGTTTTATATCCCCCTACTAACTAAATGTCCAATTATTTGGATTTATTTTACATACCAGTTGCTGTTAGCTGACCAATATAATTTGGTTTTTTTTAATGCAGCCAAGTTTTATCTTCCTGTTTGTAAAATCCACACTTACTAATCATAGTTATTTATTTTTAAACTTCTTTTATTTTAAATATTTTAATTTCTTTCTTCTTTAAGTGGAACTCTGATCATTGACCATAATAAAGGACTGACTAACTAATTGACTAGGATATTATGCTTCTTCTCTTTTTCTGTCTTTTTCACTGACCTAATTATGTTTTGGTTGATCTCAAATATTTCTGCTGTTTGCAGCAGTACCTATAAATTAACAACATTAAAAATTACACAGAAAGGATACTATTTAAGAGGCTAAGTTGAAAAAAGACTTTGTTTCTCATCAATGAATTTTTTTTTAAGAATTATTTCTACATCTCCCATCAGGCTATTCTGTTGGAGGAAGCAACATGATTGGTGCAGGAAATTGACTATAAAATTTTGGACAATTCCCCTTAATGGACATTTTTCTCCTTGGGCTCCTCTAAAATATTCATAGATTACACTTTTAGTTCGTTAGAGATTAAAATACAATAGATTTCAAATGGTTCTTCTTACTCTTGCATAGACTCAAAGTTTGCAGTACATTATTTCTAAGGAACAGCATTATATGGAAAATTTGGATGGAAGCTGAGATTTATACTTTGGTTCTGTTAATAGATGAAACTGATGAATGGTTACCTTTTTCTGCTTTAAAGGACAAATAATATTTGCCTAGTATGACTCAAAGCCAGTATTTACAATTAAACCAACTGACATCCCAGTCTGCACCTGTGGCATTTTCAGCCTCAGAAACACATAATCCACAAGTGGTTATTAAATCCTATGATACAAAAAACTCTGTAATTAATCTTTATGATTTTCTATTGATACAATCTGCAAACTTCAATGTTTGAATGGAATAAAGAATTATAAATGCCTATTTTGCATAGGCAATGGGATATCAACAACTTCAACAGATCCTGGATTGTGTCTTACTGAACAAAAAATAATATTTTATTGAACTCCATTGCATTTATAGAGAAAAGGCTTGAGTAGATTGTGATGTTGTTGGAAATTCAATGAGATTGTTTCATTTAAACATATGTTTGTACAGTATCATTTAACTGTTATATTTTGGGAGGAAGTTATTACATATATTAATTCAATTTTGGGATAAGATTTAATATTTTCAGATGTTCATATTTTTTAACTATATTCATATTCATCTAAACCAAAAAAGTGGATTCTCTGTGCCCTACTTATAATGAAAAGACTTATTCTTCAGCATTGGAAAGATAAGCATATGGTCCTAAGTATTACATGGTCTGCAGAGTTGATGCTATTAACAACTTACAAACAGATCACTTACTGATATAGATTATCTATGGATGCTTATAATGAAATATGGCTACCATTAATGGAAATGCCTATGTAGTACTCTTTTATATATATGTATATATCCATGAATACATGCCTGAATGTTTTCATTATGTTTTAGTTTACTCTTTTCTTTATAATGTTGTCTATTGTTTATTTTTATTTCTCTTAGCTTTTGTATTCAATTAAAAGTATTTTTAAAGAAACTTCCTCAGGGACCAAGAAATTTTATGTATGTTGCTTCATTTCTGGGAAATTAGCAATGATTTTAAAGTGCAAAACATTGTATTAAGTTAATTAAGCCACTGCAAAACCTATTGTACAACTTTTTAGTGACAGAACAAAAGCAAATTGAACCACTGAACATACTGTAGGTAAATTTGTTGCCATAGTTCATGAAATATGCAGATCTTCTGGGGTGTACAAAATGGTGACTGAGGGTCATTCATGGTCTGTAGGCTGCCCGTCCCTGCACTAAACCATACTTTGTTTTACCCACTGCTTGCTGAATAAGCCACTATGGTTGGATTCAAAATAGCATTAACCCCATAAGCTATGAACTATGAATTAGTCAGTGTAGCATTTAGGGATACCTATGTTCCAATAGATATCTCCTCTGGTACCCAATGTGTTTTTATTTCACCTAATTTTATTATTATTTAGATTATTTAATTATTCAAAATAATAGTAAATATAAAACTCACATTGTGCAAAGCAAAGGGCATTATCTCTGGTCTTAGTAAGTATCTTAGAAAATGCAATGGATAGGAAAATACAAGCCAGTACTCTTTGAAAGTACAGTATGCTCATTTGCCCAGAAAAAAGACGAGGGTGAAAAGGGTAATAGTGAGTAAAATGAGAGGAAGTTATGAGAGTGGAAAAGGGCAACATCTCCAGTTTGCCTTTGTATAAACAACTGTAATGGCAGCCATTCTGTAAACAAGCAAACTATCCCATAGCGGCCATTTTGCTCTCAAAGTTCTAATGTGCTCAGTGCCAAATTGAACCACTGAACATACTGTAGGTAAATTTGTTGCCATAGTTCATGAAATATGTATGCCTATCCCTATGCTAAGGTCATCACCTCTCAGCATGGACTGATGTATTGTGCTAAGCCATAATGTAGTTTGTTTTGGAGAAAGGAGGCACAGTGCAAAGCACAACCCCTACTACAGGTAGTCCTCACTTACTGACTGCCTTGTGCAGCAACTGTTTGCAGTTACGATGCTGCTAAAAAAAACCTGTGCAACCAATCCTCACATTTATGACTGTTGTAGCGTCCCAGAGTCATGTGATCACCATTTGTGTGCTCCGCAACCAGCTTGCGACAAGCAGAATTAATACAGAAGGCAGAAGTAAAATAGTAAGTTGCATTCACATAACTTTTTGTTTAGTGACTGTGTCGCTTCACTTAATGACTGAAGGGGAAGTAAGGTAGTAAGCCCTTCACGGTCATGTGATTTTCCGCTTAGGCACTGCAGCACTTAAGTGACTGAGTTGCCAGTCCCAACTGTGGTCACTATGCGAGGACTACCTATATGCGATTTACTGAACAGCTCAGCAAACATATGAACTGAGTAGCTTTTCTGTTTAAGCCAGAAGGCCTTCTTATATCCAGACCAGTCACTTTAGAATTAAGCTGCACATGTCCTAGCCTCACATATGCTAAGCCATTATGTGTCTTTTTTTGTTTCTGGCTTACTGTACTGTGATACATGAATTCAATAATTAAAAGTTTTTAAAAAATCCTAACTTAGAAAACTAGGTTTTACAGTATGAAATTACAATACGGCTTGACTGTTTTTGGCATCACCCAGTCACTTTGGATTTTAAATCATAATTTACAATTTAGTGCAAGGTATAAAATCAGACAATACATAAAATATGTATCATGCACCCACACTACAGGTTTGATGTTATTCTGGGTATAAGCACACTATGACATCATTGATGTTTTTTATCTGACATGATAAAGGGGAATTTTTCTAAACAGAAAAATCTGGATTGTGTACTTACACTGAAGTAAAAAAAAAAAAAGAACAGCGACATAGTAAGTATTTTATGTATTATGTAGCTTAGGGCTCAGTGGACTTGGCTCAGCTCACTATCCATCAGTTTGCTAAGAAAATTTGATACCCAATCCCAAGATAAAGTGAAAACAGCTCATACCTGTCTGAGGCCTAACTGTTGTCAAAGGTGCCAGATAATCCATCATATCTTCATGTTTGAAATCAACAGACACTTCATATGGTGTTTTATGCAGAATATTCAAATGATCAGGATTGGCTCCTTTGTTCATAAGCTGTTGGGCTAAACTAACTCTTCCGCTAACAGCCGCCAACATCAGGGGAGTCCAGCCCATGGTCTTCACTGAGTAATTACAATCAGCTCCCCAGTCCAGTAGAAGATGGATGACTGCCTCATGTCCATGTTGGACAGCAGTCATGAGGGGAGTGACAGCTGGCATTTCTTCTTTACTGCTGTCCAAACTAACATTCAAGTGGTCATAACTGTCAATATAAGCACCAGATTCCAGCAACAGCTTAACCACACTGATATGGCCACCCCGTGATGCTATGGTGAGTACACTGGCTCCCAATTTATTCTGTGCATTAAGGTCAGCTCCATTTTCCAGCAAGATGCGAGCCACATTTAGATGTCCAAACCTTTGGTTGGGGAAAAAGAAAAAAAAAAGTACAATATCCAAGAAAATAAATATCCATTATTTAGATTTAAAAGGATTCTGTCTTAACGATGTAGAAGACTATAATAGTTCAATGACTGAATATTTGTGTGCAGGGACCCCCCTAGTTTGGTTCTCAATCTAACTAGAAATACTGAGGCCAGGTTCAACATCATGTTTGTCTCAGCTTCAGCATACCTTGTGTGGTATTCCATTTGAATATCTTAGAGAAAGTTTTCTGTGTTACTTAAAACTCATACAGTGTATTGCAAAAATATGGGAACAATAGCCTTGTATAACTGCGGTGGCGCAGCGGCTTAATGACGCTGAAAGTGCCGGCCAGAAATGGCTGAAAGCTTCAGCGGTTCGAGTGCAGCCTCGCGTTAACAAGGTGAGCTCTTGTTTCTATACCCGCAGCTTCTGCCCACTCAGCAGATCAAAAACGTACGTGAGTAGATAAATGAGCACTCTCACTCCGGTGGGAGGAAAATGCCGGCAGCGACTCCACAGAGAGACGGGACAGTTGCCGGCATCCGAAAAAGGGGCGCGAAGCAACGGAAATCCCGCCTCCTGTGCTGCCAGCTGGGCTGACGCTCTAGGAATTAGGCTCTGGCAAAGTCGAATTCCGAAACTAGAAAGATGCAATTGCCTTGAAAACCGCTAGGGGGCGGTCACTGCAGGGTCAGTAATGACTGTTAAGCAGATTAAAAAAAAAAATAACTGCATACATAATAACAGCAACATTTGTGATGACAGCAGACACAGCTCTTTAAGCAAAGGTCAACTTCAATTCCAAATAAAATAAGCTTTGGAAGTGTTCCAATGTTTGAAAAGCAGAGGAATCATCAAACCTTTCTGACAGAAGGATGTCTTTGGGCATTTATTCTGATAAGTGGTAAGGATGAAGAAACTGGACAAACTCAAGGCCGGTATCGTAAAAGCAGTCTGCTCTTTCTCATGTTACCACAAATGATCCTAAACCCTGCCCAAAGGGCTAAAGCCTGTGGTAAAAAAGCAACTCGGCTTGTGAATATTTTACTTCTGCTGTGTGAAACTATCACTGTATATGGAATGAAAAAATGATAATTAAGTACTGTTTTTCTTTTAACGGTGAGCAATAATTCTAGCTTGTTACATTTCATATTTTATTATATTTTCAAAATTTTATTACGCTTTCTTCACTATCTCAGGATCATTCCACATATAATGTGCCTGCATGATCAGATCTGAAACTGAAACCATACCCAACAAAGCTGCAGTTGTTTTGGCTTTCAGTGTCAAACCAGATGATTTAGCAGCATAGTTTCTATGTTTTTATTCAAAACACTTAGTACCCAGGGAGTTTCATTAAGGCACAGCATGCAAAGGTTGGGAAGTGTCTTGAATCCTTCTTCAGTCTCCAATTCCTCTCCACAATTGCTTCTCATTTGCTGTTTTTGTCTACTCTCAGACTAGTGGGAGAGAAAATGGTTGGAAAGAAATGATCTCAGGGCAAAGTGCAAACTATATAAGGATCCAGAATCCTCTCCATGCCACTGAACCTGAGATTTAAATGCCTCTCTCGAATGCTTTATAAGAAACTAATATAATACACAAATATACTGCATGCTGCAATAGATCTTCAGTAGTGTTTCAATTCAGACATGGATTTACGTCGCTCAGACATTATTTTTAGGCAATACACTTCAAATTTAAAATCTTGCATCTGCTCAACAAAGCAACATTAAATTGACTTCTAGCAGTCACTTTAGATACTGATGATATTTAGATATACAAGTTTGTTTACAATGTCGTTGCATCATTGCGTTGTTGCATTTGTATGCTACGTTTCATCTCAGTTTTTTACCATACAAAGAAAACACCAGCAATTAAAAAAAAACAACATGTAACAGTAGAATAAAAACTGTACAAAAGGCGCAAACAAGTCAGGGGAAACCAAAGACTAGGAAAACCCAGCTGAAAAGGCAAAGGAGAGTGGTCTAAGCCAAGATTCCCGCTCGGCAGGGGAAAGAGCGGCTTGTGGGGCGTCCCCATCAGCTGTTCCACCCGCTCTTTTATCCCCAGCTTGAGCTGTAGGCAGCGCGCTCGAGCCCCACAGCCAGCCCAGCGCAGCCCAGCCCAGCCCGAACCGCTGAGCTGAGCTGAGCTGCGGCCACCCCCCTTCCTTCCTCCCGCCGCGCTAACCTGGCTGCTTGCATGAGCGGGCTCCAGCCGCAGTGGTTCCGGCTCTGCACCGAGGCCCCCCGCCGCAGCAGGAAGCCCACCAGCTCTTCGTGTCCCCCGGCCGCTGCGAACTGCAGGCCGGTGTTGCCCGCCTCGTCTGTGCAGTCCACTGGCACCGAGCCGGGAGGAATGTCCGCCGCAGCCCCAACCCCACCTCCGCTAGACGAGCCGCTGCCAGCCTCCGCGGCTGCTTCTTCACCGGCCCCGGCGGCTGGCGAAGGTCCTACTAGTAATCGTCGGGCGCACTCGCAGTCTCCCTGATCGCAAGCGCGAAGCAGCAACTGGACACCAGCGGGCACCCCGCACTCCCCCATCGGCGGACTTGGCCCCCTCCCGAACCCGTCTGTCGTCTTCCTCCGCTCCGCCCGCGAGAAGGAGGGAGAAATCCGGCCGAAGCGCCAAGTTCCCCACAATTGGGGAAGGGAGGGCTGCACTGCAGAGGCCTCCGGCAGGGGGAGGGAAGGAAGGATGGTTTCAATTAATACGGGAAAGGGGATCAGCCCGGGAAGCTTTCTGCTTGCGACACAGCTCTCCTCTCTAATTCAGGCACGTAGCGCCAACACTTATAACAATTTTCCTTCTTCGTTCCTGCCACTGAGACCTCCTACAAAACAGGGTGGAAAATTCTACACATCTCAGATTGTTACGTGGTGGATTTTACATGTTTGGGGTTTTTAAAGGAGCCCTTGTAAAACATTTGAAATACGAGTTCCAAACAGATTGCTCTCCAAGGATAACGGGACTCTCCCACATCTATGACATCATTGTTTTTAAGCACAGCACACAGAGTGTTCAGATATAAAGGTAAAAAAATCTTCCAGTCTAACTTTGATTTTAGCAAAGTTTTTGATAAAGTTCCCACATGACATGTTCACTGACAAGCTGTTAAAATTTGATTTTGACGGCACAATAGTAAGGAAGGTCCACAACTGGCTGGCCCTTAGCATTCAGACATTCAGCACTAGTAGCTCTATCTTGAATTGGAGAGCAGTAAGCAGATAGAGTCCCACAGGGCCAGTATTCAACTTTTTTTAATGAGTTGGATAACAGGATGGGTTGCTTCTCACATTTGTGGATGACACAAAATTGGGAGATCTGGCCAACACCCAGGAAGACAGAATAGGATTGCAGTCCAAGCTGGACAGGTTGGAAGACTGGCTGAAAAGGCTGAAAAAAAAAGATATCATTCAACAGGGAAAATGTAAGATATTAGAGAGGAAAAATATAGGGCACACATACAAGATGGGGAATTTATGGCTTGGAAGAACTATATTGGAGGAGGCCTTGGCCATTGAGAATAAGCTGAACATGAGCCAGCAGCGTGAGATACCTGCTAGAAGGGCTAATACCATTTAGAAACAGCACTGAATGAAAAATGTGTGAATAGGTTCAGAAAAAGGCAACAAAAATGACAGTGCTTTGAGGTCATGCCCTATGAGGCCAAGCTGAAAGAACTTAAAATATTCAGTCTGGAGGAAAGACGACTGAAAGGAACCATGATATCTATTCAGGTACAGAAAAGGAAAACACATAAAATATGCTCAGTAACTATTTCCTATGTCCACATATGCTAGGACCAAAAATAATGAGTATAAGCTGCAGATACCAAGATGAGATTTCATTTAGATATAAGGAAAAACTAATTGACAGTAAAATCTGTACAACAGTGGAACAATCTGCCTACTGAGTTTATGGGTCCTCCATCTTTGGAGGCTTTTAAGAAGAGGGTGGATAGTCACCTCTCAAAGATGATTTAAATGGTTTTCTTGCATGCTGTACAAAGTTAGACTAGATAATCCTTGTGGAACCTTCCAGCTCCACATTTCTATGATTCGTATATAAGGGAGATTCAACTGAGGGGGGCTTATATTAAAGATCTATCAATGGAAACCACGTATCTTCAAGGACCCACTAATTGAAAGGGAAGCAATTGGTACTTGATTTCTTGGCAGGGGTGCGCAGAATAAAGAAGATGGGGAATCCACCAGTCAGAAGCTGTGGTAACCATCCTCTGGAAAGAATATTTGGCCAGGATAATTGCCAAATGTGAGGAAAGAATGGGTTGAAATCTTGACAGCAATTTCTTTAGTTAGTTTCCAGTCAGATTCAGCACAGGAGACAAGCAGCTTAAGGCAGCTGTGCAGAAGAGACCTCAGGATAAATGGATCACTGATCTTATTAATTCTAGGCTATTGAATAGATGGTAAATGAAGGTAATCACAATCTCTTTGTTCTAACTGGCTTAATAATAAAGGAGAAATTTCATAATTAAAGTAGTTGTCTATTGGATTAAGGGGGTGAGCTAACACTATCTCTAAAGAGCTGTTTTACAAGAATTTATCTGCTGTCAATATTTGTTTCATGAAAACCTATTTTGCTTTTTTACAGCTTTATTATTGTTTAGTATCGCTGCTTGATTTTTTGCAAGATCTGGCCTGAGGGACTATCAGTCTTTTGAGTCACTGCATTTCCATTTCAGTAACTCCATAGTGCTTTTTCGATTTCCTTTTGCAATTGATTATCTCTATGTGTATATTTTAGATTTTAAAAACTCATTCTTTTTCAGTGGTATGCTCCAAATAAGCCTGATTAATATTTTCCTTTAAAAAAACAAACCCTAATTCAGCCAACTTGCAGTATTTGCAATGCAATAAAATTTATTTTTTGTAGCCATATCAAATGTTGATGCAGTTGCTACTAAAGCAACTGTTTTTGCAGGATTAGGCTAATGTGTTTATGCAATTCATTCTGCAAAAAACAGAATAAATTTAGGTCTGTACACTGCAGGCCCTGCTCAATTTCTACCAAACTGGATATATTTGCTCCTGCAGATTGCAAAGTTATCTCAGGCTCTGCAGGGGTTGGGCCTACATTTGTAAGTAGGGGTTCAAGCTTTTTGTTTGTCTCAATTTGAAAAATGAACATTCATCAAAGATTTGGGGTTCCTTTAAATGTTTCTGCATCTCTCTCCTCTCATTCCCTCTTCTCCTTTTAATTTCAAGGATTCCTGTCAATTTTTGTCTTCAATGCACAAACTTTGGTTGTCTTTACATGCAGGGCTCCACTTTTTATGAAGATTATGTTGTATGTAGTCCAAGTTTCTCAAAAAGTACAACAGTTTTTGTGCTTTTTTCTTCCCCCTCAGCCTGGGATACTGACAGTTGGGGGAGGTATAAGAGCAATTTTTATGCAGCAAATTCGGAAATTTTAGAAGCATGTCCTAGATAGAACTCAAAATTGTAACTATAATTGTAACATAACAAAAAAACATAGGGAATGTGCACAGGAATTTTGAACAGCTAGTTTCACAAAACATGTGAAATTAGTTTGACTAAAATGTGAATATTAATACGTTAATAAGTTCAGTACATTGTGTGAATCCAGGAAACTGGATTACTGCATAACTAATTCTGTTGGGCAAATGTAGTACATCTCAGCTACAGCAGTTTAAAAAAGTAGGGTGGGGCAGAAAAGGGAGCCATATATAGTATAGATTCCCCCCCCCCCCCACACACACACCTCTCCTCCTTTAGAGGAAAAGGTGATATTAGAAAAGACCAAGCTTTTTTCACTGTCTTTGGTGGCTCCAACCCCAATCAGACTTCAGATTTCTTTTTCTAATCAAATAGAGCAACCAGGATAGCTTGTCTACTGTTAACCCTCCATTTCACCAAGGTTTCATCTGTCATTTACCACCAAATCATCAGATATGTTTACTGGGAGTAGCAGGAGACTCATTCATTTGGTGTGAATCAGGGCCACTGGGTTTTGTAAACCATGGGTTACAGCTTAGCATGTTGCATGAACGGAGTCAAGCGCTGTTTGGTGTCAATACACTGTTATGCAAAGCACAACTTAGAATGATTCACATGACATGTTCTGTTACATTTTTTAGGTACTTGTTGAAAACCTAATTCTTCACTGTAGTCTTTTCTGGGTTTTGTTGTTGCTTCTACTTTTCTTTCCTCTTCCCCTTCCATAGACACATGTGCACATACAGAACTTTATTGCTATTTGTACCTGCATTTTGTATACCATTTTGAGATAATGATATAGGAAGCAATATTTAAGATTAATACTTTTTTTTTGTGCCTTTGAATCATTGTTGACTCCTGGCAACTGCCTGGACTAGTCTCTGAAGTTTTCTTGGCAAAATTTCAGAAGTGGTTTGCCCTTGATTTCTTCCTGGGGCTGAGAGAGAATAACTGGTCTGAGGTCATCCAGCTGGCTTTGTGCCTACCTTGGGACTAGAACTCACAATCTTCCAGTTTCTAGCCTGGTGCCTTAACCACTACACCAAACTGGCTTCTCACTAAGATTAATACTAACGACAAAAATAGCAATGATGTGGGAATCCAGCCATGGAATGTGCAGACAGGTGCCACTGGAAGGCTGCATTAGGATAGAGGAACGGAGGCAGATCATGGGAAGGGATTAAACTCTTCCCATTCTTTCTCACAAATCACCCATAAAACACCCCCATTCCTTAACATATTTGGGAAGGCCCTCCGTCCCAATCTGACTGCATGGAGAGGAGGCCGCTACCTTCCTTCCCGGGCTGACCCCTCTCCTGAAAATGGTCTTCCTCCTCCAAGTGGCAATTCGACCTGGACCACCTTCCATTCTATCAACGGAGGCGAGGTTCGCTAGAGGGTAAGTTTGAGGCTCCATGGAAAAGGCAGGCGCCCTTTCCCCCTCGCCTTCCCCTTTGGCGACTCTACTCCGTGGCGGGAGAAGGGAGCGGGGCCCCGGGCAGGCCGCGCTGCTTCTCTGCCCCGCCACGTTCTTCTCCGCATGCTTCTCTGCCTTCCCTGCCCCGCCACGTTGTAAGCCAAGGATTCGGAGGCGAGCAGGCCAGCAGCCGCTTCCGCGATTAGTCCGGGTAAAGCAACCGCGGCGGGGCGGTCCTTCTCCGCCTGGCTTTTATTGCTGCTTCGGTCCGCCCCCGCCTGCCCGGACGGTCTTGTCTTGCGGGCAGCACCGAAAGGGCCTGGGCGAGGAAGTTTCTGCCCAAGTTGGGATGCGGCGGGGCCGGCGAGTCCGGGCAGGCCGAGGAGGATGGCCGCTCGTCGTGGCGCTGTTCTCGGGGCTCGGCGTCGTGGGCGTGCTGCTGCTGTGGCACTGGGGCCCGCCGGGCGCGGAGGAGAGCCCAGGAGGAGCTGCGCCCCTGTCCTTGCCGCCCGAAGTAGCCCAGCGACGGCTGCGCAGACCCGTCTACGACAAGCCGCCGTTAGGCAGGGAGACCGAGGTGGGCGAGCTGGGCCGGCCGGCGCGCCTGGAGTTAAGCAAGGCCGAGCAGCGCCTGCAGGAGGAGAGCATCCAGCTGCACCAGATCAACATCTACCTGAGCGACCGCATTTCCCTTCACCGCCGCCTGCCCGAGCGCCGCAACCCGCTGTGAGTGCAGAGGGCGTCAGGAGGAGGCGCCGCCGCCGCCGCCGGGATTCCTGGGAGAGCGGAGGAAAGGACCCTTTCAGGCGCAGTTAGCAAGAGGGGAAGGGAAGGGAAGGGGAGGGAAGGGAGACCCGAGGAGAGGGGTTGCGTCACTTCAGTCGTGCTGTACTTAATGCCAAGAAGTAGACCTCTTGGACTTCCTTTAGCAGACCTAGTCCCCGCGAAGCGTCTCCTGGCTCTCTTTAAGATGCGTTTTCGTAGGTCGTGATTGCATTTGCAAACGCGCTGAACTAGGGGGAGAGGCGCGCGCTCAAAAGGACCCCGGTGAGGTTAAGCCAAGGATTGCAAAGTAGAGCTCACCCTCTCGGGGGCATTTGGCTGGGTTCACGCAGCAAGCTAACCCAACATTAAAGATGCATTCATATAACATGCTAATCCATGTTTAACTGAAGGTGGCTTTCTTAATGAGCCTAATAGTCTGGCTATGCACAACATACTGGTAACGAGCCTCACCTTGGCTAGACTATTGTGTGAACTCAGAACTGGGAATGAAATCCAGACAGGATTGTGAAAGTCACTTTCTGTAATCCGGTTACCATCTCAGTCCTGCCTGTTCCTTTCCAGAGCATTTTATCATACTGTTTTCCACGATTCTTCCTCTTCCTTCCCACAATTGTTTTGACATCTACTTTGACTGGATATTGTTTAGGTCAGATTTCATTTATTCATGTATAAAACGTTCATTTTTAAAAAATGCTGCTTTTTTTGCCAAAAAGTCTTCCAAAGCAGTTGACACAGTAGTATGACAGTTCCTATAATCAGACTTGTAACATAAAAACAAGAGATGAAAAACCTTATATCATACATTCCCTGGGCCATAAACTAAGTTGGTATAGCGCACTAAATCAAAATGTAGGTACAGTTTCAGCCAATTTTAATTGCATAGTTTTGCATGGCACAATGATTACATTCACTCAAAAGGTTAGGCCAAACAAGATGAATGGGGATAAGACTTGGGATAATGCCTGAATTTAGGCAAGAGGTATGCTTTCCAATTTTCCGGCATTGTTCATCCTTTTTTAGGAATTTTGAGAACCCTCATTTCAAAGAAGTCCTGTCTTCGATCATTCGTCAGGAAAGGATATTTTCCTCACATTTTAGTTTTTTTAAGTATTTTTATTAAAGTTTACAGATACAAAGATAAAAGACTAATATAAACTAAAAAATTATACAAAGTTAAAAAAGTAATAAAAACAAAGTGCAGAGAAAAAGAAAAAAGAATAAAGAAAGCAAAAAGTTACATAAAGAAATGACTTCTCTCTTCATTAAAACAAGTACAAACAATTTCAGTAACTTTCAGCCTTCTCTAATACTTCGGCAAATGATCTCTTCTTCCCATATCTCATCTCTTTTCTATAAACAAATTTTAAAGCCTCGTCATTCATTTCTAATCAAAAGTTCATTAAGAGTTACCAGAAATAACAATGTATATATTTTAACCTTAATCAAATAAACCAGTTTTATATTCCTTTCCCTTTACTTTTAACACAGTAACTTATCAGTTTCTCTAAAAATACAGCAAGGGATCTCTTCTTCCCATAACTTATCTCTTATTATAAACAAATATTTAAAACCTCGTCATTTAAACCTAGTCAGGTCCATTAAAAAACTACCAGAAAGTGGTATTTGTGTGTGTGTATAATTTATATTTTAACCTTGGTCAAATAAACAAAGTTTGTATCCTTTCCGTTTACTTTAGTATCTTAATCTTTAATCCCTTTAAATAGTGTCCCAAAAGAATTCATTTTCACTTTACCTCTTCTCAGAAATTCCTTCCTAAGTTTAACACATCTCTTTTTGTAAATCCAATATTAGAAAGTTATCCAAGCCACTCTTCTGATTTATTATTTGTATGTCCCTTTTAGTTATTAAGACCGCAGCTGGTTTCATTTTTAATTCCAGTGTAATATCTTTTTCCATATTGTTCTCGTAGCTTTACATTTTTAAATCCACTTTCAGATCCACATTGGAATCAGCCTTCAATCTCTGTTTTGCCCAGTGAAATCTGTTCCTCTTCTATAACCTCTTTTAAATTCATTTTTATAATAACAGACAATCTTAATTTCTGAGTGCATTGTTCCCAAATATCCTTGACTTCTTCCAAAGTCAGATTAATTTGCTCCATTCTGTATTAATGGGTCTCTTCTCCGTTAATATAATTTTTAGTTCTTTCTGGTTCCCTCTAGAGTCCAGCCTTCAAAGTTCTCTCTTATCATGTTTTTTCCTAATCAACAACATTTTCCCATGGGACAATTTCTTACATTTAGTTTCAAAATCCTCATATTATTTTTATAAAATTTTAGACAGCCCATAGGAAGGATTCTTATGTAATTAAATATATATCCACCCAGAGTTGCTTTTTGTGAGATAAGCAGCTATATAAATATGACAAATAAATAAATAATTTCTAACTCTTATTCCAAGTCTCTGTGGTCCCTTAGTCCATTTATAACTTTCCAAAATCAATGCTCTAATCACCCTTTTGCTATTTATTCCAAAATAAGCATTTTTTTAAAGTCCTCAAACTTAGGTAGAACTTCTTTCATCAAGGATAGAAGGAACCGCACCTGGTGTAATGAAATTTGCCTTTCTGTAAGTTCTTAATATCCAAAAAGCTGTTAACAAGCAATTTCCAAAAGTGCTTAAGGAAGGAAATATGTGAACCCAGTGTCCTTTTGAAGGCTCCAAACCACGGCTTAGGCAAAGCTGGCTTTCCCTCAGAGTTTCCCAGAGTTCTAAAACCCGCCAGAGACCACTGTTTTGTGGTCTCCTCACGAAGAGCATTTGTGGGCAATCTCGGTCCTCTCCTTGCTCCAGATAGGGATTCTGAGGAGCCGATCCATTTGCTGGCTTCTTGTTCTGCTGCAGTCATAGGCTCTGCAAGTCCGCCATTGCTTTCCCGGAAGTCTGGGAAAGGATATTTTCTTCACATTTTAGAGTCTAAGGATTTGAGAAGTAGGAAATTTTTAAATGTTCATAAACCTATGCAAACTCCATAGCTCAATTCCATTGAAATTGTTCTCAAGACTTGTGGTTCTGGTTGTAGTCTTAAGTTTAAATAAAACAGTAAAACATAAATGAACTTGTGGGACTGACATTTGGATAAATGTGCTTAGAATCATGTTTGTAAATGTTTCTTATTTTTGACTGATTTCATCCAATCTTAGTAGTGGTTTTTGACAGTGTTTTCTAGTTGGACATTTAAAGTGTGTCAGGCTTAACAGATGAAGCCTGAAAGTTGTTTCTGCACCCAGTGCTACTGTTAATTGCTTTTCCAGTTTTACATTTTCAGTGTTTCAGAGAAAGTACCCTACATCGTACATAGGAACACTGGCAATAATTTGTCATATTTGGCTCTTTCTTGTTTACAAAACTTTCTAATAGCAGGATCTAAGATTGCATGTAGAAAATGAATTAGCCACATCAGCTTTCTTCTTGGGAGGATAAATTGCTAACATTAGAGTGCAACATGTTCACCACAGATAAATCATGTACTGTTCTGTGGTAGAACTAGAGTGCAGCTTTTTATTGTCTATTTGGCTATAAATAGGTGTAATTTTTTTTTCTGTAATTAAAGGCAGTCCAGTGTAATTTTATAATAGCAGGAGCATGGCGGAGGGGGGGATAGGGCTTGTTTCTAACATGGTGGGATCAAGTTTTTTTGATGAGGTGGTTATTGGAATATAAGGTACAGAATGAACATTTATGCCTGGTTTTACATTATTGTAATACTTTGTGCTTTTCTTGTAGATGTAAAGAGAAAAAATATGATTATTATAACTTGCCAAAGACTTCTGTTATAATAGCTTTTTATAATGAAGCTTGGTCAACGCTGCTGAGGACAGTTCATAGCGTTCTTGAGACATCTCCTGATATTCTTCTAGAAGAAATTATTCTTGTAGATGATTACAGTGATAAAGGTAAGCTGAGGAGATATGTCTACAAACACTTTGCTGGCATAGGATTTCCAGTGAAAGGAAAAAGTCCAACAGCAGCTAGCATTAATAGGAAAGACAGACCCATTTAAAAATTAATAATAATCATAAACATTGTTTTATTGTACAATATATTATTACAAATAAGACTATATAAATAAGCAAACCGAACAGACAGCCAAAATAGTTTTGTCT
This sequence comes from Liasis olivaceus, assembly GCA_030867105.1. Taxonomy (NCBI): domain Eukaryota; kingdom Metazoa; phylum Chordata; class Lepidosauria; order Squamata; family Pythonidae; genus Liasis; species Liasis olivaceus. Next base: position 85,539,543 of record CM061350.1, read on the forward strand.
GCTGTTTCAACAGCATAAACAAATTTGGCTACCTCATTAATTTAAGAAAAAAACTGTCTCACAAAAGAAACAACAGTTTTATCATCATAAACAGTGTAAGTCTGAAGAAGCAAGATACAATTCCCAATGCTAATTATTATATATTGGTATCAAGATCCAGAGTATACTGTGAAGATTAAATATTTATATATAAAATGGGCTTGTATTGAGATACCTTGAAAATGACTTACCTTCATTTAGTAGCTTTGCTTAATATTATTGCAAATTACAGTGGTACCTCGCGTTACGAACTTAATCCGTTCCGTGACTCTGATCGCAACTTGATTTGGTCGCACCGCGAGGCAAATTTTCCCATAAGGTTCAATGTAAATACGGTTAATCCGTTCCACCCTCCGAATTTGGTCGCGCCGCGAGGCAAATTTCCTCATAAGGTTCAATGTAAATACGGCTAATCCGCCCTCCGAATTTGGTCACGCCACGAGGCAAATTTCCCCATAAGGTTCAATGTAAATACATACGGCTCTGCATTTTCTTTGGAGCCATGCTGACAAGCACACCAAAACCCTTCCAAACGCCACAAAACACACCACAAGCCTCACCGAACGTCTCCTTGCTACCGCGATCTCGCCCACAGGAAGCCGCGACCACGTGGCAGCAGGGCAAATGGCCGCAGATCCAATTTGTAGTGCGGGGCGGAGGTCGCACGGCAAGGTAAATTTTTGGGGCCGGAGCTGATCGTATCGCGAAAAATTCGTAAGGAGGGGCGTTCGTAACCTGAGGTACCACTGTATTTTCAAGTTCCATGATGTACTATCTCATTTTTAATGCGGATGGTATTAATCTTCCATCCGTTTTAAATAATATCTTGTTAAATATGTGCTCAGCGCAGGAATTAAGCTAGTTTACCAATAAGTCTTGTGAACAGTTCTCTGAATACCAGATTGAAATAATGTTGCAGGACTGGGAGTTCACAAGAAGCAATTACACTCAAAAATTGCTAAATCACACATCTCTGAAATCCAGTTGTATATTTTGTTAATCAGAAAATGTCACATTATCTCTCCCTTTGGAAAAATATCATGGACAGGCCCAGTCAACACTGAAAGCTTAGTTTCCCCTTTTAAAGACTTACAAAATCAGGTGAATTTGGGATGTAGTTGTAATTACAGTTCTTTTTTGTATTTATGTGTGTGGGTGGTGATGGGGGTTGGTGCCTTTGAGTCAGTTTTTGACTCCTGGTGACTGCTTGGACAAGTCCCTGCAGATTTTCAGAAGTGGGTTGTCATTGCTTGCTTCCTAAGGCTGAGAGAGAGTGACTGTCCCAAGGTCACCCAGCTGGCTTTGTGTTTAAGGTGGAACTAAACTCACAGTCTCTTAGTTTCCAGTCCAGTGCCTTAACTATTACACCAAACTGGTTCCTGTTGTGTGTTTACTTGTGCATTTTTTTCCTTTTGTTATTGCACGTGGTGAATTGTTCATTTTTATTTTATGTGTGTCTGTCTGAAAATGGATTAATAAAAACTATTATTAAAAAAATAAGTAAGTAGTATACTGATGGATATCTGAAAGTAGTTTGCTTGAGCTCAGAATAGTACCACTCAGAGATCTGATACTGCGAGATGGCAAGTGAAAGTTAGTACAAGTTGGTTGAGAGAGAGCTGAACATTTTAAACAAAAGTTTGTGTGACACTCAGCATCATATATTACTTGCCTCTCATCACAACTTACAGTGGTGGTTGATAATGATTGAAATGGATGTCCCAAAAAGAGCCCTATCACAGCAGGAAGACTCTGAATGGCCAGGTTATTTTGGCCATTATAAATAAAACAAGTTATCTTGCTCCAACATCAAAATAATGTTTTTGGAACACAAAAACTTTGTTTTAGGCTCAGAACACTTGAATCAACCATTTTGAGAGGTAATTCCAGGACATTGTGTTCTGAATGTACCAGTGCAAGTAAACATGCATGGCAAGCTTTTTCAGTTGAGTTCCTGTCAGAAGCTATTTCCCAGGATCTATCTCTGCTCAGATGCAACACAGTATATGCGAAAGTATGTTGATGTCCTGTTTACCATGAGTTCTTTAGATAACAGATTGTTATTTCTCTGCAACAGAACATTTAAAGGAATCTTTGGAAAACTATCTGGCAAATTTGCGCAAGGTACGGCTTATCAGAGCAAATAAAAGAGAAGGCCTTGTTCGAGCAAGGCTTCTGGGAGCTTCAATAGCAAGAGGGGATGTTCTTACATTTCTCGACTGCCATTGTGAATGCCATGAAGAGTGGCTTGAACCATTATTAGAAAGGTAAATAAATAAATGTTTGTCATATTAATTCCAAAATTAGAACCATTTGATAATTGGTGTTGGTTTCTTAGACTGTGACAGCCAAAGTGAATGCTGTTCTTCCTTATCTTTTTACTTTTAATGAATATAGAATATATTAGAGTGCAAGGATCTTGATGTTTGTTTCCATTAGACTTTCTTACAATACTTGATACTAGTTTTTAAATTATTTACATTATATGAGAACAACAGATTTATGGTGAACAAAAATATGGGCAGCACAAATAAGATTTAAAAGATTAAATAAATAACTTTCTCAACATGTTATATAAATAAATGACATTGGAATATTATATTTCAGGTGTAATCAATCTACTGAAATCATTATGACAGTGTAAAATAAATAAGTATATCTTGGTTTATACTGTCATAATGATTTTAGTGAGTAGCTGTAGGATGTATACATTTTCATGTCATGTGTACATTCTCCAGATACTATGCTGTTGTTTTCAAAATATGTTATTGGTGTTGAGGGAGGGAGGCTTTATTATAATGATGTTGCATTATGTGACAGTGAGATAGTGTGTGACAGTGTGAGAGTAATAGTCATGGGAGAAAGGGAATTAAGAAAGAAGGAAAACAAAAGCATTATACCGTATGTTATAATACAGGCAGTTCTTGCTTAACGACTATTTAACAACAGTTCAAAGTCACGATGGACTTGGAAAGGGTGCTTTACAACACATAAAGCACTTCTGGCCCTCGTAAAATGTCACACCATCCCCCCCGCGGTCACTTGGCTGTATTTTGGGCACTTGGCAATCAGCTTGCATTTACGACTGATTGCCAAGTGCCCCGCAACCATGTGATCACCATTTGCAATCTTTTCTGCCAGCTTCCCCAGAAAGTCAGTGCAGGGAAGGTTGCAGGTGGAAGGGACGGAGGGAAACCTCTCAGCGGTGTGCAGGAACGGAACTCAAATCCTAAAGATCTGAGCTCTGTTCCTGAAGGTTTGAGCTCCATTCCTCCAGCCCCATGAAGGATTTCCCCTCCGTCCACAGAGGAGAGGGCAAGCCCTTCGGCGGGCTGCAGGAACATTCAAGAGCGAAAGGGCTGCTGGGAGAATTTCAGCTCTGCACAGAGGTGAATTGAAATCATCCGGCAGGCAGCCCTTTCACTCTCAAAGAGCTGCTTACTGGGAGGCTCTTTCACTCCGTCCACTTAATGACCCAGGAGATCACTTAATGACCACAACTGGAAGCTCCTCGATTGCAGTCGTTGAGTGAAGCAGTCATGTGGGCATCTCGCTTTGCTCAACGATGAATGCTTTGCTCAATGATCGAGATTCTGGTCCCAGTCATGGCTGTTAGGTGAGGACTACCTCTATTTATATAACATTTGCAGGGTTTCCCATATATTGTCACATCATAAGAGCAAAAACATGAAATTAAGATACTTTTCAATGATCAAAAAATAAAAAATAAAACAGAGTTTGTGGGTTTAGTAGCATGTGGCAATAAAAATGGAGATTTAAAAAAAGAAGGCAGGTGGAATTTTTGAGTGAATTCCTTTCTAAATACTGGCTGTATAAAAGCACACATATAGTTAATACTGTAAACCCCTGATTTAATGGATCCCCATTTAGCAAACTTGAACAAAACAGACAAAATTTCCTTCCAAATATATATATAATAATAACAGAGAAGTTACTGTATTCAAAATAGCCCAGACAAGGCACATAATTGTACAATAAATTACATTATATTTGTGTTATTTGTGTCAGTTTGCATCATCTGTGTAACGGCATCATTATAAATGACATAAGTCACCACAAATAACATATTTTGGTTCAATGGATATTTGGGTGGAACAAGTATCTTTTTATTTTGCAACATTTAATATCTGAAGTCTTTTTGAAATAACCAAATATATAACTTTTCTTCTTAATAATACGAATAGTCCACAAGATGGCAGTGTAGGGTAATATATAGAATGAAAATTATGTTCTTTATGCTTAACTACAATCTGGAATAATTCATATATTACCAGTTATAGTTTCTAAATTTACAAACTCTATATACTTACATTAAATGGTAAATCATTAAACTGTAATAGTAATATCCATTTCCTACAAGCGATAAATTATTGCATCACTGTGTACATGGGCTGTTGCATTGCTGTGTGCAGGAGCTGTGTTCAGGATCCATATTACTCCCCAGGTCCTTTCCCCAAAGCTCTGCCTTCTAACATCCTACAGCTGCCCATGAGAAGCCACTACAGAGGTCTTGAAGTGGCAGCTCTCTTAGACTCGTGTTGCTGGCCTCTTGCTTTTTCTGATGGGAAACATGAGGTGCAAGCAGGTCCTGGGAGGCTGTGCTTCCAGGGCACCCAGATGTTTGAAGTGAGAATTCTCTGAAAGCTGGCTTCATTCGTCCTTGCCATAACCATCTTCCTGAGATGTGATGCTTCAGAATGCTAGAAAGGTCTTGAAGAGCGCCCTGCGCTGTGCTACCCTACTGTCCCCTTCGCAAGCGTATAAGATGAAGAGTAGATGAAATACCACTGCTGGATACTCTGTGGGCTATATGGGGAATCCTGGCAGGCCAATTTCAGTCCACAACCTACATAGTGCTACATGGTGATTTATGCCATGCAAGTATATGTTTGGCCCAAATGCCTTTTCTTGGTGGTTGTTGCTGCTCCTCAGTGCAAACTTCACTTAAATTAATTTAAGATTGCAAGCTTGAGGAGGGCTTGAGAACTGCAGGACTGATTGATTTATTGTTTAAATGGACTTCTACAAAATGAGCTAGAATTAGAAATGAGGAGCTGGAAGGAGGCTGTAGGGTAGTGTTAACTTTGTATAAAGTGAAATGGTCAAGAAACAAATAATTTCTTGATACATAATATGACCCTGATGTTGAAAATACTTGTGCTTGCTGCTTTCAACTATCTAGTAGAAATTGAGAGAAAAGATAAAAAGATAAACAGTACATTCTTAAACAGATACGACTATAGATTTTTGCATTCTAATGCATCATTTTAATCCAATATAACTGCTTGGATCATTTTAATCAGATACAAGTTCTCTTGGTCTTCTTTCTTCACCATTTCTGACTTCCATCTTCTTTCTCCTCCTTTGTGTCCTTCATCTTTGTCTTTGGTTGTTTGGCAGTTAATCTGCAGCTTGCTGGGAGTATGGCCATTTCACTGACAGGCACCGTCAGGAGGAGTGGCCACTGAACTCTTGGAGTTGCTTGGACTGGAGAGTGAGTAACATGAGTCTCTTTGTGCTTGTGAATGCTAGGACTGATGAAAGTTCTATTATTCTTCAGCTTTGTTTCATTTTATCTGTTCCAAATTTTCATCTCTTTCATCTTTTTTTGAAGATGATTATCAAAATCATAATAAATATATAGTAACAGAAGCTAAATAACTTATTTCCTTCCATTTTTGTTTTTATTTGCACTTGTTTGAGTTATTAATTAGTTCATTTACTGCAAAACAAATTACTGTAATCCATAACATAATGGTTTTTTCCTTCCAAGTGAAACCTGTGGACATTGGTTCACAATGACAACTGTCTTCCTTCCTTCCTTCCTTCCTTCCTTCCTTCCTTCCTTCCTTCCTTCCTTCCTTCCTTCCTTCCTTCCTTCCTTCCTTCCTTCCTTCCTTCTTGATTTATTTGATGAAGTAACGCAATGGTCAGTGAGAAATAATATTCCACATTATTTTTGCCTCTAAAATTTAAAATCTTGATGAGTTGTTCCCTTGGTTACATTAGCTGCTCTGTGTAGTATTCAGAAGGAGGGAAAAAGCTATGATGGGATGACTAAATTAAAAAAAAATTAAAATCATCAGCATTAGTATTATGTTTGTCTTCCTTTTATAGAGCATGGCTGTTACAAGCTTTCTGCTTGTCGCTCTCATGCAGGCATTCCATACATTTGCTGATGGTTTTGTGTCCTTTGTTTAAGCCACTTAATGGTTCATTGATTAGCCAAACTTATTACTAGAACTTATACTAATTACACATTCACAGTTGTATTTGATTAGACTAGAAGCAGTCTGTCAGATTATGTAGCAAGATGCCTTGGGTACACTGTAAAATAGAAGAGTTTAGAAAGGGATCATTGAAAGTTTTAGACTGTTCTGCTGATGTCATCAGACAAATAACAGGTGAGGTTTATTAAGTCTTGGCTGAAAGAATATATGCACATGTATGCTTGTTTGCCTGTTGAAATAGCACTGAAGTCAAATTCTCAATATAATAGTGGATGGAAGGTAATATTTAGTTATCCACATTTATTAATGAGCAGCTGTGTGTGAGGTTGTAAGAGCAAACATTATTTTTCATCTCTTTCCATAGTCCTTCATGCAGGCTGTGAGGCTGCATATGCTCAACTGTTTTGAAAACCTTTGCACGTTATCTGACCAACCTGATGGTGGGGTACAATAAACATGTAAGGTTTCTTACACCATGGAGCATGGTGGGTTTTTTTTCCCAACACTTTTAAATACTTAGGAAAAATACTTGGAAATGTTGAGAAAAATTAAGATATACAAAGAAAATATACACAATACACAATATGTACAAAAAAGAAACACAGTATAGATTAGAATTATTCTCTCATGCTGTATGTTAGTCTTCCCCAACCTGGAGTCCTCCAAATCTGTTTGGAATTATGCTGGGTGGATATTTTGGGGAGTGCAGTCCAAATGCACCGTTCAGACATAAACATCTTTGTACTGGTTACTTTGAAGATAGAAATTGGTTAAGTATTTCTTTAATTATTAGGAAAATATTATAAAATGTCTGCAATAGTTTGGAAAACTGAAAACTACTGTAGAAGAAGGATATTTGTGCTAATAGTCTTCTACAATCCTGTTCAATGTTTTTAGTTTCTACCATCAGGATACAAACAATATTTCTTTGTAAACATGCATAGAATTAAAGAAGAACCAACAGCTGTCGTCTGTCCTGTGATTGATGTAATTGACTGGAAAACATTTGAATACTTGGGAAATGCTGGAGAGCCACAGATTGGTGGGTTTGACTGGAGACTGGTCTTTACTTGGCATGTGATACCAGAGCGGGAGCAGCAACACCGAAGATCCAAGACTGATGTTATCAGGTTAGGCTGATTTTGAGTTTTGTCTGAAATTGAATTATATTTTGATAAACCTCTTGGGATGAATAATAATTGAACACAATACTGTTGTGCTAGATTGTCACACTAGCAATTTTATTTTAAAATCAGATCTGTGATCTTTTGCCCTCCACTATGTTGTACTTATTTTTTGCCCAGTTTGGTTTAGTTGCTCCATTACTACCATTAGTTTGTGTGATCAGCACTAATAATTGAAATAAACAGTGTGGATTTCAGTAATAGCATCAGAGGTTATTCATAGCTTTTTAACTATTACTTAAAGTCATAACATTCAGGAATTGATAATGGGGCAATTAACAAATCTTCTCTTGCTATGTCTGGTTCTACAGGCCAGTTCCCTGTCCGCCATTCTTTATGGAATTTCCCACAAAAATCCTTTCCTTTTTATTTTTATTCCCCTTCCCATTTGACACAAGTATAGAATCCATGAAGAACTCTTTATAGACCAGAAGGCTTTCTCATGGGAAACATATTTACAAAGATTCTTTTCCCTGCCTCATGTTTATTTTATAGGAAATTTCTTTGTGCCATCTCCTCAGGATTCTTCTGCCTCATGTTGCTTTGGTGAGATTCCATTTGTCCTCAGATCACATTGCTTTCCACTGGTCTCCTGATGCTAAGAGTGACTTCAGCAACTCTTCCCTCAGGACTTGATCTTTCTGCTTTTGCATTTCTTTCTTGCAAGTCTGATCTGTTCTGTTCCTGCTCTAAGCCCCTCAGCTCCTGTTCTCTTATATTCAGTGTTCTCAGATGATGAAATGTTCAATCTTTGGACTCAGGAGTGTAATTCACATCTAACATACCTATTGCATTCATACCTGAGTCTATCAAGACAGCAGTGCCCATAAGGTCTTAGATTTTTGGGAAACCATCCCATTGGCTAAAGATTTTCAGTCCTCTGATGTTGTGTTTCCAGGTGATTGCAAAACCCTTTAGCTAGTACATTTTAATCACAATATAGTCTTTCTCATGACAATTGGTATTTGCATTCAACATTGTAAAATATTTATCAGCTACCTTGGGTTCCCACCAAACTTGGAGAAAACTAGGCAGAAACAATTCAAAATGTTCCAAGAGACTCTGCCTTAATGAATTCACCAATAAATGAGAGTTGGAAATTCCTCTTTCAGTTTCTAAGATTCTGTATTTTCCCATAATACTATCATTTAAGGCACTTTACCAAAGTCTGTATAATTGTTGGTTCCTTGATCTTGCACAACTGTACGGGGCTTCACAAAGAGCAAGAAGATGAATTTGTATCCCTTGGTAGAACGTTTACTAAAGATGGGGACATGGATGGAGAAATCTTAAGATATGTAATATAGTATGTGGATAGAAAGGTAGTCAATTGTATGTAGTCTGTTGTGACGAAAGGATGTTTGTCAAAATCACTGAGTAGAAAAATGTGCTTCTGTGCTGTTTATTATGTGGAAATGAGCTTTGATAAAACAATATTTCTAATCTGCTTGTTAAATTAATTTGCTATCATCTTGTCCCATGGCCTACTTTTGTCTTTATGCTAAAAATGATAAAGCTACTGTATGTGTAGTAAGAAGGAAGAGGTTTATCGCAAAGCCAACACAGGTCTGGAGGTCCTTTCCTATCACCCCTCTTCTGGGATCTCTGGATAGAGTTCCATGCAGACAGGTGGCTGTTCTTGAGTGGGGAGTAGGTATTTTCCTCACCTGGCATCTGGATAGGGTAGAACAGGAAGTTCCCATTTCTCCAGGACTGAACTTTTAAATAAATGATTCTACTTTTCTCTTTTGCTGGGGGGATAGGCTCCCAGCAATTTTGGAGTGTGTGGTTCTAGTACAAACCAATGCTGTAGTAAGGATTTTTATTTTGTTAAATGCAACAAATTAAGGTTATTTGCAGCAAGGTATGTGACGTGTAGGTCTGTAAACAGAGTGAGAACACAAAGAATGAGAGGGACAGAGAATGGGAACAAAGGTAAAGCTGAGATATAAAAATAAAGTGTATTGATGTGGCTGTATTATACTTTCTCTGCCAGTTTTACCTTACTAGATCCAATTCTGTCAGGGCTTTGGAGAATTGGGCTTAACTCCCAGGGAAAATGTACTTCTGCAGTCTTTTGCTTCCAGGAAAGCAGAGCACTATGCAGAGCAAGCTGAACCCCAATTCTAGCCCATGGTTTCCTACTGATCAGCAATAAAACCTTATTATTTAATTTTAATTTATTCACCCCAGTACAGCCAATAATTGAATGTATTCAACACTCAATGGAATTGAGTAAAAGCATTTCAGTCTACCACCCTGACAGACTTATGAGACTTAGATCAATTATCAGAGAGAATAACTGCTTGACATGACTGGCTGGAATCCTTTCTTTTAAGCCAATTCTTGGAGGTAGCAATTGCATTTTGCACTTTTTATGCTGTTGCATAACATGAAAAATGTTGCAATACTTTCCCTAAGGATTAGAACTGAATTGAAGAAAAATATTTTTCAGAGCCAGTTAGAAGGCTTGTAAAGGTATATTAGGACACTTATCTATGAACGGATCTACTAATGACTAAGCAACTTAACTTCCCAATTCATTTGGCAAGTTAGTTAACGAATGTTCCCTGTCAGGTTTTTCCAGACATTTCTAAAAACACAAGGGGGAAAGGTAGTTTTGCTCCGGCCATCATCATTCATGGAATTTCATATAAGCATATAGAGATACTAAGGTAGTGGGAAGTTGTTGTGAATTTAAATAAGAAGAATTTTAAAAACCCCACCAAATTATCCTTCTATTCAAACATTGGTAACTGGAGATTAGAACTCATTGTAATATTTCTCAGGTGAATTATTTTTAAAAATGGTATTTCCTTGTTGGAATAATGTATCACTGTACACGGTTTCTGCTACTGAACATTGTTCTGTTAATAATTGCTTACTGCTGATAAGCTCTAATTTAATTTTGTCCTTTATTTCACTGTGTTTGAATGTATAGTTCTCCGTGCAGCATCAATACAGCATATGGCAAATGATTTATTTTCTCTCATGCTTTAGAAATATAGTTTACTTTATGAAATAGGTCAGGTACTGTGAAAAAGGAATTAAGAATATATTATAGACAATAAAATGTAATTTTATGTCTAAAGCTAAAATGACATTTCCTACAATTGATATGTTTGGTTTAATAGAAGTAGTTAAAATATAAGTAAAAATATAAGTTACTCAAAACATGAGGTTTCTAGGTGTAGAATAAATGAGTCAAAAGCAAAATGTATTAGGGTTTACTTCCTGTAGATTAGGGATGGGCAACTGTATGTGGCCCCAGCCCTATTTTTGTGGCTGGTAAAATCTCCCCAAAGTCCATGGTATTATTGATTGTTTGATCAAATTTCATTTAAATAAAAATATAACTCACCTGTTAGCCCAACCAAGTGAACCCACCTGTTAGCCCTTTGAGGTAGTTCAGACAAGAAGCACAACAATGAATACTAGCTCTATCTTTATTGTAAGGTTACATTAACAAAACCTTGCAAGTCTGAAATTATTCCTCCCCTCCTTTCCATAAAACTAGTGAGAGTTCCTTCTGAAATGCTTCCCATACCTCCTCTGCTTCTGTGGACTGAGATACCTTTTGCATAACAGTTGTTTAGTCTGCGGCTCTTCCTCCTGTCTCCCAAGGTCATTCCCACATACCATTACACCACCATAAACCTAAGCAAAACAAAAGCCAAAAATTGAAGTTCCATTGGTAGCATTGCTCTGTCACTTCCATGTCACTTTCTGGACTTTGAGATTCCCCAAAATAGAGAAACCAATAGTGTAGCCCTTCTGAAAGAAAACCTTGCCCGCACCTAGAAGAAGAATGTCCATAATCAGTAATTATTTGTAAAACAATAAATGGATAAATCTGTAAGATATATTGCCTCTCGCAATGTTAATAACCTAGAGTTAAATCCACTTCTCTAATTAAGGAGGAATAAGTAGAAATTTAGTCTTGGAAATGACTAAATTGTCATGTTTTGAGATATCTTTTACTGAGTAGTCTTAGATGACTTTTTATTTCCTATTCAAAATCTCTCCTTGTTTCAGTGAAAGGAAGAGCAACGTTAATATTCAAACACAATATAACTTTAAAGGAATGGAAATGGGACATTTCCTAATCTAAAACTATATGTTGGCACATTTACAGCCTTTGGCAGACTGGATTCTTGCCTATCTGATTCAGAAGCAGGTTAATAATTTAATAGATCTTTTCCTTGGATAGTTGAAGGAATGGGAAGACAGAAGACTTTATAGGATTAGAAATATGATATTTGAGACAAGTCTGCTTCTGCTGAATATATTCTGCAGCAGAATTGATCACATGCTCCAACTTGGTTAGGAACAGTAACGATTTTTGAAGAACAGTGCTATATATCCACATAATTTTAAATAAAATATTTAACAATATAGGAAACAGTGTTGGCTAAAAATTAAACAGCAGCAAAGATGTATCTTCTAAATATTATTTTATTCAAATTTTGTCTCCATTTTTTATCTCCATCAGTATAGTAATTCCTAATAGATTACCATTGTATCTATACAGTTTCAAGAATTGTAATTCTTTTAAAAGTGTGTTTGTGTGTGTATGTATGTATATATATGTATACATACATTTAGAAGATGTATCTTCTAAATATTATTTTATTCAAATTTTGTCTCCATTTTTTATCTCCATCAGTATAGTAATTCCTAATAGATTACCATTGTATCTATACAGTTTCAAGAATTGTAATTCTTTTAAAAGTGTGTTTGTCTGTGTATGTATGTATATATATGTATACATACATACACACACATGCACACATACATATATATAGGGGTCAAGCCCAGATTCAGGCAGTAAGGCAGGAGAAGTGACTTTACTTTTTCCTTATTCTGTTGGTAGACTATCAGCCTGTGGACTTGTTCAGGTTTAAAAGCTCCCTTTTAGGGAGAGTTAAGCTGAGTGATTTCTTGTTTGGCCACTGCAACCATTCAACACAAAATTTTGCCAAAATCTTGACTCTTCATGGCCAAGGTCTGATAAGGTGACTGGGTGACATTCTTCTTGCCTGTGGACACAGATGCAATCAACAGGATACTTTCTAACATTTTTTAAAAATTTATTAGATTTATATCCTGCCTTTATTTTGTACAATTCAAGGCAGTATACATAATGTTCCTGCCTCCTATTTTCCTCACGACAACAACCCTTTGAGGTGGGTTGGGCTGAGAGAGTATGACTTCTGCCCTTGTGCTTTGGACCTCTGCCCTTCCTGGCTCCTTCAGAGAACAAGGGTCTAGGAGACCATCTACCCTTCTCTGTACAATACAAAGCCTATGGTATTTTCTTTATTACTTATTCATTTCTTTTTGTTCTTAAATTATTGTAACTTATGACATTATTGGGGGACAAGTTAATCGTCTTGCCCAATACATCTTCCAGGGAAAACAAAAATGCTAGGCTCAGCTATAATCATTTAGAAACAAGAAATTATCAGGCTAAGGAAAGTTGCAAGTGGTAACAAGATAGTGAAAGTGTTAACCACAAAGAATGTTAATTAAAGCAGCTTTTAGATAGTGGCTAGAGGAATGTAGCCGCTTCAGATATGGTTTCTTCTATTGCATAGGTTTATAAAGAGGAGCAGTAATCCTTCCCCTCCTTAGGCTTGTCTTCACCTCTGGTACTGATCAATAAATGAAAGTGTGCTTCAGTTTAAATGAACTCAAAATTTAACCTACACTTACATATTACCATATTGCACTATACATATTCATTAACCATCTTTTTTGGGAAATAATGGATAATAACTGGAAACCAGCTAGTGGTAGACTGTCAAGGTTTTTAAAAATGAAGAATAAAAAAGACAATATAATTAGCAACAAAAGTTAGGCTAGGATTTTGGAACATTTCTGACTTCTAAAAACTGTCTTGAGTTCAAAATAAATTAAGATACAAAGAATTGCCAAATATTTTTAAATATAAAGTATTGATAAACATAAACTATTTTTAGAAAATATGTATTAGCTTTTTGAAATATATTAATTATTAAAATGTGGATTCAGGAGCTTAATTTTAAAATCTGATGTATGATAATTTTTCTTGGAATATACGTGTGAAATTAACACCTGCTCCCTATAAAAGAGTATGGCAGGGATGGAGAATCTATAGAAGCAGAAAAGTGATGCAACTTCCATCATTCCTGACCACTGACCATGCTATGTAGGGCTGTTGAGAGTTATAGTTCAGCAACATCAAGAGCATAACAGATTTTTCCATCCCAGTTCTGTTTGAACAGAATTGTTCCTTTAACTTTCTTCATATGATTTGTAAATCTGTAATCTTGATAATGTTTAAAGATCTCACTGGAATTGATGTTCAGGACTGCTTTCATTTGTTGCAAAGATCAAAATAAATCTGTTTTATTAGTTCTCCTGCTTTTTCATCCCTATCATGTCACTGTTGTTGTTGTTGTTATTATGATGGTACACAAAAGTATTACTTTTGTCTTTTTTCCTTGTATGGCTAGTATGATTATTAGGTCCAAGAAGATCATAGGTTAAGTTCCCACTTGCTCATAATATGTACTTTAAAGCAATCTAATCCCATCTAACCTCATAAAGCTTTTGTAAAAACTATAAAACTTTGTAGTTTTATTTTAAAAAATCATACTTTTCTATAAAATAAAACAAGACATAACATTATGTGCAATCATGAAAACAAATTATTATTTTAATGGCTGATAATAAAATAAGAATAGGTGAACCAAAAGTCCATTCTAGGTCCCTTATAGTACTTTATCTCTCACTGTATAAATTATGAGGTTTATAATAAATTACATGAATTATACATTGATTATAAATTATAATAAGAATTATAATTGGTGAATAGTTAATGCATCAATTTTAATTTAATGGGATGTATGAGCTTAGACATGATGGCATATTTCATGAACAACTGTAAGTTTTGTTAAAGAAAGTCTTAGCGTCAGCATATTTAGCCTCTGCCTATTTTGATATTTAGTCTTAGTTGTAGTGAGTGCTGAAAATTCATTTTCAGAAATAGGTGTTGAAGAAAAAGGTAGAGGGCTTTAACTGTCTTTTCAATTAAAAACAGATAATATCTTCCAATGCTGCATTATTTATTTTTAGTCTGCAGGAAACCTTCAAATTCTCAAGGAAACACTGTTCTTCCACAGAAAATAGTTTAAGAAACACTTCTCCAAAGGAATGGGAATATAAATAAGTAATAAATTAATGCATGTAGTTTGATAATATGATCTTCCTTCTTGTTTTTCACACATTTTCTCTTTTAAAAGTGTCTCTGCTTCATTTAACTTGTATTTTCAGATATGCGTTTCTAGTTGGACTTTTACCAAAGCCTGCCAAATCATTTCTATCACATTACTGCTTATAAATTGCCCGTGAAAATGCCATGTTTACTTTTTCCTAATTTGCTTTGGAGGATCATTAGAATTTGAATATATTCATCATTTATATATAAAAGGAATTTTTATGTGTTTCCTATTTATACCTTGAAATCCTTACACCAGGGTGAGTAAACTGTAGCTTTTTGATTGTTGCTGAACTGCTACACCCACAGAAATCCAGGTAGCATGCATGGTGACTAAGGATGCTGAGAGATGTTTCTTCACTTCTGCTTTATCCATTTCAAATATTAAACAACTTAGATTTACTAACTGAAAAATAAATCCCAGAGCTTGTTAAAGAATTCTATCACAAATGATTTAATAGCTGCATAATGTAATTTCACAATGATTTTTGACCAAGCCTTTCCTTTCCTGTCTTTCTTCCTGTTTTCTGAGTAACACGTGACTATTCGTTATTTCATTCTGAACTACTGAGCAATTAAATTTTGTTAAATAGATGTATTCTTCATATTAGACCACTGAGGATAGTATTTACACATGGATGCACACGTGATACTAACCTGGTAAAGAGAAATTGTATGTCAACTAATTCTGGAGTTATGTTTCCTCCGTTAGGTCTCCAACTATGGCCGGTGGACTCTTTGCTGTGAACAAGAATTATTTTAGCTATCTTGGCTCTTATGACACGGGCATGGAAGTCTGGGGAGGAGAAAACCTTGAATTTTCATTTCGGGTAAGTAATAATGTTGGAAACCTTGCCAGAATTAATCCTCCTTCACCTTGCCTCACTTTGTTCTATATGTCTTCTTCACAAAGGAAATTCTTTCAAAGAAATTAAGGTGTGATACAGTCTAACATGTTAATAAAACAGTTCCTTGTTATGATGAAGTTTCAGGTTTGGTTCAAGTACTTACTCTGCCTGTGCTACCTAGAATTAAGCATCCATAACATCTTATTTTAGTAGTCCAAATAGGTCTTTGGTTATTTGCTGATCAACAGGTTTAATGTGACTGTCAAAGCAGTTTTATTTGGCTCCTGCCAGTCCTTCCCAATTTAAATAGTGTAAAAATACTCTCCCAGTTTTACTGTTTCCAAACTCAGTGATAGAGACACATCATCCATATTTAAAATTAATGGGATATAAGTACAGGTAGTCCCCAGTTTAAGAAAGAGTTCTGTTCCCAAGGTCTGTCCTTAAGTTAAATATGTATGTAAGCTGGAACAATATTATTATATAATACTATATAAGTAGTATTGTGTAATGAACTCAAACCATTGTGTATTTAACTTGAATCATTGTGTATTTAACTTGAATTTTGCTAAAATAGGCTCCTTTCTTAACTATGGGTCATCTGTAACCCAGGCGTTCTTAACCTGGGGACTACCTGTACTGTATAGCAGACTTCCTTTTATATAATGTAACATCCAGTCACAAGAGATTGTAGTTCATAATAAGTGAAGCTCCTTTAGGTAGTGAGAAATTTGATCAAACTTGACCATAGGTGAATAATTTAGGTTTATGGCAAAATATTTTCTAATTCCCAGACCAAGAGGGGAAAACAGAACAGAATCTCAGAATACCAGAGTTAGAAGTTTTGAACTTGAGGGGTTTTTTTCTCCTAAAACTATGGGACGGAATGCAAAAATATAAGCATTGCCCAACTTCCCAGGCTTCTTGAAATCTTACATTGAGCAGGAAAGTTTTCAAAAGCTTTCAGTTTCTACTTGCATCTACCTTAAGCCCTGATATCCACAATTTAGTCCTCACATATTGAGGCAAATGCTTGTCTAGGTGTTTTCTCTTATGGGACTTGCAATATGGAGTGCTTGAGAAATTGTATTTCATCTTGTTTCAAAGAAAAATAATGCATACTGTAATTTTTCAGGCTGTTGCAAGTTTAATTTGATACACTTCGATATTTAGGTAATATTTAATTGAATGCATCTGATGCACACATTAGCTAATAAATAGTTAATATTGTAAAATGCCTGGCAACTTCTCCTATCTCCTTTATCTGAAATGTCCTTCATGATCACCTATTGACTTGTATGTGCAATTCTGACCAGTAAGTTACTTAATGCATTCTTTGTAAAGATTATACAGGTAGTTCTTGGTTAACTATTGCCCTGTTTAGTGATCATTCAAAGTTATGATAGTGCTGAAAAGTAACTTTATGACCAGTCCTCGAACTTGCGACTGTCACAGCTTCCCCACAGTCACATGATTGCCATTCAGGAGCTTCGCAACCAGCATGTATTTACACCTGTTGCAGCATCCCCATGGTCACATGATTGCCATTTGCAAGCTCCATAGTCAGCTTCCCACAAGTAAAGTCAATGGAGAAGCCAGCAGTAAATCACCAGTTGTGCTCATGTGATCTCTTGCTTAACAACTGCTGGTGATTCACTTAATAACTGCAGTGAAATTCATGTAGTCCAGTGCAGTCACGTGATGTTTCACTTAATGACCACATTGCTTAGTGACAGAGTTGCTGGTCCCAATTGTGGTCATTAAGCGAGGACTACCTGTAAATTATTCTGCCCATGTCTCCTGTATTTTCCTTTCAAGCTAGTTTTAATTGTGTTAAAAGCAGCATGTGTACAGGTAGTCCTTGCTTACTGACCACTTGTTCAGTGACTGTTCGAAGTTGTGGTGGCACTGAACAAGTGGTACTTATGACCAATCCTCAAAGTTCCAGCCATTGCAGTGCCCCTGTGGTGATGTGATTGCAATTTGGGTACTTGGCAACTGGCTCACACTTACGATGGTTGCAGCATCCTGCAGTCATGCAGTCACCATTTGTGACCTTCCCTGCCTGCTTCCCACAGGCTAAATCAATGGGGAAGCCAGCAGGGAAGGTTGCAAGTCGCTCTGGTACGTCCCCCCCCCAGCCTTCTTGAGCTTGCATCCCACCATACCATCCATTTCCCAGCCTTCCTATGCTTGCGCCCCACCACGCCATCCATCCTCCGGCCTTCCTGCACTCATGCCCTGCTGCACCATCTATCCCCCAGCCTTTCTGCGCTCACATGTGGCCTGTGCCAGGCCTCCCAAGCCCTCCCTTGGCCTCCCCCCCACAGTATTCCCCACCTCCCTGCAGCAGCCCCATGGTCCTTACCTAGGACTCCTACCACTTCCCACTTAACAACAGCTATTGGGACTGCCAGGATTGGGGTTTGTTAAGCGATGCGGTCACATGATGTCATGCTTTACGACAGCATAGCTTAGTGACGGCAATCCCGGTCCCAATTGCTGTCGTAACCCAAGGACTACCTGTGCTACATATTTCACTTAAAATCTGACATGTACAAAACCCTTGAGGAAAAAAATCCAAGTATAGGAAATACCAGCATGGAATGCTACCAAAATTATTCATGATAGTTTCTGGATGGTGCATGGGTTGTCAATTTTTAAATAAAGGAATAATTAGTTGAGAGTATTGATGCACAATACAGGTAGTTCTGGACTTACAACCACAATTGGGACCAGAATTTCCGTCACTGAGCAATGCGGTCATAAAGCGAGATGTCACATGACCGCATAACTTAGTGATGGCAATCATGGCACTCCCCACTGCTGTTGTTAAACGAATTTCACCAGTAGTTAGCCAAAGACCCACCCCAATCCAAGACATTCTGGGTTTGGTCCCTCCCATCCTTGAACCTCAATAAGATAAGAGACTGTCTCCAACTCCCCCCACCTGCCTATCTCCCATCACATCTCTGTCCTTTTGGCTGCCCTGCACCCTGCCTTGCACTTTGCAGTGGCTGCAACTTTGAGAACCAGTTGTAAGTCCATTTTTTTTCAGCACTGTCATAACTTCGAAAGGTTGCTGAACTAATGGTTGTAATTCGAGGACTACCTGTATTTATATCTGTATTCAAATGCATATATACAAGATGTCCCAAAAATGTTGTGGGACACTGTATATTGCTTGAGTTGATGAAATGAAGTAGGGCAAGAACAGGATCAGTTTTCCAGACCATAGAGATACAGTACTTTCTTGAACAGCTACCACCTAGGTGAAGAGATGCCACAATGTTATGCAGTTATATATATATATAACAGATCTGCTTTCTGATTTTGTTCTTAGATTTGGCAATGTGGAGGAAGTCTTGAAATCCATCCTTGTTCTCATGTAGGGCATGTTTTTCCAAAGCAAGCTCCATATTCACGGGCAAAAGCTTTAGCTAACTCTGTCCGGGCTGCAGAAGTATGGATGGATTCGTATAAAGAACTTTACTATCACAGAAATCCACATGCACGCTTGGTAAGTTTACTGTAGGCATAAGTATAGAAGATAAATACATTCCCGGAGGAGCTGAGAGCCTAAATTTAGATTCCCAGAGAATAAACAGGCGAAGATTAAAAAAATGACAAGATTACAAAGAGAACAGTGCAACTGCTGAAATTTTGCAGGATGAGTGCAGAAAAATATTACAGACAGAATGCTGTGTCTGCTGATCTTTTGCAGGAGTGCAGAACAGCAGTTTCTAGCTCTTATAATTTTAAAGGTAAGCTTGTATATGTAAGAAAAACCAATTCCTAAACATTTTGAAGCTGGCGAGATAGCTAAACTTTCCAAGGCTGATTTTGCAAAATTGGAATGAATTATATGAAATAATAGAAAGGGCAGAATAAATGTTTCAAAATAAGAGTATGAAATTTGCTTAGGTAACGTAATTTATAAAAAATACATTTCTTAGCATTTGGTATTAAATTTGATTTACCTTAATGCATTTTTTTCCTGCTACATTATATACTGACTGCTGATTGAAAAGTTGTTAGTCTATTCAACAAGAGTGGTAATATTCCAGAGCAATAAATATATTAAAATGTTGCCCATTTGAACAAGAATAATCGTTGTCAGTAGCAAGGCTATTTGGGTATGAAAAATGATTCAGGAGAAGTTCTTCAGACCTCACATAGGACAGTCTTACTTGCTATTCATTAAAGCAGCCTGTTGTTTTTCAGATTTCTGCACAAAGCTAGAAAAAAGTTATGCCTGCCTTATGAGTTGCATTGACTTTAATGAATCATCTGATTAAAAGCATCATCATGTTTTTTAATGCTCATTTGAAAACCTGAAAAATAATAGGCTGCTTTTAATGAATAGCATGGACAGTAATGTAAATAATTCGATGACAAAATTATAATTCCAATAATTGTAGTTCTGGAGGCAAAACTTAATGCTGATATATTTACTGAAATAACTGCTGACTAGGCTAATTCCTTTAACATATGGCTAGTGGGCTATCTTCAGCTTAATAATTTGTAAATTGCACAAATATGACATGCTCAATGCAAAATTCACTGTATTAGGGTCCTATTTGCCTCTCCGGAATATATAATTTGTTCTCTATTGAAATTTTACTCTGGGTTTTAACTTTAGGAACCTTATGGAGATGTGACAGAAAGAAAACTGCTTCGAGAGAAGCTAAAGTGCAAGGATTTTAAATGGTACTTAGAGAATATTTATCCTGAACTTCATGTGCCGGAGGACAGACCTGGCTTCTTTGGGATGGTAAGTGAAACACTTCTTTATAAGGGAATCTCAGTAAGTTCCAAACCTTCACACTCTTTCAAGATACACAGGTAGGATTACTTGAATAAAGACTATTGAGAATTGCAAATAGTATTATTGGGTAGATGGATTTTGGCCTCCCAAAAATACTGAGGTATACAACATTTGGGGTTTTGCGTAGTTTCTAAGCTGGCACAATAGAAGAGGTATCTCAGTGTGCCGAAGACAACTTGGAAAGTTGGTTACTGTATATACTGTACTGATTTTCTGGGAAAGGTTTTATTGTGAGTGCTTAAGAAAAGACTTCTCTTTTATTTCTTTTTCTTTGCCTTTACAATGGTGCAAGGTATAAATAAATGAATATAAATATAAATAAATAAATTCTGACAATAGCAAAGTCAGTGTGTGGGAGCCCAAAAGTCCTCAGTTACAATCTCACTTCTGCCATTAACATGCTCAATAGCCTTAGATAAGTCATCGTCTCTCAGTAACTGATCTCCATTGGGATAATAATTCTAACTATTGCTTTAGAACTGCTATAAAGGATATAAATTCTAAATGATGATGAGGGTGGTGATAATTGGTATTCACATATAATACATGCTAAACCTAAAGTAGGGAGAGCGTATGGAGCAGGGGTCTCCAAACTCTTTACCTCATCAACCCCTTCATGAAGCTTCAGATTGTTCACTGACTCCCAAACATTCATTATATGAAAATAATTTAGTAAATACTACTTCAACTAATAGTACTACAAATAAATAAATAAACAATAACAACAGCAATACCCTGTCGATAGTCCCGTCAACCCTTGGGGGTCAGTATTGACCACATTGGAGAACTCTGGTATAGAGTGTACCTTGTGGATTCTTTCCAACCCCTTCAGAGCCGCTCTACTCTGGGTCACATGACCAGGAGGGGGCTTCAGAATGGAGTACTGTAGTTGGCAGCATTCTAAACTGCTGCCCACCTGCCTTTCTCATAGGAAGATTTTTTTCTGGCTTTGGTCCTGCGCCATTTTGTTTTAGCTATCCTGCTGACAAGGAGGGCAGACAAACAACAGAGTCCAAACCCTCTTTACATAATCTTCTATCCAACTTTCTGCTGGGTTGGAAAGAATAAAAATGGCCTTTTGTTCCCAGCCTAGTGCAACATCCTATTGTCAGCAGAAAACAGCCAGATCCTGACCACCAGTAAGACCACCTTGCCTCCCAGTAATTGTTTTGTACTGAAGCACATAGGTCTGCCTGGTCAGAGTAATCCTTTCTTAAAGAATATAGGTTCACACCCACCCACACGCCACAACCCTTGATGATGGTTTCCGGTCAACATGGAAGAAGATATTGTTGATGAAATTAGCACTTCTTGAGTTTTCTCTGGGAAACCTGCCCTCTGTGAGATACGAAAAGGCTTCTTCTTCATTGTGGAATCAAATGGTAGACACTGAATGGCAGTCCAATCTAGCAAGGTTACCTAATCTGTTCTGTACTAAGAACTGGAGATACGTTATAATGCTGGCAGAGTATCTCATGAAAAGTCCCAAAGTACAGTAGATTTTTACATTGGTACACCTGGAGTTTTCCCCTCTGCTGTATCACGCGGGATGTATAAGAAGATCTCATATATGGCACACTGAGCACGTCCTTCTCCACTGCCCACTATATAGAGACATAAGTAACACTTTTGTCTCCCCAGTGTGATCAAGTCCACCAGAACACACTTATCAGGAATATTTGCAAATAAGATTGATAATTAATGTGTTAAAATGCCTCGATAACATGTAAAATTCTTTTTGTGTTGTGGTTTGAGATAACATATACATTTTTATATTTTATAATTATAAAATATAATACATTTCATAATATATTCTAACAAAATATCTAATATATTTGTATTATAAATACTATAATATAGTAAACATTTATAATCTAGAGCTAATTTGATTCTCTAATAGTTTTACACATTTGTTTATTAATGTCTATTAGCATTATTTTTTAAACCTTACTGCATCAAATAGTTTAGTGTTAGCACTGCAACTTTAGAGCTGTAATGTTGTGGAAATGGTTGCAAGTTTTATATCCTTGGACTTTTTTGTTGTCTTATGCTAGTCTGTGACCAAAATAAAATCTCTGGCTGTTGTTGGATATAGGTTCATATTTGAAAGTCCATTTAAAATAGTTTTTAATACTGGCATAGGGATGATTGTCTCCTATGAAAGGAAAGGTGTTTTCTTGGGAATTACTCCTTCATGCCTACCTAAACGATTCATGCATAGGAAAGGAAAATCTGGACCACAGCGAGTGAACAATACTTACCAATTTGCCCTAAGTCAAATTTGTCCAACTGATCAAATTTAGTTGCATGCTTTGTAACCGGCTAGAATGGTTTGCCTGTTGCTGTGTGCCGAGAAGGTCACCATCCATTTTTTCAGGGTTGTCTTTCATCTTGCTGAAAGGCTCTTGTCCAGGCACACTTTATATTATTGTTCCTTTTCCTTACTAGTTTTATCAGTTCTTGGCAGATCCTTGTGTTGTGAAATTCTGTGCTTATGATGATACTGTAAATTTCCTTGAAGGGAAAATTATTTTTGCTTTTATGTAGCTCTTGGGGCTGATATTTTGAGTTCAGTATAAATAAAAGATCAGCTCATGCTGCAGTGGTTTTTAGTGGGAAATACTATGTTTACAGCACAATACTTTCCTAGCAAAGTATTGCCTAAGACATGGATATATTCGCAATGAGCATAAAGTGGTAATTCATCATAATAATGATATATTCTTGTACAAGGAACCTAGAACTAGAATAAACAAATCATACAATTATTATTTACAACATTTCAGTAGGCAGTTATATTGGGAACCTTATACCTCTCTGTTTCTGCCTCTCTCTCTCTCTCTCTCACACACACGCACAAAATAGTAACTGGTGGTATGTTTGGATTGTGAGATGATATATTTTAATGGCCTTTTGTTGCCTCTTAGCTGAAGAATAGAGGGATGGTAAATTATTGCTTTGATTACAATCCTCCCAGCGAGCATGAAATAACAGGACACACAGTCATATTATATCCATGTCATGGCATGGGACAAAATCAGGTAAGATATTACTTTCATTTCTATTGAAGTGTCAGATAAGAGTTTTCTCCTTCTAAATGCATGGTCCTGCTGTTTCTCCTAACTTAGCTGTATACTAAAGTTCCTCAGTTTTGAAAATAAGCTCATATATTAAACCTAGTCTTGTATCATAATCATTTTCAGAATTAAATAGAAGTTCAAGGAATATTCTGGGTATGCACATGTATAGGGAAGTTGGGGCTAAGGCTCTTCTTAGTGGATGTGATCAGGTTCTTATAAATTCTGCCCCTAACATCCACTTGAGAAGGCCGAAAATTACTGAAGCCTACATTTCACAAAACAGTAGCAGGGATAGGCAGAATACAAATACAAAACAATTATTACTGAAGAAATACTATTTTATAAGAGGATTTTTTATTTAATAAGGCAAGTAATTTTAAAAATACCCCAAGGTAAGGATGGAGGTGTGGTTGTTGTGATCTAAGAGTTTCTAATAGCCTTTAGGGGTGCTGCCCCAGACATAGCTGGATGTGACACCCTGTTTATTAAATTGGGCCCTAAGGATCAGTTGGGGCTGCTGCTTGTCTTCCTCCCTCCCTGCAGCGTAGTGGCATCTCTGCCTGAGCTTGACTCTGTGCCTGAGTAAGCAGTGGAATTCCCTAGACTGATAGTTCTGGGGAACTTCAACCTGCCTTCTCTGGGCCTGGAGTGGGAGTTCATGGCCACCATGGAAACCATGGACCTGGCCCAGCTTATTAAACACAGTGCCGGCACAGAAAACCTAGCAAGACAGAGTCACTTTGGGTTTCTGGGTCCCTGGATCTGGAGAGTTATTATTTAAGTCTTGATGGGGTGCACTCTCCCAGACAGAGTTGGTGTGCAATTTGGGGGTCCTCCTAGACCGGCAGCTTCTTCTCAAAGAGCAGGTGGTGGCTATGGCTGGGGATCCTTTGCACAAATTCACCTTGTGCACCAATTTTACCCACTTCTGGATTGGGAGGCCCTTTTTATTGTCACTCATGACTTAGTTACTTCTTGTTTGGATTACTGCAATGCACTGTTCATGGGCTGCCCTTGAAGACCATCTGGAAATTTCAACTCGATCAGAATGCAGCAGCGCACACAATTCTGGGTACCCCATGGTTTGCCTGTGTTACACCACTACTGCCGAAGCTGCACTGGGTCCTAGTTTCTTTACAGGTGCAATTCAAGGAGCTGGTTATCACCTTTAACCCTGTATGGCACAAGGCCAGGTTATTTGAGGGATTGTCTCTCTCTGAGGACATCTACCTGTCCCACTAGATTGGATAGGGTGGGCTTACTCCAGGTCCCTGCTGTTAAGTGTTGTCATCTGGTGCGACCTAAGAAGTAAGCCTTTTCTGCAGCTGTGCCTACCCCATGGCACAGCCTTTTCCCTTAGAACTGGAGGGCCCCTATCCTCCTTGCCTATCAAAAGGCCATTAAGACCTGCTCTTCCCTCAGGTGTTGGGTAAGGATGAGAGGTGAGCCTGGCACTTTTTGTATTTTTGGAGAGGGTACCATTATGGTGCTGATGGTTAGAATTTTAATCTTGTGTTTACATTATTTGTGGTTTTGTTAGCCAGTTAGGGTTGTTTTGTATAATATGGGTGGCCATATAAAATTTTCAGATAAATAAATAAATGTCAATGTAATTATTATCTGAAGGATTTCGGACTTGGTCTAGACATGGATTTTATATTTTTACTATCCCTTGTGTTCACAATGCTTTTGGTCATAGAAATGCATAGTTGAAGTTTAATAGAGATTTACTTACCCTTTTTTTAATTTTGGGATCAACAGTTTTTTGAGTACACCTCCCACAATGAAATACGTTACAATACCCGTCATCCAGAAGTCTGTGCAGCTGTTGATCCAGGAACTGATTTTTTGAAAATGTACTTGTGTGAAGATAGTATGCAAAATATTCCTGAAAATCAGAAATTTAACCTTAAAGAGGTAAGAATATCTAACAAAAAGTCTGAGCTGTAATGAGGATGGGCTATTAAAGCGCTAGAGATTCATATTGAATGGTACTTTTTGGTTCATACTAAAATGGTACTTCTGCCTATTGCTTCTTGAGGTTGGTGCTTCAGTGCCTTGAATTGTTCTATTCTCTTTTCCCATCTTCTCTGCAACCATTGACATTTCTACTTCAAAAAGCAGAACAGACGTTTCTGTTTTTAAAAATATTGTTTTTGTTTTGCTTTATTGAACTCTCCAAAATAATAATGACAACAACAGCAACGAGAAATACAACTGTAAAGTTCGTTACCAGACCATATAGATTAAATTGCTGGGTTAGCAACTTCAAGCACTATATGTAATAAATGCTTTTTAAAAGAAAAGGAAAAAAAAAGAGAAATATATAGGCAACTTTAAAAAAAAAAAGATTAAATGTTCAGACTGCTTGAAAATTTGCTTCCTTGCCTTGCCTTGTGTCAAAAAAGTCCTACTTCAGATATTGACAATCCCCCTTCCAACTGTATAATACTTGTTTTGATTACTCTTATGCAACTCTTGATGCATTGATAAATTCCGTACTCTTGGGATGTAGCCAAGAAAGGCATGTGTAGCTTTGACAACCTGCAATCACTGTAAGGTTATATTGACAGTCATATAAATTTCAGGCAAAAATATTGCAAAAATGTAGTACTTAACCATATGAGCCAATGTTCTTACCTCTGAATTGCATCTCCAAATCTAAGGCTATTGTAACCTACCCATAAACACTCTCTGAGATATGAATAAGAAATAAGGAATAGTGTTAATGGCTTTTTTCCCTTGAAGGAATTGCATTTCATGATCAAAGGAATGCTAGTTTTAATATTGCATGGGAGCTGAAACCAGAGGCATCTGCCAAGGGGCAAATAACAAAAGTGTTGTGCTATTGTGACAGAGGTTCTTGTCAGGCCCAGCCCAAGAACAACGATGAGGCAGTCCAGTCCAGTATAGTTCCTTTATTAGCTAACACCCTAAAGACAGAATCTCGCCAGACTAAACCTATGCTAAAGCAACTAGTGGATATACCCCGTGAGACTCTAGGGAGGGACTATCCTAAGCCTCTTCTTCTTCTCACGGTCTTGCTGTGGACTGAGAAAGCGCTTGCCTTGTAGCCTCTCCTGGAATGTACTCCCTCCCTCCTGATAGTCTTGATCTTCCATTCCAGTATCCTCCTTGCACATGCCTTCCATCACAGTTCTGTCTCTTTTGTACATGTGTTGTGACATTACCTGCATGTATGGAAGGGGCAGAACTTATGGCATGACTCTGCTTTCATCATTTTGATGAAAGCATTGGATTCTGGAGACACCTTTGGCTGAATCTTTGGAAGATACAGTAGAACCCCCCTGCACCCTGCAAATTCCTATATAAAAATTGACATCTATGTATGCGGCAGGATATGGAACAGATTCCCTACATAGCATCATATGTGTAGTCTCCCTTGGTCAACTGAACTCTACCTATATGGTTCTCTCCTTTGTATGACAGAAATGGTGACATTGTTATCTACAGATATCTGTTGATCCAAATCACTGTCAGCAACTTACATCTCCTCATAAAAATCCATTTGATATGATGTTAATTTAATATTAAGCCAAGGAACACACACTAGTGAGCGTGTATGCAACAGTGAAGCCTTCAGATTCTGAATGTGAACAATAAATTATTTAACATTTAAATCTGTTCTTTTATCTCATCTTTTCATGAGGTTAATAAAGTTTTAAAATATAAATTTTAACTCTTATTACAGTTATTCTATCTTTACCAGAAATTATAAAATACTATTCATTGTTTTGTAGGATGGAACTTTAATACATATACAGACCCAGAAGTGTCTGCAAGCTGAATCTGATGTAAGCGATGGATATCCAGCACCTTTGTTACGACCATGTTCCAATTCAGAATACCAGAAATGGTTTTTTATAGGAAGGAGTTGATACAGAAATCTAATTTTATGATTTATTGAGATAATCTCTGAATCTGAAGAAAGCAAATGTTTAATCATTCTTTATATGAAGAACTGTATTATCTTCAACCGATTCTTATGGAATACCAGCAGGCATTGAAATCCATATGTAGTTATTATGGACTTTTCTGCATCGGAAATCTACTTTGGGCAGCTATATGATTTTCCAAATCTCTGATGTATTTTAGAAACCTCTTAGAGACATGATAATGAAATGCATGTGGTGGCACTTAAATTTGATAATTTAAATATTTATTTTTTTCTAAACTGTTCAGTGTTGGTGACTGAGACATTAAAAGAAAAATATAAGAACAAATTTTGCTATGAAATGATTATAATATAAAAGACCATATAACTTTGTTTTTTGATATGTCTAAAAATAGTACACTGGAACTGCATGCAGAGAATTCAGGTAATACTTATTCTAAATATAGATCATTATGGCATCATTAAATGTGAACTCAAACATATCATGATATAATAGGACATAATGGGTAATCACTTAGTTCTAAATCTTTTAACTTAAAATAATAAATGAACTGGAAGTAAGGATGACTGAATCACTCTGTTTCTGGTCCAGGTCAGTTTCACAGATATTCAATCATAAATCAGTCCTATTTCCAATTTCTCTATCAGTCTGCCGATTAAAAACATCCATAAAAATTATTTTTGTGCACCATTTTCTCTTATATTTTAATGTATGACTTTCCCTAATGTATGCATTTTTAATGTACTTTTGGCTGAGAACTACATTAAAAATATTGGGAAAGTGTGCATTTTGAAAAATAATTGTTCCAGATTAACACATGTTGATCTAGGAAGGGTGTATTTGGTTGGCTCAGTTAAAGACTTAATAAAAATTCTCCCCTATTTCTAACTGGGTGCCAGTTTCTAAAAAGAATATTGGCATGCAGAATCATTATAGGAGGACAAAAAAAATCTGCAGAAACCGACTCCAGGGAGGAAATTACATAGGAACTTTGGGTAATCATGCCTGATGGTACTTTCTCCGTAGCAAATCAAATTCAGAAGTGGGCAGCCTACATCAAATACAGGGCTCTTTGCTGCTACCTAGTGGTCCAGATTTTGGCAGCCCAGATCTAGTAGCCATAATCAAAGAAACATTCTTTGACTGAATCTATCCTTTCATATGCACACAAAAGTTCATGTATAGCCAGGAAGAGGTACAAAGAAATTTTTACATGGTGTGACATGCATGCAGCTGATTCATGCCCTGGCTCACTAATTTGGGGAATAGTTATTTTGATTCATAAATGTGAATGAATTGGTTCAAGTCCTCATGAACAGTGGGGAATATTAATTCAAACAAATGGTTACAAGCAATGGATATGAACAGGCAAACATCACATTCAAAAGATTTACTTCACTGAATTACAAACTCAAAGGTATAGGATTCCCATACAGAATAGAAAATAATGCATTTAGTGTGGTCACTACCATTATGTTGATTGAAGCTATCCTAACTTATATGAAGATAAAATACTGTAGGGAAATGACATTTTCCTAAATTTGGAGGGGGGTGGATAGTGTGGTAAAGTGGACCAGCAGAAGCTTGGTTGGTAATGAATATAAACAGCATAAGACAGACTGAGACTTGGAGAAAATAAAGACAGTTGAATAAAAATAATTTATAATTCAAGAGAGGGTGGGATACAAAAGACAGGTTTGGATGGTTTGTGGAAAACTCAAATAACATGCTGCAAATTTGGGGAGTTTACATTTGAATTAAAATACCTCATGCCTGGTCAGGCGCAATCCCAACCCTAAAAATGTTCTGAATGTCAGGCTCTGACAGTGATGTTGGAGAGACAAAACTGTCTAATTTGTTACTATGGATACCAATTCAATGGTTTGGTTAAAGTAGCTAAGAAGTAGAGCTGTACAAAGCATTTGAAGGGGCACTTTGCAAAGTGCCCCTCTTTGAAGCACTAAGGCAAATGCATCAACCAGCATGCTTTTTTCCAGAAGATGTAGTTCAATGTTTTGAGAAGGAGTGCTGGGGGTCACACCACTGAACTTCAGAATGTGCCCTTTGAATGCTTTGTACTTTGGATTAAGTTGCTTCACTTGGTTTCAGAACCTAGTTCTCATTCCCTGATGAGCTGTAGCTTCCCGATCTTGCTAATATAGTTTTACTGACATTGAAAATACTGGCATCCTGATTTTTCTGACATTAATGCATGCAGAGGGTAGGATCTGCTTTAGCCATTCATAGGAATATCTGGAAGCTGGTGGTTAGAACTATACCAATCATGGTGCCAGCCTGTGAAGCCAGTGCATGCTTTTTTTGAAAGAAATAGCTCTTTGAGTTTACTAGGCAAAAGATCCATCAGTGTTTTTGTCACAAACATGAGTCTGGAACCCTACAGGTATAGAAGTAAGTGTGGGACAGGGATTTCATGCCGTAGAAAGCATATAGCTTTCTTGCCTCTCCTGTCTCTAATGCAAGTGGCTGCCTTCTGGAGATGGTTTGCAAAGGAGGAGAGACACTGAGACTCTGTTTTATATGGATAAGATGTAACTAGTGCTGCATCTTAGAGTTCATTATACTTTAAAGGTTTAGTTAAGTTTTAGAGCAATTTTAAAATACCCTTAAGCAATTCATGTTCTTTTTAAAAGATCAGTTTAAGTAAAGTGATCTCAATACATAGAATTTTAGTGGACAGCTATATGAAATACAGGTAGTCCTCATTTAGCAATCACAATTGGGACCAGCAACTTGATCGTTAAGCGCAGCAGTCACTAAGTGTAAACACGACTGTGCTTATGATCTTACTTCAGCTTTCCTTTGCTTTACAGACCTGCAAAAGTCATAAATGCGAGGATTGGTCATAAAGTTACTTTTTCATCACTGTCATAACTGTGAATGGTCACTAAACAAGGCAGACACTAAATGACTACCTGTATAACATGCTTTTTTTAAAAAAAATTGAGAAACATTTGGGTAATGTCTCTGTGGTCTGTCTGCATGTAACTCTGAATTCAGTAAAGGAAAATCTATGCATGAATTGATGCTGACATTTTAACATAAGAAAGATTATGTATGTATGTATAGGAGATCAGATCATTGAGTCTGTCCTGAGAGTATTCTGTGAGTAGACTTCAGCTTGGAAACTATACCATGGACAAGATATTCCCTCTCTGCAGTACCTGACAATTCCCCATAAATGTTTTTCTTTCTTGCCTATCTTAGAGAGGGGTAAGCAACTTGCTTCCCAAGTGAGCTGCAAGAGAAAGTCACCCAAAGAGATAGGATCAAATTTATTTGGCCCTTTTTGCAGTTTGGATTCTTTAAAGAATCAGATGGGGACCAAAACACTTTTAAGAGGTAAATTACTTCCATTTCCACACTTTTTAAAAAAGGCCAATTTCAGATCATTTTGAGAGCAGTTGGAAGAATTTTACATGGAAAAGCAGTTTGCTTCCTAGAGGCTTCTCACTGCCATTCCCATCCTTTAAAAAAAAAAATTCACTGTCAAAAAATTGCTGCATTTCAGAATAATTAATCTGTGGCCAGCTGATTGCCCATGTTTGTCAGATGACTCTTACCTCTTCACTGTGTGTAGGATAACAACCTTTCAAGCTGTTCAGGACCAGGGTACCAGATGAACTGATAAGCAAATGTACTTCGGTGTGAACCACACTGCCTAGCATTCTACTTCCTTCCCCAGGTTATATTCTACATGTCTGATTGTGTGCTTAAACACAATAGTGCACTTTAAAGTAGTTTTGTCTTTATGGAGTTGGCATTTAAATGGCATGTTGTGCATGCATCTGTGGATAAAATTGTAGTTTAAAGTTGGAAATTATTTAATATGCAAATTATCAGTCTAATTGCATTCTTAGGTCCAGTCATCTCACCTTGTTCTGCTATATTTAGGGCTGGACAGCTTGTCATGTTATATGTTAATATAAACCATTATCAGCATGTT
Organism: Liasis olivaceus; assembly: GCA_030867105.1. NCBI lineage: Eukaryota > Metazoa > Chordata > Lepidosauria > Squamata > Pythonidae > Liasis > Liasis olivaceus. The sequence goes on from CM061350.1 coordinate 85,570,915, forward strand.
ATCATGTTGTTCCTGAGTAAACAGAAGCATAAAGGCATATTTGGCCTACTGGAAAGATGACGCTGGTGAAGATGAAACACCACACTCTCTAAGATATGTGGTTGGGAAAAGAGAAATGGCTGTATATTCCTATCACATAGGGAGATGAACTGCATTTAGCCAAAATCCAGATCATGAGAGGAAATGGGATAATTTGATACAGCTCTGAATCCACCGTGTTCTGACCCAAAACTTCCAAGAGGCTTTGTTTCTAATGTGTTTCTCAAATGCTCTGGTATGTTGCATACCTTAGAAGTTGTGCCCAAAAAAGGGGAATCATATTTTAAAGGATCATCGTTTGAACCCCCATGTCCTGATTTCTACGTAATTTGGCACAATACATCCACTTCCAATTTAATCCAATGTGTTAAAAACCAAATGTGTGTTTGTGCCTTTTGTGTTTTCCCATAATAGATTATGGAGGGAGAGATTTTCTTCTTTTCCTGAATGTTGGAAACCTCCAGAGTGATCTGGACCAAACTGTGCTGTTTCTGGACTCAGCTTTTACATTACTGAAGTTTATTTTTCCAATTAGTTGATGCAAGTGAGTTAATGAACAGCATTGTTTTTATTAGAAAATAGTATTATGAAAGCTATTTTCCAATGTCTTATGCCTAGCTAGCATTATATTTTATCAGTCCTTGGTCTTTATTGAATAGACCAGAACAGAAGAAATAAGGGCTTAAAATACAGTCTGACAACTGCAGGAACAAGGAAGTGCATAGGAAATTGAAAACATGGAAAGGTTAGTATATCTTAAGCCTTGGGAATGGGGGAGTTGGTACAATGTGGGTTCACTGATGGTAATGATTTTGCAATACCAAAAATTTGACTTCATTGTTACTTTCTAGATGGGCAAGTGGTATGTTTAATTCTGACACATAAAGTGAGGGATCAATAGATTAGAACTATCAGCAAGATTATGTGCACTGTGAAATTATAGAGTATGTGGATGCTGTTTCTTCCTACGTATCTTAATATTTGCATTTTCTTACTCTGTTTAATAGCCTCGAGAGATTTTGTCACTTGGAGCTTTGTAACTGCTGTTTTTATGTGAGTGCTGAGACCATTTAGAAGTATGATGATTCGGCAGTAATTTCATAAATATTACTATGTTTTGTAATGCCTAGAGATATATGTGTTCTTCCAAAATTTGTAGAATGACATGTGAAAATTGTGTTTATAAGAACCATAGATTAATGACATTAATACAATGCAATAAAATATTTGTTTTAAAGCTCACATTTCCATGTGATTTTTTTAAATTAATCACCTCTATTCTTTTTTTTTTTTTTTTTGACAGCTGCCTTGTTCTGTTAATGTGAGTCTTTTCTCTCAAGTTACTGTTGAATCCAATACTAGGGTTAATTATAATGCAATGTTTATATTCTGTTTGCATTTAGATAGCTGCTAGGTTTCAATCCATGAAATCTTAGGAATCTGTAATTCCTAAAGACTAATAGGACAGGTCACACAGATTTTAGAAAGTGGAACTAGACATTCATGGAATCATAAATAACTCCAACTTTGTTACAGCACATCTCCATATGGACAAAACTAAAACTTAAGCCTAGGACAGTAATGCCAGTGATACAGGAATAGAAACAAAAATTGCAGCAGTATTTCTTACTGTGTGCTTCCTCTTCCCACTCATCAAGTAGGCAGTTAAGAATAAAAAAATAACGTGAAGCTTCTTTTATGTTGCCATAATGGAGAATATGGTAGTTTAGGATTGAATTGTTGGGTTCTTGGTGCATTCTGAGCTTGCTTCTCTTCCTGTAGATGTTTCATTACCAGGCTAGGTAACATTAATAATGCATGGAGAAGTGGAAGATGCGTTGATGATGTTACCTAGCCTGGTAATGAAACATCTACAGGAAGAGAAGCAAGCTCAGAATGCACCAAGAACCCAATTTCTTTTATGCGCCAGGTGAAGTTTGCCTTGGGCTCTTGAGGAAGATGGTGATTTGATCTGCTGTATATTTTCTTAAAACATTTTTAATGCTCTTTGTAAATATATATTTTTAAAAAAATTATATAGTCTTTGTGCTTTGATTCTCTGCTACATGCTGATAATTTGCTAATTGCCTTGATGCTTATAATGTCAGAAAGGCAGCATTTAAAAAAAAAAAATAATAAGGTACTATAAGCTTTTCCTCTGTATAGGAAAGAATCACATTTTCTGTGCACTGCACACAGCATGCAGTTTGCACTGGCCACTCTCTGTGATACCCTGATTGTTTGGATCAGCCTATATATTCTCAGGATCTGCTGAAATGGTATGAATGGAATGTGGGCACCATGGCTGCTATGGTGTGGTGCCAGAGTCTTGCTATTCCCACAATCATTACCATATAACACAGCAGCATGGCCAATCAAAAGACAAAATATCTGGTGGATCACCAAGGGAAAGGTACTGGGGTGCTTATAGGCTCCAAGGTAAGGATCTAGTAGTGTATCACAAGAATCTCAGTGAGACCAAGGATGTCTGTACTTTCTGCACACATTGAATATTCCCACAGGAAAGCATATGTATTCTTGCAAACGTGAGTGGCTCTACTTTCAGTAAATACTCATTTTTGCTGGTCATGCATGGGATCTTGGGAGGATCTGGACTCATTTTGGGAGATTTACTCTTGGGATGGCGGTAGTAGTGATGGTCTTTCCTCACAGTGTTCCAGGTTGCACTGTCTCAAAAAATTCAGGATGAGACTTGAGATGTATTAGGAAAAGATAAACTTTATTTTACCACATTATGGATAGCATTCTTTTTCCTCCTGTTTTATGGACAAGTTGTTGAATCTGAGTCCAGTGGTGGACTAGATCAGCGTCAACTAACTGAATCTCAATACTGGACTCAGGACCTAGGAGAATTGCTTGCTCCAGAAGGAGTTGCATGCAGTCTACCTGAAGGAACAATTTCACAGTCAGGGTTCTTCTGGCTGCCCTGGACTTTGCATGTCACGCCAATAGCCACAGTGCAAACAAGAGTACGGCCACTTTTTGTTTTCTCCTAAATATTAAGTTTTGTTGGATTGTTTTTATTTTAACATTTTATCTGATTTCAGTGGATTTGTGTTGGTAGCAAAATTCCCATCCACCAATAAACTGCAGAGTTTCCTCCCCATCAGCAGAAAGGAGACATTTTTCAGTGTTACGGCTCCCTCTACTGATTAAAAAAAACCCTGCAGATTTTTAATTTCTTGTTAGCAGATATCACATCTGAAGGCTTTTTTTTTTTTTGTATTGGGGGTGCTTGGGGGAGTTTAAGGGACATTTTTTTAAAAAAACCACACATGCGTAATAATATGTCATCCTCACCATGGGGATAGGGGAGAATATGGAGCTCCACCCAACCTCCTGTTGGGCCTCATGCAGCCAAGAGAGGACTACTTTTGCACAGCCAGTACAGAAGACCTCTGTAGCTAGAAGCACTTATCACCATTTGAGGCTAATGCTTCAACTATGCCCATTCTAGACAAGGATAGTTTGGCCACAGTGAATCATACATTGCTAACTTCAGGATGGATTCCTACAATGTGCTCTGTATGGGGCTGCCCTTGGGGCTGGTTTGGACCTAAGATACTGCCTGTGATGTCTTTAATGTGCATGTATAATATTTATGGCAGCCAGTTTGCTGTCATAGCAGGTGGAAGCCTCTAGCTCACCTTGGCCATCTTAGATGGGAGATTATCAGGAAATGCCAGTAATGTAGACTAGACTGGGGAAAAACATTCAGAAAGAAAGCAATGGCAGATCTCTTCCAAGTTGCTGCCAGCAAGATTACATAGATATATCCATGTAATCCCTGGCAGGTGAGCTCAGCTTGAATGGAAAAAAAGTCTACCAAACCATATTTAATATGCTGGAATTAATATATAAAGTTATGAAAAACTCAGAACCAGTTTACCTAACAAGGTCTGTAGCTATATCCATAACATTTGCCTAGACAGCTGCAATCCTAGGATACTCCTGATCCCCAATGCCACGGCTTGCTGCTCATCAGTTGGAGGTGATGCAAAGAAAGGCCTTCTCTGTGGGAGCCCCTGTCCTGTGGAATAGCATCAGAAAGGGGTTTCAGGCTTTTTATGTTGACTTTCCCCAGGGATTAACACACGCTGCCGTACCATCCTCAAATAAAACGTTTTTATTCTGTTTTTATTGTATGGTTTTCTGTTATTGTGAATGGCTTTGGGAAATTTAAAATAAGACATGTATAAATATTTTTAATAAATCCATTTTAATTAAATACTTGCAAACTATAACCTTGAAATTTCTTCCAAAAAATTATAACACTTGATCCTTTCATTACAAATTGCATTCTGTGCAAAAGTGTATCATGTATTATTATAACAGGTATGGGTGTTGACATTATTGCCCCATTCCTGAAGGACTAGTAAGATAACAGGAGCAATTATTCTTTTCAGTATAAAATAAACCAGATTTTAATCATTTTAATTACCATTTCATATCTATTTGACCCATATCTCTCTTTAAATATTTTAAAATACTTTGAGGCAGACTTGCAGAATATTACATCCTCTTATTTAGTTAATGTAAAATAGAACATAGCATTAATATTTTTTATTTTACTTCATTTCCATAAAATATGTAAGTAATATGTGTTCTACAATGGTGCTGTTTTAATGGATTAATCAACAGATTAATTTCAATTTATATGGAGTCAAATACCATTAGAGTTTTAAAGGCTTTCTTATTACTGATCTTTGATTGTAAGAATAAATTTGATTTTATTTAAAGGATTCCTTTTGTATTAATTGTGACTAAATGTTCTGTAGTGATCTCTCCCAGTCATTGCAAAATTTCTTCAGAAAGTCGCCTTGTTCAGGTCTTCAATTCATGTTGACAATATAGTTCTCCTACTTGACTACTTAATAAGTGCCTTGGATCCTGAGATTTTTTTCCATCAACAGGAAGATTGCTTGAGCAGAGTTGTGCTCCAGCAGCAGGCCTATCAGCAGGAAGAGAGAGGAAAGGACTTTTGTCTTTGCGCTCTTCCCCATGCAGCCCATTGTATTCCACAAAATCCATTCCAGAAGGATTATTTAGAGCATGGGAAGGAGGAACTGATGAAAGTCACATCTACCATTCTTCCGTGGGCTGTAAGCGATTTCACAAAAAGAAAGATCCCTTCCATTTTCAGAACAAAACTCAGGAGCTAAACCAATATATTTCATCTGTCATTTACTAGAATACCGCTGCTATTTTTATTGTTTTCTGTAGTTATAACACCTGATGCCTTCAGATCTAGTTGGGAAAGACTCTTTTCTGAAACTCTCAAAATCCATTTCTTGTTGATGTAGACGATGCTGAGTTAGATTAACAAATTATAGTTAGACTATAACCAAGTATGATCACAGTCCTAAAAATGTAGAAACTATTTAGTTTTTTTTCCCCTTTTAAGTCATTGTCCTTTGTACAGATTGTGAATTCATTCTGTAATTGTGGATGCTTAAATATTCAAAAATGCACACAAGGGAGAATCAGCAAGCCTGGGGAAATCCCAAAATTTGCAGGTTTAAAAAATTCAGCAGATACAGAGACCTCAGAATGCTCAATTATTGTTCTGGGGAAAAACAGAGGAAAGAAAGGAGCAAAAATAAAATGGAGAATCCTGAAAACCAGAATACGCCCAGTAAGATATACTTCCTTCTGACATCAAATGTACTAATTTGGAAATATATTAGGTTTATTGTTTACTTATTAAATCAATCTCCCAAGATAATCATATTCACTAGTAAAGTAAGAAAAGAACTATCAGTATTTCTTCTCTCTTATTGCCATGAGAGAATCTGCTGAGCATATGGGACTCCCAAGAACACTAAAGGGTGAAATAAAATAAGTAAACACAGCACAGTACAGGAAATCCTTCTGCAGAAGCTCCTAATAATTTACAGTGTTGTAGTAATAGACTTGAGGTTGTTAGGAAGGGTATAAAAGAGTGGTGAATTATAAACCCTCTGCAAGTACTGATATAGCAAAGAGGATTAGGAAAATACCCTCAAAGTATATGGACAATCATCAGCTTAAACAGAAATAATATATAATTTTTTAGGCTGGGCAGGAAGAGTACTTTTCTCTCTTTCATTCATCCAGAGCTACAAAGAAGTAAAAAAAAAAAAAAAGATCCACTTAGTTTGCTTCATTTACAAGCAGCCTCAATCGCACAAAGGCAATTTTCATGTGGAAGTAACAGCATCTGTAAATCACTGGAGAGAAATCGTTAGTGAATAGTATAGTTTCCTATGTTGCTTGTAGCAAACACACTTCATTTTCCTCTAGCAGAGTAGGCTGTTCAAAGTACATAGCATATAAAATTATACTGGGGGAAAGAAAGCAAATCTAAAGCTCTAATGGGGGGTTGACATTATGGAACCCAGGGGCACCACTAGATGGCACCCATTGACCTCCAAAATAGGATCCTAAATTAATTTATTTTTTAAATTTAAATGACAGAAATCTTATGAGATATCTGTGCTCTGACATGAAATCTCGCCACTTACATTGTTTGTTTTTAAATTAAAATAATTTATATTAGAAACATTGCATGACAGTACCCAACAGTTGGTAAGGTTGTTACGGATGCTGAACTTCCCCACAGTGAAGAAATTAAACAACATTATTACCTGCACCTTATATGGAAATTTGAAGAGAGAGACAGAGAAAAGACATTTCTAATCTTCCCACTCTCCAGGCCATTTCCTTCTCATCAATATTATAATATAGTCATTCTGGATGGATTGAAGTAGGGAGATGTACATCATAAGATTGAAATCCAACAGCACACACTGTTTGGAAGATTTTGAAGTCCCTTTCCAACTCTAGAACATTTCCACATCCTACATACTGTTGCAGTCCCACTTAGTCCCACTTCCAACCTTCACTGCACTGAGCATAAGCTAATATAGTAACTTTTCACCCGCTTTTAAAGTTACAAATAAAAAACTCTTCTCCCCATAGTCTTTTACATATACACAATCCAGAAATCATCATCTTTTCATTCCTAGTTCAGCAAGTAGTCCATTAGGAATTACCAGAAATATCAGACAAATAGTTTATCCCTGGTCAGATAGTCCAACATTATATTCCTTCTTTTTGCTCTGTACAATCTTGACCTTTAAATCATTCCTATGGCATTGCAGGATTTGATCTTTCATCACTTTCTGGCATTTAAAAGGAGTCTTCAAAGCTTTCAGCGGGCTACTTTGTAAATCCCATAAAGAGGCATCATCCAGGATTTCTTGTCACAGCCAATCCATGTCCAGATCCTTTTCTTCTCATAAAGAGGCATAATTGGAATTTCTTGTCACAGCTGTTCCATGTCCAGATCCTTATCTTGATTTGTCTTTTGTATTATCACTTTGGTAATCTCAATTTTGTTATCTTCCATGCCTTCAAACTCTATAATGTCTATCTCAGGTAAAAGTTTTATTTTTTTTTCCTCATCATCTTCTGAAAGTTTATCCACTGAAATCTGCATCCTTTGCAAGATATTCATTATTAACATCTCAGTCCATGTTTCAAAAAAACTCTTTTAGATAAGAAAAATGTATAGCTGGTTTAGCTATTTTAACCTTTTTCTGCCTGGTCCTTAAGTTCCCTCTAGTGTCCATAAGCAACCTTCATCAAACTTCAGTTTCTAATATGGGTTTAGTTCCATTTCAGTCATTTCCCACAAGTATATTATTTCATTACATACTTGTTTTTTAAATCTTACAGCAAAACCAATATGCCAAATCTCTCTGATCATCCAATCCATTTAAAACTTTCTTAAATCAAAGTCTTTTTTTTTTTTTTTTTTGCTTTTTGCCTACTGTATATTACTTTAAATTCTTAAGTCTCTGTTTAAAATTTCTTAAATCTGAAGAAGCTAAAACTCACCAGGTGTCAGATTAAACTCTCTATTTTAAAGGTCTCTAATATCCACAAAGTAGTTAAATTAAACATTTCTGAATGTGATTAGAAAGTGAGTTTGGCCAGCTTAGTGACCTTATGAATGGCTCCGCTGCTGCTGAGAGCAAAGATGTCATCTCCCTTCACTCCTGGTGCTCAAACCTGTGGGGACTAAATACTGTTTTATGATCTCCTCATGAGGAGCTGCCATTCAGAACACTCATGGGCGATCTCCTGTTCTCTCCTTCTCCAGAGAGATTTGAAGGACTGGTCTACTCACCAGTCTTTCATTCTTCACAGCAGTCGTTGTCTCCACTCGTTCACAGAGATGTCTTCAGTCAGCCATGACTCACACTGGAAGCCACAGTATAAAAGTCTCTATATTACTTCTTTGCCACTAGCAGAACTAATGTCTAGGCTGTCTGACACAAGGCAACAGTTCTTCCTCTGGTAGCTCAGATCACAAACTAGAAAACAAGCAGCTCATCCAAGCAATTTTGTTACACATTGAAATGCATACATAAGTTGCTGTTGCTCATCTGAATAACTGCCTGCCAGTAAATTCTCTGGAAAGATTCAGATGGAAAATTCCAGATTTTAAAGGTCTTTTGAAGCCAACCCACTGGGGTGTACAGATAGATCTAAGATAGAAACCAAAGTCATGACTTCTATCTTAGAGGGGACTGTAACTAATGTTCAACAGCAGGCTTCCCTATACCATTACAAGTGCCCACTTGGTGCGATAGGTGAAATTGTAACCAGCAGGTGCATCTATGTATCCACTGGGAACATAAGGAAGCTGGCATTTATCAAGACACCTGCTCCCTAGTTGTACACTTTGCCAGAGTGTCTCAGAGCCAGTGCTCTTGACAGAGCACAACAGGCCATGGAAACTGGAGATGATAATTAGCCAGAGAATAGGAGCTTGGTACTAAATAATTACATCTGTGGCCCAAATGTACATATGAAAACAAATACAGTTTTTAATTATGAAGCCACAGTCCCATAAAATGATTCATATTTTAATAGAGGATGTTTATGTAAATGCTGCATTTACAAAAAATAAAAGTCACATGTAATGTTAGGTATGATTTGTTTAGCCTACCTATGGATTCTTGGAGCACCTAAGTCCATCCCAGGAACAAATCTCAATTTGAAACTATGAAAAGAAGATGGCTTCTACATTTGGGATTGTTTTAACCAAGGCTTGTGATAGTTGGAATCTTGGCTTATTTCTGAGTTGTTTTGTGTCCTACCCAGGTTTCTCTTGTCTACCCATTGAGATGCCAAGAGCAGCCCCCACAACACTGTTCCTTAAACTGAAATGTTACTTTTTTTTCCCCTTCAGACTCCACGTTTCCCCTGCCAAAAATATTTTGGCACACAATGCATGTAAAAAGATCTACCCCATAACCATGGAGGCAAAGAATACAACTGATTATAAACAAAAGAATAGAATTCCAACAAATACATAGAAAAATAGGTATTTACTGCTGTTAGGGACACTGTATTTGGTGTCAGAGACGGAAGGAAAAAAAACAGACTGGCCAAACAAGCTGTGTAGATTTTACACATCTGCATTACTGAGCCTAATTGGTTCAACAAACCCTGACTGAAACAAATATTGATTTAGTGATATGTGTAGATACAGCCAATGCATCCATAGAGTGGCTAATGGATAGTTCATAGTATATGAGAACAAGGAACACTGGATAGAAGCTGATTTGTTTGGTATGTGACTTGAGACTGAAATATTGCAGATAGGATATATGTATGTATAAATATGTGTATGTGTGTGTGTGTGTGTGTGTAATTTTCTTACTTCAGAATGGCATACATAGTATAAATAAAAACAACACTGACATTATATCTTGCATAGGTAAGCAAACCGATTTTGGATTCTGTCAGACAGAGTAATGTCCTTCCCAATCACTACTAATCTCCTTTAAAGAGTTGATAGAGGTTTGGTGTTCAAAGACTGCCAGGAAGGTAATTCTGTAGAGTCTCAAGTTGCATGCAAAGATGATTGGGTCTGGAGTTCCTTAGGACTTTCTAGCTGTGATAATAACCATGCAGCTGCCTTAGCGTGTAATTAGCTCTATGCATGTAGCAGACCGCATTCTTGATTTGGTTTCTGCAGTTGGGTGGAAGGAAAATATTTCAGAATGGGAGAAATAATCTATTATTTCTGTTGTCTTTGTTAGTTCACTTTAAATTGAGGTTTAAACTCTTGGTAGACATTGTCCTGTGCAAGGAGAAAAATCCTTTTTAGTAACATGGCCCCAGAAATTGATAAATTCCGATGGATTCCAGAGGGCTCTGCTGATATAGCTGTTACTCTTGCTGAGATGTTGGAATGCAAAGATGATTTAAATAATGGATACAATCACACCAGAACATCCAGAGCCAAGGGTCTTTTTCATATACCTGAGTAGGTGATGATGAAGCAAAAGCAGGAATGATTAGAATGCATGTGAAGAATAATTTTGCCAAGTCTGATCAAATAGAGTTTAAAACTTATTATTGAACCTATTATACGACTTTTATACTGATAAATAGAGTCCCCCCTCCCTTAATTTCACACCTTCTCAATACTGTTGAGCAGAATTTCTGAGTAGTTTATGGCTTGTTGCCATGAGAGGAATGGTGGAATCTTCAGTGATGCCATATAACTAGCTGTTGAGACACTTGGATGATAAAGTTCCTTACATCTGTTTTCTATGGTTCTACAGTGAAGTACAGTGTAGATCCATCAGTCAAAGTGCTCAGCAAACTCATCTACCTAACTCAAATAAATATAACAATGTTGTTAACTTAATCTCTCTTCAGTCTTGTCCAATAAAACCACTCTCAAAGGACTGACAGAGTTGCCCCATGAGTCTCGAGGTACTCAGGAGTGTGTCTCTGACTTAAATCAGTTTCAATCAGGTTTACTATCTCCTTTTGGAAAACATTCACTTTGATCACCCTGTGAGATGATCTTTGCCAATAGAAAAGCAGGGGGAGTCAACTTTGATGATTTGCCATATTTTTCACTGATTTTTGATATCAGTGTCTACATTACCCTTCTCAAAAGGCTGTCTGGGTTGGTGTTGGAATATTGTATTGCAATGGTTTTCTACTATCTCTTTCAGAAAATAATACCAGAACATTTTTCCTTTGCCCTTCAGCAATTACACTATGGGATTTTAGACAGTTCTATTAACCCCCCACCCCTAAAACTAGATCCAAAATGCTACTTTTAAGACTAATTTTGAGCCATTTTTCAGGGGCTGGACAGTTTTAAGGCTAGGGATGGGACCAGTGTGCCCTTCAGAGACTTCTCACTCCCATTCTCACTCTTACGTTTGAAGGGGGAAATGTGCCTTCCAAGTTCAGCTATTTGTCTCCAAAATTCAGGGTGAAAAGATATGGGATCACAAATAGAGTATGTGGTACTTTCCTACTGCTGCTCTACACTTTAAGCTCCTTTACAAGTTGTATTTGCTTATTTAAAACACTTGTGGGATATTTTTCCAATGGAACAAACATTTAATATATATGTAAGTACTCATTCACTTTTATCAATGCCAATAAATATCCTAGAAATCCTTTTTTAAAAAATTAAAACAGAGCTCCTGCAAAGTGTGCACACGCTGGGTGAACTTTCACATTTTGCATGATATTTTCTGTTGTAAAAATGGAGAAAGAGGAGAAGTCCCGCAAGGTCAATTCTGAAACAAAAATTGTGCCTGTAGAAACTATGGTAAGAGTATTTACCTGTTGGCTCATTACTTAATTTGTGTGCATTGAATGTAGGTGTGGTAGACAGACAGACAGACAGATAGAATGAATTGAAATATGAGCAATTCATATCATGGTTTCCATGTGTTTACATAATATATTCAATTTGTTTAAAAACTTGGGCAGCTTAAAATAAATTGGCATCCTAATTCTACTTACTTGGAAGTTCTCACTGATTGCCATATTAACAGCACTTTATACTTTTAATAACCTTCAATCATATTTAAGTTTCACCCTGACTTATGTAGTTGTAAGTATTTCATTTGGGTATGAAGTGTAAATCTAAGAGACTGAATTCCATGATTCAAAATTCATGTTCTCTTTTTCTTTGTCTGATTTAAAATAAATGCGATGAGCTTTCAGCCAATTCCCTTGAGCAGACTTCCCCTTAATTTGATAAAACACTTTATCAGAATATAGTCAGAGAGCTAACATTCAGTAGAGTTATCTGAAATGAAATCTTTGCACATTTGATTTGGCATTAATAACTTGCAACAGAATTGTGCTTCAGGACTAGTCCTGTGTATTTCTGAATGTCTACATTTGTTCAGTGCAATGTACAGGCTGATATAGTACAATCCTAATGAGTCTATATCCATTTGCACTGCAATTATAATGAATTTGCTCATTTTTCACAATAATATTACAAAACTTTTAAGACCCATTTTTTAAAAAACTTGCAATTATATGAATCAAAAATTGCCAGTAGGAATATCATCAAATTTTCAGATAGCCTGAGCAAACAGTGTAAATACAAAATATTCTGCAATATATTTGTTATTGGAATATTCATTTTCTGAAATGTTATACAATACTTTGAAATTTTTTCTCTGGACACATTTTTGATTACAGCAATAAAATAATGAAATAAAAGCAACTATTAACTATTATAATTAATTATTTAAAAAAACCTTTCTTGACTCACCATAGTTCTAATTTGTAGGAATGCACTATTTACTGTAATTCAGCCATATCAAAGTAATTATTAGTTATAGTTATTTACATGTTTTCAGAAAAAAAGCTTTGTTCAATTTGGTGGGGAATGGATAAAGTGAAATATGTATAGGATTGCAATCTAATAAGTGTCCATCTTCTTGAATATTTTCTTCTTACTATATTATATTGGTTTGATCATTCTTCCCAAATAGTGACAAAGATTATGGAAATGTATAAAACAGCTATATAATAAGGACTTTAGCATACATTAGAAGGTGCAGTTGGACAAAAGAAACAGAGATCTTAATTTAATATCTGTGGGAGTCAAGTAATTAAAGTATATTTGAGGATATTCGTCTCTTGAAAGCAGTAAGACGGAAGAACTCCCTGTACACTTCATAACAAAAACCTTGAGAAGTCTAACATACTAGAAAATTATTAGGAACAATTTTATCAACAATAAGTTTGAAAAGTCTTTGTGTTAGAACAGAATAGAATCATTTTCAAACAACTGTTTTCCTACTGTCACAAATACTGAATGCACTGATTATAAGCCAGTTCTGCAAAGAATCTTAGAATAACCAGTACTGTGATAACAAAAGTGATGCACTGCACCTGGCAATTAATTTAGTAATGTTTTGATTCTGTGATTATTCACTGATGATGATAGCTGGGGATTCACAATAATGCTTAGCAGAATTTTGCTCATGCCAAAAGAACTGTTCTTCATGATTCTTTCTTTCCTGAAAAGCTACTCTGAAGGGATTAAATTTAACCCAGTTTCTTGTTCTGAAAGTTCTGTTCTGTTCATTGCCATTCCTTTTTGTTGCCAACATTGTCTTGCGAAACTATATATATAATATATATATCTTTTATACACACACACACACACAAATATATATATATTCAGTATAAATAATATACTGAATATAAATATGTTCAGTACTGTAATTGTACTGAACTTTTCCATTGAATGTTTAATCCTATTCCAGTTTTTCTTTTTCTTTCATATTTCTTTGTTATTTTAGTGCAGCTCTACTTTTTGAAAAGTTTATTTAATCTTATTTGTTGAAAACTATTTAATATTTTCCATGGCTTATCTTCTTTATCCTTGTTGGGTTCAATATATGTATAGGCATTTGTAATGTTATCAATCAAATGATGACATAATACTAAAGCAAGAATACATTCACAATGCTCTTTAAAGATCTTTGGAAATACATCAAAAACTGTGAGTCAACTTGCATTCATAAGCAGTACCATTATAAATAAAAAATGAGGTTCATTACTTATAATCCACTTGCAAAGTCTTATGGCTGGAGATAGAGTGTCTGTAAAGGCATAGCTGCAATCTACAAAACGGAGAGACTTTTCTGGGAAATACATGCTAACAAGCTTTGTTCATGTAGCATCCCTTAACATTTGACAATGATGGGCATTATTGTTAGAATTAAACATGCGTTTGATGAAGCAGACTCTAGTCCATAAAAGCATGTACCTAATAAATGTCTTAATCTTTAAGGTGACCCAGAACTCTTCATTGTTTTTAATTAATGGTTTTCATTCTTTAAAAACCACAAAGAATCTTGTAGCATCTTGACAATGAACAATTTATTATTGCATCAACTTTTTTGCCGAATCAGATACAGGCTTATGGCTGTGAACATGTGTAGTTTCTTTTGGCTAAACTGAACGCCTGCCTGACATTGGGCCTCCTACTTAAAATTGCACTCCACTTTGCTAATTTCAAATATATAAATACATGGTTTATTGAAAATGTATTTTTATTCATGCAGCATGATTTAAATATACAATGAAACAATACAGTAAAATGTCAAGAACCTAATTGTAGTTTCAGAATGTTTCTACTTACAAACTCATTACATAAATCAATATGTTGTTTCTATTTTAAAAACATCATTTCCTGGCACAAACTGTTTTCACAGATTCACATTTCATGATGCTAGTTACATTTTCTGTCCTTGCTAATTTGAATACTGTGTTAGAGACTGTTTTGATGTCAAGTAATTCTCCATCTGACACAGTTTATAACTATAGCTCTCCATTTTTAAAATGCTCCAAGTTAGATTAATATTTTTGTCCTGACTGCTTCTCCACTTGGTTACTTATACATGCATATATACCCTACACACACACACACACACACACACACACACACACAGACAACTATGAAACTGGGGGATGTGAGCTATTTTTATGCGACAAAAAATTGAATACTTGTGTCTTGGTGGCCAAAATTATTCTACTAGCTCTGAGTGGCATACGTGTTGCTTGACTGTGATCTGTAGATGGGATTGTCGCTCTGCAGCCAACAGCAGCTTATCTTGCTTAGTGGCACATCAGAGACTTTCATAAACTGTTTGTTTGTTTAAAAGAAAGAAAAAAGAAAAGAAAGTGGGGACTGTTATAGATCTTGGTATACAGATGGTTTACAGGGCACGGCTTAGTACAATTCAAGTTACATATGTCTTCTGTGGCATGTAACCAAGGATCTGAAACATGCTGGGAAGATATGAATACAGCTTTCACGCAGAAATGTCAGGTTCAATCCTTGCCATTATTTTTAATTATAAAAAGCGAAAGCATCTAGTTACTTAAAGAGAGTGCAGGTTTTTGAGTTTCAGAGCATTTATCTCATTGGACTGGAAAACTGAAACGGAATTTTTAACCTTTAGTTGATCTAAAAGTATAATTTAAATATTTTCAGGGCTCTTACTGCCCAGATCAAAACCAGTCAGAACTCGTGGTCTGAAACTCACCAACCCCACATCCAGGTCCCCAGCAGGAGCTTCATTTACCTGCAGTTTTGGATACCTGCCCTTACAAACAAAACAAAAGGAATGGAAAGGACTGCCAGACCTCGGCCGGATCACAATACCTACCTAACGGGCTGCAATTGGTAGCTTCTGCAGAACCGGAGTAGGCAGCCTTAAGCCAGGCAGCTGATCGGAGCCAAGGTAAGGCAGCTTCACATTTTCATGTCCTTCACTCATCTGTATTCCGCGGACATGAAGGAGCCATTGATCTTGAGGGTTTCGAAAGAAAAGGGAACCTTTTCAATGCCTACGGTGCATGTGGCAGCTGGGCATCTCAGCCTTTTCCAAATGCCCCTCAGCGTATGCCCTTTAACTTAAGGGAATCGTCCGTGTGTGCCTGTGTGCGCGCGCGCGCGTCTGCGAGCCGGAGGGAGGGCATTTCAGCACACAAACGCTTCGAGGAAAGGGAACAGACGCGATTGCCACCTCCCCCTGCCAAACCTTTCCTTTCTTTCTCCCCCCCTCCACCGGCCGTATTCTCTCCCTCCAATACCCCCCTCCCGCCTTCCAATGGGCTATTGGACGTGCCCAAACCCTGCACCTCCTGCGTCTCGTGTTGGTGTCGTCTCGTCAGTGGTAGCGCGTAGGAACACGTTCCCAAGCAGGAGCAGCGGCAGGAGCGGCGGCGGCGGCGGCGGCGGCGAAAGAAGCCTTATCTCGGATTGGAAAGGCGGAAACGGGAGAGCGACCACATCCAAGTAACAGGACCCTCGGGCGAGTCCACGAAGGGACCCCGGCTTCTCATATTCTGGAGCTGCCGCGCCTGTTTCTCTGCTTTTCGCCGACTGTGCGCCCCACTTGTGCGCGCCGTGTGGTGTGGCGCGGTGTCTGTTTGCAGCAACGGCCGCGGCGGCAGCAGCAGCAAGAAGCACGGCGTCGGGAAGGCTCCGGGGGAATGCGGCAGTAGCGTTCCCAGCTTGGAAGAGCGAAGACCCCCCACCCCCCATGTTCCCCTCAGTCCTCCTCGCTTTTACGCGCCGGCTTCGGATCCTGCGCCAAGAAGACTGAGGGCGCCCTCGCCCAGCCTGGCTGTGGCTGAGAGAGGGGCTGAGAAGGTGCTCTCATTCTTGTTGGACTGGGGGTGGGAGGAAGGGGGTGGCGGCGGCGGCGGCGGCTTCGTTGCTGCTGCTGCTGCTGCTGCTGCTTCCCAGAGTGGTTGCCTGTTAGCCACCCCGAGGAAAGAGCAGGCGCCATTGCCAGGAGGATCGAACCGAGGGGGCCGCAGCGCGCGCGCCCCTTCCTCTCTGCTCGGCGGAGGGCAGCGGGCGCCCTGAGACTGCTCTCCCCCTGACGTTCCCCGCAGGATGCCTGCCTTGTCCTGGCGGCCGAGCGCGGCCATCCCTTCTGCCTTGCTTCTGCTGCCACTGTTGTTCTCCCAAGCCTGGGCGCGGAGCAACTCTCGAGGACTGGCAGGGTTACCCCCTAACGCCGCCTCCTCCCCCACGACCCCCATCGCCATTATGGGCTTAATGCCGCTGAGCGACTCCGTGGAGAAGGGCAAGATCGGCCGGGGGGTCCTACCGGCCATGCAATTGGCAATGGAGCAGATCCTCAACGAATCGCTGCTCAACCCGTACTCTCTGGACCTGCGCTACTACGACACTGAGGTGAGTGAGGGGAAGGAAGCTCGCGGTGTGGCCAGCGCCGGGCACCTTTCGGCGTGGGGTTGGGAGGGAAAGGTCGTTGTCCTTGATGAGAAATGGAGCCGATGGGAGGCCAGTCTGTTGGCCTGGGATGACAGACGTTCGTGTTTGCGTTCCTTGCCCCTGCCGCTTGGCTCTTATAATGCCACTTCGAACAGCAGTAGTTGGCCTAGGACAGAAACGATGCGAGTCTAACAGGGAAAGGGAAACGAACGTGTAAAGGATTCCAGTCGTTCAAAGCGGAGTCGCGCTGGTGTATGTATCTCCCCAGCGTGTTATTATGACCATCTGCTGCTGCAGCAGCAGCGGTCGGCCGCGAATGGGAATAACGTGAAGCAGAAAAGTCATCAGGAAAGAATTCCGGTCGTTTATACGGAGTCACTTCAGGTTTTGTTTGCTCCTCCATCCAGCCCCCCTCCCCCTCCCTCGCTTAGTGACTGCAATTTAGCATTTGCGGCTTCTTTTCCCTGGGCAGCTTTTTGGCCCAGCAGCCGCGACTAAACCTGCAGCTTTAGCAGTACGGAGGAAGCGCCGCCCGTTCTTGAAGCAACAGAGGCACGTCAGGGATTTGTGGTTGGTGAGCTTGGAGCAGGCGCTTGGCCACCTGCATAGCTGAGCTGAGCTGAGCTGAGCTGAGGTGAGCTGCATGCAGCCTTTGCGTACTCGGAGCGCCACTTGATGCTCTCTGTGAACTCCTGAAGGGCGAGGAGGAGGCTAGTCGGATTTCTAGTGCTCGGCAGCGGGAGGGAAGCAGGAGCGAGAGAGATGGAATGAGTGAGAAGGTTTGCCCTTCCTTCTTAAGAGGTGTGTGCCAAAGTATAGAGGAGGAGGAGAGATGCTGGCTCTTCCGGCTTCCCAGAGCAGTAGCAGCAGCTACCCTCCTTGGACATGATGCCTCTTTTGCAGCATCCTTCTTTCCTTGTCCTTCAGCCGCACAAATAAATAGCTGCTAACGCGTTGGCAGGTGCACATTTCTAGCCCGACACACAGTACACAGATAAACTGACATGCATGGAGAGCCCAGAAGAAAAGTAGATGAGACTATTTAACTGGCAGCTGAAATACTTAGTTGTGAATTCCATTCAGCGCAAGCCCCGAAAGAGTTAATCCTGCAGCTTTTCTCTTCGTTGTTCGTAGTATGTCTGCCATGCATAATTCTTCTTGTAAATGCTGGTTTTCACTTCCGTGGGCTTGGAGAGTGAGAGGGAAGGCCGATGGCTGCGGACCATGCAGAATTCATAGTAGGCAGGTTCTTAGGTTATTCAGTGTCGTTGTGGGATTGACCAAATGAAGTGCGATCATTGGGTGGCGTTTTTTCCCTGCAAACATAAGACGCTGATTGTTTTCTACGAACGTGTTTGCGGCAAATAAATGTTGATTCAGTGTTGGACCTTGCCTGAAGGGGGCAGCATTTTCTTATGTAATGCTTGGACCTGGTGCTTTTTATCAAGGTACCTGCTGTTAAGAAGTTCCTGGTAAAATTCAAGGTCTTAACTCTTCTTAAGTGATACCAAATAAGCTTCTGTTACCCTTATAGAGTGCTTGCTGTAAAAAATTATAAACGTTAGAGGCTCTTTTTCTCTTGAGATAGCTGTTAAGGAAGAGTGTAGCTGTGATCAGACTTAGATTGCAATGACTTTTGTATAGGAAAGAAATGGGTAATGATGAATTGCTTAAGAACCATAAGAATGGTGGTGGTCCTTATTTTTGTATAATATAAAACATTTGCCAGTAAATTATTATCTGTGTCCCATTTGAACAGATGACCAGGAAACAAAATTATAAGGATAAAAACAAGATAGGCAGATATCCAGCATTTTTCTACTCATATCAGATTTAGAAAAGCTTTATTGGAAAAACTTTGAAGTATGTATAATATTCCTGATCATCTGAAGTTCAAATAAACAGCTGTGAGATTTTCCTAAGGTTACATTTGTAATACTATGTTTTCATCTTCATTTGGGAAACTGGGAATTTTAGCAAAATGAGAGTAGAACCAATTCCTATGCATCACTTGATAACTTCAGTGTCAAATTACAGTGGGCATGCATGAATACATAGAGGGAGAACCCTGCAGATGGACCTTTTACTAACATCACCTCAGATTATCTTCATCTACACTACAATGCCTTTAGTACCATGGTTCACACACTGCTGCATGGTACATGGTTCAGCTGTTTGTTGAAATGCATGTATAAACCAGGACTCAAATAATGATGGTTTTAAACTAGTATAGGAAGAACTGCCATTGATCTTTGAACAGATTACTATTGTGCACATTTAAAAATAATACTTTTATTATTATTCTGTTCCAGTTTTAACTATATGTAGTTATATAAGACTAGTTATCATTGAAAGCAATGAGATACATAAAGGTAATATTCGCAACTGATGCAACTCCAAGGAAAGAGATGCATATGAGAAGATACTTCTTTGAATATCTTTATCTGGATATAGGTTAAGTTTTGAACTTTCATTGTTTAATATTTTGCAGAAGAAATAATGTAAACTAAGACAGGTTTTTATCTTCTGAGTTGTCTCATACTTGTTAATATATATGTCCCTCATTTGCTGACATTAAACTCATGGTATTGATAAAAAAGAAAATAAGAAATCATGCTATGCAGATATTCAAAAAAAGAAGGAAGCATAGATTTTCTGATTAAATAGGTACTGAGTTTATAAACTGATATGTAGATAAACCGATATGTAGATCACTCACACATGAGTTAATGCTGTATTTGAATCTAGTTGTGATATAGGAAATTGTGAACTATACTGTTATCCCTGAAGAACACAGATATTTTAATTTTGCCATGCATAGATGTGATGACAAATTATGATTGATAGAGGTTGGCCTTCATTCAGTTCACTCTGACTTCAAACTAGTGACACCATGATATTTTATGTGGGCTTTACTAGAGATTCTTATGTAATTTTCTTCTTTAGATTGATTCTCTTTCAAGGTAAGAATGCATCTGCATTTAGATATGAAGAGAAGGAAAAATGCCATTTAGAGGGGTAGGAGAAATCACTTCTTTTTGTGTTTTTGATCACTTAAAATGAAAGCATTGTTACCTCTTAACACTGTGTTTCTAACATAATATGCATTTGTGAGGTATTATTCCACATATACCAATATATTTAGATATTTAAAAAATAATGAAGACACAGAGTAGTTATTTAGGCTGGATGTTTAATATTTATATATTAATTCTACAAATCTATAGCTATAAGTACTCATAAAGTACACCATACACAATAGGTAAAAGATCTTGATTTCTTTCCTCCCTTCTGTAAATAAAAGCTTACCTTTCTGGGACTATAACAAGATTCTCTAAGAAATTTTGGGCCCAAAATGAGAACACGGATGCCTCTAATACTGCCTTATTAGAGCCTGGCAGTGAAAAGGGTCTGCATGTGGTTTATGAGGCATCAGGTACAAGAGTGCAGTGCCATTGGACCATTATAAGGTAGTTACCGTTTACTGAGTTAAGAATTTAGAAATGGGCTTAGTATATTGGATTTTAGTAACAGTATAGCCATCACCTTGTCTGTTTTTCCCAAGGCAATACTATATTATCTCTACAGTTACTTCAGCAGCAAAGTTCAATTTTGCCTCCACAATGTGACTATCCTTCAGATGCATGGATCAACAACTAGAATTCCCCAGCCAACAAAGCCATTGTATTAATGTCCTGGACCAGTTTGGAGGCATCCAGGTTGGATACGGCTATGTCAGTTCAGAGGTGGATGAGAAATAAGGGCAAGCAATGGGTAGTGCTGGCAATTGCAAACTGGCGTTCAAGAGAACTGAGAGTTCAGTCTATTTATTTTCAGAAGAGTTCAGTCAAACATTTACTGAAGGGAGAGATAAAAGAAAGAAGCTACATGTTAATTCCACTTTCTCTTTTCTGATGAGAGAAATAACATATTCAAAGGAACTCAAAAGACTGCATTCCTACACATAGACAACTTATTATTTAATAATTTTGTGAAGATTTTAACTGCATAAACATGCACAGGACTGTTCTTGGAATCTCTGTGCAGGAAATAAGGTTGTGAAATAAAATGTTAAAAGAATGCAAATTGTGCTAGCAGTTTCTCTGCAGTACTGTATTTAAAATACAGTACTGCATTTTACTGTTATATTTCACTTGGTTAAATATTTCAGTTGACTTGATAGGTTGCTTTTATCTAGGAACAGAAGTGCAAAACCTAAGGCCCCAGGGCCATTTCAAGACTGGGAATTCTGGGGCTTGTAGTCCAATACACTTGGAGAGCTCCAGTCAGTGGAAGGCCGATCTTGGATATTTATACACTGGTTGGGGGTAAGAATAGACAACAAAAAAACCTTGCTATTTATACTGAACTCTATGTTCTGGGTCCAAATAAATACATTTCTTAAAAAGATAAGTGAATGAAAGACGTTAAGTATACGCAGGAAACCAGATACAGTATCCTTTATCTGATAAGCAAATATTTACTTGGGAATATTTCTATATTATTAATTACAGCCTTCTAAAATAAGCTTTAGGGCTCAATCACATCATGGCAAGCTGAAATTAAGCATTACAAGACCTCTGTTTAGATTAGTGTTCAATTTAATTAAACCTGTATGTTCTAAATGTAATTTTCTAGACAACTTTGAATGTCCTCTCTGTTGAGGCAGGTAGCTTCATGGAGGAAAGCATGTTTCATAACGGCTTAAAGGAAACAAGATTATGGTCACAGAAGCAAAACCAGATTTCAGATTTTCTCATGTCTAGTAACCTAATATTAACAATTTTAATCTGGTAACAAACAAAACCTTTGATTCTTGCACTTCATTTTTTGGGTAAATATTAAATGAAGGGATCAAAGTGTATGATGATTCTGTATTATATACTCACTTGAAATTACACATAATGTTAAGCAAAGTTTGTTTTAATCATGACAAACATTGCTTTTCATTTTTATTGACAAGCGATGTAATCACAGCTTCTTTGGCCAATCCTGTTGATTGCTCCATCTTTTTTGCCAGTAGCCAGATGTTATCTGAAACATCCTAGCAACAGTAAAGGAGTATTTTGCTTACATTTCATATTTTTTGTTCATTTGATTGTGGATCTGTGAGGTAGTTTTGTTTGTTCCTTATAGGGGATAAGGTATATGCTTTGCCTCTGTGTTGGGTGTTCATTTTGAGCAATTGTGGTATTGCTTACACACATTTTTCTGAACCCCATCAGTTTCCATTCTGGAGAACAGGTCATTGCTGAGTGTCCTGAGGGGAGATAAGTAGTTTAGGATGTGGAAGTGAGATCTCCCAGTCATGCTCAGTGGTAAGTTCTGTTTGGTAACAAGAATGAAAAGAAGCAAGCTTGGGGGAAAAAGAAGACATCACAGTTTATTTATTTGTTCAATTATTATCTTTTCTTGTGAATTCGTCCTCAGGAATGGAAGTGTTCTCTTTTTTGACTGCTTGTCAGTTGATGAGTAAGTGTCCTGTGTGGGGCACAAAACAAACCAGGAATAAGACAGGTTTCCAGATTGACTCATAGTCCAGAATTAAAACAAACCAGAATACACCAACTATTTTCAAACCAGTGGGTTGTTTTTTTTTTAATGAAAAAGGAACTGTTGGTTTATTGCCTAATGTGGTTCTGACATTTCAGTAAGTAAAGTAGGGTAAACATGACATGACCTTATGTTATGTGCAAACCAGGCAGATATTCTCTATCAATAAAGCCTGAAGCCTGACCTAATAAGTAGACGGCTAAGTTTATTGGCAGAAGAAAAAAATGGAAGATTAAGACCCAAGACTGCAATGTTTGTTCAGTACAGAGTTTTGCCTGTTGCAGCTTGATGTGCAGGTGACACATGCGTGCAAACGTATCAAACTGCATACTAGTTGGTGTACTGAAACATTGAAAATGGTATTTTAATATATCATAATTTCAATGAACAGACATGCCTGTATTTTAAAAGAATTATCCTAACTTGTATATAAATTTGTCATCTACAAGTGATGATTTCTGCTAGCAAAATGTCCAAAATGACAAATATTTAAAATAAGATATGGCAGAACATTTTGCCAACACTTTGAGAATTATTCTTGTGAGGAAGTGTTTCACAGCAGCTCTGCTGTGAGCAGGTTTACTGTCCAAACTGGAAAATCCAGCCTTAGGGAACAGTTTATATTTTAATAACAATTGGCTCTGATCTTAGAGGGACACAGCACCCCAAGGAAGTATCAACTTCAGAATGTCAGATGGACAGACAATTGAAGCCAGTTTCCTCCAGAGGTGAGAGCTCCAATTGAAGAAAGGAAGTCAGAAATAAAGTCTAATGACGCTTAGCTGTTAAAGGGCTGTTATCCAGTGAAGGGGCAGGCAGAAAACTATGGGTATAAAGAAGTGTTTACCATACTTCCATTCTGCCTCAGCAACGAAGAAGAATAGGGGTTCTGTCTACATGAGAAATGAGGGGATGAGAAAGGTGAAGTGGGAATGGCTTTTTGGTGCCAACAAGTGGGAACAGAAGATTTTCTGCTGTCAGTGTTTCAGTCACTGTGATGATGCCAACTGAATAGCTCTTTCCATGCCAGTTCCCTTCCCCATGGGAATGAAAGCAGGGAAGTTGTCTCTTCAGCTACCACTGCGTGTGTGTGTGTGGGGGGGGGGGTATAGGAAGCCAGGGGGAGGGTTTTTTTTGTTCTGTCATCTATGGATTGACAAGAAAAGTGTGTGTGAGAGAGAGATCTTTGGCACAGTGGGAAAGCCCTGATTCCCACTGCCAAAAGTCTGCAAATTAGCAGCCAGGGACTAGAGAGGAAGCATGCCTGCCACAGTCTCAGATGTCCAGTAGGAGGAGGCAGGTTCCTGCCTCTAATCTTACGTTGGTGTAAAGTGCATCAGACCGACCAGACAGCATGACTTGGGCTGGAAAGATCTGGAAAACCCTCCTTTCCAACTGTAGTAGCAAGAGATGAGTTCAGACTGCCTTCTCAGTGGGTAAGGGGTGAGTTGAACATGATCTCATCCATTCATGTCCTCCACAATTCTTTGATGAAGTGTCTCCAGTCAATGGTTAGCAGGTCATATGTACTTATAAAGGGAGGTTGACTATTTTAATAATTAGCATGTTGCTGATGATCAGATATACAGTAGTGAAGAGTGACATTACCTCACACTCTCATATCAACACCTGGACTTTTTCATGTCACTCATTTCACAGATCAAAGGTACTTAACAGAAGCAATATTGTCTGCAGTTCGTAAAGGCTTGCAACATTCATGCAGATAAAGAACTAACTAAAGCTTTTCAATTAGGGTTTAGACAAATTGCCTTCCTAGGTGATTTCGGCTCTTGAAATTAAAGGGACAATATGTATAGCAGAAGAGGAAAAAGAAAAGGACAAGTAGCAGCTAGGAATGATTCCAAGTCACTTCTGATATAGCTTCTGAAGGGAACTTCCTCAGAAACAAAAACTGTTTTGTACCATTCTGGGCCTAAAGCAACTTTCCTCACAGTATATTGCCCTCTGAATGTATTGGATTGAAAAACCTATCATTTAAAATCATACCAAGGTGTTTTGAGTTGCATTCAACTTATCTGGAAGTCATCAGGTTGAAGAGCCTGGTTTAAAATATACAGTAGGCTGGAATTGCATTTTGTATTTCCCTATATCTTTTAAAAACTATCTTCTATCTTAGCTGGAAAATAGCTGTGATTTCCCAGCTGCTTTTCTCACACAGCTACTTTATAGGGTAAATAGTGCTTTGCCTGAAGTATAAAAAAATGACAGAATGTAGGGATAGGTACTTTGCTGGAATTCTATATCATAGTATCATAAAGTTGTTGCTCAGTTGCTTATGATTCTTCTTAACTCAATGGGACTTTGTTTTGCCAGGAAATTTTGTCTGTCATTAACTGCTTCTTTGAGTTCTAACATGTCCCTGCTTGCCTTATCAGCTATAGTATATTACCATCTTTTCTTCTGTCCTACTCCATTAACTGTTCTTGATTTTTCAAAGTATCGGGGCTTTCTGCAATGACTTTTGCCTTCATATTACATGTCCAAAATATTTCAGCTTTAGCTCCACTGTTAGTACAGGTGAAACTCGAAAAATTAGAATATTGTGCAAATGTTCATTTATGTCAGTATGGCAACTCAAAAGGTGAAACCAATATATGAGATAGACGCATTACATGCAAAGCAAGATATATCAAGCCTTACTTTGGTATAATTGTGATGATTATGGCGTACAGCTTATGAAAACCCAAATTCACAATCTCAGAAAATTAGAATATTACATGACATCAATAACACAAGGATTGGAAATAGAACAATATCGGACCTCTGCAAAGTAGAAGCATGCATATGTACTCAGTACTTGGTTTGGGCCCCTTTTGCAGCAATGACTGCCGCAATGCGGCGTGGCATGGATGCTATCAGCCTGTGGCACTGCTGAGGTGTTATGGAAGACCAGGATGCTTCAATAGCGGCCTTCAGCTCCGCTGCATTGTTCGGTCTCATGTCCCTCATCTTTCTCTTGGCAATGCCCCATAGATTCTCTATGGGGTTCAGGTCAGGCGAGTTTGCTGGCCAATCACGCACAGTAATCCCATGCTCATTGAACCAGGTTTTGGTACTTTTGGCAGTATGGGCAGGTGCCAGGTCCTGCTGGAAAATGAAGTCAGCATCCCCATAAAGCTCGTCTGCGGAAGGAAGCATGAAATGCTCCAAAATCTCCTGGTAGACGGCTGCGTTGACCCTGGACTTAATGAAGCACAGTGGACCAACACCAGCAGATGACATGGCTCTCTAAATCAACACAGACTGTGGAAACTTCACACTGGACTTCCAGCATCGTGCATTGTGTGCCTCTCCATTCTTCCTCCAGACTCTGGGTCCTTGGTTCCCAAATGAGATGCAAAAGTTGCTCTCATCAGAAAAGAGGACTTTGGACCACTGGGCAACAGACCAGTTCTTTTTTTCTGTAGCCCAGGTAAGACGCTTCTGACGTTGTTTGTTGTTCAGGAGCGGCTTGACAAGAGGAATACGACATTTGAAGCCCATGTCCAGGATCCGTCTGTGCGTGGTGGCTCTTGATGCACTAACTCCAGCCTCAGTCCACTCCTTGTGAAAGTCCCCAACACTTTTGAATGGCCTTTTCCTGACAATCCTCTCCAGGCTGCGGTCATCCCTGCTGCTTGTGCACCTTTTTCTACCACACTTTTCCCTTCCACATAACCTTCTATTGATGTGCTTTGATACAGCACTTTGGGAACGTCCAACTTCTTTTGCAATTACCTTTTGGGGCTTTCCCTCCTTATGGAGGGTGTCAATGATGGTTTTCTGCACAACTCTCAGGTCAGCAGTCTTTCCCATGCTTGTGATTCCTACTGAACCAGCCTGAGAGACCCTTTAAAGGCTCAGGAACCCTTTGCAGGTGTTATGGATTCATTAGCTGATTAGAGTGAGACACTTTGAGCCTAGAATATTGAACCTTTTCACACTATTCTAATTTTCTGAGATTGTGAATTTGGGGTTTTCATAAGCTGTACGCCATAATCATCACAATTATACCAAAATAAGGCTTGACATATCTCGCTTTGCATGTAATGTGTCTATCTCATATATTGGTTTCACCTTTTGAGTTGCCATACTGACATAAATGAACATTTGCACGATATTCTAATTTTTCAAGTTTCACCTGTATTTCCAGTCAGCAATCTGGTTTTATTTTATCTAGTATTGAATTATTTGTTCTTCCTGCAGTCTAGGGTATTCTCACAATTTTCTCCAGCAAGACAAATAAGGGGTACTAACTTTTCTTCCTTCAGTCTTTTGGATGATTCATCTCTCTATTGCATGGCTATGGTCACCATCTTCTAAAATGCCACATACCGGTGCTATACATATCTTTGCAGTATTAAACTTTGTTTGCATATGGCCAGAGTAGCAGCTGGACGTCTTTTCAACTTCAGTTCAGCCACATCATAAACACCAGTGCTATTGCTTCTTGCCATGTCTTCTTCCCCTGTAACTTGGTAATCTTTCATCTTCCAGCATCAAGTTGACATTATCCTGGTTTTGAATGTTCATTTAGTTTTCTTGGCAGGATACTGGAGTGGGATGCCATTTTTTTATCCAGTGGATCATATTTAGTCTGGCTCCTTTTTTATGACCTGCCCATCCTGGGTGATCCTTCGTGGATATACATTCCTCAAAGTATAGTGCCATTGAGATATTCAGGCCTCTTCACCACTACGAAGTAATGATCAATGATTATGTGCTATCGAGTTGGTGTCTACTCTTAGCAACCAGATAGGTAGGTTTTCCCCATGATGATCTGTCCCTAACCTGGCCTTTCAATGGTGCACTCATTGCCACTGTAACTCAGTCCATCCACCTTACTGCTGGTTATCCTCTTCTTTCCTTTCCTTAGAGCCTTCTCCAGGCAAATGATCCATGAAGGGAATCATAAAGTTAAAAGGGCCATCTAGCTCATCAAGTCTGTTAAAGGGGAGGTCGTTGTGTATCTATCACCAAAAAAAAAAAAGCCTGTCCAATCCCTCACTGGGTTTTCCACCCTCCCATTTCCTCTACTTAAATTCTTAGGTGTGTGGGAGTGGCTAATCCCCCGGGTTAAAGACTGCCATGACCAGTTCTTGACTAGGGGTTTATCCCACCCCCTCTCCAGGACAAAACTTTCCAGCTTTAGTCTAGTTTTAGACTAAATCCTGGTTAAAATCCTTTAACCAGGATTTCCAGTCTCAAGTGGTTTTGGAGTCCCCAACTTTAACATTGAAATAATAAAGGATGAAGGATGTTTATTTCAAGAAAGATAGAACATAGAAAGTGAACTTAAGTAGGCTAGCTACAATAAGTTTACATGAGGCTAAGATCTGTATACCAAAGCTAGCACTCATTATCCTGATCAAATAAAGAAAAAAAAAGAGAGGAACAGAGAATAGAAGCAGCAACTAAGGTGATAGAACTGAACAAAAGTAGCAATGAAAAATAACCTGATGCAAGTGCCCTATTTTTTCTCTGCCAATTTTCTTAGCTTTAGCTTTTCCTCAGCTTTTGAGCAGAGGGCACATTCAGACAAAAACCTGTTTCTTAACAGCTTTGCTCCATTGAGTACTTCCAGCCAATGCTGCCTGGTGCCAAAAAAAAAAAAAAAGCCCAATTTCTCCCTTGAATTCCATCTCCTTGCCTCTTAGTGGAAGAGGGCAGAAGTTTTAGTGTTACAGTGCACACACCAGCATGTCACACCAGCTAGTCAACAGCTAGCCTCCGTTACAGAGTCCAGCATCCTTGTCATGGCTATCCAGTCTCTTGAAGATGTCTGGCAAACGGAAGGCCATCAGAGAAAAGGACAGTGCCCTCTTTCCTAGGGTTCTGGAGGGCTCTTAAAACCTGGCTTTGGTCCCAGGCCTGGGGCTGATATATTAATATATTTCTGGGGGCCCTGTTTTGTTTTGGTTTGTGTTGCCTTTAAGATCATTTTAGCGTGGGCTGTCTGTGTGGATTTATGTTTTGTTTTATGGATTTGTTTATTCTGTATATTGTCCAGAGTCCACTGGAATTGGGGGGCTGTAACAAATTTGAATAAATAAATAATTAAATAAAATATCATCTCTGGCGAATTACTTCTGTTCAGCTGGAATCTGCATTTCTGTAATTTAAGATGGTTATTTTTTGTCCTGCAGTCTAGGACAATAGGTCATAGCTTTTTCTATGCGATTACCCTTCAGGTAATTGAAGAGTGCTATTATATTTCCACCTCAATCATCTTTTTTCAAAACGAAGCATGCACAATTCCCCAAGTGTCTCTTTATCAGATTTCTAGTTCCCTGATTGTACTGATTGCCTTTCTTTTGTACCTGTTCCAGTTTGTTTGAATCCTTATTAAACTATAGTATTATAAGCTTATTAGTCGGTTGGGGAGATGTGGGCAAACAAAGATGGAAAATAGTAAAATCTCTTTTAGGTTCAGTTCACCATTCTCCTGCTTCCAGTCTAGCTAAGGACAATGGTGAACTCAGCCTTCTGCTTATATGGCTCACTGAGCCTAAATCAAATGCATGCCCAAATGTGAATACTATCTCTGCAGTGCATAGCTTTCAGTGCTATGTGCCTTTGGATGAATATTCCAGGGCAGACAGGGATGATAACTTGGATGCACTTAACATGTAACTGGCATTTTCCCTTGTCGTTTAAAGAATTGTTGGAGAAGAAATGTTCACTTGGAGAATGTTGAATTGAATAAAAAATTATTTACAGTCCAAACTGGAAATAAAAATGTTATACAGATCAAGCTTCACTATAAAACAGAAAACTAGAAAACATATAATACTAAATTATGAAAAGGTAAAATGCATAGCCGGTTGCCTTCTGACATGGAAACAATCTATTAGATCTTAATTATACCCAAAGTTTCCTTACAGCAATCATGATTGAATATTATGCTACCATGTTTGATGTTTCTAAGGATTTATTGGTAAGAAAAACATATTCCCTTCCATAGAACAGCTGGAGCAATTTACAAGGAAGGGTGATATTAATTCAGAGCCCCATGAATGGTACAATGGATACCTCAGCAAAATATGTGCTGTTGATTCAGTGACACCCTCCGTGCAAGACAGATTCTGTCCTGGAAGAGAAGTTCCCTATATTTTGCTTCCAGACTAACAACTTTTATTCAAATCCATAAGCATTTTGGGTATGAAGTTGTTGAGCTATGATGGTGCTCATGGTGTAAATGTGGGGGCAAAGTACACATTAGGGTTTGTTACAGGGTCTGGTTCCCATGTTAGCAACACTGTCCTGTTTCTTGTTGCTTGTGAAAATCTGCTTCAGGTTGGATGGTTGTTTTTATATAAGTATGGACCTACTGTGATGGAATGTATCTACGAGGAGGGGAGTGATGTGGGAGTTCAAGGCTATCAGGAGGGAGGGGGTGCATTCCAGCAGGGGAAAGGAGACAAGAGACAATATAGGCCGCAAGAAGAGCGTGGGAAAAGTAAGAGGTTCAGGATAGCCACTCCTTAGACTCTCCCAGGGTATGTCCACTAGTTGCAGTAGTATAGATTTAGTTTGGCAAGATTCTATCTATAAGTTGTAAGCAAATAAAGGAACTACAGTGGTACCTCGGTTCACGAACTTAATTCGTTTTGCGACTCTGGTCCCGAACCGAATTGGTCGTGAACCGAATCAAATTTTCCCATAAGGTTCAATGTAATTACGGTTTATCCGTTCTGACCCCGAATTTGGTCGCCAACTGATTTTTGATTGCGTCCCGAATCAAATTTCCCCATAAGATTCAATGTAATTACGGTTAATCCGTTCTGAACCATGTTTTTTTTTTTTTAAATCGCAAAAATATGACACAAAGTACAGTACGAAGAGAGAAAGCTAACCTTGCTTGACGCGACTTCTGGCGTGGAGGACAGGAAGGTGGGTGGGGAGGCGGTTACTGCTTGGAGGGAGAGTCCCCCTCCCTACAGGAAGCTGCGACCACGTGTCACGGGAGGGAAAATGGCCGCAGATCCTGTTTGTAACCCGATCCGGCGTTCGCGAATGGAGGCAAATTTTTGCGACCGGAGCTGTTCATGAACCGAATTGTTCGTGAACAGAAGCGTTCGTGTACCGAGGTACCACTGTATACTCGACTGGACTGTTTCACTGCTCTTGGGCTGGGCCTGACACCTACCATCCAATGACTGAGAAAGTGCAGTGGCATTGTCTGGTATGGGCTGTGGTTCACCCAGTGAAATCAATAGACAAATTACTACAGCCAGATTGATTGCCAGGGAGATACACCACAAAAACAGAACAAACAAACATCGCAGCAGGTTATCACCTATATGTCACAGCTCAAGCCACTCAAATGCATTATTAATAAGCTACCACACATTTACACCAATAGTACCATCATAGGCCTCAGAAAACTTCACACACTACATTACAGATCTCAAAGTAGCCATTTTGGAAAAAAGAAATTTTAACAGCACAATTGAGCAAGAGATTGCTAAACTCACATACATCAAATGGTTTCAGGCTATCTCAGAAGGTTTCAGCTACACAATGGGTTTTTAACGCATTATAATTGTTAATTGATAAGGTACTTGTAATCTGTTTTATACATAACCTGCGTCTTCATAACCATCCTGCCTTTTGCTCTCTTTGCCCCCACTTCCCTCATCCCTGTTTAAATCCAGCAGTTTAGCCACTCTGTGCATCTGATGAAGTAAGCTGTAGCTCACAAAAGCTTATGCGTTTTAATAAAATTTGTTTGTCTGAAAACTTGCTACTAGACTCCTGTTTTTGCCAGCTAGATTAACATGACTCTCCTCCTACAGTGTACATTTATTTATTTATTTAAGTACAGAAATTATATGGCCGCCTATCTCATACGATGATTCTAGGCAGCACACAAGCAATAAAAACAGGATAAAACAAAACCAGTCTTCCCCCCCATCTATGATTTATATAGAAAAACATGTATTTTACTTTAGAATTTTTTTAAAAAATTGTTGTGATTAAACCTTTCCACAGGGATAGGTTTCTGTGGAACTTCTTTGTATTGTAGAAGATTCTGCAGCATATTTTTGGGTACACACGATTCATGTAAGATGCTGTCGTTTCCAATTGGGCCTCCCTGTCACCTTGTATGAACTAAGCCACCATTAAAACATGCCCCAAACTTCTTTTGCGGCTTCACCTTACAGGGAAAATAGGACTGCTTGACAAGGTATCATTCAGAAAACTTTGCTAACAATGACCTGAGTAATGCTTTCTCAGTTTCTAAGGACGTGGAAATTAAAAACAGTGGACTTAAGAACATTTGTAAGAACATGCTAAAATGCTGTTTTTTGTTGCAAATATGCAAAGAATCCTTGTCTTTGGCAGAAATCATTTCCCAAAGTCGTATAATTTAAAAGCTATTCCTTTATAATAAACATAGTTTTTTCCTTGCTTACATATTGGCTAGTGTTGCCTTTCTAAGGTTATTCATGTTATCTGACATTTAAGTTTTATCGGTGAAGTTTTCTGTCCCCCTGGATTTGCCTGTTGAAAGGAGGACATAAAATGCATTAGAACTATTGGTAATTTCTCCATGTTTCTCAATGTATTTGCATGGAGATAGCTACTATTTCTGAATTTATGAAGGTGATTGACTTTCCCTTTTATTGTAAAATGCAAGCACAGAAGTAATACAATACTAAACAAGATTAGAAACTATTAGCAAAGCATAGTTGTGCCATATAACAGTGCTGTGGCATGCATTCCAGTTAGTGACTAGAATTTCTTTGGGAGATGTTTACTAATTTTTCATTTAAGATTAATTAACAAGCGTCAAGCACTTGTACCATCAGAATGTTTATTTGGTTACAAAATATACTAAAACAATTTATGTTCATACTGAATACTGAAAACAATGATGTAATATTAAGTTCATTTCAGAATTCAAGCATCTTTATTCTGTTGCATGAATGAGTGCCAACCAAGCTGAGACATGAGGTTCAATAGCTATAACAGGTGTTTCCTAAATTGGCTTTTCCTAAAAGAGAATGTGGAAGACTTGATTAATATTAGATTAAGAAAAAGGGTAATTTTATGAACCTTATGAAGAAAATGCATTTTAAGTTTTCTATTTCTGAATAATTTGACATTAATCCAATGAGCCTGCTAGCTGGTTTACAGCTGGCAGAAGGGAGTTATTCAGTATTTTCTAGAAGGTCCGAATGGTCAGAAATAGGATTAAGATTTAGCAAAACATTGTAAAACTAAAGTGTATTTGTCCTTGGATCATTTTTTTAAAGAAAAGTGGAAGTAGCCTTGGCTGAAAAAATAATTCAGCTGCACAGACTCTTGAGCAGCTTTACTGACATTTGGGCTCAGTTTTTAGATCCATCAAGAGATAATTCCTAATAGGTTGCCTCAATCTAGACAAGTAGTTTGTTACAGATATTGATATGCACATTGAAAAGGTTATATCTCTTAAGAATGCAAATGTATTTGCATATACATGTACTTAAATCTTTTGTTGATCAATGTACATTTAAATAAAAGAATAAAAATACATGAGTAAACATTTTCACTATGCATATATCAGTAATAGCAGAAGCAAACAAAATACATTTTTTTAACACACCAGAAATATTTAATTGGCTGGAGCTCCATGGAATGTGTCCTCAGTGTATTTATAAAGTGAATCTCCAATTTACACTTCATTGGATTCACTGCTGATACACAGAAGTGGCAAATGTCCTTGCTGTATAAAGTGTGAATTGGCCCGGACATAGTAAAAAATGTCAGTATTTTAATATTTGCATGTAGACTCATAGGAAAATGCATAAGAAAAGTATACTTCCATTCATCCATCTTCTATGATATATGGTATAGTGAATGGACAAACCTCTGTTCACTCAGGCAAGTCATGGCAGGCCCTCTCCTCCATCACATTTAACCAGATGGCCAATACACATATTCCAGACACCTAAGCAAACAGGCAAAAAAATTCATAATGACTTCAAATGCAGGCAAGTACACCAGGGATGACCCACAACCCCTCTTTTTTGGACAGAGAGAACAAAAGCTTTGGTGTAGAGCCGTACATGGAAAAAGAAATGCCAGATGTTCTAGCTGGCTTTAGAAAAGTTCAAGGAACATGAGACATTATTGCTGATGCATACTGGATAATTGAGGAAGCTAAATAAATCAAAAAGTATATGCTTCACTGATTATAGAAAAGCCTTTGCCTGTGTTGATTGTGTCAAGCTGTGGAATGTACTTAGAAAAATGGAAATCCCAGAACATCTCATTGTCCTCATGAGAAACTTATATGCAGGCCAGGAACAGTATGGACAGAAGATGGTGAAACAGATTCAGTCCAGGTTGATAAAGGAGTGCAACAAGGAAAAAGGAAGAAACATCAACAACCTGCACTATGCTGATAATACTACCCTGATAGCCAAAAATGCAAAGGATCTACAAGCTCTAGTAATAAAAGTCAAGGAGTATAGTGAAAAAAATGGGACTAAAATTAAATATAAAGAGCAAACTAATGATAACAGGTAAAACAACCAACCTTAGAATTAACAATGAAGATATCAAAGTGGTGGATAGTTTCTGCCTTTTAGGATCAACCATCAACATTAAAGGAACAAGCAGTCAAGAAATACACCACAGACTAGCACTCAGTAGGGCAGCCAGGAAGGCCTTGGAAAAGATATTCAAATGCTGTGATGTGTCTATAACTATAAAGATCAGAATTGTGCAAACCATTGTATTCCCTGTGACACTCTTTGGAAGTGAAAGTTGGACTTTGAAGAAGCACAATAGGAAGAGTATTAACGTTTTTGAACTTTGGTGTTGGAGAAGACTCCTGAGAGTACCATGGACAGCCAAGAAAACAAACCAATGGGTTATCAAACAAACTGAGGCATAAATTGCCAAGCTCAAATTATCCTACTTTGGACACATAATGCAGACCTAGCTCTCTGGAGAAGGCTCTAATGTTGCAAAAGTTGGAAGGAAAGAGAATGACCAGCAGCAAGGTGGGTGGACTGAGTTACAGTGGCACTGAGTGCACAATTGCAAGACCTGAAAAGCCAGGTTATGGACAGATTGTCATGGAGAAAATCTATGGGGTCACTAAGAGCCAACAATGACTTGATGGCATATAATCAATCAATATAGATGATATAAGATTGTGAACCAAATTATAAATAACTTTAGAAATTCAGTTTTGTGATATGTGTGTGTGTGTTGTATGTTTGTGTCTATTCCCCCTCCCCCAATCTTCTGGTGCTTGTGTGGAATGGCTGTGCAAAATTTCCTTCAGTTAGAAAGCATTTAAAAAAGCAATCCTAAAATAAATGTTTTTACATATTGGTGTCAGTTTGAAGCTGCAACTTTCAAATATTTTGCCTAGTTTGAGATTCAAAGGGTTCAAATGACAGGACATTTTATTTCTACAATGAAATAAAATAATTTATAGGGATGTCAGAGGAAGTAGAAGAGAGATGGAGCAAAATGTCTATAATGTATGGATATTTTTTTCTCCTTCAGATATTGAGGTATTGAGACTTGATTGTTCACCTGCATAAATAAATGTTTTTGCCTCTTAGCCTGTTTTGTAGAAAACACAGATCCTTCAAACAGTGAACTGCTGGGATTTAACTTCTATTGCAAACCATCACCCATCACTTATCCTGCACTGGTGGGCTATGATGGGAGTGATAGTCAAACCCATCTTGGAAACATTAGATTGGTCTAGTGGCTGAACTGCTACCAATACTTTCTGCTTGTACAAAGTGCCAGGGGGTTGTTTTAAAGGCTCAGTATACTGTGTGTTCAGTTAAGCTGCTGAAAAACAAAATAAAGATTGATGTTACAAATTCACTTTAACATCTCTGAAAGATAAATATGTGTAAAATAAAGTAGATAAGATATTAAGCAATTCATCTGAATAAATAAATAAAATCATTTTATCTATCAGTAATCTAAAATTGTAAATATATGTACTTTGGAGAAAGTATTCAGACATGTTAACATGCATTAAATGAAATTTATCTGACAAACAAAATATTAAAATCATATAAAACTACTAGCAGACATTTCAAATCTAAGATGACATGCTTTCAAAAATAACATTTACCGTATTTTTCCGACAATAAGATGCCCCCATGTACAAGACGACCCCCATTTTTCCAACCCCAAATTAAGAAATCAATATTTTAAAGATAGTGCAGAACACATTTTTATTTAGTAATTAGTTAACATTGATCTGATACACTCGGGGGGAGGAGGTCCAAACCGTCTCTCTGCAGCTCTATTTCCAGGCTCTTTTGCATAACTGATTACATTCAAGCACAAGTGCCGATAGCTTCTCTCTGCAAACAGACTTCCTCCAATTGGTTTGTTCAGCATCAGCTGACGTCAGTTACATAAGGCTTGTGATTGGAGGAAGTCTGTTTGGGAGACAAGCTATTTCACTCGTGATTGGAGGCTAGCAATAGGAGGAAGCTGCCTGCAGAAACAAAGTATGGGCAG
Organism: Liasis olivaceus; assembly: GCA_030867105.1. Classification (NCBI taxonomy): domain Eukaryota; kingdom Metazoa; phylum Chordata; class Lepidosauria; order Squamata; family Pythonidae; genus Liasis; species Liasis olivaceus. Next base: position 85,607,120 of record CM061350.1, read on the forward strand.
TTTTGCAACAGCGAGGTTCTCTTTGGCTGACTTCCTTAAATAAGATGCCCCTCAATTTTTAGGGTAAGGATTTTAGAAAAAAGTATCATCTTATAGTCGGAAAAATACGGTATTCTGAAGCCAATTTTAAGGCAATTACACTTTTTCACACCACAAACGTTTGTAGCATCTACTGTATACCATTCACACTGCATATATTGCAAATATATAACTTTGAAAATATGTAACTGTACAAGTTTAAGAAATTGTTAGATAGGCTGGTGGAGTGCACATAGTTTATTTAAGGGGATTTGACCTTTATTATTCCATCACAAAAATTTTACTTTCACTAGAAAAATAGAGAAATAAATAAGCCCGTATCTCGCCCACATTAATAGTGAGGCAACTCAGCTATTTTCATTGCCAATTGAATTGCCAATTCCCAGTAAAAGAAATATGGGAAATAAACACATTATAGAAGAAAAAGGATAATAAGTTTATTTATTTATCAAACTGGTATGCTGTCTGACTCCCAGTGACCCTGGGCAGCTCCTGCTAAGTCTACAGAAAATTTAATTTGTAATATTTAATTACTAATATTGGTGTACAAATTACAAATTAGGCATTCTATATCTTGAATTCCTAAGAATAGAATCTTTGCCATAGCATACTTATTATGAATATCACTTCCAAATAAAAATGAGATTACAATGTTCATATTATGAGTATTTAAATTTCACAGGTTTATTATGAACAACCCAACATGTATGTTTATAATGTCTTTGGACGTTTATTTTATTAGAAAGACTCCTCCAATAAATTACATTGAAACAATCTAAAATAAGGGTAAATTGACTTGGATCAATTTTACCCAAGTTCTTCATCAATATCCAGCCAACAGACTCCAAGACTTTTTTTTAATGTAGTAGCTAAAACTGTATGTTGACATACAAGCATATGAAACAATCCTAAATTTGGTTGAATTGAGTTGTACAGTTTGATATGAACAACTTGTAAGATAGTATCATTTATTCAATTTATTTACTGTCTGACTATTCAACAGTCACTCTAAAAAGTATGCAAATTGTAAATGTTACCGATGATGTGAGATTTTGGTAAAAAATTACAGGATATGTTTTCCAATTTTAATTGGGAAGGGCATACATCCAAAATATTTCTCCAGAATACTAACTGACACTGAACTTTGCTATGGTTAAGTTCATTTAAAATTATAAGTACAGCTTTCTTATAGGTAAAATTTGTCAGGTGGATCAAAATTTTAATAAAATAAAGTGTTAGAAATTGCAATACCCCAGCCATTCTTCTAACAGATTTTTCCTTTTTACCAAACCTATCCCTCTACTGAAAAATAAGGGATGTGTTCTTCATTTTTTAAACTATTATGTCTCCCTTAAACTAGCTTGATATCCTCACATATTCTCATTTAAAAATATTTAGAGTATTTAAAAACTCTAATAAGGAAATTTTATTAGAGTTTTTAAATACAGTAAAAGCATAAAGAATCAAAGAGTAAAAAATAAAGAATAAAAATAAAGCAGCATTAGTAAAGAAAAAAAATTATATAAATATGACTTCCACCCTTCTATCAAGTAATTACCATCTTACTATTTCCCCTCCCTTTTTTCTTACTTTGCAATTCCCTTCCTCCTCCTCCTCCCTTTTAACCCTTTTTAGTCCCCAAATCACCAATTCAATCTTTGCTTTTTCAACAGTCCTCATAAGTTTTCCAGTCTTTCAAAATGTCTTTATCATTTTTCCCCTGACCAAACTGCTCAGCTTCACCATTTCCACCAGTTCCATGAGGATATTTCCAATGTTGATATCTCCAGAACACTAAAGGCAATTGAAGCCTAATGTAGGTAGCTACAATCTCTAATATAGACAATTCCACTCTTTCCAGATGAGCTGTTTGTACTGTTAAGGGATCCTGCTTGTTTTTTCAAATACCCAGCTATTGCAAGACTGAAGAGATGGAGCTAGCAAGCTCTCTGAGCCAATTCAAGGCTCCTCAGGGTTCTTCCTCTCCTTCAAACCTATGTTCTCTGATGTGGCAGAGACCTTGTAGACAAAGAGGTAGGGAACTGACTAGTGAGTAATAGAAAGTAAACACTGAACTCTCCAAAGATGTAGAAAATCTGATGTTTATTGTTCCCAGACCCTTAAACATTCAGGGTCAGGGGTTGTCATAAAAAACAAACTCTTCTCAGCTGTGAGCATATAGGCAGTTCCTTCCCTCTAAATAATAAGTAGTTTCCAATATGAGGAACCAGCTATCTTTTCTGCCTAAGCTAAGTCTCACCCAGGCAGCATAGAAGGGTGGGGGAGTCAGTTTATACAGGCCTGATAATTCCAGCAGGCACATCCTCAGCATACTTCTCTTTATCATTCTCTGGTATGGTACAGTAATCCCCCACACCTGCCCTTTCTTTGGAGCACATTTTATGCTTAGCAAGCACTGAGTCTGCAAGCACTTATAGTCTGGAACTGTACCTTACTCACAAGTAGGCTTGTGTTTTTCCTTTACCACCCTGGTGGGGATTCATCCAAAATGCATTGCAGCAACCCAGAACAGCAGATTATCCAGTTCTACACCAGAATCTTCTTCAGATCTTGAACACTTTAAGACTGGAGGATATAACAGAGAGAAAGTGATGTCCTTTTTCTCAGGCAACAAAATATTTTGGGCTGGCCTTCATCCAGGATTTCTTCTTTCAGGAAATTGAGTCTTGATACATTATATTTCCTTACTATTCTAATATGCTTTGCCATTCTTTTCCCTACAACTGATTGCTGTATAGCTGCAAGAATCTGCTTTTCTGTATATACTCTTGTGTTTGTGCCCTTTTTAACTTTGATTTACTCTCGGTTCTTTTTCTGTGGATTGTTTTGACAACAATTACTGTGTCCTTGTTTTGTTATCCTATTATTTATTCACATAGTTTAACATATGTTGAGTACAATATACCAGGAACAGAGAAAAATAAATTTGATATTGCTTGTCATGTTGTCCTGTAGTTGTTTAACCAGATTTTAAAGCAATTCAAAAAATACTTGCTATTGAGCTATTAATACTTTAACAAATTAACTCTACCCCATTAAATAAGCCAAAATATTTCTCATGTTCTTTTGGTAAGCAGCTTTTCTGTAATCAGTTAACATCTTCTGCCTAGCAATTCCAAAGGCAGGTCAGTAAAAAATGCATTGCAACAGGTGAGTTATAATAGGTAACTCAGAACCATCCTATACAGTTGAAATTGAGAATATTCTATTCTTCATTATTCTAGCTAGATAGTTTATTTTCAGCAAACATAGCATAACTGGTACAAAAACAGTACTTGCTGGATTGTTGAAAATTTGCATTACGTTTGTTCAAAGGCATCACAATTTTAGCATGAAATATTTTGTAGTTGTTTTAGATCCACAAAATAGTAACAGAGGATAGAACACTTCTTATTCATACAAAGGCAATTATACAAAATTGAAAACTAGTCATTTGATCCTGATTAAATGGGACGTTGCCCCAACATAGGTTATGCTAGTGTTAAGCCATCATAGGATTCTTTGTATACATATCTTATTTGGATTTTCCAAAATTTTCCAGGAAAACAAGAAGCAAAAGTCAATCTTGTAATACATTTTCCTCCTTGGGTCAGAAATATAAAAAGATCAGACATCTTTTTGAAATCACTTTTTCTCTTTTAAAGATTCTGCACCTTATGTAATAATACCACCTTGATGATCAATATGTAGAACCCTTTGGACTTAAGCATATCTTTATATTTCAGGAGATCTGATATAGGTAGAGACTTCCGTGGAAAGACTGGGGAGGCAAATGATGAAAGTAGCATTGTGCCATTATGATGCAGGCTCCACCTCTTTTGAATATGTGTCATAACATTGCATACATGTACAAAAGAAGTAGAGCTTGCATCATGATGGTGCAAAGCTGCTTGTGTCATTTTGACAAAAGAATCAGATTCTGTGCACACCCCTGAATACGGATGCAAGCTACTTAGTTCAGTCTGAATTCATGTGGGTTAAACATATCCATTATTATGCCTGTTAAGAGTGACTAGGGTAGGTGTGTATTTACACAAGGGGAAGTGGGAACAAAAAAAGAAAATACAGCTTTCAAATCACACTGATATCCATGTTACTCGCTGCTTTCCTAGATTCCCTGTCATCTACAAGAAATATCTTGATGGCACTGGGACCAGCAACATCAACACCAAATTCAACACGCTGTCTAAAAACCACCTTCCTGCTCCATTTGCTTGAAAACACCCAGCCCCTCCCCCCCCACAACAAAGCTCTGATGTGAGTCCACAGGACAAAGACAGGCACGGACTCAGCAGGCCAAGAGGAGATAGGCATCAGGTATGAACAATAAACGTCACATGTCTCCCTCATTTGCAAATACATTTCAGTTGCTGCGTCCCCTTCCCTTGTTCCTGTGCCCTTGCCAAAGGGCGTTTTGGGCTTTTAGGAGTGTTACATTTAGGAGTGTTGTTTTGTTTTGTTTAACCAGTGTGACTATAGATCCTGCAGTAAACAATAGAGTATAGAATGCAGCTGAATGCCTGTAAGTCACACAGTAGGGAGACCTAGTCGGTTTGGGGTCCTTGATATGCGTCTCTTTGCTCACTTATTTTATATTATTGCCCATCACTTTTTATGCCACCTCAACTCTTTAATAAAAAAATAGTGGCTGATTCAAGACCTCGTGATGAAATGTCATGACTGAAATGAAGTTTCCCCAGACCAAGTTCACATTCTATTCACTAATCATACAGGGTATAGTCAACCCTTGTATTTACAAACATACATCTCAATTTCATCCATATTACATGTCATTTATATACAATAAATACATTTTTTTCCAGCTAAGGAGTAAATTGGCCCTAAGCTAAGAATTGAAATTAACCCCAGAATGCATTGTACTGTAGGAGGAGAGCCGTGTTATTCTGTGGTGGCAAAAAATCAGAAGGAGCCTGGTAGCGCCTTTTCTGACTACTGTAACACATTTTATTAAAAGACGTAAGCTTTCGTGAATTGCTGGTTATCTCGGTGGAAGCAGGTAACCAATTTCTGTTACCTGATGTATGGGTTGGGCAACAATTTTGTGGAAGGGGAGGTGTTGCAGTTCAGCATCCTTAAATGCATTCAAGCTTGTCAATTCTTATAATGAGGAGTGTCCCTCACTCATTAACCTGTTAAAGATTTATCATCATTTTAATATGCTTTTCTGGCATACTATTTTAGTCACAAAATGTAAACTTTAAAGAGCAGAAAAGTCAGGGTATGAATTAAAAATGATGAAAATAGATTGATTTTGCTCAGGAAACAAAATTAAACTCTTTCTTTTATATCTAAAATAAATCTCCTTTCTCTTGAACCAAGAACATACACTTGCAACTATCACATATAGCAACAGATCAAACATTCATATTTAGAACATTTTCTTATATGCTAAACATGCTTCAGAAACATGAATAAAGTAATGCTGACATTTTTTTTCTTTTTTGCTCTGAGGAAAACTGGTGCTCTGACAGATTTTTCAGATTAAAAACAAGAATTTCCCACACAGGGAAGTTAAATGTTTTGCTCTTTGAGAAAGTTTATTTTAGGACTAGCACCCCTATACTAGACCTGAACACTTTGAAATGAAGGACAAAATCCAGGGAGTTCAATGATACTGTAATTCTTTTTAATTTTTGAACCTACGAATTAGAAGTAGAGGAAAAGCTGATACTTAAGTACCATGGCTTTTCAAGAAAAGATTTTTATCAGGATTTGAAATACAGGCTCATCTGAAAATGCTAGAGTATCTCTTGATAGGGAGACTTCCAGATTTGCAATAATGCTTATAAAAGAAATCTGTCACTCAGTTTGCTGGCCTCAAAAATTAACAGCTTGTGTTTGCCGCTTTAGGTTGAAATTGGCATGCCATATGTGATATAGGCTATTTTGTTTGACCACTTTGTATTGTCCTATCACTTCCTTAGAATCCTTTCTCAAGCTTGTTTCATCTTTATCTCTTCTCAGATATTCTAATCTTAACATCGTGCCATTTTGCAAAATCCAGAAGGTGGGGAAAATTTGCTGAGAATTTGTAACTGCAAAGAAGCAATAGTTATGCTGCACATGTATCTGCTTTTCACTTCTGCTTTCAAAGGCTTTTGTGCAGACACACTGACAAATGTTTCCCTGATGTTGGGAGAATGATCAGTTAGAATACATTGTGCTTTTAAAGTATTTGTTAGACTGAATGCATAGAATTAATGGGTTGAAAGGTCTTGATCTGAGTGGTAGAAACCTGAAATAGTTTTGAAGAGTGGTTGTTTGTTTGTTTGTTTGTTTATTTATTTATTTATTCGATTTAGGTGCTATCCAGCTCCAAATGGACTTTGGGCAGCTCACAATAGAACAAGCAGGATAAAAATATAATGTAAATAAAGAACAAGATGGTGAATCTGCCAACAATATAAAAACATATACAAAGACATCCAGCAAGAGGTTCTAGGGCCTGGAAGAACAGCCAGGTCTTTAAGGCCCCTTGGAATGCCATCAGGGTGGGAACCACCTGGATCTCAGGGGAACTCCTTTCAGAGGGCAGGACCATGACAGAGAAGGAACATTTTACATGACACTGTTTAACTGAAGGAACCCAGAGCGCACCAACCCTGTTGGCTCATATTGGCTGGGAGATAGGCAGTCTCTTAGATAACCAGGCCCTGTGCCATGTATAACCAGCATCTTCAATTGCACCTGGAAGTGAACTGGTGGCTGTCAAATAGGCATAACAAGGCACGTCCATCACTGCCCAAGTCACTGCATTCAGGACCAGTTAAAGCTTCCAGGAGGTCTTCAAGAGCAACCCCATGTAGAGTACATTGCAGTAGTTGAGCCGTGAGGTGATGAGGGATAAGTAGTATGAAGGGCCTCCCAATCCAGGAAAGGGCACAACTGGTGTACTAGATGAAGCTGTACAAAGGCCTTTCTGGCTGCAATTGCCACCCGCTGATTGAGCAGTAGCTGTGAGTCCCAGAAGACCTCCCTGTTGCATACCACTCCTGACTGGAAAAGTGCGGCTCCATCCAAGGTTAGAGAGGGAATATTCTAGGTGGCCATAATATCCATAGTCACTTGGCTTTGGTAGGACTGATACGTTGGTAGGGTTAATATGTTCAGTCTTTTATTGACTGTCTGGCACATCTGCCTACTTCTTTTGCAGAAAATGTGAGCAAGTTTCTTATCATCTTATTTTTATGCCCAGCATGAAAGAAATGGCTTGTTTTGAAAGGAAATTTCTAAAAATTGGTTCCTTTTTAAAACAATGAGCTGCATTCAGTGGTAAATTTAAATTCTGTTTATTTATTTGAAATACATTTAAACACACTTTCAGATTTTGCTTTTGTTTTATTTACCTATACTAATAATTTTAATAGCATGTTAATAATATTTATGTTTTGTTTGCTCAAATGAAATAACAGCAGTATATGCTGTCTACTAGCTTACATTTAAGTGGCCATTTAAGAACCCAGTAACTCTACTTGAATGAGTCCAAAATTACATTAAGTAGTATTTACATATTGTTGTGATAGATTCAACAAAGACATGTTTGAAGATATTATTATTATTATTATTATTATTATTATAGCATGAGGAAGACATTTGTATTACTGTAGAGGCATTTTAGAAATTCACAAATAATATTTTAGATGAGAGTCAAGGGGAAGTGAAGGGCCAAGGTGAGATAGAGATTAGGACTGCTTGACTATAATTAATGAGACTATATCTATCCTGAGCCATGGAAACTCACTGGGTGACTTTGGGTCAGTCATACTCTCTCAGCCCAACAACTCACAAGGTTGTTTCTATGAGGATGAAACTGGAGGAAGAGTATAATGTTTGAGCTTTAAGAGGAAAAAGAAGATCAGTTCTCTAAAATCTGTTTTTTGTAGTTCCTCTTTCCTGCTTTCTCTCCCTATGCAGCATGGATTTGCTCTCTGTTCTTTTGTTTACTGAAGTAAAAATGCAAGCATTCTTTTTACAGTGGTGGAAACTATAACTTGGAATCTCTTTCCATATACAGACCATATACAAAAATACAGACAGACTTTCTGTCCTTTCCCTGGTGGGTATCAAGTTTTATTCAGGACAGTACTTCTTAGGCTGAACTACCAGATCTGGACTACAAACATTCAGATGGCAGGAAAGAGATTAAAAACTTTTTCTTGCCTCCCAATAGTTGTCCCAATTTTTGTAACCCATAGCCCTACCTTAAGTCTCATTTTGTCAACAGTTAATATTTCTGTGGTTGATTTTCAGATATTGTTTGTTTTTTTTCTTTTCAGTTTATTAAATTGGTTTTGTTTTAATTAGTTGAATAATAATCAACATATTGAATAATTAATTAGCTAAATCATTAAATGGTGATTATGCTATTAATATGTTCCAACACTGAGATGTTGTTTACTTGCTTTTTATCTCAGAAAAAGGAACTGAACCTGCATTTGGGCCACATCACTTGATAAGGCATGTGCGGGCATTGATTGCTCCTTTAAACAAATACAAACAAACAGATCTTCATGTAGAAAATAAGTGCAGCAGGAAAAATCATTACTTATTTTTCTAATCCAAGTATGGTAAATAACTTACATGCAGAAACTAACTGAAATATGCTTTTTGCTCAACAGGTTATTTTTCTATATACAATAGCAATTTTTGTATCAAAGAGCAATGTATTTTGTCTGTCAATTCACATGTGCTATGGAGAGGTATATGCAGGACATTTTAAAAAAATGTTTTTTTCTTTGTTTTTTCTAGCAAGTGAAGTTTCCCTTCTACTCTTACTTTGCACCAGTTGGATAGGTCCTGTATTTATGCTGCAGCAGCTAATGGCACACTTCACACAATGCATGCAGTGCATCTTAAAAATGATGATTTTTTTAAAAAAAGGCTCTGCTTCAGTGTCAGTAACAGCAGTCAGAGTTTGCAGCCACAGAAAATAAGCAGGTGAAAATAACTCCTTCTAGCATGGACATAATTAGTGGGAAAAGTTGCACCTATTTAATTTCTGCATGCCAGAATAATAGCACAGGAACAAGCTGGCAACCTTGTCAGTAGAGGGACAGCCCAAATTCCTTTCAGAGTTCTTAATCAATGTACTGTAGAGTTGTAATTCTGTCCGAGCAGATCTCTAAAACTGAAGAAATCCTTAATACTCTCTTTTCTTCTCTCACTCTTTTTGGCTGTATTTGTGTAGCACATTTACCCATGGTTAATAATATTTATGGAAGTAACGTATTTGCTTAGGTTTATATAACATATAGGATCACAAATGAACCATATTGGCTGGGATTGCATTAGAGAAAAGGTTGGTTGTCTAGTTCTGATTCAGTGATTTGGGTGAACCATGGTCCAAAAATACCCTTATGGTTATCTCTACAAGAAGCATTTTATAGGAAAGAAATGGTAAGTAAGCAGAAATGGTTAACTTATGGCGATATCCTTGATATTCACCAAGGAGAACTTAAAATAAAATCAAGAGAGGATTTGACATTAGAAGGACATCCATGTCACTGGTTTTCATATGTATAACTTGGAGAAAGATTTAAAGTTAAAAGACATATGGTTTTGAATGGAACAAAACTGTTTTTGAAATGTATAAGCTTCTGTTGAGATTTGAAACAGAAGATGAACAAGTTAAAGATTGTATGATAAACTGGGCTAAAAATTTTGGATATAATATACAAATGGAACAATGGGAAAATATGTGGATGAAAGGTTAAAATGTACACTATGTTATAATTTGAAGGAGAATTTTTATAAAGTGATGTATAGATGTATTTGTCATCAGAAAGATTATCAAAAATGTATAAAACGATTTCAAATATATGTTGGAAATGTGAACAAGAAGAAGAGACTTTTTATCATCTTTGGCGGACATGTAATAAAGCTAAAAAATTTTGGACTCAAATACATATATTAATCCCAAAAGATTTTGAAGGTTAATATACGGTCAATAGAAGAGAATATATATAGCTCAGGGTTGAACTGTGGAGTCCTTGGGGTTCTCTGAGCTTGGTTGTTTTCTTGCAAACAACCAAGCTCAGAGAACCCCAAGGACTCCACAATATACAGTCAAAACTAGAGACTTTCCTTTTGGGACTGATGGATAAACAATTGGAAAAAGTTCATGGATCTTTGGTTTTATATATGATAACTGCAGCTAAACTTTTATATGCTCAAAGGTGGAAGGATTCAACATTAGCTACAATGGAAGAATGGATGATGAAGTTGATGGAATTAGCTGAAATGGCGAAATTGACAGCTTTGCTCAGAGAAAAAACATTGATTAATGCCAATTGGAAGCCCCTTTTGAACTTTTTGCTAGAAACAGGGGAAAAAATGAAATAATGATATATGGATTTTATGATTAGTTAAATTAATAGATTATACAAAATATGTATGTCAAGATGTAGTTTTAGAGTAAGAGGTTACTATATGATTCATTTATATCTGCTGTATAAGAAGTCGGAAGTTATTATTTTTGTATTTCTTTTTTCTTTTTCTTCTCTGCTTTCTTCCACTTTTGTTCTGTTTCTTTATTTCTAACTTTCTTGCTTTCTACTCTTCTTGATTATTCTTGTTAGCTTTTATCTTTTTGCTTTTTAAAACTTAATAAAGTTCATTAAAAAAAAAGGATGAGTAAACCATGGTTCAGTTAACTATGAGTAAGAATGTCTTAGAAACACAGCTTCTAAACCAAAGCTCACTCTCGTGTAAACCCTAGGTGCTTCTTTTAATGTTTAGTGTATATGGTCCTATAACTTCATTGGTGAAACTGTTAGGTTAAAAGTATGTAAACAAAGCCAAACTACATTATAGCCTGTCCCCAGGAAAAAAAAATCAACAGAGACAGATTGATGTAATTATGTTGCAATTTCTTTATGTAATTAAGTTAACATTATATAATTTTAGTGTTCCCTAAAGATCAAATTTAATCGAAAGAACAGTTCTGAATTCTGTTATGAGTTTTTGAAAATTAATATATCCTGCATATCAATTTACTAAAAAGTGCATTGTTTTAAGAAAACATCAGAGAAAGATTGGCTAAACTATTACTTGGTAACTCTGTAGAGCACAATTCAGGTGAAACTGAAATTTCTGTGGTAGTGTAAGAGCCCTGTCATGTTGGCAAGATATAAAATGACACCATAGCTCTTAGATAGCAGCAGGGCTAAGAATGTATTTCGTCTTTTTCTTTCAGTTTTGAGAGTTAATTTGATCTCTGTGCTGTGATCTCAATAGCAGTAATTGCTAACACAACTCTAATACCAATATCTGGAAAGGTCCCTACATGGCTGAGAGAAAACCTCTATCATTAAGAGTCTGTACTGTAGACTCTTAAGAGCAGCGAGAGCTATACTATCATTCTAAATGACTATTCATTTTTTTCTGAATAAAAATCTACATAGCAATAGTATCAATTTATGAGAGTAATTTCGGTTAATTTATAGAAATGTATTGAATTGGCTGGAACAAGTGTGTTTTTATGAATTCTTGTAATAAAATGTATCTGTTACGTAGTGTATCAGGTTATTTAAAAAGATCCTCTGGATATTTCTTGATATTCACTGAAACACACTTATTTTACTTTATCTTTCTCTGAACTAATGTCCTTTTGTCTTATGACTCACAGTTATTCCAGATAATAAATTGGCATAAAGATTGTCATAGGGTACTGGTGGATAGCACAATGGAGAGCATTGTTAGTTGTACTAGGGCTGTCTTAATTCCTAACAGCTCAGATAATAGTGGTTACTCCCAAATCATACCACAAGGGAGTATTGTAAGGCCAATTCTGCAATTTTCAGAGACTTTTAACACAGGGGCAGTTTGCCAAACACAAGGAGAAAAGATATGATGATCTATACCACTAAATTCTAAGAGTTTTGTCAGAGACCACACTGAAAGAATGATTTAATCATGCAATATTATAAAATCGTATTTGAATTATAAACCAAAGTTAATTAAAGTTGATGTAGTAACACATAAAGTTGCATTAGTGGGATGTGAACTGAGAGTAGTCCTGTGTTTTAATTGCAATGGAAGCTAATGTACAAGGTGGTCTTAAGCCAGAGCTGAGAATGTGAAGAATGCAACTGAGGATCCATTCCCCTTCTGTAGGTTTACAACATCAAGCAGCTGTTAGAACCCATATTGATTTCATTAGATACATTTTCTCCCTTTTTATCAGCATTTCCCATGATTTTATTGTATTTGTATGACAATCTATTTCTTCTAATTCATACTATTGGACATAATTATTAATTGCTTTCATAATCAGCTTTTAGAGGCGAGCTATAGACTGCAGCTGCAACAAAAACCAGTCAGCCCCAATTTCATGCTCTCCGTTTATGTTAAGACTGATTGGAAAATATAGGAGACACTATTCAACACAACTGGAGGGTGGGAAGATTAAGGAAGGATTAGAAAAACTAAAGCAAACACTAAAACAAAGAAAATAGCTGCATCAATGTGTTAAGCTTATTAACACATTTCTGGGGGTGTCTCATTGTCAAGGGAATGGTTTTCATTGATTTTAAAATGTTAGAAGAAACTACTCAAAATCATCTTACTCTTAATTTACTGAGTTTACTCCTAATTCTATTCTAGTTTTTTTGTTTGTTTGTTTGTTTGAGTTAGAGGCAAGGTAGTTCTGGTAGCTTCTTATGGAGTTTTAAAAACTAATGGAAAAACATTCTTAATAAACAAATACATCTCAAATCTTGTTGGATCAATAATTTGATGCAGCTACAGGTAGTCTTTGCTTAACTTCAGTAATTGGGACCGGCAACTCTGTTGCTAAGTGACGTGGTCATAAAGTGCGATGTCATGTGACCATGCAGTTGCAGCAGTTTCAGTTGTTGTCGTTAAACGAATCCCACATGTTTGTTAGGCACAATATCACATGATCACCATTTGCAACCTCCTGCCAGCTTCCCCATTTACTTTGCTTGTTGGAAGCTGGCAGTGAAGGTCACAAATGGTGATCATGTGACCACAGGGACGCTGTGACGGCCACAACTACAAGGACTGGTCGTAAATCCTCTTGTAACTTTGAATGGTCACTGAATGAGTGGTCATTAAATGAGGACTAGCTGTATATTCTTAGTTTCGCTTTGGGCAACCTTTTTGTTCCTAATTTGACCAATTCATTTATTACTGGTTCTGAGTAACAATTTGTCCTATCTTATAATTTAATAGCTACTTTTGGAATATTGAAACACTTGCCCAACCCAAGTATTAATTTCATATGTTATTATGTTAAGTTTACACAAACTTATTTAAAAACATTTTCTTTTCTATTCTTCTACTTTTTTCCCCCTGACTTTGGGATTCATTTAAATATGACATTGGTCAGTCTTGCTACAACATTAACAAGATACAATTTTATATTATATAATTTTCATCCAAATTATTTTAAAATAAATTTGCCAGGAAGACTGTTTCTACAATTAAAATATAATTCTGCTGATCCCTATCATAACAAGACATGTATTATCTGATCTCCTTAACATAGAAGATATGAACTACATAATGTGATTAGTATGAGGGTTACTGCTACAATAGAGCAAAAAAATATAGAGAACTCTTTCTTGTCCTCTAGCGGTCCTCTGGATTTCCCCCTCATTTTTAATGATTAGTACTCTAAGTATCATTATTACAAGGTTAAGGTCCAGAGTAAAAATTAGAATATAATTGAAAAAAAGAAGAATGAAGAACTGGGAATTATAAAGATCCATAAAAGACCAGTATTTTCTTGATTTAAATAAGGAACAGACATTTTTGTTTTTCAAGTTCAGTATAGGAGTCATGGATGTGCTCAGCTTTAGCTAGTCCTGGCAGATTTCACATTTCATGTTCATGCTGAACAAGGCTTGGTTGGAATTGTTAGAAAAGTTACTCATGTACCATGCAATAAATCTTTAGAAGACATACAGAGAAACTGGCATTCCAAGATCTGGATTATTTCCAGGAAAACAGATGTTGGTTCCATAACAATGTAGATTTATTTGAGCACATAAGTAGCAGAGTGGATTTGCTAAGAGATACTGGGATTATGAAAAGAAGAAGCAGGATTTGAAGGTTTGCATATTGTAAACCGAGTACTTTCAGGAATTTATTTGCTTGGCTGAGCAATTCCGAGGGAGTGAGAGACCTGGGAGTCGAAGAGATAGTAAAGGTATAGATTCTGTTTTTCTATTTTTGAAGAATATGGATCCATGCTTTCAGAGGTGGTCAAGTACCACTGTATGACTGATGTGCACTTGGTTCCTCTTTCCTGTATCTTAAGTAAAAAACAAACAAACACCATGTATGAAGGGTCACATCGGGCAGGACTCTGTTGAATCCAGCTTTTTTAGTGACAGGTCTCAAATATATGTAATTATATAATGATTAAGTAGCAATATCCCACTTAAAAATATAAACATATATTAATGAACTTCAGCACCAATTTTAAAGTCCAGTTTATAATCCAGTTGCTGTTTCGAACTGCAATCTGGTTTAAAAGTGTTGCATAGTTTATAGAGGTGCACATCATTTTCTTTTGGTGTGTTTGTGTTCTTCTTAAACATGTTGGGGCTTCAGTTCTTTATCTGAATATTAGATCCTAAGCATGGCAAGACATATTTGGAATTTAAATGTATATTTTTTTGTGGGGGGGGGAGGCATTGTCTCTTCACAACATGGCTATTATAGTAGGCATGGCCAGCTGTAAAAGACCATTCAACCGCTCCCTACAGCCCCTGAGATGTTCTTCAGCATTCCCTTTTTATGGACAAATAAAGCTCTTAGCAGTAGCCACCCACCATTTCTATTTTCTAAGGAAATACCTGTTGGGCTTCCCTGACGATACTCTAGGCTTCTCATTTATATTTTACTAAAATAATATTTTAAAAGAAGTTTGATCACGAAGCTTGCCCTGAGCTACACTGATACCTATTGTGTGTGGGATTAAACTAGTAAACTGTTTAAAAAGGTTACATCTGTCTAAATATAGGTTTGATGTAACTACCTGGATTCGCTGTTTCATAAAGGAGATTTTAGCATATTCTTTATGTCTTTGTGGGGAGGTTTGAATTTGTTACTGTTTTTTTGTATTCATTTATGCAGAGATTAGATTGAAAAAGAATAAAGAAATGCTGATTTACTGTTTTAGATTTGATTTAGCTTTTATCTATGCTGTTCTATAGCTGTCATATGATGTGGAATATAGAAATCCTGATGGGCTATTGCGTCTTCTTTTTGACCAAGCAAAACTCATAAAGCATTTTTTATTTGAGTGTTCCGCTCTTATTCAAGAACTAGACTGTTTTTGATATTAGTGTAGTTGGGAATGTTTGCAGCTGGGGGTGAAACTGTTCTACCTTAAGTGACTGAAAAAATGCTAGACTTGTTTTTTAAAGCCCAAGGGGAAAACTAGCTACTCAAGAAAAGAAACATTCTTACTTTTTCTTCTTAAAAAAAAAAAAGATTCTGCCTGGTTGTGAACTAGCAGTCTTCTCTAGTTAAGCAAAAATCTTAACCACTGTGCTATTTCAACAGTGCAGCTTAAAGGAAATATAGAATCTATTAAAATGGAATAGGGTGCAAAGAAGTGTTTTTTTTAAGCTGGAATAATAATAATAATCATAATAATAATAATAATAGGAGGAGGAGGAGGAGGAGGAAGAATGTATTAAACTTGTATGCTGTCCATCTCTCGACGACTCTGGGTGGCTCACAACAAACAAAGAAATTACATTAAAATCAATGAACGCAAAAGATAAAGATAAAAAATGGCAAGCATGATGAAATGAGGGGTCCCATTCTCCCTTGCCAAAGGCCTGGGTGAAGAGCTAAGTCTTCATGACTCTTCTAAACAACAGCAGAGTGGGGGCCATCTGGATCTCTGGGGAAATCTCATTCCAGAGGGCAGGCGCTGCTATTGAAAAGGTGTGCTTTTGAGGTCCTGAGAGGTGACATTGTTCATGGCTCTGGGTTCCCAGAGCCTACCAACCCCGCAGAATAGAATTGGCTGGACAGATATTATGGGAGACATGTGGTCCCTCAAGTAACAAGGCCATGTAGGCTTCTATAGATAACAACAAGCACCTAAAATCACAACTGGAGGCAAACTGTCAACCGGTGTAGTTTGCAAAGCAGAGGTGTTACCTGGGCATACTTAGGCATGCCCATTACTGCTCATTACACTGCATTCTGGATCAGTTGAAGCTTCCAGTCTTCAAGAATAGCCCCATATAGAGTGCTTTGCAGTAGCCAGCTGTAAGTGACCAGGGCATGAATGACTGTCTGAAGAACCCCCTGATCTACAAAAGGGCACAAGCGGCACACCAGAGGGAGTTGTGCAATGCCTTCCAGGCCACAGCTGACACCTGCTCATGAAACAGGAGCTGCGAGTCCAGGAAGAATCCCAGATTGCATTCCAACCTGGAAGGGAGAAGTGCTACTCCATCCAAGGTCAAAGATGGAATATCCCCAGATCTAGGTGGCCTAAACACCCACAAGCACTTGGTCTTGGTAGGACTGAGTTGGAGATGGTTATTCCCCTATATGACATAGGATGGATGGATGGATGGATGGATGGATAGAATTTTATTTTTTTAACTTTATATATATGATTGCAATTTAATTTTGTGTGTGTGCATGTGTGTACACGCACATACATACAAACACATATGGAGAGAGAGAGAGAAGTAAATATGTCCAGGAAGACCTGCCCACAAGAAGGAAAGGAATTGGTGGTCACTTTACTGAAAGAGAAGGGGAATTGTGCAATGGGAGGATATGGTAACTTGTAGTCTGGACTGTTTATCTTACAAGGTGTTGTCAAAGTATTTCAGTCCAGACAGGATTTTCTAAAGCCAAATAAGAGTCAAGCTGACATGACTACAGGATTGAAGCAGCTGAAATGGTAAGTGTGGATATGCCAGTAATTCAAGACATGGATAATGTGTTCTTTCTTTTAAGGTTCTTAATACAGACATCATGCATTTCTTTCATAACACCATTCTCTGACATTTTGTCTAATTCAGCATTCTTAGTTTCTACCATGACATATAATATATCTCAGGTTCTGTATAACAGTTACAATTCAGTAATTTGTCCAAGTTCTTTAAACAAGCTATACCTTTTCTCCAGCAGATCCAGCTGACTCTGAACTTGAACAACAGCACTTGTAATAAGGTTCAGAATCTCCTTCCTGAATAATATAAAGTCAAAGGTAGTTTTTTTTTTTTTTTTGGCCAAGTAATGGCTCTAGATCTCCTCTGATAACATATACAAAATAATCAACCACATCATTGTTCCAAGCAAATTTTGTTGTGTTCCAAGCAAATTGTAATGGAAATACATGAGTGGGTGGGACTTATAATAGGCAATTTTGTTGTGGTTGTTGGCAATAACTTTAACTCCTTGCTTGAAAATACTGCGTAATAAAGTTTGCTGCAAATAAAGTTCTGTGCACTATCAATCACCATCTCTAGTGGCTTCCCATGAATATTCATTTTTTGTCAGAATTTACAAAACAAACTCTTTCTCCTCATCATTATTTTCTGTTGTCCTAACAGCTCTTACAAACTATTTCCTTGCATATGGTTCTTTTATATCTTGGTTATGCAATTCATTCCTGGCTTTCTTGTAACAAATTCATGCTAAATATCCTTTTTTTTTTTTTTTTGCAATATAATGTTCATTGCACTAATGGTGTAATAATCCACAGTGATAACAAGGAATTTCTGTCTTTGACCAACTTGAATCTTGAAACACTGTGTCCCCAGACACCTTTTGACAGTATTTTGCTGGCTTTTTCAACATGTTTTGCTGATGAACCTGATTCATGGTGATATCTATAGAGATACTATTCATTGCTGCAATAGGCAGTTTTCTTCTTTGGGATTTTTGGGTAATATGACCATGGTAACTGCTTAATCCAATGTCAAATCTTCCTGCTGCAAGTATTTATCATGCAATATTTTGTTAATGCATGCTCCCAGCATTTGATCTCAAGTCATTTCTGCTTCTAAGTTTCCATACTCAGCATGATTTAGCTGATTCCGTAAGTGTAATAATATATGCAGGGGGACGCGGTGGCGCAGCGGCTTAATGACGCTGAAAGTTGCCGGCCAGAAATGGCTGATGGCTTCGGCGGTTCGAGTCTAGCCTTTGCCATTAACAAGGTGAGCTCTTGTTTCCTCCCCAGCTCCTGTCAACCCAACAGCTCGAAAACTTACGTGAGTAGATAAATGGGTACTCTCACTCCAGTGGGAGGAAAAATGCTGGCAGTGCCTGCAAAAGGAGTTGGGACCAGTTGCCGGTAAGCGCGAAACCGCGCTCGCCCGAAAAGGGCGCGAAGCAATGGAAATCCCGCCTCCTGCGCTCGCCAGCTGGGCTCTGCTCTAGGAAGGAGGCTCTGGCAAACCACTTCCGAAACAATTGCCTTGAAAACTGCACAGGATTTGTCCAGGCAAGGACTCATCCAGGCAGGCACTGCAGGGTCAGTAATGACTGAGCGCAGACAAAAAAAAAAAAATAATAATATATGCATACAGTATATAGATTCATTAGGTGCTTGTGTTCTATCTCCAGATTTAAACCATTCCATCACAACATCTCTACGTGGATGAAATAATTATTCAAAGCAGTTTTAGATTGTGAAAAGGTACCCTTTTCTCCTGATAAATTTGAAAAATTAAATGACACATTCTTGGCTTAAATAAAGACAGTAAGATGTAAATATGCGTTAATATACTTCAAACACATTCACAACTGACATGTGAAACACTTTTTTCCTTGCTAATGTGTCTATTCTGAACTTGTTAATATGGTTGTCACAGTATGTAATGTGGAAAATAATTTATTTTAATCCAGATAAAAGCCTTTATTTATTTGAGTGATTAATCTGAATGATCTGACAAATTCATACTGTCCTAATGGTTAAGCAAGAACACCAATGTAATTTCTGGATATGAAACATCTGATCTTTCTGACTAGCTGACCTCTCCTATGATAATTGGAGGGATGGAGGGAGAGACCTTAATTTTGATCAGTGTGACCCCTTTCAAGAGACCCACATCATGAGAGGAGGTCACCCACAAAAAGGCAAGATCCTCCAGTTGGCCACCTGATTGATCATCCATCTCCCCCTGCGTAGCAAGGGCTAACAAAATACTCAGCAAAGGTTTTTTCTGGCAAGTCCAGATGAACTCTATCTTGAATGCAATAAATTATAGTGTTCTGTTTGCATAAGAGGTCCCATCCCAGGAAGTTTAAAAGAGTATGACTGCTAAGGAGAAAGACATGTTCAGCAGTAAGTAGACCCTCACAGCCTCAGAAAGAGAATAAGGAGCAGGACTTTTCCCCACCCTGCCCATGTAGATTTTTATTTTATTTTTATTTATTTATTAAATTTCTCCCTCGCCCATCTCCCCCCAATGGGGGACTCTGGGTGACTCACACAAAATATAGATAGAAATCTCATAGGTGGGGAGATTGGGGAAAGAAGAAATTTGCAAAATAGAATAGGTTGTACCAATGTCTATTAAAAAAGGAACATTTTGGCCAGACACAGAGATAGAAACAGAAAGATAAGAGTCATCTACAGGAAGAAGTACACATTAATTGCCAGCTGAAACAGAGCCCACCTATCCTAACAGAACATTTGTGAATTATAATTATCTTCAATTTCAGCAGATGACTGTTGTGAGTGCCTTGGTGTTGCATGGATCTTGCAGATTTCTCAGCAGCATCATGGGCAGGAGCGCTGATGGAACATTTCAGTCAGGGGCAATTATTATTCCACCGCACCTTTTGTTGGCCATAATGAATTAGAAACACTCCTTTGGAGAGCATCAGATGATATGGGGGAGTTTGATGATGCAGATACCTGGGAGTCACATTCTCTGTGAAAGCTGTGATGTTGAGTTGGTGGATGCAGCTGTTAGATTTGTAGAGCCAGCACATGGTTACGATCTGAGTGGAGCTTCTGGGCAGTTGCTTCTTTCCCAAACTGAAGTGTGTCCCATATTAGAGTGCTAGCATCCACTAAAGTATCTAGGTCATGTCTTCTCCAATCTAAGATTGCACTGGTAAGCCTTTTACTGATTTCAGGTAAAAGTGCCCCAAAAATGGTCCCCATAGCTAATGAGCAAGTAGCAAGGGCATTTGGATCCATTCCAGAATAGGGATGGAATGCAATACAAGAACAAGTAATGTAATCTTCAGGATGCTCCTCAGATCTGTTTTACTATATGTTTTCAATCTTACCTCAGTCATGTTAGGCAGGTACCATGGCAGTGTTAGACTGTAGGAGGTGATCCCAGCATTCTCTGAGACAGGTTCCTGGAGAGGTCATGCATTCTAGTGGTTGTCAACTCAGGTTTCAGCTAAAAGAGTTTGTTTTTGCTCCAAGTGAGCAGATCAGAGAGTTGCATTTTAATGCCACCCCAAATGGCAAATGGCTGAACTAGTTTCTGACAAAACTCACTACGCTTTCTTTTAATTTAGGAAAAGTTGTGCTCAAATTTATTATATCCTCTGGAATCTTGGGAACATGGACCACAGTAGAAGGCTCTCCTTGAATGTTCGGGTAGGCATGCAAGGGGGCAACAATAATGAAAGCGTCAAGAAGGTTACTTAGGAAAAGTCCTGGAAAGTTTTGTGGAATGAAAGCAAATTGAGCCACTTTAGATCTAGACTGTAATCTTAATCTTCTGTAAATAGTCATGCCTTACTATATACTAGGTGGCTTATTCCCATTTACTTCCCTGTATGGATTTAGGGAAGGAAGTAGGGCCCATTGTAAGTCCAAAATAGTTAGGTAATCTGGAAGTGGCCCAAGAAGACTGGCAGGAGTATTGAGTAGGGTCATCTGCTGGAGGTGTGTTGGCATACAGGGGGAACTTGCTGAAGCTGCCTCCCTCATCGGGAGCCATGGTGTACAGGAGGGGGCTGTTGTTGCTGAAACTCTAAGTGGTGGGATTGCATTGTAGAGTCTAGGCAAGAATGGCTGGGGTACCCAATCCTCTAATGAACCTCTGATACAGCGGGTTGAATTTTTGGAACAGAGTCCAGTTGGGACATGAAAATCAGTTGGAAATACAGAAGCTCATTCAGCAGTGGAGCAAGCACTCACTGACTCAGAAGAAACCTGGCTATGGCCAGTCCTTAAAGAAAGACCTGGGAGGGCACCCATGGTCTCATAAGCAATTGGGGTTTTCTCCGTTGCACATCTAGAGGCAACACTTCCCATGAGCAAGATCGACAGGACAACACAGAGGGGAGTAAACCAAAGATATTCCTGTGAGTGCTAGTGGTTGCCAGGTGACACAAAAGAAAGTGAAGACACAATCCTGACAACCCTTATCTCAACAGATGACAGCTGATTCTTGCTACAGAAGAGTTGCCATCACTTCAGGGTTTCCCTCTATCCCACTGCTGATACCAAATTGTAGCATAAATTTCCTTTTAGAATTTGTTTCAGAGACCAGACCACCACCTGTAGCAAGCATCCTGTTTATTACAGTACCAGAGGCAGCAGAAGCAAACTTACAAAGGGGTAGGAATACAACCTGTATATAGACTTAGGCAAATTCCAATAAATGTAAGAACTACAGCGGAACTATTGATTGGATAGAGCAACAGAAGATGATTGTATATGCATGTTGATAGTGAGGTAATGAGGGCTGACTTGCAAAGACAGTAGCTCATTGAGTTAGACAAAGGCTGTGTTCTCTGAATAAAATTACCATTAATGTATTACTGTCTTCTGGGTGTTATTTCCCAGCAGCCTTGCTTCCCAGTGCAGTTTCCATCTCTTAGCGCCCTAATCAACATTTTTCATGTCTAAATATTTTATGGTTGAGGTAACAATTTATTTCCCCTGGGAAAGTGGATTTGAGGAGTGGGTAATTTATTTGTCTTACCTAATGCCATTTTCTTTCTACTTCCTGGTTTTCAATAAATGTCCTTGGAATTCTTATATTTGTACAGAAATAGCTTCAAGAAAAGTCTCTATTATTTGGTAAATTCTATTATGAAAAAGGTACATTTGAGATTGTATATACAACTTAATTATTAAAAACTAATATTTGCTATAAGTGTGTGAAACAAGCACCACAAATCTCTCTAGGTTAATCAGAAGTAAAGTTTTATTGGAAGCGTTTGCAAAGGCTGGTGGAACTCAAAAGCTGCAAGCTGGAGTCCACCCTGAAACACAGATTTCAGCAATTTTTAAACATCTCTACCCCCGGCTGTAAATCCCTTCTTGTTTCCTCATTGGCTGAAGTACTCCAAGTTACACTCTACATGACCGCCTACTTCCTATTAACCCCCTTCTACAGACCCCTACATACTACATACTACATACATTACATGTTCATGGTAAATAGGTGATTAGCTATGCGGGGTGCGGTTTTTGTTATGATAATGAAGGTTGGGATGGCAAGAGGTCACTCATTCCTAAAAGATCTCTGCTAAGTGTCACTTTAGACAGGTCAAATTGCTCCAGACTGGTTTTATTACACCTTGCCTCATCCCAGAGATATCTCCCGCTACTCATTTCCTGTGCCCCTTGGGGCCGCTTGGAGCCCCTTGGTAACCATGGCGATGTCTCCTGATCTCTCCTTAGTTTGAGGTAGAGCGTTTGGCAGCTAGGTACTTGGTATTGCAGCTACACTCTTAGCATGCTCAAGTTACTATTTCCTTGTCAATCATAACAGATATTTTATCCATCTCTCACATAAGGAACAGTTGAATAGATTATTTTCAGGAAATATAGGCATTTTAAAATGGAAATAAATAGCTGTTAATGGAAGTTAATGGAAGCTACTAACTCCAGCAAAGGAAATGTGTAGGCTCAGAGTAGGAGTGAATTTGCATAGCTTCAGTTAGTGTAACAAGCCCAGATCCATTCTGGCAGAAGTGGCCTGTGTTATGTGAGCTTGGGCTACATTACAACACACTCCAGGGGCACTTCTGCACAACCATCAATGTTCTAGCCCTTAAACGTTTTCAGTTGCAACTGTAGTGCCCTATGAGAGTCTCACTTTGTGGCTGCCAAGGATCTACCTGAATTGGTCAGTTTTCCTTATTCTGCTAGTTGGTTAATTGTAGAATGGGAAAGTCAGTGTTCCTCACATGCTTTGTGATGAGAAAAAAAATGACCCAAATGGCCACTAGGAAGTGGGAGGCTGGACAAGTCAGGAGTTCCCACCAATGGGGAGCTTCCACTATTAGCTCCAAAAGGAACATATTTTCTGAATTTCATCTAAAGTACTAGCTGAGTTGATTGGTTTGGCTTGTAGAAGAAGCCCCTTTGCACTGCGGGGATGAAGCAGCACTTCTGGATGCAAGGCAATCACTGTACTGGAAGGAACCTGGGTTTGAAGAGTGTCTGTTGTTGTTTTTCACTACAGCTCCTTCTAAGCATGGTTTGATAACAGGGCCTCTTTATTCACGGCATGTGACTTTGTGCCATTTAATCTGTTTCTGGGACCAATTCAGAGTAGTAGTTGGTCTGAATGCAGTTTGGGGCCATGCCGGCGGAGGGACTGCCTGTTCCTTCCTGGCTTTTCTGCTATTTCAGGAACTTCTGTGATATGTCATGTCACTATCAAAGGTGAACTTATTGAATACATGGGACGGTGATGACCCCTTTGAAGATTCTTTAGTGATCTATTTGTTACTGTATTGCCTTGTCTTAAACTTAGTTTTCAGAAAGATTTAAAATTATTTCTTTATATACATGTTTTCTACGTTGTATTGCTTATGATGGATGGTGTTGTTTCTTGTAAGGTGAGCATTTTAAATTGTTACTGTTTTATTATGCTTACTGAGTATTTTGGGGGAGTGGAGTTAAATGAGGAGCTGAAGAACAATATATAAATGCTTATATAAATATCTAAACAGTGGTACAATAATAGATCTGTTGCAGGAATGTGATGTAAGGAATGTTCTTATAAAATATCATTAATAATAACAAGTTTGGGCTAAGTATAAAATTAGATATAAAAGTAGAACACAGATTTTGATAGACATTTTCTTTGTAACATGCTATATATGATTTAAAGAAATTTCAGAGTTATTACACAGAAGAGCAGGCTGCTGCTGTTTACATCAGGATAATTAAAAAATAACTGAATAGTATAAAAGTCACTGCTTGCTGAGCATTTTCCCTCAACTATGGTATTAGTTGTGGGAATCCTTAAATATCAAATTGCACATTTAATATCAAATTACATTTAATGATTTTGTTTGTTTGTTTTCCCCAGTGTGACAATGCAAAGGGTCTTAAAGCCTTCTATGATGCAATAAAATATGGACCTACACATCTAATGGTTTTTGGTGGCGTATGTACAACTGTAACATCCATCATTGCTGAATCCTTAATAGGATGGAATTTGGTCCAGGTAAGTAACACTCAATTATATATAGAAATATCTCCCATGCTTTAAAGTGTTTAGAACATTAGACACATAATTCTAAAGAGGATTACTAACTTGCATGAACTACTTCAAATTCCGCAAACAAAATGTGTGTAGAGTCCAATGAATCAGTGGGATAGAGAGGAAATAATTTTTTCCTCTGCATTTCCCATGAACTGTCATTATCTGAGAGTGGTATGGAAGATTTTAGTTGTAGGTTTTGTGAGGATGTGAGATGCTGAAGGATGTAGAGATGCATTATGTAACTGTATATCTGTTCAGATTCAACTGGTTGCAAAGCCAGATTCAAAATGGGATCTTGAGGTAAAACTAGTTAGATATAGCAATTCATGAACCACATTCTGAGACCATCCACATTGCAATGTTATGTGGGAATGACCTTGGGAGACTGGGCCCGGAGACACTGCCAAGGGAACAGTCAGATAAGAGACAGCATAATCCACAGCTGGATAGTGGGCAGGGCAGGAGGCTCAGAAGACAGCCTCCCTAATTGCTTGGGGTGTAAAGGAAATGGGGAGAATTGTACTTTCAGACTTGCAAGATTCTGTTAATGTAGCCTTACAATATAAAGTAGAATTAGCTCATCTGTTCATGTTTCCTGTCTGGTCTACCTGGTATGGCTGACAGACTTATACAGGAACAAACTACTTCTGAATTATTAATTTTATATTAGTATAAAAATGGTTTGGGAGGGATTGCTATAGGCATGATCAAAGGCATTATTAATTAACTGCTTAATTAGAAGATAGGAGATTCTGAAGCTGAGAGATAAGTGCAGTCTGCCACTGAATACATTGCAAGGGATTTTGTTTTTGTATTTGCAACAATTAAAGTACAGCTAGTTGTATTATAATTCTGAATAATGAAATATGATTTTAGAATAAAAGGGGCTTAGAAAAATAGCTATTCTTTAGACAAGTAAATGTGCAAAGGGATACTCCTGACTCCTTCTGAGCTCTGGTTTCAGGAAGGGCCAGATTTGTGAACCAAATGCCATGTTGTGTAACAGTTATTGATTTTATTCTTTTTTTTTTTTTTAAACGGGTCAGTTTTGATTTTGTGGTAAATAGGGATGAGTTAAAAACTTCTGTGTCTGGGTTATTCTCAGGAACAACACAGGATATCTTTATGAAATTAATTACAAGTTAGCAGAGAATATTAACAAGGTTTCATTTGGCAATCAATTTCATTCTTTTTGTTATGTGTAAACGTCATATAATCACCTTGGAATCAGCTTTAATATATTACTGTATGAGTTTAACATATAACCTTATCTACAACTGAGTTCTGAACAATCATTTCATTGTACCAGTCAAAAACAACTTGATGGCACATGATCAATCACAAATCAATCAAAGCCCAAGTACATAAATATTACTGAAAGAGCATTAGAAGAAGGCTTTAGGCTGGTAGTCATAGCAGCTGACAAAACTATGATAGTCACCTGGAAAATTCATGTTGTGTGTAGTTTTCTTGGCAAGTTCCTATGTGAATCAGTAAAGCACTGTAGTAAGTCTCATTCCTAGGACTTCATTCATTAATTCATTCTAGAAAGTTGGACCCAACAGTATTTATTTGCAGGTAAAACATGCATCTAATGGCACTGTAAATCTGCAACCTTCAATATAATCTAGTGAAAGTAGTGTGTATCAAAGATGACCTCCTGTCTTAAATGCTATTTAAGTATTAGTATACCCATTTTATAAGAACAAATTAATGGTAGATCTCTGTTCTAGGTTAGGATTTATACTGTCAAATAGAAGTGTACAAACCATTTCAAAATGTTTTGATCTCAACACAATGTTCCTTTTTTAGTTCGAACCAACTGTATCAAGTTTGAAATGGGTTGTATCACCACCAGAAGCATTCTAATGCTGTTCTGCCTGCATGAGAAATATTCTAAGCTTGAAAGGAGAAAATCTTGTGGTTTGGTGTTCTAGAGAGGCTGGTATACTCCATTTCAAATTCAAAACAGGTATTTTGAATTCAAAATGAGCATTTCAGTTTAAAACATTTTGAACTTGACATGCTTTTCTCACATCTGATGTTAACCTATCTTATGAAAGAATGCAGGGGAGATCTGAGTTAAGACTTGGTTAAGTCACGGTGACCTGGCTAACAGAAAGGTGGCTTTTCAAGATATGCAGGAAGAGAGGTCCTCTTGAAGATGATCCTGGTTTTAGAGCTATTTCTCTTACATCAGTGTTGTCCAAACTTGGCCACTTTAAGATGAGTGGACTTCAACTCCCAGAATTCCCCAGCCAGGCTGGGGAATTCTGGGAGTTGAAGTCCACTCATCTTAAAGTGGCCAAGTTTGCACAACACTGTCTTACATTCAGGAGGGGGCTTTTTCCTGCATGACTTAATAGAATACATTCACTTAGGTTTTAATCTGTCCCCCCTTTCTCCACTGCCTCTTCAGCCAAGGTTTCTGAATTGTTTTATGATTGTTCAATTATTTACTAATTTTTAAATTATTTCTCCTTGTTTTATTTTATTTTGTGTTTTTTAAAAATATTATTACCATCCTAGTTGGATGGAAAGGCAGGATATAAATAAAATAAATGTGATTGATGCCACATCAGTGAATATTTATTAAATGTGTTAGATATATAGCCATAACAATGCAGTTTTAATTGTGTATTTCCACAATCTATTTGATGAGCAGCTGCAGGATAAATCTTACACATTTGCTAGCTATTGTCAACAATAGATGCCATGGTGATACATAATCTTTTTTGACATAAGACTTTACTGGAAAAAATATTGATTAACAATAAAAGTTTTAAAAAGAGGAGACAGAAGTTTAGAAAGCTATTGATAACATGTTACTGAAAGAAATTATGGAGAATTCAGTTTCAGCTTTGAATTCTCTTATTTGATGCCCTTTTCTCCTTCTTTACTGGGAAAAGCTATAACAACAAGGCAGCCATGGGGAGGGATGAGTATAATTCAGGCCAGCACCAGAGGAGGAGTTAGGTTCTTTCCTGAAGATTACCTCCATTTTAAAGAAAGGAGCTAGTCTCTTTTGCTTAATGAATATGCAAGACAACATATGCAGACAATATTCTATTCAACTGTTCTCAGGAAATGTATCTGCTCTTGACTTCAAACCAGTGGGGTGAGTGATAACCTGTTGGGTTTCTGGAAGTGATTTTAAGCTTAGCAAAACAGAGTTCCATTTTTAAATTATTTAATAAGTTAAAGAAGTACAGTTATATTACATAATTTGCATGCTGTTTTTATTGGATGATGCATAAAATGTAGTTAGTATGAATGGAAACAAATCTGACTGATTAATGTTGGTGTAAGTGGCACCATTAAGGGGACAAAAAAATTACAACAAGCTCTTTTACTGAACAACTCTGCAAAATCTCATTCAGTAAAATGAGAAAATTTTATATAAGACCTGGATTATTTAAAAATATGGAATAGGTAAACAAAAATATGTATGTGTTCATGGAGCCTTTCTTAAAAAATCAGTGGCAACTATACTATGGCATATACTCTTCTTCAAGAACATTGAGATTATTAGCTTCCCAATGATTGAGGAACTGTTTGTATTTTCTTCCATTTATGAAGTTCAGGCTGAGGGGAGAATCATCACTGTCGTCTCCCTGTTTCTTCTGTCCTTCTGCAAATGGAAAAAGCTTTTCTTTTGTAGAAGTGCACTTGAATCCAATATTCTCTTTCATTATTATTTTATTGGACTGTAGTACATTTATCCTGCACTGAGCTATATGGTATTGTCTGGTATGCACACTTAAAAAAAAAAATTCTGTATTTCTTGTTTAATAATATTTAATAAAAGGCAAATGGTTCTAGAGGTTCTTCAGTATATTACTTGTACATGTGTGTGCTTGTGATATAGCTATAGCTATATAAATATAGCTGCATATAAAACTAAAAATGGAACATAGGCAAGCAAGGTAGGTGATAGCCAAGACCAAATCAAAGTGAAATTTGGAATAGTGTGCTTATAATATAACAGAGGGAAAACACCTGGCACCCTCCCCTACCAGCCAAAGATAGCATGGCCAATGACAAGGGACTATAGGAATTATTAATCAAAATATCTGGGGAGTACCACGTAGCTTATTCTTGGCATTAAAGGATCTTTAATCTGAAAGATACTCTTGGAGCTATTACATATACCTTTTAAAAAGAAGAGATTTTTCCCCCCCAGATGGCTGCCTTATTTTCATTATGGCATTGGAACTAAATTTGGGAAATCCAATTTCAGATTCCCATTCATCCATGAGGTTGACAGTAACTTCTCACTAGTGGTTATCAGTTAACCTAATCCACTTCATAGGGTTATTATAAGAATAAAATCATAGGGGTATTTCTATGTATATTTTCTTGACCTCTTAGAAATAAATCAACTATCTATTATATAAAATAAACTCTCCAAACCTAAGATCTAATTAATAAAAATGCACAAATTAAAAATATTGCAGAAAATATAAAACCCATAAAAACAATAAATTCTGTGACATTAGTACCAAATTGACTGAAAGTCCTTATTTCTTCATTAAAAAGAGGCAGTTCATGGGTTCATAAAGAAAATATATAAATGATCCACCGTTGCAAGTCAGAGGTGAATTTGACTTTTCAAAGTTGTATCACATATCTTAGGTTCAGTGTCCATAACAGATTCCATAGACAGTTGCTTAAGAGAACATTTGCATCTTTGAGAAACAACATTGTAATAGGATGATTTCAACAATTCTTTATCTTCATACCTGTTGAAAATTGTAAGCTTACTTACAGTTTATTAAAAGATTGAATAACACTTTGATTTTCAGCCCCTTGCTCATGGATGGGTGTTTGGTTAACATTTCACTGAAAGCAGATGCAAGAGAAGCTGCAAATACTCTCCAACATAAACCTGTGATTTTTCACACAGAAGCTCTATTTGCACAAAACGTTGTCATAAACTAGTGTGCTGAGTGAATCCAGCCTAAGAGGTTAGTTCAGTGTGGTTTAGGGACCCAGAAAACTGAGTTACTAGGTATAGCATGTTAATCATAGGTAACTCTGTCATGTGAACACAGCCTCAATTTCACACCTGAAAGAAACAATATCTTTGTCAGCTAGAAAACAGATAAAGGTTGGGAAATTGCATGGTTGAAAATGGATCATATTTTCTAGATTTGGGGTGTATATATTCATTGTCATAGACTGTTAGAGACCCCAATAACCAATAATTAATTGTTCTCTTGGCAGAGCTGAGGAATCATGGTTGGAGCAATAGTATCACCTGGGATACAGCAGAAGCTTAATCAATGTTAAGACTTCACAAACTGCCTTTGAAATTGCCACAGGCCTCCCAAGTGGTTTGATGTTTGGCATGGAGAACTGTTGTCTAGGGAGCGCAATGCTACTTTGGGCTTGTAGAACACTCTGTACGCAACAGTGAATAATGGCCAACATTTCAGCGAATGTGGTGAATGTCTCAAATGGCAGCTGATTCCCTTGTTTGTGATGCATTTTATAAGTTAATTTGATGGCTGATCATAGATTCACCTAGGAATGTTAGAACCATCCCCATGCACCAAGATGTCTAAGTAAAGTGGATCAAGTTAAAAAAAAAAAAAAAAAAAGCTTGACTGATGGAAATGGGGCTTGGACAGATTAGGAGTAATTTGCTATTGCTGCAGTTTTTCCACCACCACCTTAGCCAGTACCAGTCTCTAAAACATTGCTCAACATTTCTCAACATCGAAGGAAGGAAGGAATTTTTTTTTGCAGCTTGATCTCTGGCAATGGGGCTTTAAGAGATGAAAGCCTCAGAGCTGCTTGGTACCTTTGGCAGGGTTTTTGACACTGTTAAATAGGTTGCCTCATGGCTATATTGTAACAGCACTGTGTAATCCCAGTAGGAATTTCACACTGCTCCAAGCTGGAATAGCTTCTGATCTGATTGATGTACAGATATATGGAAGACAGCTGGGAAGTTTTTACGAAGTACA
Organism: Liasis olivaceus; assembly: GCA_030867105.1. NCBI lineage: Eukaryota > Metazoa > Chordata > Lepidosauria > Squamata > Pythonidae > Liasis > Liasis olivaceus. The sequence goes on from CM061350.1 coordinate 85,637,610, forward strand.
TGCCTTCTGCCTCATTGTGGCCTACAGTATAAATGAAGATGCTACAAAAAGGTGGCTGAAGTTTGACAAGGCAATAGCACTATTTCTCTGCCATCCTGCTTTAAAACTTACAGATATAGGGCCACTGCTGTCTGTTAAAACAGTTGCTACTTAATGACAAAATGTGTCTGCCTGCCTGTACTCTAGTAATTCATTAAACACTGGAAATAGCATTGACATATGGTAGTATGTGTCATAAGGGATAAATTATTCTGTTAAAAATAAATGTCTGTATCACTCCTGATCAATCATAGCTTGAGCCAATAGTGATACTGCTGAACTATTTTAAAAGATGATAGACTGTTCCAGCTGTTTACTCAAGGAAGCACAATAGAGGGTTTTTTTTTAATGTCTTTGCTGATCTTTAAAGCAAGGGTGCAATTTCCAGTTGCAATTATGTAGATGAAGGTAAAGATTCTAATTGGAACATTTCTCAGTGTTGTGAGGATAAATATTCACCACTAAGTATATGCTTCAGGTGTTTATGGCAGGCATATTTAATTTAGCACTGAGAAGCATGAGGCAACAATGAAATAATGGGACTTGATTTTTAATTTATTGTGTTTGCATATGCTCAATGTACTTTTTGAGCATCTGGTCCAATATACTGTATTGCCTGACTCCTTCCTCTAGATATTCATATAGTGTAGGTAGATAAAAGTGTATAACATGGCAGAAGGAGTTTAAGCAAGCTGTTAATATAAGCATCAAAGGATTTGTCGCTAACACATGTATTATAGCATATGTTTTTGTGGGCTATTTATGTCATAATAGTAAAACGTTTGCAGTCATATGGTACCATTTGTTACTGTCTTGTGTTTGTTACAATTAACATGACTATTCCTCCAGTTGCTGACAATATGTGGTCAGGACCACCATGTGTCAAGTTGAAAAGAAGCTATGAATAAAATAGGTAGTTACCGCAGTCTTGATGCCCAGACCATTGAGCAAATCTAATTTAAAATTTAATGTAGGAATTGGGCAGAATTATAGCATTCTTTTTGCCTTGTTACTAAGAGGGTGTATTGTTATTTGTCTGAGTTGCATATAGTGTCCTTCTCTGTTTATGTTCATTTCATGTACAGTTGGAGCAATTTCATCTAGATTCTTCAGGATTAGCACCGTCTGAATGCACGGTAAATGGATCAAGAAGGAATTGCTTAATGAGGATTAAGTTTTGTTGGCAAAGTTGTTTCCATTAAAAAAAAAGTCACATATTTGTGTTATTTTAACTTCAGCAGGATATATACATAAAAATGTCTGAGGCACATTAATTGCAAAGAGAGAAATGATCAAATACTTGACTAATAATACATGTTTTACCATGGAAATTGTTAGAGAATTATTACCACAAGTTCCACAAATGATTCTTCTGTGTATGCATGTATAGATGTGTTTGTTCCCTGGACAAAGAATAAAAGTAACCCTTTTTTGGAAAGCACTGGTAGACAAAATATAAAATGGCTAATTATGGCAAGGGTTATTTGAAAAACAAAATTGAAGTGTGCTGTAGCTTGTTATAGTATTTTAACATTTCCTTCTCCTCCATTTAGCAATAGTTTTCAGTTTTATAGACCTAGTTCTTAAAATCCGAAATATTTCAGATTTTCTAATAACGATTTAGGAATGTAGTAATGTGTATCATTTTTATTCAATTACCTGCAAATATAGGATTGTTCAGGGTCAAGAAAAAGTCTTTTATTGTGTCTAGTCTTTTAAAAAGTTTCTTAAAATCATAATTTATGGTTTTAATTTTTCTGATTTTCAGTTACATGATTGGGCATATCTTTAAAGTTCTGTACTGTATTGGAACAAAAATATTAATAATATACTGTTACGGAACGTTTGCATTTGGCTCCTTTGAAATCTTGACATGTGCTTGGTTCTAAGTGTAGTAGGAAGTTGGTTGTATTTCCATCATTTGGGTGGGCAAAGTTATTTGGATGATATTGAATGAAAAATTAATATTTGAACCCTGCTCCTATGAGAAGGTGACCATTTGGAATAATATATATTTTAAAATGAGAGGTAAATATTTTTGTTGGAAAGCATGGGTTGTAAATAGAATAGTTCCTTTAATCAGATAATTAATTATACTTTAAACATTTTTGAAAGGTTACAAAAGGAATATTATTTGCCAAAAACAAGTGAATGGTAATACATTCAGCCTATGTTATACTGTTTATTTGGACCAGAGTCATTGGCTACTAGGAACCTTTATGCTTTTGAACATATTAGATAAAGTTTTTTTAGAGTCTAAACTAGCAAATCAGTTTTATCAACAATTAAACATATTTACTAAAATAAATATGGAAAATACACAAAACATTTGGAAAAAAGAATTAGCATTTCCTATGTAGCAAATCAATGGTCTCAGGTTTTAAGAAACATTAAATATGTTTGTTTTGATATTAAAACAAACTTAACTTATTAAAAAATCTTTTTTGGATCTTTCAGTGCATGTTAAAAGATCCAAAAGATAATACTTTGGATTATTTTGTTTGAACTGTTGTCAAAATGATGCTTAACTTCAGGAGTCAGATGATCCTCTACTCTCCTCTCTCTTTTAGTTTTTTAGTTTTAGAAAAAACTAAAAAACCCCCTGATTTTCACACTCTGTGGTTGTTGGTTTTTTAAAGTTTTTTCTTACAATTTGCCCCCATTTCCCAGTTGTGGCAGTTAAACTGTCTGTCGGAATTGTATATATGGATTTTGAAAGGGTAGAAGCTGAGATAGGAAAAGTACTGTAAAACTTTCCGTCCTCGTGAGTGAAGGTTCCAATCTTTATTGGGTCACTGCATGCTTATTCAGACAAAACATAAAAGTAGAGAGAAAGGCTGGCCAGATTGAACTGGCATGACTGGACTGCAGGGGCAATGATATCCAGTGGACAGGGGTCTTCATTGGAATGGAGGGTTTTGGTGTGTACATAGATAGTGACATAAGAAGCAGCAGCAGGCCGATGGTGCTGTGGGAAGACCGATTTGCGTCCTGCGGTTGCAGCTTAACTGCCCACGTGGTACAGTGACTATTTTGGTGATCTTCCCTGTTTGCTTCATGAGCCTTGGAAGGACTGGGACCTGCTTGGCTTATAGGATTCCAGACAGGCCATCCAGAAGCTTCAACCAGTCCAGAATGCAGCAGTACATGCAGTTCCAGGTGCCCTGTGGTTTTTGCCTGCATTATACCGCTGCTGTGTAAGCTGTACTGGCTTCCAGTTTCCTTCCAGGTGAAATTCAAAGTACTGGTTATCACCTTTAAAGACCTGAATGGCATGGGGCCAGGTTATTTGTGGAACCACCTCTCCCTGAGGATAGAGTAGGTGTGCTCCAAGTCCCCTCTATTAAACAATGTTATCTGGCAGGACCTAGACAGCAGGCCTTCTCTATTAGTGGAGCTTGCCCCATGGAACAGCCTCCCCTCTGAGGTCTGGCGGGCTCTTACTCTCTTAGCCTTCCAGGAGGCTGTGAGGACCTGGCTCTTCCCCCAGGCATTGGGCTAGAATGGGAATTGGGCCCATGTTGTTATTGTTAACTGCCCAAGCCTTTATGGTATAAGATGGGTGGCCATATAAATCTTTTTAAATCAATCAATTGAAAAATAATAATTAGATAAATATTTTCCAGGAAGCACATGAATGTCAACTTGGGAAACTTAATGAGAATCAATAATTGAAATCAGTTTTTATTCCTCCCATGCCCTTGCCCTTATTGATTACATTCCCTTGATTTAGATCAATCCTCCAAAGCCAGGAATCATTTAAAAGGGTACAATATATAGTCTTAAGGCATTTTGGGGCAACTTAGGGTTTGGAGGGAAGGCTAATCATTCTTGACCAAACTGTTTCAGAGCCTGATCTGGCAATACTGTTACAAAGGAAACTAGAGTCATTCCAGGGATATTTTTAAGAATTCATGTTGAGAAGTAGTCAAATAAGAATGATTCCTCCACTGCTTGAAATTTCAAGATGAAGTGCCTGAGTATGTGAAATAATTCCAGGCTTCTTTTAACTAGTATGTGGTGTAGTAGATATATGTATGCATAAATCAAAATAAATTGACATGACATGACAAAATGTAATTGATTCTGAATTAGATTAAATTGTCAAGGAAAGATATCAGAAGTCGTATAAGAGAATTTAATAGAAAAAACATGTATGGAGTGGTAGGATTAACATGCTAGGTTAAATATGTTCTCATCTAAAACCCCAGAAAGTTGCTTTAAAGTAACATTTTAGTTGTGAATTCTCTATTACCAATCTTTAATGCTCAAGACTATCTGGGATGGATGTTTACTATTTGAAACACTTGCTATTGTGATAGAATCTCCTTCACTTTCTGAGTGAAGCAGCATAGAAGACAGTTTTGGAGGTGATGGCTATGGGCTATATCCAGGGATGTGGGAAGAGTATGTTTCTTTGGGGCTGCTGAACAAAACATGAAATAAAGTATTGAGTGCCCAGGAATCTCAGGTTGCAATTTAAAAGAAAAGTAATATTTTAGAACATATGGCTTACAGAGATATGGAATGGAATGAAATGAAATGAGTCATTATATAGCTCTTAATCCCTTCACATGGCAAGAAAAACCTAAATTAATTAAGCAAAACATGAGGAATTATGCATATTTGCAGTTCAACATTGTGCATAATTCAGCTTTTGAGGTGCACCTGTGTGAAGAATTTGGATTGTCAAGGTATAGCCCTGACCATTTCACACTGATTAAGCTTGCATTTTGTCTTTGTATGGAGGAGGCATGTCATCAAAGCAAATCCTTCTTCATGGCAAAGAGAGCATTATAATATCTTAATAAATCTTACCAGTTGTCTTTCTTCTCCTCTGTGGCTCCTTGTTGGACAGGGCTACCTTTGGTTTCTCTTCATTGCTTTCTAGAGAAGCTACCTAAAAGTTTGTTATACATTATCTCTAACAGTGCCATTTGGGTGATGTGCAGCTTTCTAAATTACTATTGAACTAAAACAGTGCACATATGAAGACATTAGCAACATTATAAAAGATAAGTATATGGAAATCACTATTTTTTCCTTTTGACAGTTGTGCCTTTGATGGGCATAAGTTGACAGGAGGTTAAGACATGTGGTTGCATGTCTGCTGTTGGCTGCAAAATATAGGGACATGCTTGCAGGCAAATTATGTAAGCTATCAATTTGTATAAGTCTTATAAACCTGAAAAGAAAAGCTGGTGTTATTGAGTCAGTTTTAATTTTGACAAAGTATAAATGTTCTTGATAATTTCATTAATGGGTCCCAGAAAAATTTTTAAAAGTAAGTGGAGTGAGTTGATATAAAAGTATAAAATTGGTAGAATCACTGATTTGGGGAATTTTTTTACCTGTGAGAATCTAGATTTCAGAGTAAGGATAGGTTTCCTCCTGACTGCAGAGTAAATGTGAGCTGTTTTAAAATGACTCTAGCCAACCTTAACTAAATGTTTCCATCCATTTGAATTCCTCTTATTAAAAATAATAGAATGGATGTATGAACTAGATCAGTATTCTAACAATAAAAATATTGTGACTTAAAAATAACTTTTTTATTCATGTCAATAAATTTATTTATTTATTTATTAAACTTGCCCCCCCATCTCCCCCCAATGGGGGACTCTTGGTGGCTCACAACATATTAAAACAATAAATAGATATACAATTAAAATTTATAACAGCACACGTTTACAGAAATAAAAGGAAAAAAATCCAGGAGGCCAATGGTTCAAGGCAGCAACCCCAGACCTCTAGGGGGCTAGCCAACCCCACATCTGATGACCTCCCTCCCCACCCCAGGCCAGATGGCAGAGCCAGGTCTTCAAGTCCCTCCGAAAGGCCAGGAATGAGGGGGCCTGTCTCACCTCTGGGGGCAAGATGTTCCAAAGTCGGGGGCTACAGCAGAGAAGGCCCGCCTTCTGGACCCCGCTAGTTGGAGTTCTTTTGCCGAGGGGGTCCGGAGCATGCCCTCTCTGTGTGATCGGGTGGGATGGGTTAAAGTCATGGGGGAGAGGCGGTCCCTCAGGTAACCTGGCCCCATGCCATGTAATAAATATTATTGTTATTGTCATAAATTGAAAAACCCTAAACAGGTAGTCCTCACTTACTGACTGCCCTGTTCAGCAACTGTATGACAGTGATGAAAAAATAACTTACAACCAATGCCCACATTTACGACCTTCGCAGCATCCCTCAGTCATGTGATCACCATTACAGTCAGTACACATTGTCCTGTGCCTGACCTGTTGTTTTTCTTTTTCTCCCCTCGTGCAAAGCAGAGAGATTGGAGAGGAAGGGATTACCTGAGAGTAAGTGGGCACACAGTGGGAATACACATTGAAAGCAATGTGTTGGCACTGGCAGCTACAAGCGCTCTACGCAATCACCCCAGTGTATTCCCCATTGTCTGCCTGTTTACTCTCTATAATCCCTTCCTCTCCAATCTCTCCACTCTGCAGGGGGAGGGGGGCGGGAACAAGCCACTTCTGTAGGCAGTTTCTCCTGTGCCTGACCTGTTTCTGCCACCCTTGCAGAACAGAGAGATTGGAGAAGAAGGGATTACAAGAGAGAAAGCAGGCACACAATAGGGAATACACCGGGCTGTTTGCATAGAATGTTTTTGACATGTATTCTCCATTGTGTGCCTGCTTACTCTCTTGTAATCTCTTCCATTGGATGTAAATACAAACATTAGTTCCCTTCTTGTTAATTATCCCAGGGCATTCCAAAGGGGGAGTGGTTAGGAGGCAAACAAAAGCAAAAGGTGTGGAACTGATTCGTCTTGTCAGTTTTGAGCCGGAAAGCACAGTCACAAGGATGTGATTTCCCACTTAGTGATGGAGTTGCTGGTCCCAATTGTGGTCGCTAAATGAGGACTACCTGTACATTCTACTAAACTAAGTTGATACTTGAATATATCCAACAGTGAACAGCTTACCCAAATTCAGTATTAAAATGTTGTGTACCATTTCTTACTATTGACAGATCTAGAATAGTGTTCTCCTAATGGTAAGTAAAGCAGCACAATAGGAAATAAATTCTGTCTCTTGTCATTAATGCGTACTAATCAGTAAGTTGCTTGTAGCAACTCAGACTTAGTATTCTGAGATTATGGCCATGGAAGCATGAGAAGGAGAAGTTATTGTGCTTATATTGTAGCTTGGGACTTCCTGAAAGGCATCAGGTTAGTCATTGTGAGAACAAAATTAGATTGGTCTTTGATCTTATTCAGCATGGCTCTTTATGTATTTGTTGAGTAATAAACTACCACTTCTGTGTGCTGTAAAATGTGGATTTCTTTCAATGAACATAATGTCTTCTGGTACAACCTGAGTATTAGCAACTGTATCACTTTACCAATAGAGTCATTTTCTCTGATTATATGAGAAATTTCTCTCTTAGGGGTCAGCAATCCTAGGTGCTTAAGCTGTATCTAGCCACCTGATAAGTATTACAACCACTTAGCAGCTAAAATGGAAGCAAAAGTGGCCTGGATAGAAGCATGTCAGTACAATACAGGTTGCTAGGGGAATACTTGAAAGTCCGCCACTGATAAATCCAAGATTTAAAAAGGGACACTCCAGTAAAGTTGGGCAAATTAATTCAGTCGCATTTTATCTCTTTTTTAAATTGTTTCCTCTTCTCAAATATCTTATGTACATCTTTAACTCTTTATATGCATATCCTAGTAAATAGCTATTGAGTCTGATGTGCTTTTCTTCTTCACTTCCATCATAATAGAAAAAATGAATGAGAGGAAAAGGAGAGAGAGGCGAATCAAAAGGCATAGATAGGAGACTGCAAAGTGAGAAGGACTGAAAAATCCAGGGAGTTGTTGGGGAAGAAACAGTAGCTAGTGCTGTCCTTCTCAAGTTAAAATCTATCCCATCTATCCCATTCCTTTGAGACTGATAATCCTATGAGGGGCAGGAAAGATTATTGATGGAAAGAAACAGAGCCATCTTTCTCTCTCTGCCTCTCCTTTATATATTTCTTCTGCAGTAGAGAGCGATCTATCTATCTATCTATCTATCTATCTATCTATCTATCTATCTATCTATCTATCAACCAAACTTAGTCACCACCCATCTCACTCAAAGAACAACTCTTTGCTTTGCTTTCTGACTGTCAGTCTTCAACTCTAGCAACAATGAAATGCCTCTCGAATTAATACTGCAGAAAACTTGAGATTACCAGGACTGTAGTCTTGCTTTAGATCTGATCCTCAAAGGAAAACCTGAAACTCAGAAGCATCTTGTTTTTCATTTTAGCATGCATGTTAGACTTCCATAACAGCCCAAGGAAATCTTATAGTTTTGGCCTCCTTACCATGCAGGGGATCCCTCTAGATATTTGCTGGGGGAAAGAGCATGGTGGTTGTACAGCGCTGGAATTTGAAGTTGGGCAGCCTTTTAATATGCCTTTCCTTCCTTCCTTTCCCCAACAAACTCTTGATACCCAACCACCTCTTTCAAGAACCAATATTCCATGTAAATTTGAAATACGATGATCTATCATGAAATGGATAGACATATGTTAAAACAGACACAAAACAAAACAAAACAGAATTTAATACTGGTGTAAAATTGTTAGCCAGGGGTTTCACAGGTATATCAACCACTATTATGAAGTGTCAATTGGACATAAAGACAGGTGTCCAATCTATCTTACAGCTAAGATAAAATGGCAATATAGTCATAGTGCCCAGTGATTGGATGGGAAAGGGTGTGTGTGCCCACAGCAGATTTAGATGGACAGTAGTAGTTGGGTGGATCATTGCACCTTGATTGCATCATCCCCAGGCATTTCACCAAGGCACTGTAGATTTTTCCTATGGCAACTTTTGAGTTAGAAGAAGGAATAGGTTTCGTGTCTACAATCCTAAATATTTTTCTAGATAATAAGCCTGATTGAAAATAGTGGGATTCCCTTTAAATAAACATAGGTAGGATTGCAATGTAAGACTTAAAAAATATGATGGAACTAAATTCCATATGATGATATATAACTGAATAACTGAATTACTGTTCACCTTGTCTCACTATTGATTGTCTGATACAGTCTTCTTTCCAAATGAATGAACAGGCAGATTTATATAGTACAATTTCAACTCTGCTTAATCTGCCTCTGTTGTGACTCTATTATGTTGATTTATATAAAATGTACAGACTCTGCAAGCAGATGCAGTTTAAAGGGAAGGCTTATGGTGGATATGTCACAATAAATATTTGTTCATGTCCACTGTTAAGTTTAGAACACTGTTGAAAGCTCCTGTAGCAGCTGCTGTTTCTGAGGGCCATAAATGCTATTTCCACATTGACGTGGTCTGTTTTACGCTCTGTTAGGGAATCCAGACATGCATTAATGCTGTTTCCCAGATTCATTTAGAAATCCTAGAATAATCACCATTACAACAGACCTTTTAGGGATTAAAACATGTTTTTGATGCACAAAGCCCTAGGTTCTTTCACTCTCCTCTCCTGTAGTTTCAGCATTTTTACTTAATTGGAGTATGGCAATATGGAGTGTTGAAGAAGAAAAGCAAGGATGTTGCTTCCTTAACTTAAGAAGCTGTGCCGTGCTTGTCTTGTGATGCCTGAGGAGTAATTACAACAAGACTGTGTTACCCTGTTGGTGCTCATATCTTAATATTTTCAACAAGACTAGTAAAATATCTGTAATATCTTAAGAAATAAAGTTTCTGACTATGCCTTGTTTTGTTTTGTTGTTGTTCCCTGTCATGTCAGAACATCATTGTTTTTACTGCTCTTACAGATAGTGAATTTGTTTTCCTACCAGTATCTCATTCTTTTCATAAAAAAACAAAACCACAGAAGGGTCTTGCCACATACAAGAAACACTGACATGAAACTCTGCAAAAACCTGCAGGTAATATGAATGGTTTGTTCATTCATATTGAATAAGCCTGTGAGTGTCCTATACTTTTTAAGCAAAGATTTTGCTAGAAAGAATCTCTATATTGTATCCTTGTACAATAACTAGAAACGTTTACCGAAATAGAATTTAGAGCCATTCATATTCTATAAATGATAGCTTAGATCTCCTGAGAATAGGCTTTGCTTTAAACCACAGGCATGAAAAAATATTTTATTTCTTTGGTATTATCGTCTGTCCCTATGGTGGCATCAGGATTTTAATCTGTAAAAATTGATTTTTTTTTCTAGGTATATCAAAACTGTTATCCATCATATATATATGATTATCTATAATTGCTTTAATTGCACATTTTCTTAGACTGATTAGGCCTCCATTTTTATTTTTGCAAATACAGATCCAAAACCTGTTATCTGTTTGGGGTATTTATTTACATATAGTTTTACCTTGACATGAACAATCATGATATCCATGGCATTAGTAGCACGTATTTGGCTTGCTTCTGGATCATTCATAGTGCCTGTGGTTTCTTGGGGTCAGTTTCTCAACACCTCACAAGATTATTGTAACATTCTGCCTGTGATTATGGAATAAATGTAGTTTCTTGGCATCACACATAATATTCTTTTCCTACGCATTATACCTGAAATATACAGTATTTAAAATTTATTATTAATACAAATTGAGTTTATTGTATTTAGGCAATTTCACTTAATTTCCTGATTTTAGCTGATGACCTTGAAATAACTTTTCCTTGACCCTTCTCTCATTATGTGCCAAGGAGAGGGAGCAAACTGATAGCTGCCACAGCAGTTTAGTGTCTTAGTGTTCATGGTTATTTTTAGTTTTTTAAAAAGTTATTATTTTTGGAGGTCAACTTAATCACCTGTGTTTTCCCAAGAGTGCAAAATGGAGTCTGGAAAGAGTCCAGGAAGCATGCAGAGTCATTCATCCTTTCATAAAAAATTGCCTATAAATAGCAAGCTTTTGGTGCTATAAAAGGATGGAAGCAAAAGCCTAAAGATATTTAATCTATAGCATAACTAACAACTGCCTAGTAGAAATGTGTGGCAATTTAGAAATGAAATGCACTTCAGAAACAAAGGGAGAATTGTTGTCATGGTTGTTTCAGGTTCCTTAGAAATGCAAGTAGTAATAAATTGTTCATTTTTGCATAACCTTGGCACTAGTGAAAAAAATAATCAAATTGTAAAGGGTCTTGCTCCCCTGGGCCTGTCCCACCCAACCAGGACAGCCTGTGGTGCATGCAGCAGTGATTCTATTTTCTTCCCCCACCCAAAACAAAGTATAGGAGGAAAACCAAAAAAAATGCCTTTCATGTACGTTAAAAAGCACAAGGGCAATTTAAACTCAGTGACTAAGCTGCAGAGATCTAAGTCTTCTGAGGCATGATATCACGTTACAACCTCTAACATAGAAACTGGTATCAAAAATGTCTTTTTAAAATAGTATTTGCTTTATTAGAAGATACACAATAGCGAGGGAGACATGGATGGATGTTGGGCTTAGAGAAAAGAGAAGGTGTTAACAAAGCAGCAGTATTTATTTATTTATATTTATTTATTTATTAAATTTACATGGCCACTCATCTCAAGAACATGACTCTGAGCAGCTAAGAAAAACAGAATAAAAACAGTATAACAAAATTATAAACAACATAAATAACAACTGAGACAGCCCACAATAAGACTAAAAATCATCACAGTTAACTTAACAAAGAAATGGACTCACCCATATCGTCAGGGCCCCAAGTAGACAACAAAATCAGGTCTTTAAGGCCTTGCAAAAGACTAGAAGGGTTGGGGCAAATCTGATCTCCAGGGGGATGATTTTTCCAGAGGGTGGGCACCACACAGAAAAGGCTCTCTTCCTGAGTCCCAGCAGATAGAGGATAGGTAGATACAGATAGCAGTCATAAGAGGACAGGGAGATACCACTGGGGAGAAACAGTTCTGTAAGTGTGGAGTCCTTGGTGCTCTCTGAGCTTGGTTGTTTGCTTGCAAACATTTCATTACCCAACTGGGTAACATCATCAGTGCGAGTGAGTTGCTCCTTGTTAATATACAGTACAGTAGCTTGCCCTGCCAGTTTTCGTGGGGGTGTAGTTTTCTCCTTGGTAGTTCCTTGAATAGGGTATTGTTTTCTGCTTGATTGTTTGACTGGTGTTAATCCCTGCTTATCTGGGTGTTGGCTGCTGGAGAGGATGTGTTCTTGTCTTTTTGTTTCCTTCTTACTTTTTTTATCATCTCTTTTGAATGATGTGTAAATATGATTTATTTCTATGTGTCTATTGATGGCTGATTTGTCTGAATGGCAAGCTTCCAGAAATTCTCTAGATTTTTTGGATTTAGCTTGGTCTAGGATGCTAACAGTTTCCCAGTTGAAACTATGGCTAGGTTTGTCCATGTGTTGTGAGATTAAGGAGTTTTCATTGTGTCTGTCCTAGGACAGACAGGCAGAAGACGAGCAGAGCACATTCATGAACACCAACTAACAGTCAGAAGACATGATGAAAACTGCTTAATTTCACAGTTGCTCTATAAGCAAGTCACATCCATATTTTAATATTTCTTCATTTGCACTATCGGGTAGCTGTAGCCTTAATATTTTGTAACATGTATGGTTTTTCTTTCATCCATTTGCTCCTTGGAAACTAATATTTATAATTTACAGGTCCATGTTCAATATACAGTGGTACCTCGAGTTACGAACTTAATCCGTTCCGTGACTCTGATCGCAACTCGAGTTGGTCGCAACTCGAGGTAAATTTCCCCATAAGGTTCAATGTAAATACATACGGTTAAACAGTTCTGAAACATATGCATTTTATGCATTTATAAAATCTGCATTTTCTTTGGAGCCATGCTGACAAGCACACCAAAAACCTTCCAAACGCCACAAAACACACCACAAGCATCACCGAACGTCTCCTTGCTATCGCGATCTCGCCCACAGGAAGCCGCGACCGCGTGGCAGCAGGGCAAATGGCCGCGGATCCGGTTCGTAGCTCGAGGCGGAGTTCGCATGTCGAGGTAAATTTTTGGGGCCGGAGCTGGTCATATCTCGAAAAATTCATAAGGAGGGGCATTCGTAACCCGAGGTACCACTGTATCACGTTCTCATTCAGATCTCCAAAATACTTCTTCCAGCATTTTGTCACTTCAGTTTCATTCCAAATCATTTCATTAGTTTCATTTTAATTCCATGCAGTCTGCTGGAAGCTCCTTGTTTAGCCCTCTTCACTTCCATTTTTTAAAGAAAAATTCCCATCAAAATGGTTCTGCCATTCCTTCTGACTATTAACTATAACTGCTCCTTGTTCTTTTACTGCATTTGCAACTTTTTTGCAATTGTCCTCCTTTTTTTGCAGCAATCATTTTCTTACATTCATTTTGCCTTATCTACAGTCTCATTTTTCCACTAAACATCCTTTTTCAAATGTATTATTAATTAATTCATTTTTAATTATAGTTCACCTTTGCTCTAGGTGGATTACATAATTCTTTCCAAGCAACTTTCACTTCATTTTTCCTTAAGTTCACATTCTAATCATTCTGTTGGGAGATTCATTTGCACAGGACTCATACTTTCTTTTCCTGCAATCTTTCTGCTTTCACTCCAGTTTGTTTTATTTCTTTCCCTTTCTTCCATGTCCATTTTTTTTCTCAAGATCCAGTCTTGACATTACCAAAAATTCATTAGGAACCTCTTCAGTTAGGTTTCAGGCCTGGGTCTGGTATTGATAATGGCATTGATCACACTTGTGGATGATGTCTGGTAGAGCCTAGATTGGGTGGTGCAACTGTCTTGGTCCTTCTTGGTCTCTAAGTGGCTTCTGATACTATCAGTCGTAGTATCCTTCTGGATTAGTTTTGAGGACAGGGAGTGGGGAGTTCTGTGTTGCAGTGGTTCTCTTCCTTTCTCTGGGGCTGGTTTGAATTGGCATTGATAGGAAGAAATCTAGTTAAGGTCCCTACTGTTCTTGTGATTGAGTGACTCTAGAAATGAATGGATGGAGAGAAGAATGAATGAATGAATGAATGAATGAATGAATGAATGAATGAGCTATCTCACATCACCCTTGTATTCTTCACTAATTCTCTCAATAGTTCCTTATAAATAATCAAATCAATCTTGCTTATAGATTCATTCCTTTGCCATGCATGTGCATGAATAGGTTTAGAATATGAAATCATATTCAAAACAAAACAGTCCTTTTTCTCAAGAGATACTCAGCAGTCAGCATTCTCATCTTTCTTGAGTCTCTGAATGGCCCTGTCACTTTTTTGTACTCTTTCATCTCATTCTTACTTACCCATTCTTGTCACCTAACAGAAAAGCCCCCCAATTGATTTAATTATCATCATTCATTTGAATTCCTGCTTCCTTATGCACTACAGCATTCTGGATGGCTCTATTTTGTACTTTATGACATACATTTTAGTCCTTTTATCTGTAATTAAACCTATACCTTCATTTATCTGTATTAATTCCACTCCAGAAGATTAGGCCACCTTCATTTAGGTCTGTTAAATCTTTCTCTTTTTTCTTATTTTTACAGACACACAATATATTGATTTTCATTTCATTTCATTCATGCTCTTTATCATATATTCCAATTCTATTGCACCTTGCAAAATTCCATATAACATGATCAGTATTCCCTCTGATTTTTGTTAAATGCAGTGCATAGTACATTTCTTTTGTACAACTTTTTTCAACCAGAATTCACATTGAGCACACCCAAACAAGTATAATAAAAATAAGATGTAAACTTTTAAAAAGTTATACTGTAAAATTGTTTTCATTAATTAAGAATGTTACATGAAACTCCAGCAATGTACACTAGATTGCTAAACTGTTATAAAACATATTGATTGTAACAATATTTTCAGTAATGACTCTGTGTATTTTGAACATAGGAAAGTGAGTTGCTTGGTTCCAAAACTGAACTCATACTGTGGTGTTTCTCAAAACTAGTCTCAAAAATAGACCACTCCTTTATTTTATTCTCTGGAAACCTGGACACAGAGAAAGTTTATAAATATAATTATGGAATTAATATTGACTTGATTTTTTTCTTGAGAACTAATATCTATAAGAGTTTTACCTTTATCACTCCATGAAACGGAATCATTGATATTGCTCTCTAATATACTTCAGTACTAGACAAAATGCTTCAAGTCGTGCCAAACTGTATTTTTGAAACAGCATATATAATGAAGTCAGCTCTGACAAAACATCATTCAAACCTTGTAACATTATTTGATATTCCAAACTTTTTAGCTCTTTGTGGCAGTATTTAGAAATTGGATTATTATTTTTAACTTGCTCAAAGTGTTTCAAAAGAAGATTATAGTCGTGCATAGTTTTTTGACATTCCAGCTGCCTAGATAACCAGTACGCTTTATTGATAGACCTGGAAGCATTACATTCAAAAGCACTCACTAGTTCTTGAAATCTGAATTTTGTGTGGAAGACCAACAGAACACTGTGCAGACAGTTTTCATTAAAGTTTCAATGTGTCTTATCAGCTTGACATTTTCCATGAATCAGAAATAACCAGATCTTAATAGCATCTAATATAATATTGCTGTAAAATGTCAGTTTTCAGTTGTGTTTCTACACTACTGGGTCAATGAGGTATCATGGAGGCATAGACAACTGTGAATATCATAATTTTAATTAGGTCAAGCTTATATTTTTGTACTGCAACAGCATCATAACGTGTAATTTGCAACATGTGTGCACATGCACACATTACATCTTAGTGGGCCTTGCTCTGACAAATGGATTCATGATTCATTCCTCATCATGCCTTTGGTCAACTGAGGCCTTACTATGACACTTTTTACTACGAAGAAGAAAGAGAAGACTGGTTTATCAACCTTGCCAATCCAGAATTCTGTAATAATGATAAAGAAGCAATGTTAGTCAATTTTGTCAAATTCTGATCAGTATGCCACAAGGGTTCCTGGAAAAGTTTCTGAATTAGAATTTTTAGAAATCTTATGGTCCAAAACACAGAAAAGGGCTATATCCAACATTACATTAATAGACCTCTGATCCCAAAGCAGACTACTGTTCTTTACTCTTTCCCTTCTACCCACTGTATATTATCCAAATTAGCTCTAGAGTCTTCCATTTAAATGCGTTTGCAGGACTTCAGAAATACAGGGGGCATGAAGAATCCATTCTTGAAGCTAATGCCATTCCCTCAGCCAATCTGCATAGTTATATACAAATCAGTTTTATTTATTTATTTACTTACAGTGCTTCTATACCACTGTAGTTCAAAATAACTTCCAGGGATTTATAGCATAAGAACAATAAAACACCACAGCTATAAATAAACCAATTAAAACAAGTTAAATAATAATATCCATATGCATCCTGTCTCAGTGGTGACAGATAAAACTCGAAGATTCTTTGGAAGAACACTGAAATATCAGCAGGGTGGGTACCAACCCAAGCTCTAGAGAGGAACGCTGTTCCAGAACAAAAGGGCTACAGTGGAGAGACTCTGCCACAGTATCTTATATAGGACAGTTCTAAACATTTTTTTCCTTACATTAGCCTACATGAAGAGATTTGTTTCATCTGAAGGGGAGGTCCTGAAAATACCTGGGAGCCAATCTGTGAAAGGATTTATAATTTACAGTTAACACTTTGAATTATGCCCAGACCCCTATTGGCAGTCAATCCACTCTCTGCAAAATTGGTGTGATATGGCTGGGATGGATCATAATCACTAGCAAGTGGACCACTGTGTTTTGCAGTTTCTGAATAGTCTTCAAAGCAGCCCCGTGTAGTCTAATCTTGAGGTGATAAGAACATGGCAGTTTTTCTCAATATGTATATTGCTAAAATGACACTCTCTGGTTTGGTAACTAATTTGTGTCACTGAGTTCAAAAGATGTTTTGCTACTAACCAGAATCATTGTACTTAAATCAGAACTGTCATATCTGGGCTCTGAAAGTCCAGACATAGTGCATGTCAGCAAGGATTATAATCTTAAATTGATCCTGGGTTATATAAAGCCTGACTTGCATAATTCTGACATTTTGCAAAGGGGTCTGAAAATGACTGTCATAATTTGGGTGCATGTACATGGTGTGTGATCTGATGTGCATGAAAATTGATTTATGCAGGGGTTACCACACTTGAACTTTTGAGTCACCCAGGGACTGCCTGTGTTTATCTGTGTCACTGAAATTATATGAAAAAATATAAACAGCATTAAGTTAGTAGCAGCTCCATAGTTGCTTTAGTGCTTAAAAGGTACATACATTTTCTCAGCAGTCTTTACAACAGTTGTGTAAGGAAAGCCAGTATTAAATTTATATTGCTTATTGTGACAATATCCTTGAGGTAATAACCAATTAATGAAGGACGCCTGATAAACTCATGGCTGAAATAAGAGTTGAATTATGTTTTTGATCATCAATACTGTCATGGCCTAGCTTCAAGCTTCAGTAGAATAGAGCCAGATCATTGCTTAAAAGAAAAGAGAAAGCTATTGATTAAAGACCTTAACAAGAAGATCAGGTAACCTTGGGTTTTTTAGCATGTAATACATTAGTCCATTGATGATGTTTGTTTATTCAGAAGGGTTGAATCCTGACAGAATCTTTCCCAGGGGAGTTGAACCACTAGAGAAGAAATAGAAACACTTATTATTACTGTTTAAGTCTGTGCTACCAGGATTTCACAAGTTATAGAAAAAACACCAACTACCCTCTGAAATTCCAATTAAATTGTGAGAACAAGTAATTGTCCTATGCTAATTGTTTTATATTCTGATGTCATAATCTCAGATACTTTTCTGTGACTGTTTAAGTGGCTGAAGTTTGGGTGAGCAAAATTCTTTAGCTTCATTCTCTTGGGAATATGTGGCACAGTTACACTTGTCAGTGAAAATGTTTCTGTATAGAAAACTGGAACTTTGGTGACCTTATAAATTAGCTTATTAACAAGCAAAATCCTATGGGAAGCACAGACTGGTTGTGCTGCCATGTCTTTAATATATTATAATCCTCTTTTAAAATTCAAAACTTGTGCTGTTGCAGAGTATAGGTCCAAAATAATCCAAAGATTTAAAGACATTTATTGGATAGATAATTCTGTTCTTAATTTTGGTTCAAATATTTGCTGCCTCATTATGTTACTCTAAAATAAATGGTCCTTTGCTGGGATGTTAGATAGGTAGAGTTAAATTTTACAATTCTGCAAAAAAAAGAATTATAGAATCCCTATTCTTTGTTACCTTTTTCAATCAGCAGTGTTTTATGTCTGACTCCTAACTGTTGTACCACTGAAAACACATTTGTTTTGTTTGTTCTCTTGGACTGCTCTTATATTTGCTCCCACATAGGAAAGAAAAATAGAAAATAGAGGTGATCTTATTCCTATAAAGTGTAGGGCATATTCAACTTTTAAGAAAGAAAATCCATACCCTCTGCTGAAGTGTGCGACACAATCTATAGATTACATACATACACACACACGTGCACAAACACACACACATGCATTATAAATTACATACATATTATAGAATGAGTTCTAGGATGCCATTTTGAAAAGAGATACAGGTAGTCCTCATTTAGCAACTGCAATTGCTAAATGCTCCATGACTTGGTCATTAAGTGAAGTGGTTGTTAAGTAAAAATCATGTGACCGCAACTGTGCTTATGATTTTAGTTAAGATTTCCTTTGATTTACAGTATCAGAAGGATATGACCCCAAACAGCTGGGAGAGCCCAAATGCCAGGGAAGGTTTCTGGAACTCCAATCATGAGGAACCTGGGCAAATGGGCAAATCTTATTGCCCTTTTCCCCCACTCCCCCACCTTTGGAATGCTCATCCAGTGCTGGGATAATTATCAAGAAGAGAATTAATGTTTGTATTTACATTCATTGGGGAGGATGGGATTACAAGAGAGTATGCAGGCACACAATGGGGAATACACATAGAAAGGAATGTGCTAGTGCCAGCTATTGTGAAACTGATTAGAGTCTTGTCAATTTCAGGCAGCATCTACAGCTGCCAGAGGTTACTAATCAACTAATTAAGGTCACAGAGCTGAGCTTGTTAACTTGTGGTTAGGGACCTGCTCTGCTGCAGAGAAAAGCAGCTCAGGAAGAGGTAGCTTGTTTAGGCAATCTCTCCGCTCTGTGAGTGGGGTGGGGAAGGAAAAAAGAGGTCAAGCATAGGATAACATGTACCATATTTTTCTGACTATAAGACGATACTTTTTTCTAAAATCCTTACCCTAAAAATTGAAGGGCGTCTTATTCAAGGAAGTCAGCCGAAAATCGCGCGGTTGCAAAACTGCCCATATTTTGTTTCTGCAGGCAGGCTTCCTCCTATTGCTAGCCTCCAATCACGAATGAAATAGCTTGTCTCCCAAACAGACTTCCTCCAATCACGAGCCTGATGTAACTGATGTCAGCTGATGCTGAACAAACCAATTAGAGGAAGTCTGTTTGCAGAGAGAAGCTATCGGCAGTTTCACTCATGCTTGAATGTAATCAGTTATGCAAAAGAGCATGGAAATAGAGCTGCAGAGAGACGGTTTGGACCTCCTCCCACTGACTGTATCAGGTAAATGTTAACTAATTACTAAATAAAAATGTGTTCTGCACTATCTTTAAAATATTGATTTCTTAATTTGGGGTTGGAAAAATGGGGGTCGTCTTGTACATGGAAGCGTCTTATTGTCGGAAAAATACAGTACTAACTGACTGTAATGGCGAACACTTGACTGGGAGAGAGAGACACTGAAAAGGTCGTAAATGTGAGCATTGGTCGCAAAGTTTCATCACTGTCATAAGTGCGACTGGTTGCTGTCCAAGACAGTCACTAAATGAGAACTACCTATACTAGTTTGCTATACATATATGTAATATCCTTCCAGTCTGAAAATGTCTATGACCGATGCCTGGAAATATACATTTCCATTATGAGATGAAAATCAATCATGCCAAGGATACTGTAAACTACATTATAATGCAACAAAAGTGTCCATGTGGCATAGTTATAACTATATGTGCATATATGCAAGTGCACTGACCAGAAGCCATACTTCTCAATTGGGCAGAGCAAAGAGAGAAATAAATACATCAATGAATAAAAAATAATTTGAACTATACTGTAAGATAAGGCAACTTGTTTGTTAAATTCATTGATATACTATCTGCATATATACACACAAATCACTCTCATACAAATTACTTTCTTTAACACATACACACAAATACATGCATGTATTTCCATAATGGAAATCTAGGGCTTCACAAATATAAACTATGCATGCCTATTCTTACTCCCAGTAAATAGGCATAGGCAGTTGCTACATCAGGAAAGGGGAGATTTTGGGGTATTGAGCTCTTCTGACAGGGGTTTTTGTATTTGTTGCAAGCACAAGGAAAGCTGTGTGTGGTTATTCTAAAGCAAGTCTGATTGAGTTAGTTGGTCTTTTTCTTAGTTAGATATGCTTAGGAATTCTACTTCTGTTGGGTCAGTTTCTTAATCTCATTCTCTTTATGTAGACATCTTCTATAGAGGAGGATTTCCACTAGATATTCATCCTTTACATATTGAGATTTATTTCCCAAGTAATTATCTTTTAAAGGGGTGGGTGGGGCATCTTACATTTCCTAGGGGTAGAGTAATAGTGGATGATGTGGAAAGCAAGAGAATGGCTGGAAGGTGCAGTAATGAGATAGTCAACTGATAGTGAAACAAGAGAGAGGGAAGAGCTACCGCTGCTGTGGGGGACAAATATGATTGCCCTGCCTTCTTTTCATTGCCTTTAATATGAAGAAGGTTAATAGTTGTAATGGAAAGCTTCCAAAGGCCAGATTTTTCCTTTCAACTTTGGGGCTCTCACATTAGTTGTAGAGGATACCAAAGAACAAATTTTTTTTGTTTCTGTGATGCTGTTCCTGGGGCAATAGGGTTGTGCTTCTAATGCCTCTGTCATTTACATAGTTATAGACTAAAAGAAAACAATTTAAGCCTCCTTGTTTAGATCTCTCAAAGGCAATTCTTGTTGCAAATGGCTGTTTGAAAGTTTTGTGGAATAGTTCCCAACTGGAAAAATAACAGCAAAAAATATACATTTTCCTTCTCCAAGGAACTGTGGAAGAACTAACTTTGATTTTACCATTGATTTACATTATCTGCCATCTCTGATAGCATTTTTTTCCCTACTACACAGATAGGGCAAGTGCGTAATCCAGTTTATTTATGAAACTGTTTGAAGCCATGTTAAGAAGCACTTACAGGTAAAACTATGCCTCAAATGTCACATTTAAAATGGTATATTAATGATGCATTTGAAGTGACAGAAACTGAGAAAACATATACAGGGAGATGCTGATTAAGCTATTTAAAAAGTTTCAAGGTAATGCTTGACTACTGCTATTTCATTTCTAGTCTATCTTACCATGTATGTTTGTTTGTTTGTTTGTTTGTTTATTTATTTATGGGATTTATGTGTGCCACCTATCTCCCTATACAAGTGTATGTATATGGCTCTATGCATTCATAGTTTTTTAAGAATTTGAAATTAAGAGATTTAATTTATTTGTTTATATGATTTATAGAGCTGCCCATCTCAACAATAACTCTGAGTAGTGTAGAAAGATTAAAACTATTATAACAGTACAAACTTATGATGCTCCAATTAAATAATAACCCCCAAGCAAAGCCACTTCACTAACAGAGTTTGCCTAACTGCCTGGCCCAAAAGCCTGGAGGTATGGCCAGGTCTTCAGAATCTTACAAAAGGCTAACAAGGTCAGGATCATCCAGATGTCTGGGGGGATGCAGGTGCAGCTATAGAGAAGGCATGACTACAGGGTCCAACATGATGGCACTGTTTGATGTAGGGGACCTGAAGCATGTCCTCCCTGCTAGACCTGGCAGGGCAACAGAAACAATGGGAGACAGGTGGTCCTGCAAATAGCCTGGTTCTATGCCATGTAGGGCTTTATAGGTGGTAACCAGCACCTTGAATTGGATTTAGAAGCCTACTGGGAGCCAGCGCAGCTACCAGAACAAGAGAGTTATATGAGTGCATCGAGAGACACCATAAAACTGCTGTGCTGCTGCATTCTGGACCAGCTATAGCTTCCAAATGCTCTTCAAGGGCAGCCCCATGTAGACCACGTTGCAGTAATCCGAGTGGGAGGTGACTAAGGCATGAGTCACCGTGAGCAAGGCCTCCCTTCGTATTTAATTTAAATTGTCTAATACTCAGTGAACCTACTTTGTACAGTCTAGTTATGTGTAGTTGAGAAGTATTACTATACTACAGATCTTCAGATGAAAAATTATTTCAGTTTTGTTGCATTGCATTTCTGGGCTTAGTTCATACTAACATGAAGTCATGTTAGTAATTATTCTATAAGACGGTAAATTCTTGAATGCTTTGGACTATAGTGAGCAATTTTAAATACCTTATAATTAAACTAAACTTATATTTAAAATTATTTAGTGTGCAGTTCATTTTACCTAATGGGATATAGCCTGAGTAGCATATTGTCTGGCGGTCTTAACTTTACTAGGATGGTGTGAGTCTAAACCAATTACTGGAGTATCAGCACCACTGAATTTCAATGGGCTTTTTCTAGATAAATATTCTTGAAAAATATGCTTAAGAAAGCTTTGTCTGGTTAACATTTATTTATTCACTCAGCAATTATATGTTTGCTCTTTTCTTTTTTTCTTTTTTGTAATGCTGAGTAATGTGCTTATTTCAATTACTATCTGGTAACACTGATCAGCTTTATAACTTGACATTCATAATGGCAGTTTCTTGTGGCAAGCACCCAAGTGCCAGTTTCCTTGGCATTCTCTGTCTTATAAACATGTAACTCTAATGGCAGCAAGGTCTTTGTGTCTTCATTCTGCCTCAAGGGAAATCTCCTCTTGCTTTTTCTGCCACTTCTTTTATTGGGATTTCAGATATATGATAGACCAGTGGTCACTTGCTTCGTTTCCTTCTGTGAAGGGGAATGAACCCAGGTGTTTGTGAACACCAATTTTTCTCTTCTGCATTTTGGTAGATGAGAAAGTGGTTAACTCAGAATCTGTTATTGTGTCCAGATTTCCATCATTACTACCATCTTTCCTAGATCTCAGAGAAGTGATATCAGATGAAATCTTTCTTTTATAAACAAGGAGGTTGGGTTGTCTGAACAATGATGGCATGCATTCCTAATAGTTTGGAAAGCCATTCAAGATTCTTTTCAAGTATAACAATACTTGATATTGAATTGTACCAAGATACTGCCCTCATGCTTCTTCTCAGTTTATGTATGAGGCAATTAATTAAAAAAATCCCAAAACTTTTTTTCCATGAGTAGAGTAAGAAATATATATAATATGTACTTTTATCATGCCGTGTTATGAGTTATACTTGGTGGAAGTTTTTCTACAAGAAAGCATAGGGTAGAGCTCTCTTCTTTATTTCTGCATATACTTAATGTGCTTTCTTCTTATAAAAAATGCAATGTGCATAGATGTCCTTTCCTTGTCATGATGATTCCAAAATGATGAAATGTGCATTGTGACATCACGGCACAAAATCTCTGCTTTTTCATAGTTGCATTGCAATGTCACATACAAGTCCATAAGGAGCAGAGCTTGCGTCGTGATATCACAACACATGTTTTGTCACTCCTTTCCTCCCTGTGGACATATTGCAGAATGTGTACTATGATTCCTGACTGTCTCACAGATGAAATAGAAGATACTAATTGGGAGTTGGAGACTATAGGCTGT
This sequence comes from Liasis olivaceus, assembly GCA_030867105.1. Classification (NCBI taxonomy): domain Eukaryota; kingdom Metazoa; phylum Chordata; class Lepidosauria; order Squamata; family Pythonidae; genus Liasis; species Liasis olivaceus. Next base: position 85,661,357 of record CM061350.1, read on the forward strand.
TAAGTATTTTGATTGTGGTTTCTGACATCATGATGTTGTTTTCTACATCATCAGTTCATCTTCACAGATTTATAATTCATAATCTAGGCCTTGGTTATACCTACTAGAATTACCAATTATGTTTCCCGGCAGAATTTCTGTTTAACTTCTGCATAATCAGCAAAAACTGAGAAGTGAATCTTCCACTGCCATTCAACTTGGCTCAAAGGTGGAATGGAGAAAAAGTCTTACCTGTTTCTTCTGTTATAACAGCTTTGTTCTATCATTCCTGCAAATGATTATGAATTATATTATCTACACAATGCTCACACAATAATAAAATATAATAGATTTGTTCAAAAACCTTCAAAGTTTATTCCCAACTGACTGTTCTGAATAATCATTTGCCAAAAAGCACTGAATACCCATCACGTATTTAGAAAGATCATTTCCACTTATTGATTTAAAATACATTGTAATCCTTTACTGATCAGTCATTTTTATGTGACAAATAGTTATCTGTACTCCAAATATTTGGAAGACAAATTAGAGGTACAAAGCTGACACTACTGCCCAATTGTGATTATAAAGCAGTTACTGTCACAGCTGTTTTTACATTTGCAAGTACTCAGCTCTAAAGATGTCAGCTGATAGCCTTGTGTAATATTAAGCATGAGTGTTAAGAACAACTGTGAGAGAAAAATTGTATTTAAGAGTAATTAAACTTTCCACTTGTTTTACCTGCAGAAGAATAGGTGTTCATATAGTAAATGGAGCCCTGCACTTAATATGATTTAAAAAGTGGTTTCTTTCTGTTATTGTGCCAACAGGACTTGCGGCATAAATCACAGTTGGTCCAGGGAAGAACTAAGACCTTTGTGTCTGTGCTATCTTTGATAGATTGCACACCTGACATTTCCATAGCTTTCAGCTGAGTCTGTTTTCCTTGGAGAGATATATAGTGGGTGTAAGGCTGTTGCACTTTACCTTAGCGAGGTACTCATCAAGGCTGTTCTTGATGCTCCAAGGCCTTTTTCAACACTTCCAGAAGTCAGCTGAAGGAACCAAAACGATGCACGTGCACAGAAGTCTCTTCAAATGAGTGGAGCTTCTGCACAAGGCATGTGATGCAAAGGGAAGCAAGAGGATGTTTGTTTGCAGATGCAGAGAAAGGCCTTATTATTTTGCAGTTCTGCTTTGAAGGGTGTTTCGTGGGAATCTTCATCACACCACTGTGCTGAAACTCTGCACAGCCATATATACACTGAAGGTGGCAGGATTGCACCGAGTGAGCAGAAAGTGGCCAAAATGAGCACTTTCAGGTTTCCATTTCAGTGGGAGAATTATGAGCACCTGTTGTTTAGTTGACTATCATTTAAAAAAAAAATTTTTTTTCAAATGCAGGGCATTTAATGAAAGGGGTTGAAGTTTTTTTGCAATTTCATCTAGTTTGATCTTATGGCAAAATGTGTAAGTTGTGTAATGAACTTGAATCATTGTGTATTTAACTCAAACTTTGCTACATTAGGCTCCATTCATAACTATGGGTCATCTGTAACCAGGGTGTTCTTAACCCAGGGATTGCTTGTACCCTATGTATGTCCGTACCCTGAAAGCAGAGAAATTCTTTCTCTGGAGATATGTAGATAGTTCTCGCTTAACAACAGTAACTGGGACCAGCGATTCCATCACTAAGCAACATAGTTGTAAAGCATAATGTCACATGACAGTGCCAACTTACAACGGCAGTTCTGGCAGCCATCGTTAAGTGAATCCCACATGGTCATTAGGTGTGATGTCATGTGATTACCTTTTGTGACCTCATGCTGGCTTCCTCATTGACTTTGCTTTGTGAAGGTTGCAAATGGTGATCATGTGACCGGGGGACGCTGCAATGTCAGAATTGCGAGCTGGTGGCCAAGCACCTGAATCACGATCATGTGACTATGGGGACACTGTCAGCCGCAATTATGAGGAATGGTCATAAGTCCCCTCATTCAGTGCTGTTGTAAATTTGAACGGTTGCTGAATGAGTGGTTGTTAAACAAAGACTACCTGTATTAATTTTTCCTTCTGCAAAAACAGTTTTTGTTTATCCTGTATTTATTGTTTATCAACTCAATCTGAGATGTTCTTTCGAATTATTTTCTTGAAATGAGGGATATGCAGATGGAATTTTAAGATTTGATAGTGAGGTTGCTCTCTGCCACCACAGCAGTATTCTAGAATCTTCTTGTTGTGTTTTGGGGCCCAGCAAGATTCATATCTTCTTTAAAAGGTACCAAACTGATGAATTTGGCATTTAAAATGCCAAGGGGCCAAATCCTAATGCCAGCACTAAAAGACCTGATACAGACCCCAGATTGTCTGACTGAAGCCAACAATTGGGACATGGAGCTAGAAGCAAAGCTCTCCAACTCCTGAAAATGGAGACACTACAATTGGAAAGCCAGACGTTATTCATCCAAAGGAGTGGCTGCCAACAGAAGAAAGGTTCTAATGAGAACTAAAACTTTCCAGGATGGTATCCTAGCAATATAAGCCTGCATGGCTTTAGCTGTGCCTGGATGTTGGATACAAAAGACTGAAGTGCTGATGGCTGCCCAGAAGGCTTATAATACTCAGTCTTGAACTCTGGATGGATTATGTTCCCCTGGACAGAGCTGGCTCCCAATTTGGGAAGACACCTTGGTTTATAGCTTCTGCATGAGCAGCAGATGAAAACTATGGCTCAGTGAGCCTTTATACAGTTATGTCTGGTGCACCAATTTCAGCCTTTCCTGGATCAGAAGGCTATAATTCAATCCTCAGTGTTTCATCCATGTTGCAATTGACAGGAAATCATAGGGTTCTTCCTCATATTTGCAGTAATATGCTTGCTTGCTTGCCTGCCTGCTTCTCCTTGAGTTAAGAGGAATGTATCTTGGTATGAAAAACACTGCCCTCATAGTCTACCATTCTATTGACAGTACCTTGGCAAAAGGCCAATCAGTGCTGCTGCCAGAGCATACTATAACACTGCATAGTTGCAGGGTAGTAGTTGGTGGAATCTCTATCATCCTCCCTTTTCCCACCCTGTGTCATCTATCAGCAGAAAAATAAATCACTCAAAAAAGCATCTACCAATGATTCCAAAGATTAAAAAAAAACCCTGGATAATATTCTAACTGATTGTGGATGAAGCAATAGGGGAACACTTGAAGATCCCCCAAACCTGCCTTATCACATGTTCAGAGGAGTGATTGGACAAAGGAATCTAAGTCGCCTCCGTCTTGTCTTGTGTGCCCTCATCCAATCCAGAGGAAACATAGGGATGGCAGGAAGCATTGTCACTAATTTGCATTCTGGTAAGTGAATGCATTTGGACTGGCTGTGTTCACCACAGCAGCCATTTTGTGAATAATCCAATCCCATAGTAGCCATTTTATAACAATGGTAATATCATATACTCAACATTCCAATCATACCCCTTGTCCCATATAGATTACTTAACCCTTCACAGCTTGTGTCAGCAATTTTATTCCTATTTTTAAAGGAATTTTCCCTTCCTCTTCCTTCTTTTTTCTTTTTTCTCTACCCCAGTCCCCATCCACAGTGCTTATACTGTGGCTGAAGCCTATGGGGGTTAGTGTTCTCATAATTTTAATAATTAGTTATCTGAAAGATATTTCAGGTTTGGCAGGTACAACTTGTCACAGAAAGGTGAAGTAGCTGTATGAGGTTATTCTCAGGTTTTGCAGAAGTTCCTACCCTTCCCCCTGTCAGTTGAAGAACATCTTTTCAATTTGTTCACAATACCTCTTGACACACTGTCAGTTCTTTGTAGATCCTTTGAACAATTTCCTGGCTTTTTTTTTGTTTTTTGTTTTAATCTAGCTGATGGACCAACCCAGATATCACAGAATGACATGACACGGTAATGTCATTCAGTGATGAAAAAGACTTAATTCCCAGGGCAAAAACTACATTGCAAGGATTAGGGTGAAAACTGTGAGCTAATTAGCCAATAATTCTTAGATAGACATGTCTCTAGTATAAAACCATTAATATGAATGAGATGAGAACATGTGGAAAATAAACTGGCAATTTAAATGTATTTCTCTTTCTTGGACCCTGTTTTTTCCATAGCTGTTATAACTGCTATCAGTATATTTCGTCAGAAATAGCTAACACCAATGATTAAAGCAGAAGTCTTATATTTGGAGACTTTCATCCTAAATCAGAATAAAAGTTATAGAAAATAATCTGAACAAAAATTTATACCCTTGGTTTTCAGTAAAGCAAATTAATTTTAAAAGCTTCCTTGATTAAGTTCTTAATTTGTTGTCAGACTGATAAATGATTGGCAGTAGCTAATTAAATTGCTTTTTTCACAAAGGTACACATTTGATTGTTGATGAAATATTAAATACACATTTTGTAATTCATCACTGTCTACGACCATTAAAAACTTTAACTAATATAATAAGCTTTATAAAAATAAGTATTTAGTAATTCAGTTTGGTTGCCCTAAAGCTAAACAAAAACTTATTTTTGAACAATGCCTGAGAACATCCAACAATTTTCATTTTATGTTTTTTTCAAAAAAACAGAATCATATAAAACTTTACTTATTTCTTTTGAGCTACTTTATTAAATATAAAAACTTCAGAAATAAAACAGTGACGTATTACAAAAAGTGTAAATATACAGTATAATGACAATATGATACTTGAAATAAGTACACTTTAATCTCAACAATGGATTCCACTGTATTCAAGTGTCATGACAAATTAAAAGATATCCCATATCAGTGCATAAATGTGAGGTTATTTTTTCCTGTATTCAAAAAACATTGATAGATTTTTTTTAAAAAAGCTATTTTTTGTCTATTGTTATTCTTTGATTTCTTCAGAAGAATATAGTTCATATTTTTGACATCATTTGACATTCCCTCATTTGCTGTCCTATTTGGCCAACTGAGAAACAGTTGGGGATTTCAATATCTTGCATAACAAACTAAGTCACTGCTGTCAAATTAATTCTCTAAAAAATGTTTTGCTTTTTAAATTAGATACAAAAACAAACAGAAAAAATAGTCATTTTAATTCTTGAACATTAGTGTGCATTATTTTTTGCATTTAATTCATAAAAAATTCCTGATCTCTTTTTTCTTCCCGACTTAAGGTGGAAGTTAATACTATTTCATTTATAGTTTTGTGTGCATTTTTATTACCTTAGCACAAAAAAGGTATCAAAAACAAGGGTATGAAACAATAACAAATAGCAAGATGCCATAACAAGCCAATTTTCATATTAAAAGCTACTGTTGAAAACACTTAACTTTGAAAATATTTAACTGAGTGACTGCTGGGTTCACATGAGAGTTACATATTCCCTTTCTTCAGCCTGCTACGTCTAACGTTTTTCTATCATTAAACTGCATTTCTGGAACACTTGGTACATTGGTGTAACACAGTGGCTAAAACTGTGTGAGCTGTGAATCTGGAAGTCCTTGATTCCAATAGTATTCTGTGACTTTTATTCCTAAGTTACAGCAAGGATGGATAACTTGAGGCCTAGAGGCAATGTGCGTTCCTCTGAGGCTTTTGAGCAACCTCTGGAGCTCCCTTGTTTGTCCCCAAATGTTTGTTTTAGCTGCTTAATAACAATCAGTGTACATAATGTTTAAGTCTAGTTATCTGAAAATAAAATGTCTTCTTTCAGTTATAGACCTTTGTGTGCCACGTGATGTTTGCTTTATAGGTTGTTGTAAGAATAATGCATTGATTAAACAACCAGAAGTACAGTGGAACCTCGGTTCACGAATTTAATTCGTTCCGCGACTCTGGTCGTGACCCGAAATGGTTGCGACCGGAATCAAATTTTCCCATAAGGTTTAATGTAAATACAGTTAATCCATTCCGACCCCAAATTTGGTCGCCAACCGATTTCTGGTCACGACCCGAGTCAAATTTCCCCATAAGGTTCAATGTAAATATGGTTAATCCGTTCTGAACCATGTTGTTTTTTTTTAAAACCGCAAAAATATGACACAAAGTACAGTATGAAGAGAGAGAAAGCTAACCTTGCTCGGGAGGGAAAATGGCCGTGCTTCCTGCTTGGAGGGAGAGTCCGCTCCCTACAGGAAGTCGCGACCACGTGACACGGGAGGGAAAATGGCCGCGCTTCCTGCTTGGAGGGAGAGTCCCCTCCCTACAGGAAGTCGCGACCACGTGACACGGGAGGGAAAATGGCCGCGCTTCCTGCTTGGAGGGAGAGTCCCCTCCCTACAGGAAGTCGTGACCACGTGACACGGGAGGGAAAATGGCCGCGCTTCCTGCTTGGAGGGAGAGTCCCCTCCCTACAGGAAGTCGTGACCACGTGACACGGGAGGGAAAATGGCCGCGCTTCCTGCTTGGAGGGAGAGTCCCCTCCCTACAGGAAGTCGCGACCACGTGACACGGGAGGGAAAATGGCCGCGCTTCCTGCTTGGAGGGAGAGTCCCCTCCCTACAGGAAGCTGCGACCACATGACACGGGAGGGAAAATGGCCGCGCTTCCTGCTTGGAGGGAGAGTCCCCTCCCTACAGGAAGCTGCGACCACATGACACGGGAGGGAAAATGGCCGTGCTTCCTGCTTGGAGGGAGAGTCCCCTCCCTACAGGAAGTCGCGACCATGTGACACGGGAGGGAAAATGGCCGCGGATCCTGTTCATCACCCGATCCGGCGTTTGCGACCGGAGGTAAATTTTTGCGGCCTGAGCTGGTCGTGACCCGAATTGTTCGTGAACAGATGCGTTCGTGAACCGAGGTTCCACTGTATTTTAGAAATGAATTCTGTTGCTGTTATTTTTACTATTATTAATACTGATTAGCATTGTGTATTTAAAACCCACGCTCAAGTCAGATAAATGTTAAAACTTTTTGTTGGCTTTTAGGTGATTGCAGTCTCTTGGCATAATCCATTCTTTTATTGGAAGGCTACTAGAAATAAAATAAAGGGATCCTGGCATCCACATACAGAAGGAACATCATGGCAAGAGAATCCCCTGTAGAGTCTCAAAAGCCTGAGATAAAAGTTATTTACAATGTTTTGCAAAATATATAAATATGTGCTCTATAGGTTAGTACTGTAATAATTTTTAAAATTAGCTGGTTTGGGGAAAAGGTCACCTCCAAGTGAGGCAAGTTACTTTTGTGATGCCTGCTGTTAGCAGCCTGCCAATTGTTAATAAAGTACAGTAGTTACTTTTACTCCCAAAAGTTAGACGACTGAGATTATATTTAAAGGTCAAAAAATCAAGTTTTGAAAGGTTATTTACAACTATTCTGTTGCCTCTGACTGGCTTATAATGGTAGGCCCTTGAACTACCAAATGATTGGTCAAATGGTCTTCACTGAGAATAAATATTCAGATTGGGTTAGTTGGAATTGTGTGGTCTTATTGTGAGTAGAGAGAGTATGCAAAGGAGAGTCTAGGAAAAAGCAAGAGAGTAGCTGCAAGGACCCTAGATAGGAAGGACCCTAAAAGCAGTTCCAGGATAGCTTTTTCCAGCAAAAGCATTTGGCAGCAAGAAACAGAGGGACTCCAGAAAAGACAACTATTACCTTTTATTTTTTGATCATATCCTGATGAAGTTTCACAGAAAGCTGTAGTAAGCCTGAGGAAGAAAAAAGGACTTAAGATGGAAAAGGTCAATTGGAATAAGAACAGAAGGAGCTGCGTCCAATCTGATATCCTTTCAGTGAACTCAGGACCAGAGGGAGAACTTTAAGTATTTTCTTTTATGAAACTAAAAAGGCTAACTGGAGTGAAAGAAAATTAGCATACTGTCTAAGTTTTGCTTAAGGTAATTAAGTTTGTTAAGGACATAACTTCATTAAAATGTTAGTTCAGAAGTTATTAATGACATTTAATCTTAAACAAAATTTTTATTTGTTCATTTTAAATAATTATCCATTTCTATTTATCCCATATTTAAATAACCACTGTTGTAATATTGTTGGTATATTCAGGTTTAATTAGTGTTATGATGTGAACAATTTAAAGTGTAAAGAATTAGTGTGAATTTACAGAACAGGTTAAGGAAGAAATGGGAGACGGAGCATTTCATATGCTGCCTTGACTTCTCTAAAATAAACTTGGGATACGAACCTGATGTAAAATAAATAAATAGGCAACCAAATACTTTGGACTTTGGTAAAGATTGTTGGAGTAAAAACCCATTGATAGATGGCACGTTCGTCATGTTATGTCTTGGCAGAAGGACTGAACACATCTACTCACCAATTTTTCTCATTTGGTAGTGGGAACAGGCTTAGGTGATCTGTTTGTGTAGCTTTCTTTCCTCCTGTCACTTCCTCTGCTCCTTAGACTGTGAAAGGTTGCATGGTTAGGATGGCTCAAAGGAGACTGCTATGGGAAAGGAAATGGATATAAATTAAATATAACTGTCTTGAATGAAGACAGTTTGTGAAGAAGGCATGAGAAAAATTTCCCATACTCACTGGTTCAAGACAGTTGAATCACTGTTATTCAACTATCTTGAATCAGTGAGTATAGGAAATTCTTCTCATGCCTTCTTTCATAGTATTCAGGATAGCACCATAGCTTTCTGGATAGGCTTTGGAAAATGCAGGAACTGTCCATGAATGGGGAAAAAAAAATCTCACTGAGGAGAAGAAATCCTATTCAATAATGTTATAGAATTGACATGGTACAGTAGTAGGCGTAACCTTGGCACTAAAAAAGGTTTCAAGTTCAACCCCCAGAATTTTCTCCAGGGCTGAGGCAAATGTTGTGTTTATAGAAAATGCCAGTGGTCTCTGCAGAATTCTATTCTCAGTAAAGTGTCAAAATGTATTTTGGAAAAAACTAGTATGAAATTATGTATGATTATCATCTACTATTGCATGTAGCAGAAGCAGAAAGATAGTTGTAGCACATGATAAAACTTGAGCTAGCGTTCACCTCATTGGACTCATAAATTGTTATTCTGAGTTGGCAGGTATACATACTATATATTAGGTGAATAGTTTTTTGCAAATAGAAGAACTCCATCTGTTCATGGACCTGATTGAAATCCAAATGATGGAGAAACAATTTTGACTGATTCCCTATCTACAGCCGTTGAATGGTTCTAGACAGTCCTCCAACCCTCCAAAGCAGGTTGAGGGATTAGCTTTAGGAGAAAAAGGGATAATTGAAAATCACCATTCTCTTTTCTACACATGTGAACATCCTTAGAAGAAACAAACTCAGGATCTCGGCTAAGGTGGACTTTGTATCATATGAATCTGTGTGTGATGGCTGATTGCATGAATATTACTGTTCAGGAAAGTGAAATGGAAGAAATACAAACAGTGCCATTAAGTTTATGTTGTACATAAAATAAATAACAATAATTCATAAAACAATAGCAATATCTCAGACATCCTGGTATTCATAAACAGATCTAAAGGATTAAGACTTCTTTGAGATGAGTTCAACCCTGATGACTATGTGGTTATATATCCATGTAATTTTCTTGGCAGCAAAACAGAAGCTGTTTGCCACTGCCTTCTTTCAGGATGTTTTTTAATTTCCCAGTTTTTCCTACAGCTGTGGGATTTCCTACTGATTTCATATCAATTACAATCTAACCTGCTTAGAGATTTTTTAGCCAAGGTTGGTTAGGTACTGCCACCTACTGTTACATTAACTTCTGCAATGGAATAAACATCTATTATCTTGATTTAGATTTTATTATTACATACATTATAATCCAGATATTTTATTCTGGGGCATAAACATTTCTTCAAGAATAGTTATTTTAGGATCACTGTCCTGGAGGATTGAAATGTTCTCCTCATGTTTCTCAATATTTGCCTTCTCGGTGTCAGACCGATACCCATTTATTCTTTTTTGTAATTTCTGCTATCTTAATTTCCTTGGGGGAAGGTTATGTATCTAGCTGGCTCAGCCCAGCTTATGCAAACTAGTTGTTGTTTTTGTAGTTATTTGGATCTTCATGGGCTTTTTCCTAAGGGTGTGATGGGTCCTGACACTGAGCCTTTTCTATGTATTGTGTGTGTATACATGGGCACGTGTGTGCATGTCTGTACTGGCAATCTTACTGCCCTATGGCTGGTTGGCAGTCATGATGAATTATTGTGAAAACTGGTTGTTACCAATTTAGACAAAGCTCTGTATGTCTGGAATTGTGTGAATGTGACCTGGAAATAGTGCTAGAGATCCTCTGCCAGGTATTTTCAAGAGCACCTTCACACCTAGCACTGGCGTGTTCAATATCCATCAATGCAGGTGGGTCTATTGATTGTTAGCTATTATTAGTTGTCAATCACTATTTTATCTGATTATGAAGTTATCTTTAGCAATGTGCACTCATTTTTAGTATCCCACTGACATTGCCATTCATTTTATAACAGGAGCATATAGACATATCCCTATTTTTTTCTTCATTTAATATAACACAACCATTTCAGTAAATTTAGATTAATAGATAATTCTGAAATTTTTTTTTAAAACAACAACAATTGTTTTATTTTACAGCTCTCATTTGCAGCAACAACACCAGAGTTAGCAGATAAGAAAAAATATCCTTATTTCTTCCGGACAGTGCCATCCGATAATGCTGTGAACCCGGCAATTCTGAAATTGCTCAAACATTATAAATGGAAACGAGTAGGAACTTTGACCCAAGATATACGAAGGTTTTCTGAGGTAAGAGCTGCTTAATGTCTTGAATTAGAAGTTGGTTGTAAAAATGACATGTTCTCGATATAGAGTGAAGCTAATAGTGGGGACTAAGAAACATTTCTAAAATAATTCATAAGTTACCAATAGCTGAACTAGCAGAAGTTGCATATATATTTTCTGAAGACCATTTCTGAAGACGTATCAGGCATTTTATCTTTGAAGCCTGGTGGGAAGGTTTTTAATCTAGCCCTTCTCTGTGATACTCTACTTTTCTGTCTGCCAAGAGTTGTTTATTTTTTAAAAAAACCGAAGTATTCAGACTGCATAGCAGGAAAGCTTGAACAAATAGATTCCTGGACTGCATCATTGTTACATTATTTTTGTTAAGCTTAAGAATAAATATTTATTTATTTATTTATTTATAAATTTATTGATGCTGATAGATTATCAGATAAAATTGTGTATACTTATTACTTACTGTCGAATTCTGAATGTGGGCTCTCCAAGGTCAAAGTAAAAACAAGAATAATCCAGCAAAGCAGAGATATAATTTGACAAGCAACATTCTTAATAGAATTGATCTGAAGGAATTAAGATGGTAGTGGAGCCTTTTTTCAGGTTTAAAATAAATAATAAGTAGTCTAAAAGGGAATAAATAAACAAAGATAATTGTTTAAATGGATGAAATAAAGTAAAACATTTAGAAAGTAACAACTTGTATAATACAAATGACAATTTTTTTTTTTCAAAATATGCATTCACTTGACAAAAACAGCTTTCACATCTAAATCTCACCAATTTTATAGTGCACTAGCCAGAAATCTGGGAAAGTGAACTAGGACAATTTAAAGTGTTTTTTTTTTTCTATGCAACAATCTCCTTTGGCTAAAGGGCCTGGTGATATTCTGATTAAATCCTTATTTATCTTTCAGTTTATAGGACACAGAGTACAAGCTTATCATGCAAAAATTTTGTGTGAATATATTGTCATATTCAGCCTACTTTTCTGAATGCTAAGAATGAATATTGCTAACATTCCAATGGCTCCAGTAATTACTGGAGTATGTTTCATGTGATCAGTACATGAGCAAAGACTGCTATTATCTGGAAATCTTAAGAGAAATAAAGATGCATAGACCAGTCAAAATTAAATACGGTGGATAACATTTCTTAAGCTGCATGCATCACTGAAGCAATGAGCATGAAACTGAGCAAACGCAGGGAGGCAGTGAAGGACAGGAAGGCCTGGCACGATATGGTTCATGGGATCACGAAGAGTCGGACACGACTTAACAACTGAACAACAAATGTGGTCGGGTTAGGCTGTATACAGGGAGAGGGGAATTTATATCTCAAAACTTCTGCTATTATGTGTCACCGTATCTTTTGGAGCTTCCACCCCTAGCATACTGCTCATAGCTAAAAGTGAGGTAGTTTGGGCTTTCTTGGTATAAATTTCCTACATTACATCCTACCAGTTTTCCTTTAGTATCTCCAGCCTTTATTTGGTGTTCTATTTTCTCAGCATAGTCTCTCTCCTGCAATTTTTCATATCCTGAGATAGGCAAACATACACGCCCAGGTCTTATCAATTGTAATGAATCGTAATCCCACTTGCTGAGGACTAAAAAGTTCTGCCTATACTTCCCACCAACTTTGGTGGATGCTGCTGCACTTCTTTAATTTGCTTAAATGTTATCCTGCTTGGGCTTATTTGAATGAACTGAATTATGGCTGTGCTTGTTGAATCATACCTTCCTATGGTTACTGAGTTGGAAGAATTTTCTCCTTTCTTTGTGGATTCTGTTGTGGCAAGGGTGGAGCTGAACTTGTTAGTGCAAGGTAGAAGTCTTATCTTCTGATTTTTTTGTGGGTCTGTGTCTTAGATTTTTGAAAGATTGGTACTGTAGAAATTAATTTAAACAGTTTTTTCTACTAACTACCCATCAGCTGTCATTTTGGCCAAAAAGTTCAGATTAGAAAATAGGTGTGAGATGCATATTTGTAGAAAGTTGATATATTTAATAAGACATTTACACAAACACAAATAAGGAACACAAGACACTTTACTAAAACTGATTAACAATACAGAAAAGTGTATAGTAAGATAATGCTCTTTGCAGAATGATACTTATATTCTCTTGCTACAAATAGTTAAAGGCATACAGCCAGTTTATATTGAGATAACTCCTCCAGTCAAATCCAGGGGAGACAAAACTTAGCTCAAAGAGAGATGCTTATAACCCTGACAGCAGCCCATCTAAAGTACATCCACTCAAAAACATATGTCATACATTATCTACTGTTAAGGACATATATGATCTGGAGCCCCCATCTTTTTGTTACATTTCAGCATGTTGTGACAATGTTCACGATCAATTTCTAAATAATAATAGGCAGGATTAACCATGAATATACAAAGGAAAAGTGATTCTTTTTTCAATTAACAGAGCATGACCCAATATATTCATATATATATATATATATATATATATGAAAAGTTATATAAGAATTACTTAAAGCTGGATAGAACATAGTCTGGTCTGCATATTTGATAAAATTGAAACAGATGTAGAAGCCCAAGCTCAAGATTATAATGAGATTGGAAGGAATGGCACATCAGAGTTGGCAAAACTAGGATATATGGCTTCACAATAAGAGCAATGTAGACATTGGTCATGGGGCCCAAGTACTTTAGCCATTAGGTCTTTGTCTGCCAACCACAAAGGACAAAGGAAAACAACTTTTATAGTTCTCTAAATCTAAATCCAAATAGTCCCAAAGGATCAGAAAATGTGGATGTAAGCCAAACCACAAGAAATTAAAGGTTATATAAATTTATCTAGATGCACAATGTAGGGACAGCTTTGAGCAAAAGAGGAACCAGAGCACCTAGCAAAATTGGAAGGCTTTAAGCTGGGCTGGGGAACCTCACACAAAGCAAGGTCACAGAACTGTATCAAACTGGCCAGCAACAGGAAAGCAGCAGCACTGGGAAAACACAAAAAAGTTACAGCTGAAAGAGAATATCACCTGTCTCTTCCTCCACTCCCACCAATTCCATGCACAGTAAAAGTTTAACCTAGAAGCACCCATGATGTTATTGATAAGGGCAAGTGAGAACATTTTCACAAGAAATGCTGAAAAAGGGAGGCATTTTTATGTGTAGCTGATAATGTTGGCCAAAACATATAAGTAGTTCTCTTACGTGAGCTAAAATTTAGGTCTTTGCCCGATGGATAGTTTGAACCAATAAAGAGGCATGCAGCCATAAAATCATGTAGAAATGTGGAGTTTTGTCCTAAAATAGCAGGTTCCTGATTTCATCATTCACTATCCAAAATATGTGACTGATTTTTTTAACCATACACTATAAACTTTTTTGTCATAAATAAATTTAAAAGAAGTGTGGGTGTCTTTGCCTGGATTGGGACCAGTTCAAACTTTTTCAAAATGATCTCATAGCTTATAAACCCTCAGTCTGTGTAAACCTGAAGCATATTACTATAAAAGATAACTTTTTCATGTGAAACATTTGATCACACTTTTTGACATGGGACTCACTCTGTTCACGTTTCACTAGATCTCTCTCATGAGTGTGAAAACTTCCTAAGGATAGAAAATGCTGTAGCTTGCTTTTTGTCATCTACATTTTTAAAAAATAAAAATCATAGCTAATACTATGACACTATAATATAACACTGTACTATAACATTATCATAGCTACAAGAAAACAGGGATAAATGGGTATTGTTTTCTTTTTATCTTTTCCTCAAAACTCTGCCTTTTACAGATGTTCTGCTTATAGAAGCTCCCATAGATTTATGAACCAATGGGAATAGTGTTTTCATATGTCAGTTTGACATAAAATCTTCACTGGATGGGGTCTATTATTCTGATCCAGGAAAAATTGGGAATAATAATGACCACCAGTTTGGGATTATCATGAAATCATGCATACATAAAAAGGATTATAAAACTAAGTGAAAATTAGCTTGTGAGGTTCTCCCCGCCCCCACTTCCATTTTTAAGATAGAACTGGGCTCTATCTGGGTTCAAGTCTACTCTGGTCTGTGGAGGCTAACTAAATGATTTCAGGCCCATCACTCTCTCTCAACTAACCTCTTGTGGGGAAAAATGGAGGGGAAATGTTGCCTTTTGCTCCTGGAAAGAAGATGGGATAGAACTCTAATATAATATCTAACATATTCAGTGCATGTCTCTGCTTATTACTGTTATTGTTCTCTTCCTGTATAGAACATACAGTTCTGGTATTAAATGGCAGAGGGAACAGGCCATATTGCTTCATCAGTTTGGCTCTGTATCTTTGCATATACTTGCAAAGTTATTTACAAAGTTTAGTCAAGTAAGGGTTTTTCTATAGCAGGTAATTGGCCTTCTCATGCATTCCCAAGGGCTTAATTTGAAGATTGTGGGAAAGGTCCCAAGTCTCACTGAGGGCCTCACTGAGGCTGCCCAACTGTTATTCCCAATTATGTGATGCGTGAAGGAGGAAAATGAGACTTGATTTAGACCCAAGCTGATTGCAGCACAGCCAGCAACTAGAAATAGGTTCAGAAAGCAAAGCAAAGCAAAACAAAAACAGCTCATCTTAGTTGATTGACAACAAGTTTCTCAGTAAATCTACCTTTTGGTTTGTAGTTCATGTTTTCCAGTAGATCTTTCAGTGTAAAGACTGGGCTCATGTAATACACCATCTTTTAAGTCTTTTGTTTAACTATGATTTACTGAATAGTGTTGTGGCATATTTTTCTGATATTTTAATATCCTACTATTTTAATCTCTTTTTATTCTTGTTGAGTACAGTTATATTTTTAATTTTTTGTTATACTAGCTGTTATGGTGGATCGTTAGGACAGAGGTTGGAAGGTTTTTTTATTTTTAATATTATTGATATTTTAATTTTATTGTACCAATACATTAAGGTAGATAGCAACTCCTTTTTAAATTTTTAAATGTAGACTCAGCAAACAAAGGTATGTTAATGCTCATTTCTAGAATACCTTTACAGTACATTTGGGGAGAAGGATAGTGAACTCTTTGGAGTTGCACATGCATTCTCCAGCACCCCACTTGTGGCCATCAGAGCACCTCAAGATCATATCAACAAAAGTCAGCCCCCCAAAATAAAACGCAAACCCTCATGAAAATAAGGGTGAAAATAGGAGTACAATGCTTCAAGGTATAAACCCCTGGGAAACAGGTCAAAATTGTATCTTTAAAATTTAGCAGCAGAATTTTCAGTTAAAAAATAGAGCAAATGTGGGTGAAAAAGGGAATGCAAGGTCTCTGGGAAATGAAATACATCCATTTCTTCCCTTACCATTCCCCTGCATGATTAAAATAATAGGCCAAAAAACTTCAGCCTCATCCTGTCTGGACCTCTCTGATTACACTGATCAAGAAGCTAAGTTTCAGCCCCCAACCCAAAAAGGTTCCCTCTCCCTAACTCTAAAAATAAAGACCATTTTCTTGTTCTAAGAGGTGGTGGTTATTGGATTGTTTTTGAGATCATAGACATGGTACATTGTATCTGTGTACTGGGGACTAATTTGATTAGTCATAGGGTAATTCACTATGTAGCTGCTCTGATTATTTAAAATAAAGGATTATGTGTAATTCAGGAAAGAATAAAATCCAAATTATGACAATGACTTGTTCCTAAAGCTGTAATTGTTCATATATTTTGAATTGGCGCAGATATGACTGACATGCATTTGTGTGTCTTTTCACCGGAAAGTTCAAATTAGAATGCATATATAGGTATCTTTCAGCAGGTATACACTTACTATAAGAGCAATTCCAAGCCCTGTTTCAAAGCAATCTTTCCATTTATAGGCTATTTTACTCATAAGGGCTTCATATCTTTTACTGTGATTGCACTCTGCAGTTATCACAGCTATATTCGGGCATTTTAAAAGGGGTCATCAGAACAATAATCTCAAAGTTCAGTTTCAAATATATTGGACAAAATATTTAGGATTCAGTAGATAGATAGCTATTTGCTCCCAGATTTTGCTTTATTTTGTGTCTGGCTCACCCTGGCTTGAATATGGCATTGGTTCCATTCCCATATTAATTAATCCAGTTATTCCAGTCTACCACTTGAAATATTACCATTATTTAAATTCATAATATATGACCCCTCTTTATAACACAAGGATTAATTTCCTCTAAAACATTTAATCACATTCTAGTGGCCAGCTGCTAGTGGATTTCTTTCTATTAACTGCAGCCTTTTACTGGAAGCTTTTACAAAGTACAGGATGTCATTTCAAATGTTCTTAAAGTAGCTGAATGCTTGCTTAGTCCAGTCATTGGTTCCTCTGCGGTATTTATAAAACAAAGCGGCCGGAACTTTGTGCTCAGGATTCTCTAGCATGTTTTGAATGAATGTAGGAGCTACACTGAAATGCAGTAAGGCTTTCTTTAATATCTTGTAATGATGAAATATTTCAGTCCTGCTGCACTCATTGTTTACTTCATATTTGAGTTTGGGGGATTAATTTCAACTTTGTCCTCTTGAAATCCTACCAAACATCTTTTATTCAAGATAAGAAGGGGGGGAAAAAAGAATTTGTTTAGATTTTGGCAGATTTAACAAGTGCTAAAGAAAAAGAATGATCCGTGTTTATCGTTGGCATTGACCTTCCAGCAGACAAGCTAGCCATTGTACCACTTTTAAAAACCTTACTAAAATATGCAGAAGTTGTATTGGCATATGCTGTTTCCCTTGGTGTTTTCCATCAATACCAGTTTCACTTCTGAGATAGTTCAGGACAAATAGTCTGTCACAAGGAGGATATCAGATTAACAAAGACAGCTGCCTCCAGTTTAGTACCCTAGGAGCAGGCTGAACAGAACTTGATAAAGTCTGAAGAGATATGCATTGAACTGGGACAAAATGTTACCTTTCTAATATATGATTGCTTTTTATTATTTTCCATGCATTTAATCACTGTGGTAGTTCATTTTTCCTATTCTAGATCTTAAAAGGTTAGAAGCAATGAAATGTGTCCACCTCTGCCTGGAAGTCAAACTTGAAAAAGCCTTTCATTTTCAAACTCAGTTGTATGGATGTATATGTACACGTGCGTTTCGGTATATTTGTAGATCTAAATTTCTGCGTGAGTATATGTTGCATATATCAGAGTATTTGTGTTGGCCTGCACGCTTTGCCTGAATGATGGGTTATTTAGACTGAAAAGTCATACTAGAAACCACAGTTTTACAGAATCAGGTTACCTGATCTTGCACATTTGTAGCCTATGCTACCATTTGTAATGTTGGCACTATATCATAGTAGGAATAAGACTAGCATTCTACTAGTAAACTGCCACATTTTGGAAAGTGCGGCATGCCCGTATCCCACTATGTGCAGTTTAAAATAGAAACGTGAAGTTATATAGACTGATATTTACTCATTCACAGTGTAGTTTGCTCTACCAGGGTAAATATTTATGATATCTTTACCTAAGATGTGGTTAATTTTTTTAATGAGCCCTGCTAAATTCAAGTCTAACATTGTTATCAATAGGCATATTTTGTTGATAAAACCAATTCTTTGTACAACATGTCCTTAGTCATATCACTTCCAATTAAGCAGATTGCATATACAATGGGCCCTCTCTTAAATAATGACCTCTTTGAAACGGAACAAGATCCAAATTGTGATGAGAATAATGTAACAATAAAAAGCACTCTATCCTTGAGCTGACTGTCAGTCATTCTCACTCATAAATTGTAAAAGCAACATTGATCAAAGCATGTAAATTTGGACTGTTAACTGGTAAGAGCAAGATATGTTCGTAATTTTAAAAAATACTTATCTTTTTATATTGATTTCTCATCTTTTTAAATGTTTACTTAAAATTAGTACCTCTGAGTTCACTGGTGATAATTTAGTAGAAATAATGATTAAGATAGAAATTTTAATATCATTAGGGAGTTGTCTAGAATACAGATATAAATTACTTTTATACTCATTAGCTTTCTTCATGTAATCCTAGGAACTGTAGTTCTGTGGGAAAGGGAAAAGAAATTGAGATATTTAATGGAGAATTTTGTTACCTTCATCAAACTACAGTGTGGCAGTGTGGTTGCACACTGTAATCTTTATATTATATATACAGACAAATCTATGCTTGCAGGTTAAGGGGAATGATGCAAAACACAAAATGTAGTAAGAGACAGTATGAATGAATAAATGAATGAATGAACGAATGAATACATACATACGTCCGTCCATCCATCCATCCATCCATCCATCCATCTAAAGAAGATCTGCTTAAGGTCCCACCATCATGACAGGGGTTTGGATAGAAGACAGGCCTTCTTTACAATTGCCCCCACGTTATGGAACACACTGTGCTCAGAGGCGTGTTCAGCCCTTTTACTCTTGACATTTAGGAAGGCATTATAAACCTTCCTTTGTAAGAAACCATTCAGCACCTATTTCGTGAGTACTGGGCAACCACTTTTACCTACTTCATCATTTTAATGATTTCATCAGAAGTAGTTTGGTAGAAAAAAGTTAAGGACACTGGCAATTGCAGCTGGGAGCGGAGGGAAGGTACTGCCTGTAAGAATGGGGATCTGCAGGCTAGGAGCTATGCTACTCTGGAACATCAACAGCTGAAGGGAAGGAAGAGAAGCAATGCACTGGGAACTTCCAAGATGGATGGGCTGGTGGGATATACCATGCTGGGCTATTGAAAAGAGGGAGAGGATGAAAGGTGCTGGAAGGATTGGCAGCTGATGGGAAATTAATGGCAGCTGAAAGAAAGAGAGAAGGAGGGAAAGAGCGAGGTGGAATAGAAAATACCAGGTAGATTAGGACAGGTGAGCTGCTGGGATATACAGCAGTAGGTGCTGTTAAAGGGAAGAGTGGAGAGAAGGGCAACATGTACCAGCCCTGTCTTACTCTTTACCATAAAATCATTCCAGAATTCCTCTGGGATTCTCTAAATCTTGTTTTGACCGAGACCCTGGAATAAAATTTTCTAGATTTTATTTCTGCTGGACTACAGCCAATTGAAAATGGTTTAGTAGTACCTCTGGGTTCAGACAGTTTGTTCTATGTTCAAAATAAAACATTTTTCTTGGCTTGTGCACACTTCTGTCACGATCTGTGGGTGTATCTGGTGACTGCCACTTTCATAATATATAGGCTATCTGTTCCATTTATGCACTAATCCCCTGGCTACTGCTCACATCACCAACAGGAAAACCTTTGAAGATTTGGAGAAGCAAGTAAGGCAGCTAACAGCATTGTGCATTCACCTGGAAATTAATCCTGATCTATTGATCTAGCAGCAAGTATTGCAAGTGAGGAAAAGAGCCAAAGTGTAGCAGCCACAATAACTCCAGACAGTGTAATTCAAACAATATAGTAATGATAAACTGAAGGATATGGAATTACTATTGGGACTCCCTCGTAAAATGCTTGCTAAGAGAAAGACAGCATAGAGGTAGGCATTCTGATTGATCCTTGAAAAGTCACCACACATTTGGGAGGCCCCTGCTACCAACTAACGGTGTTTCTACTCTGCAGGCAGTTGAAGTACTGGGAACTGTACTTTTCTTCTTTTATTAACTAAATACAAAAAAATAAAGAAAAAGAATATACAAAATTGTAAAAGAGGAAAAAAAGCTAAAAAACAAAAACATACAGGGCATGTATTCACAGACATACCTACTGACATTTAGTGAAATCTATAATAAACATTTCACTAAATGGAAGCCATAATTTGTTACAGTCATCTGTGCTGATCTATATTAATCAATTCTGCAGACCACTGAATAGTTGGAGCCATATGTTTCTTTCCAGTGCTGAACAATAGGCCTTTGGGCTGTAAGGAAGGTACAGAAAATTCAGAAAAATCCAGAAAAAAACAATTTTGGACATTGTTTTCATTCACTTGTGTTCCTCTGGTGTGACAAGGGATAAGGTGAACTAGAATGAGGTGGCAGTTATTGAGTAGGTGAACTTTGTAGAGGTAGAACAGGGACACAAATTATATTGGTGTGGAGTTTGTATAGAACTGCTATAGTTGTTGCTGTTATTAGATGCAGCATTATTCAGTGGAGGGGAGAAATAAGATACCAGAATAAAAGGACACCTATTGAGAATAGAGTTAGCATTTTGAGTTCTTTAGGTACAATTCTTTTAATACTGAAATCTATTTTCAATTGCCATCACGTTTTCCATTTGCAATGTGTCAATAGCTTATGTAAGGTCTGGGGCTATGCATCTGTTTCGTATTTGTAAATCCTTATTTTTTTCTGTTTTTGGTTTTGATGGGTTTGCCTTGAGAGTTTACTGTTGCCAGAATCCAATATTTTGGGACATCATCCTGACTTAGCTAAAAGACAGCGCCATTTTCCATTAATGGCCTATTCAGGACTAAGATCAATCTCCTGCGTTAGGAATACAATAGATAAGATTCTTTACAGCTGCATTCTAGGGAATTCATGCTAATTGGTCAGGAAAGATTGTTTCTAATTATTTCATACAGTAGATTATTCTATTCTATTATTCTGTTTGTAGTAATAAATGAAACCTGGCTGAATTCTGAGGATACGGCTGTTGCAGCTGTTTTGTAGTATAGAGGCAAATGACGTATAGAGGTGTCATTTTGGTTGTTTGAAGATAATGTTAGCTATAAGAAATCATTGGAGTGGCAGAAGTTGGTCTCCTGCTTCATTTTGGTTTCCCAAGCCATACAATCCAACTACATTTTCCTCTTTAATGTTGTCAACTTTGGCATTCCAGTCTCCACTCACAAGCAAGTTCTGTCAGTATCAAATTGAACTTAACCTCTTCCTCTTCTGCACTGGTGGTTGGGCATAAACTTGAATGATTGTCATATTAAAGGGTGCTCCCTGAAGTCTAATTGATATTATTTGGCCACTGACTGCATTGTAGCCAAGTACTGTTCTTGTTATACCCTTCCTAACTATAAGAACAACACCGTTCCCTCTTCATTTTTCATGTTCTAAGTAATAAACAGTGTGATCTTCTGACTGAAAGTGTCGAATCTCAGTCCATCTCAATTCACTGATGCCAAAGATGTCAATTTGTAGTTGTTTCATTTCACCTTTCACTGCGTTGAACTTTCCCGTGTTCATGTGTCTTACCTTCCATGTTTTTATTGGAATTCTGTCTTTGCAACTTTGGATTTTTTTTCCTGTTGACAAAACCAGCAACTAGACATCCCAAAGGCTTTAATCTAACCATGTCATAAACATCATTAGCATTCTGAAAGACCCTCAGCTCTTCCTCAGTAGCTCATGAGTGCTATCTGACCTGAGGGGGCCCATCATCTGACACTATATTGTCAGTTATTTTATATTTTCTATCCATGTGGTTTTCTTGGTAAAAATACAGGACAGGTTTACAATTGCCTTCTCCCATGTGTATGAACTGATGCCTTCGCACTGTCACTAAAATGATCATCTGCCTTCAGCATCTTCCTATATCACTGCTGCCCAACATGGGTGCCTGCTTGCTTTGGCTGGGTAGCTGGGATGACCTTCATGCCTTTGGTGACCCTGCTAGGAATATACAGTCATGTGAGAAGCCATGTATGAAAAACTAAGTACACCCTTACTGCTTCCAGAGGTATGAAGAGGCTAAGTAGCAGCCAGGTGCTGCTAATCAAATGCCCTTGATCAATTGATCATCAGCAAGTGTGACTACCTCTATAAAAGCCGAAGTTTTAGGATTTTGCTGGTCTTGAGCATTGAGGTGTGTGTTAACACAATGCCAAAGAGTAAAGATATCAGCAATGATCTTAAAGAAGCAATTGTTGCTGCCCATCAATCTGGGAAGGGTTATAAGGCCATTTCCAAACAATTTAAAGTCCATCATCCTACAGTGAGGAAGATTATTCACAAGTGGAAAACATTCAAGACAGTTGCCAATCTTCCCAGGAGTGGATGTCCCAGCAAATTCACCCCAACGTCAGACTGTGCAATGCTCAGAGAAATTGCAAAAAACCCCAAGAGTTAAATCTCAGACTCTGCAGGCCTCAGTTAGCATGTTAAATGTTAAAGTTCATGACAGTACAATTAGAAAAAGACTGAACAAGTATGGTTTGTTTGGAAGGGTTGTCAGGAGAAAGCCTCTTCTCTCTAAAAAGAACATGGCAGCACGGCTTAGGTTTGCAAAGAATCAAGGTGTTGCAATGGCCCAGTCAAAGTCCAGACCATAACCTGATTGCAATGCTGTGGTGGGACCTCAAGAGAGCTGTGCATAAACAAATGCCCGCAAACCTCAATGAACTGAAGCAATGTTGTAAAGAAGAGTGGGCCAAAATTCCTCCACAACGATGTGAGAGACTGATAAAGTCATACAGAAAATGATTACTTCAAGTTATTGCTGCTAAAGGTGGTTTTACAAGCTATTGAATCATAAGGTATACTTAGTTTTTCACACATGGCTTCTCCATTTTGGCTTTCCTTTTGTAAAATAAATGATGACATGGTGTAATATGCCATGTGTTGTTGTTCACCTGAGGTTGTATTTACCTACTTTTGAGAACTGCTAAGGATCAGGTGATTTTTATTATGTCCTGATACGTAAAACCATAGAACTCAAAGAGGGTGTACTTTCTTTTTCACACAACTGTATACTCTTGGCATACACTCCTGACATTCTTCACTCATTCCTCCCAGGAACACATACACTCTCTCACCATAATGGGGCTGCACTATTACTGGTTTTTACACATTTCTTGTATACAAGTACTCCGGTTTAACAACCACTCGTTCAGTGACTGTTTGAAGTTATGATGGCGCTGAACAAGGGGGACTTACAACGGATCCTCATAATTGAGGCCATCACAGCATCCCCACAGTCATGTGATTGTGATTTGGGTGCTTGGTAACTGGCTTGAAATTATAATGTTGCAGTGTCCAGCAGTCATGTGATCACCATTTGTGAGCTTCACTGCCCACTTCCAACAAGCAAAGTCAATGGGGAAGCCAGTAGTAGATTGCAAATGGTGATCACGTGACTGTGGGATGCTGCAGTTGTGCGGGATTTGACTAACAGTGGCAACTGCAACTGCCACAACTGCCATCGTAAGTTGGCATGGTCACGTGATGTCACACTTTATGACTGTGTCACTTAGCAATGGCATTGCCAGTCCCAATTACCATTGTTAAGCAAGGACTAACTGTATAAATAAACTTTAAATCAATACGACAATGTAAACAAGGAAGAGGAACCAGTAGAAACAATCACAAAGATTTAATGGTCAAGAGGTTAGCTATTAACAGCAATCAGGGACAGGGCTAAGTACAATAATTCATAGTGTTTATTGAGATATAGGCACTTAACAAAGTCCTGAAAATGATAAAAAATAAGAATTTTAAACAATGTGTAGTTGTGATTAGGTAAAGGTGAATCTCAGCTGAGCTCCATCTGAGAGACCTAATCTTTTCTCTGGTGGTAGAAAAACCCAGGAATTTATTTATTTATATATCAAATTTGTCACCACGCATTTTGACAAATCACCAAACACCTTTGGGTGGTTTGCAAAGTGGTTAAAATCAATTACAATTACAATATACAGTAATCTTAAATAAATAGAGAATAAATAGATCCAAGGATAGATGTTAAAATTGGCAGTCACTTGGGGAGCGTCATCAAGGTGCCAGCCACCCCCAGGAGTGGGTAAGATTGTTATCACCCCACACAAGCTGGCAAAGCCAGGTCTTTAATCCTTTCTGGAAAGCCAGGAGGGTAGGGGCCCGTTGCATCTCTTGGGGGAAAATATTCCAAAGGGCGGGGGCAATGGCAGAGAAGGCTCTCCTCCTGGGCCCCACCAGCCAACATTCTGTCACCGACAGGGTCTGCAGCATGTCCTCTCTGCCTGACCAGGTGGGACGGGTTGATGTGATGGGGGTGAGACGGTCGCTCAGGTAACCTGGGCCCATGCCATGTAGGGCTTTAAAGGTAATAACCAACACTTTGAATTGGACCTGGAAGCAGACTGGGACCCAATGCAGCTTGCACAGTTCTTGGGGCACCCAGGGTTGTCCTCATGGCTGCATTTTGAACCAGTTGTAGCTTCCAGATATTCTTCAAAGGTAGCCCCATGTAGAGCACATTGCAATAGTCTAGCCAAGAGTAATGCTGAAGATGCATTGGAATAACAAGGGGGGGAAATGGAGAGAAATTCAAGGACTGTGGAACAAGAAAGAAGACAATACGTAGGTGGAATTGACCTTTTCTAAAACCCAAGAAAGCAATGGGTAAAATGAAGAGAAACGAAGTTTTTTTCTTTAGAGCTGCAATAGCATAAAAGTAACAAAATTAACAGAGAAAAATATAGGAATTTAATATTTGCATAATAATAGCTCTTGTCTTGCTAGCTGCTGTCATAGCCAAGTGGGTAACTGCTAAGAACCCTTATCCTTGGCTTAATCGATTGTTGCAAGCAATAAATGTTTAAGTCAATAAGTTTTATTTTAGATGATGGGTCTACAAATACTTAACTCTAGTAGCATATGATACCTGTTTTATAGGTGTAAAATAAACTGTTTCTGTGATAGCTAATTACAGAAGGGAAAGTGAAGACTTTTTACCATCCAACAGCTTTGTACACTTTACACACATGGGTTGTTAATAGCCGGTTCCAGCCTAGTCCTCCATCCTTCTTATTTGTTATTTGTTTACTTTACTGCTTTACTATCTGGGATCCTTGGTCCTATC
The DNA here is from genome assembly GCA_030867105.1 of Liasis olivaceus. Taxonomy (NCBI): domain Eukaryota; kingdom Metazoa; phylum Chordata; class Lepidosauria; order Squamata; family Pythonidae; genus Liasis; species Liasis olivaceus. The sequence goes on from CM061350.1 coordinate 85,686,759, forward strand.
GCCTCCAAATGTCCTGTCTCTCTCACCCTGCTGTTCCTTCATCCTATGTAGGAATTATTTCCTAAGCTTGCTGTGGCTTCGTTTTCCCAGCTACAGCTGCTTAATAATCAGGGTCATAGTACTGAAAACAGAGCCTTTTTTTCTTTAACTGCTGCATTTTCCCCCTGGGCCATTTCACAGAGTTCCACTGAATAAAATAAAATTATTATAGAAGATGCCCTCTTTAGATTTTTTTTTTTTACCCTGCTTGATTAAAGAAAACAGCAACATTTTTGGGCTGTTATTTCTCTGCAAACTAAGTCACAATATCAGCTTTTTGCTTACTATCTTCAGGAGATAGTATCAAGATTTTTTCATCTACTACTGCAGGTAATTTGGGTCATTATTGTACTTCTAAGATTGTGAAGATTCATGCCATGATGGAATTAAGTTATCCTGACCCTCTATAGTCATTTGGGCTGGTTCATGTTTCTCTAACTTTTTTGTTTTGTATGGCATCTGAAAAAAAAATGTTCTCCAAGACAGTATAATCTATCTGGCTGTACAGTTAACAAACTGAGTTGCTAATGTTTCTCCAGGAATTGCACAGCGTGGCTAAAGATTAAGTTTTATTGCAAGCAGATTGGGAGCCAGGTAAGGCAGTTGATCAGCGTTGATATTTAAAAATAGATAAATTTATATATAAACAGATTCCAGTCATGTTTCCCACGTTTACCTCTAAACAATTCAGATCTAGCCTTAAGTTCCGCTCTATTGTGAGGCAGTAAATGAATTTCTGCATTCTCTGCAGAAGAATCTTTTGGTAGCTTTTGATAAACGTACCAAGATTTATTGTTGAAGTTGAATTCGGATGGTGTTACTAGTAGAGCACTTTTCTGGATTCAGTCCTCAGGGTTCAATTTTGAGTCCCTTTTGTTGACTCTTCATGCTTTCCCAGTTTGAATCTTAATTTTGCCTTGAACAAATTCGGTATCATATTTATGTTTATGACACCAGGTATAATTCTTCTGTCCATGTTTTATATATTGCAGTCAGATTGTCCTGCATACATCTTTAAACTGAACATGGATCAGAAACAGATAATTGATTTTTATCTTAATCACCCTAACCTCCACTATCTAACCTCTCTGTTATTTTCAAGGCTGTGGGCTGATTTCAGTGGTCAATGATCTGAGGTTTCTGATTATGAAGCTTTTCATTGACAGAGTGTTGTTTTTTTTTAAAGTAATATCCAGTTTAGGAATGTGCCAGAACTCCTGAAACTACAAAGCAGTCCTAATTATTTCATGGCTGGACTATTGTAGCACTTTAATGCTAGGCTTCCTGCTGCCACTTTTTGCCCTCTTCTTCAAGCTCAAAATAATGTTGTCAGGGCAGTTTTGGATCTTTTCTGTTTTTGTGAACTTTTCCTTTTGAGACAGTCTCTCCACTGACTTCCGCTCCTGTCACGTTGTCAATTTAGACACCTTGTCTTGGTATTCCTTTTTTGTTATAATTTAAGAATTAATTTTTTTAAAGAAACAGAATAAATAGCTACATAAAAGAAGAAAAGATAGAGACATAGTGGATAAAGAATAAAATATCAGTAAATAAATAGGAAGTTTACAATTATAATATTTAAAACCCATTATCCATTAATTAATTAATTAATTAATTAAATGTATAGAACTAAGTTCATAGTGTCTTTTAAAAATAATTAGAAAATTCTATAAAGCTCTGAACATGGTATTAATATTAATATCTCCACTATTTATTCTTCTTCCAGGGATAAATACACATAATCATGTACAAGGAGGAAAAATAAAAGAAAGAAAAAAACAGTATTGGAAAACTACATAGAAATTTTCTCCCATTGTACCTGACTAATGATTGCATCAACACATTTATAAACATTGAAATTATTTCTAATTACTAACTTTACATCAATGATTTCCTCCTTAAAAACCATACCCTAAGTGTGTGAATTTACCTTGTGTGACAAATAGGTAGTCCTCGACTTATGACCACAATTGGGACTTGAACTTCCATCGCTAAGCAATGTGGTTGTTAAGTGAGTTGCACCCAATTTTATGACCTTTTTTTCTACAGTCGTTAAGCAAATCACTCTGGTCGTTAAGCAAATCCAGCTTCCTCCATTGATTTTGCTTGTTGGAAGCCCCCTGGGAAGGTTGCAAATGGCAATCATGTGACCCTGGGATGCTGCAACCATTGTAAATACATTCCAGTTGCCAAGTGCCCGAATTTTGATCACATGACCACAGGGACATTGCAACGGTCATAAGTACAAGGACTGGTCGTAAGTCACTTTTTCAGCACTGTCATAACTTTGAATGGTTGTTAAACGAATGGTTGTAAGTCAAAGATTACCTGTATATATAGTGGAGGCCTTCTTGCTTAAATGTAGTAAATTTTCTGTTATGAATGTCTGGTTTCTAGTCTGATATTGTTGGCAAAATGTCACTTTTCCAATGTTGAGCCAGATTCATCCTCATGGCCATCACCATATAAATTCTCAATAAATTCTGATTTTTTAAAATTTATTTGTTCTGGAGCAATTCAAGCTTCATTTTTAATTTTTTTTAATAGTACTGAACATTTCTTTCCAGTACTTTTGAGATTTTTGCATGACTGCCACATACAATAAAATGTTCCTTCTGTATACACCATTGCCAGGCGCTATTGTTGATTCTGTTCACTACGACTGCAACATCTCATATTTAGTCTCTTATGCACTTGGTGTAAGTCATATTGAATCAACTTACTTTGGCTCTTCAGTTAAATATTGAGTTAATAAAAAATTTAAAGTGTCTAAAAATGCTATTGTTTTATGACATACTCTAGTAAAAGGGTTTTTGCTGTTTTATGGAGATCTATCAGTATCATTGTCTTGTGTTTTATTATTTTGTGGAAGCTAGTGGAAATTAAAAGTTTTGAAAGGGGTTTTATTATTAAGTTTGTTGCTGGTGTTTATATTATCTAATTTAGGTAATTGTAACAATTAGATTTTGGCTTATGAAACTATGGTTTTTGTAATATTGTTAAACAATTGAATTTTAATTATATATATTGCTTTATTTTATATATGAGATTGGTTGCAAATGCTTCTATGCCATTTCAATCATGCAACTGTAAGTGGCTTACAGAATAACACATAATAAATACAATGCACTATAATAAAAAAAATTATGAAAATACTAGATTTATCAACAACAACAATAATAAACGTATTGGCATAGATTTAACATAATAACTGCATCATCATAAAACCATAACATAACGCAGCCAGCCAGACTAATTCTGACTTGTAACTGATATTTATGTATGTATGTATGTATGTATTTACTATAGCTGCCCATCTCAACCAAGTGACTCTGGGCGGCAAACAATTCTAAAACAATAAAAACCATTAAAAACAATACAAAAATATATATATATATAGTAGCTGAGAAAAATTATCATAATAATTATCAATATAGCCAAGAGACAGGGCCCTTAACACACTCGGGGCCCCAGGCCCGGGCACAGAGGCAGGTCTTTAAAGCCTTATGAAAGGCCAACAGGGTTGGGGCCATTCTAATCTCCAGAGGGAGGATATTCCAGTTGACATTCCTTGGCTGACAGGACGCGCAGCATGCCCAACCTGCTGGGTTGAATTAGACGGGTAGAAACTATTGGGAAAACCGGTCCCAAGCTATGCAGGACTTTAAAAGTGACAGCCAGCACCTTGAATTGCACCTGGAAACACACCAGCAACCAATGCAGCTTGTGCAGTAGTTGTGTTATACGTTTCACATATCCAAACGATTTACTACCTGTGCTGCTGCATTCTGTACCCATTGAAGTTTCCGAATGCTCTTCAAGGGCAGCCCCATGTAGAGTGTGTTGCAGTAGTCCAAGTGAGAGGTTATGAGGGCATGGGTGACTGTGAGCGATCCAAGAATGGACTCAACTGATGCACTACCCAGAGGTGTGCAAAGGCCCTCCTAGCCATGGCTGCCACCTGCTCTTCCAGCAGGAGCCATGAGTCCAGGAGGACCCCCTGATTGCGTACCAGATCTGTCTGGGGAGTGCTACCCCATCCAGAACCAAAGATGGAAAAGCCTTGTCTCTAGAAGGTCCAAATACCAGAGCCACTCAGTCTTGCTTGAGTTCATTGTGCCCCATCCAAACCCCTAGAGCCTCCAGGCACTGGGACAGAACACCCATGGCATCACTGGGGTGGAGATATAAAACTGGGTATCATCAGCAAATTGATGATACTTCACCCCAAACGGACGGATCATCTCACCCAGCAGCCTCATGTAGATGTTAAACAGAAGAGGTGAGAGAACTGAGCCCTGAGGCACCCCAAAAAGCAGGGGCCGCGGGCTGGATCTCTTCCCCCCCCCATCAACACTGACTGGAACCAACCCCAGCAGAAAGAGGAGAACCAGCACAACACAGTGCCACCCACCCCCAACTCCTGAAGTCAGTGCAGAAGGATGCAGTGATCGATGGTATTGAAAGCCACTGAGAGAGCAAGAAGAGCAAGGATGGATGCACTACCCCTATCTTGCTTCTGCCAGAGGTTATCCAAGAGCACAATCAATGCTATCTCAGTCCCAAACCCTGGTCTGAACCCTGATTGAAAGGAGTCCAGATAATCTGCTTCATCCAGGGTCCTTTGAAGCTGCCATGCGACCACTCTCTCCACAACCTTCCCTAAAAAGGAAACGTTGGAAACTGAATGAAAAGTGTCCAGGTTGGTTGGGTCGAGCAATGGCCCTTTGAGGAGGGGGCACACCACTGCCTCCTTAACAGCTGGCGGAACCAACCCCTCTCTCAAGGAGGAATTAACCATTGCCCAGACCCAATCACGTGCTCCCTCCCGCGTAGCTTTAACAAGCTAGGAGGGACATGGATCGAACACACAAGTGGCTGAACTAGCAGCTGCAAGGGCCCTGTCCACTTCTTCAGGTTCCACACAAGCTCCCCCCAGATAACCGTACAAGACTTGGCCCCCATAACCTCCACAGACTCTGCCTTAAGGCCAGAGTCCACCGTAGAGTGAATATGAGCAACTTTATCCACTAGGTGTATTTTGTAGCTTGTATTGTAAGTTTTATGCTTTGTGAACTGATTCCAAGTCCTAAACCTATATCCCAATATGGTTGCAATTCTGTGCATATTTGTGTGGGAGTATGTTCTCTCCTCTAAATCCAGTCCTTGTATTTTTTGCAATATATTCTCTGGAGTTTGTCAAATGATGGGAAGCAAGGTAATTTAATTAAGAAAGAATGAAAATATATCTAAAGTGTATTTATAGCTTAGAGAATATATGCTGGAGGCCTATTGCTGTCAGGATTTTCTCATGGGAAGAAAGTCATCCCGTCCTCTGTACAACAATTGTTTCGTCTACTGTGTGGGAAGTTAATGTAAACAAAGCATCTTGTGACTGTGTTATGCTTTTTACTGCCACCTATTGTAATGTGTATGCTATTCAGTGGGGGGGTAAATGCTGACAATATAACGGGAGGGCTAGATGCCCAGCCTGTCAGTCGTGTATAGTTCATCATGTAGGTTTGAGACTTTGTTGTGGATAAGTCTTGGATGCTAAGATGAGAAGAAGTCTTTGTTATTTCCTATGTTTTGTATGCAACTTGTATTTTATGAACTTTTGCATTTTTATCAATAAAAACCAGTTAGTCTATATTTTCTGACTGGATTTTCTTTGGAGAGCAAAATATGGACATTGCATTTTGCAAGCTCTCATGCTGGTGTGTAATTTTCCTGAGAGCAGAGTTTTTGAGAGCTTTGCTGCGCTCTGCACAACAATTGCACCTTCCAGGAAAAATCTTATAAAAAGGATTCAGTAAAAATAATTTCTTCAAGGGGACCTTGTATATTGCCTGTTGAAATCTTGGAGAAGATGTAATTCATTTAAGATCTAAGGTATTTAATCAGCTTCACTATGTAATAGTGATTCAAGCCATTATTTGAACTACACTTGTTGAGTGCTGGGGACAGGAGAGAGAGATGTGTGCATATTTAAATTTCTTTGAATGTACTGCATCTTAATTACATGGCTAAATGCTGTAATATAAAATTAAATTGATTATGGCAATAATAAAGAAAACCCAAAAATAAAATATTAACACATCCTGTGTTTTATTATAGACTCAACCTTTTGTATGTTGCTATCACATGCATGTACAAAGGAGCAGGGCTTTGACTGTGTAGTTGTGACCACGGTCTTGCCTTTTTTAATCCCCTATGGATGCTGCTTGTCCTCAACAGTGAACAATTAGTTAAGCATTCTGTTTGTTCTCATGCATTCTTTATTTATTCTCTAGAGCACCGCTGGAGGACAACAAGGGATGAACTCGACCGAACACGGGTAAGAGCCACTATTAAGGCCTACCTTGTGGCGGTAAGGGTGGCAAAGCAGCAATACTTATTGTGTCTGCAGATAGCCAACTGGCAGCCTTGTTTAAGGTGACCCAAGTCCTCCTGGGAAGGGGGACTCAGAGGTCTACCTACAAGGCCATGCGGAGGGATTTGCAGAGCATCTGTTAGACAAAGTTGCTTGCATTCATTCCAAGTTGGATGCCAGCTTTGCTACAGGTCCAGGGGAGATGACTGGGTTACCATCTTGCCTGGTTATCTGGGAACAGTTTGATCCTGTTAGGCCTGAGGACGTGGACATGGTCCTTATGACTGTTGGCTCAGCCACCTGCTCCTTAGAACCATGCCTCTCCTGGCTAGTTAAGGCTGCCTGAGGAGTATTATATGGTTGGATCCTAGTGGTGGTTAATTCTTCTTTGAGATAGGGGGTTGTTCTGCCCCCCCCAAGGAGGCATTGGTTCATCCCCTCCTGAAGAAGTCATTGCTGGATCCTACCATACTGGACAATTTTAATCCAGTATTGAACCTCCTTCCTTTTTTAGGAAAGTTCATGGAGAAGGTGGTTGCACAGCAGCTTCAGTGGGCTCTGGCTGAGGCGGATTATCTGGACCCCTTTCAGTTGAGATTCAGGCCTGGACATGGTATGGAGTTAGCATTGGTTGTGCTTTTAGATAATTTCTGGCGGGAACAGGACATGGGTAGTGCATCTGTCCTTGCTTTTCTTGAACGTTTGGCAGCCTTCAATACCATTGACCATGGTATCCTTCTGGATCAGCTCCATGGGCTGGAAGTGGGTGGCACAGTATTGTGCTGGTTCACTTCCTTTCTGCAGGGCTGGTACCAGTCGGTGTTGATTGAAAGTGAAAGGTCCCGCCCTCGTCCCTTATTATGTGGGGTTCTGCGGGGTTTGGTACTCTCTCCACTCCTATTTAACATCCACATGAAAGGGGTTGGATGGGGAACAACAGGCTTCAACTGAACCCTGGCAAGGCTGAATGGCTCTGGGGTTTTGGGCCTTCTGGTTCTGGGACTTTACCATCTTTGTACTGGATGGGGTGGCACTGCCCTAGGCAGACCCAGTGTGCAATCTGGGAGTCCTTCTAGACTCACAACTCCCGATCAAGGAGCAGGTGGCAGCTGTAGCTAGAACCTTTGCACAGCTTCATGTTGTGCATCAGTTGTGCCCCTTCCTGGACCGTGAGGCTCTACTCACAGTCACTCATGCCCTGGTCACCTCCAGAATGGATTACTGTAATGTGCTTATGTGGGGCTGTCCTTGAAGAGCACCCAGAAGCTTCAGCTGGTGCAGAATGTGACTGTGTGGACTGTTATGTGTCCCCCTAGGAGGGCACACATTATACCTCTGTTCTATGAGCTGCATTGGTTGCCAGTTTGTTTCCAGGTGCAATCAGGATGTTGGTTTTGATCTTAAAAGCCCTACATGGCATGGGACCAGGTTTTTTGAGGGACCTCCGCTTCCCAATTACATCTACCCCTCCCACTAGGTCAGGCAGGAGGGGTTTGCTTCAGGTCCCATCTCTAAAGGAGCTCCATCTGGAGGGACCCAGGCAGCATGCCTTTTCTGCTGTGGCCCCCACTCTCTGGAACATCATTCCCCTTGAGGTGAGGTTAGCCCCATCTCTGTTAGCTTTCTGGAAGGCCCTTAAAACATGGTTTTTATACTTTTTTTTTCATATTCATGCTTTTTTCATATTCATGCAATGACTGCTGAAGAGCAAATATCTGTTCTTAACAGCCCTTGTCTAATTTAAAGTTGCCCTGCAGTTCCCAAATTATGCTGATTGTTAACTTTTCTCTTCTTCAATCAGGACTCTGTCAAGCACCTTCCCAGGCATACTTGCAGGTTTTGCATTCACTCTTCTATCTTTCCCTTTGTATAATAGAACAGTAACAGCATTCTTCCCACTGTCTGGTGCAGACACAAATCCCACAGAACCAAACCACAGCAATGTTTTAGCATTTCTTCAGTTATACCATCTATACTTGAAAGCCACATTTGAACACTAATATTTCTAGTAGTTGTTTCAATATCGTTCTTCAAAGTATCACTGATATTTTCATTCAGATCTCTAAAGTACCCCTGCTAACACTCCTTCAATTTAGTTTCATCTCATACAATTTTAATCTCTTTTATTTTCAGTTCCATTCACTGTGGCTAGAGGTGCCGTGTTTCTCCCTTTCCACCAACTTCTAAATCAATATTTTTAATGCCATCAAAATCTCTCTGCATTTTCTCTGCTGCTTTTAATCATTCCCTGCTCTCTTTGACTACATTCTTTGCAGCCATATTTGTACACTTTATTTATACATTTGTTAGGGTTTTCCCCCTCCCATCCACAGCTTCTTTCATTTCCTTATTCTACCAAGCATCCTGTTTCATACTTCCCAATAACAGAACTTCGTTGATACTCCATAACATGGTTCTTTCCAAGCAACTTCTACATTCTCTTTCTTTATATCTCTTTTCTACTCATCTTTTTGGGGAATTAATTTATCTTCTAATACTTTTTCATATAGGACTCATACATTCTCTTCCTGGAGTCATTTTACTTTCATCCTTATTTCTTTCACTTCTTTTCTTTTCTTCTATGTCCACCTTTTCCCAAAGTTCACTTTTGACATGACCAAAGATTATTCTCTATATTCTTATGAACTCTGTACAGATCAGTCATTCTTTTGCTGAATGAATGTATGAATAGACCTATGGCTAAACCTCATATTCAACACAAGCTGAACTTTTTCTAAGCAAATACTCACTAGAGTCTCCAGATGGACCAGTCATATCTTAAATGAATGTGCTTTCCAAATATGTTTTGGCAATTCTGTTAATAACTTCCTGTTAAAAAATAGTGAACAGAATCATAATTGATCTATTCTAGAGCAATGTGCAAAAACTGTACAGTTCAGTACTTTGAAAATTAATTATCTGTACTTATTATTTGGAAGAAGCTGCCATTATAAATTAGATGTACAAGTTCTGGCAAGAAATGTATTTGGGAGGAAAAAAAATCATTCAACTCTCAGTGGAATATTAGCAAATCTGAAATTTATTTTCTATAGCATTGGGCTGAAACTTCATTGGGAGTTTATCACTTTTTAAGGGGAAAAAAAATGAAAATACCAGTTAGTGTGTGCAGGAAAAAGGTATGTGTTGTTTCTTCTTGTTTTTGTTTTAATCCAATTTTAGTATATTTATACTTACATATTTTATCTATATTCATTCTTACTGATACTTAATTGACTGTTCCTTAGATTTACAATTTTAAAGAAATATTCTATGTTTATGAAGAAGCATAAATACTGTAAATGTACCCTCTGTGTCAGTCAACAGACTCAAAAATTCACAGACAGCAGACAACCTTAGTCTACATCTGCATGAGGGAGAGATGCTCTCTTTCATATACACAAAAGGGATTACCCCATTGTTTTCCCTCTGCAGTAAAAAGTAAAAGAAGAAAAGATTGTTCCTCTTAAAACAAAACAAAGAAAGAAAATAAAAGGGAGAGGAGGCTGGACTGAGGCTGAAAGAGTAAGGTTTTCTATAAAGTCTCTGAATCTCCAGAAAACTAGGGAAAAAATCCAGGTAATTTAAAGTAAAGGCAAATAGCTGTTTCAAAAAATTGCCACTGTGGTAGAAATAAATAACAATCCAGCTAGGAAGCTATGCTATATTTAATTTTTATTTTGTTGTGATAATCCTTTCTTTTTCTTTTAATGCTTTTTTTTCTTTTATTGTGTTGTTATAAATCTTGATACATTGCATTATTTCATTACAGTGGTATTTATATAATATAATTAAAGGTTATTTTTTAAAATATATTTTTTATTAAGAATTTTGATTACAATAGTAAAAACTAATGCAAACTAAATTTAGAGAAAGAGAAGAAAATAGAAAAAAAAGAATAAAAACAGAAAAAAGAAGAAAGAAGAAAGAAGAAAAAGAAAAAAATATAATAAAGAAAAAGAAAAGAAATATATAAAGAAGTGACTTCCAACCTTCATCACAACACATATAAACACATTTAATAACTCTTCACCCCCTATAAGGTTACAAACAGATATATCTTCATCCCATATCCCATCCCTTATCTAGAAGCAAATCCATAAAACATCAACTTTTCTATCCTGCTGTCAGCAAAAAATTCATAAAGGATTGCTAGAACTTTGTAAAAACATGTCTTATTTTAACCTTGATCAAATAAACCAACCTTATATTCCTTCCTTTTACTTCTAACAGTCTTAATCTTTAATTCAATCAGAAATTGTCACAGGATTTGATTTCTCTTCAGTTCTTCTTTATTGCATTGCACAGATTTCTTCAAGGATTTAACAAGCCTCTTTTGTAGATCCTCTAAGAAAACATTTTTTTATCATTTGTAGTTCCCTTTTAATTTTTAAAACGTCAGCCAATTTCTTTTGTTTATCAAGTAAAGCATCCTTTTCCAAATCATTCTCTTGGCCTGTTATTTGTAGTTCTACTTTCAGTACTTTCTCTTGTCAGGTAAAATTTGTTCTATGTCTGTTATTCCTTCATTAACATCTTTTGGACATAGTCTATCCATAGAAGCAGACATCATTACTGACAGTGTTGATATTGTAGTTACTAATTTCTGGCTCCATTCTTCAAAGATTTCCTTTAATGTTTCCAGTGTTATTTTGTGTCATTTTGTAAGTCCCAGTTATTTACTTATCAAGAACAGGCTTGTATTTTTTTTCCCCTTAGAATCTTTAGTCACCTCTAGTGTCCACTTTCTAAAATCATAAAGTAACTTATCATTGTTATGACTAGCCGGGATAGCCAAAATGAGTCTGTTTCCCATGAGAAGCTATTTATTTTTTATAGTTAATTCCAAAATCTTATGGTAAAAGTCAATATTTCAAATTTTCTGGACTCTTAATCCATTTATAACTTTCATAGATCAAAATCTTATTTAGATTTTTGCTGTTTATTTCAAATTCTTTAAGTTCTTAAGTTTATAATTTTTCTTCTGTTCAGAATTGAAGGTAAAACTTATCCAATGACTTTTCAAACTTGTCATCACAAAGATCTCTAATAGTTTTAAGACAGGCAATTTCCAAAAGTGATTAAAAAGTGAGGTTTGCAAACTTTGTGTCCTTTAAAAGGTGCCACCGTGGTTGCAAGCAAGATGGCTGATCCCTTAATCTCCCAGCACTCAAGCCCGTGGAAAACTGCTGTCCTGTGATCTCCTTGCAAGGAGCAGCTGTCTGGAACACATGTGGGTGATCTCCCATCCTCTCTTTATCCAGACAGTTTCCAAGGAACCGGTCCACTCACCAGTTCCTTGATCTTTGCCATGGCTGTTGGCTCCACTTTTGTGGAGATGTCTTCCATTCAGCATACCTTCCTCAGAAGTTCAATATAATTAAAGATTATTGACATTCTATTGTTTAGATAGAGAGCCAGTTTGATGCAATGGTTAAGGTGTCAGGCTAGAATCCAGGAGACTGTGAGTTCTAGTCCCACCTGAGGTACAAAGCCAGCTGGGTGACTTTGGGCCAGTCTCTCTCTCTCAGCCCTAGGTAGGAGGGAATGGCAAACCACTTCCAAAAACCTTGCCAAGAAATCTTCAGGGACTAGCCCAGGCAGTCGCCAGGAGTCAAAAACTGATTTGAAAGAAAAAAAAATCTAGATAACTTAGAGTATTGGAACTTAGAGAAATAGAGAAGAGAAAAAAAAATATTCTATCAATATTAATTACAATTTAGGATATGAATATTACAAGCATTACAATTATTTGGCTTTTTCATTCAAAACTGAGTATAACATTGAAAAAAAACCCCACTGTGACTCACATCAAAGTATTTGTTACACTGTATAATAAAGGTTTCTGTTTTAAGCTAACACACACACACACACACATCATGTTAATGAAAGGAAACAATAGATGAACAGAGCAAATTTAACATCCTTTATTTTTCTATACCCCTCAGGAATTTGTGGGTATTCTCAGCTTTCCATTCTTCAAACTAGGCATGGAGAGATTACTTTTTATATTGAATCTTTTCTGATTGGTTTTGAAAGCCATTCAAAAATTAAAAGAAGTGTCTTGATGTTATTTCTAAATGTCGAGAGATTGAAGACTAGGGAACTATATTTCCATAGTTTGGAACCAAGACAATTGGTCTCTCCCACATGAACAACAAACAGGTCTGTGAGGAAAAACATCCTAAAAATAAATATCTGCTACAGATAACCAGGTATTAAATTAGTTGGAACTTTAACAGTGAAAGGTTAATGCCTCAAACTGAGTTCTTTAAACTGTTAGTGACCGGTGCCATTTTGGTACAGAACACCAGTTAACAACCTAGCTGCTACAGTAAAAAAAACACTTAAGATGGGGAGGGAAAGACCTAGAATGAGGCTCTTCTCTCCTAACCACAATGGATTGCAGTAACAGAATATTATCAAAAGTGATCATGGGAGCTGTTTCTGTGTGTCTCATGCCAGGCTATTGCCCTAATTATTGTGGAACTGGTGAGCCAAGCAAGTGATGATAGACAATGAGCACTGGGAAGACAGTTCCCAGTTCCTAAAGTTGCTGCCCGAATTCTATAGGATACAACCATGTGGAAATAATTCTCATGTTGCTCTGGTAATATATAAATTAATGTAAAAATCACCTTTGATTCTGCTGACTTCCTTCTTGAGGTCTTTACCTTTTCTTTTCCTTTGACTAGCAAGGTGTTTGTCAGATTTCTTAGCCTGGGTGAACTAATTGTAATTTTATATTTATGAAGGTTTCTTTACTACTGCATTCCTAGAGTATGTCTTTCTGCTGTGTGCTTGGCTTTCCTCCAGCGCTTGACATAAAAATGTCTTTAAAGCATTCTTAATTCTTACTTATCAGCATCCCAGCATTTTCATTTTGTAGGAGCTCCTTGTTCCATTATAAACGTCGTATTCAACAGAATGTTCCCCTGCCTAAAACTTAAATCTTTTCTTTCTGTTCCAGTGGAATGTATTCTGGAGGTGTAGTTCTCTTCCTTTCATTTCTTCCTGCACATTCTATTTTTTATAAATATCAAAATGTTTATCAGAATAAAATACAAATGAACCATTAGCTATTTATTGCTTGATAGGCAATCATAAGAATTCTGAAATGTTCCCAGCAAGCAGTGTGCTTCTTTTTTTTGTCCAGTACCAATTCATTATCCTCTAAAAGCCTAGTGAAGTTTCCAGAGTATCTCCTGAAGCAGCCTTAGTTTCAGTAGTTGGAGGTTACCAGGTCATGGACAGTGTAGGCAGGTAAGAGAAATTATAGCAGCCAGCCCACCACACATCTGCTACTGGAAGACACTGTATCCTATAGAATTCATGAATCTACAGTGATAATGTTGCATTTAGTGGAACCTAAGACTATGAACAAGATTTAGAATCTCATGACTAATACTGCTAGCTGACTGTCCGTGTATAGGCAGCCTACCAATATTTGTAAGCGTCTTGTCACTTTGAGGTGTTTCACCCCAAATCTTTGAATGATCTTACTCAGTAGTTTAATGTAGTGTTTGTTTTTTTTTAAAAGGACAAATTGGAACTTTCCAGGTTACTACAGTATACATTTCATAGGTGGGGAATAATGGCTCACTCTGTGTGGTTACTGAAATACTGTTTCTTCATATAGCTCTCTTCTGGATAAAAGCCAAGATGGGTAATGTTTCAGAGGCAAATAGTTTATTGCACCACAACAGGCATGTTGCTGATACCTCAGACAGCAAAAACATCTGAAGTCCTGCTGTCTGGCCCCAGGCTTTCACTCTCAGCATCTGACTATTGGATGCTTGGTGGCCCTGAGTTCAGGCTGCTGCTCCTGACCACTAGGTGGGTGTTTAAGAAAGCTGCCCTCATTCACATTATTATGAATGAGGGTGCTGGCCTGGCATATTTAACCAAGCCCTGATTGAGCCCTAGGGGGTGTACCTCTCTTGAGTTGTACCCACCCAGGTTTTAGGTTCTGCACCATCTGAGACCCAGGGGAAGGGGAAGAGGGTGGCTGTTGTCATGTGTGAGTTGTTACAGGCTTTCAGAGGCTCTGTTCCACAGATAACAGGATGTGGGGTGCTCTGGTTGAAGGTGGGCTTAAGGGAACAGTTGGAATTGCGGCTGGTGTCCCACCCTCTGTGCTGCCCAGCAGCAGCCCTGCCTGAGCTGGTGGATTCCATCATTGGTTTGGCAATAGAGTTTCCAAGGCTATTAGTGCTTGGAGATTTCAATCTGCCTCCTAGTGGTGTTGAATCCAGGACAGCTCAGGATTTTGTGGCCTCCATGGCAACTATGGAGCTGTCCCAAGTCCTTGATAGTCCAGCACATACTGGTGGCCACCCACTAGATCTGTTTTTTGTCTCAGGGCTATTGTGATCTGATAATGGAGGAAATTAACATCAGTCAGTTGCCATGGTCAGATCACATTTTGTTTGCCTTTCAGCTCACTGGGGTCACCCTCCCACCCCTGCAGTGGAATCCCACTGGGTGACTGATGGATCCAGTGGGATTCCAGAGAGTTTGAGGTTTTCTCTGAAGATCTGATGCATGGATTGACTAGGCCTTAATTGCTACCTGGGATGGGTGGGTGGCTGGGGCCTTGGACTATATTGTTCCTATGCAGCCTCTCTCTTTGCACCAATCCCAGGATGTATCTTGGTTTACTGCAGAGCTCCGGGAGATTAAGCCCCAGAAGAAGACCCAGAGTGAGTCTGACCAAACATGGGTAAAAGCCCATATTCCTGAATACCTCATGGTGATGAAGGCAACAAAGTATCAGTATTTCTTCACCCTTATTGTGTCCACTAATAGCCATCCAGTGGCCCTTTATAGGCCCTGTTGGGAAGGGACAGGCCACCAAAATATATACAGAGCCACTGTGAAGAATATTCAGAATATTTGGCAGATAGTCTTTCAGATCCACTCCAAACATGACTCTGACTGGACAGGTCTGGCTGAAGTGTGATCTGGGAAGAGTTTGAGTCAGTGACACTTGAGGAAGTAGACAGGATTCTCTGCTTTGTTAGTTCAGCCACCAGTTAATGGACTCAGGTTTCTCCTGGGTTGTTAGGGCAGCCAGGGAGGGGACCTTAGTTGTGTCCCTGCTGTGGTGTCAGCCTCATTGACAGAGAGAGTGGTGTGCTCCCTCCTCAAGAGGACAACCTTGGATCCAACAATTTTAGACAACTACCATCTAGTTTCCAATCTTCCTTTTGGGGGATGCTTGTAAAGAAAGTAGTGGGTCTGCAAATGCAGAGAACCCTAGAGGAAGCAGATTATGGAGACCTGTTTTAGTCAAGTTTCAGTACTGAGACAACTTTGGTTGCACCTGTTGATGATCTGTGGTAGAGCTGAGATGGAGATAGTGCATCCATCCTAGTACTCCTTATCTGTCAGTGACCTTCAATATTGTCAGCCATGGTACACTTCTGGACTGGCTGTGGGGATTGGGAATTGGGGGCACTGTTTTATAGGAGAAGAGAGCAACTTTGAAAAATCAATGGCTAATTTTTTATATTGGTTGATTAGGCATTTTTTATGTTTGCAAATTTATTTTGCAAACTTTCTCATCAGTCAGGTCAGCCTTCCATTGTTTGATGCTCTTCAACTATGCATTGCCATCAGCTTAGAATTATGGAAGCCTAACACATTTGAGAACACCTGATAGTGGAAAGCTAATTTACTTATTTTCCTTTACATTATCAAATTCAGTTTTATTTTTATCTTTTAATGAAAGAATTGGAGGTTTTTAAAAAAAGTTATATGGTCCTGTGATATAAAGAAAATAAATTCTAGGATCAATGAATGAAATCTGTTTAGCTTATAACCAGGTTCACAGTACTGAAACTGAGGCTAGTTTGCCTGCTGTGACTTGTTTCAGTTTTGTTTTGCATTTTATAAAGAAATTACCAGTTTTTCCCCCTCCCAAATCATGTAGTGACTCACCCTATAGTTTCTGCATCACAGGATCCCTGAGAAGAGAAATCAGGTGATTCCTGTTGCCTTCCTTTTCCCATGCATGGCTGGATCAGAGCATCTGTCTCTTTTCTCTTTGTCCTCATTTTCTACGGCCTGCTAGTGCCAGAGCGTACAGACTCCAGCAATATTTCCCACTCTTCTCCAGCATGTCAAATTTGAGGTTGCCAGACCTCAGAATGTCCTGGAAGTGTGATCTTAAGACTACCTGGGAAGATCCATGTCTGGCTGTGGAACTCATACATTTCATAGTCAATATGATAAGCACTGTGCCAGCCAAACCTTGACAAACCTTAAAAGGGGCTTAAGTAGCTTTCTGTTTCCTGGCTAGACCTATCATCTATTAGAAATATTCTTATAACAAAAGGAAACAGTAAAACCTTGTATAGTGGCCCATTGTAATCCACATATAAATTATATGTAGTTTTCTACAAAAAAACAGGAAAGATAAAATAAGTAGGGGGTCTGTGGCATACCTAGCTTAATCAGTCTTTTTCTACTGTCTTATGTGCAGTAAAGATTCTAAAATGTAAGACTTGATTACAAGCAAAGTATCATATGCCATAACATTAAATAGCATCTTTATGGACTGGATTTTAAAATGTCTGGCTTATTTCATTTTTAAAAAATAATTTTTATTGAAAATTTTGATTACAATAGTAAAAGCAAATACAAACTAAACTCAAAGAGAGAAAGAGCAATAGAAAGAAAGAATAAAAAGTGCAAGGAAAGAAAAAAAAAGAAAGATAAAGAAAAAGAGAAATATTTAAAGAAGTGACTACTGATCTTCATCACAACAAGTATAAACAAATATCTCTTCCCATAACTGGTCCCTTATCTATATGCAAATCCATAAATCATCAACTTTTCAGCCCTGGTGTCTGCAGAAAGTCCATAAAGGGTTACCAGAACTTTATAGAAACATGCTTGAATTTTAACTTTGGTCAGACAAAGTAACTTTATATTCCTTCCTTTTATTTCTAACAATCTTGATCTTTCATTCAGATGTTGTCATAGGATTTGATCTCTCCTCAATTTTTCTTTTTCCCATCCCAAAGTCTTCTTCGTTTGGTAAATCCAATAAGTCATTGTCCAGGTCATTCCCTTGGTTTATCATTTGTATTTCCACTTTAATTTTCAAAGCTTTAACCAACTTCTTTTGCACATCCAGTAGAATGTCTTTATCTGGGTCATTCTCTTGCTTGTCATTTGTTTTTCCACTTTAGCTCCCTTCTCTGTCTTATAATCCACACTTTTTTTTATTATTATTATCCAGTATTTCTGGTTCTGGTATTTCTACATCAGGCAAAGTTTGTTTCACATCTGTCATTCCTTCATTAACATCTTTTGGACATAGTCTATCCATAGAAGCAGATACCATTGCTGACACTGTAGCTGCTAATTTCTGGCCCCATTCTTCAAAAATCTCCTGGAGCATTTCAATTGTCATAACATTTTGTGTCATTTTGTAAATCCCAGTGCTAACCAAAAACAAAATGCAAAGTTTCACTTTTTTTTTTCTTTTTCCTTTTCTGCCTGGAATCTTTAGTCCCCCCTAGTGTCCAACTTCTGAAACCATAGAGTCTCAGATCTCTGTTATGACTTGACTTAATTTATAACTTTCTTGGATCAAAGTCTTATTTGGCTTTTTGCTGTTTATTTCCAATACTTTAAAACCTTAAGTTTATAGTTAATTTTTTTGTTCAAGAATGAAGGTAAACTCACCAGGGGCTTTTCAAACTTGTCATTCCAAAGATTTCTAATAGCTTTAAGGTAGTTAAATAGGTAATTTCTGAAAATGATTAGAAAATGAGGTTAGTGAACCCAGTAACCTTTAAAAGGCTACACCACGGTTGCGAGCACGATGGCTGTTCCCTTTGTATCACAGCGCTCAAACCCACCGGAGACTCCTGTCTTGTGGTCTCCTTGTGAGGAGCAGCCGTCTGGAGCACATGTGGGTAATCTACCATCCTCTCCTTATCTGGAGAGGTTTCATAGAACCGGTATACTCATTGGTTCTTCAGTCTTTGCCGCGGACATAGTTTCCGCTTGCTTGGAGACGTGCTAGTTTGCCATGCCTCAAAAATGTCTGTCTTATTTCAGATTCTCCTCACCTGCCTCCTCCTCTTCCTCCTCTTCTTTAGATTTATGCCCTACCTTTCCTCCAAAAGCTCAAGGGACTTACATGGGGATCCCCATTCATTTTATCCTCACAACACAGCCCTGTGAGGAGGATTGCACTGAGAGAGGAGAGCAGGCTAAAGTCATTCAATGAGTTTCCATGGTTGAGGTGGACTTGAACCAACCACACATTCCATGGCTGAGGTGGACTTGATCCAACACATTAATCATCACACCGTCTCACATGTCTGTCTGGTTTACATATAGAACTTTAAATAGAATATTGAGTTTCAAAAATGTTGTCAGATAAAACTTCAAGGCACTTCCTATCGATACAAAGAAATCCTGAGCTTTGAAGAAACCTGTGTACCTGGAACTGAAGTGTCCAGGTACATGGTATGTGCCAGTAGCCATAGTCTAAAATATTTTTCATGTATTCTTTCAGTTCAGGATCTGTTGGTTTACACATATGATGAGAACAGCTGTTTCCAAAATGCCTATCCTTTCTGTAACTCTTAGAATTGGTTACAATACTCCAGTACACACAGCAACTGCCCAAAACTAGCAAATGATATGGTTGCTTTAATTATATGAAAAGAGGTGTTTTTTATGTACTCCTGTACACTGAAAATAATCTCTTTCAAGGCTTTGCACAACTCTTGTTCTTACAATGGAGTCTTGTGTAATTACTAAATTGTTGTAACTTTTGACATGTTTATCTGTTAAGAAAAAATCTCACACTTTGCATCTCTTGTTTTATGTGGGTTTTTTTTAGTCTTTTTCCTCATTTCTATATTCCTTTCATTTTGAGCTCTCTTGTTTTTTCTTTTTCTCTTTCCCCCCCCCCCCCCATTTTCTTTCTCCTGTTTCTTCCTTTTCTCTAGTTACATCTTTGCATCCTTGTTAACACTTGTTTGTCCATCCTTCTCTTTCCATACATAATGAAGTACTTCATTAGTAATATGATGAAACATTAGAACTAGTAATATAAGTACTAGCTGCTGGATAAACACGTTAGCTTTTTGTTATCAATATGAAAGAATTCATCATAATATAATACATGGTAGTATGACATTAAGGCTATGTGAACCATAGTTTTTATATTAATTGTAATGTACTGTTTTATGTTTTGTATCTGCAGTGTGTTAATTTTGTCTTAATTGCTTTGAGTGCTTACACTGACAGAAACCAAATAAATAAATACAATTTCTAAATTTTTATATGAGCATGAAAATGTTGCATTATAAGTTATTGATTTTTGCCATAGATTACAGTGCTTTGGTAGATAATCTGTGTGCTAATTCTGAGCAGTAGTTACCTTAAAAGCATGTATTTAATTGGACAGTGATTCATGAACTAACATCAGTGGATGGCAGCTTATTTTTGCACCTAAGTAGCAACATTAACTCAGAAGCCTATCCCTTAACAGTACTACTCAATTGTGATATTTTATATTCTGAACCAAGTTATTTTTAGAGTCAGGCATATCCACAAGGCATGATTAAAAAAAACCTCAATATGGCAGCCATAGCAGGGCACTTGAAGCTCCACCCATTTTTAACATGCAACATGAAACTTTGATCACACCCTCGTGGCTGTCATATTGACATTTTGTGCCATACCCTGTGGGTACTCCTTTCTAGAGTAATGTTGGGTTTAGATATGAGGGTTATTCACTACCCATACTAAAAAATGTGCTTCAGTGAGACATTCACAAAAGGGATGAAAAATATTCCAAAAAAGTAAAATATTTAGGTAATGCAAAGAATTACAATAAGATAACACATATCAATACATAAATCCTAAATCTTTAAGTTTAAATCTAATCCCACGCCGATATGCATTTAAGTCTTACCCAGATGAGCACAGTAAAGGAGTTTTAAGAGAAGCAATGGTTTCATTTCTGTACATTCCTTTCTCTCTTTCTGTGACCAGCCTAGAGTGTGTACTCATGCCTGCACAGGAATTCTTTATGTCTTTTTCTGAGTTTGATTGACTTGTGTCATTAGGAAGATCTGTGTGCAGAGAGAGCGAGGGCAGTACGCTTTGTGACAGGGTCTTTACCCCTAACAGCTTTGAAGGCATGTTTCCTCCTAATGAATTTTATTTTATGAGGCATGTAGGAGCGATAGGTTGTAAATAGGCATGCTCAGAGATATTTCAGTTCTGGCAAATGCAACCAAGACGACTTAGGAGTGGTTCTTTTCGTATGCCCCATGTCTGACACAAGTAGAAAGGCCTGATGAATTGTCTTTTCCTAACATGTATCTTGACAGTGTCAGAAAGTTTCCTGTTGCTTTTGTGGGGTCATGTCAGGAGCTATGATAAACTCCCCATTTTTTATATTTTGGGAGTAAATATGAAATCAAATTCAATGGCACCAAGTAAAACTGGTTATAGAAAAAAGGTGCAGAACATAACTATGCAAAGATTAGCAGAGAAATAGCTGAGAAAACAGTTATTTTTCCCCCCTAAATGCATTAGATGTCCCTTCTTATAACCTAGCCCCCACCCATCCTAAAATATTTCTCAAATTAAAATTCTAGGTATGGACATACCACAACATCTGAATATCTTTTCCAGCATCTTTGTTGCTCCTCTAACAAGTGCTACTCCACAGAGTATTTGACTGCTGTTTCCTCTATTGTTAATAGTTGATCCAAAAAGGCAGAAGCTATCCAG
Organism: Liasis olivaceus; assembly: GCA_030867105.1. Classification (NCBI taxonomy): domain Eukaryota; kingdom Metazoa; phylum Chordata; class Lepidosauria; order Squamata; family Pythonidae; genus Liasis; species Liasis olivaceus. Next base: position 85,707,943 of record CM061350.1, read on the forward strand.
CACTTATATATCTTCACATTATATATACATATGCACATATGGACATGTATATATAGGACCAGCTGTCTCTGGTTAAATTGGCCCATCCCACATGCTGTTCCAGGCTTGGCATTCTCCAGGTCCCTTCCTTGTTTCTATGTCATATGGTGAGATCTAGGAAGCGTGCCTTTTCTATGGCAGCACCTCCTCTTTGGGATGATCTCTGTCCTCAAATTTGATTGGTCCCAATCCTGTTAGCCTTTTGGAAGGCATTAAAAACTTGTTTTTCCCTTTGGGAAATTGAACCTGGTAGTTATATGTTCCTGTCTTCAGTGGTGCTTATTGGATTCGATGAACGTATGTTTTGTCTTATCTTCATTATTATTGATTATATTATTTTAGTGTAATGATTGCCACCCAGAATCACTGGTGAGTTATATGGGCAATCATATAACTTAAGTCTCATCAGTTACAATATAAGCTTGGTTCTAGTTCTGTTTATTTTAATTTCTTTGCTCTGTACTTGCACAATATAAAAATTGATTTTACATGTCAAGTAGACATACTGGAATCATTTTATAATGAAATTGAATCTAATATTGTTTATGTTTCTAAAATATATGTTTAATTAACAAGTTTCCATTGAAAATGACATGCAAAAGAAATAAAGTATTGATGTGACTTTGAATGTATTAGTGAAGAAAATGTGTGAAATTTATACATCATATACTCAGTGATAATATTCAGCACTGCATTTAGTTGTTTTCAGTTCATAGTTTGTATTTTAAGGATAATGTAGAATTTTTCTGGGTATTACAGATTGAAAAGATGCAGTACAGTTGTGTGGAATAACTTTCTACAGTACACAATTATTTATTTGCATTATAATAGCTAAATTATGGATCTTACTTCTGCAGTACAGGTAGTCCACAAGTTACAACAGTAACTGGAACTGGAATTTCTGTCTCTAAATTATGTGGTCATAAAGCATAATGTTATGTGACCACATCACTTAGCAACAACAATCCTGGCACTGCCCACTGCTCTTGTTAACCGAATCCTGCCAATCCTTAGGCGAGGACCCACCCTGATCCAAGCCATTCCAGCTTGTTCCCTTTCAGCCTGAGCTTTGATAAAGTAAGGGACTGCCTCCTCTTCAACTCCCCCCACCTGCCTATCTACCCCTTCATCTCTGCCCTTTTGGCAGCCTTGCACTCTGCCTCCTCTGCTGGCCTTACTGCAATGCACTCTGCTCTCCCTTCCGGCCTTGCCGCCCTGCACTCCACTTGCTTTGCCACCCTGCTCTGCCCAGCCTCAGAAGCCTTCTGAAGCATCGCAAGAATGGCACACACTATTTGGAGAATGGCACACGCTGTTTTGAGAACAGCGCAAGTGGCCTTGGGAAGAAGGCCTGGCACAGCCAGAAGCTGCGTTGCATAGGGCCAGGCTGGGTGTGCCTTGTCAGCAGTGGGAGGAAGATGGCGACTGGGACTTTGTACTGTGGTGCTGGGGTGGCTGGCTGTGGCATGGAGGTTGAGGCAGCACTCCTCGGCGGCAGTGGCGCTGGGGCTGGAGTAGAGGCCAGGGGGCAGTGGCAGCTGGCTGAGACTGTTGAAGGCCCTGGACCTCTACTTCAGCCCCAGCACCTCTACCACCACCAACGAGTGTGGTTGTGCAGGGTGGCCAAAAGGCAGAGATGGAGGGAGATAGGTGGGTGGGGGGAATTGAAGCATCCCTGTGGTTTTAAGTGCGGGCGAGCTGCCAAGTGCCCAAATTTTGATCCTGTGACTGCAGGGGTGCTGCAATGGCCATAACTTTGGGGACTTGGTATAAGTACCATTTGTTCAATGCCACTGTAGCTTCAAATGGTTGCTGAACAAATGGTCATAACTCGAGGACTACCTGTACTTGTCTGAAAAGCCCAACTCTCACTCTTCATATTATTTAATATAAAATGCCTATAATAAATGTTGACTTAGTGTGCATATGTACAGTATTAAGATACAAGACAGTGAAATATTCAGTACCAGATTCCTATATATTTATTTTGTCATTCTTTCATTCTGCAATAGGTACGGAATGATCTAACTGGAGTTCTATATGGTGAAGATATTGAAATATCAGATACAGAGAGTTTTTCTAATGATCCCTGTACAAGTGTCAAAAAACTTAAGGTAGGTGTAACTATTTTGCTAGGTTAAAAAACTAACTGGCAGGAAAAAAAACCATCAGTGGCTTAAAATAAGCAATTTTAATAGGTTTCAGTTTGAAGACTTCCTTTTAGATTTTGGTATTTAGGGTAGTTGCTATTATAGTCATGATATAAAAATTATTATATATATTAAATTCTGTAATGACATAGGAATGATGTGATTAATATAGTTATAACTAGGTTGTCAACAGAATTATATGAATGAGAGCAAGAATGCTTTGTGTGTGCTACAAATTGTACAAGTTCAATTTCTTTTTCTTTCTAAGAATGCAAATTAATATCAAGGGCCCAATTTTGTTGAAGTATAAGGACAGTCATATTAATAACAACAACAACAACAACAACAACAACATCCTGCAACGATACCTTTAATACCATCAAAAAACAACATCTGCCTATCCTAGATCTTTGGGAAGGACTTGATAGGTGGATAAAAATGCCAAATCCAGTCTAAATATCTGTCTGATTGTGCAACCAACAATAATAATTTATGAGTGGCTCTGGGCAGTTTACAAATTGTTAAAAACATTTAAAAACAAGGAACATTTAGAAGATTTAAAAAACATTTAAAAACAATACAAAAACAATACAGAAATAAAGGAACAGAGATGGCAGAGAAAACAACCTGGATGGGAACAAGGAAAAGGAAGAAAAGGGACGACAGTCATCCTCACCAAAGCTTGGGTGAAGAGCCATGTCTTAAGGGCCCTTTGAAATACCAGTAGGGTAGGGGCCATTCAGATCTTGGGGGCAACTTCATTCCAGAGGGCAGGTACTACTGCAGAGAAGGTGCGCCTCCAGGGTCCTGAAATTTGCATTGCTTAATTGATGGAAACTGCAGTGTGCCAACTTTGCCAGATTGAACTGGCCAGGCAAATACTATGGGAGACAGGAGGTCCCTCAAGTAACCAGGTCCTAAGCCATGTAGGGCTTTATAGATAGTGACCAGTACCTTGAATCACACCCAGAAGGAAACTGGCAACCAGTGCAGCTTGTGAAGCTGTAGTCAAGTCATGGAGTGACCAGAGTATGAGTTACTCTCTGAAGGTCCCCCCAATCTATAAAAGAGTGCAACTGGTACACCAGATGAAGCTGGACAAACACTTCCTGGCCACTGTTGCCACCTTCTGATCAAGCAGGAGCTGTGAGTTCAGGAAGACCCCCAAATTATGCACCACCCTTGAATGGGGAAGTGCTGCTCCATCCAAGGTCAAAGTTGGAATATCTCCAGATCTGGGCAGTCCAAACACCCATAGCTACTTGGTCTTGGTAGGATTGAGTTCGAGATGGTTCCTCCTGATCTAAACCTGCACAGCCTCCAGGCACTGGGGCAGAACCTCAACAGCCTCACTTGACCAGCCCAGAATTGAAAGATATAGTTGGGTATCATCAATGTAACTCCAAACTGGCAGATGACCGCACCCGGTGGTTTCATGTAGATGTTGAAAAGGAGAAGCAAGAGAATAGAACCCTGCGGCACCACACAAAGGAGGAGCCTAGGGAGGGATCTGTCCCTACAACCCAACACCAACTGAAACTGGCTCCAGAGAAAGGAAGAGAACCACCATAAAATGATGACCCCAATCCCCAACCCATGGAGCTAGCTCAGAAGGATACCATATTCAACAGTATTGAAAGCTGCTGAGAAATCAAGTAGCCCACGGATGGATGCACCACCACCATCCCAACTCGCCACAGGTATCAACAAGAATAGAACTTTTGAAAATCAATGGGAGTGAAATTAATCATGACTGCCTATTATTTATATGTGTGTGTGTGTGTGTGTGTTCAGTTGTATTCATTTTATATATATAAAATGAATACAACTGAATCCATCCCATAATCAGAGTATTATATAGGCACAGAGTACATGTGATTTGTTATAGAAAGGGAAATGTCTACTTTAAACAACATAGGTAAATCAATATACAGAGGCAATGGATCACTTGTTAATCCTCAGACACTGGTTCTCATTCCATGCTGACATAATTTATCTACAGTAGAGTTGGGCAGTGTTTCATCAGCTATGAACTCTAAAAACAGCCAGTCTCATTCAGTTAACTTTGGAGGCAGTCTACTCTCAAACTCAAGCCAGAATCTGTAATAGCATAGGAGAAACAAAAACAGGAGAACATCTGTGTTTTTCAAGAGAATGGGATTAATATTTTTTTATGAACGATAGGCATTCATCAGATGATGAAGAGTGCCAATTTTATAGGAATCCATGCAGAGCTTCTTGAGATATTCTTTGTGAAAAATCTTTGTTTTTTAAAAAATGCCTATTATGTTGTTTTTGGGGATAAACAATAATTTCATGCCAAGTTTCTGACAAATAAATTGACAAAGTTTTGGGCAGATGAAAGGATGCTTATAAGGAATGATGATGTCCCTTTATGAATGTAGTGGAGCCAATTGTCATAGGTTAAGATAAACATTTAAACTCATTAATGTTTTTTATAAAATAAATCAGTTACTGTGCCAAGTAAAATAGTTAACATGGTTCACAAAACTCTGTCATATAACTGATCAGGAATTAAGACAAGGCTGCCTAATGTAAGAGAAATGATGAAGGATTTTAGAATCTTTCTTAAACTCTTACATTGTTTTTCCCTGCAAGATGTGATTTGGCGAGCCAATCTGATATGAAGGCAAGCCTTGGTTTCTGAATCCAAAACTCTCCATTCTGTCCACAATAAGAAATTTCCCCCCTTTTTCTCATGGCTTTAATTGCTCTATCCTTTGTAGTACATTAAAGTTTTATAGCATACTAGAGCATTGTGGAAGTCCAGAAATGGAGTGAATTAAGACCCATCTGTTCCACCCACAGTTAATGAAAATCTGTTCAGAATTACTTTGGGATTCAGGCTTTTGCTGAATCCATTGTACATCATTAGTCCAAAATAAACATAGACCTCAATATGTGCCAGAAATGAGAAACTATCGTAAAATCAGTGTTCTGTGTGGGGGTATGTGTTTGTGTATACAATGTGATATTTGGTACGTAAATGCTGGAATGTGAAGTCATAATGAGCTTAGAGATGAGTAGAATATTGCCATCACATTATACATATAGATAAACAAGTAACATAACTGAAAGTGTGAGGTTATTTGCATTTTCTATACTGAGCAATAATAACATCCCTCTTTTCAAAAGAAATCTACTAGTGTGATTACACCTATATACACCTACTAGTGTTATTACACCTATCTCCCCCTGATATAGGGGTTTGTCTACCTTCCCTACCGATGAGAGCCGGGGAGGGGGGAGGTTTGAATCACACTCAGGATTGTTTGGTTGCTGGAAATGTGGGCACCCTGCCAGTCTAGTGAGAGGGGATTGGTGGGAGGGTATTAAGAGTGTAGGATTGGGAGGGGCTGTTTATCTAGAGGTGCTGAGTCTTTGCAGAAGCACCTCTGGGTTTAGTGGACTCTGGAGGAGGTTGTGGATGGATACGTATAGGGGGTGACTATGGGCTTGGGCATGGACCATTATGGGCAGGGGACAGAGGAAGTCTCTTGAGGATTGGGGGCAGTTCAAAACATCTCGGTAGTGACAGGTATGGGGACATACGTTCCTGTGGCACGTTCCAGCCCCTCAATCTCAGTCCCAGGCCCTGGTGGGCTAACCTTCAAGGCCCTGTGCTGTTGGCTGCTGCTGTTGAATGCCATAGCCATCTGTAATAAGGCCACCCTCATCCATGATTTGATTGTGGCTGACCTGGTATGTATTACTGAAACCTGGCTGGGGCTGGAGGGGGGAGGTGTCCCCTTTCTGATATGTACCCAGCTGGGTTTCAGGTGTGGCATCAGCCAAGACCCCAGGGGTAGGGATGGTGGGGTGGTGGTGGTAATCCAAGATACTTGGGAGGCATCCAGGGGTGCTGCCCCACAAATTGAGGGCTGCAAGACCCTATTTATTAAGCTGGGCTGTAGGGATCAGTTGGGACTGTTGGTATTGTACCTGCCTCGGGTTGGCAATGGAGTTCCCCAGGCTTATAGTCTTGGAGGACATCAACTTACCTTCTCTGGGAGGAATGGTCTGAGGTAGCTTGGGAGTTCATGGCCACCATGACAGCCATGGGCCTATCCTAGGTCATCCAGGGCCTGATGCATAATAGTGGCCTTACGCCTGACCTGGATTTTCTGCTGCAGCAGTGGCAAGGTGTTCTGGATTTGGGGGAGATATTGGTTTCTCTCCTGTCATGCTCAGATCACTCCCTGGTGAGCCTCTGGTTCTCTGGCATTATCCCCCAGCACAGGAGGCTGGGCCTATTAGATTGGTCCATCCTAGGTGATTGATGGATCCAGCTGGGTTCTAGAGGGAGCTTGGGGTTTTTCCGGAAGATCTACTGCACGGTCCAACCAAAGCCCTGGTGGCCGCCTGGAATGGAAGGGCAGCTGAGGCTTTGGATCAGATTGTGCCTGAGTGGCCTCCGCACCCATGGTTCCTGGGACTCTCTGTGGTTTATGGAAGAGCTGAGCAAGATGAAGCAGGTGAAGAGGCACCTAGAGCGCTGCTGGCAAACAACAAAGACTGAACCTGACCAAAACCAGGCTAGAGCTGCTGTTCGAGTCTACCTCATGGCAGTAAGGGCAGCAAAATGTAATTATTTCTCTGGCCTTATTACATCCACAAATAGCCATCCAGCAGCCCTGTTTTGGGTGACCTGGACCCTCCTTGGAGGGAATAATTCTGGGGTTCATCTACAGGGTCACTGTGAGGAATATGCTGAGCATTGGCATTTGTTCTGCGGTGGACTCTGGCCTTGGTGCAGGGCCATGAAGGCTACAGGGACTGTCTTGTATGGGAGGAGTTTGATCCTGTTGAGCTGAAGAAGTGGACAGGGTTCTTGCAGCTGTTAGTTCAGCCACCTTTGTGCTAGATCCATGCCCCTCCTGGCTGGTCAAGGTTGCCTGGGAGGGGACTTGTGATTGGGTCTGGGTTGTGGTTAATTCTTCCATGACGGAGGGGGTGGTCCCACCAGTTCTTAAGGAGGCAGTGGTGCATCCCTTTCTCCAGGGGCCATTGCTTGACCCAACCAATCTGGATAGTTTTTGTTGTGTAGAGAAGGTGGTTGCACTGTAGCTTCAAAGGACTCTGGATGAAATGGATTATCTGGATCCCTTTCAGTCAGGATTCAGGCTGAGGTATGGGACTGAGACGGCATTGTTCACGCTCTTGGATGTCCTCTGGCAGGAGTGGGATGGGGGTAGTGCATCCATCCTTGCTCTTCTTGACATTTCAGCAGTTTTCAATACCATTGATCATGGTACCCTTCTGGCCTCGCTTCTGGAGTTGGGGGTGAGTGGCACTGTGCTGTTCCAGTCAGTGTTGATAGGAGGGGAGGGGTCCAGCCGACGGCCCCTACTTTGTGGGGTGCTGCAGGGCTCAATCCTTTCTCCCCCCTCATCTACATGAGGCCACTGGGTGAGGTATCACCAGTATGCTGATGATACCCAGCTTTATATCTCCATCCCAGGCTTCCTGAGTGATGCCATGGATGTCCTGTCCCAGTGTCTGGAGGTTGTGGGGGCCTGGATGGGGCACAACAGGCTTCAGCTCAACTGAGTGACTTTGGGTGTTTGGACCTTCTGGTGCTGAGGTTTTTCCACCTTTGGTCTTGGATGGGGTGGCACTGCCTCAGGCAGACAGGGTGTGCAATCTGGGGTTCCTCTTGGACTCATGGCTCCTGCTGCTAAAGCAGGTGGCAGCTATCGCTAGGAGGGCCTTTGCACACCTTTAGGTTGTGTGCCAGTTTCACCCATTTCTGGACCAGGAGGCCCTTCTCACTGTCACTCATGCCCTTGTGACCTTCCTTCTGAATTACTGCAATGCACTCTCTAGCTGCCCCTGAAGGACATTCGGAAGCTTCAGCTGGTGCAGAATGCAGCTGCACGGTAGTAAATGGTGTCAGTTACTCAGCACATGTAACACCACTACACCATGAGCTGCAGTGGTTCCCACCATGCTTCTGGATACAATTCAAGGCACTGGTTGCCACCTTTAAAGCCCTTATGGCTTGGGACCAGGTTACCTGAGGGACTGTCTTTTCCCAGTCGCTTCTACCTGTCCAATTCGCCCCAACAGGATGGGCATCCTTCAGGTCCTGTCAGCCAGGGAAATGCCAGTTGGTGGGGCACAAGAGGCATGCCTTTTCTGCTGTAGTTTCACCTGCCCTATGGAATATTCCCCCTCCAGAGATTAGGCTGGCCCCGACCCTGCTGGCCTTTTGTAAGGCCCTAAAGACCTGGCTCTGTGCTCAGGCCTGAGGCCTCAAGGGTATGAAGAGTCCCTTCTCCTGCTTGTAGTAACAGCCACTGATTGTGACATCTTCCTCAGTGCTGTATATTTATGATAGGAATTTGTTTTTAATTTATTAGACAATTGTTTGCTGCCCAGAGTCACTTGCTGAGATGGGCGGCCATACAAATTGAATAGTAATAATGATGCTAATAGTAACAAATCACAAAAAACAAGACCTGCAAATAGAAGTAGAACGACTATGGCAAAAGAAAGCAAAGATAGAACCAATAATTATAGGCGCCTCAGGTGCAATCTCAAACCATCTGGAGCACCACTTGAGCACCATCGGCATTGACAAAATCACCATCAGTCAATTGCAAAAGGCAGCTTTACTTGGAACAGCTTACATCCTGCGACGATACCTTTAACATCATCAAACAACAAGATCTGCCTATCCCAGGTCCTTGGGAAGGACTCGATAGGTGGGTAGAAATGTCAAATCCAGTCTAAACTGTCTGTGCGATCAACAACAACAATGTGTTAAATATGTTTAAGCTTCCTGTTTATCACATTTTGGCCTTCATATTTTTCAATCTGTTTACATTGCCCATGTCTCTGTCATTATCCTCTTTACAGTATGTGTTGCCTGGGTGCTGAATGGGTAGTTTATAATTTTCATGTATAACATATTCACCCTTAAGGATGACCAGAAATAAGAGATAAAGACTCCGTAGTAGGAAGCAGAAATTATTTCAGTTGACTGACAGTTTATTCCTTCAGTACAATTTCCTAAAGAAAGAATTAGGGCATACAAATCAAAATTCTTAATGCTATTTATAACTTTTTATTTGGGGGGGGGGCTTCTCAGCAAAACATAGATATCAGTCTGTTTTGTACATTGTATATTATTGGAAAAACCTGAGAGGTATGACTCTCAATGACCAAATGCTGCCCCTTTTCTATTTAAGGCATTTTGGTGTATATTTTTCTGTCATTTTAATTTGCTCAGATAAATGTGATAACTTTTAATATTGATGTTGAAATTATAAATTAACCCTAGAAGGGAGTATATCTCATCTCATTTTTAGATCTGAAGCTTTTCAGAACATGGAGCCATGAATATTAAGCTGTTCTGTGTGTGTGTGTGTGTGTGTGTGTGTTTATGTGTGTTTCTTCTACTGTGGATTTTTTTCAGGCTGTCACCAGATAATGTAACAATTGCTACTATCCCTGCCCTCTGTTCCCGGCTCCTCACAAAGCATAGCATCCTGTTTATTATTCTGGGGTGGCTGTCAAATATAGTCTCTGGATACTATGAATATTAACATTCCTACTTTTTAATACAGAAGAAATGATGGATATTAATACTAACAAATAAATAAATAAATAGAGTAGCATTCCCACTTGATATTTCTCTAACAATTTGGAACGTTTTCTTTTTTTCTCTCTTTCTCTCTAAATTTTAAGAGTAAAAGTGACAGCATCAGAAGGTGCTCAGAATCTAGCCCTAACAGTTTCAGTACACTTCTGAGAACAGGAAACTGCTGCAATTAGAAATGAGGAAAACAGATTGAATAAGTTTTTCTTCCTATAATGAACTCCCACTTCCTTTTCAGGAACTTTATAGAGTAATCAAGCTATCTAATCAAGCTACCATTGCTGAACCTGGATTAGTACTAAAATTAAAAATAAATTAGAGTACCAATAAATAGGAAATTGTTCCTATTGGTCCACATAAAGAATTCTCTGTATACAGACTGATTATTTGCAGAGGATAACTGATACTGAAATTCTGAAATCCTTAAACTGTTGTATTTTTAGTAGAAATTCACTAAAAAGAAATCAGAATAAGCCTGAAGATAGTAGTGTGATTCTAAGCATGTTACTTAGAAGTGAGTCTTAATTGGTTTCTATAGACTGTCCAGAACAGGGTTCTCCAAAGTGGTCAATATCGACCCTGAAGGGTTGACAGGACGATCCAAGAGGTCAATGTTGTTGTTATAGTGGGTTGCACAGTCAGCCAGATGTTTAGACTGGATTTGGCATTTTTATCCACCCATTAAGTCCTTCCAAGAACCTGGGATAGGCAGATGTTGTTGTTTGATGGTGTTGAAGGGTCACAGGATATAAGCTGTTCCAATAAGCTGCCTTTTGCAATTGAATGATGGTGATTTTGTCAATGTTCAAGTGGTGCTCCAGATGTTTTGGGATTGCTCCTAAGGCACCTATAATTATTGGTACTATCTTTGCTTTCTTTTGCCACAGTTGTTCTACTTCTATCTTCAGATCTATATATTTTGTGATTTTCTCCAGTTCTTTGTCTTCTATTCTGCTGTCTCCAAGTATTGCAATGTCCACTATCCAGACTTTTTTGTCTTTGTTGTTATTATTATTCGTAATACTATTAGTTAAAGTAATATTTACTAAATTATTTTCATATAATTGTTTGGAGGTCAATGAACAATCTGAAACTTTATGAAAGGGTCAAAGAGCTGAAGGGTTTGGGGATCCCTGCTCTAGAATAATGTGTTAAGGTTTTAAGCTGCATGGCATTCTATGAATTATTGGAAGGAATGTTGATATAAGGAGACTGTTGTTCCCTGACATTCTAATATTCAATGTACAGGGTTACTGTCTGTGTGAGTTTTGGTACAGAAAGTCATATAATCTTGTGAGCTCTCAACTTCAACTTGGAGTGTTACAGCTAGATGAATGTTTATTATGATGATGAGAACCAAACCTCCATGATATTGTATTCAGGAATATACTAAATTCTAATTCAGTCTGTCCAGCTTCACATATCTCATAGCATGAAGGAGAATCTGCCTGAAGTTCTATCTATTTAACTATTTGCCTATCTCTCTATTTCAAACACAAATGCCTTTTACAAAAGCCTTTCACAAATTCATTGAACCACAGAACTGGAGTGATATAAACAGAGAATTGCTTCCAAATAAGGTTGATTTGCTTTGGGAAACATTAGGGTTTCATTTTTTACTTTTATAAAACTAAAATAACTATTGATATGTAAGTTTAGAAAAAAATATTAGGAGATGTTATTCCTTTGCATTGCTGATTTATGTATAAGAAGAAAAGGCATAACTAGATTTTTGTGGGAAAGATTCTTGATGTTTTCTGTTCTGATTCTGAAAATGAAATAACTTCCATTGATGATACTCCTTAATGCATATTTGGATGATGATCAACTAGAGGTAAAGCTACCCACTTTCTATACAAACCACAAAACAATTCATTTTGGAACCTTCAGAGTCCAATGTATAAAAGTAGGGACATGCAAAATGTTCTGGTTCAAAATGTTTCAAATTAGCAGCAATTTCAGTCTTCTATGCTTAGCTGCAGTTTCGTAAGAAGAGGTTTATGTTGATGTACCTAAACTGGCATTTTATGAATATGGATACATAAACCTTTTCAATTTATCTCTGTTAAATTTAGTGCCTACATCATTACTGAAGTTAATTAATAGCATGAAACTGCACTGGTTTCCAGTATCCATGGATGATGTAACTCCTATAGCCTTCTTTGAAGCATTTTGTAAAAAGTTAATATTGCAATGATGATAATTTCTGTGCCTCACATGTATTGAACATACAAGAGGACCAGCCTGTTAATGTATTTATAACCACTGCATCTCACAGATAATATGAAAACATTATATATGAATTTTATTCTTTGTTACCAATAGTGCTAGAGTTCACTGCTTTATTTACAACCTTTTGGGTATATACTGAACTGTCCATGTAGCACAGAAATTTGTAGATTGAAAATATGAATTTATTTATTTTTGCTATGTACAACAGCATTTGATTAATACAAATGAAAATATCAATAATTAATATGCCTTCTTTTTTCCATTGCAGGGCAATGATGTTAGAATTATCCTTGGCCAGTTCAATGAGGAAATGGCAGCAAAAGTATTCTGTTGTGTAAGTGAAAAAGCAAAAGAAAGAAAAGTTTTGTCACATACTCACCCCAGTGATTAAATTAACCATTTCTTAGTTCATGTTTGATATTTATTAGCAACTCTGGGAATATTTATTGTACAGTTTAGCAGAATTTCCTTAAGATTCCTTGGTTTGATATGTAATTGTAATATTTTAGCTTGACTTGAGTACAAATTACAAATGGTTAGGGTTAGGATTGTGAACGCTGCATTAATTTAATATATACAAATATATTAATACAGTGCTGCTTTTGTTTGGGAAATCTGGTGTTAAACTGGATCTGATATGTGCAAATTTTGATAAGGCCAAACACTCTCTGAAAACTGGAAGAAAAATTAAATACACATGCATTTGCATAACTATATGAAGTGTGTTCAGGTATATTAGTCTGACATAGCAGATCTAATTAGTTGTATCTTGGTAGGTTTTAACAGATATTAGTTATTGAGAATGCAGATCTGCTTTGAAATAATTAAAATAGGCAGGAAAAATCATTTCAATAAATTATTCAGTCATTTATAACAAAGTGTTAAATAGCTGTTAAAAAGTTTAACATAAATCCATCTTTTACTCTTCTTTTCTGTAAATCCTTATTCCCAAGTGTGCATAGATGAAAGCCTTTATCTGGATGAATCAAACAACTGGCTTTTCTATCCTGGACAAATATTGGGTTTTATGCTTCTTATAACAAGCTGAGTTTCAATGATTTCCTAATTTTGGTTTTAATTTTGAAGTAGGATTTACCAGTTAGGAAGACTACATCAACATGCAGCAACAGGGATAATTGCAGCCTGATATATATAAGATGGAGCTATGTGTTTGACGCAAATTAACTTGACAATCTTTTTTATAATTATGAGGAAGATATCAGAATCTGATTTTTTAAAAAAAATGGTATAAAGTACTTGAGAATTTCTGATGAAAGATAGTTTAAAATAATTAAGATAAATAATTAAATGTATGTTTAAGTATTCTAGACTAACATTCTGCTTTCCTAACCCCAGTATATATTAATACATCTGCAAAGTTCTCGTATATCCTCTTGTTCTTGAACAACCTATCTCATCCAGTACATTACAATTCAGCCAAAACACTTTTGAACTCTCCTACTTCAAGAAGGCTTCAGCTAGAAATAAATGGCCAGATCGTATCACAGAATGGCAGATAGAATTAAAGCATACTTGGTGAATAGGTGAGGAAGTGAGGTTCTACTACTAGAGTCCTACGATAGTTATTACTTAACATAGATACAACTACTGTGTTGCACTAACTTTACATCCTCATTTAAAACAGTTTAGACTTGAGTCAGCTACAACTGAAGCGCCATATTAACCTAAATCACAAATAAATAAATAAATACTTTCTGAACTTTTTTTGGACATTTTATTTATAAAAGCAACCTTCTGTCAGAGATTTGCTTCTCCTTTAGACCCATTAAATGCAAAGATGTTTGTATTATAGCAGAATTCACTCAGTTGGACCAATAGAAGAGAATATTGTAGCTCAGGGTTGAACTGTGGAGTACTTGGGGTTCTCTGAGCTTGGTTGTTTTCTTGCAGATGTTTCGTTACCTAGCCGGGTAATGAAACATCTGCTAAATTGGACCTTTACTTTTCTACTAAGATTTTGAATTGTATATAGACATATGAAATGCGAATTTCTTTCATTAAAATATATATTTTATATTTACTTTTTCAAGATATGGTTTATAATATTAAGAGAAATGTTATTAGCTTTTGTAGCTAAATACATAAAATCTCAGTGGAATACTTTGTGATAAGTCTTATACCTTCCAACAATAAAATTGCTTCTCTTCATTCATATTTCTACTGCAGGCCTATAATGAAAAAATGTTTGGCCCTAAGTATCAATGGATAATTCCTGGGTGGTATCAGAGCTTTTGGTGGGAAAAAGCTATTCCAAAGCTGAATTCATCACACTGTCTTGGTATAAACCTTCTGGGTGCTATGGAAGGTTACATTGGAGTGGATTTTGAACCTCTCAGTTCCAAACAGATAAAAACCATTTCAGGAAGGGTAAGTTAGTTTATTGTCTTCTATTTGGGGCATTTGAAGTAATCCATCAAAAATATTGTGTTTCTACAGCATTGATTTCTTCCTATAATACATTACAACCCAGTCCTAAAAATTGATATACCAATATAAATATAAAAAATGAGAATTGGACATGGTTCTTCAAGTAGGAATGCCAAGGGTTGTCATTATACTGTCATTAAATTAGAGAGATAGTAGTGAGGGGTATGTGGGAGAAATGAAATATATTAAATAAGATGTAAAAGATTATACAATTTTCTGATAGTTAGCTATCTATTATCTATGTTGGCGTGTTTAAGTACAGTAGTCAGAATTGGACTACTTTGTTCAAGTGTAAAAGGAGAAGCTCGTCAACTCTGAAAGTGCATTCTTTGTACTCTTGTAAGATGCCTTGATTTTTGTAGACAGCAATTCCCTCTGCAAAACAGTTAACCGGAGGAGCCAGTGGTCACCAAGCTGTTTGACTAATAATACTAATGTACTGTACTCTCTCTGGAGCACTTTTCCAAAGTGGAATTTTCCATATAAATGAAACACTGAAGCAACATTGCCTGCTTCTCTAAATAAGATTTTAAGTCATTAAAAAGTATTAAAAGATAAGGGAATCCCATGTGCTTGAAGTGTGGGAATGGGGAGAGTGATAGGACAATTTTCTCAGCAGTGGAATTAGTGGGGAGATAGAAGAACTATGAAGATTACAAGGGAAAAGAAAGAATGAACAGTAGACTCATGTTTGTACTTATGTGTGCACATGAAGGACTGGAGTTTCTATTAGATCATTAATGAACATAAACAATTATTTTAAACTCAGTTTAGCCAATGAATTTCATCATGATAATACAGTGGAACCTCAGTTCATGAACTTAATTCGTTCCGCGACTCTGGTCGCGACCCAAAATGGTCGCGACCCGAATCAAATTTTCCCATAAGGTTCAATGTAAATAAGGTTAATCCGTTCCGACCCCAAATTTGGTCGCCAACTGATTTCTGGTTGCGGCCCGAGTCAAATTTCCCCATAAGGTTCAATGTAAATACAGTTAATCCATTCTGAACCAGTGAAAGCAATGGGGGGGGAAGTCTTATGTAGCACACACAGCGGAGCGGGAGCTTCCCCCCCCCGCGCTGATTCCTCTTAATTCCGCGCTCTTTCCTTTGTGCATAGCCCTTGGCGCGCGCGACAAAAGCACAGTGAAAGCAATGGGGGGGAAGGCTTATGTAGCACGCACAGCAGAGCGGGAGCTTCCCCCCCCGCGCTGATTCCTCTTAATTCCGCACTCTTTCCTTTGTGCATAGCCCTTGGCGCGCACGACAAAAGCACAGTGAAAGCAATGGGGGGGAAGGCTTATGTCGCACGCACAGCGGAGCGGGAGCTTCCCCCCCCCACTGATTCCTCCACGCTCTTTCCTTTCTCCATAGCGACAAAAGCACAGTGAAAGCAATCAGCGCGCTGGGGGGAAAGGCTTATGTCGTGCGCACGCCGGGAGCGGGAGCTTCCCCCCCCCACTGATTCCTCCGTGCCCTTTCCTTTCTCCATAGCGACAAAAGCACAGTGAAAGCAATCAGCGTGCTGGGGGGAAAGGCTTATGTCGCGCGCACGCACAGCCGGGAGCGGGAGCTTCCCCCCCCCCGATTCCTCCGCGCTCTTTCCTTTCTCCATAGCGACAAAAGCACAGTGAAAGCAATCAGCGCACTGGGGGGAAAGGCTTATGTCGCGCGCACGCACAGCCGGGAGCAGGAGCTTCCCCCCCCCCCACTGATTCCTCCACGCTCTTTCCTTTCTCCATAGCGACAAAAGCACAGTGAAAGCAATCACCAGGCCAAGGGCTATGGCCGAAGGAAAGAGCAAATTTCCCCATAAGGTTCAATGTAAATACAAACAGTTCTGAAACATATGCATTTTATTTTTAAACCACAAAAACATGAAAAAAAGCACAGTATGAAGAGGGAGAATGGGGTGGGGAGGCAGTTAGTGTTTGGAGGGAGAGTCCCCTCCCTACAGGAAGTTGCGACCATGTGACACAGGAGGGAAAATGGCCGCGGTTCCTGCTTGGAGGGAGAGTCCCCTCCCTACAGGAAACTGCAACCACGTGACACGGGAGGGAAAATGGCCACAGATCCTGTTCGTCACCCGATCCGGCGTTCGCGACCGGAGGTAAATTTTTGTGGCCGGAGCTGGTCGTGACCCGAATTGTTCATGAACAGATGCGTTCGTGAACCGAGGTTCCACTGTAATGTTCCAAACAACATGATGAAGATCCTACTTATTTCATATTTAATATAACAAATACTTTTTAGAATTTCCAGTGGTGTCAGACTCTCTGCAGAATGACCAGTGTTGCAGATTTTGTAGCAGGAATGACTTACTCCAAAATTAAATAATTGATAGGCTGCTACCACAAGCACACTTTACTGAACCTCTTGGGCTACTGAAGAAATTCCAAGCCCTAATGCCAGAAATCCCCACCTTCAACTTAGCTCTAGAAAAAACATATACAAATATGAAGCCCAGGAGAGTAAGGACTCACTAAAACTGTAAAATTACCTAAGAGCAGAAGGAGAAAGTTTTAGTTTGAAATTTCCTTTTAAAACAATGCAACCAAATGCCAATATAGCAAATAATGTTTTTTATGTAAGCCGTATAGTTTGGCTCACAAACATCTGCATCATGAACAATGTAGTTAACTTTTTACTGTAGTCACCATAATAGGATCCCGAGGGTTACTACTCTTTCAAGGAGAAGGAAGTTGGTGCCCCTCTCAACAGCTCCTGTCTATAAAACAGAATTAAGAGATGGTGTTTGCCAGCTTATTTGGCAAGACTACTGCTTACTAACAGTTATAGAATCCAATGTAACTTAGTATCAGTCCTTTGAGGTATCCCAGGTCAATAAACAGACACCACAGAGATTCCAGAAATGCTGCTTTATTGTTGTACGGTATAATAACAGACTCTTAAAAGCCTGTCCAAATTTCTCCATGTTCCAACTTATACTAAGGAAAAACAAGCTGGGGCTATTTTGAATTTCTTTCTCAGGCTTCCTTCTGTCTCTGGACTATGTAATTTCTTGTCTGTAATTTCCTCCTTAAAGGCTTGTTCCTTCCACCCTTAACAGCTCCCCAGTTCAGCTCTAAATGCCCTTACGCAGAGGGGTAAGAGCAATCACAGAAGATTCTGTGCTAGAAGCACAAATCTTTGCTCATATATACTTCTGCTTTTCAGTACTGCAATTTGATCTCATGAGTTGCTGTTTGTGCAACTATTCCGTGAGGTGTACAATGCCTAAACCAACTCTGAAAGCAATTTTCTTTTATACAAGCAATAAGGAAGAAAACTAGAATCTGTGTGGGGTAGCTGGCTATTTTGGATAAATGTGGGATATTTGACTGTGTAAATCTGTCCTAATTCAGGCAGGTATGCTTTAACAGCTAAAAAAAATGAAAAATTCTTAAAAATATGTACTTTGATTTAATATTACAGTAGGAAAAATGTAGTCTTGTACATAATAGAAATGCTTATTCATGAACTGAGTCCTGGAGGGGCAGAAAGAGTAATAGCTTGTTTTCTTTGATTAGTGGAAAATACTTAGAAGTATCTTATGCAGAATTCACCATCTGTTTTTACCCATTAGTTCCAATATCATAGTATAACTAAACCTAACTGAAATGCATGCATATTCTTCCCCAGTTCTATCCCTTTCTCTTTGTATATTTTATCCCCTCTGTTAAAGTTTGGAGTGTAACTGTTTATAACATGCATGCATTTTGGTGGTACTGTACCATATAAATAATAAAATAGTGCATTCCCCCCCCCCCATACACTTTTAATTATCTTTCTTGAGATTCATGTAGCTTCAAAGGACTTTAAAAAATTGTAACTGGACTTTCAGTTTCAGACTCAATTTGAGGTATGGACTTTTAACACGCTAAAAGTGAATCACTTTTCACATTCTTTCCACAGACACCACAGCAGTATGAAGAGGAATATGATCAAAGGCGTGGAAATGTTGAGCCAAGTAAGTTCCATGGCTTTGCTTATGATGGAATATGGGTAATTGCCAAAACACTGCAGCAGGCAATGAAGATTCTTAATGCCACCAACAGAAACCAAAAAATTGAGGACTTTAACTACACCAACAAAGAACTTGGAAAAATTTTCTTGGATGCAATGAATCAGACCAGCTTCTTCGGTGTAACGGTAAGCTTGCCTTATTTCTTTTACCTGAAGTTTGTAGCTTTTCTTTTTCTCAACAATAATTGATGTATTATTAAAAGGAAAACAGCATATATACTGTAGGGTAATGTTCTGCTAGCTGCAAATGCGGGAAAGAACATTTTAAAAGCCTGGAACACAAAGTTGAACTGAAGTGTTAAGGCTCTGCAGCACAGCCAACAATGAAGATCTGACTGATGAGTAAGTAGGAAGAGCATGGCATTTCCCTGGGAATTTCAGTGTGGAAGTATGAGAGAGACAGGGATTCTAATCTGAAGTGTTGCATTCAAAACTGGATTTTTTTAAAATAGTTTTTAAAGTTGCAAAAAATTGTGATCTTGTATATATAGAATTAGGGAGATGCTGCTCAGCCTGCTCCTCTGAATTACTGTTTAATTTAATTTGCATTAAGCACAAAATAGAGTAGATATTCACCCTTAAGGTCATTTTGCATTTTGTGTTACAGAAGTACTGTATGTCTAAGATGAAAGAAATTGAAAAAGTAAATTGAAAAAGTGTTAAATACTACTAATGGAGCCATGATTGAATAAAGCTTACTACTTAGGGGAGAATAGGTAGAATTTTGCAGTGAGAAATAGATCTTACTTAGCCAACCGATGGGCAACAGTCCTTAGTGAATCTTATTCTATTTTATGCCTACATTTTTTGGACTCTCTTGGGGCAAGTCAATTTAAGTAGACTTGGATGTATTTAGACAGGAGTGCTTTTCTAAATTCCATTTTAGGGGATTCTGTATTCATCACTGATTCTTATACATCTATTTAAGAAATTTATTTGGCCACCCATCTTAACAAATAACTCTTGATACCAATGGGGGCATAAATACTTCACAATTAGTTCTGGCTCCATTCCTCTCATGTCCTAACTGCTTCACCATTATTAGATTTATTCCTAGTTATACATGTGATCACAGATGTGAAATATTAATGAAGATTAACTAAGAAAGTGAAAAA
Organism: Liasis olivaceus; assembly: GCA_030867105.1. Taxonomy (NCBI): domain Eukaryota; kingdom Metazoa; phylum Chordata; class Lepidosauria; order Squamata; family Pythonidae; genus Liasis; species Liasis olivaceus. Next base: position 85,727,577 of record CM061350.1, read on the forward strand.
CCTGCTTTCAGAGTTGCCGGTTTGGATTAGGTAAACCCTTTGATGCAGCTAAACTTACCAGTTTCACGGTAAAATCGCCTTAGCTTTGCACATTTGAATCTATTGCATTCTTTTTGTTTTTTTAAGCAGGCATTTAGCGTATAGAAGAATTATATTTTGTAGAGCTAGCAAAAAGGAAAGTTAAATATGAACAATGTTTATGATACATCATCAGCTTGCCAAGCAGAAGGGATGTAAATATTTTATGGGCTTCCCAGTTTGGTGCCTTGTAAAGGTCAGTCAGGAAGTGCATCCATTTTAAAGTGTGCAAGAAATCTTTCGTAGACTACATGGAGATAAAGAATTCTTCAGAGCATTTTTTCAGCTTGGCTTTTTTCTGAATATACAAAAGAACATCTGTACAGATAAGCCTTTGCTCATATAGCAGAGCTATTCCAGAAGTGCCTGGCCTAAGAAATATACCTAGATATTTTGAATATCTAGGATATTCAGAATAGGATATTTTGAGTATTGCCAAGCTCAGACTCCGTTTCCTAATGGGAGATCAAAGAAAAACTAACTTGAAGCACAGGACAACCAATAGTAGAGGCAGGAGCATGGCAAACATCACAGAACTCAAATACAAAAGATGAGCTTCCAAGAATTAATTAGGAATTAATCCTAATAAAGATGAGATTTGATGGTGATTGCATTGTAAATAATGATAATGATAATAATAATAAATATTTAACATGTATCCATCAATTCTGTTTGTTTCCCAGAGCTGTGATGGTAGCTATAAGAGGAATTGTGTTTTCTCTGTAGCTTGAAGTTGAAAATGGGCAGGGATCATCTATCCATGTTCTGCTTCACTCCAAGATACAGTTCAACAATGCTGAAATTCCTGCTACAGGGATTGGCCCCTCTGGATGGCAGAGGCACTAGATCAATATTTCTCAACCTTGGCAGCCTTAAGATGTGTGAACTGCAACTCCCAGAATTCCCTAGCTGAATACTGGGAGTTGAAGTCCACACATCTTAAAGCTGCCAAGGTTGAGAAACACTGCACTAGATACTATGAATTCTGCCTACTCCACATGGCGAAACAAGACTTCAGGCATTCTTAGCTATTCTCAGATTCCCCCATCACTCTAATTAATTTACATATTGTGATATGAGGGTTTTTTAGGGAGATTACTTAGGCAGGTGGTCATTATCAGAAAGATCAATACCAATCACAATATCATATTCCCAAAAAAACCTGTTTATAGTACTGTAAAAAGAAAACCAGGAGTCAGTGGCAAATACTAGCAATTCTGTTGCTAAAAAAAGCACATTTAGAAGAAGCTATACAACCAGACTTATTCTAAAAACACCACTCACTTTTAGCATGTTGAGATATTCCCTGCTAAAACTTAAATCACTTCTCTTCTTAAAAATCTGGCAACAGTCTTGTGTGTGGAGCAGCAGATTAATTTTGCTTCACACATTGAACATAAAGGATATGATTTAAAACAAGGGCATCTGGTAACTTTACAGATTTTCTCATCTATGGTGAGACTTTTCTAGCCCCAAAGTAATTCCTTGATCTGTCTGACTGAGCAGTGCAACAGTCTTTTCAGTTAAATTATTTGCTAACCAAACATTTTACATTTCAGTACTGAAGGATTGCCTGAAGTTCAAGAACTATTAGGAACATTGAAATGTTTTATGCATCTGCTATGCCTTCTCTGTGTGTTTTGTTAATGAATGAAAAGCTATTAGCCTGGCAGTGACTTGTGAAATCGTGGGGAAAAAAAAAATCCTCATTGCATTAGACTGCATCAAAAGCTCTAAGAAACTCATGCCTAAAATAACAGAAGCAGACTATGCCTAAGATAGTATCATCTGTAGAACAGAAAGAAATGACCATTAATACATTACGTGTTTAATTTGTATAATTAAAAATGTAAAGTATACATGGTAATAAATGTGTTTGTTAGCTCATAAGGACTGATTTCTTAGAGAGCTAGGATCGGCTGCAAAACCACATTCCCATTTTGAATACATTTAGTGGCAAACATGGATTTATTGGCATGCAATTCATGATATAGATTGAAGCATTCTCATTTTCCAATATATCCTAGTTCAAGAACAAATGGTTTCTGCCTGGAAAATACAGCCAAATAGCAGCTGCAGAAGATATGAATAAAAGGCACTTATGATATTTTTTGTTGGACATATTTATTATAAAATCTGTGATGAAATTATCATTTGACAACCATTCAGCCCACTGATCACAGCCAAATAAATATAGTAAAGCACATTTAGCATTTATTTGAGAGTTAGTTTGGTGTAATGGTTAAGGCACCAGGCTAGAAACCAGGAGTTCTAGTCCTGCCTTAGGCACAAAGCTAGCTGGGTGACTTTGGGCCAGTCACTCTCTGTCAGCCCACAACGTCAGGCTCAGGTGACAAGCTGGTTGATAAATTCCCGTCACAGCCAATGGATCAACATTCTGTTGATCCGAAAAAGCGGACCCTGCCCCTGAAGGAAAACACTAGGAGGAAGAAAAAAATAGCATTTGTTCATTTATCATACATGTTATTTCTGTAAACTTTATGTAAACCCTGTATGATTTTAAAATTGTTGTTGTTATTGTTAGCCACCTTGAATGCCTTCTGGGCTGAGTGGGTGGATTAACAACCTCAATACAATCAGTTTACAAATAGCAGTTCTGTTTTCTAAGAGGAAATTTTAAAACATCCCTGTTCCTGAGAACATAGACTGACAACTGTTGATTTAGGGATGCCATTGCCACAAGACTGAAAAGAAAATTAAATGTTAGTAGCTGAAAGACAGAAATCATTTAAAAAGATAAACGCAGATGAGGAAAGTATTAATTAAAGCAAGGTTCTTGCTAGCACACTTTCTGAATATTAATATGTATTCTGTGCTAGATGTTAAATCTGTTGTCAGTGATCTTGAATATTGCCATGATCAGTATTGTGGGGAATAAATCAATATATTAAATGCAAAATAGAGCTATGATTTTAAATGCAAAATAGAGCTATGATTTTAAATTCAGAAAAGCAGTGCCTTCAACAAGATTAAATGATATTTTAATAAAAGCAACTTAGTTATATTTGGAAGATCACCTGACTCTCAAATGACTCTGGGCAGCTTACACAGTAAAAGGAGAAAAAAACAAGAACTTGTGTTCCCTGGGGAAAACCTCACATTGCATTCAAAAGCAAACCACCAGGGGTTCAACAAACAACCTAACTTCAGGCCTGGGAGTAAAGCCACTTATGTTGTCTCTGGCTTAATGCATACTAATAATATATATAATTATCATCATCATCATCATCATCATCATCATTGTGATAACAGAATAAATAGGAGATGAAGAATGGAAGAAGAAAAGGGATTTGAGGAGAGATTATATCATAATTAGGTAATTGAAACAGATGGAGGAAGAATCTCTTCTGATAGTAGATGCCATTTCATCAGTGGGATTACATCATTAAATATAACTCACTGTATTCTGTGTTCAGCTTAATGTATGGATCCATGCAGTTAGTGAGAAATATTTTAAGTTCAGTTTAGAGGGTAGTTAGGGTTGCCTTCTTTTATCACTGAATACATTCTTTTGTAGTTGTATCTGTAATATGGGATTTTCCATGTTTGAAAAAGAAGTTCCATAGAGTTATAAAATGTTGGTTTCTCCAAAATACATCCAGAACATTGATTTCTTCCCATGAGTCACATCAAAGTGTTAACACAGTTCTGGTAGACTAGTTGAAATGGGGGGAAAGTCCTTGTCCTTCCATGTCCCTCTCTTAGCCTACAACATATTTTTACACGTTATATACACAAGAAAAAAGATTTAGAAACTGCTTTGATGCTTCAGATGAGCAAGGTCTGCTTTATTTCCTAGCTGAGCTTCTCGATTAAGGGTAATGAGTAATCATCAAGTAGATTTTTGTAAATTTTGTGGCAGCATTATAACAGGCATTGATCCTCCTGAGGAACTGAATTGCAAAAATACAGGTTGACAAAGAAGTGTCTGCATTGATTAATTGACTAAAGAAATTAGAGCAGGAGTTTTAAAGGGTTTTTTTATACCCATAACTGTTTTGATTTTCACCGGAATGGAATGAAATTTGCCAGAAAACTAGAATAGACAAAATGAGACATTTATCATAGCAATCATAGCAAGGAGTTTCAAGCTATGCTTCTTTAAGATCTGATATTTCAAACAACTATCTATAGCATGTTCATCTGCAGACAGACTGTGATGACGTTTGCTTTGAGGACAATGCTGGTCCTCAAGGAATCTTTATGGCAATTTTCATATTAAGCATCCCCTATTCTGTATGTGGTTTGAAGAAGGAAGGATTGAAGCAAGAGTACAGAGATTAATTTACTGGTCTTTGTGCTGGAAGGAGTCAGTTGCTAAGGTAGTCAGCTAGCTGACACAGCTCACAAAATATTACTCTTGTGCTGAGGATGAGAGACAGGGCAGCAGTAAGGTAGAAGAAATTGTGAAGCTAAGGAATTCTCTCTTAATTTTTTCCATCACACTGCGGCTGAGGTGACCAATCCTGAGATTGTAAAGGTAAAACTCTAATTTGAGATAGAATTGTCATTTGCTAATTCCACCCCCTCCTCCCCACTATGGCATTATATCAAATAACAAGAGGGATTTTCTCCCCCCTTTTTTGCTATTCCACTGCCATTTACAATGTAGGGGAGTTCCAGAGAAACAGATTGGGGACTAGAAATTTATGGAGGATTTTGATTCTTGTCTGCCTCAAGTAATTCTGTTTCAGATTATTCTGTTTATATTGATTCCAGTACATAGCTGTACTGAAAATATTTCAGTTTATGGTAGGTTACTTCAGCCACCTTTGCACTGAGGTGGGTGAAGCTTAGTAAAGTAATTTCCAGTTGGAAGCTCTAAATTCCTACTGTTGGTTACAAAACTGCATTTAGCCTCTTCCTTTCCATGCCTGACAATTTCCACTATGGAGAATGTCTGTTTGAAATATTCAGGAATTACATAACTCTTAAGGAAAAGAAAAGAAATAATAGCAAATCCTTTCCAAAAGAAGTTCAAAACTTTAAGGGAAGCTTGCTTGGATTCTGACTACGTTTCAGAGGGTTCCAAAGTGACCCATTTTGATTTAATTTACAACAAATGCCTATCACTTTATTTTGCGCTTGGGAATTAGCTTCCTTGAGTACTTTTTTGGGTAGAAAGAAAGCAGAGAATTTTTAAAAATAAAATTAAAGCACAATATTTCTTATAGATTTGATTAAGTTACAGTTCTAAAAACTGGCTTCCTATATCAGGAACAATTCTTACATTTTAAATGCCTATTAAAATGTATTTTGCTTCAGGTATTATTTTCAGTATTGTACCCAGAATAATTTAGTATATTCCTGTTTTACAGCTGTTGCTATTTGATTGGTTTTGGCTATGGTACTTTTAAGATTCGTTAGTTTTATGGAAGTTTTATTAAGCTGCCTTGAGAGTTCTGTTTTAAAAATGAAAATCAGAAGAAAATGATGAAATCAATGTAATGTAAAATCTTTCTTGAGTTCAGCTCAATCTTTGGTGACATCCATCAGTTTTCTTGGCAACAATTTAGAAGTGGTTGCCATTGACTTTTTCCAGAATGTTTCTTTGCCTTTCCTATTTAGCCTAGAGCCGTGATGGTCTTCCCTCCAATCACGCTCAGTCCTGTTTAGCTTTTCAATATCAGCTAAAAGTCCAGTAGGTGCTGCCACCTAGATAAATGTGATAATTAAAGTAGTCAAAATGTCCAGTTAGCACAGGGGTTCTCAAAGTACGGCCCGCAGGCCTGATTGGCTGCCGCTGCTGTCTGTCAGAAGCGGAAGTGTCGGGGCTGTCGGGAGCTGCAGGCGATGCACAAGGAGGGAGATCGCAGAGCCAGACGATTCTACATGACAGGTATGCCGGGTCTGGCGGCTCTCCTCCTGTCCTCATACTCCGCGGGAGGGACCCTCATGTTTTTTTCAAACTATAGTCCGGCCCCCCAACATTCTGAGGGACCATGAACTGGCCCCCTGTTTAAAAAGTTTGAGGACCCCTGAGTTAGCAAATCCAGAAAAAAATTATATTTCTACCCATGAAATGCTAGTTTTGCAGAAATATGGATTTTATTTTATTTTTTTTCAGTTCATATAACAAAACATCTACCATTTAAATTTCCACTAGCTACCTGAATTGGTATAAATAGGAAAGGCTGCACTACCAACTTTTGATTCTGTCTTTTGCTGTAAGCACTGAACAAGTAGTAAATCAAAGGTGCATTTTAGTATGTGCAAAGCACTGCAAACACCCTTGTTGAGGAAGCCACACTGCCTCAATAAATCACACTCGCCAGGCTATACTGCTGCATGTTATACTTGATTAGAGCTCTTGGCCACTAAATGATCCAGCAAACTGTATTTTAAATCACTGGTTTCTAGCAATCTGAAAGCATTGTGCAAGCAGATTGCCATGAATAGGAGAAGCCTCATTACCTTCTCTTCCTCCCAGTGACTCTGTTCAGAATAGCTGGAGCAGTGGGGACAGGTGTAATGGTAGCATGGAAATGGAAGCAGATACGTGTTTATTTGCTAAATCTGTGTGGCCTGTTTTCCAATCTATCAATGAAGTGATGATTCTGTTCCTGACCATCTCTCTGCTAAGCTTTCTCAGTAAGCTGTGCCTCTGAACAATCTGTGGGATTGGCGAACCATTCCGGCAGAGAGTAAACTCAGCCTGCTTTTCCTCCACCTTCTCACTAGCCACAGTTTGCACACCACTTTCAGGGATTCTGTGAATCCCACCTTTGTGATTCTAACCAATAAAGAAATCAGAAGACAAAGGGGAAGAAAAAAACTATTTTCTGGAGAGCAGCCAGATTTTTTGTTTGACATGTAACCACTGATTTGTAGATGATGCCATGAGAGTGCTCTGTGTGTGTGTGTGTGTGTGTGTGTGTGTGTGCGAGAGAGAGAGAGAGAGAGAGAGAGAGAGAGAGTCCTGAAGATGTAGGATATTCTCTTTATCTGGTAGGACAAGATATTGCATTGAGACGATTGACAATGAAACAGTCGAGCGTGGATGTGTGTGATGTTTCTAGCCAATTTATCTGTCTTTCAGAAATTCACAGATTACATATAAAGGTCGTATAATGCAATGTAACGTGTTGATGAGGTCAGTAGGTGACGGTATGAAAACAAAACGTTTGTCTTTCTGCATTTGGTGATCTCGGTTAAAACAGTGTTTCTTTTGAAACATGAACCCTTCTGGTTTAGACCACATATATTAAGTCTATTTATCTTTCCCAGCCTGTGAGTGATGTTTTAAATACATTGGTTATACTGCTTGCAATCTGTTATTAGGTGTCAATGTACTGTAGCAGATAGGCTGGCTAGATGGTGACTCTTGGTGTCTATTTTTAGTTCTCTCCTCTTTAATGTTTGATTTCTAACTTGTCCTCTAAAAATTTGGAATTCTTGATGTGGCTGCTGCTGGGGCTGACAGCGGTGTATGAATTTGAAGCAGTATCTTAAAAGTGCTAGACTGCAGATCTTTCTGGGACCTGAACTTATCTTTAATTAATCATACATCTGGGTCTTATTTGGCTTTCTAGTAATTTTGTACTCCAGTTAGTAGCAGTGATGAGGAAGCCTGAACCTGGGAATGAGCTATTTATAATATTGACTTTTCACCATAATGTTGTCTTTGCATATTTGCCATCTCTATTATGTCCTTCTAGAGAGGTAGCAACCAGAACTGTAGTGTTCCAAATGTGATCTTACCATAAAAGACATTGATACACTGGAAATTTTATTTTGATTTCATGTCCTAGAATGGAATTTGCCTCGTTTGTTATTTTTACTGCAGCTGCACACTGGAGTGTTACTTTATTTTATTTTGTTCAGCCTCCAGTTTTTTGAAAAAAATATCTCAGAAATAACAAAACGATACATTCTATATATTTCTACTCAGAAGTGAAGCTGTTGTATTCAGTGGGGCTTATTTCTAAGGCAGCATGAATAGATTTGCAGCCTTTGAGTCTAAAGTTGGGGTCCTCAAATGCTTTGGCCCTTTAGCACATTGTTGTTGTGAGTGCCATGAGGAAGGTTGCCCATTCACAAAATGGCTATAACTGTGACTCTGGAGATACAGCAAGTAAAGGAACAACAGTTTTTCTGAGAGCAAACTGATGAAGCAAACAAACTACTTTGATCATGTCCTATCTACAAGGCAAAGCTGGGGGTTCAGTTCCAATCTTTTCCACCCATGTTTTTGTGCTTCGGCATCCCTTTTCCAGCAAGCAAACTGATGAGTAACTTGAGAAGAATTCTGGTGACAAATCAAAAGTGGAGTCAGCTCCAAATGCTACATCATATATTTGTGTCCACCAAATACTAAGGCAGTGTGGTAAAGGTCACATCCCCTGAAAAAACAGCCAAAACTTGCATTCTCCACATACAAAAACACATTCAAGTAGATCAGGCAAAATGTTCATGACACCAAAACGCATATGTGCACACATACACTCACTGTGGGGGTGGGGGGGAGGCAAAATATACATAAACTAAACACATATTTAATCCATGTACAGTACTGCCCTCACAATTCTCTCTCAAATCTCAGATTACCTTTTCTTTCCCCCTTTTTTCCGTTGTCTGGTGGGCCATCCTTAAAATCAAGCCTGGGTTGCAACCATCTGCTTATTTAAACTTGTAAGTGTGGCTCTGGAGGTCAGAAGCAATCTTGGATAAAGATTCACCCCTTTGTATCATGCCACCCTACCAATCTGATTATTTATTTTCTTAATTTAAATATATATATATTTAAAATTAGGAATGACGGGAAGCCATGGATAGATTGGAGCCCCTAGGAAACATGTTGGGGCTCTTCTGGAGTTGAGAAATATCAAGATTTTTCCTTTTTTTACCTTCTGTCCCCTAAACAAGACCTTAAAGCCTATTGCAAGAATAAGCAGAATTTGAATTCAGTTTGTTTCATGAATTGACCTTAAAAAAAAGTATGTCAATTTGAATTATTTTCCATTATGAGTAATTTCATTTTTTAAGCTGCATCTGATGGGTATACATTCAAATATATTGCTTTAGTATCTTTTAGGTTGGGAAATAAATTAAAAAATCACATTTTCATTTCGCTTTAAGATTACTTCCTTTCATTTTACTTTGGAGTTCCCAAAGCTGTTCTTTTTGAGAATATTCAGTTCTATCTATCAGTACTTATTGTATTTCTGTTTAAATCATGGTTAATGTTTATGCAAATTTTGTTTCATGTTATCTTTTGTTCTCTTATTTGGTAATGGGTGCCCCTTTTTTTCTGTGGCTGCCTGACAAGCAGATGCTAGAATAAATAAAGATGGCTCCTGAAAATAGATCACCCTAGGTTTGGAAAAACATTTTCAGTTAACTCGTCAAATGGAATGCTAGTCAAGAGCTTTGTAATGAGACCTGACAGATGTTTCAGATCTCTTGTTTTTGCAGTCCACAGTGGCATGAAAAAGTGATAGATGTACTGAATAACTGGTGATCTGTTTGCAGTTTGGTAGGTAATGAATTGTGTAGGCCTGTTTAGGGGAACTGAAAAAATGAAGCCACATGACCAGTCTTTCAGAGAGTAAAGTCATACTGAAGTATGGGGTCTTTATTTATTTAAAAGACTTACAGGTGAAACTCGAAAAATTAGAATATCGTGCAAATGTTCATTTATGTCAGTACGGCAACTCAAAAGGTGAAACCAATATATGAGATAGACGCATTACATGCAAAGCGAGATATGTCAAGCCTTACTTTGGTATAATTGTGATGATTATGGCGTACAGCTTATGAAAACCCCAAATTCACAATCTCAGAAAATTAGAATATTACATGACATCAATCACACAAGGATTGGAAATAGAACAATATCGGACCTCTGCAAAGTATAAGCATGCATATGTACTCAGTACTTGGTCTGGGCCCCTTTTGCAGCAATGACTGCCGCAATGCGGCGTGGCATGGATGCTATCAGCCTGTGGCACTGCTGAGCTGTTATGGAAGACCAGGATGCTTCAATAGCGGCCTTCAGCCCCCCTGCATTGTTCGGTCTCATGTCCCTCATCTTTCTCTTGGCAATGCCCCATAGATTCTCTATGGGGTTCAGGTCAGGCGGGTTTGCTGGCCAATCAAGCACAGTAATCCCATGGTCACTGAACCAGGTTTTGGTACTTTTGGCAGTGTGGGCAGGTGCCAAGTCCTGCTGGAAAATGAAGTCAGCACCCCATAAAGCTCGTCTGCGGAAGGAAGCATGAAGTGCTCCAAAATCTCCTGGTAGATGGCTGCATTGACCCTGGACTTAATGAAGCACAGTGGACCAACACCAGCAGATGACATGGCTCCCCAAATCAGCACAGACTGTGGAAACTTCACACTGGACTTCAAGCATCGTGCACTGTGTGCCTCTCCATTCTTCCTCCAGACTCTGGGTCCTTGGTTCCCAAATGAGATGCAAAAGTTGCTCTCATCAGAAAAGAGGACTTTGGACCACTGGGCAACAGACCAGTTCTTTTTTTCTGTAGCCCAGGTAAGACGCTTCTGATGTTGTTTGTTGTTCAGGAGCGGCTTGACAAGAGGAATACGACATTTGAAGCCCATGTCCAGGATCCGTCTGTGTGTGGTGGCTCTTGATGCACTAACTCCAGCCTCAGTCCACTCCTTGTGAAAGTCCCCAACACTTTTGAATGGCCTTTTCCTGACAATCCTCTCCAGGCTGCGGTCATCCCTGCTGCTTGTGCACCTTTTTCTACCACACTTTTCCCTTCCACATAACCTTCTATTGATGTGCTTTGATACAGCACTTTGGGAACATCCAACTTCTTTTGCAATTACCTTTTGGGGCTTTCCCTCCTTATGGAGGGTGTCAATGATGGTTTTCTGCGCAACTCTCAGGTCAGCAGTCTTTCCCATGCTTGTGATTCCTACTGAACCAGCCTGAGAGACCATTTAAAGGCTCAGGAACCCTTTGCAGGTGTTATGGATTCATTAGCTGATTAGAGTGGGACACTTTGAGCCTAGACTATTGAACCTTTTCACACTATTCTAATTTTCTGAGATTGTGAATTTGGAGTTTTCATAAGCTGTACGCCATAATCATCACAATTATACCAAAGTAAGGCTTGACATATCTCGCTTTGCATGTAATGCCTCTATCTCATATACTGGTTGCACCTTTTGAGTTGCCATACTGACATAAATGAACATTTGCATGATATTCTAATTTTTCGAGTTTCACCTGTATATGGCCACTCAGAACAACAGCAACAACAACAATAATAGTAATAATAATAATACTATAAAAACAATAAAAGCGAGGTCATTCGATTTATATTCCATCTTTCCAATGGGTGCATACTTATCACGCCTTTGTCCAGTTTTCTCTGTTACAATCACCATATTAGATCAGTTTGGCTGAGAGATAGTAGCCCCAAATCACTCAGTGAGGTTCCATGGCTGAGAATGGACTTCAGCTTGGATCTACCTTGCTTTGTCATCTGGATGAATTTAGTGGTTAGGTGTCATTGCTTTGATCACCTCTGTTGGATATAAAGGGGGAATGAATATAGATTTTAAAAATAAAATAAAAAGCTTTCCTTCCAGTCAGTGGTAAATTAAGCATTGACTTGAAAAAAATACTAGTTCTTTTACCCTGTCTTCAAAAGTATACTTACTTTTTTTGAAGCATGAATTTTATGTGCAATTTTGGGACACATTATGAAATCTATATTATAATTTCTAGTGCACTTCTGTAATAAGACTTACCTCATTCATTGAATTCCGTTTTTCCTACTGTTTGCTTTGCTTTGATCTATTCTTCCAAACAAGCCATCTGCAGTTGTTCAGAACAAAAGACATACATCAATTCCTGCATATGGGGAAAAGATCACTGCATGTGGATCTTCAAAATAAAAAGACAAAGGAAGGTAAACATGGGTGACAGATAACTAAACTGCAAGGAAGATGGAATGTATTATATTACTATAAAATGAATGGCATTATAAGAGAAAACTAGGCATTACACAAAAAAGGAATATTGTATATGATTTTTCCTTTTCTGAAGGATAAGTCATTGATGCCAAATTGTGTCCTCTGATTCGTTATGTAGAGAAGTAAAATTTCCAGAAACTTGAAAAACGAAAAAAAAAAATTTTCTGGGGGATTTTTTGGGGGGTGGCTAGAAAATGGAGGTTTTGGGGAAAATAGTAGTTTATGCAATACAGTGTTGCATGTGTTGAAACTAGTGGAGAGAAGAGCAGATTGAGTAATTTCTAAATGTATGTGTCTCTTGACGCTGTTGATTCTCTTTGCTTCATCTTGACCCCTTGTGAGGGAATGAAGCTGGGGTTGCTGCAGCCAGGCAGAAATGCTTCCCACCCCCACTTCCCAAGGCTAAACTCATCCCTTCTCCCAAAGGGCAGTAAAGTTTAGAGCCCCAGAAAGTTGACAGAAGATGGGCTTGTTCCTTCATTCATTCCCCCCACCCCTCACAAGCATTCACACCTGTGTTCCTGGTGTCTGATTAATTGGCATTTAGCCTACAAAAAGCAGCCTCACCCCACCCAGGCCCTTAGCCTACAAAAGTGTCGGTGTGTAGGAGAGAAAAAGAAGACAACAAGCAGACAAGAAAGTGGAAAGTGACATCTGGAATGCACAACTATTATTGGCAAGCAAGAGAGCTATCAGTCAACTGCCAGGACCACAAACTATGGAAACATCCCATTGTGGTGTGATTCCTGCATGGAGCTTGGCTTAATTCTTGGCCTGGAGCTCGGGAGCAACCAGAAAAAGAGCAACCACACTGAGGCAGCACCTCATCCCAACCAGTGCAAGAACTTTTGGAGGGAGGCAAAGGTTGCATGCCACTTTACAGACATGAGACTTTTGTTTGTTATAGGGACTAATCATCAAAGACTTATTTGCATGGCTACATCAACTTGCAAAGCCTAGGAGGGTGGAGTGAACCCAGGGCAACAGGAAAGGTGTGTGCTACAATAAAGTATTTTGTACAGTTATCTTCTATGCTATGGTGTGTCCAGTCTTTGGGAAACAAAGAACCCTCACAAGTGATAATAGCAGTGGGATCCAAGACTGCAGAGGATGACCAGAATGCCAATTGTCGTGTGTAAAGGAGGCCAAGCAGGAATCAGTGTTTGGTACCTACTTACTAGTATCCTGACATCATAAGCATGTCCTCAGACCTGAGCATACACCATGCACCAGCAGATGGAAGAAGAAAAGGCAAATATGGCTGCTGAAGAGCAAATGGAAGAATATGAAGCAGCAGGTGAAAGTGAAAGCAAGCTTGACCCAGTTGAACCATGGGCCAGTATTATGAAGGAAGTGCTTCAACAACAGTGAGAAAAGTGAGCACATCTCTTCAGAAGAGAGGAAAAAGAAAGGAAATGGCAAGAGACTGAATATAAAGATCGGCTAGAAAGAGAAAAGGAGAGAGAAGCTTGAAGGATGGAGTTTAAAGACCTACTTTCCTTTCTCAAGGACACAGAAGCCACTGGACAAGAGTCTGCAGGTTCGGCTAGCTCTACTTCTAGTGTAGGAGGGTTGCAGGTCCCTGAGTTAGAGATATAAAAATCCATAAATTCAGTGAGGATGAGAATATAGAGGCATTTTTTACTATGTTTGAATGTGTGGCAGTGTCATATAAATGGCCAAGGGAGGATTGGGTGGCCAAGTTAGTCCCATTTTTGACAAGAAAGGGTGTATACAGGTCTTCCTTCTCAAGAGGTGGCGGACTACAAGAAAGTAAAGGAGGTAATCATCTATCATTATGAAGTTACAAAATACAGTTACAGGCAGAGATTCTGGGAATATAAGTACCAGGTACAGGAAGGAGTACAAGAACTTTGGGCAGGGCTGTCAGATCCAGCTAGAAAATGGTTACAGCCAGAGAGACTTAGTATAGAGGATATTATGGAGGAAAATGTTTTGGAACAGTTCCTACAGGTTCTCCCTGGTCCTGTTTAGTTTTGGGTACCAGAGCATCACTCAGATGCAGAGATTAAGGCAGTGTCCCTAGCTGAAGATTCCCTTGCAGCAGAAGAGTTGAGGAAACTAGAAGAGGACATGGAGAGGTTGGAAAAGGGAAGAAGAAAGGAGAGACTGAAAAAGGAGGTATACAGGGAAAAGCAACCTCCCTTTAAAGGAGGTCGAACAAACCAAGGGGAGGATAGATCCTGTTATAAATGTGGCAAAGTAGGACACTTAGCTAAAGATTGTTGAAATCACCTATGCCAACAGAAGAATGTTAGAAGGGAATAGAAAATAACTTTGACCTTCTAAAAAGGGGGGAGGTATGTGAGGGAATGAAGCTGGGGTTGCTGTCTACAGTTGGGAAAAGATTTACCATTAGTATTAAAGATTTATGTCATCAGTTTTCAGGGTTCTTTTTCTTCTCTGTTTATGTTGGGTTTTTTATACTCATATTTTCTGGCTTGAACAGAGATACATTTTGAATCATGTTCTTTTGATTCTAACAGAAATTTCATATCTACAGTACATGTCTGTTTTTTTCTGTGTACAGATTAGCAAAGTAATATTGAGGCCCAGGTACTGCTGTGAATGATTAAGAAGCATGTGGAATATACATAATAATAAATTGCCTTTTATAATATTTTACATCACTGACTTTAAATTCAACATCTGATGGAAAAAAGGAACAGAAATTTATTATAAAAAACAAAATATCTTTCTTTGTATTGTTTCTTGGCTATACAAAATGCTGTCACTGGATTTTTGTTATTTTTTTAGCCTGCAAAAGCTCTCAGGTTGTCAGTTCTAATGCTCAGTGAATTGTAATTCTTCATACATCACTGCACCTCAGCTCCAATGGCCATGGTTTCAGGGGTGAAGTACCCCCTCCTCTGCACACACACACGCACACACTTTTTCTCCTTGGAGAGATGCTCTAATTGTGAACTATACTTATAGAGCAGGGAAGAATGTTAATAAAACAGAGGGACATTAAATGCTACAATTCATTTATTTAAATTCATAGATTCTATATAGATTTCAAAAAGATATAGGAAAGCAACCACTTTAACCTCCAGTATGAGAAGAGGCCATGCAATTTCTTCAGTGTCAAAGACATACCATAAATCATAACTCTGCAATAAATCAGTGGGATTTCAGCTTTGTTTAAAGGTCTCTGTGCAAACAGCTCTAATTGTTGGATCAGAAAAAGAACTACCACATACAGCCCGTTTACTTATAATTCCCTACAAAGTAAGAGAACCATACAAGCATGTTTATTTCATGTGTATTTCTTCCTTGTATTAAGACAAATACACCTAAGTAGTTTAATAAGTATCCTTTGAAAACTATATTCAGTTGTATTTGACATGGCATTGTCTGTTGTTTTTAAAGTATAGCCCACAGTCCTAAATTAGTGTTAGTAGCAGTAGCAAAAGTATATAATACAGTAGCTGAATCTAAAAACTCTCCCCAGCCATAATGAGGTTGACCAAGTGCTCCTTTCTCTTTGTGGCCTTCCCTTTATGTGGCCTTTTCTTGCTGGCCAGTAATAAATCTGAGTTCCTCATTGTCAGGACACTGGAACTCTGGTTTAATTTAAGTTAAATAAACAGGTTACTAAATCAGGATCAGACCAGACTTTAAATGTCATGAAAAGTGATTGTAACGATTGATTGCTTGATTGTATGCACTATATACATGTATCACAATCATTTTCCAGTCAATAGTACTATTTTGATCTTTTTGGTATCAGCCTTGGGATTCTAGGCAGGGATCTCCCAGTTAACTTCAGAACCCAACTTCTCTAAATAATTGAAATTATTGTTTGCTCCAACTGAAATTCTGGCAAGTTTCTCTTTCTCTTCGTGCAGGAGGTCAGTTGAAGACTGGAAGTTTCCTGGGAGGTGTCGATTAATTGGTTGCTGGGAATGGTGTTGTCTCTATTTTTTTTAAAGATATAATATTTTATTGCTAGAATAATGAAATACAAAGGAAAAAAGGCCTACATTAGATAGTAACAGTTGAATAACACAAAAAGAAACAACTACTAAGCATAAGTAAGACAAAGAAAAACATGGGAAAACTTTCTCCCCTTCCCTTCTGCTTATTTCTCCAACCACTAACCATAACCTAGATATTTATACTTTACATTAAACATTAAAGATTATTGCTAGTATTTATTTAAATCTTTCAATCTATTATTTTTTATTCTTTCTTTGTAAAAACTATATTCCAAATGTCTAAATTTGCCCTGCTCTGTAATGTGTAGTACATACGGGAGCCTTTGTTGTGGTTAGGCTGCTATTATAGATATGTATTATCAATTTTGCCATTGCAATTTTGGTCTCCCGGTCTGATATTATTAGCAAAGTTATTCTTTTCCAGTGTTGTGCTAATTTGTTGTTGCAGCTGCCAGCATAGATCTTAGCAAATTGTGATATTTTTGGTTATGTGTTCCAGAATTTTATCTGATAAGAATATTTGTGGTTTCAGTCCAAATTTTGTTTTTAGGATTATCTGAGTATTTTGATGTATTTCTTTCCAGTACATTTGAGGTTTTTTGCATGCCCACCACAGGCAATAAAATATTCTTCGCTGTGGCATTTCCAACATTTATTGTTATCTGGTTCGTCTATCTTGGTAATTGTTATCAGAGTCATATATGATCTGTAACATATTTTATACCAATTTTCCCATAAATTATAGCCTTGGAGTAAGTGTTATTGATTTTTTTCCCATGACGCTTCCCATTATTGTACTGTGATTACTTCTCTGAAGTGTGCATCCACTTTATCATACAATTTTTAATTTGTTCCATCTCCATGTCAATTTATATAAACATCCTAGTATGTGATCTTGGTTTTGTATAAGTGCTTCAAATTCTGTCTTTCTCAAAGTCTTTCCTTCTTTTTTGAGATCACTTTTTATTCTTCCAGCAATGTGTAAATATATCAGTCATGGTAAATTCCTACTTTCACTGAGATATTCTTGCTGTGTTTTTAACCTGTTTCCTGAAGTGTCGTCCTGTTTTGATTGGTCCATCTTTTCTACTTGCTGTGTGTAGCCCGGATTGGACACTTGACTGGGTGGTAGAAATACCTGCACTTAATGCAACAAAATATACATGGAATATCTAATGTTGTAGATATAATGTTGAGCCCCATACCTAAGAAAAATGTAAATTATGAGTAATCCTATTTAAAAATAGTGGGTAAATCCACTTGGGGGACAAACTGGACCTTTCATAATATCATATCAACTCAGTTTTGATGAAGCTATTGCTTCTTCTGAAATTCTACAGTGATTGGAGATTATGGAGGAATTAAATGTAGCTCTTAGTTGATAGCCTTTTTTTTTTTTTTACAGGCAGTTGAAGGAAGTTGATAGAATTGATATTAGGTGCTTTTGCAGCCTTGGGAATGTTGAATTTGAATGCCCCATCCAGATAACCTAGTGAAAGGCTGCTTTAGATAACATGAAATTAAATTTCCTATTATCTTAAAATGAGGTTGATATCCCTCCTCCCTTTTAACTTTTGTTCTATTTTGCTTCATATATTGCATATTGGACCAGCTAGAGAATGTACAGTAATGGTTGGCTACATTCATGTTGCTATTTGAGATGCAGTTTAGGAGTTACAACATGAACGCATACAGTTTAGTCCGTATGACCCTGGGTATGTCACGGTATATAAATGATGGATAAGTTCTTTACTGTGTTCCTAGCATTTGGAATCTATCTAGACATCTAGAATTGTGGATTTGGGGGCATGGGTTTGGGTGAAGTCAGGGTGGATTGGATGCCTGCCAAGAAAGCAAAATGAGTCCCTCATACCATGCAGACTGAGGCCAAGAGCATGTACAGAAGGCAGTTATAACAACGTAACAACTCATTTAGCAGTCTACCAAATCAAAGAAATTCCCTGGGAGGGCATTTTTAAAAGCAGATTGAGACCAAAAGTATGCAACGAGTAAAATAATATTAGACAACACATCAAGTCAACAATCCGAACCAAATCTTTAAAGATTAACACCAGAGCAGCAGTAGTTTAGCTTCCATGGAGGCAGATGGTAGCACAAAGAAGTTGGTTAGTCCTCTTCTGTCCCTTTTCTTCTTGCATCTGTTGGCCAGAGCATCTGCATTGCGTAAATGGGTTCTGTGGCCTCAGAGACAGCAAACTTTCTATGACCAGCATGTTCACGGACTGGGGCTCAGCAATATCACGTTTGGCTGTGTACAGGTGGGAGCTGTGGGAGCAGAGTTTTAAAGAGTCATTCAAACATTTTTCTTCCTTGCCTTTTCACCTGCAAATACACTGATTATCTTGGTAATATCCAGTTTTCTGGCAGGATCATTCTTAATCAAGGCCACTTTGACATTTTTGTGCCATGTTGCTTGACAGGTAGTATTTTATAAGTCTAAGTTTAGAGAAGACCTTTCTGCAGCAGACTTGCACTCAGTAAAACCTGATGACAGAAAATGGTTTTATGTCATTAGAATACCTTCCTTTATTGTTGATTTTTAGCAGTGATGTGAATGAATGCAATTGCCCAGAAAGTGTGCTTATCAAGTAATTGCTATAAATGTTTACCAGACGTACTCCAGACGCATTCAGCTTCTCACCAGCGGCTAACAAGGTTGATGACTGCAAAGCTTAGAAGTAGAAACTACTTTTTCAGGTTCGCAAATGTATGTTTTATTTGAGAAATTACTGTTCCCAGTTGTTGTAAAGAACATATTTACTTTGAATTGGTCTCCTGCAGAGCGGTTCTAGCTGCTGTTATAACATTTTGTCCAGCACAGCGTCATCTTTTGCAAGAATGTTGACAACCAAGAGAGAATTTTCACAAGATCCACCTGAGCTCATACCATGCTTCCTGTGACCACTAAAGGGCAGCTCATACCATGCTCTCTGCAAGTTTTAAAGATCAATATGACATTTTTCAAGCACTTGTCTCCAGAAGCTTGCCTCTCTTTGGATAACGCCTTCTAGATTCTGTACCAGTATGTTCTGTGACTGCCACTGTTCAAAAATATACAGCACTGGAGTTTGGTATCTGAAGCTTCATGTGCCATAATTTTACTTTTTTTTTTTTTTTGAGTGAGGTCAGCTATGAGTACCAGTCACCTAACCACTCATTCTGTTCCTGGCTGAAAAAAGTCAACACGACTGACAGAGATTTGGTCTAAAATTGGAGAATATTGGAGCCATTCTTGTTGGATTTGTACACCAACTTTGCTTATAGTTCTGTAATAGATTTTTTAAAATTTCCCTTTGGAAATGGATGATATGGACCAGGTGTCTGGCATGGTCCATTTAAAATAATGAAATACTTTGTTATTTTCCTGCATCATTTTTTCCCTTTTATAATTTGTTTTATTGTTTTATTATAAAACATGAGTGGTACATTAGATTATTTGAGTACAATATTGACTAGAGAATTATTAACAGTCTAATGTTGGGATAACTTAAATCTTCAAAGATAAATAAAAAGATGTTCATATCAATATTAACTATGATTTCTAAAATGTCAATGTTGATCAGCATAAAATTGTTTAAAATTTTGCATCCAAAGCTAAATGTGGCATTAATAAACAACTGCAAAATACATTAAACTATTTGTTATACAACAAAGGTAGAAATGCTTTTTATCATCTTAAGGGATTATGTGACAAGTTATGACAGTGATGAAAATGTAATTTTACAACTAATCCTTGCATTTACAACCTTCTCAGGTCTGTAAAGCAAAGAAAGCTGAAGTGTTCATAAGCACAATTGTGGTTTCAGTTAGCAACTGCTTCACTTAATGACTGAGTTGCCAGTCCCAATTGTGGTCACTGAACAAGGACTACCTCTACTGTATACTTCTTTAAACCTTCCACATTTTTCTTATTGTGTCTTTGAAAAAACAAACTAATCTTTGGGAACTTGCTACTTGCTCTTCCTTTCTCAACTTTTGTTTCTTTGCACCATACAATTTTTGTTTCTTGCCATCACTGTCACCACTTCCTGTTTTAAACTTGGCCTCACCAGCTCTCCTGAATTCTGACTTTTTAAAATTTTAACTCCTCAGAACAGGGTTTATTGGAACCTCACAACCATGAAGAAGTACAAGTGCATGCTATTCTGCACCCTGTTTAATAAACCATGTTTTACAGTTTATGGCTTAGCATGTCCAATAACTGACTTATTTTGTGATACTAGAACCCCTGCATTGTTATTACTGGGCATTCCTGTCATTCCTAATAGATATGACCAAAGAACTACAAAATCTCTGTGTGTAGCAAGAACTCTTTGGCCAAGCAAAAGTGAGCCAGACCTCATGAGGGACTTGCACATGGGAGCCATTCTCCCATCTTCTCTGGCCACCATTATATCTCTGCTGTTTTTCCACACTGTCCTGGCATGCAGTGTGCCAAAAACCTCAAAGCTCCCCACTCTGCCCAGACCCCACTCTGCTGTCTGTGGTTAGAGGAGGATCCAGGGACACTGGAGGAACCATGCAGGGCAGGGCCAGCCCGGGGAACTGCCAAGAAACGCCATAAGAGGAAGTGAAGCTGTCTGTCTGCATGCTGAGGGGGGACAGCAGCCCCGTGTAACATTGGGAGCAAAAATGTACATCTGATGGCAGCTTCCCTGATTTTTTTTGCTAAGATCAAGTGTACATATGAGTCAGCATTGGAATTCTTTTTTTTTTTTCTTCTTTCAACAAAAGGCCAAGGAAGATGATTTTCCAGCTGTATTGTGATTTTTTTTTTTCTGTATAAACCATAATTTCCTGGCCTTTTCATTATTATTGTTGTTGGTGGTGGTGGTCGCACAGCCAGATGTTTAGAATGGATTTGTATTTTTATCCACCTATTGAGTCCTTCCCAAGGGCCTGGGACAAGCAGATGTTGTTTGATGGCGTTACAGGTATCATCACAGGATATAAGCTGTTCCAAGCAAAGCTGCCTTTTGTAATTGACTGGTGGTGATTTTGTCAATGCTAGTGGTGGTGCTCCAGACGTTTTGGGATTGCACCTAAGGCACCTATAACTATTGGTACTATCTTTGCTTTCTTTTGCCATAGTCGTTATACTTCTCTTTGGAGGTCTTTATATTTTGTGGTTTTCTCCAGTTCTTTGTCTTCTGTTCTGCTGTCTCCAGGTATTGCAGTGTTCACTATCTAGACTTTTTTGTCTTTGTTATCAACAATTTTTAAGTCTGGGGTGTTATGTTGCAGGTACTTGTCTGTTTGAATTCTAAAGTCTCAGAGCATTTAGCTTCTTTGTTTTCTATTACTTTGATTGTTTTGTGGTCCCATCAGTTCTTGCTTCCAGGCAAATGGTATTTCTTGCAGATATTCCAATGCACCATTGTTGCTACTTTGTCATGTCCTTGTTTGTAGTCAGTCTGTGTGATCTTCTTGCAGTAGCTAACTAGGTGGTCCACTGTTTCTTCAGCTTCTTTGCAGAGGCAGCATTTGCTGTCAGTTGCTATCTTCTCAATTGTGGCTTTGTGTGCATTTGCTCTTAAGGCTTGATGTTGTGTGGTCAGAAATAGCCACCCTGTCTCTTTCTTCAACTTTCCTGCTCTCAGCCATTGCCAGGTCTTGTTGGTATCTGCTTTGCCTGCTAGGCTTTTTGGGTACTGGCCATGTAATACTTTGCCTTGCCATGTCTCTTTCCTATTCTTCATTTGGTCTTTCTTATAGACCAGTTTGGTCTCTTTGGAATTCAGTAAGCCTTCATGATGTACTAGCTTCTGTGCATCTGCTTCACTGTCCTTCAGATATTTTTCCAATGCCCCTTCTTCTTCTTCAACTGCCTGGTGTACTTGCAACATTCCATGCCCACCTATGCTCCTTGGTAAGTAGAGTCTGTCATTATTTTTCTGGTCTTCCTATCCAGGGCTTTTAGTTCAGCTTGAGTCCAGTCCACTATTCCAGCTGTATATCTAATGACTGAAATTGCCCTGGTGTTAATCACCTTGATGCTATTTCCACCACTTAATTTGAACTTTAAGATCTTCTTCACTCTTCTGATGTATTCATTACGAACCTTCTTTTTGAGTTCAGTGAGCTTGATCTTGTCAGCTTGAAGAATGCCCAGGTATTTGTAGTGATTTTTTTCACCAGACTCTTGATGTTATTTCCATATGGCATCTTCATTCCTTCAGTTTTCTCTATTTTTCCATGTTGATGATCAGGGTGGCACATTTGTCCAGTCTAAACTCCATTGCAATAACTTGGCTGTATATTTGGACAGTGTTGAGCAGTGATTCTATTTCAGATGGTGTTTTTCCATACAGCTTTCAGATCATCCATGTAAAGGAGGTGGGATAACCTGGCAGATGTTTTTGATGTTTGATAGCCATGGCCTGACTTGTTCAGTATTGTTAACAAAGGAATCAATAGAATAACAAACAGTAGTGGTGATAGTGAGTCCCCTTGAAAGAGTCCTCTCTTGATGTTAACCTCTCCCAGTCTATCACCATGGACCATCAACTATGTCTTCCATTCTGCCATTGATCTTTGCACAAAGCTTCTGATGTTTCTGACTCCTGTTATTTCTAGGCACTTGATTATCCAGTCAAGTGGCAGGTAGTCAAATGCCTTCTTGTAATCAATCCAAGCTACATTCAAAATGGTCTTTCTTCTCACAGTTTTCCAAAATTATCTTGTCAGTTAGGAGCTGATCTTTTGTCCCTCTGCTGTTTGGGTGGTTTCCTTTCTGCTCAGATGGAAATAGCTTGTTTTCAACTAGATGCTGTTGGACTCCACCAGCTACCACACCAGTTAGCAATCTGAAAGGTGTTGGCAAGCAGGTAATTGGCCTGTAGTTGCTTGGTACTGCCCCTTTTGCTGGATCTTTCATTATCAGGTAGGTTTTGCCAGATGTTAACCAATCTTCAATTTCACCTCCATGCAGTATGTTGTTAAACTGCTAGGCAATGAGTGGGTGCGGGGTAGTCAGATGTTTTAGCCAAAAACATGCAGTTTCAGCGAAAAACATGCAGCCAAAAACATGCATCTTCACCTGGTGCTGACCAGTTCTTGATCTTCCTTGACCTTTTCTCACCATTTCTGCTGTTATTACAAGTTCTTTCATTTCAGCTTCTTTTTTATTCTTATCCGCCTCCTTTATCCAAGCTGCATTCTTGTTGTATTTTTTGGGTTGTCCCACAGCTGTGCCCAGAACTGCACTGTTTCTTCTTTGACAGGTGTTGACTGGTTCATTGCAGTCTCTCCATTGATGGATTGGTAGAAACGTTTCTGACTCAACTGAAACTGGAGATGCTGCCTATAGTGTGCAATTTGAGCTTTGTATTTGCTGATCTTTTTGGCTATGACTATTATTTGCTGCTTTGTTATTTCCAGTGCTTCTTTGATCTTCCTTGTTTCTAGGTGACATTTCTTGATCAGGTATCCTTTGGTCTTTTTGTTCTTCAGCTTCTTTTCTTTCATCTGTTCTAGCTTGCTTGTATCTGATCTTAGCATGCTGATCTCATTTTCCAACCTGCTCTTCAATTTTGGTGGTGCATTGTCTGGCTTTTTTTCTTGTTTGTTGATTTTGCATCCAAGGTATTCAATTGTAACTGGAGCCATGCTATACATTAGTTGGTTTGTTTCTTGCAGTGAGCTGGTGCTTATATTTGATATTACAGTATTAGCATCGTTTAATACATGTGCTAGCTGTTTCTTTGTAACAAGCTTCAATGCAGGCAACCTTATTCTATTATTTTTGTGCTGTTGTAGATGCTCAGTTATTCTTTGTTTCAATTCCTCTTGTTTTTTTAATTAGAGGGCTTTGTTGTTTCTGAGGGGAAGGCTCTACAGTCTGAGCTACTTCTGGCAAGGCTTCGGTTTCTTTGCCCTGGGTAGACCTTTGCAGTTATTTCAGTTTTACTTCTATGAATACTTTATTTTGTGTTATAAATCGATGTTGATCTGCTAGCCTCTGTTGTGTCATCTCTGATTCTGGATGTTGTTCTTTCCAGAAGTGGTGCATTCTTTTCAGATATCTTCTTCTCATTGGACTTGATTTGTAATAGTAGATAATTATTCCTTTGTTTTCCGTCTTTGTATATTTGAGATGGGTAAACAACTGTTCTTCTAGTAGTTCTGCAGCTGCTGGCCCTGGTTGCTCAGCCAACAGTCCTGAGTCCTGTAGCCCACTTGTCACCAGATGTCTAGGAACTAGAAGACCTAGTGCGGTCCTTGTTGACCTGGGCAACAACTGATCCGATATGGATTTCCGTAAATTACGTGTCACCATATTGTTTATGGGAGAGACGCTCTTCATCTGGTTCCTCTGATGAGACCTGTCCAGTACAGTTGAACCTCTGGCATAGCTCTCATCCTCCTTGGAACACACAAGCCCCACAACCACGTCAAGGTAGTGCCTCACTGGGGGATGATGATGATGATGATGATGATGATGATGATGATGATGATTTGGATATATACTTTTTCTGTCATTCAGTTTGATATTGTAAAATAAAAAATGATTTTGGAGAGGGTGAGGTGTGTAGGAGATGGGACAGTGATGCACTCAGGATAGGGTTGTTGTTTTTCCCCCTTGGTTTGCAAAGAATTGAGGTGTTTTGTATTAAAATAAGCCTGATTAAAAATGCAAATTTCTTTGAAAATAGGATTGCTTTCTTCTTGGATTCCTACTGTAATTGTTCTGGAATTTAATAGAGAATAATATTAAAATAGATTAAAATATATTCATAGTACTTTTGGATCATATTCTAAAAAATGTGCTGTGTTCCAAACGGATTCTGTACTTAATTCCCCATCTCCTCGCCATAGCAACTCAAAGTCCCTCCTACGTTTGTTGATACCAATGATTGAGTTTAAAAGTCAGCATTGAAACAGATGGACTGTGTGTTAAGTGCTAAAATGGCATAGATAATCTGAGAACAAGGTAGGTAACCATTTTATGATCTGACCTTAGTTCTGTCTTGTCAGGATTTAATCTGCATATCTCAGTTTGCATTTAGAACATTAAGGTAGTATCATCTCATCTGGTATCTCACTCAAATACAAGTAGTCCTTGACTTACGATGACAATTGGGACCAGAATTTCCATCACCAAGTGATGTAGTCGTAAGCATGACTGCATCGCTTAGCGATGGCAATCCCTGCAGTCCCAGTTGCTGTTGTTAAGGTGTTAGGTGAGGCAACTTCCTGCTGGCTTCCACAACCAAAGTCACTGGGGAATCCCTCAGGAAGTTGCAAGTCCCAGGCAAGTAGGCAGGTAAGTGGCTGCTGCCAGGTGAGGAAGGGTTGAGGAGGGGGCACAGGGCATGGATAAGAGTGTGTGTGGGGGGGTGCGAGGGTGTGGGGGGGTGCACAAGGGTGCAAGGGAGTACACGAGAGGCATGGCATGGATTGGGGGGTGCGTAGGGGAATGAGGTGGTGCATGAGAGATGCTGCGCTGGTCAGGGAGGGTGGGTGAGGGTGCTAGGGCATGCTCAAGAAGCACCGTGTGGGCCAGGGAGGGTGCATGAAGGTGCAAGGGAGGCACAGGGAGGGGGTGTGGGGGTGTAAAGGAGGGTCAGGGAGGGTGCACAAGGATGCGAGGGAGGGTCAGGGAGGGTGTGTGAGAGGCATGGCATGGGTCTGGGAAGGTATGCAAGGGTGCAAAGAAGGCACAATGAGAGTCAGGGAGGGTACGTGGGGGGGCACTAGTGGCTGGCATGGTGCAAGTACAGAGGGCCTGGGGGAGGGTGTGCAGGTGGGGGAGAGTTACCCCAGCAACTTGCGACCTTCCCTGCTGGCTTCCCCATTTACTTTCTGGGGAAGTCGGCAGGGAAGGTTGCAAATGGTAATCACGTGATCGCAGGGCACTGCAATTAGTCGTAAGTGTGAACAGATTGCCAAGTGCCCAGATCACAATCACGTGACTATGGGGATGCTGGGACAATTGGGACTCTGAGGACCAGTCGTAACCACCATTCATACAGCGCCATTGTAATTTTGAATGGTTGCTGAATGAATGGTTGTAAGTTGAGGACTACCTATACTAAAATGCCTTAGGAATGTGAAAAGTGTTGGGGAGCAAGACATGTTACTTCCAAATGCATTTTCCACAATCTTTACTTCTTCCATGTTCTCTTGCAGAGATTGGTGATCAAATTTACTTTTTAACAGTGTGTTTTTCATGGTTAATAAGCAGATGCAAGCAGAATGCATTTAATAGCTTAAGTATATGATTCAGATTCTTTGCTAAACTACTTAATCCATTGATTCTAGTTCCAGCCAATTAAGACAGATTTTTCTGGATTAAGAAAAATAGTGGAGAATCAGCAAAAGGACTTGATACATGCCTATGGAGGGAAAGAAGCAAGAAATACAAACAATTCTGTGGGAACATAAGAAAAGGAGAAATACAGGTAGTCATCGACTTACAACCACAATAGGGACCAGAAAATTCATAATTAAGCAGTGCAGATGTTAAGAGGCATCACATAACTGCACCCGATCTTAAAACATTTTTACAGCAGTCACTAAGTGAATCACATGGTCATTAAGTGAATCACATGCAAAATCCCCCTTGATTTTGTTTGTCAAAAGCTGACTGGGAAGGTCACAAATGAGATCATGTGACCCCAGGACACTGCAACGGTCGTAAATACATGCTGGTTGCCAAGTGCCTGAATTTTTATCACGTGACCGTGGGGACGCTGTGACAATTGGAAATGTGAGGACCGGTCATAAGTCACTTTTTTCAGTGCTGTCATAACTTCGAATGATCACTAAGCGAATGGTCATAAGTCTGTAAGTCTCTCCTAAGTGGAAATTCCAAGAACTCTCTCCCTGGTCAAAACAGCTGTTGAGACTACATCACATTCTGTATGGCAGGAATTCTGTAGGTTGGAATTCAAAAATTCTAATAAGGGCCTCTTTAATAAAGTAATTATTAAATTAATTACAGGATGATATAGCATAGAATAAGGTGCACAATTTCTAGGCTGAGGCTGTGCTTGGTCTTTAAGACGCAATTTAAAATGTAGTGGGTGGGAAAATGCCTAAATTTCATTTCATTTCATTTAAGTAAAGTTAAATAATAAGATATAACAGAATAGAAGTCCAGAATTAAATAAGGTTGTGCAGTGCTTTGGATTCAATTCCAGATAGGTGGTTTAGAGTGTGTGCGTGTGTGAATGTAACTCTTCAGCCTCCAGCAACTCTTTCGAGCAGTCACATCTTTCCTAGGATCTCGCTGCTTTAAAGAACTACAGGTTGGTGTTAAGTTTGCCCTTCTGCAAACTGCGAAGCATGTTTTTGGAACTCAGTCTGAAGCCCTGCACAGCCGTGATACATAATCATTTTTTTTTCTTTTTGTAACAACAAAACTTAGCTTCAAGACATGTTTTTTTTTTTTTTGAGGCTGCTCAAAAGGATGATTTTTAACATTTGTATTTGTAAAATTTGAACTTTCCTTAATTGGCATTTTAATAGTTCTTTTTCTAAGATTTTAAATTATCATTGTAAGTATCTCTAGAGTTCAAGAAAGTTTGTCTGTATTGTTTCTTGCTTTGTATTGTTCCTTGATTTTTTAATTTGTTTTAAATGCATTAGAGAAAATAAAATACAAATATTATTACAGCTGCTGTTTTTTTCTCAGCTATTTTTAGATGTTTTGTTGTTTTCTGAATAAGTTGCTATAGTTTCAGTATATATTTAATTTTCAGTCCCCTGTTCTTTCTTTTTTAAAAACTATCCTTTGCCTCCTTTTCTTCCTTTGAAGTGACATACCTTTTACAGTCCCATTCATACCACTGCCTTAAATTAATTGAGTAGCTCACTTAGCTAAGCTCTTTTGATGGACATTAAATCTTTTTAAGGCACTTCCATAGTTGCATCTTCTCTCTCTGTCTCTCTCCCCCACCTTTCAGACCAAACCAAATCATCATCCTTGCATTTGTAAAGTATAAGAACACCCAGAAGCTGCGTGTGGGCTAACCTTCAGTTGCTGTTCTTGATTAAATCAATGGCCTATCTAGTTCAGCATCTTTATCCCACAGTAGCCATCCAGATGCCTATGGGAAACTTAGAATATGAGTGCATAGCATTCTTCTGCTTATGTCTCCCAGCAATTCACATTTGGATGCAAATTACTTCTGGCTCATACATACCAGGCAGATGCCTTCCAGGGTATGCCGAGATGTAACTGTAAAAAAGATAAATGATTCAAGAGTTACACCCTAGTGCCATCCACAGCATTGCAATGGATCCTTGGGGCACACCTTTGGATCACATGATGTAGCCATTTGGAAGAGCAAAATGTCTCGCACTATCTCCCTTCGAATTATGTATGAAAATGAGTAAGTAGTTATTTTCCCCTTAGAGCCCTATTCATTGCAGTGAGCAGGCAGTCAGACTCTATATCTGTTGTAGATTGACATGTCACTGTACTGGAATCCAGCATGAGCTGGAGCTGTACATTTTCTGCAAGAACTGAACCAGAAAAATGTGTTTTCTTCAGACCTCCTTTCATCCGTTTACCTACCTACCTGTTTATCTGCAGTAATACAAATTCTCTATGCAGCTCACAGAATAAATGCAATGTTAAAAGGTGATAATAATTAAAAACTAAAATCTAAAATCTAAAATATCTATTTATTAGCTGAATGCCATAGACCAAAGAGATATCAAAATCTCTGTCAAAATCAGAAGAAACTAGAGACTAGTTGAGAAGAAGAATGGCATCCAGGAGCTGAGTTTCATAGGTGACATACATATTGGAGACCAAGTATGATGTAACTGAGTCAAGCCCAGCAGAAACTATTAAAGATTGTCATGTCTGGCAAAGACATACAGTATATGGCAATTAATACAAATAAGATTTTTTGGAATCAAATGCCACTCCCCCTCCCTGCAAATGCCTTTGGGGTGTTATGATATACAGTAATGCATAAAAATATGCCTACATTACCCTCATTCAGGGAAGTCTGCAATTGGGATATCACCTGGAATATATTACTTTAGAATTTAGTTTGATAAACTAAAGGAACTTGTCTCTGAGTAACTATGCTGAATATATTGGGACGGTAAAACTGCAGAATGAATTCTTAGAAATTAAACACCATCAAACAATATCTGAATCTTGTCTGGATTGAGTCAGGTGTATTTGCTCATCTCTACTTATTACTGCTACCAAGCACATATTTGGAGTATAGCTGCATGTCTCTCATTCCTACTGGATTTTTCTCTGATGCCAAATTTTGCAATCCTGGGGCCTGGGGGAAATGTTCCTTTGTGACCACTGTCAATCAGACCTGTGAGCCTAGGATGCTGATGGGCAGGGATGGATTGGGACGAAAAGGTACTGCACGTTAATAAATAAATCCCTTTTCTCTTGTAATGTTTTCTTTTATGATTCCTGTGGGTCCTAGCTTCTTCCTAAAATAAAAATTCAAGAAAGGAAATACCAGGTTTCGTAATTCATTCCATGACTGAAAGATATATCAAGTCATACTTTGAAGGGGATATTAAGTTCCTCGGTTCACATTGAAAAGATTTAATGGAAGAATTAGATACTTATAGTTTTAATGCTTCATTGTTACCTTATATATCATCCTAGCTTGTTTATTTTTTCATTATATTTCTGTTTCCTGTTCAAACTCTAATTAGGATCACTAGCTTCTTGTATAGATCAAATGTTCATACAATGTCATATTCTGGATATATTGTGGATTATATTCTCATACTTCAGTTTTCAAGTAATTTCCCTTTTCTTTTCTTTTCTTTTCTTTTCTTTTCTTTTCTTTTCTTTTCTTTTCTTTTCTTTTCTTTTCCATTTTCCTAAGTATCATTTTGCAGAGTTTCAGAATTGTATTTGGTGTTTTGTTTCCAAACATTTTGGAAGCTAAAAAAACAAATAATTCAGGTTACTGACCTTTTTCTCAATGATTTTCAGTACTAGCGGTGGCAAAATTATTCATGGCCATTCTGTTCTTAATATAGTGTATACATATAAGCTGCAGGGAAATTCTGAAATCCCCTTCATCATATGTTTGAGGAAGCCCAGCATTTTCTAAAATATTTGAGACTATCTGTGCAGATAGACATCTTTTGGGTATATGAGTTTGGGGAAAACACTTGTATAAGCTGATGGACATGTGAAGTAGGTTACTGTTTTTACTGAACATGATATTTGGCAGGATGGATGTGGAGTTAATATTACTATATAATACTATATTTAAAAAGGTGGGATAAATCTCTAATTATAATAGTTTTGTGATATGGTATTATCTTTTGTTATTTTAATCTTTTTTGTTCAGTATTGTGGCACCATATCTTCAAACCGAAAAATAACAAATACAGAAAACAGTTCTATCACTAACTGCAGTAACATGAATGGGAACCAGTCAGCATTAATTCTATATATTCAATTATTTAGAACATGCCCTAAGATGACTAAAAATATAGAAAGAGAATATCTATTCTCCAACATGGATTAGGTTTTCACGTTCAAAATGTTGTATATATAGTCAGATTAAGCACATCATTTCACAGAAGAGATGTGTTTTACCCATTTTATAAGAGTGATTTTATACCAAATAAACATGCATTAGGAAAATAGTTATCCTGGACTTGATGGGACTTGGTCTGCAGTAGTTTCAATTATAGATCCATTAAATTTTTTTACAGGGCTTGCAAACAGTATGTCTTTATAACTAGCAATGTTTATCTATTCACATGTTGAATGATCTAATTAATTTCTAAATATCACAGCGTTAATTAATTTCTAGTGTCACAGCATTCTGTCTTCTGCTTCACAATAAAAGGTCAAATACAGATTTCTAGGTATTTACAGCATGCACTACTGTGATCAGAAACTGATTTTCATCTTAAATTAAACAGTAAAACTCAATATAGTGTTAGGATTATCTTCCTTTGTTTATTTGGAGGAGCCCAATATCTTAGACACCACAGATTCATACATAACTATAACTCTTTTTTACAGTATTCTGTAAAAGGCCCTGAGTTTTTGGAATTTTAATAGAAGCTTTTACTATTCCTGTTAGCAGTAGATATAACACATTACACTGTCCAGAAAAGTATCAGCAGAAAATATAGATTTCTACTCTGAGGATTTTGAATGTTAATGCTAACTCTATGGAATATTACAAAGGAAAGAAATGAAAAGGAAGCGGTTAGAAGGTTCATAGTAGATGAATATACACCAGAGCAGTTACAGATGCTTTTATGTTCCTGTTGGATTAAATGGCTTCTAAAGTTGGGACATCCTTATAAACACAGAATTGTGCATCATATAACAGCAAGCCCAGGACCTTTGCTTTATATAGTTTTATTGCTGGAGGGATGTAATTATTGCCATATTTTCAGATTGCATTAGAAATGTTTTGAGCCGTAATGGAAAGCTTACTCAATCGATTGTTCCATTGGGTAGAGGGTTAGAAGTGGATGCTTAGGTACTTGAAGTCCTTGACCTGATGAATTGGGTGTTGTTGTTGTTGTTGTTGTTAATTTTCCATTTATCAGGGGACTTAAAGCACATTCTAGGGAAAAACAAATCTTAGTTTTGGAATAATTGATTTCAAGAAATTCCCTAGAACAATAGGACACTAAAGCAGCTAGGCATCTGCCCATTGAACCACCCATGGCGTTTGGCACTCATAAACCCATCAAGAAATTACAATCTTCGTTCTACAAGACCTAACTTGTACAACCACTACAAAGTTTGACAAGTTTCTTGCAATAGCTATGACTTGCAGAAGTCAGGTGATATTCTCTTCTTGTTATTAATTGTTTCAGAGCTATTTGCTTTGTTTTGTTTATTCTGTATTCTAAAGTTGATATCTGTTTTATTGCTGTTTCTGAAATTTAAATTCTGCATTTGTGTTTTATTGGTCTGAGACTGTAAATAAACAAATTCTGAAGTTGTTCCTATTTTTGATCCTTACTCTTTGAAGGAAGTAAACCAAAGTTCACAAATGGAATGAATTTAAGGAGACATTGCAGTAAATGTCATTTGAAGGAGCAAAAAGCTTTAGGGCAGTTATGGATGTTAGATTTCGAACATGGCAAGTGGTGATAACTTCTGGTGGAATTGTGTTGTCACATCACTGCTTGGTTAATTTTGCTATAGCTTTGTACAAATATTGCTTGCTTTGTATTCCTCACAGGTTTTTCTCCTTTCCAAGGAAAGCTGTCTGTTCAGATTAATTGAACACTGCTTTTCCTTCTCTTGATAAATCATCTATAATTAATTACATAGGGAGGAGCTGTCTCTTTAATGTAGCAAACTCAGGCATGATGAGTTCTGCTGTTGGAACTAGACAAATTTCAGACTGGAACAGACCGCACATTCTTCACGGTGAGGGTTATTTATTAGTCATTTAAAAAACATATCTGATGGCTGTTGGAAAAAGAGTAATCATTACATCTCAGGCTTAGATCTCTAAGTGACTGCAATATTTTACTGTGTAACTTCATATTTAGTATTCATGTATACCTTGCTTATGTTAACTTGCATGTCAAGGACATGTATTCTAGTCTAACCCTTCCCCTCACTGCTAGTTTTCTGAATGAAAAGAGAAGCTCCTACATGAATGAACATTTATTCATATAATCCTTGCCTGATTGATATAGTATGGCCCAAATGTTTAACAGTGAGTATTATGACACATTTTAAAATTCAGAACACCTTGAAAGTGTTGATTCCTTACATAACAAAGAAAAATAACAAAGAGATTAGAAGTATGACTATCAGTCAGAAGTCACAACGAAAACTTAATCTCACAACACAAGGACAGACTCAACCATAGTTTGAACTGGGAAACTAGGAGCATCCTAGACCAAGCTAAATCCAAAGATGTTAGGGAATTCCTGAAAGCTTGGCATTCAGATGAATCGGCCATCAATAGACACATAGACATAAACCACATTTATACACCATTCAAAAGAGACAATAAAAAAGCTAAGAAGGAAACAAAAAGACCAGAACATATCCTCTCCAGCAGCCAACACCCAGATAAGCAGAGATTAACACCAGGCAAACAATCAAGCAGAGAACAATATCCTAATCAAGGAACTACCAAGGAGAAAATCACACCCCCAACAAACCTATTAGGGCAAACTACTGTATATAAACAGGGAGCAAACCCCACACTCACACTGATGACATTACCTAGTTGGGTAATGAAATGTCTGCAAGCAAACAACCAAGCTCAGAGAGTACCAAGGACTCCACAATTAGAAGTATGTGGGAACCTTGAAATTAGATTGTGAACATATTAAGGAGCCAGAGGCATTTTCTTTGAAGGAAATGTTGAATCCCAGCAATGTCAAATTCTACTAGCAATCCACTTGTTCAGCCTATTTGCCAGATTATTCTCTCTCACCTCTTGGAAATAAGGACTGATGGTTTCTTCCTAGTTTAGGCTGAGTTTCATGAAAATAATAGTCTTCCAATTTGTAAAAGCTATAAGGTAACAATGCTAATATGTTTAACATTTTAGCTAAGATATGAGGGCTATCTGACTATGACATCTGTCACCCCATTAATCACCAGAATTGATTTGGCTGATCTGGCTGGCTAGAAGGGTATCCTCTTTCTCCCTTACTGCTCCATGTGCATCCCTCCTGAAGCTGCATGCTTGGTGGAAGAGGATGACCATCCTGATAGGATTGTACCATTCTTCATTCAAGGGCATGTGATAGCTGTGCTCCCCTCCAAACAATCTCAGGGACCATCAATTTGGGGAAAAAATACAGATTGGGGTTGTGTATATCATTCAGTGCTACTCTGATTATGGATATGCCTTTCTAGGTCCTCTGTGCGTGAAAAGGGCCTTGAATCAACTGTGCCATATATTTGGGAGGACATAACTGCTTCAGTAATCAGAGAGCATGTAGTGTTGCTATAATTGAAGCACTCCTCCAAATTATTTGCAGAATCCTTTTATAGATGACATTAAAAGTGGCCTAAATACAGTAGAATAAAGTGATATAGTCCTGATTTACTGTAATGGATTGTATCATGTGAAACTGTAATTTTTAAAAAACAATCTTCTTTATAAGTTCAAAATAAACATTTAAGAACATAAGAGAATTCATTCTAGTTTATACCTCAAAACTTTACAAAGCATTATATAACATGTTAATAAACCCTAAGAGAAGACTCTCCTTCAATCTGACTCTCACAACCTTATTTTAAGAAGCTTAGATTCTATTTTAGACCTTCTGAAAGTCATTTTCAGATTTTTATGAGCTTAGTTTACCTACTAATACCTAGCTCTGTATAGACTTTCCCGTGTCTTAAAAACAAAATTCTCTTGGAACATAACTTATGTGTCTGTTTGATTTAGTTGTATTGCATTAAGATGAAGGCCTTTTTGACAGATTGCTGTTTCAAAGATCAGCTGCTGAAATTGAAGTAGTTCCTGGCTTTGGCTGGAAGGAGCCTAAATTGGAGGAAGGAAGCACAAGAAGCATCAGTGTTTAATCTAAGAACAAATGAACAAGATACCAGTCAACCTGTGTCTGACCTGGAACTAGAAGTATCTGAACTGTCTAGGTCCATAGGAGTGAAAATATATGCATGCTAGTGGCCAGAGATGGAGACTAAAAATCCAGTCTAGGAGTATAAAGAAGAAGAATTGAAATTACTTGAAACCAAACACATTGGAACAGAGGAAGAACAAGAAAAATGTTAGTTGTAAATATATTTCAATTACTGGGTCAGATTTCTGGAATGTATACACAATTCAAAGATTCAGTCATATTTTAACAATCACGCACCCCTATTCCTGACTATCTGGTATCTTGTTTTTTAAGATATTGGTAGATTGATGCTTAGGATCCAGAGGAATGACAAATTGCAATAGTGGCATTGTTTGAGCAGAAATGGGCACAATCCTGTCCCAGGTAGCGCATGGAAATTTTCCCAGTAATTTTCAAGTAAGGCTGGCACAACAATATTCTCATTCTGGAGCTTAGAAACTGAGGAAGGACGGAGCCACCACATGCAACAGCCACACCAGGTTTATATCAGAACTCCTCCCTTAAACAGCAGAAAGGTCCATTTCTTGCTGACTCAGAGGTCAGGAAGATTTTATTTACTCCTGGGATGATTCAGGAAAGTGCAGAGGAAATAGTGTAACTTGAGTGGAATGACAGAGGCAGTTTCCAAGGGTACAATCTGGAGAGGAACATATTGTAGGCACATGATATATTGCACATTTTTAAAAAAATGTTCAATGATACAATGTGTTATATTCAATTTGGAATAATTAGCTGAAGTAGCTATTGCCAGGCATAATGGCATTGTTGCATTTTTTTCATTGCCAGTATATGCAGTCAATCACATTAAACAGATAAGGTTGATAGGACAGGGAAAAAATTGGAGATACCACTCCCATCTTCCAAGTGTTGCTAATTACGTATCCAAGTGGTTACTGCTAGGAATAGTGCCTTCCAGCATGATAAAGAAATAACAGTAGAAGACTCTCTTGGGTATATTACTGGATACTTACAACAATAAGAAGAGTGGCTGATAATGATCAGACACGTACTTTTTTCAGTCTCAGCCTCCTCTTCCTCCCTCACAATTTGAAATCTTTATTTGTAGAAAAAGAAGAATTGCTTATACAAAATGCAAAAGGCTAAATGTCATATCACAGGACATTTATCTCGCCTTCTGTATACACATCAGTTGAAATATCTCACGGTGTTGAGGCCCTGTAGCAGCTACAGATCCACTTGGTGATACTGAATGTCTTTTGCTTCTGCAAGAGGAATGCCAGAAAACATTGTGGCCCAGTATGAGACATAGTCTTGGGCTGCAGTGCTTTCTTGCTTTCTTGTAGCGCTTTTTTAACCACCAGAAGCAGGTTTAATAAATGCAGACAAGTACTGGGATAATAAAACTTCTTATTTATATTGATGTCATTCTATTGGCTGGCACTGCACTTTTCAAAAGACAGATCTCACACGCATGGCTTCATTCATCCGTTCCTTACTAAACACGTAGCTTAAGATAATCTTTCAGTTTTGCAGTAAACGTGATCCTGCTTGTTCAAGCCAGATCCACAGCACTTAAAATCAAGATTTATGCTGGTTTCAAACACTGGGCAAAAAGTCCAATAAATGACAGAACAGATATGAAATGTGTTTATAATAATGTGATACAACACTGAAAATGCACAGAAATTAAATTCTCATTGATTTTACTAAGCTGTCTATTGGTCTGTCCCAAAATGGGGCTGGTTGGTTTCAGATACAGTTTGAAATGTGGCTGTTTGGGACAGAAAAACTTTTTTTTTTTAATGTTCCATTCTGTTTTAATTGCTGGGATTGGCTGTTGTTTTGTCTCTTGCAGTCGGGGTGTTAAACTGCATTATTTTTTGAATTCATCTATCTGGAGCATTACAGCAGGAGGTCCTATTTCTGTTGGCTTAGACTGGGTGGGCAGCGGATCTGGGTGGAATTTTAGAGGGAAGCAGCAGCCATTTAAGAAGAACGTGGAACAGTGTGATGGAATGTCTAGCAGACCCTGGGAACATGGGACAGAAACAGGACTGTTGTAAGAAACACGGAGCCCAGGGGGTAGGAGCAGCACCAGAAAGAGGCTCTGCCTTAATTACACTAAGTATAAATTGGTATGGGGAATGGTTTTGACTGGCTTTCAAGATTCTTTTACAATAACCAACTAGTAATAAAGACCTTTCCCAAATGCCAAGCGGTTCTTGTTTCCTGGGTTTACCTGGCTTGGAGCACTTGATACACAGTGAGACAGCCATTCTGGATTTAACTGCTATTGGAAAAAAAGGGAGAGTAGAGAATGAGGAACTACTGGATTCATACAATTGGACTGGTAGTGATGACTGGTGGTAAAAATCTGGTAGTCTTTATGTTTGCCTCCACAACTGAAATACCATGATAGGTATTAGGGCTACCATGATTAAAGCTTCTTTTCTTTTCTTTTCTTTTCTTTTCTTTTCTTTTCTTTTCTTTTCTTTTCTTTTCTTTTCTTTTCTCTTCTCTTCTCTTCTCTTCTCTTCTCTTCTCTTCTCTTCTCTTCTCTTCTCTTCTCTTCTCTTCTCTTCTTTTTCCTTTACTTTCAGTTGGGTACATGGTGATTTTAGTAAGGGAAAGAAATAGGGATTCCCCACTTACCCATTCCTTTGCTTTTCAAAACAATCCCCTTTTGAACTTAAAAGAACATTTTCTCCTCAAAAAAGCCCTTTTCCCACCCAGGTAAGGCCAGCTTGTTCATTTGGGGTAATTCATTCTTCTAGTTTGTGTGTGTGCACACATTTGTGTCCTGACACTGATAACACTGCTGCCTGCTAGATTCATGCTGTCCCATGTGCACACTTGTGCTTGACAACCCATGTCATGCTGTCGGTAACCACTGCAGGGCAATAAGTAGCCCACATTACCAATCAGAAGTAAGATACCTGCTCTTACATCCAGCAAGATTCCTGTGCAGTGATTGAAGCCACTTTCAGGGTACAAGTGGTTGGTAGTTCCAAGGCATCAGATGTGATGAATACTTTTAGGTAGATTATGGGTTTGGATAGTCATCTATTCAGCCTCATGGAAGATGCTGGATTCAGTACCTTCTCTACCTAGTTGCTCCTGTTATAGGATCTTCTTACAGCCTGCCTTCAGGAGGCAGGTGGTATTCTCCCTGTATTACCCACATAGAGTGAAATTTTTGTCCAGTCAGAGTGAAGTGCACATTTATTACCTCTTCCTCCCCATGCACTGAGAGTCACATGGTGAGTCTGAGGCAAAGTCTGCCACTGTAGGTCATAGTACTTCCCAGGGTGCAGAACTCAAGCAGAGGTAAATGCTGCTTCATGCTAAGAAGCTGTAGTCACATGGCAGATGAGAGCCATGTGGCAGTGAACTGCACTGCAGTTGAGAGCTGGTTGTCTGGGTAGCCATATCTCATCTTGGCTTCATGGTCATGGACAGTGGGTCCAGCTTTCAAAGGGCAATCTCTCGGGCATGGTATGTTGCCATTGGTTGCATTGCTCACAAATTATACTTTCCAGTGGGAGATGGTCTGGAGCTACCCACTACAGAATCATCTGAACTGGCACTGAAGTTACCACAAATGCTCTTTTAGACAAATGCCATAAGATTTCTGGCTATTTCCACTGAAAAGCAAAGAGGAACAGTTGCTAGACTAGCACTAGGCTGAGTTCCTCCTATCCCAACAACTCACCAGTGGGTTACATTCTGAGTCACTGGAACAAGCCATGCTGTTCCTGGCTCATGCCACCTAAAAATGGTGAGATCCAGGTGGCTCACATAGCTGCCCCTTTTAGTCCCTGAACAACCACTGAGGCTCACATTGTAGGCAAATCCATCTCACTGACTCTTCCAGTATTTTCAATCCCTGAACAACTATACTGAGTGAGGGTCATACCAGAAGAGACCTCACTTGGATCTATTTGGTTCCTGCACCATTTGAGTTGCAGTGGGATTGATCTATCCCTCCCATACCTTTTTCATTTCTCTCGACCTCACTGCCATACCCCTCCTGTCTCCATGGCCAGTGATGATGCTCTGGCCAGCAGCAGACCATATAGCCAAGGCAGAAGAAAAGGATTATTCTTCCCTATTCATTCAACTGCCTCATTGCTTGGGAGGTAAGGAATATTTGTAAGGATTCCTATGTGGAAGCTGGACTTCTTGTAGATAAGTTAATGCATGTGACCTTTAAAAGAAAATTGAATGCTGGAAGCAACATCAACGTATGTGTATGCATGTGCGTGCTGTACCATGGTTAAGTTGCATACAAGTGATATAAATGTAAACAGTCCTAGTACATGTATGTTTGATTGGTCTGCTGCTCAGATATGTTTATGGCTTGGGTTGTTGAAATGCAAAACGTCTTTATATATGCAGCGAGTGTCTTCATCTTCAAAGTCACCCTGAAAGCTCCACAGTCAATAATACAAAATAGAAAGCCCAGCTAAACTCAGTAGGCCATCATCAGCATAGTTTAATTATATTAATATTAATATTATTACTATTATTATTTTTCCGAAGGTTCTGTACTAGTGGCTTGCTTTGGTTTAATTTACTCTTTTGGTGTATTTGAATTTGGTGTATTCATTCATCCTTTCAGTTTCTTGTGCCCTTTTCTTTGTGGATAGTTCAAGGTACCTTTAAAAATGCAAAAGAAAAACTTTAGGTTGGCCCACTCAGCTTAGCACGTGTTTATGTACACACTCTGATCATGTACTTGTGCATTGTTGAGAATGCATTTTGTTGTAAAGGCATGTTTGAACTTGCTTTTGACCCATTTGCGACAGTGTTGCTTTAGCACTTAAGGCGAAAAAGAAGAGTTGTTTTGCTGAATGGTTGTGTGCATGATTCATGATTTTGTTGTTGTTCTGAGTACTGATGATGCAAGATAATTTAATTTACATTTAGGATGTAAGTGATGACAGGAAATGATGGAGGGTTCCCCCTCTCAGGTGGGGCCTCTCTCCTGGGCAACAGCTTTCTTTTTCTTTTCTTTTTCTTTCTCTTTCATGCTCATTCTGCCAAGCAGAAGCAGCAATTCTTTTGGGCAGCCAGTCAGAAAAAGGATAAATCTGCAGGTGAAACTTAAATATAAGGGGAGAAGGAGACAGTCAGTGTTCCTGTTAGCAAGATTAGGATTCCGTGTGGACAGCAGACTTAGAAGAGATTAATTTTAAAATGTATTTTTAAAGTAACTTGTAAATGGTCTGCCTGGAAATACCTTTTGCTAGGATATTCTACAGCCTTGAAGAAAGTAATGGATTAGGAGGATTCTGTCTTGTATGAGATGAAAAACAGAGCCAGACTGCTATTCTTCCCTCTCTTCCATTAAAACATCTATACTCCCAAGAGCAAATAGTTGTCTTAAGTTCAAAAAATGCTAGAGCTAAGGCTACCAAATTTGGTTAGAAAAAAATGGATGACCATTTAAATGTCAGCAAAGATAGTTTATTTATCTTTACTGCAGACTAGTGATCATCCAGATTCTTGCAGCCATAGAGGCTTGTTCTAAGTTCCACTGTTCCCTATGGTTATAATATGTGAAAGTGTTTTGCCAAGTGTGGCCAGCCTGAACCCAAGCAAAGAACTTCCAGAATCAATATTTTGTTTCAAGTATGATTTTCTATTTCATGTGCACCCTCAGTTTTTAACCATTAACTAACATCATATATTGGAAAGCTGTGTTCACAAACTGCAATAGCTATCCTTACTTTATCCCCAGCATCTGGAACCCAGAGTCTGCCCTGTTTCTGAACAAGGAAGTTTCATTTCATTAGCTAAATGTCACAGCTAATCACTGCTGATATAAACAGTTTCTTATAAGATGTAAAAATGGATTAAAATTGTGGCCTTTGGGGGAGTGTCTCAAGGACCTTAGGATTTTCTTCCCTACAAGATTGAAGACAAAGCTCTGACTTGGAGGAGAGGATTCCCCCCTCCTACCTCTCCACCAGTTTTTAAGGTTGCTGTGACCATGGTGGGAAATGTCAAATTTGCAGTGCCTCAAAATAGGATGAGAAAAATGGGATCTTCATGTCTTCTGACCTTCTTCCATGTTTCAAAACCAGGAAATAATTTACACAGATATTGAAAAGCTGACGACATAGAAAAAAGCAATACTTTATTCCATGTTGAGTTGAAGACCCATTCCATGAAGTATTTGTTGCCTAAATAAACCTTCATTCTTATCTCCCTCAGAACTTCCATTACAGAATGGGAAGCAGTGAGTCAGTCCTATACTTGGTATCCTTCTTTCTTGAGAAAGTAGTACAGAAAGAATAAACATTTCTACTTGATTTTGGTAATGTGTATGTTGATGGCTGTAACAACAATCAACATTTTGATGGCCATTTATTTTTCTTGGTATGGACAAGTGTGTGTATGTATGCACACATGTTATTTAGTGTTTTATCTTAGATATCATGCTTCTTTTCCAGCCTCTGAAAGACAGATTTGAATTTGCAGTTTTCACGTCCCATAAAAGGCTTCCAGCTCCTTCTTCCTGCCATACTGTGCTGCTTTTACCAGTTTGTATTCCTATGGGTCCATATTTATCCACTACCCAAACTTTCTGTAACAGTTGAGAGATTCTTCTTTTTGATATTTCACTCTCTTTACCCCCCTTCTTAAGCTTACCCACTCATATTTCATCCAAACCATAGACTACTGCCTGGCCCCAGATAAGTCACTTTTTATCAGCTTTATCATTTGGATATGAGAGTGATACAGGACACAACATCTCCAGAGAGTTCTTAAAGAAGCAGAATATTATTTGGAGGGAGCAACATTCCTATTCATTATTATGCCAAGGAAAACCAATGATATCAATTATCACCCATCATACTTCCAATACACAAAAACTTTTTGAAACAGCTAGGTCTTAGTGGCTTCCATATGTCTACAGGGTTGGTCTGATATGATCTTAGGTGGAACATGGTTCCAAAGGGAGGGGCAGCAATAGAAAAGTCAACCCTGATTGAAGATTAACCCTGATGGCAACAATCTTTCAAAAATGAAACATAGTACGGTACCTTCCATGCTATATTTTATTGAGAGAGCAGAAGGTGGTCCCACAGATATCCAGATCCTGAGCCAAATAGCACTTTAAAGGTAAGTACCTGCTCTCTGAATTGCACCTAGGA
Organism: Liasis olivaceus; assembly: GCA_030867105.1. Lineage (NCBI taxonomy): Eukaryota > Metazoa > Chordata > Lepidosauria > Squamata > Pythonidae > Liasis > Liasis olivaceus. Next base: position 85,769,281 of record CM061350.1, read on the forward strand.
GCTAATTGGCAACCAGCACAGCTTTCCCAGTAGTGGTGTTATTTGGCCAAATCAAGAGATATCCTTAACTATCTGAGACAATGCATTCCGGACAAGCTATAAACTCCAGGTGGTCATCATGGGCAGCCTCATGTAGAATGAGTTACTATGGACAAATTGAATGGTGACCAAGGCATGAGTGATTTTGAGAAGAGCTTTCTAATCCAGGAATAGTGCATGAGGTGGAGTAGTGCAAAGAGCCTCCAAGCTGCAGCTGCCATCTGTTTTTTGAGTACTATAGTTATTGTGTAAAATCAGTCCAGTATAATAAAATATACTGTCTTCTGGCAGGACCACAATTATCCTGACAAACACATGTTTTTCAAACATATGCTTACTATGAAGACAATTTTCAGATAACTTGAGTGGAGGTGGGCAAGTTAAACCTTTCTTACTAAATTCCCCTGTTATACATTAATATAAAATACTCCTCTAAACCTATATTTTACTACCATGGGAACACCGCCATCATGGGCAAAAAGCCTGGTCAGTGATAATGGCCAATTGCAGAGCATCACCCTAGCTTTGCCTATATCCTTTCCCCTCCCCTTCCAATTCTTATTTTCAAGAACAAAAAAATAGTTAAAATCACTTTCTGTTGAGCACTGGCTCTAAAAAAAGATGATTAGTCCCTCATTCCTTTCATCTTCCCATCTGATGACCCATTTAATGTCCAAGAAGTGGGCTGTTTTCTCATCTTTCAGTGTTTGTCTCTATGTGGTACATAGCATTCTATGTGTGTACCATGCATTCTAACTGGAGGCTGGAAGGACAGTTCTACTGGATGTCCCGATTTGGTCATAATCAGGCAGTAGAGATCCAGATTCAAGTAATCTCTACACATTAGATGCTGCTCAATAGGTATTCATAATACAGATGTCTTGGTCTCTCCTTCATGTGTAACCCATCCAGCCATAAATTCTAGAAATAGAGTAGCCAACCATAGTATGCATGTGGGCACACTCACACCCAAAAGTGGCAGTTAGCAGAACAAAATATGTTGTTACTTTTAAAAAAAATCTAGATGTAGATAACTACATAGTAGCTGTTCACTGTTTTTAATTCTTTGTTAGCCTTTTCCATGTTTTCAGAGTGGAGATTCAAGGAATTAACCAACCTTGAGTGTGCATGGGGGTGGGGGAAGGAGAGATGAGATCAAGAATAAAACCTGTTTTGTTTTGTTTTAGTTGTCTTCTTCTCTCTTCTTGCTTTGTCATTAGGATCCTGAATTTAGGACCACAGTTTCTTTTTCTGTGCAATGTGTTGCTGGCAGAAAAATGAAGATCCAGTGGGAAAAAAATGAATATATGGAGGGATGAAAGTTCCTTTTCTAATTCCTTTTTATTTTACGTCCAATTTTTTTTAAAAATGAAATATTTATTATTAGAATGATGAACAAATTGGTTAAGATAATGTATTCATATACAGAAACGTGCTTCAAAATAATCTCTAAGATAATCAGCAGAATACAGAATAGGATCATCATAATCCCTGGGCTGATGACAAACAGTAAATATGCATTTTTGCTTCCATGTGACATGATCGTGTTCACAAAAAAGAGGGAGGTGATGCCTGATGCCTTGGGGAATGGGACATGATTCTTTTATTCTGCCAACCTGCGTGAGCCTTAAAAGCTGGAAATGCAGGGAAGTAGGCAAGTTTTCCTATAGAGATTAGAGTAGAAACAAGTTATTGATTACTTGATAACAAGTTATTGATTATTCGTTTATGTCAACATGTTCTGTAAAATATAAATTGATAACCTCCAAGACTTGCCAGATTAATTTTGTGCTTCCCATCATGTTCTCTCTTGCCCTCCCTCTTGTGTTGAGCTTAATGTTTCTAAGTGTAGCATATTTGTTTGTGGTTGTACTACCTGGCAGTACATTAAACTGTATTTTAACTAATTAACATAGTTTCAGAACTTATATAATTTAAAACTGAAAGCCTAGTAACCTGACATTATCCATCCAACCATACTTTTACCATACATATGATGATTTGTTCCTGCTCTCCTCAGGAAAATGTGGATTCAAAACAATGGTTTTGTACTGTATGGATCACCCAAAGAAGAAGCTTAACATTCTCCTTCTTGTAGTTAATTTCTATGTATTGGTTATCCTTGTCTGTAATATGGGTTACTAAAGCAGACTGTTGGGTTATCGAACGAGTACTTCTCTGTTGTCTGAGAGATTGGTCCAACCTTTGGTCTTCACTCATGATCTCTGAATTACCTACTTGTCTTCATCTTTTCTGTGTAATGGGTTGCTGCTGTGGAAAAGAGAGATGTGGGTCAAAGGAGCTGCCTAGAAGAGGGTATACTTCAGGGTTGAACCATATTTCACACCAAAGTTTTTGATTGGCCAATTTTTAAGCTATATCCTGAGTTGCTTCACCAGCCAACCTAAATGATATGAAGACACTTGTCTTTCTCTAAGTTTGCATATGTCTATATGGCAATTCCAATTCATTCAAATTTATAGTTAATACCTAAATATACCTGGTGCTATTAACTCACGCATTTCTATCAGAAAGGTGTGTTCTGGGCTGCCTCTAAATTTTCACTTTTGCATTAGTGATATAAAGCAAATTCAGTATTGGGATTTCTTGTGTACATGATAAGATAGACTGATATTCCCACTAACATTGTTTGGAACAGGAAGTATAGTGATGAATAAAACAAATGGTTGCATTCTCATTTCTGGCTGCATTGCTGATGCAGCGGTAGAAAGGGTCATTAGGCAGACATCAGCAAACATTCATTAGCAAAGAAGTTGATGGGGTCATTAGAGAACGCTATCAGTTCAACAGGAATCAAAGAAAATGTAGATAGAAAAAATGTTCCCCATTTTAAAAAAGCTTTGGCCACCCATTTAAGTAAATAGATATAAAACTGACAGGGAGAAATCATTTTTCATCTAATGCACAAATACTCCCATTTGTTGTTCTCTTGCAAATATAGTGGCATAAATGGATTCAGAAAAGAGTTATACAAATTAATGATCCATCAATACTGACCAATTGAGATACATTAACTATTAACATGGGAATACATCCTCATTCTTAAAGTATCTCCAGCTCTCTATTTGCTGGAAACTGAGGGTGAACAACAGAGAATGGGTCAGCCCATAATTGTTTAATAGCTTCTTGAGTGCTTCCACTCTAGCTTACGCTGAGCTGTTGTACTTAGAGCCTGACAATTCCTTCTTACACAAAATTATTATCTACTTTGTAGATATCCTATGTAACTGTATTTCAGGAGGAATGTTAGGACAGCAGCAGCAGCAGCACAATAAACAGCTTAAAACCCATGAATGTATCTGGTCATTTAACCACAAAAAGCATAAAGTATGTGTTGAGCTGGAAAGGAAACACACGCACAGAGCAGCCCAAATGATTGGAGGCTAGAATAGTTCTGCTGTAAGGAAAAGCTGTTTGGGGTTTTATTGTAAATAACAACAGCAACAAAAACAACAACAAGAGGATATCTGAAAAGAATGCACCAGTTCTGGAAAGAACAACATCCAGAATCAGAAATAACAGAACAGAGGCTAGCAGATCAACATCAGTTTATAATACGAAATAAAGTATTCACAGAAGTAGAATTAGAAAAACTGCAAAGGTCTACCCAGGGCAAAGAAATTGAAGCCTTGCCAGAAGTAGCTCACACTGCAGAGGCAAACCAGGGGGAGTCAGCAGTAGAGGAAGCCAGGGTAGCTATTGAATCGTTTTCATTTCCAAACCAGGCACCCTTTCCTCTGCCTTCTCAGAAAGAACAAAGCCCTCTAACTAAAAAACAAGAGGAATTGAAACAAGGAATAACTGAGCATCTAGAACAACCCAAAAAGAATAGAATAAGTTCTGCAATGAAGCCTGTTACAAAGAAACAGCTAGCACAAGTATTAAAAGATGCTAATACTGTAATATCAAATATAAGCACCAGCTCACTGCAAGAAACAAACCAACTAATGTACAGCACGGCTTCAGTTACAACTGAATACCTTGGATGCAAAATCAGCAAACAAGAAAAAAAGCCAAACAGTGCCCCACTAAAATCGAAGACCATGTTGGAAAATAAGATCAGCATGCTAAGATCAGATACAAGCAAGCTAGAACAGATGAAAGAAAAGAGGCTGAAGAACAAAAAGACCAAAGGATACCTGATCAAGAAATGTCACCTAGAAACAAGGAAGATCAAAGAAGCACTGGAAATAACAAAGCAGCAAATAATAGTCATAGCCAAAAAGATCAGCAAATACGAAGCTTGAATTGCACACTATAGGCAGAATCTCCAATTTCAGTTGAGTCAGAAACGTTTCTATCAATCCATCAATGGAGAGACTGCAATGAACCAGTCAACACTTGACAAAGAAGAAACAGGGCAGTTCTGGGCACAGCTGTGGGACAACCCAAAGAAATACAACAAGAATGCAGCTTGGATAAAGGAGGCGGATAAGAATAAAAAAGAAGCCGAAATGAAAGAACTTGTAATAACAGCAGAAATGGTGAGAAAAGGTCAAAGAAGATCAAGAATTGATCAGCACCAGGTGAAGATGAACTGCATGTTTTCGCTTGAAACATCTGACTGCTCTGCACCCACTCATTGCCAAGCAGTTTAACAACATACTACATGGAGGTGAAATTGAAGATTGGTTAACATCTGGCAAAACCTACCTGATAATGAATGATCCAACAAAAGGGGCAGCACCAGGCAACTACAGGCCAATTACCTGCTTACCAACACCTTTCAGATTGCTAACTGGTGTGGTAGCTGGTGGAGTCCAACAGCATCTAGTTGAAAACAAGTTATTTCCATCTGAGCAGAAAGAAAACTGCCCAAACAGCAGAAGTACAAAAGATCAGCTCCTAACTGACAAGAGCATTTTGGAAAACTGTAAGAGAAGAAAGACCAATTTGAATGTAGCTTGGATTAATTACAAGAAGGCATTTGACTCCCTGCCACTTGACTGGATAATCAAGTGCCTAGAAATAACAGGTTTCAGTAGAAACATCCAAAGCTTTGTGCAAAGATCAATGACACAATGGAAGACACAGTTGATGGTCCATGGTGATAGGCTGGGAGAGGTTAACATCAAGAGAGGACTCTTTCACCACTACTGTTTGTCATTGCACTGATTCCTCTGTCAACAATACTGAACAAGTCAGGCCTCCTTTACATGGACCTATCTGAAGCTGTATGGAAAAACACCATCTGAAATAGCATTGCTGCTCAACACTGTCTGAATATACAGCCAAGATATTGCAGTGGGGTTTGGACTGGATAAATGTGCCACCCTTACCATCAGGAGGGGAAAAATAGTGAAAACTGAAGGATTCAAGATGCCCTGTGGAAATAACAGCAAGAGTCTGGATGAAGAAGATCACTACAAATACCTGGGCATCCTTCAGGCTGACAACATCAAGCACACTGAAGTCAAGAAGAAGGTTAGTAGTGAATACATCAGAAGAGTGAAGAAGATCTTAAAGTCCAAACTAAGTGGCAGAAATACCATCAAGGTGAGTAACACCTGGGCAATTCCAGTCATTAGATATACAGCTGGAATAGTGGACTGGACTCAAGCTGAACTAAAAGCCCTGGATAGGAAGACCAGAAAAATAATGACAGACTCTACTTACCAAGGAGCATAGGTGGGTGTGGAATGTTGCAAGTACATCAGGCAGTTGAAGAAAAAAAGCATTGGAAGAATATCTGAAGGACAGTGAAGAAGATGCACTGAAGCTAGTATACCATGAGACGAAACTGGCCTACAAGAAAGACCAAATGAGGAATAGGAAAAAGACATGGCAAGGCAAAGTATTGCATGGCCAGTACACAAAAAACTAGCAGGCAAAGCAGATAACAACAAGACCTGGCAATGGCTGAGAGCAGGAAAGTTGAAGAGACAGAGGGGCTAATTCTAGCTGCACAACATCAAGCCTTAAGAACAAATGCACACAAAGCCAGAATTGAGAAGACAGCAACAGCAGCAAATGCCGCCTCTGCAAAGAAGCTGAGGAAACAGTGGGCCATCTAGTTAGCTGCTGCAAGAAGATCACACAGACTGACTACAAACAAGGACATAACAAAGTAGCAACAATGGTGCATTGGAATATCTGCAAGAAATACCATTTGCCTGTAAGCAAGAACTGATGGGACCATGAAATAAACAACGTATATACTGTAGTTAAAAAGCCACATAGAAATACAATAAATTAAAGGTTCATATTGATAACAGTATGAAGCTTCTGTCCTTCTAAGAGCAAATGTATACTTTACATGGGATGTGACAAAACAAAAGATCAGAATTCCGGACTGTATTGCTTCATACTACAGGTGGGGGAATGTATTTTTTAAAATTTATTTAACAGATTTTTAGGAAGTTAAAGATATGAAGCACAAATTAAGAAAAACAGCTATAGAGTAAAAAACATTATAGAAAGATTTTGTAATGATGCTTTCTTCCCTTCCTTTCCATTGTTTCCAACTGCTAATCTAAATATTTGTGCTTTACGTTCAACACTGAACATTGAGAGTTATTTGTAATATCTGTTTAAATCATTTTTATTGGTCAGATAATTCCTTTCCTAGAAACCATTTTCCAAATATTTAAGTTGCCTTTCTGTTTGATGTGTAGTATATAAGTATATATTCCTGCTGAAGTGTGGTTAAATTTCTATTATAGATATATACAGTCGGTTTTGCTGTAGCTATGTATTCTCCAATTTTGGTCTCCCAGTCTTACATCATTGAATACGTTTTTTTTCCAGTATTATGCCAAATTTGTCCTTGTAGCTGTCAGCATGTATCTTGGTAAACTGTGCTATCTTTCATTTATATTTTTTGGAATTATACCTAACAGAAATATTTGTGGTTTCAATTCAAATTTTATTTTTACAATTTTCTGAATATTTTGAAGGATTTATTTCCAGTATGTTTGAGGGTTTTTTTATATGACCACCACATGTGATAAAATGTTCTTTCTTTGTTGTAGCATTTCCAACTTTTATTGTTGTATAATTTGTCTGTCTTGGTAATTGTTGATGGAATTATGTATCATCTGTAAAACATGTTTATAGCATTTTTCCCTTAAATTGTAGCCTTGGATAAATTTTACTGATTTTTTCCAAAACTCTTCCCATTGTTGTACTGTGACTACTTCTACATTTTACATCCACTTTATCATACAATTTTTTATTTGTTCCATCTCCATGTATATTTTAATAACAATGCATATGTACATCCTAATAGATGGTCTTGGTTTTGTATAATTGTTTCAAATTCTGTCATCTTTCTCAAGAAAGAGATGAGATCACTTTTCATTCTTCCAGTAATGTGTAAATACATCAACTATGGTAAATTCCTACTTTCATTGAACAGTTCATTCTGTGTCTTTAACCTGTTTCCAGAGGTGTCATCCCTATTTAATCAGTTTCTTGAGTATGGCTGTACCATATTGGCATATGTGATTAAATCTTGAAATGAAAGACATTTGACGGTGAAGCTGATGGTGAGAACGCCATATTTATCCCTGTGTCAGGATTAGCCCATGAAACTCCAGGAGACAGTACAGATTCTATCCAGCAAGGTTTATTGACTTCATTCCCGTTACAGAAATCTTCTCAGAGTGAAAGCAATTCCCAGAGTCACCCCACAAACATCCTGCATTCCTCAGGGAGGTGCCAGTCTCATCCTCTTATCCCTACCTCTTTGTTCTGGGGATAAGAGTACGCGCTTAACTCTTTCCGCTCTAGTTCTCACACCCTGTTTTTAAAAGATTCCATATATTTAACAGACTTTATCTTATAATATAAACTTTCAAATTCTTTTGTTTCTTTATACCATGAATACCTATGAAGTCCATTAGCTAAACTGGCTCCTTCTATGATAGATATTCTACTGTTTGGAGATTTTATCCATTCTGTTATCCATGATAGGCAGCTTGTGCAGTAATATAATTTAAAGTTAGGAAATGCAAGTCCACCTCTTTCTTTTGATCTTGTAATTTCCCTGCTTCATATAAATTTGTTAATTTTTCTCTGCCAATCCTGCAAGCTTTGTCAGGGATTGGAATTGGTGCCATTTGGAATAGGAAATTTATCTTGGATAGTATATTCATTTTTACTGTTGCAATGAGTCCTAGCCAAGAAAGTTTAAGATTTTTCCACATATCCCGTTATGGTCAGATTACTTTCTGATTGCCTTGGAGGGCTCCTGTTGCAGGGAGGCTGGACCTATTTGTCTGCCCAGGTATTATTGGGTTCCAGAGGGAGCTTGAGGTTGTTTCTGAAAGCCTGGTGCATGGTCTGACTGACGCCTTAGTCACTGCCTGGAATGAGAGGGCATCTGGAGCCTTGGTTCAGATCACATCTATGTGGCCTCTCTCCTCTCATGGATTCCAGAGTTCCCCTTGATTTATCGAGTTGCTGAAGGAAAGGAAATGTGAGAAGAGATACCTGTAGTGGTGCTGGAGACAATGAGGGGTGTACCCAATTGAACACAAGTTAGAGCTGTTATGAAGACCTGCCTTGTGGCAGTACGGGGAGCAAATACTAGTATTTCTCTGTCCCTATTATGTCCATGGATAGCCATTTGGCAGTCAGTTTAGAGTGACCCAGTCCCCTCTGGGGAGATGAAGCTGGTGGCTGATTTGCAGAGCTGCTGTGAGGAATAAACTTCTCTCAGATAAAATTACTTGAATTTGCTTCAAGCTGGACTCTGACCTTGAGGTAGATCCCATGGAGGTGATCAAGGCTCATTCTGACTTTGTTATCTGGGATGATTTTGACCCTGTTAGTCCTGATGAAGTGGATAAGGTTCTTAAAGCAGTATCCTTGGACACCTGTATATTAGACCCACATCCCTCCTGGTTAGCTAAGGTTTTTCTTCACAGTGGGGAATTCTTCCTTGGAGAAGGGTAGTCCTACCAACATTGAAGAGGCATTGGTCAACCCCTCCTCAAAAAACCATCACAGGACCCTGACCTTTTGGAGGGAAAGTTGTTGAGATTGTGGTCATGCTACAGCTTCAGAAGACCCTGGAGGAAGCAAATTATTTGGACCCCTTTCAATCAGTTTTCACATATGGGTACAGGATGGAAACAGCATAGACTGCCTTTCTGGATGACCTCTGGTAGGAGCAGCTTTCAATAATATTCATCATGGTATCCTTCTAGATTGACTCCAGGAGTTGGGAGTGGGGGTACAGTCTTGTGTTGGTTCTCCTCTTTCCTCTAGTTCCAGCCAGTTCCAGTTGGTTTTGATAGGTGGGAGAAGTTTGACCCAATATCCCTTTTGTGTGGGGTGCCTCATGTTTGATTCTCAACTAATATAATAATAACAGTAGTCCTCAGCTTAATGTCCATTTCTTCAGCACCATTCAGAGTTATGGCAGCGCTGAAAAAATGGAAGTATGACCAATCCTCAAAGTTCTGGCTATCACAGCAACCCCGCGGTCACATGATCATGATTCAGGCACCCAGCTCATGATTACAAAATTGCAGGGAGCTGTGGTCACATGATTGCCATTTGCAATCTTCCCTGCCAGCTTCTCACAAGAAAGTCAATGGAGAAGCTGGCAGAGAAGGTCACAAGTTGCTCTGGCAAGTCCCTCCCACTTTTTCTCCCACAGCACCCTTCCGCAGCATCTCCTGCCCATGCACAGCCTCTGCTGGCCTTCCCAGGCCCTCCCCCGACTCACATGCAGCCTTCATTGGCCCTCTCAGACCCTACCCCAGCCTTGTACATCCCCACACAGCGCCCCCTACCCCCGCAGCACCTCCACGCTCCTTACCTGGGACTCCTGCCTCTTCCCGCTTAATGACCTGCATGTCTTGGGGTTACAGTGGCAGCCAGGACTGCCTGGGATTGACATTGCTAAGCAATGTGATGATGTGATGTCACACTTTATGACCACATGGCTTAGCACTGGCAGTCCTGTTCCCAATTGCCTTTGTAACCCAAGGACTACCTGTACATGAAGCTGCTGAGGGAGCTTATCAGACAGCATAGGGTGAGTTATCATGAGTATGCCAGCTCTACATCTCTACCCTGGGCCACCAACTGATGCTGTGGGGAGTTTATCTTGGTGTCTGGAGGGTGTGGGACCCTGGATGGGGAAGAATGGGCTTCAGTTCAACCCTAACAAGACTAGTAGCTTTCATTTAAGGCACCCTGTATGCAGTAATTTTCCATCTCTGGTTCTGGACAGGGTTACATTACACCAAACAGAATTGGTGCACAATTTGGGGGCCTGCCTGGACTCATGGCTCCTGTTCAAGGACCAGGTGGCAGCTGTGGCTAGGAACGCCTTTGCACAATTTCAACTTGTGTGCTAATTGCACTCTTTCCTGGACTGGGAGGCACAAGAGTGTGTGTGTGTTTTACCTTGTGTCTCCCAGTCCAGTTTTTGTTTGTTTTTTAAGACTTCCCTGAAAATAAGAAATTAGCAAAGCAGGGAGAGTGCTCATTAGGACTCCTCTCACTGATGTGCTACTCTTCAACTTGGGGGTAGGAAGTTTTAAATGGTAAATCCAACCCACAACCTGGTGATATAGCTTATTTTTTTCTTAGGACCCTTACTGCTCTTCATGCATAGATTTGGCTGTTGCAACTTCCTTCATATGGTTATCAACCTACTACCATGCTGTCATGATTAGAATTATTAGAAGCCATTTGAATTGGACACCACCCATTCAAGACATTTGCAGTGAGCTTTGTCATGTAAATCATGGTCATGGAAATAATTATAACATCATAGGACAAAATACATTATTACTGTTGTCCAAATGGTACAATATATATCTTGATTTTCTCTTGGATCTTCCAAAACTCCTATGCAACATATTACTTTTATACCTTCTCAAAATGTATGTATTATTACATTAAAGCCTGACTGACTTTACATAAAAGACTGTGCTGCAGTTTCATGGAGGTGAACAAATAGCAACTTGTGGCTTTGGCTTGCAGAATCCAAATTCTTGAGAATCTCAGGTATTGCACTTTTGTTGTTATTGTTGTTGTTTTTAAAGGGCTGGATTATCTGAGGGACTGCCTCTGTCCTGTGGTTTCTGCCTGGCCAATATGATCCAACAAAGTGGGCATGCTCTGGGTCCCCTCAGTTAAACACTGTCATCTTTTGGGACTCATGAAGCATGCTTTCTCTGTAGCAGCACCTCCCATCTGGAATGAGGTCTTCCTGAGATCTGGATGACTCCCACCCTGATGATGTTCTGGAAGGCCTTGAAAACCTGACTATTCTCCCAGGCATTTGGGTACAGTGGATGGACGCCTCTGTTAAAGATGGTGTGTTGTCTGGATTGCCATCTTACAAGTATTTTGTAATTCTGCCTTGGATTAATTTTGTTATATTCTTATTTACATGTTGTTTTTATGCTGTTCTTTACTTTGTGAGCTGCCCAGAGTTGCACAGCATCAAAACTGAATGAATGAATGAATAAATAAAGCAAATTTCTAGATTTATGTTTGGTACAAAGTACTTCAGAGCCAAAACATTGGCCGGATAAGATCTTCAGCATATGGGAGTTGGGGGTTCATTGCCATGTCTTGTACACATTTTTTCCCTGTGGGGGGGGGGGGGAAAGAAGCAAAATAAACAATTCACAGGAAAATAAATCTTGGTGAAGCTGCTCAAATTCAGTATTTTTGGGGGGGAATTATGATTGCCTTGTTGCATTACTTAACTCAATTTTCATTTTAGCCTTCAAACTGGTTCTGGTTCTGTTGATTGTATTAAAATGTTATTTTTTGTTAAGGGTTGCTTCATGCATTTTGTAGGTTTAGTTTTGTAATACATATATACTTTTTATTGTGAGCTGCTAGAATATTAGTAATTACACTGAACAGCCTGGATTTACTTCATCTAGTATCATTTCGTGGGATATGTCGTATTTCTAGTATATAAAAGCAAATCACTTAGCAAAGCAATGATGAAAATGCGAATTCTATAAATGATTGATTTATGCTAGTGGAATATTGTAACTAGGTATGTGCTGCGCAATATATCTTTTGAGTTAAATCCTTGTGTACTTCTTTACATTGGAACCAGTGTTTGGGAAAATCAAATCACCTGGGTTGACCTAATTGTTGTTTACAACTTGGAAACAATACTCAATCTCCGTTTACAGATTTAATATGGAGAGTTAACAACATGGCTCCAGAAAGGCTCACACCAGTTCAGGAAAAAGTGCAATTCAACTTAACACTTCCATTATGTCCACTGTTAATCTAGCATATGATGCTCTTTCAACCCCAATTCACTCAAAACTAGTTTGTACACAGATGTTTCAGTTTATCACTGTGACGGATTCTTTGCATGAACAGCCGTTATATATCTATCCCTATTAACAGAATTTTCATATGACTCAACATTGCATCAGATGCAATACTTCCCAATGGAGTCAATTCATATTTTCAGTTACCGTGCCTCAAATACCATGCAACCAGCTGATAAGAGATCAATTAAGACACATGCTTATTCCAGTGCTCATATTTAGGGGCTATCTGTTGATAGTGCTGATCTTACACTGAGGCAGAATATGCTTAGTGTATAATATAGGCTATATTTGGGGACATTACAAAGTAGTAAGGAGAAGTAAGAAGTATTCTTTAGATCCATTGCTTTTCTTTTGTTCATATTAAAGAATCTGATTTCCCCTAGTTTCTTCTTTCATCAGCAGCTCAACAAACTATACCCTATGATGGCATTTTAAAAACTACTATAAGATGACAACTTGTAGAGAGACTCTGAGGAATTTAAGGAGCTGTATGTGATTCTAGTGCACAGCTCCCAAGAGCAGGGGGAAGTGGTAAAGTTCCGAATTCCATTCTGTTCACAGAATTAAATTTAGGATCCAGGCCTCTGTGTTTTTTAAAAAACATTTTTAAAAGCTCATTGATTCCTTTTCTAATGCAGCACCTGCTCAGCTTGGCCAAAGCACACACAAAAAAATCCTCTCTGTTATTTGCATTCAATTAAATTTCATGTTCTTATGGCATATTTTTAAAACCCTGCCTGTTTTGAGAGCTTATAGCAGTAGTTTACAATTCACACCTTTCTTTGCAATGAGTCTGTGTCTGCAATGGAATTGGTAAAATAATTAACTTCCCATGTATGCATGTGTTTGCTTTTCAACCTTGAAAGGTTGTAATTTATTTACACACCAGCTTTTGCAATCTGGAAGATATATCTTTAAAATGATTGACTGGGTTTGGCTTGCTATTCAGTATGGTAGGACCAGTTGTCTTTGTTATATATATCATCCACTATGGCCTCTATCTCAGTGCTTCCTTATATGTATTATATCGCATTATAAAATAGGTTTTATAAATACAGCTCCACTAGATTATTGAGGTCTATGATTTTCAAATACACAGTTATCAGGGAGAAATTTTCAACTTAATGAAATCAAGGGTAAACCATATTTTTAGCCAAGCGAATATATTTAGAATTTAGAGGACATGCTATAAATGTTCTCATAAAATGGCTGCCAGATTATGCATGAACATTCACAAAATACCTGTCAGGTTTAGCCCAGGGAACTCCAGGAGACCAAGCATATTCAATCCAGCAAGGTTTATTAGCTACAACCTCTATCAAAAATCTTCCCAGACTGGAACCAGTTCCCAGGGTCAGTCAGTAAACACCTCCTGCATTCCTCAGGGAGGTGCCAGTCTCATCCTCTTATCTCTTCCCCTCACTTTGGGAGACGAAAGAGGATTCTTCACTCCCCGACTCTGGCCTCCATAGTTCCATTCCACCACAATACCCATTTATGAGAAGGCAAACTAGTGCAGTTATTTCCTTGCACTCCTGTAATCCTACAGGAGTCTATCTTCCAATCCTTTATCTACTTTTTGGGAAGGTAGGCATAATGCCAAATTAAACACTGAGCTGCAAATATCTGCCATTTTACTTTCTGAGAATGCCTGCATGGTTTATATGGGCCGAGAGACATTACTGAAAATAAAGATGACGCTGGAGGTTGATGCATTGTAGTTTAGCATTGTATTATTATTATTACTGCTAGAACACTTTTTTTAAAAAAAATGTAGATAGGAGGATAGTCTGATGAGAACCAAGGAAAAGGATCATGGGCATCAATGCTCATGGGCACAAGTTGTCTACCCCTGAATTAGAAAATTAATCTTACTGTTATTTAAAATAAACTGGAGTTGTGTAAGGATATCACAAACCTTATTATAAGGTATTTATTTACTTTATTTAGGGTCAAGTTATGTTCAGAAATGGAGAGAGGATGGGGACCATCAAATTCACACAGTTTCAAGGTAGGTGATGGATATTTATTTATGCATTGCATCTATATTATTATAACTGTAGATGGCAATTTGAAGATACAGTATAGTTTGCTTTGTTTTATACTTTATGATAACTTGACAGTAACAGGATATATGGCAATAAAATTCAACAGATTACATAGCAAAAAGGACCATTTTTCTTTTAAAAATAGGATCATTTATGTAGAGACTGAATAAATGTTTTTTTAAAAAACTGGTATTAAAGAGTAGGATATGATAGGCTAATTTTTATGCCTTCTGAAAAGTGAAGTAAGATTTGCAGATTAGAATAGTTGCTGTAGTAGAATTTTTCTGTACATCCCTTTCTCCTTCTCCTTCTCCTTCTCCTTCTCCTCTTTCTTGTTCCTTCTGCCTTTCATTTAAAACAATAACATGTTTTGAAGGTTGAATATTGATGAAAAATTGAAATAGTACAATGGCTAGGATTTATTCTAGCAAGAGGATATATTCAGGAGAAGATATACAATTTAAACATGACATTTTCCAGATGTGTTGAAATTGGAGCTTCAAGATTTCCCAGTATATTTGGACGGCGTTAGGTTGACAAAAGTTGCCTTAAACCGTCCTTTCCAGGAAGGCTCATTATAGTCACATAATATCAAAATCATGCTTATCCTATGCTACATTCCTGTGACATGTTTAGAAGATAGTATATATCATATAGAACTGCAGATTTTTTTTTAAAAGTACTGATTAACAAATGATTAGCATTATCAAATAGAAAGTTAGACAGATTAATAAATGAATTGTAGGTATGGAAAGGATTATAGCCACAGTTGTCTGTATTGCAACTGAAAAATCAATTAATTTAATTACTTTGAATATTTCCATGAGTTGATTTTCTGTCCTTATTGAGTTATTAAAGAATTACTGAATTTACTTAGAATCATTAAGCAAAAGTATATTTAGTGAATTATTTTTTTAAAACTAATTGATAAGTTACTTTCCCAACAGCTTCCACAAATAAAATTAAAACTATAGTAGTAATTTTGTACTATACACAGACACACAAAGGATCCTCAGTGGAGATAGTAGGAAGCAAGGCAGAAGGCACTCTGTAAGGATAGCATCTGGAATAGGGCCTTGGATTAACTCCAAGCCTGCCTGCTGACTGTGTTTCTCTACCTATTAGAATAAAAGAAAGATGAAGATGCAACACCAAGTGCCTTATGTAGCCGAATCTATATAGGTACCCACATAATAATGTGATGAATTCCACTGTCTCTAGAGAAGCAGGCTTAAGAGACCTTTCCTGATTTTGCAATCTCAGGTTTCTACAAGGGTAAGAAGATACAGATTCTACTGAATTATGAATTGGAGCATGAAGCAAGACTGTACCCTGTGGCCAAAAGTGTCCTGAATACGGGACTCACCTTCCCATGAAAACTCCTTATTCAAATCATCTGTTCCTACTTTAAAGGGCAATAGGTCATCATAGAAATCCTAACATCCAGGTCATTTCCTATAAAGCAAGAAATCAAAACAGTTTGAGAGAGAGATTATTCCAAGTCTCAGCTCACAGGAGCAATGGATTTGCTTTTAAGGCATGCTAAGCTATTGCATTAATTTATGAGAATGAAAGCAGAATCTGGCTTGCCAAATGATGAAAGAGTTCAGACAGAGAGATGCATTTTCTTATGTTTCAAGCTATATGTAAAGTTTGAAATGTGTCCAATAGCAAATTTGCAGCTAGCATAAAAACCACAGAAAGGCTGCATTTGATTATGTCTTTTGTGTTAACTTAAGGATAAGGATTAGTATGCAAGGTTTGAAGGTCCCTGCTCCAAAGTTCAGTTCTCAAAGCCTCCTCTCCTACTCATCAGAAACTGCAGGAACATCTGAAATCATTATTCTCCCTGATCCTACCTCTTTGGATGCTTGCAAGCATAGTCCAGTTTGGACATCCAGTGGTACTCTTCAAGGAAGGGAATGAATGCATAGTGGAAGAACTATTTGCATGTAATCCAAATGAAGCACTTGCAAGCTTGGCTCTATCAGAGAAGACCTGCTTGAAAGCCATCCTTATATTTTGAAACAGCCCTCCCTGGGAGCCAAAGGTTGTAATTGGAGGAGGTTGGATTTTGGCCCCTGTTTCCATGATATCATCCAGCTCACTCGAGTGTAAGTGTGGGACAGACAATTAGTTAATATCACTAATTGAAGCTTCCTAGTCATCTTAAAGTCTTTCCTCATAAAATGCATTACAGTAGAGCAAGTATGAAAACTGCAGACTTTGTACTAATATTTCTGGCCTCTGAGATCAGAGGCATAATGTCCTAGAGGCATATATTATAAATAAATACTGTACATACATAAATATTTAGTCCGTATTTTAACATCCTGAGTGATGGACAGATTATCTGTTAATCACAGTGAAGACTTGTTTGATTATATATACTCATAGATGGGCTTGATCAGATACTATCCACCAGTCTTGGATTATTTAGAATTTACACTTGCAGTGTTACATGCACATACATTTGTTTCCCCTAAAGCCATTTCTAATAGTAAAGAGCAGATTTTGACAACATTTAAATTTGGAAGCCGGCAAAAGAAAATGATTTCCTTCTATCAGCCATTTGGTCCTGTTTTACTTCACACCTCCTGCTGGTTTTTCATGTTATGCTGAGGTGTTGGTTTCGCATTTAGCTTATATCCTAAGTGTGCAGGACCTGTCTTCACTGTCCTTAATCCTGTGAATTAGTCCTTTGAAACTGTGATCAAATGGCATTATCAGCTGAACCACTGAAATGAATCAAGATGCATTGGAGGATGTCCTTAATGGGAATACTTGTAACTATGCTGAGGTTTGTCATCACCCTGATGCAGCACTAGTGTGGACTTAGACTCTGTCTTACTTTTTAATAAGCAAAGAATTATAGTCACCCCTACTTAGAAAGCAATGGAGAGGAACTCCTATGAAGTTCCAGAAGAGATTATTCTCAATAATCTGTGCTAGCCTTTGGTTCAGGCCTCTTTATCTCAAAACAAAATTTTCTGCACTGTCCTCAGAGCCTTATGGGATCCAGGTGTTGTAAAAGTCTCTAAAACAGGCAATTTTAACTCTTCCCACACCTCAGTGGAATTGGGCAACAAGATTAATCCATATAGGTGCATTTCCCTCTGGGAAATCTTTTGAGGACTGGAAGAGCTTTGGGTTGTAAACAGGCACATTCAGAGCTATCAGCTATGGATGATGGAACCAGGATACCTCATGAGTTGCCCCTTTGGTATATATCATACCTAGTTCAGTTAAAATGGCTGATGAATTCTTTTTCTAACTGTATCTTGACAATCACAGCAACCCGTAGAGCTAATTTCTTGATGTTAAGAAAAGTTAATGTAATGGCTGAGGTGATGGGTTTAAGAAGGAAATTTGCCAGTCTGTTATATCTTACAAGACTGATGTGTGTACTGTATATCTTTTATCACAAAAGTAGGAGAAAAAAATCTGTTGTATTATTTCATCATTATATATTGTCATAATCCAATAAGAGTTAGAAATGTTTAATGTCTCTGAAATAAATGGAGTTAGAAATGTATGTACTTCTTTTTATAACCATCAAACTCTGTAAATTCCTTTATTGCATTGATTAGAGAAAAGGGGAAGTTATAACTTATTCTGGATCTGAAAAGCCTTCTTTATCAGAGTTCCAGTGAAGAAAAATATCATCTTTTTGGTAAAGTGAAAGGAGTATCAGGAGCCATGTTGTCAGAGTCTGCACACTCAATTCCCAAGTTCAGTAAACCCTCTGGAGTCTATTTGTTTCCATCAAGGATTTCTTTATTGAGAAGTAGCATACAGCATTCTATAGGTTGTTGAGTCTGGTGTTCCCTAGCCTAAAGTTTTCCTTTTAACTCCTCCCCCCCCTTCTCTACTCTTCCCGCTTGAATTTCTTCGCGCCTCTTTCCGGGTCTCACGGCCGCTTGACCTTGCTGGCGCCTCCAACCAAGATAGCGGTTGCACCTGGCCCTTGTTGCTTTATTTCCCCCCTCCTCCTGACTTTTATGGCAGGAACCAGCAAGCGGTTATACAAATCATAGTCTTATCTTTAACTAACATTTAACCCTACTAACTATACATCACTATTCTACATTTTTAACATGTTTTCTACTGGCTTTGAATAATAGCTTGCACAGGTCCTGACATATGTGGCTGACAGGGAGACACTGCACATTCCTTCAGCCCATTGAAGCTTTGCTACACATTGTCTACTTCAAGTGAAAAGAAACAAGCTGTTAAAGTTACATATCACATGTTGCAGTATAGTATACAGTTCAGCCCTTGTATATTCTAAATGATTAATTTGAATCATTCTAAATTATTTTTCGAAATACTTTGCATAGTTGTAAATGTTCTGAATTTGTTTAGCTTCTCTAGGAATACATCTACTAGACTAAAATTCTACGTAAGAAGTACATTTCTTTTTTTCCTGAAACCTTTCACAGTTTCTTTCTCAGATAATTTTTTTTAAAAAGCCAGTTTTCTTTCTGGGACTACAGCCAACTTGATAGGATATATGAAAATATTATGAATGGACTTTGCTTAGTGCTAGTTAAAACCCAAAAGATTTGGAAGACATCTTATATGGAATCTGCCTAGAGAAACTGAAAACTATTTCTGTGCATGAAAAATAATTAGGTAGAAAATACTGAGGATTGTTTTATACACGCATGAACATTCTCTGCTTTCTCTGCAGATTTAATTTTCAGCTTAGTTCATGAACCAATTCTATTTAAAAGCATTGTACTGCTGTGATTTGAAAATTACATTTGTGGTGTTAATAGGCCCATCTAACATACAGATTTTGGTTGTGAAAGGGTCTGATCCACCTTTTTAACTGTTTGGTCTTTGACACTCATATTTGTAACTCCTAGAAATATATTTCAGGTCAGGAAAAGGGAACAACTTTTTTTTTAATGCCACTTTTTATCTTTTGTTTGGTGCCTCCTCTTTTTTTGTAATTTTCTCATTTGCTGCCCATAATAAAAGCTTCCCTAAATGTGCCGTATTTTTCTCAGTAAGCCAGAAGGTAGGAGGAAGAACTTTTTCATTTTTATTGAGTTCTTCCATTGTTATATATTGTCATAATCCAGTGAGAACTAAAAACGATTACACTCTGTGAAATAAATTGATTTTAATGTGCATAATTCTTTGTTGGGTTGTAGTGAACTTACCTATTATGCCTCCCAAAATACTGGCTAAAGCTCCACATTGCCTTGTATTCCTAATAAAAAGATAGAGCATAAACCAGTAGTTAAGTAAAGCCCACTGAATTCAGTGGGCCTTTAGTTTACTTAACTTTCTGTGCATCATGTTCTGTGTGACTTTTAAATTGTTTCTATTTTGTATTTATTATTTACATTTATTATTTACATTTATTTCAACAGGTAACCTTTTACAACCACTTAAAATAACTACAGTAAATAGAAACACTTTAAAAGGTAAATTAAAAAACAGCACAACATGCTTGGAGTGAGTCAAAAGCATACAACACATCATCAAAATCAGTTCACCCAACAGCCCAGCCCAATGCTCAGGGGAAGAACCTGATCTTCAGCACTTTTTGAAAAACTGGCAAGGTCAGGGCCATCCTAATCTTGGGGGGTGGGTATGCTGTTACACAGGGCCTTTGCAGAGACAGAGAAGATATGCTTCCTGGATCTCATTTTGTGGCATTAATAGGAAGGACTTGGAGCACACTCACCTTGTCAGACCTTGTAGGGGGCAGAGATAATTGGAGACAGGCAGTCCCACAAATAACCTGTCAGCCCAACAAGGCAGACCAGACTAAGAAACCAATGCCATATAGGTCAGGATTACTTTTATTGTACATCTATAGTAACAAAATCTGGCAAGTCTGAATATGCTTTCCCCCTCCCACAGTTTATCTTTGTGTGAACTAGAGAGGGGCTTGTCTGAGACATTTTCTCAAAACGGTTTCTTGGCCCGGGCTCAAGCCCTGCTTATCTGACCATTGCCTTGATAGTGGCCCCTCCTCCTGTCTTTCAAGGCCATTCCCTATGCCCTCTACATAACCCAGCTGTATGACACACAGGGTTTTATAGGTAATAACCAGCACCTTGAATGGGAGCCAGTGCAACTTGCAAAGTAGAGGTGTTACATGGGTGTACTGAGGCATGCCTATAACTATCTGCACCACTGTCTTCTAGACCAGTGGTAGCTTCGGAGTGGTCTTCACGGTCAGTCCCATATACAGTGCATTGCAGTAATGTATGAGGTTCATAGGAGATGACCAGAGCATGGGTGACAGTGAGTAGGGCATCCTTGTCTGCTGAGAGTCCTCTGTGTGTCTCTCATGGAATTTCACCTCCCACTCTCCTGAAGTCCCCAATGTGAGATTACAGGGATTTCAGCCTGTAATCTGAAAGCCTAGGACTCTAATGAGCTCAGTTTAAGACACATACTAGTCTTTCTCAGTTTTTCTTTTGAATTATATGAAATGGTAGTATACTTAATACACACTTCCTGCAGGGGAAGAACTATAGTGGTTAAATGCAAGACAAGTTATCTTTAAGAACGTTTTTCCACCACTACTTGCTTTATAGAAGAAATCTCCAATCTAAAAAGGACAATCCAGAAGAGACAATAAATAACTGAAAAGAACAATATAAATACAGTGCATAACTACCTACATAAAATGGAAATACCGTATTTTTCCGACTATAAGACAATACTTTTTTCTAGAATCCTTACCCTAAAAATTGAAGGGCGTTTTATTCAAGGAAGTCAGCCGAAGAGAGAACCTTGCTGTTGCAAAACTGCCCATAGTTTGTTTCTAGAGACAGGCTTCCTCCTATTGCTAGCCTCCAATCCCGAGTGAAATAGCTTGTCTCCCAAACAGACTTCCTCCAATCACAAGCCTTATGTAACTGACATCAGCTGATGCTGAACAAACCAATTAGAGGAAGGCTGTTTGCAGAGACAAGCTATCGGCAGTTTCACTCGTGCTTGAATGTAATCAGTTATGCAAAAGAGCATGGAAACAGAGCTGCAGAGAGACGGTTTGGACCTCCTCCCACCGAGTGTATCAGGTAAATGTTACCTAATTACTAAATAAAAATGTGTTCTGCACTATCTTTAAAATTTGGATTTCTTAATTTGGGGTTGGAAAAATGGGGGTCGTCTTGTACATGGGAGCGTCTTATTGCCAGAAAAATACGGTATGTGTTAATTCATTATATAACTAAAAATCAGTTTTAAAAAAGTAGATAATATCATTGCTGATAAACTATTACTATATTACCATCTGTAATGAATCCTATCAAGTTGCTGTGATAAAAAAACAACACTCAAATTAAGATATAAATTCAAAGACAAGCACTTAGACAGCTGGAAAGGCAATTTGTTATTTATAAAATTAGATAAACTGTAGTTTGTAAAGTAGATTTGCTAGCTCATTTGTCAAAAAATGGCTCATTCCATAGCACTTAATAACAAGGCTGTTATTTTTCAAGGCAGACTTGAAAAATTATTCAGAAGTACTTCAGGCCTTGCACCACACCTCTTGGCTATTCATTAAAGCAGCTCATCCTTTTTCAGATTTGTGCCTGCATGCTCCTGGCAACTTTGAATTATAATAAAACTATATTAAGATAAATAGATTTATCAGTAACAAACAAACCAATCATATCACAAATAAGAACAGCCATTGCTACAAATATAAATGAGCTTCAGAACAGGAATGCTAGTTTATAAAAGTAAGTTTTTAGATTACTGTCAGAGTCTGCACACTCATTCCCAAAGTTCAGTAAATCTTCTGGAGTCTAATTAGTTCCATTAAAGATTTCTTTATTAGGAGAAATGCACAGCATCCATAGTTTGTTGAGTCTAATTCTACAAAGCAAAACCTTCCCTTTTTAAGCCCAAATTCCCCCCCTTCTCCTTTCTTTTCCCGCTTGAAATTCTTCGTGCCTTCCTCCGAGTCTCACAGTTGCTTGACCTTGTTGGCGCTTCTGTAGAGATAACAGCAGCACCTGGCTTGGTATCTTCCTCCCCCCTTCTCCTAACTTCAATGGCAGGAACAAGCAAGCGGCCTGCAATTAAGATTTACCCATTTGACCATTTAATATGCATTGCTAAACTAATTTAAAGACAACTATGGTTTCTAGCTTGCGTAGATCCTGACAAGTACATTTAAAGGTAATCAAAGATGGTGAAGTCTGTGAGGCAATTTGGAAAGAAACTCCCCAACATTGGGGTTACTACAGAGAAGGCTCTGAGCCTTGTTAATTCCAAACAGGCTTTCCTCATTAGTAGCACCCACAAAACTTTCTACTTGTTAAAGCAACCACATCTTTTTTTTTTTCCTCACATAGAAGCCTGAAGAAAGGCTGCTTTAATAAATAATAAATAAAGATGTGCTGAGTTTGTGCTTGTGTAAGGTCTGAAACACTTTAAAATCATTTTAGAAGCATGCTCAGTTCTGTGTGGTAATTTCTTCCTCTTGTCCTACTCACCCATCAAAGTTACTACTGATGCTTCTGCAGATGCACTTAACTGATGATAATGTAAGCCTGTGTTGCCTATCCTGCTGTATTCCAAATTTGTGGTTAATTGAGTGATTGGATTTATATCCTGCCTTTTCAAAGCAATGTGCACAGTGCACATTCCTTCTATTTGTTCCCACAGCAGCAACCCTGTGAGGTAAGATGGGCAGAGGGCAACCTACTGGCCCAAAGTCACCCAGTGAGCTTCTGTGACTGAAGGTAGACAAGAATCTGGGGTTCCTCACTCTCTGTCCAACACCATTGTACCACACTGGTGTACTTCTAAAAATAATCCTATGCATATATAATCAAAAGGGCCATAGTGAATTTAAAGAGGTTTTGCAGTTTAGTTTGCTTAATTGTATTTCCTATTGTATGTGTGGTGTTTTCTTTTTTTATTCATACAGCACTGAGCATTTGAGTAGTAATTCAAAATTAAAGCTTATGTTGTTTCTCATTATAAAAAAATACAAACTCACTATGCAGAGCTGTGGGTGGGTGAAGCTTTTCCTGTCATTTTTTAGCTGTTCAAAAGGTCAGTATAAAAAATGTTCTAATACAAAGCAGTTCTTGTCTGACTTTGCTAATGTGACATTTGGAGCAAGGTTGTGTCAGTGTGATGTGACAGCAGGCTAACATTGCCTGGCATTAACAAATAGCATTAGGTCTGGCTAGGAGAAGAAAACCATTCACAACCCAATAAATCCTACAGCTTCTCATCCAAATGTTGAGGAGAAAAATCTTAGCTAAATATAGCATTTTAAATGTTAACACTCCAAGCACAGTCCAATTGATCTTGGATTCTCACTTTAGTGGGTCAAATCTGATCTCCCAGATAGCTCTACAGTATCTGAGATATCATTTTATCAGATGTTCAGTTTGCCAAGTGACAAGGAGATTGCTGAAAATATTAACTGTATAAATCATTCAATTTAAAGTGCTGGTTATCACTTACAAAGCCCTATATGGCATAGGACCTAGTTATTTCAATGTCAGCCTATCTCCTGTTGTTTTTGCCCATCCTGTTAGGTCTAACAGAATCAGCATCTTGTTAGTCCCATTCATGAAGCAATGTTATCTGATGGGACCTAAGAAGCATGCTTTCCCTGTTGTAGCACCTGCGCTCTGGAACAGCATCCCCTCCCATTTATGAATTGCCCTGTCCTGGCTCTCCTTTAAACAAGCCTTGAAGACCTAGCTGTTTCCCCAAGCTTTACACTCAGGTGAGTTATAAACTTGCTTTGTGAGAAGTTCTTGTCTGTTCCACTAAGATGACCATCTTCCTTTTCTGAAGTTCTATTTCTTTGGTTTTCAATTATTATGCTGCCCAGCATCATCAAGAAATAAGGTGGCTTTAGGAATGTGAAAAATAAATCAGTGTAGGACTAAAGCAGTTAGACTTGATAGCAGATCATTCTGTAGTGTGTATTGGACTCTGATCCACCATCCATTCCTGTAATTGTTTAAGATTATTTTTTTTAAGTATTAATTTTTTAGATGTCCTCTCCATGGTGATATATCTTAATCTGAAAATGCAGCATCAAGGAAATGAGATTTTTATATATTTTAGAAAATTTATATATTTCAACAAAACATTCTCAAGGTGATACACAGAAAAATAGAGCAACCGTTAAAAAGCATCTTAATTCTAATATTTAAATTATAGTTTCATCAGTATTACTTGAAAAGCGTTCTGTAAGTTTTGATCAGGCAGATGAGAACTACTATGAGCTGTCAGAATTCATAATAATGAAGACTGTGGGCACTGCTGGATATGTGGAGAAGGGATATGAAAAAAAGTTGTCTCCCCCTCTGTTTTTGGCACAAAGAAATGATCTCTCCCCACATATAGAGATATATTATTGAGGATCAGGTTTGGCAAATACAAGGTGGTATCCAAAGAGCTATCAGTGTTGGTATCAAATTTTACTTACCCTTTCTTGATATTTGAATGAAATAAACTTTAAGCACCTACAGTGCCAAATGGAAAAGAATACTCTGTCAATTGATATGGCTAGAATTTTTCCATCTTCCACAAGTGTGTGTATCTGAAGTGATAATTGTTTCCAGAAGTTATGGTAACGTTTCAGGCTGCATAAATAGTTAATGAAGAAAGTAATTATAGTTGGGATCCCCATAACACTGAATGTTTCATTCTCTGCTGTAAAGGAGGGACTCCTGTTTTTGAGTTTACTCAGCATAAACCTCTAGCTGGAGCAAAGCCATAGTTGAAGTGTGCTGTCAGACTAAATATATCTATGGACTGGGCTTTAGGCTTTTAACACAAAGCAAAATTCTTTCCTAAATGCATGTTGTCAGTCTGAAGAAATCAATTTCTTGCCTTCTTTAGCTCTCCTGTACAAGTCAGCACTATACTGGATATATCTACTGGCTTTTAATATATTGTATGCCAGTAGACATATCCCAGAATTATAGACTGGATAAATAGTTGGTCTTCACTGTCCACATCCTGCACCGCTACTAGCCTATTGCTATCCCCAAAGTCTGCTTGATTAGCACTTGCTCCTTTTCTGAAGAAATACATATAAGAAAGTATATGCCGATTTGCAACAGAAGCCAAGTAAAGCAAGTTAACAATTCAAATATCTTGGGTCTCTGGTGGAAAAACAGAAAACAGCATCAAAACCAGAAGTACACAGCAGGATTGGCCAGGCCACTTCCGTCATTGGATCACTAAACTTTTCTCTGTGGAAGAAACAAAATATTTTAGTGAAAACAAATATGCAAATCTTCCCAACACTAGCCCTGCCATTCTTGTTGTACAGATCTGAAACATGGACACTGTTAAAAGCAGACCAAAATAAACTTGATGTTTTCCTAATGTGGTGTCTACAGCACATACTGGCATCACTGTCTTAAGAATGATAACATCATACTGAGATGCAGTGAACAACTTATGGTTATAAATGAAATACAAGAGTGCAGATTCAGATGGTTTGGACATATATGAAGAATGGCAGAACACTGCATCCTTCCAGACTACTGGAAAGTGGTCTGCATTTTGGAAGGTCTAGAAAACAGCATCAAAGAATATGTGGGCAAAGCAAATTGAAAATGATGTGAAAACCTAAGCTCCATTTGAAAGATGTGAAACAAGCGGCCTTGAATCAAAAACACGGAAACCCATTACAGGAAATGTGTATAGCCCACAGAGGGCAGTGTACTGGTTCCAGAGTACACTGGAACAGAGGAGGAAATTGGCGTTGACATTCTAAACTATATAAAAAATATAATCCCAGGAAATGATTGAACGTGCCTGTTTTGAGGCTGACATATATATGTTCTTAAATAGCAACAAGATTGTAGGGTGGCCTGTTCTATCCTCGCAGGCTGATTATATGAACTTTTGCTAGTGTGACTTATTTGGCCAATTATGACCTCCTGATAAGGTCCCTGGTCATTCCTTCAGGCTGCTTCCTTTACTCTGCAATCTCAGAGTCTCTCAAGGGATATGGTTTCAGGTATCCGGCTTTCTTTGCTCATCACAGCAAACAAAGCCAGATACCCGAAGCACTCAATTTTGAAGACTACTCTCTAAAGGCTTTAGCAGAGAACAAGAAATTGACTCTTGACTATAAATATAGATTATGGAAACATACTGAAAAATAATACAGTTCTCCTAATCAGTTAAATATAACTGCCAGAACATAATCCCACACAAGAATCTTGGCCTACAAAATACTGGGATCGTATTCATAGATCTTAGATTAATCATTTATTTATACATTATTTTAGATTCAGTTATTTTCAGTTAGGGAGATTAGAAGAGATGGGCTTAATCTCTGATTCTCTTATTTATTTTTTGATAAAAGTTATGCTGGGTCTTGTCAAGCAATGCATTTTTTTCTAAATACTCATCAATCAGCTGCTAAAAATCTGTTCCAGAGTTTTGTCCACTGTTGACCTCAAGCCTTACCAGTCTGTAGTTAGCTGGGTCCATTTTTCCCCTTTTTAGAAAAGAATATTTGCCATTTTCTAGGCCTCTGGTACTGTACCTCCATAATTTCTCAAATATTACAGAAAGGGGCTCTGAATTGACATCTTCAAGCTCCTTCAAGACTCTTAGATGTAATTGGCTTGAGTTCTGGAGATTTAACTCATTTATGGTAGCAAGGTTCTTCCTAACTATTTATTTGCCTCTTTCCTTGTGCCTCTCTCCATCTAAACAGTTCTCCTTTGGGGAGAAATCCAAAGCAAAGTATGAGTTGGGAGGCTCATATATTATGATCCTACTATTTTCTTCTTGCAGTGGGCCCACCCTTTCCTTTTTTTCTTTCTTTTACTAATGGCATAGCAAAAAAGCCCTTTGTGTTGCTTTTAGCTTCCCTTACAAGTTAACATTTCTTTTTGTGCTTTAGCCTTTTCAACTTTCTTTCTGCAGATATTAGCTTGCTTGCTGATTGCACCCATCTTACATTTCTTAAACACATCTCGTTTAACTCTTAGTTCAGTCAAAATCTACCTATGCATCCTCAATGGTTCCTTAGGCTGCCCTCCTGTATTTTTTTTCTTAATCAGTATACTTCTAGTATCTTATTTTTGAGAAGTTTTCAAGCTTCTTACACTCTCTTTGACCTTTCTGTCATTGTGATCCCACTTAGCACTTCTCTAAACTTGTTGAAATAAGCTCTTCTGAAATCTAGTCAGCATGTATGGCTCTGCTCCAATTTCTCATTTTGGAGTATCTGGAGTCTCCAAATAATGTAGTCACTTCCTCCAAGGTTCCCGTTGCTTTGACCTCTTAAACCAGCTTATCAGACTCCTGGTACTCAACTCAGCTGAAAGAAAGATCCTCACAAAGTCATCTTTAACAAGATTTATTGAAAGGGTAAGTGATGAGGTTACCAAAATTAGTGATTGGACTACTTTAAATTTAGAGCCTAGTTTATATTTTAGTTCTTTAGAGTGGAGACTTTTTCAGTCTTTTCCTAATCCTTTCTTGTGAACTGGTGAAGAACTCTTCTTCAGAATTCTAGGTCAGCCTCCCAGGGACTCCTGTGAGCCCCATGGCAAGCTGACGTTTTACTGGCTAACTGGCCAGTAAGACAGCTTTTGTGAGGGAAATTGAGGCTGGATGTTGGATCCAGGCCAGCATAATCTCTCTGGATCAAAGGAGAGATTGTTGAGATCATTCACATGACTCTAGACAGCCAGTATTTGTGAGTAGACTGTGGAAACGATTGTTTGATGGTCAGCTTATAAATGGAGAGGCTGGGAGTTGGGATTACATCAAGCTCACACTTGCAAAGCAGCCTTATGGACACTAAGCTCAACCAAGTCTTATATCTTAATCACTTTTTTGGATTAATTTTTTATGTTTTATATATTGGAGAGATTAAGACCCTTTGGACCATCAAGGTTTTACTGTATTCATTGGGTGAGTCTCCAAATTTGCTCCATCCTCCTTAAAAGGTGATGGAGCAAATTTGATCTTAAACGTTTTGAAAATATATGATTTTTTTTGGACTATGCAGCAAAAGGGTGCTTAGTATATGGATTTTGGAAATTTAATAATGGATAAAGGAGCCAGAGAAATTTGGAATTATAGTTTTGAATTTATTAGAAGATATCATCTCATGGGAAAATAGTGATTGCTTTTGTTCCTTTATGATAAGGAGATCTTGAAGGTTGGACGTTACAGGGAACCTGAGGACAAAGAAAATGGAGCAGAAATCCTTAGTGCAAACTTTTAAATAACTCTCAGACAAGTTACTAGATAAAATGGATTTACTGTTTGAGAAACTGGACAGAACATGCTTTGATGTAGTTGTAAAACAAGAGCAAGTTGTAATGGATGTTTATGAAATTAATTTGAAGGAGGACTTAAATGTAATGCAAATGGATCTGATGGATTATTTATCCCCTAAGGAGATGAACAGATACCAAACCAGGAAACTGATTTGGATAATTTTTTTCTTCTGGATATATGAAAAAGCTCTGCCAGGGTTTGGAAATATTTTTTTAGATGTGACAAACAAAAGGATAAACTTTATCTAATGGACATGCGAAAGAAATGTGTTAAAGTTGTGAAGGATTTTTATTTGGATACACAGATGATTAGAAAATTACCTCTGGGTCTTTTTTGGAAGGGATTAAAGAATAATTTTAAAAATCCAAGGAAGGTTTATAAGGTTGGCTTGTTTGATCAGGGCTAAAAGAGGAAAGTAGTTATACCTGGCTGCCCTTACTGGACTTTTGCTGACAAAGAATGATTGATGTAGCATTTGGATTTTGTCTTTGTTACTTAAGAGATGAGTTATGGGGAGAAGAGAAATTATGTTTTATTTAGAGATGGTGATAAGTTATTAAAACTGTTTTTACCTGCTGGGATGAAGGGGGAAGTTACTGTTTCTTTTTTTCTTTTTCTTCTTTTCTACAATCTCTCCCCCACCCCCACCCTTTTTTTTTTTGCATATTTTTTGTATTTTTTATAGTTTGTATTGATTTTTATTCTTTTCATTTATAATTCTTAATTTTTGTTGTTCAGTCGTTAAGCCGTGTCCAACTCTTCGTGACCCCATGAACCATATCGCGCCAGGCCTTCCTGTCCTTCACTGCCTCCCTGAGTTTGCTCAGTTTCATGCTCATTGCTTCAGTGATGCTATCTAACCATCTCATCCTCTGCTGTCCTCTTCTCCTTTTGCCTTCCATCTTTCCCAGCATCAAGGTCTTTTCCAAAGAGTCCTCTCTTCGCGTTAGGTGACCAAAGTATCTGAGCTTGAGCTTCATTATCAATCCTTCCAATGAGCAATCTGGGTTGATTTCCTTTAAGATTGACTGGTTTGACCTCCTAGCAGTCCAGGGGACTCTTAAGAGTCTTCTCCAGCACCACAGTTCAAAGGCATCAATTCTTCGGCGCTCAGCCTTCTTTATGGTCCAGCTCTCACAGCCATACATTACTACTGGAAAAACCATAACTTTGACTATGCAGATCTTGTCGGCAAGGTGATGTCTCTGCTTTTTACTATGCTGTCTAGGTTTGCCATAGCTTTCCTCCCAAGGAGCAAGCGTCTTTTAATTTCATGGCTGCAGTCTCCGTCTGCGGTGATCTTGGAGCCCAAATAAATGAAGTCTGTTACTGCTTCCATTTTTACCCCTTCTATTTGCCAGGAATGGATGGGTTCAGATGTCATGATCTTAGTTTTTTTAATGTTGAGTTTCAAGCCAGCTTTCCCACTCTTCTCTTTCACCCTCATCAAGAGGCTCTTTAGTTCGTCTTCACTTTCTGCCATTAGGGTGATATCATCTGCATATCTGAGGTTGTTAATGTTTCTCCCTGCAATCTTAATTCCGGCTTGTGATTCTTCCAGCCTGGCATTTCTCATGATGTACTCTGCATATAGGTTAAATAAGCAGGGTGACAGTATACAGCCTTGTCGTACTCCTTTCCCTATTTTGAACCAATCGGTTGTTCCATGACCAGTTCTAACTGTTGCTTCTTGGCCCGCATACAGATTTCTCAGGAGACAGGTAAGATGGTCTGGTACCCCCATCTCTTTAAGAATTCTGAAGAAGAGCTTTTTTTTTTGATACTTTTATTAATTCTTAATAAAAGTATTTTTAAAAAAACTCTTCTTCAGAATTCTAGAAAATGAAACAGTAAGACCACTAAAGAAGTTTTGGGACTATGAAGTCTTGGCCAAGTCAGCTTTCCAACAGATTTCTAAGTTATTTCTAAGTAATTAAAAGTTTTCCATTATTACCATGGAGGTCCTACATGAAACTTCTGTGATCTGAGCATTAACCAGGTCTTCTGCATGTCTCGGCAGTCTACAGTATATGCCCTCAATAATATCTTTGTTGTTTCTCCTCTCTTATATTCTTACTTAAATGCTCTTGACTGGACTCTTGTGCTCAGAATCAATATATGTATGCAGTCACTTTACATAAAATGCCACTCCTCCTCCCTTTTTGTCTGGCCTTTTCCTTTTGAATAAGTTATACCCTTCAAGCTTTGCAATCCACTCATAAGTCCCACAGGGTTTCAATAATGACTACTAAATCGTATTCACCTTCCTGCATTAGAATTTATAGTTCTTATTTTTTTTCCATACTCTGCATTTGTATAGAGATATTGGAATACTTAGATCACATGAATGAATCTATTTCTTTCTGAATGTCCATGCTCATTATTGGATGCCTTCACATTCTGCATACCCTCCCAGCCCCAGCACTGGATGTTGCACTATTTTCCAAGCTCTCTTCTCGCTCCCTCCCTGACAAGATTTATTTTAAAGCCTTCTGGACTAGATTTGAAAGATATTTTCCAAACATATTCTTCCTAGTTCTTGTGACATGCAATCCATTCAGCTGTGACCAATGAACAAAAGTCAATCTCTCTCATTCTTGCAGAGCAAGATCCTACCAAACATAAACATTTAAGATGGAGGGAACTCAAAATATGTGTGTAATAGTTACTTAATGGCTCATCTGGTTCTGTTCATAATGCCTTTGCTGCTGTTGCTCAGTCATTCAGCTGCTTCTGACACTTTGTGGACATTATTTTCACATGATTGTCTCTCAGTAACTGCTTCTTTGAGTTTTTGTACACTGGTGCCTGTGACATCAGTGATAATATCTAGCCACTTTGTCTTCTGTCAGCCTCTTTTTCAATTGCCTTTGATTTTTTTGAAGATTCAAGGTCTTCTTCAATGATTCTTCCCTTTGTACTATGTCTCCAAAATATTTAAGCATGCTTCACTGTTAATGCTTTCAGTGAGAGGTTTGGTTTTACTTCATCTAGTATTGAATGATTTGTTTTTTCTCCAGTCCAAGGTGTTACTGATAATTTTCTCCAAAATCTCAGTTCAAAGGCATCAATTTTTCTTCATTCAGCATTTATGATTGTCCAACTTTCATAGCCATATATTACAGCTGAGAAAACTTTACCCTTAACAATATATACCGTTATTGTTAGTGTTATGTCTCTGCACTTTACTATTTTGTCTAGAGCTGTCGTAGTCTTTCTCCCAAGTAGTAGGCATCTCTATATTTCATGGCTATAGTCACTATTGCTGTGAATTTTTGAGCCAAGGAAGATACTCAGTTATGAGATCAATTTCTTTTCTACCTTTTTATTTTGTGTTGCATTTCCTATTAATATAGTTTTAGTCTGCTAAAAGCCTTCCTTTTTCTCTGGCTTCTGAGTAGTATCAATAGCATATCAGAGGTTGTTGATGTTTCTCCAGCAGTTTCAAATTGAAATTTTATTTATTCTGCTCCAGAATTTCTCTTTATATATTTTGTGTATAAATTAGTTCAGTAAGGTGTTAGCATATAACCTTTGTGCACTCCTTTCTCCATAGTGAACCATTTACATGCTCCTTATTACATTATAACTGTTTCTTCCTGATTGTCATGCAGGCAGATGAGATAATCCAGCACAACTGGATTTTTAAGTGTTATCCACACTTGGAATGGTCTATAAAGTCCACACTATATAGTCAGAAGGTTTAGTATAATCAATAAAGCAAAAATATTGTAGATACCTTTTTGGAACTCAGTTTTCTTTAGCAGTGGGATCTTGGGTGCCTCTGCTTCTCCTGAAATCAACTTGTACATCTGGCAGCTCTTGTTCCATGTATTATTGAAGTCCTGGATGCAAAATCTTGACTGTTATCCTACTAACATATGAGATAAAGGCAGTTTAGTTTCTTTAGCCCAGATCTTTTTTTTATAGGAATATAAATTAATCTATAACAACTATAACAAAATAATAGAAAAATACAAGACATGCATATCCAAGATGAATGCCTGCAATCAACTGGGACTAAAGGCAGAAGGAAAGGATGGAACAGGGCAAGTCTTCCATTGGGGAAAGAGGGTTCCAAAGAGTGGAGGCCACTGTGGAAAAAGCCTGTGCTAATACATACACCATGTACATCTCACTGAGGCAGGGGGACTCTTAGCAGGCCCTCTCTGGATGTTTAGACAGGACAGGCAGATTGAAACTTGGTAAAGCACCGCCTGATTGTCCTAAAACTACACTGCAAAAGGCTTTATAGGTAATAACCAGTTCTCTAAATTGGGCCCAGAAGCCTAATGATAATCAGTGCAGGGACTTTAGAATTGGTATTACTCTACAATAGCAAGATTGACCTGCCAGCAACCTTGTCTCTGCATTGTGTGTCAACTGCAGCTTACAGATCATTTCCAAAGGCAATCCCAAATAGAGCATGTTACAGTAGTACAGGCAAGTGGGGATCAATGTATGATAGGTGTTAGATAACAGCTATCTTTTAAATAGGTTCTGCAGAACACACTAAGGAATGAATAATTAATGGCTTGAGCAGGAACAGAACCACTGTAATATGGTGCTCTCAGTTTCCAGGCCTTGCAGATGGTCCAGAAGGAAACTGTGGTTGATGGTATTCAATACCACTGAGGTGTCTAGTAGAACAAAGAATGACAGCACTCCCCCATCTAGATCTTGATGAAGGTCATCGACCAGAGCAACCAGTGCTATTTCTGTTCCTTTACTGTTCCTGAATTCTGAATGACTGGCAGGAGTCCTATAATCCATTTCCTTTAGTATTCTCTGTAACAAATCTCCACCCACCCACCCACCCTTCTCAACAACCTCCCTAAAATAGGAAGATTGAAGACTGGAGAATTTTGTAAAAAATTGCTGGATCAAGAGAGGATGCATTACCACCTTCTTCAAAGCAACATCATTGCCCCCTCCTTCAAAAGAGTATTGGCTACTTTCTAGATCCAGCTACTCATGCCCTCCCAGATGCTAAAAGGATCAAGGAGGTTTGTGAATGTGGTATGCAGATGGCAGCATTCATATTACAGAAAACCATATACATTTCCTTGGGTTGTATATGCTCAGAAGAAACCCAGATAGTAAAAGAAGATGCCAACTTGCCCACCATATAGACTATGCCCAACTGGCATCTGACCTAGAGCAGATGAGAGCAAATTTATCTGGTAAGGAACCTACAGTTAATCTGGTCTCTTTCCCAAAAAAGATCCAGGCTGGTTTGAAAATGGCTATCAGGTAGGAATGTTGAATACAGTAAGTACAGAGAAGAATTAGTACCTCAGTTCTGTTTTGTTTGCTCTTTTGGTCATTATGTGGGCTCAGTGTAGGCTCAAACATAAGTTTTACCAGTACTCAGTTATGTCCACCTCTGGTCTTATTTAGCAAAAAGCTAAATAAGATTTTGACTTTAGAAAATTATAAATGAACTAAGGGTACAGATAAAATTGGAATGTTGAAACTTTTACAATAAGATTTTGGAATTCATTATAAAGTACAAACAGCTTCTCGTGGGAAATAGATCCTGTTTTGGTTTTTGCAAGATATAACATAAATAAGCAATTTCAAGCATTTCAAAAACTGGATACTACAAGGGACTAAAGATTTTAGGTAGAGGAAAGATATGCAAAGCATCTGTAAGATGATGCAAAGCATTATGGTATTGAAGTTGGATTTAAAACATAAGCCAAGAGAATGACTTAGAAAAAGATGTTTCATTGGATCTACAAAAGAAACTGGCTGAGGTTTTAAAATTTAAAATGGAAATATAAATGACAAACCAAGAGAGTGACCTGGATAATTTTTTACTATTGGATGTACAAAAGAGGCTTGTTAAAGCCTTGAACAATTCTGCACGATGGGACAAAGAAGAAATGAAGAGAAATCAAATCCTACAACAATATTTGAATGAACTAAAGATTAAGACTGTTAGAAGTAAAAGGAAGGAATATATATTGGTTTATTTGATCAAGGTTAAAACAAGATACAGTGGTACCTCAAGTTACGAACTTAATCCGTTCTATGACTCTGATCGCAACTCGAGTTGGTCGCAACTCGAGGTAAATTTTCCCATAAGGTTCAATGTAAATACGGTTAATCTGTTCCACCCTCCGAATTTGGTCACACCACGAGGCAAATTTCCCCATAAGGTTCAATGTAAATACGGCTAATCCGCCCTCTGAATTTGGTCGCACCACGAGGCAAATTTCCCCATAAGGTTCAATGTAAACTTATTCTTGCCAACCCTGCTCTGCATTTTCTTTGGAGCCATGCTGACAAGCACACCAAAAACCTTCCAAACGCCACAAAACACACCACAAGCCTCACTGATCGTCTCCTTGCTACTGCGATCTCGCCCACAGGAAGCTGCGACCGCGTGGCAGCAGGGCAAATGGCCGCAGATCCGGTTCGTAGCTCAAGGCGGAGTTCGCATGTCGAGGTAAATTTTTGGGGCTGGAGCTGGTTGTATCTCGAAAAATTCGTAAGGAGGGGCGTTTGTAACCCGAGGTACCACTGTATGTTGTTACTTCTGGTTACCGTTTATGGACTTTCTGCTAATACCAGGACTGAAAAGATGATGTTTTATGGATTTGCTTATAGATAAGAGATTTGTTTGTTTGTTTGTTTGCTTGTTTGTTTATATTTCAAATTTGGTCACCGCCCATCTTATGAGGAAGTGACTCTGGATGGTTTACAATAAAAACAACAAATAAATCTTAATTAAAATGCAGTAAAAATAGTATAAAAATACAATAAAAAACCCAATACATACATAAATAATAATATCTTCCAAGGTGCTGCTGGTAGAAAAGATATTAACATACAGGAACATCTTCAAGGTGGTAGCCACCCTCAGGATTTGTTGTCCCTTTTCTCACCCCATGCAAGTTGGCAGAGCCAAGTCTTAACTGCTTTCCAGAAGGTCAAGAGAGTAGGGGCCTGCCTCACTGTAGGGGGAGGGTATTCCATAGGGTGGGGGCCATGGCAGAGAAGGCTCTCCTTCTGATGGGATATGGGATGAAGAAATAAATGTTTGTAACTTTAGAGAGGACAAAGAATTACTAAATTTGTTTATACTTGTGATGATGAAGGTTGGAAGTCACTTCTTTATATATTTGTTTTCTTTTTGTTATATTCTTACTTTTCTTTCTTTTTCTTTTTTTCTTTCTGTTTCCTTGCACTTTTTACTCCTTTTCTCTATTCTTTTTTCTTTCTTTAAGTTTAGTTTGTATTAGATTTTACTATTATAATTAAAATTCTTAATTAAAGATTATATACACACACACACACACACACAGAGTAACACTCTCCCATGGCTGTTCTCTATCTTGCCTCTGATATTGAAGATAGCAAATAGTCATAACGTCTAATATAAGTTTGCCATATCTGACCTTTAAAGATCCAGATGACCATTAGATGGCAGCAGAGAGTCATTATATGTATGTCTTTACAGCCATTTAATTGTCCCCCGTTTTTTACTTTTACTTTTTTGTGGTCCAGATGTAGTAACTGATATAATAACTACAGGTAGGCCTCATTTAGCCACCACAATTGGGACTGGCAGCTCTGTCATTAAGTGAAGCGGTCACTAAGTGGTCACTAAGTGGGAAATCATGTGATCACAATTGTGCTTTCCTTTTTTCCCACTTCCTTGCCCTTTGGAATGCTCACCCCAATCATTAGCAAGAAGGGAGAAAAAAATGGGTCAGGCACAGGAAAGATTGCCTGAAGAGATTGCTTTTTTTCCTCCCCCTCCTTTCATAGAGTGGAGAGATTGGAGAGGAAGGGATTACAAGAAAGTAAGCAGGCACACAGTGGGAAATACACTAGTTGTTTGCTGAGTATGCTCGCAGCTCCCAGTCCCAAGCATGCTCAGGGCTGCTAGCACTAGTACATTCCTTTTGATGTGTATTCCCCATTGTGTGCCTGCTTACTCTCTTGTAATCCCTTCCTCTCCAATCTCTCTGCTCAGTGAGGGGGGGAGAAAAAATGTGTCAGGCATACGATGATGCATGGTGACTATAATGTTGATCATGTGACTGAGGGATGCTGCGCAGGTCATAAATGTGGGCATTGGTCACAAAGTTATTTTTTAAGCACCATTGTAATTTCAAACAGTTGCTGAATGAGGCAGTCAGTAAGTGAGGTCTACCTGTACTTCTATCTTTATCTTTCATTCTAATCCTCCTTTATCTAAAATTGGTATCTGTCATCAGTTCTTGATTTAGATTATGAAATACGACAGTACAAGTTAACTTGCCTAGGCTTCATAAAATATTGGGGCACTGGATAATAATATCCTCATTGTCTCTATTGCCTTTCCCCTGCCACACTTTCCCCTTTGTTGACAGGGTCACATTTCACCCTTTGATTGTTCGTTTTTCTTTAAACAATTAATCTTACTGTGATGTAAGCAGTGTGTTACATTTTTTCTTTCCCCCCTGGCCATCTGGTCTTCTGCTAAAAGAGAACATCTGGCATTGGAAGAGATGGTTCCCACGTGACAACTGGAGCCAGGAATTTTCTGATTTCCTAAGAAAGTCCATAGGTTTTCCCTTTCCAGCCCTGTGATCTTATGATTTCCATTTAGAACTGATAGCTGTTCTATTAGGTAGATCAGATTTAATCAACAGCTGCAAATGGTACTTAAGAAAATCATCACAGCAAAGTGGGTCAACGTGATTTGGAAGTGAGTCAGCCCTTTGGGAATCCTGCCCAATCATTTGTTTTAAAACTGGCTTACTAGTTTTAATCAGTGACAACCCACACTATACTGAACTACCCAAGTGTGTATAAAAATGGTCATTAAGCACTAGTTCATAGAAGCAAGCTCTTTAATTGCAAGCTATAACTGTTTTATTTTATATTTTTTCCCCAATGATCTTGCATCTTTTCAAACATCCAATAAAGTACATGGTTTCGTATACCTACATCTGTACACATCAAATATAATTAATTTTATATTTGCAAAATACATTATTGCTTGTATCAAATATTGATTTGATACATGCAATGATAATATTTCTTATATTTCAGTAAAAAAAGCCCTCTTAAAATTAAATTATGAGGAAAAGTGTGCATATATACAAACATGATCAAAACAGAGGTCCTTCTTAACTTTGCTAACTTTAATTTATATATTCTTTAATTTGTTTGATTTATATCCTGCCTTTCTACTCAAACTTTCTACTCAAACTCAAGATGCTAATAAGAATTAAAGTACAGAATACAAAAGTTTTTTTTAATTAAAACTACTAAAATTAATCAAAACGTGTGTATTTGAAAGATAAGTTTAATTATTATAGCTTCATACCTTTCAGCTCTCAAATTTTGGACAACATACCAATGCAGACACTGAAAGAAAGAAAATGGCAGATTGCTTTAGGAATCTCAGTCACAGAAAGTACGGTCCTGCTTTTAAGACCTGTGTATGTTAGAAGTTCAGTTTTAAATATATGCTTAACTTTCCCACAGAAATCAAAAG
The DNA here is from genome assembly GCA_030867105.1 of Liasis olivaceus. NCBI lineage: Eukaryota > Metazoa > Chordata > Lepidosauria > Squamata > Pythonidae > Liasis > Liasis olivaceus. The sequence goes on from CM061350.1 coordinate 85,807,434, forward strand.
ATTATAAATAGTTGAAATTGTGAATGCAAAACAATCAGGGTGTCTATTCCTACTTTTTCCTAGATTCCACAACTATAGGATGGCCACTTAACTCAAAGCCAAGCTTATTTATATGTATAAATGCAGTAATTACTATAATTTAAATGTAAATACAGTACATCTCACCAGGATAAAAAGGATATGATCAGATGGCTTTTGTATAAAGCTATTGTGCCCCTGTTCTCTTATAAAAGTTCTTTTTTTTTTTTTTTACTGGATTTGGACACAATAGTCTTTCAAATGGAGAATGACTTGGAATAGAGCAATGTCAAGTGAACTCTTTATAGTAGCAAACTAACTTTCCTTTTTCCTGAAAAAATGCTGCTGAAAATATATTGGGAAATATATTCATTTAAACTTCATGTTAAATAAAAGCAGGTGAAATATTTTCAATCTATGATGCTGTTCTTTTAAGTATATTTAAATTTACATCAGGACTAACCACCAAGATTTTTTCCATGCTGTATCATAGACTTGGAATATATGATGCATTAATTCAGAACAAAACAAGTTTTAGAAAGACCATTTCTATTAACATGGCTATTCCCACGCATCTGGGATTAAGATTCTAGATTGACACATGTCATTAATTAGATAAAAGTCAGGAGTGTTTACAGTAGACTGTATCTACCTGTTTGGCAGTGTATGGAACTTGCGATGTCAGCATCATCTGTTAAAAGTTAAAAATAAAGACACCATCCTGTGTGCTATGAGTTTGATTTGTTCTTTCTAGTATTAATGAAACAGATGGTTCTCTTAGAAACACTCTTACAAGAAGAATGGGAATTAAGAATTTTTTCATTAATATTGTTGTCTATGAAGTTTGATTTAGTATCTTCTAGGAACAGAATTTAACTGATGCTGTGTATTTAGTTGGAGTGAAAGGTAGATAATGCATATACTGAGGGCATGATACTATTTAAGACAATAGGAAGGAAAATTTGCAAAAGGGCTAATGAGAAATAATTTCTTCTGTAAGGAAAGTCAGGAATAAAAACCATTTCAAATTTAATAACTGAAATTTCTTTTATTCAAAACTGACATATTTCTTTTAGCAAAACAACATATATAAATTGTAATCCTGTCTAACCCTAGTTGCCTAATTATATGATCCTATTCCAGTTTACTCAGAAATAATTTTTGCTGAAGTGAGCTTATTTCTAGCAAAATGTTGATTGCAGTCTGAAGTTCCATCTCAGTTCTCATTCCAGTTCAACTGATTATTGAACTCAACTAAAGCTTGATTAGTGTATTCATGAGAACATAGCATAATAATTTTTATTTATTTCATTAGATATTGTTTTGCAGTAGTATGTGTCCAGATTTCTGGTGGATAAATGTATGAGCTTTTCTCCAAAAACGATAGTGAAGGGAGATGCTGGCTGGGAACTGAAGTCAACACATGTTAAAGTTCCCAAGTTTGAGAAACACTGGTCTAGTGGTTAAGGTGCTGACTAGAAGCAGGGAAACCTGAGTTTTAATCCTGCCTTAGGCATGGAAGCCAGCTGGCTGGCTTTGGGCCAGTCACTTTCTCTTAGTCGTAAGTGGAAGGCAGTGGCAAACCACTTCTGAAACGTTGCCAAGAAAACTGCACGGATTTCTCTGTGTAGCCACCAGGAGTCAAGACTGACTTGAAAGTGGAACATACATATTGGATAAGGATTTGAGTTCATATTGGATTTGGAATGTGCACCTATGTGCTAATGCATTTGTTTGGACTGCACTGTTTTCAGAGGTATTTTAGTGACACCTGCCTACACATTTTGGCACAAGTAGGCATAAGTAAATTTCTTTTTAAAGGATTTACATAGTTGCATTCAGCTGAATGTTTCAAACCAAAAAAGCAAAGCAAAGCAAAAAGGGATTCTCATCCTGTTTATTGTTTTAACATGGTGTGTGAATTTCACCATTGTAAATAAAGAGTCCTAATTGATTGATTGATTGCATAACATTTGACTTTTTGATAAATGCGTGTGACTGCAACACTGTTACCAGAACATGTACTTTATATATACTGTATGTATGTATATATGTGTGTGTGTGTGTGTATACACACACACACAAACACGCACACACATACACACACACACACTAAAACTAGAATACCAGCTACTTGTGCCATTAAATTTCAGCTTCAGAATGTGCAATAGCAAAAGTGGTTTGTTGTGAGATAGCAAAATCCACAAAAAGTAAGGAAAAAGTAAGGAATGCACAACTGCTGCCATGTTATTAATTAATACATTTGAATATTTTGTGTGATTCAGCCTTAAGGCAGAAGTGCAAAAGAAGAAAACACATCACTAAAAAAGAGAACAACCCCACCATTATAAAATTGCATATACAGGTAGTCCTTGGGTTAAAAGCACCCAGTTTACAGACGACCCATAGTTAAGAACGGAGCCTATTGTAGCAAAATTTGGGTTAAATACACAAAGATTTAAATTAAATACACAATGGTTCAAGTTAATTACACAATACTACTTATACAGTATTATACAATAATACTGTTCCGGCTTACATACAAATACCACTTAAGGATAGACCTTGGGAATGGAACTCGTTCTTAAACTGAGAACTATCTATACTAATCTACTGACATGGAAAAAATATGGAAATAGTTACTATAATTACAATATAATTTATCAATACAATTCATCTCACTGTAATTAAGTTATTTGTATGAAGCTTAGTATGTTGTCTAGGTATTAATGGCAATAATTAGGACAGTTTCAAATAGATTTATTTATTTTATTTTTATAGTTTGTATCTTGTCTTTCTGCCCATATGGCACAAATGGCCCCCTGATAGCTTTTCAGACCGAGATCTAATGTAGTGTAATGTAGGTTGATGTTGTATAGGTTAAAGACTGGAGCTGAGGTGAACCTTAAGTTCTGACTTGATTATGAAGCTCTTTCGGTGACTTTCTCTCAGATATACCTCCCTCACATATCGTTGTAAGATTAAATGAGGGAAACCTCCCATCCCACTTTGAAAAAAATAGGATGTTGTTATATAAATAAAATAAAGGAACAGGGCTATGTAAGGCCATCCCAAATATCAGTTCGATCTTCCTTCCCCACAACCCCAGGGCCATTGTTACCAACTGCCTTCTGGGAAGAATCCTAGAAGCGTCTTTATTTGTTTTAAAATAGCATTTACCGTATTTTTGTTTACAGTTGTTTACATTGTTTGTAAGCCACTTTATATTAACTTAAGCCATGGAATATAAATAATTTTAACAAATAAATAAATCTTTTGTGGAACAGAACAGATGGCCATCCTGTTCAACCCTTAAATATTCGGCAAGTTAAAAACAGTTCTCTTTCTCTGCTTCTCAAATTTTAATCAGCATGGAAGGCATCCTTTTCTTATATTATACAGCAAGTATCCCAGCATTTTCTGATAGGATGATGCTCAAAATTATATCTTTATAACTTTAGGCAATTACTGTTACTGTTGAATGCAAAGTGCTCCAAACAGGAAGCACTGTAGTGAATGGTGAGACTTCCTACTCTGCAGCTGTTTCTATATATCTCTCACTGTGGGCTATGAAAAATAGATTGTGTGAACTTATACAAAGCCAAGAGTGGAAAAGCCACAGTGAGCCTATTTTGGTCCATCATGCCAAAAACCTAAAAGCAGATCCACTGTGGAATCGTTAGATGGGCATTAGGAATATAAGGACACCAGATCAGATTATTGGATTATTTTAGTTGCTGGGAGTAGCCTGCCAGGGCTTTAAACAGGAATTTTGGCCCAACACAGAAACAAAGATACTACGAGATGTTTTGCATGTTCTCTAATTCTGAGCCACTATTCTTGCCCAAATGGTCCCTCCTCACTAATGATATATTTGTTGAAGCATAACTTTCATTTTTTTTTTTTTTTTGTCTACGCTCAGTCATTACTGACTCTGCAGTGCCTGCCTGGATGAATCCTTGCCTGGATGAATCCTTGCCTGGACAAATCCTGTGCAGTTTTCAAGGCAATTGTTTCGGAAGTGGTTTGCCAGAGCCTCCTTCCTAGAGCAGAGCCCAGCTGGCGAGCGCAGGAGGCGGGATTTCCGTTGCTTCGTGCCCTTTTCGGGCGAGCGCGGTTTCGCGCTTACCGGCAGCTGATCCCGTCTCTCTGTGCAAGGCGCTGCCAGCATTTTTCCTCCCACCAGAGTGAGAGTACCCATTTATCTACTCACGTAAGTTTTCGAGCTGTTGGGTTGACAGGAGCTGGGGAGGAAACAAGAGCTCACCTTGTTAACGGCGAAGGCTGGACTCAAACCGCCGAAGCCGTCAGCCATTTCTGGCCGGCAACTTTCAGCATCATTAGGATGTACAGTATATCAAACATTTACATGCTGCCCCATTAACTAGACTCTGGATAACATACAAAATTACAAAATATAGCCTAAACAAAAATCCTATCCACCCCCACATTAAAAACAGATCAATGGCATAGAATTAAATGATGCCCCAAAACTTTTGTCACAGACCAAGGGTTACTGAAAAAGTACAGACTCAAATGTCTTGTAGAATGCCAGAAGAGAAAGGGCCACATGTATTTCTGGGTGCAGGATATTTGCTAGCATGTGGGCAACTATGGAGAAGACCTCCATCTGGCCCACACACCTCTTGTTTCTGTTAGGGACAGGATGCTAAATAGACTCTCCCTAGATGGCTGGGCAGGATGGGTATTGGGCAGAATACTATTTAGTAAAGCAGTCCCTGATATAACTTGGCACTATGCTATATAGGACTTCATAGGCAATGTCCAGCACTCTGAACTGAACTTCAAAGTCTGGTAGTGACTGCAAAATAGATGTAACTCTGCATGTTGATCCACCTAACAGTCTGCCACAATATTCTAAACTAGTGTAGCTCCCAAATCATCTGCATGTAAATGCAGTCTCATGTAAAAGTTATTACAGTAAACCAGTTGTACTGTATGGTGATCAGGACATACAGTAAACGATTGTTAAGGATTCCTGATATTCACTTTTGGGCCTATGTCATTGTTGCTCTAGGTGGTTCTTTTCAATTGCTTTATCTCATGTTATTTGTCTGAAAACCAGGGAATTATACAAGATCAATGACTGGGAAAAACCTTGAAGGAGCAATCTTGTCTGGCATTCTGGTTGTCTTCAGATTCTAAAGGTCAACCCATCATCTGGAAAAAACCCAAACATCCTCTAAAAATCTTCTACATCCCCCAGGTGGTTGCGACAGACCATCTTAATAGATCCTTCACTACGGAGCCCTTGGTTCTCTCTGAGCTTGGTTGTTTGCTTGCAGATGTTTTATTATCCAATTAGGTAACATCATCAGTACCTAGTGAGTGTGGGGTTTGCTCCCTGTTAATATACAGTAGCTTGCCCTGACAGTTTTGGTGGGGGTGTGGTTTTCTCCTTGGTAGTTCCTTGATTAGGGTATTGTTTTCTGCTTAATTGTTTGCCTAGTGTTAATCCTTGCTTATCTGAGTGTTGGCTGCTGGAGAGGACATATTCTGTTTTTTTGTTTCCTTCTTAGCTTTTTTATTGTCTCTTTTGAAGGGTGTGTAAATATAGTTTATTTCTATGTGTCTATTGATGGCTGATTTGTCTGAATGTGTGATGGAATGTATCTAGGAGGAGGAGAGTGATGTGGGAGATCAAGGGTATCAGGAAGGAGGGGGTGCATTCCAGGAGCGGGGAGGAGGCAAGAGGCAGCATAGTCCACAGGGGGAGCATGGGAAGTGAAAGAGGTTCAGGATAGCCACTCCCTAGAATCTCACCGGGTATATCCACTAGTTGCTGCAGTATAGATTTAGTTTGGCAAGATTCTCTCTATAAGGTGTAAGCTAATAAAGGGACTGGACTGTTTCATCATTGTTCTTGGGCTGGGCCTGACAGAATTCCAAGCTTCCAGGAATTCCCTAGCACTATATATACAATATAGGTTTTTGTGAGGGCGTATGGGGTATCCAGGGAGGGGTAGCACCTCTGGTGGAGGGGCCTGCCATGCCCTTTCTAGGGCTGTTCATTTATCTTTGGTTCCCATCTGGCACTCAACTCTCACGTGTGGCTCCAAGTAGTTGTAACATGCACAGTGACCACACTCTGGTAAACCAACTCGGCAGACAGGCCATACCACGTGAGGGTGGCCGACAGGTCTTCAACTCTCGGTGAGATAAGGAATTTGTCTATCCCAGTGTGTGAAGTCTGGCCCTGGCAGACTGAGCGGAGGGACTGATCAATGGTCCAACAGTCAAGAAGGCAGGCCCAGCAGGCATTGTGGAGTGCTAAGAACATGACAAGACACTTAGACATCCTGCTCATCCACTGAGCAGGGGAGGTCTCCAGCCGTAACAGTTCTCTGTGCCACTGGATTAAGGTCTCTTATGCTGAGAGAGTGGGACTGCCCCTGTGCAACAGTTGTTCCACTTAGAACTCCATCATGCACAGGTTTCTGTTGTGAAATTCATCTTCATCTACAACTCATCTGTAAAAAGTCCAAACCTGATTTGTTAAGCCCTGCAGCAGTGGGGGAGTAGTGAAGCAACAGGTGGAGATGACCACTGGCAGCTGTAGTCACAAACCTGCACATGGGCAGCCCTTGGACCAGTGGTCATTCTCATTACCTTATTTTTTTCATTAAGATATCCAGCGCAACCTCCAAATCCCTTAATTTAAGTTGTATGAGTGTTTATTCCAATGTGCATCACCCAAATAAATTTAACTAGGCATTAAATAAACAAAAAATTACAATAACATTATATTTTCATATATAAATTATGTGTGGGGAAGAAATTACACCATTGTGCTGTAAACTCTGCGATTTATAGCAGCATTCACTGCTACCACCACCACTAGATATCTTGCTGGTCCTGCCTCCAGAGTTTACAAATAGCAGTTTACAGATGGCAACTCATAAAAATAATAAAGAAATTGACATTGTGACCCTGACATTCCTCTCTGGTCAGTTCAAGTCAGCTCAGACTTCATTGTTCTGTATGTGAAATCTGGATTTTATGTTCCACTGTGGATTGCTACTTATACTGAAAAACATTTGCTATTGTACTGGCCCCATATCTGGTTTTAGAGACCTCACTTATGTGACCAAATTGACTACTGCTTTGGGCTGAGGAGGTGCTGACATATCCAGATGATGGAAGTATTGCTGGGTAAATCTGATTAGAGAACGGCATAGCAAGAAGTAAAAAATCCTTCACCAAAAAGTGTTCATCAAAAGAGATTATCATGTTTTATATTTGATTGGAATAAGGGGAAGTAAAAAATGCTAAATTTGGTACAACTGTGATCATGAAAGTGAACATTCACATATGTCTATAGAATGAATTGGGGGTGTTCGTTTTCAGTAAGGATAAGTAGCATGATTCTGGAATAAGAGTGCAGAGATATCATAACATTTTCTTCATTTCCACTTAATGCTAGGAGAAATAAGGATTTTATCGCAGTAAGAAAGGAAATATTTAAAGGTTTTTTAAAAAAATTAAAGATAAATATTTATTTCTTTTTATTGTTATTCTTTGTGACCCAGTAGAATGCTGGAAACAAATTATACAAAGTTGGTTGGGTCTGTGTCACCCGGATAATCCTCTGAATCTGAGCAAGATAGGACCAAATTTGGTGTGAAGCTAGGGAAGAACCTGGCAAAAGAAAGACTGAATTTAAAAAGTTGAGCCAGGAGCTCAAAGAGAAAAAAAAGATCCCCCCCCCCCCCCCCCCGTGCCTCCCTATAGAAAATGCAGTTGGGCAGCAGCATGGAACGCTGCTGACAACTCCATTCTAAGAGTCTGTCCCTCTTCCTTCTGGGTCATGTGATTATTGTTAAGGGGTTGGGAAGAATTCCAAGAGTTTGTAGTCTGCATGCTTTTCCCACTTCGCTTCATGATTGACACTTTTATAAACTTTATCTAGTCACTACCTCAACTGAAAAAGAGTCGTTAGACTTAATGTGCTTAAAATTTTCTTTTCATTTTTTATTCTTGATGTGTCAGTGGCACTTTTAATTATTCCTATCAATTGTCTGGCAGATAGGAAGTGCAATCTAACCCATTTTTATCATGCATATTTTTGCTCCTTTTATTTTTTTTTCCTCTTAGCTAGAATGATTGAAGATACTAATAACTTCTTTTAATCAGTTTTATTATCCTGAAGAAGGATTCACAACTCTGCAAATATCTTGAATATTTTATGCCCTGCAGTGGCCTTTTTCTCCACAATTCAGTAGTATCTATTTTTGGTTACAAAAGAATTCCAGTGAAGCAAATATGCCCTGTATTATTAAAAAGGACCTATCATTACCGTCATCATTACCCTTTCAGAAATCAAATTTGGTTGAGTATTAGTAATTTTGAAATGAAATGATACCCCCCAAATAATATAGTGGTTTCAGCATATTTGGGAACATAATTTACAGCTTGTAAATTAAAAAATAAAATAAAAATCATACTCTTACCCATAATACAGCCATTTGAGCTTCTAAAAACCTGTAAAATGTTCATAGAGAAGAAAATCCTAGATCATTTCATTGCTGGAAGGAAAATTTCTAGTTCATTGGATATAGAAGATATGAACCTATTCAGATATTATTAAAATAAGAGTACTAAGCATTCAGTGATAAGCCCCACTGAATAGCTCAGATAATATTAGTCATTTTAAGACAACCATGCATTCACTGCAACTGTCTACAGGAGAAAAACCTTTGCTCATATAACTGAACTTACATTGGCAACCGTACAAGTACTTCATACTGTAAGATCCTGGCTCATATGGAGGCTAACATGCATGCAGTTGTTTCACCATTCGTTTGTTTGTTTGTTTGTTCATTCATTCATTCATTCAAAGAGGCCACCTGACTCTTCAAGACTGTGGTCAGTTTACAATTTTAAAAGCAAGAAATAATAACCACAACAACAAAGGTTATACACAAGTGAAAGAAAACAGATACAAAATAAATTAGAACATTCTACATCCTTGGGACTCACCCTACCCCAAGGCCTAGGAGACAGCTAGTTTTTCAATGACTTTCTGAACATCTTCGGGATAGGAGCCATATGGGTTTCTGAGGAGATGCTGTTTCAGAGAGCAAGGCAATGTCCTATAAGACATTGTTTAATTGAAGGGATCTGGAGCACACCCACTTTGCCTGATCTTACAGGATCGGCAGAAACTATGGGAGAGAAGTGATCCCTCAAATAACAAGGCCCTATGCACCAAAGGGCTTTATAGCTGGTAACTAGCACTTTGAATTGTACCCAGAACCCAACTGGTAACCAGTGCAGCTGACAGAGCAGTGATGTCACATGGGCATACAACAGTCTGCCCAGTCTGTCACATTCTGGACCAGCTGTAGTTTCTGAATGGTCTTCAAGGGCAGCCTCATGTACAGCAGATTACAATAGTCCACTCATGAGATGACTAGGGATTAAGCAACCATTTGGAGGGCCTTCCAATCCAGGAATGAGTGCAACTGGCGCACTAGATGAATCTGTGGAAAGGCCTTGGTCAGAGCTTCCATGTGTTTTTCAGGCAGGAGCTGTGAGTCCAAGAAGACCCACAGATTGTTCTCCAGTCTCTAATGGAAAGTGCTACCCCATCCCACACTAGAGATGGAGAGTTCCCAGGATTATGGGATCCTTCTGGACCATCTGCAATGATGGGGATTGGAGACAATGTTCTTCAGTGTTTCCACTTCTATCTGAATAGGCTGTACCAGTCAGTAGTTATGGGAGAAGAGTAGTCAAGCCCATGATTCTTAGGTGTGGTTCCACAGGGTTTGGTCCTCTCTCCCTAGTTATTTAACATCTATATGAAACCATTGGAAGAGATCATCTTTTGATTTGGAGTGAGGTATCACTATGTCAATAATGCTGAGTTGACCATTATCACTCTATGGCAGACCAAGGATGCTGTGGAAGTCTTGACTCAGTGCCTGGAGGCTGTGAGGGCCTGGGTGAGTCACACGTTCATCCTGCAAGAAAGAGTTGATATTCATTGGTGATAGATCTGGTTCTATCCCAGGCCCAACTTCGACACTCAACACCTGGCTATTATGAGGATGTTCAGGTGCTAATGATGTGAAGGCTGCATTAATAAGTTTATGGGCCTGTTTTGTTGTGGTGTCCTGTTTGAATTTTATGTATCTTCCTTGCTTGAGTCCAACAAAGAAGGCAGTATATAAAATCTGGTATGCCTAAGTGGCTCCATCCCTGTGGCATATCCTGCTCCTGGAGAGCTCATTGGCACCTTCTGCCATGGTGATTAGAAAGATGGTGAAAACGAAGCTTGTTCACAGAGCCTTTAATCTCTCATTTTAAGTGTAAAAATTGCTGTTGGTTAACTGACTCTGGGAATGATTGATGGTTTTATGGATTTTTAATGCCGTGCACTGGTTGTATGGGTTTTACAGAGTTATGTTGTAAACTTCCAGGAGTCTTTCTGACAGCTTGGCAATACACAAACAATCAGGAAAAAACATTGCTAGATAAGGGCAAACAATGACCCTGGTGGAAGGACAGTTTCTTCTCTAGCTCATTAATTGGTAAGAAAGTGCAAGTCAGCTCTGGCCATTCCCACAGTGCCAATAGTCAGGATGATTGTAAGCTGTTGTGCAATTAGCTCTGAGTGTCACAGGGACGATGATGTTGAGCACAGAGAAGGGCTTTACTGTCAGGGTACTAGAGAATTTCTGCACAATTTTCTTGGTAGTGTTTTTCAGCATATTTTATTGTTAGACTTGTCAGAAAGTGCTACTGTGATATTCATATTTCCATTACTGTAAAGCCTCCCGGGCTGCCTGCACATCCCAGCTTGAAAAAGCCTAATAGAAGCTAATCATTCATGATATCTTCCTTTTAGGATTTAATGAAAACATGGGAAGCTGTAGACTAGATGTGTGCAAAATGTTTCAAAGCTGGACTGTTTTAAATTCAAAACAAAATATTCCTCTCTCACTGGAAGTGCTCTGATACTGTTCCAGCCTCACCAGAAGTATTCTCACCTCCAAATGGGGCTGTTTTGAGGTCAAAACACTTCTAGTGAGGTTAAAACAGTTTGAAACATTCTCCACACCTCTTCTACAGATCCCTGGAGAGATGGGTTGTACAGTGAAAGGCTAGATGTTCACACACACTCTGGCTATCTCATAACTAAAGAAATACAAAAATATCCTACCCCGTCCATGAGAATTTAGCTGAAATACTCTTATCCTTTGAAATATGAGAACTGATAAAATCATTCAATAATTTTTTTTGGCACTGCACTACAAAGATCCAAGTGTTTATTTTATTTTATTTTATTTATTTGTTAGCTTACATCTTACCTTCTTATTCAAGAGCTCAAGGCAGTATATACAGCATTCCTTCCTCCTGTTTTCCTCCAAAGCAACCACTCTGCAAGGTGGGTTGGGCTGAGAGAATGGCTGGCCCAAAGTATCTCAGTGAGCTTCCATGTCTAAGAACAAGAATCTCCCTGATTCCAGTCCAGCATCTTAACTACCACACTGCACTGGCGGGCCAGTGGTAGGAATGCTCATTTGTTCATTTTGTTCTTGTACTGCCCTGCCACTTTAGACCTCTGTCCCTTTGCTTGTTTAATTATCTTGAATGCCTCATTTTGGAGAACTGGAATTGTTCTCAAGGCTGCTATCTGAAGTTCTGGACTTAGTATGATTACATACTGGGAGTTGCATGGACTCTTTATTTTTCAGATGTTCTCCGATCCACAGCTCTAAAAATAACATCATGATCCCGGAAAATGTATTCATTCATAGTTACAGTAATTGTAGAACATTGTGGGAACAATTTAAGCGACATAATGTTTGTATTATAGTAAATGTACATTATGGTACTAATATAATGCTTACAGTATTGCCAAAACTCAAGTTCCGTTCAGCTTCTCTGAGTCATTTCATATGCTACCTTGTCTGTAAGTATAACAAGAACAGGAGAGGTAAAAAGGTAAATATAGTAGCTGTTAGAAATGAAGAAAATGTGAACTGACAGAAACATTTCCAATTGTTTGTTTCTCTGCAGACAAAAAGGAAGTGAAGGTGGGAGAGTATAATGCTATACTTGATTCACTGGAAATCATCAACAATTCCATCAAATTCCATGGTAAGACAGGAATACAGAAAGGGCACATGACTGGTATATTTCTGTATAAGGCTTAGCTCACAGGCAATACAACACAACTAGAGCTTTTTCTATAGTGCTGCTGGGAAAAGTCCATTGACTGCCTTAAGAAATCTATAGTGATTGACTTGCATTGAGAGATCAATTAGGGGTTTATTGACATTAACTTTTTTATACCACTTTTCCTTGGTGATATGGCTAAATAGGAACTGAGCAAAAAGACACTTTAGAAACCAATAATGTGAGTTCCCTACCATAGTTGCTGAGGGAAGGGATGAGTCCTCACTAATAGTGATCCTGTCAATCAATGCTAAACATATGAAAAAGTAAATTATAAGAACAATTATTTCCTCCATTAACAATTCAGTGCCCTCCCAGAAGTCTAGAGAGTTCTTTTGTTCATATCTGGGAGGTAATACATTCTGACTGGAAAGAGGAGTAATTATCAGAATTAAAGAAGCAAAGAGAATGTACTTTTTGGTTAGGAAGCAGAGTTTTTCTAAAACTCCTCTTAATATTTTCCAGGTGACTTTTAAATCTTTTTGAGAAGTCTTAATCTGGAGATTTAGAGAGAAACCAGAAAGTAGAATAATAATTCTAGTAATTCATGCTAACATTATTTTAAGTGTTATGCTTATTCCCCACCCCACCCCCCACCCCAATCCCCAGCAGGAAAAAAAAATAGGGGCAGTGGCTTTTAAAAAAAAACACCGACAGAAAAATAGGGCTGTTGATTTACAGGCTATATATGCTTTTTCTGTAAATAATGCATGGCAGGATGGCTGAAATCTTGTGAAAATTGCCAAATCTTATTTCAGCTTGAGTTATCAGGGTGAATCCATGGACTCTTATGAGATTTGAAGATCTTACAAGATTTCATGTAATGAGATGAGATCATTCAAGTTCTCCCAATTTTGTCCAGTGCCTAAAAAGACTGCAGATTCAGATTCACAAATGCACTGCTCATCAGAGCACAATACCTGTATATTGGACTTCTGTGGTTTACCTCTGACTTATAATTTCATAGGGGGTAAACATGTTAAAAATAAGGTTGAATATACAAAACTGGGATAGTCACAGATTTACTTATTTACATTTTTTTTTTACATTTTAGGGAAAGAACCTCCAAAGGATAGAACAATTATCCAAAAGCAACTTCGTAAGATTTCTCTGCCTCTCTACAGTATTCTTTCAGCACTCACTATCTTGGGAATGATCATGGCCAGTGCTTTTCTGTTCTTTAACATCAAAAACAGAAATCAGAAGTAAGTTGTACACTTTAGATCAGGTCTGGAAAAACTTGTATTTATTGGAGGCTGCACTCCTTTGTATGTGAATCTGTGTGGGAGGCTTCCACCTGATTTTCCACTTCTCCCCATCCAGTTCACTCTAATCCTGTAATGTTACATATTTCTAAGGAGACGAGTTCACTCTTATTGAACTCAAGAGGAGTTATTTCAGAGTAAACATATACTGGGTAACACATCATGTGTGTCTTTGATTGCAGTAGATCAAACCATTTTTTAACTTTCCTCCATTGGAACCTATGTCACAGTAATACTTAATTTCGGTTATATTTTTTTAAAAAAATAATTAACAGTACTTTAAAATATCTTTATGTTGAAACATTTTATTAAATCTTTTCATTCTGTTTGATCAAAATTAGTGTTTTCTGCTGTGTACTCTTAGCATAATCCCCAGCTAATTAAACCACTGTGTAATATAACAAGTTGTTTGGTATAAGAAATCAAAGATATTTAATCATAATAATACCAATCTGAACTTAATTATAAAGCAAGTAGATAGATTTCTATCTTTCTGTAATTTTGTACAAAAATCTGCTTCAGTGATCCTGCCTGAGAGAGTTAATTCTTAAGCTGTTTCTAGACCAAACCACTTCCAGATTTCTGTATAGTCAAATAATGCATCTATCCCTTAGAGTTGACATAAGGATCATTTTTAAAAGAAGAAATATTATTTTTGTTATCACTGGGGGTCTTACTTACATGTCAGGAGGTGAGTTCACTTGTCATTCTATTTTTACTCTCCTAACAAAGCCGCTGAGCTATGTAAAGTAGTTTGGGAATCTACGATTATCCATATATTGTTGGACTACATATCTTATCATTCATGATCCTTGGTGTCTCAGCCTGACAATCTAAGGATGAATGCTGAAATTTTGCAGCGCTATGCCTCACTCAGATGTCAAACTTTCCTGGATCTCCCTATTTTAACTGGGCTGGTAAAGGGTGATATTGTTGCAGAATATACATTCTGAGCAGGTAGGGTCACTTACAGTATTGATTATATGATGGCATCTCATAATCTCTTTCAGCTAATTTATTATTTTAGAAGGTGTTTTCCACATAATAATCACTTGCTTTTAACACTGAAATTAATTCTTTAACACACACATATATTTAGTTATAGATTATTGCCTTGCCAAATTTCAGAACTACTGTATTTAGAACTCAGGGTCTTCTCTAGCATCGTTCTGTAACCCAGTGGCTACATTTTCTGACCAGACATTTGACTGATACCAGGATTTAATGAAATGTGGGATTTTCTATCAAATGTTTATGTCAAGAGACCCAGTGTTTTATTCACAAAACCAAGCCTTGGTTCTTTCAAGAAAATGTGAGGGCAAAATATATCTTAATAATGAAGCACAAAGCATACAGTTCGTAATTAACCAAACCTCCTTGCTATAGTTTTGCAAGTAACTGCCAACTACAGTGGTACCTTGGTTCGCGAACTTAATTCATTCCACGATTCTGGTCGCAAGCCGACATGGTCATGAACCGAATCAAATTTCCCCATAAGGTTCAATGTAAATAAGGTTAATCCGTTCTGACCCCTACGAATGTGGTCACGAACTGAATTGTTTGCCAACCGAATCAAATTTCCCCATAAGGTTCAATGTAAATAAGGTTAATCCGTTCTGAACCATATGTTTTTTTTTAACCACAAAAATATGAAACAAAGTACAGTACAGTACAGTATGAAGAGAGAGAACACTAACCTTGCTTGAGGTGACGCCAAAAAGCTTCACAGCAAGTGTCTGTGACTGCGATCTTGCCTAGAGGAAGCCACAACCACGTGTCAGAGCAGGGAAGATGGCCGCGGGTCGTGTTCGTTACCCGATGCGGAGTTTGTGAACGGAAGCAAAATTTTGTGAACGCTGCTGTTCGCGAACCGAATTGTTCATGAACAGAAGCATTCGTGAACCGAGGTATTACTGTACTTATTTACCAGCAATCCCAGGACGGGTTGTTTCATTCCTGCAAATATATGGGAGATGCAATTCTGCTCCATTTTTGTGGGAGATTTGATTTTACATCCTGTGCTAATTTAGATGAGCTACTGGATCAGAAAGTTGACCTGCAAATGACAGGGCAGTCTGATAAGTGTGGTTAGTAAGTTTTTTAATTAGTAATTTTCTCCTGTCAGTAAATAGTTAATGCTGGCCATTTCTCAGCTCCATGACAATGCTTACCTGGGGTCAGATGCAATTCAAAGGGGACTCTGTCAATTCCCTTGCAAAGAGGGATGAAGCAGAGGTTTTTTTAGTATCCTTCCTTTTCAATTTTTACATTAACTCATTGGTTAAATATCTCACTGATGCAGATCATTTCCCCCCCCCCCCCACATTTGTTAATAGGCTTTTACATATTTTATTGTGTGCAGATGATGCAGAGATTCTCACTGTGATGCAAATAGATATGAGAATTGCATTAAATGCACAAGCCAACTTTTTCAAAACTGAACACCTAGATATTGGTAGGATAAAAAAAAACGAAGTTATGGTTTTTGTAAAAAAACACTATAGGTGACAATTAGCTGGGAATTTAATTTAACAAATAAACCATTCTAACATTTCAAATGTCAGAGTGCATCCAGAATAGTGTGGTTGCTATTAAAAAAAACCCCCAAACTCTGTACTGCATACTATTACAACCCTACTGCCTTAGGGGAGACAAAAGTGCTATCCCAGATATTGTAAGAATCCATATTTACTCTGATAGAGAATATGAGAAGCTGGTCATCATTCAGTCTAAATTCCTGCCTTCTGTTCTTGCATTTTCCAGATGTGTGTGAAATGCAGAACCACGCTTGGAGTTTTGACGAAAGCATGGATCTGCTTCTTTCTCAATCTTTGGATAAAAGTTGTCTTGGTACTATCAGCATGGCCCCTTTAGAAGATAATCTCTAAACAATAAATTCAAATCTATGTGGAAGGAAATCTTGGTGGAAAAACTCTAGCTTTGACCACTGAAAGGCCAATTAGACAATATAGCTGGCCTTCAGGTTTACAAAGTGGAATTCAATTTCCAGTGATTCAGTCATTTATATGCAGGATTGGGCTAATAACAGCTTTGCCTTTGTTACCTACTTTTCCTATATCACAGTGCTGAAAAAAGGGGTTTTTGCTTCGTCAGTTTAAAAATCTTCCCTCAGTGCTAATGATGGGCAGCTATCAAAATATACAATTGAAATAACATCTCTCCCTTTGTGGGACTGGTGAGGTGAAGATAGTGAACTGTCTTCTCTACTGTCCATTTTATAAAGAAATTCATATTTAAAAGAATTTTCCAGTTAATATTCTGTGTTTTATTTATTTATTTATCACACGTATATAGCCATTCATCTCACAGAACATTACTCTGGATGGCGTATAATAAAAACACATCATAAAAACTAACAATTAAAAAGCATTCTACAATTAAAAACACCAAACTTACCAATGACAGAGTAGCAGAGAAAGCTATCACAATAGGCAATTCAGCCATCTCTCTAATTCATCACTTCCTTGAGAGACCCAAGCCTGATGACACAACCATGTTTTAAGGGACTTCTGGAAAGGTGTCAGGGACAGGGACAGTCTTACTTTGGGCAGAATGATGTTCCACAGGGTGCAAACTAAGGCCCATCTCTGAGATCCCACCAGATGTAACTCCTTCGCAGACAGGACTCATAGCATGCCTCTTCTGCCTGAACTAATGGGATGGGCAAATGTAATCAGGTGTAGGCCGTCCCTCAAGTAACCCAGCCCCATGCCATAAAGGGCTTTAAAAGTCAAAACAAGCACCTTGAATTGGACCCGGAAGCAAACTGGCAACCATTGTAGCCCATAGAGCAGAGGTGTAATGTGTGCCATTCTAGAGGCACACATAAGTGCCTGTGCTGCCACATTTTGTACCAGCTGAAGCTTCCAAATACTCTTCAAGGGCAACCCCATGTAGAGCGTGTTGCAATAGTCTATCCTGGAGGTGACATGGTTGCACATCAGGTCTATTTGGAGCAGTGCAACCTAATCCAGTACCAAGGATGGCATAGTCCCTGAACCAGAGGGCCCCAAAACCCAGAGCCACTCAGTCTTGCCAGGATTCAGTTAAAGCCTGTTGTTCCCCATCAAGACCCCCACAACTTCCAGGCACCATGATAGAATATCAACAGCATTGCTTAATCTGCCAGGGACAGAAAGATATAATTGGGTATCATCAGTGTACTGATGATACTGCACCCCCTGGTGGTGGCTGATCTCATCCAGTGGCTTCATGTAAATGTTGAAGAGGAAAGGAGAGAGCATTGAACCCTGCAGAACCCCACAAAGAAGGGGCAAAGAGCAGGATCTCTCCTCCCCAATCACCAACAACTGGTATCGACCCCGGAGAAAGGAGGAGACCCAGCACAATACAGTGCCACCCATCCCCAATCCCTGGAGCAGGTCCAAAATGATACCATGGTTGACAGTATCGAAGGCTCCTGAGTGGTCAAGAAGAGCAAGGATGGATGTACAACCTCCATCCCACCCCCACCAGAGATCATCTAAAAGCACAACCAATGCTGTTTCCATCCCATACCCAGGCCTGAATCCTGACTGAAATGTGTCCGGATAATTTGCTTCATCCAGAGTCCTATGAAGCTGCTGCGCAATCATGTTCTCAGCCACCTTCCCCAAAAAGGGGAGGTTAGATACTGGGTGAAAATTGTCCAATATGGTGGGATCCAGCAATGGTTTCTTGAGTGGGGGGGGTGAACCAACACTTCCTTCTTTAAGGAATGGAGAAACAAACTCCCCACTCAAGGAGGAATTGACCACCACCACCAGAACCCACCCACACAACACTGGGCAGCTTTAGTTAGCCAGAAGGGGCATGGATCTAAAGAGCAGGTGGCTGAGCTCAGTCCTAAGGACCCTGTCCACTTCCTCAGTCCAACAAGTTCAAACCGATCCCAGATAACAGGCAAAAATCTGTCCTGGGCATCTCCCTAAGACCTGCAGCAAAGCCAGCATCCAACTGAGAACAAATTCGAGTGATTTTGTCCAACAGATGCTGAGCAAATTCTCCCGCATGGCCTTGTAGTAGGATCTCCAAACCCCCTCTATCCAAGAGGCATATGCCTCCAAAACAAGGCTGTGGGATGGCTATCTGCGGACGCAATAAGAGCAGAGAAGTATTGCTGCTTCACTGCCCTTACTGCCATGAGGTAGGCTTTAATAGCAGCTCTAACCCATGTTTGGTTGAGTTTGTCCCTGATTGAGCACCAGCGATGCTCTAAACGTCTCTTGTCTCATTTCATCTCCCTCAATTCTTCCATGAACCATGGAGAATTACAGTATCAACAAGAGGGGAGAGGTTGCATAGATGCGATCTGATCCAAAGCCTTGGCAGCCCTCTTGTTCCAAGCAGGCACCAGGGCTTCAAATGGACCATGCAGCAGATCAGCAGGAACAACCCCCAGCTCCCTCTGGGTTCATCAGGGTCCATCAGTTGCCGAGGATGGACAGATGAACAGGTCCTGCCTCCCTGCAGTGGATAGTAGCAACAGAGAATCCCATGGTAATCAGGGCATAATCTGACCAGGATAAGGGGGACAGTAAAAGTTATATATATTATATACATTATCAGATCAAAGTTTGGAGATTTCCAACAGCATAGCAAAGCTCTGTACCATTGCTTGCCTCACAAGTTGTTTGCTGATTAGCATCATTTAAAATGTCCAATTTTGGCAAATGATTCTGTCCTTTTATAGGTTTTTTTTTCCTGTATGTTATTTTGATAACACTGTATGCTCATCTCTTGACCATTTTACCAGTTAAGTGTATAGTTCGTTGGTGAGGACTGATAAAGGCTGAAGCGTTTGAAGAACCAGAAGTTATCTCCTTGTAATTTAGAAAAGTTCTTTATGGAGCATTACAGGGCTTTTTTTGTGGGTTTTCAAGCCTCTTCACAGAAGACTTTTTATTTAGGAAAACAGTAGTTTCTTATTCTTATTTAGAATAATTATAATGATGAAGTTATATCTAATACATGCACACAATGTAATATAGTATTATATACTTCGGCATTAGTGACATGTCTTATGTTCTGAAGTTGTTGTTGTTGGTTGTTGTTTCATTTTTCTGAGCCCCTTTTTGTTGTTCTCCCATTAACACTTTGGTTTTTGAAGGAGCCGTATCAAGAACAGTACTGCTGAAGATGAGAAGAGTTGCAATCTAAGATGTTAAAAAGAGCTAGGCTGATTAACATTGATCTACAAACATCATGTAGACTTGATTTATAGTAATTGTCTTTTTTCTTCCCCCAAAGGCTGATAAAGATGTCCAGTCCTTACATGAACAATCTCATCATTCTTGGGGGAATGCTGTCCTATGCATCTATATTCCTTTTTGGGCTTGATGGATCTTTTGTTTCTGAGAAAACTTTTGAGACCCTTTGTACTGTAAGTAATTCTGAACCATTTTATACTCTTTCTATAGAAATTTCCTGTACTTTTATCTGCAACTACTTATGCATTTGAAGTTTGAAACACTGCAACTTTAATTAAAACAACCAATTATTTGGAAAAATGCAGAGGACTTGCACCAACTTTCAATAAAAAGGGTATTTTTTACAAAGATTTAATTTTAGTGTGATGTTAATGGAAGAAGGTGGAAGCATGTGTGCCATAGTGATTTAATGATCTCAGACTGGCCACCAATCTATGCTAATAGTATGTGCCGCAAACCATGATGATGCCAAAATAACAGCACATGCACAGTGATATCATCACACAAATGCCATAGTTATGTACTTGTGTTCCAATGTCTTTTTTTTAAATACTTTTTTACAATACTAAAAGATAATACAAACTGTAATCAGAAAGAAAGAAGAGAATAGAAAGAAAAGAAATACAAAGCGCAAAAGAAAAAAGAGAAGAGAAGAGAAGAGAAGAGAAAAAAGAATATTTAAAGAAGCAGTTCCTGATCTTCCTTGCAACAAGTACAAATTAATATTTCTCCAGCCCCTCTGAGATTACATACATAATTCATTTCTTCCTATAACTCCCCCATCCATTCACAAATCCAAAAATCATTGTCGTTTCTGTCCATGTATTGGCAGAAAGTCCACAAAGGGTTTCCAGAGTTTTATAGAAATAGTTCTTATTTTAACCCTGATCAAACAAGTCAACTTTATATTCCTTTCTTTTGCTTCTGACAATCTTGGTCTTTAATTTATCAAGTTGCTGTCATGGGATTGATTCTCCATTCATACTTTCTTTCCTCAAAAATTTCTTCAAGGCTTTAGAAACTCTCTTTTGTAAATCCAACAATAAGTTCTTGTCCAGGCCATTTTTCATCTCTTTATCATTTGTAATTCCACTCTGTTTATCATCTCTGCTTTATAATCTATAGTTTCTTTATTTTCCAATATTTCTACATCAGCTGGGATTTGTTTCACCTCTTTGTCCTGCCTGTCTATAAATTCTTCCATGTAGTTCTCTTTCACATCTTTTACTTCTTCTTTAGAATCTTCTTCAAAGAATACATTTACAGGTGCAGAGATTATTGATGTCAGTTAAGTTATAAGTTTCTCTTCCAGTTCTTAAAAAATCCTTTGAAATGTCTCAAGTGTCATACCTTTGTCTGTTATTTTGTAAATTTCACCTTTCTTTGTCCTGCCTGGAACCTTAGTCCCCTCTAGTGTCCCATTTCTGTATTCACAAGATCTCAAGTTTCTTTGTTTCTATTTTCAGCTTTCAGCCAATGAACTCTTTCTTAACAGATTAAACATTTCATGTTCCCACAAAAATATTGTTTTGTTTAGTCAATTTTTCCAATGTCTTAGCAAAAGTCCTAATATTCCAAAGTTGTCTGGTCCCTTACTTCTTTTAAAACTTTCTTAGATTAAATTCTTATTTAGCTTTTTGCCATTTATTTTTTATTCTTTAAATTCCTTAAACTGTTAGTAATTTTTCTTCTCTTTTAGGAAGTTTTACTCACCAGGTAGCTTTTCAAACTTGTTGTTTGGAAGACCTCTCTTAACTTTGAAATAATTTAAATCCAGAAGTAAATCCAAAAACGATTAGAAGGTGAGGTTGGACAAACCCAGTATCCTTAAAGGCTCCACTCCAGTTGAGAGCTTGATAGCTTTCCTCAACTCCCAGAGCTCAGATCCATGGGACAATCGCTTTCTGCAGTCTCCTTGCAAGGAGCAGCCATATGGAGCACATAAGTGGGCGATCTCTCATCCTCTCCTTAACCAGAGAGGTCCCACTGGATTGAGGTTACCACCGGTCCTTCAGTCATTGCCGTGTTGTTGTCTCTGCTCTTTTGGAGACATCTAGTTAATCATTTCCTCACCTAGAAATCTGCAACTTGTTTTCCAATATCTGATGCAAGTATATAAGCCACAGATTTTGTGTGATGATGTCATAATGCATATGTCTTCGTTTCTCCTTCCCCTGGATGCCTTTGGTCTTCCTGCAGTCTCTTAAGCAGTTGTTTGAGTAGGAAGCTGGTGCCAACACCCAATCTGAGATTTTCCTTTGCTACGCTTCCTTTCTTGAGTTATTTTCACTCTGGTTTATGGATTTTAATCCTGACATGACTTTAATCCAGCAATCCATAGCATATGGAATGCATATCTCTCTCTATTTTTCCTAGTGGATTTTAATATTGTGGACTATTGTATTTTGATGAAATCTTGAGTGTAACTGCATAATGTCTAAAGTGGTCTTGGAGAACTATAAACCAATCTATCCCTTTTGGCTATTTTGCTGAAGCAGTTTATTAATGTAATTTATTAAGCTTTAAAAAGAAGCGCTGAATTATTATTTTGTATGGATTTCATGTTATTTTTTTCCTATGGACTAATAAGTCTATGACTGATAACCGTGGAAAGTACAAATCTGGGGAAGATTGCCTAAGCAATGTTTGTTCTAAATGATATTCATAACAAAAGTAGTACTATATTAGAGTTCATACTTAATTAGAATACTGTGCTGGTCAAGGAGACAGTAGAGGAGGGAAACTGGAGAACATAATAAAAAGGTTTGGGAATAGGAAAAGCCTATCAGAACAAGCAAATATTTGTCTAGTGTTATTCTACTAATACTGTATATATCTACTAGACATTATTTAGTTTTAGAGCACCAATGTGCTGTTAATATCATTTAAACAGTTGGGATAAATCTAATAACTGTAAAGTTAAAGTTAAAAGGTAAGTATCCAAATGTTAAAATGAAGCAGTTACTCCTCTGAGAGGCCTTAATTATAAAGTATGAGAAGAAATTATAGGGGAAACAAAAAATTCTATAGGTAGGAGGAGGAGCTAGGAAGTTAAAAATCAAAAATATTTTTACTGATTTTTTTTAAAATAAAAATTAGCTGGAAATTTTATATCTGGTTTCCAGTGAATTAATATTTGGAACTTTTATTACTTCGTCTGCATCGTTAAGTACTAACTGATGATTTTAGGCATATGTTATTTATGTTCTCTCACTTTGGGGCTTTTAAGCCTTCTTAACTGTAATTCACAGCATTATACTGAGTTTTTTTGTGTAGGTACCTGCAATTTTACATATTTTTTTAAAAACGTTCCAACTCTGTAGATGAATACATGTTGAGAAATTCAATCATATAATGACCCTTTTTAGCAGAGGTATTATTTAAGGTTAAGATTATGATGGCAATCTGCTTGTTCCTTATGGCCAAACCTATTTTATACGCTACCTTAAAGAACAACATTTGCAGTAAGAAAAGTTGATTGAGAGACTGGTTTTATTATTATCTTGCCTTTCTGCCCAAGCAGAACATAAAAATAGGTTCATTCTAAATAAATAAAAACAGTACAATTAAATACATGAAGTCAATTACAATTGAGGCACAAATCTGAATAATTTGCTTCATCCAAATGGTTCAGGAACAATTGCAGGTGACTCACACAATTGTGGAAACACACCTCTGGAGACAATTAGGCATTGCAGATTGCAGATTTCCTTTTTCAGAAATCTAACCCCATCCAAGGCAGATTAATCTCCAAAACCAAAGTTTGATTTCCTACTTACCAATATCCCCATGTCTCATCTGTATTTAATTTCAGCCTGTTTACCATTACCCATCCTATTACTGAACTTGAGGAGAATTCAACAGCAGTAGAGTGTAAGTCACTTTTCCTCCAACATCCAGCCTCCTGGATAACCTCTTTCAATTGTTTCATTTAAATAGGAAAGAGTGTAGAAAATAAGATGGCTGTCTGTGGCATAGCATAGGCCAAATTCCAGGGAGTTACACCACCTACTATTATGGCTACTCCTTCATTCTCAGTTCCGTATCCCAGAGAGAGTACTTTCTCTATTTATTAAGGGTTTTCACCATCATTTCTATATTATACAGATCAGCCAGGGTTCTGTCAGTATTATATACAGGTGACAGTGGAAAAATATAGAATTGACTTCTTCTTGGATATGGGACTGAGAGCTTTTTGGTCTCAGGAAATAAGGGAATGACCATAATCAATTTTTTGCAAACTATTGATATGATCTACTTATGCTGTCATGGTGCCTGGGATGGACTGTTTTAATTGGTTTATGATTGTTATGGCAAATGTAAAATCCTGAACAACAGTGATGAACACTGGACTAAGAAGCCTCAACATGGATATTACAGCTCCAGAACTTGAAATCTAGAGTAATAGAAATCATAGTGGAAGGGAGACTATTGAACACTTAAAATGGTATCCCAGCAGTATCCTGGCCACCCAACCTCAACAATACATAGTCAGAATCAGCAGACTGTTGAATGAAGTTTGCAGTCATACAAATTCAAGTGCTACATTATGACAGCTATATAATAGAAAGAATGGTGCAAATGAGAAACAAGTAAGCAATATCACAATCTTTGGGAAAATCCCAAGATTTGCAATTATTGTGTCAAAATATATGTCAAGGAATGACAAGACTGAAGGAGATCCAATTTTTTAACAAGCATGTGTGAATATGAACCTTGAGGATTTTAACTGGATTCAGAATTACAGCCTCAGAAGAATGATTACTGTATTATGATATGCAACTGTAGAAGTTCATTTACATCCCCGTAAGTTATGCACAAGATATGTATGGATATGCTTTGCTGGATTAATATGAACTCTTTCCTGGGAAATTGCTGATGAAATGTTTAATTTATTTCTATTCTGTTGTTGTAATAACTTCCGCTTTGTTAGGAATGTCAGTTAATGCAATCATATGCACGTTCATATAGCAAAAGGCCTGTTGAACGCAGTGGAATTTATTTTTGAGAAAACATGCATGGATTGTGATGTTTGTAAAATTAAATATACCCCTTTGTCTTCCACTTTCTTTTTTTCCTTTAGCATAATTTTGTGGCTTGAATATTATTTCCCAGTAGGCTGCATTATTTCAAGCAAGACAAAATTTGGTCTGTTTCTGTTTGTGTCAAGATATTGGGCGCTCTGTTTTAACCCTGTTCTATAATCCTGTCACTTGATGAGCAGCATACAAAGAGATAAAAGCAAAGTGATTGCAAATGCCTAAGTAGACAGTACTTCAAGTGGCCCCAAAACATCTAGATGCTTATATTGGTTTGAGAAGGCATCCTCATCTAAAGATGTAATTGATTAAGATACTGTTTAAGTTGGATTCCTAATGTTTATCTCTATTGCCTAGTGTTCTACTTGAAACAATAGATTTGCCTTTAATGAAGTGCTTAAAGAAAAGTAGAGCACAAAAACTGATGAAAAAATGCTAACAAAGCAGCTTTTTGCATAATCAACATTGCCAGCTGAGCAGTCTGTCCCACACTCAGATACTTACATTCCCGCTCTTCCTTTTTATTCTCATTGTCTGATGTAGGAGTAGGCAGCCTTTGGTGGACAACGTTTAAAGATCCATCCATCCATCCAATTTATATAGCCGCCCATCTCAGACCAGTGACTCTGGGTGGCTAACAATAACAAAAACAAACACTTAAAACAATACAGAAAATTAAATATAAATATAAATACAGCCAAGAGATCTTTAAAAAACCTGTTGGTATCAGCACAACCATGAAACAGGGCCCTTCGCACACTCAGGGCCCCAGGCCCAGGCATAAAGTCAGGTCTTCAAGGCCTTCCAAAAAGCCAAAAGGATCAGGGCCATCCTATTCTCAGGAGGGAGGATGTTCCAAAGGGCAGGCGCCACAGCAGAAAAGACACATCTCCTGGTACCCACCAGCCGACATTCGTTGGCTGACGGGACCCGGAGCCTGCCCAACCTGCTGAACCAAATTGGATGGGTAGAAACAACTGAGAAAAGACGGTCCCTTTAGGCTGCAGCAAGTGAGTCACTGACATGGGGTGTCATCAAAATGGGTGGGTGTAGATTAATTTGGGGATCCATAGAGGAATAACAGTTTTTTGTTTTGGTTTTGTTTTTTTGCATGTGTTAACCCTAAATCAAAGCCTATACACCTTTTTGTTTTTTGGTTAAATATGATGGGAAATTGCATTTCTGCTTTTGATAATATGCCACCAGAATTTGATGATAAGATCTGTGGGAGTTCTGGGAGGGCTATAGGCTGTCAGTCATCAATGTAATGCATATCCTTTTTTTATTTCAATTCTTTTTTAACTGTAAATTTATTTTATCATCTTGTACAAATCCAACTGAAATCAGTAGAAATTAAGAATTGTATTTTATATTTCAGTTCCCTTCATTTTGGACTAATTTAGGGATTCCTTAATCTTCAATAGATGACAATTTTTTTTCTTTCCTGTGCAAAAATACAGGTATAATTATTATTTCTCATTCTGGTTTACAATTAATTCATAATTTCTTTGGGAAGTTATGAATGTTGTTTAACAGGAGAATTTACAGTTCTAATATTTTGAGACTATTTTCTTGCCTGAACCTTTTTCCATTTGCCTAACCTACATATTGTTTGCAAATCATAGGATACTAAAACTAGATAGGGAGAAAAATGGATCTTTTCTTTATTTCAGATCCGGACGTGGATTCTTACAGTGGGCTATACAACTGCATTTGGGGCAATGTTTGCAAAAACATGGAGAGTCCATGCAATCTTCAAAAATGTAAAAATGAAAAAAAAGGTGAGCCTTTAAAAAAATAGTTCCATTAGCTCATGTCTGGGTTGCCTCTTCTACTTTTTTTCTCTGATTGCAGATTGAAAAACAATATTGGAAATCTGTATTGATTACTTGTATTAATATGTTGCCTGCTTACATTCTTGGACCTTATATTTGGCACTCATACGAAGCCATATATAATGTCATAAATTGGTATCTGACTTGAATCAGGTTTAGAAATCCTGAGATGGAGCGTCTTGACTTGTGAGAGCAATCCAACTGAAGAAAAAGCTCTTAAATGTTAAGCCAGAAGTTTCTTCAGTTCAGATTGATTGTCATGTTGATGTTACCATTTTGCTTTTATGGCCTGAAAGGAAGAATCAGCCTGATGCACACCTGACTTACCGATGTTATTTCAGTTTAAAATCTTGGGGGAGGGAGCTCTCCCAAACATTCCAGAGTCTTGTGTTTCCATTTTTTAAATGCTGAATAGAATAGATTCATTAATTCAGTAGACTATGCACATCCCTAGGTATAGGACAGCCAGCTTCTATTGTGTAGTATTATAGGTAGTATTATAAGGTAGATGCATTCAGGCTGGATATGATGTGCAGTTTTGGGTGTTAAATAACATGTTCTGCTAACATGGGTGTAATTTATGATTGAAGCTGTATAGCTTGGATCTGGGCATATAGCCACTGTCCTTATTTTTTCTTATCTAGTTGTCAATCTAATCTGATGCAAATTGTGGTATATGATTGCCAAGAGCCTTTGTCTCCTTCTATTTCATTGGCTGACTCTTCTTTTGTAATCTTGCATGTCACTGGCCTTTTGTCAAAAGCAGATTTGGCAAATACAGGTTGAGGAATTACATATTCTATGGTGTAATCTGTATGGAAGAAACAATGAAGTATTGGAAATAATAGGGAACAGAGCAAAGAATATTCCATGCCTTTCTTGTTCTATTTATAGAGGGTTCTATATTTTCTGAATTAAGTGCAGACTGTGAGGGTGGCATGGAATTTTCTATCTTCTGTTTCTTAGACTAACAATTTTCTCTGTTGTCCTTCAAATTTGAAGTTGCTAATTTTAATTAGACAAAGATCATCAACTCCTAGGAAAACTTTTGCCTACTACCTTTAAAAAATTGCATGGGAAGTAGGGCACAGGTAAATGCTGAATTACATAATATACTAAGCCATAATGTAGGTAGTTGAATGTGAATCCAGTTATTGTAGTTTATATACCAAGATTTGTGACATAACATGATGCAGAAATTCAACCACTTAGATAAGCAATCTGTAGCTTAATGCAATTATGTGTTATTGCTATATTGTGGAGAGACATAAATAAAAAAATGCTGGCACAACCAAACAGAAGTTGTTTGCTATTTATTTATTTGTAAAATGTATATGACCACTCAACTTCCATGACTGACTATGACTTCAGGCAGTGAACATCAATAAAAACAGGAAAACACAAGTTACAATTAAAATCAATGATATCAACAAAACTAAAGCAAAAGTTGACATGCCAATAGTCAGTCAACATACACTCCACCACCCAAAGATGAGCTCTTCTATTATCTGGCCCAATGCCTGGGGGAAAGCTCAGGTTTTAAAGCTTTCCTAAAGATGAACAGGGTCAGGGCCAACTAAATCTCAGGGGAGAGACCATACAAAAGGGCAGGTGCTGCAACAGAGAAAGGGTGCCTCCTAGATATGTCATTGCCTCAGGGAAGGGACCTGGAGCATGTCCATTCTGTTAGAACATGTGGAAAATAATCAGAGACAAATAGTCCTAAAAATAGCCTGGTCTAATTCCATGTAGGGCTTCACAGATGTTAACCAGCACTTTGAATTGCACACAGAGACCTATTGGAAGCTAATATAGCTGGCAAAGTAGTTGTGATACTTGGGGGTACATGTACTTGCATGGTACATGCATGGTAACTACATGCACCACTGCATTCTGAACCAGTTGCGGCTTCCAGATAGCCTTCAAGAGCAGACCCATGTAGAGCACATTGCAATATAGATATTGAGGGACCACATGCAGAGCCTTCTGATCCAGGAATGGGTTCAATTGCCACACAAGCTGGAGTTGTACAAGGATTCTCCTGGCCATAGCTGCCACTTGCTCCTCAAGCAGGAGCTTTGAGTCCAGGAGAACATTCTGGGGAAACTTATTAAGAAGGTGATCTGACAATAGTTCCAGAAGATCCTGGAGGAAACTGATTATCTGAACCCGTTTCAGTTTCATTTTGGTTTCAGGCCAGAGTACAGTATGGAAGTAGCATTGGTCATGCTTGTTGATGACCTTTGGCAGAACAGCACCAGCTGGAGCCAATCCTGAAGGAAGGAGGAGAACCAAGGTAACACCATATCTCCCACTCCCAACCCCCTGAGCTGGTTCAGATAGATACCATAGTTGATAGTATTGAAGGCTGCTGAGAGATCAAGGAGGACCAGAAGAAATGCACTCTCCCCATCCAGAGCCCATAACAGGTCATCAACAAATGCAACTAATGCCTGATACCATGTCCAGTCTGAGCCCACATTGAAAGTAGCCCAGAATATGTTGCTGAATATGTAAAACAGGTACATTAAACCTCCAAGGTATGTAAAATAAGTCCATTAACCCCACCCTGGGAGCACAAAAAAGTCCCTGGTGATGTCCTTGCATCAACTGTATGCCTTCCTGAAATTCTTGAAGGCTATTTTTTTTTAAAATATTTTTTTTAAATGTCCAGACCTATTTTAAATAAACTATGGTTACCACTTATGCTAAGATGGCCTTCCAACCAGGTGATTGCAGGTTTCTAAAGCCTTGTTTGGAGACCATTTTGCTTAATATTAGAGCTGTTTTATTTTTAGATATTAGATTTATTTTTAGATTTTAAATTTATAGATTTATAAATTTAAATTTATTTATTAGAACTGTAGTAATACACACTACATTTTGACTCTAAATAAATATGATGCTGATGATCTAACCGTGATTACAACAACCCATGGAAGGGATAGAATGCACAAGTTTATAGGATGTTTGTTGTCTCCGAGATACATGGTTCTGAGATTTGAGAAATATGATACCAAGTTGAATTACCATTAGATTAGATAGAACAGCCTGGCTGTGAACAATAATACTTTGTTTGATCCACAATCTTAAACAAACTGACCTAATTTTTATTTATCTTAACAGCTTTACAGATTAGATACAATTATCCTTTGGATTCTTCATTTCTTTAAATTTTGTAATGTGTTTTGGCTCAAAAATTGTTTACAATAATGTATACAAAGAATGTATAAAATGGGTATATTGGGAAAAGTTTTGTACACAGTGAAGTTCCTTGCATTTTTTTTAAAATTTACACGATGGCACAGAAATGTGATCAAATAAATGTATAATTAAGTATGTGTGAAACTGAAATAGATTAAGATGTATATCCATACTTGGAAACTGAAAGCTTTCCCAGCATAAAGTGTTCAGAATGTAACTTGGAGAGCAGTTCAATTACAGTAATCACTAAAAAAATCTTTTTCTATTATGTTCCTGTCAAATCTTAACAATGTAAAATGTTCAAAAGTTTTTTAAAACTACTTTTTAAAACCTAAAAAATAAACAAATATTTTGTGATAGGTCTTCTCATCCCACCAAGCTGTCTATAGAGAGGCCTCAAGTTTGCTGGAGCCTACTTGAACCACACATGTAGTGTTGCCCTGCAATGCTGAGGATAATATACTATGGAGGTAGGCATGAAGATCCTTAGACAGATACAGGTAGTCCTCGCTTAATGACCCTAATTGGGACTGGAATTTCCATTGCTAAGCAAAGCGGTCATTAGGCGAAATATCATGTGACCGCACTGCTTAGTGATGGCAGTTCTGGTAGTCCTGGTTGCAGTCATTAGGCCAGGACAGCGCTGTCATTAGGTGATGACTTCTCACTTCTCACTTCTCTCGCCCTGCCATGCTCACCTCCATTTCAACTCCCAACACCTGCCTATCTCCCCCCATCTCTGCCCTTTTGGCTGCCCCACACTCCGCCGCCTACCCCTGTGGTCCTACCCCCAGCTGACCTCAGTCATATTCCTCCCATGGCTGACAAGGCATACCCAGCCAAGGCAGCTGCTGGCCCTTCATGAGGCCTTCGCATGGCCTTCCCAAAGCCTTGTAAGGCTGCACAGATGCCTTGTGAGGCTTCAGGGAGGCCATGTGAGGCTGCACAGAGTCCTTGCAAGGCTTCAGGGAGGCATGCTTTGTCAGCAGCAGGAGGAAGACAACAGAGGCCAGCTGGGGTGGGGGGGGGCAGCAGCAGTAGGCAGCAGCAGCAGAGTGCAGGGCAGCCAAAAGGGCAGAGATGGGGGGGGAAATAGGTGTGGGAGAGTTGAAGCCATGCTGCAGTCATAAATGTGGGCAGGCTGCCAAGCAACCAAATTTTGATCAGGTGACTGCAGGGATGCTGCAATGGCCATAGCTTTGAGGACTGGTCATAACTACCTTTGTTCAACGCTGTCATAACTTTGAATGGTCGTTGAATGAATGGTTGTTAAGCAAGGACTACCTGTATTAGAAGCTATCAAAGGAAATAGATTTCAAACCAGTCATTTAATGGATATTGTGAAAGCTAAGTTATTTCACACAAATAGAGAAACAGAACAAAGTCTGTTCATCAATATTAATTTAACTTCATCCTGTGCTAAATATTCTATTCTACTCTGAGGTAATTGCCAATAAGTTTAATGTGACTGAACTTAGAATTGCAAACTAGTTTCCTTTTTTTTTTTTAGATTAACGTTAGATTTCTTCATAATTAATTCTGATTTATAAATATATATGGGGGATCATTTTATAGAGGTAAAAATCTTCATGCTGAATAAAATCAACATGACCAAATGCACTATTTAGATGCCATCTGTTGAGAATGAACTACCAAATGGTGATTTACATTTAATGTTTTCCGTAACTGTAGCTTATTTCAAAATAAGAAAAAATAGAAACCCAGTGCTTAAAATTACAAAAAGTGAACTAGAGTATGACTCCACAATTGCATGTGACCAGTAGTTGTTGTTTTTTCTAGAGTAATGACCAGAATAACGTTTTTTTCTTGAACTTGAATTTTTTGAGGTATCCTAATATATTTTTGGGACCAGACAACCTTTTTTTAAGGGCTGCATTCTTAGAGGTCATGTGCTGGGGGCCATGTGCCAACTGATAGATGGAAATCAAGAAAGCAAGGGGATGGAGCCAGTGTCACCCATTGTCTCTCTTTTGGACATGATTTTTTTTTCCTGCTGACATCCTCTTTCTCCCTCTTTCTTTTTCTGATTCCCCCTTCTCTCCCTCTCCTCTCCCCTCTCCCTCTCCCTCTCCCTCTCCCTCCCAATGCAGAAAGCTGATTGTTCTTGTTAGGGTAATCACTTTTTGCCCTTCCAGATAGTCATGAAAATCAAGCTATTCTGGTGGGATTTGGGTAGTTGAATTCATCATTGTAAATTAGACTGTTACTTGTGTATTATTGTATAATAATTATAGAACTGCTGTTTTTGGTGATATTATTAAATTATGGCATAAGAAGTGTGGTTGGTTGGGCAGTTTATTGTAATATTTTTGTCAGGAATCTTTCAGTATTATACTGTTTACTATGAACATTTTGACCATAGCTTTTGTAAACTTCCATGACTTTGAATGCATTTGGGAGCATACAAATTTAATAAATTAACCTTTTGCTTCAAGGGCTTTTGAAATTTGGCTGAGAGCCACAGGTTGCCCCTCTCCGAACTAGGATAAAATGTATTAGGGGTTGTATCTGATCCAGTCTTATGTAAATGTATACCTGGGGATAAGGCCTACTGAAATCAAAGGTTCATATTTTTGATAGTATATCTAGAATTATGGTATAAAGTAATGTCACTTAATTTCCATTCAAAATAGTAAGAATTAAGTTAGACCACTGATTTTAGCACTATCTAAATGCAACTGATTTATTGTGGACTTACCACTAACTCCATGGTTTCCATTAAATGAGGTATAGTGAGAACAAGAAATACATAAAATGAATATTTAAAACAGGTTTGAGCAATTTATAGACTTTAGCTTATTCATATAACCTCAGTCTAATTTTAAAAGCTCTTTGCAAAAAAAAAAAAAAAGTCAGCTTCTAGCAAGAGAGAGCTGTCACTTCTAGTTGTTTCTGGGCAGAAAAATAGAAAACTAAAGTGAGAAAATGATGGCAGAAAAAAATGGAATAGCAAAGAGAGAGAGAGAAAAGGGTTGGCCCATCCAATATTGACCAGCTCACTCACTCGCTCTTGCCTTCAGCACTACCTTCAATGGATTATCCTGAGTTATCTCAATGTCACTAAAGGGTATAGGGAGAGCTAATTTGGTGTAGTGATTAAGGCACTAGGCTAGAAAAAAGGAAACTGTGAGTTCTAGTCCCACCTTGGGGACAAAACCATCTGGGTGACTTTGGGCTAGTCGCTCTCTCTGAGCCCTGGGAAGAAGGCAATAGTAAATCACTTCTGAAATCTTGCTAAAAAAAATGCAGGGACTAGACCAGGCAGTTGCCAGGAGTCAACACTGACTGAAAGGCACCCCCCCCCCCCTAGGTGTATAGAAGAGACTGGGATGTCTTAAATTACACTAAACATCTGATACAACTGAGAGCTCACTTTCCTCTGTTCCTGAGCTCTGTTGTTGTTGTTCAGTCGTTAAGTGGTGCCCAACGTGACCCCATGAACCCTATCGTGCCAGGCCTTCCTGTCCTTCACTGCCTCCCTGAGTTTGCTCAGTTTCATGCTTATTGCTTCAGTGATGCTATCTAACCATCTCATCCTCTGCCATCCCCTTCTCCTTTTGCCTTCAATCTTTCCCAGCATCAGGGTCTTTTCCAAAGAGTCCTCTCTTCGCATTAGGTGGCCAAAGTATCCGAGCTTGAGCTTCATTATCAATCCTTCCAATGAGCAGTCAGGGTTGATTTCCTTTAAGATTGATTGGTTTGACCTCCTAGCAGTCCATGGGACTCTTAGAGTCTTCTCAAGCACCACAGTTCAAAGGCATCAATTCTTCAGCATTCAGCCTTCTTTATGGTCCAGCTCTCACAGCCATACACTACTACTGGAAAAACCATAGCTTTGATTATGCAGATCTTTGTCGGCAAGGTGATGTCCCTGCTTTTTACTATGCTGTCTAGGTTTGCCATAGCTTTCCTCCCAAGGAGCAACAACAATTTAAATTCCAAATTTTTATCTTCCATTGTCGTCATTCAGTTTGATTTATATATTTGTGTTCTTTAGACTGTGCCAGCAAAACAAAAAACAAACAGATGTAGCTTACAAAATGACCTTTTCCTGTGGTCAAGTAAATGAAGATCTTATCCATGCATAATTAAAATGCTCATTAACAGTGGTGCATAGTCTGATTTATGGCTCTTAAGAAAGACTCTAAAGTAACTTCTGAATTCTATGTAAATGTCCTCCTATTTCCTCTTTTTTCTTTCCATAGATCATTAAGGACCAAAAACTAATGGTGATCGTTGGAGGAATGCTACTGATAGATCTTTGCATCTTGATTTGTTGGCAAGTTGTTGATCCCTTGAGGAGAACAGTAGAAAAGTACAACATGGAGGTATGTCATTTCAACTATTTTATTTTAATGGTTCTCCAGTTAGCTGTTTAAGATTGTAATGCAAACTAAAAATATATTATAAAATGTCAGGAATAGATCTTTTTAGTGGACTGGGAAAATAGATAGATAGACAGACAGACAGACAGACAGACAGACAGACAGATAGATATCACAGGTGGAATCCGGCATCTCTACTATGCTTAAGAGGTTTTAGATGCAGTAATATTGTAAACACAGAGGAGTTGTCTGCTAAAAGTCTATAAGAGATGGTGTTGCAATAAATAATAGATTTTCAGACTCCATTAGCAGGATTCATGAGGAACTAATGCAAACTAGACATAAAATAAAGGCATAAAATGAAGTCATCTGTTCCAAAGATCACTGTATCAAAAACTAAGCTTCCATTGCTACTGTGGATCTTTGGGTACTGTAATATCACTATTACTTTGCTCAAATTAGTTGATTTATGCAGAATGACTAGTCCAATTTTGGTATCATTTTAAAAAGGGTCACCCTGGAAATATAAAAGTCAAGGCTGAGAGAACTCATAGCATGTTGTTTAATATCAGATTTTCCAGTTGTGTGTGATAACTATTTCTAGAAGGAAAGGAAGTAGAATTGCTTTGAAACAGTAAATTAATAGTGAAAAGTTTCTTTGTCTGCAGTTGCTGAGTATTGCAAATATGGGATTTTTGTCAAAGTGAAATATCTGAAAAAATAATTTCATATTATACATCCCTATATTCTCTGGAGGGCCAGTTGGTTATGGTGCTTGGAGTAGGGCTAGGAAGACCTGAGTTCTTATACTTCCATAGGCACAGAAACTTGATGACTTTCTCTCAGCCCTAGGAAGAAG
This sequence comes from Liasis olivaceus, assembly GCA_030867105.1. Taxonomy (NCBI): domain Eukaryota; kingdom Metazoa; phylum Chordata; class Lepidosauria; order Squamata; family Pythonidae; genus Liasis; species Liasis olivaceus. Next base: position 85,842,437 of record CM061350.1, read on the forward strand.
GCAGTGGCAACTCTGAAAATGTTGCCAAGGAAACTACAAGGACTTGTCCATGTAGTCACCAGGAATCAAGAATGACTTTAGTAAAAGGTGAACAATTTATGCAAACTTTATTATTTATTTATTTTATTTATTTGAATTTATTAGCTATCCAACTCCAATGGACTCTGAAGAAAAACTGACTTGATAGCCAAAATAATCCCCCTCTAATCACAATTCCTGCAGTAAATCTGATTTATAAGCAAAAATACATTGAAGCAATAGTACTGAATAACATCTGATACATACCTACATAAGTTCTGAGAGCTTCTAGTATTTCTTGTGGATAAATATGGCTGTTTTAATGCTGGTATGAGGCTGTTGCATCTTCTGACAAATCATATTGTTGACTTAAAAAAACTAAGATTTGAAAAGGAGGCCTTCTCTAGGTTTGAAAAGGAAGTCAGATGTTTGTTATGAATTGTATTGTTTCTGCTACATTCTGTTGATGGCCACCATACAGGTGAAACTCGAAAAATTAGAATATTGTGCAAATGTTCATTTATGTCAGTATGGCAACTCAAAAGGTGAAACCAATATATGAGATAGACGCATTACATGCAAAGCGAGATATGTCAAGCCTTACTTTGGTATAATTGTGATGATTATGGCGTACAGCTTATGAAAACCCCAAATTCACAATCTCAGAAAATTAGAATATTACATGACATCAATAACACAAGGATTGGAAATAGAACAATATCGGACCTCTGCAAAGTATAAGCATGCATATGTACTCAGTACTTGGTTTGGGCCCCTTTGGCAGCAATGATTGCCACAATGCGGCGTGGCATGGATGCTATCAGCCTGTGGCACTGCTGAGGTGTTATGGAAGACCAGGATGCTTCAATAGCGGCCTTCAGCTCCGCTGCATTGTTCGGTCTCATGTCCCTCATCTTTCTCTTGGCAATGCCCCATAGATTCTCTATGGGGTTCAGGTCAGGCGAGTTTGCTGGCCAATCACGCACAGTAATCCCATGGTCATTGAACCAGGTTTTGGTACTTTTGGCAGTGTGGGCAGGTGCCAGGTCCTGCTGGAAAATGAAGTCAGCATCCCCATAAAGCTCGTCTGCGGAAGGAAGCATGAAATGCTCCAAAATCTCCTGGTAGACGGCTGCGTTGACCCTGGACTTAATGAAGCACAGTGGACCAACACCAGCAGATGACATGGCTCCCCAAATCAACACAGACTGTGGAAACTTCACACTGGACTTCAAGCATCGTGCATTGTGTGCCTCTCCATTCTTCCTCCAGACTCTGGGTCCTTGGTTCCCAAATGAGATGCAAAAGTTGCTCTCATCAGAAAAGAGGACTTTGGACCACTGGGCAACAGACCAGTTCTTTTTTTCTGCAGCCCAGGTAAGACGCTTCTGACGTTGTTTGTTGTTCAGGAGCGGCTTGACAAGAGGAATACGACATTTGAAGCCCATGTCCAGGATCCGTCTGTGTGTGGTGGCTCTTGATGCACTAACTCCAGCCTCAGTCCACTCCTTGTGAAAGTCCCCAACACTTTTGAATGGCCTTTTCCTGACAATCCTCTCCAGGCTGCGGTCATCCCTGCTGCTTGTGCACCTTTTTCTACCACACTTTTCCCTTCCACATAACCTTCTATTGATGTGCTTTGATACAGCACTTTGGGAACATCCAACTTCTTTTGCAATTACCTTTTGGGGCTTTCCCTCCTTATGGAGGGTGTCAGTGATGGTTTTCTGCACAACTCTCAGGTCAGCAGTCTTTCCCATGCTTGTGATTCCTACTGAACCAGCCTGAGAGACCATTGAAAGGCTCAGGAACCCTTTGCAGGTGTTATGGATTCATTAGCTGATTAGAGGGGGACACTTTGAGCCTAGAATATTGAACCTTTTCACACTATTCTAATTTTCTGAGATTGTGAATTTGGGGTTTTCATAAGCTGTACGCCATAATCATCACAATTATACCAAAGTAAGGCTTGACATATCTCGCTTTGCATGTAATGCGTCTATCTCATATATTGGTTTCACCTTTCGAGTTGCCATACTGACATAAATGAACATTTGCACGATATTCTAATTTTTCGAGTTTCACCTGTATATCTCTTCTTGTAAAGCAGAAATGGCCAATCATTGTGTTCTTGTACTATACTACTTGTGGGTCTCTTCTCCAGGTACTGATTAGGTGGTCCTTTCTGAAATAGACTTCCCAAGAAATTATCAGGCTCTGGCATAATAGTGTACCTTCAAACATTAAAGACTGTATATTCATGGAGTTATACACACACACACACACACACACGTATGTGTGCACATGTATGTGTGTATACATACAGGGTATATCAAAAGTCAGACCCCATAGACAGTTTATTATATAAATTACATTAAATGTTCATCTTAGTTGCCACATTCTTCTAAACACTTCCTTACTCATTTCACACATGACCTTTGAACGTTTTCTCTGAAAAAAATTAATAAAACATATTGTGATTGACCTATGGGGCCTCACATTTGGTACACCCTGTGTGTGTGTGTGTGTGTGTGTGTGTGTGTGTACATACACAGACACACTCCCAAATATACATGCATATACATGTATGTATATATTTAAAAATCTGGGACTATATACAACATTTAGAGACGTTTGAAAAATTAGCTTAAAAAAATTATTTGTTCTTCCATCTGATTCCTATAGTAAAGCCAAAGGAAGATAGCACAATAGAAAAGCAATATGCTATGAATGTAAAACATTGTACAGCTAGTTTCTGCCAGACTTTCTTGGAAAATTAGGACTACTCAGGTAGGCATAATTTATTACCAAGCAAAATGGACTTACTCACGTTCAGTGTTGAACCTTTTGTTAAGAATTCCATTTATTTTCATATGCGGTTTACTTCTATCAGCAACCAACTTTCAATATACTCACATAAAATGTTTTCTAATTCAGGCCTATTTACATTGTCACACTTTCTCTGAATCAACATGCAATAAACTTCCTTTCTCACATTCATGCATTTCTCAATAACTACCTGAAAAGCAAAACCTGGTGCACTTCCCAAAGTTTGATAATTATCCACCATTTGTATCTTTACAACCAGAATTCTGCCAAACACTTTCCCAAAGCAAACTTAACAAACTAATCCCCTTATAGTTTTTCCATTCATCTTTTTTACCTTTTTCTTTATGAGAGAATATCATCATAATTCTTTTCACTTTATTCTAAGCAGCTTCCACATCATCTTTATGTCCACTTTCATAATTAATTCTGTTGGGATATTATCCAATATTTTTTCATATAGGACTCATGCCTTTTTTTCTTGCAGTCATTCTACCTTCATTCTAGTTTCTTTCTTTCATTCCTTTCCTTTTCTTCTATACCCAATTTTTCCCAAGATAACTATCAAAAAACGGTGTGTCCAACATTTAGAACTTCTGATTCCCATTGTATCCTACATTAATTATCTCAATATTTTAACATAATGTTTCAACGTCAGTTATGAAATGTTTCTGTGCCAGGTGTAAGCTTAAACCATATATTTGAAACAAAAGATTTTTTTTAAAGCAGATATTCACCAAACTATTATCATTTGGTTGCCAAATGGCCCAATTGCTTTTTCTGTATACTTATTTCATTCCCATCCATCCATTCATCCAGGTATACCACCTGATCATCACATTGAGTTACACAATTTTTCGTTTTACTTCTGTACTTCATTCATCCAACTTTTTTCATAAATATTGCATTTCCCTCTCTCTGTTAATTCCACAAGCTGCCACTCTCCCTTCCCTTCCCTTCCCTTCCCTTCCCTTCCCTTCCCTTCCCTTCCCTTCCCTTCCCTTCCCTTCCCTTCCCTTCCCTTCCCTTCCCCTCCCCTCCCCTCCCCTCCCCTTCTTTCATAAAATCATATAATTGGAAGGGACCTTAGAAATCATCTAGTCAAATTCTCTGTTCAGTTCAGGATTTTCTAGAACATTTCTGACAGACAACTGTCCAGCCTCTGTTTGAAGATCTCCAATGAGAGGGAATTCACTACATCATATAGCAGCCTATTTCATGCGATCTCATACAATCAGAACATTTCTCCTAACATCCATCCTGAACCTCCTTCGTTGTTTTAACCCATAGGTTTGGGTCCTGCCTTCTGGGTCAACACATAATAAATCTACTTCATTTTTGGGTGGCAACGCATTAGCTATTTTGAAGATTTTTCATATCTCCCCTTAGTCATTTTTTTGTAGTTTAAACAATACCCAAATCCCTGAACTGTCCCTCACAGGGCTTTGTTTCCACACCTTCGCTATTTTGGTAGCTGTCTGAATTTGCTCCAATTTGTGCTGACCTTTTTGAACAGTGATGCCCAAAACTTAGGAAAGTATTCCAAATGCAGTCTGATCACAGCCTGATAGAGTATAAAAATTATTTCCTGTTATGTAGATTCTAACTCCTAGTAATGCACCTCATTAATGGTAGCTCTTGGAAGCCTCAGCTCATTTTGAGATTTAGCTTTTCCTCCCTCCCTCCCATTAATTCACGTGCTTTACTATATATTCCTCTTACATTCCAGGTCACAAACTTATAATCATGGTCATCAACATATGGTTCCAAGAAAACCTTTGTGGTTTTGTCAACATAATGCTTTTTAGTAAGATTAAAAAAAAAAAAGAGTAGATTAGGTTCTCAGCCTTAGTCATACCCACACCGTATACAGTATTCCCTGCTAATGATAAAGATAATACTTGTCAGTTCTAGCACATTTTACTCATATTCCACAAGCATAATCAAAACCCAGTTTTATCCCAAACATGTTCTGTTTTTGTTTTTGTTTTTTTTGCAAACTAGGAACTCTGATTTAATGCACCCTGCATGGCATCGTATTGGTGCCTGCATCCAACCAACTAGGAGCTACATACAGTGTACTGCTGCACTCAATATACTCTTACATAGCAATTTTCTAAATATATCATATTATATTACAGAAGCACACATTTTCATTCCATTTTATTATTTATATGCTGCCTTTCAAAACCAAGTTTCCCAACTGGCTTACAATTTTTATAGGCACTTTTCCTTTCTGTATAGTTTTTTGAACAGTTTTAGACTGAACTGCATTACAAAATCTAGAGAAGCGTTAATATTGAAATACACTGTACTTCTGTTTGCTCACTAGATAGGGAAATGCAAATTATGTGTGCATGAAAATCAACTAATTTCTCTTCTATCACTCCCGTTGATGTGCAGTGGTCACCAGATGCTTATACTGATTTAACTGGGTTGTGAATTATTTACTAATCTTTTCCATTTGCTAAAGGGAGATGAGGCTTCTTTTTAATGTCTGAGAGCAATTAGTCTCTGATTTAATCTCTTTCACTGTACAGCTGTGAGATGAACTTGGTGCACAAATAAAATATTAAAGGCAAGATCAGTATCCCCCTTAAAAAAAAAACCCTAATAATACTGCTAACTGCAGATCATGAACCTGATAAAATATTTTGTGTATTATTTACCTACTGAGGTCTTCTATATACCTGAAAAAGTTGGGAAGATGGAGAAGTTATGGCAAGAGAGACAATGACCGCGGTGAGAAAAAGTGCCACTGCTCTTCTGTGTATTAAATGAGATAGTGACTTTTTAAAATTCTAGTATTTATACCAATCTCACCTTCTGAAATTGATTGAAAAGGGAAATTATGGAGGGGAAAAAAAAAAAGAAACTACAAATGTTTTGAGACCAGCTAACTGAAGAACTGCCTTTTTTCATATCAACCTGCATAGTCCTTAAGGGTAATTTTATGGGTCTTGTTCCAATTGTATGGGTATCAAAAATAAGTTAGGGCCTTCTTTGTATGAAGACAGTATATTTCTGAAATGCATTCTCCAGAGCCATCCATTTAGCAAGATATCTGGTATTCATTTGATAGACTGATACTTTAGAAGTTATTGGAGGTTTTAAAATAATTTTATCTTTGATACTATACTGGTTTGTAAAATAATGACTTGTTAGCAGACTTCTAAAGACTTTATGTCAGAAAGGCAGTATGTAAATATCTTAACATTGTTAAATAAATGGGAAACTAGTAATCTGCAGTGCAAGGAGATTTAGCATTCTCCTTTGTCCAGACTGTATTGGTAAACTTTTATTTGTGACCGAACTAGATGTGAGGACGTATGAATAGTCCCATGTTACAGTTAGTGTGTATCTTCTCCCATTGCATTTCCCAGTTGTCTTCCTCAGAGTTAGCATATATTGATGTAATTCAAATTAAGAGAAGTTATTGAAAGGTGCAAACAAAAGTTGTCACATTAAAAAAAAGGAGGGGGAGATGAGATTGCAAGAGATGAATAAAAATAATCAAAAGAAAGAAGGCTTTTTGAGACTACTGACTGTGTTCATATAAAAAATTTAGTCCTTCCTGAATAACCATTGTGACATTAAATCACTGGGGAATGTTCTCATTTACTATTAACTGGGTTATATTTTAACAAAATGGGAAAAAATAGCTCTATTGGCCATAAGAAAAAATTCCCCAAACTATCTTTTGGACAGTATTAGATCACAAAGTAAGTAAACTTTCAAGTTCTCCAAAACTTTTTTTATGAGACAAGATAATAGAGTAAAAAGGAAAAGAAGAAAGCAAGTGGTGGATTTTTAAATCATAGAATCCATGCATTTAATTACATTTTAAGATTAAATTTGGGAGTTGGCACTAGGCATTCAAATTAAGCTGAGTTGCAGCCTTCACAACCTAGTGCCTTCCATATATTTTGAACTCTAATTTTCTTCATGCTGAACCAAGAAAGCCATTGTCCATGTTCATTGAAGTGATAGGTGCTGTAATCCAACACATCTGGAAGATATCAGATTAGGTAAGATTGCTTTATCAGATACAGGAACAGAAAATGTTTGATTCCTGTTTTTGAAAGTATAAAACAATATGGCTTTTAGACCCATTTATGGTGCTATTAATATATGCCAACTTAAAGGGTATTTACAATACCAAAATAACTCTCTTCTTTCATTTTTTCTGCACTTATTACCTACTCTGCAGCTGCTGCTTTATCTGCCTGTTTCCAGTGTTTCCCTCTTCACTTTGCTTTGCTTTGACAGTATGCATATTTGTATATCTGTTTATATTCCTGCAACTGTCTTCTGCACACACAAGATGTCTTTTTTTGAAAATTAGAGCATATGCTGTTAGCATACCTTGGTTTCTTTTCATCCTTTCTTGATACTAGAAATACCTTGATGAGTTAGCAAGCTAATCCCAAGAGCATAGCCTGAAAATGCAACAACCTTTTAAAACTAAATAGGTCTAGAATTTGTCAGTGCCTGCATGGAAAAACATCTGGGCTGTGCAGCATTTCTAATTCAAGTGCAAAAATCTCCTTTGGAATATGTAAGGTTGCTTATGTAAACACTTGTCTGTCAGTATTTAATACAGTGGTGTAGCTTATTTTCTGTATAAAAATATACAGTGTATAACTAAGTTTGTATGCAACTGGTATGCTCAGATATGCTCTGGCAGGGGTAACAAATAGCACCTGCAGCAACCTTAAATTGCCCATACTAGCTGTACTTCAGCTGAACTTTGTCAGAGCAAATATTAATTTTAATTTTATTAAAAGAACAATAAAAAGTAAGAATAAGAGAGAGAAACCAAAAACAGAAAAAAGACAATAAATCAAGAAAAATTCAATCACAATAAACATGTAAAAATGACTCTTAAAAAAAAAATATCTTTCCAACCAGGAATCATCATTTTGCGCAGTCTTTCCATTTTGTCAGAAAAGGGCTGATTGAAAGGCTGAGAGGAAACACATTTTTTCATTCCAGAATTGGTAATTTCTTTCCAACCATACAAAACTATCTTTTTAGCTATGCATCCAGAGATCCATATGGCTCCCATCCTGATGATGTTTCAAAAGCTTTTGAAAATTTGACTGTTGTCCCAGGCTTTGGAGTAGGGTGGTTGTGAGCCCTTCTAGGTTTCTTTTTCGCTTGAGGTGTGTGTGTGTGTGTGTGTGTGTGTGTAATTTCTGGATGTACATGATCTGTTTCCCTCTTTTTAAAGTGTAAGCCACCCAGAGTGTCATCTGGCATTGGGCAGCTGTAATATATATACACATACATATATACATACAATTGGATTATAATTTTTGTTTCAATGTGTTCTTCTACTTGTCAATGTTGTAGCGGTATGTGAAAATACTGTATATCAGCATTTAAAACTTTTTTATATAACTTGCATGTTATCTTAAGTTGTACAAGGGAACTGATTGAAAACATTGGAGAGTCAGTTGTTGTGATTAATGTTGAAAGCTTGGTGCTCCAGTTTGGTCCTCCTTCTCTGTTCTTTTGTTTTAGCCGCACAGGAGGAATCACTGAAATAATCACTTCTGATGTGTTGTGTAACTTTCACAAATTTCATTTCTTACTGTATCTTTTTGGATCCTTCCAATGTTACAACATACTCTTTTGAAGCATCAGCCAGCTAATTAATATGACTGATGAAAAACATAGGCAGGTTTTGCTTATAATTGATGCATTTGTAGGTTCTAAATAAAACACAAAACATTTATCAAATATAGGAGACCTGTTTTAGAAGATGGTTGCTTTTAACTTGATATTCCCAGGATATTTTTATTAATGCATATATGGATCTCATTATGAATTATAGATTGTTTTAGGAATAGCCTGCTCTATTTTTTCCATTTGTATTGCTTATTACAACCAAAATCCAAATTAGCTTCTTCAAGAGGAACAACCATAGTCATCATCTATTCTAGCCCTCAATTGTTTTGCTCCAGTGTAATTGATTGATTGATTTTGTGTTTTTGAGTCAGTGTGGACTCCTGGCAACTGCCTGGACAAATCCATGCGGTTTTTCTGGCACTTTCTTCCTAGGGCTGAAAGAAAGTGACTGACCTAAAGTCACCCAGCTGACTTTGTGCCTAAGGTGGGACTAGAACTCATGGTCTCCTAGTTTCTAGCCTGGTGCCTTAACTACTATACTAGAAGCTGTTATTTTCATATTTTTATACAAGTTAATAAATGTATCACTAAAGAGCGTTTTATGAACTACTAGTGAAGATAGTAAACTTAAACTGAAACTTGGCTTTATCTAGGCTGATATAATTAACTGTTTATCTAGGCTGATATAATATTATATAAACTCAGACTTGCAAAATCTCACCAAGATTCTAGGAAGATATATTTTTCATCTTGTTGAAATACCTTTTAAACAAGATGTGCCAAGGTTAGAACCTGAGTATTTCTGAATGGAAAGCACATGGTCTGCTGAGTAACAGTCCTCTCCATATTAAGCCTTACTCATTTTTGATGTGGAGACACCAAATGACTGTTCATATGAAAACCTTGTGTCCTGCATTTTCAGTAATGGTACTTTAATTGTGAAACATCTTTTCATAGGAAACTGAGCTAGCTCCCTCTTCTGTTGAGACGTGCTTTTCAGTAACATTAAATCCAATTCAATATCTGTTGCTATATTATCTTTTTTATTAATTGCTGCTGCATCCTACTTTTGCCCTTTTTTTAATAGTATTGTTTTATGTTGTTTGGTTAATCTTTAACTGTCTCTGGGACTCTATTGTGGATCCAAAAGGCAGAAAACAATATTTCAAAAACTCAGTGTTTTAAAATTCTTCTAATTTAAACTATTCAAAGTAATAGCTAAAAGAGAAATACATATTTTTGACAGAACCCATTTTTAACATGTTGTGTTTTAAAGAATTGCATTCCTAATATTTTTTAAAATTTTCTGTGATGCCCATTTTAACATCTGTTGCTTTTAATTGCTGCTTCTGAGTAATCATTTTGCTATGCTGCTTTTGATTTTATTTAATGTAAATGTTATTTGTATTTTTATTCTACAATACTTTGAGTGATATACACTGCAGAAATAAATAATTGCTATGTACATATGGTCGAGGGACAGTATTACATACAGAAGAAAAAAGTGTCTGTTAAAAACTAGCCTGAACATTTGGAGATAACTTCAAAGAGACATTTTAGATACTTAATCCAGACAACCTGATTCCAGGCCAAAATGTCTAAAATTAATGAATTAAATTAAAGTTTGCACTTTTAAGGGTCAGTTCATTTAAATAAAGTAATAATTTAAATAAAAACATTAAAGCCACCTTTTTCTCTGCTGCATTGAAACTCTTGTTTTCTTCTTAATGTACATGCAGCAGAAGTTCAAATTCCCTGTCTGTACAATTCATAAGTGCATAGCAGCCAAAGTTGACTTAATAATCTTTTATCCCAAATATTCCTGCGAACTTAGAACTGTGATTTCTGAGCTATGCTTTTGTTTTTTTCCTAGTCTGAACTAGGACGATGATGATGATGATGATGATGATGATGATGATGATGACGACAGTTTCTTTAGGCAACCTCTCCCTTGCCAAGTTACTTCTTTATTTGTTAGATTTATGATCCCACCTTTATTTTGTACAACTCAAGGTGTCACGTTCAGCTCAGGCAGTGAATAATCCCATGAAGAAAGAATATACCCACCTCCATGTGTAAGGGTGAAATATTGAAAATGGGAGACTTTCATATGTAGCTCCTGTCCTGATATGGAACTTTGGTTGGGCAGATTTTGAAACCATGGAGTAGCCTGTATATGATGACCAGGCTTTTTCTCAAGGGTTGAATGAGAAATGCCAACAAGGACAGAGTAACAAGAGTGGAACTGCTGGGGCGGGCTACACTTTTCTGCTACACTTGGCGATTTATAGCAGGAGTGAAATGCCCAATGCTTCTGTCTTTGTGTTGTTTGAGTTCTTCTTCCTTCCCTATTAAATGCCCACCCCGTAAAGTTCCTCCAAATATCAGGAGTTATATGAAATTTAAAATGTAAATTGTTGACAACTTTTCTTTCACAGAGATTGGGCTGCAGACATTCTGGCAGCCACCCTCTTTTTGTCCTGCAATCTATTTATTTATTTATGACAGTATGTATGCGTTTCAGTAACTATCAAAATTTAAATAACCATTCATATATAATTCAAATGTATTTATTTGATTTAAATTCTATCTGCCAGGCAATTCAATCAGTTTTAGATTAAAAAGAATTTTATCAGAGAGAAGTGCATTATAAAATATAGTATCAGATTGCTTGAGGTAGTCTCTGAGGGTGTTCAATGTACTGAAATCAGAGCTGATTAATTATTTTCTTTGAACATTATTACATTCCTCCATTTCCAACAGTTATTAAAAGTGTATATTTAATTTTTTTAGAAAAAATCAAATATGTCTGCATGATAAATCTCATTTGCAAATCAGCCACTCTAAAGTCAGGGAGGAAACAGCTAGAAGCATGAAGTAAGAGTTGCTCATTTCCATTGCTCTTGCTGGCCAGCTTCTGGTAGCCATTCCACAAGGAGTGAAAATGAACATTTGATCTTGCTTCCATTAAAGGCCCGTGCAAAACCTGCAATTGCTGAACGAGAGCTGGCTTGAATCTAGTTAGGAGACATGCTCTACATTCCTATAAAAATAACCACTGCCCCTTATTTTACCACTTTCAAATCAGTTTCTAGGGAAACAAACAACATTGTGATAACTGGAAACCAGCAGTAGAAGCTGACTCAGCTGGTGGCCAGTTTTGTTTCTGTTTCCATGGAAACAGATTTGAAATAGGCATAAATAATCTCACAAAACACAGTTCTAAGAAGGTTAGACAAACATACTTCCTCAGTCATTTACCTTGGTCAATAAAGACTGCCTTGAGGACTAGATTTAATAACAATCATTCTATTTTATGAAGGTCACTGACCAAGACTCAAGTTCATATACTTCAATATCAACACCAACAAGAATACAAAATTCTAATAAAATCCCTTAGAAAGTATATACATAATTCTTCTATTTAACTACACCCCATTCTTCCCTAGAGAGGGACACAGGGCCCACCAAGCAGCCAGACAAGATTTTGCAAGTTGCCATGTAATTCAGCCCACCCCATCAGATCTCATAGAGAAGGCATGCTGCAGGTACCATCAACTAGGGTCTTGCATTTTGCAGGCCCCAAGAGACATACCTTCTCTGCTGTGGCACCCACCTTATGGAACATCCTTCCTCCCAAGATTGGATTAGCGCCATCCCTTTTGCTATTCCAAAAGGCCCTCAAGACCTGGTTATGTAATCAGGCCTGGGGCTCCCAGGGAACCAGAAACCTGCTTAGATGGCTCCATTGCTGAGACAGCCATTTTTATTCTCCCTTCCCCTATGGTTTGGATTTTTGGATTTTTATGGTATTTATTAATGTGGTTTTTTTATACTTCTTTTTTTTTATCTGTCTTTTTATCTGATTGTATGCCGCCCAGAGTCGCTTCAGTGAGATGGACAGCTGTATAAATGAACTTAATAAATAAAATAAAATAAAATAATTCTGCAATCTTGGGCCACAAGTAAAATTGCTAATATAAAAATGATCTGAGCAACAAGGGATTTTGCAAATTGTAGGACATAAACAAGAATAGCAAAAAATCCTTATAAAACCAGCAATATAGAGTCATGAGCCAGCATTTTGATTACACTCTCTCCACAAGGGCAAAATCTTTTGCCAGGTAAATGTGCTAGAATATTTTTCTATGAAAGGATCTTCCAAATACTTTGTCGCCTGGAGTTTACTTCCAATTATCTTATTTCCAATTATTACAGCTAAAGTGATTATGATCTGTTCGTCAAATATCAGTTATCCTTTCTCTTAGTATTGTTTTAGTTCCATTATATCTCATCCTCAGATTAACAGGAGAAGCTCACATTAAGCCAATAACAAATTATTCTTAAATAGACTCCACACTCCACAATTATCAATCCTGCTTTACTTCTAATTGATGTGCTACATTTGGGATGCACTTTCCTCCTTGTTGTGGTCTGTGTTGTTCTCCAAATCTAATTTTATGCCTTAACGGAGTTGTGCCAAAGGTGTGGCTGTGAGTGATTTAAATACAGCTGGGATATATTAAACCTCTCTTATATAAATATTGGATAAGATGCTGCACTTGCTTCAGTGCTCCTTTGGGCAGTACATAGGAAGTGGGCTTCACAATTACTAGAGAAATGAAAAATCATTCTAGGTAATTGAAGCCATTCCACCTGCTAAATAATACCCAGCAGCATGTCCAAGTTCTGGGTCTTTTGGTAAAATTCTTTGAATTAGTCTTACTGTAACTCAACTATAAATGCTCCTTACATGAACATGTAAAGGACTAAAGAGCTGACTTCAGCTCTGTTGGTGGTTTGCAGTTAAATTATCATATCATCTGAATATTACAACACTGTAATATATCTGTTTGCAATTTCAGGGGACAGAATTCTGCTTTGGTTAAATTCTCAACCATTGGATTAATATGGTAATTAAAGAGCAATCCTTATTTTCCTCTCTTTTGGTGGATATAAACTTAGAAAGTTGGCCAAGACATTAAAATTAGTATTTTCATACATTTTATAAATAAGAGTAAAAAAGCAGCAGTTAGCTGATACAGCTCTGGGTTTGTCTTATAATTTTACCTTTGAAACATGATCAAATGCCCACATAAAATCAATGAAGTAGCATATATTGCAGATGTATATTTCTCTACCAGATAACTTAGCACAACTTCCAGTTTTGTTTTATTCCTACCTGTTCTAACCCACTTACTATTCTCTTAGAATACTTTCTGACTCCAGTCAGTCTGTCAAATTCCAGTTTAGGTGTCTCATATAGATTTTACTAATAATATTACACAGCAAATAGATACTGTATTTTCTTCCCTTCTTAAATATTAGAATAACTATTGCTGTACCCTAATCTCTAGAATATATAGCTCTGAATAACACGGCCACCATTTCAGATTACCTTAATCCCTGGCACTTTCCCAGGTTTTCATTAATTAATCAATTTAGAAACCTTGGAGGCCAAAGGGAGAAGGGTACAAAATCTCTCCAAAGATATCATAGGGCAGGACTCCTCCACATATAACTCATGAAAATATTCCTCCCATCTCCTTACTGAAACATGGTATTTCAAGTAGAAAGGCTTAGTATAGATATGGGCAGATACTAATCTCCAAAAATGAGAAATGTCTTTTGATTAGCTACCAGGATTTGTTTGCATTCTTCTATTATCATTCTCTCATTCTTCTATTATCCCTTTTCTTTTTCAGGACAATCAAGTATTTTTAATAGTTATTAGATTGTAGGACTATTTACCTTGGAATTTGGGCCGGGTAGTTCATGGTCTTTCTAGTAGAAACCATGCTTTCTAAGAACACCATTTTAGAGGAAGGTATGTGTAAATGTCCATGGTTTTAGTCCTGCTTCATCACTGAGAGTTTACTAATTTACTTAAACATCTAAAAGCTTGCGCTTGTGGATATTCTGTGCAAGTTAATTTGTCCTCTGAAAACATTTTTCTCTTGGCTTGCGAGAAAAACTGCCTTATCTTCATGAAATTTTTAGTCTTTGTAGTTCTGCACTCAAACTGCTCAGTTTTCTGATCCACAGCAGATCTAGCAGTCGAATCCTTCTCAGTTTCCTGAGAGCTCCCAGCCCTCCAAGCTTTCCAGCTGATTTCTACTTACATCGTGCATTGTCTCCAAACCATGATAAGACAACATGGTACTAGTATGCCCTTGGTGCTCATCAGGCTCCTTTGCCCATCTGACTTTAAAATGATTATTTGAATAAAATAACAAATAGACATGCTACACAGCCTCTATCATCATACTTATTTAGCGGAATGTTTAAGGGTCTATGAGAGAGAGACAGAAGGGGATAATTCTCCTTCTGGTAAATATCAGCCATTTTATGAATGCATTTGTTCCCATGGCAGCCATTTTATGGGTATGCTAACCAGCTATTCCCATGGTTGCAAGTGGCCTGAATAGGTACTACCTGCACTGAGACTATATTAGAATACTGGGCATACTTGTTGCCACATGTCATTTATGAGGTGCATGGAGTATAATCCTGAGAGGAGGACTCTGTGTGTGTGTGTGGGTAAAGGTGAATTCCCATTCAAGGGGCAGCGTTCGTCTCTATCCCCAAAGAAATAATGGGACAACAGAAGAGGGAGTGAAAAACTGGCCAGTCTGGCCCTTGGATCTTATGGACAATGCTGATTATTGAAGGACTCAAGGGCAACAAAATCTACCTAAGGCACCTCTTATGAGTACATGGGGATGGTTTAGCCTAGACTGAGTGCTCGGTTGCTGCTGTTGGTTTTAATTCCTGTAGGAGAAGCAGCTTTGTTATGCTTGGAAGACCTCTATGCTCTGTGCTGCTGTACTCTGATGAGGAGAGAGAAACAATATGGCTTTTATTTTACCCTAGAGTTCAGGGTGTAGACAAAGGGAAAGAGGCCCTGGGAATTGTTCCATATTTAAGGCAGAGGTGGAAGGTAAGAAGAAAAACACTGAGTACTTGGGGGAGGTTTTAGTGCTTTGTTTGCTTACATGTTGCTAATGAGAAAGATTTCTTCATTGTGAATGGTAAATTTGCAAGGGAATTAGGACACCGAGTTTAATTTTTAGAAAGAGAATTGCATAGCAGGAAGCAAAAAGGAACCATGAAAACCAGAGTGGCATAGAGATTCAGATACTGGATTAGGACTGGGGCAATCTAGGTTCAAGTCCACCATCAGCCACAGAAATTCACCAGATGACTTTGAGCCAGTCATTCTCTCTTGGCCTAGGATACCTCAAAGAGTGGCTGTTTGGGAATTAAAATCAAGGGTGCAATTCTCTTATAAGCCATCTTGAACTTCTGAAGAAAAAGTGAAGATATGTTCTCATCTTTCATGTTGGAATGTGTATGTATGTGCGATAGAAAGAGCAGAAAGAAATGAAGCTGACTTAAATGCTCTGTGGAAACTTACGCACATAGAAAGAGGTATCTTAGAACATTCTAGGAAGAAAATAATAACACATTCCTAAGCCAAAAATCTAGGTCCTGATCTAAAAGTTTCATTCCCTAGGAGGGCTTGGATTACCAGTTATAGCAGCAAAATACTATCTATTCAGTGTGCTTTAATGTAGTTTCTTCTTTGATTCCATAAAAATCTCCACAAGTTCTGAATGCCTCATAAGTGTTACCTTTTAAAATTTAGTTTTAAATGTCCTGGTCATAGAAACAGGTTTATAGCAGGCCACATATTGTCCCTGACTCTCCTTATGGAGACAAGAGGAAGACCAGCACAGAAGTTATCCATTGCCACCCCCATCAGGACCATGCCATGGGGCATCATAGAGCCACATGCCAGGACTGGAAACAGGCCATCCAGACATCCAGAAGATGATCCTGAATGCTTCTGTCTTGCTTTGCTCTTTGGGGATGGGAATCATACATGCCACTGTGCTCTGAGCATGTCACTGGTGCTGTCCAGTTCCTAAACCAGGTATTTTTTTCACCTTGGATCAGCGGGCTAATTAAGAGGTAAGATGGCTGGAAAGGGTGCTGAAGAGGCCATGCTTTTTCTCCCATTAGAGAATAAATTGTAACAGTATAAAAGTCTACTGTAGTAAGGTAAGGGATTGTTCTTCACTTCAGTTAGTTGACTATAAAGGAACTGTAGTGCAGTGTTCTTAGTCTTGTAGCCAGAGAAGAAAATGGGAACAACAGCAGAATCAGCTTCCTCTGCTGTCATTAAACACCCTTTCTTTTGATGGTCAGTCTTGAAAGGCACCAGCTACTACTGCACATGAAACCTTATTTTTGCCACAAAATATTAACTCAGCCCTCTAGAAAAAAAAAATCAGGTTTGCAATACTTCATCTGTAGCCTGACATGGTACAATCCTCAAATACCTCTTCTATATGTTGTTGTAAATGTGTCGGTCAATCCTGAATTAAAACCATAGAAAGCAGAAGTATCCATTCTATTGATATGATTTCAATATTAGGTACATTTGATATGATTTCAATTTTAGGTACATTTACATTTCCGATAGCCAAGTCCATGACTGGTATGCAGTGCCATGATGGAGGCAATTAAGAGCAAGAGGGAGAAACTTGTTAAGAGTTGGAGTTTAGAGACGTTGTAGAAAATCTCTTCATAGGTAGTACTCTCCTCCAAAAATTGAGAGAAATTATCCTTCAACAAGGCCTAATTTGTTAGATGTATTCTAATGCACCTTAATTACTCCAAGTTAACAGGAATACAAATCAAACATTCTCTAAAGAATCTTTATATCAGTCGCAGAAGGTAAATCACTATTGAGGTTTTTTTATTCTAGTAATAGCAGTACCTTAGTGAATTTAACTAATTTACAACTGCTTCAAAAGACTTACCAGTTCACAGCTCTTACCTTCTATGCTTTTGTAGATTTCTAAAAAGAGAAGGAGATTCTATGTTTTTTATACCTGTTTAGAGAATGATTTAGAGCACATGCTCTTTGTACACATACACACCCACACGTATACACAAACAAACCTGGGCTTCCTATTGCTCAGCCTCAAAGAGGATTTAAATCATTCATATGGGCCATCTTTGCTTGAAAAACTTCATTTTTTTCTTTTGAATGGACCTAACTGCCCCCATGATCTGCTTTGCATTCCCAACAGAAAATGTTGTATAAAAGTGAAGAGGTTTAAGTCCACTCTTGAATCTTTGCTAGCCGAGTCAAAGTGGCAACAGCTCAGCTTGTCTTGACACCGTGGTTTTATTCTGCTCAAATGCACCAGCTCTTTGCAGCTTGCTACATACCCCAAAGGTGGAAGTGAACATGGTGTCTAAGACAATGCACTCTTTCAGAGACAGGAGAACCACAGAAACAAGATTGTTTGTATTCTCATGATACCCCATAATTGTCATTAAAAGCACTGACAAGAGCTTTAGTGGAAGAGAATGATAAAGAGAATTTGAACTGAAAGAAAACAACGTTCTACTTGAACTAGTTAGAAGTGCTGTGCACAGTGTAGAAGAAGAATTCTACATGAAATAATATTGCAGGGAAATAATTTGGATTGGAACTATGGAGGAAGGCTTTATCCCTTCCCACCCACTTGAAGCTGTTCATTGCCCTGTCAAGGAAAACTTATAGATAATGAAAGATATAAATGTAGGAATATAGCAAACCTTTTTTAACTTTTAAGATCCCAGTTCAAATAGAACAACAAGCAGGGGCATCTTATGCTTATAAATTGTTCATAAATGAGGTTTTATGAGTTGCCTAGTATGCTATTTTTGGGACTAGAAACTAATTAATAGGTTGCCTGTCACTATTTCTCACTGAAAAATGAACATTATCTTCTGGTTTGGTGCATCCAAATGTAAAAGACTAACACATAGGAAGGAGAAATATCACAGCTATCACTGTATCTTTCTTCACATGGTTCATTTGCCGTGGGCTTTTAGATTTCATAGTAATGAAGATGAAAGATTGATTGGCTCACTGCTGACCTACTTTGAAGAAATGAAAGAGCAGGTGGCTGATTTTTAGCTGACTGAAAACAAAAAGCAATAGAAAGAGGCATAGAAATAAATGTTCTGAAGTCTTCCTTTGCATATAAAGCCATTTCAGGAAAGAATCATTTGCATGTGGCACATTTAAAATAATGTCTTTTTGTCATTGTTGTATTTATTTGCTTAATGCACAGTTTTTGTCCCTGCTTTTAATAAACATATTACTTAAGCAGGCTGTAATGCACCATTAATACATAAGCTTAATATTTTAAATAATCATCTGCAAAAATTCATTCTAATTGAAATATTTTTTAACCTCTGCATGTAAAAAAGGACATCTTTGTCCAAATTCAGCGTTGGTATGTTCTTGGCTATCCATTTTTCTGCAATATGAGACCAGTACAATAAAATATAGTGGAATAGGGCAGTAATTGCCTTTACTTATCCCTCCTTGTTGGTTGCTTTAAGACAGTGTTGTCCAAACTTGGCCACTTTAAGATGAGTGGACTTCAGCTCATGGCTGGCTGGGGAATTCTGGGAGTTGAAGTCCACTCATCTTAAAGTGGCCAAGTTTGGACAACACTGCTTTAGGACAAGGCATTTATTTCTCTATGCAAAAGTGCAGTTTGGGCTGGGCTTGAGAACTAAAGTCTGGGGCCCCAAAGATGACCATCCAAAGAGAAGCGTCAGAAGGGTATAGAAGGGCTCCATGGTTATTGCTAGTTGCTATAACATCTTTCCTTACTGTGAGGAATATTTTTTTACCTGACAATCAATAAACACACGTTGATAGGTGCTTGTTTTATTATATTTACTTTAGAAAATCGACCGTTATGTTTTTGGCCTTAGGACCACAGAAACCACCTAGTTTGTTCCTCTAGTCATCATAGTCCTTTAAACTGTGTTTAAAATGTGAAATGTTGCATGTGCTTCAAAATAGGAGGAGGAGAAATTTGACTGTGTGCTTCATAGCTGAAATAATACACTATTAATGCATTAATAATACATGTTATTATTTTGTAAGACCAATTAATGTAGCAGCTAAAATTGCCTACCTGCACACCTACTCATGTTCTGTAAAATTGGTCTCTTGCCCCATTAGAAAAAAGTTCCCCTTAACATTTTGAGCAGAAAAGCCTATTCCAGCCTTCCTTCCTTTTGTCAAACTGAAACAATGCCATGCCTAGTTAGATGGAACAAATGGGTTTGGTCAGTTAAAGCATCTTCCAAAGCCCCTACATTGTCTTCTGTCCACCAGATTGCAAGACACAGTTCCCAAAGGACTGAATTCTGTTGATATATCTGGGATTACCAAGCAGCTTAAATTCAGGGCTTGGAGGTTTTTTCCCTTGAAAGTGTTAGGGGAAGTAGGACAGATTTTCCACCAACTATTTGTTTGGGGAAAGGTGGGATGTGTTGGGATGCTTTGTGTAAACTGCTCCAAGGCAAGTGAAAATTAGCTTAGGAATTTGTTTCTAACACTCTCTAAACTAGTTCCAAACAACATACAACATCATTTTCCAAAGTAGATAATAATTTTGCTTCCTCAAGTCACCTCCCAGGAAACTCAGTGCATGGAGCCCCATGAGACACAAGAAGAATGTTTCACTAAAAATTGGCTCCTACCAGAGCAACTAGGGGAATTCGTTTTGTTGCTGCCATCCATGCCTGCCTCTCAGAAACCTATTACCAGAAATACTGGTAATTATCATATACAGTATTGAAGCTGTCATTAGAAATTTAATTTTGATTTTGCTGCACAAGTTCTAATGGAAACTTGATTAATTTTTATGCAACTTAAAAACTCAGAAATGAAATCAGAACCCCATCCACTTTGTCCCACAGCATTTTGGGTGATCAACCTCAGTCCAATGTCATTCAGCGGTAATCTAACACCTCTGACTGACTGCCATTCCCCTGCCACCAGAGTTCTAGCCAAACAATGTGTTGTACCAAGAATGTAGGTTGGCTAAATAATATGGAAACAAATACTTCAGTCTTACTTGCAGAGCCTCTTCAGCCCCTAAGTTCACATCTCAGTGAAAAGCAGGAAATTGGAGTGAAGCAGGGGTAGCAATGGTCATTTCAAATCTGACTAAACACTAGCAAGAATTCATTATTAAGCCTCCTTTGTGGTGGTGATGGAGGCAAACATATTTTTCTCTACCACTGCCTCTCCTCAGTACTACCCAACAGTGTTTTCCCAAGTATTTAGGGGCCTTTGGGAATTTGGTCCAGCTAGACATCATAAACCTCATTGTGGTTTAGTAACTCATTGTCACATGTTGGCCAGATGCTTTGAAGGCAAAATAAATCAAATTTGTCACAAATTAGATTCTACAGTTTTGGTAGTTCAATCTGTCAAAGCGTCCAGGGCCCTGTCAGATTTGGGGAGAGGGGTTCATTTTTTAAAGGTTTGATGATGCAGGCAAGTTTTGCCAATCATATCTTTGCTTGCCCCTTGCCTCTCATGGTTTATTCCACCTAGTAGGAAAGGAAGTTTGTTGTATACCCTCCTTGTTGTGAGGGTCTTTTGCTTTGTTATCTTTTTTGTTCTGGTGCTACCTTTTCTGCTTTAGAAATTCTTGAAGTCTTTAAGGTAATGTAACTGGGTGGAACATGGGTAAGATTCAAGATAGCACAGACATTTGATTGACGTAGAAACAAACACATTGACTTTTATTAAATAACTTAAAATGATTTTAAAACAGATTCGCTTAGATAGATAGAGATAGAGATCATGTCAGTACTAGTCTATCCTGGCAGTAACTCTGTCTCCCAGACCTGAGGAGGTATTCCCAGGCTTGGATTCTGAGCCACCCTCAGACCTATACTTTCCCTTCCAGCTCCCACATCCTCTTCTCCAGTTCCCTCCTCCTGCTGAACTATATCTTGGGAGGAGGGTCCTGTATTGTTACCTACCTCCTCCACTATCATCATCACAGTGTTCAGCTGGGTCCAGGAGGTTATAAATTCTTCTCTTCAAGAAATGGCCCCAGCCTAATTAAAGGAGGCTATAGTGAAGCTATATCTGAAAAAAAAAAAGTGATTGGAACAAGAAAGTCTAAATAATTTTTGGCTGGTAGCCAATATCTGAGTAAGGGGCATTAGTGGGTTGTAGATTATCAGATCCAGTCACTCTTGGAGGAAACAGATTTTTCAGATCCATTTCAACTGGGGTTAGGCCTGGTTTTAGCACTGAAACTGCCTTGATCACCCTCTTGAATTATTCCTGGAGTGAAAACTGTGGATTCTTTGAGAACCTGAGGCATTCTTAGATGGCTCCACTGTAATTGATATTCTGCTCTCTCTGTGGTGTTTGTATATTTTAAAATCTAATTTTTAATTTTTTTATACAATGTTTTCATTTTAATAATCATTTTTTAATCTTTTTATAATTATTGTTTTTGTCCATTTGTTATTTTATTTAATTGTTGTACACCGCCCAGCGTTGCTTTGTGTGAGATGGGTGGCTATATAAATGTGACATATAAATAAATTCTCCTGGACTGTTCAATGAGTTTTAATCACATTGACCAGGGTATCTTTCCAGTTATGATGTCCAAATTAGGTGCAGGTGGAACAGCCTTGAAATAGTTCCACTCATACCTGGATGGCAGATGCTGAGGGATTTCAGCTTTGCTCCATGATATACCCTGTAGGGTTCCCCAAGATTCTATTTTATCTCTCACATTGTTCAATATCTACATGAAACCACTGAAATCATTCTAAGATTAGAACAAAGTATCATCGTTATGTTGATGATACCCAGCTATATGTCTCCTTTTATCAAGTTCAGGATTGAGTTTGTAGCTTGAGACTGGTTTGGATCCTTGTCATTAGAGGTACAATTGGCCTCTCTGGCATAAAAAGCAACTTCCTACTTGTACGGAGATATCTTTGCTACAGTAATCTGTACCCTGTTAATTTCTCATTTAGATCACTGCAATGCAATGCATTATATGTTGGATTACTTCCATACAGTTGAATTATCTAAGTATGTGAAGTTTGGAAACTTCAGTTAACACAAAATGCTGCAGCCAAAATACTTACTGGAACTGGTAATATTAACATATCACATTGATTCTTCATGATTTTTAACAGTTGCCAGTTCATTTCCAGTTCTAGTTCAAGGTGTTGGTTTTAATTTATAAAGCCCTTCACAATTTGAGACTACAGAATCTGAAGGAATGCCTCTTCTCATATGTTCCTACCCATACGTAAGGTCATCTTCAAAGTGCACACTCCAGATGCTTTCTCATGCTGAGATGCAGTGTGTGGCTACCCAGGAGTGGGCCTTTTCAGTGGTAGCCCCCAACTTTGGAATACCCAGTGAGTTATGCCTTTATTATCTTTTTGGTGGCAGGCAAAGACATTTTTATCTTTCCCTAATGTGTTAATCCTTTTGAGATATTCTTGATTTTTTTATTGCTTCCTTTATGTTCTGTTATTGTTTTAATGTTTATTGTACTGATTTTATTTTGTATGTCTCTGCTATGTTTTTATAAAACGTATTCATCCATTTTAATTTATTGTTTTAACCTGTTGTTTTTCACTGTAAATTTAACTTTGATTGTAAACCACTTTAAATTTTCTTTTAGTGGTATTTAGTGATATTGAAGTATGCTAAATAAATACCATAAAGGCTGTCTGATTGGGCTTTAAATGTTTTGGGTCACAAAGCATCAACATCACCATTTTGTAGAAGAACACAGAGTTTCTTCCTTTGAATGCAGTAGATCATTGGTGACCAATCTACAGCAGAGGTGATGAAGATGAGACAAGAAGGAATAGTTTACTGTACAACTGGACCCATTGACCACTTTATACTATTTGAGGGCTTGTTCAGCAGATTAGAGCTGATTAGTAAACTAGAAGCATAAGGGAATACACATGTGAAGCAATATGCAAACAAGCATCTCATATTTTGGGCTTGACTTAGCACACTAGTCCCAAATCTTGTTCATAATGGAGCTATCTTTTAGTAGAAAAACTGATTTTGCTACCATATATACCATTTCCCTTCGTAGAGGCAATTTAGACATTTTGCATATATGAAACAAAATTTCAGACTGTTTTTCTAGGGATACCTGATGCAGTAACTCCTTCACATAAAATATTCCCTGCACATAGGGTCACTTCTATAGACATTCGCGTTTTTCATAATTTTTATAATGGTGTTCAAACATGCAGCACCCCCCCCCCATTCCTCCTCCCGTGAATAGTTGTATTATGTGATTTCTCTAAAACTGGAGGTCAGTCCTTAGACTGTTTAGCCATGGATTAGATTGAATTGGATCATTTCCAAAAAGAGTTTTAGCTGAATAATTGTATCACGCCTCAACTAGAACTCTCTGGGTTATTGACTTTACTGTAGAATAATACAAACATTTGATATATGTTAATGTTAATACTCACAAACGGGTGCGTTTCACATGCACATATAGAACAGCACAAACAAGAAGATTCAGTTGGATGCAATTGACGATAATTCTCATAGCCCACCAAGGGCTTTTCCTTAATTATAGATCTTTTAATGAAAACAGTTTGTCATTTAGATAAGGCTGACCCTTTAATATCATAATTGGTTGGGCAAAATTAGTGGGAAAATCTGTAAGAAAAGAGCATTATTTTTTAAAAAAAAACAATATATTTTTGAAGCTATGTTTTCAAATTATAGCAGAGCTATCTATGGGACTGAGGACAAATAGCTTTTGATATTGGAATTACTGATGATCTCTGTGTCATAATTATGAGGCATAAGCTGGAAAGGTTTGTATAGGATTTTATCATATGAGGTTTGTTAGCAGCTGAATTACAATGATGAAGACAGGTCTCTGAATAACATGTTAAAATGTGCTGGCATTTCTTTAAGGTCAGAAACCTTTCCAAACAGAGAGCTCTTAAAAATAAATGCTTTGAAGCTAATTTAGTGAAGCAATGATGCCACAATTCTGTCATTAGATTTGAAATGTTTTACTATAGTTTGAAAACGGTTTACATGACTTTCAGTGCCTGATTAATTTAGCGATTAATCTATCCAGTATTAAACACCAGTAGGCCCTCCTGATTTAAATAAGAGAATTGAAACAACTTGACTTAGTCAGTGGGATTTAATATGCTTTTAGTTAGATCATGTGTGTTCTTTGACATCTTTTACCATATCCAAAATGCTGACTTTTTAAAACTAGGTACAACTAAAGTTCTTAACTGAGAGAAAACATTTGGAATCAGTAGTTCAAATTACTATAAATTTACCTATATTTAAGCATAGATATTTGGATTCTCTGCTGAGCTCTTCTTGTGGATTATTTACATTAAAATTATCATTATGAAAAACTGATTTTTGAGAAGTATCAGCACTGATTTACTATTTTTAAACAATAGCAAAATGAATTTGTCAGAAAGCTATTATGTCTAATCCCTTATTACAGCTTCTGTGTTGAAAATAGCTGTTCCATTGAGACACAAATTTTATGATTCTCACCTGCCAAATGGGTAGATATTCAGCTTTTTAAATTCTGTACCATTGTTTCCTCTAACTGGTATTGCTTTAGGCCACATTCTGTTCAACTTCTGCTTCTTTTTCCTTTCTAAGTTAAACCATGGGAAAATTTCAGCTAGTGAAAGATTGGCATTGGAAATATTGTTATCAGAATGCTATATAAGGTCCTCTGAGTTGACAAGAGGGTGATGTTGCTGACAGTTAATAAAGCTAATTAAGAGTGAGAACATAAGCAGGCAATGAAAACATTCAGTTGAAAGTTGTTACAAGTGCCAAAAAATCACCCAAATAAGACTTTGTCACTATTTAACTGATCAAAAAAGCAGATGAATAGTTTTGACTCAGCTCCTGTTTCATCTTACTTAACTTACATCTATATGTTTAAAAGCACAGAACTAGTAAAACTTACTAGAGCTTAGAAGTAGAGAATTTGTTCCAAATATATTTAAATGTAGATGTGTTTATCTTTTTATTTATTATATTTGTAGAATATCAGACAACCATAATTTCCTCAACAGTGTTTTAAAGTGTTGCAAATTATAAATACAAGAATATGTACTGACATCATGATAGTTTCTTCTTTTCTTTTGATAATTTAAATATTAAAGTATAGTGAGAAAAACTTGGGAATTAAACAGTAACTGGACATGAATTGAAATTGATATTTGAAAAATAACTTTCTTACTATAATATTTAACTTAGAAAATATCAATTTATCAATTTAAAATATCAAAATATTTAACTTGAAAAATATCAATTGGGAAAATCATTATAAATTTAATCATTATATAAATTTGATTACTGATTCATGTTTTATAGATTTATGGCCAATAGAAACTTGGCATAATGGATGTAATAGACAAACATGTCTGTTTATTTTTCTTTTCCTTTAACACTTGCATGCTTATCCATGTATTTTGCCTGTTTAAATTTGTTTAACTCCCTCAAATGAAAAGAAACTACAACTTCTTGCTTTGATGTTTATCCCTTTTGGTTAGAAGATCATCAATTATTTAGGATTCCAAACCCATGGAGCCCAATACTGTGAACAGAACAGTATGAATAAAGCATGCTGAAGATCACTGATTTAAAATAGGTCACAGTTTCCAAAAAGCCTTTAGCCATCAAACAGTTGAAAAATCTGGAAAATCCTTCCTTAATTAATCTGCATTTGTTAGCTGTAATACAAGGCTACAGTGAAAAACCATAGGAAATATATGTTCCATTTGCATGAGTTATCTTTGGTGTTCTTTTTTGGGAACAATCCTTTATAATTGAGAACAATTCTTATTAATCATGCTCACCATTTAAATATTTTGTCAGCAAATGAGAGGTTGTAGGCCTTTAAAAATAGAGAGTTCACAATTCCTCTTCTCTTGTGGAAGGCAGCTTTTTTGGGGACTGTGGCATTGGCTGGTCAAGCTGGAGAATCATGTGCTTTATGATGAGATCCTCCCTAACAGACTTCCACCGGAACCAAGGTGTAGTTTTACCTACCTTTTTTCTCAGCATTGTTGGAAATATCACTTTGAATATTCTTCATGTCCCTGCTTTTTACTTGTATTACGGAGTGCTATTTCACTGTAATCTTAGGCAGACTTTGGAGATGAAGGAGTTTGGTCCAGGGAGCTGCCCCTATTTGCATGGTATGTATGGAGTTGTTGTTGTTCAGTCGTTAAGTCGTGTCCGACTCTTCGTGACCCCATGAACCATATTGCGCCAGGCCTTCCTGTCCTTCACTGCCTCCCTGAGTTTGCTCAATTTCATGCTCATTGCTTCAGTGATGCTATCTAACCATCTCATCCTCTGCCGTCCTCTTCTCCTTTTGCCTTCAATCTTTCCCAGCATCAGGGTCTTTTCCAAAGAGTCCTCTCTTCGCATTAGGTGACCAAAGTATCTGAGCTTGAGCTTCATTATCAATCCTTCCAATGAGCAATCAGGGTTGATTTCCTTTAAGATTGACTGGTTTGACCTCCTAGCAGTCCAGGGGACTCTTAAGAGTCTTCTCCAGCACCACAGTTCAAAGGCATCAATTCTTCGGCGCTCAGCCTTCTTTATGGTCCAGCTCTCACAGCCATACATTACTACTGGAAAAACCATAGCTTTGACTATGCGGATCTTTGTCGGCAAGGTGACGTCTCTGCTTTTTAATATGCTATCTAGGTTTGCCATAGCTTTCCTCCCAAGGAGCAAGCGTCTCTTAATTTCATGGCTGCAGTCTCCATCTGCGGTGATCTTCGAGCCCAAATAAATGAAGTCTGTTACTGCTTCCATTTCTACCCCTTCTATTTGCCAGGAATTGATGGGCCCAGATGCCATGATCTTAGTTTTTTTAATGTTGAGTTTCAAGCCAGCTTTTGCACTCTCCTCTTTCACCCTCATCAAGAGGCTCTTTAGTTCTTCTTCACTTTCTGCCATTAGGGTGGTATCATCTGCATATCTGAGGTTGTTGATATTTCTCCCTGCAATCTTTATTCCAGCTTTTGATTCTTCCAGCCTGGCATTTCTCATGATGTACTCTGCATATAGGTTAAATAAGCAGGGTGACAGTATACAGCCTTGTCGTACTCCTTTCCCTATTTTGAACCAATCGGTTGTTCCATGACCGGTTCTAACTGTTGCTTCTTGGCCCGCGTACAGATTTCTCAGGAGACAGGTAAGGTGGTCTGGTACCCCCATCTCTTTAAGAATTTGCCACAGTTTGTTGTGATCCACACAATCAAAGGCTTTTGCATAGTCAATGAAGCAGAAGTAGATGTTTTTCTGGAACTCTCGTGCTTTCTCCATGATCCAGCGAATGTTGGCAATTTGATCTCTAGTTCCTCTGCCTCTTCGAAACCCAGCTTGTACATCCGGTAGTTCTTGGTTCACGTACTGCTGAAGCCTAGCTTGTAGGATTTTGAGCATAACCTTGCTAGCATGTGAAATGAGTGCAATTGTGCGATAGTTTGAGCATTCTTTGGCATTGCCTTTCTTTGGAATTGGAACATAAACTGACCTTTTCCAATCCTGTGGCCACTGTTGCGTTTTCCAAACTTGCTGGCATATTGAGTGCAGCACTTTAACAGCATCGTCTTTTAGTATTTTAAATAACTCAGCTGGAATACTGTCATCTCCACTAGCTTTGTTGTTAGCAATGCTTCCTAAGGCCCACTTGACTTCACTCTCTAGGATGTCCGGCTCAAGGTCAGTGACCACACCAGTATGGACATCAGGGACATTAAGATCTTTCTTGTATAGTTCTTCTGTGTATTCTTGCCACCTCTTTTTAATCTCTTCTGCTTCTGTTAGGTCCCTGCCTTTTTTGTCCTTTATCATGCCCATCTTTGCACTAAACGTTCCTTTGATATCTCCAATTTTCTTGAAGAGATCTCTAGTCTTTCCCATTCTATTGTTTTCCTCGATTTCTTTGCATTGTTCATTTAAGAAGGCCTTTTTATCTCTTCTTGCTGTTCTCTGGAAATCTGCATTCAGTTGCTTATATCTTTCCCTTTCACCCTTGCTTTTCGCATTCCTTCTTTCCACAGCTATTTGTAAAGCCTCATCAGATAGCCATTTTGCTTTCTTGCATTTCTTTTTCTTTGGGATGGTTTTAGTTGCTGCCTCCTGTACAATGTTACGGACCTCCGTCCATAGTTCTTCAGGCACTCTGTCTACCAAATCTAATCCTCTAAATCTATTCATCACCTTCACTGTATACTCATAAGGAACATGATCTAAGTCATACCTGAGTGGTCTAGTGGTTTTCCCTACGTTCTTCAATTTAAGCCTAAATTTTGCAGTAAGAAGCTCATGATCTGAGCCACAGTCAGCTCCTGGTCTTGTTTTTGCTGTCTGTATAGAGCTTCTCCATCTTTGACTGCAAAGTATATAATCAATCTGGTTTCGGTATTGACCGTCTGGTGATGTCCATGTGTAGAGTCGTCTCTTGTGTTGTTGGAAAAGAGTGTTTGCTATGACTAGTTTGTTCTCTTGACAGAACTCTATTAGCCTTTGCCCTGCTTCATTTTGTACTCCAAGGCCAAACTTGCCTGTTATTCCGATTACTCCTTGACTTCCTACTTTAGCATTCCAATCCCCTATGATGAAAAGGACATCTTTTTTTGGTGCTAGTTCTAGAAGGTGTTGTAGGTCTTCATAGAACTGGTCAACTTCAGCTTCTTTGGCATCAGTGGTTGGGGCATAGACTTGGATTACTGTGATGTTGAATGGTTTGCCCTGGATACGCACTGAGATCATTCTGTCGTTTTTGAGGTTGCAACCCATTACTGCCTTTCCCACTCTCTTATTGACTATGAGTGCAACTCCATTTCTTCTAAGGGTTTCTTGCCCACAGTAGTAGATATAATGGTCACCTGAATTAAATTCACCCATTCCCGTCCATTTCAATTCGCTGATTCCCAAGATGTCGATGTTTAATCTTGTCATCTCATGTTTGACCACATCCAGCTTGCCTTGGTTCATAGATCTTACATTCCATGTACCTATACAATATTGTTCTTTACAGCATCGGACCTTCTTTTCGCTTCCAGATACATCCACAGCTGAACGTCCTTTCGGCTTTGGCCCAGCCGCTTCACTCTTTCTGGAGCTACTTGGAATTGCCCTCCGCTCTTCCCCAGTAGCATATTGGACACCTTCCGACCTGAGGGGCTCATCTTCCGGCGTCATATCTTTTAGCCTTTTAACATTGTCCATGGGGTTTTCTTGGCAAGAATACTGGAGTGGGTTGCCATTTCCTTCTCCAGTGGACCACATTTTGTCAGAACTCTCTGTCATGACCTGTCCGTCTTGGGTGGCCCTGCACGGTATAGCTCATGGCTTCACTGAGTTATGCAAGCCCCTTCGCCACGACAAGGCAGTGATCCATGAAGGGGATGTATGGAGAGCAGAGCTCTTATACACACTTCTGTAAGCTCTGGAACTTTCAGTACAGGGCTCTGCAAAGGTGCATAATTTGTGTTATTCATAGATGACTACTTGAACAACTGCAGTTACAGATAAATAGCTAGTTATTTACACCTCAAAACAATCTGTTCTGACCTCTTCCTCTGAGGCTATAGTCTTGTTTTGAACTCCCAATGATTGTTTTGCATTCAAGGCACTTTGCACATTTGACTTTTTTTTTTTTAATCAATAGAGATTTATTTTCCTCCTGTTGGTTTTGCAGCCAATTAAGGCCAAATGCAACCAGATAATGCCAAATTAACAAACTTGTCCAAATGCCTCCGATGTATAGTACAGTTTAGAACTAACTGTCCAGAAAGTCAGAAATTTGCTATTTCCTGAGCAATGGCTAGGAGCAGAACAGGGAGATTAATGATTGAGCCTAGCTATCTTTGGTAAAGTTTATGTTCCAAGATTGCAAATGCAAATCAGTTAAATCAATGCAGTATATTCTGCTTGCACTATTAAATTCTGTTTAAGAAGGCTGCTATCCTCTTAACAATAATCTTCACTGAACTCAAATGGACTCACATCTGAATAAGCACCTTAATAGGATTGCACTATACAAATAGCAATTTATCCAAGCATTCTACATAAAGCATTTCCATAGATGGCTTTGAATTGATTGAGGGGGGGAGTGGTGGTAGTGGGGGGGGAACATGCTATTTTTTGGTGAATTTATTGTATATTTGTCTTTAAGACAGCTGCAACTTAAACATTCTTATTTGAGAATAAGCTACACTGAAGTTGGTGAGACTCTCTTCTGAATAGCCATGCAGAAGGCTAATATTTTCAATGTACTCTTTAATTTCTTTTGAGTAGGAATGCTAAGAAAAAGTGTGTCTACTGACACCCTTGCTTATTTGGGGATTGTTTTTCTTTTCAGTTCTATCCTTTTTAAGTATCATCCCATCAAAATCAGTAATTCAGTTTAATTTAAAACAGGCAGGGGAGTCACCTATTCTGCAACTAGTATATTTGTTTCCTGCTTCCAAAGCAAGTAGTTTGGCATCTACTTGGGGACTGCAGCTGGCAAGGGAACGAGGGCATGGGACAGATATGACATTATGTAAACCAAGTGTCAATGCCACCAACAGCTCAGCCTGAAAAAACAGAAAACATTGTTTTGGTTTGGGTGGGAGAAAGAAAGATGGGGTTTTTAAAAAGTATTTGTCAATGAAAAATTCATGGAATGTGTCAGTGAATTACTGTTCTACTGGAAAAGGAGATACAAGAATGAAATACAAATGGATAAACAAGGGATTTACAAATGTCATGGAGGTTATAATTTTCCAATATATCATTAGTTATCTATGAATAGCTGAATATATATTGTTTTTATTGCTTGACAGTTGCTATTAAGCTCTAAGAAAAACATGAATATCAGCAACCATGGTCAAAACAGTACAAATCATTGATTGAAATTATAAACTAGAATATATTCTATCCATATTGCTAAAAGTCTGTTATGATTTGGAAATTGTGTAAAACTGAAATATAGACACTAAGCATAGAGAAACCCAATTTTGGTACAAATCCATGTATCTAGCAATTGTTTCCAGTTTGAGTTTAACTCTGTGTCAGATTTACTTTTCAGATAGGAAGTTATTCTAGACATCAAAGCATACTCCCACAATTTGATTAGCTATTCTTCCATTGAAGGGATCAGACTTTTCCAGTAAAAAGCATATAATATCTTTGTAGCACTGAGCACATACAAAACTATACTTTGTATAGCTTCAGTATACTTTGATGGAAGAAACTTGGATTTTAAAATTTGGGGTACATGCATACACATATGTATGACTAGATTCATATATAGAAGCTGATTTTCACTGATACAATAGTGACTAGTATCTGCAATATCTCATACTGTAGCTGAGCCCTTGCTTTTCCTATGGGAGTTCAAGATTACAGTTTGAATTCCAAGAGAGGGGATTTTTACAGTGGACTAGTTATAACCCCTGAAAATTTTCTGAGCAGTTAAGCGTTGGAGGAGGAAAAAAAACTAAACAGAAGCAGTAATTAGTACTGAACAACTAACAGTAGTTGGCTGTTAGTTGTTAAATATAAATCTAATTTCAGAAATCAATACATGTAGGTAAAGATATGTTTGTTATTGGTGGACCATGTTAGTGATTATCAGAAGGTTTAACAGATGCTATAAATTCTGGTCATATTCTTTAATTCATCTATTTCCTCATTAAAACATCAATGAAGAAAGTACTGTATATAAAAGAAGCTGTCTTGCTTGATGTATATTTCAAAAAAATTGCCATACTGTCAGTTGTGCAAATTGTTATATCAGAAAATCTGGAATAACAATAAAAATTAAGTGGGTTAACTTTGTTTCAAAATATGTGAAGCAGTCTTTACAACATTCTGTTAAAATGGCAGCTAATTGATCATTAAATTGCAAAATATTTTCAAAAGGTGATGTTGGAATGCTTTGAGCAGATTTCTGGAACCAGCTACTCTTTCTAGGGGAAAAAAAAAACTAATTTGCAAGCCATTTGATAAAAAAAGGAAGTATGAGCAGGACTGTTGTGGACAAAGCTTTCTAAATGGAAATTGGGTTGCTTTCTAAACTGACCTGAATGCAACAATATGAAGATTAATAAAGCCACATCTTAATCAATTAATAGAGCCACAGCTTATCTTTGTATCTAAGACTCCATTAATACTTCAATTGCAAAATATCCATTAAAAATGCACAAACTCTCATATTGTACAGAGTTGATGGCATGTAAATTTTAGATTATATGAGTAGAACAAATCACATTCTGAATGTACATATGTTCAGCATGTATTTGATTCCCATATTAATAGCATTAAGTAATTGATTTTGGAAGTAAATGTTTTTTTAAAAGTGAGCAGGACTTGCCTAATACTATGAATGTGACTAATTAAACTAGGTTTATAGTGAAAAAGCTGGAGTGAATTATGTCCTAGGAATATATCATTAATGGGTTTCAAAGAGAATGTTCCAGTTTTTATACAAAAGCCCTTTTTACGCATCACTGATAGTGAAACAGGAAAATTATACATAGAAATTGAAATGAGTGAATAACTGTACATTGATTATATTTTTTATCCTTTGGAGAGCCATAAAATACATGAAACCTAGATCCTATAATTAAATATTAGGTCCTATTTTCATAGGCAACTACATGAGGGCCAGAATCTGAAAGGATATATCCTGAATGTTCTGTATGAACATTCTACATTGAACTTCAACTTTTAATTGAACAACAATGAACTTCTACATTATTTTATTTCTGCACATATAAGAAATAGTGTACAACTTATTTAATTAGGAATAAACCTGCTCTCAGTTCCTAATTATCTAGGATATAAATACTAAGATGTTGAGGTAATGAATAAGCAATTAAACTCTGGACAGTGTTGATTCTATAATACAGTACTTGATAATTAAATACTTTTATAGTTCCACATAAGCTTTTTCCAGTGGTAGAATCAGGAACTTACTTCATGGACTTCTAGTACAAAGGTAAAAATTTTGGGTAAATAAGTGAATGAATGAATGAATGAATGAATGAATGAATGAATAAAAAATAAGTTTTGCCTGAAATAATAAAGCTGTTTTTCTAGAATACAGGAACCCTGACTATTGTAAAATATTTTTTAATAAGAGCTAGCCTGAACTCCATTACTTTAAATATATGTGAACTTTGCTAATGTACATGAAGAAGCAAGAATTGTTGCATCTTTGCTTATTAGCATGTTGATAAATTCCACGAGCAATGAAAACTTACGTTGTACAATGTGGATATTTTGCTTGATCAGAAATCTACATTAATGCTCTCTTCTGTAGGTAGAAAGGTAAATTATCCTGGCTTAAGCTATCTAGAATTCCCTCTGTACTGCTAATTTTACTTTTGTTGCCATGGTGCAGAAGCCAGAGAAGCAGAAGAAAAATAAAATCAAGCAATGAAGCTTACAAGTAGTTTCTCAAGGGACTGTATGGTAAATGAATAACAAATCAAAAAATTGGGTCTTGCATATTTCATTGAATTGAGGTGGAGGAAAACAATGGCAACTTAAGTATAAAAAAATAAAGCAAATCACTGCTGGGCTGTTACATTGTAGCATTGCTATTAACAATGTAACTAATATGATACTACTCTTTACACATTGTTAAATCACTTTGCCAGACTTTAGCCTAGTGCAATGGGTTGGCTGCATTTGAAGCTAATGTAGTGACAATGCTAAGAAATCACTGGTCCAGTTTTGGCATTATCAATTTTTAGGCAGTTTTAATCAAGCCAAATCTCCCAATTTTAACATCCACAGTTCATTATGATAATGGTACTGACAGGATTGTTGGACTACTGAAATAATGTGTGTCCGTCCATCCATCTGTCCATCCATCCATCCCTGGTGTTTCCATCACAGCCCGTTCCCCCCCCCCCCCCCCCCCCGCCCTCCACTGATATCATTCACTAGTTTGCTTTTATCTGACAAGCCTGGCAACATATTTTTTCAATCGTCACAATCTCATTTTTATTTTCCAGATATCATCATTGTTTTAATTCTACAGATTTTACAGATTGTGATTCAATTATTATTGTTAAGGAAAAAAGAAAAAAAATGGAAAAATAGTTATACAATAATAAAATGACTGGTAGTCCAGGTTGTAGCTGAAGTGCTTTAATTGGAGATATGTAGAGGCAGACAGACACTTAATTGAATTCTGTAACTTAATTCAAGTCATTCAATTGAATCACAATTCATTCAATTCCAATAATATTCTCATGACAATGGGGACAGCACCACTTATGATAGCATATTTTTCTGATGCATAGAACCTTAACTCAACTGTATATGACAGCCCTTAGTTTAGACTTTGAGGGATGACCCCATGGTATTGTTATATAATGGTATTGTTATATAAATCTCTAAATGGGATTTTATTTTGCTTCCTCTTCTGCAGTCATCAATCACACTGCTTAATGTGGGATGGAACAGGGTGTGGTAAGGTAGAATGCTGGGTTGGTTTAGCCACATAAGAAGTTTCCTGTGAACAGATAGCAGGCACTAAGAGAGTATGTTTGGGTTGAAATGGAAAGGAAAGGAGCTCTCCTGTCGCTCCTTTCAACACCTCCTCCACTATGCCTGAGTTCAGAAAGAGTCCAGCTGACAACCTAACGGGCATGGAAGAGAAGTGTGGTATCCGGAAGGAGTTCTCCTGATGCTTTTGCTTTGTGCAATCCCTGCTCCATGCCTGTAACCTGTCAGTTGTGCTGTTTTCAAACATAGGTCTTGCATTCTTTTGAAAGAGTACTGAACCCAGGGACATCTACAGTGGGGGAGAGGGAAGGAGAGGGGATAAAGAGCATCAGAATGATGGCCATGACTGAGAAATGAAAGCCCCACCCCTTTGAGCATGTATGCGATGCACGCAACAACATTAAAAGAGGCAGAGCTTCAATTGCCTAGTTGCACCTGCCAGTTTGACATGGTTGGCACTCCCTGCAGATGCCCCTCCTAAACCCATGTTCCGAAAGACAGGTTTTAGCAAGTAAAAGGCACAGAAAAGTAAAGGGTGAATTGGGAAGGACCAAACAACAAAGAGCAAGCTCTTCTCTTGGCAAGCCCTGCAAGGAAGTAGCAGTGGCAGCAGTGAGTAACCAAGGAGTCTGGTTCTGCTTGTTTGGCTGGCAGCACCTGGGTAGCCATGGAGAACACAACACTGTAATCGGCCCATGCCTTGTAGAATAACAGCAGTGCCATCAGAGTTCAAACGGCATCCCCTTCAGGATGACAAAAAGGACTGTGGTTGCATGATAGTGATCTTGGGAGGATTGACCAGTGAGAACAATAGTTTTAGTACTCCTGCATGAGTCCTAATAAATAATAAAAGTAGGGAAAACAGTAAAGAAAATATAGCCACACAAAACTCCTTGCTGGCAGAAGAAGTGGAAAACCTGTAACACACCCACCATGAGAAAACTAGCCACACATGGCTGGCAAATCATGGCTCTATCCTAGTTTAATCCTCTGGACACCACAGGTCTTGTACTCTTTCACAAAAACCCAGCCTGCATAAAATCTGACAAGGATTATGGTCAAGCGTTATGTCGACAGATGCTTCTGCAGAAGCCAGCTGTCAGGTCTCTCCTGCAGTCCAAGCCCAAAATGCTGTGCAAGGCAATGCCAAGTCAGTGAAGCATGTCAGATCATATCCACAGCAAAACAAAAAACAAAACCCCCAACATTTAGGGAAAAGAGGGAAAATACTACTTTAAACCTGGAACAGCTAAGGACAATTTTAAGCTACCTTAGCAAAAGGAGGATGAGACAAAAAGGAATGGTATGAGAACATGGCAGAAAAAGTTGTTACAGGCATGATCATACTGTGGTTAGAGGCAAGTGAGGAAGGCCCCTAAGCCAAATGACTGACAAAGCAATATATTACAGGAGGAATGGTATGGAGCAGATTTTGAATCATAATTTTCTCCAACTGAAATCCATAGCTTTGGTCTGGAATTGATCAGTTCCATCCCTAGAAATACCTGCTTGAGGTTTTCTCAACAGATGTGAGATCTTTCCAACAAAGACTAAGTGAAGCTGTTTATTTTTAGGTCTGGGAGGGGGATTGCTTTTATAAATTACTGCAGTAAATTATTTTTATTCATCTGGTTGTCTTGGTTTGTTTAACCATTTCTTACATTGTAAATTATATCCAATAAATATTTTCTTCAGAAAGTCAACTGTTAGATTTTTAAACTGAGTAGTGAACATGGAAAAATAAAATAGAATTTATCACAGATAAATAATAAAAACAGAACTGAGAAAGATCTTGGGTCTTCCCTAGCTTGCCTCCTTAGAGAGAGTTATGGGTATAAGCTGGTAGCCACAGGAACTTTGAAAATAATGTGCATAATAAATGAATTGCAGCTGGAGACTTGCTGTGTTTAACTAGCTTTTCTTGTCTTCCTGCTCTTTCCTCATAGTCAACAGATGCCTTTTCCCAGACTATTTTCCATAACCTCAGAGGAACAAACTATGTGAAGTTTCTTCAAACCATGTTTAAGTTCAGAATAAAATATAGAGTGATATTGTTCCTTTTAGCTTTTAGTATATTTTAGTCCTCAATATTTAATTTGAGCTTGAACGTTATGTCAGAAGTATGATAGCCGATAGGGAGTTTTACATAGAAGTACAATATGAGAAGAGGCTAAGGTGGGGTTGTGCATTTTACATACTCCCCCTGGATGTTTTGGGAACTTTTTAGAATATCTTTGTTCCTTTGGTGGTGTATGCTTCCTTTTCACTGGATACTGCAGTATGTTGTGGCACATGGTTCTCATGGGAGGTATTTCTGCTGCTTTAGATGAGTCACCAAACCATCTGGGGAAAGGCCAACAATTATATGGATCCATACATAGCTCCACATCCAGAAAGCTCCCAGTCTAGAGGGAATGAACAGGAGCAAGAAATAAGGAGCTTTATTGTAGCAGGAAGGTTTGAGAGATAATCCAGGATGTAGGACAGCATTACGTCAAAACCCAGCTGAGAAATCATCTCGGCAGGAGTGGAAAGGTTCCAGAGTAATAAAAAGAGAATCAGTTAGGCAAGTTTAGTAACAATGAGGGGGTAGATAAGTTGACACTTCTCTTTCTAATAGTAAACGATTAAGCTTCTAGATAAAAGCTCCATGTAAGGTTTTGGAGCCTATCCAATTATTATATAAAGCATCATATCCGCTGTACATCTCTGCGCATCTACTTTACACCAGAAATGGTAGGTGGTTGCTCAAAATTTCTCTTGCATGCTATGCTAGTTGAACTGGAGAAGCTGAGAAACTGATAGATCAGACTTTTACTAACATGAAAACAGCATCCCATTTCCAGAGAAATGTTAGAAAAGGAAGCCTTCATTCTTCAGAAAATGGAAATGATTCCTTAGAAGTAATCTGTTCGTTTGAGGGTGAGCAGATATGTTCTTGGAGGCTAGTTATTGTGGACAAGGTAATCATTATGGATATAGTCAGCTGAGTTTGGAATATAGACCACATGATGAACTGGCTGCTTATAGTAAAGATTGTATACATCATCTACCTAGCTTGGTAGAAACTGTTAGGATTGAATGAGTCATAGTGTACATTGATACCAGTTATATAGAGAAAAGGATTCAGAAGAATCTGGAATTCAAATTCAAGCTATCTGAATTGTTACCTTTTCTAGCAGGGACAGCTAGAAAGGAAAACTGAAGTTCCCAATATGTGGACGAGACAATGGTGTAGGGAGAATTCAGATTTATTAGGCATTGGAGATTATTTTGGGAGGCCTACAAATGTGGCAGGCTGCATCCAAAATGCTTTGGTTTAACATGAAAAAGATAACATACAGCCTGTGGTAATAATTTTGAATGGCAGGGCTTAACTTGAGCCTCCAAAAAATTGCTGGATATAGGAGTACCCCCCCCCCACACACACACATTGAAAAGATTGTTCTTTAATAGATTGTTCGAGAGCACCTGTAACAGACAGAGTACCATTCCTCGGTAATTAAACTAATTATTTATAGTTTTCCATCTTTTGTTGATTCAATTGCATTTTATTAGTCTTTATTGTAGTCTTTATCTATCATGATCAACAAGTTCAGAGACATATTCATCACTTTTACCCCTTTTCCTGAACTGAATATAAAACAGAGTTGGGTGTCATTTATCTACTGGTGACACTTAACTCTGTATCTCCAGATAACCTCTCCCACTGCTGGCATGCAGATATTAAAGAACATTGCAAATGAGATGGAACCTTGTAGGGCTCCTTAGCTAAATACCATGAGATCAAAAAGTCCCCCAGTAGCATCTTTTACAAGCAAAAATTCTTCCTGCTCCCAGCTCAGTCAGCATATCTCAAAAGGGCACCATGATGAATAACATTGCAATAACTTTTATATTTCATTTTAAAGCAAATGTGTACAACTATTTTGGTAGCTGAGGTTGCATTTAACATTTAGAAGGAGCTCAAGATGGGTGATAATACAAGTGGGTGGGACTGGGGGGTGTTTTTGTTTTAGGGAAGTTCTTCTAAAACTACAGTAAGTTTTTAGGGATTATACTAAAGTTTTAATATGTTACCAGCCTCAAGATGACCAAAACCCACATCCCAGCTTCTGGCAGTCCTGATCAGAGGAACTTCTGAGGATTGCAAAAAAAAAAAAAAAGTCTAAGAGACCACATGTGGTCTAAGTGCTGTTTTTTACATTATTATGCAATAACCAATTGAGCAGTGTGTTTATACTTGTATTTCAGATCTGGGAAGGAGTTACAGAAATTCTCTCTCCTTCCCTTTTATACCAAAGAGAGTCAAGGTGGGGCATTCTTGAGTTTCTTCCTCACTTCCTTCTGTCTTTCCAGGCTAAGCTCATCTTTTCATAACAACTGCTGCATTTGTTCTTCAAGGCTATCTCTGTACTCCTCTACAAGGGACTGGAGTTGAGGAATTGTTCTTGCCTAGGGCTCTCTAGAGAGCCAGTTTGGCGTAGGGGTTAAAGGCACTAGGCTAGGAACCAGAAGACCATGAGTTCTAGTCCCACCTTAGGCATGAAGTCAATCGGGTGATTTGGAGTCATTCATTCTGTCTCAGCCCTAGGAAGAAGGCAACAGCGAGCCACTTCCAAAAATGTTGCCAAGAAAACTGCATGGACTTATCTAGGCAGTTGCCAGGAGCCAAGACTGCCCTGAAGGCACATACACATGAAGATTCTCTGATGAATCTGTGATCTCTAAGTATCTGCTAAGCCATGAGGAGAATTTAATGCAACTATGCACTCCCCAAATTTCAGTGGCAAACAAGTGGCAAAATTTTCCTTCATCATTGGCTTCAGATGTTAAAAAGGGCTGGCCAGTATTATCACATAATCCATGGTCATTTCCTAATACTCAGTTGTTGTTGTTTTTAACCGCATCTGTTTCTCTATTTGTGCCTGCATATAACCCTCCATACTCTGCTTCATTTTACTGCTATCAAAATGTTGTTCTAGAATAAATGATCTACAAACTGCCTAATTTATTTCAGAATGAAAGCTCCTAAAATAAAAATTAAAAGGATCCAAAAGATGAGAGGAATTGAACTTTTCCAGTGACAGCTTGATTCAAAGAAAACAGGCCCGTGAAGTGTACTGACAGATGGCTGCTGTGGGTGGAGTTTGCTCTTAATGGGATGCAAATCAGAATTTTAAAAATAAAAATAGCCTTCTTTTCCTGAAAAATCATTGTGTAAAAAAATATTAGCTATGAGTAACAGAATATTGGTTTTATGTTCAGGGCTACATAAAATAACTCCATATACTATTTAAGAAGCTGACTTTTTAAAGCCGGATAGTTTAAGAATCATCATGTATTTGGGGTTCCTATTGTATTAAGTCATAAAATGGCTTGTTTAGTTTTGGGTTAGCATATTTTGTAAACCTTGCTACTGTGGCTTCTTTTAAAAGCCAAATTTAAATAAAACATGACTTATCATGGTTTTATTATGATGATGATTAAGCTGAAATAGGGATACATTCATATTGAATTTACCTGAATTAGGGTAAACAGTCTAAGTAGATATTACCGTCTGATGTATACAGCAGGTCCTACCACAGAACATAGTGGTAGTGTCCTTTCCAAATAATAGTAAGGTACTGCATGTATTCTCTTTAGTCTTATAGACTTTAGGCCATACATTCTTCATGGGGATCCCTTTAATAAAGCATGGGTCACTGCCACCACCTTCTCTGCACCACATTGGCAGGTGTGAGGTTCAGTGGAATATGCCTTCAAATAAGCTTGACCAAAGAATATTCAACCTGGGTCATAGCAAAGTCCTTCCTCTGTTTGGGGATAATGAGTTTATTGGAATAATCTGCCAAAATAGTTTAGTCCTGATGACTGCAAAGGTATAATAACTGGCTCAAGACTTCCTGATAATTGATGTCCCAAACTAATTGCCACCTTAGCTTTGTGAATATCTATATTCAGTAAACCCATAGGCTAAAGCTTACCTTTCAAAGCCCTCTTCTCTTAAATTAAATAATTCTATCAAATTAAGGGAACCAATCCCACTGGAAAGAGTAATATTTTTTAACAAGAACTTTAAAATGTACCATAGAGGTTGTACCTTAGTACAGCCTTATTGCCCCCCTACGTGCAGTGCTGCATTTGAGTCTTACCATGCTATCAAAGTTCTTAAAGCTGTCAGTTTTGCATGGAATGGTAAATGTCATCCACCAAATGTCCTGCAGAATCTCAAGATTGCAGCAGTGAGGATTCGTACCTGCATATTTAGGTTGTGCCCTCCTTGATCTTAACAATCTTCACATGCCATTCCCATCTCATTAGGAATCCCATGTCTATGAAATTGAGCCCTCTTGGCAGACAGTTTTGTCTTCTGGTGCCTCTGGATATTCAGTCTTAACTCGATTCCATATTTCTCAGGATAATTTCTCTCTGAGTAGTGTGTGCATTTGTACATGCAGTTATATACATTGAATGCTCCCTACCAGCCAAATATTGTAAATTAATCTGTAGAACATTAACCTCTGAAGCGGTTGTCCTTATGTCCATATTGGGCCCAAAAGATAGGGATCAATTTCAAATAACAGAAATTTGATGTATGAATATTTATGTGGTGGTTTATGTGTTGGAGTAAGACTGGGGAGGCCTTAGCTGTGGAAACTAACTGGGTAATTTTTGCCCTGTCATTCTCTCAGCTCAATCTACCTCACAGATTGCTGCTGTTGTAGAAATAAGAGGGAGGAAAATCTCAGGCCACCTGGACAAAAGGTGGGATATAAATAAACTTCAGGAAGTAACCGTCTTGTACAGTCTTTTTACTGCAGCCAAGTGTGTGCTTCTCTCTCTCTCTCTCTGTGTAGCAGCACAAATATAGAAAACTGATTAGTAATTAATATATTTGATAGAAGGAGCATTACTAGCTATATAAAGTACTTGGAGCTCCACTGCATGTAGTCTCTGACTGTCAGGTGGCTTGACAAGCCAATATCCAGAACAATTAAGTTTGCGGTGGCCATCAGACTCCCTAAGCACTGTCTCTTGGGAGACAGTAAAATCTTGCAAGGCTTGACAAAATACTGGGAGTCTTGTAGGAAATCTTTGTCAGCCTGGCCTAGCCTCTTCCTGTCAGCAACCAGTTCCTGGTCGTGAGCTGGCTATGAAATGGGCTGTTCTTTTTTGACAGAAGTGAGCCACTGAACTGCTCTCCTGCCTTCCTCTAAACTTTATGGCGTATGGCAATGTTAGTGGCAATATGGTCTGGATGAAAAAGACTTAAATGTATAATGGAATGTGGCATACTTTGTTTGAAACGTAAAACAAAAGCAAGAAAGAGAAAATGCATTATTTAAAAGCAAAGAAAGAAAAGA
Organism: Liasis olivaceus; assembly: GCA_030867105.1. Classification (NCBI taxonomy): domain Eukaryota; kingdom Metazoa; phylum Chordata; class Lepidosauria; order Squamata; family Pythonidae; genus Liasis; species Liasis olivaceus. Next base: position 85,884,707 of record CM061350.1, read on the forward strand.
AAGAGAATACACCAGAAGGAAGACTTCTGAAGGTGCTAGATTTTTCTCCCCTTTGAGGTAGTATTTTTCTTCCTGTCTCACACAAACATGCACGCGAGCATACATACACCCACTTCCACACCGAAATAGCACAGGCCATGTAAAGTTCAACAACTTATTTTTACTGATCATATATACTAGGCAACATTCAAAGTTTAAAAACACCAGTAATAGGTGGCATTAGGACTAGTGTAGAATAATCAGGCAGATGTAGACTGCTTACAGAAAGAAAGAAAGATAGATTAAGAGAGTCTATTATTAATTCACAATCATTTGTTGATTAATAGAAGCAGGAAACTATTTTTATGCCACTCTTCCTCTTGAAGGAGTTTTTTTCAAGAACACAGCAAGGCTTTATAGCTTGCTGATGTAGCTTTATACATCTTCACTGACAATGCTGCTGCTGCATCTGTGTCCTTGGAAATGGGCAGTGCATTAAGGGGGACCAACCTTTCTGCCATTGAAATAAAGAAATGTCTGCTGAATAGCACTTGCTTTCCATGCTGAAGTGTCTGAGCATATGCAAAGTACATTTATCTCATCACTAACCTATCACAAACTGCCATTCATAAGAGAACATCTTCAGTCCAGGTTTGAGCCCCTCATATTTTTAATGTAGAAATTAGAAAGGAGACCACCAGGTGCTCAGAAGAGGAAAACTGCATCCCCAAGGAATGCAACTGAAGCACCAAATTAAAACAAAGGATCTATTTGCTCATTGCATTGTGGGAAAAAGGGTCAAATTGGTAAGATTCTTGGGTTATTATATACCATTCCACTGCAGAAAAATACTATTCTGTGAACAGGATCACATTTGTTAGGAACAGTATCTCTGTAAAGAATGAATATGTATCATGTGAAAGCTGCTGTTTTCTGTCAGATATGGTATATTTCAGTTCAGTTGCTTTTTAGAGAGAGAAATGTTTCCAGACATTTCCAAATCATACTTAATTGGGAATTTAGGACACAGTTATTTAAAAAGTCTCAAAGTTGGTTAGGTATCAGCTGATGGATAAGGATATTCTTATAAGATTTGTAACCGAATCTGTAACTCTTTTTACTCTTTGGGACACCCCTTGGATTCATATGTGTATACATATCTGTTCAGAATTAAGCCGCCTTGAATTCAGTGAGACTCACTGCCAAGTAAGCGCTTGCAGAAATGCAGGTACTGTATTCTGTACATTCAGTAATACAGTATTAGGACTTTCAAAAGTCCTTAGTGATTCTCCAGGTATTTGTTAAAACAACTGGAGCCAGACAATTGGTTCTAACTTGAAAATAAGGCATCTATGCAGAACACATATATGTGGAGTAGGTCCAATTAGCAATCAGCAGTTGTGAACATTGATATAAATCCCTAAATATATGAACTGGAAAGTGGCCAGAATACCTTTTTACTAAAAGAGAGGAGTTAAAAATTGATGTGATAATTATTAATTTCTAGCTATAATAGAAATATTTTTCTTTAATGGTATGAAACATTGATGAGTTGTCTCTTTCCCTCTGTAGCTTTGTGGAATGTTTAGAGTTGAGTCATTATTTCTTCCTCTTCCTCTTCCTCTTCTTCGTGTAAACGCACCTTAAGAGTGATGCTAGATATTTCAAGTAATCTGTATGAACATGAAATCTCCCATTAATCTTTTATAACTTTGTGTAAAATAAACAGACATGAGAAAGAGAAAAAAATGCTCAGAAATTCTGGAAGGAACATGATTTTGCCAGAACAGAATTTCCTTTTCCCCATGTGGCATCTGTGTCTATTGCAAAAAATACAAGTAAAATGGAAAATTAAAGCAACCATGCACGTTATTCTCTTCTTCATAAAAACAATGCATAATGCACACGAGGCTAGCACTCTTCTACCTGCTTCAAAGGCAATCTTTCTGAATGGTGTTTGTTTTGAAATGTTTTTCATCTATGTCATTTGATTAATTCTGAAATGTATTTTAAACAACATTCATTGATGTCCATTTAAAAATTGATTTGACTGGCTTAAAACAAAATGACAACAATAATTAATATCTTCTTTCAGAGTTAATTAAGGGAAATTACACACTAAAAATGCAAACATCAGGCTTTGAAGCTAATTACTTAGGCTAGATTATCATTTAAACACAATCTGTAATAAAAACCATCGCAAAAGTATGTGTAACATTCAGGCATTTTAAGAGTTGCTTTTCCATTGATGTATCTTTTTGGATTGGACAATAATGCTCTTTTGCCACAATGCAGTGCACAGCTAGTATTACAGGTTGAAGAGAGTTTATATTCCTTGCAATGGCTATCATAATTCCCTCTGCCCTCAATCCATAAAATATCTATTTTTCTCGTTGTTCAACCAATGCTGGAAATGTATCATTCCTGCAATAAATCCTATATAACCAATTCAGCCTTGCAAAAAAAGTCAATAAAATAATAAAATAAAATCTCTGAATTCACCCATAGCAGCCATGCTTCTGTGCCTCTTTTAAGAACAACTACCATCCTTAGATCACAAAAAGTACCAATTTTCATAGAAAATAAGCCACAGCTGGAGAGATATCACCTTCTGTTCAAAAGTGATCCTTCCCAGTAGATTGTTCTGGCTTCTTTAGCCATCTTCTCTTTATTGCTGACTCACTGGCAGCAGTCTGCAGTCCATAATTCTTTTACCTCTGCCACAAAATATATGATTGATTGATTATGTCAACAAGTCCATGCCAACTCTTAGCAACTACATAGGTAGACCTCCAGGATCCAACCTAGCTCTTCAAGTCTTCCAGTGGTGTATCCATCGCCACTGTAATCAGTCAATTCACCTTGCTCTTGATCATCCTCTTCTACTCTTTTCTTCCATCTTTCTTAAGGGATTTCCTAAGGGAGATGGGTCTTTGCTGAATGTGTCCAGAATATGATAATGTGAGTCCAGTCCATTTGTTTGTTTTCTTGCCTATCCATGCTTTTCTCAAGAGTCTTTTCTAACATCGAAATTCAAAAGCATCAGTGCTGTTTCTATCCTGCTTCAGAGCCCAACTTTTGCTTCCATAAACTGTCAAAGGGAAAACAATTGCTGCATTCAGATCTTTGTAGGTATAGACATGTCACTGCATTGAATGTCTTTTCCAAGACATTCATTGCTACTCTACCAAGTGCTAGTCTGTGGCATATTTTTTTGACTGCTGGTTCCTTTATTGTTGATAGTTGATCCTAAAAGGCAGAAGCTACCCACTACTTCAATATCTTCATTGTCAATTCTAAAACTGGTTGCTGTACCTATTGTTATATTGCTTGCCCATAATTATCAAATTTCATTCTCTAAAAATAGCAGTGAAATGTTTTGTGCTTTTGTTTTATTTTGTTTTATTATTGTTTTAAGCTGCTTAAAAGCTCTAAGGTAAATAAGCAGAAAGGCGGGGAATAAATTTAACAATAAATAAATAATAGGTTTTCTATCTTGCCCATCTGTGTGTATACAGTTTGTTCCCCAAACCTCACCATGTATTGATGAAACAACAATCTCTGTCATGAGATTCATCTTCTGAATTAATATTATGATAAACCATCATAATCCTTAATCTCTTCTGCACTTTTCTGCTTAACCAGTGTAACTTTCAACGAGTAAAAACTACTTTCAATATATTTATATTTGCCTTTTGGGAATGTGTTGTGGGGGGGGACACATAAAAAATTAAACACTCTTCTTTGGATGCTCCTAGCTGATGGCACTGATCTGCCCCTCTATGCTGTGGTTGTTTGCTTCTAAAACTAAAGTTTTTAAATTCCTGAGTGATGTTTCCTCCTTTTGCAGCTGAACAACACAAAATGGGAGATGAATTTGCTGTGAGGTAACTTTTCCCCTTAGATTTCATTACTCATTTGCATGGTTGAGCTATTCCGAAATAGCCCAGCAGAGAGAAAGCTATGCAAATATAGAAGCTCCTGTTCTTCAGGCTAAAGACTATTCTTCCCCAATGGCTTCCCAAGAAACCTACTTAAATGGTGTTTAGCAAACACAGTAACTGCATTGGCTTGGCTTTGAATAAAAGGAACAGCTACCTTCTTTTTCCTGAATGAACTACTAATCAGATTAGTATCCAGTTGAGAGTCAGGGGCTTAATCCATCTTTCCTCACATTGATGCTGAGTAGGAAGTCTGGGAGTTCTAGGCTGACCTATCTAGGCTACACCAGGTTGCAAAGACTGGATTAAAGCAGGTTCTCCAAATGGGAATTAAGAAACTAGAGGCTGCAAGCAACCTGGAGGTGACTCATAATGTTTTTGAAAAAATACTAAACTTTGTTCTCCACTGCAGTGCTCCGGACTTTGTTCCTCCTCTTGTCTGCACAAGCCTACAGTGGGTATTTGTGGTATTACAAAGGTTGAGAACCCCTGTAATATAGTATAGATTAAATGTTAATTATTAAAAGCAAATGATACATTTGCTTTTAACCTAACATTAAATGCAATTAAGTCTTTTTTTTTTTTTTGGAAATCTAACAAAATCATTTGTAATAGGGGGTACTGAAGAGTTTGGGAACCCTGAGCTAAAAGGATTGTGGATTCATTCAAAACTTGGAGATATTGTCTCTCTGAACCTGGAAGAGTCTGATAGAGTAATCTTAGGTTACTCTCACTCTTGGGACTTCTTATACAAATTCTATTAATAATCTTTTCCTCCTAAAGTACATTGGATCATTAATTGTTATCCTCAAGAGTGGAAAATAATAACTAAGAAATTTAAAATTTGCTTCTATTGATTCATTCTGATATAAATGGTTGAGGAAGAGAAAAAAAATCACTATTTTCTTTTCTTAAATTTCATCATTTTAATTCAGAAAATAAAATCTTTTCTGTGAGATTGTTGGCATTGGTCATAGCATGAACAAGTCATCAATTTATTTTTGACCTTCTCTGGGCTGATAGGGCAACTGAAATGTATTTTTGCCAACTTTTCCTTTCTGTCTAATTTCACTGCATATGTTGTGAAAAATTCTGCTTTCTAGTCAGTCTGGCTACATCATTCCCATTTGCCATCCTGCCATCTGTGGAATAATTAGCTTTCTTGACTTAATAGGAAATCAGGAGGAATTAAAACTGCTTAATTTGTTTCCCATTGCCTCTGAAAGATCACCAGTTAAAGCCTGCTATCCAGCTTGCCAGAGGCATGTTTCCATTATCAAGTTGAGCAGGCAACTTGTTGCCTCTTTAAAGAAAAACATTTCATGGCAACAGCAAAGTACATTCTATGAAGCTAAATTATACTCCAAAGCAGTTGATGGCCAGTTTAATTCCTGATACCCAGAAACATAACCTGTGTTTTTAATAAAGTCTACTTGTACTTCAGATTTTGCAAAAAGAAAGACAGAAAGAAAGAAACATTATGTGAACATCTTGCAAATGATCTCTGCTTGCTCAGTTACAAATGTGATACGTACATTATTTGAAAATGCGTTTTTGTATCATTTGGCAAGATTAGAAAAGATTTTTTGCCCTGGGATGGGAAGATTATGGGTATCATTCAGCATATCATTTAGTTCCTCCCATTGTTACAGATAATGTGTGATTATTTTTCAGTTACACTTTATTTATTTATAATTTATTAACAAACTTAAATAGCCACCCATCTCCCAGAAAGAACTCTGGGTAGTGAACAAAATAAAAACACAATACACTGAAAAGACCATTTAAAAGCAATAAACAATGCTGAGGCCCTGATAAAACTCACATTCATCCATCGATCACCCCATGCAAGCTACATCAACATCCTGGCCCCAGTGTCTGGGGGAAAAGCCAATTCTTCCTTGCTTTCCTGAAGGCCATCCATATCTCCAGTGGGAGGCTGGTCCATAAGGCAAGCACCATGACAGAGAAAGCATGTTTCCAAGGCCCCACCAGGTGACATTGTTCCATCAAGGGGACCTGGAGCATGCCCACCCTACCAGAACTAGTAGGATTGGCAGAAACCATCAGGGATAGGTAGTCTCACAAGTAACCTGCCCCCATGCCATGTAGGGCTTTAAAAGTGACAACTAGCACCTTGATTTCTACCTGGAAGCCTACTGGGGGGCAGTGCAGCTCACCCAGGAAGGGGGGTTACACAGGCATACCAAAGTACTTTGTTATTTCAAATATATTCTTGAACCATATTATTAAGAGTGCTAATGGATTTTTCCCCTTCCTACATATCTAAAATGGGACTTGTAAAACATAGAGAACAAGTGGATAATGAAGCAAGACATTGCAAAAAGAAGAATAAAGTATTGACCGTTTGTTTGGTTAAAACCAACCAATAATATGAAAATAGAAAGTTAAAAATCCTCTTTAAATGTATATGTGACTTAGACATCTGCTTCCAACTGATTGTGTAGAAAATGAAATTCAGGACTAGAAACTGGCAAAATACATGGTTCAAATCTCTGCTTCTCTTGGACAAATTACCTACTACATAGCGTTAACAGAGGATAGTAATATGAAGTATGCCGACTTGAGGGATAGGAAAGATATTTAAAAAAAAACCTTGAATTAGACATAACATAATGCTGTCTTATAGAAGCCATGTTACTGTGAATATTTGGACGTCATATTATTTGCCATAATATGGCAATGGTTAAATTAACAAGAAATCATCATCAAATCAATTAATTATTATGGTGAGTGTAGGTTGTCACAGCTGCTGTTTTTTGGTGAAATGAATTCTGGGTAATGTTGTGAGACAATGAACATGTGCTGTTTTGCTAGCCATGCTAGCTTCTTCAGTGCAGATTTGAAACTGAACTTGGCAACAGATGTCACTTCCTTATCTACTGCCTGTGTTCACTGCAGTGGCATGCCTACATCCAACTGCTAACTGCCATGTAGATGACAACTGACAACCTTTCTCCTCATTTAAATTACCTGAATGTTTCTAAATTTCTGTAGCCTCTCTAAAAATTCTGGGGAAATAATCTGTTACAGTACATTGTGCTAGGATGCTGACGTTCTCCACATCTATTCTGTGATTTGGCCATTGTGAGTGAAGTTCAGACAGTCCTGTCAGGACTATCTAATGTTCCTTTCACTATCTCAAATTCTGCATTTTATGGCATATGTAGTTTGTCCCCACACTGGCAATTTGTTTTATGCATTTCCTTGGTTGTTAGCTTTGGGACTTCTTCCTTATTACAAAGCAGCTGTTGTCCTATCCACTCCTATATGTATTTGATCCAGTGTTTTTATAACCCTGCTAGTCATACCTGAAATGTGTGAAAGTCTCATACATAGATACATAGATATTCATTCATTCATTCATTCTAGTTATATCTTTTTCTAGTATATCCATTTTTACGCTAGTTGCATCATTTATTTGTCAGCTCTGTTAGTGATCTAATAGAGTCCTTGGTGCTCTCTGAGCTTGGTTGTTTGCTTGCAGATGTTTCATTACCTGACTAGGTAACATCATCAATGCAGTGAGTGTGGGGTTTACTCCCTGTTTATATACAGTAGCTTGCCCTGCCAGTGTTGGTGGGGGTGTAGTTTTCTCCTTGGTAGTTCCTTGATTAGGGTATTGTAATATTGGAGTATAGGTGGAATGTTGCAAGTACACCAGACAGTTGCAGAAGAAAAAGGGCATTGGAAGAATATGTGAAGGACAGTGAAGAAGATGCACTGAAGCTAGTACACCATGAAGGCCTACTGAATTCCAAAGAGACCAAACTGGCCTACAAGAAAGACCAAATGAAGAATAGGAAAGAGACATGGCAAGGCAAAGTATTATATGGACAGTACACAAAAAAACTAGCAGGCAAAGCAGATACCAACAAGACCTGGCAATGGCTAAGAGCAGGAAAGTTGAAGAAAGAGACAGAGGAGCTAATTCTGGCTGCACAAAATCGACCTTAAGAACAAAGCCAGAACTGAGAAGACAGCAACAGACAGAAAATGCCTCCTCTGCAAAGAAGCTGAAGAAAGAGTGGGCCACCTAGTCAGCTGCTGCAAGAAGATTGTGTAGACTGACTACAAACAATGGCATGACAAAGTAGCAAGCAAGAACTGGTGGGACCACAAAACAGATGAAGTAATAGAAAATGAAGAAGCTAAAGTGCTCTGGGACTTTAGAATTCAAACAGACAAGCACCTGCCACACAACATCCCAGACTTAACAATTGTTGATAAGAAAGACAAAGAAGTCTGGATAGTAGACATTGCAGTACCTGGAGTCAGCAGAATAGAAGAGAAAGAATTGGAGAAAATTACAAGGTACAAAGACCTGCAAATAGAAGTAGAATGACTGTGGCCAAAAAAAAAAAAATTGTACCAATAGTAATAAGTGCCTTGGGTGCAATCCCAAAACATCTGGAGCGCCATTTGAACATCATTGGCATTGACAAAATCACCATCAGTCAATTGCAAAAGGCAGCTTTACTTGGAACAGCTTACATCCTGCAAGAATATCTTTAACACCATCTAACAACAACATCTACCTATCCCAAGTCCTTGGGAAGGGCTGAATAGGTGGATAAAAATACCAAATCCAGTCTAAACATCTGACTGACTGTGTAACCAATAATGATGATGATGATGATGATGATGATGATGATGATGATGATACAAAGAAACATACTACAAAAAGACCTTATCTATTGATAAAACTAAATGTATTGATTTTTTAATTTATTATTAGATTTATGGCTGCCCAACTCCATCACAACTCTGGGTGGCACACAGTATAAAACAATGAAATATCAGTAATCCAAAAAGAAACATTTGGATCCAACAAACCACTCATTCCACAAAGGATCTACCAGCCATTCTATCTCAAGATCTGGGGGAAAAGCCAGGTTTTAAGGGCTCAATTAAATCAGGGTCCCAGAGAACATGTGATATGCTGGACAGCTACAAGTACCTTGTCTACATTTCAGTCTTAACAAGTGAAAGGGACTCCATGCAGCTGGGCCACCTGATGCATTGGACATGTCAATACAGGTAGTCCTCAACTTATGACAACAATAGGGACTGGAAAATTTGTTAAGCAGTGCAACCATTAAGCGAGGTGTCATGTGACCACACCCAATTTTATGACATTTTTTGCAGCAGTTGTTAAGCGAATCACTGTAGTCATTAAGTGAGTCATGTGGTCGTAAAGTGAATTGCACGGTTATTAAGTGAAGCACATAGTTGCCCATTGATTTTGCTTGTCATAAGCCAGCTGGGAAGGTCACAAATGGCGATTACATGACCTCGAGACACTGCAACTGTTGTAAATACGTGCTGGTTGCCAAGCCCAAATGTTGATCACGTGACTTCAGGGATGCTGTGATGGTTGTAAGTGTGAGGACTAGTAATAAGTCACTTTTTTCAGCACTGTCATAACTTCAAATGGTCACTAAATGAATGGTTGTAAGTTGAGGACTACCTGTATGTACTATATCAAAACCAGAATTAAGTCACCATAAAATGAGCACTGTTATCCTCCATGTCTTGCAAATCTGCCAACAGGTCTTTAAGGGCCTCAACATTGCAAATCAGGTATTGTGAGGCAGATAACAGTAAGCCCTTCACTACCCTAAAAAGCTCTCCTGGATGACTTCTTGAGAATGAAGAGGAGGCTGTAAAGTAAGCCTTCTGTGTGGTCTTCACTGTCACAAAATAAGCACATTTATGCTCACTAACATATGCCAATTTAGCCTACTGCACTAGTTTCACCCTGTCTCTTGGTCTGTTTCATAGCCTGGAATTGCTTAGAAAATCAAAAATTTCCCTTCCTGTGAAAATACTGCTTGTTTTATCTTGGATACAAAATCTATCAATTTCAGGGTATTTTCAGGATCAGTATTAAGGATTGCATTGGCAGTGATTCAGGGTATATTCTGAGGAAGTGATTTATATTACAGGCATTCTCACTAACACTGATAGGTCTCCCATAATATTGATAACAGTGGTTTCCTTTTGATTACACCTTCGATGGATGGATGGATGGATGGATGGATGGATGGATGGATGGATGGACACACAGACAGAAAGACAGACAGACAGATACATGCCTATAAATTCACTGTAGAGACAGAATTTGCTGCAGTATTGACTTGTTTTCTTCTACCTATGCTGCATATGGCAGGAGATTGCTTCAGAAAGTAATGTAAAGTAGTGTTAATAAAACCACAAAGAAACCCATTTTTCTACATCCTATCAATCAAGACTGTTCTACTTGTTTTCAGGGGTTGGGCAGTTTGAAAGACATGTGAAGTCAATTAAGCACAATCATTGTCATTCCCAGTACTTTCTGCTGATCTTCTTTGAAGAATTAATTCAAAACACTATGCTCTTTCATAAGACATTTATAGACAAGTACATAATTCCGCTTTGCATTGAGTCATTGAGTCATTGATCAATTTATTGGTATTATTTAATACATTTGTGCTTTTTTATCTGAACTGTTGCTCAGGGATTTAGCTAAAAGTGTTTTTAGCCTCCATCTGGGGTAGAGATTAAACTCAGGACATTCTACATACAAAACATGTTTTACCACTGACACAAATATGGATAGACATTTTGGTACTATCTCCTTTCCTACCCCCAGCTCAAATGTATATTGAAGGAGAAACTGTACTTGCTGCGTACCAAATGGAGGTCACAACTACTCCATCCTAGCATCAGAAATTATTGTTCTGTTCCAGCATGCCTGAGAAGTAGAGTTTAGAAAGAATGGTGAACTATTGGTTCCTGTTTGTTTTCTCAGCCCAAATTTTCCCATTATGGAAGGAATCACATTAACATCTCAGTGAGATCTATGTATCTTATACTAAAAAATGGCATCAAGCATGCATATTCTATGCTAAAAAAAAACCCCTAAATGCTGTAATTTATATAACTTGTTTGGGATAATTTAATCTAATATTGCTAGTCAGGAAAAAAAAGGCTATTCAAGGCACTGGAAATCCCCCTTCTGGTTCTAGTGATTTCACCAGACTCTATCCGCACACACTTTCAAATCTATCCATTTTAGAATCGTAGAAGAAGAATCTATAAAAATGAACACAAGAATTATCTGGAAATGTAATGGTATACATTTCTGCAATTGCTCTTTGTCTCATTAAATTGCATGAGACATTGTAGGACAGCTGAGAGGCTACTTTAAAATGCTTCATTTTTATGTGTGTTTCAGGGGATATGTACTGTATGCTTTTGAACCTTTTTCACATATTTATAGCAGTATGGATCTGAAGGATGTAAACAAAACAAATATACTGGAGATGGAATTGGTAGCCACGAGTATGAAGACTTTTGGCACAACATAAGCCACCGTTATCAAAAAATGAAGTAGCTATGATCTGAGAATGATGCAATTCACTTTTAAAATCCTAACTCAGTAGATTTCACCAAGGTGAGGTCACATATTTGCTTCAATAGATACAAAGCTCAAAAGCAGGGATTTTGTGCTTTTTAAAAATTTATTTATTTTTTGAAAGTGCTTTAACAAAAAAGTGAAAGAAATACAACAAAGAAAAAAACATGTTAATATGTCATTATAATAGTGAAGAATTACAATTTTGTATATACTTATCTGATGCTAGTATTATTCAAGCACATAGTATACATTTCTAATACATTTATCTAACTTTTTTTTTACCTACTGTGTTTTGTAGAAACAAGTCCCATATTTCGTTATACTTGTCCATACAAAGTCTACGTCTATAGGCAGTCCGCTCATAAATGGCAAGTGCAATCAGGTCTTCAATCCATTGAATAAATGGGGCCATACATTTATATTTCCAATGCTGCAATATCAGTCTTTTGGCCGTAGTAAGGACACGGAGAATCCATTTACGTTGTCTGGTTGTCACGTTCCATGTACTAGGTGCATAGTTCAAAAGAATATTACCCTCTGAAAATTTTAGCTTTGTTGCATAATCATATTGATGTAGTCAACTACTTTCTCCCAAAACTTGGTAGGTATAGGACATTGTAGAAACATGTTTTAAAGAAGCATTATCCTTATTACGTCTCCAACAAAATGTTGTTTTTGACAGTCCTTTTCTATACAAACATAATGGAGTCCAATGAATTCTGAATATTATTTTTTGTTGTATAAGTTGTAATTTGAGGTCCATTGACACTCTTGCTATAGAAGTTAAAACACTCTCCCATTGTCTGTTGTGCTCTTTTACACAAAAGCACATTCATTTCATGAAATGTTGCTTTCTAGTTTGGTTTTATCTGAGATTACATCCCTAAAAGAATTGTGTGCTCTGGAAACTGAGCTTTATACTGTAATCAGTCTAGTCTGGAGAGAGTGTATGTGTGTGTACATGCATGCACTGTCTCTGTGTGCTTCACTTTTAATTTGATTTTTCCTCTTTCTCAAATCATTGGATTTTTATTTGAAAACTATCAGAAATAATTGTGCTGGCCATTAGTGGAGAGCCACTATTATAGATGCTAGAGTGAATTACTAAAGCTTCACATTTTCTGGAAACTAAAAATAGAGAGTTGAATCACACATGCAAACTGTCCCAATATTCCAGGCACAATTCCAGTATGCAGTAAAATGTATTACTTTCAAATACAACCAGATATGAGAACAATAGAACATTAAACAATCTTTTCAAAGTTATCTGTTATAGTCAATACTGTATTGCAAAATAGTCAATTGCAGGGATAATAAATACAGGATATAACTATAATCAATATTTACCCTTGGCATAATCTTTTTTCATTATATAAATGTAGCCTGTGAAATGTTGGAGTGTTTAAAATAGGAAGTTTGGGTGATATAAGACTTAATTTACTATTTCAGTTCATTGCATGAACTGAATGTAACAGTAAACATCAATACTCAAGTGCCTATAGGTCTTACTGGAAAAAGGGACCACCCATATGATTTTGCAAATTAAAAAATAAGCATTAAAGTTACTCCTCAAAATAAGCATGGCACTATGAAATTCCAAAATCTGTAACTTCTGCATCTACTGGGAAGGGAAATATAAATTCGTGTTGGAGAGAGATACCCTTGCCTAACCATAGTTGGGCTCCGTTGTTGTCCATTGACAGAAGTCAATAATGACTTGAGAGAAGAGAAAAGTCTAAAGAAAATTGAAGTCATATATAAATAAATCTAACAATAACAGTTTGGTTGAGGGCAGATGAAGCAAGGCATGTTGAAGACACCCATTTGCAGGGAGAGAAATTTGAGCTATCAGTAAGAAAGGAGATGGAGAAGAGGGAGATTTCTTCTGCCCGATCCCTTAACAGTTTCAATGTCTAAACCAGTGTTTCTCAGCCTTGCCAACTTGAAGACGTGTGGACTTCACTCCTAGAATTCCCCAGCCAGTATCACTCCACACATCTTCAAGTTGCCAAGGCTGAGAAACACCGGCCTAAACATTACTGTGTGCAAGCAGGGATTTTACCTTGAAGTCAAAAATACTGTTTCCTTCATGCTATACTTTGCTCTCCCTAGTAAGACAGCAGCAATGCTCATGACTAGTAGCCGTCTCTATTCCTGAGCCCATTGGTAGCAAGGCAATGGTGGGGGTGGGGAGGAATACATACCCACTGCCAATGCTACACTGTCAGAAAATTCAGTCCCCACACCTTCCACTACCTGTGATCACTGAGAACAGACTATGAGACGTTGCAAAACTCTCTGAAGCTTTCAATCCTCTTTGGTATATCAAAGCAGGCCCTGAATGCAAATGAAAATAAGAGCAAAGTAAGCCATAGCTAAGATAATTAGCATGGCTGGATGGATACCCTACTGTAACATTTTGAATAATCAGAGCATTTTTTTTTTTTGCCTCCTCCTGAGAAGATTCAGGCTTCTGTTGACAGATCAAAAAGACAGGCTTTTTATAATTAATTTACAAATTATGGGCAAAACAGACATGTTAAACAAAGGCAACTCTGGGCTGAACATTTATAATCAAAGGCAAACCGTATCAAATGTAAGTGCAGATGTAGCCATACCAAAAACATTCAGTAAGGACACCTTCATACCTCAACTCTTAGATCAGGATTAAACCAAGTGGATGGTGATCACCCATCTGTGACATCAGAACTCCTATTTTGGGTTGAACAACTAAGCTTTTCAAAAGAGTCTGGAGGTATCCTGCAAATATTCCTATGTACAGTAACTTCCTTGCCTCCTTTTGCATAAGAATAGCAATTGAAACCCAGTTACTTTTAATAATGTTGGATATACGCATTTATTCATTTAAATTGGGTATAAACTTTTATTCATCTGAGCCTGTCTTCTACACCAATCAACTTATGTGCTAAAATTGGCTGGACAGGCCTTGCTTTTGGTCTCACCTCTGGTTGTTAGCTATGATGAGATTAGAAGTGATGGTCCCTCAATTATAGGACTCTGTTCAAGGAGATGCTGGGCTGTGTCCCCCCCACCCCAACCCTCTGCACCTAGTTTCAGATGACATCTTAAAATGTATTTGTTCCCTCAGATACTTGTAGGTAATACTCTCCCAGAACTAATTTCCCATTACATTAACTTTTATTTTGCATTAATAGTTGAATTTGTTGAGCAGCTAAACACTGCAACTTTATTGTCTATTGTTTTATCGTAAGTTCTCCTTCCTGCAGCCGTCTGAGCTCCATTGGGAAGAAGAGCAGCATATAGTCAGTTAATTAGTCAGACACACAGTTAAATTCTATGCCATTTGAGGCTCCAGTTGGTATACTGAGAGAAATACTAATGCATCTGCTTCAAATCGCAGATATCGGTGCAAAGAATATACCAAGAGAGAGATTCTTTGCACTTTTATTTGAGATTTGGAGCAGATGCATTTACAAAAACACAGTCATTCTCAAATCCAAAGGGCATATGTTTGGGGAAATTATTGTTTATGTTTAGAATGCTCACAAGTGGGAAATTAATTCGTTCCTGGTTGAGACTTACTCCGTTGGCAATTCTGAATATTTCAAACACTAATCAGATTATACATACATTCTGACTTTGATTCTGTTCACCATACATATGCATGTATTCCATAGTCCCAAGTGCAAAATGATGAAACAGAAAATTAAATATAGGTAATATCAGAATTTTGATAAGTGCTATGCCAGAGAGGACTTCCTTTATCAACAGTGATGCTAGTTTTTCTATATAAATAATTGTAATTTGTCTTCAACTCATTAATCTGGAAGAATTATATTAAGAAGATTCACAAAACTAGTGAAGGAATTCAGACATTCTGATGTTCCTAAAAAATGTAATATGATTTTTAATATTCACATTCATTTTTAATTAAAATTGAATTAAATTTTATTTTCTGCTAAGGACTTGCACCTATTGTGCAATGAAGTTTTGCTATATTCTTCATTAACTTTGGCCGGAGGTTCTTCTACCATACAGACCATCTTCCATACACATTGTGTTAGCAATTGTGGCAGGCATTTTGCTCCCAATAAGAAACAATAGAGTTTTTTAATTCCAATTTCTTGAGTTACAATCCGATGCCATCTAGTGGATTTAATGGAAAACTGCGATCATATCTGAAGTCAGGTTCTTTATAGCTTCCTTTTTATCAGATTAGCCTGGCTTATTACTTCCCTACATTATTCACTTTTTTTAATGAAATGACATGAATATAGCTAGTGACTGGTTTATGATTATAGTCTGTTAAAAACTCATTCAGCAGGCATTCTGGCAAAACCAAAGTTTAATGATTAATCAGTCACCAGTGTGGCTGTGATCTGATCCTTCCCCAGAGAATACAACAGAAGACAGTAGTTGATATTTATTGCCTTGGTTCTCATGCAGAAATCTATTGGCTATTGATGAAGATTTCCCATTAGAATGATTTTTGTTCCAAAGATGGAGCTATATATATTAGAACAATGGAGGAAAGAACAACTTAAGGAATGGATATGAGAATTAAATATTTGACGTTGAACTAAACTATATATGGTATGACTCAACTTGCATTATACCTAGAGCGTGGAAAGAGAAAGAGGGGAAATGTAAAGACCAGCAATGAGTCTGCCCACCCTTTTCTCCTTGCAGCTTCTTTTTTCTTTTTCAGCATTTCTTTCCTGTTGGGTTGGGGGAAATTATTTCTCTAGCTCGACCCACAAATCATGCCATCCATTCCCCCTCCCTAGGGGATTCAGCAGCAACTCAGTCTTAGCCACTGTCGCATTTAGTGTCACTCTACAAAAGGTTCTTCTATTTTCTTGTACCCATCTAGACGGTTTTTATTTCTCAATACACTATTATTTTTACTCCATCTTTTTCATAATAAAATTTATAACTATTTTTTCAGGTTATCTGGACAATGGATTTTTTTTAAAAAACCTTAAAAATAATTAAAAATATAAACTAATGAGAAACAGGTGGCACAAAGGATGGCCAGTTATTTGTAGACTTCAATCGTTGTCATTATTGCAGAATTATTGAAACAGTCTTAAAATAACTAGGTGCCATTCTATTTATATATTTTCAAATGAATGTAGCCCATTCTGAGTTTCAGCCTCATCTTTTGGGGGTTAGTCATGCTTATTACCTATACGCCTTTCAGTGGCCAAATATGTTCATAGGGTCTCTTAAAGCAAAATCAAACTGTAAGTAACCACATTAAAGTCAGAGGACATTTGACATCATATGATAGTACTGCTCCAATGTTCATGGTCACTTCTCTTTTAATATATTTCAGTGGTTTACAATATGTGTTTTCTTTTCAGTTGTAGAAAAAGTGCTTTAATATGGTACACCAGTGGGAGATATATAGCATGACAGTGTAGAATTTTTTTAAATCAACAATAAGAATCAAGAAACAATGTAGCCAGGAACCAAGCTCACCCAGCAATCCATCTTGAATTGGAAGGGATTGACGGATCTTGGGAGACTGGTGATGGGAAGGTGGCTTTTCTGAGAAGACAGTTCTATATAGCGAATCCAGATAGAGCCCCAAAAGGCCTCTAAAACATTCTCATTTTAGATTGGAGCTCAGTTCTTAACTTAGAACCAAATTATTTCAGTTTGCTGCTTGAAGCAAAGGAAAATATGTCACCTCCTTTTATTCCATGTATGGAAGTCAACTGCCTGACTTGGCAGCTGCTTCAGTGCTGATAATGCATCAATAGCCACAGGTTCTGAAGGGCACAAGGGAGGCCATACGCACATACTGGTCTGCCTTCCAGTCCCAGCCTAAAATTGCTTCAGGTGTCTTGGAATTCTGTTGAGGCACGTCTGTACTTCTTGTCACTCTTTGCCACATCAAGCACAGCAGTGTCCTATTAAGTTATACATAACATCTTGTGCATAAATGTTAAAACAAAGGAGGGACTATCAAGTAAACCTATATAGACAGATGTGCTGCACAAAATTTGGAGGGGCAAAACTTGTACAAACCTTTCTATAATTCAGTACGGAAATTGCTTTTATGTAATGCGCCAAAGGGGAGAAAATATTTCCACATGTAGAACCCAGTAATTAATACATGTTATAAAAGAAAAATAAAACCACCAGATTGACAAAGTTGACTATCCCATTTTCATTCTAACAGAAGTATGTGAAGATATTGAAATGACCAAGTTCTTACCTATTTCTATTATGAAAAATTGAATGCATAAATAAAGAAATTTCTTCAAAGGGCTAAATAGAATGGGAGACTGTGGAAAAAGAATGTATTCTAAATTTGATTGCTTTGATCCAAGACTGTAAGTTTTGTGCACTTTGTAGATGAACCTAGGTTCGAATCATGATCTTTTGTTTAATTTAGTGGGTCAGCTCAAAATGTGACTGAATTTAGATCCATCCCATAGTTTACATGCTATGCTTATCTTCACAGCCAATGTTTATTCTGGCTCAAAGTTCTGGAAGATACAGTGGTACCTCGGGTTATGAATTTAATCTGTTCCGTGACTCTGATCGCAACTCGATTTGGTTGCAACACGAGGCAAATTTTCCCATAAGGTTCAATGTAAATTCGGTTAATCTGTTCCACCCTCCAAATTTGGTCGCGCCGTGAGGCAAATTTCCCCATAAGGTTCAATGTAAATACAAACAGTTCTGAAACATATGCATTTTATTTTTAAACCACAAAAACATGAAAAAAAGTACGTACAGCACAGTATGAAGAGGGAGAATGGGGTGGGGAGGCAGTTATTGTTTGGACGGAGAGTCCTCTCTTCTTTGCCTCTTAGCTGCAGGCTCAGTTCTGGGGAAAAACCTGTCTAAAGTCAGTTGTTTTTTCCTGTGCTGCATAACCCTCCGGAAATGAGAGACCACGTTATCGTTCATCACGTTCAACACTCTGTTCGTTACAGTTATGTTGGGGTGGTGCTTCTCAAAGAAGTCCTGGCACTCATTCCATTTTTCCATAATGGATTTAATCACATCACTGCTCACCTCCTCCCTGTCTTCCTCTTCCTCAGTGGAATGCTCCTCACCAAGCGCTTTCTGTTGCTCACTCTGGAGCTCAGCAAGTTCTTCCGTGGTCAGCTCCTCTTCATGGTCCTCAACAAGCTCCTCTACGTCTGCACCATCGACAACCAGACCCATGCTCTTGCCCATGGACACAATCTCCTCCACTACCTCTGCATCAGACACTTCACAGTCACGTTCAGCGACACATTCTGGCCACAGTTTCCTCCAGGCTGAGTTTAAGGTCTGGCAGGTGACATCTTGCCAGGCTTTGTCAATGAGGCCGATGCAGTGGAGGACATTGAAATGTTTCTTCCAAAACTCTGCCAGAGTCAAGGATGTTTCCTCAGTGACATTGAAACACCTGGTGAAGAGCGCCTTTGTGTAGAGCTTCTTAAAGTTGCAGATCACTTGCTGGTCCATGGGCTGCAGGAGAGGTGTGTTGGGGGGAGGAACTTGACCTTTATAAAGTCATACTCAGCGTCCATATCATCCACCAAGGATGGAGGGTGTGCCGGGGCATTGTCCATCAGAAGAAGGCACCTTTCAGGCAGCTGGTTGTCGGAAAGATATTTTTTAACGCTGGGTGCGAACACCTCGTGCAGCCATTCCATGAACAACTGCCTTGTGACCCACGGTCTCGCATTGGCCCTCCACATGACAGGCAGTCTGGCCTTGTTCACATTGTGTTCCCTGAATGCACGAGGGGTCTGGGAATGGTACACCAGTAGCGGCTTAATCTTCAAGTCGCCGCTTGCGTTAGCACACAGCAAAAGGGTCAGTCTGTCCTTCATGGGCTTGTGCCCTGGCAGTGCCTTTTCCTCCTGCGTGATGTAGGTTCTGTTTGGCATCTTCTTCCAGAAGAGCCCTGTCTCATCGCAGTTGAACACTTGCTGAGGGACGTATCCTTCTGCCTTCACGAAGCCCTCAAATTCTTCCTTGTAGGCTTCTGCAGCAACCTTGTCAGAACTGGAAGCCTCTCCATGTCTTGCCACATTGTGGATGCCACTTCTCCTGCGGAATTTCTCAAACCAGCCTCTGCTGGCTTTAAATTCCTCATTTGCTGCGCTGGTAGAGGGGTTTTTCTGCAGTAAATCACTGTGCAGTTTCCTGGCTTTTTCACAGATGATAGCTTCACTCACGCTATCATCTGCCAGCTGTTTCTCATTCAGCCACACTAACAACAGCTTTTCCACCTCTTCCAGCACTTGTGTCCTCCTCCTCGTTAACATCGTTACTCCTTTTGCCACATCAGCTTCTCTGATGGCATCTTTATTCTTCAAAATAGTCAAGATGGTCGACTTCGCCATCTTGTACTCCGTGGCCAGATCAGTCACACGAACACCATGATCATGCTTTTCTATAATCTCCTTCTTCAGTTTGATCGTCACTTTTTTCTTCAAACCCTTATTCTTGCCAAGCCCGCTCTGCATTTTCTTTGGAGCCATGCTGACAAGCACACCAAAAACCTTCCAAACGCCACAAAACACACCACAAGCCTCACCGAACGTCTCCTTGCTACCGCGATCTCGCCCACAGGAAGCCGCAACCGCGTGGCAGCAGGGCAAATGGCTGCGGATCCGGTTCGTAGCGCGAGGCGGAGGTTGCACGGCGAGGCAAATTTTTGCGACCGGAGCTGGTCGTATCGCGAAATTTTCATAAGGAGGGGTGTTCGTAACCCGAGGTACCACTGTATAGTCCTCAACACATATGAAGGAAATAAGACAGTCATAGCTATCAGCACATTTTCCAGTGCAGATATAATATTTGATGTAATTGACCACATGCTGCATTCCTTCCCCACACTCCTTAGGTGGGGTGTTCTACCCACAGCAGATCCTTCTTAACTCTCTGCTGTCATCCTCAGCTCTTTATCACCCTCCAGGTTGAAAAAGATTGCAGCAACACATCTTATTACGGTTTTACTTATGAAAGCTTATGCTGAAAACCTAATTAAATCAGGCAGTAACTCCATTCTTTTACTTGTTTACATGCAGTATGTTCTTGCAACAGTCATGAGCAACTCTGCTAGTTTCACATTCATAATTTCTTCATGGTTTTGTGTTGCCAACTTTTAAAATATTTTATTCTTTTTAAAGAAAGCTGAGATACAAAATTATAGAGATTAAACTTTTGCTTCCACTCTTTTCCATGCCAAGAATGTGTCCTGCAACAATTCTGCTGCTGAATATGCAGGAATGAACCAGAAAAAAAATGCAGCAACTCTGACATCTGCACACCATATGATCTACCTTATTATGAGTACAATTCATAGAAAAGTGGAATTCAGATTTAAATAACAAATATTAAATAATAGATTTAAACAAACAAATATTGGGTTTAGATGTTGGAGATTTTGCATCACAAGAATTTGCAGGGAAAATCCAGCTTCATTCTGAAAACAAATTAGATCTATGCAGGGTTCATGAAAGACTTAAATAATATCTTTTCTTGAATATAGACATAAGGTTTATATTACAAGGAAAATAATAAAGCAATAAAATATATTTTAAAAGTATCAACATGTTGGTATGATTGATTGATTCATTTAATCAATCAGTTTCAATTAGCCACCTCAGTTGCCAAAGTAATACTAGGTAGCATGTAACAATATAATAGAAATAAATTAAAAACAAATCCAACAGATGAACTATCCATCCTGGGAAAGAAAATAATAGTTCCCATTAGAGAAACAACAATAACACACGCGAATGGTTTACAGGACTTTTTGTTGACAGCAGGATTGAAAAGTTGATGTTTTATGGATTTGCTTATAGATAAGAAATGGGATATGGGATGAAGAGATATCTGTTTAACCTTACAGAGGGTGAAGAGTTATTACATTTTTTGGTACTGTTGATGAAGGTTGGAAGTCACTTCTTTATATATTTCTTTTTCTTTATTATATTCTCTCTTTTTCTTTCTTTTTCTCTTTTCTTGCACTTTTTACTCCTTCCATTCTTCTCTTTCTCTAAGTTTAGTTTGTATTAGGTTTTACTATTGTAATTAAAATCCTTAATAAAAATTATATTTGAGAAACAACATCACAATTGAGTGATAAAATGAAAAGTTTTTTTTTCAGAGCATTTGTACAACTTAGCGTGACAACTTGCTGCACAATATGATCTGATATTAAACACTTATTAAGAACACCTCTAGTGTTTCAAGATATTATATACAAGGTTTTGGGAAATTTTGGTTTTGCTAAACACTCTTGATTAAACTGATAAAACAAAAAATAATTATTTATTTTCTATAATTTTAATTGTGATTGGAGCGTATTACTATTTGTCCCTCTAATTCAGTCCTGTCTGCTACAACTGCTACCTGACTCTATTAATTGGAGATGCAGGAATTGAACCCAGATCTTCTGTATGATATTTTTAAGTAGGTGAACTAAACTGGTTAGTTTTAATAAAGTTGTTCTAGCTGTTTTCATTCTGTTACCAGCTAAACTGGTGGGATATGTTTCCTCAGAAGGTTCTAAAATCAATCCCAAAACACATGAATACACAGACACACTCACACACAATCCATTAAACTCTTTGCCAGTAAATCTGCTTTGGGCCAACACATCTGTCTGGATGAGCCTCACAGCAGAATATTGTGATGGACTTAAATAATTCTAAGGCATTGTCTCTGCAAGTACAAAATGATGGCCTTGGAACAACAGAAAATAGGTTAGCATAAGAAGCTTTCTACCCCTACTGCCCCCAAGGTCTGCCTTCTCTCAGGCACTTGAAAGAATAAAGCAACAAGAGACCTTCAAGCTATTGGCAGAAATTCAATAAATTAAATAAGAGAACTATTTTTTTTCAAGTGCCCCTTTCAAAAGATGGGCCTCCTCTTTATTTGCTCCATACTACTCCAGTAAGACAGATTGGAAGAACTGGATATGGTCTAAAAAACAGAAAATGTAAATGTTGCTCTCCCTTATTTTGTCACCTCAACAGTTGTTATAGTGTCACATTATATAATTAGGGCATGTCATTGTGTTGATTGAGAGTTCTCATTAGTCACAACAGAACAGGGGAATTAACTTGTTTATTCATTTGTTACATTTATATTTATTCATATGTATTTATTTATTCATATTTATTCATCATATTTATTCATTTCAGTTCATACGTCTAATGAATTATTTTGTATATATACTTTTGTCACTTAATGCTATCATATCAATCTTCAGGCCTCTCCATTCATTTCAAATGACTAAATCAAAATCATAGACCCAATTTCTCCAAAAACAAAGAATCTCCATTTGGTTCTAAAAGAGGATGTGTCAAATGTTGTGGTTCTGTGACCCTCAAAAATAATAAATGAAATTTTGTGTGACATCCTTCCTGGGATGGTGGTGATGGTGATGGTGATATCAATAGCTTCTGGAAGGATTAAACTTTTTCCAACTGTGTGTGGCTTTTTGCATTGGACTATCTGTACAGAAACCATCAGGTCTCGTGCAAAACCGGAGCCCTTTCACAACCTGTTTTAGGATTTGCTTGGGACAAACTAGCTCCCCCACTGGCACAGCAGTAGCCGTAGGCCCCAAATTCTGGCCCTGATCACTCACCCTGCCGACTGCCACCTTTTTCCCCCATGTACCTTCTTCTGTTTCCTCTCTCATTGAGCAGTACCCACCAGTGATCCCTCATCTTGTGGACACTGATACTGTAGAATGAAATCCAGATCCAAACCCTCACTCAGCTCCTTTCTATCTCTGCTACCACAATTACTATTGGAACCTGAGGCTCTTAGCTATTGCTCTGCTAGCAGGGAAGAGAAGGAAAAGGCTTCTGAAAGAGAAAAAAGGCAGGTGAAAAGCTCCAGAGAACTCCAAAGTTCAGAGCCCACCCTTGACAGAGACTGCTGCTATAACAACCAACATGATCGGCATAATGGGAGTATAGTGGTTTGCCTGTGTAAGACTCCCCCAGAAATTGAGATCTCTCTGAAATTTGCTTGTCACTCCAAGGGATCATAAGCCATAGTTTGAAAAGATAAAATATATTGGTATAATTAACACATTTGCCAACATAGTGAGAAAAGCCAGTCACTCTTTATTCTCATGCAAATAACTAATGAAGCCTCCAAAACAATAGCAATTTTTTTGCAGTTTGCAGTTGAAAGTTGTATAAGAAGTTGCAGTTTGCAGTTGAAAGTTGTATAAGAAAGAGCACATTTAGAATTAGTCTTATGATAACTTTAAAAGGAGAATGGGGTGGATTAATCTTCTAGACTCAAAGCAAAGTGCACTACAAGCCTAAGGGCTCTAAGTAATAGATGATCTCTGTACATATGAATCTCCTTGTGAGTTAGGAAGTCCTATTCTGATATTGCAGTTGTGGAATTCATTCCAGAGAAAGGCCTCCCAATCCATATTAAACTTGGTGATCTGTGGTTTAGAAAATATTTTGGTTCCTCCAGGTCTTTGGAGGGTTATGGGAGGACAAGGGATTAAGTATTTTGCCTTTTTGAGGGAAGACTTAACTGGGGGTGTTGGGTGTTGCTGTGCTGATACTCTATATTCCTTGTATCCACAGGAACTGCAGTACATGGGAAGGAGCAGTGATGAGATTCTTTACATTGCTTACCTGCCAAGAAAAGTAACCCAATGGAAGGAACCATTTAATTGGCTCCAGCCCTATGGTCCTAATATATGAGTATTACTAGAGCAGGATGCAAAAGGAAGTGTGAAGATGTGAAAGTGATTTCACTGTAGCTATTTTATGAACATAGGCATCTGTTCCTCATCATGATGATGCCAAAATCATGAAACATGCATCATGACGTTATAACATAATCTCCATCTTTTTGTATTTGTGTCATGAATTGCATGCCACTATCTGGGGCAGAGTTTGCATCACAACATGTTTTATCACTAGTCTCTCCATCTCCGCAGATGCCTATCCATATAATTGGTTCATAAATATTTTTCTTAAAGGTGTCACCTTTTCAGGTCCCTGTCCACAAAACTGTGTACAGCTTTGAAAAGATAAAGGTAAAATTTCCTTTGAGCTGTGTTCAACTTGAGTTTTCTTGGCAATAATACAGCAATGGTTTGACATTGTGATATGGTCACGTACAGATTTGTTTGGAACAGATTGTCCTCCTTATGGCTCATTGCCTCTTAGAGTTTTAAATATGCAGTGTACATACGTAAGGAGGAAGATTCTTTCCTGAAGCCAATATGCTATAGTCTCCTTTTAAGAATATATAGATGTTTCGCAAAGTAACCAAGTTGGATAATTAGCAACAATGCAACTATACGATACATACAAATAGTATGTCATTTCTTAATGATAATGATGCTGTCTGATGTGCATGGAAGCATTTTTCTCTTGCTTAACACTACAGTAGAAAAGATGAATTCCTTTCAGAAAACAACTCCTTTGTTCAAATTGAAGGTTACTTAATGTTTCAATATACATAGCAATTCTTTAAAAAAAATGATATAATAACTGCTTTATGAGGGCACACTCAAATTCCAGTGAAGTACCCAATTGAGTTATATTGCCAAAACTGATTAACTTGCTTTAAGTTAATCATGGTGCTGTTTGTAACTGCTGTGGCCTGGGATGTCTTTACCTTCCTGTTTCTTCCTATTTTCAAAACTAATTTGCCTTACTTAGCCATAATTGCTTCAGCCTCTTAGTGTTAGAGATTTAAAGTTTAAGGGTGTAAGTTCATTAGATAATAGTGAATGCATTTCTGATGGTTTCTTTTAAAAACAACAACACAGTATTTATAAACTGGAACAATAAAGCTTTTTTTTTCCAAATAACCCAACACAATAATTCACATATATGCCATGTGAAGTGAAAAAAAAGATGAATGTTGAGTGTCCAAATAAGAGGTTTAGGGGAGTGGGTCATTCTAGACGCTATCAGTATATAAGCAGACATTTGTGGATTACAAGAAGGAATAAACTTGGCTGATCTGGTGAAACTAAATATAGAGAAATCTCCATTCCTGCTCTCAGCACAAAGAAGGATTTAACCTTTCTTAGATAAAGTTTTTTAAACTTTCATTTTTTTAGTTTTGCTGGACATGTAAGTGTAATGCCTGAATCCCAAACTCTGAATTCTAGGCTAGATTCAGACTCAGGGAAGCTACTAGGAAAGCTGTGTAATATTCTCCTATTCCCCATAATCTTATATTCTCCCCCTTTTTTCTCTGTTAAAAAATAGTAATAAGCCTGTATGTTCTTCAATTCTTACATTGCCCAGGGGCCACAGAGGCCTAAAATAGCTGTGACCTGATCCCAGATTTCCTGCAGTGTTAGCAACATTGTGAATCTCCGTGGAACTTCTAGTATTGATTTTACTGTCATTCTAGCCTCAGGATTTCAAACCAATCACTTTGATAAATATGACTGCAATATTGAACATCGATCCTTATTTTTTAGGTGACTGTAATATGCTGCTATTTAAAGTACGTGATTATGTGACCTTTTTGAAAATGTTTTGCAAATTGCTATGGGGTCATGAGCCACAACAAGATTCCTGAAGTGATTCTCATGCCACTCCTAACAAGGTCCTGTATTGCTGCCCTAACTGCCTTTCCATGGTGCCTGACAAAGGTTTCTCACCAACCAGCAAATACATGCTTTCAAGTGATGCTTTCATAGTCCACTAAAAGCAGGAAAGCAAGATTTGCATTGATAGACTGGTTTGGTGCAAATGAAGGCTGAACAGGTTCTCAGACACTGGCCAGTTACAACTCGGAAGCTTCTGGGTAGGTAGCCTCCAAAGCTCAGAAGGCAGACCTAGTGAAGCTGGGGATGTAACTGCTAAGAGCTTTTATTCAAGCTGAATAATTGTTGGGGAAAGCAGCATGTAGTTCCCCACTTTGGGGGGGCAAGGCTTGGAGGCTCTGTTTTTCAATAGCAGTGCTGGCCCTCTGGAATGGCCTCCCAGTAAAAAATCCAGAAGTAGCTGAAAATGGAACTGTTCTGGAGGCATTCCTGAAGGTGACACCATGATCAAGGTTTGTGATATAAGTTTATTTTAAGTCAACTGTGGATGGTTTAATTGTTTATTGTGCTCCTGTAAATAACTATTTTATTAAAAAAAGCAGTGGTGCCTTGAGCAACCAGTATCTTTTCAAACTGTTCAGGTTGCTTTACAGCATATGTCCATTCTGCCTCAGCTTCAATTTCCAATGTTACTATCCTTATGAAGTTACCATAAGAGACAAGCGAAATTTGGTTTATTAATTTGTGTCCTTTCGAACAAGAATGATAGATTTTGTACTGATAACAGCAAAGTCATTTTGATTAAATTTGCTTTTTAAATTAAATTTACTTTTTAAATTCAGTCTCAAGAATATAATGTTACATGAGGGTCAGTAAGAATCAGAAAACTGGTCATTTGCCTGGCAATATTTACACTGAAAAACAAAAGTATACAAATATACATTCTTCACTGTACATCATACAAATTCCTAACAAGCTGAAAAGCCATTTAATAAAACTAGTACTAAAAAAGCATTGTGTGTTTAAAACCTTTTAAAAGCCTCGTTCTAATTTGTTCTGTAACTTACACAAATTATTTTTGCTTGAAGTGATACATAAAAGACTATCAAAATACCCAAAGTTAGAGACGTTAAACGTATGTCGAAGCGTAAGCAGTATTATTACGTAAACAAATATTAACGGAATTTCATGTTGCAAAAACAAAAATATGGAAACATTGCATGATCACAGTGCAAAAACAATTTGGAGCATAATTAGCACTTATTTAGTACGGCATTATCTCAGTAGTCCTTACAACCCACTCTTGAAAAATCTTGTCTGCTAGCAACATCAGTGCTAATTAAGGATATTCCAAAGAGGTGCATTAGGCAACGATGCTGTGCAAGTTGCTTTTGTTGCCTTATTTTTAGGAGTAGTTAGAGCTTCAAAGAAATGGTTGTTGATCAAAGACATGGCAAGGTGCTAGAAGAGGCTGGTAAAGAACCACGCACCTGGTTGCCCAAGGTGAAAATGAGTCATAAGTAGTCAGAAAGAGCAAAAGTGTTGAAATCACATTTGTTTCAGGCAAACAGCATTCCATAAATAACAAGCACAGACATACGAGGCAGCTGAGACATCCACAGACTTCCCTGAAGCAGGGATGACTACAGGAAGGGTCAGAAAAGTCGGGATGATGGTTTTGACCATATGATCGAAACCACCCTTTATCTGTGTGTGGATATTGCATCCATGTACAAAGGGGCGAAGCCATCACAACTGCCATCTTGATTTTTTTGAATACCCCTGGGGAAAGGCAGGGTGAAGCTGGGCTGATGGGAAGTTGTAGCTGCTCTAAGAAAGGAATAAGAGCAAAAGGGAGATGAGGCAAGGGGAAGAGGTAATGGGGGGGGCAGGGGGGGAGAAAGCATTTCTGTTTAACATTAGTAAGGAAGCAATACCTGTTCTTCTGACCTTTTGACCACAACTATATCTGCTCATTCCTTTGTTGTCAAGAGCTGCTTCTGTTCTCATCCTCAAATGTGAGACAGATAAACTGACAGATAATGACTAAGGGAAAATCCTTCTTTTCCTATTGTTTAAGTACACGAGGGATTTTTTTTCCTGCTGTATCTTTGCCTTAATAGCTTTGAGATCGGAGACCCAGAAGCAGGAGTATATCAAACATGAGAACACAACATGAGGTTTCCCTCCAATAGTAGAAGTTCCAATGGCAGGAGCTAAATTTCGTCCCACTTTTGCCCACTGAGTAATGGAGACTTTTGCAACTCTACAGAGGCTGGCAGAACGGGCTCCCTCATCAATAGCCACTTTTTTTTCATGTGCAGCTGCAGTAAAACAAAATTAATTGGAGTGAAAGGTTTTTCTCAGCTGTTCCCTAGTGGAGCATAAACAGGCCTAGTTATTTACTCCTGGTAAGGCTGGAGCCAAAAAGAAACCTATGGCTTGATAACATTCATTTTAAACTTGTCTCCCAGACTAACAACTTCCTTTTATTTTACTGTTTGTTAAGGGCAACTTCAAATACATCTGCCTTTTTTCTTACTTTAAGGAGCCAATAATCTGATAATAGTTTAGCAATATTCTCTTTTATATGACAATTATGAGTAGTCAGTCAGTGTGAAAATCTGTCTGGTAGAACTGTGCTAAAGGGAATCTGGTATGACATCTGCTGTGGAAAAAAGCTAATTTATTTAAGGAAAATACTGAATAAAACGTTCACTGATCTAAATGGAACAATGTAGAGCAATCCTCTAATATCTATTCAGAACTTAAGTCCTGTTGAAGTAAAGAAAGTTTATTCCTAGGTAAATTTGAATAAAGGATTGTGCATTGACTCCATTTCTGAGGTGTTTCTGAACTTCAACTCAAGTTGCAGTTGGACAATATACTTTTTTAAAAATCAAAGTTGCACTAATTAGTGCATTTTTCTATTCAATGTATCTCCAATTAAAAATCATGGAAACATAGCATTCTAAAAACAGATCAGAAGCCATTGTAACAAACAACATGGAAGATAACATTACCATTAGACAGGCCTGTGCAAATTCTACTCCAAATATTCCATGTTTGCAGAGAAAAAGATATTTTGATTCTCTGTAATAAAAAGCTCTGTACTTTGTGACTGTTTTCTTCTTTGGAGAAGATAAACTGACATTTGATGGTGAGTATATGTAATATTAATAAGCATCTAAGCAGGAGTACCCA
The DNA here is from genome assembly GCA_030867105.1 of Liasis olivaceus. NCBI lineage: Eukaryota > Metazoa > Chordata > Lepidosauria > Squamata > Pythonidae > Liasis > Liasis olivaceus. The sequence goes on from CM061350.1 coordinate 85,913,760, forward strand.
TCAGAATATGAATGGAATAGCTGGAATGGGAAACCTTAATTGCTTTTTTAAATTGGAAAGACTTAACCAAATGAAGTTTGATTTTTTTTAAAAAAAATCTTATCTTCAAATCCACTGAGAAAGTTTCAAAGCCCTGGAGGGCTGGAAAGAGGAAAACAGAATTATATTTCAAGAGTATGAATCAGATAATCTCAGAGCATTAAAGACCAGGTAGCTATTTGTCAGCACTCTTCAAAGGGTTAGAACAAATTACAAATCAATTTGTAAGCACCTAGAGAGAAGCATATCCATTCCTTAATAACATAGCTAATGTAGCAAACTGAGAGACAAAGTCTGTGTAATGTGTCTTGATTTCATGAGACATTTGATGGAATGGCACATGCTATTCTGTCTAGGCTGGAAGACAGAATCAATGCTGGGGGGGGTTGCCCAAATGGTTAAAAAGTCAGATCCTGCTTATTGCTCATCAGTGACTCACTGTAAAGGTTGGCAAGATGATATTTCTAGGTGTTATGCCAACAGCAGTTATTTGCATAAAACAGTACATTTATACAATGGCAGATAATACAAGTCTAAGTTAATCAGTTGCATTTCCATCATATTGACTTCTTCATATCAGCCTCTGCTGATACTTCAGCATTATAACCACATGTTGACTTTTTACTGTAGTGTCGTAAATTTAGACCAGCCTGATACCTGTATTTTAAGAAGGGATTTTCAAGCAAAGGAAAGTTGGATTGCTTATCTGTAACTCTGATCTTCCAATGACCTGTGCACTTGAGCAACTGGTGTCAGTGTAAATTGGAGGTAGGGGCTGGGTCAAGATACTCTTCCCATGGGCCAATATCTTTGCCATAGTCACTACTAGTTGTTAGCTTGTCTTTTCTTGCTGAGCTCAACCTGCAGGTTTATCCAAACGGAGAATGCAAGACAAGCAGAGACTGATGCTCTTTCTCTCTGCTTTTGTCACTGTTTGCCTACATGTGGTCAGGCTTCAGCAGCAAAAAGGAAGAAGAAAGAAAAAATAATAATTTGGGTTTGGGGCAAGTCAGCAATGGACCTTTGTTGAAGTATGAGACTTGGCTGATGTCCAGCAACACCATTCATTCATACCAGTACTGTGAACAATCTGCTACAACTCTTCTGGCCATTGCCTGAACTTTTTTAGACTTGGTGTAGCAAGACAGCAGGCTTAATGGCTGGGTCACCAGGATAGAGAGGAGCTTGTATTCTGTTCCAATGGTTTCCTCGTGTCCTGTGTTTTCATCACTGTCACTGCCATCTCTGGTGGGAGCTCAGAGAAACGTACAACATCTCTAAGAACAGCATGCTAAGGCAAGGATTATACAGCCCCCCTCCGAGGGGAGCTACAGCGTACAAATCCTTCCATTTACTCACATGTATGATGCACAATCATGGGTGTTTTACTAGCCAAATATATTAAAACAACTAATTTTTCACCTCCATATTTTGATTTCCCAATGTAGAAAGATCACTTAGAATTCTTTAAAAAGTTGAAATAAGGTCATTCAAAGATGCATTAACTACAGATTTTTTTCACCTTGGTTGTATATGTACAGGGCTCACACACAAGGACAAATGCTGTTTATTTTTCCACTGAACTGATTTTATTGGATATGTATGTGTTTGGGAAAAACAGGTACAAATTTTCTTTTTGCTATATGTTGAACTTAATGAGGGACTTTTAACTCCTCTGCAGCAATATCCAAGACAATGAATTTATTTTCCTTAATGTATAATGCTTTCAAGATGTCATGTTCAGGAGAAAAAAAAAACATTTTATTTTAAAATGCAGTTTCCTAGATCCTTTTATGCTATCCTCTGGGCAAGAATGAATCCTATAATACTATAGAATTCTAGAAACTGCTGCTATCTATTTTATTCAATATAAATATAATGAATCAGATTCAATTTTAAGTTGTTTTTCCCACCCCCTACACTCTCTAGTTAAAGCAAAATTGTGTGGTTAAATTAGGAAGGTGTAATGGCAGTATAGCATCAAGTAATCATTTGTCTTAAAACACACCATGCTTATAAAAATCAGTTTCTTATAAATAAAAAAGGACCACATGGGAGAAAGTGCTAAATGATGGATATGTTCTACTGATAAATTTTCAAGATAGCTATCCCCTTGTCTCCCAGAGCATTAAACCCCCCAGAGACTATCTTGGAGTCTCCTCATGAGGAGCAGCTGTCCAGAACACTTGTGGGCGATCTCAAGTCCTCTCCTTGTCTGGAGAGGAATTATTGAAGAACCAGTTTTACTCACTGGCTCTTCATCCCACTGCAGTTGTCAACTCTGCTTTTTGCAGAGCCATTTTCAATCTGCCATTTCTTCCTCTGAAAGTGTTAAATGATGGATATATTCTATTGAGAAATTTTCTTGGTTCATAGTAAGAGAAAATGTCCACTGACAGCTCTAAGAGAATTGTTCCATCTCTAAATCTCCTTAAATTGCTACCAAAAAGGTTATCTGAACAGAGACACAAATGCAAGGAACAGAAGCAGCTTGTTTCAGAGATAGAAAATGTTTGGATATTGTTACGGATTAATTCAGAACATTATTTTTGAAACACTTTCCAAAATACTTAGAGATGACAATCCACCTTCGTGAAAAATGGGGTTACATTGTATATTTTGACAGAAGGCTTCAATGATGCGAAATAAACTAGGTCAGGCAGGCTGAAAACAATATCAGGTTGAGCGCTATGTTATTTTAAAAATAATATGTTAATTTGTTGCAGCATTTGTAAGTTTCCACATGTTGTCCAGTCAAAAAAGCCACTATCACCAATATAGAACTATACCTTGATATAAACATTTCTTTTTTTCTATCAAGTATCACGGCAGGATCACTTCAGATAACTGAATATTAACAGATGGTGTAGCAGCTGGATATGGTTGAATACCAATTCTAAAAATATTTCTTATGAGTGAGGATTTCAAAGTTCTAAGTAAAGTGAATTTCCTCTAGGAATCTGATGATTGGAAAGTATTAAATGATTTAAAGCTGTACTTGAGCATAATAAATTTTAAAACACAAAGATTGTGTTTTGGCAGTTTAATTTGGAAAAATTAACTGTGGAGGAATTCAGTACTGCTGTCCAATGTCTCTGAAGTTGGGAAAATGAGTATGCTGTTATATGCATGTTCATAGAGACAGAGAGAAACCTGTAATTACCTTGCTAAAACAAAAAGTATGTCATCAAATACCTCTTCCTTAATTTCTTTATAACCACATATCCTGCTACTGCTTGTTCAGTGCATAATCTTGTTTTATATTATCAGAGATTCAATGTTATTCAGCAAGGGTCCAGCTATTCCTGTGGACATGTAAGAAATCACAGGAAGCTTTGGATTTGTCCAACCTAGGGTTGACTGATTTTCAACTGACCTTATCTATGCTTTTAGTAGCAGTGTAATATTCAAAAATTTAAGAAAATGAAGTTTCTACTTCTAAAGACACAGATATAGGGTCAGTAAAGATGGCAACCATAATCTTCCCTTCCCTTCCCATTCTGTCTTTTAGTTCATACCATATATGGGTATATCCTATATCAGCACTCTTCATACATTTTTTCCCTTGGCTATGCCAAACATGGATTCCATTTTTAAACTTCATTTCCTCCTGCATAACTTAAAAAGACTAGAATAAGATTGTCAGTGCTGTTTTGATGGGAGGTGGTGTTCACCCATTTTGTTTCGGTTCATTTGTGCAGAGTGTTAAAACTTTGAGATGCACAGTCCAGAACAATAAAGGAAAGCCTGAAATAATCATGTTCTTGAGCGTGGATGTATATTCCTGTATTCCATTAATGTAAAGCAGATGGCACAGTGAGCTGACTTTGTCCAAGCCTAGAGATAATCTGGGTTTGATCTGGCACATGTTTGGAGGGGAGACCAATACAAGGACTTTAAGCTAAACTGGGAAGTTGGAAAGCATCCTGTAAAAAAACAGTGACAGACCATTTACAATGCATAACAAGGCCAAGAAGCCTGCATGTTTGTGTCCATATAGTCACTTGGTGATATGCTTATCTCAGCATATTTGTAGGAAACTGAAGTAGGAATTTTAATAGTCTAATGTAAATCCATTCTCATGCTGTGCTGCTGAAAACAGCTCAACTTCAAGGTGCTGGTTACAACCTATAAAGCCCTACCTGACATAGGGTCTGGTTACTTGAGGGACCATTCATGTTCCATGGTATCAGCCTGGCCAGTTTGATACAATAGAGTTGGTGCATTCCAGGATCTTTCGATCAAGCAGTGCCACTTATCAGACCCCAGAAGCATTCCTTCTCTTCATGCTACCTGCTCTCTGGAATGAGGTTCCCCTTAAGACCTGGGAAGCTCCCACATTGATGGTGTTCTGAAGGACCTTAAAGATGTGGCTGTTCTCCCAGGCATTGGACTAGGATGGTTGGAACCCTTGTGGGCAGATGATATGTTTGTTTTGTTGACCACTTCTGCCATCTTGTTGATATATGCTTTTTGTATATTTGTGGTTTGTTTTTATGCTGTGATCTGCCCAGAATCATCTGGGGTTGGACAGCGTCCATATTGAATAAATAAATAAATAAATAAATCTTTGCTTTCATGGTCAGAAATAACATTGCATTTCAAAAAAGCTAGAGCCTAGTTTAATTTATTGAAATAATGTTATACTTCAGAAAAGCTAGAGCCTAGCTTAATTCCCATTTATTTCAATTGATCTACTCTAAGTATGGCGTTATCTAAATCAATCCAGAGCCTTTTAGCTGGACATTAATGGTAGCACTAGCTCAATATAGAAAAGTATTGATGGTGTGCAACATGCAAGCTGCTAATGATTTTTAATAAGAAATGCAGTGTTTGCCCATTAAAATTGACCAGGTAGACATTTAAGATCACTTAGACAAGGATTTGTTTTATTCCAGCTCCCTCTATAAATACATGCAGTGTTGTTATTTGTAAAATAAGAAATCATAACATGGCAAAAGGTAGTTCGGTGTTATCAAGCTATTTTGCTTATTTTTAGTATTCAATGTATACTTGATTAATTTAATATTTTTTGACACTACCAGGCACCGGGCTGTTGTATTATTTGATTAAATAACATCCACACTCCGCACAACCATGCCCTCTCCACTTTCCTTAATCCACAATATGGAATCCTTGGATAGGAATACAGTGAGATACCAGAGATATGTGTCTCATTCATATATTGGGGGTAAATAAAAACATCCACATTCTTGGTCCTCAGCTGTCAGCTCCAGGTCCCTGGTCTCTGCTTAGTAGACTGACTCTTTGCTTCTAAATCTTTCCTTTTCCTCAGCACTTTGGATGCAGAGGTTTTCCTCCTTTCCTTTGTAGGTATTTTTTGCTGGAGGATGCCATACATTTTTGTTGATAAAATGTGCTTCTTTTGTAAAATTAAATCAGTGAAGACTGAGCAAACAGATTGATGGAGACAAAGGTTACACTATATAGCCATTTGGATGGTTCCCCCCTCCCTGCCCCAACAGTCACACTACAGTCTTTTACGTGAACCATTTGCTCTCTATCTCCACCCTCCCACCCCCATGGTATGAAAGAAGAAAATGATTCTATTTTCTCCTTAATATGGATGGGGCTGGATGTGTCTGAGGCTGAAGATGGTGTATTTTAGATCGCCTGGCAAGGTTCATCTCGGTAATGTACATGAAACTACTGTGAACACTATAAAATACTAAATATTGCCTTCTTCAATATTGTAGTTAGTTAAAAGAACATATGTTTTAAATGCTTTTAGTGATGTTTAAGTATTGTAGTCTACTAAGAAAACATCAGCTATTGAGTGAATTAGAAATACAATATTTATTAATAATAAATATATTAAAATTATTACAGTGCAATTGTTGCATACACACATGCATGCACACACACACAAACATGAGAGTCAGCATGGTAGGAATGGGAAGACCCAGGTTCTAGTCATGAAAAACAGACACAAAAGCTGGTTGCTTGGCTCTGGGCTAGTTGAGTCCTTGGGGTTCTCTGAGCTTGGTTGTTTTCTTGTAAATGTTTCGTTACCCGGCTAGGTAACATCTTCAGTGTTAGCAGTGAAGTAACAGTGGTAACATCTGAGCTAGTCACTCCCTCTTAGCCTTAGACTGAAAAGTTGAAAATCTGCCAACCTACACTGGACCATAACCTTGAATGAAGAGGCCTTGATCCTGCAATGGATTGATTCAGCTTGATAATAATAACAACAATACATACACGCACATAAATAATGCATGCACATAGAGAGAGAGAGAGAGAAGTAAATTCTATTAAGTTAGAAATGTGTACAGAATTGCAGCAAAAGTGCCCCCAAATGATCTGACAGATGTACATTTTTGAATAGTGAAACTCAATCATTCCGACAACCTTCTTCCATCTTACTTCCATTTCTTGCAGGATTTCTCTCTTCAGACCAACCACAGTCTTCTCTTTCCTCACCTATAGATCTAAAGAAATAAATATCATCTACAGCCTCTCTTTTGTTCTCTTGTATCCCCTTGTAGCCCGACCCTGCAGGCCGAGATATTTCAATTCTTCCCATTTTGGAGCATTGTGAAAACACTCACATGACTATCTGGCTTGGCATCGTTTATGCCTACAAAGGCCTACTCATGGTAAGTTTAATGGTAAGTGCAGCTCAGAGCCTAGGGTGGTGTAACTTTTAGTGTGTTGGCTCAGGATCCAGGAAACCTTAATTCACAGTTCTGTTTAGCCATGAAACTGGGGTCACTTTAGGTCAGTCACTGTTGCTCTGCCTAGCCTACCTTACAGGGTGGTTTTTGGATGAAAAGGATGATAGGGAAAAACTGTGTACCCTCCTCTGAGAACCTTGAAGGAATGATAGGAGAGAAATGTATGAAATTAAAACATATACCCTGCCTCTCTTGTTTTTGTTATATTTTACTAAACTAAACGTCTATATTAGAGAGATTTATTTCATTCAAATGTATTTATTTATTCTAGTTATAAACAAATAAAATAGATTTATTATTGAAATATCGTTAAAATATAGACATGCATATGAACTTATCATTAAAACAGAAAGTGCTTCTCTTGTGATAAGAGTGAGACTAATTTCACAAAGCCTCCCTCCCTCCCAAGCCAGATAGCGGTTCCAACTTTTCCTTCTAACATATTTCTCTTCTGTCTACCAGGGGGAAGTTTTTAGGGAAAGTTGGGAGGGTAGAATGTGTTGCCTGAAGCCATTGTAATATTTAGCGACTAAGAGAGGGGAGTCGCATATCAAAAGTTTGGCTAGGAACTGAGTGAGCCCTTTGTCATCAAGTATTCTCATTTTCCAATGCAACCATAGGTTTCTGCCCCTTTAAACATGACTAGTAAAAATAAACAGTAATGATTAACTTGTGGCTGACTGTTCAAAGTAGCTTCAGCTTACTGTGCACCTGTATAAAGTCATTGTGGAAATACACTACCTCATAAAAAACTTCAGTAATTTTAGTCTAACACAACTATACACAGTCTGTTGGAAGTGCCTTTAATGGCTGTTTTAGCAATAAGCCTTGTTTATAACTTACTGTTTCAGGTACCAAAATACAAATAATATGTTCATCTCATGTGCTGTTTGTTAGATTTCTATCCTGCCTTTCCTTCAGGCGCGGTACACATAATACTCCCTCCTCCATTTTTTTCTTACCACACAGGGTTGTCGAGCTGGAATAGAGCAACTGGGGCAAAGTTACTCAGTGAGCTTTATGGCTGAGGGTAGGGTTGAACCTGGGACTCCCAATTCCTAGTTCAGTACCTTAATTACTCTTTCTAGCTAATGATGGACAGAGATGGGGAAAATTCAGTTATTGGAGCTGCTTTATGTTTCTTGATTAGGCTGTACTTAGTGCCCTCAGGTAAGGGATGTAGGTAGGCACCATAATGACAGTAACTCCCCCCCCCCACTCCCAAAATTAAATACCATGAAGCATGATCAAGTCAGTATTAAACTCTTTCAAATCCTATTCATTTTAAAAGAAGAGTTAGGTATGGGATCCATCAATGGAAATTAAATATACTTGTTCCAATAGAAGAGAATATTTGTAGCTCAGGGTTGAACTGTGGAGTCCCTGGTGCTCTCTGAGCTTGGTTGTTTGCTTGCAGACGTTTCATTACCCGACTAGGTAACATCTTCAGAGCTAGTGAATGTGGAGTCACTAGCACTGATGATGTTACCTAGTTGGATAATGAGATGTCTGCAAGCAAACAACCAAGCTCAGAGAGCACTAAATATACTTGTATTTGTCAAACTAAGGGCCTAAAACATAATGCAGGAATTATATCGTCTAATGCATAAGAATAGAAAAAGTAAACTGCTCCCTTTTGGTCAAGGTTTAACACTGGGTTTAAAGAGCTGCATTCTATATGTATAATGTGTGTTATCCCTTTCTTTTTTACATATTTCCATTTATTTAGGGGGATCTCCCCCCCCCCCATTTCCATATATGAACACAATTTTTTTAAAAAAATGCAACTGCTTATTTTGTTACAACATTCCTTCCCTTTTCTGGTTTCAGCTATTTGGGTGCTTTTTGGCTTGGGAGACTCGCAATGTGAGCATTCCTGCTCTGAATGACAGTAAATACATTGGCATGAGTGTTTATAATGTGGGCATCATGTGCATCATTGGAGCTGCTGTTTCCTTTCTTACACGAGACCAGCCCAATGTACAGTTCTGCATTGTGGCACTTGTCATTATATTTTGTAGCACTATTACACTCTGCTTAGTCTTTGTACCTAAGGTGAGTAACTTGATTTATGATGAATGGTTTTATTTGCATATAATTTTGTACAGCAATTAGGTTATCGTCTGCTAGAATCCCCTGTGAAGTCCCTTTGGAATGAGGAGGAACTATGCAAAAGAGAAGACGTGGCTCAACTTCCCCTGTAAAGTGAGAGCCAATAGAGTGTCATGGTTAGAGCACTGCAATATGTTTCCTGCCTTGAGTTATATATATAAAAAGGCAGGAAATAACAACAACAACAACAACAACAACAACAACATTAGAACTGGGAAAATCAGGAAATAGAATGACTGTGGCAAAAGAAAGCAAAGATAGTACCAATAATAATAGGCACCTTAGTTGCAATGCCAAAACATCTGGGGTACCACTTGAAGACCGTCGGCATTGACAAAACCACCATCAGTCAATTGCAAAAGACAGCTTTACTTGGACCAACTTACATTCTGCGACAATGCCTTTAACACCATTGAACAACAACATCTGCCTATCCCAGTTCCTTGGGAAAAACTCAATAGGTGGATAAAAATGCCAAATTTATTTATTTATTTGTTTGTTTGTTTGATTTGATTTGTCCCCGCCCATCTCCCCTACAACGGGGGACTCTGGGCAGCTTACAACCATCTGGCTGACTGTGTGACCAACAATAATAGCATTAGAATTGGGAAAATCAGGACCAAATCTTCACTTCAAATTGTATTGTATAGCAAGTCTAATTGACCTCATAACATTGGCTATGGGGGGAGGGGGGAAGAGGGGAACAGAAAAATATATAATAATGTAGAACAAATGCAAATTAAATAAATAAGGTGAGTGGATTTTTCCAGGGTCTGATTCCTTTAGGTCTTGACAGGGTACTTGCTTTTTACCCAGACAATAAGACTGGATCTAAGCAGTTCCAGCTTAGAATCCAGGTGGGGATCCAAGTGTTAATTTTTGAAGCCACTGTAGTTAAGGATCTGAATAGGACTGGGGTGATTCAGCTTCAGATCCACCCTTAGCCATGGAAACACAGTGGCTGAGTTTAGATAGTACATAATGACGTTATGGTTTAATAGGTTGGTTGAACTGGGCCAGTGTCAATTTACCTTCATTCTGAGACCAGAGGTGTCTGCAGGGGGAATCCAAAAACTCAAGATGGTATTTGCAACCATGTTTTTGAAACCCTGCTTCTTTTGTATGTGCATCGCATCTGCAGTACATGTAAAATGGGTAGGGCTTTGATTGCATGATCATAGTTGCATCTTGACTTTTTTGATACATAGCGACCATGGACACCCCCATCTTGAGACCTATATGACTTCTTCTACTAAGTTTGAAGGTTATTTCACAATTACCTGTCAGAGTGTTCTAGGCATAGGAAGAGGAGAGCCGTATTAGTCTATGGTGGCAAAAAAATAGGAGTTTAGTAGCACCTTTTCCAACTAAATAAATTTTATTAGAAGGCCTAAGTTTTTGTGAGCTGTAGCTCACTTCATCAGACGCATAGAGTAGATGCATAGAATGGATGCATTAAGGTGGTAAAGAATCATAGCAGTACTATAGCTACTTGCACGTGTTTGTGGGTTTCTGACATTAGCTAAGTGGTGTGATAAGAAATTTTTGCAAATTGGGTATGGGGTTATATGTAGTTGAATAATTTTAACCCATCTGTATGTGGAAAATGGGCAAGCTGAAAACTTTGCCTCTGAACTTGATACTTGAATGTATCTGTGTGCTCTATAACCTGTACTTTATGTTAATGGATGGGAGGCGAAGATGCCCAATGAATCAATAAATATTCTTGAGGGTTATCTTATTGCTGTTAAAACTTTCAGTTAATTACTCTGAGAACAAATCCAGATGCTGCCACTCGGAACAGAGGACTTCAGTTCACTCAAAATCAGAAGAAAGATGATTCAAAAACATCAACATCTGTCACCAGTGTCAACCAAGCCAGCACATCTCGGTTAGAAGGGCTACAGTCAGAGAACCACCAGCTCAGAATGAAAATAACAGAGGTATTACCTGCTCTGATTGTGTCCTGTTGACTTTGCATGAAAACTCACTTTGTAGACCCAGGAAGCTATTTCACATTTTGAGTCAAAACAGATGAGATATAGAAAGCCACATTTTAAACTGCTCATGTGTTCCTTGTATGTAAAAAAAATGCTAGAAAACCCAAATTAGACTGGGCGCTGACCGCATGAATGTAGAGAGTTTGCCCATTTTTTTTTTCAGCTAAATTGTTTCTTCATTTCTATTTCCCAATACTCCTGTTGCCCCACCAAATGTAGGATGTATTTTTAGCTATGGACTGATAACACTTTCAGCCAGGACTTTTAAATCATTATTATTAGAACAGAACAATCATCCATTATTTTGTAGATACCGTTTATTGCTAGTATTACTTGTAATTGATTTTCTACACTTCAAGAAGTAAGACATTTTAAAAATAAAACCATATTATTGAACATTGATTCATTTTTAGTATAATAAATGCAGGTTTCATAATCCACCAATGCCCATTTCCTAACCATCCTAATCCATTTGTACTCTAGTGGGAATATTTAAATTATTCTTTTTAAATATAAGCTAAAAGGTGTTTAATGCAATGTGCAATGACAAAATCCAACATGCTGCTAAAATGATACCTAACAGAAAGGCTGTGGCCACATTTAGATGAAATTATTAATAGAATTGCTGAAAATTCTGATTCATCATTCATCCCCATTTGGCTCTTCTCACCAGGAGCAGAGACTAACCTAGTCAGAAGCTAAAGAGAAAGTAAACATTTCCAGTTGTCTGTGCCCATCCAAAACAGTCCAGCAGGGTAGGTGCACTCTAGGTCCCGTCAGTTAAGAATGTAATCTTGTAGGACCCAGGAAGCATACCTACCCTATTGCAATTCCTGCCCTCTGGAATGATCCCCTTCCCCCGGAGATTTCAGGAAATTATTGAAGACCCAGTTGTTCACCCAGGCCCATGAATAAATTCTTGCAATATCTGAATCTGGACCCTTTTATGTTGCTCCCTTAAGGAACTGGGAAGAAGAAACCAGCTTCAAATGCAGATTTTAGGACAGAAAAAGTGGCGTAAAGGCAGCCCAAGCAGACCCTCTGCCTAAGAGACAGGGCTGCTGCTTATGTGCACACCATATCTTTTCCTACCCTCATGTGCCTGCCTTCACAAGTCCCCTCCCAGGCAGTGCCAAATTCTGAGGAATTCCCAAGAGCAAGGATTTGGATCTAATTCATACTCCAGAAAACTGCACAGGTATACAGTTGTTGCAGTGGGATTTCTCAGAGTAAAGTATTGGAGTGAGTAGTCTTGTTCTGAGCCTTCAGAGCAAAGCTTTGGGGCTAAACCTTTCCAGGTGGTAGACCCCTGATCTTCTACCTTCCCAGTCTGCTGCCTGAGTGGGCTGCCACCCTACTCCTTCTGGCCTGAGCAGATGTGTTTTGCATTTATATAGTGCAACTACTTGACGTATAGTCATCTCAGTAGTCCTTATGATGATCTTCTAAGACAGTAGGACATTATTACTTTCCCCAAGTATCAGATAAAGAACATGATGAGAGGACATTGGCTTTCTCAAACCAATCTATTGAGTTCATGGAAGAACAGAATCAGAGATTTACTGATGCAGAGGTCAGGCTTCAAAGCACTTTGTCTATGACTGTTATCCATTTTGTAGCCAACTGGTGAAGGGTGGCAAATTTGGGTATATCACTGGGGAGATGATTACTGTATATAGTGAAAGAGAGGGATTTTCATTTATCCCTTAGCCACTTTAACTCAGTGCAAAAATATACCCATGTGAGAGGGAGGGAGGGAGCGAGGGGATAAGGAGAGAGAGAGAGAGAGAGAGAGAGAGAGAGAGAGAGAGAGAGGGATTATAGATATGTTAGATAATGTGCCATCAGGTTGGTGTCAATTTGTAGTGACTATTTTTGTTGTTGTTGTTGTTCAGTCGTTAAGTCGTGTCCGACTCTTCGTGACCCCATGAACCATATTGCGCCAGGCCTTCCTGTCCTTCACTGCCTCCCTGAGTTTGCTCAATTTCATGCTCAAGTGACTATATAGATAGATTTCCTCTAATCTGGTTCTTTTCCAACAGCGCACCCATTGCCACTGTAACTGAGTCTGTCCACCTTGCTGCTGGTCATTTTCTTTCTCTCTTTCCTTCCACCTTTCCCAGCATTATAGACTTTTCCAGAAAAGCAGGTCTTCATTATGTATTCAAAGTATGATGATTTGAGCCTGGTCATTTGTGCCTTGAATAAAAGCTCTGGGTTGATTTGTTTGATGATCTATTTTCTCATTTTCCCATGGTATTCTCAGGAGTCTTCTCTAACACCAAAGTTCAAAAGTGTCAATTCTTTTTCTATCCTGCTTCTACAAAGTCCAACTTTTGTTTCCATAGAATGTCACAGGGAAAACTATTGCCTGCATGATTCTGATCTTTGTAGGTATAGGCATATCTTGGGATCTGAATAGCTTTTCCAAAGCGTTCATGGCTACTTTACCAAATGCTAGTCTGTGGTGTATCTCTTGACTGCTGATTTCTTTATTGTTGATAGTTGATCTTAAAAGGCAAAAACTATCTACTACTTCAGTATCTTCATTTTCAGTTCTAAGTCTGGTTGCTGTACCTGTTGTCATCAGTTAGGTTTTATTTATATTTAATCTTAGTCCCATTTTTTCCCTGTGCTCCTTGACTCCATTCTGCATTTTGAGAATTACTCAAAAATATTCTTTTTTAGATAAACATCTTACTGAAAAGTAATTTTCCTTCATTCAACTGAGATAATTGAAAGGGAAAAATGCAGGAGAATTTATCTTCCTGAAATAATTTGAAGGAGGGAAGAATCCATCTTATATTGACTGCAATTATGCACTCTGGCAAGCAGTTTCAACTTGATACTCTGTGTCCTTTACAGTGGGAGTAAAGTCCTAAGCTCGTAAGCAAGAGCTTTTCTGCTGGGCATGCCTGCCAGCAGAATTTAACTTTTTGCTAGCTAGCCAACTCAAAGCAAAACACTACCCTTTTCTCCTATAGAAAAGGGGGTAGATTGAATGCAACCTCCTCAAAAATAGTAAAAGAGGCTTCCTTAATTTAAACCTGGCAGAAAGCACTTCCCAACTGCACCACAATAAGTTCATACTGATGTCTTAGTGATTCTTATACTAACCCAGTATTACAATTTCCATAATTGAATGAGATTTTATTGATAACTCCCCCCCCCCCCAGGTGGTACTGCATCATACCTGGAGCACTGCTATTTTAAATAACTGATAATAATGGAATGGAAAGGATCAGAAAGTTACATACTCTTCCTAAATCTCTCCCACCTAACTCAGTGGGACATAAAGTTCCAAAATTTAGCTGGATTGCAATGAGTTTTAACTGCATTGATGATAGTGACTGGACTGGAAATCAAAGTATATCACTTGGAGTTGGTTGCTGACCATCTGCTAGGCTTCTGTGGCTTCACATAGGAACATACTTAGAAAAAATGTGATGACTTGATTTTGCTTTGGCTTTCATCTTAGATTAGAAAATGTATTCTTTTTAATCTGACCTGCCATCTTTTACATATTTTTCACACACATGATATACACTGTATAGAAACAGACATCCCTCCCCAAGTGAGACAGTATGGAAGTCATTTAAAACCTTGTATATGAGGGCATATCGATATCTGTCTAGTCTGACAGCTTAAGTGAAGGAAGGTACTGAACTGTATATCTCATTCTAAAGGTAACATCTTTTAGACAGTGTATGTAGGAAGCAATGGAGATGGCCTTGGAGAAGGAATCCAGAAGTCATTAGGTCAACAACAGGTAGACTTGCAAGATTCTGTCACTATACAGTATAGTTCTAGTTTTCCTGCTTTGGTCTATCTTGTAGGGCTGACAGCATGTTTGATCTGTTCTTGTCATTCTTAAAACTATACTGTGCATTCTTTATTTATCCCTTAATGGAAGTGAGTGTTCAGTTTTCTTTTTAGGCCAGGTTAGTTAAATTATGAAGCATGAGCTCCTGTTCCACATTTGACCCCAAGGATTGCAAGCAGGAAGGACCTGTTGCACCTTCTTCCCTCCCTGCCATCATCATGCCAATGGAGAGGAAAAATGCAAAGAATGCTGCGATTCCCTTATTTGCTCAATGACTTCACTAGGGACAAACTCCCTAAAGAAATGTTCCTCCCCGATGACAAAAATAACAGTTTGTAATCATAAGCTGTTATTTGTGGCTGTTCCCAGCCTCTGGAAATCTCTATCAAGAGAAGCTAGGATAGCTTCATCTCTGCATCTTTCTACCAGGCAAACATGGTTTTTCTAACAGATTAGCATTATCTGCTGACTTTCTGCTGAAGTAGGTTTTAATTTGATGGACTATTGTTTATTTTTATTGTTTTAATTTGGAGAGTTTTAATGTTTTAATTTTTAACTTTGTTGATTTATCTACTGTTAACTGTGAGCTACCTTGAACATTATTTTTAGTGGAAAGATGGACAGAGTGATGAAGTTCAGCCATGCCAGAAGAGATTTCTTGGTATTAAAATCTTAGCGTTTTCACATGAGAGGTTTAAATGTACTTTAGTTTCTTTTGCATTGCTTAACTTAATATGATGGTTTTAGTTATTTATTAATTCATTTGTAACAGAAAGCTGGGGACAAGCATTTGAAGTATAAATGAACATCTCAGCTAACTTAGGTTTTACAGTCACATTACAAAGATAATTGAAGCAAGGGACACTTCAGTCTTCAGGTATAAAAACATTAGAAGGCTTAAGGCTGTGAATCAGCCGGATGACTTGAGAAATTGTAGGAAACACCTCAACAGCTATCTTTAATGATCAAAGCTTTATCTGAGAGGGTTTTTTTAAAGGACAGAACACTAGTATTTGTCTTTGTAAGTTTTACTCTATAATTTCTGCATTAAACAATCTACTTTTGCGGGAACAGCTGGAATACCAAGTTAGAGAGATTTTAGTACAAAGTTCTCCCTTTCATTTGATTTCAAGAACACTGTTCTAAATAAAAACATCTCCTTAACTACCCATTTGATAGCAGCTACCATCTAGCTACCCAGAGAGAATGCTTTTCCAGACCTTTTGCAATGTCATTATATATCCACTAACACCCTGGTGACTGCTTGGATTCTTTCTGCTGCTGGCTACTCTTGGGAGGATGAGCAGAATTAGAGGAAGGAACACTGGGAGAGGTTCCCCAAAGGTACCTTTAGCAGCTGTCAAAAATCATACAGCCTAAACCAGCACCCATCTATAGCGATTTAACAAGGCCTAGTCTTAACATATAATATAGGATGACACATGAGAAATGAAGTTAGAAGAAGTAGCATTTACCTCCATCATACAGATTTCTGTTCTGTTATTCATAGACCAAGAACCTGTTTGATATATATAAGAAGTTTACTATTTATGGTTGGGCATATGCATGATCAAATGATGATATATTTATTTCTATGCCAAACTGATGTGATTTTTTAAAATGTTGGGTACTTTTTATCACATGGAAAGGAATCCTCTGCAAAGAAATAGAAATGAAATAGGAAGGACATTTTTTGGCTATTTGCTAGCAATGAAATAGGAAGAATTTTTTTCTTCTGTTTCATTATCTATGGATTTCTCCACAGATGAATAATTGCAGTTTAATTTCATTCTTTATATGGGTGTGTTTTCACATAGTTGAAATAAAAATACCACACAAAGCTGGTGAAGCGGAAGAACTTTGTCCATAAAAAGTGGGAAGAAAAAAGGAGAATAAAGGCCAGATAACAAATGTTTTCATATTTTTATAACATGCTTTTCTTTTAACAGTTGGACAAAGCTCTCGAAGAAGTCACAATGCAGCTTCAGGACACACCTGAAAAAACAACATATATTAAACAGAACCACTATCAGGAGCTCAATGATATTCTCAGTATACGCAACTTTACAGAAAGCAAAGGTATGGAATTGATAAAGCCCAGTAAAGATTTGGTTATATAAAAGGCATTGATTCCATATGTCCCTTATGTGGTAAAACAGACTAAGAGCCAGCCATGATCAACAGCCATGATGCCACTGTTTTACATGACAAATGTCAGTGAAATTTTGTAGGATCGTAGAAAACCTCATTAATACAGTTCTGCCTGAGCAACCTATAAAGGCAATGGTACAGAGACTTTTTGATCTTGGTCTCTTTCCCATTTCTGGAACTTAATCCACATTGATTTGCATAACTCAGTTCTAATCATATATTTTATTAGTCACCATCTTGAAGTTCTCATACATTGCTCCATACAACTTCCTAATCCATGGGAGAAAGAGAAAGGGATGGAACAGAACATCTCATTCCTCTCCTATATCACACATAGGAATGAATTTATGAATTAAAATAAGGAGCTCTTCATGAACTCCCTTCTTCACAAACCTGACTGAGATATTGGGGCAATGAGGTTCGGTGTTTTGATTCTTCAAATACTAGGGATTTCACCTGATTAGGTTTTGACTGATGAAGAAATAGGCTTTATCTCACTCCTGGTTATTCTCCATTCCTAGAGCTTTGGGTGAGTCCTTTGGCCCACCCCTAAAATAGATAATGGGTATAGTAGGATTAAGTTGATGATTTGCTATGTAGTAGCGGTTAGTTCTTATTTTTGGCAACTGACTTTCAATTAGAAACATAGCTTAATTTCTGGTGAATATGTGGACATCTCCATGTAGTTTTCTTGATAATAGTACAGAACTCACTTGCTATTACATTTCCTAAATGTTTTTACAACTCCATATAATCTAGCCTACAGCCCTTTTTTCTGATAGCCTTCCATTCAACTGCTAACCAGATCTGACCAAGTGCCCTTCAACTTTCAGCATGTGGCTCAAGTTTTATAGGAGTTTTAATCCAACATATCCAACTGGGTGGAGGCCTTACATATATTCATCCCACTTTTACTTCTGATGAGCAGAGTTTGCATAATTTCATGGTGTTTTTAAAATTTGCCAACCCAGTTTAGGCTAAAAGCAGTGACAAAAAGGCAATACATTTTGAACTAGAGGGTTTTTTTAGTTCCTTTCCCTGTCTAATTCTATATGAAGATTGGGATTGACAAGTATAATAACCTGAAGGCTTCCCAAACCCTTGGCAGCTTTCCTGCAACAACCCAGTCACATGCTTAATCAATTTCAGAGGTAAGAAAGCATGTCTGTTCAAAGCATGTTTGTTCACTCCAGTACATCTTTGAAACAGTTGCTGTAGAGCAGTGTTTCTCAACCTTTAAGTGTTTCAGGAACTTTCAGATGTGTGGACTTCAACTCCCACAATTCCCAAGCTAGCTGGGGAATTCTGGGAGTTGAAGCCACTCATTTTAAAGTTGCTGAGGTTGAGAAACACTGGTACAGAATATGTATATGCATAACATCCTTTCCAGAAAAAGAAAATTCCAGGACATTCTGAAGATTCTATTCCTCCTGTAGACCACATTGATCCAACCATTCCAGGAATGGTCTTGCAGGTTTCTGGAAGTAAATCTTCTAGAACAGAAAATTGTTTGTGGAGTTGCAGCTGTGGTCCATTCAGTCTCCCATAGCCAGTTCTTTACAGCCTAAAGACACAAGATGCTTCTCAAGAGATTTAATCTCATGGGAAAGGAGCCTAGCTGGGTATCATCAGTGTACTGATGGCAATAAGGTGCAAATCTGCAGATGATCCTTCTCTGTAGCTTCGGATAGATATTAAAAACAATGAGAGGTAAAGATAAAGACTTTATCAATTAATATGGGTTAAATATGAGGAGAAGGGAACTATGTTACGCAGTTCTGAAGGGGGAAAACAGTTTCAAGTAAGTCTACAACAGCTGATCAGAAGTTGCTTCTTTAAGTATCTTTTTGTTTTCTTTTTCTTTCTCTTTGTTCTTTATTGTTTTCAATACCTTTTTATTTATCTTTCTTTTTCTATATTGCTTTGTGTTTATCTTCTAACTTTGTAAAAACCCTTCTTTAATAGAAATTATATATAAAAAAAGAAGATAAAGATAAAAACTATACAGCATCTGTTCCTCAAAAGAAGTCCCAAAAGGCTGGCAAGTCAGTAGCCAAAGGACTGAAAAATAGCCAAAGCTTAGCATTACCTTCTGGGAGCATTCAGACAAACACAAAGAAGTGCCGGTACAGCCCATATCAGCTAAACATCTAGGAAAGAAACCATTGTTGCAACAAGTGAAAAAGAATTTTTAAGCACAAGCTTGGTTTACTCAGGCAATTTTTTAAAAAGGAGCATCTGTGACAGAGGAGCATGTTTATTCTTAACTTCATTGAAGGTATATTAAAATACCACTGTAAATACCTTTTAGCTTCTCAGAAGAAAAATAAGCAAATTTATTTGTAATACAACTTTGTTGGACTGAAAAAGCCATGCAGTACTATGAGGTTTCATGAATTCAGCAGAATGATGAGACAGATGATACCCAGAGAGGATCAAGGCACTCACTAACATACCAGAAGTCTTCACACTGCTTAAGTCAAATTATGAAGGAAGGGAGAGAGAGAACTCCTGATACAGCTACCATAGAACAACTTTTCCAATTCTGGTTCCCTATTTACCATATCTTCCAAAGATCCTGATAGAATTGGGATTTGTAATCCAACTTATCCAAAGAAAAGCAGATTGGAAAGTGCTACTATAGAACCTGGGCACTCCTGAGATAACTGTATTATTATTTATTGCATTTGTATCCCACTTTTTCTCTGGTATCTCAAAAACATGTACACGGAAATCTCCTCTCCCCTCCTTTTACCTCCCCCCACAAACAACAACATTTTGAGTTGGGTTGGGCTAAGAGAGACTGACTGGACCAGTCATCCAGTGAGCTCCATGCCAGATCCAAGACAAACACTCAATATGACATGACAGTGGTGGGTGGTGGTACATGGTAAAGTTCATTCTTCTTCAAGTCAGACTTGCCTCTTAATGCCTTCCATATCAAGGAAGCTTTCCTGGCAACAGTACAGAACTAGTTTACCGTAGCTCCCCTCCAGGATTTTCTTTCTTTTCTTTTTTTTTGCAACTTTCCAATCTAGTCCACTTGCAATTCCCTGGGAATCTATCAGCCAAGGAAAATCCAGACCCAACTCTGCTGAGCTGAGCTCAGAAAGTGTCCGCCAGGTACCCCCTGTGTGCCAATGGCTGGACTGTGATGTCTGGGGAAACAAGAGTCTCTCAAGAATGCAGAACTATTTCACTTGGAAATGTTATCACCACTTTTAGAGGATGTTGATTTCCATCTTAAAATATCTCCTTTATAGAGTATGATTTATGTACCTATATTTCTTGTATACGAGAGAGAGAAAGAGAGAGAGAGAGAGAGAGAGAGATGAAGTCACATAATAGAGGTATGAGCAGTTTTGTTGACTGCCAGAAGTGGTATTTACAGTCATTTGGGAGCAGCAGAATCAAAGAGTCACATAAGCAGATCACGTTTGGTCTGAGACATTTGGAATAAACCCAGAGTTTCAGAGCATATTCCTACATTAGAAAATCTAGGTCTTGACTTTCTGTTTGTTGGGGGTTATTTTCCTAGAAAGAAAGATTGAGAATAAATGAAAACTAAGGTCTGTAGTTTGAGAGCTTCCGGAGGCAAGAACAGCTCAGTGTTTGTCATAGCAGCCTCCTTTACTCCAATACATGGCAAACCATGAAAAACTGGGGGCGG
Source organism: Liasis olivaceus (assembly GCA_030867105.1). Taxonomy (NCBI): domain Eukaryota; kingdom Metazoa; phylum Chordata; class Lepidosauria; order Squamata; family Pythonidae; genus Liasis; species Liasis olivaceus. The sequence continues at coordinate 85,934,253 of CM061350.1, forward strand.
GAGGGGGGGGGCAGCTGGGTGACAGAATTAAATTTGGGGTAAAAACTACTCTCCCTCCATCTGCATTTGCAATTCTCTATTACCTGAGAGGGTCCCCTAAGGACTATTGGATATTTTTGGAACTCTAGTGGGTATGGTCAGACAAACAAATAATAGTAATTTCCCAGAAGATCAATGTTAGAAATAATTTGTCCCACAACCAATCAATATGACAAGATGGAGTCTAAGTTCCTTAATATGAAATTAGAGGTTCTGAGTTCAGATAAAAAATATCCATTACATAATCAAGGTAAAGATGGAACATGGTGAAGCATAAGAGAGATAAATATCATGGTTCTTAATTCTGGATTTGGTGGATTCTGCAAATAATGCATAGGGCATGTTCATAATTGAAAATCCCCTAGTTTTGGCTACATTTTAGTGTGTGTTTTTTAAAAATATTCAGTACTTCATGTAGATAAAAAAGTGAAATTGGGCAAGGAAAAAATAGTTCCACTTATTATTATTCTTTTTCTAGCAGAATTAATAGGAAGGGAAGAGCACGGGAGTTTATTTGTAATCTTAATGTTAGAAATCTGATTCTTAGTGTATATGTTGTGTGTGTATCGCTTTTGTAAATGCTATCTTGGGGGGAAGAAAGGTCATTTCTTCTTTCTTTACATAATTTGTTTAGAATTTATTTTAATCTAAATAATAAACATTAGCATTTTCTAATTACCACAAGAACTATTGCTGTCTAGTTGGAGATATATTTTAGATCAAATAAATAATTTTGAGAAACAGTTATGTCGTTTGTAAAATAATTGTATTGTTTTGCAAATAATATGTGGTGTAGAAAAATGCATTTATAATATTCCTTAAATAAGTGTCTGAAAATATGTTTTTGCCCAGATGGTGAAAAAACAGTGTTGAAAAATCATCTTGATCAAAATCCACAAGCACAATGGAATACTACAGAGTCATCCAGAACAAGCAAAGATTTTATAGAAGATATCAATTCTCCAGAACAGTAAGTACCATAATTCTTTCTTGCTAGATGTTCACCATAATTAAAAGCACCTTACTTTTAAATCTGCATATTGATTATACAAAATATGTTTTAAGAAAAATCATTTGAGACAAACTAGTAATTGATAATTTGGGGGAACTTTTAACATTTGAATACATTGGCATTTATGATGATTTCTTGCATCTTTTTTCTAATTTGGGGCTTTATTAACAGTGTTGATCCCCCTCTAGAGATCTGAAATGCTTATGTTCATGTATAGGGTATCTCTACTGTATTATAACATCCCTTCCCTAGTGTTAATAATGCATTGGGTAAGTACTGTTTATATTCCGTAATTGAATAAAAGAGAAACACAAAGCAGAGGGTGTAAAATCCACAGAATGATTTATTAAGAAAAGAAAGAACAGCACTTAGGAGGGGGTTCTGCTCATTGTCCAGGGTTTGCCAGACCAGCTACAGAATTCCTTGAGTTTCTAGTATAGCTCCCAGTGAATGCATCCCCAGGCGAAGGGCCCTTTGCTAGCAGCCCTCTTTTGAACACCTGGCTAAATGTTCTTCCTGTTTATCTTTCCACTTTATATCTTCACAGCATACAGCGTCGACTCTCCTTACAGCTGCCCATTCTTCATCATGCTTATTTGCCATCAATCGGAGGGGTTGATGCCAGCTGTGCCAGTCCATGTGTCAGCCCCAGTGCCAGTCCACGGCACAGACATGTGCCACCATCTTTTCGCGTGATGGTCTCTGGCCTGTAGGAGGACATCAGAGCTCCCTGAACTGCTTTTGGTACTCAATGGCTGGACTGAACGTCTTGTGTCGAACTCTTGCCTTCTACATATCCTTACTCTTACCACAGAGAAACTAGTGCTATAAGGCCATTATCAAGGGAGGGCCAGCTCCGCTGCTGGGAAAAAGCATGTGAAGTGGAGAGGTTAGGCAAAGGTTGATCTGTAGCCTTATTCGTGGACGTTTTTATTTCTTCACAAAGAAAGTCACCAAAACCATGTTTCTTCCCGAATTTCTATAAGAGGTAAGGTGGCTAAGAAATCTAAACTTGACCAAAAAAAAAGACAACAGACCCCACTATAGCATCACTAAGCTTTATATTGCTACTGAAAATGTGGAAACATGAGAAGAAGAAAAGAAACATCTCATCAAGAGTGCTGATTAACTGAAATGTACACCATTTGTATATCAGGGATTGCGTTCAGCTTCTGGAGACCAGCGCTAGTTGGGCTGACCTTAATTTCTGGGACTACATTCAGTGAGAAAGAGGAAACTTTTAGAAATAGTTCCGGCATCACTGAGACTTGCACACAGTCCAGCCTCACTCCTCTCAAGGCACGCTTGGGGCGGAAAATGCTTTAGGGGGAAACAAATCTTAGAGCGGCTACAGCAGGCACCCCAAGTCTTGGGAGTGATCTCTTCCTCCTGTTAAGACATTGTGCTTGTTGAATCCCGGGGTGACCTTCTGCAAATAGCAAAAAACTGGGTCTGACAGTGCTTAAGGCTGAGGATTGCTACTGAAATCTTAATGTCACAGGGTGGATTTTTTTCTCCCGAAGTTTGCTTGATTTAAACCACAGCATAATTAATAGTACAGTTAACTGAGCAGAGGAGCAAAGTGGGTAGGGCCCTTAGGCACCACACTTTGCTGCTGCAGTTGAATTCTGCAGAAGCAGAGATCATACAGACACCACCTTTGCTTCACATCCGTGTGTGTGAGAAACAGTGGTCATTGAGAATAAGATAGGCTGAACCAAGTTTGCCAATATTGGGCAAAACATACCCTTTGGGCTTTGAATTAAAAAAAAAAAGGCAAAAACCCAAATGTGGTGTAATTTGAAGCAAAGCTTTTTTTTCTCTCTCTTGTGGATTCCACCTGAGAGAATAGATTTAATCTATTTCCCCCCTGGGAGCAACTGAATCTGCTATTAATTAGAAAGCAACATGAGAGAACTCAAATGAAGTGGGCTTCCATAACTTACTTTTAAGATTTGATCCACATATGTGCTGCTTGTATCCTAGTAGTTCTAGGACATCTTGCTAGGATTAAGATTATTTGGGCATGCATAATCCAAAGAGAGGCACCCTTTACCATTACATGACATGGAGAACTTCAGGAGATGCATTTCCTTCCTGGCTAAACACATGAGAGATGCCACACCGTGTGGACTTCCAATTGCTCTGTAGTTCTGGGCCAGAATTCCTTCACTGCTGCAGGTTGTGCATTCAACATGGGAAGGGCTTAGATGCAAGGGCTAAAATTGCCCTTGCCTTACTGCATCCTAGGATGTTCAAGTGAAAGCTTAGGTCTATGCTTTTTCATGTCTCTAGGTTTCTTGGTTTTGTTTTTAATTGATGGAGCTGCTTGTGTCATCTGGCATACTGTGTAGTTCCACCAGTTGAAAAATATGGATTGTTTGGGAAGGCATAAATCACACAGTCCATCAGTATCTTGAGCATGCTTGAATCTCAAAGTGTGCTGCGAATAAGGATGTGCCGACCATGTGAAAGGCACAGAAGCACACTTCAGAGCCTGGTTGTGGGCAGAAGACAGACAAAATACACCCCCCCCCAAAAAAAAACCCTGTTCTTCCTTCATCCCAGTATCATATTGATTCAGAATATTTTGTATTGCTATAAGAACAGCAAAAAAAATTGACACTGGACCTATTACCCTGAGCTATTAGCCAGACACAAAAAACCAAACCAAGCCTGTAATATCACGTTCATTTTCCTTAAACACCATTCTTACACTATAACCGATACCAGTTTGCCAAACTGCACTGCTCACCATTGGAACTGGAACCGTTTCAAAATGATATATTAATTAAAGCTTGTAAAAGACGGTACGGTGAAGAAGAGGTAGTCTATTTCTATTGCACTTTCTGTTCCCACACCACAGGAATGAATCTGTTCCACAAATGTCCCCAAAATAGCATTTAGTATCTGCACAAGAAAGAGACATGCCAACCGAGTCACTGCCGATGCCTCTGATCCTACCTGCCTGATTATATTTCCCATGAATCTTAATCCCCTGGAGGTATCACAGAAATGCTGCCTGAGTACATGTCACAGAGAAGTCAGGAGGGGATCTGGAAGGGTTAGAACCACAGTGAGTAAATTTACCACAAAGGAAGTAGAACACATTACTCTGTTTGAGCACTAACCACTGAAGGTGTTGTCTGGTGTGACTGTGGGTGTGCACATGCGTGCACGCACTTGTGCGCGTGCATGTATGTATGTTAACAGTATTCTCTTAATGTATGAATAAACTTCATCAGGACTTTATTTAATACAAATAAATATTACTTTTCAAAAAAGGACAATAATACTGTATATAATGTATACACAAACATTTCTGTAGAAGATATTATTCCAACATAGCAGGAAACAAAACAAAAAAAATCAAAAGTATTGGACTTTTGGCGGTGAGTGTGTGTCTGTAACTCTTTGTGAATACTGACTGTGTGCTGTTTCTTAGGTTTAAATCACGCACTACATTCTTTGTCTAAAATGCAACTGTAGTTTCTCCCACAAGTTTTCTTTTCTTTTCTTTTTTAATTTCCTGCAGAAAATAAGACCCATAAAATGACTATATCTATTTAATGTTTCTGGGGGGGTTTTATATCCTGCAGCAAAAATGTCCTGTAAAAAACTATGATGAGGCTATGCCCCAATGGCATTTTCCAACAACGTTAGTGCAGAAATGCTTCAACCCAGACTGGACCAGTAAGAATTATTTTTTAAGAAGCAACAGAGAGGAAGAACGAGAGAATTTGGAGAATTTCTTGTATACCCCTTATACTGCATGAAAATAAATTTTTAATAAATTGTTGCAAAAATCTGTTTTATTAATAAAATAGAGAAAACCTAACTAACTACTACTTGGTGATTCTCTTTTTACAAATACCCTTGTAAAAATTCAGCAAAGTGTTCATAAGAACATAAAAAGGGCCCATCTAATCAGCACTCTTTGAGGGAACAGGGAGTAGCCTGGCTTCCTTTTGTATGTCAAACCATGTGTGGATTTGGTGGGCAAAAGCTGTCCTAGGCTTTCTTCTATGTTTAGAGTTTGATTCTCCAAGAAAAGACTACACAAAGTGAAGAGCAGCCAGACAGCAAACAACATAGTCACCATCATGGCTACAGCAGTAAATAGTCTCTGTTGAAGACAAAAGCCAAGGAACTCCCTTTTTCCTCTTCTTCCCTCAATGGGATAGAAACCACGGGCTACTTTCTGGATTATACTGAAATAGGAAGCAAAAGTTGTCCACGAGGTTACATTGTACAACTGTAGCTTTGAGAGAAATCAGTGGATAGCAACACAGAACAAATACCCAATGGAAGGAGGAAGTAATACAGTACTGTTTCTTTTCTGCATTTTAGCATACAGTTTTAGAACTTTTTTTTTTTTAAGTATACCACACAGCAAACAATATATATTTCCAAACTGGATTTGACTGCATACGTGCCAGACTCTATCAGTTTTTACTTGTTCAACTTCCTATGGATGAACTTCTAGAGTGGTAAGTTCATTATATAAGAAATGAAACAAGAACAAACACAAGAATAACAAGCCTACTGGTGTATCAGGAGTCTTCATCTAATACTGGGCATTTGTTGTGAGCGCACCTGCATGCGCTCCTTGGAGACGGTCAAAAATACTGAACATTCACTTTTACATTTTCAGATAATTAAGTTTTAGGGATACGGAAGACACCCTTTGCTTCACTTACGAGTTTTGCACAAGAAGATTTATATTTTTCTTCCTCCTCGTTAAAATTACATTGTGATCACTAATGTGTCCACAGGTGTCCCTGTATCTTTATCCATGTTCAAAAGGCATGCCATGTGGGCAACCCAGAGACTGTATATATTCAAGGATTTGCTTGCAGAGCCCTCAGAGGTCCAGTTCAGTTTATCCATAACTAGGTTATGGGGAAATGATAATTGTTCCAACATCACTACTAAATGCACCAAGACAGCAACCACGACTGCTGATGAGGGCTTAAATTCTATTCCAAACAATCCCAAAGTTGCTGAGACAATAGCAAGGAGACAACCTGGGAAGAGATTGCAATCACTGGGAGAGAATTATAAAAAGCATTATAACTCTCCCATATTAATCTTACTCTCAAATCTACTGTTTATTCTACTCAATTAAATAGATTAATAGTGAAAGAACACAATCTTCTCCTGCTAGGATGAAGAAAAGATTCAATATTCTCCACCTCCCACAATCTGTATGGATTTGTTCACATATGCACATCTACATGCACCTACATGTATACACTTACTGCCCAACCTTGTTGTACATGATCTTTAAAGTCATGGATTAAGCCTTGCATTTGTTATCAGTTGAAAAAAAGATGAAACAAATATGAACATACAGGTAGTCCTCATTTAGCAATCACAATTGGGACTAGCAAATCAATTATTAAGTGAAACAGTTGCTAAGTGAAACTGCAGGGTGTGCTTATGATCTTATGATCTTCCACTTTCTTTTGCTTTAAAGACCTGCGAAGGACATAAATGTGAGGCTTGGCCATAAAGTTACTTTTTCATCACTGTTGTAATTGCAAACAGTTGCTAAACGAGGCGGTCACTAAACGAGGACTACCTGTATGCACCCTTAGATTCAACAGCTACTTTCACCATGTTTAGCTGCAATAACTGCAACCAAATATTTCATTATCACTCTCTCATATCACTTTGTAGGAATCTGGTTCATTCCTTCATGGTGAACTGCTTCAACTCAGGAATCTTTTCAGAGTTTTCTAACATGAATTGCTTGTTTCAGGTTCTGTCTCATTCCTTTGACTTGGCCATTCTAAAACAGTGTCCTTGTTCTTCATTCTCTTATGGACTTGCTTGTATCTGTGGAATTATGTCTTGCTGCATGACTCCCCTGCACCTCAATTTCAGCTGACTTGCAGTTTCTTCTGGAGATGCAAAATCAAATCCTTGCCTCCTTGAATAATGGCAAGTCAGCTAGATCCTAATTCAACAAAGCATCCTCAAAACCATGAGATAACCATATGGCTATATTTGACAGTTGGCATGAAGTCCTTATTGTGAAAAGCAGTATTTTGTTTCCACCAGACACTGGTGGAATATTTGATTTCCATGTATCCCAGAAAGTTCCACTTTTGACTCTTAAGTCCATAGAACATTCCTCTAGAAATCTGGAGGGTCAATCAAGTGCTTTTTGGCAAACTTGAGACAAGCATCAGTGTTCTTCGTAATGAACCATAACTTCCCCCTTGTTCCCCCATGTTTACTCAGCTTTTCTAACAGTGGAATCATAAACACTGATTATGCCAAGGCGAGAGAGGCATGAAGATCCTCAGTATTGTTCTGGTATTCTTCATGATTTCCTGGATAATTTTGATTATGTGATTTTGTTATGACAGCCACTCTTGGGAAGAGTCACTACAGGTAGTCTTTGCTTAACAAGCACAATTGGGACTGGCAACTCTGTCACTAAGTGGCACAGTTGTTAAGTGAAACAACACATGACTGTGCCAGACTTACGTCAGTTCCACTCCAGTCATTAAGCGAATCATCCACAGTCGTTAGATGAGACATCACATGACCACAACTGGTAATTTTACTGCTGGCTTCTCCATTGACTCTGCTTGTCAGAAGCTAGCTGTAAAGCACACAAATGGTGATCGCATGGCTCTGGGATGCTGTGATGGTCATAAACACCCACTGGTTGCAAAGTGCCCAAATTTCAGTCATGACCACAGGGATGCTGCAATGGTTGTAAGTGTGAGGACCGATCGTATAGTTACTTTTTCAGTCCCATCATAACTTTGAACAGTTGCTAAACAGGGCACTCTTTAATCAAGGACTACCTGTATTGTCGCAAATCTTCATTTCAAATCAGAAATGGATTTGTAATCTTTTCCATATTGATAGGCAACAATGACGTCAAAAATTTAAGGGGGGACGTGATATGCCTCTAGAATTGGTTTGGTGATGAAGAGAGATAAAATCTGTGAGATTTATTTAGGGCAGGCTGGCCCAAATCAGCCCTGTTTAGTAAAATACTAACACAACAGGTCCTATTGTCCCTTCAATTGATTTGATTGAACAGGGGGGCAATTATTTTTTCACATATTAAATGACTTTTTTCATAAAATAAAAGGAATACCAGATATTGGTGTTACTTGTTTAGTCCATTCCCTTTATACATCAGAAAGATTCACATGAAGCTCTAATAACATTCAGTGATATGTATTCAACATCTCAATTTGCCAATATGATGAAAGAAAGGGCTATTTAAAGAATGTTCATATAGAATTTCAGACGTTAGTTGTGACATCAGTGAAAACTCTAAAAATTCACCATCCTTTCAGAGCTTCTTGCAGTTGCTGCTTCGATATCCCATCTCCATTTCATAAATAGATTTTTACTGTCCCCTCGCAGGGTGATTTTTTAAAGTGTGTTTTGTTATATGACTGCTTCACATGAGCAACTCTAGCCTCAGTAAGTTATTGAACTTGGAATCATAAACACTATTCATGTTTAGAACATCACTTTGAACAAGGAAAATAAGAGGTCTTAGAGAAGAAAGTTACTGGGGTTTGGAGATGGACATGATTTTGTTCAATTAATGCAATATTAAGTCATTATTGGGGAGGGATTAATCTGAGCTCTATTGTCTAGCTGAGAGTCAAACCAACCTCTGAAAAATAAGTAAAGTTAAATTATACACAAATGGACTCTTAAATTATATATATAATACAAAATGCTCCTGTACCAGTGTATGTTTACAACAGAAGTTCCTAGTCCATTTTTTGTTCTGTGGTACCATTTTGTTCTTCTTTCTCTTTCCAAAAAGATTGGAAAAGACATCTGACTGTCTTCCCCCCGGCACTGATATAAGGATTGTGTGTTCTCCTTCAATCTCTTTCAGCATTTTATGATTTTAATAGAAACCACTTGCTAGCCTTGGCCTGGAAAAAGCCATTCGTTTAGTCACATATTATAGGTGAAAACTAGAAAGACGAATAAATAGGAAAACCGATCCTAAATACAAACTGAACAAGCAGTTCAATAATTTTTAACAGGATACTGCACACAAATCAAACGCCTTGAAATATACTAATTAATTAATATTCTGGCATATCGGCTATGATATACCATCCCTGCTTCTATTCATTTCTGAAACACACAGACAACCTCACAGCTATGCATAAAAGTTGAGTCAGATTGTCTTATAATCAGTCTGATAAAGGAGCCTGGCACAGAATCACACCTTAATAGTTCTGCTATCTACTTTGGTTGACCATGAGCCTCCAAGATCTCTGCATGAAAAGATTTAACTAGAGATCCCTGGGACTGAACAGGAAAAGTAAAAATTTCTTCTACTAGTGGATACAGCTTACCCCTCCAGTTTGATATGAGAACGTTCTTAAAACATATATTTGCTTACAATGGAAATAATATTGAAATGGCTATGCCAAGGAAAAGTATTGAAGCTGATCAAATTTTCAGCTCTACACTGGAAATTTCCCACAAAGAGGCAAGTATGTTTGCTTCAGTCTAAATAAAGACAATTTAGACTGAATTCCTACTGCAATACTTATTCTACCACTGCATGTTTGACATCAGATAAGGAACCCTTTCTATGATTAACAAATTTAACACATTTGAACGTGGCTTTTGGATTAAACACAGACCAGACTCACTTTCTTTAGGAAGGACAAAGTGTCCCAGCATAATGGAAAGGCAACTAAATCCTCCCTTACTGATTCCAGAATCACAGTCAAGTGTCGGCAAGGAAGACATTACTAGCTGCTTTCTTCCATGATGTAAGCTGATCTACGTAGGATACTAAGGTAGTCTAGCATCAGACACCATCCATAACTGCTGCTGGTAATGAATGCAGGCCATTTTTTTAAAGTAAGAATTACTCAAGCATTTAAAAAGTTAACACTGCTGCCTTCTACCACAGTAAGAGAAGTCTCAGAACAACTGAATCTTCTCCTCCAGTCCACTGGAATTTTCCTCTGAATCAAATGGCTGCTTTTTTAAAGAAAGACCTGGAATAGATCTTGCAACTTCCTTTGATCAAGAGATCCTACCAAGGTTACCGATAACCACAAAATCAGCCTATGAGTTTGAAATTTAACCTTTGACCAGATAATACTTAAGATTTAAGCTAAACTCTGCTCGGATACACAGTAATGTAACTATGTGTAAATGATTCATTCATTCATTCATTCATTCTACTACCCATATCACAAGGACTCCAGGTGGTTTACAACAGTAAACCACATCACAAAATAAAAACAAAACAGGACTTCCAGGGAAGAAATGGTGAACTGAAGACAGCTCCCCTAAAAGTAGAGCTCACAACCATAGCGGAATGAAGAACCGGCGAGTAGACCGTCTCTTTGTAATTCCTCTCTGGCAAAGAGGGGACTTGAGATTGCCCACAAGCACTCCAGACAGTTGCTCCTCATGAGGAGACTGCAAGACAATGGTCTCTGGTGGGTTTAGAGCTCTGGGAGATGAGGGAATAGCTATCTCGCTGAAGCCGCAGTTGGCGCCTTTGAAAAGGACACTGGGTTCGCATACTTCCTTTTCTAATCACTTTTGGGTATTGCTTGTTAATTGCTTTTCAGCTATTAGGAATCTTTGGTTTGACACATTTTATAGCACCAGGTGAGTTTCCTTCAATCCTTAGCGAAACAAGTTTTAAATACAAGTTTAAGGACTTAATTTTTTTTTTCTGGAATAAACAGCAAAAGGGTTATTAACTATTTGATTTTAGAAAGTTACAAACAGACTAAGGGTCCAGATAAATTTGAAATACAATTTTGGAATTAATTATAAGAATCCTTCCCATGGGAAAATACTTTTATTTTGAATTCTTTAAAAAAAAATGATAGGACTTTGAAGGTTGGACACTAAAAGGAACTAGAAAGAACTAAAGATTACAATTAAAGGAGAAGAACACTTAAATTTGACTTACTAATACAGAATGGAGCAAAATATTTTAACATTCGACATATTGAAGGATATTTTTGAACAATGGACTCAGAAGTTAATTTTAAGAGTGTCCACCTCTATAGATAGACTGTGTTTAAAAGATGGTATGGAAAAGGAACAAGTTTTACCGGACAAGATTGAGACTGATCTGAAAGTGGATTTAAAAATGACAAGCTACAAGAATGATATGGAAAAAGATGTTATGTTGGACATACAAAAGAAACTGGCTGATGTCTTAATAATTAAAAGGGATATACATATAACAAACCAAGAGTGACCTGGATAATCTTCCTCTATGGGGTTTACAAAAGAGGCTTGTTAAAGATTTGAAGAATTTTGTGAGAAGAGACAAAGAAAACATGAAACCTCCCCGGGCATTCCAATAATTTTTACTTGCATTATTTGTTAAATAATCAAGATAAATTTATTTCTTTAAAAGTTGCAAAATTTTGCTATATAATGTCTAAGCTTCGCCCACAAATGGTTGTTAATAGTTATTGATGAAAGGGGTAATATTGTTGTCCATTTTATTGTATGTATTTTTATTGGTCAATGACTGAAATAAATATGATGAAGAAAACATGAAAAGAAATCAAGTGTTAGGACATTATTTGAAGGGACTAAAAATCAAGATTGTTAAAAGTAAAAGGAAGGAATATAAAGTTGGTTTATTTGATCAAGGTTAAAATAAATAAATAAATTTATAATAGCAATAATATAAAATAAATAAATAAATATAAAACAATAATATAAAATAAATCAATAAAATAATAACAAATATAAGTGTGTGTGTGTGTGTGTGTGGATGGATGGATGGATGGATGGATGGATGGATGGATGGATAGACAGATAGACAGATAGACAGATAGATAGATAGATAGATAGATAGATAGATAGATAGATAGATAGATAATCTTTGGTAACCCTTAATGGACTTTGGATGATCAGGACTGAAATGATAAGGTTTTTAAGGAGATGTTTATAGATAAAAGATGGGATATGGGAAGAAGAGATCATTTGTTGTATTTTAAGAGAAGGTGATCAGTTACTTAAATTGTTTATACTTGTGATGAAGGGGAGTCATTTCTTTATATATTTCTCTTCTTGTTCTTTACTAAATTCTTATTTTTCTTTCTTTTCTGTTTTTCTATTTCCTTTTTCTTTTCTGCACCTTCTATTTTTTTTTTTACTTTGTATTAGTTTTTTATTGTTGTAGTTGTAGTTTTTAATAAAATTGTTTAAAAAACCAAAATAAAAACAAAACATACCTTCATCTCCAATAAAATCATGACCAAAACTAAAAACTGCAACTAACAATAAAAATACCAACAAAAAAAGCGAACAGCATCACATAATGCTCAATGCCTCTTGAAAGAGAACAATTTTTAAAACTTTCCAAAAAGACAGCAGGGTGGGAGCCAAACATATCTTGGGGATGAGCTGTTCCCCCATCCAGAAGGGCTGCTTCTGGGCCCCCACCTGTGGACCTTTAAGACCTTTGATGGGGTGGAGACTCTCAGCATTCTGTCTTGGGATGATTGCACAGGGCAAGCTGATCATAGCCAGAGACAAACTCCTGATGGTAAATAGGAATTGAGCCATGCAAGGTGTTACAGGTTAACATCAACACTTTGAAATGCAACCAGAAACCTGCTGATGTAGTGATTGCAGGATAAATGTTTTATGCTACTGAAACAGCTTACCTTTGCAGTTAGTCAGGCTACTGCATTCCAGTCCCCTGCGGTTTCTGGATCATCTCCAAAGGCAACCTTATGGAGAGTGCATATGTGCATGGTGATAAGGGCATGAGTCACTGTGGTAAGAGCTCACAGTCCAAAAAGAGCTGAAACTAGTGTACCCAAAGAAGCCAGATAAAGACTCTCCTGGCTGCAGCCTTTACTACTGCTAGAATAGAAACCATGAATCCAGTAGAACCTTCAAGTAATGGACCTACTTTTTCAAAAGGATAGAAGCTCCATTCAGAATGCAAGACTGTTTAGATACACACAGCAGCTCAATCTTGCATGATTCACTTTATGCTTATTTTGTCCCATCCAATCCCTCCTCACAGCCTCCAGACATTGAGTATTGATCTCCATTGAATTTCTGCCATCCCCTGTGGTAGTGATACATAAAAGTATTATCTGTATACTTATACACCTCATTCCAAACCAACAGATGACCTTCTGTGGTAGTTTCATATACGTAGATATTTAAAAAACACAGGGGAGAGAGTTCAGCCTTTGGTAACCCACCCTGAAGCAGCTACAGGGTCATCTAGTGCTCTCCTCATGACCATCAAAAAATCACCCAAAGAGGTGCCTTCTTCAAGGTGGATATTAATATTAATACAATATTAATTGTAAGCCAATTGCAATGGAATTTCATTTTATTATGTACTTGGTGTATAGTGTATAGTGGAATGACAATAAAGTTATCATTCTATTCTATTCTATTCTATTCTATTCTATTCTATTCTATTCTATTCTATTCTATTCTATTCTATTCTATTCTATTCTATTCCCACCCTTAGAGGCATTGATTGCTCTTAAATCCAGCTACACCTCTCCTAGCTGTCCGAAGATGTTGATGGGGCATAGTTCCAGACCACGTGTAACAGAGTCATAATACAGAAAGGCCTATCTAATTTCAGCAGACAAGTTCAAAGGAATCCCACCCAGATGACTTACAAGATGTTGCTCCAGACAACTCGCTAGGCTCTAGCCAATAGGCATCCAATGCAGAGTAAATGTTGACAATCCTTTCCACAAAAAATCTCACAAATGTATTTAGTGGCCTGCAGGAGAATGTTTCTGCCCACCAAGTGTGCAAATTCTCCTGAACAGAACTGATGGACAAGAGTCTGCAGACATAGTAAGTGCAGAGAGTACTCCTTGCTACTATTACTGCCACCAAATACTCCTGAACTTGGTTTCATAACTTTGCTGGCTAAAGGCCATAATAAAACGAATCTGATTTGGTTTCATACCCACGTTTGGTAACATTCAGCATTTGTCTTCCACCACTGTCACTGTATGCATCTCTACTATAGTTTCATCTTCCAGAAGTCCTGATAAACCAAGTAATTTTGGGGGATCAGCACCCAGAGACAAGCAACATCATCCAAAGTCCTTGTTTTTGTATTCCAGACGTTGGCAAGGTGCATGGTGGAACTATTTGCCTGATCAGTGGAGAAGTCCCCAAGGATCCTCAGAAAGCTCACAATGCCATCAGATGCCTGGGGTGGACGGTTTAATCAGTCTCCCATTCTTGCAGAGGTCAAACATGCCAGCAACGTTTGACAAGGCAAAAACTGGTCACAATGTCCTCCATCTTCAGATCACACATCATTTGCTGCAAAGTCCACATAGTCATCTACCAGAACATGAATGGACCTACCATTCTCCAACAGCAGTCCGAGGCTAGTTGTGGTGGTAAAAGGTACCACCACACACACACGTAAACTGTATTCACTATACCAAACCTATGAGATCCCCCTCCCATGTGAACTGCTTAGAGTGCCCTTGTAAGAAAACATTCACAGTAAGCTGAATTGACCCTGAGTGGCGACAGGGGGAAGAATCAGCCAGGAACCAGTGGCCCAGTAAACTAAATTGTTTATATTCACTGAAACATAGTATAGCTTGCATGCTAGTAGGAAGGGACAAATAATGGGAATACCATCCAAACAGATTTATCTAAAACACTCCAACATTATGCTGTAATTTATACTGTCTCTATCTTTTCCTTTCTCTTATCTCTGAAATGTAGTAGGCCAAAGGTATACAGTGGAACCTCGGTTCACGAATGCATCTGTTCACGAACAATTCGGGTCACAACCAGCTCCGGCCGCAAAAATTTACCTCCGGTCGCGAACGCCGGATCGGGTGACGAACAGGATCCGCGGCCATTTTCCCTCCCGTGTCACGTGGTCGCAGCTTCCTGTAGGGAGGGGACTCTCCCTCCAAGCAGGAAGCACGGCCATTTTCCCTCCCGAGCAAGGTTAGCTTTCTCTCTCTTCGTACTGTACTTTGTGTCATATTTTTGCAGTTTTTTTAAAAAAAAACATGGTTCAGAACAGATTAACCGTATTTACATTGAACCTTATGGGGAAATTTGACTCGGGTCGTGACCAGAAATCGGTTGGCGACCAAATTTGGGGTCGGAATGGATTAACTGTATTTACATTGAACCTTATGGGAAAATTTGATTCCGGTCGCGACCATTTCGGGTCGCAACCAGAGTCGCGGAACGAATTAAATTCGTGAACCGAGGTTCCACTGTATAAGCTGTGGGCCTGCTTTTGCTCAGGGCTACTCAGCAAGTTGCCAATGTTTTGCTGGGAACTCAATGTACACTGTAGTTGTTTGCATACTTAATAAATTTCTGTTGTATCTTCAAAGTGATTCGGTTGTTTTAAGTGAGCCAGGTTTTGGCCCCAACTCTAGTGATCTAGGCCTCTTGAACCCAGGATTGAAGCAGATGAGCTAGAAGCAGAGACCTGCACCAAACTGCAGATTTCCCTTCTGGAAAAGCTAGCTCAATGTCTCCCACCCGTTACCCTCCTCTACCTGGCACTGTGGGAATTTGCTTCTCAGCATCCACACACCCCTGAAGCTTCCTAGAACCTCCCATACTGTCTCAAATAGAGCTTCCATTCAAAGTATCCCTTGAGATAACCAATCACTATTATATTCATCTATCACCCCCATCACTTTACCCAGTGCACACTCTCGAGACTTTCCCCCCCAGTACTCTAATCCCACTATGGCCCTTTGATGAAGGAGGGCCCACATTCTGATTTAAGGTGAGGCCTTATTCCTGCCCTGCCTGCCTCTCATATAAAGAACTGCAACTTTTCCCAAATTGCCCTTCTCCACCAGTCCATTAGAGCAGCTATGGATGGCCAGCCCAGCAGCCACCAGCAGAGACTTGTTTGTAGTGCCTGCTTTTCCTTCCAACTCAACAGTCCCTGCTGTCCCAGCTCGAGTCAGGTTTGCCCTCTGGTCTCTTCATTCCAGGCACATCAGTTTTACCTGGATCTCTTATTTGTTCCTCCGTTTGTTCTTCTCTTGCTCTTCCCTTTCCCAACTCCTCAATCTTTAAGGACATTTGCCATATCAGAGATTTGTGCCCAGAGGCTGTAACATCACCACCGCCACCGCTACCACCAACAACCAAGGATCTCCCACCCCTTTTTCTACCTTGCACAGGCACCTCTATTCAATGTCATACCACTTGCTCTTTTTTGTGTGTTTGGATCATCCTCCAATTTCTTTGGAGGAACCACTGTTTATTCTTCTGCTTCTTCTCCCTTCCATTCCAATCCAAGGCCACAAATGTTGCAATCTGCCAGCATCCAATTCTTCCGCTCTCCAGTTCCATGCCCAGAACTAACCACCACCCCTAAAACTTCCCTAGCCTGCACACTCCAAAAACAATGGTCTCTACCACAGCCAACCTTCACCCATTCCAGAAGTCATAAAAATGGACTTCAAAATGAAGTCCCTGCACTCCATTATGAACCTGCTTCATGGGCAGCAAAAAAATAACCATCCTGCACCTTTAGGCTGAAATGCACATGAGAAGGAAGCAAGAAACAGCATTCTCTTTATCCCAGTGTGTGCTCTTCTCCCCATTTGATATCTGTTCTAGGTGTGTGAGGATTACAGTGCTCATAGGGACCTTCTATGAGGAATAGCCACAGTAACATACAATGAAAGCTTGTCTGTACAGAACAGTTATGCCCATATGTTATTTCTCAAACTGCTTTAACTCTTTAAACTACTTTAATCAGTTTACACTTGTATCAGATTGCATAGCTCTCAGAGCCAGAAGTCCAATTTTTGCTTCATTTAAATAAATCTGTTTAGGAAATGGCTGGTACTCAGGGATGTCAACAAGTAGAGTATTTCTGCCCCAAAGTCACCATTTAAAGGCTGTGCCGATTGATATTGAAGATCTTGACACAGTGATCTGCCCCGCAGCTCACCAGCTGCAGCCACTTGCTGCTCTCTGCTGTGTCCTGTCCCGCTCTGCCCACACGCTTTCTCCACTGCAGTCGTTTGACAGCAAGGCAATGGCTTTGGCTGCAACAAAGACAGAAGCTATTAGTGGAAGGAAACTCAACTCATCTCTCATAATCACAAAATGTCAAACTCAGCTGGACTTTGTCAATTCAAAACATCAGCATTTATCTAATTAGATGCTGCCTTTGCAGCGCTGCCAGAATGGAAAAACTAAACTTGTCACTGCCTGTAGGTATTAAAGATGCCAGGGCTATTATCAGTGCAAGTGACATTTCTTCACTTCATCCCATTAATAATTCAAGCAGAAATCTACTTATTTTCACTGCAATTTCAGGTTAAGCATCAATATTAAGAATGATACTGCTACCCGGGAAGCTAAGAATCATACTGGAACGTTCCAAAAGAAGAGTCAGACTATAAGCGGCTTGACGTGAGTGCTCGATTCAAATGCAAGGCTAAACCACGGTCAGGAGTTCTCTTGCAAGCTTGTGTGCCCTTCCTCTGCTCCTTCTCCTTTCCCCCATGGTTTTCATTAATCATAGTTTGCCATTAGGTCTACTTTGGCAGCCTGTAGATTTTACCTGGCTCTCAAACCACTGCTTATAAATGTATTTTTGAAACATAGGTTCTGATTCAGTCCTGAAGGCCAGCTGTTCCCTGCAACTCATACAAATGCCACTACAAATAAGGATCAAAATCTGGAGGGGATCTACACACCACAACCTTCTAGGGTTCTCCCAACGGCCAAAAGATCATGAGACAAAGTTGGACAATAAAAATGACGGCAACCAGAAAGCTGTATGAAAACATGTAACCAACAATTTCATTCTGAAATTCCCCCAATGTTTGAGGCACACACATGATCTCCCTCAAAAAAAAAAAAAAGTATTAGATTTCATTCAGTCTTGTCCAGAGTAGCTAAATGTATCCCAGAATGAGGTAGCTAGAATTAAAAACCTATAACTTTGCACTGTTACACAGTGCAGCGGCTATTCAGTAAATTAGACTTGGTATTTATGCAGAGGATTCAACCGAACTACGTATAACCTAGCTATTACAGTACAGAGCATTTATTATTGCATTTTTATAACAATGATGATGATTGTTGTTATTTTATACTGCTGTTCTTCTTGGAGATGTCCAAATGGAGTCAGTATGATATGGTATGTACGTGAAACTAGGAAAACAACTTGATGGAAGAACAAGAGGAACAGATGTTCCTGGTACACCAAGTAAGCCATTTGGGCGTACTTAAATGAATGAAAAAGTTAATGGCATACTGAGAAATTCAAACATTTAAAGTCTCATCAGGCTTTTACAGTCCTACTATACAGCTCAAGTTACAACCCAGAGCTCAAAAGGCACATAACTTAAAATCAGCATGAGAGCCAAACTAAATCTAGATCTATTTTTAATTTGAAGTTTCAAGAATCTGAAGAGAAATTCAGATTACTAATTCAAATAAGGGTAAGGCTCCAAAAAAGCCCAGATGAAAAATATTATGAATATATAATACCAGCATATAAGGGAATTTTTTGTATTTGGTGCAGAATAGTGAAGTTAGCTAAGAGAATGGGCTACAATTCAAGAAGCCCCCAGATCCAGTTAAGACTTCATATCTGCCATCCTTCGGTTGGGCAATCTAAAACTGGTCTCTTGTTCTCCTCTCTCTGCCCCCATCTGTAATACAAGAATCATATGGAAAGAATACTGACCTATTTTACAGGATGGCTGAAAGGATTACAATAAGATAACGTTAACATGAGGCACTTTGAATTCCCTACAGTGCTATATAAAGAACAAGAATTATTAATTCTCTCTTTGCCCTTTTCCAGGGCTGAGGTGCACACCAGGGAAAACGGAGGTCATCTGCTGCTGCAGTCTTCAACCTGCTGTGTAGGAATCTGTGATAATAGCCAGTTTGTTAGAAAAAGAAAGAAAACTTTTCCTTTGTGCCACAGAATGTCTCTTTCCCATGCTGCACTACTCAAGCTGCCTCTCCTTACTCCTGATAAATATATAGGCATCTGAAGTTGTACAGATGCATTCCCAAGAATCAGCTATAGTTGCAAGTGCATATATCATAAAGTGGGTGTGCAATTCAGAGATTACAATCATTACAAAGCTGTGCCACATTACTGTATAATTCTGATCAACTTTGCCTTAATCACATTATCACACACAATTCAGTATTACCATGGGCTAACATTTAAGTGATCCAAACCTGACCAAAATTAAACTTTTACAATATTAACAATATTACCTCTGAATATGATCACCTTTTTAAAAAATGTAAGAGAAATATAAATGGAAAAAAGACCAGAGAGAAAGGCAAGGGATTCTAGGTGAGCTTGATATGCCCTTCAAAGAAATGCTCCTTGAAATACAACTGGGAAAGGGCCAAGAACAGCCATACAGAGACCCAACATGAATTCATTCAGTTGGTTATCTGGACTTACATCCCTATAGATTCTGCTATTGGCCCTCTCCTCCTGAGGTCCAAGTGCACCTGAAGAGATCTGAGAACAGGGAGGGAAAGGAAGAACTAACAGGACAATGCTGACTTGGAAGAGGAGATAAGGAAGATTATATCCAACTTCAGCTTGCTTAACACAAGTCACCTCAATCCATTATTTTTCCTAATTTCCTACACCCGCTTCAACTCCTTACCCTTCCTCCAAGCCTTCTCAGGGACCCCAATCTTTCAGAGAGGCTTTGGGAGGGCACACAAGGGCTGAAGTGAGTGGAGAATTCATTTTGTGAAAACACAATATTTGCAATCTTTGTCTGTACAAAATAATAATTCAGTAGATGCTCTGTTTATCAATTACATGGCATTAAGGATATTAACCCCTTCATGGATCATTGCCTTGTCGTGGCGAAGGGGCTGGCGTAACTCAATGAAGCCATGAGCTATGCCATGCAAGGCCACCCAAGATGGACAGGTCATGACAGACAGTTCTGACAAAATCTGGTCCACTGGAGAAGGAAATAGCAACCCACTCCAGTATCCTTGCCAAGAAAACCACATGGACAATGTCAAAAGGCTAAAAGATATGACGCCGGAAGATGAGCCCCTCAGGTCAGAAGGTGTCCAATATGCTACTGGGGAAGAGTGGAGTGCAATTCCAAGTAGCTCCAGAAAGAGTGAAGCGGCTGGGCCAAAGCTGAAAGGACGTTCAGCAGTGGATGTATCTGGAAGCGAAAAGACGGTCCGATGCTGTAAAGAACAATATTGTACAGGAACCTGGAACGTAAGATCTATGAACCAAGGCAAGCTGGATGTGGTCAAACATGAGATGACAAGATTGAACATTGACATCTTGGGAATCAGCGAATTAAAATGGATGGGAATGGGTGAATTTAATTCAGGTGACCGTTGTATCTACTACTGTGGGCAAGAAACCCTTAGAAGAAATGGAGTAGCACTCATGGTCAAGAGAGTGGGAAAGGCAGTAATGGGGTACAACCTCAAAAATGACAGAATGATCTCAGTGCAAATCCAAGGCAAACCATTCAACATCACAGTAATCCAAGTCTATGCCCCAACTACTGATGCTGAAGAAGCTGAAGTTGACCGGTTCTATGAAGACCTACAACACCTTCTAGAACTAGCACCAAAAAAAGATGTCCTTTTCATCATAGGGGATTGGAATGCTAAAGTAGGAAGTCAAGGAATAATCGGAATAACAGGCAAGTTTGGCCTTGGGGTACAAAATGAAGCAGGGCAAAGGCTAATAGAGTTCTGTCAAGAAAACAAGTTGGTCATAGCAAACACTCTTTTCCAACAACACAAGGGACGACTCTACACGTGGAAATCACCAGATGATCAATACCGAAACCAGATTGATTATATACTTTGCAGCCAAAGATGGGGAAGCTCTACACAGACAGCAAAAACAAGACCAGCAGCTGATTGTGGCTCAGATCATGAGCTTCTTACTGCAAAATTTAGGCTTAAATTGAAGAACGTAGGGAAAACCACTAGACCGCTCAGGTATGACTTAGATCATATTCCTTGTGAGTACAGTACACAGTGAAGGTGATGAACAGATTTAGGGGATTAGATCTGGTAGACGGGTGCCTGAAAAACTATGGATGGAGGTCCATAACATTGTACAGGAGGCAGCAACTAAAATCATCCCAAAGAAAAAGAAATGCAAGAAAGCAAAATGGATGTCTGATGAGGCTTTACAAATAGCTGTGGAAAGAAGGAATGCAAAAAGCAAGGGTGAAAGGGAAAGATATAACCAACTGAATGCAGATTTCCAGAGAATAGCAAGGAGAGTTAAGAAGGCCTTCTTAAATGAACAATGCAAAGAAATCGAGGAAAACAATAGAATGAGGAAGACTAGAGATCTCTTCAAGAAAATTGGAGATATCAAAGGAATGTTTAGTGCAAAGATGGGCATGATAAAGGACAAAAAAGGCAGGGACCTAACAGAAGCAGAAGAGATTAAGAAGAGGTGGCAAGAATACACAGAAGAACTATACAAGAAAGATCTTAATGTCCCTGATGTCCATGCTGGTGTGGTCACTGACCTTGAGCCGGACATCCTAGAGAGCGAAGTCAAGTGGGCCTAAGGAATCATTACTAACAACAAAGCTAGTGAAGATGACAGTATTCCAGCTGAGTTATTTAAAATACTAAAAGATGATGCTGTTCAAGTGCTGCACTCAATATGCCAGCAAGTTTGGAAAACGCAACAGTGGCCATGGGATTGGAAAAGGTCAGTTTACGTTCCAATTCCAAAGAAGGGCAATGCCAAAGAATGCTCAAACTATCGCACAATTGCACTCATTTCACATGCTAGCAAGGTTATGCTCAAAATCCTACAAGCTAGGCTTCAGCAGTATGTGAACCGAGAACTACCGGATGTACAAGCTGGGTTTTGAAGAGGCAGGGGAACTAGAGATCAAATTGCCAACATTCGCTGGATCATGGAGAAAGCACGAGAGTTCCAGAAAAAACATCTACTTCTGCTTCATTGACTATGCAAAAGCCTTTGATTGTGTGGATCACAACAAACTGTGGCAAATTCTTAAAGAGATGGGGGTACCAGACCACCTTACCTGTCTCCTGAGAAATCTGTATGCAAGCCCAGAAGCAACAGTTAGAACCAGTCATGCAATAACCGATTGGTTCAAAATAGGGAAAGGAGTACGACAAGGCTGTATACTGTCACCCTGCTTATTTAACTTATATACAGAGTACATCATGAGAAATGCCAGGCTGGAAGAATCACAAGCTGCAATTAAGATTGCAGGGAGAAACATCAACAACCTTAGATATGCAGACGATACCACCCTAATGGCAGAAAGTGAAGAAGAACTAAAGAGCCTCTTGACGAGGGTGAAAGAGGAGAGTGCAAAAGCTGGCTTGAAACTCAACATTAAAAAAACTACGATCGTGGCATCTGGACCCATTAATTCCTGGCAAACAAAAGGGGTAGAAATGGAAGCAGTACAGACTTCATTTATTCAGGCTCCAAGATCACTGCTGACGGAGATTGCAGCCATGAAATTGAAAGACGCTTGCTCCTTGGGAAGAAAGCTATGGCAAACCTAGACAGCATATTAAAAAGCAGAGACATCACCTTGCCAACAAAGATCCACATAATCAAAGCTATGGTTTTTCCAGTAGTAATGTATGGCTGTGAGAGCTGGACCATAAAGAAGGCTGAGCACTGAAGAACTGATGCCTTTGAACTATGGTGCTGGAGAAGACTCTGATGCTGGGAAAGATTGAAGGCAAAAGGAGAGGGGACAGCAGAGGGTGAGATGGCTAGATAGCATCACTGAAGCAATGAGCATGAAACTGAGCAAACTCAGGGAGGCAGTGAAGGACAGGAAGGCCTGGCACGATATGGTTCATGGGGTCACGAAGAGTGGGACATGACTTAACGACTGAACAACAACAACAAGGACATTACGGATATTGGTCAGTTTAATTCATCTAACAGCAAGGAATATACTGACAGAGAGGTATTAGCAGAATTTTCAGGGATAAACTATCACAGGCATTGATAATTTTAATTGAATCAGTATTCATTATAGAATTATTTAACTACATGTTATATATTTGCATTTTTTGAACATACATTAATTTATCACTGAAGAATAAGCAATCTGATGCCTTCCAAATATTCTGGACCAAATCCGATCACTCTCAGTCTACATGGGCAGTCCAAGAGATTGTGGTAACTGCAATTCCAAACCTCCAGAAGGCTTCAGGGTGTCTCCCTGTTCTAATCTAATAACAAGATATCCAGGAAACCAATAAGGTCTGCTTTTTCTGCTTATAAACATAAGACAAATATATGAGCTCACCTGTTATCTGTCTCAGCACACTTGCACCAGTCAGAAAGTGGCATCCTTTTATCACCTGGCTTCCATTTGTACAAATGAATCTTCCCACATTCTGTCCCAATTGCAATTATGAAGCTACAGAAAAGAAATAGGTGTGTCAGGTGTTAAAGCAAGTATTCTCCTCTGTCATGTATACTTAAGTTTTGGAAGATGTCCCACATTTTAATCACCATTTCTACTCAAGAAAGCATGCACAAACTATGAGGCATAAGAGATACTACCCAAGAAACTTCTGCTTCTTTGTGGAAGTCAACTTTGCCCCATGGGAACCCTGTGACTATGGCAGGGTTGGCTGACACGTTCACAAATAGCTGCTATAGCTAGCCAGAGAACAAAAGCATTTACCAAAAGGCAAACTTGTTTTCCACCAATGCTCTGGTCTCCTCAAATGTCCTCAGCTGATCTTTATCTTTTTCTGTGCAGGGGAACACCTTTCAAGCAAAGCTCTGGCTGCAGTCATTCACAATGTCTATTCTCTGCAAATATCTATCCAATTTGAGACATGCTTGGGAAAAAAAGATTGTGTTGGAGCTCTTTGTATCAGGGACCGCAGGGAGCCTGATGGGGGTCAAGGAAGGCATCCACTGGCACATTGGTATCCACAGGCAACAAGTTATCTATTCTTGAGTTAATGAGTTTTCAAGTCCTACACAGAGCTGAACTGGATTCTCAGGAATATACAGTGCATTCCACACATATGCCTTCATTGCCATACTTTGCAAAGTCTATCAATTCATAGTATGCACTGTATGTCCTATAGCAAAGCCTGTGGGTATACCTGATTAAACACAGATAAACTTTGCTAAGATGCACATTTTTATATGAATATATAGTTAGGGAAAGCATTCCCTGAGAAGCTGCAAACTAGGAGAAACAGGACTGGCTAGGAGCAGTATAAGAAAGATGACCACTGTCAATCTGTTTTTCCTTGGCATAACGCAAACAACAAAATGTGTTATATCTCATTATCATGTTCAGTCTTCCCTCAGCCCATTTCCAATGTATTGCTTGCCAAATATGATATCATCTTAGATCATGCATTATTTTTAATAAACATTGAAGGAGATGTAGTTTAGCAGCACCTATGAGCACCCCCCCTCGCTGAAAATGGTATTTTGTTTAACCTTAACCTAGATAAATGGCAGAGGGATAGACGGGATACAGAAGTTATTATATAGTTAATCAAATCATTAACTGGTCACATTAAGACAGGTGTGGGCAATCTTTTTCTGTCAAAGTCTACATCACCTCAGGGATAATGGGGGGAGGGGGATGGATGGTGCCAATTTTCAGACATTCTCCTTTTTTTCCCGATCTTTCTGTGTTACCCTCTTTTATCACTTCCCGGCAGTTGGCTGTCAAGAGAGGGACCCAGAGCTGTTACAGAGGTTTGGATTTGTCTCCAAAGGGTTTTTATCATTAGATCAAAGGCCTCATGAAATTAAATTGAGGGAAACATGACTGTTATCTATCCTGCTCTAAAGAAAGGTCTGCATCTATTTATGGATTATTTTTAGAGAGGAAAAAAATCCCCAAACTCTAAAGAGGTACATAAATATTTGCATAAAGTTATAATCATGATGGCCTCATCTTCATATATGTAACATTACACCTAAATGGCATAAGGCTTCCCCCCTCCCAACTTAGGATAGCCCCCTTCTCCTCCTATAGGGCCTAAGGATACAACAGATCATATGCCATTTGACCATTATGACCTGAGAAAGCACAGTAAGTGAAAACAACTCTAAAGCACAGTGCACATTGGAGATTTCTGGCTTGATTTTAGGAAGCTGGCCAATATGGAATACTCTTACTCAATGTGTAAACAAATGACTTACCCAAGAATACAAGTAGTACATACCTCCCATCAGAAGCAAGTGTATAACTAGCACCAATTGCAGTGACTGAATCGCCAACATCCAAGACTGGTGAACAAGGCTGGATTGGGCCCAAGTCCTTATCTTTAGTCTCCTCTGCTAAACATTTACCCCAGATCATGACCTGATTAGTACAAAAGTCAGTCACATTGAAAATGGAACATTGCAAAGCTTATATGTATACCACTATCATAAAGGAAGTTGAGAGAGATTAACTGTCCTCCCTAAAAGAAAGCGGGGTTTGAGTGAGCCCAGAATCTTAAAATCCTATTTTTCACATCTACCCCATTCCAATTCAGCTGAATACACACTGATGGTGAGCTCTCCAAAGGACATAAAACTGTATATGCAGTTCAATTCTGTTATTCACCCTGGCTCTTAAGATAAACAGCGTATAATTCCATATAAACAGCAACAATTATAATAAACTAATAATTCCATATAAACAGCAGCAGTTATAATAAACTAATAATTCATATACATCAACAGGCTATATAAAAACATCATACGTGAGAAATACTGAACGAATGCCTTTCTATTTAGCCATATAATGCTGAGTTTCATAAATCCACTTGCCTGCTTCAAGCACAGTTCCTTTTCATCCACCCAGAGAAACTTTTCACTATCTTTCAGCTAAACCTCTAACACGGCTTGCGTTTTTCTCAAAAGACTAGCATGAAAGCAAATGCCCCACCCTACCTCAATTTTTTGCAGAGGAAATGAAGAAAGGGGGATCAACAGCAACTACAATTAACAGCCTGTTAGCATGCTAAGCCAAAATTTGCCAACCCCTCTGCATCTGAACCATCACTTAGACAGAAGATCATACTGCATTAATAGTTTTGGTTAACACTGTCCAGTGGTATCAAGAAAGTCAACCAAAGATACTGTGGCACACGTTTTTGTGGGCAAGAATATCAGACAAGGAGGACATTCACCCATTTTTGTGGGGTATGAAGCTTTTTCTGACTGCAAGCAAATTCAATGGAGCAGTAACTTGCTGTTTGTCAGCATAAGCCCTAAAATAGCCTTAATCACCAATAAAAAATCAAAGAAAAACCAGTCAACCCTAACCCTTAGATCTTTCAAAAAATTTAGGTATGGCTCAGAGCAATCAAAAGGTTGTCCATCCCTGGTATCTCCTTGCCCACACTGGTAGAATTGTTACAGCTTAACATGACTACACTGTGAGTAATTGTTCAAATAGTTAAATGGAATGAAAGATAGCCAATGGACATAAAGAAAGTAGTCACAGAATGCAAGAAAGAGATTTGTCTGACTATAGTTACTTCATTTACAGTATATTTAAAATTGGAGTGTCTTCTTCAAAACCAAATATTACTATAATCTGAAACATGTTCAAAGGCAACAGCTGTATCTATAAGATTTTAAACTATTTACAGACCAAACACTGACTTACATATTAGCCATTTTGCCTTGTAAAAATGCTTTTGAGGATTTCCTGGGGAAATCGGGTTAGGAGAAAGTAAAAAGCATTCCAGGTTGTTCACTCTCATCTATTCTTACATGTTTACATGAAGTACACCATGGGAATCCTAAAGCAAAACTAGAGGAAAAACAACCAAAAGGCAGCCTTTGAAATGCCTTACCTTTTTGTCTCTGCTTCCAGTAATAAAATAATTGCTATCTGGGGTCCAGTCACAAGTCCAAATGATACGACTGTGCACAGCAAAGTTCTTCTCTGTATTAGCAAAGAGGCTGAAAGCTGGTTCTGTAATGACAGATCAACAGACAATATCCTTTCTTATTGCAGCAGACAACTTTCCAGAAAATCACACTACATCAAAAATAATGAGAGGTTATCAGAAATCTAAAGTTGGGGTGCCCTCCCATCTCCTCCTGTGCTTCAGATGGCAAGGCACCTCCCTTTGCAATGATGTAGAGGCTTCCAGGTGTTGATGCACTTGGATCAGAAATATTTTAAGATTATGCAGCCTAGGAAATTAGATCTTGCTAGCAGAAATATTTACTCCCATCTGGGCACTGCTGATATATTCAGTTCAGATTGTTCTCATATCTTCTCTAAATAACCCCTGCGAGAAGATAAGGATATACTATGAGATGCCAGGCAAGCTTAAAAACCAAGGCAAGAAATTTTGGGGCTCAGACCACCAAGAGTTAGAAGTTCCCTCTCCTTGGTTGGAAAGAGGCCAAAGCCACTTCAAGCCTAGAGAAAGCAAACATTTGCAATCTCTCTCTCACACCCTTTTTTGGGGGGGGGTCTCTTCTCAAGTAAGGACTTTTCCCCCATACTTTCACATCTTTTTGAGTAAGGACTTTATTCCACATTTTAGAGGAGGGTCTCCTGCTCGGGAGCCTACTGGCCGGAAGTGGATGCATCAGTGTGGTCTCAGAAGCTCAGAACAACCAGTGCTGGAAACAGCATTCTTCTATCAGCCTCTGATACAGCCATATTCTTGATCACTCTTGGCCTCTGGCTTTTGACCTTCATACCAACTTTGGCCCTGCTTTCAGACTAGAGATGCTGTTTTACGCTTCTCTATTCCTTTGAGCTTGGCAGCCAGGCTTTGCATTCTGTTTTATTTCCAGTGGGTTCTTATTTCTTTGCATTCTGGCTCTGATTGTCCTCATCTGTACTTGTCTCAAAACAAAACAAAATCTACACATCTTTGTATAGATCTATAGATTGCAGTCTACAGATTAATGAGCATCATTAAATTCTGCCAAACCCCATGCAATATATTCAGTTCTTTCAGCACATTTATCTTCAATTTCTGTCTTGCCTTCAAAGCAGTCAACATTACAGTGTTATATTTCTGGAAGCCAACTCTTTCATAGACATTCTACTCAGAAATCAAGTGATTCATTATGTATGTACATTAACAAGTATCAGATACCATCTTTCCATCAATGAAGTGGCAGCTGTGTCACTAATGGGGTCAATAAAGTTGTCATTACGTTTAGCAATCGCTTATCATCATAAGGACATCATTAACATAAAAATACTCTAAGTTTCCAGTGGTGTCACTTAATAGTCAAATTACAGCCAGAGCTGATTTCGCCTGGTAATGCAAAATGCAACATTTTAAGGCAGAAATGTTCAAATCCTGTGATGCTGATAACTCCCTAAAATAGCCTAGAGGTGAAGCAACAGGGAGACCCATTAGCCACAGAAGTTCACTGGGTAACTTTGAGCCACTCACTCTCTCAAACCAACCTACCTCACAAGGTGGTTGCTTTGGGGAAAAACAGAAGGAGGGAACAATTTATACACTGCCTTGAAGAAAGGCAGAATACAAATCAAATTAATCAATAATAAAATTTGTGTGATAAATATACCGTTTACTTTTAGTAAATTTTAATCTCTATATCTAATAAAACAATGACAGAACCTTACAGTTTTATAAAATAAAACAATTTCATTTGAAATATAAAAAAACTGGGCTTCGTTTCATTTATTTATTTAAATAAATTATCCATGGATCTGCCTATTTCACAACCGTGACTCTGGATGGCGTACAAAAATTAAAACCACCAGAACAGTATATAACATATGATGCCCTGGTTAAAACAACAGTCCCCCACATAAAAAAGAGGGAAATGACCAACAGAGCTCACCTAACATCATGGCCCAAATGCCTGGAGGAACAGCCAAGTCTTCATGGCCTTATAAAAGGCTAACAGGGTTGGAGCCATCCAGCTCTCCGGGAGATGGTGTTCCACAGGGCAGGCGCAGCCACAGAGAAGGCATGACTCCAGGGTCCAACAAGATGGCATTACTATATTTGATGGAAGGGACCCGGAGCATACCCTCCCTGCTAGAATTGGTGGGGTGGGCAAAAACAATGAGGGACAGGCAGTCCTGCAAATAGCCAGGTCCTATGCCTTGTAGGGCTTTATAGGTAGTGACCCTGAATTGGGCCCAGAAGCTTACTGGGAGCTAGTGCAGCTTGGGGAGCAGTTTTTATATAAGCATATCAAGAGAGACAAAAACTGCCCATTTTGGACCAGCTGCAGCTTCCAAATGCTCTTCAAGGCAGCCCGATGCAGAGTGCGTAACACTAATTCAAACAAGAGGTAACTAAGGTGGGAGTCAGCATGAGCAAGGCCTCCCAATCCGAGAATGGGTGCAATTGGTGCACAAGGCAAACCTGTACAAAGCCCACCCCCACCCACCCCAGCTACAGCTGCCAGCTGCTCTTCAAGCAGGAGCTGTAAGTCCAGGAGGAATCCTAAATTACACATGAGCTCTGACTGGGGAAGTACATCCCCAGGCAGAGTTAAGATGGAAAATCTCAAGAGCTGAGGGGTCCTAAAACCCACAGCTGCTCAGTCTTGCCAGGGTTGAGCTGAAGTCTATTCTCCCCTACCTAGACCTCCATAGCCTTCAGGGGAAAAAGTCACCCTCTCATTTCAAGTGGTGACTAAAGCCTGTACCAGAGCCCCAGGAACAACCCCAGGCTCCTTCTGGAACCCAATAGGGTCCATCAGGTGCCTGAGATGGACTGTTCAAATGAGACAGCCACTCATATTCATCAACATCAAGGAAAAAAAAGAATGTTTCCTTGCCTTAACTCAGCTTCTTTTAAATTACTTGCAAAACACTAGCAAGCTGTAAGATGCTTCGGGCACTCTTTCTCCCAATGCAACTAGACTGAGATAACAATCATGGCCCATCTCCCCCCCCCCCCCCCGCTTTCAGCTGGATGCTCACTGCTTGTAAATTTCCCCCTCACTCTTGCAATTTCTTCCTCACTGCAAGCCATTGCCTTTCCTCCACTTAATTCCCTGTGCAGAGTGGATGTCAGGTCATATGGTCAGAGATTTGCATAGAAACCTCATCCACTCCCACATGATTACTCCTTTTTTGACAGGCAAATATGGTGTGTTAAAACAAAACAACTCTCAACCTTCATTGGATTCAGCATACTTTTGCATGAAACCTAATTTCTGATGCTGATTCCAACTGCCACATATTAAGGAAGGCACTGGATTTGCAGAATTCAAATTGATATTTCCGCTTTAAAAAAGCACATTAGCCTAGAGCTGATATATTTATTTTCCCATGCATTAATATCAATGAGAGAAAGCACTAAAAAAAAAAACACCAGATATGGGGATGTATTAGAGCAACCACTGCATTGCACAGAAGGCTTTTCTAGATATTGGAACTGTTGGATGAGACCTCAAAGCAAAGCAATGCAACTGTTTCACTTTTAGAAATGGAAGGACAGAACTACTTTGAAGCTTTGAAGCCTCTGTCAAATTAAAAGAACCCTTCAACATTTTGTATGTCCCAGTCCTCAATTTCTTAGAAACGCCATTCACAAAAAAGAAATGAAATCTTAGGAAGGAACTAAAATATATTCTTTAAAAAGTTGTTTTAGAACCCTATTCTTAAAACAGTTTGCATCAATTTTCAACCACAATCTTACCTGATTCTGTTGGATTGATATGATTAGATTTCCAAAGCGACCAATTCCTATCTCTTGAAACTGCTAGCAAGAATTTATCATTTGGGGAAAAAGAAATCTGTGTGACTGTCAGATTGTGGAAAGGTAAGCTCTGCAATTGTTTCCAAGTTGTGGTGCTCCACAAAATAATGGCTGCATATTCTTTTTTAGAAGCCTGTAAAAGGGAAAAAGGCAGTACTGAAAACAAGCAGACACAAACTTGAAAAAGGACCTGAGGCCACACCAGAACTGGAGCTCTTCAAGTGTGTTTAATCATAACTGGCGCACAACAGAAGGAATGCACCAAGCTGGGGTTGACAGGCGTTGCAGACCAACAACCTGTTGGGAATGAGGTTGTGGAAGGTTAGTGTAATGGCTAAAGGGGTAGGAAAACAGAGAACCCATTTTCTTCTGATTAAAAAACATTCTCTTGGCAAGAATCTTGCCTACACTTTAGGTTTTTGTTTGTTTATTGTTATGAATGTTTTATGCCTCTTCAATCATTTGACTCTAAGTGGTTTACAGGCAAGAACAGGTAAGTACCCAATAATATAGGGATCAGGAAAAAAAAATGGCACTTATATACAAACATAAAATCAAAGTATTGTGTATCATCAAACAGCAGACATTCATCACATACTCAAGTATTTCTACCCACTCTCATCCCTGTCCTCAAAAACACATTGAAAAGGCCATGTTTTTAAAAGCTTCCTGAATGTTAAAAAATGAGAGTGGGGTTCTTACATCTACAGGAGGGGAGTTCTTACAAAGAAAGCTCAACCCCCAATCCCTCTTCTTGTACCTCATGAGGAGTGGGAACTCTCAGCAAGCATCTGGGGCAGGGGGACAGAGTCTATTTGGAATACGCAATCTTGGAGGTAGCCAGGTACCTTGAAATGCACCTGGAAACAAACTGGCAACCAGAGCAGCTTCTGCAATATTGGTGTTACATGGCAATAGTGGGCTGCCCCAGTTAACATGCAGGCCACTACATTTGCTTCTGGGTGGCCTTAACAGGCAATCACACACAGAGCACATTACACGTTACAAGGGCATAGCTAGTACCTTCTACTCTAGAAATGGTTGCACTGGTGCACAGCTAAAGCTTCATGAAGAACCTCCTAACTACAGCTTCCACCACCTGTTCCCACAGGAGTTGAAAGTCCAGAAGCATCCTCAGGCTGCCTATCAGTTCTTTCCACGGGAGCACAACCCCATCCAGAGCTAAAGCTGACATTGCTACAGAGTCAGTTTTGGAATCCACAGCCACTCCATGCAAGGGTTGAGTCTTGACCTGCTTTTCCCCATCCAGACTTTAGCAGCCTCCAAGGACTGAGACTTCTACCACCTCTCCCATAGGACCTGGGTTAGAGATGCATATTGATGATACGGACACCAACTTAAGTGGCTTTATGTAGATGTTAAATAAGGTGAGAGAGAGGGACGAGCCCTGAAGTTTTCCATCTTGGAGTGCCTAAGGACTCAATTTTTCTTCTGTCAGGCACACTGACTGGAAAAGCCATATCAGAAAGATGAATTACGAAAGAACAATGTTCCTAATTTGTAAATCTCACAAGTGGTCCAGAAGAATACTGTGGTTAATGGTATCAAAGGTTGCTGAAATATTTGGTGGGATTAGTAGGGGTGCATTCCCCCTCTCTAAGCTTCATCATAGGTCATCAATGAGAGCAACCAATGCAATTTCTGTCTCATACCCATGCCTGAAACCTAAATCAAAAGGGTCCAGATAATATCTTCTTTCCAGAGCCCTTTGTACCTGGCCACCACCTTGTCAATAAACTTTGTCAGTAAGTGGAATTATGAAACTGGGCAACAGTTGTCCAATACAACTAGGAGTAGGCAACAACAAGGCATTTCCTCCTCCCATGATGAAGACTTACAACCATGCAGTGTTCTCTTCCTGGGAGTCCATACAAACAAGGTGGAATGTGACTAGAACTCATAGTGTTAGCCCCACTAGGTAGACCAGGCCAGGAAATCAATTCCACAGGAAGGCTAAAACTACTTTTATTGAAACTGGCTATAACAACAATCTTGCAAATCTGATTGTGCTGTACCTCCTTCCCCTTTCTTATACTTCAGGGAATTAGAGAAGTGCCTGAGTTGCTTCCAAATGTTATCTCATTGGTCTGGACTTAAAAAATGTTTCAGTCCCTTCTGCCTAGGTAATGGTTTCTGTATATCTTTATCACAGTCATCTTCCTTACTCTCTACACATAGTGGCACTACTCATCTCCCAAAAGATCTCCACTTCTTCAGGTTCAACAGATTCAAACTCTTTCCAGATAACGCAATTAGACATTACCCTTGGCACCTCTTAGGATTCTTTCAGGATGGCTTCTAACTCTGAGCTGATGCAAATGATTTTGTCTGTGAAGTACTCTGCTATAAATGTGTCATCTGGCCCATCATTCCCTAGAAGTGTCCAGGCACATTTCTTTATTTGCTTATTACATTTGTATTGTGCTGCAAACAAAAATATTTCTGATATATCATTTGTTTTTCCATCCCAATAGTCTGATTAACCGTTTTCCCCCACTTCCTTGGAAAAAGCTGATTAATTTCTAAGGTACATTTTGAAACATCAGTATTAAGACTGGAATAATACACATTTTAATGGCACAATCTCTCCTCATCAAGAACTAATTGTAATTCTATGAGCAAAAACAACAATAACAACAAAACCCTACAAGTGATTTCTGCTCTTTCTATCCTGGGACAGAATACGACTTGCATCAAAATTGTCAGGTCTGCCTTGGCTTTTGGAAATCTGTTCATTTTGCCATGAATGAATACACTATATACAACGGATAGAAAATATGTGGAATCATCCATGAAATATTTTTTATCTAGGCAGCATTTTTATCACAATTTTTTTTTTAAATGTATCTCAGCTGTGGTCTCTCATCTTCACCTTTTTTTTTTTTAAATGAATAATGTCTCAACAATGAAATCAACTGTCCAGGGTTGCTCCTTCTTAACTGCTGGGAGCATCAACATCCAGGTGCCACTGCTTTTAGACTTGAGGGATTCTTAATCCATTTGGACACAGGGGAAGCAGAATGGTGGACTACTGGAACATTATAGGATTCTTCTGTTGTCCCTAAGACCATCCAACACACTGAACAGCCACATATTTAGCACTTTGGATGTGAATTTCAAAGCTACTGCTTAAAAATATTTTCTTACCTTACATGCTGAGGCTATCACAGTGTTTGCATTATTGCAGGCAACACAAAAAATTTCATAACTATGTCCATATCTAAAATAATAAAGAAAATCAGGTAATAAAAGGAAAAGTAACCTCAAGTGCAAGATTCATACATTATTAATCAATTCAAATGTTTTGAAACTTGTTAATCTTCAATGAAACAATTTACCAGTCCAAGGAATCCATGCACTTTTGCTACGAAAGTACTGCATATTTCAGAAGCCTGGACATTTCTTAGGATGCACAGTCAGCCCCACAAAATAGACCAGGCCAAGAATCAACTCCACAGGAAGACTAAGATGACTTTTATTGAGATTGGCTATAATAACAGAATCTTGCAAGTCTGATTGTTCTGTGTCTCCTCCCCTTCTTATACCCGTGTGAATTAGGGAGGTGTCTGAGCTACTGAACACATACTTTCTAATTGTTCTGGACTTAAGCCATGTTTTTCTCTCATTGCTTTGGTAACAGATCTGGGTCATCCTCCTTATTCTCTGCACACACCCTCATTTCATGCATACCTGTTGGGCATCACTATCATCATTCATGAACTGAAGAAGTACTCCAGAGTACATCCTATATTACCCTACATTGTAGCATCATAGAATAATATATTAACCACATTTCAGAAAGATGTGTTTGCCTTTTCAGATCATATCTTTGAGCAACTGCTAATAACTCTCAAAAGAACTGTGGAGTTTTTTGATCCATTGCTTGGAAAAAAACCCACATTAACATGTATTACAGTTAATTAATGAGTTCATCTGCCTGAAGTCTGAACAGTATAGAGCTACTGTTACTTATTCTTTTATTTTGTGCTCTCTCTCCCCAAGACTCCTTGGGAATTCTTCTATCATAAAGGAAAAGTTCCATTTTAGGTATCTTTTGTTTTCTAGGCACTGTTATCTACTGCCTTTTTTTCTTGATAGGTACTTCGGGCAATGCATAGAAAGAAATTAAAAACTAATCATAAAAATAGCCAAGACACAGTACAAGAAGCTAGATTCACTATGCCAACAAGAAATAATGGGTAGAAATGGATTCGTGACTTTTTTGGAGCAAACTATAACAGCATTCAGTGTTATATGAGAACACACTGAAGATTCTTCAGTGAAGTATGGGAAGAAAACAGCACTTTGGGAGAAAAGTAGACTTGTACTTTTTCCTAAGTTTTCTATGTTTCTATACAAAGAAGCTATACTATACTGTCCAAATCCTACCTACAGTCACTAGTTCAGCCTAGAAGAGGTTCCTATGATAAAAATGAAACAAATTTCTCTTCTTGAGTCTATGAACATGAGACAAAAAAACCCCTTCATGCTGGCATGAGCCATGGTCTAGTCAAGTTGCATTAATAGAACATCTTCTATTGATTTCATAGGTAGAACATGATAGGTAGAAGATGATGGTCTTGGACTAGGACCAGAAATAAACAGGTTGAAGCCTCCTTTGACCAGGGGTAACTTTCAGCTCACTTCTGAGGGTTGTTGTTCTGAGGAAAAATGGAGTAAACTATATTGCCTTAAGCTCCTGGAACAGAAAATTCAGATTTATGTCAACATTTCTTGTCTGCCTGTGTATATGGCCATACATTGTATATAGCTGTGTGCATGTGTGTTAAATAGACATTTAAATTTTTGTTATGCTTCAGTTTTTGTTTTTTGTGAGGGATCACACATTTCTGAAGTCATAATTCTGTGCATTTCAGATGAAGGACTGTATAAATGTGTGTGTGTGTGTGTGTGTGTGTATGATTAGTGTTAGCTTTTAGGTGTATAATACCATTAATTTGGACTTTTCAGCTTGCATTTTCTTTACAATTCAACTGCAGTATGACAAATGTACTGACAGGGGCTGACCTAGTGGCCTGAATGGCTTCTATCCACATGATTCTATAAATTGCCAAAGAATTTATAAGGCAAAACATTACCCTAAAATAACATTAACTTTGTACCTTGAAATTAATAAAGAACTTTTCATATAAAAGTAATTTAACCCTTGTAAAAAGCAAAAAGGGGAACAAATAAAACATCAGCATTCTTAACCATCTATATTACTAAATACAAAACCAAAAAGTAGAAAAATAACACTTAACATATTGATGGATATTTACAACTCATATCTGCACAACAGAACAATTCATTAAATAAACTGCAACATCTGAGCAACCAAAGAAAAGTTGAAAGTCAGTTTGACTATCTGGATATATGGGATTTAGCATATATTTACAAAGTGAGTAAGCTTCCACACATTTTTCATACTGTAGGTTGGTCACTTATGATACCCCAGAGTCTTCTTTTCCCTTTTTTTCTCTCTGACACAAAACACAGAGAATTTAGCCAATATATTAACAAGATGAGTTGAAAACTACCAATGAATATTTGTCAACTTGCTTAATATATAAAAGGAGATAATCCTCAAAAGACTTGACCTCAAGAGACTTATGGAATGACACTTCAACTTGGATCTGCAATCTAAGGTAGATCATAAAGCACCATTGTAATATGAGTATATTGACCAGTGAACAATTTCACTGCTGACTTTTTACCAGCTGAATTTTCCAAATCATTTTCAAAGTCAACATCATATATTACATTAATGATTCAAACAAGTATTTACTAGGGCACAAATAACTGAAGCAAAGCTATCTCTGTGCAGATAGTAACTGTGCAGTTGATATATCAGCCAGAACTGATACAAGGTTCTCTGCTCATCAGCAAGACTATTTGGGCCTCCAAATGACAATGAACCACAATTTTGGGTATACAGAAGATTATTGTGGAACAGAACTTTCATAATCACACAATGTCAAACTAGTGTCTTTTAATAGCAACCATTTATACATGTATAAATGTGAAATGAGAAGCTGTGAAATGTTAATCGTGATATAAGAAGGTATAGATGTGTGAACCATTCCTTATTCATGCTAAGGTAAATGGTGATAATCTAACATCTGGCAGTATCAGATGTACATAGAGAATAACTGAAACAAAATTCCAAAATTTGTACAGGGCATCTGATTATAAGCATTAAACACATCTGCATAAACAATGCAACTGACATTCTATTTTTAAAAAATATGACCTACTATAGCTATTTCAAAGTTCATAGTTTTCACAATTTGATCTTACAAATATTTCAATAGATTCTTATACAACATTGTTTATTTAAATATTTATAAAAATTAAAAAAATAATTTTAAACTATGATGCTGAGGCTTCAATATTCTTTTACAGGCATGCAATTGCTAAATGGTCTATTTTTGGACAATTATTCCAAACTTATCTATTTCTCCGCTGCTATGGCAACTTTCAACCTACATTTTACATGATTGCACGTTGCTTCTTTCAAGATTCTTTCAAGATACAAATACAATAGGGAACCAAAAATATTTTCTTATTGCTTGTCAAAATATCTGGGTAACTTCAAACATGTACAGTAAAACTGAGTTTTAAAAATAATTTGGCTTGTTAAACTAACTAGATCAATTAAGGTCTGTTATAATTAGACCCCCCATCAGTCTTCTCTTGCAAGGAATCAGCTGAGAGATTTATATTGCTTACAAAACAATTCAAACCGCTGTAACTTGCTGAGAAAAGAACATCACTATCCAAGAGGAGAAAAGTCTTAGTAAATACTGACTTACAGGAAGAGATTAGGCCACAACTACCCAGCACCTCTCTTTACTAATTTTATAATGTCAGCAGGATAGATTCTTCTACACTGCGTCAGATACTTTCCATTAGTTTCCAATTTCCTTATTAGTGTTCAAACAGAGAGGCAGAAGTGTTATTTTTAAATAAAGTGTTTAAAATGATAGTGCCAAAAGAAATTCTCAACTACTTATATCTAAACAAAGTCTGGGAATTTTTGGTAAAACAAGACGAGCTCAAGTGGGCCAGAAAAGGCAAAATACAATTTTAAATTCATGCTTTTCTTATGGGGTGATGAAAAAGTGAGAGGCAAAACCAAAATCAGACAACAATTTCTCTTACTGTCAGAAACCTATATTGGATTCAAGTGGTGTAAACTGGGGAGAGATATTTTCTTCTACAGACTCTCTGTATGGAGTGATACAAAATCTCTGAAGCAGCAGGCATTGCCTTCTTTGCAGGTAACAGCAGGAAGACCACGTGCAGAAGGCCGTCTATGCCAGTGAAATGAGATCTGGTAGTTGACAACTTATTTTCTAACTTAAACTCCGGCAATATAGGATTGCTAAAGGTCTTAGTACAAGAAGCCTACCTACGGAGGCATAACCACACAACTGTTCAGGCACAAGCAAGTATGACAATTTCAGGGATTCTATCTTTATAAGCTGTTGTGTGATATCCACACGGGCTATCACAACACTCACGGCCATCTCTCTTGGTGCTCAACTAACCCCTGCCTCACTCAGCGGTAAACATTATTTTGATTCTAAACAAAAATTTTAAATGCTGCCAAGCAAAGCAACAGCCACCGGTTTATTAGAGTTTTTAGACAATAAAAATGGCGAGCAGCTGCAGCTCAGTGATTTGTTGTGAAAAAAGGGGGGGGGCCAAGATAAGATAGGGACTGACGGTAAGTATCCAAGATCAAACCAATCCAGCAACAGACACAGTTAGAAAGAATGGCAGGGTACCACTTCACCAAACTGTCTTTTAGTGTCTTGCAACCAACCCCACTCATTGTGGCAGCCTATAATGAGCCTACACACACACACACACTCTCAATCATTTTCTTCCTTATAAGCCAGTGCTAGGTTAGTTAACTGAAGGCATCTACTTTCACCTGGACAGGATTGTGCCATTCAGAAGATGTGAATTCCTGCTTGTCTTTTTTCCTGGAGATTTTGCTGTGGAAGAAAGTTTCTAAATCAACCTGTTATGAGGGATTTGTCGGCCCGTAAGGATATCCTGGAGGAAATCTGCAGGACAGCTACTGGGCACTGGTTTAGCCTCCATGTAGTTGCTGATCCCACTTCTGGAAGGAAGGTCTTTTGAGGAGTATTCATCTCCTAAAATATTTAATCACCTACAAATGTTCCTGTTTGGATACTTCAAATTCTTCACTCTAGCAAAAAGAAGGAAATTTTCTTACCTCAGATCTCCTAAGAGTTCTCGGGAAGAGTAAAGAAAAAACAATGTTCTGTTGTTGTTGCTTTAATGAGATTTATTTGTTTTTTGGAATTACAAATCATATTTGAGAAGAGCAATCAAGGAAATTCTTCTCCGTTAAAACAGTTGGGTTTTATTAACTGGCTCACTGAGAGTTATATAAGTGCAAGCTAAGAAGCTGGATTTTTTTAAAATTTAATTTAATACTTTGGAGCCTTAGTTTCTACTCAAATGAATATTGAAGTAACAAGGATTAAAAAAACAAAATGCAAAATATTAAAATCCATAAATTAAAATTTATATTAGAAGTAACCCATAATTTTAGTTTGCTGAAAAACATGCATCTTTACAGATTTTTTACGTATAGAAAAAGTAGGGGCCAAATACAATTTCCAAGAGAATGTATTCTATAGGCTAGGAGAGAATGATCTTCTGACAGCAGAGCCCTCTTCAAAGGACCTCTCCTACAGTTCTTATTAATCAGATAGATTCGTAATAGGAAAGGCAGTCTCTCAGATGGGCCATTTAGGGGTCTAAAGGCCAATAACAATTCCTTCAATTGTACCATGTAAGGATTTGACAACCAGTACAGATTATCATGGGATCCCTGGATCTTGTACCAGTTAGCAACTAACTGCTGCATTTGTTATTAAATGCAATTTATAGATACAAGCGTAACCTATGTAATTCCATTTAGAGTGATTGCAATAGTCTGGACAATCAAGATACAGATAACTATTATCAAGTCCAACAACGGCTGCAGCTGGAGGTCCAGCTGGAAAGGTGCTCCATACTATAGCCACTATCTATGAATCTGGTGACAGCAGAGAATAGAGAAATGCTCCCAAACTGTGTAGCATCTCTTTCAAGGGGAGAATGATCCTATCCAAAACAGGCTCAATCTCAATCCCCAAGTGCAGTTTCCCATTTATCAATAGCATCTGTCCCTTGTTTGGATTTAATTTCAACTCGTTCTTTTCATTCAACATGTTTTTCCTCTTTGGAGAAATCACTGTTTTGGGACAGTAGTGGTGTGGAAGGCCAGGCATTCCTTTGCTGCAGAAGAGTCTTGCTGATGAGAGCAGCAATGCCAATAACTGCTTAACTGTGGCTTTTATTTTTCCCAGAACAGGATGCCTGCAGTAAGGAACATCCTGTTTCTAAACTGTCACTGAAATATGAGGCTCACTGGTTGTAATGGTATGTGGGAGTGACCTTGGGAGGCAGGAGGAAGAGCTGCAGTCTAGACAACCATCATGTAAAAGGTACTGTATCTCAGCCTACAGAAGAGGCTGAGGAAGCATCTCAGAAGAAATCCTAATTTTCCAGAAAGTAAAAGTAAAGGAGGGGAGAAATACTTTCAGACTTGCAAGATTCTATTATTGTAACCTTACAATAAAAGTAATGCTAGTATTCATAGTTTGTGCTTCTTGTCTGGACTACCTCAAAGGGCTGACATTGGTCTACTTTTACCCAATCATTTCTCTCAGTCTTACTGAGCTTGTGACAGCTGCTCCATTTGTACTTTGCTAATATGATGCTCTGAATTCCTTTGCGGAAGTTGAAAAGTACTAAGTGAATAATTAAAGGTTCACAATCCCTGCCTGCACCCATCATCTTAGAAGAAAGGGACAGCAACATTATTAATTTGTTTTAGGAAAAGGATTTTGAAACTCTTAATAACTCTTATGGGCTGTTTAATCTGCACCTTTAATAAGCTCAGGTGAGCAGCTCTGGTAATGAAAGTCTATCCCTGGATGGCTAGTTAACGATGATCATAGGAGACAATCTTTATATTAATCAGATAACTCATTAGAGAGAAAAGGTCAGAGGAATGGGTATCAAAGATGAAGTTTAATAAACTAGGCAATGCTCTATTGAAATGAACAGATTAAGCTTTCCTGTTATAGAGACTGTCTCATAAGAAAGGGATTTTTCCCTCCCAAAGTTCCATGTTAGAAAAGAACAGAAAGGCCACAGCTGTTTTATTTGGACAAGATGTGGATACCAAGGAAGAACATGAGGGTACCCCATGTCTTATTATAATGTGAAGTTCCACAGATGATCAAATGGGTATGTACGAAGTACATGCAAAGTACTAAAATACACACAAGATTCCTTTTCTGCTCAAGAGTAATGAACTTACAGTTCCATTTGCTATCTTTTTTCTTTAATTTTAAGTAATTTAATTTCCTATATAACTGGAGATGAGGAAATGTGCCTTATTTTATAGAGAAATTTTAACGAGAATTATGAAAATGGTGGTTTTGTTTAGAGGAAAAATGAAGCTATTTAATGGCAATGTGGGCATTATTTTATTTATATTCCATCTTACCATGAATGCAAAGGAAGATAAGAGTAGCTGTCAATTCTATATGGATCCATGCATGTTGTTAAAAGGAACTCACAAGGTTCCTCAGAGGTCTTGCATGATTGCCCCAAGGCAGGTAAATGTCTGGAAGGGAATCCCTCCTTGGAGAGAACTATTAAATATGGAAGTTATTTCCAGTCAAACTCTTTGACCAAGGATACCCAGCTTTGGCTAAGAGCCATATTTGGCCTTGGAGTGGCATATTGGGAGGCACATGCCAAAAGTAATTAATCTGACTAAATATGATTTGATTTGCATTTAAATGTTAAATATAACTCTTCACTCATGTACTTAATAATTCCTTCTTCTGTCACATCAAAACTCACAATTGGGTAACAACTTTTTGAAGGCACTGAAGGCTGCAACTGAGTGTTGAGACTTGAAGCCTCACATTGTACATCTCTGTGTTACCAACCCAGTTGCTGTGATGAGAAGAACTTTCTGATCAAGGATATAAAGTCATGATTGTGGAGACTGAAAACTGTGTATTATTCACACTCTGCACTAAACACAGATGATACTCAGAGTCTACTGGACTTGGGTGGCCAATAAATATAATAATAATAATAATAATAATAATAATAATAATAATAATAATAATAGTAGTAGTAGTAGTAGTAGTAGTAGTAGTAGTAGTAGTAGTAACGGTAAAAGACAGTTTTATTTGGAATAGCTTATATCCTGCGATGATACCTCTAACACCATCAAACAACATCTACCTATCCCAGATCCTTGGAAAGGACTCGATAAGTGGATAAAAATGCCAAATCCAGTCTAAGCATCTGGCTGACAGTGCGACCAACCATAATAATAATACTCAAGCAGAGGTACAGGTAACACTATTAGTGTTTTGGTGAATACTTGTGAGTCTGTTTTACATTCAAATGGCAAGGCCTCAAAGAAGGTACTACAAGGCATTGTACCTCTGAGAGAACTATGACTGTCAAAAAGTCTTGATGTCTTACTGCTCACACTGTGGAGTTCAATGGTTTATTTTTCCGAAGGCAATCAAATGTGGGAAAGAAGTTATTTAACAGGGCTCAGGATTCTGCGCATCTGTTTGTCTATCAGCAAGATAATTCTCCAAAAAATGCAACAAATGGAGGAAGTGGGAGGGTTAATTTTATTAAAGTTAACAAAAAAGGGATAGTTTGAAAACTCTAGGGCCAGATCAGGCCAGAGGCTACAGAGAAAAAAAATTTAGAAGAAATTCCCCAATGCACCTCTATGGGAGAGAGAGCTGGAATATTGCTTAGAATGGAATTCCATTCTAAGCCACTTTCCTGTTTCCCTTTTGGTCAGGAGACTCAGAGTGGAGCACATTCAGCCTGCCTGTGTTTCCCAACAACACATGCGTATAAACACACAACATGAGGGGAGAGCATGAACAGACACACATGCAGCTCATTACTTTGTTATACAGAAGAAAATGCCAATGCCTCCTATGGTCGCTGCTGATAGGAGTGTGAAAAAATTCCAGAAGCCGTTTTCTGTATGCTTTCTCTACCTTGTTTTATGACTCTCTTTAGCCAAGAATAGGCCAGAATTTTCCATGTTTGAATTAGCATTAAAATTCAAGTGGTAGAAATGCTAGAAACCTGCTGTGATAAACCTGTTGCCTATTAAGCTTATTAAATAGCTTGAAGCACAAAGTAGCATTTCCCTTTGTTCATAGCTTTGCACTGAGGTCCTTCCATGAAGAGTGGGATACAGAAACTAGTTTTTAAAAAGTACATTCATCTTTCTGGCCCTGACTTAACCCAGAACTCTAGATTTAATGAGAAAATTGTACTGTGAACTACAGTAGCGTTGAAATTACTTAAAAATCAAGGACTTTAAATGGTTGCCACATTTTGGGGGTATGTTTTTACATCTATAAACAAAGTAACTTACAACTTTTGGGTCTCGGGCCATAGTGTATTCTGCAAGAGATGATCTTCCGTGGGAGGCTCTGGAAGAAATAATTTGATTCAGTATTGAACACTACTCTCCTTACCCTGAATGTGGTCAGTTTGTCAGCTTTCTGAAGAACCAGCTTTGTCCCAGAACTACATATTGAATTTTTAATATATTGCATACCTGACAGACTACATGGCTGAAAGTAATTTTCATGGTACTGGCTGGAAGCATTACTGAGATTTTCTTCTTCAGTTGTTTGAGCTCTTGTACCTGCAGCTGCAAATGGACAAATGTTACTGCTTTAAAGTCACCAAGTAGGGAATCTGCAAAAAGATGGCATCTGTTAACAAGCACTAAACAGAAAGAAACAACTTCAGTTTCCAGATAAAAAGAATCTAAATACAAGCTAAGCCATTATCTAAACAGCCTGAGTAGGAAAGTTAAAAGAAATTACACTGCAAGATAAAATAATTGGGCGTCATAATGTAAACCATGACAGGAGCTGGAATAAGTTTAACCCTCAAACTGGGATGAAAGAAAGAAGCTGGTATAGCAATACATTCAGATTTCATTATAGACTCTTAAAAGGGGTCATGGTAGAAAAAACGCAGTATGAACAAGACAAGACGAATGAGAAGCACTCATTCATTAATGGTGTATTCTTCAAAGTGCTGGACTAGTCCACCCTCAATTAAATATATTGAAACAAAAGAAAAAGAAGACAAGATTATATATTTGTGGAAGGGGGAATGGCAGCCACCCAGAATTACAATAATCAACTTATTACTTTAGGAGTGAGATTTATTCCTCAATAGATATGTATAAACTTACACTACAAGGCAGTAATTCTATGCCTGTCAGGGCTAGGCACAACTTTGGATTCAATTCCAAAAAGATGCTTTGGAGCTTGCACATAGATCTTCTTTTTTTAAAGCACTAGCACCTTTCCCCAGGATTGTGTGACTGCCATGGACTGCCATTCAATTCTTGGAAAAGACAGAGCTGCTTTAAAGAGCTGCAAGTACTACATTCATGCTCCCACATGTTCTAAAGTGCCTTTTGGAACTGAATCCAAAGCATTGCCAAGCCCCAATGCCCACAAGTATAATCCACAGACCTCAATGAGAACTTCAAAAGTGTGGTATGGTAGTTAAGATGTTGGGCTCGGAGTAGAGGAATCCAGGTTTTAGTTTTCCATTAGCCACAGAAGTTAACTAGGTGAATTTGGGTTATTCACTCTTTCTCAGTACATGCTATCATA
Source organism: Liasis olivaceus (assembly GCA_030867105.1). Classification (NCBI taxonomy): domain Eukaryota; kingdom Metazoa; phylum Chordata; class Lepidosauria; order Squamata; family Pythonidae; genus Liasis; species Liasis olivaceus. Next base: position 85,978,845 of record CM061350.1, read on the forward strand.
CAAGACTGTTGTTGGAAGGAATAATAGGTCTTGTACTTAGATGTAAGTGCACACCAAATAAAAATACTAACTACTATACCACTTCTGCATATGTAAAGCTGTATTAAAAATATAAATCTAATGGTTATACAGTATATTAGGGCTGTGCAGAGCTTTGGATTCAAAGAGGAAAAATTCCTTGGAGTGGACAGGACATACTCACATAGCAGCAGTACACAGGTACCCTCCTCCAGTGCAGGCTGACCCAGGAAAAGATACGTTTGTTTTAAAGAGTTGCCAACAGCTGCCATGTGAGCATCCCCAATGCAAGTCCAAAGGGATGCATGCCTCTCCTATATATACCACTTCATGAAAAACATGTCAAAAACACTGCAACTACCTTACTCCTAAAAGTAAAAGTCCTATTGCTTCATTATCCTGTAATCTGTCTAAGAACACACATCATAGAATGGATTACAATGACATGCATCTATGCTGAAAGTGCAAACTCTGTCCTCAACAGTTGGGATATGGAAGGACAGGCAAGATGTTTAGCTGATGTGCCCTTGATGTCCCCAGTATACTCTTTCCTGGGAGAAAAATGCTGCACTTTGGGGAAATTGTTATGGTTAGATTGTCTGGTCAAGTTTTCCCTGAGGGAATCTCACTAAAAATGCTATAGATATCTATATACAGAGCACTGAAAAATGTATACACAGAACACATCTTTGCAAATCATGCCTTCTCCTCACTCAAACACGTACACTCCCACCTGTAATAATAAACACTTCGCTAGTCTTGTGTAATTTCTTAAATTACCTGGATTGCTATGATATGCATGTTCTTTCTTTTAAATTCCTCACTGAAATCCCAATGAAATTTCATTCCCAGAATCTGGCTAAAAGCCTGGGACATATCACTTTAGGATTTGTTTGGGTTTTTTCCTCAGGTAATGTTCAAACATTTATTCATTACTTATTCAGGGCTGAAACTTTCTAAACTTCAGTATGTTAATATAAGAATGCAGAATTAACTCAACTGTGTCCATTTTTAACTGCCCCATTGATCCAGAAGAGGGAGTTCGAAGATCCTCTGAGAATCCTTATTTCTATTCCTCTACTGACATCTCTTAGAACCATTTAAGCTCTCTAGGCCTATTTTTGAAGCAATTAAAGCTTGTAGTTTCATAACAATTACGCTAAAATTATTAATAAAAGGAAGTTCATTCAAAAAAAGGAAACACATACAGAAGAGAATAATTTGATCTAGTCAAGATTGTGAGTCATGAATTATGACTGAATTGCTTCTATTCAAGAATTAAACTTTTCTGAAAATACAGGGGCTGTTACTGAATTCAAACAATATACAAACATGTGAAACCAAGAATTCAAAGCCCAAGTCTAGCTACCCTGCCAACATCTGCTCAAAGTCAACATAGTGTTAATATAGTAACTCCAGTGAACAAAATAAATCGCTCAAAAGAAATTAAATACGATAACCTACAAGGACCTACATGACAAATAATGTACTGGATAAAGGAAAGCTGTATTATTAAGAACCTTGGGGTAACACTTGCTGTGCTCTTACATTTTATTTAAGTTATAATATGGCATATTTATATGCTGTGTGGCATGTTAAAAGAACTCAATAGAAGAGAATATATGTAGCTCAGGGTTGAACTGTGGAGTTCTTGATGCTCCTCAGAGCTTGGTTATTTGCTTGCAGATGTTTCATTACCCAACTAGGTAACATCATCAGTTCAACCCTGAGCTACACATATTCGCCTCCATTGCTAACATCATCAGTGCTGATGATGTGTTGATCAGATGATGTTACCTAGTTAGGTAATGAAATGTCTGCAAGCAAACAACCAAGTTCAGAGAGCACCCAGAGCTCCACAGTATAAGAAATCATTCACTGCAATTTGTAAACCAGATTTAGGCAGGAGTCCCCAGTTTGGGCATATTCTGAGAGCATGAATTGTGGTCTCTCGCAAAATGGCTGCCAAGGGCATAGCTGGTAGAAAATACCACTATACCAAAAAAGGCAAAATGATAAAAATGCTTCCCCAATTACTGCTCAGATTCCCAGGATACTTTCTACCATGTTGGTTTTCCTGCATCCTTTTCTGGGCAGCTGGGAAAACATCAGAGCAAACAGTGGACTTGAATCTCTGGAATATATACAGGATCAAGAAGCTGGCTTTGAAATAAATATTATGCATTGCTTTGCAACATGTAAGCTCCCCAACTTTTTCTTTTTTAAAAAAACCCAAAACTTAAAACAATCTTTAAAAAAAATCAAGTGAGACATGCAGCCTGATACAGGCTAAGGAGGATCTGAGGTTGATGATTTAGCTTAGGTATGAACCCAGCCACTATGGCTTATTCAACAATCCATGGTTAAAATATATTTTGGTCAGTAAAATGTGCATACCCAGCCAGTCTTAGACTTGATTTACTAAAGAGTCTACAATTGGCTGGTTACACAACAACACTGTCCAGCCCCTAACAGTAGTACACGTCCAAAGAAGCAAGATTAATGCATAGTCTCATGAATCAGGGTTAATACCAGGAAAGAGAAAAGATAGCAGAATCTAGGAAAATAATCTGTAGCCATTATTTATTAGTGAATATATATAAAAGTAGGGTCTCTGTGGCTTGTTTTAATTTCTTTCTGCTAGATTTGCTGACAGACTGAAGCCTCGCTTGAGATATAAGGCTGAAATGTCCATCTGTTCTTCATTTGCCATGTTGTGAACAACTCTCCCAAATTCCCAAAGAATACCCTAAGTCAGAAGGCAAGGGTTACAAAAAGTTCACCCTCACAAAACCAAACATTATGACTTAGCAGAAGGTCCCATTCACACTAATCTGAGAGTAAGTTCCACTGAACTCAGTAAGACTTAGTTCTGAAAAGACATGCAGAGGGTTGCACTGCCAGGGTGTTTTGAGACAGAAACAGATGAATCATTAGGACCTTTGAGATCATTTGATTAGTTAGCCCTGTCCTATCAACTCAAACACATGGCTTCTCTTATAGTCTTAGAGAATGGCTACCATCCCTTTCTTCTTAAGATTTTGGTGATGGGTATTCAGTAGGAGTATGCAAAATATTTTGAATTCCAACCATTTTGGAATTGAGATGCCCTGTTTCAAGTGCAAAGCAGGCTGTTTTGATCAGTTTGGAAGTGTTTTGAGCCCAAAACTGTTGTGTTTGAAACAAAGCTGCTTTGAGCTCAAAAGACTTCCAGAATTGTCAAGACAACTCACTTAATACTTGAGGCAGCTGTTTTGTGGACAAAATGAGATGTTTAGGGCTTGAAACATGGTGTTTCAAATTTGAGATGGTTTAAATTAAAAATATTTTCCATTTAGTGACCTCCCCCCCCCGCCAAAGGTAACCAGCAAAAGCAGAAGTTACTTCATTTTTCAAATATTTTTATTTTTACAGGGAAGGTATTTCATCACCAGAACATAATTATGATAAATATGCAAAACTAACCATACATGAAATCATAATAACTAACTAAATGGTGAATTGGAATATATATAATAGAGTTGAGGAAAACTCAAACTGATTTGGAGAAAGTGCTTGGGATCTCACACAGACCTCTGCTATCATTAAAGCAGCCCAACATTTTTCAGGTTTTGAAGAAAGCCTGAAAAACAGATGCAACTGCTCTAAGAGGTGCAATGAATCAACTCCTTAAAGTAATCTCATCTTTTTTTCAGGCTTGGTACAAGTTTGAAAAAGGTAGGCGGCTTTAATGAGTAACACAGACGTACTATGTTCATGAGAAGCACTACTTTCAAATCATTTCCAAACTACACACAGGTCTGAAGGAAGGAAGGAAGGAAATTTAGATGCTGCAACAAACCATGGTTTAACATAATGGGAACAAGCACAGGTAACTGTGGAGTCCTTGGTGTTCTCTGAGCTTGGTTGTTTTCTTGCAAAGTTTCGTTACCCGGCTAGGTAACATCTTCAGTGCTAAAATGGAATGGGGTTTGTTCTCTGTTTATATACAGTGGCATGTTCCAGTCCAGAACATCTCCTCACCAGCAATCATCACCCAGATAAGCAGAGATTAACACTAAGATTATCACCAGACATAACAATCAAGCAGCTAACAATACTCTAATCAAGGAACTACCACGGGGGGGGGGGGGGGGGGGGGGGGATAAAACAGAATCTACACCCCCACTAACACTGGCAGGGCATTAGTTGATATAATTAGTTTTAGTATTGCTTTTCCTTATAACAATCTGTTTAATTTTGTGATATGCTAAATTTGTTCAAACTAGTTACCTTTTTATATTCTATAATTTTTATTACTCTAGTTACCTTCGTTTTTCAGATTTCACTTTTAAGTTAATGTGTTTACTTAGTCCTCATATTAACTATTTCTTGTTTTCATTGGTTGGTTTCTTGGGGAGGAGGGTTATAATGTTTTGTTGAGTTGTGTTTTACAGCTAAGATTGTTCTTATTGGATTGCTATAAATTTTGTTATACAGGTGAAACTCGAAAAATTAGAATATCGTGCAAATGTTCATTTATGTCAGTATGGCAACTCAAAAGGTGAAACCAATATATGAGATAGACGCATTACATGCAAAGCGAGATATGTCAAGCCTTACTTTGGTATAATTGTGATGATTATGGCGTACAGCTTATGAAAACCCCAAATTCACAATCTCAGAAAATTAGAATACTGTGAAAAGGTTCAATATTCTAGGCTCAAAGTGTCCCACTCTAATCAGCTAATGAATCCATAACACCTGCAAAGGGTTCCTGAGCCTTTCAATGGTCTCTCAGGCTGGTTCAGTAGGAATCACAAGCATGGGAAAGACTGCTGACCTGAGAGTTGCACAGAAAACCATCATTGACACCCTCCATAAGGAGGGAAAGCCCCAAAAGGGAATTGCAAAAGAAGTTGGATGTTCCCAAAGTGCTGTATCAAAGCACATCAATAGAAGGTTATGTGGAAGGGAAAAGTATGGTAGAAAAGGGTGCACAAGCAGCAGGGATGACCGCAGCCTGGAGAGGATTGTCAGGAAAAGGCCATTCAAAAGTGTTGGGGACTTTCACAAGGAGTGGACTGAGGCTGGAGTTAGTGCATCAAGAGCCACCACACACAGACGGATCCTGGACATGGGCTTCAAATGTCGTATTCCTCTTGTCAAGCCGCTCCTGAACAACAAACAACGTCAGAAGCGTCTTACCTGGGCTACAGAAAAAAAGAACTGGTCTGTTGCCCAGTGGTCCAAAGTCCTCTTTTCTGATGAGAGCAACTTTTGCATCTCATTTGGGAACCAAGGACCCAGAGTCTGGAGGAAGAATGGAGAGGCACACAATGCACGATGCTTGAAGTCCAGTGTGAAGTTTCCACAGTCTGTGTTGATCTGGGGAGCCATGTCATCTGCTGGTGTTGGCCCACTGTGCTTCATTAAGTCCAGGGTCAACACAGCCGTCTACCAGGAGATTTTGGAGCACTTCATGCTTCCTTCCACAGACGAGCTTTATGGGGATGCTGACTTCATTTTCCAGCAGGACCTGGCACCTGCCCACACTGCCAAAAGTACCAAAACCTGGTTCAGTGAGCATGGGATTACTGTGCTTGATTGGCCAGCAAACTCGCCTGACCTGAACCCTATAGAGAATCTATGGGGCATTGCCAAGAGAAAGACGAGGGAGATGAGACCGAACAATGCAGTGGAGCTGAAGGCCGCTATTGAAGCATCCTGGTCTTCCATAACACCTCAGCAGTGCCACAGGCTGATAGCATCCATGCCACGCCGCATTGCGGCAGTCATTGCTGCAAAAGGGGCCAAACCAAGTACTGAGTACATATGCATGCTTATACTTTGCAGAGGTCCGATATTGTTCTATTTCCAATCCTTGTGTGATTGATGTCATGTAATATTCTAATTTTCTGAGATTGTGAATTTGGGGTTTTCATAAGCTGTACGCCATAATCATCACAATTATACCAAAGTAAGGCTTGACATATCTCGCTTTGCATGTAATGCGTCTATCTCATATATTGGTTTCACCTTCTGAGTTGCCATACTGACATAAATGAACATTTGCACGATATTCTAATTTTTCAAGTTTCACCTGTATAATTTAATCAGTTTCATAATTCACAAATTGAAGCTTGTTTATTTTAAACAGACCATATTTAATATTAACTATATTGTATATGTGTTTATTAGCATATTAAAAAGCAGAGACGTCACCTTGCTGACAAAGATCCGCATAGTCAAAGCTATGGTTTTTCCAGTAGTAATGTATGGCTGTGAGAGCTGGACCATAAAGAAGGCTGAACGCCGAAGAATTGATGCCTTTGAACTTTGGTGCTGGAGAAGACTCTTAAGAGTCCCCTGGACTGCTAGGAGGTCAAACCAGTCAATCTTAAAGGAAATCAACTCTGATTGCTCATTGGAAGGATTGATAATGAAGCTCAAGCTCAGATACTTTGGTCACCTAATGTGAAGAGAGGACTCTTTGGAAAAGACCCTGATGATGGGAAAGATGGAAGGCAAAAGGAGAAGAGGACGGCAGAGGATGAGATGGCTAGATAGTATCACTGAAGCAATGAGCATGAAATTGAGCAAACTCAGGGAGGCAGTGAAAGATAGGAAGGCCTGGCGCAATATGGTTCATGGGGTCACGAAGAGTCGGACACGACTTAACGACTAAACAACAACAACAACAACAATATGTGTTTATATGTTATACTTAAGGCATGGTTTGTTTTAACCACTGTTAACAAGTCACAGCCCCTTCATGGATCACTGCCTTGTTGCGGCGAAGGGGCTTGTGTAACTCAGTGAAGCCATGAGCTATACCGTGCAGGGCCACCCAAGACGGACAGGTCATGACAGAGAGTTCTGACAAAATGTGGTCCACTGGAGAAGGAAATGGCAACCCACTCCAGTAGCCTTGCCAAGAAAACCCCATGGACAATGTTAAAAGGCTAAAAGATATGACGCCGGAAGATGAGCCCCTCAGGTCGGAAGGTGTCCAATATGCTACTGGGGAAGAGCGGAGGGCAATTCCAAGTAGCTCCAGAAAGAGTGAAGCGGCTGGGCCAAAGCCGAAAGGACGTTCAGCTGTGGATGTATCTGGAAGCGAAAAGAAGGTCCGATGCTGTAAAGAACAATATTGTATAGGTACGTGGAATGTAAGATCCATGAACCAAGGCAAGCTGGATGTGGTCAAACATGAGAAGACAAGATTGAACGTCGACATCTTGGGAATCAGCGAATTGAAATGGACGGGAATGGGTGAATTTAATTCAGGTGACCATTACATCTACTGCTGTGGGCAAGAAACCCTTAGAAGAAATGGAGTTGCACTCATAGTCAATAAGAGAGTGGGAAAGGCAGTAATGGGGTACAACCTCAAAAACGACAGAATGATCTCAGTGCGTATCCAAGGAAAACCATTCAACATCACGGTAATCCAAGTCTATGCCCCAACTACTGATGCCGAAGAAGCTGAAGTTGACCAGTTCTATGAAGACCTACAACACCTTCTAGAACTAGCACCAAAAAAAGATGTCCTTTTCATCATAGGGGATTGGAATGCTAAAGTAGGAAGTCAAGGAGTAATCGGAATAACAGGCAAGTTTGGCCTTGGAGTACAAAATGAAGCAGGGCAAAGGCTAATAGAGTTCTGTCAAGAGAACAAGCTAGTCATAGCAAACACTCTTTTCCAACAACACAAGAGACGACTCTACACATGGACATCACCAGATGGTCAAGACCGAAACCAGATTGATTACATACTTTGCAGCCAAAGATGGAGAAGCTCTATACAGACGGCAAAAACAAGACCAGGAGCTGACTGTGGCTCAGATCATGAGCTTCTTACTGCAAAATTTAGGCTTAAATTGAAGAACGTAGGGAAAACCACTAGACCACTCAGGTATGACTTAGACCATATTCCATGTGAGTACACAGTGAAGGTGATGAATAGATTTAGAGGATTAGATTTGGTAGACAGAGTGCCTGAAGAACTATGGATGGAGGTCTGTAACATTGTACAAGAGGCAGCAACTAAAACCATCCCAAAGAAAAAGAAATGCAAGAAAGCAAAATGGCTCTCTGATGAGGCTTTACAAATAGCTGTGGAAAGAAGGAATGCGAAAAGCAAGGGTGAAAGGGAAAGATATAAGCAACTGAATGCAGATTTCCAGAGAATAGCAAGGAGAGATAAGAAGGCCTTCCTAAAGGAACAATGCAAAGAAATTGAAGAAAACAATAGAATGGGGAAGACTAGAGATCTCTTCAAGAAAATTGGAGATATCAAAGGAACGTTTAGTGCAAAGATGGGCATGATAAAGGACAAAAAAGGCAGGGACCTAACAGAAGCAGAAGAGATTAAGAAGAGGTGGCAAGAATACACAGAAGAACTATACAAGAAAGATCTTAATGTCCCTGATGTCCATGCTGGTGTGGTCACTGACCGTGAGCCAGACATCCTAGAGAGTGAAGTCAAGTGGGCCTTAGGAAGCATTGCTAACAACAAAGCTAGTGGAGATGACAGTATTCCAGCTGAGTTATTTAAAATACTAAAAGACGATGCTGTTAAAGTGCTGCATTCAATATGCCAGCAAGTTTGGAAAACGCAACAGTGGCCACGGGATTGGAAAAGGTCAGTTTACGTTCCAATTCCAAAGAAGGGCAATGCCAAAGAATGCTCAAACTATCGCACAATTGCACTCATTTCACATGCTAGCAAGGTTATGCTCAAAATCCTACAAGCTAGGCTTCAGCAGTACGTGAACCGAGAACTACCAGATGTACAAGCTGGGTTTCAAAGAGGCAGAGGAACTAGAGATCAAATTGCCAACATTCGCTGGATCATGGAGAAAGCACAAGAGTTCCAGAAAAGTATCTACTTCTGCTTCATTGACTATGCAAAAGCCTTTGATTGTGTGGATCACAACAAACTGTGGCAAATTCTTAAAGAGATGGGGATACCAGACCACCTTACCTGTCTCCTGAGAAATCTGTATGCGGGCCAAGAAGCAACAGTTAGAACTGGTCATGGAACAACCGATTGGTTCAAAATAGGGAAAGGAGTACGACAAGGCTGTATACTGTCACCCTGCTTATTTAACCTATATGCAGAGTACATCATGAGAAATGCCAGGCTGGAAGAATCACAAGCCGGAATTAAGATTGCAGGGAGAAACATCAATAACCTCAGATATGCAGGATACCACCCTAATGGCAGAAAGTGAAGAAGAACTAAAGAGCCTCTTGATGAGGGTGAAAGAGGAGAGTGCGAAAGCTGGCTTGAAACTCAACATTAAAAAAACTAAGATCATGGCATCTGGACCCATCAATCCCTGGCAAATAGAAGGGGTAGAAATGGAAGCAGTAACAGACTTCATTTATTTGGGCTCCAAGATCACCGCAGACGGAGACTGCAGCCATGAAATTAAAAGACGCTTGCTCCTTGGGAGGAAAGCTATGGGAAACCTGGATAGCATATTAAAAAGCAGAGACGTCACCTTGCCGACAAAGATCCGCATAGTCAAAGCTATGGTTTTTCCAGTAGTAATGTATGGCTGTGAGAGCTGGACCATAAAGAAGGCTGAACGCCGAAGAATTGATGCCTTTGAACTGTGGTGCTGGAGAAGACTCTTAAGAGTCCCCTGGACTGCTAGGCGGTCAAACCAGTCAATCTTAAAGGAAATCAACTCTGATTGCTCATTGGAAGGATTGATAATGAAGCTCAAGCTCAGATACTTTGGTCACCTAATGCGAAGAGAGGACTCTTTGGAAAAGACCCTGATGCTGGGAAAGATGGAAGGCAAAAGGAGAAGAGGACGGCAGAGGATGAGATGGCTAGATAGCATCACTGAAGCAATGAGCATGAAATTGAGCAAACTGAGGGAGGCAGTGAAAGATAGGAAGGCCTGGCGCAATATGGTTCATGGGGTCACGAAGAGTCGGACACGACTTAACGACTGAACAACAACAACAACAACAAGTCACAGTGATTGAGTTCATATGTACTGATAAGCAATATACTAAACAAACTATGTTATAGTTTCAACTGATATGTAAAGCCATATTTTGCCAACTTAACAACAAAATGGAAATAGAAGTTTCCAAGTTTCTCCTTGTAACTAGACAAAATTTCCAGATGACAGAAACTTTTCACTATGTAGATATTTTGGACGGCAAGTCTCAGTATCTCTAATTATTTGAACATGCTAATTTGAATTATGAGATTTATAATCCTAAACATCTGGAGGACACTAGGAACTCCCTGGATCAACTAAGGATCACCCATCTCTCAGCTAATTTCTCTCATCAACCTGCACAAGCACAAATATGATCAAATAAGCACTCATATACACAAATACAAAATTAGATACACATACAGACATATATTACCTTGAAAGACAGCCTTATTGGACAAACCTAAGGCTGGTACAGTAGCCCCTTCTGGAAGATCCACCATTTGCTAAAAAGAAAAATGTTATTTATGATTATCTGAATCTTCTCATTTATAAATATAGCCTTCTTGCAAGTTTGGCCTTCAATATAACTTTGCATAAGTCACAAATCTAAAATGTGGTATATATGTTACTAAAGAATTCCTAGAAAAATCTCAAACTAATTTAAAATCTTTGCCTCAGTTTCAATTTTCTAGGTCATACAGAATTACATGACTATTGAGTTCACACATCATGCTAACCCATATTCTGTTCAACCATGTTTATTGAATAAAGCACAGCTGTTTGGGTCTGTACCCCATACTAAGTAATAAACCATGGTTTTAAGTCACAAACACTGCCTTCACAAAACATCTTAAGAGGTAACAAGCATACCGTACAGCACAGATTATGAGCATAGTCTAAGAATTTTGATTTGATTGTGACTAAGCAGATGTTCAAATTTAAAATTATATTCATGTCTCCACAAAAAGAAAGTTTAGTACTACACGCTTTAAACTCAATCGTCAGCATCACTAAAGTAGTATTTGGCAACTATAGCTCATAGACCACATGCAGCCCCCTAGCCTAAGGAGTAGACCAGATCAGGGAGCTGACTCCACAGGAAGACTAGAACTAAAGTATAGTTCTAGAGTACAGAGTAAGACCAGAGTATAGTTTTAGTCTTCTTATGGATTCAGTTTCCTGACCAGGTCTATCTCACAGGGCTGGCAATGCCATTAATTCTGTCTGTGCCATTTTTGGTCTCTTCTGTTATAATTAAGAGTGGGAATGAGAGTCAAAGGCCTCTAGGAGCTTCTTGTTCCATTATTCTTTAAACTCCATCTCCAATTCCCCTCAAATAGCCTAAACTGTAGTTTTCAGTCTGATTTTGCCCCATTTTTGTCATTCTGGGAAGTTTTAGGGGTAGCAATGGGAACAGAGAGCCTCTCGGAGGCAAGCTATTCCTATGTCCACTTTTACAAATCTCAATAATCCCCCAAATTATGGTCCTAAATTATGCCCCAAAGAAGCTATTATGGGGCGGGGGCTTAAGAGTGGAGATGAGTGTGGATTGACTCACTGAGACATCTTGTTCCTGTTCTCCCCCTGCCCTCCCAAAAAAACACACCCTGGAAAAGGTTGATCCTACCCCCTCCAATGATATTATAACATTCTCAGATGGCCTCCAAAAGGTCAGAAGGCTCATTTATAGCCCCTGACCACTAAAACTACAACCACCCTTGAAGTAAAGAATTTCTGAGTTCATTCAGTATTTCTGTAACCTATGTTAAAAAATGTGCTCAAATTCAAACGAGAGATGCAAACATCAAATGTAGCAGACAGCAATGTTTCTTCTTTAAAAGCCAGTGAATACACAACTTACCCCAGAATATAATTTCTCCAGAGATATTCCAGAAGTACTGCTGAAGTTTTCAATGAAATTCCTAGGTGCCGTAAATACACGAAGCACTTTCTCATCTGCTCCAGACACAAACTGAAACCGCCCTGTCAGTGCTATACACTGCATATCGTACCCATGGACTTGAGGTCTTGCCATTTCATGCCATGACACCTAGTAAAAGGACCATCATATTTATACAAGTACCAGTCTTAGAATCTATAGAGAAAAGCATCCAAGAATTTAAATGTTAAGTCCCAACAATCTATTGTCAATTTTAGAATTACATTTTGCTGAAAATACACATTCAGTTCATTTCCTAAAAAAAATGCATTCTTGCCTTTATCCAAATCTCATTGGAAATGCCAGGAATCCCCTCTCATTAATAAATAATTGAGACAGACTCCTGGCATATCCAATACATCACAGAAAAGGACCAAATTCCTACCCTGGTCCAAAATACAACTTTGTCCCCCTGTTTAGCCTCCCCCTGAATTTTTCTTTAACAATCTGTATTCCTCACTAGAAACAGAATATGATCAACACTATGTTGCATGAATAATGATATAATTAAGTGTAATTATAGACCATATCTTGTTTTTAAATGACTCTTTCCAATATAAACTTCAAAATGTTTATACTCATGTGATACTGTCATAATACCATAGTAGTTAACTACTGAACAATAGGAATACAATACAAATGCATTTAGGAGAGTTTAAGAAATGTTAAGAAAAGCTATTGCTCAGATTTCGTATTCTGCTGGGGAAAAAAATCATTTGTTTTAGAACTATCAAAACTTGGCTGTAAAAATCCTTACAACTTCCAGAGTTAGAGATCTCTTTGCTGCCATTCAGTGATCATCCAGATTTTTGCAGTTCAGATATGCTAGCTCAAATCTATCTACAAGAGTTGTGCACAAAACAAATACATTGTGGCTGGGAAGTTTGGCATAATAATATCTTGGTTGTTCTGGGTTTTGGCAGAGCCAAATTCTATAGGATTCTTATGGGACAAGTAGGGCAAGCTTAGGGCACTTCTCCCCTCTTCCTCTGCAGGGTCCATGCACCACCCTGGCCACCAATCTTCCTAGCACCTTCTTTTGCTGAGCTCCCTTTTGCCCTGTTTTGTGTTTTTACCACCCTTGAATTCAAGTCCAACATATCCAACCGACCCACCTACCCCTTCCCTAACAGCAACGTTAGCTGTGGTAGCTAAGAAGAACTGGGAAAGTAAGGTGCTGCGAAGCTCAGAGGGAGTCAGTTTGATACATTGTATTTGAACCAGTGGACTGGTCAGATATTTCATGTGACAAGCATGTGGCAGCAGAATAGCCAACTGGCCTCCCTGCCCTCCCCTCTCCCAATCTTCCCAATGCCCTGCTCTCCCTACCTCTGCCTTTTTCCCACTCTGCCAGAACATATGTGTTTTAGGTTCATATCCAGATCAAATATGCATGTCGTCAGTCTCATTAGGCAGACCAGACCAGAAAATCAACTCCATAGGAAATTAGAACTATAATTTATTGAGATAGGCAATAAAAACAGAATCCTGGAGTCTGACTATGCTATCCTTCTCCTCCTTCCTCCTCCCTCCTGTGAATCAGGGAGCAGTTTGCCTGAGCCGCTTCTGAATATTATCTTGCTTCCCAAGACTTAAAGAATGTTTCAGTCCTCTTTGTCTAGTAACTGTTCTTACCTATTCTATCAAGGTCATCTCCCTCACTCTCTACACACATTGAGCCCATGCCCAGAAAAAATACTCATATTTCAGTCTGGAAATGGACCATTTGAAACTAGCTATACCATCCACATAATTTCACAAGCTTGCAAAGAATACCTCTGGGTTGTTCTCTCTTTTCCATGGAGCAAATATCCTTGTTGTTTGGTCAGAACCAACAGAGATTATAAAGTCTCCCTCTGGATCCCACTTCACATCTTGAACACAATTAAAATGCCCTGAAATCATCACTTCTGGAGCCCATTCTCTCTATTAAATCAAAAACATTTATATTGTAATCCATGAATGAGGTAAAAAGTATTTGTTAGATACAGCATTCGCTTCATTGCAGAACTATATCCAAAGTTGAAAAACATTTTAAGTTTATCTATTTGATTTATACTGCACCTTTAATTCTGCAGCTCAAGGAAGTAGACATAACACTCCCTCCTCCTATTTTTTCCACAACAATCCTGCAAGGTAGATTGATCTGAGAAAGAGTGTGGCTGATCCAAAGTCAACCAACAAGCTTCTGTGGTTGAAAGGTGAATTTCAACTTGAATCTTCCCACTCCTTAAGCACTACAACACATTGATTTAACAAAACGTAATGGCTAATGAAGGATGGGCATCAAGAGATCACTGTAAAGGACAAAGAACCTTAAACGGCATCCTTAGATGATAAAACATGCTGGGTTTTTTTAAATGTTTATAACAAAGGAAACAGACACTTTTAAGCTGCCTGGGGTGCACAACATTTTTGGGGCTGAGGGCCACACTTGGTCTTAGAATAGCATGCTGAGGTTGCACTCAAGAAAAGGAGGCGAAGCCAGGACTAAAACTACTTTTGATTTAACTTACAAGTAGTCCTTGCTTAATGAATGCCTTGTTTAGCAACTGTTCAAAGTTATGATGGCACTGAAAAAGTAACTTTACGACTGGTCCTCACACTTACAACTGCTGCAGCATCCCCACTATCACGTGATCAAGATTCAGGTGCTTTGCAACTGGTGGGCGTTTACAACCATCACAGTGTCCCGCGGTCACATGATCACCATTTGCATACATCACACGTGGCTTCCGACAAGCAGAGTCAATGGAGAAGCCAGCAATAAAATCACCAGTCATGGTCACATGATATCTCACTTAATGACTGTGAATGATTTGCTTAACAGCGGAGGCAAAAGTGAGATCATAAGTCCATCACGGTCATGTGATATCTCGCTTAACGACCGTGTCACTTAGCAACGGAATTGCCAGTCCTAGCTGTGGTTGTTAAACAAGGACAACCTGTACTTTTAAATTTAATTCACATTTAAATTTAATTAAAATGATATGGCTAATGTGGATATTCCCATTATCTTTATTTACCATTTCTCCTCTCATACTAAAAATCACAGTACTGAAATACCTCTGGAAGCTGAGCCCAAATCTTCCAGGGACCATATGCAGCCCTGGGGCTTCAGCTGTAGAATCCTAAACAATAGCTTGGGAACAGACTCTGTCCAATGGTACAGCAGACACTGTTCAAGCAGAACGTAATGAGTCCAGATCAGGGTGCTGTAGTAAAAACGAGTTCAGGTAGTGGGCCTTAAAAGGTCTCTGCCACAGTCCTGGGAAAGCTCTGTTGCGGAAAGAGATCATCCGGGGCCAGATGGACAAAAGCTGATCCACCCAAAAGTAACTTCACAAAGCCATTTGTTTTTCTCACCCACAAAGGCCTACAAGTCTATCCTAATTATCCAAACTTATTTAATTGAACTTGTTTGCTATTCATTATAGTTCAGAAAGGAAAAAAAAAAAACACCTCAATGCTGTAACTTATAAAAGATGTTTAAAAATATATAATTTGTTACATGGAATGAGCAAAGAGCCATTTTTTCCTATACAAAGATATTCTATACAGTGGTACCTCGGGTTACGAACGCCCCTCCTTATGAAAATTTTGCGATACGACCAGCTCCGGTCGCAAAAATTTGCCTCGCCATGCAACCTCCGCCTCGCGCTACAAACCGGATCCGCGGCCATTTGCCCTGCTGCCACGTGGTCGCGGCTTCCTGTGGGCGAGATCGCGGTAGCAAGGAGACGTTCGGTGAGGCTTGTGGTGTGTTTTGTGGCGTTTGGAAGGTTTTTGGTGTGCTTGTCAGCATGGCTCCAAAGAAAATGCAGAGCGGGCTTGGCAAGAATAAGGGTTTGAAGAAGAAAGTGACGATCAAACTGAAGAAGGAGATTATACAAAAGCATGATCGTGGTGTTCGTGTGACTGATCTGGCCACGGAGTACAAGATGGCGAAGTCGACCATCTTGACTATTTTGAAGAATAAAGATGCCATCAGAGAAGCTGATGTGGCAAAAGGAGTAACGATGTTAATGAGGAGGAGGACACAAGTGCTGGAAGAGATGGAAAAGCTGTTGTTAGTGTGGCTGAATGAGAAACAGCTGGCAGGTGATAGCGTGAGTGAAGCTATCATCTGTGAAAAAGCCAGGAAACTGCACAGTGATTTACTGCAGAAAAACCCCTCTACCAGCGCAGCAAATGAGGAATTTAAAGCCAGCAGAGGCTGGTTTGAGAAATTCCGCAGGAGAAGTGGCATCCACAATGTGGCAAGACGTGGAGAGGCTTCCAGTTCTGACAAGGTTGCTGCAGAAGCCTACAAGGAAGAATTTGAGGGCTTCGTGAAGGCGGAAGGATACGTCCCTCAGCAAGTGTTCAACTGCGATGAGACAGGGCTCTTCTGGAAGAAGATGCCAAACAGAACCTACATCACGCAGGAGGAAAAGGCACTGCCAGGGCACAAGCCCATGAAGGACAGACTGACCCTTTTGCTGTGTGCTAACGCAAGCGGCGACCTGAAGATTAAGCCGCTACTGGTGTACCATTCCCAGACCCCTCGTGTGTTCAGGGAACACAATGTGAACAAGGTCAGACTGCCTGTCATGTGGAGGGCCAATGCGAGACCGTGGGTCACAAGGCAGTTGTTCATGGAATGGCTGCACGAGGTGTTCGCACCCAGCGTTAAAAAATATCTTTCCGACAACCAGCTGCCTGAAAGGTGCCTTCTTCTGATGGACAATGCCCCCGCACACCCTCCATCCTTGGTGGATGATATGGACGCTGAGTATGACTTTATAAAGGTCAAGTTCCTCCCCCCCAACACGACACCTCTTCTGCAGCCCATGGACCAGCAAGTGATCTGCAATTTTAAGAAGCTCTACACAAAGGCGCTCTTCACCAGGTGTTTCAATGTCACTGAGGAAACATCCTTGACTCTGGCAGAGTTTTGGAAGAAACATTTCAATGTCCTCCACTGCATCAGCCTCATTGACAAAGCCTGGGAAGATGCCACCTGCTGGACCTTAAACTCAGCCTGGAGGAAACTGTGGCCAGAATGTGTCGCTGAACGTGACCGTGAAGGGTCTGATGCAGAGGTAGTGGAGGAGATTGTGTCCATGGGCAAGAGCATGGGTCTGGTTGTCGATGGTGCAGACGTAGAGGAGCTTGTTGAGGACCATGAGGAGGAGCTGACCATGGAAGAACTTGCTGAGCTCCAGAGTGAGCAACAGAAAGTGCTTGGTGAGGAGCATTCCACTGAGGAAGAGGAAGACAGGGAGGAGGTGAGCAGTGCTGAGATTAAATCCATTATGAAACAATGGAATGCGTGCCAGGACTTCTTTGAGAAGCACCACCCCAACATAACTGTAACGAACAGAGCGTTGAACATGATGAACGATAACGTGGTCTCTCATTTCTGGAGGGTTATGCAGCGCAGGAAAAAACAACTGACTTTAGACAGGTTTTTCCCCAGAACTGAGCCTGCAGCTAAGAGGCAAAGAAGAGAGGAAACCCCTGAAGGAGATGTCCCTTTGGAGGGGGACTCTCCCTCCAAACAATAACTGCCTCCCCACCCCATTCTCCCTCTTCATACTGTGCTGTATGTACTTTTTTTCATGTTTTTGTGGTTTAAAAATAAAATGCATGTTTCAGAACTGTTTGTATTTACATTGAACCTTATGGGGAAATTTGCCTCGCGGAGCGACCAAATTCGGAGGGCGGATTAGCCGTATTTACATTGAACCTTATGGGGAAATTTGCCTCGCGGCGCGACCAAATTCGGAGGGCAGAACGGATAAACCGAATTTATATTGAACCTTATGGGAAAATTTGCCTCGCGTTGCGACTAAATCGAGTTGCAATCCGAGTCATGGAACGGATTAAATTCGTAACCCGAGGTACCACTGTATATGCTTTTGTGATATAAATAAACTCTCTCTTGCCTTGTTTGCAGAAGTCTGTTTCCAAAGATGAAGTGCTCCATGGAAAGCGTGAGCAAGAATCATTGAGCCATCTGGGCTGAACTGACAGTCAAAAAATCCAAGCGTATTTCCTCCTACTTCTCCTATTCGGACCTTTTGAAAAAATAAGATACAATATGCATGAATATGTGTGCCTTCTCCATACTAATTAAGGACTGTGAGCAAAAGATATATGATTTAGAATTACATCCAAAGTGAAGTTAAAAGAATGTCATTCTAGAAGTATTCAAATATCTTGCACAATTAAAAAACCACATTAATACAGACCTTTTCAAAATAGAGGCTTGCAAGATAGTTGCAAGAAGTGTGCAAGTTCATATAAAATGAATAATTGTTTTGATAGTGGTATGTCTTCCTAGGGGCTGATCAAATGCTACAATATTAACCAGTCACATAATCAACCTCTAAAAATTCTTTCACGTATTTTTGCATGAAGGCAGTTACTTTTAAATGCTTCATTTACTTGCCAAAATCAAAGGCAGCTTGCAATGTAAAAAGTGCTTCTTCAAATGGTGCCTAATCAACTAAGACTGATTTCCTGCAAAATAGTTGTTAAATGCTAAGCCAGTTCCACCCTTTCCCTATCCAGTGTAGACTCTGTTTTCATGTGTAACTCATGCCAGATTTCCTTGTGACTATGGTTGGCTAGCCCAGTTTCAACAAAAGTTCCAATTTAAAAAGAACCCTAATTTGTACCTGGGTACATGCAACTCAAGACTGTGGTTAATGCCAGGCAGGGAATCACTTTAGAAAGGAAGCAAAGGAATATGCACAAGGCTGGGTCACAATTTGCAAAGTATGTTTTTCATTATTTTTATTAAGGGCAAGATGCAGCAATGGGCACTGATTGGCTTAAAAAGAAAGAGTAGATGAATTTGTTAGAAGATAGACTATCATTGATTATCAATCCTGACAGTAAATTAGAGCCTCCATGTACAGAAGGAGCATACAATTGAGTACTGCCTAGAGCAGTGCTTCTCAACCTTGGGAACTTTAAGATGTGTGGGCTTCAACTCCCAGAATTCCCCAGCCAGCCATGTTGGCTGGGGAATTCTGGGAGTTGAAGTCCACACATCTTAAAGTTCCCAAGGTTGAGAAACACTGGCCTAGAAACACCCGCTAGCACAGTTAGAAAAGTCTTGCATTCATCTTAAAATAACACCACCTTATTTCCAAATCTTAATCATAATACCAAAAAGGAAAACATGTGAAGTTCTTAATATTTACTTATTTTTAATATGGTGCCATTTAAATCCAGAGGAAGTCACCATGCATTTCAAGGAGAGAACCTTCTTCACTGCACAGTGTTCCTACACTTTATTCCTCATCCTGAAGTCCACATGAAAACCTTCGCTATTGTTTTTAAGAGGAATCAATCTGTTGATGTTCTGAACATTGAAGCATGTTTCTTCTTTGCCTTTCCACTGAAGAAATTAAAATACTTCTTGCCTAAAATCTTTGAGCCTTGGGATTTAGTTCTATATTTCTTTTACTTTGGTATCACAAACAGAGGAAATGAAAAACCACATCTACCTGTTCCAACCACATTCCAGATTCTTCATCTGGAGACCACAGGATCACAGTTTTGTCCATTGAAGCAGACAGCAACCTCATTGGCTGTTCCATCCTGCCATCTACAGTATCAGGAAAAAATATCCTCATATAGTATGATACGTTTTCATTCATTTTTATCAAATACAGTTTTTTATCACATCTGAAGAAAAGCAAAAAGTTTAAATAGGAACTCTACAAGGACACCACACAAAACAACTATACATGGCTAAAGTTGGAAGAAAGCTCTCAATTTACAATGTCCTCAAATATGTGCATGGACAAAAACCATGTAAACTGAATCCTAGATACTGTGAATCTTCAGTGGCTGTTTTACAGGATTATGTTTACAGATTGTGAGTCTTTTAATCAAATTGCACAAAATTCAGCCCCGGTCCTGAGGGAAGAAAATAATCTTGCCCAAAGGGTCAAATATTATTGTCTCTCCCCTGTAATTAAATGCTACCAGATGCATACAAAATGACTTCATATACTTTACTTCCCAACCTCTGGTGCACAACATCGACTCCCACATAGGGTGGAAAAAAACATGATGTGATATGTCATATCACACATTTTAAATTTTACATGCTATGGGACAGAAGGGGGAACTCAGCATCGAGTTCTCCATTTTGGCAACAAATTCCACATTCCTTGTCATAACTATCAGTAGCCCAAATTGGAAATCAAATACTTCTTCCTACCTTTGAAACATGGCGGCTGCCAATGAATTCCATATACCCAGTTTTCATGGCCAGCTAGCACTGAGTCCAAGGTAACTGCAAAAGATTTATCTACACCTATCACAAAACAAAGTAAGCAAAAAAGAGAGTGAAAAAAAATATTCCAGGCTGTTTTTAAAAGCACCAAGAATGGAGTTCACCTTCTTTGTATTTGAAACTAGATGTACCAGGGTAATAGCTTACTATCAGAGAGTCCCAGGCAGCAGGTTGCGAGAGAATTCTGTTACATTTGTTGAAATCAATCAGAATGGAAAGCAAGTGTCAAAGAGTAAATTAATTGTCAAGACTTATCTAGCCATTGTATTAATGACTCAGCCTTGCAAATAATCATATGACAAAAAATTTATGACCTTGTGCCTGTGAATTCATCTGTGAAAAAAAGATATGATGGAACCAGAAGGCTTCTGTACATCCAAGATGCTGGAGGCAAATACATATTTCACACATAGACAAAATGTAGCACACCTATGACATGGAAAGAAAAAACTGTATGCTCATTCACTATATTCAGGTGGATGTAATAATTTCTATTCAATTTATAGAAGATATTAATGTAAAGAATACATCACAGACAAAATTAAATTCATGTGCAGAAATAGATATCTGTGATGTCATGGGGGGCACCAATCAAGTTAATTGAAAGAAAACACAGTGAAACCCACCCTGTTTCAGCTAATTAATAGCACACTCTTCCACAATACATTAGAAGAATGAGAAATCTTCTCTTCTACTTAAACATGCTACAAACATTTTTATAGAAAAATCCAATATAAAATAACAGATTTACCATCATTATTTTTAATGGTGAAAACATTCTCTTTCAACCTAATAGTGTCCTCATCTTGGACTTCCCCAAACAAGGAAGTTACATGCATCTTCCAGATTCTTATCAGACAATCCTGAGCACAGCTTGCCAAATACAGGTCTCCATCTTAAAAAAGAAAAGTTAAACCATTCATTGAAGAAAGAGTTTAAGGTGGAAATTCAGTGCCCCAAAGAAATCAATATTTACAATGGTTAGTTGCTAAACCAAACTGGAACTTTACTCTTTGCAATGGTTCATGTCTCCAAATTACACTATATTATCATGTTAACTAGGAAGTTAAGTAGGAAGTGCTTATTACCCTTCAGGCCCCCATGAGCGTCTTACACAGGGTTTCTCAACCTTGGCAACTTTAAGATGGGTGGACTTCATCTCCCAGAATTTCCCAGCCAGCATGGCTGGCTGGGGAATTCTGGGAGTTGAAGTCCACCCATCTTAAAGTTACTAAAGGTTCAAAAACACTGCTCTTACAGATAGAAAGAGAAGGCTCATATCTTTGATAAATGGAGAAAAAAAGCATAACTATTTCTATGATATGAGCTATAGTTTCTAGTGATTGTATGTATTCTGAAGTTTCATGAAAGAGCAGAAAAAACAAAAAAAGTGACAACAGATACAGAATTCAGTTTCTAAAGAACCTCAGTATTATTTCAAAATATGTTAAGTGCCTAGCTTTTATGGCTGCAAAACATGAGAAATCCCCCCTGAAATCTCATAAACCAGATTGAATGTGATTTACCACAAACTGCCCATTCAACTCCTCTTATCCAATCTTCATGTCCATATAGTAGTAAAGATTTCTGAAACTGAAACAAGTAAGGATCCTCAATATAAACATATCTACTGCAATTTTCCCCATTGTAGTTTGGGGGTTCTCTAACATGTAATTTTGCTGCTAGACACAAAAGTAGCTTTGGTGCAACAGGGCCTTTTTGCAGCTTTCCTGGTTTATTAGTCTGACCATAGATATCTCTATCTTAGTAAAACTCCTGACTGGATTATTGCAGATTCCTCGATCTCAGTCCCCCAAATGTGTTGCAAGTGCAACTCCAAGACTTTCATTCCTCATATGGATCAGAATTCAGAGTGTTCCTATACACCTTCATACATCTGGAGGGTGTCAAGCTGGGAGCTACTACAGTGTGTTTTCCACAAGCTTGCTTTGGAGCGCAATGCAACTGCTTAATTCTGACTGGCACTCACGTCTATCCTGTGTTGGTAGAGCTGCATATGCTTCCTAGAGAGTTGCCCATATGCATCCAAGACCCATTCAAAATGAAAATATTAAAATACTAAAAGAACAGAAATTTAGTATTTTAAAATACTAAATAACAGAAATGAGGTAAATGAAGGAGCATACTGGCACACTTGGCCTCTGCAGGGTGGAAGACAAATTCAGAGGTCACAGGGGAATTTCACAACAACCGTGCAGTAAGTTTCACTGTGTACTTTGCCTGCAAAGAAGAGATGACTGGAAGCTTTTTTTTCTCAGTGGTTCTGTTACTTCCTGAGTGGGCAATTCCAGTCAATGTGCACGGGGAAACCGCCGTGCCCATAGTTGTTTCTATGTGGGGTGCCACAGGGCTCAGCAACCTTTCTCATGCAATTTAATATTTATATTAAATTGCTGAGGGAGGTCACTAAGTATTTGAGGTAAAGTATCATCATTGTGCTTATGATACCCTGCTGTACGCAGCCACTCCAGGCTCTACCAGGGATGCTATCCAAGTCCTGAACCAGTACATGGCGGCTGTGAAGTATTTTAGGCAGCAAAGCTACACAGCTGCCTCAGTTCATATCAGGCCAATCTCTGGCTGAAGTAGAGGACTGGAAATGCAGTGGGATTCATTATATCTAACAAGGCCTTTAGCCCCATCTCCTTCCCTTCTCCAGGTTCTCCTCTGGAGAAAAACAAATTAACCTCAATTTAGCACTTGAATCCTAATAGATTAACCTGACATCAACAAATGAGCCTGCTTCTAAACAGCTTTCCTTAGGCATGAACACGGCTGATTGGTTATCAAAACAAAGCCTTCTAAAAGCTGAAGATTATTATTGTCAAGAAATACTGTCTCTGAAAAACCAGAGATTTCAAACTTCCCTGAAGTTGAGTCTCAGGAATTAAGCAGGGTATAAAACTTTGTAGAAATAAATAAACCAAAAAAAGAAATACCACAAGAAAAATCCTGTAGACTAAGAAGCAGAAACAATAGCTACCTCTCCAGCCTGTTGTACGTATAAATGAATTCTGCAGTCATCACCACCACAAGCCAGTACTGGTACTGAAACAGAAGACAGAAACAAGATGAAGCATTTATGGAAGAGGAAATGACAGCTAGGAGTAAATCCCATTCAAACTCTGTGGAATTTACTTCTGAGCAATATGCGTAAGCTTACACTACAAGGCAACAATCGTATACCTATTAGGACTAGGCAACACTTTGGATTCAATTCAATTTCAAAAAGGCAAAAGCTTTCTTTAAAGCACCTTCATCTTTCCCCTGAACTGTGTGGCAGCTGTGGAGGACTGCTGTGCCATGCTTGGAAAAGAAAAGGCTGCTTTAAAGAACCGCAGCCAGGTACAACATTCAAGTTCCTGCATGCTCCAAGGGACTCTTTGGAACTAAATCAAAAGCACCACATAGACCCCGTACCTGGATATATATCCCACCAAACTCAATAGGAACTTCAAAGATGTGATGTAGTAGTTCATATGTGGGAGTCTGAGAGGAAAGTCCCAAGTTCTATGCCACCATCAGCCACAAAAGCTCACTGGGTTACTCTGGGTCCATCATTCTCTCTCATTCTCTCTCCTATTACACAGGACCGTTATTAAGAGGAATAATAGGAAGAGGGAACACTATGTATGCTGCTTTGAGCTCTTGACAGGCAGGACATAAATCCAATAAATAAGGATTGCATTGTACAGCTTTATTAAACGGATTCAAGGAACTCAGTCTTAAATAAGTGTCAAGTCACACAAAAGTCCAAGGACAGGCCATAAAATGTGCAATAAACTTAACAAACTAAAAACCTAATCTTTTAGGGTTTTTCCCCCAACAACAACAAAAGATCAAAATATCTTGCTCTAAACCTCCATCTAACTACCACATTTTAGTGTGACTTCAAGAGGTTTTAAAAAAGGAGGTGACAGGCTACCTACCCAGTGAATCAAAATAGGTAAAGATCAATCATGTCTACCGTAGCAATTTATAGGATCAGATATTAGAAAACTAGCTCTTAAAAAGACAACAGGCACGTGCACTGGCACTGTTAGGTATTTCTTCCAATGATTAAAAAAATTACATAGCCACTCTTACTGTCATTGCCTGGCAAGAAGGACAACGAAACATCCATGACAAATCCATTTCCAAACAACAATGTCTGAAGGCATTTAACTAAGGAGGAGAAAAAAATAAGGTTGCATTATTCATAGTGGTCACTGCAGAGATATTTAATAAAAAACCACAGAAATTAGGTACTAATTATTAGATTCAAAGGCAAAAATGTGCTTCACAGCACAAACGTAACACCCTGTCTCCAACTCCTTCAAGCAGCTGAACCTTTCCCCATGGTTGCACAGCTGTCACATGATCCCTCAAAAATGCATTTGGTTTAAGGAGTTGCAGACAGATACTACACGTGTATCTTCATGTGCTCTGAAGCACCTTTTTGCCTTTGAATCTGAAGTATTACACAGCTTTGCTATCTGTAGTTATAATGAAATTCAAAATTTACCCAAGACTAATGTGAAGAGTTATACAACCCAGAGAAAATCAACAACAGAGAAGCTGGTTTTAGTCAAGAAAAGATGATAAAGAGAAGTCAGAAGGCATCACAGTATACATAGGAGTTTATGACTGCAATGGTGATCCCTTATTTATCCACAGTACCTGATTTTTAAGAGATATAATGCCCTTGAACAGCAATTGGACTGATGCTAACTTATTTTCTATAGATGCTTGTGACTCTAACCTACAGTGATTTAGCCAGATTATAATGACAAAGATTTAAAGGGTATCTCTTTTTTATTCATCTATAACAAACAGCAAGGTCTGAAGGGAACTTTAGCCACAGATGTTTGGAAACTGGTTCATATGGATGTGTATGAACTTTACTTATTTATTCTTTGCATAACAACTAAGCTGTATTTCCATGGCAGTAACAAAAAAGAATAAAACAAATATGGAAGTATTTCAACAAATCTGAAATATGGTCAAAATATGAAGTATGATGATCAAAGCACTAACATCTGTTCTAAGCCAGCTGCTACAATCTGTAAAATGTAGATTATTGCAAAAATAGGAAGGGAGGGTCTCTGCCAGAAATGGTCTATATTTTTGCAAGGAGGGCAATTTAAAAATGCTGATCCCATATATTCATGCATCTCTGCCTGGTTGGGGATGGGGCCTATCAGCCAAGCAGTGCAGGGAGATTCACTGGGGGGAAAGGGGGGAAATTTCACCTTTCCTTCTCTCCAAACTCTTAATTAAGTCCTCCCCAGCTGCTATCTAGCTTCAAGTCTATGCAAAGTCAAGGAAGTTGATTGGAAGACTTTGGGCTAGAGCCTTCTCTCAGCCTAACAAGGTATTGTACTGGGGGTAAAACTGGGAAGGGGTTAAGCGGAATATAAATTTAATAAAAAGATAGATAATAGACTGCAGAAGCAAGCTGGAATATGGGGGGCATTACTTAAGATATTGTTTGATACAAGTTACCTTCTGTTCCTTGTCTGGACCAGATTTTGACAGTAGAATCTGAAGCTGCAGAAGCTATTAATAGATTTGATCCTATTGTGGATTCATTTGTCATGTAAACAGCATCTACAGCACAAATTGCTTCGGTGTGACCTTCAAGGTGAGCATCATTCACAAGCTAAACAGAAAATTATGAGATTACAAAGAAGAATAACCCTGAAATTGAAACCACATTGTCATGCAGTTGTACAGGTTTCAGCTTTGTGCAGTCATGGAAATAACTGGAATGTTATACAACTGTCACAGGGAAGTTTGAGCAGAAAGAATAAGTAGCTCTATAACTGTGTGCTCAATTTTTCCACTGAATTAGAAGTCATGTACCCTAAACAGCTTTCTATTTGCAATTTATATTAGGCAGTATTTGGGTAAAAACTAAAATTTTATTGTGTTAAAAAAAAAGATCCTTATTTCGATACCTTTCTGCAGCTATTCTAAAAGTTCTGATAGAATATTAAATGAATTAAAGTGTTCAGGTAAATTGAACAAAAATGTATTTGATAAAAAGTTTTAAGCAGAAAACAACAGAAAAGGAGTACTGATTTCCTGATAACAATAATCTTAGGCCAAATGTTGGCTAAGTCATTTAATGTAGCTTCAGAGAGCTTCCTAGGTGCCATCTAGTTAAATTGTGCCTTTTTAATAAAACCTTAATTTCTTTTTTAAAACTAAGTATTTCTCTTCCACCAGTTAATGATACACAGGAATGTTTTTGGGTGAGTGCATGCATGTGAGGAGTTTTGTAATTGCATAATATTTTTCCAATCATATATTACATATTACCATAGGAGACAATATGATATATATATATATATCATCTATGACTATATATGTAAAATTTACATATATACATATAGATAGACAGCCAGCCAGCCAGCAAAAACAAGTATTACAGTATTTTAATTTTTTCCTCAATTTTCCCTTGTTTCCAAATGAAAGAAAATAATTTATCTCTGCATGTCAACTCCTTAGTATTTCTCTTTAAACTTTCATTTCTGACTATATTTCTAGGAATAAAGGTACCTTATTGCAAAAGGTATTAATTTCCTTCACAACCACCAGGGAAGTCTGCAAAGTATGGTAAAAAAAAAAAAACCAGGCAGCCATGACAGGGTGATTGAAGCTCTGCCTGGTTTTTATGTAGTCACGTTTTGACTTTTTTTACCATACCTTGCAGATACTCCTGACATATACACTATTGTTTTCACATCTACATGTATCTAGGATCAATGAAAACATGCAATTTAACCATTGCTGTCTTGAGATTCATCAGCAGCCCTTACCTAGCCCTTTAATTTATTCAAACAAGACAGAACACAGTTCAGGCAAATTTATTTTTCTCTTCTTCCATCAGAAAAACAGAATCATACAGACCCAAGTTCAATCATGCCTAAAACCTTCTTATTGGACCTTTGAACAAGAAAATAAAAGCAGAATGTCACTATTATATTTACTTGGTCACGCTCAGGGATAGTGGGAAATGAATTCTCTTAAGTCCTTCAGTAATGTCACTGGTTTCCAATTCCAGAAATGCCTTCCTAGTATTTTCAAATGCATGATAAGCTGTGTCACATTTCATAATCCCAAAGTAGCATTCCTGTTATTGTAGAAGAGATGAAGCTGTTCTTTTGCACAGCACAGTTATTTCTCCCCTTGCTGCTATAGCATCTGGCAGTGTTTAAAGATGCAAAAGAAGAGAAGCTTAAAAACAAACTCACTCTTTTTCTTTCCCAGCTACTTTTTTTCTTTCCCAGCTTTTTAGCAGGTTCCAAAGAAAATAGGGCTGCAGTATTAAGGCTGATTACCGAGGATGCTGCTTCTCAAAGAATCAGAATAATTTTGTACTATAGCTCAGGCAAACTATATTTTGAGATTCTATGTAAGCACAGCATGTGGCACTAATTACACAGTTCAGATTCCAGAGAATCTCAGGCATCATTTTAGAAAACACAAGTTTCTAATTCTTTGTGATGCAAATATAAGCTTTTAAGGAGGTCTGTTTAGATTTTTTTCCTTTTACATTAAGCACCAACATTCGTTATATGTACAAATCAGACACTTATACAGGTAGTCCACGTTTAGCGACTGCCTCGTTTAGCGACCGTTCAGAGTTACAATAGTGATGAAAAAGTAACTTTATGACCAATCCTCACATTTACAACCTTCGCAGGTCTGTAAAGCAAAGGAAAGCTGAAGTAAGATCAGTGAAGAACAGCTGCAGTTTCACTTAGCAACCTCTTCACTTAATGACTAAGTTGCCGGTCCCAATTGTCATCACTAAATGGGGACTACCGGTATAGCTATATTTCATTTCATAGTGTTTCTCACTATGAAAAAAACTGAATTCAGATAACTAGCAATAGTTCTTTTGCTTTGTGTGACTGTTTAATACAACACAGTTGGAGTTGCGTATCTTTGACAATATTGCAAAGGAGGTAATATCAAGAAGAACAGATGATTTTGGAAATTCTGGTTTGGTTTCTTTTCTCTCTTGACTTTTTAAAAATCATGTATACAATGATGTTGTCTTCACTTACCATGATATTTCTACATACCTTCTCATTTTGAATTTCCCAAAGAATAAGAAGTTTGTCTGACCCGCCAGATATTAATTCCATCTCATAAGCTAGGATATAGAGGGATATAAAAAGACTGAATAATCCAAGTCAAAATTATTTTTCAAATACTAATCTGTTTTTGAGCAGTTCTTTTTAAGATCAAATCTATTTGTAAATAATTGTAGAACAGTCAGCTGTTTTTGGCTTATTTTTTCCTATCATTTCCAAAGAGAGAAATAGGAGCTCTTGCACTGTAAAGATAATAAATCAATATTCTCCAACTTGATTCCCTGATAAAATGTAACTCTCAAAATACCTAGCCAGCATATTTTATAGTCATGTTACCTGGTAATTTTAAAATACGATTCCAACACATCTGGAGTCCAACAGATTGAGAAAGGCTACAATAAATCCTGAACAGAATCTCACAAAGTTACTAGAATAAACTTTCTTCATTCTATCTGCTTTTCACTAAACAGCAGGTCCCATTACTTTTATATATATAGATATATAAATACACAGAGATTGAATTAAAAGTAATGTCTCCACCTCCATAACTTTAGTTTAAATAGGGATATTTTAATAAGTGAAACAGGAAAATAATTCTTGAACAGAGGTCTTTTGTTATTTTTATTTACCTATCCACATAATTGTCATCATTCAACTACATACTTCACAGTGTCTTGCTTAAAGTGCACTGTTACTCACTGCAGACTTCCATTTCATGAACTATAGCAACACAACCTTTTCTCACAGTAACTTCCTACCATATGAAGTAAAAGAAGAAATGCCAAAGAACATGTCAGAGCTTCTAGAGCATGATTTTTATTGTATTTTTATTGTATTTTAATTAATATTTATTCTTGTTTTACCGTAAACTGCCCAGAGTCACTCTTGAGTGAGATCGGCAGTGACTAAATTTGAAATATAAATAAATAAATATAAATAAATCAGTACTGCCATATCTTGGTGATTTATAACATTAGAGGCATTACTTTTCATTTAACCTCTGTGTGCATGTGTGTGTGTGTGTGTGTTTGTGTGTGTGTGTGTTTGGTATGGATTATAGTCTTCTCAGCAGATATTTTATTTATTCATTATGTGTTATATTTATATACACCAAAACATCTTTCCCTCATTTTCCACATTCATAAGAATACTATCAATAGGAACACCCCATGGTCAAAAACGTCTTAACCCCTGGCATCCTGGCACCCCAAGAATCATAAGAAAGGTCAGTCTTCAGTATTAAGCTGTTAAATGTTGCACTTTTGTAACTAAATTAAACCATTTGTAGAATAGGCTATGTCAATTTGTAGCTGCTATCTCCTCTGCAGGATTCCCTAATCTTTTTCACCTGATGCACAAATTTGGAATTTTGAGAGCATACTTGGGAAGTTCTTGCAAAATTTAAGGCGGTCTTGTCTTGTACATTCATAAAATGGCTGCTGTGGATAATTTAACAAGTTACAAAGCACTATTTTACTGGAACACTGCTTCCATACAGTCTCCATTCCCTAACTACAGAATACTTTCTATTTCCTGATTATCTTTGCCATATTGCTAGGAAGGTCTACACACTTCCAAACAAAGCATTTGGGCTTCAATTACCCAAATGCTTGAGACCATTTGAGGTCAAGAAGAAGTACTAGAAATAAAGATGTCATTGGCAGTTTGCTTTGCAGTGTTTCATCTCTCTTTTTTATTTTTTCAATGAAAAAAACCACATGGAGCAGGAACCTTGGAAGGCCACAGTGGAAATCCCAGTCTTCATAAAACAGCAGGATTACTCAGTAGCTTGATTAAAAAACCTAAGACAGAGCTACAGAGTTGATGCCAAATTCTTCTAGAGTCACACTGAATCATCAATGTCTCATCATCAGTTCTCACACTGAACACAGTAGAGAAGTGAATTCAGACATATAAAAAATGTGATTCCAACTTCTAAATTTCTAGGAGGTTTCAGTCATTATTGGCATAGATCTTGAAAAATGTATACCCCCCCAGAAATGCATTTTGCATGTAAAAATGTCCACCAGAGGGCACTCACACAGCAATACAATAAAACTGATTTTGTGGACCAATGGACGGGAAGGATATCAATTAAAGTTGAGTATCTGTTAAATCTAAATTTTAGATAACTGATCAAAATGAATAACTGTTTTGGAAACAATAGGCTTTGACCATTATTTCATGGTACATTCAAAGTCCATAATATGGCAGTCCATAAAATCAAGGCTTTCTTGTCATCATAACCCAGATAATGCTTTGAGAACTTAAAGGACAGGAAAAAATCTCTAGCCTGTACCCAAAAACTATCCAACTAATTCTGCATGTTTAAAATGTTGAGAGTTGAACATCTTACATAAATTCCATAATGTAAAACAAGAAAACACACTCAGGTGTTGGGCCAGGATGTTGGATAAGCCAGTCTGGTGTAATATTTGAGATGATGCATTATGATCTTGGTTTGTGCTGTTTTATGTCGTGCTTTTGTGCTTTTATTTTGACTATGTGCCATCAAGTTGGTGTTGTCTCAGAGATCACATAGATTTTCTGCATGATGATCTGTCCCTGCCCTGCTCTTTCAGGTCTTCGTGTTTATTACACACTTTCCTTGGTATTTTAATTGTACATTAGCCACCCAGATGTGCAATCTGTGAGTTGAGCAGCCACAGATATTGCATAAATAAAATAACATGAAATAAATCTTTCCAGCATTTCTCTCTGCTTTCCTCAAACTTTGCCTGATCTTGATCTTTATCAGCCTGCCCGTTCTCTTCCAACTTCTGTATCCTGCCTTTCCACCCTTACCCACTCTTTCACTTGCTAAAAGGCTGCAGCTCTTTCATCCCTTTAAAAAAATATATTGTTGACTTATGGGAAAAAATGCAATACATCTTCCATTATACTTTTCTGGAACAAAACAAACAAAAAGCCACTTATATCAGCAGAGAAGGCTATGACAGTCTCTGTCTCGTAGCTCCCTCTACTGCTAAAAAAAATGCAACTTCTTCTTTTATGTTATTATTGTATATACCCTGGCTAAATAATAAAGTCAAATTTAGAAATGAAATAATAAAATGTAATATTGAAAAACAACAAAATAAAATATGAAGTATATATAAAACTATCCTTGTTCTTTCTTGGAGTGTAGCATTTGCCGGAAAAATCCAGAGCTTGGTGTGACCTTTAAATCAATGGAAATTGTACATCCATTGGCTGAGTGTAACGTATTAAGCCTATCATGGTTTTTTTCAGTCTAACCCTGTTCCTATTACAATGAACACAGGTGTTAAATTTTCTACCAATACTTTCTATTATTCCAGGTACAAAATATAAGCATTAAAACCAGGCAAACTCCTTCTAGACACATTGATACAGTACTTACATCCATCTTTTCTGTGAATCCACCGAACACAATTAATTCTGTCAGTATGACCATTCAGTGTTCCCACTACTTTTCTTTTCTAGAGGGAAAAACACACATATAGCCAGATTTGTCTTAGTTATAAAAAGGAATGATGAAAAGTTTTGCTCTTAAGAAAAAAGAAAAAGTTCACTGCAAAGATACTGTTGAAATAGTTTCAATATTTTCAAATGGGCAGAATAGCCTAGGAGAATCCTGAGTAAGATACCAAATATTTCAGCTACTCGGGAACTCTATGCAACCATCTGTCAGGCATTAACAAAGCAAAGCAATGCAGATTTCAGATTGATTGGCATATGCATATATGTTACTGTAAATATTTATCCCCTATTTTATCATAAATCATACCCAAGGCAGCTTATGACTCACAAATAAGCAACTGGGTTTATTCAGTTTATTTGGCTCTTGATTTGTGTTATGTGGAAACCCAGTCATTGTGATTTGTCTTGTCAACTCAGCATTGTGTAAACTAACTACAGTGGCTTAAACAACAATCCCTGGCTAAAAATCTATGCTTAGCATGATATGAGAAGTCAGCAAATGTGTGCACTCATTTCATTTCAATTAAGCATAGTTTGCGGTTATGCAAGTTTTCAGTTTAGCTTTCTTTCTCATTGTTTTGTGATTGCATGTTATTTTATACATTTATTAGATCGATCAATCGATCGATCCCACTTTTTCTTCAGCAACTCAAGACATCAGACATAGCACTCCCACTTCCAAAATTCTTCCACAGCAACAATCTAGAGGGAGATTAGGCTGAAAGCCAGCACCCAGCCCAAAGTCACCCAGTGGGCTCCCTGTGGACTAGAACCTGGGTCTCCCTGTTCCAGGTCAATATCTTCACTACAATGCTACACAGCAGCCTGACTGACAAATCTGTTCATCTGAGTAACTGATCAGTATTAATTTTATGTATCCAAGTGTTTTATGGACATGTCATTGACCACAGTAAAGATTCTGTTTTGTTCTGCTACACGGGCATATATGCGCGTCCCTCAAAAAACTCTTTAATTTTTATTACATCTTTATCGTGCCCTTCTTCCATAAACTCTAGAAGTTGCCCAAGGTCTCTCCCACCGTTTCATCCCTGTAACCAGCCAACTACACGAGGTAGGACAGGTTAAGAGAGAACGGTACCCAGTAACGTTCAGGACTGACCCTCGTCCTCCCTGAAGGCTAACTCGCCATTACCGTCGCTTTCCAAAGCCGCTGTATCTTTAAGAACCGCAGGACGCAGAAACAAAGCAAGTCAGTTTTCCCCGTTACTGGGAAGACAGCCGACTGAGCTGCATCAAGACACACAGGAAGAAGCAGGAATCAAATCCCCCCCCCCCGCTCCCCGCGCCCCATAGCACGACTACGAAGTACATGTCTAGGGAGCTCGATAGCTAAACGTGAAGAAGCCCGCTCGGCCAAAATTCTCGACCTCCGTTCACGCCTCACCTGTGGGTCGTAGAGAATGACAGAGCGACAGGACCCGAATGCCAAGAGCGCTCCTCTCCCCCATGAAATCACTCCGGGGCCGGCGCGGTTAGCGGAGCAAGCTACATGGCACACTTCTAAGGAGGCTGCCATTTTCTCTCGCGTTCCAATAAGATTGACTCCAAGCGGCCGCCGTCGAAAGGCTCGTCCATAGAACGGAAGCGATGCTCTCTGGCGAGGGCTTCGACTGCCTTGTTGAGCTCTGTCAAGATTCTTGGATTGCAGTCGCGGTTGGAGCCCGGTCTGGAATGCGGAGAGTTTTTACAAAACTACGATTACGTCAGAGTTTTCATGCTGATTAGTTCGAAAATTCCATAAGAGTCAGTCGGCCTGTCTGCCTATTTTTCTATCCTTCCCTGGAAAAAATCTGAACAATTGTGAGTATGATGCCCATATACCGCTTTAGGCAAACACACACACACACACACACACACCATTTTCCCGCCCCCCCCCCCCCGATTTTGGAGTACTTCTCCCAACACACCATTGTGCTTTCATCTTCTTAGAAATCAGTTGCCCTTCCATAGCTATAAAACTGTAGAAATAGAACAGGACGGTAAACAATTGATTTGGGAAAATTTTCAGGAGTCCCCAAATTACTGAGAATCTTTGGGAATTCCCCACTTAATCTGATCTCTCATGTGCAAGTAACTCCTCAGTCTGACAATGCATGGGCAAAATAACCTAACAGATACGTCTGACAATGCATATATGAAGTATTGATTTAACAGATTAATAGGGAAAGGATTATGCATGTATAAAATGGAGAATAGATTTTGTGCATTGCACTCAAAGTCCACTAAACCAAACCAAACTGAAAGGTTTTTTTAAATTATTAGATGTATATCACACCTTTATTTTGTACAGTTCATGGTGCTGTACATAATGATGTCACCAGGACTGCCACTGACCTGTAAGGTGCCTTTGTGCAAAAGGGTTTTTTGCCACCAGAGCATCAGGTCACATCACGTGGCAGCTGCGGCTTCCTGGCACTTTGTTCTCCTTTCCACAGCGCATGCACAGATGCGCAGAATAGTAATTGGACTGTCTTCTTCTCCCAACCTGGCACCCTGCAATGCAGCACTGGGCTACTACTATACCGATCGTTTGGTGCCTTCCCGTATCCTGGTACCTTTCTGCAGTGCACAACTTGCACACCTGCTTGCAGCACTGGCTCTCACCTCCTATTTTCCCCCCAACAACACAATTAGGTAGGTTGAGCTGAGAGGAAGCGACTGGCCCAAAGTCACCCAGTTGGCTTTCATGCCTAAGAGAGGACTAGAACTCACAGTCTCCTGGTTTCTAAGCCAGCACTTTAACTGTCCCACCAGGCACCTCGCACCAATGAGTAAGCACACACTGACTTGTGAATAAGCATACAAAGAATTGCACCAACCCCATTCAATCTGTTAAAAAAGATCTTTGAAATCCATGGGTCTCTGGGCAGATGAGTTTTGGTTTACTTTGCTTATCATTTGCTATTTTTTTTCTAATAAAATCTAAATCTAGCTTGACTCCCAGTGATCCATGGACACATTTTCATGGTAATAACATGGAATTGATTTTGTCATTGCCTTCTTCCAGAACGTTGTTGTTTTTTTGTCTTCTCAGTCTAACCTATAGCCCTAGTATTCCATACTGACCTTCCACCCAAATACTAACCAGGCTGCTTAGTCAAACAAAATCAGCCATGTGCTGCTACTTGATGAAGCCATGTATTTGTAGTCTTGTCATTTTCTAGTAATAATAGGTAAAATCCTCATTTTTTGCCTCAACTGATCATTTGCTCATTCAACAAAAATCTTTAAAGAAAAGGCTGGCAAATGCTATTTCCTCTTCTGCTTTGCTCTTCTTTACAAACAAAACTTCATTATTCTAGGAGAGGCAGTTGTTAATTTCTACATATTCTTTCCCATGACCTCAGCAACAATCCAACCAATTACAGATGTAGGCTCCTCCAGAAAACAAAGTCACTTTTTTGAGAGATGGCATCATCTTCTACAAAAGCCATATACAGTTTTTAATCCTGCCCTTTTTATTTGAAAGAATACACCCTTTCAACAGTGAAAAATATTTGGAACTGTAGGTTTCCAAGACTTTGTAATATGAAGTTTGAGCCATTAACAGCACCTTATTGTTGCAAATCCTACTGATTTGTGGTAGTAGAGTTGAGTGGGAGCTAAGCAACAGACATTGCTAAGCAACAGCTTCCGTTCTGGTTGAAAGATATTGACATGACAAGGTGCAGAAATAGTACTACAGTGAATGAGAATGACAGGTCTAAAGTAGAATGGGGGAGAAGTCTTAACACATTCTAAGAAGAATTCAAATCCCATTTTAGGAGTATTTTAGTTGATACCCATTGTTTACCCAAATGCGTTAGACACAATTCCAAAGAATTCTATCCAAGTGAGGTTGCCAGCTTTTTCTGCTGGCCTGTTCCTAGGCATTTAATTGTAGCAGAATACCAGAGAAGTAGCAGATTTTATCACCTGTCAGGGGAAATTTCATCAAAATTACTGATATAGGAACGGGGCCTATATATTATGGCATAGACATCGTTCGATGCAAGTTCAGCATTGAATGCAAGTTAAACCCATCTGTTTAAATAAAAATGTTTCTTCATTTGGTCATTTATACAAATCCAGTTCAAATGTTTAAAACCCATTTCTGAACTATGTTCATGTTTTAACTGACATGGACAGGGTAAGGGAATTCCATCACTAATCTCTATACATTTTAGTAGGATTTGTGATTATTTTTCCGCATGTCTTTGTACAATGATGCCACTGCCATTTCACTTTGCTCATGGGATCAGGAGAATCTAACTTGCTAACATCTCCTCTGCTATGCAGACTGGCAAGAGAACAACAGGAAATCAAATCAAGCGTTCTGTGCATCATACTTGATGGCTTTTCAAAGTCAATATCCAACAAATACAGAAAGTGATAATTTGCTAATGATGGTTGACTGCACCACATTAAAACATGCACTCAATCTTCATGCTAGCAAGACACAGATTACTTTCCTGGAATAGAACATGCCATCTTAGTCAACCAGTTTAGGCTATTGTTAGCTGCTCCTGTAACCAAACACTTCTTTCTACACAATTTCTTTAAGAGACTTAACATGTGTATACTATACTAAACTAAACCTCAGGATGTTACAGAGTAACTTTGAATGCTAAATTAATGCCCCTAGTTATAATAGTGATGAATAACAGGGCAAACTTTATTTTCTTCAACCAGATTATAGCCCTTGTATATATTAGATGGATGACATGCTTTATGATGGCAGGAATACTTTTTGCTAGGGAACATCTTGTTAATCAATGTCAGCAATGCTTAATCTTCTGGAGTTTTATATTCCAGCCACCCATTAAAATGCTGAGTTAACAATCAGATTACCAATTTGAATTTGATCATCAAATGTTGCCTCTTCCTCCCATTTAAAGCACATACATCATGCTCAGTATTTAAGACTGACCAAAGCAACAGAATTAGGTAGTTGTAAAGTAAGACATGAAGCAAATTATTTCAGAATCTTGCGGGAAGTAATCCTTGCCTTTTTCATCTATTCTTCCCTATATTTGTTTGTTTATTATATTTGTTTTATCTACAATGTATTTTATCATGTTTATGGTAAGAGTAAGAAACAATCTCCCTGCTTGTCTTTCTACCTCTACTGTACATTCCATTCTAAATATGTTCCCATTTTAAAGAGCCTTTAGCACCTCTTTCCTACTTTGGAGAAGGATATTTATAATACATGTATATTTGGCAGGAAATTCCTAAGAAGATAGGGAGTGTAACCTTTCTCTGACAAGCTATTTTCCCATCTCTGAAAACACAAACATGTTTATACTTAATTTATTGAGGTTTGTAGATCTTAATATCATAAAGGCTGCAAGTGCAATAATAATACTATACAGGTGAAACTCGAAAAATTAGAATATCATGCAAATGTTCATTTATGTCAGTATGGCAACTCAAAAGGTGAAACCAATATATGAGATAGATGCATTACATGCAAAGCGAGATATGTCAAGCCTTACTTCGGTATAATTGTGATGATTATGGCATACAGTTTATGAAAACCCCAAATTCACAATCTCAGAAAATTAGAATAGTGTGAAAAGGTTCAATATTCTAGGCTCAAAGTGTCCCACTCTAATCAGCTAATGAATCCATAACACCTGCAAAGGGTTCCTGAGCCTTTAAATGGTCTCTCAGGCTGGTTCAGTAGGAATCACAAGCATGGGAAAGACTGCTGACCTGAGAGTTGTGCAGAAAACCATCATTGACACCCTCCATAAGGAGGGAAAGCCCCAAAAGGTAATTGCAAAAGAAGTTGGATGTTCCCAAAGTGCTGTATCAAAGCACATCAATAGAAGGTTATGTGGAAGGGAAAAGTGTGGTAGAAAAAGGTGCACAAGCAGCAGGGATGACCGCAGCCTGGAGAGGATTGTCAGGAAAAGGCCATTCAAAAGTGTTGGGGACTTTCACAAGGAGTGGACTGAGGCTGGAGTTAGTGCATCAAGAGCCACCACACACAGACGGATCCTGGACATGGGCTTCAAATGTCGTATTCCTCTTGTCAAGCCACTCCTGAACAAGAAACAACGTCAGAAGCGTCTTACCTGGGCTACAGAAAAAAAGAACTGGTCTGTTGCCCAGTGGTCCAAAGTCCTCTTTTCTGATGAGAGCAACTTTTGCATCTCATTTGGGAACCAAGGACCCAGAGTCTGGAGGAAGAATGGAGAGGCACACAATGCATGATGCTTGAAGTCCAGTGTGAAGTTTCCACAGTCTGTGTTGATTTGGGGAGCCATGTCATCTGCTGGTGTTGGTCCACTGTGCTTCATTAAGTCCAGGGTCAACGCAGCCATCTACCAGGAGATTTTGGAGCACTTCATGCTTCCTTCCGCAGACAAGCTTTATGGGGTGCTGACTTCATTTTCCAGCAGGACTTGGCACCTGCCCACACTGCCAAAAGTACCAAAACCTGGTTCAATGACCATGGGATTACTGTGCTTGATTGGCCAGCAAACCCGCCTGACCTGAACCCCATAGAGAATCTATGGGGCATTGCCAAGAGAAAGATGAGGGACATGAGACCGAACAATGCAGCGGAGCTGAAGGCCGCTATTGAAGCATCCTGGTCTTCCATAACACCTCAGCAGTGCCACAGGCTGATAGCATCCATGCCACGCCACATTGCGGCAGTCATTGCTGCAAAAGGGGCCCAAACCAAGTACTGAGTACATATGCATGCTTATACTTTGCAGAGGTCCGATATTGTTCTATTTCCAATCCTTGTGTGATTGATGTCATGTAATATTCTAATTTTCTGAGATTGTGAATTTGGGGTTTTCATAAGCTGTACGCCATAATCATCACAATTATACCAAAGTAAGGCTTGACATATCTCGCTTTGCATGTAATGCGTCTATCTCATATATTGGTTTCACCTTTTGAGTTGCCATACTGACATAAATGAACATTTGCACGATATTCTAATTTTTCGAGTTTCACCTGTAGTTTGCACATTAAGAACCTCTTAATCTTATTAATCCTGCCCACCATAAAAAAGCCAGCCTGCTTTTAAATGTTGCACAGTACTTTGGCAGTTATAAAGTCTTTAGTTATCTAGAGAAGGAATTTCATAAAGAAGTAATGAAAAGCATAACCTCATTCCTCTGAGCTGATCTGATAAGGTGGTATTAGTTTTACAACTGTTGATCATCATGACGTGTTTTTTTCCCCCCAGTATGCCACCTTGGCAATTTATAAGCAGTTGAGACAGCATGCTGAATATTACAGCATTTATCTCTCTTTCAAATCAAAGCAGCACCTGAGAATGCAAAGCATAGCTTATTTATGGGATGTTTAGACTTAAATAAAGTCTGCTTCTTTTTTTAAGGAGATTTTCTGACACTATCTCTTTCACATTCTGTCCTCTGTCTCTTTTACTTAACAATACCTCTTAACTTCTTGATTATATTATAAAGAAAACAATATGAAATGTATAAAGGTGTTATTGGGGCAGCAGAGGGTGGAGGATTCAAAAGCAAACAGCCTACAACCAAAGTATATGCCACTTGTGAGTGAGGTGTATTAATCTCCCATCCTACTCCAAGGACTAAAACGACAAAACAAGCATCATGACTGTGTGATGCTAGCTTGCTTCTTTTGGACATGCGCACAAACCTTGCATTGCAATGACACAATGGTCATTTTGCCATTGGCCCCCTTGCCTTTCCTACCAGCTGATCCCATCTGATCCCTGTCTCCCATGTTTGTTAGATACAAATAAACCATTGGCCTTTTGCCCGCCTAATGTATGTTTGGGATATATTCTTAGAGCCATGGGAGGTCTAACTTGATCCTGGCACATTCCCTGGGGTCGGGTGGAGCCAGGGAGAGGTAAGGAAGCCCAATTTAGCCAGTCTGCTATGGCAGCCAAGAACCTTTTTGGGGTATTCTACTGCCAGGGATGACAGGATAGGAGGCATTTCCTATACCCATGTCACGTGGACTTGCTTTGAAGGATCTACACTAATTATTTAAATGGGCTTTTTTTTCCTACCCTAGCTTTTTTTGGAAATGGTATCCCAACAGTTACACACACATGCACATTAGGCTGGAATCTGATTCCCAGGAGGTTCTCTGAATGGTGTTCCCTGTGCCATATTGGTTGGAACTATTCATCAGTGCAGGGATTGTATAATCTTGCTTAGTACTATTATGTGAAAATGGGTTCTGCTGGTAATTTGATTTTAAATGAGAGAGGGTGCAATATAGTGATCTGTAGTGGAAACAGACCATAAGACCAAGTCCATTGCTTCAATCAACATGCCCTGTAACCTTGCCAGCTTCATGAATACCTGGGTAATAAGAATGCTTTCATTGCTTAAGACTATGCTCCTGTGACAGGAACAAAATCCTGACTTCTCTGTGGATGATGATTTCGGTTATGGAAACTGCTTGGGTGGTGTCAGCATGGCCTTGGCTATATTTACCACAAGACCATGATCCTGGAGATATTGGTTAGATTGAGGTTGCTCACTGCTTTTTCCAGAGAGAGTGCTATGATCAATGGATTGTCTAGGTAGACATAAGTATGGATCCCTGTGTTCTTAAAGGGCCCATGAGACATGCTATCACTTTGAACAGTGATGCTAGGCTGAAAAGGAGTGCTCTAAGCTGAAAGTTATTGCTCCTGTATGCAAACCTGAGGAATCTTCGTTGGACATTTCTGATGTGTAAGAAGGCCACTGGCAAATCCACTGAATTTAGGAGGCTGCCTAGAGGGTGGTTTCCACTCTTGTCTTCATCCTAAAGCTACAATGCCTTATGAAGTTGTACAGTTCACCATCACAGGCCCCAACAAGTACACACCCAAGATTAGAAGTGCCTTCACAGGCTCCTCCTCTAATATGATATAAGCCATCATCTGCCAGCAATGCCCCTCTGGATTCTACATAGGCAAAGAGGTCAAATTTTGTTCAAAACAATTAATGGGCATGTTTGACTTTAGGCCCCAAAACAAGGACAAAATAATGTCTGTCAGGATTTTCTCATGGGAAGAAATTTCATCTCGTTATCTGTACAACAAACATTATTATGACTAGCTTATGAGTTAATGTAAACAAAGCATCTTGTGACTGTGTTGTGCTATTTACCGCCACCTATTGGCATGTGTATGCTAGTTATTCAGGGGGGGGGGGTACGTGCTAGCAATATAATGGGAGGGCTAGATGCCTAGCCTGTCAGTCGTGTATAGTTTTATCCATCATGTAGGTTTTATGGGTTATGTAGTTGTAACTAATAACCAAGTAGTGTACCTCTTCTCTGAGAGTTTTTAGCTAAAGACTTTGTTGTGGATAAGTCTTGGATGCTAAGATGAGAAGAAGTTTTTGTTATTTCCTATATTTTGTATGCAACTTGTATTTTATGAAGTTTTGCATTTTTATCAATAAAAAACAGTTAGTATATATTTTCTGACTGGATTTTCTTTGGAGAGCAAAATATGGACATTGTATTTTGCAAGCTCTCATGCTGATGTGTGGTTTTCCTGAGAGCAGAGTTTTTGAGAGCTTTGCTGCGCTCTGCACAACAATATTAGGGATTTCAACCTCCCAGGACACCATATGGCAGATGTCAGTGGCCATTTTGGAAAAAGAAAAAAGAAAAAAGACTGTAGCAGTACTATTGAACAAGAGATTGCTGAACTATTATATATCAAAAGGTATCAAAAGGTTTCAGACCATCTCAGAAGGTCTCAACAAACAATGGATTTTTAACACATTACAATAGTTAATTGCCTGGGTACTTGTAATCTGTCTCACATGTAACCTACAGGTGAAACTCGAAAAATTAGAATATCGTGCAAATGTTCATTTATGTCAGTATGGCAACTCAAAAGGTGAAACCAATATATAAGATAAACGCATTACATGCAAAGCGAGATATGTCAAGCCTTACTTTGGTATAATTGTGATGATTATGTCGTACAGCTTATGAAAACCCCAAATTCACAATCTCAGAAAATTAGAATAGTGTGAAAAGGTTCAATATTCTAGGCTCAAAGTGTCCCACTCTAATCAGCTAATGAATCCATAACACCTGCAAAGGGTTCCTGAGCCTTTAAATGGTCTCTCAGGCTGGTTCAGTAGGAATCACAAGCATGGGAAAGACTGCTGACCTGAGAGTTGTGCAGAAAACCATCATTGACACCCTCCATAAGGAGGGAAAGCCCCAAAAGGTAATTGCAAAAGAAGTTGGATGTTCCCAAAGTGCTGTATCAAAGCACATCAATAGAAGGTTATGTGGAAGGGAAAAGTGTGGTAGAAAAAGGTGCACAAGCAGCAGGGATGACCGCAGCCTGGAGAGGATTGTCAGGAAAAGGCCATTCAAAAGTGTTGGGGACTTTCACAAGGAGTGGACTGAGGCTGGAGTTAGTGCATCAAGAGCCACCACACACAGACGGATCCTGGACATGGGCTTCAAATGTCGTATTCCTCTTGTCAAGCCACTCCTGAACAAGAAACAACGTCAGAAGCGTCTTACCTGGGCTGCAGAAAAAAAGAACTGGTCTGTTGCCCAGTGGTCCAAAGTCCTCTTTTCTGATGAGAGCAACTTTTGCATCTCATTTGGGAACCAAGGACCCAGAGTCTAGAGGAAGAATGGAGAGGCACACAATGCACGATGCTTGAAGTCCAGTGTGAAGTTTCCACAGTCTGTGCTGATTTGG
This sequence comes from Liasis olivaceus, assembly GCA_030867105.1. Taxonomy (NCBI): domain Eukaryota; kingdom Metazoa; phylum Chordata; class Lepidosauria; order Squamata; family Pythonidae; genus Liasis; species Liasis olivaceus. The sequence goes on from CM061350.1 coordinate 86,021,320, forward strand.
GGAGCCATGTCATCTGCTGGTGTTGGTCCACTGTGCTTCATTAAGTCCAGGGTCAACGCAGCCATCTACCAGGAGATTTTGGAGCACTTCATGCTTCCTTCCGCAGACGAGCTTTATGGGGTGCTGACTTCATTTTCCAGCAGGACTTGGCACCTGCCCACGCTGCCAAAAGTACCAAAACCTGGTTCAATGACCATGGGATTACTGTGCTTGATTGGCCAGCAAACCCGCCTGACCTGAACCCCATAGAGAATCTATGGGGCATTGCCAAGAGAAAGATGAGGGACATGAGACCGAACAATGCAGCGGAGCTGAAGGCCGCTATTGAAGCATCCTGGTCTTCCATAACACCTCAGCAGTGCTACAGGCTGATAGCATCCATGCCACACCGCATTGCGGCAGTCATTGCTGCAAAAGGGGCCCAAACCAAGTACTGAGTACATATGCATGCTTATACTTTGCAGAGGTCCGATATTGTTCTATTTCCAATCCTTGTGTGATTGATGTCATGTAATATTCTAATTTTCTGAGATTGTGAATTTGGGGTTTTCATAAGCTGTATGCCATAATCATCACAATTATACCAAAGTAAGGCTTGACATATCTCGCTTTGCATGTAATGCGTCTATCTCATATATTGGTTTCACCTTTTGAGTTGCCATACTGACATAAATGAACATTTGCACGATATTCTAATTTTTCGAGTTTCAGCTGTACATCTGTATAACTAATCTGTCTTCCACTTATCCCCTCCCACCTCATCCCAATTAATATCCTACCTCAATTGAGCCACTCTACACAGCTGATGAAGTGACCTGCAGCTCATAAATGCTTTAATAAAATGTGTTAGTTGGAAAAGGTGTTCCCGGGCTCCTTTTTTGCCACCACGTGGGAGGTAATGCTGTTATGCTGAAAGATATTAACCTTGGTTCTTTGCTCCTCTGCCTGGCTATTGGATAGACACTTTGGTTACAGGGGCTGGTAAGACCCAGCATGTGCTTTTGTGTCCTTCCTCTCTGTAAGGAGTCTGGGGTTTTGGTCTTAAGTACAAAAAGAGGACGCAGAACATCTTGTATCTGCTATGCTCCTTCCTTGGGGCCTTTTCCTTGCTCTCCTTTTGCAGGACTAATTCACTGCTTCTCTGAACAGCTTCACTGTGAAGATGAGTTTCCATTAGGGATCCATCTCCCGAAGTATCAGTAATAGGCCCTGCTGTGCCACCACTTCCAATGCCCTAATTCTGGCTGTAAATTGTAGGCAGCGCATTGCAGTGTGTGCCCTGAGTTCTGCTGCTCAGGGAGGGGGGCAGTTGGCTACTGCTCTCAGATATGTGTACTGTAACTCTTTTGTCTCTCAAGTCTATCTTGAAAAATTCTTTATGTAACTAGATGCTGAACTAGAGAAGGATATTTTTCATTTTAACTTAAAGACATCTCTGAATGCAGCTGCTTTTTACAGATGAGTGCTGCTGTGCTTGATCTCTGAACGCATCTCACAATAATAATACTTTTAAAAGCCTAATGAAGGGTTGGAAGGTAATTTTTAGAGACAAACAGAATTCAGTGGGATAGTTTATCTCCACTTTGTGTAACACAGAATGCCATTTCAACTACCCTTCTGCAAGTACAAGTTGCACTACAGAATGAATAGCCCTGGGTCCAAAAAAAGATCACACGTATCCAGTACTGTACAAAGAACCAATTGTCACTGCAGCATAACCTATCATTTCAAGTCCTATCTTATTAATCTCCTTCGTATTTATCATTCCCATTTTGGGGACAATTACATGATGCAGAAATAGTTTTTCTAATTATTATGAAAACACTCACAGACTTAAATTTTGTAGAGTGTTTTCAACTGAAACCATTCCTTCCCTCTGAGGTTGTGTGTGCATCCTTCAGTAATGCCCTTCTGCCACTCAGGCACAAGAGGCAATGAAGTTCCAAATGGCCCAAAGATGCATGTTCTCCTGAGGGTACTTACAACTATGGTGATAGTTCCTCAAGTGGAGAGCTGCAAAATAGACGTAGTGCAGAAAAAGGCCAGTTTGAGAAGGGGAAGGTCTGGGGACAGCAAAGTGTGAGTTTTGTGGCAACATAAATGAATGAAACTTGAATGAAATATGGAAGATGCCCAGGTTTCTTGGTCTCGAAAGGTTAAATGTCATGGAGCCAAAAGAGAAGAGCTGGGTGTCAGAAAGATGTCTGCCTGCTGACAAAATGAAATTTGAAAGTTCTGGGGTCGGGGTGGGGAATAGCATATTTTCCTTGAATATCACCTCCTGCTACTCATGATTCATATCTTTCGCTGCCATCATACCTCATCTCAATGCTGTAATTTTAAGCTACCTCAGTAACGGACTCTAGAGCTCTTATGTTAACACCCATCCCTCTGTCCTTGAGTTGGCTGAAATGTTTGCCAGTCTAAATTGCACTGTCCTGATGGCCAAGCTCTGACCTGCATCAGTAACAAGACCAATGAGTGGTACTTTCTTTACAGTTTTGATGCAGAACAAGTTAAAGGAAAGGAATTGGTGGATTCCCCTGGTTTTATTTCCCCTCCCATCAAATGCAGGAAAACATCCATTAATCACTCTCATTATTGGCTGGGGAGGAGGCAAATTTTGACAACTAGCTAGACTGGCAAGATTACCTATCTGTCAAAACTTGCTTGGGAGTTTTACTTTCAAAGGGAGGCTGACTATCAGCTGAGAGTCTGGCTCCTTTTGAACATAGGTTTAGTTTTATTTTGGAACATAGCTATTCTGGAAAATTGCTACTGAGGAAAAGAGAAGCAGGGGGAGTGTAACCATAAAGGCCAAAATCAACTAACAGGAACTGGGGAGATGTCATCATCAGCATTGTCTAGGTGGCATCTCAGATGGTTTGCATGATAAGTCTTCTGTCAGAAGAAGACAGAAAATACTACTTTAAATCCGGAACAGCTGAAGAAAATCTAAGCAGCCTGCACAGTGAGCTGGGGATGAGATAAGGGTGATACCATGAGCATATATCTTAAATTAGCAGGTCATCTTCTTGCCACAGCCAGAGGAATGTGAGGATGAGCCCTGTAACAATTCATTTGTCTGGTTCAACCTCTTCTGCCTTTCCAACTTACTCTAAGAACCTTTTACCTGGAAAAGGGGGATAGAAGCAGGATCCTTCTGTCTGGGAAACCGAATTAAAACCCCCCAGGAAATGTCACAAGAAAACCACAAGAGATATGTTGGCCACACATAAAGTACAAAGGCACTGCCATGTTGCCTATTTCTTGGCTTGCAGTGAAAGGATGAGGCATTAATTAATCACACTGGTTCCAACTATTATCTGATTCAGCTGGAGGACCTGGGTTTCTGGGCATAGATATCATTTTTCCCCCCACCCAGGATCCCTTCAGGCAAGCAGAATGTTAGCCTGGCTGCAAATGTAGCCATAGGAAGATTAAACGCTGCTGAGAACTGGTGTCCCCTCCCTCCCTTCTGCATCTGCCTTTTGTATTTTTAAATGTGTTTATTTGCTTTAAAATGGTTTGGTTGTTGATGTTTTATTACAAGGTACTGTACACTAGGTGGAAAAACAGAATAATCACTGAATAAATCAATCACATCTTCCAGCTGCTCTCTGGATCATAATTTTGGAGATAACAATGAATTCCTCCTCCCCTCTTGAAAACATAACATACAAATATTTATTTCCTCTCCTTGTTGTCCATTTGCCCTTCTCAAATAAAATGGTTATATTTGTATTTCAGTTTGGAAATTGTTATTCCCCACCACCACCAGAAAATACTTTTTATAGATAATGAAGTTTGAAAACATTGTGAATATTTATCCAGGTGACTTGCAACTGTAAAAAATCTTATATAAACAAGTAATTTGAATGCATTGCCAAATAATAAAGCATACCAGCTGGAGATATTTAATTGGGTTTTATTGCTATTATTTAAAAACTAAGAAAAGGAATTATTCAATTTTTTAAATGCATGAATTGCCTTTTCTCACACTCCCCCACTCCCTACATTTCCTACACAGACTCATACATACAGATACTGTACAGATATAGATGTAGATGAGAGGCAGCATGGTGTAGTGGTTAAGGTGCTGGGCAAAGAGCAGGGAGAGCTAGGTTCTAGTCCTCCCTTAGGCATGAAAACTAGCTGGATGACTTTGGGCCACTCACTCTCTCTTAGCCCTATACTGAGAAGTCAAAAAACACTCATCTACCAACCCATGCTGGGGCCGTGTTGTAGATTATTGTCCATAACCTTCAATGAAGAGGCCTTTGTCCTGCAGAGGATTAACTGGGGCTAATGATAATATGTACACACATATACACGCACATACATGCACAACAGTTCAGTGATACAAACAAATAATGTCTTCGTGCAGATTTATATCTCTGTGAGAACTAGACCAAAGTTTTAAAAAACCCTTTAAGCTTTTATTACTTGATCCTGATATAAAAACCTAAGGCTTTGTTAGAAAGGCTGAAGGAACCATTTAGTAAATGATTCATAGCATGTGATTTTTTAGGCATCATAAGTAAGGATAAAAAATTTCTTTCTCCCTGATAGTGCACCTGTTTTGGCATCAGCTCTGTAACCCACACTTGAGCAAAGTTCAGTTATTTCCCTTTGACTCTGAGCGATACTTATTAAAAAAGAGCTGTAGCTAAGTGCGAGTATAAATGCTTTACAAACATGTGATGTGTAATGCGTGTTGGCACACACACAAAAATCTAACCTTACATGCATATTAATGGGGTCTGAGCTGGCAATAATTGATCTGGAAATAGATCTTAGAGTAATCTGAATAGCTCAGTAGAAATGGGATTTCTGTAAAAAAGCAAATTCCATAATTAGAAAAAAGAAAACCAGAAAAGAAAACAGCAAATATTGTAGTACCAACATAAATACATTTAGAGTGAGGCTACACTTAATAGTGCATACTGTTTCCAGTCACCACTACTTGAAAAAGATATTGTAGAGCTAAAAAATGTGTAAAAAGTTACAGCAGCTGTACTATGAAGAACGATTAATTGCATCTGATGCTTTTTAGCTGTATATACCTCTGTGTAGATAACAGACGTATATAAATAATGCATGATATGGAAAATGTGGATAAAGAGATAAGTGTATAATATTAGAACTCTAGGTAATTCATTAAATCGAAGCATGGAGAGATATAGGTCTAATAAATTCAAAGAAATTCACTACTGTCAGATGTTTTGATGTCCGCCAATTTAGACATTTTAAAAAGGGGATTGGACATATTTATGGAGGATAAAGCTGGCAATGTCAACTATTCTTTTTAAAAAAACATTTTAAATTTATTTTAAAACATTTAAAATAATAAAAGTCCATTGGAGTTGGGTGACTAGTACATTCAAATAAATACATAAATAATAAATACAGTAAATGGAATTTATTTTAAAACATTTAAGGAACAAAATAAATCATTACATAACAGAAAAAAGAAGAAAGCAATAAGGTGCATAGTGAATAGACAATAACATTCTTCATTGTGTTAGGGCTGTGCATCCTTCAGAAATTATTTGGAAGAGATACCTCCAAGTCTGAAAATAGAGGCAGCTGTTTTAAGAAGTTGCAATAAAGATTTGCCAGCCCTTTGAGGTGGACTAGGTCAGCAAACAGACACCACAGGAAATACTAGAACTCTATGCCATTGATATAGGCTATAATAATAGACTTTTGAAAGCCTGAGAGTGTTTCTCTTTTCCTCCTGCTTATATTAAAGAGTCAAGGCAGGGCTATCTTGAGTTTCCTTCTTATCCCTTCTTGTTTTTTCTGGGCTAATTCATCTTTACCTTACAGTTACTGCTTATCTTCTTCAAGGCTAATTCCATACTCCTTTATAAGATTTGATTGCTTTAATGAGTTAGCATGGAAACCTGAAAAAGGATGTGGCTGTGCTCATACTCTTGCACATTTGGAAGCATCCCTTCTAAATAGTTTGAGAAGCATGCAAAGCCTTACTGTTTACAGAATCACAGGCAGCTGCTTGGAAAGCAACAATGGAAAAATGTTTCACTGCCCAGTTTACGCTTTTGAACTTCTGGAATGTACACTGCAGAAATGAATTCAGTGGTTGGCCACAAGCTGTTGGACTAAATGGACCATTGGCCTGACCCAGCAGGCTGTTTGTTCTGATGACTGATCCTTTAACTCAGGATCAGTCAGACTCAGGAAGATGATGATCTGTCTGCATTCCTTTTCTATAGCTAGCATCCAGAGCTTGATTGCCCTTGTAGGGTTCAGTTTAGTTATCATGCCTAACAGCCATTAAGAATTCTTTTGTTTATAAAATTGGTAAATTCCAAACATTAATAATGGGTTGTGTGAAGAACTGTAATTAAATAAAAGCAGATTATAATTTCTGTCTAAGAGGAAAAAACTATTATTTCCTTACCCAGTTAGGATTAACAAGCGAAACCAGACCTTAAACTTTTTTATAATTAATTTTCTTCTAGAAATGTAGTTATAAGTATGAGTATTAAAGACACAGCTCTCAAACTAAACCAAATATATTCCAAAATTGTTTCTTGAATACATATAGGCAATAGTAATTTGGATCTTTTTCACTGGGGGAAAAACACTTACCACTTAGCTAGTCAGCACTGTATCCATATATTGATAAACAATTTAGTATAAAATAACATCACCCACCTGCACTATTCTCTTCATTCAGCTAGGATTAAATATTTAGCAGTGTTTCACCTAACTGCTGATAAAATATTTAAGCCCCATGGCAATTGTAGTAGAAGGTCTATAGTGAAGATGGTACTGTAATTATTCACTAAGGATGTACCCCTAGATAGATTGTGAACACTTTCTTGGGATTATCCTACTATCCACTTTGTTTCTCATTTTGTAGTAAAAGTTATCAGTATTCTATTCATTTCTACAAACAAAAAAGATACACAATCTGGTCTTATACATCTTCAGAAACCAAACAAATGTAGCTTGTTCTCAAGAAAAGTGTGCCTAGGATTACAGCCAATGAGAAAGCAAACTGATATCCATAGCCTGGTCAATTCACCACTACAGTGCCTCGAAAAAAGCAAAGACCTAAAAATAAAAGAGGATGAAATCATAGTTTCATTTAATGTGACAGCACTCTTAATATCCACAGATCCAAAACTAGCAAAAGAATCCATGGTAGCATTACTAAGCAACACACCTAACCCAATACAATACACTGACTGAAATACCCAGCCTCATAGAACTCATTGACCTTTGCCTCACAACCTACTTTCACTTTGATGGACAACTATAAGAACAAATCAGAGCAATACCCATGGAATCACCACAGTCAGGATTCATAGCTGAGACTGTGATGCAACATCTAGAAGCACTAGCACTCCCAAACAAACAACCAAAAATATGGATCTGCTTTGTAGATGATGCCTTCATCAGACACATGAGACAATCAACAACATCTTTAAAGGAATAAAATTTACAAAAGAAGAAAAAAACAACACATTACCCTTCCTGGATATCTTCATCAGCACAGAAAACAATGGCAAATTAGAAACCTAAGTTTATTAAAAAAAACAACTCACACTAACCAAGTGCTTCACTATCAAAGCAGCAAACCAATCACCCACAAAATAAGCTGCATAAGAACATTATGCAGAAACATACTGCAGTAACCCAGAATGCCTAAAAGAGGAAACAAACCACCTACACAACATCTTCCAACACAATGGATACCCACCCAACTTTATAAAAAAGTGCCTAACTACACAAGCCACCACACACAATCATTACAACTTACGAAAAGGATAACTCTCCTATATATCAAAAAATTCCAGGACAGCCAACAGACTACTGCAACCACTTGGCATCACTGTAGTATACAAACCAACAAAATCTCTCCAAATTATCTTAAGCAAACCAAAACACCCAGTAACCAAAGAATTAAAAACAGGAGTCATCTACAGCATACACTGTATGAACTGTAAGAGCCACTATGTAGGACAGACAGGTAGAAGATTGGCAGACTGCATCTACAAACACCAACTGGCAGTCAGAAGACATGAAGAATACTCCTTAATCTCTCCACACATGGACAGACTCAATCACAGTTTCAGCTAGGAAACTTAACATTTTGTATCAAGCTGAATCCAAAAATGCTAGGGAATTCCTGGAAGTTTGGCATTCAGACAAATCAGCCATCAACAGACACATAGAAACAAATCCCATTTATATACCGTTTAAAAGATATAATCAAAAGGAAGGAAGGAAACAGCCTAGAACACATCCTTCCAGCAACCAACTCCCAGTTAAGCAGGAAACAGCATCAGATAAACAATCAGGAAAGAAACAATACCCAAATCAAAGAACCTTCAGGGAGGAAGTCACACCTCCACCAAAACTGGCAGGGCAAGCTACCATATATAAACAGCCAGCAAACCCTATTCTTCCTTGCACTGATGATGTTATCTAGCTTGGTAATTAAATATCTGCAAGAAAACAACGAAGCTTAGAGAGCACTAAGAACCCAACAGTTCAATCCTGAGCTACTTATATTATCTTCTGTTGGATAGCCTGGTTGGTTAGGCTACAAGCCTACTGAGAATGACCAGTTGAAGAACTTTAGGAAGCAAGCAGAATCCCTACTAGTGCAAATAGTGGATATGCATGATTGGTCTGACAGATGTGTGTGTGCAACTCCCACAATTAAGTTGGTGAAACCTGCTACTAGCAGAGCTGCAACTACGCCATCTCTCAAGTCCCAGTACAATCTGTATAATTAAAACTACATTATGAGAACTCTTCTGTTGTTCACAGAGAGGAAACAGATGAGGATGAGAAGAGAAGCCTCCAGCTTAGCATTCATTAAAAAAAATTGCCTGCCTCCAATGTACTGTACCAGATATGTTGGACTACAGCTCTCCTCACCCTTAGCCAGTATGGAGATTACAGTATAATGTTGTTATAATTGCAAGTATCTGGTATTTAGACTTTCTCTGTCCTTCATTTGTTTTCTCTGAATAAAATGAATGTAGAAGTTAATCCTCCGGTATTGCCTTTACAATAAGACTACTATTCCAGAGATGGAAGAGTGTGAACAGCATGAAGAATATGAGCTGAGGAAATTCATAGTGCTACTTAAAATGAATGGGGCAGTAAACCTCCCTCCCACCCAAATTGACATGCAATCCGTAAGTGTCCTACTTTATTTCCTTTCCTTTTCCATCTTTATACCAAGCACTCTGGTAGTTACTGTGGTTATTTATTTATTTGTGTGTGAGTGTGTGTGTACACACATCAACACATTATGATTGTATCCCACTCTTCTATGCTGCTGCCAAGATAACTATACTGACATCTCTGTGGAGTCACCAGCAGTCAAACTTGAAGGAGACATTATGTTCTCCTGTGTTCCAAAGAGCTCAAAATGACATGTTTTATCTTCACAAATACCCTATATGAAGAGACAGTAACTTGTCCTGTGTCATTTGGGTCAGCCTGATATCTCCCAGGCAGCTGCTATCAGCCCTACTCTCTGGAGGCCCTCTGTTGTCCCCTGCCATGGACCCCTTTAAAGAAAAATATTCTGACCCCACAGACTAAATGGCTGTTAAACTCAGATTCTCTGGTTACACTGCCATTGTAACCAGCTAAGCAAGATATCAACTCCCCCCACCTCCCTCCCTCTGACATCCAAACCTAATACTTGTAGAGGCAAAATAATCCCACAGGGACAGCTAGGGAAAAAAGAGTTGATTTGTTCTATTGGAGTGCTGAATAGTAATTATGGGTTCTTATTAATTGTACAAAGTAAATCAAATTGATGTATTATATGTGCATGATTGATTTACAAAGGGTTAGGAAATCAGAGGCATAGATCCACTAGCTGCCTTTTGTAGAATGAAAGACTTCTGTCCACAAAAACAGAGCAATTCCTAATTGAAACAGGGAGGAGGTGATAATCACTTCTTTCTTTCTCACCTCATACTGTCCACAACATTAATAAAATGCTCCCAACAATTGGGATGCCCCTTAGGATGATCTGCATAAAGAGATACTTGATGAACCCACCCTCCCTCCCTCCCCTTCTTACTGGAGAATTGTAAGCAGAATTTTACTCAGGCATTTTATTGGCAGGTAGATGGAGAAGGAGTAAACAACAGGCTGAATCAAATATTTGCATCTCTGACATGTATTATATTTCGATTGTTACTGTAAACTCACAGCCTTCAAGGTGGAATGGATCAGATTATTCTTTTCTGTGGAAGTGCTGTTGCTCTGGAACCAAAGTTGTTTGTAAAGAAACAACTTTGCTGTAAACATACCATGTTTGAATAGAGGGAATAGTGGACTGGCTGGTTACAAATTTCCTTATGAGATTAACCCCTGCTCCCCCCCCCCCCCCCAGTTTTAATTGATAGCTTTGTTTCATCCTGGGGCAGGATACTGTAAGAGAAACTGAAATGGTATGGTTTCTCACTGGATGCAATTCTCATGATAGGATAGGAGCACACCCTTAAACAGTGGGCCAAGGATTTGGAAGGCCAATTAGATCTGGCTTCCATACCCAAAGATGTTTCCTGGATAATTGCTTTTTTTTTTCAAGCTGGCTAAATATTTAAGCCAAATAATGGTTCCCGAATTCAGAAGAGCCCTAAATCTGGCAAGATTTAATGCACTTCCAACAGCTGCATTTGAGGGGAAATTATGAGATCTACTATTCAAACAAAGGTTTTTTTCCCTGTGGTGACATTATTACTGAAATGTTACACTATGTTTTGCTATATTGCCCTTATTATAAAGCTGCCTAGGTTGCAGCTAATGATGCCCCATCTTGTCAGATTTCTGGGCCACCTGGATTCATTTTATTTACAGTTGTTATTGTGTGATCAATGTGATTTTATCACCACTTGTAACATACATTGTATTTCAATTGCATCAGTTTTATAATTATTAGTTTTTATTGTTATTTTTATTTGTTATCACAGGATTTGTTTTCCTTTTTCTTTTTCAGCTGTAATAAAATGTATTGCATTGTGCTGGCTACAAAGTTTGCAAGCACAAATAATCTCCCAAATAATCCAAAATCTCATTCAACACTTCCCATCCTCAGGGAAAAATATACCCTGCCTTCCTAGGCAGGAAGGAGCTTTCAACTCGACCTCCAGAAATAAGTTATAGGAGAAACTGGACACTTTCTCCATCATCAGACTCCAGCTGGTGTCCACTAGCTCTAATCATGAAATTTCACAAGAAAAATACCATGCAGGTTGTTATGGCCCTCAGGGATATGCTATATACACCTGCCTAGAGCAATTCAAAGTATCTAAGTTCTAACCCTAACCCCTCTTCGTTTTAATTATTATAAAACTCCAATGGTACAAGTTCAGCGTAGAATTCCGCAGCCCTTGTTAGACAGTAGGCCCGTTTCAGTTTTGGACACAGTCATCTTCCATATGCCCTTTATAGGTCTGAGAAGAAGTCTCTTTCTCTTTCCTGCATCATGACAAAATAAAAGCCCCAGTGTTCTCAAGAAGTCCTGTTCAATGTCAACATTTGTGGTCAACAGATAGGATTAATCAAGTTAATTGCTTTAAATACCTTGGGGTCTCTTTTTACATTTCTAAGTCTTGGGGAAAATAAATAATTTTATAATTTATAAATAAAGGAAATAAATCAGGAACTACAACCTTGTGGCCTCTCTACTGAATATCTAAGTTTATTTGGTTTCAGGGGAGCCTATGTGGAAGTAAAATGGCAGATTTTTAATTAAAACCTGCATACCTAAGCTCTTGCTCAGTGTTTTACCTCTTTGACAGCAAACTCTTTTCCCCATCTTACAGCTGTTGCCAAAATATAGACAAAACTTTATTCTGGGTAAATATATCCATCCATCCATCCATCCATCCATCCAACTTTTCACTGAGAAGCCCAAGGGGATGTATATACTGTTTCCTCCTCTTATTTTCCCCACAACAATAACCCTGTAAGGTAGATTGGGCTGAGAAAGAGTGACTGGCCAAGTCACTCAGCAAGTTTCCATGGCAAAGGGTGGCTCTCTCCACTACCTGCTCTAACACCCCATCATCACTATACCACATTAGCTCTCCATTACAAAGCTGATTCAGCTGAACCCCTTTTCAGAAATATTTTAACCTTTGTCCTATGGGGAAAATTGATTCTATTGGTCATATGCTTTTCCACTGACCTTTTTATCTACCTTGGTGTAAGGATCTAATCACGTCACACCAGTCACCATAGAAATCCAAAGATTCTGTTCTTTTCCTTCCCACAGGACAACTTCTAGGAATGTTGCAAAATTTTGTGCAATTGCCTTTTCAGTCCTTCATAAGAGTATTTCGATTTGGACTGTGGATTTTATTGTAGATTGCTGTATTTAAATTTTCTATCTATTTTATGTAACAGCCAATAGTAACCATGTTAGTATGGTTATTAACTATGAAGTGTAGTGCATAGCATCAGGCTTTATGGCCTTTCTGATTGTACTATTGTGTTTATTTTGGTCCAAGATTGTAACAAAGTCTTTATATATCATGTTTCTTGGCAGCAGTATGGAGGTTTGCCACTACTTCTTCCAAGATGGCTTTTCAGTTTCTCAGTCAAGCCAACAGCTTTGGAATTCCAGTGATCCCTCATCCAAGTATTAATCAGGTCCAATCCTGATGAGCTTCCAAGTCCAAATAAGCTTAACCACGTATTGCTCTACAATTTATTTACTCTAAAAAATATATGATTTTTTGTTTATTTGTACAGAACATTTTCTGGTATCCTATTGTGTTGTTTTCACATCATTTTAGAAGTGGTTAATAGATAGTTATAATTAAATAATTGAAAATAAATTAGGATAGAAAGCTGAGTTCTTACAACCATTCATGCTTCCCTACAGCTACACATCTTAGCTCTTGGTCTAAGTTCAAAAGCTCTCTGGAACTGATCACTTAAGACATTGCCAAGGATAATCTGTTCATTTGCCAGCAGCCCAATGGTCTGGGAGGGAGGGAACAATCTTGCTATCAGGATTTTTTTTTAGATTTTTTTTTTTAATCCCATCTTTATTATTTTTATAAATAATTCAAGGAGGCAAACATACCTAATACTCTTTCCTCCTCCTATTTTCCCCACAGCAACAACCCTGTGAGGTGAGTTGGGCTGAGAGAGTGACTGGCCCAAAGCCACCCAGCCGGCTTTCATGCTTAAGGTGGGACTAGAACTTACAGTCTCCTGCTTTCTAGCCTGGTGCCTTAACTACTAGACCAAACTAGCTCTCACTCTCATCCTTAATCTCAGGATTTAGGGAATCCTGGGAAAGATGACTTGAGTGGTCCATCAACAGTTTCTGTCACCTCAGTTTCCCTTCTGGTGCCCTCAACGCTCTCAGTTTTTTCCCTCCCTCCCATTTGATTTTTAAAACATATCTGGTGCTGAATCCAAGCCCTGCAGGCCCAGTGCCATGGCCAGAAATCCTACTGTGGTGGCATTAATGAGTATCATAAAATGAGAGACTGCTTCCGGATAGATAGCTACTAGCACTATAAGTCAAAAAGCATTGTATGACTATTCTATCTCTTCCTTCTTTCACTTACTTCTTTTTTTCTGGTGAATAAAAATGAAAGAGGTAGAAAAGCATGGAAAGAAAACATATTGGACCAAATATGTGATTGATTAACTAGTGTTCTTAATTAATTTGTACAGGACACCTTGATGGTAAGTAAGATATCCAATCACAGCTCCTATAGGAAAAGCCATTAATGTTCAAAGTATTATCACTTTTATGAAATCATCAAATATTGATGAGCCTCTGAGAACAGTCTGCATCCATTTATACTTCTACAGATCTAATCATGAATGAAAACACTAGACTGGCTTAAAGCCATCAGTGCTGTCATCTTATTTAGCAGAATCTGTGACTTTAATAATGTTGGTGACTGTAAGCCTTGAAATGTTCTTGATAACAAAGTTAATGCTTTCTGAATTGAATCCAGCAACAACAACAAAAAGAGTAAGAACAGGTTTTTTTGTCTGTATTACTTGCTAGGTATAATACATATATATATTTTACTAAGTAAACTGGTAACATAATTGTTACTAATTGTTTTTCAAGAAGTGCCATGCTGTGAGAACTTATTTTCTGAGCAAGTATTGAGGAGAGGTTCCTTAATTCTCTAGTTTCCTAGAGTCCCAAATGTATAGTTAATATCCCCAATCTTAAACCAAACCAAAATATATCTATGTAAAAGGAATTCCAAAAATCAACATAAGTGTCTAGTTCCTGGGGTGGGTGGGTTGAATTTTGGTAGGGTCAGAATGGGCTTTCCCCATTTCCTTGTATAATGACTCTTTTCATGTTTGTGTTAAGAAGGTTATAATTATACAAGTTTAATAAATTATTGTTGGTTGCATAGTCAGCCACATGTTTTGACTGGATTTGGCATTTCTACCCACCTTTCGAGTCCTTCCCAAGGACCTGGGATAGGCAGAAGTTGTTGTTTGATGGTGTTAAAAGTATCGTCACAGGATATAAGCTGTTCCAAGTAAAGCTGCCTTTTGCAATTGACTGGTGGTGATTTTGTCAATGCCGATGGTGTTCAAGTGGTGCTCCAGATGTTTTGGGATTGCACCTAAGGTACTATCTTTGCTTTCTTTTGCCATAGTTGCTGTTCTTCTATTTGCAGGTCTTTATATTTTGTGACTTTCTCTATTTCTTTCTCTTTTATTCTTCTGTCTCCAGGTATTGCAATGTCCACTATCCAATCATCATCATCATCATCATCATCATCATCATCTGCCTAAAATTGGGAAAATTCTAGTGACATGTATTTCAGTTTGTTCGTTTTTTAATCCGTTCAAACGGGTCCAATTCTCAGAGACTGCCTGGACAAGTCCCTGCAGTTTCCTTGGCAAGGTTTTCAGAAGTGGTTTGCAATTGCCTGCTTCCTAGGCCTGAGAGAGAGGGACTAGCCCAAAGTCACCCAGCTGGCTTCGTGCCTAAGGTGGGACTAGAACTCACTGTCTCCTGGTTTCTAGCCTGATACCTTAACCACTACACCAGACTGGCTCTATTTCAGTATCTTCCCCCAACATTTTCACATACAAATTATGTATGTGCTGTGAGATATAAAGATGATAACTTTTGCCTGTAGAAAATTTTGTATTCAGTTCCTGACATTTCCTGGTAGGTATGGAAAAGCTTTCTGTACAAAATCCAGAAGAGCAGCTGCCAGACAATGTGTTGCAGACCAGCATACCTCAACTTGATACCATCTCAAAATGTTGGACTACGATCACAGTTACCATTGCCCTCAGCTAGCAGAGCCACTTGCACAGTAACAGCTCTAGTCCAAAACATTTGATTCCCCAGATTGGGAAAGACGGTTCTAGAGCTCGATGGAGTATTGGTTGTCCTTGGTAAAAGGCAGCTCCCTATGTTCCCTGTGCATTTATATTGATGGCTATTGTGAGGTATTGAGAGCATAGCCCAAGTGCTCTTAAATAAATGGTTTCATTTTTGTTTCTCTGCACTATAAACACTAATGCACCCAAGAGCAGGATCCTCAGCTGGCACAATGCTTCTGCCATTGAAATTTAACAGAGGCTTCTCATATCTGTCAATATTAGTAGAGTCTCCCTCATCATGTGATGACTAACTGGACTTCAGTGAAAACCACTGTACAAAATGATATTCACGTACTGTGCTGTCTGATTAAATATGGTCCCTTCAGCCTTGCAAAGTGATTATAATAGTAACAGCATCAAGCATCAACAACAGATCTCACCTTTCTCTAACGCAAACATTCATAACCTCTCCAAGTATTATAATGGCTACTCTTTAAAAAATCTGACATCAAGTAAAAGTAAAGGTTCCCACAAATCAAGCCCTACTCATGGTAACTATGTGAACACAAATACATACTTTTCTTGGCAGCAGTATAGAAGTGGTTTGCCATTGCCTGCTTCTGGAATATTTTTGTTTTACTTCTATTCTAACCTTCAGGCCAGAGATTTCCTGATGTCTCTCATCCAAGTATTAACTAGGTCTGACTCTACTTAGCTTTTGGGGATCACCCAGATCAGCCAGTTGCTGCTGCCTTCTGTGACAAATGCTACTTAATTTCAGTCCCTTCAAGCAGTGTTATTTTGTGCAACAGTGCTTCAAGATAAGAGGGCTTAAGATTACAGGCATTTACATTATGAGTCTCTCCTCGTACCTCAGAAGTGCCTGTAACTTAAACCCTCTTACTCTATAACAGGTTTTAGGAATACCAAGTACACATTTGTATTAGTTAATATTTCTTTTTTAAAAAGATAATTTTATTTGTTTTAAATCTTTGTTGCTCTTCTAGTGCATATGCATCACTTTTTATGACACTATAATGAAATAAATTACAATATGAATAATAAAGCACAATAAAACTTGGATTATCAGTAGAACACATTAACACTTCTCACAGATAAAAACTCATCCAATAACTGAATCCTAAAGCTACAATCCTATGTACATTTACTTGTGAGAAAGAGCTACTGAATACATTTAGTCTTATTTCCAAATAAATATGCATAAAATTAGGCTTTACTAGCCAACTCGTAGTCATTCAAAGGAAATATCATGGGATGCTACACACTACAATTTTAATTTAATGAAGCACTTATTTATGGATGGCCTCAACATTCAATAACCTGACCAATGAACTTCATAAACTTGTGATTGTCTCAGTATTTGAGATATTGTCTGGATTCTAGGTCACATCCAACCATGTCAGGGTAATCCTTGGATCCATAATTGCCATAAAGGAGTCCAAATACGTCTGAAAAATTCAGGTCATCCACTGCCAAGTATTTTCTTCCCTCTGTGGCTTCTCTTGTTCTTCCAAGATACTTTTGATCCAGTCCTGGATCTTCTGGGTCTTCTTCAGTGTATGCTTTCTTTTATAATTGGTGTGATGTTCAGTCATCTTCAGGGCTTTGGGTTTCCTTGAGCAAGGCATTGGTATCTTCATCATAGTCCCAAATACAGGCTAAAGCAAGGTCCTCAGCAGCCTCCTCCCAGTGGCCCAGAAACATATGTGCTTTCCCTCTCCATCTGTACACTTGTGCAACATCAGGGTTGAACTCTGAAGCTTTGTTGCAGTCTTTAATGGCAGCATTGGGCTTTTACCTTTTGACAAAGATACTGGCTAGGCTGATATATAAGACTGAGGACTGTGGATTCAACTTAATAGCTACTGTAAATAGGTCAAGAGCTTTCTGAAACTGTCCTTCCTGTAATGCATTATAGGCCTCTTCCTTCTTCTGATCAGTTTTGGTTTGCATATCATTTGTCACTTCCACACTGTCATTTCCCATTTTCTGGGAGTCATTTTCATTTGGTTTGGTAACTTCTTCCTCATTCATCTCTAACTCACTCTCCTCACTGGTAGGCTGCTCTGGTGGCTTCCCTTCCTCTTTACCAAATCTCAGAGGAAAGGCTTCAGTTCTCTGGAAACCTGAAATGGTGTCCCCCATGCTCTCCAGTGAATCTCTTAGGAAACTCAACTGTTTTGCTTTAGAAGTGTTGGGTCCTGTCTGTATAGACTGAGCAAGGCTTGAAGATCACCAACATTTTTAGAATCCACTAGACTGTTGGATCATCCTTTCAGAGGTATTTCCTTACCTAAACAGAGAAACAGAATGACCACAGGCAGGCAAAAAAGCAGTGAGAGCAAGAGCGACTTCCTGGCAGCTTCTCCATTGTCTTTGCTTGTGGGAAGCTGGCAGGGAACATTGGAAATCATTCCTCCTCCTCCTCCTCAACTGACCTGTGGAACTGCCTGCCACTTTGCTGGGGGGAGGGGAAACAAAGGGAACTGCAGACCATTAGAAAACTGCATCCCACTCCCCATCCTGGCGTGTCCCCAAGGGCTCTTCCAGGGAGGAAGAAGGTTCAGCCATCGACTGCCGGCAGCCCCCAACCAGCCCTACCTCGCCAGCAGGCATCCAAATTGCTCCCTTGTCCTTCCCTGCTGCCCACCACCATTAAGAGATTTTAAATTTCAGCCTTGGGTCCAAAGCAGCCAATTGCCACTCACCCATCAGGCCTTGCCGCCAGCCAATTGGACGCAGCAGTGGGAGCGGGAATGACTTCCAACTTCCTGCTGGCTTCCACATTGACTTTGCTTGTGGGAAGCTGGCAGGGAGTATTGGAGATCATTCTTCCTCCTCCTTGGCTGACCTGTGGAACTGCGTACCACTTTGCTGCGGGGAGGGGGAGCAAAGGGAGCCACAGATCACAAGGAAAACTGTACCTCCACTCCCCATCCCAGCATGTCCCCAAGGGCCCCCTCCCTCCAGGGAGGAAGAGGGCTCACCTGTTGACCACTGGTGCTCCCCAGCTAGCCCTACCTCGCCAGCAGGCATCCAAGTCGCTCTCTCATCCTTCCCTTACTGCCAACTGCCATTAAGAGATTTCAAATTTCTGCCTCCAGAAGCAGCCATCAGGCCTTGATGCCAGCCGATTGGGTTCAGGGGCCAGAGGGAGGCGGGAAAGAAGGTGGGGATATGTCTATCCCATCTTCCCTTGTGCCACACAACCTATGGGTTTCTGGGAAGTGTAGTTGGAAGGTGCGGTGGTGCTGAACTGACTACAACTTTGCCAAATTTCAATCCCACAGGAGTAATGGGTCCCGGATTTTGGACACATTCTTTAAGTTAGCCCATTTGTGGTATGTTTTCAAAAATTGTTGCCCTATGAGGCACCATTTCGCTCAACTGAAGGTTACAAACAGACAAACGCTGAGAGTTTTAGTAGTATATAGATGATTGCAACCCTACACACCTTTACAATGACCTAGTTTTTACTATAAGATTCAGTATGCTGATATTATATACAGTATAGCTGTATATCTCGATCATGGGTCAACCAAGTGATGCTATCATGGTCTTGTCCCAGCGCTTGTTGTGATCTGGATGGGGAAGAATAGGCTTAAGCGCACCACTAACAAGACTGAGTGGCAGTGTATTTTTGATTCTGTCAGTGCTGTAGTTCTGAAAGGGGCAGCACCTCCCCAGATTTGGGGGTTCTCCTGAATTCACAGCTCCTGCTTGGATAGCAGAGAGCAGCTATGGACAGGAGGGCCATTGCTTAGGTTTGGCAAGCCAGTTGCACCATTTCCTGGACCAGGAATGCCTTTTCACAGTCACTCATACTATAGTTACCTTGCAGGGTGAACTACTGCAATATGCTCTACACAGGGCTGCCCTTGAAGACCACTCAGAAGGTGCAGCTGGTCCAGAACATGGTGGTACAAGTAGTTATGGGTGTGCCTCGGCATGCCTATGGAACATTTTACCAATGCAATTCAAGATGCTAGTTGTCACTCCAAAGCCCTTCATGGTGTAGCTTCTGGCTATCTGAGGGTCTGTGTTTCTCCTATTGCATACCATAAGATCCAACAAAGTGGGCATGTTCCAAATCCCATCTATTAAGCAATGCCATCTAATGGGACCTTAATGCCTTTTCTGTCCTGTCACCTGGCTCTGGAATAGTATTCCCCTGGAGGTTCAATCAGAGCTGAGCCTTGAAGACCTTTTTCCCTGGGGTCTGGTTTAGTTTGGGGTGGGTGTTCACCTGCATGGAATTATGTTTAGCATATTGGTGGTATGTCTGTTTCTCCTGATTTATTTATTTTTAAAATTGATTTCATATATTAGCTTTTAAAAAAAAAATCTATACACTTCCCAGAGTCACTGTGAGTTGGGCAGCCTTATACATTTACATTTTATATATACAGGGTGTACCAAAAGTCAGCCCCCATGGGCCAATCACAATGTTTCATTAATATTTTTTCAGAGAAAATGTTATTGTACTTAAGAATGTTCAAAGATCATGTGTCAAAAGAATAAGGAAGTCTAAGAACCAAAATGGTAACCGATTCACATATTTCACATAATTTATGATAGCCTATGGGGCCTGACTTTTGTTACACCCTATGTATGTATAATTCTTTTTGTCTGCGTGTATCAATTTAGTCAGCAAATAAGCAAACGGCACTTACACTGCCATGTAACCATAATCGGGTCACTTAGCCTAAGCGAATGAAAAGTAGCGTGTGCGAAGGAAATATTTTTCTCCGTGGTTTGTGCGCGCGAGGGTGCGTGCTTTGTAAGATCCGCGATCTCTCAGTAATTTACGGTATTTGTGTTCACACGACGCACTTTTTCAGGTCGGTTGCAAACTTACCGGCGGCATCCGCCCAATATGCTAAGCTTGATCAGGTTTAATCTTGACCACCGCGGTTACTTTTGTTGTGGTGGCTTTTGTATGCTATGATTCCAAAGCTCGTTGCTTACTTAAGGTTCAGAGTACTGAAGAGAGTGCGTGTGAGGGGAGTGAAAACTGAGGCTCTGCCAGCAGGCGCGCAGAAGCTGGATGTGGGTAACAGTTACAGCACCTTGTAATTTTCCCGCTCGCGAGTCACGCCCGAGGGACCGGCGAGATCACACCAATCCTCCCAAGGAGACCAAGGTCCCGTTTGCAGCTGGAGGGGAGGGCGACGGCAGAAGGCGGGAAGACGGAGGAGGAGGAGGAGGAGACCAGGCGGAGCACAGCCAGGCAAGCCAGAGAGCCTCGGCTTCGCCTCCCGCCTCCTCCTCCTCCTCCTCCTCCTCTCCCCGGCAGGTCCCGTGCGGGCGGGAGAGTCGGGAAAGAGCGAGCTGTGCAGCGCCGGAGCAATGGCCGCGTTTCCCGGCGGCAGCGGCGTCTCGTGGCCGCGCTCGCCGCCCGCCTCGGCTCTGTGCTGGGAGCCAATGCTGGGGCTCCAGATCCGTTCGCGCTCGGTGGAGCAGACGCTGGTGCCGCTCGTGGCGCAGGTACTGACCAAGTCAAGCCGAGCAGGCGGCTTGGCTCCCGCGCGGCTATCTCCGTCTCGGTCGGTCGGTCGGTCGCTCCGTCCTTCTTTCTCCGGGCGGAGCCTTGGGTTACCCGCGTGCCCTTCGGCTCCGTTCCTGAAGTCCTGATTTTCATTTTGGTTGCATGCTATCCAGAGTCACTCCGGATGGGAGCCTTAACAGACGGTTTTGCTTTACATTTTCGGTGGGTCTGCCCCACTCACCCTCCGGGGTGTCGCTGGAAGGCGCCTGGAGGTTGGGGACTGAGGCGGGGAGAGGGGGCGGGCGTTTAAAAAGCATTTTAAAGTGGCCAGGAGCAGGAATCTCTCCCCCCTCCCCTCCCCTCCCCTGCGCGCGCGCTTTCGAGCTCTCCGGAAAGAACTTGGAAGCGTCGCCCGGACCGCGATTCGGAACGCGGGTTTGGTCTCAGCCCAACTTGGGGGAACGAAGACCCGCTTAAAACAGCGCGACTTTAAGACTGCAAACGAGGGTTTACGAGTCTTCCGTCCAGGGAGAGAACATCTTGGAATTCCAGCCTGGCCTTTGTGCTTTGTTTTGTCTTCCCCTCGGGCCCAGAAGTCGTGCATAACTTTTTTTTAAAACGCTCGCCCTCACGAGCTGTAATCCTTGAAAGAATTTTGACTGCCTTCCGGAGGATTAGCCGCGAGTCCCGTGTATCCTTCGTTCGCACTCTTTGTATGACGAGGGAGGGGGGAATCTATATTGCATGCATGCTACCTTAATCGAGGACGATGCGCCTCTCGTATTCCTATAGGCAGCTCTACTCCAGTCTCTGCTTCACAGATAACCCTGCAACTTCAATAGGAGCAGTTCGTTGCAGCTCTCCAAACAGTTATTCTTCAAGCCGCCCCACAGACTTTGTAAAAGATATCTTCCGAATAAAGACGTTCAGGAAAAATGTCTGTACTGGAAATACGACTGAGTATCTTCACTGGTAAATCTGTGCCTTTGAAACCAGTAAAATTTATTTGCCAGTGAAGGTATTTAAGTTTGGAATGATTTGTGAGCACACAAATCATAGCTTGCCATTAAGCAAGACTTAAACGAGCTGAAGTAATATCTTAGTTATCTGCCGTTCTCATTCATTTCACAAGGAGCATTTTGATCATCTTGGTGGATTGGGTTTAGTGCTGTCAGCGCTTGTCAAAAGCAAGGGGGCAAGTCAGTCTGCTTCTGGATTAAATCCCTGTTCAGGCAGTACATTTCAGCAGGAAACTAAGAAGGTTGCTGAATTGCGGCATTAATTTTGTTGAATGTCTTAAGTCTGTGGGTGTGCACAGAATTTCAGACATTTCAGTTGGAAGCCAGAATGAGTGGGAACCTGGAGCAAAAAACTAGTGAAAACATATTTGGATTTTACAGGCTAAAATTCAGAAACATACTTGACATTCTTGGTGAAGGGATTCTTTTTAAAATTCTGTGCAGACTGCTGGTTATGTTGGATGATAAACTACAATGTCTTTATCCTGTATAAAATATTTATTTACAGAATGCATATGATTCATAATGATTATATATTTTTCAGACTTTATTGTCAGTGGTTATTGAGAGTAAACTGATTTGGAACCAAAGTTGCTGATTTGGAACCAAAGATGGTTAATACTGTTTAAATATTATTTAAAACAGTTTAACAAACTCATAGAAGATGCTGTTCCATTTTTTAAGATTACTTTCCCTCATTCCTCTGTAGTTATTCAAAAGCTTCCTTACTGTACTTGGTGCATAACCTTTTCCACTGGATAACTTAGAAAGCAGCTATTTATTTGCCTAGTTGCATCAGCCACAGTAAGAATATTGTAATAGTTTATGTCATGCAATGCATTCTGAAGCATGAAATCTCTGGAAATAAATTTCAGTGAGTTAAACAGGACAACTGAGCATGTTTTGCATTAAGATTTTGGAAGTGTCTGTAAGACAAGAGACACAGTGTTCAATAGTTTAGGGACTGGTTTTGAAAAAGTAGGAAATCAAAAAATATTGGAAACGGAAAATGAAATAGTTTAAAAACTAACATTTAGGAGTATTTAGAAGTAGTCCAAGCTTTTATTCTGGTTTGACTACAGTACTACTAAATAAAAGATGTATACATGATCACTTTAGGTTACAGTTAATAAGCCATTCTGTGTATATCTGAGTAAACAAGTAATACACATTTAGCTTTTCCAGGAATTCAAGTTGAATTTAAATGAACTTGTTCAGATAAAATAGAAGTATATGGATGCATAGAAGGCCAAACACCATCATGAGACAAATATAACTTTGGTTCTGTATTGCACAGAATAAACTTAGCTTTTGAAATTGTAGAATACTAGATTACAAGAGCAGGAATAGCTAATACAGATGGTTTGCCCAGAGTTTAAATTTATATTAGGATGAATTACTCCCCTCACTGATCCACAACTTTGCTATTCTTGTCATTGTGGAACCAGTAACATAGGGGTGATCCTTCCTGCTTCACTCTGGTTTGTTTTCAGATAACACAGTATTGGTGACTAATGACCTTAGTTTTTCTCAGATCAACATATTTTGTTGGGTTTTGATGAAGATAAAATAAAGGGAGACTCTGTGAACTCCCACAGATAGAATACGTGTAATAAAATAAGAAAAATAAAAATATTGCCAGAGAAATTTGGCCGTGTTATAGCCTCTGAAGTCATTGAAAAGGGAGGATAATTCTTTCTGCTCATATCTGAGTACGTTGCAAATAGAAAAATGCTGATGGAAATGGTGCCTAGCAGGTAGAGTAGGCACAGCCCAGCTAGGGCAAAAGGATGGGTGGTTTGGGTGGTAGCAAAATACCAGATGAGGGAGATTTTGGGTGTTTGCTGGAGAATAGACATTTGGTTTATATCAGGGCCGAGAATTTGACCACTTAGCCCAGTATTGCCTTTTGTGATTGATAGTCAAATTGATTGACGGTTCCCTGGGGACAGTAGGCTATGTTTCCTATGTCCAGAATGGAAGAACAATAATAATAGTGTTTCCCCTTTTATTTCATTGTACTCTTTTAGTATATTCAGTAGCCATTCTAATATTATTGCATCTGCTGCTAAAGCCTATGTATATCTTGATAACCTGTTGACTGAATTATCACAGCAGTCTTCCTGCCACTATTACCTGATGTTTGATCTTTTTAAAAGTATTACTGTTGTCAAATCATTTCCCTTCCTGCTGCAGTACACTGTTTCTTGTCTTGGCTCTTTTTGCTGGCAGTTCATCATCTCTAGCCCACATATGCTTCAAGATTTAGTTCTTATCTTCTTTTTTTTGGTAGCTGATTTCTTGTTTATTTTGAGCCTGGTCTGTGTGGTTATGTTAGAGATGGTTGCCTGAATGGGAACTGGAATATTTGGGAAGAACTTAGTATCCTGTCAAGGTAGGTGGTTTCTGTTGTCCTGCCAGCTCCTAGTCTCTATGTTATCATGGAAAATTACCTTGTGTTGATGGTGAAACAGTGGCAGTCAATTCTCAGTATTTTCATTTGTATGGAGATGTGTGTGTGTGTATGATTTTTTATCCCGCCTTCATTATTTTTTATAAGTAACTCAAGGTGGCGAACATACCTAATACTCCTTCCTCCTCCTATTTTCCCCACAACAACAACCCTGTGAGGTGAGTTGGGCTGAGAGAGAGTATACTCAAGAAAGCTTTTGAGGACTACCATATAAGTTAGGGCAGTGTTGTCCAAACTTGGCCACTTTAAGATGAGTGGACTTCAACTCCCAGAATTCCCCAGCCAGCATGGGAATTCTGGGAGTTGAAGTCCACTCATCTTAAAGTGGCCAAGTTTGGACAACACTGAGTTAGGGATTGCTAGTGCAGCACCTATGGGTATTGTAGCAGATGTCACCCTCCCAAGATAGTGTTAATGAGACCACAACATTGAATAGAAGTTGATGTTCATTTTTTTTAAAGAAATGACTGAAATGTTGTGAGACTGCCAAATCTCATGAGGCAATAGTGTTTCTGCTTAAAACCAAGGATACCATTAAAGAAACATCTATTTTATTCCAGAAATTACCTGTAGTACAGTGGTACCTCGGTTCATGAACTTAATTCGTTCCACGACTCTGGTCGTGAACCAAATTGGTCGTGAACCGAATCAAATTTCCCCATAAGGTTCAATGTAATTACGGTTAATCCGTTCTGAACCATATGTTTGTTTGTTTTTAAACCGCAAAAATATGACACAAAGTACACTACGAAGAGAGAGAAAGCTAAACTTGCTCGATGCGACTTCTGGCGTGGAGGACAGGAAGGCGGGTGGGGAGGCAGTTACTGCTTGGAGGGAGAGTCCCCCTCCCTACAGGAAGCCGCGACCACGTGTCACGGGAGGGAAAATGGCCATGGATCCTGTTCATAACCCGATGCGGAGTTCGTGAACGAAGGCAAAATTTTGCGACCGGAGCTGTTCGTGAACCGAAGCGTTCGTGAACAGAAGCGTTCATGAACCGAGGTACCACTGTACTTTCAGAGACCACCACTGGTCTCCAGAATGGAAACAGTTGCCATAGAGGAACTAAGTGGATAGCTTGAAAATGCTTGCTTTAACAAAAAAGAGCCATACTTAAATTATTACAGGATTATAATCTGAGCCTGAACAGTATAGATTGAAGAATCAGAAATTGTGACAGTAATAATTTTTCAGTAAAATAAAACTAGCATTGAAAAGTAATTAAATGTTGGCAGCATCATACGTTATGCTGATGGTGAGGGTTGCATGGTGCTACTTGGCAGAGTGACCAGCTGATGATGTTAACTAGGGGTGGACAAGCTGTTATGGCAGGAGAAATACACTAAATGTTTGAGGGAAGCTGCTCTGAGGAGGCTGGTGATACAGATCAGATGGGACAGCGATGTAAAGAAGATGGGAGCAGATTTCCTATTTTTTCTTATTTTTTTTAAGGACATAGGGGGTTTAGTTTGTATATGTCCCACTAAAAAGATGCAGGAGAGAGAAGGTTGCAGGGCTATAACAACAGAGTTTAGGAGTGGCATGCTGCCTACAGATTTTTCATTCCTGCTGCAGGATTGAAGGCAGATGCTCAGGAAGGAAGAATGTTTTGTTTTTCATGATGTACATCCATCAAGGCCTTGAGCTTTCAACACCATCATGGTTTTTTATATGAACTATTAAATGAATTTTCGGACAAAAAAAATGTTGAAATGATTCCAGATTTATTTACAAATGCAAACTCTTAACACTTCCTAACACAGAGATAAGCATCAGACCTTTGGGTTGTCTGTTGAGTATACACTCAAACTAATGTCTCATTAGTGTTTTTATCAAATAAATTTATATTTATTGGAAGATTGTACATGACTGCATATTGGAAGATTGTACATGATTCAATATAAATAACTACCCAAAGGAGCAGTTATACGACAAATACTGGCTGAGGCAAGATTATATCTGAAAGGATGTTATCATAACTGCAAGAGCTAAAGTATGAAAGAGGCTATTCTTTTGACACAACATCAAGATATATAACTGCAACATCAAGATATATAGCAACATCAAGTAATATGAGCCTGTACAGATAAATCAAATATATCTTTTAGTTCTTCCAAATGTGATACTTTTCAGTGGGCAATTTCTTGCATTAATCTGAACCACTGAGTTGAGATATCTTTACTTGGGAATGAGTCTCATTAAACAAAGGAACTTACTTTGTTAGTGATATTTATCTACAGTTGTGAATCAGCTTTAAGTGCCTCTAATTGTAGCTGTTACAAAGTATTGAAAATAGGTAGCCTGTAAA
This sequence comes from Liasis olivaceus, assembly GCA_030867105.1. Classification (NCBI taxonomy): domain Eukaryota; kingdom Metazoa; phylum Chordata; class Lepidosauria; order Squamata; family Pythonidae; genus Liasis; species Liasis olivaceus. The sequence goes on from CM061350.1 coordinate 86,047,977, forward strand.
ATTGACTGGAAGATTATTATAAAGTATGTGAGTGTGCTGTGAGACAGCAAGAGAGAGAGAGGTTTGGAAGTAGAGGGAGAGAGAGAAAATAATGTGTGTTTTCCCCAAAAAGCAGTCTCTTCTCAAGCTGCAATATAAACTGCTTTTTAAACTGGAGAGGGAGGGATGGAGGTAAAAAGGGATGTTCTGAAATCTCAAATTATTGATATGGGGATGTGTCTAGTGTGGCCCAGTCTTTTGGACCTTTTACATTCAAGCTGCAGTCCTACCTGCAACTGTCCTGGGAGCAAGTCTCATTGAATTTGAGTTGACATGCAGAAAATTGAACTGTCAGTCACATAAGGTGAATTTAGTTACCTGTAAAAAACAGTTTAGTTATTCTGCCAGTAGAGAACGAGTGGTGCATAATGAGTGGACCAAAATCAACAATTTACAACATTTGGCATTACATTCTGTGCTTTTAGAAGTGCAATTTTGTCATGGAAAGCTCTGGCAACAGTGACTCATGCCCTTATCACCACAAGATTAGATTACTGCAGTGCTCTTTCCATGGGGCTTCCTTTAAAGACCACTTCAGAACTGCAGTTGGAGCAGGGCAGTTGCCTGCATACTAGAAGGTGACATCCATCACAGCCATATTACAGCCTTTGTAGTGAGCACTGTGCTGGCTTTCAGTAGGTAATCCAAAGTCCCAGTTTAACCTTTAAAGCCCTGGTTGGCTTGGCTCCCAGTCATCTTCAGGACTGCTGCCTTTATGTAGTGCCAGCTCACCCTGCATGCTCATTGTGAGTAGGGGTGCTTAGGACGTCCCATATATATGTGAGGGAAGGGGAGCAGGGTCCTGGAAGCAGTGTTTTTCGGCGGTAGCCCCATTTGGCAGAATCATCCCACCAGAGGTCTGGTTGGCATTTACTCTTTTTTCTGTCTTTTTTATATTTAGTTATTCATTATCTTACTTACAGGTAGTCCTCAGTTAATGACTGTAATTGGGACTGGGAACTCCATCACTAAGCGACACAGTCATAAAGCAAATAATCATGTGGAGATGCTGCAAGAGCAGCAACTTTGAGGACCAATCATAAGTCTCCTCATTCAGCACTGTCGTAACTTCAAATGGTCACTGAACGAGTGGTCACTAAGTGATGATTTTAAAAAATGTTTTTTAAAGTTTGTGAAAATAAAGCTTTTCTGGAAGGTCTTTGAAATCTAATTATTGCTGCTATTAAGCTGGTTGGTGCCAGGGTTATATTTTGTGATTTGCCATTTTTTTGTTACTTTACATTACTTCACAATTTTTCTGCTCTTTGATTTTATTATGTGCTTGCTTTTACTTGTTTTGTAAACCCCTGAGAATTATCTAATTACACCAGTCTGTAAATACAGCAAATGAATAAATAAATCAGTTTAGTACAGTGGTAGTTTTGTATCTCCCCAAGAGGTACATTCTGCTAAGCATGCGTACTACTTGAATTATAGTTTGTACTATCTACAGTCATGGCTAATTGATGTGCTGATTCTTGGGAAAAAGGATTGCTGGGAACCTGTGGTGTATAGTGTGACGTCTAACAAATGATTTGGTAGCTTCTGCCAACTTCTGGTCATTTCATTTTTTAAAAACTGGAGCTGTGGGGCCTTTCAGCTAAGCTTTTTATAGCGTTCAGGAACTTGTAATCTCTAGACTAAATCCTGCTTTTTAAGAGATTTGGTCTTAGCCCCTGAAGGCAAGATCTTTTTCCCATTTCACTCCCTGATTAGAATATGGAAAGAAAGTAGAGAGAAGCTATACAGAGAATGGAAGCAAAACAAGAAATGTTTTTGTGTTCCTGCAGCTTCTCTCTCTGAATATATGCTTTCTGAAAGCACACAGAACAGAAGGAACAGGGAAGGCAGGTACAATGCTTGTGAGAATTGAATATAACAGCAGGCAGGTTTCTTGAGGTAGACTTCATTCATTGACCTTTTTTTTTTTTTGCTACCCTCCTCAGTAATGTATTCTAAGGCAGGAGTTTTCAAACTTTTTCAGGCTATGGAACCTGTTAGTTTAAAAAATATATATATCCTGGCACAAGAGGCAAAACTCTAGTGATAGAAAATTAACTAGTGATTTATTTATTTATTTATTTATTTATTTATTTATTTATTTATTGCCCTCAGACAAATTTGAAACACAAATTTCACAACACAATTTGAAAAACCCTGCTCTGAGGTTGATTTTGTATTAGGGACATAAGGTGTTGAAAAACACTGGCCACCTAGAGCTTTCTCATCTCCAAACTCAATCAAGTCATTCAGTTCCAGGCCAGCAGAGTGCCTGCTTGCTGCCTAGTACTGTATGGTACACATTTGTTAAGAATATCTTGATCTTCTAACATTTGATGGTGCATCTGCATGAGGAAGCCAGTCAGTTTATTTGGAAGCACATTAGCAGTGAAGTGGGGTGGTCGCAACATTCTTCTTCTAATAAAATAATGGCAGAGCTGATTCAGATGATGGCACCTTCTTTCTCTATGAAAATAGGCATTGGTTTAAGACATGCATAATAGTACCCACAAAGATCAGCCCAGATTCCCATTGATCCTCTTGTTTATTGAAAAGTACAGTATGGACAGAGTGCTCTTTTTTTGACACCCCCCCCCGCCCCCCATTAAAGGATTTCTAAGGCACAGCACAGGAAGGAGAAAGAGAGAAAGAAAAAAAGGTGAGCTTGTGCGGGTGTATGTAAATATTTTTCCCTGGTGGATTGTTTGCTTTCCTCTATTCTGATTCTTTGCTTTCCCCCATGCACTCTTTGTAGATCAGGAGTGGGCAATCTGAGTGGGCAATCCCCAAGGTACATGTAGCTCCTGAACTCCTTTTTTGCATTTCCCTAAAACACTTCTGTCCATAGTTGCCAAAAATGGGTGGCATGCTTTCCTGCCATTTTGAAATGGAAAAGATATGCACACAAATATAGTGTAAGCTTTGAGATGGCTTAACTTAGTTTGAGAAACAAAGGGAAACCCCAGTCTTTCTCCTCCCTAAATTCAGAAAACTTGGCTCTGCTCTGTATCATCACCTCAGCCACTGCTGTCCTTGACCACCACAAGTTGTTAGGTGCAGCTACCAGCAATCAGAATATTACATACTCAAAGAATAGTCTTGCCTTGATATCTTTTTTTTTGTGTGTCTGATTTGTGCCACTCAGTTGCTGGATCAGAAAAAAACAGGTTCAAATAATAGATTTTGGGGGGTTTGGACATTCAGAATCTCAAAGTTACATGTCTCAGTTTACTTTTCTGTGCAAGAGAGATTAGATTGCTCAGTTGCTGAATGAAAAAAACTTAGGGACAAACTATGCTTTTTCATGCAGAGGTAACTGCTCTGAATTCAAAAGATGTTGGGTGTGGTGCTCAGTGAATCTCCCCTTTCCCCCACCAAACTTTGTTTTTCTCTAGATATTAATTAATCCAAGAGCTTTTGCAAAGCTGAGTTGTACATACATACAAACATACATACATGTAAATTAAAAATCTCCACACCCTTTACAAAAGAGACTGCCAATGCAACTTACATCATCAGTGGAAAACAGTCTCTACTTTTAGACTTGCCAATACATAACACACAGTGAAGAAAGTATGGGGAGTGGGGAAGGAGAACAAGCTTATTTTATTTTCAAGCTTTGTTTCATTCTTGAAAAGTGATGCTTCTGAAAGTTCTGTGGTCAGATTCCATGCTCAAAGAGTTATGTAGCTAACTGGAAGGTTAGGATAATTGGCTGTAAAAGGTGGCAGAGGCCATACAAAAATATTGCTAATGTAGTGAACCATTACTAATAAGACATCAATTTGAACTATTTGAGTGAGACACTATTCCTTAGTTTACTTAAGTGCTGCGGAATTATAATGTATTTTGCTTAAGTGCTTTTAGGGGTGTTTAAAAGAAAGTTGTGGTCTCTTTGCTATGCTGACTAACTGCCTTCTGCTTTATTGTCTTCTATGAGGAGCAGCCACTACTGAGGTCTATCAAATACAGCTTCTGATCAGGGCAGTGAAGAGATGTTTCATCACACTGATGATAGACAAGCAGAAGGAATACACATTGCGTACACCCTGACTTCTGCTTCTTACTCAGGACCAGGTGGCATCTTCAGCCTTCCTGGAGGCAAAGGAAAGGTGAAAGGAGCCCAGCCTGATCCCACCCATTGGCTAGAAAAGGGGCTGCTGCAATGAGCTAGGTCTTCCCATCCCACTAGAAAGAGCATTTTGTTCCACTTGCCAAGTTTAGAAAGAGAGGTGAACCTACCCGCCCCACATGACCCCATCCAGCCAGAGAATTAAGGGTTTCTAGGTGTATGTTAAGCCTTGGAAGTTATTTGATTGAAACGATCTAATACCATAAATAAACTCTGCTATGTGTATGATGCAGTGTCACAGACCTCATATTCCTACTCCCACTGAGCAAAACTGTGCAAATTAAAATAGATTAGTGTAGATATGAGTGATATGGGTAAAGTTATATTGATCTGTAGTCCTATTCACTGTTCAAATTGTCAATGTCCTCAGAAGAATTCAGGCAGCCTTGTTCAGATTTGCAGGTTTTGAATGTATGTAAATACTTTCCCATATGAACATTTTTAGCATAAAAGTTTATGGTTTTCCATATAAAACACCTTCTCTCCCCCACCATTGTATTAATATGGATAGTAGAAGAGTGCTGAGTGACTGAAGTTGTTTTGTTTCCCTTCCTATCAGTTGTGTTCAGATTAACTGAACACTTCCTTGATTTTTAACATAGACTTAATCTTTCAGGTATGCTGCTGAGTAGCAAATTTAACTCTTGGAAATATTAATATCCCTTGAAGAACTCTAGAAGTGTAAGACTATTTGAGGAGTGAGCTCCTTGTGTGAATGCCAAGGGTGAAGTATAATGAGATGTAGTTAAAAAAAAAAAGTTAACAATTCAGATGTGTTGCATTACAGCAACCATTAAAATGAAGTCTTTCTAAGGAAAAATACAGGGTAAACATCTAAGTATTGTGAATTAATATAATAGCATGATTTTTTCTTTATACTGTATATGAGAAGGATCATTTCTAAACTGTCTATATAGGGAGAATCAAGAATTAACATGTACAGAAATTCCTAAGATTCCTAAGTATGTGTGAGCACACAAATCCTAAATGATTTTAAGCCACGATTTAGTTTCCTTGCACAAGTGTAATGCGCTTGCATGAAATGTTGAGCTCAAGGACTCTGCCGTCTCTCCTGTTTTGAGCATTCCTCCCCCTCTTTTATTCTGCCAAAAGGAATTTATTTCAACAGACAAACTAAAGCAGATTTCATTTCAGTTCAGCAGATTCTTGGCTTGTGGTTTGGTGTAAACCAGGATAAGGTTAAACTATAAACTCTTTAGTTAGATATATCATAAAAGATTTCCATGGAAGATTTATTGAGCACGTGATGTTATTTTTAAATCATAATTTCCAATCTGCATATAACAGCAAACTAGGAATCTGCAAATAAACTACTCAGTTCTAGTTTATTCCATCTCCCAGTTGCATAGGAGGAGAGGAAAGGTGGGTGGGGTAGAGTGCCAAGTATTATGTGTGTGTTCCTTCCTGCTCAGTCATATAATGTTGTATTGTGAGCTAGCCTTATGTGAGAACCAGCCCACTTTGTAGACTTCTTAGCCTTGGAATGTTATTCACTGTTGTATGATATTTCAAAATGAGTCTACCATTTTCAGGAACTTATCCACAGGAAATAGTATCACTTTAAATATATTCTGATTTTACACTGCATGTGAGAACATTTTAAAAACGTAGTTATTTAAAAGAGCGGTGGTCTTTTGCTTTGTTTTGATAGCCTTTTGAATGATAATTTTTCTACTCTTATTAATGATACAATGTGCAACCTAAGAATACAAAACTCAATGCAGCATCTTTCTGCAAATGTGAATATGTACCTAATATTTATGTGTAGTCGTTTACAGATTCAGAAGAAAACACTGAATATGGCAGGTGCAGAAATTTAGACACCCTTCCAGTCAGTACTTTGTAAGACCTTCTTTGGCAGAAATAACAGCTTCCAAATATTTCATCTTGCCAGCTGAGTCTATTTTTGGTTTTGGATTCTCCCCCCCCCCCAACTTTTCCTTGCAGGACACATCTAGTTCATATATAAAAAATGGTGGAATTTTTTTAACATCCTTTTTTAACATTTATGTTCTATGTTGTTCAGAGCCATTTGGAATGGAGTGGCATAAAAATGTGAGTAATATGTCAAAGAAATGAAAAATATTCTTAGATTTCTTTATATGCACGATACATCTGAAATCTTCCTACAGATTTTCAATTATATTCAAGTCTGGGGACTGTGAAGGACATTCCTGTAGTTACTTCCTGGTTGATTTTGAGGTATGTTCTGGATAATTGTCTTGCTGAAATATCTGATCTCTATTCAGCTTCAATTTCTTGACTGTGAGACATAGTTTGAAAATCAAATCTCTGCTGGAACAGTTTCCCAAACTGGTCAGATCTGCAAAACAACCTGTACATCACTGCAAATAATCTGCTGAAAAATTTAACACTTGAGTAGTTATCCACAGGTCATCAGTACACTGTTGCTGTTACAACAGTGGTCTTCATTGAAAAATGTTATTACAATAGTGAAAGCAAATATAAACTAAACTCAGAGAAAGAAAAAGAAATAGAAAGAATGAAAAGTGCAAAGAAAGAAAAAGAAGAAAGTAAGATAAAGAAAAGAAATATATAAAGAAATGACTTCTGATCTTCTTCACAACAAGTATAAACAAATTTGATAACTCTTCACCCCCGATAAGGTTACAGACGGATATCTCTTCTTCCCATAACCCATCCCTTATCTATATGCAAATCCATAAATCATTGATTTTTCAGTCCTGGTGTCAGCAAAAAGTCTGTAAAGGGTTACCAGAGCTTTATAGGAACATGCTTTATTTTAACCTTGGTCAAACAAATCAACTTTATATTCCTTCCTTTTACTTCTAACAATCTTGATCTTTAATTCATTCAGATATTGTCATAGGATTTGGTCTCTCTCCAGTTTTTGTTTTTCCCATCCCAAAGGCTTCTTTAAGGCTTTAACAAACCTCTTTTATAAATCCAGTAAAAAGTCATTATCAAGGTCATTCTCTTGCTTTATAATTTGTAGTTCCACTTTGATTTTCAAAACTTTGACCAACTTCTTTTGTGTATCCAGTAAAAAGTCTTTATCAGGGACATTCTTTTGGCTTGTCATTTGTATTTCCACTTTAGCTGTCTTCTCTATCTTGTAATCCACATTTGTTTTTGTTATTAAGTATTTCTGGTTATACTATTTTGGAATCAGGTAAAATTTGTTTTGCATCCATCATTCCTTCATTAGCATCTTTTGGACATAGTCTATCCATGGAAGCAGACACCATTGTTGACATTTCTGACATTGTAGCTACTAATTTCTGGCCCCATTCTTCAAAAATCTCCTGTATTATTTCAAATGTTATAGCATTTTATGTCATTTTGTAAATCCTGTACTAACCGAAAAGCAAGGGCAAGTTTATACTTATTTTTTCCTTTTCCGCCTGGAATCTTTAGTTCTCTCTAGTGTCCAATTTCTGAAACCATAAAGTCTCAGATCTCTGTTGTGACTTAAGATAGACAAAACAATTTGGTTCCCATGAAACGTTGTTTAATTGTTTCCAAAACCTTAAAGTAAAAGTCTCAATATTCCAAATTTGTCTGGATCCTTAATTCGTTTATAACTTTCTTAGATCAAAGTTTTATTTAGCTTTTTGCCATTTATTTCCAATTCTTTAAGTTCTTAAACTTATGGTAAATTTTTCTTTTGTTCAAGAAGAAAGGTAAATTCACCACGTAGCTTTTAAAACTTGTCATTCCAAAGAACTCTAATAGCCTTAGAATAGTTAAATAAGCAACTTCCAAAAGTGATTAGAAAGTGAGGTTAGCGAACCTAGTGTCCTTTAAAAGGCTTCATTAAGGCTGCAAGCATGATGGCTAATCCCCCCATCTCCTGGTGCTCAAACCCGCGGGAGATCACTGTCCTGCAGTCTCCTCATGAGGAGCAACTATCCAGAGCACATGTGAGTACTCTCCCATCCTCTCCTTGTCTGGAGAGGTTCTGAAGAACCAGTCTACTTGCTGGCTCTTCAGTTTTTGCCTTGGTTATCATCTCTTGTCATTTGGAGACGTGTTTAGTTCGCTACACCTCCCCTGGAAGTCATTCCTGCTGTTAGAAGGAAACCTTTTTTCCGACCTTATGACAGAAGTCATTGCCGAAGTATGTAAATGGGAAGCTTGATAATCTTGAAACATTTGGCATAAAGGGCTTTGGACTAGTGAAACAAACATTGAATTTTAGGCCACAACCATGCACAATACACTTGGAGAAAAATGGTTGGAGCATTTGATGAAAAGAACCCCTTGCCAACTGTCAAGCATGGATGTGGCTGTATTATGCTTTGGGGCTATGTAGCAGCAGTAGCATAGGAAGGAAGAATGGATTCAATTAAAGATCAGTATATAATAAACGCTAGTGGTTTATAAGTATTTTGAAGGAAAGAAGTAAATGATCTTAGTATTCAAAGCAATGTCACAGATAGACCTATTATTTTAAAAAGACTTTTAAGGGCTGTTTCAGGTGCAGGCATAGAATCATCAGTGGAGGAAATTGCACCCCCTTCCCACATTTATATACTGGTCACTTGTAATAATGCCAGGTCCCAGATTCCCCCTGATTTACCATTCACATTTGCTCAATGGAAGCAGGAGGAGGTCATGACCTGGTGTGATCACATGTACCTTGTGACAACACTATGGGAACATGAATAAGTCTCTCTCTCTCTCCCTCTCCCTCCCTCCCTCCCTCCATTAATGGATTTAACTTTCTATCTAGAAGAGCCCTTACTTGCTGATGACATAAGTTTACTAGTGATTCTGATTTGTTCTCTGTTAAATGTTTTGTTCTAAAAATCCTGGGTTATTTAGAAGTCAGTAAGAAAACTGTTAATTTCCTCTTATTATGTGTGATAAACAGTTGGAAACAAATGGAAGCAGCTGTGTTCTAGGGCATATTTTTGGCTGAGGGTCTGCAGGGGAAGAATGTTAGAGAGTACAAGGTTTAATACCTTAACATTAAAGGCTTTTACTCAAAAGTAAGTTTTATTATATTCAGTGGGATTCTTCCCAGATGAGTGGGCATAGGATTATACTTTTAATTACTTTGATGGAATCCAAGGGGATGCCTGATAAGTGTGGTTTAAGAGCATCTTGTCCAATCCTGTATAGAGGAAATCTTTCTCTCCTTTTTGTGCATTATACTATGTCCTCATCTACCTTTCTTTAGCTAAGAAATTTTTAAAAACAACAGTAATTAATTCTATTTTACAATGCAGACCTAAGATGATTAAATGAGAAGTTAAAAATCTTCCAAAATCTAGTATTATACTTTGGAGGGTATTGAAATACTCCAAGGCTGTAATTGTAGAATGAGTGAAAGTGTATCTCATAATGAATAATAGTGTATTAGTTTGTGATGATGTTTTGGACATACCTTGAACCTTAAGGAGAGACATAACTTGGGATTTTTTTTTAGGATGAAGATATCTATCCTTCTGTAAGCTTGATACATACCATGAGAAGTGAGTTGATTATGGGGAGGGAAAGTCCCTGTTCCTAATCATTCTCTTGCCTCCTGAGTTTCATTTTGTTATTCTCTTTTCCTATTAGTAGCTGAAGGCCCTAACAGCAACAAACAGTTTAAACTGAGTTAGTTAGAATGTTTCCTGTGGGTTTCTCAGCCATGCTAATTTTGCTCTCTTGGGGGTTCTTAATTGTCTGAGCATCAGTAGAACAGCTGAAGAGTCACTCTGTAAATCTGCTCTCATATGGCTGGTGCAGTAATGTTCTTATTAAGTAGTAATGATAAGTAAGAACATTGATTTGCACATTTCATTCATCTTAAAAATAATTAGGAGAACTTTTAAATTGGGTTGTAGGTAATAAGTATATCAGGATGCATAAACTGGCGTTTGCTCATGTCAGCATAAAATTGTTGTTGCAGCCTAAGGAGAATTGATAAAGAAAAAACATTCCAACAAACTTAATTGGCATATAACAATTTTAGTAGTCTGCCTACTTGAATGGCCTTTTAAAAATAAGATTATAGTAGCTTTCTGTATAAACCCAATGACGATCCTATTTTCAGAATGAAAATTAAGAGTTTTCATAATTTATATATTTATATCCAGTCTTTCTTTCTTTTAGAGTTTTATTGTAAACAAACCTGTCACATAATGTCAGAATAACAAGCTAAACGTTTTTGCACAAGGACTGACTGCGTGCAAAGTATCCTATTTAATGAACTTGTGTGTGTGTTAGCTGTGTATCATTCTGTCAGTATAACATACAGCTAGAATTAGATAATTCCTGCTGTGGTGGAGCGTGGGGATAGTGCTGCCTATTTGAAGGAACCATCTCATGTTCACCTTCTGAATCCCTAGTATTAATTACCCATTTTCTGTCAATTTTATCTCTTTATCCTTCTGAGATACAGAGTCAAATTATGGTTTCATGAGGCTTTACTGCAGGCATCTTTATGTAGGCAGTACCAGATGAAACACTTTCCATTGGGAGCTACTCCAAGCTAAGTGTGCTTGCAAGTGAGGCCAGCTTGGTGTAAATTGATATAATTCTGTTTACATGTGGTTTATTCTGGAATGAAACAGGTTCAGTCAAGTGCCTATGGTTATTCAGAGCTTCTTTTATTTATTTTAAACTAGCTTGAACTTTTTATCTTTCACTGATTATATTAATCAGATATTAGGGATTATTTTTCCAGTAGTCAGCTGTGCAAGTTAATACTTTTATAATTATACTGCCTGGGCAGTTGATCTCTACCAGGTATTATTCTGTAATTTGTTTCTTCCCAGGTTCCAACTAAAATTTATAGTGGCTGTTTTTATACTTAGGAATCCCTTAGCTTTCTGAATTGAATGATTGGTTTTAAATGTGATTGGTACAAGTATTTCTTCTAGAGATCTGAAATAGTCCTGGCTGATTAGTTTGAAGTAGTTCCTTGTTAGAGATGAGGGAGGAAGGATGACTTTCACATTTGGTGTCTTTTTTTTACAAGGTTCTTCCTCAAAAATAATTGCAGTAGACTTCCACTAATCAGATCAAACCTTCTGATTTACTTGCAGTCTGTACAACTGGAGGAATTCTAAGTTTTCTTCTGTCTATCCAAATACGGGAGGGGGGGGAAGGGGGATAAATCTTTGGATTTATTTGCCCAGAGCCCACAAGACGCGAAACTTGTTTGTAAAATACCTTAAGAATACAAGGGATAATTTGACAATAATGTAGCCAAGAAAGGAATGGTTTCCTATGTGATAAATTATCTTTTAAAATAACAGAGCCAAGTGTCAACGAATAAAAAAAGTGTGTTAGGAAGACAGGCTAAAAGAAGGAAAAAAAGATTAAAAACAAAGCACACATACAGTACAATTCCAAATAAAAAACAAGTAAAAACTATTTTACCTAACATAGGACTTTGGGTTTTGAGGCACAGTGTTCCTTATTGAAAGGATGATCTAGGAACATTTGGTTAGATGTTACCAGGAAAATAACAAGTGATGTCTGCATTTTTACAGAAATCTGAAACCTTAAAGGAGGCTGATGGTTTTCCATTCAGCTGTGTGACAAAGTCCATTTCTAAGGTCACCAAACAGAAGGAAGACTAGCATCTACTAATAAGACCATGGGTGTTTTGTAGTAGATAGCAATAGGTTTTGATTCTCTTTGGTTCATAATAATAACAACAGAATGGCTAACAGCAAAAAACACAATCAGAATATTGTATGGAAAATTATAAGATGAATTATTCATTTTATGTTCTTCCTCCTTCTATCAAGGCATCATTCTGTACTTGGTGAATTTCTGGGTTCTAATATTAATAAATTTTAACATAATCTAGCAAGCCTAAAGAAATCTGTCTGGCCCACTCTTCAGCCAATCAGCATATAGTTAAGGACTAGATCCAGTGCCTTAGTAATTCCAATTTATATGTCAAAAGAACTGGCAAGTTTCAAATTAAATGCAGCATTTTGGAAAAAAATAAGTGTTTCATGTATGCTGATAGCAATAGAGAGGGAATTGGAGAGGATTGTTTAACTGCAAGTTTAAGGGGAGAAAGTATATTTAGATTTACTGATTTAGCAGATTTAGATTTATTATAAATTTCTGGATAATCTTTAAAAGAGTGTAGCAACAAGAGATATTTTCCCTGGCTAAAACTATACTGTGAAATGAATGAGGCTAGGAAGCATAGCCATTGGTTTTTAAATGGGAGAACTATGAGCTCTGTTCAGTTCTGATACATAAAATAATTTGGAACTTGCCAGTTCCTTATACAATATAGGAAAAGAACTAGCATTTTAGGGAAAAAAAAAAAGTATAACTTTTAGATGTAAATTTTGGGAAGAAAGACAACCTACTGCCTATTGATTGACAGATTCCTTGGAGGATAATGAAGAATAGAACTCTAGTGAATGTTGGCTCTGTTGAGAATATGAGTTTGCCACATCTTTCACGTGACTATTATGCATAGTATATATGTTTTTGAAAGTGGGAACTTCAAGCATAATTTGACTCAGTGTGTCTATAATATAACTATGTTTCAGTTATGAACACCAAGAAACTTGGTTCTTTCAGGCCCATGCACAGAATATGTAATTAGAAACAGGTTAGAGTATGTTTCTTTGCACAAATAATGAATGGTAAGTGCTTATGTGTGTATGAAAGAGAGAGTAATTTCAGATACAGCCTTTATTGGACACAGAATTCAGTTATGCTGAAATTCAGCCCCAGTTCATTATAAACAGAAATGATTAAAAATGCATAGATGCAAAGATTATTGTTGCTATTGTTGTTATATTGTCCATGAGTGGGGATTGTTTTGCCATGGAATTGTTTTAATATCCATGAAACACATTAGGAAGTAATTGCCTCAAATAATAGTATTGAGATGTCATTTAAATGCTTTAAAAAAAAAACTAGATATATTTTTGGAGTTTAGGTATATCGGTAGCTATCTGTCATGAACTCTTAAATGAAATTCTTTTAATTAATCTAATTCCAGTTGCTTGAGACAATAAACAAATGAAGGATTATTGTTGCATTTGTGAGTTGCAGAAGGGTATTTTGCTGGTCCCCATTTGAAGATAGGAATGCCGAACAAGATGTTGCATTATAATTGTTTTTATATCACTGTTTTATACTTTTTATTGTATGCTGCCCAGAGTCACTTTTTTGTGAGATGGGCAGCCATATAAATGTGATGAATGAATAAATGAATCACAGGCCAACTCCAATAGTACTGTTGTTGCCTCCATTTCCAGCAAGTGCACAAACACAGCTACAGTCCTCTGAAACAGGAAAATATAAATACAGATAAATACATGCATCAGCAATGCACTGTTGCTCATTTCTCATTGGAGCTGTTTAGACAAGATGAAAGAGAAATTTAGGAGGTTGGTGAAACTGAACTCCATGTCCAAGCATCTTTTCAAGAACAATATAGTACCCTCAAGATAACTGGAATGCATGATCACAGGAGAGAAGAGAAGATAAAATGTGTTTCCAATTCTAAGGCAATGGCCATTGTCATTAGATGAAATGGAATGGTCCAGTGCTGGGGCAAGCAAGCTCATTTTCAGTTCAGTACAAACAATGCACCCTGATTGCTTTTGTTATTTATTGTTCCAGAAAAATATCTTAAATATAAATATGTGCCCCAGAGGTGCCAGCATCTAGCCAGCCTTGGCTGATTTCAGAAGTTAAGTTGATCAGCCCAGGTTAGCATTTGAATGAAGGACTACTTCAATTTTCCAGAGTTGTAGGCTAGACTGAGAAGTTGGGGGGTGGGGGGAAGTCCAGAAGACAACAGCAAACTGTTTTCATATTGTTGTCAACTAAACGATTGTCCTGAGGGTGCCTTTATAATTTGGAAGAAAATAATCCAATTCTATACTTGTCTAAACAAGAATTACAGATATGTTTCTTTTTAAAATGATTAACTCTGTTAGTGTAAATGTTATTGTAATTATTGCCAGGGGTAGAAAGGCGGGTTTTAAATTGAATGGACAACCTTTTGGAGTCAAGGGCAGCAGTTAACAGTTTTTGGCGGGGCTGAATGCACAGAACAGTTTTTATCTGCTTCCCAACAGGGAACAGCTTTCCATTTTCTCAATCATGATTAGAGGGAGCCCCAGGGAACATAAAAAAAGAAGTGTTAGGGCTGCAGATTTCTCCTCCCTATTGTAGTAATACCTATTTAAATATTATTTTCTAGGAAGAATCTACCACGCCTTTCAATGAATTTGCACTTCTTTCTGCAGTTAAAGACAATTGAGATAGCACAACATTAAGAAATGTTATGGTAGATAACATTCCAAAAGGATGGCCTGTGTTTCAAACAAGGAGGAGGTATAATTTAAAATCTCATTGGCAAACCCCTCCTTCAAGGGTTCTCCAATAAATAGGCTGTTGCCAGTCAGGTGGAATCTCCTGGCATGACCTAGTCTGTCCCCCTGGGGAATGCATAGCCTTTTCATTAAGGATTTCTCCCTTCAACCATGCTTTTTTTGTTTGTTTGTTTGTTTGTTTGTTTTGTTTGGTGCCTTCGAATCAGTGTTGATTCCTGGTGACTGCCTGGACAAGTCCCTGCAGTTTTCTTGGCAAGATTTCAGGAGCGGTTTACCATTGCTTCCTTTCTAGGGCTGAGAAAGAGTGACTGGCCCAAGGTCGCCCATCTGGCTTCATGCCTAAGGTGGGACTAGAACTCAGTCTTCCAGTTTCTAGCCTGATGCCTTAACAACTACACCAAACTGGCTCAATCAACCACACTCTAGGAATATAGAAAGGAAGGTGCTTTCAGTCTTCCTGCCCAAAACTCAGAAATATAAATTTAACAAATCTTGTGCCAAAGATATAAAGGAAAGCTAACTGATAGCAGCATCCTCAAAAACACAGAATTCTAAATAAAGCCAATGCACTGAGCCTAGCTGAGTTAGTTGCTTCTTACCTGCTTGAATAAGCTCAGAATTCATTGCAGAAAGCATAGGGGGAGAGAGGTCATTTGGGCCTCCTACTTGGATGTTGATAGGCAGATAGCACTGTCTATCTTGATTAAAATAGAAAGCGTGTATAGCTGAGACCGATCTCTGTCTGCCCTTTGGGGTGTGTAGTCTCAATGGGCAGTTCAGTCCAGAAGTTTGGAAAACTACCCCTATGTATTTAAAGGTTTTGACTTGTTTGATGGTGTGCCAGTTCCTTAACTAGGGAAGTTTGGAAAATACAAGTATCTTAGGCTTGGTATACTTTATGACTAGGTCCTCATTACTGTATTGCAGTGAAATAAAAGAGCACTTGGGCGCTCTTTTAAGGCTGATGGAAGTCAAGAATAAAACTACCATGTCATCAGCATAGAGTAGTAAATTAATATGCTGTTAGGCCAGTATAAAAGGATGAAAGTCTGGGCTGGTTAAGCTGGCTACCAGTGAATTTATGTAAACAGTGCTGGGGATAACACAAAATCCTGTTTTACTCCTTTACTTATAGGCATTTCTTTGGTTTTATATCTTTGAGCATTGGATCTGACTTTCATTCTTGTATCTTTATAAATTCTAGCTATTAGAATGTATAAAGATACAAGAATGTATAAATAGACATTTATTAATTGTGGTATCTTTAAGATTGTGCCACAGTTTATTCCTGAAAATCAAGATAAATGCAGCTTTAAAATCAATGAAAGCCACAAATGCAGATGCTGGAGCACTATAGCATGGTCTAGTGTAGATCTCCCTTCCCCGAACTCTGCCTGTTCATCAATCAGAATAGATTCAGGTTAAGGCCTGTCTGCAGAACTTGATCTGCAGGTACATTTTACAAATCATATTAGATTTGGTGGAGCGGGGGAGTTGAGATGGCAATATGGAAGTGCCCTTTTACACGTACTCCCCAGCATATTTTATAAACTATCTTTTTAGTTAGCTTTCATTTTTATTTTGATTTATTTTGTTTTATGTTGCTTTCTGCTCTGCTTATCAGACTTGGAATTTTAATTAGATTTGGATTGTTTTATTTTATCATCTGCTGGGTTCTGCCTGAACTCTCTACTCCCTTGCACAAGGAAAGCCATTAGAAAGAGAGTGAGTTCTGGTGTACAAACGTTGCATAAACTATTCAAACAACAAAAATTGAAAGACCTCATAGGAACTAAGAAGAAGGAACATTTAAGTAAAATTAAAAGAACACACCCTGGGCATCAGCCAAACACATGCAAGGCACAGGGGTGGGTTTCACAATCTGTTGTTCAGATATTATTTTGAGTGGAACTTCTTGGGTACAAAAAGACCAAAACAATGTTTAGTACATGGTTTTGGCTGTCACCTCTTTCTGTTTTCAGATAACAACTCTGATTAACCATAAGGATAAACCAAAGAGGTCAGATAAGACTTTGAGAGCAGTCCAACAGGTGGGCCAAGCAGTTAACCTAGCTGTTGGAAAATTTGTCATGGTGGGTGAAGCTATAGCCAATGAAAACCAAGAGCTGAAAGAGGAAATGAAGGTTGCCTGCACTGAAGCAAAGCAAGCAGGTAGGTGAATGTTTATGAACCTGAGAGGCAGGGCATTATTTGTTGTGAAAATACCTGCCTGCCTTGTATTCTGTCAGATTTGGTAAAGCCTTCTCATCTTGATTTTATCTGCAATGGAGACCTGCGTTTTAAATCTCTTAAATGATTAGAGAAATACCACAGGAGATTATTTTAGATAGGATGTCTCTAGTTTTGCTGAAATTGTATTAACTCCTGCTGCTGATCTGTGACATTCAGTAGGGAAGCATTAACACAAAGAAACTCTGGGATAGTCACGCTTCTCAAAAATGTCTGCTGTGATTTAAAACAGTAACTCTATGATTCTGTTGGCTTTTTGGAGCATGAAGTGCAGTTCCTAATTTCTCAGAATGTTGAGTGATGTCAGATGAGCAGTACACCATTCTAGGTGCTGGGTCACTTCAAGTGGGTAGGACCAAATTCTTTTTGATGAGTATTCTGCAATTACGGCAGCCTCCTTCTCCAAAATATGAAAGCTTACAGGGGAGGAACTGGTTGATAGGGCTGTAAAAAAGATACACCATTCTTCTCCACATTTTGTAAGCATAAGAATGACTGAGCAGGACATATATATTAAAGAGATCTGTATGTCCGACCCAGTAAATTGCCATACTACATGATGCTGTAACATTAATGAGTTTCCTTGGTTCCAAAATCATGGTCAGTGAGGAAGACTATGAAAACTCATAATGCAGTGGCATTACATCATGTGTTTTCAGTTATTAGTTATTATGGTCAGAGAATAGCTAGGGATCTGATCTCCAGAAAATCTAGTTTCAGCCTCAAAGGTGAGCAAAGGGCTTCCTGTAAGGGAAGCAAGCACTGTGATAATACATTTATATAGATGCTTTATTTGTTAAACTTATTTTTTGTTGTTATTAGTCACACTGGACTAAAGGAAGGAAAGGCAGGGTATAAATGTTTTAAAATAAAAATGAACAACCTCACTTCCTACTGGATCAGACCACTAGCCCATTAAGTCCAGCAGTCTCTTCTCACTGTGGCCAACTAACTGCACAAGGAAGCCCATTAGTCTCCCAGCTGATGGCCTTCAGAGGCAGTTACACTGCCATCAAAGCTAATAGCTATTGATCCCCATGATTTCCCTGAATTGGTCCAACCCTTTTTTGAAGCCAGCCAAGCTGGTAGCCAGCACCACATCTTGTAGTATCCAGCACCACCATGTCATGGTAAAGATAATGCCCGGAATTTAAAATTCTCTTACTGCACCTCTGATCTTGGTAAGTGCCTATATCCCTTTTGAAAATCTGTTTTTCACCAATTGATTTAAGATAGCATCCAATTGGAACAGGGCTGAACTAACTGCTTTTCACTTGTAGGTGAGACCATTGCACAGCTTACAGATGTTGCAACCTTGGATCGTCCAGAATCTGATGGCCAGATAACAGTTTTTACAGACAAAACAGGAGTGGTAAAGGCTGCAAGGCTCTTGCTTTCTTCAGTTACTAAAGTGTTGGTTCTGGCTGACATAATAGTTATTAAACAAATTATAACTTCTAGAAACAAGGTAATTATGATTTTGTGAACACTGACTGTACATTTTGCATACAGTTTTATACTGTATTTGATGAAAATGATAGTTTAATATTTTTAACTGGAGTTGAGTTCGGTCCAAGGTCATTAAGAATACACACACACACACACACACACACAAAATTTTAATAGGAAAGCTAAGTGCTAAACTTTGGCCAGATAATACATAATAGATATGTGTAGCCATTATGGGAGCAATAAATAAGCCTTTCATCCAGTAGTGCATAGAGATGAACTGCATTGTATGTAGTAAGAATACGTAAATAATCTTAACTGAATGGCCAAGTAAGGTAGAATATGTGGTTGCATCTTGAAACAGAAAACAACAACTAATTTTGGAGGAATTCTAAATTTGTCTTGTCAGTGATACATTTATTATTAATAGCTTCGTTCAACATATTTGGCAGGTCCTCATGACAATGGAACAGCTAGAGAAAGTAAGTAGTTTTCAGGAGTTTGTGCAAATATTCAGTCAATTTGGAAATGAAATGGTGGAATTTGCCCATTTAACTGGAGATCGACAAAATGTAAGTACTAGATAAAATTCTATCTGTTCAATGCTTTGTAGAAAACATTAGCAAACATTGCCTTATTCCCAGTTTTGCCTTCCTATTTAAAAAAAAAAAGTCACCTGGTTAAAAACTTACAATTGCTGTTTAGTATCTTTTGTGTGTAAATTGTATCCCACCTGCAATTTATCAGGTATTGTAAGACATAAAAGTGCCTCTGAACAGTGAGATCCCATCTGAGCTGTCACGGTTAATAACCAGAAAAGACAAGATACAACTGACTGTAGTAATAATAGGGACTTTTGGTCTCAGCATCTGTCCTAATTGAGCCACAGCAGCATTTGCTCCCAACTGGGGAAGTATTGGCAGTCTTGGATGAACCCAACATTTGCAAAAGTACAAAAAATTAAAAAATAAAGTGGAAATACATTGGGAAACTGCCATCATTCCACAAAAAACAAAAACCCCACAACAGCCTGAATATGGAATGCTGACTGACCATTGGAGGGAAAATGTTCATAAATGGATTGCCAGATCAACAGAAGTTCTTTCTCAGCATGTAGACCATGGTGGGAAGTCTACAATCAGCTTCCCACTTGAGCACCTAACATTGCACTGCCAGAATTTGCCAGCAAACTATTGAAGAAGAACACCATGATTTTCTGGCAAAATGAGATGTTTCTGACAGGCTTAAGACACCAGTGTTATTTAAACAAAGAGAAAGTCCCTCATGCAGTCCCAAAAAGATAAAATGGGTGTATTTGCAAAAGTTCCAGATCCTTTGGACATGTCCACATCATTGCCATGCTCTCTGTTGCTATCTGCCATGAAAAAAAGTGGTAGAAAAGTATGGTTACCAAAAGGCTACCTCCTCCTGATATAGACTAGCAAACAATTCCTTTAATTATTTTGTCTGTTGAAACCAAGTCTTACATCTAAATTATTAAATCTTTTGGATTCCTTCTCAGTAATTTCTGTATTATAAAAGGAAATGTTTGTGTTAATAGCTGTTGAAGGTTTTATTTTGATAAGTCAGAGATGTGAAACATGTCTCTTTTACTGACTAAAGCTATTTCAGCTGTCATTCCCTCTCCACATGGAATTTTAAGAATTAGCAGAATTAACATCTTCATCAGGGTGAGAGGTGAACTATAATAAGCAATGATATTAGTTACTGAAAGCAAAATAATAATGCATATGTGCCCACAGTAGTCAAAACCCATGCATGTTTAGTTATGGTTTCAGAGGGTGTTACCACTGAAATCACATGAATCTAATATTTCAGAAGTGACAGAAAAGCTGCCCAAATGTCTTTCCATATCCCATTATCAATAGCAAAAGGTGTCTGTCTTTTTTAATAATTAAAAGATATGACATGCTTTTGTTTATCAGCAGATGTTCAGCATCTCCCTCTGCCAAGAATTATTAATTGTTATCCATCAGGAGAGTTTTGCTTTTCTTTCCTTAGGATCTGAAAGATGAAAAGAAGAAAGCTAAAATGGCAGCTGCTAGGTCTATTCTCGAGAAATGTACCATGATGCTTCTCACTGCTTCCAAGGTAACTCATTTTCTCAGTTGATTATCAGCATAGCAAAAGACTTGAAAGCTGCTCTCAGGAACACATGGGACAGCATTGACTAAAGCCACATCAGTCAACATGTAGGGAGACTGGAAGGCTTTCCGAAGGACACCGGAAGAAATGTTGACAAATGCAGTGGCTGACTCACTGATGGAACTGATAAGCAGCCTTGGTTGATTTGCCTGAGGCAGGGAGGAGCACACGGGGATTCATCTTGGTAGATAGCACAGCAGCAGCCAGATAATGTTGATGTATTTTTATTTACTTGCTTGCTTACTGCCTTCTTTGCTCACATTATTGATTTTCAAGACCTGTTTAAGGCATCCTGACTGTGAATCTGCCCGTGTTAACAAAGGAGCAGTGTTCCACAGAATGAGACTCGCTTTGGAGCAGGTTATAGAGATTGTAGCGGACACTCGGCCCAATGGAGAGAATGAACCGGGCCCAATGAGCATCTATACTGGCATCAAGGAATTCAAGGTGGGGTCAGATGTATCTTTTTTGGAGACTTATTTCTAGATGAATGCACCTACATATAAGTGAATTATCTACATGCAAGGGGGGAAACCATTTCTGTGATTTTGATTAGAACTTTCCAGTGATTTTCAAATACTTCAGTATGTTCCTGACTTTTCAATGCACTTTGTTCATAATTTGTCCTGTTAGGGATTTTGTCAACTAAAAACTGCAAGTACGTGTGTGGTTGAAATATGACAATTCCTAGAGGAGAATGTGTCTGTTCCTTGGCAGATGAGGTTCAGTCAGAAGATAGATACCATTGGATACAACTCAGCCCACTGGACTAGATAGTTAACCTAACTTGCTGAAGCAGAAAAGTACTGTAACTCCAACCCAATATCCTGGTAACTTCTACTTTGTCTTAAAAATGGCAACTATATAATAGGTATTACTGTGCAAGTAACACATGCCATCTGGATGGCTTTTCTATAATATAATCTTCTTAGTGTTATATCTCATGGGAGTAGTGTGGATTATTTCTCCTGCAATTTTGCCTGTTTCCACCCAACTTTTGAGGGGAGGCAGATGTGTGAAAGCTTGACAGATCACCTGAGAAGCTGCTTCGCATAAATATCATCTGGTACAATTCCCTAATCATATCAGCTGTTTTACATAGATGGTTGTATAGGTTATTGCATGTGTGAATTGATATTATCTCATTGAAGTCTGCCATTCTTTCAGTAAGAAATGTGTATTCTCAGAAGAAAGCAGCGGGATGTGGGTGTTGTCCCATCCATGTGTATGACATGGGTCATATTTATACATTTTTAAAGATTTACGTTTTCCTACTGCTGTTCTGATTGTAAACTGTAGTTGAAGTAAAGTAACCATGTACGTGTGTTTTGAGGCTAGGAAATTTGATGCCTTCTGGATGTTTTGAACTCCAACTCCTGACAGCCCTAACCAGCATGCCAACAACAAAGGATTGTGAGAATTGGTCCAAAACATTGGCAGGGCACCAGATTGACTACCCCTCATGTATATGAACTTCCATTGTGGACATGTGCAGTCAGCATGAAGACACTGGGGTGCCATCTTTAACTCCATTAACCAAAGATTTTAAGCACTAGCTTATAGGATGGCATACAGAGTATTAATAACGTTAGCCCTAAAAATGTTAAAAGAATATTGAGTGAATTTACCATATTGCAGGTGGGAAGCTGAGAATGTATGGCTTGCTTTAGGTCATGTGATAGAAGGGAGCTTTGAAATGGGAATTGATTCCCAACTCTTTCTCTTGACTGGCATGCTATAATTACACTGATATTTCAGTCTTTTCTTCTTTTTTAGTATATCATGTCTCCCCTTCCCTTCTTTTCAGAATAAGGTGGAAGGTCTGCGCGAAAACCTTTATCTTCTATCAAAGGAGAACCTTAGAGCATTGCTGCGTCTTGTCCTAGAACTCACAGAAGATTTTACAGATTCT
Organism: Liasis olivaceus; assembly: GCA_030867105.1. Lineage (NCBI taxonomy): Eukaryota > Metazoa > Chordata > Lepidosauria > Squamata > Pythonidae > Liasis > Liasis olivaceus. The sequence continues at coordinate 86,070,250 of CM061350.1, forward strand.
GCTTATACAAGCCATGAAACCCGAGGACACATCTTGGAGCTCTCCAAGCAAGCAAAGATGGAGTTGGAGCAGTTGGTGTCAACCTGGATCAATGCTGTAAGAGAGACCTTTTCCCCAGCAAAACTGATGGTTTGAGGAGTAATACTAAATCAGTTTATACACTTTATATGATAATGTGTGTCGTCACAGTATTGCAGATTCTATGGGGTCATCATCCTTGCCATTTAGAACAGAGTTTTATAAATATTTACATAAATCGAAACAAAAACCCAATATAATTCCTTCTGTCAATATAAATAATAATATAAATATTATAAATAAATAAATTCTCCCAACATTAGTGGTCAGATTCAGAAAGAGATATACGTAATACATATTTGTCCTCTGGTATACTAGTTTTGTTTACTGAAGTGATTTAACCTACATAGTGATTTCTATAGAGAGTGGGACTATAGCATCCATGTTCTCAGTTAATATGGGCAACATGAAAATGTTAAACCCAATACATGTGGAGGACACCACAAGACTTCTAAAGATTTAATTTTTTTCAAAATGTGGGGAAGAAATTGAAATTATGTGTAACTGAAATACAGGTAGTCCTCAGGTTATGAAGGCCATTGGGACTGGAATTGTGGTCGCTAAGCAACGTGGTTGTAAAGTGCAATGTCACGTGACTACATCACTTAGCAACAGCAGTTCTGGCTGTCCCAGTTGCCACTGTTAAGCGAGGACTGTGCTGGTTGTTAAGCGAGGACCTCATGTGACTGCAACTTCCAACTTCCTGCCAGCTTCTCTATTGACTTTGCCTGTGGGAAACCAGCAGGAACATTGGAAATTGCAATTACACGACCGTGGCTTGCTGCAATGTCATAATTATGAGCCGGGTGCCAAGCACCTGGATCACAATCATGTGACCGTAGGGATGCTGCAACAGTCAAAACTCCAAGGTCCGGTCATAAGTACCACTTGTTCAGCACCATTGTAAGTTTGAATGGTCACTGAACAATTGGTTGTAACCCAAGGACCATCTGTATATGCAATACTTGACCAATCTAAATATATTTTATTGGTTTTCAAATATACCATGTATTAGAGCAGTATATATTTCTGTATGCAAACCTGTAAAGCCATTGTTTACAAATTACAGTGGTTATGTTCACATGTCACCTAAGCTAAAGTATGGTTGCTTGGTTTTGGGTTAGTATGATGTATGAACCCAGCTATTGTGGTTGGACAGCAGTGTAAGCAAACATTGGATTAGTGTGATGTACTTATCCAGCTAAACTTTCCAGCAACAGGTTTGTCATATCAACCATACACTTCAAGACTCTAACTAATTTTGGTGAAAAGGAACAAAATGGATTGTTGTCATTAATTCTGTCATATGGAACTTACTGAGTTCACATATTGCACTAAGCCATAATCTGATTCGATTTTAGCTTAGCACATTATGTGAACCAGTCAGTTGTTTCTTATTAAACAAACTATGATTAATGGCTCAGCATGATATATGAACCAATGTAGAATTCTTGCACCTCTGTCCTAGGCACATCCATTGAAAGCCAAATTCCAGGGTTTGATGAGCCTTACTTCCAGATAAAATTACCATTGGATTGAAATTTACAAACCATGTTTGGCTTTTTTAATTTTAAGATTTTAATTAAAAGACCAAATAGCCTAAAGTCAGACATTTGTGGAATTGGAAATTGTTTTTCTTTAGCAAAATCAGAAGAAAAGAGAAGTCACAGAGGACTTGGAATTATCCATATTAAAAATGTGCCAGTGCATGAATGAGCTTCAAAGAGAGGTAAGTTGGAATCCAGTACAATCTGGAATAGGTTTTGGAATTATAATATGTATAACTTCTTCAGAATGAATTATTATATTCTCAGCAGAGATATAATAATATAATAGTGTTTCCAACTGTCTGTATTTACCATTTAACCAGCAGGTTGTTTTAAGTAGAAGCCTGCAGGCATAACTTTTCATGCAAGAATACAAATTGTTCGAGATTGTTTCAGAATCTAGCTTAGCATGGTTTTTATTCACGATGAGTCTCTTATGCTTTTATTAATTCAGTTTATGGTCTAGCACAGAGGTGGGTAACCTGTCACTCTTTCATGTGGCCCTCTGAGTCCCCTTTGGCCTTGATTCCTGCAAACTGATAACATAGTTTCCTGCCTGGGGTGGAGGCAGCAGAGGAAATCCTAAAACAGGGATATTACAATTCAGAAACAAAGAAAACCTCCCAAATTTTACCCTCAAAATCCCTCCATTCACAGATATGATATAACCCTCAGCTACACCCCTTCCCATGTTAAACACAGTCCTTGATTACCAAATAATTGCCTACCCTTGACCCAGGAAGTATTTGGGGAGCTTCTGATGGAAGCAGTGTACCTAGAAGAGCACAGGCCCCTGGAGGGAGCTTTCCTGAAAGCCCTATGCAAGCCAGTTTAATCAAAGAGAGCAAGGTGTACGTGAAATCTTAAGTTTAGAGATCCATATTACCATTAATGCTTTTTATTTTTTGTTTTGATTTTGTTTTGTTTTTTTTCTCTTATAAGGAATTCCACCACTACCCCCCCCAAAACCCCTACATTATACCAGAATAGGTTCTTTGTTTGTCTAACCGGAATTGCAGGGCCAAGGAATTTGTGGCCCTCCAATTGTGGCAAGACTGCAGTTTCCAGCAGCTCCAGTCAGCATGACCCATGCTGAAGCATATTGAAACTTGTACTTCAGCTGCCTCTGAATGCCACAACAAGGTCTCCGTCTATCAGGAATTTGGGCAGAGAGAGATCTTTCCTAACTGGAGGCATCTGAGGGTGTGGGTGTCAAGTGATGAAAGCAGGGTTGTGATGGAAGCTCTGTCCCTTTTGTATATAAGTCACATTTTGACAAAAGCATTGGATCCTGCAGATACCTTTGTTCCCAGCAAGTGTTTTTTGCTGAAGATGCTATGAACCTAATAATCTCTATGCATGCAAAGTGTGTACTCTTCTACTGAGCAACGGTCTCTCCCCAGGCTGTACATGAATGGGCATGTCTAAGAAAAGAATAAAAAACAGAGAAGCAATTTTGCCTTGCCGTCCTTTACAACTATTGCATTAAGCACCATTGCTCTTTTAGAATTGGAGGGAATTCTAAGGCTGATGGTTACATACCCATGGAAATCCTCTGAATTTGTGACTAAGCCTCATATAAGTTTAATTCTCTGTCCCTGAGTGTTATATATCACCTGTAGATTGTTTAGCATACTCTTGATTTTATTCTAGATCACTCAGTTCCCTCCTGGAGGAAGAACGAGGATAAAATGGGGGCTATCCCTTCTTAATCCTCTTCCTTCTTCTGGCAGATTGATGGTAGCAGCAAAGAACAATACAAGAATTATGAACGATAATGTGAACACACTATGCTGGAGAAGAACACTACAATTATATGCCAAAGTAATCTAAATTCTGCATTAAGAATATTTTAATTAATTATGAGACCTACTGTATATCAATGAATTCTTATTCTGCCTACATTTTCTGTTTTTGCTAGAAGCCGTGCAATGCACAGAAAGCCTACTCCTAACAGAAATTTTATTCTTCTTTTCTTCAGTGCAGGCCTTTGAGTTTTTTGTAGTGTCACCCACTCTTTCATATATATCCTTGCAACCATGAGGGTTAGACACTTGTTATGTTGTTTAAATTAATACTGTTGTTCTCAAGCTGTTTTCAGGTCTGTGTCCAAGACCTCTGCCTATCATATAATGTAATCATTTGTTGATATATAGGACTAACAGGTCTAATAGGATGCCAACATTCAGAAAGGAAGTGATAAATAGTTTAGAAAGCTCAAACTGGAAATAGACTTTGTTCCATAAGCTCTACATCAGTTCATATTTTTTCTACCTGAATTGCAAACCGCTTGATATCTACCACATCTGTATAAGTTTTTAATATGCCTAGCCCTATTGAATTTTTTGGTTATCATTTAATGCAGTTTGTGAACTAAGCAGAGTTAATTCAGCTCTTGGTAAGCATCTTTATTCTCTTCTATCTCTAAATGCCATCAGTGAGTTTTGATCTTATTTATTCCTCATTATTCATTGTTCTTTTTCAGATTCATTATATTGACCCAGCCTAGAACAGAAAAGTTAGTTGCTCACAAAAATGTTCAATAGCTACACCAAATTCCAAAAGAAAAACATCAGTAGCTTTTGTGTAAAAGTTCTAATTGCCTGGAGTTAACTACTGTTTGCTACAAGTTACCCATTGTAGTAACTACTGTTTTGTGTTAATTTTTCCAATATCAAAGCTCCACGGTGCAGCAATATCTGTTGCAGCAGACCTGATAAAGTATCATTCAGATCACCTTGTTCTGAAAGCGCTGAAAGCCTGCGGAGCAGAAGGAAACATAGAAGCTATTGCAGAGTATAGTTATAAGCTCTCTGAACAGAAAGACCAATTGATCGAAGTAAGTTTGGGTTATGTTGAGAAAGACAACCTAAATTCAGCTTATATTTATTTATTTATTATTTATTTATACATTCAATTTATTGTCCGCCCATCTCCCCCCAATGGGGAACTCTGGGCGGCTCACAAAGTACATATATATATAATTCTAACAGTGAGACAGTGAAATCTTACAATCTTACAAATCTTACAATTATACAATTAGTGCTTATTACGCTGTGTGACCATCGGGTCGCTAGGGGGGTCATCCGGACTTTTTCCTCCTCCGTAGATCTTCCTCGTCGCTCGCATCGCTCATCGCTCACGCCGGCTGCATTCGGAGTTCGGCCAGCACCGGTATTTTGCTCCCCTGCGCAGCACTGCCGGTTCCTCCCATCTAAACGGGAGTACCCATTTATCTACTCGCAGATGGAATAGCTTTCGAACTGCTGGGTGGGCAAGGAGCTAGGACAAGGGACAGGAGCTCACCCTGTCCCGTGGAGCCGGGCCCAAACCGCTGGAGCGCCGATCATTTCTGACCGGCAAACTGCAGCGTCATTAAGCCCTTGTAACACCATCAGACAACAACTTCTGCCTATCCCAGGTCCTTGGGAAGAACTCGATAGGTGGATAAAAATGCCAAATCCAGTCTAAACATCTGGCTGACTCTGCGTCCAACAATAACAACAGCAGCAACAATAATAATTTATTAAGCTGGTATGCCGCCTGACCCTCAACGACACTGGGTGGAAACTAGAAATGGATTCCAGAGCTCACCAAGCATCTTTTAAAAAATAGCAAGAAGTTGAGTTTCAGGGAAGAGTTTTGCCTAGCTTTGCCTAGCTTCCTTTCACTTTTTGCCCCAGCTGCATTTCCCCTGGCTTATTTAGGATGGTTGAAAGATCAGGATTGGAGAGAGAGGAGTTCAGATGACAAATGATTGGCAGAGGAGTAGTTACGCATCCTCTGTCTTAGATATCAGGGAGACATCCAGCTTTCTGCCAAGATTAAACCTGAGTCTCTAGATATATTTCTAAATATTCAAAGCTTTCATTTAGTATCCACCATACATGTTCCATAAGAATTCCACAATTCATCCATAGGTTTTATGATTATGTTGGTTCGTTTTGTTTCTCTTTTTAGATATGCCATCTATTAAGACATGTCTCTGGAACAGAGCCACTTGAAATTACTTGTCTCCATGCAGAAGATACTTTTCATGTGACTGGGCCTCAGGTATGTATAATTTTAGCTGACTATTTGCTCCAGTTGATAATACTCAGAAGACTTTCCCAGTTCTGTTTTAAATCCTTTAGCTTCAGGTGCCAGAAACTGAAATTGAAAACTTTCTTTGTCTATAGCATGTACTATTCTCACAGGGAAATATGTCACTGTTCCACCAATATTTGAGCAAATAGATCAGAATTTCATAATGGAAAAAATATATTAGGCTTGGAACAATAGTGTTAAAATGTCTTTTAACTATTAAGTTCAACATACAGGTGAAACTCGAAAAATTAGAATATCGTGCAAATGTTCATTTATGTCAGTATGGCAACTCAAAAGGTGAAACCAATATATGAGATAGACGCATTACATGCAAAGCGAGATATGTCAAGCCTTACTTTGGTATAATTGTGATGATTATGGCGTACAGCTTATGAAAACCCCAAATTCACAATCTCAGAAAATTAGAATAGTGTGAAAAGGTTCAATATTCTAGACTCAAAGTGTCCCACTCTAATCAGCTAATGAATCCATAACACCTGCAAAGGGTTCCTGAGCCTTTAAATGGTCTCTCAGGCTGGTTCAGTAGGAATCACAAGCATGGGAAAGACTGCTGACCTGACAGTTGTGCAGAAAACCGTCATTGACACCGTCCATAAGGAGGGAAAGCCCCAAAAGGTAATTGCAAAAGAAGTTGGATGTTCCCAAAGTGCTGTATCAAAGCACATCAATAGAAGGTTATGTGGAAGGGAAAAGTGTGGTAGAAAAAGGTGCACAAGCAGCAGGGATGACCGCAGCCTGGAGAGGATTGTCAGGAAAAGGCCATTCAAAAGTGTTGGAGACTTTCACAAGGAGTGGACTGAGGCTGGAGTTAGTGCATCAAGAGCCACCACACACAGACGGATCCTGGACATGGGCTTCAAATGTCGTATTCCTCTTGTCAAGCCGCTCCTGAACAACAAACAACGTCAGAAGCGTCTTAACCTGGGCTACAGAAAAAAAGAACTGGTCTGTTGCCCAGTGGTCCAAAGTCCTCTTTTCTGATGAGAGCAACTTTTGCATCTCATTTGGGAACCAAGGACCCAGAGTCTGGAGGAAGAATGGAGAGGCACACAATGCACGATGCTTGAAGTCCAGTGTGAAGTTTCCACAGTCTGTGTTGATTTGGGGAGCCATGTCATCTGCTGGTGTTGGTCCACTGTGCTTCATTAAGTCCAGGGTCAACGCAGCCGTCTACCAGGAGATTTTGGAGCACTTCATGCTTCCTTCCGCAGACGAGCTTTATGGGGATGCTGACTTCATTTTCCAGCAGGACTTGGCACCTGCCCACACTGCCAAAAGTATCAAAACCTGGTTCAGTGACCATGGGATTACTGTGCTTGATTGGCCAGCAAACTCGCCTGACCTGAATCCCATAGAGAATCTATGGGGCATTGCCAAGAGAAAGATGAGGGACATGAGACCGAACAGTGCAGCAGAGCTGAAGGCCACTATTGAAGCATCCTGGTCTTCCATAATACCTCAGCAGTGCCACAGGCTGATAGCATCCATGCCACGCCGCATTGCGGCAGTCATTGCTGCAAAAGGGGCCCAAACCAAGTACTGAGTACATATGCATGCTTCTACTTTGCAGAGGTCCGATATTGTTCTATTTCCAATCCTTGTGTTATTGATGTCATGTAATATTCTAATTTTCTGAGATTGTGAATTTGGGGTTTTCATAAGCTGTACGCCATAATCATCACAATTATACCAAAGTAAGGCTTGACATATCTCGCTTTGCATGTATTGCGTCTATCTCATATATTGGTTTCACCTTTTGAGTTGCCATACTGACATAAATGAACATTTGCACGATATTCTAATTTTTCGAGTTTCACCTGTACATACAGACTTTCTAAATACCTTGGTAACAAAACAAAAAGGAAAAAAAACTCTTTGAAACAGAGGGTTCTGGATAAGGAATCATGTTGAGTAACCAATAATCATGGCTGGAATAATTTATGATGCTAGATTCCCATTTGCTATACTGACAGCATAATGCAATAAAGTGCTTCTTAAGAGCCATTTCATTCTATTAGGAGACCTTCTTCCCTACATAAAAAGAATAAGTTAATAATCCTTTTCAAAATCTTGTTGAAAGTAAGATTTTTTTTATAATATAGTATATTCTCTCAGCTTACTTGGTTTAAAACAGCCATTTGTTCAATATCATTTAGCACAGTAGTATCCCTTGTGAAATCCTTTGGTTTTTATAAAGGTTTGTTAGCAAATGCTATACAGCCTTTTTTAATACAAATGAGAGACAGCTTATCTTTTGTCCTGTGGAGGTGGATGCTGATACACAATTGTATGTTTATGACAAAGCCTGTTTTGTTTCCTTCAGATAATTTCTGCTGCTGAAACCCTGACATTGCATCCTTCCAGTAAAATTGCAAAAGAAAATCTGGATGTGTTCTGTGAGGCGTGGGAATCTCAGCTGAACGACATGTCCCTTCTCTTAAGAGAAATCAGTGACGTGTTTGAAGGAAGACGAGGTGAGCGGGTTGTTCCTAAGTACAGACAACCTACTGTCCTTAAATACAAGCTTCCAGCTTACAGTGCACACATATTCTGAGTATTCTGGCTATGAGATGTGATGGTCTACATCCTTCCTAAAGTCAACAAACTACAACTTGAAGTCACTTAGCACTTCTTGCTACTCTGTAGGTACTTTGGGGTTGATTACACTAAAGTATATTACCTACGGAGGGCAAACATACAACTGCCAAAACCCATCAGTAACATGACAGGTCCTTGGAATGTGTCTGCTCTCTGTTCAGAGAAACACAGTTCACAGTCTAGCAAATACTAGAGTACCTGTGATGTAGCATAAAGTCGGGAGCATTTCTTAAGCATTTAGGCAATAACTCAGACAACCCTGTCTCTTATTTTTCAAGGAGATAATGAATATCATGCTGAGACTGAACCTTTTATAGTTTTAATTTCAGTGGAATCCTGTGAGACTAGGATGGTACAGTCTTGCCTAATTAATGCCCACAGTTACTGCTTTTAGTTAAGTGGTTTTCAACCTTTATTTGATCTTTTCCACTTTTAGATGATAATGGAAAAATCTCTGCTTATCAGACATGAAATTCTTGCCTATTACATCACATCATGTGGGTCACCTGGTGCGTTTTCTGATAGTTCTGCATAAGTTGGGTGTGTGCTACATGCTGCACCCAGCTGTCTCCTTTGTTTGTGTGGTACAGAAAAGGGTGTTAAGCAGCATGTCTGAGGAGCCCTCTTAAGAGCCCAGGGTGATGCAGTTGAAAGCCACCATTTTAAAGGAATAGGGTTCCTTTAAAGGAATTTTAAAGGAATAGAGTTTATTGTACAATGAGGTTATTGTGTAGATGTTGCTTTTTATGGAGCTTCCACAATACATTTTCAAGATATTCAAGGAAATGATTCATCATTCAAAGCAGTTGAAATTTTTTTTTTTTTGGGTGATGGAATCATAAAAAAGTTCTTTTTTCAGTTTGACCTGAACTGTCTAGTGTTCTTGCAAAAGAAAGAAACCCTTATTTTCTGTGCTTTCTGCTGACTTCACAATGTAGTGAATTTAGCTATTTGATTTTTAAACTGCTATCCTTTCTGCTCGGATGGGATCTTTCTGATGACTGCCCACAACTTTTGGCCTGTATTCTGTGATTGGTAAGTCACCTGGTCTTTGTGTAGCATTTAGAAAAAAACTGTAAAGAGCATATCTGTCTCTCAACGTCCTTGCCGGAGGCACTGTAGTATTATTTGTTGAGAGATTTCTCATTCCTCTGCCTAATTTAATTTCCTTCAGAAGGCTTTTCAGGTTTACAGAAAAAAACATTTTCACTAAATTCTGCCATTCTTCCTGTGATAGAAATGTTAAGTTTGATGAATTTATTCTTTTGTGTAGTTTCTTGAACATAATCACTCAGGATAAAACCATGTACTAGCCTTGACATTAGAGAAAAATCAGGCAAGTAATAGCAGCTTTTAACTTATAAAACCACTGCAGAATGCCAAAGTAGATAATTATACATATCCTGTTATACCCCTCAGTTTCTAGTGTATTGCTTTTAGTGGGGCAAGACTTGTTAGAGCCCTTGTGTGCTGATTTATCTTCAGCTTGAAAGCCAAAGTTGGAGACCCCTTGCAAAAATAAAAAATGGAAGCCTGTGTTTCTCTTTTGTGGGACATACGTACATAGTGCGAAGACCCAGAGAATGTTTATAGAGCAGTAAAGCTACTTAGGAAGAAGTTGTACAGTATTTAATTCATGGAAATGTTTCCCTTCCCCAGAAAACTTTACTTTGTCAAATTTTCTGTAAGTGCTAATTATCTAGTGTCTGTAATCTTCTATCAACACAATCCTTACTCTAGTTTTGCAGAACGTTTTTATATTCTGACTGGGTTCAAACAGCTTGTTCAACCCTCATTTACCACCTGCTAAGCCATTAGCCATGATTATAAACCATAGTAACTGGATTCATGCAGTAAAATGAATCAAAAGGTTTAGCATGACAGGCGAACTCAGTCTTTGACTATGTATGGAGGGTTTGGTATAGGAGAGGATAAAACCATGCATCCAGCCTTTTCCTCCTTCAGCCGAGGGATCTATAGGCGAGCTGAACTTGTGAATACTTGAATGTGGGTATAGTTATTGCACAAGGACAGCTGTCAGTGAGATATAGGCCCTCTCCCTACACTGAGCTCTTCACACATTTAGGCAACTGTCTGAACAGGACTAGAGTAACTCAAGTCAGATCATGATAAAGCATATGAATGGCACTTGAAAAACGTGGAGGCAGGCAAGAGTGATAGCTGAACTAGAATTTAATGGGTAGGTGTTGAATAATATAAATTGAATTTGAATTATAAATTCATTATAATATAGATAAAATCATATAAAAGTAGAAGTTACTTTGGAAATTACATCACCCTGGTTATGACCTCACTTATAGACAGTCATATTTAAACAGATTTCCTCATAGGTGCATTGGAGAATAAGATTCCTGTGCTCTTAAGAGCTATGTAGAACTTCAGCAAGTGTAGTTTCTCTGTACTGTACAGCAGACATCAACCAAAAGTCTTCCTTTTGTGCAGGAAGAAAGAGGAAACATGGCTCCTAATGTAGTTTCACTGAACAGAGGTTTTTAGGATGCCTGGGATACTGATTAATCCAGCCTAGGTAAAGGAGAGTTTTGTATCCTATTGTAATTGCAGATAATGCTTTCACCACAGGACAACCAAAAAGAAATACATTGAAATAGGATTGTTGTCCTATTGTGGGATCTAGAACTGATGTATTATTTGTAAAGAAAATGGATCAAAAATATATGCTTAGGTGATAAAAGACTTAAGTGCTCTTTAGAAAGTGCATTGTGAACATGAACAAGGAAATTATGTTCCTCGCTCATCTTTTTCTCATCTTAGTTTCTATATTTTTATATTCATTAACCAGATTATATACAGTAACCACACACCAAGTTGTTGGATCAGAGCATCTTTTTCCTTTTGAGGTCAGAGCAGTTTTTGCTGGGATTCTGAAACCACATTAACATGAGTAAGACCAATCATGATTTGCCCTTTTAGATGGAAAGCAAATTATGTCTTAGATCAGAATCTGCACTGAAATTGTTTGTTTGTTTGTTTGTTTGTTTGTTTATTTAGTGGACTTGTTCCTGCCCGTCTACCCACAATGGGGGACTCTGGGCGGCTTACATCAAATTAAAATCATAAATATATGATTAAAAGTTATAAAAAGAACTTGATACCTTTCCTCAGGCCACCTTAATGACTGAGTATGAATTGTCACCACCGTGGATGGTCAGCACTTCTGGCAAACACAATTTCTTCGTAAACAATATGCTAGGCTATGTTTCTCCCACTTGATAGAAGATATACCTTGTCTCAGAAGCAGAGAGTAGCATTCACCATTATTTTTCTAAAGCTCTTTAAAATCAGATTCTAAACCTAAACCCATTATCCACTTTAGAAGTGATCAAATAGTGTTGCACTTTAAAATTGTATGATATTGCCATTGAAATGTTTACTATTTATTAAATATAGACTTAACAAATATAATACAGCTAAAATTTACTGAGTTTTTGTTCATTGTGAAATGGCCTAGAAGTTATTCCAAAGGAGGAAGAAAGTAAGCTATAGTTTTCGTGAAGTAATTTGCTATTTTCCTGTTTATATCAGAACAAAGGAAGAATACAATGCAGAACCTGTATTATTATCAAATCAGTCTTATTAGCTAATTTGCTTAGCCTTTTCTTGAAGTGGATATATTGCTTAAAAAGTCAACATTTGACCTCTGCCTATACAGAGTGATATACAAACTTGGTGTAATTGCCTCATTGTCATCTCTTAACAAACAATCTCATTTCACATTATCAAATTGCTTCATGAATTCTGAGAGAAATGAAACACCGGCTGACTTCAGATGAATATGGATGGGTGTGATTACTGTAAATTATCTGCTAGAGCCTTGGTTTTATCTGTTTTCCTTCCCTTCCTCTCCACTTTCACTTAGAACAAACCACAGCAGCACATTTCCCTGATCCCAAGAACAGTGCTAATACCAACTAGGTTCAGAATTCACTTTGATTCTGAATCATCTGTACTTAGAATGTATCAGTTTCCTGAGAGTATATATAACAGGGACCTTTGTTCTCTGAAGCTTTTCCTTTTCCTTTTCTATCATATATAGGGAGGATAGAGTGTATAAGCCCGGTCTTTGAGAAAATTCATTTAATCATTTAAACTGCATCAGTCCTCTCCAACCTGTTATGGTGGAATGGTGGACTTTAACTTCCCCAAATCCCCAGCTAGCATGATCATGCTGAGAATTATGTCCAGCACACCTGGAAGGCACTAAATTGACAAAGACTGAATTAAGATTATTGGAGCCAGGAATACAAGTTGACCTGTTGTTATAGAATGACTGAGAATTAATAAGTACTGTTAAATAAGAAGCTACATTGTGATTGCCTAGAAGAACTTCTTAAAAAGAGAATATACTGACAGAATGATGCATTTTTAAGTCCTTGATGTCTCAGGGGTGTTCAATTTTCCCATTTAACTTTCCCATTTAAATTAATGGGATAACATGTTTAATTAGCTAGTATCTTGAAAGTCAACTAGGTTATATTTTTATTAATGAAATACATTATTTTCCTAGGTATTTTTTTTAATTTCAGTATCATGGTAATCGATTCTGCCTTTTTCTGTGGGAAAAAATGGGAATGCTTCTTTGATAATGGGAGGTATATCTTTATCTGTTTTGATTGAAAAATAGATGCAGTTAGCGTATCAGGATGATAGTTGTGGCTATGCCCACGCTAGCCACTCCACTTCACCCCATAATTTACACATACTATATTTTTATGGTAATGTCATTTTTTAAATTGCCACTTAAAAATGTTGAGCTTAGTATTGGCAGTGTGATGGAATAAGTATGTTTTAATGTCTGTGAGGCAATAGCCCTTTGCTTTTGATGATGGTTAAAGACTAAAGAATAACTAAATGTGCTGGACACTTTCTAATAAACCAACTGTATTTTTACAATGAATTGTTTTGGCTCCATTTTGGTTTCTTTTCTCTACTTCATGGGAAATACAGGAATGTAATGGCTTTATTTCTCCCCACCCTGGTACCCTATAATGGTTCTTAAATTTCTTCTCAATCTTATCCATGTTGCTTCTCTTACTTTCCTTTTGCCCATATATTAAATTGCATCATCAGCATCTTCAGGATCTCTCAGTCATTCATCAATTGGCAGAAACCAAGAATGAATTAAGGTGGCATGAAATATGTAGATGCAATTACTTTTACATGTTTTCTGCTGAAGGACTTGGAGTTTGGTACTAACTGAAGCAAGACATTGACAAGTCCAATGTGGCCATGATTTTTTGTTCTTTTTTCCTTGTCATAAAACATGAGACTTAAAATCTTTGTTCTGGTACTCTAAATGTTTTGGGGTGGGGTAGAGGACAGAATGGCTAGACCAAGCAGAATTCTATTTCTTGTTAGGTGGAACCAGTGTGTGGCCTCATTTGACGGCAATAATTAGGAAGGAGGAAGATGGCATACATTGCCTTCTCTTCCATCACATGTGAAACATAATGCACCCCCCTTTTTTTAAAAAAAGGGTGAATTTCTATAATAATATGTGTGGTGAAGGGAAAGGGGAGAATGCCAACCCCTGTCTTTGCAGATGGAGCACCACCTGGTAAACATGTTTCAATAGACCAGTTGTATTTAAAAAGTTTTGATAGCAAATCTTTTTGTATCTTCTGTATATAGTTCACATAGCTACATTCATCTGTATTAACAAAAATCATTACTTGATTTGCTTGTGGAAATGCAATTTTTGAACCAACTTGGAACATTCAGTTGTCAGATCTGTTTGGTGATGATACACAGGTCAGATGTAATTACATCAGCCTTGCAAACAAACTTACTGTACTGAAAGAAGAAAAGTCTGCTAAGAGCCTGGTCACCTGCATTTCCCTGCTGGCCATGAATAGGGAGAGGCTTTTTATCTCCACCCCCAAACAGCATGCATATATAGTTCATTAGCTTCCTATTAGGGGATGGATGGATGGGGAGATATATATCTATATCTGTATATCTACGGTATATCTACACACACACACACACACACACACACACGCCCTAATACGTATTTATATGGCGATCTGTCAAGTTGGCAAGTAGAAGTGTCAGCCTTTGCATTTCTGTGATGACCAAAGAGTAATAGAATTTCTTTCTTGACAAACAGAAATCAAGTGGGTTGGTGGTGTGATCTTTAATTTCTCTGTATTTCTAAACACCTATGGTTACAGAATGGATATTTAAATACCAGACCAAACTATTTCAAATCTAAATATCAAGCTCAGATACCACATCTGGATGCCATCAGAATTCTCCAAATAATATGATCTTATACAGTACTAGTTAATAAGGAGAACTAGCAATTACTAGCAGTTATGGAAGCTTATCTGTATCTATGGTTAGAATTAGCTTTTGAATGAATAAACGGCACTCTTTTTTCAGCCAACTCAGAATCAGAATCTGTGCTTTGATATGAATTTGAAAACTACTTTGTATAAATTATGATTTGGTATGATGTTTGAACTGAAAACCATATTTGCAAATGGAACTTGATTTCCAGAAAATGATGTACGATAGAAATGAAAGTGATGAAAGATGGAAAATAGAATCAGATCAGCATCGCTATACAATGGTGTGGCTGCTGAAATTGGAAGTTCAAACCTTGGTTTTAATTCTTAATGCTGATTGGTATAAACTATGTTTGTGGTGTGCTGTCTGAATTGATCTGAATTGCATCACAGATAATTGGAAAAGTGATTCCTATGAAAAAATATTGGCATCATCTGGTCAAATTTGAGCACTTTAAAGTCCTATTAATTTCTAAAAACCAGTCTAGAGATCAAAGTATTGGACTGTAGGGAGTCCTTATGGTGAAGTCTCCACTTGACTTTACCAGCTGATTTTAGCCCATCACTCAGCATCTTAAAATGAAAGGCGACTAATGCACACTGCCATGAACTATTTAGAGGAAGATAAATATAATAAAACAACCCTTTAAAAATAAAGCATTAAGTACATATTGATGTTGATTTCAATGGAAGAAATTTCAGAGTATACTTAATCCTATTGAAAAGCAAACAGTAGCTTGTACCATCACAAAACCTGAACTTTACTCCAGGGATTTCTTGATTCACATTATTGCTACATGAGCTCTTGTATGTAGGCTTCCCTCACCCCCACCCCCAACTAGCTGTTTCTCTTGGACATTCAGAAAGATAAAGGAGGATTTAGAAAGGTTATCAATTAAATGGGTTTTAGATGAATCTGCCAAGGCCTCCCATAAGCACAAATATAAGCAGTAGCAGAATTTCCCTTTTATAATGAAACACATGGCAGAATACAAAACCTGTGTGATCTATGAAGAGGAACCAATAAGGGTAGGTACACTTTTTTTAATAATGATTTTTCCAAAGCCTGGAGAAATGATACAAGAAGTTAAGTACATAACCAATTTTGGTGTATTGTTTTTAGGAGAGAAGCGTGCATACTTGTCACTACCCAGGCCAGGGGTAAGTTCATTTTTGTTAGGCTGCTGATGTCTTTATACTTTTCATCAGTTAATTGTTCATTCCATATAGTCTTCATGTCTTCATGTTTTGTTTAACAAGCTACGCTGGCCTGGTTCATATGTAACGCTGTAAGTAGGTTTGTATATCACATTAAAGTTATCAAAGAAAGACAAATATTTCTAGAACACTAATAATAAGGCCGAATTCTGCAAGCATCACTAAGTTCCTGGATGCTGCTGCAACATCTTCCCTTTTCCATATTAAGGATTGTGTAGGAGTGCTAAGGGGAAATGTCTGAATTTTCTGTTTATGATAGAAATATAGAGTTGGAAGGAGATTGAATGTAGGAAATCCAAACTACAATTGCCATCCAATATTTTACATTTTTCCAATCTGTTTCATCCCTCAGAAGTTCTTCCTTCTGTTGGTCAAAATTTTCTTTATTGCAATGTCGACTCTCTGCAACAATGATAAATCATATATGATTTGGTCTTTCATATATGTGACAATCCTTCAAAATTTTAAGATACATCCAGCTTACTGTCTAATGGCTACTGTTATTATTATGAAGTATCACATAGGTTTTTGAGCAAAAGAAAAAACCATTTCTGGTTGCTTTTTGTAATGGCTTATGATTTAAAAATGTCCAGCTTTATACATTTTTGTACTAAGATTTCAGCTCTCTTGTTTGAAAGTGCCTGGATAATTTGAAATCTGTTATTAGTAAGTTAGGTTTTTATTAATGGTATAAATAAGGCTGTATAAACTCCAAAATGTTTTGGAAAAAGTGCCTTGGACCTTGCATAAGCACAGTGTCTTTCCATTGAAATGACTTTTAAAGCATCTAGATCTTTTTTTTCCCAGGCTTGTTTGCAAGCTTGAAAAAAGCTAGAAACAATGCAGATAAAATAACTGTTATTTTAAATTATGTGCCTTGATTTTCTGTGTCCTGTTAATATAACTTTAAATCAAAATTTAGTTTTGCTGTTCTCTCCTACATATAATCAATGGCAGCATACCCATGTGTATGGAATTCATCCATTGTATGTTAAAAGTATCACTGTTGGCTTCCCATTTCCTAGGGCAGACACTGGAGACTTTCCTATCATATTGCCATTGGGAGCACAGATCCCTACAACCACTGTAGCTGCATAGCCAAATTGTATTGCAGTTCTGTTCCTAACATCTTTAAAAATTGTATCTGGTAATAGGTTATATAAAAGACCTCTCCTGAGGTTTTGGAAGATACTGCTAATTCATAGCACTGAGCTATATGACTGATACAGTGTAAGGTGTTTCATATATTTTGAAGGGGAAGATTTTTAACACAGGCAACAGCTATGTCATGTATAAATACACAGTAGGAGTAATGTAACTTGGGCTACACAATTTTTAAAAGGAAGTAGGTTCATATAAACAGGAACAGTTGCTTTATTCTAACATAGTGCTCAGTTGATTGGAATCTGGAATCAGAAGGAGGGGTTTATTTCAGAAGTAACCCTCTTCTTAGAAATAATTCTGTTTTCTCCAGCATGTTATTCTTGACTCCAGTTGCTAGTGAATATGTTTAGTTTAGGTAGATTTACAACAACACTAAAATCAAATTCTGTTCTTTAAAAATATGTTTACAGAAGCATAACGCAAATTTAAAAGCCTTAAAGCCAGTCAGACTTGATAATGAGGTAAGGTGCTTGTTTTATTCATTGGTACCAATTTATTCTAGTGATTAGTTTGAGTTACATAATGAGCAAAAATGGAATACCTTCTCTTATCACTTGCAGGAGCAAGCAAAACTGGGAAAACTAGGGTTAGAACTTCATAAGCTAACAACTCGGGTTGACTCTGAAATGGAGAAATGGGAAGACCCAGAAAACGAGATTGTAAGATGTGGACAAGGTCTATCCAGTATGGCTTATTCCATGTATTTATTTACAAGGTAATAACAAGAGCAGCAGAAGGGAAAGCATAAAAAGTTAAAAATGAGAGAGACAAAATGGTTTGTAGAAGTGGCCTGGTACGTTTGGCCTTCCCATATCAAATCTAGACCATATTCTTTAGGAGACTAGAATCTCTCTGAATTAAAGCCAAATCTAGATACTTCCCAAACATGTACTGTAAATCCAAAAATAGAAACTGAGTTTCATTCTCTTCTTTGTGCATGTGTGTGCGTGTGTATATACACCCATACAGAACAAATGGCTAATATATATATATAACAACATTCTGTTTCAGATATGTTGGCTATTGGTTAATGGAGAGGGGATTTGAAAAATGTCATGATGTTGCAAAGTTTTGCAAATTCTATATAATGTTATAAAAAACATCCTTAGGTCTTACAAGGACATGATATGAACATAGTTTTATATATATTTACTAGACTTTACTTAACCCATTAAGAACTTAACTTAAACAAATGTAGCTGTTTGGAGTTCTCATCAGAGTACAAAAGTACAAATAATTAATAATCTGCTTTATATCATACATTAGCATGGGCTCCTTAATTTCCCATTTTTGAACATTCTTATCAAAAGCAGGAAAAAAATCTATATATGTACCATTATGCAACATACCAGCCTGGTATTCTTTAAGCTACTTAACCAAAGGATTTCCTGTTTCACTTCTATATAAATTCACACATTTATCTATAAATATATATATATTTAATTAAGAATTTTAATTACAATAGTAAAAAACTAATACAAACTAAACTTAGAGAAAGAGATGAGAATGGAAAGAAAGAATAAAAAGTGCAGGAAAAGAGAAAAAGAAAAAGAATATAATAAAAAGAAAAGTATATGAAGAAGTGACACAACAAGTATAAACTTTTAATAGCTTTTCACCCCTTATAAAGTTAAACAAATATCTCTTCATCCCATATCCCATCCCTTATCTATAAGCAAATTCATAAAACATCAACTTTTCAATCCTGGTGTCAGCAAAAAGTCCATAAAGGATTGCCAGAACATTGCATAAAATGTCTTATTTTAACTTTGATCAAATAAACCAAATTTATATTCCTTCCTTTTACTTCTAAGAGTCTTAATCTTTAATTCAATCAAATATTGTAGGATTTGATTTCTCTTCAGTTCTTCTTTATCCCATTGCACAGATTTCTTCAAGGCTTTAACGAGTCTCTTTTATAGATTCGATAAGAAAATATTTTCCAGGTCATTCTCTTGGTTTATCATTTTTATTTCCCTTTTAATTTTTAAAACTTCAACCAGTTTCTTTTGTATATCAGTAAATGTCCTTTTCCAAATCATGATCTTGGCCTGTTATTTGTAGTTCCACATTCAGTACTTTATCTTATCAGATAAAATTTGTTCCACATCTGTCATTCCTTCATTAACATCTTTTAGACATAGTCTATCTGTAGAAGCAGACATCATTACTGACAGTGTTGATATTGTAGTTACTAACTTCAGGGCCATTCTTCAAAGATCTCCTTTAATATTTCTGATGTTATAATGTTTTGTATCATTCTGTAAATCCTAGTAATAACTGACATCAGGTTTTGGGTTTTTTCCCTCTGCTTAAAATCTTTAGTCCCCTCTAGTGTTCCAGTTTCTAAAATCATCACTTATATTTTTGTTATGACTTTGTTAAGTCTGTTTCCCATGAGAAGTTGTTTATTTTTTATAATTAATTTCAAAATCTTATCGTAAGTCAATATTCCAAATTTATCTATACCCTTAATCCATTCATTTCTTAGATCAAAATCTTATTTAGCTTTTTGTTGTTTATTTCAAGTTCTTTAAGTTCTTAAGCTTGTAATTAATTTTTCTTTTGTTTAGAGTTGAAGATAAACTCACTCAGTGAAGACTTTTCAAACCTGTAATTCCAAAGGTCTCTAATAGCTTTACAATAGTTAATAGGTAATTTCTGAAAGTAATTAGAAAGTGAGGTTTGCAAACATAATGTCCTTTAAAAGGCTGTGGTGCAGTTGCAAGCTAGATGGCTGATCCCAACATCTCCTGGCACTCAGACCAGTGGAAAACCTATGTCCTTCGATTTCCTCATGAGGAACAACTGTCTGAAGCACATGTGGGTAATCTCCCGTCCTCTCCTTATCTGGAGAGGTTCCAAGAAACCCGTCTACTCACTGGTTCCTTGGTCTTTGCCATGGTTGTCGGTTCCACTTTCGCAGAGCCATCTTCAGTTTGCTATATCTCCCCCAGAAGTAAAAAAAAATCCATACATTTATCCATTCAATTTTATAAATTCCCCCTTAGTTGTACAAAATACAGCGTAAATCACGTGAAGATTGAATGTAAGTGAAGGATTGTAGTATTTAAGGACTCTGCTTGCTGTTGGTATAACTGAAGTACAGGTAGTCCCTGGGTTAAGAACACCCAGTTTATGGGTGACCCACAGTTAAGAATGGAGCCTGTTGCAGCACAATTTGAGTTAAATACACAATGATTCAAGTTAAATACACAGTGGTTTGAGTTAATTACACAATACTACTTATACAGTATTATACAATAATACTGTTCTGGCTTACATACAAATTCGACTTAAGGACAGACCTTGGAAACGGAACTTATTCTTAAACTGGGGACTACCTGTATATAAATCATATCATTTCCTTGCTAGGATGAGGATAATAATGAATGTTGTGCTCTTACAAATTTTGCAACATGCTTCTATTTTGCTGCTGCTGATTGTAACATCTTTTAAATGAATTGAAGAAATTCTGTTACCATTAAAATAAATGAATAAACTTTGAAGGTATGTATCTTGAATCTCTGGTCTGTTATTTATTAAATGCCATTGAATGTACTGTATTAGGTTTATTCCCAGGTATATAGAACTCAACTTCTGACTGGGGAATTCTGGGAGTTGAACTCCACACATCTTAAAGTTGCCAAGGTTGAGAAACACTGGTATAGAGGATTCTTCCCTAAATAAAGGATCCTCAACTTTGTTACCACAGAAACAGCTTTCTTTTTTGGGGGGGGAGTTACCCAGTGAAATGATGCAACCAAATGAAGCATTGTGCTCCAGCATCTTCAGCCAAACTGATTCCTAATCTTAACCTAGAACAATCTTCCCTCTTCAGGATATTGTATTTTTTCTCAGTAGAATCATTTTGTGTTTTTTCTGCTCCTCTACCTATTCAGTATTCCATAGTCATAGTCACCCAGCTTGTAAACTATTTCTATATTGTTGGTGAATTTTTATTCTTTTGCTTTTCCCTTTTAGAGGGGAAGGACTGCTGAAAATTACCCAAGACTTATTCCATCAGGCAGAGGTAATAAAGCAACAAAAAGAAAATTCATACAATACCCTGAAGTTACTGTCAGAGAAAGTTTTTTTTTTTCCGAAGTGCATACTTTGAGCCCCATAGTTGATTTATCAAAAACAGCTGTTCTGAACTTGAATTGTTTCCTTGAACCTTCTCTCTCTCATCAGTCAATTGGAATAAAAGAAAATCTAGTTATTTCATGTATCCACTTGATTACATTGTATTTGGTTTTGTGGGGAGGGGGGTGGACATGTTGCTATATTTTTTCAGTTTTATACCAATGACTTATTCTTGACTGCATTCTTGCTTGCAGACTGAGTTAGATTACAAAAGAGAATTATATTTTGCGTACGTGAATGCAATTATTACTACCAGTTTTAAAAAAATGCTGTAGAATATGCATTTCTTATACCTGAACTATCTAACCTATGACATCAAACCAAATATTTATGTAAACTGCTTATATGAATCAATCCAGTTCATCAATAGCCAAAGCTATTTATGATCACTCACCATGGGTTGATACATTACCTTTCCTTTTCTTGTTGGGAAATGGAAAAAGGAAAGGTGTTTCGTCAATTACATTTATTTTGAGCTGAATTTGACTAATTGGATTACAGATTGGGCATACGCACATTTGAATAGCAAGGCTTTTTTGTTCCTTAGTGGCTTTGCATTTAATTTTCTATCCTTTTCCCCCTTAGGCCTTTGCTACAGAAGGATTAAAGCTTACTTCAGCTCTCCATGTATTTTCCAATCAGGTATGGTACAGCTTCTGAATCTTAAAGACAGTTGCTTTTTAAAATGTGTAGGCCTCGTACTTTAATATGATAGTAGATATCTACGCTCTTAACTTTTCCCATAACTTTTTTTTATTACACTGTATGTATTTCAGCATGTTTAGCATGCCTAAGTAATATCTGTTTCAGCTGGAAGATGAGGACAAGCCACTGCTTCTGCAGGAGATTGAGAGGATGGTCCCTGCGTGTCAGCAGCTTCAGGTAACAGCTAAAGCCCCTGTGCAGGGCAAAACTGCAACTTATACAAAGGTAAACTATTTAATATTTTTTAAAATAGTCATCCTCTGTAAACTTTGTTTTCCTATCTTACTTTGTAGAATAAGATAATGAAACCTTGTAACTGTGTGTTAAACCTTAAACAGAATACATGGATGATATATGATAGTGCTGAGTTGCTAAATTAAGGAGACTAAATTAAGTTGGTATCCTGCATGAGAGGCCAGTTTGCGGTTGTGTTGTGAGGCTTGAAGCACAGATTAAAATAGGATACCAGGTAACCAGGCAACTCATTAGAAACAAATGTTCTTCATCATAGTGTCCTGTTTGGGCTACAAGTACTTTTGGATTCAGAGGCAATGTGAGCATACCAGTATGAATTATCAAAGCTTTATTCCATAGCAAAGCAATAGAATACAAAAAAATTACGGAGTATAGTACTTACAACTAAGAGAAGCAATAGGAGTACCACCATTACACATAATTTAAAGATTTGCGGGATGCATAATTTGACATATCTATAATACCTTACCATCATTCCTTCCTATACCTTATAATAGATGGATCTATCTACCAATTTAATATTTAGTGTTTGGCTTGTTTGTGATCGTGAGATACTTATCTAGAAGTATGGCTCCTGTTATTGCATTCCTCTACTTCCAAGGTATCATTATATTCCCTTATCTAGAAGACTGATTTCTAATTCAGGTTTCCTATGCCAAGCTATCTTACCACATAGCTCAAATATTTCTGCTTCTACAGCATCTGGGCCTATGGGTCAGTTACATGAAGCTTCCTTTACTTGTCTTCCAGGTTATCCAATTCATTGTGGCAACAAGATAAAACTACTCATTGCCATGACTTTAGGTGCTTGTACAAAAGATATTATAATGGAATTCTCTGAGTCTAGGAATGGGAATGGCAGTTTGCAAAATACTGCAGGACTGGAACATCTGTATATTCCTTCGGCAAATGGCACATCTTGCGTTAGGAAGAGATGCCTCCACTCCACTTTCCCAGGCACATACATAAAATAACTCCTCAGTTCTGTTCTGTATTAAAAAAAAAATATATCCCTCCAATGTGGCTGATTTCAGGCTATATCACTTTCCTCCCCACTCATACATGCATACCCTGACAGGAAGCTCACTTCCAGGTTCTCTGTATTTAAGGTGTTTGGTTTGGGTGCAAAGCATCTCATCACTTGAATTTGAAAGGTACTATGAGCCTTCCAAAGCAATCTCCATGGCTGGATTGTTGAGGTTATATTGGGTAATTCCATGGCAGTTGAGTACCAACAAGGTGACACAATGTCTTCCCCTCTTTTGTACTTTGTGATTTGGCATTGGATTATCTATCTTTTCATCTTCATTCTGGCAATTCATTGGCCTAGAACCCACACTGACTTCGCCTATTAGCCCAGCCACTTTTGGCACCAGTGAATTTCTTATGTAATTAAATCAATGAGAAGGTGACAGTATAGTCTAGATTGTTTGATCTGCTGACCACAAATAGTCCCCAGTTTAAGAATGAGTACTGTTCCCAAGGTCTTTCCTTAAATCAAATTTGTGTGTAAGCCGGAACAGTATTATTGTATAATACCGTGTAAGTAGTATTGTGTAATTAACTCGAACCATTATGTATTTAAGTCGAATCACTGTATATTTAACTCAAATTTTGCTACAATAAGCTTCATTCTTAACTATGGGTCATCCATAAACTGTGCATTCTTAACCTGGGGACTACCTGTATTTTTAATCTATTTCTGTTTTATTCCATGTATTTTATGTCACTGTTTTATTTTCAGTATCATATTGCCATGTCTTAAATCTTTATAGTTACAATATTAAGTACAATTCTTAATATTCTTATAGATAGCTCTTAGCGTTACAAAATTTTACAGTTTTAGCAATCCTTATAACTGTATTTAGAACAATTTTATTATCAGTCTGTTATTCTGTATCTTCTTATTCCTGGAATGATTGTAATGTTATACAGGTGAAACTCGAAAAATTAGAATATTGTGCAAATGTTCATTTATGTCAGTATGGCAACTTAAAAGGTGAAACCAATATATGAGATAGACGCATTACATGCAAAGCGAGATATGTCAAGCCTTACTTTGGTATAATTGTGATGATTATGGTGTACAGCTTATGAAAACCCCAAATTCACAATCTCAGAAAATTAGAATATTACATGACATCAATAACACAAGGATTGGAAATAGAACAATATCGGACCTCTGCAAAGTATAAGCATGCATATGTACTCAGTACTTGGTTTGGGCCCCTTTTGCAGCAATGACTGCCGCAATGCGGCGTGGCATGGATGCTATCAGCCTGTGGCACTGCTGAGGTGTTATGGAAGACCAGGATGCTTCAATAGCGGCCCTCAGCTCCGCTGCACTGTTCAGTCTCATGTGCCTCTCCATTCTTCCTCCAGACTCTGGGTCCTTGGTTCCCAAATGAGATGCAAAAGTTGCTCTCATCAGAAAAGAGGACTTTGGACCACTGGGCAACAGACCAGTTCTTTTTTTCTGCAGCCCAGGTAAGAGGCTTCTGACGTTGTTTGTTGTTCAGGAGCGGCTTGACAAGAGGAATGCGACATTTGAAGCCCATGTCCAGGATCCGTCTGTGTGTGGTGGCTCTTGATGCACTAACTCCAGCCTCAGTTCACTCCTTGTGAAAGTCCCCAACACTTTTGAATGGCCTTTTCCTGACAATCCTCTCCAGGCTGCAGTCATCCCTGCTGCTTGTGCACCTTTTTCTACCACACTTTTCCCTTCCACATAACCTTCTGTTGATGTGCTTTGATACAGCACTTTGGGAACATCGAACTTCTTTTGCAATTACCTTTTGGGGGTTTCCCTCCTTATGGAGGGTGTCAATGACGGTTTTCTGCACAACTGTCAGGTCAGCAGTCTTTCCCATGCTTGTGATTCCTACTGAACCAGCCTGAGAGACCATTGAAAGGCTCAGGAACCCTTTGCAGGTGTTATGGATTCATTAGCTGATTAGAGTGGGACACTTTGAGCCTAGAATATTGAACCTTTTCACACTATTCTAATTTTCTGAGATTGTGAATTTGGGGTTTTCATAAGCTGTACACCATAATCATCACAATTATACCAAAGTAAGGCTTTGACATATCTCGCTTTGCATGTAACGCGTCTATCTCATATATTGGTTTCACCTTTTGAGTTGCCATACTGACATAAATGAACATTTGCACAATATTCTAATTTTTCGAGTTTCACCTGTATGTTTTATACTGGCCTATGACTGTAATAAAAATGGATAATCAGCTCAGCCATATCAGAATGGCCACCCACAAATAGTAATGGGATTTTTCAGCAACGGCACCCCTCAAATCCCATTGGGGCAACCTTAAGATTGATCTGTTCACCTAATGGACAGCAAATTTTTTATTTTTTGCGGCAAGGGCAGAATACACCTCAGGTTGACACATTTTTCTTGGAATGGACAACCTGTTTTTAAAGGATCTGAGTAGTGTTCTGCACAGGCACAAAACTCGTGTGAATTCACGGGTGACCACTCAGAAAAATGCAGTTATGTTTATGTAACTGGTTATGCTCAAAATGCACCACTATATTAAGAGAAAGGCAGGATTAAGGTACCATTAACTTCTTATAGAAAAGGGTATTAAATTACTGTTTTTACGTTCTTGCTAAAGTACTGTTTGGTGGAATACACCCATAGCACTGGCTATTTCAGTTATATTATTAAGCTCATTCCATAGGGGCTAGCAAATTCCTTGCTTCACAGCTGTAATAAAATTTTAAAGAATGTTTTCTTTTCTCAACAGTAATTTTGAAATTATTTTTGCTTCATTGCACTATGACTTTAGGTGGATACCAGTATTCAGAAAGCAAAGTATATTCTGGATATACTTTCCCAAGTTCTGCCACTTAGCTTCAAGTTACTAAGAAAGGTGAGTTGATAATGTGTACAGATACGGCAGATTAAATCATTTCTGGGTAGAGTGCCACTTTCATTTTTATTCAATGCTTGTTTTGCAGCACAGAGCAGGAAATGGGTATCTAATGGCCCACTGCTCTTGGAATGGCCAGCATGCAGTCTCAAGAGGAAACAGTGGTCTGGCTGGGAGGACTGACACTTTTGGAATCAAGTCCTTGGAACAACATGTAGCAAGCCTCACTGTTTTGGAGAACAAATGATTTGAAGATGGAAACATTTCTACGCTGGATTTGTATTTTAAGTCTCTCCTAATTGCTTTCTTTTGAGAAAGGTAAAACCAGGTTAGAAAAAGCTGATGTAATCTTTTCACATCTAATAGATGTCATGGTACTTAGCAATTAGCAAAAGGAACATTCAGCTTTAATGGCTGCATATTTTTGTATGGTGAGTAACTTTTGGTTCACTATTAATACTGCTATTTTTGTAATCAAGTACATTATGAATGTCTTATTTTTCAAACCCCAAAGATGCTGCTTGGATATTCATGCAGATGATCTGGATAATCTCAGATATGCTACATGGAAAACTACTGGTGGTGGTGGTTGTTGCTGCTGCTGTTTGTTTGTTTGTTTAACAGCCCTCACTGAATGTGAGCCTTTGACCCTTGCCAATAGTATTTGCTGTGGAGGCCTGCTCTGAAAAAGGCCTGACTTGCTGAGTAGCTGCTCAGTCCTTGTCTCCTAAAGGGGCTGGCCAAGAAGTTCTGTTGCCATAGATACCACATTTCTCTCTCTTGGTGGGCAAGGAAGGGGAGGAAGAGAACTAGGCTGGAAGTGGTCAAAGAAATCCACATTGCTGCTACTGGATGCATAAGTTACAATAAAGCTTTAATGATGATAGTAATTTCATTTTCATTAAACACTTTCAGCAATATTTAAAATTAAAACTAAAGATCAATAACAGCATTAATAAAATCAGCTATACTTAAAAGCTTGCTTTTATCTAATTCCCTTTTATCTATATTTTTATATTACAATCTTTATAGCACTATCTAAAGAATCTTTTCAGAAATAGTTCTTCTAAAACCATTAGGACCTAACTCCCTAATGAATGTGATTATATTTACAGCCTTAAACATAAAGCTTGAGCTTTCATTTTTAGCATGTGATAAGAAAGCTTAAGACTGATCACTCTGTTTGGAAATAAGTTGCAGCTATTAAAAATACTTATTTCAAAGAGGGCATTACCTATTTCATAAGTTCTTTTCCAAGTTTGTTTGAAAACTATATATCTTAATGAGTACATGGGTCCTGTATTTCAGATTGTAATGTTATCATTGAATAACTCTTTGCTAGTCTGAAGTACTGTAAGCTGAGTATATTTGAAAATTATACAGCTAAGGTAAATTACTCCCATGTCCTTTACATTTTCCTAAGATGACAACTGTGAAGTCAGAAGCAAATATATGATTCTCAATCATATTTGACTGCATGATACAATGTAGGGGCTGGGAGGCAGAAAAAGAAAATAAGCAAGCACTTCTAATCTTCTTACTTACCTCTTTTTTCTTTTGTAACCCCAGTCCTATCCTCCAGTTATGGCTGTGACATTTATACAAATGTTGCAAGTGTTAAAGCATCTTAACATTTGGTCCCACAAAACCTTGAACCTTCACTTTGCAAACCTTAAGGCATCACAGGCTAAGGACTGATGTATCAGCTAGTTAGTTTATAGTTTTAGTGTTGGCTGCTCAGCCATCTTACTGCACTGAGTGTATGCTTCATCACTAAAATCCTCAAAGAAACAAAATAATAAAAGTATTGATTGTCAGACTGAAGTTTGTCAGATTGGGATTTGGCTTAATAAAGTAGAAAGTGAACATAATGTACGGATGAAATATAAGTAAACAAAGGCTTTTTATTGACATGAAGAACAGTACAATAGTTTGGCACTGTGTCCTTAAATCCAATAGTAAAGTTACAGATTAGAACTTCTGAAGGTCTTAAACACTGACTTTGTTCGCTAAGATCATAATTGTTCCAACATCCAATTCTCACTCCACTTTTAAGTATGAAAATCCATAAAGTCACTTTATTATGGGATATACTGGAAGATATCTGATGTATTTCATATTTCTGCTAAGTTCTCATTCTTTGTATTGTATAATGATGTGGAATTAAAACGTTTTGACAAACATTCTTCGTATTCTTCCCTTGTCAGAAGCCCCTGAGTTACTTTTTTGCTTTCTTCAAATTTTGGTAACACAACTGCAATGTAACCCTCTGTGGAAGGCTAGGAAAACAAATATAAACACAAACACAAAAACATTTGTAAGAAAATTAAAAGGAGGGGGCAGATGGAAAAAAAAGCAAATAAAAGTTTGACATCCTGACCTTTTCTTGTAGAAGAGATGGATTATCCAGAATGTTTTCATTCACTTCTATTAATTTTCCTCTTATACAGCTGCAAAGAAATTTTAGTTTATTAAAAGCTAGAAGAGTATAAGCAACACAATATAAACAAAATCTTACCTGCTTACCTATAGATGGTGTACTCTTCTCCATCTGAGCAGAGAATTCGACATAGAGGAGCAAGTTCTGTTAGAAACTGAGCACCCTGGAGGGAAACAGCATATAACTAATTAGGATTCTTGGAAAATGATACATAGTGACAGGCTGAGCATTGTGTGACACCAACAGATAGAATTTAACATTTGAAACGAATGTTTACTCTAGTTATTCAATTTGATTCCTCCTTTAATATAGGCAGAACTGATTATGTACTAACTTTTGGATGTAGGAAAACCCATACTAAAACCCATTCTTCTATGAAATCCACAAGGCTTGTAACATGTTCCCCCCCACACACACACACATTTCTAAAGCCACCCAACTTCTTGATAATTCTGGGTAGTATACAAATTTAAAGCCAAAGAAGTGGAAGAATACCATGGAACAAAAAAGATGGTCATTCTGGTGGAACAGACAAACCCTGTCACATATCCCACCTGGCCCAAAGCTTGGGAAAAGAGCAAGGTCTTCAAGGTTTGTTTAAAGAAGAACAAAGCTGGGACATTAAAATCTCTGGGGGGTTGCTCTTCTATTATACTTATAGACTGCAAACTCCAAAAATAATTGTTAGAAGCTGTTACACAAAATTACTGAAATGTATTGAGATTTCACATTTTCACATGCTATAAATGAAATTACTGAAATCTCACATAATTTCAGTTGCTTGTTAACCTTTGCCAAGGGAAGAATGTGCCCAATATCTGAAATTACAGTCAACTTCTGCCTTAAGCATCTTACTGTTTCTTAGCAAAACCTACCTCACAGGGCAATAGATATAATCTGTCCTCGTATTTCTGATCTGGCCTTTCCAGTACCTCAACAAGTAAAAGACCAATATCGGACATGTGACCAATTAATTCCACTGATTTCAATAACTTTATGCTAGAAGATATCAATGAGAAGGTACTGTTAGGCTATCTTCAATGGGTACTAATTACACTAGGTCTACTGTAGGGACAGCACCCATTGAACATTGGGACAGCAAAGATCTGGACCACCACTAGATGGCACTTTTCTGTATTTCTTTGCTGTCATATAGTGGTTATGTCAATTTCTGCAGCCCAAATTTGTACTCCTTTCCAAGTTGTCAACTTACACGAGTGTGCAGCTATTTTAATAGTATGTGCTAGCATGAGTAGAAAATTAATGAGGCATGGACGCAAGAGAATTACTCCTCTACCTAACATGTTCTGGTTTACACTCTCTTCAAATGGAAAACAAGCAGAAGAATGTTGCACATTATGCTACCCTGACCTTATCTGCTGTTCTATCTTGCCCATAGGAAAATAAGTAACCACAATTTTTTCTGTTTCCCTTCTCTTAGCCAGAATGCCAAAATAAATTCAGACAGACAGGACATGCCAAAAAGTGGCCATTCTCTTACTGATCTGCCTTTTCTTTGAGATTGGCCCCTCTTATTTTATAATTGGTCTGCTGATAAAGTGTTTTGCCAACAGGGACATACTGACAGAGTTAAGAAAAAGTTTGAGCCTTGGAGTCTATAATTATTTAATTGATACTAAATAATATACAATTGATTTTAATTTAACTGATTTTAAATTTTAATTGATTTAATTGATATTAAACTAATATCAATTATTTAATTGGCATTACAATTCTTTCACTTTGTGCTAGCCTAATAGATTTTTTAAAACAAATCTAGGTTGTTACTTAAAACTGAAACTAGGATCTGTGGTCATGATAAAAATTTAATGAGCCGTACCCGTTTAGACTTTCCAGAAACTTTATTTTGCAACCTGCTGCAGTTTGCACTAATCTGATAACTAATACTCTTAATTGGTTTTCCTTTTTGAAGAAGAGGATGGGCATCTGCTATAGTGATGACACAGATTCTACAAGACAAGAAGTTTTGTTTATTCAAAACATGTTTATATATTTTTTAAAACAAGACTTTTTCCAGAACCATCTGCAGCATTTTAAATTATAATTTAAAAATTAATTTTAAAACAAGGGAATCAATAAAACAGACACCTTATAACAATAAGGCAAAAAAATTGCAAAGTATAAAATAGAAATTGAGATAAAATTGAAGCATAGAAGGCAGGATGTACACATGTAAGAGTAACCAATATTACTCTAGGAAAGCATTCTATTATAATTTAAGAAAGCCAGAGTTTTGCTTCAATGAACAGAAAAAAGCCCTCTGTGAAGGTAACACTGCTATAATATTTAAATTAATTGTGATGTTATTTAGATGTGGTTTGATTTATGCTTGCAGTTCTCAATCCAGCAATTGATTTCCATTAGGTGTGGAAATCAATTGCAAAAGGTACCTTTATAATTGCATTAGTATATAGAAGGAAAGAGAAAAAGACAGAAGAAAACTAAATGAGGTCAAATACAGGTATTAATACAGGTATTAAAAAAATCTTGGTTTTTAAAGAAAATATTAAATCTTAAACTTTATTAAACGTATATAACCACCCATCTCATGCTTGTGACTCTGGGCAGTGCACACAATTAAAAACAAAAGACAATTCAAAAAAATGTAAAAACCTGATTGATAATAAACTGATCTAAAGTATGAATATTCTATTACCTCATGAATTCCCTCCCACCTCAACCAAGGGATCTTATCACAGAACTTGGGCATCTGTAGGGGCCAATGACATCAAAATGGCAGATGTGATTATGACTAAACTCCACCCCTTTTTTACTTGTATAATGGATAAAAAGGGGTGGGGCTTTGACTGACACCTATCATTTTGAATTTGATAGCCCATGCAGTTGCCCCCATTACTGGGTAAAGATTCTCTTGAACAAATTTGTTCTAAAATACTCAGAAATACAAGATTTAACTCACTGAATTCAAGCTGAAGCATTTCTAGTGCTACACTATACTGTTTTCGTCAGGTCAATTGATCCTATGAATGCATTCAAGCAGGCCAATAGTCAACCCCACTTATCCTCAGTGTCTGTTATTGAGAGTTACAGTGTATTAGGACATGGAAGTTAGTTATTATATTCAATAGCTATTGATCTCTTCATAAATTTGGCTAATCACTTTTAAACCCATCTGAGAGCTGGTCTATAACTGTTCTTTCTTTTTCTGGATTCCAGAAGGTAACAGCAGTTAACTACTGTATTTGGAAAAAGTCATAAATACAAAACAATGGAGAATATTGTTGAATATCAACTACCCTGCTGTATCTATTTTTGAAAAATAGAAGGGACATAACATTTCGAATCAAACATTTTTCTATCTTTAAGACATGTGGCTGGTGTTTTATATTCCTTAGTTTTACAAAACTCATTAATTTCTTATGTTGAGAAATTACACAATTATACATTAATCAAAAGTAAATCCTACTGAATGTTGTAGGACTTCATTTTGTATAGTAATATAGGCCACAAAGATACTTAGAAGTATAACCTTATGAAAATTACCTACATAGGCTGTTTTGCTTAAACATTTTCCTGCTGGCTGGTGATATTTGGAGAAGTGGGGGAGAGTCACAAAACCAAAGGACTCTACCAGTAACTTTACTTAACATGTCTGCACATGATATATCAGGACATAACCGTTTGCTGGCAGGTCAGAACAGAGGCAACAGCGGAGGACAGGGATCAGAAATAGGGAGAGCAAATTGGTAGAATTTTCTGCCAGATCAAAACAGGAGGGTAGCATTTTAACTCTGGAGTGGTGAAAGGCTCTCAGAATTTAACCAATGCCTTTTAAAAGTGTCCTTTTAAAAATAGGTTTTCATACCTGGCTTGTAAAAACATGTGCTAGGTTCTCTTGAATGATAATTTAATTGAATACAGAAGCATTTTTGTATAAACAGGCATATAACTTGAATTCTTACCTATTAGAATGTTGCAATATGCAATGATCTTCACAATTATTACCTTTTACATCTGGGGAAAGAAAGTTAGCCTTTACTTAATTTCTACTCAGAGTTCAGGCTGACTGAAGGTATGTGAAACTCTCTCCAAAAAGACTTGTGGCATTTTAATAGCTAATAAACTTAATTTTAGCACACATTTGTGTGGACCAGAGTCCACTTCTTTAAATAACCAGAATGCTGAATCAGCTGGCAAATAATAATATATGCATGTAGAAAGAAAGGGAGTAAAAAGTTACCTATAAGGGGCAGAGCAGAATAAAATGCAAGAAATATAGAGATAAGAGCTGACATTAATGTTAAATGATGTACAGGTAGTCCTTGTTTAGCAACCACAATTGGGACCAGCAACTCAGTTGCTAAGTGAAACTGCAACTGTGCTTATGATCTTACTTCAGCTTTGCTTTACAGAACTGCAAAGGTCATAAATGCAAGGATTGGTCACAAAGTTACTTTTTCATCACCTTCATACTTGCAAACAGTCACTAAACAAGGCAATCACTAAATGAGAACTACCTGTACACCAATGATTCACAAATCACCATAGATAAATAATGAAGCCTTAATAGGTAGCATCATACCTGCAGCATGGTGCCTAAGTTACAATCCTTGCTGTGCTGAATTCTCTAACAGCTATTACTATTTACACAAGTTGCTTTTCAGAGTCACGTATGCAAACCACAGGTTTAAATCTTTCCTAAGGACTGATAATGCACTTTGCTACAGTAAGAGAGGCATGATGAGTCTCTTGATGTTAACTGCCAGCAAATACATACAGAGCTGCAGGGTGATATCCTTAGGGTTCCAACAATCACACCTGCCTATATCTAGGTTCCTCTATCCAGATTTTCTCAACCTTGGCAATTTTAAGATGTGTGGACTTCAACTCCCAGAATTCTTACATCTTAAAGTTGCCAAGGTTGAGAAACACTGGTCTATCCCATCCCCAACGCCAACAAAAACAAGAACCCCGTGGGAGGGAAAAGGTGGGAGCCTGTCGGGGACGGCTGGGATAGAGGTGGAAATAGCTGGTGCTGCAAAAGCGTTTTTTAAAAGGTGTCGACCTCTTTCTCAGTTCGCCTCCGATCCGGAGAGGGAGACGGGCGATGGTCGGGGATCAACTACCTGGCTTGTACCAGCGGGTGAAATACCGTTCCATCACGCCGGGGATCGTTGCTATGGAAGCCCGGACCTCCGAAGGCCCCACCGCCATGATTCCAGCCATGGGCGGGGCGAAAGAGCCGCGCTTGCGCCTTAGGTCCCGCAACGCCGTGATCAAGCGGGCAGTCGGGGGCGCGGCTTAAAGCTCGGTGCGAACCAGATCATCACTGTAGAGCTACACATATATGAGACAAACGCTCCTCATTTTATGGCAGAAATTTCCGAGCTCATGTGAGAAAGCAGTTTAAATTTTCTTTAGGCCCATAGTAGGAAAATCAAGAAAGAAATCCGACTGACCGTGCCCCAAGGAGTCAGTATAATGCTATCAGCGTCTGTTCAGAAGGAAACTGGTCAAGGCTCACGAAAGGCCGAAATGCATGCTTTTCTTCCGCGAGTGTTATTTCTTAAGATTTTGAAAAACTAGGACGGAGGAGGATGCATTAATGATTGAGGGAGACGGTGGCTGGCCACAGCCCTGCAAATTAAACCCGGCTTTTCCAGTATTGCAAGTCATTTACAAATATTTTCATGAGAAAGTCACCCAAGGCCGCTTTGATGGAAGGAAAAGTATCTTTAAAACGGTCGATTCTCTAAACTTGATCTCCAAAGTGGAGCAAATGGCACGGGAAACATCGCACCGCGCTGACCGGAGCGCGGGCGCACTGTTGCATGGATGTTTGAATCCTTAAACAATAGAACAAGCCCTGAAAACAAATGGCAGTTTTTACTGCTCTCTTTTCAGGCCGGGCGAATTAATCACGCTGGCGGTAAAATTATAACCGTCTCCTTTACTTTCTTTAGAAACTCTCAGGGAAAAAAACGGAGAAAAAAAGCTGCCAACAAAGTCTGTGTCAGTCTACACATTTCATGGCTCTATGAGCATAGGCTTCGTCCCCAGCTGATCTGTACGCGCCCTCAGCACCGAATCCCCTTAACGGCGGTACTAGCAGTGCCTGAGACAGACGCTGCTGTTTCTGTGAAGCTTCATGCCTTTTAGAAAAATAGTTACAGGTAATAGGGATTAAGAGTAGGATTTAAATAATAGTATGTCATTGGTTTAATTTTATGAATCGGTAAAGATTATTTTTATTGCATTTACATGTGTTTGTGCACCTCACTGGATAAACTGATACAGCAAATAGGGTTCACACTGCATCTTGGTTTCTCTGGCCAAAGCTCTCGGTAAATAGCAGTCAGCAAGGACTAAAAAGCACTGTGAAGTCTCCAGGAGTTAAACTTGCATCAAGTGAGATATTTTTCCAACTGATTTGCAGAAAATCAAGAGTTTTCTTGTCTTCTGCAGCCAACGCTGTTTATGGGGTTGGTTTACCAGCATGGCTTTCAAGTTGATATTTTGAAAGGCCTGTCTCCAGTGTTCAAATTGGTTTTCCTAGTTCTCCTGGGACTTGGGCAGCTAGCAATCTTTCTTCTCCCCTTCCCCACTAAATAACTAATTAAAATAAGGAATTATAAGAGCTTGTTTTGCCATTGTGATTTCTTTCATAAATTGCTTTTCTGGAATGCTAGTAAACAGTTCCTGTAGCCTTTTTGCAACTATTCTAACATCATCCATCTCATATTTGACAGCATATTTAGCTACAATATGCAAATGAACTCACATTGATACAGCACATTTCATTTCTCTGTAGATAAGAACCAAAAAGTGATCTAAAAATAAAAAGTAAAAACAAAACCTACATAGTTGGAATATGAATTCTGTACAAGTGGCCTTAAGAACTTTATATACAGGTAGTCCTCAGTTTAAGAATGAGTTCCATTCCCTAGGTCTGTCCTTAAGTCGAATTTGCTTGTAAGCCAGAACAGTATTAATTGTATAATACTGTATAAGTAGTATTGTGTAATTAACTTGAACCATTGTGCATTTTACTGCCCTCTTTTCAGGCCAGGCCAATTAATCACACAGAGAGAGAGAGAGAGAGAGAGCTGCCAACCCAAAACTAAAGTCAAATCATTGTGTATTTAACTCAAATTTTGCTACAACAGGCTGTTATGGGTCATCTGTAAACCTGGCGTTCTTAACCTGGGGATTACCTATATTTGAATGCATGCTTTGCCATCATGAGTTGACTATTTTAGAAATTTGGTCTACACATACTAATTATGTTTAATTTCCTATTTTTCCTAGTGTTAAGTTTGCTATACTTTTGAAACACATGTAAAACTGATTTTTAGTATATTTACATGTAATAAATGTAAATATAACAACTGTTTATTATATTTACATTTATTACATGTAAATATAGTTTTTATTTTATAAATATATAATTTAATAAAAATTATATTTTTATTAAAAACTGATATGATTAGCATATGCAAATTTTAATTTTGTGGTTTTCCTCTTTCTCTTTTTACATATAAAATGTTAAAATATTCTGAATAAGAATAAAAAAGCCAAAAGATGGCACTTTCGAGTTTGGGGCAAAAATCCTTAGAAGACAGACATTCCCAGGATTCAGTTCTGAATAATCATGTTAATTTAGGAATGGTCTGCTTAAAAGATGGTAACTGTGTGAGGTAATGGTTAGCCATGTTGGACAAGGCCCAAGGAGAATCCCACTGAGTGGCTCTGACTAGTTATAATCTTTCTGCCTAATCTACTTCATATAATTGTTGCGACAACAAGGTAGGAAAAGCATTCAGAGCATCACTCCTGAAATTCTTAACAACCCCTTTACCACCAATGGCCATATCTGTATAACAAAATAACATGTTGCATCTGGGCATGTGCATTTTCTCCTTAAAAGACTGTTCAGACTATACACATTGCTCCATGAAGCTGAGCTAACAAATGTCTTTTATCAGCTACTTTAGTGATCTGGCAGTTTTCTGTTATGTATGTTCTTCAACTTTTTTGTAACAGCAGGTTTTCAAGAATGCAGATCCTTAGAAAGCGAAGGATGTTCTGCCACTTCTTCTATTCTAAGCATACATGGTGTGAAAAAGTTGTTCTGATTCAAATATTCATCATCTACCAAATGGCTGCATGAACCCTTAATAGAACTGCAACTGTTATATCCATATAATACACAATTCATAGCAGAATTCCTACAATATATTTCCTATTCTAGTGGTCATCTACTTAGCTCATTCTACCTGCTTTGTGGTTCTGCCAACATGTTCATCTAAATACTTTACATCACTTGTTAAAAAGATGCCAAAGTCTAACAAGCAGCTGCAGATGTGTGTTCAGTATTGAAATTTGGCTGTATTTAGATTTCCGAAGCAAAAGAAATTTTCCCAGTAGTATCAATAAAATACACAAAAACATACTTTGGACACATAGTCAGACCAAGGATCATGTAATTTTAATTGCAAAAAAAATATTAGATCTCTTCATTGGAATACATGTTTGCGGTAACATAACTGTTCTCTCCCACTTTTACAAGAATAAAAGTGGTAATTTTAGGTTTTTCTACATCAGCCCTATTAAAAGCAACAGTTGACATGTTTGTACCACTTTAATATATACAAGACAAACTCTGGCAATGCATGCTCTAACTATATTTGCAATATTACTTTTTTAAAAGAAATTGCAAGTTACAAACTATTTATAGTTTTAATTTTCACTATGTTTGGTAAAAGGTAATATTTAATAAGCCAATTTTCTCACTTTGCTACTGGTAATCCACTGCAATTTGTGCAAGTTTTTACTATTAAAATCTCTGTGACTAATGGGGGGGAAGTACCTACAATTAAATTGTACAGACAATATCAATAGTATGAAAAATAAAACATGCATTTAAAGCAGTGTACTACTTCAATGAACAAAGAAAGTTCAGTTCGTGGAAGCAATTGTGATGCTTCAGAGATTTATCCCTGGATGAAGAAAGGGAGGTGGTTTCACAATTTTTTCCATCACCCTGCACCTTTGCATCTCTCATACCTCCCTGGAGGATCACTGAGCCTCTACAGCAATTTTTCAGGAGGCACAAGAAACTGGCAAAAATTCTTACTCCTCCTCAAGTGCAGCTCTGCTTCTGAATGCAATACTATAAGTTTATGCTGAACACAATTTTATGTTCAAACACAGAGATAAGTAACATGATACCAAAGCCTAATAGAATTCCTGCGTTTTGTAATAGGAAATATCCCCAGCGGCTACATCCATGATCACTAGCGTCATTGTGAAGCATTTCAGGCACCTATAGTTAAAGACACACATACATAATTTTAAGTCATGCATATTATAAAAATAATGTTTCTACATATTCAATGGCTAATGTTGGTAATATTAATCAACCCTCTATAATAATACATGTGAAACCTGCTAGAAAATATTGCAGTATATTCTCATCTATAAAAGATGCTCCTATTCTTCCTTTTAGCCAGTTACATGTATTATGTCTAGAAAATTAAGAAACTAAATTCATGTTCTTTCGCCTTACATTTCTATTTCTGTTTTTCAGTAAATACTTAATTTTCCATGCCTCCTGGATCCACTGATCATTATGATCCTTAAAAGACTATTGTGGCTAGTGGCCCCTGATCAAGTATGGGTTAAAAGCATTGTGCTTCAACAAATCTAGAGATTCTTCTCAGCATACTATTTCTTTTTCCCCCCATGCGATAATTAGAAGGAATCTTACTTAGGAATGCATGTACCAAGGCTTCATTCTTAACGTGAATCCAGGATGGTCAGAAAAATAATAACAGCAACAGAGTGAATGAATTTACCTGGGCATATATGCCAGAATGGGCATATTATTTGGGCAAAGTTTTTACCAAGCTAATATTATTTCTCCACCCCCATCCCTCTAATCACAACTTCTACTGGCTAGAGAAGTTAATAAGCATATTCTGAAGTCCACACCAGGCTAGTGTTCCCACAAGAATATCTCACCGGCACTTCAAAGGAAATGTGGCTGTATAAATTTGATAAATAAATAAATGCGCTATTAATATCAATGTCTATTAACAAGCATATACTTACCATATCAACAAGAGCAACATACATGAACAGACCAGCAGTGAGGGCAAAGATCCACATGGAAACATTGTCAGCATAGTGGCCAATAAGTATCCCAGTAGCCATTCCAAGGTATGCCAGCATAGCTGAGAGAGCATTATAAAGAACAGCTTGTTTGACCGT
This sequence comes from Liasis olivaceus, assembly GCA_030867105.1. Taxonomy (NCBI): domain Eukaryota; kingdom Metazoa; phylum Chordata; class Lepidosauria; order Squamata; family Pythonidae; genus Liasis; species Liasis olivaceus. Next base: position 86,108,982 of record CM061350.1, read on the forward strand.
CATACCGGCTTTGAGAAGTACAGCAAAATCTCCTTCAAAAGAGAGACACAAACATGTTTATATCAATCATTTATATTAAACTGTCAGCATTTCACTCCACATGTGAAAATTATGAGGGTTTTTAAAAATATCACTTGTTTTCATATAATCAGGTACTTCAAAACTTCAGGAGAGTAGAGACAAGAATAAGCATAATTACTTTTGTCAAATTTTGTAATTCTGTATGTGTTTGCAGATACACAGATATATACAAACTAGGATTATGCAGTGCTTCACTTTTGAAAGGCAAAATGTGCCACAGTGGAGCTTGAGGAGCACCTGTCAGCTGCTTCTTAAAGCAACTATGTCTTTTCCCAAGATAGTATGATTGTCCCCCTCAGCTGGAGTACAAACCAAAAAAAGACAGAGTTGCTTTAAGGAACAGCTCACAAGTGCTATGTATTCACAGACACTCCAAAGGACCTCTTTCTCTTCAAATCTGATGTCAGAATCCTCACAATCAACTAGCTTGCTTGCTTTGTTTCTGCCATTGTGTGTGGGGGGGGGGGGGGCGCCATGCAGGGAAGGAGCTGTTAGAAGCAGATAGACTGTTATTGGGTTCTCGAGAATACTCAGGTTCATACCAATGAAGAAGAAGTCTGGGAAAGCTGGCAAGGGGAGGGCAGTAAGAAATGGGTAAAAGTAACTTTTTGGCACGTGCAGGCTTAGTCTTAGCAACTCTTTGGACCTGTACACTTTCTCTCAATAAATGAACTTTTCTTTGAACCTACTGTACATTGGTTTCACTGAGAGTTTCTTTCGTTGGAAGCCGGAGGTGACAGATCATTACATCTGAATTTTTCCATTATTCTAACAGACATTGCTACAATTTATGTTAAGGTGGGATAAAACACTTTGAAATTATTTGCTATTAAAACCCTTTAAATTAGAAGTGAGTAACTGAATTGTGTTGAATCCTCACAAAGTGCACCAAATCAGATTAGGCTTGTATGAGTTTTGGTGCTTCTGAACATTGTAAAAATGTACACTCTCTTTGATTAGAGAAAAGACAATATCTACATTTACTGCTGACTGGAAACATGGACTTTTTGCGGAAAGCAGAAAAAATGAATTTATGATTTATGGTTTTTATGATTGGGCAGGATGGATTATAGAAGGAAGAGAGACATGTTGTAACTTTTGAGAAAGAGGTAAATTTATAATTTTACTTATAACTGCTGTAAAAAGATTGCAAGACAATTCTTAGTATCTTTTTTCTATTTTACCTTTTTTCCCTTTGATTTTTCTTTTTTCTTTCTTAATTTTTATTAGTTTGTATTAGTTTTTATCTTTTTAAAAACTTTTTATAAAATTATTAAAAAAAGACAATGTAACATAGGCTACATTTAGATTATGTTTCTTTGTGATGCACAGAATGAGAAGCAAAGAAGAGATTAATGAAACTGACAGGTCTGCACTGGAAAATTATAGGAACTACCGAAGTATTTCTTTAATGCAATTTTGGAATTAGTCACAGCTTGCTTATTTACTTATTTCAATTTAGGTGCCACCTGACTCCAAATTAACTCCCACAGAAGCAGTTATGCCTATCACTTTCATCTTATACTCTCCCAAAACAATAAAGTTACAGGCACTTTCCTTAAAAAAAAAAGTATTTGGAGTTAGGATTTCTTAAAACCTCCTCATCTAGTCTTCTAAAACGGGAAAGGGATAATTTCCTTAGAGGCACCTACAATACCTGTACTCTTAATAACATACTGTAAAGGTAACTTATACCTGTGCAACTTTCCAATTTTTGCCAATGAGAGACATGAATCTTGTTCCAGACCTGGACCCAAATCAAATCAGGCAGCTCTAAGCAAGTCTGAGACATACTGAAACATAGAATCACCCCAGGTTGAATCTTATAATCAATTTAACCTGGTGAATTTCAATCAAACATGAACTTTGCCATGATTTATCCAACTATATTAACTATGGATAAATTCCAGAATTAAACAATCATAGCTGCTATTTTACATTATGCAGTGTGGAAATTTCTGTATTACTCAAATTGTTTAATTTCCTGTAGTAGTTTGGAAGCAAGATACATTTCATCTGCTTGAAACAAAAGAGCATTATCACCTGTGTTTTAGTTTAGTTTGTGTTTCTTGCTTTTAATGTATATTTGGCACTGCCCCTCAATCAGCTCTTACAGTTAAATAAAACGCAGAGACTGAGCTCTACTGCAACTGCATTTTCGACAGGCAATAAAATTATATTAGATTGTTGATGGATTTGAGTATTTGTCTTTTATTAAATGTTTACTTCTGCTTTATTCTATTGAGAATTTTTATCGTATTGTTCAAAACTGAATCACCAGATCATTGTCTGAAACTGTGGGTGGTGACTTAATAAATCCTAACTTCACATATGCACCAATAGCATTTAGGTTGGTCATACAGGTAGTCCCCGACTTACAGAGGCAACTGGGACCGGAATTTCCATTGGTAAGCAATGCAGTCGTAAAGCATGACCGCCTTACTTAGCAATGGCAATCCCTGCTGTCCCAGTTGTTGTCGTTAACTGAATCCCACAATAGTTAGCCAAAGTAATTTCCTGCCAGATTCCCACAACTAAAGTCAGTGGTAAAGCCTGCAGAAAGGTGCAAGTCCCAGGCCCACAGGCAGGTAAATGGCTGCTGCTGGTTGGGGAGGGAGTGAGGGGGTACACAAGGGTGCAGGGGAGGGTCAGGGATGGTGCATGAGAGTGCAAGAGGGTGCATGAGAGGCACCATGTGGGTCGGAGAGGATGCACGAGGGTATGAGGGGTTGCACGAGAGGGGCTGCGCAAGTCAGGGAGGGTGTGCCAGGGTGTGAGGGGGTTCACAAGAGGTGCCACGTGGGTCAGGGTGGGTGTGCAAGGGTGTGAGGGGTGCACAAGAGGCACAACACAGACCTGTGAGGGGGTGTGTGAGAGGTACCACATGGTCAGGGAGGGTGTGTGAGGGGAGCTGCCCAGGTCAGGGAGAGTGTGTGGGGGTGTGGCACAGGTCGGGGAGGGTGCACGGGGGTGTGCAAGTTTCCAGCACAGCACGAGTGCAGAGGGGCTGGGGGAGGGTGCGCAGGTGGGGGAGACTTACCCAGCAACTTGCAACCTTTCCTGCCAGCTTCCCCATTGACTTTCTGGGGAAGCCAGCAGGGAAAGTTGCAAATGGTGATCACAAGGTGCTTGGCAACCAGTTGTGTGAATGGGTTGCCAAGCACCCAGATCACGATCATGTGACTGCGGGAGTTCTGGGACAGCCAGAACTCAATAACCCCCATCTGTTCAGCACCATCAAAACTTGAAACAGTCACTGGAATATTCTTGGAATACCATGCATACTTCTTGATGCTACAAAAAAATGTCATAACAAAGGTACAGAAAGGACATCCAGAATAATCAGAGAACTAAAACAACTCTCCTATGAGGAAAGTAACAAGTTTCAGGATTAGTTTAGAAAAAGGAACGAATTTGGTATGTGGAGCATGTGAATGAAGGAAGCGAATACACAAATGTACTTCTCAATCTCTCACAATCCCAGGAACCCACAGCATGTAGTTAACCTAAATGTAATGATGGCCATAAACCTAACTTTAGAAGGGGGTCAGAAAGGTCAGTGGAGACTAAGCTTGTCAACGACTACAGGATATAAGGGCATGATATTTAAGATCAGAGGAATACTAGTTGCAAAGGAACAAGAGCAGATAAGATTTTTGTTCTGATATCATACTTTGTGACTCTACTGTGTATGCTTGACAGGTTGCTGTGAGAAACAAGTGCATACTCTGATCCAAGTAAGCTTTTACATTGCGATGAATCTAAACAAAACAGTTGATTACAGTTCAATAATTTTAGAAAAAAGCTAAAATACTAATGAGCAAGCAATGTGAATTTGGGGCTTTGTCACTATTACTATCACACTGCAGTTGATGTACCAGTTAAAGCATGGAAATTATATTCTACTGCTCCCTATTACATGTGTCTTACCCAATTCATGTGGCAACTCATGACAAAAGACTGCAACAGATGTACTTAAGCCACTAGATAAACCTTCAGTGAAAGCAGCCCCTAGGAAAATTCAAAGAAAATTATTAAAAGCAATCACATTAAAATGCAGTGAAATCCATAAATAAATTGAAATTAAGTAAGAAGCTTTCTAATCAGTACTGTGCATAGTATAATTGCAGTATTGCAAGAGCCATGCATTAGAATCAGAAAGCATGCAAGAGAAAACAAGAAAGAAATGACTAGTTGTAAGGCATATGTTCCCTATAAAGAAAGGTTAAAAAATTACATCCATTTACTTATTGAACAAAACTATATACTTTCAGCTAGTCCTGAAAGGCCATTCTTATTTCTATTTCAATTTTAGTGAAGATAATCAATTTCCTATCTCTGTACTTGCTTAGAATTTAGATTTAAATGAAGAATAGTTTACAAGTACATGAAAATCACAAAACTACAGCATTTAATAATATGTAATCAGATAATGAACAAAGGCACTAGCAACATGACTACTGGTAGTCCTCACTTAACGATGGTAATTGGGACCAGAATTTCTGTTGCTAAGCAACATGGTCATAAAGTGTGGCATCACATGACCGTGCCGCTTAACAATGGCAGTTCCAGTTGTTGTTAAGCGAATCACTGTGGATTGTTAAGTGAGGATGTCACGTGGTTGCCATTTGCGACCTCCTGCCGGCTTCCCCATTGACTTTGCTTGTAGGAAGCCAGCAAAGGTCACAAATGGCGATCACATAACCATGGGGATGCTGTGACCGATGTAAGTACAAGGACCAGTTGTAACTACCATTCATTCAACACTTGTAAGTTCGAACAATCGCTGAACAAGTGGTCGTTAAGTGAGGACCACCTGTAATTTTATGTACTTTAGAACTAAGTCATCTTGATTCTTGGCTATAACAGGAAAAAGTAACCAATTACTAGTAGAGCCTATAGATAGACAGACAAGTAAGATTGTTGTCTACCTAACTGCTAGTTATGTTTAAGTAATAAAACACAGATTTTAATGAACTCAAAATCTATGATATATCTATAATTGGCTGGGAAAGTACTGAGAATCCTGATAGGCTTAATTCTAACAGAAATCTCTCATTATACCTCTTCTGCATTTACAAAAATGTCAGTTGAATTGGAGCTTCCATTTACACACATGAAATAATAGCCGTAGAGAAGCACTCACCAATTGCGAGACCATCACTGAAGTTATGCAGACCATCTCCCATTATTACCATCCAGGCTAAAGTAGCTATACCAGCATCTTTCAATTCTTCACGGGAATACCGCTGGCTATGGCTATGTGGGTGATGGTTTTGATGATGATGGTGATGTAAAATATGATGGTAGTCATGGTGATGATGACTGAGATGATCTGACTGCCCTAGAGTGTCATGCAAGTGTGAATGGCATTTGTTTCTACATCCTCTGGATGCATATTCATGATCAGCAGCCTCTTTGTGGGTATGTGCTATCATGACCTCTTCTTCTTCTTGTACCACTGGTTTCTGAGACAGGAAATTTGATGGCTCTTGAGAATGTACCCCCAAATAAGTTTCAGGCCCTTGGAGGAAAAAAAAGAAAACAACTCAAGTAATTATCCAATTAAAGAAAAAAGAGATCAGAAATAATCAGAATACTTGCTATATAGCTAAAAAGACTTCAGCTGTTTTATTTTCACATATCTTTATTGGAAGTACTGTATACCATGTAGGTAGGTAAAATGTGTTCTGATCTATTTTATGTTTTAGGACAAACTTATGTATGCAAGCCAGGCACACTTTACCCATACATTATGCCACATGTTTAGGATCATTGTAACTTTAAAAACTGGGCTATGCATAAATGCATCTAAAGTGAGGGTTCCCAACATGTGCCCATAATAATCAAGGCAAACAACTCCCTCAACACACATCAAGTTTCCTGTCCCACCTCATTTTTTTAAAAATAGATTCTGTTCATAAAAAACTAAAGTGGTGTTCATTAGAAAACAAAAATGGCAATGACTATAACCCATGTGTTTCATTTCCAGGTATGTCCACATGCCTAGAAAAATAAAGTGGGGATAAGAGGGATCAACCAGGAATATCTTCATGATGGCAACTTTTTTTTTTTTTTTAAACAGGAACATTTTCCATTACAATGGGAACGATTTAGTAATTCCCACTGCATGATTTCAAAATTTCCAATATGTCCACCAGCAGAAGTGGTTCTAAACCCTTGTCTTACAACATGTAGAAATCCATTTGAGAAGAACCTCTGCTGTAGGAAGTGGTGCAAACTGAACAGTCATTTTCAAAACATATTCTTACTCATAAAGGCCACATTGACTTCTGATGGATCAACATAGTATAGGTAGGCCTCACTACATTTTTTGATTTGGCTAATAATTTATTAGGAGCATGCACATTTAACAGCTACTAGAATCCAGAGACATATGAAATAGCTAGCAACCTGTGAGGGCAGTAAACATGAATCCTCTATCTGCAAAAACTCAGGGTGAGAAAAAAGAGATGACATACACAAGAGCCAGCTTGGTGTAGTGGTTAAGGCATCAGGCTGGAAACTGGGAGACTGTGAGTTCTAGTCCTGCCTTAGGCACAAGGCCAGCTGGGTGACCTTACGCCAGTCACCCTCTCTCAACCCTAGGAAGCAGGCAATGGCAAACCACTTCCAAAAATGGTGCCAAGAAAACTGCAGGGCATTGTCCAGGCAGTCACCAGAAGTCAAAAACTGACTTGAAAGCACACACACACACACAAAAAGGCAATGGAGAGAAGCTCTTATGGAGCAAAAAGCAGGAATGAAGAAATGCAATAAAGAAAAATTAATATCATGTTTGCTGATATGGCTTTAGTAGCCTCTAGTGGAGAAATGCAGGAAACTGCCAGTAAAGTCTAAATCATTACAGTAATAATGCATAATGATGAAAAATTGTGGAATTAAGCATAGTCAGGGATATTACAAAACAATTCCTGCAGCCACTTACAAGCAACCCTCCCTGCTACAGTGATTAGACTTTTTGTAAGGTTTTTCTTTACAACTGTAGTGGCCATCTTTCAAAGCCTGGGACTGGGAAGGGAGCGTCTAGATTGTCAGGAACTAAGTTGCATGTAGGCTACACTATTTCAAATTTATCTTCCCTATTCTAATATTTGGAACCTAAAAGGGGCTGAAAAAATAAAACTGCAGGTCAATGCTAAGTCAGCACTCTTTTATGACAACGGTAAAGTGCTTTTTAAAGGAATGCATCTCATTAATTTTTCTCTCTCATGGAATGGTTTCTATTAACAGAGAAGGGAGAGGACAATTCCCATTCCCTTTTTAGTATATTTGTCAGGGATGGGGGGACAACAGGGAAAGTCCTGCTGCAAGGGAGATGAGAAAAAGTAAATTCTCCTTTTCACATACAATACTAGAAGGTGAACTCTGTCATTGTCAGGTTAGCCCAGGAAACTCCAGGAGACAATACAGATTCAATCCAGCAAGGTTTAATTGGCTTCAGTCCATTCACAGAATCTTCTCAGACTGAGAGCAGTTCCCAGGGTCACACTACAAACATCCTTAGCATTCCTCAGGGAGGGGCCAGTCTCATTCTCTTATCTCTTGTCTGCTCCTCTGGGGATGAGAGTTCATGTTTCACACCTCTGCTCCACACTCCCACAGTCATGCATTTAAGCTTGAAACTAATATCATATATTTTATTTTTGTTCATTCTTGGCTTGTAATAAAAAGTTTGCTGGAACTCTCTACTGCTCTATTAACCACAAGAAAATCATAGGCTTTCTGCAACTGCAGATAAACACATGCAAAATAGAACAAAACAAAAACCTAAGCACCCAAGTAGCATGTTAAGATAGCTAAGAAAGAACAAACATAATCTACTTCACAGAAAACCAAACACTGCAACACTTGAAAATAAGTTTTCTAATATCAAGGTAACCTAGAAGATATTTCATAGACAATTCTATAAAATGATTGTGCCTTAATCAATAGGTACCCAGCACTAAAAAACAAACTGCAAATTTCTTCCTGTTCTAAAAACATTTTTCAACATCTTTCTGAAAAAGGGTAACTTCAGTTAGCATAAGGTACAAGCATTCTGCTTGCAACAATGAAAATCATACCTTGAAAAATTAGATCTTTTCCACCCAATAAATTGAACATTACCAGACAAGAACAGCTTGAATGTTTCAGACTACTGTAAAATCTCCATTTAATGGCGCATTCAAGGAGAAGGGGTGATAGTTAAACCCAAATGTCTGTTAAATCTGACATGCGTTGGGTTCTTGGCAGAAAGCAATACTGTCGCTGCTGTCTTGTGCCTCCGCTGCTGTGGAGATAGCCAAGAGGAATGAGTTCACTGGCTCTATGGGAGCAGCAAAGACTTATGTGATCTCCTAAAAGTCAAGCCTATAATGTCCTGGTACATTGCGTACAGAGGCTACAGACAGCATCTTCCCAGTACAGTTCCTGCCAATTTTCTATTGCTGTCACTGCCAATATAGCATGACATCTTCTACCGGTCCATTACCCTGATCCTCCCCAACATCCTCCTGTTGATTGGAGGAGTAGATGGTCTGATAATCCTGCTAGCCTACCCGGCTCCATATAAGTAGCTCAGGACTCCAGGCTCAGCAGAGAAACTGTGATGGCACAGTTTTCCATGGGTTTGAGTGGTAGGAGATGACAGGATTAAACATTTTGCTCGCAACTGGGGCAGAGACTTTTAAAGTACACTAAGTTCCCAACTCACTTTTTTTCCCCACCTTGCTCAACTTTAGAATTTATTTCCAAATAATGTAGCAATGGCTGTTAACATGGATGACTTTCAAAGCAATTGGAGAAATGTATTGGTACAACGGTTATCAGTGGCTGCTTTTTAAAAAAAAAAAATTAGAAACCTCACTTTCTCATCACTATTGGAAATTGCTCATTAACTACTTCTAAGCTATTAGAGACCTTCAGAACAACAAATTTGAAAATGCCGGGTGAGTCTGCCTTCAATCCTGAACGAAAGAAAAGTTTAATCATAAGCTTAAGCATTTAAAGAATCTGAAATAAAGAGCAAAAAGCTAAATAAGATTTTGATCTTAGAAAGTTCTAAATGGACTAAGGGTCAAGATAAAATTGGAATATTGAAACTTTTGCAATAAGATTTTGGAATTAATTATAAAGAACAAACAGCTTCTCATGGGAAATAGATTCTGTTTTGGTTTTTACCAGACATAAAAGAGATAAGCAATTTCATGATTTCAAAAACTGGACACTACAGGAGACTAAAGTTTTCAGGGAGAGGAAAGATTTACAAGCCTCTAAAATATCACAAAATGTTATAATAATAAAAATACCAAAGGAGACTTTTGAAGAATGGAACCAGAAAATACTAGCCACGGTTACAGTAATGATGTCTGCTTTTATAGATAGACTACATCCAAAACATGTTATTGAAGAAATAACAGATGTAGAACAAATTTTATCTGACAAGATAGAGATGGTATCAAAAGTGGATTTACAAATGACAGGCCAAGGGAATGACTAAGAAAAGGATATTTCACTGGATTTACAGAAGAAACTGGCTGAGGTTTTAAAATTTAAAAGGGAAATACAAATGACAAACCAAGAAAGTGACCTGGATAATTTTTTCTTATTGGATTTACAAAAGAGGCCTGTTAAAGCCCTGAAGAATTCTGTGCGATGGGACTTAGAAGAAATGAAGAGAAATAAAAAGTTATGGTTCACTTAATTTTTAATATGAATGAGACTCCATATAATGGCATTAGGATGGGGTTGGGGGAATAAAAAAGGATTTTCATTTTTGTCACAAAATGAAAGTTCTCCTCAAAAAAGAAAATGGATTTCCTTGGAAAGAAAAAGAAGTCACCCAAAGATTTGAGTAAGTGAAAAGGAATTACAGAGTTTGTGTTTTAGTTGTTGTAAAAAAGGGCATTTCAAGAATAAATGTCCTTATAAGAAGACTAATGCAGATAAAAAACTTGTACCAAAAGTTAATGAATTGTATAAGGTGAAAGAGGGAACAAATATGTTTTCTTAGAATAACTGAGACAGAAAATTAATTAAAAAATTAGACAAACAGTTGTGGTAAAAGATGCTATTATTTCAGGGAAAGTGAATACTGGTTCAACTGTGTCCACAATAAAGGAAGACTAAATATCTAATCAACAATTTGTTTCAGGGAGGCAGAAGGTACATTTTCTAGGAAGAACATTGCAATCTTAACTTGGAAATTTTTGCATTCCTCAAATATGATGTGTCTGCTCACTAACTGCATCCAGAAATGGATGACAGTGCTATGCAAGTAGAAAAATAAAAATATGTGAAGAAGGGCTTATAAATAATTATTCTGTTTTAATGTGTAATAATATTAAAAATGTTATGACCAGAAGCCAACAAAACAAACACTGTTTTAATGTAGAAATCTGTACATCAGCTATTATCAGCTATTATCAGCTATTATTATTATTATTACTACTACTACTACTACTACTACTACTACTTGTATGCCACCCGACTCTTGATGACTCTGGCCAGCTCACAAAGAAATTTCAATAAAACATAAAAAAATAAAGATAAAAGATGGCAACTGCGATGAAGCGAGGGGTGTCACTCTCCCACGCCAAAGGCCTGGATGAAGAGCCAGGTCTTTACAGCTCTTCTAAATAACAGCAGGTTGGGGGCCATCCTGATCTCAGTGGAGGGGCCTCGTTCCAGAGGGCAGGTGCTGCTACCGAGAAGGAGCACTTCCAGAGTCCTGATAGATGACATTGTTTAAACAAAGGAACGCAGAATGTAATACTCTGGTCAGCTACAGTCAGTTTAAAAAACTGTGAAAGATGCAAGTATGGAGAGTTCGTATTTGAGGGGTTGAGATCTAGAAGAATATTTGCAAGGTAGTTGAAGCAGTTTTTAGTGAGTGGTTAAAAAGAAAGTTAAGTTAAGGACAGAAGAAAAGACTTGGTGAATTCAGGAAATAGGAGGAATAAGTACATGCAGTATTTGAAAAAAGTAACTTAAAATGATGTAAAGTTTTGTAAGTATCTTTGTTACTAAAAGTACACAGTAACAATACATATAAGAACTTCTGTTTGAATGTATCAAGCAAATAATTTACCTTTTAACTACAGATACCAAATCAGGGCTACAAACCTCAAGATGACCACTGGCAAAGAGTTCACGGACTTCCACACCTCTTTGCCCATCTTGGGGTTATCCAGAGTTTTGCACCTCAGATCTGCTAGCCATGCTTTTAACCATTCACTCTGGTTGAAACAATAATTACTGCTTGTTTACTGAAGCTAGATTTTGGTATTCAGGTGTATAGGGCTCACATACAGGTACATTTCTGTACAAGTAGCAAGTGAGGGTCTGGTAACAGTTAACTACTACTAAATATAAAACTAAATACAAAACTTCTCAAAACTTCAAAGCAAGAGGAAGGTTCTTGACAATGCTGATCCTGAAGAAGACAACTGAAAGCCAGTATTTATCCAACCTAGAGGCATGTTTGTATACAGGGATTTGTGTCAGTTTCTGCTATCTAAACTCCGAAAGTTTCCAAGCTGGTGTACTGGATAAGCTGAGATTCCTTTTATGTTTGCATAAATAACAATTCACAAAGACTTTATAAGATATTTAAACGAAGTTTACTGAAACTTACTATCATCTGCATCTATTTTGTCTTCATTTGCTGAAAGCTGAGAGTCATATTTAGACAGCTGTTTCTTGATTTCTAATTCATCATCATCATTTTTTTTCTGGCTCCGAAAAAAGAATACATTTAAGTAGTTAACATTTTGGCTATACCTCCTGAATGACACATACATTAACAGACTATAGAAAGTATCAATATAGAATGTGGAAAAGAAAGAAGTTGGAATACATGAGAAATCTCTTAAAAAATAGCAGATTAATTAGGGAAAATACAATTCAGTTTTTTTGCAATTGCAGCATTGCATTTAGTTTTAAAACCTTACATCAGCTAAGACTTAAAATTCACTATTAATCTCAAATACTTAAGGATGTATCAGTTTTTTCTTTAAAAAAAACCTCTCTGTAATGGTGAAATCCATGTAAGTGATACTGAAAAGCAATATCCAATGAAAGTATTATTTTATAAATTGGCTATAAATATTATTTTCAAATATTTCAACAGAGGAAAATTAAGGGAAAAAAATTTCCTATGAAAACCAGTGGTTTCCTACCTTTTTTTTCTTATCCTTAAACTGTTTAATTAATGTGATCAAGTGCTCAACAAGAAACATAAAATATAGTCCTCCAAGGGCTGTGAGACCTTTCCATGTAGAATCCAAATAAGCACTTTCTTCTGAACTTTGGAAAACTAGATGCTTAAAAGAGAGATCTTTACTGTGTTCCGTTAAAGGTTTTTCATGATGATGATGGTGATTTCCATGAGACTGAATTTGGAGAGTAAAAAAAAATAGTTTAGATAACATTCTGTATAGAAGAAGATGAGATAGGATGAGTAGAGAAATAGCAAGGTCTGTCAGCTCCAGAGCTGTATATGGACAACAAGGTAGAAAAGGTGAAAGTTGCATAACTTTATTGCAATCAGTGACCAGCCACAAGAAAAATGACAGACTAAGGCCTTGACCACAAATACAGAAAATTGAGATGAAGCTAAATCAGTAAACTGTATAATTTCAGACTATAGATAAGAATATGGAAATAGATTAGACTAATGCTTCCTCGTATAAAAACTCCCTGCAAGAAAAATATAGCATATGGGGGATGATGTGGGGGGAAGGAATTGTTGCATTGATTTGACTTACAGGAGATTGTTCACTTTCATTTAAAAAAAGAGTGATTCCTGTAGTAGAAAAATTAACAAAAAATTGACTATACCACCTCATACTATTCCAGGGATGAGATTTAAAATATTCAGAGGGCTGTGAAATTACACATTTAGCATAATAGTTACATTTACAAACTCAAAATCTTCTTTTTGCCAGCTATGAAATATTTCCAAATTATACAAAATGTATTACTTGCTTATTATTAGCCAAAATGTTACAAAGGTTCATCTGATCCTTAGAAGATTTCTTTCCTTTAAATAGTCAACTATGATAGTAAACCTTTCCATCCCCTCAAACTGAATGACAATATAGAATAGCTTTGTATTATCCGACAAGTCTAACATAATTGGCAACATTAATTGTAAGTTCTTTCCAATGGTATTATTTTGGGAACCAATATCTGTACTGTATAACCAAGCATAGCTTAAACTAGTGCTCCAACTGGACTCAGGAAAATACAAGCTCATACAAGGATATGTTGGTAGAAAAATATGTGATCAACATGCCAATGATCCTGGACACCAAATGTAAAGGCAAAAAGATGGAAGATCTCAAAAGTGTGGATTTTACAAACGCTCATATTCAATTTATTATTTAATGTCTCTCCTTGGTTTCCATACCACAAAAGCTTAGCCAAATAAATTCTGTGTTACTAGATCAGATTGCTACTGAATGCCCTTGTCACGTGTACAAACTGCAATGCTATAAACATCCCATGATGCTCTTCTCCCAAAATAGTTTTTCTCTTCAACCAAAGCAGGAGGGGGTGATTTTTCTCCCACCAGAAGCTACTTTAGAGAATGGGGAAGGGAAGGGAAGGGAAGGGAAGGGAAGGGAAGGGAAGGGAAGGGAAGGGAAGGGAAGGGAAGGGAAGGGAAGGGAAGGGAAGGGAAGGGGTCTCCCTTGTACAGGTGAAACTCGAAAAATTAGAATATCGTGCAAATGTTCATTAATGTCAGTATGGCAACTCAAAAGGTGAAACCAATATATGAGATAGACGCATTACATGCAAAGCGAGATATGTCAAGCCTTACTTTGGTATAATTGTGATGATTATGGCGTACAGCTTATGAAAACCCCAAATTCACAATCTCAGAAAATTAGAATAGTGTGAAAAGGTTCAATATTCTAGGCTCAAAGTGTCCCATTCTAATCAGCTAATGAATCCATAACACCTGCAAAGGGTTCCTGAGCCTTTCAATGGTCTCTCAGGCTGGTTCAGTAGCAATCACAAGCATGGGAAAGACTGCTGACCTGACAGTTGTGCAGAAAACCATCATTGACACCCTCCATAAGGAGGGAAAGCCCCAAAAGGTAATTGCAAAAGAAGTTCGATGTTCCCAAAGTGCTGTATCAAAGCACATCAATAGAAGGTTATGTGGAAGGGAAAAGTGTGGTAGAAAAAGGTGCAGAAGCAGCAGGGATGACCGCAGCCTGGAGAGGATTGTCAGGAAAAGGCCATTCAAAAGTGTTGGGGACTTTCACAAGGAGTGGACTGAGGCTGGAGTTAGTGCATCAAGAGCCACCACATACAGACGGATCCTGGACATGGGCTTCAAATGTCGTATTCCTCTTGTCAAGCCGCTCCTGAACAACAAACAACGTCAGAAGCGTCTTACCTGGGCTACAGAAAAAAAAAAAAAAGAACTGGTCTGTTGCCCAGTGGTCCAAAGTCCTCTTTTCTGATGAGAGCAACTTTTGCATCTCATTTGGGAACCAAGGACCCAGAGTCTGGAGGAAGAATGGAGAGGCACACAATGCACAATGCTTGAAGTCCAGTGTGAAGTTTCCACAGTCTGTGTTGATTTGGGGAGCCGTGTCATCTGCTGGTGTTGGTCCACTGTGCTTCATTAAGTCCAGGGTCAACGCAGGCGTCTACCAGGAGATTTTGGAGCACTTCATGCTTCCTTCCACAGACGAGCTTTATGGGGATGCTGACTTCATTTTCCAGCAGGACTTGGCACCTGCCCACACTGCCAAAAGTACCAAAACCTGGTTCAATGACCATGGGATTACTGTGCTTGATTGGCCAGCAAACTCGCCTGACCTGAACCCCATAGAGAATCTATGGGGCATTGCCAAGAGAAAGATGAGGGACATGAGACCGAACAATGCAGTGGAGCTGAAGGCCGCTATTGAAGCATCCTGGTCCTCCATAATACCTCAGCAGTGCCACAGGCTGATAGCATCCATGCCACGCCGCATTGCGGCAGTCATTGCTGCAAAAGGGGCCCAAACCAAGTACTGAGTACATATGCATGCTTATACTTTGCAGAGGTCCGATATTGTTCTATTTCCAATCCTTGTGTTATTGATGTCATGTAATATTCTAATTTTCTGAGATTGTGAATTTGGGGTTTTCATAAGCTGTATGCCATAATCATCACAATTATACCAAAGTAAGGCTTGACATATCTCACTTTGCATGTAATGCGTCTATCTCATATATTGGTTTCACCTTTTGAGTTGCCATACTGACATAAATGAACATTTGCACGATATTCTAATTTTTTGAGTTTCACCTGTATATATGCACGAAGTTTCACAAAGCAATCTTTTCCTGAAAAATGCACTAATACTACAGTTTACAAAGAACTGTACCTGACAGGTTTTATATTACCATAAATGCTTATAGGTTGAACAAATAGGGAGGAGAAACAGGGAAACAAGACAAAATAGAGGAGGCCAGGCGCAATGGAACCTTCTGAGTTTTAATGGCACAAGATTGACTACACAAGGAGAGAATGGTAGAACCAGAGTGACTTCAGGAGAGAGGAAGACATACAATTGAAGCAAGTATATTTCTCTTGCTCCATATCTGTGATCTAATCCACTAGGGGGCTGGTGAATTAATGTGACTTTTAAGATGTAAATAGTAAGGATGATGTCCAAGCAGTATTTCCACTGGGAGTGAATAGTGGTTTTTCAACAGGACTTGAGCTGGCTAAACTCCCCTTTCCCCATAGTCCTGCAGCTGCTTCATCACCTTCCTAGCAGCTGCCATAAAACTGTGTAAGTGAACTGTGTTCATGCAATTAATATTACATTTAGTTTAGCCATACTATTGTTAAGAAAAATGCATCTAATAGAGAGAAGGCTTAAAGGTTGATGGACAACACAAAATCATCAGATTAGGACCTCTGCTTTTGTTTCACCAGGTTTCCCTTTCCTACTTACAGGGTTCCACTGACCAAAGAGCACTATGCTTCACAGGGACATATACACTATTAATAGAAAAAACACTGTACTTACATGTGGAAGGAGATGTAAAAGAGCATCTCCGCTTAGCGTTCCAACTGCTAATGCCACGAGGAAACTTAAGAGGAACTTGAAAAATACACGATTCATCAGTGGCACCAGTATAACACCCAGTAATGAAAGAAAACTGATAATGGAAATGGATATAAAGCCACCAATCCAAGCTGAAAAGAAGAAGAGGTTTTTTTTCCATCAAATGATTCAAACATATGTTCTTTATTGAATAACATACTTCTTCCTTCCATTTTGGCAACTAGTTAAAAGAATTTTCTAACCTAAAAGATTACATATAGCATTTTGTATATTAGTGTTGCTGTTTATAAAAAGACCTATTCTTTGAGAGAAGAAACACAAATATTTTGATTCAGATAAATCAATCCAAAATAAAGCCAATTCTTGAATAAGAATATATTACACCATCATAAACCAGAGAAAGTGGAAGTATTGAATGGGAAATTTGATTCCACCATCATACTTACCTACTTGCAATGAATATGTTTTTGGAGCTGTTTCAGCCTTTTCGCTTGTTGCATGAATTATACAGTTTCTACCATCAATCTGGCTAATTATGGCTGGACAAAGATAGCTAAATTCTGTGGCTGTCAAAGAGACTTGAGTATTTATTCCATGGAAAAGCATCATTTCTGATGCATTAAAGCACTATAGAAAAAAAAAGTGTTAAAAAAACACACACATTGAGATATAATTTCAAAACAGCTCTTCTCTCAACTAACCGATAAACTTCATGCTTTTTGTCAGAAAAGCAAACATAACAAGCACAGGGCAAGGTTGTCATGCAAAAGCAAAGAAAATTAATTGGTTTCCTATATGTAGCGTTAACTGCCCACGTAAGAAAGAACGGTGCAATCTATTCCTTACACTCAAAGTGATACCCGAGTATTATTTCCTCCCCAATCAATCCCCACTATTCCCACCCCACCCTCATCACTTCCTACACATGGCAAACTGCTGAGAGTGACAGCTTTGGAAAAAAAATCTACTGAGCTAGCACTATCAAACAAGCTGTTTAATGTCCAATGAAGTCCAGAAACAAGACACAAGCAATTTAAAAAAGTGGATTATAGATTATTATAGATGCACCAAAAGCTATTACACTGGATTACTTCATAGCATGACAGGAAGTAATTGGGCAGACTAGTTCCACAGAGCCAATTCATTCTGTATGTCAGTAATAACTTGTTTAACAATCAAGAATATTACAACTATTTTTTAAAACATGGCTTCCAGCATAGGAAAACAGTGTGATAACTAAAATGCTTTTTAAAATATCAAACTAGCTTTATAAATTCAGCTGATCTCCAGGCAAATAAATTTCTTCAACAAGCATCAGGTAAGATTTTCCAAAATGGATGGATATAGGGTTTTTTCCTCCATCATAGGCCATTATGTCAAAAATTACTAATACAGGTATATGGTCTTCAAAATTTAGACAAGTGAAAGCTTTCCGAAGTTGAGGGTAGAACTGGCAAAGGTACTTAATACAGCAATTAACTATCCTTTGTCTGTTTAAGTGGCCTACATAACTGGAAAATTCTCATACTCTTTTAATGGTAGTAATATAATAAATGTTCTCATTCAAGCTATACAATTTCAAGAGAACCATATTTTAGCAGTTTCACACCTGAATTATAAGCAAAGCAGACCACATGGAAAATTCTTGTCTCCATGAGCTGATAAATCAGTTATGGAGTTTAAAAGTATTTTTTCTATATACTGGTGAACCTGTGGTTGTCTAAATATCTCAGTACACTCATCAAGATCACCAACTGCTGGCATGTAAGCATTAATATACTTAGTACATTTAAATGTGAGCATGAAAGAGTTGTAGAAAGCTATTCATTAGTGATGAAATGCATATTTATTTGGAATGCCTGAGTGAGATTAGAGTTAATTCTGAAAGTGAAACGTTGTGTTATGTCAGTTTATTGACAGAGAATAGATAATACAGTAGGCTTTCCAGCTATGGACTACAATACTATTTTCAACATGTTTTATTTTACGAAGCATAAGAACTTTTTGCATTTTGGCTTATTCTGAAATTAATCTTGTCTCCTATTCAAGATCATGAAAATCTTTTAAAAAAATAAATAAAAGTGCTATTGTCAGATTAATATACTGTAAAGTTGACTGAGTTGAAATTCTTCTAGCAATCAAGAGTGAATTGCTAATTTGTGTGATTTACCAATAAAAAGTATTAGTTATAATACTCATATCAGGATGAAGATACTGCCCATTTTTCTAAAATAATTGTTTTAAACTATGGATATCTTGATAGAATATCCACACCTTGAGAAATCCAGAACACTTAACCAGGCTTATGAACAAAGACAACTTCAGCATGCAGCTCTAGGCAAGACTATCATGTGTGAAAGCATCTGAACCAACTTAGATGGTATTTCTTTGGAAGTGGAATAACACAGTCAGAACACCCAGAAATTAAAGAGCTAATTAAATAACCAATAAGGTTTTAAAAGAATAAAATCTAAGTATATCAAATTTCAGATTTAAAAAAAACCTAAAAGCCTATTTCCAAATATTTCTTGTGTAATTTGTTTGCTAATTTTACCCTCCTGTTTCAGCCTCCCTCACCAAATGATTCATTTGCTTTTCCGTTTACAAACAAACTCACACTGCTGCTGCTTCCTAGAACAATGTTGGGATTGGGGCTGGAAAAACCTATGCGTGCTGACAATTCTGCAGTTTCTGAGTGTTGTAGCAGAGGGTTGTCCTCTGTAGTCGTGGTGTAGGTAGATGTCGTTATAGCAACTGTTGTGCTCTTGTTATTCATGGATTCTTGCTGGTGGTGCTCCATATTCTCTGTTCCAGGCACATCTTTTGCTGGATTATTCAAAAAATCTTTGTTGCCACTACCAGATTCATCACTAGGACAATAGGTTTTGTCAGAGTTTGTTCTGAGCGTAGCATGATTGTGATGATGGTGGTAATGATTGTGATCTAGAGAAATTCTTTTCACTTTCTCAATGCCTATATTGCGTAGCAATTTTCTAAACCCTTCAATATTCAATGTATTGTTCTCCCCATAACGAGAGAAGAGCTCCTGAAGATGATGTCTCTGCCTACATAAAGCTAAGCTAATATTGATACTAGCTGCCTTCTCGAGAATTAGTTTCTCTGTAGTTTGTGAAACTGTGGGTTCCAAGCTAGGGTAGGAAGCATCACAAAACAAGAATGCGGAAAGTAAGTGAAGAAAACTTATATAAAGCTTGTTTGCCATAGTAAGGTCCTGTAAGAAGAGAATGACACAAAATTAATTTTAAAAACTGCTCAAGTATGCTATTCAATTAATTCAATATAAAATAAAATGAATATTTAATTAAAAAAAACTTCTGCAAACTACCGCAAATAGTAAATTGCGCACTTTTTACTATATGAAAGCTACATAATTACAAGAAAACTTGCTAAAAAAGTTGGATAATGTAGTATTCCTGCTTTGGAATCCATACTTCATTCCATTCTTCTCTCATCCTCAATTTTTTATTTCCCAATTTGTGAACTGTCAATAAGCGTTCTGTGTCCAATGAGCATAATTTTTTTTCTAACTCCATACCTGAACAATTTATTTTTTATTTTCAGAAGCCTTGGGGTTCGTAGGTATCTTGTACATGGCTACTGCTGCTTTAAAGACCTAATTAATATATATATATATATATATATATATATATATATATATATATATATATATATATTATAGTGGCTGAATAGCGTAGTCGTTAGACAACCGCCTTTGATGCAGGAGACCGGGGTTCAAATCCCGGCTGGCACCTACCTTGCCAGTAGGGGTCCTTGGGCAAAGACCCCCTAACGCTTCACCTGCCTACCTCAAAATATGAGAGTGACACAAACTAAGAGAGTCATGCCGGCTCGGACGTCACCCGGATTAACAAGGTCCGCGTCATGTGTTGGGGAACCAGGACAATCTGATGTTAAGTGGGCTACTGGAACAAACCATACATGGACGAGACAAGAAAACTTGGAATTGATGGAATGCTACTACAACAGCAGACCTAATGAGAGGGGATATATGAAACGTATGAGGGAACTATGGATAGACAGAAGGCCTACATCCACACTAACTGAGAAACAACTAGTTACCCAGCGCTTCAACATAGTAAAGAGGAAGCTTCTCTCACAACTCGAGATAGACCAACTCTACATTACAACCCTGACTCAAGCAGACCTGGAAGAACAAGCAGACGTGCAGCCAACACCTGAAGCTGGAATGTCACTGCCACCCCTTCTATTACAGAGCATAGCAGCTGATATGAGGCATAAGATCATGGATATACTAGCTATAGTCAACCCTCGAGTCCGATTACCAAGGCTCAGTGGAGAAGTACCATCAGATAGTATGCTAGAAGATGCCAACAGAGCCCTCCAGACAATCCCTACTACCACCATAACTGAAATCAATGAATTGGTATATGCTACAGCCAGTGTAATCCTGGAACTGCTTGGCTACACGATCAAGAAGAACAGCAGTACATACCCAACCTGGAAAATGAGATTGGAGGCTAAGATCAAGGCAACTTGGAAAGAAGTCAGTCAGCTGGTGGAACTACAGAAGCGTGTGGAGATTAAGGATAAGACTCGGCTACTGAAAAAATACATGGGCCTGACTCCATCTCAAGCCCTAGAGACTGCTAAACAAAGGCTCACAGCACTGGCTACCAGGCTAAGGAGATACACTAGAGAAGCAGAGGCCAAGAAGATAAATGCCCTGTTCTCCAAAGAACCATCCAAAGTGTACTCCCAACTGCAGTGCAACCACAGAGTATCAGCTGAGCCACCAGCAGCGGAAACTGAACAGTACTGGAAGAACATATAGGAGAAAAAGAAGACACATAACACCAGTGCAAAGTGGCTGCAGGACCCGAAAGCAGACCACAGCAATCTTCCAGAACAGGAACCAGTCACCATCACAGTAGCAGACATCCAACAGCAGGTCAAGAACATGAAAAGCTGGACAGCACCTCACCCGGACATGATCCACACCTACTGGCTAAAGAAACTAACAGCACTGCATGAATGCCTAGCAGCACAGATGAACCAACTGCTAGCAGCAGGCTCCCACCCAGACTGGCTAACACAAGGAAGGACAGTGCTGATCATGAAAGACCCTCACAAAGGAACAGCACCATCCAACTACCGGCCAATAACCTGCCTCCCCACAACATGGAAAGTTCTATCAGGCATCCTAGCTGCCAAGCTACAAGACCATATGGGCCAGTACATGAGCACAGCTCAGAAGGGCATTGGGAACAACACCAGAGGCTCAAAACACCAGTTACTCATAGATAGAGCAGTCACCCGAGATTCAAGGTCTAGGCAGACTAATCTGAGCACAGCCTGGATTGACTACAGGAAAGCCTATGACTCAATGCCGCACACATGGATCTGTGAATGCCTGGCGCTATACAAAGTCAACAGGACACTAAGGACCTTCCTCAAGAACTCAATGGGACTGTGGAAGACAACACTGGAAGTGAACTCAAGACAGCTCGCACAAGTGGCCATCAAGTGCGGCATATATCAAGGTGATGCACTGTCCCCACTGCTGTTCTGCATAGGCTTAAACCCCCTCAGCCAGATAATCACAAGGTCTGGATATGGGTACAAGTTCAAGAGTGGAATCACCATCAGCCACCTCCTCTACATGGATGACATCAAGCTGTATGCTAAGAGTGAATGAGACATCGACTCACTGATCCACCTGACACGGATCTACAGCGAGGACATTGGGATGTCATTCGGACTAGAGAAGTGTGGCAGGATGATAGTAAAGAGAGGGAAGGTAGTTAAGACCGATGGAGTGGAATTACCAGTGGGCCACATAGCAGACATAGAGACCAGCTGTAAATAAATGCATGGAGGCTGCTGATGTGAAGACCCGGAAGCTCCTTACAATGTACGGAGATTTCCACCCCAAGTCCAACACCCAGAGACTGTACACCAGCCGCAAAGAGGGCGGGTGGGGTCTGATGAGTGTCAAAGCCACTGTCCTGGATGAAACCCGGAGTACCCAGGAGTACATCAGTAAGATGGCACCCAAAGATGAGCTGCTGAGAGAATGCCTCAGGCAGCAGCAGACATGGGAGGAAGTTCAAGCGGAGGAAATACCATGGCAAGACAAGCCCCTGCATGGGATGTACCATCAACAGATAGCTGCGGTGGCTGACACTGGGAAATCCTATCAGTGGCTGGAAAGGGCCGGACTAAAAGACAGCACTGAGGCACTGATCATAGCAGCACAAGAACAGGCATTAAGCACCAGATCCATAGAAGCAGGGGTCTACCACACTAGACAGGACCCAAGGTGCAGATTGTGCAAAGAGGCCTCAGAGACAGTCCAACACATAGTGGCAGGGTGTAAGATGCAAGCAGGAACAGCATACACTGAATGGCACAACCAAGTAGCTGGCATTGTGTACAGGAACATCTGCAGTGTATGGGCTAGACCCCCCCAAGTCCAGATGGGAGATTCCACAGAAGGTTGTAGAGAATAACAGGGCTAAGATCCTGTGGACTTCCAGATCCAGACGGACAGGCAGGTACTGGCTAATCAACCAGACATCGTGGTAGTAGACAAAGACCAGAAGACAGTGGTAGTGATAGATGTAGCAGTGCCAAGTGACAGCAACATCAGGAAGAAGGAGCATGAGAAGCTGGAGAAGTACCAGGGCCTGAAGGAGGAAATCGAGAGGATATGGAAAGTGGTCCCAGTGGTGGTAGGAGCACTCGAGGCCGTGACTCCTAAGCTGGGAAAGTGGCTCCAACAGATCCCAGGAACAACATCAGAGCTCTCTGTGCAGAAGAGTGCAATGCTAGGAATAGCTAAGACGCTGGTGAAAATTATAAATTGTTCCAACTCACTATTACATACAGATCTCCTCTATTATCAGCATAGATATTCAGCACTTCAAAAGAAACACACCACCAAAAGTAGCCTGACTAAAAATCATCTTGAATTTTCATCTAATATTTTCAAATATTTATTTAATCCCTTTTTATCAATTTTACTTCAAATAACAAGGTATCAGTTTTATGATACTTGAAACACTTTGCTGCACTCTCAACAATCTAATGTCTTGGGAAGATGAAGTATAAATATATACACAATTTATAATAGTTTGGAGGAAGGGTCAGAGAGGAGATAGGACAGTAAATGGAAGTATTTAAGTCCAAGAGTAATAAGCATATTATAGTTCATTATCACTAAATAAAGTGGTATATGACTCTAAAATAAGAATTCCAATCTTTTAAATTGAACTTATAACAGGTACTGAGTAGTAACTTAGCACTACTAGAAATATATTAGGACTTTTGCAAACATTTCCTGTTTGGTGACGCTAAATCATGCAGATAACAAAATATATATCCCATGCTATGGCTGCAACCAGATGACCTATTTGCAGATACATGAATACTATCTATGTATCTACTTGCCACCTACAATTTAATGAACCCTCATTAAAAGATTGAGGCAAGAGTAGTTTTACCACTTGTGGGTTAATTTCTTCCTTTTTCTTTCTTCTAGATTTCCCATCTTTGTTCATTAAGGAAAACCTACGTATAGCTTTTAATTAAAAATAATTCACAATTATATTTATGTACTGATTTAATATACTGTTGCATTGACAAATGCCCCAGAGGAAACCTTGTTGGATATAACAATTTAGAAATCATGGATCTTAGAAAGTAAGTTTCTTAGCGCAGTATGTTTAACATTCAAGTTACTACATTTTTATAATGGATTTGCAAGCAACTTTGCTTCCTATATATCAATTTATTTTATTTTTATCCTTCCTTTTTTTTAAATCATCCAAGTTAACGTACATGGTCCTTCCCATCCCTCTCATTTTATTCTGACATCCATCTAGGCAGAGTTCATAATTGGCCCACGCTCACCCAATGAGTTTCATGGCAAAGTGGAGACTGAATTTGGGTCTCCCTGGTTGCAACTTACATTCTGTGCAATCTACCATTAGGATTTGCCACTTGAAAGATTTCACTGCTTTGTAAATTCATTTCTCACTAGCAGTTAGGGTATTTGGGTTTTTTTTTCCTCACCTGCTTTTTCAACAGCTGTCTGAAATGTATTTTAACGAATTAAACAATTCAGTATGCTCATAGTTCAAAATATGTAAATGATGGTAGGCATATCACAGTTACCATCCTACTGGTTCATGACTAAATCCTGCACCTGGCGAAACTCCTCTCCCACACATTCCTCCTTCTCAACTATTAGAAAGATATCCTGCCCTCTATTATGCAAGACTTGCCTCTCTGATTAAAACCAAAGAAGAGCCTGTTTATTCAGACTGATGGCCCCAAGGAAGGGCCACAGGCAACAATGGCCCTCTCCTTCCTCCTCCGCCAGCATATAGTACCCAAAGATGGATATACCACAAGACGTGGACGCTTTTGAAGCCTGAACTGTACTAACCAACTAAAGCCACTTTCTCACTTGAGACAGGCTGATGAAAAGAGTTGACTGATCACTGCTGATCCTTTAAGACCCTCCCCCTCAAAGGAGCAACTCCCGGGCAACCGGCGCTGCCGGGCTAAGGGCTCCCCAGACAAAAGCGCCTCCCCAACCTAAAGCGCCAACCGCGAAACCGTACCTCCTCTCCAACTGTTACGGTCACCGCTCACACGGAACCGCTTTCACTGACCGCCCGGAGCGGGAGAGAAGCAACCCGGCCTCCGGACGAAAAGGGACGCCGTCCCTCAAAGCAGCCAATCAGAATGCGGTTTATGGTCAGCTGGGCTAATATGAACCAATAAGCATTTAGTATTCAATCGCGTTTCCTTCTCAGAAAGGAGGGCCTTCGTCGAAATCAGACAAAAGAGTATACAAGGCGGCCCACGTGGGAAGGCCGGCGGCCTCTTGCGCATGCGTGAGCGGGGAGGAGCTTTAATGTTAGCGAATGACGCGATTCCTTCGATGGTGGTTTAGTAGGCAAATCGGTCGCTTTACGTTTGCGGTTTGACGAGCTCGTCTTTGCGCCAACTGTCTCTTTTAAATATGTATTAAAACGGGCTTTCTGTCCAGCTGGTGGAATAACGTTTAACACCAATTAAACTTTTCCTCCACGGAGCTGAGAGAGATCTGTACAGTTTTAGTGTTTCAACTAACCTTGTGGGAAATCCAGCCAGATCGAATCACTCCTTACGAGACTTACATTGGATCTGTCTGAAAGCCTCCGTATAACCCAGTGTTTCTCAACCTTGGCCACTTGAAGATGTGTGGACTTCAACTCCCAGAATTCCCCAGCCAGCATGGCTGGCTGGGGAATTCTGGGAGTTGAAGTCCACACATCTTCAAGTGGCCAAGGTTGAGAAACACTGCTATAATTGATCACATCCATCTGTTTAGAATGAGCCATTACAATCATGGATCTGACATTTTTTCAGCAACTCCTTGATACTAAACAGGAAACCAAATCATAAAATCTTTGTGGACTTTGACACGAAACCTGAAACTTGAAACCTCAGGCAAATCGCAACCATCTGCCTAAATAGAGCTGTAACAGTTGGGGAACTGACAATTATTGGTGTGTCCCAGATATGATCCAAATCATGGATTCTCATTTCTTGTGAACTTCTTTAGAATGACCCGCCCTGAATCTGGCTATTTTTGGCATTGTCATACCTAGTGCTGCACCAAATACTCAGTTGAGCAGATATGCACACACACTCTCACACTCACTCAGCCAAATCTCAGTGAAACAAAACTAGATCGACCCTTCTGTCCTCGATCATCACACCAATGAGTGCTGTCTTATTCTAGATAGAGCTGGCACTGATCAACAGCACTACCAGATGAAACGGGTAACACCTCTACCCCTACCCTTTTCCAGAGAACTAGGGAAGGACCCTTCTGAGATGCTTTGTCCATCCCATCCCTCCTTTGGATTTTGTTCATCAGACCGTTGCCTATGTTGCAGCTCTTCCTCCTATTTCCCAAGGTTATTCTCACAGCCCATTACATCCTTTCTCCATCCCCAACTCTGTCTCTCACACACACACACATGAACACAAACAGATCTCTTATGCCATCTTCTGATGAAATAAAAGGATGCAATTGAGGTAGAACATATTTGGAGAAGACTAGAAAGTTGGAAAGGGTAAAAGTGTTCTTGTTTTCCCTTTTTCTTTCCTTAATATTGAACCTTATGTATACAATGAAGAGAAAGAGTTTTGTTAAGCATGTTTTGATTTTTGATTATAAGTCGTTAAGTTGATTTGACTCATAGTGACCACATAGCTAGAACTTCTTCAGGATGATCTGTCCCCAGTCTGAGCTTTCAGTTCTTCCAATGGTACAGCTATTGTCGCTGTAATCTAGTAAATGTACCTTGCTGATTATCATCCTTTTCTTCTTTTTCTTTCTATCTTTTTCAGCATTATAATATTTTATTAAAGTTTTAAAATTACAAAGTTAAAAGTTAGAAATGAAACAGAAAATGAAAAATACAAATTATAAGAAAAAGAAAACGTGAGATAAAGTAAAGAAAGGAAAGAAAAACATAGAAAATAGATAGCTTCCAATCTATCTCTGGTCTTAAGAGTAATAAGAATGTCATAGGTGCTAATTTTTAATGCATTTAGTAGGAATAATTGTTTGTCAAAACATATCCCATTACATTTATAATCTAATCTTCAAATCCCCATGTAAGCTTCGCCCCACCTGCATTTTGCAAATAGTCCATCAATGGTTTCCATTCCTTAAGGTAATAATTATTTGATTTTTCTTTTAATAAACAAGTCAGTTTATCATTTTCTGCCATTCCCATCAGTTTTAGCAACCATTCTTGTATTGTTGGTAGTGTCTGGGTTTTCCAAAATTGTGCATACAAAAGTCTTGCTGTGGTAATCGTATTATCTTTTTCAGCATTATAGACTTCTCTAGAGAGCTAGATCTTTACATAGAATGTCCAAATTATGATAATTTGAGCCTGGTCATTTGTGCCTTGAATGAGAACACTAGATTTATTTGTTCTATTATCTATTTGTTTTCCTCGCTATCCATGATATTTTCAGGAATCTTCTCTTACCCAAAAGTTCAAAAGCATCAATATTCTTTTTATCCTGCTTCTCCAAAGTCCAACTGTCACTTCCATAAAGTGTCATGGGGAAAACTGTTACCTGCAGAGTTCTGATCTTTGTAGATATAGGTGTGTCATGGCATCTGAGATCTTTTCCCAGTCTTTCATTGCTTCCCTACCACATGCTAGCCTGTGGGATGTCCCTTGACTGCTGGTTCATTTACTGTTGATAATCAATCCTAAAAGACAGAAGCTATCCACCACTTCAATATACTTACTGTCACTTCCATGGCTCATTGCTGAACCTGTTATAATTAGCTTGGTCTTCTATTTACTTGTAGTCCCATGTTTTTCCTGTGCTCCTTGTTCCTTGGCTTTCATTACTAGAGCTTGCAGATCATTTGCATATTCAGCTATCAGAGTAGAGTCATCAGCATAGCACAGATAATTGATGTTTTTTCCTTCAGAAATCTTTAGGCATTTAGTTACAATCTTCTATCTGTTTGGGAAATCAAGCAAAGGCATTATCTACAAAGGCCCAAAAAGCATTTCTAGCTATTACTAAATTTGCAAGCTGACATGGGAATAATTTTGACCCAGTTGCCAAAGTTCTGAATATTTTGCTTTATGGAACTTAGTTGTGTATCTATAAGATCTTAGTCTTGGATTCCATACAATTTAAATTTCTTAAACCAATACAGTAGCATGCATCCCTCATTTGACTTCTAACGTCCTAATGCAATTAGAATTGGGCTGCATCTGTTTTAAGGTTCACACAAGATTATGCCACTTAAGGTCTTCAGCAAAGCAAATACTTTTGGGGACTTCTTTGGCTCACCTTGCCCTGAACAATAGATTTGAATCTATTCTGTAACGACAAATTGAGCAAGATCTGATGTATTGTGGTTTGTCAAAACCAGTCTTACTTATCATAGGCCCTGATAATTTAAGCAGGGAGTCCAAGACTTAGATATTCAGGTGGATAGGGCTTACAAATTTTAAACATTAAAAACTGAAGTTGATTTGGCAGTCCTGCAGATGTCATTTAAAAGAAGTCACATATGACATGATGCCCACTGTTACTCTCATGCCAGACCCTGGCTTATGTGGTGGTCCACAAAAATATTCAGTGATAATGTATTGATCACCATAAAATAAAAGGTTATGAGCTGCTGAAGTAATATGTATCTAATCCCAACTTCAAATTCCCTCCCAAAATACTTATTATAAACTATAAGGATGGTGCCCTCTCTCCTAGGGTTCTGGAAAGGCTTCAAAACCTGGCTCTGGTCCCAGGCCTGGGGTTGATGTTTGTCATTGTTTAATGGCCCCTGTTTTGTTTTGTGGGTTTGTTAGCAGAGTATTTTAGTCTGGTCTGCCTGTTTCTTGAATTTTTTAAAGTTTTGTATGCTGCCCAGAGTCCACAGGAGTTAGGCAGCCAATAAATTTAAATAAACAAATATAAATAAATAAATAAATAAAAGGCTTACACAGATTAATTTGTCCTTCTCCCCACAATCTTCGGTTCCCCAACTGCTCAGCATTCCATACTAGCTAAAAACTTGCCAGTATTTGACCTTTGGATAAATACATTTCTTTTAATTTTAAACTTTATATACTTCTCTGGATATAAGGAGTTGTGCAAATATATTTTTTAATTACCTTTTTCGGATGGCCTTATTTTACTTCTAAACAGATAGGTACTCAGCTAACCCAATTCATTATTTTAAAGAATTATTATAATATACAAAGGGAAAGATATTGATTAAACTAGAACAGTAATCTTCCCCCTTTTTAGATTTAGAATCCATTTTCTGGGCCAAGATGTACTTAAGGATCCATTCTTAATTTTTTTTAATATTGTATTAGTATGACAGTAGTGCTGTTC
The DNA here is from genome assembly GCA_030867105.1 of Liasis olivaceus. NCBI lineage: Eukaryota > Metazoa > Chordata > Lepidosauria > Squamata > Pythonidae > Liasis > Liasis olivaceus. The sequence goes on from CM061350.1 coordinate 86,138,093, forward strand.
CTGAGATCAATGATAGATGAGACTAACTCAGTAGAGGGTTCTAGCTCACTAATGGAAGACTAATTATCATAGTGTGGTACTCTGAGTAGTATTAAATAGGAATTGGGATACTCAGTTCATAATTGCAGCTTTTTAAAATATATGACAAATGTATTAAGAGTAGTAACGTAAGAATTACCAAAACAATGCAAAATTATTACCAAAAGGACCCCAGTTAGAACACTTCCTGCTTTATCACGATAGGCGCATATTAGAGGGTGTCGAGTAATTATAATCTTAGAAAATACTATTTAAATTAATGTATTTAATTTAAACTATTAGAAACAAAGGAGTATAATGATAAAGATTGTCAGTAAATGTTCCACCATTTAAATTTACCGAAAGTCACAGTAGCCATCAGATATAATTTCATTATAATTTAATGAGAGAAAACCATGCTATCTAGAAGATACTTGAGTTTATAATATTATGTAAAAGCTGAAGTTTGGAGGTTAGTTTTTCCATTGTTGCAGTTAGCCAGACTTTTCAAACCAGCTATTAATAGATAACCCTTTTAGATCACACCAATATCTAGCAATAACCATATGTGCAGCTATAAACAGGTAAGCTAAAATTTAAAAATTACATTAATCACTGGGGAATTACCTGTGTTGGGATGTATATGGGAAGAATGTGCCCCTCTTGGTTCTATTCAACCTCTAAGTGACATTCACTACCATCAACTATGGTATCCTTGTGGACTGCCCACTAGGATTGAAAATGGGATGGGTGGGTGGGTTACTGTTCTACAGTAGTTCTGCTCCTTTCTAAGTAGGCAAAACCTGTTGTTGGTGGTCAGAGAAAAGAGGTAGGTCCTGCAATGTTCAGCTGTTTCAGCTCTATGTTTCAATAATTACATGAAACTGCTAGGAGAGGTTATCTATCAGTTTGGGATTAGGAATGATCAGCATGCCAATGATACCCAGATTCAGGCTGTGGAAATCTTGAACTGGTGTCTACAGGCTATGGGAGCCTGACTGGGTGAAAATAGGTTGAAGTCCTCCTAGATTTACCGTTACTAGTGTTCCAATAGAAGAAAATATATGTATATTTGGCTTAGTGTATTTGACCCTCCCATGGACCCTCCCATGGATGCCCAAAAATACACAAGCCCAGCATACCTCTTCATCCAATTGTATTATTACCAGGGACCCCAACATACAACATAGTGAAAGAACTTATAAAAAAGCTTGGACATCTCATAGAAAGGAGCAAATATTCTATCAACTGCCCACTACAGTGCCTCCAGAAAATCAAAGACCCAAAAATAGAAGAAGATGAAATCATGGTTTCATTCGATGTCACCGTACTCTTTACATCCATAGATCCAGAACTAGCAAAAGAATCCATGGCAGCAATACTACATAACCCAATTTAGCCAAATATACTAAGACTGAAATACCCATAATCTTGGACCTCATCAACCTCTGCCTCACTACCTATTTTTAGTCTGATGGACAAATATACCAACAAATCAGAGGAACACCCATGGGATCACCACTCTCACGACTCATAGCAGAGCTTATAATGCAGCGTCTGGAAACTATAGCACTCCCATACATACAACCAAAAGTATGGATCTGGTATATAGATGACATCTTTGTCATAATAAAAAAGGAACAACTAGAGAAGACACATGAACAACAACATCAACAACATCTACAAAGGAATACAATTCACAAGGGAAGAAGAAAACAACAACACACTACCTTTCTTGGATATCCTCATCAGCAGAGGAAACGATGGCAAATTAGAAACACAAGTCTATCGAAAAACAACCCACACTAACCAAATACTCCATTACCAAAGTAACAACCCAACCTCCCACAAGAGGAGCTGTGTAAGAATATTATTTAGACGAGTACAAATGCATTGCAGCAACCCAGAACACTGGAAAAAGGAAACAGACCACCCATACAACATCTTCCAACAAAATGGATAGCCATGCAACTTTATCAAAAAGTGCCTGACCACTCAATCCACTACAGCACAACCAACACAAGTTATGAGAAGGTTAACACTACCATACATCAAAAAGATCTCAGAAACAATGAATGGACTATTACAACCACATGACATCACCATAGCACACAAACCAGCTGAAGCCCTCCAAACCTTCTTAAGTAAACCAAAAGATCCAGGAGCCCAAGAAGAAAAAACAGAAGTCATCTACAACGTACAGTGTAAGGACTGTAACAGCCACTTTGTAGGACAGACAGGCAGAAGAGTAGCAGAGCGCATCCATCAAACACCAACTAGCAGTCAGAAGACATGATAAAAACTTCTTAATCTCACAATACATGGACAGACTCAACCATAGTTTCAACTGGGAAACAGTGAGCAAGCTAAATCCAAAAGTGCTAGGGAATTCCTGGAAGCTTGGCATTCAGACAAATCAGCCATCATTAGACACATAGAGATAAAATTTGCACACAATTCAAAAGAGACAATAAAAAAGCTAAGAAGGAAACAAAAGATCAGAACACATCCTCTCCAGCAGCCTACACCCAGATAAGCAGGGATTAATACCAGACAAGCAAGCAGAAAACAATACCCTAATCAAGGAATTACCAAGGAGAAAACCACACCCCCACCAACACTGGCAGGACAAGCTACTGTATATAAACAGGGAGCAAACCACACACTCACTAGCACTGATGATGTTACCCTAGTCATATAATGAAACATCTGCAAGCAAACAGCCAAGCTCAGAGAGCACCAAGGACTCCACAGTTACTAGTGTATTTGCAATTGGAGACAATGCCCAATAAAGCTTTCACCCAACTTTGGTAACAGTGACTCATGCCCTCATTACCACTCTGACTATTTCAGTGTGCCTTATTTGGGACTGACTTTGAAGAATACTTAGAAGTGCAATTGGTACAAAATACAATAGTCTGCATCCTAGCAGCTGAGACTTGTAACAAACATGTAATATCTCTATTACACTGCTGAATTAGTTACCAATAGGTAACATTTGAAGTGCTGGTTTTAACTTATAAAGCCTTGCATGGCTTAGCACGTAGGCATCTTCAGGACTACCTCTTTCATGTAGAACTGGTCTGTCTTATATCTTTATCCCAGTTAGTGATGCTTTATGTTCCCCACATAAGAGAAGTGAGGGAGTAGGGGCTTGGAGAGAGAGTTTTTCCAAGGGGGCCCCCACCTTGTGGAACAGCCTCCCCCCATGGAGGTCTGACTTGCACCCACCTTGGCATCATTCTATAAGGCTACTAAAATGGACTTCATCTCAGGGCCTTTAAAAGTTATGGTTGCCTTAAGCGCATTGATTGGGTTGGATTTAATTGGTTATATTGTGATTATCGTTTTATGGACTTAGAATTGTACATTTTAGTTTTAATGATGTAAGTAATTTAGGTTTGGTAACATATAAACACAATAAATAAATAAATAAATGCTCCATCAAACATTTTTATCAAGGCCAGTCATAGGATTTTTTCTTAATTTTGCCCTTGCTGCTCCCCTAAAACCATGTGATCTCTCAGAGCTTAGAAACTCTTCTTAAAATTTATACTGCTGCCTTGGTGACATTATTAGTCATCAGAAATATATTGCATGCATACATATCTAACAAGTCATCTTTGGCACATAAAATATTAGTATTTAGCCTCAAAGAATGTGCCAGAGGTTCTGATGTCAAAATGAATAATAATAGGGACAAGAGACATCCAGGATTTTTCCCCTGACTTATACGACAGAGATACAAGCTAAGATAATTTATTCTAAGTGAGTCATTGGATGGCTCCATTAGCATAGTCAAAACCATTTTTTACCAAAGCCCAGTTCAAACAATTGGGTATACAATTTAAACTGTATATCAAAAGAGAACATGGTTACAGGAAAATTGCTAGATTTACTATCTGAATTTTACTAAGTAATTTTGGTGGGTTCAGAAATGAAATGCCCCAGAGTGAAGCTATATTAATTTACAGGTGAAACTTGAAAAATTAGAATATCGTGCAAATGTTCATTTATGTCAGTATGGCAACTCATAAGCTGTACGCCATAATCATCACAATTATACCAAAGTAAGGCTTGACATATCTCACTTTGCATGTCATGCGTCTATCTCATATATTGGTTTCACCTTTTGAGTTGCCATACTGACATAAATGAACATTTGCACGATATTCTAATTTTTCAAGTTTCACCTGTACATAAACAATAGTGCCTATCACTTGCTTGAGTTGTATAGCTAAAATGAAGAAAATATTTTAAAGTCTTGATTCAAAAGAGAAATCAGCTTATATGGTTCTGGAATCAATGGGTCCTTCCTTCTGTTTGGAATTAATACAATACTAGATGGAGTTTGAGTGGATCATGTTCCAGAATTTTGCGCAGGGTATGTGTAAACAAAAAACCAGTAAATCAGCACAATCTTTTACACAACTTTTAAACCCTAATTATTTTTTTCAGTTCCTGTGATAATATTGGCTCATTCAATATTTCTTTTTGTTCCTTAGAAATGGAAGGCAAGCTACTATAACATGTTATAACTGTTTGTTTGATCTCCCTGTGACAATTGTACTATATATAGGGCCACATAATAATACTTAAACATCTCATGAACTTGTTGCGCAGAATGCAGCAAAAAATCCCATAAATCCTGCTCTCAGGAAAAATACACATCAGCATGAGAGCTTGCAAGATGCAATATCCATAGTTAGCTTTCCAAAGAAAATCCAGTCAGAAAATATAAACTAACTGGTCTTTATTGATAAAAATGCAAACCTTTATAAAATGCAAGTTGCATACAAAATATAGGATATAACAAAGACTTCTTCTCACCTTAGCTTCCAAGACTTAACCACAACAAAGTCTCTAGCTAAAAAAAACACTCTCAGAGAAGAGGTACACTACTTGGTTACTAGTTAAGACTACATAACCCATAAACTACATGATTAACTTTACAAGACAAACACACTGAACAGACTGGGCATTTAGCCCTCCCGTTATATTGCCAGCATGTACACCCCCACTGAATAACTAACATACACATTACAGTAGGTGGCAGTAAAAATCATAACAGAATCACAAGATACTTTGTGATGTAGATACTCTATGATAATGATGAATGCATTTATCATGTAAAGGAACATTACCTGCACAACTTCCAATTAACACATCTTGTTTAGGAAGCATTTCATACAATTGATTAACCATTCTCCCTCTTGCACATTCAGCCCCCTCTTTTGTAACATAGCATTCAGAACCTTGGAACATAACAGAATAACCAATGCTAGTTAATACAGGGACACTGAGAAGAGAAAAATCAAGTGTAGGAACACAGAGTACATCAGAAACCACTTCTCCCAAACAAGGTATGAACACTTCACCTTGCATGGTTACTTTAGCTACAGAACCATCAGCCAAATTAACCTGTTGAATTTTAGGTTTACATTTAGTCAACAATAACTGCTCATTGTTTACAATGATTTTACTACAACCAGAGTCCAGTAACCACTTATCAGCATAACGTTTGTCTCTGTTAGAAATCAAAGCAGACACCAGTCTAGTACTCCCTTGTTTCTTAACTGTTGCCTTTCCACGACGGACAAAGCTTCTGGAACTCTCAGCAGGCTGATTTTTCATAGGACAGTCTTTTATAAGATGCTTGGTAGAATTACAACGAAAACATTTTCTCACCAAATATGCACATTCTGTGCCAGCAGGAGAAGGTTGCTGCTTTACCTTATCAAGTCTTTTCTTAGGATTAGTCTGCATATCACGTGTGCATTGAATTTCTTGCAACCTATTTGTTAAATACTCCACAGTTAGATCGGCAATTGGGAGCGACTGTACGGCTTCTACTAATATGTCAAACGACTCATCCAGACTTGAAAGAATTATACATGCTTTTTGTTGCTCGGGAATGATCAGATTACGATCTGCCAACTCAGCAAGCAAAGTTTTCATCTTATTCAGGTGCTCAATTACATTAGCTCCTGGCTCCAACTTAAGGTTATACAACTGCTTTGTCAAACTTACGATAGCAGATGCAGTTTGCCTCGCATAGATCCCACGCAACGCCACCCAACATGCATTAGCAGTTTCCAAACCACGAACATGCACCAATTCTGAAGACTCAAGTCCCAAAATCAAATTACCATATGCACGGTCCATCAAAGCTTGCTCTTCATTCGTGGGTGCCACCGGGGGTGCGTTGTCTACATAACGCCAAAGCCCCTCTCTCATGAAAAAAGATTTTATCTTTATATTCCATGTTTGGTAATTCTTTGAATTCAACCTTTCAAATGGAAGGCTCACTTCTGCAGGTGGAGCTGCTGCCATATTTCACTTAAAACAAGCACTCAACCACAGAGAAAAAATCCAAACCTCAAACGAAACAGTCACAGGCAGGGTAATAAATCCATAAATCACCCGTCACTCAGGAATTTAAGTCCTTGCTTCCAGCACGCCTGGATTCACGCCTTGGACATCATTCCTGGAACCTCACGCCTGGAATCCTGTTCCCGGAACCACTGACTTCAGTCCTCAGTCTTGGGCACTTGGTCCTGGTTCTGCATACTGGGTCCTCTCTGGACTCTGAAACTTAGTCCTGAGATCTGAGCTCTGAGCCCTGGGCCCATAACCTGTTGCGCAGAGTACAGCAAAAAATCCCATAAATCCTGCTCTCAGGAAAAATACACATCAGCATGAGAGCTTGCAAGATGCAATATCCATAGTTAGCTTTCCAAAGAAAATCCAGTCAGAAAATATAAACTAACTGGTCTTTATTGATAAAAATGCAAACCTTTATAAAATGCAAGTTGCATACAAAATATAGGATATAACAAAGACTTCTTCTCACCTTAGCTTCCAAGACTTAACCACAACAAAGTCTCTAGCTAAAAAAAACACTCTCAGAGAAGAGGTACACTACTTGGTTACTAGTTAAGACTACATAACCCATAAACTACATGATTAACTTTACAAGACAAACACACTGAACAGACTGGGCATTTAGCCCTCCCGTTATATTGCCAGCATGTACACCCCCACTGAATAACTAACATACACATTACAGTAGGTGGCAGTAAAAATCATAACAGAATCACAAGATACTTTGTTTACATTAGCTTCATAGAATAATCTCTACACCTGTTTTTGTATAGGGAACGGGATGACCTTCTTCCCATGAGAAAATCCTGATAGAACTACTACTGGATTAAACGTTTTTAGCCATCTGAACCCTGCATGCCATGAGTTGCATTTTTATTTTTATTTTCAATATGATAGCTAAAAGTCTAGAACATTCATTGTCAGACTCATTTTAGTAGTGCTTAATCTAGCAAAGATCTACTATGGTAGAATTCATTTCCACGGATCTGAAATTTTCCTTTTATTTTCAGTTTAAGGATTTCATAACGGTTTGTCCTTCTTGCACCTTTCTTTCCAAATGTTGATCTGGTCTTCTAATTTAGCTATTTGAACTCTACTTCTAGATTTTGAAGAAGCCAATTCTTTCATGCACTGTTCCCTTGCGGGAGCCTTCAGTGCCTCCCAGAGAATTGACTAGAGACTTACTCCATGGTATTTTCTTTAAAGTCATTTCCAAGGGCAATCCCAAAGGCTCTTGCATTACTTATTTCCACTGCAGATTAGAAGGGGCCACGGGTGACAGTCCTGAATCAGTTATGACTGGAGAATGATCGGTAATCTTTATACTTCTGTTTACTGTTGAATGACCATCTGTCATTAAATATGTGAACATTCAGTTATAGTCAGTTCTACTCACAGAGTTGTCTTGTTGAGAATAATAATAAAAAAAACACGCCTTGCCATCTCAGAGTTTCACTTCTATGAAGCTCCCTGGATGACTTTGAAAGTGCTGAAAGCCCAGGGACTAGCCTGTTTCAGCTTTTCTGTTGACTGATTAAAATTTTTAAAGCCTCATCTAGAGGCTTCATTATGTTTACTATCTCTGGTAAGGTCTAAGCTTTGTGTGTATATTAGCTGAAAAGTGCTAAATTTCCTTTGGATTAAAGCAAATATTTTACTATTTTAGCAGGATTAACAGTCTAGTACAGTGATGGTGAACCTTTTGGGTTCAGTGTGTCAAAAATTCAGAAAATGCCTAACTTGACTCTGCTGGCATGTCACACATGAACAAAAGAGAAACAATTCTTTACTTATTCATTTATTTTAAAAAACACAGTCCAGTCATGTGTGGTGCTATGTATTATATTAAGAAACGTCAAATAATTACAAAAATGAAATATGAGTAAAACAAACTCAGTTTCTTTGGTAACTCAGGCAGAGAGAATAGTTGTTGAGTGTTGGTGAACACTGGTGTGTCACCCAAACTGTTGTGGCGTGTCACCTTTGACACGCGTGTCATAGGTTCGCCATCACTGGTCTAGTAAAATGCTTCACTGGCACAGAATAGCCAGCATCTGCAGTAACATGCTTCTCATACAGGGAAAGGCATCTTCAGCAGAATTATATCTCATTTCAAAGACAAATTACCAAAATTTCAACTTGGATGATTCCTTTACTTCATTAGTATGTCCTTATTAAATAAACAGGTAGTTTCTCTTGGATACTTGTCTTCCTAATTATTACCTCATCCTAATTATAAGCAGAGTTCCAAGCAAAGTTGGGATCAGATCATCATAACCTAATGATACTTGTTGGAAAAATTATCACCAGCTCTCCTAGCACATTCTTAATCACCACACTCTCAGACTTGATTATCAGTTTTTATCAGGGCAACTTTTATACTGGGCATGCATTCAGCTGCAGCATCTGCAATCATAGCTAAATGCTATATCAAGGAGCAATCTCCTGTCTTGTTTAAAAGAATAGCCTAACAAGATATTTTGCCCATTGTGCCTTTCTCACAAGTGGTCATGAATATTTTAAGTGTTCATTGTATTTTTTTTCTACTCAGTTCCGTTAACCACGATGCTGTGAACCAATTCTGGAGTTCTGAGGATGGGCTGCTAGTTATAATAAACACATTAAGCTTAACTAGTTTCACTCGCATCAAGAGACAATTGGCACTGAAGTATGTTAATTATCAGTATGTATCTATCAGGATTTTCTCATGGGAAGAAGGTCATCCCGTTCCCTGTACAAAAACAGGTGTCGAGATTATTCTATGAAGCTAATGTAAACAAAGAATCTTGTGATTCTGTTATGCTTTTTACTGCCACCTACTGTAATGTGTATGTTAGTTATTCAGTGGGGGTGTACATGCTGGCAATATAACGGGAGGGCTAAATGCCCAGTCAGTTCAGTTTGTCTTGTAAAGTTAACCATGTAGGTTTTTATAGGTTATGTAGTCTTAACTAGTAACCAAGTAGTGTACCTCTTCTCTGAGAGTGTTTTTTTTTTAGCTAGAGACTTTGTTGTGGTTAAGTCTTGGAAGCTAAGATGAGAAGAAGTCTTTGTTATATCCTATATTTTGTATGCAACTTGTATTTTATGAAGTTTTGCATTTTTATCAATAAAGACCAGTTAGTTTATATTTTCTGACTGGATTTTCTTTGGAAAGCAAAATATGGATATTGCATCTTGCAAGCTCTCATTCTGATGTGTAATTTTCCTGAGAGCAGGATTTTTGGGACCTTTTTGCTGCACTCTGCACAACAGTATCAGTGCTTTAACTTCTGTGTAGGCAAGTGTATACACACGCACACTTTTATTCTATCAGTTGCACTTATTGTTAATAATGCCTCTTATACTCTCAGTTGTAATTAACAGCAAAGCAAGGCTCAGTCCATAATTCTGCAGAACATCCTAGTACTGCAAAGTCTTGCATTGTCCCTTCCTGCCCTCCAGCTTTCCCAAGCTCTGGAATATGTGTTAGAGTTGGGCTTGTCAGATGTTACATGACCATAAAAAATGCTGCCGTGGAACCATAAGTCAGCAGCTTCCCATTCACTGGTCAGAAGAAGTAATTGCTGCAACCAGTTAAATCTGAAGTTTGTCAGCTCTCAGCTTCAATTTTGCTTGGGGTTTACTAAGCCTAGGCAGGAGGAAGAAATGAAACATTGCTCCAGAAGGCAGTGGGAGACGTTCAAGTGTATTATGACTTACTTCTATAAAATGAATCCTGCTGTCTTAATTTTGTCAGTAAGTAAAATCTCAGACCAGATTATTCTCAGATGTGTGCTTGGTGAATTAGTGTGTGTGTGTGTGGAGTCTTTGCCACTTAGAAACAATGTTGCTTTTCAAGGTGATTGTTTTAAGCCTGTTCCTCACCTTTTCCTTCCCAACATTTTAATGATACTTAATTATGGAAGAAGAGTTTTTCAATATGTCTGACCACTCAAGAACTGTATATTTCAAAAATGATTTCTGAATATCACATTCAAAGAGAACTTGTGCTGTTGTGAAAGCTATTAACTCTGATAGCCACACTGGACATCGAACAACAGTGTGCTTAATTTCCCATTTAAGTAACATTGGACAGTATATGTTCCATTGTTAAATTCTAACTTCCATCACCATCAACCATCATGTCTACTAGTAGGAGATTAGGGTAGAAATGGTAGCAGCAAGGGGCAGATCTAATCTGGATTTCAAAACTAAGCTGGGTCAGCCATGGTTGATAAGTGGATGGGAGACCACCAAGGAAGAAAAGGGCTGTTGGCTAGACTGGGAAGCCAGAGAAACCCAAACATGCCAAAAGAAAGCAACTGCAGGCTGTTTATGTATTGTTGACAAGAAATCTACATGAATGTTCCCATGAAGTCACCACAGCTGAGCTCAACTTGAGGTTATCTTTGCCTTTTTAGTTGTACAACATTTGAATTGCTATGCATTGCCTGTGTGTGTGTGTGCCTTCAAGTCAGTCTTGACTTCTAGCAACTGCCTGGACAAGTCCCTGCAGGTTTTTTTGGCAAGATTTTCAGAAGTGATTCACCATTGCCTGCTTCCTAGGGCTGAGAGAGAGTGACTGGCCAAAGGTCACCCAGCTGGCTTTGTGCCTAAGGTAGGGCTGGAACTCACGGTCTCCCAGTTTCTAGCCTGGTACTTTAACCACTACACCAAACTGGCTGTCATGCATTGCCTACCCTGTTTAAATAACTGGGACATTCTCATAAAGTCTATCAACTTAATCAAACCAGAACTGACAGATTTCTTTTTTCTTTTGTCTGAAAGATTCAGCACTGAACTGAGCATTCCCTTTAGCCTTCTCCTGCTTACCAGATCTGCCTGTTCAAGTGTAATCATGATGAAATCCACTCATCATCACAACCAGTCAGTAGCATATCATTTTACATATTTTCCAAATATGTATACTGAACATTAATAAAAGACATTGCTACCATTCTCCATTTTGCTACTGCTATTGCTACTTCTTTCATCCAGGTCAAATATGGATACTGTCCCTATGTTTACAACATACTCATAGACACATACACATATGCAAAACCACAATTTTTACCATTTTTAAAGAACCACAGTTTAGAAAGACCAATTTTTCTAGTATGTTCTTTTCTTGTATTCCTGCCACCATGATTAATCTTGCAGATGAAATAACCATGGCCTGGATTCCACAAGGGTAAAATCAAAGGAGGTGACTCTGGTAGTGTCTTTTAAGTTATCTGGAATTAATTTTGGTGTGGGGACACCAAGGAAGTAGGTAAGGTGATCTGTGGGTTTGACCCATGCCCCAACTGGGAAGCTTGGATGGGTATGAAGGACTAGATCTGGGAGGCTGACAAAGTCTTTCTTAGAAAGAGGTTATGCCCGCTGTCATGAAGAGGTCCTCCTGCATGCAGTAAATCTTGTCAACTATTTCTTTTTAGGGGAGGTTGTGAGAGAATGATGGGGTTCCAACTACAGATCTCTTTAGAGGAAGTGTATTAACTAGACCTATTTCAATAAGAATTCAGACCTGGGCATGGCATAGTAACTGAACTGTCACCCTAATGAATAGCCTCCATCAAGATGTGGATGGGGAGAATGCATCTCTCTTGGCCCTTTTAAACCTCTTGGTGGCCTTAGATGCCATCAGTCATGGTATCTTTCTAAAACATCTATGAGAGTTGAAAGGGAGGGTAACTGTTTTGCAGTGGTCTGCTCTTTCCTGAGTGGGCAGTACTAGTCAATAATGTAGAAGGACTTATGGGGTGTTGCAGGGTTTGTCTCTATCTCTTTCTTTCCCCTGCATGGAACCATTAGGAGAATCATCCATAGATTCACAGTTCAGTACATCAGTATGTAGATGATACTAAATGCACATCACTGCCCCAGGCTGAGCTGTGAAGGCAGTGTCCTGGCCCACTGTCTGGAAGTTGTTAGAGTCTGGATGGATAGAAGCAAACCGAGAATGAATCCCTGCAAGACAGAGGTGCTGTTTGTTAAGCAACCATTTGGTACTTTGCCTGTTGCAGTGATAATAAGCAGTTCCTCTGAAGGAGAAAGATTATGACTTGGAGATCCTCCTATATTCATGACTACTGCTAGATAGGAAGGTAGAAGCTCTGCCTAGGAAGACTTTTGTCCAGTTTTGGCTAGTGTGCCAGTTGTGGTTCTCGAGCATGATGCTCTGGCAATGGTCACTTCTATCCTCAGCACCTTGCATTGCACTGACTACTGCAATGTCATTATATGGGACTGTCTTTGAAAATTATCTAGAAGTTGCAGTTGGTAGGTTCTGGGAGCCAACTTAACTGGCAGGTAAGAGCCACTGATATCATATAACACCAGTGCTGGGGGCACTACATTGTCTGCAAATAGGCTTCTGAGTATAATTGAAATGCTGGCTTTAACTTATAAATTTATGGTTCTGGCATCTAGGCCTCTAGGTAACCAGGTATTGCCTGGTTCAGTGTGTTCAAACAATAGGGGGCATGTTGAGAGTTCCCCCCCCCCATGGAATCAGAGGGGAGAGTGAGAGCACATTGCTCTTTGAGTTATGTCCCTCTCCTATTTAACACCTTACCTCCAGAGATCCAGACAATGCTCTCCCTAATTGTCTTCAGGGGGAGGGGTAGTCAAGATAGAGATCTTTTGATGTTTGAAGAGTGTGGGAATCACTCAGACATCAGTGCTTATGTAGTTTGGGGGAAGGGATGTTTTATGTTTTTATGGATTCTGTATGATTATAAACCATCAGGAGTCTGTATGAGGGCATCCTCTAAATACTGAGATTTTCTGGGAGCAGAACTCTGGAGAAGCTGGAGGAAAAGGCTGGGTAAGGAATGGAGGCTTCCTTCTTTATTTGTTGATACTGTACTTAGGATACAATTATTATATTATTCCCAGACAGTAGTATGTTGAGAAAGATTGAGCAGACTCATTTATTATCCAGGAGATGTGGTCTTCTACATTCCAAAAACCCAATAAATCTATTATTTGTGATTTTTGGTATGGTCCATTGAAATAAACTTACTGTATTTTTCCATCAATAAGACACCCCCATGTACAAGACGACAACCACTATTCCAACCCAAAATTAAGAAATCAATATTTTAAAGATAGTGCAGAACACATTTTTATTTAGTAATTAGTTAACATTTACCTGATACACTCGGTGGGAGGAGGTCCAAACCGTCTCTCTGCAGCTCTATTTCCATGCTCTTTTGCATAACTGATTCCATTCAAGCATGAGTGAAACTGCCGATAGCTTCTCTCTGCAAACAGCCTTCCTCTAATTGGCTTGTTCAGCATCAGCTGACGTCAGTTACATAAGGCTCGTGATTGGAGGAAGGCTGTTTGGGAGACAAGCTATTTCACTCATGATTGGAGGCTAGCAATAGGAGGAAGCCTCTTTGCAGAAACAAAGTATGGGCAGTTTTGCATCCGCGCGATTCTCTCCTTGGCTGACTTCCTTGAATAAGATGCCCTTCAATTTTTAGGGTAAGGATTTTAGAAAAAAGTATCGTCTTATAGTCGGAAAAATATGGTAATAAAATTATTAACTTAATTAAATTAATGGGGAAGTGCATGATTTGCACAAAAATTGATTACTTTCTGCATTTCTATGAAGAAAACAGATAATGGCAAAATATGATGAGATATCATTTGTAATCCTTAATTTCTCATCAATCATAATTTAGTTGATGCTTAACCTCTACAACATGCAAGTTGCAGTTATTGGATGGCAGATCTATCTATCTATCTATCTATCTATCTATCTATCTATCTATCTATCATCTATCCTCCTACTCAAAGATAGTTTTATTTATCAGATCTGCAGTTGTTTCTGTAGATCTAATTACTATGCAGTTGTTTCTGCATAGTAAAACCATTAATAGTAACTGTTGAGGCCAAGGACTTAGCAATTACTGCTTGTTCTGGGGTTCAAGTGGAGTCACTAGAAATGATAATTATCTGAGATTGGGCTAACACTGGATCCAGGGAAGGGAACACAATCTCCTAGGCTAAGGGATACATTAATCTTTGACCGCCCACTGGAGGCCACACTGCAAAAGTGGGTGGGGAACAGCTAATTTATCAGTTTAAACATGGGACACTTCATTCATTAATTACTATTCCCATAACCCTTTTCTATGTAAGGCAATTTTATAAGACATTACTAACCTTGAGCAATAGAAGGAGTACCTGGAAAACTGCTGATTGATCCCAGCCCTCAGTCCCAGAATTCTCAAGGTCCACCTCAGAACTGCAATTATAGAATGGGTGGGACATCCAAATGAGGAACCAGACCAGAATACACAGTTCCTCCTTGGCAGCTGTTTCTCTGATTTCTACTTGGGTGGAGAAAGCCAGAACAAGTACATGCTCTGAATGATGATGTACCTGCTGATGTTTTAGAAAGGAGTAGACAGCAAGAGCAGTCGTCCAATATAAAGCTCTGCAGCTGATGCTTTGCCGTTGCAGATACAGCTCCTCAGCTCAGTTTCCTATATCTAAAATCGGACAGCTCCCTTCCTCTTCAGAAAACCCTCCGCTTGGACCTGTTGGACAGCTCCTCAGCCCAAGTAGCAAAAGAACTGAAGTTACACAGAAAGATGGAGAGACAGCCACTCAACCAAGACTTAGAACCGACCTCATAATGACTGAAAACTCCCTGTCATATTTTATTCCTGTCAGATGACCAAGCTGGCCTTGTAGTTAATGCCTGCAACTCATAAATAACAACGATGATTAGAGGTTATGGAGGAATTAATTGTGGCTTTTAAGTCAGTAAACTTTTGTAATAGGAAGTTGATGTAATTAACATTAGTTACTTACATGACTTCTACATAATGAGTGCCCTATCCTGATAAACCAATGGAAGGTCACTTTAAATAACATTAAATAAATTCCCTATATTCTTAAAATGAGGTTACTGCAATGAAAAAATTGCTTTGTATATTTTGGATTATTACATGACTCTGGAAGGAGAAATCTATACCTTATTTGCAGCAATGGATTCTTGATGTGTTGTTTGTCAACATTTGAATTACGTTAGCTTTGGTTTTGACAAAGGGAGACTTTTGAGATATATTGTCAATTCTGGGCGGGAGTAGTTTTGTTTATAACATCGTTTCCCATCCACCTTTCCATTTTTCTGCTTCTTCTTTATTATTTTAATTATTTATTTATTTTGAAGTGTATACTATTTTGTTAATGCAAAATAATGTTTTTATAATTTTCTTCTATTAATTCATGTAGCATTTTAAAAGAATGATGACTGCTATAAGTTGATGGTTTTCTAAGTGCACAATTGCATCTTTAGATGACTATGTTCTCAATACATGTAGGAATGTAGGAAGAATATGCTATTAAGTTCTTAACAACCATTTCTATGAAGATAGCCCAAAATGCATTTATGGGAATTACAGAATTTGAAAAGAATAGGAAAGACAGTACTGTAAGATTTAGGGTCAGGAAAAACTTTCATGAGACTATAAAATCAGAAGGAAGCTGGTGAATTTTTGCTATAGTACACTAACATGGCTCTCCTCCTGCAATGAGACCATAAAGAATCCCATCCCATAATGCTACAAAATATATATATATATAATGCAAAACATTTACGCAAGATACCAATAGCATTTATCAGTACTGATATATATAAAACATTCCTCTCTCACCCCTGTGGGTGGTACGTGTCTTCCTCAATCTCAGGTCCTCTACCAGGGGCCTGGGAGTTTGAGGGTTCTGCACAGTATCTTAGCTCTTCCTAGCACTGCACTCTTTTGGACAAAGAGCTCTGATGTTCTTGGGATCTGTTGGAGCCACTCCCTCAGCTTAGGAGTCACAGACCCGAGTACTCCTACCACCACTTTGGCCTTTACTTTCTCCACCCTCTCTAGTTCCTCCTTCAGACCCTGGTACTTCTCTAGCTTCTCATACTCCTTCATCCTGATGTTGCTGTCACTTGGCACTGCTACATATATCACCACTGCTGTCTTCTGGTCTTTGTCTACTACCACGATGTCTGGTTGATTGGCCAGTACCTGCCTGTCCATCTGGATCTGGAAGTCCCACAGGATCTTAGCCATGTTATTCTCCATGACCTTCTGGAGAATCTCCCATCTGGACTTGAGAGGTACCAATAGAAGAGAATATATGTAGCTCAGGGTTGAACTGTGGAGTCCTTGGGGTTCTCTGAGCTTGGTTGTTTTCTTGCAAATGTTTCATTACCTGGCTAGATAACGTCACTGAAGATGTTACCTAGCCGGGTAACAAAATGTTTGCAAGAAAACAACCAAGCTCAGAGAACCCCAAGGACTCCACAGGACTTGAGAGGGCCCAGCCCATACTCTGTGCAGATGTTCTTGTACACAATGCCAGTGATTTGGTTGTGCCATTCAGTGTATGCTATTCCTGCCTGCATCTTACACCCTGCCATTATGTGCTGGAGTGAGGCATCTCTGCATAGTCTGCACCTTGGGTCCTGTCTAGTGTGGTAGACCCCTGCTTCCACAGGCTTAGTGCCTGTTCTTGTGCTGATATGATCAGTGCCTCAGTGCTGTCTTTTAGTCCAGACCTTTCCAGGATTTCCCAGTGTCAGCCACCTCAGTTATCTCTCAATGGTATGTCCCATGCAGGGTCTTGTCTTTCTATAGCACTTCCTCTGCTTGAACTTCCTCCCATGTCTGCTGCTGCCTCAGGCATTCTCTCAGCAGCTCATCTTTGGGTGCCATCTTACTGATGTACTCCTGGATGCTCTGGGTTTCATCCAGGACAGTGGCTTTGACGCTCACTGGACCCTGTCCACCCTCTTTCCAGCTGGTGTACAGTCTCTAGGTATTGGACTTGGGGTGGAAACCCCCATACATTGTGAGGAGCTTCTGTGTTTTCACATCGGCAGCCTCCATGTCCTCCTTTGGCCAGCTCACTACACCAGCAGGGTATCTGATGACTGGTAGGGCATACATGTTGATGGTGTAGATCTTGTTCTTCCCATTGAGCTGGCTCTTCAGGACCTGTCCTATTCTTTGGTGTTACTTTGATGTTGCTGTCTTCCTTGCCTCCTTATCGTGGTTCCCATGTGACTGTGGGATACCATGGTACTTGTAGCTGGTCTGTATGTCTGCTATGTGGCCCAGTGGTAGTTCCACCCCATCAGTCTTAACTACTTCCGTCTCTTTACTACCATCTGGCCACACTTCTCCAGTCCAGACAACATCCCAATGTCCTCACTGTAGATCCATGTCAGGTGGATCACTGAGTCGATGTCTCGTTCATTCTTAGCATACAGCTTGATATCATTCATGTAGAGGAGGTGGCTGATGGTAGTTCCACTCTTGAACTTGTACCCGTATCCAGTCCTTGTGATTATCCAGCTGAGGGGGTTTAAGCCTATGCAGAGGAGCAGCAGGGACAGTGCATCACCTTAGTATATGTTGACTTGATGGCCACTTGTGGAAGCTGTCTTGACTTGATTTCCACAGTCCCATTAAGTTCTTGAGGAAGGTCCTTAGTGTCCTGTTGACTTTGTATAGTACCAAGCATTCACAGTTCCATGTGTGTGGCATTGAGTCGTAGGCTTTCCTGTAGTCAGTCCAGGCTGGGTTCAGATTGGTCTGTCTCTAGACCTTGAGTCTTGGGTGACTGCTCTATCTATGAGCAACTGGTGTTTTGAGCTTCTGGTGTTGTTCCCAATGCCCTTCTGAGCTGTGTTCATGTACTGGCCCATATGATCTTGTAGCTTGGTGGCTATGATGCCTGATAAGAATTTTCATGTTGTGGGGAGGCAGGTTATTGGCCGGTAGTTGGACAGTGCTGTTCTTTGGTGGGGGTCTTTCATGATCAGCACTGTCCTTTCTTGTGCTAGCCAGTCTTGGTGGGAACCTGCTGCTAGTATCTGGTTCATCTGTGCTGTTAGGTGTTCATGCACTGCTGTTAGTTTCTTTAGCCAGTAGGTGTGGATCATATCCGGGCTAGGTGCTGTCCAGCTCTTCATGTTCCTGACCCTCTGTTGGATGTCTGCTACTGTGATGGTGACTGGTTCCTGTTCTGGGAGATTGCTGTGGTCTGCTCTCAAGTCCTGCAGCCA
Source organism: Liasis olivaceus (assembly GCA_030867105.1). Taxonomy (NCBI): domain Eukaryota; kingdom Metazoa; phylum Chordata; class Lepidosauria; order Squamata; family Pythonidae; genus Liasis; species Liasis olivaceus. The sequence goes on from CM061350.1 coordinate 86,156,565, forward strand.
CTTTGCACTGGTGTTATGTGTCTTTTCTTTCTCCCATATGTTCTTCCAGTACTGTTCAGTTTCTTCTGTTGGTGGCTCTGCTGTTACTGTGTGGTTGCATTGCAGTTGGGAGTGCACCTTGGATGGTTCTTTGGAGAACAGAGCATTTATCTTCTTGGCCTCTCCTTCTCTAGTGTATCACCTTAGCTTGGTAGCCGGTGCTGTGAGCCTTTGTTTAGCAGTCTCTAGGGCTTGTATTTTTTTCAGTAGCTGAGTCTTATCCTTAATCTCTACACCCTTCTGTAGTTCCACCAGCTGACTAACTTCTCTCTGAGTTGCCTTGATCTTAGCCTCCAACCTCATTTTCCGGGGGGCGGGAGGGGCGGTATTACTGCTGTTCTTGATAGTGTAGCCAAGCATCTCTAGGATTACAGGGGCTGTAAGAAAGAGGAAAAACTTTCATGAGACTATAAAATCAGAAGGAATCTGGTGATTTTTTTGCTACCATAGAGTAACATGGCTTTCCTCCTACAATGAGACTATAAAGAGTCCCATCCCATAATGCTACAAAATATCAGATACTCAGTTCTGAATTAAATATATAATTCAAAACATTTATGCAAGATACAAATAGCATTTCTATATAGATATAGATATATAGATATATAATCTGATTTTTCTGTAACTCCTCTTCTATATAATTTGTACTTTAATAGTCATCCTGTTGAAGAATAGCATTAACATAATCTCCCTTTTCTTTGGATTATCTTGGCATGGACATTTGAATAATATCAAATCCTGATTCTTTCTCTCAATCAGCTCTGTCCTATTCTTCATTCTTGGTTGTAAAGCATTAGCTTCAGTTACATGCACATCATATGTAATTTTCTTTGTTCTTATAGACCACAATCCCATTTACAGTTACTGTCACTTAAAAAAAAAATAAACAGCTGCATTTGCCAGAAATATTAAAGGATACATTTCACAGATTTTAAAACTTGCCTTTTAAAATATTAGGTTATCCTTAAGTCTTGTTGGGCTAACTTGTAAGAGGTAGGACATCAGTATGATGAAAACATTGATATGATTAGGTAGGAATGAATAAAGTTTAATGGTAATACCCAAGAACCAAAACAAATGAGGAGGCTCTACTGAATATGGTTTCCAATTGGACAGCTTTTTTAATGAGAAAAGTATTTTAAAATTCACTGTACCTAATGTATTTCAGGTGTGAAATTAAACATAGGGAACTGTAATAAAATTTTAAATGCAGATCAACCAACGTACTAAGGTGTTTCACAAATATATACAATATGTCATCTTTAAAGCAAGACACAGGAATACAGTTTCTCAAGTCTTTATAAAATGATGGCTAACATTATTGGTAACATTGTGGTGATAAATTTAAGAATATAATTTGCATGTTTTTAACAAATCAGCCAATAATAGGTTGGTTGGTTGTATAAGCAAATGGTTTTGCAGCCTCCACATCAGTTGTGGGGTCATCGGTGCCCATGTTAGTCAATTTATTCATGAAGTTTGTAATTTATGACTGTTCGTTATTGTAATTTATAATTGTCTATTACTTTCTTTTTACTATGCTTTCTAATATCTGTAAACCTCCTAGGGTCCCTCTATATCGAGGTGGGCTAAATCAAACAAACAGATGAATACCAACCCCTGCAGGAACTTAGTTATGTGTATATCTGTAAAGTTGTAAAGAATTAAATAAAATTATGGAAAATAAGTTTACCAAAAGAGATTAACTAAGCCAAATAAAACCTCCATGTATACAGTATATGCAGTGGCATCATGGTGATTGGATTCTGAGGAAAGAAAAAAGAGAGCATGGCTGTTATTACTTCTGGCCACGCTTGTGACTTGGAAGCCAAAGTCATTTGGCTGGTTATGCTGGAAACAGATTGCAGAATTAGATCCAACCTAGGTGCTATCCAGCAAGCCATTTCTTTTGACCTTCTGTTCCTGATGCTTTTTGTAGACCCTTTGCTGACAGGACTGGACAAAATTACTTGTAACAGTTGAACTGTTAGCATCAGAATCTTACTATATGCACTCAGGATAATTACAATCAATATAGATCAGCTGCAGCATAGACTTTAGAGTGCATAAGGGAATAGTTTAAAGCCACGTTAGCTATGCCTGCACAATTACTGAAGTGGGCTAAAAAGAGCATAAGTGGAATGGAACCCATCCCACCCCCCTTCAGCATGAAAATGAGTGGTGTGAATTACATCTCCAAACGCTTTAAGTGCTAAAAGTGGGGATATCTCTAGCAATTGATATATAATGTTTCTAAAAATATTCAGCCATGGTAACAGTTGTTTGGGGCTTTAATTTTTACTCTTTTCTATTGTCTAACTTGAAGATTTTATGTAGCTGGTGGATGGCTGCCAGAGTATGCATTTACAGGCATGAATTCTTCAGAAACTGCTACAAGAGGAAATGACATGCTACTGCTACCCTAGTAAGAGGTATGACACTGTTTCAAAGACTTTATTTAGATATTAAATCCAATTGGCTCAAAATAAGAATGATCATCAGGGCAGGTACTAGTTGCTTTCAAACCCACAGTTTTCAAACTTGGTTGTCCAACTTTTTTGCAGTTTAGTATAAAAGAAGATTTTCCTCATCTTGGTAAATAAGTACTTCCTCCAGCCCAAAAAAACCAATCATCTTGGCTTTTCATCCAAAGTATATTAAAAATATTCCCATCTATTCTCATTTCCATTGATTTTTATCTTTCATTTTGCTTGGTGTGCCAAATAGTAGAATGTGTCTATATTGTATACGCGTATTATAAGAAGAGTTTTATTAGATCTAATGATTGATTTAGTTTTGCATTCTGTTGTCATGCTGGGCAACCCACAAGCAGAACCTGACTGTAATGGTTCGTTCCTGTCCATGTTCTCAGGAACGTGATATTGAGAGGTATTGTTTCTCCATATTAGAGTTAATATATAGCTATCTCAATATCCTCCATGTCTAATTCCATTTTTAAACCTTCTGAGTTAGCAGCCATTATTACACCTTGTAATGCAGATTCCATAGGAAATTCTACATGATGGAGAGATAATTTGGTCAGAATCTCCATTTAGTTTCATTGTATGACTCCAGATTACAGAGAGAAAGAAAAATATCAACACCATGCATTATTTTATACATCTTCACTATCTGGTTCTTCCTATTTTTTAAAAAGCTAAATATGTATATACAATAGATATGTATAAAAGTATTATGATATTCACATTTTAATTTTTGATACTTTTTCTAATAATCGTCAAAATGGAATTTATGAAATTTGCCTTTTTTTTCAATAGCTGCACCAACGTTCCCTGAGCAATCCATCCTTACTGGGAGGACAATGTAGTGAGTGACTTCCTTCTTGCGTATTCCTGATCAGTTCAAATGTCATCAGGATACATGTGAATTTACGATTTTTTATTCCAGTGACCCTCACTAAACAGTTGCTTGCTTTGAACTGCATTTCCCACCCTTTTGTCTACTTCCAAGTTTGGAGACATTCTTTGGGAGCTGTTTTTTTGTAGCATTTCAATGTGTCATTAAATTGATGTCATCAGAAAACATGAGCATCTCAGTTTTTACAGTTTTTATTCTTCTAATGTGAGAATAGCCTGTTATTCCTATTTGTTCTTTTTTGTACTTAACCCATAAGAGGATCTTTCTTTGTATCCCATGACTGCTAAATTTGTTTAGACGTTTGTGATTACAGACTTTGTTGAATGCCTTTTAAAAAGCTGATTTTGTTAAATCATACAGGTTACCCCTATCCCCAGCCTCAAAGAACTCCAAAGGCTTAATGAAGCAGGGCTTAAATAATATGCCATTTTATCAGTATCTCTCTTTTCACTTAAAAAAAAAAAAAACTTAGAATGACTTACATGGCACTGTCAGTGGGTTCCCATTTCAAGCATAGTCAAGAACACACCCATTTCAGTTCACAGTGCAGTTATGGATTGAGTACAGGAGTTAGATAAAAATGGGATAACATCTTCAAAGCACTAGCTTCAAACTATTTTCATGCCACATTCTATTTGTAGCTATCTAGGGAATTCCAAATGTCCAATATGTCTTGTCTGTTTCCAGTTCCTTGTGGGAATCTCATATAACATCAGTAACAAGGCAGAGAAAGAAGACTTGCCAGAGACTTAGAATATATTTCTTTTGTATGCTAATGTGCAGGGTAGCTCTTATTGTAATTACATTTCTGCATCTCTCCCTGGATTCAAAAGAACACGATGGAGTTGGTGCCAGCTTTTACAGTCTGCACAGCCAGCTAGCCGGTCAGCCCGACTGTGCTGCAAAATCTGTTTGCATTTGATACTTGCTCAATATATGGAATGTTGGGCAAATGAGCGTCTTGTCTGTTTGGGAAATAGGGAGTGGAGAAAGAGAAAAAGACGAAGGGGGATCAAATCTCTAGAGGAGGAAAGAAAGAAAGAATGTGTGATTTAGAGTAAGAGGTGTTTAAAGAAAAGGAAGAGAAAGGAGTGGGAAAGAGAAGGATCAGTGGGGATGCAAAATGAAAAGACAGCTCATGCTGGGGAGTGCTTGAGAAAAAGGGGGTGGGTTAACAAGGTTTTTTAAAAGCACTGACTTAAAACATATTACCATAATGCATTTCTGCATGGAAGATGGAAGTATAATCTTCTTGAGTTAATACAATGGTAAAAGAAATCCTCAGAGTAATAAAGGTTGTATGGGTCCTGAGGTAGAGCATCACTACTAAATGAGCTCCTTTGAATAAGAGAGTAGATGCTAGCAATGAGAAATTGTGTGGGTGACATTCCAAAGGCTATTTTATTAAGTCCAGAACCTAGCTGAATTTGGCTCGAGTTGCTCAATTGGTAGAAGAGATTTAGTGAAGAAGACAAGATATATGAAGTAGTTAGTGGTTGTTTTGGAAATACATTTGCTTTGTTTCCCTCAACTGCTTCCTCTATTTCCTTTCTCTTATATTAAGGCCAGTTGTAAGTATGCTTCTCTTACAGCAAAAATGCATCTCTGCTAAACAGTCAGTCAAATACCAGTGCTCAGAGATCTTGCAGACAGAACATATTTTTTCTAAGGAATTAGAGGTGATTTGAAAGAGGGAGTGAGTGACACAGTGGTGGACACCCTTATCCCATTTTTGCCCCTGGTAAACACGTTTTGTGAACTTGACTTTTGTTTTTAAAAGCTGTTTGATTAGAAGCAACCATACAAGAAAAGAAATGTGTGTACATCATAGAAAGTTAAGGCTTTCTCCCTTTCCTTCCTTCCCCAATATATAAACAATTACTGGGTTCAGGCATTGTGAATTAAATAAACTTCAACTGGCAAGGTCTGCACAATACTGTATGCTAAACCAAAATGAAATCAGCCATATTATGACTTAGCATGTTAATTGAATCCATACAGCATTTAAAAATAAACAAAAAATAAAAAAGAGATACCCAATTATAAAGCAATTACATAAAAACTAAACAAACAAGCAATTGCTTAAATAAAGAAGACACTGCTTCTATATTGCTAAGTGGGATTGGCTTAGGATATATCTAGGACCAGTCCAAAATGTAGCTGCTCAAAGATGGAAGTCATCTTTAGAGTTCTCCTTTATTACCTCCGTTGAATAAACATAGGTGGTTGGCTATAAGAAAAAGAGCCTTCCCAGCTGTGTAACCTTGTTTATGGAAGGTCCTTTTCAAAGAGATTCAGTTGACACCCAATATCTTATAGGACCATGTGAAAACATTCTATTCCATTTTTTACAAGAATTTTAGATGTTAACAATTTAGCTTTGAAATGTTATGCATCTTTACTGGCATTTCTCTATTACAGATTTCTAGCCTCTTGTAGCATCACTCTTGTTGTACATCTATATTGGTGATAAATGCAGACATTATATCACTACAACAGTAGAGGTAGTCCTTGACTTATGACCACAACTGAGATTGGAATTTCTGTTGCTAAGCAATGCAGTTGTTAAGTGAATTGCGCTCAATTTTATGACCTTTTTTGCTGCAGTGATAAGTGAATCACATGGTCATTAAGTGAATCCAGCTTCCCCCATTGACTTTGCTTGTTGAAAGCCAGCTGGGAAGGTCACAAATAGCAATCACTTGACCCCGGGATGCTGCAACTGTTGTAAATACATGCCAGTTGCCAAGTGCCCAAATTTTGATCACATGACTGTGGGGACGCTGTGATGATCATAAGTGTGAGGAAAGGTGGTAAATCACTTTTTTCAGCACCGTCATAACTTCAAATGGTCATTAAACAGATGGTCATAAGTTGAGGATTACCTGTATCTGGCTGATACTATAAACCGCTACTGAGGAAATGGTCTAAGTCCAGATGGTATCTTTTAAATATATCTATATTCTGTATTCTTCTTTGGTTTTGTTTTTGAGCTAAGTAACATGGCACATACTGTCCCTACTTTCAGTTTTTTTCAAGCATCTAATAAAAAGCAAGGAGGAGCAAAGCAGGGTAGTACTGAATCCCTTAAACACCACAGGACACAAAATCATTCCTTCCATTTAACATCTTGTAATCCTCCTTTTTTCCCTATTAGTTAAAGGGTCCAATATGGGGCATTTTCTCTAAGCCTTAGAACAACTGGCTTGGAGCCAGCGCTAGTTGATGAATCATATATTTCTGGTAAGTTTTGGAAATTTCCATTTCTGAGAACATGCAGCTAAAGTGTCTCAAGGAACTACAGCTTTCTGAGAAGTCTTAGCACATGTTTTCTGTGTGCCTTTGGACACACGGATGCCCTTTAAATATTACAGAAATTAAATAAAGGTGGATGCTGGCAATCGTCTTCTGCTCTAACATTACTACATAGATTTTAGATTCAGAGACAAATAAAAATTGTTGCTTTTTGATAAAGTTGCACACAGCATGCAATGTGATAGACTCTAGGAAAAAAAGTCAATAATCTAATCTATATAGGAGCCTGCTAGTAATTACATATCACAGAATCATGTAAACACAATCAAAGAAAATAGAGTTTGAGTATAGCAACAAACATACACATAGTGAGCAGGAAAAAAGGATTAAAGCACATGTAACAACTAAGATGATGCTGCTGGTGGTGGTGGTGGAGAAGGAGAAGGAGAAGGAGAAGGAGAAGGAGAAGGAGAAGGAGAAGGAGAAGGAGAAGGAGAAGGAGAAGGAAAGATAGTTCTGTTAATTCTATGGGACTACTTCATCAGAGATGCCTAATATTTGGGGATGGTGGACACATTTGGAATATTGAGATCATGTTTGGGCACACTTGGAAATGAGGAGGCTTTTCCATTCACAAAATATCAATCATGGGATACAAGCTAATTATAAATTAATTATTTTATAATAATTATAAATCTCCCTCTCCCGTTGGGGGAGATGGGTGGCATACAAGTTTGATATTAAATAAATAAATAAATAAATAAAGCACCAGATTGCTATCTGAATCCCCTTCAGCTTTCTCTATCCATGACTAGGGTGCCTAGCAATACTTTGTTCACCAGCCCTGGTGACAAGAGAAGAACATAGTTGCATTGATTCGTTCCTGTTACAAGAGAGTTGATCATTATCAATCCAATAGGTTACCATCTTCATAATCATGATCATCTGTCTCAGCAACCAATCAGTGCAATTGTGTTTTCCTCTTACTTCCATAACTGGTGAAGAAAGCCTTCACTAATGCATTTGTTGTTATTTTGGAATATCTCCCTGCATTCTTTTCAACAGTTTAAAGTTGGGAAGTATCTTTTATTCTTTTTTTTAAGTTGCCTTATTAGTGGTCTCATTAAAGTATATCAGTTTCCTTTCTACGATATTTCCAAATTCTACTAACTCTAATTCTTATTCAGAACTCATTCTACCCCAAGTTGATTATTATGTTCTGTTAATAATTCTTCCTGTCTCTTCAAACCTATCATCTGTATTATTATTTCTATTGGCTTCAAACACTTATTGTATTAAATTTAAAGTTTTTGTTTTTATCTTTTTACTGGGTGAATAAGGCTGTAGGTGGAAAATGCAGTATTCCAGGTAGACCACAAAATGCTACAAATGAATGTTTTTTGGCTAGGTCTCAGAAGAGAGTTTGCAAAGCTTTCAAATCATATTACAAGTCATAAGAATAGTCTAAACACAATATTATATCTTAATGCCCAGCCTAAAGAATCAATAAAGAGTGAGAATGCACAGTTTTATAACTTGTATTGTATGGAAAATATAAAGACAATTAGGCTGAGCGCCAAATCAAACATAGCACAATATTCCTGGCTAGACATTTTACCTATTTCTATAGAGACAGAAGACTTCCTGAAGCAAAATGATCCTCTGCTTCAATGTTCCTAGATTGTTCCAGGTTCTTGGAGATCCCAAGTTTTTCACAGAGGCTTTTGGGAAGAATGAAGCCAGTGTTCCTTAGTCTCTTTCTCCTGCTTCTCTACGGTTATGACCCTTGTCTATTTTTCTCTATCCAGCAGAGAGAGAGACTGGGGATATCTGCCTTTGTGTACTTGACAGGGAACATCTCTGTCATGAAAATGTATATTCTGTGTCTAGCAAGCAGCCTGCAGTTTTGTGAATACCTGGCAAGTAGGCACAGTCACAACAATCTTCAAGCTATTTTTGTTTCATTCTGTTGAACCTCAGCTTCCTTATCTTAACTGAATGGAATTATGTTGCAGCTATATAGTTTCCATTTATGTACATGCTGAGTTAGATACATGATGGATGCTATTGCTATTTGTTTTGGTATCACATCTCATACCAGATCTTGGATGCCACTAAGGATTAAGTCCATGACTACCTCTCTTCCATTGGTCCCATGATCATTTTAATATTTGGGTTACCTGATACCACTAGGTTCTCATGGCTCATCATGAAAATACTTTTAGGATGGTTCAAGACTGTTATTTATTTTTCTAATGAATATTCTGAAGAATGTTGTATCACTACTTAATTGCATTGCCTTTAATACATTTGCCTTTTGGTTAATTGCAGTTATTATTGCTTTTTATTAACCATTTAACAGTCTAGTTCAGTAAGTCTACATATTTTAAAATAACAAAAGATCCATAAACTTGAAAAGTTATTTTTCAGATAAGAAAGTTTCAACATTTAAGTTGGGAACTAAAGCCACTAACAGAAAAAACATATTGCAAATAAAATAAACTCTCACAGGGTACAATTCTATTTTATTATAGTTGTTAGGCATTTATAAACAATAGATGCTATTAAAATTATAATTAAGATCAACAGGAATTCTACTGAAAAACAGAAATACAACCTCACTGAAAACAGTTCAGACCATAGGATCTAAAAACAAATAGCCAATACAAATGTCTACTGTTTGAGGTAGGCCAGGTCAGGAAAGAAACACCACAAGAAATACCAGAATTCTACTTTATTGATATAGGCTATAATAACAGAATCTTGAGAGCCTGGTGTTTCCCCTTTCATCCCTTTTATACCAAAGAGAGTCAATCTTGAGTTTCTTTCACAGGCTTTCCTGTTTTTCTGGGCTAAGTGCATGTTTTAATGCTTAGTTGCTGCATAGTTTCTTCAAGGCCATCTCTGTACTCCTCTACAACAAGGAATTAAAACTGTCATGGCAATTTGGGTGAAGAACAAGGTGAATGTCAGACAAACTTTCTAAAGGAGAACATTTCTAAGTTGAGATGCCAGCATCAACAAATCTCATTTTGATCTTCCAACATTTAGATCTGGGGATGCTTGGAGGAGGACCTCCCTAGATGATCTTATTTATTTATATATAAAACGTTTAGCTCACTTTTCATTAAAAGTCATCACAAAGGAGTACAAATCTACATTTGCTTGAGTTGAAGTCTCTCTAATATGACTTGCTAACTTCCAGGAAACCAAAAATAAGAGTTGGGGGCATATCTGCTACCGTACTGCTTACATGTTAATTGTTCATTTAACAATTATCTAGTAAAAAGATTATTCCCCTCCAGATCAAGAACAAAGGTTATTTGGCCATCAATCTGCACACTCTTTTCATCTACACAGTTTGGCTACTAGAAAGCAGAAGGCTCTTCCTCTGCTTCAGAAGCTTAAAGCTGAGACTTCTACAAAAAAAGATTTGCCATATTTATCTTCTATAACATCCTTTTCTACATGACAAATGGAAGACACTCAGTCACTTATGGTCCACTGATTGGGATAATGGAAAAGAGAGGTTGCATGTTTTATCACTTGGCTGCATCAAAACAGATTGGTATCTATTTTGTGTCTTCCCTAATAACCACTCACCACTGTGGTGAAGGGAACAGAATTGAACTTGGGTCAGGGAAGGCCTTAGATCAAATCTCAGCTCAACCACAAACGACACACAGTGGCCTGCCATACACTTACTGCAGAGGTCTGTGCCTACTGTGTCTAAACAGAGTGCTTCCATATTCTATCAACCTCAATCTTATTCTCCTGTAGAGGAGAATCAATTTTACAGGCCACAAAACAGCAGAGTTAAACAGGCTTAAACCTTCTAATTCTTACCATGTTTGTAACTCTCTGTTGAATTGTGACCAGCACCCTAAGTACATGCATTTGATTCTGCAAGTAATTGTCCTTTTTCTCGCTACTTGTTCCAGATAAAAACACCACACAGTGAATGTACTGAGAGCTGCTGGCAAAGCGGGCCCTAAATAGTACCTTGTTTGATTGTAATAATAAATTTGATTTGATATCTTGTTTATAAAAAGCCGTGTTTTACAGGTCTTTCCCACTTGAACCTAACCATCATACAAACATGCCATGGCAATATCTTTTTCCTGTCATGTCACCTCATCCCCGGCTTATGAGGGAGACAGCTTTAAATCATTCTTAGTTGTATCAGCAGAATACTAGTGTTTTCTCCTTTATTCCAACACTGCCCATGGACAGCCACAATCTGTTACGCTTCTACACCCATTGCCTTGAGTGACTGGCAGTGATTGAGAACAGAAGACGCAAAAGAGGCAGGAGAGGAATCAGCAATGGGAACAGCACATTTCATGTCACTATTGTGTTCTGCTAACTCAAGGCCTAGTGGATAGCACTACCTCAGCAGTGAGGAGAGGCCCCAGATCAGCCCCCCCCCCCAAGTGAGGTACTGCCTAATTGTGAACATGCTTTTTGGGGAAGCAGCCCAACTATGGAGGTCCATGGGATTTACAGTTTGCCATCACACAGTTCAATTCTATGCCTGCTTGACCAATTCACAGGGGTCCGCTAGCTTCAAGGAGATGAACAGACACCTACTCCTGAGGAAAAACTCTGTGACCAGCCAATGCGTTTTTATTTTCTCCTAAGTTCCCCTCCTCTGGAAGCGGTTAAAACAGCCCAAATCTTGCTCTCTGGCGGTTTAGGAGAGGGAGAAGATGTCGAGGCAGCAGAGAAGTCCCCCGTGAGGCAGGCTTCGCGTGCGGGAAAGAGCGGCCCCGAATGTTTGTCCTCAGCCCTCTTTGCAAAACAATCCCAGGACCGGCGCGCGGCTGAGCGAGGTGCCCAGGCGCTCCCGAACGTGCCGCCGCCGCCGCCGCCGCGCACGGGCAAGTGGTGGCAGTCGGGAAAGAGGGGGCGTGGCGGCCCGGAGTCGGACCCCCCTTCTGTCCCGGTCCCGGGGGAGGAGGCTGGCGGCATAGGCATCACGTGGACCCCACTCCCATCTTCTCCCCCTCCCACTGACTCCATCTCCCCCTCCCTTCCCTTTGTTGTAGCCCGAGCGGTAGCAGCGGCAGCAGCGCGCGGCAGCGGCGGCGGCAGCATCGACGACAACAGCGGGAGCAGGAGCAGCGCACAAAGGGGCGCGGGGAGGCAAGACGGTCCCTGCCGGAGTCCCGGAAGCCAGAAAAAAGAACGCCAGAAGCGAATTCGGAAAAGAGCGCGGCGGCCCGGGATGCGGAGCATTGGCTGGAAGCAAGGCCGGTGGGTCCGCGCTCCTCCCGGCGGCGCCCATTGAGACCCAAAGGGCCTGCAGTCCCCTTTTGCAAGTCCTCGCCATGGCGGCCACCGCCCGGCCCCGGCCCTCGCCCGGCTGCAACAGCGCCGTGTTCTTGGTGCTGGCGGTGGCTCTCTGCGCCCTGGTTCCCGTCCGGACGTCCAACCCTCTCTCCCCTGCCGCGCCCGCCACTGATTGCGCCGGCAAGGGGAAGGCGGGCAGCAACTGCTCAGGTAAGCTGCAGGACCAGCGGGCTGGGCGCTGGGCGGGGAGTGGAGGGTTGGACGGCCCACAAGCGCTCCTGCTGCCCACGCCGAGCATCCTTCCTCGTTATCGGCCCCGTCTTTCGCGCTCTTATCCGCTCGTTTTTTTTCCGCCACAGACGCCCATCTCAGTACACCACATGGGCTCGTTCCTCCCTCGTTTCTTGTCCATCCACCCCTTCCCTTCCATACTTAATAGCTCCGTCACTAGCCAGCCCCATCTTTGTCTAGCTGTCAGTCACACTTTTGAAAATCATCACGCCACGTTTCTGCCTTCCTTCTCTCTCCCCTCCCCCGAATTCCCCGCGCCGCGTTCTAATTCCGAGGAGCAAGAACCGCTGCAAATCGGAGGCACTTTCCCCCGCATCCGTGTGCACAGGATTTCAAGCGCTGGGGGACGATTCCTGCCTCTCATGCCATGAACACAGACTCCGCGCTGGCTCTGCCTCCTTTCCGCTAGTTTCATTTTATAGATCAAGTTCTGTGTCTCTCAGCACAATCCTAAAGAAGAGAAGCAGATTGCAGTGTAGTCCCAACTCTCCAGAAATCGGCTGACCCAAAACCATCATCAGGTTGTGCAGATGAATGTGGATGGATGCAGCCAAGAGCTTAATTTCAGCCAGTCTGCATTTGGACCGAAGGTTCAGCCCTGACCTATAGAATATGATTTTCACAATAACAGAGTGCCTTCAGATGCAATTCTGTACTTACTTACCTAAGAACAAGATATTACTCAACAGGCCTTTCTTTCTGAATAGACATGCATAGGATTTTTGGTTAATCTTCAAAATGTTATTCACTACTTCATAGCCCAATACTATGTGTTTATATTCCAAAGTAAGCAAAATTCACCTGGGATTACTTTCAGGTATGTGTGTACAGTCCTCTTCACTAGCAACACCTTCTTCTTAGATTTGCTTACTCAGAAGTAAGTCCCACTGAGTTTTGTGGCACTCAAACCTTCTCCAGAAGCCTGGGTTCAAGAAAATTTTCTTTTTTTTTTAGTTCAGATGTATAACACTTTTTATTGTAGAAACTGAACACTGCCTGGGTCCAAAGCGGCCTATACAGTCACACATTTTCCATCATCAGCCACATCTCCTTTCTGTACAAAGACAGTCTCTCTTCTTTCCCTCTGCTCCTTTTACATGCATACATTTCAGAGCCCTGTGTTCCCTTGTGTATGACTTGAGGCCATGAAAATGGGGAGGTAAATCTGGGAATGTGAACACTGACCTTGTGTGGGCAGTGAAGTGTCAACAGTTCACGCATCTGGAATTACTGGCCAGGTGATGTGAGTTCATTTCCTGCTGCTGGAACAAAGACAGTGCAGCTCTGATTTCGAAATGTGTTTTTCTTTTAGTTGTGGCACAAGAAGCAAAAATTATTTCAAAAGGCAGCAAAAGAAAAAAGCAAACAGGAGGTGGCATCTCTTTTGTTTCTCTCTGCTGAATGTATTATCAGGCCCGTCAACACAGCTACTGCTTGCATACCCACCACCTTTAGTTCCCTACTCTTTTCTCACCTCTGTTTCTTAAAAAGGTTGCCTGTGAAACTGCAAATGCAGAGATGTTGTTTCTGTAACATGTTTAGGTAATTGGCCTGTTTCTTCTCAGGTTTGCAGCATTAATAAATATAGTACAAAGCCTAAGATCAAATCTAGCCTCTATTATCAAGAAAGACATTTTGTGAAATGCTTTGTGATCAAAGTAAATGTAATTCTTTTTTTAAAAATTGCATTGTGCAACTGGTTACTTTATTCTCTCTTTCAATACCTTGCAGAAATAAATGCTGTTCTTTTAGTTCACATTTATTTTTAAAAAGTTATTTTTCCAGATTAGTAGGACCTTAAATGGAAAGATCCATGAAATTACAGGAAATTAAGCTTACAACTGGGATTGGGTTTCTAAAAATAATATTTTTCTTAAGCATATTTCTAGTTTGTTGCTCCTTTTGACTAGGTGTTTTGCCTTCCTCAAAGCATTCAAGCTGTCATTTTTGTGCATTTTCCCCCCCATTTTAAAAGCATGGATGATTGCTCTGAAATGATTGCCAGTTAGAAATTACGTGCAACTGCTAGTGCCAGATTCATGAGAGATTCATAAGAGGTACTTGGTGTCCTCCAATCTCATTGTCTTCTCTGAGAGATGAAGACAGCTGCCACTTTTTAAACAGCTTTGAGCACTTTATATAATGCTCCCTTTTGGTAGCGTAAGTTACTGACAGCACAATTCCTTGTTTATTTAGAAATAAGTTCCAATGTAGCTTTTTTAAAAAAGTATGTTTGTGTAGGATTGCAATCTAAGATTGCAGTTCTTTTGATACTTGCTAAAGAGTAAATTCTGTGGAAAGTAGCAGAATTAACCTTAAAGTAAACATGTACTGTATAGGATTGGGTTGAGTTGACTATTGAAGGAGCAGGCAATTAAGGCCCTAAACAGATGTAACAGTGGAATGATCTATGACTTAGAATACTGAAGCATAATGAGGAAGGCCAGTGAAAGGAAGGAGTAGAATGTTGAACTCTTCCTTTCCTGCAGATTTCTTCCAAATTTCTATGCACACTTGCACTTTTCTGAATGTGGCTTTTTTTCCAGGCTTAAATTACAATCAGGAGAAATTAGTGAGTAGGGAGGGAGCAGTTGTAATGGTTACAAGCCCGGTAGCATTCAGCATACTTCTAGGGTTCTAGTAAGTGGCTTACTTCCATGCAGGCAGGCATAGGGTCATAACTGGAAGTACTATTATACTGGATTTTTAACTTTAAAAATATTTATGCTGCACTATTCCTTTGTGGTCTTTGTTATAGACAACTCTGACAATAGCGGTTAGCCTGGTTAGCAATTTCTTACAGAAGCAAACCTTCAAAAGTCATTCCACAATGTAAATTTCACCTTTGTTTCTTCTCTTGATCCTTGCTTGTTGAGTTTCTCATGCTGTGGTTATAGACATGTTGATGGTGTATTTGAAAAGTGTTGCTCTTGCATGCTTGACTTGGATTCCTTTTGCATCCACATAATGACTGATCATGTTTTGTGCAAAGAAAGATTAGTAGGTTAATTTGCTACTGCCAAATGCCAGTTCATCTAACAGGCATATATATCCTGCATGCTGCATGGGAAAGTCAATGAGATTCATTTTAAAAAGCTGGCATACAAAGCAGATTTTCAGAGTTAAGTACAAATTAATGTTTCTCTATAATAAATATAGTAGTGCTATTTTAAAAGAAAAGAAGTGAAATCACATGCATTCAGCATAAAGAATGAGGAAACAAATTGAACAAGCATAACATAAAAGACAAGACAGCAAAGTTTTTGTATAATTGGTGAACATATTCTGCAAATTATAATACTTAGTATGGAAATATCTCCCAAGGGTCTTCTTTATACTCAGAGCTGCTTAATTTGGATGCAACACAGACTTTCAAATCTAATTAATTTATCTGGTGTATACTAGAATGCTATGGCTGATGTTCTTCTCAAAGTTTAGGTCCTGTCTTTTTCACTGTGCAGTTTCTGTGTCCAGTGATGATAAATTACGTTTTAGGGAACCATGTTCCCCATTTTCTTTTTGTTTTGTTTATGCAGATATTTGATAAAGTCATTCAGATGCCATATGACTACAACTAGAATTCTTTCCCTTTTCTTTCCAGTCATCCAAATAACCCATTATTCCTTATGTACACCCTCCCCTTCCTTGTGACTTAATCTCTCACTGTATTGTTAATATTTAAATGATGGAATTACAAGACAGCACCAGGATTATATTTGCATAATCCATGCTGACATTCTTCTTCCATGAGAATCTCTTGTCCTGGCACGAGCAATTCTAGTGGATTCCTCACTGTATCATGTCGTTCTATTCAGACATCTTCATAAGGCAATAAAGCATAATAGTAACACATTAATTAAGTTCTTAAGGGGAAAAAACCCTTTCAAATGTTAAGTATGATAGTTTCAAACCCTTTTCCTAGGTAGTTTGATTGAATTAGGCTTAGATGACAAAATATCTTATGGGAGTCCAAGAGGCAAAATTCCCCATCTTCCTTAACCCCCAGTCATCTTCTGCCTCACAACCAACATTGTTGGGGGGAGCAAGAAGGAGATGGGTTATTTTCCTTCTGTGACTTGTTAACCTACTTCAGAATTGAAGCTAATAATTTCAGATTGTTGCTTAGCTTCATGTTGTACATCAGTGCATGGAGTCTGTCTGCCTCACCTAAAATTTGAGCTATTTAGTAAATCTAATTTCAAAGTTAACTCCATCCACTGGTTCAGATAGTTTTGTTTTGGCTATTGCTGTATCAGATACAGATTTTTTCTGTATCATTTATAAAGATTCCTTCTCCCACTGAAGATAAAAGTCATGTAGAGTTGACAGGTTTTCATTAGTGTTTATTCTCTAATGCAAATATTATTGAAGTACATATATATTTCTAATACAGTTATATGACTATCATGTTTTAGATAAGTATATGTAGAATTGTAATTGTTTACTGTTATAATGACATTGACATGTTTTTTTCTTTGTTGTATTTCTTTCACTTTTTTGTTAAAGCACTTTCTATGTGTATTTTTCCCCTTAATAATAAAAAATAAATATATATTAGTGTTTATTCTCTGTGAAATGCAGAACATGGCTTTTCCCTATTACTTGTGTTAAAAACTTAGGATAGGACACTAAACAAAAGTAAGTGGCAACTTCATGGGGACAGAGTTCCCAGCATGATGTTCATCACATTTTTTTTGTTCAGAACAAAACTTTTTGTTTTCTGAAAGCAAGAGGATAACTCAGTTAAGTGATTGGTCAGTAGGTATGATACAGCCTCAAAGACAATGGAGAGCAGTGATACACTGAGGTTGCATTAATATTAATTTAAAGAAATGCTTCCCTTCTGCTGATAAAACTGCTAGCAGCAGCAAGAGGAGGTAATTTCCCTTGCCAGTTGCAGGCTTTGAGGAAACATGGCAGGTCTTTGTTCTCAGGCTGAACTTCTGAACTGCAATTATAGGGCAATTGAGGGATGGAGCAGATCCTATAGCTCTTTCTCCTATAGGGCCTGGCTGGGGCCAGGCTAAACTTCCTCTGGCTGCTATAGTGCTCTTCTCAAGAGGGAGGAGGTATGAATTGGGGGAGGGGGCAGTGTGACCTTCTTGATTCAGAACAGTTGTCCTGCTTTTCAAAAAGAAGTTTTAAAAATAAGTGGGATGATGATGATGATGATGATGATGATGTAGCTTCATCACACTTTGCATCTTTCAGCCAGTGGCTCCTTTTCAAGCAGTCCTGAAATTGAAGTGAGGGTATTTGGTGTTTGCTTAGATTATCCAGTGAGAGCAGCCATCAATGTTGCATGCAGGAGGAGGAAAGCGAGCTGTGATAACCCCAAGAAAACCAAATTAGAAACCCACAGATCTGGTTCAGGCATAACACCATGTGATTTGTTTGTTTTTTATTTAACCTGGTGGATGACCTCATCCTTTAAGGCTTATCTGAATGAGTTACAGTGAAATCCTGTACATATACGTTCAGTACTGTTGTTTTCACTGGGTACTGCTCTGCAGAAGTGATTACCAAGTTGCAGTCTCGGTAATTTTTTCCAATGTTCAGAGGGAAGGCAGTTCAGTGGGTTGTATAATTTCTTAATCCTCCTTATGCCTAATAGAAACAATAAGTAAAAGTGGTCATGGTCATCTTAAAATGTATGTACTTTTTGCTGACTGCTAAATTTAGTTTGGATTGTCAGATAGTGGGTTTACTTGGGAAAACTTTTAAAAAATATTATTCATTAGTATATAATAGAAACCGCATTGTTGTTGTTGTTGGTGTATATTTGAACCAAAAGAAAAAAGAAAAGAAAAGAAAAGCTTGCTGAATCATATCAAAATCAGTAAGAGCAGTGCTTTGGGGAAGGAGAGAATGGGAGGGCAAAATCCCCCTCCTGCCTGTGTACCCCAGAAGCTAATACTGAGAAATGTCCTGTATATAACCATCATATCTAGCAATGATTAATACCCAACCTTCTATCTAGTTGCCTAATCCCCTTTAAAGTTGTCCAAGTTGGTGGCTGCCACTCTATCTTGCCATAGCAGATGCTATAGCTTGACTATATTTGGCATAAGGAAGTATTTCCTTTTATCTGCCATGTCTGGAGACAGATTATGGGACCATTAAGCCCAGAATGGTCTACTCTTTTGGTCCTATCCTAGTAATCACGTGAATTGGCATACTTTTCAACATGCAAAATCATAGTTGGCCATACCAGCTATGGCCTTTTTACTATTTTTTTGAAACCCTTTTGCTGTCTGTCTTTTGATTTTTCCTGGATCTTCTGGTAGTTTCCCATTCAAAGGGCTGATCATCTCCACCTCTATTTATCTTCAATCTTGCTGCAACATCAGATGCTTCTAACTCATCAGTCTGTACTCTTTACTCCATATGGGATGTTCATTGTGGAAATAGTTCTGTCTGATCTGATGAACAATTTTAAGGAGCTTGCCTAAATGTAGAACAAAAAAGTACATTTTCTACGTAAAACATTTGTCTTAAGAGTTGATAAGTATTCCAGTATGAAATAATCATAAAATCTATTTCAACTCTTCAAATACTACTTTTCCCTCCAAGTGCAATGAAGAGGAACAAGAAAAAAAAGCCATTGCATAACATTGTATTAATAATGGCATACGGGAAATAAAAGTAATGAAGTAGGTCATAGAATAATTAAATGTTACAGAAGATGAGAAATAAGGGAATCATGAGCTTTTCTGACAGATGATGCCAATAATTGAAAGATACCATCAATTATTTCAGTGGACAAGTAGCCACAAGTAACCACTGTAGAATGTGCTTCTTGGCTGCCTCTGGCCTTTTCATGTTCTTAGTATTTATAGCAGTTCAGATGAAATTGCAAACTGTTTCAAGGTTTATATTTTCACTTTGGATTTAAAGGGATGAATGAGATGTTCAGCTCCAGACAAATGTTGTAGAATCATGGACTCTTTCATATAGTTCTTACTGTAAGTAACAAGAAAAGGATAACTTTTGTAGAGGGACTTTTTGTAGTGGTATAAATGAGGATGCTTAATTGTTCCCTGATGACTGCTTTTTTGAGCTGTGCCTTCCTCCAGTACTTTGCCTGGAGATGCAGCAAGTACTTGCTTGGGGAACCCAAGTAAGGGGTGAAAAGTGAAGGGGAAGGGGAAAAGTAGGGGGAAGGGAGTTATGCCCTGCTTTTTCTGCCACCTCTCATATCAGTTGTTCCATTCCTTGACATTTTGTCATTGCTTAGCAGCCTGTGGAATTTCCAGGCCCTTAAAAAGAAAAGCATTAGCTGATTGCAGTTTATTCTAAAAAGAAATAACAAAGAAATAGTGTGAACAATTCTCTAAATTGGAAAGCTGATTTGAAATAATACCAAAGACAGTTTAAAGTAAAATCTTTTCATTGATATTAGTAATTTGGTATATGGTTAGTACTACTTCTTGCTCTTCTTTAGATAAGATACTTATTTTTCCTGAAGTTATAGCTCCTCAATTATATACAGTAGAGTTATTCAATATGTTCTGAAGTGTTTTGCATTGTGCAGTCTGAAGTGGTAGACAGAGCAATTGATGGCACTCTTGGAATCTATAGAACTTCTGCCTGATACTGGAGAGTGAAAACATTTGCAACTGCGACTTGGATTGAACGGAAATCCCACAAGGGATTCTTCAGCAGTTACAGATAGAAAGGTTATATGCTTGACTTTTTTCAGTGAAGACATTTATAATTATAGCTGCTGAAATATCCAAATTCATACCCCAAACATCCATATCCAAATCCAATCCCAAATTCATAGAAGTAAACTAGGGTTTACTAGAGTTTGTAAGTAGGAGTTGGAAAGATCTTGCTTCTGTGTCTGTAAATATGGTTTGGAAAGACCTTGTGCTGGGTCTAACTCAGTTGAGTTCAAATGATTTTAATTAGTTTTTGGCTACAAAATAATACATAAAGTGGATGTTTCTACACAACAAAGTCTTATTAAGTATAGATTTATGATACATCTTAATAAATAAAGAATAGGCCCTGTGTGCAAATGGTATCTTGAAAACTTGACAATACAGTATTTTAAATATTGGGTGGGTACAAAGAGGGTAATTATATATCTTAACTCTTTAGGTAGGTATACAGTTTAATAGCCTTTATTTGGGAGCCTAGTCCGTTGCTCTAGCCCATCATTGTCTGATGCTACTTCTGAGTGGTCATGGAATACTCTTTAGATTATTTAAAACTGCAGAAGGAGAGGCTGCTCAACTGCTAACCACTCTTTTTCAACAAATATGGAACAAGACTATAGGGTCTTTAATATAGCTATATGGTCATACATATAGCTATGTTAAAAAGGGAGATGTAAGTGAATGCTCAGTTACACTAATGCCTCATGTAAGCTAAGTTCTGCTTAAGGAAGAGTAGAGCCATATGTGAAAAGAGGAATGACAGGTGAGTATTTTTCAGAAAAGTTAGAGGGACATGACATTAGATAGCTAACACAAGGTGGAGAATGGAAAATAGCAAGGGAATACAAAAAGGAGGTTTGGCTTTGTTTTGTTGATTACAGCAGAGTTTTGACTAGGTAAAGCCAGAATTCAGAACATACTAAGGGTAATGGGTGTACTAGAACACTTGATTATTCTTCAGAGGAATCTTTACAGTGAAAGAAAAGCTAGTGTAAAAGCTGAATTTGGAGAAACAGTAGTTCAAAATAGGGAAGAGGTAAGACACTGATGTGTTTTTTTCTTATATTCATTTACTTATAAAATTAATATCTTTTAAGACTAACAAGATTGGAAGAGATGACAGCTGAAGTAAACACTAATTATGTGAGATACTCAGATGACACGGATTTGTTATCTGAAAGTAAAGAAGACTTACAAGTTACTTTTATGATGATGAAAGTAAAACTAGAACATGAAAATATGGGTTAATGATAAATATTAAGGAGGCAATGATGATTTCAATTGCACACTTATTGAAGTCAATAGTTGATTGTGAAAGAGTTAAGGTGTTACATCATTTTGTTTTTGTGGGCACAAGAATAGATAAGATGGATTGTCCTGGAGAAATAAAGAAGAGGGAGGAAGCAATGGCAAACAAGACCATGAAGGATTGAAAACTTTCAATGACATCGGTTAAAATAGTGGCTATGTACAGCTGTGAATTGACAGTATGAGAAAAGTAGATGCTTTCCAGTTATGGTTTTGAAGAATGTTACCAAGAGTACCACGGGCTGCAAGAAGAATCAATGAATCAGTCCTAGACCACATAAAGTCTGAGTGTGGCCTTGAGATGATGATCACTAAGCAGAAACTCACATAATTTGGACAAGTGATGTTAATAAATGATGGACTAGAAAAAATGACTAATCTTGGCAAGGTTAAAGGAAGTAGAAGGGAAAGACAATAGATAAGATGGATGGATGGGATGAAAGAAATTACAAAAATGTTCTTGGAAGAGCTATGAGTTATTACATTGGTCAGGATGGCAAACACTTGTCATAATGTCACCAAGAGTTGAATCTGACTTAATTACATTTAACTAACATAGAGAGCTGAGTAGATGGAGGAGTTGATTCCAGAACAGGAGTTTTAAATACATGTCACCACTGTTGTTAAAATCAGTGGTATATAAATTCCTAGCTTTGGCTTGATAGTCCTATTCTTTGCAATTTAGTGAATATCCTATACTTCTATTTAATGCTAATTCTCTTTGTTCAACCAACTGAAAATAGGTGATTAAACTTTTATCTCAATTTAGATTAATGTAAATTATGCAGCTCAAAGGAGGGACTTAGATTAACAGGGACAGAGAAAAGGAGATACATGAGAGAGAATATTCCAAGGCTGAAGAGAAGTTTGAATTTGGTATTTCCATATGTTCTATCCATGTGCCCCAACCTGAATAGTGCTTGCATAATTGTTGTCTTTATGTAGTTCAGTTTGGATTCAAACTTTATTTATTTTATAAATAATAAGTGACATTATGAGACGAAAACAAACAATGAGTCTGTGCAAATGTCAGAGTGCATATATAGCCAACATGATGCTATGTTTACGATATTCCTTAGTCAATTCCTGTGTATCACTGATTATCAAATATGTAATAGATGGAAACTGTATGTGGTGTTATGTATTTGAAGAAGATGAAACAAATACATTAATACTTTAGTTTAATATTTTATTACCTTTTTTAAAATTTTGAATATTTTCTAAAATGACTGGCATATATTTGACTGCCAAGAAGCATTCCTTCTTTACAATTTAACTGTAAAATGTTTTGAGATTTTTTAAATATGAGAAATGGTATGTAAATGTCTTAAAATTAATTAATTATATCATATTCAAATAATTTATTGGAGGTTATTTCTATAAACACTAATATAGATGTGTATAGATGTTTTGTACATAAAACGACATACAGTTTTCCATTAAAGCTGAATGCCACACACCTTGCATTTTTGTAATGTGAATATAATGTTTCATTTAATAATAAACTTTTAATCTCAAATTTGTTTAAATATCTAGTCAAATGCTGGCATTATGAAGTGGTTTGTGTGTATGTATAAGGAGAGAGAGAGCATTATTCCCAGGGAGTAGGCAGTGCACTGGCAGTCTGCACACAGGCACAGTGGTCCCACAAATTGCTTCCTGTAGATGCTTGGCCATCTGCTTGCATGAGCATTAGATGGTTTTATCCCCTGTTTTAACACTATATCCAATTATCCACTATGTCTCTGTAACAGCACCTGCCCTCTGGAATGAGGTTCCCCCCGAGATCCGGATGGCCCCCATTCTGCTGTTGTTCAGAAGAGCCATGAAGACCTGGCTCTTCACCCAGGCCTTTCACAAGTGACAGACCCCCTCACTTCATCATGCTTGCCATCTTTTATTTTTATCTTTTATTGATTTTATTGTGATTTCTTTGTTAGTTAAGAGTCAAGTGGCATACAAGTTTAATAAATTATTATTATTAATTGTTTCATTTTTGCTATATGAATGAATGGCATCATTTGTTTAATGGATGAAAGTAGGGTTCATGGGAATTCAAGTTGGACACATTGGCTACATCTTGTTCCATCCCACTTCACTTCTTTGCTTTCTTAAACCTCAGTAGTGTATTACAGTAGTGTACTTCGTAGGGAAATATATTACCACAGATTCCAGTTGGATAGCCATTTTTCATTTTTCTTTCAGCAGAGAAGCAAAAAGCATTATTATATTTTAACTTTTTTTTTCTGGCATAGCTTGACTGAAAGTTTTTTTTTTTCAGATGTGTAAGTGTTGTTCACAATTAGGCAGATAATCCACATGAGTATAAAAAGAATAGGCCAGGATATGCAAAATTTTCAGTTTCTGTGCAAACTGACAAAAAAAATTCAGCATAGGAAGAGCATGCTTTATTCAAAAGAGCATAAATTATATAGTCTTACAAACTGAAATGTGAGAGAAAACTATAGTCCTAAGTAGAACTTAAGTGTACAGAATAAGGGCTTTTGATATTTTATGGTTATTGTGGAGTCCTATTGAAGACATATTTTTTCTCTGAAATAAGCAACAGAATATTCTGGGAAACTGAAATATTCTCTTGAAAGATTCTGAATGTTGCCATTCTAGCATTCTACAACATGTTAATACCATTTGTCAACAAAGCCTTTGGAATAATTAGATAGGCATCAGTATAAAACAGATTCATAACAACTTCAAATTTAACAAAATTAGCACTTGACATATAAAACACTAGCATAAAATCAGTACAAACCAAGATAAAATTAGGTTTAAAATCAAGCACTTTAGGGGGAAATCTTTTAAAAATGGACAAAGTATATAAAAGCTCATAGAGATAGATAGGCATGAGACAAGTCCTCCCCCCTCCCAACCGTCCCCCCGGGATGCATCTTTCACCATTGGGTGTCCCAGTCTTTAATCCTAGAATAGTAGAATGGCATTGGCAAATGAGCCGTTGAATGAGCCCCTGAGAATTGGTCTTGCTGGGTTCTTTCTTTGCTTTGTTTGGTAGATCTAGTCTCTGGCTTTGTGCTTTTGCTAGATGCTCCTTCTTTGCTTATGAGCTGGTTTGGGGCCTTTCTTTATGGGTAGATTGGCATACCAGAGAAGTCCCATGAGAGAAGCCGCAAAGTTTAGGATGGTCTGCTGGACTGCTTGTTCTCTGGGGGCTTTTTATTGTCAGGGAATAATCGGTCCCAAATAAATGGACAAAGCAGCCTTCCACAACTTGGAGAGGCCATGCTCAGTTGGCTGTTGCAGGAACTTCAGTGGCAACACATCTGGAGACCAATGGGAGGTTGGAAAAGGTTGAGCTACTTCCTTAAAATGCTTCTGGCTGTGCACAAGGAAGATAAAAATTGAAATGAAGGGCAGTAATAGGTCAACATAAACAAGTATAATAAAAATCCAGTTAAAAGCATACAGAAAAACACATCAATATGTAGAGAAAAATCATCCATTGAATTCAAACAGCTTACAGTTCAAATGCCTACCTGGATCAGATGGTACTTCCACTGAAGGCAGAAAAATTTTAGAGAGGAACTAGCATCACCTCTGTTGTTAGAGAATTCCTAAGTCCAGAGCCAGTTACCGAGAAGATCCTCCCTCATGTTCCCCCAGGTGTATCTAACGATGCTGGAAATGAGTGAAGAACTCAGTGGGAAACTTCATTTTTTCAGCTTAATTTCAAAAGTATACAGATATACTTTTTTTAAAAAATGTGTGCGATATATTTAATGTACGTTGATTAAATAATGACCAGTGTTTTGTATCATCCCCAAAAAAGATGATTAGCCAGTGAAGGTGTTATAAAAAAGAAATCACATGTTTCCTATGACTGTCCCCAGTCAATGGTATGGCTACAGCATTCGGCACTAGCTAAAATTTCTGAATTCTTTGTAATGGACTCTTGGACTGAGTGCACTGCAGTAGTATGAACAGAATGCAACTAAGCCATTTACCATTGTGACCAGCTCTGACATTAATAGGAACAGGTACAGTTGTGTTCACTGGCCACTTTTGAAAAAAAGGATATAAGAGGTCACGGCTGAATCTAGGAGGACACCCAAACTACAAAGTCGAGTCTCATTCAGCATAAGTTGAAGGAACCTTTTTCTTGATCTGTTCTTCAGTTGACCAGAGGTGCTTTGTCTTGTGTCCAAATTAAGCTTCAGATTGTGTCCTCATTCAGTCCATGGTGACATCAAATACCAATTTTGGGGGGTTAATGGAATGGAGATATAAAATTGGACGATGACCTCATAATTCATAGTTATGGGCAACCTCTCCTAATGATTCAGATATATGTTAATTGCATAGGGGGCAGACATTATAGTTCAGTAGCATGGACATCTGGAGGGAGGTCAACAGAATTGAAATGGCAGGTGCAACCAGGGCAATCAAAGCGCCACCTCTTTCGACTTGCATGCAATGAATGCAATGCATGTTAAAAAGGGGCAATGCTTCAGTCACTCTGTCACACATGTTGTTGACTCCCTGTGGATGCCACTGTAATAGGACTTTCTGAGCACAATTTTCTGAAATCATTCCTCTGGAGCCACAGTAAACCACTGCCTTGACATCCCATTCTAGCCAGGTGATTCTGAAGTACAATATGATAATGGAAAGTCAGCAAGTGTTCCCACAAAACTAATAGGAACACATTTCCTTTAATCTGATCCTAGCATAAATTATTCATCAAGGTGGCCAAAGCAGACTCTGGCTCTTAATGAGACCTAAGATAGTTGGAAAGAAATATAGATAATCTCCTCAACTCAGATGGAGCTGTTCTCCAGTATCTTGTCCAAGTACAGAATATTGGAGAGGTGTTATAATAAAGAAATCACTTGTTCCCTATAAATGTTCCCAGTCATTGGTATGGTTATAGCTAAAATTTCTGAATATTGGAGAAGAGCTGGAAAATATTCAGAGTGACATAGTTCAAGGATTTAAAAAAAAACCAAAACAAAGTTCTTATTGCATCTTTTAGGTACAAAAGAATTACATCTTATTATAAAAAGGTATTTTGTGCCCCTACCAACTGTGTCACTTTCTTCACCTTGGCCTGGCTGCTTTTATAAGCCAGCATAGACTTGCTCTCATATCCCCATGACTCTTGTCTAATCTTTGGAGAATCCCAGTTGTCCATAACCAAACAACTCCAGGCTGACCTTTTTAAAGCATAAACAGGAGTTGGTTTTACAGGTGCAGTGCAAACAAAAAGTCTTTCATGTGCAAACAGAAAGAATTCACTGTGCCTCATTAAGTGCTAGAAATGCTGCTGTATGGTAACATTATATACCTTTTTGTTCTGGATTCTTGTCAGCATTTTTGGAAAGACTGGTAGTCAGCATTTACTGAAGGAAAGAGGGTAGAAAGAGAGGCCCAAATGACTGTTTGAAGACAACTAAGAACCAGTTCATACGTACAGTGTATTTTGTGGCTAATGGGATGCACTGAAAAAACAATCCGAGACAAGAAGTGGCAACAACTTGCATCCACAATCGTTTCCACATGCAGAATACCATTCAGTGGCTGTGGTCATTATGGAACAAGCATGGATTTATGAATTAATTCTAACTTTGATAATGGAATCATCCTATGAAAATATGAAGAAGGGTTCTTTATATTAATTGCTCAATTAGGTGATGGTACCTAGCTGGCATTGGTGGGTCTTGAAAAGGTAAGCAGGGCGAGATCAACTTAGTACTTAAATGGGAAATCACCAGAAATACCAGGACTATAACCAAGACTGGGAATTTGAAAACGACATAGTTGTCTCCATGGAATATTAAAACTAATATTGCAGTTAGCCTGGCTACAAAATCTGTAAAACCTGATGTCTGCTAGAGTAAAAATTACTGGATTGGGGTACATGCACCACAATTCATCTTTAATTCCCCAAGAACAACAGGTAGAATAGGCCTGCCTAACCTGTGGCTCTTGGGCCACATGCAGCTGTGCCAGCTGCGAAACAGCAGATTGGCAGACCAAGTATTCCTTTGTGGCCCATAATGATTTTTAATTTATCAATGTGGCCCATTCCCCTCAGCTATGCAGGCCTGAGCTAGAACAACTTCAGTTGTTAGCTTAAAGTTATTCGAAAGGTTGAGCTTTATGCAGGAAAAATAAAAGCAGTATTCTTATTGTTGAATATTCAGTTTGACATAATAAAGTGTTATGAGAAATTGGTTGGGTGGATAATTAATTATCCCTTTCTTTCACCAGATACAGTAAAATCCATTCATCATGCCTAGTGATTTTATGTGTAGAGTTCACAAATAAATATACAGGAATATATATCAGCGATTGATAAAACTTAAATTACAATTAATATGTATTTCAAAATAAAAAATAGATAGTATGGGATGATACAAGACACTAAATAAATCACATTATGGGTGGTTATTGTTTGTAAACCATTGCTTATGGCTTAGTGTTATGTGTAAAATCAGACATAATGGGCCAGTCGCAAGTAATTGAGGGTCTGATGCATACTTGGGGTTGCACGCTAGATCTAGTTTTCATCTCAGGCCACTTCTGAAGTGATCTGGTTTTGGAGAATATTGCCATCTGATTGCCCTCTGGCTTCCTAGTGCCACCCACCCCTGAGATAGGGCTGATTTGATCAGCTCACCCCAGGTGACTGATGGACCCTGTTTGATTACAGAGGGAGCTTGGGGTTTCCCTGAGGATCTGGTGGGCAGCTTGGCTGAGGACTTGGCTCAGCCTGGAATAGGTGGGTGACCATGGCCTTGGACTGATTGTTCCTATGCGGCCTCTCTGTGTGTGCCAGCCTTGGTTTTCTGAGGAGTTCTTGGAGATGAAGCACCAAAAGGGACACCTAGAATGCCATTGGAGGAAGAAAAAGAGTGAATCAAATCAAACAAGAGAAAGAGCCCATATTCAGGTAAAGATCATGGCAATAAGGGTAGTGAAACACCAGTGTTTTCTGCCCTTATTGTGCCTACTGATAGCCACCCTGCAGCGCAGCTTAGGTGACTCATTCTCTGTTGGAGAGTGATGTGCTCCGGGAGCACCTATAGGGTTGCTCTGAGAAGTATTCATGCTATCTGACAGATAAAGTGGCTCAGATTCACTTGCAGTGAGACTCTGAGTGGGCAGGACCAAATGAGTTACCTGGGGCTCAGTCTAGTGATGTTATCTAGACTGAGTTTGATTATGTGCCTCCCAATGAAGTAGACAGTGTTCTGAGGAAACACTGCTTCCAATGGGCGGGGTTGGTAGCCTGGATCTCTATCTCTAAGCTAACTTTTGAAATTTTCCTCTTGAACTACAAACCCATTTCCACATGTAAAGAAAGTCCAAGAAAAAGGCAATCCAAATATGGTAATAATACCAGAGGTACTAAAGGTTCGATCTAGACATAGTCATATTTACATTAAATCCTATAACTTAAGTCCTGCTGGTTTCTATGGGTTACTTGAAGCAGGACTAGATCTCGTTCCAATTTCTGGCATGTCATGAAATAAGGCAAAAGAAAGGCTTTAGGAAGCAGTTGCTTGCTATGGATTTTAATCACTAATTTGTTGATCAGAATAAATACATTCTAAATTAAAATTCTGAGTCATCCAGATAAAATATTCTACTTTAACTAATACCATCTGCATCTATTATAAATAATATACATTACTGACTGTTGTGATGTCTGCCTGGATTCACAAGAATATCCATCGGCTTCTTATACAAGGAGTACATTGGAATGCACGTTCTTTCATCTCAAACAGAATCAACACTGGGGGAGGCATGACTTCTGTCTCATAGAGCAAAGGGAGAGGCCCCAGCCCCTTCCTCTCCTGGGTAGGAAAAAGCTTTATTCTTTTAAAAGGCAGGAATCTGGGGAAACAGAGAAAGAAGTTGCTGTGCCTGAGCTGGGGAAAGGAGTGAAGTATAACATCTCCCCAACAGTTCTGATAGGTAGAATTACCATCAATTACCAAACTGGAGCAGGTCCAGGGAAAAGAAGCAGAAAGGATTTTGCTTTGGGATTCAGATCATCTCTAAGAAATAGGTCAATGGGTTAGGCAGAAGTTGTGCTCAGTTTTAGGTTATTGTTTCTGTGTGTCCTTAAGTCCAGAATTATTTATAACTCTGAACAAGCTCAGTGATTGTATAAACCTGAGTCTTTTGTACATACTGTATGTTAGATTGTGCATGAAGATACTCCTTTTTTTCAAATATTTTGAATTTATTTTTTTTCCCTGAGAAAGTCTTTTGGCTCTGTTAAAATTGGCACATGGGGGAGTTGTAACATATCAGTACCATCTTATACTTTTTTTGAACTTGAAGTTTAACCAACTTGCCAGCTGCTGCTTATTGTAAATTGGGCAGCTCTATACCCTAGATCCTGCAGCACTGCATAATTACAATTTTACGATTTTAAAGTTCAAAATGATTTTGTATACTTCTCTTTTCATTTTTAAAATAAAGTTTCATTTTATCTCTGTGAGATTGTTTTATTTTCCAAGATTGGGGTGTGTGTGGAGGGTGGAAGAAGGGCTGATGATGCTAGTCACATATTTCAATGTTGTGTACCCAGGAAATGGCATTATGCCCAGCACAGCAGGTATTTCATTATTACCTTTTATTCACCAAAAAGGCAGCAAAGTGTGGGAGCTCTATCTCTCTCACGCACTGGAAGTTAGCAGCAGCAGATGCCCAGTGAGGAACCCCCTTGGCAGAGAGGTGGTGGCAGCAGAAATTACCAAGTTGCTACATTAGGGCAGAATGTAGGAACAGGATGCAAAGACCCCGAGGAGCTGTAGGAGAGGAGATTTGAGACATCCACCCTATGGGCTCAGTCCTCCTAACTACATAGTCTTTATTTAGATACTATAGGGGAATAACCATTTTAATTACATATCCCTCCCATGTATGCAGAAGTGATAATTTAGTGCTTGTGTGCATTTGGACTATAATGTACCTTGTGAGTTCAAATTACCATTTTAATATTCTCTTTAAAGATTGATTGCTGTTGTTCAAAGCTGCTATTCTCTTTATTTCTCTATTCATCCTGATTTGAAATGATTATGTGTTAGAGAAATGGGAGGGAATCAGGTTAACTACTCATGGTAAAAAGCTTTTTTCTGTTTCAGTCAGAACATCCCTCGTTCTAGAATATGTAAGAGAGAGAGTTTACAACATTTTAATTTTATACTAATTCTGCTGAGAGAAATGGGTGTCAAGAATGATTAATAAGCAGTTTTTTAAATTAGCTAGCGATAGACAGCAAGGGAGTTTTCTACAAGGCCTGAACAAAATTGGCTCTTCCCTTTGACTTCCATTCGTATTCTGACATTTTTTCTCATAAATATGTTGATTTGCTTTTCAAGGGTCTATTTATGTAGTACTGTATATTGAAAGGGTTCTTCAGGTTTGAAGATGAACCTGCAGGTAGTTCACTTTGGACCTTGTTAACACAACCCAGAAATCTGGACTTGGGGATCAGGTGACATCAGAGAGCCTTTCTTGGGTCTTTGCCTACTATAAATTTCCCAGATCTCTGATGGCTTTCTGCTTGGGCAACTTATTGAAGAAGGAAACAAGATTAACTAGGCATTTTCTGTTCTTCTTAATTCCAAAGTATGCAATAATAATATTTAACATTTGATTAATATGTCTGAGCATTTCCACATCACCTTTGCAATAAGCTAATAAGGTAAGACAGTTATCTTACCTAGTACACAGAGGTTGTGAAAGAAAAGTTTCAGTGATCCTCTAAAGAGTTTATGTCAAAGGTAAAATTTGATGTATACAGTACCTCAGTGTGTGCTCTTCTCTATCTCTTAGGTGAAACATCTGCATAATGAGAGTCCATAGAGGACCACAATCTACTGTCACAGAAAGCAGTACTCATAGCTTCTCTGGTGCAGAAAAAGACACATTAAGCTGTAGAAGCAGCTTTATACATGCCAGCTTGCCCACCTGCAGGTTTATCTTCTTCTGTCTGAGCTGATTGTTTCGGCTTTTCCACTGCCAGTTGTGTCATTGATCAATTTCACTGTAGGGCTCCCCCCACCATTCCAGGATGTAAGTCAGTGCCAGTCAATGAGAATATGCCACTTAGCTAATGCTCTCAAAGCATTACATGTGGGAGACAGTTGAACAAGTAATAATGGCAGGGCATCAGACCAGAAGAGGAGCAAGACTGACAAACAGGAAGAAAGTGAGACTGAGATAATAAGAAAAGGCAGGGAGTTGCTACATGCAATAAGGGGAGGAATAGGAAATGGAAAGCTGCCTCTTGAAAGCTACTTGTTTTCTTAAGTTTTAGGTCTTTTAAATTGCTCTAATTAAGAAAGTTCAAAAGAACTTATGGTTCCTTGCCTTGCATCACAAGCTCCTTTAAGAAAAAGCAAGTACAGTGGTACCTTGGGTTACGAATGCCCCTCCTTACGAATTTTTCGAGATACGACCAGCTCCGGCCCCAAAAATTTACCTCGACATGCGAACTCCGCCTCGAGCTACGAACCGGATCCGCGGCCATTTGCCCTGCTGCCACGTGGTCGCAGCTTCCTGTGGGCGAGATCGCGGTAGCAAGGAGACATTCGGTGAGGCTTGTGTGTTTTGTGGCATTTGGAAGGTTTTTGGTGTGCTTGTCAGCATGGCTCCAAAGAAAATGCAGAGCAGGCTTGGCAAGAATAAGTTTACATTGAACCTTATGGGGAAATTTGCCTCGTGGTGCGACCAAATTCGGAGGGCGGAACGGATTAACCATATTTACATTGAACCTTATGGGAAAATTTACCTCGAGTTGCGACCAGAGTCACGGAACGGATTAAGTTCGTAACTCGGGGTATCACTGTATTCCCCTTGCTGGAACTGGGAAGCAGCTCAGTGAAACTGGTTGAACAGCAGATTCAGCACCAGCGAGAGAAATTCGTTCTCCAGATAAAGCACAATTTGCCCCTGGCTTTCATAATCGGAGACTGTGGTGATGACCAATTGTTGTGACCTTCAGATGTACGGTGTAATATACCCCCAGTACTCACTTTAGATGGGAAAAAAAAGAGTTTTTTTAAAAGTGTTTAAGGTAAGAAACTAGAGTTGGGAAATTATGGTTTACCCTTTCCCTTCCAGCAGTTTCCTCCTTGCACATCATCAATGAACAACTAAAGAAATTCTTTTTCTTTTGCAACAGACACCATCTCTGTTTAACCTTATGTTCCCCTTATGTAACCCATTTCTTTGCTATAAATTCCTGCCTCCCAAAGTTGCATTTAAAAAAAAGTTCCACAGGTGCTGACCTATTCATGCTTATGCATCTTGTATTGTTAGCATTTTCTTATGTGCTTCTTTCAGAAATCATTCTAGATGCTGGCTAGTGTCTAAGCTAGTTCAATTATCTGCCTAGCTTAAGGACAGTGTGCGTTTGAACAGTGTATGATAGGAAAACACAGCAATATAGGGGAATGGTTGGCTTTTGATCCTTTTGAAGTTCCAAAGGCATCCAATTGGCTACTGTTGGGAACAAAATGTTTGATTAGATGGATTTCTGTTTTGATCTCATAGCTCCACTTCTGTTAGCCAAACTGATGAATTGCCAGCAGTTCTCTGGGTTGCTGTAAAAAGCCTCAGTTTACTTTGAAGATCTATTGTATGAGAGTAATTATTTTCAAATAAGATGAAAAAAATTTTTTCCCTGCCTTAGAGATGGTGATTTTATGTAGATCCTCATTCAAAAATAGGCACATTTTAATTATATATTTTTATTTTTTTCAGAAGGTTCAGCATGTGTTATGATAAACAGTGAGGATTGATCAAAATTAGCCGTAGCTATTGATTGATCGAAATACTTCCCATGATCCTGCTGGTCAGTACAAGAAAGGAATCTGCAAAAAGTAAAGTCTAATTCACACTTTTTAGGACAGCCCTCCAAATTACTATCCTGTTGTTGAATTCAGGACCATGTGCCCTGCCTTCCCTTTGTATAAAACAGCAAAATCTCAAACCAAAATAGAACAATTCTTATTTTAGGAAACAAAATCCACACACAATTACCTAAATTACAAAGTTATATGACTAAGACTGCACAGATAATGCTTATGCTGAAGTTTATGGACAACAATATCACAGAAACCAGATTCAGTGGAAGACAAAACAAGGCAATGGATGAATTCCTTGCTTTATCTTGAGTACCAAATAAGGCTTTCCAGGAGCTCATGCCTTGCAGGTTGCACAATATCTTTCATGCCCTGCGTGATGTTGCCTGAGTATAAAATTGCAATTTCATGCTCAGTCCTGTCCGCTCCACTTACTTATAATTCATTACCTTGTTATATTATTATTCATATTCTTTGCTGTCTCTCACTCCTAGCTTTCTAGGTGCTTTATTCACACTGATTTTCAGTAAAATCAACATAGTCTGCTTCTGTAGATGGTCTGGCCTAAATTCCATCTTCAGGTCTAGTCTAGATAAACTGGAGTGCAGGTCAACTTGATTTATAACCTGAACATATACTAGAATGTATCTTTTAGCAAAACCTCTGTCCAGGAATAGATTATTTTGAGCTATAGTTGCTGAATAAATGTCTGCTTTAGCATGGTTTGAGAAACCATAATCTAACTCATTGTTTTTCAAACTTGGCAATTTTAAGATGTGTGGACTTCAGCTCCCAGAATTCCCCAGCCAGCATGCATGCTAGCTAGGGAATTCTGGGAGTTGAAGTCCACACATCTTTAAGTTGCCAAGTATGAAAAACGCTGATCTAACTCATGGGGTTATTTGTATATAAAACCAGCTTTACTTGTGTTTATTTCTCTCTTCAGAGTTCTGCAGAACTGCTGTCTTGGCAGAAGCACCGCCCTGTGTGAAATTGCTTCCTCCCTCCAGTGCTACGTTCCTCCCGCTTCTTCCCCTACATGCTCAGTATGGTGGCTTCCTCTGGCTTTGTCAATGGATGCCCCAGCCAGCCTGTTGAGACTGCAAGCGTGCATCCTTTTAAAACATACATTATTTTCTTACTATAGAGGCAAACTAGCTAAATTATGAGCTGCCTTTGGGATGCTGAGCCAATGATGGCACTGATGCAGAGCCAGCTCCCTAATGCTCCTGTGCCTTCACGGGTCAGGTACCCCACAGGGAGCATCTGATTGGGTTAGCTTGCTTTTTAGGCTGGTGCATAGTAGAATGGCAGGCGCAGCATTTTCTGAAAGTGAAACTGGAAGTTGCAGCACACTCTACGTACAGATGCTGCTGAATATATAGCGCACCATTTCTGGGAGTTGTTAGCTACCCACCTTGACCATGGACCTTCCCTAGTGGTGCTTTGCTGGAAACTGTACAAGAGAAGCCTATTGTGTTTAAATACTCCTGCAATAGTTGCCATCTGCCCCAGGCACTAACTGGAAAAGACATCTTGTAATATAGTATCTATGCTTTCCTTGCCAACGTAACAGGTGCAGGTTATATGTGTGTTTTCTTCAGAGCGTCCCTTGGATGTAGAAATTAGTGGCTATGGCAGTGCAGATGGATGACACACTCAAACCTCCATCAGTTGCTGGAGGACAGCAGTGCATCACAATTTCCCCAGGCTTTGAGGTCAGATAAGCAGAGCTCCCAACTTGATGAGTTATTGGAGATTTCAGTTCCAATTGCCATTTTATTCTTTTATTGTTTAAGTTAGTCTGTAGGAGATATGTTGTTTCGTACTGCTTGTTTATAGTGTTTCTTTTGTTTTACCTTTTGTAATCTGCCCAGAGTCATGTCTGAGTTGGGCAGCCACATAAATGCTTAAATTAAATTAAATTTATTTATTTATTTATTTATTTTAATACATATTATGATAATAAATCCCATTATTCCATTAAGATGGAGTTCTGCGGACTGGTTTGGAAACTGCAATAGAAGTCAGGGTAGTTTTTGAATTCTTTGGTTAGTAGTTTGAATTTCTCCTCTTAAACATGCTTCAAGAAATAAGCTTCAAGAAATCCTAAGAATTTTCCTATAAAATATGATTGAACATGATTATTTCCCTTTGTGTATTAGAAAAGAAGGAAATAGCAGCGCCAAAGAAGCACTTCAGTACATAGATTTTGTAATATTTCTATTGAAAATATATAACTCTGAACAATAAAACTGGGAACTGAATTAAGATATTGGATGTATTTGCTCGTATAAACAGAATTGACATAATAGGAACTCAGAGGAATTATTACTGTTGGTATTTTAAACGTATTTTGCTATTTCCTTTAAAACTGAGATTTTCCATGTATTAATACCAAAATTGCTTTTTACAAGAAAATTGAATTCTGTGAATGAAACCTGAAACTGGCAATTGGATTTTAGCCTAAGGAAAGCTAGATATTAAAGATAATACACCTTTCTTTACATCCCTGCAGTAATGTGATGTTAGGATGCTGAGTTCACTGAAAGCTTGAGGAGGTTTTATGTGCACTACTGATACTTTCTAAGAGACATTTTGATTCCTATAACAGAAAATGAAACCCTAGTTTAAAGTTGTAACATGCATACAGGTAGTGCTTGCTTACTGACGGTAATTGGGACCAGGAACTCTGTCACTAAGCAACATGGTTGTAAGACAAGTCATGTGACTGTGCCGACTTACGACCACAGTTCCAGCAGTCCCAGTTGCTGTTGTTAGGTGAATCCCACCTGGTCACAGCATCCCACAGTCACATGATCACCATTTGTGACATCCTACCAGCTTCCCCATTGACTTTGCTTGTGGAAAGCCATCAGTGAAGGTCATAGATGGTGATCACGTAACTCTGAAATGCTGTGATGTCATAATTGTGAGCCAGTTGCTGAGTGCCCGAGTTGTGATCATGTAACCATGGGGACGCTGCAAAGGCTGCAGGTATGAGGGCCTGTCATGAGTACCCCTCGTTTAGCACTATCCTAACTTCAAACAGTCACTGGATGAATGGACATTAAGCAAGGATTACCTGTACATCTGACATGTATTATATGCACACATATGTGAGAGTCAGGTTCCAGTATTCTGATATATTTGGTTCATGCAGCCAAAAAGGAGAACTCAAGATAGGGCTGAAGAACATATACAGTCCTTGACCTAAGAGGGTCTTGGGATGAACCTTTTGCATGGCATAGGGCCTGGTTACTTGAGAGACCAACTGTCTCCCGTAACATCTGTCAGGACAATTTGATCCTTCAGGGTTGGTGTGCTCTGGGTTCCTTTGACTGAAGAATGTAATCTCTCAGGACCGCAGAAGTGCACCCTCTCTGTAGCAGTGTATGCCCCCTGGAATGAAGTTCCCCCGAGATCTGGATGGCCCCCACTCTGCTGTTGTTTAGAAGAGCTGTGAAGACCAGGGTCTTCACCCAGGCCTTTGGCAAGTGAGAGTGAGACCCTCCATCACGCTTGCCATCTTTTATCTTTATTTTTTATTGATTTTATTGTACCGCATTTTTCCGACTATAAGACGATACTTTTTTCTAAAATCCTTACCCTAAAAATTGAAGGGCGTCTTATTCAAGGAAGTCAGCCGAAGAGAGAACCTCGCTGTTGCAAAACTGCCCATAGTTTGTTTCTGGAGACAGGCTTCCTCCTATTTCTAGCCTCCAGTCACGAGTGAAATAGCTTGTCTCCCAAACAGACTTTCTCCAATCACGAGCCTTATGTAACTGGCGTCAGCTGATGCTGAACAAACCAATTAGAGGAAGGCTGTTTGCAGAGAGAAGCTATCGGCAGTTTCACTCGTGCTTGAATGTAATCAGTTATGCAAAAGAGCCTGGAAATAGAGCTGCAGAGAGACGGTTTGGACCTCCTCCCACCGAGTGTATCAGGTAAATGTTAACTAATTACTAAATAAAAATGTGTTCTGCACTATCTTTAAAATACTGATTTCTTAATTTTGGGTTGGAAAAGTGGGG
Source organism: Liasis olivaceus (assembly GCA_030867105.1). Taxonomy (NCBI): domain Eukaryota; kingdom Metazoa; phylum Chordata; class Lepidosauria; order Squamata; family Pythonidae; genus Liasis; species Liasis olivaceus. The sequence goes on from CM061350.1 coordinate 86,193,684, forward strand.
GTCGTCTTGTACATGGGGGTGTCTTATTGACGGAAAAATACAGTAATTTCTTTGTGTGATTGTTGTGAGCTGCCCAGAGTCATTGAGAGTTGGGTGGCATGCAAGTTTACTAAATTATTATTATTGTTAGTCACACAGTCAGCCACATGTTTTGACTGGATTTGGCATTGTTATCCATCTATCGAGTCCTTCCCAAGGACCTGGGATAGGCAGATGTTGTTTGATAGTGTTAAAGGTATCGTCACAGGATGTAAGCTGTTCCAAGTAAAGCTGCCTTTTGCACTTGACTGATGGTGATTTTGTCAATGCCAGTGGTGTTCAAATGGTGCTCCAGATGTTTTGGAATTGCACCCAAGGCACATATTACTATTGGTACTATCTTTGTTTTCTTTTGCCACAGTCATTCTACTTCTATTTGCAGGTCTTTGTATTTTGTGATTTTCTCCAGTTCTTTCTCTTCCGTGTCTCCAGGTATTGCAATGTCTGCTATCCAGACTTTTTTGTCTTTCTTATCAACAATTGTTAAGCCTGGGGTGTTATGTGGCATGTTGTTGTTGTTGTTCAGTCGTTAAGTCGTGTCCGACTCTTCGTGACCCCATGAACCATATTGCGCCAGGCCTTCCTATCTTTCACTGCCTCCCTGAGTTTGCTCAGTTTCATGCTCGTTGCTTCAGTGATACTATCTAGCCATCTCATCCTCTGCCGTCCTCTTCTCCTTTTGCCTTCCATCTTTCCCAGCATCAGGGTCTTTTCCAAAGAGTCCTCTCTTCGCATTAGGTGACCAAAGTATCTGAGCTTGAGCTTCATTATCAATCCTTCCAATGAGCAATCAGAGTTGATTTCCTTTAAGATTGACTGGTTTGACCTCCTAGCAGTCCAGGGGACTCTTAAGAGTCTTCTCCAGCATATGTGGCATGTATCATCATCATCATCATCATCATCATCATCATCATCATCATTATTATATCTTGTTTATTTGAGTTACAGTCGAAGATAAAAAAGAAGGCCTGAACATGTGTACACAATTTCCCCTATTTTAAATTGCTGCCAAAGAGGTTGATGCAGCATCTTCCCACCAGTCTTGACAGTGGATAGCTGGGTTGTCATCCAGATAATCCTACCTCAGAGTTTGGTCTCAAGATTTTCTCTGCACAGATAATTTGGCCAGCATCCAATTAGCATTTATTAATAACTGGTGAGGCAATCTTATTTTTGTTGGTTAATTTCTGATCTACTCTTGTCTGTGCTTCAGAGCTGGTATACATTAGCCTCTTAGACTGGATTTAAATGACATAATTTCAGGCAGGAGCAGAAAGGAAATCTCTTCAAATATAAATGTCTTCACTTTTTTAATTCCACTGGGCCTTCTGGTAAGAAATCATGCAAACAGTAGAGGAGCTAACTGGAAGCTGACAGGAAAAAATTACTAGAAGCTTGAGAAGTTACTAGCTTTTTGGAAACAAAAGACAAGTGTTACATGGGATTTTGTTGCTGCTGTTAGGGAACACAGGGAAGGGTGTTTCTAAATATCCCAGATAGGTTATTTAGGGTAGAATGGATTCTGCTAGCAAGCTAGGATGTTGGCCCATCTATGGCCGGGCTTACAGAATCTTTGTAACTTAAGATAAAGTTACCTGCTCAGGTAACAAAAAATAAGCTTTCAGATACAGCGAAAGTTGTATTCTGCGAACCAATTTAATTTGAGCCTTTATTTATTGTGTATAAAGTAGTAATATTTTTTGTTGGTTATCTTTGGGGGGGGAGCTTTCTTACTCTTTCTAAAGTATGCGGTGTAGCTTCTGATGCTGTTCTATGATGTAGGAAAGGAGAAAAAATATTTTTTGTTTTGGTTTTTAATGGCAGTCATGAAGGATTACCGGGAGCTGCTTAAAACTGGGAAAGATATGCCCCAAGAGTAATCTTGGGGTAATGAAGAAAACTCTCTCTATTTTTTTTTAAATAAGAAGAAAGTCCAGTGACTAGAGATGTTTATCCAAAAGATCTCCATTCTTCCTTTGGTGATAATAGCAGCAGTGCTAAATGATTATTTCATCCTGTAGTGAAGGAATAAGAAAGGGGTAGAGAAATTGATCTCGTTGAGAATTACTAACTTCAGGTTTCTATCTGGAATTTTTCTCATTATATAAAGATGGATGTGTGCAACCTCTTTTCTTACAGGCTTTCAGAACATTATTGTGGCAAGGACTTACCCACTTTGAAAATGGGTGTGTGAGGTGATGATAAGTGGAGGAAAGATTAGAAATTGATAGTCTGTCTGTCCAGTCTGATAGGAATTCATTATAATTTCCTGCCTTCTTATAACCCCCAAATCTCCTTTTAAAATAGAGCAACTGATTGTGCTTCGTGATTATCCTGGCCAAATCCTTCCTGAGTGAGAACTAAAACTGTGTGGAATCTGTCCAGGTACCTCCACATATTCATCATGATATTGGGAAGGTGCATGTCATGTTAGAGTTCAGTGCAACTGAACACTAGGCATAGAAGAGAACTCATGTTGTCAAATGTTCCCAGGTTTCTTATTGGTATTAGGACAAATATTTGGTAAAAACCAGGTTGGATCAGGCATAGTTCTGCTGCCTTTCCATATACTGACTTTATCCAGTTTATTGGGCACATTCCCGGGACACTTGATAGTGATACTTATTAAAACTGGGGAGCATTAAGCAGTGAACTTACCACCTGCTGTGGATTTAGCTAGCGATATGCTTCATACCTGCTCCACGTGTCCAGTGCCATAGTTGTACAGTATTCTAATGCAGAGATAAGAAAAGGTTACCCCCCCCCCCCAATAGTTTCTCATTCTGCCATATGGCCAGGGTACTGATTTGTGGCCAAATAGTTAGCTGCCCCCCCCCCCCCAACTCATGGTGAATGCACCAAATGGTCAAGTAAAGGGATTAGACACGGTGTTTCTCTGATGCAGGTTAGGGCATTCTTCAGTCCTATGAGGATCAAAGGAAGTACTTTGGTACAGCTAATTTAAATGAGACTTAAGAATACTCAACTTTCTTTAGATTGTATCTGCAATTTTTATCCTACTATCCTACTGCTTTGGTGGCTAATTCATTTTTATAAAGAAGATTAGGATTAATAAGAGCATATGAATGCCATTTCATCTGATAAAGGGGACAAAAGTGATATAACATCATGTTCCAAGGTTTGCTTTAACAAGGAGGATATTACTGGCTCTTAGCCAAAATGCTTTCCTAGTATAAAAGTCTTCTTGACTTCAGAGGGAATTGTGAACATGTATTTAAGAATACAAATTGAGACTGTAAAGTCTGACATTTATGCCTTCTATTTTCAGAGAAACATCAGACCAAATCAAGCCAAATTATTCCCTCTTTTCAAGAGTGATGGTAATCAAATTGCCTTCTCAGTCTAAATTGGCAAATGAAGCAAAACTCAAAAAGGCACTATTTTTATGAACCTGCCAGGAGAAACAAGACTTTTGTTGCATAAGAATAGATGATCACAACTGGGATTTCCATGCAAACTATTGTCTGTCAGAAGCAATGAAAAGGTAATTGGTACTGTTTTCATGAACTTTGCACATCTGTCTTCATGTACTTTACTTATAAGTATGGTACAGAAGCATGTTGCAATGCACATCATAGGAACTCTCCCCCCATTTTCATATAATCCTTGGTGTTGATACTAAATAGCATAGAAATGGAACTGTAACTGATGGAAAATGTCAGTTTATGAGTACTGTGAAAAAAAACAAATTTCAGGTCAGGTACCTTAGGAAAAGGATAAAAAACATAATATTGCTGTTATTATACTTGGAATGCTGTGTACAGTACTGTTTGGTGCATCTCAAAAATTACATTGTAGAAGTATAATGGAGCAACCAAAATTAGTGTCTTTTTCCTCAGAAAATCTTTTTTTAATTTGGATAAAAGTTAACAGTGTGAGGGTATGATCAGGATGAATAAACCTATGCATGGTGGGTAAACATTTTTCTTCTTTCTTTATAATGATAAATCCTGGGAAGTTGATTGTCCTGAGTTTTGCACCAGTCAAAAGAAGTACTTCTTTTACATGGGATTTTTTCTGGCAGCAAATTCCATGAGAAGCATTGATGATCTCCAACTTAGGTGGCTTTAAAAGGATTATAATGGACAATTATGAATGTGTAGCTCTTGAGCATCTCTCTAAAACAATCTTTCCTCTGGTGGCTTATTTCTACTGGTCAAAAGAATGTATTATCATAATTATCATCTCCATAAAACAGAACTGTTCAAATTAACAATGGAATTGTGACTATTTTTGTAGCTTGATAATACAAGAGCTCAACATTTTCTCAGTGCTTCTAGTACTCTGGTACCTTTTTCTGAGAGGCAGCGTAATCTGATGAGAAAGCTCTGCGGGTGCAAAATTGAGTCTCTGGCATCATTGCAGATGGAATAGTATACCTATTATCAGGACTGAATTGTTTAGTGGCAAACAGATGTGTGCACATTAGGCCTAAGTTCCACACAGATGTATTGTATAAACCAAAAACACACTTGGTTTACAAATGTACTCAGCTGAAGCAGGCATCAGTCCTAAGAAGCACAGGCCTCTTTTGTGGTTCACTGAAGAATATGGAGTTATAATTTAAGATTTTTAAAACTGTTTTGCAAAATATTATGTAAATGACAATTTTCTTTTCTACAAAAGTCTTTTGTGAATTGGACGTTTCCTTCATTTAAGTAGTTTACACATAACCCAACAGTTCTTTCAAGGGTTGTTGTCATCATATATGCAATGCTGATTTCAGTCTTTCTGCATCATGATTAGATAATTTGACTTGGACAATTCCATGATTTGCAAAATCTAAAAATCTGTTAGAAAACCTCCCCATAAAGGGCACTTCCCACCCCCAAAAAATGCCATAACAACTTACTATCAGGAAATGTTGAATGGGTAAGAGCTAATAAAATGGACAATGGGTTGGGCACAAGGAGTTGTAAAGCTGAATGTGTGTGATACTAACATTAATTGTCTCCAGCTCCAGTTTAAACTTTACAGTGGGAAGCTAAAAAGAAAGCATCTTGGGAGAAGATGATGCTAACCACTCTGTAACATGCCAAGAAAGCTGTACGAATGTAATCAACAGGAATTGAGCTCAACTTTACCCCTTTATCCAATCACTAATTGAATAATGATGCATGTCTCCCTATGCTCTAGGGGTCAGTGCACTCTTAACATTGGGTTTAAAGAATTTCCTTATTGCTCTACTGTCCTACCTTAACCATGTTTAAAACTAGATTGGCACTCTTTTTGTAACTGTAAGTTGAAGAGAACTGGGTAGGGTTGTCATCTACTCATTTTTTCTAACAGCAATTTGAAGCTGATTTACAATCCATGCTACCTGTGGAAACCTGGATAATTTTGGTCATAGTTAAAGAGGACATGGAGAATTTGTTCTGCAGAGATGAGATCCCACAGTAATTAAAATAGTGTGCCACTGCATTTAATCCAGCTTTCAATGGCTGCTATGCAGCTGAATGAGGTTTTTAGCTAGCTTATATGGTAACATTTCTAGGTCCTCTTTGTGTGGCCTGCCTCCCAATGCAAGTAAGTTAATACGTGACATGATTCCAGCAAGTGTGGGTTGTACTTCCTTAAGCACACAAAGAGGATTGTTTTCATGTAGAGTATATGAATCAGACATTTAGAGGGCTTAATACTGTTGAAAGCTTTGCATTAGAGAGCCAACCTTATCAGTTTTGCATGTTATATGCAATATTTTTTCACTACAGAAAGCAAGAGTATTGTTTTGTTATTGTGATGTAAAACTTAGTCATGATTTCCACACACTAGCATTATTATTTTTAATGTAATATCATTTTCTAAAGATGGGAGGGATGGATGGATGGAGAGATGATAGATAGATAGATCGATCTTCATACTCTACGTGCTTTTTCTGTGGTTGACCTACTTTTCCACTGAACATTTTTCAGAACATACTCTGTAGAGTTTTGCTAAAGAATGATCAAACTTTTCATGCCTTTATTATGGCCATAAGGCCAGTAGTGATCAAGCTTCTCCTCTGCTGTGGAAATTGGCTTCATGTGTGAATAAGATGCTGAATTATTCCTCTGACATCTTGTTAATAACTAGCTTTTTTGTGATTATCAGTTTTTAGTTTAAAAATGGAAAGAAACCATCTGTTTGTGAATACAAACTTGAGATATTTTCTCTCTGGATATTACACTGAAGAAAATTAATGTGAGCCATAATAGGGGGAGAAAAAGTGGAATCAACAAAGGCAAGCTAATCTGAGATGTATTGGCTTGCAACAGTTTTAAAATCCAAAGAGAGATAATTAGAAAACAATTGAAATGGTAGAATCAAGATGAAGTAATACATAAATATATTTCATATGAATTGTTAAAATCAGAAAATAAAGGCACAAAGTCTACTTTATACAATATATGTTATAAATATAATTTATATTCTAGGTCAATAACAATCCTGCTCTGAGAATAATAAGTATGTTTATATGAATATGGGCCTACTGGAAATACGCTGCTGAACTAAAATAACTAGGAAGCAGGTCCCATTGATTTAGATTTGCCTCTGCTGGTTTATAATTTGTCTTCACTTAATCAATTAAAGGTTTAGTTCATTAATCCACTGATTCAAGTGTACAGGCCTAGGTTAAAACTAAGAGTTCTCACTGGATTTCATCCAGTGGTGGTATTTCATTTAAGAAATTTGCTGATTGCATGGCCCCCACCCACCTTGTTCTGTTCTTTGTTGCCTTCACTGATTGCCACAAAGCACTTTAGTTGCATTACAGGGGAATTAAAATTCAACAATACTTTACCGACTACATTTTATTTATTTGTTTGTTTAGATTGTTTTATAGGATGGTAGTGTCCCATCCAGGCAGTCCCATCCAGGCAGATCTGAACCAGCTTAGCTTCAGCATGTTCCTTTAGATCATAATCCTTGAACAGACATCTTTCCAAACAGTCTAATGAACAAAGAGACAGTCTTTCTTTACTTGGCCATAGACAGCTCATGTGATGGAACTGGAGATCCCGCTTACAATTATAGTGGTCTGTTTAGCACTTTGCTACCTGCAGTGTGGCCTGCAGTGAAAAGTGATTATTAATATATTTCTACTCTGAACAGTAATATAACCTACTGGACCTTCCTGTATGTGACAACAAGCACAATCATGTTAAAGTGTTTCTTAGCTTTCTTTCCTTAATTTACATAGTCTGGCCAAAAGAATAACATGTAGATGACTCCAGTCAGTTTCTGACAAGGGTTGGAAAGAGCCAAGATCTATTGCACATCATATGCCCCATCACGCCTTGCTGTGTTTTACACCTTTGTTTCCATAGCTGTATTAATAAAACAATGAAGTGTCCAGCTACAAACATAATTAAGACAGACGACATACATATGTATATGTACTTTAAAGTATGAAAAAAGCATTACAATGCTTAGCTCTACTTATAGGCATATCTTCTCATAGACAAGGTATACGTGATGTTTGCAAGACATGCTAAAATAAAAACTCTGATTGATGACTTTGTATGGAAAGCAATTTTAGCCCCATCACTGTGTGCTGATCTTTATCTAAAGGTTTAGGCTTTTCAGGCCTGATCCTGGAGCTGCCTCCATTTTGGATTTGCAGAAACTGGGAATTATAACCAAGGGTTGAGCTGTACTACAGAGTATCATGGCTAACAGAGTGGATTAAATCTCCAGAGCAGTAGAATGTCAATATTGGAAGGAGCCAGCCTAGCTAATGGGCTTCACAGATATTTATGGTACAGGGACATAAAAGAGGATACAAGCTTAAAAGGACATATTATAAGACAAAGTTTGATAAAAGTATGGAACTCCAGGAGGAAAATAATAAGCCAAACAATTTCCCAATTAGTCTCTCCCCTAAATGCTTTCCATGCCTGAGACAATTACAATAAGAAAAGTGTAATTACATATGCAAACATGGTCTACCCAGACCCCATGAATAGATTAAAGTCTTAGCAAGAATGACTCAATGAAGGCTGGAATATACTATGGGTGATGTATTTACAAATTGTTGGAAGAATGAAATCTGACCTCAAAAATGAGGGAGGGACATTAAGAAAAATGACAGAATTTGAAATGCTTATACAGAATGCAGACCGCGTATTAGGACTACTTAGATATGTGGGCGATCTGGCTGCGACATCTGTCACCGCAATGATCACCAGGGTTAATTCAGCTGATCTGGCTGGCTAGACAGGTATCTCCTTCCTTCCTCACTGCTCCATCCTGAAGCTGCGCACTCGGTGGAAGAGGATGACCATCCCAGATAGAAGGAGTGTACTGATCTTCGATCAAGGGTATATGATAGCTGTGCTTCCCTGCTAGAACCTCCAAACAAGATATGACACAGAGATAAAACAAACAAATGCATGTATAATAAATTGGATGCATAACTTCAAAGAAACCATCTCAATAACACAATGGGAAGAACTGTGGAACAAATCTATAAAATTCACTTCAACTTATGGTTTGAGAGAGAACTGGTATAAAATGTTTTACAGGTGGTATACAGCCTCATCAATAATTGCCAAAATAGACAAATCATTCAGCAATAAATTTGGAAATACCACGAAACAGAAGGAACATTCTACCGTATGTGGTGGACATGCAAAACCCCCCCAAAGTATTGGAAAGATATACATAGCACTATCCAGAGAATTTTGGGGATCAATTTCGAAATGAAACTACAATTACTTTTATTAGATATAATTCCATAATACATAAAAACCCCATAATTTATTTAGATATGTATTTACAGCTGCAAGGATAAACTTTCCGCAATACTGGAAAAAAACAGTACCAGTGATATCTGACTGGGAACCTAAGCTTGCAGAATACACAGCAGTGGTGAAATCAACATTATATATATATATCCCTTTTACTTTCCACATTTGACAAGACGAGACAATCTCTCTCTCTCTCTCTCTCACATACACACACACACACAAGCGTAACTAAATTTAAACAAATATGGCTTCCATATATATTACATATTATGCAGCAAGGTAAATACAAACATTTACACCAAGAGGCACTGCCAGTCGGTTGGAGTACAAGGAAGGAGGAAGTCAGAAATTAAATATTCACCTATGTTATTTTAGGTTTTTTTTAAAAAAAATTAAAAACATTTATAAGCAATAATATAGTGAGATTTTGGCATTAACTCAGAAGTGTATACTTTTTGATATCATAAAAATAACTTAATATACTCTGCTTGGAACTTTTACCAATGTCACATTGAGTAATAATTGTACAACCTCAATAATTATCTGTTTATTGATAGATAATATCTTTTTTGAAAATATACCTTTGTTTTAAATAAAATGAAAGGATTATAACAAGACTAATAATAATAAAATAAGCACAGCGTACTGTTGATGTACTTCTTAAAAGAGGGAAATCTCTATATTTGTATATCTGTATATGCTGTATCATTGTTAAATAAAGTTTTTTTAAAAAAACAAACAAGGGTCATGGTATGTTTAAATTCTACTTTTCCTAAACCCCAAAAGTCAGCTGCTTCAGACTCGGCCACATGGTAAGTCTAAGACTTTGGTTAAAGAATTCTCAGTGAAACAAGGGAAGTTGGAGGCATATATGCACCTATTAACAGGCCACTGATGTGTTGCCTGAACCCAGCTGCTAAAGGGAAAAAGGAAAACAGCCAGGACAATAAGAAAATCCAGGCATTCCATTTTTAACAACCAACAGAACATTCAGTGACCAGTTAGAATGGCCACTCAGGCAACAATTCTAAGAAGGGATAAGGTGATGGCAATCAATCCTAGCTGAGCTAAAGTGATTTGCGTTTTGTGGGGGAGGCCCCACTTCTTTCTCTCTTGCTGATAGCAGATGGACAATTATGTGATATTGCTATTTCATACTTTTTGCCGCTGCAGCTAAGTGAACTGACAGGGGAGCAGACAATCCCAGCCAGGTGGATGGAATGTGCCATGCTGGCTTTGCTCTCCTCAGCTGCTCTCAAGAAAAGATGTTTTTTGGCACTGTACCAAACTGCAGTAGCCAGTAGCTTGGAAGAGTTGCTGTAAAAGTTCACCTAGTTTGATGAATATCCAAGTTTTCTTTCCCACGTGTTCAAACGGGTCAGATAGCCATTTCCCTACTAGGCACAGCCTAGGGTACGTTTCTGCCTGAGAGCAATTTAGCCATGAAACTACTGCACCATTGCATAAATGAAACCACCGAGGCTCAGCACTTTATGAATCTCAGAGGAAGATTTTGCCAAGCCTGCTTCATATAATTTCAGAGGGATTGTGGAGTTGCTTCTGAAGATTAGTTGGTTAATTTTTTCCTCCCCATCCTTTCCCTGTATCAGGAGATTTTCTTTGGGGAAAGGTAGATCACAGCTATGTAATTTCTACATGTAGCTACCAGACACATCATTATGTTAGAGAACTTTTTCCATTCCTTTCCCTCTTCTGCCACCTTCTACAACTCCTCTCTCACTGGAACTCATTGGTAACAGTGCAAAGACATCTTTCAGTGGCAGCAACCCCCCTCCCCTTCTCTATTCACAATGAAATGTAATAATGAGTTATGCAACTCTTGCTGATAAAAGTTCCTATTGTTAAAGCATCATAATGGGAATCTAGCCTGATCCAGAGATTGAGAGATACACACACATTTCCAGAGATCTGTATGTGTATGTATGTGTGTGTGTGTGTGTGAGAGAGAGAGAGAGAGAGAGAGAGATCTGGAGTGAGTGAATGGATGGATGGATGGATAAAGAGATAGATAAATAACCTGCAGTGGACTAGCATTGTAGATTATGGTCTGTAATCTTCAGTGGAGGCCTCCATGCCATAGCTAATTGATTGAGGCAGATAATAATTATAATTTTATATCTACCTACTACCAACTTACCTGGACAAAAAATAGTCACATTAGCTTATCTAGTGACAGAGGGTTGTGGGAATACTCCGAATAGGTTGGGTCCTCTGCCCCATTCTGCAAGAAAAGCAGGGCAGTCTTTTTCCATGTAGACTTTTTCCATATAGAAAGAGTCAGAGAATCCCATGGGAAAAAAATCCATTCAAGCTGCTATCAGGGCTTTGAAGGAACACTTCCCAAAGAAGTAGCTCTTCTTCTCCTTGCCTATCGTGAAGGGACAATTCTGGGGAAACGCTGCTTCCAATGGCTGGGACTGGTAGCCTGGATCTCTGTCTCTGTGCTGACTCTTGAAATGTTCCTCTTGAGCTGTAACCCCGTTTCCACAATGATACTGTATGTGGCAAACTGTCTTAGAAGTTGATGTGATTTCAGAAGCAGGTGTTGATGTTACATGAGAGGGATTTCTGTGGGTCAAAGGAATATTTAAAAATTCAAGGCTCTTGCATGACCCTAAGCTGTTCTACAGATGATAGTTCTACAGATCTTAAACATTAATTATGTGTTACTGAATAATAAAAAAATGCAGAGCTGGTATTACTCATTATGTGGAGGCACATACGTATAATTCTTCCCTCACCTAACACTTTTTTCTGAAACTCCTGCCTGGCAATTTTTCCTTACCTGGATTTACAGAGAAGTGATCATCATAAAGGAAGAGAAGGAAGAAAATAAAAGACCTCCTTCTGCCTTCTGGTTCTCTCCTGCAAATATCCCTCTCCATCCACAGAATTAGAGAGTTGTGTTTTTCAGTACAATGCATATTTCCACTTGTCTTCCTGCAGGATTACTTGAAGTGGTTGGAAAAAAAAACACCTCAAAAAATCAAATGAATTTTCCACTGAAATTTTTCTTTTTTCCCCCTTGAAGTTTTCTTTGAAAAGCAAACCTTACCTCTAACAGCCATTACCTGTATTACTAGCAATCACACATACATGACGTTTGATTATTGGATGCAATAATAAAAAGAGAAATAGAAGCCTGAAGTGAGAAATTCTTTATCTCCTTGGCCTTTCTCTATCAATTTGTTTTTTAGTTCTCATTTAGCAAGAATTAGTTACACGGGCTGGATATATAGGAAGCCAGACTCGATGATTTGACAAGGCAATTCAGGCGATGGAAAGTCTGTGTTGCTATGCAGCAAAAAATCAGAATGGGTGGCTTCAGTAGCAAAAGCAGATTATGATATATAAGGGGGTGGACTGATGGGGTACTGTATTGGCATACCCATTTATTCCTTCTCTCAGAAATGATACAATTTGGGAATTATATTGAACATTCTTAAATCTAACTGAAGAAGCAATTGGAAATTTTACATTCATTAGTAGCTTAAGTACTTTCATTGTTGTGGTTTCATCCAAAGGATTTTGGGGTTGTAGTTTGTGAGATGTCATTTTCATCTGAGAGAATGATAATTCCAACTTTAGAAGGGAATGAGGAAAATCTGAATTAGTTGATGTCTGTTGGGACGATATGTCCTAAGACATAGGTGGGGGACGGGCAGCTTGTGAGTCAAATACAGCCAGCAGAATATTTCAGCTCAGTTTGCTGTCAGGGCTCAGGAGTAAATCATAGATATTCTGACAGATAACAGTTTAGCTCAGTTCCACTGATGAAAATTCTCAGACACAGCTTGTCTAGGTTGCAATCTTTATTTCAGATACTGCTAATGCAAAGATATAAAATACTGTTTTCCCCCTGAAGGGTTTAAAGTTAAAGCTTCTTCCTCCTGCTCTTCTGAATTAATGGATACTTCACACCTCATTTGGTGGCCCTGAAGCCAAGCAGTTACATATTTACACTGGGGCTGTCTCTGCCCTGGGAACTGCTGGCTCCTACCTTGCCCATCTAAACCCTACACCTATTGACTCCTCTCCCAGGTCCCACTCATCTGCTTAAGCCTGGGCACACAACTCTAGTCTGATCCAGCTTAAGCAATGCCTTGTTTCTTGTGGAGAATGGGGAATTTAGCTTGAATTAATTATATCTTATAATCATTTATTTATATACAAATAAAATATTGCATATATGTTAGTTGATGTTATTATGATTATTATTTGCCATAAAGTGAGTGCTGACTCTTAGGGGACCACACAGATAGATCTTCTCCAAGATGCCCTGTCCCCAACCTAGCCCTTCAAGTTTTGCAACGATGCAACCATTGTTACTGTAGTCAGGTCCATCCACCTTGCTGCTGGTCATCTTCTTCTCTTTCCTTCCACCTTTCCCAGCATTATGTGCTTCTCAAGGGAGTGGTGTCTTCACATAATGTGTCCAGAATACGGTAATTTGAGTCTGGTAATTTGTGCCTCTAGTGAGAAATCTGGATTGATTTGTTCTATGATCTATTTGTTTTCCTGCCTGTTCATGGTATTCTTAGAAGTCTCCTCCAACACCAACTTTCAAAAGTGTCAATACTCATTCTATCTTGTTTTTTCAAATTCCAAACTTCATTTCCATACAGTGTCATAGGGAAAAGTACTGGCATTGTGACAAGAATTCCATACTAAAGGTGCCCTTACAAAGATCAGACTATGCAGGCAGTTATTTTCCTTATGGTACTCTATGGAAATGAACTTTGAAAAAATGTGATTATCCAGATTTCTCAAAGCAGATTTGTTGCTATAAATACCTATAGAATTTCTACCCTGAGTAGAAACCGTAGATTTAAGGATGTGTAATGCTGCATCTTTAACTTTCACCATCCTTCCACAGTGAAGTACAGGGTCAGCTTGTCAGAATAACAATTAAAGTCTTGACACTTCTAGTATATCAAAGCTGTTACCTTGCATTTCAGAGACTATGTTTATAATATTTTATAAACCATGAAGGATGCCTGAATTTTCTTGCTTCCTTATCAATTGTAAAGCAATTCTCTCTATCAGAGTCTCCTATTAATGTCTATTCATGTTCAAATTGTCTTTGATCAGCATCATATCTATAACCTTTGTAAATCTGGGGTGCTTGTTCTTGGCTTGTCTGGATGCAAGAGACCAGTGACTCATTGTAACCTGCCAGCTTTTAAAAAATGAACATTTTGGTTTATTTCCAGTTGTTGGCTCTTATTGGGTGAGTATTCTACCGCATTTCTCCTTCCACATTTTCAAGTGTGGTCTCTTTGAATATGCAAAAGGGCATTCTTACAGATGCTTAGACTCCCATTAGCAAGCAGTTATTCAGTTTTGGCTTCAAGTGAGGCAGTAACTATGCAGGCTTATCCTTGTTGGTTGAGGTGAGCTACACATTAATGGAGGATTGAATGGAGCAGGTGATTGGAACAGATGAAAGTACGAGGTGAAAGGAAAGTGAAGTGTGATAGATAATGGGTATAACTAGAGAGCACATTAGAGAGCAAAATCAGAGGACAGCTAGGAAAGGAAAAATCAGAAGCTCAGATAGAAAAGGCAGGAGATGAACATCAGGATGTGTAGCTGGATAAAAGAGTATATGAGAAAGAAAGAAGATGAAATTGTGAGATGCTGGTGAGTGTGAATGGGAAAGTATAAATCTACAAGAATGGCAGGATGTGTGTAGATCAAAATATTTTCTACCTGGATACCATTACACTGCTCCCAAACCCAGCTTTAACTCACAAGGTCAATTTGGTTTTCCACTGGGGCCGGTATATGATCATCCCTTCCTTCTGCCCCAGCTTCAATCCAACCAAAGGAGGAATGGTATAAATTAGACATTAGAAGGGCTATCGTGATCTACCTGGGAGTTCTGACAGTCTCCTAGTAGCTTTTTGATAATCCCACCTTGGCCACAAAACCTCACTGACCATGATCTCTAGGTGCATTGAAGCTTATTTCAAACTAGCCTAGGAGACTCAGAATAAGCCTGCTCCACAGCCACTTCACTAGAAGTACAACCATTCTGGCTGTCTCCAACAGAGATATCTGTAGTGCTGCCACTTGGTCCCTTTAGAATTAGGAAGACCCAGAGGACCCAGGGAACACCATCAGAATCTTGCAATTATACTTCAAGAACGAGTGGAAGGAAGATAGTGCTCTGAGCAGCCTGGTGAAGAGGGTGGCATACAGATGGTGTAAAATACATACACGTATAAGTCCACTGTACATTTTCAGTTACATTTATCCTGACAGTTGAGTGACTTAAAATATAATCCTATGAGCTGCTAACTTTAAGGGAACCAAAATAAATGCATGTATGTTACAAGTATTTGCAAATAAAAGCCTTTGCAGTTTTAAATACCACCATTTGGAACTGTCTACTTTCAGGGCACATTTTCAGTATCCATTGCAGAATGTTTTAAGATGCACACAGTGGTCTAGATATTGCTGAGGTAGTAAACCCATGTATGGGCACTACCATTCAGATATGTAAGAGAGGGTTTGTATCACAGAATGCTCCTTCATACCACATTTGTAAAAGTCCCACAGAAAAATAGTTGCCAGTGAGACTGGTTCTTGACTAACATTTCTCCAAATGTCGGGTTTTTCCATGCACAAGGCATTGTCTTGTAAGGAAGACAATTCATCCATGTGTGCCTCCAGCTCAGTGTGAAATACATTTGAGTTCCCATAGGATATCAGCCAAGTACGTTATCAGTCTTACTCTACTGCAGTTGAACTGGGGGTGGGGGAAGCTAGGCAGTGATAAACAAAATAGCTTCAATGAGGCTCATTCATCGGTACAGATCTTTCTTTGCAGAATCCCAGAGTTTCCTGGTTCATGGTTTAAACGAGGTGAAACTCGAAAAATTAGAATATCGTGCAAATGTTCATTTATATCAGTATGGCAATTCAAAAGGTGAAACCAATATATGAGATAGACGCATTACATGCAAAGCGAGATATGTCAAGCCTTACTTTGGTATAATTGTGATGATTATGGTGTACAGCTTATGAAAACCTCAAATTCACAATCTCAGAAAATTAGAATAGTGTGAAAAGGTTCAATATTCTAGGCTTAAAGTGTCCCCCTCTAATCAGCTAATGAATCCATAACACCTGCAAAGGGTTCCTGAGCCTTTAAATGGTCTCTCAGGCTGGTTCAGTAGGAATCACAAGCATGGGAAAGACTGCTGACCTGACAGTTGTGCAGAAAACCATCATTGACACCCTCCATAAGGAGGGAAAGCCCCAAAAGGGAATTGCAAAAGAAGTTGGATGTTCCCAAAGTGCCGTATCAAAGCACATCAACAGAAGGTTATGTGGAAAGGAAAAGTGTGGTAGAAAAAGGTGCACAAGCAGCAGGGATGACCGCAGCCTGGAGAGGATTGTCAGGAAAAGGCCATTCAAAAGTGTTGGGGACTTTCACAAGGAGTGGACTGAGGCTGGAGTTAGTGCATCAAGAGCCACCACACACAGACGGATCCTGGACATGGGCTTCAAATGTCGTATTCCTCTTGTCAAGCCGCTCCTGAACAACAAACAACGTCAGAAGCGTCTTACCTGGGCTACAGAAAAAAAGAACTGGTCTGTTGCCCAGTGGTCCAAAGTCCTCTTTTCTGATGAGAGCAACTTTTGCATCTCATTTGGGAACCAAGGACCCAGAGTCTGGAGGAAGAATGGAGAGGCACACAATGCACGATGCTTGAAGTCCAGTGTGAAGTTTCCACAGTCTGTGTTGATTTGGGGAGCCGTGTCATCTGCTGGTATTGGTCCACTGTGCTTCATTAAGTCCAGGGTCAACGCAGCCGTCTACCAGGAGATTTTGGAGCACTTCATGCTTCCTTCCGCAGACGAGCTTTATGGGGATGCTGACTTCATTTTCCAGCAGGACTTGGCACCTGCCCACACTGCCAAAAGTACCAAAACCTGGTTCAATGACCATGGGATTACTGTGCTTGATTGGCCAGCAAACTCGCCTGACCTGAACCCCATAGAGAATCTATGGGGCATTGCCAAGAGAAAGATGAGGGACGTGAGACCGAACAATGCAGCAGAGCTGAAGGCCGCTATTGAAGCATCCTGGTCTTCCATAACACCTCAGCAGTGCCACAGGCTGATAGCATCCATGCCACGCTGCAATGCGGCAGTCATTGCTGCAAAAGGGGCCCAAACCAAGTACTGAGTACATATGCATGCTTATACTTTGCAGAGGTCCGATATTGTTCTATTTCCAATCCTTGTGTTATTGATGTCATGTAATATTCTAATTTTCTGAGATTGTGAATTTGGGGTTTTCATAAGCTGTACGCCATAATCATCACAATTATACCAAAGTAAGGCTTGACATATCTCGCTTTGCATGTAATGCATCTATTCCATATATTGGTTTCACCTTTTGAGTTGCCATACTGACATAAATGAACATTTGCACGATATTCTAATTTTTCGAGTTTCACCTGTATGTTAGCAACTATTAGTCATCTTAAGTGTCTTATTATACCTATGTTGTGCATAAATCACAGATCTTAACAGGCAATGTCAAGTTGATGTAAGTTGATGCAAGATACATCTCTGGTTCTCATTTACTGCAGTATTTAGCAACTTGTTGACTTCCACTGTGTTTCTTCCCAACTCCTCCTTGAAATGGAAAGACTATTATCTTGCTTGTAGAGGCATGGAAATATATGGCAGCAAATATTGGTAGTATTTTGTCTTCCTGCAGCCCTGTTATTTGAACAGTCATCTAGTTCATCTTGTTACTTCACACTCTGGTGTTCCATGAACAGCACCAACTGAGACATCTTCCTAAGAACTGGCAATATGGGAAGGGGCACAGTACACATTATCCGAAATTATTTTCTAAAGGGAAAACAAGCAAGGCAGCTTTGATTTTGAGCAAGAAAATGGGAAGAGATAGTTAATATATTTCCTAGCACCTTCTCTCTCTTTTTTTTTTCCCTGCCCAGAATTAAATCCTCTCTAAAGTGCCAATTCCTCCCCAAGATTCAGTTTGACAAGGTAGCTAGACGTTTGGTATTCCTGAAAAAGAGCAAGTTATGTTCTGCTGATTATGTACAGGAAAATGGAAAGCAGGGAGATAGTTTAGCACCACAACTACTCAATATGCTCCATTGATCAAAGCTGCAACTTCCTGGGTGCTTTTTATTAAAGTTTTTAAAAAACCTTTCAGGGCTTCATGATACATATTTCTGTTACGTGGATTTCTCCTTAATCAGGACAGCAAAATTAGTTCTTATTTCTTAAAACACACAAGACATCATAATTTTAATCTTTCCTTTTTCAGAGTTAAATGTTAAGGAACTGGATGTGAAAGTATGTGATGAATCATCATGTAAATATGGGGGTGTTTGCAAGGAAGAAGGAGAGAGTTGGAAATGTATATGCCAATTACAGGTAAGGATTTTTCATATTTATGATTGGACATGTGCTGAACTGTTGAGATAATATATAAATATGTCACTCTGAGAATTTGATTCATGGAAACACAATCTGGTATAGTATATTCTTTAGAACTGAATTACAGTCCATTTGTTTTTTGACAAAGGGACAAGGAAGGAGACTTTCAAGCATCGTCAAAGTTTTTGGAGTTGTTTTGCTTGCAACTGAATTTGCCAGGGTTTTTTTCCCCTTTTCTTCATTATTATGATTATTAACTTTGAAGTTATCTTACTTTTAATTTGGAATGTATAAATAATTTTGTTGTGTTGATTAATTCTGCGCAATAAAAATTAAAAATAGTATATTCTTTAGAAACAATATAAACATAAAGTGAAGAAAGACATAATATTCTTTCTTACTGTGATGACAGTAATTGCTATCTCTTGTGGGAACATTGCTGCACAATTTTATAGATATGCATGCCTTTGTAATTTGAATCCCGGATCAGCTTTAAGTATTGTGTTTCATTCTGATTTGTAGATTGATTCTTTACCTTTTCTTTTTCTTTAGACTAGTACATATACATTGATTGATTTACATATCCATCCCTTACCTTGCAGATTGCTCTAGAACTTAACTCTTTAAATGTGTCAAATATGCCAAGGACACAAGGTGTATTAACAGTGATATCAGAGACAATCATATGATAGTATCTTTGCAAAATTACTTTTTTTTTTTTTCAAAATTCAGTGGAAATTTGCTGAAGTGTAATTTTCAGAAACCTTTTTTCCTCACTGAAGTTTTCTTTAAATGCTGTATTATATCACATTATCAGAAATTATATCACAGAGGCAAAAAGCACAAATTCTAATTCTAGAGTATTTGAGAAGATACATACTTTCTTCTCACAGGTGAGGAACACCTCTGACCTAATTTAATGTCTGATGAATAAACTACAGGTGAAACTCAAAAAATTAGAATATCGTGCAAATGTTCATTTATGTCAGTATGGCAACTCAAAAGGTGAAACCAATATATGGAATAGATGCATTACATGCAAAGCGAGATATGTCAAGCCTTACTTTGGTATAATTGTGATGATTATGGCGTACAGCTTATGAAAACCCCAAATTCACAATCTCAGAAAATTAGAATATTACATGACATCAATAACACAAGGATTGGAAATAGAACAATATCGGACCCCTGCAAAGTATAAGCATGCATATGTAACTCAGTACTTGGTTTGGGCTGCTTTTGCAGCAATGACTGCCGCAATGTGGCGTGGCATGGATGCTATCAGCCTGTGGCACTGCTGAGGTGTTATGGAAGACCAGGATGCTTCAATAGCGGCCTTCAGCTCCGCTGCATTGTTCGGTCTCACGTCCCTCATCTTTCTCTTGGCAATGCCCCATAGATTCTCTATGGGGTTCAGGTCAGGCGAGTTTGCTGGCCAATCAAGCACAGTAATCCCATGGTCATTGAACCAGGTTTTGGTACTTTTGGCAGTGTGGGCAGGTGCCAAGTCCTGCTGGAAAATGAAGTCAGCATCCCCATAAAGCTCGTCTGCGGAAGGAAGCATGAAGTGCTCCAAATCTCCTGGTAGACAGCTGCGTTGACCCTGGACTTAATGAAGCACAGTGGACCAACACCAGCAGATGACATGGCTCCCCAAATCAACACAGACTGTGGAAACTTCACACTGGACTTCAAGCATCGTGCATTGTGTGCCTCTCCATTCTTCCTCCAGACTCTGGGTCCTTGGTTCCCAAATGAGATGCAAAAGTTGCTCTCATCAGAAAAGAGGACTTTGGACCACTGGGCAACAGACCAGTTCTTTTTTTCTGTAGCCCAGGTAAGACGCTTCTGACGTTGTTTGTTGTTCAGGAGCGGCTTGACAAGAGGAATACGACATTTGAAGCCCATGTCCAGGATCCGTCTGTGTGTGGTGGCTCTTGATGCACTAACTCCAGCCTCAGTCCACTCCTTGTGAAAGTCCCCAACACTTTTGAATGGCCTTTTCCTGACAATCCTCTCCAGGCTGCGGTCATCCCTGCTGCTTGTGCACCTTTTTCTACCACACTTTTCCTTTCCACATAACCTTCTGTTGATGTGCTTTGATACGGCACTTTGGGAACATCCAACTTCTTTTGCAATTCCCTTTTGGGGCTTTCCCTCCTTATGGAGGGTGTCAATGATGGTTTTCTGCACAACTGTCAGGTCAGCAGTCTTTCCCATGCTTGTGATTCCTACTGAACCAGCCTGAGAGACCATTTAAAGGCTCAGGAACCCTTTGCAGGTGTTATGGATTCATTAGCTGATTAGAGGGGGACACTTTGAGCCTAGAATATTGAACCTTTTCACACTATTCTAATTTTCTGAGATTGTGAATTTGGGGTTTTCATAAGCTGTACGCCATAATCATCACAATTATACCAAAGTAAGGCTTGACATATCTCGCTTTGCATGTAATGCGTCTATCTCATATATTGGTTTCACCTTTTGAGTTGCCATACTGACATAAATGAACATTTGCACGATATTCTAATTTTTCAAGTTTCACCTGTATTTAGGAATGCTTTTTATGTCTGCCCGTGAGTATATGTTTGTGTTTTATTTTAAACAGTTTTTTAAAGTATTCTAACCAATTCCACGGATTGTTTGTATTCCAATCAGTACTTTCTGACCACCCCTGCAACTTGTGTGTAATTTCCAGATACTGTATTTGTTAAGAATACCACTTTTTCCCCAAGTAATTCTGTGAATTGGGAGGATCCTTTTACATTCCCATATTAGAACAGAAGTTGCTGAAAACTAAGGAATAGGCTGAAGACCTAACTGCTGAAAAGCATGATGTCTTTTGAAATTAGCTGTTGCTTGAGAGAAGCTGCTTGCCTGGTGAATTTAACTCTTTTGGTAATGCTTATGCAGAGTTGTTTTTGCTCTGTGTTGTTAAGTTACCTCTTTCCTCGGCCCCTATTTAGTTTTCTTCCCTACACATTCCTGCCCTGTGCAAGCACCCCTCCCTTTTTAAAAAAGAACTCATTCAATTTTATTATTTTTGCTGTTTCTGCTGGAAAGAGGGAGGGGAATGAAAGTGTGTTTGTAAAGGGGCACAGAGAGAACTGCTCCTGTCCGTGCTCCTGCCCTCTGAAGATGCCGGTCACAGATGCTGGCAAAACGTTAGGAAACAAAACTTCCAGAACACGGCCACACAGCCCGGAAGACCCACACCAGCCAATGTGTTTGTAAACTTTGTGTGGAATGATTTGAGTGAGTGAGAAAGAATGCTTGGTATATGTCAATCAATTAATTTTGTAAATGTGGTATCTTATTTTACAGGCTATTAATTTTTATTAGTAATTAATTCTAATTATCTCTCTCCTTCACCCCTCCCTGCCCCTGGGCCTGCTTCTTTTTTTGGAGTGTCTTAAATTCAGTGTTGTCTTTTCAGGTAAACATTATAAGTCTTGTGAACTTCTGTTGCAGAATTACTGTAGGTTGTATATATGCAGAGGTTTGCATAAATCTCTTCCTTCCTTCCTTCCTTCCTTCCTTCCTTCCTTCCTTCCTTCCTTCCTTCCTTCCTTCCTTCCTTCCTTCCTTCCTTCCTTCCTTCCTTCCTTCCTTCCCCCCTTCCTTCCTTCCCCCATGTCGCTCTCTCTCCAGTGTCACACGAATTATATTCCTGTTTGTGGTTCAAATGGAGACACCTATCAAAATGAATGCTTTCTCAGAAGAGCTGCTTGCAAGCATCAAAAAGATATAACAGTGGTTGCCAGAGGTTCATGTTACTCAGGTGAGTGGCAGCTAGCAGAACTATTTTTTAAAATTTCTTCGATTGATTTTTCCAGTGAAGGTTCCAGGACCAGAAGTAAGGGCCCATTTGTTTAGGGCAGCCTTCTGCAACCTTAAATAACTCCAGATGGCTATTGCTGAGAATTCAAGGAGTTGAAATGTATATATCTGAAGACATTCAGATTGGGAAAGCTGCTTTAGGACATGTCTTGGAAAAGTCATAGATTTAGATTTAGATTTAGATTTAGATTTAGATTTAGATTTAGATGATGATGATGATGATGATGATGATGATGATGATTTATTGAACTTATTATGGCCGCCCACTTCAGAAGAATATCCAAAAAAAATAATTAATCCTTCCAGAACCTCAGGAGAATAGGTGCCATATGTATCTCTGGGGGGATGCTGTTCCAGAAGGCAGTGACAGAGAAGGCATGCTTCCTTAGTTATAAAAGATGACAACATTTAACTGAGGGGGCCTGGAACACACTCACTCTGCTTGAATGTACCAGGTGGGCAGAAAAGACTGGAGGTAGGCAGTCCCTCAGATAGTCAGGCTCTATGCCATGTAGGGCTTTACAGGTAACAACCAGCACCTTGAATTGCACAAGGAAGCCAGCTGGCAGCCAATGTAGCTAATGAAGCAGTAGTGACACATGGGCATAATGAGAACTGCCCATTACTGCTTGTCCCACTAATGTATTGGGCAGTAGGAATAACCTTGAGAAACAGGAGGAAGAGCCACAACCAAGGCAATGGTCAATTAAATAAAATCTGGGTCCAGGACAGAAATGTAATTTGAGAAAATGTCTCAGACATAACCCTCCCTAGTTCTCATGAAGGTAAAGGGAGGAAGGGGGAAAGCACATTCAGACTTGCAATATTATCTTACTTTAACCTTATAATAAAAGTATTATTAGTATTCATAACTCTGGCTTCCTAGTCGGATTTACCTTGAAGGCCTGATAGCTACATTCTGAACCAGTTGTAGCTTCCAGATGGTGTTAAAGGGAAGCCACATGTACAGCACATTGCAATAGTCCAGTTGTGAGGTGAATGGGGCATGAGTGATCGTCTGAAGGGCCTCCTGTCTATCTTGGCCACAACTGCCACATGGTCATTGAGCAGTAGTGATGAGTCTATGAGGATCCCAAGCTTGCTCAACAGTCTGGAATGGGGAAATGCAACCCCATCAAGATCAACAGTTCCCAACCTGGGGGCCCATAACAGCCACAGCCATTTAGTCTTGTCAGGATTGAGCCAAAATCTATTCCTCCACATCCAGCCCCAAACAGCCTCCAGGCACTGGGTTAGTACATTGACAGCTTTACCTGCATAGTCTGCAGTAGAGATGTAAAGCTATCATCCATGTCATCATTACCCCAAATCGACAGATGACCTCATCCAATGGTTTCATGTAGATGTTAAACAGGAGGAAGGAAAGTGTTGAACCATGAGGCACCCCACAATGAGGAGCCATGGGCACAATCTTTCCCCTCCCTCAACACTTACTGGGAATAACCACTGAGGAAGGAGGTGAACCACAGTGTCTCCCACTCCCAACTCCTGCAGCTGGTTGAGAAGGATACTGTGGTCAATGGTATTGAAGCCGCTGAGAGATCAACGGTGTACCACCGCCATACTGACTCTGTCAAAGGTCATCAACAAGCATGCCCAACATTGTCTCCATACTATGCCCCAGGCTGAAACCCTACTGAAACAGGTCCAAAGAATACATTTCCTCCAAGTTACTCTGTAGCTACCATCCAACTACTTTCTCCACAACTTTCCCCACCAAGATTCTGTTAATGTAACCTTAAATAAAGTTGAATTAGTCCATCCAATCATGCTTCCTATCTGGACTACCTTGCTAGGCTGATATCAAGTCTGAAAGTACATTTCTCCCCCTTCGCCTTAACAGCCCAAGAAACTAGGGAGGGTCCCTTCTGAGATGTTTGCCATGCCCAAATTCCTTTTGCAGGCTCAT
This sequence comes from Liasis olivaceus, assembly GCA_030867105.1. Lineage (NCBI taxonomy): Eukaryota > Metazoa > Chordata > Lepidosauria > Squamata > Pythonidae > Liasis > Liasis olivaceus. The sequence goes on from CM061350.1 coordinate 86,217,699, forward strand.
CTGTCTCTTGTCCAACTGTTTCCCTGGCTGTGGCTCTTCTCCCTGTCTCCCAAGGTCATTCCCACATACCATTACAATAGTTGTCCAGAACGGAGGGGTCCAATGAGAGCTTCTTGAGAAGGGGTCATACCACTGCCTCCTTCAAGGCCAGAGGAACCACCCCTCTCTTAAAGAGGATGACACCACTGCATGGAGTCATCCCTTGATCACCTCCTGGGCCACCTTGATAAATCAGGAGGGGCCAGGATCTAATAAACCAGTTGGCCAAACTGACAGATTGGAGGACCTAGTCCACTTCCTTGGGAATTACAGAATTGGACTCAGTACAGGTATTTTGGTTTATTCTTGATTTCTCTAACTACAATAGGCTTTATCATTTTATGTAGGCATTAAATCCAACCAATGGGATCTAAAGCTAGGGTCAATAACCATAGGTATCATTCCTAATCCCAATAACACTAATGTGAGAAAACATACATTGTGAGATTACAATATCAGTTTTGCCCTTTTGTACTAGCATCACATGCAAGGATATAAGGAGCAGAGTTTGTGTCATGATATTGTATTGATGTTTCATTAGCTGCCTGCCTTGTGCCTCTCTCCTTTGGATGCCTATGTCAGTACCTGAAAGTTTTGGATTTGGCTATACTATTCCAGTGGTTGAGGCAATGAAACCTTCTTCAGCATGGTTGAAATGAGTTTGGAAGAAGATATGTGCTGGGTTTTTCTTCTTAGTTTTTGAGGGCTCATCAGCTAAAATTTTAGTGTCTTAAAGATTTTGCAATTTGGATATCCAAAATATGTGCTCTTTAACAGATAAAACTTTTTACCCTGAAATGTTTTGGAGTTTCAAAGAGCAGCAGGGATTTAACTGCTATAAAAAGAAAAGTGGCAAAGCTCCCGTTATTAAATTATGGCTATTTAACATTTGATACATTGCAGAAATTGCTAAACAAATACAATTTAAGTTATGGGATAAGAGGAAGCTGAACAAAACATTTAAGTTTTATGCAGAAGAGGTGCTTGGAATATTAATAGACATGCATTAAATTTAATATAAAGTACAGCTCATTTAATTCTTATTTTTTGGCCTTGTTAACTGTCTCAATATTTTATTTATTATAATGCTGCTTTTTATATGTGTGCTCTCTGTAATAGTTAGATGTGGAATTTATGACTTTTGGGGGAGATGCATAAATGTTCAGGGTTTTAGATATTTATTGTACGTGAAGTAGTGGATTTTTGATGATATGGTAAGCAATACTTACAGTACTATACTGTATAGTAATGCAAAATATGTATATTAAAAATATCTTACTTTGTTATGAAGTTATTTACGGAGAAAAAAACATAACAGAGAGGTTAAGTGAAGTGTGTTCCACTTATTGACCTGACTGGAAATTAATCTAGAGGAATTTTGTATGTATAGAATATCAGTCAAATTAATTTTCAATTATTTTGATTGTGTTATTGTATTTAAGTTTAGTTGTTCAATGATTATTGCACAAATGATGTCACTTCATTAAAATACCTATTATTTGGAGAAATATTTAGTAGTGTTAAATGATTACAGGCTTCAAATGATTACGGGCTTTAGTGTTAGATATATTCAGTATTTAATTTATGCATGGATGCAAGAAGATTGTAGGGTATTCTTTTTGCTATATGATTATAACCTTGTTGGCTTGAAGAGAAAAGTGCTGATTTAAAATTTTAAGCTTAACTTTAGTTGTATTATTTGTTGAACTATGGCCATAATTAGTCTTTGATTACAAAATAAAATATTTTCCCTATCTCTTTTTAATACCACTTTCATCCTCTTGTGAATTAGATTACAGTTAATCTATTATTAATTTGAGCTCCTTTTGAGATTGAGAATAAATCAATATGCTTTCAAACATACCTATCATGATAAAAATGCATCTCAATAAAATACACATTATAAAGAGTCTGTTATATTAAAGAATATAATAAAAAATTTGCCCCCCCCCCTTCCTCCAGTGGATTAGGGCAGGATAAATAAGACTATTTAGTTTGGGGCAGGAAGAAGGCTGAAATCTGGTGAGTTATAATTGAAACCTAGAGGGAATAGGAGTTCACCAGCCTTTCTACTCCCCAAACTAGTTTAAATACTGTTTTAATTCTTGGATTGGAAATACGCTAACTGGCTGGCATCCATATAATAATGGGATGAGCCAAGTAGGCATGCAGTCTCTGAGACCCTCCCATGGGTATCATTAATGCATGCTATTTGAATAAGTCTTGATTTTTCCTTTATTTTCTTTCTCTGGCAAAGTTGAGTGCTGTTTGTTAAGCTGCTTTGTTTGGTTCACTTGCAGTTTGGATGATAAAATAAAGTGGATTAAATTAAAATAATTTAATTGCCTAAAGAGAGAGTAAAATCATGCTCACAATTCATTGTAGCTCTTTATTGACTGTGTAGCAGTTCAGCCAGATTTTCTTCAGCCTGGTGCCATCAAATGGGCTGCATTGGCTGGAGGATTGAAAGGATATTTTACAGATTATATTTCTTCAAAACATTAGGCAGTCTCCCTTGCTTCCTCCCTTGATATTGTAACTTGGGTTGGCACTCTTTTGAGAAGCTGGAGACTATTATGCAATCTTGCATGAGATCACAGGTATCAAAAGCTAAAACCCTTTGTAACAACTAAAAATTGACTGAAATCTTGTAAGATCACCGAATTGAAAACATGGGGATCTTCTGTAAACTTGTACAAGAATGCTGAAGTCTAAAGGGAGTTGTTCATCTTGTGAGATTTGGCCTTTTTTAGTTAATGTGTTTTTAATATTTTCAGGAGTCCATGGAAACATCCTAGGGGTGGATGTTATAGTGTCAGTGCATATTATGTTTCTGTTGTAACTGTTAGTGCATGTCTAAGTTGAATTCTTAATATGCTTCATATTGGTTAATTTATACCATGTGCATTTGAGAATTACAGTGTCTTCTACAGAAGAAACCAAAGCAAGCTCGAAAACTTGCAGCTTTCCAAATCCAAATACCAGCTGAGATTGCAAAACATTTCTTACTGTTCCTAGGCAGTAAGAATAGGAGGCTTTACATACACTGTATAGGGAGTCATTTATTGCTAGTAGGCTGCGTTCACTTAAAACATTACCTTACATTGAAATAAATGTACTTAATTTGGATTACTCCCTGTTTCTGACACACGGACAGACTCAGCCAAGGTTTGTTTGATCTCAAAAATTGTCCCAGAATATGGATAAAATTAGTTAGAACATCCCACTTATGAAAGGTGACAAATGAAAAGTATTTAAAATGCTGCTGGCAGAATCTTAGCACTGTTTGCTTGTTTTATAGCTGCATTCAGGCAGCCAATGCATTTCTTAAGATGTTAAGAGAGATCAGTCTTACTATTGTTGTTGTTTTTATTTATATTTGCTTTTTTTTAATATTACTGCAATAACATTGCAAGTTCACAATGTATGGAATATTTATTATCACAACATTGTTGCACCTTATTGCTGGATTTATTGTTAAAACAAGAGTAAGGACCAGGACTCATCAGTACCTCTGGCTTCTGGTTCTTGCCTCAAGCAAATGTGAGCTATGAGGTTCTAATGACCTTCTTGGGAACTTGATTTTTTGGTATTCCTGTGCTTATAGAAAAAGATGGGAATAGATTTGTTTTGCAAAGGTTTTAGCTGTGAGAGAAATTCTAAAAGAGAAAAATGGGTGATAACCAGAAACAGCCAAGTATTCCATGATATCTTAAAGCTACAATGCAAAAATTATGGCTTGGGTAATGCGTGGTCCCCAGAATAGGTAGGGACAAAAAATTGGGCTTTTAGGGGGAAAAAAAAGAAAAAAGGAAGTGTGAGGGGAAGATAAGGAACAGATATGTAAGACATCCATGTCACCCTTTGTAATGGTTCAACATCCCCCCGCCCCCAAATAGGCCTTGGTCCTATCCACTTTTGGAGTGTAGCCCTGAGGAATATGCCACCCAAAGCTTGGTGTGTGCCCTCAAGCCAAAAGAACTTGTACATATCTGTCTTAAAACCTAGCATATTTTTGATGGTTTGAGGTTGTGTAAAGCTATATAAAATTGCAGATGAATGGTTTTGGCTACTGCTAGTCAAAGTTGTTATGTGCTACTTCTTCCATTCTTGACAGAAAGTTGGTGTTTTTTCTGGAAAATTAAAAATAGTGGGAAAACATAGGGTAACACTGAAATTAAGATTATGTCTGGTCCCACATAACATTTGAAAAAGAAGGCAGGAAGGTTTCAAAATAGAAGTGTGATTTGGACACATCCCAGGGTTTGGGAAAATATATAGTAGGACTTCTTAGTGTCAAAACTTATTTTGAAATCCTGAATAAGCTGGGGACCCTAGGAATTAACTTTACAGTATAGCACAATTAAAATAACTTCTACTGATGGCAGGAAATTTGTGTCAGCAGAGGGAGCTTGTGATCCTGCAGTGTGAATCTGTGATCTGCTCTAGGTCATTTTGTTACAGTGTACTTAGGGTGCAAGATGCTATCCACTTGTTTCTAAATTTATTATACCTAGTTGCCCAAGCAATACTTTTAGCTAAAATAGGCCCTTACTTCTTTTTTCTTACTAAATTCTAGTAATTTACTAAGCAACTTCATTACTTATTAAATTAGTAATTCCTAAATTGCTACATCTAGTTGTACAAGTTATGTCTTAGCATGTTCTCACATTCTGAGTTCAAATAGGCCCTTGCTACAGGATGTTGACTAATTAGTCATAAAATGTAAACCCTTACTATTTCTTTCAATGCTGTGCATTTTTTATTTAACTACAGTAGCCCAAATAATTGTTCCCTGGATTCATTTCTGCTAAACGTGGTTTTTATAATAGAATTGAATCTCCACTGTCAGAAAGTTATGTTCATTAGAAAGTACAGTCTTCTGGCTTTCTAATTACAGGTCTTAAACTGAAAAAGCACAACTATTAGTTATTTCTATTATTAAAAGTAAACAGTGGTTTATTTATGGATGTCAGATATTTATTTGGTTCTCTTGTTTCTTCTACATCTGTGTCAGCCCACCAGGTGACACAGCTTCATCAAGGGGACCCAGAGCACACTCACTCTGCCAGATGTGGTGGGATGCGTGGAAACCATTGGGGATAGGCAGTCCTGTAGGTAACGTGCCCCATATAGGGCTTTAAAGGTGACAATTAGCACCTTGAATTGTATTTATTTGGTTCTCTTGTTTCTTTCACAACATTTTATCAAAGAGAAGGCTAAGACAACACTTAATTTCAAATTAGTGTCCCACATTTTGAGGTAATTAAAACCTTATTATGGGTGTTGAGCATCCTGGATTTTGTAACATATGCTTAAACTTTTAAAATGCAATGATGACAACATTGTTGGGGAGATGAGGTCGGGGGCCGTGGCAGCAGTGCAATTTAATTGTTAATTAAGAGTTGCTAGGTGATTTTTTTGAGGGGGGCTACTCAGAAGATTTTAAGCTATCCCCTTTGCTGTTGAATTCCATAGTTAAGAAGTTAAGACCAATCTGAAGCAGGAACTAAACCTTGTAAATGAAATGGAATATTGGTTTTGTATATGGCCACCCATCTAACTAGTGGAATTCTATGTAGCAAACAGATATAAAAACATAATACGCTTATCCAAATAAATCAAAAGGAAAAACCAGAAAAATCAAGTTGTGCCCCTATAAAAATCTCATTGCCAACATATTATACACACAGACACGCACCCCAGAGCTCCATTAAAACCCTGGCCCCAATGCCTGGGGAAAAAGCTGGGTCTTCCAAAAGGTCAGCTTGGTCAGGGCCATCTGTATCCCCAGAGAAGGCATGCTTCCTAGAGCCCATCAGCTCTAGGGTTCATCAAGGGGATCCAGAGCACACTCACTCTGCCAGATATGGTGGGAAACCATTGGGGAAAGGCAGTCCTGTAGGTAACTTGGCCCCATATAGGGCTTTAAAGGTGACAACTAGCACCTTGAATTATATCCAAAAGCCTACATCTATTCATACAGACATACATTTTTGCCTTTCAATATTGTTATTAGAGCCATGTGCTATCAGGACTCAGTAGGCTTCATTTGCAACTTTTTAATGAGAGTTGTATATGTGTGTGTATATATGTGCCATTGCCTATGCCTTTTCCCTATGTGCATGCTATGTTTACATTGACATTCCTTACATAGAGCACATAAAGTATGAAAGGAACAAGTGGATCACTCAGTCACTATGCAGCCCCCAAGCATGGGTTCCCTCCATGTTCTTGAGTGTTCAGAACATCTCTTTTCCTGCCACAGTTTATATATTAAATTTATATCCTGCCTTGCTAGCCATACAATACCCAAGGTTGTTTACAATAAAAAAAATGATGAAAAGTAAGAATAAAAACAATACAATTAAAACGAAGGGAAAATTAAAATCAGTACAGTTACAACCAATCCAGTTAACCAGTAAACAGCGAAAAAGATGGGATTTCACCATTTTCCCAAACATTGGGAGAGTGGGGGCCAAACACACCTTCCTGGGAAGAGCATTCTGTAGCCTTGGGAGCACACAGGAAAGCCCCACTCCCATGTACTAGATAGAAAAGCTTCTGGCAATGGGGGAATCTTCAAAAGGGTCTCTTCTACTGATCTAAGTAATTGGACAGGTTCCTTAATTAGGTATATACTGGTGTTAACTGCTGAACTGATAGATCTATCTCCACTGGTGCAAAACAATTATTAGTCAGACAAACTACAAAATCTAGCTATGTACGAGAATGTCTCGCCACATTTTATATTTTTAAAGCACATACTTAAGATACATTATATATATTCTGGAAAAGGGATTCTGAGAAAATGCTTTGAAAATATTTGTTATGCTATAGATGCTATTTGTAAAAGCCATCTCAGATCTAAAGCCGTACATTGTTGGAAATGTTTGTGAACATCCCACACTGTCTTTGCATGTGAACAGAAAGCCGTCTTGTGCTTTCTGCCACGGAGGAGGAAATGGCTCTGCCATAAGCAATCAGAATGAACTTTTGAAACACTCTGCCAAGGTTTATACAAAAGAGCCTCCCTCTGTATCCTGCCAAGCAATAGTTTAAGGGTCTATCTTCAGCCGCCCTGCTCTGGGCAATTAGGTAGAAACCTTCCTGTTGACATTGAGACTGGAGGCTAATTGCCAGCAGGCATGCAGTGGATTGGAGAGAGAAGGGATATAAAGAGGACAGGTAGCAGATGGAAATGATGCTACTAGAAGATTGGGCCTGATTCTCACTGGGATTGTAAACTTGTGCCTGGGATGTGTAATTTCAGATGGCAGGTGGGAGCACATGAAACTGAATGTTCTTTCCATACAGAGAAAATGAGCTGTTGAGGAGAAGAGTCCTTGTCAAATGTCTTTCCTGGAATCTCGCTTTTGGTATACAGCTCTTTAAAAAGATTGGGCGAACATTTGATTCCATGAGCCCCCGCACGCAGCCTGACTGCCAAAGGCGATGTGATCTTCAATGCCTCACTAGCCCTGTCAGCTTGTTTATTTGTTTAAATTATTAGCAGCTGCAGGGAGAGTAATTTTCATCTTTTCCTCTTCCGATGAAATCCTGAATCCATGCTGCTTCTAACCTCAGGGAAAAATAAAAACTCCCACTGGATCTTCCCTTGCAATGATGCTACCTGGATTGTCGTGCCAATGCGAGCATTTTGATTTTTTATGCGCACCCTCCACTATAGAGTGGACCATGGGACTATGGCGTGTTGGTTGTAGTTTGCAATTCAAACTGCATTTTGGAGGGAGAGATCTAGCTACGGAATGTTTTTACATATGGAAAAGGCTGAATTGGTTGTGCAGATTCCTTCCTTTCTCCCTTTTCTAATTTAAAACACTGAGTTGACCCTTGTTTAATAGGTTAATTGGCCAAATGTAGTGTCATTTAAAAATACAGGTGCAAATCATGTTTAATTAGAAGTACTTAATTTAGCTACGAAAGTGACCTGTTCATGCCCACACAGAATTTTTGGCAGAGGAACTGTAACATTTCAGTGGTATTGCAGAATTTGAGGGGAAAAAACAAATGAAGAGTGTCTTCATCCAAAGGGTAGAACTTAAAAAAAAAAAGCATATTTTTGTTAAAAAATAAAGAATGATTATGCTTTAAGGATGACATAATGATTTAGGAAAAAATTAAAACCTTTCACTGAACGTTAGAAAAGAGAGCTGAACATTAGACAATTGAGCTCCAGCTATCTAGATATTTCTTCAGTATAGGTAAATGCTCTTTGTTTGGTATAAAATATGTTTATAAATGTTGGTAGCAGTTCAGCCAGAGATCAGCAGGCTGTTCAAGATACAATATGACTTCTACAGAATGTGTTCTTTCTAGTCCTCAGAATCAGGTGAACCAGAGAAGCCAGTCCTATGCCCTTCCTTGAGATTGGATAACTTACAGCTGAAAGTGGCCTCGTAGCTAGACTTCTATGCATCCCTTTCGTTGCCCTGCCTTTTCTTGCGCATGACTTTAAAACCTATTTTGTCTACCATACTGTTTCCCACAGTGACTAAACAAATAGGCCTGGTGGATCCTACAAGAAGAACATCAGATCAATAACTCTCTTCCCCATTGTGGTTTTCTAGGATTTAGAGGCTTCCTGTCTCTGAGGTTGATGGGCTGGAATTAGATTCCCAGAATTCCCAGGGGCACGACTAGTACTGTATCTTCATTGTGACCAGAACATGGGTTTATCAAGTCTTTTGAGAGCAATTAAAGTAGTACTCTTTCCTTCGCAAAGGAGTAGCCTTTTTAGTCTGTAATAGCAAAAATCATAGGTATTTTGGCACTTGAAAGACTATCAAATTCCTCCCTTATTTGTTTTTAGATACAAGAAAATAAGGTTGGTAAAGCAGGGGGAAAGAATCTGAAGATTTCATTCATCATCTTTACTCACTATTTTCAAGGTGATATGGAGATAATGTAAATCATAACTAAGAGTTTTTAATTGTTTTCATTGATTTTCAAAATAAAACTTGAATTGACTCACATTGTGGTAGTCCAGTTTAATGCATAAGAATATTTTGGCTCAAAAAATTGAAATGTCTCAGCTCAACACAGCAAGTCTGAGTGGCTTTGGGTGCTTGGGCTTTCTGGTGCAAGGTTTTTCCACCTCTGGTCCTGGAGGGGGTGGCACTGCCTCAGACGGACCCGGTGTACAATCTGGGGGCCCTCTTGGACTCACCGCTCCTGCTGGAAGAGCAGGTGGTAGCTGTGGCTAAGCGGGCCTTTACACACCTTCAGGTTGTGTGCCAGTTGTGCCCGTTCCTGGACTGGGAGGCTCTGCTCACTGTCACTCATGCCCTCGTGACCTCCTGTTTGGACTACTGCAATGTGCTCTACACAGGGCTGCCCTTGAAGAGCATTTGGAAGCTTCAGCTGGTACAGAATGCAGCTGCATAGGTTGTAAACTGTGTCAGCTATTCAGCACATGTAACACCTCTGCTTCGGGGGCTGCATTGGTTGCCAGTGTGTTTCCGAGTGCAATTCAAGGTGCTGGTGGTCACCTTTAAAGCTTTTAATGGCTTGGGATCGAGTTATCTGAGGGACCATCTTCTCTCAGTTGTTTCTACCCATCTGATCTGATCTGGCAGGATGGGCATGCTCTGGGTCCCATCAGCCAAGGAATGTGGGCTGGCAGGGACCAGGAGACATACCTTTTCTGCTGTAGCACTGGCCCTCTGGAACATCCTCCCTCCTGAGATTAGGATGGCCCCAACCCTGTTGGCCTTTCAGAAGGCCTTGAAGACCTGGCTATGTGCCCAGCCTGGGGTCCTGAGTGTGCAAAGAGCCCTGTTTCCTGGCTATGTTGACACTAAATGGATTATAATATCTCTTGGCTGCTATTTGTATTTAATTTCTTTTTTGTATTGTGTTTTAACTGTTTTAATTGTTTTTATGATTGTTCACTGCCCAGAGTCACTGGTTTGAGATAGGCGGCTATACAAATCGAATAAATAAATAAAATTTCTGTGGTACATTTGCTCTGGAGGATTTTTTTTGCACTCAACAATCTGCAGTGCTTATTCAAGATCTCGAATCTCCTCCATTTCACTTGCATGCTTCCATTTTTAGTTATTGTTTGAAGAAGAATAGGAGATGAGGAAACTCTATGCTGTTTCCATTACTTTTAATGCCTGAGTAGCTTATACTGACAGACCTTCATTGGTGAAATCATATTATTCCAGAAACAACTTGTAATTTTGATAACAAAATAACTTTGGCTATGGTGTTGGGTGACTTACTGTCATTATGTGCAGTTTAATTACATTCTTTGATATGAACTATTTTTCCTTCCGATGTTCCGTAGAGCTTTTTTGTGACACTTTGTGTTTCTGACTTTGTAATAGATCACACTTGGTTTTTTCAAGTAGCTGCCTCATTTTCATTTTCAGGTCACTGAATGCAGTGTAGAGCATCTCAAGAAGGTATTACTTACAGTGGCAGAAAAATTCTAAAGGATGAGGGAGGAAGGATCAAGGTAGATGTGGAAAGAAGGAAAAAATAAAATGAGAACCATTCCATTAAGTCACTGCTGTGGCTATAAAAGTTTTAGGAAATAAATTGCAGTCATTTTGTCGGCTAGTTAATGTTTCTTTTCCTCCTCCATTCTGTTATGAGAGAAAAAAATTGTTCACCACTGACAGAGCTGTCTTGGAGGATATATGTATGTCATGTATTGGGGTATTGAACTGTGACACACAAAACAAAGCAGTTCCTTATCTGAGGACAGCACATTTATTCCATTGGATACATACTATCTGTTAGTCTTGTCCCCATTACATCTATGGTTTGGTACCACATAATTTTGCTGGCTTGATCAAGATGGTGCTGATTTCAAAGTTGTTCTGTCTCCGTTATGCTACTCTGTTTCTGTCTCCTGGGTTGAAGCTAAGTAAAAACTGCTTTTTGACACAACTTTTCGCTACGAAGATCAATCCCCTGCTGGAATTTCTTGCGTATACAACTGAATGCTCACTTTTGTAAGGGGCCAAAATCTAATCAGATGGGAATGAACAGTTAGGAGAAAGCTCTGCCAAAGGCTTCAGTTGCTGGAAGGAAAGGGTTGGTTGGAGAACCCAGGAAACTGGTTCATCTGGACTCAGCCAGAGCTGCCTTTCCCTCCAGCATTATATGTGCAGTTGAAACCGCATTTCCTGTGTTCCCCTGATGCTACATGTATTGAATAAGCCTCTGAATAGCAGCCTTGGCAGGCTAAGAAGTGGTATGAAGTTGTGGAGCTTTGGGGTTAATTGTTAAGTACCTACTTTTGGAAGAGTGCAGCTATTGTTAATATGTTTATTTTTACTTTATTTTATATATTTTAGAAAAAATTTGTGGCCGCCCTTCTTACATATGAATTCTGGGCAGCTAACAACAAAAACAATATTAAAAAACCTCTATACATCAAGCAAAAAACAATTAAAATAATCATAATGCTATAATCGAGACAGCTTATAACAAACTCAGTCACACAAATCACACCTATAATTGAGTGCTTCTCATTAGCCAGTTATTTTATTGTAAAAGAGCTGAAAGGGAATAAGAACTGTGAGTCTTAAGAATACTTAATCACAGCCTGCACTTTCCATCCATCACATGTACATGTTTTCCTCCTAATCAAGTACAACCACCTTACTGCTCTTCTTCTGGTAGTTCATGCCCAGACTCAGATGTATTTCACTATCAGTTCCTCCACTATTTTCCCCACACCGTTTAAAACACTGTAGAGAGAGAAATGTATGTGTACTGCAAATATAAAAGTGCATTGCCAGTTATGATTGAAGGTGACTTCTGGGTTTGAAAAAATTGAAGAGTGATCTGTCTATAATGATGCAACTCTGTTTGCTCTAGAATACACTTCTAAATGTAAAAAGGAAAAAGTGCCATCCTGAATAATAGTCTGTCTCTCTCTGTCTCTATCTCTGTCTGCAGATAATGGCTCTGGATCAGGAGAAGGAGGTAAGTATTGATTCTTCTGCTCATTTGTGTGAATGCTGAAATCTAGCTTGAAATGTTTGTGCATTGCAGACAAACTGACAACAGCACAAGTTTCTTTTCCTTTGCACAAATTAATTTCCTAGAACCTTGTTTTTCTAAAATCTCTCACTTTCCTTGAAGAGAATGGTTAAAAAAGAGCACTTTTAAATGAGAACTTAAGTATGCGCTTAAAACAATCTGGTTAAAATTATAAGTGTCAACATATTTTATTTGGGCCCTTTGTATATCTGTCAGAGATGCACTTACAACAGTAGAGAATATATATAGCTCAGGGTTGAACTGTTGGGCTCTTAGTGTTCTCTCAGCTTAGAAAACACCAAGAACCCAATAGAGATTCACTTAATATAGTGACTAAATAAATATATATATTTACTAAGTAAATTCAGTATATGGGCACATGTTAAAAATCCAGCTTCTAAACCTGCCAGTGTGGGGTGGGGGGAGTAAGACCAAGAGGCACTTGTTCCACTGGGCATTTGAAAATTAGGGACGGTTGGGTGGCCTAATCTGGATAACAGATTCTTTTTGTTTCTGTATATACTTTGGGTGGAAGTTTTTGCTAGAAATTTGATTTTTATTTATTATATCGTTGCTGCCTTGGTGCATGTCGTAGGCTACCTAGAGTCTTGTGATGAAAGTAGTATACAAATGTATGTAATAAATCAATATGTAGTGTCAGTTAACTTGGTAATGCATTGGCTTCAAAAGTCTATAGACAGAATTTATGCTTTATTTGGATGATGAAGAAAAATATTTTTCGGATATTTCATTCAAAGAGAGCCTGCAGTTTAGTAGAAATTTGAGCTCTAGCATCTTCATTTCAAATAGTTCTCAGGTAGTAGAGCTCAAAAAGACATTTATATAAGTCCAGGGAAAACCCCTGCCAGTTGGCAGAAACCTTATGCTAGATTGTAGACAAATATTCCAAGTTACTAAGTCATTCTTTCCCAACCGTGGTTCCTTTCCAACCACTCTTCTGGGGTGATGGAGTTGAAGTCAAAGTCAATAAAAAAATTTAATAAATAAATAAATAAATAAATAAATAAAGTCAACCGCACTAGATTGGGGAAGGCTGCTAGAAAGAGTTGAATGCTTAATTAAACATACATGTGTATGTATCTTTTATCTATGACATTCTTACTTGGATATGCCTAATTTTCCCTTAATTATTTGAAAGCCAAACTTTTATTTGGGTAACAATCCTGTATATTTTTCTCTGAGATTAAAACTCATTGACATCAATGAATCTTGTGTCTGAATGAGTAAAGCAGTGTTTCTCAACCTTGGCAGCTGTAAGATGGGTGGACTTCAACTCCCAGAATTCCCCAGCCAGCATGAAGTCCACCCATCTTAAAGCTGTCAGTTCCCCAGCCAGCATGGGTTGTCAAGTCCACCCATGTTAAGTCCACCCAACTGTCAAGTCCATCCATCTTAAAGTTGTCAATTCCCCAGCCAGCATGAAGTCCACCCATCTTAAGGCTGTCAAGGTTGAGAAACACTGGAGTGAAGTAATCCAGACTGAATGAACAATTTATGAACAAAACTAGCTACATATAGTGAAGGATCATAGGGCAAGAGTAGTATAGATGACCTAGGAGAAAGATGAGGAAGGAGTGCTTTTCATTATATATTTTGGATTACATAAATAAAGCAAAATGTCCCCAATGTTTTGCTTTGTTTTTGTTATTTCAGTTTATAGTTAGGGTTTTTTTTTTCTTTTATTGGAGATGCTTTCAGAATTACCTAGAATGGTGACAGCCCCATAAAATTAGGTAGGTGTACTCTGGACTATTTTGAACCTTCCTTAACTGGTGCTTTCTAGATGTGTTGGACAACAATCCCCATCACTGTAGCTGAAAACCATGCTGGCTAGGAATGATAAGGATAGCAGTCTAGCACACCTGAAAGGCTGGGAAAGGTTGAAATTAGTTTTCCAAGCAACGCTGGATAGAAGAGCTTTTTTGTGCCAGGATGGTTGGCCTAAAATCCACAGATTATTCTAGTTTCTGATAGTTTGGCTGAGCTTCTGAGCTGCTGCATGGAGAATTATTCTGGCTACATGAATTGGTTAGTGCATGTCTGAATGAAGCTTAAGACTTTTGCACTCCTTTCTGCAGTTCCTAGGTAACTGGGTTAAGGACTTCAGCAGAACTTAATTACATTTGATTAAAAAAAGAAAAATCCTGGGATAGAATTATGTTCATACGGGTTTACAATGAATTTACATTCTGTTGCCTTTAATCTATAAAAATAGCCTGAATTATTCTCCCAGCCATGCAGAATGAGGAGGAGAGAAGAAACCCACAGGTCTGACCCTGAATCTTGTCCTCACTACCAGTCCTCTGTAGAACTGCTAGTAGTGGCGATGGGAAGCGCTGTCTGTGTAATGATGCCTGGTCCTAACTGTATTTACTCTTCTTTGTGTTTTGTGCTATGTGAAACAGGAAGATAAGCCTGTTTAAATCATAACCCAAAGATGAAACAAAATTAGCATCATAGAGGTGAATTTGGGGCTGTTAGGCTGACCTGCTAATACTGTAAATAACAGATAAAGCAAGATTCACTTTCACTCTAGACTTATTTGCATAACACATTACATTTGAACCAGCCTGCAGCAGCCTCACAGCTTTGTAAAAGAACTAGACAGCCTGTGATCTGATGGGTCATCATTTCAGAGATATTTCCTTAACTAAACAGAGAAACAGAATGACCACAAGTGGGCAAAAAAGCAGTGGAAGTGGGAGTGACTTCCTGCTAGTTTCCCCATTGACTGTCTTGTGGAAGCTGGCAGGGAGTGTTGGAAACCATCTTTCCTTCCTTCCTCCCTTCCTCCCTCCCACACACCCCCACGCACATCCCTGAACCACACCACACCCTCATGCACCCTGCCCAACCTATACGACATCTCTCGCACACCTCTGCTCACCCTTCCCAACCCATGCTGCATCCCTGCACACACCCTTCCAACCCGCACCACACCCCTGCACACCCTTCCTGAAGTTTGACATTCAGACAAATCAGCCATCAATAGACACATAGAGATAAATCACATTTATACACCATTCAAAAGAGACAATAAAAAAACTAAGAAGGAAAAAAAAAGACCAGAATACATCCTCTCCAGCAGCCTACACCCAGATAAGCAGAGATCAACACCAGACAAACAATTAAGCAGAAAACAATACCGTAATCAAAGAACTACCAAGGAGAAAACCGTATCTCCACCAACACTGGCAGGGCAAGCTGCTTTATATAAACAGAGAGCAAACCACACACTCACTAGTACGGATGATGTTACCTAGTCTGGTAATGAAATGTCTGCAAGCAAACAACCAAGTCAGAGAGCACCAAGGACTCCACAGTTCAGTCCTGAGCTACATATATTCTCTTATAATGGATAATTGGTTTTAAATTCCCTCTCTCTAAAATCTAGTTGCTGAAGTATTGTAGTGGAGAGAGGCTGTGGCAGATTGCTTTTACTGATTAATAAACTGATAAACATCATGTACTATACAGCTGACTGCCATCTGTCACACTTACTTTGCAGAACAATTCCTTGTTATTATTAGAGGATTAGATTTACATATTTCTCTGAATATATATTATATAGAGAAACACAGAAATATGTTTTAAATGTATTTTAGACATTTGAAAAGGTACATTTTTGCAATGGTTCTCTAATTAGAAATAGAATAATATCCTTCCAAGTGAAATGTGGTTCAACCTTTTAGGAATTGATATAGCATAAGGCCTGAAAGTCTGGGTTAAAATTGGAAAGCTTCAGTTCAGATTTTGCCATTGCTATTCAACATAATTCACTTAGTAGTCCCTGCCCAGGGAAACTACTTTAAAAAAAAACAAAAAACTTCTCACCCCTAGTTGGACTGTGCTGTTCCCCTGTGGAGGTCTTTCATGATCAGCACTGTCGTTCCTTGTGTTAGCCAGTCTGGGTGGGAGCCTGCTGCTAGTGTCTAATTCATCTGTGCTGCTAGGCGTTTATGCACTGCTGTTAGTTTCTTTAGTCAGTGGGTGTGGATCATGTCCCAGCCAGGTGCTGTCAAGCTCTTCATGTTCTTGACCCGCTGTTGGATGTCCACAACTGTGATGGTGACTAGTTCCTGTCCTGGGAGATTGCTGTGGTCTGCTCTCAGGTCCTGCAGCCACTTTGCACTGGTGTTATATGTCTTCTCTTTCTCCCATATGTTCTTCCAGTACTGTTCAGTTTCTGCTGTTGGTGGCTCTGCTGTTACTGTGTTGTTGCACTGCAGTTGGAGTACATGTTGGATGGTTCTTTGGAGAACAGGACATTAATCTTCTTGGCCTCTGTTTCTCTAGTGTGTCTCCTTAACCTGGTAGCCAGTGCTGTGAGCCTTTGTTTAGCAGTCTCTAGGGCTTGTAAAGGCAGGGCCTTGTATTTTTTTCAGTAGCTGAGTCTTATCCTTAATCTCCACAACCTTCTGTAGTTCCACCAGCTGACTAACTTCTCTCTGAGTTGCCTTGATCTTAGCCTCCAGCCTCATTTTCTAGGGGAGGTATTACTGCTATTCTTGATCATGTAGCCAAGCATCTCTAGGATTACAGTGGCTGTAGTGTATACCAGTTGATTGGTTTGAGTTATAGTGGTACTAGGGATTGTTGTAAGGGCTCTTTTGGCATCCTCTACCATACTATCTGATATATCCATACCGATATAGATGGATGGATGTGTATGTATACATGCATACATACATACACACATACACATACTCTACAACTCTGATTCTATGACTGGAAAAAATCTGTGCTTCAGTGTTGATGATTATTATTAACAAATATTATGCAGTGCTTTTGAAATATATACATACATACATATACATATATTCAAAAGCACTGCATAATATTTGTTAATAATAATCATCAACACTGAAGCATCAGATTTTTTCCAGTCATAGAATCAGAGTTGTAGAGTTGGAAGGGACCATAAGAATAATCTTTCTACAATGTGCAGGAAAACCAATTAGACCATCCATGAGAAATGTCTGTCTAGTCTCAACCAGAGATGGAGAACCCATAACCTCCATGGTTAGATTGTTCTGCTACTGTTCAGACATTATTTCCTTATGTTTAAATGAAATCTAGGTAGCTGCAACTTACAACTCTTATTTCTAGTCCTAGTGTCTGTGGACATAGAAAATCATTCTTGACCATTTTGCCTGTAGCTTCTCTTTATGTACCTGAGGATGGCTGTCATGCCTCCCCTAAGTCTGCTTTTCTTCAGAGTGAACATCAAAAGTTCCTTCAGCCTATTCTCATAGGACATTACTTCAAGTTCCTGTATCATCTTTGTTGCTGTTCTCTGAACCACTCTAACATGTCAATATCCTTCTGGAAATGCAATGCTCAGAACTATAAGCAGTACTGTATGCAGTACTCCAGGTGTGATTGACTACTCCAGTGTTGAATAAAGAGGAATATATTGATTTCATCTATCTTTAATACAGTGCTTCATCTAATGTAGCTTACAACTGTGTTAGCTCTTCTAGAAGCTGCCCCACCCTGCTGCTGTTCAGCTTGTTGTTAGTGGCCACATCCAAGTCCTTCTCAGGTGTTATCTTTCCAAACCACAAATTCCCCATCTTGCATGCATATTGTACATTTTTTCTCCCTAAATACAATGCCTAACATGCCTTGTTATTCTCAGTCCAGTTTTCAGAGTTGTTCAGATCAACTGCATTCTCTTTCTGTCATCTGGGTATTGGCCAGATCTCCCACTTTGTATAATCTGCAAATGGATATGCAACCGATCAATCCCATCATCCAGGTCATTAATAAAGTTGTTGAATAAAGCTGGCTCCAAGACTGATTCTTGTAGGATGCCACTGGTGAATGCTTTCTAATGATGTAGAGCCATAAATGCTGAATTTCTGGATGCAATTGGCCAGCCAGCTGTTGAGCCACCTTACTGTATTGTTATCCAAACCACACTTCAGCAGTTCGTTAATGAGAATGCCATGTGGAACTTTGTCAAAAGCTTTGCTGAAATCAAGGTGGATTATATACACAGTATTTCCCTTCTCCACTAGAATAGTTACACTAGCAGAGGAGGAGACAAGATTTGTCACATATGATTTATTTTTAACAAAGTCATGGTGGATCTTAGCTATCACAGCATTAACTTCCAAATAATTACAAATGGCCTACTTTATTACCTGTTCTAATATCTTTCCAGGAATTGTAGTTAGGTTCACTGGCTCACTGGGGTCCTCTTTTTTCCTTTCATGAAGAGAGGAGCTACATCTGTTCTTCTCCAATCTGTTGGCACCTTTCCAGTTTTCCAGGACTCCTCAAGGACAATGGACAAGGTTTTGGAGAGCTCTTCAGTTCCTTTGGTATTCCAAGATGTATTTATTTCCTGAGGCTCTGAGGACTTGAAGGCACTCAGATTAGCTAAACATTACTACTGATTTGCATCCTTCCCAGCCATTCTTGTGGCATTGCTGATCTTTGACAATGCTTTGTGCCTGAAGGCTTTGTCTTGTCTTCGGAATACTTTTTCAGTGGCTTCGTGTTTAATTCTGTTATTGTAATCAGTGATATTTAAAAGCACTTAGTGCTCCTGAGTTTCTAGGTTTTATTTATGAGGATATAGGACAAACTGAGCAGAGTGTTCTTTCCATAATAAGCATTGCTTCATTCCTTGCTTGAGAAACACTTGAGTTAAACATTTGTTTCCACCAGTTTTATGTATAAAGAAGCCTGAAATTAGCTTTGTCTGTGAGTTGGTAAGCACAATTTTGTGGATTCACATCTCTGCCTCAAATAACATGCAAAGTGCCACTGCTTTCCCCATTAAAGTATCTTTTTACTTTATATTCATACATTATATAATTTTATTATAGCCACTGTTGTGACACATTAGTTTAAAGGATACTTGTTATGTGTACATTTAAGTGTGTCTCCCAGTTTAATGGAAAGAAGTTGAACACATAGCTCTCCCAATGAAACCAGTGACATTTAAAATAATTTGGCTTCAGCTCAGTTATGCCCTACATTATTATTATTATCACTAGTATAAGGGTATGGGGTTTATATAATTCTAAAGAAAAGTGTCTGCTGTTATTTCAAGGTAATAACCTGACATTCACTGTATTCTAGACATTTCAGCTGTAGTGGAAAAGCTCAGTAAAACAGGTGATTTACAGCAATACATCCCTAGGAACTATATGTTTTTATTTTAGTTATTTATTTATATTTCAAATTTAGATACCGCCCATCTCACAAAAAGTGACTCTGGGCGATCTATGCATTGTTGTTCTAAACTATTGCTATTTTAGATATTTAGATTCTGTCAGGACCATAGAATAAATCAGCCACATATAGCATGCAGATCTCATACAGTGAATTCTGAATATGAAAATTGTTAGAGTAATGAGAACTAAGTGGTAGAGTGCTGGTAGAATGACTAATGCCATCTAAGTCTATGTCTATAGAGAAGTATAATACGGAAAAATATTTTTTCTCTCTTTTAAAAATGTTCATTAGATAATGCTCTCTGTTGATGTGGCTTTGTTTTAGAGTATGAAGGATCTGGGACAGACGTTCATAGAAAACATTCCAAATGTGGAGTTTGCAAGTATAGAGCTGAGTGTGATGAAGATGCAGAAAATGTTGGGTAAGTAGTGATTTTCCCCAAAGACACATGCTGCCTTCTCCCAATAGTTAAGATGGCCAGTGATAGGAACTGGTCTTAGCTTTTCCTAACACAGTGTTATTTAGCCTATTTTGAGCTCTGAAAAGTGGCATGTTGCCAGTGTAATAGCAACAACTGTAACAATGGAGATTTGATGTATTTCTTCATGAACATAACTTTTATCTATGTTACTGATGTGTATTATAACATTTTGGATTCACGTTATAAACAAATTAAAGTGTCATTTTTAAATCATTGAATAGCGAGAACAGGAAAAAGGGCTAGATTCACAGTTACATAGTATAGCACTGTATACACATACAGCTATTCTATGTGTATCTATCTATTTGGAAAAACAGAAGTGGCTCTCAGTCTGTTGCTTTGAAGCAGAAAGCTGAAAGGGAAAGTGTTCCTTATGTTATCTGCCCAATGAGTTATCCATTTTCTTGGGATAAAATCACAAGTGGAACCTGGATTAGGGAAGCTTCAGGTACATGTTTCCTCTGTCATAAAGTTGGTGTTAATGGTGGTGGTTATGATGACATATCATTCTCTCAGTTTACATGTTATGGATTCATGCATTAATTTATTCCTTGATTAACTGACATAGGATATGGCCTAGATCTTCTTACAGCAGTATAGCACTTCTCAGTGTTCTCATTCTGGAAATAAGGGATGGAAATTGATCTTTGTAAGAACTCCTTCTTGTAACACCTTGTGCCTCCAGAAAAGTTGCCCTGGAAATTTCTGAGAGGAATTATCTGAAGCAGCATGAAGGAGGAAGAAGGAATCAGTAGTGATTGGCTATGCTCACTACTTCTACCAGTCATGAGCCTCTGCAGTATCTTGGAGGTCTCTCTGGATGGAATAATTTATGGAGTAGCCAACAAATATACATGCATACACACAAACACATATACAAGTACACGTATCTGCACATCCATGGGTGTGTACATATGGAAGAAGTGGAATATAAATATAACTGCTTGCTGTGTCTGGTTCAGTGATTAAAAAAAACAAACAAAGTTGATGAAAACCCTTAAGATGCTCTGAGAATTAAAGGACCAAGAATTTTATTCCACCTGCCTGCCTATCATTGCAGAACATCAGTTTTCCATAATCTATTGAAGCATCCAACCATTATGAGGGAGTCACCTCAAGTAGCATTCTGGGAAATATCTATACTAACTATGCAAACTTGCATTTTTCATTCCTAGCAGTAGTCTGTAATTAGACTGTCAGCTGTACCAGAACTCATTACATTCAGCACAGAGATACAAACAATTGCACTTATTATTATTTCCCCCTTTCCTTTAACTTTTATTGGGCTTATTAAGAGAAAGAAGTGCCTTTTGAGCAGGTGGTTGTCATGAGCTGCACAACACAGTTGGAAAATTAGCATTTGGATACATTCAGAAGAGTACAATGTGTGATATTACTGCATATAAATATGTGAGCGAATCACACTGAGAAAATATCACTAAAATATAATTCTTCCTTGGTTTCCATTTCAGGTTTAAATAAACAACAGATAATATAGCTTCTGGGAGAAACGAAAGAGGTTGTATAAAACACTCCCAAATATGTGGAAGTCTTATAGATTGCATAAACTCTCGAGTTACAATATCTTAATGTGTATCTCTTAACAGCCAATCTTCTGTTTGGCATAAATCACTATATTGAGCGATGCTGAGAATCTGATTAGAGGGAGAGAGAGAACTAGCTTTAAAAGGTGCATGAATAATTAGTTCTTGTACTGGTTACTTCATTAGGAAGAAAAAAAGGTTGATTATTTTAACGCCCTGCCATATCAACAGCACCCTTTCCATCAGGCTACATGCTCACAGCACCCTCAACAACAGTTGAGCACAGAAAGTAGGACAAATTATAGCTTGGATCCATAGACCACATGCCTCTCCATTTCCTGTGGGGAATGAAATCAAGAGACAGATATTGCCTACAAAGAATATAGCTTATTGGTCTGGTGTCTATGGTTTGGCTGATTGCTTCAGGTAAAGAAATAGAGCTTTCCTGGCTTTAATTCAGCTCTCCACTTAAATTATGGACTCAGATCAGATTTGCAGTGGAAAAGCTTTTGGTGGATGGTAGTGGAGGTGCTCCTTAATCCTTCTTCACCCACATTTTCTTCCCCTGATTGTTAGCCCTTTTCTTAAAATCCACACTTGGGGCTGAGACCTGGCATCAGTATATCCTTTGGGTGAAAGATTCCTCACTACAAAGTATTTAGCTTCAAACTGAACATTTCTAAGAACTGAGAAAGTTGAGACTAAATATGAAGCTTCAACCTCCAAATCTTCTGATTTTTTTTTTTTACCCAGACGTTTTCCCCAAGGCCTGTTTCTTCTCCTTACTTTTTTAGATGGGCCATCTACTTTCCTTCTATCTCGGATCAACAAGATGTGCAAGTGACAGCTAAAAACTCATAGATAAGTCCTCTTGATTTCCATATTATAACAAGGCAGCTGAACCTATCACAACCAGAAACTCCATTACTGTCTCAAAAATGTTATAATACGTTGTAGCATAAAGAGGATGGAAAAAGGAAAATCAAGGGATCTCTTTCCTTTGTTGCTTACTAAAAAGTTTTCCCCGCCAATGAGTTTCATGCACCAATAGATTACATCCGCTTCTTTTGGCTGTCTCACACTTTCTTTGGCCCCAAATAGGTTAGGGTTAGGGTTATTGATCGATTGTTGACAGTTACCTTTGCAAATTTATGTACCCATGCCATAATCACAAGAAGGATATTGTACTAGTTGATTACATCCACAGCAACAAAAACTTTTCAGATATAAGATTTTAATACTAGTGGTGGGCAAAAAAGGAACAAGAGCCAAAGCCAGTTATTGCTAGCCGATTCAAGTAACATTTGGACCTAATGAAAAAGAAAGGATGTATACAGTCTTAATCGTGCTTAGAGGAGACATATTGAAATCACTAAGATTTAATTCATTTTAGTCCTACTGTTTTGAAATGTTAACTGTGACTAAAAACTGGATTCAATTTTGAGAGTTAAGAGATCATGCTAAGCCACTCTGCTTGGTTAGGCAATAGGTCTCTGGAATGAAAATTGATACCCTTTAAGAAAAGTATCAAATCATGTAGAGAAATTAGATGTTCAGCTTACACTGAAAGCAGTATCCAGATAGTCTTATTTGAAACCTAGAAGTTGTATGGTGCAGTGTAGTGGTTAAGGGACTAGAAGTGGAGGGACCTAGGTTCATGGAAACTTAGCCATAGGAACTCAGTAGGTGACAAAGTGACTTTGGGCCAGTCACTCTCTCTCAGCCCAATCTATCTTGCAGGATTATCACTGTGGAGATAAAATAATCTTCCATGTAAGCCATTTTAAGAACCTGGGGGAAAAGTGAGATACAAATAGTAAATAAATAAATGCACATTTAACTAAATATGTGATGTCTATTTAAGGTCTATGAATCTAAGGATCTTCAAGCACAGTAGCATATTCTGAAAGGTGATTTAAATGCCATTTTTAACTATTTAAATGTTCCTGGCAGAAGTGCGGCTGCTTCCATACTTGCTCTGGTAACAAGTGGAAGAACTAGATCCTTGGCTTCTCCCCTTACACCATGTTTCCTTCAAATGTTTGAAAGCTGCAACATATTCCTTGTGTTCCTCAAGAAAAAGATGATTTCTGGGACAGGCCTCATCACCAGAATCAGAAGTGACTGCAGTACTAAGGGCAGGGCTTTTAAATGTGAATAAAATGTGAGCAGAGATGCAGCCATTGTCTGCATGGATTAAGGAACAAGTTACTTAACAAGTACTTCTCTGTTGTTATATTAACACATGCAATTTTCTATGTGCATATGAAATTTGCCAGTGATATTTGGTTTGTTATGTTCTAAGTGTAAGGAGGATTGTTTAAATATAATTATCTTCCTGATCCCTGTAATAATGTTAATTACCTGGATTGCTGAACTTAAATGCTATTTGATAGAGATTTGCTGAAACATTACTGGAATTTAAGGCCTACTGAGATTTGCTTTCTTTTTCGCATCTATATTTCAAAAGCCAGCTGTGCCAAGGATAATTTGATTCAACTTCTCAAATGTGACTTATTAAAATACTTTTTTAAGAAATGGCATCATCTTTTCCTAGTATATGGACAAGTGAACATGCAGTATTAATCTGTGATATGCTTTATAGATACTTTGCACATTTTTAAATGGAACATTGCATTGCCAACCCTAAAATATTCCAGAACTGAAAATATAGTGTCTGATCAGATTTGCAACCCTAGGATTTAGTTATTTCAAGACAGTATATGCTTATATTTGTATACATAGAGGCACATATCACAGGCTACTTTGTTCTTGGAGTTCCCAGATGACAGTCTCTCGTGACACCTAGTAGAGTCATGTGTTATACCAAGGTTAGTTTCAAAAGACCTGTGTGATAAGTGGAGCTGTTTGTGGGGTAGATATAAAACTCCTACTGTATTTGTTTTAGTTATGTTTGGGAAGCAAGTAAGAATCAGTCTCTTGGATGTCTTGGTCAATTCTTGGTTTATTGTCTTACCTTTTAAAGCCGTATTTGCCTTGTATCTTTGTGGACTGATCTATAGAGGGCAGGGCACAAATACTGTTTAGGCTAGGAATGTACATTTGTTGAATATTCAGTAATGGTGTCCAGCTTGTTAATGCCGTAAAGCTGCTTCAGTGACCTTCTTGGTACTTCATGCTAAACCAAAAACAAGCAAGGCACATTGTGGTTTGATGTTATATCTGAACCTGGCTGCAGACTTCCCAGGTAACTTTTAGCCAGCTTCTCTCTGTCTCAGCAAAATCTACCTCAGAAGGTTGTTGAGCTGGATATTGCCTTGAACTCCTGGGATGTTAAAGCGGGTTGCACATATCACAAAGAAATCTACATTTTGTTCAAGGGAAATATTTGTCAAGGCAGATTTCTTTCTCTGAAGGTCCAAAAAGATGAGCATTGCTGCATCCTTCCTTGTTTAGTTAGGGTGACCCCTTCCAAATGGGCATTTGAACAAATTATGCCATTCTGCTTAGTGACCTGTTGTTTCCAATTACCCTTCAATGACACTGACAGGGTTGAATGGCACAGCTGGAAGCTTGTGACTGGATGTATCCATGGCAACCCTTGGGATGGAACATCACCTCTCCCAAGGCAGCTTTGGTTGCTTACTGAGAAAGAGAAACCAATTTTTCATCACAAGCTGATTTGTTTTTAAAATAGTCAACTGTAGAACTTTATACTGCTGCAGGACAAAGATTTTAGTTGTTGTGGGAATAAAATGGCCCCGTCAAATGTGTTGCCCCACTCCCATGCTCGCTAAGTCACAGGTGAAGGGCTCTTTAACTTCATCCCTTTTGGAAAATTATTGTCGGTGATTTCCAGGGTTGTTTGCATCCACCACACTCCCAGTCAATTCCTGTGTCTCAATGAGAGCAGCACATACACCACTCAGTTCAGCTTTTTCTTCTTTCTTTCCTTCTTTCTTTCTTTCTTTCTTTCTTTCTTTCTTTCTTTCTTTCTTTCTTTCTTTCTTTCTCTCTCTCTCTCTCTCTCTCTCTCTCTCTCTCTCTTTCTCTCTCTCTCTCTCTCTCTCTTTCTTTCTTTCTTTCTTTCTTTCTTTCTTTCTTTCTTTCTTTCTTTCTTTCTTTCTTTCTTTCTTTCTTTCTTTCATATAAGCAGTGAATCAATCAGCATAGAACTTTCCAGAGCCCCGGAAACAATACTGTGGGTAATTAGCATGGACAATCTCAAAGGAAGTGGCCTTTGGTTGATCTAGCTTTAACCCTTTAGCAGCAGAATAGAGATGGAAAACAGGACACCAGGTGATCCCTCTTCTATTCTGCACCATTAAAGAAACAATTTGGTGGATGGAGATACTATATCCAACAATTCCCTCCCCACTACAAATAGCAAATGAGAGAAAGTGAAAGAAAGTACTGAAAATATTGGGTGTGCATATTTCCTTAAAGACTGGTTATAAAATCTAGCAAATTTAAAACATGTTCTTCTATAAGGAAAACGAAAATCATGTAGTGTTTCAATCATTCTGATAGTGTTGTATGCTGATTCCATTTAAAACTGGCAAACTGATCCATTAGTCCGCATTTGAGACTAAAAAAGATGCTAAACTGAGAAAGCTGTTGAAGTTACTTCACTCTCAGGCACACCTTTATTTTTCATAATATGTGAAAAATGGAATCAAAAGTTGGAATCCAAAGTTCGGACAAACAAAAGAATTCAAAACTTTAAGATCTGATTTCAAATTCGTATGTATGCATGAACACCCATTGTAGTCCAGAATAATTGTATTATAAGAAATTAATAGTTGGGTAATTGTTGGATGACATGCATACGTTTATTGTAATAAAACGAAGTTTAAGGGAACTGAATGGCTGAGCTGAAAAAAGCTGTATTTAAATTTATTTGAAACCTCTGTGCCATTTTACCTATGATACCTCATTTACATAAGCAATTTATCACTTGATAGTAACAATCATCATATAATGAATAAGCATGAGCTGAATTTTAAGCCTTGTACTCATTCTAAAGAAAAAAATAACAGTTGGCTTTATGCCTTACAGTGTCTTTTCTCTAATGATATTGTGGTGCAAACATCCCATCCCATTATTTCTTTTCTCCTATGGCTTTTTTCTGCACTATTTAAGCTGTAAATTCATTGAGAGCTGAAATGGATTCTAGGGTATATTAGAGCAGCATTCACTCAGACAAATGCATTCTAAACTGATCATTTGACTAGAAATATCCAACTGGCAGCCATATTAAAATAGGGATTGTACATTCTAATGCTGCATCTCCCCCTTCAGTTTTGCATGTCATGCAGATTTTCAGCTCTGTGTATTCGTGTGTCTGTAACCCTAATATGATTGTGCAAGACTGCAGACCCACTATAGAGATGTTGCATGTGAAAGTTCTCTGTGGCGAGTAAGATAAAAGGTTGCTGTTGAAAATGCTACTATCAGTTTAAATAAATACAATAGCAAATCATCCAGATTGCATAATCCTGTCTTTCAGGACTTCATAATCAAGCCTGTGTGGCAAGGATTTTGAAAGCAGGAATTAATATTTCATTATTACTGGAGATTTTTTTTTTCTAACAGTAGGACTTTAAAATTCAAATAACACAATACCAACTTCGTCTTGATTTACAGGAAGAAGCAGAAGTTAATTCTACTTTATCTTTTTCACAGTGTTTTGGAGCAAAGCCAATATCTGACAATTTTTAGAGAAATATTTTGCCACGCAAGTAGAAATGGCCAAAGATTTAGAGTCTAAGGCAAAGCTTCAAAATTATACTTGCACACTACAAAAAGGAAGGCAGGAATAGACTAAAGTGATTATGATATTGAATCAGTAGAGCTTAAACTGGTTTTCACTAACCTTTCACAATGATTTTAGTGCAAAGTATTACTAACTTACTATGGATTCAACTGTGTTTAATAACCACATTTCTGCTAAGAAGCTGAGTTATAAATGATTTCCTTGTGGTCTTTAATCCACACAGTGCTTAGAATCAGGATTCCTTAGCTTCAGCAGCTGAACCATATCGTTTTTCTCCAGGCTGTGCCTTAAATGTGGTAAACATACAGGTTGGAATAATGTCATGTTTTGTTTATGAGCATTTAAAGGCCAGATTGGTTGCTGTTAGAAGTTAATGTTGGATTAAATAGAACCAAATGTATGTAAAAGACCAGTAGGGAGGGGCTGGGGGAAGTATAGGTAGATTGGTGGGCAGTACTATAGGCAGACTTTAGAGGATACAACTGATAATGTCTATCAGGAGCGATGCTTGACTATCAGAGAAAACGCATTTGTCTCTTCTGCGCTACGGTATTTGAGTGACTTCGTGGACACATTTTAACAACCTCTCCCCAGTTATAAACTGTATTTGTGTTAGATAATGTGATTTCATTTCATATATGCCTTGCAAATAAAACATTTATGCAAGGTCCTGAGTAGAATACTGATGATTTAATTCATGTTTATATGAATAGGTGTGTATGCAACATAGACTGTAGCGGCTACAGTTTTAACCCTGTTTGTGCATCTGATGGAAGTTCCTATAATAACCCATGCTTTGTTCGAGAGGCATCTTGCCTGAGACAGGAACAGATCGATATCAGACACCTTGGACATTGCTCAGGTACCTTTAACTTTACTTTTCAATAGTGATTATGCTCACTGGATGATTGACTAGAAGTAATGTTGTTAATGTCAGAGATAGGGCTTTCTTTGTGGTTCTGCTTCCATAGAAGCACAGAAAATATGTAAAATGCTGGGTTTCATAGAGAATTAAAATGCCGGAAAGGCTTTGCTTTCATTGAAAAACATGAACCCAAGTATATTTCTAGACTTTTCTTCTTGGCTGGGTTTTCTTCTTCTTTTTTAATCTTCAATGAAATATAAAAAGTTATATTTGAAGGGCTTGTGATCTGTGAAGCAGAATAAACTGCATAACTAGTAAAAAAAGTAGATTATGTGTTCTACAAAGGAAAGAACATAACTTATTTTTTTCAAGTAATTTTATTAAAGATTATAATTACAATAGTAAAAACTAATACAAACTAAAAGAGAGATGGAAAAATAGAAAGAAAGAGTAAAAGATGCAAAGGGGAAAAATAGTAAAGACATAAGGATTAGAAAGAAAAAAGAAAAGAAAAAGTATATAGTAAAGAAAAAGAAAGGAAATATATAAAGAAGTAACACCCAACCTTCTTCACAAGTATAAACAATTTTAGTAACTTTTCACCTCCTTGTAAATAACAAATTATCTCTTCTTCCCATATCCCATCTCTTATTTATAAACAAATCCATAAAACATTGTCATTTCAGTCCTGGTGTCAGCAAAAGTCCATTAAGGGTTACCAGAAATAACAAGTTATCTATTTTGACTTTGATCAAATAAATCAACTTTATACACATTCCTTTTACTTCTAACAATCCTAATCTTTAGTCCATTCAAATAATGTCACAGAACGTGATTTCTTTTCATTTCTTCTTTGTCCCTTCTCATGAGATTTTTCAAAGCTTTGACAAGTCTCTTTTGTAAATCCAATAGAGAAACATTATCCAGGTCACTTTCTTGGTTTATTGCTTGTATGTGCCTTTTAATTATTAAAATATCAGCCAGTTTCTTTTGTATGTCCAGTGTAACATCTTTTCCATGTCATTCCTGCAGCCTGTCATTTGTAAATTCACTTTCAACTCAGTCTCTGTCAAGTTCATTCTTCATCACTATGGTGTTCAGTCCGCCATTTCTTCCTCTAGAAGTCCCAAACCTGAAAGAAAATAATATGTACATGATGACTATTTATGAAAAGTATTACAATTCAATTGTCTTGGCCTGAAATTGTGATCAATTTAAGTGCTGATCAGTTAATATTCAAGGCCAAAAATTGTCAGGACTTCTCACATTTTATGTTCTAATTTCACTAGTGTGTCTTTGGTTGACTTTTGATACAAGAAATTCATGTTCATTGGTCATAGCCTATAGCTTTCTCCTATGGAGACTGACATAGGGACATTATTTGAAGCATTGCGCCTGTCTTACTGGATATTGTTTGCAACATTGTTCATATTGGAAGTAATATTGCCATTATGTGAGCTCTGATGTATTTATTTATTTTAAAGAATTCTTCAATATAAGCGTCAGCACATTTGCCTTTCAATAGCTTCAAAGACGGCAAGGCTATTCCTCCCTTTTTCCCTCCCCTCTGCCATACCATGTCTTGGTGATTCATTGCTTAAAGGAATATTCAAGGATCAAATGCTGTTGGGCACACTTCAGTGCCAACATGAACATGCTCTGCCTTTCACAATCAACTACATTTACTATTAAAATGGCTTACATGTGCTGGTAATGAATGGAGGTTATCTGATGCATTCCTCACTGCTATCAGATGCAGCCAAAAGTTTAATCCTTTATGAAAAGCAGACACAAAAACAGCACTGCAGACAGAAACTTTGGATGTTACAAATAATCTTGGATAGTTTATTCATTCAGTTGGTTATATTCAAATGAAAGACAATGATTTTCATATTTCTGGCATCAGGATATACCCTATATTAGAAGGCCCTGCTTGTATTTCAGGTTACATTTATTAAATATACATATGTGATTCTGCTGAAAATGAGTAATTTACTGACAGTATAGGAAAAAACCAAATATCTCAATATATTGGCAAAAAACATACACTTATAATTTTGATTTAATAATTTTTCAATTAAACTACAGTATTTTTCATATTTGTTCTTCACCCACACTCACACGTATTCACACATATTCATATACATTTTGTTCCTAGGCATGAAGTTTGAAGTTGAGATGCATATTTTCTGATTGATCATAACCAAAGCAAATTTCTGTTTGCTGGTTTCTAGGGATGGGCAGGATGTTCTGCTCACAGAATACCTAGTTTCTGGTGTTCTGTGTCCAGAAAAGAACAGGAGAGAAACCACTGGGAAGATCATATGGGCCAGTATGTCAACCACCAATTGCGCTGTCCTTGATTTCAGGCATTCTATGTCTAATTGGCCTATGTACCTCTGATTTTCCCTTTCCCTACTTCCTCATATGCCATACTGGAGGTCCATAGTGTTGTCAATTTGGGGGGTGGAGTGGCTTTGAGTCAGTGTTGATTCCTGGAGTCTGCCTGGACAAGCCCCTGCAGTTTTCTTGGCAAGATTTCAGAAGTGATTTGCCATTGCCTGCTTCCTAGGGCTGAGAGAGAGTGACTGACCCAACGTTGCCCAGCTGGCTTCATGCCTAAGGTGGGACTAGAAATCACAGTCTCCCAGTTTCTAGCCTGATGCCTTAACCGCAACACTACACCACACCGGCTCTCATGATTACACATTAAGGGTGGCATATCATGCCTAAATGTTGCTACATGTTTCATTGCTACACTGTGGTGGGAAAATAGGAAAGTATGAAATCTGTGATGTTTTTACTGTTTTTTCCAACTTCTGCTAAAATTAAACCTTAATATAGTAAATGCAGTAAAAGCAGTCCTGGATAATATAATTGTTTTAGCCATGTGAGAGGAATGTAGTGCATGTCATCTTCTATTTAACTATTTCCTTTGGTACTTTTTTCTCTTCCTCCCAATAGACTCTGATGACTCCAGCTTATTGGGGAAGAAGGATGATGGAATGCAGTATCGGCCAGATGTGAAAGGTAGGGTGCAAATGCTCAGGTGTTTGTCTCTTCACAACATGGCAGAGATGGCAGGATGCATTGGCAGTCTGTCCAAGCCTAGGGAGAGCAGACCAGAAAACCAACTCCACAGGAAGACCAGAACTACCCTTGACTGAGATTAGCTATCGTAACTGAATCTTGCAGGTCTGATTGCGCTGTACCTCCTCCTCCTCCTCCTCCTCATACTCCAGTGAGTCAGGGAGGCATTGGCCTGAACCGCTTCTGAATATGATCTTGTTCTCCAGGACTTAAGGAATGCTTCAGCCCCCTTTGCCTGGGTAACAATTCTTGCATATTTCTGTCAAGGTCACCTCTCCTACTCTCTACCCCTGATGCCCTTCAGATGCTTTGAGATTTCTTAACTTCCACAATTGCCAGCCAGCAAGACTGAGGGCAGCAAAAGGCCAAGTTAAGAAACCATGTGGGGGATGCTGCTTTTGGGAAGACTGGGATACAGAGAAGGACAGCGTTTTTATCTACCATTTTAAGTACCATTATGCATACTTAATATGCATAATGAATTAAAAGATTACTAATTATATACTATATAAATCATAGTGTAACTAATACTGTAATGCTATACTATAGTGCAATGTAATGCTATAGTGTAATACTATATACTAAATTAGGGTTGGCAAACTTTTTCTGTAAAGGACCAGATTCCGCCCCTCCTCTGCCTATGTGGGCGTGGCTAGCAGGTCTGCAGGCTAAGAAGTGTGGCAGCCATTGGATATCCCCAGTCCATCAGCAGGGAGGCTGCTGATTGGCCACTACCACTGCCTAGGATACCCTGCCCCTCAGCCCCCCCCCTTACCCTGGGAGCTCAGCTGAGGCTCATGCCTGGCAATCTGTTGCCAGCCCACCCATGCATTCTTAGTTTGTGGGCTGTACAAAAACAGATGGCAGGCTAGATTTGGTCCAGGCTGTAGTTTGCTGACCCTGTACTAAATTATACTATAGTATACTGTATATTAGTTTATATAATTATATATTAGTATGTATATTTATTAATTACTCTATTAATATGATTATATACTGGGTGTCTTTGGGCCAGTCTTTCCCACTCAGGCCAACCTATCTCATTGGGTAGCTGTTGTTGGGAAAAAATGAAGGAAGGAAGAATATATATGCCACTTTGACTTTGAATGAAAAGCAGGATATAAATCACATAAGGATGGCTAATTCTAATCAAAGGCATGTTTGGCATTCTTCTTTAGATATATATAGAGTAATATTTCCTTGCTCCAGAAAATATTTAGTGTGGTGGGGTTTTAATACTTTAATTTTGTTCAATAAAAATTACGATAAAAGAAGTGTTAAAATAACTTGCTGTCCCCAGTTTATTTCAAAGGAATCCATTTTTGCTCAAACACATTTTTACAAGCACTCTGTTGGCCTTGGCAGTTCTGCAGCATCCACAGTAATGCACTTTGAATAATGAAGCCATTTTTATTTATTCAGGAAAATTTAGCATATCAATGGTTTCAAATGAACTGATCTTGTACTTCTTTTGCTTTTTTCCCCATAACAAGTCCGAGAATAGAGTTATGATGTGCCTAAGCCCTATGTGTATTTCTTCTATTAACACTAAACACAATCCTGCTATTAAAGACTGGAAAGAAAGCTTTCATATATTGTTCTGAGCAATGGCTGACTCCAACAAAATAGATTTCCTCTATTCTGCACTTCAGTTTTAAAGGTGACTTTTAAAGCTGGAGAAAATGTGGAAAAGAAGCTATTTCTACAGAAAAGCAATTTCCTCCTCCTGTCACATTCTCTTCTCACCCTTTTATTGTTTATTGGAAAAACTGTGCTAGAAGAAAAGAGAAAAACTTGGAGGTTGTGAAATTTTTCTTGGGACATAGAGTGGATTTTTAAGAGGATTCATAATTGCAGCTTATTTTTTGCATTAATCAAATCACTATTAACTCTTTGAACATGCACCAGGAATATTAGCCAGTATTTAATCTTTTGATACATGCTTACTTTCCGTAAGTATATCAAAATTGGAAAATTAATCTGAAGGGTAGCTTATCTGGGCTAGGTTTTAAAATCTGCTGAGGAGGCTCCCCTTAGTATATAAACTGTACATTTTATCAGTTTTGGCATCTTGACTGTGGCTTGTTTGCTCCACTGAATTGCTTTTTTAAATGTTTATGTTTACATTTCATAATGTTGTGATTATATTAATATGTTTAAGATTAAATGATTGTTTTTAAATCTTCTTTGTGCTGGCCTGCTGTTTAACTGATGAAGACTGTTTAAATATCTTTTTAAAAAACAAATAGTATTCATATGAATAATTTCATAACGGCAGCAACAGGTGATAACTTGGAGATGTGAAGAGACTGTCATGAAGACTGACAGTCTTGCATAAATTACTGTTTACATCATCAACATATTTTGGGGTGAGTTTGCACATTCAAAAGCCAGGGATCAGGTAGAGTAGATTCCTCCCAGTCTGCTGCTTTCTAGATGGCTTGGGTGCAGTTCTCATGACATGCTACTACTAGTGTAGCATATCTGGAAGGCAGCAGGTTGGAGAAGTTTGGTACGGAGTAATCAAAAGTACAGGTGAATGTGTTCTTAATTATACAGTATGTATCTTTACCAGTTAAACCATGATCTCTTGGAGAGTAAAGACTGGCTTGTAGACGGGGTGTCTGTGAGATATGCATGTGGTGGTAAAAAACACCAAGATGGCAACTATGACCACGATGCATGTAAAAAAGGGGCAGAGCTTTGACCATGCTGTCATGACCACCATCTTGATTTTTTTGACCCTGCTTACAGATATCATGGCTTCTCCATCTGCTCTTCCCTATTTAACATAAACCCTCCTGTAGTGGAAAGAATAAAATCATTCAGTTTTTCTGAAATTTGTGAATCCTTGCTTCTAATCTATCTTGTTTTTTTAATACTTGCACTGTTTAAGCTGAAAGATTTGCATCTTAACAATATGTTTCGTATGTTGATCCAAAACAGGCTGCCCCTTCAGGCACAGAAACAGATCAAAACTGCTGTGGTTTATTTTGTTGTCTTTGAACTTGAAGCTTTATTTCAGAGCCTTTTTTTGATTGATTGATTGATTGATTGATTGATTGATTGATTGACTGCTTATGTGCCATCAAGTCAGTGT
The DNA here is from genome assembly GCA_030867105.1 of Liasis olivaceus. Lineage (NCBI taxonomy): Eukaryota > Metazoa > Chordata > Lepidosauria > Squamata > Pythonidae > Liasis > Liasis olivaceus. Next base: position 86,251,791 of record CM061350.1, read on the forward strand.
TGGCACTTAGACCACATAGATAGATTTTCTTCAGGAAGATCTGTTCCCAACCTGGTTCTTCAAGTCTTCCAAAAAATTCACCCATCGCCACCATAATTGAGTCCATCCACCTTTCTGCTGGTCTACCTCTTTAAAAGCAAGAGGGATTGGGCTGGCTGGCTGGCTGGCTGGCTGGCTGGCTGGCTGGCTGGCTGGCTGGCTGGCTTGCTTGCTTGCTTTCTTCTCCCTGCTAATTAAATGTTTATCAAAGCCATAAAGACCCTTTCCTCATTTCCCCTCAAGCTCTCATGGAGCTATCTCTGTGGGATTGGTCCATATGATGGGGAAAAAAACCAAGCAAACTGAATCTATATACGGTCAATTAAAATAGGATAAAAATGGCACAAAAGAGTACAATATCTTTGGAGTTCTCAAGAACTCTTTATTAAGCAAGGTGTTACCAAAAATAGGTTATGGAGAAGAAAAGGTCCAAAAAATCAGGACAAGTGTTTCAGACATGTTAAAGTCAGATGAAGTTTGAAGTCTGGATATAGTGGACAGTGGTGCAATCAGTGACTAAAAGATGACTCTGCTCTCACTCCAGTTTTGAAAATACTAAGACTGTCCATTTGTCAAGTTGATTTCATTCTGAATAAAAATTAATATTGTGGTAACCTTTTCTCTATTTGAAACTGTCCCATGACTGAAGTGATATACTTCTTATCAAGGCAATGAAATGCATTTTCTGCATGGATAAATAAATGAAATATTATTTTCAAATAATGAGGTTTGTAAATATTTATTTAGATCTACAATCCTTTGAACATTCTCAATATTTATAGTAATCAACCCAATTTGATCTATCAATGCAATTCAGCATATTTTTATTTAGATCTAGTTTTAAGCATTTAAATAAATGATTTATCATTGTTATTTAATATGGATACTAGTTGTTTTCATCATTGGATTTAACATTATTACATTTTAAAAATAATATTATCACCTAAAAAGTGTAAATGTTCATTCAAGACGCTGAGACCAAAGATGTACTAAAACTCAAATGAATATACTATACTTTCAAAATGCCTTAATTGCATTTGATATTTCTTGCCTACTTTAGAATTATCCTGTCTTTCTATATTTTAGGAATATTTAAATTAAATCAAAACACATAAGATAATATTTATGTCATTTTTTTCTAAATTAGTTGACTTAGTTGAAAACCCAAAAAATATCTGTTTTAAATATTACTAAAATAGCAGGTGGTGTGACAATTTTATTGCGGAGATGCAGTATTGTTTGTATGGTCCTGAGAAAGTACCCACAGATTAGATTTACAGTATTAAGTAGAGGGATGGTCTCTTTCAAAAATATATTTGTAAAACAATATGGTACTCTTTCTTGTATTTTTGTTTCATACAAAAGATGCAAGTGATCAAAGAGAAGACATCTATATTGGAAACCATATTCCTTGCTCCGATAGTTTTAGTGGCTACTGCATCCATGGGAAATGTGAATTCATTTATTCAACACAGAAAGCTTCCTGCCGGTAAGTCAATTAGACCAATAAAAGCACCATCTGGAAATCTACAATTCTGTTATAATATAAAGTATGGTCCTGGAGGCAATAGCCATAGATAGTTTGATAGGAGGTTCTCCTCTCTCCTGTCCAGATGGGTTTTAGGCAAATCCAATGTTTTGTTTTTGTTAAACTACCATTTTTAATTTCTGTTATGCTACTATTTTCTAAATATGGATTGCTAGACTTACCTCTGTTTTACTCCTGCCTGCTGCCATGTAAACAGAATAGATTCTTTATAAAATTGAACAAAACTAAAGAAAGAAGGTAACAGGGAAAAAAAAGGTAGGTTTCATTTTGTAAGAGTGCCAGTTTCTCTCTGTTTGTGGGGCCATTGACATGTGGTCACCACAGCTTTCTCTTCCCCCTTCCCCCCAACTCATGCACAAGGATGGGTGAACAACCTGATGCACTAAAGTTGAGTGGGCTCTTTCTTTCTGAAATCACCAAGGGCTGACTGATGGCAGCTTTCTGTCAATTACTGCTCTCTTTCCCAAGGCAATCTTTGGGGGGACAGAGATCAAATAGGAAGTGGCAGAAGAGCTATTATTCAGTGAAATTATATATTATAAATGATATAGACATAGATATAGGCATAGGGATGAATCCTTAGAACTCTTACCAGTTTATTATATAATCATCATCATCATCATCATCATCATCATCTGTAAAAAATAGACAAGAAAGTCCTCTAGTAACAGCACTTCCTATTATCCTTTTCAGCCGGCCTGCTGAAGCCCAGCAAAAAAAAGCCTATTAGTTTTTTTCCTATCTTCTTTGGATCGCTCTGTGGCTTTCATCCCCTTCCCCATGGGTAGCAGGAGAGCAGGTGGCAAAAGGTTGGGGTACAAAGAGAATAAATATGGACGGCGCTCACCTTGATTTGGTTTGCTGCAGTTCAAGCAGGGTTACTCACATGAGTGTTCCCCTCCACCACCCTGGTTCACATACTTCTCCCCACTCCAGTTAGGAGCCAGAAGTGCATATGCATTTCTGTATGCCTTTCCAAGCTTCTCTTTGCCTGGGGAAACTTCAGTACGATTGCAGTTGATACGGTTAGATGGCATAAAGAGATGATAAAAGATGGTGCTGAAATGTTCTGGAGAGGATAAAGATATCAGTTGAAGGCTTTGGCTCATTTCTCCGGCATAAATAGGCATGGATTGCACTTTTCTTTTCTTTTTTAAGGAAAGGAAGGGGGAAATCCTTGTGGCTGTTGTATTCATATTAGAATAAATGTCATTGCACTTTTTATTGACCAGCCTTGAATTAAAGTTGCAACTATGCCTGCAAGAGTTTTAAAAGCAACTGTGATTCTGTATTTGGATTAACCTGTGCTTAGAATGCTCCAATTAAATTATCAATATGTAAACGTTCTACTTGGAGAGGTAGAAATAGTCATGTTGATTTAACAGTAATTTCTTCCCAGGAAACCGAGAACTGAGCAAATGCACACAGGCATCCATATACGCTCACCTAGAGGACGATTGTTAGGATGAAAAAAAGGCATTAAGGGAGAAGAAAGAAATAAGTCTGTCTACCATAAGTATATAAATACTGTGATCATAGATACACTGTAAAAATAGTTGTTTCTAATCTTCTGCACTTTATTAGTACAGAGTATGCTCTTACTTTGTCTTCTGTAGACAATTTAAATTTTATAAATCTCTGTACAATCTATAAATTTCTATAAATCTTGGTGGAGGTTATCTTACGCTTTTTTCATGAGTATAAAGGCTCATGGCTGAATCTTTCTCACTTGTATGGTGCAATCCACAAAACAATCTGAATGTTGAAGATGCTCTTGCTTTAATCTTTTTATTTATTTTTTAAAATTGATCTGAAAGCACAAATATTTTAATTAGGTTGAATCTCAGAAAACATACTTGATATACAGTATATCACAATTTACTAAAGTATGTGCTGAGAGTTGCAAGAACAAATTTGACAGAACGTTGGAAAAGAGGAACAATGATGGATTATATATCCGTAACAGAAGTCTAACCAAATTTAAGCAGGAATGGCTTCCTTATATACTACACATTACACAACAGAGCAAATTTAGACATTTGGAATATAGTTGCTAGGAAATAAGATGTGAGACCAATTAAAAAAAAACTAGACAAAAGGATTTAAACAGATATTAGCAATAATCTTCAATGTTCAATGTAAAGTATAAATATCTAAGTTGTGGTCAGCAGTTGGGAAAACAAAGGGAAGGGACAGGGGGAAAGTGTCACTAGAAAGTTTTTCCATAACGTTTTTATTTATGCTTAATAGTTGTTCCTCTTTGTTTTATTCTATTGTCTATTCTCATGAGGTAATGTAGACTTTTTTTGTTTGTATTTTACTATTCTAGCAGGAAAAATGTATATTTTAAAAAGAATACTACTACTACTAAGAATTTTACTCTTCTTTTTTAGGTGCGAATCTGGATACACAGGACAACATTGTGAAAAAACAGACTTTAGCATACTTTATGTTGTCCCGAGTAGACAAAAGCTCACTCACGTCCTTATTGCAGCAATAATTGGAGCTGTCCAGATTGCCATTATAGTTGCAATTGTTATGTGTATAACCCGGTAAGTTCACAGACAAAACATAACAAGGGGTACCTTTTGGTGTTTCTTGGTTTTTATTTTGTTAAGATCACCATTCATACCTTCCCACCTTCTCTCTTCGTGGATTGTTGAGATAATAAGTGCTTTGGTTACTGAAATGTGTTCTCTCTTTCACTTCACTCTCTTTCCATGGAAGTGGGTGTATATGTGTGAACACACTTATACACATTCTGAGTCTATATATAGTAAGTGCATGTGTTCTATTATTAACAAGGTAAAATATTTAGGTAAGTTTTCTTGATGTAAATGTCACAAGATGCCACAGTCCTATAATCAAACTTCTACATGTAGGAAGATTTTTGAATTAGAGCTCGGCGCAAACAGCCTTTCAAAATTGCTTACCAAATTTATGGACAGAGGAAAGGGGAAAGAGAAATTCTCCGGCAATTTGTCAAAACTAGGACTCCCTCTTAGTGGTGACAGCTGCGTTGCTATTGAAAACAGGCAAAGGGAGGAATTCTTTCCCCAAGTTTTCCTGGGATTTAATTGAAGCATAGGATGCAAATCACTGGAGACAAAGTTATATAATGAAATATACAGTTATATAAAGAAAATGAGCCTTTACTCCTTGGCCACCTTGTAATTAAATAAGTGCAAGAATGCCATAGTCCACTCATAAGAATTTCTTATTTGAAATAATTTTGAAAACAGATGCTCTTTCATCAAAATGAATGAAAACTCAGGGGAAAAATTGAGAATTTCTCACTCTGGCACTAGCCTGCATCCACAATAGTATGTTGGCATTAAGGTCTGAATCCATCAATACTGTAATGGCATCAACTCATTTCCTATCCTATCTGCCTGTCCCCCTTTCTGAATCATCGATCTCAAACTGCTAAAATGCTTTTACAAGGAGGCATGTTGGCTTCATTCATCTCAGTTATTTCTAGGGGTGGAATAAGTACAGCAAAGAAATAGAAGGGAAATCAGGCTCTGGAATATGATATACATACCAGCCCTTGTTCCTTTAATCCATGCTATGGCTTAAAATACTTCTACAGGATTGCTGCTTGCTCATCCACGCCCATGTCAAAGATAGATTCTCTGTGGCCCTATTTACACTCACAGGATGAATTCCAATTCCTCACAGTGAAGGAACAATTTGAACCTCTCCTCTCCATCTGTGATTTACTATGTGCTTGGATCACCATATAATATCCCACTTTGAGTACAGGGCTATCAAGAATGCCTACTCACATATGAAGTTGTAGATGCCTACTCATTTGTTAGTTGACTTGCTTGGCATGCAGGACTGAAGGAGAAGGCCTCTCCTCCATCTTGCAAAGTAGTAACCATTTTAATGGATTTATAAACTGGGTTTATGTACCTTAGAGAGCCAGTTTGGTGTAATGGTTCAGGCACCTGGCAAGAAATCAGGAGACCGTGAGTTCTAGTCCCACCTTAGGCACAAAGCCAGCTGGGTGACCTTGGGACAGTCACTTTCTCTCAGCCCTAGGAAGGAGGCAAGGGCAAACCACTTCTGAAAAACCTGGCCAAGAAAACTGCAGGGACTTGTTCAGGCAATTGCTAGGAGTCAACACTGACTCAAAGGCACACGCACACACATACACACACGTACCTTACCTATTCTCAAATGTTGCATTTATTGTTTCCTTGTATAGTTTGCATAGCTTTTCAAAACCAAGAAAAACCAATCTCTTACATCAGTCAACCTGCAGGACAATAACTGTGCTCAAAATAGTTTCCTGCTTTATATCCCCAAAGCTTTATCCCACAGCATTAACAAAATATTATTCGAAGGTCAGCACTTGCTTGGCTGGATGACATATCACAGCCAACATAAGCGATAAATTACCCAATACAGACTGCCTCCAGTTGCTGAAATTACCCCAGAGCCAGTGAGTGTGAGAAGTCCCCCACAGCTGGAATGGGCTTCATATCTTTTTAGAATTCTCCTGGCTTCTCTTCTTTGATAGATGATAGCGAATAGACTGTGTTCTAGCAACAAACTCAGAGTGGGCTAATAATAAAGAAATTAATTTGGAAAAGCCTTTTGAAGTTGTTCAGTAAAGCAAAATAAAATTATGTTTCATTTTTCATTCTGCTGATATACTGAAGTGAAGCAGTGTTACAAGCTTTTCAGCAATAAGGCTTTCCAGAAAATGAGTTAAAGGATCAGATTTGCTATATGCAATAAATGCATTTATTTGCCCATAAACCCTAATAGAAGTAATAAAGTACGTGTGTGTATTGTCCAAATATAGTTACAGAGGTGTTATCTTAGATAGATTTGTTCACTTTATGTTTTACGCATACATTATTCAAAAGTAAGTCCCACTGAGTTATATGGAGCTTAATCTCAAGTAAATGTAAATAGGATTGCAACCTTTGATGATAAGCTTTTGATCTTGGTTTCTCATCCTGGCATTTGACCATCAGTACTCTGTTACTGTTTGGAACACTGTTGTAGCCAAACAAGGTTATCAAGAGAGAGGGAGAAAGAGGATATCCAGCAAAGCTAGTGAGCTTTAATTATGGTTAAGTATGCTGAGCATGATTCATAGTGGCTTTTTGATTAAGAGAATCTTAATTTTCCTCCTGGCATGTTTTGTTTGTTCTCATTGTGCATGCCCATTTACAGGTCCCCCAGATAATTCCAAGCATGAAGGAAGGGGAACCTAGTTTCTTGCATCTTGGGTTCATGAAACTGTGCCATGACAAGTGTGTAATATGGAAATTCCAAATTAGGAGCTGGCATCAGGTTCTACATTATGACTGCATCAAGTTCTCCATTCAAATGTATTCTTTGTAGAAGTTTTACATTAAATGTATGTACCCAAAAGAAATACTAGTTGTCCCTCCCCCCCAATAACGAATGTTTAAAAGTATTGTTTTCATCTGTCACAGGCCATAAGAACTATGTTAGTGACATCAGTGGAAGAGGCAGGGATGGAATTCTTAGCTATAGTATTGCCATTTATTTGTTAATTAATTAATTAATCAATTAATTGAATATTGACATTGTATCTTCCTTTCTGACATGCAAGCATTTTAACTTGGGGGTTTCCTTGGGGGGGAAGTAAAATACCTTGGTATATCTAGGGCTGTAAAAAAAGAGGGGGTCTGGGGTCAGTATATGGAGAATGGTTGGCATGTTGAAGAGATGCCAGAGAACTGTTGTCACATGATAGCTATTTGCGTGCTTCCCAACCAGCTTCTGACGAGCAGAGTCAATGGAGAAGCCAGCATTAAAACTGCAAGTCGCGGTCATGTGATGTCTCGCTTAATGACCCATGGTGATTCACTTAACAACCAAATGGGAAGTAACAGCATAAATTTGTTGCCATCACATGACGTTTTGCTTAGGGACTGTGTTGCTTCGCGGCAGAGTTGCTGGTCCCAATTGTGGTCACTAAGCCAGGACTACCTGTAATTGTGAAGAAGTCCTTTTAAATATTTTGGTTTACTGAATCATTTCTCTCTCCCACTTGCTTCTGATAACAGGAAATGTCCCCAAAACAACAGAGGACGTCGGCAGAAGCAAAATCTAGGCCACTTTACTTCAGATACATCATCCAGAATGGTTTAGCGTGATTTTTTATACCTACATTGACCATGTGATGTACAATTTTATTAACTTTTTTTAAAACAATGGAAATATTTATTTCAGAGGCCTTATTTTTGGACATTTTAATTATTATTGTTATTATTATTTTTAGTGTAGCTCTGTTTCGTTTTATTCCAGGAAGCAGCTAACAGCTATGGACTGCTCTAGTAACTTCTCATTTCATGGTTTGAAGAAGATGTTAGTTTATTTCTTGTATTTGTATCACATGGTTATATTGATAGACTTGTGCTTTAATCATGGAATGTAAGAATTTTGAAAAGAGAGACAATTCACCAATGGTTATTCAGCAAATGAAAATGGAGCCCACCATGTTTCCTAGCAAAAAAGGCATGACTTAAGGGTAAAGATGTTTACAACATACTTTTCTTACAAGAAACTAGAAGACACTGTGTTTAAATACCGTAGATATTTAAATGTTTTTAAAACTTAGTAATGGATTTTTTTAGACACTGCCAATCGCATGAAATGTGGAGATGTGTTTTTGTGTGTAGTTGTAACATTTAGAGTGGGCTGAATCCAGACTAAGTTAGCTGTACCTAGTGCTCATAGGAATCAGTGGACGGGTTAATCTAAATTCCCATTGTTTTCAATGAAAACAAATTGTACAACTAACTTAGAGTGCAATCCTATACATCTCTACTCAGAAGTAAGCCCCATTCGGTTTAATGGAAATTATTCCCAGGTAAGTATGTAAAGGACTGCATCTTTAGCCTGGATCCAATCCAAGATATATGGCCTGGGTTGCAGTGCCATCTTCTTCATAAATATTTGACACTTTATTTTTAAATTGTAAAATAATAATTATAATATACAGTTCATTATTTGAAAGACTGCTCAGCTGAGCAGAGCACATTTGTCCTGGAGAGACAAGTATATTGCTTTTTTGTTAAGAATTATGTTAATAACCAACATACATGATTGGGATGTAGCTGTGTTAGCCACTGTTTAAACAACTTTCATACTTACTACAGTTTTCTAAAGAAGATACCTGTTTTCACATCAGCAAACACAATTGTATAGTCTTTGTGATTAAAATGCAAAAAACAAGAATAATATAAAAGATTTTGTGCTCTTGTCAAGAATACTTTCAAGAGCTAAGAATGTGTCTCCAAATAAAGTCTGCTGGTTGTATTTATTATATTAATAGGATGTTAGTAATTGTTTGGAAGATTCAGAGCTAAAATGTAACTAGGGTGTGTTCCAGCTGTTTAACATGTAGTTTTAGGCTTTCCGATTCTGCATGTAGGAATAAATAATTTGTTCAATAAAAAGGCTTTGAATATTTCAACTGGAAAGGTATGCCAATGCAATGTTTTCTCTTCTTATTCAATCTGTTCCAAGTGTGTTTATTCATTATTGGAAGGAACAGCCTATGTGTTTTGAAGGGAAGTGGCAACTGTCCTTTCAACTGCCAGAGGTCTGTTAGAAAGCATTGATCCCCTCCCCACCACCTGCACACAAGAAAAAAATTAATTAAAATAGAAGCAACATAAATGTTAATAGGCTGTGGGTTAGTTCTTTGACTGGTATATTGTTTAACTGTTCCTAGATTAATTCAGATAGGTTCATTGGTTATAGGAATGTGCTTCTTTCCGTGCATGTTCCTTTCCCAGTGCTGCTTCTTAATTTTAGAGGGTTCATGTTGCAGAAGGCACTTGAACAATCAGGCGTGGCTATTTTGTGGGTATAAATATTTGACAAGTCTTTTTGGGTGGAGTTTCAGACCGTGCTTTTGAACATTCCCTTAAAGACAGCTGTCGAGCAACCTTCTTGCATCAGTGCCAGAATTGTCCCACTGAGGTTTGAACGGCTATTATATTTCAACTCCTGTAGACCGATCTGAAGACGGGCAGTATGGATCATCGTGCAGCCTTGGAAATGGACAAAATCAACCCGAATCGCCAGTCGAATGTCACAGATGATGAAGAAGAACAAGACGCTGCATTTACCATTGTCAGAGTCCTGGACAAGGTAGCCACCATAGTAGACAGTGTGCAGGCCAGTCAAAAACGGATTGAGCAGCGCCACAGAGAAATGGAAGACGCCATCAAGACAATTCAGATTGACATTCTAAAGCTGGCTCAGGCACACGGCAATACAGGATTCACAGTTAACAGGCTGTTGGAGAAAACTCGCAAAGTTAGTGCTCATGTCAAAGAAGTGAGAACCCGAGTAGAGAAGCAGAATGCTAATGTGCAGAAGGTAGAGACCAAACAGGAAGAAATGCTGCGGAAAAACAAGTTTCGTGTTGTCATTTACCAGGTAAAACCTTTTCTTTAAAAAAAACGCCGTTACCTGCTATTGCAACTTCACACTTTCTAGTTGCTTAACAGCTCAAAGAATGGCTTTTAAAAAGCCCTCTTCGTCTCAAAATGTGTTATGCCTTGTGGCTTTTCAGCATTGATTTTTGCTTCTGAACGTGTTGGAGTTTGAATCCACTGGTGGCAAGTCAGGCAGTCTATTATTAGTTCGGGAAGTTTCTCAGCCAGCCAGCATAAGATTAAGTGTAGATCAGCAAGACTGTGTTGCATCTGTGAAAGGCAATCTGAGGCAGGCAGTTGAGTATCATGACAGAGTATTCCAGGCGTGACTGTCGTCCCTCTTATTTTTTCAGAGGATTAAGTAGAGAACTCAGCCTCAGCAATTCTTTGCATGGTGTAATGCTTCCATTAATTATGTGTTTTTCCCCCATTTAAGAGCTCATTTGTGTTTTCTTTGCTAACTAATAACCCTTAATATATCTCTCTGCCTGCTTTCTATGCAACGGTTTACTTCGAAGCTCCCTTTTTTCCAAGAAATAACTGCTTTGTCTAAAGAAAGTAAAAACAAAATCCTGACACTTAAATGGATATCTCAAAATAAAGTGGGCAAATAAAGTTAATTGACTTGCAAAATTCAAAGTGTCTGTATGGGAGAGAAGTGAACAGTTCTTGTGCTAAATTAATTTGTTATTAAGAATGGTTCTCTACTAATCAAAGTATTTTTTGCGTGTAACACTGATTATAATATACTGTGTCCAAATAATATTGTGCTTAGTTGCAGGGGCATTGAAATTGCAAATGTAGTAGTGTGTTTAAGAATCCCCAAATCCTGTTAGAGGCTCAGACTCCTTCATTCTCATTAAGGTCACCAGGTATTATGTTTTCTTAGATTTTAGCCATTGGAACATTGTATTTCTTTCAAAGAATAACAGTGGTAGTGGGGAAAAATTATTGCTGTTTGTGTTTAGCTCATCAAAATGCTTTGACGCCTGAAATCCCTTCGTTTTGTAATCTTTTTTTTAATACTTCAAGGAGGTTCACATATCACATTCACTGAAAATGTGATATGCTGCATTGGAAACAAATAGTGGGCACAATCCAATCTAGATATTTTTCAACTACAACTCTATACCAGATTTGCTGAGATGCTAAGCCCTACTGAACTCACGTTTCTTTCTAAGCGAGAGTTATAGATACTCATTTAAAACTTCCTCTGAAAACAATGGAATTTAATAGTTCTTAGTTTTGGCTGGATTGTTCCTATGGTTGTACTGAAATCATGAGAATTATTATTATTTCCAGATAAGTAATTCTAGAGTCAATTTATAGAAGACATCACATTTTGGCTCTCATGTTTGGGGAAGGAAAAAAATGTTATCCTGCATTATTATTTGCTTTTATTTTTATTGTGGATGGTATGGCTCACTGTTATAAAAAATTCTTCAAGATGATCAACTAACAATACATTCTAGTCTTAGATACATTCATGTACCTCTCACACATATGGGTTTTAATGCTGTAACAGTGGAACTCAGTCAATTATGTATATGTATATTCATTCTCTGAATTATGTTAGTGTATCTGGGTTATGAAATTTAGAAATGTCACATCCTTAGTTATGTCTGTTCTGCACAGAGCAAGATCTGATATTCAGGAAGGAAAATTAATCATTACTAGATAGTGTATCAAAAGCCAAGTGGCTGAATGGTCCATGGACCTACCTATGGTTTAGCAGCATGCTTACATTTTTCATGATGCATAGTGGATGCCCCAACTTAACAAGCAGCAAAATTGAACCAAATTATGGAAAGGGAGTTGATTAATACTGCTGTAGCAATACAATGAAAGCATCTTCACCAAAAGTGATTGATCATCATTGGATACGGGGTCTGATGAAATCCAGCAAACATCCTCACTAGTTTCCAATTAACTGACTGACTATTCTCTTCTTCCTCCAAGAGGTTTAGTTGGACAATTGGTCAACCATCTTGTCACATTGCCTTAAATATTATTTGTATTTTTGTATCGTGTGCAAGAGTTCAAATTCTTCACATTACAATTTGCTTTGTTGTGATTTGACAGACTTAAAGGGAGTTGCTTAATATTGTTGGAGGAAACAGCAATTGGCTATTAGCTGAAGTATGGTTAATGACCTCCAAATGAATTAGGATTTGAAAGCCAATATTAAGCAATGGTTTTATATTCTGCCTTATTTGGGAGACAATGCCATACTTTCCTACTCAGGGTTAATGGGAAATTGACTGTGACTTCCAAGCATATTTTTTTCATGTAAAGAAAGGAACAAAATGAATTAAGTTCCTGCATGACTTGCTCAGCCGAAATTCTCTGAGATTTTGGGAAGGTGGATTGATTTCCATCAAAGCCATGTTGAGTGGCAACAAGAAACCTTGGGATCCCATGCTTGTTCTTCCCCCAGAAATTGGGAGGGCAAGTTACATTTTCAGTTCTAGTTCAGATAAGCATAGTGTTTGTTATCTAAATTTCAAAACTGGTTAATCTTAACATCAATTTGTTTCAAGAAAGCCAACTTCAAACTTGAAATCAGTAACACAATAGTTAAGGAACTCCACTTCCTTTTCAGGCTGTTGCATAGTTTGGGTCTGTTCTTTTTTCTTTTAATTTTGAAAAAGAGAAAAATTATCACATCATTCCATTTTATCATGTACATTATATTTGTATCAGAAACAAATGAATTCTGGCTTACTTGTTTATCACTTAATAGTTCAAGGATCAGCATAGTTAACTTTTCCCTGGAAAAACTGAGTCTGCTGAAGTAAAACTAAGTAAATTACATTTTTTCCTCAAATTTTTGGATGGAATTTTGGAAAATATCATCTCAGAATTGGAATTATTTGTTGACCTTTCCTGAATTTCCATTCCCTTGTTGTAAGTGCCATTAGAGAAGAAAATATCTTCTAGAGAATACTAGGAATGTGTGCCATACAGATAAAAGGACCCAGGTTCAGTCTCTGACATTTTCAGATTCAGGACGAACGAAGAGGAAGGTGGTAATTAATCTACAGCAGATACTTGCATCCAGGCTGTAGTCAGTGCCACTTTGCAGGGGGCAGATACCAATAGCCTTGAAAGAGACCTATTTTGAATGGTATTGGATCAACCTCCAATCTTTTGGGGGGAAGGTCATCAGGACCTGTGGCAGTCAGGTTTCAGATTAGGTTAAGAGGCCCAAACCACACTGGTTACCTTTGTGGATAACCTGTGGCAAGAATTGGGTAGGAGGAGCATGACAATCCTAGTTCTATTAGATCTCTCAATGGCTTTTGACTCTGTTGACCACAGTATCTTTCTGGGCTGCCTGAGACACCATACTGTGGTGTTTCTGTTCCTTGAGTGAGTGGTTGTAACCAGGGTGGGTGGGGAGAGGCCGGGTCTTAGAGCACTACAGTAGAGGATGCCACAGTATTTTCCCCTATCCTGTTAAAAATCTACATGTTGCCACTGGGAGAAATAAACTGCCAGTTGGAGGTGAGGTATCAATATGCTGATGTTATTCAGTTAGGTATCTCCACTGCAGGTTGAATGGAGAATGCAGTGGAAATTCTAAATTGCTGCCTGGAGGATGGCAGGGTCTGGATGGGGAGAAAGAGGATCAGATGCACCCTGAGCAGAATGGGATGGCTATTGGTTCTGTTAGTTCCACTAGGTAGCCCAGACCAAGAAATCAGTTCCAAGACATCAACTCCACAGCAAGGCTAAAGTTACCTTTATTGAGACTGGGTACAATAACTAATTGCAAGTCTGATTGTGTTGTACTTCCTCCTCTTTCTTATAGTTCAGGGAATTAGGGCAATGTCTGCCTGAACCACTTCCGAATCTTATCTGGATGTTCTGGACTTAAACTATATTTTACTCCTTGTAACCTTGGCAACAGAGCTTGCATGTCTCCATCAAGGTCATCTTCCTTACACTCTACAGTTCAGAGACCTAATGATTCTGGAATAGTACCAGCTTTGCCTCTCAACAGACTTGTGGTCCCAAACAGAGCACAGGCTTATAACTTGGGCTCATCATGGACTCAGACTCCTGCTAGAAGAGCAATTGGAAGCCATGGCCAGCTGGTGAACCAATAGCAATTGTAATTCATATTGCCTTTCTCAGATAGAATCTGCCTGCCCAATTTGAGCAAATGCTAAAGCCCTCCCCCCCCCCCATTGTAGGTGTGATGGGAGTAGTCACAGAAGCAAGCATTCTCTGTGAGAGCTCCCCTCCTTTGGGATAGTTTGCCCCTCTCCCCAAAGCAAGGAAGCCTCTAAATCTCAGAGCTTTATGCATGCGAATGTTGAGAAAGGTAAGGTTCTGCACTTAGGCAGGAAAAAACAGGTGCACAGGTATGAGATGGGCAGCATCCAGCTCAGCAGCAGCACTTGTGAGAGGGATTGGGGTGTCTCAGTAGACCACAGGTTAAGAATGAGCCCGCAATGTGCCACAGCTGCCAAAAGAGCCAATGTGTTCTTGGGCTGCATCTGTATAGTGTCAGGATCATGGAAAGTGATAGTACCATTCTAGGCGACACTGGTCAGAATATGCCTGGAATACTTTGCCCAGTTCTAGTTGCTACAACACAAAAATGATGTTGAGGAACTGGAAAGAGTGCAGGGAAGAGCAACAAGAATGGTAAGCGGTTTGGTGGTTAAAGGAATTTGGTATGTTTAACCTAAAGTAGAGAAGGCTAAGGGAAGACATGATAGCAGTCTTCCAATAGACGAAGGGAAAAGGATACTCTCCAGAGCACCTGAGGGTAAGACAAAAACCAGTGGGTGGAAGCTTTACAGTGAGAGATCCAAACTTGAAATAAGGAGGAATTTCCTGACTGTGAGAACCATTAATCAATGGAACAGCCTGCCTCCTGAAGTTGTAGATGCTCCATCAGGGGAAGATTTCAAAAAGAGATTGGACAGCCACTTGCCTGGGATTATATGAGGACTCCTGCACTGGGCAGGGGGTTGGACTAGAAGGCCTCCAGGGTCCCTTTCAACCTATGATTCTATGCTGGTAAAGACCTGGCTGTTTTGGAAGGCCTTGAGAGGCTGGTGGTCGTTAGTATGATATTTAGAAGGTTGTTGCCAAGATGTGTTAATTTTTATACCTGTAATATGTTACTTGTTGTTTATGCTGCATTGGTATTACAACTGCTCTTTGTGTAGTCTCTTTTTTGATTGAAGCAGTATATAAATTTTATAAATAAATTAAAAATAGATTCCTTCAGGTCTTGTAATTGCCACATTTGCAAGTCTATTCCATATTTGGAATTGTGTAATGCTGTCCTAGTTGGGAAAGATGGTTCTCTTCCTTTTAGATAGATCAAACAGAAAATTTGCAGGCCATGTTGCTATTTTACAAATCTGCAGCCTTTTGGTGATCTGGCCACTGCTGGAATGTCAGCTATAGTCTTCGAAGCCTTGCTGCTCTATTTTTCTCCATGGGCACAATCCCCATTAGGTGCCTTTTTGGTCTTGATCATGATTACTTGCCCATATTTGATCTGCATATGAGTTTTATTCTTGATCTTGATTCTGTAGCCCAACTCTTCAGTTTTTCAGGGTAGCTGTACTGAAAACTGAAAATAGTTTGGTCTAGTGGTTCAGGCACCAGGCTAGAAAGCAGGAGACTGAGTTCTACTCCCACCTTAGGCATGAAAGCCGGCTGGGTGGCTTTGGGCCAGTCACTCTCAGCCCAACTCACCTCACAGGGTTGTTGTTGTGGGGAAAATAGGAGGAGGAAGGAGTATCAGGTATGTTTGCCTCCTTGAGTTATTTATAAAAAAAAATAAAGGCGGGATAAAAAATGGGGGAAAAAAGGCTGCAATAGACAAAATAGCAATTGATCACGTAACTATTTCTAATGAATCAGGAATGGGCTGTTGAAGCTTCACTCCCCATATGTTTTTTTTTTTTTTGGTGACTAACATTCATTACCATAACTAGATGTTACAAGGACTCATTAGGGTTTCTTCTTGACCAGGATTTAAAACTGATTTAAAATCTTGGTTATTCTCAAGCAGTTATTGACATTGTTAAAGGGGAAGGAGCAATGAGGTGTAAGAAAATTGTGATTCTGTGGTTAATTTCTTATTAAAGGTATGGTCTGCCCTAACCCCGAAGAACATATGAACAATTAGAATGCTGTTTGGAAAATTAAAACATGCCATATAGGGGGCAGAGCAACAATATTGCCAGGCCCTTATGCTATTGAATCGTTATGAACATTATAAAATATTTATTGCATAAAATAGAATTATTGAGGGAGCAAGTATCTGGAACTTTCTAAATTTACTTTGAGCCATTTTTGAGAAGTGTGGTAGAGAAATAACATTGTACTCTTACTTGTAGGAAGACATTCAGTGTCCATCTTCTCTGACAGTTGTCAAAGACCAGACACAAGGGGAAAGCACAGATGCCTTCTGCCCACCCGATGATCTCTCTTCTGATGAGGAGTATTACATAGAAGAAAGCCGAGCAGCCCGTTTTAAGAAATCAGGCATTAGGCGCATCAACAACATCAAAAAGGCATTTTCAAGAGAGAACCTTCAGAAAACAAGGCAAAATTTTGGCAAGAAGGTAGACAGACTTCGTACTCGAATAGTAACACCTGAGAGAAGGGAACGAATAAGGCAATCAGGAGAGAGGTTGAGGCAAACTGGGATACGGTTCAAGAAAAATATCTCCAATGTGGCACCAATTAAGGAGACTTTGAAGAAGCATAAGAAAACTAAAGAGCAGCCAGGGGTTGAAGGTCAACAAGGAATCCAAGAGACTGCCACCGATACAGCAATAGAAAGTAGGGATGCTGAACCAGCCACTGAAGAAATTTCCTACACTGAAGTGATAACCAAAGTGAAGAAGGACAAAGGGGGTGGATCAAAAAGCCTTTCTCAGGCAGATGAGAAGGTAACGATTCCTCCTGAAAAGGACCTGCTCAAACCAGAGACAAAAGAAGACGACACCATTCTACTGGATCTAAAGCAGTCAGCTTAAATGGCAAATGTCTGTTGGTGTGGTGGTGTCACTATGGCAGGGAAAGAGCAATTCCTTTTATGTCGAAGATGCAGATCAGTGGCTTTCACACTCCCTGAAGACACCTTGACTTATTGCATGTTGCAGAAAGTTTGAGGCCCAGCCCAAGGCTTGGTTTCTGTTTGGACACGCCAAATTGGTCAATTGGATTTATCTGCCACCCCACCCAAAACAAGCAGCATGCTTTAGGACATTCTTTTCCTACCTTGTATTTCAATGTATGTTGTCTAAAATGTCCATTATCCCCATTCTTACTATGGATTACAGTAGTGGTACTCCAGAGGGTGCCTGGTTGTAGAAAGTTGATGTAGGACTCTTTCAGCATCTCCCAATATTTTACAGGAAAGTCAGTAATGACAGACTTGCTATCCTCACACAGTTTGCCTGATGATTATTTGTTCTGGACAATCCCTAATAAAATCCAAAGGGAAATTTAGAATCTTTATATAAAGAAACGTGTGTTGATTAAATTACAGAAGAGAATAGATCTGTATGTATATACTGTTTTCTTTTACGTGCAGTGGGTATATCTTTATCACCTGATGTTTCTCCATTAATAATAAATAAATTCCATTTGATGCATATGCAGATTGCCATTTATCATAACAGGTACTGCATTTAAACGTTAAGAGGCATTGGACCGCCCCACTTTAATGACATTAATTTCCTCAACAGTTTTCTTCTGTTTTTATTTTTATGTACACTGACAACTGTAAAAGGTAAATCTCATTCTATGACTTATTACAGATAACTGACTGTTCCATGAGGTAGGTGAGTCGTGGGCAGGAATCCATCAACAGGTAACCATTAACTGTTTCTCTCCCCAACCCTTTTATCCGGGCAGGTCTGTTGGAGGAAGTTGATTATGGAAAACTGCAGAGAAACTGATACTTCTTTGCAAGGCAAAATACAGAGAGAACTATATTTAGGAATGTGTGAAAGGTTCAGGGGCTTCAGGGAATCTACCCTAGTCCAGCTGAGAGACAAGACCCTGAAAGAAATAATTTGAATTCTGATCATAAGTAGTGAGCTGCACGTAGACTGGCCATTCTGTGAATGGAAGGGCTCCTTTCATTAATGAAAACAGTGATATTCAGCAAGAACTTCTCTCTGGAGGGAGAACAAGGTGCAGTCATGCTGTCCCAAACCATAAATGGCTTAGGTGGCTTATTGTTGGTTTATTCAGCTAGTGTATATTCTATTCTGTTTCAATGGCTTACTTAACAGTATAGTCAGACAGTACTGTGATACTTTGAATGAAAGAATAAAATACAATAAAAATAAATCTCTAAGGGCCTGTTTGTAAATGTATTCTTTTAGCTGCATCCTAAACTGTTAAGAGAGCTTGCTTCAACTTTAGCACCAGTTTGTTGTTGCAATGTAAAAAATCAGAATTGTTGCTTTTAAGCAGACCTGCGGCAGGATTTCCAGAAGGTGCTCATTAATGACCTGTTTTTTTAAACTCTTTAAACAAGGTACTGTTTTCAGTCAACTCTCTCAAAGACTTTGCTCCAGAATAACCCGTTATAAATGCGGTTTAAGTTTGTTCCATTTTAGTTTCAACACTGACTCAGTGTAGTCTGAGCGTACATATTTTGTATCAATAGATGCAGTGTTCCATGACTATATAAATTATGCAAACTATTTTTTCTAAAATTTGCCTATGTTCTGCAGGTTGTAGTGATGTTGAGCTTTGCCGAACGCTCATGCTTTCTGGTCATCAGAATTCTGAGATTCACCTACTTCAGTGTAAACATGAGATATTGCCCTTCCAGGCATTTTAAAGTTTATTTTTGCAATCACATTGAACAGAAAAATATGCCTCTTCCGCTCCTTCCCCTGCCCCCCACCCAACATTGTTCAGGACAGTGTTTTCCATGACCAACATATTTTTAGTTTTTTGCTCAAAGTTCTGATATTCTTTAGATTCTCAGGGGCTCCGTGATAGCACTTAACCCAGGACCCAAGAAATAGAAGTTGTAAGGAAGTAATGCTACACTTTACAATTTCAAAGTGGATTAGTGTTTCCAGATTGAGATGGGTGACTTAATTGCAGTGGAAGGCAGAAGAGACAGACTGTATAAGGGAGAAAGCAGTTTCACATGTACTGTATGTTTCTACAAACTGTAAAGATAAGAATGGTACCAAATAAAATGCATTTATTATTATATTAGACAGAATGTGTTGATAATTATTTTACAAACTGCTGATACTTAAACTTTGTGGAGAGTTTAAACTTCATTAAGGATCAAAGGTGACCCAAGTTATTTTGGTCTTTGCTCTGCATGATTTATTGTTACCCCTGCTTTAGAGAATAGAATGAACTATAAAATAAAAAAGGACAAGAATAATTTCTTACGTACATGTTCCAAGCCACAGAAGTAGATATTTTCATCCTTCATGCCAATGTTGCAGAAAATTTATTGGAGCACCATGATAATTTTCTACTTCAGTAACATTAGGACACATGTATGGATTTTCTTCCAATTACATCTAGGTTCAGAAGTTGTTTTTTTTTTTTAATGTTTTAATGTTTTTTAATTCTAAGATGTACTTTAGAATGTTCTATTGGAAGCTATAGGTGCATACACAAATATTTTCAAAATCACTGGTGTTCAAGAGTGCATTACCAAAATCTAGGTTCCCCCCTTCATCCCTAAAAGCAGGACGCCATTTCCAAATATTGCTCATCCAGACAGGAAAGGAAGCCATTGGATTATCCTCTTCCTGACTTTTTTGCACATTACTGTGCACTGCTCCCTCTGATCCTCTTTAACTGAAGCAAGGAGGGGAAGAATCAAAGTAGAAGAGCACCACAAATTAAGAAGGGCTGGGGGTGACTTGAAAACATGGCATTCTTTCTCTCTTCCACTTTGGGTTTTTTACTGAAATAAGAGAGCAGGTTTTGGGAATAGTAGTAGTTCAGGCAAACCCTACATGGCCTCTCAAGAATATATCATGGCTATTTCTGCTGCTGCTTGAAATGCTGCAGGAATCTCATAGCTGGCATCCATTATAGCATCTCCCTCTCCCCAGTGCGTGCTCCATTGAGCCTTTGGAATCACTTTGCAACTGTTCTTCAGATTACCAGTGAGGGAAAAGAAGGGAGAACACACAAATTATGCAAATGTTCAGTAAATATTTTTAAAGAGTACAAGGCTAGTCCTAAATCCATTAGAGTTGGGCGGCTAATAAATTCAAATAAATTAACTAAAGCAAGCATACAGCCTTGGTTTTTTAACATTTTAATTCTGTTTTTAAATTAAAATTATATTGCATGAGTGGAATTAATGTTCTCACATTAAGCAATAAATCAGTTCTTCTCTAGAGACACTGTCACTGCTTATAGGGCACATCTATAAGGTAATTGGACCATGAATTTCCTTATTTTTTAGTTCCTTTGAGGCACAGAAACAACTTTTAACTATGGGCAAAGACAGTTTCACATCGATCTGCAATTTAAAAATTGTTCCTAGATATTTTAAGGTTGCCTTTGCTAGATACCCAAACATTTGGCACAAGCTAAGGGCTGTTGGTGTATGCATCAGACCTGTTTTTTACTGTATGAATCAACTTTAAAATGGATATAGTTTTAGTAATTAGATGTAATACCAGTTCATTTCATTGTTGCATTTATCATGCAAACTGGTCCTTATGAGTAGGATGTAAACTAGAATTGGTTCTTATCATGAAGGTGTTACATCCTAGGTTAAAACACATAATCAGCTCAAAGTGACAGATTTTTTTCTACCCTAAATCTGAGTTGAGCTGATGAGCAAGAGCTGATGAGATAGCACTATCTGTCTGCATGGGCTTTGGGGGCCCAGTTATATAGGCCAAGAAGAGGCCTCAGGGGAGGGTGAGATGGGGCCAAACTGAACATGTCATCTTTGCTCTACATCAGAATCTTCACAGAGCAAGGTCTCCCATTTAATTGGCTTAGTAATCACAATAATTACAAGGCTACTTAACTTCTCATAATAGAATGCCTCTTTTTTTGTCTAAGTAGAAAAAGTATGTCTTACACTAAGATATAGCATTAAGCAAACTCAGAAAGAGAACCTGCAGATTCTAATAAACTATTTCAAAAGCCTTTAGAGAAGTTCAGGGAAGGCTCGTCTGACAAAAGTATAAATAATTTGAATCGCTAAGTAAAACCTAACATTAAGAAGCGTATAATACAAATGAGGAAAAGGCAAAGAAGAAAATGAAGCCTCTGTGTGCTTTGAAGAGTGAAAACATGAAAGCTTTATTCTACACTAAAAATCTATCTGAAATATAATGTGTCAACAAAGAGAAGTAAAAGACTAACAATTTTAACTGAGACCTTAGCTCTCTCATGGGATGAGAACAGGAGGGAAATTAACATCCTAGAGACAGTTGGGGTTGCAAATTCCAGTGTAATGTAGGAGCTATCATCTAAGACCAAGGTTCCAGTCAAAGCAATATCCTTAAAGATGTGGATTATGATCATGCATGACCCCCTGGGCTGTCAAACAAATCCTGGCACTTAGAGTTAATGCCTCATAATCTGGTATTTATAAATTACCTTAAACCCAAAGGCATGCTAGCACAGTTGAAGCAGCTATTTTTATACAGGCATTCACCTTTTAATCACAGAAAATACTTTGAAGATAAAGTACTTATTCTACAACCAGCACTCAGTCTGAGCTTCTGCAACTTTTGATTCAGTTAGCACCACTGAAATATACAGGTGCAAGGATATACTTCAGAGGAAGGGTATTAGTTAGACCCTACTTGAAAAACCTCTCCCCCACTGTGTCCCCTGCGGAAAAAGCTTAGAGAATGAAAACAATGGTCCACCAGTCAGAATGCTTATTGATCTAAGAACATCTGATTCCCCCATCAGCCACCCATATCTACTCTAAATAAGGGGATTTATGATAAGTCACTAACTATAGTTTTTTTTGTCTTCTGACAGCTAATCGCCAGAAGAAAAAATGCTAATACATAGTTTGAGTATTTTTCCATTTTCGGAACACGGCATACTATTCAGAAATTGCTAAGTAAATGCCATCAGCTTTGTAGGCCAACTGCTACATCCTTAGGAATTATTCCTAAAAGCTTCTCAAAAGATGGGTTGGTTGACCAAGCAAAACATCTCTACAGAGGTATGATTCATTTTCCCTTCCAGCATACTTTCACTGATATTACAACTTAGCTAGAAGAACCTTCAAGTAGTGATAGAAGTCAATTGCACAGGGAGACAAGCTCCATGTAGCAGTGACAGAAGAACAGATAAGATCCAACCACTGCTAGTGGAACAAGCATAACAAGCTATGAGATACCAGAATGAGGAAGAACTGGGATCAAATGAGTATTATCCAGTAGCTCAGGATTCCTTTTTATTCCTTTCGAATAAGCAAACATTATATTCCTTTTTAAAGGGAAAAAGCCCTACTGTAATACTGATGATGATGAAGACCTAGCCAACAAATGTCTAGAAGAAAGAAATAGTGAACATTTTAATGAGTCCAGTCACATCCAAGCAAATACCTTCTATTGCAAAATTGAACAGGAGCATCTTTCCTTTTTAGTGGGGAATATTGGAAGGTGGAAAACTTACCTCTACCTGGAGGTTCTGGTGATTGAATCTGGGACTTTCTCCTTGCAAAGCATTGCTCTACTATTAGCATGTGCCTCTGAACATATTTCTATTACATCAGGCAAGTAATTATTCCATATAACTTTGAAATCCCTTTGTCTTTCCAAAGTGACTTGCCAAACCCCATGATTCTGAAATGATGTACTGTACTTCAAAGCAGCCTATTAAGGTCATTTGAAAGGGCAATTTTCTAAATGTTTGTGGAGTTATATGGAGCACTGTATAACTTTAACTGTGAAATACATTATGGGTAATCAATAAGTAATTAGACTATCCCTAATGACTGGCCAGCAACTATCAATTTTCAGTTACAAAAATAAGCTAGGGAAACAATGAACAAATTATAGTGGATGAAGCTATTGTTAAGTTTCTCATTAATTCTGTGATAAAAACATATGAACCATTATATTTGTGGGAATGCTAATGTAACTTAGATATTTCCATCTAATAATTCACTAATGTGCAGTAGACATACAAAAGTATGTCCCCATTTCATCTTTTAAAAAATGGTAATCATACTGCAGTGAAGCCTTGATGTAAAAATGTTCACCAAACCAAAGTTCACTATCACAGTAAATACATTAATACAAAGTGAGGGTTAGGAATAATTTGTGTCTTAGTCCTTGGAAAGATAGTAGTGAAGATAATGGGAAAATGTAGTAGGATGAAAAATCTCGAGGAATTAAGAAAAAAAAACTTTCTAGCATACGGCTCTAAATGTGTGGTACCTACTTATGGGAGAAGGTTCTAAATGCCAGTAGCCATACTCTCCAAGGGTCTCTAGATCCACTTAATGCTCAGATTGGAAAATACACCAACACACGCTTTCATCTTGCCCCATTCTGGAGATGTTTTCTGAGTCTTGGGACTGGGTCATCTAATGCCTGGTTAAGTAGTTCACCTGACAAGGGTTCAGGAGAGATAATGTGGCCCCAAACAAGACTGGGTCTCTTTCAGGCTGAAGCTAATCCCTTTTGGTTGGTTAAGTGGATCATCTGTGTAGGTTTCAGAGTGCTTTCCACTCCATAACCTAATGAAATCTGCTGTGCACACCTGTGTATTGGCCAGAATAGCTTTCTTTTGTTCTTTTTTGCCAGCTTGGTTAGTAGAATTATCCAAAGTAAGCTGATATATATATGTAATGGCTGATGCAGTTATTGCAACTAACCTGGTTGCTGGAGCTTCAAATGTTATTTTATTTTACTAGACTTTTACTGTTCTCTCCTAAAACGTGACATTATTCAACAAGTGAATATATAGTACAGAATGCAATCATGATTTGCTCCACCTATTACTGAACTTTTTAAGGTAGCTTCTCAGTGAAACAACTTAAGGGTAAATAAATAAAAACAGAGGTGCCACTTTCAAATAGTTAAATAGTTGTGGTGGCTAAATTAAATTATTTTTATTAAACTATCTTTTTCATAAAAATACAATGCTAGACATTTCACAGATTTATAGGCAAATATGAGCACAGAACCAAGGAGAAGTGATATGGGGGAAAATTATTGTGACTCAGCAAGGTCAGTAGTAAAATGACAATTATGACATTTATAAAACAATTCCTGGACACCCCTCCCCCCTTTTGTTTTTTTTAACCCATCATTTAACCCTTCATTATTTTTGAAAAAATACTAAAATGCGTTCCTCTATCCAAAAAAGCTTTTCTGCATATAGGATCTATGAGCAAACTCAATGCCCCATCTTCATCTGACGGATAAAAAGTCTCCCAGTTTTCTACATTAACAATATACAAATATATACATCCCCATTTCTGCAGTAAAGACAAACATTAGACATCTATGTAATAAACAGAAGAGAGAATAGGATTCAGCTGTAAATGTTGTATTCTGCACACTAGATATGTGAGTCTAGCCCAAAATTGTTCAGTCCAACATTTGCTAATGTAAAATTATTAGGAATAAATGGTGATCACTTCACGTCCTCCTCCTCGTACCAAAAGCACTCTGTTCAAGCCTTCTGTCAAAACTTCCAAAAACTCCATGTCTGAGCGTGAATGAAGTCAAGGTTGTAAGAAATGCATGTAATCTATATGACAATTATATTACTACTTTACAATATATTTTCACATAAAAAGGCATAACGTGTACCTCAGGAGATACATCAGCAAGAGACAGACAGTACTTTCAAATCTATATCCAACCATGAACCTGAGTTTCATATAAAGAGAGCAGATTACTTACTTTCACTGGGTGTGTGTGTGGAGATGAATTCAATATTTAAAAAGTACAATGTTGCTCAACTCCTCATGCTTAACAGGTTACAATTAGCTCCAACTCTCATTCCTATCTCTCTCTATCAAATTTGTATGCCACCTGACTCCCAAATTAGTATTAAAATCTGATATATTATATATGCAATGATGGTAGTCACGATTTGCTTTTAACCCCTTTGAAAACAAAGGCACTGGTTTATAAATCATGGAATATTACATGATTATATATCAATGCAGGTACAGCATGCTCAAGTTAACGCTGACAATGGAAACAGGTAAGAAAGCCTGTATTTATAGCTTTCTTAACTATGATTAAGGAATCAGCAGCTATGTTATACCTGTCTTAAGACAAGAGGGAAAATACACACACTTTGGAATTTATAGAGTAAAAAAATCCCAATACTTTAGCCATAATTATCAAAAAGCCACTGCTTTTAAAGATGTACACACAGTGCAAAATAAAAAAGGAACTTGCTACGGACGCTGTACATTGCTTTTCTTTCCTATATTCATATAAACAAATGTGAGAAGAAATTCATATACCCTTTATAGTTCACAAATGAAAGTACATCTGTATTCTGAGGTATGTTAAAATTGTTCGATGAACAAGAAAAGGTTCAGAAGACTATAAATTATAATAAGTTGTCATTAAACAGCTTATTTTCCCTGCTTAAATGTTCACCTGTCTGTTATTTCTTACAATTCCATTCTCATACTTTTCATCTGATCATAACATCACAATATTTCACAAGGTTCCAGAATAGTTTATGTTAATTGTTACAGTGAAGACTTTTGATTTTTGTTTTGTAAATTGAATATGCCTAAACTTTTTTTTAAAGGATACAGTTTTCATCCCCATGTCTGTTCTTAGGAGGTCCAGGCATGTTCAATAATACCAGCTGGGCATGTTGTGACTTGTTTAGCACAACTCCATTAAGCTTGACAGCAGTATGCATCCTTCGCACATTTGACTCATTCCTATGATAAAGAAGAAGTCATCGTGGAAGCCAAAAATTCTTAAATCTAACAAATAAAATGCTTTGCTGATCAGTGGTACATCTCACAAAGAGAAAAACCTGTATTTGAGGCAGAACAAGGACAGTCAATTGGATGTGTGGAATGGATGAATTCCTTGAAGCAAATTTATTTAGTTTCCTATAGTGTACAAAATTTAATCATGGAGTGATAAAACTCTGGGTTTAGTTCATTTGTCTAGAAATGAAGTCTCCATCTAGTTCATGGAAATATTATTACCCTGCTTTCTGAAAAAGCTTAGTACCACAACCAACTGGCACTACACACAGTTCAAAAATAATTTGGAAAAAATGCTCTGAACACCATACAAGCACAGCATGTTTTGTTTCTGCACTAAGGGTCCTGTTAACTTTGATTAGCAGATTTCAAGTTTGAAACTATTTCATAATGGTTTACCCAAGACATTTCAAATTCAAAGCAATGGGGTTCAGCTCAAACTGTTTTGAATTTGCTATGTCTTAAACCTACAGGTCTTTGATTTAGAGGAATCCCAGAATAACATCAATTCAATATTTTTTTTTAAAGGAACTTCATGGTTATTCCAATAATTGGTTTCCTTTTGTTGCTGGAGGGTATTCTTAGCTAGGACTCACTACAGCAGTACCAGCTGAGTGGAAAGGCCTTACTGAAATGCACTACTGAACAAAGCACTACTTGTTGCAAATCTTTCCTGCTGAAGGTTCCATCAGCTGAAACCCGCAAATTAAGTTTGTAGTGTCTTGTAAAAGACAAGAACGAGGACCGCGTTACTGCTTTGAACACACTGGTGGAAAAAAGGTAATCAAGATGGCCATAATCATTGTGAAGTGGTTCATAACAGGACAGCAAAAGACTGGACCTTGCAGCTGGGAACTAAGCAGGTTCACGGCTACAATAAAGCCAACAGAAGCTTACTGAAAAGAGATAAAGAGGTAATTTGACTTGTGCCAGCTTTTGGTTAAGATATCCAGTGTACAGAATGAGAGTCAGCATAGATCTTGAATTCTACAAAAAAGAGTGTTACCTTGTACATGAGTGTGGTCAGAAGAGAGGCTAGAAACAACATGTTGAGGACCTCCCTAATTGATAAAGCTACCAGCTCTAGGATCTGGCTGGCTGCCAGGAAGGACATTTTCCAGATAAAAAACTTGGTATTCATTGAGCAGCGAAACATAACACGAAAATGTTTAGGTCCTGCATAGGGTGCAGTGAACAGTATCCTTCAGGAGGGTAGTTCTGTACAGGAATTTGTGTGCAACTGTAGAGATAGATGCCCCTAGGAGGCGAGAGGACTGAGACCTATGTTATGTGTGTACCGGATTGCAGGGCCTTGCTGAATGCTGCTTGCAAAAAAGCCAACATCAGAGGAATCAAAGGCACCAGGGGTTGATCCCTTCCTCCTGCCAGTGGCAGAAAGCATGCTAAGCAATTTAATACATCAAGACTATTTATGCAGTAAAGGAGGCCAAAAAGGTCTGGAGGCTGTGAGGATCTAGGTGGCAAATACTAGACTGAGGCTCAATTTCTGGATGAGTGGATGTTGGTTTGGAAGCCAACCAAGACCAGTGATATTGCCCCTTTATTTCTGGATGGGGTCACTTTCTCCTGCACTGAACTGTTTGTATCTTGGTGGTTCTCATCAACTCACACCTAGCTGTGGCTAGGATGGCCTTTGCATAACTTCACCTCACGCACTAGTTATGACCATTCTTGGATCAGGACCTGTTCACAGCCACTAGTGTCTTGGTCACCTCTTGACTGGACTACTGTAAGTTGTTCTACATGGGGCTGCCCTTGAAGACTACTTGGAAGCTACAATGGGTCCAGAATGCAGCAACTTGAGTAATTAAGAGCACCTCCTGGTTTGCCTGAGTAACACTGATTCTGTTAGAGATGCACTGCTTGCCAGGTGGCTTCTGGAAGCAATTAGGAATCTGTATGGCTCATGACATGGTTATCTTAGGGCGGCTTCTGGCATTGGCTTCTGCCCATCCAATAAGCTCCAGCAGAGAAAGTATCTTTTGAGTCATCTCTGCCCAACTGCCAACACTAAAGACCAGCAGGGGATGCCTTTCTGTGCCACCCACTCTTTGAATAGTGCTCTACCAAACTCAGGTCAGCACCAACCCTATTGATATTCAGAAAATCTGTCAAAATGTGGCTGTTCTCCAAAGTCTTCATTAGTATTTACTTTCAATTTTTACTTTTGTATTATTGTAAGCTGCTCAATCTCTGGAAAAGTCTCCAATGCTGGGAAAAGTGAAAGGAAAGAGGATGACCAGCAACAAGGTGGATGGACTCAGTTACAGTGGCAATGAGTGCCCCGTTGGAAGACCTAAAAGACCAGGTTAGGGATAGATCGTCATGGCGAAAATCTCTGTAGTTTTTAGGAGTTGAAATGGCTTCATGGTACATAATCAAAGATGCTCAAAAATGAGTGGCATATAGATTGCAGAAGTAAACAAAATTAAGATCACAGAGCTAAAAGGGATCCATCACCTGCTCAGTGCAGGATGCCACATAAGTACTGCTTCAGGGAACCCATTGGGACCAATTCACAATAATCTTCCTTCTCTGATACTGGTGACAGAGGTATCAAAGGAGTCAGTGCCTGGGGAACACATACCTAGGTCTTGAAAAGGCACCTCCCCAACCCCAATTCGTGTATGTCAGTGCTCGCTTCTCTTAGAGGTAATTTCTTGGTCTGATGAAGAAAATAATTCAGTTAAGGAATGCTACCATTTTCACCTCAGGCACTTCTGAAGACAAAGCTGATGGAAGCCTTCAGGAGGCAGATTAATACAGCACTTCTGTGAGCTGTCTCCCCAAAATGGTGACCATTATGTGCTCAGTGAGGAAAAGGAGCACTGGAATCAGAGGGAAAAGCTCATCAAGAATCACATGCAGCTCCATCAATTGTAAGAGGAAAAAAAATCTGCTGTCCCCTGTAGTGCTGTTTCACTTTTTCTGATCCACCTGTCTCTTGGCTCCCCAACAGGATTCAGATAACCCAATCACCCCAGGGAAACATAAGGGAACTTCCACTGCTCCAAAGGTCCTTTAGGACTGCTGAAGTAGTTCCTCCAAAGCCTGAGAACAGGGGCTTCAATCACTGGAAAACATGTCAAGGAAAGGAAAAAAAAACCCAAGCGCCTTGTTTACTGGAGTGGGCAGAAATGAGAAACTGGCTAGTAGCTGCCATCTTGTTGCTGCAGAAGAAAAAGTGCTTGGTCCAACCAGATGGAGTAAGTCAGAGCAGCAACCCAGCTAAGGACACTTTCAAGCCACAGTAATACCATCCGCTGAAAGCACCTGGAATTCATTATGACTGAAACCAGGCATGGTAGTCATTTCACGCTTTTTAAAAGCTAAACAAAATCTACCTTTAGATTTCTTACATACAGGATGTATCCATCAATGTGGACATAAGGCCTGAAGAGATTCCTCCACATATAATCGGGAAGCAATGCGGTCTGAAAGTTAGAACACTATTCCTGCTTGCTAAACTGCTCTAAATAAGAACATTACTGAGGAAAAGACAAATCCATATACATTTCTACACTGCATGCTCATAGTCTCCTTTATACTTAAAGGGTCACCTCAAACTCAAATCTAACTTGCGTAGCAGGAAATCAGAAACAGCCTGGTAGCACTTTTTCTGAGTAGCACATGTTATTACAGGGCAAAAGCTGTCACGAGGTGCAGCTCAATTCACCAGATACACAGAGTGGCTAGACTGATATAGGAATTAAATTGGGATGAGCTGGAGGATGGGGGTGGGGGATCAGTTCCAAAATTCTTCTACAAAAAAACCAGAGTAGTCACCATATTTATGAAATATTCCAGTGTTCCTCTATTGATATAACTAAGGAAAGTGAATTGTTCATTGAGAATAAAATAATAGAACAGTTCATGCTTTGTGTTTGCCTTACAGGTGTACACAATATGTGTGTGTGTGTAGGGGGGGGGATTGCTTTGAGCTCAATTCAAAACAGCTCTACTCATGACATTCTGTCAGAATGTTTTAAATTGGCTGCATTCCAGGGGAACAAACTTGGAAGGCCTCAACTGTATGATGTTCCAAAGCAACAAGGACTCAAAACATTTTGAATGATGCACACTTTTTGCAGCACCATAGGAACACAGAGCTCAGGGATTCACTTTCAAGCGAACCTATGAAAGCATGAACTGAATCCCCATCAAACCAGCAGATCCTCTAGTAAATCAGGGTGTTTTTTTGCATTATTTGCAAATTATTTATTATTTGCAGAATATCACCACCACCACCACCACCACCACCACCACCATACTGGATGACACTAGAACCATTTTTAAATACGCCACTCACGATTTAGAAAACAAGCAAATATGTTAACGTAAGTTTCTTAAAAACCATCTCATTTTGTCTTGAGCAACAAGTATGGGACATTTTGTCCTGATGCGATCAAAGCTCTAGAACACTCAGAATGGCTTTTCTGAACTCAGTATTTTGGCCTCAGAACGTTTTGTATATATCTAGCCTGTCTAAGAGTGTGGTATCTATCACAAATGACCTGCAATGAACATCAGATTGTCTACCATAACAATATTTTAAAGCAAAGTTTTCAGCCTGGACGCAAACATATCTGAAATCAATGGTAACTCAAGGTTTAGCTGGGTTAAAGTAGCACTTGGCAGGCATTATTAAGCTTTTATTCTCCTATTCTTCTACTGCTATAAATTACTTCTCTCAATGCCAATTTGCAGCATCTTGGTTCATAACACATCAGTCTACCTTTACAGTACCTTTCTGCAAGATCTCAATCAGTGTCTGGAGACTGTTGGGATTTGGATGGGAAAGAATTGGCTTTGACTTAACCATAGCAAGACTGAGTGGCTATGCATTTGGAGTCCTCCAGGATCTAGAACCCCCTAGGATCTAGGCATTTTCCACTTCTGGTTCTGGGTGGGGCTACATCCCCTCACTTGGAGCTGGTGTGTGATTTGGAGGTCCTCCTGGACTCACGGTTCCTGTCCAGGAGCAACTGGTAGCTGTGATCAGGAAGGCCTTCACACAACTCCACCTTATGCACCAGCTGCATCTGTTTCTGGACTACGAAGCATGACTCATGGTCACTCACAACTGAATCACTTACAGATTGGATTTGTACAATGTGCTCTACGTGGGTCTGCCCTGAAGATAATCTGGAAGGTGCAACTGGCCAGTGGCACGTGTATGAGCACCTCTACTTGCCCATGTGACATACTCAGTGAGCTGTACGTGCTGCCAGTAGGCACTCAGGTGCAACGCAAGGTGCCTGTTATCACCTATAAAGCCCTACATGGCACATGGTCAGGTTATTTGCAAGACCCCTATCCCCTGTTTTTTCTGCCTATACCGTGAGATTGCTAAGGGTAGGCATATGTTGATCGTGTTTTATTATTGGTGTTGTATTGTATCAATTTTTTTTCATTGTTTTTTATGTACTTCACCTAGAGTCATAAAGTGGGTGTGGGGCAGCCTCAGAAATCCTTTTAAATAAATAAATAAACAAATTTACTTACCAACTTGCATTTCTCAATGCCTGGCTGGGTTACCATTTTTATTTTTAGTTCCAATTAAAACATATGCAATGGTCAAATGGTAGTCTGAGAATTTTTCATGAAGTTAAGATAAGTCTAACTAGTAAACTATAAACAATTTCAAGGATAGTTTTCCCTTTTGGAATTGATTAATTGGGCTTAAGATAAAGAAATTGAAGAATGCTATTTTTTTCATTCAAAATCTTGCTCTAATCTTTTAGAATGATTATGTTTATGTCTGCTGTAATGTCACGTTATATGAAAGCTTATACTTCAAACACAATCCTTTCTCCCCTTTAACGAATTATTACTGAACCAGAATTGTAGGAGCAAAACATAAGCCCTTTTATAGCAACAGATGCAAAGGAACCTTTGCATAAGTTAAGTGATAGGGCTATATGGAACATATCATGGGTTTCCATGTATTTGGCTGAATATACACGCAAGAAGTGAGCCATACACACATGTAACTGGATATCATGCAGTCAGTCAACCAGATCCACGGGCACAAAATCTGCCCACAGAACACCTTTGTTGGACCAATGTGGTCATATGCCATACAATAAATAAGGATGGATGTGGACATGACAAAACTTCAATGCTCTGCGGAAAGATTTTTCAAAGAGAAGAAAGATGACCCACTTAGGGAAAATGCAGGAGACATTCCATCAAAAAAATGGGAAAAAGCAGTAGAGTGTCTTTAATGGTGTTTTAAAAGAAAAATGGAGAAAGTTAGTAAGAAGAAAAATCTGCACCGCTGTCAGATGTTATGCCTGGATAAATGACATATTTTGCCACATTATCTTATTTTGATAAGATGATCTACTGTTTTTGGTTTTTTAAAACATGGGAGGGAGTCTGGAGATATGCAACACAGCAGTTATATTCTCACAATTCAAGTGGCTATAAAATGAACAACGTTATGGCTCAGCAAACCATTCAACAACAACAAAAAGTACATTTTCCCCCCAAAATACTCTCAATGTCATTGGCAAATAATGTTATGTATTTATGAATGAATACATGTTATTTTATCTAAACACTATTATGCATCTCTGGTTATTGAGATAATAATAAAAAAATTGCATCCTGGGATTTTGATGAAGAAAAGGTCAAATGATTCATAGAAGCAAAAAGTGATTTTCATTTCATGAGATCTATAATATTATTTACACTGAAGGAGGACAAAAAAAGCAGAGACGTGGCTTTAAAAAAATAAATAAAAAATAAAAAACAGGAGAAGAATGCTATGCCATCTCACTTGCATGCTAAAACACAATAGATGGACACAATAAGCATGTAATAAAAAGCCAGTTGGAAGGATACATGCACCAACAGTTCAACAATGAAGCACAGACAGACAGAAAAACAACCTAAAGTGTAGCAAATTTGACTTACAGATTTCCCCATTCTCTACATGGAAAAGAAACAAACATGTAATGTATTACTGATGCTGAGTGACATATATTTTCAACATAGTAAATTAAACAGGCTTCAAGTTTTTAATCATTTGTAAACAATGTGCTGTCTATATTTTAAAAACCAAATTATTATAGTAATCTCCTGTTCAACACTCTCATTACACCTAGATATGGCTAGGTTTGAAGTTTTTTCAGACACCTTTTATTTCTGAAAGCTTGATCCAGCAAAACAGTACACTCATCTCCTCAGGATGCGGATTCTTTTTGTATCTAGAGAGAATTTCCCAGGTTTCAGGCTACATGACAGCTCCTAATGGGTACCTATATTTTCAGTGGACTTTAGGTAAAGAAGATAATCATAAATGCTCTTCAAGTACAATATGAATTTGACTATGGATTACCTCGGTCTTACTTAAAGCAGACAGTTTGAAATTAATGAGATATTTTTCACGATTAAATCTAGTATGATTATATCTGGATCCAAATCTGTATGTTCAAGAAAGGTTCTCTGACCCTTGATGGGAATTTGCTTTCTGTCTGCCCTAAATCGGATCATAAATATTCCTTCCACAATGAGTTTTTTTCCCCTGAAAACTGAAATGGCACCACTCCGTCTCTCAGATGCCTGAGAAAGATGAATATTGTATTCAGAAAGGAGACATTACTATGCTTTACTCAGTGAGAAGGGAAGCATGTAGGGGCAAGGCAAAATGAATCATGGCTTTCTTCTCCTCCTTCTCAGGAAAGTATTACCTGACCAAACTATTTCTTTTCACCTGCATCAATTAAAGGTAAAAGAGCAGTCTTTGGGTCAAAGTTTTATTACAATAATGAAGTATTTGGGTATATAGTTATTTTTAAAATTAAACTGCTTGCTTTTTTGTTGTAAGTTGTATTTGTGCATTTTCAAATGCACAAATGAAAGAGCTGCTGATTTTCTGAGAGGAAGCAACACTACCTTTCCAAAGGCATACACAATTATTTTCCCAGGTCAATAGGCTATATGTGCAGAGGCAAATATATGCACACACAGGTTGCAATGCTGTAAGCTGCTATTGACATGAGAGCCTCTACACATTCAAGAAAGTCAATTTCCATCACTCTATTATTATTGATAAGCAGAGTAAGTAATTCATGCTTATGAAGAAATATAAGCAGTTAACTGTTACTTTATGTTAGCATATGTTGTGTCCTTTTTCAATTTGCAAGCAAAACACAGGAAGTTTTTTCTACTTTTTTAGGCAGGCAGTTTCACTTGGTTGGTGCTGCCTTTCTGTGATTATTAGCTAGTTTGCATCACCATCTGGTGGTTACAGAGATAGTTGTTCCTCGTACTGCTATGCAAATAGTAATATAGCAATGATATGGACCCCTATCTTTACTAAATAAAACTTTCTTAGGTTATGCTGAAATCTCAAAAGGTTATGTTACTTCCATGAGCTACCATAATGTGTTACTTATCAAAGTTAAGGAAAACAATAATGTTTTATGTTACTTTTACAGGTAGTCCTCGCTATCCGACCACAATAGGGACTGAAATCTAGGTTGCTAAGCGATTAGGTTGTTAAGCAAATCAGAGCTGATTTTACAACCTTTTTATGACAGTCGTTAAGTGAATCATCATGGCCATTAAGCAAATCACGTGGTCGTTAAGTGAATCCAGGCCTGGAACTCAGTCTCCTGCTTTCTAGGCCACTACCTTAACTATTACACCAAACAATTGTTACTTTATCTGAAATACCATGTACACCATATATTTCAAAAAGGAAGCAAAGACATGACAAGCATACAGATTTATGTATATACAGACATTATATTAAGCATGTCTGGAAGTATATGAGTGTCCATGTCTACATGTAGTAAAGAATGTGCAATTCAGGAATTGGAAAAAGTAATTGTCAGTGATCTCAGAAGAACTGATTGTTTATCGATAGCTGCAGTTCTTCAACACAAGTTATGAGCCTGCACAGAGCTATGTCCAGACGTTTCTAGAACTTATATTATATGAATAGGCCACATGATTAAGTGCCTTAGCCTCTTGCTGAATCCCTCTAGTTCCTAAGACCTACACCCCAGACCTAAAGGAACAGTGAGGTCAACTGAGATAGGAAGGTGAACTATGTGACTTCACAGCTCACTATTCAAATAACCACAATTATAGATAATTACAAGTAGTCCCCAGTTTAAGAACGAGTGCTGTTCCCAAGGTCTGTCCTTAAGTCAAATATGTATGTAAGCCAGAACAGTATTATTGTATAATTCTGTATAAGCAGTATTAATTAACTCTAACCATTGTGTATTTAACTCAGATTTTGCTACAATAGGTCTCCGTTCTTAACTATGGGTCATCCTTAAACCAGACATTCTTAACCGGGGGACTACCTGTAATCAGTTTTTCATTGTGAACTCATTGATTCATGCACATGGGTAAATAGGAACCTTCTTATCTAGAGGAGGAACTCATCATCATAAAGTAACTGAAGAGAGGACAACCCTTCCAAAAGTTGCCTTTCTGTGGAGCGTAGATCCAGTTTATACTGTTGGATGAAGATGGAGGGCTAGGCTCACATAGCTAGCCAGCACAATTTGGTCAGGGAATAACCTGAAGGAAGGTT
Organism: Liasis olivaceus; assembly: GCA_030867105.1. Classification (NCBI taxonomy): domain Eukaryota; kingdom Metazoa; phylum Chordata; class Lepidosauria; order Squamata; family Pythonidae; genus Liasis; species Liasis olivaceus. The sequence goes on from CM061350.1 coordinate 86,287,349, forward strand.
ATTGTTTGAGTGTGGATCAGAAGTTTGGTCAGCTCATAGCAAAGCCTGATGGATGCCATTATGCATTTGGAGAAATCTTGTGTGGACAGATCATGCCCTTTAGATGGGACTTCTTAGATGGCCAAGAATAAATACTGGTCTTGGTAAAATGGTGCCATACAATCCAGGCAAAAAATTAGAGCAAGAAAGACATTCAAGAGAATGATACAAATTTTTCAGTGGTTTGAGGCTAGAAAAATATTAGGCAATACAATGCCTTGATTTAAGTGAAAGATCAAGACTGCTGTCAGGCCCAGCCCAAGAACAGCAATGAAACAGTCCAGTCCAGTCCAGTCCAGTCCCTTTATTAGCTTACACCTTATAGACAGAATCTTGCCAAACTAAATCTATACTTCAGTAACTAGTTGATATACCCTGTGAGATTCTAGGGAGTGGCTATCCTGAACCTCTTTCGCTTCCCATGCTCCTGTTGCAGACTCAACTGCCTCTTGCCTTCTCCTCTCTCCTGGAATGCACCCCCTCATTCCTGATAGCCTTGATCTCCCACATCACTCTCCTCCTTGTAGATACATTCCATCACATCTGCTTTTAGAAGGAAATAAACATCTGGGCAAAAAGCTACTTTGCTTTTCTTCTTCAAAAGGGAGGATCTCTTCTTAAGGCACACAGTTCACTAGATCCACAAGCTGATGTCACAGCTACTCCATGAATGACGGTGAATTTGGGTGGGGGGGGGGGGAAGCTTGGGATCTAAGGCATACAAAGAAGAGACAGGATCCAGGTTAGAAATAGCAGAGGACAGAAGTGTGCTAGGCCTTTCATGAAACACTTTAATAAGGGGTTAAAAAAGAAAAGTACATCTTGTGGAAAGAAAAGGAAAAAGGATGCAATTGACACTTCGTGTAACTTTACTAAAGAGAGAACCCACACTTACTGTTTGAAGTGCAAGAGAAATGCCAATATTTCAGAGGATGACAGTACTGTTTCTGGGCAAAAAACTTGTTGTGTCTTGTGGAGCAAAGAGTTTGACCTTGGGGTTGCCTCAATGAGATTTGATAAGGATAAGGATGCAATTTCCATTCGGGGCCATCCTGATATGACCAAGCTGGATGGCAAGAATATTGTTACTTTCTGTCCTATGGATTGCCAGAATAAAGAGGGAGTGATGGACACACTAATGTCAAGCCTGGAATGTAAAATTCAAACCATGGGTGGACTTTGTGCCAGCCTGCTTCTTAAATCTCCAATATAATCTGGAGAATTTGGCTACAGAGAAAGCCTTGGAGGGCTCTGAGTGCCTGTAAGGAGTATCAAGTTTGTTGATGATTGGGAAGTTTCATGCCTGGACCACGTTCCTTGGATGCAGAGAGCTCAGAGGTGTGCAACCCATCCATAGATGTGGTTAGAACATATGTTGGGAAGAAAGATGAATTTGTCTGAAATTAACCATCTGTGGAAGGACTTCTTAACACAGGAGAGAAACTGTCTTGTATCTATGCCCAAAGAGGAACATAAGTGTATCTGTAGGGGAGACATCTGAAGAAAATCAAAACAGACAACTGAAGTCACATCCATTATATGATGCAGTAGTTGGAGAACAATAAGGGCTGTGACTCTCATTAGGGAAGCAATCTTGTGTTCAAATGCCTGAAGTATATGGACAAACTGCTAACATTCTGATAGTTAAAAAAAATTGAATAGGTTAGTTGCATAGTACATGAGGAAAGTGAGGCTCCGATCACACAAATCTAGGTTCTAAAAGACTCCAAATGAAGCTCTGTGCAAGTGTATAACCCATGTGTGCACACGAAGAGCATCATAGACAATAAAGGAAAACTTAGGATAAAGACAAGGATGCATGAGCAAAAAGGAAAATAGAATAGTTTACACTTTCAGCACTGAAACATGTGATTGAGCAACGTACACAAGCCTGGAACTTATCTATTCTTAATAATTTCTTCTATTCCTTAAGTATCTACTTACGGTTTCATACTGAAGATATCTTTGTAGCTCGTCATACATGCTTCTTTATTTTTATGCTTCTCAGATACAAGCTTCTCTTTTGTCCAGGTCATCTGTACTTTTTCTGGGGCAGCAATAGCTGTCTGTGATTTAACCATTCCTGTTGCATGGGATGCAGTGTTTCTGTCATGGATTAACTGAGCCTAACCAAACATAAGCAAGCCAAGCAAAGATCAGCATATGTCAGCAAACTCAAACCAGGTAGAGGCCAGTTCTACTATATCATCATGTACTGCCTGGGACTTAAAAGTGGATTTTAACTTGAAATAAGATCCATTCCATTCAAGATCTTGACTCCCCAACTGAAAGCTAATTATATATATAATAATTTATAACTCTAAATGATAAATATTTATAAATAATAACCCATGATATTTATGAGTATGATGGGTTACTCTAAGTGTAGGATCCAATAATATTGCTGGCTTAGCAAAATGTATACATATATGATGAATTTCAATATTGGAGAAAACAGGCGAAAAGCTTACACAAAAGCAGCTTTGGGAAAACAAAATAATAATTTGCATATATACATATATGCTTTCCAAAGAAGTTATAGGTTTGTCCTGCAGAAACGATAACATCTATTCCAACCTACCACATAAATAATTGGAACAGATGAGTTGCTGTCTTTAAGATAGTCACATGATATTAACAAAAACAGCCAATATTATTGTATCAGTAGTGTATAGCCCCTTTCACAAAATTCTAATCTTATCAAACTGACATGAATTTCTAAAAACCAGTAATAATATTAATAACTATAATTATATCAATGTCAATAATAACCAATTATATTCTATTTCAATCACATGGGAGCTGACCTCTAGATAAAGAAAATGGACTTATAATCAAAAGACTTACTGTTCAGCATCGGAAACACAAACGTATGGCTTTGCCTGTTCAGCAGTTTGAAGACTTGATTAATACAGATTAACCAAGGATGATTGTAATAAATCACGACCTCAATTTATTGATATGTGTCTGTAAATATATGTTTTGTATGTGTGTATTTTTTTTAGCTTTTTTCTCTATTTTTTTACAATTTGCGTACTCTTGTTTTTTGTATTCTGTTAATTAAAAAACCTTAAATAATAACCAATTATAAATTGGTATTTATCCTAAATTAAAATTACATTTTGTAATTATTTATATTTACATATAAGTATTTACACATATCTAAGGTCTTGCATGTTTTTTATTAGCACTTCCTTTCCTCTAAAAGTTTGCTTTCTTTTCTAATGCATTTAATATCCAGGGTAAGTCTATGTTGTGCACAGAATACGAATGTGCACAAAAGGAGCTCCCTCCTCCCCTCCTCTTTTTCATCATTGTATTTTTACATTTCTTCCATTAGAAAAAATTGCTGAAGTAGTAGGTTTGGGATACTAATCTGTACTCTTATTTCAAGGGCATTTCCTCATAAAAATTACTTTCATATTTATATTATTCTATTCTATTCTATTCTATTCTATTCTATTCTATTCTATTCTATTCTATTCTATTCTATTCTATTCTATTCTATTCTATTCTATTCTATAATTATATACAGCATCATTAAGAAAAAAATGGATTTAAAAATGGACTCAAAAACAGAAGAGTTATTATTTTTCTTCCTCCCACTGCTAAAAGGTTTGGACTGCTAGCCACAATTCTGCATTGAGCTGAATGGAGTTTGGATATGAAAATCAACAAGATGAAGGAATTTAGGATTTTCAGTCTGAAGAAAAGATGATTTAGGTTCAGGTAGATAAAGGGAAGCCACAGGAAAATGGCTAATAACTGTTCTCCACAGCCACAGAAACTAGGACCAGAATTAACTCTACACTTCTTATTCTATGTTTCAATTCTTTGATTGAACAAAGGAGTGCAGTCAATCCTTCTTCATCACTGGCTCTTCCTCTAGATGGCACTACTTTGCTTCATAATATCATGCGCATTTTAAAATCTGACTATGTTAAAAGTGGACATTTTAAAATAAACTTTAGTACAATCTGGATGTCAAATGTATGCCTTTCAAAGGTCAAAAATTATTTTTGAAGATCTTTAAAAGCCTTTTTGATAATCCCAAACTTAAAATAGAATTAAGCAAGGGTGTATGGGAAACAGAGACAGACAGACACGCAGTAGCAGAAAGAGGTACAGAGATGGGTCATGGTGATAGGGAGGGAGGGAGGGAAGGAAGGGCATTCCTTTCTTTTCTTTTCTCCCTGCCATACCAACCTGATATTCCTAAGGGAATATTTACAGTATCACCAAATAGCAAGAGCTCTCTACAGCACATGCTGCAAGTGTTAGCATTACTAACAAGGATGAAATGAAAGCCTAAATTGACCAAAGCCACGTAGTGGAATAGGTCAATATGGTCCCATCTGGCATGTGGAAGACTGCAACTTGGAATCTAAGACGAGTAAATAGCCAAAAGTACGAATTAATGAAATAACAAAAACAGATATGTGAATCAGTACAGCGTACAAATGTCCTTTCTTTCTTTTTTTTTACAGCAAGACAGCTTCCTTCAACCAGGCACCTTGCAGTTATGTTGCGAAGTGCAGTAAGGAGTCATTTCATTGTCAAAACATTGAATAATAATATATTATTTAACATTTTGGTGAAAAGGAATTGTAAATCAGCTCAGATGGTACAGTCAGTACTATCATGTACTACTGACCTGAAAATATTTCACATGAAATAAACAATGACTTTTAAAGCACCATACATTAAAAAAAAAGGGAAAGAAGATGATATCTACTAAATCCTAATTTGGCGATATTTTGTTATTCTTTCAGACAAACATCCACACAGAACTGACTAAAGGTGAACTACAGAAACAACATTCCACGTTGCTATGAACTAAGGATTTGCCCACACTTGAAGTGCCGCTTTTTTACTGACTGTACTATAGCAAATTTCTTCTGAATGAGAACTTTAAAATTCAGAAATAAAAAGTATAGCCAATGCCTATTATTAAACTAAGAAAAGATGAAAAGGAGACGTGTCCGTCTGCATGCAATACAATATGTTTAAGTTCATGTGATTTCAGATGAGACTTATCCAGTGACCTATGGGTAGATTTCTAAGTTCAAAATTTGTAATTTTAAAAAGTGAAGAAGAAATAGATGGTTATATATGTGGATTCTAATGGGAAATGTAGGAATTTATACAAATTCCTGCTTTTCCTCCTATGTACTCTGGTTTTAAATGTTTAATTCAGCTCTTTAAATAGGGCTCAGAAGTACACTGGCAACTAAAGCAGATGGTTTATCTGCCAAGTTCCAGTTATGTTGGTGACCTTTTGTGTATACCCATCTATGGCAGGAAAAATTTCTGCCCCAAGAAGAAACTGAAATAATTGAAATAAAAACAGAGTAATCTGAAGTAATTCCCAATGTACATTCATATCCACTAGTAGTTAACATTCTGATGTTTGATGACTTAAGCTAGAAAAATGCACAATATCCTATTAATAGGGCACTTATTTCATCTTATTTAAACTTCCCTTTAACTGTTCAAATATGGTATTGTCCAGGTAAGGCAATGCAGGATACATTCCAAAAGGTTTATGTAGTACTGTACAATTTATGTAGTACTGTACAACATTTCTTTTTAAAAAATCATTAATAAATAAGCATACTTCATATTATAAGGGTTAATAGTTAATGGATTCATCAAATAGATATTTCCCCCTTTACATCAGCACAAATTCATGGAGTCCATGAGCACTTGCCAGAACAAATCAAAACAGATGTAGGTGTTCAGAAATAAATGTTTTGTTTAGTTCTTCAATAATCAAGTTAGGATTGCCACGGTATTAATTCAAGAGTTAACCATGGAAAAGCACTATTGAATGGTATATATTTTCATTAAAAAATATGCTTTTATAGGTGGGAGGGGCACTCTGTACACATAATATTATAATGATCATTTAGTAAGAATTAGAAAAACAGGCAGTGGCAACAATTAGTACAGTTATGATTTAGAGAGGCACTAGAAGTCTTGTAATGGGAAGGGAGAAACAACTAGGTGGATATCTTCTACCTCTTCCTCTCGAATATCGTTAGGTAGCAGATTGTCTATCTCTTGGCCAATACACTGTGGGCTAGAGTGGCTTTTTCTTCTGACTGAGCCACGAGATTCGTCAGTGATGCTCTGAATCTGAGACAGGAAGGCCACCAGGCACAACCAGCATATAGAAAAAGGATATTACATTAGCTAATGAAATGCAGTATTTAATTAAAAGAAATAAAGCACAGTGCATTTAAACAGTAGATACCCTTCAGCTCTGTAACATAATCTTTATCACATTTACTCGTGGGCATAATATCTACCCCAGTTTTTCAAGAAGGGATAAAATCCAATCCAATTATTTCTACAGGGAGTCAATGCCATGGCTAAACACTGAATGATTTCCAAAATGAAAAGAAAAAAAAATCTGTTTTTTGGTATAAGAGAATCAGTAATCATATACTGGAGCTTCACCAAGAGGGATGAGCTATGGTTTCAAAGCTCTTTTGTACTTTATTTTCATTTTAGGCTCCAGTTCACTAATGAGATCAGTGTGATATCATAAAGGGAAAGCCAAAAACCAAAACATATTCTCAAGGTATTTTAAACTAGTGATGCTATCTGTTTAAGATATAAAAACATCACAACAATGAAACTCATATATGATCAATAGGATTAATGTTCCATATAATTAAAAAAAACCAGAATTTTACAGCTTTAACATTAAATATTTCTGAAGAGAAAGAAGAGAAAGAATGCAACCAAGCAAAATTGTCCATGTCTTAAAACAGTTCTTAGATTAAAAACTGGCAGTCTTTTTTCATTGCTAGCTTTGTCAAGTTGACTGCTCTGAAAATTTTCAATAGAGAATCAGTGAGATAACTGACAAGAATCCCAGTCTTGCTGGAGAAAACCCAAAGGATCAGAGCTGCTGACTTGAATGTAAAGTCTGCACTGACATGACATGAATATAAAGACTGGAGTCCAATATTCTGAAAATGTACAAAAATTTGCAAAACAAATTAGGTTAAAATTGTGGCTTTCCCCTCAAGAGTGTAGAGGTTTTTGAACTCTGTAAAATGTCTTAATCAAGAGAAACAATGTTAGGCAGCTTTAAGACATGAAACAGAAAAGTCAGCACATTAACTTTATTTTGAAATAATGACACTAAATTGTTTTAAAAGGCTGAAAAGAATAAGTATGTAAGAATAAAGTTCTACTCTGAGATATTCTCAGTAGCATACTACTTCACCTATCAATCAGTGACTCTAAGATTCTAAACATTAGCAATTTAGTATTACTGAAAGAGTAATGAATATATTCAAAAGGAGACAAAATTAAATCCTGATAGAAGCTGTGCTCAGACTTTTCCATTCATTCCAAACTACATGTTGAATGATTAATTGCTCCTCTCCACTGAAATGAGACAGATTTGCCGTCACACTTATGATTCATAAAAGATTAACCCTGTTTGCGGGAATATTCAGCAGTAATGTTCTCATTAACTAAAATGCTGTGGCCAAACTAAAGAAAATTCATTACCTCTCTTTCCCTTTCATTCTTTGAGAGCTGCATTTGTTTTAGCATCTGAGATCTCTGCTCCATCAGAAGAGTCTTCTCATACGTAAAGGCTGAAATATCATTTTCAAACTGTAAAAGCAAGTACGTATTAGTTATATTAAAACTTCAAATATAATTTATACTTTTATAGTATAGCCCTTGGCAAAATTTGTACAGGTAGCCCTCGGTTAATGACAGCAATTGGGAACAGAATCTCCATAACTAAGCAATGCAGTCATAAAGCACGATGTCACGTGACCACACTGCTTAGCAACAGCAATTCCGACACTTCCATTTGCGATCTTCTGCCAGCTTCCCCGTTGATTTTGCTTGTTGGAAGCCAACAATGAAGTTCACAAACGGTGATCACATGACCGCAGAGACACTGCAATGGCTGGCACTTTGAGGACCTGTTGTAAGTACCACTTGTTGAGCGCCACCATAAGTTTAAACAGTAGATGAATGAGTGGCTGTTAAGTGAGGATTACCTGTAAATGTTTCAAATCAGATTCAAATTTATACATAACAGTTTTAAAGCATGTACCATTGCCATAAGCATGTTTTTACATTGTAAAAAAAGATGGCAATACAGACATGGGCATCCTGTGGGGAGGATTACAAAACATGTATTTTGATGCAAACTCTGACCCTTTTGTACTTGGGATATGACCACAAGTATGTAAGAGATACCACTTGTGCAGTTATGTCATGATGCACATTTTGTCATTTTAACAAAATCTTGTCTCACAATGGATGTGCCTAGATGCAGAATAGTTATCTGGACCTTAAAAGAGCTGGAGAACCCCAGTAAATGCTGTGGGGATGTTGGAAGTTGTACTTCACAAACGTCTGGAGGGCCACAGTTTAAACTGCCATGAACAGGAAAAAACTTTCAAAGTACCATCTTGCCTTCTTTTATTAAATTGGTGGCACAGATGCCTATAATTATGGGACACCAAATACATAAGAACAAGCCCAGAAATACACTTAACATAGTTTAAAAAATAAAGATACCCCTCTCCCCAGAAAATCATGACTCCATCCACTCTGAATCATTGCACTACTCAAAGCAGCTACTAGGCACTCAGAAATTGTTATATGTGGATCCTGGCCATCAAAAGTTCTCCATCAAAAAGTTGTTTTCAACTTTTGAAGCCAAACATTATAAACTGAACAACAGCTCCCATTTTATATTTAATATTAAAATTTTTTCAGTAAAACCAAAGTCTAATAAATCATCAAAGGCACTAAAATGCAAGATATGTCATGCTATATTACATCATGATAATCAGTGAGGCCCTTATTAGAAATGTATCATGAATTTCATTGATTACATTATCCAAACCTGTTAATGTTTTCAAAGAGGATTTATGTATAAAACAAACGTCTGTATGCCATTTTGAAGAGCATCAGAATATTTGTGACTTGATCCCACAAAATAGGCTTTTTAATACAAGCATTTCTTAAGAAGCTCAGGATGGTACATGCGCACACCCACACTTATAAAAGCTGTAAGAGTTATATCATGCTGAGACAAAGAAAAGTGAGAGAAGCCAGGATCTTCCTATGGAGGCTCATAAATAGAAATGGGAATTGGGACTCCTTGGTCTAAGAGCAGCAATCTAGCTACTACTTAGTACTTGCTCTCGATAGTAACAGTTGGCAGTCAGTTTAGGAAACCTAAGCTGAGCTATTGGCACAGGATATCATTCCTTTTTTAAAGTGGTCATTCAGGAAAAAGTATTACTTTAAATTAATGAGGGCTTCCATATCATAAAATGTAATGGATAAAAATGGTATATGCTTTCAGTAAGTGTTTAATTATTTTGTAAGCTATTTTGGAACTCCCATAACAGAGTGAAAATTGGCATAAAAACCTCCAAATTGGTGTACTTTTATTTTTATATCTTAAAAAGTGTTTGCATATCAACTTGTCAAATTTTTGCAACTTAGTTTTTTAACGAAGTTTAGATCTACTTACTTTGGGGAAGCTAAATAGCATATTTTGCACATACCTTGTCTGAATATTGCACCCTTCTAGATTTGGGAGCAAGGCTGTTCTCTACCCTGTGGGTCACACCCACTCATTGCTTTCAGCACCCTAGATGCGCTGGAATGTTCTTTATTAGGCATTCCTTTCCTGCCTGTGGAGTGGATAAGGAGAGGAAGTGGGAAGCTCACTGACAGCTGGAAAGGACAGGTGCAAAGCTGCATTAAACGGGACTCTTTATTTACACTGTGACATATTCTGCTGTTACATATTTGCTTTGTTGGAATTGTTGCTCTATTCCAGTGGGTCCAGACTGACAACGTGCCAGCTGCTTCAATGCACTACAACTCTGGATGAGGTGGAGAAGGAGCAAGAGAGAGAAACAGATGAGAGAAGTTCCCTTGGAGCACAAAGTCTCTTGCAAACTTTCCCTATAGTCTGATGCAAAGTTAGTCAAGTATAGAAGAAAACTGAGAAAAGGAGCTCCAGTTCATCCTAAGTACTCTTTAGGAAGTGAAGTTCAAAAAGACTCTTCCCACACAGGAATTAAAACTTAGAAGTTGAACTTTGCCTGGTCTCTCCAGAAGGACTTATTGCAAGGTAATCAAATTCCTTCACAGATTTGGGGAAATCACACTTTTTCAGTTGAAAGTGTGCACTTTATACATGCATTAATCAGTAACTGCTAGACCTTACCATTTCAACAACTTCTACCTCGGCATTAATTCGAAGATGGTATAAAAACATCTGAAGATCATTTTTCATTTGAATACTGTTGTCATCCATCTGAGCTACAGTGAAGATGCGCATTCTACATTTTCTCCACACCTATTATCAGAAAAGCACACTGCATTAAAAATGCAATTAATTTGGCAACTACAGCTGCTGCTAGATGGTTTTTAACTGGAGGCTTCTGCTGTTTATGAAATCATACAGCATTGCACATATAATGGCTATTTTCAACACACCACCATAATATGGTTTGTTTTTAGCTCAGCTTAGATAAACCCAAATGCTGTGGTTTAGCAGTCCATGTTGTGAATCAGACCACAATAACTTATTCAACAAATTATTGTTAAAAGAATGTTGGCGGATAAGTGCATGCCTAAGTGCACGATGCCTTTGTTGAAATGTATTTCTAAGAAGCTCCTAATTACTGTGGCTAATAGTGGGAGATGCTCGGAGGCATAGGTTCATCAACAACTGAATGTTGTACATCTGTAGCCTAATATATTATGTGAACTATTACGTAAACTAAGCTAATAGTGCTAATGCCAAGATGTGTCATCTCACAAATAGGGCCACCAGATTTAAACTAAAAAATCTGAACAATCATTAGATGCTAGCTGGTAGCAAAGAATTATCTAATCTAAAATATAATTTTGTTTCCATCTTCTAGGGTATTATCCCACCCAAATTTGTGTCCTTGATAAATCTGATAAGAAAGCCATCTCTTTATAAATTAAAATGTTGAAGAACAGAAGGGCCAGAACTGTATCTTATGGAACCACAACTGATACCTCACACCAGGTTGATGAGGAACCACTGATGAGCACACTTTTTAATTTGCAAGCCAGCTATATATTTACTTAATTGTCATGCTCCAGCCTACCCTTAATTAGCTTGCTAATCAGAATGTCACTGGTCATCTTGTTGAATGTTTTGCCAGGACACATGCTTTGCGTACATCATTCCCACAATCTATTAAGGAAGTTACCCAATCAAAAACTGAGTTAAGGTTAGCCTGGTAAGAGACTTGTTTTTGATAGAACCATGCTGATCCATGCTAGCATTTTGCTGTCCTCAGTAAACAGCTGTACCTACTGTTTCTTGTTTTGAACATATCCTGAGAAAACTGTTTTTGTTGCAGTCAGCATCACACACCAACCTCAGCTTATTCTGAGATTTACTTTTCCTGACTGCCTCTCTTCAATCATGGGCTATCTTTAACCTATAGTTTGATTACTCGCCTCTATTTCATCTTTGGTTTTTTGTTTTTGTTTTCAGATCATCACTATGAGTCTGAAATAATGATAATTACCTTTATTTATATATCAATAGCAATGCATCTCAATTTTCGCAAAGTTTCCCAAGTAAAATAAATGTTAGTACCTTATGCTGTTTCAGTAGGAAAGGAAGCAACATCAGCATGCCACCATCATGAACAATCCACCATACATCTATGTTGCCCTCACTAAAACGTTCCTGATTCACTGGAAACAAGTCTATGTTTTTAGCAACTAGTAGAGCTTGCTGTGCAGCTGTTGTTTCTCGTACAGTGTCTGGAAGACAAAGGGTAATCAGTATTTTAGACTTAATTCATGGGTAGCATTTCAAAGAAGTTTGAACTATAGTGCCAAACTTAAATAGAAAATAGTATCTTGATGTTTTACAAAACTAGAAATTATAATTTGAAAATTGTAACAGACAGATCTGCTTTATCTACATGTTTTATATAACTGACAATTACTTAAACTACCTTTCTTTGCTCAAGTGAGTATCATCTTTTCATTAAAGCTTGGGTTTTCAAGCAAGAACAGATTCATGGTAATGGTCTGCTTAGGCATGATGTTTTTAATAATTATGAAATATGTTTGCATGAAATGCAAGTTCAAAAGAGATGCAGTATTAAAAATTGGAATCTTTGAAAAAAATCCAAAAATATTTTAATAGGATCATCAACAACAGACAAAATTGCTGGGAATAGAAATTTAGACAATTACCTGGGTTAGTAGTGTTTAGGGACCTTAACACGGATCAACATATGCAGCAGAACGAAAGTGTATAATAAGAACTGGTTACTTAGCTATAACTCCAGTTCTCAAAATGGTCATTTACAAATTCACAGACATGGTTATATGACTACATCGGAGCCCATTTGCAATGTTCCATAGTTATGAAATTTCTCGTCAGAAACCACACCTGTCTGTAACACATAACCAGGCATGGCTCTCACCAAATCCCTGACAATCTGAGAGGAATGCTGATGTCATTTGATGCTGAACAGAATTAGAGAATGGGTTGTGTGAATAACCAGTTCTTTATCATGGTCTCTGTAATTCACATACATAGCTTGTTACCTGGAGGACAGTCTGATGCTCATAAGGTGACTGAAGAAAGAACTCTTCAATTCTCAGAGAATGGATGTTTATCTTTCATTCTCGGAGAATGAAGGATAAAAGTGGAATGCTGGGCCCAAGTAACAGCCTGCATAATTCTGGTAGGGCAATTATGACATGACAGATGGGGCCTTAGAGTGACCAAAGATCTGAAGAAGGTACTGTTGCTTAGCTAGATCATAATGAAGTCTGATGTCTGCAACTTTCTACATGGAAAGACTTTGAAGAGAAAGACCCAATCCCTTTAAAAGCCCAAAACAAATGCCAATCCATTTGGAATGATGTGACTTTGAATTTGCAAATAAACCAGGGAAATGGTTAGCGTATAAATTAAGAAAAGAAAAAGAAAGCTCTATCGAAACTTCAAGAGAGAGACACTGTATTAATGGATAATATGGCAATACAAAAAAATGTTTCATCAGTATTATTCCAATCTGTATAAAGGACACAATATTCCTTTGGAGAAAAGAGATGAATATTTAAAAAAAACAAAATTTACCAAAGATTACAGAGAAACAAAGACAGATTATAAATGGACCTATAACAATAAGAGAGGTTTCTGAAGCTATAAAAAAGGTTAAACCAGGAAAAATGAACCAGATGGATTATTGGGTTCTTATTATAAATGCTGTGAAGATGAACTTTTACAACCTTTGTAAAACAAAATGAATTTTACCTTACAGGGAGGATGCCTAAGACTTGGAAAGATGCAAATATAGCATTAATACCTAAAGAAGGACAGGATTTGACTTTGACAAAAAATTATAGACCAATATCACTACTTAATAATGATTATGTATTGTTCACAATGATCCTGATAGATTGAAAATAATTCTACAAAATGAATTTGAAAAAGAATTGTGTACAAATGATGAACATGTTATTGCTAAAATGTATAAACTTTTATTGAAATTTGAAGCAGAACAAGTGAAAGAATGCATGGTAAAATGGGCTAAAAACTTTAGTTTTAATGTACAAAAGGAAGAGTGGGAGAATATGTGGTAGAAAGGACTGAAATTTACATTATTTTACAGTCTTAAAGAGAATATTTATAAAATGATGTATCGTCGGTACATGGCACTGGAAAAACTGTCTAGAATGTATAAAGGTACTTCAAATCTATGCTGGAAATGTAATCAACAAGAAGGGACATTTTATCATGCTTGGTGGACATGTAAAAAAGCTAGAAAATTTTGGACTCAATTACCTATAATAATACAGAATATTTTAAAGATTGATATACGATTGAAACCAGAGACTTTTCTTTTGGGACTGATGGATAAACTGTTGGAAAAAAACCATGGAACTTTGTTTTTGTATATGACAACTGTAGTGAGATTATTATATGCACAAAGGTGGAAAGTTTCGACTTCACCCACAACGGAGGAATGGATGGTGACGATGTTGGAACTTGCTGAGGTGGCCAAACTGATAGCTTTAATTAGAGATAAGATGTCTAGCTTAATGCTGATTGGAAACCCCTTATTGACTTTTTGTATGAAACAGAAAAAAATGAAATGCTGTATGCCTTTGATGTTTAGAAAAAAAATAGATTATAGAAAAAATGTAAGCATTGCTATAACTACAGAGTAAGAGATTAATTTATATTTGTACTTATAACTTGTAAAAGAAAATTGGAAGTAATTTCTTTATTTTTTCTTTGTACACTTTTAGCTTTGTTCTTTTCTTATTTCCTTTTTTTCCTCCTCTCTTCATTCTAAATATTAGTTCTTGTTAGTTTTTATTTTTCTTTTTAAAATTTTAGGTTATATATTAAAAAAGGGAATTATGTGACTTTGTGAAACAGAAGGCAAGGACGGATTCTTTGAACCCTGAGGCAATGCTATGACATTTTGGGTGATGTTGAGGATTGGGGGGAAAAGTAGGCATAATGTCTTCTTCTAAATGGAGTGCAGGTCTAGGTTTCAGGAGAAAGGAGATTTGTGAAAAGGATTATTTTATCTTTATGGAAAATAAGGATGAATCCCAACCTATGAAATACACTTCTCCCAAGCAAGTCAGATTCACTGTTACTAAGAATACAATTTTCTATGTAAAAAGATTATTTGGATTGGTCACCATCAGTTCAAAAGCCTTTGATATTAGCATGGAGAGGAACAGGGAAAGATTCCAAGCAGGAACTGGTAGGGATACTGATGGTGAGCACAATAAAATCTTTCCTAAAACTTTAAAATGCATTAGAAAAGAGTTAAAGCTTTTTACTCTCTAGCATCCCCTAGAGAGTAAAAAGAAAAAATATCCTTAAGGAAGTAAAAACTAAGCCACACTGCTTCAGATGTAAAGGGAAAGCCAAAAGGAAAGACACTGAAGGGGACTGAATTTATTCCTTTCTTGCATAGTCTGCACAGGATCTGTACTTAGCTGCATAACAAGTTCTTATGCAAGGCTTCCAAGAAGCTAGGAGGACCCATCTATGCCAACTTTAAGGGAGGTTATGACCAAATCCTTCAAGCTGTAAGGGGAAGGATAGCAGTCGCTGGTTGATGGGTAGCAGGTAGGGTTATCTCAGGAGCTAAAGATATTCTCAGTGAGCTAGCTACAATCTGAGCTGCTAAGGCCACTACATGATCATGAGGATGCAACTGGCTAATTCTCTGGAGAGGATTTGCAAGGACCCTGATAGCAGAGAACCGGGCACAAGAAGGTACAGAAAACATCCATTCCATGAGAATATAAAGTCCTAACAGTTCTGCCTCTGCTATCAACCTTGAGCGTGCCCCAGGGAAATTAGATGACAGCCACTGCTGTGGTTTGTAACTTCCATTTGTGGATGATCAACTGGTCAACCTGAACGTTGTTGTTGTATTCAGGCATGTGGATTGCAATAATAAAAATCAAACAGATCAATGCCTAATAGGCAATGTGAGGTATGAAAGTGGAGTGGATTTAGCACCACTTTCTTGGTATCATCTGATATAATTTGAGCTGTTTAGCATCTGAATAGATCCTGGAAGGCCCAAAGTGCTAAAGTCACAATTTCACTGATAAGGCACTGATATACTCTGGTGGAGACAGAGATCCTTGGATACAAAGGGATTAAAGATGTGCCTCCCACTCAGAAATGAATGTGTTAGTGATTAGGACCTGCACCAGAGAAAGGACTGAAAAAGTTACCCCTTCAGTAAGATTTTCCTGCAGCTAACCATCAATTAACAGACTTCTCGATACATGGGAGAAGTGGAGGCAGATCCCAACCTGGTGGAATGGTGCTAAGGTAACATGCTTGTAAGAAACACGTCCAGAGATGAGCAAAACAGTCCTCATCACTGTGAAGCTTGCATTTACTGGCGTAGAAAGAAGCTTAACATTCACATCCACTGGAGTGGCACTGATAATCCCTCCTATGAATTGATAACCCTCAAAAGAACAAAAGAAAATATAAGAAAATAATTGATCCAGAGCCCCAAACTGTAAAGAAGGATAAGTGGTAAGTTTTATCAAGAATCTCTCCCTGCGTATGAATTCCAGAGACCAGATATGGGAATCTCATTTTTGAATGCTTTCCTCCAATACTTTTGCCTTCCCGCAATACTAAGTAGGAGTTTAACTCAACACAACTTGCATTGGATATTTAAATGTGTATAAATTCAACTGGATTATATCCCAGCCATTAATTACTGTCTGTGAAATTCACTTCAGTCTGTTATCAAGCCATCAGTTTCAGGATACAGTTATCTTTGAAACTTTCAATATGATAGTCAATTAGATAACTGTAAGTTCTCAACCTAAGCATATCAATTTAAAAAAATACATACCAACAAAATTTTTCCAAGAGAATGTATTATCTGTTTGTTTCCAGGACTGAGGCCATGCCATCAAAACAGTATTATGTTTCATTCCCCCAAGACCAGCAGATTGTATCAAATGAGAGATTCCATCTCTAATGCTGGAAGATACTATGATTTGGCAAAATCCTTTGGTTTTTTCTGTTCCCATTAAAGATCGAATATTCTTTGGAGGAAAAATACAAATTAGGATAAAAGATGTTTAAATGATAAAAAATTATGAAAAATCTTAAAGCATTTTAAGGATTAGTAAGTTTCTCATGTAAGCCTTCACGAATGCCAGTCTAACTATGAAACTACAGTATCCCTGAAAAACCAGTTTGATACTTTAAATGTGATATGTGATATGGCTAGATCAGGAAGAAATAAGTCACATGCTAAATGAAAACATTTAAAGATATCAAAATTGGGAAATGAATTACTGAACCAATTATCACATTTGTTATCTGAGAACTGGATTTATTTCGTATACACAGGGTGCAAATTTAGCAATTTGCATGACTAAGAAAAAGGAAGAAGACTGGGTGTAATTAACTCTAGTTGTTCAATCTCATTCTGTGTTTGCAGAACAAGACTCGGTGTAATTAACTCTAGTTATGCAATCTCGTTCTGTATTTGCAGAACTAAATATAAATTATTATGCCATACCTTTTGACGTTAGGAGAACTGGCACGGACTACAGCTTCTCCTTGTTTTAAAGTTATCCTAGGTCTTTATTGATTCCATAGCTACGTATACAAAATCTCTTATATTGGTTATACACAAAGTAAGCTACTTAGTCTTAGCCAGGCTTCAGAAAATAGTGCTGAAATGTCCTTCACACTTATTCTTTACTCAAGTGAAGTTCATCCTTCAGTGCATACTGTCTCTTTTACTTTATTTTTGAACAGCAAAGCACAATCTCAAAATACCATCTAAATTTTAGGACACAATACAGTAATTGTTATATTGCTTTTAAAATAATCAAACAGTGTGATTAAAAATTTATATCAGCAATCATTTACAAACTGCTGAACCATTTTCTTTTCCTGGAAGTATTCCAAACAGACTTCTAAGTGTCACTATCTTGTTAAATATTTAGAGGACTCTACATTTAAGTAAATGCTGACTTCACACAAGCTGACATCAAAGTATTTTTCTCTAAGCATTTTGCTTCAAATTACCTCATATTTATTCTAATTCTGTACTGCAGACAGTGGTTTAAATCCTGCCACAGTGAAAAAACCCTATTTGATCCTTTCTAAATACAGCTATTAAAAACAACACATTATTTTATGCTTACTTCTATATATTAAATATATACTTACTATACTTCTAAGGTATGTGAAAAAAAACAATTTAAATTTTGTGCAAGAAATGGCAGAGCTTGAGATAATATGTATTAACATTCTGTATAAATTCTAACTGAAAAAAACTGTAAACAAAATGTATTAGCAGATTTTTTTTTTTTGCAGACTATATAAATGAATTAAACATTTTCATATTCTTCATTGGCTGCCTATCACAAAGCTGCCATTTTCTAGTGGACAATGAATTACTCTCTGGCACAAAAACAGATTGATGAGCAGGAAGAGAGATAAAACACAGCACTATGTCATAATATTGCATACTCGAAAGTAGAGGAAGCACATAGGGTTTCCAAAGGCCACAGAGATTAAACCTAATCACTATTATTATGGGCAACCTCAAATGCAAATATAATGCTATAAAAAGGGGAGATTTTATTGGAAGAGGAAGAAAAAAAAATACTGCAAAAGTTCAAAGAATAAGGAGAAATTCTTTCTTACAAATATCTTATCTGCACTGACCCACAATCTTTCACATAGCAATGACTAGATCTTACAGAAGAACGTCTGTTATCAAATAAGTGTTTTTACATTTTACAAAATAGCCACAATTCTTTGAATACTGTAAAGGTTTTTGCTAGACAATTAACATAAAAAGCAGGAATTTCCACTGTCAGTTTTGTGATACCTGAACCCAAGCATGGATATTAAGTCTTACTGTTTTTATTTTCTTGTTGTTCATATATACATACCTCTTCAGCTCTTTCAGCTTCAGCATATTTATCAAGATATGTTCCTGGGAGTACAGATCCCACGATGGTCAATCCTTTTCCAGCTTTCAACTGAGATGTAAAAGAAAGCAGCCGAGGATGTTTTACCAACTGTTCTGAATCCAAATTCAACAGAACCAAGACTTGTGGCCTGAAGTATAATATAAAAATAAATGGTAAGAAACTCTATAGAGGATGCAACGTCACGATCATAATTTTCCACCACAAATAACACAGCATTTCACAATATTATAGGCTTTATTCTCAACACTGAGAATACCAGGAGCAGATTTAGCCTCTGTCTGACTGCATGTCCAGTAAAACCCATTATTTTTTGCTATATCATGCTTTGGGCACCATAAGAAATTTAGCTTGGGAACATCGTGTTGGAGAGCAAAACCAATTTCTACCTCTAATTTCTAGAATTTAATCTTTGTTGACAAGCATTTCATCAAGAGTTACAATCTGTGCCTGTGCCAAAGACAAAGGTGAGTCATGGGTAGGACTAGAGTACAATAAGAAAGATGTGGGTAACAACCTCATACAGAGCAAGAAAGGGAAATAAAAAGGCAGGACAGTAGCAGGAGGGAGATAGATTAGATTTCATGAAGGAGTTCTTAAAAACAAGAAGAGTGAGATGAATTAAACTCAGAACAGACAGAACAGAGTTCCAAGAGATATAATATTAAATAGGGAAAGATATTAAAAAATAATAATAATGTTGAAAACATGCAGGTAATATTTTGCAGTAATGGAGAGATGAGACAAGAGAAAACTTCATTAGCAATTACTATAATTATTATCATCTCATCAAAAGTACATAACACAAGGTTGTGATTCTGAACAAGGCATATCATGATGGCAATGAGCTACCATGAACTTCAGCTTGCGTGCTTTCTCTCTCTTCTTCTGTATAACTTACAAGATCAAATTGGATTTTGTTTAATTATAATTTAGGATACTGTAACCAGGATACTGGTACTGGCTGGTTAAACAAATTAATTCTTCTTCAAGCCTGATTAGCTCAATAAGGCAATAGTTAAGAACAAGCTCCAATAAGATACTTTTCTGCACACAAATGTAGATACTCATGCCTTCCTGCATATGTATAAGTGTGTTTCTGATTCAGGTAAGTAACATAATAATTGGAACTTGAAAAAAAGGTTATACTGGAGAATATTTGCACTACAATTTACAGGTGAATTCTCCCTGTTATGTTTGCTCTCAGGTAACTGAAAATAGGATTTGATGTGCTAAATATGGAATATATTCTTACCTCCAATTTTTGGTATGAGGATGGCCATGTTCAACTCGAAGCAGAGCATAACGAGCAGCATTTAAGGACAAACCTCGGATTCCATCTCCCCATTCCTTTTCAGCTCTTAAAAGGAGAAATAACAGACAGATTCACAAATGCTGTACGTTTGTGATAGTTCTATTCCCTTTTGATACAGTAGACGGGGGGGGGGTTCAGGGGCACAACTTTGTATATTATACTTCATTTTAGACAAGTAATTTCCTTGAGTGCTATCATCTGACAGTTTTCGACATACAGCAAATGTGAATTCACATAAATGAAAGTCCATGAATGCAGGATTGGTAAACTGCTTGAAACAGTAACAACTTTTTAAGAGATCTGTGAGTAGAATTTACTGACTGATGGCAGCAAAGAAGAGAAGAAAAATGAATGTAATATTTGCAGTCTGTTTAAACCATCCTTAAATCCCCTTCTAAAAGAAATACTTCAGTATTTAGTGGATTACAGAGTAGCCAGAATGGATAACCAGGGTCTTTGCAATGTAAAGAACACATCACAAGTAAAATTTGTCATCTATACGTATATCTATATCTAATCTATATCTATCTACATATAAAATACAATATAACTATACATCACATTTCACTGAAATAAATGGCTCACAGCATAAATCACAATGGTACATTAATTTCAAAAGGCTTGACTGGATCTCATCCTTGTTTTTGGATACACTGAAACCTGAATGAACTCATTCCAGCAATTTTTTCCTAAAATGAAAATGTTTGGGTAACTAGATTTTTTTCCAGTCATGAAGCAACTAATTCCCATATTGTCAATTATTTGTTTTTATTTATGAGCCCATGTAATTAGTGGATGCAAGATAATATTTATTAGCAACGTGATGTTCACCAAATATGCTGGATTGCAAACTGCAAAAGCACAAGCAACACAGGCAGTGGCCAAGGATTTGTATTTTAAAGCATCCAGTGGGCATCAAGTTGCTTATTCCACTATACGC
Source organism: Liasis olivaceus (assembly GCA_030867105.1). Classification (NCBI taxonomy): domain Eukaryota; kingdom Metazoa; phylum Chordata; class Lepidosauria; order Squamata; family Pythonidae; genus Liasis; species Liasis olivaceus. Next base: position 86,308,183 of record CM061350.1, read on the forward strand.
AATCCATTATTTACGTATTCCCAGTAATATAGTATCTAGCATAACTATATGCAGTTCAGTTTCTTTTTTGTTTCTTAAAGTAAAAACTCAAAAGAGCTGAAAAATGCACATGGAATAAAAATATAATCAGTGTCTTTTTTAAAGAACAGTACCGCAAAACTGAATACTAAAGGACATATAAATAACACTTTTAATTAAATGTTATGCTTTTATGTCTCAAAAATTCTCCCAAATGTGTCATATTAAAGTTTTTTTTTTTTTTTTACCAAACATTAAATAAATGTGTGCGCTTACCCTCTGTATTCTATGTATTTATAAATACATCCTGCAATTAGCATGGCAATCAAGGCATAGTACCAGGAGCAAATGAACATCAAGGCAAGACACAAGCTCATTCCTAAGAATGAAAGAGTCCTGAAAGGAAACATGTTCTTAGTTGGACATATTTATGTAGATATTCTACTTAATCTAATACAATGGCAAAGAGTTTTTAAACTAACATTATTCAGTAACATGCTTCACAGAGTAATGCAAATACAATAATTAATCATATTGCTATGCCTGGCTTCTTCCAAGGAACTCAAGGTAATGTGTATGGTTCTCTTATAACAACCTTAAGTGACATGGTTTTCTAATGTTACAAAATGAACTGGTGTCCACAAATTATAATGCTAAATTTATAACACAAAGCTGTCTCTCTAAATAGAAGATGCCAAGATCTAGAATCATTCCAAAGACATACCCATAATCCACTTTTCTTTTGGAAATACACGCATGTTTCATCAGATACTAATTCTTTCTGATCTACAGCTATGCCTTTCATACCACAAGCAAAACTATTAAATGGTTTGTTATATGTTCCAATTTGATGGGTTTTGCTCATTTGTTACTTCCAAAGCCTTGCATAGTTCAGGATCTGGATATCTGAAGGAACACCTTCTCCCACTAATATCTGCCCACACAGATCTAGTAGGGTGGGCTCACTCCGTGTCCCTTCACTGTCATTTCTGGGAATTAGGCAAGTGGGCCTTCTCAAATGCTGTCATTTTAAGGAACAGCATCCCCCTAGATATCTAAATGGGCCCCTCCCTCCTGGTTAAAAAAAAAATCCATTAAATCCTGGCTAGCAATAGAAGCTGTCTTTTGCTCAGTTACTATTGAATGAATCAGATTTCCAGTGCTATATTCTTCTATGTATTATTATTGTTAGGAATTATGGTGATGCTATTTTATTGTAATGTATACTATTTGTTTTAATCTAATTTACAAAGGCTGAGATGCATACCAATCAGAGTTGGTTTCATTTACAGAGGTTTTATAAGCCCAGTTACATAAATACCGTATTTTTCCGACAATAAGACGCCCCCATGTACAAGACGCCCCCCATTTTTCCAACCCCAAATTAAGAAATCAATATTTTAAAGATAGTGCAGAACACATTTTTATTTAGTAATTAGTTAACATTTACCTGATACACTCGGTGGGAGGAGGTCCAAACCGTCTCTCTGCAGCTCTATTTCCAGGCTCTTTTGAATAACTGATTACATTCAAGCATGAGTGAAACTGCCGATAGCTTCTCTCTGCAGACAGCCTTCCTCTAATTGGTTTGTTCAGCATCAGCTGACATCAGTTACATAAGGCTCATGATTGGAGGAAGTCTGTCTGGGAGACAAGCTATTTCACTCGTGATTGGAGGCTAGCAATAGGAGGAAGCCCATTCACAGAGACAAGGTATGGGCAGTTTTGCCACCGCGCGATTCTCTCCTCGGCTGACTTCCTTGAATAAGACGCCCTTCAATTTTTAGGGTAAGGATTTTAGAAAAAAGTATCGTCTTATAGTCAGAAAAATACGGTACATACATAAATGCTCTGTACTAAATAAGAATTTTTCAATGTAATTCACTATTAAATTATCAATTAACTAGAATATGTATTAGAATTAAAATAAGTCTCATAAACTTTGTGGGAACATTTATAATTGAAAAAGTATATGTGAAGTCTGTTCTTTCAAACTATAATTTGCCCAGTAAAAGATACTGCCAGTTTCTATATTCTGTTCAGTCAAAAGTAATATTTTGTTCTTCTTGTTTACCCTCCTGCTCTTCTATGGAATAATGGGAAATAACCCTCTTCCCTTTGTTTCTTATACAAAATTGTATTCTCTTACCAAGTGCTGAAATATTAAGACATCCATTGCAAATAAAAATGTAATGCCTGACAAGCATCTAAGAAGACACTAAGATTATAAATCAAATGCTTCCAGAATTAAATTAGTAAAGAACATGGTGTACCAGTGATAATATCTGAAACGAGGTCTCCAGTTTGGTGTACGGAGGAGAGTCTGAACTGCACATGCCAAGTTCACAAACAGATAGCACATAAGGAAAAACCTAGAAAGAAAACATGTTAATAATTTAAATGAATAGCACTATTCACTCCAATCTTGGGAACAGAGATAGTCCAGTGAAAGAAAAAGAAGGGGACAAGGTCACATAGAGAAATGGGAATCTCCAAGATTCCTGATGGCATAACAAGCCAATCAAGACAATTTTTTGTAATTAAGAAATGTGGCATATGATCCATCTGCACAGTTCCAAAAAAGCAAAGGTTCATTCCAGACTAACACAAAAACTGAATTTTGAGGTATTAAGAAAGAGACAGACTTGCCAGAGGGTGATTCTATAGTATACTTCACAGGGTTACAATAAAAAGTGCACCTTTTCCATAATAAACTACGATGCCTATCTCAACCTTTGTGTTTTATGAGTTTTTTGCTCACTACTGGCAATCCATATACTGTAGGTGAAAGTAAGTAAAAGGCTGGTAGTAGAGAAACAAGTAACAGTGTTATTTCTCCACCAAATTTTTAACATCTGTGTTAGTGGAAGAAAGAGGAAACCCTTTCCTGAATCCATCATTGCTTGGAGAAAGTCTAAACATACACACCCAACCTGCGTTTCTATATCAACTTTACAGGAGGGATTTTCTCCTCTTTCATAGCCACTGCAAACAGGAAACTTACATTTCTTAGTATGCTATACCTATTATGGTGGGGCTATTTACAAATGCACTGCAATGTCATGCCATGCAATGGGACTGTGAGGATGTATGCAACAAGAGTGCTTGATAGTACAGTGCAGCAACCCAGATTCAAAGGGCAAACAGTGATCAGGAGCATACGTGGGCACAGACCTAGTATCCTTTGACATCACCTTAAACACATATTTTTCTGTCATACATGCATCCCCCCCCCCAACTTTGCCTCTGTGTCATCTTACTGATTGCTGATGAGAAATGCCTGATAGAATGACATATTACAAGTGGAATGAGAGCTTGGTCATTAGTCCCAGGCCAAGTAAAATATGCAGTTTCTCTCACTTTCTGAGAACTGTAATCTCCAATCATCAACAGTGTAAATACTGTTACAGGTGCAAGTAAGACTTTGCATTATATCTGCAGGAGAAATTCTTGATCCACCTTTCATTTTCTCTTTTTCCCAGCTCACCTACTCAACTGCTAATGACTGACATTGTTTTTTTTAATATAAATTATTTATTATCTTTCTTTTTGATGTAACTAAACTTCACATTATCTCTTGCATCTGTTATTGCAGTACTCTTCTTCGTGTGTATGCCTGATTCCTTAAAATATTTTGCCTAGCATTCTTCAGTTTTAGCTTTAGTTTTTTATAGCAATTCTATTTCTTTTAAAGATGTTCTATTAATTTTGTCTTTTTCAATGTTCCTTTGACCTTGTCTCTGAAACTCCCTATGCCTTGATACCCAACTGTGTTGGAGAGCTATATTTAAATGATTTTAAGATAAATTACACGACAAATATGTTAATATCTACATAGCCATACATACATTGAGAGTATTGGAGCCACGCTATCCAGAGAAGCAATCAGAATTCCAATCTCACAAATAAGTGCAGTGAGGAGCAAAGCCCATGTAGGTTCTCCATTTGCTTTTCCATGACCAAACACCTTTAAAAAAACGTAATTGTGTTTACTGAAAAGACATATGGTTCAAGCATAATTATCAACTTAAGTAGAATATTATCTTCTATAATTTTGAAGCAGCTTAGTTCAAAATGAGCATATTTTTAGTAATTTAGTAATTGTTAGTAATTTATTGTACTCTCCTGCAAATTAGCGTTATTATTCTAATTAATGGTTTTAATGGCTTTTACTTTGTTTTTATTTTTAATTGTTGTTGCTGTTTTTTTAATTATGTAAGCCACCCAGAGTCACTCAGGTGAGATGGGTGGCGATATAAATTGAATCAATCAATCAATCAATCAATCAATCAATCAATCTATCATATACTTCAAGTTTAGACTGGCATACAATCTTTGGAATACAATGATTGCAATTGGGACTGGAATTTCTGTCACTAAGCGATGTGGTCGTGAAGTGCGACCACATCACTAAGCAATGGCAATCCCTGCAGTCCCCATTGCTGCTGTTAACCAAATCCCATGGTTGTTAGGTGAGGCAATTTCCTGCTGGATTCCCACAACCAAGTCAGTGGAGAAGCTGACAGGAAGTTGCAAGTCCCAGGTGGCTTACAAGCAGACTGGCAGGTAGATAAGTGGCTGCTGCTGGGTGGGGGATGTTCAAGAAGGTGCTGGGATGGCTGGAACTCCAAGGACCAGACATAACTACCATCCATTCAGTGCTGTCGTAACTTTCAACTTCATTTGCCAAACGAATGGTTGTAAGTTAAGGACTACATGTACTACATCAGATGCCAAAGGAAAGAAAAAAAAACCTTGATTTTGAAAATAACATTCTCTGCTCTATGGCAATCTCAATGAATATGCGCCAATGAACAGCTGTTGAGGAATGCCAAAACTGATTATCACATAGGCTTTGAAAAGATCAGCTCCAATAGAAGGTCTATTAAAGAAAAGGCCTCCTAATTGTTTTGGATGAATTTCTAGAAATTTTAGTTAGCATAGGCAACAGTAAGGGACAGTTGATACAGTCAAAATCATCTGGAGAGTATCATGCCATCTTGCCCTGGTTCATCATATCCTCACTGTGAGATATTTTTACCTTCAAAGTATGCTATGGAAAATATATTTACATTACAGTATAATACAAAGCTGCATAAAACAAATAGAAAACAGAGTATTATTATCACAGAATATTTTGAAGATACAAAGTGATTTGATTTTGATTAGCATGTTATATGAGCACAATCAGTGCAGCTGTAAACCATGATTTATGGTTAGCTTATATTTATTTATTAAATTTTTATGCTGCCCATCTCCCACATGATAACTTAAGCTAAGTTTGGTTTCTTCAGTAATCCAAGTGTTTTCAAACTTTGTGGTACCAAAGTTTATATCCCTAAGATGATAAATGACTTTGTGACAACCCGCCCCCCAATAAATATTTGACTAAATAAAACTGCTGTGGTTGGTGGATAATTTTGACTGATGGTCAGACCCATGGGTTTAGTCAACCTTCAAAGTTCACTGCGAAATCTGTTTCCTGCTTTCTCTGGGCAAGCATCCTGTGGTCTTGTCCAGGCAAAACTGCAAGAATTTGGACTGTGCTCCCACTTAAAGCGGGAGCATTGTAAATGCTGCTCCATGCTTTCCAAAAACTGCAACTTCTCTCCAAGGGGCTGACAGTTTGATAACTCTTGCAGTAGACCATTATTAAACAACCCATGGTTTACCAGACATATAAACTCTGAATAAAATTAGGCTCAGAGAGTGAAAAGGAGATATATGTCTGGCACTTTAACAGATTAGGGCTACCAGATCTGGGCTGCAGAATTCTGGATATTCATTAGATTGCACAAAGAGAAAAACTCTTTGCTGCAATTGTCCACATTTTTGCAGCTCAGATCTAGTAAACCTGTAATAAATTTCAAACTAGTTTTCCAGCTGCTTACAATCACCTCTATTCTACTATCATTGTCAATAAATTGCAGGAACAGCTCAGTCCTGTACATCAATCTGATAATTGTAATTACAACTGGAAGTCAGTAATTCAGTTATAATGAACTCGATCCCTGTGTTCTGAGCCTGAAAATTTCCCTTACCCTACAAGCAAGGAGAGAAGTAATGAGACTCATTTTAATGATGCACACCTGATTGCCTTGATCCTCCCTCCTTGTCCCCTTTCTAATTTTATTACCACTTCTTCACTTGTCTGGAATAACAACTGCTGTGTTGTGGCTAGCACAGATTGTGACCTATACTATGTCATTCTGGAGGTGATGCGATGAAGAGTATTCTTGCAACAGGCAAACATGATAGCAGCAACTGTTGCTGCAGTTATAGTTAGCAAGCAGCAACAACAGACTTATCACACTGTCCCCTGCTTTATTTAACACAGATGAATTGCTCTATGAGCCGCAGCAGGTGAAGTGAGGTCAAATCAGTCTGTAAGGATCGCTGCTATGGACAGGCAAGCATCAGTTAATTCTTTAGCACTATCTAAGTAGGGGAGTAATACATCTTCAGGTTTCTGGGACCATCTCCTCTCCACCAACTTAATCCAATGCAGTTCAGTTGTGCTTCTCAGCAGCAAGAGAATCAGTCTGGAGAAGGTGACCCAATCAATGGCTGACTTAATATAGTAGCCACAGTATGCTGCACCTGAAATTCCAATTCATATAGGAGAATGGAAATATGGTATTCTTTAGGATATGGAAATTAAGCAAAGCAGAACTGAACAGGGTGCTTTCCATCCCAAGGAAGACTGCCAAGACATTTTCCTGGAGGCCCATGATTAGTACTGCATCTTTTCATAACTCCCTCTTTGGGGGGCTACTTAATATAGCTTTTTGTACATGGAGTGAACCTGATGTGATCCAAAAAATCAGGAATCTGGTAGCACATTTTCTGATTAACAACTTTATTAAAAGGCGTAAGCTTTTGTGAGCTACAGCTCACTTCATCAGATGCATAGAGTGGCTCAACTGATGTAGGATTTAAATTGGGGTGAGGGAGGTAAGTGGGGTGGAAATTCCTGATTTTTTGCAACCATACACTAATATGGCTGTCCTCCTACAATGTCATGTGATCCAATTATCTCAACCTACATCATAAGGTTTGAATGTCCTTTTTTGTTACAGGCCTCAGAAACTTATCGTTAAATCTAGGTGCCCCCATCAGCACAAGTGGGGCGAAACTACAGTTAAACAGATTGTGTAAAATAGCTACCAAAACAGATTCCTTTTACAACAAAGATATAAAAACACTAAGAAACTAAACACAGAAATTCACCTGAAGAAATGGTACAATGCCATCTCTTGCAATTGCCTGCAGTAGCCGGGGGGCACCAGTGAGACTCTGAAGACCAGCACCACATGTGGAAAAGAATGAACCAATTACAATAACCCACGGAGAGGGCCATGCCAATGTACCAATCACTAGGTTTCCATTAACTGCTTGTCCAAATCTTGTGGGGAAAGAACACATGCAACATTAAACAAACAAGGAGAGCTAAACAAAATTATACAGACTTACAAAACCACTAATTCAGTTTTAAAAACCCAGAGCCATATTCTTTCAGAAAAATATAGTGGCGTGGGCGTATGCTCCTTCTTATGATGTACAAAAAGGCAGTTTAGGAAGGACATCCATTCCAAAAAGAAGCTGATTTTGAGTTCTCTAGTATTTTACTTTCTTATTCCGCACATTCATTCACTTAAAATATTACATCTTAACTTTTAACTATACAGACTTTAAAAAGAACTGAGGAAAAGCTCTTTCTACATACTTGTCTCTCAAAACCACGCCTTCTATGCAGGCTCCAAAAAGAATTATACAGGACAGATCTGTAATGTATGACTTAAGGAACTTTAAAGCATATAAAATTCCGCAAAGTGCTCTTTAAGGCTCCGTATATACCAGCATTATACAACATTTTGAAGAAAATTATACATAATATATATACATACATACATATATATACAGATTACCTGAGGGACTGTCTCACCCCCATCACATCAAATACCCGGTCAGGCAGAGAAGGCATGTTGTGGAACCCATTCGTGAGAGAATGTCGGCTGGTGGGGCCCAGGAGGAGAGCCTTCTCTGCCATTGCCCTCGCCCTTTGGAATATTCTCCCCCCAGAGGTGCGGGCAGGCCCCTACCTTCCTGGCCTTCCGGAAAGGATTAAAGACCTGGCTCTGCAAGCTTGCATGGGGTGACGACAATCTTACCCAATCCTGGGGGTGGCTGGCGCCTTGATGATGCTCCCTGAGTGACTGCCAATTTTATATCTATTCTTGGATTTATTTATTTTCTATTTATTAAGATTATCATATATTGTAATTTTAATTGATCTTAACTGTTTTGTAAACTGCCCTGAGTCGTTTCAATGAGACAGGCGGTGACAAATTTGATATATAAATAAAATAAATAAACTTGTTGAGAAAGAGCTGAATATGTGATTAACTCTCCCACAGAAATCATCACATTTGTATTCAGCTCTCTGATTATTCCGTTTTCACAAATACATAAAATAAAAAGGTGCAAGGAAAGCTCCTTCTCCCATAAAATTTCAAAATTATATTATTCATAATGTGCTAATAGGTATTTTTTCATATAACCCCATAATATATAGGAAATCCTTCTAGTGTAACTCTGGTATCTATTTAATATAACTTTATCAGTATTAATACTTTAAATTCCATAGATTTTTACTTATGAGACAAATTGAGGTATGTATGCCAAATAACCAACGATCAGTTTATTCATTCCTATTCATGGAGAGGTAAACGGTTTCAGCTTAAAGTTTGGTTAGCTCTATCTTAACATTTCTACTATTCATTTTGAATTTGGAAACTAAATAAAAACAAAATAAATAAAAATCTAAAACCTAAATGAAACATTTAGAATTCTGTTAAAACTAGAATTTGCTTTTATATACAATATTAGTTATTTGCTTTGAAGTATATAAAAATGGCTAACAACATACTACTATATATACTAAATACAAAAATGAATATTGGATGTTGCTGAAACTGTATAAAAAGGATACAGATAAATGACGTAGTTGAAATGGCTAAAATTGTTCCAGTTGGAATAGATTTTTGAGCATCCCGAAGATCTCCAGACCTATTTGAACCTGCCATAATACCTAAAAACAAGAATAAAATAATCCATAAAAAAACATGTCATTAAGAAACAGAGCAATCAAATTAGTTCATCATCTATAAGATTAGACAAGATGACCAATCACTTTTTAAGGTAAGAAGGGAAGCAGATAGAAAATAAAACTATCACCAGTCTGGATTGGGTAAAGATTAGGTAAACTACCATGCCTAAACTTAGCCCCTCCATGTGAAAAATATGCCCAAATAATGCCAGCAAATGCAGCCATTTTGCCAATGAGTTTGACAAAAGCCATTCTGATGCAAAATCCAGGGGCTGGGAACCACCTAACTTTGCTGTAAATGGACAAACACAGATTAAGTTGGAGATGTAACTTTAGTCTCGGATTAAAACATTAACTCAAATATATTCCATAACCCTGTTCGATGTTTGTCCCAAGAAATATTTTTAGTTATGTGTAACAGGGATATTCTGACTCCACCCATAATCTTGCCTCATGAATCAGAAAGATCTGAAACATTTGTCTACTTACACTTATTTCAACATCCCTAGAATTTTCCATGCCATTGCTAATCCTGCTTTATCAGGGTATTTCATCATGTAGAAATTTTATTTGCATTCAGAATAATTCAAGAACTCTCTTTTAGGCCTTGTATTTAGAAAGGCTGGGTGCAAACTGTACAGGTGAAACTCGAAAAATTAGAATATCGTGCAAATGTTCATTTATGTCAGTATGGCAACTCAAAAGGTGAAACCAATATATGAGATAGACGCATTACATGCAAAGCGAGATATGTCAAGCCTTACTTTGGTATAAAGGTGATGATTATGGCGTACAGCTTATGAAAACCCCAAATTCACAATCTCAGAAAATTAGAATATTACATGACATCAATAACACAAGGTTTGGAAATAGAACAATATCGGACCTCTGCAAAGTATAAGCATGCATATGTACTCAGTACTTGGTTTGGGCCCCTTTTGCAGCAATGGCTGCCGCAATGAGGCGTGGCATGGATGCTATCAGCCTGTGGCACTGCTGAGGTGTTATGGAAGACCAGGATGCTTCAATAGCGGCTTTCAGCTCCGCTGCATTGTTCGGTCTCATGTCCCTCATCTTCCTCTTGGCAATGCCCCATAGATTCTCTATGGGGTTCAGGTCAGGCGGGTTTGCTGGCCAATCAAGCACAGTAATCCCATGGTCATTGAACCAGGTTTTGGTACTTTTGGCAGTGTGGGCAGGTGCCAAGTCCTGCTGGAAAATGAAGTCAGCATCCCCATAAAGCTCGTCTGCGGAAGGAAGCATGAAGTGCTCCAAAATCTCCTGGTAGACGGCTGCGTTGACCCTGGACTTAATGAAGCACAGTGGACCAACACCAGCAGATGACATGGCTCCCCAAATCAACACAGACTATGGAAACTTCACACTGGACTTCAAGCATCATGCATTGTGCGCCTCTCCATTCTTCCTCCAGACTCTGGGTCCTTGGTTCCCAAATGAGATGCAAAAGTTGCTCTCATCAGAAAAGAGGATTTTGGACAACTGGGCAACAGACCAGTTCTTTCTTTCTGTAGCCCAGGTAAGACGCTTCTGACGTTGTTTGTTGTTCAGGAGCGGCTTGACAAGAGGAATACGACATTTGAAGCCCATGTCCAGGATCCGTCTGTGTGTGGTGGCTCTTGATGCACTTTGAGCCTAGAATACTGAACCTTTTCACACTATTCTAATTTTCTGAGATTGTGAATTTGGGGTTTTCATAAGCTGTATGCCATAATCATCACAATTATACCAAAGTAAGGCTTGACATATCTCGCTTTGCATGTAATGCGTCTATCTCATATATTGGTTTCACCTTTTGAGTTGCCATACTGACATAAATGAACATTTGCACGATATTCTAATTTTTCGAGTTTCACCTGTATATATCAGTATGTATACACATGTGCCAGAAACCACTCTCCAGGCATGACCAGGACAAAAACAAATGTAAATTTATTTGAATTAATAATTACTGATTAAAATTAAGTGCACTGAAAAATAACAAGGCCAATAAAATAGATTCATATTTGCATATATCGACCATTCCTTCTCACATAAAGTACACACACAAAGACAAATGCACACTCTTTTCTCTCCTTCCTGCAGAAATATCCAAAAGATGATAAAAACAAAACAAAACCAAACCAAATAGGAAAGAGGATGAGATAAATATCTAGGAAAGAGAAACAGTGTAACAAACCCTGATGGAATGGAAATGAAGTAAGGGGAAGAGGTAATTCAACAGGGAAGAGACGAAAAAAGAAAACATTTCAGTATCATAAAAAGGATTAAATTCCCCAGGCAAACAGCTCTCTGGCTACTTTGAAAGAAATCCACAGCCAGATGAACCTCCATTTCTTTGAAGTTCTATTTTTATAAGTTAAAAGAATTGCTTCTGTTTTTACTACTGTAGTGAAAAGAATCACACACATCCCTCCCCCCGGTCACATGTAACTGGGGGAAAGACTCGTTTTTCTATTGGATACTTATGACAGTAAACTTTTGTTATATTCAATGGTCAGAACTTCCATCAAAACCGGTGCTTGTTCTGTATTACCATTATTTACCAGAATAGCATACTTCGGTATTCACTTAACCATCAAAATTAACAGATGGATCTTCAAGAATTATGTTTAAGAATGAACTGCGCTGGATCAGGGAAAAGGTTTAGCTTCCTCCAACAGCTATCTCTGGGAAGCCCAACCAGCAGCTGCCTGTTCGTGTCCCTTGCAACAGGCATTGACAGTTATACTTCCTCTGACAATGAAGTTCAATGTTACCATAGTAACCAAAGCCAATGACAGCTGAGATTCGTTGAATCCCTTTTTAGGGATGATTTTTAAAATCATTCAGATTTGTGACTATCACCTGTATCTAGTTTTACTGTGTGAAATATAACTTTTTGGCTGACCAGAATTGTCTTATCATTCTCCATCATTGCCTAACTCCAGGATCTAGTATGGGAAAATGAAAAATCCTTTCCATATTAACTTTTTTTACACAATGTGTAATCTACATAACCTTTCTTACTTAGATTTTTTTTCTAAATTTAAGACAGTCCAATTTTTTAATATTTTGCTTTAAGGGAGGCACTCTAGCCTTTTGGTAATTTTGTTCTTATTTTTTGAGTTATGTTGACAGGAATCAAATACAATCAGCTAGTGTGTCACCCAGAAAGGCATTATGGTATAGTTTTATTATTTTATTCCTTTCCTAAAGTTGATCAACGTGGTCTTTTCTCTGCAACAGCACGTCATATTAGCAATTTCATTGAGCTAACATCTGATCAGATGTCATCACTTCAGACCCAAAGATCATATTTGTGAAATTTGGAAGTTTTGGTCCCAAACATTTTATATGTGTTTACATTTAATAGCGCCTGCCATTTCAAACCTAATTTTCCATACTCTTTGAGCACCTCACCATGCCTTATTTACCCCATATACTGTAATCTGCTGTTCTCAGCAAGAACGTCTACTTTACGACTGACCTCTAACGCATTAAAAAAACACTGAAATCAAGAATTTATCCTATTCTATTAAATTTGTTCAGTTTTTTTTAATGAGAGACACCATCAAATGTTCTTAAAAGTACAAAACCAAAGTCTATATTTGCTAGATATAGTAAAGATTATGATTTAAAACAAACAAACAAACCTTAAATACAGGCTACCAGAAAATGGGAAAGGAAAAAACAAGATTTTGGGAAGTAGAAGAATATTAATTATTCTTCAGTATGTAGAAGATATTAAGAAAGAAAAATGTGTTTTCTGTTTTTCCTCATTGGTTGGAAGATCAGTTCGGATTGCAAGTTATGGGAAATCTACTGTTTAAAATCTTTGGGAACTACAAAGGATCTGAATGAATATATTGACCTGACATATGTCATAAAGATTTGGTTGGATGCGACTTGGAATCACTTCCAAGTACTTATATTTGCAAATTTGGACTGATTGTCTATATTGCTATTTATTTTTACATATGCCATTCTGTGAGATTAGGACCTGAAATGCAGTTTAACAATATTTTAAATAAATAATTCACAATAACTAAATTTTCTTATAGGAGGGGAAAAGGGTAAAACAATACCTGTAACAGAGGGAAAATAAATCCCTACTAGCATGGTGAAATAAGTCATGATATCTGTATATACGTAATAGTCTTGTTCATCTTTTGCTTCATCCAAAACAGGAACTGAAGGAAGATCCCGTTTTTCCACAATTGTTCCTTTGTCTGAATATATGCTCCACAAATTATCTGTCATGAAACAAACGTAAGATTTTGTTCACTCACAACAATTTTTTAAAATGCATAAACCCTACACAAAAATCTTTAAATTACTCTTAATATTCATCCTGTCCAAAACTTAACAATAAGGAAGCTTTTTGTTTCTGGAAAAAAATAGCTACATAATAAAAATGGTATGATGGATGTAGCCAATACCCCACTGGAATCAATAATAACCTGGCTGCTAATTGTAAATGTGTGTGTGTGTGTGCCTTTGAGGTAATGTTGATTCCTGGCGACTGCCTGGACTAGTGCCTGCAGTTTTCTTGGCAAGGTTTTTCAGAAGTGGCTTGCCACTGCCTCCTTCCTAGGGCTAAGAGAGAGTGACTGGCCCAAGGTCACCCAGCTGGCTTTGTGCCTAGGTTGGGACTAGAACTCCTGGTCTCCTGCTTTCTAGCCTGAAATTGTAAATGAACTGTTACCAAATCACATGAGAAATAAATGCCTTGGACTCAATGTCCCCTCATCAGCTGTAAGAAAGTGTGTAACTAATTCATACTTATTGAAAAGATGGCAACCACTAAGCAATGTGGCCATTTTTACACTAATATGTACATCCATTCTTTTTAAATTGTGGGAAAAAATATCATAAACAGCTGGGATTAATAAAAATGGAAACATCATAAATTAGCTCAGATAAATCAGGAATTCCAAGTTAAATGCACAGAGAAAAGGGGTTAAACAAAGGATGCCATTTGGCTTTAAAGTAAGTTTATATTTACAATTTCAACAGAAGAAAAAAACCCACTAAAATTCTTTTCAGCATTCTTATTATCAGTAGAAGATCACTAGTTCAAATATTTTCTACTTCCCAAAATTATCTCCACACGGATTCCAGACTCACCAAGTATGACACCACTTGCAATTCCAGGAATACCTTGGATTTCTGTGACATTATTTAGCTGAAAATATTCATCACATGTAGCATTTAAGTAGGGATTACTGCCACAAAACCACCTCCACAATCGTGTAGTCACTGTTACATTGTTTGCTTCAATATATTTAGCACAAGGAAAATCCTTATCTCTTGCTAGGGTACGGTTTCCAAGAAGACATATGCTAGGAAATACAATTAAACAAATTAAAAAGCACTTTTTAACAAAGACAATAAATCTAAAACAGTTGTTGACATCTAGGTCCTACCTCTAGTTTTATTATCAGCTCTGCTCGTAAATGAAATAGTCTACAATAATCTTACATTACTTTTTGTTAATGCCATATGCCCTTAAAAATATTTCAAACAGAGTGCTATTTGGAATTTTAAAAAAAGAAACAAAAGAAGGGGGAAAGAGACTAGGTATGAAGTGACTTCTGGAATAACTGCTGCTCTGTTTTCAATGGCTGTATTGCAGATTAAAGGGATATGTAAGTGTTCACAGAGAGCCAGTCCAGTGTAGTGGTTAAGGCACCAGCTAGAAACAGGGAGACCATGAGTCCTAGTCCCACCTGAGGCACAGAGCCTGCTGGGTGACTTTGGGCCAGTCATTCTCTCAGCCTTAGGAAACAGACAATGGCAAACCACTTCAGAAAATCCTGCCAATAAAACTGCAAGGACTAGTCCAGACAGTCACCAGGAGTCAACACTGACTTGAATGCACACATACATATACAAAAAAAGTATTCACATTTCTTTACTTGGGTTGAATAAAGCTTTCAAAAGAGGCCCTCCATAAAATGCAGGAGCAAGTATAGTAGACTTCTTTTGAATCACTAAAGCAACAGTATTGTGTACAAGGTTCGTGTGGTGCAAGGGCTCGTGTGGCTGCTTTGAAAGCTTCTTCTGGTTGTCTGCGTAAGTGGGCATGCACAATTACTTTGATTTCTTCCCAGTGTAATTGTCTATTATTTAGGTGGTGAAGTATCAGGTACTAAAGGAAAATTTTTTCCATAAACTGAAAGAGTACTGAGAACATAATAATTATTTGACAATGAACTGTGAAAATATCCAACAGATTAGAGAGTATACTGAGAAAGCTATCAATGGGGGTTGCACAATCATAAGCTTGGAGGGACTGCAATGGAAACTAAAATGTTGGCAATAGCAAGAGAAACACAGGCCCTCTTCAAGTGTTCACCTGAACGTGTAAAAGCTTCATTCTGGGTACAGAATGGAGTTAAACATGTAGTATCACAACCTATCGTTCCCAAATGTTCCTAGATATATATCTAGGGCTTCAATAGGACAGGTGTATTCTCACCGATTCAGATGCAAGTACCCTTCCCCATGTGAACTGGGATCTTAATAAAGTAAGATCCCAGATCCCATAGAGATATTCATATTCAAGCAAATGGAAATATAGTTTTATCTTTAGACAGTTGGAGGAACAGTGTGAACACTCCATGCTCTATCCAATTTAAAGTTCTGTGTATTCAAAAGAACACTGAAGAGGACTAGTGAGTAATCTGAATTATTCTGTAGATTCTATCCAAACACAGGTGTGGGACACATGAATTCAAGGTAAATTCAAAATAATTAAAAAAAAATTGAAATGTGAGGCGTTACCACAGATAAGCAATCAGCTACAAAAGCATCATTTAAATACCTTGTACAAAGATGATTGTCTTCTAAAACCCCAACCACATTTCTTTATGCATCCTTATGAAAGCTCAAATCACAACATTTTAATTAATTATTATAATGCATGCTACTGAATAATTAAACATCTGATCAATTAGTGGTTCAAAGATCTGAAATATCAGAAGACATGGAAATCAGGCTTTGAGACTCTATTGCAACTATATTCTCTCCCATCCACGGATACGTCTGAGCAGAATCATTCTGGAAAACCTGGGATGACTTTTTGACGTTTCAAGGGCTTGACATCATCTTACATTAGCCTTTCCAAACGTGAACTTCGCTAGCATTATTTGCTATTGTACATATTTTACATTTTAACACTGAACAAGATTAAAAATATTATCATTGATATTTAAAAGTAATCTTGCACTTACGGAAAGTCTGGAGGATCAAATGCAGTTTTAATAACCCCCGCATAAATAGCCATAATGGAAAGGATTACACAAGCCAAGAAGACTAATGCAAGCTTATTGACATATTTGACTCCCACAAAAACAACTATAGCCATCATAGCAACAATACATGTTCCATAAACTCTCATATTGTTTAATGTTGCCTCCTCGCCTCCATGAAAAATAGCAGCATTAGGAGAAATATATTTCTGTAAGACAAATATTGAACATCTTTTTTAGTACACAGTTCCAAGACATAAATAATTAAAATCACTTCAGTAAGAACCAAGAGCAAGATTATGGACTAAAATGTAAGTTTTAAAGTAAAAGGAAAATAATTGGTAACCTTACCACCTGAATAGTTTGTTGACCTTTTGGTTATTATATTAGGATTGTGAAAATATATTCCTGCCAGATGTACTTGTAGACTGCACACAGAAAAGAACTATTTGCTGAAAAGCTTATAGATTTTATGGAGGGCTATATATTCTAAAAGGCTTTAACCAAGTAATCACTAGTTGTTTAATCAATTCATCTATTATTTCCTTTTGCACATATTTTCATATGAGTAAAATACTTCTGAAGGAAGAAGTTTTTTTAAAAGGATACCATACATTTTTATCTTACTATACACTGCATTTACCCAATAGGAAGTATTGGGTAATACTTCCCAATTTAATTTTCTCCCCAATAATTTCTTATAAATTCAGGAGGAGACATCTTACATCTGTGAGAAGAACAGAAGCAACTGCTGAAAATGACAGAATGCTGCAAAGAGCACATTATGCTGAGGATTAGATACTGCTTGGGAAGGGCTCCTTCTTAGTGTTTTTGCCTAAATGGGGCTCCTCCTTTGCCTTTTGTTCCCTGTTTATTTAACCTCTCCACCTGCTCTCATCTCCATCCAGTTTTGTTCCTTCCTGTCTATTTCTCGTACCCAGTTCAGTTTACACCTTTCTCTTACCCAAGCTCTACCCTGTCTTGTTTCTTCTTGTTTGCGGGACGGATTGTGTGTATACTTGTATGTTCCAGTGTGTGAGTGTGGTCTGTGTGTCTGTGAGACAGAATGGCTGGTATATGCAGATGGGAATCAATTAATTCTGTAAATGGGGTAACTGATTTTACAAACAGTTGGTATTAATTCAGTCAAAATAAAAAGATTCTTTGTTCTGCCCCTGTGGCTTCTGGGGTATACACACGCACACATATGCATAATCAAATATACACATGCACACATTGATCAGCATGGGCAGGTTGGAATCTTCAGGACTGTTTTTGCTGGAGCTAGCAATCCTACATTGAGAAGGCAGGGAAGCTATTTATCACATAAGAAATCTACGTTCATACTTCCCCCCACATCTACTCTATTGGGGAGGAGCATGTCTTAAACTGGCTGTGACATTATTCACCTTCTGGAAGAAGTTAAAGATGGAATTCTTCCAGAGGGTCTTAACTTTTGTCAGCGGGTTTTTTGGTATTTTGGTATGTTTTATTTTTGTTGTAAGCTGCTGACAGTCAGATTAGATTGTGGTGGGGTAGAAATTTGATAAACAAAATAAACTAATTCCAGGCCATCTTCCTTTTTCCCTTCTATATTAAAAAGAAAAATGATGCATGCCATCTTCCATTTATATAAACATCTGTGGTTAACTTGGTTATTTTAAAGTTTATTAAAGATTTCAAACTGATTAATTAATTAAATTAAATTAATTAAATATTGTGGGGCAAATTTATATGTTATGTTTATGCAATATATCAGTTCAGAGACCAAGCCCATACCAAATACAATGAATAAGTGAAGTGACTGGAAGTACTGTTGCCTTTATGTTTAGAGTACTCGTGTAATACTGATACAGTTCACTGGCATTAAAAGGAAAACATACGCTTAAATAAAAGACCTACCAGTAGAATTTCAATTGTACCAAGAATATACATAGCCCCTGCAAAAGTTGTGCCCAAGTAAAAACAAAGTCCCACGGCTCCACCAAACTCTGGCCCTAATGACCGTGAGATCATATAGTATGAGCCACCAGCTGTGAAATTAAAATTGAAAAGACACAAATTAGCATGATATAAAATGCATCAACCATATTCAAAGCATATTACTCCTGCCTAACTAACTGGGCCACTAAATCAGAGGAAGCATGCCAGAAAGTCAATTTGATTTGGAAGATTAAGTGAAATATTTTAGCAAGAAAGCACTGCTTAACAGTGGTGGAAAATACTAAGGCTTGCAATGCATTCTGAAGGGGTAATCCACAAAGCCTGTTGGAAGCATCTCCTCAAAGAGTTAAAGCAGATGGATCCTTTGGAAGACTCGTCTGGCTATTTCAAAGGCTGTCCTCAGCTGGGAACATGCATGCGCAGACAAGACTTGCTGGGATTACCCACAATATGGCACTATTTGAATGCTTCAAGGAGGGAGGCTTAGGTATGTCTACTATCTTTAAAAAACTTATTTATTTTTGTGCCTTTGAGTCAGTTTAGACTGCTGGCATCTGCCTGGACTAGTCCCTACAATTTTCTTGGCAAGGTTTTTCAGAAGTGGTTTGCCATTGCTTCCTTCCTAGGGCTGAAAAAGAGTGACTGGCCCAAGATCACCCAGCTGGCTTTGTGCCTAAGGTGGGACTAGAAGCCCCAGCCTCCTGGTTTCTACTCTGATGCCTTAACCACTACACCAAACTGGCTCCCAAAACACTTATTAATGTAAATAAGTGTTACATATTTTTTAATTATTTCTAACCTAACTTTCTAGAAATACAAAATATCTGGTAATTCCCTTGAGAAACAATTGTGTGAACACTATATTTTAATATTTGTAGATTTGTACAAAATACAAGGCATTCAGTTGTGATCTTGAGAGAAAGAAAAAAAAGAAGACTCTAGTAAAGGAAAAAGAATATATAAAGAAATGACTTCCCCCTTCATCACAACAAGTATAAACAATTTTAGTAACTTATCATCTTCTCTTAAAATATAACCAATGATCTCTTCTTCCCATATCCCACCTCTTATCTATAAACAAATCCATAAAGCATCATCATTTCAGTTCTGATGTCAGCAAAAGTCCATTAAGGGTTACCAGAGCTAACAACGCATCTATTTTAACCTTGATCAAATAAGCCAACTTTATACACGTTCCTTTTACTTCTAACACTCTTAATCTTTAGTCCCTTCAAATTATGCCCTAAAACAATTTTTCATTTTTTCTTTGTCCCTTCTCACAAAATTCTTCAAAATTTTAACAAGCCTCTTTTGTAAATCCAATCTAGGAAAATTATCCAGGTCTCTCTCTTGGTTTGTTGCTTGCATGTCCTTTTTAATTATTAAGACATCAGTTGGTTTCTTTTGCATGTCCAGTGTAGCATCTTTTTCCATATCATTCCTGTAGCCTGTCATTTTTAAATCCACTTTCAACTCAGCCTCAATCTTGTCAGGTACAATTTGTTCCCCTTCCATAACATCTTTTAAACACTAGTCTATCTATAGAGGCAGACACTCTTAAAATTAACTTCTGGGTACAGTGTTCAAAAATATCCTTCAATATGCCCAATGTTAAAATTTTTTGTTTCATTCTGTAATTTTAAGTTGAGTTTGAGTGTTCTTCTCATTTAATTGTAATCTTTAGTTTCCTCTAGTGTCCAATTTTTAAAATCTTTTTTTTTTAATCAAAACAAAAGCATTTTCCCACAGGAAGGATTCTTTATAATTAATCCCAAAATCTTATTTCAAATTTATCTGGACCCTTAGTCTGTTTGTAACTTTCTAAAATCAAAGTTTTAATCACCCTTTTGCTGTTTATTTAAAAAAATGTTTTAAGTTCTTGAACTTGTAGTTAAAACTTCTGACTGAAAGAAATTACCCAGCATAAAACTTGTCAAGGTTCCTAATAGCTGAAAAGCAGTTAACAAGCAATTTCTGAAAGTGATTAGAAAAGGAAGTATGTGAACCCAGTGTCATTTCAAAGGTGCCGACTGCAGTTTGAGCAAGATGGTTATTCCCTCATCTCCCAGTGCTCTAAACCTGCCAGAGACTGCTCTCTTGCAGCCTCCTCATGAGGAGCAGCTGACTGGAGCACTTGTGGGTGATCTCAAATCCTTGCCTTCTCTGGACAGAAATTATTGAAGAGCCGGTCCACTCAAGTAGTGCCTTATTGTGGGTAAGATAGGAGCAGTGTAAGTTAGGGTACCTGATTTGAAGTGAATCTCTACTCTAGAAACTAAAGACAAATCTGCTCTGGGGGAGATTTGACTCCCTCTAAAGCAACAGGTTTGCATTTTGGTAGCAGTCATCATCACTGGAGGTGATCTTTATGGCTAGGAGTACCTACTATCAGCAGGCTGGTACCCATTCCTGCACAAAAGTAGTCACAATGACTATCATGCAGTGGTGGCTTCAAAATTACAGTAATGTGGTCTATGTGAGGCCACCTTTGAAACTGGTTTGGAACCTACAACTAAGGCACAATGCAGTAGTAAAGTACCTGACTGGGCTGACTTACTATGGCCATATTACAGCTGTGCTAAAAGATATGCACAAGCTGCCTGTTTGTACCAAGCTACAGTCAACATATTGATACTAGTATACAAAGCCCTACACAATATAGGGGCATGTTTCCTTAAGAATTTCCCCCAAAGTCATCAGCCTCCCAGGTACTTAGGATGTTTATGGGAAGGTCCTGCTTTCTATGTTCCATACTGTGGATTATCACTTCTCTGTAGTAAAGTGTGCTATGAAGTGAGTCCCTTTTGCAGTACACAGGTTCCAATGTTTTAGACATTTTTAAACTCCACCTTTTTCTGACCACCTTCCTGAGACATTAATCCCGGTTAACAATTCTATTTCAACTATTTGTTTTTAAACTTATTTTAACTTACTGTACTCTGGAATGACTAAATGGCTATTTTGAACTATTTTTGTATTTTTATAGAGAAAGAAAGTACAGAGATTACTTTTAAAAATAAATAAATAAGTAATATTCAAGTGTTAAGTTCCATAGAGTCCATTGGTATTATAAATTATAACCCTAGAGTACTAGTTTAAAGATCTTTTTAATGCAATATCCCATCCCCTCTCCTCTAGAAGACAGAATGATTTTACTTCTCAGTCATACAGGTAGTCCTCGACTTACCAAAACAGGGACCGGAAAATTTGTCATTAAGCAGTGCAATCATTAAGCGAGGCATCAGATGACTGCACCCGATTTTACAACATTTTGTGGTGGTCGTTAAGCAAATCACACGTCGTTAAGTGAATCATGCAGTTCCCCATTGATTTTGATTGTTGGAAGCTGATTGGGAAGCTCGCAAATGGTGAACATGTGACCCCAGGATGCCGCAACTGTCATAAATACATGCCAGCTGCTAAGCACCTGAATTTTGATCACATGACCATGGAGATGCTGAAATGTTCATAAGTGTGAGGACCGGTCGTAAATCACTTTTTTCAGCGCTGTTGTAACTTCAAACAGTTGCTAAACAAATGGTCGTAAGTCAAGGCCTATCTGTAGTATATTCTGCTCAAAACCAAGTAGTTTTCTTCTGAAATAAAACACACTCTGAAGTAAATTCCTGACTTTTGTTGTTTTGACCCACAGGGAATTCAGTGCATGTCTCTAACTGGTTATCTGCTGCTACCTGATGAATAGGGCAGATCTCCCTCCTGTTAGTTATAGCTTTTCTCTGTTGCTATTTGAAGAACAAAGGGGAAGCCTCATATGCCACTGTACCCACCCAGTTTATCTGGTAGAAGCTGCAGTGTAGATATTTAAAAAACTGGCATTACAGAAGGAGGTTCTGGTGAGAAAATGACAAACTGATGTCCCACTGATCAGCGGGAGACATTACGGCTGAAAATGGCAGCTGGATGCTGGATCCAGACTGCCAAATTCTCTCTGGAAAAAGGAGAGATCTTTTGAGATTGCCCACATTTCCTCCAGATAGCTATTTTATTTGAGTAGATGGCAAGAACTGAGGTTTTTGTGGCCACTTGCAATCAGCTGGGAGTTGCAGGTGTTCTAACTCAGGTTGCAGACACACACACACACACACACACACATGCTAAGGAGTTACTTTACTACAGCTAGGTAGATAACACTAGACAAGATCGTAAATCCGGGTCTTTGCAAAGAGTGCTTGCCTGAATAATTCCATTTGAAGTTCAAGTAGCAAGAGAATGGTCCAAATTCGTTCCAGGAGTCAGAGAGCAGAACCAGGTAGTCAGCCGCTCCAACAGTCAAGGATTCAAGAGCAAGGAAACATAGCAAGAAGATTCATGAGCTGGAATTCCGAATGGCTGATTCCAACGAAGGCTGAAGGCAAAGCGTCTACATAAATCTATCTGCAGGCACTGGCTGCAATTATTCAGGCCTTGCTCTTTGCCTAGCAAGGAGCCTCGTTGATTAGTGTTGTTCTGCTCACCGCTGCATGCATTGAGACCCGGGGCTTGGGGGTCATGCCTCGTCACCTGACTGCTCCAGCTGATCAGGAGATGCCTGTAGTTGATCAACCTCAGATGAATCATGGCTTGATTCTTGAGGTTGACAATCCACAGGCTCAGCTGGAACAATGTCATCAAATTTAGAATAAGATTCTGATTCTGAATCACGGCCCATGTCAGTGGGATTTCATTGAGCTTATAGCCGTTAATAATAATCCAAAGCGATTAAGTGAGGTTTGATTGAACCTTGAGTCTGTAAAGGCTACATTAACGGCTATAAGCTCAATGAAATCCCAGACATTGGGCTGTGATTCAGAATCAGAATCTTATTATTATTGAAGAAAAAACTCAGCCAGGGAATATGATAAAACTTCCGATTCTAAAGGTTCTCAATCTATAAAAAACAATAAATCATCATCATCATCATCATCATCATCATCATCATCCAAAGCGATTAAGTGAGGTTTGATTGAACCTTGAGTCTGTGAAGGCTACATTATTTTTATTTATTTGTTTATTTATTTTTATAGATTGAGAACCTTTAGAATCAGAAGTTTTATTATATTCACTGGCTGAGTTTTTTCTTCACTCCCTTAAGAAAGACTATGAGTTTAAGGTTTTGTAAAAAATTTCTTCCTTGTAATATACAGCAAAAGGGTGATTTGAATGCTGATTTTAGAAAGTTTTAAACAGATTAAGGGTTTAGATGGACTTGAACTGAGACTTTGAAGTTAATTAAAAGAATCCTTCCCATGGGAAACTTTCTATGTTTACATTTGAATAACTGATAAGATGACTTTGAAGGTTTGTCACTAGAGGGCACCAGAAGCAAATAAATGCATGAATGGATCCACTGAGAGTGCTCTATGATTTTTGGGCGCAGAAAATACTTTCAGGGTTATCTATTATGATAAATAAATGGGAAAGTGTTATGGAAGAGGAACAAGTTTTACTGAATAAAGCTGAAATTGACTTAAATGTGGATTTAAAAATATATAAGCAAATGGAAAAAGATGAAATAGTGGATATACAAAAAGATGAACTGTTGGATATACAAGTGAAATTGGCTGCTGTTTTAACAATTAAAAAAGACATACCAAAATACTGAACCAGAAGAGTAACGTGGATAATCATTTTATATTGGATTTACAAAAGGAATCTGTTAAAGTTGTCAACAGTTTTGTGAGAAGAGACAGTGAGAATATGAAGAGTGATGTGGATAACCTCTTCATACTGGATTTACAAAAGGGGCTTGCTAAAGTTGCCAATGATTTTGTGAGAAGAGACAAAGAGAGCATAAAAAGAAAACAGATGTTTAGATATTATCTGAGAGGACTAAAGATTGTTCTGAGAAAGAGGAAAATATTCAGGTGTATTTGGTCAAGGTTAAAATAAATGGATTGTTATTTCTGGAAATGTTTAATGGATCTATGTGGACTAGGACCGGATGATGATGTTTTAAAAGTTTTGTTTATTTAAAGGAGACAGGGAGGATTTGTTTAAATAGAAAATGAGAAATAAATATAAAAGGGAGGATTCAAAGTGGGTTTATTAGGTACAATTTGCAATAGTTATGTTATTACTTCTTAATTCTTAATGGACTTTTGCTGATTAAGATGGAATGATGAGGTTTTACAGACTTATCTATACAGAATAGGGTGGGATATGGGATGAAAAGATGGTTGATTATATTTTAAGGAATGGTGATAAACTGTTAACGTTAACTATAGTTGCTGGAGATGAATGGGGGAGTTCCTTCTTTTTTCTTTACTTTCTTTTCTTTTTTCTCTGCACCTTTTTCTTTTTTTTCCTTTTCCTTATTTTTTGTATTTTTATCTTTTGTAGTTTGCATTAGTTTTATCTATATAATGTAATTCTTAATAAAATTATTAAAAAAAAATAGACAAGAACAGGAACAAATCAAGCCAAGTTTCATTTGGAAGATGAGTGTTTCATTTTTTTGTGCCCCTCTCACAAATAGAGTTCTCTGCGTGGAAAGCATTATCATCTTACATTAACAATATTAAGCAATTCCTTGCTGCCTACCTTCCACAAATCCCATCTAATCATAGTGATCAATATTTCATCAATAATGGGGGATTATTTATAAATTATATTAAATATTTTAAGATATAATTACATTTTGTTATTACCTGGAACTACACCATTTGTTGCTATTGCACTCATTGATATTGCAGTCAGCATAGTCTATGAAAACAAATATTAGTAAATGTTATTAAGAAGTCAAAAAATTATTTGCAAGATGTAAAAGGAGTCTCTAGGATTCACCCAGCTCACAGTGGAGAGCCATACTCAATAAGATAAATGATTATAAAAAGCAAGAATCATATATATAGAAAAGTACAGACTAGGAGTAACTTTCCATCCTTGTCAACACAGTATGGTCCATGTGGTGACAATATCCAGGAACACTTTTTATAGTAACACATTTTTTTAAATGTTACTGGCTGTTGGTCTAGAAAGAGCTCAGTCATTGTATCCTTGGAGTGGGAAGGAGAAATACCGTACACTGTTTATGGCCTTCCCATCTTTCTAGCAACTTCAAGGAAAAGTAATTTATTTGTATATGCTATAATCCTCGCTTCATTTTGAAGTGCAGAGCAGTTAAGAGAACCCAATGCCACATGTTTCCATTCAAGAAATGTCTCCTTTAGAACAGCTAGAGCATTAGCCAATGAAAGAGATGGGAATTGCTTATGGCGGTACAAATGCCCCATTTGTTTATTATACAAGTTTCTACCAGCTTCTGCATGAGAAGAAACATTTTGCTGCAAGATGCACATCACTATTTGTATCACAAAGCTTAAAACAAACATTATCTGCTAACAAGAGAACTTATTGAGATAAATATTGAGATGTAAGAATGTACAAAAAAACTGAATGATATATAATAGTTTTTCATACCTTAGTCATCTTGTGGATGGACTATTACAATGCATTCTAGTGCAATGAGTCTGCCCTTGAAGACCACTTGGAAGCTACTGCCAATCCAGAATGCAGCAGAATAAACAGAGATGGAAAAGCCTTGTCATGCCTATATAACACCGCTGCTATGTGAGCTGCATTGGATACAAACAGGCTTCTGAGTGTAATTCAAGGTGCTGGTTATCACCTACTGTAGATGAGTATGGAGATGGCCTTGAATAAGATATTCAACAACCATTACCTGAATACCAGTTTAGCCTGGAAAGGGAGGAGGGAGTGAAAAAGAAACTCAGGATTGCCACATTTTGATTCTTTTGGCATAAGAGGGGAGACAGAGTTCCAGTAGTCTTCATGGAGTCAGTTTCCTGATCTGGCCTATTTGAAGGGCTGATGCACATGAAACCCTAGCTATTTTAGAGATGCTTGTCTCTGACAGTGTCTGCCCATCTCATGCATTCCAACTTATTTATTTATTTATTTATTATTAAATTTGTACGCCGCCCATCTCCCCCCAACTTGCTTTGGTCAGCTTGCTTTGGTTCCATTGACTAAGCAATGTTATCTAGCAGGACTTCGGAGGCAGGCTTTTTCTTTTGCTGCACCTACCCTTTGGAACAGTATCCTCCCAGAGATCTGCATGGCCCATGCCTTGCCTATTTTTAAGGAATCTTTTTAATGTGGAAAGATAGTTTCTGTTCCCTTGCGCGGGGGCTGTTTTCATGTACACTGTTTTTGTGTAATGTTATTCTTTTAATTCGTGAAGCTACCCAGAGTAATTTTGGACTTGGCCAGCCTAGAAATTTAATTCTGAAGGTGACCCATTTGCAGGTTTAGCCCAAATTACACACAACCCATATTTATTGGCTCTCAACATCAGAAATAACTCAGTCTATCAGCTGTGAAGAAATGTTGCTATTTGAAGCGAGAACAATTGGAAATACATCAAGTCAATCAGCTGTTGGGAAAGAGTTTCCTTTGTCTTCATATCCTATTTATGATCTCTGTGGATGAATTACCTTCTGTGAAAATAAGGGTTTCCTTTTCACAGTGTCAGTATCAAGGATAAAATGAGAGAGAAAAATTGAAGACCTCATGTGTTTAATGCAAGTTAAAATTAACAAAAATTGTGTATTCTGAATGTACTGAATTTATAAATAAATGAAAGTCAGGTATATTACAAGATCCTAATATAGTTTAATTTAAAAGTAATTGGGATAATGTTATGTTCTAAATGTATGATATCAACAGATGGAACAATGGGACAGATTTGCTATTTTCCCACCAGTCAAAAGCAGGACATGGTATTCGATTTCCCAGTTCTCAATCACTACCACACAAAGAGCT
Organism: Liasis olivaceus; assembly: GCA_030867105.1. Classification (NCBI taxonomy): domain Eukaryota; kingdom Metazoa; phylum Chordata; class Lepidosauria; order Squamata; family Pythonidae; genus Liasis; species Liasis olivaceus. The sequence continues at coordinate 86,335,291 of CM061350.1, forward strand.
AATTTTTTTCAGGCAACGAAAGTAAAAAACCCAACCACTGGATAACATGCAAACTTGCTAGGCAATTTTCAGCAGATTTTTGGAAAGTATTATTTGAAATCATTTCCAGTCATCGAATGGAAACAAATTTGGGGAAAATGAATATTATTTTCAAATTTAATACCATTTCATAGTTTTGAATATATTGTAATATTTAAAATACAACTGTTTTTATTCACCAGACTTATCTGAACAATGATTCCAAGCTCTCTTTGGAAGTCAGATATGGAGAGATCATAATGCCTTGGAGTTTTTCCCCAGATATCATATCTGAAATATCTAGAATAAATATCGCTTCCATAGCTTTTTCTTGGGATGGTCCAGAGAAATGGTATACAACCTAAGTTGTATCTCTCGGATGCCTCTACTGATTAGAAATGCCTAGTATGGGTGCTGAATAATATTGCCAATCAAGCCTCTAACCCTAATTTTTCATATGCAGCTCACAAGCTCACTACCAGTGCTTTAGCAAATAGAAATATTGTGAGTCAGAGAGGAAATTCTGTGCATTTTTATAACTATACTACTACCTTAGCATAGCCTTATTTGTTTTCATGAAATAGTTTCTGACTTTCTATTTTTAAACAACTATTGCATTTGGACTGAATTCTAGTTTAAATTGGGAAGAGGGCTTATTTATGAGATTTTCTACACGAAAACAGTGATTTTTTTTGTTTGTTCTAGAAATAAACAAAGCAAGTAGATGGCTTTCATCTAACACACTTGATAATGCTTTAGCCTGTCAATAGCACTGTTTCTAAGGAATATGGCTACACAGGAACAGAGCAGTATGCTTGTTACTACAAGCCTTGCTTGCTATAAATACCCCTCCCAGCTGTTTGTAAAGTTATCAAGAGAGAATGGGAGAATTATTAGAATGTAGAATACTATAAGAAACTGCAATACGCTTCAGCTAAATATCAAAGAAAGCATGTATTATACTTACACCAGCACAACACATGAACACAATAATGAATGATTCAAGAACTCCTGCTGTTCCCACAATCCATGTCAGTCGCAGAAATAGAATAACTCCTAAAATATTTTGTAGACAGGGCAAATACACACCAATGAAAGTACCCATACGTGGAGCCTAAAAACCAGATAAACATGTAAATTCTGTTAGGATAAAATACTGTTTATCAAAGGCCACAATACTGATGTAGACATATAGAAAGGTTTTTGTATTCCTCATAAAGATTACTTATGCATTCTATACACACACTTTTACATTTGTTTTTTTATTTTCTATTTTGTTATCCTAGATGCTCTGGCATAGTGTGTACCCCAGAGCATCTAGGATAATACATACACTTTTACATTTGCTTCTGTTCTTTTTTTTCATTATTTTCTGTTCTGTTATCCTAAATGCTCTGATTCAATAAAACTCTTCCCTAAAAAAAAAAAGAGCATTTCAGCAAAACTGAAAAATTACTGAACTGCAATGTTGATGTTAAAAATGTTTATGTTCATGCTGCAATTTATACAAGTTATTTCTTTGAAAGACGTTTCCGTTGCATAAATCTTCCTCACATAGGTCTCAGCTTATCTGATCACAATCTGACAAAAGAAAAGCATCACAATTTTTAGGGCTCATTGATTGGGAACCAATACTGTTAATATTCATGGCCACTGGGTTATTGTATCCAGCTCATGGAGATGATGAAGATGAATAGAGAATGGAGGGTGCATTTTGTACCTTGATTTCCTTCCGCTTGGTATCTTCATCTTCTTCATGCTCTACCACTCCCTGAGTAACATTGGTATAGTTGGCCAATTTATTAAGAAGAGATGATACCATGGGATTGCTATCCATTTCTTCCTGTGAAATTTTGGGACATAACAACAGGTAAGAGAAGAGCACATTTTAGCACAAAGATAATCACATATTTACAGGTGAAGTAAAAAGTTAATTAGTGTGAAATAACCAATACCTAAGATTTTCAAGTCATTTTTCTAAGGATTATATGGCCTCAAAATATAGATAGTTCAATTATTGAGCTTGAAAAATGGCATCTAAGAAGTACACTGTAGCTCTGCTTTCTCCAGATGCGCTGAGTTACATTTTCCGATAACAATAAGCATGGAGATTAGCCAGTAGAAAAAAGCTGTGTTAAACTTATAAAAACGTATGCCCCAAAACAATATTATTATTAGAAGATGGTACAGGGCATTTTCTTGTGGCTATGGAACTACAATACTCCTCTTTTGTGGGAGCATTTATAGGAAACCAATTTTTTAGTCAGGCTTTGGGGACTGCGTCACAAAAAGTAAATTTTCTATACCAATCAATCATTTTTTTTGTTTTGATTAATGTATATAACATTGTTGTAATAAGAGAGAAATTAAACTCTGTAACTGCTAGAAAGTCATCTTTGGCTGTGATTTTTTTTGGTGGGGATTATTTTGGGCAGCCAAGAACATTAGGAGATGGGGCAACGATGTGTCATGCAGGTGAGTGGGAATCATTTCTAAAGAGTTTTTTTTTTTTTTTTTAATCGTCAGCTGAACACATCCTATGCACTTGTTTTCTGCTGGAAAATGGTACAGGGCTAGCAAGGAATTAACTATTCCTTATTTCTTCCGAGAGAGAGATTATGTTCTTTAGCAGCCCAGTGAAAACAGAGCTTTTTAAAGAGCTCTGCTTCTCTCTTGTTTTATTGAGTGAAAAGGGAATAGAATGGGGTGAATAAATAATTGTGGGGTTTTGTTCCATTTTTTTCAGCTTTAATAAAAAATAAAATGCAGGATTTGAAAGCTTCCCACTATCAGCTGGAAGACAGAAAAAGGTTGTCTGGGTCACTGATGATTGTGTATTGCTGATGCACTGAGTGAGTAAGCTAACCAGGAAGTGGTTGACTCAGTCATCTGTGTTATGCAAACACAGTAAATGGATTTTAAGCAAACAACTAGTGCACTTTAAATGCACTAACAGTAACAAGGATTTGTTGAAATTAATTATTAAAATTACCTCAAAGAGTGCCATATTTTTCCCTTCATAGAGTCTTCCTCTCTCAAAACTTGAATTATTGATGAATGGGCTACTTTCTCGTGGGATCCCATCACCTATCATGAGACAACAAATATATTTAGAAGCAAACATACAATTAAATCACACCCCTTTCACTACAAATTCAACAGTAATGTATTTGTTCCATATGTGAGAGATGACGATCTGTAGATTTAGATAGATACTTTATCTTTTAAAAGAATGAGTCCAAAGAGGGGTGCTGGAATACTTCTGCTTAGACAAAAAGCTGTTAGGCTATCGAGTACTATGGGGCCCATCTGACTGCCCTTGCTTTTTATATCTCTATGAAGCCACTGAATGAGATCATTAGGGGTCTTGAGGTTGGGGCAGGACCAGTGCAGGGTTTTTCACACCCAAGGTGGACTTTCAGGTTGTGTCCTAATTTGGCTATTCTTTCAGTTACACAGATTCGATAGAGATGTGCATGGCCTTGGAGGTGATGTCTTTGTAAGTATTATTTTTATTTTAGTTAGTTTTTGTATTTTTTGGACTAATCAGCTCTGAAATACTTAGGACACAGGGCAGACTATAAGAAAATAAACAAATACAGCTAATAAGAGTTATTAAAATCACAACAATAAAAACATTTTCTTTGAGGAATGTTCAGCTGTTAATGTCTAACAACTTGCTGGAGAAGGAAAGTTTCTGGGTAAACGAAAACGGTGCTCCCGTTCTTGGTGATTATAAGAGGACATTCTTCAGTCACTTTTCATTCTCCAACTGCATTAGCAGAGTCATTCCCCCGTCCCCTCTCTGTTTAACCAGCTCAACTGCACAATGCATTTCTGCTTGCTCCTTTTATCTCTTATATCTCAAGCATCCTGAGAGTCAAAATACTGTGTATTGGTGGGATATGGGCAACAGTATATTGGCTTGCAAAGGAGTCTCTAAATTAGAGATCTGGCCTTGCATGGAACACTGTGAGCATGTTTGCTAGTATTTGGCTACACTTGCGGCATAATCTGAATGCTGCATGTGACACAGGGGCCACTATGGCTGGTAATCTAATTATACCTTCCCTTTATATAAAAACTTTCATACAAGTCAGACTTTCAACCAGTCATAAAACAATGGGAATAATAGGAAGAAGCAATTATCTATTTTTCCGGGAATGGTACAGCTATTGCAGAAAGAAAAAGATTAAGAAAAATTAGTAAATGTGAATTCAGACACATTAATTCGGGCTAATTGTAAAGCAATAAAAACACCTCAAACATTTGCCTGGTCATGTTATATGAGTCATGCTTCAAAATGTTAACACCACAGTGAAGATTTAACAACATAATAAAGGTATATATTTAGGTTTTGAAAAACAAGACAGACAAATCCTCTATCTGCCCAAATACACTGGAACACATCCACTGATTAGTGAGGTGAATGCTAATTGGAACACAAACTGAATTTGTTAGCTGATAATTTATTTTTCTTTTCTCACCAAAACAGGTTTACAAACCACGACATTGATGAGTTTTTAGAGAAAACAGTTCCTTTTTATGCAACTTTAACCTTTATTACAGCTTTTCATATTGTTCAACCTTTTGTATTTGCTATATTCAAGTCAACATTCTTAACTTATATGCCCTTAATATTTAATAGACAGAAGGGTATGGGGTGGGAATAGCCTGATATCTTTCTTTCTTTGATCACCACTTCTCTTATCTGAAAATTCTCCTTAGGTTCTGTCCTACCTCTTCTCCACACTAGCAGTCTTGGATAACCTCTTACTGTGTAGAGTTTGGTATCCTTTTAATTTCCAAATGCTTCCAAGAGGAGCAACTTGCTCCAACAAGTTTGGGACCAGCCTGAAATTTTTAATGTGTCTCTCAGGTTCCACTCTCCTGAAAAATGGATGCTTATTTTGATCTAAGGGTAGTTCCACTGGGGTGCTCTCCACCTGAAGTAAGATTATTGCTAGACTCTGATATGACACATGGTTTCTCAGTAGCAGTGTACTGAATAGTATTGCTATGAATTTATCATCATCATGAAGACTACTTCACCAGAGGCAGATGGTGAGGAAATACAGATGAGATCTTGCATAGGTGGCAAGATATTCTCAACAGTTCCTTCTTCCCGAACATATTGACCTGGGACCACAGTGTACTTCTGACACCTCTTAACTGCATCTCCTACTCTTACATCAGTTCCAGAATGTGTTTTTTAATATACCTCTTAATATTTAAAAATCATCAGGAATTTTGATGCCCATCTTAGTGTTAAGCATGAAAGTGTTGTATACATTACTTTTTTGTGTTAATAGTAGCTAGAAGATGCTAGATATAAATGGTTATGAATTATGAAAACTGATGGGGAGAGCCAATTCGAATGGATTAGCAATGAACTATTCACTTTTTTGTAAAAGTATTCTAAACAAACGCAAGCTCATTTTTTATAAATAAATGTTCCCAACTTCCTGATCTATTAACACCTGGAATAAGCATCATAAAATACAAACAGCACAGACACTACTGACCTCCAGTTCTAGCAAGTCTTATCCCTGAGAAGCCTATAAATCTTATTTCAAAAATCCTCAGCATTACAAATCCTTAGGAAAGGAAGGATTATTCCTCATTAGCCCATCTGTACTGGTGCTGCAAGATGAAGCACATCTCCAAAGACAGCACTTACTATGTGCAGAAGTAAACTCCACTGGAAACTAGATTTCTATATTAAACTAAAAACCACAAAAACAGTTTGGTAATCAAAGAAATACTGCTTTTTATATTATCACCCAGAGTCACTTTGTGTGAGATGGACAGCTATATAAATGTGACATAAAATAAAATAGTAAATATCTGGCCCTCTAAGGCATCTCCATCACAGCTGAATGATAAAACAATAATACTGGCCTTAAAACATTTTTTAAGATGAACTTTAACTAAGACAAATAACATCTGCTTTATGTATAAAATTGGGCACATCCTTTAGTCTTTATGCTAAAATCGTAATAAAAATGCGTAAAAAAGAGCATATGAGATCACAGAAGCTACATGAGAGGAATTCAAAATTAGATACTGTTTACTGAATAACATTTAGCCATGAAAGAAAAGCAAACAGAATCATAATGCAGTAGATTTATCTTAAAATTGAGGAGCCACAAACGCTTATTTTGAAGCCAAATAAAGAAATCTTTTGAATAATACAGAGGTCAATGTCTCTTAGAAGATCACATAAATAATCAGAGATCAGAAATTATAACCTAATACAAATCACAGGCTTTACTGGTATATATAAATAAACGAATGCAAGACAGCACTGAGATAGCAACTTGAATCTGGATGAACAGAAATTGTGAGCCTGTTTCTGACAATGGAAAACCTCTACATGAAATAAGACACTAATCATATCAAGTTCAGCATTGCAACTTTTCCTCCATGGTATTGTAGTAATACAGTGCAATAAGTACAAAGAGAAAAACATACTGTTTAAAATCCAGCAAGAATTAAAAACTAGCATGATCACAGTACTGGAACTATAATTATGTTTTTAAAAAACCCTCTATTGTTAGAAGGCAGCAGAGACTCCAGGAGGCTAAGGGTTATGGCATAGCAGCTTTCAGCATGTCTGGATCTGCTCAGTGTCTGGACGGAAATTTACTGAAGTTGTTTTGAGTTTCCCAATATCTAGAAAGCAGGTAGATATTGAATTCAAATGTTCAAACAAAGGTGAATAATGAGAAGACGTTCCTTCCACTCCTCAGAGCATGAACAGAGGTAGCAAATATGTCTGACACAGAGAAAGGTTGTAACAAAAATTGGCCAGATCAGACAACTCTCAACCCAACTTACCTCACAGGGTGGTTATTGTAAGGGAAATAGGAGGCAGGAATATTATGTATGTTTGCTACCCTGACTTGAAAACGTGTGTGTGTGTGTGTGTGTGTCTGTAATCATCTGACCCAAAAGCAGATAATTAAATGGAACAGTCCTATTCTAGTTGGAAGTGATGACTACACCTAATCATATATTTGCTTTTTCTCATTCTATTGATATATTCTTTCTTCCCTTTTCAACTGACTCCACAACTATAAAATAGTTGCAGCACTTTTACATGAAGAAGAAAATAAATTTGAAGTACATGAGAGAGGGAGAGGAAGAAAAAGCCCAGTGTTCAAAAAGAAATCTATTCACATAAAGCTGAATATAACTTATTAAACCCACAGGCATGTACTTGCTCAATTTTCATCCCTTTGCCCGTTTTCTCTGACTGCCCTAATGTGACAAATATTTCTACAACAAATTAGCATTCTCCCTCTCAAAAAACCACAGTTTCAACTGGGAAACTGCAAGCATCCTAGACCAAGCTAAATCCAAAAATGCTAGAGAATACCTAAAAGCTTGACATTTAGATAAATCAGCTATCGATAGACACATAGAGATAAACAACATTTTCACACCATTCAAAAGCGACAATAAAAAAAGCTAAGAAGGAAACAAAAAGACCAGAACCCATCCTCTCCAGCAGCCAGCGCCCAGACAAGCAGGGATTAACACCAAATGATCAAGCAGAAAACAATACCCTAATCGAGGGACTCCCAAGGAGAAAACCACACCCCCACCAAAACTACCAGTGCAAACTACTGTATAAACAGGGAGCAAACCCCACACTCACTCGCACTAATGATGTTACCTAGTTGGGTAGTAAAACATCTGCAAGCAAACAACCAAGCTCAGAGAGTACCAAGGACTCCACAGTTCAACCCTGAACTACACATATTCTCTTCTATTGGAGTATTCAATTTATTATCCCACATTATAGAGACACTATGTCAACTTCAGAAAAAAAAAAAGGGCAAAAATTTCCAGCTATGCAAAATGATTATGTTTTAAGACCAAAATTTTGTTAAATTTTATTAAATCCACTTGCTTCTGTCACATCAATAAACTGTCATCCAGCTAACTGGATGGATGCCTTGCCTGCTGCTTGGAACAGGGAGGTGGCCAGGGCCTTGGACAGGATCGCGCCTATGTGACCTCTCTTTCCACATTGGCCCCAATACTCCCCATGGTTTATGGAGGAGTTGAGGGTTCTGAAGAGGGTCAAGAGACATCTAGAGCGCTGCTGGAGGAAGACAAAGACCGAATCCAACTGAACACAGGGTAGAGCCGCTATTAAGGCCTACACCGTGGCGATAAGAGCAGCGAGGTGTCAATACTTCTCTGTCTTTATCGCGTCTGTTAAATGCCACCTGGCGGCCCTGTCTGAGAGCACTACATCCCTCTTTGGTAAGGGGGATTCGGTGATTCATTTGCAGGGCCGCGCAGAGGAATTTTTGGAGCATCTGCAGGACAAAATCGCTCGGATTCATTCTAAGTTAGACTCCGAGCGTGAGGCAGGGCCTGGGAAGATACCAGGGGATTGTCCTTACCTAGTTACCTAGGAACAGTTTGATCCTGTTGATTCTGAAGAAGTGGATAGGATCCTTTGGACTGTGAAGGCCACCACCTGCCATCTGGATCCATGGCCCACCTGGCTGGTGAAAGCAGCTCAGGAGGTGACATGTGGTTGGATCCAGGCGATGGTTAATACATGCATGCAGGAGGGAGTGTTCCTGGCTGCTTTTAAGGAGGCGTTGGTGCACCCCCTCCTCAAGAAACCCTCCCTGAATCCTACTGTGCTGGACAATTTTTGTCCAGTCTCCCACCTCCCTTTTTTGGGGAAGGTGGTTGAGAAAGTGGTGGCTTCGTAGCTCCAAAGGGTTCTGGAGGAAACTGATTATCTGGGCCCGGATATGGAACGGAAACAGCATTGATCGCACTTATGGATGATCTCTGGTGGGAGCGGGATGGTGGAAGTGCGACCATCCTTGTTCTCCTTGATCTCTCAGCAGCTTTTGATACCATCGACCACTGTATCCTTTTGGGACAGCTCAGGGAATTGGGGGTGGGCTGCATGGTTCTGTGTTGGTTCACCTCCTTTCTTCAGGGCCGATCCCAATCGGTGGTGATGGGGAACAAGAAGTCCCATCTTCAGCCCCTCCTTTGTGGGGTGCTGCAGGGTTTGGTTCTCTCTCCGCTCCTTTTCAACATCTACATGAACCCACTGGGCGAGATCATCCACCATCATGGGATGAAGTATCATCAATATGCTGAAGAAACCCAATTATACAACTCCATCCCAGGTAAGGTAAGTGATGCCATGACAGCCCTCTCGCGGTGCCTGGAGGCTGTAAGGGTCTGGATGGGGAGCAACAGGCTTCAGCTGAACCCTGGTAAGATAGAGTGGCTGTGGGTCATCTTATCTATCTTAGATAATTAACAAAACAAAATTTTAATATATATATATATATATAATGTAATATATAAAGTACTAAAAGATACTAAAGAAATGTAAGGGACACAAAACTAATTTAATGAATTTCTAAACAATTAGCAAATTACCACTAACTAAAATGCAAAAGTAGGAAAAGACTTAACATTACTTAGCACTGAAAACCAAAATAAAAAATCGCAGAATTAAAATTACACCCTGAAGATCCATGAGATTCTAATCAAAGGAAACTGTAATATCTTATAAATTGCTTAGAGTCTTCAGAAAAGGTACAGAAATTAAATAAATAAAATGAAGAAATGGGAGGGGGGCTTCAAAATTTCCAGAAATTTATGATCTCAGGCTTCATTCCCCAAATATCAGCATTACTGCATCATCTTTCCTTATGACCCCTTCTCCCCCTTCCACAAAATCTACTAAATTTACCTGGCTGGAATTTACCCAAATGTTCCTCAGTATAGGGCAATATTGCTGTACATTTCATCACATTCTGTCTCAAAGTTAACTAATTTTCATTATTATGAAAATATAATATTTTCATAAAATATAATATTTCATTATTTTCATGGAGTGGAGTCACTATTAAAAATCAGATTTTTTAAATGAACATAGATCAAAAAACATACTGCACACACTTCCATGAATCTTGGTATGCTTCAACTATTCATAACAATCTACCATCCTCGCCAATTTCATCTTGTACTAATGAAAAACGAAAGTTACAACCAGCTGAGGTTTTCCCAGAAGACAGAAATGTTTTTCAAAATCATGTTCCTGGTCTGAATGTCAAGCTCTATCACATGAAATGCAGAGCAATGTGCTAATCAGATGAAATCAGTTTATTACAGCCCTAAGGTGAAACAGTAAAATATCTAATAATAGAACTGTTACATACTTCTATATATATATAAAACAGAAAAACAGTAAGTATAATAGGATCTAAAAATAACTAAGGACAGATATAATAAAATAAAACAGAATAAAAATAGTACTGTACTATAAGAAGTTCCAAACTTAACTAATGGTGCGGCATATTGTACAGAAATATGGATCCAACCCTAGAGGCAAACTGGTTGACTTCCACACACATCTGCTGTACACATCTACTGTTTACCCAATGAATGTCTTACTAAGTATATGGAGGTGGAGAGAAATATATTTTTGCAGATATTTACCCATAAAATAATTTCTCAGCAGGAATGATTTTAGGAGCATAATTATATGGCTGATTATCAACCCTTTCATTTCTTTTGAGTTTATTCATTTATCATATTTATATAGCCACCCATCTCACACAAAGTGACTCTGGGTGGCATACAACAATTATTATAATGATTACAACAAAAATGTCTAAGAAGTGTGAGTTCTTTCAACAAGTCCTTTCCATTTCTTAACAAAATGTCAGCTCTTCAAGGTAGACCAGACAAGGAAACCAAAGTTATGAATACTAATACTACTTTTACTGTAAAGATACAGCAATAGAATCTTGCAAGTCTGAATATGATGCCTCCCTCCCTCCCTCTTTGTGATAACTAGGGAGGGTCAAGTATTCCTACAAAATGGGAAAACCACTTTAAAAATCAGTGTAATCTTTTCAAAATATTGATTTTATTTAATATTCTGAAACAATATAAATGAAAATGCATAAGTAAGCAAGGTATGAAACATATCAGAAAATAAGTTATAAACATCCCTATAGAACTTTAAATAGAATGTATTTGTTTATCAGTACAGATTACTAACAAAACTATACAAATAAGTAGTACATTAGACCTAAACTGAAAGTTATAGATCAAATTAAAATACGATTCTATAGATAAGAGAAACCACATTTCGGATGTAGCACAAATCCATCTATAATATTATAATCTAAGAATAATTTTCAATTAGAATTAAATTCTGTATCAGATTTACTTTTTATGTAGGAAATTATTCTTGGTGTCAAAGCATACTTTCAGAGATCCTTTCCAGTAGAAAACAGATAAAATCCTTGTAGTGGTTAGCATGTATAATGCAACATAAGTGAATTTTGAAGAAATATATACCTTGGAGAAATTAAAAACTATTAGAATCTTAAACAGTGATGCTTCTTGAAGCATAAAATTTAACAGATTGGTTGCTCACCAGTTCTGCCAAGAAAAACCAACATTATCAGTTTCTAAAGGTGATGATGTATTCTTGGAAAGATGTGTGCATATACCAGACTCTAAATGTTGGCTTAATGAAATCTGTCAGTTTGAACTAATTCTTTAACAGTGGAGAGGAAAGATTGGATATGGTTCCAGATGAACTAGGTTTAATTTGTTGTTCATAGATCAAATTAGTGTGATTTGTATAATCATGACATACAGTATGTTTGCCAGTTTGGTGTAGTGGTTAAGGCATCAGGCTAGAAACCAGGAGACGGTGAGTTCTAGTCCTGCCTTGAGCATGAAGCCAACTGGGTTATTTTGGACCAGTCACTCTCTCTCAGCCCTTGGAAGGAGGCAATGGCAAACCATTCTGAAAAACCTTGCCAAGAAAACTGCAGAGACTTGTCCAGGCAGTCACCAGGTGTCAACGCTGATTTGAAGGCAATAATAATAATAATAAAGTCTGGATAGTGGACATTGCAACACCTGGAGACAGCAGAATAAAAGAGAAAGAACTGCAGAAAATCACAAAATACGAAGACCTGCAAATAGAAGTAGAATGACTGTGGCAAAAAAAAGCAAAGATAGTACCAATAGGCACCTTGGGTGCAATCCCAGAACAACTGGAGCACCACCTGAACACCCCTGGCATTGACAAAACCACCATCAGTCAATTGCAAAAGGCAGCTTTACTTGGAACAGCTTACATCCTGAGAAGATAACTTTAACACCATCAAACAACAACATCTGCCTATCCCAGGTCCTTCGGAAGGACTCAATAGATGGGTAAAGATGCCAAATCCAGTCTAAACATCTGGCTGACTGAGGAGCTTGTGACCCATGTCTTTGCTGTTATAACTGAGCTCTTCTATCTCTTTATACCAATAATGTAGTCAATTTCATTTCTGTGTACTACATCTGGTATACATGTATATAGGTATCATTTTGGTTATGGAAGAAAGACTACCACTGCTTAAAGTGCATAATCCCTGAGTCTGGGATGCTCCAAGTCAGTTTTAACTAATCTGTCCTTCTTCTGGCAATTTCTGGTCTAGAAACTGAACCCAATTTAATATGTTTTTAAAGATGCTATTGGGAGTTTATAATTATAATAAAAATGAAACATGCTTCCAGTTTTTATCCAGAGTCTCAATTTGAGAAACATAACGAATTCTTGAGCTGGAAGTCTTCTGATCTAGTCAAGAAGATATTGCATTATATTCTGAAGCAAAAAATAATGAGCTCCAACTGCCTCCCTAAGAAAGAATATCTTAAACAGAGATCAACGTAGCAAACCAGCTCAACAGAGTGTGAGATCTCACCAAGCAAAACCACGCATAGAAGCCGTCCTGTAACTATAATAAATGAGTAGGCTTATTCAAGAAAAGATTGTAGGTAATTGAAAAAAAAAATCCTAGTAATTAAAGGTTTAAAAGGTTCAGGCTAATAATTTGAATTTTGCCCTGAAAAGTCATTCTCCTCTTGAAAATAGATTAAGTTCAGTAATTGTGTGGTTTATGACAGCTTTGAACGAGGCCTCTTCCAGAAGATCTAGTATTTTCTTCTTAAAAACTTCTTATAATAGTAACAGAGATAAAATAATGCCATCTTGTATTACACTGCTAGAGTACAGTATCATTCTCCCCCTCACTGCCAGCTGCACCTACCTCCTTCAACACCAAAGGTTTGTATTTTGGGTAAAGTTTAAAAAGTATTTTTATAGTTTTTTTTTCTTTAATAAAGTTTTGGTTTTGTTTATCTCCTATAAACCTGGTCTGTCATCCAAAAGAGGAAAAGAAGGGCTGAGACTTCTACTTATGTTTATTATATATTTTTTAGATTTTTTCTATCCCACCTTTATTATTTTTATAAATAACTCAAGGCAGCGAACATACCTAATATTCCTTTCTCCTCCTTTTTTGTTAACAATTAATTAATTATTAATTGACTATAACCTTTATGCTACAAGTCTGCATTACAAGAATTATTTCTTTTTTTTTTATGTTTACCTTTTCATTGATAATAATACAATGTACATGGTGAGGTTTTCTCACACACTGAGAAAGGATGCTAAGGTGCTCCATGGAAGATAGATAATGGCAGTAAGAACTATCAAATTGCTACTCCAAATCAAAGAGGTGGGGCAGGATGTCTAGATCCCAAAGGCTTCCAAGAAAGGAGGTTTGAACCCTCCATCTTTCTATCCTATGGGTTCAGCCATGTCACAGCATTGAATATTGATGGCTGGGCAGAATCTGATTACATGAACTTGACAGCTCTATTCTTAAAAATTTACAAGATTTACTAGTTTAAGCTTTTATGAAAATTTACAGGTGTACGTTGATTCAAGTAACAAAAATCTGATTTGGTGGTTTACTAAGACCCAAGAAAAGTTGACACTGATCCTCAAAAAAGTTTGAGAATGACTGAACACATTAATGATAAACCAGTAAGTCTTACTGGACACCCAGGACACCGAACAGGTTTCATCATTTTTGCACAGATTATAGAAATCTATGTTATCATATACAGATTCCAATTCCTGTATTGTTATCATTGGGCTTATCTTGAAGAAAAACTATAAGCATTACCTGTAGTCTTGTGCTTTAATAAAATAGCTACCTGGTAATACCCAAATTATATATCTAAAAAAAATGAAGATACTCTAACTTTGTTGCTGTAAAAGTTACTTTGTATTTACTTCCCATCTCTATTTCAAAAGGAATATGCGTGATCCAAAACAATGCTGAAGTCATGTAACTATTACAAATCATATTTTCAAAATGGGAGAGGAGATTCTCCATTTTAATTCTTTATCCATGTAGTCATGGGTTTATCCAGGCATGATGAAGTAATCTGACTTCATCCCCTCTGCGCCTGCAGTCCATCCTGAGAGTAATAAAAGTAACAGAAATTTAGAAATACAAAATAATGTAGGTTTTTATTTCTGATTCTTGCAAAGAATAAACAGTAAAACTGAAACTGGGTTTTGCAGGTCTTATACATTTGAGGCAAGGAGTTCAATAGAATCTTACAAAAAGACATAGTAAGACATAGTGGTACATCAGAAAAACCCAAATCACAGTAATGTCTTTATTTTATTTATTTTATTTTTGTGCCTTGAAGTCAGTGTTGACTCCTGGCAACTACCTGAAGAGGTCCCTGCAGTTTTCTTGGCAAGATTTCAGAAGTGGTTTGTCACTGCCTCCTTCCCAGGGATGAGAGAGAGTAACTGGCCCAAGGTCACCCAGTTGGCTTTGTGCCTAAGGCAGAACTAAAACTCACTGTCTCCTGGTTTCTAGCCTGGTGCCTTAACCACTACACCAAACTGGCTCTTAACAAAACTATCAAAAACATCACAAAATAGCAGTCACTTTGCACACTAAATGAGGTGATGGTCAATCCACACGTAATTCAGGAAGGTACCATTAATTAGCAGTCAATAATTTGACTACTAAACAAATTTAGGAACACTTCCATCATCCTCCCGACAAAAAGCCACAAGGCAATTAAGATGTTTTAAAAATGGCTTTATTCTCTCTCTCTCTTTTTTTTCTGTGCAAAGACTAAGACCTGTGTTGAAATCTTACCCTAAATTGGTTAACCAAAACATGGAGAGCTAACTAGATACACCCATTTGCAGATCTATGCAATCCACCATCAAGCCAACCTTATGATTTTGCATGACATGAATGCAGTCATTAAGTAACTTTTCATTTAGGCTAAATACTAACAAAAGGAGGGTGAAGGGAAGGGCCATAATGTTGGAAGAATCTGCATTTTCTAATACTCATACCCAAGCAAGTATTATGATGAAAAAAACAACAGAATAAAGGTATACCAAATCACATTACTTAAAGATAGCACAAATATTTTAATCACAAAATAATCCTAGTTTAAACAGGAAGTCATCATTCTTAAAACTTCAACTTTTAAAAACATAGAGATATTTAAACGTATATAAAGCAGATATTTTGGTCCTTGAGCACATATAAACTTTAACTTACTGGGTATAAAAATCTGATATCCAAAATATAGATAGCAATAACTGAAAAAGACCTCAAAAGAATTTCCATTTACAGGCATATATCAACGGCAAACAGCCAGTGGAAGATTATAGCCAGTGGAACACTCTGCAGATTTCCAAATAAGTAAAAGCAGAAGGCAAGAATGCCCACTTTCTCCTTATTATTTATCATTGCTTTAGAAATACTGGCAGAAAAGGTTCAAGGTAAAAAACAAATACCTGGTGTCAAAATCTGTGGAGAGGAAAATAAGTTCAAATGTTATGCAGATGATGTAGTATTAACTACAACAGAACCACAAGGAATGACTGTCGATGAAAACAATCCCTAGCTTCAGAGAATTCTCTGGATATAAAATCAAAGCCCAAAAATAAAAAAAATAATCACAAAACATTCAATGCAAGGAGAAAAACATTTATTTCAGAAAGAATCTGGCTGCCTGATAACACACTCAATGAATGATCTTGGTTTGCATTTGACAGGTAATAATCAAGAAATATATCAAAACAATTATGTCAAATTATGGCAAGAAATTAAAAGAAAATCTTGAAAGGTGGAAAAATTAAAGCCTTCCTGGTTAGGATCACTTGCAATTATCAAAATGAAAATATTACCCAAGATAAACTATCTGCTTCAAATAACGCCAATTCCAATTTGGGGGTGGGGGAGACTTTACAAGAATGGCAAGAAACTGTTAGCAAATTTATATGGAGTGGAAAAAAACTGGAGTCACACTGAACATTTTGCAAGCCTCAAAAGACAGAGACACCCTTGTTTTTGCAAACTTCAAACTGTATTACAGAGCAAGCTGTTTGTCATGGTTAACAGAATGTATTAAATCCACAAACTATAGAATGTCAATATTGGAAGGAGGTCCATAGATATTTAGGCTACTGGTACAGAAAAGAGAATAAAAACCTAGAAGGACACATTGTAAGATGAAGCTTGATAAAAGTATGGAACTCTACAAGGAAAATAATAAGTCCAACAATTTCATCATTAGCTTCTTCTCTAAATGCTTTTCACATTGGTGATAATTATAGTAAGAAAAGTGTAATTATATATGCAAATGTGGTCCAACCAAACCTCATGAATAGCAAGAATTACTTAGCGAAGGCCAGAACATACTTGACTGATGTACCTACAAATTGTTGGAAGAATAAAATCTGACCTCAAAAATGAGGGAGGGACATTAAGAAAAATGACAAAATTTGACATGCTTATACAGAACCAAGACCAAGGCTGAATATATATAAACTTCTACTTACATATGATACAGAGACAGAACAAATAAAAATATGTATGACAAACTAGATGCAAAAGAAACAGTTCCAATACAACAATGGGAAGAACTGTGGAACAAATCTATAAATTTTATTCCAAACTATGGCTTGAGAGAGAATTGGTATAAAATGTTTTACAGATGGTATACAGTCTCATTAATAATTGCCAAAATAGACAGATCATATAGTAATAAAGGCTGGAAAAGCCACCAGACAGAAGGAACATTCTACCATATGTAGAGGACATGCACCCCCCCCCCAGCAAAATATTGGAAAGCAAGAATGGCAATCAAAGAAATGTATGAATACTGTATTAATCGTTGTATGATATTAACTTCCTTACAAACTCCAACACAATCCCCAAAATCACACAATAAACTAACTATATTTTAAGAGACTTCTAATAGAATTACTGTTGACATACTATAATATTTCAGTATCCATGATATAGATACCATGGCCACATTCCTAATTTGGTTGAAGGAAACTTTCCTGGGATATAATCCCCAATGCTCTTCTCCCTAAAGAAAATATTCATTGTGGTAATGTTATTAGCTATGAAAAGAACA
The DNA here is from genome assembly GCA_030867105.1 of Liasis olivaceus. Classification (NCBI taxonomy): domain Eukaryota; kingdom Metazoa; phylum Chordata; class Lepidosauria; order Squamata; family Pythonidae; genus Liasis; species Liasis olivaceus. The sequence continues at coordinate 86,352,640 of CM061350.1, forward strand.
GTAGATACCACGTAATCAACCTTTTCCCCATTTTCATAGCAAATAGCAACCATACTCATTTGGATTCTCCCCTGGGAAATGGCACAAGGAAAAAAAAATTTTTTTTTTCCCAGTGTCAAATAGCTAGCCAAATATTTTTTGCCAAAATAAAAAAGCACTGGAAAATTTAATTAAAAATCTTTCACATCACTTGTCTGGGAAGCTACCACATGACTTTAGGCCAGTATTATCTTGTGTAAAACCTCCCATGTCTAAAATGAGATTAACAATATTGGCCTATCTTACTCTTATAAGAATTATTGCATTCATCATTTTGAACATTCTACCTAGCTTCTGGAATTACTTTGTAACAAAATCTACATACATCTTATCTGGTTAGACCATTATTTTTTGAACAAATCTACGCAGATCAATTTTTAATTGGCAGTTCTTGCTCAGCTTGTTGTACAATTTAAAACCTTGATGCTTCTGGTTTTACTCAAGCACTGTTTCCCAGTTGCTTCCTAAGCATAACACCAACAGTTTATATCTGTTCTTGCTGGTTTTACAGATGTAGCTGTTATTACATGCATGTTAGCTATGTCAACTACCCTACTGATTCAATCTAAGAACAATACCCCAGATTAGTTGTCAGCTTGTTGCTATTCAAACAACCCTGAATATCTTACATTCTTCAGAGAACAATCACACCTTTTACAGTCAACTGGAATGGTGCACTTCTTATTTGGCACAACCAGCATAACAGAGCAAGGTTCAGAGCAATTTTATTAACAAAATGATTTCATTTTTGTTTCAGAAATGTTTATTTCATTGAATGCTTCTGCTATTACATAAAATACTACATTGTGCAACACTGAATAGAACTGAGAGATCTCACTGAAGCAGCAACTTAGCTGTGGATCTGAAGAGTAGCCTCAAGTTCCTTTCTCATCCTCATCCATCATTGGCAAATAACTGAGCAGTAACCATGTGCCTCAAAATATGATAGTGGAGAAAAATATGATTGACAAAGACTTTGCAAAAACATATTTTGTTATATATGTATAACAATAATAAAAAGAGCTTTATTTCCCCTTAATCAAGACATAATACTATTCACTACACACCAATGCAACTAATGAATTCTAATTTACTAAAATGCTTTACAGTGTGATACGTATTGATAAACCAGTTCTTATATTTTAAAAATCAACAGTTTCATTTTTCTTCCTGCTCATAAACTTCAGAATAGGTCAGGCCAGAGGTTCCCAAACTTTCTTGGTTGATGGAATCCTTAGTGCTTCAGTAATTTTTTCACAGAGCCGCTAGGCCAAAAATGTGAACTACCTTGAATAGTAGTTTCTGTGGTATCAGACAGATGTTGAGTGCCTCTGTGTATCCCTTGAAAATTTAAAATATCTTGTGGCATCCCTGTGAGTTCACACAGTCTGGGAACCACAGGGCGAGGCTCTAAAGCTCAACAATAAATAGCTGATTTTTATAAACAGAACCACAACTCAGAATTCACTACCAACCCATTCCAAAGCCACCAACCTAATCCAAAGAAATCATATGAAATAATTCCAGCATATAATTTTTATGATGAAAATATTTTAGAGAGTCAACTAAAGTTTCAATATACACTGAAATCATATGCACACAGATATTTTCTTTGGTCCACTCTTTCTAGTGTCCATGAATATGAATGTATTTTAAGCATTCATCACACATTTGAATGAAAAGGCTTATTTATTTTTCAAATGTGAAGCAATACTAAAAAAGTGAGTATTTCTAATTTCAGTGAACACTATATTAATGCTAAGTTCTATGCTAACGTAAGAGTACAAGGAAGTTACTACTTAAAACCAGTCTAGATTTCCAGGGTGTTAGATAATTATTCAGAAGTAAAACCCAAAGAATCATACAGGCAGATCATATAATCTACTATCAAATTACATGTTGTACCTTCCCTGCCATTTCTTATCACTACACAACAGAACTATAGGCTTTGTAATGAAATTTAGCCTAACACCACTGAACAGTACAGAAGTATGTCACCAAAAACAAAGAGTAAGATGTAAGTCATTACAAACTCTAAAGAATTTCCTTGGGTTTCAGGAGATGGGAAGTAAGATAAATATGACAGCAATATAAATAGTTTATTTGCACTTTAGTTATTAACTAAATATAAATATGTATGATAAGAAAATGGAATTTTCCAAAACAACAGAACTTTTGGAGCATGATCCAGTACTTCCCAGACACATGTTATTTCGTAAGCTTACAGAGCCCTCCAGCAAAGCAGCTAAAGGAAAAGGGCTGCCAATCAGAAAAGTAAGCAGCACATTCAAGAAGAAAGAAGCAGCTGGAATTGATTTTACCCACATTTTGCTTTCCTCCATTTGGACTTAATTTTTATTACCAAAGTGATCAAAGCAATCAAACTTAATTTAGCTATCATTAACCACTTTCCTAACCACAGTGCCTTGCTTCCACTTCTGAAATCCAAGGATATCTATTTTAGTTAACATAAAATATTATAAATGCACATTTTATATGAAATCCATCTTATATTTTAGTGTCAGTAAGCAGGGGTTTGTTTACCTATATTGTACTAAAGTTCTGAAAAAAAGCTCTTAATATGCCTTAAGTAACAAGGGATTCTGATTTTGCATATTGTAAGAACATATTTTCACAATATGTTGCTATTAAATTTCAACTCAGGATAATAAATTAAGCTTGATGAAAGATAAGGCAAATGCACCTTCTGAAGAAGTTTATATGACTTCAGCAGGCTTTTCACTAAAAGAGGAACAACTAGCAGTTTAGAAGAGTCTTTCTTTCTCTCTTTCCTCTCAAAAATCAAGACTCACCTGAATTTGGGCCACCTTCCTCATAATCTTGTTCACTCATAACCAGAAGTTTAACTCTCCAAATGTTAAAAAGTGAAAGAGCAGAAAGCTGACAGTTGCACTCTCGTTTTGTACAAGACCTCAAATCCTGCCTCTCGATAGTGCTGGATTAATTCTGAAGCAAGTCATCAGAGCTTCATGCAGTTTAAAGTATGCATGTGACCCAAAGCCAAGCTGCAGTGCAGTGTCAATTCTCTCCAACAGATTAAACTGAGAGGGATCCTCATCAGTGATAAACACAAAAACATAACAATAAGGATAAAGCCTACATCTTTATCATCAAATGTCACCAGGTAGAAACCCTTAAATTACACCTAGAATAAACTTGATGTTTACAACAGCAAATTTCTCATTAAAGAAACTATGCTCATTAGACAAGCAATTCTTGTGCATATAAAGGCAGGAAATATATGTAGACAATGGGCAATTCATATACCAGTAGCTTACATGACTAAATTTTACTCCTAAATCCGCAAGTGTAATTGCATTATTTTTAATTTGCAGTGCTCCAAACAGTAACAGAGGAAGATCTAGGTCTTTATAAAATATTTATAAGTTGGGGTGAGACGTTCTTAACAGAGAGTGCATCTTACAGGAAATTTAGTTAGAAGGAATTTCCTTCGTAGCAGTAGAGATTTAGCCTGTCATTAAATCTGCTATTTCAGTGTTCTCCGAGTTACTACCTGCCCTCCAGCTGCCTCACAAAATTACTCTCCTCATTCTGCAACTGCCGTATCCAATGGAGTTGCAGTCCACACATTATTATACATTCAGTTTGCCCAACAGCAAATGTCTGAGTGGATTGCAAACAGTAATTGGCACAAGACACCCAGAAACACACACACACCAAAATTATAAACTATTCCTAAACTGTTAAAATCTAAAAGAGGGATGTCTTCATCTAACACTAAAATGATAACCAGTATGTACTAATGTTCCAAGGAATGCTATGGCTTACAAAGCTCTCATCTTAAGTTGTCTAGAGGGGCACATGGAAAAGGATCTCAATAACCTAAGTGTCCAAACATACATATGAGAAAGGTATGCCAAGCCACAGAGTTTGGGAGGATTTAGCTACAGCAATTACAGAGTTAATTTGAATACAGTTCCTGTAGATTTCACTTACAGAGACTTGGAGCAAGTCTTTTCTGTATCTGCCCCACTTCTTTGCAATACACTTCCTCCAAGTTGGGCTCTAACTTCTTTGCTAAAACACAGTAGTATTAATTATTCATAATCATAGTTTTAAATTGTTTTAATATCTAAGGTTTTAATTTGGATTTTATATTTTATTGTAAGCTACTGAGGGAGAGTCCATATGGTGCAGTGGTTAAGGTAGTGGAGGAGTTGCTGGGAAGCCCAGGTTCCAGTCTTCCCTTAGGAAATGGAAGCCATCTATGTTAGCTTGCGTAAGTCATTCCTCTTAGCCCAAATCAGTGTTAGCTTTGCAACAAACCAGCTGAAAAATAAAAGATATTGCCTCATCATGCATTGATAGCTTTCCTCTAACAACCGCAATGACTACAACATAAAACAAGTGAACCCTGCAACCATGAGGGACAAATACAAGGAATGAACTGTAACCTGCCAAGAGATCTCAATGGTCAGTGGTATAAGTTTAATATGTAAATAAAACTAAAATAAATCTAAAGCTTCCTGCTATCATAGACTGCATGTCCTTACACATAAACCAGTATGAAGATTTTATGTACCCACTCTTCCAAGGCTACAATTCTGAAGACTGACATCTCAATGGAAATTGGTCTGACTATAAACTTAACAGGTTTAGAAGAGGGCCTAAATATGAAAGCCTCTTGTCAATGTTACATTTCTGAATACTAGTATCTTTAGGGAATCTCCTAAGTCCGTTCTGAAATGGGCATCTGCAGTGGAGGGATGACAAATGACAAAACATGAGTCATAAGGTAAACACTGCAACTTGAGTACTTGCCAATGTACTTGCAGATGTAAAGACCCAAGTATAGGCTGAGTTTGTGTCATGACATCACCACACATGTGGCATCATTCTTACATAATTTCAGCTTGCTGCAGACACCTATCCTTAATTGGAATATATGGGGATTTTTCATGTTAAATGTTTAGCTACAAATGTGACTAAATGATCAATGAGGAGGAGGAGGAGGAGGAGGAGGATGAATACTGAAAGGGAAACACCAGTTCCTTCCAGAAGCTCATTATTTCCAATATTTGTTTGAAAACACAGAATCCCATTAAAAACTAAAAGTGACTCCAAATAAATTCAGGAGGATTTATTCTCAACGAAGAATTAGAATTCAAATTCTCTTTGTATTTCTATTCTGTAAGATGTGGTTGTGGAACCAAGAGTCTCTGGACCAAATGTAACCCACTGCATTTTTCTAGCTAGCCACTGGCCACCTTTTTTCCATAAGCAGTTATGCTTTAAAAAGGCTTCCACTGAGTAGAAGTTTTTTCAAGATTTCCACTGAGAAACTCTTTCTGAAAAGACATTATCTAGCAACCCTATTTTTATTTCAATAATTCATACATGCTTGTTAATTAGTGCCCATGCGGAGGTAGTATTTGTGGAATCAGCTTCTGCAGCCTTCAAGTGCTGAATTCCAGAGCCTTCCAGAAAAGGAGACTTCAGTTTTTAGAATCTATATCCAGTCCAACTTACTTAAAAAATTATAACTCAATACTTGGTAATACTGCACCTATGGGTCTTCCTCACACATGCACATTCTGCGTTTCTTTCATTTCATAATCAATACAATAATTTATTTCATAGAGAACAATTTTATGTTTATTATATATGAAATAAACTATTGTATTGATTATGAAATGAAAGAAATGCAGAATATGCATGTGTGAGGAAGACCCATAGGTGTAGTATTAATAAGGCTATTTTAATTTGAATTCAGTACAAGCTACACCTGTGTATATTTGTATGGCACTGGGCTTCTCGGTCAAAAATAACTCAGAGCTGAAAGAAACTTGCCAGACCTGACCAATATTTTCCAGTTTTTAAGGAAACTAGGCACACTTTATTTTGAAGCCTATTAAGCAACAGCTCTGTAACATAAATGAACAATTACACCACCTCATGTTTAACTAAACATACAAAAAGTTCCCTGTAAAAGGATTTGGATATTTACCCTTCTATCCCAATATTCCTTACTCTAGCTTTTGCTTTCTGAAGTGAGAAGCAAACAACCCAGTAAATACAAATGAGTATTATGTAGCTCGAGCCATCACTTTTTCAATAAAAACCAGGAAAATGTTGTTTTGAAGGCTACAATTTAGCAGAAGAACCACAGGATAGAGCATTGCATCCTTTCCTTGCTTCCATTTTCAATTTACTCTTTAGCTATTTTTTCTCTAGCAAAGTTCCAAGTGTGTAGTTATCCTTTTAAATAGACATGGGGGGGGGGGTGGCAGTTTGGACCTTATGGATTTCACTGAAAAACAAAATTACAGGAAGGAAGGAGGGCTGGGATAAGACCCGCTTAATTAAAAATGTTAACATGTAATATTTGGTCTCCAATGCAGTACCCACCCATTTTCTCATAGAACATCTCATTTGTCAGACCCATGTTCCACCTGACTTAAAAATGTTTTATGGGAAGCTCACATATTGCAATTAAAGTCCTAGCCTCATCTGTATTTCCAAAAATGCCTTTGGAACCCACAAGTATTCTGAGGAAATAAAGACAGAACACAGTTGCGGCATGATGCCTTGTTTCTAAATGTGCCTAACAATCTAGAAAACAAGACAAAACTAAGATGTGGGTCAACAGAGAGCATTTTAGGAAGCCAGAGGCAGCAGTAAGGATAATTTTCATTGGTTTTACTTTCTGATAAATAGGTCTTTTGTGACAGGCTTTGCATATGCTTTGGGGAATGAGCAAGCCTCCTCATGACAGCCATTTTGTAACAGCACTCATAATATGCTCTCAGAATACTAACTGTGCTGCCCAGCATGAGCAATTTGGAAACACCTTTAACATGTGGCTTGTGTCTCTGGAGAGGTTTGTCTCAACCTTATTATCTACCCTGCTATGTGGAAATGCTGGCTCAGAATCTGGGACCTTGTGCACAGGGCATATTCATGACAATCACTACCATAGTATTGCCATGGAGGAATATATATATTTTTAAAAAGAGAGAGCTTGATGTTCAGCCCTGATTCCAAGCTGATAGATAGACAGACATTACAATAATGTAACAGAGAAACAACTTTTGCAGGGAAGCCAAAGTTGACATTACAGATGGTACAACTGCTATATAAGCTGGGATTTGATTTATCCATCTGCCATCTAAGCACCATGTATTTAGACAATACCAATAAAGTACAAATGTTAGTCTGGGATCACTGAGATTACAATATTAGATATTCCTTCTGCAAATAGCATCATGTTCTGAAACCTAATCTGCACATGTCACATCTTTTCCAGCTATGAAACAGTTATATAAAACATTAGCTCCTATTGTGTGTAATTCAGGGCAGAGAGTTCAGCAAATTTAAGCATACTATAAACTCCCAAAGCATCCCCTTAAATATGACCGTTTGTATTTTTGTATTAAATGTTACATTCATATCAATAACTGTTTTGTGTATTAGTTGAAATGGTCCTGCATAATTTGTGACCCATTGTGTCAAATATGGAGAGCCATTTGTGCCTCTCAAGTGTCTGATGAACAGGCTCCATTCTGTTCTAACATGTTTTATTTAAACATTTTTTAAACAAGCCATTTACAAAGCACTTGCTGGGTCTTCTTACATTCAACTTAGTAGGTCACAATACATCCAAACTAGGACTAGAATGTTTAGTCAGAGTAAAGAAAACCCTAATTCAAACCTTCATGCAGTCTAAAAACCATTTGAACTTGACTTAGTTCTCAACCTAACTTGACAAAGAACCGTGCTGAGGTCCCCAGAGAAAAATATTTCATGAGTGCAAATCTCAACTATATATTCCAGATTATATGTACTAATATATCTAATAACATCTGAAAGTTAAAAAAAGTTAGCTCAGGCCAAAAGGCTTCAGTCCTAGGCATCACAGGCAACACCAAAGTCCTCCTGATTCACATCTTCAGCTATCCTTGCCTTTTCAAAATCTTTATCAGATAATATCTATTTCACTATCCTATCTTGCTTGGAGCTTATTTCTTTGGTCACTTAAATGGGAAAAGAGCATGCAAACAACTCTACTGGGCAATTGTTTTTACATCATACTAAAATACCATATCGGAATAGAATAAAGATAGCACAACTTGTAATCCAACACACTAAAGGAAAGTGACACAAAATGCTGGTAGCCTGCTAGGGAACCCCTGTTCTAGCCTACAACTTTTACCTGGCTGGTTGGTAGGGTTTGGTTTAGGACAGGGACAAAACCTGCAAAGTGATGAACTTCGACAGCACAATTCTTCATTCTCCGCAATTCATTTCTATCACTGCCACCCTTAACTACCACCACCCCTTAAAATTTACATTGTTCAACATTATTCAGCATTTGGGTCAGTTTGGGGTGGTTTAAGGGCAGGAACAAGAGCAGAAGACCTCTGGAGGGTAACCACACGTTCCCCTAATTGTTTAGAACTGTTTGGAGGGAGGTATGAGAGGGAACTGAAGTGGTTTGTCTCTTGGGAAGCCTCCTGCTCTTCTTCCTACTTTTAAATGCACCAGTTATAACCTTCTCTGGACTACTGCAATACATTCTACATGCAGCTTCCTTTGGAGGTGGCTCAGAAGCTGCAGCTGGTACAAATGTGGTGGCAAGATTACTGGAGGACAAGCTGGCCAATGTAGAATTATACTGACACTAAAGTTGCTGCACTAGTTGCCAGTAAGCTTCTGATCCCAGTTCAAAGTGCTGGGCATTACTTTTAAAGCTGTAAGCAGTGCAGCACCAGGACAGAAGTGGCAATGTCTTGCCAGAATTGAACTTTATCATCTGGTCTGGGCAATGAGAGGCCATGCTGAAAATTCCCTTCCCTCATGAGGTTTGCAAACTGTGAGTGAGAGAACAGGCCTTATCTATAATAGCTACTACTCTCCCAAAAATACATGCAGCCCTCACCTGCAGTTCCATAAGCAAGTTAAAGCTATTTTATTTAAATTGCTTTTTGGTCTCATCTAATTAATTAAAAGGCCTTTTTGGGTTTTATTTAGGGGGTTTATTATTTTTATGATTACTTTTTCATGATATTGATCTGGAAATACTTCATTATTATTAGATCTGTTATTCTCTTTGATGTTGTAGGCCATTCAAAGTCCTTTGGAGTGGGTCATAAATACTGTAAAATAAGCAATCAAACAAATCCCTCCCCAGCAAAACCAAACAATGGATGAAGAAACTTCATTTCTAACCTTTCCAGTGATGTTATCACTGTGTTCTCTATTTTGCCCAACTTTGATACATAGGACCAGAGTTGTGCTGATTGAGAAACAATCCCCCCGCCCCCGCTTTTTTCCTTAAGGCCTCCCCAGGTGAAAAGACTTGAAAAACGTTACAAGCAGTAGGATTATGAAACACATCTTAATAATTTTTAAATACATAAAATGATCAAGCAATGAAAAAAGCATCTAGTTGAGAATACACCAAATTTTTAAAAGGCAGAGAACCTTGGATCACTTCAAGGTACCTTCAATTCTCAGAAACCTTCACTAGAAAAAAAATGCTGATAATGTGAGTAATGCAAGTAATACAGATTCAGGAAATGTGACTGGTTAAACAACATTCTATGTGGCAAAATGTGTTCTGAGACTTAGTTCTCTGAAAAGTAACACTTTCTCTTTCATAACTGGAAGATGTAATTCAAATACATGACTGTGTTTTACTCTAATTTTAACCATTTCTTCTATTTTCATTACTTCTGCTTGCTTACTTCTGCAAAATGACAAAAATATAGATATGTTGCATGCCTTACAATTTAGCGATCTGTGGTTCCATCTGCAACAAAAATAAGCCAACCTAAAGTAAATTCTACAACAAATGTATCATTAGTGTCTGAATAAACTGAATTTTCAATTTAATATACCAACCATTCTTTTAGGAACAAGCCAACTTATATACGCATTTTTAAAGCAGGAGAGACATGGCCCAGGTCCCGTTAGGGAGTGTCATCTGGTGGGACCCAGGAAGGGAGCATTTTCTGTCATAGCACCTGCCCTCCAGAACAGACACACCTCGACCCTGCTGATCTTTCGCAAGGTCTTGAAGACCTCGTTCTGCTGTCAAGCCTGGGGCCCTGGATGTGTGGCTGAGCCCGTATCATGGCTATGTTAATTGCTGTTGGATGTCTTCTTCTCAACTGCTATATATGTTATTTATGGTTTTATTATATTGTTTTATCTTGTTTTTAAGTATGGTTAGCTACCCAGGATCACGTATTTGAGATGGATGGCCAGAATGAATGAATGAATGAACGAATGATTTTCTATCTATAAAAGGTGCTAAAAATACAAAATATACAGTATTGCAGTTTTCTGCAACATTTATTTTTTTCTAGAAAATTTACATATCACAACTCTGGCTTACTCAAGAAGTTATTGTTAAGAAAAAAATGCCTTACTATGATGCATGAATCTAAAAAAACCCTTCTATTATGACTTCAGAAAATGTGTAAATCTCAGATTGTGTTTGACATAAATACAAACTTCACTACTACAGTCCTACTATATACAAAATTTTCCTATTGAAAAAGATAAGGGTAATTCTATTTAATGGAACATCTGATGTCAATTATCATCATAAAAGTAGCTTTGCCAGGTAATATGACTCAGCTGGCAAAGCTAGATCCTTTGTACATGAGGTCATTACCTAATTATTTTTGTTATGAACAGGTTATTTCTAGCTGTCTTTGTCAGAATAAAGGTCACCAGAATTAATATTTGTCACTGATCAAATCCAGATATATAAATCTGCTGCTATTCTTATGTTAGTTTTCAAGACATTTACAATTATATTAGTGTTCTCATGCATTTAACAGCTACATGTCTGCTGCCTTGGGAAATGTTGGGAGAAGTTGATCTGCTTTACTGTGATTATGTCTTTCAGTTGCTAAAGAGATAAAAATACAGACAGCAAAATAGTAGAAACAATTTTATCAAAATCATGCAATATTGCTTTTCTGGTTAATAAACCAGATCTACCAAGTCTAGCCAACATTAAGTTTTAATTAAAGCCAATCAGATAGCTTTGGAATTCTCACAAACACAGCAAACACAGCAAAGGGACAACAGTCACACCATAATTTTTCTTCTCAAGACCATTAAATATACTTTGTTATTTATTTTACCAGCTAGAACTACTATTTGATACTGATAATTTTACTGTATGTTTTAAATATTATCAGACTCTAATTTCTATTTCTAAAATGAAATCACCAGCAATTGCTGGATTATTTTAAGGGAAAAATTAAATACTATTAAATACTTTTCTTACTAAAAAAATGTTAAAAGGTTCAAGGAAGTCAGGGAAATACAGATTTATTGAGTACAGTGGAACCTCGAGTTACGAATTTAATCCGTTCCGTGACTCTGATCGCAACTTGAATTGGTCGCAACGTGAAGCACGTTTTCCCATAGGGTTCAATGTAAATACGGTTAATCCGTTCCGCCCTCCGAATTTGGTCGTGCCGCGAGGCACATTTCCCCATAAGGTTCAATGTAAATACGGCTAATCCGCCCTCCGAATTAGGTCGCTCCGCGAGGCACATTTCCCCATAAGGTTCAATGTGTCAGCTGGTGTTGCACGGCTAGGAAATTCCCCAGGCGTGCTTTAGTCAGCCCTAGTGCAGAAAGAGGAAGTGCTAATGAAATCTGAGCTTTCGTCACGCGCACGCACAGCCGGGAGCAGGAGCTTCCCCCCCCCACTGATTCCTCCGCACTCTTTCCTTTCTCCATAGCGACAAAAGCACAGTGAAAGCAATCAGCGCGCTGGGGGGAAAGGCTTATGTCGCGCGAAATCTGAGCAATCAAATCAGCGTGGGGGTGGGGGGTGGGGGAAAGGCCTTTGTCGCGCGCGCACACAGCCAGGAACAGGAACTTCCCCCCCCCCACTAATTCCTCTTAATTCCGCTCTTTCCTTTGTCCATAGCCCTTGGCGTAGTCATTGCTTTCCTTGGGCTTTTGTCCTGCACACAGCAGGGAGTGGGAGCTTTCCCACGCGCGCGCACGGATTGCTCTTCAATTCCCAGCTCTTTTCTTTGTCCATAGCCCTTGGCGTAGTCATTGCTTTCCTTGGGCTTTTGTCCTCGCGCTCAGATTTCATTAGCACTTCTTTCTGCACTAGGGCTGATTTGATTGCTTTCACTGCGCTTTTGTCAAAGGAAAGAGCGGAATTAAGAGGAATCAGTGGGGGGGGAAGCTCCCGCTCCCGACTGTGCGTGCGCACGACATAAGCCTTCCCCCCACGCGCTGATTGCTTTCACTGTGCTTTTGTCGCTATGGAGAAAGGAAAGAGTGTGGAGGAATCAGTGGGGGGGGGAAGCTCCCGCTCCCGGCTGTGCGCGCGTGACAAAAGCCTTCCCCCCCCCCCGCGCGTTCAGATTTCATTAGCACTTCCTCTTTCTGCGCTAGGGCTCGAGCGGTGAAATTGACTAAAGCACGCCTGGGGAATTTCCTAGCTGTGCAAGCCAGCTGACACATTGAACCTTATGGGGAAATTTGCCTCGTTGAGCAAGCTTCCTTGCTACCGCGATCTCGCCCACAGGAAGCCACGACCACGTGGCAGCAGGGCAAATGGCCGCGGATCTGGTTCGTATCGTGAGGCGGAGGTCGCACGGCGAGGCAAATTTTTGCGGCCGGAGCTGGTCGTATCGCGAAATTTTCGTAAGGAGGGGCATTCGTAACTCGAGGTTCCACTGTAAATCTAAATCAACAGAACCTTAAGTCTCAAAATGATTTTTGCATGCCTAAACTTAATCTCTGTGCTAGTGGTAATATTAGTATCTATATACAGTCCCAGAGTAATCCAAAATATTTCATAGTTTCTAAAAGCCAACCAAATACTCTTGCAATGTTTTTGGCATATTACCATATTATGGAAATAATCAATCTGAACACTGACTTCTGAAACAAATATTCTATTGCACTGTATATTTTATTATCCTAGGCAGAATAATCAAACAATCTCAATCTGCCTTTGAAAGCGATATCATGATAAAAAATATTCAGAGAAAAAGCTTGTCATTCTGCAGCACTTTCAATAATTGTACATTCATAAAACAAAGCTCACTTCTTAAAATGCATGTCGTATCAGCAAGAAGGGGCAATAAACACTGGAGCAATCTATGGCCCTTAGATATTTGTAGCCTTCTATCTTTTTTAAAAAACTATTGCCAGAGCTCTGAATTTCAACAATAGGAATCATTTCCCACCATTTTGAGATAAACACACAAAAACTTTAGTTTAAGCCTTAAAACAGGCTAAGGACAGTTAATAAAAACTAATCCCACTTAAGAAAAAAAATCATCTCTGATCACACCCACTTTCCAACATCATCCTGGCCACTTGTGGCTCTTCTTAACCAAAGAATTTCTTCAATCTTGAAACACAAACAGAAACCCAACCTAAAAAGAGTAGTGAGTTACTATGTAGGCAACAGAAATAAAACTCACTTTCCCCCACAAAATTCCAGAGTCTTGTTACAATTTTAGGTTGCTTTGAAACTACATAAATATGTTATCCTTATCACCCAGTCTCCACCTCCACTTTGTAACTACAGTAGACCTCACCTTCTTCCAGAACCCAGTTTCTGAAAAGTAGCTGCAAAACTGTGAACTGATTTAGAGACAAGTCAATTTAAACAAATATATGAAGTAGTCTGACAACACCGTAGGTGTGTGAAATATATACAGAGTATGATAAACTGAATTAATAGGGAGAGAATTAATGGAGTGTTCATGCAACTGTCAAGACATGTTTTTTAATGTTCATTGCTTTTAATGTCAAAAAATCATTTTGTATCTCACTTCTGTTATGTTCAAAATGTCAGTATTAAAAAAATGAAATCATGAGTTCTACCAGGAGACCTGAAGTACATACTTGGTGGGTAGAAGGGCATCTAATTGACCAAATGGCCTATGTTAAGTATCTGGGGATAGTCTTTCATTTCTCTGGTAGCAGGAAAATAGACCTAACATACCTTGCCGTAAAGGATCAAAGGAGTGTCTCTCCATTTTAGGATTTCTAAGAACTAAAGGTGGTAATTACACCCCCTTTCCTGATGGTAATTCATGAGAACAAATTCAGTTCAAATTCCCAAGCACTCCAGGTCCGATCTCAAGGTTGGGCTAGTATAAAATAACCCCATATTTGAAATGTCTATATCCTTGTGAGGCTCGTAAAGTTGAAAATTGAACAAATCTCTCAAGTTTCACTTTACAGGGATATCCACATTATTTCCTCTCCTGTACTATACTATTAGGATGCCCAGGTTGTTCTGGCCAAGTATACTTGTGCAAATTAAATGCGGGAGGAAGTGAAAGAAGGCAGGCATGCTAGTTTTTATTTACACACACACACACACACACACACACAGAAAATGCATGCTATATTTTACAGAGGTTTTTTTCCCCTTTTCTTGAATTTATAAGTTGCTTTCTTCACTTTTGTTAATGTAGTATTTTTATATATATTGTACTACATATATATAAGGGGGTTGCCCTATTCACCCCACAAAACCTCTCCAGATTTTGTTTTGCCTGAAAAAAATAACCAAAATATTCTGGGTTTAGTTTCTGCCCAAACCAGTCTGCGTGTGATCTGGCAGAACTTTTGGAACAGAATGTGTATAGGGTTCAAAACAAGACCTATTTTTTGCTTTAATCTCACCCTTACTCTCCATTATGTCTTATATGCTTGAGAACACTTTCTGGATAGAAAAAATATAGTCTATTCTACATCCGGGTTACAAGCTAAATTTCAAACACTAATTATATTAAAAAAAAAAAACCACTTCTACAACATCAGCTGATGAGCTGGAGATTGCTTCAATATAAATTCTTCACGTGCATAGGAAAGAAAAGGATGTAATATTTCTGAGATATTTTTCTTTATAATCACATTGAAAATCTTTATTTATAAATAAATTTTTCAGCCAAAGTAATTTTTCATACTGTAGATACCCACTTCCAAAATCAAGACATAATGAATGACTTCTATTTTTATAGATTAAAAATTCTTTATTCTACTGGGTGCTATTATCACTATCAGCAATGGAATGTAAAACAACTTTCTACTAGTTAATGGAGATACAAAGTTCCCTGTGTACCCAGACCCCAAAAACACTCAGGAGAGGAGGCAGATTTTATATAATTGGTGATAAATGCCACCAAAGTAGATTTTTCATTGCACTTTTCTTAACACGCATGATAAATTAATTAAGATAAAACTTAATTGAGGGATTGATCCACAGCACACTCCAATTCAAATAATCCATTTTGGTACTTAATTTTCTATAAAAGAGATTTGAAATGAAAGAGTTGATTGCCTTTCTTGCTAAAAGTCCAAGAGAAGAGAACTCAAAAACAAGAAAACTCTTTTCAATTGCTAACTATGATCCAGCTTGATTTGTAGATTATACAATAATATTATCAATAATACAATAATATTATAGCCATATCATATTCCTCAAATCTAGAGACTCGGAGTCTTAAAAATCTCTAAATATAATTATAATTGAGAAAAAGCCATTTTTACTTTTACTGTCAAACAGTACATAACTGATACTGATTTCTTTCCTCCACATACAAATTTACTTATCCATCTAATATTGGAATATTGTTTTCAGGCAACTGGCATATATCTATTAAAAGAAATGTTCAAGTACAGTACATAAAAAATTAAAATTCATTGCAAACTGAGGTAATTTTTGAACAGTTAATTCAGTGCTTATGTTAAAAAATCCTGACTTTTCAATTTATATTTAATCTTGAAAAAATTTAAAATGCCACAGTTAAAATTTTTTAATTATGTGTGATGTTGCTTTTATACGATTAGATAAAAATATATTCCCAACAGATTAAAAGCATGGAGTTTAGCATTCATTAATACAATCTATGCATTCTCACTGAACATTCTACTGTAACTGAAAGACTAAAGTGTCTGTAAAACCTATGGGTGAAAGTGAACCATCCAGTCATATCTCTTTGACAGCAAAATGTTAAGAATTATAATTATTAACACAGACTGACATGTTATAAAACAGCTCCCAAATGTTAGTCCTCTAATAATGTAATCATAAATTTAAAAAAACTAACCTTCATTGCATCTAGAGTAATAACTGGATTTTCTTATTATTGGGGGGGGGAAGGGTAAAATTAAGTTTTTTTTCAAGTCAATTCAATTCTTGGTGGCTACACCCATGATATTTGATTTGGAAATATTACAAAAATGTAGTAAGTTGTGGAACAAATTCTATTAAAAAAAAAAGTATAAATTCCCTAGAGACTCAGCCTGTTCCAGGCAAATATAAGTAATTCCAAATTTTGAGTAACTTGAACTATCATCTCTTCTGTAATTGGCTGATTTTTAAAGCTCCTGATGAGATTCTGCCAAAGATAATAAATGCAAAACACACCCAAAGCAAAAAATAATTTAATCCAATATGGCCTACTTAGTAAGAATTATGTAAATCAGAACAAAACAATCTAAACTCATTTACAATCTCACATGGTCTGTTCAAAATATTTTTTTATTTTAACTGCTGTTACGTTATATGTAGTTTTTTTCCTAGGTAAAAAGAGAGAGATCTTTCTCAAATAAAGAGAACGCACCTATGCTTTTCTTCTACAGATTCAAAGTATTAGGAACCTGGGCCAGCTGCAATGCTGATTCTCTTGGAATCTTTAAACAATAAATGATTAAATGTGTTCTGGAAGTCCAAAAATGAAACCAATTATTAACTAATATTTTAGACCAGTGGTAAAATGGCAAATAATTACAATTACCATTTATGGGGAATGTAGCACAAAAAATATAAAATAGAAGCAGTAATAATCTATGAATTATTCAATTCAGTGAGAGAAAGGCAAGAGATTCAGAAACTATCACATTTAATTCACTGGGAAAAAGGCAGGGAATTTGAAGTTATACATTCAGTGAGAAATTGATTTGGAGTCCAGAAAGAAGCACACTGAATTTAACAATGAAGGCACTGAGTTAACTGGATATCAGGGTAAATGAGAGAATTTTAGAAGTGATTCACTTTATATAAGGTTCAGTTACAGGAAAAGGCAGAAGAAGAAACACAGACCCTTGCTGCAACAAAGAAAGCCAGAATGTTGCAAGTTTCCTGACACAGTAAAGAGGGAGAGGTATTTACAAGAGGTAGCATTCACACATGTGCTAAGGGGAAGTACCTTTTGCATAGGTAACATTTCACTTGGAAATTGAGAATAAAAAAGAGACAATGTTTCTGGATACAAAGGGAGGAGGAGAATCACCTTTCCTTTGCAGCTTGTGCAGAGAGTTTTGGTCCTCAAAGGTCAGTGTTCGATCAAAGCTCAAACAGTTGGAAGGGCAGAAAAATAGGGGGCCCCTTTCAATAATGGCATTACTCATGCCTTTTGGCTTGGTTTGCTCAATGTTCTCCTTGGCTTCCTAAAACGACAGTTCTCTTAGAGCTAGAGTCTCAGACTGTGCTTCCAAAATCTAAGAAGACCACATGCTAGAGGATTCATTTCAGCGTCTGTACGGCCCAGCAACCTCCTTAGTGCTGAACTACAAGTCTACCTTGGGGGGGGGGGGGAGGTGTTCAGAGGGATTAAAGAAATTTCTCTCTGGGATAAGCAAAAAGCTGACAAGCGAAGAGGAAAACTCAGGGCTGTCCTGCCTAACCTTCTCAACAGGTCTCCTGAGTGACTTCAGCTATGGGTGGAGACAGAGAAAGGAGAAGACGTATGTATATGATATCAGAGCACAACAAGATAAAGAGGTGGGGATTTTCTTCTCAGTTTAAGAGATTTCTACCCTGAAACAAAAGTTCAGGTAGTCCTGCCCTAACTTGGAAAATAGGGGGCAGAAAAGGTGGTCAAGCCCAACAAAAGAGAGACTGAAAGAGACAAAAAAAAAAAAGGAAGAATTGAGCTTTCCTCCTGCCTTGAACAAAAGAGTTACAAAAAGGTTGATGGCCCTAAAATTGGTTTTCCAAATTCCTTCTGATTAACAAACAGGTTACAAGGAAGAACAGAAAAGTCATTGAAAAAGCTGAGTTCATGGCTCTGACAAAATTATCTTATAGATATCTTTCTGCCTGCATTTGCCATTGTTTTACCATGATCCAGCAATTAACAATACAATGGGAAGAGTTGAGGGTGGAATGCCTACACAATTTTAGTCAGAAAGGTCATCCTTGATTCCTTTTTAATTAAAAAAAAATCCCTGTAATTACTAGATACATGGACTGTCACTGAATTGACTTTTGAAGGCACCCTTTTCTTCAAACTGGGGTCTTCTTCCTAACTAGATGAGCCTGCCAGACACCTCGTAGTATATAATGCTATCAGTTTTGACTGAAAGAGAGAACTGTACCATGCAATCACTTTTTAACTTCTTGCTTTGACCACAATATTAAGTTTGCACAAACCTTGACCCAAACTGGGGGTGAAGTTTAAAGAGCTGCTCTAAAGATAAATCATACTACTATCTACTGTATAGAATGCATAAAAATTATTTTAATAAATGTTTCCAAAATTTGAATTCAGCATATGATGTAAAAAAACAGTGAAAATTATGTCACAAACTAAATGCTGTAGTCCATCCTTGACATCAACATAACTGTTGCAAGATTGTATACTTAGCTCCTAAAAGCCCTGTTGGAAGGAAATCTTACCAAATTCATTTCCAAGCAGGGAATAAAATGCACAGGTGATTGCTTGAAACAGAGGTGAAATTTATTTCCAAGACCACAACACACAGAATCGGGTATCAAAGGTGGCTATGGGCAGGAATTTAAATTGGGAAGCCCTTTAAATAGGGGAAACCGTGTCTTTGTTTCTTGAAAAAGCACGTGGAGAGAGAGAGACCGCCCTTTAGGAATGTGGAGAAACTGCACTGGCACCCTTAGGAATTCTTAGAAAGCGTAATTAGCCAGAGTTCCAAGAGGGAGCACTCTGGGGTCAGACACCCCATTGAACTGTGGTTTCCTCTAGCCCACCAGATTGGTGTGGAACTGAGGTATCTGCCTGTCTAAATGCTGTTTGATTGGAATGCAGATCTCTTTGGGGAAGAGATCTTTTGTTATTTCATTAAGGAGATCTTCCAGCTAGGTTCAAGGAATGTTGACACTTCCTGCCACATTTTAATCTTTTAGTTTAATTGTAAATTTTAACCTTTTACCTCAATTGTTGTGGAAAGATTGAATGGCAGGGTCAGACAAACAGGAAAGTTTGATTTCCTGCTTGCATGGGGGAATTCCTTCTCACAGCCTGTAATCAAGAAAATAAAATCAAAGATTTTAATTAGAGGAAACATCAGAATACATCTATGTGTGAAAAAGACTTCATTTTGAATACTGGAAAACACAACTTTTTGATTCCTTGGTGAACAGTATTACTGGTTATTTTACGGCAATTATACAACTGATTATTTGGGCATCACTGAACACAAGTTTTCTATTCCATATTTCTTTTATCAATTTTTTATGGAAATCAAATAACCTAATTAACAATTCCAATTTAGCTAACTTTTCTAGGTATTATTAAAATAGAACACCTGCATCAATTCCTTTCTTCTTCTTATAAACAAAGAGGTTTTTCTGTAACTGTAAATGACAATCCCTTGAACATACAGGTAGTCCTCCCTTAACAATGGTAACTGGGACTGGAATTTCTGTGGCTAAGCAATGTGGTTGTAAAGCACAGTATGGTTGGAAATCCGGGCCAGTTGCTGAGCTCCCAGATAGCAATCACGTGGCTTCAGGGGTGCTATAACAGCCAGAACTTTGAGGACTGGTTGTAAGTACCACTCATTCAACACCATCAAAAGTTTGAACGGTCGCTGAACGAGTGGTCATTAACCAATGCCTACCTGTAGAACTATTTTAAAAAGCTTTCAGTCTGGAAGAAGAGCTGAGTTTTTAGGGATCTTTTAAGTAGTTGGTGGGGGCAGACAAATCTCAGGGGGCAGGCAGGGGATGGTATTCCAAAGAGCAGATGCTGCAACAGAGAAGGCACACTTCAGTCACTTCGGATGGTAGTGCTTAATGGAAGGGGCCTGGAGCCCACTGTGCCTCATTGTACCAGCTGAGCAGAAGCCATGGAAGATACAGACTTCTTGATGTTCTTTGAGCTCAGTGGTTTGCTTGCAGACATTTCATTAGCCAACTAGATAACTTCATCAGTGCAAGTTGATGTTACCTAGTTGGGTAATGAAATATCTGCAAGCAAACCACCAAGCTCAGAGGGCACCAAGAATTCCACAATTCAACCCTGAGCTACAGATATTCTGTTCTGTTGGAACAATGAACAACAGCCAGGCCCTATGCCATGAAGGGCTCTATGGGTGAAAACCTATAACCCACTTGTACCTGGAAGCTTATTGGTAGCCAGTGCAGATCACAGAGCAAAAGCGTTATGTAGGAATGATGTGACAGGTTCATAATTGCCTGTGCTGCCGCATTCTGGATCAGTTGCAGCTTCCAAATGGTTTTTAAGGGCAGCCTTATGTACAGCGCATTACAACAGCCCATGCACAAAATGGTTATCTAACTATCAAACTTTTTATGAGAAAAACTACCCTCAGCATTTATCTTTCATTTGGGGTATACCAGGAGGGTCTATAGAAAACAAGTACATATGTTTCTTTTCCTTGGCCAACTAGGAATTTGTGGCCTATAAGTCTCTCTCTGTGCTGTGAAAGTGTAACAGTGAAAGTCTATCTTTTCAGGTTACCATAGCATGTTGGAATGAAACAGCAGAAAGAAAACTGAAGCAAGAGATATATGCCAGCACTTAATTGTAAAACTGAACTCCCAAAACTCTGGGAATTAGGAGTCTATCTTAATCTGGAAAGGAATACCAAGTTGGAGAAGGTTGCTTTATATGCTTATCCTTTTTGTTACAGCCACTTGTTCTGTTTCTTAATCATGGTAATTTATTTTGTCTTCAAATGAATGAACATGTGCTACATAATTAGACTGCATGTGGCCCTCATGCTACAACATTTCATCCCCATATGAAATAACTGCAGAGGATCAAAGAATTTCATTTCCCTCTGTATAAAACTTTCACAAAACATGAAAAAACCTTGAATAGAATTTTCTACTCTTGCTTTACATGCATATGAAGTATTTTATATGTGAAGAACATTCATATCATTAATTCTTGAATAGCAATCGATATGTTCTGCCCAGCAATAAAATTCACTGTTGCCAAAAAAACTGACAGAAAAAATTGACTAAGTTTATAAAAACTGTGGCATAGTACAATTAGTACATACATTCATAGTTAGTACATACTACATACTACAAGTCCCAGGAAACACAGCAGCAGACAGGAAGAGGAACAACTTATGAGAAGAGTGGAGAATCATGTGAAGACTGTTCTGAAGACCTAAAACTGTTAGGTAACAAATAATTTTAAGTTACTACTCTGGATTTGGTTTTAAGAACCTTCTAAGAAGGAATACAATTAAAGCTATATATAACCTAAACAAAGGCTGAGGGAGAAAAAAATACTTAACTATAGTTTCAGGAAAAACAAAAGGCAGCATTTCATATGCCTACCATAAATTCATGGCATTTTCCTCCACAGGATGTTATGATGACCGCAGGCCTAGATGGCTTTAAAATGGGGGCCTTCATATTCCTAGATTACAGGTATAACAACTGAACAGGACCCCCATGCTCAGAGGAACGGAATGTCTTACTAATAAACAAAGAATTGGGAAGGGATGTGCTTTTTATGCATTGTTTGTAGGCCTTTCAGAAGCTACTGCCTGCAGAAACTAGAAACCAGGGGCTGGACTAAGTTCACTGACAAAGTGCTCCATCACATAGGATGGTAATTAAAAGGCTATATTGCTAATTGGAAATCATACCCAAAAGTGTTCATCACTGGCTCCTCATCAAATTGGAATCAGGTATCAAATAGGCAGCCACAAAGTTCAGCCCTGGGTCTTATACTCTTCAATACTGTCATTAATAACTTGGATGAAGAGATGGAGCGTAAGCTTATAATTTCTGCAGATGATACAAAACTGAATGTATTAGCTAATACTTCAGAAGACAGAAAATAATGTTCAAAATTATTTTGACTGGTTAGAGAAAGGGGATCAAACAACGCTGACATTTAACAGAGACAATGAAAATATTCTTCACTTAGGAAACAAACATCAATTTCATGAATGTGAGATGGGAAACACCTGGTCTGTACATGAAAAAGATAATGGAGTACTGGTTGCAAACTGGGTATGAGTGGCAGCAAAAAAAAGCCTATGTAATTTCTCACTGCATCAACAAAAGTATAATTTCCAAAAAATATGGAGTGTCACTTTTTCCTGCTTTGGTCAGACTCCCACCCTAACTACTGTGCCCAGTTCTAGGCACATTTTAAGTAGAATTCAGAAAAATGGGGATAGGTTCAGAGAAAAGTAACAAGGATGATCAGGGGATTAGAAGCAAAGTCATGTAAAGGGGATTTAAGGAGCCAGGTATCTTTAGTCTTTAGAAGAGAATGAGGAAGGATATAATAGCACTTTCTAAATACCTGAAAATATGTCACAAAAAAGAAAGTCAGGGCCTGTTCTTTATTGTTCCAGAGTGCTGGATAGGAAATAATTGACTGAAGTTACAGGAACTCAGATTCTGATTGAATGCTAGAATTAACTCCTTAACAGTAACAGCAGTTTCAGTTAAATCAATTATTCAGAGAAGTGGTTGGCTCCCCTATAGTGTGTGTGTTCAAGCAGAGGCTAAACAACAATCTATCAAAAAAGCAGAAGTCAGGTAGCACTTTCTAATTTTTGCTACCATAGATTAACACCTCTCTCTTCTGACAATCTATCAATCTATCAGAGATGCCTTAATCTGGAATCCTGCACTGATCAGTGATTTAGACCTGAAGGCCTAAAGAATCCCACTGAAGTCTATGATTCTATGAAAGGATGGGCCACTGATCTACCCAAGCAAGGCTATACTCATGTTGATGTCTAACCTGCTTCATCTTGAATTCAGTGAGAATTAGCCCCTAAAAATCCCTGAGCATTACTTCAATTTCTTTTCTCAGGAAGTGAACTACAACCTACTCTTGAAAATGTTCCTACTGACCTGTACTGTTTACAAGCAATTTCCAATTTATATAAAACAGCTTCATCCCAGCACATACAATACCACCCCAGGCAGTGCAACTTGATACTGCAAATGCATTTTTTAAAAATTTGTACTGATAAGGTTTCCAAATATGCACAAATAGCACTTGGATGAGAAAGACTTTGAAATATAAATATGCATAAACAAAACCCAGCTTCAGAAACCTCAAAAGGAGCTAAGCAGGTAATAGGGATAAGAGATAGGCAGGGGGCAGGGCAAGATAGGCAGAGAATCCTAATTCCTGCCCTTCTCCCAACCCCTAAGGAAATTTAGATAAGCCTATTGATTGCAATGGGAGGGGGAAATTGCTTGTGTAAAAAGCTTAAAATAAGTTGAGAAACAAACATCTCTTCATTCTCCTTGTCACTCTTCTGGTCTGAAGCCAGCAGGATTTCTTGGAAGCTGAATTCTTGTTCTAAAATGCTTCAAGGTCTGAGAAAAGAACTTTGGATTGCTTTCTCCATAAATGAACTTATTCACAGAATACTCTTCCTTCTAACCCAGACTATGTGTATCTGCCAATATGCCACAAATGCACCATTAATTTTTCTTTCTCCCACTGTCTCACTTTGTGTGCATGTGTTCTAAAAGTATAAACCATACATTCAACACACATGTGCACCGAAATTGTTTTTCACATGAACGCAGAACTGAAATGAACAAGTTAAGAATTGTAAAGAAGGTTGGGGAACTCAAGAGGGAAGAAAAAGATAGCTTCACACATTCTTGCTAATGTTCTTCAACATTTTTATCCTCTAGAAATACTGTTGGGTAGAATCTGCAACTTTGAATTTACTGGTATTGTTCTTCCCACTTCCATCCAGTTCCTACATACATTAAAACGTGGATCTACAAGTCAGATCATCTTGCTTTATGCAATTTGTATCATTCTCAGAAAATATTCAGACC
The DNA here is from genome assembly GCA_030867105.1 of Liasis olivaceus. Lineage (NCBI taxonomy): Eukaryota > Metazoa > Chordata > Lepidosauria > Squamata > Pythonidae > Liasis > Liasis olivaceus. The sequence continues at coordinate 86,376,743 of CM061350.1, forward strand.
TGAAATACCTAAAATTTCCTAAGCAAAACAATCTCCATTAAGCCAAATATAATTGAACCAAAAGATATCAAGAGAGATCAATGACTTTTAATGGAATTCAAAGTTAGGCAATACTTTATTCAGAACAGTTTACCATAAAATATATACAGCTTTTAGGTTACAGTACTTGAATTAAACTTTTAACTTGGCTTCCAGAACTTCAGTTAAAACAACTGATTATAACAACTGATAAAGGAGGAAAAAAAACAAATGGATGAGATTACAATCTACAAATTAGGAATTACTGTAGGAAGGAAACCCCAAAGATATGAATAGGAAAGGCACAAAGATTGGGAAAAGAAAAACAGAACAAGAACAAGAAAGGAAGAGATATAAAACAGAGAAGTAGCTAAACAAAATAAATAGTGAATGAAAATGCTGAATACAGAACAATTTATTGTTCTTAATGCAAACATTTAAGACAGTCCTTCCTATTTGCAATTTCCTATTAACATTTGTGGTATTGTGCAGCAGAGTTAGGATCAAACTCAGTACAATAGAGATATCCGTGCCTGTTTAAATTCAGGGCAATTTTAAAAACAAAGCGTGTACAGGTAAAGATGATATACATAAATCCCCTTATTCTTACATTTTAATTTAACAATCTGCATCCTTTGATGCATTCTTCCTCCAGTTCCAACAATAAGCACAGCTGAAAGAAAAGTGGCAGATTTGGGAAAGAGTTGGTTATACTTTGTCATTGCTCTATGACTATGCAATTTTCCTTTTTAAAATGATTGGAACACTTCTAAATCCAAGTCTGCCCAATTACACTGAGTTTTGCTACAAAGGAAATATATTAAGATTCTGAGAGTTAATAGCAAGCAAAATTGGGTGGAAAAATTGCTTTTCCTAGTTTCTGTTTAACCAAATACTTTTGTTCATTAAAGACTTAATTGATGTATTCCACTGTTGTTGAATGGGCTCAAAAAGGCAACCCCAATGTGGTTCTCATGCTTTTAGCTTTCCTGTCCTTGTAAACTTTACCAAGTGTGTTCTTGTGCTTCTGAACCTTCCATTTCTATGCTGTCCATTACTGGAATGACTGCGAATGTACAGCACTAATTTGTGGCACAATCTTCCTAGGACTATATCACTTCAGATGCAGATGAAAGATTCCATTATAGAGTCTTCTCTGCAATAAAGAAACAACAACTCTGTGTCTAGAAAATTAGTACTGTAGAATATAGAACAGAACAGAACAGAACGCTCTGTAAGAATTCTTCTTGCTGACACATAATTTAAGATGTTCTAATAACAGGAGGCATTCAAACATCCAATCTCCCACTTACATTCTGAAATAATACAGTCTCAGGAGAACTGTATATATACCCCTGTCCATGTGGTCCTGAAATTACCTGGATTCCAGCCCCAGCTTATCTTGGATCATTATGTGATCCTATATAAATTTCTATTTTTATGCCATTTATTTAGCCTTATTTTCCTAACTACAAAAAGGCAATACATGCAGCACATTTGCTCCTATCATGGAAAAGCACAAAGACCATAACATACTCCCTAAAATTACACAAATGTTGTATATTATTTCTTCTTTCACTTCTATTTCTTCAACTAATATTGTAGATTAAATTTGGTTGCTATTTAGCTAAGGCACATTTCTTCAATTTGCTAGCTTAAAACCAAAAAACTTTGTAAATTGTTCTTGTGTTCTGTAAACCAACAGTTTCTTCCTTAAAAAGAAAACCAGAGAGAAAAGAAACCAACCACTATATTTATGGGGGTCTTAGAATGTAAGGCAATGTAAGACAAGGTGACAATCTAGTGCACCTTGTGCCAGAATAACTTCAAATACTTAAAAGCCACACACAATTAACCCATTCTTAAAATCCTCCAAAAAGGGGGGTGGGAAGAACCACTACAAATCCGATTTCTACTCTCAAATTTGTCATTAAAGTTCTCTTAATTTTCAGCTGAAATATTGTATCTGTTTAGCCCTCCAAAGATTTCAAGAATATGATGTTCCATCTCAGTATTCTCTTTTCCATTTCCTTCAGCCTTTCTTCATAGGACATGTTTTGTATACAGGTAGCCCCCAGTTTAAGAACAAGTTCCGTGCCCAAGGTCTGTCCTTAAGTCAAATTTGTATGTAAGCTGGAACAGTATTATTGTATAATACTGTATAAAGAGTATTGTGTAATGAACTTGAACCATTGTGTATTTAACTCCAATTTTGCTACAAAATTATGGGTTGTCTGTAACCTGAGGACTACCTGTAATTATGGCCATTTTCATTGCCTTCTCCGCACTAATTCCAAGTACTTTTAAAATAAAACATTATCCAAGCATCTATCATGTATTGCTGAAAACTAGTAGAATTAGATAATCTTTGTAGTACAAGTTGCCTATAGATTTTTCTTTTACCAGACATTCAGCTATGATCTAGCACTCTATATTTTTGTGAGTTGTTTTCTTACATGGACAATCATTCTTATTAACAGAATTCTGAATGTTCTTGGCTGAATACTTTCATACTTCCTTCCAACAAATTTAAAACAGTTCATTATTTTTCCAGTTTTGCAATTACAACAGTCGTAGTGCTTACGTGTTACAAATTACAAAATACCTGACAATGGATTTCTGTCACGCTAGATAAATAGTTAAAGCAAGAACATACAACTTATTCTCAATAACTGCTTGTGAATAGTCACTATTAATACACACCTCTATCTGTATGTTCTATAGAATTTCTCTCTGATCTCATTATTTACAACTTGATTTCCTTCTCAGTGAAAAATGAGTATATATAAACTATTCCAGGGTAGCACTTCATACATCTTATAAAATGAAAGTTATCCACAAAAACATATGCCATTATGAAAATATCAATACTAAAAGTGTCACTAGACTTTATTCTCTTTGCTGCAACACAGCTACCTTCTGGAAATTATTTCCTAAAAAATAATATCCAGACACTATCCTTTTCCTACTATGACTTAATAAGGCTCCTAGCTACCAACCCAACAAAGGAACAGCCAGATGACAGGATAACATTATTAGCATACATTTGAGATACAGTATATGTTGCTGTGATGCAAATAGCAATGAGGTATTTTTGCAATCTGATGAAATAGGATGTAACTGTCTATAGCATACAGCACATCAGAGCCCTGAATGTTTATTATATTACCATTCCACCATTATTACAAACCAACCACTAAACCCCAAAATTTAAACCAATTCAATCAAGCCCTACTTCTATTGCTGTATTTTTCTCTGTCCTGCCTTTCACCTAGAGGAAAACCAAATAAACTTTTAAAATTACTTTATTTATATTTATCCTCTTCTATGTCATTTACTTTCTTTTTCACTGGTGGGTGTAAAGTTTAACCAATGTTTTATCACTGATTTAGACGATGAGCAGAGAATGATGAACACAGCATAACTGGGCCCACTCCATATTAAATTAGGGAATCCCATTTTTTTAATGTTTCCATAGTTATTAATAGGAGACACAACTAGATTTTTTTCCTGATATGCTAATTTTCTAATTTCATAATATTTTCCAAGAACAGAACAGTAAACATTCAAAATACTAAATCCTATCTGCAATTTAAAGTGCCACAGTCCACAGTAAGTGTACAATCAGGCCACAAACAGAACTCTATATCATGCAAAAACAGAATTAGTACACATTCTGGAGATCTGGGAGTTAGTATATTTTGCAATAATCTCACCCTCTTTCCACTGCAGAATGAAATTGCACACACTACAAATCTACTGCCCCATCATGCCTAAACAGCTCGTGTACTTTTTTCTCTCCTCCTCAAAAATTACTTTCATCCTTGCCTTCCACGTATAATTTCCTTAAGAAGTAACCGGATGCATGGCTATTTCGGTGTCAATTCGTTTGAGCTGAATGAGAATTAACTTCACAAAGAAAATGCATCATGCAGGTCTGTTTTAATAAGTTTCCCATAGTGGAAAAATGCCCATCTTCGGTGACCGAGAATGCCTAAGTTAGCTCCTCCTTGTTTTCATCCGCTGCCAGGAAAGGCCACCTGTGGGAACTGCTGCCAAGAACAAACAGCTAAGTCCCAACCCTACAAAAATTCACTTCTCCATATTTTGCCAGTCAGCCAAAACAACCTCACATGTTTCCTTTGCACAACCGTATGTGCTTCTGTATTGGAGATAGGGGGAGTTGCCCGAAACTTGCATGTTTGCCGCGAAAGAACTAAGTCGGGCTTCCTCCAGCCAGGCACCAGCTCACAAAATCCAAGGGGGGTACGTGTGCGTGAGGGGGAAATGCAGCTGAAATTTATTCTCCCCCCACTTCAGTACTCACACAAACAGACACCCAGACAGAAGGGACTTACCCTCAACACACACACGCACGCCCCACCCTTTCTTTTCTTCCCGGGCAACTCTTGGTGACTCACGTGCTCGGCGGTTCTCATCCCAGCCGGAGACTGAGCCACTCACCTTGGCTGCCGCGCTCCACGCTGCCACTCTCACTTTGTTGTGCTTGCCGCTCGTGGGCACCAGCGCGGTCCTGGCTTCTACTGCTCTCATTGGCTGGCTCGTCTAAATGCTCCGGCTGCTGTAGCCCTTGGGCACTCGGGGCCTCGCTGCCGCCAGCGGGTGCCTCCACCGGCACTACCGTGAAGTTGGTGGGCATGGCAGCGCTCTTTCCACTGGAGCGCTGGCCGGCGGCTAAGTCGCTTGGACAGATCCTGAGTCCCGCTGCGGTTTGCCTCACACAACCACAGCGCGCCGCCGCCGCCGCCGCCGCCGCCTCCCCCCTCCCGGGTAGTTGTGGCAGGAAGAGCAGCGAGGGCGGCTCGTTCTTCCCCTTTTCCCCGCCTCTCCTCCCCGCCCCCAAGAGCGGCTGCCCGGGCAACAAACCTTGTTTGCCGCCCTCTTTTGCTATCAGCCAGCCGATAGTCGCGCCTCGCGCGGAGGGGCCATTTCTCCAGAATGGAAAGGCGGGAAGACAGCGAGGCGCCTTCCCTTCGTGTTGGTCACCAGCATCTTTTCTTTCGTGTGCTTTGTTGATCTCTACACACTCTGAGAAATGCAGGCGCGCTGACTTCAGTATCCCCTCCGTATGCCACTGGTTTCACGTACACGCTTGATTTTGGGGATTCAGTGCTTGTCCTGAATGTTACAATTTAACTCTGCAACTCTTGCAAAGTACTGTAGTCAAAGTCGTGCATCTAGGAGTGTGTAGAGTTCATCTCCCACAAAATAATAGCCACAGCTGGCCTATACATATCTGGAATTGGAGATAATTATAATTAACACTTTTATTCATTAATAAATAGCTAATGGTCATCCAGCAATAACCGTTTAATCTGATATGTAATTTTATCTCTCACTGGAAGAAAGAAACGGGGGGTTTTGTACGCAACATTAGGCCAAATCCACACAGCCACCCCTAGTGCCAGACAAAGTAAAAGGTGTCCAATTTCTACTTGCTCATACACTATGCCCTGGAAGGCTACCTGGAGTGTGCTCAGCATCTCTGTCCAGATCGCTGTGCCTTGCACCACATCAAGGAGCTGCTGTTGCATTCCCAACTCCCTGTAAGCATCACTGGTTGCGTGTGAGGTCACTGCAAACCAGCACGATCATTTTTCAACTCCCCTCCTTTCTATCCATGTGGTTGAGTGCATGACTTGAAGCAGATTGTGCTATCGATGAAATGGCTATAAAAAGTGCAAACTCACTCGCCGCTTGGCAGTAGTTGCACACTGCTACTAGACATCTGTGCAAGTCCCCCTCTGCAGATTCCCCGATGGTTTGCAATGTGGCTTCCTAGGTGGAATTGTGTGTTCTAAGGGTTACTCTCTAGGCAACATTATATTGCTGTTAGCTCCCAAGGTCCTTCAGTGCTCAGGATACCCCATGGCTTTCTTTGCTGGAGCATCCTGGCAACCTGATGAGATCACAGTCCTGCTGCGTCTCATCCTTGAGTCAGGGCTACTAGCATGGTATAGTAGCTTCCTTCCCTTCTCAGTTTACTGATGTGTTGCCTGGGCCTGGGGAGAGAGGATTACAGCCACACCGTCCATAGGTCTGCACAAAGTTCAAGCAGGGCTACTCAGTGGCCAGCAGTTTTTTGTGGAGGGCTCCTTCCCCCTTCTTTGCTTGTCTGTTGTGGTCAGAAGCATGCAGCACCTGGTTCAGCATCATCCAGGTTGCTTGTACTGCTTCTTACTGGGTTCTCTCCCTGCACGCAGTTCCAGCTACACCACCAGCAGGTAATGATTCCCCATTACAGCCTACAGAATCCCAGGCAAGCAATGACAGGAGCTGGTCAGCAGCCGAGGGTCTGCTCCTACTCAAAGGCTCTAGTATGCAACTTGTCCATGCACCAGAGTCAGTGAATGGAATAAACATCACATTGGTCCAGAGCACAGAGTCCTGTGAGCTTGCAGCAAACTACTGTGGCATATCATCTAAGGATGGGGGGCAATAGCTGTGCCATTACATGCACTTACATGCTTAATATGTCTGCAAGGCAACATGGGAAGCCTACAGAAAAGTGCAAGCCATGACCACATGGCCATACTTCTGGTAAGATGTCAGTACTTCAGCCATCTCCCATGTGTGGTTGCTACTATTACGCACACTCCCAGGTTCAGTTTATGATCACTAACTCATGCACCCACACCCTGTTACACATGGATCTTATAATCCCCCCTAGCTTTCTACCTGGGTTTTCCAGATAATTGCAACTAGAGCAGACAAGATACACAGCCCTGGTCAACAGCCAGGAAATAATTAGGAGTGGATGCAAATCACTTTCAGCCAAACACTGAGGCACATCAGGTTCTTTTGCAATTCAGGGAGATCCAATGAAATTAAAGGAGCAGCAAAACTTTACTGGTTACAATATACATTTGCTCTTTCTCACACACACCCATCCATCCCTACTTACTCACATCCTTCTCAGCTAGGCTACCGAGCACTAACTAGAGGGATGGAAGCCACCAAGCCCAGACCCAGAATGACTCAAAGAGTTGGTGGGCTTCAGGACTCCTTTTATCACCAAAAATTCTTGTTTTATTGATTCACAAGTCTGGTAGCTGTCGTTGGGATTGTTTTTCTGAACAGGCCCAGGCTCCTTTGTCTGCTTCCAATGACATTTCTCCTTTGATCCTTAATGATTGGTTTCCTTCTTATCTACTCCACAAGGGATCTTTTTGACAAGATATCTTTTTGACAAGAGGTTTTTGTCCTCTCTGCTTCATCATTAGGTTATGGCAGCTTCAGCCTAGTCTCATACTACCATGTGTGGGTATTGCATGGAAACAATGGCTTCCATGTACCCACAATAAATGAACCAAGGTGAGTGAGAGAGGATATAAGTGGCAACTCCATACAATAATGCATGAGGTGCTGTCACAGGGTAATATGAGATCAAACCCAATGCATTGCAAGGAAGCTGAAGGGTTAAAAGAGAAGCTGACAAACAGCTGAACCATTCAGGTGTTCACACTCAGTAACTGGGTTTAGATGTGCTATGCAATGAAAACTTGAACCAGTGTGGTTTGTGAATCAGATATGTAGGATGTCTGAAGTAACCATACTGTAGACTTACTGGAGTACAACTATAATTTTTAAAAAAATATGAAGATTACATTGACTTATTTTTAATGATACAATCTCTAACTGAATTAAGAGTTCAGAAATGTTCTGACATACAGAAATGTGGGCAGGAGAAGAATAAGCAGTAAAAGCCATTGAGCCTGACCTTTAAATATAAGATAGCAGCTTTTCTAAAACTAGCTTGGCTGGTGAAATCTTTTGAAGTGCTCCATGTTAAGATGATGATACCAGCAACAGTTCCTTTATTCCTGATTTGCACTATGGAATCTGTACACACTATCTGGTGTTTGAAACCTAGTAGTCCTATTAATATATAGGATGTATGTCTTTGTTTAAAATGGTTAAAATATAGTATAGAGTTCTTAACATGGAGTTTATAAATATAATAGAATTACTGTCTGAATCATTATAATATATTAAAATAATTTCAGTATAAAAAGACAAATTATTCATAAAGCCATATAAATACAGTATGTTAAAAGCATGAATGGACCTTGTTAATTAAGATATTAATTAAGAAACAAGACAAACTTTGCTGGAGTCAAGGAGAAAATTTGGTACTGGGAGAATCTATCCAGAGAGAGACATCAGTGATATAAATACATCACAAAAAAGACTTTCTCTTTAGAGAAATGGATACAATAATGACTGAACCATGCTCCTTGGGTGGGAAAAAGTGAGGGTTTTTTTTTTTTGCAACACAATAGAAACAATCTGAATCAATGCTACCATGCAGTGTTTTATATTCTCTGAATTATTAGGGCATAAGAAGTGAAGCACTGGCCACTGGAAGAAGCCTTGTGCAAAGCTCTATTTGGTTTCATAGAGGTTCATGTTGTCAAGGCTTTCCACCTTAAAATTAGTTGGGTATTTTCTTTGAAATTTAGGATGCAATCCAACTCTTCAGCACACATACACAAGACCATTTCTGTACTGGAGAGTTTCTACAACTTTTATTGTCATCCATACTAGAATAAAATAAAATCTTCCATAACTAGTATATTCCCACCAAAATCTGTGTTTGCACTACCTTTTTTCCCCATTGTGCTCTGGAAACAGTTGATGGATTTAAGCACACGTATTTGATGGATGGCAGCAAGACTTCTTTTCTGGATATTAAAATTATCAACCACCAGTTCAGGAAGCACCATAATTTTGGCAGCAAACTTCCTTTTATTTCAAGGTCTGCTTCATGCTATCCATACAATTACAGATTTAACGTTTGAACTTTATAGTTCAAGCTACAATGAATGGTTTTACCAGGGTTCCCCAACCATAACGCTTCAGGAGAGGGATATTGTAGGTCAATGCACAGTGGATTGTTAGTAGTTCTGCCCAAAGCAGAAAGAGTAAAAAAAAAATCTGTGATCTTATTCATAAACAGCTACACAGGCCTGAGTTCCACATAGAGGAGCACCTCATCCCATTCTGTCAAGTGTGCTTTTAAAAAAGTACATTAGAAGGCAAATAACACAAAGGAACATAAGCAACCACCTTGTAACTATTTGTCTGACATTTGGCACCAATTTACATTTAAATTTAACTTATAAGGCTTTGTAAGGAATTGTGAAAAAGTACATTAACCAGTGTAGCAAGTGATTGTACACTAGAAATTGAATTAGTTAACAAATGGTTGATTCTATTCTGTTTTGACTTCTTATCTCTCAGAATAAATAGAGAGTCTGTTCTGAAACAAATTAGAATGGAATGTATTCATTTCATTTCACACATTTAAGGTTTAGACACTGAGTGGGAGAGGAGGGGAGGATGGTATACAGAAAGAGAAAGTTTACAGAATAGTCAGCTTTTATTTGTTTTCACTTTTACTGTGAAGCCGTTTCTGACATAAATTAATCTGCCCCTCAGTACAGAGCTTAGCAACAGTGACTGAAGGGCAAATGCAGGTATCTCCAACACAAAAGTTTCTTTATCATTAGTACAGGAGTAATGTACTCGCATAGTTATTAATTCAAGGATGGTTATTTACATACCACTTTTATATTTAAATTAATAATTAAGCCATTATTTGTACTGGTGGAACTACTTAGTCTTAGTCACCTTCTAGGTAGAAAGTGAGTAGCATATGAATGAATCTATCTATCATCTATCATCTATCTATCTATCTATCTATCTATCTATCTATCTATCCATCCATCCATCCATCCATCCATCTGCATGGTGTGAAAATTACAAATAAATATTTATTCTAGTACAGAGTCTAGAATTATTAACTGGGAAATGAAAGAAAATCACAGGGAAATTCAGCTCAGAATGGTCCTGGCAATAATCAATTCAAGGACAATGAGAGGGCTCAGTTTTTATTTTATCCTTAAAATCAAGGATTTTAGCCTCTGTGCCACCCTCTACTTCTAGGAATTTAAAGTACCTTGAGGCACACTTGAATTCCCACTACATTCCTGAAGGATAGCTTTTCAGGATTTTCTACATTGGCTTAATCCTTCCCCATCTCATTTGATTCTTCAATAGTGTTTTCACACTTTCCCACCATCTAATATTAGCACAACTAAAGAAATCTGCATAGCTGTATGCTCATCTTTTTTTGTTATTAATTTTAAGTAGGGGTGCCTAATATATGCTGCGAAAATCTGGATGATCCCTAGATGGGAGCATATTAGAGTTTTCTAGACGTATACCTTTGCTGCTATCTTGTGGTCATCTGGATTCCTGCAGCACAGATATAGTAGTCCTATTCTAGGAACAAGTTTATTCTTAGTCTATATTCTGATTTAAAAACCAAACAATACTATCCTTCAGAAATATGACTACATATCCTTATAATTTATTTCTAACTAGTATTTTTGTGTTATTGTAATTCTTTTATTGTAGTTGAACATTACTATAATGGTTATGTTGAGTTTTTAGGTTTTATGAAGCTTATATTATAGTCATGGTTGCTATGTAATTCTTCTATATTTAAATACTGCTCATCTTCTAACTTACAGTCTAACTTTTAATCATTACCCTGAAAGTCCAGGGGAATATAATGATTAGTTTTCAGCTACATAAGCCTACGTATGCCTCTTCTGAAAGAAGTCCCAGTGAGTTGAATTGGACTTAACTCCTAGGTATATGTGTATAAGATTGCAATTAACTCCTTAAACTTTCTCAAATTCAGAACAATGGAAATCAGAGCACAAGTGTCAGAGAGCAGAGTGTGCAAAAATATGATCAAATTGCACTATATCTAGAATGTCATTACATTCGAGAATCAATGTTAGTTGCTAAAATGCAGCTGTCTGATGAGGCTTTACAAATAGCTGTGGAAAGAAGGAATGCGAAAAGCAAGGGTGAAAGGGAAAGATATAAGCAACTGAATGCAGATTTCCAGAGAACAGCAAGAAGAGATAAAAAGGCCTTCTTAAATGAACAATGCAAAGAAATCGAGGAAAACAATAGAATGGGGAAGACTAGAGATCTCTTCAAGAAAACTGGAGATATCAAAGGAACGTTTAGTGCAAAGAGGGGCATGATAAAGGACAAAAAAGGCAGGGACCTAACAGAAGCAGAAGAGATTAAAAAGAGGTGGCAAGAATACACAGAAGAACTATACAAGAAAGATCTTAATGTCCCTGATGTCCATGCTGGTGTGGTCACTGACCTTGAGCCGGACATCCTAGAGAGTGAAGTCAAGTGGGCCTTAGGAAGTATTGCTAACAAAAAAGCTAGTGGAGATGACAGTATTCCAGCTGAGTTATTTAAAATACTAAAAGATGATGCTGTTAAAGTGCTGCACTCAATATGCCAGCAAGTTTGGAAAACGCAACAGTGGCCACAGGATTGGAAAAGGTCAGTTTATGTTCCAATTCCAAAGAAGGGCAATGCCAAAGAATGCTCAAACTATCGCACAATTGCACTCATTTCACATGCTAGCAAGGTTATGCTCAAAATCCTACAAGCTAGGCTTCAGCAGTACGTGAACCGAGAACTACCGGATGTACAAGCTGGGTTTCAAAGAGGCAGAGGAACTAGAGATCAAATTGCCAACAGTCGCTGGATCATGGAGAAAGCACGAGAGTTCCAGAAAAACATCTACTTCTGCTTCATTGACTATGCAAAAGCCTTTGATTGTGTGGATCACAACAAACTGTGGCAAATTCTTAAAGAGATGGGGGTACCAGACCACCTTACCTGTCTCCTGAGAAATCTGTATGCGGGCCAAGAAGCAACAGTTAGAACCGGTCATGGAACAACCAATTGGTTCAAAATAGGGAAAGGAGTATGACAAGGCTGTATACTGTCACCCTGCTTATTTAACCTATATGCAGAGTACATCATGAGAAATGCCAGGCTGGAAGAATCACAAGCCGGAATTAAGATTGCAGGGAGAAACATTAACAACCTCAGATATGCAGACGATACCACCCTAATGGCAGAAAGTGAAGAAGAACTAAAGAGCCTCTTGATGAGGGTGAAAGAGGAGAGTGTGAAAGCTGGCTTGAAACTCAACATTAAAAAAACTAAGATCATGGCATCTGGACCCATCAATCCCTGGCAAATAGAAGGGGTAGAAATGGAAGCAGTAACAGACTTCATTTATTTGGGCTCCAAGATCACCACAGATGGAGACTGCAGCCATGAAATTAAGAGACGCTTGCTCCTTGGGAGGAAAGCTATGGCAAACCTAGATAGCATATTAAAAAGCAGAGATGTCACCTTGCCGACAAAGATCCGCATAGTCAAAGCTATGGTTTTTCCAGTAGTAATGTATGGCTGTGAGAGCTGGACCATAAAGAAGGCTGAGCGCCAAAGAATTGATGCCTTTGAACTGTGGTGCTGGAGAAGACTCTTAAGAGTCCCCTGGACTGCTAGGAGGTCAAACCAGTCAATCTTAAAGGAAATCAACCCTGATTGCTCATTGGAAGGATTGATAATGAAGCTCAAGCTCAGATACTTTGGTCACCTAATGCGAAGAGAGGACTCTTTGGAAAAGACCCTGATGCTGGGAAAGATTGAAGGCAAAAGGAGAAGAGGACCGCAGAGGATGAGATGGTTAGATAGCATCACTGAAGCAATGAGCATGAAACTGAGCAAACTCAGGGAGGCAGTGAAGGACAGGAAGGCCTGGCGCAATATAGTTCATGGGGTCACGAAGAGTCAGACACGACTTAACGACTGAACAACAACAACAAAAGTAATGCAACGATTCCCAATTCTTCTGTAATAGCTAATTCAGATTTATCTAATAGGTGAAGTTCATAAAAAAAATATAATATTTCAGTATTACAGTACTTTAACACGGCGGTTGGCGAGCTGTAAACTAATCTATAACAAATAGGGTTCATGGATATGAAAGAGAGTTCATGCCATAACTACTCTGTAGAAGTATTATACCTGTATAAGCACAGTCCAGTTTAACTTATTGATGCACATGTGTTAAGGGATAAAGGATTATTAACCCATGTGGATGATCAAGATCTGAGGTCTTGAGATTGCAGCCAACCTAGTTATCTCTCAGTTATCTAAAAACTTAATGCAGGTCATAATTATTCAAGTCTAGTAAGGTTTAGTAGTAAAATAAAGGAGGGTTACTAAAGATGTTTGCTTTAAGAAATTTGATGTGCTGAGGCACTTTAAAGTTAGGAAAAATGCTTGCAGATGTATATTCCTTGCTGCCATTTGATTTAAGAATGAACTGAGATCTCTCTCTGAAACATTGTTGGAAAAGTGTTATGGACCTTGGACAAATTTCAAATAAGTCATGGTTTGGCTAGATAAAATTTCAAAGCAAAGCTAAAAAAGACAGGGTTATTCTGTAGAAATAAAGCATGTTTCGTAAAAAAGAAAACACTATGCATGGGTTTTTGAATGTGAGTTTTAATTTTATTTTACAAGATTTCTATTCAACCCCATTCTCAAATACTCTGAGCTGTTTATATTCATAGTAACTCCAACTGTTATCCTTCCATTAACCTTCTGAAAACATAAAAAAACTAAATGGTTACCCACAATTTCTCATCAGAGTTTTCAGTAACTTTCAAACTGTCAGAAGAACAGTGTCTGTAATGTGGAGGTTGCCACAAAGAAAGTCCACTTCTGGCCCATAACTCTGTTACCTCTTGTAGATACAGGACCTTAAGAAGAGCCACTCAACTCAGGTAGAATCACATAAGAAGGGAGAAGCATAAAGGACTTCCGCACCACCATCATTTTTACTAAACTCTTACTAAATAGGTGACACATTTAAAGCAGCTGTGTCTTTAACAAGATTCCTTAAAGTAGACACCTTTGCCTTCAGGGTCACACAGAAGCTAGAAAAGACATGGTTGTTTCAAAGAAGTAAACCACTTCTTCCAGATAATTCTTGAAGTGTATCTTCAATGCTTTCCAGATAGTTCAAAGATAATGTCCAATTCTTTTTTCTGCTAAAATTGAAATGCTGAAAATATGCAAAGATTGTTGTGACCCAATCAATGAACCCTTCAGCTAACCAATAGAAGAATGTAAAAAAAGATACATAGTCAATATCTACTTACTGATCAGTTGCAGCTCCTGTGATTACAAAAGTCCCCTCATTTTCATTCCATGCAAAAAGGAAATAAAACAAATTATGACTTTCCCTCATGTTTCAGTGTATGCTGTATTTGATTGTTCATTTGCCATAACATCTGAGCAATTACTAAGAAGGACAATTACAAGCCATCTTTCTTCCAGTGAGTTGTATTCACCAACCCCTATAAGTTATCTTGGTAGGAAGTTAGTATGTTGGCATTTTTGCAGCCAGGCATGCCTCTTAATATGGAAGGCAAAAGGAGAAGAGGACGGCAGAGGATGAGATGGCTAGATAGCGTCACTGAAGCAATGAGCATGAAATTGAGCAAACTCAGGGAGGCAGTGAAAGATAGGAAGGCCTGGCGCAATATGGTTCATGGGGTCACGAAGAGTCGGGCACGACTTAACGACTAAACAACAACAACAAAAAATGTCTCTTAATACTCTGACTGTGGTTTGTGTGTTGCTTTGGCTGCTGGACCAGAAGGCAACGTGTTTGTTTATTTATTAAACAAATTTATATAGCTGCCCAACTCACACACGGTGGCTCCAGGCGGCTTACAGAATTAAAATCCCCAATACAAAAAGCCTATCAACCCCCCACCACTGCGGAGGCTACAAACACAAAATCTATTTATTAAATAAATGTATATATTTCTATATAATGCCTATGGATAGGTACCAGGAATAGGCCAGGAATTTGGGGGTCAAATTCAAGAAGCAGATGGCAGCCATGGCCAGCAGGGCCTTTGCACGAATTCATTTTGTGTACCAGTTGCTTGCAGTCACTCACGCCTTAGTCACTTTCCAACTACAGGTGAAACTCAAAAAATTAGAATATCGTGCAAATGTTCATTTATGTCAGTATGGCAACTCAAAAGGTGAAACCAATATATGAGATAGACGCATTACATGCAAAGCGAGATATGTCAAGCCTTACTTTGGTATAATTGTGATGATTTATTAAAAACTGTGAACCCTTTTTTCATTCTCAGTGGGTTGAAATATCAATGATGATCCCCTTCTCCTCCATGAAGAAAGCCTAAAAAATGATGCCACACATTACAGGATGACCAAGCCAACTGTGTGATTATATACTTGGCAAGGAGTTACAGCACCCCTAGTCTTCTGATGTGCACCTGTATTTATATCCAAACATGTTGTTTCGTTCATACTTTATATTTTTAGATATACACTGAGTGTATATTGTTAGATATACGATGAGAGGGAAAAAACCCTCATCAAAATGTCATGTGTGGCCCACAATAGAACACTCTTGTTTGTTTAGCATAGGCTTCTGCAAATAATAATCCACATCAGGCAAGTGGATTAAGACATGCAAATATTCAGAGGAGCAGCAATGAGGAAGAGAAAAGGCAGTCATAGAAGCTCCAAGAATGGTGCTGTGCTCATCACCTGTTGTTAGCAAACTATGTATCAGACAGGATGCATGTATTAAGTTATGCCCATTGGAGATTCTTTGCAACACTGTTCTAGAGTCTGGAGAAAACATCCTGAAATATGATGATTCTCCAGTAGACTAAGCTACAATTTGGAATTGACATAGGTGAAAGAAATCCCAACATCATTATCATTGCCCATAAAACATTAAACATTTGCACATCTCTTAGATATAACTAGCTGTCTGGGCACAGCATAGTAGAATGCCAGGAAAATGCCCCTACATTGCAAAGTTTATGACTGTTCTCTGTTGACTGAGAAAATATATATTTTTAATTTTTTTATTACATTACAGAAGAACAGTGTTCCAAGAACTGAAGCCAAGAACACTGCTCCAAACACAGAGAGTTAAAGTTAGCAGTGTGGGATTTGCTACAGAAACTGGTTGTATAGAGTTCTTTTGATGTTTTTCTCTTTCTCAGGCAGCATTACAAGCCCAGGACTTTTGACAGACAAAAGCTGGCAATCTTACAGAAAGTTTAGTAAATAGCAGCTGAATTTGTAAGGAATACAGATTAACAGTTGATTGTGACCTTGTGTATAAACTTCTGTCATGCATTAATACAGAGTATTCAAAGCATATTTAATAATTCTTAGTTTACTGTTATTACTAAAAATATTGCTAATAAAGGCTACAAAAGGAAAGTCTGACGTTAAGACAAAATACAGTTATGAGAAGATGAAGCATAAATCAAAACTGTTCTAAATAGGTTTAATGCCAGGTAGGACAAAGTGCTGGCTCTTTGCCCAGTTGATGAAATATTTAGATAGGAATCTTCAGAATTAAAAACTTGTTTATACCTAGAAAGCTATTTAATTCTAACAGCAATAGTTTGGCTGCTATTTGAGTAACAGAAGAATCAGCTGGAACTATATAAGCTGGTTACAACTTTTTAAAAAATAAGGATATTTAATAGTGACATTACAATGAAATATAAAGGTTACCTAGTTATATTGAAAAGGCAAGTGAATAACTAAATAAGCTAGATTCAACAGTATTCTTTTTTCATAAAAAATAATTCTGATATTGAACAGGGCTTAAAAAATAAAGTAAAGGTCAAAGTGGATGGGATAGGTATGAAAACATGTCTCAGAAACAAAGACCTGCTCCAGTTACTGATCAAACAGTTCACAAAGAGGTCCACTGTTGAGACCAAATGGGAAGCATGTGTGCAGATTACTGAGCACTTCCTGCAGCCAATTTTCTTTTAGAAATGCTCACTTCTAGTTTTAGAATTAATCTCAGAAAATGTGATATTGGGAAAATCTATTGTAGCAGAGTTGGATACATTTTTTTTTTTTGGAATGTTGCAGTTAATTTGGAGGGGATACCTCTGACAACTGCAGGAGCATGTATACGTTGCAGTAATTTCAGTGGGAGTAGAAGTGGGAAAAAATGGCCTTTTTTTCTGGCAAGTGCAAAATAGATGCATTAAATTATATATAGGCTTAAGCCATCTATTTTGCACCTTTTCAGGGCAAAAAAGGACTGAAAATCATGATCCCAGGAATTTATGTTCTTGGTGGAGCAATCTTGCAAAGGCTCTGAAAACTTCAAAATGAGTGCTAGGAATCCACCACTAGGCTTCAGGTTGCCTGTCCCTGCAATATGGGATGGAATAGTATAGTATGTACAGGTAGTCCTCTGGTTACGTCCATTTGTTCAAAGTTACAACAGCGCTGAACAAGGGGGGCTTACAACCAGTCACCAGAATTCCAGCTGTCACAGCATTTGCAGTCAAGTGATTGTGATCCAGGCGCTCAAGGCCTGGCTTGCAATTACAACTTCTCAGCAAGCCGTGGTCATGTGATCACAATTTCCGATGTTCCCTGCCAGCTTCCCACAAGCAAAGTCAATGGGGAGGTTGGCAGGAAGCCAGAAGTTGCAGTCATGTGAGGTCCTTGCTTCCCAACCTGTGTGGTCCTCGCTTAACGATGGCAACCGGGACTTCCGGAATTGCTGTTGCTAAGCAACACAGTCACATGACATCATGCTTTACGACCGCATCACTCAGCGACAGCAATTCCTGTCCCAATTGCCATTGTAAGCTGAGGACTATCTGTAGATGATGGGCCTTCATGTGCATGTTCCTTCTCTTCAGACCTACCCCACTTTTATGCATTAAAAAACAACAACTTAAAGTTGGAACACTAGTCTGATAAGGCCCAAAGGAGAAATGTTCAGGCCCATACTATCATACTGGGGATCACATTATGTAGTTTCTAAAGCAGTTTTGGTTTTCTAAAACTGAAGTTTTGTATTAGGGTTTATATCATTCCTTAAGGGAAAGTGTACTGTAGAACAACTAATTGTTTATGGAAAAAATGTTCTAAGTAGGTAGATACATTATGGTAAGAGAGGGTAGGAGTAGCTGTACCACAGCTAGTGAAGTCAATTAACTCGATTTGCAGATTTAAAAAAAAAATCAAGCAGGGATTAGCAAAAGAAAAAAAGAAAAAAAGACTTTAATTATTACTTGCTAGCGAAATCAGTCCAACAGCAGCAGGTTGCGGCCAGTCCGCTCATGGCCGGTAATTGGCAATTACCGGCAGAAAGCAAGCTGCCTGGGCTGGATGGCCTGATGAGATCATCAGGTTTTAAGGGCAAAAAAATCAAAATTTCATGCAGCAGGTGGGGTAACCAAAATGCTTCCTTTGGGAAGACAGATGACCAGTCTGGGCAACTTTCTCTCAAGTGGAATGACTGATGTCAAATTAAGATGGAGACTGCTGTTTTTGTCAGCAAAGTTTTGGAAATTATCTGCTAGCAATTTCAGAAAAAGAAGTTCTGTGTGTTTGCTGAGATCCTGAAGAGGGCGCTGTGCAGTGGAAATGTGTGAAGTAACAAGCAGGCGGGAGTTTCTGACTGGATAAGTGGTTGCAAATTTAGGAGAGCGCTTGGCTTATATAAGGCCAAGATGGCAGCAGAGGGAAAAGGTAAGTGGGTTAAGGTGTGGAGAGCAAATTGCTTCCGATCCTTTGTTCTCAGCCATGACAGTCCACGAAAACTTTGTCTTTACCCCCCATCCCCTACACTCATATACCCATGCCTATAGACATAGTTTTCCTCTTCTTATTTTCCCTCTAGTCAGTATTAAAAGTAGATGAAAACATAAGGGATAAAAAAAAGGCTTTTGTTTTTAAAGTGTGTGTGTATGTGTGTGGATTCCCAGCAGCCTGATTTTCTCAGTTTGGAGACAGTCATGGTTGACTGGCCCAAGTAAATGTTTTGAAGGACAAGATGGTATCCTCCCACTCTATGTGCAGAACCAAACTGGAATGGATGCTTTCCTTTCTTATGTGGTATTTAAGATTGGAAGTGTCAACCCTTTGTTTTGAAGGATGGCATATTGTTCTCTGAAAATAATAATAAAAAATAATCAGAGGAGAACTTACTGTGTTCACGCTACCCATTTATCCAGGGTTAATAGAATAAATTCAATATCCAGGGTTTGCATACCCCATTGAACTGCGCACCAGCCATACCAGCCGGTTCTTTTATGCATTCATGTCAGATTCAGAGACTAGCAGTGTGTCTGCAAGGATGAACTAATGTGCTAGTATCTTTCGGGTTTGGGTAGAATATCCTTTTCCTTTAAAGCTCCTTCCTACAAGGCTGGAGGGAAAATTTAACTCCAGAAAGGAAACATATATGTGGAGAGAAATTTAATGGAGAAGAAATCAAAGTGTTTTCAAGCCAGTTGTTTTTCCTGTTCTTCCTTAACTTCAAAATATACCTGAAGGAAAATCACCTTATTGGCAACTACTTTTTCTGTTTTTTAAAACCTAACATTTGTTCCAATTATATAATTCTGGAGAGAATAATTGCTGTAGAAGGAAAAATCAGGGAACTAGAGAGAAGTCCAGCATTAAATATTTCACAACTTCTACCTTCACTGCTGGCTATAAAAAGAAGAGAGCCCTGAGTTACTCCACAGAGCTGAGGTCTCTGGCCAAAACTCTTCTCCTCTCCACCAATTGGAACTACCCCTTCAGAAAGTAGGAGAACCACTGCACCATCCCTCCCTCTTATTCCTTGGAAACAATCCAGTGGGATATCATGGTCAATGGTTTTGAAAGCTGTTGGGAAATCAAGGAGGGCCAGGCCAGTTATATTTCCTGGTCGTGGTTTCTCTATAGGTCTTCCACAAGGGTGAACAATGTTGTTTCCATGCTGTACCTTGGTCCAAAACCTGGCTGCCAAGGGTCCAAATAATCTGCTTCATCTAGAACTCTCTGCAGGGCCACCATACTCTAAATCTTTCCAAGAAAAAGAAGGTTGGAGACATCGAAAAATTACCCAAAACAGTTGGGATTGAGTGAAAGCTTCTCAGGCAGGGATGCACCACAACTTCTTTCTGAGATGACAGAAATACCCTCTCACTCAAAGAAGTGTTGACTACTGTCCAGATCCAACACTCTGTCACCTCATGGAAGAGTTTACAAACCATGAGATGCAGAGATTCAAATGGAGAGTGGTGGAGATGAAACTACAGAGTCGCTATTTGCTTCTCTAGAACTCACAGATTCAGAATGATTCTAAATCATTCACAGTATGAAATCCCAGGCATCCCTGTTAGCACTGCCTAGCTAGAGCCCAACTCTTCTTAAATCTGAGGAGTTTCATTGGCCAATTCTTCACAGTGGGCCTTCAGTCCTGGTGATCATTTTTCCCCAAGATAGAATGTATAGCTTTAAAGAGGACTGGGTGGCATTCAGCAGACACAATCAGGGTGGCAAAATAACACCTTTTTGCTTCTCAAATCACCTCTGTGTAGGCTTGAACATGAGCTTTTACCAGAGTTTAGTCACACTCCAGATGGGTCTTCCTTCAGTGACGTTCTAGGTGTCTCTTTAGCCGCTTCACTTCTCTGAGCTCTTTAGCAAACCAAGGGGCTGCAGTGGAAGTACAAGAGAGGAGAAGTTGTTCTAGTGCAATCCAGGCAGGCACACTAGTCACTCCCTTATTCCAGTGGGTGACCAGAGTCTTGAACTGCCTGCCAGATCCTTGGGAAATTCCTCATGCATCTGCTGAAAACTGGAGGGATTCATTAGGTGCTTGATAACCAATTAGGTGATGGTAACCGATGTAATAGGTTCTTCCCCACTATGGAAGAAAGTTCCACATAAATTCATTTCCTGATTACGTGCCTTGCCTTGTCTCCACCTTTATACAATGCTGATACATTATACATTACCAGTTTTAGAATTGTTGCCTCTCTTAAGCAACCATCTACACAAACGTTCTCAAATAACAAGAGTGCACTCACTTGGGAATTGTGTTGGCCCCCACTCTCTCACAGTTTAGGAAATCTGTAAAGACACATCTCTTTCACCAGGCTTTTCATTGCTAGATGAATTTACTATTTAATTTGTTAATTTTAATCAGTATTTTAAAATTTTATATTCTGTTTTTTAAAAAAGTTTTGTTAGCCACCTTGAGTGCTTGCCAGAGCAGAAAAGTAAATATAAACCAAATAAATAAAATGTTCTGGTTTATATAAAATTTGGTGAGAATCAACCAACCTCATTTCATTTTTCAAAGAGGATGCATCTTCTTGTTTGTAAAAATATCATTCTGTTAGTTTTAGTGTGGCTATATTCCTCTTAATCTAGTGAAGTCATAATTCTGCATCTACTGTATGCGTTATTATTAGGATGGAAAACTGATTATGAATAATCGCATTAACAAAAATACCCTTGATGGGAAGACACAAAGACATTTTCAAAACAAATACCTAAAGATTAAGGCTGGAATCTTAGGCGTCTGATTTGAAGGCATGATCTCCTGAATGTGGGCGGTAAGGTTTGTAGCTGTTGGCTGATGACAGATAGCATTTTTGTGTAAGCTGAAAGTAATACAGTAGAGGCATTAGTTGTGGTGATTATGTTATTTTCTTTTGATCAGTAGTTGTTTCTGTCCAAACCAGTATCGCAGCTGTTAGACAAATCACAAAAAGTTGTCAAACATGTGACTAGAAATAACAGTGGGTTGAGTATGTGTACTATGAGCCATAATGTTGTTATCATGCCTCTGCTTTCAACACTCTCTGAACAAATTATTTATATCTCTAGCTCTCCTCTTTCCTCAGCCTACTTTCTGTAGAATTCTAGAACAGCTACAAGCTTAAGAGCAATATTATCTCTTCAACATTATTCTGCTTAATGGGGGTGGGTGGGTGGGTGAAGGTATTCTTGTTTCAAGCAAATTAATAATTGTATGAATTGAGTGTGTGGCACAGAAGAAAAGCTGGTGTGGTTATTACTTCTTCCACAACTGAAGCCCAAAAAGATTTTATCACATGTACAGTTAAGTGTAGAATATCTCGTGCCATAGCAAATCTGATTCAAGAACAAGTTTTCTCACCATCTTGCTTTGCAGAGATTTGCATGCCAAAATAACTTTTCTCTCCCAGTAAAGAGAAAGGGCAGACTGGAGAAAAGAATAATATGGGATCTTCTAAGGCAGGGGGGCTCAAAGTCTGCACTAGCAGACCTTTTATGGGCTCCAAATTGCAACCTAAAATGGGTGAATCTAAAATTTTGGGCATGATGATGATGTCTGGGCAGAGGTTAAATGGACTTCACTTAAAACCCCTGTGCCCCCTTCCCAAAATATGTCCTTGGTCCTGCCTGTTTTTGGGGTGCAGCCTTTGAGCCACAGGAACTTTTCCACGGATGTCCTTTATGTCTCTTCCAAACTGGTTCTGGGGTCCTTTGATCTGGCAGCCTCTTGTTAGACAGCTAATTTGAATTACTTCTGGCTCAGCTATGGCATAAATAAGATGAACTGCAGCAAAGGTGATTTTACTTTAGGACTGCTGGAGCTTAAGGACTGGCTGTTTTCCACTGGCAGTAACTCTTGCCTCATTCTGTCTCTTGCCTAATTAACTCTCTCCACTTCATATAGCAGGTAAACAGCTGCAGGCTATGCTATCCTTTCAGTGGTCTTTTTGACCCACCATCCAGGCATCTTTACAGTTCCCTGCACAGGTTTTTTTAAAAAGCTCACTAAAGCAAAAAAATGTTACATGAGAACTAAGGAAAGATGCTGATTTTTGTGTGCAGTTGGAAGGAGTGCTGGTTGATGTGTACAGTGTTCTCAGTGTTTTGAAATTTACCACAGTGGATATGACTTTCTGGTTTGAAAGTGTTTCTGACTTCAGTCTTAAGTATTAATTGGAGTTAGTGCTTGAGCACTTCCATGTGGGTCTTTGTGTTGCTCTTGAATCAGTATCCCAGCTATGCTGTCCCATAGCATAATCTCTGTCAGTGGAACCAATATATTTCTGTCTACACTGAAGTTCTGAAGAAGTTAGGGATGGGCTAGCTTCCCATGGCAGGAAATTGCCCTGTTCCCGTCGGGCGTCTGAGATCAAAGCATAGGATCAGCTGCTATTATTTCATGGCATTTAAATGTAATGAAGGAATAGTGCAGTAGTAGGTTTGTAGTGGTCTCATAGCAGTTTTTTTTTTTTAAACCACTGGGCTAATTTACACATGAAATAAACATAATGTGAATGAAGCAATGCCACATTGCTTGAGTGCTTCCCCCCCCCCCCCCCCCATTCTTACTGATTGGCTCATAGTGTTCTCAGTACATTGAGGTTTAGAGGCCAGGAAAAATGTTGGAGGTCAGCTTCAGAGTGCTTTTGAGGAAGAAATGAGGAGTGATAATAGTGGCAATGTGAATTAGGTCAAACAGTTGAAACTAATCGAGTTAATAGAGTTAGGTCAAATAACTGAAACTAGCTGCAAGAGGATGCTCCCAAAGCCTGTGCAATAATTCTTTCTCTGGAACTAGGTGGTCTTACGTGAAGACAGGAACTCTGCTTGAGTAGATACTTCATTGCAGATACAAACAATCATGATGACAAAAAGCACCTTCTACAAAAGTTAAAAATCTGATTCTCTTTCTGTGTGGGCGTGTGTCCCCAGGTTCAAACCTTGAGTTTCTATCTTCAGTCTTTTATAACAGAGCACTTGCATTCAATTTCTCAGCTGGCCTGATTATACCTGTTTTTTTTTGCCTTTGAGTCATTGTTGACTTCTGGTAATTGTGCCTAAGGCAGGACTAGAACTCACGACCTCCCAGTTTCTAACCTGGTGCCTTAACCACTACACCAAACTGGCTCTACACATGATTAGTGGTTACCAAATGGTCACATCTGGTCCCAGGATCCTCTTTTCCTGCTTTGTGATCTCCAAACCTCACATTAATATAACTAGTGTAGGGTTGCAGTTATTTAAAGCCCATCCTTAGCAGGAAGGGACTCTTTCTGCTATAGCAATTTCTCCTCCAGCTATGTATTTCTTTCCTGGTGGATTTCCAAGAGAGAGAAACAAGGATAATTACTTTTGTGGGAAAAAGGAGAGGTGCATGAGGAAAAGAATTCACTTCCAATTTCCATTTGCCCATCTGCCAAATTTCTTACAATCAACCACTTCATATGAATTTGGCATGACCAACTTATGTGGCTGAGACTTAGGAGTGAAAAAACTAATAATATACTTATTAGAATTCCTTACGTTATTGCAAAAATTGTTGCTATAGCTTAACATGATTATTGTTATAGGTTTCCTATATTTTATCTGGGAATAAGTTTAAGTATTAGTCTCAATGAGTTTGTTATTCTGCAGTGAAAGTTTATGGAATTGCAGTCCAATTCCATTTATGATTATTCAGAAATGTGTTTAAATGTGTTTTATCTGGCTATGTGCCCTGGGCCCCACAGTAAAACACAGCCCTTGATCCCTTCTTCTCTGCCTTTCTCCTAATGATAGGGATTTCTTGGTTGCTCCAATCTGCATGGGTTCTCCCATGCTGGAATCTGAGAAAGCTATTGGGAAGATGAGGAGGAGGAAGGCAGATTATAGGATCTTTTCTCCTTCCTGATCCTTCCCTGCTTTAATTCTTCTAGTTGGGCGTCTATAATTACACAACACTGATATAGCTCTTCTAGGGTATTTGGGGTACCTTGTCTTACCAGCTCATCTCTTAGGTCCTTGGTCAGCCCTTCTCTGAATTGGTCAATCAGGGCTAAGTCATTCCACCCCACATCACCAGCAAGTAATTTAAAGTATGGATCTTGTATGTAGACGACACCTTTGACATAATAAAAAAGGAAAAACTAAAGAAGACACATGAAACAATCACCAATATCTTCAAAGGAATAAAATTCACAAGGGAAGAAGAAAACAACAACACACTACCCTTCCTGGATATCCACATCAGCAGAGGAAATGACGGCAAATTAGAAACACAAGTCTATCGAAAAACAACCCAGGCTAACCAAGTGCTCCATTACTAAAGTAACAAGTCAACCTCCCACAAGAGGAGCTATGTAAGAACATTATTCAGACAAGTACAAATGCACTGCAGCAACCCAGAACAGCAGAAAAAGAAAATAGACCACTTATACAACATCTTCCAACAAAATGGATACCCACTCAACTTCATCAAAAGTGCCTGACCGCTCAATCCACTACAGCACAACCAACACAAGCTATGAAGAGGATAACACTGCCCTACATCAGAAACATCTCAGAAACAACCAACAGACTATTACAACTACATGGCATCACCATAGCACACAAACCAACTAAAGACCTCCAAAACATCTTAAGTAAACCAAAAGACCCAGTAGCCCAAGAAGAAAAAAACAGGAGTCACCTACAACATACAGCGTAAGGACTGTAACAGCCACTATGTAGGATAGACAGGTAAAAGACTAGCAGAGCACTTCCATGAACACCAACTAGCAGTCAGAAGACACAATGAAAACTCCTCAGTCTCACAGCACATGGACAGACTCAACTATAGTTTCAACTGGGAAACTGTCAGCATCTTAGACTAAGCTAAATCCAAAAACGCGAGGGAATTCCTGGAAGCTTGGTATTCAGACAAGTCAGCCATCAACAGGCACATAGAGATAAGCAACATTTACGAACCATTCAAAAGAGACAATAAAAAGCTAAAAAAGAAAACAAAAAGACCAGAATACCTCATCGTCAGCAATCAACAGGGGGATAAGCAGGGATTAACACCAGGGTTAATACCAGACAGACAATCAAGCAGTAAACAATGGCCTAATCAAGGAACTACCAAGGAGAAAACCATACCCCCACCAACACTGACAGGGCAAGCTACTGTATATAAACAGAGAGCAAACCCCACTCCCTTTTAGCACTGAAGATTTTATCTAGTTGGTAAACATCTGCAAGAAAACAACCAAACTCAAAGAACACCAAGGACTCCACAAGTAATTTAAAGTCCAAAATATATGCTCTTACCCTCCTCTGTCCCTGCTTGAGCTTTCAAATCTCTCAACTAGTTTTGAGATATTCTGTATGGGATCCCCAAAGTGTCCTTTGAGTTTACACATGAAGTCCTGATATTTGTCCAGTGCTGGACTGTTCCCCTCAATGAACGGTATTGCCCAGTTAGCTGCTGCTTCCTTCAGCAAGCTTAGCATAAAAGTCACTTTGGTGCAATCAGTGGGAAACTCCACCAGCCTGCCTGCCATAAACATTTCACATTGACCGACAAATATCTGGAATTGATCCTGGTCCCCTCCGAACTCCCCCACAAGCTCCCATGGGAATGCAGGAGCATTGGCTGAGCCACCATCAGTTGTGCTGCCATGGGTTGAAGCAAATTCTGCCTTTGTTGCATTATCTGTATCATGGCATTCTGCAAACTGGTCACCTGTGTATCTACCTGCTGCTGATGGAACAATGTGGCTGCCATATGCTCAGCAGATAGCAGGGTTCCTTGTGGGTCAGAAGCCATTCCTGAAATTCCTCTCATTGGAAGAGAGTATAAGACTTACAAGATTGTGGTCAACCTCATAAGTAGACCAGACAGGAAACACAACAACATGAACTAATTCTACTTTATTGTAAGACTATGTTAACAGAATCTTGCAAGTCTGAACATATAAATCTCCCGCTGTGTCTTTTTTACCACCTGAAGGTTTCTTTCTCTGCCCATTACTCAGTTGCGGGCTTCTCCCCCTCTTTTCTGATCATTCCCTAAGCAGCATCTCTCCCCTCATCTTCCAAGGTCATTCTCACATTTTATTACACCTCTGAGAATCAGTTGCTCATTTATTTATAAGAACAAGGAGCCAGCAGTTTGTTCTGATACCTTATCTCATTGTCCAATAAAATTGCTAGCATGATACATAAAACATATAGCAGAGAAATAGAGATATGGTAATGTGACGGTGCTTGTCATATTAGTCTGTAAATAGACATGAATCTGGGTATAGGAGATGACATCTCTGAGTGGTGACTATCAACATCAGTAAATAATCACCTCTGGTTGCAACTACAGTGGTACCTCAAGATACGAATTTAATCCGTTCCGTGACTCTGATCGCAAGTCGAATTGGTCGCATCCTGAAGCACGTTTTCCCATAGGGTTCAATTTAAATACGGTTAATCCGTTCCACCCTCTGAATTTGGTTGCATCCTGAAGCAAATTTCCCCATAAGGTTCAATGTAAATACGGCTAATCCGCCCTCCGAATTTGGTCGCATCCTGAAGCACATGTCCCCATAAGGTTCAATGTGTCAGCCGGCGTTGCACGGCTAGGAAATTCCCCAGGCGCGCTTTAGTCAGCCCTAGCGCAGAAAAAGGAAGTGCTAATGAAATCTGAGAAAGGCTCCCGCGCGCACAGCCAGGAGCGGGAGCTTCCCCCCCACCCCCCGCGCTGATTCCTCTTAATTCCGCGCTCTTTCCTTTGTGCATAGCCCTTGGCGCGCCCGACAAAAGCACAGTGAAAGCAATGGGGGGAAGGCTTATGTAGCACGCACAGCGGAGCGGGAGCTTCCCCATTCCGCGCTCTTTCCTTTGTGCATAGACCTTGGTGCGCCCGACAAAAGCACAGTGAAAGCAATGGGGGGGAAGGCCTATGTAGCGCGCACAGCGGAGCGGGAGCTTCCCCACCCCACTGATTCCTCCGCGCTCTTTCCTTTCTCCATAGCGACAAAAGCACAGTGAGAGCAATATCAGCGTGCTGGAGGGAAAGGCTTATGTCACGCGCACGCACAGTCGGGAGCGGGAGCTCCCCCCCCCGCACGCTCAGATTTCATTAGCACTTCCTCTTTCTGCATTGCTTTCCTTGGGCTTTTGTCCTCGCACTCAGATTCATTAGCACTTCCTCTTGGAAGCCGCGACCACGTGGCAGCAGGGCAAATGGCCGCGGATCCGGTTTGTAGCTTGAGGCGGAGTTTGCATGTTGAGGTAAATTTTTGCGGCCGGAGCTGTTTGTATCTTGAAATTTTCGTAAGATGGGGCGTTCGTATCTTGAGGTACCACTGTACTAGAAATTGACTTAAAACCCAAGAACCTTTTCCCTCTTTCCCTTTATTTTTAAAACATTCTAAAAATAACATGAACGTGTATATTATCAAGTAAGAAGACATTACATAAAGAAAAAAAAATTAAGGTAACATTTATTTACAGCTTCCCTTTGTCCTTTTTAATAATTTAATCACTTTGATCACTTCTGATCAAAATACCCACTTGACTAATAACAGCAAAATAAGATTCCAAATCTATTTTAGGAGCCAATGTCTGCTGGCACTTGTAATGTAGGCATTCAGAACAAGAAATGAATAAGCAGTCCTTGATATTGATCAAGATTTTTCTCCTCAAGTCATTCATATTTTATTAATAAGAACCTTCCAGAAAGTCTCTTAATTATGTATATGCCTAACTCTTTTAAGGAGTCCTGGTGTTTCAACAGATAGTAAATACACTTGTCCTTTCTTTACAACTAGAATTGACTGTATGGTACTGCTCATATATTTTGAAGGACATTAAATGAAAGTTATTTATAAGACTGTGTCCAAAATAACATTTTTGTAAAAATAACAAAAAGGCTTGGCATTTAAATTCCTCTCTTCCCTCCCATATACATAATATTCTTTTTATCAGGACTATGCACTGGGTATCTAGTGAAATAGACTGTGGTCTGTGAAAGTCTATTTATTCATAAAATAATGATTTTTTGAGGTGCCATAAAACACTTGCTCTTTCTGCAAGAGATTGATGTGGTTACTGCCTAGGGTTTTTACAACTGTACTGAACAAATAATATGCACTGTTAAATATATCTCTATTTCTATCTTAACCTCAGTCTCTTTCTATAACTATATCAATATACAGTAGATAGAAATAGACATAGCTCTGTTCTAGATATAAATAGATCTAATCTCTAAGTATATAGAATGAGCACAAGAGAGAATTAAAAATAGTTTGTACCTTGTAAACAGAATGAAGAAAGATAGTAACTGCATGAGTTTGATAATCTGAGTAATCAGCCTCTGATTATTCAAATCAGGAATCTGATTTTAAGGCGTAGGGAAATTTTGAGGGGGATGAGAGCAGCACTTTATTTATTTATTAAACAATTTCTATCTTGTCTCAATCTTCAGTGAATAGCAAAAAAATAAAATTACATAAGCTGATACAGCCAACTGCAATTAATATATTCAATTTCCTATGATAATCTATGATGGGTGGCATTTTCATTTTTTGAAGGGGGACCATTGAGGCCAATGGTTCAATATTCTCACTGGAAGAGGCAAGCTTAAAATGTTTAGGAGCCAAATGGATATGTTAAATTTTGTTCTACATATGAACCAAAACCAGGAAAAATCATATTACTGATTTTAGCAGTATGATCCGGAGGTGCTCTTTGAACTACAAAAATATTTAGAAATATTTCCAATTGATTTGTAAAATGTATCTCAGGTTATAGGATTGATTTGTATTTTATTTTAGGATGGATTTGGCTTCAGGACAACTTTGGCTTCTCCAGCGTTTGATGTCCTGATTTGGAGAAGAGAGAACAAAGACTGTGGTTTCCAGAAGAGGGCACCCTTGTTCTTGATAGTCCTCCGGCCAAGCACAGATGTCTTGTGTTTTGTCACTGAATTGCTGAGTTCCTGGGTCATTTGCTTCAGAAAGATAAAGCAGAACTAATGCATAAAATAATCTACAATTCCGTTAATGCTGTTCCATAGAATATACTGTGTAGTTGATGGTGAGATGAAAGAATTTGTGGCAGAGGCGTGAATTAAAAACTACTTTTAAAGTCATAGAATGAGAAATAACTTTTCTTCCTGAAGCAGGTGGCGTCAGACATGAACTCAGGGACTTTGTACCCAAGAGAGGTATGGAGGGGTTCAGGCATTCATGTGGCATAAACATGAGGAAGCATTTACAACATTTAAAC
Source organism: Liasis olivaceus (assembly GCA_030867105.1). NCBI lineage: Eukaryota > Metazoa > Chordata > Lepidosauria > Squamata > Pythonidae > Liasis > Liasis olivaceus. Next base: position 86,406,575 of record CM061350.1, read on the forward strand.
TATTGGTGTAATAGAATACCTTTAAGTAGGTGTGGCTGCATTTGGACAAAGTTTCTCTGCATAAGGCATGAATAGACGCCAAGGGGCAAAAAAGAATCTAGTTTCATAATGTTCTTTGATACTTTTATAGCAGCATCAGTTTATCCATGTCAAGACAATCACATGTTCATTTGTACTTGCATGCAATTATAGGGTGTGTTTAGCAGTTTGAGTCTTGGCAGTTCTCAGAGGAGAAATGCCACTGTTGTTTCCCTTCTGCTGATATTAAGATATGTTGCCTGGTTTCTAAAGATAGTACTCAGTAGGGCTGGGTGCACACTTCAAATATGATTTGAAAAAAGTGCTTTGAACCTCGCAGGAGTGCAGCATCTCTCCTATTCATTAAAGCAGTGTTTCTCAACCTTGGCAGCTTTAAGGATTTTAGAACACACAGGCAGGCTGGGGAGTTCTGGGAGTTGAAATTCACACAGCTTAAAGCTGCCAAAGTTGAGAAACACTGCATTAAAGCATCCCTTCTTCTCCCCCCGCCCCCCAGATTTCCTCACAAGCCTGAAAAAACAGCGCAGCTCCTATAAAAGTTCTGTTAACTGAATGGTTTCCTTAAAGTAGCTGCATGTTTTATTCAGGTTTACATAGAAGCCCTGGAAAAAAAGCAAAAGAATCCAGAGTTTTCCTGAAGTCTGCATAGCATCTACTATCACCTAACCCTTGAAATCTGCTGCCTCTTCTTATACTACATGAGGAAAATACAGACCTTTATGGCTTACCTCTCTTGTTTGGCATATCAATCAGACTGATAAAATTCTTCAGAACTAAAGTATTCATATGCTACTTTGTGACTTTTTAGATGGTTAACAAAAATACTGTTTTCTGATTTCTGGCATTTTGTTTTTGGAAATTGGTTCAGTATACTAATATATTTACTGATTTCCTTGCTCATGTTCCTGTGCTGTACTCAAGTTGCTACAATATAGTACTTGGTGAAAATGCTTTTTTGTAGTTGTATTGTTTTGGAAAAATAATTGCAAATATTGTATAATAACACTGTGCTTTAAAAATTCTATTGTTTTTCTTGATTATTATATCAAATGTTGGATCATTGTTTATATAAAAACCACAAGCTTAGATGAGGTTCCTAGTAAATTAAAGGTTAATCAGTATTCTGCAGCATTTCAGCTTACACATGGGTCACAGTATGACTTATTTAGTGCTTATCTTCATAGCACAGCTACTGCTTTAAAATCTAAGATAACACAGTTGTCTCTAATGATCCTGGACCTGCCAGCAATAGTTTGAGAATACAGAGCAACTTAGTTTTCCATTCATATTAATTTCTCATGCTCTTACAAAAAAAAATTACAAAGAAAAAAAATATGAACATCCTAGAAAATGATTAAAAAACAATGGTTCTTGTGAGTTCTGTATGTGTGTATGAATGAGGGTGGCTTAAAAATTTAGAAAAACAAAACAAGCTGGATTATTTATTGTAGTTTATGACCCATATTGTGTCCATAAGCAGTTGGAACCTGTATACTAGATCAAAATAAATTCCAGGTTAATACTTTAAAATATTTTAATGTTTGTTATACCCATAAAACAGCAAATTATAGAATGGTTTTAAAAGCCAAATCTGCTCATGATGCATTTTTTGCTTTGTCTATGAATAGCATCGGGTTTAGAATAGAATAAGATTTGTTTCTTACTCATCGTTTATTTATTAGCAGGTTGGATTTTAGAACACACATCTTTGAAACCTTTTACATATCCAGTGCCTGAGACAAGGTTTCTACATGCTGGTGTGAATGTGTACAAATTTAAGATCAAATATGGCAACACAATTAGGTAAGTGTGATAGTTCTATTAAACTAACATTCTTCGCATTTGTTAGTAGACACAAAGCAGAAATAAAATATTGATTCAAAACCTAAAAAAGATAGAGAACTGTCAAATTCAGGAATTATATTTGAAATTATAAGATGCAAATTTAGGGCTGCTATACCATAAGGAAGAGAATATGTATAACTGGAAATCTTTGATTCAAATTTTGTTTCTGAACTCTGTCACGTTAGGTAAATTATCCTCTCAATCACATTCCTTCATCTGCAATATGGGGTAATGACATTCGCTTGCCTCATAGGATGCTGTAAGAGTTATTGAAATAATATGTGTGGAAATATTCAGCAATAGGGCTGTCATACCTGTGCTGCAAAAATCCAGATGCCATTAGCAAGAAATATAGAAAACTATAACTTTATAACCCAGATCTAGTATCCTACTCAGCCAGCACTCTACTTAATATTTTTAATTCTGAATTTTCAGCATGTTTTGTATCTGGCCAACCATTTCTTCATCCAAAATTTGGACAGAATAAGTAATTGGCTAATGTAATTCAAAAAGAGAAAACTTCTAGTCACCTCCTTGAGTTTATGCTGGAGAAAAAAGGATGGATGAATGCATAAATAGCCATATATTTGTAGCAATAACGCTGTTTTATTGCTGTATCCAAAGAGAACTGTGACAATGCAACAGATGAATCTTTAGTCTGAACTAATGACAATTTGAATACTTGTTCAATTTCTGTTGATTTCTGCAGTCATCTTCTATTACATTTGTTTCACAGCATTAATACTGATCTTGATGAAAGCATTATCAGTAAGGAACTACAGGTGAGATATGAAACAAATATTTGTTTATATCAGAAAGTATCAGATGGTGGAGGTGGAATTTAGACTTAATCCTTTTTGCTCTGAGAAATCAGTAGAGGTTAGTTTTATTCAAATAGTGCAGATCCTTAGAGATTATACTTGTTTGGGAGTTAATTGGGTGGAGTTACAGAAAAAATGGTTGTGTAATGCATGGAACCTACTGCAGAATTTCTTGATATGAGCTATCCCACAGTGATTATATCTGTATTCTTATTTTCTGCAATTTCTTTTGAATATCTGTGTGTTTTGTTTTTAAATAAGTACTCATGACTTACAAATAACTCTGTTTTGGAAATGCCTGTGTCAAGCCAGGTATAGTATGCAAATGCTGCATTAATGTCTCTTAATTATTGTCTTAACTTACTGAACAATATCCAAGTAAGTTTAATGTATTACTATACATTTTGGTAAAATAAGTTACCTATGGAGTTCAGAGAGGTATCTTGTATGTTGAACTTTTTTACTCTGTGTTAGCGTTAACAGTAATACTTCTGTTAATGAAGGAAGGAGGAAGAAAGAAGATTTACTGGCAATTATTAGATTTAAACTAAAGTGTCAGAACAGTCTTTTGCAGGAACTCTCTGGCTAGGCTAGTCCTGTTTAATTTTCATAAATTTACAAGCACTAACAATGTTTCAGATCTCTCTTTAAATCTTTCAGGATGCTGTTCGAGTAGTACTTGGAAATCTTGATAATTTATGCCCATTTACAACTGAACACTTGATCATATTTCCATGTATCCTTTTATTGGTGTACAGTAACCTGAAACTGTGATTCATACAACCAGTCTGACATCAGGACTAGATGCGTGTCTCTTCCAACAACATAGAGGGAAAAAAAACATGATGGTACTGTCATGGGAGGTACATGCAATAAAATAAACACATGTAGTCATGTTTGAAAAGATACTGGGTACTATGTATTAGGAACGCAATCCGTTTTAATGGTTACTAAATTGGAAATAGGACAGCACTTGAAATCCCGAAAACATGGGAACAGTGTACATTTCTGTGGTGACCTATACAGTAATTAGATTGGGAACAAAGATAAATAGTAATATTAACAGACCAAAGAGTTGTTCGTATCAGAGAACAGTCAGCACCAACAAGACATTTCAGAACACAGAGAAGGGAGAAAAATATTAGCAACAACAATATAGAATCTAGACTGAGAAAAAGAATAAGCTTTGGCCAAATGGAATATAATTCGATTAGTAAGTATAAATATAGTCAGTTTAAAAACATATGGCCCTTTTAATAGGTAATGAGATATTTTTATAATAGAGTGGGAATATAATCTTCTGGTTTGAAAAATTCTGTTCCATATTCATGGCGAAATCTTCTAAAATTGTAAATTCACTTTGTGATGAGGTAAAAATACAGTGGAAATTATATTCAGGTGATATACATGCCTGTGTAAAGCAATCTCCTATGGTCACTGAAGTTAAAAGTGCCAACTTTCTTATTTCCTCAGAATTTCTTCATAATTTCTCCCTCGTCCCACAAATACTTTGTGATCATTGGTTTGTTTTTTTCTGTCACATCCTCATGGTGTTGCCTTAGCCTCATCCCTGATCCATACCTGAGGCAGCTTAAAGTCATCCTTAGCTGTTCCTATTTTATAGTGGGATTTTCCCTTTCTGTGGATATTTTTTCCCATGGATGTGACATGGCACCCTTCCCTGATAGTTTGTTTGCTGATGTGGTCTGGGGTTGGGACCCCCCAGGTCCTGTTGTCCAATTTAGGCTGTTTTGGACATGGCCCCTTCCCTCTAGTTCAAGGGTACTTCCCTTCACAATCATTTTGACTTGGCTTGCAGGGGAGATTAGAGGCATCTGCCGCATAATATCTGAATGGTATTTTTGGTAGCAATTGTCTGATCTTACGCAGAGAGTGCTAGATATGTTTCCCCCCCCCCCAAATGATGTTATCACTATTTTGAAAGACAGCTAGTCCTGTGCTACACAGAAGGTAGACAAAATGGGAAGAGTACTGTTTTTGGCCAGCTGTGGGTTGCTAGTTGTGTCACCACTGAGTGAAGACAGGTTTTCTGCTATTCTGCTGGCACGGGGTTTCATGGGACTATATTTTTTTACTGTTTTTGTGACTTACTAGTTCTGAGGACTCATGCATGAATGCTACAACTGTTGCCCTGTCCAGTCAGTGCTTCTGGTACCATGTCTCATGTAGCTACAGTTCCTGGGGCTATTGGCGCAAAGCACCATGGTTATCGGTTGGCTTTGGTAGTGGGGTGCCAATTTGCCTCCTTAATTCCTGCTTTGGAAGCATTAGATGCCATGGTTACTACGGACAGTCACAACTGTGTTAATTTGGAAGTCTGCTCTTATGCTCATGTTCTCCATGGCAATCCAGCATCTGCTTCTAAATGCTGCTGGGCATGAAGTCTGAAGCGGATTCCTTGGACATTTGCTGGCAGCATCACCATTGTCTTGCTGCACTAAACAAGGGTGGGGCTCATTTGTTTTCAGTCACTCCCTTCTGCTTCAACCCACACTCCCTACCTGTCAGCCAAGATACTTTTTAAGCACAGGTTTAGCACTCTTTCATGAGAATGTTATGCCTCTGTTCAGATATAGCCTGACTGACAGGTAACAGGCACAAAGGAGGGGCTGTGAGGACCATTTGGATAATTCCATCTCACTTCACTCTGTGCCCCTTCTTAGCTCCCGCTACCTATTAGATTGGGCAGCTTGACAGACGTTAAACCTGCTGTTTGAAGCATCCATCCAGATTCTGGCCACCATGCCCATCCCATGTTAGTAGAGTGATTGGTGATGGTTATTAATAAATAAATAGGTGTTCTTGTTAGTGTGGCAGAATAGCAGTTGACAGTAGGGTAGTACACTGGGCTAGCAGACTTTTGTGCCAGCTCAGGGATCAGTGAATAACATTTCAACTCAGCTGTGAGAAAGAGCCCTAAGCATTGCTTCTATACTGGGAATAATCTTGCTTTCCTTTCCTGTTTTGTTCTTTTCCCAGCCACAGCTATTATTCCAGGAACTAACTACTAGAAAACCTGACCTGAAAAACAAGCTCCTAAAGTTGTGGTGCTTGGTGCCTCCAATCACCTGTGGAGTGAGATAACAGGAATAGTGTTGAAAGAGTGGAAACTAGAAATGAGACTTGTTTACATGACATATTGATAAGTTACAAAATTAAGTGTGTGTCATCCTTCAGTTACTTCTCTAAATTACCTGCAATTAGATTCAAGTTTTTAACTTGATTTTTTTGTTGTTGTTCAGTCGTTACGTCGTGTCCGACTCTTTGTGACCCCATGAACCATATCGCGCCAGGCCTTCCTGTTCTTCACTGCCTCCCTGAGTTTGCTCAGTTTCATGCTCATTGATTTTTTTAGCTGCCCTGAAATGTTTTTACAACAAATAAATTAGATGGACTTCAGTAATTTCTATAATGCAGAATAGGGATGATATGCAGATATTTATCTTTCTGTCTACTTTATATGACTATTAATGGTAGGCATTGTCACTATATTTTTGCTACCATGGGGTTAAGTTGAATATAGGATACTAACAATAATCATACAGTTTTCATATTATTCTTTTTACTGCCTGTATTGCATCTTAAGAACACTGTTCAGATTTAAATAAGTGGGAAAGAGTGTCAGATTTGAGGTTTATGCACGGTGATGTATTTCTTACTCCATATCCATATGTCTGCACTATTTATGTTGAATTAAATCCATGCAAGCAAAACAAGTATGAAGGTAAGTTCAGAAGTTTTTTAAAAAGTTGATTTTGCCTATAGCATATCTGATAGTCCAGGTCCATAAAAATGCTGAGAAATTGTGTGTGAATAAGTAATGGGTATTGTATATCATACAGTTTTCTCTGCATTTCAACTGAAATTAAGTAACTTGTATTAACAGTTCCCCCTTTCTCATAGGGCAGATTACATCTCAAGTCTGGGATTTTCATCGGTAGGAAGACTGTAAATTTCTACTGAAAATATCTTCTGTCCTTAAGGCAGACACAAGTTATTGAATCTGAACTTCGTGTGTTACCCTACCCTTCATTCTACAGACCTTACTGAAAAAAAAAAACACACACACATAGCAAATTTATTCTCAAAATTTTAATATTACAACATTCATATTATAGTGAGAGTTCTCATAAGGCATATAATATAAATACATGTTTACATTTATTGTCATGGCTTCCCCAGAAGAATCCAAGAAATTGTAGTTGGTTGAAATACTAAGAATCTGCCCCATCCCCATTAATATTCTTTAGACACCAGTATTTTTCATGAAACAGGATTTTTAGTCAAGATTCCAGTATAATTAGTTATTTCACTCTTTGATAACATGCAATACTTTGGTCTTGTAATTGTTAATGAATTTTAGAGTTTTTTTCTGAATTTGCAGGATATCTTAAACAATTAAGTGTATATAAATATAGGACATAACTTAAAAATCAATAAGCAGTTTATTTATTTATTTATTTATTGGACTTGTCCCCGCCCATCTTCCCACAAACAATACAGTTTGATTCTGTAATATAAATACCTCTTTATTTACATCTTTTTCCCTATATGCGTCCAAGGCAAAGTTTAGCTCAATAGTATTCATCTTCATCTGAGCATGTTCTTAGAACTTAGTGTGAAACTTAAAATTTAAGGAATGCATTAGGAATAAAAGTTACTAAAATACTCATTGCTTTTTAAGGTATGAATATACTACTTAGCTTTTTACTAGAGGGAAGTCCAAGAATTTTTGGGAATCCTTTTTACTCTTCATATATTTGTAACTCATATGTGTGCTAAGATCTGATATTATAACTGGAATATTTTATGTATACGTTTGTCAATAAATCTGTTATTGATTTTATCTTTCAAATATTTTGTATATTTTAGGTGAAGGAGAATATAGGGATTTCTGCAACTCTGTGAGTATTGCCTCCTAGTGTTTGAAAAATAAGTTGGGGATAAGAAGAAAGCTATGAATGCTGGTTGGAATTAATATCTAAATGAAATGGGGAGAGGAAAGTGCTTAAGCATATACTCAGATTATGACTGTACTTAAAAATCAATCCACTACATTAAAGGGGAACCAACTGCAAGTCTTAGGTGGGCTTCCGAAAATTGTCCACAATTTGCTGCCACATTGTAACTTTGGCTAAAATTATAACTTTTATATGGCAAAAGTAGATAATTGAATACATTGGAAATAAAACAAATGGAGTTAATATGATTATTTTAATAATACTTATAATAAATTATATTGAATCAAATTTAGTTTTGTTCTGGCCTCAGTTACTTCCTTGTCCTGACATCAGTCATGATTGGAAATGTAGACTTCAGACCCCATTCATGCCAAATCTGCCTTTCAAACTCTGAAAAGGGATATGTACCTTTTTAATAAAATCAGGATTGTTGTTTTTTGAAGCCATACAAAATATAACCACACCCCCACCAACAATGGCAGGGCAAGCTACTGTATATAAACAGGGAGGAAGCCCCCCACTCACTAGCACTGATGATGTTACCTAGTTGGGTAACGAAATGTCTTCAAGCAAACAACCAAGAGAGTACCAAGGACTCTACATTACAAAATATATGTCTGCAATTCTGGGTCTAATCGCTCTTAAGTTATTGTCTGAACAACAATTATTCCTCATTATAAATTGAAGGAAGACATTATAAATTGAAGGAAAAAAGGAGCATTTCAATGTCATGCCCTACATGACTATTTCATACATAAATGGCTTTATCTTTTGGTGGAAGGTGATCATATCTAGCATTTCCACAGGAACGCTGTAATTCCAAGGCAGTCATTTTTGCACAAACACTTCGTTTGATTAATGTATTTGATACCATGCATGTGGTAAATCACTGACACACATTTACTTCCTTTTATATATTAGTCTTTAATTTGATGTATATGCTATTTGAAATATACCTGCATTTTAGCTACACATTGGGAGTAAGCCCCATTGGACATGTAATGTTCTGGGCTGAAGAGGATCCAAGCTAGGGTTTAGCTTATTCCTTGCTGATTCCAGAACAGCTCTGTTTGGACTCCAAGAGATGGCTGGGGGATCAGTAATCAAGGAGTGAGAATACAACAGGTGTAGCCAGCTTGCAGAAAGTTGTGTGTGTGATTTATTAGGATTATTAATAAACATAATTCTATTTAGTTCATCAGATGACTGGACCTATTATATTGCTGAAGCCAAAACATTACAGATCATAGGATGTAAAGAGCAGAAGAGGTGATTGGCTATGACCTGGACAACTGCTCGCGAACAGAAAATTTATGTTTTCCCTAATTTAGAAAGAAACCAGAATATTGTTTCTCTGAGGGCTTGTTTAAAACCCTGAAAGTTGTAGTAGAGGGAATGATATGCTGTTCAAAAATGTTATTTGTGAAAGGACACATACAATATTAGTTAGAATGACAATAAAAAGCCAGGTTAAAATGTTCTTAAATCCATATTTCATTTTTTTAAAATGTAAATTGCACTTAACAAATAATAGCCATTAGGATGATTTTTATGTTAATCTGCTAGCATAGTACTGTGCAGGTGGTGTTGTTTTCTGAAATACATTTTATTTGTAATAAATACACCTGACAATGTATTGCATCCTTTAAGACCAAAAAAAGAAATAGATTGAGAGAGAATATGGACACAGAAAGAGCTACCAAATCGAGAAGACTGGAAGACATATTGGAAACTTCACATACACAGCAATATATGAACAGGTTGGTGACATGTTTTTTGTCTCCTATTTGCCTCTCGAAATGGTATTTAAAACTCATAATGGACCTACTTAATGGCCATGCTAGGCTGCTGGAGAACTAAAGTATCTTTAGGAGCATTGGTTTCCAACCCTTGGAGTAAAATAGGTATAGAGAATTAATAGATATGGCATAATTAACTCAAACCCACATTACAGTTTCAAACTTTAATGGAAGTTTGAGGAATTGCTAGCTCCAGGAGCAGTTCCAATTATTAATAGTGGGAAGGACTATTACGTCAGGTATCAGGAGTTCAAAAGATTGACAAGTTTATTTCACCACATAAACAAACACCCCCCTCTAATTCCCTTCCCTTTAGTATTTTAGTTGACTTTTTCATTTGGTGGGCATGTTTCCAGACAAAGGGTTCAAGTGTAGCCATCTACCATTTTTATTTTTGAAGGACGGTTGCAGGGCGCATGCAATGCCCAGCAGTATTTGTGGATGCTTTTTGCTTGGCACCACGCCATTTCATTTTTCTGAAGTGAAATTAGATGGACAGGGAGTCTGACTGTTACCCCAATGCTAATGGTAGACATCCGTGACCCAGAACGCTACATGGCTTAACCCTGCTCCTAATAAAATATATATAAATAATAAATATATAAAAGTAAGAAACCTAATAAAATAAACCTAATAAAATAAACTGAAGAGTGTGGCTAAAACCCAACCTAGTTAATTTCATTTCCCTGTCTGAAGTAGTCCTTGCTGTTCCTCAGAATTTAAGGGTGACCTGTCACCAAAAGGTTTCCTGCATTTTGACTGGAGAATAGTAATGTTTCACAGTCAGGCATTTTTTTCTCATCTGAGGTTTGGATTGGCCAGTTTCTAAGTTTCACTTATGAATGAATAAGAAAGGCAAGGACTCATAATGAACTGCAAAATTCTATCTCTCTGCGAAATTTTCTTCAGCTTAATTCAAGGAAGAACACATGTATTTCTCCTTTACTTAGTGGAAGATATACCTGAGTATAATAATCAAGGTCTCTTATTCTGTAGATTTCCACCGACTTTTCATAGTTGGGCTACTTTGTCCACAACATGAAAACAATATGGAATTGTGTGCCAAGAGTTTGGGTAATATCAAAGCAATTTCCAAACCAAATTGACAGGTATAGAAAGCAAAGAAGGGAGAATACCTGTACCATGACATACATACACATGTTTAATTTTTGAAAGGAAATTCAGTGTGTAATATAAATGCTTTTATCATGGTTCAGAGGGAATAAAAGGTTACTATTTTATTTTTAATATGGAGAAATGATGCTGTTTTACAACATTTCCTTCATATGCAGATTATTTCAATTGATCTGGTAAGTTCATATTTCTCATCCTAGTAAGAATTCTGGCTGTGATAAATGCTAACAGAATAAATATATAAAAGTTGTAAGAATTATTATTGTATGGGACAGATTAAACTAAAATATTCACTGTACAAAACTAATTTACTATAAACACTGCATGGTAATTTTATTGTAAAACCATTACATAAGAAATGAACAAAATAGAATTCCATAATTCCCGACTCATCCTAGCAAGAAAGACATAAGTAAAAGTTTAGCGCCAGCATATTATGTAGCTTTAAAAAAAAAAGGACTTCAAGGACTACAAAGAGGGTACAGGTTGTCCAAAGGGTTAAGATCGCCCGGTGTAAGGATGACCCATAGTTAAGAATGGAGCCTATTGTAGCAAAATTTGAGTTAAATACACATTGGTTCATTACTCAATACTACTTATACAGTATTATACAATAATACTATTCTAGCCTACATACAAATTAGACTTAAGGGCAGGCCTTGGGAATGGAACTCATTCTTAAACTTGGGACTACCTGTAATGTTATGTAAGTGGGCTAGAGTGAGACTAGAACTCATATGCTTCTCCTCTCCTCAATTTCTTCTTCGTGCCCAAGAGGGGATCAGAAAATAATCTGTTTGCAAATGTCATGCCATAATTAAATACTTTTTAAAAAAAAGTGTGGCCTCCACTCCAAGAAGGGCAGCAATCCTTGATTTAAGATTAGGTTCACATTGACTGTTAGTGGCATTGTTGAGACCACCTACTCAAGCCACTATCCAATTCAATATTAGATTCAATAAGATTCAAGATACATTCAAGATGCATTCACTTCTGCCTGAAAATGTTTATAGTATATATAACCTACTAGTAATATGAAACACAGGTGATAAAGTCAAATGAAAAGCAAGAAAGAAGAATGAGAACCAGAAGAGACTGAGACACCAAAGACTAGTTTGAAATAGCAAATTCATATTTATAGCAAAATGATTGATTTACAATATATCATGAAACAAAAAGATCCTCAAGAATACTTAAAGTGCCTTTTGAATACTTAAAGTACACACTCATAATGATAACTTATACTTGGTTTTCAGATAATTATTGCAGGAGAAACATTTTTCTACAAATGTTGTTTTGGCAAATATGCATTTTATAAAAGGTTATTCTAAATGGATGCTTATAATTCTTTTCTGCATATTTCATTCTTTCCAATAATTTGTTGCAGAAGCCAAGGCAGCCCTATATTTGATCATTTAAAATGTCTTTTACAGAAATTTGGCTAAAAATGCAATCTTTATGTATGATGCAAGCCAGCCAAATGCTGAATTTGGAAGGACACGACTTCAAAAAGATATGATGTATCCAGTGAAGGTATTGCAGAATTACATAAACCCAGATTCATTCTATGAATGTTAATATTTATAGAAACATCACCTTTCATCAGAAACTAATTTCTGCACTAGCAATTTCTAACATTTTTTAACCACTGCTGTGTCTCCCATACATTTACCACTGTGACTTATTGTGACTACATATTGAGATGTCATGCAGATGCAGCCTGAATGAAGGATTTACTGCAACTATATGTTCTTGCTTCTGTCTTTGCTCTTTACATACGAATTCTCCTCCTTCTTTCCCTACTAGTCGTAATTGTGATGTGTGCCTAAATGTCTGTGAAAAACACAGGCTGCAAGGGAAAATGGGAAAAGTATAAGAACTTTACAAAATCAGTTTGTATCAATATTAGAGAAAAATAATAAAATCTTGATTTTCCCCCCCCAGAATCAGTCAGAAGAAACCAAGTATTCATACTGTAGCTCTGCCACCACCACCAGTGGTTATAACGTACAGGCTTTAGGTAACTATGAAGATGCAGGGCTGGCATAAACACTGGGAACTTGTTCTTAACTGAGTAACTGTGTCCCAACCTTAATTCTAATAAGTAATACCAAGCCTTGTGAAACAAATTATTTTCCCTATGCTGAAATGGGCTATGCCGTTGGAAGAAAAAACTGGATGAAGACAGCTAATATAAATACTGATGACCAAAGGATCATGACCATGGCAATACCCTGTAAAATTGCATAATGTAAAAAGTGCATTGCCCATTAACAAATCTGGAAGCAACTTTTGGCACTGAAAAGAAATTCTGGATGAGGATCCTGGGGGGGCAGGGGGGGAGCATCCCATAAATGCAACCCCTCCCCATTTTTCTCCCTGGTCATCAAACTACTAGTTGTGCAAATTAGTAAGGCATTGTTGACCTTACACATTCTTTAGAAAATGTCTTTCACACTGTTTTCCTGTTTCTTACTTATTAATAGGGCAACATGTGGAAACTAACAGGACCAAAAATGCAGAGAACAATCAACAAGAGAGACATATGCTAACTTTACAAAACAGATCAGAGCAAAGAATGAAGTTGAAAAAGAAAGGCTTCTTGGAATACTTGAAAAGGTATTGTAATTTGTATGTTACTGTTAACTGTTATATTGGTTAGGCTTTGGTATGTCACTTAGAGTAGCCTTGGCTAAAGGAGCTTATACATTCATAAATAAATAAAATAGCATGAACTATTTTCATGAACTATCTAGTGGCTCCAATAAGATATTTAATGTCAGATACTAGCATTAACTCTAAAATCCTTTGAGGCCATTAATTTAATATTACAGGTTTTTGCACATATAGTATATGATGATGACGAAAGTTATATTTACAAAAACACTAAAAGAAAAGGATTTTTTTCCAAAAGTTTTTTTTTCCAAATAATTTTAATAATGCAGTGACAGAATATGTGGAGAGAGCCACACAGGGAGGGGGAACATACTGTAAGCCATAAAACAGGTATCCAAAGCCTTTAGATAGTTGACACATTTATTAAGACCAACCAAAATAACACAGAAGAAGATGCAAGTTTTCAAGTTCTATAAAACTCATTAATTAACCCAGATGTTTAAACTATGCAATTTCCAACTCAGAGCCAGTCCCAAAATGGAGGTTGTGGATTGTATACCGAATCGGTGTTAAATGATGTTGTTAATGGATTATACTTAATCTTTGTTAGAATATTTTTCAATGTCCATTCCTGTAGAGATAGTTTAAAAAAAACATTGAGTTCATAAAATGTATAGGCTATAAATTCCTCTCCTCTACAAGGAGCATAAAACTTAGTGTTGATTTAATAGTTACGTGATAGAGAGGATTGTGTCTTTGGAGTGGTGCAATAATCTGTATGTGTATATTGCAAGTTGAAGAAGGAAGAGGGGATGTGATAACAGAGCTTTACAAGAAGAACATAGTACAGACGTACTAGTATGCAGTAAAACAAGTTGCCTTCTTGGAAATCTTTGTTTTTAAATGTTGTTGATATTCTTTACTGAGCAATGTTCTAAGTGCAATCTTTTTTTTTTTTTGTCCCCTATCAGTACTCTCTTTCCACTGTTTCTGCAACAAGTTTTTAGTGGAAATGATCAAGCCTCTTGAGTCACTAACTGCAAAGATATGGATGTATCTTCAGGAATACAGAGATTCAAAGAAAGGACCTTGCTTTTTGACTTAATACAGTTAGTTTAGAAATGTTGCTTTAGGATCTCCTATACATATATTGCTTATGTTCTTATTTCACCTTTAAATAAAACATAAAATCAATAGTTGACCCATTTAATTTTCTTATTCAAATACATATTGTTAGTATTAAAATTGTTTTTAAAAAAATAGCATTCAAACTGAGAGTTGCTCATTTTTAAGGACTTCTTGTTGAGTTTTTATTGATATAAATGCACTTAAAGTAACTAAATAATGTCTGTGTAATATTTTTCAATATTCACTTTTAAAGGTTAAACTAAATTGTCAAAAACTTTTTGTGAGAACTCCTGGTACTACCACAGGCCACTGACATTGCTCCAACTATACTGAGATATACATACCTACATATCCATGATACTAATCTCTTTTGGGATAGGGAACATTATGCAAAGCATAGAGAAGAAGTAAGAAACAGTAAGCCAAAGGATGACAAAAGGAAAATTTGATTGTCATGCACTGCCCAGCATCACCTCTTGTGAGATGGGAGGCTATATAAATTTGACTGACTGACAGACAGACAGAAAGATAAATGGAAATCTGATTTACACCAAACTATTTACTGTACATCTCCATACTTTTCTATCATTAGAAAGCATCCACGCTTCCACTATCTCAATTTACGTTGAGATCTCAAGGTCAGTTCTGCAGAGTGCTGCATGAGAAGTGGTACTTCATGAGCTCAAGGGCTGCAACACTGAAGTTGTTTAATACCTTTACATATAAATTTCTCATGAATGGCAAATGAAGAATCTCATGGTATGCCATTAAACATGCATTTATTAAATAAAAAAGCTTTACTGCAAAACAAAGCTACCTTTTCATCATTTCAGTTTGGTTATTTACCTGGCAGCATTTTTCATTAACCAGAATGCCAATATTTGCTTTTATACCAGGGGACTCAAACTCACAGCCTTTCAAGTCACCTTTGGTGGCCCACCATAGTAATTAGGAAAGAATTAGTGGGTCGTGAGTCTTTTGGCTACACCCACAGAAAGCCCTAGCTGTAATGGTGTCTTTACGCAGGACTAGGAATACAGCTGTTCCCTGCATGCCTTGCCTGGCCAGAGCTGTTTCTCCTCAGTGTAAAGGAGACTTCTTAGTGCCTGGCCTTGGTGAGATGGGCGAGTAGCTGGCCTCCTTCTAGCAGTTAGTCTCCTGCTATGTGAGTGAGGTGCTTTCTTTTGTTTGGAGCTGGCAATGAACCAGTGCTCTCCTTTACTCTCCCTCCTGGTCTCTGTCTGTCCCCTTCGTCTGCTCTCCACTCACTGAAATGGTCAGGGAGCAATTCTGCCTTCTTTTGGGGTATTCCTCCCCAGCTAAGGGACATGTGCTTACTCTTTTATTCTTTTTTATTTATTCTTCTATTATTCTCATATTGCTGTGAGGTACAGAAAAGGACTTGGAGGGCTGGGTGCAGGATGTGAGTTTGAGATACCTGACCTATACTGAGACTGAGACTTCTGAAAAGCATTGATCTAGGTTTGTTTCCAAACTAGGCATTAGTAGGGGGTATTCACCTGTCTTTATTTATGGAATGTTACAGGAGACTAAAATAATATCTTGTAGGGTTTTTGTTTTTTTTTTGGATTGATTATATGCCATCAAGTTGTTGTCGATAATGACCACAGAGATAGGTTTTTGTCCATGATGATTCTTCCATCATCCTTCTTTTTAGAGAAAGTTAATTTAGGAGGGAAAAATAGAACACCTACATGAAGTCTGTGTTCATATTTTATGCTCCATTGCTCCTTTGAGTCTGGTGTGTAGATCGGGATCATGCCCCAACTAACCTGAAAGTGCTAACATTAAACATGAAATTGCTTACCATTTGCACAAACATACCAGCTACACACATAGAGCCTCTGAGCTTCTGTTTCATTCGCTAACTCAGTGTTTCTCAGCATTGGTAACTTTAAGATGTGTGGACTTCAACTCCCAGAATTCCCTAGCCAGCACAGCTGGGGAATTCTGGGAGTTGAAGTCCACACATCTTAAAGTTGCCAACGCTGAGAAACACTGCCCTAACTTACACCATGGTGATTGCAAAACGGAAACCATAGAGTCAAAGAGCATATAATAGCCATGCTTTTGCATAGTTGCTCTAACCTCTGACCTGTTTTGATAGCTGGAAAGAAGAATTAGCTGCATATCACACAACAAGCCCTGACAATTGCTAATTGTAGAGATCTTTGTTTTGAATGATTTTTTATTCTTACAACACTGAATGATCTTCCTACCACTTTCGAAATACCACTTTTATTCCATTTCTCTGTAGATGAGAGCTTCCAGGCCACCTGCAAATCTGTTTCCTCACAGAATGCTTCCTAATTGTCTTTACTTTTTAAAAAAGTAGCTATCTGGCCAGAGCATGGAAGTAGCCAGCTTGCATTTGGAAGCCAGATTAGAGATGGAAATACTTTTGCATTGAGAAAACTGACAGGGACTGTTACAGTATAGGTACACCTGACATAGAGAGCCAGTTTGGTGTAGTGGTTAAGACATTAGGCTAGAAACTGAGAGACTGTGAGTTCTAGTTCCGCCTTAAGCACGAAGCCAGCTGGGTGACCCTGGGCCAGTCACTCTCTCTCAGCCCTAGGAAGAAGGCAAGGACAAACCACTTCTGAAATCTTGCCAAGGAAACTTAAGGGACTTGTCCAGGCAGTCGCCAGGAGTCAACAATGACTTGAAGGCATCAAAACAAAAACAAAGAACACCAAAGACATACAGCGTAGTTGCTAATTTTCATAATTTGAAGCAATCATAGTCACAATATCCATTTCTTACCTCTGCACCAAGTTCCTGCATGTTTTTCCTAGTTGGGTCTGCTCAGAGTAACAAAATGCAGCTAAGTACACTGGACAAATATGGCTGTATTCATATCAGCTTTTTTTTACCCATGGTATCCATCATGAGAAAATAAAATACTATCTTCACCATGGCTAAAAATGGTGGTTCAGTGATACAAATTAATAGGCATGTTCTCCAGCAGAGAAGACTCCAACCTTTTTTCTTAAAATGGAGATTTCCTCAATCAAAAAAAAATCTGGAGCTGCTGAAGAAGTGCAGTGCAGGTCTCCATTTCAGTGTCATGTTTGAAAAAACTCACGAATAAGCCTTTCCTGCTACTTTGCACAGCATAATTTGTTTTTTTCCTATGGTAGGTTCTCTGTTGCTCTCTACTGGTTAAGGTTGTATATCTGCA
This sequence comes from Liasis olivaceus, assembly GCA_030867105.1. Classification (NCBI taxonomy): domain Eukaryota; kingdom Metazoa; phylum Chordata; class Lepidosauria; order Squamata; family Pythonidae; genus Liasis; species Liasis olivaceus. The sequence continues at coordinate 86,424,144 of CM061350.1, forward strand.
AAGAGCAGCAGCACTGTAACATCCTGGGGGCAGGAATACTAAGAAGGAATTTCATATCCCTTCTTTTCCTGGAAAAATCTACTAAATGTGCAAGCGTAGATCTTTGAAGAAAACGCTTCACCTGAGTGAATAAGAACAGTGTAAGTTACTTACAACGCTGTATATTTTGTAGCATACAGGGAATTCCAGTCTGGAGCTATAGTTGCTATGATGCAAAATCAGATGCTTAATCCTTCGTTCCTCTCTTCTGCAAACCCATGAGAAGCCTTATTTGTGATTTTGATCATTCCATCCCAGTTCATCCAGCTAGGCATTACAGAATTAACACCATATTCCATGCTCCCCTTTAAATGTGGATTTAAGTATTTCTTTCCTGCCTGCTGTCCTGACTTACATTAGTGAGAATGGAAAGTTAGAAGGCAGGGTGATTTAAAATCAACAAAAAAGGGAGGGGGGCAGGGGTGTACATGCACTCTTGCATACTACTTGCATGTTGGGTTACCTATCCCAAACTGTAGAACCGCTAAGAATTCTGGACGTTCCAATATTATTTGTGTATACTATAGCCACACGTTTAAAAAAAAACCAGGGATGAAATATTACAGTTTATGAGCTTTAATTCTGCTGGACTAATTTTCTCCTCTCTATCTAGTGTTAATGAGGGTTAGCAGAAAGATGCAGCAAGTCCTATTTAGATATCCTGCTTAATGTACCTTGCAGCAAATTAGCTGGTGAATTGCTACTATTCACAGCTTTGATACCAAGCAATCTCTCTGTTCAGTTGGAGCTTTGGCAGATAAGACATTAATAAGTCTCAGAGTAACCTTGGTTAATCAAATGAGTTGCTGACGCTTCTTTTCTGCCCCAAGTCAGCATCAGGACGTTTAGTGTCAAAGGTTCACTATAAAGAGTTGAAGCTGGCAGCTAAGACTTCCTTTTTCTCCAGCCCAGAACCTGTTGCAGGTCTTTGTAGAAGAACGTCCAGCCATGGTGAAACTTCAGCTGCCAAATCCTGGTCTGGAGTCGAGAATACCTTCCCACAAGGAACTAGAAACTATAGAAGCTACAGAAGCAGACTCAAGACCCAAATGGGACAATAAAGCACAATACATGCTCACCTGCATCGGGTTTTGTGTAGGCTTGGGCAATGTATGGCGCTTCCCTTATCTCTGCCAGAGCCACGGAGGAGGTATGTCTTTGATCCCTTCAATCCTGGAAATTAACATTGGTTTGATGGAAACTACTTATGTGGTGATAATCCATGTTTCCCCACTTATCACTGTGACTTCTCACAAAAGCAAAAAATAAAAAATAAAACCAGAGTTTTACAGGATTTGCAGGTAGTTACATCTTATTTCATTTCTTGGAACAGTGAGAGATGCAGTTGAAGGGGTTCTCTGAGATTGACTTTGCATTTGCAGACTTCTCATTAACTGCCTATAGAACCTCTTCACTGCTATGATCTTGGAGAAGAGAGAGAGAGATGCAAAGGATTGTTTTGTACCATTTTATTTGCTCAGCATGAAGTAAATAACTGCATGGGGTTTTATCAGTAGCTTTATAATATGGAGATCCATTCTAGGAATTCTTAGAAAATCAAGAAAGTCAGCCACAGATTTCTTCTGATTTCTCTCTCTTTCTCCTCCCCTCTCTTTCATCCATGTCTGTAAAGGGGCAGAATTGTCAATTTGTTACTTGCAAGCATGAGAAAATCAAAATTATTTTGTGAAATGATTTGTAATCAAGAAATTGTTCCGTTTGATCTAGAGTTGTTGTAGGCATCTGTTTTATCCCTCCCTCTGGTATGACATCTTTATTGCATCAACCTATGCTATTCTAAATAACTTTTCTGATCAATCCAAACATCTTTTGAAACAGGAAATAACTTGTGATACTTAATCTCTTTGTAATATTTTAGGGCCAATAAATTGTACAAATGAATCTCCTTCTGTACCTCATGAAAAATATTAATAATGTATCGACATACTGGAATATTTCTGTTCATTATCTCTCCTTCGTATTTCTTGCCTTTTCAGATCCATTAATGTTTGGCCAGATGTTGTGGCCCTTCTTCTTCTGTCTGTTTGCAGTTCAGTATAATGTAGGAGTTGAATATAGTGTACAGATGGCTCCTTAACTACAAATGATTACTATCCTCAACAGTGTGATGGCCCAGTTGGTATAGTGGTATAGTGCTGGGCTAGAAACTGGGAGACCATGACTTCTAGTCCTGACTTAGGCATGAAGCCAGAGGGGTCATTTTCTGTCAGTCACTCTTTTTCAGCCCCCAGAAGAAGGCAGTGGCAAACCACTTCTGAAAAATGATGCCAAGAAAACTGCATGGGCTTGTCCATATAGTCATCAGGAGTCAAGACAGACCTGAAGGCAGGTCCAACAGCAACCACTGTCTGCAGAATCAGACCAGATCCACTGTTTTTCTTTGAAGAAAACAACAGAAGGATGTTAGACTTCCTTCATATGGCAAACATATCTATTCTAACAGACTTAGGGATGTATGTGCTAGTCTAATAATAAATGCAGGTTTTCATCAGTTTTTTTTTTAAATTTTTACAGTCATTTTTAATTTAATACAGTATTTGTAATTTATATTCTGTTTGAGTTTCAAATTTTGTTACTTTTGAGTACTTACCAGAAAGGTAGGGAGGCACAAATCAAATCAGTAAATAAAATATTTGCAACCGGACTATCAATATAACATGAGTTTTGAGCATTTTTTAATATTAAAACTGAATGCTCACTACTTTACTTCAGAATTATTTTCTGTTTTCAGCAATGACGAGAATTCTCCTTGCAACTGCAGGATAGCCTGAATCTCTCTCCTTCTCTCTTCCCTTTTCTTGCTAGAGTGGCAAGAGGTAGATCAGTGGGCTTCCCCATTTCTACAGGGAAGAGAAATGGGATGTCTGTTTCAGTCTTTCTGGCAGCTGGCACACTTTGGGAATGACATTAGCACCGTGGGTCTGGCTTAAACCTAGTCGTCTGGCAAAATTTGGGGGTGTTCATGGTGGACAGAGAACCTTGACAATAACTTATCTTTCATTTGATAACTTTAAAAAAATTCTGAGAACATCAGAGTTGGTTTTGTACAAGCATTTGCTTGCTTTTGTTATGTATGTAGAAATTGGCTGCTACATCACTGAACCTGCACACTGTTGTTTCAAACTATAGCCAAGTATTTGGAAGCTTTTGTTCAGGATATCGAGGCATTTTTATTTTGCAACTTTTTTTGTTTTGCAGCCAGGTAAGATTAATGGATTAATCTTAATGGATTAATGGAATAAATGCTGGCAGCGCCTTGCACAGAGAGATGGAACCAGTTGCCGGTAAGCTCACCCGAAAAGGGCACGAAGCAATGGAAATTCCGCCTCCTGCGCTCGCCAGCTGGGCTATGCTCTAGGAAGGAGGCTCTGGCAAACCACTTCCGAAAAACAATTGCCTTGAAAACTGCAAGGATTCGTCCAAGCATGAAAAATGCAAGGACTCATCCAGGCAGTCACTGCAGGGTCAGTAATGACTGAGCGCAGACAAAAAAAAAAAAAAGATTAATGGAATATTTTAAAGTAATCTTCTGCTGTAATTTTTATTCTAAAAATCCATTCAGAATAGTTCTGATCAAACTGACATTTGCAGATACAAACAGTCTGAATTATCGGGACCTTCATTCAGTGGACTTTGGAGGCAACAGACAACATTTATTGTGGACTTCAACCCCAGTGAGCAAAGTTCATTGTTTCCAAAGCATTGCGGACGATTGATATAATTTACAACATTTGCATCAATTTATGTCATTTGTATAATTGCATAACTAATGCTTTTATATCAGTAATGTCAATTAACATCATGCAAATTACATATAGACATTAAAAGGCTCAAATGGTACAAATTATGTGAATTTGGACATTCCGATTTGAGAGATACCCCTTCCCCCCTATTGACCCATTAAATTATTATTGCCATGGTATCTTCAGTTCAGCTGCCTGAATCATTTTACTGTCAAAGTCACATTCCCTGAAGTATGATAGGCTTGGAGGTGGATGCTGGCAGTGGGTGGAACCAGTGCCAACAGTGGATTGACCATTTCCTCCATCTTTTTCTTTCCTTGCTGCATATAAAGTATACCAGAGCATTCAATTTATCCTCCTCTCAAAGCAAACAAATGCACAGAAGGCAAAGCCTGGGGATACAAAACAATCTGAAACTTTTTATTAATACAGTCATTCTGGCTTCAGCATCTTCTAAGAGAGAACCCATGTCTGGCTTACGCAGGTTCCTCAAAAACATATGCTATTCCAACAACTTTATTCAAATCCATCTCTTTCCAAACATTTTTGCTATCTTAAGGTCTATTGTCATATGAGAGGGCAATAGCTTGAGTGCAAAGGGAGGAAAACTTGAGATAAATCCAATTTGGCACTGGTTAGGGCCTTTTGGGAGGTCCTAGTGCTGATCTCCATGACCAGCTTGCCTCAATAGGCCACTGACAGTTTCTTTCTTTTTTTTAAATACTTTTTATTAGAGAGTTTAACAATGCTAAAAGATAATACAAACTGAAATCAGAAAGAAAATGAAAATGGAAAGAAAAGAAATACAAAAAGAAAAGAAATAGAAAAAATATTTAAAGAAGTGACTCCCGATCTTCCTTACAACAAGAACAGGCAAATGTAATATTTCCCCACCCTCTACAAGTTTACATACATGATTCACTTCTTCCTATAACACCCTCCATCCATTTGCAGATCTAAAAATGGTTGTTTCTGCCCAAGTACGAGCAAAAAGTCCATAAACGGTTTCCAGAATTTTATAGAAATATTTCTTATTTTAACACTGATCAAACAAGTCAACTTTATATTCCTTTCTTTTGCTTCTAGTAATCTTGATCTTTAATTCATCAAGTTGCTGTCATAGGATTGAATCTCTATTCAAACTTTCTTCCTCCTATCTCAGAGATTTCTTCAAGGCTTTAGAAACCCTCTTTTGTAAATCCAATGATAAATCCTTGCCCAGGTCTTTTTCATTTCTTGGCTTATCATTTGTATTTCCACTCTGGCTGTCATCTCTGTCTTATAATCCACATTTTGTTTATTTTCCAATATTTCTACATTAACTGGAATTTGTTTCACCTCTTCGTCTTGTCATTCTATAACTTCTTCCAAGTTGTTCTCTTTCCTGTCTTTCATTTCTTCTGTATAGTCTTTTTCAAAAAATGCATTAGTAGGTGCAGAAAGTATTGCTGTCAATTTAACTATAAGTTTCTCTCCCAAATCTTCAAAAATTCTTTGAAATGTCTCAGGTGTCATATCTTTATCTGTCATTTTATAAATCTCACTGCTTTTGGTTCAAGAATAAACAACAGATTTCTCCCTCTCCCTGTCCCTCTCCCTCTCCCCCTCCCTCCGTCTCTCTCTATCTCTCTCTGCCCCCCCCTCTCTTTTTGTCTTTTTCCTGACTGTGTGAGAGTCAGGAACAAGGGGGTCAAGAATTTACTCTCGTCGCCCGAGCAATGAGGTACTGATAAGAGGATGAGACTGAACCCTCCCTAAAGAATGCAAGGGAGGTTGGGAGGGTGACCCTGGAATTTGCTCTCACTCTGAGAAGATTTCTGTAACGGGACTGAAGCCAATAAACCCTGCTGAATTGAATCTGTACTGTCTCCTGGAGTTTCCTGGGCTAATCCTGACAGACTGGAACTTTAGTCCCCTCTAGTGTCTCATTTCTATAATCACAAAGTCTCAAATTTCTTAGGTACTTTATTTTTAAATTTCAATCAATCATCTCTTTCTGAATAAACTAAACAGTTTATGTTCCCATGAATATATTGTTTTGTTTATTTAGTTATTTCAAAAGTCTTAGCAAAGGTCCTAATATTCTAAATTTGTCTGGTCCTTTAATTCATTTAAAACTTTCTTAAATTCTTATTTAGCTTTTTGCCATTTATTTTATATTATTTAAATTCTTTAAGCTGTTGGTTAGTTTTTCCTCTATTTTGGGGAAAATTGGTTTTACTCACCAGGTAGTTTTTCAGACTTGTTGCTTGGGTGACCTCTTTTAGCTTTAAAATAATTACAAATCCAAAAGTATTTAAAAAGTGAGGTTAGACGAACTCAGTGTCCTTAAAGGCTCCACCGGGGTTGAGAGCTTGATGCTTCCCTCATCTCCCGATGCTCAGACCTGTGGGTCGACCACTGTCCTGTGGTCTCCTAATGAGGAGCAGCCATCTGAAGCACAAGTGGATGATCTCTCGTCCTCTTCTTGTCCAGAGAGGTTCCATTGGGCCAGCTTTATCGCCAGTCCGGTGGTCTTGGCTGTGTCATTGTCTCTGCTCCTCTGGAAACATCTTAGCTCCCCATTGCCTCACCTGGAAGTCTTGGCCACTGACAGTTTCTTGACGGCAGGAATGTACAGTCATCCTCTACTTGCCTCAACCCAACAGAAAGCTACCTCCACCCATCTTTTTCTGTTATAAATCAAAAGTAGCATTTTCTGCCTTGTGCCGACTCAAGTGGTGCTATCTGGTTTGCCTGCTATGCTTCATTTCATTGCAGGCAAACACCTCCTTTCCACCTGGTTACTATCTGCTGTTGCAGAAATGCCTGGTCCCTTCTAATCACTATCCTCCAAACTTACTTTTTTATAAGTTCACTGACGGAACAGTTTAAAAAACCTGTGTTTTTTAAAAAAGGCCTTAACCCCCCTCCCCCCAGGTAAAATTGATGAGAGTTCTAGCTCAAGTGACAGGAAAAAGTGGTAAAACTGGGATGTTTCCTTTCTTTTCACTGGTCCAAGGGGGATAAAGAAGCAGGGGAATCCACCAATCAGGGGAAGTGTGGTCAGGACAAAACATCAGACCACTGAGACCAAAGTGGAGAAAAGGATTGAAATCCAGAAAAGGATTCTGTAACAGTGGAGAGAGTGAAGAATGGTTATTTCTTGGCCTTCATTGTACCTGCACTGCAGTATTGCATTTCACTGCACCAAAAGGAGAGATGAATTCAGAATAGTGTCTGTGAAAAATCACACAATTCTTTATAGATAATTAGACTGGACTTAGGAACATTGGTTTTGTTATTCTGGTGGAGGTTTGTGTGAAAAGATTCTTGCCCCTTCTGGCAGATAAAGGTTGGTCCCATGCTTGAGAGGATCAGTGCTTCCTTATGGGTATGATATAAAAAGCAGCTGTAAGGCGTCTATTGAACACCACTTTTGGAGATGGGTGTAATTATTGACCACTGGCTAAAATGATTGAGAAGGTGATGGTCTTACAGCTCCAGATATTTCAGAAGGACTCTGATTATATTGAGCCATTTCTACTGGGCTTTTAACTGGGGTGTGAGACTGAGAGCAGTATGGTAAGTTATCTACTGAATGTGGAGAATATGATTCTGTTAATCTATTTGACTACTCAGAAAGTTTCAGTACCATGATCATGATATCTTTCAAGAGTGTTTGGTAAGATTCAGTGTCGTGACATTGTTCTGTAATGGTTCCATCTTTCCTGTTGGTTTGTGTCCAGTTAGGGTAGCTGGAAGAATAATATTTCACACCCTTGCCATTGACCACAGAGATCCATCTGGTATGAATGTTAGATGACGTGTTAGTAATACAAGCAACATCCTACTCTATTGCTTCTAGTGTCAAAGTTTATGGATGTATGGACTGATGCACAAAGATGTACAGGTAGTCCCCAGTTTAAGAACGAGTTCTGTTCCCAAGGTCTGTCCTTAAGTCGAATTTGTATGTAAGCCAGAACAGTATTATTGTATGTATAAGTAGCATTGTGTAATTAACTTGAACCATTGGATATTTAACTTGAATCATTGTGTATTTAATTTGAATGTTGCTACAGTAGGCTCCATTCTTAACTATGGGTCATCTGTAACCTGGGTGTTCTTAATCAGGAACTACTTGTACTCCCAAAACAGAGGAAGTGCAGTTTGGGAGTACTTCTTGATCCTGAGTTGTTCCTGAATTCTCAGATGGCAATTGTGGCAAGGAACATGCTTGTGCAATTATAGCTACTGTGCCATATATGATTGCTCCTGAGCTGATTGGATTTAATAATATTTATTCACACCTTAGCCTTTATTGTTATACAATTTACATGGAGATACCCTTTTGAGGAGTGTTTGGAAGCTTCAGTTGGTGCAAAATGGGACAGACAAGGAATTGTATCATCACCATATTAAAAGATCACACTGATTGCCAGTTGTTTTTTGAGCACAATTTAAGGTGGTGGTCATATTAACTTCTAAAACACTAAAAAGATCTGACTATTCCTGGAGTAGCCTATCCCATTATGAACCTTTCTAGTCATTAAAATATGCAAGATATGTTCTTCTAAACAGTCCCCTGCTTTTAGAGCCCTATTTATGGAACATGTAGGGGAGAACCTTCCCCTGTACCACCAGGACTTAATAATTGTTAATTATTTTAACACCATTTAAATTATGGTTTCTGGTTTTGTATTTTATATATTGTTTTTGTATACCTTGAGCATTCATATAAATAGAAAGGCAGGAAATCAATCAAATCAAATATATAAATACTACACAGGACATCTTGGGGGTTGTGTACATCATATTTCAGATGCTGATGTGAGGAGCTAACAAAATAACTTCAGTACCCTTAGCTGTCAGGGAATAGGTCGGGGAAGAATAAGCATAAAGGTGATGTTAAATCCAAGATATAGGTGCATTTTGGTCTTATTAATAGTTTAATGATTTCAGGTAATTTATTTTTCAACCATTTTAATTACAATTCTCCATTTTCTTTCTCCAAAGCTACCCCATATCAGCTTTATTTTACTCATTTCTACTTAGCACAATTTTTTTTTACACTTTGATTTTTTATAAAAAACTGAAACAGGAGAAATTCAAGAACAGTACAAAAGAGATACAGTATAATAATAAGAGGGAGAGATAGGAAAGGGGAGAGGTGAAATAAGTATTCACTGGCCTGTAATATCCTGTATTTCTCGTTACTAGTTTTGTCTTTTATTTAATAAAAGTTCCAGAAAACTATGCCAATTTATCCTCTTTTATGATATGATTTCTTTTAAAATAGAGACTGCAACTTCATTTTGGTAGGAGCTGATAATTAATAGTGCTGTGCAGTGCTTTGGATTAGATTCTGAAGTTGAATTTAAATTCTAAATAAAAATTTGAAGAACGTGGAAGTGCAAATGTTGTACCCATTGGGAACTCATTAAGGTAGCCATTCAATCATGGAAACAGAGCTGTTTTTAATGAGATGCAGATAGATACTGTATTCATGCTCCCACATATTCCAGAGCATCCCATCTGAATCCTATCCCAAAGCACTGCATAGCTCTAATAATTAATAGGATCAGAACAGATATGGAAAATGAATTCTACCCTTTTCCCTTGCCTTGAATAAAAATATTCAAAGCTAATATTTGCTTTGGAGAAAAAGCAAACACAAAAAACCACACTGGGATCATGGTCATACCCACAATCTCATTAACATAATATGATTTCAATGTCTCTTCACTGCAGGCTTCCTTTGGCATTACTAAACCAGATGCTTTCTGTTTAATAGTGCCACCTTGCAGATGAAATGGTAAGCATGGATAAGCAGGCACATTCATCAAGAAGCAATGCTTCTAACTTATCCCATCTTCCAAATGCAGCCATAGCTACAAACTGTAATGTGTATGTTCATTGCAATCCTGGCCAATCATTTGGATCAAAGACTGGTGACAGAGTACCCATTTAAACAAAAAAATTTAAAAAACCAAACATTTCATCAAATCACCAAATGAATTTTATTAAATGCTTTTGAAGAGAACTTGAGGGATATCAAGGTCAATACTTAAAATGGATATTGGTAGTGGCCAGCTCTCCGCAGCCTGATTTTCCATCTGCTTGGATCTTCCTTTCTTTAGTATTGTTTTAAATTTTGGATGTTTTATGTGTATTGTTTTAAATTTTGGATATATTCATAGTTTTAATGTTTTTGTGAGTCGCCCAGAGTCCCCTATTGTGGGAGAGATGGGCGGCGGCTAAATCCAATGAAATAAAATAAATAAATAAATATGATATCGTGTATAATTTTGGAGGTGGATATTCAGGAGGCATCCAGGACCTGAAGAAATTGCTGAAGCCAAGTTTAGATGTTCAGAAATGACACACAGCATGTGTTATATCTCCATGAAGCCATTATCATATGAGTTTGTAATGATGGCTGTATAACATTCTCCCTTGGCAGTGAAGAATGTGTGCATGTTCACTGAAATGATGGATCACTCTTCTCCCTTTTGCTATAAACTGTATAGGACAGGTATACTTAAAAAGATCATATATCCCCTAAATGTAAAGTTGGCTGGAAAGGATAGGACATATTTTTCAACCTCAACCATGGCTGGACTTCAGCTCCTGTTCTTCCAGTCTCACTCATCTGAAGGGCATTAGATTCAGGAAGGAAAGCAAAACAGAAATTGGCTGTTTGGGGAATATATACCAAAGAAGAAGCAAAATATGTGTCCCTTTCCTTAAGTTTCCCAGTTCCACCGACCTGTTTCTTGCCTTTTTTTCTTCCTTTCTGATTTGTTCTATAGCATACTGAAGTAACAGTCTTTGGTAGGAACTGAAGGATCCCTTTGTTATTGCAATCATGCTTATAATAGGCTGCATGTAGAGATAATACATCAGATGCTCCTGTGAAATAGCATAGTAACTTACTGTCTTTTAAACTAAAGAAGATTCAGCATATAATTCACCAGAACTGTTTTCCTGTCTCTCTCATTGCTTCTCGTGACCAGTAAAGTCATTCCTGTGCTCACTGTGCTCACCTTATGCCAGTTTTATACAACACATACTCTTTTTGGATTGTAATTCCACAGGAGCTTTCATGATCCCTTTCCTCATTTTGCTTGTCCTGGAAGGCATCCCATTGCTCCATCTTGAATTTGCCATTGGACAGAGACTCAGAAAAGGTAGCGTAGGAGTCTGGAGTTCTATCCATCCGACCCTGAAGGGAGTAGGTAAGTTTTAAAAATAATTTGATCAAGCGAGTAACAAGCAGCTTTAGTCCACTTTGATACATCAGCATCATGGCTGAAACAAGGGGCAAGAAAATGAACATTTGAAGAATAATTTGATCAATACAGGGTTTGTGAAATAGTCAAGGGGAAAGTCAAATTAAATTTATATTGTATTACAAGTATATCTGAAGTTTGCTTAGTCAGCTATGTGTTGTTTGCTTGCACATTAAAGATGTGATATCCTCATCTGTTAAACATTTCCCCAGCACTTCTGTCGTTTTGTTGCTGCAGAAAGTCCACAGGATGAAATAGTAATGAAATTTCCATGGCTGTAGATATTCTAACTACTAATCTTTTTTTTAAAAGAATGGTTTTGATATAGGAAATAATGGATTGAGGTGTAAGTTAAATTATTATAGTTTGGCAAGTTAAATTTTTACAGTTAATTTATAATAGATTTATTTTCATCTTTGTGGCAGACACTATTTATAATCCCATTAAATTTACAGCAACAGTGCTTTTCTGGCTATTTGAAATACTACATTTGAATTACTGGTTAAACAAAAAATGGTTGCAGAATTATAACACCATAACAAATCATTTAAAGATAAAAATAACCTATTAGTATTAAAAATAAAATGTAGTCTAAGATTTCCAACCCAGACACTGAACTATTTTTAACATAATTTTATTCTGGTTAGCAGTGGGCAATAAATGAACAAGGGCTTAGCACCAATCAGTAATTGTTTTTCTTTTGATGATTCCTAGAAATAAATGTCCCTAAAAATGTTCAGTTAAAATAATTGAATATTTTCTATTTCCAGCAGCTGTTCCATGCTCTTTGGCATGGCTGGAATACAGAAAGATGAATATTCAAAGAAAAGGCATAGTTGCTGATGGGCTGGAAAGTCAATTGCAGTTCCATTTATAGCCTATTGCAGTGCAGTATCCCAAGACCATTCTCTTGAGACTGCAGCCCGTTTTATGCAATCCAATGAAATATTTGGAAAAATTTTCCGTGGGCTCAGTTTCAGGCCGCAAACATCCGTGAATGCCACTGATTATAATGGTGGAAGACATCCTCTGTGCCACCTTGATAACCACGCAAACCCATCACAAGATCTTTGTCTCAGCTACTTTCTATATTGCATAAATTCTTTGATAATTGTTTTGGTGTGAGGAATGGGGCAGAAGTGAAACATTGTTTGCATAATTTCTCACAGGTCTTATTTTTTAATTGTACAAAATAAGCTCTGCTTAAAGATGTTTCACTGTCTTCCTATAGGTATAGCAGCAATGTTCGTCTCCTTCCTTGTGGGTTTATACTATAATACAATTATTGCCTGGGTGATGTGGTATTTCTTCAACTCCTTCCAAGAGCCACTGCCCTGGAGTGAATGTCCACTTAATGACAACAGAACAGGTACAGGCTATGGAATGGGATGCTTACATCATGAGAAGGCTTCTTTGGGGAATTAATGTAGCAAAAATATAATGTATTTTTCCCCCAGAGAACATTCAAGACTTTTAACCAAACCTGCTGGATCAGTGACAATACGCTATTAAGACTTACATAATATATATTATAGAAGTAATAGAAACATCATTCTATCACTGAATCCTTATCATACTGATAATTAAATCTGGACTTTGGTATTCAGGTGTGTCTCATCTGATACAATGAATAATTCATTATTTGGTAGGGGGGAAAGGGGTGGGTGCCTGTTGGTGTCTCTTAGCATGTATTGGTAATATTTTGGGTAACGGTTGAAGTTTATGATAAGCATTATATATGTTCTGAAAGATATTGCTTTTTTTGCAACCTAACCTAATATATCAATGAATGAGTCACTGAAATCTTTCTGATAATTTTCTACCTGACCTACACTAAGGTGTTGCCTTCCATTTACAAATCAAAGAAAGAAAGGCAAGTGAATGGTTGCTGTAGCACTGTATTATTTTTCCAGTTATATAGACAGCATAACTGATTGATTAGAGAGTTATCTAAATAAGCTTAGGTATTTTTAAAGCACTGACACTGTGCATTTGACAGTACATAGTACATAGTACAAAGGGAACTATCCCTTTGAAAAGCATTCTAAAAAAAAGAAAAATGGGATTTTCAAGTCTCTTCAAATGCTTTATTATAATAATCCTTATTTGTATATTAACAGCCCTATGTAAGTCCTTTTGTCATTGCCTGCCTCCCTTTCTAATTTCCCATCAAATATTACTCAAAATATGTTGCTTAGGTCACAGAATTCTGCACTTCTTTGAAGAGGAAGTATTGAGTAATAAGTTAATTATGAACTGGCTGATTCTCTTTTTAATATAATTGTTTTAAAAAATAACAGTGTGGGCTTGTGCTATATTAGAGGAAGGATACCATTTATGTAAGAGAGAAATGTGATTTTAAGATGGCTGGGGAATTCTGGGAGTTGAAGTCCACATAGCTTGATGTTGCCGAGGTTGAGAAACACTGAGCTAAAAGAGAAGGTACAATTTCTTAGTGTGATTCTTCAATTCATGTAAATGTAGGTAAATATAGTCAATTGAAAGTCATATGGTTTGAATAAAGTGATCTGCATAAATGGTTTGACAGCCTGAGAAGGAAGTCCATGGCAACATTACAAGGTGATTTCTAAGGGGACACTCCAAAAATGGTTGACATTGTTGAGAATTTATTTTCCTCTTGGATACATCCACAAAAATCGCTGCCCTTCGGACCAGAAAAGCCCCATTCCCACATACTGCCAATATATAGATGGTGGCATCTTCCAATCGATAGGAATTGAATACAACCAAATTTTCTCACACAGGCCACAGTTCAACAAGTACCAGCCAAGACATTTTGCTCCCCAAATCAGACGCAAGTAGAGTTTCACCCAAGCTAAAGCTGATAGCGCTTTACAAGTACTAGACTTACTTCATTGCTCACATAATATTTTCTGTCTTCATCACACTATTCCTTCCTTGTGCTACATGAAACGGGTTATTTCATTCTGCCATCTTGGGTTGAGGGTGAGGCTTAAGAAAGTCATATTAAATGAGGTATCTAAAATATGCAAGGACAATTTTGTTCATTATTTTAGAAGCAGATCCAGAAAATCATGCATATATGTTTTGGAACATAAATGTGAGGTACACTTCTTTGTGCTAGGGGCTATGAGAACTCCTTTCTCATAATAGCAACCATCATGTGGAATTATCTCCCAGAGGAGATACATCACCAGTATTCTCATATTCTTAGGCCTTGTTATGTTTTGGAAGGCCTTCATGTAAGCTGTGATTTTAGCATATTGAGCTTAATGCTGGCTCTTGAAATTTATGGGTCTCTCCAATACCTTAAGTACAAAAAAATTAAAGTTTTTTCCTTTAAAATTAATTATTTTGCCTTATGCAACTTTATTGCGAAGAGAGGACTCTTTGGAAAAGACCCTGACGCTGGGAAAGATTGAAGGCAAAAGGAGAAGGGGACGGCAGAGGATGAGATGGCTAGATAGCATCACTGAAGCAATGAGCATGAAACTGAGCAAACTCAGGGAGGCAGTGAAGGACAGGAAGGCCTGGCGCGATAGGGTTCATGGGGTCACAAAGAGTTGGACACAGCTTAACAACTGAACAACAACAAAAATGCAACTTTATGCAGGTTACTTTATTCAAACCGTGAATTACTCAATAGTCTACAGCCCTAATTTTAAATCCAGTTCATCTGAAAACATCTGAATTCGTGCATGTTTTCTTTCTTTGCCCAGCTCATATGCCGCTGCTTTAAAAAAAAAAATCTGGCACAGGTCACTGAACATCTTCCTGTTTTCAGATTTCATAGAGGAATGTGGAAAGAGCTCTCCAGTGGATTATTTTTGGTACAGGAAGACATTAAACATCTCCACTTCTATTGAAGATTCTGGGAGTGTACAATGGTGGCTTTTGCTCTGCTTGATCTGTGCCTGGGCAGTGCTGTATGTGTGCACAATCAGAGGCATTGAAACAACAGGAAAGGTACTTCAGTCTTCTTTGCACGGGGGGGGAAATGCTGCTTCTGTTTGTTCTTCGTAGTCAGAATTGCTCTTGCAAGTTATTCCAGAGCATCCTTGTTTAGAAAATTCACATTCAAAGGTCTCTTCACAGCCGTTTTCTCGCAGCTTGAGTTTAGAAATTGGAAAACAGCCCAGTTTTGGCAGTGGGTGGGAGACGGATTTAACGTGATAGGAATAAAGAGGGATTATGGGAGAAAAATAAGTGGGCTGAGGAAGGGCAAGATATTTTCCTTGCTGCCTGCCAGATCTCCACCATAAATTTTCCCAGTCTCAGCATTCCCTTACCATATAATGTCCAGCTGTGCTCTTAATCAAGAAAGACCTGAACATCACAGCATGGGATCTGTAAACTGCAGAGAAATTGCAGGCTATGGTGTGTCAGTGAGCTATTTTGCATACGTTGTTACTTCAGAAAAAAAAGTAATTTATGGAGGAGCTGCTTCTGTGTGTTCCACCTTCCCTGGTAACATCTAGATAAAAGAACCATATTGGAAGTGGGAGGGAAGAAGTTGCTGCTAGACACGATTCCTTTCGTATGTGACTTTATTTACATGGTTCTTGTTTTAGGTGGTATCTGCAAGATGTGAGCCAGACTAGGCAAAGTAGCCCCCACAGCACAATTATACTTTATAAATCTGCATTTTGGGATAATATGCATGAAATACATTGAGCACTAAGGGTTGTTGTCAAAAATATTTTCCTCATATTTCCACGTATTTTCTTCATTCAAACTATTTTACTTTTGTTAAATTACTATTATGGTCTGCATAGTATTATTAATATATGTGGTGCTTCACAGAATTACATACAGATAGTCTTTGACTTACAGCCACAATTGGAACCAGAACTTCCATCGCTAAGTGAGACAGTCGTTAAGTGAACTGCCCCAATTTTACGACCTTTTTTGCCGCAATTGTTAAGCGAATCACCACACTCACTAAGCCACTCACATGGTCGTTAAGTGAATCTACCTTCCCCCAGGACTTTCTTGTCAGAAGCCCCCTGGGAAGGTTGCAAATGGTGATCATGTGACCCTGGGACACTGCAACCATTGTAAATATATGAATTTTGATCACATGACTGTGGGGATGCTGTAGTGGTCATAAGTGTGAGGACCAGTTGTAAGTCACTTTTTTCAGTGCCATCGTAACTTTGAATGGTCGTTAAATGAATGGTTGTAAGTCAAGGACTACCTGTAAGCAATGAGAGATTGCTCTTGTTTTATCTACATTTCAATAGTGTGTGAAATAAAATGCTTATATATTCATTAGATAGGTATTCCATCTTTCCTGCAGGATCTTTAGCTGTGATAAAACCTTGATTTTACACGTCCCCATTTGGTGGACTTGAAGTGCAATGGACCAAATCTGAATTTGAATGAAGTCTGTTGTTTGGCAAATCAGTCCAGAAACATTCAGAAACATTCATTTTTGCAGATCTTCTGTAAAACATAAATTATGTAAAAATTCCCTAATTATATAAAATTTGCAAATTTTACATACTTTTATGAAAAAAAATTACATACCTTTAGACTGAACAGACATTCTGCTTTAACCAATACCCCTTCCCCATAATTGGTCTGTAAAATTGAGGTTTTGTTGTAGTATTCCATACTCTAAACCTATCCTCAACACAACTTTATGAGGAAGATTAGACTGAAAGATGATGACCTATATTGACCAAAGGCATCTTTCATGCCATACATTGTTATAAACCAAAACCAGTACCTACAATATTAAACTGGAATAGCAAAGGAAAACAATCCAGGCAAATGATCTAGCTTCGATAATTATTGTGCAATTACCAAGCAAGCAAGTAACCCATTCAAAACCATTCCAGCATCTCCAAAGAAAGGCCTAAGTATTTAAAGTCTACTGGGATAGATAATGAGGAGGGAGATATGGGATCACCATTGAAAAGACCGTGTCTCTTGTATCTGAAAACCCGATTGGTATTATTGGTGGGCCTGGAAACAGAGTTCTTAGGAGAAAGGAAATTAACATAAGATAAATGTACATATTATAATCCTCAGTTGCATATGTTCTTCCTCAGGCAGTATATGTGACTTCAACCCTTCCATATCTTGTACTTACCATTTTCCTGATTCGTGGCTTGACTCTGAAAGGATCTACCAACGGTATTATTTTTCTTTTTACACCAAATGTAAGTATTAATTAGATATTTTTGTCTTTCAAGAAAAGAGCATAAATTTCAATAAGCTAACATCAGAAGAGTTGTGTTAACTCCAGTTCTAATACAATTTGCACTGTTTCTCTTCTTATTATCAGTCCTTTAAATATGAGAAATATTGTGGGTCAATGTTCCCTGGTTTAATGTATTACTGGGACATTTGCATGTTGAAGGAACATCTTTCTTTTATGAAGATTGGGGCTTCATCTGTGCAGCTTTTGCTCTGGCAAATGTGAGGCAATTTTCATGAAAGGCAGTTCAGAGTTGGAATGCATTTCAGCTGACCTAAGAAAACGAATGACTGTGTTATCTGGTGGAACGCGATTCACCCTTTTATATATTAAACCTAGCCTGTCTTTCTGAATCAGGTTGCACTGAAATTGGAAAAAGCACAAAGATGAAGTTACTTTGACCCCTGCAAGAAATCTTATACATGATTAGGAGTTCTCCTCAAGTTCTAACAGAAAGCAGCATTTGTTGGAATGTTCATGCTCTGACTCTCTCTCTCTCTCTCTCTCTCATATTTGTGTGTGTGTGTGAGAGAGACAATCAGGGATGGGCAGCCCACTGCTTGCACAAAGTGCCAAGGTACCCCCAGATCACACTGCCAAAACTTACATTTCAGTAGTATTTCAGAGGAACTTTTAAAAAGGGGTTGACAGCAGACTGCCTCCTAGGGGTTTATCATTCTCATCCCTACCTTTAAACCCTTCCCCCTTCCACAAAACAATCTAGGGCTGAGAATTCAGTGTTGTCTCTTTAAGTGATATCCTACCATCACCAGATGAATTCCTGCAGTCCTCAGGAAGGCCGGAAGGCTGAATTATGGCCCCTGTCCCATCAAATTGTGTCCACCTATGCTGTAAATATACATTAAATCACAAAAATGGAATATGCCTCCAGTGAACTTGCACAGAAATGAAATTGTTGGTAAGGTCTAGTACTGGGGGTTCCTAATAATGTCCATATCTTTATAAGCACAAGAGTGGTGACAGCTTAGTAGAAATAAACATGAGTTGCATGTAGTTAGTTTAAACCCTGCCATATCTAGCTTTTAAAAAAGGGAGAAGAATTAAAGACCTCGGAAAGGCCCTTTTCTCTAACCTTGGACGACCACACTGGCAGAAATGGGTGGGAATGGCCAATACTCTCACTTTTAAAGGGAGTTTATATTGGCAAACTTTGGCTTAGCGAACTGTGTTTACCTATGCGCAAATGCTTTCCTTTGCTTGTCTGTCCAAACTCTGCTCCTTATCTTATAGATTGTTACCCAATAATGATCTGTTCCTTGCCTTAGCCATGATCTAGGTTACGTCTTGAACCTACCATCCACAAGAATAGGATGGTCCTAATGGGGGGTATTCCCATTCCACAATTTCTTGTAAATGAATAAATTGCATGCTTCTATACAACATGCTTTTCTCTACAGGTATCATGTGACTTAAGTTTTAAAACTTTTTCTTCTTCTTCTTCCTCAGGTGACTGAATTGGCTAACCCCGTCACTTGGCTAGATGCTGGAGCACAAGTATTCTATTCTTTTTCCCTTGCCTTTGGAGGCCTCATCTCATTCTCTAGTTATAACTCAGTTCAGTAAGTTGCCATTATCCAAAAAAGGACTAATTCTTTATTAATAACATATTTATAGAAAAGGAATTAGGGATATAATTTGAAATAATATTTTTGGTAACCACTATGGTCCCCAATCTTATTAACTATAAGAATCTAAGAAAACAATGTTTGCTGATCCAGACCAAGAAATTATTTAGAGCATCCTAACATTTCAAAGGTGGCTGCCAGATGTTTAGAAGAAATCACAGAGTAGATGAGTGCAGTAATCTTCTCCTGCATAGGTTCTATAGCAACTGGGGTTTGAGGCCTATTGCCTCTGATCCTGAAACATTATATATGTTCATTCATAACTTTATTTACACATACTTATCAAGTCCCTTTTTAAAGCTATCTATATTTGGTATTACCATTTTGTCCTGTAGTAACCAATTCCACCCTTTTCCTGAGTAAAAGCAAATGGGAAGAACTCAGAGACCTAAAAAAGCTTTTGCCTTTCTTTCATAGTGAGTATTACAAGCTTTTCTTACAAGGGGGTCACACCAGTAGTTGAGTTCAACCCCAAATCTATACAGCATCTTCTTGACCCAGCCCCCAGCTTTGAATAAACTTTCCCTATTTTGATTTTTCATGGGCTTCAAAAAAATAGTTTTTATTCTGGTAAAGTGATCCATTGATCAGTTCCTTCAATAGTCTGGGCATCTTCAAAGGCTTCTCTGTTTCTGAAGGACTGTTGTTCTGATACGTGAACTCAGCAAGTTCATGTTTTCCCAGCCCTCCCTGCATCTTGCTCCCCAGCTTTGTAAGTTTGCCACTTCATTTCTACCCTCCAGTAATTAACTGCCAGGCTGGTAAGAAGCATGACATTGAACTTCTCCCTGCTTGGCAGTAATTTGAAAAAATATAAAATAAAATTATCTAATTGGAATGCTAGTGATCATGCCCGCAGATCAACCTGAAAGCATTTATTTTTAAACTGTTACAGAAAGGGCTGAATAATGGCTGGACAGCTTTATGTTGAAAGGGCAGCTTCCATTTATATGTGTGTGTGTGTGTGAGAGAGAGAAAGAACTAGAGTGGCTGAGTTTACTCAGCACACCAAGGAAAAACCAGACTAACCATATTACAGTTTTATGCAGTGTGTGAACTGATACAAGGCATATTTTTCATATTAAAAAGAACAACTTGAGGTTGTCAGAACTGTAAGATAATACTGTATATTCTCATAGAAATTTTAATCTAGTATTGGGAATATATCAAAAGTGTTATTTCTGTGCATGCATTCCTCAAATAGTGTTATCCCCCTACATTTTATCGTCAGAACAACTCTGTCAGATACGTAAGGCTGGAGAAATACAGACTACCTCATGCCTGAGTGGGGACATAAAACTGGGTTTCCTAGGCCCAAGACTAACATACTAGCACACAGAGACTATTGTGAAAAGTCAGCTGCCTTCCTTGTTTTTGTTTATAGCAATAATTGTGAGAAGGATGCTGTGATCATTTCTGTGATAAATGGCTTCACATCCATTTATGCAGCCACAGTCATATACTCAATCATTGGATTCAGAGCAACAGAAAGATATGATGATTGCTATAGCAGGTGAGTTACTGCTTATTTCCTAGTTAGCATATTACTACCAATTGAAAAGGGGTTGTTTGTCTAACATAACCACCAGCTACAGCAACAATTAAGTTCAAGGGGTGCCGAGTGGATGGTGGAATGGGGAGGACCTGTCTCCAGCAGTGGGCATTGAAACCTTCAGAACATTGTTCATATTACTTGATAGATTGGACCAAGTTCATACTGTTGTCCTCAGTCTTGCTCAGCCTCATAAAAGAAATAGCAACTGTGACTGTTTCTCTGTGATCCAAATTATAACACTGAAGAGCTTTTGTCTATTTTCATTTCCCTTTTGCAGAAATATCCTCACTCTGACAAATGCATTTGATTTGCCAGATGGTAACGTAACTGAGGACAATTTTCTGGACCTGCAAGCTTGGTATAACAAGACAGAACCAGAAATCTATTCAACCCTCAAGTTTGAAACTTGTGACTTGGAAACATTTTTAACTGATGTAAGGTGATAACATAGAACATATACATTTGCTGGGTTAGAATGATAGGAAGAATTAATGTCACTTAAAACTATATTTTAAAATCTCTTTTTTATTCACAAATGATTCAAATGAGCCTTGCGCGTTCTAGGGATAGAAAGAGGGGATTTAGGTCAAATTAATAAACAAAGCAAACTGGCTTTTGATTCTGTTTAGCCAATCTTTGTTAAATGGGGATTAGATTTGAATTAACAAGACTAATCATTTTGCCCATGTTCCTCACAACTGTGTAAAAAAGATGAAGAAATATTTTTATGCAATGAAGAGCATAGGAAGAGCCATGCTGGAATATTATGATTATGTCTCATATTTTTATTTTTACCTACAAGACAAGTCTCTATTCCCAAACAATTTATAATCTAAATAGACTAATGGGAAAGCTAGGGAGGAAGAGAGCTAGGCCGGTCAAATATTAAACTAGACATAAAGATTAAGATGATAATGTTATTTGTTTGTTTATTTAAAATATTTATAGTCCTCTCTGC
Source organism: Liasis olivaceus (assembly GCA_030867105.1). NCBI lineage: Eukaryota > Metazoa > Chordata > Lepidosauria > Squamata > Pythonidae > Liasis > Liasis olivaceus. The sequence goes on from CM061350.1 coordinate 86,445,564, forward strand.
ATCCAGAGGAAGTCATGCTAGGTTGCAATAAGTCAAAAGCCACATGGAAAATATGGGTTTCAAGGAATGTTGGGAAAGAAGACACTTTTTTTGATAGTACCAGAAATATACCATAACCAGCATTTAGTTCCAAATGCTAAACAGCTATTGAATGCTTTGGGGAAGTTTAGTAGCATAACATGAGGGCAAAAAGTTTCTCTTGCTCTTTATCTTCAGTATTTGACAGAGACTTACCGTGTCTCAACAGAGAGACCTCATAACAATTAATTGTTCGTTATTATAATATTTTATGGCTTAATAAAAATACTTGACTGTATATGCAATGGATATTTCTCTAGTCCTATCTTGTGGGAGTAAATTCTCCAAATTATTTATGAGTTGTTTGAAGAACATTTTTGTCTGCCCTCAACCTTTGACTAATAAACTTCATTAGGTGACCCCAAATGTTAATGTGACAATAGATAACAGATAAAATAGATAAATAAACAGATATAATAGATAACATTTATAATTGGATCTTGAGTTGCCGCTTGAAATACACACGTACACACACACACGTGTCTGCGCGTGTGTGTATACACACACACACACACACACACATACAGAGAGAGAGAGAGAGAAAGCATAGCTCTGAAAATAGTTGTAATTTAGTTCTAAATTTGCACACTTTTGGATACTTTGCTGGAGTGAAAATTATATAGATTTAAACATAAGAAACCAAAGGTACTATCAGTCTAATAAATATATTTGAAAATGAGTAATAGCCTAAATATTTTGTATATCTTCTTTCTTTGATTTGGAATCTTATGTAGGGAGTTGAAGGAACTGGCTTAGCATTTATTGTCTTCACTGAGGCCATCACCAAAATGCCCATCTCTCCACTATGGTCGATCCTCTTCTTTGTCATGCTGTTCTGCTTGGGTTTATCATCTATGTTTGGGAATATGGAAGGTGTGATGGTACCCTTGCAAGATCTCAGAATTATACCTAAAAAATGGCCTAAAGAAATTATTACAGGTTTGTTGAAAATGGTAATAAAAGCAGAGGGGTTGATGGTTTGCCCTGGGTGCAACTTGGGTAGGATTGCAGGTATATTGACATTTTTAAAGAAAAGAGATAGGACATTTAGCTTCAGTATGAATCATTAATCATGGTTTTGAAGATAAGACGGTAATTGAACAGTTAGTTTAATACTTGCTCAGAGACTTAATAGAACAGTAGATTGAAAAAAGAGAAATCTCTTTAACTCTGCATTGGTTTTGCACTTGGTTTCTTGAAAACTAAATAAATATACCTCTGTTTTCAGGCCTTTTGGGTGTAAAATAAATATTGATTGATTGATAAATATACCTCGTTGCTGAATGCCATTGATGGATGAGGCAGAAATTGTTAGTTTGTGACACTGAATAACAGAGTTCACTTTTGCACAGTAACTCTTTTGAGCTGGTTCTTTCTATCTGAGGGGTAAGAAGTTACATTCAGAAGCAGATTCTTCCAACTGATGACTATTCCTTACTTGGTTTTGTGCCTATTCCTAGGGACAAGGTGGTTGAATTAGAAGACTAGCCCGGGCTAGGAAATAATATGGTACAACACTGATTAAAAGGGCTTGTTCTTGTGTGTCTGTCCCCTTGCTTGAAATGTAGAGTGTTAATGTATACTGAAATTCATGTCTCAAGAAGCTTCATATATTGGCAACATCTCTTAATCCTTCTGCTTTTTGTTTCTTTGTTTACAGGCCTGATTTGTTTGGGATCTTTCTTGATTGCAATTATTTTTGTGCTGAGTTCTGGCAACTATTGGTTGGCTCTTTTTGATAGCTTTGCTGGATCCATTCCCTTGTTGATAATAGCTTTTTGTGAGATGTTTTCCGTTGTCTACATATATGGGATAGACAGGTAAGATATAGATTCAAAGAGTTTTAAAGCATCTTTTTGTTAGGCAATCAATAACCAGGAACTCTCACAGTAGGCTTAAGCAAGTCACCTTTTCCCAATCCTTAAATACAAGGAAAGTAAGTGATTTAAAAATTTAAGAAAATTTATGTGCACTACTTTTAACCTTTAAAAAGTAAATAAATATTGACCTCTATTTATTCTAGGTAGATTTTTTTTTTAAATCCAGAAACTGCCAATGTATGCTGTATTGTTTAATGTGGAGCTTTATTTATAAAGCTCAGGGTAAATTTCAATACATGGGGTATTTTTTCTCTCTCCACATGCCTATATAAATATGAGAGTTCATTTGCTTTCTGAATTGTGGTGACTCCACCCATCCCTTTAAGTTTACCTTAGTTAGGACCTGGCTATATCATATCTGCAGATTTTTATCATTTCTTAACGCAGGAGTTAGGTAGGTTTCCAATTTCTCAAAATGACCTGAGAACTGCCCTTGACTACGAGCTGAACATACAGAAACATCACTTGATTTTGCTACAGTCACTGAGCATCATCTGAATGTTTGAACAGTTTCTACTGAAAACCACTGCACTTCATGTAACATGAGCAGATATGAATGTTCTTTTATTGTGATGGCCCATTCACACGTGCTAGTTATCAAGTAATTAGACTTCATGTGCAACTTGGCCCTCAGACTCCTAATTTTCCTTTCTTTTTTCATTACCAGATTTAATGATGACATTACGTTCATGATTGGGCACAAACCCAATATTTTCTGGCAAGCTACCTGGAGAGTTGTCAGTCCCATCATCATGTTAGTTATCTTCTTGTTTTACTTTGTGGTGAAAGTAAGTGAAAATTTAGATTACATCATCTGGGATCCCAATTATGTAAGTATATCTGTTCAAGGAAACGTGTTCCAAACTGCATCCTCTACCAAAAGCTTGTCATTTCTCATGTTTTGTTCATTATGACTTTCCTTGCTTACCCCACCCCCACCCGATAACCATTTGCTGGAGATAAGAAATTTTTTTTTGTTTATTTTCCTTTGCAAAAAATTCTTTATCCCCAAGGAAATGAATTAGCTGTTTTAATGTAACTAGTTACTGACCAAAAGCAAAATTTTGATGCTTGTACCTTTACTGAAGTGTGTCTGCACTGCAAGAAAACTCAGTTGCCTTTGTGGGAAATCCCAGAATCTGGCATTACAGGGAAGTTTTTAAAAAATTGCCTGGAAAATATATGTAACAATGGTTTGAGAGAAGTTAAAAATGGGAGAAAATCTCTGTCTTAATAGTGAAAGATGTGGCTTGCATACAAAAGGTCCTATGTTCAATATCTGGTTTCTTCAATTAAAAGTTTGTGGGAAAAGAACTCTTTCCAAAACCTTGGGATTTTGTTGGCAGCCAGCCAGACAATAACTGGGCAGGATGGACTGATGATCTGACCCAGTATAAAGTACAGTTTCCTGTCTGTGGCTGATCAAACTGAACAATAAGTGAGCAGAGTTTGAAAAATTTGGCTGTGTACTTTTAGTAGTGCTGCTGGTGAAATTCCAGGTTCTTACTGCTCTGCTAGACTGCTTCTGTGATGTAGACAAGTCTTTTCAATCAAGGATCAACAAATTTACAAAAATATATTCATCCATAAAACAGTGCTTACTCATGTTTGATACTTCTGTTGCTTCATTTTCATTGTTTGGCTACTGAGAGGGTAATATAATGTTTTATGTATGAAAGAATAAACTTAACATAGAACTCATCTGTTCTGTTTGGGTAATGGTTCAGAAGGGGCAAAATATAACTCTTGCAGAGATCATTGTAGAAAATACAGTATACTGTATGGTCTCAAATGTCCTCTGATTCATAATGGCAAATATGCTCACCTAATGGGTTTTAGAGTATTTACCCTGGCAGAAGTACAGAAGAGAGAACATTACACCTAGCCCTAAAAACATTCTGTTCCCAATCTGGGGAACATGTACTGTATATTTACATAATTTTCAGGTTCCACAGTAAATTTTGCAGCCCATACTCTGTTACTTTGTGAGATCCTGTTAATCTCATTCTGAAACTCCATGCCATTTAGCCTTGGGGGGGGGGGGGGATTGTTTAGCCTCAGTAGATATAAGGAATTCTCTCAAAAGTCAATTTGACATTAATTATTGTGCAACTGTTATTTTCTAGCTCAAGGGGCAGTCATCTGCCAGACCTAAAAATAATAAATTTATGTGTAAAAACTGGCTCTTAATTCGATAACTGATCATCTGCCTCCAAGCCCTCACTTCAGTTTTAAGCACCCCAGTCTTCAGTATGAGTGAGCATTAGATCCACAACTATGGGCTGTGTGAATGGGCCTTAGGAATTTTTTTGCACTAAGTCTACTTTGTTGTTCTTTGCATATATTCCCACTTGGGCCCCATATAAAATTTGGGTCAAGGATCTCTCAAAAGCTGCTGTTATTTGTTCTCCTTCTTTGGTAAAAAAAAAAAAAATCCTCTTGATTGCCTTTGAAGTTTTTAATATTATCTGGATAACGTGTTCATGGTGTGTTTTTCAAGTCCCCATCGAATGGTACACTATTCCCAAATCTTTAAATGTATGGGTATATTCTATTCTATTTCCTTTAATAATAACCTAAGGAATTTTTGCCAAAGAATACATCGTTCATTCAGTGTTTCATATGTGAATGTGTCTAATATTCTTTCTTCTCTGTCTCCCAATGACCTGAGACTTATCTCTTTCTTTCTGTCACAGGTTAACTTCCCCAAATCAAAGTCAGTGCCTTATCCTGGCTGGGTTTATGTCATCATTGTAATCCTTGCAGGAGTGCCTAGCTTGGTTATTCCTGGCTATGCCATCTACAAGGGCATCCGAAATTACTTTGAGAAAGAAGATCCTGGAAATCAAGATTTGGTCAATGCCATATCAGAAATATCAATAAATGGAGAGCTGAAGAATACAGCATAGCTGAATCTCCCAAGACTTGACACACAAAGACTTTCAGTTGAGGAATGGGAAAACGTGGATGTCTCCCTGCTTTGATCAGAGTGGTTTCAGAGCCTAAATGGGAACTAATATAGTCTCATTCTAGCAGCGTTTGCTGTTTCAGGAAATGGTTAATACAGATGTCAAAGATATACCTGAGATACTGTTTTCTGAGCACCATCATGTTGCACAGAGATACAACCAGTTCTATGTTCAAATAATATATTATTAAACAAATTATACTTGCAAAAGGAAGTGCATGTTTCATTCTTTTTTAAAAAATTGTGTGAAAAATTCAGAAACAGCTTTGTCTCTTTCAGCTGAAGAAGAACTGAACAAAGTCTAGCTAGAGGCATGCCCAAAGTGGGCCAATGCAAACCTACATTCAGGGTCTTTGGAAGTAGCCTTCTCTTTGCCATGCCTGTGTTTTGAATTGCTTGTGTTCCTATGCTAACCGTAGCTCCCTTAAACACCATGAGATGGAAGTATGATTACAAGTAGATTTGCAAACTATTATTGAAAGCAACTAAAAGTCTCTGTGCAATTTTATTATGGGATAAGATTATGACATCACACTTAAGTTATTCTGCAAGGTTTCACACATTTCGGTTGGTTCCCCCCCGCCCCCTTTTCTGCAACATAGCTACTCCTCCTTAGGTTGTTCCTGCAACACCTGAAGATATTTCAGACAGGTGAACCTGTAACTCAACTATGGTGAACACCATCAAAGGAATGATAGGGGATATGTGCTCTGAATTCTGGAGAGAGGGGGAGGAAAAGGATAAATACTTTCCATGTAGCTTCCAAAGATCTTAGAGACCCAGGACTTCTCCTTTTATTATTCAGATTAGGACAGCTATCTTAGGTGGCTGATACCAGAAAAGGGATAATAATTATGATTTCTGGAAGATAGAGCTGTATGAGCTAGTGCTGCATCCCTTAAGCCAGCCTGCATGGTAGAAGGGAAGCAACCCGTATCAGACTACAATTCAATTGCTCATGCAATTGTTTATTTGTCTGAGTATGTACGTGCTGTTTTATGTACTTACTTTGAGTAAGTGAGTGACTGAGTGGGCTATGGTGGTCCTGTTGCAAAAGTGTTGAATTTGTGCGAAGAGAGCAAACTCAAAGACACGACCTTTGGCCATTTACTATTTGTTAACAGCCTAATCCACCTTCAAGGGTTTGCTGTGATGATAAAATGGGGTAATCTTATCCGGTGCTCTAACTATTTGGTGAAAAGGATGGCACGCATATTTAATTAATAACAATGGACAGACAAAACCAGTTACTACATTATATGTGGAAGTAATACATACCTGCTGATGAAATGAAATAACAAAGTGGTATAGATTTGCTATACACAAAGAATTCCTCCATGTGAGAGACAACCCTGCAGGATCTCTGCTCATGTAGACAAGCTGTACATTATACCAAAAGATAGCTATATACAAAATGCTTCTTCAACTTCCAGAGAAGAAATGGCAAACTGAAGATGGCTCCGCAAAAAGCAGAGCCGACAACCACAGTGGAATGAAGAGCCGGCAAGTAGACCCACTCTTTGTAATTCCTCTCTGGACAAGGAGAGGACTTGAGATTGCCCACAAGTCTCCAGATGGTTGCTCCTCACGAGGAGACCATAAGACAGCAGTCTCCGGTGGGTTTAGAGCTGTGGGAGATGAGGGAATAGCTATCTTGCTCAAACCATGGTTGGTGCCTTTGAAAGGACACTGTGTTTGCATACTTCCTTTTTTAATCACTTTTGGAAATAGCTTATTAACTGTTTTTCAGCTGTTAGGAACCCTTGGATTGACAAGTTTTACAGCACTGGGTGAGTTTCCTTCAATCCTTAGTGAAAGAAGTTTTAAATACAAGTTTAAGGTCTTAATTTTTTTTTTCTGAAATAAACAGCAAAAAGGGGATTAAAACTTTGATTTTAGAACATTACAAACAGACTAAGGGTCCTGATAAATTTGAAATAAGATCCTTCCCATGGGAAAATGCTTTTGTTTTGAATTCTTTTAAAAAAATCATAAGATGAAATTTTAAGAGAAGGAAATAAGTTACTAAAATTGTTTATACTTGTTCTGATGAAGGGGAAGTCACTTCTTTATATATTTTTTTTCTTTTTCTTTACTACATTCTTATTTTTCTTTCTTTTCTATTTTTCTTTCTATTTTTTTTCTTTTTTTCTTTTCTGCACCTATTTTTTCTTTTTATGCTTTTATATTTTTTAGTTTGTATTAGTTTGTATTGTAAATTATAATCTTTAATAAAACTACGATTAAAAATGCTTCTTCATAAGGTTGCCCAAATGTGTGAATTGTAGGATGGCATGGTGGCTGGGTATGTTGGCAGTATGGTATGAAAAGAAGTTTTGTTGCCCAAAGCCCTCCTTAGTGCATTCTTCCCATTTCTAGGGGTCACCTGAACACCCTTTAGTGTCGACAGTTGGGGTTGAGCAGCAGAAGAATCAAATACCAAAAAGGAATCCTGACAGATATCTTTATTAGGGAAATGCTTGCATGGAAATTAAATATTCACATTTAGAGAGTGCATTTGTGTGTGCATGCACATATCTACTACATTAAGACAAACACAGGAAAGATATGTATATATTTGAATCAATCGTGCAATTATAAAACCTTGAAAATATCTTTATCACATTATGCTGGTCTTCAGTTGCTTTATGAAAATGTATTAACTTATCCATAGTCCATGTAAGGCTTAAAAATCTATTTGCCATTTAATCAGTTTAAAGTGATCCTTAGAAAGGAGCCCAGGAGCTTTAGTTATCTCTATGTGCCCAAACATTCCTGATGTTTTGTGTGTACATAAGTTGCTAAGTAGTCTGTCTTGGATTCCTTTGCTGTGATGTCAGAGATGGAAAGTTCCACATCCATTGTTCAGAATTTGTCGGGCAAATAATGTCGTTCAAGGACCACGCTGCTACTTATCTCAGATAAAGAGGTAATAAAGGAAAAATAAGGTGGTGAAGATGTCAAAAGTGTCTCTTGATGGTAAAATCACTGAAGATGACAAAAGGCCACAGTGGGATAATAAAATCCAATACCTTTTAAGTTGCATTGGATTTGCTGTAGGCTTTGGAAATGTATGGCGTTTTCCATACTTGTGCCAAACTTATGGAGGAGGTAAGAGAACATCAGAAAATTACAATAGATTTAAGATATTTCCACTTATTCTTCCACTGTGTTTTCATGCGTCTTTCTTTCAAGCTTCTTCATTAAAAAGGCCAAATCCATCATTTTAGCCCAATGGATTATAATAATGGAATTGCAAATTAGTCTCTGAAGTCTTATGATCCTTTGTGAATCCTCCAAGATTACAAGGCATTGGAGACTAGTCGGTTAAGTATAAGAATGCAAGGTATAACAATCAAGTACTGCCTGATTTCATGTTAGCTGAGGAGAGATAGTGAATAAAAGTTCATTTGAGGAAGGGAAAAATGTAATAGTCCCATCTATTCCCTGCTCTTTCATTGCTTTGACGGCAGGCTGCTTAACCATTCCTTGCAGCCTTCAACCAGCTGGGAACTGGATATATGTGGTTGTCTGCTGTTTCCTTGGAATTTGTATATATTCCTTTCCCATTTTCTTTGTGTGAATGTTAGGATGTTTGTAGAGGGTGAGGGATGTCTTTGGAGAGCAGAGGCAGTTGGAGAAAAGTGGAGGCAGCCCAATTCAGATGACTACCACCCCTTCTTCTTTTCATCAGATACTTGGTGGCACAGATTTTCTCCCTCCTTCCTGGATGTTGCTGCTAAATATCAAAGCTGTTCACAGATATTTCTAATCTGTGACTTGATTATAGATGAGGGGATGAACCTGTTATCTGTTACTTAAGATCCTGGTAAGCAAGTTTCATGGTATAGATCTAATCTAGCTTTTCTAAGTACAGCACCCACCCAGGTAGGTGTGTTGGGGAGGCAGGGCAGGGGAATTACTGTGATCTACGGGAATACCAACTCACTCCTCAGAAACTATCCTTAAACTGGGGCAGGCTTTAAGGGCCAGGTCTTTATTTAGTATTGGGTCAACATGATATACTGGGATACTTCTGGACAAAGTAAGCTAAGGTGTTCTTGGGTATGAGATAGGAAAATTGAGGGAGATGGTCCTGTGACCTTCAACATTTATGCTGAGGATGGCTTATGAGAGCCAGTTTGAACCTTCATGGGCTCCATGACAGCCATGCTTCTGTTTCAAGCTGTATTGGACTAACATAAAAGGTGGGGCATGATCTGGATTTAGCTTTTGCTTCAGGTCATGAAGGATAGTCTGTCTGTTGCAGTTTTATTATGTTGCCAGTTTCTAAAACAACTCAGATGGTTGGAGGTTTATAGTCACTCTTTTGATATGGTCAGGGCATTATCCAGTGGAGTTTATTTTCATGATGTCCTCCCTCCCCTCATCTGTGGGAGTTGGGCCTATTAACCCTGGGATTTATGGGATCTGATGGATTCCTGAACGGATTTTACGGAGGCTTTGTTGATCTATGGAAATAAAAAAAACCTTCATGGTTGATTCTAACGGTTAATGCCCATTTCTCTGGCATTATGAAGCCCAGGCTTCTTGATAGTCTTTTGGGGAGCTCCAGACTATGAGATGGAAAAGGGGACAGCTAGAATAGAAGTAGTGTCAACCAGACATGAACAACTGTATAGCAATGAAGATCATAAAGACTTAGTTTGTGGCCTCCATTCCAGCCCCACAGAGCTATCAGGCCAAGCACTCTATAGTTGTCAAGAGTTAACAGGTAGTCCTCATTTAGCAACTACCTCGTTAAGTGACAATTTGCAAATATGAAGGTAATAAATAGTAGTAAACTAGTAAAAAAAATCATTTTCCAACCAATGTGTGTACTTATGCCCAAATTTCTGCACCTGGCAACAACACATGCTGGAGTAAGAGTAACACTGGCATTGCTGCATGATAGAACTTTATGTAAAAGAGGCAGCAGCAACCAGCGATCTTCGCAGCATCTCTCTGTCACATGGTTTGATTAGCAACTGTGTTGTTTAGCGACCATTTCATTGGAACCAATTGCGGTTGCTAAATGAGGACTGTCAGGCCTAGCCCGAGGAACTCCAGGAGACCATGCAAATTCTGTTCAGCAATGTTTATTAGCTACAACCTCTATCAAGAATCTTCCCAGACTGAAACTCTGTTCCCACAGTCGCTGTGAAAACAGAGTGAATTCCTCAGGGAGGTGCCAGCCTCATCCTCTTATCTCTTCCTCACCCTTCAGGAGATGAAAGAGGATGTTTGCCTCCCTGAGTGTGGCCTTCATAATTCCATTCCATCACAGGACTACCTGTATTGTCATCAGCCCTGGGAAATCTGAAGTTGGAGCTCTCAAAGAACTGCTATGACAGATTTGCAAGATACTTTAAGGATAAAATCATTTCCTGTATGATGACCTGAATGCTACTTTTGGTGTAGTACTTATCAAGAGGTTCAGTGTGTCAACCTGTCTAATTGTATGGATTTGCTTCCCTTTCTGGACAATTAAAAATGTGTAACTGGTTGTCCACATTGCCTAGTTGTCCTGCTTACAAAAAGGGATATCAACCAATTTTGGAAGTGGGGAATGGATGACATTGCTGTATACTCACCACCTCCTCTGATCACAAATGTGACCTTTTGGCATATCTTCGTGCTGCTAGTTTGGTGTAATGATTAAGATGCTGGTCTAGAAATCAAGAGACTATGAATTCTAGTCCTCACTTAGGCGTAGAACCTGGCTGAGTGACTTTGGACTGATAGTCCTCTCTCAGCCCAACCCACTTCATAAGGTTGTTGCAGGGAAAAATAGAAGGAGGGAGGATTATGTATGCCACCTTGAGTTATATAAAATAAAGGTGGGATATAAATATATAAATCATTCCAATGTCTCCCCAAATTAGTTAGTCTTCCTTTAATTTTGAAACTATATCTCAAGACATTAGATGAACACAAATCTGGAGTCTGCTGCTCATGTTAAACGTCTGCTTCTAGCAACTCACAAAGAGCAATTAACCCCAAGTACTCCCTGGGAAGGAATGCCAGAAGCCATTTCTAGTAGAGCATGGTGTTCTGTTTTTCTTATGAGTACATTGTATATGCATTACGTTCATTAATGTTCTAAGCCCTCTTTGAGGCTTCTAGATGAAACGTGAAGTAGAACACTATCATATTAATGAATTTAGAATTCTTTACTGTCACAAAGTTCTTCAAAACCACAAGTATCTTCTGATATCTAACACCCACCCACCAAAAGTTCCACAAAGTTGTAGCACAGTTAATGCTACTTGTAGGTCTGGCTTCTGCTGATTCTGAAGACAGGGCAACATTCTCCATTGGAAAGAAACAGAATGAAACAACAGTTGTTTACTTAGAATCCTATGTGAATTCTACCCAATTCTCATTAATGATCTCACATCCTTAGCATTTGCTTTAGCTCAGTAGAGTCTTGCATAAACATCCACTTTACTCTTTGCTTTGCTCTTCTAGTTTTGATAAGCAGTCATATTTCAAGGGCCAAATATTCTCTTATGCTTGCTAATGAGGTCAGTACCAAAGGGGGTACAAATGTTTTATTTAAGATAGATTTGGTTATTTATTTACTCACAAATAGAGGTCTAAATATTGATGGATATATTAGCATTTCAGAGCTTTCTGTTAGACATAACAAGCGTCTTATGCCTGTGGAATTTATTATTTATTTATTTAACTTCTAAGCTGACCAACTTCAGAACAATTCTGTGTGTGTGTGTGTGTGTGGGGGGGGGGTGTATGTAAGTGTGTGTGTATCTAAAGTAACTATCTTCCAAATCACAACCACCTTAAAAGGATCTAAAAACTCTACCCCAAGGCCTGGGGGAAAAACCTAGGTTTTTAAGGATTACTTGAAGGTGGGCAATGTGAAGCCTGTACAGATCTCTGGGGAATGCTGTTCCAAAAGGCAGGTGCTGTAACAGAGAAGGCCTGAATCCTACTAGATGACATTATTTAATTGACAGAACCTGAAGCAAGTCAACTTCGGTAAAAAATACAGGATAGGCAGACGCTGTGGAAGATAAGCTGTCCTTCAAATAGATAGACCCTTTGCCTTGGACAGCTTTATCGCTAATGATCAGTACCTTGAACTGCACCTGGAAGCACATTGGCAACAAGTAAAGCTCATGTAGAAGAGATGTTACCTGAGCAGAGAGGCTTGCCTAATGCTGTTCATGTTGCCACATTCAGGATCAGCAGTAGCTTCTGGATGATCTTCAATGATGGCCTTATATAGAGTGCATGGCAATAATCCACCTGGGAGGTGACCAAGGCACGAATGATAATGAGTAGGTCCTCTCAGTCCAGGAGCAGGTGCAAATGGTGGACAAGTGGAACTTGCGCAAAGGCTTTCCTGGCCATAACTGCCACCTACTCCTCGAGCAGGAGCAACAAATCTAGGAAGACCCCCAGTGTGTGCACCAGTCCCAATGGGGGCAGTGCAACCACATTCAGGACCAAAAATGGAAAGTCCCCAGATCTGGGAGGACCAAGTACCCACAGCTACTTAGTCTTGCTAGTGATGAACTTAAGCCTGTTCCTCCCCATTCAGACCCCAATAGCCTCCAGGCACTGGGACCAGAGCTTGACAGCATTGCTTGGTTGACCAGGGATTGAGATATGCAGCTCAGTATCATCAGCATACTGATACCTGACCCTGAATGACATCCCCCAGCAGATGATACCTACTAGAACCAGCTGTGGAGAAAGGAGAACCACCATAACACTATGCCCTTCACACTCCAGCAGCCAGTTCAGAAGGATACCATGGATGATGGTATCAGTAGCTGCTGGGCCAGGCCAGTACAGGACAGTTGCACCATCCCTATCACAGCTCCATCACAGGTCTTCCATGTGTGACCAATTCTGTCTCAGTACTATATCCAGACCCAAAACTTAACTGAAACATGTCCAGGTAATCCATTTCTTCCAGGGTCCTCTATAACTGCTCAACCACCTTCTCAACAACTCCTCCCCACAAAAGAGGAGGTTGGAGGCTGGACAAAAATTGTTTAGGATGGTTGGGGCCAGCAATGGCCTCTTATGTAGGGGGTATACCACCACCTCCTTCAAGGCTGGCAGAAGCAGTCCCTCTCTCAAAGGCATTACCACAGGGACCCAACCACAAGTCACATCCCAAGCAGTTCTCACAAGCCAGGGGGGGACAATGATCTAATAGACAGGTGGTTAATGCTGTGAGGATCCTGTCATGTCCACTTCCCCAGGACCAAGCAAGATTGTGCCCCTGTCACCTAAGCCAGACTGGCCCAGTCACTAACTCCGAGCAATCTAAATGACTTTGTCCACTAGACGTCTAGAATATTCTTCACAGTGGACCAATTAATGGTCCTAAGGTTCATCCCACCCCTACAAGGAGTGTGTCACCTGAAAAAGGGCTGCTGGTTCTCTAACAGCAGATTTGATAAGAGCAGATAGGTAATTATGTTTTTCCACTCTTATTGTCACAATGTAATCCATAATATGGGCTCTTACACATGCTTGGTCAGATTTGATCTTTGTTTTCCTCCAACAGAACTCTAGGTGTCTCCTCTGATTTTAAACCTCCTGGAGATCCTCAGAAAAGCAAGGAGTCCCCAGGATCGACATACAACAAGAGGTCACATAGGAGCAATCTGATCCAAAGCCATCACCACCTGTTCATTTCTAGCAGAAACTAAGGCCTCAGACAAATAGTCCACCCAATCCTTGGGGAAAATCCCCAAGAGCCTCTGAAACTACATTTGGGGCAGACTGACCTAATGGGTCCAACCTTCTGTGGGGTGGGGGTGGAGTAACACTGGTAAGCTGAAAATCAATCAGAGATTGATCTGACCATCACGAAGAACTGATGGTGTCTTCTACTTTCAGATCACATCACAGCCTTGAGACAAAAACCAGATCTAGTGTGTGACCTCCAGCATGAATCAGACCCTCAATAATTTGGGAGAAGTCCATGGTTGCCATGGTGTTCATGAATTCCTGAGCTGCCCCAGACTTAGTACCACTCAGGGGCAAAATAAAATCCCCAAGGACTATCAGCTTCAGGGAATCAACTGCTTACCTCGCAACAGAATCCAGAGGGTCAGACAAGGAGGTTGCTATGTAGCAGGGATGCTGGTACAGTAACAGACCCAGTTGCTCTCTAGAGCTCACTTTCAACCACAAATCTCAGGTACTCTAGTTATCTGTGGTCAGAGCCTCTAAAAGCCATCAAGCCTTCCCAGATAGTGACTGCTGCCCTATTGCCCTGTCCTGGAGTCATGGCTGATGCTAAATACAAAACTCCGATGGGCATATCTCCAAGAGGGAAACATCTTCCTCTGGACCTATCCAGCTCAGTTATACAAACCAGGTTGGCTGACTTCTCTACAATCAACTCATGGATAAGGATGAATTTATTATACTCTGAACTGACATTAGTTAATTAAGTCAAGTCCTAAAATACAGTGGTGCTATTATCTTCATAAGTAAATTCTTTCCCCAGTTGGGCTACATTAATAGTTTAAAAAAATTCAGAAGAGCATGAAGTTAGCATTCAGATCATATGCCTAACCATCACCATTCCCACTGCTGTTTTTTGCTAATATTGTCTAAGCCTTTTTTATTGCCTATCTCAGATGGACCCCTGACAGGGTGATTTTAAAGCTTCAAGATGTTTTTCTCCCACTGTCTCCTTAATTCTGGTCTTCCCTCAAATTCCTCCTGAGAAGATGAAGATGGTTCTATTCTGTCTTGCAGTCACTCTGATCTCTCATAGAGGCTGACCAGTCCTTGTAGGAAAATCAAAGCCTCAACTGCTTTTCAGCAAGGTTATAACGTTCTGTCTGCACTCCCACAGTTCTGCTCTTATCTTTTAATATGTTTATGTGTCAGTAGTCTCAGCAAAGACAGTTATCATTATTATTATTATTATTATTCAGAAGTTTCCATTTCCCAAGCACTCTTATCTTTCCAGAAAGTAGCTTTTCAAACCTCTTAATGTCCCGGGCAGCATCTGTAGTCATAAAGGTCTCAACAGAAGAGTTTTTAGGGAGTGGCTTATCTTCCATGATTAAGGAGTCCTTGGATAGTAGCAAAAACTCAGTTTCTCTCAATTCCTGCTAGAACTCATTTGACTCTGAAATAGTATATATAGTAATGGAAACATCTTTGCTCTCTTAAAAATAATATATCCCTATCATCAATAGGTATTTAAAATAACTCTGTAGATCAAAAATAAGATTGAATAAAGGGTACATTCCAAAAATAACTTTCAAACTATCTTATGTTCTTTGGAGAAATAGACTTATTTTTCAACTGAGGTGTCATTGTCAAAATAACCTTAGGGCTATCCAGATGATTTTCTAAATCTCTTTGCTTTCCTCTAGTGGTTGTTTGGAATTCTGCAGATTTGGTAGCCCTGTTCTAACTCTGTAACTTTAAAAATACTCATTTCTGGAAACAGAAATATATATATTTTTAATTCAGTGTGGTTTGTGGAAATCATTAAAGCATAACAGAACTTTAAACTGGAAGCATTTCTAAAATGAAAGTAATAGCACTGGTAGGGTCACCAACTCCGGCCTACAAAAATCCAGATAATCACAGGACAGTAGCAAAGCTACAATTTTCTGATTCTTTTTGCTGCCATGTTCTGGTCAATTGGACTTTTGCGGCCTAATTTAGCTCTAGTGCTGGAAGCTCGGATTGGAACTTTAGGTTCATATAAAAGATAACAAGCATTCTCGGAAATGGTCCTGCGTTATTTGCATGAAGTCACTAATACCAGACATGAAAGAACAGAATTCTTGTTCATATATCCTTAAATCTATGTGAATTTCTTCTACAAACTGGTATCCTGTAGGAAGATTAGAATGTTCAGAAGTAGCATTATTTCTGGAATTAGAAAATGGATGTATCAGCAGTCCAGAGCAGCTGCAGAAATGTATGAAAGACTAAGGAGTTCAAGAACCTCAAAAAATTCAGTACAACCACTGATGGTGTTGTGAGAAAAATGTTCACCTTAAATAAGAAACCAAATTGTTTGGAGATAGATATGACAATGTATACTTTTATTGGCATCAACACACTGCAGTGATCACTGGGGTCCTAAAGAACTGCAGAAGAGCTCTGAGCAAAGCAAGGCTACAGCTTATAAATGTTTGGTTTGTTACACAATAGAAAGGACGGTAAAACTGATATTGCAAATTACAATATGACCCTTACACTGGAATGCTTTTGATAAACTTACTGGAATGACTCTGTTACTTTTCAAACTAGTAGTTTTCAAACTAGGGGGGGATAAGAAGAGAAAACCTCAGGAAACCTGATTTCAAATGTTCATCAACAGAGAAGTAATCTTACAGCAATAACTTTTTCTCAACTCATCCACATTGCAGGAAGAGGAAACTAAATATATGCTGTTCTAAAATTTTTGAGAAGGGATAAGATACTGTATGTAGCATATTAAAAAGCAGAGACGTCACCTTGCCGACAAAGATCCGCATAGTCAAAGCTATGGTTTTTCCAGTAGTAATGTATGGCTGTGAGAGCTGGACCATAAAGAAGGCTGAACGCCGAAGAATTGATGCCTTTGAACTGTGGTGCTGGAGAAGACTCTTAAGAGTCCCCTGGACTGCTAGGAGGTCAAACCAGTCAATCTTAAAGGAAATCAACTCTGATTGCTCATTGGAAGGATTGATAATGAAGCTCAAGCTCAGATACTTTGGTCACCTAATGCGAAGAGAGGACTCTTTGGAAAAGACCCTGATGCTGGGAAAGATGGAAGGCAAAAGGAGAAGAGGACGGCAGAGGATGAGATGGCTAGATAGCATCACTGAAGCAATGAGCATGAAATTGAGCAAACTGAGGGAGGCAGTGAAAGATAGGAAGGCCTGGCGCAATATGGTTCATGGGGTCACGAAGAGTCGGACACGACTTAACGACTAAACAACAACAAGATACTGTATGATAAACAGGAATTTTAATATGCAACAATAACAAACTTTATAAAGCCCAAGTCACAAAACCTTTGGACAGAAATGGAAA
This sequence comes from Liasis olivaceus, assembly GCA_030867105.1. Taxonomy (NCBI): domain Eukaryota; kingdom Metazoa; phylum Chordata; class Lepidosauria; order Squamata; family Pythonidae; genus Liasis; species Liasis olivaceus. Next base: position 86,462,532 of record CM061350.1, read on the forward strand.
ACATCTTTGTTGCTTGCTTTCTAAGAGGTAGTAAATAAAAGTGTGCGCCTCATTTTCCGTTAATCTCAATCTTAATTCTATTCCAACTATACCTACCATTCAGCATTTACTAGTGTTACTGAATAACCCACATACAACATTCCTCATTTGTGAACATTTGCTATTCACATGTCCATGAACATGTCCAACTAGGATTGGGTTTCCATGGGAATATTTTCATCATCCATTGTTACTGATTGATTTGACTTTACCATCTGGATTGAATGGCTGAATGATTTCAGTGATTTGTTTTTTCTGATTAAAAGACTTTTCTATTTTTGCAAAAGAGAGAGACAAATGCTCATGTGTTTGTATGCTTTGAATCTTAACACGCTGAAATTATTTTAAAGGGTGCACTATACTTTGTGCCCCTCTATGGCACCTACTTAGATCTAAAGCAGCATTTGATTCTATACCCTGAGAGAAATTCTGGAGAAAATGAGCAGCCTCAATAATTGATTGCTGTCACCTCAAAGCGATTATACAGTTATATACTATACAACACAGAGATAATAGCAGTGGGGACCTAATGGAGCTTATTTTCACCTGTAAAGGGGTCAAGGAAGGATGTATACTTGCCCCCTTGCAGTTCAACCTTTACATTAATGACATGGTTGAGGTTTTTGACAATCCAGACTTTCATCCTCCATCTTTTGCCAGTCGCCCCATAACTATTCCTTTATATGCAGATGATGCAGCCATTCTCTCTATGAAAAGTTTGGCTGCATAAGTATCTTAGTGCATAGGTGTCTTAGCCTATTGCAATAGAGAACACCTCAAAATAAACCACTCAAAAACAAAAGTAAGAAAAAGCTTCAACCCCTCAACTAGATGGTCAGTAAATGAAGAATTATTGAGTAGGTGAAACTTTTCAAATATTTAGGTATCTAGTTCCAATCTTCTATCTGCTGGGGCAATCAACCAAGGAAACTATCTAAAAGGATGCAAAGATCATCTCTAGCAAATTACAAATTTGGCAAGCTGGCATGGGAATAATTTTGTCCCAGTTTGCATTAAATTATTCAAGGCCAAAGATTAGGGTATGTTGCTTTATGGTATTCAAGTGGGTGTCCATAAGAAGATCTCAATCTTCAACTCTATACGACTCTATAAAAGCTAAATTTTTAAAAACAATAGCACACATCTCTCATTCAATCTCAAATGCTGTAATGCAGTTAGAATTGGGCTGCATCTCTTTCAGGGTCTGTGCAAGACTATGTTGTATAAGGTCTTGAGCAAAGCAAATCCTTTGGTTCATCTTACCCTGTGTAATAGATTTGTATCCACCCTGTGAAGGCAAATTGATTAAGATCTGATGTATTGTGCTCTGTCACTACCAGCTTTACAGTATTTACTTTTGGCCTCAATAAACCTTTAGCAGAATTTAAGAAGAAGGTCTGGAACTTAGATATGCAGTCAGGTAGGGCCAAAAGTTCCCATCTTTATTACAGTAAAACTGCCCTGTTCTCCTACATTCTCCCTAGCTATTTTTAAAGATCACGCATGCTCTGCATAGGAGGCTTTTTTCTCTAGCCCAAATGGATTCACTATGAGAATTGGAATTTAATTGACTTAGCCCTGGACTGTCAATTTTTAAAAATAGCTAATCATTACTATGGGATGCCATTCACTCCATAAGTGATTTGGTTTTCTTATCCAAGAATGAATAAATACCCAAGGGGGGAAAAACAATAAAAGTAATATCTGCTTATTAACTTTAATGTTTTCCTTATAATTGCATATTTTTCTAGCAGAAAGCAACCAACAACTCCACCATGCCCCCCATTTAGAGACCTACATAAGCATCAAAGCGTAGGGCTCATAAATATCATATAGCACAAGCACTTTCCAATGTAAGTAACTCACTACTTGAAAAAAGAAGTGTGTACTTTCAAGTCTGTCTTGACTCTTAGCAACCACCTCAAGTCCCTGCAATTTTCCTCACAAGATTTTTAGAAGTACCTTGCAATTTCCTTCTTCCTGGGGCTGACAGAGAGTGACTGGCTGAAAATCACCCAGCTGGCTTTGTGCCTAAGGGCAGGACCAGAAACCCTGGCCGCCATTCAGCCTGTACATAAAAACCTTTTGGATCAATCTGTTCAGCTGTTGAATACAGTTATAATTTCTGTAATATGAATCCACTGGCTCAGCTAAAAAACTGTAAATCTTCCATCTATGGGGCAACTCTTCCTATATTACACAATACCTATCATATTGCCTTTTTACTATTTATTTTATTTCTGTTTCTCCTGATACCACTTGATTTCTAGGCTCCTTGTCACCTACTGTTGTCCCTTAGGCACATTCCAGTTTGTAGATATGCTTTTTAAATTGCAGCACTCAGAACTTCTCTGTGAAGTGGTACCATTACTTCTCATACTATACTTGTGTTGATGGGGTGTGGAATTACAGTAGCCTTTTTGTTTCTTTTGTTTGTTTAGTCAGTGTTATACTGCATCCCATATTGATAATGATAATGTGAAGCAATGATTTTTAGCCCTAAATGAATAAGGGGATGCCACGTTATATGTGGTGAATATATTCCCGTAAGGGCAATGCTTGGACATAGTGCAGCCCCCAATCAGCCTGGAATGGAGATTGTTGAATTTCCTTGAGGTAGAAAGGAGGTGTTTAACATGCTCTGCCTCTGTTTCAAAAGTCTCTGTCGAGCTCTGCCTCTGCGCTCTCATTTGGGAAGGGGTGCCAGAGTGGAGAAGGTGCACGTATAATGCCTTGGTGGGGGAGGGGGATGGATGGAGAAGGAGGGTAAGTATGGGATTCAGGGGTCAACAAACCTATCCTCGGATCAGAGTCTGTCTTGCAATCAGCCTGTCCAGTCACAACCTTTGGAGGAATGGGGAGAACATGAAAGGGGCTAAAGACAGACACTTGGTTATCATAGTGGTTACCACAGAGAATCTTCTTGTGACACTCAGGATTCTACACATGCCAGTAACCTCTCTTGCCAACAACCAAGAACTATTACTTTTCTTCAGGATTTACTCCTCATTCCCTTTGTCATTTCTCCAAAGGAGAGAGCATTGCTACTAATTCTTGACCAGAGATCAACTTCTCCCTAGAATTCCAGTTCCAAAGAACCTAGATGAGAACCTCAAGATTGCACCTAGGAATTTCTTTGGCCCAGTTTCTAAACAGATGAACTAACTCCAGATAAAACTGTTGCTCCTTCATTTGTTTTATTGTACATATGACATGGGCATTGATGAAAGGCTGCTGCTGTTCTAATAATAAAAAAGTATCATCATCATCTTCATCATCATCATCATCCTCACCACCACCACCAATTTACTTGATCAATGATCAGAACAATAAAAGAGTTGGTCAGCAAACTTTCATTGCAGTAATATAGCATAATAAAAACCAATTTAAACCTGAATGTAAAATTAGAATGTCATAACATATAGCATAACCCATATTTTGTTACAGCAGATCTAATTCAGTAGTCGTTTGTGTGCTTTAATAGCTACATTATATGTGATGTTAGGCTTATTGCCTAATAAGAGAAAAGCAAATTATTGCTTATCTGATCATCCTGGCATACATTCCAACAAGGGAGAGATGAGAGGTTGATACTATGCAATATGCTATATGCTATACTGTATACTAACCTTGATACTATGAGCAGTACAATAAAACATGTTAATGAAAGAGTTAATGTAGACAAAGGTATTGCTTAACTGTGTTTGACTGTTCTACTTCTAGGTGCATTCTTGATTCCATATGTCATTGCACTTGTGTTTGAAGGAATCCCAATATTTCATCTTGAACTAGCTATTGGGCAGCTCTTAAGGAAAGGCAGCATTGGAGTCTGGAATCATATTTCACCCTACCTGGGAGGAATTGGTAGGTAAGGACTTGTAAGCACTGCAATTGCTGAAAATGCTTTGGCTTCACGCATGGGAAAGAAGAGATTTTATCATACAAATTCCTTACCATAGCAGTCTCAAATGATTGAATGCCAATGGATTTTGAAGTGAAAATGCCCAAAATTAAGAGGGTAATTTCTACATACATTGAGATTTCCTAAATACCCCAAAATATAATGCTTTGCAAATGAAAAGAAAAAGAGTATGTAACCTTCTTACTTATTTATAGAAATGGCAGTTTTATGAAGCCCTGTGGCTTCCAAAGTGATGGAGTTCAGGAGACTGTGAAAACTAATGTCACATTTTTCAGCAAATATAGGACCCAGTACTTAGCTCTCATTCAACATTTGCAGTTCCCTAAATTTTTCAATTCTGCACCCTAACAAAATTAAAATAGTATATTAGGGGAAAAGTGTTACAAAATGAGAATGAGGTCACAAAATGTATATTAGGAAAAATGATTTGCAGAAATTATGAACATGTTGGACATGAATTAATACATACATACATACATATACACACATACACACACACACACACACACACACATATATATATATATATATATATATATATATATATATATACACACACATAAGCAGAAATGCACACGAAAACACGTACTTACTTAAATTAATGCATTTGAATGCACACTTGAAAAAAGTTCTCAGGTTCAAAAGCCAAACTTAACATACTTGAAAAAATAAGAAAACAGTTGAAGCAGAAATTTACAGATTTGTCCTTGTCTTGTTGGGAATATACTGGATTTTGTTGCTATAGTCTTCCCATCTTGAAATGTTCAGAAGATGGTGGAGCATCAATTCACCTATACGAGTCCACTGTCCATTCCTAACACCTGAATACTCCTCATTTGATACCCACCAAAGACCAATTTACATACACTATACTCAGATATTGCTTGCTACATTTGATTTTTGCACATTTGACAGCCACCCACCAATGAGCAGTATGAGCTACCCCCAAAGGCTGTGTTTCAGATAATGTGAAAAGTTCTATCTGTGATAGCATGACGTAGTACCCATGTAGTTCACTCTGAAAGGCAAATCATGATCCTCTCGGCACCTTTTGGTTTTCCCAACATTAAAAAAAAAACAATCGCAGTGTTGCTAAAACTTCACTGTTGTACTATTTTTATTACAGTGATTTCTCTACAATATTAATTGCGATGATTATTGCTGCTCTTAATTTTTTGAATCTTACTTGTTGTTTTATTGTCTACTGCTATACTTTTCCTGTTTTTAATAAAATAGTTTGATGGATTTCTATGCCAGCCAGGGAACTTCAGTTATTGGGTGGCCTTGAAGCTTAATCCATCAATCATTAAGCAGGAACTGTGCATGATGACCTAAGCTAGGTTGCATGTGCTGGGCCCATTAACAGCATTATGTTTGCCTTGAAATCAGTGAGGATAAAGTATCTGGCGCTCTGCCACTCCTACAAAGCTTTCCTTAATGCTCTGCTGTCAAATGATAACATACATTTGCAAACGCTTGCCAGATTCCCATGTTGGCCACACCTGACTATGGCAGATCACAACCAGCTTCTCAATAACGTCCTTGTTTAAAAAGAGACACCTCTGATGAGACTTCTTAAAAGCAGTAACATTCTGACAAAAGCTAGAATCACAGGAAGTTTGCAATGGCTTTCACTTGAATAGTAAATGCACAATTTATTTCGACACGTTAAGCTCATATAAACATATTATATTACAGTTCTATAGCTGTTTGTGGGGAATGAGAGTTTTCATGGTGTGAGTCAAACTTTTGCAATATGCCTGAATGAATTCCCAACACTGTCTATTGGTACTGCTGTTAATGTCCTTCTATATATGCTTGCTTGTTCCGTAGGTTATGCTTGCATGATGGTATCGTTCATAATCAGCATCTATTATAATATGATTCTTGCCTGGGTGTTGTGGTACCTGGGAAACTCTTTCCAAGATCCCTTGCCTTGGAGTATCTGTCCACAAGACACCAGCAAACCGGGTGTGTGTATTCTTTATATTTTAACTGCTTTTATTCATTAGTTGAGACATTTTATATGTATCCTTGACCCGAACACCATAACATGACGGATTTGATGGGGTCCTGCACTGGTCTTCTCTTGTCTTGTACTGGCACAGCTGTACAGACAGATCCCACCACCATTGCCCCACCCCAAAATGAACACAAAGAAATTCTTACCTGAGCGTGTAAGACAAAACACATAACTATGAGGGGAAGGTGGTGTTGGGGAGCAGGCTGTGGCTTGGAAGTGTAAAAAAGATGGGGGAGAAGAATGACTCCTGCTTCTTTCTTTCACACTACTGTAAAAGAGTTTGTGTCCAGTGTGTGATTAGCTTAACCAAGTGTACTTAACCTTGCCTAATATTTATAATTATTCACTACAAAGTTTGATGACTCTGTAGTATTAAAGAACTTGGCACCTAGCCTGGTACACTGATCAATGTGATCAGCAATATTCCCTTCGAGCCTGCTGGGCGACATATCCCACTTGATTTAAAAAATTAAATTAAATGAAAAATTAAAACAGCAAGCTAGCAAACAGCAGCAAAAAGCTTCCAGCATGCTCCCGTTACCCCCTAATACTTCTAGATCCATCATAAATCACAGGGATTATTTTTGAAAGTCAAAATGGTGGGTACCCACCATCTAGTGTTTTGTCTGGAACTGAGCCTGACTTCCCAGAAAAAAGATAAAAGCAGGGGTGTTTTCAGGGAAGGTCAAAAAGGTCAAGATGACTGTGCAAACAAATCGCTAGTCCTTTTTAGTATTTATTAATTAATTAATTATTACATTTGTATGCCGCCCATCTCCCCCCAGCGGGTGACTCTGGGTGGCTCGATGCTTAGCATGCATTGTGAGGCACATAAAAAGGGGTAGGACTTCAATCACATGATTGCAGCTCCCCTCTTGAGTTTTTTTATACCTCCCCTGTGGATACTTCTGGATCAAAGTGGTAAATCAAGGTGGCAGGGATCATTGGGAGAGGGAAACTAGAGGGAGGCAGCATTAGGAAATTGGTCTTTTGCCAAATCGGTGTTTGGTGACTTCTTCATAGCAGCCATCTTTTAAGAATATGACAAGTAACAAGTTCTTGAAATCTGGCAAGCGTGTCCACTGCCCTGAAAAGGTTAAGGACTCCTGACGCACACTTTCCTCTCAGCCTAGGCCTCAGATCCTCAACGAGTGCCATTAGGAGACAAATGGTAAAAAGTGATAAATGATACGACTTCCGTTTCCTTTCTGCTCTGTCATAATGGACTTTAAACAGCTCATTCTCTGTACTCTTCATGGATGACTTCTGCCTTTGTTGCATCAAGCAGGATATTTTGGACATGGAAAAGATGCCGATCAAAGCAGTAAAGCCGGCACCTATATGGAAATTGAGCAGCTTTAGACATGTCTTACACCTTCAATACAATCCTAGAGCAGAAACAGAAATAGGGACGTGGTTATTTCAATGTGCCTCACAGAACACAATGATCTATTTTTGCTTCTACTTTCCCCTTCGGGCACATAGTATGTCTCCCAAGCCCCTGAAGGCTAATTTTCCTACAGTTCCTGCCAAAGAAGACATGCCCAAGATGATTTCTTTAGGCTGACTTTATATTCACACTTGGGAGAGAGAACTTTTCACCCCCATCTAAGAAAGCTCTAAAGGGCCATATTCTAATCTGCTCCACAGTTAAGGTGCTGCAAGCATGCGACTTGTAACGAGGGCATCAGTTGCATGCGTTGTCCCTGCGTACCCACTCAGAACTAAGCGAGGGCATAATCTGAAATAATTGGTTCTTTTGCATTCCAGCTCAGGTGTAAGTCTCCCTAGATTATGTGTTTCTTATTCCCAAGTAAGAATATATAAGATTACAGCTTCTCTACAGATAATTAAGCTATAAAATTGCCACATAGGTAATACAGTAGTCGATGTATATACAAAGTCACCTATGGAAGCACGTTTTATGACTAGAGATTTGAGGTAAATTGTTGTTGGCACAGGTCGATTTTCTATACGCCTTTTCAGCTGTGAATCCAGTTGAATTCAAGTACCCTTATTTCCAGATCAGAAGAAAGTAAGATTACAGTCTTAAACAAAACCGAACAGTATGCGTGGAATCCCATAGCACTGATTGTTTCTGCAGTTTTGCAGCCGCTTCTACAGAAAGGCAAAAATTCCTTCATCTTCACTGCCCTCTTTTTGTCCATTCATATATAATCTATAAACAAAATATCGGGAAAATGTATTTATAATTTGAGCCTCATTGCATGTAAAGATAACTAGTTAGTTAGCTACCATTCAGTTTGCTTTGTTTCCTAAGGTCTATATGGACAATGTCCACCATCTTAACCTGTTCTTAGTAAGAACTCATAGCACTTTTAAGGATATTCCAGTAAGATTTCTGAACCTATCCATCTACCTTATCCATTGTCTTCTATTTCTCTCAACCTTCCCAAGCCTAATAATTTTTTAGTCCATCATCTATTCGTATCACACACTCAAAGTATGTGAGTTCTGCTTGCTGATCATATTGTTCTGAGAACAGTCAGCCTTCATTTGATCTAGGACTAGCTGATTTGTTCCTCTTGCAGCCCATGGTACTCTAGTACTCTCCAAATCCATAATTTGAAGGTGTCTATCTTCTTTACCCCATTCTTTCCCCAAGTCCAGCTTTCACAGCCATACATTACCCTTAGAAAGACCATTGCTTTAACTATTCTGATCTTTGCTGTCATTGAAAAGTCCTTCTCCTTCATGATCTTGTTTAAATTTGTTATTCTCTTCCTCCCTAGGATTAGTCTCCTCCAGCACACTGTCCATCTACATCTATTATTCTTGAGCCCAAGAAAACAAAACTTCACTTCTTTGGCATCATGAATTCACTAAGCGTGCAAGCTGATAGTGCATTTCTTCTTTTTAATCTTTAACATTAACCTGGATTTTTGTCTTTCCATTTTTTACTTTCATGATGATCTTGGCACACTCACAATTGGTTATTCTGTTCTCTGTTGCTCTGTTGAAGCAAATAAACTTCTAGATGCTAATAAAATAACCAGCCATAAATTGCAGATAAGAGGCAATTGGCTAAGGTGGTTCATTTACCATTATTAGACTGCCTTTGCCCTCAATTAGCTACAAAATGATTATGATTCTAGCAACAGGAAAAAGATATATCCTTTCTTGTACCAGTGATACCATTGATAAAATGGGTATCAAAGGCTCATGCACCAAAGAAGCTCATTAGAATGAGGGAAAAAGAAAAAACAAGACAAAAGCGCTTGTCAGCTCTTTGAGGTAGACCAGTCTTGGAAACAAAGCTATGGATCCTAAAACTACTACTTTTATTATAGAATTACAGTAATAGAATCTTGCATGTCTGAAAGCACCTCCTTTATCTACAAGAGAACTAGGGAGAGACAAGTCTGAGATGTTTTCTTAAACTACATTTCTGCTCTGGACTCAGATTTCTCTTATCTGTCTGTTGTCTTTGTTGTGTCTCTTCCTCCTGTTCCTCAAAGTCATTCTCACAGCACATTACAATGTCTGTTTGGGGTCTGAGGTTTGCCATAGGACCACTCTGAAAAACATGTTTGTCCCGGGAAATGTGTGATGGTAGTTAGGAAGTTATGATAACATGCAACTCAACAATCCTTTCCAATAATAAAAAGTAAACTGTACTGTAGAAAAGCATTGTTGGAGAGAGATTCTGCTTGGCACAATGCCTAACAAGGGTGTACAAATTATTATGAATTCAAACCATTTTAAATGAAACAGTTGTTTTTCATTAAAAATGGTCTCTTTTGACCATTTTGGAAGTATTTGGAGCTTGAAACAGTGTTTTGAGCGTGGCACACTTCCAAAATGATAGAAACATGCAAATGTGAAACTTTTTTTTTCAAACCTGAAATGGGGCATTCTGAATTCAAAGCAGTCACATTCAAATGTTTTGCACACCACCAGTTCTAATATGCATTTGCATTAATTAGTTGTTGCTGTTTGAATGCATGCTGTGTATAATTATTATGTGACTAATATTATATATGTGGTACACTAACTATCCATATAACTAATATGCAAGGAATTTAGTGCTTTTAACTTGGAGGGGGCATTCAAAAACAGAATATTATCTTCTGCCTGCACTGAAAAATCTCTACTAAGCACTTCCTCTTTGAATGAATGAAGCAGTGTGAATGATTAGTACCTCTATGTGTCTAATTTTATTGTGTCTCTTATTTTAGACCTCATTGAAGAATGTCATAAAACCTCTAAATCCACTTACTTTTGGTATAGACACACACTGAACATCAGCACAGGGATCACACAGACTGGCCCTTTTCTTTGGTGGCTGGTTGTATGTTTGGCCTTTTCCTGGATTATTGTTTACCTCTGTACAATTCGAGGAATTGAATCGACTGGAAAGGTGAGAGCTGTCTTCGTCCTGGCTGGTTTTTGACTAACCCTAGCCTACAAATAGTGTACCATCCAAATGCTAACTGATCCTGGCCCTGCTTAGGTTCCCTTCTCAGACATGGCGCTCCAATTCATCTACTGCAACCCCTCAGTAATTATATAGTGAGATGTAACTTAGGAGTGTCTGATTTCACCATGGAAGGGTGGATCACCTGCAGCCCACATGCATTCCCTCAGCACTGCATTTATTGCATCCCCAGCACTTCATCATTTTGTTGTTAAAATTCAATGGCAAAATAGCCAGATTTTAGCAGCTTGATTTGTGTGTTGGGAGAAAGTTTGGCCCACAGTGTGAATAACATGGCTGGGCTGCTATGAGAACATTAACGAGGACCTCTCTAGTGATGATCTGTTTGAATTATTTCCTTCTCCTTTTCCCCCCTTGCAGGCAATTTATATTACAACCACTTTTCCATATGTAATTTTAACTGTATTCCTTATTTATGGACTGACTCTCCCAGGAGCTGTTCAAGGGCTAGTATATCTCTTCACTCCTGATGCAAGTATATTCCACTGATTCTTGAATTTCCAGCTGTTATTATGAGTTAATTATCATTTTATTGAGCCTGATCTAGACTTCTGGTCCTCTAACAGTGGCATTATGTTTCAGAAAGGAGTGATTCATAATGAGCATGTTTACCAACTGAAGCTGCCAGAAGCCATGCACAGGGGTGGTGGGAAGTGTGTGTGAGGGACTTAGAAACTCTGACACATGCATGGAGCTCTTTGAATGTGATCCTCTGTATCTCAGCCATCGTCTGTAAGTGCTGAAGTATGTAATCACATCTATAGATATGATGCCTATTAATATCTTATTTAGAGAAGCTGGGACCTTATCAGCATTAATGACATTAACTGAAGGCTGGCTAGGCCTGTGGGCAGAAAGCAGTGCTTAACAGCGAGAGCAACTAATTGGCAACTGGGAAAACCCAGTGACCCTCCAGATATTGTTGAACTCAAGGCCCCATCAATCCCTACTGGTATGATCAGTCATTAGAAATAACAGGAACTATAGTCCAACAGCCTTTGAAGGGCCATAGTTTTCACATTCCTGCATCAGGTTTTGGACCACTCCAAGAATTGCCAATGCATCTTATTCAGATGCTAGGCAGATTTTAAGGCTTCTGGATTTGTTGTTCCTGTTTTCTTACTTATAAATCCAGGTCTCAGTTGGCCCCAAATAATGATATGAAAGGTTGTACTTGATCAAAATAGTGCTCAGGCTGAAGAGCTGATGGTCTATTGCACCCCATGAGTATAACCATTGAGGAAAACCTACATACGCACCTGTGTTTTAATTACAAATTGGGATTCAAGTTGTGCCTCTTATTTATGAATAGATTTTTCTAGCAGTGGTTTAAGGGCCATCTGCCTCCCTAAGGAAACAACTGATAAGCTCAGTACTGCTTACTGAGTGGGGGGAAGTTCTCCTAAAGAATCCCCAACATCCTTTGGAAGTCATGAAGAATGGGAACGCACAATAAGAAGGGTAGCTTTCTAAAGCTCATGATGTATGCAGTTGTAGATCCAAACTCACGAAAAGGAAGATAAGTTACAAGTAAACAAGTTCTGAGCTTGGCTGAATTGCCTAGTAACACAACAGTGGATCAATGGATAGGGAAAGAGGTTAATATCCTCTCTCACTCTGTCCCTTCTTAAAAAAAAAAAGTAACACCTTTGGATTTACATTATCTAGCCAACAGTAAAGTTGTAGTGTTTTTAATCTGTTGAAATTAAATATACCAGACCTCCTCTTATTCTCAAGTAGGACTCCATTAATGACAAATGCAAAATAACAATTGGATACTAATGAGTTGGCCATGGAATTATCTAGAGCTAGAACTACAATCTGGTGATGGGAGCTTCTCACAGCTCTCCAGGAAGAGTAGGGTGAACTAGGTCCCCAATACTAGTAATACATAAATAGGAAAGTTTTCATACCAGCAAACTGCCTATTTAATATTATCTGCCCAAAGCATTGCAGAGCTTTCTCTTTAGCTTGGTTAAATGTTTTGCCCTCTGCAATTTTGGAAGGAAGATGTAATAATATACCCTTTGCAGACTGAAGCTGCCCCTGGGACCTGGAGGAAGCTGAAACCCCAGCCCATATGTTTCTTTGATATGCTTTCTACAGCAACCTCTGCCTACCTTTATAACTCTTCATTTGTTCTGAGGATGGCTTCATTTGCTCCCTACTTGTGGACCAGAACCCTAACATCTTTAGGAAAGTTGCACATTTTTTCTAGCCGCTATTGCTTTACATAGGAATTAGGAATTATACATAGCATGCATAGCACTTAGTGAGTATGTTTTTAGTACTTTATTCATAAATAAGTTTTATAATCCTATTAGTTTTTGATATTTAAGGTTTATTTTTAGAAGTAGTTTTTAAATCAGTGAGGTTTTTTGTACCTGTAGTGTTATAGTGAACTATTTCTTTTATTGATTTTAGAAACATTTATGCTTTTTAATTTGAGCCTTGTAACCTCTTATAGTAATTATACAAAATGCTGGTCAATGACCATAACGTAACGATGACTACTAATGGGGGTTTACAGTATTTTCTATTTCATTTTTATTTTTAATGTATCTAACAGCTCAAAATCCTAAAAAATCCACGTGCATGGCTTGATGCAGCCACCCAGATTTTCTTCTCCCTTTCTTTAGCACTTGGAGGACACATAGCATATTCAAGCTACAATTCACAAAAGTAGGTACAATGTAGCCTAATTTTGCATATCTTAACCTCGCGCTTGCCATATGGATGTTTCGTTCTTTTCAGTAAAGTCAAAATCATTTCTCCATTATTTTGTGATCAGCCCTCAAGACGGCTAATGAAAAAGGAAAGTTGGTCAGTTCCAAGTGATACGGAGGACTAAGGACTCATCCTCATACCCATGTTCATGTGCTTTCCTCCTGTCCTTGAGGGGGGAGGGGGAGTCTGTTGCTTTGAAAACTGCTGCCCCCCCCCCCAACCTGCCTTTTACCACCCCTCAGGAACAAGCCTTGGTCCCACAGAGAAAGCACTTAGTGTTACTTTCTGGACCGTGATTGATTCTTCTGGGCTGGGAAAAAGTGGCAGGCCACTTCCTCTCCCACTGAAAGTACTGTGTGGGATGAACTCTCACTCCACCTTTCTTTCTCCCCTTAACCTATCTCCTACCCTGCCCACCCCCCAAAAGAGAATTAAATTCAAACAGTAACATCTACTTTCTTGACCACAAGGCAGAGGAGAAGGGCATAGTTCCCCATTGGGAGAAGCAGATGAGACAACTTGCAACAAAAAGGGAAGATGCCTGCTCTTGTGTGTTGGCTGTTGTCCTTACCTTCTTCTCACTTTGACCCATTCCTTCTCTGACTCTGTTAATGCTCTAGATGTTAAGGTAGTGGGAAATTGCCTTTAGTTTCTTGACCTTGACTCATTTGAGGAGTAGGATGGAGAGGAAAAAGGAACTAAGGGGGGGGGGGCATGGTTTTTCCCAGCCCCCGTTTTCTGAATGGGATTGGTGTACTTTCTTAAGTGGATATATATGATGCTTTCCAATATGTGTGCTCAGGTGCTTTCTTGATCTTTATTTGAAATGAAAACCATGTTAAGGTATAATCCTAGAGTAAGAGTTTAATGTATGTTTTACTCATATCTGCTGTACTTTACTATTACTCATATCTGCTGTAAAAGAAGTTGGAAGTCATTCTTTTTTTGTATTTCTGTTTCTGAAATGAAAACCACTTCTGAGAACAGATCTCCCAGTCATTCTTAGTATTAATGTTGGTATCAGATGACTGAAAAGGATGGGATGGAAGAGGAGAAACAAAGCTGTCTTTTTGCAGTCTTTGGTTGTTTTGTATAATGGTAGGTGGTTTTTTGTTTTGGGGGGGTTTGTTTACCAGTGGGAATATTGACTTCAAGGAAGAGATCATTTCACCTTATAAGAGGTTGATATTCCCTCCATCAAACCAGGAAAGGAAAGGAAAGGAAAGGAAAGGAAAGGAAAGGAAAGGAAAGGAAAGGAAAGGAAAGGAAAGGAAAGGAAAGGAAAGGAAAGGAAAGGAAAGGAAAGGAAAGGAAAGGAAAGGAAAGGAAAGGAAAGGAAAGGAAAGGAAAGGAAAGGAAAGGAAAGGAAAGGAAAGGAAAGGAAAGGAAAGGAAAGGAAAGGAAAGGAAAGGAAAGGAAAGGAAAGGAAAGGAAAGGAAAGGAAAGGAAAGTTATTTGGCAGGAACAGCTATGGAAGCTCAGAGTTCTGCAACAGAATGTTCACATGGGAGGTTTTCTTCCATTTTCCCATACTTTCAAGCTAGAACACTTTGGTCCAGCTATAGTCTGCCCCACAGCAGTGAGCAGGCAACGAGATATCTGTCTGTCTGTCTGTCTGTCTGTCTGTCTGTCTGTCTATCTATCTATCTATCTATCTATCTATCTATCTATCTATCTATCTATCTATCTATCTAATATTTAGCCACTTATATACTCTGGGTGGTGAATAGAAATAAAACATAACCAAACTATACAATCCAATTCAGAAGAAACTGGGTTTGTTATATTATCAACATATTAAACACTGTAACAACCCATGCCAGAGCTCCATCAACATCCCAGTTCCAGTGCCTGGGAGAACAGCCAGGTATTCATAGCCTTCCAAAAGGCCAATAGGTTTGGGGCTGTTGGTATGTTGATAGGAAGCTGTTCCACAAGACAGGTGCCATGACAGCTTCTCCTGCCCCCCCCCCCCCCCCCCCAGACACTGCTTCACCAATGGGACCTGGAGCATTGCAGGACAGGCAGAACCCCAGGGAGAGGTAGTCCCACAAGTAACCTGGCTCCATGCCATGTAGGGCTTTAAAGATGACAACCAGCACCTTGAACTGAAACTCCTTTGTGAGTATATCCCATGTAAGCACTGAAAGTTGTTGGATTGCATGTGGATATAAATGTAATTAATCAATCCACTTCTAGCGGTAAGTGGGCTGGAGCAAGGAAGGTGTGTGGATGAGCCCTACGAAAAATGGTCACTGCTTAAATGCTATCTTCTACTCAGTTCCATGAGACAGGTGCTTGATGCCAAGAAATACCCTTTAAAAAAGGATTCCACCAGCTGAGTGTCATCTTCAGACTAAGTCACTTACAGTATGTGACTGTAACATTAGCCCATTATGCATGATACATTGGGGTATGCTAACATCACATATCCCGTAACTCCATTTGAAGATGATTCAGAGAAGTGGAGTTCAGGAGAGATACAGTTTGGTTGTTCCATTCTGAAAAAGTTCATACCCAACACCACTTTAAAAGAGGGTACATGCTGGTTTGTTTGTTTATAGTCATAGCAAGTGAAAAGAAAGTAGAATTTAAGCAGTTAGTTTTTCTTTTCCTTTATGGCAACCTGCGCATGCAGTGTTAACTCATGCTATTTTGTTGCCTAAATTAGAGACCATACTTCCTTTCTAATATAATCAATGCTGATAAGGTTTTACAATAATATTTCAACAGCAGTCCCTGCTTTCATCTGTCTCACTGACCATTTTACAGTCACTTCATTGTTCTACATAGTGGGCCATTTCTGTATACCTGCTAGAATTCCACCATTTTAGGTCAATATCCTTTCAACTAATCACCCTAAGTTTAACATTTCCAGGGGCAATATGAACACAACCATGTAGCTTTTTTGCAACTGTATGGAATTTTGCTAGTATCTTCTAATAGAATTCTTTTTTCTTTTTTACTTTTCAGTCTAGCTGACAGCTCTAATATTTTTTGGTGATTTCCTGATCCTACTTCTAATAAATCATAGTCCTGCTTAGCTTCTAACTCCAGACAAGATAGTTCAGTTACAACCACCTGAGATGATCAGCTGAATAAAATTTAAATTTCACCTGCTGCATCTATCAAGTGCACCATAATCATAGGGCATATACAATTTCACATTTAAAATTAGTCCAGTGATGAGAATCCTGACATAACTGGCAATTTTCATACTTAGTGCTGCCTCTTGGAAAGTTTAATCTGTTTTTTAATTTTTTTCTTCTAGAAATGACTGTGAAAAGGATTCTGTCATAATAGCTGCAGTGAACAGTTTAACATCTATGTATGCTTCAATCTCCATTTTTTCAATTCTTGGGTTCAAAGCAACAATGAGCTACAGGGACTGTTTAGATAGGTGAGCTATTAAAATAGGAACCTGTTTAATCATTCAAATCTTCTTTTAATTTTGCTTTTCACTCAATATTATTTTGCTTGCCTCCATTATGATTTAAGTTACTTTGAGGAGTGCTACAGAATGGAATTAATGAATGTGTACCAGGGAACACGTTTTCCTAGAGGATCTCATGTAAATTACATAATAATACATGTTCCAGTACTTTTAATTCCTGGCAACTTATAACATTCTCCAGAAGATGCCACTATTTTTATGACTTTATAACTGGTTAGACCAAAACTGACTTGCTTGCCTGTGGGAGAGGGAATAGTGACAAGTTTAACTTTATTGATTGTCTCTGACCTGACATTGCTTTTGATACATTTAATCATGAACAGTACATTCATCTAATTGGGACTACTGATCTGAGACAGTAGGGTTGTTTTCCTCCTATGAAATAATGGTTTACGGTTAATCCTTTTTATTTCTTGCTTGTTTAATCCACTAAGTAATGACAAGTTAAACCATAAGAAGTGAATAAAATGCAGTGGGCTTTTATATTTCATATTGACCAATTCCAGTCAGTAACAGTTTTGGTGTAGACTAATCAGTTTCTGAACTATCTTCCAAAGTAGCTTCATGCATGCTGCACACTACTGACATCCAACAGAGAAATGTTGTCCAAGTATGGCTAACTGAAGGCAGGCTATCCCTGTCCACATAAGGCTTCAGTTGGAGGCTATCCTGGGACTTTAAAAAATGTGTGTGGAGCAATCTTATCAATTTGCCTTCTGGTAAATGTGGCTGATAAAACTTGCCTTCTTCCTCTTCCTCCTTCTTCTGTAGATAACTCCTGTCATATTGTGAGAACACTCTTAACATGTGAAAATTCTTACTGATTACTGACCTTAAAAGATTGTATAACCCAGTGTATCAAATCTTCATGGAAAGAACAAACTGGGCATCCTGTTTTGGAAATATTCAACTAAATGGAACTATCATAAAATTAAATAGAACCTGATAAGGCTCGCCCTCCCTCCCTCCCTCCCTCCCTCCCTCCCTCCCTCCCTCCCTCCCCCCCTCCCCTCCCCTCCCCTCCCCTTTTGTTCACCAGTACTATCTGGTGCTTTCCTTGCTCATTCTCATGTAGGAAGAAGTGCAAATGTCATTTTTCCTACCAACTGTCCATAAACAGCAGTCTTAGCTAACTCCCATAGTTTCAGGAAATATACGTGAGTCTATATCGCTGCTGAAAGTTGAACAAATAAATTTGGTTGATCTTGAAGGTGCTATCAAAATTCATATCTATTTTCTATGTAGGTTGATACTTATGATCCCTTGGTACAAATAGTTACAGAAAAAAGACATACAGAAAATGTCTTTCCAAAAAACCACTTTTGGACAACTCTTCCAATTAAGGTCCCCAAATCAAGGGAGACAAAACTTGACTGAATCTAAAAGTTGGGGCTTATATACCCAGCAAAAAACTAAAATAATCTATCCAAAACTTGTATATTGCTGATAGCAAAATAGTGCAAACACAATTGTATGTGTGTGTGTGTGTGTGTGTGTGTGTGTGTGTTTATTTATTTATTTATCTTGTATGCCTTATTTTATTTTGTACGTTATATTCTATGGCTCTACTCTATAAGTTTTATTAAGTTTCATTTAGTTTGGATCAATGATCTGTAAAAAAGAATTTGATTTGAAATATATTTCCTGCCTCCCCTGTTATATGTCCACAAAACATGTTCTGCATTACAGTCACTTCCTTTGTTACGTATGATTGTGCCATGGCAACATCCATGATCTGATCAGATTAGCAAGGAATGTAACTAACCTGGAACAGACACAGGAAAAATCAATTCTTCTTTCTGGACAAACAGGCTATGTTATTGTAAAGAAAGCTCCAGATAGTTACATTACCTAGGTTACTGCCAGCACGTTAGAAAATACAAGAAACACAAGAACCCTCAAGCATTCTAAAGGAGCAAGATAGTACAAAAGATTACTAGAGACTAGTATGAATTAAAATGAGAAAATCGCCTTTTGCTGGACAAAATGTGCATTATGATAAAATCTATATAAAGCTAGAAACCTAATATCAGCTTAAACCGAACTGAGTGTAGACAGCAACTGGTTTCAAGGTACTTCCAAGATTTGCTCAAAATATGAGATTTTACCACAAGAATATGTGGGAACTGTTCATGAGGCCAGTGTACCTTTGCTGTTAGGCTTGGGGGGTTGCCAGCTCCAATGGAAAATACACTTTTACAGATCCCTGATTCAAATCAAAATAGCTGCATCCAAAGAAACAGAAACAAATGTATGCCAAACTTTAAAGAACAGAAGGCTATGATTTCATACTGCATAGGAAGAAGAGTCATAGAACAAGGAACTAATAGCATGAGGAAGAAGAACCAAGGCACCAGCAAAGATCCACATACAAAATAAGGTCACTGATCTATGTCAACCTAGCTAGCAACAGAGTTACCAGGAGACTATGATTTGCCTCATTAAGAGAAGTCCAATTTGAGGCAAAAGGATGAATCCAGCCATGTTCATCTAAAAGTAAAAAAAGTAAAAATGGATTAAAAATAACACAGGAAGCATAAAGGAGACAAACACAAAATTTTATTTACTTAAGAAACAGAAGTAAAAGACACAGGTATAGGATAGGAGATGTTTGGCCTGATAATAGTACTTGTGGAAAAAAATCTTGGTATTAAACAGTGAGTACGAATCAGCAATATGATGTGGATGCCAAAAAAAAAGAAAAAGCAAAAGCAAACACAGTTTTGGGCTTATACTTTCTAAATCCTGGGAAATAATTGCTTCCAGTTCTAG
Source organism: Liasis olivaceus (assembly GCA_030867105.1). Classification (NCBI taxonomy): domain Eukaryota; kingdom Metazoa; phylum Chordata; class Lepidosauria; order Squamata; family Pythonidae; genus Liasis; species Liasis olivaceus. Next base: position 86,481,928 of record CM061350.1, read on the forward strand.
GCACAAGGCTTAAAAAGGATTCACACACTGTAACAACTTCAGAGAAGGGCAGTGAGGATGATCAGGGGATTTGAAATTAAATTCTGTGAAGAGAGGAGGATCTGAGGATGTTCAGCTTTGGGGAAACTGGGGTGAGAGGAAGTGATAGCATTCTTCAAATACCTGAAAGGATGCCACACAGAAGAAAGCCCAAACTGTTTTTTACCAGAGGAGAGAATATGCATTTAAGTTACAGGAAGGCAAATTCTACTTCCTAAATTTCCTGCACCAAGCAACTCCATGATTCCATACGTTACAGTGTTTACCGCTTCATTAAAATGAAGGAGTAGGTTTCTTGACAACACAGAGAGCTTGTACAGATCTCTGGGTGAGCTCTCTGAACTTGACGTAACTTGAGAGAAGACATATGGCAAAACTGTCACTCACCAGAATTCAATTTAACATCCTTCACTAAATCCAAACCTTTATTATGGCCTATGGACTAAAAAGCACAACAATAAAACACATAGACCTATAATTATTACTAAAACGTAAATAAAATAAATGGCAATAAAATTACATAAGACTCATTATTATAGTAACTGTAGCACACAATAGCAGTGGCAATCACCAAAATGTATGCTAAGCTTCAACCATAGGTAGGACAGATACAACAAATGATAACACAAAATCAGGCAACCTGGAAAGATACATCAGGGTCTTGGTCAGATAGAAGCAGTGACAGACAGACATTGTGCTCTCTACCAGGGTAGTTCTTTAAGATGGGATAAATACATATCTTCCTTGGTTCCCTATACAAAGGAGCATATGGCTTAGGGAGCAACAAAGGAGCGTATGGCTTAGGGAGTCCACAGAGCCATCTCCACATGGACGTAAGCACTGCTAAAAAAGGATGTTTTTATACCTCCCCACAGAACTGCAGAGGGTCAAGCATCCAACTTGGCCAAGGTGGAAGCCCAAGGAAATTTCAGAATTAGAACTGAAGAGAGATAAGATGATGGCACATACCCTTCACTAAATTGGGCACTATTTTGGGGCTTCACTATTGGTGTCTATCCAAAATTATCTAGTTGGAGAAGGAAATAGGGTGGAATAAGAAAGGTTGTGATGTGAGATATTTCTATTCAGGATTCTAGCTACTCCATTTCATTCCCAGTCTCCACTGCTTTTTTCTTTTTCCCCTCCACTACGTTAAGTCTTCATTAGGCTGTTTTTGGAAGAAGGAAATGAGTGCACTAGCACCCAAGCTTCTTTCAAACATTGGATTTTTTCCATTGATTTCTATGGGGAGCTCTTTTATTTGGGGAAACATTTATAAATAGCTTTTTAAAAGGCTGGCTTAACCCTAACCCTAATGGAAATCAATCCTCCATGCTTTTCTTATTGCTGAGACTAATCTTTTAACATTGGAAATGTAAGTTATGGCCTCAATTACTTCTTGAAGACTTGATGTTATTTGTAACTTATCAATGAGTTGCTTACAGATGTGATTATGTATGGACAATGCAATGAAAAGTAGTTACTCTATTAGAATTTTTGTATAAATTTCACATACATATTTCACGCGCATGAGAAGCCTATATATATGTGTGTATATGTGTATGTGTGTGTGTGTGTATATACAGTATATATATGATTTAGTTGTATTGCTTTTTCCTTCACTTTTTGCTTTTCCCTCTGTTTTATGAAATAGAGTTTTCTTGTCAGGGTGAACTGGGAGATAAACAATTGAATGACTGTCTCTAATTTTGTTTTATATGTCAGAATTTCTCTCCCTATGCCCTTTTTTTCCAGGATATTCCATCCTATTGCCCCTCCCATCTGGTTTGCAATATCTTCTTCAGAGTGATCTACATTTTTCATATACAAAGCATCTGTTGGATTTTTTCTCCACTGAAGGGGGATATTTTGTAATCTTCTGAAGATCACTTGTGTTTCTAAAATCTCAAAGATACCTTTAGATTTCTTTTGGTTTCCTATAATATAGGGATGGGTTATGTGTTGCTCTCCACACATCATTTCATCCATTTTAGGCAGTAAGGCCAATGGTGAGGAATCACTAGAGGTGTAATTCAACATTTGGAGGGTCTCATGTTGCCCACTCCCATTCTATGTGGATGATGCTACTTTGGCTATGTAAGTGTGAAAACTCAGTGATGGCTTTTAAGAGCAAAAGTTGATTTGCTAAGAATGGTAGCAATGCAAATAATTCAAATCTTTCTGGACTTCCATGACAGAAATATTGTAGCACTCACAACAGCATTTAATTTGACGAACCAAAGCATTTCAAGAGAGAACTATACAGTCTGGCTTGAGTCTCTGAGTAAAATTTCTCCACCAACAGTTTCTAATCTCAAGCTGAAAAAATGTGATCTTCAACATTTCCTTGATCAGGTATTGTAAGTACATTACTGAGAGGTCCTGTCTTGCCATGAAAAAATCCTGTGGATTCCTTGTATTGGGATCAGTTCTCTTTTACCTAAGCGGCTTTGTCTGCATTGAGAGTATAATGAGAAATGTGCACCTGGAGTGAGATTCAGAGAGCCATGGGAAAAGGCTTGGATAGACCAAGTATTATTACCAAATTGACCAGTTCCCCTCTAGGTGCTATTTTCCATTCAAGATTCTTGTATAGAGCTGATGGTGGTATGTACTCATCAGATTTACATTTTCATCCAGTCTTCCTATGCCATAAACATCTTAGATTCTTGTTAATTTACTGCTTACCTGGATAGCTTTCCTATTTAAGCACAACCTGTGAAGCATGTATAACATGAAAACTAGTATGCTAGGGAAAATGTTTTCAGACTAGCTTTTCTTTCACAGCTTTCTTTTTCAAATTAGTATTTTTTTAAATGTTGAGGACAATTTTAAAGTTATGTTCTCCTTCTGTACATCCAAAGAGAACTGTACATAATTTGTTCCTGTGGGAGCATGATGGGAATTTTTAGTTGAGGGGGGGAAAAGTGACTGTAAGGCTATATGATGAGAAATTGATTTAAAAAAACATGTGCCAGGCTTGGAATTTTTGTCCCCATAATTTGTTTTCATAATAATGCCATTTGATGAAACTAATTGTTATGAGATTCAGGACAGTTAAAAGGCAGCATTTCTTTACCCAGTTAAAATGATGGGGAACAGGATCATGTATGAAAAAGGCAGATCTGTTCCAAAGGTTCTTGTGACATTCTGTAATGCAACTTGCCTTTTGTAGAGACGGTTCTATGGCCACCATTGTCAGACATGCTTAAAGGAAAGCTAGGACACAGCAACTGTGTGAAACGTATTTCTGACAAAGGTCTCTTATTTACTTAGTTCCTGGAAAAAAATATCAGCAAACATATCCCCACACTGATATATCCAATCAAACATCACACCACTTTTTAACTGTTTTGGATTAATCTTGGTTTGAGAGGTTTAAACTGCTGGGAATCTGTCCTTGTCCAATTTTCATTTTCCAGATGGAGACGCTAAACTGTAGTCCACATTAATGTGCCGAGGTTAATCAGCCAAGACTTGCCTTTGCATTATAAGGTAACACGGACAAGTGTGTATGGCTGATCAGATCAATGACCCATTCTGTTCTCAAATTTTGCAGAGTGCTTCCGGACCCGGCCTGGCCTTTATCGTATTCACTGAAGTCGTACTGAGGATGCCTGGATCCCAAGCATGGGCAATTCTGTTTTTCATCATGCTCTTCACCCTGGGTCTGTCTTCTATGTTTGGACTCGTTCAGGGCATCTTGACTCCTTTCACAGAGTTTCCCATTGTGTCAAAATACTTGCGCAAAGAAGCTTCTTGTGGTAAGGCTACTTTCGGAAAGGGTTCCTCTTTTTTCTTTTCCCGTTTGTTTATAAAAGATGCTGACAGCGCTATTGAATATTTACCCAATTACCTAACTATACTGCTTCAGGGTAGTCCAAGTAAAGTAGGGACGGGCCTTCAAATCTGGTCCTCCAGCTACCCTGTTTGGTCTGCAGGACTTCAAGCAAAACTATTCCCAAGGAACATCTCTTCCACTGCCACATGATAGTTTTCTTCCGTCTTCATTAAGGATGTGTGCATGTGGGGGCAGAGCAGGGGCATCCATGAGGGGATCCGTGATGTTAAAATGGCAGCCACAAATATACGATTCAAGTTCCACTTCTTCGTATATCCACTCCTGTGTATATATACAGTATACACGCCTTCAAATCACTCTTGATTCCTGACAACTGCCTGGACTAGTTTGTGAAGTTTTCTTGGCAAGATTTTGGAAGTGGTTTGCCATTGCCTCCTTCCAAGGGCTGAGAGAGAGTGACTGGCCCAAGGTCACCCAGCTGGCTTCGAGCCTAAGGTGGGACTAGAACTCACAGTCTCCCAGTTTCTAGTCTGATACCTTAACTACATCAAACTGGCTCCCATATATGTCTGTGTCTGTATATATATGTGTACACACACACACACACACACACACTTGGGCAGAAGCTTTTTGTAGGCTAATGTTCACTTTGTTAACATGAACAGTTATCTTCAATCTCAAGCACACCAATTGCATCATGACAAAAACAACCACCCTCTAAATTACCTTATAGGATTATGGATGTGTAGCTAACCATGTACTTAGCCAGTCAATTGATTAGGTTTATCTCAAGATTTAGCCAACTGTTGCACTGGAAGACAAGAGTATTTTTTCCTCCATGCTATATTAATTGGCTATAGAGAATCATGGTTTTCCCCTTTCTTTGGATATTGGTGGGAGCGCACTTTAGGCTTGTGGGATACACTCTGTTTTAACAGAAGAAAAATCCACCACCCATCCTGCTTCCACTAGTAGGTCAATGGACCCAGTCCAAAACGTGAATGGGGTGGGGACAAACCCTAAACTTAGATTTCATTTATACTTAGATTAAAATGAATTTACATTAAAGATTCATTACAGCAATGGCTCCTCCCATTTTATACTTAATGATTACTTTTTCAGACATTTTAAAATTAACTCTTTTGATACCAACTTTTGGAAGGCCTTGATGGAGGTTCCTTCCAGGTTTCTGAGAGCCTGAGTTATGCAACTCTACCTTATAGGGATAACAGTGGCAAGAATAGTCGGACTATTTTCTAAGGCAAGGAAGAGTTGTATGAGAAACTGCCTTCTGCCTTGTGTTCACTTTTATAAGGATAGATTACACAGTGCGCACCAAAATAAATATAATTTGTGGCTGAGTTACATTGTGAGATTGGTGTCTGCTTTTATTGCTGAGCAAAGTACAGTGGTACCTTGGTTCACGAACTTAATTTGTTCCGCGACTCTGGTCGCGAACCGAATTGGTCGTGAACCGAATCAAATTTTCCCATAAGGTTCAATGTAAATATGGTTAATCCGTTCTGACCCCTCCGAATTTGGTCGCCGATTTTTGATCGTGTCCCGAATCAAATTTCCCCATAAGGTTCAATGTAATTATGGTTAATCCGTTCTAAACCATATGTTTTTTTTTTTTAAACCGCAAAAATATGACACAAAGTACAGTACGAAGAGAGAGAACACTAACCTTGCTCGAGGCGACTTCTGGCGTGGAGGACAGGAAGGCGGGTGGGGAGGCGGTTACTGCTTGGAGGGAGAGTCCCCCTCCCTACAGGAAGCCGCGACCACGTGTCACGGGAGGGAAAATGGCTGCGGATCCTGTTCGTCACCCGATGCGGAGTTCGCGGAGGCAAAATTTTGCGACCGGAGCTGTTTGTGAACCGAATTGTTCATGAACAGAAGCGTTCGTGAACAGAAGTGTTTGTGAACCGAGGTACTACTGTACATCCCTTAGTAAAATCACTAGCATAAATTCTATATTTAACCAAATTTGCTTCTGTCCTTAAACTCTTAGGGAAAATCCGGGGGGTGGGGTGGGGGGCAGGACCTGGGGAAGTATTGGCAATGTCCATGCAAGTGAGAAGCAAGTTTGACAGATCCAGTATTACCCATGAGCAGAGCTTGGGATTGTTTAACTACCTAGTTAAATCATAATTTCTTTTTTTTGCTTTTTCATTAACACACAACTCCTGAATTTTGTCTTCATTAGGTATAATATGCTTTATCTCATTTTTGACGGGTATCCTTTTTACTACGCGATCAGGGAGCTACTGGCTTGAAGTGTTCGATAGCTATGGAGGAAGCATACCATTGCTGGTCATTTCTTTCCTTGAAGTGTGTGGTGTTGTATTTGTTTATGGACTGAAAAGGTAACTGGATTCTTGTATGTGCATTTCTTAGTAAGTTCTTCAACTTAAACTGAGACAGTGTGGGAATAGAGTAAGAGTGGGCAGACCTCAGCCATGGAAGTTCATTGAGTGGGTGACTCTGAACTGGTCATTCTCTCTCAGTCCAACCTACCTTGCAGGACTTTTAGGGAAAAGTAGGAGGAAGAAGAGCTATGCATTTTACCTTGAGCTCCCAAATGAAAAGCAGAATAGAAATCTAATAAACAAATAATAGTTAACAACAGCATTGTATTAAGATTATACATATTTGTTTTATTTTTACTACAATACTTTATTGTATTCAGAGATCTGTATAAATGATCTTGGTGAAGTTCAAATCCAGGCATATGGAAAACCATCATTATCATCATGCCCTTATTTTAGGGGAAAGGCTTAAGCTAAGAAAAGATGGCTCCCTGAAGGTTAGTTAGAGAAGGCACTCTGGAAGCATTTGAACTGAAGGCATTCTCTGAGAATGCAACCACCTAGCCTCTATACAATAGACAGTTTATCACTTTAATAAAGCTCCTGTGCAAAGCATTTTAACACCTAAGATGAATGAGAAAAGACCCCAGCTTTCCATTCTATATCTCCTAGCAATTCTGTTAACTCCTAGCAATTCAATGGATTCCTAGTGGAAAAATTCAGTGATTTTTTTTCCCCACTGATGGGGTTTGAAAAGCCTAGTTCACTGATTTGCAGTGATTAATCTACCCCAATTCTCCCATGAAATGTTAATATTTTTAACCACTCCCTATTTACACAGAAATGCCTCAGCTTACTTGTACAAAACCACCAAAGGAGCAGTATAACCATTAATGTCCTCTAAAAGCATTTCTGCACGAGCAATCAGCATTGTGGCAGTTTCTCACTAAAAAAACCCTAGACTTTATTTTGCCACAATGGCTGGATGGCGCTAGAAATCACTACTGCAGAAATGCTGTAATTTTATTTTAAGGTTGCTTTTAAAAGCCTCAAATTTAAAAGACCTTAGTTCCAATATCCATATACCGTATTTTTCCATCAATAAGACGCTCCCATGTACAAGACGACCCCCGTTTTTCCAACCCCAAATTAAGAAATCAATATTTTAAAGATAGTGCAGAACACACTTTTATTTAGTAATTAGGTAACATTTACCTGATACACTCGGTGGGAGGAGGTCCAAACCGTCTCTCTGCAGCTCTATTTCCAGGCTCTTTTGCATAACTGATTACATTCAAGCACGAGTGAAACTGCCGATAGCTCGTCTCTGCAGACTTCCTCTAATTGGTTTGTTCAGCATCAGCTGACATCAGTTACATCAGGCTTGTGATTGGAGGAAGTCTGTTTGGGAGACAAGCTATTTCACTCGTGATTGGAGGCTAGCAATAGGAGGAAGCCTCTCTGCAGAAACAAAGTATGGGCAGTTTTGCCACCGCGCGATTCTCTCCTCGGCTGACTTCCTTGAATAAGACGCCCTTCAATTTTTAGGGTAAGGATTTTAGAAAAAAGTATCGTCTTATAGTCGGAAAAATACGGTATTTATTTTTCTGAAATTGAATGATCTTTGCTGTTTTAGAATTGTCTATCATTCTTATTGAATTCTGTTGAAAGACATAAATACAGATGACTATTTTCTTTTATTTTTCATGCTAAAGAGAGGTGTAAATCTCACTCTACACCAGATTCCAAGTTGAAGCTGACAGCTTTTAAACTCTCTTGAGTTAAAAAAGGCTCTTTTCTGAAAAACTGTGTTGAACCCAGAACTGAATCTTGTGGTTCAGACCTAAATCTATATTAATTTCAGCCTAGTATTAAGCTAGCTAGGTTCTTTTGAACCTCAAGCCTGTTATTTTCTTCTTAGCTGTGAATAATATGCAATCATTAAATTCCCTCCAATTTTTAGCCAGTCTGAACTGGTAATGCAGATTTGAAGTGACCCAATTAGCCTCCTCAATGATAAACAGTCCTGAATGAAAGGTGAAGTGTCTGCAAGATTTAATGACAGTCAAGAGGTGACATCATCTGTAGTTCAAGACAGACAATCAATGAGGAGTGATATTTTCAGTTCCCTTTGTCTATAACCTTCTGTAAAAATAATGCTCTAAGCAACAAGCATTTCCATTATTGCATTATATCAACATGATGCCTATGATAGAAGACCAGTTTCTCCAGTCACAAACATTTAAATAACATCAATTTTGAAGATTTGCACCTAATGTGCAATGCAACAGGATTTTCTGTTCTTTTTAAATTCATACAGGTCATCACCTGAAGTTAAAGGTATGAAGCAATTAGAATATACACACACATGCACACATATTCTTACATATCTGTATTTATCTGTAGGAAAATGTGGCTTGAACAGCCATCTTTGTAAAATGCAGCACTCTATTCGCTGCTGGGTTCATGCGAAGTGTATTTTTCCTGTCAGCCATTGACTGAACAGCAAGATTCTCTGTTATTAAGCCTTTACTGTAGTTTGGAATAAAATTATGTCCCTCAAGATATCTTGTTGCTAATTTGGAAACACCCCAGAGAAGTATATCAAAGACTAACTTTGTGGTGACATTGTAATAGGTGCCTAAAGAGGATTACACACCAGTTATTACAGAGTAAATGGTAATTGACTTTTTATGTAATCGCTATAATGCAAATTTAGAGATTCCATTGTGCATTGAACTGCCAGTTACTATAAACCAATTTGGCCACAGGTTCTGCAGTGACGTGGAATGGATGACTGGACGCCCAGTAAATTTCTACTGGAAGGCATCATGGCAGTTTATCAGCCCTGTACTAATGCTTTCAGTCTTTCTGAGTTATCTATCTATTCAGCGTCCATCAACCTACAATACATGGAATCCAAGCTACGTATGTTATATCCAATATTTGATTTCCAGCATTTATTTTTATGCATCAAAAATAAGGACCCAGTCATCACCACAGTGTTGCATAAACAGCTCCTGCATAAAAGATACGGTGCTTAAAAATCAAATTAATCAGCCAACTCAGATTTAGAAAAATGGTTTATTATAGATGAGAGACTATCCAGTTACGAGATGACTCATACGTACATCAAACTGGCAATACGTTTCTTCTCTAATGTGTTGTTTTCATTACAATGGTTTACTATCTAGAATTTTCAGTTATGATTGTTACTTTTTTTATAAGCTGCTCTGAGACCATTGCTATAGATGTTGGAAACAGATAAAGAAATAACTAACTTGTAACCAAGTTATGTGTCACTCCTTTGCCCTACACTGGCTGGGGGGCTGCGCACACCTTCTATATATGTGCTGGGGCAGCAAGTGTGCATGCATTTATCACAATAGAATAACTCAAGATTAACATACCATGTACATTTAAAGAACTCTTTGCCTCCACCTGTTCATTACTCTATGCCTTTGTAAAAACACAGAAAACCTTTTAATATAAGAGATGAACTTGCAGGAAAAGCATGGCACATCCTTTTGAAGGATTGTTAGCCTCTGTGTGGTCCCCCCTTTGTACCACTATCATCCAGGGATAATTTCATGCAATGTATGTTTATCTTACAGGAAGGGTTTCCTTCAAAAGAGCCCAAATTTTACCCCCGCTGGATTTTATTCATCTGTAGCTTGCTTGCGCTCTTACCATGCATATTTATTCCAATTGGAGCCATTTGCCATTTTACGAAAGTAATGCTGAAAAGGAAGGAGAAGCAAGTCCTACATCCATCTGAAAGCACCGAAGGCAGCTGATGCTCTATGATTCTATAATCCAATTCCAGTAGTCGGCAGTAAACAAGAAGTCCAGGCTACCAACATAAAAAGTATATTAATTTAAGGCAATCTATGAGAATTAAGAGTGTACATTGTCTATGTAAACTTCTGTAGAATTCTTAGTGAAAGCAGTAAAGCATTTCAAATAAATAGCCTTTATATTCTATTCTGCCACGCTAAAAGTTTTCAAGAATTTATTTTATACATTTTCCCCATGTTCTTTAACTGAACAAAAGAAAAAGTATAATGAGAGACAGATAGGGAGGAGAAAAAACACAATCAAGGAAGTATATTCATACACAGCCAGTTCTTAAATGACCAGTTGGGTAGAAAATGATCAATGGCTGATGGAGTAATTTTTGTGAGCCACTTTCAGGGCAGGGCCAAAGATCAAGTGTGGTTTCCTTTTTCCTCTGTGCTGCAATTTGAGAGAAAGGCAATGCCTATCTTGGAAACTTCTCCTAAACCTGTTAAAGTAAGGTTGGGCACGAAATGGGGTGGAAAAATGTTTTGTCCCAAATGCCAAACAAAAACACCCCTATTCAAATGTTTTGAACCTTCTGCTGAAGCAACACTCAAAACATTTTGAGGGTTCTCCCATGTGAAACAATGGAAATTCAAAAGAAGCTCTTGCTACCTCATTTTTCATTGTAGGGCCACAAAAATAGTTGGCATGGTACTCCTTGCTTATACTGTCCACCATCTAACCTATGGGGCAAAAATTAAAGTCTGAATCTTTGCCAAAACTATCTTCCCTAGACCCAGGGAACATATCAATTATCTGTAAAAAGAACAGATCAGCATGGATTCGAATTGAACTTTATATAGCAATCTAGCCAGAGCTACATCAATTACTTTCATATGGATTACTTAGTACTACAGACTGCTCATTACCAAGAATGGTACAATAAACACCAATAGAACTCTTCATCTTCTTTAGCAGTTAGCCTGGCAACGGAGCTCCCTATTATGCCAGCAAAGTACGGGGAAAGAGGATAATGATTTTTCTGATGTAGGCTTAATGTCTGCAATAAAACTACAGCTGTATCTTGAATCCGTATGCTTGAGTGCATAGCCTAATCTCAGATTTATCTAGCATTCTCCCATAACATGTTTGAGAGTTCAGGACACAAGGCAAGCTCTCTTGGGGATAAGCCATCTGCAGTGTAATAGCAGGGTTATATTGAATCAAACATGTAAAAAATGAAGTATGTTAGGAAAGGTCAGGATGATTCAACAGAATTTAAGGGAAGCAACTTGGTTTTATAACCGATCATTATAAAAATACTATATAACACCTAGCATTATTCTGATCAGGCTTTAGAGGATAGAATATAGTTTTTGACAACCATAAATTGCACTTAAGGCACAGCATCAGGAGAGACAGCTGGCTCACCACTCCTGGATTACATTAATTTTTTCTTATTTAAAAAAAACAAAAACAAACACCACCAGAATTTCAAATTAGACACATTTTTTATTGCCTTGTGAAAAAATACTTTTTGATTTACTGAGCTTAAGTAGAGCTGATGTGAAAACTACTGCCTAAATTGTCTTAATCTCTCAATGATCCGCAAAATTAAGTATACATCCCCTTTTGGACAAGACAGTTGTGCTGTAATTTACTTATCAAGAATTCTTTACAATTCACTGACAATGTGACTATAATCACATTGCACAAACTTGATTAGATGAGGTAAGGCAAAGCTTTAAAAAGATAACTTGTTACATTCCAGCTCCTTTGTAGAAAAAGTCTCAAGTGAACACACGGACAGAAAAATAAAGCAAATAGAAGACGAACCTTTGGAAGAACGTTGTTTTATATAATTAATCAAGGATGGCTTTGAAATCTTCATATAATGACGGCTTTATTACTTCACTAAGCAGCTGCATGGTAGCTTCTGGAATCTGCCGAATCAACCGTATTTTACCTACAAAGAAAGCGTCATTAACTAAATACTTCTTTAGACCAATAAGTTATTCTGAACAGATGTACCAGATCATCAAGTACACAGCTTCAGAGAAAAGCAGAGAACAAAGCCCTGAAAAGGTTCTACAGTCATCTTCCTTCTGTAGGGCTACTACCGATATCTTTGGAAATAATTTGCTTGAATATTTAATAAAAATAATGAATTAAATCACAGAAATTGGCAGCAGCCACATGTTCCACTAAGAATAATCAGTATCATTCATTCATCCATCCATCCATCCATCCATCCATCCATCCATCCATCCATCCATCCATCCATCCTGTTGTTGTTGTGCTTAGCATTTGTCTCACTTGGTTGCAGAGTCCATTTGTTCTGCATTGTGCTTGCTTCAGTTTACATAATGAAGCTATCAATGCATGATATGACAAATTCTGCTTTTCAGCCAGTTTGGTGCAGAAGCTGATGCGGATTTTTGCTGTTTGTATGTGGGTGCGTGTATGAATGAATGGAGTGCTATATTTTGATTACGTGCCATCAAATTGTTGTTAACTCTTAGTGACCATATAGATATATTTTCTCCATGATGATCTGTCCCTATCCTAGCCTTTCAGGACTTCCAATGCGGTATTCATCACTGTAACTTAGTCTGTCTGTCTTCCTGCTGTCCTCTTCTCTTTCCTTCCACCTTTCCCAGCATTACAACCTTCTTCAGAGAGCTAGGTCTTTGCATAATGTGTCCAAATAGGATAATTTGAGCCTGGTCATTTGTGCCTTGAATTAGAACTCTGGGTTCATTTTTTCGATGATCCATTGGTTTGCTTTCTTAGCTGTTCACAGTATTCTCAGGAGTCTTCTCTAACACCAAAGTTCAAAAATGTCAATACTCTTCCTATCCTGTTTCTTCAAAGTCTAACTTTATTTTCCACAGAGTGTCACAGGGAATACTATGGCTTGCACGATTCTGATCTTTGTAGGTATAGACACATCACGGCATCTGAAGATCTTTTCCAAGGCTTTCTTGGTTGCTCTACTGAGTGCTGGTCTGCAGTGTATTTCTTGACTGCTTGTTCCCTTACTGTTGATAGTTGATCCTAAAAGGCAGAAGTTGTCCACCACTTTAATATCTTCATTGCCAATTCTAAGGCTGGTTGTTCTACTTGTTGTCATGACTTTGGTCTTCTTTATATTTAATTTTAGCCCCTTTTTTCACTGTGCTCCTTGACTTTTAGAACTTTGCATTTTCAGATTTCACACAAGAGACACTGTAATATAATGTAAGGTGCTGGATTAGGAGGAGGAGGCCCAGGTTTTAGAAGTCAGTTGGGTGACCTTGGCCTTAGACTGTGATGTCAAAAAACACCTATCTACCACCCTGCAGTGGACCAGTGTATTGATTATAGTCTATAACTTTCAGGAAGAGACCTTCATCCTGCAGTGGATTGATTTGGCTGATGATAATAAAAATACACAAGCCCACACTTTTATTGCAGGAATGATGCCAGTGACTGTGCAGATAACATCACCCAATTATAGAAGATATATCTAGGCAATATTAACTTGAGATCATAAAAATCTCCTTATTGTGCCAACATTCTATTTATAAATGAAACTTTGGGCAGAGTTCTCTCTGTTCACGAAAAGAAAAACATAATTTCTTAACGGCACTCCTATTGATTAAAACCATTTTTACTAATTATCATAGTAACTAGGATTATTTTTACCTATATGTTGGCATCTTTAATTAAAAACTACAATTAGAAAATAATGCTTTTGTATATTGCTAATGAGATTTTCATTTAAAAGACCTAAATATAACAAAAAGCATAATTGGAAATACAGATAATATTTGGAGAGCATAGTAGCAGTTGAGGACATTACATTGCTTCTATAGACCCTATTGATGTGGACAGATACATTGACTGATATGCACATACGAATATAATACTTAGCCTAGCAGTTGTTAGAAGCAACCAATTACTTGCAGCTTAAGCTAGACTGAGGCAGGATAGGAGTTACCCCCAGCCTGTCCCCTAAGTTGTACAGACAGTCTACTAAGGAACAGTTACCTCTTTTCTGAAGTTCTGCGAGACTGTGAGGTTGCAGTGGAGTAGGGTGATTAGCTAATCCTAGTCTCCCTCCTCAAATGATGTGGAAAGAGTAATAACTATATCTGACAGGGCTTACAGAAAGACAGTATCTAAGGACCACAATCACAATGTTAATCGTCATATTGTACATCAAATGTATTCATGCTTTATGAATTCACTTAAAAACATCTAAAATGTATGAAGAACATCAAAGGAAAGGAATACTTACATTGTTTGAGAGGTACAAGAAGACACTTGTAAATTACCCTGTGATTTGCCAATTTAGTACTGAAGGCATGGTAGGAAAGCCACTGAACTGCTTTGTAAGAAAGCGGAATTGGACTACCTATTCAAGAAAAAGAAATCCCCCAAACTTAAGAATTGGTTTTGGGACTCGGTACAATTGCTTTTCTATAAAACATCACTACTTTTGCACGATCGTTGCTGCAACTGAGGGACCAACTGGTCTGACATTCAAATGTATCACTAAATATTTCATTTTACTTCAAAAACAAGCAGAAAATAAAACCACACTGTTGCCACCCTTGTGGGAAAACATTTGGGATTACAGTATATACAGGGCATTTAATTCCTTATTACATGCTGATGTCAACATAAAAATAAATCATTGTACCTGGCAGTAACCAATGAGATTTTCCTTTCCAAGCCACAGAGCATCTCACAGGGGAAGCAATTTTCACTTCAGCAGAAAGAAAAAGGGCTTAACTGCTCTTTGATGATGTTACCTAGTCGGGTACTGAAACGTCTGTAAACCAAGCTCAGAGAGCACCAAGGACTCCACAGTTAACTGCTCCTCTCCCCATGCCATAGTCTCACTCCTAATCAGTATTCTTAGAGGCTACTTGAAGGGGAAAGGGCACAGCTATTTCCAACATCATGTTTAATTTGTTTTTAAGAAAGGAAAAAAGAGCTAGTTTGATGTAGTGGTTAAGGCACCAGGCTAGAAATCTGGAGTCCCTGAGTTCTAGTCCTGCCTTAGGCACAAAGCCAGCTGGATGACCTTGGGCCAGTCACTTTCTCAGCCCTAGGACACAGACAGTGGCAAACCACTTCCAAAATCTTGCCAAGAAAACTGCAGGGACTTGTCCAGGAAGTCAAAGGCACACACACACAAAAGGAAAAAGTCAGCCTCTGTCAGCCATTTTTAAAGGGGATTTTGGGCTAAAAAGATATTTATTTCACCTACCTGCATTGTTAGCTTTCAGAACAGAGAAACAGCATGAAGCAGTATCAGAGATGACCATCAGGAAGAAACCTGGGTTATTTTTGATATGCTGATGAAAGGGAAGCTGGAGAACACAGGCATGAAACCTAGCATGAAAAAAGCCACAGACATTCCTTGCTTGTAAGGGTGGAGAGGGTTTCAGATATATCAGGACCTAATGCCACTGAATTTAGAATTCTGGAGGCAGAATCTGTACTGCATCAAGTCAGGGAACTGCCTGCGAGAGGGTGGCTTTAAGGCCATCACATACATGGACTTTTAAGGGACTCCCTACTGCTTGTGAACTTTTTAACTAACTGTTGAACTGAATAGTGATACAACACAGTGAGACTAAAGGACCAAACTTCTCCTTCCATTTGGCCTTGACCAAAGTGTATGTTCTATAATTCTGATAAGCAAATGTTTGCAGAGAAGAGACAGAGAGAGAGAGGGAGAAATAAACCCTTGCAAGAGAAAAGATTTGTTCAATTGTAAAGTCATTAAAGGATTATCAGTACTTAAGAAAGTGAAGATGGGAATTCTAATGCAGCAAGGGCAAGGCTGAAAGGATGCATGTCAAAGTCCAGACAGATTTTATCCAGACACAATGTTCTGGAGCAAAAACTGGTTAATAAATTACATGCTTACCACCTACTCTTTGATAGCAGAGGAGGCGGTATGAGGGGTGGGGGTGGAGAAGCAAGAGCAGCTGCATATACACAGTTGTTTCAACTGACATGAACTGACGTCAGTTTTGATCTGAGAATGATGCAGATCCATTCCTAGAAACATTTACTTAGCTGAGAAAGCTCCCAATGCCTACGTTGCTTCATAATGACTCTCAGGAGGCCACCCCAAGTAAACTTGCACAACTGCGGTTTTGAGAAGACCTTCTAGTATAATCCTGTGTTTTGCTATCATGGTTGGCACTTGCTGGCCACACTGTTAGGTCTTTATAACTGCCCTTTTGTTTTCTTCCAACAACCTCTGATCGTTCTGTTTAGACTCAAAGATTTCCCAAGTTATCAAACCAAACTCATGTCTACTTAGTTTTTTTATTTTAAAAGGGCTTGTTTTTTGCACTGGCAGATTTCTTGGTGTGAAGATTTCTTGTGCTGTTTGCTAGAATATGTAAAAAAGAAAACTGTCACCACAGGAATCAAAGAAACAGCTCAACTAGTCTCTTTGTCTAGGAGCCTCTAGACCAGTGTTTCTCAACCTTGGCAACTTGAAGATGTGTGGATTTCAACTCCCAGAATTCCAGTATGGCTGGTTGGGGAATTCTGGGAGTTGAAGTCCACACATCTTCAAGCTGCCAAGGTTGAGAAACACTGCTCTAGACAATTAAACCCAAACGTTTTCCAGAGTACAGATCACCACTGAGGTTTGGTCCAAAGGAAACTGTAAAGTTGCAAATCTCCAATTTATGCATGGCCAGATTAAATATAAAACCTTGGGAGGGGTGGAAGTATACACTATGAAAACCATTCTGCTGGTGGCCTATTTGTGTGAAGTTGGGGATAAATTGACAAAAGAAAAGAGACTGTAGGAAACAGGTAAGTATGTAGAGAGTGTATACCCGAGGAGACACAGGGAATAATTTCAAGTAATTGGGAGCTCTGGAACTGAAGGCTATTCATCCTTTTTAGAAAAATCATTATATAAAATTACTTACAGAACAGGAAAGTATTATTTGTGGGATCCATGAACCATTAAAGCATTTTCCCAAATCATCACACGAATCAACAATAATACCAGTAATTATCATTTTCTAAAATTTCTAAGAACCGATAACTCTCTCTGTATTGCAATGACAGCATTAGAAAGCATTATCAGGAGGAATATGGATCCATACCGGAAACTAATAGTGAAGGCTGCCATGATAACACAGATCCTCCTACAGAGCATAGTAGCATCATTGCAATATTAATTGCACTAGATGTATTCAAAACACTCCATTAAAAGGATACAGCAGAGTACATTCAAAAGCAACCTTGAAAAAATATAGTGTGACATCTTCCTAACCCATAGCACATTCCAATGGCAATTAACAGAACCACGGCTTTAAAGTTATCAGGCTTACCTGTAGGCCTGCAGAAGTAGTATCTTGTAAACATTTATGCATACTGTCCTAAGGCTATTGATCTAAATTTAGAGGGGGGAAAATAGGAAAAGATAAAATGTTATGCCAATACAAACATGCATTAAATTAAATTAAATCAGAATTGAAGATTGGGGGGTAACCATCTCATGTAGTGATGCCAAGGTAACTGGAGTGACATGAGTTTCTGGTTCAAGTTGGCTGGGTGGCACTAAATACCTAGATGCGGCTGTATGTTTGGGATCATTTTGCATATACATTTTTTTTCAGGCATCACTTCTGAATTCTGCATTCTCTTACCTGTAAATCTACAAATAAAGGATGACATTTCAGCTGCAGGACTGCAAGCAATTTATTTCTCATGGTCACACCAGCTTTTCTAGTAGATTTGAAAGAGAGGCTTGACCTGATAGATGTATAAGCATAACTGCAGTGGAAGATAAGTGGGGAAGGAAATCAACATAATTTAGGCATTCTTCTAGTTTATTAGATTTTTTTCCTATTACAAGAATATATTTAAGTTGGCTTTTACAAGAGTCAAGATATGGATATTTGAAATAATGGTCATGTAGGGAAAGATTAGATACTTCAAAATTAGAAGGTCATAACATCTTAAGCATGTTGATGGCAAATTATAATTTTTAGATAACTGGCTAATTATCTGTAACTTTATACAAATGGGTTCTGGACTTATGCAAAGGTCGTTTGGAACTTCCCAGAATTTAGGATTGTTGGTGGGAGATCCGCCTCTTCCCCTCATCACACAAGTTTCTGGGCATGGTTCCCAGTCCCTCTTCAAACTCCTAGGACTTACATAGCAGACCATGGGACAAAATCCAGCCTGGCAGCGAAGTGGGAGTGGAAGGCAACCCCTCTTTCAGATAGCAGAATGTCTTGGCAGAAAGGTAAAAGTACACATCCAAGCATATAAGGAGTCCCAGCTAAGCACCAACTGCATTTTCTGTAACAATTGTCACGCTGAAGTGGAATGTATGTGTGCCCCGGCAAGTTATCATATCTTACAGTCCAAAACAATTCATGCATCAGGGTGGCAATCTGGATGGTGCAATTCAGACTGAAAAATAAAAAGTCTTGCAACCTGCCAAATGATCAACTCTATTAATTCCAATTATTCCATCACATAAATCTGAAATGTCCCATTATAAGCTCTGCACAAATTAGTCTATTAATCCAAAAATGCACCCCACCGAGTGTGTGACAGGGCATCTTTCTCTTTTGTGCCAGCCTGATTTAATCTGTAGAGGAAGAACCTAACATTTTATAGAAGTCAGAATGAATCAATTTTAGGTTATAGCAACGGGCTTTTAAGCTTATCTTTTTGTCTCTAGTAATGTATATTAATTAGACTATCAAGATATTTTAGTTGATTCATCATCTGTTTCTTAATTTATGTAGATTAATCTGTGTACTATGAAACAGATACTTTTGGGAGGGATAATATGATTCTAAATGACTTTAAATTTAATAAAAGCCACCTGCACATAGTTAATTATTTTCACGTTTTTATATTTCATATTCCAGCTAATTTGCCACCGCCAGCCTTCAAGAAAAAGCAAATGTGCCCTTTACTTATAGACCATCATTTAACTTGACTTTGCCAACTAAAATTTGCCCCATTAATTCATCCATTAAATCTTTGGTTTATCAACCCACTGATTAAAGCATTCAATCCTAATATTAATGCAATAACTATTCCTGAATAGTACATACCTGGAGTAATCACAGTAAATTTCAAGAGTCTGTGTATTAATCAACAATCCACACCATGGGATAACACAGTGAGCTGGTAACTGTTTGAACTCCAAGCAACCTGGAACATGTTCATCAACAGGAAAATTCACCACAGTCTTAGATGGATTTATAACAAAGCCATACTCTGGAATGCCTTTGGTTAGAGTCCTACAGGAACAAAAATACATGTTTAGAAGTGCTAGCTGCAAAGATATATATGATATATTCTACTACAATAACTAATTGCACAGATGCATATGATAAATTCCTCCACAGTAAGTTGCTATCTGTACACTTTTTCCAAAAATGGCATCCTCCAGTTGTACTAGAAATGCAACTCCCTGAATTCTGCAGTCCTAATACTGCTAAAGACAATAAGCTGGGGAAAACAGCTGTAGGTCAGACTATTAGGTTTTGATATCAAAGGAAAACACTAGAATTGCTAATTTTAAGCAGGATGGCAGAGACACTAAAAATATAAGAACTTGCATTGAAAAAAACAGACTGATTCTTCCTAAGTTATGTGAATTTAGCCACTTCTACTTGCCTTCCCTCTTACTTTATGAAGTCCATTTTGGTTTTGCTAAACATGGAAGGAGCAAGGACTGATCACTTTATTTAGAAGCAATGTACCAGCGGGTTCATGGCCCAGGCTTTTTCAGTCAAATCATTGCCACCTCTATGGGACTTTATTGAAAATTTCTGTTCATCTCCTCTTGCATATACTCTAATGTCAAAGTTCTTGAAAAAAGGCATTTTAGCTACACTTTTATGGAATACCAAATCCATGTAGAAGGAAGTAGAAGAGCAGCAGAAGAGGACAAGGGTAGGAATTTTTCCATTCCTTTGTGCGCAGAGTGCTAAAGTTCAGGGAAAGATGATTAAATCACTCATTGAAAGTAGTATATTTCATTGTCATACCTCAGAAATGTTTTTGCTTGTGCTAAATGAGGTGTAACGAGCAAAAAGTCATCTGTTAAACGCATCAGTACTCTGTAAAATTAAAAAAAAAAAATTAAAAACTTGGCCCTGAGAATGTTTAAATTATAAAGCATGAATGCATTGCTCATATTTGTTAATTTTTCAATCACTTGAGGAGGTAAACATAATACATATATCACATCTAGTCTATTATCCAAATCTGCATTATAAAAAAAAAATCTATCAGTTCCGTAAATTAACTTTTTACCCATAAATAAAATGGGCACTAAATAAACAAGATTGTAATTTCTGATTATCCATCACGATGATGGATGAATCCACTTGCTGAGTTTAATTTCCATATGATGAGAAGCTGATTGGACTTATATCTGACCACTGAGCAGAAGAATTCCTCAGAAAAAAAATCTCAGGCTTTTCTGAGAGCTTAAGTAAGGATAATAGCATATGCTTGGGTTTTTCCAGACCTTCACCATACCTTTTGCCAGACCTCAGTGTCAAGCTGAAGATAAAAATAAATTTCCTTGGATCAAATGTGGCTTAAATTCTATGTGTCCACATAGTTTTCTTGGCAGCAAAAATGCTTTACCACTGCCTTTCTCCCAGATGGTTTTCAGACTTTTCAATTCAGTCTATGGCTTCAGAATTTCTAGTAGCCTCTTGTCCAAGCACTAGCCAGATCCAACTCAACTTAATATTTGTTACTGATAATAAAGATTTCCCAAGCTTCTTGGCAACTCCATAATTTTGCCAGAAATCCTGCCAGAAATCGCATAAACTCATACTTAACACACAGCTAAGAAAGGTTGCATTAAGAATGCTTATCCTGGCAGCACATTCGCAGAAGAGAAAATCAGCCCCCTGAAGGTTTTAAATAATTTAGATCTTGGAGAAAGTGGCAGGAGAACTTTCACTGTCAGCTCTTGCACGCCTTTATACTGGGGCGAGTTGACTAAGTGCTGCTTTTTCGTTTCATTTCATTCTGCACTCTGAAGAGAGCAACTCTGCATTCTTATGTGTATGCCAAAGAATCTGGTCTGGGGTTGGTGGCTCTTGGTTATGGCAAAAAGTGACCACCTCTTCTTCTTCTCATGTTCTGAAATAGCTTCTGGAAGGAATATTTTACCAGAAATGCCACCATTTTTATGAACTACCAGCAAAGGGAAATCTTTGTCAGATTCCTGGAGACATTCAAAGAGCTACAATTCCCAGGCCTGCTTGAAACGCAGCTTTGAAAATAGTCTACATTCTAATACAGATGCACATGGATGTTGGGGTGGTGGAGGTGGTATGTGAGTGTAACATCATGCCTGTCATTACATCACACAAATGAGGCAAATTAGCGTCAGGATGCAACTGACACAAATTATATAATTTGCATAATTTGTTTGATGTCACAGTGAAACATGTGACATTGTGGCTTCAACCAAACACCTACATAAATACTTCCTATGTTTCAAGTTGGCCAGTTTGCCTCAGTGTTTCTCACCTTAGCTCTGTTGGACTTCCCATAATTTGACAGACAGATTTGGGTAGGGAGGGGGGCTAATCTCCAATATGTTTGGCAGACACCATGTGGGGGAAGACAATGCTGGGTAATCCTCCGTCTCCTTTCACCTTTAGCTGGAAGAGTTTATGCTAGGCTTTACGTTATTATCTAACTAATGATACTGAACATTTATAAAGATTTCAGCACAAGGGAGTTTGGTCCTTTGGGAATAGCTAATATGCCAAACAGCAGAACAACACCTTACCCATCTTTTTGTACATTGCACAGCAACTTGTCCTCCATGTCTCCATAACAGAGATTACAAAGCAGAGTTGACAAAATGGAGCCCTGGGGGATTCCACAGCACTGGACATAGTACCTAAGAAATGCCAGGAACCAAACATCCACCATTATTAAGAACTCAAATCTGGTAGTAAAACAAAGTAACTTCTAATAAGGCCAATCATTTCACAGCAATAAGGAAATATTTTCTGATGGGCAAATTATGCATCACATGAGAAACATATGACATTGATAATGATTTTTCTCCACCTGAAAACAGAGTGAGTAAATGGAACTTGGGCTGGAACCTTGGTATGGGGGGAGAGAAAATGGGCTTTTCTCTTGGGACAACATTGCCCCAAGTTGTGTTAGACAGCAATTCTCAGAATTCTGAACCAGTACATTGATTCATCTACTCGACATATCCCTCAAACAAGACCTATTTGTGCCCCCCTCCCCCTTGCAATAAACATTCATGTTGGCATCTCATGGGCTCCTCCCTAGATTCTTCCTCTCTTTGCCTTGATCTACACAAGCAGTAACATGAAGTGGAACATTTCTGACATACGTAGTTGAATAGACAACTTACCTAACTATACTTTTAAGACTATGGATCACAAAAATAAAATATTGATAAGTCTTCCCCTGCAGTAGAACACAATGCATTCAAAGCACTGGAGTAAGGCCTAACTACCTGATGGATTGGAGGTTTGGTCTATATTTGTATTTAAAATAAACTTGAGTACATGGGACAGCAGCAAAAATGTCACTTCCCATCTGCAATGGTACATTCCATTCCACCAATCAGAATTCTACTACAGTATGATTTTCCCAGGCTGGGGGAGGGCATGGAGGAGGCAGAATAGCTGTCTATTTCATGAAGAGAGAAGAAAAGAAATAAATTTAAAGAAGGACTTCCGGGGGAGGTATGGCAAACTGAAGACAGCTTTGCAAAGGCAGAGCTGACAACTGTGGCAAAGACCAAAGAACCAGTGAGTAGACGGTTCCTTGGAACCTCTCTGGATAAGGAGAGGACAGGAGACTGCCCACATGTGCTCCGGACAGCTGCTCCTCATGAGGAGATCGCAGGGCAGTGATTTTCCGTGGGTTTGAGTGCTGGGAGATGACGGGATCAGCCATCTAGCTCACAATTGTAGCAGAGCCTTTTAAAGGACACTAAGTTCACAAACCCTGCTTTCTAATCATTTTTGGAAACTTCCGATTAACTATCTTAAAGATATTAAAGACCTTCGGAACGACAAGTTTGAAAAGTCTTCATTGGGTGAGTTTATCTTCAACTCTGAACAAAATAAAAATTAATTACAAGCTTAAGAACTTAAAGAATTTGAAATAAACAGCAAAAAGCTAAATAAGATTTTGATCTAAGAAAGTTATAAATGGATTAAGAGTCCAGATAAATTTGGAATATTGACTTTTACTGTAAGATTTTGGAATTAACTACAAAAAATAAACAACTTATTGTGGAAAACAGATTTATTTTGGCTATCCTGGCTATTGCAAGTCATAATAAAAGATAAGTGATGATTTTAGAAATTGGACATAGAGTGGACTAAAGATTTTAAGCAGGAAAAAAACATACAAAAAAACCCCTGATGTCAGTTAACACTGGGCCTTCAAAATGATGTGAAACATTATAATGTCGGAAATATTAAAGAAGATATTTGAAAAACAGATCCAGAAGTTAGTAACTACAATATCAACACTGTCAGTAATGCTGTCTGTTTCTATGGCTAGACTATGTCTAAAAGATGTTAATGAAGGAATAACAGATGTGGAACAAATTTATCTGACAAGATAGAGAAAGTACAGAATGTGGAACTACAAAAGACAGGCCAAAAGAACCTGGCTGAAGTTTTAAAAATCAAAATGGAAATACAAATGATAAACCAAGAGAATGACCTGGAAAATGTTTTCATATTGGATCTACAAAAGATGCTTGTTAAAGCCTTGAAGAAATCAGTGTGATGGGATAAAGAAGAATTAAAGAGAAATCAAATCCTATAACAGTATTTGATTGAATTAACGATTAAGAATGTTAGAAGTAAAGGGAAGGAATATAAAGTTGGTTTATTTGATCAAGTTTAAAATAAAGCTTTTTTTTTTTTTTTTGCAATGTTCTGGCAACCCTTTATGGACTTTTTGTTGATGCCAAGATTGAAAAGTTTATGTTTTATAGATAAGGGATTGAAAAGTTGTGGCTTATAGATAAAGGATGGGATATGGGATGAAGAGTATCTGTTTAACCTTCTAGGGAGTGAAGAGTTATTAAATTTGTTTATATTTGTTGTGATGAAGGTTGGAAGTCACTTCCTTATATATTTCTTTTTTTATTATATTCTTTCTTTTTTTCTTTTTTCCTGTACTTTTTATTCTTTCTTTCCATTCTCTTCTCTTTTTCTAAGTTTAGTTTGTATTAGTTTTTACTATTGCAATTAAAATTCTTAATAGAATTATATTGAAAAAAAAGAAATAAATTTAAAGAAGTTATGTCAAGCATCACATAGAGAGTAACTGCACAGAGTGGCAGCAAAGAGGTGAATGGAAAAACGTGCTTGTCCAGCCTGCCAAATTCTCTTAAGACTCATAAGACTTTTAAGCTTAGACATATTTTTCTTCCTTTTTTTTCAGTTGGCTTTCTTTTTTGATGGTAATCTGCCACTTGCTGAAAATCCTCTGACTTATTATTGTACAGCATTACATTTTCTTAGAAGCTGATAAAACATCATTCCTATGCTTGGTAATTACAAAGGTAAGAAACAGGTTACAAACTCTTTGTCTCAGTTCAGAACCTCTCTTTACAGATAAAGCCAGTAGGAAATAGCCAGAAAAGATTAAAAAACAAAACAAAAACAAAAACAAAAAACAGCCAACCAGCTAACCCACTTCTTGCTTTTTCAAAGATGAGAGTTTTCACTGGAATTCAAAACTCTACATGGATTTCTCCATGGCACCTCTAATCTGAATGGGGTCTGCAAAGCAATGGTGAGACACCCGCTTTTTAAGCAGAACCTACCAAATTCACTGTAGAGCTCAGACTGACTTCCATCCAACACTAACATAAGGCTTAGGATTCTAAAAGTCCAACTCAGCAGAAGGCATTTCTACTGGAAATGATGTATGCACATAGCCACTGTTGCTACAGATATTTTCAATGCTACCTGTCATTTCTAGGTTTCTGAACTGTATTTTTGTTGTTCAGTCGTTAAGTCGTGTCTGACTCTTCGTGACCCCATGAACCATATTGCGCCAGGCCTTCCTGTCCTTCACTGCCTCCCTGAGTTTGCTCAGTTTCATGCTCATTGCTTCAGTGATGCTATCTAACCATCTCATCCTCTGCCGTCCTCTTCTCCTTTTGCCTTCAATCTTTCCCAGCATCATGAACAGATAATAAAAATCATTTTCAGAATCTTATGAAAAACTTTAATCAGTCAGCACTGGACCAATCAGAAAACATTAGAGAAAGACAGTAAGAGTCCTTCAGATAGTCTTTGATCTTTCTTCCTGGTTAGCTTCAATTACCTACATAACTCTACCCTTGGGAAATGCATTCCATTTTGTATATCCTAGCAATAACTATTTATCTAGTGCATGTGGTCTAGGTATTTGATATTAGTTATAAACTTAAGCTACTTAATAGCAAAATCTTCTCAGCAGTTTTGCTTGGAAGGTCATCTAGTTATGCCAACAGAGGATGCTATTAAGAAAAATGAGTTCTCAGCCAAAATATTCCATGATATTCTCTAGGTCTTTGTAAGATTTCTATTGGTTTAACAACACTCAGGTCACCATCTAATACTAGGCAAAGGTCTCCGCAGAGAGAAAGAGAGAGAGAAGTAAATGGAAGAAGAATAGATCTTGATGATCTATTTTCAGAAGATTTTGCTGGCATAAATGTTTGCAAGTTTTCTAAGCATGCACATCATGCACTACTTAATTGTCTTCTCAAAGACAATACTATTTTATAATAAATTGTATATGCCATAACATATAAGGCTACAACTTCTTTGGGATGGCCTTCTGAGCACTACATGGGAGCTGCATAAACAGAGAGAGCAGGGCATGAATACAAGAAAAGATATGATTGATGCCAGTGTTCTGAGAAGAAAAACTCAGTCAGTCAGTGGTACTTTTGGAAGCATTTCTTCTCTCACATTTCTAAGCTGATTTCTCAATCCAATGCCTGCCAACATCTGAATAAGCTGATTTTTCCCTAATCCTCAGATGCTCCACTTTGTCCACTGTTTACATAAATCGATCTCTGCCCTCTAATTCATCCTGTCCCATCTCCTAAATGCTCTACATTTGCCCTCCACTATACCCTAACCTGTGTTTTAGATAAATTGGTCCCTCTTCAATTAACTCTTTTAAAAAAAGGTTAATTATAATAGACTGAATACATAAAAGGATGACATCTCAGGAGAAACCTGAATGAATTCAACAGGAAAGGCTGGCTGGCTAAGCACAAAATGCTCTGAGGTCAGAATCAGATTGAATCCTGGCAGATGTTCTGGTTTCCACCCTCAGTAGGGTTAAGGATGATCTTTAGAAGAAAGGATTATTTGAAAATCACACAGCAATGACTGCAGCTGAAATGAACTGAAAATGAAAGCACTCGAGAAAAAAGAAACAAAACGAACAGCAAAGTAAGAAATAATAATTGCAGCTTTACATGCCATCAAAACCAAGTGGCAAGAGTAGCAATTTCTAATAAAAATCAGCAACAGCTGCCCCAATACTTTTGTTAATCTCCAAAAAGAAGACATGATAGTCTTCAGTCCATATTTGAACTTCTTTGGCCACTGAGAGTTTTGCAGCCTTTGGCCATAGCTTCATTCCCTCAACTACACAATGGGAATGAAAGAATGAACAAATCTGACAAGAGGTGGGCAGGTCAGAAGATAAATGTTGCCAATTCAGTTTCTCTACATAGCCTAGTCGATAAGCCTTAAAAACTTAAGGAATGGTAGATTCCTTAGTTTAGAAAAAAGTGAGTTAGGGAGGACATGATAGAGATAAATAACATGGCATGTGGTAGAAAGAGAGATGTTTTCCAAGGCTATCTAATGGGAATGAATGGTGGGAGGTTCAGAATGGAGAAAAGCATTTTATACAACATATACTTAAATTGTAGAATTTGCCACCAATTTCAATTGTTTAAAAAAGTGCTTGCACAAATTCATGGCAAATCAGTGGCTCCTATCCAAGACGACTATATATTACCTCTTGTAACGAAGGCAGTAGGCCTTTCAGTAATAATTGCTGGGGAATATGGGTGGGAGGATATTCAGATGCTCAGCCTGTGGTTCTCAGGAGCCATCTGGTGGGCCATGGTGGAAAAGAACACAAGAGCTAGAGGGTTTGGGGCCAGGTTCTCCTTAAACTCCTGCCCCAATTAAAAGTTCATCAGCAAGTTGCCAGGTGAAACATTCATATAAAGCTTAGAATAAAAATGTACCTGTCTTCAATCTTCAGAATATTATTATGAATCAACTGCAAGAAAAACTCACAGAGGCTAGAACTGCTTTCCTTCAGAGAAACACTCTGCAGTAACAAAAAGAAAAGCAAATATAAAAACAGCCCAGGTAAAATAGTCTGAAATGAGCCCTGTGCATTTCTGGGTTGCCAAAGTCAACTAATTAAGTGAAGAAAATCCCTCCTCCCACTTTGCGGGTAGATGTTAATTACTGTCCCTTGATAGTAATCACTTACTTCATTGGTGGGGGGGGGAGGGGAATGTAATTGCAAAAGGCATAACTTATCTTCTGTTGTTATAACATAAGCAAACCAAACTAGGCAAAAAACTTTACAGATCCGTGTAAACCAGGATCACGGTATTAGCCTAACTATAGTTTTTAACATGTATACATTTGTAAATATGTATGGCCAAGCTTCTAAGAACCTCCTGTAAACTTAAAACACCCAATATGAGGTGGTGCTATGTGAAAGAAAGGTCTTGTTCAAAAACTAAAATTATGTTGAATTAAGGAGGATTCCATCAAAATGACACACCTGTATGTTACTACCATCTAGTGGCAGTAAGTGGCAAAAACATGCAGCCAGCTACATTGTAAACTCAAAGGCTAAATTCCAATAAACAAATTATGCACACTGTAAATTGAAAGAGAATTGATACAACACTTGAATGGACCCCTTTGATACTATCTAAATGTGTAGTTCAAAATGTATAATTTTTACATATGCAAATGTTAAGGTTTCTTATACATTTCCCTCTGACATTAGGGATAACTTGGACATCTTGATTCCCATCAAGATGGATAGAAGAACTCATTAAGCAAGACAGAAGCCAGGAGAAAAAAATGAGGTGGGTTGAACTTTGAGCCATGTTTGTAACTGTTTAACACTTTAAGATGCAGTGAGAGGCTGCCTTCAGATGTTCAGACTTGCAAACCAGAGTGTTGTTAGCTTGAAAAGCAGCTCTCTGAAAGCTTGTGGAGAAACAGGCAAATGTTTGTAAATTCTTTTTCAGAAATATAAATTCTGGCTATTCAATTACCTGTTCAACAATTACAGCATTTCTCACTGAGGTGCTCTGTTGAAGATGACATACAAACTGTTTCATTCCAGATATAAACTCATTGTTAGTAGATACCTGTAAAAACATCCAAATTAAGTTATTTTAACTTCAGAAAAAAAATTACAACATATAATGTAAAATAGGAATGGGTAGATATCTCCTGAGTAGAAATTACCAGTAATTTTCAGACAGAGAAATAAAAATACAGGAGCCTTCTCTGATAATGGCTAGGCTTAAAAACATTCTTGGGAAAAAAAGGACTGGTTAACAAGTCTGGCCATTTAGTTTTTCTCAAACAGCATGAAAAAAAAAACCCTCTTTAAATGATCACCTAAAAAAAATGAAATAAAATATAATGAACATCATTGAGTTGGCCTGAGAGTCAACACTGTTGACATTACTAACAATGTCAGATATATTTTAATGTAAAGAACGTGAAAGAACATTATGATATGGAGCACATAAAATGGCTGTACTGTTCTCGAATGGCTGTGCTCTCCCAGGGATTGTACTGTAAGTGTTTAATTGTTTTTAATGTTTGCATTGTTTGTAAGGCAGTTTTTTTTTCGTTTTTGGGTAGTGTTTATGTTTTAATTATAAGCCGCTCAGAGTCACAAATGTGAGATGAGTGGCTATATAAATTGAATGAATGAATGAATGAATGAATGAATGAATGAATGAACAAACCAAAAGCCATTCTGTGTGAATACCACGATAGAAATTATATTTATTTTCAAATATCAAATTAAAAAGGAAAAAAAAGACATTAAAAACAGTATAATGACTGCAAAAATCATGTTTAATACCCACATCCAGGAATCAATTATTTAGCCTAATTGATGCTGCTACTTGTAGAAATTAAAAGTTAGGATACATCAATTCTGGTGGCAGAAAAATACAATATTTTAAGTCCTAGAAGTGAAGGCAAGTTTAAATATAAATATGGGGACATATAAATATCCATGGTGTTACCCTCACACCAATACTCCCTCCTTTTAGCACTGCTTCCTTGTACTTCAAGCCGTATATTTGCAGAATTAAGGTAGCACAAAAGATACACAGAAAAAAAAAAGAGTTAATGCTTAGTACAAGAAAAAATGGTGCTTTACTTTAACTCGGCTGGTGGAACAAGGAACAGTGTTACTAAAAGTCTTTCCTTAAGCAGCATTGCTTCCAAAATCAGGTCAGACAGCAAGAGGACTACAATAAGAATGAGTTGAAAAGAACTTCACAAGTTGCCTCTAGTGGGTGTCATTATTCTCTTCTGAAAAATCCATCAAGATCCCCTTTCTGCTGGGTTTATTCAAGAAATGAGACCAAAAAGCTATTGCAGCTCCTATCCTCTGCAAAAGTTTAGCATGAAAAAAAATCCACTTGTTTCTTCTACGGAATGGTTTCATCAGCTCTCACAAAAGCCTGTTGCAAATGAGGAAGACCACTCCAAAGGCCACAGTGGTAGTTGTGATCACAATGGCCAGACCAAAATCCATGTAAGCCTTTAAAGGTAATTACCACGTTATGATTTATCTAGCACAGGATGTACAACCTTTTTATAATGAACACAGATAGTGCTAATAATGGCTTGAGGGCTACCTACATACACCAAAGCTTCTTTGAGAACCCAGGTGGACAGAGCAATCTTTATCTCATTAGGAACACTTAGTTCTTTGATACTCTTGATGAAGAGTGAAATCTTTTTCATCCCAGTGCCTGTTCAACAGGTTGGAAATCCAAAGGAAAATGGGCTATATTAAGATTGCTAAGGAAAAGCCCCAAAATTCCTTTTCACACAATTCTGATTAAATGCTGGTTAACAGTGGCACAGAAACACCTCTTCCTCATGGCTGTGCAGTTGGGCTACAGGAAAAAGTGAGCAGTGTGAAATTGCAGATAGAGTATCAAAATACCACATATAGAGTGGGAGTTGCTCTATGTGACCTAGTCATTATCTATGCACATTCAAAGAACCCAACTTTAGTTTTTTCTTAATAATGATGAACCCACACATCTCTCTTACATGTCTTTTGTAATATCTTCTTATACACCCACTTCTTGTTCTCATGATCACTGCATAGCGTCGTATGCTGTAGGTGGTGTTCCTGTCTGGTGCAAGGGCCTGTAAAATCACTTCTACCAGTTTATCATGGGGAAGAGTGTCATAAGCCCCTGTGACATCAGCCTGGAAAAGAAATGGATGCAATTTCTTAACATTCAATTTTCAAATATCACTCAAAATAAAAGAGATAACAATAGAAGGATATTCATTAACAAGTCGATAAATTGTGCAGTTGTCATGGCTTTCAATAACATCACTGTGATAGTGGCCAAAAGCTTACAATTCTTCATAAAAAAAGGAAAGTGACAGAAGGCAAATTTTCATTTAGTTTAATGTATTTATACTCACTTTCAGTAAAGGATGAAGATTAACTCCCCTCCCAAACAAACCTTAATTAATGATGGGTTTTTTTTTCAAAAGGACTGAGGAAAGTTAAGAGCTGAGCACAGGGAGAGGAACTATATACTCTTATTGTTAATTATCTCTGATCATACAAAAACTGTCTGACTGTTTATCTACCTATAAATGCCCTTGTCTTGGAGAGGGAGAATTATCAGCTAAAGAACAAGAATATAGTCTGCAAAACAGAAATCAGATAACACAATTTTTGTGACCTAGGAATATTGCTCTCCTTAGGGATGAAGAAAGGATGCATTTGATTCCAGTGCTATCTTGATGAAAATCTAACATATTCTCCTGAGAATGCCCTTAATTCTACACTCCTGAGTAAGGCTAAGATAATCAAGACCATTTTCTATGACCAGATCCTAACTGGAACCAATCTGATAGGTCTGAAAGGTGCAGATGTTAATGTATGGGAAACTATTATTAGGCCCCATGTTGACTGAACAGAAGGGAGCCCTTGAGGAATTTGGCAAGATGGGAACTATTTTCCAACTATCCACATGTATGGAGTTCATCATGGCTTATCCATAGAATGCTAGTTGCCAATCCTTTGTCCAACTGTAGCACAGCTTGATGCAGCCTTGTTGTTCTTTGCTAACTTTAAGTTTCTTGGTCTGTCTGGACCTTGACCCTGCAGTTGCTCCACCACCTCCCCATGTGTTGATTCTCTTCAGGTAAGCAGCTCCAGAGGTATTTGTGGTGCAGTGTCAAAGCCTGAAGGGGTTGGGAAGGAAGTTCTTTCTGATCTGCCTTTTCATCTTAACAGGAGCTGAACTTTTCTGGTCAACATCATTGCTCCAGTGATCAAGAATAAAATATGCCATGCCTCCAAGAAACAAGACTGCATCCTTAACAAAAGAAAAAGCTGAATTTTATCAAAAAAGGAGGACCATTCACAAAGTGAACAACAGTATAAGAACATCTCATTATTTGTTTAACATACCTTCACAAAGTAGAATCTAGGCATTTCAGGATTTGATTCCAAAACCTCTGAAACAAACTTCTTCCATACTGCATAAATATCATTCTTTCCAAACACAGATGAGCCAAGTAAGGTAGGGTTCTTCATTCGTTCATAATTAAGAACACTAAATACATTTTTAAGTTGCGCATTGAAGTGTTGAGCCTAAGAAAAAAAAATAAAGAAAAACAATAATTTTAACAATATTAAGTGTTTCTCTCATGGCAAAACATGAGAATATAACCTATTCAATATTAGAAGAGAAGTATAAACTAAATATTAGAGTATAACCTATTCCATATTAAAAGAGAAGGAAAGAGGCTTGAAGGAGCTTCCTTAATGAGTTACTGGAAAGGGCATAGGAAGAGAGGAAAAATAGTTGCAAAAAATGTAATTCAGGAGCAAGCGCGATGGGTGTGTGTGTGCACTGTGACAAGTGCATGAAGAAGTTGAGGTCTGTGTGAAAGAGACCACCAGGGTCACAAGAAATCACTCTTAACTAATACAACTATGAACCTACTTTCAGTGTCTTTCCAAAGATACAAAGAAAGGAAGATTCCTTATTTTCAGACATTTATTAATCATTTTCTTCAGGAAGAGTGTACAATGAAGACGTTTGCATATTCTCTACTGAAACGTGTCTCAGCAGCACCTGGCTAAGCTTGTCTAAGGTTGTAAGCTACACAAGGCTGGCTGGATAAAAGTCCTCCATGGAATACCAGAGCTGCAGATGGGACTAGAAAATTAAAAACAAAACAAAACAAAACTCCCAGGAAGTGGCAGTGGCTAACTACTTCTGTATTTTTGTAAAAAAAAAAACAATATAGACGTGCGCATGAAATCACCAGGAGTTGAGCTCGACTTGAAAGAAATTATACTTTTACTAAAAGATTGTACAGGAATTTAGAAATGACCTGGGGGGAGGTATGAATGAACCGTGAAGGAATGGCTTGCTGAAATAATTACATTGTCCAGAGACTGAAGCAAACATGAGGAAAAAACCCCCTCAAAATAACCCCATTTTGATTTTGTTTAGTATCAGATGGGAAGCAAGAAACTTGGACAGCCTTTTCAAGATTGTGACAATACCCTAAAACAATAAAGTAGAATTTCTACAACAATAAAATAGGAATCTTTTCTACAAACTCCACTAAATATCGAGTCTTCAACAAATTCCGGACATAACTAGCTTAGAACTTCCTATTTTAGAAGGTAGAGGAATAAATTGCCTATTCTTGACTGGATCCTAACCAAGAAGAAACAGTTGGAGCTATGAAGGTAAATAGAAACTTTGAAGAGTAGTGATTATATAATGCTATCATTATGTCCCATGCACTGTGGATGGAACTGGCAACAGCATGGGAGTTTATAGCTACCATGGATTTGTCCCTGGCTATTACTGTCTGAATTCATACAAGTGGCCACACACTGAATTTGTTTTTTACCTTGCAGCAATTGGTCTGTGACCTGAAGGTGGAGAACATTTCCATCAATCCTTTGTCACGCTCCAATTACTTTCTAGTCACCCAAGGTTTACTGAAATTTACAATCTCTGCAAGGTACTGGGGCTACTCTAGGCACTTTATGGCCTCACCAATTTTTCAGTAGGCACCTAGGATCTTATTGGCAATTCTGCAGCGATCCGTATCAACAATTGGGATTCTGAGTTGACAGGATGCTAGATACGATTGCCTGAGAGGCCTCTCCCTGATTCTTCTAGGTTTACAGAAGAGTTCTGGGAGATGAAGTGGAGAGATACCTAGAGTAGTAGCAAAAATTGAGGACTGTATGAGCCCACATTCAAGCCTGCACTATTGTAACAGCATGGTGAAGCATCACCTGCCTTTTCTGTATCTTCTGGAATGCTGTCCAGCTCTGTTCAGGGTTCCTTTGGGGATAAGCAAGGAGGAAGACTACCCTGCAGATCACTGCAACCTTTTTAAAAAAAAGATTAACACAAAATTGTTCATGCTCACTCTGAACTTAATGTCTCTTATTCAGAACCCACTGAGAAGGCTAGAATGATGTTCTGCCAGGTTATCTGGGATTCATTTGATCCTGTGGACACTGAGGAAGCAGACAAGGTCATTTGCAACATGAGCTCTGCCACATGTGAGCTGAACCCCTGCCATTCCTAACTTAATCGTTCCGCCAGGAAGTGGGCTGGGAGCTGGATTAGGGAGGCTGTGATTGACTCTTTAAAGGAGAGGTTGGTACCACCTGCCTTGAGGGAGTTAGTGATATATCCTTCCTGAAAGCATCATTCCTAAATGTGGACAATTTTGAACCCTTATCCAACTTTTCCTTTTTGGAGGAAGTGATTTGGGCTTAGTTACAATGGACCTTTTAAGCAGCAGATTACCTGGATTTTGACCAGTCCGGGCCCAGGCCTGGACATGGGGCAGAAACTACTTTGGCAAATTCTGCAGATGAACTAGGAAAAAACCTGGATTAGGGGAGTTCAGCCTTCTGGTTCTTTTTTGCTCTCAGTGGCTTATGATACCATTTACCATGGTATCCTCTTGGGCTGCCTACAAGGGTTAGGGATGAGGGACACGGTTTTATAGTGGTTCTGCTCCTTCTTAAGTAGGCTGTGCTAGTTGATGGTGATAGGGGAAGCTCTGGCTGCTGATATGGGGTGCCCCCAAGCTTGATCCTCTTTCTATCCTATTTAACATCTACCTGAAACTACTGGGAGATGTCATCAGGCAGTCTGGGGTAAATGCTGATGACACTGAGTTGTTCATCTCAATCATGGGCCAAACAGAAGATGCACAGGATGTTCTGAACTGGTATCTGGAAGCTCTCAAATATAAGATAGAATGAAACAGGCTCAGGCTGAATCCCTGCAAGTTGGAATGGCTGTTTGCTCAGAAATCATCTGGCTTATTGGAAGTCCCATCTTTGACTTTAGATGGGATTGTGCTTCCTTGGAAGGAGCAGATCTGTGACGTGGAAGTTCTCTCGGACTTCCTGTTGGAACAGGAGGTGGGAAGCCATGGCCAGGAGTGTGCCAGCTGCAACTGTTCTTGGAACCAGATGGTTTTGGCTGCTGCCATGTTTGGATCATAACCTGTTGGGGGTTGCTGCTCTGTATTTTACTGGCTGGTGTAACAATGCTATTCTTTGGAATTGTTTATTTTATGGGTTTGTTTTTGATTATTGTAAGCCATTCAAGAGTTATATGGTTGGTGGAGTACAGAATGAGTGTAAAATTAATAAATCAATAAATTCTTTACCTTATTAAAACTAAGTCTGAGCAGAAGTAAACTTGCCTCTTGGATTTTGGAAAAAAACACATTTTAATGAAGGATGAAGTTACAAAGAATTTGAGACAAGATAAATGAATGAGGAAAGAAGCCCAAGATGTGTGAACTCGATTGCGTGAAAAGGATAAAGGGAACACAAGGTCACCCAAAACAAGCAAAACTGAGTACTCAGATCTCTAAGCAGCACAAGAAAAACTAGGAATTGCCAGATGAAGCTGACAAACAATGCAAGGAGCAAGTTGGTCTTGACGGAAAAACAATGGGAAGGAAACAGTGGGCATGTCAGAATACCTGGCAAAACATTAACAAGGTGTCAGCTCCCCAGTGCAATCATTCAAAAGTAGCATGATTGGGAGGATAAAGGTTTCAGTTCAAGACTGAGAAGCATTTCATAAGAAATATTTTGTTATCTTAAAAGGGGCTGGATGAATTGCACTTCAGGTGCCAAAAGTATTTTCAGAGATGCTCTAACCTAACCTTTCTGTTGTCCTATTATTTCAGTTAGCACACTGCTACCACTCCAAATAGAAGTCAAGATCAAATGGCTTCACAACTGGTTGAAAAGTATACACAAGGAACGCTCATCACTGATTCATTATAGAGAGGATTTTGATAGGAATACTGATTAGATTTGCCTCAGATCTGCTTTGCATTTTTAATCATTTTGGGGATAAATAGGGGAAGCAAGTTTTTATCGAATATATAGACTACATGAAATTGGGAGAGATAAACAATCACATTCAAAATTATCTTGGGCTGGGCTGAAATTAAAAGGAAGTAATTCAACAAATAAAAATATTACCTTCAGCATTTAAGTAAAACAACAATAAAAGCTAAATGCAGAAGAAATGCACAGAGAATATATATGAAAAGGATGCTTGGATTGTGTTTGAACATATGTTGGATGTAAATCAGCAATGTGAGGATTCTGCTGCAAAATAAAATAAAAACATGACTGCAATTGTAAGCATACTTTCCAAATGAAGAGAAGTAATAGTTTGATTATTCCATACAAATGAGATCCCAACTGGAACACTGTGTTTAATTCTGGATACTACATTTGGAAGATGTAAACAAATTGGAACAGGTTTAGAGAAGAGAAAGGACAACAATCTAAGTGTACAAAACATATATCTCAAGACTGCTGCCCCCCAAATGCATGAATTTGGTTGATGTAATATTGAATGAATTAAGAACCTTTTTGCCTCTGCTTTTTCTGCAGAATGTTTCTGCTCCTACCACACTATTCAGCTTGACCACAGGCCTCAACCCATTTGGTTTGGGGATGAATCGGAGTTTTGATGCCAGGGGGACACACTTTCTCTGCTGCAAATTTTCAATCTCTTCCTTTAATAAAGGACGAAGCTGCACTTTGGCCAGATGGCTCCTAAAATGGAAGTTGGTAGTACTTTAAAATGTAATACATAGCAGATTATGTCATTTACTTACAAGATTTAGAGGCCACCCAATGCCAAAGCGACTCTAGGCAGCTTACACTAAAAATAGGACACAACAGAAAGAAAACAATAGAAATCGCTCCTTAGATGACATCTAAGTTGCCACTTTATTTTAAGGCACAATACTAAGGCTTAATGTTCTAACTTCTAACTACTGTGTTGTCATCCAATAAAAGTTTCAGCAAGTGGCACCATCTGGCCAACCACATCTGGGCTTGGAATACAGGCAGTGTCAAGCCTGGTTAGTACTTGGATAGAGACCTTCAGGGACCATCTGGGCAACAGGCTTGACAGGAAAGGCAAAATAAATCAACCCAGAAGAAAGGAATGACAGAGTGTTGCCAAGAAAACTAAGTGGGTATGTCCATAACCATCCGAAGTCGAGTTCTGACTTCACACTTACATCTCACAAGAAACACTGAATCCAACTCCACAAAAATGCACGAGACTACATTACCAACATATGCATGAAGTCTTTCAGATGAAGGGAATTACAATCTGAGGAAAATTCCTCTGACTGAGGAGGAGCTCTGCTGGTATAAGCTCCTCCCCACCAACCTCAATAGGTTCCAATCACAGGACATAGCTGTGAGGTGTATGA
The DNA here is from genome assembly GCA_030867105.1 of Liasis olivaceus. Taxonomy (NCBI): domain Eukaryota; kingdom Metazoa; phylum Chordata; class Lepidosauria; order Squamata; family Pythonidae; genus Liasis; species Liasis olivaceus. The sequence continues at coordinate 86,519,010 of CM061350.1, forward strand.
CTAGCCAAGGCAGGTTTTTCCTTCATGGACCCACAGTTCCTGGGGGCATTTGTTCAAAGCACATGCAGATTAATTGAACTTCCTCTAATTTCTAATCCCAAATTAGGCAAATTATAGTTGAAAGGATTAGCAAGAGAATTAGTCTGTTCACAATAGAATAGCAACTGTCCAGTTTCAGCACCAAGAGCTTCCAAGCATAGGTGATGGTAAAAGTAGGGATAAGGAGTCGGATTTAGTCTTCTACCTGCTTGGGTGCTTTAAATGACATCAGATGTAAGGGGTTAAGGGAAGGTCAAATCAACAACCCCAAACCAACAACCATACTCCATTCAAGGTGAAATGATGATCTAGCCTTGGACACAGCTCTTCTGCCCACGCAGGGACACATGATGACTGCTGGATCTCTATAGAAAGTCAGTCTGTGCAGTGCAAAGCAGGGCCTCTTGTTTCCTGCCTTGCCCAGCACAGGCACCTTTAGCAGCATAGCATCTTCCCACCCCAAGGAAAGCTTGGAGTAACTGCAGCAATGCCACCCTTAAGGATTTACAAGATTAATGGCCTGGCCTGGCAACCTAGATTAGGTCTCTAGGGCAGAATCCTCCACCCCTAGTATAAAGGGAATCCATATTCTCTTTGCACCTTTGAGCTACTGGTTTTCTAATACCTGACTCCAATGCTCTGTAATTTGCTCCAAATAGCCTTTCGGAAGAAAAAAAGTAAATTTTTTTGAAATGTCGTCTCTGTGATATAGAAGAAAGATCGGAGGAGCTCTGAAACGTAGCAGTCCATCAGCCAGTACAGGAATTTAGACATCAGCTCTTCCTGAAAGCGATGTTCCGAGGCAGGAACAAAATGGCCACTTTCTATAAGCAGAATCCAGGTTTAGTGACAATCAACAAGATTTCAGTTCTCACAAGAACTTCTATTCAAGTCATTCCCACAACCAAGATAAAAGCTGGTTATCTTACAAGATATGAATTATTACAGAGATATAACTATGCAAATCATAATGATTGTGAAGTGTCTAATGCAAATGCTTTTACAGTTTAACAATGCTGCATTATAAAACAAAGTGATTGTACATACAGTTCTCTCCAATGCATGCACTAAATCTTATAGTAGGAACATCAACTTCTTCTGCCTAAGAGGTCAGTATCTGAAGAACTGCCTTCCCAAACAAGCAGGCAGGCTAATAAAATGTCTCTAAGTAATAATTCCCTGTGCTCCTATGTACAAAGCCAATTTACATGTATAGTTAAGAATGTCAAAATGCCATTTTAAGATACCTTCAGGAAATGCTGCTTTTATTCTTGAAAACATCACTGTTAAATACCTTTGGTGAGACGAAGCCAAGCACAATCACTGACCCTCATTTTCCACATCAATTCCTCCAAAGAAAACACAGCAAACTTCCCCAGGGAGATAAACTTCTTCACATTTTTGTAGAAGCGACACTTGTTGTGGTTCGAACCCCAAAGCGCAGGAGGCACCACTCTCTCTAAGCATTCCCTCACAAAAGTATATACTTGCCAGTGACTGCTATACTGCTTCAGCAATGCCATTAAGTCAGAACTGGAGGAATCTTGGAAGACCTGTTCTTTAGCTTCTTTTTTAAATAATTCAGTTCTTTCAGAGCTTCTGCTTGAAGTGCCTGTTTCTGAAAATGGGTTCAAGCCATCTGATCTGCTTGCGATGCAACCTTCTACAGCGTTAACCTGCTGTATTCTTGATGAGGTTCGCAATGCTTGGTGGCCATTTTGTTTGAAACTCTGCTCTCCTATGCCTATTTTGTCTGTTCCAGAAACTGAAATGGGACAATTCCTTTTCAATATTACTTGATAAGGACATTTTGCATGGTTCTGTAACAGTTCTTGGAACACGCTTCTCATCTGCCAGTAGCGTTTTGGAAGCCTCGTCTTTTTCTTAGGACCGCTTTGAATGCTAGAACTGCCAGGCTGCTTCAGAATCTTACTGCTGAAGAATATTTTTTCTACTAAGTGTCGTCCTCCTGCTGGATGGCCCTTCAAGTGATTTAATACAAACAATTTAGGTAAACACTCTTTCAAATGCTGGTAGGAATACAAGAGAGAATGTCTCTCAATATGCATGACAGAAATGCTATTGTAAGATTCCCCAACAGATTTAGATGTACAAGCTTCAAGGTCTTTTTCTGGTAGAAGATTTTTTGCAGTCCCCGGCTGCGCAGAACTAATATCAGAGACTCCAGTGACCAGCTTTGGCAGCCTAGCATTGCATGTTGGTTGAAGGTCAGATTCACAAAGTGTTTTACTATCTTGCTTTTCACACATCAAAACCCCTTGATTGTCAATAGCTGCACTAGGTACCCCAGACATTTGTGCTCCACCACTCTGGGGAACAGAGTTCACAAGAGTTAATCTTTCTGAACGCAATTGTATACATTTCCTAGAAGCATCATTGCTACCACAATCTAGAATCAACTGATTTTGGCTTTTTATAGAATCTGGGTTTCTTGTATCTTTTTCTAGATCCTCCTCCTTTATCATGATTTTGATTTTCTTGGCACTAATATCACACTGGCCTGTCCACTTCCTTTTTAAAAATTGTGTTCTTAATGATGGGCAAAGTGAGGGCATTTGCTGCTTTTCTTTGTAGTCGCCGGTTCTCATAATTTGCTTATTCTTTGTAGGGTTTTGCTCAGAATCTCTTTGAGCTACTAAAGATCGCTGATTGTTGTATTGTTGTGTTTCATTCCATCTCTGTCTTTCAGAATTCCATTTCTTCCACTTTGTTTTTCTGGGACACCGCCTACAAGACTGAAACCTTTTATGGAGATAAGTCTTTAAGACACAAGGTGAAGGCCCAGGAATCCTTTGTCTAAGAAACTTTGGAGGGGGTGTTGCATTTCTTAAGGCAAGTTCATAGATGGGCTGTCCACAGATTTGGTAACAGCAGTTGGGAGGCACAAGTATAAAGAGAGCACAGTGCTCTAATACATACATCATGATATCATCCCCAACTCTGTTTAGAATGATCTCCCAGAGCACACTCTGTCGAATGGTTTCTGTCGTATTATTAGGCAGGTAGCTACAAATATTTGGCATGCAGGGCAACTGGTAATTACTTTCATTCAACAGGGCATAACCAAATGCCAGCACATTCTTTTTCTTCTTTTCACAGATTCTCTGAATGACTCTTGCAACAACATCATTCAGACTGGAAACCTGCAAAATAGCAAAAAAGTACTATCTTTTTAGCAGAATTTTGGATAAATTACAAATGGTATTGATTACATAGAATGGAATAGAAATGCAAGAAAAAAAAATCCTATCTTACTCAACATACCAGCGGATAGCTATGCTCATGATGAGAAAAATAGATACTTCTACCAAACACCACAGTGAAAATGTGACTGGAGTACTTCCTAAGGCCTGCTTATACAGCATCTTTCACTTAAAGCAGGAAGGAAGATCTCAGATCAACAAGGCTTGCTTTAGAGGTGGATGCTGGCATGGCAATCTTGAATTCTACAGACATACCTTGAAGTCTGTGGTACTTCTAGTAGCAAACAAAAATGGGCATCAGCTGCTTAAACACTTTTCTAATTATTATAACTGTATCTAGAGTCTAGTAAAATCTCAGAAAAGTGGCTCATTTGCATTAATCAACATGTGGGATTACAATACCTGAACAGATTCATACCCATTTTCTTATAGATTAGAAAAACTATAAGAAATTATAGGAGGCATAAAGATTAAAAAAGAATCATATAAGTTAAGAGCTTTTGCAAATTACTTCATTTTGGCAGATCCTTTAAAGGGAATTGAACTTTTAATGAGTAAATTAAAAGAGTTTGGGGCATTAGCAGGTTTCAAGTTTAATAAACGGAAGACAAAGATGTTAACAAAAAATATAAAGATACAAGACCAAGCAGAGTTGATGAATAAAATGGGTTTTAAGATTGAGAAGAAGGTAAATACTTGGGTATAACTATAACAAATAGTGTGTTATTTCAAAATAACTACGTTAAGTCATGGAATTAAGTTAAAAAAGATATGCCAAGATGGGATAAACTACAATTGTCATTGTTGGGTAGAATATCTGTGATTAAGATTAATGTTTTACCTAGAATGTTATTTTTGTTTCAGAGAATACCCGGTTTGACAACTGATGTACCAATTAAACAATGGCAGAAGGACATATGTTAATTTGTATGGCAGGGGAAAAAACCACAAATTAAATATAAGGTACTACAAGATGCAAAGGAAAGAGGAGGATTGGGTCTACCAGATTTGAAATTATACTTTGCTGCCTGTTGTATAGCTTGGATGAAAGAGTGCGTGTTGTTAAAAAATAGAAGGCTTTTAGAGTTAGAAGGACATGATTTGAGATTTGGGTGGCATGGATATCTATGGTATGATAAAGCTAAGGTTAATGTAGATTTCAAAAACCATTATGTCAGGCAAGCCATTCTTACAGTATGAAATAAATATAAAATTATGTACCAATGATGAACATGTTATTGCTAAAATGTATAAACTTTTGCTGAAATATGAGACAGAAGATCAAGTAAAAGAATGTATGATAAAATGGGCTAAAAAATTTGGTTACAATATACAAATGGACCAATGGGAAAATATGTGGGGGAAAGGACTGAAATTTACAATATGTTCTAGCCTTAAAGAGAAATTTTATAAAATGATGTATCATTGGTATTTGTCACCAGAGAAACTGTCTAGAATGTATAAAGGTACCTCAAATATTTGCTGGAAATGTGAACAACATGAAGGGATATTTTATCATGTTTGGTAGACATGTAAAAAAGCCAAAAAAATTTTGGATACAAATACATACATTAGTTCAGAAGATTTTAAATGTTAAAGTACAACAGAAACCAGAGACTTTTCTTTTGGGACTAATGGACAGGCAACTAGAAAAAAGTCATGGAACTTTGCTTTTATATATGACAGCTGTAGCAAGACTATTATATGCTCAAAAGTAGAAAGGTTCGCAATGGAGGAATGGGTTGGTGAAAATATGGAACTTGTGGAGTTGGCTAAATTAATCTCCTTGATCAGAGAACAGACAGTATCTACATTTATGGCTGACTGGAAACCCCTTATAGCCTTTTTGCATGAAAATGAAAAAAAATGCATTTATGACTTGTGGTTTTGATGATTAGAAGAAAATTGGATAATAGAAAAAAGTGAGCTTTTTTTGTAATCATAGAGTAAGAGATACTTCGTAATTATACTTTATTTGCTGCAAAGGAAATCAGAAGCTTTTTCTATTTCTTTTTCTTCTTTCTTTCTGCACTTTTCTTCTTTCTTTCATTCTGTATTAGTTTGTGTTAGTTTTTAGGTTTTCTTTAAAACTTTTAATACAATTTATTAAAAAAAAGAAATTATAGGAGGCTCATTTTACAATAATGAAAAAGTGTGCAGGTATCCTCAAGCTGTCTACTATCCTTCTTCCTCCTGAAAGGCTCTGGACATCAAATGCATCCAGAGGTGTTCTTAACAAGTCATTTAACAATGACTTAACAAGTCATTAACAACATCTCCTGAGAGGAAAAAGGGAAATGCCACTGCTGCTGATTGATAAGAGGAAAGGCAAGGGGAGAATCAGGAGAGGGCTGGAGGTGAGTAAAGGAAACTGAGAAAGAAATAAGGATGACCCAGAAACAAGAGCGCAGCTGAGGGTGAAAAAGGCAGAGCAAAAAAAAAAAAAAAAGCAACTGAAAATATTGGAAGAAGCCCTGCAGGAAGAAATGTAAGAGGTGTGATGCTTATGGAGCATTTAAAAGAATTTAAGTGATGATTTTAAACAAAGGAAAAACAAATGATGGGGGTAGACACAGATACAGTTGCTAGCCTGTTTCAGGGATGTTAAGCCAGTTACTTATATATTATCTCACCGGTTTTTCTTTCTGTGAAATGGCTGTTTTGATTAGCTAGCCATACACACTACACCAGCATCACAAACACCCCATGAGTCCCTAAAGCCCACCATTTAAACTTTAATAACTTTTAAGATGCCACATTACTCCATTGTTTTTAAAACAGTGCAACCTGCTATAGGCAGAACAAGGAAGCCCACCTCAAGCGGCGAGGAGGGGCTGAAAGAGAATGATGAAAGGGAAAAGAAAACGAATTATACAGTAACCAAAATACGTATTCTGAACTTCTGGAGGGAGACGCTTCCGGATTTTCTGCATCGAGAGCTACCATAACTTGGCTGGCCCTTGGTACGTTGGGGGTACCAAGCCGCAAATGAGGGTACCGTACCCCAAATGGGCTTCATAGATTTGTTTTCTCCCCGGGGGCGGTGAGGCAGAAGGCAATCAGGGTAAAACGCGGATCTGCTCACCTACCTGCTCGAAAACAAAATGAGCAGGGAGAGCCTTGGAGGCAGCCGGCCGCCCCACGAGGCACTGGGCTACCAGGCTACAGTAGCTTCGGGGGTCCCCGTCCTGCACTAGAGGCTCTGGAGGGTCCTCTGCAAGACTTCGCATCTGCAGGCGCCGCACAAAGTCTTCCAGCGGCAGGACCTCCGCGTAAAAGCCGCGCAGCAGCTCTCGTACGGCTCTCCAGCGCCGGGATCGGTCCATGGAGGGCGCAAGAGAAGCTCCCCGCAGACGACGACAGAGCGAGGTTTCCGTCGTCCCCGCGCGCGGCCTCCTGGCCCCGCCCAGTGAAACTAGACGCGCGTCGCTTATTGGCTCCTAAAGGCGCAAGAAGCCGCGGCCTTCGGGGCAGCCCGGGAAAAGGTGCTGCTCTCGCTGGGCCCCCCGCCCTGCGCTCCTTTGTGCGCGACCATTTCCGTAACGCGGGGTTGGGGGGAGTGTGTGTGTGTGTGTGTGTGTGTGATGTTGACTCTGAACGCCAGGATGTGGGAGTTCCCGCAGGGTGCAGTGTAAAACTCAGGCAGGACTATGGGAACTGAAGTCCGAAGGCACCAAACTGTACGTGCCCCAGTAGGATTTAAAGGCTAGTGGCTACACAGAAGATCGGGGTGTAGATTGCGCGACATCCAGAATTTATCTCATGGACGCGCAAGGCGGGACGGACTGATGCTGGCGGTGGGTCGTTCTTGGCGAGGTTTTAAGTATGTTCTTAAACGTACGGTAAGCAAGCCGCCTGAAGGACGAGATCAGCTGATTGGCTGAGTACGTGCGGAACAAGGCAGGTATAGCAGGTATAGGTGGCAAAATTTCTGTCTGAAACCCCGATATGCATTGGCCGTCGTAGAGAAGGGAAAGCTAATGGAGGATAAACAGTTTGGGTGGGTGTAAGGTAGCTGCTTAGATTCGAGAAAAAACTAAATACAGTAGTACCACGTTTCGTATAGTACCACCTTTGGAATTGGCTCGTGGGGCAATTGATTCTACTCGCCCCCCCCCCCGACATCTTGAATGTTTTTAGTCTTTTTATGTATGTGGTCTTTTTATATAGTTTGACTTTTTAATTAAATTAATGTGGATGTTTATACTTTTAACTGTTTCAGGTTTTATTTTGTGAGCCGCCCAGAGTCACCCTCTGGGGGAGATGGGCGGCATATAAATTTAATAACAACAACACCAGCACCACACACACACACACACACACTCGTATATATATAAAAATAAATAGATTTACTGATATTCAGAAATGAGTGAACAAAGTCCAATGGGTTTGCATCTGGGAATCCAGTGTAAGGAATCTAGGCTCTTAATTGTATTTCTCCAGGACTGGGGGGAAATTGAATGAATCGGAGATTGCATTGTATTTTCTGGTTATTTAAAACAATCCGTTGGCTAGTTCCTTGATAGGTAAGTTTCAACCAGATTTAACTAGCTATAAAACATAGGTACATACATAACACCAAATCTCACTCAGCTCTTTTGCACTTTGTAACCTAGCTGAATTGCAGCTTTCATTAACTAAGGAATTATGACTGTTCACCAGAACTCCCAACACTAAGGGATACTTTGAGATTACTATCTTGGTTTTTCTCCCACTGCTTGTTAAGCAGTGACTTGGCAGGCTTAAGTAGCTTTCAGTGCCTTTTTACCAAAGAAAACTCAGCTGCTGTGTAGAAGCACTTTTCCTCCTCGAGAGCTAGAATCATTATTCCTGAATGATGATTATGAATTGTTCACAATGATCTCAGCTGATAGATTGAAAATAATTTTGCAAGAATTTATTCATTAAGATCAATGTGGGTTTTTAACCTAAAAGACAGTGAAAAGGCAATGTCAGAACTGTGCTGGATATTCTAGAATATTTGGAACAGCATAATGAAAAACAAGCTGCATTAATTTTTTTAGATGCAGAGAAAGCTTTTGACAATTTGAACTGGACTTTCTTATTTACAGTTTTGGATGTTATGAATTTTGGAGACTATTTTATGAAATGGGCAAAGCTGTTTTATGCTTCACAGAAAGCACAAATTATTGTTAATGGAGATTTAACAAAACCACCTGAGATCCAAGAAGGAACAAGACAGGGCTGCCCATTGTCTCCACTTCTGTTTATTTTGGTCCTTGAAATATTGAATAGAGACATGAGATGAGATGAGAGGATTGGAGGCATAAAAATTAGAAAAGAGACGACGTTAAGAGCTTTTGCAGATGATTTGGTGCTGATTTTGGAAGACCCTTTAAAGTGAATTGAAATATTAATGGGAAAACTAAAAGAATTTGGTGCATTAGCAACAGAAGACAATGATGTTAAAAAATATGAAGATACAAGATCAAGCAGAATTTATGAATAAAACAGGTTTTAAGATTGAGAAGGTAAATGTTAATATGACAAATATGAATTGAATGTTATTTCAAAATAATTATGTTAAGACATGGAATGATGTACCAATTAAACAATGGCAGAAAGATACATCTAAATTTGTGTTGCAGAGGAAAAATCCACGAGTTAAATATAAGGTGTTGCAAGATGTTAAAGGAAGAGGATTGGGGTTACCTGGTTTAAAATTATATTTGCAGCTTCCTGTTTAGTTTGGATGAAAGAATGGATGTTGTTGAGAAACAGAAGGCTTTTGGAGCTAGAAAGACATAACTTGAGATTTGGATGGCATAGATATTTACGGTATGATAAAGCTAAGGTTAATTTTCAAAAAATAATTTTGTTAAGTGTGCCATACTGAGAATATGGAAGAGATATAAATCCAGGTTGTGTCCAAAAATACGTTTGTGGCTCTCAGCACAAGAAGCATTTCATAGAAGAGAAATAAGTAGACACCAATGGTTAACTTATTGTGATATATTAGAATTTTGTCAAGGAGAATGCAAAATAAAATCAAGAGACGATCTGTGGACAGAAGGGTACATTTGTCAATGGTTTTCTTATGTGCAATTACTAAAAGATTTAAAGTAGGTAAAATAACTTTCGGTTTTGAGCATTGTAAGACTGAGTTTGAAATAGAACTGTACAAATGTTGAACATGTTATTGCTAAAATGTATAAACTTCTATTGAAATTTGAAACAGAAGAACAAGTGAAAGAATGCATGATAAAATGGGCTAAAATTTTGGTTACAATATACAAATGGAACAGTGGGAGAATATGTGGTTGAAAGGATTGAAATTTACATTATGTTATAATCTTAAAGAGAATTTTTATAAAATGATGTATCATTCGTATTTGTCACCAGAGAAATTGTCTAGAATGTATAAAGGTACCTTAAATCTTTGCTGGAAATGTGAACAACATGAAGGGACATTTTATCATGTTTAGTAGACATGTAAAAAAGCCAAAACATTTTGGATACAAATACATACATTAATTCAGAAGATTTTAAAGGTTAAAGTACAGTGGAAACCGGAGACTTTTCTTTTGGGACTAATGGACAGGCAACCAGAAAAAAGTCATGGAACTTTGTTTTTATACATGATAACTGCAGCGAGATTATTATATGCACAAAGGTGGAAAGATTCAACATTTCCCACAATCGAGGAATGGATGATGATGATGATGGAACTTCCTGAGATGATCCAACTGACAGCTTTGATCAGAGAAAAGACATTATCTAAATTTAATGCTGACTTGAAACCCCTTATAGACTTTTTGTGTGAAACAGAAAAAATGAAATGATATATGGTTTTGATGATTAAAAAAAATATATAGAAAAAATGTAAGTCATGCTGTAACCATAGATTAAGAAGTTAATTTACATCTATACCTATAACTGCTGTAAAGAAAATCGGAAGCTACTTCTTTATATTTTCCTTTTTTTTTCCTGCACTTTTCTCTTTGTCTTTTTTCTTTATTCTAAATATTTGTTCTTGTTCTTGTTCATTTTCATTTTTCTTTTTAAAACTTTTAATAAAGTTATATATATATAAAAAAGAGCTGGTGGGGTGTTTTGGACCCATATGTCTGCTTATTGGTCCTAAGGCCATCCCAATACTATCTTTTCAGCTTCAGTTTCTTGTATTTGTCAGATGAGGGTGTTGATAATACATCAGTAACTTCTGTGTAAGGATTGGCAAGATATAAACATTCAAGCGTGGGGAGAGAGGTTGGCTATTCCTCTCTTGACAGGACTACACCAAGGCTAATGGATTTACTAGATGCAATGGAATGGCCAAGCTTCTCCTGGTTCGACTAGTTTCAACCTTATTGAGAGGTCATGGACAAGGCTCTATCCCAGGTCACAAAGTATTTGTAACAACAAAATGAAATACTGTACAGGCAGTCCCTGGGTTAAGAACATCCAACTTACGGATAACTTGTACTTACAAATGGACTGCCACAACGCCTATTATATTAAAAAACTGAGTTAAATGCTCAATAAATAACGAATGCATACCCATGAAAATGTGATGCTCACAAAAACATTGCACGGCTTCAGCGGTTCATCGGCTCGAAGGAGAACGCCGCCTGCCATTTTAAGCCAGATCACATTGCTGTTAACAGTGTTGATTGACACTAAATAACTGTTCTGACTTACCTACAAATACTACTTAAAGACTGATTTAGGAATGGATCTCGTTCATAACCTGAGGACTGCATGTAATCAATCGCATCTAGTTGGTGCTGCTGTTGTTTTTGAGCCAGGCTGGGATATAAATGATGAAGATTGAGCTTCTGATATTCCAGATATACATTATTCCTATAGTAACCTTAATCATAGATAGGGGAGCAATGAATAGCAATCTGCCTAAAGAGAAGCTAGATGCTGCTTTTCCATCATGGTGCCTACAATGTGGAACAGGGTCCCCCTTGCAATGACCTTTGGGAAGCTTTTGAAGACCAAAGTTTTCCAGAAGGCTTTGGGGATTGATTGCGACTGACATCATGTGTAGGTCTATTTTTTATTATTAAGTACTATTAAGTACTACTATTGTTTTAATGGTTTATTCTTCACAGGACTTTTTACTGCATTTTAGTACGTTTAAAACTGCTATGACTCATTAATAAAAAATAAAATAAAATGTCTTTGTGGATGGGGTAAATTCTAACAGTTTATACAGTGAACTGTGCCTCACATATTTTAGCCACTACCCAGGCTTTAATATTAAGACACACTGTCACACACTATTTGCAAGTCAGAATGATTTTCCATCTTGCCACTTTCCATCTTGTAGAAAAGTTCAACTTTCAACCGCTTCCCAAAATGCATTTCCAAATCAAAGGTAAAGTGTGAAATTTCCATTAAATCGACGATTCTTTTCAGCTATATAATCAGAATTTGAGGTTGAGAAATACCATATATGGTATGGATGTGTATGTTCATGTATATATTAACATTTATTTCTATACAGCATGGAGGAAACAGATAATTGACAGGATTAGAAGGTAACCAGATCTCTCTCATGTTACCAATTACATTCCTAATTCAAGTTTAAAACAAACTATTTTCATTTAAATCACATAGTATTTGCACTGCAAGTCATTTAACCAAGCAATGATATTTTGTAGTTTTCAACACTAACCAAAGAAACTTGTAAGATTAATAATTCTGCCAAGATATTTTTATACAGTTGGAACCTTTAAAAAATTGCATTTGGGTGGATCATGACAATATTTCTTTCTTCCATTTAATAATTTAAATTCTGCTGTACATAAATAAATAAAAGGAAAATGAGCAAAATGAAAGCTTGGGAGCAACAATTGTCAATTAATGTTGGATCAAGGCTAAATTAGTTATACTTTAGTCCCATAATTTATGTCAAGTTAGTCACTGTTTATTTGCTTCATTGAGTGGGATTGAACATAACTACTTTAGACTGGAATCAACTCATTTTTGGTAAAGTATCCTAATAATCTAAAACAAGCCACTTGATATTATCTTTAAGAATTAAGTACCAGTGGATTTCTGGAACTGTAGTGGGGAAAATACACATGCATATTTAGCAATATTGAAAGTAAAACCTTTTGGCAATAAAGTCACTATTAAGCATACTCAACTCTCATTCAAGTCAGTGGCCTTAAGCATGCACAGCTAGGCACAAGATGGCAGCCCTCTCTCCCCCCCCCCCATCAATTCCTTATGTGTGGGTCACACAAGTCCACAGGAACTCCATGATTGTTCTCCAATGTCCAGGATTCTGGATTTGAGAAATAAAAGGCAATCCCATAGACTAGATGTAACAATTTCATGGAAGTCAATGGGGATTAGTCTTGAGCATGTAGCACAGCAGTTCATGCCACAATCTAAATGGTTTTTTAAACTTGCATTTTGAACATGCTTAAAATATATTTCACATGAAATATAAACATTATTTGATTAATAAACACAGCATCCCAATTTATAAAAAGGCTCATTATAAAAGTTTAAGCCCCTGCACCAAAACAAAACATGGCAATTGGAAAGTTACAATTTCCTTACCAGTAGAGTTTGAACCGATTTTCCTTTATACATTTTCCTTGAGGCCTCCATTTTCTGCCTGCCTGTTACTTCAGATCACTCCTCATTACGGTTTACATTGTTACGGAATGAAAAAGGTCTACGGTCTCCCTGCCGAAGTATCATTGGCACAATAGTGTGTCATGCAACTATGTATTTACATTCTTCTAAAAACATGTTTTTGACTGAAAATGTAATGACTTTCCACCTTAGAAAAAAGATCCCGTTTAGTGGAATCAAGAAATTCCAACTTTATGGTGGAACAAAAGCATTTTGCTGTGTGTACCAAAAAATCCATCCCCCCAAACTACAGAATACTATTTGCTGCATGTACTTAGTTGACTTATGCTAATAGGTTTTTTAAGGTGACACGCTTTGCATCCAGGACCAGCTTAGAAAGGTTTGATACATGCCATTCAGAGTGCACGTCTTCATATGGCTGCTGCCATAATTAGGTTCACAGAAGAAGCATAGCTGACATCTTTAACAAAATGAAATGCTCATATCAGGGAATGCAATACAAAATAAGGGACACAATCCAGCCAACCAAATGTTTTTAATCCTCATGATTTCAAAGAGCAAGAGAGGAATGTACCCTCCCTAAAATCATCAAAAGGACTGAACTTTGGCTGGATCATGCCAAGGATTGGTCCAGAACCTTTTTTACAGAAAGGTTTGAAAGTGAAGGGCAGGTCCTTGTCAGTTTATTACCTTGTCATAATCATTCACAGTAGGTTCCTCTTGTTCATAAGCTGAAGAGCAGAATTTATATATTTGTATATTCCTTAAAGCCAGCTGTTGGAGGGTTTAAGACAGTAAGTTGAATAGACAGAAATATTTATGCAGAAATTGTCAAAGGAATTCAAAATGTTGACCACCTGGCAGAAATATTGGCAGCCTTGTTGAACCCCAAATAATAATTTAAAAACAAATCCAAAGGTAATCATAACATATTTTGGCAATGCAGATGATACAATGTCCATGAAGTTCTGTCCCAAGCTCTGAAGAATACTCTTTTGCTTCATCTCTTTTAAAAGTCAAACAACATATACAGCCAGTTTCAATCCAAAGAATTTCCTAGCGATATCTTAAATTATTCTTTGTGGGGTTTTCTTTTCAGCTTCTCTTCATAGGATTCTCCATATTCGTTCACTCTGCTCTTATCCACAGGATAAAGCCTTAGGGTTAAAAAGAAATTGTGACATTTCCTTAATCAAAGTCTTCTCATGCTTCTATTTTTGCTAATCTTAATGCATATGTTCTCGTATGACTAAAAATCAATTGTACGTTGTGTGTCAAAGATGGTGGGATGTGGACAACTGTATGTTAGCTTGCAGGTAGCCTCCAGATTAGAGATTTTCCTCTGCATAAAATAGCACAAATGTGCTTGAAGTAAACAAAGTACTTTGTTACACTTGTTGTGGACTAGCTAAAGTGTGCTGCAACTGACCAGTACTATGTTGCTACCATAAGGAGGGAATGTTGCATGTGAAGCAAGTATGATTAAAGCTAGTAACTTTATTTCTTTTCAGTCTTTCTTTATCCTATCAAAAAACATTGTGTAAAAGCCTTGACTGACTGAAGTTGAGTAACGGGTGGTCAATATTCATGGGTCCATCTGTTAATACCAGTCTGAAAATTATGGGCAAGAAGAGTTGATACTTTAGATCAACTTATTGCTAATTAAATTTTTAAATCATCTCAGTTATTGCAAGATGAATTTGGATTCCTTAAAATTGGAAAATGGTAGCATACTTAATTAAAATATTTCTTGGTTTCACAATTTGGTCCAGATACATCAGCAGCATTTAAAACTCCTGAATTGTTCTCAATATCAGAAAGTGTTTTGCATGATTCCAAGTCTAAAGTAATTTTATAAAAAATTAAAGAGTACAGGTAGTCCTTGTTTAACAATCACTTGTTCAGCAACCGTTTGAAGTTACAACGGTGCTGAACGAGGAGACTTACGACCAGTCCTTGTAGCTGCGGCTGTTGCAGTGTCCCTGCGGTCACATGATCGTGATTTGGATGCTTGGCAACTGGCTTGCAATTATGATGGTTGCAGCACTCAACAATAATTGCCTTGCTTAACAATGGCAACTGTTTAACCATTGCTAAATGACACAGTCATAAAGCATGACATCACGTGACTGCACTGACTTACTGCAGTCATTAAGTGAATCCTGCGTAGTTAGGTGCGATGTCACGTGATTGCCATTTGCGACCTTCTGCTGGCTTCCCCATTGACTTTTCTTGTTGGAAGCCAGAAGTGAAGGTCACAAATGGTGTTCATGTGACGTTGAACCTAACGACCGTGCAGGATTCGTTTAATGACGCCAAGTGGAACTGCTGCAACTGCCATTGTAAATTGTCGCAGTCACGTGATGTTTTGCTTTATGACTGCATTGTTTAGCAACAGAGTTGCCAGTCCTAATTACCATCATTAAGCAAGGACTACCTCTATTGCTAATGAGGATATTAATAATTTGCAAGAACCCTGGAATCAAGACTTGGAATATCCCATATTGATACATTCCTGGTTAAGGATCTTCAAGAATATCATATTTCTTATTTTAAGTTATGATTAATTGAACAAAATATCTTATTTCATGTTTATTGGGCACCTCAGATAATGTTTAAAAAAGGTTTGCTGCAAACCTCATTATGTTAGAAATGTAAAATGATATGGATCTATTCTATTATTTCCCTGTTTTGGTTTAACATCTATAGGATTGTTAACATGGTTTTATGAAGATCAATATAGTTTAAAGATGTGGATGTACTTTTGAATTATATACTAAAATGTGGAATTTAGCAGTTTATGAAGAACCAAGCATGGGGCATAGCAGAAAAGAGTACTCTTCAACATACTCTTCATAGTAATTATTATTATTAACAACATGTCTGGCAAATTGGACAGAAAGAAGTAATAAATGGTAAAAACCAGGTTTAGAATTAGATCTTATTTAGAAACTTGGCCCTAACTGTTGTTTACCCAAATCACACACAATCTCTGTGTCTGAAGAAAGGAGATGAGAACATTTCCCCACCTCTAAACCAGAAACTATATGCCCTTCCACTGCCTTTATTTCTGAAAATAAAATGTTTCTTCCCAGATACCAGCTTGCAGGTGCAAAAGCGAAGGACAGTATGAAAAACTAGTAGGGAGAAAAACCATCAAAAAACAAATAACCTATTAAAAGTTAGATATCATGACTTCATAAACTCCTAACAATAATGCAACTAAGAACTAGTGTAGATACTAGGACTAGAATTCTTAATGTGAAAAGACTAGGAGTATGCTTTTGAATAATCAGTTTCTTCCCCATGTACTATGAAATTTCTCTATGCCCTTCAATGTTACAAATATTAGAACCAATTTTAACTCAAATTCAATACACAGTTTTTCTCAACCATGCATGATATACAAAATATGTCTATTTTTTCCCCTTGGCAGAAGAACTAACACTAACTCACTAATTAGTGAGAAGAAAGTTAAAGAGAAAGAAACATACCATCTTTGGTAAAGGTACACCAAGAACACCACATCATCTCTAAAGCAAGCCAGCCGATGAGATGTTGGCATTGTAATAATAAATGCAAAAATGTCATCAATGAATGTGTTAAATGCCTGTAAGCAATAGACAAGGGGACACAGCTTGTTTAATTGCATGTAAATAATGTGTTACTGTCAAAAGAACAACTTTTCAAGCAAATCAACTGTTTTTGATGACATAGTATTTAAACAGAATAACTGAACTGAAGGCAAAAAGAACCTCAATTTAAGGTTATAGTCAGATGACCCTTCTCTCTGTAAATGAGGAAAATGTAGTTTAAATCCAGAACAAGCAAAATCCATATGCAATATTCAAATGATTTTGTAATTTATTAAAAATATACCCTTGATATAACAAAAATTACAAGGAGAAACTTGGGAAAATGATAGAAATATAATTCCCAATACTGAGTCAGAAACTAGACTACAGGCTTACCCATCTCATGACCCAACAAGCTGAATTTAGCAGCTAATAGACTCATTCAACTTGTGGGCCATAAGGCAGGTAGCCAAGTGCTTGGGGTTGTCTCCCCACTTTACCAGGGCAGCTCCAGGCAGGCTGCAAAAATAGGGGAATTTGACTGACCTGATGGGCTACATGGCTAATGCCATTATTAATTATGCTTGGTAAATGCACTCTGCTTGCAAGTCATGTAGACACCACCCTGAGATTCTTGTGTACATGGCCAAAGGCTCGTCCAAGTATAGTTTCTCACATTACATTCTAAGCTGGTCTTCCTAGGATTCTCTGGAATTTAGAAGTAGTTATGGAGGGGACCCGAGGAATAGAAGTGTTCCAGTATGTGTTTCAAATCAGGCTATGGGCTTTGCCACGTATGTGAGACCTGATGCTTCTCTATATAGACTATACTATCAGAGTTACTGCTTAGCAACTTTGTTGCCTGTTTTTTGATAATACCAGGCTGGCAAATAAAATTCCAACTGTAGCTTGACTTTCGAGTAATAACGGCTCAGCAGCATATATCTTAAGCAGCAAAATTAACTTACTTTGTACGTGAATGCCTTCCATGGCAAATGTGCAACAGATTTCATCTGAAAGAAAGGAAACAAGAAGGTTATACAGTATATACTAAAAGTAGTGAAGGTTAGATAAAATAAATGTTACAATATTGGGTTCAATTGTTAATTACCTTATAATTTACAAAAAGTTGTGGCAACATAAACAGAAATCCAAAAGCGTACACTCCTGTCGGAGAAAAAAAATCACATTAATTGTTGGTGTTATAGAACAAAAAATTCATATCCCTTTTTATTTACTTCTGCTTTTACACATCATGATACATTAAATGTGGTATAATTTAATACTGAGCTTTTATTTCAATTTAGGCTCTCACCCACCCTAGTATCAGAGCTCATTCTAGAGATTTAAAATGTTTGCCTAGTATTCTTCTTCAATTACAGATGTGTTACATTAATATTTGAAGATGTAAGGCTGTAGGCTGAAGTGGGAAATCAATAATAATAAAAAAAAAATCCCAGAAAAACTCAATGGCAAACTTTTTATCTATTTAGCTATATGATTTATAGAGCCACCCATCTCATGTATGACTCTGTGAAGACATCAGGTATTCAGCTTGATTTGAAAGAGACTTTATAATAAATTAGTATAAAAGTATGACTAAGAAATTGAAGAAATAGCCTGCTTTGTTCTACCTGCAGCCAATTTGAAACTGAGATTACTAGGGCAGCCTCCCAGCTTTACCTTCACCTATTGCAATCTGATTGTGGTACAGCACCAGCCTAATACATGAATTTGTAGACAGTTAATGCAAATAAATGACATGGGTTGTGGTTCTAGGCACACATGTGTGGATACTTCCTTTTCCAGAACAGGCCTTCCCAGTTGCTATTCCACTGGGCTCTCCCAGGGCCTAACACTGGCATTGGTCTGTCATGCTGGATTATAGCCGTGATTTTTGCTATTTATGTTCTGAAGCAGTGTATTCTAGCAAGAATTTAACTATGACTATTCATAAATACACACTTCCAGAAATACTATGCTTCAGTGATTCCTTCTGAGAATAATTTGAAAGAACTAGGTTTTAAGAAAAGCAGTAAAAACTCATACTTACCATTGACAAAACTATTAATTAACCATGAATACCAGCTTATGAAAAAGAAAAGGAGAACATTATTTTCATTCCTGATCATTTAAAAAAAAGAACAGCCAACACATACAACTTCTTTCCTTTCTCCAGTTTTTCTGTGTACTTCATATAAAGCACATGCCTTCAAGTCATACATACATACATACACACACAAATATATGGCATGGTGTTGGCAATCAAGTACAATATTTAGAATATATAAAAGTGCAATACATTACATCCTACTACCACTCTAGCCAAAGTATTTACATCAGTAATACAAAGAGAGGATGGTAAACCAAAGCAAATGAGAACAAAAAGTAAAAATAAATTAAAATGAATACAGATCTCTCTCTCTCTCCCCCCTCTCCCTCCCTCTCTCTCTCTCTCTCTCTCTCTCTCTCTTGGCAGCCTCAGTCATCTGAATTAATGATAGTTTCTGAGAAAGAAGAAAGCCCCTCAGCTTTAAAAAGAAGCCCCTCCACATTTTTCAACATTTGCAAAGGCCATCTGCTCATGTGTAATTTGTTTAAGAAATTCTTTACAATCAGTTGATTATTGTCTTTAGGGTGTTTAGACCAGAAAAGTCTTAAAAGGTTGTACTGAGTAGGATATGATCTAATGCTGGACAAGCAGGCTTTATGTTTATTAGCATTTCATCCATGCTTATTCCTTTAATGACCCCTTTCCAATTTGGCAACTCCAGAAGTCGTAGGATTTGCTACCAACTTTTAATAGAAAGATTTAGAAGGTTTTGATCAGAAAAGGCACTGGAGAGAATCTATCTATATAATGCTGAGAAGAAGGTATGATTTATGAGATGACAGCTGTTGGAATTACACATTTTTGAGCACTGTAGCACTTTTTATTTAGTTATACTATCAAAAAGGTCTTTTAAGATAGTTGGCTTAGATTTTTAAAGTAATGTATAGCAGCTTACCTTTTGTACTTGATATTCAACAAAGAATAAATCGCACCTCCAATACACAATGGATATAGCAAGTATGACAGATATTTCATAGCCTGAGAGAAAAAAAAATCAGCTCTACATATATATTTATATTCATCTTTCTTTCAAATGGCATCATGGATGATTCCCCTTTTATCATTATAACACCACTTTTATACAATAATTTGCTATGTCGAGGGGTAAACCCTGATGCGTATTTGGATCAAGGACCAACTATGCCAAGATCCAACGTTCAGTGGATCAACATCAAATTCACATCTATTGGTAAGTAAAAGCTGGGAAAAAAGAGAGAGGCCTCCCTAGAATAAAATCTGGACATTTCAGCCAGTTCTTGCATCTCAGTATAATAAGATGGAAGTTTTGTAATCCTCAACGTAAAAGAAGACAGAATACCATTATTTAAAAATTTAATTTAAAAGTTAAAAATTTTAACTTCATTGTTAAAAAATGAAGTTTTCCATATAGTACTGAATATTCAAACGCATCTAAGAACTGAAGTTCTGCCCACAAAACCAAAATTAGAGTGAAAAGACAACCATATTTCAAACAGGCATATTTTTAGAAAGAGGAAAATATGTTATATAATATCTCCAGGGCTGAAACTCTTGGGAATAGTCTCTAGAGCTCTCTAAAAGTTGTCGTCCAGTTGTACTTTTTAATGTGACAGACGATAAAAATGATTAAATACAGAACTGGGGTATTTAGTCTTAATTACAATTAAATATAAATAACATGAAATTGGATTTAGTTTCTGGGCTGATTCTTACCCACAGTTTTTAAAGTATAGCCCTTAACCTGCCACTTAAATGCCAGCTCTGATCCTAGGTCTGGAAAATCTGTCTTCCTGCTTTAGCTCCAGGCTAATTAATGTATAGGATCACTTTCAACTAATATTACTTAAATGGCCAGGTACAAATTGTATTACTTTTGTTTGGCTACAGAAAACCAGCCAAGAACTGCTAAGGCCATAGTTACTAGGATTTTTAATACTGTCCCTTTTCTGACATCTTGATTGGTTCAGAGTTGTAGCTGCCTGGCACTTTGTGTAGATATTAACACTGGATTAACATTTGTAATCCTCTGGACAATTAATCATTGAGATCCCAACCTTCCTTTATGGGTTAGTACAGATACTTTTCAACTGGAAGCCCTATTATTAAAAAACTGACCTTGGATTTTTGTCTGAAAAAGGTAAATTATTTTTTTGTAGATATCACTATGGATCTTTCATCACCACAGATTTATGAGGACTTTTCTCATGTGCCTCCCTTTATGTCCACACAGCAGTTTCACGGAGTTGCTCTAACCAACTCTCTTATATGACATTTTAACTTTTCTAATTAAAATGTGTTAGGCTATTGGGCTGCTCAAGAGCAATAGAATAAGATGCCATCATTATAGTAAAAAATGTCCTTTACTTCTTCCCAACTTGATTCTGTAGTCAACTTGGTATCAGGTCTTTAGCATAAAAACTTCACAAATCAGTCAAACAAGAACAACACTAAACATTATTGTACAGGGTTATTTTACCTGAGTATCATATTCCTCAGTTTTCTTCTCAGACTCAGTAAATGCACCAAACTATACAGAATGTAGGAATTAGATTTAATCAGTATGAATCATTTTATTCATGGTCCCAGACCAATAAAACCCAAGTATAAAATTTAAAATACAGGAAAAAAGTAAACAAACCTGAAACAATTAATAACAAGAAGATACCACCTGGCTTCTGCAAACCAGACCTACTGCCAGAAACTTGGCAATGTTTACAGTGGTTGTCCAAATTAGGTCTTGCAGAAGACAATTATTTATTGATCAGAAAGATAACTAAGATTTCCGATCACTGGGTTCATGAGTGCCAGACACCATGGGTGGTACAATGGTTAGTGTAACAATAGATGGATTACTGACTCAACCTCTATATTTGAGCAGAAACACGTATGATTTGCATATAGTCTCCATAATAGGCAGTGTGCCAATTCGAATCAAGATAAAAAGTCTCCTATGTGAACCATGTAGGATGTTATAGAGGTAACTAGAATCATTCCTGGAGAACCAGAAACTGTGCCATAACAGGAATGGATGATTTTGGCTCTGTCATTTTGTAGATCTAAATTCCAAATCCTCTATTTAAGGTTGATTAAGGCTTTATCTGGGCAATCAGTGTAAAGATTCAATTCCAAAGTGCTAGGCGGTCTAATCACAGATCTCACTTTGTATCATAGATTAGACATACCACATGCAACCTCTTCCATTCTGGAGAGGGACACATTTTGCACATACCTAGTAGCCTAGCCCTTTGCAGCCTACAATATAATTAAGTCTACTCAAGATGAAAATCCAAGGGTGTGAATAGTTTGAGTTATTCATATAAAAAACATTAAAAAAATGAAATACCTTTATTGCTGGTATCAGACCATTCCATTCAATTGTCATTTTCAATGCTTTCTTCACTTTCCAAAGCTAGAAGTTAAAATATGATTTCAATATTTTAATGTATTGCAAATTTACCTGTCTCATTTTATAACTTAATTATGAAATTTAATTATAACTGATCGCTGAATTCCTTGACATGGGTATTTAATTCTGACTTAGGTTAACTAAGTCTTGGAAAGAACGTGAGTTGTTGCGATTGCTTAACAATGACTGTGTAAGAATGAAATCATATACAGTTCTCAGCTTTGCTGTTCCTAGATATGTGGTCCTGCAATAAAAATGGTATGTATCTCCAACCTTTAACAGGAGTACTGCTGCTTAGGACTTCACTCACTCCAAAAGCAGAAGCTTTACATATCAACCTAATTATCTTGAACTAACATATGCTGAAATAAGCATTTTATTTTGGTCTTATGTTCAAATTATAAATATAGAAATCTCAATTTCTCAGGTGATTCTTATAAAGCCATTTCAGGCCTGTTGTTTTCTCTTCTTATATGAGATCTATTGCACAATAAGGTTATCATATGGGTAGAACATGTAATTGCAGTTACCTTTATGAACCCAAAGTATAGGTAATATAGATATACTCAGATTCATATAAGCAGGCAAGTCTCAAGAAAAAGGGCAAAAGCTATCAAATGAGTGAATCAGTCTTTCAGATTAATCATAATAAAGGCTTAGGAAAAAAAAGCTAGAATTTGCCTGACGATCATACTTTTAATTTAAAAGATAAAAATGTTTCTAGCTCTTAAGACATTGAAGATACACCTAACGGTTTATGGGTAACGGATGCTGGAAATCCCAGTGGTGAAAAAATAGAACTTCTTTGCTCCTGCATTGCTCTTCCTTTCTCTGTATGACCAGCAAGACAGAATTATGCAGAAGAGCAGAAATGGCAGCAAATACTATACAAAACCGGAAAAGGATGCAAGCAGAGCATATGCAGCCCATCAAATAAATCAAATAACTGGAACAGTTCTCAGCTGAATTTTTTAAATCTCAGAATAGTATAACTGACATATTGTTCAACTAACTTCCATCATCATTAGTTCAATTTACAAATCAATTTAAAAGACAAATCACTTACAGCTAAGCTGGTTCTGACCTATTAAAATAAATTAAATCATGACAGTATAAATCCATGTATTCTTACTAAGCTTCTTTGAGACTCATCTGTCTGAGCTTATACATATCACATCTAGAGATGAATGACGGCTCACCTCAATCATTGCTCCAATACCAGCTGGAATCAGCACCAATAAGCTTGTTTGCTCATCCAACAGAAAAAGAAATATGATCACAGTACTGAAACATCGCCAAAGCACTGCATGAAAAGAATTCACATTAGTGCGCTGTGGATTTTAAAAGACTGCATTGTACAATTTGGAAAAAAAAAAAATCCGGATGCATTTGAGAAAACCCTTTACTTACTTCAAAAAAACCAACCTAAACTGGATTCACAAATATAAACCATTTTTGTTAAACTATAGTTTACTAAATAAACCACAACCCAGATTGATTTGAATTATACAACATACTAAGCCATAAACCACAGTTTGCAAACTGTAAAGGCTAGCTTCACATAACACGCAACACCAAAACATATTTTGACTTAGCACAATCAAACTTATATGTTTTAATAAGTAGATTCCTACATATCCACACAGAACCAGCCAACAATAACCAGAATCCAGCATTTTTTAAAACTGAGGATAATAATGAGCGCTGAACAGCACATAAATATTTGGAGCCAGCACACATCTTAAGACAAAAACTTATAATCCACCTGCAAAAAAAATTGCCCATTGTATTTCAGGTTCTACAAATGTCTGCTAATACCCAGAGTTCCCTGCACCGATGGGTTCTTCTAGCAAGTTTTTCCTTTCCTTGAGGCAGCACATAGTAGTGCTGGAGGAACTAGGAGCGGGGGGGGGGGGGCTGCTACATTGAGGACACTGCAGTGGGGATGAACCTAAGCAGTTGTGGGCTTTGATAGCTTACCTGAGAATTTGCCTGATTTGTGCTGCACTCTCCCAGCCCACACTGCTTAGGAATGGCAACAATGAAGAACCCAATACTAATGAACAGGATTTGCCATTCCCACAGTGGAGTGTATCATAATTTTAGAAGCAGTGTGAAATTCCACCCTCAACAAACATCTGTAACATTGAGTGAAAGCCTACATGAGTGAAATAGGTCTTCAGGGAAATGAAACAATTGAGAGGGACTTTTCAACTCATCTTTCAGTATATTCTCTGAGACAGCACAAAGAAAGCAGATTGGGACCAGAGCATGATCCTTTCCGTGGGGGCCTGACCACTTTAGAACAGTCTCCTCTCTGAAGGCTACTGAGTGATATCTCAGAAGAACCATATTAAGGCAATATTGTTTTGTCAAGCTTTTAATCTGCAGGATTAGTGGAATATTATCTAACCATTGCTATAGTCATTCAGATTGGAGGCCATGATTTTACAACAATCATTTAGAATTTTGTTTAAAATTCTCATGGTTGTATTTTCTTGGAGTAAATTGCTGTGTGTATTGCTAACAGTAGAAAAATGGCAAGGAAACATGCAGGTAAATATGCTTTGTACCTGCTTTTGTAGACATGCCAATCATACTTTTTTTTTTCTTCCAGAAGCTGATGTCATTTTTGAATGCAAGGAAATCAAAGAGAAGCTGCAAATGCAAAATATCACCATACCATTAACACGGTTATTACTATATATATAAAAAAACCCCTAATAACAGTTTTAGAGCTGGCATAACCTTGCAGCTTAAGCTTACTACAGTTTTACATTTGATCAGATATAGCTAAATTTGACAATATTTCAGGATGCTGAAAGAAGGAAAACATTCTTTCTGGTTACAGTGTTCCACAGAGTTGCCCAACTCTCAATGCTACCTTTTGTATTTTTTCTTTTACCATAGTATTAGAAAAAAATAGTGTATTTCAATCTGAGTTTTTTACATCCAAATTCAACACTAGCTGTTCATGAAACTATCCAGCTTGAAACATGTTCTTGAATCTTAAGGTATCTTAAGCAGGAGCCTGATATACATACTAGTATATATAAAGCCAGATCTTGGTACACATGAATAGAATTTTATATTATTAGATGCATATCAGACAGCAATGTTAATGTCTAAAAACATACGATCTGCTTACATGGAATGCTGCAACGAAAAATGTCAAAGCAAGAAAATAGAGGTTTGTATCCACAAAGATTCCCTTTACTTCATCAGCATCTTTTTCTGAAAAACCTAGAGGAATAAAGAGAACACATGTCTTATCATAAAGCTGAAACAGATGTTCCTAGAAATTTAAGTCAAATTTAAAATAATTTAAAAAAACTTGGTTTCTTTTTTCCTTTACATCATTCAGTTAGTTATATCATCCAATTTTCAGTTTGGAAAGATGGAACAGCAAGTAAAGGTAATTATCTCTATGGTTCCAAAGATGCTTCTTGCTGAGAAGAAGCTGCAGGCAGAAGCTCATAGGCTGATTCTCTAGCAGCAGGAATGGGAAAAAACATTCAAGAGACTGCAGTGAATTGCTGTCAGTAACCATAGAAAAAATGGCTAGGTGGGCAGATAAAATGTAAAATATATTTAACACTTTGTAAAGCATTGCGTTTGCTGTTGATCAGCATTAATTTTGGTCTCCACTCATTATGCAGAAAGGAACAAACTGTAATCCAAACTAGTATTTTGAAAATACTAAAATAATTCTTGACAGTTTCATTATAAATAGGGAGATGGATAAAATAGTAATTTATCATATTAGGCAGAAAACGAAGCTTCAGTGGCATTTAGTCGTGACCTTCCCATTTGCAGACTGAAGTTGTCCAAACCAGGAATAGTCTCACTGTAAGTGTGTGTAAGCAAGTGAAAGAAAGACAGGACACTTTACAGAGTCTCTTGACTTCAAATGACTATTTTTAATATTGAATCATAAATCCAAAATACAGTAGTCCTTGGGTTACGATGGCAACTGGGACCAGGACTGCCATCGCTAAGCGATACAGTTGTAAAGCACAATGTCATGTGACTGCATTGCTTAATGACAGCAATCCCAGTTGCTGTTGTAACCCCAAGACGCACGGATTGTTAAGCAGGAAGCGGCAGGAGTCCCAAGTAAGGAGTTCAGGGGTGTTGCAGAGGCTGGGGTACGCTGCAGCGGAGTGCAGGGAGGCCCTGGAGGGCTGGCACAGGCCACGCATGAGTCGAAGGAGGCCTGGGAGGGCCAGTGGAGGCTATGCATGGGGGAGGTGCTGTGAGTGGGAGTGAATTACTGGAGCGACTTGCGACTTTCCCTGCCGGCTTCCCCATTGACTTTGCTTGTGGGAAGCCAGCAGGGAAGGTTGCAAATGGTGATCATATGACCATGGCTCCCTGTGACATCATAATCGTGAGCCGGGCACCTGAGTGCCTGGCTCACAATCATGCAACCAAGGGAGTGCTGTGATGGCCGGAACTTCAGGGACTGGTCATACGTCCATTTTTTCAGCACCACCGTAACTGTGAATGGTCACTGAACAAATGATGTAAGCTGAAGACTATCTGTAAGAATCCAAAATAAAAATTAAAAAAAAATTAAGTTCATCTGGAATTTCTAAGCAAAACCAGTTCATCAAGGGCTCTACTGCACCTCCATAAACAATCCAAAAACAGAGACTTACCAAACTGCTGTAGAGAGTACACAGCATCTTGCATGTGAATCCAAAACCGGAGTTTTCCCAGCGATATTTTATCATATGACACTGTAAGCGGAAGCTCTGTTGTTGAACGGTTTATAATCTGTATTAGGTTAAAACATTTCACGAGATTAGAAATAAACTGCATATCACTTGAAATATTTCTTACCAGTATTAGAGTTAATAAAAATGGCTAAGCCTCTAATTATACAGTATATTTTTCCAAACTATCCAAAAGAAAAACTGTATTATTCAGAAATGTTTCTACATAATATTTATGAAATCAGCATCTCCTAAGCATTATTTTACAAATAATAATTGTGTCATTTGTGGTAGAAATTATATTTAAATTATTTAAACTTCAGCAAAGAATAAGATAATGACTAAATATAAAGTGCAATTCACAGTGTCTCTTGTAAAACCCTCCCTCCCTCCCGCTCTCCCTCCCTCCCTCCCTCCCTCCCGCTCTCCAGCTGCCAATTCATGCACAACTCTGCACAGTTTACAAGGTTTAAAACAACAACTTCATGGTGCCATGCCATGGGAAAAGAATCCACAAAACAGTAAGAATGTGCTCAGATTCATATAAGGCCTTGCCTACTGCCTGAGAAGAGAGATGGGTCTTTGGGACTCTTTTGAAGTAGACTGTACAAATCTTGGGGAGAACGCTATTTGGGGGAGGGAGGTAGTAGAGAAGATGAGAACTGTAACTCACAATGTGCTAAAATGATCTTTTTAATACTATACTCTTCCTGTTATTTTAATCTGCATTATATAATAAGTATTTTAAAATAAGCATATCGTTAAAACAACTTTCCCATGAAAAAAACTTACGTTTGGGGCTTTTTCACTTAGAAAATGGGCAGTTAGTAAGAGTAGGAGGACATGAAATTAGTGTAGCAAAAAAGGGATAGTCTTTTTTTCTCCCTCTCATATAAATGACTGCATGAGTCAAGACTGATCAAAATCTTGACACAAGGTGCATAAATGCACTATGGAATTCAATGCCAGAGGTTTACTGGTCTGGGACCATAAGGAAATATTTTGATTTGAATACCAGAAGATGTTGTGGTACCTTTCAACTCAAACAGCTGAAGAAATTCTAATGGCAATAAGGTACCAATGGCAGTTAGCTTTCCTATATAAAATGTTGGGGGAAATGAGGATAAATTCCATTACCCTCATATGCTGCTTGTGGAATTTTAACTTAGCATCTGGGCTAGCTACAATAAGGATACAACAGAACACTCTGTTAGGTCTTTGCTTTAACCGTATAAAATTCCTCTTGCAATATTTGCATTGACTGCAGTTTTATGAAAAGCTGCTGCAGGATGTATGTTCAATGATAGAAGTAGACTGTTATTGGGGCTTATGGATACTGAATTAGAAAAGACTTGTGGAAGATTAATTTTGTACATGGTAACGGCAGCAGGATTATTATATGCACAAAGATGGAAAAGTATTGAAATTCCCACAATGGAGGAATGGATCATAAAACTCTCAGATTTTAGCGGAAATGGCAAAACTGACCTGTTTGGTCAGGGAGAAAACAAGTGCTTTTTTAAAAGACTGGAAACCTTTTATGGACTTTTGGCTAAAAGAAGAAAAAAATGAAGTGATTTATGGATTTAATGATTGCAAAAGATGAGAATTTAATATGGATTGAAGGGATTTCTGGAAGAGATAAGAGGGAGGGGAGATGATGGGTTTGTCAATATCTGTTGTGAAGAGAAGGAAGGAAATCATTATTTTTCATCACTTTAATTTTTTTTTTCTTGTACCTTTTTCTTTTTTTTTCTATTTTTCTTAAGGTTTGTCTTTTACTTTATATAAAATTTTCAATAAATATAAATAAAAAAGAGAAGCACACTGTTTAATTAAAAAAACCCCTCACAACTGTTACTTACCATTAAATCTTTCACTCTGTTGCTCAGCTGATCAATAAATAATATTGGAAGATAATGCACTGTCTTGCCCAACTGTACCCTACATTTTAAAAGGATTTATTACAAATACATCAGTTTTGATACAAAGATTTCCATCCTAGCTCAATGAATAAATAATTTCACAATATGCATCTTTCAGAAACAGGTGTCCAGTATAGCCTATACTGTGTAAGACATGTTTTAGACTGAACATATACAGGTAGCCCTCACTTGCTGACCATTTCTTCAGCTACCTTTCGAAGTTACAACAGTGCTGAGTAAGCGGACTTGCAACCAGTCCTTGAAGTTGCAGCTGTCACATTGTCCGAGGTCTCATGATCACAATTTGGGCTCTTGGCAACTGGCACACTTTTGTGATGGCACAGTATCTCACAATCAAGTGATTGCCATTTGTGAGCTTCATAGCTCGTTTCTGACAAGCAAAGTCAATGGGGAAGCCTGCAGGAAGTCACAAATTGTGGTCATGTGATGTCGTACTTAACAACCCACGGTGATTCGCTTAATGACTGCAGCCAGAATTGACGAACTGCCATCATAAGTTGGGTGTGGTCATGTGATTTTTCACTTTACAACTGCATTGCTTAGCGATGGAGTTGCCAGTCCCAATTGTGGTCGGTAAGTGGCCGTACTTAATTATTCCAGTTTTTGGACTGAAAAAGGAATTTTCTATCTGGATCAGTATATATGGAAGGTAGGCATCTCCTTTATACACAAAATTCATATCTCAGAACTGCAAAATAGAAAATGTCACTGAGCCCTCCCAAAACAACATTATAGCCAGACAGGCTGCTGTCCCAGAGGCAAAAAGTGGTTATGAATATGGCAATGAAGTTTGATACAAGGCTATTTTCTTAAGAGAGCTGATTTTAAGTTCCTTGTTAAACATATCCTCTTGCAAACAAATAGTGGAAGTTCTACATAGTTAAGTGCGGAATAAATTCTCAGTTTACATTATGATGCAATAAATTTTTTATATGTATCCCAACTTCTTTTAAGTTGCTCAAGGCAATATACAAGTGACTATCCCTTTTTTATCACCAACGTCTGAAGTAGTTTAGAGGAAGAAATAATGTCATGCTCAAGGCTGTTTGGAATCTGGAAAGCTTAAAAAGTGATCAAAAGTTTGAATATAAATCTTTATGGTTGAGAAAATAATGCATAATAATTACCTTACTACTATGCTAGACAACAGTGGTTTTAGTTAGCTTCAAAGCCCCCAAATCCAACACAATAGCTTTCAAAGACTACATCATTTGTCAAAAGTAATCTTAAAATGAAAAATGTGTTGCAATTGTAGCACTTCCCAATTTTGGCATCTTCCAGAAGGGGAATTCTGGGAGGTGAAGTTCACATATCTGGAGGATGTCCAAGTTAAGGAAGGCTGTACCATTCTCTTTTGATTACTACTTTGTACATGTTACCCTAAGACTGAAGATTTTGAAGGCTGGAAAACAAAAATATGGCCATCAGCTGCAAAATATTATTTGCGCCTCCTGTAAACCATTATATTAAAGATTATTCGTAATCCTATATCTAAATATGTCTGTGGACTTTACCAGAAACAAAATAAATTATTAGCTTACATTTTCATATATCTATGTACATCAGCTGGGAGAGAGGATCCATCAAAGACAAAGTCTTCCACCATAACGTTTAAGGTCAACCTAGACCTCCAGTGTGACACAGGCTCATCTAGGGCATAAGTCTGCTTTTTTTCTGCTTCAATTTGCTATTTAATTAAGAAAAAAATAGAAATGTAAAAATACAAGATTTAATATGACTTCACAAACATATATGCCTGCAAGAAGAGAATAAAATTGACATTTTAGTTATGATTATTTAAATACTAAAATTGCTTATCATTAAAATTCGTTTTTCTCCTTGAATCACTCCTCTAGACAAATATTATGTTTGAGGGGAACAATCAAAATCATAGTAACAGAACAGTCACTTTGCAAACTTCTACAAAGATAGAAACAATAGCTCAAAAATACATTTAAAAAAAAATCAAAATAAAGCAGATATTGAATTGGCAGGTTCAGTACAGATGAGAGAAAGAATTTACCTAGTCTGCATATATTTTGTTAATAATCAAAGAAATGCATATTTGTTAAGTTGATAACAGAAAAAAGTGATAGAAACCACCTTGATATTTCAAGGAACAGCAAACATTCTATGCTACAGTAACCAATTGTCTCTGCTCTGTTTTCAATTAACTGAAAAGAGCAAGCTCATGTTCTAAGCACACCCATTTGTAGGTGACAGAAATCAAGAAAAAACAAATTCATATGAACAACGTACCAACACTGTTTTATTTCATTTGCTGGTCCTTGAGATTTCAGAAACCTACCCCAAAACTGGGGAAAATAATCTCACCTGGGTGACAGATTCTCCCGTAAGAAGATTGATTTCCTCTGGTTTAGGTACCATATAAGTAGTGAGAGGGCTTACTATATGCACTTGCTTGCCATCATGCCAAGGCAGAATTCCAGCATGATGAAGAAATATGAAGGCATATAATGTCCCATTATTTCTTGTTTTCTTTGGTACAGAAACATTAACTGTTCTAAAAAAATAAAACATAGTTTATAACAATGTTAAAACTTGGTCATAGACATAGGGTAAATTCATATTAGATTAATTCCAAAAGTGGATTACTAGCATTTTAAATGTCACAAATGAGACTTTTTTTCATCATTTGAAAACTTTCATAATTAAGTTTAAAGAATATTTTACAGATGATGTTAAAATAACAGAGTCACAATCTAGTTTCAATTCTCAATTTCGGTATGAATGGTTCCAATATGTTGCAGTCTTTAATTTTCCTTTAAATAAATGCTTAATTAAGAGTCGCTGGGAGTTGGGCAGCATATAAATTTAATAAATAATAATAATTATAGAGTAAAATCAAAGAATACCATATACTGCAACATTCTGAAATTATTAGAATTTGTAAGTGCCACATTTGACAAAAGCACAAAGCCATTTACCATATATATGGAAGCAAGATTCCCTATAGCCACTTTATGCATCTGATGAACTGAGCTGCAGTTCCCAAAAGCTTATACCTTTTAATAAAATGTGTTAGTCAGAAAAGGTGCTACCAGACTCCTTCTGATTTTTTGCCACCATAGACTAATACGGCTCTCCTCCTACAAGGTCTACATTCCTCTGCAGTCCAGCAAATGCTCTCCTTGTGGGCTATTACTGTCATCCCCCATTTTATTTCACTCTCCAAAAATCCAACCAGAAAGAAATGAAACTGCTTTTTATATAGATAAATGAGAAAAGAGTGGATGGTAGCAGAGAAGGAGAAAAACGGTTACTTTCACTTTTGCATGAGACAAGAGCAATGTTCTCCTGAGACTTCTATCAAAGTCCACCCTGCATGAGGAACACTTTTTCCTTTTCTCCGTTTGTTCCCTTCCTACTGGAAACAGCAGGAGAAAAAAATTACCAGAAATATTTGCCCATCCCATGTGGCACAGAATTACAGCAAGGCAGGAGTTGGCGATGATAATAAAAAACAGACTTTGTTATTAAACTACAGAAAGTTTATGGACTCAATAATATCATGTGTATATCCAGAATATCAAATAGATGAGCTTAGATCTACAGTCTAAGCACACTTATCTTGAAGTAAACACCATTAACATCAATTAGGCTTACTTCTCATAAATGTGATTAAGGGGTCAGACAGACTAGTTTGATATCTTGTAAGTTGTTTTGATAATATAAAAAGAAAAAACAATGTATGATCTGAGTTTTTTCATGAAACATATTGGACAATAGGTAACAGGCATTTCTATATGATTTAAGCATATGTTAGTACAGCCACTAAAATAAATATGAATTAAAAGTAATTTACTCAAGTTTGATTTGAAGGATGGGCACAAAAGAGATCTTTTGTAGAAACTGTACAAATAAATTCACAATACCTTTCAAATTTAGTTTCAACATCAAAATTCTCCACATTCAAAACCAGGTCGATATTATTTTCAGTGCCTATGTTTGAGCGTGTAGTTGTGTAAACACTTAGCTGAAACAGAAGAAAGACTATTAATACTTGCTATTTTGCTGGATGCCTTAAAGATTCCTGCCTTAATCATTATTTTCTTTATCTTGGATGACATGTTGCCTCACACATGTTGCCACTTTTCTCTCTCCCTTTCTCAAAACCCACACGGTTTAGTCAAACTGAAAAAATGAGATTTAAAAAATGTTTACCACTTCCTTCTCTCCGCTCATTTGAGTGAAGCAATTGTATGCCTCATCAAGATGAAAGGAACCCATTCGTCAATTCACTGTAGTTACCAAGGACTTAACAATTCTCCTGTATCTGCCTACTGCAGATACAGAGGGATTGACAAGTGATAAACCATAATAAATGTTCCATCTGCAACAATCTTCACGGAGAGGTACAAGTTATATACCCTGTTCAATTCAAATTAAAGATACCCCCCTCCCCCAATCTTTCCTAATCTGGAAAAGCTGGAAAAAGAAAGCACAAAACATGGAAAAGTTGAGTAAGTTCACTTCAGGAAATCTCAAAAGGGAGTTGACTAGTGCTTACTAAAATTTAGTACTCACTCTAGATTTGGTAGAGAAGGAGAAACTGCTATAGACTGGAGGCTGCTATATTTAAGTATGCCAATATATGCCCATGTGGTACATCTACCTTTTGTTTACTGAGCATATGTAGCTCATACTAGTAGACCATGAACAGCAGGGAATCACACTGTACTCCCTTCAAAGGCTACAGTTTTATATAAAACAGGCACAACTGTTGTTTCTTATCCTTCTACTCCTGAGCAGCAGTTGCCAGAAAAATCCTGCTCCTGGAAGCATAATATGTAGACAGAATTGGGCAAAGTAGAAAAAACAGTACTCTGCCATATTGGGAAAAGGAAGGAGAAGAACGCAACATTCAAGTCTGCCGTATGGCAAATAGCCACACTCCCCGTACAAGAGATTATGGAAAAAATAACATTCAAGTTCCAAGTAATTACTATTACTAGTACATACATTGTGGTACTTATTAAATGGCTATTTAATCCCATTATAACATACATTTTAAACTGAGAATGGGATGGAGAACAACTTTGGCTCAAGGGTCTACAACTGCTGACTGCTGCTGATTACTAGTTTACAAAAATCCTGTCAGATCAGCATCACCTTCATACTGGGAAAGGGCAAAAGAAATGAAGCAAAGTGAAAGGCAATATCGAAGGGTGACGTGGAGGGTGCATGTTGATGCAGCACTTCCTGGTTTGCAAAATGCTTCCAACATCAGCGAAGGCAGAAATTGCAACAGTAGATCAGTTTTTCCCAAGCTGGTGAACTCCACATATATTGGATTTCAACCTTCCTATGTTCATGGCTAGAGTGATGGGACTCTGTCAACCAAGTACATCCCAGAACAAGAGTCTGGGACAAGGTGCTGACACCAACACTGCACTATGAGATAATCTGACTACTTAATGCCTACTGGGATCTTTGGAAACGATACTGGATTCAATCATCTGTCCTCTACTCTAGCAAGGCCCTTCCAACGTTTTTAACATGAACGACAACGCAAGAGGCTCCTGCTTCAGAAATTTCAGTTGCAGCGGTGATCCTCCGTGCAACCGCAGTGCAAAAACAAAACTCGGCCTGTCAAAGTTCAGCTGCATCTCAGTCCGGAGGAAAGAGAAAAAGAGCGATTATTCCGCTCCGCCCCACCCCAATCAGGAAGCGCCACTGCAACACCGCCAACAATTACCGCTCTTCCGCACACAGTACGCGGGTAGGAAGAAGGAAAGCCCAATTAGGGGGTCTCACCTGGAGCTTGGGTCGGCGCGCCAGGTAAGGCCGGATGCAGCCGTCGTTGCCTTCGCCGTCGTGGAGGGCTGCGAGGCAGGGCCGGGTATGGACGATGCCGTACATCACCCAGCAGGTGTGCGCCACGTAGACCGCGAAGAGCCCCACCGCCAGCCCCGTCAGCGAGCTGCGCCTCGGCAGCATCGCCCCCCCAGACCAGTGCCGCGGCCGCCACCGGCATCGACCACCCACCACAGGCAGCAGCGCACGACACCGAGCGCTCCAACTCCGGGGCCGTTGCCCGAGGCGAGCGCGGTCAGCACCCCAGTCGCTTCCCTCCTTCGGATCTCCCTTCCTTCGACAACGGAAACGGGGCGGCCGCGCGGAGGGTGCTGGGAAACGTAGTCTCTTAGCGGACAACAGAACCCGCGGCGAGCCTTTCTGCGTCATTCTTTCGTCCTCGCGCTTTCCTCCGGACCGTAACTTACAGAAGTCAGCTCACAGCGCGAGCGTTCCCGCATGAGGTCAAGATTCTCCCCTCGCTCTGACCCTAACTTGGCTACTCTAGAGAGCATGCTTTCCATGCCAGAAAGGGTCCGAAGGAGGAGGAGGAGGAGGAGAAGAGCAGCCTGATAGATATAAAATGTTTGACCACTTATAAAATCGTCTCCGCTTTAAACGAGGTTTTTAAAAAATGTCATAAAGTTGCTCCTCCGTATAGTACGGGGAACGTTTTTTTTTTTTTTTGCAGCCTAGATCTGGTAGCCCTAGTTAAAAGGGCATTACTTCCAGCTTTCTTGTACAGTGCTCCAGGAAGATCTGTCCATTTGGTTTTAATTTTCTATAGTATTCTTAGGTCTGAACTCAAATCTGAGTGAGGAAGAATGGTTCCAACTGTCTCTTGGCCCAATAATGATCTGAAGCTGCGTTCTCACAACCCAGCTTAAAAAGCAGCTACGTGTAATGGTAGGTAAAATGGTAACGCTTTGTGGCTTACCATGTTGCTCAAATAGAATCCTCTGGAGCCTGCAACAAACTTTGAATAGTGTGTGATATTGTGTTTGGGCATACTAATAAACTACCATGCTTGTTAAAATGTATATTATGGAAACAAACACAACAGAGATGGCAATGTTAGTAGCTGAGAGAGAGGTGAGCAGACATTTGAAGTCAGCATAGTTGTGGTTCTAATAATTTTTTTAAAAGTCTTGTTTAGAAGTTGTCAATTCACCCACACCATGAGCATCTAGTAGCTTACCTTATTCCTAAATC
Organism: Liasis olivaceus; assembly: GCA_030867105.1. NCBI lineage: Eukaryota > Metazoa > Chordata > Lepidosauria > Squamata > Pythonidae > Liasis > Liasis olivaceus. The sequence continues at coordinate 86,554,621 of CM061350.1, forward strand.
CCATTGGTGAGACTTATGTATAAATGTACATAATGCAATATAAATCTTTTGACTTATATGTGTAAGCATACATAGAATGAAGCAGTTATTATATTAGCTTTTCATATAATCACATATTTAGCTGTGTTTGCACAAGGCTGAGTCAGAAAACTTCATTAACGAGTACACACTTTTTTCTTTACCACTCCCTGGTCATGTACTATGCTTCAAGGTGGTCTGCACCTGAAGCAGACTATATTTTGGGGTTGTGCAAATAAGACTTGACCTTATAACAAAGGTAGGTTATAAAGTCCACTTAGTGGGAACCCCAAATGGCAATTCTTTCAGTTTCAGTCAAGATAGTAAATTCAACGCCCATTTAAAAAAATAGCAGGGAACTGGCGAGTGAGGTGTACAGTGATGGTACATGTATTAAATAACTGAGCTTTTTGGCTCTGTATATTCTATTTACAGCCAGACATGATAAATGTGTCAGGGATTCCCAACCCATAGCATGCGCCAATATTAAGAGTCTACTTCAGGATTGTAATCAACCCACTTATACACCCTGCCTGTTACAATGCTGAAAACAGAATCTGTTATTTGCATTTTAAAAGAATCCTAATTTAAGTGTGAAAATCCTTTGAATGTAGTTTGGATTAGATAAGATTTTAACAAGCAGCTGATTTAATGTCATCTGACTTCTTATATAAATCCTTGATGTGTTGAGATGGTTTTCAGCCTAGATTTGCAATTGAAACACTGTTGAAAATGTAAATTAGTTGAATAGCCATTAACACCAATTAATAGACTAAGTTTATTGATCATGACATTGTAAAACATCTGCTTCCTTCAAGATTTCATTTCAGCCTCCTTGGTTTACTTGCATTATTAATGTGGAACAATGGCAATTCCACAGAAACTAGAGGTTTGCTTTTATTATATAATCTGGTTGTTGTGCATCGTATTTCAAAAAGTATGAATTTCACAGTATTGAAAAAGTACACAAAAACTACAAAGTCTTTATTTCCCCATTCTTTTAATTTGTATTCACATTCAAAATTAAGTTTACTGGAATCCAGTGAAATTAAAAAAAAAAAAATCCAACCAGGGTAAAATGCCCAGTGATGCCACAATGCATAATTAAAATCTTGAAGAAGACCTAATTCTTATAAACAAACACAGAATTTATTTTAAGGAAATCAGTGTCTCACAATGGTAAACCATAAAAGCCATGATTATTTTGTTCCTTGGCTTGGTTCAGTTTATAGCATTTTACAATTAGTAATAAAGACATAGAATTCTACTCACTTGACAGTTACAAAAAGATTGCTCAAAGTGAGGTATTTCCTTTAGGAAATCAATGAATAGTACTGATACCAGGTATAATCAGAATGTATAAACTTAAAGACACAGTACAAAAAAAAAAAATTTGAAAGGTTATTTCAGTAAAGACAATGAAGTGAAATATTTCAGCTTTGAAACATGACTATACTTGCACTTCTGGATTGCACTGCAATGCCAACAGGACATCATTAGCAACAGTTGATACATGGTTCTCATCCCAAACATTTATTTGCTAACATAGCAAGTTTAGGGACATATTTTCCTATTTAGACTGTGGTTAATGATGTTTCTTTTATAATAAAAACAATGTCTATATACATGTGCAAACCAGAAACTCAGCAAAAAATATATATTTGTATCAGAAATGCATTGATCCAGGATTCTCCATTTAATCATACAATGGATGCAAAGATACTGCATTGGAAAACTGTCCTCAGAATAATTTTCTTTTTAAATACAGGACTTCATTCAGCAATATTGACTCTCATGAAACATACAGTATTTATTTAACTACCATTTGAATCTATCCTGTTAGATCTCCTGTCAGATAGTACAATTAATAGCTATTGTCATATTAGCAAAGGTTATTGGTCCAAATGTAAATTTACAGAAAAATTCTAAACATGTCAACTCATGACTTACTGAGAGGTAAGTGGGTATAGGACTGAATCATTACTTGTCTTCAAGCAGTGATTCAGATTAGGTATAACCATAACAAAATAATCTCAAAGTGTTTAAAGAGAAATTACTGATCTTTTAAATACTTTTTAAAGTCTAGAAATATGGTTATGGTAGATGTAACTAGCCACTGCAGTTTGATCTTGTCACAACAATTTAGAAAAGGTCTAAAACCTTTAATGATTCAATGTTTTATGCCCCTCTCAAACTACATTTCTCCCCATAATACATATGAAAATATCATATGCATTATGTAAAAACATGTAAAATGGTCCCTTTAAAATAATTTGCTTTAATTTGGAAGTTATAAAGGGCTTTATACAAGTCTAGTAGATGTTTAGGCCACAAAAGCAGTTGCCTATGTGTAGCCCCTAAATTATAAACATCAAGATTGTTACACATTTTCATGTGTAATAATTATTTACAATAATGGGCTTTACTCTCCTAAAGGTGTTCAGAGAAAAAAAGCATAGTCAATATAAACCGAAGATATTTTTAATGGAACTACAAGATTCTAACGTTTTAGACACAGCCTATTCCTTGTGAAATCCCATCAATATAAGACAATTTTGTTTTTTAATTTTAATTTGGAAAATTCAAAAGGTGCTGGCTTCTTTATATTTGTTGTCTATGAAATTGTCACAAATAGTTTTTCTACAATGAGATTTACAACATTATGTGGTAGAAGAGGAGCCACAAAGCTTTAGGGAAATGTTACGGATAGCTCACGTCAGAAGCCAAATCAATAGTGAACGAGAAACTTGTATGAGAGGATGTATTTGAACTCTTGACCTGGAGAAGGAATAGCTCCTTCAGGATAGTTGATGGAGTTTACCTTAAGCAAAGGGCTGGTTCTGGATTGTGAATAATCCCATGAGTGTTTTGTATTATACCACCTACTGTAGATGGACTACAGTTCACAAGACAGGATTGAGTGGTTAATACTCAGACACCAAACCACTAGATTCAATAGGGGACTGAGTTACAGTTAAGTCTCTAAGTTATTATAATCTTTCCAATAAATGGTTATAATAGCAAAGCCATAAAATCTATGTTTTGTTATGAACTAAGTGTATGTCAGCACACTGCTTTACATTCTAGTCTAGACATATCAAGTCACTAGATTAGAGATCTGACTTTGCATACAGTGGTATGAGAGTGCTTAGTGAGACTGGTTTCTTTTGGCAGTGTCAAGAGTGGGTCTTGGGGAAAAATGGATGTGAAAGGAGTGAAAGAAATGAGGATAAAAGTACAGTGACTATAGGAAGAGAAGGAATGAAAAATGATTAGAAGATAGGTTAACCTCCAACAGAATTAATGGAAAATACATTTGAGGAAAGAGGAAGTAGAAACTGCTTGCAAAGAGGAAGTAGAAACTAAATGAACTGGCTTATGAAATGCCACAAGTGTGTAGAACTATGGTAGTGGGAAATATGAAAAAGGATTATTTGGTGGAATGATACAGTAAGAGGCTGTTGTGATCTAATTTTATTGAACAGATTTTTGCAATTACTCTTTTTCCTATTTGTACTATGCCTTGGTAAAGGAGCATAATAAATACTAGCTACCCTATCTACAATGTAGGTAGGGTTAAGATAGAACTTTCAAAACTTTCCTTGTAGAGACAAGCTCATCATTAATAATGCTCAAACCAAGTTCTGTTTTACAGTTAAGTTGCAGACATTGCCCTACTGTATGGACAAAAATTAACACATTTTAATATTTGGGAGTCAATTTTCAAGCCACAAATTTAGAAAAAAATCCTCCAGTTTTGCCATTTGGCCTTACCACAAATAAAACCGAAGAAAGGACAGTGGTAGGGCACAATGGCTATATGAAAGTAGACATCTTGTAAATTGATACAAGCCATATTCCTCACTGGAGAAGGGAAATGATGGTTGTGACAGAAATCACCAACAGGAACTTTCTCCAGACCTGTACCAATTTCTCTGAATTCTCTTTACGGTATCCAGAACTGGACATGGTACTTGAGTCTGACCAAAGCAGAATTATTACTTTCCATGATTTGGAAATGGCATTTTTGTTGTTGAAGTCTAACACTGCATTTGCCTTTTTTGCAGCATATCATTTTGTTGGCTCATATTTAGTCTGCACTCAACTTCTATTCCAAGGTATTTTTATTAGTACTGTATTACCAAGCCACGTATCCTATGCATTTGATTGCTTAAGAATTTTACACTTCTTTGTCAAATGTCATTCTGCTACTTTCAGTCCATTCCTTTAACCTATCAAGATAGTTTCAAATTTAATTCTGTCTTCTAAGATATTAGCTATCTCACCTAATTCTGCATCATCTACAAATGTGGCAAGCATTCCAACCAAGTAATCAGTAAAAATACTGAAGATTAGAACTAGTGAAGAATAGGTCAGTCAACATGTACTGAAAGTGAGCAAAGTGGTTTCTGAGTTCAGCAGATGAATGATTTGGCACCTATGGCTCTGTTGTACAGGATGGGATAGATGTTCTGATGTGCGAAGAGAGTTCTGGGGTATGTTATGACACAGCTGCTCCCTCTGCACCACTGGAGATTTCTGCTTGAGATGAAAGCAGGACCCTGGATAGTTGAGAGAAAGACTGAAACAGGGTTGTTATAGTCCTCATTTATACACTAGAAGTTTTTGATTCTTGTCTGAGGCACCATCAATCTTAGTACTGAACAGCCCCTCTATATTATATATGAGATGCTCAATCCAAGCTTTGGCTTCCAAGAGCTCAGTACAGCAGAGTCCAGGTGTAACAACAAATGGTGATGCCTTAACTTCAGCTATTGAATCAGTTTGTGGAAAGCTGCAATGGTATGTGGGAATGACCTTGGGAGACAAGGGGAAGAGCCACAGCCAGGGGAACAGTCAGATAAGAGGCAGCTTAGCCCACAGAAGGAATGTGGGCATGGCAAATGTCTCAGAAGGGACCTTGCCTAGTTTCTTGAGCTAGGCAAATTAGTTCATCTGGGCATGTTTCCTGTCTGGATTACCTCACATGGCTGACATCAGCAGAAATAAGGTTTTTTTTTTTTTTTAAAGCTAACTAAGCTCCTTCAGTCTGGAGAAACTGGGATTATCTTATACTTGTCATCTAGCAAGTAGGCTAGTAGGAAACTCCTGTAAAAATTGTGGTATTTCATTATACAAGCTGGATAGTTTGCAATGCAAAGAGTATCTCTGAAGATTATAACTTGTGTCCAAAACCTTCCTCCTTACCCATGCATGCGGGTTTTGCTGTCAGTGAGAATTGAACTAAGATACATACCTCCACCACAACAGAATTGGGAGACAGGTATTTTAATCAAATTTGGCAATCCCTTTCAAATATATATAATATTCCGGGGTTGAGGAACATTGGAAGATATAATTCCAATCTGTGAGTATAAACTTTGTTACATTTGAGCTAGGGGCCATGGACAACTAAAAACTCAGATGTCAGTTCTGCTTTGAAGGAGCCACATCCTAGGGACATAAACTATTCCATGTGGGAAATTGCTGGTTTAGCACTGAAAAGTGATGACGATAATCATATGGAAAAAACAGTATTTTTAATAAGATGGGAAAAGTAATCAAAATCAAGGCAAAGTTGATGCTATAAGACCCAATTTTAATTGCTGGAACACTGGTGAGAAAACATGAAACTTATGGAAATGAGAAAGAGGTGTCCCGCTAAAGGAGCATGTTCATAAGACATCCAGCTTTGATCTTGACTATGCAGAGGTTGAGATGGGAAAAGGTCTTCATCCCAACTTTTTCTGTTGTACAAGAATAATCTAGAGATCTATTATGAAGCTCTCCCTCTGATACTGAGTCTTAGGATTGAAGAAGATTATGCGGTTCAGATAGGTGAATCTAGCAATGGTGGAGGGAGGAAATGGAGGAAGAGGGCAATGAGAAGGATTCAAGATAGAACCTGTATCAGGGAGACTACAGAACCCTGATTTCCCCCCACTAGCTTTGCCCTGCTCAGGCTTGAGTGGGACAAGTTTTTTAGAAGGCTTTGTCCATTTAGTGAGCAATTCCTCTGGTACAAGAAGTAATACAGTAGAAGCTTGATATTTTCTATCAAAGACAAGCTTCAATGCAATCAAGAAGAGAGGAAGGAGTGTTCAGGCAGTTTCTGGGTCACAACAGGTTTTTAGGGGAGGAAGAAGTGCCAGAATCTGCCATCTACATGCTTGTTCTCAAGGAACAGCTGACAACCAAGACAAATTATTATGCTGAACCTGTCTGAGAATGCTTGGCAGTGCTTACAAGAGTTTACTGCATCACTTTTCCCAAGACAAAAAAGATCTATCTGAAGAGTGAATCTTCCTTCCACAACAGTGGCACTTGTGGAATAGGACCTTCAAGGCCAAAAGGCAGAGACCAGAAAGCTTATCCACGAGGGGGAAAACAACATCTTGCCCATCCTCTGCAAAGAGAAATAGAAAAGGAATAAGACAATAAACAAATGGATGCAGAAAAATATTTTAGATTTAGACAAGAACTCGGAAGACAAATACACTATTACTGTGACTGTCAAAAATGTAGTGAGGGGGTTTGGTGTGACTTGCACCTAGTCATGTGCAATGGTACACATAGAAGGTGGCGTTCCTGCTAATAATTTTATAGCTCTAGGTGGTTCGGACAGGGCTCTGCATGCATGCATAACCCATATATATGAATCACAGAGAACGCAATAAAAAACACTCTATAAGGTGGGAAGTTTTCTCTGCCTTAATAGGAATCAAGGGGGGGGGGGGGGAAGGAGGAGAATGCAGCCCTGATGTACATCTCACTGTTAGTTGATTCTGAAGCAGATGGTAGTTCTTCTCTGAATCTCTCTTCAGATAGCTAATTGAGCTGGCACAAGTCCTGGGCCTTGGCATATTGCTGTTTTGTTTTTCCAAGGCCTTTGGTGAAATAGAGAAACAAGAATACAAAATTTAGCAAGTGGGTTTCCTTTCTATGAGGCTTTTTGTTTTCCTAGCGTAGAATCTGACTCCCTGGGTATATAATAAAGCATTCTAATAAACTTTGTAGCTTTACTGGAAATTCCTCTGCCCAAACTTTCCTGCATAATGCCTTCCCATTGATTCTGTTTACTAAGGATTTTTAAGATTTAAGAGTTCCTAACCCTGAAAGGGGCTGCATTTCCTACTCAACTGTAGTACTGTAGAATTTCCTTACATACAAGGAAGTGATACCAGTGACAACTGTGGTGGCCATTGTGAATTACAAATAAGGCCTTCAACAAAATGTTACTATGTTATGGGATCCTATCCTTGAGGTCAGCTAGCCATGCCCAATTATAAAGACATTAATTCTATCTTGTTCTCCCACCTAACAGCATTAATCTAAGGGTACTTCTCTGCCTTCCTCTTTCCTTTCTCGAAGTTGGATCACACTCCTTTGGTGAGTTAAGAATCAACGACCAGAGAATATATTCACTATTAGAAGAAATGCTTGAGAATAATGAATTACCACTATTTTCAATATGAATGGAATTCTGAGATTGAGGTTTCTTTAAAATCAGTATTTTGGTTTTGAGGAAAAACAGCATTTTCAATAACTGATACTTTGCAGTATGCAGTGTAACTCACTGAACAGAAGGGAGGGAGAACCAGAGTTATATATGTATTAGATTACTTCAGCTAAGATTCATTTATGCAAATGATCATCCATATCATCACAAACCTGTATATCTAATTTGGCAAAATGGGTAAAACAAGAGGACAAGCATCATTCTGTGGCTAATTCCATAGTAATACTATTGAACATAGCCTTCATCTGCATTATCCTTATCCCATCCTACCCAAATAATTTTAAAATAGAAGATATATAATATTTCAAATTCTAAATAGATTTCAGCTGTGAAAATCTATGATTTGGAGGAGGATTTGGTTTTTTAAAAACCTTCTTCTCCATATGCTCTTCAAAAAGAGCATTACTAGCAAAATAATAGCAACTTGATAGCAAGAGGTTCATTCCTGCTACTGTATGTAAAAACCTTTATGTTTTGAAACATTATGAAAAAAACTCACCCCTACATTAACATATAAATGATAGCGGGAAATATAAAAATGCTGTGGCAATTACTTGCACAAGTAGGACTCTATATTAATATAGTCATTATCCCACAGTCAGTCTAAAATCTATCAAAAGCTGCTCCCGCTAAAAGCAGAAGGCCTGAAGTGATCATAGCAGCTCTTTCAACCCAAAAGGGGAGGAAAAAAATCTTTGGTCCCAGTCTTGAAATACACTACCCTACACGTTTCAAAAAAGCTCTTTGCACAGATGTTCAGATTTAAGAGAGGCAGTATTATCTTTATGCCAATTAATAGAATATTAGTGACTAAACAGAGCAGGCATGTAAATAAACCTCATTTCTTTAGAATGTTGTTTAGTTGCTTGGAAGGGAATCACTGCTTTTGAGTTCTGGAACAAAATAGCATCTCACACGGTGTCTGGGGCTACAAGATGGAAAGGTGAAGGACACAGAAGGTACTTCCAACGCTACAAGTACCTTACATTTATAGAACTTTCTGTGTGTACATTCTATGTGCAGTGTTAACTTGCAGGTACCACACTGCCAGAGTAGCAGCAATAATACCCACCTCAAAACAATTAAACTTTTTTTTAAAAGAGTTTTTCACTTTCCTCTGTGTGTGTGTGTGTGTGTGTGTGTGTGTGTGTGTGAGAGAGAGAGAGAGAGAGAGAGAGAGAGAGAGAGAGAGAGAGAGAGAGAGAGAGAGAGAGAGAGAGAGAGAAGAGAAAGAGAGAGAGAGAGAGATACTGTATATTGGTGTTTTTTAATTTCAATTGGTCTGTGATTATAATACTAAAATCTAAATTTAGTCATTGTACCAAATTGCTTGCATTAAAATGTTTTTGTGGATGCAATTTTCCGGAATAGCCATTTATAATGGAAACATCCAGAGTAGAGGCAAAGAATTGTGTGAGTGATAGATGAGAGAATTGCCTTAGTGAAAGAGTGTGATGGAGTTCCTGAGAAATAAACTGAATTAATGGGAAGAGATAATATTTATTAAATAGTGGTAAGTATATCCCACAGACTAGATTAAGGGGGAAAGAAAATTCTTTTCCTTTTTTAAAGTTTTAAAAAAGTCTTTAAAGTTTTTCTTTAAAGAATAGATGAAAGAAACATGTGTGTATTTTCAGGATTTCATAAACAAGTGAGCACATTAAAAAAGAAATGTGTACAATCTAAAAAGCTACTCAAAATTATATGATCCTATTGGATATGGAAGGAAAGAGATTCATATACAAAATGTAACAGGCCAGCTTTTATGTAAAGAAGCAGTGAACAGCACTACCTTTAGTGTCTTGTTTGAACCAGGACATTGTTTTTCACTAGGAGTCTGCAAAATAACTTGAATCTGAAATCTTTTCAGCTTAAAATGCTCTAATTTGAGTTTAAAATAGTTGTTCTGAGGTTGAAACAGGCCGTTCTGATCTCATCATATTTCCATCTTGAGACTGAAATTCACTTCTGGAATAGCTGAACATCCCACTTCAAACTTGAAACAACTATTTTTTTATTAAAAACATTTTGCAAACCTGCAATTTTTCAGTGAAAAGTAATTACAAAATCAGGGAATATAGAAAAAAAACAGATATAGTGCAAAAAAAAATATCTTTCCACTGAAAATTATATAGCTAAAACTGGTGACCTCTAAGGAATGGTATGAAAAATATTTAGGATACAGCAAGTTTATTTTATGCCTGTTCAATCTAATACAAAATTTCATTCTGTGCAAAAAGCCATTGAAGCTGCTTTTTAAATGGCCCTTGTTTAATTATCATTGCCCAGAACACCCAAATGCAGCAGTGACAGAGAAGACAGGGGAATAGTGAGACTGTGTGTATTCCATGATCTACCCAGAAATATAGAAATTCTAATTTAAGTGCAGATTTTGCTATCCTGAGAATTTTAAACTTTAAAAGGCATGTTTCTAAATCGTAAGGCTGAGGAGAACAATCTGAATTTCTAGTTGTCAGAGGCAGTGTTTCTTATGCCTGCATCCATTTTTTTTTTGCCTTTGTTCACCTTCCTTTACCCATTAGCCAATCAGCACAAAATACAGAAATATACCTAATTCATATGATTGAGACAGACTTTGGAATTCAGCTTTTCTGAAGTATCAAATCTGGGTTTTTAGCATAAAATGCACACAATCCTGATAACTTCCCTTACTATTTTTGATATTAAGATGGACTGAAAAGTTCAAAAAAGGTCATTTTACAAGGAAACATAATAAAAACAATTCCTTAGGTAAAAAATATTTTTTGCATACTTTTTCCCCTTTAGCTACCTACTGAAATAAAACCAAAAAGGTGAAATTGAGCTTGCCTTGCTCTGAAGGCCATTGACAGCAGTAGTCAATGTTGCCTTGTAAAAAAAGGAAAGCAGAACCTGGCCCACAAAGAATTCCCTAAATAGGGATAACACTAATCACCGAAGTGCACTTGACACCATAGGAGCTACAGTATTTTTTTTTTCACATGCACACTTTGTAGGACATTTTGTACATGAAATTAAACAATGAATATAAATATGCAAGCATCTTCTGTTTAAGTATACAAATTAAAGTTTGTTTACATTCTTTACTTTCCAAGTTGCTGATGGAAAAATGAGATCTTCCCAATAGGAAGCCCAAAGATGCTCATTAATGCAGTAAAATATTCATATACGCCTTCCTTTCTTTCTTTCTTTCTTTTTCTTTCTTTCTTTTTTTTCTTCTCACTCACACATACACACATACAGCCTTCTCACATACTTCAGGTTATATAGCTGCGTGACTATGAAAAGCCCTAGATAGGACGTACTCCTCTCACCACAAGAGGATGACAGAATTATTAATATTAATTCATTTTTTTCTGTAGGCAATTTCTTCTATCTTCAGTAATTTCTGGGCTGAAATCTGCACAGAAGCCATTAGGAGCAGGGGTTTCCAAACAACTTTTAGACTCCATTTGATCAGGATATAGGTACTCTTCAGCAAAGTTTGGGTACATTTCAGTAAAATAATAGAAATCATCTAGAAATAGAAAAAAGATAGTTTCAATAATCAACATTTTAATTACTATCAATTTTTTTGCTATATCATAAGGCGTAATAAAACTATTGTGTATAATGAACTGTATGAAAAATTAGTTATGCTTTAGGTCTACTGAAATCAGTGGAAACTAAATTCCTGGTTAATAATTGATCCAACTGATTTCAGTAGGTTTACTCTAAGCATGGCTAAGTTACAATTTATCTACCTTTCTAACAAGATGAACTTGTTAACTGAATAAATGTTTATTATTGCAGAATATTTGGAGCAATACACTGTAGGGTGCATAATTGTAAAAGGGCCTTTTAGACATCATCATCACTCTGAAGGAACCAAAGTTAAAGAACAACAATAGGGTAACAGTGTTTTTGAAACCATTTTGTTTTCCATGGTGTACAGTGTTTCTCTTGATCCGCAATATCCTGAGTGGATACAATATAGAAACAGCATTATCTTTTTGTCAAAGCCAACTACAATTCCTACTGCTTATGAGCATTCAAATTTTCTCTTCTCTGAAAACTGCCTATCTCAAGTTAGATTATGCATCCTAAGATTACATTATATTTTCATAATTGCATAATTGCTGAAGAAAAATGTCAAAAATGATTAACAAGCTTTCAGCAATTATATTTATCCATTGTTGCCTATCTTTTCAGCAAGAAATCTCAGGATGCTTCAGAATTCCTTGGAATGCAATTCAGAATCTGTTGTATTATCTATTTCCCAATTTCTGTATATCACCTCTATCATACTAGTTAGGTGTAAATCAGAGAGAAGTGGTAAAAGAAATAATAATAATAATAATAAACCTTTGGGTTTTAATTAACAACAGAAAAAAATAAATAGTATATACTTTTTCTGTACTAAATTAAAGCCCAGAGTATTTTATGATTTTTGTATAGATAGTATAGATTTCTGCATAGCCCATATGGGAAGCTAATGTCTAAGAAACATGGATACATGTTAGTTGTTTTAGCAGGGGCTAGAAAAATTTGCAACCAAGCACCTGATTTAACCTAGCAAGGCATATCATAGGGCAACTTAGGAAATGTGGTAGCAGGACTGAGTAGGAGTCACAATATACGGTTTGCAATATTGCATATTACATTGCAGGACTGCCATAAACAATTCTGTCTCAAGAATGCTTCTTTATTTAATTCATTTATATGCAATGTGGGCAATTAAAAGCAATGGGTAACACTGCAAAGTAGTTGTAACCCATCTTTCAATGTCAGTCAAAATGTAGTAAGGCTCCAATACCAACGAACAACACCACACAGTATGCAGTGAAGTATATTCTATATAACATTATTTATGTGTTTATATGTACGGAGTGGGCATAAATAAGCTGCACACTCTATATAAATAAATAAATAAACGAACGAACGAACGAACAAGCAAAGTGCATGCTCCAAATGTAACTATAACAGAAGAAAGGAAGGCACAGTAGCTTTGAAGTTGTCTCCTTCCCTTTCCAATTCCAATTCTAATTCTAGTATTGAGCCTCATTCAGGTACCAATAGAAGAGAATATATATAGCTCAGGGTTGAGTTGTGGAGTTCTTGGTGCTCTCTGAACTTAGTTGCTCACTTGCAGACATTTCATCACTCAACTAGGTAACATCATCACTGCACGTGAGTGTGGGGTTTGCTGCCTGTTTATAATATAGTAGCTTGCCCTGCCAGCTTTGGTGCGGGCGTGGTTTCCTCTATCTATTCAGGTAGTTTTCATTTCCAGTTGTCTTGCCTGATTTCTATACACAACAATCTTTTATGGAAATAGTTTCACAGACTTACCATATGCAATTTCCCCTTTTTCTTTATCGTCTATAGCTTTAAATAGATTTGACACATTAAGGTCTGAAACACCCATGGCAGTCTTCAGAATGCAAGTTAAATCTTGTTCTGTTATACCACCAGTTTCTGACTGATACATCTGTAAAATACACACACCTATTATTTGATGTTCCAGAAAAGAAACATGCTTATTACTAAACATGAGACATGAAGTAAAATATTAAGTTTGCTATCTCAAAGCAATACAAGCTTCACTTCATTTCCAACTACATGAGTTCCTTCCGCCCCAAGATGGTGTGAATTTTCCTCACCATCCAACAGAAACTCTTTAATTCCTTAAGTGCAAGTAGGTACTTTCTTTGCCCTATGGAACTGAAAATGTTTATAAATTTCCCTATAGATTGAGAACCATTTATTCAATAATTTATTAGATATATTCATATTGCTGGTGGTGCTCAAGACAATAAAAGTATAAGAACTATGCTACCCAAAAATACCAAATGCAATACTAAATGTCACATAAAATGTTACCCCTTTAAGGCCCTTGAAGGAGATGCCTGTAAATCTGACCTGAAGATTGCAACCAAGTATGACAATGCAGCACAACCATGGAAGAAACAGACTTGGAAGCACAGTGGACACTATGGTAAGCCTGCACTAATTTACTGCTTCACTGAATCTGTAGCTTCTGATAGAAGACTTGCATCAATTGTTTTTTCTGATTGTGCAACCTTGCCCAAAGGAAGTGCTGGTACTATCGGCAAAGTACTGGAAATGCATCCCTTTGTGTCAAGCCTCCAACCCTCCTCATAGACAGGCATGGAGTATTTTCAGTGCTAAGATTTGGGTTGATGGAACAGTAACTGGCAGTTGTTAGCTTGGATCTTTATTAGTTCTCAGTGAAGCATCAAATACACTGCATAATAGAGGGTCATTCCCAGGCATATTTGACAATGTTCAGGAATACCAGGAGCGCAGGAAGTACTATGGGTAAAAAGAAGGAATTATGCACTAACTCAGAGTAGATAATTAATGGCTTTCTGTGTGGTCCCTAGTTAAGAGACTATTCCAGGACACATGTTCTTTTGGCCTTGAGTAAAATACCTTTCTTCCAAATCCAACAGGGATAAGGGATGGAGTTGCAAAATGCTGCAAAGTATCACTAGCAGGAAGCCTAGTGGAGAGTCTCATGTACAGAAAAATGTTATTAGATAGTTAGTTCATTTGTATATTACATGATCCCAGCTGTGGCCTTTATTTTCCTATCTCCAAGTGTTTTTTTTTAATCTTGATGCACAGCATATTTTAATAGGAGTCCACAAAATGGCTAGCACCAACACATCAGGACTAAACTGTATGAATGAAGCAATCAGGAAATTGCTCTTTAGTTACATGCTCAAGGAAAAAAATAATGGAAATCACTGCATTGTTGATTCTGCCTTCAGGGCAGCTAGGCTCAGCCTCTATGAAGTAACTGAACATTGACAGAGGCCAGAATAAGCATATGCAGAATCACCAAAAGCCTTCTGTTCTGTTAGAGGGAATGCATTGAGTGCACTGTATATGGTTCCTTGAAAGCTTGAACAATATAGGTACGCTTTGCTTACTGTTCCACAGGCTTGGTGTCATGGACTATGCAGAGAAGAAAAGGGAGATCAGGAGAACCTCAAAAGGATTGAGCTAAAATGCAAAATAACTCTCTAGTTCCTCTCTTTTTAAGGAGGAACTAAAAACACATTTTTAAATTGACAGGAAGTTATGGACTTAGGCTGGCTTGTTCTGAATGAAGACAGAAAAAAAGGATGGAGCCAAGATCCTCAATATTAACTACAGGAATCTAAAGTCTGCTTTGTATAGATGGTAGGGGAAAAAAAAGTTTTTAAATGTTTCCTTACAACAAAAAAAGTAAGTAAGAGGAAGTAAGGAAGGAAGAGGAAATTTGTATAAGAGCAGATGAACCTTCAGTTCATTTAAAGCTTTAAAAAGATACAAACTTCTCAAGGTTCATTTGTATCACTTTGACTTCTGAAATGACTCACAGTCGAAAGTATAAAATGACCTAATAAATGTTGTGTTTGAGTTACTTGTTTATTTCATAGCTATTCTTTAAGTGTTCCTCACAAAAGACACCAACAAACAAAATATAACATGAAGGATTATCTGTGTGGCATTGCACCTATGATGTCAATTTATAAATACCACTTGGTACTACATTTATTGAATGTATATTTAATACATACAAACAATAGATACCATGCCTGTTAACTGGATTCTGTAGGCTTCTACTCATGCAGACCTTTGTTCTGTAAAGTTGACAAAATTGTGCTGCTTAGTGGGAACATGCTCGCCACCTGCATACCTGTACCATGAGGCCTGTTAAACATCTGAGTTTTGTTTGTGATACAGCATCATATAAAACAAACGACCACAATAAGGATTGGATGGAAAGAGAGAACTGTGTGAATAAAGGTAAATGGATGGGTACCATCAAGCACTCTAGCAGATCTGTTGTAGGGTACACTCCCTGACAAAAGGCTTTCAAATGTAAAAGCTCCTCTGGTAGAATGGATTATGAGTATGGGAGAAAGAAGTAGGTGTGCCAACTGAAAAGTCAGAGTAATAAATAGTATGTGGAAACTGGCAATCCTACCTGAGACTCATTACTACAAAAAGAACAAAATGTCTTGTATCTCACAAAAGTATCTAGCATGGGCCATGTACGTTGGCTTTGGATTCATGGATCAGCCATGTCTGGAGATCTACCATCTTTAGTTTTTGATGGGGTTGCATTTTTCAGATGGAATCAGTGTAATTTTGGGGGTCCTCCTGGACTTATGACTCTTGCTTGAAGAGTAAGTGGCAGCCAGGGCCAAGAGGGCTTTTGCACAGATTCCTCTTTTATGGCATTTGTGCTTTTCCTGAATTGACAAGCCCTGCTTATAGTCACTTCTCCTTTTGACTACTGTAATGTGTTCTATGTGGGCTGAAGACCACTCAGAAAGCATAGCTAATCCACAATACAGCTCCATGAGTAGTTACAGGACATCTTGGTACTCCCATATGACACCTCTACTGTGCAAACTACACTAACTACCACTTGATTTCTCACTACAATTCAATCTGCTGGACTATAGATAAAAAAATCTTTAAAACTATTCATAACACAGGGCCTTATGTTTTATGGGTTCCCTCTTCTCCAATTGTCTCTGCCCATCCTATAAGATCAGAAAAGTGAGACATGCTCCAGGTCTTATTGCCATTTGGGGGATGCTGGAGGCATGCCTTCTCTGTCACTGTTCATTCCTCCCAAGGTCTGTTTGGTCCTGATCTTGCTGTCCTTTAAAACAACTTTAAAAACTTGGCTTTTCAACAGGCCAGAGGCAGGGGCAATTTATGATTCTGATTGACTTATGGATGGTTGGAGCTTTCTTGGAAACTGCAAGCGGAATTTCCAACCTTCATGTACATTTTCATTAAACCAGAGTCTCCTTGATGAATTTGAAACACTTCTTCCCATGCTTCTTACTACCTGGCCTGAACTATCATTTTTAAAATAAGCTGCCAACAGACTCACATTTTAGGTCTTGATTGTTCATACAGTATCTATTTTCTCTTCCATTACTTTCCTTCCTTTCTACAATCGTTCACAGGATGTTTGGTGTGCAAATGCTTTGTGAAGCCTCATAAGATAATGAAATTGGGAACCAGATGCTCAAATAAGTGAACAACATTATCCTCATGAGCTTAATACAAATGTTCAGTTCTTTTACATTCTGGAGGGCTGTCCTAAGATTCCTCTGTAATTTGTAATAAGATAAGAAAGATTAGTATTACAATGTCTATCTAAAACAGGTTTCAAATTGTGTCACTTAAATTGCAGTCTCCTGCTTAAAAGAGAAACCAGAGGTGTTTGTTGTATTCAGTCACTGCTCTGCATAAGTGAACATCTTCTAGAAGGGAACAATGGTGGTAGTCTGCCAGACAAAGGATAAGGAGAATGTGAAGAAGCAGGGAGATGCCAAAATATACCTCTCCAGATCTGAAAATTAAATAAATACCAGAAGCTCAGGAGGTACAGAGGAGGCAATTCAGAGTTAAAGGAAGTAAGGTACTTCCTAGTTAATGTGGCTGCAAAGCACTGAAATCACAGAAATCCAAGCAGGAGCTCCAGAGCAGAAATGAGCCAATGGGAATGAAGAAACAGCTGGATTCATAGTTGAGGTATAAAAAACAATTAACTGTAGATCAAATTTGAAGTGATACAGGTACTGGAGCAATTGAATAGTTATTCAAATTAGTGTTTGGAGACTGTAGAAGTTTGAGCTTTATGGATTAAGCCTGAGAAGGTACTAGTGACCAATATGAATACTTGAATACAGGTCATCTGGCCCTGAAGAATGGGACCAAAGAGAGACTACTATCAGAAGAATAGGATCTATGTGAATACTATGAATCTTAAACATAGTACTGTTGATATTGGATGGATATATGGAATATGTGGAAACGTCACATCCAAGAAATGGCAGTATTATGCATATTCAGACAGTAACTGTGGTGAAGCTGATTGGGGAACATTTAGGAATCTTGGCCTCTGAGAAGAAACCATCAGATTTTGCTAAAGATCTACAGAATCACACCTGAGGATCAAACACTGGGAACCTTGGAGAGTAGTGATGGAGATGGGAATTCCAAAGGTGGTATCAGTGGCATAGTGCCTAATTCAGTCACTAGAGCTGACGGACAAGAATTGAGGTCAAAATTGGTTGATCTATTGCAGTCAGCCACATTGGTGAATCGAAATCTTGAATGATGTAAGACATATGCGTTCAAATCTCAACAATATCAGCAGAGTCTTTAAATTCCCACAACTGATTTTCCTGGTGTCAAGAGCAACTCCAGAATTCACTGGCAGTACCAGAGCATTTGGCCTGGAATAAGAGGGAGGAGATGCAGTACAATAGAATATCAATGTTACTTCCATCAGCAGCACAGCAGAAGTACTCATGCTAGGGTTCAGTAAGGAAACATCTGGAACCAGCAGTGCTAGATCAGCTTGAAGTTTGAGAGTGCAGTTTTGTTAATCATAGCCTGAAACACTTCGTGATCTGTGAACCTTTGAAAGCTATTACAAGGAGTTTGAGAAGCACAGCTCTGTCAGTGAACACAAAAGTCAATGGAGGTGTCACAGAGAATATCCCGAGGTGGGAAGCTTACTTTTACAATTTATGTATTCTTCCCCTCCCCTCCCAAAAGAAAGGACTTTGAGACCATTGGCTAAGAGATCCTTAGCAAAATGTCCCCTATTAAATTAGAAATGTTAGGAAAAAGAGATGCAGTGACAGTAGAAAGAAAAAGAGAAATAAAACAAGTTGCAAACTAATAAACAGGAAAGTATGATCAGCAATGGCTGAGAGGAAACAGAGGTGGGGAATATGTCTCACTGTGTGCTGCTACAGAGACAAAAAAACATACTGATTTGTTTAGTATGTCTCATGATATAGGTATGCACATTAGGGAGTACAATTCTGCCCCAAAGCTCAGCTTTAAAATATTGTGGACTGAAGGTCTGTACAGGTACAAAGCAATGTGTGTCATGCATAAAGGCCACAAGGACAAAACAAAAACAAAAGCAAACACCGGCTCTTCTTGTTTTGCTTGCACAGGCAGAAATGGCATTGTGCTCCTGCTGGGTTACAAATACAGTCCAGAGTACTGCTGCGATTTGCAGCAGACGGCAACAATTAAGAACAACTATAAAGTCAGTAGTGACTTCCAGATATAATTCCAGGTATACCATAATGTTGCAGTATTTGACCCAATATTTACCTATGTTGCAAAAATAACTTGGTTTTTAAATAGCCGTTAATTAAGCATTTTAAATAAAACTGTTACTTGCCTTAAAAGCCAACTGTATTGTTTGCAACGTTTTAGAAGGTCTACAGACTACCGACAAAGCTATTACATATTCTCGTATGTCAATCAGACCATCTTCCTTCTGTTAAAAAATAAAAAAGGAACATGCAGAAATTCATACCGAAAGAATATATATGAAAATTTCTGCACAAGGATTTACAGACACAAATATCCTAAAACTGGGATTAATGCAACTGGTATTTAAGATGGGGGCAACCAAATCCTTGTGAATTTCTGAAAATCTTACATAAATTTCTGTTTCCTTCATTAGAATGGGACTTAGAAAGTTTGAACAGTGTATTTATGGTTTCATTTTTCAGCAACCTATATTCTAAAGAACTGATTATATAAAGAAAGATGGCAATTTGATTAGTCTACCTGTGCAATATTTTTTACTGAAAAAGAGTGAAGAACTTTTGTAGTGGAGAGCTGCAATTGTCTCCACAAAATATATGTAACAGAGCTAATAGGTGGGGCCATATCACACCCACAGCCATGTTCTGTTTTCAAATGCACTTTCTTTCACATGCATGCACACTCATTCTCATTCACTCGCAGGATCATATACAAATCTGGCGGGGGTGGGTGGGTTAGAGGGACTTCAATCTTATCACCAGGAAGGAAGATGGCTATTTCTAACGGCTGTCAGCAGCAGTAAACACATTCTCTATTAATGGCCTGATTGTTGATCATCTAAACAGTGTGAAAAAATTGGCATGGCTCCCAGGGTGTGGATAAAATGATCATGGGCCACAGACTGCTTTTATGTGCAATGGCAAAGCAACGCAATTCTCTCCTTTTACCTGTAGCTACTTGTGTGACAGCACCCCCTCCCATTCTTTTGGCAGTTGGACCCAAGTGAATTTTACCCACTGTAACATTTTCTACTGTAGAAGAACTCTTGTGCTATATTTCTGGTGATAATGAATTCTTACCTCTTCAAAAAGTGCAAACATGTTTTCTAACATGTCTGAAACTTGGATTTCCAAATACTCAGCAAATTCCTTGAGAGTGACTTTTTTGTCTTTCAGTTTCCTAGCACTTTCTGAGTATGTATCAAGTTCTTTTTCAAGTTTCTCTGGCTTTAACCTTAAAACAGTGAGGAAGATAAAGTATTACTTTTTGGAAGTAATTGTTTAGGGGGGAAGAAGGACTCCTCTCTATTCTTTACATTAGCCCAAAAACCCATTAAAAAATGAAAATCTGGTTTCAATTGAAACTGGCTAGGAAAAAAAACTGATCTCAGTTAAAATTTATTTTCAGCCGGGCAATTTATGTACTCTTTTACAAAATACCAGATCAAGGCTAACATCTTTGTACTGTACATCTTTCTTCTTGTAATATGCCCCTACATATTTTTTGTTCTAAATGGAAGAGCCTTACAAATTCTGTACCCTGAATTGTATCTGAATAAAGAGTTTGGCTGTCAGAAAAATTAAAGAGTATTTCAACAGGACTCTTCCTTTCTTAAAAAAACATTAAATACTCCAAACTAGAGAAAATAATCTTAGTTCCAACAAGCATAAATTCTTACGTTTACAGTAATAAATCTATATCTATACAGCTATATAAAATCTCTATAATGATACACTGAATCTGCCATTTTTACAAATCATTTTTTTTTTTTTTTTGCGTCTAAGAGCATGAAGAAAATAAGACTGGTCTTTCCTTTCTGTCTGAACCAAAAGCTACCTGAAACAGGAAGAGCTCAAAAAACTAGCAACATGCATTTTATAATCAGTTTGTCACACAATTCTGACCAGTATTACAAAGAAAAAATATTCAGCTGTATATTACTATGTATCGATAATCTACTTACCCAAGATTTCTTACAAGTTTTGCAAATTCTAAGAGACAGGTATTTGAAGGGAGGTGGAGCTGTCCTTCAGCCAAAGCCAGCTGGCAATCTTCAAAAGTATAGTCTGTTACTGAAACTCCTAAAGCCCTTAAATAGACAAAAGAAATATGTATGTGCATACATGCATATACACCCAGTCTATTTCATGAAACATCGACTTGATGCACAATTCAGAAGTCCAATCAGGCATGGCATGGCATGGCAATACAAGTGATAACATTCTTCATATTTTATAAACCTTCAGATATTAGAAGTGGAAGCTAAGAACTGAAGTAGAGGTAATGACTTGAGGACAGTATGTTGAATTTGCATCTAAGAGACTAGAATCCAAGGATTAGTGTATCAGTTTCTCACAATCTCTAAACTGCACCATCATTTATGACTGCAGCACAGCAGGATGTCATGTTTGGTTGTTTTGTAATTTCAGTCCTCTTTGTCCAGTCAGATGCAAGAAGTGGTCACTTGGGGCACTGCCTCAGCACCGTGCACAGTAAACTGTAAATTTCCACAGGATTCAATACTGGGACCATTCCAATTTAACATCTGAGTCAGGATTTGGCAGCTTGGTTTTTTGGCTCCAGGCAAATTCATGCAATTGAGTGCTGTAAGATTATTCCCCCACTGCAAGATTTTGGTGACTTCTTAAAGAATATTAGTTACCAACAGATGTAGTTGGGAGTGAAGTGTCCTGAAGCATCTGACACACTCATTTCTATATTTACCAAACGCTCAGGTCATGTATCTATTCTCAGTCAGTAGCTGGAAACTATAATCAGATGGATATGGATTAAGAGATTGAAACTAAATCCACTGCAAGTGAGATGTGACAGTAATATCTTCTCAGGTTGTGGAAGACACAGGTCTTGCTACAACTGATGTGTTTGTTACTTCCCTAACAAAATGGGTTTAAAGGGAAGAATTATTTTAAATATAGAATAGCAATTTTATCAAGTTGCTGCAACCCCAAATAACCCTTTTCAGCCATGCATGATGTAGAGCTTCTACCCATTCTTGAACAGAGACCCTTGCAGTGCTAATTTACTTTTCTAAAAAATTCCCATGCTTGACTATTAAAATACATTCTGTGTAGGGACTGAAGATTCTGACATTTCAGCTACTGTAAAAACTGCTATGCAAATATCTAGATGTTTTTGCTCCTAATGCATTAACTACTAAAATGTCTCTGAGTTAATAGTATAAAAACACTTTACAACTAGATATATACTTGAGGAGCATCTCTTCTTATAGGACTCCCTTTATCAGCTTTGATCCTCTTCTCAGGTTCTAGTCTGAGTACCATTTTTACATGAAATATAAACTGTCAAGGAGACAGAGGACCTTAACAAGAGCTCCAACACTGTGGGGAAAAAAAAATTACCTACAGTTTTTCACTACCACTTTATTTCACTGACATAGCATAACTACCAATATTTCCTCTCTCTCCTAATTTTCTAGATGTACAAACATGCAAATATTTAATTAGGTCTTTGACTGCTTGCATGATGTTACTAATCTGTTTTTCTGCATTTGAAACAGAACAGTTAATTATTCCTTACTGCTAGTATTTCCTTTCTCTTTTGACATCCCGGCACAGAAAAAGTATTTTTCTTGCAGTATTTTATATATGAGTAATAAAAACATACCACAAAAATGTTGCTATTATTTGAAACTTTACAAAATATCCAGGCACTGTGCTATTTGAAACCTTAATTTACTCACTCTGCCATTACACGTCTCACATTGTTCGCATACAAAGACGGGTTTTTCTTTTCCTCTTCAGAAGGTATATACACAGGCAGGAACTATACACAGGAAAATAAAATTAGGTTTTAACACACAGTCATTATCATATTACACGAACACATAGTAACTGTGTTTTGAAGAGAAAGAAATGTTATGGGAACAAGCATTTAAAATAAGGAACAAAAACCCAACATGAAGCTAGTTATCATTGAGAAGAGATAACATGACAAGTATTTGGCTTTCATTTCCTCTATTTAGCATGTTCTAAGAACAAACGTAATCCTTTAGAAAGCAAATTATTGCTTTTACCCAAATTATGTCTTTATCTTTGTACTATGATTTCCTGCCACTGCAGTTATTCCACTTTTCCCACCACTCAAGCCTTTAAACTGGGAAAAAAAAAATTCTTTAAAAGAGCACTCAAATGTGAAATGCATCTCTTTCCTGCCGGTAGGAATATCACTTTAAGATACATAAAAATATAAATAAAACAGGCATAAACAAAACATTCCCTAAAAGCAAGCCAAAAGAATATTATCATGCATCAAAGCCCTGACAAACTAATTTATTTCTGCATATCTAAAGGCCAGTAAGAAATGATATCCTTCAGGAATTCCATAGTTATGCAGCTATAGAAAATACCTTCTCTTGTGTACTCATCAATTCAACTCCCTTTGGTGGGACATACAATAAGGGACATACAACAGGGACTCCGAAGAAACATGTAAATCATAGGCAGGCTCATGATAGTAGATGAGCATCAGTATTCTGGCCCAAGCTATTTAGGCTTAATTCTTAATTAGTGGTTAATACAAATTAAAATTGATTCAAAATTGGCATAAACAGTTTGTAAAAGAAACTTCTGCCTGCCCAATTTTACACAAGCTGAAGCTGCTGATCACTTTTCAAAGGTAACCCAAGGGTGAATATTGTAATTAAGATATGGATCACTGAGGTTTCATCTTTTTTCTCAAGAAGTGTAGCCGTGTAGAAATGGGCAATGTTACTCTGAATATAACAGCTGTCTGACCCTTCGAGATCAATACAACATCCAAGAACATTGTTCAGATATGAAAACTGTTGTGTTACAGGTAGTGTAAATTCATCTAGAACAAGCAGAACTCCCAATCTCAAAACAGTTTGTCAATTGATCAATACAGCCTCCACTTCTGGATTAAGGCTCAATTCATTTGTCCATTTCCAAACAACATTTCAATTCAGAATTTTCTTGGCATCCACTAATGGGACTTGAAGAAAAATCTCTGAATTTCTTCTCCAATGATTTTATGTTAAAAAGTGCAGGGAACAATACAAAAGCCTGTGCAACTCCATACATCAATAGTTCTTTGATTTAAGGAACATTTCCTCCATTTCCTCTTACAAAAGGTAGCAATAAGAACCAGAGACATCATAAAATAACAACTCAAATTCAACATCAGTTGAACATTTCAGAACACTACTTTGTTGTTGTTGCTTAAGCTGAACTTAGATTGTAAGGCTTTCAAATGATAAACTTCATCCAAAATCATCACCATCAAGAAAGCCTGAACTTACATTATCACCACTCATTCCAAGATCTTATTCATAAAAAAAAGATGATAAAATTAGCTGGGTAGTAGTATTCAGGAAGGCTCCTTTGATAAAGATCTAAAAAAAAAATTCTTCAGAAAGGGCGGAGCACAGCCTTTTTAAAAAGAAACTATTACAAAACTCATTTTCCCAGATGGCCTTCACTCGTCAGCCAGGAATGTTATGTAAGTATCAAATATTTAGTTGGCCTCATTCCTTCAAACACCTTGTCCTCCTCCAACTAATATATTTATCAGAACTAGCTAAGTGGTTGCTTCAATTGCCTACCCAAGATGTAGAGTCGAAGTTGAAGTGATTCAAAGCAATTTCCTTAGCAATGTTCTTTAAAAATTCACAACAGTGGTTTTCTCTTTACTATCCTGGATTCAGAGTATAATAGACATCTGAAATAACTCCACTGAACAAAGTTTGCAGATGCATCAGAGGCCCAGAAGAACATCTCTACTACTTTACTACCATAGACTAAATTGTCTTATAATGCTAAGAACTAGCTACACAAAGTTGAGAAATTGCTAATTTGTTTCCCTGAACTGATATATGATTTGTTATGAATTATTTAGTGAAGAATAATTAACTATTTTAAAGTGTATCTTTTAAAGAAAAGTTTAAATATACAAATGCACAGTTTTGCAAAGAATGTTTGCATGTTGTAGGAGCTGTATCACAATAAAGTAATTCATAAAGCAGAACATAAGGAATTTTTCCTTGAGAAAAATCAAAAGCAACTGATGTTAGTAAGGAAGGATGATTAAGTCTTATCATGAAATTGGAGTAAAAGAAAGTCAAGCACAATGCCAAAATGAAATTTACTGCCTTTATATTTGGTGTTAAGAGTTTTAAACAATTCAGGGATAAAAGCATAATTAAAATTATCTTATTAGTCAAAGGTGTAATGACAAAATATGATATTAATAAAAAAGTTACCTGCAGATAGACAATGATCTTAGTTACAAATACACAGTTTTACCAAGAATATGGTTTAAATTCCATTAGCATAGGAAGTATGTTAATTTATATTACCTGTCTATGATATTTGTGGAATAGTCAATTTACTATTACCTTAATGTTATTAATCAAATAACATCCTAAAAACATATGAAAAATTGGTATGTAGACCCTGTTAAGGATCTCATTCCCTCTTGCACATTCCATACAGACCCATAAAAGCTAGGCATCATTACTACCTAAAAACCTTTACAGTATCGAAGTAGTAATGTATTAATAAACTGAGGTGTGTTGCTTTATCTTTTGATAGAAAAATTATTTGTTTGATTCTTATAAAAGAAAATATTCTTTGAAAATAACTCCATTGGAGAATGAAGAAGAACCATGTCTCAGGAAAGTCGGACAGTTTACTTGAAGAAAAGCTAAATGTTAAATGTAAAGCTTTGGCTTGGCTAAAATAGTGTTTTTTTATTAGCTTCAAATCTGATCATTTGGGTTGATTTTATTATTCCTTTGAAGTTGAGTGGAAATACTTATTATACAGAACAGTCATAAATCACCATTCTGATGTTGCTGCACATAAACACAGAAAGAACATCACTGAAAGGGAGTTTTTTTCTTTTCTCTTCCCAATATCTATGCAGTAGAGTACAAATTAATATACTGGTATTATTATACTTACCTCTATTTCCACAAAATTATGAAACTGACATAAGGTAAGCCACAGGATCGTCAACCTTAGAAAGAAAAAAAAAATATTGTCATTTGACAAGTTCATATACTATGATCAGCTCTGTAGTTAACATTAAGAAAAATATTTGAGCTTGAAATAACCAGTGTCCCAATGTTTTTGTTTCTTCCATCCTTTAAACAAAACTCAAACCTTTCAGGTGCATGTCTAATGATTGGTACATTTTGTGACTCATGATTAGCTTGCTTTTTCTCAAGATTTTTCCACCCTAGCTAATACACCAGCAGGCACCGTCATGCACATAATGCTATTGGCTTAGACTAGAGGGATGACATGAGGTGGCATGCTGGAGAAACAGTTTTCTAACTACATGGTTTAGGATGTAAAAAGCCATTTTGGACTCTGCTCCGTTGCTGGAGAGAAAATTACTACAAATAATTTATTGAGATTGGAATAGATTACTACTGCTGTTGAAGCTTTGCTGACAAGTATCTGATACCTGACTTAGACAATCTTGCCTATTTCCCTGCATACCATTTTAGTACTGTGCTTTCATTTTGGTTCTGAAGCACTATAAGGACAGGCAGGAGTTTAAAGAGAGAGAAGTTTTCTTTAAATTTAAAACTTAAATTAAAAAAATAATGTAAAATAAAAATTAAATTTAAATCTTTAAAGATTCTCCCATTAAGGACAAGAATGTCTCTCCTTAAACTCCCTCAATCACTACACCATAAATCTCCCTGCCTTTAAGGAGAAATTCATTATTTCAATCGGGTGCATACTAATATTGATATCTCTGCTATTCTGCTTGCTAGGCTGTACACATTTTAAAGAGAGTCTTTTACACACAGATGCACCAAAGCTCATGTAGTAGCTTTGCATTTTCAACTTCCAGTCTCAAACAGCATTAGCAACACTTATTAAAAATATTGCCATAGCTAATTCTAATGAAAACTGTGTGGCAAATAGCAGTCAGCACTGACTACTACCACATCTATGTTTGCAGCTTTAGGGTAAAAAACAAGGGAGCAAGCGTCATGTTCCAAGTTCCCATTCTTTTCTATGGTTGGGACACTTGAAATGTTTCCAGCTTTGCCCCTTGAAACACAGCCAACTCAGAAAATTCTGATGGGATGTTTCAAGTTGCATTGTTTTCTCCTGAGGTCAAAACAAAACACATTTTTCATTTCATGCACATCCCTATGAACAATGAATTCTATCTGTTTTAAACGTTATTTCATATAGAACATGCATCAAACAAGAACATTGACAGACTACAGAATAATCAGATCAATTTGTTAGGACTTGGTCCCAATTCTCAGTTTGTCTTTTAGAAATACTAAGTAACTGTCATTTACATCTGAGCAAAATAATCATTTGGAGGGTGAATGTCACACTAAATATTACAGTAATAAATAATTCAAGTGGTATGTCACTGACTTACGCTCCTGGACCTTGCCATGTCCATGTAATTGTATCCTATAAACAAAATAATTGTTTTAAACATAGGTGTTACAGCTTCCCATTGCATTACCCTCAACATGTTAACAGGCTTCATCAGAGAAACAGTATCACTTTAACAACAGATATACATGATACATGAATTACAACCCATAGTGTCATACAGTTCAGAGATTTTTAAAAAATGACATAGTTCTTGTAATTCAAAACATAAAGCCAGGAGTTTCTTAGTTTTACAAGACAAGTAGCATTTTCATTACAGCAGTAGAAGTAAAAATGTAATCCATGTTCTTATAAACAAAACTGCAAGGCAGATACAATAAGGAAGTATTGCAATGAATACCTATTCCCAGGACATATGGGGCACAAGTCCAGGACCCATGGAATGGAACACCCTTAGAAAATGCCAGAGAGGCAGGAATGGCATGTCAGCATATTTTCCAACAGAAAATTGCATTGACTGGATTGACCCTGCAGTCATGTGCTATTTTAATCTTTATTCCACTGTGGAAGAGTGGCAGCAGGCTAAGCCAATCAGGTACCACCTTTTGGGGCATGATGCTAGTACGGTGTGAGCCAGTTCCATTACTGCTCTTATGTCCTTACTGGGGCCCCTTTCCCAGGCTGAGATGAATAGTTCAAAGAAAAATCTCATGTTATGTAATCAACCATAACGCAAAGCCAAAATCCTGAGTGGGGTAGCAGATGATCAGAGGAGAGAAAGTAAGAAAGAAGGTGAGGGATGAGAATGAAAGGAGGATGTCGACAGCAAAGATGAAACAAAGTGATCAATAAGAAAATGAAACTGGAGAGTCAGCCAGAGAACTATGGAAGGAGACACCTTGCTTAGTCCTGTTCAAAGACACCCTACCCTTCTACAATTCTGATTACTACTGAAACCACCCCCACTTTTTTCTCCTCAGGTTAATTAGAAATGTATGAAGAAATTTTTATGGCCTGAAACACAGTCCCATGTTTAATTCTGCTTGCTCTAGACTAGACCGCTGCTCTCGGATTATGAAGTAAACATCCCTTTGCAGATGAAAAAGTCAGCTGCACAATAATGTAACAACTTTGTTCCCTGCCCCATCCAGTTTCCCTAAGCCAGACTGCTGCTTAGAAAGAGTGCTAAACTAATTTAAGCAGGACGTCTGATCACCCATCATTTATGTTACACATATTTCTCATAAAAGTTCCAATCTTAGAAGGGTTTTTTTCCTTTGGCTTGTTGCAAGCCTTTGGCTGTGTTAGAACACTCATTTTTCAGAATGACTGTGCTTTTGCAACACTGGACAAGTTGAAAGCACCAGCTGCATCTGTTTACAGCAGTATGTTTCAGTCTTGGCAACTTTAAGATGTGTGGATTTCAACTCCCAGAATTCCCCAGCCAGAATTCTGGGAGTAGAAGTCCACACATCTTAAAGTTGCCAAGGTTGAGAAACACTGGTCTACAGTATTTTATAGAGATATTCAAAGTGCCCTTCTTTTTCCATTATCTTCTAGACTGCTTGGTTGTATAGGCAATTTTACATTAATCTCTGAATGTAATTCTCTTATATAATGTAGCTAGACTTTGTGAGGCCAAATACAAAATTAACTGAGATCTAACTGGTACCTTATACCAGCACTGATGTTCTTAACCTATAGTTTAGTGCTATAGTTTTGCTAGGTGTTTGTTTAGATACCATCAAGTACTATTTTATGTTGTTATTACATTACATAGGTATAATTTAAATCTTAATTTTAATTAAACTGATAATGTCTAACAGATTTTAGCTTTATAGTAATTTTTTAATTTTGCATCACTATCTTTTAAGTTTATAGTTACTATTTTCAAAACTTGCAGGCACAGGTTGTTTTTAATGGTGTGATTGTAAACTATAGCTGATCTTGATTAATGACCAAAATTATTACTGTTGCTAACTCTGTGAAATGCTTTGTTATTTCCTCCCTCTCACTGAAGAATTAAGCCAATTCATGCTGTGTTTGTCTTGCAATAATATGTCTTTTTAAAAAACAGAAGTCAACAGTCAACTATTAGCCAATTATTGGTGCTTTGCTTTTCAAGGAATAGATCTGAGAATATACTTTCAAATAATTTCTTAATATCTCTTCTAACACACAGTATTATTTCGAATATTAACGCACATGATCAGTACAATACGTACCAGCTTGTTTGGATAACGTAAAATCACTGGTTGCACAGGCACTCCAGGGATAAATGCTCCTGCAATATGCATGGGATATATTTAATTACAACACTCTCTCATTCTAAGCTATTATGATCTTAAAGAAAATTGAATGGATCTAAATCCTAGAGAACCCACTAAAATCAATGACCATTAAATTACTTACACCTAACTTAAGTACTGCTGATTCCAATAACTCTATTCTAAGCCTGATTAAGCCTGGACTCTGGATCCAAACTAGTATGAGCAATATATTAGTATCTGTGTTCACTAATAGTTTAGAATAGTTTAAGTTCTAGACAATGTAAACAATTTTCTACTAGCAGCAATACCTTCCCGCTAGTATAATCCTGTGAGGTTGATATATATATTTTCAGGAACGGACAAAGCAGAAGTTCTATTACAAAGCCTGTTTGTTGGAATGTACACAGTTTTTTGAGTAAGAAACATTTCAAGATGAAACAGGCTGTTCTGGCCTTTCTGGAAGAGTTCTGAGTTTTAAAGAATTCTGTTTTGAGCTGAAATAAACATTTTAGATTCAAAATAGAGCCATTTCAATCTCAGAATACTTCCAAAATGGATGGAATACCCATTTTATGCTCAACACTCTTTGAATCTGAAACGTGTGGCATGTCAGATTCAGCCAGCACGGCACTGCTAGAAAGCCCGGCCAGCCGCGCTGAGCCAATTCTACCGCCTGCTCACAAGCCGGGGAGAAAGAGGAAGTGCGAGCCGCGGCTAATTGATGGGCCACCTGCGCCCACTGAACTAGAAACCGCAGGGTGGAAGTTTCATATTCACCCTGATAAGTGGCACGCGCCAACAATGAACGGAGATGCGAGACGCAGAAAAGCGATCACCGCGCGATCCAGCAAACCCCGGTTTTGCACGCAACTGAAAGGACCCCGAGGAAACCAGCCCACGCCGGAGGGGCAGTCAATCAAGGGACAATGGGACACGGGCTGAACCTGCCATCTGGACAATTAAGGGGGATTATTGGGGCGCCGATAATCCGCAGCATGTAACACAACGACGGGGCGAAACACGGGAAAGGGAGAGATATAAATTGAACAATGTAATGTGCCAAACAGTCCTGGTTTTGTTTGTAACTGTTGCGTTACACTTGAGTAAACCTCTTTTGTGAACCACACGTGTCACGGGAGTTTCTCTTGACGAACGGGGCATTCCTTACATAAAGCCAGGACTCACACTGAGTGCTACCTGGTACACACCGAGGAGCGCTCACCTTCTTTCCCTGCAGCCAGGACCGGAGAGGAATTGATTGACGGCACCAAGAGATGGCCAGGCATGGGGAAACTGCTAGCCAACTGGGCAACCAGGAGCCTGGATCCGAAGGCGCGACAGCAGGACCAGCCCGGTGCGAATGGCACACAGACACAGCCGAGAGGGCACCAGAGGACGGGTGGTTGTTCGGCGGGGGCAGGAGCCCCGACGGGTTGCCAGCATGGGGGGTCATGATGAGTCGTGACTCGGAACCCAAGACCCGGGATCTGGAGGAATGACTCACCCGACTGGAGGCCAAGATCGAGCAGCGGATGGACACCGTCCAAGTGATGCCGCAGACCATACTCCGGCAGGGCAAAGCCCCAAGGGCAGAGTCGCAGGTGAAGAAGGAATCGGGAGATGCTGGCAGCAGTGAGGGCACAAGCTCGAGAAGCTGCGCGGAGCCCAGACCAGAGGTTGCGCAGATGGGGCCAGTCCCGAGCAGGAGAAGAGGACCCGCAACCACGGCCAGTTCGCAGGGCGCCAAGTGGGCACTCGGCGGCAGAATGGAGCCAGAGGGGTCGACGGGATGTGAGGTCCCCGGGAGCAGTGGCGCGGGGTCCAGGAGCCAGGAGCCGGAGGAGAGGCTGGACCGGATGGAGGGTGACCTCCAGCAGCAGACGACAGCCGTACCGGGCATGCGGCAGGCATGGCGTGGTGGACCCAGAGCCTGATGGGGAGTGCAACGGAGAGTCGGCAGCCAGCAGAGGTGCCCCAATTCAGGAGCTCGAGGGGTGAGCTCTCGGGGAGTCTCAAGCAACTAACCTATTCCCGTACGCAGGACAGGCTCCGCTCGGAGATCCAGGGGAGAGCACCTAGTAGGGACGACCCGGAGACTCTAGCAGAGTGGAGCTGGCTGGCGGAGATGGCGGGAGATGCCAGGGACCGGGGAAAGCAAGAGACTTGAGCCCCGATACCAGCCAAGGCGGAGTGCAACAAAGCGGCACCGGAGGTGAGGCGCAGGAGCCGACGGCAGAGGATCGAGGTCGGAGACGCCTGGCAGACTGCGGGGACTTGCTACCGGTGTGGAGGAAAGGGGCACCGGATGGTGCAGTGCCCCTAGAGGCGGGGGGTCCTGGCGCGTTGCACAGAGGACGGGGGCCGGTGATCCCCGGTTACAAGAAACCCTGACCGATCCCGGAAAGAGGCAGCAGCTCGTGGAGCGGCGTGCAGCGGAGCCGGCTGGCTCACGAGGAAGCCCGGCTTCACGAGGAGGGGGGAGTGAGCCAGTTAAGGAGGGGGACTTATTTTCAGGGGGGCGGTATGTCAGGTTCAGCCGGCATGGCACTGCTAGAAAGCCCGGCCAGCCGCACTGAGCCAATTCTACCGCCCGCTCGCAAGCCGGGGAGAAAAAGGAAGTGCGAGCCGCGGCTAATTGATGGGCCACCTGCGCCCACTGAACTAGAAACCGCAGGGTGGAAGTTTCGTATTCACCTGATAAGCGGCACGCGCCAAGAATGAACGGAGCCGCGAGCCGCGGAAAGGCGATCACCACACGATCCAGCAAACCCCGGTTTTGCACGCAACTGAAGGACCGCGAGGAAACCAGCCCACGCCGGAGGGGCAGTCACTCAAGGGACAATGGGACACGGGCTGAACCTGCCATCTGGACAATTAAGGGGGATTATTGGGGCGCCGATAATCCGCAGCATGTAACACAATGACAGGACGAAACGCGGGAAGGGGAGAGGTATAAATTGAACAATGTAATGTGCCAAACCAGTCCTGGCTTTGTTTGTAACTGTTGCGTTACACTTGAGTAAACCTCTTTTGTGAAGCACACGTGTCACAGGAGTTTCTCTTGACGAACGGGGCATTCTTTACATGGCACATCCTTATATGTGTTTTCCACTGATGCAAAACTTTTTAAAAGAAAAAAATCTGCTTTGTAGAGTTTTCCTGTATTATGACTCAATAATTCAATACATTCAATAATATGTGAATGTAACTGACATTATTATTGGTAATCTCAATGGAACAGATATTAGATAGAAGAAAACTGCATTATAAACCAAATCTATAATTTATTTATTATTAAATTTGTATGCCGCCCATCTCCCCCCAACGGGTGACTCTGGGTGGCTCACAGTTAAAATCAGAAACCCCATCAACAATTAAAAATGCCCCATAAATAGTTAAAATAAATTAATCCATTAAAAAAAAATTGGTAAATCAGAAAGCAATCACAAATGAACAAATCAAGAATGTTTTCTGTGTTTTCAGTTTCTGCAATGCAGAAATTAGCATCATCTTTGGAATGTTGTTAGTTCCCCTTCTAATTTGCATTACTGTATTGACATTCATATTTTAGTTCAATGATTCTACCCTTCTCTAGATTGTAGCAATTTATGTACTAAATCTTTCATACAGAAATACAAAACTTTCCAACTATTCTGAAGTACTCTGTTAAAGTTCCAATGAAAGAGGCCTTTACGGAGTTTATAATAAAAGTTTTCAAAACTTTATTTTAGTTTTCTGTTTTTTTCTGTGAGAGCTCTATGCCATGCCATTAGGGGAAAGTGTCAGAAATTGGCTTTATTAAGGAAGACTTATGTTATACAGTCAATTACTGATAATACACCATCACAAAAACTTGGATTATAAATTCAACACTTTGAAGAAATCCATGTATTCCACAAGCTATGCAGTCTGGGTATTTTAAGAAGCTTTCTTGAAGATCAAAGTAATGAGCAAACACAAAGGCACATACATCAAGAACAGCGTTTGCATTTTGCCAGGGAACAGTCATTACTTTTTGCAAAGTTTTAAGAATATTTGAATTTCTTAAACAGGCTAAGCATCCCTGGTCAATTCAATTCTGCAAGGCATTTTTTCTAATATTTCCATATGTATAAATACATTTTGGTAACACATGTTACCAAAAATGTTCTTACCCCACAAAGGAAGGAAACAGAAAGAGACACATTTGCTGTAATGCAGGAAGTGAACCTAGGCAATAATGAACACTGAACTGCATGTTTCAAAATCTGAAATTATTAAAGGAAAAATTGTACAAAATACCTACCAGGTTTGAATGTAATTAGGCAGGATCGATTAGTGCAGGTTCCTTCTGGGAATATCATTATCTTAAAACAAAATAGAAATACCTGTTAATATTTTTTAGGCATCTGGTGCATCCTTTTAAGAAGCATGATTCAAATGCAGAATTTAAAGTCTTCAATTTGCTGCTCAAGGCACTTGTAAAGGGAAAGTAGTAATCTCTAAAAGAATTCATGGAATGACGTATAGCGTCCATATAAGCACTCTCATCTTTGGCCCCGCAAAAGGCAGGAAGTATGATGAAATGTTTTCTCTCTGTACGCCTATTCCATCTTATCTAAGAAGATAAGTCCTTGTGTCTTAAGAACAAAATATACTGTGAAAGCAGCCACTAATCTATCTCCTCAAAAGCCCATGTTTGGGATTCCTCAAACTGCTTCCAGTTCAGGGAATTCACTTCCAGAAATGGTCAAACCACCCTTGGAACGGCATAGTCTGGAGGGGGAACAGAACATTCAAGAGCGTTACAGAATGTTCTGTTCCCAAATCACTGAATTTTGCAGAAAGGACCCAAATTTAAGCAAGTGGTAGAGATTTTTTCCACTATATGAGAAAAGTTGTATATATATTGAAAACACAATTGAATGATATCAAAAATTATTAGAACTTCAAAATGCATGGTTACTTTTCAGTATTTAACACAGGTCTAGTTGTTCCATCTCAAAAATATCACTAAATTGGAGAATGTTGAGAAAAGGCAACAGAATGATCACTATACCTATAAGAATACGCTAAATTGCTTTGTTCATTCGATTTAGAAAAAAAGACATTAACTGTATGAACCAATAACGAATTCTCAGGAAAAATATTCCTTTTTTCTGAGCTCTCTTTACTCAGAAATGAATAAATGCTAAGGCAAATTCTATTCTATGCATTTTACTTCAGAAGCACACAATTACTGCTCTAAAATCATTCAAAATATTCACTATGCTTATAATGTAGTAAACAATGCTCTGTGTTATAACTGCATAAATGGGAGGAGTCTGAATGATCATGGATGTTTTATTACACTGAGCACATTCCATAAGCAAAGTATTGCAATTACAGAATAGTAAGTCACAACAGGCTATTTCAGAATTCTTTTAAAAACAATAAATATATGAATGCCTGTACAGTGATCAAGAAATGCTGGTTCATTTCACAAGCTGGACAAGACAACCTTCTCTCCTTTCAAGGGCTCAATGAGCACTGTTGACAAATACTGCTGGCAAAGAACTGAACCAGCTTGACACACTGACCTCATTCATATGTCACACTCAGCTAAGATTATGATTGAATGGAGAACATGCCAGCTTTACATCTGTTGCTTTCTCCAGCAAATGGATGTAGCTAACATCTAGGCTTTGTTAGCCAAGTTTAACATAATGGCCAAATGAAGAATGCTGGTTCTGACAGCCAATGAGGAAACAGAGAATTAAGCTATTAAGCAAACCAAAACTTCATTCTTATATTTCTTCTCAGCTGATAAAATCCTGTTTCAACATCCTGGTACATCTGATTAAACTACTGAAGAGTATTAATCCATGTTTGTTTATGGGAAGAATCAGTGGCCTAAGCCAATGGATTCACTGATAATGCAAACCCAGCAAAGCATAGTAAAACTGAAGTGACCACACATGAGAATTATGAGAATTATGTACCCTTTACTACACAAATGTAATTACAACATAATACTGTATTAACCATAATGTTCCACATTCAAGGCATCAGTGTAAGAACCACTTGTCAATGGCTTTCTTAGGATGAATATCTTGTAACAAACATACATTTCATTGGGATGATCTGATTTCACTGATAGACAATTTATATTTAAGTTTCTGCGGATCAGAATTTAACATCAAAGCCTAATTAATACAGAAAGACCTAGTTAGAGTGCTTAAGTATTTTAAATTTCTTATAAAACCAACCTTATGCTTATTTGTAGCTGGCACTCTTAGAACAATTGCTGTTATAATATAAATAATTTCTGTCCAAATGAGTTTATTTATTGTTTTCAGAACCTACTCATTACTTTTAGTGGAGCCTGATATAATGATCATCCTCAGCTCCCATTATTTTAAGGATCTTCAACACTTTCAATGGATTTCTTGTCCTTTGTTTCAGTATTTCAGCCTACAAAGTCAGCCAATGACAAGACTGCTCTGTTTAGCACCATACTGGACATTTGGTTTTCTGCTCCATTTCTTCCCTCCCTCCTAAAAAGAAAAAAGTATTTAGAGCAAAATCCTTTCAAACTAAGCCTATACTTAACCACAGCAAGTGGATACTTCACATTCTTTTCTGCTCCAATAAAAAGTAAAAAACATATGCTAGTTGAGATCCTTAAAAAATGGTCCCTACTAGATTCTTTCCCCTATCTTTCCTTTAAAACAGCCATGCAGTGCAAACAGTGCTCCTCAGCAACTCTCCTCTGAGTGTTTACATTGTGCACATGTGAAGACTGCTGTGGCTGTCATCCACTTAAGGCAGTAAAATGCAGGAGGAAATGTATATGGAGATGATATATAGAGCTGGAAGTGGCATGAGAAGGAAGATGGGGCCAAGCACTTTCCTCACAATGTACTGTGAAACATCTAGGAAAGAGGGCAGAGTGAAGAGCTGTTCAGATGAAGAGAATCAGATGAAGGGACAGTACTGGTCAGCTCAATATGCCTGGCACACACATTCTTTGCTCATCTGTCTCGTTTTTTTTTTTTTTCTGTTTTACTAATCCTAGATTAGTAGATGAGTAGAATTCCTAAGCCCTGGAGGCAGCTGTGCAAAAATACAGGTTTTAAAATAAAAAGGTCATTCAGCTGTTCACAACTATGTATATGCATATTAAAAATACCGATTACAGGAAAATACAACAATTGCCCAAGGAAAGGAGAAAACCACTTAAATTTCCTGCCTTGTGTAAAAACAATTACAGAGGGGAAAATGCAAAACTGATTTTATAACTTTGAAAACTCTCTCACCACTAAGATTTATAATATAGTAGACTGAAATACAGATCACTGTAAGCACCGTGTAAACAATAAGATGCATGACCACCATAACAATGGTACTGAGATAGGAAAAAGGATCCATGATTCCCAAGCCCTAGGATATCTATTAAACAAAAGAACCAGAATGTTAATGAGTCACAGATTTCCTAAAATACCAAAATCTGCATGTGAGCAAAACTATAAACAAAAACACCATTGCCTTTGCCTGCCAGCAATCAAAGAAAGCTTAATATCCTCTTTCATGAACATTTGTGGGCAAACGGCAGGGTCAGAAATAGAAATATGGACTAAATATTCCTAAATTTATTGAAAAACAGCCATTTTTTGTTTTTACAGGTAGATTTTACTTTAAATCAAGTAAAGTACAGGAGACAAGTGAGAAAACACTAATTCAACAGGGCAATGAAAAATTCCAAATTCAAACTGAAATTTGTCTTACACACCATTGGGATCCAAAATGGAGGTGGCAATTATGTTGAACAAAAATAGCATACTTGTGGTATTTCTTTACAGGCAAGAAATACAGTTAAATTAAGATGCTTTATCAATACCTGTGGCCATTTGCCATTAGACTGAGCACGTCGTCTTATTTCCTCAACAGTTTTTCTGCGGGAATCCTGATCCGATCGAGATACAAACACAGGGCGTATATATTTAATTAAAGCTAGAAAGAAACACAAAAATGTCAACATTCCCAAGTCTGTTTCTTTGGTATTGTTTATATTATATAAAATGTATCAATTATTAAGCAGAAGAAAACAAAATATAATAAACCCATGGAAAATAGGAACTACTGAACACAGTAGCAATACATTAAAAATAAACTAAAATAAACTATTTAGATATTACTCTGCATATTGAAACCTTAACCTGAAAGCAATTTTTAAAAACTCAATTTAACATACCAATTTTATTCTCTTTCTCTCTGAAACTGCCTTACTGAACTCAATACAGATGGAAGCTTCAAACATCTGAAACAATTACTTATTCTGGATGGGATGAAAACTTAACTAAAAAGCCAGAACACAGCAGCCCTAAGAAAAAGCTTATAGAGTCAATGCCATGCAATTTTAAAATTATGTCATTTTGGTCCATGACTGCTGATACATCACATTTATATTTATAACTTAACATGGAGTTATTTTGGACTACATTATTGTAGCCTGCTTCTTACAGGAAAAACTAATCTAAAACAATCTTCTTACCTGACTCTCTAGATATGATGGACTACCTGAATTTCCAGATATAGATATTCTGAGCATTCTGAAAATTACAATTCAACACCTTTGGATAGCATTAAGTTGGAAAACATTATTAGGCCATCTCCTAGGAACTTTATCCAACATTATCAAGGAGGGCCTTGAATTTTTTACTAGAGTCTCTTTAAATGTAATACAGTATGGCAGCACCCAACTGATGCAGCAAAAGCTTAGGGGGCTGGGCCTAGTCAGGATTTGCAAGAGCGAGCATCAAGAATACCATAGCTATAGACTAGATTAGGAAGTCAAAAAAACATTCCAGAAAAAGCAAATGGCAAACCATTTTCTTGCTGTTCCCAAGAAAACTACATGGATGTACAGGTAGTCTTCATTTAGCAACTGCCTCAGACAGCAACTGTTTGCAGTTACAACAGTGATGAAAAGCTAGCTTTGTGACCAATGCCAGCATTAAGACCTCTCGCTCTCAATCATGTGTTCACCATTATAGTCAGTTAGTATGGGCTATCCTGAGCCTGAGCCTTTTTCTTCTGTCCCCCCTCACAGAACAGAGATATTGCCTAAACAATCTCTCTTCCTGAGCTGCTTTTCTCTGCAGCAGAGTGCAACCCTAAAAGGGCTAACCATAAATTAACAAGCTGAGTTGTGTGACTTAATTAGTTGATTAGAACCCTCCTGCCCACTCTCAGCTGCTGCCTGAAATTGACAAGACCCTAGTCAGTTTCATACTGAAGGCTTTCTTTTGCCTCCTAAGTGGTGCTAGCACATTCCTTTGATGTGTGTTCCCCACTGTGTGCCTGCTTTTGCAATCCCTTCCTCTCCAATGAATGTAAATACAAACATTAATTCTCTTCTTCATAATTATAATGGGGTGAGCATTCCCAAGGGTGGGGGAATGAGGAAAAAGAGCTATAAGATTTGCCCTTTTACCCGACTTCCTTGTGAGTCAAGTTATGGAAACCTTCCCTGCCATTTAGGCTCACCCAGCTGTTTGGGACTGTATCCTTCTGATGCTGTAAAGCAAAGGAAAGCTGAAATAAAATTGTAAACGCAGTCATGTGATTTTTCACTTAGTGACTGAGTTGCCAGTCCCAAATGCAGTTGCTAAATGAGGACTACCTGTATCCACATAACTATCAGGAATCAAGCTAGACAAGACAGGTTTTACTTATGCACATGCAGCTTCTTTTCCTGCCTCTCATCCTCCCTATTGCCTATTAACTATATTGGATTCTTAAATTTATATACCATACTCCATGACTCATCTGCCAGAATATTTTATTATACTTATTTATAACATCATGGACCTGTATGGTATTGTGTTACTCATGTAGCAAAGGAAAGGTAATTGACTAGGAAAGTTTCCTGTAGTTTCTAGAGGGGAGTAGGGAAGCAGGCAACAGATTTTCTGAAAAAGCCAGACTAAGGAAGGTTGGTTGAGTCGCCTTGACAAGTTGCCATTTTTCGGCTGAAGCTCACCTTACAGTGTTGTTTAAAAGAATAAAACTGAACAACCCCATAGATGCCATCCTTAGAATACAGAGATAAGGGCTGCAAGACTCTTGGTGGGTTGATAATATTGTAGGTTATTTTTCAAAACAGAGAAATGTCAACTTAAAAATAGGACTGGGCTATATCTCATCACATTTCAAACTTTCTACCATCTTTGTTTAGGATGCAGACTGCCTTTCCTTATCTGCTTCTCTCACTTAAGTAACCTGGAGTTACTTGCTCAGCAGATACCTTTTCCAAATGATTGCTTGTAGCATTACCTTTGCTATAGTTTAGCTAAAGAAGTGAGTCCAAAGCAGCATTTCCATTGTCAAATGCATTCCAACAATGCTAGCAAAATAGAATCCATTAATTTTTGTATCAGACTCCTCTTCTTCTATGTTCCAGATAATCCTTAACCATGACATGACATGAATTTCAATGTGTTGCCAAGAACTATCTAGTTAAACATGTTAATTCAATCTAGTTAAACATGTTAATTCTTCTTAAAGGTTTTGGAATCAGTTAAGGAATTATTAAGAAATGAAATTCTATTCAACCCTTAATAATGCTGTTTAAATTAGTTATCCTTCATGTTTACAGGCTTAGGCAAGAGTCTGGTTTTTTTTTTAACTTCCTGTGAGAAAAAACAGTAAAAATATAATATTTTCCATTTTCACAATAGGTAAATAATTACCTCAAGAGATATTTGGGATCACCAATATTCAACAAGCATTGATTGATTGATTGATTGGGATTTTTTGAGGGGGTACCTTAATAATTTGTAGAGTTCATCCTGAACAATATCTAATAACTCTGCTTTTCTGGTCATTTTGATTCCAGTTGTAACTACAAATGTTGCAAGCAAGCTACTTGAAAGAAGATTACATAGCAATTTTAAATCAAGAAGTTTAGCTGACTCATCTATTTATGAAGTCACTTTTTAAAAAAATACCAAGTGCCATCAACCAAAGTAATTATCTAGTTCACAATCTAAGACAAACACTGATTAAGAAACAAACAGAAAACATACACACATTGAACAAAATATTTTAACTAATACACCATTAACCAGAAAAGCCTACCCTCTCCATGCACCAAGGCCATTTTAAAGCCTTTCCTCAGATGCTTATGTGGTCTAAGGTATGGCAGGGAGCCTCTGAGAGCCTCTGCAAAGAAGCTATCCTGAAGCCTAGTATAGAAATAGTTCAAACAAAACAAATTATGGATCAACTACTATATATAGTTTTTATAGAAGCCATGGATGATATTTTATGGATTACTACTGATTCTAAAATCTCTTTGCAACCATATTTTTGCAACATTCTCTGAAACCTACTTTATGAGGTATATTTCCTCCCATATGAGTGCCATATGGTAGGCAAGCTAAGATAAAAATTGAAATAATGATGGAACCCCCTGCATGAACTCATAAGCAAGTTTAAGTATCTTAAACTTTAGTCAGTAGAGAAGTTTACCATTTCATGAAGTCAAATGCACTCCAAGAATGCCATAAAATATGTTGGTATAAATAGGAATAGAAGTGTGGGAGTTGTAGTCCAAGCTGTCTACAGGGGACCACTTTCCCTGGTCTTAATAGTAAGCATGGCACCATATGCAGTTAAAAGTAATACAATTTCACCAAGAACTTTTCTTTCACAGATACTATTGCAATAATATACAGTCATGTGGAAAAGTAAGTATACCCATTGAAATTTTTGACTTTTTCAACATATTTCAACATACAGATATTTGATATTCATTTCAACAATATTGATAAAGGGGATATAATATAACAAGTATCATGCACCACTTATTTTTTAATCCATTGTGTAATTTAAATAAACATAAATGCAAATTTTGCATGTGGAAAAAATACACCCCTATATTTATCACTATCTCAAATACCTAAAATTAGAATTAGGTGCACCAGATGAGGTGCAAATGATTAGAGCATCATTAGACAGGAACTGGGAGGAACCTATCTTATTGAAACCTCAGACATTTAGTTTGATTTGCTGTTTGTTGTTGAAGTGTGTGGTATCACCATGCCTATATCAAAAGAGCTCTCTGAGGCCTTCAGAAAGAAGGTTATAGATGCCTATGAGTCTGGAAAGGGATTTTAAAACAAATTCAACATCAATAATTCCACTGTCCTCCATACCTATAAGTGGAGAATATTTTAAACAACTGCCAGCTTGCCCAGGCCAGACTGTTCTAGCACATTCAGCCTGAGAGCAGAGCACAAGGTGCTGAAAGAAGTCTCTAAGAGCCCCAGAATTTCATCATGTGACCTACAGGTAATTCTTGTTACTACTGATATCAAAATGCATGAGTCTACCATTAGAAAGAAGCTACACAAATCAGATCTACATGGGAGGTGTGCCAGGAGGAAACCTTTGCTGTCCAGAAAGAACATCAGGACAAGACAAATGTTTGCTCATGAATGCTTAGGCAAAGACCAGGACTTCTGTAACAATGTGCTCTGAACAAATAAGGCAAAGATAAGAGTTATTTGACCACAATACCAGAAAACTTGTTTGGTGGAAACCCAAGGCAGCATTTTTCCAGAAGGACTTGATACCAACTGTAAAGCATGGTGGTGGAAATGTTATGGTTTGGGGCTGCTTTGCTGCATCAGGGCCTGTGCAGCTCATAATCATAGAATCCACTATGAATTCTTCATTGTATCAGAGGGTGCTTGAAGATAATGTGAGACCATCTGTCAGAAGACTGAAGCTCAACTGAAAGTGCACCTTGCAATGTTACAATGACCCTAAACATTCCAGAAAATCCACAAGAAATGGTTGGGGGAAAAAAAGAAAAGAAATGGAGGGTTCAAATGGAGAGTCAAAGCCCAGATCTAAATCTCACTGAGATGCTGTGGGGTGTTTTGAAACAGGCTATATACAAGCAAGAAACCCCTCAAACATTGCACAGCTGAAAAACTTCTGCATGGAAAAGTGACCAAAAAAAAAAAAAAAAAAATCCTCCTAGCTGATGTCAGAGACTGATAGATAGTTATAAGAAATGCTATCTGAGGTTGTTTCTGCCAAAGGGGACAATGCCAGGTATTAGAACTAAGGGAGTACTTTTTTTTTCTCTACAGAATGAAATGGCATATGTTAATTTTTTGTTGAATAAATGACTGCAAAGTCAATTTTTCAGAGTTTTTTGTTCAGTTACATCACTTTTATCTTTATATACTGTTTGTATGAAGACAAAATACTGATATGTCCAAATATGTTAAAAAAGAAATTTTTTTTTAATATGGGTAGTACTTTTTCACGTAACTATAGTTGTAAAGAGATCTTGGAATCAATAGTAATCCATAAAATATTATACATAACTTTTACAAAAACTGTATAGTAATTGATCCATAATTTTCAGTAGTTTTATCAGCTCTATGGAATTCTGAACCAAGACCTACTTGAGTAGAATAGTGGTCCTTAAAGTGATTTGTTAATACAATATTTGCTTGATTAATAAGTTCTCTCTACATATACCAATGATCTTGTGGCTGACAACTAGGGGACTAGCTGATAGAGTCTCAAAGCCCAAATATGACCCCATGAGAATGACTCATATACAGCAACAATGTATTAAAAATATGAAGCATTTTGTGGGAGGAGGGCCCAAGATTTTCTTTAAAATTCTGTTCTTTACAGTCAACAGGTTATTAAAGTATTTTACCTTAGTTGCTACTATGCTTAGAACAGTTTTTCAGCTACCAAAACTAACTGTAATCACCTGAATATTATTTGGAAGATAATATTTACTTACTTCCCCAAACAGGAATATCTTTGCTTTCAGCTTTCATAACAATGGAAGCCATAGTCATTGTCACTGGTATTGCATCAAAATACGATGAATGTGGAGCCAGAGTCAGAATTGCTGCTTCAGTGGGCAATGCCTGTCTGCCCTTCACATTTATCCAATGGAATCCACCAGCAAGCCACATTGTCCTCATAATTGCCTTCAGCATGATATCAACAACTCTGAAAACAAGTAGATACCAGAGATGCAAAAGCAACCTTGTTATTTTAAAATAGCATGCTAAGACTTTATATTTAATTTATCTTTTTTAATGAATTCAAAATTTTCAGTTAAGTTCTTGTTTCCCAAGAATGTTTTTAATTTTAAAGCAACATGATGCTGTGTTATGTCAGAGAATTAAAAGTTATTTAAACAGTAACAATTTGACCTATGTGCCCAGTGATCCCTTTGACTGATTTTATTATACATACTTCCGAAGGCAGATGGTTGCAGTCAATCACTATAGAACAAAGATTACTACTACTTCAGATAAGTTGATGGTGTGCAAATCTGGGGGCCAACAACCACACTTGGCATTTGAGTGGCATGCCAAGGCACACAGTTCAAAAAATAAGAGACAGGTTACAGAAATGGGTGGGGTTATGACAAAACAACTAATTTAATTTAAATTCAATGAAAATTAAGTTAAAATGCTCATTATGTGTGTTCAAAATTCTGTGGCCTTTCTGCTATACGTTCTGGTGTCCTCAGACCATTCTGTTTTCCCACAGAATGTACTGATCTGGAAGCAGCTTACTGTCTTCTAGAAATGATTATTCCATAGCAGGAACAGTCCTAAGGCTTCAGGGACTGCAGGCGGTATAAACATCCAGACTGGAATAAACAACTGCTAAGTCAATCCTGCTGTCTTCTGATTTTAGCATCCACTTTACCACCTCCTTGTCCAACACTTCTAGCAATCATAATCAAGTCTCTTCCACACCCAGACAAAATGACTGCAAGAGTCAGAAGAACAAAGAAGCCAAGTTTTATCATCATATCAGCTTTATGAAGGCCATTAAATAAGAAGTGAATGCATTTCTGACCCTCTCCCAGTCAGTACCCATCGTAGGTGTTCAATCAAAGCAGGCAAAATGTGTCCATTCTATGACATAAATTATATTATGGAACCTCCTTGTTAATTTATTGGTCAGCTGAAACAACAATATTATCTAGTTCCTTCCTCCTCAAAGCAAAACTTTGATTAAAAGAAAAGAGAAATTACATTTCTCTGTATAAGTAGCTTGGCCATTGGTAACAAAACATTCTCAAAAGGTGAGGGAATGGGTGTCTCTGCTCTAAAATATACTTCAATTTGCATATATCAGAACCAGGCATTTAAACAACTTCTTCCTCCTTTAAGGTAATCTGATGAAGCATTCATCTTAGATAACAG
Source organism: Liasis olivaceus (assembly GCA_030867105.1). Lineage (NCBI taxonomy): Eukaryota > Metazoa > Chordata > Lepidosauria > Squamata > Pythonidae > Liasis > Liasis olivaceus. Next base: position 86,599,130 of record CM061350.1, read on the forward strand.
AAGACTATTTCCTATATTATTTCCTCATTCTCATATGAATGAGGAAAGGCTCAACTGCTAAGCAACTGTTAAGACTCTGATCCAATCAGATGTACCCTATGTTAATCCTGGTATTAACATTGCACAGCAGAGCACACACAGAAAAACTTCCAGAAGCAGCACTGCTCTCACAAGCTTATAAACATTTTCAGCAACTCATCTTCAAGTTTAAAAAGAAAAGTTAATGCAAACTGATGCAGTCCAAAGAATTCAGGAAGATTCTACACTGAAAAAGTCTCACGGAAGAAAAAATAAGTAGCATTTTAAGACGAAGTTATTCATTGTAAGCAAATCTGTCTCAATCCTGGCCTCTGCTTTATGTACTGAAAACCACCTTTCAGAAGGGGGAAATCTTCAGCACAGAACCTGGGAAACATAGATACTGAACCATCAAAACTTCTGTGTTTTATATGAACCCATCGCTCCATAGGCAATGTTTTAGTGCAGAGCTTGGTGCAAGTATTCCAGCATTATGCCTTTAACCAATTATCTAAGGCAAGATAAAGAATGACGAGGTGGACACCCTAGAAAATTCTGTGAATTGAATTTTCATCATGCCTAATTATGGAAGAATACTTTCTCTGCAGTAAATTCATTTTAGGGTCCTAACTAGAAATAAGTATATTAAGTTACTGAACTAAGGGTGGCAATGTGGAACTGGAGGCCACAATTCAGCTTCTCAAGCTTCTGGAGGGCTACTTAACGTCACCAAGAAGGCTCTGGGAGGCAAACCTCTCCCATCCTGACCCCAAAGCTATCCCCATTGAAATAACACCACTGAAAACGATGATTACCGCAATCTGGGGCTAATGGGAGGGTGAACAAATGGGGGGCTGGGAACTGGATGGAGCCCACATTGCCCATCACTGTCTTAAACCTTGCCAATTGCAGTTGAGGCATGGCAAGAGATGCTGGCAAATAAAATGGACACAATGACTTACTTTCGCCACCACGATAGAGGCTTTTCTAGTCCTTTCTCAGCAGATCCTATTGAGGCAATGAACGCAAAAGGCCAAGCCAACAACATCATGAACGCAGCAACGAACAGCCGGATGGGAAACAGAGTCAAAGTCATGAAGACAATCTGTAAAATTAAAAGGATTCATTTCAAAGGATTTGGTTTGGACACAAACCAAACAATATTTGCATTGATGAGCACAAAAAACAATTAACAAACCTTTCTTTCTCTCTCTCTCTCTGATATTTGAATGCAGTAATAGGCAATGTTAAAAATGCCTTAATTTGTGGTTCCAAAGCTTTGTTTTGTACAGTTGGGGAAATTTTAAAGTGACTAAAAGGGGCAAAAAATGTTTACAATTCTGAATGAATCCCCAGCGCTCATTTAAATAAAATTCTGTCATATTCTCATATATTAACTAGACACATTTTCTACGTTTTATTTGTGAATTTAAAATGTTTCACAGCACTTTAAAGTAAAATTAGTTGCAGAAATTGAGTAACTAAGATATGTAACAGTGCTTTTGCACATATAGCCTTCATGGCACACACAACCATAATTGTTTAATCTAGGGCTAAGCTAGATAATCCATGAACTGTCTGACTCTCTAGCCTATTCCGGCACCTATAGAGCACTTCTAAGTTGCTATGTTGAAATCTTAGTAGCAGAATTAGTAGCATATTTCACACTGGTTTTGCCCAAAGAAATAGCAAAATGAATTTGTGAAAGAACACTCATTTGGATCCTTAATCTTCCTCTCCCAGCTTTCAGAAGGAGGACTCAAACACATCATTAACCTCCTGATATGTCACACTTGGGGAAGTCAGCTCCCATCAAAGCTCATGGTTATAATGACAGCTGAATACTGACTTAAAATATCACATATTGCTTTTACAAAAACCAAAACATGGGAAAGCACAAATTTGCATCCCATTCTCAAAAGTTCTCTAAAGTAGTTCCGATGCATCAAAACCTGTGCCCTGCTTTGCGGGTGATCTCAAAGCAAAGTGATGTATACATCATCTCAACTGCCTGATTCTTTGCTTCATATTTTTATTTTGATCTTCTGTCATGGAACTCATAACAACAATCATGTTATTACTTAGAACATTGAAATATGTGGGCTACTATCAATTACATACTGTCAATATCAAATGCAATCTTGACTGGAGTTGCAATAATTTTCTCTTCATTTTAATCTAAAGAGTGGATTTTTTTTTTTTTTTTTTTGCAGTCAAGGCTGTAGTTTATTATATTTGTATTTGCTTCCAAGGGCAGCATTTGTCATTTTTGGATATTTTGGGTCCAAAATTTTTAGTCCCTTTTTGGTATTTTTCGGGGGGGGGGGGGGGGAGTTGGTTTCAGTGGGAAATAAATACAATGGCCATTATAATAATGTAAAGATTTATATGAATATATACAAAAGCAATCTAATGTACACAAGGAACTTTAGCCAAGGTCTTTAATTCTGCTTGCTTCTTGATATCTAATGTTTTGACCATCAGATTGCTCATACCAGGGACATCCAGCTTTAAAGATTTTATGTTCAGGCCCTATATTATCAGTATTTGATTTTGCAAAAAGACAGATTAGATAAACTGTCATAAAAACCCTTAAAAGTCTAGAATTTATTTTGATTCAATTTCTACCATTTCATTTATTCATTCACTTAAAAAATCTTCTTGATTTTACATACAATGTGTTAAAAATACAGTATGCTTATGTATAGTTTGAAGAAAAAAATTAATGGGGTAGTGATAATTAAGACAGGCTAAACTTTCAGAAGTGGATTGGGATTAAAAATCATGTTATTTTAATGAACAGGGTCAACAAATTTGTTGCATAAGAACCTATTTCAATATTTATGCTTAGAAACTAAAGAAAGAAACTGTTTGTTTAAACATACAAAAGATGACAATGACAGAATGTGAGAAACATGTAATTTCTCACAAGTAAAATAAATAAATCCTAGAGGAATATGTTAAATTTGAATATTCTAACTGATTTTTTATATTACAGAAAATATATCTGATCATTTTCTCCATGCAAACTAATAGATATGTGTTAAAATGTTAGGTTCCCATTACAAATGATAATATAGCCAAAGTGCTGTATTAAAACCAAAGTTAATTCAGGCAACAGACAGAAAATCATAAATACAATCATGTTAAAATATATCAAGAATCTTCATTCTGAGGCACCAACATTGTCTAATATATATGGGTATCTACCTTTAAAACTATTCATGTACTATTTATATTGTAGCATCTAATGCTATCATACAAGTTCTTATGATTTCTGAGCCAAATCAAAGCCTTTTGGATTGCTCAGAAAGACTCTACTCACAGCTTGAACTATGAGACAAGATATGTCAAAGGCTACTCTTAAATCCCTGTGAAAAGGAAATTTGCTTGAAACTGACCTATTAGCTCAAATAAAAGGTGTGGCTTTCTGATTAAGCAACAAAATTTTACTCCTAAGAATTTAATTCACCTCTTCCTTTTTTAATTCTTCCATCATCAACATTTTCTTTTAGAGTTATTAATCGTAAGCATTTTCTGCTGGATAAAGAATTGACTGGCAGGGCATTACTGTATTTAATATTCAGAGAGATCTCCCATTTACAAACTTAATAGAATGCACCTTCAAAATATATCCACATAAAATGTATATAATGAATGCACACCTACATGCATATATACTCCGATTGTTTCCACCCATGCTACTAGGTTCAAGAGAAAGGGCATGCTCCGAGTCTCATCTATCACAGAATATCATCTGGTGGGACCTAAGAAGTTGGCTTTTTCTGTTGCAGCATCTGCCCCCTGGAACACTATACCTCCCCACCCCTGAAATCTGGCATTTCATAAAGCCTTACAAACATGGGGGGTTGGGAGGTTAATGAGGCCCATGAAATGCATGTTATTTGTAGTGACTATTGTCTTCAGCTGCCACTAATTAAACATATTGTTAGTAATAATTATTGGTTGTTTTTATTGTGTTTTAATTCTATGTTAGCTACCCAAAATTGTTGTGAGATGGGCAGCCATATACATTGATTGAATACATAAATAAATAACAAACATATTGTGTCCCAGATGTTCAGCTTAAGAGGCATGCAACTTGATCACTTTTTGTCAATTTAATTTAAAAAGCATATAATGGATCACCTTATATTTCAAGTAGAAATTCACATCACAACTAATTTGATAAGAACATCACTTTACTACTGGTAGATGGGCTTCTACAGATTAATACCTTTTATTGCTAATCCAAAATAATTTAAAAAACAAGTAGTTAAATTTGTGATGTTAGCATGTAACTATTAGCTAAAACTATCAGATACCACTGGAGATACTGAAAAAATCTGAATGGATATTTTTTGCTATACTCTTATTAATGAAAACTATCAAAACAAAATAATTATATTTGTAATCATGAGCTTGAAGTTATCATGCTGTAAATGAGAATTTAAGGGAAAAAAGTACAATTTGAAAATATTTTTAAAGCATTAGTTAGAGTATAAGGAGCTTGTGTTCCAACAGATTTGGTAACATCTTAAGTATTGCAAAGAATACTCATTTGCTGTCCTGCTTGTCTTGAATTATGAGAAAAAATCCCTTGCAATAGTAGAGACAACCATGAATGCGCAAGCCATAGCTGAGAAACGATATGTTTTCCTGAAGGCTTTCTGTCCTGCTACCCTTTTTTAGAAAGTTAAAATTAAAACTGGAATATTTAATTTCAAGACTGCAAAAATGAGTAAAGGTAGATGATTATCATTGTATACCTTATTGTTCTCTCAAGGTCACAATGTTATCCTCTCTTATACAGCCAGACTCTGAATTACAAGAGTTCAAAAGGAATTTGTGATGGTATGCATATGTTTTGATTAAAATCAAGGGGACCCAGAAGACTTGTGGATTTTATTGTTGCACCCTACAATCCTGACTCTTTGGCAAACAGCTCAACCAGTTTTTCTTCAAACAGCAGGTCTTTGCCAATCAAACAAAATTCACACATTAATCCTCTGAACAACAGGGGTTCTTCCACAGTCAAGCACCAGAAACTGTTGCTGGCAGCTTTCAGCATAGCAAAAAGGAAGAAAAACTCTCTTGCCATGACATGGAAATAAAATTTCCACATTTAGTTAGGATTCTGTTTAATAACAGAGACACTGTTTATGGGCTTCTTGCCATCTGGCTGGCTCCTACTGGGGAAAAATGCATTCTTATCACATCAGCAGAGCTGTTCTTAGATATCATAATCACTACTCCATTCTAGCTAAGACACCAGCAGATGCTAAGTAGTAGCTGTTGAGATTAATTCTTGTTTACTCTTTAGTAAACAAAACACTATCTGCTCTTTAACCTTAAGTTCATAAGCCACAGAGCCCAAAATTGAAAGTTTATTTATGAGTCTACCAGGTTTCCAGTGAGATAGGAGTGGTGGTACCTAACAAACAGATATTTTATATTGTTTCATGGATTAATCTATAAATACTAGCAGAAACAATTCAAATAATTATGGACTAACTTTGATGGTAACTAAGTCCCTAGAACACATACCAAACAAATAATATGAAAGAACATTACAGATGGACTGCATTGCAAACAGAATGATTACATGCAAATTTTACCAAGACTCATTGGATAGCTTTTGAGGAGACAGATGGATTTCTGGGCAAAAGAAATAGCAGTTAAAGTTGAACAACCCAAAATATTTCCTCACAAATTATTAACTGTACTGGAAAAAGAAAGACATGATTACAGGTACACATGAAAACTGAACTAGCCACAGCAAAAACCTGTAAGTATTTTTAGTGCATTTAAAAAAAGAATACATGTAAGGACACATATTTTCTCACATCTGAACTGACATGAGACAGGATTTGAAAACTGAGAAACTGGGACTGGGCTAAAACTAAGGACTAAATGTGATTCTGGCCATATTAAACTTATGCTAATGGGTGAGATGGGTGGTGACAAATTTGAAATATAAATAAATAAATGCCAGTTTAAATGAAGAACACAGCACTTTCATTATTTTTTCATATGTGGAATTCACATTTTAAAGAAACTCAACAGATTCTTTGGAAACTCTGTGTGTGTGTGTGTGTGTGTTACTATTTATGGAAAATGGGTGCTAGTTTTCATTTGGGTAATTATTTTACTAGTTAATGAACCACCAGAGAACACAGAAATCACCCAGTGCTTTACATTTTGATAGGTGGGCTTAACATGAAATCTTCATAAGGCAACCCATATTTCTAAATAAAGATACCAGAGGTCTTCAATATCATTTTAGAATTTATCCTCCTCCCTAAGGGAAAAAGAATAATTTTTTGGGCTCTAGCAAACCTAAAATAAGTTGATGAGAAAATAAAAATAAAGTTGCCTTCAAGTCAAGCTGAACTCCTGCGATTTCAGAGTCATATGCATTTAGTTATCTTGGCAACAATATGGAAGTGATTTGTCATTGCCTTTTGTACTTTATTTTTGGAATTAAAAAATATGTTGTCCAATGTATTTTAATTTTAACAAGTGAGATTACATACTTAGGATCTCCATAATTAACATAATTGCAAGAAGTACCTTATTCCAGCTGGCCCAGCATTTTGCTCAAAAATCTTAACGGAAGGTGTTAGGGTTTCCACCACACAACCTTATCTCTGTCCCATTTTATTGTAGATGTTTCACAAGTCAACTTTGCTTTAATAGCATGTTAAATATAAACAAACATATAAAGGAACTAAAATTAAGGATTTGGTTTAATTAAACAGAAGTATAACAATTTTCCAATGAAATTAATGGGAGTTAAGGAAATATAATTTGTGCATTTTCAAGCTTATATTAAGTACTCTTCCGGTCTGGTGAGCATTCATCAGTTACAAACCATAGATGAGAAATATGCTATTTGGATCTCAATCATAGGACGATTATGAAATTATGTGATTCAACAAAAAGTTTTTTTTCTAAAAGATGAGTAAAAATCTACAGAGCCTAAGTTAAATTTGAACTATCTGAAATATCTTCATTCCATAAATACTAGCTCTATACCTAAATTAGCAGATGAACCACCTAATCTGAAAATTACTCATAGTTATTTTCCCCATGCCTTTGCTTCTTCCTCTCCCTGAAGAGCAGTATCCACCTTTTCCCCTCCTTATCTCCTTTCTATACTCTCTCTCATCCGCAGTAATATTTTTACTATATGGAAACAGCTGGGTGAGCAAGCAGAAAAGATGGATGCAAGGGAAACAGTTTTGTAGCTGGTCAACCCCATGAGATGATTTGTTTCCTGGGTTCAAGGAAAAAGAAACAAATTGAAATAGGATAAGCTACAAAAAACAATTAGAAAAATTCTATGCTGTGCTGTAAATCTTTATGAACTCAGGAGAATTCTAGGAATGTTTTTTTCTTGTAAGTTGTTATATATAATAAAGGTGGGATAAAAATAATAACTCAAGTCAACAATCATACCTAATAGTTCCGCCTCCTATTTTCCTCACAACAACAACCCGGTGAGATGGGTTGGGCTGAGAGAGAGTGACTGGCCCAAAATTACCCAGGGTGGGACTAGAACTCACAGTCTCCTGGTTTCTAAGCCAGCACCTTAACGACCACACCAAACTGGCTCTCTTAAAACTCTTATATGCCCAAAAATCTAATTTTTGTTCCTAACTAGGAAAAACATTTTTATAGTGAAAAAGCAACAGGAATTGAGAAGAGGAGAATTTGCTAAAGTCAGAAAAGCAACATATTAATACATTTAGTTTACTTTTAACCATAAAAGCATATAACTTAAGAATAAATGTTTCTAAATAATTATATGAAGTAAACATTCCTAGGAAGTTTAGTTTTATATTAACATGTTTTAGTGTTATTATCAACTAATTCATAATTATTCAGAAATTATGTGAAATTGAAATGGGAAAATGAATTTAATTTATGCTTTCCTTGTTTTGTTATTTGATATTCTGAGAATCCTAATAACACAAACTAATACTTTAAGAACAGGATCTTTAAAACATGCAAAAATATATACACAAATAACTAGGGCTTCCTAAATCTACCATTTTATTGAATAGTGCTTATGCAAATATCAGAAGGTGAGATTCCCTACAGCCCTCAAACAATCCCTCAACTCTCAAATGCAGAGTTTAGGGGGCAAAAAATCTCTTTCACGTGCATAGTTTTTTCTTAAAAACTACACCAAGATTCATAAATCATAATGTCATTTGTCTGATTTTTGAATCTGGTTTAATGTGTTGTGTGAACCCAAACATGAGGATTGGTTAACGGCTTAGAATGATCTGTAAAGCCAGCTAATTGTTTATTCAGCAAGACATGATTAAGCAAAAATTTAAATAACTATATCTGGGTCCAACATAACTATAAATCCTACTTTAATGCTAGCTGGATATGAAAGGTGAGGAAGCAAACTAATCTAAACCTTTGCATGGTTTGCTCAGACTAACACAGGTAGCATCAAAACATAGCTTAGTTTCAGGAGTACACTGGATTTGTCAATTACAGTATAATCTAGAAGATACAATAGCATTATATGAATAGGTTAGGAACAAAGCTGTTTACTGCTCAGCAACATTTTTAGATGCTACTCAACCCATTCCCTATACAGTATTCTCAAGCATTCCACTATATATAATTGACTTGATGTATACTTTTCATTTTTTATGTTGAGGCTTAGTTTGATGTTTTCACTTTCTCTATGCCTTAGCACAAATGGGAAAAGCTGTTGGCAAAGAAAGGTGGAGCAATGACTAATTATCATTGATGAATGGTGTTACACAGGTCTGGATACACACATTTTTAATTTCATGCATAGTTCTGGCAGCCATTGAGCAAAACTAGAAAAGAGGACATAACAAATGTTTCTATTGTTTATACTTTGAAGTTTTTTTTTAATAATTCAATTTTATAAATCAAAGATTCAAGGAAGCAAAGCAAAGATTCAAAGAAATCATGAACAGTTTTAGCTATCTTAATGAATATTTAAGGAAACTGAAAGATAATTAAGTTAGTGTGTTTCTTCATATTAAACAACATGAATGAGCACATCTGTCCCCCAAACTTAAAACTATGTGGATTCAAAACAGAAATATATATATATATTTGTAGAAAATGCCTGTGTCAACTTCCTAGCAATGTTCAAAAAATGCATCTTCTGCAAGGGAAGCCAAAAGGTGGAAGTGAGTTGAACAGGAGCTTCTTCACTGCTTCTCAGTATTAAACTGAAAGCATGGGAAAAAATTATAGTACAGTATCAATTATAAGGAGGTTTGTGTAGCCTTTTTACTATGTGGCCACTTCTAGTTTCTCTTTGTGACACAGCACCTGGTATCAATGCAAATAGCTACTATAACTTCTAGAGCACATAACACAAGTATTGTATAGACAACCCCCCCCCCCCCATCATCATGCTCTTGAACCACAGAATATTGCCAGAATATTGGTGCCATTATTATAAAAAAGGTAACTGGACCAGCTGTATCAGTAGCAGCATTCTATGGTGATGCCACCTACATGAAATGTATCTTCTCTTGCATTCTCTGTACATGCTCTGAGCATCCTGTACTACTGTTATTGCTAAAAGAACATTACAGGAGAACCCAAGTTAGACCAAAATTTGTTTAATCCACTATAGCAAATATTTCCAAAATCACATTTCACTATTCTGTTCAATAGCTAGATACTGCATTTAACTTTCAGCCAAATAAAAAACCCCAGAGAAGTTCTGATGCAAGATCCTCAATCAAATGTGAGGTATATATCCTACTTCACATTCCTGTCCTTGGAATTACAATGTGGCTGAGGGTAAACAGATAAAAACAAAATGGTGTAAAACAATATATTAGGATATCTAAACTAAGGCTTCTTTGCATTCAAACGTCTTAATTATTTTAAAATTTGAAGCCTATGTATAATTTAGCTACACTGAAAATCACTGCTGTACTTCAAAGTAATCTTGGTTAACCATTGGTTTTGGTTAATCTTGGGTTTCAGCAAACCTCAATCATGTCAGTTGCCACAATAACTGCCCTCTGGTGAATATGACAAGCCCAACTTTCTCATTTTTGGCTTCACAGATAAGGAGATGGAAACTGTATTTACCCTCAGGAGGATTTTAAAGCATAACAATTAAGGATGGTTCTCTTATTCCCTCAAACAGGGCAATTTCTTTGTAAAGATGGTAGGGCAATGACCTTAAAGCGGAATCAAATCTTTCTCCCTGTTATAAAAAAACTCGAATCCTATGTATCAGACAGCTTCTGTTCAAAGTCAGTCTTCTCTTTTTCTGACTTCTACTGCACATAATGGCTGGATATACCTGAAAAGATGGGGCTGTTTTGAGTACACATCAAGAAGTACCTCTCTGCCGTTTTCTATATCTGGGATTGATTGTTTTTCCTAGAGCCAATCAGGATCTGTGTATTTGTTTCTCAAAAATGCAGCCATAGCCAATTGGTCTACTTGGAATTGATGTTTTTGTTCTTCTCATGCTTGCTAGATCCAAAAAACAGTAACATCAAGAAGATAAGTCTACTTCTTTTGTGAGTTGAAATCACATGGGTATAGGAATTGAAATGGATACAGTGCCCTGGGAGTTTCTAACTTAAAAAATGTATTAACAAATTGGAACACTGGGGACAGATAAATAATTTTAGTGTCTGAATTTCCTGCAGGTCTGATTCTTATTTTTCCTTAATACTATGATTTGTATCTGTAATTAACTATTCTTAAAACAACAATCTGAAGTAGGAACAATTTTATGGGATCCCAACACTCAAGATCTTGCAACTCCTTGATTAGCTTGCCTTCAGCTGAACAATGGACTACAAGTAGTGCTAATAAGCATGGGTTCAAAGGAGTGGTTTGCAAGGATCCATCTCTTACACTTTGTGTCAGGATTCTGAAGTGCCACAAGAAAACAACAGTTAGCCATGTTGGCCTGGGAAAAAGAAACTCCCAAAAAGAAAAAAGGGACACAGAGAGAGGGAGCCCAAAACAGCAACAACAAATACTGTATAGCTCTGGCATTTTAGAACACCTTCTGAAGTTACTCTACTTATTTTAATAATCTGGCTCCATCTACTATGGCCTTCAGCTTCCTTTGTTAGGAGATCAAGCAACTAATACCTGTCTCTTCCCACTTTTAGCAGCTGCCCTTCCTCCCCTACACTAACCTCAAGGGACGCTTGCATACAACGGCCCCAATGCACAGCTACAGCTAGCATGAAGAATACTACAACCTGTATTAGTGCTTACGAGGCTAACAATGAGCACCGTTTCTTTATCAGGAAGCAGCTATGTACAATATTCCACTTTCTCGCTCTCAACACACGCTTACCTCTAATACAGCCCTGAGAGGTTTTGTGCAACTGCTGCTTCGCGGGGGCGCGCACACACGCACATACTTCTTCGGAGAACTAGGGAGGGGGAGGCACCATTACGCATTTGGGGCGGTGGAGTGGATTTCCTTTGCCTTCTTCCTCACGCTGGCCTGCTCGCGTGTGTACACAGATACACACACATGCCCACATACACACCCACCTTTGCTTTCTGGAGGGCGCTGAAGTGCAGCTGGTGCACGAAGGGACTCCGCATTGGTGGAGGGGGCGGCCCGCGTCCTTCTCCCCTGCCTTCATCTCCGCCGTCGTTGCCTCTGCGCGGGGTGCAGCATCCCCGGCCCTTCAGCCGCATTGTGCGAAGCGAAAGAGGGGGAAAAATCGAGGGGCGAGAGGAAAGAAGGAAAATGGGCGCAGTGGCTTTAAAAAAAAAGGAGGGGGTAAAGGGGAAGAAAATGTATTTCCTATGAAGAAAAAGAAGGGACGAGGAAGAGTAGATTTCGGTGTTGCAGGGGATAATTTAGGCCAACCCGGGCAGCCGTCGACAGCGTAGTTAGTGGAGGAGGCGATCCGGTCGGCGCCCCACCGTTGGCTCTCCCTGAACCGGCAGGGAGTGAAGGAGGATGCGCGACTCTGTCAGACGCCGCTCCCAGGCTCCGGCATCGGCCCCGCCCTCAAGCAGGCGCATGCGCGATGGATGCAGTGATGGGGAAGGAAAGCGCGACAGTCGCTTGGCGGTCTTAGGACAAGGGGCGGGAAAAGTAGGAGCGAGTGGGGGGGTGAGTTCCGTCCGGCGCAAGGGCTGGCGGGCAGCCCGCGCGGTCTTCGTTTGGAGGGGAGCGGTTTATTGATAATCGTTTTCCCAAACTCAGGACACCTGCTTCCAACCTCTTCCAAGCAGGTCTTTAAGCAAACGTGGTTAGGAGACCTTCCAGTCATTGTTCAGTGAAATCTTTTATTTCATTAGTAATCTTTTCGAAAACAAGCCACGCTCACGTGCATAAGATTTCTCTCAGACAAGAAACTTGCATTTTCATTTACATTGGTAGAACCAGATGGGACTCCGAATAGGGATGAGAATTCGCATTGGTAGAAAGACATAGCTGCTGTAATGGTTGGTGTGAGCCAGCACTAGTTAATTAGGTCTAAAAAAACTTGAACTGTCATTATATAGAATGTTCTCCTAAGTAAACATGTGCAGGATTGCTGATAAAGTTACTACAGATGTTTTGTTTTTGAATTAGGTACAACTGTACATCTTTTATATAATATGCAATTGTATTAGATCATGAATAGTAGTGGGAATAAGAGGTATCGCTTAACTCAGAGTTTTCTAAATGAATCATTCAGAGACAAGCATAGAAGAAGAGCAAGATGCATATTGATTGCTTCTCAGCAGTAGTGACCAAGAAATATTCATTAGTGCATGGTGTTCAGTAGCAATATTCATTGATTTCAGAAGTGAATGTATCCAATTATTTCTCTTTTATATAATAAAAAGAGATTGTTGTCCAGTCCACGATTTATCTGCATGTGGATACTAGTCCTCAGATTGCCAATTCCTGCCTTTACATAGACTACAACTATTAAATTACATTATTACACTTATATATAATAATTATTAATTATATAAAAATGAAAATACTATCTGAAGGACTTCTGTCCTCATCTTCCTTTTTGACCTTAGATTATCAAAAGTGATTGAGAATTGAATTGTTCCTTGAAATAAGAAAGATGGTAATTTCAAATGAATTGTTTTGCAGAGCTAGATCTCTCAGGAAAGTTTTAGAGTGAAGGTGGGTTCAGAGGCAGAGACAACTTTGTTTATATATCTGAATTCTACCCTGTCTTTTTACTCCAACAGACACAACTCTTACTTCAACTATGAGTTTCTATTCTGTTACAGTTCATTGACCAACTACAATTAAAGACAAGTATATAAATGCTAGAGTAAACTCTGAGTGTAACCTGCTGAGGTCAGCTGCAATATTTCATAATCTGCTTTTATAAGCCATATTGTAATTTTTGCAGCTTGTTTCTCGAGGCATCACTCTATGGTTAGTGCCAGTTTGCAAATTGTTGACAATAATCATTGCTGTTGGTTTTCTGAGCAGCCATATGTCTGACACAGGACTGCTTAGTAATAGGTTAACTGCATGCTACTGGGTGTTGATCTTTGTGACAAGATGAAATAACTTTGCTTAATATCTTGAGAGTTTTTAGACTGGCTTTAGTGTTGTAGAGAATTACAGAGGTGACTTTGGAAAAGGATTGCAATGGTTAGCAAAACATGATTTAATCCCAGGACAGGAACAGAACATTAGACATAAACTTAACGAGATCTGCCTTAACTATCTGATATAAGAGGGAAGGGGGGAAATCGCTGTTAGGCTTTTAAGATTGATACTAGCTTTTCAAGGTAGGCCAGGTCAGGAAACTAACTCCATTAAAAAAAATACTGGAAACCTATTTTTTAAGCTATAGTATCAGAATCTTGAAAGCCTGACAGTGTTTTCCCTCCCTCTTATACCAAAGAAAGTTAAGGCAAAGCCAGTTTAAATTTCTTTCTAATATTCTTTTCTTTTCCTAGGCTTAAATCATGTTTTGCTAATTGTTGCATTCCTTCTCCAAAGTCATGTTTATGATTCTCTACAGATTTATACAAAATGATTTAAATTAAAAGTGGACTGACAGAGTGTAATTCTTCATCAATTTAGCACATGCAAGAATTTTCTTGTGAACATACTGCTTCAGTTTTGAAGAGTGAGCCTCATATTTGAATTCCCTCCATGTTTGAAAATAAAGCTGTGGACTTCTGGGGAAGAAATGATGAACTGATGACTGTGGCAGAATGAAGACTCAGCGAGTAGACTGGCTCTTCATAATTCCTCTCTGGACAAGGAGAGGACTTGAGATTGCCCACAAGTGCTCCATACAGTTGCTCCTCATAAGGAGACTTCAAGATAGCAGTCTCTGGGGGTTTTAGAGCTCTGGGAGATGAGGGAATAGCCATCATGATGAAACCACAGTCGGTGCCTTCAAAAGGACAGTGGGTTCGCATATTCCTTTTTTAATCACTTTTGGAAATTGCTTGTTAACTGCTTTTTAGCTATTAGGAACCTTTGCATCGATAAGTCTGAAAACACCAGGTGAGTTTCCTTCAATCCTTAGTGAAAGAAGCTTAAATACAAGTTTAAGGACTTTTAAAAGAATTCTTTTGGAATAAACAGCAAAAGGGTGATTAGAACTTTGATTTTGGAAAGTAACAAATGGACTAAGGGTCCAGATGAATTTGAAATAAGATTTTGGAATTAATTTAAGAATCCTTCCCATGGGAAAATGTTTTTGTTTTGAATTCTCTTTAAAAAAATATGATAGGATGAGACTTTGAAGGTTGGACACTAGAGGGAACCAGAAGGAACTAAAGATTACAATTAAAGGAGAACAAATTTGACTCATTAATACAGAATGAAGCAAAATATTTTAACATTCGACATATTGAAGGATATTTTTGAACAATGGACCCAGAAGTTAATTTTAAGAGTATCTGCTTCTATAGATAGATTGTGTTTCAAAGATATGAAAGAGGAAAAAGTTTTACCTGACAAGATTGAGACTGATCTGAAAGTGGATTTAAAAATGACAAGCTACAAGAATGACATGGAAAAACATGTTACACTGGACATACAGAAGAAACCAGCTGATGTCTTAATAATTAAAAGGGATATACAAATAACAAACCAAGAGCGTGACCTGGATAATTTTCCTATATTGGATTTACAAAATAGGCTTGTTAAAGCTTTGAAGAATTTTGTGAGAAGGGACAAAGAAAAAATGAAATCAAGTTCTAGGACATTATTTGAAGAAACTAAAGATCAAGATTGTTAAAAGTAAAAGGAAACAATATAAAGTTGGTTTACTTGATCAAGGTTAAAAGAGATGTGTTGTTATCTCTGGTAACCCTTAATGGACTTTTGCTGATATCAGGACTGAAATGATGAGGCTTTATGGATTTGTTTATAGATAAGAGATGGGATATGGGAAGAAGAGATCATTTGTTGCATTTTAAGAGAAGGTGATAAGTTACTAAAATTGTTTATACTTGTGATGAAGAGGAAGTCATTTCTTTATATATTCCTTTTCTTTTTCTTTATTAGATTCTTATTTTTTCTTTTCTATTTTTCTCTCTATTTTTTTATTTTCTGCACTTTTTTCTTTTTTTTCTTTTCTTTTTTTAGTCCGTATATTAGTTTATCTTTGTAACTGTAATTTTATATACACAATATACTATATAGTAATTTTATTAAAAATTACAATTAATTAAAAATACAAAAAATAAAAATTAAAGCTGCAAAAGTACTAAATTAAGGAGAGGATATATTTATTAGATTTATATCCTGCCTTTATTTTATACAGCTCAAGATAGCATACACCATGCTTCCCTCCTCCTATTTTTCCCATAGCAGCAACAACCCTGGTGGGTTGGGCTGAGAGAGAGTGACTGGCCCAAAATCATTCAGCTGGCTTCCATGCTGCCACCCAGTTTTGACATGCTAATTTTTCATGGGCAGGAAAGTGTTTATAGAAGGAAGAATTGATCCCTTCTACCATCGTGTGATTTCTCTGCCTATGCAAATCTTTCAAAAATGAAGAGGCCATTACATTTGGGCCCTCTATGTGTAATTTTAAACTAGGAGATTTATTATTTATCAAAGCGCTGTTGTTAGACATACTATGTCACAGAATTACATATACAAATATCCTATTGTTCAGAGGCTTTAAAAGCAGATTGGTTATCTTGTAGTACTTCTGTTACTACAATATAGTGTAAAGCTTTCCCTTATATCTGATAATGATGATGAATCTTAATGGAAACTATAGACATAAGAGTTCATGCATCAGTACATTCAGTTTCTAATTATGGAATTTGTTTTAGTTTGTCAAGAACAGGCAAAGGGAGTAAGCAGCGCCTGATATCTGAGTCATAAGTGGTTTCTTTCCCCAAGATAAACATATCTTTGTAGATACTCATATTCTTGGATGTACATATCCTACTTCAAGAAAATAAAGTATCACTTATCCTGGAGAACAGTGGATGCTAGAAATCAAAGATGCCGATACTTGATTTCCCGTCTAGAAAATCATGATTGTAAAACACGGCTCACTCAGCCTAACTTACCTCACGCAGGTAGGGTAGTAAAATGTAAAAGAAGAGCATTACATGATTAAATTGCATGCCACAAGGAATTTCAGCAGATATGGTTTGCATAACATTAGCACTTCTGAAATTCCACCATCTACAGTACATCAGTTTTAAAAGAACCCTGTCTTCCATTCAGCCATTTACTCTAAGTACAGAAAATTGGGGTATGTCTGAAGAAATGGATGTCATCCATTAATGTTAATATAGTTTTTATTTGTCTCTCTGTGTGTGTTTATAATGTATATAACGTGTATTAATATCAATTTAGATCCAAGAAAAGCAAAAGGACTAGGATTGTTAATCATCAGTTAAGCTGCTCCTTGTTTCTTGCTAAAGGTTCTTCCACAAGTGCATTCAGACTTTGTAATTTTAAATCTCAACTTTGTTATATGAAATATCAGGAATGTAGTAATTTCACATTGACTATTGAATCTGATTTTACATTACCTAAAATTATTTTTAGTTTCTAACATTCAAGCACATACATAATTAGTAGTAAATTCAACTTTTTCAATGAGATTTAGTTTGGGTTATGGGTTTAGGTTTGCAGTCAAGCAGCTTACTTGACAATGTTTAAGTGAATTAGTCCAGTTGCCAGTGCTTGCATTATACAGTGAACCATAAACTAACCACACTGGCTAGTTGATTCACTGTGCTGGGTTTGCACAACACACTGGGGCACAATCTAGACCATTACATTTTAGTGGAGCAGCTGTGTGAACCCAGATACTGTATAGTAAACATTCCTAGGGGATTGTTGAAACTGCAGCTGTTTTAGGAGAGAATTATAATATAAATTGCCATAGATCATTTAACCTGATTTTTGAATACCCTTTAACCTATGTTTAAAATATCAGCTATTATTGTTTTTGGGTTGCCTTAATAGGTTCTGCTTTTTATTATGCTGATAAGGAAGATTGTAAAATGAGCCAAAGAAGAGAAAAACGCATGATTTATTTGACCAGCCTTTTAGTTCTTACTTTGCAAGTGTATACTCCATCTACAGTTTCCAGTAGATGGCTATACTGTAAACTGTTCTTAGATAAACAACAACAATAAAACAGAACTAAGAACCTGTTAGAATGTTAAAAAGAAGTAAGAAACCAGTATTGCAAGAGGCTCACACCTGTTTTCATTCAGAGTGTGTTTCATAGGTAGATTTTATTCTTTAATTGCAGGTAAATGAGATGTACAAGCATCATTTTGAATATTGTAACAGGTTCCAAAAAAGTTTTCTTTTTCTTTTCAGTATTCTATTCAAATTTATTATGAATATTCTGTTACTAATATTTCTATTGTTAATATTTTAGTTTATTACAAACAATTCCCTGCTTTTATTCCTTTTCTGTCTCTTTGCACCCTCTTCTAACCTTCAGATAAAAATACTGTAGTCATTAGTAAGTCCAATTAGAAAATTAAATAACAAACCATATAATATGTATGTGATGATGACTAGCAACTGTGACAAAAGCTGTTGTGGGAAGCATGATTTCATTAACTATTCTTCCTCCTCTGATTCAGTGACAGATGCCATAAAATGCTAAAAGAAGTATGAAATAATAATAATAATAAAAAAATATTTTGGGAAGGATATTAACTAACTAGTTCATATACAGGTGAAACTCGAAAAATTAGAATATCATGCAAATGTTCATTTATGTCAGTATGGCAACTCAAAAGGTGAAACCAATATATGAGATAGACGCATTACATGCAAAGCGAGATATGTCAAGCCTTACTTTGGTATAATTGTGATGATTATGGCGTACAGCTTATGAAAACCCCAAATTCACAATCTCAGAAAATTAGAATATTACATGACATCAATAACACAAGGATTGGAAATAGAACAATATCGGACCTCTGCAAAGTATAAGCATGCATATGTACTCAGTACTTGGTTTGGGCCCCTTTTGCAGCAATGACTGCCGCAATGCGGCGTGGCATGGATGCTATCAGCCTGTGGCACTGCTGAGGTGTTATGGAAGACCAGGATGCTTCAATAGCGGCCTTCAGCTCCGCTGCATTGTTCGGTCTCATGTCCCTCATCTTTCTCTTGGCAATGCCCCATAGATTCTCTATGGGGTTCAGGTCAGGCGAGTTTGCTGGCCAATCAAGCACAGTCATCCCATGGTCATTGAACCAGGTTTTGGTACTTTTGGCAGTGTGGGCAGGTGCCAAGTCCTGCTGGAAAATGAAGTCAGCATCCCCATAAAGCTTGTCTGCAGAAGGAAGCATGAAGTGCTCCAAAATCTCCTGGTAGACGGCTGCGTTGACCTTGGACTTAATGAAGCACAGTGGACCAACACCAGCAGATGACATGGCTCCCCAAATCAACACAGACTGTGGAAACCTCACACTGGACTTCAAGCATTGTGCCTTGTGTGCCTCTCTATTCTTCTTCCAGACTCTGGGTCCTTGGTTCCCAAATGAGATGCAAAAGTTGCTCTCATCAGAAAAGAGGACTTTGGACCACTGGGCAACAGACCAGTTCTTTTTTTCTGTAGCCCAGGTAAGACGCTTCTGACGTTGTTTGTTGTTCAGGAGCGGCTTGACAAGAGGAATACGACATTTGAAGCCCATGTCCAGGATCTGTCTGTGTGTGGTGGCTCTTGATGCACTAACTCCAGCCTCAGTCCACTCCTTGTGAAAGTCCCCAACACTTTTGAATGGCCTTTTCCTGACAATCCTCTCCAGGCTGTGGTCATCCCTGCTGCTTGTGCACCTTTTTCTACCACACTTTTCCCTTCCACATAACCTTCTATTGATGTGCTTTGATACAGCACTTTGGGAACATCCAACTTCTTTTGCAATTCCCTTTTGGGGCTTTCCCTCCTTATGGAGGGTGTCAATGATGGTTTTCTGCACAACTGTCAGGTCAGCAGTCTTTCCCATGCTTGTGATTCCTACTGAACCAGCCTGAGAGACCATTGAAAGGCTCAGGAACCCTTTGCAGGTGTTATGGATTCATTAGCTGATTAGAGTGGGACACTTTGAGCCTAGAATATTGAACCTTTTCACACTATTCTAATTTTCTGAGATTGTGAATTTGGGGTTTTCATAAGCTGTACGCCATAATCATCACAATTATACCAAAGTAAGGCTTGACATATCTCGCTTTGCATGTAATGCGTCTATCTCATATATTGGTTTCACCTTTTGAGTTGCCATACTGACATAAATGAACATTTGCACGATATTCTAATTTTTCGAATTTCACCTGTATATATATTAGCTGTTTCATCCCTGTATGTAGACAATAAGCCACTGCTACTATTAGCAAAAATGTTTTATTAAATAGGATGAAGTGTTAAAAAGGATAAAAGTACAACCCTGAATATATATGCTATTTTGGGGTTGGGCTTAGACAACATGCTAAACCCCAAGCCAGGTTTAACAAAATACAGTTTCTATCAGCCATTTGAAGTAGCCTAGACAGGAAACCAAAACCATGAATATTAACACTACCTTTATTGTAAGGTTACAGTACAGACTCTCACAAGTCTGAAAGCATTCCCCCCCGCTCCCTGGTCTTTACTTTCTGGAGAACTGAGATGCTTTTTCCACCCCTTGAGGTCTGAGATGTCTTTTGTGTGACCTTTGTGGCTCTTCTTCCTGTCTCCCAAGGTTATTCTCACAGTCCATTACAGTTTCTGTGTTCATGTAACATAGTATATGCAAGCAATTAAACCATGTTACTGTATAATGTTATGGTCTGGTTCATACAAAATGCTAAGAAAATGACTGGGTTTCCACAACTGAGCAGCAAGTGACACTATCCCTTTTTTTTTTTTTTTGGTAATTTGGCTGTTTATAATTCTTTCTATTTTAATCTTGTCTCATCAGAATTTGGAAACTTAGCATCTGGCCTGGATTACAAGTCAAATAAATAATAAATTATGGAAGCAGAGCATCTATTCATGTAACATCTGATTGATTGCTTGCTTGATTGATTATGTGCCATCAAGTTGGTGTCGACTCTCAGCAACTACATAGATAGATTTGATCTGGTTGATTGTGTGCCATTAAGTTGGTGTTGATGCTTAGATGGATAGATTTTTCTCCAGGACAATCTATCCTGAACCTGGTCCTCAGTTCTTCCACTGAAACTTCTGTAAGAAATTAATTTGGACATCCCTCTGAGGTTTGAAAAGCATGCTCAGCATTTCAGGAGCTTCCAAGGTATCTAGATTAGAAGAGGCTGCCAAGCAGTATTAGAAGACAGTGGATAGAACAACTTATTCGCGAGGTAGGTCTTGAAAATGTAGGGAACAAGGGATCTAGTATATTAGGTTGGAATTACTTTGATCCAAAAACTGCTCAGATGTCCAGAAGGTTTAGAGGCAGCCTTGCTGCTTTATTTTTTAAACTTTGGTGAATAATTTTTATAACAGTCTATATTTACTGTGCTAGAATACTTAGAATTTATTTCAAACAAGAGCTAACACAGGCTTTCACTTTTGCCAGTGAAGTCAGTGACATGAACTTCGACAGGATTATTTCTTGCATTTCAATCCTAAACCCACTTGAGGTTCAATCCTCAAACCCCATTGAATTCCCTGGAATTTAGCTCTCCTTAAGGTAGTCTTTTGCCATTTGTTTGCGGAAATAGGAAGGAAACCATGGTACTAGTTTTCTACAGAATTGCTCAGTTAAAAAGAAGTATGTTCCTGACTTGCAGTATTGTAACCAATGAGTGGAAGATGCATGAGTGCTGACAAGCATTTGGTAAATCATACTAACAATCAATTTAATTGGATTCAGATTATGTAAGCTTACCTTTGAAGTATTAAAATGTTACTTTTGTTCTTTCTGTTTTGCATTTATATTGCCATGCTGCATGAAACTATTGTCCATAAGCATGGAGAACCCCTTGGCTCAATGTCTCCACAGTCATTCTCCCACAGCATTTATTAAGGTTTATATCAATTTGAATATTTTATTGTTTGTTTTGACTTCCCCTTAGATGCCCTGATTAAAATAAGGTCATGCTAATCTGTATGTTTCTTGGTATTATATTTGGCTGCTGTTCACAAATCTATTTGGCAAGAACCTTTATTATCTTACAATTTTTTTGGCATACTTCCTGCTTTCTGAATTTGAAATCCCCTTTTATTTTCTTGAATAACTAGAGGAACTTACAGCACTTTTGCAAGTTCCAGGAAATACAACTTGTTTGTACTCTTCTAAGTGTATTTTTAGTCAAAGGATCAGAGTAGTGTTGGAATTTTCCACAGAATATCATTCTGAGGGTAGGTTCATTTACATCACTAGAAGAATTTTATTTGGGGGAATTTTAAAATCCCTTTTTTGCAGTTTGTTCAACATAGCAGGCAGTATACTTCTCCTTTCTATTTAAAAGGGGCATTCATGAGGCATAGTCATCTATTCCTAGCCACACTAATGCCAAAAATGATAAAATATGTACTGTATTGTGCCCTTTCATACTTGCATTGTGATGTTACACATAAGTATGTAATGGGAGGGGATTGTGTTGTGATGCGTGTTTGTTATCTCCTCCCCACCCCCATGCAGATGCCTGTGCCTTTTTATTTAGTTACTGCATTTATTTCCTGCCACAATCCAAACCAACTCTCAGTGGTCACAGGATTCTTTGCATAATAAGTAGCAGAGGTATACACGTAGGAAAGAGTCCATGCTACAAGTATGTACTGGGCTGCAACAATGATGTTTGGGCCTCTTCCCAAATTGTTCTCCAAATTGTTTTTCTATTTTATGAATTATAATTTGGGGGTGGGTCCATTTCCCCCCCCCCCCTTACTGCATACTTTTTTGTGCTTCAGAGGCTGTGTGTAGCATCTGTATGGCTGTTATAAGGACAGAAAAATGAGTGCCCTGAATCTCGTTCTCTGAATCCAGTGAGCAGAGCAATGGTGCCGACAAGTGATGTGAATAGTTTTCCTTCTTCAGTTCTTAGATTCTTTATGAACAGTATCCCTATAGAGGGGAGTCACAGCAAATTTGTGCTGCCAGGATATCATGATGAACCCAAATTCACATGGCAGGAATCTGCCCAGCACTTTTCTTCAGTGTTCAATCAGGGCAAGGTTGGCATGAATAGAGCTCCTCTTGCTTGTTGCACTCCACACAAAAAACTCCGTTGGAGTTGATTTTAGACCACTAACAGTTCTAGAATCAAGTAACACTTAGAATGTGAGTGGCAGGTGCAAACAGAAACAGCAGTTGTACTATAAAGAATCCTTAGGTTGTATTGGCATCTACTAGAATGGGATTAATATAGACATGAGCTCATTTCTAGTATTTTAGAAAAGGGTTGGGTGGCCATGTGGTGATTTTGATTGGGGGCGCAGCTTCAGGGAATAAGGCTAACAGCTGCTTCTTAACAACAACATGCCTGGGTGAATTAAACCCATTCTCCCATTTTAACTCTTTGATGCAAAACCCTATGCTTGGAACTGCAATATCTGCCTGAAATCTTTCCCAGAGCTCAACATCACCATTGTAGGGAAAACCTCTTTTAAAAATTAACAAATTCTAGCACATGGCTCCTGATTTGACTAAGCTGGGAACACAAAGAATCACCAGTACTGTGCTTCAGGATGAGTCACACATGAGTCTGCACAGCAGTCGTATTGGCCCATCCTTAAAGAACATTGTTAAGAAGATATGTTGAACTCTTTTAAAATAGAAAAACTTGGCCAAAACATTTTAAGGAAATGGTGCCAATGAACAGGTTTGTGAGTTGAGTTGATGTGTGGGTGGGTGGGAAGCAAGCCCTGATGAACAAGTGTTAGACATCTTCCTTGTATGTGTTACAACAAAATCCTTGAAGTGTCAGTGGATAAAGTTATAATGGGGGCTAAATGTCCAATAAATTTAACTTATTAAACTACACTCTGTTTATTATGTGTTTGCTAATTACTTATCAGGTAAAAATAAGGAAGATTTGACATAGCATTATTTAGATATCATACCCAATAAAATATTGAGAGGTATGCTGTTTATCAGTTTATCTGATCACAGTCAACTAGGCGTCAAGTCATCTGAGGGTTACCTTCATATGGAATGTGCAGGAAAGTCTTGGCTTTTTCCTTATTCAAGAGTAAATAGAGAAGCTGTTCTGGACAGAGAGATTCTGTCTCTCTGTGCTGCAGTTGCGATAATAATCTCTTCCCCACCAGTTGGATGTCTGCTCAGAAGTAAAGCCAATAAAGCTCAACCTACCTTACTCCCAATGAAGTAAGAAAAGCTTGACAGTGTTAGCTTACAAACTTGTAAAATCACCTGTGGCTCTCTTTAATAAACAACTACTAACCTAATGGGAAAAAAAGGAAGGAAAGCATAATATTGACTTTTAAAAAGTATAGAGTAAGTTTTGCTAGTTGCCATATCCCATAAATCTAATTTTCCTCTTAATAGAATAAAAGAACAAAAAGCAATGGAAACAACATCAGAACATAATAGGAACCCAAACTTAATGCAATGTGGTTTTATTAACAAATACAGTCTCAGACTGTTCGTGCAAGAATTATCAAACCAATATATTTTGAGAAACTGATAGATATCTTTAAAGAAAACACAGAGGTACTTTGTATTAATAGAAAAATTAATTATATTACATGAGAGCCAGATAGCATGGAAATTGTGCAGCTGTAAACACTGCAGTTGATAGCTGCCATGGAGAAAATTCAAGAATGTACTTATTTAGTTGCCCAAGACAGTCCCAAGCTCCACATTCACTGAGCAACATATAAATATGCAAACTGAGATTTGCAGGTGGGTTCTATTTTGTAATATACTATTCAGCTCAACTCACATTTTGATTTTATTTTGTTTTAACATAAATTACAACCATTTCAGTACCTTTAATTTTTACTATATTTTCTTTCCCAGTTACTGATGGCCATGCCAGTAAGTTGTAAGAATGATGGACTACAAGAGCAGAAAAATGTTCTGGAACATTTCAGATGAGGTAGCAGGTAAAAAACATTAGAACAAAGTCTTCTAAAACAGAATACAAGTTGATTCTCGAAAGATAAGTTGGTTCTCAAAATATGAGATGTTATGGGTGCTCAAATGAAAGAGTAAAGAAGCTTTGAGAAGAGTACCAACCTGTACCAAATTACAACATGCATGGCTCAGATGTTTGTGTCACTCATTTTGATGTGAATATGTAATTTCAGCATTTGCAGGACTATGTCATTGCATGCGTGTCATTTAGCATCCTCATGGTTTGTTACAGTTGCTGATGTGGTCAAGCCTTGTTGGAAACTAAAAACACATGGGAACTGTAGTAGTAGAGCCATCACATAGAACAAGATACCATGAGCAGTGTTTTCCTGCTTGATTTGCCTGGAATTCAGCCCCAGGCTTATGAGTTAAGTAAGGGTATGTTTCTGAGTGTGAGTAAATAAAGCTTTTCAATCAGAAAATGAACAATAAATGTAAACTTGCCATTGTTTCCATATGTTCTATATCTCTGGATAAATAAGAACTACTGTACATATATCAAGAGAAGGTTAAATCTCCCATTATATCATTTCTAAATACTGTTATGACTCTCTGTGGCACACAACTACTTTTATGCATAAATAGAATAGAAAAAGGAAAAAAAAATGATGTGATTATGTTTCCCATCACATCAAAATTATTTTTTGGACTGTGCTTCAGCCAAATACCAAAGTTCTAAAGTAATGTGCATTGGTAAGCTGAATTGTATGTGTGACATGCAAATAAACAGAAGCAAGTAGAACTTAAGTACCTAGAAGTAAGTCTTAATGAAATAAACTCCTTTCTAGAGGTAAGTGTTTCCACATTTTTGAAAAGATACCATGAAGCCAGAAAACAATGTATTTTCTAAGTAAATTGGAAAGATTACCTTATTAAATATTTTTTAAGAAGAAATCAATGTAGCTTCTGCAAAGGGCAACTTTATAGTGTTCTTTGAGAGAAACATGGGGATAGACGTTGCATTTTCAAAGTATTTTGACAAAGTCACTAAATATTGCTGAATAAACTTAGTAATCATGGGTTAAGAGAATGGCTGAATTGTATAACTGGTTAAAAAAGAAGTCGAAAGCAAAAATAATTGGACATTTTCCATAACAGATGGACTGTGGTGCTTTACATTTTAGAATTTTAGAGGCCACCTGACTCCTTAATGGCTCTGGCAGCTTACAGATAAAAAAAGAACAGCAATGTATGGAGGTACAAGTAAAAAGAGCCCTGGGTGATTGGAAAACAATACACTCAGCCATTCGGCAGATGTAGCAAACATAAAGAAACCCCCAAGTACCCTATTGCAAGGCCTGGGAGAACAACCAAGTTTTTATCAGTTTCTTAAACATCATAATGGAGGCAGCTGCACAAATCTCTGGGGGGATGTTGCTCCAGAAGGCAGGCCCTGCAACAGAGAGGGTGTGCTTCCTGGGTCCCGTATGATGACACTTTAATCAACAGGACCTGGAGCACACCCACTGCCTGATCATACTGCTCAGGCAGAGATAATTGGAGATAGGTGGCCCCTCAGATAGCCAGGCTGTATGCCATGAAAGGCTTTAAAGGTCATAACCAGGTCATTGAATTGCACTGGGAAGCCAACTGATAACCAGTTCAGCTCATGAAGCAGTGGGGTCACATGAACATAACACGATGCTTCTAACACTTTGCACTGCTGCATTCTGAACCACCTGTAGCTTCCAGGTGGTCTTCAAGGGCAACCCCATGTACAGTAATCCAATTGTGAGGTAACCAGGGCATGAATGACTGACTGCTGTCCTGATTCAGGAAAGTGTACAACTGGCATATCAGACATATCTGTGCAAAGTCCCTCTCAGCCACAGCTGCCACTTGCTCTTTAAGCAGAAGCTGAGAGTCCAAAAGGACCCCCAGATTGTGCACCAGTCTCACACGGGTAAGTGCAACTCCACTGAGAATTATGGATGGATTATCCCCAGAACCGGGGAGCCCAATGAGCAAGCCACTCAGTCTTGTCAGGTTTGAGACTAACTGCTTCTCATATCTAGGCCTGCAATAGCTTCCAGGCATTGGGCTAGGACTTCGACAGCATTACATGGCTGGCCCAGGGTCAAGATATATAACTGGGTATCATCAGCAGACTGATGATACCAGACCCTAAGTCAACAGATGATCTCACCCAGCAGTTTCATGTGGATATTAAACAGGAGGGGAAAGAATGTCAAACCATATGACATCCCACAAGGAAAGCCCTGTGACCACAATCTCCCCCCACCTGTCAACACTGATTGAAACTGGCCACAGAAAATGGGGCAAACCACTGCAAAACAGTGCCTCCCACCTCCAAACCTGAAGCTGGCCTAAAAGGATACTGTAACTGATGGCATCAAAAGCCACTAAGAGATCAAGAAGGACCAGGATGGGTGCACCACCCCTATCCTGGCTTTACTCCAGGCCATTAGCAAGCATGAACCAATTCCATTAGAAGGGAGGGTTGCAGACTGGATGATAGTTGGCCAGGACTGTTGGGTCCAATGATGGTTTCTTGAAAAGGGGGGGCATCACAACCTCCTTCAAGACCAAAGGGACTACCCCTCACTCAAGAAAGCCAACACCACTACATGGACCAATCACAGGTCAACTCCAGGTGGTTTTAACCATCCAGGAGGGTCTAGATCTAACAGGTATGTGACCAAGCTAACAGACAAGAGAGCCCTGTCCACTTCCTCAGTCATATCTTCTGTACTGTAAAAACACAGTTTCCAGCTCCTAGGTGTAACTGAGTTTACACTCATCTATACATTCATCCTATCCTTCCTGGTTTTCATAGAAGAATTTCTACAGTGCAGAATTTCCACATTATAATGCAGGATGCAGTGTATCTTGAACTTTGCAAATAACATATCTGGTTTCTTTTTGTCCTCTGGGATAGCTGGTAACTGCCAATTCATGCTCCACATATGGCCTTGCCTTTCTGGCCTACAGTTATCAGGAGCTGCGCAGGCTTGTTCTTTAGACCCTTTGCCTGTTTCAAGACATACTAATATTAATCCCATGATTTCCTTCCATTTTAACCTATTTTCTGCCACATTCCTAGAATCAAAACTCAGGGCTTACAGCTTCCTTGCACTATAGGCTATTCTTGCTGGGTCTGTGTTCAGATCCTAGACCTGACAACTTACGTTTGGCGGCGGTCTAGTTACAAGCAAGAACACATTTCTAGGTTAGCGCTTCTAATGTCTCTGCTGGCAATCAATGGAAATGTGACTGCCTTGCATATATTACAATAACAGCAAATTTGACACAAAGCCAACTATATGAAGGCCCACCAAGAGCTCAATTGCCTTCCTGTTTCTTCTGCCTGCTGGGAGCAGGGTATTTTCTATTACATGCAAAAATTCATTTAGAGCCTTGATGTAGCTTTAGAGGGATTGATTGAGAGTAGAGAAAAGGTGAAGGGAAAAAGAAGGTGCATAGCCTTTTCCCTGCTTTCTCATTTAAAATCACCCCTGAAAGCTATCCCCTGCCCAATACACAATATAGGAGAGTTCTAAATGTACATTTGTATAATAAGTAATTATCTTTTGGGAAAGCCAAATTATTGGGACAGGACATTGCGTATATTTGGCTGCACGAGTGAGAAGCTGTGTAGGCTTTCTCTATTGTTTCAAAGAACATTTAGATAAAAATGGAAAGGTTTGTTTTAGGATTCTAATATTACAGCAAAGTCATCCTGTTTTAAGGGGGACCAGGAATCTGATTTGGATTTGGGTGCCTGTTAATTCCTTTTGGTCCCCTGCTCAAATTCTTGTGCTAACATAATAGTGCAATTTCATAGATATCAATTCAGAAATAAGTCTCATTGGTTTCAAATGGCTTAATCCTAGAGAAGTTGATATTCAGTTGCAACCTTAATTGGTTACTGTACAAGCTAAATATGTGGCTAGAAGATATTGTGCATTTTTAAAAAGTCTACTTGAGAACATCTGATTAGAAAAAGAAATGCCCTAAAAGCAGGAATGTTGTTGGCTGGGGCAGGTTAATTTGTATCATTAGTTGCTGTTGTTTTTGTTTTGACTTCTGTACTGGATGAAATATTCAAATACCAAAAACTGAGTGATTTGTAATATTTTGTAAACATTGCAATAAATGGAGAGTCACTTAATGATAACAACAACAACAAAGTTTGCACATGGATGGCAATATAGTTTAATCATTTTTAATGTGTGTTCACATACTAACAATAATCAGATTTACCCTCTTTGGCCTTTTGAGAAACAAGAACCAGTGTATCTAATTATCTGAACCTCAAGAACATAAAAGAATAACAAGTAGTGGACTCATAAATCTGTTGGAATAACTCTGTGTTTTCTGATTAAATTGTGTTCCTGGTGGCATCCAGCAATCATGTTTGCCCTGTGTTCATAGTAATTGCATGTGTCAAAGCTGAGGGCTTGTGTAAACTGCACCAAATGAATTACAATTTTAATTTAGAGAGAGATAACTGTATTTGCCCCTGCAGGCAGATTTCATCAGATCACTATTATACAACTAAGTAAGAAAGGCAGGGGGTGGGTAGTGATGGTGGTGGTGGTGGAAGAAGAGAGCCTCTAGGGCTCTCTAAGTTAATAGTAAGTGTGAAATGTAATGAAGACCGTATCACAAAAGCCTTTTCTTTTAACAAGAGAATAATTTACAAACACAAAATGCGCTACAGAGATTGTATGTTCTGCCTATGTAAGTGCCCAGCTGAACATGTTTAAAATTCCTCTAGGGTAGCAGGGGATGGCCTAATGAGAAGCTATGGCTGGGAGATAAAGTTGCAGATGATTATTCAGAGTATAGACCCCATTAAGAATATAAATGGGCCAAAAATAAAAACAAAGATCCGCTGCTCCTGAAGATGTAAGAGGGTGCTATCCTTAGTGTAGTCATGGTCAGCTAGTTCTGTATAACATTTAATGGATCTAGATGAGAGAAGGCACAATCTAGCCATTTCAGTGGGCCCCAGATTAGCTTCATAATGAAGGTGCAGATATGTAGTTTACTCAGTGTGAGGGTTTGTTCCTTAGCATTCGTATATATAAGTCTGGAGACTTCCCTTGTTGGATTGAGCAGGTTAATATGGAAATATCCCATTAATTTCAGCAGCACTTTTATACCTGTCATGAATTCAACTGAAGACTTAATTGCCCACAAGATAAAATCTTTTGCAGCACCAGTGTTAACAGTATGGACCATTTGCTCAATGTGTAAGATCACAATTGCTAATTTAGACTAGGAGCCACTTGTTATTTCTCATTCTGAAGACTTTGTGACCAGCTTTTAGGGGCCTTTGAAAGCATGGCCATAACAGCAAAAAATAAAATAAATAAAATAAAATAATAAATCCCATTATTTTTCAGATGATTTTGGTCCGGGAAGAAAACTGGATTTATTAGCTTTTATTTATTTATTTATTTAATTAATTAATATTGTAAGCTACCAACCACTTCTGTCTTGGGTAAAACAAGATTGGAAATAAGCAGAACCATGAGTGGCATGGAGGAGCTGCTACAGAGCAAATGACATAAAAAAAGAGTAGGGTCAGTATTTTTGTAAATAAAAAAGCTGGAGTGTGAGGTCCAAACAATTGGCACTCAACACTATATGGACTATTTTCAGCAAGTCCCATGCATTCTTATGTTTGCAAGAATATGGACACGTTGAAGGGTTAATAAACATATAACAAAATGAAGATCTCTGGTTCTCTGGCACTCACTCTCTCTCCCTGGATATTTTTTATCCTCGGTCACAAACAAATAGGACCCAACTGAATCTTTCTGATATTTTTCACTAAAGTTTCACTTCTGCTGGCAACCTTAAGTCCCCAACCCCCCTTTACTGTCTGCCCAGTTGATGCACTGATCTTTCATTTGCGTTCTCACTGTTCTCCAAACAAGAGAGGAGCCTTCAGTTCACAGTGTGACTGTCTCCGCTTCAGAGATAAACCACCTTCTCCAAAGATGAAATCAGAAGCAGATCAATGACTTCCCTTTTATGGGTGAGGGCCTTTTAAATGAAAACACTGGTGATACTCTGGATGGAGTACAAAAAGCTAACGGCACTTACTACTGCCATTTCTGGAATGTAAATTCTGTCAATTCTAGACTACCTTATGCAAGGACATAGCAATGCCACCAAAGGTGACCTTTTCCAACTGTGCACCATTCAGACATCCAGTCACACACGTGCCTGACCCATGGCTCAGGACAGCACCTGTAGGATTAAAGCTGGCAAGGTGGGAAACAGTGCTGCTCAGGCTAGACTGAGCCATTGGATAAACACAGAACAGGTGCTTTTCACGCTCAAGACTGGGATCTGAACAGCCAAGAATCCATTGCCCAAAAGGTAGAAAGAAACACTGTAAGATTTTAAACCCTGGGGCTGACATACATACATACATGCATACATGTGTGTGTGTGTTTGTGTGTTTTGTATCAGGCAGATCATCTGCATGTATATGGCTTTATCTTGTCTGCAACAAATCACTACCACTATTGAGTCTGTCAAGTTCAGCTCTTATCCAATTCCTGAATGTGGGGTTGTGTTTCTGGAGAGAAAACATTTATTGTCATGTGTAGCTTGAAATCTGAGCCTTTGATTTAATAAGAGATAACAGTGGCACTCTGTTCTGGAGCATCCAGCTGACCTGATACTCCAACACATGGGCTTCGTTCTCTGATTGTTGAATACATGGCTGCTACACTGATATTTGCTCCTTCCACCATTTGGGGAACTTACTATAGATGCCATTGTTGACAATGTGTCCACTGCAGGCATAACTCATGTGCTCCATTCCTTCTCAAAGGACTCATTCCCTTCACCCCATCTATCTACCAGCCCTGACCTCCTCTAATGTGCATATCAGAATACAGCCTCCATCTCATATAATCTTTATGTCTTTAGCTTCTTCTGTCACCTTCACTGTGGATACCTCCATTGCCATTTGGGGAGATTACTATGGATGCCATCACACTGGGGGCTATGGTAGCCACAACAATCTTCTCTCCATATCATCTACATTGAGTTGTTCATGGTCCTAAAAGCCCTATGGGCATTTGAGAACAGAGTGATCATCAGAGTGATCAGAGTGATACGGTTACAAGCACAGCCTAGCTATTCAGACTATCTTATATTTACCAGAGTAGGACTTTTTCCATAGTGGCGCCTATACTTTGGAATATTTTCCCTCTGAAATTCATGAAATATCTACAATTACATCTTTTAAGTGCTTGTTAGAAACCTACTTCTTCACCCAGGCCTTCCCTATATAAATGGTTTTTGTTTCCTTTTTATTTTCCTTTCTTTTCATTGATTGTATTATTTTTTGTACTGTTTAAATTACTTTTGGTGTCATGGGCCCCTTCAAGATGTGTAACAATGGAAAATATGTACAAATATATTAAATGATAATAGTAACTTATTTTGAACAATATGGCTGTAGCTGGATAAACAAACAAGCAAGGTGGAACAAAAATCAGCTCTTCCTTTTCCTCCAACTTGCCATCAAGATTTGGGAGGGGTGCATCTAGCAGCACATTTTTTTAAAGGGATCATCCAATTCCCCAGACAAGCCACACTCAGAAACTCATTCTCCCTATTCTACAAATGACAGTCCTCATATATATATTCATTCAGTGGATTTAACCAGCCATTTTTGCTTCACAGACCATTCACTGACAAGTGGATGACTGCAGCAGGGAGGCTGCAACAGAAACTGTCTCAGAGACAGATACTGTCAGGATCTATGCAAGCTAGAAAACTTAATTGCTTTTAATTTAGCTTAGCAATGTATGTTAAAGGGTTAATAGTAAAAATGTTAATTGCAGGCCGCTTGCTTGTCCTGCCATTGAAGTTAGGAGAAAGAGGGGGAGAAGATGCCAGGTGCTGTTATCTCTTCAGAGGCGCTTACAAGGTCGAGCACTGTGAGAGCCTGAGCGAGGCGCGAAGAATTCAAGCCGGCAAAGAAAGGAGAAGGGGGGGAGTTTGGGCTTAAAAAGGGAAGGTATTGCTTTGTAGAATTAGACTCAACAATCTATGCTGCTGTGCACTTCTCCTAATAAAGAAATCTTTGATGGAACTGTTTCGTCTCCAGCGGATTTACTCAACTTTGGGAATGAGTGTGCAGACTCTGACATATACCTTCTCAGAAGACAACCTGTTTTCTCTGTTCTTGCTTTGGACAATAGCCAAAATTTGGCAGAATTTCATAGATTGCATCCTCCTTATTCCATAGGGACTACTCCATTCCTTGTTTGTCCCCTTACTCTGCTTGCCCAGGCTTGTTACTATGCTCTCCTTTCCAGGGAGAAAAACAACACCTGTCCCTGGACCTCATCATACAAGAGCTTTGAAATCTTGTAGTAACTGTGTGTCATGAGAATAGTGAATAGGAGTTCCTTGAGGTTGGGAAGCTGTCCATGTGGAAGGATTATAATTACAGATGGAAACAATTCTTATTTTCTAAACAGGATCCTTTCTCATGTAGAATCAATCTCCACTCCTCATCTCTCTAAAGGAAAGGGGACTTTTCAGTACCATTATTAGGGGGTTACTGGCAGCAATCTCTGCTTTTCAAGAGCAATTGATCGTTTTTCTATTTTGTGCACACCCTAAGATTGAACATTTTCTTAAGGGCTTATTGCACAGATACTACTTAACTGGATATTCTGTGCTTCCTTAAAGCTTGGCTGAAGTAACTTTTATGGTACTAAAACCCCCTTCCAATCACTGGCTAGTACCACATGTACCTGTAGACTTGGAAGGTGGCATTTATCATGGCCCTGTCCTCAGCCAAGAAAGCAGAACAGCCTGCAGCATTCAAATTTAACTTTCCCTATTGGACACAGGGATAAGGTCACTCTCCACCTTGACCCATCCTTCTGGCTATGGTAATTTCTGAATTGCATATAAAACAGGATATTATAGTCCCGGTATTCTTATCTAATCCTGTACGTGCTGGATGTACTTGCTTTTCTTCTACCTTTGCAAAATGTCAAGCTTCCATACAGATCCTTGCCTATTCATACTCTGTGGGAGATCTTATCAGTTTCTTCCCAATGACTCTCTAAATGGATGCCATCTCCTTGTGTATGCTGCCCCAAGGATATCTATGGCACACTCCATTACAGTGGATTTGTGTCCAGTTTTGCTACAATGCTCAGGAGCACTCCCTGTAAGAACTTCATTGTTTGTTAAACATTACAGATTGAACATATAGTCCAAAAGGGGTGTAATTTTTGGCACCTTGCCTTCATGATAAGTTCCAAGCTCCCTATCAGCTAATGCATTTGTAATTAATTCAAATGTATGCTTCAGAATCTAAACGAAGGATAACTGGTTCTTCACATGGTCATCACATAACTTTCTTGCCTATCTGTTCAGTTGATTCTTCTTGCCTTTGGCTCCTGGGATCAGTTTGGCAACTGAAAAAAGTTGAGGAATATCACAGCAACCATACAAACTTCTACAGGGTGTATCAAAATCAGGCCCCATAGACAATTTATTATATGAATTATATTAAACGTTTGAATTGATTGCTATTTTCTTCACTTCCTCACTCATTGGATGCATGATCTTTGAATATTTCTCAGTACAGTAACATTTTCTCTGGAAAAGTAAATTAATTAAACATACTGTGTTCAGTTTATGAGGCCTGACTTTTGGTACACGCTGTATATGTCATGGGTTCAGGCTTGTACAAAAACTCTCTTCTAGGCTCCATAGGTTTCTGAGAAGATTATAATGCAGGCATGGATATTTGTAAATATATGCATAATTTACAGATGAGCTTTCACGGTTGCAGGTAAATAAGTACTAATTCTCACACCCAAATATAAGATAGTTTCAACAAACAAAAACAACATAGTGTTCATATGTTAGTTTTAGTTTGATTTAACTTAGCTAATATTGACTTACTATTTTCAGATGTCCATATATTTTGAACTACAAACTTATTTCATGGAAATTGATAGCTGGACAATGAAAAGGATTCCCCATGCCCTTCTTAATACTAAGAGACTAGTCCTGCAACATTGGAAAGAAATTTATGGCCCCAATTATTTAGCAGATTGAAAACCTGATGTTTTTTGTGGCTTATGAATGAGTTGCAATAGCTGCAGATTATGTATGGACAACTACAATGAAATATAATAATTCTGTACTGAAACAGTTACATAAAACTATGTACACATATGTATATATGAAAAGCCATTATATATACCATTTTATTGTTGTGCTGCTTTCTTATTTTGCTTATTTTCTCTTTTTGTTATTGTTGGTTTCTTTTTCTCTTTGTTCTGTTTCATGAACTAATAAAACAAAAATATGGTAGCAGAGAAATGAAAAAAGTTCTATATTTCTAATAACATTGACAAGATTTAAGGTAATGCATCCATTACAAGAATAAATAACAGAAATTAAGATAAACTGAGGCAGCAGTGATCTTAACTTTCCACTGAGAACCCCATGAAAATAGCAGGTCTGTAATAATAGGGTAGTTCCTGCTTCAAAAATTATTGGGAAGAAGTGGTTCAGATTTCAATGCCTGTGGGGTCATCCTTTTCTCTATGCAACTAAATGGAGTAGCTTCCATCATACACTTGCACAGGGAGAGCCATTTGCCAGAAAGTGGCTGGAATGTGACTTCTACTATGGACTTCCAAAGCAAATCAACGCTGTTATTCTCTCAATATCTCAATTCCCCATGACACTCTATGGAAGTGGAAGTTGGACTTTGAAGAAGCAGTATAGTACTTTTTTGAACTTTGGTGGTGGAAAAACTCCTGAGAATAACAGGGACAGCCAAGAAAACAAACCACTGGATCATTGAAAACATGAACCCAGAGTTGTTACTTGAGGCACAAATGACCAGGCTCAAA
This sequence comes from Liasis olivaceus, assembly GCA_030867105.1. NCBI lineage: Eukaryota > Metazoa > Chordata > Lepidosauria > Squamata > Pythonidae > Liasis > Liasis olivaceus. Next base: position 86,634,580 of record CM061350.1, read on the forward strand.
TTATCCTATTTCAGACACATTATGCAAAGACCCAGCTCTCTGGAGAAGGCTCTAATGCTGGGAAAGGTGGAAGGAAAGAGGAGAGGAGGACGACCAGCAGCAAGGTGGATGGACTCAGGTACAGAGGTGATGACTGCCCCATTGGAAGGCCTGAAAGAACAGGTTAGGGATAGACTGTCATAGAGAAAATCTATCTGTTTGGTCAGTAAGAGTTGACAACAACTTGATGGCACATAATTAGTCAATCAATCAATTCTTTCAATCACTTGAATAGGGAGAAAAAGTTCCCCAGCTGAAAAATAGAGTTTTATTTCTCTTTCTCCTACCTGAATCTGTCTTCTTTCATCTTCCCCTGACCCGCATCTATCTTCTCTCTTTCCTCCCTCTTTCTTACTGAAAAACACACACACATAAGGAATTGTTTCCAACACTTTGAGACTACCCATAGCATCTATTTTGTGGATGTGCACTTAGCATCTTTTTTTTTTCTTTAGGTGACCATGGGCCCCAAAAGATTGAAATGTTCTGGTCTGTTCCAATGTCTTGGTTTCAAATATGGCCAGAGAAATGTCTGTGGAAACTATACAAGCATAGAAAAAAGGTAAGAACCTGCCCCTACTGCTTGCTTCTGAACACATTGGTTTCATTTAGGAGGATAGCCTATATGGACTATAGATTATGAGTGAATTTCATAGAATTGTAGAGTTGGAAGGGACCAGGGAGGTCATCTAGTCCAACCCCCGCCCATCCTCACACCATCCCAACCAAGTGGCTCTCCAATCTTTTCTTGAAAACCTCCATTGATGGAGCAGCCATGACTTCAGCAGGCAGGCCGTTCCAGGGCTTGATAGCTCTCTCTGTCAGGAAATTCCTCCTTATTTCAAGTTTGGCTCTTTTGCTGTTAAGCTTCCACCTGTTGGTTTGTATCTCCCCTGCTGCTGTGGAGAATAAATCCATATCCTCTGCTCTGTGACATCTCGTCAAGTATTGGAAGACTGCTATAATGACTCCCCTTGTCTAATTTCCTTCTATTCTCATTAGGGCAGTGAGTTATGCATGAGGGGGAAAAACTTCCAGTTGCCATCTTTAGTCATTTTGATAGTGTGCAAGTTTTGCATGTGAAGAGAGGGCAGGAAGCGGCAAGTCAGCTCCAACACACTGCCTTGTCAGTATGTTGGTGGGGGAAGGGGCAGTGGGTCTCCATGGAAAACGTCCTGCATTGGTAAAGCTCTCTATGTGTCAGAGAGTCTCAATAGATAGATATTGTCTGCTGCAGAATTGCCCTGTACCCGTGGAAGAAATGAGAACCCCAGCAGGTGGAACCACAGCATGCTCAACCCGGCTCCCTCCCTTATGTGTAAAGCTTACAGTCTTTCAGCTCAATCTGTATGATATGGATTGACTGCAGATCAATTTCAGCTCTTTGAAAATCTTTCTGAGGGTCATCTAGAGGCAAAAGTCATTGCCTGAACTGAACTGAGAAATCCAGCTAAAATTGAAATCTAATCTGGACTAAATGCAGGAAAGATAACAATGAGAAAGTCAAGTAAGTGAAGAAAAAATTGTAAACAAGCAGAGAGGCAGGCAGAGAATGATAGAAAAAGAAGAGAAAACCTAGCACGGCTCTGTAACCCTGGCACAGGTCTGTCACAGTAAGGCCAAGTCCTCATTTTACCAAGGCACGTACCCCTAAACTGGTAGTAACTACTGTCAGAGCAGGAAGAGGAAAGGAATTGTTTAAGGAGACAACTTAGAAGAATAAAGCAGATAGACCCTAGTTCATGCTGCAATAATTCTAAACGGATAATTCTAAACGGATGGAAGGAATATGGTTTAATTTCTTGCATTTCATTCACATGAAAATGCTGGAAGAACTTAAAGAAAAGCCATTTGGGGAAAAAAATCTAATAGGGAGAGTTTTTGTTGAACCTCACTATTTCATCCAGAGGCTGAAATATGTTTGGCTGCTCACCTGAGTCACCTAAACAATGCCTGCATCATCCTACTTTGTTTTAAGTTCTTAAAGAACTTAACTGATGCCTGCTAGTTGCCATACAGCTTATCTGTCAAAACAGCTAGACAGTCCTCTGAGGCCTATTGCCATATCCTGTTTTAAATAGGTCTCTTAAGAAATGAAATAAATGCATTTTTTCAGAGCTGTTTCAAAGCTTCCATATGAACACGCACACACACACACACTAGGACTGGGCATATATTGCAAATGATTCCACAGAAGTGCTTTAGACTTTGCAAGAAGGTGAACATAATCACCTCTCTGGCAATGTGAGAATTGTGCTTCTGAAAAGTTTACAGAAGCTTTCTTTGGAGGAGGGGGGAGCTCTAGTCTAGCCCCATGAACACGCCTCAGGAAATGGAGCTCAGTGAACAGTTTTAATGAACACGCAATAAGAAAAAAAATCCAATCTAGGTCAAATGACATTTGTTTCAGAAGCTGTGTTTCTCAGGTTAAATTCTTTAGTAAGCCATTGGTGTTTATTGCACTACCGAATTGATTGGGTCATGTAGGGCAGCCTGTACAAATAACAGCATCATTCACAAAAGGGACCACAATTTGTTTCAACATGTATTGAACTCCTGCTGGTCCTTCAAGCTCTATTGGAAGAGAAGTAGAAGAGATTATCAGCTTCCCCCCAAAACCCACAGCATAAGCTTCTCGTTTTCTTTTTCATATATCTTAAATAAGCCCTTAGGCCTATATCCACTTGACTGACAGCTTGACGTGCTGTATTGAGCATACCATGTGAGTATTTGATCAAACCTGTAAAGTTATATGTCAAAGCTGATATGACCTCTGTATGGCATATGTTTTCACAATACTATAAATCATTTTAAGACAGAGATTCTGTATGTACCTGTTATTCTTTGACTCAAAAGGCATAACAATAGCCTTTATCCCAAATGACATGAAACCAGCTCTTATAACGAACTTTTAATTCCCCAAATGTGTACTGCAGATACTTGCTATTGGTTTCCTAGTGGATAAAGTAATTAAAATAATATTGAAACCTTTGCTAATTTACTAGAGGAATAAGTCCCACTGAACTCAATGGGACTTCCTTCCAAGCAGAGGTATGTAGCTTGCCCTAAAGTCATCCCTAAATATCAGACTTCTCCAACTTCTCCAGATGTGTTGGGACTACAGCTTCCAGGGAATTTTAGGAATTGTTATCACAGCATATCTGAAGTGTAGCAGGTACAGGATAAATGTATACACTTATTTTGGAGGAAATGTTGTTGAATGCAATCAGACTTATTCCAGAAAAATAAATAATTCAAAACTCCTGTGAGCTCAGCATTCTCTCACAAAAAGAAGGTTCTTTCAATAGATCTGTAGCCCTTTCCTCAGTAGCAGTTTAAATTGGCACTAGCACCCCCCATTTTTCCCCTCAAACACATGCCTTATCTGGTCTCCAGTGCAGAATTTAACCAGTCTTCTGTCATAACTTTGTACTCTGGATTAAAAAGTCATTTTTGCTGCTTAAATTGAGAGGATCCTGCCACAGAAGAAGGGGTACCAACTCAATGTTGTTTCACAATCTCTTTTGGCTATGGTGGGAACAAGTAGGTCAGGTGACCGACTTCTGCGGGTTGAGACAGGTGTGGAGGTATTGAGAGGTAAGATTACCACTCTTCTCTCTTGTAATAGGACAGCATCAGCAACAACCTTCCTCTTCCCACATTTGCCATTTCAGTTAGAACCAGGCCCCAAGATTCTTTTCCTGCTCCCTCCATTTTAGAAATCAATCTTGAACACGGCATGCTTGTCTGGTTTTCGTTTCTGTTTAACTGAGCATTTCTAAACTGAGAAGCCCTGGCTCTGTAATTAGGCTATTTACTAGCTGTACGTAAGCAAGCTACGGCCATTTCTCTTTCTCTTGGCCTCTGCGTACCACTCATCCACTGCACACAGGAGCAGCAATCCCCAGTGCCCCAGAAAAGGGGTGGCTTTACCAAGCAATGAAGTGCAGGATTGAGAAACCCCGAAGAAAGAAACAAAGCCAACCATGTCTGGAAACCCCTAGTCCATTTCAGCCCCTTTCCTTAATGTGCTGCAATTAATTTCATCTTCCAGATCAAGATTCAAGTCTTTTGGCCCCACATGACTTTAAAAATAAAACGAGGAAAAGCAGAAGGGAATGTTGGGCCACAGATCTCTGAGCCTAATGATATGTGTATGTGGAACATACGTGGAGGTGGATTTACACATAGGGAATGATGCAAATAATTTCACAACAGGGACCCGGTAGATGCAGTGGTCCTGCTCCACCATATTGCATCATGAGATGTGTGTGTGTTTCCCATCACAAGTAATGCTGACAAAGTAGAAGGGTAGCAGTATTAAAAGGGAGAAGATGGAAGGTGAGGAAAGGAGAGGCACATCTGGCACACAGCAAACTTCGGAGGGATCTCTGTGGATTCACTTACATTTTTTAGAATCAGTTTTCCTCACATAACTTCCATCATAAGCAACCATTCAATATTTTTGCAAACTACCAGACAAATGGGTACTTAAGTGTGCACTGAAAACATGGGTAGGGGGCATGAGCAATTTATTTTACTTCATTTTAATGAGGAGTGAGATGAAACCGTCTTTGTTACTCCAGAAACAGTGATAACTCAGCGACCTGGGAGCTGATGGATTACATTGTTTGCATTCTCTTACTGGTCAGTGACAAGGTAAGAAGTGATGGGGCACTTCTAGAAAGCCATTTTAACATGCTTTCCTTTAGCCTGTGAAATGGCACAAAGTACCCCAGCAAAAATTTGTCCTATGTGCATAACCAATTTCTGCTGCTGTTTCATCAACAAGACTGGTGAGTGCTACTATCCTAAGAATATACTACGGGGTAATTTAACCGACGTAATTAGTGGATTGCTGTTGGAAGGAAAATCATCCACCAATCACATTCCCTAATGTGAGGTGGGAAAAGAGGCAGGTTGTGACACATGACTAGAGTGGTGGGGCGTAGATGGAGACTTTCTGCTCCTGTTGTCCCGTACTAAGAAGCCCTACCCACTCTGGATCACCTGCAGTGCCTCATCTACATGGCTGGGATGGATCGGATGCATAGATCACGGCTGGGAGTTTCTGGCAGGAAAGACTCTGCCTGCAACTTTTGTCACCAAACCTAGTTAAGCAGGAGAGGCCGTACCCAGTTTCTGGATCACTTGCAGCACCTGATCCACAAAGTGGGATGATGGACAGAGCTCATGTGGGGGTTTCTGGGAGGGGAGTGTCTACCCCTCCCAGACTTTCTGCATGCCCTGAAGATACATGCCCATTTTCAGAATTCAGTCTGAATCAGTTATTGTGTTTCAAGACTTGGGAGAAGCTTGACTCCCCCAAAAACAATGTGTGCCTGACCAAAAGCAAAGGGAAACATCAGAAGTGTTATCTGTTTAAGCATCAATTATTTGTAGGAGTGGAAGAAATTATTTTGTGCGGTTCAATCATACCAGAAACCTTGGGAGTAAAAAGGCGCTTAGCTCCACTCAAAAGAGGGTTTATTTCTTCAGCGGGCATCAAATGAGAGCTACTAGATCCCACATGCAACATGCTGACCCATCAATCTGCTTGGCAGTCATTATCCACTACAGATAACTGCAAGGGAGGGGGCAAGGTAAAAGCAGCCACTAGGAGTTGGGCAGATCCAGCCTCTACCATGTTATCAGTTCAGCTGTTGCCAAGCTCTGTGTATCTGGCCAATAGCAAGGGTTGAGTTGGGAGAAGAAGGAAGTCATCACTTCTTCCTTGCATCAGGAAGACTCAAAGCTAGCTGGCTTGAGAAGAAAGCTATCAGCCAATAATAGGCAGTGAGGCATCTTTCAGCTGAAGTGATGGGAATGCCCAATTTCAGCATCAATATATCCATAAACTGACAAATGCAGGCGTGACAGATAATGCTTGGTGTACTTGGATGTCACTAGATCTCTAAATGGTGAACTCAATGGTAAGCCAGTTTCAAGCTGTTTTGTGAGCATTTGGGACGTGGAAATGTTATTAGATCATTCTGCCAATTGTCTGTATCAGATGTGATTGGAGTAGAATTATCCATCCTCAGCAGAAAAAGTGTATCAATTGTCAGAAGTATAAGAAATGCTGCTAGTCCTTGAGAACTGGTATGACATAAATGCCCAAATTTATGCTCCTACATTAGCTATTTTCTCTGGAATAGACATAATCTGTTAGAATCCAGATGCCCCAAAATTGCATTTCAGCATTCTCCCATTTTGTCTTTTCACCTATCTTTTCTTAGCCTGGGTATATGGCAATTTTTGTTATTTCATGTTCTTTTATTGGTGGCTCCTATTATATCTTTACATCACTTTACAAATATTATACCAAATACTTCAATGTCTCAGAATAATTTTTGATTGTTCAACCTGAATACTTGAAAAACTTGATTCTTACACTCTCCAAACTTTCTTTACTTCTTAATGTCCCTGACTGCAAAATCCTCACTATTTACATAATGACACTCTAGACAACACGGGGGTAGCCCAACCCATGATATTTGCTGATCAGAAATGCTTATTTTCCTGCTACTTCTCTTCATAGCAGAGGGCCCTTAAAAAGTGGTGTGATGCTGAAATTGGGCAGCCTACTTAAATAAGAGAAGGTCACATTTCAACTTCCCTTATTCTGAATGCTCAACCCAAATCTTTCCCTCTACTTAATTTTCTTAAAGTGCAGTTGCAATGCCAACCTGTCCACTATAGGCCTTTGTCCTTGAAAATGAATTGCTTCCTGTTTACTAGTGGTCATGGTGTTCCAGAATTGCCCTTAAATTGTCCGGTTCCATATAAAAAGGGAGATACCTAAGTATAAGACCAATAGCTTGCTTACGTATTTATTTATTATCTTTAGAATGGAAAACCTTCTAAAATTGTAATAGTTCAAAAATAAATGGTTGCTTGAAGTGGAAAAAAGCAAGCTAGCAATTTATTTTCCTCCTCATAAGGAAGTGACTAGCGAAGGACATATTCAGACCTAGTGTCATGGCCAGAAGTGAACAGGAAACAACCAAACACGGTGATACGAACAGAATATCAAGGAAAGTACCCACTAAACATGCAATGGCAATGAAAAGCAGGATTTTTATATTGGGAAGTGCATTGTCAGATTTTTTTTTTAACCAGTGTAGAAGGAATCCAGTGTGCAAGCAACCTGAAAAATTGATCTATGAACCAGAAATTTCATGGTTTATATTTTATCTCAGAAGTAGACTCCCCAGGGTATACTGGGCAATAGTAATACTATTGCACTCAGTGGGCTTTACCTTTCATTATTCTTGTGTTATCCTGACTCTGTGCCCGAATTCACTTTTGAGGGTAATTAGCCGTCCATACAAGTTGAGCCACTGTTAAAAGAGGAGATGGATCTGATGCCCCTCATGTATATCCCAAAGCCTATCCAACTTCCTGATTTCGAAGAGCGGCCAATAGAGGGTGCCACAGGCTTCGAAAGAATGTTGCCTGCGCAAGCAGCAATTCGAGATGTAACAGGGAACTGAATTAGCTCCTTAGAATCTGACACATTTTTTAAAAAACCTAAATGCTTCTAAACCAGAAACACATTAATGAACACGGGGGACAGGGAGGGAGTGCACTGTTTTGCAATGGTTCTTCTCCTTTCTAAGTGGCTGGTCTCAGCCAGTGGGGAAGAGAGGTTGTGCCTGTGGGTGCCTCTGGGCCTGGCCCTTTCCCCCTAGCTCTGTAGCATTTACAAGAAGCTTCTGAAAAAGGTAACTTGCCTGCAAAGGGTAAGGAGTCATCAATATGCAGGTGATGCTCTGGTGTATATCTCTTTTTTCCCCCATTTATTTATTTATTACTAATGATTTTAAAGATTTTAGAAGAAAAATAAATGAGAACAAACAAGCCAAACCGGTGTGTGTGTGTGTGTGTGTGTGGAGGAAAAGGAATAATGGATGCAGAAATATAATACAGTATCATTATGCAGACAAAGGAGTTCTGAAGGTTGCATGGTTAATGCTCAGTATATCGTTGATAAGAAGAAAGAAAGTACACTGAATTCTTTTAACAATACTAGAAAGGATTTGAATCTCTAAGCTGAGTGTCAAAATCTCCACTGTCCTGTTACTTAAAGATATACACACATATATATAGAAGAAAAGCTACTAAAAACATTACAAATAAATATTTCATTTCTAACTTTCCTTTTGTTGTACTCTGACTGATATACAATATTTATAAACATTTATTTTCATGTATTTCTGATTTCAGTTCTTTGGTCAATTTGTTCTCCCTTTGAAAACCATAAACTCTAAATACTTAACATTTGTCCTGCTGCATAAGAGGTAGCATACGTATATGGAAGCCATTCTTGCTTAAATTTGGTTAAACTTTTGTTGGGAATACATGCTGTTAATTTTGCCATTACTATTTATTCTCCATTATATATCTCCATGCTGAGTGAGGCAGGAGATGTTGTGGGGGACCTGAACCAGTGCCTGGAGACTGACAGGGTATGAATGGGGAAAAACAGGGCAAAGCTGAATCCCAGGAAGACAGTATGGATGGAGACAGTCCATCTTTAGCTCTGCGTAGGGTTGTGCTCCAGGGACGGCTTTGGCTCACAGTTTGAGGGTCCTCCTGGATTCATGGTTGCTGCTTGAGCAGCAAATAGAAGCCCTGGCCAAGAGTATTTCTGCCCCAGTTATAGGTATTTCTGGAACAGGAAGCTTTACTGGCAGTCACTTATGTCCTTGTCACTTCACGTCTGGACTATTACCCCTTGCTTTACATGGGATTGCCCTTGAAGGCTCCTTGGAAGCTTTATCTGACTCAGCACATAGTGCCTTGGGTAATTATGGGCGCATTCATACAACACCACTACAGCAGGGGCTATCAGCTTCTGGGTGCAATTAAAGGTGGTGGTCCAGGTTCAGGGATACCTCCGATACCACCTTTTCCAGTATGAATCTGTCTACCCAGTATAATCAGGTAGAGAGTACTTGCTGAGCATTCCTCTGCTGAGGGCCATCTACAGGATTCCCATTGTCCAGCCTTTCTGATGATGGCCCTCCTTCTGTGAAAGGCCCTGGATATTTGGACTACCTACCTGAAGTTTGCTTCTGAAGAGCAGTGGAAACATGGCAGTTTAGGAGAGCATTTGAGGACAAGTGACTATTATTTTGCTCCTCGTGGTGGTGCATCAGGTTGGTGGCTTGTCAGTGGTTGTATTGTTTTAATACAGTGGTTTTAATCCTGTATCGTGTTGGTTGCTCTAAATTACTCAGAGCTTGTGGGAATTAAGTGGCATAAAAAGTGAAGTAAATAAATCAATGGACAATAGGTGGAAGTGCACACATTTCTGGAAAATGTGGGGAATTTTTTTTTTATTTAAATGTTAATAGACTAAACTGATCTTTAAGCCAATTTAGTACTTTTTTGATGTTTTCATTTTAAGTACAGTATATGTTGCTTCTAAGGCCCCGTTTGGGAAATGTATATCTTCAAGTTTTCAAATAAATTAATCTTACACTTACTATAGTGTATGTAATTCTCTTTGAGTGTATGTTAGTGCTTGCAGATGGGACCAAATTTATTTAGTGTGTTTAATAAATGTTATAATCCAATGTTATTCTTTGGTTTTTAATAAATAATAGATTATAAAAATCATTAAAGCTGCATTTTCAAGTGTCTGTAGGAACAACATCTAATTCTGGAAAAATTAATGAGGGTGTGAGATGAGGAATAACTTCTTGAGGGATGTTGAGTGTGGGGAACATTTTTTCACAGAGCAATATACAGGTGAAACTCAAAAAATTAGAATATCGTGCAAATGTTCATTTATGTCAGTATGGCAACTCAAAAGGTGAAACCAATATATGAGATAGACGCATTACATGCAAAGCGAGATATGTCAAGCCTTACTTTGGTATAATTGTGATGATTATGGCGTACAGCTTATGAAAACCCCAAATTCACAATCTCAGAAAATTAGAATATTACATGACATCAATAACACAAGGATTGGAAATAGAATAATATCGGACCTCTGCAAAGTATAAGCATGCATAGGTACTCAGTACTTGGTTTGGGCCCCTTTTGCAGCAATGACTGCCGCAATGCGGCGTGGCATGGATGCTATCAGCCTGTGGCACTGCTGAGGTGTTATGGAAGACCAGGATGCTTCAATAGCGGCCTTCAGCTCCGCTGCATTGTTCGGTCTCATGTCCCTCATCTTTCTCTTGGCAATGCCCCATAGATTCTCTATGGGGTTCAGGTCAGGCGAGTTTGCTGGCCAATCAAGCACAGTCATCCCATGGTCATTGAACCAGGTTTTGGTACTTTTGGCAGTGTGGGCAGGTGCCAAGTCCTGCTGGAAAATGAAGTCAGCATCCCCATAAAGCTCGTCTGCGGAAGGAAGCATGAAGTGCTCCAAAATCTCCTGGTAGATGGCTGCGTTGACCCTGGACTTAATGAAGCACAGTGGGCCAACACCAGCAGATGACATGGCTCCCCAAATCAGCACAGACTGTGGAAACTTCACACTGGACTTCAAGCATCATGCATTGTGTGCCTCTCCATTCTTCCTCCAGACTCTGGGTCCTTGGTTCCCAAATGAGATGCAAAAGTTGCTCTCATCAGAAAAGAGGACTTTGGACCACTGGGCAACAGACCAGTTCTTTTTTTCTGTAGCCCAGGTAAGACGCTTCTGACGTTTGTTGTTCAGGAGCGGCTTGACAAGAGGAATACGACATTTGAAGCCCATGTCCAGGATCCATCTGTGTGTGGTGGCTCTTGATGCACTAACTCCAGCCTCAGTCCACTCCTTGTGAAAGTCCCCAACACTTTTGAATGGCCTTTTCCTGACAATCCTCTCCAGGCTGCGGTCATCCCTGCTGCTTGTGCACCTTTTTCTACCACACTTTTCCCTTCCACATAACCTTCTATTGATGTGCTTTGATACAGCACTTTGGGAACATTCAACTTCTTTTGCAATTCCCTTTTGGGGCTTTCCCTCCTTATGGAGGGTGTCAATGATGGTTTTCTGCACAACTGTCAGGTCAGCAGTCTTTCCCATGCTTGTGATTCCTACTGAACCAGCCTGAGAGACCATTGAAAGGCTCAGGAACCCTTTGCAGGTGTTATGGATTCATTAGCTGATTAGAGTGGGACACTTTGAGCCTAGAATATTGAACCTTTTCACACTATTCTAATTTTCTGAGATTGTGAATTTGGGGTTTTCATAAGCTGTACGCCATAATCATCACAATTATACCAAAGTAAGGCTTGACATATCTCGCTTTGCATGTAATGCGTCTATCTCATATATTGGTTTCACCTTTTGAGTTGCCATACTGACATTAATGAACATTTGCACGATATTCTAATTTTTTGAGTTTCACCTGTATGATAGAAGGGAAAAGTGACTCCCCCACCTCCCTGGCATCCTTTATGGTCTGTACCGTTGCTTTTTTTCTTGAAGACATCAAGAAAGCATCCACACCACAAGGAGAAAAGCTCTTTTCCATCATTATAATTTGAATGGTAAAATGTTACTTGCTGTTTTATTAATGTTTCACCATTTTAAAAGAAGAATTTACCTTATGTATTTTTAAATCTTACTTAAAGTTGGCGTCTGCTTATGAACTATGTTTACACAACAAGCGATCAAGTAAGAAAAAGATGGAGAGGAAAAAGCATTTTGTGTATGATTTTATCAGCCCAGAGAAAGAGTGGCAATTTGGGGTTCATACTCACAGAGGGATGCTATTGTAAGGGAAAAAATGAGGGGAGAAAGGAATATCACATTTTCTAGAGAGGAAGTTAAAGGTATATAATCCAACACACCTCTTAGTAAGGGTCAGGCAACTTGGTGTCCACCAAAAGTTTTATACCTCAGCACAATTAGGCAGTATGTGATCCCAAGCACTTCTGAAGGGACAAATGTGCTGTAAGTGTAGTTAGATTAGTTGTTGATCTTATGTCCTAAAAAAGCTTGCAGGCTGTGGTCTAATGAAAGGTTGCTGGGCTTGTCAGAACGTTGAAGGATGGTAGAGGCTCCGGTGGCTGCCAACTGTCGGCCAAACACTGTTTTATCTGACAAGAAACCACGGCCTGCACCTTCAGCTTTTTGATATAGTGGTTTGCAGCATGTTGGAAACCATCACGAAAGCCAGAGACGGATCAGCTCAAGGAAGTGGCTGTGAAAAAGGGTTACAGAGGCGAACAGCTGATTTGGCTGATTGTTCTACCAAGGGGGAAACACTATTTATTTTGAACAAAAATTATACTTCTCAATGACTCAAATTTTTCAACACCTGGAACACAGCCAAGAGCAAAAGCAAGTTGTTAGCTCTGAAATGTCTGGGAAGTCAGGCTGAAAGCTTTAATAGGCTTAATTTGTAGTACAATGAATGCAGAGTTACTCAGAAATAAGTCCTATTGTGTTCAATAAGTCCTATCGTTAGTACATGTGCTTAGGATGGTAGCTTTAGTTGATTAGTAAGTGGGGCTTGGCCACAATCCAGTGCAAAGTTCAGCATACTTAAACTCATTTGTTTCAGCAACTTTGCATAGCACACAGGATTAGCCAACAATATTAGCTAGATATAGGATCTATCTAGATGGGTTGCATTGAGTATACTCTATCAACATAATCTCCATAATTATGGCAGCCTGCATAATGCAGAATTTGGGCAATACAGTATCCTGGGCTTTGATCCAAAAACTCATGCAAGTCTCACATAATGAAGAAACTCAAATGTCAAAACTAGGAATAAAGTAACAATAAATGCTTTCTCTGTTGCTGACTCTACTTTCTGGAAGTGGAGTTGCACTTCTACTTTCTCTACTTTCTCTGGCTCTGATCTTGCTGCCTTCAGAACAGCTCTAAAGACCTGGCTTTTCAGACATACCAGAGGCCTGGGTGATTTAATAATTTAACCCTATAATTCCAACTAAACAAACAAGAAGCGATGGGCTTCATCTGAATTTTTAACCTAGCAAAACTGATTTGTCAAAGTGAGTATCAATATTTAAAATCATGTAAGAGTCTCAGGGTTACCAGAACAACATTCTGGCAGTATCCACATTATCTAATCCTTTAGGTGAAAGGATCCAGCAGAAACACCATATATACCATGCTCAAATTTTCCCTTGAGCGTGTATGCTTTTCTATGTAAATGCAAGTTAATATAGACATAACTTAACATGAAACCTCTGTTAAGTGAATATCTGATCTTGGGATATCATTACAAGAAGACCTCTGTAAAAATATTCTTAAAATGATCTAACAGACACGTTTGGAACTTTTCTTACAATGGAGTCATTCCAGAGATTCCGGACAAGCTAGAATTCTGCTGTTACTTCAGGTAAGAATCTTGTTCCATGGTTACAGAGAATGCAGAATGGAAGTTCTTGTTATATATCTCTTAATAATTAACTAATACATACACACACAGATACACACACACACAGATACAACCCCCCCCAAACCAAATCCTGGTTGGACTACTCATAAGTAAGCTACTCTGAAGTCAGTGGGACTTGTTCCAAGATAACAGGATATAAGAATTGCAACTGAAATGTTCAGCCTGTACATATCTACAAAAGCCAACTTCATATGGAGCTCTGTCAAAAGGTTTGTGGATATACAGTTACAGCCTAAATGAAACTGAGTGTTGTAACTATGAGCTGATTTAAAACTGGAGCTGTGTATATGCATTATGAAGAAATTTAAACTGAGCCATTCAACCATTACACATAAACCGACTGACACCTAGCATGTTAGCACGAATGTATAGATGCAATGATCTAATGCAAATGAGACTGGGATGCACATAAAACTGCACAGATTTTTTAAAAATATATATTCATTAAGGCCAATTTCTTCATATAACTAAATCAAAATTAGTACAAAGATAAAGAAGCTTAAAATCAGTCATATAAACAAGCAAAAACTAGTTATCAACAGGCTTACTGTAGCTATATGTTTTTTCTATATTAGTTCTTAGTGATAATAAAAGACCAATTAAAAAAACCAAAACTGTGATCATGAAAGGACAACTATGACAAAGGTTAAATGAATGCCTGCCGAGTTGTGTTTAGTTCACTTCTCTTGTACATCACTGCCCGCTTCGAATTGCACCCTTACAACAGATTGATAAATAACCCTAAAGCATCTGCTGTAGCCTGGGCAGACGGTACTTGTCCTCTATGAAAAAAGTTGAACTTGGGTGTGAAAAAAATATCAAACAAACCACAGCAAATATATATATCAAATAGCAACAATTGGATAATGTCCTTCTGCAGGTGCTCCATGACATTAAGTGAAAGAAATATGACAATTTTACACTGAAAAATTTTGCTTCTAGTACATAATTGTAACACTGCAGTCTATAGGAGTTCTATGGGGTTACTGAACTTTGAATGAAATCTTCTTCCTTTCCCAGATCCTGTCAGCTGGGGGTTGATCGCGATTATCCCTTAATTGTTCACCCAAACACTCAATGTCAGGCCACTGCAAGAAGGGATGTGTATTAATGTTTTCCACTGAAGAAAAGAGAGCCAGTGTGGTGTAGTGCTTAAGGCATCAGACTTGAAACCTGGAGACTGACTTCTAGTCCCGCCTTAGACACGAAGCCAGCTGGATGACCTTGGGCCAGTCACTCTCTCTCAGCCCTAGGAAGGACGCAAGGGAAAACCCCTTCCTAAATCTTGCCAAGAAAACTGCAGGGACTTGTCCAGGCATTCTCCAGGAGTCAACGCTGACCGAAGGCACCAAAACAAAGGAAAAGGAAGGAATCACACAGAGAGCAGCAAAATTTCAATCCTTTGTGGCCATCTGGTGGTTGTCCAGATTTTTGCAGCCCATAACTGGCATTAAACCTGGAGAAGGTGGCAGCATATTTTGCATTTTAAAAAAAGCGCACGTCTTCTGGAGTAGAGGAGAAAGAGAGGTCAGGGGTGAACTAAGTTCAAATATCAAACAAAGCCACTGTTTGTTAAAGAAGCCGCAGAGAATGATCTTGTACATAATGCTAAGCCAAAGTCAAACAAATCACATTAAGAGTTAGCGTGATATGTGAAAGCAAGCAAAGGCTGACTTCACAAATTGCATTAAGCCATAGTTTGTTTGACCATGATTATTAAATGATGCCTAACTGGTTCACATGGCATTATGCCACAAACCACTGTTTACAAACCATGGTCTCTTTATTCACATAACACACTAAAACAAAAGCAAAGAGACCACACTATTATTTAAAATGAAGTGTGTAAATGAAGTTATATTAGGTATTCAGTATGGCCTCCCAGATTTCTCACTGCCAAGACAATGGGGAGATAGCATATCTCTCTCTTTGACAAGTAGCAAGATTTCAATGCATATATGCTTTTAAAAATGTCTACCACAAATTGAATGAACTAATTCTAAAGTTTGTCCCATTTCCTTCCTTCCTTCCTTCCTTCCTTCCTTCCTTCCTTCCTTCCTTCCTTCCTTCCTTCCTTCCTTCCTTCCTTCCTTCCTTCCTTCCTTCCTTCCTTCCTTCCTTCCTTCCTTCCTTCCTTCTGCATTGTTTTCAGCAAACAAAGGGTGGAGCTGTTGCTTTGAGAATTGATTGTAATTCTGTGTCTGGAGAGTGAAAGTGAAGACGGGACTGAGTAGGGTGTATCTTTGTTTTAAACGGTACGGAGCAGAGGAAGCCCAAGTGTGCTGCATGATGGTCATGCGTTCTGCCAGGGTACAAATCCCATTAAATAAGAGAGAGAAGGGCAAGAATCTAAGGGTGCAGTCGTCATGCACTGCCGTTTATTCAAAGGGTGATTGTGCTGGAGGACATCCCACTCCAATTACATGCTCTCTAGAAGATACAGTAGTAAAACGCCAAAAACATTCCCAGGCTCGCTTGGTGGAAAAGAATCATCCTGTCATTTTGACTGTTTCAGAAGCACTCCAAAGTGTTTTGTAAAAGACTGTCACACAGAAAGGAAAAATATTGATAATCTTTTTGTTGACACCTATAACATGGACTGATATACTCATTTAGTGTGAAAAAAATCCCACTCAGTTAATAGCAAATGTATTCAGGACTAGAGCCTTGCAATTAAGTGTACCTATGTTTACTCAGAAATAAGCCCCATTGCGCTCAGTGGAAGGCACTTCCAAATACATGTGCATAGAACTGCAACCTGAGTGTGCACAGATTGTTTTCCCAGTACGTTCAGATCTTTATGCAAATTATAATGAGTAAAATTACTTTTTGAAACATTGACCGTTGGGATGTTCAATCCTCTGGAAGCAATATGTAGGAATCACATATAAGTCAACCTTGCATTGCATTACACCAAAGGTGTAATCTATTGCTCACTGAATGAAATCCAAGGACTTTCCTAATAGACTCAAGACAAAATCCTTATGATAAACTCCATCAAAATGCTTAAAAATGAGCAAACCTCTTGCCATATTATGGCACGATATTTGTGCAGGGCAGTGAGCTTTTGTACCAATACAAGGCCAGGACTTAGTGGCTGTTAACATGTAAACATATCCCGAGGACACAGCCTGGGAAACTAACCGTAGTGGTTTTCTTGGGGGTGGGGGTGGAGGAATATTGTATTGGGTGAACCCAGCTCATTGGTCACATTGGTGGGTTTAATATATTGTGCAAATCCGTAAAACAGATTAATTTAGTAACAAGATGGAGAATGAGAACATAGCCAGGGTGTCTCTGTGTTACTCTTCTCTAACCTTGTGCTTTTTAGATGTATTGTACTATTAGTATGATAAGAACTGCAGCTCAACACGTCTTCATCTTGTGCACAAGTATGCACTAAATACTCGATCTTCTCAAATGAAGATCAAGATGGTTTGTGTAAGTTCTGGAATGAAAGGTGTATTCTCACTAGAACAACTAATCACTTTGCACTACAAGAATAGAATGAAATCATTTGGTTATGTGGAATAATGTAAAGAGCTCAGATTAGGAATATTGTGGGTGCTGTGTATGTTTGCTAAACCTCTTCTTTACCCTGATGACTATAATCAGTGGGTTTATACATTGCACTAACTCACAGGAGGATTTGTGCAAATCTAGTCCCACCTGCTTTGTACTGAGCTGTTCCTGGGGAAAAAAAAAAAAAGTGGACTTGGTCAGGACTTAGACTGGAAACCACAAAGAAATTTTGTTGTTTAGTCGTTAAGTCGTGTCCGACTCTTCGTGACCCCATGAACCATATTGCGCCAGGCCTTCCTATCTTTCACTGCCTCCCTGAGTTTGCTCAATTTCATGCTCATTGCTTCAGTGATGCTATCTAGCCATCTCATCCTCTGCCGTCCTCTTCTCCTTTTGCCTTCCATCTTTCCCAGCATCAGGGTCTTTTCCAAAGAGTCCTCTCTTCGCATTAGGTGACCAAAGTATCTGAGCTTGAGCTTCATTATCAATCCTTCCAATGAGCAATCAGAGTTGATTTCCTTTAAGATTGACTGGTTTGACCTCCTAGCAGTCCAGGGGACTCTTAAGAGTCTTCTCCAGCACACAAAGAAATACCAGGTCTTAAATAGATTATAAAATCCACCACAACAACAATTAATGGTGGAAGGCAATGGGCAAGCGTTTTGATATTTTTACTAAGAAAATTACATGAATCTGACTATGAAATCACCAGGAGTTGAATCTGACTCAAAGGAGACTTTACCACAGGATGTTTCAGGACGATGCTGGGAACAGCTGTAGCAACACTGATAGGATTTTCATTCTTTTCATTCCCTGGTCATTCTGAGTCTGAAATATAAGAACTGACATGGGATATTTGTAATGGCCTACAGAGGCATAAGAGTAGCCAAAATATTTTGCACTTGAGAAACTGTATGGGCTCTTTGTCCATTTGTGGGCCTGCTTCAAGGTGCTTGTGCTTGCCTTTAAATCCTTCACAGCTTGCTATTGGAACACACGAAAGACTGCCTGTTCCAGAATGGCGAACTGTGGCATTCCAGATGTTGTTGAATAATAGCTCCCATCAGCCCTATGATGGTGATTGATGAAGGACGCTGGGAGTTGTAATTCAGTAACACCTGGAGGGCCACAAGTTCCCCTTCCTTAACCTATCACCTTGTGGGCCTACTCTTCAGTCAGATCATCCCTGAGAGGGAAGGCCTCAGTGCAGACATGCACAGGTATGTGTTCTGAGGAAGTACAGCAACATGTACTATGCTGCTTTGGGTTTTTTTGCAATTGTATGACTGTACTGTAGTAGTATTGTGTCACATAAGGTACTTTCGACAACGGTGCTTTTTTTTTTAATGCAAAAGATAAGCCCCCAAAAGTTCAAACAAACTCGTAGGTGTCTTGAGCTAGGCTTATGACATTCTAGTGTCCCTGTGATGTATTCAGACAACCTGCGGACAGAAATTGAGGGCTAGATCTCACTTTCCTTTTCATTGCCCACCTAGGTTGATCATATATATTTTGAGACTTACTCTTCTTTAAAGTTGGTCTTTTTGTTTCTGCTTCCATCCCTTCCAGGTCTTTCAAGAAAGCCCTTAAAGTATCAGTCACCAGGACTAGTTCCTGCTCTAAATGAATCACGGTTGGACCCCTTGATTCTCTTTTCTCCAAGTTCTTTTACTAGTTGAAAAAAAAGGAGGCTCTTCTTTTCTTCTCCATCCCCATTCTGTTGAGGTAGGCTTAGGCAGGGCTTACCTTTGACATCAAAGAGCCCTGCTTGGGCCCCTCTCAGTTGGACTCTATCAGTATCTAACTTTTGTGTGAATTCCCCCAGGTCCTGCCACCTAGAGAGATGATTGTACTCCACTGGAATTCATAACTCCGCACCTAGTACTTTTGAATGGTCACTGTGTGATTTCAGCTGATATTCAATTTCTTCATTCTGTAGTTGAAATAGAAAATTCAGAATTAGAGAGTGCAGAATTCAAGATCACTGCAAAGTATCGTAAGATCAATTTGTACAGTTATGTTAGAAGGCAATATCCGAAGAAACAGTCCCAATCAACCTTGTTGATTACTTATTTAATTTATTTAGTTTTCTAACCCTTATATCATCAGATTCCTTTAGGGCCTACAGAAACATTCCTATGGGTGAGTAGTGCATGGGGAAAGTTTTCTATAAATAATTGTCAGGGTTTCTTTGAACATATTTTAAGCCACTGAATTGTACACCACAATTCTGCTTTTGTTATTTCCTGAATAATTTCACTTCTAAATGAAACAAAATCTTTTTTTACAAAAATTCAGCCACCCGAACCTATTGAAAGATTTCTTTTCCATAGTTTGATATTTATAGCATGTAAGGACCATCATTGGCTATTATGTGGGCATTCACAGGGGAACAAGGGCAATCACATGGCAAAATGTATGTGATGATGTCATCACCCAAACATCCTGTCTTGTGGACTTGCATCAGATGTAGGGACACAAGTACATAATTGCTACATATACGTGATGGTGTCACTGCACTCATGTCATTTTGGCATCTTTAGTTTGCTGCAGATATGTCAGCCCTATCAAGCAGTGCAGATCTAAGCTACTTTTATTAGAACAGCTATCTTGCAAATTCTCTTCATGAGGACTGGGGTCGGAGGGAGGCTGTCTGAGGCATTTTCTCAAATTACTCCCTTGGCCTGGGCTCAAGGTTCATGAATCTGATTGTTGCCTTGGTGGCAGGTCTTCCCTTTGTTTCTCTTTAACCACTACAAGATACTGCTGGTCTGTCAGCTCACTGACATCAAATAAAGACTTAGCATTTAATGCTGCTGTATCTGGGCTGAAAATGTGGATGATCAGTCGGTGGCAGCAAAGAGTAGGAATTTTCTGTACCTCATTGTTGCCATTTTGTGGTCATTTGAATTTTTGCAGCCCCGATAAGGTAGCCTTATCTGTATGCTTTATTTCCTTTTATTTCCAAAAAAAAAAAAAAGAATGTGGGATATCTTGGAAAGTTCCTGGGAGACTTATGAAATGTATACCATGAGTTATGGAAGCGTGCCTAATTAGTTCTGACAGAATAACTTTCCTGTAGCATGCCTAGGGTATCCCCTCAAGAAATAATTGATTTCAAGACCAGCATTCCTGAGTGAGTGTCTGTAGAAGGTATTTCTCTCTCCACCCCTGCAATCTTTAAAAAGAAATCTGTGTCTGTATATGTCTTCATATGTGCACAATTTTTTTTTTTTAAAGATACTGACCATGGCTAGGAGAGATACAGATTAAATTTCTGCTTAGCAGCAGCAGCAAAGTTTGCTTCAGCAAAACCAATACCTCTCAGTTTAACCTAACCTGTTAAGTTGAGTTGGGGATGTTTTTTATTTTAACTGTTTAAAGGACTACAGGGAAGCTATGTAAGAGATAAAGACAAATTATTGCTCATTTGTAGATAGTGGTTAAAAGATTAAGATGTAAGACAGAGGCATATCCACACTGCCAGATTACCAAAAGCGCACATGGAGTATGTGTGTATTTGGGAGTCAGGGAACCTAAACAAATAAAAGAAATAAAAATGTGATTTGCCATATGGGTCAATTAATCTGTTCAAAGCTTCCAAAGCCACCATCAGTCCTCAACCTTAGTCCTTTGAAAGGTCTGTTTACTTTATTTTTTTTTTATGCTCCTATCTCAACTTTTTTGTACCAGTGCGTTATTCAGCGAGGCTTACAGTTATAAAAATCACAGTGCCATTAAAAAAAATTATTATAAAAGAAACAGAATGGAGAGTGAACATCAAATGATAACAGTAACTTGCTTCACACATCGCATGCAATCATAGTTTGTTTAATCATGGTTTATTGGATAAACAAGAACATTTGCATAATAGAGCACATGGTGCTCTACAATATGCTGCTAAACAAACTCTAATAAACCATATCTTGGCTTTGTTCAATGGTTGAAACTATCTGCTGTCTGCCGCTCAAAGCAAAAGCCAATCAGAACAAATAACAATTGGCAAAAAGTTTCTTTTAGTGTACAAATTCTGCCAGGAAAGTTCACTACCTAGATTGTGCACGTAAGCGCCAAAGTGCCTTGCCACAACTATCTTAATGTCTGCTCCACTCGCTTTATTTTTATTTCAAATTTGTTTTATTAAAAAAAAAAGTATTTGAGAAATTAGCATACTTCCAGTATTCTTAGGAAATCAGAATGGTAGGTGCCTGCAACTTTGTTTTGAAAGTTGCCAGCCTGCCAAGGAAAAAGACAAGAGTAAACTGAGAGACTAGAGAACATCTCCCAGAGGTTAGGAGGGTGGAGGAGTAATCTGCCTTCTTGTAAACGGTGTTTTGTGACTGGCTGTATCTTCCATAGCAGCTATTTTGTGAAGATGTTTGGGAAGTGTTCTCAGAATGTCACATCTGCTCATTGGCTCTGAAACGGTGGAGACCTCTCTCTTGTAAGAATATCTTATCATTCTATCCGTAAAGCAACAGCCCTGCGAGGTAGGTTGGGGTGAGAGGCAGAGACCCTGGCCCAGAATGACCAATGAATTTCAGTAGCTGAAGAGGGACTTGAACCTGGGACTCCTCAGTCCTAGTCCAACATCTTAAAACACTGACACTATACCACACTGGCATTCAGTTATGCTGAGGACAAGTCATGGGCAGAAAATATCTTCAGTTCAGTACTAAGTGCTAATTCATGAGCTCCTACTATTATATCATCCTTTACCTCTAAATCTTAGGCTCTGATTAAGCTTCTAACAAAGGATATAACGCAAGGGTCAAGCAATGTTTTGGCTGGTAGGCACTACTGCACTACTTTACATGATGTCATGAGTACAACCAAAAAAATAAAAAAGAACTATCCATCCATGCAAAATTTAATTATTTTTTTATTAAAATTGTGTGATTTGGCTGTATAACAAGATTTAAACCATCTTTACAAATATTTTATTTTGTATTAAACTAAGTAAATGGGCATCAGTTAACACCTGTGGACACCACATTGCTAATCCTCAATTTATTGAATCAGCAATATAAGTTTCTATTCCACTGGTCTCAAGGACCATGCACAAATCATGTACATCCTTTTAACTTTTTTGTCATTTCCTTTTGAAGGACCGATCAGGGCTACTCATTTTGGCATCAGAAAAGTAAAAAATTATAAATACACCCAGATTGGTTTATTACATGAAGGACGATTACAGTAACTAAGATGCAGTATGTTTGATTTGGCCTAGCATGGTGTGTGAATTCAGTCATTGGGGTTTGTAAATCCTGATTTATGGTTTACCATATTATATGAACCCTGTTGATTGTGGTTTATCATAGTCAACTGAAGTATGACTTAGCACAATCTGTCAACTGGACTTAATACTGTAAAACCTATGGGTGGTTTCCTGTGAACATAGGAAATTGCCTCATGCAGGATTATTGGAACATTGGACTTCTTCATAAAAGAGTTATTTTAAGGAAATATCTCGAAATCCAGTGTTCCAATAATCTTGGAAAGTATAAATATAAATATTCATTGATATCAAAGGGTAGCTTGCAAACTGATTTCCGAGGAAGAGTAACAGAATCCAAGAATCTCTGTCTATCCATGGTGATAAAATGTGGAGAGGCAGTTCTCCAATTTGCCTAGGGAGAGTCATCCTGAAAAGGGCTCTATGCTAACCATCAATCTCCCCCTACATGCAGCATCTCTGTTTAATGCAGTGTTGTCCAAACTTGGCCACTTTAAGATGGCTGGCTGGGGAATTCTGGGAGTTGAAGTCCACTCATCTTAAAGTGGCCAAGTTTGGACAACACTGGTTTAATGGCTGATAGAGTATCTCAAAAGGGTCTTCCTTTCCCTTTGTCTTTGTTTAAAATGAAATATAATGGACCTGGACTTATCAGCATCTCTAAATGCATTTTCTCTGTGTTATCCTTACTAAGGGATTTGGTATATCCTGATGAGTATGTGCAAGATTGATTCTGAGCTTGGTATAATTTGATCCATCCATTTAACATTAAAATTAATATGCAGGGAGGTCTCTTTTGAGTTTGAAGAAAACCAGAAGGGAAATGCTTATTAATTTAAAATGGACTTGAGAAATGGAATGAGGCTGCTCCTATTAGTATCTGCCATAGAGCTCAACCAATACATTGAAAAAGGTGGGTATAAAACAGATCTATAGTTAAGGAGAAAAGAGGAGATCTTGGCTATCTCCAGGTATCATGGAAGAATGTAAGAACTTCGCAGGAATTCAGAAAATTACTGGGAGATCCTTCCAAAAACTATGATTCTGCATTGCCTGGATTTGAACTAAAACTAGAAAACTCTGCTGGCATGCTATTAACTTGTTTAGCATCACTCTGATTGGGATAAACTACTCAGAGCTTTTTTTTTTTTAATGACACTGAAAGAAATGCAGAGGATATTAAAGCCAGAGAGGAATTTCCTTGGAACTTAGGCTTGCTAGCATTTTGTGCCAAATCATATAGTCAATTGGCTCTTTTCTATATCTGAATAATGGTGTTCTATTCAGCACACTATATAATTTCATTAGCAGTAGCAAAACAAGAAAATAGGTTCCTTCCCCAGGAAATTTATAACCTATATTTTGAGAGAAGTGACAGTAAGAAATATAAAAGAAAGAAGCAAGATTAACAGTTGGATGGGATAGATATGATAAACAAAACTAACAAGAATGAGTCTCTGTCTTGCATATACTTACACTTTGTCCCAACTGGAATTTGCTTAAGATTTACAGAAAAAATATTCTCTCGCTGAAGCTGTATGTGGTATAAATATTGGCAACTGTGTTAATTCTCATAAGCTGGGAATCAACTTTTGCTCTATGTAAGTACTTTTGATCCACATTATTATACAGGGGAACTTAATTTCCTTGATATCTTCTACTATATTTGATTCTCCTTTTCTGTCACTGTTTCTTATTCCCCAAGGAGTTTCTGGTCACTGGGATTAGTGGGGTCAAGACAGAAGAGGGAAAAACACATTTTGGGTGATGATCATACAACTCTAATTGATGAGGGTTTTTTTTTTTTAATTCAGAAGAAACAACTGATCATAAAAAGAAATAACATGGGCTTTTTGGAAAATGAGGCAAATACATGGACTTTTATGCTAGTAACTTAAAAGGTTATTTGCCATTATAGTTTTAAAACCTCTTTCTTCAGCAGCAGGTTATTTCTGAAGGCCCTTTCCCACCACTGTTTAAAGTGGCGGCCATCCCTTGCTTTGGTGGTAAATACAACTGCTGCCCTCAATTGGATATTTGTATTGGGACCACCATTTTGTGTTCACAACACTTTGCTAGCCAAACTTAACAAAGATCTAATAAGAAAAGGGGTGTTTTGCTCCCAGTTCTGAACAACTCACCCCAGCAGGATCCAGCGTAAAATCAAATCCATATCCAGCTTGTCCAGATAGAAGCTACCTCTTGATCACATGGAATCCATGTTCATTTCCATAATCCACATGAGGCACTTTAGAAACTAGGAGTCAGCAAGAAACTTGGAGCGCTCCTAAATGCAGCTTGCTATATTGTTGGATTTTCCAACCCCAAAACCAAATTCAGGAAACTCCAACAATACAACCCTCAGCTACACATATTTGCTATGATCCTCAATTTTTATTTTTTATAGAACAAAAATGCTTGACATCTGATGAGAAAACCTTGTCTGTTTTCTGAATTTTTTTTAATGACAATCACAGCATTGCAAGACGCTGTGTGATGGTGCCTGCTATGTCAAATGGTTAGTCACCCTTATGGAAAGCTTTATCACAGCACTTCTGAAACAATGAGGAATAAACTTTGGAATTCAAATGCTGGAAGGGAAGAAGCAATTAATAAGTTCTATGAGAAATGTGCTTCAGAGACATTGCTCTTGCATCCTTCCTATTTTACTTTGGCTTTTTGAATAGAATAGGTTCTTATCAGGACATTTATCTGCATTTAAGTCTCTGAAGAGAATGTTTGTACTCTGAACTCTAAAGAGGGTTTTTGACACTAAATGGGTCTTTTGCTACCTCTGCAGGTACTGTTGTGTATGCAGGCAATTACATGAAACATAACTTCTCCCCACTTTATTCCCTTCCCTTTCCTAATAACCTGTATTTTAATTAAAAACAGCAATTTACAGTGCAGTTCATTTATAACAACATAATCCATGGTAATCACAACGCAATAAATTTATGTTTTAAGTAAAATTTTAATGCTTCGAGCAGCTGGGTCTCTGAAGTGTGGAAATAGCTAACATTTTTCACTTGGTATGATGCATCCTGTAGCTGGCACTACGGTTTAATTACAGAGACACTACAGCCAAGGGATGGAGAATTGAGTTATTGTAATAGTAAAATGAGAAATGATTTCTTTGCAACTAGCTGTAAATCTGGAAAATATCTAAATAATATAGACAGATAAATTTGTAATGGGCAAGACAAAAACACATTGGTTCATCAACCACATGTCTTCAAAAAGGGAAACTGCTGAATCAGGTACATAGGAACTAGGATGGATTTCAGCCAAAAACAAAAACTTATCACTGTCTCTCAAGGTAATACAACTGAGAATTCTGTTTCCTTGTGCTTGTGCAGCTTGTGTGCAGCTTAAGAAAAATCACATATTCCAGCTGACCCAGAATCTACCTTTATGGCTCATACATGAGGTAAAAACAACAACTGCTTGTTTGAGTCAAACAAAAGAGCTACCCTGAGCTATTGTTCTCTCCATGTTCTCAAGAGTTTTTCTCAGTCAGGGAGCTTCATATGCAGGATGTTGGTCTACAATGTCTATCATACCCGGCCAGTATGTGCAGACTAACTGGTGATCTTGGGTAGGCAGGCTATCATTTTGGAAATGATTGTACTAAGGGTACTGTTAGAAAGGCATAATTTGAGCTAAGACACAAACCCAGACTTCTTAATTCTCATATCTACCTTAAGACATGAAAATGACTGTTGTTAATTAGGATGCAAATTAAAATAATATCAAGATGATGTGACATTTTAACTATTATACGCATAGCACTGTCATACCAAATTAATCTTAATAGAAGAAAAACTTGGAATCCTAATTCTGTAATTAATGTGGGATAGGAAAAAAGAGATACAATACAAAAGCTTGTTTGGTGGTAGGCTGCCAAAGTTTTCAAAGCCCAGGAACTCCAGCTTCGTCCTGTAGCCTAGCCTTTGAGTGGTGTAGAATTGTTCTTATAGTTTTGTTGTGTAGCAGAGGCTTCCCATACAACTCTAAAGTGCAATACAACTATGAGGATGGTCCTTCGCATTCTTCAGCTCCAAGATTGGGGTAAAAACTGAGGTTCATTCTGTCATGTGTATTAGAGGGGGATAAGATATATGTCATGGAGGGTGTGGGAAGCAAAATTGTGGAGACTATTTACATTATTAAGGAAGACAGATAGGTGCACATTTGAAGCTACTATTCTGTTGATTTTTTTAAAAAAATGAAAGTAGTCCAAGGATTTCATTTTCCAAGGATGGATGCAGTTAAAAGGGATCCACCACTGTCTTCTTCCATAGCAACAAGCAGATTCAAAGTAATAGAAAGGATACGAAGACTGCAAAGATGTGCTCTTTCTGGAAGAAGAGCAGGCCTGTCCTTTCTGAGTGACTTAACAGCTTTGCCTGGGGACACAAAAGCTCTTTCTGAGAAATCCAAGGACAGGATCTAAATTTTAAGAAGGACATTCTGGAAAATACACGGGTTTTGTTTGTTTCTTTTCAGTTCTGTTCTACCAGGAAACCTTGTTTGATCTCAAGGAGCCTCATCAGGAAACCCAATATTGGTATAAGGGGGTTAAACCAATCTATATTTCTAACCTGAGAAAGGTCATAGGGCATTCCTAGCTAAAGGAAAAACTGGCTTGTAAACAGAATGAAGAGATAGAGCTATTGGCTCAAGCTGAATGTACGCTCAGTTTTAAGTGTGGCCAATGAATTAAATTTTGCTTTAGCTCCATTTTCAAATCTTGAGAATGAGTTTAAATTGAGGGAAGTGTAAAGGAATCAGACTTACATTCATGGAATGGCCAAAGTGCTCAAACCTTCTCTTTAAATATCCACTCCTTAAATATCCACTCCTTTAGCCTCTGCTTGCAATCCACTTCCAAATGGAAGAAATGCAGGAGACCAGCACCATTCCATTTTCAATGTTCTCGGAAGCAGATCTGTAGCAATTTCAATGATATTCTGTGGTTTATCTGCAAATATATACAAGCTGAACATAAAAGCTCCCGACATGAACTTGCTTTGGGATTGTTTTTAATGACGGTAAAGCAGGAAATTTTATCAACCAATCAATAAAGATTACTTTGGTTATCACTGAGGATTTCCTGCACAAAGCAGTGCTGGCTCTTCTTTCATTCCAGCATCAACAGAGACTTTCCGCTGCATGTTGCCTTCACTTGTATCCTGATCCTCCCAATGGTTTGTGTGTCTCTGTGTGTGTGCGTGGGAAGTAGTAGGCCTCTTGCCCTCCTGTTTCCTACTGAAAGTATCCTACTGCCTTTTCAGAAGTTGTACTTCCATTTACAGAAAACTTCAAGAACAGAGAGGGAGAGCAAGTCTTCTCTTGACCCACCTATATCCCCTAGCCTGCTCTTGTAGATCTGCTTTACAAGAACAGAAACACCAGTCTCCCTTGTAAAAGGCAGAAAAAGTATGGATGAAAGCACATACTTGAAATGTGGGTTTATTTCTCATCCTTGTCAAAGTTCAACTAACTTTCTTTGTAGCAGCTGCTATTCACCAGATACTGTAAGACGTAATAAGTACTCAGTATTCAGTAATGAGCATAATAGGTAATAAGCTCTACTGAATTCAAGTGCTATCTATTGATTCTTGAACTGGCACAAAGCAATGCCTGCATAACATTTGCTGTAACCACAGCCAAGCCCCATCTATTATGAATCCCTGTCAGATGGTGCTGTCCTGAGTTGTGAGTGTGTCACTCACTATAGGCAAGGTGATTCCTTTCCTCCGCCCCTTTGCTGCCATCCTCCTTCAGCAAATCACCAGCCAACAGTGAAAACATTTGCCAATCAGAACCTTGCAGCAGGAATAGGGTGGGTCTGACTTCAGAATTCTACCTGGATTTCTCCAGGCTGGTTTGTCTGTCCCTTCTCCCACACTCCACTTGGCATCGACCCAGTTGTGATGTGAAATCAACATATGGGAAGATACTAGGACAGAAATAGTCCAGAGAGGAGACCCTGTAATTAGCCAAATTCTATAGAGTGAGAGGACAGAAACTAAGAAGTTGTTCTGCAAGGAACTCTTCTACATTAGGGAGTATGTGTATAAGACGTGATTAAAGCCTACAGTTATAGAAGAAGAGGCAAATAAGCCACAAAGGCCCAGTTTAATATCCATCATTCTTTGCTGGACACTGCAGTTAGAAGAAGCAAGGGTAATGGTAAAGGTAAACATGCATTTCAGAAAATGCTAAGTGGAAAATTGATTGTGTGGTAAGGTAAAGTACACAGTGGGGACAGGGTGATAGATGAAGCTGAAGTTAATTAGGATTTCTTTATTTCTGCTCAAGGCAGATCAAAGTGGAAATATCCTCTATAAGCTCAATGTACCTGCTCATAAAAAGTTTAAAAATCACTTTTCTAAAGATCCTCAAACATTCCACATATTATCTGGATAGATGTATGGAAAAAAAAGAATGAAAATTTCAGAAACAGCTAATGTATCAATTTTTTAAATTTAAAAATAAAATACACTGATACAAGCATTTCACAAGGCAATTTATAAAAGCAACATGCCTACAACAAATCATATGTGGCCTCCTCCTCCTCCTCCTCATTTGCATTATGCTTTGAAAAGCTGTGAAATATATCTGACTTTTGTCATGTTCTTCTTAGGGGTGTCCCCAAGGTATGATCAAATGCATTGCTGTACTTAAAAACAGGCAAAGCACTGTGGTGGCCACCATCTTGACTTTTTTAAAATCATACCCTGCAGACACCCCAGGCTCTTCTGTTTGTTCAACTGTATCTTCCCCTCTCCCACATATAACAAAATAGTTGGTTTTCCTTGATAACCAACTTATTTCCTTCCTCTTTTGAAAACCTGCCAATGGTTCTCTAATTAATAGAAGTCTCCTTCTGTCCACCTTTGTTTGTTGGCTACCTAATGAGTATAAAAATGAAAAGTAATTTTCTAAATGCCTTTTATTCCCAAATTATCTTTCTGGGTTAGACCCATTAGTAAGAGTTGCTTTTGGATCCCACCCATTAAGTAGGACTATCAGATATGGGCTCCAAAAATACAGACCACTAGATGGCAGCAAACAGGTATATAATACTAATTCTTTACTGACATCTTCACTAGTGGTATTCTGGATTTTTACAGCCTTCTCGATCTGTCCATAAAGGGGCTGCACACACAGTAGATAAATTACCATATGCTGTGAGTTACTGTATGTCCCTCTATGTTTACTGTGTGTCCCTTCACATTTACTAAATTGGGCTTCTCTACCAGGTTCTCACTCTTATCTCTATTGGCTCATTCCAAGATAGATAAGGTTTCTAGTTACTTTGCTGCTAACCGCATTCTTCATTGTACAAGTTCACCAGCAACCCATCCACCTCCTGGAACTCTTCAGCTACCCCATTCTGGTTCCTCTGCAACTCAGGGCAGCAGCTAACTAGACATGGCCTTTGCTTCCTTATGCCAGGATCAACTACACATGGAAAGCCTCTTGGATGATTTGTACAGTTCTTTGGTGTCTTCACCAAATTGCCTCTGTTTGGGTTTGGTTCTGCAGTTTTACTATTTCCAGGTACTGCTGGAATATCAGTTATATCTATTTCAGGAATGTTGTTGCTCAAGAACATCTTAGCTCACAGTTCCTGTTCTAGAAACATAATCCCATAGCCAACACCAATATTATAAATATGCACCCCACTTCTTGCTACTACCCAGTAGTTAATTATCTAGGAGGCAGGTTACTGGATCAAATTCCATGTCGTTAGATTGACAAAAATCTCTCTTTAAATTCCCATGCAGTAGAGTGTAGTGTCTCCAAATATCTGGTTTAAATAAACTTCTATTTAAACAAGACCCTCACAATATAATTAGCTGCAACAGATGTTGGGGAAAGCAAGTACAGGTAGTCTTCACCAGCCGTAATTGGGTCTGGCACCTCTGTCACTAAGCAGTGCAGTCATTAAGTATGATGTCACTTGACCATGCTAGCTTACAATGTCAGTTCTGGCTGCAGTTGTTAAGCGAATCACCACGAATAGTTAAGCATAATATCACATGATTATGACTTGCAACTTCCTGCTGGATTCCCCATTGACTTTGCTTGTTGGAAGCTGGCTGTGAAGGTTGCAAATGGCAATCACATGACCGTGAGACACTTTGTAAATGTGCGCTGGTGGCCAAGTGCCCGAATCCAGGATATATCACTAGGAATTGGGAATGACATCCTTACAATATCCATTTAAATATGTACTTAATCCACATCATTATAATCAATGCAATTGGACCAGTTAATTTTGGCAAGAACATGCCACTTTTTTAAAGGCAGACTTTAAAGATACACTTACTTGTGGGATTTTTTGTTAAAAGATACAAAATAAGGATCCTTCCACAAGAGGACTGCATACCCATTTAAAAGAAATTCTGGACCTCTGTGATCCTACAGTGTCTGCTTATCTGAGAGCTGAGATGATTTTTCAAGTTTGGCTGCAATACATTTGAAAGTACACTAAATTAGTGTTTTCTTTGAAATGCTGTGACTCTGAGATTTTTGGGTATCTATTTTCTGTTTTCAAGAATTCTTGCCTCAATGTGCTTCCAGGCTATAGATTTATGACACTGCGAGGTCTTTAAAAAAGAAAGAACGCTGCATGGTTTTGCGGCTCTCCCTCACAGAAACTGTTCGGATTTTTGTTTTTTGCATACCATCAACCAGATGTATACAACATAAGGTAACGATAAGGTCTGGATATAGATGGGCAAGCAATTTGCTTTATTTCCCTTTGGTATGGAGTGGAAAGGGTTTTTTTTCCCCCCAGTATATGCAGATCGGACAGCGGCATGTTTGCTCTTTGGTCTTAGTTCTGCAGAGACTATCTGCCTTTGAGAGATTGTGGAGAGGATACGATGGAGATATGGAGATACGGAAGTGACTTAAGGTTCATCTTTGATAAACTTTGTGGTAGAGAGAAACCATTCTGTGATTAAACCTTAATGTACAAATTAAATAGTTTACTGCAGTTACTGATTATTAAGAGGAGGTATGAGCGTGAGGTTGAAAGAATGGCTTGCCTGTGGATCAAAAAAGATGTGACTTAAAATGTGCACTTGGAATTATCAGTATCTTCTTCCTTCTCAAAAAATAAACAGTGGAGGTTGATCTGAACTGGCACAAAAGTGTATGTAAGTGTGTAGAAAGATTTAACCCAAGGGAGTATAACCTATGACCCTAAGGCTGAATGCAGACCCTTAGAACGTGGAGTCCCTGGAAACCCTTCTAAAAGTTATTCCTGAATTTTAATTTTAATATGAGAGAAAGAGAACATTAGTACATAAATTAAATTTTAACTCATATTTAGTTTCCTCCTTGTCTTCCTCCATTCTTTGTTCTGGCCTTATTTTTCTCATTAGAGTGATACCTTTGACCCAGGCTGGAAAGGCCAAAGGTGGCCCTTGATCTGAAAAATGTTGCCCACTTAAGCCTTATATTACGATTTTACCCAACATCCCTATCCTGAAACCATTAGAAAGTTATGAGGACTTGAATTACTCACTCTTGATTGAACATAGGATTACATTCTTTTTCCTTGAAATCAATGGCCGTACTAAATCTGGTAGGTCATGTCCATTATTGTTGTAATGAAATTGGAGAGAAATGTTTTTCTCTTCTCACTGGAGTGATTGAATTATTTGATCCTCAAAGAGTCCTTAGATATTAGCATATGCTCTTTATTGAAATGAAAAGATTCTGCCTTTGGAAATGCTCTCCTGATAGTGGCAGGGAGCATTCTTTTGTGCTATTACTTTATTATTATTGTTGTTGTTGGTCGCACAGTCAGCCAGATGTTTAGACTGGATTTGGCATTTTTATCATATCTTCCCAAGGACTTGGGATAGGCAGATGTTGTTTGATGGTGTTAAAGGTATTGTTGCAGGATATAAGCTGTTCCAAGTAAAGCTGCCTTTTGCAATTATTATTATTGTTGTTGCTGTTATTATTATTATTTACATTTGTCATCTATCTGCATGGCATGGAAGTAATAACATAAAATAAAACAAAATGCATACATAACAAAGAGACTGAGTAAATATACATTACAGAGAACAAAGCCATCAAGCTATTTCACTCTTATCTGCATTTGCAGGTTGGTTAGATCCATCAATGTACGTGCAACCAAACTCCATAATTCAATTCTTGCAGTGGATGGAGGAGGAAGCTTTGAGGTGACGCCCTCAATATTGTACTGTAAAATCTAGCAAAGTTTTTAGTTTTACTATTATTATTTTCAAATAACTGTTAGCCATTAGGTCAAAGTAGCCGGACTAATTTTAAGGCCATTTCCCAAACATTTATTTAGATCAAAGACTGATAATAGGAAAACTCTAAAAAACATCAGCCAGATAACTAGTTTTTATTAATGACCTGCCATACTCTGTAGCTAGATAATTAAAGTTTTTTTTTTACACTCCAAAGAAGAGAGTGGACAAATTTATTTGATACTTTGATAACCACAGGACACTGGTTGAAAACTATTGATATAATCAGAGCTCATTCGATTTGCTCACGACAGACACTCGTATCAGTTAATTTCACCTGTGAATAGTTAATTATTCCCCGGATGCATATGGTTGATCCATTAATAAAATTTGACTATGTCATAGGTTTTCCTTTCTTTTGTCGCCCTCGTGTGCATTTTATCTGTGGGAATCTCGGCTCTTTTTCCTGTGGTGGAAGACAGATGTTAGCAGCATGGATATTTCGGTGAGGCGGGATTATAAATGGCATGCAGCAAGAATGAAGAACACTCTCTGAGTGCTTGGAAGGCCTGGGCCTGGATACATAATGAAGGCTCCGGAGCATAGATGATAAACACGGAGCATTTTCAAGCAGTGCTTAAGCAAGGAGCTTCCTACTCAATTAATGCAAGGAACAGCAGTTTTATTTTGATAGGCACACCAAATACTTTTTGTCCACCTTGACAATCCTGGCCTTTCTGTTCAAATCTACTTCTTCCTTCTTTGGTTGTTGTTTTCGAAGAATTACACCCAAGGAAGCCCATTGATTGTTGGATGAAGTATGGCTTCTGTTCAATTCCATTTGTTTGTTTAAAACCATGGGATTAAAACTTAATATTAAAAAAACCCACTGTCCCAGTGGTGCCGTTTTTTGTGAATGACGATATGAAGTGACTTGACTTATACCTCCATGTTTGTGAGCAATGAAGCTATTAGGTTTGTGGGATCCCTGAGCACCCCAATCCTCTTGCCTTTGCAACGAGCAAAACCTTTACTTTTTCCACCTCATCTTCTCTACTGTTCCTGCTCCTCATTGTTGGCTTGCCCTTATGCATTTATCTAGATTTGTGCCCTTGAACAAGCATCCCATAGGTCCTCTTCTTGGATGTATCCTTAATCAGAACTTGGGATACAGAAAAAATAGAGGTTTCTGTGCATTTGTCTATTTGAAAATATACCAACCAGTGGTGACCACCATGCTGCACTTTTGGGGTAGCTCTTGTTATCTTCTAATGGTGCTCTGAGGCATGGAAATAACTCCCATTATGAATGCTGTTACTTATTTTTATATATGGGGGGGGGGGGGCATTGTGTTATGCTGCTGCAGTAGAATTTATGGGAAGAGACAGGATTCTAGCCAAGTTCTGGTCTTCATTGTCATACCCAGGATCTACTGCCATTTAATTCTTTGCACCAGTGTTAATTTGTACATACTTTATGCATTGGGCAAACTGTATAACATTAGTTATAATTCTTTAATATCCTAACTGTCACAATATTGCAAACAAACAAAAATTGGAAGGAGGCTTATATGGCATTATTAATATTCTATACTTTTTGCATTTGTTGACATATTATAGAGATGTTAGATCACATGAAATACTGACTATTCCAATATAGCTAAGCTGACTTTTGCATTCAGGAGTGTTTTTATTCAAATGATTAGTTTCATTGCATTATAGAGCTTTAGTAATATTATTTATATCTTTAATATAATAATATTAATTTAATGTAAGAGTGCAATTACTGCTTGTAAGAACTGTTCTGAAAAATGGACACAGTTTAAAGATGTCATCACACAGACTGCAACAACTGTCCTTGGACTGAAAACCTGGGCACATCAAGACTGGTTGGATGAAAACCACGAGACCATTTCAGCAGCCCTCCAGGCCAAGAACAAGGCCTATGGTGGCTGGTAGAACGATCCATCATCTATCTCAAAACAAGAGAAGTTTAAGCACCTGCAATCCAAAGTACAGACAGAACTGTGAGAAATACAGGATGAGTGGTGGCAAAGAAAGGCTGAGCAGGTGGAACGCTATGGAGACATGCATGCCACCAGAGAGTTCTTCAGTGCCATAAAGTCAGTTTATGGTCCTTCTAAATCAGGATGCTCCCCCCTGCTGTTATCTAATGGGTCAAGCCTGGTCAAAGACCAGGAAGGACTGAAAAACCTCCCGGCTGAACACTTTTCCAACCTACTCAATAGGCTGCAACAGTTGATCCTGATGTCTTAACAGCAGATTCCTTAGCTGCCAGTCTTGGATGCCCTAGACCTGCTTCCTCTACTGATGAGATCAAGAAAGTGATCTTGCAGATGAATTCAAATAAAGCAACAGGACAGGATGGCATTCCTGCTGAGATCTACAAAGCACTAGACCCAAATGCCTTACAGGCATTCCAAAACAACTGGGAAGACATTTGGTCCATAGAGGAGATGCCTGACAACTTCCACGATGCCCTCATTGTGGCTCTGTACAAAAATAAGGGAAGCAAATCAGACTGTGGAAGCTACAGGGATATCTCACTGCTGTCCATTGCAGGCAATATTTTTGCCCACATTCTCCTGAACAGACTTGTCACTGTCTCAGAAAGGACCCTCCCAGGGGTGCAGTGTGGCTTGCAACCAGAATGGAGTACAGCAGATATGATATTTGCTATGAGGCAAATCCAGGAGAAGTGCATCAAGCAGAACAAGCCTCTTTAGTCTGTCTTCATTGACCTGACAAAGGCATTTGACACTGTAAACAGGGAGGCTCTTGGAACATCCTGAGGAAATTCATGAAGTTGATTCAGTTACTCCATGATGGAATCACAGGACAGGTTCTTTACAACAGTGATGCATCAGCTGCATTTGCCATTTCCAATGGGGTAAAACAGGGTTATGTGCTAGCCCCAGTCCTGTTCAATCTATTCTTCGCTTGCATGTTGTCATGTGCTGTCCAGGGTCTGAAGGAGGGAGTGTACATCAGGTACCAATTGGATGGCTCTCTCTTTGACCTTTGCTGCTTGAATGCATGGATGAAGTGCCTCCATACAGTCATTCAAGAAACCTTCTTTGCTGATGACTGTGTGCTCCTGGCGCACAAAGACAGTGATCTACAGTTGATACTGAGAAAATTCTCAGATGCTGCTATGATATGCTCTTTGGCCTATCAGCCTGAACAAGACTGAAGTACTTTACCAGCCCATGCCAAATACCAACCCTGTAGAACCAAAAATCACTGTTGATGACACCCATTTGCTGACAAATGTAAACAGCTTCAAATACTTGGGAAGCAGCATTTTGAGTGATGGGTCTTTGGACAAAGAAATTAACTCTAGGATCAGCAAGGCCAGCCAGGCACTGGGGCAGTTGTGTACTAGAGTGCTCAATCAACACAACATCCACAAAGCTGAAAGTCTACAGAGCTATGGTTATTCTTTCTCTCTAATATGGATGTGAGTCCTGGACTCTGTACTGGACATCAAACAACTGGAAAAATTTCACATGTGCGCTCTCATTGGGAAGACCATGTCTCCAACCTAGAGGTCTTGAATGGCACGGGGTCCACCAGCATTGAGTCCCTGATTATCAGAACCAATATGCAGTGGGTGAGATACGTCATCAGAATGGATGACCACCGTATACCTCGCCAGTTACTCTATAGTGTACTGGAGTCTGGGAAGAGACCTTGAGGCTGACCATGCAAGTGCTACAAAGACGCTGTGAAAGAAACCCTACACCACTGAGACATCCAGCCAAGGAACTAGAAGCTGAGGCTGCTGACAGAACCCGCTGGCGAGCCCTGTTCTATGAAACCTTCACCAGCTTTGAAGACAGGCGCTGCCAAAAACTGATAGAAAACCATGACCAGCATCACAGAATAACACCCACTGTTACTACAACAATGGACTCCCAGTGTCCCCACTGTGCTAGACTCTGTGCTTGCAGACTGGGACTGCAGAGCCACCTCTGTGTCCACAGATGAACTGCACAATAGCATGTCTTCTTCAAACCTAAAGGACTACCATATATATATAATAGGCCTAAAGTCTACGTAGATATAATCACTTATGCTCCAGGAGCTTTCTGTGCTATTTTTAATATTTAAGACAGAGCTGGAAGTGGGGGATGACAGAGGGGACCCAGTGCCTCTCTTTCTTTGTGGTCCTACCCTAGTGCAGTGTTTTTGAAACTTGGCAACTTTAAGATGTATGGACTTCAACACCCAGAATTTCCCAGCCAGCAGTGAATTTGAAAAACACTGCATGAACTTGCACATTCAAAACAAAACAACAACGCCCAACCACCAACCTGAAAAAGGGACATTTAGAACAAGGGATATTGCTAATTACATGTGTTCAGTCAAACAAGTATGCTTGACTTCTCCTTCCCTTGGACCTATGGAGTTTTTGAGATCCAATTTCTTGAGGTCACGAAATTCTTTTGTGGTGCTGCCCCCCAGTGGGCAGATTCTTATCATAAACATGTTCAGCTTCCCTACAGATACCTGAAAAGTCACTGGAGACAGCCTATTTTTTTTTTTTTTAATGCTGGACTTCTGGTTAGTTTTAATTAATTAATTGAATTCCAATATTTTAATTTTGCTTTTCTACTTAAAAAGCAATCAGGGTGTTAATAAAGATAATGAAAAGCAGAGTGAAAAGTAGTGAAGGGGTGTGTGTGTGTGTATAATATATATATATACAACCCTCTCACCCCTATGGGTCGTATGTATCTTCCTCAATCTTGGGTCCTCTACCAGAGGCCTGGGAGTCTGAGGGTTCTGCTCTACTCTCCCAGCTTAGGAATAATTCTGAAAGGAATTAAGGATAATGAGTTATTATAGGTAGGATGATATAAGAGTATGTCTGAAGCTGCAACCTTATTCCTGGAGGTTACTTGCATTGAATATAGTGGGACTTACTTCACTGTAAAATCTAGAATAATTTTTTTTATTTATTTATTTATTTATTTATTTATTTATTTATTTATTTATTTATTTTTAAATTTGTATGCTGCCCATCTCCCCCCAACGGGTGACTCTGTTGCCCTCAATTGCATTCATATCGGATCACATCTATTTTTACTGTTTTTACTGTAGTACTACAGTACTGTTTTACTGTCAACTGTGCCCTCAACTGCATTCATATTGCATCACATCTATTTTTACTGTTTCTAAAGCTATGTTAAAGTAGATTGCATTATTTTCCTTTAATAGTTTGGGGGATGTTAAAATGTAAGTGAATATAGAACACAGCTGAAACTAGTTCAAGTCCCTTGTTCATTTATTTAGAAACATTTAGACTTAGATGTCAAACTGAATAGCTGGGATCCTGTATAAAAAATCATTTAAATTGATTTTATATTTATAACAAGATGCTTAATAAAGCATCTGGCTTTATTTATAGCAATATAGTTATAGCAAGATGCTTAAAAAGATTCCAATATTTTCATCACCAACATTTACATCATTTATGGCAATAGTGTAAATATTGTTGTGGCAATGAGGGTAAGATTAACTACTTTTGAAACTTAAGTACATAATATGCCTCTTTTTTTAATATATACAACATGTTATCATTCATTACTGGCACAAAGAGATAATTCAGAGCATTACATTGGTATGATTAGACAAAGGAAAGTGGTGCAGATAACTGTTCCCCAAAAGAACATTATCCTTCATTTACAAAATATCTTGCATTATTTCCTAATATACAAGAAAGGCATTGTAAATTTTTAGTTTGTTAGGAATTAACCCCCACAAGATTGACACATCTATAGGAACAGCTGCAGTACATGTTGGGGGTAGCAGAAAGACATGGTTGGAAGGGAGAACCAAAGAAAGGTAGTCAGATAAGCACTAGAGACAGATATGACAAGGAAACAGGAAGATCCTAAAGTCACTTAGGCACATTTGGTACTTCCCTGAGCTTTATGATCTGCAAGGGAGGCCTTTTTGAGAGTCCATGCCTGGGAAATGCCATCAATATAGGGACACAGAGAGGTCCTTCTTTGTTGTGATCCCCCAGCTTTTGAATTTATTGATTTAAAAGACCTATATGGCCATCCATCTTACGAAACACATCTCTGGGTAGCTCACAACAATAATAAAAGCCAAAAAGAAAACAAAAAGAAAAAGAAAATGCCCTTCCCTTGGCAGTCAGGGTGGTGCTAACATTATTCGCCTGGCTTTTGACTCTTGCAGTCAAGACTTAGCCACAGTCTAACCATGCCTTTTTATCCATTAAGTGTCTGCAGGGCTGGATTATGGCCAACGGATACCCTAAACACAGTCCAACAATGGTGCTCCTTGGCCATTCCATTGCTTAATTGACAGGACAGTAAGACTCAATAAGTGCTGAAAAGTTAAGTCAAGAGTGGCAGTGAAAGAGTTAATTAAGGGTATGATAGGGAGGGAGGGAAAGTCTGTGGTGCTCCCCTTCCCTTGGGGTCCTAAGCACATGCTTATTTTGCTCAATGGTTACTCCAGGGCTGAGTGCCTGTCAAGATTATTGCGATTGTGATTATTATTGTGTACTTTAAATTATAGCTGACTTTATCCTGTTTTACTGCTTTACATTGGTTATTTTCTTCTCTAGACAATGAGCAGGCTAAAAATATTTTAAATAAATCCATAAATAAATAATCAAAGAAAGTGGCAACGTGAGTTTATATCTAGCTGGGCGTTAATTTATCAAGAGGAAGAGGAGGAGGAAACACCTATTAATCCTTGCCTAATAATACAATTACTTTATTGGGTTCCTGGGATAATTAATGAGTCTACAGAAACAGCTTCTTGGTTGCTACCATGAAGAATTGCCTCTTGGTATATACTCATTCTATTTCAACTAAATTTTGATAATCTGTTTGAAGGGGGCACAGGAGGAACATTGCCTTTTTTATTTTAAATAATAAGTTGCCATATTTCTAGAAAGCTCTCACTGTGGTTCCTGAAGTCTGCTGCTTGCTGCAGGAAGAAAACTGTAACTAATGTTAATGGGAATTTTCCCTTACACAGCAAAGAACAGCCTTGTCCTCAGTAGGGTGAGGCCCCAATTTGGAAAGCAATCAGTTGCATCACTAATATCATGATCAAATATCAACTTTGGCCCTTAGATGCTGAGTTTCTAAGTTGCTGACAATTTAATTTATTCTATTTTTACCATGATGGATTCACCATTCACTAAAATAGCTGAGATTAAAATATCTGAGACTTATCTGTAGGAGGGTAGACTCAGCACCAAGCAATAAGTGAGCTTTAAAAAACCAAACCAAAGAACTTTAAAAAATGTTAAATGACACAGTATTCCTCTTCATTCTCTTTTTTTCTAATAGAGGAAAGAAAACCTATTCAACACATTGCTAAGAAACATGAATCAACCCAGCCTCCCCAATATCAAGCATTAGGTTTCCCATGGGGACAACTAGGTTAATTAAAGAGATATCTACTCAACAATCAGAATGTGAATATTATTGTGGCCATAAAGATGAACTCTAACTGTAACTCAGGTGGAAAGGAAACTTCAGTCCTGATTTCTCTTTTTGTTTTCGCTTGCTATCCCAGGATCCCTGTTTTTTCATTTTTTTTTTTCCCCTGTCCCTTGGGACATTTGCCACTGTTTTGCACAGTACTACAATTATCTCACAAAAACGAGCAGTGCTGTTTTCAATATTTTCACGCATTCTTAAACAATCGGTTCCTAGAAAGTTTAGCAGTACTTGACCTCTTCCTTAGTAGAAGACCTATTGGTGGCAAGACACAACTGTGTCTATGATGGGACAGAGGATGAAAAGAACGCTGATGTTATAAGGGTGCTGATGTAGCAGCAAAGCTGTCCAAACAATAAGATTTGCAAAGATGTTACTAAAGAACATTTTGAAAACGACTTAACAAGCGTCATCATGGGAGAGCCTTTAGTTAAAAGAAAAAAAGCAACTGACAAGCACAGGCTACAGCAAGCTGTGTTTACTACTGCATGATCTACTTCCAGAATGAAAGCAGTCATCCAGCACGGAGGCAGCAGCCCTATAGCGACCTTCAGTCCAAGAAGATTACAGGGAGTCCCTCGGTTAAGAACGCCTGGGTTACAGATGACCCACAGTTAAGAACAGAGCCTATTGTAGCAAAATTTGAGTTAAATACACAATGAGTCGAGTTAAATACACAATGGTTCAAGTTCATTACCCAATACTACTTATACAGTATCATACAATAATACTGTTCCGGCTTACATACAAGTTTGATTTAAGGACAGACCTTGGGAACAGAACTTGTTCTTAAACTGGGGACTACCTGTATTTTGCCCCTGTGGAAAAGACTGATGTAAGCCAATAGGTTGCTAAGAGACTGGGATCTTCCATTCCTCTATAAGATGTATTAACCTCTGCTGAAACTTCTTGTTCTGGTACAATTATTCTTTTGATCTATTAGCAGAATATCCATCAAACCGATCTATCAAACTAAAAAGGTGGGGACACATTAATCCAAGCCCTTGTCATTATGCATTTCAGTGTAAGATTAGTCATCCTGGGTGTGTTTTGTCAGACAGCCTGGATTCAGGATGCACGGGTTCATTCTCTACTTATCACTCAGGATAAGTATCATTATCATTCAGCCCAGCGCTTCTTGTACTTGAACTGTAACCCTGACCAAACCACTCAGTATAATCTCTGAGTGTAGAGATAGGAGGAATTTCCTGTGCTTGGACAACAGAAGCTTGATGCTTCAGGTCAACTTGTATTCTTACAGGTCCTCAAGAACTGAGGTAGTGGGGTGGATATGGGGAAGAAAACATTTTCAGATTCAAAGAAGGTGTAGAAGAAACTGATGACAGACACTTCTGAACTCCAAAGCTGACCCTAATGGAAAAGTGAGCTAGTCATTAAGAGGAACATTGCTGTGGCCCTGAAAGTCACAATCTCCTTCAGCAATGTTGCTATGAAGTTATTAAGCAAACTGCCTGAAATGCATTTTTCCTCAACAGGAAATTTTATATTGGAAACACAAAAGCACAAACAGCAGAATTCCCATTTTTTGATTTATTTTTGATTGCTTTTTAATTAATAACAAGAAAAAAAGAAAAAGAAAAAAAACAAAACAGTGATTAGAATGATGGAGATACATATATTGTCAAAGAAAAGAAAACATAAAAGCGCTTTACAAAAAGTGAAAAAAGTGCAACAAAGGAAAAAAATAGTATGATATGTCATTGGCATAACAGTAAACAGTTACAGTTCTATATGTACTTATCTAATGCAAATATTATTCAAGTACGTATATATTTCTAATACATTTATAAGACTATCATTTTTTTTTTTACCTACTGTGCTTTGTATAAATGAGTCCCATATTTCGTTATACTTGTCCATACAAAGTCTACGTCTATAGGCAGCCCGCTTGTAAGTGGCAAGTCCAATCAGGTCTTCAATCCATGAAATAAATGGGGCCGTACATTTATCTTTCCAGTGCTGCAACATCAGTCTTTTGGACTTAGTAAGGACACAGAGAATCCATTTACGTTGTCTAGTTGTCATGGCTAATTCCATGTACTAGGTATGTAATTCAAGAGAATATTATCCTTTGAAAATTTTAACTTTTGACATACAGTTACATTTATATGGCCCGGTACTTTCTCCCAAAACTTAGTAAGCATAGGACATTGTAAAAACATATGCTTTAAAGAAGCATTGTCCTTATTACATCTCCAACATAATGCTGTTTTTGACAATCCTTTTCTATACAAGCGTAGTGGAGTCCAATAAACTCTAAATATTATTTTTTGTTGTATAAATCATAGTTTAAGATCCATTGACACTCTTGCTATAGAAGTTAAAACACTCTCCCACTGTCTAGGATATATAGGAACCTTTAATTCTTTATTCCACTCATCTCTCAGCATCTGCATATCAGATTGATTTATTGATAACAAATACCTATAAAAGCTAACAGTAGATTTTTTAGTTCTAAAGGATTTAACAAGTTATTCTAGTATCTCGGGTGTCTCAGAAACTGAAAATGCTGCTGGTCCAAACAATGCTGTTAACGAATGTTATAACTCTAAATATTGCCATTGGGTTACATCTGATAGATGATGTTTATCTCTTAACACAGCATATGTTAAAAATTCATATTCATCATCTATCAATTGGTCCAAAGTCAATATCCCTGCTTCCATCCAATTTTTCTATATCACCATCTTTTTCTCAATTTTTAATGTTGGGTTTCCCCATAAAGTCAATTTAGCATGGGAAAAAGGATTGAATCTTCTTTTATTAGATATTACATTTCATAGCTTTCTGACATAATTGTTTCCAGAAATGCTAGAGTTTTATGTATTTAGACCTAATACTGTCCATCTAACCAAAGGTGCTATATATGTATATTCCAAAGTTGCCCAAACTGGAAAATTAACACCAATTTTTGGTTTCCAGTATTTAATACTTGGCAATGGGTAAGCTTGATGATATAGCTCCAGATTCAGAAAACCAAATCCACCCTCATTGATTGGAAATTGTATTTTCTGTAAAGATATTCTTGGAATTGAAGAACCCCATAAAAATGTTCTAAACAAAAAACTTATTTTCTGAAAATATTTTCCAGATATTTGAACAGGAATTCCTCTCAGAATATAAATTAACCTGGGAATAATATTCATTTTGAGAGCATTCACCTTTCCCCAACGGATAAGGTTTAATGACTCCCATCTATCCATATCTAATGAAACCTCTTTATTTATTTTATTAATATTACATGTTATTAACTAAGTTATATCATTTGGTAGGCACATACCTAAATATTTAATAGATTTGGTACAAATATGGAATTGATATTCCCTAAATGGAGGGGTAACCAGATTTTCACCTACTGGCAACAACTCCAATTTGTACCAGTTAATAGAATATCCTGCTGTTTTACTAAAGGCATCTAATTTGCATCAACACTGGAATAGTAGTGTCAGGTTTAGAAATAAACAGAAGAATATCATCTGCAAATAAAACCAGTTTATGTTCAACTGAGTTATGTACCACTCTGTAGCTCTCCCTATGTTGTCTAATAGCACAAGCTAAGGGTTCCTGCAAATATCAGAAAGCAAGAGTGAAAGTGGACATCCTTGTCTAGTTCCTCTAAATAATGAGAAAGTAGCAGAATCCAATTTTTGGATTTATTGAAAACTCCTGATCATTCAGCTTTGTCATGGGTCATGGCATTCACTTATTTCTGTCATTTCTTAAACTTAATAATGGGGGTCCATGTATTAATTTTTAGGAGATGCACACTCACATACACACACAATATTTTAACAAAGGAATATGAGCCATAATTACTCCCAAATAATCTCTCTTTCTCTCTCCCCCGCCCCCCCCCCCCGGCCCCGAGTTCTGCCCAAGAAGGAATGTTGGAAATCGTAGTCATGATACATTCCATTCAAGGAAGTTCCATACTTACTATTGTGA
The DNA here is from genome assembly GCA_030867105.1 of Liasis olivaceus. Lineage (NCBI taxonomy): Eukaryota > Metazoa > Chordata > Lepidosauria > Squamata > Pythonidae > Liasis > Liasis olivaceus. The sequence continues at coordinate 86,678,497 of CM061350.1, forward strand.
TATTAGAATATTATCTGTGGTTAGCCATAGTCAGATTCAGGTCAATCTTGCACATTCTTAGGTTTTAGACTCAAAAAATATGTACGTGCGCATGAATAGATGGACAGCCTTAACAAAGTCAACAAATAAATAGAAACCTACCACAAGGCAATTCATGATCCTCATAAGGGATGTTGCCAAACTTGTAAATATCTCCAAAGCTTTTTGGATTAAGTAAATATTGTTGTTAGTCTTGTATCAGTAATTTGCACTTAGCATTGTACAAAACTTTGATACCTGTGACAATATTGTGTTCAATAAAAGACAGTGCAAGTGATCATTACAGCAGCTATGTCAGATTAAATATTTTTTCTTGTACATGAATGAAGTCCCTTCAGTAACCTTTGCAATTTTCTTTGTCTTGCAATACTGTCCCAGCAGACTTTAACACAAAGGGCAACAAATTACAAATGGACATTTTACTGCAGTATTTATGTTGTGTTCCTAACAAGATATGTATAAATAATAACATGTATCCCAGGGCTCCTGGTCCACACAGCTTTAAGTTACCAGTTAATTACACTTTGTGGTTAAATACTAAGAAATTTAGGTTACTTTCTTGGGAAGCATTGGAGAGTGAATCAGTCAAAGCCCACCCTGATGGGAATCTGAGATGCTCTAATAAAACAGCACGAAAGGAGGTGCTTGGCTTCATTCTGGCACTGCTGCTGTGATAAGTGCTCAGAAAACATTGCCCTGTTGCAGTTTTCATAGGGAAAGAGTCTTATTCTGGAGTAAGAAGAGGACTTGGTCATGCAAACTAGTCCCTGGTAAAGCTGATCTGCTAATATTGAGAGGGTGGTGATGGAGAAAGTGAGACGCCAAGTTTAAAATGCAGATGTGCTGAATTTGGTTGGAGCTTGGAAGCTCACTAGGGTGGTACCCAAGAGGTTGTGCATCCTTCACAAATGTTTAGAAAGTGCTTCATGCAAGCACAACACCTCTCTGCTACTCATTCAAGCAGCCATGCTTTTTTGGCTTTTGTGTGAGGCTGAAAAGAGATGAGCAGCTTTAAGGAATGACCGAGATGTTACCCTTGTGCAAAGCACTTCTTCTGAGCCACGTTCAAGGTCTGCATGGCTGCACTGAATAGCAAAGCAAGTCTAGGAGTATGTCCAACGATGAAGCCCACTGGTTTGGGTTCAGCCAGGGGCAGAACCTCTCTGCTGTGAATGGGCATGAGTAGTTGCCCATATATGCTGATATACTGCATAAAAGAAAAAGAAAAACAGGCCTGGAATAGCTTTACCCCTTGCTTTCCAGGGTGTAATCCCCAAATGAAATAAAATAAACACAACTCAAGCTATTTTTCTTCTAGCTATTTGGAGTCCTAATACTATATCACTTTGTTATCAGATTGGGAAAGATGTCCAGATAATTGTTCAGACTGATACTGAGTTCTGATATTTCTGCCTTTGGAGAACCTTTTTCATGTTAACTCCTCTGGGTTGTAATGGGACCTCTGAGCTGCTGCTGTAAGGGCTGAGATCAGAGAGGATGGAAATGCTAATCCTCATGCCCAAAAATGTTGTTTTGTAAACAGATGGAGACAAAAACCTTCATGGCCAGAAAATGAGCATCCACGCAGGCATTGATTCAAAAAGGTGGGAGGAAGAGCCGCAGATTTTAAATCTGGCAACTAATGGAAATTCCTTGGAATGTATGGCTTTTTAATTCTCTGCAACGATCTGTTTACCAACTTCCTTGAATCTGTGTTGGGACATGGAGAAGAAGACAGTTTAATCCCTGTACGTGGCACAAAGCCTCTACAGCTGCCATTCTGCAGAGAATTGTGGTGCCTGTGCTACAGTGCCTATCCAGCCATCTTCCAATGTGGGGATTACACGAACCCGAGATCACTGAATTCCATTCAATGGGAAACTACCCACCCTGCACTAATATAACCTTTCTTGCATGGGCTCATAAGCTCAGGCTGGAGGATTCTAAGTTGTCTTTTGGGGCAAAGAAGGTGCTGAGAATTAAGGAGAGAGCATGAATGAACTGACAAAAGTGATCATATGATTTTCTTGCAAAGCAATTATATATTTAGCCACACATACATCTGGTACCACAATATTAATTTGAATTCATATTCGCTAGTGACTCCAGTTATAGTATTTTTCTTTGGTGCAAGTTAGTCACCTGTCAAAAAATACAGTGATGCCTTCTTTCCCATCATGAACTTATTAGCAATGACAAACTGTGATTTCATGTGTAGTATACACCAAACACATTTCAGAGACAAAATGGAAAAATGAACTTTTGCCACTGGGATCAGGATCCAGGATTCATCCTGCCAATCCCAGTGCATTCATTAAGATTTCTGGATAATGATTGATTGATTGTGTCGTCAAGTTGTTTTGAACTCCTAGTGACCACATAGATTTTCTCCATGACAATCTACAGGTAGTCCTCCCTTAACGACTGTCTTTTTAGTGCATTCAAAGTTACAACAGTGCTAAAAAAAGGGACTTACGACTGGTGCCTGAAGTTACAACCATCACAGCACCCCCACAGTCACATGATCGTGATCTGGGCATGTGGCAACCAGTGTGCACTTACGACAGGTACAGTGTCTTGGGGTCATGTGATTGCCATTTGCAACCTTCCCAGCCGGCTTCTGGCAAGAAAAATCAATGGAGAACTGTGTGATTCACTTAACAACTGCAGTGATTTGCTTAACAACTGCTGCAAAAAAGGTTGTAAAATCAGGCCCGGTCACATGATTCACTTAATGACTGCATTGCTTAGTGACCTAAATTCCGGTCCCAATTATGGTCATTAAGTGAGGTCTACCTATATCGCTAACCTGTTCTTTCAAGTCTCCCAACTGTGCACTTCTCAACACTGTAACTGAGTCCACCTTGCTGCTGGTCATCCTCTTCTTCTCTTTCCTTCCACCTTTCCCAGCATTAGAGCCTTTTCCAGAGAGCTAGGTTTTCACATAATGTGTCTGAAGTAGGATAATTTGAGCCTGGTCATTGTTCCTTGAGTGAGAACTCTGGGTTGATTCTGGATAGTACCAATGTAGATAAATATTGTACATGATCAAGATTTCTCATCTGGTTCTCTATGTCTCCTCAAAAGTTCTGATGAACACACAGAGATTAGAGGCATGTACAGCTGGCATGACCATGGCCCTCTACCAATCCTAGACAGAACTCAAGACCTAATACATATATTATATAGGAGACTGCCTATGGAAGGAAGGTCACACATAAAGAGGGAGAAGCTGTTGGAGATGTCTCCCCAGTGCAACAACCAAAAAGCTAGAGAGAGTTAACAGGTGCATTGTCATGACATAAAAGAAGAAAGATCATTGGGCACTTCCCCAGAATGGAAAAGGGCAGTTGGGTAGAAACAAGAATGGAATATATATGTTTTCATATTCAGTTCATTTTCATGTAATAAGAAGTAGCCTAGCAAGGTTACAGGATAAATATCAGCACATTTGTTCTTTGAGAAGCTTCTCTACACTTGCATACTGCATAAACATTTTTACCCTGACAGCAGATAAGAACTGGTTTTCACCAGCTTGACAATATGGTGGTCATGCCAACTCACCAGGTCAGCCAGAGTTTACTTCAGGGTATTTCTTCAAAGTCACCTAGTTATTTACTTCTACTCTCTCCATATTTTGCTTTCTTCATGTTTTTCCTTTATTAACCAAGCTTCCTCCACAAAGAACAGTTGTAATAGTTTGGAAAAGTGCTGTTTCTAACCTTTCCTGGTTTTGTGAAGAGAAGCCAAGCTTCTGGAAGATAAAAGATCTTCTCTGTACAGTAGATTCATAACTATTTCTAGAAGAAATACACATTTCTGTATGTTCTATGTGCCATCTGCTAACTGATAAACAGAACTCAGACAGAGACCAGGAGGGCTGGAAGCAAGTCTGCTAATGACTGGACTACAGAGCAGCTGGTGATGCTGGAGACTGTAGTACATTGGAGAAGGAGCTGGTGTCTCTGAACCTAGAGCATATCAGTTCATCTGAAGAGGACAGAAGAAAGCCCAGGAAGAGAACAACATGGGACAACCAGGAAGAGAGCTGAATGGCTGTGGGACTGACAGAAAGAAGCAAAGTCAACTGATGGCAAGCAAAGGAGAAAGTCTGAAATAAAAGGTAATGTTTACTTCCAAGTGACTCACCTATCTGGAATCTCCAAGAAAGAGAAACAGATCTCCTACAATGTGAGTCAGTAGGCTAATAAATGCTGTGAAAGTGAAAGCAGTTGGAAAGGAAGGGGGGGGGGAGAGGAATCTCTATAGTAGTTAAAGGAGCAGACTCAGAACTAAGAACAGACTTTGTGTGAGTTGGAGTCAGTCCCCAAAGCTAGGAGACCATACTGACAACTCTGTAAATAAGCAAATAGGTTAGACTATCTGGGTTATAGGAGTAGGCTTAAGACTTTATGTTCATAAAACACAAGCCCAAGTTGCGTATTTGTGAAGCAATAAATGGAGTCTTTTGAGGTGAAACCTTTACATACTCATGTCTCCTGTCTGTATCCATTCAAATCAAACCTGTGACAGCAGCCACCCTGAGAAAACGCTCCTGTATCTTCTGGGTAATCCTTGGGTCTGTGCTTTGTAATTTGCCTGCTTGCTTTCTTCCCCTCTGAGCATAACCCCAGCATGTAGGCAACTGATGCTACTTCTTGAACATTGTCAAATAACAAATAAATTAACAAGAAACCAAATACCGTCAGCAGCGCAAACATTCCCTAATCTCCAGCACATCTCTTCCCATTCTTTAGATACACCTGGGTGAATCTGCAGCTGGATCCTAGAGTTTGGGGGACCACTGCAATCTGTATCTACCAATGGGTTGCAGAGCAGTTTCCAGCTGCAAGACTTTGGGATTCATTGCAGTAAAGACTCAGCAAATGGCAGCAGGGGAATTTTTGCAACTTCTTGTTTGTTTCAGCCATTCCTAGGCTGTAGGTGTGGACAGCCAGACCCAACCGCTTAGAAAAGCAGTAAAACGATTTACTCTTGTCGTGTTCTAACAATGCCTTTTAAGTCACAATCTACAATGTATATCCCGAGGCAACAGGATCAGGAAAATCAAAGCAAATATGGTTTAATGCAAAACATACCCTGGCTAAATGTCTTTCTTTTAAATATTCCACACAGAAAGTACAATAATCATGCAAATAATAATACACTATTCACCCCTGCCACTAGATGAGATATGTTCCTTCTTTAGTTATACATCTGTGAGCAACATTCTTTGATGCTGCATTTCTCATGAATGTAGACTGTATAAATAGGAATGTGTATATATTAGAGGTTACCCACAATGTATGAATGGGCTCACTCATCCACTGTTTCTACAGGTTTATGCTGTAATTGTTTATTTACACATTGGAAAAATAACTCCTCAGGCCTCCTCAGGCATTAAGGAATTCTTTTTTTTTTTTTTTGGAATTGATTAGCAGAATAACAAAAGGCACAAGAGGGCAATATTTAGGATAGGAGGGTTTCCTCCCTCTCCCATATAGGGAGATTCCCCAAAGCTTCAACTTCCTATATCTTTTTAAAAGCAAATCTTTAGGGCTGCACTTCCCTAAAAAGAAACCTCATGGAATACAGTGCGACATTGTTTCCCAAACAGTTAATATTGTCCATGGCCAGCATTTTTTAGATTCCTGGATCTTAAGGGCCCTTTGACGTATAATCAGAGCCACCTCCCTGAACTTCTCCCCCCACCTCACTGCTCCCATTGCCTTTGGCTTGCATCAGTCTTTGAACCTGATCCATGTCAGTTCCCCCAGAGAAAGCAAGCCATGCAGAGATTCCTGCTCCTTTGGATTCCTTACTTGCTCAGAGAAGCACGGCCAGTGACTACCAAGGCTGTCTGGCTTCCCCTCATATTGTTCTGTTCAGTTCAACACCAGCTGTGCCATTAAACCAAGAGAGGTTGCCCCTTCAGGTAGCAGATGCTGCAGGATGTGGAGTGGTGGTGAGATATATCCAAGGACTGAGCTGGTGGGCAATCCCCTCTTCATTGTTCCATAAGTTAGCCTCTGGTTCTGGAATGTTGTCCCATCACCACCGCTGACACCAGATTCTGCTGCCAGTCCAGTTAGTTTCTGCTTGTAGAACCAAGTTGGTGCCACCTCATCCTGCCTTCCATCAGCTGTGACTCTAAGTTCAGAAGTTTAATAAAGTGATTTACATCTTTGACTAAGTTTAAACCGATGAAAGAGTTGGAAAGAGGTTTTTGCAATTGCTGGGCTTACCTTGAGTCACTCCTTAGCACAACATTTGTGGCTCAGTGGATCTGGGAAATATACATTAATGTAGCAGTTCAACCCTTGTGGCATGAAATGGATTTCCCATAAATCTAGACTGACCATGAAAATCAAAGCTGCAGGCACATGACATTAGGTCCAGTATCTGTAATATATCAAGGAAAGATATTGCCCCCATTTGGGAGAATCACAGCAATTGCCTTCTCCAGTGTGCTAGCTGCTCTCACAATGAATGGAGCTGTTTAAAAGCTTTAGAAAGAACTCGTCATTTTTAGCTTCTACGTGCAAGTAGCCCACAAGATGTGATACGGTGTCAAGATGAGATGTAGGCACAAAATGCATGCTGACCCTTCCTCAAGGCATTATCCATCTTGACTTCTGCCATTCTAAAGCTCTTCGGAGCATAGAATCTGAGGTCATTTGAATGGGAATTGGAACATTTAAGAGGAACAACATCTAGGTTTAGACCTAAAACTTGCTACATTAAGCATTAATCTCTGGCAGCAGCCAAATGAGAGTTCACACACCTCAGTTTGGGTTGTTGCTCTCCTGAATTCCTTTTACATCAGCTTCCCTTCTGTCATCTTTCACTGTTTCCCTTCTGGAAATAAATGAAAGTTCTAAATAATGTTCTATAATGAAGAATAAATAAAAGTAGTATGCCTTTTATTTATTTGTCCCTCATGACTCAAAAATAGCAGCTGCCAGCCATCTTCATCCTTGAATCTTGGCACCGCTCTTTTTGGAAGTCAGGCATTCCCTATATCTCCATAGAAAACATTCTGTGGACATCATCCAAACACTCTTTTGAAATAATATTTCCTGGCAGTGCTCCCATTAAGCTTAATTTTCTCATTCTGGATCTGAATGAGATACCTGTTGAAAATAGCCATATTTCTTAGGAATCTCAAGCCACAGTTTGAATGTGTATGCAGAGGTCTGCACATTGAACTCTACATATTCCTGCCCATGTGAATGTGAGCCAGGAGAAGCACACCATATAATGGCAGCATGTTGCATGCCGGGTCACCACTATCCATTTATTCCAAACAACAGTTTACAGTGTTCAAATCTGTCCAATGTCTATTGTGCAGAGTGAGTACTTTCTTCATTTAAAAATATATATGTTTGAAATTAAATTGGTGCTGTTTTCAAATAACCTCAGGTACCTTCAATATTTCTTTTCAGTTTCAGCAAAATATACACAGCTTTCCTTTTCATTGTGTTCTGAAGAATTGGGGAAAATTATATCTTACTTTTTTCCTAGTGGATTTCCTAGGCAACAACTTATATCAGTTCAAAGCAGCTTTCCAAGAATGCCCACTTCCAGTTAGCACTGTAAAGAAGCAAGGCATTTCCTCCTACTCTCAAAGCCTACAAAAATTATTTGTATTGAATACAGTCCTCCAAAGTGAAATCATCCCACTCCAGATGTAAATTTAATGGCTGTTTGAAAAGGAAATGTGTGTTTTACTTTATAAGTAATTAATCTGTATGCATAAGTTTTTACAATTACAGGCAGAGATCAAAATTATGTGCCATATTAATTTTTAATTGAGCAGTATTGAAATGGAAGAAGTGCATTAGTTGCTTTGCCTGTATTTAATATTTTACAGGAGACTGTTCTATGAAAAAAACAAATCATTTGTAATGAAAACAATAAGTTGTTTATAACCATTTCCTGCACCCGTGTTTGAAACATGCAGCCTTTCTTCGGTTAGTTGCTGGGCATTGCAATTACTTTTGTTTGTAAAGCACGCAAGGCAATGTTCAGAATTACACTACTGTATTGGTTTAATGAAATGGTCATGGTAGGGTTAGCAACATAAAATGGTTGTGTGTATTTCCTCTTAGAACAAGGTAGAACAAGAACAAGGTAACTGGGTTAAATCACTGTCAGCTAAGGAGATTTTCACATTCTTCCCAGTTTGCATACTTTGTGTTATAAAATCCAGTGCTACAGATATCTAAATTGTGTGCCAAGAAAATTAAATTTAAATTAAGCAAATCTGGATACATGTTTGAAAAAGCACCATTTCTAGTTTGTATATGGCAATGAAAAAACCAGGAGCAGGGTGGTGCAAGAGCCAGCAAAATCCAAAAATGTGTTCTTTTACAGTTAATTTACAAAAACATATGAGGATTCAAAAGCCTTTGTGATTATTTCTGCCCAAAGCAAACAAGCACCATAATAAATATAATGATGTTACCAAGACAGGATAGTTTTATTTTTCTTATTCAAAACAATTTAAGTTTTCTGAAAACTCAAGAAAACTTAATTGGGGCATGGCAGCTGCCAAGTATGGGCTGTTCTCTTAAGTAGAGGCAGCTACGCCTTTGGCAAACTTGTAGAGCACATAAGCCTATTGAATTGTTCATGTAAATGGCTGTGGTGATGAAGTAGATGGAACCTTAGCTGTAGCGTAAGTGGGAGAACTCTTGGGATAGATTAGATTGAGCAGAAAATGAGACCCAGCTGAAGGCCCATTTTAAGTTCTCCATGTAATGAAGGCAGTTGAAGAGCACTCATTTCTCTGTCTTCACTCTTTCAATACGACCTATTGCTCTTCCATATTGTAAGCATTTTCTTCACTAAAATGCTGAAGGGAGGGAGAGTTGGAACAGTTGGTGCTCATCACAGTGAACAATTTGTATTGTCCTTTGTGGATAAAGTTGATCAGATCTGCCTCAGCTTGGATACCAGTGTTGGAGAGATCATAGAAAAGTAAATACAGTAACTACTTGTCCTGTAGTTTTGGATTCTTTTCATGTAGATCCTCAGGAAAAGAATCACCCCCTACTTAGAACCTTGCCCCTCTTGGCAGATTAAGTTAGTCAGGATGGAAGTGGTCCCATAGTTAAGGAAGATGATCAGTCCCCTGAGCTTGGGATGTGTGCATTCCTGCCTAAAGAAGGCAGTGACAAGCTGTCTTTTGAATGTGGGAGAACTGTCCAGTTATAAGTCAAGCTCAAGTATTCCATTTTTGGGAACTGTGATTGAGAAGATGTGCCCTTGCAGTTTAGCAACTGGACCATTTCAGCTGGGCTTTTAGCTCCTTAACAAGAGGTGAGAAATGTAAAGAAAAAAAGGCTGCTTATTCAGCAAGAATAGAAAAATTATGAGGGCAAGCTGAGGTTTAAAAAGAGAAGGAAGGCATGGAGCCAGTTTGGTGTAGTGGTTAAGGCACTAGGCTAGAAACTGGGAGACTATGAATTCTAGTCCTGCCTTAGGCATAAAGCCAGTTGGGTGACCTTGGGCCAGTCTCTCTCTCTCAGCCCTAGGAAGCCGGAAATGGCAAACCGCTGCTGAAAAACCTTGCCAAGAAAACTGCAGGGACTTGTCCAGGCTGTCTCCGAGAATCAGACATGATTGAATGGATAAAAAAAAAAAAAAAGGCTTTCAGGCAAGTCAGACTAGGAGCTACTGAGTGTAAGAAATCTTCTGGATTCTATGAAGGATCCTGCAACAAATGGGGAACCATATCAATGAACGTTTTAAAAGAACATTTATTTTACTTACAGTATGGGATGTGCCCTGTTATCAATAGTGGGATACAGTTAGGTAATTTTAATTTTTAGACATAATGTTCCTATGTGGCCTTTATTTATAGAAAGTTGCATTTAACTAAGTGGACCTATTTTTTCACTTGGCTCAAAATGTAAAAAGTCAACCTTGCTGAATCTCAGGAATATTCTGCTCATTTCTTCATCTCATTCCTCCCAAATGCTTGTCTAAAGACACTGCTGATTATCAGGTAGCTCACCCCTTCCAACATCATGCAGAATAAAGTGTGATAATGATGTGTGGCTGGCTCAGGTACAGTTTCTAAATGCAGACTATTCGTTCTACCTTCCCAGGAATTCAGGTTAAAACAGTTTTCTGTACAAATGCTTGGTTTGGGTGCCAGTATCCCTTTATGCCTAGTCCCCTGGATCATTTTAGCCAGCACAGCTTGCCTTCCACATCCCTTGGTAGCAATAAGAAAACAGATGAATGATTAGGGCAGGTTTTTCTCCCCGCCCCCCCCCACTTGGAATTTCAATAACTCCAGCAATTTCTTTCTCTTTTCACCATAATTGTTTTTCTTTCAACAGCTCCCAGAGGCCAACTTTTGCTTTGTAATTACAGGGCACCCCACTTACCTGCATTCCTTTTTGCCCAAGATTTTAGGGTCCAAGGATGGAGTGCACTGCTTAGCTGAAGCAATGCTGCTGTAGGGTGGCTACTTTAGCATCACTGGGAAAGAAGAAAGAAGAAATCACTGGGAAAGAAGAAAGAAGAAACGCATCAGCAAGAAAGAGGAATAGGAGCTGCACAAAACCAAGATCAGAATCATTCAGTTGGTCAAGGCTGCACACATTAGAAGCACGTGCTTGTCCCCTCCAGGACCGCAGTTGCTTGGGGGCGGGGGGGGGGCAAATCTCAGGGAAAGTGCTGTGGTGAGAACTAGACAGAGCTTAAAATAACATCTTGGAGGCTTTCAGCCAAATCATCCTGAGATTTCCTGGCTTTTATTTGGCAGTGCTGGATCCCTTCTTTCTAAAAAATCAAAGTGCATGATTTGGAAGATTGTGTTTTAGATACTTAGAGGAGAAGGGAGATGACAAGGGAAGAATCTTGAAAGCAAGCTGCCTAAGACAATGCACTCCTGGTTTATTTTTTATACTAGAGAGTTTCCATAAAAAATGGTAATCTAAGTGGGGCATTCACGGGAGGGTCAAAAACCTCAAAATAGCAGCTACAACTGCAGGATTGAAGCCCAGCCCTTTTTTATATGCAACTTTTTGATACTCCCATCCCCTACCCTGGCCACATCTGTTTAAGTTTAAATCAGTTTCCATCTGCAGCTTTTGGGATAAAGACTTCTCCACTATCATCAGTCTGTCCTTGTGAGTTTATTCCTATTGGCTCTAAGCTCCCAGTCATTTGCTTTGTCATGTAGAGACTTATATCAACAGATTATTCACCCTGCTGGGTCTTTGGAGAAAAGCAATCCAGCTCATTGATTAGGGTTCTCATGGGCATAAAATGTTCTTCCATGTCTTCAAAGACCAGGAGATAACCATTCTCATCTACAGCAGCAAAGGTAAAAGATTTAAACATGTGCTTGGCTTGTGACTCTATCATATCGTATTTCTGCTCTACATGAGTACTAGATAATTCATAATGCCAAGCAAACTTTCCACATAAGGAAAGTTTGTTTCCTGTTCACATGGCACTATATTCTCCCCATGCTTGCAGTTTGTATAAAGTGCCAGCCTGATAGTGCAAATGTAGTATAATAATTCCCAAAGCATTACAGTTTCCAGAAATAGCATATGCAATTCTATTTTCCTTTCTTTTTCTAAGTAACTTTCTTTAATATGTGGGTGTGTAAACAAAGAAATGGAAGTGGTGATAGAACCAATCACTCAGAGAGAATAAAGATGGTATAGATTTATTATATAAATTGTCTGTCCATACTTAGAGAATGTGATTTAGATAGAAGAGCCTACTATAACAAGCTGGGTAGTGCCAGATTTTGTTTACTAGTAAAATTTTAATTCAGTCACTGTGATCTATTCTCCGAAGAGGAAAATTGGGTTGTGTTATTATGTGAGAACTCGTAAGATTCTTTTCCTGGCCCCACACACAAACCCAAAAATATTTTTGCTGAAAAACCAGTCCCTGAGTTAAAGGCCAAAGCTAAATCTTTTGTGCTTGGTATTAGGTTTTTTTATGCACAGGGGCAGAATGGAACATATCATGATTTGATCCACACCTCATTGCTCTTTGATGTGGTACTGACAAGAAACAGGTTTACCACCTCAGGATGGGCCAAGCTAGATTGATGGGAAGCCTTTCACAGATCTGCCTATTCAACATATAAAAGATGGGCTATGTTATATGAAGAGAACTATACACTGGGGATTGTGAAACTTGAACCCTGTGGCTTTAAACTATATTATCTCAATTCAACATCAGTTCTGGAAATGAACTGGGGTGGGAAAAAATAACTTATTACATTGATAAATAATAATCAAGGGGAAAGGGAAGGGGCAAATTTATCTTCCCTAGCCTGAGCATTCGTTTTCATTAAGTGTGATCTATCCAGTCAAACATAGTCAAGTGAAGAAAAGGTAAAGTTGTACTTTCTTGCTTTCTTTATTATCCATCTTATGTTAGCTATCTGATCACAATTCCCTCTGGCTTTGCTGAAATTAGCCTCTTCATTTGGCATTTTCTCTCTAATTTTCTTTGGAAGATTTTAAACAAAACTGCTGTGTGAAGAAATTACTGCAAGGATTCTATAACGTGTGCTTTGCCTTGTGTTTTCTTTCCTCCTTTCTTCAGTATAGGGAGAAGCCTTTCCCTGTCTTTAGGCCACAGCATTTTCTTACTTACTCACCAAAGAGGGCTGTTAGCTATGTCTTCTCCTGAGGCTTTAAACAGAACTCTGGGAATGTAGTTTCCATTTTATGCCTTCCTATTTGACAGCTGGTTATGCCTCATTTCCCAGTAAAGCTGGTTCCTAACCATATTCTGTCTCTACAAGTGTTTCTGTCCTGCTTATAAATAATTTCAGTAAAGCTTTTCTGTTGTTTTTTTAACCTCATTTGCCTCTATCACATCTCTTCTATTATTGTGCATGAGTATTTCTATCTTAGCTGCAGACTTTTCCCAGATTTCTCTGAGCTTCTTAAAATGATCTATCTTTTTCTTATATTCCTCTGTTTGTTGAGATTCTTGATTATGATGTTTTCCATTGTCCTTTCTTGCTGTTTTTGCAACTCTGTGTTTGAACACTATGCATCCTTCTTGATACACAAGACTGATACCCATGCCATCTTTCCCTGGCTATTATGATAGCTTATTTCAAAATCTGCAGAAATATTTTATGAATATTTTTGGCCATTTCAGTTGTCATGATATTTTTGATTTCTTCCTATAGTTCTTTACATAAATTAATCATACTGAATCTGTCCTTGCATTGCGTTTGTTATTTTGACCTTGGGCTTTTCCTCACTTGTACCAGCCATTAAGCCAACTTTCCTTGGCAACTTCTTTTTTTTTCTGTGGTGCCTCCATGATATCACCTTCAACTTGTCCCTACTGCTTGAGGCTTTAGTCATCTTTAGATATAGTGCTGTTCAAGTAGTGTTTTCCTCCTTAATCCAACAGCAATTAATGAAACCTGCAAGGTGTGAAAATCTGCTACCCTTTGCCTCCATTATGTCAGAGGCAAAGTTAAGTAAATAGTAGTGAGTGGAATCAGAGCACTGCTTATTATCTGTTTCTAGCTGATGCAAACATGTCATTTCACCTCCAGTCCTTGGTCATCCTACCTGCTGTTCTCTGGGACTGGAGAACTGGCAGCTGAAGAGCTGGTTTCCCCATACCAGTTCTCTTTCTTGGGGACTTGCTACCAGGTCTGGCAGAAAAGTGGGGAGAGATGGCTTTTTGGTCCAGGGGAGAGCCTAGTTTGAAAAAACTCCAGCTGCCAAAAGCAGATTTGCCCTGGAAAATGGCTCAGGAACCTGAAAGAAGGAAGGCTGTTGGTGTCCAAAAGGAGTTGGGCAGACCATGACCACGTCATTGCCAGCATCTTCATATAGCCATTTGCATGTCAGGACTTGTGCTGCAAGAAAAAGGAAAACATAGCCTCCAAACTGGAATGTCTAGATTGGAATGTACACTACCTCTGTAGTGGGCTGGAGAAGAAAGCAAGACGACATAAGGACATAACCTATAAAAATAATCAGTGAGGCATCTTTTTGTTATGGATAGTAAGACATAAGGATGATCCCTTTATAGAGGAAGGAAAGGAAGGAGAGAGAAATCCTAATTAAAAATGCTGCTTGTGACTCAACTCCCTTTATGACACTGATGTGCATTTTTTGAACATTTATTCTGCTACAGTTACAACATAATAGGTTGTAGGGAAACACAGGAAGAAGCCCATACAGAATGGACAGGCTCCACAGCCCAACCTGCCCCATTGTTGCTGCACTGCTGTGTTTTCCCACCAGCTGGTGATGTGCAGAAGAAAAAATAATCAATCATTATGTTGCACATGCAAAATCAGGACAGTTCCTTTTAGCAGTGAGTCAGAAAAAGATCCAGTGGAAGCAAGATTGGGATTGGAAATAGAGGTAACAGATTTCATCCTGATATATCCACCATTTTCAAGGAGCACATCAGGAATCACTGCAAGGGACTTCTGGGGGAGTTATGGCAAATTGAAGATGGCTCTGTGAAAGCAGAGCTGACAACTGTGGCAAAGACCAAGGAACCAGTGAGTAGACCAGTTCCTTGGAACTCTCTGGATAAAGAAAGGATGGGAGATCGCCCAAATGTGCTCCGGACAGCTGGTCCCCACAAGATTAGCCGTCTTACTCGCAACCATGGCAGAGACTTTTAAAGGACACTAAGTTTGCAAACCTCACTTTCTAATCACTTTCAGAAATTGTTCATTAACTATTTCTAAGCTATTAAAGACCTTTGGAATGACAAGTTTGAAAACACCGGGTGAGTCTGCGTTTAATCCTGAACAACAGAAAATTTTAATCATAAGCTTAAGAATTTAAAGAAGCTGAAATAAATAGCAAAAAGCTAAATAAGATTTTGATCCTAGAAAGTTATAAATGGACTAAGGGTCGAGATAAAATTGGAATATTGAAACTTTTGCAATAAGATTTTGGAATTAATTATAAAGTACAAACAGTTTCTCATGAGAAATAGATCCTATTTTGGTTTTTCCAAGACATAACATAGATAAAGAATTTCATTATTTCAAAAACTGGACACTAGACAGGGCTAAAGATTTTAGATAGAGGAAAAATATACAGGCCTGCAAGATGGTGCAAAACATTCTAACAATAAAAATACTGAAAGAGAGTTTTGAAAAATGGAATCAGAAAATAGCAGCCACAATATCAACAATGTCAGTAATAGTGTCTGCTTCTATGGATAGACTATGTCCAAAAGATGTTATTGAAGAAATAACAGATGTAGAACAAATTTTATCTGACAAGATAGAGATGGTATCGAAAGTGGCTTTACAACTGACAGTCCAAGAGAATTATTTAGAAAAGGATGTTTCACTGGATATACAAAAGAAATTGGCTGAGGTTTTAAAATTTAAAAGGGAAATACAAATGACAAACCAAGAGAGTGACCTGGATATTTTTTTCCTACTGGATTTACAAATGAGGCTTGTTAAAGCCTTGAAGAACTCTATGCAATGGGGCAAAGAAGAAACGGAGAGAAATCAAATCCTATGACAATATTTGAATGAACTAAAGATTAACACTGTTAGAAGTAAAAGGAAGGAATATAAAGTTGGCTATTTGATCAAGGTTAAAATAAGATATATTGTTGCATCTGGCTACCTTTTATGGATTTTCTGCTGACACCAGGACTGAAAAGATAATACTTAATGGATTTGTTTATAGATAAGAGATGGGATATGGGATGAAGAGATAAATATTTGTAATTTTAGAGAGGAAGAAGAGTTACTAAATTTTTGTGATGAAGGTTGGAAGTCACTTCTTTATATATTTCTTTTCTCTTCATTATATTTTTTTGTTTTTCTTCTTCTTTTCTTTCTTTTTCTTTTTTTTTCATTGCACTTTTTACTCCTACCTTCTATTCTATTTTCTTTAATTTTAGTTTGTATTACATTTTACCATTATAATCACAATTCTTAATTTAAAAAAAGTATCACTGCAAGTCCTGAACCTTATTGATATAGAGCTAGAGAAAATGTGAAATGAAATAAAAGACGTTTTTATGGATAAATATGAAGAAACTGCCAAAGACATTGAAACAGAAGAAACCAAAGTGGATATCAGAACAGACGATGGAAATTGACAAGAAGAGAAGCCAAATCCAAGAAAGAAGTAAAAGAATTTCAGAGATGCATTAGAAGAGATAAGAAGCAGTATTACAATGACATCTGTAAAGACATCAAGGATGGAAACGGACATGGAAAAGCAAAAAAGTCTTTCAAAGGAGCTCCATATTCAGAAGGAAGTTCCAATCTTGAATTGATATGCTAAAGGATGCCTGTTTGTAAGCCTTTACTCAAAGGATAGATAATAACTGATTCAAAGAAGATCAAACAAAGATGGAAAGAGCATACTAAAATTCTGCCCAGTTGGGATATCAATATCCATGATACCTTAGGACAGAGGGTGCAATATGGAATTTCAGGGGGTACAACAATTTTATGCATTGAGTTACAAGCTTATTTTTTTAAGTTCAATTTGCTCACCTGCATTAGAAATTAGACTTCTTCATCTTCCAATATAATATTACTTTTGTAGGGGATGCAAACTTTAATCAAACATTTCCTGGGGTGTGGGGCATAGAAAAGGTTGGGAACCACTGCCTTAGAAGATACTACCTATTAACAAGAACAAGAAGATGAAGTTAGATCAGCACTTCAATTATTATCAAGTCAGAAAGCCGTAGGAAATGATAGTACTGTATATCTACAGAAATATGGCAAGCAACAGAAGAAGAATCATAACCAACTTATGCCAGCAAATCTGGAGAATAACAGAGTGGCCAACAGATTGGAAGAGGTCAGTCTAGAGCTCAATACCAAAAAAAAAAAAAAAAAAAGGAGACTTAACAGAGTATACATAAAATCCTTAATTTCACATGCTAGCAAAATAATGCTTAGGATCCTCCAACACAGATTAGAGTCCTACATGGAAAGGGAAATGCCAGATGTTCAAACTGCTTTTAGAAAAGGCTGAGAAACAAGATATATTATTGCTGATGAATGCTGGAAAAAAGCCAACCAATACCAAAAGAAGTCAATATATGTTTTATTGACTATAGAAAGGGTTTTGACTGTATTGACCATGTTAATATGTAGAATGTCCTTAGGAAAATGGGAATCCTAGACTATCCCATTGTTCTCATGCAAAATCTATACACAAGACAGGAAGCCACAGTCTGGATGGAAAATGTTGGCAAAGGACTGAGATGAGGTTGTATCCTTATTTATTTATCCTATATGCTGAATATATATTGAGGGAGGCTAGAATGGAAAAAGATGAGTGTGGTTTTAAAACTGGAGGAAGAAACATCAATAACCTGCACTATGCTGATGACACTACAGTACTCTGATAGCCAAAAACATGTTGCAGACTAGCACCTGATAGGGTAGCAATGAAGACCTTGAAAAAGTTAATCAGATGTCATGATGTGTCTATACCTACAAAGACGAGAATCATGTAGGCAATAGTTTCCCTGTATCACTCTATGGAAGTGAAAGTTGGATTTGAAGAAGCAGAATAGAAAAAGTATTGACACTTTTAATTTGGGATTGGAGAAGACTCTACAGAATATCATGGATAGCTCAAGAAAACAAACAAACGGATCATTGAACAAATCAACTCAGAGTTCTTACTTGAGGCGCTAGTGACCAGGCTCAAATGTTCATATTTTGGGCACATTATGTGGAAACCCAGCTACCTTGAAAAGTCAGTAATGCTGAGAAAGGTGGAAGGAAAGAGAAGAAGAGGATGACCAGCAGCAAGGTGGATGGACTTGATTACAATGTAATATTTGCACAATTGGTAAACCTGAAGTTTCAAACAGGATGCTATGTATGTGGTTGCTAACATTTGACACTGACCTGATGGCACGTAATCAATAGTTAACAAAGTAATGGGAAAAGGCTATATATATTTTCCAGATCATACCTTGCTGAATTGAAGAGAGAATTCTCTCTCTTCAATTTTCTGAATTTAATCCATATGTTTGACATGTTTGTTTTTCAGTCTATATCTGGAAGTATACTCACTGAGTAGATTACCCTTCTTATCTTCTGCTTTCTATTATACAAGTATAATCTGTTTGATTCTGATGTTATCCATCTGGTGATATTTATGTGGTACAATGGAACAGGTTTGGTCACACATTTCCAAGTCCAGCATTCAGAAATGTGGTCAGAACAAGCTGTTTTAGACTATTGATACATCTAACTCAGTATAGTTTACTTTGACTGAAAGTGGCAAATGAAGTCCTTTCCCATTGCCAGAAGCTGGATCCTTTCTAAACTGAAAGTACCGAGGATTAAACTTGAGACCTATTTATTTATTTGTAGATTTATATCCTGCCTTTCTTCCAAGGTCTGTTTAGGTTATGACTCCAGTTGTTTTTCACAACAAAAATCCCTTGAAATAGATTAGGTGGAGAGACAATGACAGCCAAAATCAGTGAGTTTTCATGGTTGTGGGTGGAGTTGAGCCTTGATCTCTCTTCTCCTAGTCCAGCACCTCAACCATTGTACCGCATTGGCTGTGTAAGTGTACAATATATGGTCAGCTGAAGACTCTGGCTCCTCTTTTCTCTTTTTGAAAACAGCATCCAAGGATTTCCGAAGACTAGAGTCAGCATTGATGTAAAGTCATCAAATAAGAGGTTCTAATAAGGTAGAATTTCATGGTAGGTTTCAGGCATCTGTAAATCCTTGACCTATTAAAGGAAACACCTCAGTGAGTGACATTCCTCCAGTACTGTGTCTGAAGGGTTTGAGGAAAAATACATAATTAGGGTGACACATGTTGAAAAGAAAGGGTTTTAAAGCCACAAGGCAGTTAATATTCTCTCTCTCTCTCTCTCTCTCTCACACACACACTAAAAAGTAAATGAATGATATGTGGCAGGTTGCTAATTAGATGCATTTTTGTTCTTCCTGTTAATGACAAGCTTTTCTTAAAGGGGAACCATCCTGACAAGAGACAGTAGAAAGTTCCACTGATTTGTAATCACTAGTCAAACACATACCATTTCACCCATACCCTGTTCTTTGTTTGCAGCTGGAATGGTGAGGAAATCATATTGAGTAAACTCTGAAAATTGTTTTCTTTGACAGAAGCTAATTCTAAACTAACTATTTCCTGAAACAGAAATAGAGAAAACATTTTACATGTCTATCATTTGTCCTTGGAGGACATGAAACAAATATGTTTTAATAAAGCTTGACACTAGTATTATTCTGTGTGGCCTCCGGCTGTAAGCTTTTCTTTCCCAGTTTGTAGAATCGAAGGGATAAGAAAACAGTTTCACATTAAGAGGAACACAGTGTACTGGTTAATCATACCATGCAGAAATAAAAATGCTGCCAGCAGAAGAATGAGTGTGAGTGGAAGAGAGCAGTGCAATATAAAATTGAACGGAATCGAGAAGAGCTTTGGAAAAGAAGCAGCTGAGAGCTGCATCTTGGATACATGGTTCTCAATCAATCATTAATGCTCTTGAGTACAGAAACTTCTGTTATTTTGACAATGAAAATAAACACTTAAAAAGTTACTGGCTAAAAATTAAATTCACCTTCTCATTTTTTTAAAAACAAAAAAGTAACCTTATTGGGAGTTGGAAATGAATTTCCAAAGGACGTTTAAATCTTGAAAAGGAATATCTGCTAAAGGAGAATCATTCATAGGATTTAGCGACTGGAACAATGCCTTCAGAGTGAGCTAGTCAGTCTTTCAAGGATTTATTTTCTACTGTCTGTTTTGCTATGAAAATCTAATTATTTTGTAATTCAGGCAAACAGAAAGCATTTGGGGAAATCTTGGGTAAATTTGTAGCTACCATCAATTTAACGACAAAAGCCCTCTTACATTGCAGTGTTTCATTGCCATTTCAGTGGAGAATAAACTCTCATTGCTATTCTTTTTGCTATTCTCTCTCGGTGAAAATGACAAGCAGCTCTTCCCCTTGTACATGTGATGCTGCCTTTAGGAAGGGTTTTAATTATTTTTGCCTAAGAGGTCCATTTGGCTGTACTCAGCTTCTGAACTATTTGCAAGTGCTTGCATTCACACAACACTCATAACCTTTTGACAATCTTAATCCAATTTCTGATTTTGCATAATACTCCAAACTCTGAACTAACCAAATTCCTGGCTTCACACAATACATTAAACCACAAATAAAATTAACTAAAGTAAAAGCTAAGCAAGCTTGACATTTTATGAGAATGCAGCTTTTAGGTTTGTAACTGACCTGGGTTACGTGTATTATATGAACCCAGCCACTGTCTTTTGTGATTAATTCTCAGCAAAGTCCTGCCAAATCTCCCAGGATAATTACTGGTCACATGCAGACTGGCAATTCATCAAATGCCAATGCTAAATATTTCAAATTCACAATAATAAGCGTGGTTAGGTCTACAGAATTGTAACACTGACTAGAACTGTGCAGAATTTATTTTTAATTTATTTTAATAGGATATGTATGTATATATTCTTGAGAAATACATTGTACAAATATTCATAAAATGCTGTTTGGTCACCAGCATGATTCTTCTCCTCCCACCCCATTTCCCCCACCTCCATGCAAAAAAGGCGCCATGCCTATGCTTCCAGCCCCTGTAAATGTTAACTTAGGCAGTGGTCGGTATTTATTGGTTCCCTCTTTCCAGATGCTTATTCCACAAAGGTGAGTGTAGTG
The DNA here is from genome assembly GCA_030867105.1 of Liasis olivaceus. Classification (NCBI taxonomy): domain Eukaryota; kingdom Metazoa; phylum Chordata; class Lepidosauria; order Squamata; family Pythonidae; genus Liasis; species Liasis olivaceus. The sequence continues at coordinate 86,699,251 of CM061350.1, forward strand.
GGGATTATGCTGTGTGGGCTGGGGTTCCTTTTTATATATAACTTTGACATAATTAATGCATGAAGGGGATTACGTCAGGATAATAGGATGGATGGGATGACATGTCTGGATGTCAGCGAGTCAACAAAATTAATTGAATTTGTTGCATGTTGACATCTTTGAGGGCAAATGAGGGCATATGAGAGCAAAGGCAATTTAAACAAAATTAACAGATGAATGCTGAAAAATAGCCCATACGGGGAGGCATTTTTTCCACACATCAAGAAAATTTTGTGGAAGAGAGAGAGGAGTTTTAGGTTAGCTCTCTTTTTTAATGCAAAAATTATGCTTTGGAATTTCATTTGACAAACATTATGCAAAAATATATGCCTACTTGTGAAAGAAAATGTTGAAAAGGCTAAATTTGGCCAGTAGCTTATACAGTATTAAAGGATGAGTTCCGGCTTAATCAAACTTGGCTTACTTATTAATAGAGAAGGTTTTGAAAGTAGCAATTTATGAGTGCCTTGGTGCAGCTTTTTGTCCTGAAAAGCAGCTTGGTGGGTTAATACATTAACCTATAAATAAAAGCAATGACAGCTCTCCTGTCACTACATGCTGATGGACGGTTCCTTTTTCTGCCATTATAGCCTTGTGAATGTGGGAAAATTAATTTAAGTGGTAGTTAATTTCTAATGAATTCCATTCAGCCGGTTAATATAGTCCCTTAATGTTATGGTAACCTTCATGGATCATTGCATTATGTAAATATATTCAACTTTATGCTGGTTTAATATAAAAAAAGATTGTTGAGTTTTGTCAAACCATGCCTACAAACCTACATGCTCAGAAACACACACACAGAGGAAAAAAATTAAAAAACCCAGAGCTGGATTATTTCATAATATAGCTAATTAAGCTTCTTTCAAATGGTTCCACAGAGCAAAACCATTCAGGTTTGAGGCCAGCAGCACAGTCTGTCTTTCTAAAGGTGGTTGCCATTATTTGGGGCTAGTTTTACCCAATGGACACCTACAACAAGATACCATCACAGCATCTACCTACCTAAATTAGAGCACCTTTTTCTCACAGCAAGCTTGGAACAATCAGAGAGCTCACTAATCGTGGCCCTGTTCCAAATCTTGTTCAGGGCAAAAGCAGAATTATGGGCAAGACTTGGCCACACACAAGCTATTACTCATTCAAATGCTTTTCTGGTAAGTCTTGTCTCCTCCATTTCCCTCTGTCTTTTTATTCCTCACTTGTGTTCTAGTGACATTCTCAAGGGACAAATATTTGAAAAAGAAATTAGGAAGGGTCTGTCACTCCAACTAATTTCTGCTGAGTGGGATTATTAGTCTGTTGGACTCAGCCCACTCCCATTTGCAAAGGCTGTCCAAGGTCTCAGGCAAAGATCTTTCCTTGAGGTCACTCTAGTTGAAGATATGGGACTGGGATTAAATTCATGAATTGATTAGGATACTGTGTGATTTAACATCTAGCTAAGGATAATATTTAGCATCATTTGGTTATTCCTGAGCGTTGAGACTGCCATGTATGCATACACCCCATATTCTGTAGCTATTTCCCTAAAATAAATCCTATATTATTTGCAAATATGTATGCATGTTTAAGAAGAGAGAGAAGAATGTTTACATGAAAAGATGGAATTTATTTGACTATTTGTAGCCTGCCTGCTAACTGAAGTCCTTGAAGTGACTTATACAATAAAGTGTTGTATTGTAGAGTGGCCTATTATACATTTTATTTCCCTATTTAAATACCCTAAAGTAGACACAGAGACAAAGGAGGTCTAAATTATAGAGATGCTTCCCTGCCAGTCTGCTGTCTCATCTCTGACCCAGAGTAAGTCTCAGGAGAAATGATCTTGTCACCTGGAGCTTCTGGAGAAGTCAAACATAAGGCCTGCATAGAGCAAAGTTTTGATGCTGGTGCTACTTGCATTTCCCACAGTTTATAGGACCTGATAACAGAGGTACAAGGTTGGGCAACAAAAGGCTTTATAGTTCTTCCGCTCTCCATTCTCCGATGTTCCAATTATCACTCAGCCATATTCATCTACCATTCTCAAGGCTGCTGTGAGATTTGGAGACCTTGTGAACTGCTGCTCATATGCTTTTTTTCTCTTGCAATTTGACAAGTGCCTTGAGATTGGTTATTACATTTATTGTCTCTTTTTAAACATTGTGCCAGATCTTTGACCCTCAAGGCTCAGGGCATGTTAAAGATATGGAAAGTTTTAATTCTTTTCTGATTAATTCTTTTCAGGATATGGTGACAAGATATATTTTACACCTTTAACTGTAAAGTATGTAGTCATTTGAAACATTTTTGCATATAAAAATAGCATCTTAAAAATGACTATGAAGGGACAGGTCTACTCATATTCTCTCATAGTTATCAGCATGTAACAATAGACAATTCTGAGTAATTACTGATAGACAATTAAGAGTGGGAGAGAGCAAAAACAATTATATTGACTGTGAGAATGTCCCATCTCTAATATTAATCTGTGTCTACTGAAAGTTAAAAAAAGGGTGGGGGGCAGTTTTGCATCCAGCATCACTGCACCATGAGAATGGAGCAATCACCTCAGATGGTAGACCTCAGATAGTAGCAAGCAGTGGGCAATTCCTTGTCCATTTTGAGTTCCCTTTCCTAACCATTTCCCTCTGTTGAAAGACAAATGATCATGTGTCCAGATAATCTCCATGCCATGTTTAGTATGGTGGCAGATGCTATACCACTATCAACATTGAAATAAACTGGCTGTCTAGTGGGCCTCCTTCTCTCAACAGAGGCTATCATGTTCCCTTCTTCAAAGAGCAAAATGTTTTGGGCCAGCTAGCCCTTCTCACTCTTCTGTTCCAAACAAGAATAATATTTTAAACAATTCTAATGTATTAAATGTATTAAAGAGAGAGCCAGTTTGGTGCAGTGACTAAGGCATCAGGCTAGATACTGGGAGACCAGGAGTTCTAGTCCCGCCATAGGCACAAAGGCAGCTGGGTAACTTTGGGCCAGTCACTCTCTCAGCCCTAGGAAGGAGGCAATGGCAAACCACCTCCAAAAAACCTTGCCAAGAAAACTGTAGTCACCAGGAGTCAACACTTACTTGAAGGCACCCCCCCCAAAAAATTAAAAATTCCAGCCCCTTGACATTGTAGCCCTAAATTCTCAATTGATTGTCCAGTCAAATAAATCTCACACATCTTCCAAAAATGCTCAGTTGTATAATTTCTTTTTTTAAAGCAAGCCTCTAGAAAAACAGAGTTCTATAACTGGGAGTGGAAAGCACAAAGATCACTTATTTCTATCACCTCATAAACTGGTCCACAGACAGCACTGTGAGGAGCCATCTTGGACAGAACACGCAGGAGGATGTATCTAATTATATAAAGCTACAGTGTATGGTGCAAGGAAGAAACTGTTATTTCTTATCTATGGATAAAGCCCCCCCGCCCCATCTATTTTTCAAGGTCCAGTTTAGTCACCAGAAACCTAATTTCTCCTTGCCTTCTTCAGGCTGTGAATGCAGAAGACCTTCTGCAGCCTGCCTTGGCCACTTTCCCTTTTGATGGAAGACCAGCAATGTTGCACTGTCTGGCCAAGCATTCCTAGCCAGTACCTGACTGAGTAGTAGCTCTGGCCAAAGACTGAGCTGTGTCCAGAGCAGATTTATAGTAGCCTCTCTGACAAATGTTTGAACTTTCATAAATGAAAATTAATGAGACGTTAAGGAGCACTGGGGAGGAGGGCTAGAGTTCTCTATCCAAGCCGTGCTCTCAATCTCTGGGTTGCTGCTATTAGATTCAGCTGCTGGTCTACCCAGCTTGGTGTCACTTGCAGAATGTGCTTGGACAGCTTTTGGGTTACATGTAGTTAGGGTACCTAGCAAAAGCCTTGGTGTAATGGTATACTACTGTATTTATACTATAGTGCTGATGTATATAAATGTATGGCAGTTTAACAGTAATGGCTAAGAACAAGTTAAAGCTGTACTTTGATAAGGGCTTTGGGATCCTGTTGAAGATGCCAAATCTATAGACTGGCCCTGAGTTAGATTTCCTCAGACATCTTGTGCTTTCCAAAAATATTGTGCTTCAGTCCCACCTACTTTGCCTCATAGATCTTTTCCTTTGAAGAACCAAAGAATTAATACTCGAGGAGCTCATGAGTCTTTTATGAAATAACTAAAGAACTAATGGATGTCTGCATAGCTAAATAAATAAACGTTTTGCACAAGCTATAGTCCTAGAAGATGATGTTTGGTTCAATTTGTACTAGTGTATTTCGTTGGGATTCTGCCTTATTTCTAGCCTATGTAGCATTCGCAGACGCCCTCTTATTTTGACGACCTGATAAGATGCAGATTCTTTCAGCAGTAGTTGAATATTACATACCTTTAGATTGTGCTGTGAACACTGCCAGTTCAACAGGAACTTTGTGATGCGCATCCATGTTTATAACTGACACAAAAGGATGTTTTGCCATCCAGCTATGGGGTCATTTCAACACTTTGTGTACATGTTTTTCCCTTTAAAATTTAAAACTGATTAATTTTAAAACCTAAAGAAAAAGGAAGGAACCAAATGCCTCTTTTGCAGTGCATTGAGATGGCTGGAGCTGGGGGCCTAGAAAGAAATCATCCAGAGTTATCTAATTTCAGTATACAGTATTCTTCCGTGATCCAGTTAGATAAAACTCCCCATGCAATAACTGTTCAGAATGATTTTCTCCTCACCTGTCACTGTTAAAGAGACATTGTCCTTTCTTCGGCTAGAGCAAGGTTTCGCATTCACTCTGCTGCAATCTAAGTTTTCAACTCATCAATATGCATTAACCTGCAAGATTCTTTCAGTTGACCTAGTTACATAACTTGTGCCATGATTTTTTTTTTTTTTTAAATAGCAGATAATGTCTGTTTTTGGGTCAGTGTAGACCAAGAAATATTTATTTTGGTTCATTGTTTTGCAAAAAATGGTTTGTGTTGAATTATTTTTGTCACAAAACTAAAAAATAGCTTTAAATGATTTTGACTAGTTTTAATGTGGAATTGATTCCAGGAAATTGAGGTATTTTCTACCAAATCATCATCCTATAACTTTTGCTCCAAATTTCAAAACATCGGGTTCTTGATAACATAATCAGGAGCATACTATTACTTGGAAGTCCCCATTTCTATGAATCACTATGCTTTGTATATTTGATTCCATGTATTGCTCAGCCTTTTTCCTCAACCTAGTAGTGGCAATATACTATTAGAAGTCCTTCATTTCCCCTTCCTGTGCCCTAAATAGGGCATGACCATTATGTGACCAAGAACCTACACATCCCAGGACTCTTGCACCAAGATGCTGCTAAATATATATTCACTACTATAGATGCAAGAACCCTTTAAGATTTTTAGGGTGCCTAATTCTAAAGATTATGGTGCTCTAGCAAAGCATTTTCTACAGTCCCTAGAAGGGTCTGCGCTAGTTTCTCACTGCATGTTGGGAATTCATTATATTTAAACCAACATAATGATTTGAGAGTCAGTTTGGCGTAGTGGTTAAGGCATCAGGCTAGAACCCAGGAGACTTGGGCATGAAACCAGCCGGGTGACCTTGAGCCAGTCACTCTCCCTCAGCCCTAGGAAGGAGGCAATGGCAAGCTACTTCTGAAATCTTGGCAAAAAAACTGCAGGGATTTATCCAGGCAGTTGCCAAGAGTCAACACTGACTCAAATTTACAAAGCCTTACCCATTTGGGCTTTAAACTACCTGAGAAGCCATATTCTCTCCTTTGCTTCCTTTAACATAAACCAGGATTAACAGATGTCATGATAACAATACCGTAGAATCTCTAAGAGAACTTTCTCAAAGGCATATTCACAGCAATGGAATTTCCTTCTTCTTGAAATTAACCAAGTCTCAGTTTGAATGCTTTTCAATTGATCTTTAAATCTTATGAGATAATGACCAGAGCTAAGCAATTGTAACTATTGACATTAATACAAAAATATATCTTACCCATAACTCAACCTGATTTTTGCCAACTTTTTCATTTTATTATCTGTCTACAGATTTGTAATAGAACATTTATCAATTATTGTGCCGGTACATGACATATCCTGCAAAATACTTGTGTACAAACTTGAGAGCTGCAGAGTTAGAGGACAAGGGTTGTTTATAAGCCTTCCCTTTTATTGTAAAAGATGTTTGAATTTGTTTCCTTTTTAGGCTCTTGTTAATATGGATATGTGTAGGTGAAAGGGAAATTCTGGGCCATTTTCAACCTTGCATACTTATGACATCTGCTAATATGTTTACTTCTGTGGCTGCTTCTTCCCAAGTCTTGATGTCCTTGTCTGAATTTAAAGCATATAGATAGCATAGTAGATGACTGGCCACATCTCCTAAGTGAATGCTTTGTCCTAGTCCAACTTCACTGTACAGAAGGAACAGAAAGCAAAATACACCTGACTATAGTAGATTACAATACAACAGATGTAAGCACTTTTAATCTCTTCAATTTGAAGCCCACATAATGTTTAACTCTAACACGTCATATCATTTGACACTCTGATCCTGAACACACTACTTTGAGTTTGTACCTTACATCTTGATAGAACTGTACAATGTCCAGGATAATGGTATATTCAGTTAAAATGAGACTGCCTTTAATGCAATTTTCATGATACAACACACCAAATTGCTCTAGAAGTAAGCAATATTTTAAAAAGACAATAATAACTATTGATTTCCATTTTGCTGACAAAAGTTTCATACAAAATCAAAGTCTTGCATAAGCTTGATCTCCCGAATTCTTCTTTTCTGCAACCAATAACGCTCAATTGGTCTTGTGCCTCCTCAGTGTGCAATTAGGACAGTTTTACAACTGCCTCTGTTTATGTCGTGGGAAACTTTTACAGTATATATACCAACGGCCTTTTTTGCGAACGAAATAACAATCTTTGCAGCGCTTCTTGATGACCACCTTGCATTTCATGCCAGCAACAGGCTGCAAATGGAAAAGTGGGCAGCTTGAGAGAAAAGGCAACACATCTGCATTAGGTGGCTTGGTGGCAGGAAGGACAGGCAAGGGGGTGACAGTATTTGAGCGTCTCAGGAGCCAGGAAGAAAATGAGCAGGAGGCTGAGCTGCAGTTCAGGGCCCAGGTTGTTTTGGCTGTCGTGGCCAACACACTTCGCAAGAGCAGAAAGGACATGCTGCAAAAGAAAATGTAAAGAACACATTAACCCATTAAAGTACCTACAACTCTTCCTACAGTCTCTTCCGTACAAGCAGAGGACAAATCTACAGATTTACACCAGCATTTTCTATGCAACTTTAAAAAGCGACCTACTTCACAAGATACAGCTATGGGCGACCATATCCAGAGAAATTAAATCAGTATGGATATCTTGAACATGCACCTCCTGCACCGCTGGGGAAGAGTCTGAACCGGATAGCCGTACGCAAAAAACTATTTCAGGGATCCTAACGCGCATGTGCAGATCAGCCTCTTAGCTTTCAGGGGAGCCGAAGGGCGAGAACCACAGTTCTATTCCCCCCCCACCGCCCCCTCTTTCCGAAGCCTCTTGCCAGTCATCCCTTTTGCCCGCGGATATACCCTACACCGTTCACACTGGCTGTACTAACCTTACCAGCCCCGGCCCAACACCAACCGTCAGCGTCAGCAGCGGCCTATTAAGCAAACAAGCCCTTTAGCAGCCTGGTTTCTTTTACGTTTTTGCGTAATGCGTCAGACATTGGTGGGAAGGGTTTTGCTTTCGTTCGACAAACCGGCGGCCTCGGCGGCTCGCGCCTGCGCAGTAGCTTTGTTTGTGGGCGAAGTCGGGGCCCTCGAGACCGAGTTGCTGAAATGGCGGCGCCCGGCTTGCCCTTGCGAGGGGTGTTGTGGGCGGGATTCATTTCGTTGAGGGGTAAATCGTCTCCGGCCTCTGTGGGAGTTACGTTGCGGAGGAATTATGGAGTCGTGGCAAGTCCGACCGGTGAGAAGGTGACACACACGGGTCAGGTAAGTAAAGCTCGAGCTGTTGGGGTGCGGGGACCACCCTTAATTTCGACTTCTGCTCTCTTAAGTGGCATCCGCTTCTTAGCTGTTTGCCACTCCGGGTTGGTTTGTAGTCGGAATATTTTGGACCCAGGAAGTTCTGCTTGAATGTTGTAGCTCAGGGTTCCTCAGCCTTGGCAGCTTTAAAAAGGGTGGACTTCAACTCCCAGAATTCCCCAGCCAGCCTTACTGGCTGGGGAATTTTGGGAGTTGAAGTCCACCCGTCCTGTTGTAGCTGCTTGGTTGGCTTTGGGGTTTAATTACTGAAATAAATAGGTGTCTTGAAAGGAAGGATGCAGTGGCACAAATATCTCCCACTCCTGATGGTTTTCTGTAACAGCTCATGGGTGGAACCTGGCTCTGTTTTTTCTTCCCTGTGAATGTTTTTGTTGTGTCTGATTTTAGGAAATGGCTGTGTTAGTCTGTGGAAGCAAAATGACACGTGAATGTTGAAGCACCTGAAAGAGTAATATCTTTTTATTATATGAACTTCATGGGCTGTAGTTAGTGTCATGGGGAAAGAGTTGATCAGCACCTGCTTGATTTTAGAAAACAGGAGCTGTTAGGGGAATAAACTGGACACTCCACCAGCAGGGGATTAAAAACTTCAAAAGGAAAATAAAGAGAATGGATTCTTTATGCCTCTTTTTGTTGTTGAAGATGCAAGTTAGAGTCCCAGAGTTGTGTTTTCAAGAAGGGAGTCCATGAGCTTGCCAAACAGTGGTGATAATAGACGACTTTAGAACTTATTGACAAATCATCATATCCATATGATATCCATCCTAAAGTTCTAAAAGAACTCAAATGTAAAGTTGAAGATCTCACAAAGCATGTTGTATTGTGTCCCTAAAATTGATTAGTAAGCCAAAGGTTTCATAAGTCAGCACTGAATGTTTTTCCCTGTCTTTTATAGATACCTGGTATGAATGATGATGAAGTAAAAATAACACAACATGTATCATGACATTGCAGTGCAAACCCTGGCCTTTTGTACTTCTCTTGCTATGTTATGCACAAACACATAAGGCCTATAGTATGTGTGGCAATGCATATTTTGTTGTTAGCCTTCAAAAGGAAGGGGCACTCTTCTTAATTACTTCTTAATTTAAAGTGCATCATTTCATTTGAAAAATAATACATATATAGTTTATTAGCTATTGATTTAGAAATTTTGTTTGCTGCTATCATATGCAGCTTACAAAAATGCAGCTAAAATATAAAATAAAGTAAGAATGTCATTAAAAAAAGAAACATGAAGCACTTAGAATTAAACTAATAAGCATGAGTATTAAGACACTGAACATTAAGAAGCCTCAGTCAGTAAGTAAATTTTAGTCCCATTCTAACTTGTAATAGGGAAGGGGCTAGCTTCAACTCTGTCGTTGGTTGTTCCATAACATAGTGCCTGCCATAGAAAAAAAATAGGGTTGTTGTCAAATGCATATGTGGTAGGTTCCACAGCAGATGCTTGTTGATGATTTGTTCTACTAGCAATTTGGGCCTGAGCCATGTAAAATTTTATACAGCATTATAACAACTTGGATTGGCCTTAAAAGGTCAGCCAAAGATGCTGATGACACAAGAGTTATGTGGAATTTTCAAGGGCTCACTATGCACAGTACTGCATTTTGCATTTTGGGTCTTCTTCCATATGAAGACCATTTGTATACCCAAATCTCAAGGTTACCAACATGAGTCACTGAATCAAGATTTTTAGGTATGAATGAACGAAGGAAGATCTTTTATCAGCCAAATCTGATAAAAGACCTTCCTTGCAACAAAAGGTATGGACTGTCCAAGGTCAGTGCTAGATTCAGTAGGACCCCTAGCCACAAACCTAATTCTTAATGGAGATTGCAGCTACATGCCTGCAAATCCTGAGGTACAGCTATTGTGGTCTTTTTTACATTTAGTTTCAGTTCGTTTCCTACATTCAGTTATATACAGCTATTTCTGCATGAAACTACCTCTATATGTATCTTACTCTGGCATAATAGCAGCATGACATATTTTTAAAAATATTCAGGTGGTAAAAAAGAACCAGTGTTTCCTAATAACTTGTAATACAGTGATTTATTGTTATTGGGTGGATAAGTTAATAATTCTAAATCTGTGTTGAACACCAGGCCTTTGAAATAGTGTAATAAAATGTCTTTAAAGTCATCAGGCAGAGACTAACATGTAACTGATTTAGATGTTCTAATCTTCAAACACTTTGAATCAATTGGCAAGTCGAAAAAGTATGGTATATTTCGGCAAACAAGGTAGAACAAATACAATTTATTAGTACATTTTGTTTCATCTATTCTTATAATTGGTATAAATATATCAATGATATTGAATAATACTGAAATGAAAACTATACTTTAAATAGAACTAAATGTTTTTCCAAATCTAGCAGCATTCATTTGTAAAATAATTTAGGGATCTTTCCTATTTAGAACTGAATATATTTTGTTTTCCGTAAAATATTTGTTCTCTTCCTCTATAGCCTCAGAATATCTGGAAATGCTACTAATTATGCTACCTTGTTTTTTTTCCCTCCCATTCCAAACTCCTGGAATCAGAATTGATGGTCTTTTTGGTATATTCCTTCTTTTATTTTAGGTTTATGATGAAAAAGACTACCGGAGGGTTCGATTTGTTGGGCGACAAAAGGAGGTAAAATCTGTGTCAGAAATGTTTACTGTGAATCTGTATTTTCTCCAGATATTGATGAAATGTTCAGTGACTTCAGTGTAAAATGTCATTGTCTTGTGAGCAAACAGTTGATGTCTTAATCAATAATCCTATTAAAGTAGTTAGACTAAAGCCCATTTCATTCCCTCAAATGACAGTAGGCTTGCATGTGATATAGTTGAAAGGACTTATAACTTATGGGAGTGGGTAAACCCATTTAAAAAATTTTGTCATAGATGAAAAACATCCTGATGATTTTCAGGTATTTCAACCTGGTTATTTCTACACTTAAGTCCAACTTACACATGGTAATGGGTTCATTAAAGAAATAATCTGGCAATGTTAATTCAGTTGCGTTTTTTTAAAAACTAGATTGATTTCTTTTCTTTGTGATGTTATATATGCTAGGAATCCTCCTCCTCCTTCTACCTTCAAGTTGGTCATGATTCCTGGCAACTTCCTAGAATTCTGCAGTTTTCTTGGCAAGATTTTTGGTTTACCATTGCCTTCTTCCTTGGGCTGAGAGAACTCGACCAGCTTAAAATCACCCAGCTGGCTTCATGCCTAAGACAGGACTAGAACTCATGATTTCCTAGCTCAGTGATGGTGAACCTATGACATGCGTGTCAAAGGTGACACACTAGTGTTCACCAACACCCGACGACAACTATTCTCCCTGTTTGAGTTACCAAGAAACTGAGTTTGTTTTACTCATATTTCATTTTTGTAATTATTTGATGTTTCTTATAATACATAGCACCACACATGATTGGACTGTATTTTTTTTTAACAAATGAATATGTAAAGCATTGTTTCTCTCTTGTTTGACGGTGGGTGACATGCCAGCAGAGTCAAGTTAGGCATTTTCCAAATTTTTGACACACCAAGCCCAAAAGGTTCGCCATCACTGTCCTACCTTCCACTCTGGTGCATTAAACCACTACACCAAACTGGCTCTCTAGAGATCCATAGCCAAAATTAAATTTGTGTTGATATGCTGATGTTGCCCACATATTAGTTGTGAACCATGCTTTAATGTTCAGCTAGTCACATGGAATATTGCAGAGATACATTTTTCTTGCAGTTCCCAAATCATTGTTCAGTTGGAACTGTTTTGAAAATAAAAGGTGAAAAAGGGAATTCCTCTGCAGGGCAGACCTTTATGTGCCCAGGAGGCCCTGAGGAATACCTGGGATATGGGCTTGATAGCTGCAGTAGGAGTGTGCAAAATCAAGCAGGGACAATTTCCATTGAAGTGAAGTTTACAAAAATAATTACCTTTTGAAAACTTGTTTCTTAAAAATGTAGCAGGAATGCTTATCTCTCTTCTGACTTCACCACCATGTTATTACCAAATACTTTATTTCCACTCTGGAAAATAAATCCTATCTAAGTTGATCTAAATGCAGGGATAATCTAGTGCTTGATATGGCCATTAGTTGTTATTTTAAGGAGACACTAGCTACTTTTGATTTTGCCAATATGATGTTAGTACTTCATATTTCTTTTGAAGTGAGTGAAATTTTGTTCATCCTTTTGGCTGCAAGTATGGCAGCATTTTCTTCTGGGTTAAAAATGAAGCACAGCATTCAGTATTAGAGAATGTGGGAAAGAGGGGGAAAAAAGGGTTACAAATGTCCAAAAAGAAATTTCAGCAAAACATAGATATATTATTGAAGGCAGCCAATCAATTACTTATCCTCTCTGTTAGAATGTTGTGATGACTGCTAGTACCACTGCTGCTAAAGCAAGTGTATTGCTTAAATTGTTACATAATGAAAAATCTTTCTATTTCACTGTTGTAGGTCAATGAAAATTTTGCAATTGATTTAATTGCTGAGCAGCCTGTGACTGCTGTTGAAACTAGAGTTGTATCGTGTGATGGTGGAGGTGGAGCTTTGGGACATCCTAAAGTGTATATAAATTTGGTAATGTAATTTAATTGTTCATATGTGATCACACATATTATTATCATCCTGTTTAGAAAGAAGTATGTATAGAACAGTGCAGGCTACCAAGAAATTCAGCTACTTTTCTGCTTGTCATAGAAGTGAAAAAATATATTGTCAGGCATCTGATAGGCCACAGTTATGGCTGTATTCGATTTTGTGGGTCACAAATTAAGACTTTTTAATTGAAAGTTGCATTTAAAAACCATAATTATATAGCCATTTTAGGGATAGAAATATGGCTATGTTTTTTAAAGATGGTCTTATGTCTAGTCCATGGTTCATTATCCATTTTGTATTAACCTGTTTTCACATCTGTTTTTATTCTCATTGCTTTGCTTCTTACAGAAGTTTACCTATACTTTGAGTTTTTTTTAATGGGATGTATTCTGTAGTGCAGTGGTTCTCAAACTGTAGTCTGGGGTCCCCAAGACTCTTTCAGGGGATCCGCGAAGTCAAATATTTTTAAATTTTTCAGTTTTAATTTCTAATGTAAATATCAGTAGATATAAGCTACAAAAACCAAAGCTCTTTGGGATCCTCAATCATTTTTAAGCATGTAAAGGGGTCCCGAGACCAAAATGTTTGAGAACTGCTGCTCTAGTGCATTGCTTTATTTTAATGGCTTATGTTATTTGTTAGCAAATTAAAAGATTTAAAATATATTTTATCATATATAGTTTGTGATCCTTTTAATGGGCAGAAGAAATTAGATGGATAAATATATTTAAATATTTAATTGGTAGGCAAGAGTAGTTGGAAAATAGACCTTGGGCAATTATGGGAGCAGGGCTCAAGCAATATCAGGATATGACTTTTGGAGAGCTAAGGTCTTCAATTAAGAAATGAAAATAACTGTTAATTCATATAATAAAGTGTATACTTCAGACCAATTAAACAATGAAGTGTTTGGGAATTCAGAAATCATTTTTCATTGACGGGAAATTTATGTGAATGTATAGATTTATCTACAGAAATGATAAAATTGTATTTTATTTTTATTTATATTTGCAGGACAAAGATACAAAAACAGGAACATGTGGTTACTGTGGACTTCAGTATAAGCAGAAGCATCATCACTGATGTGTCTTTCTGAACTATCAACTTTTTTTTGTTATAGAATAAAATACATATTTAAAAGCCCTTGTGAGTGATACCTGTTGTTAATTCTATTTTTACCCTGAAATAGAGTGTAATGGTTCTGAGAGATATAAGATTCTTTGTTTCATCCTTAACTGTTGTTGTACAAGATGTTGATATGCAACTAGAACTGTGGCATTGAAAGGAGCCTATAGATCATGTCCCTATATCTATTGACTTAGTTCAGATTTATAATTAAGCTGTCTATATGCTACTAAAACTCTCATGTCTGTAACCTTCAGTTGGGTGAAATGGTGCATCATAGGGCAACAATTTTTGAAACAAGGTACCGCAAATGAGCTAACTTACAGAATGTGTCCGAAATCCTGGACCCATTACTCCCAAGGGACTGAAATTTGGGAAATTTGTGGGTGCTTCAGCATTGCTATGCTGCTGCACCGCCGTGGTCATGTGATTGTCATGGGCATATCCCCAACCTCTTTTCCACCTCCCTCTGTCCCCTGCACCCAATCGGCTGGTTGCAAGGCCCATTGGGTGAGTGGTGCTTGGTGGCTTTGGAAAGGAGGTGGAGGCTTCACTGAGGCTCTCCTGAGGGTTATGACGGAACGGCAAATAGTGTAAGCCTATATTAGGGAGGGAGGGAGATTTCTGATGCTCCCTGTCAGCTTCCCACAAGCAAAGTCAGTGGGGAAGCTGGTTGCAAATTGCTCACACTCCTACTGCTTTTTTGCCCTTGGTCATTCTCTTTCTCTGTTTAGGAAAGGAAATATATCTGAAATGATGACCCAGTGGGTCACGGGTTGTCTATTATATAATGATTAGCATTGTGCTTTCTTTACTTCCCTCTTCCAGCACAGGGATCAAAAGCTTTATGATTAATTTGGAAGTAATTGCAGTTCAGTATCATAGCTGAATCTTCTATGAATAAATAAATATTGGTTTATTTAAGTATGCCACAGAAAACCTCATACCAATTTTATTGAGTTTCTTTGTTTCAATAAATAATAGCTAATATTAATCACATCACACTGACAATATGGGTACATACGATCAAGGCTGTAGTTTTCCTTGTTGAAATAATTGTGCTGTGAAAGCTGGATCATCAAAAAGGATAAATTAGAAAAAACAGATACCTTTGACTTGTGGTGCTAGAGAAAAGTGTTGAGAATACCATGGACCATAAGAAGAAGTGATTCAGTACTAGATGAAGTAAAAACAGATTGCTTCCTGGAAGTACTAATAATGAAGTTAAAGCTTAACTATTTATGTCACATAATCTATAAGTGAGGATTATTGGAGGAGACCCTCATGGTTGGAAAAATCAAATGCAACTGAAATTGAGGTTGATAGAAAACAAGCTGGCTAGATGCTCTAGCTAATAGCACAAGCATAAGTTTACAAGAAATCAAGTAGTTATTGACCAATAATCCTGGCAAAATAATATCTATAAAGTCATGAAAAGTCAAAAGTGACTAGATGACTGAACAACAACAAAGGTTTGGATGTAAGCAGAACTGGTTATTTGAATTTATGTAGAAATGAACATTTGTAGTCTTGGAAGTCACCCCAGGAAATAGGCTGTGGGGGTGAAGTCTCATATTCTTAAAGCTTGTTCATATAAGGTTAAATGATAGTTTAGTGTTGCATTGAAAGAGGTCATTAAATCAATGTACTCCAAATTCCTATGCCCTCTGAAATTACTTGCTTTATTTAGAGAAATGAGACAAGACTTAGTCTGTTGAATAGGTTTTGGATAAGTGTTCACATTACTTGTGTTAATTGAACTCCTTTCAATTTGATTTTTGTTCCAAGGAACCTCTTGTTTATCTGCCATGGAAATATAATTTTTCGAGGGCATTCCAGGATGTACCAATTCCAAGATGTGCATTCAGTTTGTAGGGTTATCTTTCCAGGCTAGATACATCTGATAATGCCATGAAGCTATTTCTCGTAAAAGTTTGCTTGTCATTACTGATCTTCCATTGAGGTCCAGTTTCTCAGGATACAGTTTATAAATCATTGCACTAGTAAGTATAGTAGAGAAATGTTGAGGCATGTTATTTTAATTGCTAAATGTTGGTGGCTTATAATAACTTAATTTCATACCTTTACCAGTCCTTGATTACTGTTCCTGATAATATAAGAGAAGTAAGAATTTTATCCAAATCTCACAAGGAGGTCCAGAAGGAACCAGCTGCTAAATTATGTTATCTGCAATCTAGGAATAGTACTTTCAGTTTATTTATTAGGACATTTACACCCAAGCCACCCAACTCAGTGTGACTCTGGGCATTAAACAAAAATACAAAGGAAAAACTGAATGCTACCACAACAAAAGGTGATCAGAACTAAAATTTGTTGTATCCTATGAAATGAAAGCTCTGCTCATCAAGCAGGAGCTGTGAGTCCAGGTCAGGCCTAGCCCAAGGAACTCCAGGAGACCATGTAGATTCAGTTCAGCAATGTTTTATTAGCTACAACCTCTAGCAAGAATCTTCCCAGACTGAAACCCTAGTTCCCAAAGTCAGCCAGTCACAACAGTGTGAATTCCTCAGGGAGGTGCCAGCCTCATCCTCTTATCTCTCCCTTGCTCCTCAGGAGACGAAAGAGCATGTTTTCCTCCCTGAGTTTGGCTTTCATAATTCCATTCCATCACAGTCCAGGAGGACCGCCAAATGTGCACTGAATCCTAATAAGGTGGTACAAATCAGCCGAGAGTCAAAGATGAAATCTCCCGAGTTCCAGGACCTGTGGGGCCCCAAGCCCACAGCCACTTAGTTGTGGTGTGGTTAAGCTGAAGCCTATTCTTCCCCATCCAGACCCTTATAGCCTCCAGACAATGAGATAGAACCAGGACAGTTCATTTGGGTGCCGGGGCAGGGATACACAATTGAGTATCTGATGATGATAGACCCATGGCAATGGAGGACCTCCCCCAGTGGCTTCATGTAGATGTTAAAAAGAAGAAGAAAGAGTAATTTATTGATCAGTTTAGCTACTTGCTGTGTATCACAAAAATATATTTCTGTGTACTTACTAAATGTAACGCTTATTCGCCCCATATCAGTGAAGCATCATGGGAGCCTCAGTTTAGGCACTGCATTTTGAATATTTTCTTCACTAGTCTAAGAATGTCTTAACCTTGTAATGGAATCATTAGGATGCTAAAAGAAGAAGAGGAATTATGAGGAACTGTAAAAGCCGCCTCTAAATTGGTGAATGGATGTTCATCTGGCAATTGCAGTTCAGTTCAAGTAGCTTAGAAGTATTCTTTGGAATAGGTGACATACAATTCATACATAAAATATAATGTATCTTGGAGGGCAGCATTCATGCTGCTGCTGAGCACTATGCTGGTGATTCATGGGGGGAGCATACTTGAAGGTCTGGTGCTGGTTGAATGAAACCACCAATTTAAATGCAGCACCAGTGGGAAAAATGAATTCACTTGTTTGGAAAAGAACTAATACTGTCAATCTTTTGTATATGCCTATTGGAATATGTTCACAGTATGACTTGCAGCATCTCAAAAACAAAACAATGGAGCAAGAAATGTGTTATTGAAATGATCATGGGATGGAGTAACTAATCTATGAGGAAAGATTTGTTCTGGGTTTTCCTTAAATTGGAAAAGTCATTCAATTGTTTTAAGACAATTGTTTTAAAGAAGTTGTACTGAGTGTGTTTTAGTCAGTGCTAATATTCAAAAAGGGATGGGCTTTATGCAGAGCACTGCCTAGAAAAATTCTCCAATCTATCCCTGCTTTTGGGAAGTATGTGAATATAATCCCTGCACTGAATGGGTTTCCTGATCATTCATTCATTCATTCATTCATTCATTCATTCATTCATTCATATTTATTGGCCACCCAACTCCAGTGGACTGTGGGTGGCACACAAAACTAAAAAAGACATAAAAACAGCTAAAATATAAAATCAACATTTACTCTGTATAAGCTCCAGTGATAAAGACATTAAAACCCATGAGAATACATCTTAGTAAAAACTGTTTGGTCTTCCACTTACTGAAATTACCTCCATAAAATTCTATTTTTATTCATTGAAGCGTCAAACATTGGAAGAAGTCATTCAACTTCACTGGATGACACTTCAGAACATGCCTGAAAATACCTTCTGGCCACTGGTCATATTGAAGGAGGCCTCAGAAGTGACACCCAGGCTTGGGGCAAAAGGGGCTACTTCTTGACATGGCAAATTGCATTACTTCTGCAGCCCAAAGCACCTAACTGAGGTGAAATGTGAACCTCTGGCTTTGTAGGGCTGCAGGTTACCCATTCTTACCCTATACAGGCAGTCCTTGCTTAATGACCCTAACTGGGACCGGCAACTCCATCACTAAGTGAAGTAGTCATTAAGCGAAACATTGCTTGACTGCTCTGCTTAGCAATGGCACTTCCGGCAGTCCCGGTTGCATTCATTAAGTGAATCACGGTCATTAAGTGAGACATCACATGACCACAATTCGTGACCTCCTGCCAGCTTCCCCATTGACTTTACTTGTTGGAAGCTGGCTGAGAAGATCGCAAGTGGCAATCATGTGACTGTGGGACACTGCAACCATTGTAAATGCACGATGGTTGCCAAGTGCTTGAATTGTGATCATGTAAACACAGGGACACTGTGACAACCATAAGTATGAGGACTGGCCATAAGTTATTTTTTTGGTGCCATCATAACTTTGAACTGTCGCTAAATGAATGATCATTAAATGAGGACCACCAGTACCATAAGGGCTAAGCTGCAACAAAATGGAACTCTTAAGGTGTTGTATGTACAAAACCATTATGGTCTACAATTCACCATGGTTGATGGATTAGCAGGTTATGTAAACACAGCCTGTGAATGATCCTGTCCACTTCATTTCCCTCTATGCTGGCATGAGAACATAAAAGATGATAGGGAACATAGTTTTCTAGGGAACCACACTGTGCAGTCGTTAACTCTGGGCTGGGCAACCTGCAGCCGAAATATATTTTCATGTGGGCCTCATGAAATTAGGCCTTCCTTTTGCTTTCTGGATTCAGAAAGCGGCCCATCCACTTTTGCTCATCAGATCACCCCTCTATGGGTTGTTTCTTCTTAGGCTTTGTATTTGGGTGTACAAGAGGATAAGGTATAGGGTGGGACAAAGAGATATTATTCATGTAATAACTGCAAACTGGCCATTTTTTACTTTGCCCATCCTAAATGGTGGCCCATTAATTTTTTCTAAGGGTCATAAGAGAAAGGTTCTCTGCCCCTGAATTAATTTGGTGCCAGTTTCAATCTGAATTGGTTTTATTGTCAGAATTGTACAGCCTTTAGACACCAACATTTTTTTTAATAGCTCTGGCCATTGGGGAATTTCTTAAGAAGAAACTTGCCTCTGGCTACTCTCCTTTCCTGGATTTTTTTCCTTCTGCAAGATTTATATAGCTCAACCCGAACAAGTACAAAATGGCTAGTTCTACCACAGTCATTCTATAACTATTTCTCTCCTAGAGGGCATCATCGTTCCAAAAACAGCCACATAGCTATCTACTCCACTTCCAGCAGAATGGAGCTTTATTCAGCAATGGTATAATCAAAACTTCACTTTTTTAGAGCTCTCTGTATGCAGCAAGGCACAAACAGCATATAGCTAAAATCCTCACATTTTTACTTCATTTGATCCTGTAGCTCAAATTTCCCACTGTATTTTTTAAGCTGGTGGGATACATGGGGTCCCAGAAACTCTTCCTTAGATTAACAGAGAGATTGTTGGAGTTAGCAGAGAAGTCTGTCAAGTTATCTGCCAATCTGAAAATTGTGGCAGAATATGGCATAACTGTGCTGCACCAATTAGAGGTGTCACATCTGTTTTGTGTATTTCATTTATCAGTACAAAGTTATCAGCTTAAAATTCCTAACTTGAAATAGCCAATATATACAGTTACTTCACATGTTACTAATTCCAAGAAGTTTCCTAGAGAACTCAGGGTGACCTAGTGCCAGGAGTTCACCAGATCAGATTCACATGTTGCACTGACCCACAGATTTTGTAACCCTGGCTCCCAAAACAAAAATCGGTTGGCTTCATACAGCACTTTAAGCCAAAATGAAACCATATTATGGCCCGGCATGATATGTAAACATAGTGCTTGAGTTTCTATACGGTCATCTATCACGTATCCTGCAGGAATAACATCAGTGTTAAAATGTATGTTACCAGAAAGAGATATAAATCCAAAATCTGCAGACCTAATTCCTTTATTAGGCCAATTTATTTGTTTCTTTGCTTCTTCTGCTGTATGTTCTCCAAAAAAGTAGCAAAGAGCGGGTGGTCCAGAAATCCAGTATAAGTGCTCCAAAGGGGGAAGGGTTGGAGAACTAGTTCTAAAATAGTAGCTTCAGGACAGAGTTATTTCTAATCAACGGAAGGTCTCTTTAGGAGCTGATGTCGCAAGCTGAAGGGCCAGGGACTTCTAATCTGTTTGCCTGATAATATAAGCAGCCTCAGGGATGCTAAGGGTGGGGCTGCCCCAACAGTTGATGTATTTGCCTCTATAGACAGGCTTTGGGTGTAGAGTTTGCAGGGGTGTGCTATGGGGATGTCTGCATGTTATTCTCTTGCCAGCATATGGAACTAGTTTGTCATTTTCTTCTTCCAGGATTTTTTTTTTTTAACTCTGGGTCTAGGTTACAGCTCTGGAATTTCTGGTGATCTCCCACCCAAGCCCTATCCAGCTAATTCTGCTTAGCTTTTTCAAGATCACCAAGGGACAGTTAGGTGCTACACCACTTGTGACTGCTGCATTAAAAAGAAAGGCTAATCTTCACTATGGGTATGAGGGTGGTTGCTACTCCCTCCCATTTCAAAAAATGGGAAGTGTTGTCTAAGAGTCCTTCTAAAATATTGGTACTTCAGAGTTGCCTGACGGTGTCGCTTCTGAAGATAGACTTCTTTGTGTCCACAGTCTTGCTCTGCCTCCTTAGCACTTTTTCATGGATATATAAACACAAAATCGAGAGTTGATGACTATCTGTATGAGGATTAACCCAAACTACACAAAAGAGTATACAAGATTTCAACAGACCTATAGTTGTTTTTTAAGCATAATTTTGAAGCATTATGCAGTTCAAAATGTATTGGGAAGGGAGAAAAACTTTCGTATGTCCATATTTATTTATACTAAGTGCCTGTTGAGATAAAATGCAAACAAATTGATCTATATAAGAGTATGTATACAGTGCTCACCTGAGGATCCTAGTAAAATTGTCTGGGAGTACAAAAAGTTTTGTAAAATATAGGAGCCGAATGAGAACTGAATTCACCACAGATGCAAAGGGTTCTTTTGGGTTCTGCTCTTCTATGCTTTCATCCTTCCTAACCATTCTCTGTAGAAGCAGCAGCAATGGTCATGCTGGCTGTGGATTATGGGAAGCCTAACACATGTGATAATGTAAATTAAACTATACTGAAAAGATGGAGGACTTGAGAGAGTTATCTGTAGGTGAGAAAGGAAATAAATAATAGACAAAGAGAATACTATAAGGCAGTTGCCAAGCCCTATATAAGGCATCATGCTTGAAAAGCTACGCTTTATGACTTCTCTAACAGCTTCCCTGGTGATGGCCAGGTTCTCCATTTTGGGCAGCAGCACCTAGTGGGAACTGGAATGTTTACCCCTCTGCCAACAAGCATGCATCTGAAAAAGGTGGATAAAAGAAAGGATTGAATAATACTATTCTGGGGAGATATTGACTAGTAACATCTAGTAAAATTCAGCAAGCACACTGCCCAGTTTAGGATATTGGAGTAGATGGGTGAGTTTTGATATCAGCAGAATTTACTTCCATCAAGGAAGCTACAGGTAGTGCAAGGAAGTCCCTGGATGGCAAGTGATTGAGCCTCTCTCAAGCTTTACATTGTACAACTAGCTGAGCAAAGATATCTTCTTCTTTGAGGATGTGCTTTTTGCCCATGCAAGCCACTGGATGATAGCTCAATAAGGATCATCTGGGGCACTTAGATGTCCATGACAATAAGTGCAATGGACATACGTTGAGCAGTTAAGTTCAGAATGTTAGTGTGACAAACAACTTTCCGCAGATGATGAACTCAGTGTGTGACAGATAGCTACTGTGTATGTATTTGGTAGGGCCTCTTTAGCCATGCTAAACTGAGTTAGATTCCTGAGAGGCTAATCTCAGTCTTATAGTACTAATTTATTAGACATGGCTAGATTTACAATTTCACTTTTTGTGCCAGTATAAAAAAATGGTAAGGTTTAAACTAATTGTGTTCTCTTGGCATTCTCTCTCCCCCTCTTCACCCCCCAAACCCTGTAAAAATCATAAAGGGACTCAGAGGCACTTTTTCAACAATTTAATTTTCATAGAGTTGATGAGATTCTAAAATTGTCATGCCATATGACAGATTATCTACAGTACCAGTCTCTCCAATCTGTGAGCTACAGAGGCAGAACAGGGACAGCCAAATTCATCCACCAGGAAACTTAGTCACTTTCTATTTTCATGTATGGCTGTTTTATTAATCATATATAATTTTATTTTTTCCCCTCTGAGAAATTTAGCTTCTTAGGTTGAAAAACTGCATAAAAGCTTCTTTTCAGCCCTTCAGCAATGATTAAATTCTGTACAGACAACAACAGCATCTGAATAAAACTTGCTCAAAATATTTTGAATGTAGACATGAACAAAATGGATTTTTCCCTGAGATTGGGTAGATTAAAGAACAGATTTCAATTGAATGTTGGAATTAATATTTCTTCTATCTGTAGATGTGAGCTTTAATTTGCAGAATGATCGTTGTGTCTTTTATTCATGTGCTTTGGTTGTATTGTTAGTTGATTTCCTTATGTTGTTGTTCTTAATATTACTGTATTATCATCTGCTATTTTTGGCAGGAAGGCAGAATATGAATCCGGTGATCCAATGAAATGGATATGTAGGTTCCCATTATGATCCTTTTTCCCGAGCAGCCAATTAGCCTACATAAATAGCTCGGCTAGGTTTGGCAGAACTTAGCCATCTTCTTAGTATTTCTAGGTGAAAAAACAAAATCTCCTCCTCCTTCTCATTTATTCACGAAATCATATGTCTTTTCACCACTGTGTACAATTGAATCTTGTGAGTTGGTCGCAGTGAAGGCAACAGTCTGCCCCAGCAAAAGCAAGATAAGAGGTTTTGAATAGTCTGCTTCTCACCATAGTCACAGGTACCTGGTCTGTGCTGGAATGCCCTGATCTGGCATGTGAAACACTCAGTCCACTGACCTGGGTGGGAAATTTTAGAAACTTCTAAATGACTCCTGTCTGTCTTGCTCTAGAAATGAGTTGTGGTTTTTTTTGGCATTAATGCCCTTATATCATCCTCTACAAGGATGTGTCTATGATCATTCCTCTGTAGCAGAAATCAGTTTGGTACTCAGTGCTTTTGTCGCTGTGAAAAGTTTTGAATACACCATGAACTATATTTGCCTCCGAACTGAATGTATAAGCAGCGATGTTCAATGAGTGTCTGGGTCCTGTGCCATATTATATACTTTACATGACAACATAAGGTGGTTAACAGTCTCGTATGCCACTGAGAAATCAAGAAACATTGTACATGTGATCTGACATTTCTCAAATCTACCTTCAGTATATTGCATGAAGCTCTGTAATTTGGCCCCTATGTGTCTTTCCAGATCAAAATCCAGCTTGATCAGGTAGGAATCGTTGATTCATTATGGGTGAACACTCATTTAGATTTAGAACTGCCCAGAGTTGCTGGGAGTTGGGCAACATATATATTTAATAAATAAATAAATAAATGATGATTTGTTTGCTCATTAAATTTATATCCTACTTTTCTTTGATCAGGGAGATGTGGGCTCACAGATAGACCTTTTCCCTCATGCTTTGTAAAATCCTGCCTCTGACATTATATCTCATACCTTCCCTGCCAATATTTTGCAAGGCAGTGAAGGCGATATTATTTAATTGGGTGTTCAGTGAATTACTTTTATGATTTTGGATGATTACTGTGGAATAATTGCCATGTAAATTGCCATGTTACTTATATTTATTGCTGAATTTTGGCTTGAAGTGATTGATTTCTCTATTTTCAATCTGATTACTGTAAATCCTTGAATTGTACAGTATGCATTGGGTGATATTCTCTTGTACAATAAATAAATAACTGCAAATAAGTACAATTATATGGTTATAATATAAGGGGCCTAGAGTCACTCTGTGATTGAAACAGCACAGAAGTTGACAGATAAATATCCCTCTTTATCTTATTCCCCATAAGAACCAACCTGTGAGGCAGGTTGGACTAAGCAACTGGCCCAAAGTCACCAGTCAATTGGTTGAGGGTAGACTTAAACCTGGGCCTTACTGGTTCAAGTTCAACACTTTCACTGGCTTTTTCAGAAAAAATGTCATTCACACTGACTCTGTGAACTCACAACTGGGCCTAAGACCATCTTGTTGTTTAATGGGGTAATGTTTTAATGTAACTGCTGACAAAGATCAAATCCAGACTGTAGCCTCATTGCCATTGATTGTTATTAAAAGAACTTAGATGGTTATAGTCATTTCTCAGGTTTAGCTGCTTTATTTCTCCCAGGTTTTGCCTAATACACCATTCCTATGTCTGAAACTATATCCCTGTTTTTCATTATTGCTGTCAAAATCACCAGCTCCAACATGGGTCTTATTTTTCCACACCTCTGGCTCTGCAAAATCAAGAATTATATTTGGTGGTTTGTAAAATGAGATTTTACGTAAGAGTGAATAAAGTCTTATATTTATGATAATATAATTTAATTATAAATTAAATTATAATACAATATTTATTATAATTCTCAAGTGCCATGTATGGGGAATGTCAGTGATAGTTGTATCAATGCAATATTATTTTTCCATAGGATCCTCCCCCATTCTATTCTCCAGCTCTAAATTTAAATCCATATTATTTTTCTTGTAAGTTTTTTCAGTGTTGATATCTTTCTTCTTTGGGCAGACAGGTGGATCGGGAGTAAAGCAGCCAGTGTGGTGTAATGGTATTGGTGTTGAAGAGAAACCTCAGCCATGGAAGCTCACCGGGTGACTTTGGGCCATGCATACACACTCTCTCAATCTGACCTATGTCAGAAGGTTGTTGTGGGGAAAAATAGCATGAAGGAGCCCTATATATGCCACTTTGAGCACCTGAATGAAAAGGCAGGATGGAAATCCAACAAAGAAGAAAAAAGAGGTAATCAGTCCTGTATTGATAAAGACAGAAGAACAATTATCTTTGAATTAAAAAGATACACCCCACAGCCTCTCTGCATAGTTTAGATAGTCATCCTTTTGAGCTTTCGGGGTCTAAGCCTCAGGCATTGTAACGGCATTAGGTTAGCTCATCACCATTTGTCACCTGAGGTAAAGGGAGCTCTCTGCATTTTGGTATGACTGCTGAAAGTTGCTTAAGTTTTCTAGTGAAAGGAGTAAGTCTCCGTCTGCTCTCATGAGATGCCAAAACCAAAGAAACCTCTCCTGTTTTCTACTAAGCTTGATAAAAAAAGTTTTGGGTTTTTTTTTTTTAGGTCGATTCTCAGCTCTCCAGATCAAGTTCTGAATCTGTTAGTGGTTAATCCCTGCCTCTGTAGAGACTTTTTCTTCCATTGCAGGCCATGAGAATCCCAATGTTGCACCTGTACTACATAACTTTATCTTGTCCCCAGCTCAGAATTTAGCTCCTGAAAACAGCCAATTTCTTTTGCATAAGCTGATGGGATTCTGCCTTGGCAACAAAATATGAAAAAAAAACCCACTGCACTTCACAACCATTTTTCAGGAAGTAAAGTGAGATATCCTGCTGCAGAGAAGTGTATCTTAGGTATAAGAGAAGGTGTGATCATGCCCCACCCTTAGATTACTGATTAGAATGATATTCCAGTCATGTAATTGACCAGACATTGACCAATCACTGGCCTAAAAGTATTGGCTGTCACAAGGACAAGGTACTACGGACACAGAATGGAGACCACAATCCGGGCAACCCAGTTTAGGGTGGCAATTCTTTTCACTGACAAAGTAGGACTGGTGTGGCACACGAAACTAATAATAATAATACTTAGGAAAGAACCCAAGCAGCCCCCTCTCCCTCATAGTTAGAGACTCTGGAAATATGGCAACTCTGCATCTAACACCCTATTCCGACAAAGATGCCTAATATTTCCAGATCTATGTCAAGTCATTTATCTTATGGTGAAGCTGGGGAGCAAGACTTGTTCAAAATAATTATGGCTATTTTTGTCTGCCCCTGTCATTTGTATCCTTTTTTTGTTTGTTTGTTTGCTTCTTCAGGGTAAGCCACAGTAATGAGTTCCTTATTACCTGCAGATAGGCAAACATTCCTCTTTGTCTGGGCTGCAGGTTTTTTGGGTTGTCACTAGCAAGCCTCTTAGGTTGCTGATCCCCACTCATTAAAGTGGTAGCTTATCCTCCTTCAAATGTCTCTGCACTTTGTCACCGACACTTATTTGTTCTCCAGCCATCAAAGTGTATTAAAATTAACCGCGGTCATCACATGGGAAGACAATAGCCATACTTAGACACAGAGATAGTTATACACTCTCAGCAGGAAACTTGCAATCAAATTCAAACAAAAGGTCACATTTGCAATAAGTAAAGGAGAATGTGGGTAATTGGTTAAGGAATAGGCTAATACCTTGAAAGGAAATCTGATGTGCTTGAAACCTTGTAGTTCAGGTAATTAACATGAAATTCCACCATGGCTTTCAGAAGTAAAGGAATGATATATATGCAACACTGTAAAATGCTAATTTCAAAGAGAACACTATGCAGTAGCTTTTCTTTTAATTTTCACTGGAGCCAACTTGCACATGAAATACGCATCAGCTTATATATAAGGAGGAACTAGGAAGCATGAAGCATTAGAATCCAGTTAATTAAGGGCTACTTTTTAAAAGAAAAATTCATAAATTGTTTTTGAAATACGGAGAGGCTTCGGTATAAGGTCTCTAGGGTAGCAAAGGAATTAATGGCAAGGATTCTTCAGTTTTATTTTTTAAAAAATCTGGTAGCTTCCAAAAAAGGATGACAAATGCTAACAAAATACTAGGTGATTCACTGAATAAACTATACTGAAAAGTTTTGTGCAAGCACCATTAGACAGCTCCTGTTTATTTCAATGGGATGTGCGCAAGATAATGTTCTGGTGGACTGATTATACTGATTAATTGTAACATTTAACTACTGCATAAGCAACAAAAAGGAACCTGTAGATCTGTACCTGCAGAAATCAAGGTGACCATCACAGCAAGGAGATAGAGCAAGACCTAAATCTTTGCTGTCATCTGGTGGTCACCCTGATGGTTGCAGCATGGATCTCCTAGCCCTCATTTCTGCTTCTTTTTACCCACCTTTAATATCTATTTATTCATTATTTGTTATGTTTAATCTTGACTTTTCTCTAAAAGCTCGGTGCAACTTAAATCGGGTTCTCTCTTCATTTTATCCCCCAAATAGTAAACCTATTAGATTGTTTGGGCTGAGAATCTGATTGGCTCAAAGTTACCCCATTTCCACAGGTTTCCCCAGTCCTACTGATCATATGCAATAAACCAGTGAAAACGACAGCATATCTGAAAATAAAATTTGAGTGTATCTTATATTTTAAATCAAGGATAAGCATAATTTAGATTTATTTATTTAGGCATCATGATAAGTGGTACTGCTTTTGAATGTAAAACTATCTTATTAAATTTGCCAATCAGTATTTCCCCTGCTAATTATGTAAGGATTACTAATCCGAAGAGTTACTGGTACTGGTTGCAATTCCAGAACTCTCTGAACAGCAGGAGATGCGATTGTCTGGTATTTGGAGAAAGAACATAGTTGAATAAATAGAGGGAAGGGGAATGGGTTGAGACAAGAAGGCTCAAGGAAATGGTGGAGGTATTTGGAAGGATTGGAAGACCTTGTATAAGAAGGAAAGAGAAGGGTGAAAAGAAAAAGAGGGATAGGAGAATGAATGGGGAGAGAGTTAGAGGTATACCATTATAACCTCTTCTTGACAGTTCCTGGAGAGAGATTTTGTTTGGAGCTGGGTGCATGGTGCTGTCTGTATGAGTGGCAAGTGGATGCAGAGAGAAAGTGGCTTTTCTTGCTGACATTACTGGGACATGTGGAAACTGTGGTGATCTCTGATTTTCCTGCTGCTGCTCGGAGACAGGATGTCAGTGCTGTTTTGGCTGTTTGGAGACAGACTGGAGTTCAAAGAGCAGGAAGGATGGACTTTTCTGGTATTGCAGTGGTGGAGGTTAATGAGCTCAATGATCCTAGCTGGTGCTTCTGCCATTAGGGTTGTAGCCAATGACTTTATTTTGATATTGCTGCCTGCTCTCTTCCTGTTGTCCTCTTCTACCCTATGGAAGCATAGGGTATGGATAAACTTGCTTCTGCTAGGTCTGTGTGTGTTGGGGTGGGGTGGGGGGGCTATGGAGGCCTCTGGCCAGAAGTAAGAGTACTAGGAGAGAAACATTCCCTACCATTGAGGTTCTAGTGAGAGTAGGCTTCATGGGAATGAGAATCACTAGGGGTTGTTGTGAAGTGGTTCAGATAGTGGGATCTGGTAAGGGGATAGTGTTGCTTTGCAAAAGCAGCCATTGGCCACATGCAATATAGATGTGATATGGATTGTTGGTAATTGCTGGGTTCATGTGTAATAAAATGATACTCCTACACTATTTTGTTGGGGAGGAACAAGTGGATCTGGCATGTATAACCAAGAATTGGTTGATGAGAATGAGGAATAATTGTTTCAGAAATTTTGTTCACCATGTTTTGGAGTGTTTCAGCAACCATAATCTCATGTCCAGGAAGGGGTGATGGTGGTGATCCTGCATTACACCTTAGATGGGAGCAGTTGCTGTGATCTGCAAGTGATTGGAGGTAAATGTTTGAAACTAAAATTGGGCTACATGGAGATGTTATGGATGATGACCAGCAGAATGCCTACCTGAGCTTCTAAATCTGATCAACAGAATGATAGATTTTCCCTAGCTATTATTGCTGAGGGACCTCAATCTTTATGTCCTCAGGTTTTGCTTAAATGTTCATGGCCTCAATGATAACCATGGGATTTTCCCAGTTGATTACTAGCCCAACAGTAATATACAAATGGCTACACGTTGGATCTTGTCTTTATTTTGGAACAGTTTGTGATCTGAATGTGGAAGATGTTGTGATCAGTCCTTTGTCATAATCAGATTACTTTTGGGTCACCACATGGCTTGCTGGCCCAACTGATCTCTGCAAGGTGTGGGATTAATTAGGGTTATCTGCCTTAGACATCTCATGAGCCTGGTGGGTTTCCTGCAGATGCTTGGGAATTTTCACAGTGCTTTGGAGGAAAGTTCTACTGTGCATCTGATTGATCTCCAAAATTCAGATATGATGAGAGTACTGGGTATAATTGCCCCCATGTGTCCTTTCTGTATCCATCAATACCAGAATGATCCTTCGTCCTTCAAGGTGCTCCAGGAGATGGAAGTGGCAGAAGTGCCATCTAGATATACGCTCAGGTTTAGGCCCTTAAAGTGGCAATAAGGGAAGTGAAACATCCATACTTCTCTACTATTATTGCACTGGCAGAATGTCACCTAGTGGCACTGCTTAAAATGGTCCACACCCTGGTAGAGGAGATGAGACAGAGGATCTTCCACCATACTGCTGTGGCTTATTTGCTAAGTGTTCTGCTAATGAAATTTACTTTGAATTGCATTCCACTCCTTTCCCTTATGGTTTTCTTCACACACCCCTAACTGTGGAATGAACATGCTCTGGTAGCAATTGTTATATGCCATAAATCACGGGACATTATCTTCCTCTTATCCCCAGTCCACAGCTGAGGCTGCTTAAAGTCATCTTTAGCTGTTCCAGTTTTAAGGCAGAGTTTTCTGTCTTCTCCAGAGGTGATTTTGCCATGGTCACAATCTAGCGGGCTTCACTGATAATGTGGTTGATGATACAATCAGGGACAGAACTCTTATTAGCCACTTTGGGCTGCTGGGGCCACGCCACGCTGATCCCTGGACCTGCCCACAATGGTCTTTTGGCTTGGATTGTAGGACAGCCCTGATCCCTGACTTCGGCAGAAGTAGCTGTCCGCTAAAATCCTTCACTGAAGCTTTCTGAAGCACTTGTCAGGTTATAAACAGGTTCCTTATATATGCAGGTTTGGTGTTGTTTTGAAAGAGCACTATATCTGTTCTTTAAACATGCTTTCCTGAGAATTTTCAAAGCACAGTTTTAGCACTCTTTAAGCATAGGTTTAGCTGCATAGAATTCTGCCAGCTACGACTGGGCTGTCACCAAGGAGTGCATTAGAGGCTTTCCATTGCTTCTGCCAAGCAGGAATTTTGCGTGTTGATCTTTGTACTGTTTCTCTTACTTTGGTTGGGGTTGGGTGCCATGTTTTATTCATGTGCCATTTTTTGCCTTCTCCACAAACCACTTCTGTTGACTAGAGGTATATTTTGAGAATGCTGAGAGGGGTGGGCATGTCCCCTTCCCTCTGATAACGAGCAGCCTTTCCTCTCCAAGGGTTTGTTCTCTCCATTAGCACTTCATCTCCTGCATTCTTTTCATACCTGTCACCTTCCCCCTGCCCTCTATTTAACACCAACTCCTCTCTGGGCTCCCAACAAGGTAGAGGAGAAAAGAGCAGAGCTCCACTGTTTTATCTGGGGAAGAAGAAAGGGCACATTACTTCTGTTTTAACCACATTTTGAAAGGAGCGTACCTCCACTGTTCTATCTGGAGAAGACAGGACAGGAAGGAGATCTTTCCATTTCAACAGCTCAGCTTTTCAGCATTGCAACGTCTTGACAATAATGAGGGACAAAGAACAGGGATTTAGATACTTATCAGAAAGTTTGCCTATATTTGTCAGCATCTGTTTTTCTCTGCCCCTCCCTGAAGTAATGGAGGTGCTGGTCCAGGAACTGGTCAGTTTTAGTTCTCCCACTTTGTAGGACCCAGCTGGTTTTACAATCATAACAGGGCAAGGCCTCCCTCCCTCCCTCCTTCCTGTGGCTGTGCCTTTTCTGGTGTCTTTTTAAATTTCACATTATTTTAATCTGAGAAATACCCAAATTGGTGGGGGGGGGGAGGAGGAGTAAAGAAACCAGCCTTGAGGAATCCAATAGCCTAATATCAGACCTTCTCCATTCCTGCTGCAGTGCTCTGATTGATGGATATTTTCCCTGCTTGCTGAGTGGAGAGGGGAGCAATGGCAAAGGGGAGGAGGAAATGAATCATCTTGTCTAGCATGAGTAGCTCGCTCACCAGTCAGGACACCCATCAGCAGTGACTCAGAAGAGAGGCAGGAGAGGCAGGCTAGGGATGGGCAACTGGCAGCAAATTATAAGCTGAGTTTGTTTTGTGCCAACTCAAGGATGGGTAGCTGGTAGTCAGGAAAGGCCCTTAATGAAATTAATCTCATGTACCAACACATACCAAGCTTCAAAGGAGTTTTCACTTATGGAAAAGAATTTGAGGAGTTGTAGCCTCAAAACACAAACTCCTATAAAGAACATTTTTAGAACTAAAAAGTGTGCTCTGGGAACAAGACTTGCTGTTGTGTGATGTTTCTCTCTGCTGCTATGGCACTCTTTATATGCCTTATGTAGGTAAAGTATGAAACCCTCACTTAATTGGGTGGAATTAGTTAAAATCTTGACTAATGTGGGTTACTTTGCTTGCTTTACAATGATGTAAAATGAACTTTAATTTCATTTTAAAAGGCTTCTGCTTTTTACTTTACATCATGGGGGAGGGCGTGTTTTCTACAAAGTTTTTTTTTTTTTTTTTAGTTTTTCATCTTACTTTTGTAGGGTATTATTGTTTGCCCTGAGGCAGCTATGGAAGGAATTACTGGAGAAATTAGAGAGTCAACGACAACAAATAAAATGTACATATATATTTTCCCATATTAAAAAAATACATTTTATCATAATATCTAATTATTCCTATTGCTTTACTGCATATTATTACTTGCACTGGACCATAAAACCTAGAGTAATAACACTAATTTGTCTTACATTATAGATTGCTCTATTAACTTTAACAAATCGGTTTACTACAGACACTGATTGATAGGTACATTGTTTCCAGACTCGTTTTCTTCCTTATAAACAATTATCCACACAGAATATTGTGCCTTTCTCTTTTTGTCTTACATTGGTGAATCAGGGTTCTACACCTTATTCCTAAAAATTTACACTGACATACATGCTTGCAATGCCTCTGGAACATCATGTTGTTTGATGATGTGCTGGTGTAGCTATTAGAATGGCCTAGAGCACCCACAGGGGGCTGTAGGAAAGCTTCAGATGAAGCTGTAAATTTAAGGGGTTATTTATACAAGCACCAGAACTCAAATAGTGAAGCTTTTTTTTTTTTTTTTGGTCTCTACTCTTTTAGACTGCAAGTATAGGAAAGCTTCCCTCTATATATGTCTCACTCCACCCCCCCCCCCCCAAGCATGTCAGGAAGGTCCACTCTCATTTTCTCAGCAATGTGCTATGCCGTTTCATTTGGTACCATAGCTTAAATGACCTCCATGGGGCAAGAGAAGGGGCTGCAACAGGAAAAAAATGTGAAAGTAGAAATAACTTCCTTGTTTCTCTGTCTCGCCTAGAATGTATGTTTTCTCTTATTCTATACAAAGCAATGCTCATTCACTGCTGTTGACTGCAGGTTGACAGCAAACTGTTATGAGCATGGGGAGAGTTGACATGTGTCCATCAGACTGCAGACTTTGGTGTTTATTTTGCCATAGTTTTCTCACTTGAAAAGAAAACTATGGAAAAACTCCCTCCACCCCCTCCTATCTTAGATCTCCATGTGCACATATCCAAATGGAGGTCATCATGAATGCTCTGATGTGGAACCTATCATTTGAGTTATTGGTCTAAAAATCTCCTTCAGTGGTGCCAGGAACTCTCTAATTTTAGAAAACTTTTCCAAGATCCTGTTTCTTTTAGTTCTAATGGAGTCAACCATATATTATTATTTTATTATTACACTAGGTGTTACACTACAACAACAACAACAAAAAAGAAGCTTAACCCTACCTTCAAGCTTACAATCTATTCTTAGTAATCATGCTACCCTAAAGACTTAAGGAGCTACTCCAGTTGTCTGTCATTTGAAAGCTCACCAGACAAAACTCCAATCCTGGTTTTGATACAAAATTACTCCCTTGGTGATCAAACATTACCTGGGGGTTTGCAACTGCGATATACCTTGCTGTATACCCATTGCTCCTGGGAGTGATTGCTGCTTCAGAATTGGAAGTTATCACTTCTTTGTATCTGAAGCAGTGTTCTGGACTCCCAGTGGACTCCCAGTGGACTTTGTTTGTTAGCCTTAGTTTCCGGCTCCTGCACAAGGTAGCTTCAGAGGGTATATCTGAATGTTATATTTTTCAATATGCACCGGCAGAGCCACAATACTTAGTGGTAATAGCTGTCTGTTTCCCTTGCAGAGAAATGATTTGCAGCTTCCCCCTTCTTTACAGACATCTTGCTTCAACAACAACAGGACAAATGTTTGGATGTGCAGTTATGATGAGAAATTGGGCAGGGGAAGGAGACTTTACTTCATGATGATGGTATGTAGCTTCCACTCCTACTCTCTAAATGCAAAGCCAGCTATCCCTCTGAAAAATTAATAAGTTTTTTTTTTATGGTCTCAGATTTGTGTCAAAAATTCATTGCATTGCTTCAGGTGGTAATGCAAAGTAAAAGATAATAAAATTACATCAAATTTCATCAAATCAATATAATAGTATATAATACTAAGGAAGGCCACTGATTTCTAACTTCCTACACTTTCTGCTCCTCACTGCAACATCACTGGGCCTCTTTGGAAAATAGGAACAGAAATCTAAGAAGAGTCTTCCCTTTTCCCTAGGGTTGAGAGGGACCACTAAGTACTAAAACCAGCCATGTTGCTTCTCTATATTGCCTCTGGTACCTGCTGGAGGAAAAAAATCACACGGATTTGGCATGCTCATTTAACATGCATCCTGCATGCCATAGTACTTGGGTGAGCATACTGTGCTAATTGTCTTGGCCAGGTCTGGGAAGATGGGGATGTGTGTTCTAGCTTCAGAAAGAACTTTTTTCCCCTTCCCCCACTGCCAACTAAACCACATTTTATCCCTTCTCTTTGTCTCCTGGGTTGGTGGCCTTCAAGCTGAGTTACTTGGAAGGTCACCAAGAGAGTGGCAACATCTCTATGACTTAGAATGTATTGCTTTGAAAGACTGCTACAAACTCATCTATGCCCATTGGCTTTCATGTTCAAAAATACCTTCAGGTCTCAGTGCTTTATGCCTTAAATGGACGCTATCAAAAGCCTATTGGCTCACCGAGTAGAGGTCCAAGTGACATGTTGTGTTCATGGCTTTATTTTTGTGCCTTCAAGTCAGTTTTTGACTCCTGATGACTGCCTGGACTAGTCCCTGCAGTTTTTTTCAGCAAGATTTCAGAAATCGTTTGCCCTTGCCTGGTTCCTAGGGTTGAGGGAGAATGACTGGCCCAAGGTCACCCAGGTGGTTTTCATGTCTAAGGGGGCATAGAACTCCCTGTCTTCTGGGTTCTAGCCTTAACCATACCAAACTGGCTCCCATGTTTACTGCATACCATACCTTAGTTTTTACTACCTTGATTACAGACACACAGAGATGCTCTATTGGGGAGAATTGGGCCAGGCATAAAGGGAAACAAAGAGAAAGGGAGGGACTGAAGAAGCCAAAATTTACTCCCCCAATGTAGTGGCCATCAGATACAGTGGACTGCAACTTCCATAATCCCTAGTCAGTTTTGCTACTGCTATTACAGTGTTGACTGGAATACAATACATCTTTATGACACTACACTGGAAAAAGTTAAGTCTGAAGAGTTCACTGTGAAATGCACCATTTTCTTCCATTAAACTTTTGTGTAAAATTGACAAATCAAGCTGATCAAGACCAACAGAAAAGTACAGGAGCAGCCTTACCATAAACAGAATGTCTCCATGCCTATAAAGAAATCTATTCCCATTATGAAGGGGATATTTCGTTTTGTATTCATTTTCTAGTTCAGGATTGAGCTGTCAAATTACTCATTTAAATGCCAAAGGCAGAGATAGCTGCATTTTCCATGAATCACAATTTGTGATTCTAAGTGGAAGCCTCTTTGAACCAAAGGTGCTTTCACATCTATAATTAAAAGGGAAGCGGGTTTGTCAAAAAGACCTATTTTCCAAGGATATAAACATCTTACATTATTTTTTGGACACGCGCCTTCTTTCTGTTAGAAAAACTGTGTGGCTTATAAAGTTGTTGTTTTTGCTGTGATTTTATACACAATGGAAGGGTGAGGAAAAGGTCAGCAATAACTCTGCTGTTGCATTTACACTGGGAAGAAAAAAAACAGCATTATATTGATCAATAATAAAATGGGAAAAGCACAACTATTAGCTTTTAACTTGATCTTCTCTGACCTTTACCCTGCCGTGTTGGTTTTATTCTTAAATGTTATGTCTGTTGTTTCAAAGGTTTGTCCCGTTTAGTCTTTTATTTAATTAACACATGATCTTCTTCACCAGCTCTAATGTTAAAACAAGAAATCAGCTTTTATTCCCTTGTTGAACTGTTGTCCACCTATGCTATGTGTTCCAAATCATAATAGTTATGAATGAATCTCTATGCTCCAGGGATTACAAAACAATTCAGAATACCGTATAAGTTTCAAGGTATAATTAATTAACCCAATAGGTGACACACACATACACACACACAAATACACACACACTTTTTCCTCTGTTGCACCTTTCCAATCCTGAATATCTCTAAATCAGATCATATTATGAGCCTTTCTGGTTTGTTTAGGCTGAATTTTCTTTGCTCCCATATTAAACTCTGAATGGATGTCCTTCTAAAATGATCCCAAACTGGATCAAATACATTTTAACACCAACAAAGTACATCATGAGTCCTTCTGAGACTCCTTTGCAAGCAGGTGCTTTTAGATGGAGCCACTCAGTGATCTCCTGGAAGGCAATGAAAAGGGTAATTATTCCTCCTATCCATATGTCAGCTAGATGGGAATAATGATAGAAAAATGCAGAAGAGCATAAATAGGGTTTGTTATGTGCTGGCATTCCCCCACATCATCAAAGTGGTAACTCTTGAGGGTTACCTAGACAATAGAGCAAATCATTTAAATAAGGGAAAACTCAAATAAATCAATATAACTGAAATATGATTAATCTGAGTCTTAATTCTGGAATTGTTGCCTTGCCCCAGTAATGGAAATATAAAGTACAAGCTGAAGTTTTTGCACTTTTATTCCCATAACACTTTATTATATTTAATATTAATGTTGAACCTATGATCCTTATGGTGGTGATAACTGCAATCTACTTTGGTAATATTTTCTTAGATCTCTGTCTTCTAAGATGTTTCTCATGGAAATTGTCTTCCCTTAGTATCTACTACGAACCTAGGAGAGAAAGCTGGATCATATACTCTGGACTATACTTTATAAAATCATATAAAGACAGCTTTGGTAGCTTGTTAAGAACTTCTGAGCAATCCTCATGTGCAAGAAAACATCAACCGAGGAGTAGCTACTGATTTCAACTTCTCAATTCTGTCCCTAGACTATTTCATACAAATGCCTTTAGGTGGTCCCAAAGATGATGGAGATAGAATTTTGCTCTGAACCTGGTTCTGCTCCTCTCCTCTCCCTCCCAAACATATATACATTTCCTTATATATTCAGTCATGAACTGGAATCTTAGGGCACTTCTACACAAGGCTTTGGCACCAGTTCCACATTGGCACTGTGTCCCTATTTTACACCATTGGCGTTGCTAAGCAGCTATGTAATGAACTTAAATGATTTGCTTCCTGTAGATCAGGAAGCAGTAGAACAGGAGGAATGGCAAGACATCAGTTTTTAAACTGGAGAAGCTGGAGACATATTTTGATGGGGCATGCCATTTTCCTTTTGGTGGAAACCCTGACCTCACTCAGTCTCCATACTCCTTGATTCTCTCTTTTCCCTGCAGTTATTATGCGATAGATTGGGCTTCTTAAACAGAGAAGAGGAACAATTTTGCACTTCTCCCAAAGTGACTTTTTTTCTTTGAAGATAAATGCAACAAGGAAAAGGAAGGGGCGTAGGATGGGTTGCTAGTTGGATTCCAGTTTTTGCATTCCCCATTGGACAGCTGAAGGGAGCATTGGTTATCCTATCTGGAGTTCTGTGTGGCTGTAATGAGGATAATTGCAGCCCTCAGTGGAACTGGCTTACAGAACTTGGGGAATTTATGAGGCATGACAACAGTAGCTGTGTGAAATTGCCTTAAGTCACAGAACTGGAAAAAACTCAGGAAATAGGTGGATTTTAAAACATTGATTTTAAAAAAATGTTTCCACAATCTCCCCAGCCAAGACAGTTGCAACTAGAATTATGGGGAAATGATTGATAATTTCTTTTCTCTTCCCTCCCTTTTCTTTTGGGAAAAATGCTGTAATTTGGTGGTGCTGCATAGAGAATTGTGCTTTCTTCTAAGCTATAGGCAGTTTTATAAAGACACTTTCTCTTGAAAAGCAATATTAAAAATTAGATAGATAGATAGATAGATAGATAGATAGATAGATAGATAGATAGATAGATGTTCACTGAAATTTGAGTATTTATTGACCCTAATAGTGCAGCTTTCTGGCTTGTAATTCAGCTACCCCATCTAGCTCCATCCTCATTCCATTCTTTACTCATATGTTTTCTTTGTTTCTTTCATTGACCCATTAATAAAGGAAACAAGAGCCGGCCAAAAAGGAGATGGGAAGATTTTTCCTTCTCTGCTAGAAGTTAGGTTCATGTTGAAGTTAGGTGTGAGTGGGAAATGGCATATGTTGATCGGGAGTATAGCTATCTGTCACATGTTATACCCTTCTCTGTGAGAAAGCAAAAGACATTATAAAGAAAATATTATCCTCTGCTTAGCTGGTGAATGGAGCCTCCCTCTAGAGTGACAGAAAGAAACATAGTAGGTGAGGAGAGGAGAAGCACAGGTATGAGAAATAGTCAGTGTCTGTCCTTTCTCCTGACATTCCTCTTTAAACTGCTTCACTGACTCTAGGTTAACTTGTCAAGATGTCCTCTGGTCAGCCTCTTCCTCTCTTTTAACTTTTCACAATGTGCTAAAGTTATGTTATTTTAAGGGCATTTTGGAAAATTAAAATAGCCACCTGCATTTCCTGGTGCCAGGCAAGACCCCAGTAGGGGCTCCAGTTTGAGGTGGATCTTGCTATGGTATTGGAACATTGTCAGATATCTCCAGAGCCTGTTCATCATCTCTGACCTTATATGAATTGGGCACAGCTGGCATTATATTTGTTATTTGAGTCCTTGATACTTGGGCAGCATACAAGTTTAATATATTATAGTTGGTTGCACAGTCAGCCAGATGTTTAGACTGGATTTTGCATTTTTATCCACCTATCGAGTCCTTCCCAAGGACCTGGGATAGGCAGATGTTATTTGATGGTGTTAAAGGTATCGTTGCAGGATGTAAGCTGTTCCAAGTAAAGGTGCCTTTTGCAATTGACTGATGGTGATTTTGTCAATGCCGATGGTGTTCAAATAGTGCTCCAGATGTTTTGGGATTGCACCCAAGGCACCTATTACTATTGGTGCTATCTTTGCTTTCTTTTGCCACAGTTGTTCTATTTTATTTGCAGGTCTTTGTATTTTGTGACTGTCTCCAGTTCTTTTCTATTCTGTTGTCTCCAGGTATTGCAACATCCACTATTCAGATTTTTTTTGTCCTTCTTATCAACAATTGTTAAGTCTGGGTGTTATGTGGCAGGTGCTTGTCTGTTTGAATCATCATCATCATTATCATCATCATCATCATCATCATCATCATCATCCAGATACATATGCTGTAAGAGAATTTCTAACTGGTTGCAACTGGAAAGACTCAAGTCTTCAAGCCTATTATTGGA
Source organism: Liasis olivaceus (assembly GCA_030867105.1). Classification (NCBI taxonomy): domain Eukaryota; kingdom Metazoa; phylum Chordata; class Lepidosauria; order Squamata; family Pythonidae; genus Liasis; species Liasis olivaceus. The sequence goes on from CM061350.1 coordinate 86,738,118, forward strand.
AATGGGTCATTCAAGAGAATGAGCAAGACCAGATTTGCAGGAAAAGCCTGTCCACTTAGTCAAGATTAGGAGCACTGGAAATATGTTTATACAATCTTTGCCAGAATTAATATACACTGCTATAATCTTCCATTTTGACCAAATGCTTTCCCCCATATTATTATAATATAATTTTACAATACTATTTTCATCATTTGGTTTGCTCTTACTTTGATACTTTATACTAATATTGTGAGATAAGCTGGAAAGGGAGTTTGTAAGTTAAAAAGGGTTCAAGCAATATGCATGAAAAAAAATATTAGAGTCAGATGACTGAATCAGTGCACAAACTGAGATGTATATGTACATACTTTTCACTCATTGAAATAAATATGTATTATTGTTAGCTGCATTATTTCTAATCTTTCTGTGCATAGACTGAATAAATATTTAAGACTTTCGTTGATTATCACGGTGTGTGGAAAACTAATACTAAATGTACATGTCTTGATTTTTTTATATGGCATAAAAATTGCCGATTTGTTTTATTGATTAAAATATGACATGTGTGTAAAATTAAATAATCCATTCCAGCTGTTCTCGTTTGGGCTACTGTTGTATCTGCACTGCTGACAACTGGTTCGTCTGAAGGGTCCCAATGTTTCTTTGTGCTCAGGGGTTTGTCATGCCTTGAATATCAAACTGTAAAATACCTTTACCAATCGTAAATGCATAAATGCGCTCATGCATACCTTTTTGAGTTATGAGGTGGTTGCACAATTGGCAGGCTAGCTTGATGCTTTCTTGACAGGTTAGGTGAAAGGATTAAGGCTAGTCTGTCTTCACGTTGCCCTGGTTCTGACACACTCTAAAAAAAGTTCCTGGCTGGCCCCGTGCTCAGCATGACCTCTACATCTCCTCAGAGTGACAACACTTCCCTTTTTGCTCTTCAAAGGTCAAAGCAGATAACTTGCTGAGCCTCCCAGATACTTCCTTATCAGCTGCTTTTGCCTCCTAGCATTGAAATATATGCATAAAATGCTGGAAGGAGGAAAAAGTAAAATAAAGGAGGGCAAGATCTGGCAAAGTCAGACAGTTCTGAGCACCACTGATAGAACTGAGCGTTTACCGATTAACCCCTTCCACAAAAAATGGGAGCTGCTGGCTTCCTGATGAATGGGCTGCGGAGTGCTCTGACAGAGCCTCTTTTGGTCTTCACTCTGCAGCTGAAAGGGTGAGAGGGGCCTCGGCTGGGGTTTTTGCTTGCAGGGGAACAGTTCAAGGGTTGCTGGCCCTCTTGACCCCAGGAGAATCAAAGGCATGGTCCATGTTAAAAATGTACTGCCAGTCCGAATTCTAGAAGGTGTTTTCATGAACTGAACTGCCTATAAGAAGACAGGTGGCTGACCTGCCATGCATTTACACCTTTGATGTCCTTCTGCTTGGGGAAAATGCTGGATGGTTCATGATAAGTAAATCTAAGGCTCTATTATAGCATCCCAAAGAGTAGTAAAAATGTCCATCCTGGTGCTTACTTTAAGCTCTCCTTTCTAAAGTTTGTCATTCTTCCCAGGAAGAATTGTGTGATTGGATGGTAAAGCCCATAGGAATGTCTTCCCCATTTGGTGGAGGAGTTCACATGGGCAAGGCATCTTTGTGAGATTGCTGCTCCATTAAGTACCCACAAGTGGCTAGGTATGTGTGGAAAGAATTCATGCCAGATGTTTCTGAGTTTTTAATGTTTTGGTCCTAACTGTCTTAGAGTCTTCCCCCATTGCTCAGTCTGAAGTTCTCTCCACCCATCTGCAAATTGGCAGAAAATTATACCTGTATTAAATTTGAGGTCCCCAGTGCTGATCCCTCTAGGGCTTCTATTGCCTCTCTTCCTAGTTAGTGCCAGTTACCTGATACAAGTAATTGGTGAAAGAGCCTAACAGATTTTACACACCCTTGGACAGAAGGACTGGGGGAAAAACAAGGCAATTTCATGGGGTCAGGGCAAAAAAAGATGTAGCCAGGGCACAATTCTGTCATGGTTAGGTGCAAGTGGGAAAAGCCCCAGGAGCTGAATTGTGAACATCTACTTTTTGTTTTTTGTTTTTGTTTTCCTTGCATATGCAATATTTGCTTCTGCAGTTTTGTTTTGTGGCAAGACAGAGACAGGGATATACTTGTCTAAAAGAAATATAGGTGCCTGTGTAATAGCTTAGTCACAGAACAGAGCTGGCAGGGCAGATAAGATGCAATTTCACTGTCTGTAATTTATGCTAAAGGCAAAAGTGCGGCACTGATTTTTAAGACTGGGAGTTTTTTAAAAAGATTTTTTAAGACCAGTTGGACATGAGTCATTGTTCTTATTACTGACTAAGCATTATTAATGGAAGCTTATGTATAATACTTTGAAAAACATGAAGTACTTTTGCCCAACCTGATACATACCAAGATGTACTGGATTGCAAAATCCATCATTCTCATCCGGCACTCCCAGACCCCTGGATATTGCAGATGTTGTAGCTTAATATATTTGGAAAGCACCAGATTGAGGAAGGCTGTCTTAAGACATGGTAGTTACAAGTAGGAGCTGCCGGGCAATAGGAGCCTGTGGCACTGCTTGATAACGAGCCAGGAAATCTGGGCATGGCATGAAATCAGATCCATATTGTGTTGTGTGCCAGTTACACCCCTTCCTGGATCAGGAGGCCCTCCGGTCAGTCACTCGTGCTCTGGGGATCCCTTGTTTAGACTATTGCAATGCGCTCTACACGGGGCTACCCTTGAAGAGTATCCGGAGGCTACAGCTGGTTCAGAATGTGGCCGTGTGGACAATTTTGGGTGCCCCAAGGATGATACATGTAACACTTTTGCTGTGGGAGCTGCATTGGGTGCCAGTTTGCTTCTGGGTCCAATTCAAGGTGTTGGTTATCACTTTTAAAGCCCTACATGACATGGGTCCAGTTTACCTGAGGGACCATCTCACCCCCATTACATCAACCTGTCCCGCCCGGTCAGGCAGAGAGGGTATGTTGCGGACCCCGTCGGTGAGAGAATGTCGACTGGCGGAGCCCTGGAGGAGACCCTTCTCTGCGGTTGCCCCTGCCCTCTGGAATATTCTCCTCCCAGCGGTGAGGTGGGCCCTCACCCTCCTGGATTTCTGGAAAGAACTGAAGATATGGCTCTGCTGTCTCACATGAGGCAAGAAGAGCCATAACCAAGCTGGGGGTGGCTGGCACTGTGAGTATGCTCCCCGAGCCTAATAATTTTACCATCAATCTTGGAAGATATTTATTATTTATTATTTGTAGGTCTATTGTTTTATTGTACTTTAATTAACATTTATTCCTTTACTGGAAATTGCCCAAAGTTGCTTCTAGGGAAATGGGCAATGATAAATGTGAAATATAAATAAAATAAATAAATAAAAAATATTCTTACTATTCTAGCAAAACTACTGTCTCTAGATTAAGTCTCTAGAGCAGTGTTTTTCAACCTTAGCAACTTTAAGATGTGTGGACTTTGACTCCCAGAATTCCCCAGCCAGCACTGCTCTAGAGACTTAAGCCATTCAAATTTCCATTTTGACCTTAAAGTGAGTCAGAGCATTCCAGTCTCAACTTTTGCCCTATGTCATATTTGCAAAACTGTCAGTCTCTCAGTTATCTTTATTAATTTTGTATAAAAATTACTACAGAGAATCTATCCCCCCAACTAAAATCAAGAATGCAAGTATGCTAAAAATGGACAGAATAAGCCCAACTCAAGCATTTCACAAGGCTCGGAGGGGGGAAAAAAAAAAGCTATATTAGCTATATTTAATTCAACTCAGTGAGACAATAAAAATGCTCCTGAAATATAATTTGACGTTTAGCTATTTCCTGCCCTTTCTAAACTGTTCCTTTGTGAAGTGATTAGGGAACTTACTGAAATGAATCTGAAGATATCATGACATACCAAAGAGGTCTGAGAAACCTGGATGGCAGTACGGCTAATATTGTGCCAATGCAACCAAAAAAAATGGAATAGTACTGATAATTATATGCCATTTAAATTGGATAGTCATCCCACCTCGATACCCAGCAATGGAAAATCTAATACAAGTTTCAGTCAATCATATTTTAAATACCAAAACATTAATCACATTTTCCATAATTTTATAGGTGGAATTTTTGGGCCTTGTCAAACAGGTTTGATTTTGTTATTTGACTAACCACAGCTCCAATAAAATATATTGCTTATGTAAATTATTGGATTCTATACCACAAAGTCCCCTTATTAAAAATAAACATTTGGGAATATCATTACAATTTGGTTACAAATGTATTTCTTTCAGTGATGATAATTTGGAAGTAATAAATAGCATTCATAGAAAGAATTCCACGTGAAACACCATTATCTATGAACGTGGGGCCCAGTCAGCAAGCTCCTTTGCACAGTTTGAAATAAATAGCATTACCATCTTCAAGAGCAGGTTCCGTTCACTGAAATACTTTTTAGTATATCTTGCCCATGATTGTTTCTTGATAAGTGATAAGCTGTCACTGAAAGTAGCAATGATGGTTTTTATTCTACTTTTAAGAAACATTTAAATCTCATTCATGGCAGTTGTCCTGCTGGAAAAAAAAAAAGAGAACACTCTTACTGTAAATGGAGGTATTTATACACAAGTATAAATTTGTATTATATATATATTTAGATTATATTATATATATTATTAAGTTATATATATTTAGAACTCCATGGATGTATCATCTCTGTGTTGATTGCTGATGGTAACTACTAGCTGGTTTTGATTGTTAGATCACAATGTGATTCTTCTGTTGCTTTGGCAATAACATTCGTTAATATTAATTGGCCAGAAGTGAGAGAGAAAATACCAAAGTATCTAAAATGAATGACTTAAGGATGGGAATGGCCAGCCTGCATTATGGATGCTCCTAGGGCAGTACCAATCTTAGGAAGTGAAGTGTCTCGGGCATTCCAGCTTTTGACAGGTTCTTTGGAGCAACAGGACACAAGCCCTGTTTCCCGCCTCCTAAGAATATACTGGGTGAAAATATAAGTAATGGTAGACAAGCTTCCTTAGGGGTAGGTGGTCTAGCACTACTGATCTTTCTTTGAAGCAGTTACATAAGATGGATGAAGCAGGCTGTTAAACATGATGAGGTGATGGATGTGGTCCAAAGTAAGGAACTGCAGAAGAGCTGTGAGTTTTATATTAGTCACTAGCACAAGGAGGAATGTGGGTAGTTGCCTAATGGTCACAGGGTATCTTTTTGAAACAAATATTAGTTGTTAAAGCTTGTATGTACATCTAAAACAAGCTTGCCCAACCTGAGGACTTCCAGATGTATTGGATTACAATCCCCATCATTTCCATCTGCCACATCTATGGACATGATAGCTGGGAAAGCTGGGAGGTAGTAAAACACATCTGGAAGTCAGAAGTCAGAGAAGGCTGATTTAAATCTTCCAATAGTTTCACTGTTCATATTTCATTCAGATTATTCAAAATGTTTGCACTTATCAATAACAGATAAGTGACAAATGACAATGGCAATAGCGGGTAGCTAAATAACATATTTGGAACCAGACTAAATTCTAAATGCATGCATTTTTAGTGGTCTTAAATGTGATATAAAACAGAACACAGCTGTATACCTTAATAAAAAGTCAGGGACGTATATTTTAAAAACTTAGTTAAGCAATGTACTTGTCTTCTTTTTGATTAAGAGTTAGGCTGATATGCAGCAAAGGGTTTTTAAAAAAAAATATATATAAGGCAAACTAAATCTATGCAGTTATGTTTGTTTATGAAGACTATACTCCTCTGAGGCAGTGTGATGAAAATTGTCAATGTACTTCTCTCACTTATTTCTCCTTTTTGTGAAAAAGAGAAAGAGGGAATCATTTACACTACTGTATATTAATAGTGTATATACATTTGAAGGATAACATGAATCTAAAAATGTACTTCAGTATATGACACTTCATTTTTTCAAAGCATGTTTTCATTAAAAAATCACATTTTATATTGAGCAGCTATTAACTAGGATGGCCTAATTAAAACAATGTCCAGGCTTAGCTGAGATGGGGAATGCAATGGCTTGTGTTATGGAGACTCATATATTGGATCACAGGAGTGGTAACTGTGTATAATATGGGGATTTTCTAACTTCAGTAGACCTTCATACAAACTTATCTACTAGGGATCTCATGTATCTGCTCAGGAGTCCTGAATTTTGCACAGAGTTCTGGGGACCACATTCAGTTTAACTATGGAATGCTGATTAGCCTCATTGAGCTTGGCCAACCCTTTGTATGAACTGAGGGCAAAACACATTAAAATCACCTGAAATCAAATCCTAGCAAAGCAAAAATAGCCCATTACTCTTAGTTTTTCTATTCCTCTCAGGAAATAAACATAGGGCTTCATCAATGCTCCTGTGGATTGCATTGATATATAGATAGTAGGCCTCTTTCAATCAGGTGAGGATCATTTGCAATATATAAATGTACAAAGAGTATTTTGTGAAATGAAGGCATTGATGGACTGATTTTCTTCCAAGAGCTGATGGCTAAGAAGTCAAGAATTGAAGGGGTAAAAAAAAATCTGTTTTCCTTTTTCTTCTTAGAAACCAATTTGTGAAGGAACACTAATTTTTCTTTATTTATTGTTAGCTGTCTTGAACACCATTTCCTTTTGTGGAAAGATGATAAATAAAGTAAGTTGTTCATTGTCCTGGTTATTGTCTATCACAAAAGGGGTGGAACAGTGCAATGGTATTGTTACATTACATGTTAGTAGAATAATACATCATGCTAAACTGTAATGATTGTGTTTATAGATCTTTTACTTGGTTTACTGAATTCACTCATTTTCTGGATTCTCATAGTACACGGGATCACAAATGAAATTAAGTTCAGAATAAAACCTTTTGAGAAGTTATGTCAAGGCTATGTGCATTTTTGACTTAACATTATGTTCAGGGCGTAACTTCTTAGAAGGTGTTATTCCCATGGACCTATCATGGAGCATTTTCTTCCCCATATCTATCACTTTCTGATTGCTATAATGAAGCTTTTTTTCTTTTATATCACTGATACAAGTGAGGAAACTTTATCATTTTCTCCATTTTTATGAGGTAATACCATTATATCCTTTCATCTGTTTTTATCAACAAGATATAATGGCCCAGCCGACACATAATGTTAAACTAGAGATACCATCAGGGGCTTCCATGGAGTTGTTTAAAAAAAACAAAAAAGAAAAACAGGAGGCAGCCATTCATAAAAAGAGGTGGGGCTTTGATCACATTATTGCAGACTCCATCTTGGCTTTTTTGACATCCCTTCCCCCCACCCCATGGATGCCCCTGTGCATCATGTTTGGGTTGCAGGGCCCCAAACAACTAAAGCATGGAGACAGAGCAAATATTTTATTGTCATTTAGTGGATGTCCAGATTTTAGAAGCCCAGTTTTGGCAACCCTATTTAAGCAATAATGTGATTTATTTGTCTTAGCTTATTGTGAAGTGGTGTCTGAGTCATTATGTATTTTTCAACTAATCATGGTTCAAAGTTCTACCTTAGCACTGTGTGAAAGCAAGCAATACCTGCTGATTATCAGAAACTCTCCTGGATCAATCTCATTGCTATCTTCATTTTCTATTAAATAATGTTTTGTGTGAACCAAGGTTAGTGAGCTGCTGTAGGTAAAAAGCAGTGTTTTAAAACTGTCATTGAGTGAACTCTATGTTTAAAAATATTAATATAGTACATAAAAATAAAGGCATTTACTGTATTATTTAATGGCTAACCTACCACAGATCCAAATGTCATATTTTACAACACATGCAATAAAAGAAATGGCTGAGCTGTATCTTGTACCCTATTGTAAATTCCATATTTCCATAAAACTATTATATAATATTTCTTCCCTTATTCTAATGAAGTTAGTTCATTTATGAACTATTTCCCAAAATCCAAAAAATCCTCCCATTATTTTACAGAAAAGAAAATGAACGAGTTTCTGCTTTGAACCAAAAGACAACCAGACTGCCATTAATTAATAAATCGATAAATATTATAATACTTGATGCAACCATGCTTTCTCCTATTTCCCTCTACTTCTTTAAAGTCTAGAGTTGGGGAACCATTTAGAAAAATTTGGATAGTACCTGAGAACGTGTGTGTGTGTGTGTGTGTGTGTGTGTGTGTGAATTACCCTCCCCCATTAAATCACTGGGACTTTTTCTGCATATCATTGACACTACCCTGTATCTTTACATGCCCTAGGTCCAGTGATAATAGAAAGTCACATTTCAGTTTCCTTGTCTCCGAAATAATCTTACTTAAGGACACTTTAAGAAAATATGAACTATATCTCTCCTGGATCATTACATCTCTAACATGTATCTTTCAGCTTAGTATACTTCGTCACTAAGTCTTCTGTGGGGTTAAATACCAACAAAGCAATAAAAAAATAGATTCATATCATAAATATATTTTGGAATTTATTTTCAAATCCAGTTTCAAATGTCTGATTATACTCAGTTACTTGGATTGTCTCTCAAACCTGGCATCTGTTACAGGCTTGCCAAGAATAAGGAGAAAGACATCACTGAAATTTGAGGTGGAAGGGGATGATGCAAATATCATCAATAATTCTTATTAAATATTTGCTTTCATTTTCATAAAATGTATTTTAAAGCACTGCAACCTTACCTTGCAATAACAACTTTACTAACTTACAATTGTTCATCCATATTATTCAGCCGAACAATCTGTTTTTGCTAGTCTTCTGCGTCCAAAAATAATTCTAAAAGAAACTTACCAATATTTCTACATACAGTAGGCTAGTAGTGGACTTATTAAACAATCTGTTTGCACCAAATACTTATGGAAAAAATGTAATTTTATGCAATATTTATTTATTCAAACATGAAACCTCATTCTATATACCTAGGGGTTTTACAGCAGTAGTATGGTTTTATCTCTGAAATCTGCATGATTTACATCAATGTTTCAAAGAGAAAACAAATGGTAAAGACACACTCCATGGTTTTGCTTCAGAGAAATTAATTGGCAAAACACCAATTGATTTCAGCTGGAGACCTACTGACCCCTGAAGTGAAATCAATAATTATTTTGCAGTTTAAGGAAATTAAATAAAGTGGTATCAGGGAGAGGGAGGGATTCCAAGCATCCAGGATTCTCACATGGGTGTTAATCTATGTGGAACACACTTAAAGATTGTTCTGATGGCTTGTATTTTTTAGCTCTACCCATATTAAACAGAGCAGGAATTAGAATGGAGGTTTTTTTTTAAAGTACCAAATTATGCAACAGAATCAGTGCAACTTTCTCTGTGAATAAGAGATTGCTTGAGGTACCAGAGCAACAGAAAGTCTGCTTTAAACAACATATACTATAAAGCAGGATTCACACTAGCAGATGTGGTGCTAAATCTATTTTTACCCTGAGTGGGATAGTTTAAATATTCTCTGGGATTAATTCTGGCCCCTGAAGGGGATGTTTTGGACAAGCAATATTTTGTGGCTAGGACAAAACTGGATTTGTTTTCATTTCATTTAAATCTATGTTGCATTAAATGTAAATTGCATTCACTGAACTGTTGTCTGTGCTTGCTGTATAACATTTCCTTCCTTCTGCTATATTAAAAATTACGATTTACTGGCAAGCTGTGGACAGGGTCTGCCCTGTTCTATTTCTATTTACAGAGGAAACCGAATAAAAGGAAGAAATGGCTTTAGCCCAGCCTTCCATTTTATCTGCCTCTTTTCCTATATCGCCCCTGTCTTACCCCATGTACAGTATGAACCCACCTGACCCACTGTAGCTGGTTCCAGTGTGAAATGATACAATGAAGTACCGTGCAGATACAGGTTTGCTGAAACCTGTGCTATGTGGGGTAGCCCAGGGCGAAGTTATTATTGGATACAGAGAGAGAGAGAGAGAGAGAGAGAGAGAGAGGGAGGGAGGGAGAGAGGGAGGGAGGAAGGGAGGAAGGGAGGAAGGGAGGAAGGAAGGAAGGAATTGGGTAGGGCAGCCTTTACTGACTTGGTACCCCCTAGTGTTGGACTACAACTCTCTTCTCTCTAGCAAAGCAGTTGGATTGGCTGTGAAAGATAAGAAATGTAATCCAGTATATCTAGAATACACTTGTGTTGTCTTTAGTGATACCAATGAGAACTAGTCTAGGGTGTGTTTTCTTACAAATGCGAGACACACGGTGGTTTTACACTGCAAGATCCAATTCCAAAATTAAAAATTAAAATCTAAAATAAAAATAAAATTAAAATTAAAAAGTTAAAACTTAACTTAGGGCTTTATTTCCAAGCTTAAGGCAGTTCGAGGGATTAAAGACAAGGCAGAAACCAGCTGGTGTTTTGGCCTTGCATATATACTATCCACTCAGCTCACACCCACAATCATCTCACTCAGATCTACCTTTGGGAGGGAAGCTGAGGTGGAGATCCCATGGGAAAGAGAAAAAGAGCAGCACCTTTAGAAGCGACCACTTCTGGGGGATGGAGGCATCTGAAAGGGCAGCTTCTTTCTGTCTTCTTTGAGGGGAGGGGCATTGCAGAGTGGGAGGGGACTCTCCTCAGGGACCTCAGAAAGCCAGAAGATGGCTAGGTCTGGTGCTGCTGACCCCAGCAATTGTTATCACAGAGAGAAAGAGAGTGCACAAAAGAGAGCTCTTTTCTAGCCCTTTGCCCCATTTTTATATGTAAGTTGTTGGGGCCAGAGCTAGATTACATACATGCAAATAATGTGTTGTACCAGTGACATTTGTTTGCACACCCATATGAAGAAATGCTTGGCAGATTTCTCTGAATAGTATTCACGTGCTACTGTGCTGAATGGCAGGTGCTTTAAACAGCTGCACTCCATCACTTTCATCATCTAAAACCACAAGAGCCATCACATATGAACAGCTTTTGTACACAATACATTATGAAGACAGGGTGGGGAAAACCCCACTGTGGGAATAAAATTCCTTTAAAGCCAAGAGAAAGGGAGCCCAACCATCTTCCCAAAGACCACTCAAAACTTGGAAATAAAAGTTTGCATATTTTGCTGTAACTTGTGCATACCCACATCGTTTATTGCACACAACATTAAGTATGCGCCTTTCCATTGTTAGCAACAGATTGTACTTTCAGCAGCTGGGGTATTAGCCATTCTCTGCTTCTGTAAGCCTTTCTGTAGGAAGAATTGCCTGCATCTGTAAGAACTGCAAACCAGCCCCTAATAAAAACAATTCAGATGTAAGAATTAAGTAGGGAAGTAGGAGTGTTAAAGAAGTATTAAATATTCAGCAGGAGGAAGATAGGGCACAAAGGTTTGCTTGTTTGTCTCCTCTCGTAGGTCCTCAGCTGTGAAGGGGTGGAATGATACCAAATGGAATCTGCCTGGCAATTGGGCTCAGTCAAGCTAAAGGAAGTAGTTCATTACTCAGTTAACTTTTGGAACTCATTATCATAAAATAGTGTGATGATCACCAACTTTTAAAAAGAGATGGCCATGGCATAAGTCTGGAAAATGAGAGTGTGAATTCTTGGGAAGATGAACTGATCTCCCATATCTATTGGCCTGAGTCCTGGCAGCCAGGGGCAAACCACGTGTTTTCTGCTTTTGAGCATTCAACAGCATACTCTTGTGTGGCTGCTATCGATGAAAATGAAACAAGCTTTTGCTTATGCAGCAAAGAAATTCTTTGGAGCAACGAGTTATAACCAAGCCACATTTGATGGTTCAGCCTTCTGGAAGTTCTTTGTTCCAAAAGCTAGTCAAGCCACAGACACTATCTCTGGCACCTGGCTTATGCCCCACTAAACAGCCTCAGCCCTAGCTCAGGCATATTCCACTGAAATATGTTGGGCTTCTCCAGCAAATTGCTTCATATCAGGCTGTAGAATTTCCTCAGAAGTAAAGTCTCCTTGTCAGCCACTGATATTACTCTGAAGTAAACATTTAGCTTCCATGCATAAGGTCTCTGGTTCTCTAATACCCTGCCTATTCCCTGGTGGCCTAGACAGAGGAGAGGTTATTATACATGGTGTATTGGGAGGGTCAATTAATTAAGGGAGTCAGACGACAGCACTTTTGAGAAAGAATGGGGGGAGGGTGACAGAGAGAAGGAAAATTTCAATGTCCTGTTTCCAGAAAACACCATGATGCTCTCTTTAAACTTCTCCCCCCCCCCTTTGGAAAAGAGCATACTTAACTAACTGATCTCCAAGAACCTTTTCTTTATCCCAGGTGAAGCACTATTTTTGTTAGCTTCTGAACCACTCTGCTGACCAAATGTATGGAAGAGCAGGCCATGTACTGGCTTGCAATTGTGCATGCCGGCTTGAGAAAAGAAGGCAAAGCAGGTGACATAAATCGTATGCATAATCTCAGGAGACAATCATTTGAAATCTTAATTGGCTGCCTTTTAAATATCATTTAAGGCCTTGCTCTCCCGTCTCCCCTCTTCTCCCACCTCCATAAGAAGTGTTATGTCAAAGTTTACTGCCTGGCTGGATGGCTTCTTCCGAAGGGTTTTTTTTAGCACTTTTTTTTAAAGGAAAGAAAATAAAGAAATAGGCCCATCAGCCGAGGTTTGCGAGGTCGATAAAGCTTTTAGATTTGAAGATGTTTTCAGGGAGCCCATTTCCTGCGGCTAGGAGTTGTTAATGGAGCTTAAGGAATTATCTTATGACTCCGGCCGGGAGAGCCCCCGGCTCCCTCTCTCCCTCTTTATATATTCTCCCCCCCTTGCTCCTGTTCCCTTGTCGAGATTGAAGCTGCTGCCGCCGCCACCGCCGCACTGTCAACGTCTCTTAATGAAAAGTAACGCGCCGCTGATTACAGTTTTATTTGGGTCCTATGTAAAAAGGCGCTGTTAATTTCCGATCTCCTCCTTGGTGGGTTGGAATTTGCCACGGCCAAATGACTTATAGAGGCGCTCCCTTTTATGCTCGATAATTTGTTTCACACACCCCCCCACACACACACCATACACACACACACAGAGCACACACTTTGAACACGTCGCCCTCAATTTCCATCGCCACTGTCGCCTCCAGGTAGATCGGGCAACTTCCTTTTTTTAAAACTGTGGTTGCACCTGTGAGATGTAGAAGTATCGATCCAGTCGTGCTGGAGATTAATTTCCCTGAGACCGTTCAGCCTTTTTCTTGGGAATCGGTGGATCTCGGCCTTCTTGGTCAGAACACCGAGGCGCCCAATCCACGCAGAGGAAGCTCTCCTGCGCTAGTCCGAGGGAAGCCTGTTTCGGTGGGGGAGATTTTGCCCCAAGGAATTGAGGCCTGGGAGGGCGACTCGTTTCGCCGCTCCGAAGTGTCGCTGCTGGGGAGTCATTCCCAGGGCAGGCAGCTGTATCCCATCGTGTTGTTGATACTATTTTCCAATTTCCAGAAAACGTCCCGCTTTTTGCTACGCTGTGCAGCAATATCCTCAGCCCTAGATCCCAGCATGTGAACCCCTGTTTTTATTAATTTTTCTGAGGAACAGATAGGAAATACGGTATTTCTGATAGTGGGTATGATCCTCCTCTTTTAGACCACTTTAGACCATTTCCAAGCGCACTTAAAATCCGCTGTGCCCGAAGGGGCCACCTCCTCAACTGACGTTTCTCGGCACTTTTAAGTTGCAAGAGCCTTGACTCGCGCCTTCCACTCTCGCCTGAGGTGAGAGGGATGTAAGAGAGTACAATTTTTCTCCCGTGCGTTTGGCTTCCACTCCAACCGAACCGAAACCGGCGAAGGAGCCGAGCTCTCTTCCAAGAATCTCAATTTCCCGCGGAAAACCCCAAGGCGCAGGGAGAGGGGTTTGGAAGAGAGACGCAACAGCGGCCTGGCATTTTCTGAGGAGGTTGTTGGCTTCCGGGGGTGGGGGCTGGGGGCTGGCTTGTGCCTTTTTGACGTTTGGCAACTCCTTTTCGAGGCTCAGTGGTGTCAAGTAAATACTTGATTGGCTTAGGAAAATGTAGAGATTTAATAGGGGGACCTGCAACGCGCGAAAGACGAATCTCTGGACAAAAGCAAGTGATTCTCTCTGAGTGTATGTATTTACAGAGTCACGAGGGTCCACAGAGAGATGACGGAACGAGAACTTTCCCTGAGGACACGATCCCCCTCCCCGTGTATTTGGAGGCTTATTTCCAGTTGCCTTCGCCGGCGGGTGGACTTTCCCCCAGCCCAGTCACGCCTCCCCCCTCTCCCGCGGCCGCCCGCCCGCCCTTCTTTGACCTGCCAAGAGGATTTGCTTTGTCTCTCCGCCAGCGCCTTTCTCGGCAGCCGCCTGCTTGCCCAGACGGCATTAACATTCTTCTTGGTCCAGCCTCTGGCTGCAAACCCATCTCCCCGGAGACTCCACTTTTCGCTCTTACTGTCAAGTACCCTTGACTTTTTATTTTTGCCCTTTTTATCTATTACAACTAATTCGAGTTCTTTTGCCCTTTTCAGCTCTAAGACGTGGCTTTCTGCAAGGTCGCCCCTCCCCTCGCTCCTTCCACCCCATTCCTCCCCCCGCGCCCCCCCTCCTCGCTCCCTGCCACCGAAATCTCCGGATGCAGAGCCTTTTAGAAATTGAAGAGGGTGGTTCCCCCCTCCTCCCTTTCCTGTCAAAATGAAATTTTCACTTCAAATTATCTTGGCTGATGCAACGGGTCCCCCCTTCTCCTCTTTCTCCCCCTTCTCCTTCTTTTCCCCAGGCCGGGGGCCTCCCGTCTCCTCCTTTTGACAGCCCCCATCAGCAGAGAGGTTCCGATAATATCATCCAAGAAAGCGAAAGTCAATATAATGACAGGGGGGAGGAGGAGAAGGGAGGGGGGAAGTTTGCAGTCCAATTAGAGCCGCCGGTGAGGAGAGCGGAGGGAAGGGCTGCGCGGCGGCTATTTCCGTCGGCACCCGGCTCCCGAGCGCCTCTCGGCTGCCTCGCAGCTCCAATGCGGCGGCGGTGACTGAAATCGGGCGCCTACCGGGTCTAAAGTTGCTGTTCGACAAAAGGAGAGCCGCTGGAGTTCCGGGTCCACTCCTCGCTCACGTTTACACACCCTTCTCGCCCCTCTTCCTTCCATACAACTGACTCTGAAGAGCAGGTGGTTGTTATTACATTTCTGCTTTCTAGTACTCCACACTGCAGTCCACCTAATGACGTTCATGAGAAAATAAGAGTCAGGCCTAGGGTTCGACTAGAGATTAGAAGGTTGAAGTGGTGGCCGGAAGAAGGGTGGGCGCAAACTTTTCGCAGTCACAAACAGTTCAGAATAAATCTGATTGAGTTCGGTGGAGCTTATTCACCGGTTAAGTTAGTGGGTGGCGTAAAGCTGAAGCTTAGGCTATTTAAATTGCAGCATCTCGCACTCTAACAGTCTATTTTAAGAATTCATGTTGTGACTGATGACCATGCAGTTATTACACATAGACCCTTCCCTCAGAGCTCTCTTAACAGCACCGCGCGCGTTAGCAATTTAATTCTGCGCCTACGTGGTTCAGAATAACAGCAAGACCAAACAGATAGTGGCTTTTGGAGGCGGGCTGGGGGAGAAGCAGAGGGCCTTTGGCAGGCAGAGGCCTATTGCACGGTTCCACCCAAGGTCACTCTCGGAGAGAGTAAAACCAGCCCCTAGCCGGGAAATCCACTCGCTCTAGAGAAGCCGTCCCCGAGGTCTAAAGTCGGCGGCGGACTTTAAACCCGCCGGGAGTTTAACCGGACAACTTTAGGTTCCGTGGCTTTTCATCTTCTTTTCAGAATCACTTTTATTGAATTTGAAGGGAGGCAGGCAATTTTCATGCGCTTTTTAATTTATTTTGGCGATCGGAATGGTGGAGGATGTCTTTTTTAAAGCGTTTTCATCTGAGGGCAGACTTCAGGCAATCTCTGCTCTCCTGCGACCCGCAGACGAGTCCGCGTCTCCATCCCCAGGCGGCCAGGAGAGGGGATCTTGACGGCGCTGTCTTCTGCTGGCTAAGTGGCAAATTGCCCGACGCTTCTCGAGAAAGTCGCGCGCCGAGGGGGGAGCGCGCCTTCTTCCTCTTGGCTGCGCTTCTATTTAATGTCAAAACGGTAAAGCATCCATCCTGAAGTGCTGAAATATTCATAGAGAATCCAACGATTCGCTCTCCATACCAGGGGAGTAGGTTCAAGTGAAAACGGCGCTTTAAAACGCCAAATCTTCCATGTGAATCAATTGCTTCGCTCACATTAACGGGGCGGGGGTGGGGGGAGGGGGAGCGGAAGAGGTGCCGGCGGCGATTACAGTATCAGAACTTCCTTGGCGACCTTACATTCCCAGCAAT
This sequence comes from Liasis olivaceus, assembly GCA_030867105.1. Lineage (NCBI taxonomy): Eukaryota > Metazoa > Chordata > Lepidosauria > Squamata > Pythonidae > Liasis > Liasis olivaceus. The sequence goes on from CM061350.1 coordinate 86,754,431, forward strand.
TCCATTTCCAAAATCCCCCTGCTCGCCTTTTTCCTTTTTAGGGGAATTCTAGCTCATCTCCTTCCCAATCCGAATACGTGGGCAAATCGCTGGTCTTTTAATTCTGAACGTTTATATACCCTGTCTGGGGAACCAAATTAAAATTTCCTTATGCAACTCGATTCTGTGGACGTTTTCTCATAAACAAATTCCTCTTTCAAGGCTTCCTTTTGTTTGGGAGAAAGAAGGAGAGCAAGCCCCAGTGGTCATAGTACTGTCCTTCTCATAATTGGCTTGAGAAGCTGAACCATTATTGGGTTCCCTTAAACATATGATTTGGATAACCTCTTTGTTTCCTCCAAATTTCAGATCATATCCGAGTCTTTCTTTGCTGGTTTATAACTCTTGGTACAGACACACAGAAAAAGGTGTGCACTTCTTTGTCAGTGGGTGCAATTATAAATATTCCAAAGAAGAGCTTGAAATATAAACGGTCTTCCTAATTTTGAAAAATACCCTAAAACCAGCATCTACTCCTGGCTTCCCCCCACCGGCAGACTCCCGTAAGCCCAACGGACAGCTACATAACAACAACAACAACAAAAGCTGTGATGGGTTGTATTAGCTCCTTTTCACGAATCATCTTTTGACTTTTTATAGAAACCTTTTAGAGAAAAGGAAAGATGCAGATGATTTTGTTTGGGACACAGGTGAGAAATGATTAGACTTTCAAGGATTTCTCTTTAAGCAGCCACTACCATCTGCTACTTGATCATGAACTAGAATAAGCCGAACCCACTTAAAGTCGTTTAATAAGAAAATCATTGCTGCAACACATTCTCTGTTGATTTTAAAGAGTCTGACTTGTGTTGCAACTCCCATTGGCTTGTCTTTCCATCTTTGTCACTGGAGACCTGTAAGGTGGTGTAACAAAGGATGAGGCTCCACATGTAGAAATCTGAATGAAAATATTCAGATTTATACATACCTGTCTTCCAAAAAAACTCTAACTTGGAAGTGCTATTCATTTTCATGGAGTTACTTCGAAACAGACATTCATCTGAAACAGGCATAAAAGTTCCGGTGAGCTCACCTTTGCCCCCTTTCCAAAAACCCATTGGGGGCACTTTTTCCATAAGCAAGGCAGAGAGATCACAAACCATAGGATACCTCTGAGAGACAGACAATTTATTTGGGGTGAACATACCTTTTCGACATAGCTTATTTGTCATGTTCAAAAATTCTGTGCTCGTGTGCGTGAGCGCAATGGGGTCTCAACTCGGTGAAAGAAGTGCGATCTTTGTGGATGAGATGCTAACAATGAAAAGAGGAGAGAGAGGGAAAAAAAAGTCCAAGAAAGTCTTTTTGGTAACTACGATCGGCATGCCACAAATTATAAGGAAAGAAAAGAACGAGACAAACGGCCCCCTCCCCTCCTCGAAGAATCCGGATTCGAACCTCGCGCCTTGTAAACTCGCCCTGGGAAATTCTCAAGGCGGCGCGTGCGCCGGAGGGAAAGATCCGTGATGAAGACCTCGATTGCAGAAGGTTATAAAAACTCCCAGGCAACAGAGAAGGGAGTCTCTTTTTCTCGCCTGAAATCTGCAGCCGCACTTTTAAAAAGCCCGTTCTGTTCCGCTCCTGAAAAACGTTTCCTGCCCAAATCTAAGCTCTCTCCAAGTCTTTTGGATTCCCCACCAAGCCACCAGGCCCACACCGCCTCAGCGGCTCACCAGGCCCGAGTCTTTCTCCGCCTTGCCTTTTTCCCACCCTGACCCAGGGAGGCGGACGGGATGGGGCTTGGTCGTTAGGAGCAGAACATCTTGCTGCCCGCTTTGGGAAAAGCCAGGAAGTCTTTGCCGGAGTCCTGGGGCCCAGCCAGGCCGGCCAGCTGCCCCTTGAGCATGGCGGCTCCGCCCCCCAGGGAGCGCCCCAAAGCTCCCGTCTCCAAGATGGAGCCTTTGGTGGTCGCCCAAGACACTGTGGTGCTGTTCAAGGCCTGGTTCAAAGTACTGTGCCTAAAGAGGGGGTCGTGGAACACGCCGTCCACCCAGTTCCTGAGGTTCGTAACGGGGGAATCCTTCGGGGGCCTCTCGAGGACGCTCACGGCCTGCGCGGCCCCGACGCCGCTTGCCGCCCCCTGCTGGCGCTTCAGCATGCACGACGGGTATTCCGCCTGGTTGAGCGAGGTGGCCGTGTGCGCCAGCGACCAGATCCTCGGCTTACCGCTGCCCTCCAGGAGCGGCGAAGGCGGCGGCGGCGGCGGCTGCGGCTGCTGCTGGTGGTGGTAACACGGCTTGGCTTCGCAGCTCCTCTGCCTGGCGTTCAGCAGTTCCGCCGCCTCGCAGCCGTCCGGCCCCGACGCAGGCTCCTTGAGGCAGCTCTTGGCCCTGTCGAGGGTGCTTTCCAGTGAGGCAGCGCCCGTGACCAGAGCAGGCTCCTTGCTTGGCTCGTTGGCGCACGCATCGCTCTCCACGTGGCCGAAGGCTTGAGCCTTCAGCTCGCCCTCCGAGCTCTCCGACTCCAGCGGATCGTAGTCGTCCAAGTCGCTTAGGCCCAGCTCTTTGTCCTCCTTGCGGGAACGTTCTGGGGATAGAAGAGGGGAAACGCTGCTTAATTCATTCACGTATTATCTAGTACTTCGGAATGGAGTGGGCTCTTCCTTCGGGCCAGGCACAAATCGTTCACAAGAATCCCCGCTCCCCCCTCCCTTTGGAGAAATGTCTTGTTTTTCCTCAGAGACCAACTCTGGTGAATGGATGGTCACTATTTTGGACTGGCCGTTATGGAACTGAAGCTAGTAGTCACTTGCCGGGGTCTTAGATAACATTTGAAATGGACACACGTGCTACCTGAAATGAGATATTAGCCCTTGTTGGAGTCAGAAAGTACAGAAACTAAATATTTGTATGTACCACTCTTTTCCTCTTATGTGTAATTCTGCTTCTTGAGGTCAGGTTCAGGACTGGCAGAGGTAAACAGCTGCAACCATCATGTGACCCTCATCTTCTCCATCCCCCTGCCAGATTAAGCTTGGCACAGAGCATACCCAGATGCAGCAGCTTTCTCCCATCTCCAGATGTGTACCTTGCCATCACTGCATACCTGAGAGTACCAGCTTCCCAAAGACTCAGATACAGAACTGGCCTTCTAAAAAGATTCTTCTTGAATTCAAGGATACTATTTGCTGCTCTAATAAAGTGCATTTGCTTAATGAGGCAGTGGCTGGATTCACACATTATGCTTAATCACTTCAAATAAAGATTTAGTGGGTCTATTAGCACAACATGCAAAATTTGTTAAGTGTTAATCTTGGTTAGATTTTCTTGAGGTTTAGGGTGTTGTACCTCAGTACATCAGGTTAATTTGTGGGATTGTGTGAACATGAATTAACTTGGAAATCAAGTTAAACATGTCATGTGAATATAGCCATTGCGTTGTTCAAGATACTGGTTTGCACAATGCAACCGCAAGGCTATTGACTGTTAAAGAGAGAAACAAGTTTCAGTGCTATAATTTATCCTTCTGTCATGGAATATAACCTAGAGTGTCCCCTCACACATTTCTCCATGGATTCATTGAGAACTAGGATACCACGTTCAAGCGTTCCCCAATGGTTACATGCATAATCCGAGGAGCGGATGATGAGTGCATATTCCAATACGCTATGGGGAGCAGAAGATTCAGGGAAGCCTTCCCCAACCTAATGGTTCCAAATGTATTGGACTATAGTTGTCATCATCCCCAGTCAACATGCCATTCTAGGCCAGTGGGTCAGGAAGTCCCCAGGTGGGCAAGGCGGAGAAAAGGTATAAGCTTGCAATATTCTGCAAAGGGGAAGAATGGTTAGGAGATACCCTCGACTTTCTCATTCTTTAGGTTCTCCCCTTGACCCTCTCCCTCCTCGTCCTCCTCGTAGGGCCTTTTTTCATCAGTACACTTGTTCCTTGGGGGCCATGTCATCTTGTTCTCCTTCTTGAGCCTCCTCCGGGCATTGGCAAACCAGGTGGAGACCTGCGTGAGGGTCATCTTGGTGATGATGGCCAGCATGATTTTTTCGCCCTTAGTTGGATAGGGATTCTTGCGGTGCTCCTGCAGCCAGGCCTTCAGTGTGCTGGTTGTTTCCCGAGTGGCATTTTTCCTCCGTGTCCCTCCATCCATGGTGCTATATCTGTGGTTACAAGGAGAGTGAGAGAAAGAGGACAGGTGCTTCATAGACCTGCTACCTATATTCTGACTTGGAAGTCCCACTGCTACCCATGTCGTCCAGATTCTTTTAGCTCACAAATAATTCATTCAGGATAAAACCTATGAGTACACAACATTTATCCAATAAACAATCTGACTTGGACTATGTAGAAGCATGTGGCTGGACTCTGCAGTTTGCTGGGGATGAAGGACAGGGCGATCTGAAAGTAAGGATCACTGTATTCAGTAGAGATTCCTCAGGAAAGGATGGATCAGATGGTTTGCCAAAGAAATGTGGCCTTTGGGAGGAGTTAGTATACAGTTAATGTAAAAGGAACGTGTCAGAAAAACATCCCATCTTGGGTGCTACCTCTCTCCAGTAAAGACCTCTGAGTAACCTCTGCATACAATCGTTAATACAAATATTTCTTTTTATTAGCGGCAAAATTCTCACTCTCTCTCACTTTCATACACACACACACACACACGAAGACATTGGAGCTATGCCTGAATATTTAATATACATCATCTAAGAAAAGGTCACCTGCACCCACTGGGCTTAAAAGGTTGAAACAGTGGAAGCGGGGATTCTTGGCGCATGTTCTTTTAGAAAACAAGCAATAACGAGATCAAAGATAAAAAAAGGTTTGTTTAACATGATGTTAAAAGGGGGGGGGGGGGGTCAACATTAAGCTATCTGAATTCATGGGAAATGTTTGGAAATCTGCCTCTGAAAGAAAGAAACAAGTTTGTGTAGGGATGAATGAAGGATTGATTCTCAGAGCAAGTTCACACATTCAAAAGCCAGTTGTGAAGTGCAAACTGCTCATGTGTAAAAAAGTGATTTATGCATATGTGAAGCAGCCAAGGGAAGCAAAGGATCATAAATTGGGAAAACTATGATTAAACTACTGCTGATCGGCTGAAATGATGGAATGGTCCAGATCTAAAGCTAATACCAATGCTGACCTTACGGTCACTTAAAAATATTCATTTGTTCATAGGTGTTAAAGGCTTCAAAATATTGAAAGGGAAAACAACTAGACAAGGATTAAATCCCTGGCCGGGGGGTGGGGGGGCAGTCAGGTTTTCTTCCATCATCAAAGCCCCCTTCTATTCTCATTGGGTGCCTATCATGCCCAGAAGTTTGCTGTCTAGTCTTTAGAAAGCTCAAGTGCTATACAATACAACTTTCAGGCTTGAACCTTCAGGACATTATTTTGTGCAGGACCCAGAGAAACAGTGCAGAAGCTGTCATTTTCATGGTGCCTCTAGAGAATCTGCTATTTTCCTGCCCATCCTTAGATCTTTCAGAGGCATAGGACTCAACACAGTTAGCTCATTACCTAGTAACCTAAGGTGGATCTGGCTCTTAATCAACTGAGATGTTCACCTCAAGAAATATAAGTGGGAATTGGAAAATAGGGCTGACCTTGACATTAAGACCAGAGTGATAGAAGAAAGAGGTTACAAGAAAGTGATGGGTTTGTGGCTATGGACAATAAAGAAAAAAAAATCATGTAGAAAAAAAAATAATGCAGAAAATAACACTAACATAGTTTCTTACTAGTCTATATGGAAAAAGGCTGGACACACATGCGACTAAACCCCTGGGATTTTGCAAGTTGTTTCACTGAGGATTCGCTTTCTTGGGCTGCTTGTAGCAAAAACCAGTGCATGCATGCTCAGAAGTAAACCCCACTAAGTTCCCAGGGCAGTGTGTGAAGAATTGTAGTGGCGCATAAATTCAATGGGACTTTTTGCAGATGGTAATCCTGTAGCCAATGATCTGGGGATAGACTCAATTGAACCCCCTAGGTCTTTTAAACTGGCATACATAGGACTGAGATGTGTTTTTTTTTTAATTAAGTGAACAGGGTATGTTTAGTTTGAAGGCCTGTTCACACATGCAACAAACATTACTTGGCAACATCAGTGCACAGATGATTATTTTATCTATCACTGGGCAATAGGATGCTGCCCCTTTCAATTGTCGGTGAGGCTCCCCTGACTTCAGTACAGCAGTTCTTACCAAACCCTTTAAGGCAGGACCATTACAGCTCTGCTACCGCAGATGGGGAAAGGGTGCAGTTAAGACAATGGTTTTTTGAAGCATCCCCTGAGGGGGGATGTGGTCAAATGACTTCCAAATACAGTTCTCAGCCACTACTTTCCGTCACCGCTAGGGCGATCATTCCCATAGCTGAAAAGCTTGGGCTTTTCACAGGGAGGGGAAATATGCATTCATATGTAACACCTAGTCCAGCGGAGGTTAGAACCATCAGGGGATGACTAATTCATCAGCACAGGTAGGCTCCCAACTGCAGGCCAGATTGCAAGAAGACAGGAGAGCACTTTTCAACGGAAGTCAATGAGATGTTCTCCCAGACTCATTAGATCAGAATGATTATCAGTATTTTAGCTTTTTCATGTATTTTGCATGTACTGTAGTGGGCTGCTATTCAGGATTACCCGCCCTGTGCATCATGCAAGCCACAAAGTCAGCACAACCACTCCACATTTATTACTGTTGACACCCACTCCTACAAATACATACAGACTGTGTAGTTACCTTTAAAACAGTTCCCGATGAGGGAGCAAACACAGCCAGTGTTCTCTCCTCCCCAGCCCCTCCCTCGTTCTGCCTTGCAATTAATAGCTGTTCGTTTCTTACCTGTCATATTGATACTGACTGAGCGTGTGATCGTAGGGATAGTAAGCAGTCGCCTGGGTAATGCCTGCATGCGCAGATCCACTCCCATCCTTCGAATCAAAGCTATTCTAGAACATGAAAACCAAGTACGGCCCTGATCAGCTCACCCCTTCCCTGCCAGCAATGGGAAAACAAAGCAAAGCAGGGAACAATATCTCCTTCCCCCACAATGAAACATATAGATGGGAACCAGAGTGACGAAATTAAGCTTTATTACTTTCGCTAGGAGATTTAAGCAAACATTCATCTATCTCCATTGAGAGTAAGAAGGACAGCAAATGATTTTGCTCCACGCAATCAAAAACAGAACATTTTCCCCCTAGCAGGAAAGTTCTGCACTGATTACCAGCCCAACTTCATGCCTATTTACTCAGAAATAGATATGTAATGGAGCTCTTTTCCAGATCAACCCCCCCCCCCTTGCAATTGACCAAGAATTAATTGCATGCATTCTTCATTCACAGGTCCAAAACAGATTGCAATCAATACAGTAAGCCATTGAGTACAAGCAAATGACCTTGAAATTGAAAACATTGCGGCAGACCTCCTTAGAAATATGCCTAGAAATTGGATCTTAGAAGAGCTTGGGTATGGAGAGGGATCACCAGCCCCTCTACCAAGCACAGAGTTATCCATACTGGCTTGCAATTTCCTTCCAGGGTTTCAGATTTAAAAATTTCCATTTTTTTTCAGGGAATGCTAGTGCTCTACCAAGAAATGAGCTCTCAGATTTACTTTCCTCCTTAAGAGTCTGAAATTCTACACTGCAGTTCTGGACCAGGGTTGCAGCTAAAAGTTAAACAAGTGAAACTTTATAGGTGTGGGGGATCAGGACTCTACTTTCTTCCATGGAGGAATCCTCTCCATTGACTACTAATGGTGGTCTCATCTGATGCAAGTATTTTACACCATTTATTTTAATATTTAAAATTAATTTTCAGTGGATCTTCTGCCAGCTTGGTGGCTTGAGTTCAGTATGTGATATCTTATAGAGGATTATGATGAATATGCATCAGAAGGGTGGAATAGAAATTACTGTATAAATAAGTGTGCATTTATGTGTGTGTGTGTATAGTGGGTGTAATGAAGATAATATGTTTTTACATGCACTAACCTTTGGTTATCAGCCATTGATTATATAAGAATGTCTGTAGCTGACTATTTATGTGGGTTTTCACCCATACCTGCATGCGATTGGATTGGGAAAGGTTGCCCAACCCCTATTAACTTTCCCCCACCGAGTGGGTGGATGTCAATATTCTCCAAGGCATGTAGAAGTCCTCAGGTTGAGGAAAGATGTCTGGACCGTTGGTTCTAGAGAGTACTGTCACCCAAAATTCCTACTTTTGCCATCCTAATCCAGTTCACTTTGGAGCTAGAGATTTGCTTTCTAAGAAGTGGGCTTCCATCTCAGCCTTACTTAGAGGCTGATCTTAAGATCTAGGCAAGCCAGACTGGCAGCCAATCTGGGTTTGCTGAAGTGGTTTTCCAAGTCTCTTAAGAATAGTAGGTGGGCTTTGTACTTTCCTTGCAAAACTCCAGCACACAGCAGGGGCAGAGACTTACCAAGGAATAGAAGGCTGATGCCTCCGTCCCGTAGGTGACGTAGTTGCCATAGCCTTGAGTGTTTGTGTAGGGATTCCCATAGACTCCCAGGGCAGCTGCTGAGTTAAGTTCATGCCTGGCTGTGGCCAGCAGCCTGCTCTCATACACCGGACAGTAGACAGGGGTCTGAGTGGAGGGTGCTGCTCCTGAGTCCGCTAAGGACCTGCCGCTGGTCTCACAGCAAGTTGTCAAGGAGTTGGTGGTCATCAGGAACTAGAAGGAGAAAGAACAGGATGGCGAAGCAGAGAGAGAACTGGGAGTCAGTGAGCCTGGCTAGCTGATCCAGCAACCGGTTATGTAGGGTACATTTTGATGCCAAATCACAGAACTTAGTTCTGGGCAAACATTGCCACTGATTCTCTCTCTCTCTCTCTCCCCTCCCCCTTTCTTGCCCTCAGCGTAGGCATATACACATGACCAATCCTGGGGGCTTAGCAGTTGCCATCATCTTGCCTAGGGTTAAGAAGAGTGTTACCCTCCACTCAAATGAAAGAAGTAGCAAAGTGGTCATCCACAGCATCCAAACCCAGCAATAGTTTCAGCTCCCAAAGGCCATTGCAATCCTAAAATAGTATGTCCTACTCAGCTCAGTGGATTTACTCTCAGATGGCTGTGCTTAGGGCTGAAGTCTAAGTTGGCCAGGTAGAAAAGGATAGCCGATTTCTACTATCACTAGAAGACACCAGTGAAAGGAATAATTTATCTGGTTTAAGTGATCTTTAAAGAACGTTTTACATATGATATTAAATCCAGTTGCTTTGCCCATGTATAGATAATGCAATAGTGCAAAGAGCATCTGGAGGGGGAAAGCTAGTTTGAAAGAGAAAATACTTTACAGAGTTAAATTCATTCTTTCCAAGTGGAAGAATGTTTATACCGACACTGACAGAATGTCACTCTTGGGCCTTCCTCATAACATTTTTTCCTAAATAAAAGCCCCAGAGTTCTTGTGGGAAATGTGCTTATGGGTCCTCGGTGAAAATCATTTAATAGTCGTTATAACAGCCATTACAGGGCTCAGGAAACATTTAATCCACCCACCTGCCTTGAGCAATAGATTGCTTAACCTAAAGATACAGAAAGCCATTCCACCGAGGTTCTGATTCAGCGGGTCTTAAGCGGAATTGCCAGACCCAACCTGGTTCATGGGTTTTTGTGGGTCTGCTAACCCATCCAACCCTTTCTTTCCCAGGCGCTCAGTTGCACGGAGCGGCCTGATCTTCCTTTCCGCCCATCCGGAAGCAGAACTGAATGGAATTCAGCTGGGAGGCCAACTGCTTCATTTTCCTGATGGGCTGAGCAGCGTGAGACTCAAAGGCAGCTTGCAAAACTGTATCTACTTAGTTAGGACCCGGCTTCAATGAACATTAAGCGGAACTTAATTCTGAGTAGACACACGCATTGGGGGCTGGGCTGTTAGATTGCAGCTCCCCTCCCGAAATGTTTACCTCTTGTCTTTTACCCTTCACAGTCCTCTCCACCGCCCACAAACTGATTCTGAGCTTTATTTCGGATTGACGCACGATCCTAAGACCCACTGAGCGCAAAGGTACTCGCAATGCATTTAGCTTGGAAGCCATAATTATCAAGGCGAAAATCACTTTTCAGTTCCATATTTCTACCTTGCTGTCCTGGATTTAAGTGCTTTTGATTCCAGTGAATCTTACTTCCAGCATTGCCCTCTGGAAAGAAAAATCAACTTTCCCACGTTTATCTTTAGCGAGAGAAGGGGCGGGGGGGGGGGGGAGGAATTCCGGCGCAATATTTGTAGAAGGGCGAGGAAAAAGAAAGACGTGGGTACGATCTCTGTCCGGCTGGTCTTACCTGGGGTGCGGATGAGTAAGGGTATCCGAACTGGGGGTAGGACATGGCAACCGGAGTGCTCCCAAGCTCCAGGAAGCACCAGAAGAAGCGTTGGGCTTGTGAATGCCGGCGGCAGCCTTGCTGTAGTTTCTGGTCCAGATGAGTGAATAACTCGGGTTTCCAGGGGCCTTAGAGTACCAAGCACAAAAAACACCTTGAATTCATCTACTGATGTTGCAACTTTTTAAAAAAGTGGCGTGGAGATATTCCCCCCTCCCCTCGGCACACAAATGCAAATAACAACACCGCGGTTTTAAGGAAGAGCTGCCTGAGGAACCGGGCGGGTGGCGCCTGACACAAACGCCACGCTTGCCTGCTCCAAGGTTTCACACTCACTCACTCACACACGCTACATATTTTGCCCATCCACAGGCAGAGGAGGGTGGGGCGCAGCGGAGGCGAAAAACGACCCGTCTCTCCATCCACAGGTCAAGTCCAATAACATCTGACGTCAGGAAAGGCCCCACAGGACCTGCCCCTGGCTCGTCTGTTTGTCTGGGCTGTGTGTTTCCTTTGGGGTAATTGCGATTGAAACGGTGCCCAAGGCAGCGCAGAACAGCTCAGAGTTCGCTTTCTTGGGGAGGCGACCGGCTCGCCTGTGGATTATTGGAACGAGGCCCAAATGCAAAGGGAGAGACGTCTGTGGCTCCCCGCGCCCCCACTCCCGAGAGAGCCACACGAGGGTGAAGCTCCCGGAGCGGCGCCGGAAAAAAAAAACCCAAACCAAACCAAACAGACAGACAGACTTTGGAGCAGGAGGAATCTACGTTTACCTACGACTTTCTCTTCTCTCCCTCCCCCGCCCCCGTTTCCCAGCGCGCGTGCGCGGGATCACTGAAGGGTGGTGAGCAGTTTTAATTAGAAATTAATTAATGAGCAGCTGCCTGCCGCTTCTGCCTTCCCGTCCTGTAGTCATCAGTCCCACTTACAAACGAGGCCGACAAGGGGACGCGCGCCAGCAACGCTTTTAAATCAACAGTTGAAAGCCGCTCCGGCGCTGACAACCAAGCGCACCGAGAGGAGACCCCTACCCTCCTGGCGTGCCCTCGCCTCCGATCCTATGAGCCCATTAGGCACAGCTCTCGTCCCCGTTCCGAGAAGAGTTTTCTCTCTTCTCGACGTTCTGGAGGGCTGGGAATTGTTTAAAAAGGCACTTTTTGCGGTGGGAGGGGATTACCTTAAAGACACCAAGCAAATCTGGTGGGAGAGGACTTCTGCGTCCTGTTACGGAGGAACGAAAAGGTTTGCTACCCTCGCTCAAATCTGTATGCCGATCGACAGCTTTCAACAAACGCCCGAAGTACTGCTGGTGTTTATGCACAATAGTCGAAAGCATTTAATATACACACGTTGACCCCGCAAGGTAGGACAGTGTTATCATCCCGACCCTGCTGGCAGAGGGCTGTGGTTGTTAATAGATGCAGGATGGGAGGAATGGACTTGGGAGCTTGGGGTCTCTTCGCTACTACTGGCTCTGACTTGTTCTGACCAGTATCTATACACAGTGTCTGGTCTGTGTGTAAGTGAGGCTCTGATTAAATAGTTAATGTCACTGGTAACTTTTCATTTCTTATAGCAAGATACTATATCCACAACCTGCATGTAGGTCTTGTAGACCTGGCTTTCTAGGCTATTGTGCCTGCTCTTTATATTGCCATTTCAAGCTCTTCCTTGATTTATTTATCTCAAGCATAAATCATCAGCTCAAATCTGGTGGGTGGGTGGAAATCACTTTGTTACTCTTGCTTCTGGGTTCTTCATCTTTTTCTATAGTCTTCTACATACTTGACATGATACTTGAAATGCTGCTGAGTAGTAGTTTAAAAATAAATAAGTAAGGATGTTTTTCTGTCTTTCTGACAGAGTGGAGGTTCACCATCTATAACTAGCAAACTTTGATTTTGTTTTGCCAAGATCAGTTCCCTCCCATCTAAATCCAGATGATGTCCATTACAGCTCCAGAATTCTACACGACCATCCTAAAAACAGAACTTGTTAATAAGAAGCAAGGTAGCACTATTTTCCCTTTCAAACAAAGTCTAACTGATTTTAAACTTAAAATTTCATATTAGTAAGAACTGGAATACCCTTAAAACACAGAGTAGCCACATTAAGCCATAAGATGGGAGGGAACCCCCCAAATCAACAATTGGGCAATCCTTTTATTAGAACCAACCAAATGATAATCCATGGTGGTGGTGGGGGGGGGAACCCAACTTAGTTTAATCAAACTTATGTTGCATAGATGCATCTGCTGTGCCTCTGTCTGATCTGGCTAAGAGTGTAACACAGTCAAAGTGGAACTGGGGAGTGGGAAGGAGGGAAGAGTGGAAACATTAGACCAGATGGTACAGCCATACAGAGAATGGGAAAAGAGAAAACCCACCCTTATATAACCTCAAAACCTGCCTAACTTATGTAATTTGTGTCCAAGTTTAGTCCAGTTGAATGCTAAATATTTACCAAAATTCAACACTGATTATTTTTCTCAAGCCTCTTGCTAGGCCTTTTTAATTTGAACATTAAATACATTTAAGTGTTTAATTGTTGTACAATATTTTAACATTTAATGGGAATAATTGCTCAGGCCCTCTGGATTTCCCTGTTAGGTTTTATCACTAATACCGTTGCTAGAGAAATGTTTCATTGATGTCAGCAGCGAAATGCCTAATTAATTTTAATAGAGTTGGAATTTCTGTATTGCTGAATACTTAAATAGGAGAACCCAGGAGGCATGAGTTCAAAAGCCCATCCCTGGATCTTTAAAGCAGTCAGGGATTCTCAGACTGGGATCCTACTCAATGAACACTTTTGGGTTATGTTTGTACTTCTGAGCATGCATGCTTAGGAACTCATGCTTGGTTGGATTTACACCCCCAGTAAAAATATAGTTTGAAATTCATACTGGGTTGAATTTACAGCCCACAAAGTTTTGGAAGAGTGTTCAAAATAAAAGTGAAAAAACAATGGCATCTTAGTAACTGCATTCAAAAAGAACTAGGAAAACTCACAACAATTTTCTGTGTTGAAGGTGGGCAGGGGTGTGTATGTATACAGATGCAAGACATTGCTTGTCTTGCAATGGATGGGAATTGACATCCTCCCCCATCCCCGCAACATTTACTCCCATCATATTAATCCTAAAGTAACCCTTTATTTAAATAACAATTTATTTCCAAATGAGCAGGTGCCCTTAAATCATCACCACTTCTTTACTTGGATGAATGTAATTTAAGGCTGAGCATAAAACAGTATATTCAGGAACCTTAGCAGGGTTAAATAGCATTTTTATTGAGCCTGAAGTCATTTAACAGTGGCATGTGGACCCTAAATCCAAGAGAATTTGTCTGAACTTATTTAGATTGGGCCCAGTTTAAGACATTTTGCTGCCAAACATATGCCTTCCTCACCCCAGACCTAGATGTTTGGTACCTAAAGGAGATGCAGTTATCCCACAAATATGTCCCCTTCTTTCTGAGGGTAATGTAAAAGAACAATAAATCCTATGTTGCTGCCCTTTCATGAAGCTCAAGGTCGACTGCTTCATTCTTCCTGTTGGTAAAGCCAGTCCTACTTTAGGGGGTTAGGATGAGAAACTCTTGGGAGGGATGGAAAACATGCAAAGCACAGTTCCCCTCCTTTACCCATCCACTCTCCCCCTTTTGCTTAGGCCTCCCTGCTAAGGGCAGAATACCCCCCCTCTCATCTAGGTTGTGTGCATTGGAGGAGGGGCAGGAGAAAGGAGCAGTCCCCTGAAAAGAGGAGTCGTGGGCTAGGAGATCTTGCAGTAGACAACTAACCAGCTCCTCAGGAGTTTTGCAAGCCTCGTGGTGTGTTTGTAGTGGGGAGGGCACCTGGGGCAGAGGAGGGGAGGGCAGGAGTGCAGACTTGCTCAGAGAGCTGCCTGGGTTCAGACATGTGAATAGCCCCAGGGTCACACTCTAATTAATGACGATGTTCCCTTCTTCTCCCCAGCTGGAAGACTTGGTGCCTCTCAGGGACGAATCTGCCCGCTCTGACAGCTCGATTGAGGGTGATGGATGACTATCCGGAGACCGCAGTACACCTCATATAATCCTATCTGCTGCGTAATTGCTATAATTTACCGAGGCAAAGGCTTGGCTCTAGGAGGGCTGAGGGAAAGGCCACAGCGGATCGCAACAGTGGCCCCTTCAAAAACAAGACGGCCCCGATCCCAAGCGCGCCTTCTAGGAAAGAGATCCCCACAGGATCCTCGCGCCGGCGGCCGCTTATAACTGGAGAACAGCCGGCACTTCAGTTTCGTCCACAAGCCAGTTAATTTCATTAAATTTCCCTAATTTAGGAAGCCACTAAAAAGGCTGACTTTCAAATAGCCACCATGTTCTCCGCGTTATTCCAAAGTCCCACTTCACTCAAGGGAAAGGGGAGGCAAAGAGCAGCTGAAGGTGAGTTTCAAAGGGGGGCCAGCGGTGCGGTCTTGGACCCACTTCTTCTATCTACCCCTCCCCGTTTCTTCCCAGTCGCTTTTATGAGAATATAAACACATTTAATGAGTAGCCGAACAGATTTCGCCAGAATGCGTTGTGGGGGGCTGGGGGGCGGGGTCCCTAGGAATAACGTTTCGATCCCAGGCACGCGTTACTTCCCCTAAACTGAGCCGGGCTTGGTGTCATCTTGGTGTCAAGATATTTTCATATCTTACACGGTAGCAAAATTGGAGGCCTTTCCTTTCCCTTCAGTACGAAGAGGAAGGGAGTCTGCTGGAGCCTGCGTCCTTTGCAAGGTACAAGGGCAACTTTCCAGATTGTGTCGGACAACAAACTCGAGGGAACCGGGCGGGGGGAGGGGGGGAGACGGGAGGGGCGGGAACTTAATGCACCGGCTGATCCATAGAGGGCTAGGGTTAAGTTGGTTGGCACTGGCATTGGCACAGAGGCGTTCCTCTTGGAGAGGAGGCACGTCCCGTTTCCTCCAGGGAAACTTTCACTTTTTTAGGCACCTCGGAGCCGGCACTGGTGACTCCTGAATCATTTCAAGCGGTTTGATAGGCTCCTGGCGCGTAGCAGCTCAACCCTGGTCGGTTGCATCAGATTATCCTATCCAGCAAGAGAGCACTCTATTTGATTTTGGTTAAGGATCGCCAGAGACTTGCTTCTCAGTAAGTGTGTTGGGGGTCTAGTTGAGAATAGAAGGGACTCCCTTCACTCCCTTTCCCCGGGTGCTCAAAGGCTCCCTCTTCTCCAAAGCAACCGAGCACCGATGAACTCACGAAGTGGATGGCAACTTTCCTTAAAGCGAAAGGCAAGGGCGGCCCGTCCCGGTTCCCTTCTACGGGAGCGACTGAACGAAACCGGAATTAGCGGGACCGCCAATTAATCAACCCTGGAAAACAGCAGGGGAGGACTCGCGAGGAAACTGAAGCAGCCATTCCAGCCGGTTGAACTCCGACGAATGTGAAGCCTCGGGAAAGATCGGTGGAAGTTGGAGGCTGCTTCGAACCCACGACTCTAAGGCCAGTTACAACGAGGAAGAGTCCCCCGGAACGCGGAAGGGTTCTTACCCAAGCTCAGTCTTAGCTGGGTCTGTGGGCTGCAACACGCAGGCGCTCCGTTCACTCGGGGCTGCCGGGGGGTGGGGTGGGGTGGGGTGGGGTGGGGTGATGCAGCTTCCCTGATCGCCAAAGTAGCTCAACGTTTGACGCCGCACTTAGCGGAAGGGGGAGTGGGAGGAGGCGGGGAAGAGAACTTGGAGAAGGGAGCTTCAAGCGGATTTTCAATCTCAAAATAGGTACTTCGCCTTGTTCCGTCCCATCTTCTCCTGGCAGTTTTCCGTGTATCTCAGTTTGCCTAGAGCAAACCGCCCTCCCCGACCGGAAAGAGTTCCTTCTTTTAGGCGCTGCTCCAGAGCCTGGCAGGGGAATCTTTGCCGCCGATTTCGGGAGGAGAGCGTCTCCTTCGAAGCCTTGGCCGAAGGCGACTTCTTTCCCTGTTGCTTTAAACGTGGACGGCCCGATTCGCGCCGAGGTTTATTTAGAAATGGATCCCGCTTCTGCGTGCAGCGCAGCACCTTCTTCTGATCCAGACTGACTTGGATGTCAAGTCGAAGGAGGCCGATTTTCGAAGCTGGCAGGGCAGGGCAGGGCAGGGCAGGGCAGGGTGCCTACTGCTGTTAGTAACATCGCATCCAGAGAAACTTACTTGAAGGGGGGGCTGCCCCTTCTGCGCTAGGAATTCAGAAACGAGCCCGACTGTGGAGTAAAAAATGCTCATCCCTGTAAAGCGTTTCCCCCCGAGCTTGTCACCTTCTCCAGCCTAGTGTCCTTCAGATATGGGGACTACTAATCTCATCATTATACCCAACACGGCCGCTGGGGACGATGGGCGCTGTAGTCTGACGCATTTGGAGCGCTTCCTTACTTTATCCGCCTCTCCAGCCGGCTTCCATTTTAAAAATCACCTTCCCAGCTACGGGGACAACGGTCCACTTTTAGGCTTCTTTCTCCGAATCGTGGTCCATATCGCCCCCGCCCCAACCTCTAGGGGAGGCAGGAACAGTGACAAGCGAACGCGCCCGTAAGAGAGAGCTCCAGAAAGTCTCTTACCCACGCGGGTATCCTGAGGGAAAAGTGGCGTCGCGCTTTCTCGGGGAGCATTCGCGAAATAGCAAATCGCAGGTAATGCAAGAAACAGGGTTCTAGGAAAACCAATGAACGTCCCCCCCCCAACCAAAACGGAGAGCAAAAGAGTTCGCCAATCTGCGGTGCGACAACCACAAAATTAAATTTCAAAAGGAATAAGTGATACTAAAGAAACGGAAAGCAATCCAATATCCAACCAACTCTATCTTGGGACGAGGCAGAGAAACAGACGCGCGTCTGCAGGGTCTCGCTGCGCGCGCATGTATCTGTCTACGCCTTCCTACTCCAAAGAAATAAAATTAGGTGTCTCTAAGTGTCTTTTCTGTCCCCCCTCCCTAGGAATAGCTGAAACCTGGAGACGGGGCGGGAGCAGGCGCAGCGGTTTAGACGGGTGCTCTGCACGACGTCAAGGGGAGGCGATCTGGCTGGCAAGATGCGGAATAGTGAAAGAAATGGCTGTCCTATCTGGCCGGCTGCACCTGAGTTTTCCAGCCGTCGATCCACCTTAATTGCCCAGAAATTACCACCTCGAGTTCCGAATGTTAAGGCGTCAGTCCGGACTGCATTTCGCAATTCGTCCTCGGGCACTAAATTACGAAAGGGGGCATTCCCATCCATTTCTCATCTCGGGTATAGCGTGGGGGGGTGGGGGGGGGGGGAGGAGGGAGAAAGAGCAAGAGAGTTGCCACCCTGCATTTATTTACGTGGTGGAGAGTCCCAAACGAAGTCAGCGGGGCGTCCTGCTGAGTAAGCGGACTAGGTAAGCGCCCGCGACCTTAAAGAAGTAGTCTTCATTTCCCACTGTGTTTATTTCAGAGCTGTCGAGCCTTCCCCAGCCTGCCCGGTGCAAAGGCCGAAGGGGAATCCCGCGCTTGAGGTGACGCTAAACGTGAAGTATCCGGTGGTGTCTCGGACGAAGCCGTCGCAATTGCAGCGACTGATGTTAAAGGTCTGCCCGGCCAGGACTCTCGGGCGCCCTCGCCCCCTCCCTTCCCCCGCCCCGCTGCCCCGGCTGCAGCTCCGCGCGGAAGTTTTAAGGCGTTCGCCTTTTGCGCGCATTACATAAGAGCGATGTAATGGACAGTAATGTCAGAGCAGCTGTAAGCAAAACAAAATTCCTGTTAGCTCAAAACTCAGATGGGGTATAGTTACCATTGTGGGTAAGGACCGGGACCCCCGTTACCTTTCTTTGGCGGCTTACATTGCGGCAAAATCATCAGTGACACTACACTCCTCTTCGGCAGGACAGCCCCTGGGTAACTTCAGCCCATTTCAGCCCAAGAGAGCTTCCTTAAAGCGAAGGCCATCCAGGATCCCTTTTCAATCCCGGTATCTAGGCACGCCCAGCCCAAAGCTGGGAAATCATAGTTAAAGTGTCTCCCGAGCATGTACAAAGTGCCACATCATCACCATTGAATAAAAGAGGACCACTTCTCTCCAGTAAGATACTCGTGGATTCGATTTCAACCAGGCGCATCTCATCTTTAGAAAAATACGACACCAAAATGAGCTCACAATCCTACACGCACGCAACGGGGAATAATCCGTTTAGAATCCACTGGCGACTTACTTCTCGGTAGACAAGGAAAGGACTGCACTTCGAAAAGTCCCCCCAATCAGTGTCCCCCCAGCGCACAAGCCTTACACCAACACTCCTCCCAATCCCACACATTGGGCACGAGCCAGGACTTCTCTGGATCCGCCAAACTTTCATAACAAAGATCAGCAAACATGGTTCGCTGTCTCTCGCCCCCCCCCCCCCCCCCCATTTCCGCAGAGACCCACGAAAGTTATACTCTACGAACCAGTCGGCTTCTTTCTCCCCCGCCTCCCCGCCCCGCGCTCCCCTTTCCCCGTAGACAGCGGTGCCAACGCCGGATGATTGATCGCCGATCGTTGCTCTCACCTCCAGCCCGCGGTTCCTTCTTCCAGCCGGCTCGCTACCGAAAGGCAGACTAAGGACGTGGTGGGGAGGGGAGGGGAGGGGAGGGGAGGGGGGGCAGAGGGGTGAAAAGGCAGAGCTGGAGCAGTCGGGAAGGAGCGCGGGGCCGGACTGCCTTCCTTTTACCTGCGGTCACGCCGGGCTGCGCCTAGGCTCGGCGGGCGAGGGCTTGTCCATGGCAAAAGGGGGCCACCTCTTTTCGCCTCAGCCGCTGCGGTTCGCTTTGGAGGGAGCGGCAGCGGCAGCGGCAGCGGCAGCCGCGCGCTAATGGAGACATTGCTCAGTGTATAGAATACCTGACTGGAGTCAGCCCGGCTCGTGAGTGCCTCCAGTCCCCAGGCGCCCCAGTCACTTCACTAACCCCCTGTACCGGAGTGACGTTCGAGTGAATAGCTGCGCTCGGCGCGCGCCTCTCCCCACCTCCGCACCTCCTGATTAACACTTTCCCTCGCTGGCGGCTCTGCTGCTGCTGCCGCTGCTGCCGCTGCTGCGCTTTGCTGCTGCCGCCGCTGCTGCGCTTTTGCTGCCGCCGCCTCGCCGCCGCTCCTAACTTTCGCTGGCGGCTGCTGCCAGCGCGGGTTCGAAACGGGCGTTGCTAAAGGAAGCCGGGGCAACCCCCCGCGGTGCCTAGGAGGGACAATCGCGTCCATTTCTCCGGCGGGGTAGTAGCTCTTCACTTCAGGAATCCTTGACGGCAACCTGGGTGGTGGGTGGATGGGTGGGTGGCTATTATCGCCAGCGGACGATCGAAGGCTTGTCCAGAACTAGGGAGTTTATGCTCGAGAACTGCCTTGACTTGCCGCCCGAGTTCTGAGCAATCCTGCCACAACTGCTCCAGCGCATTCAAGGTCCAAAGCCATTTTTCACCCGTGCCCCTCGTGGGTTGGATGCCAGGGGAGCCCGGGTGGTGAAAGATGCTAACCTTCTTCCATCATGCAATCCCCGAGGCTAAAGGGAGCAGAAGCGTGGCCTACTATTAATAACCTGGCAAGGGGCTTTCTGAACTTTTCTTTGAAGTCACTCCTCCAGAGTTCAGTAGAAATTGTTCCTGAGAAGAGCCCAGGGAGTTGCAGCTCAGGCCTAGGCATGTTTGCACAGAAGTATGTCTGGCTGTGGAGTTTACTTTTAGATAGGACTGCCGATGTAGACTCTATTTCGGTTTCTACACACAGTATTCTCTTAATTGGGTTGGGAATAAATCCTAAGTGACCTTAGTGAGGCTTATTTTTGAGATGCCTTGAATGCCAATGGTTGTCTAGGTTTGATTGACCTCCTCTTCTCTCCATAAAGAATACACTTTTAGGAACCTATAAACAATCCATTCTGCTTGCTCAATGAATTTGCTAAAATGTATTGTTACAACACACTCTTACTAGCTGGATGTAAAATCTACATTTTTACTGTTTCAAGAAGGAGGTTTGTAGTAAAAGATCCAGCTTTTAGCAGATGTCCTTTAGCTTCAAAAGCAGCCAGCTGAAGGCCCACCAAATATAGAAAAAACTCATTTCCAGCACCCAGAGACCTGAGGTAAGCTTAAAAGCATGTCAGAATAGGCAGGGGAGAATCTCACTCTGACAATCTGGAGGTAACATTTACATCTTGATCTGGAACATCTTGGTTCATGCTAAATGGATTCAAACTTCCTTAAATCTCTCTCTCTCTCCCCTCCCCTACTGTCTGTATTTGGATGACTGAAATCTTGCCCCAAGTTGAAATGCTCGGTAGACCAGTTGAAACATTTAAGAGGATCAAATTATTATTTTTTCCTGAACTGGATCACTTCAGGGTGTAGGTAGAATTTTATCGATTTATGACTGCAATGAACAGGCAACAGGCTGCATGTAGAGGAAAAAACTGCATCTTTGAATTTTCTGCCTTAAGAATGATTGGAAAAGCAAGAATAAGAAGGAAATGTCCATCCACATTTGAGAGGAGGATGCCACACAAAACACATTATGTGATAGTTTTCTACGTATTGTGAGTGTTGTAATGTGCATTGATCTGTAGCCTGATGTTGTATAGTCCAGAGACGTTTTTATCACAGCCCATCTGAATGTACCTACTAGCAAAAAAAAAAAAAAGCACTGATTTAAATGGGGGTTGATATCACTATATTTTGATCACCAAAATCCCTTAACTGGAATGAATTCAGTGAAAAACCATGCAAATGATCATATAAATGACTGTGAATGAATTAAAGGCCTCCCTAAGAATTTTGCGCATATGGTATTTACCTGGAAGCAAGACCTTATTTTAATTACATATATTTTGGAGAAGGCCAGTTCAGGATGGTGCAGATATTTGGAATTTGAGCATTCATATCCCTTATCCTTGAAGCCTGCTAATCTCTTTAGCCTGGATGTAAATAATGTTGCATTGAACTTTTTAAAAAGGTTACATACTAGTCCCAAATATATTTTCTTGGAAATAACTTCTATGATCTTCAACATCACTTATTTGAAAGGTTCGGATGTTTTCTTCCTGTTGGTATTTTAAAATATGGAAGATTAAAAAAAGAAGATGATGGTACATCTGTTGATTGGTTCGAAGATGTTCAAGATGCTGTTGGGAGCAAGACATTCTGGGTTTTACTGGACTTGTTTCCTCAATACACATGGATAGCTTGCATTATCTATATTTGGAGGCCTATTTTGCATATTATGTTGACAAGTAGGTTAGAACATTTAAATGAAAAGTAACATTTTGTGCTTTTCACTAATGTAGTATATGAAACAACAAGCCTGAATAGTATGGATGGAATAGACCATAATATTCAATAACACTAACACTAACAACAACAGTAATGTGCATTTAATTAGGAAATGTTCAAAGAGCTTCACAGTCATGACATCAGTGCAATAACTTTATAAGGAAGGAAGGACAGTATTATTCCTGTATTGTGATTTGGCATGGGAATGAGTCTTTCCTTTCCTTTCAAATGTCCATTTGAAACTTGAATTTCCACTGAGTTTGAATAGCAACGTTGAACTTTTGCATTATCTGAGACCAATCCCAGAGGCTATGTTGAATAAAATCCGGGAAGTTCATTCTGAAATCTGGAAATAACACATTGGAAATACCAAATTGGCATCTTAAAAAAGCCATCCTAAGTGTAAAATTAATACAGTTTGTTTAATTTTGTTTAAATTTAAACTTAAATTAAGTTTGTTTAAATTTTGTAAGACTAGCAAGCTATTTTATCCAGTAAAAACAAGACATCAGGACTGAATGAATGAGAGATCTGGTCTTTGTTGCAATGCTTTCAGCCTATTTCTGCCTTCAGGCACTGTTTGTTGCTCATTTTTGGAGATGCCCAAAGAGCATTATTGGTTCTAATGTACAAGAACTCACAAAGTGGAACATTTATTTTTTTCTCTTCACACCATGATGTGATGTTCAAAGGACTGAAACATATTAGGAAGCCCTTTAGGGCTTTCAGAGCGAAAGGAACATTATTAATTTGAACTATAATGGCAGTACGTATATTTAAAAATTAATGGTTTACCTGGTATTGACCTGCATTTATTCAAACCCATCAGTGTAAGAACTGAACAGCTTAAAAAGTATGTGTGTGTATACGTGAGTAAGGTGACAGGGGAGGAGAGCAATCAGAGATGACTGATTCTTATTATTTAAACTGTATGTCTTACATGAAATCAGACTATGGAATACATATCGGGCAATAATTCTATACATATTGGAATATAAGCTCCACTGAAAAGCAATTGGTCTTACTCCTGGAATGACCATGATTCAGTAACACATGAATACGTGCTTTTCCAATCAGATAATTTTCAGTGTGAATGCACTAAAATTATATATATATATATATATATATATATATATATATATATATATATATATTTAAAAATAGACTACCCATTTACTGTTAAAACAGCATTCACTTCTTTGTTTTTATGTCTTGTTTTCTTTAAAGGCGTAATGTAATACATTTCTTAGACCAAAGATTTTTATCCTTAAGCCACTAAGACCAGTGAATGTTGTAGATTTAAGATTTTTCAGTTTACAGATGCTTTAGTCTAGGCCTTCCTTAAGCTGAAGTGTTGAAAAAAGTAAACAAACAATAACTGAGGTAAATTAGTACACATTTTAGGGCTTGCCTATATATAAGCTAACACCTCTAATAGCAGGCAGAGCGCTTCACTGCAGAGTGGCATATTGTGAAGACGATTCAGAGCCTCCTGTGTGTGAATCTGTGTGTGACGTTTTTGGAGAGTTGTAGCAGCACAATCCATTCTCTTTGGCTCCAAATAGTTCCCTTAAAGATGTGGCTGCCACTCTTCTTTTGCAGGTGCTTGCATACAAGGTGCATTTCCACCCAGGACCAGCCACATAAACACATACAGGTTTAGATGAAGGTGAAAATTTGAATCTGCATGGAATCTCCACCTTTGAGAGTGCTGGACTGCAGCATTATATGGCGAAGAAATGGATGGAGACAGCATTCGACAGTGAAATTTCCTGAGTCAGCCTACCATCATTACTAGGAGGAATTGTGTGGCAAATGCCACAAAAATCAGTTATATATCAACATAAGTTTATTTCTTAGAGCATCACAAGAAAGGAAAAAAGGCATGGAATGGAGCAAATGATGAGGGAAGAAGCAATTCTCACAAGAGCCTAAGTGTATTAAGATTGCTTGCATTTGGGAAAATCTGTAATATGTAGTTATGAGAACTGGGAAAAGAAAAGAAAAAAAAAGGAGATTCCTGTGCAACCAATTCTTTAGGTTTTCAGTGATGCAGACAATTGTTTTTTTGTAGGGATTGTAGCTGGGGAGGAAAGGACTAAATGTCTCCTTCCTGTGATCATACAAGATATCAAGACTTCACACACTTATGATTAATACAAAAAACAAACACAGGCACAAAGAGCTAGATAACTAAGTATAATGTTCAGTTTGGCCCTTAGTTTACTCTGAGCAATTATGCAATTCTATAAACTTGGTTAGTGTTTCAATGAACTTGCTGCATTCCTTAGAACAGAGTTTCTCAATCTTGTCAACTTGAAGATGTGTGGACTTCAACTCCCAGAATTCCCCAGATAGCCATGCTGGCTGGGGAATTCTGGGAGTTGAAGTCCATACATCTTCAAGCTGCTAAGGCTGAGAAACACTGCCTTAGAATGTACTTCAGAATCTTTAAAACTCATGGATTCCACAGCCAACACTCAAGATTCCTTGACAATCAAATCAACATGACATGGTTCTCTGAGGACCAAAGGTTTGAAGGTGAAAAAGACAATAAAGCATATATCTAAAACCAAACCAAATATATCATGTTGTAGAGTATGAATGAAAGGAACTATGACGTACGTGACACATTCATAAATGTTTATGTCATAATATATGAGACTGTAATGTTCCATAGTATGTACACTTCTATGGATACCACATATGTCTACATATTGCATCATAGGCTTTCTTCCTCACATGTGTGACAAACTCCTGGTTTTTGGTATAACTCAACAGTGCCTCCTAAAGCATCTGCTGAACTGACCCTATGCTGAGGGACCTGAACAGATGGAGTTCATCTTTTGTTTTCCAAAAACACCCCCTCTCCCATATAACCTTTTCTATACAGTGCCATAAGTGGCAAAAACTAACTGGTGGTTTTATAATTTAACCAAGGCTTGTTAGGAAGGTGGGTAATTTTCAGATTTTTTAAAATTTCTTGGCTAGACTTCAGACTTCTGAGAAGGAACATTTTGCTTAATTAGCCAGTCCAAAATCTGTTTTTCCAAAGAGGCTGGCTTTTGCTTATCTTCCATATTCCATAAAAAGTGAGGACAGTGCTGAAGGAGGAGGAGGTGGGGGAGGAAGAGGAGGGAAGTCTGCCTAACAACACCCAAGCAAGAGAGCCAGAAGATCTCTGACCAACTATCCCTTCTGTAGTGATTACAAAACATGTACTACACCAATAATTATTCAAGGAAATAATAAGTACTAATTTAGTTAAGTTAATTGCACTTGGAATTCTATGTGTGTGATTTTGCCTTCTCTTGCTTTTCCTGAATTCCCTTTTCCTCAATACATTCCTTTTCATATCTATAGATTTCAGTTTATTGGTTTAATGAAAGAATTCCTTATCCAAATCTTCTTCACATGGGAGACTGCAGGGTTACACAATTGCTCTGTGTGTCACAATTGGGTTAGAACAAAAGTTCTGTATTTCTGGACTTTGGATAAAGAGATTCAGTGCAACTTCCTTGCTCCTTTTTTCCCCCACCTAGAAGTGGGTTGAAGGGAGAAATCGTTGGACAGACTAAGGTTCAACCTAGGACGTGTAGCCTGACTACTGGAAGCCTATAATAATATATTTTCCCCCCCTAGGGAGCCTGTGAGAGATATCTGCCAATACCTGTTTATATACTCTCTCCTCCTGGTTTGTAACAAAGTGTTGTAGTTCCTTTTCTCAGCTGAGTCCTGTAGCATTATTTATTTCATCGGTTTCCTTTCAGACCCAGTTAATCTTAACTAGAAAACTATACCTTCTGATAGCCCATAAATTATGTTTTTAGTTCCAGATCTAAAAGTAAGGCAATAATGTAATACATTACGAAGGATCATAATTTTCTCTCTTCTTCAGTGCCCAAAATACATTTCAGCATTACACCTGAAATGCTAAGAATGGAAACATTAGAAATGTTCTGATCAAAATTCATGGGATTCAGAAAGTGGAGGAGTAAATGATGACATGTGCATGATGAAGTAGTCATGCAAATGCGAATTTCGTATTTGCATCACACAGTCCTGGTGTAGGTAAGCAATTATGGCATCTGCAGGATTATGTCATCATACATGTGTTGTCATCCATGTTTTACTGTGGCCCCCACTGTTGAGATTGGACTGTTCTGAATTCAGTTATTTGGTGCAGAGCATTAGCTTGATCATATGTATTCAGAATTATTCATATTTGATGCCAGCAAATTAACATGTTCTAGTACAATGATTAGATTTTGCTTCCACAAGATGAAATAAATTAGTACAGTCCTCTTTTGAAGGATGTATTGTGCATTTCTTACTATTTTGTGTTATTTATTCAGTTTTCACTGACTGTGGGAAAGTCAAGAAGCTAACCAGTTCAGAGATTTTATCTGATGTCACCAGCATACTCTTAAGCATAATGTCACAAAGTTATAGGTTAGAAACTATGGGTGAATGGAGGTTGGAAGAAATGTGTACAAGTCTGCAGGAAGCTGGATTCTCTGCTGGTATGGAATTATGGTATATATTCTCTCTTGCATGTAATGTTAGTTCAAGAGCTTTGATTTAACCATTTTTATTTACTTCTACCATATTCTATTCTCAAGAAGAATAGGACTCTATGGAGCTGCCTTATGCTCATTAAGGGTCTACTATATTTAGCCTGTGTGATGTTTTTGGTTAGCTATGTGGTATGGAAACCTGCTTTGTCACCATCAACCTTTCTGCCCCATCAATTTATTTTTTTAAAAATTATTTAAAATCTTAAAAATCTATGGGAGCTGGGAGCTGGAACATTTATAGCAAATTTAACTTCCAGGTTTTTTTCTAGTACATATAGTATACAGTATATTCTTAGAAAAGGAAGTTGAGAGAAGGGTGCAGCCTACTGTTTTCTTTAGAAGTATACCTACCTGCTTAGAAAAAAATATGAAGGTCAGCTAGGATGAAGAGCATCACAGTATCTGAAGACACTTTGGAGGAGCAACTGGATTCAAGTTTTCATTCTACTAAACACTGTAAAGTGTTGTAAGAGAACTCGGAAGCCAGAGCAGGACAGACCATTGCAGAATGAATTCATTCAACATACAGTGAGCAGAAAAGACCCTGTGTTGAGTAATAAAGTATGGTGAGATCTTCAGACAAACTAGCCACTCAGTGAGTTGATGCTGGACTGCGAGCTTCTTTGTGTGTTTTCTGATTGCCTGATGGCTTAACATGGACTGAAGTCATGCTAGCTGGTCTCATCTGCTACATATATGTGAGCCTTGGTATATTGAATGGCAAAAGCTGCAGCAGGGGAGTTGTCCACTCATTCATTTCAGCAGAATTGCTACAGCTGCAGACCTTTATCTGGGTCGGTGACAATGTGGCTGGAACAAGAGATCTATCTGCATTCATTTGTCTGTTGGCAGTACTCCATTCTAACCTTCCTGTTCAGTTTGGCAGGCTCAGGGATCTAAGGTGCCCTGTTTGTTGTACATGGAGACTTGGGAGTGGGAGACCTTTCATGCATATCTCCAGTTTGAGTCCTTTAGAATATATCAAGGATTCTAAAGATTTTAGGTATACCAATTGTTTCAGTAGGCTCATTCTAGGGGCAAATGCATGCAACCTCCTTGCCTTGGTGTCTGCTTATTAACCATTTCCAGAGGACAAGTCTACTTGCCAACACCTGCATCTTTTGCCTATCAGGAGCTAAGGCAACCCAAGGATGGTTTAAGGTCTTCTTTCTGGAAGTGGTGTTTTCCCTCTTATCCTGCCACTAGATGCTGCATGTGGACAATGTAAGGCACATTGATGCACATAGGGGAAGCATTCAGAAATCACATGTTCCATATAAGCAAATTTGCGGCTCCAATTGATTCTGCTGGTTTCCTATGGAATCATTCCCTTTCATTTGATCTCAGACCTGTTCTCCTGACCCTTAGTTCTCTTTTGGCTATGAGAGAGACTGGAATCTGAGCAGCTGCACAAATTTCTAACTCTTCACTTCCATCTAGTGGTCAGTATATTGGACAGTCAACTGATTGAGCCACAGTTTGAAGAAATAATTTGCTTTTAAAAAGTGAAAATTGCAGTATTTGGAAGGTTTTTTTTTAAAATTAGTGAAATTTAATGAATTTATGATACAAAGAAAGTATATATAATAATGACAAAAATAAACTAAAAGTTAAAAAAGGAAAAAGATTCAAGTAGCATTAATATACAACTAGCTAAGTCCTTTAACATATTAAATCTATGCAATATAGAAACATACTGCTTAATCTTCTCATTTCAACAATATAAATACATTTCAAAAGAACTCATCTCTTGAATCCATCCTTTGTCATCTGCAGTGTTGTTTTCTTTCCACCATAAGACGATTCTCTTAGCTAAACCTCAGACTCAGTACAACTGGAATTCTTCATGAAATGTCAAACTTTGTGTTTTGGGAGTGTAATTCAGTATCACATTTACATCTTTTACAACTGTCAGGCCCACAATGTCCAAACCCCAATTCAGAAGAATCCTCATGAAACCAGGCCTGGTTCAGATAAAAGCTTCTTTATTTTGTGGTACATGTAGCTTGAAACAAAACATTGCCAAAACTAAAGCCTTGGGTAAACTTCCCTCTATTTATCCCCCCTCCCCTTATTGCCTGGTGTCTCAATTCCTCTTCACCTGGTGGTGACCTCTTTCCTTCCTCCCACTTCTAACAGAGCTCCTTCCTGGCCATTCGGCCCCCACCTGCCTTGCCTGCAATCAGGGCGGCCTAAATTGCCCATACAAGGTTAAGCTCCTTCCCACCTCCTGTTACTACTCCTATTACAACCTTTAACTGCAAGTCCCCCTCCCTAGTCACTATTGGCAGAAACAAATCAATCCAACTCCCATCGAATGCAATGCCTTGTAAAATAACAGTAGTTGGGTGATGCAGGTTCTGACAACAACTCTGTTTTCCTCCAAAGTTGAATCAACATATGAAATGACTTGAAACCAAAAAGTAGCCATAAAGGAACATGACCATATCATATATCAAAGTTCTCACAATGCCAACACAAACAAAAAAAAATGATATCCATATCTGTTAAAGAATTCTTTTGGATAGTCCAGTAAACATGAAACAAGATTTTCTAATGTCATGTGACATTTCATGTTATGACCACATTGCTTAGTGATGGAGTTGCCAGTCCCTGTTGTGGTTGGTAAGCAAGGACTACCTGTATATAGAACTAAATTGGTGGTTTTACTTCAAATAAACATCCATTTATTTCAGGTTCCTCTGAAGCTGCTAAGGAATCTGGACCATATTGCTCTAACAACATATGTTTCCATCTTATATATTGCCAAGCAAATGATTCAGGTAAATTCCATTCAAATTTGAACCATGTCTGGTGTAATTAGATTGTTGCACATACTAGTTGGAAGAGGCTTTACACATGGTGGATGATTTGGGCAGAAATGGGCATCCACAAGGTGGATGATTTGGGCAGAAACTCTTAGCCATGGAAATTCACTAATGACTTTGGATTAGTTATTCACTTTCAGCCCTCTTGTTGGGAAAATTGGAGGAGGGAGTGCTAAATTCACTACTTTGCACTTCTGAAAGAAAGCCAGCATCTCTCTCTCTCTCAACTGATTATGGCCACCTACTCCAAAAACTATCTTTTTAGTTGGTTCTGATAAAGGGCTCTTTCAGATGACCAAGTTAAAGGGCTATTTACCTGTCCTTTGAGCTGGCAGAAAAGTATGTTGCACTAAATTATTGTCCCCATTGCCAATCCTTACTCTACCACAGTAATGAGATCAGTGAATAATGCTAAGCTTATTCATTTACTACAGGTCAAGTTAAGGAAAGGAATTGGTGGATTTCCCTGGCTTCATTTCCTCTCCCACCATGTATCATTTACTAAGGAATTAATCACTTTCATATGTGGATGGATCATTCTTGGTAGGGCTTAGAATGATGTCTTTGTCAAGTGGCAGGTATGAGAGGGGTCCAGGGTGAACCTGGCTGTCTTTCCCAGTTTACATCCACCTTCTGGGCAGCACAGGACTAGGGCTCATTCAAAGAGTGCTAATCCCATGTTTAGAAACAGGGTTAGAGCTCTTTCAAAATAGCACTAAAGCCATGCTGATAAGAAGGGCTGGTGAGCTCTCTGGAAAGTGCAGCTCAGGCTTACAGGGACAGACACCTTTGCAGAAGTCAGGGGTCTGATGTCTTCCACAGCTCAAGCCAAAATGGCCAGGGTGGACAATGCCAAGCAATCAAAGAGGATGTGTGTATCTGCAGCAGTATGAAGTAGCCAATAGGAGTTGGGCAGATCCCAACTCTGGCCATGGGTATCATTAACCAAATGCTTGCCAGATCATACCAAAAATTGTGTCAGGAGAAGAGGGAAAACATTACTTTAAAACTGGAGCAGTTAAGACCAACTTTAAGGTTCTCAGCTATTGGCTGGGTATGAGATGAGGACTTGACAGAAAAAAGGGGGAAGGTTTGTGACATGGTTAGTGAAAGTGAGGAAGAGCCCTAAGTTATGGATTTTGGAATATTTCTTCTCATGGTCATACAAGGCTACAATTTCTTTTTGTGTGTGTCAGTAGAGACAAGTAGCTACAGCCAGTCACAGTTCTCTGATGAATGTATACAGAGTCCTCACTTACCAACTGCAATTGGGACCAGCAACTCTGTTAAGTGATGCAGCTGTGAAGTGAAAGTCACATGACTACACCAACTTATGATGTTAGTTCTGGCTGCCGTTCTTAAGCGAATCACCTGCAGTCATTAAGTGCAATGCCATGTGACCACAACTTGCGACTTCCTGCCGGCTTCCCAATTGACTTTGCTTGTTGGAAGCCAGCTGTGAAGTCACAGCTGGTGATTACATGACCATGGGATGCTGCGACCGTTGTAAATGCACGCCGGTTGCCAGACACCCAAATTACAATCAGGTGACTGTGGGGATGCTGCAACGGCCACAACTTTGAGGGCTGGTTGTAAGTCTCCTTTTTCAGCACTGTTGTAACTTGAACAGTTGCTGAATAAATGGTTGGTAAGTGAAGACTACCTGTAATGACATATCATCCCCACTTGATACTTTTGTACATCTTAGGTTCACACCTAAAACATATGATATATTAAAGTGGCTCTACAATCTAGCATCAAAACGTCAACTCCTCATAAGAATGTTTGCTTTTAAAAAAAAGAAATCAAGAAATTATGCTTATCATATGTAAATTTAATAACAAATGGGATTAATAGCAAATGGGAGTTAACAAAGCACTGACAATTACTCCATAATATAATAATTAATGCAGCGTTTACATTTTCCTGTTACTAGCTGCTTGAACAAAACTGTCTTCTAATGAGCCTAATTAGCATTTTAAAAAGCCTTTTCACAACTATCATTGCTATAGAAGAAGAGAATGTAACTTCTCCAAAAAGAGAGAGAGATGGTGGGGGGATATATTTCCGAGTTGCTGAGGAGAGGGGGAAGGGGATGAAGCACCATTTACAATAACAAAAGATTGTTATTCAAATGTTTTAATATTAAATCTAATTGTTTGGTTATCAAGGTCATGTAAATATGATGGCACTTCAGCCAAGAACTGTGCCAGAATTTGGAGGAAAAAGAAATGAAGAAACAAGACGGTTTTGCTTGGCTTGACAACTCTTTCACATTACTATATTCTTTTAAGTTAAAGAAAAATATAGCCAGGAGCAGACAGGAGTGTCAGCAGTGACCACTGTAATACTGAGTGTTTTTAATTACTGTAACAATAAATCACAGAGGAATGTCCTCCAGGAGTGCAATGATTTTCTTAAAAAAAAAAAAAGAATCTTGAAATATTTCTGAAATTCAATTAATTGAAGGCACCAGATAAAAGGTACATGTTCTTAATGGCTGTAAAGGAACCCTAAGGGATGTAACTGAGCTCTGAGCTGAACTTCAAAGTGTGACAGAAATACTTACAGTAAAAAGTATTCAGATCAATGAATCAGTTAAAATTACTTATACTTTTAACAGCCTTTTCATTTTCTCTTTTTGAGCTGGAGAGACAGATTTGCTCTTATTTCCTGGGAGAGAATATGTGTGTGTGTGTGCACCTTTTTATAGATAATAAAAAAGCTGTTGAAACCTGCATAAGAAGTTCTAATTAAAGCCACCCTTCAGTCAAAAATGAGCATGATGAATTTCCCATTGATATATGATGAAGCAACCAGCGAAACATAAAAGTGGTGTGAAGAGACCTACATTTGATGGCTCTATTCTCAGATTTCACCAACGTATGTAAATTTTTTTTCCTGAACCACCTCAGATACACCTCTTTACCAGTTTCTCCACTGATATATGAGGTTCTCCCTTACTGTTCGTTTAACTTTATTACTATATGTAGGAATTGTAAGCTGCTCAGAATCTGGCTGATTGGAGCAGCACGGAAGGCCAAGTAAGTATGTAAATAAATACATTTATTTGTGTGTTTTGGGTTTTTCGTGTGCCTTCAAGACAGTGTTGACTCCTGGCGACTGCCTGGACTAGTCCCTGCAGTTTTCTTGGCAAGGTTTTTTGGAAGTGTTTTGCCCTTGCCTCCTTCCTAGGCCTGAGAGAGAGGGACTAGCCCAAGGTCACCCAGCTGGCTTTGTGCCTAAGGTGGGACTAGAACTCCTGGTCTCCTGGTTTCTCAAAGCAAGTTACGCATTTGTCGGTATGGTGGGTGGGCTTTCATGCCCCACCAAGGGTGAGTTTTCAGGAGCCTTTGATGGGCTCCTCTGGAAAGCAGAATTAGACAGAGAGCTTAGTCTACCAAGAAAAGGGCTCTTCTTACTTACTTGAAGATGTGCTGCTTTATGCAATGCCAGAATAAGCCTTGTCTTATTCTTTGGGGATCACACAGAAGCTCTCCAATGCCAAGGGAGCCAAGTTCCACCCTTTGTTGTCATCTCTCCTGCAATACTTTCCTTACCTTTGCAGGACACCTGCTGCAAAGGTTTCAGGCCCCTCAGAGATTCTGAAAGGCCAAAGCCGGTTCTAGCTTTTAAGATTCCTAGCCATAATATGGATTAAAAAATGATAACATACAGCAATAAAAGAAGGCACCCCCAAGGGGAGGTGGAAGGAATGAGACAAAAAGAGCCTATGTTAAGGTTACATGTAGCAAGTATAGGGTAGCAGGCTGGGAAGGTAGCAAGTGGGGAAAGACTGTGCTAAAAGACAATGTTGCTTGGCTATAGGAATGCATAAAAACAAATCAGATCCCAAGTGAGTTGCAACAGCTGTCCTCTCCATTTCCTTGTTCAAAACTGGCATGTTCTGTTCTTTTAATAGTCAGTTACATGTGTAAGCCATAGCCTTCTTTCCTGTTCATTCTGTTTTCTTAAGGTCCAGGCTTATGTTACAGTGACTGTGTGGAAGCTGCTGCCCTATGGTTAGTATTGTGCCTGGAGGAGAAAGGTGGTCTGTTGTCTCTGCAGTACCTGCCATGCTGGCATCATTCCAGTTTCCAGCAGAAGAGCTGCAAGGAAGACTCTTCCTTGTTGCCCGAGGCGTTTCCTATTTCTTTTGCTGTGAAGGGTGAGGAGTTTTGCTGCAGCAAGGGCTACCCTTAAAAGAATAGCAGAAGAGGTGAAGAGGGAATTGTTCAGAGCAGATTGAGTTGTAGACCAAAGAACCCTGGTGCCATTATGCACCAACACATTGAATGCTTTAGTGGCCTCTGAAACCCTGGTAGCTTTGAATGCATCCAGACAGGTTTTCCCAGAAGCTAAAGCAACAAATTAATATTTTCATTACTACATCAAAAATTACAGGAATAACTGGATAATATACAAGACATTTGGAATGGAGAAGGGGAATATCCTATATTGCCAAATCAACGGTCCCAGACTTTAAGGAATACTTATACTTTTAGGAATCTTGCGATCTGAAAAATGGGGGTTAATTTGATAAACATCTTTTTCAAGTTTATTATTCTCCTCAATGAAAATGTATAAAGGGTTGGCTATCATCCTTCTTATGTTGGAGATATAATACATCTGAAGGTGCTTTAGTGCCTATGGTTTAGTTGTGCTCTTTAGTGGTTCCTTTTTGATTAGATAGGAACACTATGATAGAACAGGTGTTGGAAGGCTATGTTTAGATGACTATGATCAATTGAAATGATAGAATTCAGGACTACATCACAAGAGTGCATGGTAGATGTGAGTGCACTACAGTTATTTCATTGGCATAAGTCATATATTTTTATGCAGGTTGGCAGTAAAAAATATGTGTATTAGGACTAAGTCATGTGAGTCATGCGAATCAGTACCAAGCCACAATGACATCAACAGGACAACACACAATATCACAATCTCATCATGAAAACGATGCAATTGTGTCATTGCATCATGGCAGCTGATGCAAGCATGTGAATCGAATCATTTGCATGGTGAAGTCACAACAAGCATGCCATCATTTGCTCTCCCTCCCCCCACTGTGCCCCCTCTCAGATACTCATGCCAGGAGTTTTATGTATATAATTTTTATTAAAGAAGTTTTTGCACAGAGTAAAAACAGTACAAATTTTAAGTTAAAGATAAGAGAAATAGAGAAAAGTAATAGAAAAGTGAAAAAGAAATAAAGAAAAAGAGATAGAAAAGAAGGAAAAAGAAAAAAAAGAAGAATAAAGAAATGGCTTCTGATCTTCTTAACAGCAGTTATAAGTACATTTATATTTTACCCTCTCTCTCTAAGGTTACATCAAAGTTTCCTTCTTTCCATAATCTACCCTTTCTAATCATCAAATCCATAAATCATCAGTTCAGTTTTTTTCTTTTTTCAGTGAAAAGCCCATAAGGGGTTTCCAGTCACTGATAAATGCAGTCGTTGATCTTTGTCTCAGCAAACAAGTTAATTTTGCCATCTCGGTTAGTTCCATCATCTTCACTAACCATTCCTCCATTGTGGGTACTTCAGAATCTTTCCATTTTTGTACATATAGCTGTCTCACAGCAGTGATCGTATATAAAAATGATCTTCCATGGCTTTTTTCTAGTTGTCTGTTCATTAACCTCAATAAAAAGGTTCTGATTTCAGTTGAATTTTAGTCTTTAAAATTCTTTGTATCAGTATACGTATTTGAACCCAAAATTTTCTGGCTTTTTTACAAGTCCATCAAGCATGATAAAATAACCCCCTTCATGTTGTCCATATTTCCAACATAAATTTGAGGTAACTTTATACATTCTAGATACTTTTTTTTGAGTCATATGGCAACAGTACATCATTTTATAAAAAAATCTCTTTTAGATTATAATATAATGTGAATTTCAATCCTTTTAACCACATGTTTTCCCACTGTTCCAACAATATGTTATGTCCAAAATTCTTAGCCCATTTTATCATGCACTCTTTCACTTGTTCATCCTTCGTTTCAAATTTCAGCAAGAGTTTATACATTTTGGCAATTACATGTTCATCATTTGTGCATAAGTCAACTTCAGATTCTGTTTTCTGTTGCTCAGTTCGAAATGTCGAAATCTACCTTGAATCTTTCTCTTAACTGTGCGTACAAAGGCCATTGAAAACGAAATCCCCCTGCAACCAGCTGTTCTTTTGATTTCATCTTATATTCCTCAAGTTCTTGTTCTAACAACTCTCAATAGGTTAACCATTTCTCTTTAACTGTTGTTCTTTCCTATAAAATGCTTCTTGTACTGACACCCATAAAGGCATTCTTGGGCACAGTCTGAGTTTATATCTATTCCATATTCTCAATATGGCACTTCTAACACAATGGCTTTTGAAATCTACATTAGCCTTAACTTTATCTTACCATAGAAAACCATGCGCCGTGCCAGGAGTTCCAATCTAAGTAATCTCATGTTTCCTCATTCTTCCTAGGATGTTGATTAGCTCATAACTTCATGAGCACTTGTGATCTGGCTACTCCATGACAAGCATGACATGAGCCAAGAGTGAGTTACAGAGAGCCCTGACTAAATTTTTCTGAGAAATAAATGGGGATTTAGGGATGAATATTGGTGAGATCCTATTTATGTCACCTGAAATTCTGCAATTGCAAACAAGATTGTTTCCTTATCTGTTTTTGTTGGAAGTTGGTGTGAAAAAAAAGAATAGGATAGAAGAAATTGTTACTTATTACCAAGAAAGGAACTTATGGGCCTTGTTCAGAAGCACAGGTCCTCCTACAAATTTATTTCAATGAAGAATTGTTATGACACATTTTTGATAGTTTTGTGGACACCTACTGTGCTGCCAAAGTAAACATTAAGGGTCATCAAATAATAGAAACATTAATAGTGAATTATAGTCAAAATCATGTGTACTAATGTTATTTTATTATTGCTATGATAGTTCATTTTCAGGCAACCAGAAGAAAGAGGATTCTTGGTAGGTTTTAAACAAAATGAAAAAGCAACTTGATCATGATCTATAAAATATAGAAAACACTATACTGTAAAACAATACTTTCCCCTGTGAAATTGGAATGCAATATGTACACAGGAGTTTAATCATGTGTAATGTCTTTTTTTTTTTTCAAAACTGTAGATTATACAACTGTCTGGATGTGCAATACTTTTCCACTTACAATCTGCTTTTAAACTAATGATCATAATGAAAACTGCTGTTGCTGATGAAAAAGTTAGTTTAAAATCACGATTTGGAGCCTGATCTACAGTACAAACAAGTTTCTAACCAACTTCTCATTAGGAAGCCAATCCAAACTGCACATTCAAGTGATGCCTTATCCATATGGAAGCAGAGGCCAAACAGAAGGTAACAGTGGTGGATGCCTTTTGCAAAAGTAAATAATTGGACATTGTCAGGGATTGAAACTGCTGGAAATTTAAACAAACGATTGCTAGGCATTATCCAGGATCTTACTGCATACGGATCTCGTTATCTGTATTTTCAGTCCCCTGAACAGATATGCAATAAGTGTGGTGGTTTTGGACCCTTCCTGGACACTGGAGCAGTCCTTCCTGTTCACAAAAATGTCTGAGACGACTGAATCCAAGCCTACTTCCTGATATAGTTGCCTGCAGTTTGCAGTTTGCTTATATGAAAGAATCAGTTTGATGTGGTTGGGGAAGTGAAGAGAGGGGCTCCATGGGGCTGCCCTGGAAAGAGCATCCGGAAGCTTCAGCTGGTGCA
Organism: Liasis olivaceus; assembly: GCA_030867105.1. Taxonomy (NCBI): domain Eukaryota; kingdom Metazoa; phylum Chordata; class Lepidosauria; order Squamata; family Pythonidae; genus Liasis; species Liasis olivaceus. The sequence goes on from CM061350.1 coordinate 86,791,208, forward strand.
AAATGCAGCAGCATGAGCAGTGATGGGTGTTTTTTGTTTAGCACACGTGATAGCTTTGCTCTGTGAGTTGCATTGGCTGCTGCCATGGTTCCAGGTTCAGTTCAAGGTGGTTGTAGTGACCTATAAAGCCATTCATGGCATGGGGCCAAGTTACTTGCACGATTATCTCTCCCCAGTTGTATCTACCTGTCCTGTTAGATCCATCAGGAGAGGCATGCTCTGGGTCTTGCCTGTTAAGGAAGAGAGCCCTTTCTGTTGTGTTGCCGGCCCTCTGGAACATCATTTCCTCAGAGACTAGACTTGCCCTTACTCTACTGGCTTTCTGTAAGGCCTTGAAACCTGGTTTTGTTCTCAGTCCAGGGGCCCTGGATGTGTGGATAACAACAACAACAACAACAACATCATTTGCCTATCCCAGGTTCTTGGGAAGGACTCGATAGGTGGACAAAAATGCCAAACCCAGTCTAGACATCTGGTTGACTCTGCAACCAACCATAACAATAATATATTAAACTTGTAGGCTGCCCAACTCCCAGCAACTCTGGATGACTTACAACAATGAAACAAAGAAATCACAATAAAACCAGTAAAAGGTAAAAATAAAAGATGGCAAGTGTGATGAAGTGAGGGTCTCACTCTCCCTTGCCAAAGGCTTGGGTAAAGCCTTGTTTAAGATGAGAAAGCAAATAATATTGTCCATTTACCTATTAAGTTATAGAGTACTCAAAATTGATAACATCCGAAATTGATGGGGGAACTGAACTTTAAATCAAGCAGCTGCTGGTAGAAACCAGAAGTCCTAAATTGGAGGTGATGGGGATACAGACACCAAAGAACAGGAAGTGAGTGACATATCTTCTGATACAAATCAGAAAACATGAAATTTCAGGATCATTGCTATATATGTTATTTGTTAAATTTAGGTGTTTCTGAGTTATTCTGAATGATAGGATAGCTTTCTCATGTGTATGAGAAAGGCCACCAGTTTTACTATCAACTGTTACATTTGTAGTAGAAGATAGGATTTTGTTTTGGGCCATCTGCCCCCAAATAAGAGAGTTAAACAAGAAAATATTCATTAAAGATTCAAATGGATATTGGAGAATGGGGTGGAGGAAGATGCTCAGTTAACAGATATCCGGTTGGGTGACACTAGATAAACTTTCAGATATAAAAGACATGCCACTGGAGAAGTGGGTGGCTGGATAGAAGCTAACCTTCTTTCCATACTAACAATGAGATTTCAGATTTGATATGAAACAGATTCACAACAAATTTCTCTTTTCTTTATGCATTTAACTATCAGCCTAAAAACTGCAGCTACACTCTGACTAAAATAAATGATTTATGATTTCAGTGGAAGAGTTCTGTCAAACTTCTGCAAATCAGGTCACAAGATATTCCTGATGTGTTGCCGTGGCCTTGCGCAAATGTAGGATAGGGAGTTCTAATTTAAGCAGCTGACTCAACAAGACATCTTCACCTATTCATGTCCCTTTACTCCTTGGGATTCAATGGATGTAGAATAGTAATTTATACTGGTCCTGAAGGTCAATCAATCAATCAATCAATCAATAACCTTCTTCTGATATTTTCTATCCTTTCCACTACTTGTACATACATACAATTTGGATACACTGGGGGGAAAATGTACTTTGGAGGCTGTGTCATTTCAAAGATTGGCAAGGCTCTCTCAGTCTCTGTTCTATCCCCCAACTCTTTGCAAAGTGCCAATCTATCAAAGTTTACTTCACCCAATTTCTTATTTTATCAGATGTTAAGATCATTCCATTTTATTTCTGCAAGATCTCGCCATGTTTAAAATCAAGTCCAAAGAAAAGCAGACATATTTTCAAACAGTTTTTCTATGTGCTTCCCTAAATGTAGATATGTTTTCAGGTCATTTTCTTAAAGTGTTTTTGTGAACATTCCCTTAACATAATGCCCTTTTTGAGCATTTCCCATATATATGTACTTCTGTGTACATTTTCCCTAATGAATATACTTTTGCATGTGAATTGAAGTGCAACATCTGGATAAAGAATAAGCATCTTTGCTGTATACATATCTTGAAAACTCCAGAAACTATTGGGTGTCTTAGGGAAGGAGCAAAAAAGGACCAAGTTCATATTTTGGAAAGCAATATGTATGCCAGAATTAGTTATCCAGTGATAGTTATAGTTTTCTGAATTTTGTGATATATTTTTCCAGTGAAAATCTGCAAAAAGGCATACATTAATGAAAATAAGTGAGCATGAAATTGAGCAAACTCAGGGAGGCAGTGAAAGATAGGAAGGCCTGGCGCAATATGGTTCATGGGGTCACGAAGAGTCGGACACGACTTAACGACTAAACAACAACAACAACAATGAAAATAAGACACAAATGCATTATATGAAAGAAAATTGATGCCAAAAGCTGCACTCCTGAAGAAGTATGAATGAAAATGTGTATAAATATTTGTGTGAATTTTTTTACAAAACAGTAAAGCTGAAATGGGGTGGAATAGAATTAATTTAATGTGAAAAAAGAAATGATATGGAAAGAAATGAAAGGAGCTTCCCAAAGACTTTGCCTTCCATTCCCAAATGATAATTAATAATCATGTGAGAGGAGAAACAGTGAATTATTACATATCGTTTTTTTCCTCATGAAAAGTTTTAAACCTTCAGGTAAAATGTATCACCAGTATTAGCCTTGCATTGCTGTAAGATATGGCTGAAGGTTCTCAGTGAAGCATTGTGATGAGTAATGCCCTTATTTCTTTGTCTTGTACAATTTTCAATTTTTCTTTAATCCCTTAATTTTAAGTTAGGTGATTTCTGACATTATATGAAAAAGAACAAGAGAATGATATGAAAATATAATGTTCATATATAATCATATATATTTCATTATATGAAGAAGAATGAGAGCGAGTTTGGTGTAGTGGTGAAGATGCTGGCCTAGAATCTAGGAGGCTGTGAGTTCTAGTCCTGATTTAGGCATGAAAGCCGGCTGGGTGACTTTGGGCCAGTCACTCTGTCAGCCCAATCCACCTCACAGGGTTGTTGTGGGGAAAATAGAAAGAGAAAGGAATATTAGATATGTTTGCTGCCTTGAGTTATTTATAATGAATAACAAAGGTGGGATAAAAATCTAATAAATAAATAAGTAAATAATAAAAAGAATGCTTGTATGTTATTCAGACGAAATAGGCTATCGAAATGTGAAAATGGTATGCTTTGTACTCCCTAGATCTGAAGTTTGGAGTCGATATCCAAGTTCCTTCTCCATTCCTTCCTCCAGTCCTTCATTATCTCCCCCTTTAAACCTAAAAATAAAACCCCGATCATGGTAGCCTTTTCTTATAGGGAAGGCACTCCTTTTTCCTGATCATTTAGGTGTTCTTTCCTGCTTTCTCAGCTCCACATTATTTCTGCTGATGCCTCAGGAGAGCTACACGCAGCACTCTAAGGGTGGCTGTACAATAAAGGCATCACAACATTTGGCGGTTTTATTTTCAATCTTTTTCCCACTGAACCTGAACACAAAATTTGCCTTTTCTACAACTGCTTCACGTTGCATTAACATTTTGCTGAGCTGTCACAATGATCCCTAATTATATTCTTAATAACACACTAAACTTGCTTTTATAATTAAAAACAAATTCCAAGCTAGAGACTCCACTAATATCTAAGCTTGGATTTGTTGCCGTAATGTAGATCACCTTAATATTACACTGAAGTTAATTTCTGTTTTGTTCCCTGATTTGGAGCAATTGCTCTGGTGTTCTCAGCCACCTTCTTTGACTTTCAGTTCACCACCTGAATACTTTGGTAGCATCAGGAACCTGGTCACTTTACTGTAGATCTCAACTGCAGCAGCCCTGAATGAATTGAAAGAGGAGCCAGCAAGAGGTAGAAGGACATCACATTGGCCCAAATGGTGGATGCGTTGCGACTGTTTTTTTGAAGGAAAGACCACAACTTGATATTTGCTATGCTTTAATTGGGGGAAGACAAACTTTTTTCGGCTTGGGGGTGCACCCCTGATCTTGATGCCTTGCCAGGGACCACAGGGAGGGTGACCATTACAAGACACTACTGGGAGTGAACAGGGAAAACCTTGTAGGTTTTTTTTGGGTGGTGATGGTCGTTTTTTTTCAGAAGGGCACCAAGCAGAAAAAGCAGTCTATAATTTGTGTGGTTGAGGCTTGGGTTTCTATTGCAACTGTTTCAATATTTAAACCTCCTAATATGCAAAATCATGGGCTGGAAATTTTAGCCCTGCTCACTTGGGTGGTGGTTCTGGGGGCTGAAGATACGACGATGAAGGTTTCATTTACCCAGTGGGCTATAGGTTGCCAATCCCTGGTCTAAATGAATCTTTTTAACAAGCCAGAAACGGAATGACATAATAATAAGATGCCTTCCATTGCAAAAAATAAAATAAATACAGATTAAAAAATAAGTCATGCTATATGTTTGAACTTGTGCCCTTTCAGAATCTTGAACATTGCCTTTGGCAATTCATCATTCTGCTTTTGCAAAAACGGAATCAAAGAGATGGTTTTAATTAGTAAGCTGCAAATTAATGCAAGTTAAATTGTAAGTGGAAGTGAAGTTTTATTAAAATAATAAGCTAACAAAAAAACTGGGCTAGCATTATGAAGAATGGTGTTGGGCAAAATGCCCTCTGGGATAGAGGAAGCAAAGTGGCTCATATGTTAGATTTTGGATAGAGAAATAGCAGTATATTTCCTGTTGGGATATGTTTATTGAAGTAGATGTTATGGCCTTTGAGAGTTAACTTTCAAATAAGCATGCTTAAGATTGCAGCCTAAACACTAATTGTAATAGATATGCTCCTGTATTGATAGGATTATAGCTGAGCATATATTGGATTTCCTTCCTTCAGATGGATTCATTCTCTGTGTGAAAAGTCATGTAACAGTGACACTAATAAAGTGAGGGTAAAGGAGACAGCCAACTTGGGATCCATAGGCACAGAAGGTCTACTAGTATTTCTCTTCCCACCTACCTCTTGCTACCACCATCTCTTCCTCCTCATCTTCTTCCTCCTCCTCTTCCTGCTCCTGCTCCTTCTCCTGAACCAGCCATGTCTCAGCAACAGGAAAAGGCATTGGAATTAGAGCCCAAGGAGGCTCTGGTGGCTTCTTTCAGTCCTGCTTGGAAAAGAATGTATATACACAGATGTACCGCATCTGGGCTGCAAAACTCAGGTCTATCACAAGGTGGCAGCAAAGAGTTACAGAAAGCTCTAAACATGGCTGCCATTTCTACTTTCCAGATTCTTGCATTCCAGATATGGTATGGCTAAGAGAGAAAGACTTCATCAAGGACAAATTGGAGAGAGATCTTGGGAGGGTACATTGCCATAGGAATTTGAGCAGGAGTGGAGAAGGAATATTTTGGAGGACTGAGGAGATATGGGGAAACCCTTGCTGCTGTAGTGTTGGGGAAGAAGGTGCCATGTCAGCCTCTCCCTTTCTCCCACTCTCCATCAACTGCTGTGGCTGGACACTTGGCCCCTGAATCTCATACCGGGGAAATTAACTGAGCACCAACAAGAGAATGTAACCTAGAGAAACTCCAATCTTCCATCCTCCATCAGCTGATGACCTCAACATTTCATCTCCTTCACAGTGAACTTCCTCAGCTCTGCTGCCCTCTGGAAAGGCCAATTTTGCCAAACAATAGAACTCCCCCCAGGCACACTGACAAGGACCTGCCTAGCTTCCCCAAACTGGCCAGCCAATCAGATCCTGAGGATTTCCTGACTTATAGACCTCAATTCTATAAAAATCTTTGATTTTCCATTGTTTGTGGTCCCTATTTCTTGTAAAACAGGCACCCAGTGATTGTTGCAATAAACACGGTTCTTCTACTCAGTGTTGTGTTCCTTCTTCAGATTGAATCCACAACATGCTTTCTGAGTGGGGGAGTTCGATCACTGGATCTTATCAGTAGCTTCCACCAGGGTCACTCTCAGAGTCATTGGAGTGGGATATAATTTGTATGGATAAAGGGCCTTTCACCCAGCAATTGGGAGGGGTTAGTTAGGGGAGTGCAAACTTCTAGTTGCTTCCTTTGCTATTTATTGCATAAAAAAAGAGGCTAAAAATGAAAAGGTACAACGTTATTACAAAGGGGCAGGTCTTTGTGGAGTAGAAAACACACGTCTGCCAAGCCAGCTGAGATTTTAACTCAGATACATGTCTTACTGAAAATAATATAGAGCAGAAGAATGAAGATCCCAAAGTGCATCATCCTGAAAGATTTGTAGTATGTGGATTTTGTTATGCTTGGCATTATTTTCATGCAGGGGACCATCATCCATTTAATTGGTGACAACTATTATCCCTCTTCTCAGCCAGTTAGCTGTGGATTGGATAAACAGATGTGAATGGGTGAAAACTTAGAAGGATACCTTTTTTTTTTTTTTAATAATCCTGAAATGTATAACAGTATGACTTCCACTGCAAAATAATGGAATAGACACCTCCTGTCCTAATACATGGACAAAGACTTTACTAAGTGTTACAACTTGCTTCTTGGCAGCTCAAATAGATCAAAATAAATGCTTGCTTTATTTCAATGCACATGTAATATCTGGAGAGGATTTTAAAAATGCAGATGGATAGAGAAATTCTATAGACGAGAATATGTAAACTAACATGCTGGAATGACATAAACCATGACAGGCTACTGTAATTCAATCCAAAATGTCAGTGCCTTTTCACTGAAGCCTTTGTAGCTTAGAGTATCACTGAAGCCTTTGTAGCTTGGAGTATTGGCCAGGAATACAATTTATCAATCCAGAATTAAATGGTAGACAATATACATATTTAGAAGGAGGGGTCCATTTTGTATAATTACTCATGAATCCAAAGCAGTACTAAATTTCCTTTGTTACATTTTGCTAATGGAGAGAATAATAGAAGTAAACTTCACAAAAAATAGGGATTATTTCTGAAATCTGTTAAGTATTAGCTTTTCCCTTCTTCTGTATAACATTGTTTGGTTTAACCCCAAATCTGATATAATTATGTTCTGGTTTCTGCAAATGATCCATCTGCCCAGCAACTGCCAAGAATGGGAAGGGATGGAGAGGGGAGGAGGGAATTGTAATATCAGCCCAAAAGGTAAGTTGAGATAGACTTTACACTAAGGGAATAATACAGTTCTTGGAATATATTGGTATATTCTTTTACCCCGATCCAAGCTGTTTTAACTTGAGCTTTCAATACAAAATGTATGAGATTCATTCTGGACTTCATACAGCTTCTGAAAATTCTTTGGATGACAGCTTAAAGCACCTGAGAATTTAAATATATTTATTCCTTCCATTCTGCATTGCTTTGCATGTGTTAATACTGAAGCACTACCTGTCATTGGCTTCTCCTGTCACCTCTCTCTGCTGGCTCCTCTGGCGTTCAACACAGTTTCCCGGTGCTTTGACCCAAGCTATTGTCTTATCTTGAAATGTGCCACATCTTTATCTATCCTCTTTGCAAGATCAGCAATGAAAAAGATATTTCTCCATCTTTTAATTTAATATTTGGGTAATTTTGATTTAATGAGGCAGCATGTATTTTTGGTGGGGGGCATGAGGGGCACTATTTTGTTGCATTCTTGCTGATTTCTAACTTATTGTTGTAGTTAATTTTATAATTTAAATATATTATTATTATTTTTTGGTTAATTATTATACTAGCTGCCCCAGGAACCTGTTTGGTGACTATGAATTTTAAAATAATAATCATAATAATACTCATAATAAAATTACACACACTTCTTACCACTAGTGAGTCCTCAAAGCCTATCACCCAAGGTAATCTGAGATGTAAGAACTGAGGTTGGTATCTTCTGCATCAAAGTACTCACTCTGTTGTTAAGCAGTGACATCACCTTACACATATGCAAAGAGAAGAATGAGATTCCCAACCTCATCATTCATTACCCTACCTTCCATGAGATGGAGAACTAATTTCTGAAGCAGTCTTCAAGTTTTGTAGGTTCCCTGGCAATACATAGCCTTGGAAAATTGGGATTTTAAGATGCATTGGAAAACCTAGACATATAAATTTAATAAATAAATAAATATGCTTCTTTATTTTCAAAACCATCCCCTCTAAGTAATGGAGGCTGATGGGGCAGAAATAGCATGCTTGTCTTTCCTCTTCCTTCCTGTGTGTTGATTAAATAAAGAAAGTAGAATGTTTGAATAGGCCTATAGTGTTCTATACCTTGAACCAGTAGATATCATCAATGGCATGGATCTACCCTGAAAACACTAGTCTGACTTGTTCCCATAACCCACTCCCCCCACCATTCATCTTACAGAACTCACCACATTATGTGACATATTTGACTTTCTTCACAATCATCTGCAGTAATCAAACATGTGCAGCAGTTAACATTATCTTGACGGCCAGTCACAACGTGGATTCATTAGACATTGTAAAGGAGTCGTAGCAGGTGGCACCAAGTAGCTCAACATGGTTGATCTTAAGAAAAGCTAAATGGAGTTGGACCTGGTTAATACTTAGATAGAAGACCACCAGGGCTGGAAAAAGGCAATGCAAAGAAAATAACATGAATGTATCTGTGTACTCACCCAGAATCGAGTTCTGGATGCTGTCATCAGGGGTAGCTCCACATTTTCCGTACCAATTAATGAACAAGGTTAATCTCCTGGAAGTTCAGCAGCACAGATTAAAAATAAAATAAACACTATTAAGTGAGACATTTAGTTGGATAGCTCAGTGATATTTCAGTTTCCAGTATAGCAAATCCTGTATGTATTCAAATTCATGCAATAAAACAAACCTGCTTTTTCAGCCATAAAGCAAAGAACATTTATTTTAGTAGAATATCACATTTCAGCTTTTACTTTAAGGATTCTTTTCCTCAGTAACTAAACAAATCTTTAAGAATGCCAAAAATTAGTTTCTGGTAACCTTCTAATTTTAAAATTACCCATGAAATCTTCAAGGATTGTCTAGGATCCTTTTCTATTTTTCCTATTTTTATCCTGTGGCTTCGGCCAGTGGCAGCATCAGCCTGACCTTGCCTGGGCTTGAAAAAATCAGTAAGACGATCTGCTTAATACTTGGATGGGAGACCAGTAAGAAAAGCAAGAGATGTTGACTAGACTGGGGAGTTTAAAAAAATCCCAAAAATAGAATATGAGAAGCAGCTTCTTTACTGTTGCAAGAAAACAGCCTTGATGTGTCTGTGATGTCACCAGGAGTTGAGCTAGAAGCATGGCCTTCCTTTTACCATGGCAGTATTGCAGATTTCTGACTTCTAAATGTCTAATTATTTAGCTGACTTTTCCATTAGAGTTGATGCACTGCAGGCTCTCAAATGGACTTATGTCTTTTTAAAGGATTGATGTCCATTTGCCTTTCTACCCAACAACTCTGAAAATCTGAATTTAGAGTTGAATAATGTAAACCAAAGCTGCTCCCTTTCATTGTTTTAACAGGAAACAACTGCCTACCAGATTTTGCTGAACTATAACCTCTTGCATACAGCATGATTGGCCATGCCAGCTGGGGCAGCTGAAAGTTGTAGTTCAGTGAGTGAACTAAAGTTAATAGAAATCCCTGAACCAAAGTTAATTTTAAAAGAGTTGATTGATCAAAGAGTAATGCTTTTAAGGACATGCTTATTTAATTTTTCTTTGGTTATTTGGATTCTGGTACGTTACTGTCATACAGAATGAATGAAATACAATAATAAATGGGTTTTTCTTTCTAATAATGAAGGACAGATTTTATTTATTAATAGAAGAATTCTATATATGGCTATCCCAATAGCTACAGTGTATTGAATTCAATCGGACTTACTTCCAGTCAAGCGTCTATACAATTAAAGCCTAAGTTCTCTCATACTTCCTTCAGCATCTTGGGAAGACACCCATCTTTGGATTTTATTAATCAGATCAAATGTCAAGATAGGAGAACAGTGACTATATCTGTCGGTGTTTTAGCTTATATACACAAGAATTCAAAGGTTAATGTGGTTGAAAATAGAGTCTCCAGCTCCGTCGCCATAGCCTAGCTCTTCTGTAGACCTTTGTGCCCTGAACACAAAGATCTATGAATGGGCGTGGGTGGGTCTGACTTAATTCATTACACAAAGATCTTTACAGACCTTTAGACTGGGGGCAGGGTTTAATATTAGCCCACTTTCAAATTCAGATGGATTCCTGATACCTCTTAGAACCTATTACTAGTTGTATGATGTATTACTCGCTTTTCTCCCCTCTTTTAGAAGAATAATATTAATAACCACACAGATTAGCATTTTCTGCTGTAAAGAAATCTCTTTTTATTATTCAAGAATATTATTCTTTTACTATGAGCCGCTTAGGATAAACACCAATTTGAGAGAGTTGGAAGGAAGATGTTCAAAAAACTTCATGGCTGACTCAGTCTATCGGACAAAGACATCTAAGTGGATGCCAGGTGGACTTCTCTAGCTTGGCTCAAAGAATCTTGGGAATTACAATTTGGGATGAAGGCCAAAAAGGATCACATAGAGGTTTTTCCTGCCCTGTTCCTCGTTCCTCTGAAGCCACAGTTCCAAAGGTTCTATAAGGAGGTTGGTTGAACTGGATTAAAGACTAGTTTTTCTATCAAAATGAGCCTCAAAGGGCTTTGAGATCATTTTTTTAATGCAGGCATATCATAGCGGCAAACTGAATCCTGCTAAGCCAGAGCTGCTCAGTCAGCTGTTACCTCTTGAGGTATTAAATTTCCACTGCATCTTGCCACAGTGGGTACAAAGTTGGAGTGGTGGGACTTTTTCTTTATTTGGAAGAAAAAGAGGAGGCATCTGTAGCATGGTATTGTGGGGCAACTCTCACCTTCTATTATCTACCTTAAAATCTTTCTCTTAACTGTGCATATGAAAACCATTGAAAACTAAATCCATCTGCAGCCAATTCCTCTTTTGATTTCATCTTATATTTTCCATGTTCCTGTTCTAACAACTCTGGATAAGTTAACCATTTCTCTTTACCTGCTGTTTCTTTCCTAGAAAATGCTTCTTGTGCTGAGACCCATAAAGGCATTTTTGGGCACAGTTTATACCTGTTTGTATCTCTTTCATATTCTCAGTATGGCACTTCTACTATAATGATTTTTAAAATCTACATTAACCTTATTGTGTCATAGAAAACCATGCCATCTGAGGGTTCCAGCCTATTCTTGAAGATGTTCACCAGAATGCTGCGTGGCAAAACATTGGAAAGAATATAACAATAATACCTTAAACAATAAAGCTGTTTCTCTCCATAGAATGTGGGTGGGTGGGATAAAGTTCTATTAAAAAAAATTAAAAAACACTATTTTATAAGAAGGGATCAATTCGATTTCCTTCCAAAGGAAAAAAAGAGGCCTTCACAAAAAAGATGTGCCATTCTAAATATTAATGTTCAAAAGCATGAAATTATATACAACCACAGCAGAAAGGAAAACTGAATGGAAAGGGAATCTAGGCCCCTCAATCAATATTTGTCCCTGTACATATTTTTTCATGGTTCAGTCGGTTTTGCCTTCTGCTCTTCAACATTCAGGCATTCTGTAGTATTAAAAACAGGTGAATGATTATAACAAAAATCTTAAACCCATTGGGGTTTAAAATAAACCTCCCCTCTCAATGATTTTTTTCAGTGAAGTTAAAAAGCATTTGCAATTTCCTTTGCACTTCATAGCATTGTTATTGTCAAATGGTGTACTGGAAAATAAAGGCACACGAGGACATAAAATCTGTTCTGCCCCCCAAGGTAGCCCACTACATTTCTTTGCCTCTCTACTCTCCCGCAGTGCTCTTCTTCCAGACACCATCTACTATCAGGAACAGCTTTGCACCTTTCTGTCCTAGGGTTGCTTAGAACAGGGTTCCTCAACCTCAGCAACTTTAAGATGGGTGGACTCCAACTCCCAGAATTCCCCAGCCCCATGGCTGGCTGGGGAATTCTGGGAGTTGAAGTCCACCCATCTTAAAGTTGCTGAGGTTGAGGAACCCTGGCTTAGAACATTCCATTTCCCAAAAATAGAAGCCTTCTTCAGAAAAGTGCTCCATACTTTCCAAACATTGGGGGCAGAAGTTTCTGCACCCAGGAGATTTCTCTAGCCAGGGGCTTCCAGTATGATTTTGAACAACCCTAGAAAAAATCTTGTGGAGATTCTCCATGAACAGAAATATCTCCTTGCTGCAAAAGTTTACCACTCCTTGATGGCCAAGGCAGTGAGAATGCGAGATCTCTTACTTGTCTAACAGTCTCCAACATATGTACTGTATGTAAACTTGGCATTCATCACATATTTCCTCAAACAACTCTTAACCATTAGATTCCCCAATTCTTTCCCCCCAGTTTTCTTTAAGTCATATCCTTAGTTTTTAATGTCTCTAATCTTTTCATGCAACCTTTACTAATTTTAAAAGGCTTTGCCTAGGAAAGACTAGATCTTCTTCTTCCCTCTGAAATATTTGGAGACTGGTGATGAGCTGAATTAAATGTTGCCCCACAAGCTCAGAGTAAACTGTCAAAGTAGGTTCCCCTCCTTCCATTATAGCAATTGGTACTCTAATAGGGCAAGATTTTCCTCTTAGCTCAGTGTGGTCATACCTCATCAATTCTACTTCCTTTCTATAGTTTAGTAGCATTTGGAGGACCACAAGTATCTCACTCTTGGCCTAAATTATGGTAATAAAGTGAATTTGCACTAAAGCTAAGCCAATTCTGGATGGAAGATAGTAGCAGAAAGCCATACTTAGACAAATCATTATACAATGGAGTAAAAGTTCCTATTAGTATGATAGATTTTTAGCACAGAGCTCTATGATAGTGGTTTTTGAGGGCTTCTGACAGTTTACCGAAGACATAATGGCAACTGTTCCATCCTTACTATAAGCAGTGTATAAAGAATACACTCTTGCTGGAGTGAACATGATCTGGGAAAAGAGATATTTGTGGAGAGAATAATGCATGGTGGCTTTGGCTAGCAAAACTGATGGCAGTTTGTGCTTCTATCTAATTTCTGATTTCTGAGGCTCATTTTCCCCTCTTGTACCAGAGTTACTTTCTTATTTTCACATTGGAAAAAAGTTGCTATTAGGGTTTGTAAAAGTAAAGATTATGTACTTGCAAAGATGCTTTCTCGATATGTTTATGGATCAATGTTTTATGTATTTGCTACATTTTAAGGCACTGTATTTATCCCGTCTTTGGACTCTTCCAAACAAGGATGGTGTCATGGTGGGCTCAGATTCCGACTCAGAGGAGGAGACAGACGAGCACTCAGTTCCAGAAGTGCCCACAGACAGTGAGCCATCAGCTCCAGAGGCACCGGACAGACTGCCGCCTGAGCAGGCAGAGGTGGGCTAACCAGCAATCAGCAGACACAGCTGCCTCTGCTCTCCAAAGATGAAGGAGGGGAATTTTGACCTTCGGGCTTCGCCTGACTACTCTCTCTCTCTGCCTGCTGTTTTGGACCATACTCGGTAAGGCAAGCATGTTAAACATTGAGACTTGTTGCTTTACTACGTGTGTGTGTGTGTGTGTGTGTGTGTGTGTGTTTGCACTCGTACTTATTTTACCAGTCATTTCTAATAAAGTGTTGCAACCACCTCTTCGTGTGCACGTGCTGGAATGGGACAGATGGGGATTCATCAACAGACTGAGATGACACCTCTCCCATGTTTCCCACTGAAAGATCTGCCAGCACTGCTTCGGTCCAAGAGCCAGAAGATGGAGGCAAGGCAAAGGTTTCTTCAGATGGGGGAATGCCCTGCCCACAAGCTCTATAGAGTTGTAGGAGCTCAAAAACAAACTAGCTTTGCACTGGTTTCAAACACACATCAGTGAACCCAGAAATGGATCAGCTTAGCTACCAAACAGGAATGATATCAAAGAGCGCAGAGCTGCTCTTGAAGTAGGGCCAATGCTGAGTGCAGAAATGCCCTAAAAAATCTTCAAACAGTACACAATCCATTAAAAAAAGGGTAGAGGCTGGTCATCCAAGGCCTAAATGCTATTGTTTAAGATAGACTATAGTAACTGATGGTATACTTGAAAGGTTTACTTGAACCTCTATGTATCAGAGAGCTTCAGGATATTCTATCAGATTAGGAGGAGAAATTCGAGATCAGTAACTCATGTACAGATGTGTTAGGCAGCCACATCTGAGGGTAGGTTATTTTGATAAGTCTCTGCATTGGCAGGATCTGAATATCCAATTAACTCCAATGTAGAAACATTTATCTTTTCAGTTTTCTGGAAGATGTCAATGCAGTAATGATACTCCAGACATTGTTAGCAAATACACACTGATAAGTAACTGCGGGATGCTGTTCTTGACATGACATGTCATTACTGTTTTCAGGAATGCTTTTATATAACAACATTGGGAACAGTGGAAACATCTTAGGCTGTTTATCTTCCTTTGTCAATGTTAAATGTGAGGGGATAAGTGTCTTTTTAATTTGGGGAAAGTTAGTTGGTGTTATCAGGAGGGACAGAGGCCTTTTCTCTGTAACTGGCAATGTCACCCACCCATCATAATGGTCATTTTCATGGTCCCCCCCTCGCTCTGGCCAGTATACCTTCCAGCCAGCCAGTGGGAGAAATGCCAAATTCCAAAAGGAGTGTAATGGGTGTTTTGTCCCATGGTAAGAAGGGCATAGGGAAGCCAACTAGCCACTTTTTGGAGCAAAGGAAAGGGAGAATCCCAGAAACTGGGGTGGGAGGGGGGAGGGGGACAAGGCAGCTATTCCTATCATTGTAAAACTGACCTGTAGCTGCGGAGGAAATCCTACGAAACTATAATCTAATTTGTAAAAATTAAACGGCGTAACTTTCCAAGATGGAAAGAACTCCATGGGGACACACAAGGCAGCAGTAATCTCAGATCACCATATCTGCATTTTTGTAGCTCAGATCTGGTAGCTTTTGCTAAGGCCAAGGGCTAGCAATATCCATTCAACTCTTCTCTTTTTATATTGTAAATCAGTGGGCAAGACTAATCTTCCTTTTTCTTAACTGAAACAAACAAAACGTCTTGAAAAGTGGATTAAACATTTAAGAAATAGTTAAACAGAAAGCTGCCTAAGATCATAACTTGTTTTCAAGTGTAGTGATCAAATAAATGTATAAATGAAAAAATAACATACATTAAACTTACATTTTACCTGTAATTTTGAACTCTTTGAGTTGAAGAATGTTCAAATGCTTTCATGGGGCTTTTTTTTTTTTGTTTGATTGAAAGAATTTGTAATTGGATTTTCAAATGTGCTGCTTTCATCTTGGGCAGTACAATACACACTTGGATAATAACACGGCTATGTCATTAGAAAGAAATCCATTTATGGGTTTAGGCATAAAATGAGATACAGAAGGAGACAATAAAATGCTTTCTAACATAATATATCTTATTTTTCATTGTATTCCATGCTTGCATTATGAATTCGTAATTTTAGAAGTGCATTACCAATACCATTCACCTGATCAGTAGCTCCTGTCGGTGAGCTTCTTTGCTATCAAACTGTTCTCACTATCGCATGAATATTTGTCAGACTTTATACAACTTTATTATAGATCATAATCAGTGGAAATGGAAACAGTCAAGAGCAAAGCAAAGCAAAACAAAACCAAGCCCCTACAAAAAAAAAAGTGTGGGGGGAGGAATATGAACATATATAAATGGTTATCATCTTCAAAACTTCCTCATCCCCATGTAATATTGGCTCTTTCTATGTTTTACTAAGGTCATTCTGCTTTTAAGCCTCCTATCTGATAGCTTTAGGAATTTAGACACACGTTTTCACCATTTTCTGCAAAGAACAAGAATGTAGAACTGGGGGTAATCTAAGAAGACCATGGAGCTTTACTCTTTCTAATGCGGTCGTCATCCATGGGTCCTTCCTTTTATTCAAGTCTGCTCTAGCTCCTTCCTGGCATGTGTGAGGGTTTTCTTCTACTTGCCTTAATCCATTTGAAATAGAGTGGAGGCTATTTCTTGGGATGAGCCACCGAAAATTTACATTAGAAAAAGTTCACAAAAGGAAACATTCAGTGAATCGGAACCACTGGCTGAGTGTATCCCAGCAGCACAAATAGGAGCTATTAACCTTTGTGGGATATTGACCTCTCTTTGGACATCAGTTCTTTGTTACTTTGGGTTGCCATTGGTAGTAGACTACATTATGAAGTTTTTTTTTTCCATAAGGGTGATTTGCAGACTAGGTTCCAGGAATACTTACCCAGTAACTTCATTACACCTTTTTATATTTGTCCTTTTCTTCCAATTTGAGTCAGGCAGAGGAATCACAAAATGGTTGTAAGGAGGCAGTGATGGGCTGAAGAAGGAAGGCAGATGAACTAAAAAACAGCTCAGATAAGGCAATGATGGTAAGTAGACTGGATTGCCCATAAATTGGGTTTAACCTGCTATAAGAGATCAGATTTGCAGTTTTGAGGAATTCCTTGATCGGTGGTGTTGATTTGTTCAGAGATTGTGGCAATGGTAGCATTTTCTCAGCTCAGTTTGGTGCCCCAGCAATACATTCTGGAGGAAACAACAATGACTTCGCCTGGCATCTTTTCATCCACAAACTTTCTGTTTGGGCATCTACATGGGACTCCCTTTGGAGAGGGTTTGGAAAACAAACTTAAAACAAATACAGTAACCAGACTCCTGTCCTAAGCTGCCAATAGACATCTTATAACAACTATCCTAAGCGTTTAAATTTCTAATGTATTTCTGAGCTATGTTAAAGTTGATGTCTAAAAGCTCCAGAGGACTTGGAAACAGGTTATAAAAAAACCCAAACACATGTTCTCTGTCATGCCTTAAGGCACACTGATGATTCTTTTCTGCCTGCCCTCAACTTCTTAAGGTGTAATGATAACATCTAGAACTTTCTCAGCTGTAGCACCAGCCTTGGAACTAGGTTTTTAATATGATTTTTGTAATTCATTTTATGATATGATTTGGTTTATGCTGAACATCTGAATGGTGAGCTACATGTAAGTTACCAAATGGTACTGTGCAATGCTTTGGATTCAGTTCGAAGGAGTGTTTTGTACTGGCTAGGAGTGTAAAAGCACCTCCTGTTTCAAACTCATTAAAGGAACTGCACCTATTTCCTCATGATCCTGGAAATAATTCCAAAGCACATGCTCTGAATCAATTCAGAAGCACTGCACAGCCTTAATCAATAATAAATAAAATGTCAGCAAGCTCAGGTGTTATGAAAATCTATACATCTGTATTTGGAAAAGCACACAAATCCAAAGGGTCCTTCTCTCTCATTCTCTCACAGCAAAAGAATGGAAAAAGTGATTCAAAGGGTATCATGTTTCCAGGGGGGATAAGTAGACCCAAAGGTGAAGTCCACAGGCAGAAGTGGAATGCCATCCTCTTCTTCGTGTCTCTTAACAACTGGCATTGAACAACAAGCACAGGAAATTCCATACGGGAGTGGTCATCATGACTAGCAGCCAATGACAGCCTTTTTTCTTCATGAATCAGATTTTAATTTTTCCACATTTGCAGTCATCACTACATCTTGTGGTAGTGAGCTCCACGGTCTAACTCTGCCCATTGTAAAAAAACAAAAAGAGAAAGAGAAAGAGAAAGAGAAACAGAAACAAAAACAAACAACCTAAAATATTTTATTTGATTGGAATCTCCCACAATTAAGATGTATTGGATTAGTGTTTCTCAACCTCAGCAACTCTAAGGTGTGTGGACTTCAACTCCCAGAATTCCCCAGCCAGCATGGGACAGAGGGAAATGATCTCCTTGCCCACTTCCTCTGGAATAGACTCAATTTTATGCATTTCTATCAAATCCACCCTTACTTTTTTTTTTTCTAAATTGAAAACACTGACTTTTTTTAAACAAGAGAGTCCTTCTAGACATTTGATCATTTTAGCTGTCATGTTGGCTGTCCATGGGGGATGTAAGTCAAAATCTGCAAAATGGTGGCTACAGCACTGTGATTGAAGCCTGACTCCCTCTGAACATGTGTACAGTGTTACTACATGTAAAAAAGAGGCAGGGCTTCAAACACAATGAAGTGATTTTCAGGTCTACAATATTCTTTTTTGAGATGAGCAAAACAGTATATAGCATTCCAAGGTTAGTCATAACATAGTTTTACATGAAGGCATCATGATGCTGGCATGTTTATTTTCAATCCTTTCTCTAATTATTCCTAATAGGGGATTTACTTTTTTTCAAACTGCTGTACCTGAAGTTCATGATCTTGTCCAGCTGACCGTTACTACCTCAAGTTCCCTTTCTGGATCACTCATTGCGAGTTTCATTTTATCATACTGAGCCCCATTCATCTTGCATGGAAATGCTTTGAGAGCTTCCTGAAAACACTTTTCCTTTCACCACCGTGAGCTAATGTGGCTTCCTCATTGTTTATCCCTCAATACAGAATATGTAGGAGCAACATAATAAGACTTACTGGATATTTTTTTCTTTAATATTGCTTTCCACCATGTTAGCCAGAATGGTATTGTATTAACTACCCTTTAGTTTTCTGAAAATCTGATTCCTGGAAATATTGGCCTCCCCCCCCCCTCCCCGATGAGATAGAGTTTGTTGGTGTGTGTGTGTGTGTGTATGTATACACACACACCCACATCCACACAAATACTTTAGAAAGGAATAAAATTCACCAGAGAGGAAGAAAACAGCAACATGCTACCCTTCCTGGATATCCTCATCAGCAGAGGAAACAACAGTAAATTAGACACCTAGGTTCATCGGAAGACAACCCACATCAATCAAGTACTCCACTACCAAAGCAACAACCCGACCTCCCACAAGAGGAGCTGTGTAAGAACATTATTCAAGCAAGCAAAAGCACATTGCAGCAACCCAGAACAGCAGAAAAAGGAAAAAGACCACCTATACAACATCTTCCAACAAAATGGATATCCACACAACTTTATCAAAAAGTGCCTGACCACTCAACCTACTACAACACAACGTACATAAGCTATGAAAAGGATAACACTGCCATACATCAGAAACATCTCAGAAACCACCAACAGACTATTACTACTACATGGCATCTCTGTAGCACACAAACCAACAAAATCACGCCAAAATATCTTAAGTAAACCAAAAGATGCAGTAGCACAAGAAGAAAAAAACAGGAGTCATCTACAATATACAGTGTAAGGACTGCAACAAACACTGTGTAGGACAGACAGGCAGAAGACTAGCAGAGCGCATCCACAAGCACCAACTAGCAGTCAGAAGACATGATGAAAACTCCTTAATCTCACAACACATGAACAGACTTAACCATAGTTTCAACTGGGAAACTGTCAGCATTTTAGACCAAGCTAAATCCAAAAATGCAAGAGAATTCTTGGAAGCTTGGTATTCAGACAAGGCAGCTATTAACAGACACATAGAGATAAACAGCATCTACATATTATTCAAAAGGGACAAAAGACCAGAAGATCGTCTCACCAGCAATCATCACCCAGATAAGCAAAGGTTACCACCAGCCACACAATCAAGCAGTAAACATATGTTAATCAAGGAACTACCAGAGGAGCAAAACAAAACCCCCCACCCCCACCAGCATGGGCAAGGCAGGCCACAGTATATAAATAGAGAGCAAGCCCCATCCCATTTTATCCCTGAAGATGTTACCTAGCCAGGTAATGAAACGTTTGCAAGAAAAGAACCAAGCTCAGAGAACCCCAAGGACTCCACAGTTCAACCCTGAGCTACACATATTCGCCTCTATTGATGAAATTCTCTAGGGAAGCTACTCCACATCCAGGATTCCATCACTAAAAAGATTCTCTTTCTTCACTTGGAACTATCTTGAAGCAAAGTTTATGTGATGATTCTTAAAGTTTAGGTCTATGCTTACAGGACAAAGTCACCTTCTAGATGCTACTTATATAAACTGTTATATAGGTAACAGTGGCTGATGTTACCTTCTACCTACCCTTCTAATCCCCCCCAGGCTCAGATCTTTTCAAAGCCTGGTTATTTCACTTCATCCCATGGTACCAAATGCTATAGATCAGCTATTGGAAATGTGTTTTTTTATGTGTTTAAGTCAGTTGCAAGTTTAACTTTAACTTTTTTTTTTTTTGGTACCTTTGAGTCAGTGGTGAGTCCTGGCAACTGCCTGGACTAGTCCCTGCAGTTTTCTTAGCAAGGTTTTTTGGACGTTGTTTGTCATTGCCTTCTTCCTAGGGCTGAGAGAGGGTGACTGGCCCAAGGTGACCCAGCTGCTTTGTACCTCCTGGGACTAGAACTCACGGTCTTCCAGTTTCTAGCCTGATGCCTTAACCACTACACCAAACTAGGTCTCTTGCCTTTAATATTGCATATATACGTATAACTTTATTTCAGTCCTAGACGACAGCACACACAAACAAACAGGGAACCATATAAGTACACCCCCCCAACAACAGTACAAATATTTTTGTTTGAGATTGCTGATAAGCAAATTATTACCAAGATCAGCAGCTGGAAAACAGAAAATAACTGAGAGGAAATGAGACAGTTAGTTAAGGGAAAATGTAACTAAATTTTTACAAAGACAAATGTGAAGGTAAGCCTTGCAGAACCAATTTAAAATCAGTATATTGAAATATTTGCTTGTAAAAAGACAAAACAGTCCCTCTCAGGTAGAAAAAAAGATCATTAGCTTTTTGAAGCAGAAATAGCTTAAGGCAAAGCCATAGAAACTACCCTGGTTCTCTTAGAAAGTTGCCAAACACAAGACTAACCTTATTTCTCCAGTGAAAAAGCTGCCGCTGCAGCTGGTGGTGGTGATAGAGGGGCTGGTTAAGACATCCAAAATAATGAAAAGGACTGTTTTATTTTGTGAGACAAAGTACACAAGATGAAGAGTCTGGGAATAGAAAATATGGCTGGGCGATTTAAACATGTTTAAAGATATAAGATACAGGAAAATATCTTCATTTTACAGGCGATGGTCAAAATAGTCAAGATGGTAGCCATGACGATGCAATTGGCAGCACTGTAACAGCTGCCAGTTTGACTTTTTTAAATATAACCTATGGACATCCCTGTCTGAGCACAAAACACTGCTTTTTGGATGTTTATGAAAGGAGGATCCCCATGACAATGGAGTGGGCTGGGAGCTGCCCTCCTGAGGATGCCTTTATAGAGCAGTTTTGATACCATTACAAATCAGTATTTTTAATAAAAGATATGTAAAAGCAAAGATCAGATGGTCCTCCCTCCCTCCCTCCCTCCCTCCCTCCCTCCCTCCCTCCCTCCCTCCCTCCCTCCCTCTCTCTCTCTCTTTCTTTCTTTCTTTCTTTCTTTCTTTCTTTCTTTCTTTCTTTCTTTCTTTCTTTCTTTCTTTTTCTCCACATTTGTTTTCTATCCTGCCAAACATTTGCCCCCATTCTCATATTTCCATTATGGCATATGGATCCATAACTTCATGTGATAAGATAAGCGTTATTTATAAATGAGTGAACACAGGGTTTGGTCTTTCTTGCGGGACTTGCTCCTATTACTAGGGGACATTTTCCTTTTACTGGAAGTGGTTCAGAAAATCTCAGCAGGCTTTGGTACAATTATTGTAACCTCAGGTTTCCAGCTACTGCGCTTCTAACTTTGCAGTTTGTCAACCAGTGGGAATTTAGCAAACTACTTGAAAGGAGTTCAGGTCAATCAGGCATTAAATCTACCTTCTTCTCACACACTAGATGGTTCTGACGCTTCCTGAAAGCTGCATTGTGCCTTTTCATATGGTGTGTTCATCAGGGACAGGAGCACTAGGGCTAGAAGGATAGTATCCAAAAATAAACATCTTTCAAGACATTCATCAGAGAGATTTTATCTTAAGTCAATCTCCCTATCTCAATCGGTGTCTTTCTCTGTCTTGATTCTCTCCTGGAATATGATTATGGCATTCTCCCTCTTCAAATGAATTTCCACAGTAAAGGAAAAGGTATCCACTTTTAAAAACGTGTAGTTGTTTTATGGAGATATTGCAGGAATATTCTCTAAAAGAATGCCTTAATTTTAAAAGTCAGTGCTCTGAAATTGTACAGAATGAAAATTAGAGGTCAGTTCCAAATATAGCACAACCAAGCCAAGACAAATATCATGGTTAACTTATGGAAGAAATTTTCCATCCCTGTCTCCCACAGGAGCTTCCTGCATCCCATTCCACATTCTTTTGAGGCTTTTTAGAATTGCATGGGCATCCATAGCAAAGGGACCTTTAGTCAAAATGACAAAATGTGCATTTTGACATTGTGATGCAAGCTATGTCCCTCATGTGCTAGTGTGTGATGTCATGATACAAATACAAAAGGGGCAGAGTTTGAATTGCAATGCCACAATGCCCATTTCATCACTTGTCTTCCCTGGGTACCTATGGACCATCATTGGTTAGCATTGGGCAGCAAGAACTTCAATCATCTGGCTTGGTCAACAAATCTCTCAGCATTCCCTATTCACTGAAGTGGATGGAACATAGCATTATGGACATCATGGAATGTAGTTTTACACTGTACTAATTAGTCTTGGAGAATGATGTGAACTAATTGCCTGAAAACAGAGAAAGAATGGGGAGCAGTGAAAGCAAGTCCTGAATCTGGACCAAGTCTCTGGTCTGACCTAGAAGTGTTCCTTTAATAAAAGACAAATAATAAAACAAGAATGATAATCTCAGAATAAAACAATGAGAAAACTACCTGGAACATGGAGCTTGGAAAGAAAATTCTACTTCTTTTCCCTTCATTCTCAAGTTTTTAGTGTTCAGTATAAGATGTGCAAGTATGAAGATGATGATCTTTGTTTCTGTACAATTCACATGTGATTCCGTACAGTTCAGGATGCGGCATGATGAAATATCACATTCATTCTCATCACAATTGCAGATTCCCACTAATGAGCTGTGTGAATCTTAGATTTAAGCTGTCTTCTTCATCCAAGCAATTCCAGCAGGATTATATGATTCAGAAATGGCCATTTTTAATCCAAAGGATAAGTCCCTTCAGTCTGATGGATGCATTCATTTATTTTCCTAGAAGCAGAAATTATTTTACAATTGTATAGTTTTATTTACTGATAATTTTAGTTAGTGGTAAATGTTTTAGATTGATTAATATTTTAATAAAATACTGTAAAATCCCATATTATGAAGCAGGCTTGATTAATTTCCATTGTCTAGTTTTTAAAACAACAGAATACTGGAGAAGGAAATCTTAATTTCCTCTCTCCTATATACACAGTGTAATAAATGAGACAATAGTTTCAAATATTTTTTTCCTGGAAAAGAAAGAAGAAATCAAGATATCTGTCAAGTCTATTTATACAGAATGGGTAACCCTGGGTCACAGGCAGTGCTAATAAAAAAGAATGACAAGCTATTTCTTTTAATGACAAGCTGACATATTTATTTTTATTATTCCACAAAAGTACACACCAGATCCATCTGTCATGGTAAAGCTTCTACTTCACTCTTCAGGAAAAGCTCTTGGAGAATTTAGATCTTCAAAGGAGGTACTCTGACTGTTAGAAATATCCACCGTCTCAAGATTTTATTTTCTTCTGAAAGGCTCCACTTTGTTGTTACTTATGATTTCAAAATGTAATGGCAACATGAATCTAATCAGATATCAAGAATATCTAGTGTGGAGGCCCATGAAGATTTTCTTTCCAACTTTCCCAGAATGAAATATTAGTCACATGCCTTGCAAATAATGGCTTTTTCCCCCCAAACCAGGCAATTCTGTATATTTTCTATTCATTGCAACAGTGCAATGAGGGTTTTTTAAGTGAGAAATTCAGCAGCAATGGACAATTTCACCAAAAGATTGCTTGCTGGCCATCCTAGGCAGATGGGACCACCCCATGAGGTAGAACTGAGGTGGTCATCTGTCCCAGCTGATTTGGAATGTCATGAAAGAGCACCAATCATGTTACCTATTTAATTACAGGGATTTTTTTTTTTTAATTTATGGGGAACAACAGGGGTGCTCAGGGATTTTTTCTGTCTTGGATGTCAAGATAACTTGACTGGTCTTGGATACTATGTAATTTGATAATAAATGGACTATCTACTGCTCTGTTTTAGGCAATAACATATCTTGATCAGCTCTGTTCTACCTATAATGAATAGAATTTGGACTGCCTTCTTGTATTCCAATCTCCTGAGGATGCTAGGAGGCTTTGAACTTGGTAGGAATTGCAGAATGAATAAGATATGCACTAGAAGAATCCCCCCAAACCACACCAGCAACAGAACCAAAACTGAAACCAACCCAAACCAAAAAACAAAACAAAGGAATATGAAACTCTTCTTTGGGTGAAAGTTCTCATACAGTGAAAAGTAAGCAACTTGATACTAGATCAGGCCTTTACCAAAACAAGAAACAGATGGAAACTGTATCTCTGCCCCAAAAAAGAAGAATTTCTAGCCCTTAATTATATAGAATGTACAGAAGAAAGAGGCGCAAGCAATCAGTTACACTGATTGTAACATAAATAGAGCTCGCATTTGATGCACAGCAGTTGCTGGAATTCTTTTGTAATGGAGTCACCATTTTGTTACAATAAATCTACTTATTGAGCTTTTGTGTCCTGGAGAATATATTCTACAGTATTTTGGCTTAATAACCAAGAGAGGCCTGACACTTGGTAGGGTTTTCTAAAGACTGAAAACCTAAAATCTTTTGATATAGGTTGCTCAATTCTCAAGCATTCTTGTGGCATTTCGCAATTGGTTTGTATATCTTACTTCCTCTAGCTTGAGGAAAGGATTTTTCAGGGCCAGGCACAACATCTTTCCATCCACACTATTATTTGACAGGTATGCCAATATTTTCCTATCCTGCCCTTGTGACTCCAGGGAAATCAATACAATTTAACATGTCCTTTTAAATTGTAACTTTTATAAGGATCTTCAAAAGGACTTTATAACCCATCTTTTACTAAGTGCATTTGGGAGAAAAAATGATCTTTTACTACCCAGTTTTTATTTTCAATCTAAACTGAAAAACCACCTATATGGTAGCCAAATTTATTGTTGTGGCAGTTAAAGCAAGGCAACAGTTAACATCAAACATAACTTGATAATCTTGTCCCTTTCCTTTTCTCTTAACGGCTTAGTTTTATTTGTTTTTTTCATAAGTAAAGAATTGATTTGATTTGTGTCACTTCAAATGACGTATCTTTGTATATTATTTATATATACAACAGTTAAGTAAACAGATAACTTTTTGAGAAACTGCTAATACAGCTTTTATAGACTTTTTCTACACATGTCATAAGTTTCAGTTTCTTTCAGATGAAGTTTTTCAGCTGGGCTAAGAAAAAAATTCCCATAATTTTTTTTTTTTTGTTGCCAACAGAACTTTTTTCTCACCTTTTAAAAATGTACCTGTCACACTGATAGAGAATGACCTTTGTAAATGCTGAAGCAATCATAGAATGGAAGTAAAATAATGACAATTTTGTAAGAAAGACATCTGGCAATTCTCTCTATTTTCAAACTTCTTACTTTCATTTTGTAAAGGATTAGTTGCCTGTTATGTGGGCCTAAAGGTGTATGAAAATCAATGAAATATTTAGCCATATAACATGAAATATACACAAGTGTCAGTCTAGGGCAGAGACAGACAACCAACTTTGGGCAAGCAGTTTATCCTTTTTCTTGTCACTAGGCCTGGAAGAGGTAATTGGCAGAACTCTTGTCAATTTTACTAGGTAAAAGGCTGAAGAAGCCTGATAGCACCTTTTCCGACTAACAAATTTTATTAAAAGCATAAGCTTTTGTGAGCTGCAGCTCACTTCATTGGAAGTGAATCAAAGAGTGGTAAAAAGTGGCAAAAAATTTCTATCCTTTCAGTTTTCATCAGTGAGCTTGTTAAAAAAAGAAATAAAAAGACCCAGCTTTTCACTTTTCCACTGGTAGACTTCAAAAACTGTAAAAAATTGCCATTGAAGAGAACAATTGGTGACCAGAGGGGAGTGGGTGTTCCTGCAACAGTGTGTAGTAACTAACTGGAATGTGCTTACAATGAAGTGAAGAGCTGCAGGCAATCCAGGCGGTACCACTTGGGCCAGCTGCAGAAGACAGAAAATACTACTTTTGATGTATAGAAGAAACAGAGAGGTGGACGTGGCCTTTATGATGAGTTGGGGGCTGGTGGAGGGTGACATTGTGCTTTCCTGCCCTTGAGATATGGTCAGTGGCCCATATTCATGCTGGGGCAAGCTGGTCATGCAGATCTGCTCTCAGTTGCTAGTTTGGTTTCCTTTTATTCAGGGAACATGAAGTGAACACTGTCCTGGCTTCAGGCAAAGCCTCTTGAGCCGGTCCTGGGAAAAGTGCATCCTAAAATATAAGGGGCGACGGCCAGATCTATGATGAATTCTATATGACCTCCTCTGTGTACTAATCTATCCTTAGGAAGTAGGAAGTTCAAGGAGGTCAGATGTCTGAGGAATGGGTGGAGAACCAACACTCTAGCTGTCATTCTACCCCCCCCCCATTTGTACTTTTCAGATGTGTCATTTAGCATATTTTTAGTTCACATATGATTATAAGAGCATGTATGATTGTTGATTATTTTGAGTTTAAATTAAGTAAAAGTACTCTTCATACAGAGTGCTTTTAAAAAAGTGAAGATTGAGGAATATTTAATTTACCATTTGCCATTCTCTGTTTCATCCTTTTCAGACCCTGCTTTCTTGCCCCCTTAACCAAACTTCTGCCAGGATTTTGAAAGAACATAATTGAGGCTTGAGATCTAGCTGAAAACTCCTTACAAGCCGTCGTCCTTCTCAAAATGAATTGTGGGACAGGCATCGATCTTCCTGCGCTTTATTCATTACACCCCCAAAGGGTTAACAGAATGTTCTTGACATGTACTAAGCTGAACAACATTGCTATGGGATGTGGAATAGTGTTACCTGATGGAGCAGATACAATTTGTTTTATGACCCCAAGGAAATTTTAGACAAAGAGAGGACTTGTTTCAAAAGAGCCAAAGAACAGGAACATATGCTACAGCCTGTACATATGGGACACTGGGAACAGCCAGTAGGAGCAGGCCTTCTAACTAATCAAGCTGGAAAATGGTTTTGTGGACCAAAATCTCTGCTCTGCTCTGATTCCTTCTATATTTGATCAATCTTAATATGAGAGTCACAAATATTTCAGTACTTGGTATCTGGCAATTGACTTGCAGTGGCAGAAGAATTTAGCCATATTTCTTTATTTGATTGCCAACTTGCAGTAGTATTTATTGTCTGATTTTTTTTATAGTAGATATGTGTTATAATTTAATAATGTTTTAAAGAAATTGATATGGGATGATGACTAGCATGTATTTGTACCTGATAAATACCCAAACTGAGGTTTTTTGGCAAATAACATACAATGATTTGACAGAATCTGAGAGCTGATGCATTTATAACTGCATCTTTGCCAACAATTAAGAGGTTCAGGTACTCAGTTTTAGGATGAAATGTGCATCAAAAATTGTCATTACAATTTTAAATTCATCTTTTCACACTCAAAATAATACATTGCAAAACATTCCAAATGTTCATTTCTAATTTAGATCAGACCAATAAGTATTCTGAACACATTAGTAGTACAACACCATAAAGCTTAAGCTAGATTAGGAGAAAATTGAATTGATCTAAATTATATCTGTGTCAATCCCAGTGTCTTCAAGCAATGAATGATGATACAGAAGAAGCTGACACATTTGATAATAATTTATAAAAATATCTGCAAAAGGAAATACTGACAGCTCCTTTTTTACTTTGCTGGTGTCTCCTAAAAACTTCAGCAAATGTTAGTAATAGAAGCAGTCCAGCTGCCATCAATACCAGAACATAACAGGTCTTTATTCAGTCAATGACCAGCAAATTTAAGAGAACAGAGTAAAACATTGATAAAATAATATACTAAAAGACAGATCACATAATAATATTACATTCACTCCTCCTTGATTACCCAAGTTATAATAAGTTTAAAAACTAAAAAATATGATTTTGAGTAAATATACCCCTAGCAGCTTATTGATTAAGAAATATTGATCCAAAAGTGATATTAAAACTAAAAAGTAAAAATAAGAATAAAAAATAAAAGTAAAAATGATCTTCTTAAACCAATTACTTCTTTAGCTGTTTTTGCCTTATATTCATTGCAGCAACACAAAATTTAACTACTACACAGGTAATAATAACAGGTTTTAAATCCTGGAGAAGACGTTTCAGATCAAATTTGTCTGGTCTCCCTGGGAATTTATCTCTTAGAGGTGTAATATAATTAGACCTTATATCCCTATAAAATTTGCAATGTAATAAAATGTGTGAGATGTTTTCTACTTCCTTATTGCCACATGGATAGATACGCTTTGCTATGGGGATTTTATTACACCTGCCTTGAGGTAGTGTTGATGGAAGAATGTTGTATCTAGCTTTAAAAAAAAGCTATTCTCAACTTGGAGAAGGTTAGGGTTTGTAAATATCATGCTGGTTCCCATATACCCCTGTTAATTCTATCATGTTGGGACAGCCTGTTAACTTCAGTTTGGAACTCTACATCCCTTATTCTTTGAATAGTTAGGCGCTTGCCTTGATCTTAGCCCATTAATATCAAAATTGGAAGAGAGAGCCCATATGAAGCCAACTTATGCTCCACCGCCTGTTTCCATGGAGAAGAAAAACTATCTGTTAAAACTAAGGGAGTTAGTCCAGCTGGGAAGAATTGTATTTTAAGCCAGTAGATTATCATCATCTTCCAGGCCGTAACCTGGATTAGTGGCGTTCCTGTCTTGAGTCTTAGCTGGGCATTTGGAGTTCCATCAGGAACAGCTAAAATTGATTGCGAGAATTTTGTTTGCACAATTTCCTGCAGCTCCTTCTTCACATAAATTCCTGTTTGTGCTCCATAAAGAATTTGAGCCAATGTTTTGGCCTCAAACAGTTTTAAAGCTGCAGGAACTAATTGTCCTCCACCCGTATAAAAAAAAGTTTAATGGCATTCATCGACCTGAAGGCTGATTGCATCATATAATTCTGGTGAGCATTCCAAATGCCTTTTGAGTGGAAAACAACCCCCAAGTATTTGAATGTATTAACCTGCTTTAATTTATGCCCTTCTACTCTCCAGGAATGTTGAATGGCTCTCTCAGTGAATACCATAATTTTCAATTTATCAAAATTGAGAACCAAATGATTTTGTTTACAGTACCTTAGTGTTGCTGCTATTGCTCTTTTTGATTCAACAGGTGTTTGAGAGATTATAGTGGCATCATCAGCATAAAGAAGTACTGGGAGTTTGTGCTGTGCTAAGATGGATGCATGGAAATCCGAGTTATGTAAAAGGTCCACCAATGACTTAATATATAGATTGAAAAGGGAGGGGGCCAAAATACCATGCCAGAGAGGGTCCCATGGGGGTTGCACCTCTTAGGTGGAGTTGGAATATAATTTCTGTATAAGGTAGAGGAGGCACCTATCTATAGTTATATTTTTTAATTTATCCCAATGCACTTTCCTAGACATTGAATCAAAGGCTTGTTTGAAGTCAAGGAAAGCCACATAGAGGGATGTTTTCTTTTTGTACATATATTTTTGTGCAAGATGATGAATGTCCAAAACATGATCTACTGTTGATCTCCCCTCTCTGAAGCCTGCCTTTTTGTCTTGAATTGAGCCCTCTGTCTCTGTAATTTAAAGTTTAAGCATTTAGCACATAACTTGCTAACAACACTCTGAAGGCTAATGGGCCTTTAGTTACCTGGCTCATTCTTACTGCCTTTTTTATACATTGGAACGATTATTGCCAACCCCCAGACTCTTGGAATATGACCTGTCTGATCAATAAATGTGAACAAGGATGCCCATCAACTAGAGTTCTTTTTAATTAATTGGGGTCCACACCTGGAGCCTTACTGACCTTAAGTGATTTTGTCAATCGAGGTGCCTCTTGTGCCAAAACCGGCAGCCAATTCTGAGCTTGATCCAGATCAATCTGACTCTTGGTCATGTTGCCAGCTGGATCTGCATGCAACCCTCTAAAATATCTTCCCAGGCTTGAATTGGTACTTGATTGGGTTGAGGGGCAGGCGATTTTCCCAGTCCTCTAGTAATATGCCAAAAGAGGGATGAATCTCTCTTGACTGCTTGAATTAGTTTCCACCAGGACTTTTCTTTTAAAAGGGTCTTACACTGAATCTTTAACTCCTTTAAGAGGTATGTTTGACCCCCCCAAAGGGGAATTTTTACTTTTTCTATAGGCCCTATTATATGCCTTTTTCATCTGAACACACTCCTGGTCAAACCATTTTTTGTTTTTTGTAACCCGATTTCTGGAGTGTTGTTGTGTTCCTTTAACAAGAATTAATTTAAGATTAGCAATTAACATTTAATACCAATTTAAATATGATCTTTGGGATTTATTACCTAGCAGGTGGGCCCAAATTTCTGTGGTTTCTGGAGCTACCATCCATTTAGCAACTGTTACTGCATTGTTGTTATTCCATCAGTTCACACCACAACATTATTATTATCAAGCAATGGGGGATAAATTGTTTCTGCTCTTACATGTTTTCAGTGAGGTGTCAAAGTTAATAATAAGGGGTGATGATCACTTTCTAAACGTGCATCTACCTCCAACCATTGTAGGGTTTTTAAAAGATCATATGATGCTATCCAATAGTCAACTATGGATCTTCTTCCTGCCCCCCAGAAAGTATATTCTGCCGCATGGTCCCCTTCCACAGAACCATTAAGTATGTGCAACTCCAAGTGAGCAATCATCTGTCTGGCACATAGACCTGCCTAGTTAGATTTTGAGTCCTTGAATTTTCTTGTATTCAAGGGTTCTCCTCCTAAAAGATCTTGAATTGGAGAAATAGAGTGTGATCATTTGCTCCCATCCTAGCATTTAGGTCCCTACCCATTATTACTGATGCTGCAGGGCAATTATCTAAACAGTTAGAGATAAATTTTTCTATTTGCCTCCAAATAGTGTTAATCAATACCAGTGAGAGAGTTAAACGAAATGGGTTGAAATTGCATGGTGGACAATAAATGTCCACTCATGGGTGTGTATGTGTCTTTCTGATTAGAATAACAACAGCAGGGGATTATATCTAGAAAGCGAAAGTGAGCTTCCTTGTAGAGTGTTAAAAAATCCTAGTAGGAATCACCCAGGAGACATACCAAATTCAGGAACTCTGCTTCTCTAGCAACTGATGGAGGCTTGTTCTTGTGTGTGTATGTGTGTGTGTATCTGTCTGTGTATAAATAAATAAATAAATAAATAAATAAATAAATAAATAAATAAATAAAAGTTTGGTGTATTCCATTTATTATATTATGCTACTTTCAGTGTACAGAGGCTTTGGCCTGACCTTTTCTGCAGTGCTATGAAAGGATTCTGTTTTAAAACTGTCTTCTTGTATGTTAGATTTATTCTGTCAATATTGCTTTTGAATCCAGTAAAGCTTGCTGAGGTTTTCATTCTTTAGAGACCTTCTACTAACAGTTTTCACAACTCATAATATGACTCACACTAGCTTATTCTGATTAATCAGTGTATCATTTTTGCATCTCCTTCATATTCCAAGGTCGTATGACTTCTGTTGCTATTCTACTGGTCTTTATTAGGTTAAATAATGGTCTGTATCCAGTTAATATATGCATGTGTGCACATTTAGAGCATTGAAGGCAGTCATTTAGCACTTAGATCTCTTAATAATTTTTAGTGTTGCTGTTCCAGAATATATCATGCTTACCCACTCTAGATAACAATATTTAGTTTTGCATTTTTAAAATTCATTTGATCATGTCTACCTGTTTATGCTTGTACTGATTTTATTTCTGAGTCTAGAAAGTTTAGATTGTTGATTCAGTTGGGCATTTTATTTTGCTATTTTTGGCATCTAACTTTGCTTTGTTTTGCTGGTAACCTGAGCTGTAAATATATAACAGCATTTCCATAAAAAAAAGAGCACAATTTATTTGAAACTTTCCTCTTCAGAGGGAGTTAACAATGCATTTGCAGGACAGTGAAACTTTGCTTTACCAGACCTCATTGCAAGGAACACTGCATGCAGAAAACCACATTGCCTCCGTTATTTAAGTCATTTGCATAATGACATCATTATGCAAATACTGCAGATAACATCCTTTGATGCAAAGAGCACCATCTGAATCCTTTGCGTGATGATATGATAAATCGCTTATCTATAGTTTCATTTTTCCTATATAATGATGGGATTTCAAAAGAATTCTAGTGGTCTGAAGCCAAAAATATAGCAGACCATCTCAAATCATTACATGATATGAAGCTTCAGCTTGGCCTTCTTCATCTTCATAACTCTTGACTCTTCCTTTAGCCCAGGTTTCCTTCTCTTCTCAGATTCCCCCCTCTGGCCTTCTGTCATTCCTCTGAATCTTTCCTCTTTTCTTACCATCTTGCCTCTCTTCTTCTCTTGATATGCTTACCTTATATTTTGGTTTGACCAGGGCTGTCCCATTTTTGTGCCCCAATCTGTGTGTTATAAAAAGTCCCAGGAAGTAAGGCTGTACGGACATTCAAAAGGGGAAGCATGGATTTAGCTTTCCATTACTTTCCACATTTCTGGGCAAGCCAGTGAGCAAATTCAAGCGGATAAACTCTCCATTTTGCCTGGGATGAGCTTTAGTCATTCTGAACAAGCTGCATAGGCAAAGTGAGAATAAGGTTTAAGTGTGTTAAAATCCTGTTTTCTGGGTTTGCCAACTCAAGCCTGCTGATCATGACTTTTGCCCTGGTTTATCTGCTTGGAAATATGGTAAGTCTATCTCCTGGCAAAGTATGCGATGCTGGTTTACTCATTTCTCAAGCTGCTCCTTCCTTAAATCCTGCTCTTGACACCTTCAGCTTCATCTGTTCTGTTCCTCTACAGAACCAATGCAGAAATTGCCCCAAATCACCATCAGTGCTACCGTATTCTGATGCTAAATTTTTCTGTTGCTTAAATTCTACAACATTAGATCATGCTGATTAGGCATTGCTTTTCCAGAGTTAGCCGGATTTAAAATTGCAATTCCACACACTGTTTAATACAATGAGTATTACCAAATAATACTTTTTAAAAGGTTACTCATAAGTAAGCCTGATTCAGCAAAAGTTCCCTACAACCATGAATTTTGAAATTCTCTGTTCTCAGATTTACTTGTTTTTATTTCTTCCTGTTTAGTATGGCTAGGGGATTTGTAATAAATTACAGCATAACTGTCTGCTAATAGTCACCTGATGTTCTCAGCCAAGGATCTGGTTAATTACTGATTTTCTTTTCCTTTCCTTTCTTTTATTGAATGAGAGAAAAATATGGTGAAGTCAATAATTAAAATCTCTCCACCATGGGAATTAGAAACTGGACTGAAGAGAATTCTTACTAATTTTATAGACAAACTAAATATGAAACAATAAATGAA
This sequence comes from Liasis olivaceus, assembly GCA_030867105.1. NCBI lineage: Eukaryota > Metazoa > Chordata > Lepidosauria > Squamata > Pythonidae > Liasis > Liasis olivaceus. Next base: position 86,824,719 of record CM061350.1, read on the forward strand.
CAGAATTTGTAGCTAGAGTGCTTCTGATTAAAGGTACAATCAACTTTAAAAGGCTCAATAGCTCTTTGTCTTTTGACATGGAATGAATGATATTTATTGAAACCTCTATCCCTTACTGAAATAATAAAAGTCTGCACTGATCAGGTTGAAAACAGCAAAGGAAACTCCAAAGTAGAAATACTAGAACGCAATTGTTTGTCAATGAAGTCAGATGGAGTCCTTACAGCAAGTAAAGAGTAAGTGGCAATTGCAAAGAAAAAGACTACCAGTGAAGTAATCTGGTAGAGGCATCTGTTTACTGTATTTATGCATTCATTCATTCATTCATTCATTCATTCATTCAATTTATTATATTGATTTAAGATCTGGGCACAGTGTGTCTCTGTGCGTCTGTCTGTGTAAAAAAAGGCAAACTGATATATGCGATTGCCATCTTGATTTTTTGACCCCTTGGAGAAGTAACTGTGCTGCATTTATTTCATTTCATCTAATAATAGGCCTGTGAGGGGCAGTTGTGCTTTGCTAGAATGAATTGCTTTATTTTACAGAGACAATTCTATTCTTCTCTGAAAGCTGAAGGAATCATCCAAATGCTTTGGACTGTGGGCCTCTTCCAGCAAGTCCAACAATGGGAAATGGTTTCTGGGCATGAGCAGCACATACCCAGGTGCCTTCCTTGGCTTGTGATCTGCAAGAGGAGGTCACAGAAATTGCTTTGCTTTGCACTTGAGAGGCTGTGGAGAGGCCATGTTGCTTTTGTGAAGCAACTTCAAGGGGTTCTTGGTTGAAGTGACGTCGCCCTTCAAAGCTGCGCATGCCCCTTCCTAATAGTGAACATTGCCCCATGCAGCATAAGTGCATCTCTGATTAGAACTTGGAAATGAAATTGTTGGTAATTTGCATTAAATTTGCATTTTTCATACAACTTCATTATTAGTTGTAGTATTTTAGAAAGGACACCTGGGAAAACACCATCAGGATTTACATGTTGAGTTCCATAGGAAGGGTTTTGTGAGAGTGAGTGTGCATTCTTGAGATACAGAGCAACACTTGCATTTTCTTGCTGCATTATTTAATACTTTTAATTAATGTTTTTAAGGCAGGACAGAACTGGGAACACGAATAAACACTGAATCCAAATGTAGCTGTTCCATTTGTAATTTAAGCTGTGAATACACAGAATATTAATAACAGTGCTCCTCTTTGGAAGCTCGGTTTCATGGATTCCTCTCCAACTTCCACTGGAACATCAACAGAAAGTTTAGAAGCATTCCCCATTGAAGAATAGCCTTTGCATGCCCAGGTGACATACCTCACTAACACCTGGGTGGTGCCTGGGGCATTTGCTTGATAATTATAGACCTTTGTTCTTGTTTCTTGACAGTTTTTAATTGTGAATTTTAACTGCTATGAGTTTTCTATTACCAATTACCACCCCTGTCATTTTTTCCATCTAATACAAGACTCTTGATCTCTGAGTTTTTTGTTGCTGCATAAGGCTTCTTTCAGACTTAAATACAATGAGACAGGGGCACAATCTACTCTGAGTTGGCTGTGTATGAAGTCAAATGGGATGCAGGAAATTCATGACTGCATCTCCTAAGATCTTTGCTTAAAAGTCTAAGGTTTGGCATACTGTAGTGGTTAAAGTGTTGGCCTAGAAAGCAGGAGACTGTGAGTTCTAGGTCCCCCTTAGGCATGAAAGCTGGCTGGGTGACTTTGGGCTAGTCACTCTCCACCGCACAGGGTGGTTGTTGTCAGGAAAATAAGAGGCAGGAGTATTAAGTGTGTTCACTGCCTTGAATTGACCAAAATACAAACACACACAAACATGGAGACGTAAGTTTAATACTGGAAGACTGAAGGACAAGACTTAAATAAGGTTTTTTTTTTTTAAATTACAGATTCAGAAGAAGCTCTTATCATGATAAAGAACAACTACTGTAGAATTTAGAAATCTAGATACTGTATATATTAAAGGTCACTTGCAAGGTTTAAATGCTGCATCTTTTCTCCCTCCTCTTTGTAGAAATGGGCTTTTTCTGCATGGTTCTCTTGAACTTTGCTTACCGATAAAATCTTTTGACAATGGCTTGCCTGTATTCAGAGTCTTTGCTTCCAGTCTTGCTAGCTTCAGCTCTCGCAGGTGTAGCAATATGGACTATTCAGCAGGTGAATCGATGTGGAAAAGATTCCCGGAGAGCCAGAAGTTTTATTGCCACAGGGGTCAGACTGTAAAGCAGGTAATAGGTAATGAGAAGAACTAGAAACAACAATTTATGTATAAATATAAATATACTTTAGAGTTATCAAATAAATGCACAAGATTCTTTTTTTTTTTAATTGATTGATATGCTGGCTTTCAAATCAGTTCTTGTGACCTTAACATACAGTAAAGTGAGGCCAGAAGGTTTCACAGAGAAACACAATGCAGATCTCCTGGCTGTACATATTTTAGAAGGAATCACATATGCATGGTCACACAGAAAATGGGCCTTTGTGGGAGGCAGTGAGGCATGTAACAGCCACGGGCTAGTGATGCATGAAGGTTGGGCTTTCAGTATATCACACAGAATTCTTGGAATGTGTCCAATTCACTGCTTCAAATGCTCACCAACTGGTATAAGAGTGAAATAACTGCAGAAGAATACTTTTTCCATGGCAGGAGATTGAATTAGGAGGAATCAAAATGAAGAGGACACTTGACTGTGTCAGGCCATATTTGGTCAATATAACTTACAAGTGAGAGTCTACCCAGTCTAGGCCTGGAAGAAGTAACATCCTTAAGATACCAGTTGAGGTTCCACAAAGTCTGAAGGGTAGGAGGAGGAAGAGATGTTGTTATGAATTTCTTAAATCTTTGATATTTGGGATATCTAGGAATGATCTGAAATTCCAAATCACAAAGAAATTATGCTGTCCTTATCAAAACTCTTCATTTACCTTGAAATTCCTCATATTATTCCTCAGATAAGTGCCAAAAATTTAATTTCAGTATAAGAGAAGCCAGGTGCAGAATCTACCAACTCCCTCAATAGAAATTGCATTAATGTTACTTTTAAACAAGTTTTGCTTCTTTTGCCATTTCTGTTGTGTTTCACACAAGCAAGAATCTCAATATTCATCCTGAAATTTCATGTTAATTTCACTGCTCTTTCCTAGACAATGATTGGGAGAACTGAAATGGATTTTGTAATCTAGCCTAACACTTTCATGGTTCAATAATGTCCAGTTCTACCTAGCACTTAGAGCATCCTAAATTATGGAGAACAGATGAAAGTAAAAAAAGATGCAATATTTCAATGTGGATTCCTCCCTTCTCCCTCACTTTTTCAACTTTTGAAAAATAACTGCTTTCCATATACATGATAAAATTGGTAATTTTTTTGTATGATGCTTAGATTAACATTCAGTAGACCAACTAGAGCCCAGATAATAAGGGTTTACACACTACACTTCTTTTGTGAAAGGACTTTGTTGAAACAGGATAATATATTGAACCAAATTCCATGCATAAACGTTTGGTCAAGTGTGTACCAAGCTACTTGATACTGTAAACTACACTAGATTGTCATATTCTTCTAATATCCACCATATGTTGTTTTTATTGAAAATGTACTTTTTAATAAATGTACTGAGCATTTCCATCCATATTAATATATTCTCCAGCTGGCCCCACTTTGGAGTTTTGCTGTTTTTTTGGCTTTCTTGGCCATTGTTGGTCTTGCCTTCTTTTTTTCATTTATCTTTGATTTAGCTCATCATAAAAGAAAACCAAGAAAATGGATGGATCTAATTTAATATTGGCTTTTATTCAGATTGCATTCTTAAAGGGATGCCAAGACCAGACAAAATGTCTGATATTGTAACACTGAACAATGGAATTGCATTTTTAGTCATCTACAGTGTTTAGAAAACCCTGCCTTGCTTGCTGCCATGGACTTTGTAGGTGTGACATCCCACCCTGTAGTTCAGGTTTAGCAATGTTTGGAAAGAAGTCAGCATCTTCCAGTGAGCAATAATCATGCCTTGAATAAGCCTCAATGGCTGACAGTGCTACTGTGGAAAGCTGTGCTGGTCATTGACCAGATAAAGATTACTTGAAAGAAGGCAATGTCATGCAATGTTTCTTTTAAATTTTTATTGAACAGTAGTTTACACAAGAAAGAAAGAACTAAGCAAAGAACATACAATGTTTTGAGGAGTAATACAAAAATCAATATGGATAAATAAAAAGGAGAAGGCACCATTAGAAGAAAAGTCTGAAAGTTATTCATAATTTCCACATATCGTAAGAATTGACAAAGTTACACTTGCTACTGTTAACACAATGAATATAATCTACCCAGACTTGATAAAAATGTGATTCTTGCCTCTGAAAGCTCATTACTGTACATTTGTCAGTAATTTTTTCTAGTAAAGCAATTGCAAAAGCTCTTTTAATCCAAAAATCAATTGTTAAATTTTAAAGAAATTTCCAGCGTTGTGCAACCTTCCAACGTTTTGCTGCAAAAAGTAAGTAGAAAACCAGCTCCTTATTTTTATGAGAAGTGTTGGATCGTGTGAATAGATGCAGGAAGTCCAGCTCTGGAAAGCATTTGATGCTTATTTTGTAATGATACTAATTTTGCTAAAACGTTCACACCAGAAAGATACTACCTTTTCACATGTCCACCACATATGGTAAAATGATCCTTTTCGTGTACAGCTTCTGCAACATTTTGAATAATGATTATGTAACATGTATGCTAACCTTTTGTTGTTCAGTCGTTAAGTCGTGTCCGACTCTTCGTGACCCCATGAACCATATTGCGCCAGGCCTTCCTGTCCTTCACTGCCTCCCTAAGTTTGCTCAGTTTCATGCTCATTGCTTCAGTGATGCTATCTAACCATCTCATCCTCTGCCGTCCTCTTCTCCTTTTGCCTTCAATCTTTCCCAGCATTGGGGTCTTTTCCAAAGAGTCCTCTCTTTGCATTAGGTGACCAAAGTATCTGAGCTTGAGCTTCATTATCAATCCTTCCAATGAGCAGTCAGGGTTGATTTCCTTTAAGATTGACTGGTTTGACCTCCTAGCAGTCCAAGGGACTCATAAGAGTCTTCTCCAGCACCACAGTTCAAAGGCATCAATTCTTTGGTGCTCAGCCTTCTTTATGGTCCAGCTCTCATAGCCATACATTACTACTGGAAAAACCATAGCTTTGACTATGTGGATCTTTGTCGGCAAGGTGATGTCTCTGCTTTTTAATATGCTATCTAGGTTTGCCATAGCTTTCCTCCCAAGGAGCAAGTGTCTCTTAATTTCATGGCTGCAGTCTCCGTCTGCGGTGATCTTGGAGCCCAAATAAATGAAGTCTGTTACTGCTTCCATTTCTACCCCTTCTATTTGCCAGGAATTGATGGGTCCAGATGCCATGATCTTAGTTTTTTTAATGTTGAGTTTCAAGCCAGCTTTTGCACTCTCCTCTTTCACCCTCACCAAGAGGCTCTTTAGTTCTTCTTCACTTTCTGCCATTAGGGTGGTATCATCTGCATATCTGAGGTTGTTGATGTTTCTCCCTGCAATCTTAATTCCAGCTTGTGATTCTTCCAGCCTGGCATTTCTCATGATGTATTCTGCATATAGGTTAAATAAGCAGGGTGACAGTATACAGCCTTGTCGTACTCCTTTCCCTATTTTGAACCAATCGGTTGTTCCATGACCAGTTCTAACTGTTGCTTCTTGGCCCGCATATAGATTTCTCAGGAGACAGGTAAGAGGGTCTGGTATCCCCATCTCTTTAAGAATTTGCCACAGTTTGTTGTGATCCACACAATCAAAGGCTTTTGCATAGTCAATGAAGCAGAAGTAAATGTTTTTCTGGAACTCTCGTGCTTTCTCCATGATCCAGCGAATGTTGGCAATTTGATCACTAGTTCCTCTGCTTCTTCGAAACCCAGCTTGTACATCCGGTAGTTCTTGGTTCACGTACTGCTGAAGCCTAGCTTGTAGGACTTTGAGCATAACCTTGCTAGCATGTGAAATGAGTGCAATTGTGCGATAGTTTGAGCATTCTTTGGCATTGCCCTTCTTTGGAATTGGAAGGTAAACTGAACTTTTCCAATCCCGTGGCCACTGTTGCATTTTCCAAACTTGCTGGCATATTGAGTGCAGCATTTTAATAGCATCATCTTTTAGTATTTTAAATATGGAACTGGAATACTGTCATGTCCACTAGCTTTGTTGTTAGTAATGCTTCCTAAGGCCCACTTGACTTCACTCTCTAGGATGTCTGGCTCAAGGTCAGTGACCACACCAGTATGGACATCAGGGACATTAAGATCTTTCTTGTATAGTTCTTCTGTGTATTCTTGCCACCTCTTCTTAATCTCTTCTGCTTCTGTTAGGTCCCTGCCTTTTTTGTCCTTTATCATGCCCATCTTTGCACTAAACATTCCTTTGATATCTCCAATTTTCTTGAAGAGATCTCTAGTCTTCCCCATTCTATTGTTTTCCTCTATTTCTTTGCATTGTTCATTTAAGAAGGCCTTCTTATCTCTCCTTGCTATTCTCTGGAAATCTGCATTCAGTTGCTTATATCTTTCCCTTTCACCCTTGCTTTTCGCATTCCTTCTTTCCACAGCTATTTGTAAAGCCTCATCAGACAGCCATTTTGTTTTCTTGCATTTCTTTTTCTTTGGGATGGTTTTAGTTGCTGCCTCCTGTAAAATGTTACAGACCTCCGTCCATAGTTCTTCAGGCACTCTGTCTAACAAATCTAATCCCCTAAATCTATTCATCACCTTTACTGTGTACTCACAAGGAATATGATCTAAGTCATACCTGTGTGGTCTGGTGGTTTTCCCTACATTCTTCAATTTAAGCCTAAATTTTGCAGTAAGAAGCTCATGATCTGAGCCACAGTCAGCTCCTGGTCTTGTTTTTGCTGTCTGTATAGAGCTTCTCCATCTTTGGCTGCAAAGTATATAATCAATCTGGTTTCGGTATTGACCATCTGGTGATGTCCATGTGTAGAGTCGTCTCTTGTGTTGTTGGAAAAGAGTGTTTGCTATGACTAGCTTGTTCTCTTGACAGAACTCTATTAGCCTTTGCCCTGCTTCATTTTGTACTCCAAGGCCAAACTTGCCTGTTATTCCGATTTCTCCTTGACTTCCTACTTTAGCATTCCAATCCCCTATGACGAAAAGGACATCTTTTTTTGGTGCTAGTTCTAGAAGGTATTGTAGGTCTTCATAGAACCGATCAACTTCAGGTTCTTCGGCATCAGTGGTTGGGGCATAGACTTGGATTACTGTGATGTTGAATGGTTTGCCTTGGATTCACACTGAGATCATTCTGTCATTTTTGAGATTGTACCCCATTACTGCCTTTCCCACTCTCTTATTGACTATGAGTGCTACTCCATTTCTTCTAAGGGTTTCTTGCCCACAGTAGTAGATATAATGGTCACCTGAATTAAATTCACCCATTCCTATCCATTTTAATTCGTTGATTCCCAAGATGTCAATGTTCAATCTTGTCATCTCATGTTTGACCACATCCAGCTTGCCTTGGTTCATAGATCTTACATTTCAGGTACCTATACAATATTGTTCTTTACAGCATCGGACCTTCTTTTCGCTTCCAGGTACATCTACAGCTGAATGTCCTTTCGATTTTGGCCCAGCTGCTTCACTCTTTCTGGAGCTACTTGGAATTGCCCTCCACTCTTCCCCAGTAGCATATTGGACACCTTCCGACCTGAGGGGCTCATCTTCTGGCGTCATATCTTTTAGCCTTTTAACATTGTCCATGGGGTTTTCTTGGCAAGGATACTGGAGTGGGTTGCCATTTCCTTCTCCAGTGGACCACATTTTGTCAAAACTCTCTGTCATGACCTGTCCGTCTTGGGTGGTCCTGCATGGTATAGCTCATGGCTTCACTGAGTTATGCAAGCCCCTTCACCACGACAAGGCAGTGATCCATGAAGGGGTATGCTAACCTAGCAGGGGCTAAATGCAGAAAGAGCACCTCATGATTTCCATAATGATTGCCATTTTGGACAACAATTGCATTGCCTGAATCAGTAACCCAGTAATCCTTTAGATTAGTTCCTTCTATTTCTAGTCATGCGACATTTCTTAAGACATGGATCAAGTCAATTTTAAATCCTACGACTTTTGAAGAGAAGCCACAACTGTGTTCTTTGACCCATCTGCCTATGAGTCTTCCTCTCCCAAGCTGTTCCCCTCTCACCATTTTGGGCAGGTTTGACTCAGCTAATGAGGCCAGCTGCCTTATCTCTATGAGATTAAAAGCAGAATAAAAAGAAAAGTTTGGCATTTATTTATTTATATTTAGAATCTATTTTTCAAACTAAGGTTGTCCTTCAGAATGATTTGCCTCAATTAAAAGAATAGAAAAAATGGGGTATGATAATCATGGGACTCATCATGGGGATGAGTCTCTTTAACCATAGCATGAAGATGCCTCACTGACTATTCCTAAAGGCCATGTCCTCACAAGGCCGCTTTCATCTCATCCCCACCCCAGCACAGAGGCAGCTTGCATTCATCTTTTGCTGTTCCAGTTTAAGAGTACTGACAGTGTCCTCGATGATAATTTTAGCTTGGGCTGTCCAGAAGATGAAATATGAGAAAGTAAAAACAGGCAGGAGTAAATAATGCAGAATTTAAAATAAATAGTTGTTCTGCACATCTCTGAGAAGGAATGTATAGCTCTTTTGTTTCAAATGAAAACAAATACTATTTATGGACTGAGGAGGAAGAGAGACAACATGTGTATGCATCAGGAGGAGGTTGTTAAGAGCATGGAAACCCTTCTGTCAGCATCAGCAGAGCTTCAAGGGGGTGTTGTCATCCCCTTTGCTTTTGCACCACAAATTTGAAGGCAGTTTGAATTGGCCAATTTTGGAAGGTGGCAGTTTGAAATTGTCCAGGCTTCAAGCAAATTTCCTATTTCCATGCTAGCTTGTGTGAAGAATGGAGACAAGAGAGGGAGAATAAAGTTCTTCCAACCATTTTGGGGGTGGTACAACAGAAGTAGTTCCATCGGATAGGGATCTAACAAGTACAACATCTGCTCTTCCAGGCCTGGCAGGATAACATGGTAGAGAAGGGAGGGTTGACTCTACTTGCAACAAACCAACAGATAATCAAGGTTTGGGTTAGCATGTTTTGCAGGATGGGTTCAAGGGGAGTCTAACCATGAGCAAAAACTCAGGAGGAGTCTGGTGGCATCTTTTCTGATTAAAACATTTATTAAAAGGCATACATTTTCATGAGCTGCAGCTCCCTTCATCACAGAGTAGCAAATATTAACCAGCCGTTAGGTTACTTTTAAATGTAGGTTTAACATTCTTTCAGAATTGTGTTATTCCAGAATAGTTCTATTGTGGAATATCACCTAAGCCATGTCTAAAAGGATCCCTTCTGAATGAGCTCTATTTGAACATATCCACACCAAATCTTCGTGCCAAACCAGAGTAAGATTTGACAGATGGCTAAGCTAGCTAGGCTAACCATCTGTCAGAACTTGTCTCCTTCTCAGGCCTAGCCTTTAAGGAGCAGGATTGGTGGAGGTGGTCCTGCTGGCTGGTGATGTTTTGTGGGAGGGAAATGGAGCCATGAGAATTCACCATTTTTTGAGACAGAATAGGATTTATCAAAGAAGGCCATGCAAAATATGCTGGCAAACATTTCTGCTGCCTCAGAGACTCAAAAGAAGCATCATAATGAGGTTGTCAGGAACAGCCCCAACGTCCAAATAAAGTAAAGAACTGTAAAGAAGCATTTTATTTACTTCCAAGAACATTGTGTCTTGTTTCGTATAAATATCTGGAATATGGTACGTTACAGTAAACATCTTTTGTCATATTTAGGGAAATTTCATGCTTAGGTAAATGGATGGATAACACGCACACACATTTCCATCAGGACCGTGGTCCAATGTGACCTGCTGAGGTGATGAGGTGGCATGATTTGCCTTGACAAGGCTCTGAGCGTTTCCGCTTTGCCTCCTCAGAGCCTCGTCTAGCACTTGCAAAAGCTGGAAGAGGCTTCTGCTCAGAGGATGCTTCTGTGCAATAGAGCCTCTTCTGGTTACTGATTATGTTAAAAGAGACAAGTGGAGCAGACAAAGCAAAGCAGAGTGACCACTTCACCTCGTTTTATTGTCAGGTGGCTGCGTTGCTTTGGAGAGAAGTTTCAAGGAAGCCTTTGTCTGAACCTTCAAAGCAAAAGCATCCCCTTAAAGTTCTTTAGAGAGTATATGAAAAGAATGGTTCTTTTCCTCTCCTTTGGACCATCCACCCCTTCTGAAGGAAAAACGCCTTCTTTCATTTGGCTGCTGTACTCACATATTTGCTGGTGGCTGCAGAGCTCCAAAACGTGGGTTTCCGCTGATCTCCTCCCACAATTATGTCAAGGTTGCAGCTTTACTGGCAACTCTGCTGGGCTGGCACCAGGGAGAAGCCTCAAATGGGAGGGAAAGAAGGCAGTATGGGGACCTGCAATTTTGCTAAGCAGCCTGCTCTTCCACAGTGGCATGAAAGATTACAGAATGTCAGATGAGGGATTAAGTACTGGCAATCTGAAACTGTGCTAACTTTCAGGTAATGTTCTAGAATAAATGAAATGGAGAGTTTTCTCAATATTTGAAAAACAACCAGTTTGCAGATCTGATTATGAGAAATGTAGTCTGTGTGGAGATGTTATGATTAGGAAATGTGTGACATTCACTATTTATGGCCAGGTTTTATATTACCCGTTAGGGTCTCCCTAAAAATGTAGGAAAGACAGTGGCTACTTAATCTCCAATAATTGAAGTCAATAGCAAAGATCCTGTATCTAAACTTCACCCCTGAACTGTTTCAGTCTGACTTGATCATCTTTCTTCAGAATGACCTTGTGAAGTTTCTTCTATTTATAAAGAATGTAATCTCCAGATCGAATCCAGAGATGGAATATTATGGGAAGTGTTTACTGCATTAGAGCACTGGCACAAACATGCAAGACCAGTCTGACCATTATAGCAAATGCCCTAATGTAAGTGTTGCTTCAACTGGAACTGAATTAGCTGCTCTGTTGGGCAGAAGAAAAGAATGTAAATAAAAGGGGAAATCTTGTTTTCAGTGAAATTTATCACAAGGTGCGGCGGGAGATGGACGGTTCATACTGTCAGCAATATATGTTCAAAAATGCAATTTTTGGATTAATAACAAAGACACATTTCTAGTTCAGTGGTTCATCTAGGATGTGTGCTTTTGACCCACACAGTATATTATGCCCCATGGCTCTTAGCTGAACGATGACTTCACAATCCCTTTTTTTTTGTGTAAATTGTGATGTCTATTAAAACTAGCTGAAGGTTGTACTGAGACCCCAGTGATATGAAATAGGTAGACTGTCCATCGATTAAATATTAAAGCATCCAACTTTAATATTTAAGAGTGTAGGAAGTGTATTGTCTCAAAGAAAGGCTGTATGTTTTAAGCTGGCTTTTTCTCTCTCCCAGCAATGCCAACAATTTATCCCCTTCACTATAATTAAACAGATAAAAAAGATGCTCCAGGGCTCTATCTACTGTGAAAGATTCAGGTGTTTCAGTGATTATATATATCATTGCTCCGAGGCACTTATTAATTTGCTTAAAAGTCTATGCATCATTTCACAGATTGTTTTAGCACTTGTAATCTTATCAGCTTATGTCTGAATAAGGCAGACTTGTAAAAAAAATGAGCAAGAGATTAAGTCCTCTGGATTGATATACGTTATTAATATGACTTGTCTTCAATTTAAATGAGTTACTATAAAAATGGAGTAACTGAGTGTGGAAAGAGCAGATGGGCGCCAATGGAAAATGCAGTGAAATAGGTACAAAGGGTAAGTAAGCAATCAATTTCCCAGCCAAACCGCAAGTTTTAGACTCGTGCTTTCTGTTTCAGAAGACACGATCCTATGGAGAGAGAGGAAATTGCCTCTAGAAAAGCCAATCATGGTAATCCAATAGCCAATATGAATAACAGGGAAAAGCAATCAATTGGGGCCCAGGCGATGATCCCAGTATGGATGGGAAATTCAGCAAATGTATGGCCTTCCATCACTGATAGATCAGGAAGGCCGTGTAGCAACAAAAGCAGGGATGCTTCTGCTCTGTACTGAAATGAATGGATTGGAATCTGTACAACCCTTTTTTAGTCTCTCTGTCTTCAGTCATTTAGAACTACAACTAAGTTGACTAGGGAGGAAAAGCAACATGTGTCTGATTAATAGTTCTTTTAATAGGAAAAAAAAGTCATTCTGTCATTTTTTAAAAAATAAGGGATAGTTCTGTATTTGCAGGCATGCTCTGATTGAAGGGTTGCCCAGTTCAGATCTGATTTAAAGATTAAGAACTGTCAGAAAGGAGGAAAGGGGGTTGAATTTGCCCGCACATCTGCTTGAGACATGTGTCGCCTGGTCTTTGTTGCTTTGGAAGGGATTGATAGATTCTTAAGAAATACTCATTATTTTTGAAGTTGCATCTGTACATATGGATGAGTAAATACAGTTTTCATGCAAATCTCGCTCTTTTTTGTCTGTGATGCCTAAGTTGTCACCTTACAATAAATACTGTAGCTTGCAGCCAGAGTTCTGAATCGACCTCATCTGGCTAGGCCAGTGATGGTGAATCTATGACACATATATCAAAAGTGACATGCCACGACGTTTTGGGTGACACGCCAGTGTTCACCAACACCCGACAACAACTATTCTCCCTGTTTGAGTTACCAAAGGAACTGAGTTTGTTTTACTCATATTTCATTTTTGTAACCGTTTGATGTTTCTTTATATAATACATAGCACCGCACGTGATTGGACTGCATCTTTTAAAAAATAAATTAATATGTAAAGAATTGTTTCTCTTTTGTTCAGGGTGTGTGTGTGTGACATGCTAGCAGAGTCAAGTTAGGCGTTTTCTGAATTTTTGACACACCAAGCCCGAAAGTTTCGCCATCACTGGACTAGATTGATTTCCAAACAGAAGATTCAAATTTCAGTCCCCCCAAATAGCCATTAAAAAAAAAAAAAGATCTCAAGTAACAGGTCTAGGGAAGGCTTGATCTTTAGATGGACTGAACTCATGCATTTTTCAAGTGAAGAAGTGTTTGGGATTTTGGATTTTATCTCACTTTTACTTTTGTTTTGGGATGGATTGTTCAACAGACTATGCCAGCTGAATGAAAATGTTCAGAATTACAATAATTTGAGAAAGGGAAGGACTTTATGGACTGTAGAGAGCAGAAATTAGATATCAATATCTTGTTAATTTCTTAGTTTCTTTTCTTACATTTTACCATCATTCTAACATTGCAATCCTATGCAATCTTTTATCAGAAATATATCTTTCTGTGTCTAACTTCAGGGACATAAAATATACAATTAACATTGCAGGGCATTTGTAACTCTGTCATGATAGCTCTGTTCTGTTTTATTCCATTATTCCTGTTTTTTTAGGGATGGACCTCATTCTCTGCTTTACTAGTGATGACATAACATCTTCTTTTTCTCCTCCTCCTCCTCCTCTTCCTCCTGTAACAAATTTTAAAAGAATAGTAATAAAGAATAAAAATAAAATAAAAAAATAATACATATAATGCATATACCAGTTTAAAAGAATATAAAAACAGGTAATACAGATTAAAAATATAACCAGCAAAGTATAGGCAAGCAGCCAAAAAATCACCATTGTTCCTTAACATCAAGGACCCTGCCTTCCTTTACCTAACAGAAGAGCCAGTTCGGTCAGTAGCAGCGCTACCCTGGCTACAGAATATTAAGAAGTCTTTGGGGGAAAAAAAAAGGATTTAAATTGCATTTATTAAAGCCTGATAAACACACAGTGAAAAGCCTCTTTTGAATGTTACTGGACAATGTCAGGAAAAAAAAAATCATTATTTTAATTCCGGTCAGGCAATGATAATCTAGTTATCTGACATTATACAAAATGTTATTTAATAACTCCACAGAGAAAAACATATTCATGATGAATTTAATATCTTATTTATTATGGTCAAATTGAGGGAAGGACAGTGAATCTGCATGGTTCTGTGTTAATGAATTCATGGAATTCATGAACAGACAGTCCCCTACTTGTGAACGTTCAAGTTGCAAACTTTCACCAATATGAGCAAGATGGACCCGGCAGTCAGAACTGGAAGTTGGGCCAGAACTCAGAACTGGAAGTTGGGAGAAGGCGGAAAAGGATTAGTTTGCAGCTTGCCACAAACTAACCCTTTCCTGCCTTCTCCAACCTTCTGGGAGGTTGGAGTTTTGCACTGGAGTTGGAGTTCCCAGAAAGTTTTAGTTTATGCCGTGTGCTCTGTTGCTGGGTGAGGCAGGAGCGGGGGTGGGGGCTCCCTTGGTGAAGGATCAGCCGGTGGGGCTCGTCCCACTGCAGTCTCCGCAGTCTGCAGGCTATCGCTCCTCGCACCGGTAGCAGAAGACGGGGCTCCTCTGCTCACACTGCTACCCTGCCTCCTCCTCTTTTTTTACTTTTTACTTTTTACTTGGTTGGATTTACAAACAAAACAGATTTATGAACAGCCTGTTGGAAGGTAACCAGTTCGTATAGGGGACTGTCTGTATATTTATTTATATGGGCACGATAGGTATTTTTTGTAAAAATGATTGTTCATATCTTTTTGGTAATTAAGAAGTGTTATGATTTGTTCAGGTTCCCTGAGCAATCATAAAACTAATATGAGGAAAATTAATTATTGGAATATGGAATAAAAGTAGAATAAGGTAATAAGCTCTCTAAGTTAGTAACTGACTTAAAGAATGTTCTAATATTTAATTATTTTAATCACTGTACACATTGGAGTTGGCATGTAAAGAGTGCTCAGCACTTCTGGTGGTTGGCCAGCACTCAGCACCATGCGGTGCTACTGGGTGGATCATCATTCTATAGACTTTTGATTTTAGGAGAATTGGCATGCGCCTATCGCAGAGCACTCCAGTGGTCTCCTTCCACTTCAGCTATGTTGCATTCACCCTCGTGCGCTCTTCCCCATTAATGCTGCCATTGCTTTGCAAATGGGTTTCTAAGAAATGGAAGGAGTTTGTTTTCACTAAATCTTCGCTGCTGACCTGAAAGGTGGAGGTGCTCGGGCTAGTCTCTAGCTATTCAGTCTTCTTGATATTGAGGTGCAAACCAAATTGGTTAAGATGGTCATTCCATGTCTGGACACAGCACTGCAGTTCTTCCCTGGTGGTGGCTGCGAGCAGGACATCGTCGGCATAAAGCAAGGCCCAGGGGGCACTGTGATGCAGGTCTCATGTGATAGTATTCATGACGAGAATGAACTGCAATGGCAATAGTGCCGAGCCTTGGTGCACAACAGCTTTCACAGGAAAGCTGTCGGAAAGGCTGGTGGCGCACCTCCCTCGGTTGCTGGTATTAACATAAAGCATCTGGACCCATTTTATGAGTAGCTCAGGCCCACCATGGTCACGTAGCACTTACTATTGCACCTGATGTGGAACACAGTCAAAAGCTTTTCCTAGGTCGAGGAAAGCCAAGTGTAATGACTTCTTTTCTCTATGCTTTTCTTTTTTTTTAAATAAGAACTTTATTAAGTTATAAAGAGCATACAGATAAAAGCAAACAAGAACTAGCAATCAAAGAGAGAAGTAGAAAAGAAGAGTGTTAGAAATAAAGAAAGAATACAAAAGTGATGAAAAGTAAAGGGAGGATTCTCTATGCTTCTCCATGAGTGTGTGAGCAGCAAAAATGGCGTTGGTGATACTCAAACCTTTGACAAAACCGCACTGGTTGATACTGATTTCAGTGATGTCACAGAAGTGCTGTTGAGGATCTGCTCAAAAATTTTCATTGGGTGCGACGGGGCGGATTAGTCAGTAGTTGGAACAATCCGCCGGATCACCTTTGTTCTTGAAGAGGGGAACTGTGATACTCATGGCCCAGTCAGCAGGCATGTGGCCAGAGTCCACAATGGCACTGAAGATGTTTGTGAGCCAGTCAGCTGCTGTGCCACAAAGTTCTTTCAGCTTCCAGACATCTGCTGGTAGATTGTCCAGGCCAGGTGCTTTTGAATTCTTCATGCTGCTGATAGCTTTGGTAACCTCTTCAGGTGTAATGTGCAGGACTGGGCCAGTGTTAGCCAAGCCATCAGGAATTGGCAGGTGTGGAAATTCAACATTAGAGATTTTGTCAAAATGCTGCTGCCAACGTTTCAAGATTTTGAGCTTATCCTGCAGTTGCCATCCATTTTTATCCTTAACACACATGTAGTGTTCAATGTCTTTTGCTGCCTTGGCACACATTTTCACTAGTCAATAAATGTTTTTCTCACCTTCCTTTGTGTCCAGTTGCTCATGTAAGTCCCAGTAGTGATCAGCTTTGGCCTTTGTGACAGCTTTCTTTGCCATTCTTCTTGTAGTGATGTACTTTTGCCAGTTTTTGTTGATTTTATGCATATACCAGTTCTTGTAAGCCACCTTCTTTTCCCATACCTTCTGCTACACTTGCTCCATCCAGAGCCACAACTGCTTGTTGATTCGATGATGACCTGATCTCATATGCCTAGAGTTGTTCTCGCAGCAGTGGTAATGGACTCGCAGAGAGTGGTCCATGTAGTGTCAATCGAGCCTGTGGTGACTGGAGGAAATATGATGTGGTTAATGATGACCGTCTTGTAGTCTTGTAGCTTTCGCATTTGATTTTCTATCCATAGCTGTTCCCTTCTTGTCAAGCTGGAGCTGTGAGTCTAGAAAAAACCCAAATTGTGGACCACCTCTGATCTGGGAAGTACAACCTCCCATTCATAGTAAAAGATGGAATTTCCTTGGAACTGTTAGGTCTACAAACCAATTGACACAGTTTTGTAGGGATTCAGTCAGAGTCTGTTCCTCCCCATCCAGATCCTAACAACCTCTGGGCACTGGGTCAGCATTTCTACCACATCACCTATTCAGTTTATGGAAAAGATGTATAGCTGGGTATCATAAGCATATTGATGATACTGACCTTATGCTGGCAGATGACTTCCCCCAGTGGTTTCCCATACATGGTAAAAAAGAGAGAACCCTAAGGCACTCCACAGGGCAGACAGCTATGGAAATATCTCTCCTCTCCTATCAACTGGAACTGCCCCTTCACGAAGGTGGAGAACCACTGCTCCCCATTCCTATCACTTGGAGATGATGCCAAGGATATCTTGGTTAATGGTATGGAAAGCTGCTGAAAGATCAAGGAGAACCAACAGGGTGGTACTCCCTTGAACCTGGTCCCTTCATTGGTCATCCACAAATGCAAACAAGTCCATTCTCAATGTTGTACCCTGACCTGAAACTTAACTGCCAAAGGTCCATATAATCCACTTCCTCTAGGGCTCTCTGCAGATGGAGAGCCACCTAACCCTTACAAAGGTAGGTTAGATTTTTGCCTTGTATGCATGCATAGTGTATCAAGTTTACTTCTGTGAAGTAACTGATGTAGCTGAACCTCTTAAATCCCTGCCTAAACACATCCCACCACAGCTCAAGCTAGACCTAAAATGCCAGTGCAGACTGTGACTGGAGTGAGAGTACTTCTAAATCCATAATAGCTTACGAGTCTCAACAAAATCTTTAGCGTTTACGTTATGAGTTGTTAAAAGCTTAATTTCCAATTTGCTTCTTTTTGAAACACAAGTGGAAATTGGAATGTGCTTAATGCTGTCATTGTAAATTAAACATTGTCTTTAAAAAAAAAAAAAGGAATGTGTGTGCTTTTCATGACAGTATTTTATATAGAAAAAGAGCCGCCACAAGTTATTGTAAGTTGGTATCTTGTCTTTTGTGGCTTGCAGAAACCATCGCTTCCTTGTTTGCTCTGCAAATAGTTTGGAATTCAGCTTCCCAAAATCCTAGATAGCATAGAAAGATTATCTTAGTGAAGCCAGCCACTGTCACCCTCGGTCCCAACAAATACAATACAGAACATAAAAATGTGGATTTACTTTCTAATCACTTTCAGCAAATTCTTCCTGGGCAAATGTGTTGGATATCAACTCCTTTAATGTCCAAGTGGCATACCTAGACCCTATTTTCTCCCATTAATAAATTTACATTAAAAAGCAAAACAAAACAAGGTTCTGGGAAGAGTGGACTTTGAAGAAGAGGGATAGAGAGTATTGACACTTTTGAAATTTGGTGTTGAAGGAGATTCCTGATAATAGCATGGGCAGTCAAGATAATAAACAAAAGGATCATTGAACAGATCAACAAATCAGATCAACAAATCAACAAATTAACAAATCAAATCAACAAATCAGGTGAGACTTCTCACTCAAGGCACAAATGTCCAGGCTCAAGTTATCCTACTTTGGACACATTATGCAAAGATCTAGCTCTCTAGAGAAGGCTCTAATGCTGGGAAAGGTGGAAGGAAAGAGGAGAGGAGGATGACCAGCAGCAAGGATTCAGTTACAGAGGTGATGAGTGCACCATTGGAAGACCTGAAAGAACAGGTTAGGGATAGATCCTCGTGGAGAAAATCTATCTATGTAGTTGCTAAGAGTGAACACCACCTTGATGGTATATAAAATAATCAGTTTGGGGGGAGGCCCAGAAAGGGGCCGATGAAAAAATGGCTAGAGGGTGAAGTGGAAAGGCAGTTACAATGTTGGATGAAGTGGGCTTTGTGGAGATGGTTGAGAATTTTGGGGAAGAACTGAGGTGATAGGTGAAGTGGATTGGACTGGGGACTGGATTCAATGCTGGAATATTATTATTATTATTATTATTATTATTATTATTATTATTTTATCATACAAACACACACACACACACACACACACACACATGCATATACATATAGGTCAGCTCAAGGTGGTAACATACCTATTACTCCTGCCCCTTTTCCCCACAACAACAACCCTGCAAAGTGTGTTGGGTTGAAAGAGAACGACTGGCCACCCAGCCAGCTTTCATGCCTAAGAGAGGCCTAGAACTCACAGCCTCCTGTCTTCCAGGCCAACACCGTAACCACTATGCCAAATTGGCTCTCAGATAATACCAGTCCTTTCCTCAATGCCTTATGCTGTTCCTGCTTCTGTATTACTGACGCTTGGACCAGACCCAACATCTGCATCTGTATTCCCTTTGAATCTTACCACCAGTTTTATTCAGACTTCTTGCTGCCAAAGCTGAGTTAGCCTGTGAAACTGTAGGTGGCTGAGAAACATTAAGAAGGGTTTGGACTGAGGAACTGGGTATGAGGAGATCCTGTACCATGGTTAAAAACAAACAAAATACTTCTCCTACTGATTTCAGTGGGACTGAAGAATATTCTGTCTGATTCCCACCCATTGCTTTTGCTCATATGCAAATTTAATGAATTGATTATTATCTCTCTTTGATACAACATTCTCCTTACGCAAGTTTTCTGAGGGGGTTACTGGTATAGCAGATATTATTTGAAGTCAAAATAGGTATTACATCTGGGTGTTTCTTTTGTTCAAGGACATTCACAGGGTATGGCCAAAAAAAGTCAAGATGGCTCCTGCAACGGTGTGATCAAATCTCTGCAATGCACAGAAGAAAACAGGTGGAACTTTGATTGCACTATCATGGCTCTTCTATCTTGACTTCTTTGATCATACCCTGCAGGCACCCTTGCTTCTTATAACAATATATTACATATTGTTTTTTTTTTCTTTTCTTTTTGTTGTATTTTTTTCACTTTTTTTTAAGGGCCAGGATACTTGAAGGATCTCCTCTCTGTAGAGGTATCTACCTGCCCTATTTGATCCAGCAAGATCCACCAAAGAACCCACTTTGGGTCCTGTCAGTTAAAAACTTGCCATCTTGCGGGACCCAGGAAATATGCTTTTTCTGTTGTAGCACCTACCTCTGGAAGCCCTTCCCACCTGAAGTCAGATTGGCCCTGAACCAGCTGGCCTTCCTGAAAGTGCTAAAAACCTGGTGGTACACCAACATGTTCACCTTTTAAAATGTTTAAATATAGTTTAATGGTAGATATAGTTGACCATTACAAATGTACAGTGAACATATTCACTTAAAAAGTGTGCACACAAAAAGTTTATAAGGTCAGAGGTAAATGAATTTATTTTAGGGAAAATGGGGGCATCTCTCTCTCTCTCTCTCTGTCTCTTTCTGTTTCACTTGTTTTATACAAATATTCATACACATGCAGAATTTTATGCACGTTTTGGGATAAACTTTTTGACATTTGCAAAATGAAGAAACTAAGTGAAATGGAACTTGACAGACTCACCCATGCTTAGCTGGCATATTGAATTGTGCCCACAAGGTAATTGAGAACTAGTGCATATGAAAGCACCCTGATTCAGTGTGTCCTCAGTGACTATCATGGGTATCACAAGATGGGTCTGAAAAGTTCTCTGTCTACCTAGAATGGAACTGACTTTGAAATTCAACTGATTCTTTTTAACCTCTTCTTGTAAATCAATCTCTCAGCAAGCTCAAAATAGCGTTCAGGGCCCCTTCCGCACACCTGCATATACACACAAAATGTCTCTTCTTCAAGAGAATAAAAGCATTTCGTGACATTAAAGTATTGAACAGGACGTATAAAATTACCTTAGCCTATCTTATTTGCATGAGTCCTTCAGGCTGGCAGAATCTAGAATACTGAAACTGCAAGCAAAGGAGTTTTTCTTTTAGTGAATTCTTCAACAGTTCCATGTTGCAGAATAAAAAGATGGACAATGGGTTTTAGCATCTCTGATCCTTAAGCAAAAGGGAAGATAAGTCCTTGCTATGTCAAACTGCGGTATTGGTGTTGGGGAAAAAGTGATTTGGCAAACCTCCAGGTGTTGAAGAGGGAATGAGTTGAGAAAAGAGATGAAGGGAATAAATAATATGAAAGTGCAGAGAAGTATATGGGAAAAGATATAAAATAGAATGGAGGCAGTTCATCAAGTTCATTTTGAAGACCATAAAACTTCTACTTCTCAAACAGTGCTACTTGTTTTACATGTGGTTGCAGGTGCTAGAATCATATTGATCGAAGCATCTCAATTTTCCATCCAGAATGCACTTCCCAGCTCTAGGTCTATTCGACTGGGGAGTTTTTATTTTTTCACACATGTGAGGAGGAATATATGAGTAAAGGTTGAGTGGTCATCAATAGCAGCATTTTGCTTTTGATCATCAACAGCATTCTTAGAAATCAGAAGCCATAAATGGAAGGTTGGAGCCTGTTTTCCAGTTTAGAATGTTATTCTTATGAAATTAATTAAGCAATAATTCCCTTGTTATTTTACTGAAATCATAGTATTTTGAATTGGCAATTGTATGGGTCCATTGTATGGGAGAGGGGTTGGAAACTGTATAGATTTCAATGCTTTCATGCGCAACTACTCAGGTCAAAGAGTGAAAACAGATTTTTTTGACAGTGCTAATTAGTTTGTCTATTGAATGTCTCTTGTTGCAAAAGTCCCTGTCCAAAATTTGTTGTGGTACAGCATGCTAATCCAAGTGCATGGAAGAATATTTGCCTTTAAAAATGTCTGGAAATGAACACATCCCTTTTTTTTGGTTCATTTGCTGCTGCATGTTACAAGCATATACACGCAAATCTTCTAGCAGCTGTGCTCACTGCAGTTTTCTCTCTCTTCTCCCACAACATAATCATGACATATATTTCTTAATAATTTGATTGCACAGCCAGAAATCAGGAAATAGGGATTGAACTCTTGGCTGAATACTCATTCTGCTCCCCTCCCACTGAGTGTATGTATGTATGGAGGACAGACTATCTCATGTCTTTTTTTTTTTAAAAAACACACACACACAGAAAGATCAAAAGGATCCTGGCATATTTAAGTTCATTCCAACTGGCCTGCAGCCAACTAGCCTTCATTTTCCGAGAAAGCTTTCCCTTTCATTGAATTGAGAAAATTTTCCTCCCAATTTGCAACTAGGGTAGTCACTTAAAAATTAAAAAAAAGTATCTCTTCAAAAAAATGGTAATTCACATTTGTATAACAGTTGTACATGCTATTTACACAAGCTTATAATTTGTGTAGAGGCCCATTTTGAAATAATCCCTTCAGTTTAAGCAAAATGCTGTGGCTTTCACCAAAATGGGAAAGTCTGCGTGCTTGTCTATTTTGTTCTCCATTTTCTAACTGTTCTTTAGGTTTACCTTAACTGAGCTACACAATCTGGACAACCACTAAATGGCAGCATAGTATACCATCTCACTGCAGTTTAATGGTCATCTGGATTCTTGCAGCCCACACATGGTAGGTCTGTGGACAATTTGAAGCTCAAGGCCACTCTGGTTCTTTGTCTTGAAAATGGACTTAGGTGACAAAATGCCATATGGAAAATGGAAGTCTATCTTGAATAAGCTTCAGAATTTAAGCTTCAGAATAAGTTTAAGCTTAAGTTTTGTTAGAATGAACATCTGCAAGCATGTGCAAAAGGGCTTTCTACTTGCGATAATACATTTCTGTGCTGAAGGGAGCACCATGAAAGGTATGATATTATTACTTATAAAACGTATGTGATTTCTTGCAAATGCTCATATATTTTTTTGACTTCCATGATTAATCAGAGTGTTTTGTTGATGTCTTATGCTCTGGTCCCTGGAAACCCTACTAAACCTCACTAATTTCATTAGTGGAGATCCACATGATTTCAAGCATGTTTTTTGAGATGAGAGTCCAAGAGCCAACTTTTTAAAAAGACAGAATAAAAGTACACGTGATACAATGCACACGTGATATGCAGACTAATCCTAAGAAAAGACTTGATAACGTAAAACAGCAATCTTCTCCTGTTGGCACGGAATGTGGATATTTGGTGAGAAAATGTTTTCGTTGTAATTCTACCAAGCATCTTATAAAAGACTGTCCTATGAAAAATCAGCCTGCTGAGAGTTCCGGAAGGTTTGTCCGTCGTGGAAAAGCAACAGTTAAGAAACAAGGGAGTACTAGACTGGTATCTGCTTTGATTTCTAACAGAGACAAACGTTATGCTGATAAGTGGTTATTGGACTCTGGTTGTAGTGAAATCATTGTAAACAATGAGCAGTTATTATTAACTAAATGTAAACCTAAAATTCAACAGGTTAATTTGGCTGATGGTTCTGTAGCTAAAGTAACCATGCAAGGTGAAGTCTTCATACCTTGTTTGGGAGAAGTGGTTTCTGATGTACTCTGTGTTCCTACAGTTGATTTTTCTCTTCTCAGTGTCCCTGTATTAACTAGCATTGGGTATTCTGTTATGTTCCAAGGTTCTGAATGCTATGTTACAAAAGAGGGGGCTGAATGTGCAAGAGGGAGAATGGTTAATCAATTGTATGAAATGCTTCCTAAACAAGATGTGTTAATTGGAAGTTGTGCAGGTAATGTTCCTTTACATGATAAATGCATTCATCATTATCATAGAGTATTAGGTCATCCTGGATGGAAGTGTTTATCTCAAATGGCTAACGTGTATCCAGAACTGAGATTCAAGAAGTGTTCTAAGTTTCTTGATTGTACTGTGTGTAAACAATCTAAGATAAAATCTGCCCCTGTCGCCAGAAAAAGCAGCAGGATTTCTACAAGACCATTTGCTCTTGTGCATGCTGACTTAGCTGGTCTGTTTCCTCCAAGTGAAGGGGGAGCAAGATTCATGTTTGTTTTAGTGGATGATAAAACACATTTCACATTTTGTTATTTGTTGAAACGGAAGTCTGAAGCATTCTCTCGTTTCAAAGAATTTGTGTCTATGGTTGAAAAAAGACATGGATATAAAGTAGGGAGCTTGCAGACTGACAGAGGGGGTGAATTTATGAGTCTTGAGTTTAAAAATTGGCTACATAAGAAAGGCGTTTTCCACAGATTAACAAATGTGGGCATGTCTGCTGAAAATGGGATTGCTGAGCGCAAGATCGGTGTTTTGAAAGTAATTAAGGACAGTTTACTCCTTGATGTTCAGTTGCCAGCCAGTTTTTGGGGAGAAGCTATATTAACAGCAGTATTTCTTACTAATAGACACTGGAATTCAGCTGTGAATGAAGTTCCTTATTTTTTGTTGTATGGTAAACATCCGTGCTTAAAGCATCTGCGTACATTTGGAACTTTTGCTTATGTACAAATTCCTAAGTCTCAAAGAAGGAAAAACCAACCAAAAACACAGCGTCTGAGATTTGTTGGTTATTCTGAGTCAAAAGGTTATCGGTTTTATCTGAGCCGAAACCAAGTTATTATCTCTAGAAATGCGAATTTTGAAGAGCCTTCTGAATGGCAAAGGCTGTATGCAAATTCAGAGGTTTTTTTGGAGTCACACACAGATTTAGCTAGAGAGCTAACACCACTTGTTGCACCCTCCTCTCCACAGATAAAGCAAGAAGCAGAGGCTTTAGCTGAAGTAGAAAAGAAAGAGGAGAAAGTAGAGGAAATACAAGAGAGTTTTGAGATTCCTCGTAGGTCAACACAATTAACAAAAGGTGTTCCACCAGAAAGGTTTGTTATTCAACAAGTCAGAGTGTGTCAAATAACTTGTGAGCCACAAAATTTTCAGGAAATGTTATCCTTGCCAATTGATGAACAAGATAAATGGAATGAAGCTATGGATACTGAGTTCAATGCATTAGTAAATAAGAATGTTTTTGAAATTGTTGATTTACCTGCATCAGAAAAAGCCATAGGTTCCAGATGGGTGTTTAGAAAAAAGCTTTTACCTGATAATATTGTTCAGTATAAAGCTAGACTGGTTGCACAAGGTTATTCACAAGAACAGTTTGTGAATTATAATCTTACATTTGCACCTACAGTTAGGCCTGAATTATTGCGTGTAATGTTGGCCTTAGCTGCACAAAGAAATATGGTTGTACATCATTTTGATGTAGATACAGCTTATTTAAATGCTGAGCTTCATGAAACTGTGTATATGAAGCAACCTCCAGGTTACACATGTGAGGATTCCCAGAAAGTATACAGATTGCGTAAAGCACTGTATGGATTGAAACAAGCTGGGAGATGTTGGCATCAATGCTTAGATAAAGCTTTGTTAGAAATTGGTTTCAAGAAATCAATAGCTGATCAATGTGTGTATACCAAAGGACCTGGAAAAAATTATACAGTACTTCTCACTTATGTTGATGATTTCTGTCTTGCTACTAGTTCTTTAAACTTGGTAAAAGAATTCGCCAAGCAAATGGAGCAATATTTTAAATGGAAAGATCTAGGTATGTTAAGATACTACCTTGGGATTGAAAAACATTAGAGCTCGTACAAAGCATGTTGATGTAAAGTATAAAAATGTGAGACAAGCTATGTTAGAAAATTTCATTGATCTTGTGTATTGTGCATCTGAAGCAAATCTTGCAGATGTATTTACCAAACCATTGCCTATTGTACAACATGAAGCAATGTTAGCAAACCTTGGATTAGAACAAATGTAAATTGTTGTTGTATTGCTGTAATCAGTTGTTTATACTATCTGTAACACGTGTTATTGTGTCGTGAACGGGCTGAGAGGGGTATCAGGATTTTCTCATGGGAAGAAGGTCATCCCGTTCCCTATACAAAAACAGGTGTCGAGATTATCCTATGAGTTAATGTAAACAAAGAATCTTGTGACCCTGTTATGTTTTTTACTGCCACCTACTGTAATGTGTATGTGGGGGTGTACATGCTGGCAATATAATGGGAGGGTAAAATGCCCAGCCTGTTCAGTTCAGTTAGTCTTGTAAAGTTAATCATGTAGGTTTTATAGGTTATGTAGTCTTAACTGGTAACCAAGTAGTGTACCTCTTCTCTGAGAGTGTTTTTTTTAGCTAGAGACTTTGTTGTGGTTAAGTCTTGGAAGCTAAGATGAGAAGAAGTCTTTGTTATATCCTATATTTTGTATGCAACTTGTATTTTATGAAGTTTTGCATTTTTATCAATAAAGACCAGTTAGTTTATATTTTCTGACTGGATTTTCTTTGGAAAGCAAACTATGGATATTGCATTTTGCAAGCTCTCATGCTGATGTGTAATTTTTCTTGAGAGCAGGATTTTTGGGACCTTTTGCTGAACTCTGCACAACAAACTGAGAGTTTTCTGATGCTGAATTCTGTACCTAGGATGAGATCCTCAATTCCTTTGCTCTACTAAATGTCAGTTTTTTGGAAAGGGAGAAGCAGCAAGAGGCATCATCTACCATGCCCAGATATAGCTCTTGATGCAAGCTTCCTTCCCTTCAACCATTTATTATCATAGCTGAGGCCACCAGAAGTATCATCATCATCATCACCATCACCATCACCATCACCACCATCATGCTTAGAATTAATGCCATAGTCTGTTGAATTCCTCCCTACCCTGCTTCATAATTCATAAATTAATGTCAGGATTGCTTTCTTCCTCCTCTCTCCCAATCCTCTTTCTTTTGAAATAAAGTCTGCTGGTAAGGACTATGTCATTATTATTATTTTAATCTTTCATCTGAACCACAAAATATGAAAGTTTATATGAAGATGTGAAATGGCAGAATGTGTATAACGTTTATTCCTTCTTATGTTTGTTTGTTTCCCTTCCCCCCCTCCCTCTGCCTCCCTTCCTGAAAAATGGTAACGATGACCATTGCTTTTATTTCTCACTAGGAGAATTCCTGGAAGCATCTGCCTGGCCATTGTTGTAAAAAAAACAAAGATTCTGTATTAAATGGATGTTATGGCAAAAGGATCATTCAATTTGCCCTTTACTACTGTTACTGACAGGACGTTGAATTCATGCATAGTATGAACACAGCATGGTAGCATCTCTTGCTGAGTACACTACAGGGAAGACCACCATATGTAATGACCGAAAAAGGCAATCATTTTGTCCTTGTCATTTGTGTTAGCACGGCAGGTTTCTGTTGGGTGCAGGTAGAGTTCAGGCAAGAACTAGAGCCATAACTGCCAAGGCACATCTCAGGCAAGCAAAGAATATAGTTATGATATCGCAGAAAAGAGGCACTGGCAAGAGTTAGCTTAAAAGCTTTATCTTCAGCAGAAATGGCATCTTTTCCTCGGCTAATTAAGACTGCAAGGGAACATTGGTTTGCATTCTAGTTTAGAAAAGTGGAAGAGGCAAAGAAGTGTTGCTGTCCTCACCTTAAGGAGTTCAGACATTCCCTTACCATTTTTAGTTTTCCAAGTAGCCACTGAGCATGCTCATTCTTCACTGGACTATTTTCTTCTTGGGTTCCTTTTCTCCACTGTAAGTCTTTCTTCCATCTAGTACCAATTGGTTATTTTTAATATGGGCACCTATCCAATAAAAACAGGATGTATTGTGCAATATGGTGCTTATTCTCTACTAACAGCACTAATTCATCATGTTCTTGCATGAGGTGAATGAGATCTTGCTCAGGAATCCCAGTCGCTCATTCTGAAGCATCACTGGAAGTTTTCAGAACAATATTGCTATATTTCGTCCCCTATTTAAGTGGTAAACATGCAATTTTCCGATACTAAGAATAGCAAGGATAGTTATCTTTGCATCCATACTTCAAGCCCTTCTGCTTCCTGGCAACCTGCCAATCAACTGATTGGCAAGCTGCCAAGAATGGGGTGGCAGTTCCTGTAACAGGTCACAGAGATGGCTACTGAGGGCCACACATCACCTGGGAGTTGTGAGGTGTCTTCTCAATGGTTAAAGAGACACATGAGCTGCTTAGTAAAAGGTAGCTTCCCATGATAAATGCCTTTCTTCTGTTATTTGCCCAGGTCTGGAAAACTGTGAGGCTGTCAAATGTCTAGTAAAAAAGCTATTGGACTGTGTTTGGCTTGATGGATCACCAATCCCTTGGAACAGTGGATGAATCAACTTACTACCATTAACATATTCATTATACTCATCTACTTCTCTTTCTCTGCTTCACATATAACCCATGAAGGCCCTGATATCTGGGCACTGACTGGCAGCAAGCTCCAGTTTGCCACTTTGGTAGAAGGATTTCAGGGCTGTAATTTTGCTTGCAAAGATTTCTGCTATGGAGTTGGATGCTGTTCAAAGAACTGTTGTGTTGCTGCTTCCCATTAAACAAGAATGTTTCTTTTCTCTTGCCAACATTTTCTGCACACCCAATGAGTTTTAGGAGAAGTTCCAGGTGAAGTATTTTTGGTGTTGAAAACCTAAAACCAAAGACATTCTTTCAAGAACTACTTCATGTATCCTAAGGGATTCAACTGAACTGAATACAAGTTTGATTAAAAGATAGAACCTTTATTCAATATTTGTTGAACACGCCTTTAATATATTATTGAACATCATGCTTTTGAAAGGCATTGTTAGTCTGTATGTTAAGATTATAAATGATTTGCGCTCTAAAGGGAATCTTAATAGAAGGACATTTCTTAAATTATTTTGACCCATTAGTTTGTAAGAATTACAGATTTAACCTAAACAAAGCCATTCTCACACTCTTCTTGAAGACACTGGTCAGTCTTTTTCAAAATCTAACTTTTTAAAGATTCTCCCTCTAGTCAAATCTGCTAGTCAAATGTTGAGGTTGAAGTACCAACAGGTAGTCCTCGC
This sequence comes from Liasis olivaceus, assembly GCA_030867105.1. Lineage (NCBI taxonomy): Eukaryota > Metazoa > Chordata > Lepidosauria > Squamata > Pythonidae > Liasis > Liasis olivaceus. Next base: position 86,853,255 of record CM061350.1, read on the forward strand.
TCAACAACCAAAATTGGGATGGGAATTTAGGTCATTAAGCATGCAGTCATTAAGCAAATCATCATGTGACCGCTTTGTTTAGTGACCACAATTCCAGCACTCCTGGCTGCCATTGTCAAGGGAGAATCGAGGTGAGGCAAGTTCTTGCTGGCTTCCCACAATCAAGTCAGTGGAAAAGCCAGCTGGAAGTTGCAAGCCCTAGGCACTTCCAGGTGGGGGAGGGAACGAGGGTGTGTGTGGGATGGTTGGGGAGGGTGCGCAGGGGGGCGGTGCGAGTCAGGTGCTCAAGGGCCTCAGAACTGCTTGGATTTTCAGCCCCAGAGTGGAGAGGCTTCTGCATGGCTGAAAATCCTGCTCAGATTTTGGCATGGAACTTTTTCACCCAGCCCCCAGAGATGAGAGGGAGTCCTCTCGGCAGGCGGCAGCAGCTTACAACCTTCCCTGCCAGTTTCCCCATTGACTTTCTGGGAAAGCCAGCAGGGAAGACTGCAAATGGGGATCACATGATTGCAGAGTGCTTGGCCACTGATCGTAAGTGCAAACAGATTGCCAAGGGCTGATAACTTTGGATAACTTGCAGCAATGGCCATAACTTTGGGCACAGGTCATAAGGTCCTTCATTTAGCACCATCATAAATTTGAATGGTCACTGAAGGAATGGCCATTGAGGACTACCTGTAATGGTGACATTTATGAGATGATATTACCCTGTGTGAATCATCATTTTGGTGTCATGCAGTGTTTATTGCGCATGATGCTTCATACAACCTTTTTCATTTATCCTTAGGCTGTTAGAATCCTTCACCCGACATTTAGCTTTTTGTTCAAAGTGCAATGTCTACTATACAGCAGTCAATGTTAATATTATTATGGTGCCATCTACATAAATGGTACTTTAGAAAGTACAGCCTACACCCAAGGTCTTGTACTCTGAAACAGGCCTGAAAAACAACTGAGACAGGTGCTGCTGCTTTATGAGTTGTGTTAGCTTTATTGAATGGATTCTTTACAGCAGCAACAACTTTTTTTCAGGTTCATGGCAAGCCTGAATAAAGTTGGGCTACTTAACGAATGGCACACAAGTATACTTGCATGAGAACTGAAGCATCTCACATCAATTTCCAAGTGTGTATAGCTCTAAAAATAACCAGATGAATATACAATTGCTTCAATAAAGAAGCCAGTGGCATCTTTCCTGCAGAAGATGCATTTGAGAGGGAACCTAAGAGAAATAAAAGAGGTGTTCAGATGACTATGTTCATCAAGGAAAATAGGTGGAGAAATTTCAGGGAGCAGATATCTGAGTGGGGGGAGCTAGATGTGTGATGGTTACAGGAAGGATAATTATGGGCAATTGTGGTTGACGTGTTGGACTATGAGTGGGGAGACCCAAGTCTTTCAGTCCAACCCACCTTACGGGGTTGCTGTTGTGGTGAAAGCTAGGAGTAGGGAGCACTACGTATGCTGCTTGAGTTCCTATTCCAAAAGGAATGAATGAATGAATGTGTGCATGTTTCTTCCTGAGCTTGAAATAGTTCAGTCCTCTCACAGTTTTATTAGGCTTTAATTTACTTCTTCAGCAGCTGAAAAAAGGCTGAGTGAATGAACCATGGCAGATTGAGACAGCTAAAACTCAGCCCAATCTATCAGCATCACCTTATCACAACAGAGCAATTGCATGTGAATAAGCCATGTCGCATCCTGAAAAAAGGAAGGAGTGGAATAATGTTTGATGACATGAGCTTAGATCTTGCTTGCAGACTTCTGCTAAACTTTTGGTAGGTTGTTGTGGGAAGGTTGGACTAGATGGGTTTGATCCAGGAGCGCTTTGAAGGAAAAGATGTACAGTAAATCCAGAAGACAGTGTTGGTTGAATCCAAATGAGCAGATTCAGCTTCTTTTCAACTTTCTTTGCCTTTACAGATCTGAGGTCCCTAGCATACTGTGATGATTAATCATACCTGTATTAAAACGGTATGTGGACATCTTGTGTTGTTGTGGTATTACAATGTTATTTATCATACCTATCAGCTGAAACCGTTTCAGCTGCTGCTTATATTCAGAGTGCTTTTTTTCCCAATAGAAGGCCTTCTGCCTATGCTCTGTTATTTAATTCCTGTTCTTATTTTAATTATGTCAAGGCACAAACCAAAGTTTTTAATTTGAATCTTGATCAATAAAAAGCTGTTGGGAAGTTCACAGCTACTGCCAGAACTCAGTGGGGCCCAGACCAGTTAAGGAGTTTACTGGTCCAAATGTGCTGTAATGGTTCTCACTATTGAGACCTGACCAGTGTTAATCTTCTCTGCTTCAGATTTTTTCATACACACTTTCTTTGATTTCTGTGCTCGCATTTCCCTCTAGAAATTCAAAGACTCTGATATTCCTAGTTTGAATATTCTTAGCCTTCTCATTCCCTACTAGCTAGTTTTGGAGCCCACTTGGCAGTTATTCAAAGGTCCCACATAACTTGAGGTTCTTGCTTGTGATAAATCTCCGTAACTTGCTGCCTGAAATGGGATGAATGAATACGTAGCAAATTGTTTTCACAAGTGTGTTGACAAAGAAACAAAAGGATCCATGTTCAGGACTACATTGTTACGGGAAGAAGAGGCAAGTTCAAAGGAGACTGAGACAGGGCTCTTGTGATCCCAATGTCTCACCATTGATTGTGCTGTTGTTTTAAGCAAAACAGATGAGTTTAAAGGAGGAGGGGAAACATACCTTGCAGGAATTTATTCTCTTGTTAAATTTGTCTAACAGCATTGATGATAGTTTAACAGCCAGTCTGACATCGGAAAGGTCCGTTTGTGCCTTTCGCTGCCTTGCTGAGCTCTCATCTAGAAACCTCTAGTTTAAAGGCAAAAAAGACTGGCAAGGAAATTTGAGACTGGCTGGCAATGAAAGAGGAGGTCAGCAGCGGAGAGAAAAAACATTTTCTGTAACTTGCCTTCAGTCAATTTAACTGCAAGACAAACTCAGGGTGATGAGAGCTGTACCAAGTATGTATGCGCACTGACATGTCACTGAGTGTGTTTCATGATTCATCAGGCACACAGTGATTGATTGGCCTTGCAGACTGGTGGAGTCCAGAATTTTTTTTTTTTTTTAATTTTAACTTCTCTCTGAAAAATGGTTTGTGATTCTTCAGGCAATTTGTGATTGAGTGACAGGCTGGCAACAGCTACGCTCCCCCCCGCCCCCCTTCCCTCACAATGTTTTCTACGCTTAAAGTATTTGATTGATGATTTATCATACACAGATTATTAACTGGCACTGGAAGAGTCCCATTTCTTTTTTACATCAAAGAATATACTTTTTTATTTATTATGTTTATTATTCATCAGGAAATGGACTTTTTCCTGATTGTCAGATTGTACCTTAGATAATGCATGCATATTCATGTAGGACTTGGCCTTTGATACATAATATAGAATAGGGCTGCACAACACGTCACATTCAGTTCCAAAAATACAGAATCTTAAAAAAGTTTTTTTCTTTAGGGAATCCTTTCCAAAGTAACTCATCTTCTATGGGTTCTGGACCATGTTTTAGAGCACATAGTCCATTTATAGCCAGGCTACATAGCTTAATACTAGAACATTTGATACTTCACAGGCATTGCACCCTACAGTCAATCCCTGGGATTTTTTTGGTGGGGGGGGGGGCAGCTGGGAATGACTCATATCTACAGTTAACTGAGAACAATCATCAATCAACATAAGGCAGATTCCTATGTTCTACCACTTCATATGGAACCTGCCTAATGTTTTTCTATGATTTCACATCACAGAAGAAAATTAAAGGCAAATTAAAATTAGGTCCTTTTGTTCTAGAAAACAGTTAATGTAAGATCACTGATCATCTCATCAATGAGTTTGAAAACTACATGTATAAGGCTAAGAATTTAATTTCCTTCATTTTCTGAATGTCTCCATTTAATATATAGCAGGATGTAGCAAATCCATTTTTCTAACAACCCCAAACACTCTGATACTACACTTTTGAAAACTGGCAACAAAATCCCTGTTTCTGGTAGCAGTTTTCCTCACTTTTTCATTGAAATAAGGGGCAAAATAGTTAATTAAACCTTGGCAAAGCTTACCTATACAAACTTTCTTCTATTTAAAAATGCAAAGTCTTAGTGGAAAAAAAGGACAAATCTAAATAAACATTTTCCTTTATTTTTGTTTTTGCTGGAAAAAGCATGGAAAAAGTAGATGATGAAATATTTTCTATATTCTCTGGGTGGTAGTTCACTGCATATATCTCCTAGTTGGTGGAATGGGGCAATAGTTTGTCCACTTGACAGGTACTGCTTAGATTAGTAATTCTAGCTTGGATAGAATAACATGCTTGGAATAAAACTGGGGTTTGATTGCACTTCTGACCTAGTGGCCAAATTATGGCAATACCAATCAATACTGTGTCTTTACCATTGTCATAGAATGCTGAATGTGGCATGGATACAACTAAGGGTGGTAACTGAGTCTACTTTTTCTGTGTCTTACTAAAAAGTGTTATGTGAAAGTCTGATTTGACCAAAGCCATGATGGTCAGTATTCATCTGCTGATGACTATGGGCATTTGAAATGTAAGAAGAATAACTAGTAAAGAGAATTAATAAATGAAATGAAAGAAAGAAAATCAGAAACACAAATGAGTCAAAAACATTATACTTATTCATTTATTTATTGAGGAAAAAGATCCAAAGCTCCGTATTTGCGTGTGGCAAAAGTATGTGAGCCTCTAGAATTATCAATTTATTTGAAGGGGAAATTAGAGTCAGGTGTATCAATCAATGGATGATAATCAGTTGTGAGTGTGGGAGGTCCTGCCTTATTTAAAGAACAGAATTTTGGTTATACACTATCAAAGTCTGATCTTCACAATACAGGTATATTGAAATGTGTCATGGCTTGAATAAAGGAGATTTCTGAGGACCTCCAAAAACAGTTGTTGATGCTCACCAGGCTGGATAAGGTTAGAAAACTATTCCCAAAGTTTGGACTCCACCAGTCCACTGTCAGGCAGATCAGGTACAAATGGAGGCAATTCAACACCACTGTTACCCTCCCCAGAAGTGGTTGACCAACCAAGATCACACCAAGGGCAAGGCACATAAACCTTCAGGAGGTCTCAAAGAACACCAGGGTAACATGTAAGGAACTAAAGGCCTCTATTGCATTGGTAAATGTCAGTGTTTGTGAGACCACCATCCTGAGAACACTGAACAACAATGGTGTGCATGGCAGGGTTGCAAGGAAAAAGCCACTACACTCTAAAAAGAAACATTGCTGCCTACCTACAGTTTGCAAAAGACCATGTGGATATGCCAGAAAGCTATTGGAAGGATGTTCTGTGGATGGATGAGACCAAAATAGAACATCTGGGCTTTAGTGAAAAGTGTTATGTTTGACAAAAGACAAATGTTCCAAAATGATAAGGCTACAGGAGTAGATGGTGTAAATGAAAAAATGTTAAAATATGGAAGTGGTAAGCTTATGGAATGGCTGCATAACTTGTATAAGTGAAGTACGTAAGTATTGCATCTGTGCCTGAGGATTGGAAAAATTCTATTATTGTCCTCTTGTACAACAGTTCAATGAAAAGAAAGGCCTCCAATGTTATAAGTCACCAACAGATGACAGTACTGATGTGCTAGAAGCTCTGATGAGTTCTTTAGCATTTGTTCCTTCACTTCAGTTGGTGGAAGCTGCTGTGAAAAAAGGCTGTGTTGCTGTTGATTGTGAAATGGAAGCCTGCAGTGAGTACTCCTCAGTGTGCTTTAAGCAATTCACTGTGAATGAATTTTTGACTGCCCAAGGAGTCCCTTCAACTGAAAGTCACTGCCAAATGCAGGTTGTTTATGGTGATGACTGTGCTGATGTGAGTACTGTGTGTCACTGGGCTAAAAAATATAAATATGGTAAACTGGGAAGAGCTGATGTTTGTGATCAAGAATAATGAGATGATGTGGGGATGATCTATGACAGCAACCAACAAATTTCAGTTGGCATTTCATAGAAATATGTGGGTCACATTATTGATGCTCTTCAATATTGAAAGGTTTTGCAAGATGGGTTCCTCACATGCTGATGACAGAGATGAAAACTTCAAGATTTGAAACTAGCAGCAATTGTTGTCACACTACAAGAATAAGGTGAGGAATTTCTTCACTGCTTTGTGACAGCTGATTAAACATGGGATCATCATTATGATCTAGAAGTGAAGTTCAGTCAATGGAATATCATCACCTATGAGAAAAAAGAAAAATCAAAACCCAGGCTTTGGGAGGAAAACTCACAATTAGAGTTTTTTGGGAAGCAGATGGTGTTATTCACATGGATTACCTGGAATGTGGCACCACTATCAACTCATAGCACTACACTGTGACAAAAACTTTGAAACAATGATTAAGCAGAATTCAGAAGTACAAGAACATTTTGCTGCAACATGACAATGCTAGACCTCACATCTTATGAGCCATCCAAAAGACAACTGCAAAGCTCGATTTCATTGTCTTACTCCATCCGCCATGGAGTCCAGACTTCATGCCATGTGACTTCCACCTTTTCCCAAAACTGAAGGAATACCTTTGTAGACTTCTGTTTGACTCAGACGAAGTGGTGGAAAAGACTGTCTGGATCTGGTTGAAGAGACAAAGTGTGGATTTCTTTTGTGACAGCTTTATGTTTGTCCTTCATTGGCAAAAGTGCATAGTGAATACTGTAGTGGTGATTGTGTGAACAAGTAAATACTGGTAACAAAACAGCTCATTTCAAGCATTATTTTCCTGTCTTATTTATTAAAATATCTCTATTTAAATTGAATATCAACATCCAATAATAATTAATGCTCAATTCCTACTACCTGTATAAACTGAATATCACAAGTATACCTAATAAAGCACACCAAAAATTCCAACATCAAATTAAATGTAAGAAAAGAAAATCCTTGACAGATTCCACTATATTTCCTAACTGAAGGTGAAATGAACCCATGAGTTAATTGCTTGAGCAGAAAAACTGGGATAGTACATTTTAATCCATAAAATAAAATTTGCAGGAAACCTTTTTTTTAAATAAATTGTTCCAAAAATTTAAATTGTACCACATCAAATTCTTTTTCCACATCCACTGAAGCAACTACAGCCATTTTGTGATTCCCAGAGTGAACTGCTAAAGGATCTACCAATAATCTAATATCAACCCAAGCTTGGCATCCTTCCATAAAACCAGTTTGTGCAGGATTAATTACCGATGGTAACCTTTTCTGCAGTTTATGTGCCAAAGTGGCAGTCAGAATCTTTGCATCCATATCTAATAAAGATAACTGGTACAATCTGTAGGGTCCTTATCCATTTTTGAAATAACTGTCATGTAAACCTCATAAAATCACAAAGGAAGGGCCCTCAACTATGTAGGAGCCAATACCTCTTTTTGTTTTTGATACCTTTCTATAGAGAACTTATCTGGCCCAGGTACTTCTCAAATTTCATAGATTCAACTGCATTAAATATCTCCTTCAAATTAATGATACAGCTAAATACTTTGAATAATCTTGAGAAAACTAGGAGGATTTATTCTATGTAAAAAGCTATACATTCACTTGATAGGTATCTCCACTTTACACTACAAAGCATGTATAAAAATTCCAAAATTGAAAATTGCTTTTGAGTATTGTCCCTGTGGAATCTATTATTATGGGTATCATACTGTATTGTTTCAGTTGTTTTAGCCAAGAAAGCAGCATTTTTTCTGTTTTTTTCTCTGTTCAAAAAATGTCTGCTTGATACTTTTTAAGAAGTATTCCACACCTACAAAGCATACAATTGATTGAGTGCCAAGCTTAGCAGATCTAAAGGAAATAGAAATCAAACATATAAATCATAGTAAATAAAGGCACTGTACAATTTCAAAATATGATTTCTGGCAAACAAATACAAAATGTAATGAATGTAAATACCCTTTACATTCATTTTTAAATCACTATGTTAAGATTCTTTTTTTCATCTTCCATGAATCATACACTACAATCCTATTCTGCATAAAAGCTTTAAACACATCCCAAACGGTCCTCAAGAGATAGTTGATCATCTATTTACTTGATGAAAAACTATCAAAAACTTTTTTTGTTGTTAATCAAAAAATGTTAATTGTTGCTCGGTAATAATTACAAATGAAAATACTACCTTGTGCCAATTTGACATTTCTTACCAAATACCACTGATATTATTACAGTTACATTATCACATATTGTAATGGAACCCATTAAAATGTCAATCAAATTAATTATATATTGAAATATTTTTTAAAAAATAGTCCCACAGGAACATGGGCCATGAGGAGTTGAAAAAAGTATATGTTGCAGTGCCTATCCTCTGGAATGAGGTTCCTCCTGAGATCTGGGAGGCTCCCACCCTTCTGGTGTTTTGGAGGGCTTTGAAGACCTGGCTCTTTGCCCAGGCCTTTGGCTAGGATGGGTGAAGCCCCCTTCGAGGAGTAGGTGTGTTTGTTGCTGCCTGGTTTTGCCATCTTGGCTTTTTTTTTAAAATGCTCTGCTTTGTTTTTTATTGTTTTACATTTTTCCATGTTTTTTGTGAACCGCCCAGAGTCATTGGGAGTTGCGCAGTGAACAAATTGAATTAATTAATTAATCATTCTTGTTTAGTTTAATTGTCTCCATATAACAACCAAATTGAATTCTTTAATATAAGCATAGAAAGTACTCCACCTCTGTAAATGATTTTTCTTGGAGACTTTATTTTGATCAGTTAAGAATCCAGGACTAAATTAAAAACCAGAGCCATTGTGCGACGGCCCACCTGTAAACTAAACTTTAGCGGAATAGTTATGCCAAATGTTGATCAAAGCCATCCAACGATCATCCTTTCTAATAACCAAGATTACATAACAACCAGTGGTATCCAAAAGTTATTGTTCAACTATAAAATCTGAAACTTTCTAAATTTCCTCTGGGCATTTTTGACTTTTCACTAATATGGATCTAATCAATCCAATTCTTTGAAAGTAAATGCTTCAATATAATGAGGGGAGGGGAAGGATCCCCCTTCTCTTCACAGTACTATTATCATAGTAATCATTTATCATCAGCCCTGCCCTGGTAGTGCCTGAGACTATGAATAATGGCCTATACTCTCATAACAATGTTGACAGATTATATCTTCCAAGGAAGACTGTTGGGTGATGATTTTTACAGGTAAAACAAACTGTAGAGGGCCAAAAATGAGTGCTTAATGATTACATCAAGACAAGTATAGAAACAGCATTGAAAAAAATCTCAGAGGGAAGGGCTATTTGCAGAAATGGAATCTAAACATGGCTAAAACAAACAAACAAAATTTTAAAACAGAAACACCCTGACATGAGATTAGAAAATTGGAAAACCAAAGCACTCCATGGGCACTTTTTGAAATATACTGAAAGAAAATTGAACAACACAGGAACAGGACAGTGGCTTAAGAAGAAATCATTTAAAAAGGAAACAGAAGATATGCTGCCCAAGAACAAGCAGAAATGCCATCAAGGCAAAATTAGAAAAGATCAGTTTGGCTAATAAATGCTGATTGTGCTGAGATAAGGATATAGCACTTGACCATATAATAACTGACTGCAGAAAAGGGCATGAGATTTACACTGGCATTTACACTAGTAAAAAGTATGGATTCAATCAGTAAGAATGACTGGAACATGAAATTACAGATAATGTCATTGAAAATGATTGAGCAAAAATTTTATGGGATTTCAAAATTCAGTCAGATCAACATCTGGACCATAACAAATAAATTAACATACCAAACATAACTGTCATTGAAAAGAACCATGTTTAATTTATTGATGTAGCCATTCCAAGAGGGAGTAATGTTGAAAACAAGGAATTGGAAAAGATTACAAAATACTGAGATTTGCAAATAAAGATTGCAAAAATTTGTAAGAAGTTGTTGATAATTATACTGCAAGGACTCAGAAAGAAGTTGGATTGTCTACATTTGTAACAACCTACAGTTGTCCAAATATAAATGAAAGCACTATTGGGCATCTCATAGATAATTATAGACTATATTTATGATTCAGAGATGATTGATAGGGTTCATGAAGAAGAAAACCAGCCAACATCAGCTGTGACAAATGATTAGTGGAATAGGAATAATATTCCACTATTATTATTCCTATTCCACTAAATATTAGTGGAATAGGAATAATAATATTGAGACAAGCCTTACCTTTGCAGAATCCTTGTTGATATCTTTCAGCAAGGCTTGTTCTTCTGTGTGTGGGCTTATTGACTCTTTACAGTAGTAATACTTTTAACAATTTTGCTAGGAACAGATGTTACCATGTTACTATTCTCCAGTCCTCAGGAACAGATACCAATATTAAAGAGAAGTTGCATATACAAGTAGTCCCCAGTTTAAGATCAAGTTCTGCTCCCAAGGTCTGCCCTTAAGTCGAATTTGTATGTAAGCCAGAACAGTATTATTGTATAATACTGTATAAGTAATATTGTGTAATGAACTTAAACCAATTTGTATTTAACTTGAATCACTGTGTATTTAACTTCAGTTTTGCTACAGTAGGCTCCATTCTTAACTATAGGTAGTCTTAACCCGGGGACTACCTGCATTTGGAAAAAGACAAAGAATTTCCTATTTAAATATTAAGAATTCTTGAAAATAAATGTCTGTATCCAGGGATTTATTTATTTTAATTTTGCAAATGAGCTGTAACTATAACTTTTGCTACCTCTATTTGTCTCATTTCTTTAAAAAAAATGCCTCAGGTGTAGGCATCTGTTCTGCATTTTCAGCAGAGAAGACAGAAACAGAGAAACCATTTATTTTATGAATGGTTTTTTTAGTTTTAGTTTATACTCCTATCCTCCTTTACCACAAATGAAATATCTACCTTCCAACAGCCTCCCTGGTTGGATATTTCTGAATATATTTGAAGATTTTTTTTTGTTATTCATCCTAGAATTCATAAGGTATTTTGTAGCTGCAATTTATTAATGGAATGACTTCTGGGTTATGCCAGATGAGATAATGAATATGTGCTAGCAAAGCATCAGCACACATTCATTGCCTCATGCAGCATTACTTGGAACTCATATATATTATTTGAATATTCTTTGCCCTGAATTGTGCTCCAGATGTTTTGGAACTACAACTCCCTACATATCTAGGTAGCATGAGGAGCATCAGATTTAACCCCTTGATCTTAGATAGCAAAATTGTACCTCTGTAGCATTCTGGTTATAAAGAAGGGTCATAAGACGATTGCTTCTTCACATATAATAAACAAATATTTCTCTAAGAATTGAGGGTGAAGGAGTGAACTCAGTCTTCTCCTTGATATGCTGCCTTTCTATATACAGGGATATGAATATCTGCAATATGAAATGGTACTGCCAAGATGAAGGGTTATCACCTTATTTGGCCTAAACCCCTGATGGCAAGTTGGAATCACAAAGCATTGAAATGACTATAGTAAACTACTGAACCTGTATAGCCTCAAAGGGCAATTTCACATATTGACTTTGTTCACACATCACACTATATCAGGAATTCTCAAATTGTGGGTTGGCCCTCTCCAGGGGGTTGTGAACAGCTCAGAAAGTCACAATTTTTTAAAAGGTTGCCTCAGGCATGGTAGTCAAGCTTGGACTTTTGAGTCTTACTAAGCTTATGAATCAGTTTTCTACTTGCTTCCTTTTGCCAGCAGATCTATAAGGGTCCCATGAACAGCCAACAAGGATATATTCTTTACATTAGTATTTTTATTATAGAATGTCACTTTGAAATGCATTTTTATAAAACTTTATACTCATCTATTTATTTTACAAACTTTATCCATTAAAATCTGCTTTGTCGGAAACATCAATAACCTTTTATAATTTACTTTTGATTAAAGCACGATGTATGCTTCATGGATTGGGGCTTTTAAAGCAATTGAAATGGGCAAAACTTATTTCTGCAAAATATAACTGATCCCTGTTGGTTATGACAAACTATTATCAGATATTGGCGATCCATTGACATGGACATCTGATAGTTAGGTTCAGCCTCTCATGGAAATATTCTGTGTTTCCAACATTTCAGGTGGGATCCATCTAGCAGCAGCATCTGTAATGTTTGTATGGCTGGTGGAAGTGTACTTATCAATGAAGTTCAGTATTTCTATCCATTATTTTAAATGCCTAACTTTTCAAAATAGAAAGTCTTTTAGAAAAGCTAAAGGTGACCATCTATATGGTACTGTACAGATGACAAAAGTAAACCTAAGTCAAGAAACTGACAGAATTTATATATCTTTTCTTTCATAGATATTTTTGTTACTGGAGAAGAACAGCCTCAGAGTATTACTTGATAAAAAACAATGTTTGCTGAGAATATGGAGCCAAGCAAACTAAAGTGACCTCTGAAACCGAGGCATGCAAAAAAGTTGTAAGGCTCTATCACTGTTTTCTTTGGTAATATAGATTAAAATTTATTTATTAAAAGTGCCCAACCCTAACCCCAGGGAAATCATTTATCTCGTTAAGGCTAAGTACCAACCCTAACCTCCATGGAATAATTTTTCACTTTAGGGGTCACAGTACTGCCAAGTTTTACAACTTCTACCGTAAGCCTTAATGTGATTTATTTGGATCTGATTTAATGTAGTTTAAGCCTAAGTATGTTTTATTCAATCAAGTGTGTTTAAAAACCCATAGTTCAGCTCAGAATATAAATCCAAATACTTTTATTCGAGGTGTGCAACTAACTTTTTAAAAGATCCTACAAAGCAACATATTAATGAAACAAACTAAAATTTGGAGCTGTCTCATACACCCGTCAGACATCCAAGGTCCACGCTGCATAGATGCTAACTCCCGATTTATAGTTCAAAATAATGCTCAAGTCAAAGGTTAACACCAGGAATGTGTTAAGTAATTGCATCCTCCAAAATTATAATGTATTAATACAGGGCGCTTAGTACAGAACACAAACGGGCAACAAGTTCTTATTCGTTCTTATTACAAAGGCTACTTAAGTACGTATGAACTATGTATTTCCGACACAACACGTGGCCAAAAAGAATGAAAAATAATGACAATTATAGAAAGCGTTTCTGCCTCCAAACGCTGCATGCAATTAGTAGCAAGATCCAACAGGTGGCACAAAAGTATTTAAATTTTATATTGATTCACGGCGGCTCCGTCTCGCCCTCCCTTTCAATTACCGAGAGCGCAGTCGTCCGCAGCGCCCCAGCGGCTGAAGGCGGCTAAGCAAAGCTGGAACCCGTCGCCGCTGCTGGCGCGGTCCTTCCCGTTTGCTGCTATTTCTGAAAGCTTGGAACAAAAGCCCCGCCTTGGGCTTTCCCGGCCCGCCTAGCAGCCCGAAGGCCTCCTTGCGCGACAGGCCTCTTTTTAGCATCAGCATCAGTGGCGGGGACAAAGCCGGGATGAACCGAGATGGGCGCAGAAGCAGCGGCAGCAAGGACGGGCGTCCTCTTTCGCTGTTCCCGGAGGGGCGGGCGAGGAGGCGAGGCATCTCCGAGGGCGGCTTTCCCCAAGGAGGAATCGCGGAACGACGGAAGGCGCAGAAGAGCTGAGGGAGCGCCCTCCTCTGGCAGCTGCGCGGATTTCACGGCGGGGGACGCGCGCCTCGCCGCTTGGCTTCTCAGCCGAGCGCGCTATTCTCCCGCCGCTGCCTCCGGTGTAAGAGGGACTCCCCCTGGAGCTGACGGGAGGTTAATGTGCCGCGGGAAGCCGTAGCGTTTCGAGGGCTGTGCTACCACGCGGGGAAAAGCTTGCTTTCCTCCTCAGGCTGCCTAAACGAATCTACCTCTGTTCTAGAGGAGAAGAATGCGCAGCAAGGGTTTCCTCAGAGGAGACTCTTCGCGCTGAGGTGAAGAAAGGGGGGATAGCAATAAGAGCCCAACTTCTCTGTGTAAAGCAGTGTTTTTCAAACTTGGCAACTTTATGATGCATGGACTTCAACACCCAGGATTCCCTAGTCAGCATGCTGGCTGGGGGATTCTGGGAGTTTAAGTCCACACATCTTAAAATTGCCAAGTTTGAAAAACACTGATGTAAAAGAATACAGCAAAGAAATGAGTGGAACTGAGAGCTGGGCTTCATGTTTCGCTCCAAGGTTACTTTTCTCCTGGCATTAGACACTGTACAAGCCCTCCTGCTCCCTGCCTGCAACCAAGAACCTTGCCTCAAGGCTGGCTGGACCACTTGATTGAGGGAATACACACTCATAATGTAACCAGGCACGGTTACCCAGATCTCATGAAAACCACCCTTTTAAGGTGAAAGGTATTGGCCTTTTAAGAACCTGGACTGAGACAGTGATTGCTCTGCAAAATCTGCCTTGTCCTCTTGAGGTTGCAGGGAATGGCAGGAGGGCACAGCTGCATCCTGGCTCTTACGTGCTGGGGGCTTGATAGCCCAGCTGTCATTCAAAATACCTATTGTCAAGAGTATTTCATAAATCCAGCCAAAACAAAAACCAAAGAAGTTCTGATGTCACAGAAGTTCTCAGAAAGGTCCAGTAAAAGAAGCACTTGTTGGAGGTGTTAAGCAGTACCAGTAAGTCTGCCATATTGCCCAAGGTGTGTAAAGTAAGGTAAGTAAATAAGTTACCTAGGCCAAATAACATTGTACAATCTAGCAAGAAAGTATTATGCCACTAAAATATTTCCCACCAATAAAATTTGGCAAATCATGTCAGCTTTCATTCCAGCTTGCTACATGGTTAGAATTGAAAGCACTGAAAAATGCTGCAGTTTGCCTTGCAAGTCACCATTTCACTGGAAAAGATGCAAGAAATTGTGAGTGTGTGTTTACTCAAAAGGGTACAGTGGTAGAAAACCGTGAGAATGAGTCAGGCTGAGGCTTCGTAACAGAAGTGCAGTCCACAAAGACTATGTGATGGCTTGGGAGAATTCCAGATAGAGAAGCAAAGGAAACCTTTTTAGCCCAATGAGGTGTGTTCATAAAGAAGTGGTAAAATAAATATTACGTAGCTACCCTGACAGAAATTATTTTGCTTACCTCTAAACAAACAGAAATTGCTTAGCATGAGCTGGGAAAGTGCTATGAGATAAATGACAACTGAGGAACTTTGCTTGAACTCTTGCATGATCCCAGAATTCAGTCTAAATAATGTTTATATTTTACACAGTGAGATAAACCATCATTCAGGATGGATGGTTAAGTGTCATAAAAATAGTGGTTGTAGATTGGAGTGGCTATGGAGGGGTAAAAAAATTGATGACATATGCACTTAAAAAAGGGCAGGGTTTCAGTCAAGTGGTCAAATCCACCACCTTGTCTCCTTCCCTCTCCAGACCCCATGGATGCTGTCAGTTCTAGAGTCAATTTCCCAAGAATAATCTGTTTTTGTTCTTATCAGTTCCCTGGTTACTAATTTACTAATGAGTTATTCAAAAAACACTTTGGCTTGTTGTGGCAGAGACATAAACATATACATAGCACAAACTAATGGTAGTAGCAGTGTAATTAGTGGAGCATTAAATGGTGTGCAAGAAGTTTCTGAAAGAGGTATTGAAAAGTAGCTGTTTTCACAATGACAACCACTGGTTGAACCTGGGAGTTGTTGATGTCTGAAAAAACAGAGCTGTTGTTGCAAATTTTTTTATCCTTCTTCAAGAAAGTTATGTGTTTGCATCATGTTCACATTTACATTTCAGTGAATTGCAAAGAAATGCTGAGAGAACAATTATTGAATTGAAGAAATTGTCAGACACTTGCTGGGTTTGTCAGATTGCATCATGTTTTGCTGTTAAATCAACACTTTTGGGAATGTTGCTCGAATATAATCAACAATGCGTCAAATTCTGCAGTAAGTGTAGAAGCATGTTGATGAACTTTGACAATGTGTATTGTTTGAATCTTTTTAAGAGAACTTGAACTTTTAGATTACTTGCCAAAATCAAATTGTGATGTGGCTTGCTTCCTTGTTAACTCTCCAAATGATAAACTGCATGATTATGAGGAAAATCTCAATTAATTTAATATTGCAAAAGAACATGTCATCAAAATACAAAGTAAAGTGAATCTGCTGTAAGCCCCAAGGTTTCAAACCTATGCTATTAGTGAGCTCAAACGAGCAAAAAGTACGCTTCCAGAACTGACAATTTTAAGTAAGGGTGTTTCTTCCTATTTGTGATTGCACCATCGGCGAACTTAAACAACAATTACAAAAACGACCCCCGTGTTTTGGGTGGGCTCAGTTCATCCTTCCAAAGTGCCATTACTTTCTTGATTCAGAGAAACTCAGGCCACCTGCAAAATATTATAATATTGAGACTGAAGCAGAACTGGGACTGTTTCCAAAAGTTCTAGAGAGGTATGAATGTGTGAGAGAAGTAAAAATTGCCACAATGAATCAAGTGTTGAATCTACTGAAACAACTGAAAATGCATTTCAGTGGATTATATTGATTGTGTGCTATTGCTATCACTATATCTCTATCATATGCAGATTGTGAACAGATATTTTTATGTCTACCTCAAATTAAGACCTATTTGGGGAACTGCATGTACTGTATGATGACCACTTAAGTAGCATTGCTTACTAGTGGTTAACTGTTGTATAGAATTGCCTAAGAATCAGTGGATTCAGACTCTGTAAATATTTACATGTGTATTTTGTCTCTATTCTCCTCCCTTTCACTGATTTTCCACTTATTTAAATTGCTCAAGCAGAATTTTAAATAAACAACAGTCTTCAGTTTGGTCTGATTTCTTGGTCTGACTCTTCTGACACCTAGGATATGTCTGTACTTGTACTAACTCAGAAGTAAGCAATTGTATTTTTGAAAGAAATACATTGCCAACATGTTTTTTTTCTGTCTAATTTAGAAATAAAAGATTTATCTAGTTTTGTTATTTGGAAACAAATGTGGTTGTTTGCTGTTTGGTTGGTAAATGCTTGCTTGTAGTATAAAGAACAAACAACTATTTCACTTCATTTGAATTAGTAGGATTTATTTCAAAGATTGTGGTTTAGGATGAGCATTTGCCTACCCTGAAATTAACTGTGTTCCCTCTATGCCTCTATAAAAACATTTCTGGATCTGTCATTGTGTGCAAAGCTCTTTCTCCCCTCATCACATAATAGGCTATTTGAATTTCCTTTTCTCCTGTTTCTGTTGGGCAAAGAAGAGTTCTAGCCTGAAACTTTTAGATGAGACTATGAGCACTCGTTGGAAGATTTAGATGTTTCCTCATAAAAGACTCCAGTATTGTGGGGATAAGATGGAGATGGGACCAGATGGTGGGGCTGGGCTGGGGATATGGATGCATTCACATCTGTTCTAAAGACAAAGGAAAGATGCTACCTCAGTACAATCCAGAAATATGAACTTCAGTATTTTTGCTTGTAGTCCTAAGGAGAAAAAACCCACAACATTTAAAATTCAAAACATGGGTTGTAACACTTCAGAACGTTCATTTAATGCACTTCTTTCTTTTTTCACAAGATCTGATGTATGTAATTTTTTCTTCATTGTTTTTGTCTATTAAGGTAAATGGCCCAGTAAATAGGTATGTGTGGAGAAGTGCAACATACAGAAATAACTTAAGTAAAAAGCATCAGTCCACACAATCATGTTAAATAGTGAATCATACTTTAGATGGGGTCTTCTCATTGGCCAATATTGCACCCCCTCCACCATCCCAAAGGTCCTGTCAGCCTGTCAGCACTGAGCAGGAATAACCAGATTGAGCCATGAGAAGTTTCATTGCTGCTTGATGTCTTTGGAAGATTTCCAGCAGCAGCCAGAAATATTGATCTGTGCTTGCAGAGCAAAAGCTGAATGTACTTGTCTCTCTTGTCTAGAACTATATTATACTTAATACCACCATGTATGCATATTATAATACTTAATAAGGAATGGGCTCATTTCATCCTACCCCAAAAGGCTCAGTTTAAACATAGATACAAGGGAAAAAACAGAGGAGGGGGAAAATAAAATTAGGGGTAAAAAGTAGAAGTATGTTCCAACATTTCAGTTACATATACAGTTCAGCAGAAGTGAGTAACCTGCAGACTCTGGGCAGATTTGATTTCCAATGTCCTATTGGGCAAGCAGACCACTAAAGTTAGGTGGCACAGTTACTGAACAATGGTACAATCTCCCACATTTTTGAATGAGGAAGAGAAAAATATAAGAAAATAGATTTAACCCAGTTTTTGAAATGTTAAAACTACCTTGGAAAAAGCAAGATAGAAGAAACACAATTTCACCTCTGTGTGTGACATGGTGTCTCGTATATTGTGTCATCATCTTGATCTTGGTGAATTGAAGCCTCCCCAGCAATGTTACGTGCAGTCTCAACTTCAGAAATATTGCCCATGCTCAGGACAGTGCACTTTGGATCAGTAAGTTGTTCCTAAGATTGACTGCATCTCTTTTCTTCACTGACTTCAGTATTTAGATTAAATAATTAAAATGAGGGAATTGTGTTACACAGAGACTAATGTGATATCCATTTCATTCAAGAGAGCTCAATAACTTATAGTTTGAAAGTACGGTATGCATCTTTTTTACTTAAAACTTCAATCATAAATGTTATCTTAAAATATCAGATAGGATACGGAAGCAGATCTATGTAAGGTTACTAGTCTATGGGACTTTTCCCTTCATATTTTGTATTCACTTGATGAAAGTTTCAGCAGCAAGATAGATTGCAATGAGAGAGGGTCAATATGTTTTACTTACCATTGTGTCAAAGAAAGAACTTCAGCACCAGCCCACTTCTTAATTGATGGATACTAAAAGATACAATCTTCAACATTTTGCAATTATACGTGATTATAATTAAATTATAATTAAAGTAATAGCTACAATATCTAAATCTGGAATGATATCCTCCCAGAAATCTGTGTCCTTCCGCTCCAGGCAAGGGGCTGAAACATTTTTAAAGTCCAGAACAACGAGATAACATTCAGAAGCGGCTCACACGGACACCTTCCTGATTCACAGGGAGGAGGAGGTACAGCACAATCAGATTTGCAAGATCCTGTTATTATAGCCACTCTCAGTAAAAGTAGTTTTAACCTTCATGTGGGGTTTATTTCCTTGTCTGGTCAACCTACTGGGGCTGACAAACTATACTAGTATTGTTTTTTTTCATTTAATACAGTTTACCCCAATCTTCTGTTTACCCCTTTCTTTTATAAGCTGTTCTTGCCCCTTGTCAAGTAGAACACCAAAGTTATGAAAAGTTTGGGATAACAATGAACAATAAAGCATTAGAAAAATGTGTATTAAAATAAAGAAGAGGAATGCAATAAAAAAAGTTATTGGAACTTTTCTTAGCCACTGAGAAGGATTTTTAATTTCAAAAACTATGAAGAATTTGTGGCCTCTTAAGGACAAATATATTAATTATGTCATAAGCTTTCATGGAACACAATCTATCACATCAGAAGCTTAATGAATTTGCTAATCTTAATAGATGGCCACAAGGCTCTGAATGGATTCATACCAAACAGTACACCATGCTTTGCTGAATCCTAGTGTATTGAATAAAATACAATTGGACACAACTATACAACATGCTAAACTATAAACCATGGTTTACAATTCAAAATGGCTGAATTTATACGATACACTGAGATAAAAAAACAAAAGTCAGATTCTGGTTTAGCATTAAGGGTGAACCCAACCTTTTGGATTTAGACATTAATAATTCAGGTACTTTGAAAGATTTTCAGACACAGGCAGTGACACAACATAAATAATATTTTCTTGTGCAAGGAAGGTGATCAGATCTCAGCTTCACTATTTAATCTTGGGATTTGAACAACCTTATACTGAAACAGCTGGTTTCAATACAATGGGACTAATTGTTTAGCACAATTGTTGGAGACAGAAAAACTGTAGTACCACATTTAGTACCAAATATATGCTGCGTATCAAACCATGTATGGTTATAGTGATTTGATGATGATTTTTTTTTTTTAAATTTTACAAAATGACATTGGATAAATCTTCAAACAAATACATTTTTCCAAGTTTTGGCTTTGACCTGTGAGTTACTCTCTGTTAGATTATAGCCCTTCTGATGAGTTTAGCAGTATTAATGGCTTGTAAAAAAAAAAAAAAAAAAAGGACAGGAGCAACTGTGCTGTATTTCCACAGCAATTGAAATGTAAAGAATGTTGGAAGAAAAGTTTGGGGGGTTGTATGCCGTGAAAGGGTAAGGGTGAATTTAGAAATGGGATGGGAAAGCAGGTCTCACAATCTGTTCCAGCTGCTTAGGAAAAAAAACAGAACAGGTAATGTGACCTGTTTTGTTTTAGAGGAATAACTTCAATGCCTATTTCCTCAACAACTCCCTTCTTCATCCCCCAAAGCAACCAATTGTACTGTGAGGTTTTTCAAAAATTAGGGGGGAAAAATAGATGGCAAAATAATTTGATGCTGTCATTTTTGTCTATTTGGGAATAAGCTGTAAAAAATCTGCGGGAATGCTTGCCCTTGGTGTGAACAGATGCATGGGGGGCTGGGGAAGGCTTTTTAAAATAAAGCAAAACATTCTTAACCGAGAAGAGGTTTTTATGCTTCCCTGGTGTGAAAATTATTAAAAGCTAGCCAAGCAGTTTCTGAGAAATCAGATTCCTTCTTAATCTTTTGATCAGATTAATACAAGGGGAGGTTACTTAGAGGGGCTCTTAGTTTATTATGACACATCAACTTTTGCATTGGCAGCATCTGGCTACCAGTTTCAATTGAACATTTTCCTTCTGTTACACCCAAGATATCCTTTCTTTCCTTTGCTTTATCATGGGAAGATAAAGAGAAGTATGTGAAGAGGAAGTGGAGTGTTATGGGAGCCTGTCCCAAACTGGAAGTGAGATCAGGAAAGGAAACATGGGTAAGCCTGCACTTTTAGTTTTCTATTTTAAAGCTGACTTGAGTAGCTTGTGCAAGCACATGGTATTGGTCACGTTGTTCATAACTTTTACAATCAGAAAGCACAGTTTTAGGCTATAGCAGTGTTTGTCAAGCTCAGAAATTTTAAGATATGTAGACTTCAACTCCCAGAATTCTCTCAGCTAGCATGCTGGCTGGGGGAATTCTGGGAGTTGAAGTCCACATATCTTAAAGTTTCTGAGGTTGAGAAACACTAGGCTATAGGATTGTGAAGAGAGGCTTGACACAATGGCAATGTTTGATGAAATGTTTGAAGCTTGTTGGAGGACTAGAGATCCCGTCAGTGGACAACAACGCTTTTTTTCATCTATTTTTGATGCAGTACATGAAAGGCTGAAGAGAACACTGAGCTGGTATCCTGATTGGAAGCACCAATGAAACTTCCATGTAGCGTTGGTATGCTCACATTTCATTTTGTTTTGCTGGATCAGATACCTTTGCTGCATAAAGTACATGTAGCCCAATCCTCTGCTGATTAATTCTAATATAAGATTGTACAGACCTGAGACCCCTTGATAATGCATGTGCTGTTGTTGAGAAGGAGATGTTACTTACCAGTCTTCCTCCTTCTATATTCAACATAATTTCAGAAGAGTCAGCACATATAAGCCCTCTGGATTGTTATGTGTAATAGATATTAGGGTAGAGCCAGGATAAGAAGGAACCATTTACCACTGAGAAGAGCCGTTGACAAGTCTACACCTTACGTACCTCTTGAGGGCAGAACCCTCAACAGCCCCATTGGACCGTATGGACAGGTTTCATTCTGGCAAACTATTGCCTGATATAAAGCAATACAAATAAAAACCCACAATAAAACTTACTTGCAGATCAAAGAAAGGAACATAACTAAAATGATGTAAAAGGACAAATTAAAAGGGACTAATACCTTTAGAATTCATTGGGCTTAATAGACTTCTAATTCTTGTACGTCACAGTAGGACTGCAAGCTGATGGCATGTATAATTGCTGGTACTTGTCCTAAACATATCCTGGTTTGTAACAGATCAAGATGCCTCTGTGTGTTGCCCAAGGCAAGAGTTAGTTGAATAGCTTTTATGTTTTTAGAGATGGGGGAAAACCTGGAAGATGTGAACTGCCGTTATTATACCTCCCATTGACAAATGCATTCAGTCTGCAAATCTGACTAAGACTGACTTTCACTTGTGGGCCACATTGCTATAAATTTGGCCCAATTTTTAAAAACTATTTTGCTTCTTTCCCATTCCTTTATCTCTACTAGAGTGAAGAAGAATTACAGAAAACTTGAAAGATCATGTATTATTTTGTGTCATTTTGTTTGATCTCAATAAAAGTACTATCTGATGTAGGTTTTGATGTTTAAACAATATACATTAAAGTTCTGGATGAAGTCTCTTCTCTCAATCTAGGTCCTTTTTTCTCCCATAATCGAGATCAATATCCCTATTTCTCTTCTTCTCACCATACAAACTCTTCAGAGATGTCTGTTTTTAATCCTCAGAGTAACCAGTGTATTCATCAAGTGTAAATTTCAATTTTTTCTCTTGTTTTTCTACTTCATTTAAGTATGATTCAAATCAGATTTATAGCTTAATTTTGAATTTTATTGCATGGAAACTCTAGGTGGATTTGGACAAGGTTCAGATCAATGTGGGTCAAAGTTGTAAAAAAAAATCCTTGTTCTTAAAGAGCAAAGGATTGCTGAGATTACCAAAACATTTCTGTAGCAAAGTGAGATGGCAGTAGACAGGATTCTCATCACAAGAATCGTTACCCTATTTTCCAATGAAAGTCAATAAAGAGATGGGAAAACATGTACTATAACAACATTGACACATAAATTTCTCCAGTAAAACATGGAAGGCAAAAGAGATCTAGATCCATGGTTGCCATTTGCAGTTGTGTAGTAACTCCATGAGTAGCCTCATATTAAATACTTCCTTAATACCTTTGGACTTGGCTTTGAAGTGCTCTTTCTCAGAAATCTGAAGAGACTTAACTTTTGGTTTTCTACTTGAGGTTCAAACTGTTTTCTAAAGAAAAGATTTATGGACAGATGTGGTCATCAGGAAGGAATGAGCTTCATTCCTATCTCCTTGGAGTCCTCTTTATCCTGTTAATGAACCATGAGATGTTGAAATAAATGGATGTGCATTTTGAGAAGGACCAGCACTTATTCACTGGTAGGACCTGGCTCTTTTTCCCATTCAAGGAAAGCCCAAGTAATTTATGTCCTTCAATGGAGGGAGAGGTTTTTACAGCCAACCAGGCACATAAGGATAATGTATACTTAATTCTTGACAACATCTGCACTTTTGCTGCCTCAGGCAAGAAGCAGAAACCAGGTTTTATCAAGCCCTTGGATGACATCCATAATGCTGGCTGAAATTAATTTGATGAGCCAAATGTCCTGCTCTGGAATATTTGTTGAATTGTCCCTGCATAGGCTATATGTCATGATGGTTTCATGCATTCTGCTGGTGTATTGGCTGGTACTTCCTTAGATCTAAGAAGTGAGATTCTTTGGCCTGAAATATTTGTGCATAACTAACCTGGACAATAATATTGTCAGTTGCTTCAGCCAGGCTTTGATTTCTGACAGGAAGAGCTGTTTTCCACCAGCACACATAACTTAGTATGATCTGCATCAAACTGTCAGTTTTAGCAAATGATTACAACTACTGCTGTATTGTTATGGTATGTTATGTTATGTTACATTATTTTAGTATTAAAATGTTAATCTTCATCTATAAAGGTTCCCAAGCTGGCATAAATAACAGTATAAAACAATAAATTCACAATAATAACAAAAATAAAAATCATGTAAGCTATTCAATCATCAAATAAATAATGTATTTAAATAAAAAAATGTCTGGGCAAAATGGAATATTTGTATCTGGAAGCATGAAGAACCCCCTGTACTTCAACTGGTGACTTCATAGACACTTCCATTAATTTTCTAGGCATGACATAGGTCTACCTTCTTACCCTTTTTTCCATTACTTTCTTCTGGGATGTTTTTTCAGCTTCCCAGTCCAAAAGAAAATAAAGCTGTTTTTTCATCTATGCTGGGTTGGAGGCAGATGAGAGTTCTTTCCAAGGAAAAAGGAACTTGAAGAAAGGGTTACTTGCTACTGGGTATATGCATGGCATTCTTGCCTCTGGTAAGCAGAAGTTTCATATTGTTTCAGGAACTGACAAATCTAAATTTAGCCAACAATGGTCATTTTACTGAAGCTTCTTATTTCCACAGGCATCTTAAGACTCGGAATTCTGAAACAAGTCGCCTTGATTGCCTTCTATATGAATGCCTAGAGTGGAACATAATAACTCTTTGGAAAATTGCTCTTTTTACTTGTGACACAGCTTTTGGATCAAGAAGGGTATTAAAATGTTTTGAAAGTGTGTACACTGAGATCAAATATAGCATAAAAAGAAGTGTTTCAGTGCAAAGTGCAGTGCAGGTTAAAGATGATCAGGGACTGAACTGGAAATGAGAAGGAATGGTTTTTTCCATGAACATACGGAAAAGTGACATGGGTTGGAAGTAGACCAATTCATCTTGTGTCTATAGTTGATAAATGCCCAGGAGCAACCTATTTCATCTTTGGTTGCTCTGTGTGAATGGACTGTGTTCTGTGAAGAATTTTCTGCCAGGAGTACTGCAGTGTAAGACTACTCTTGAGAGCAAGTTAACTTCTTTCAAGGAAACATAACTCTAAGTATTATTTTCTCTTTCTGGACCTCTTCATAAGCTTCCAAAATCTCTCAGCATTCCAGGTGATAACTATTTTAAAGAAAGAACGGTGAGTTAAAAGAATATTCCAGTTCTAATTCTTTGATACTGTTATGGTGTGAGCAAATTGTGTCTTCAGAATTTGATTTTATAATGATCTCACTTATCCCGTTGCCAACAGATGCTCAAGAAGCTGACAGCACTACAGGATTCTATCTCTCTCCCCACCTCCCCACAATTCCTCATTAAGTTACTTTTGCATCTTAACATTTTGGGCTACCTTGACATGGCAGTAAATGGAATTTGTACGATTGCATGCATTTTATTGCTGGTTTAAGCAAAATTCAAATGTTCTAGATGAAAACAAAAAGGGTTATCAGATTTTTTTCCCCAAATACATCATAAAGTTTAACAATTATGTTAGAAGTAACTTAAATGTACCCTGATCCCTGGACCTAAGCTTTGGAAGTAATTGGCATCTTCTATCAACTGCCATCTTTTGTTGCTAATTATAGAATGTCACGAAAACAACATAATGCAGGTTTGCAGTGGTCCTTCAGGAAAATTTTCACCTATAATACTTGTTCACAAAGGGGTTCCATGCTGGTGCCTCTTTTTAATTTTTATATTAACTTACTGGCCCAAAGTTTGACAAACCCTGAGTTTCATCTCCCTCCCCACATTAAGCAATACAATTATTTCTGTTCTTTTATATACTAATGATGCAGCAATCCTCTCTCTAACACAAGTGGACTTGAGACAGAGCCTCTGCTCTTCCCCATGATTGCAGCTACTCATCACTTACAGCAAAACTAAAATAGTGGCTTTCTCTAGAATACTTGTCAGTCACAGCCACTTCTGGAAAATTCACAGTTTGTATATTGATCAACATAAGGTATTTAAATATGTGGGTGTATCTTTCCATGCCTTGGTGACCTGCAATCAACAGTAAAAAGATGCCTCTGCCAGGGACCATAACTTTTCAATTGCATTTTGCCAACTGAAATGGCAATATCATGTTCCTACCACCACCACCACCAATTATTTATTTATTTTGAAACCAGTGGCAGTCAAGTTTCAGGTCAGGACATAGCCCTGAGATGGCATTGATCATGCTTGTTGTTGACCTCAGGGAGGCCTGGGATGGGGGAATGTATCTATCCTGGCCCTCCTTGATCTCTTGGCAGCTTTTGATACCATCAATCATAGTATTCTTCTGGACTGGTTGAGTAGGTTGGGATTGGGAGGCACTGTTTTTCTCCTTCAACATGGGTTCCAGTCAGGGTTGCTCAGGGGGAGAGGTCAAGGCCTAGGTCCCTGCTTTGTCATGTGCTGCAAAGCTTGACTGTCTCCCCACTCCTATTTAACATCTAGATGAAACCGCAGGTTGAGGTAATCTGTCAGCCTGGGGTTAAGTATCATCAGTATGCTGATGATACTCAGTTGTACACCTTGACTCAAGGTCATCAAAGTGATGCTGCTGTGGTGCTTTTCCAGTGGAGTCTGTGCAGGTCTGTATTGGGGAAGAACTGGCTTCAGCTCAACTCTGACAAGACTGAGTGCTGTGGATTTTATCACCCCCTCCCCTGGATCTAGTGATTTTCCATCATTAACCCTGAATGGGGTTATAACAGTTGGTAGCCAATCTGGAGGTTCTTCTGGACTCATGGCTCCTGCTTGAGGAACAGGTGGTAACCATGGCCAGGACAGCTTTCACATAAATACATCTTGTATGCTAGTTGTGCCCATCCTAGTCACTTATGCTTGAGTCACTCACGCTTTAGTTACCTTCTTATTGGTCCAATGCGGGGCTGCAAGAAGAGCATTCAGAAGCTTTAGCTGGTCCAGAACACAGCAGCATTGGCATGACAGGCTTCTGAGTGTAATTCAAGGTGCTGGTTGTCACCTTTAAAGCCCTACATGGCATGGAACCAGGTTACTTGTGGGAGTGGCTCTCCCCAGTAGTTTCTGCTTGTCCCACCAAAGTTGGCAGCATAGGCATGCTCCAGGTACTGTCAGTAAAATAGTACCACCTGGTGGGTCCCAGGAAGTGTGCCTTCTCTGTTATGATGCCTGCCCTTTTGAACAGCCTCCTCCACCAAAATATGGTCAGCCCCTACTTGCAAGGCCATGAAGACCTGACTGTACCACCAGGGTTTGGGGTCAGGATGTTAGTATGAGGGTTCAGGAATGAATGTATATGATTAGTGGATTTGTGGTTTTACTGAACCTTAATGGAGTTTTATTTGGTTTCTTTTGGTTTAATGGAATCTATTGTTTTTATTTTGTTTGCTGCCCAGAGCTTCTTAGATAGATGGATGGCCATATAAATTGGTTTGATAAATAAAATAACAAACTTTCAACTTTGCCAGCTGTAATGGCAATAATCATATTCCCGCCACAACAAAAATTTTCAGAGCTAAGGTCATTTGCCATTTGCTTTATAGTGTACAGCTTTGTTACTACCACCAATTTAGCTCAATAGAGGCAAGGCAATCTAAATTTTTGAGAATTCTGCTGCAAATTCCTCACTGTGTATCAGGTCCCCTCCCAGGATTAGAATCTGGCCTAATTTCTATGAAGACTCATGTGTGGCTTTGCCTTTGCAATATTAGATGAAATTCTTCTTGGTGAGGAGCACTCAGGCCATCTTGACTTTGCAGGATCACTTGAAGTCCTAATGGAAGATAGGCATTATCACACTCCAAAACATTGTGGACTATTAGTCTGCCTTGATTTTGCTCAGCCATGAGAGAATCTGGCCTGAGCTGAAGCAAAGGTCTTTGAGATATGATATTAAGCAACTAAGCAAAACCCCAACATTGTACAAAGCAGGCTTGCTAGGGAGGCCATTCTCCCATACCAAATGTTTAACAAACATCTTGCCTGTACCATAAAAGAAGAGCTTTTACCCTTGTACACTACAATGTCTTGCCATCTTCATTGTTAGTGGAAGATTCAGTAACATCTCTATGAAAGAGACTTTACCCTGTCCGCTGGCAGAAATAGAAACAGCTTCCCCTGGGATTCTGAGCTGTCCCTTTGATATGGTGTGGCAAGTTAACCTAAGAATCTTCTTATTCCATTTTCATACCATTCTGGACCTTTCATTTTCATTTTGGATCTTCTCTTCCACCTGGCTGACAGGTCACCAGATATTTCCAGAAGAGTTTATTTATTTTATTTTTATTTATTATTAAATTTATATGCTGCCTATCTCCCCCAGAGGGTGAGTTGCTAAATGTGTTGGCAGATGCCATCATTATCAGATTCCTGACTCTTTAGCAATCTTGATAACTTTGATACTTTTAATGTATGTTTCTGTCTATACCACATGATTATATATAATGGCTTTGGGATGGGTGGGTTATTTTTTTTTCAGTATGTCTGTTTTGGTCTTTGTAAAATAAATAAACAACAAATAAATAAAAGTAAAATATGGAAGAAGTGCACATATATAAGCAAGCAAACACCTTTTTTTCCCTCTGTAGATAGGCTCACATGCCAAACCTTAATCCAGGTTAATAAAAGTCAATTCCTGAGATCATCTAATAAGTATGCATAAAGAGACTAGCTAATGTCACATGATACAATAATAGGGTTTTCACAACATGCTGAATTCTCATAACTTTTAGTCTAATCTGGTGTGTTTTGAGAATACAGTTTATGTGTCAGGTCCTAGACCTTTTCAGAAAATTAATAGTTACCTCAAGCAGTTTAATGCCTGTTCCATAAACCATTTTTGCTACTGATAGCCAGTGTACCCTTGGATTGATTTAGGCCACTAAAAATACTGAAACAAATTACCTAAGGGCTACAATCCTTAAGTTGCTCCTTGAGGTTCAGCTTAATTTTTTTTTTGCTGTATGGTTGTCAAGCTAATGGTTTTGCTAACTTCTGTGTGCAGGCTAAATTACTTGTAGCTATCATGATATTCTTCTCACTTACACAATTAAAGTTCCCTTTTCTGTTGGCGGGAGGGAGGAAAGGGAACAGTTTTAGCACATGGCATTGGCACTTCTTTAAAAGTAACATTTTACAAGTTTTAAGAATGAGGGACACTTTTGTTCTGTATAAAAATTGGGGGCCTTCAATCTTATGACTGAATGCATATAGTTAAGAAGTCCTGACTCAGAAAGGACTCAGTCCTTGGATGTTTCACTATGAATCATTGATAGGTTTTCCTTGGCTTCCCTCATTTCTTCCTCCTTCTCAAATATCATGGGCGCCTAAAACCAAAATATATAGTACTAAGCAGTCAAGTTCTTTTGCACCTACTAGTAGAATCGGTTTTGCACCTACTAGAATTATTGTAAAAAGCTTTTCAAGAAAACTAAAGTAAAAATGAATGAGGAACGTGCTGCCCCTTTCCCTACTAGCTGCCTTGCCCTCTTCTCAAGGACAGAACACACATTTGAAAGGGGGATGAGGCACCCGAAAAACAAGTCCCTCTACTTTCCTATACTTGAAAAATGATTCTTCCTGTTGAGGAACCCGGCATTATGTTTCTGGTTCAAGAGAATGAGGGTATTGGCAAAGAATAAATCACCAATCAATTTGTTTGAAAAAAGCAAGTCAATCATTTCACAACTTTTCAGAAAATATTGAAGAATAATGAATTAGGCCAAGTGAGAGGAGTTTACTGCTCACTAACCACTAATGACAAGTTTCTCTGCAGCCACTTGCCCATTCTTCAGAACATGATTTGCTCTTTTTGATGGATGGATCGATTATACTTTTAGACCATTATTAAGTTCATATCTCTGGGTGGAGTATGTATAGTTAATATGCAATTCTAAAATACAAAGCAACATTAAAAATTACTATAGAAAACAGAATAATATACAATATGAAATCAACTTCAAGAATTGTAATAATAAACACTGTCAGGGAGGGTTGGCTAATGGTGAGCACAATCTTGTTTTCAGGTAATCTGAGCCACCTAGAATGAAAAGTAATGCTCTTTTTCACTGTGTATGTTTTTGCTCACTGCTTCTACAATAGAGTACCTCTTGTTTGGAATAAAGTTAGCCTAGAATAGAAGATCAGAGAATGCTTTATGCCAACTACATGTATTTGTTACATTTCTCCAGGATTATTTTGTTAATTTTACCTGGAAAAGGCTCTACAAGGTCTCAGAAAGTGTAATCATTTGCTACCTGACACATTTACTTGCAGATACTCTGGATTTTCTGCATGAAAGGCATGTGCAGAGTCCTTGGACAGTCACAAGTAGTAGTGAGAAGCAGCAGAATTACTTATGCCTAGCAAAAGCGTTTAGGAAGGACGTATAAGATCAGAGTGGTGAAAGCAATGAAAAAACAGGACAATTTTCATATAAAAGATCCCAGTTTCAATATATGGCATTTCCAGTTTTTTTTTTTTAAAGAACAGACAAAATTATTAAGTTCAGGCTTAACAAATGTGAAAAAACGTTGGCAATGTAGATAGGTAACCTATTAATTTCTCTACTGAACTATGTTAAATGAGGATGCACAGAATGTCCCAGTGAATAATTAATAGTTGGGTGTTACGTAGTGGATTGAAGTCACAAAACTATGTAGCCAATCATATTTCACTACATTGTGACATCATGAAGGGCAACTCAGTTGAAATCAGTTGAGAGAGAAAAGTAAAGGCAAAGTCAACGCATAGGCAAACAGTTTTGCAATCTTTTTGCAACCAATAATAGAAAGAATGTACTTTCTGACCCAAATACTAAGTATGATTACCCACAGTAATTTTGCATGAATAATTGTAATGCAATGAATCCATGTCAGGAGTGTATGTGTGGAGGATCTGTTTTATGGCCAAGAAGTTAGTATGGGCCATTTCACATAATATGTGTAATATCTATGCATGAAACAAAAAGTTGTTTAGAAATGAAACTATTATACAGGCACACCCACTGGAGTGTGAGAAATGACTGTGACTCTTCACCAAGAACACAGTATATTTATTGATAAATCTGGGTTTACTATTACATTTGTAAAGATTCCAATTACCAACTTTTGTTGTTTGAGACTGTATTATTACAGAAGTAATAACTAATAGCTAACACCATTCCCAGACTTTCAGATTAGTTTTTTTAAATTTAGGTCAACATCAAGCAAAATGTTTTTTATTCCCTTCTGAAATTTCCATTAGGTTTGAAAACATCTTTTTCCGATTAGGTCACTGGAAGTCCACTGACTTATCTACATTGCTGTTGTGCTTGGCAGTAAGGCAGTTTTTCTTTTCCTCAAGAGTATTCTTAATTTTAGGAACCATTCTAGACCTTGTTTTGATTTTAAACATAGTTTCAGGATACTAAGATTCCAGCATCTGCTACCAGAAAACTGAATTGTATCAGATGTGATCCCATACCAGCAGCAGAGTCTTGGCAGAATGCCTCATTCACAAGACTTAGTGTTACCTCTTCTCTGTGACTGAGAGGGCTGCTTAACTTTTTAATGCTGGTTTTCTTTTCCATTAGAAATGAAAATGTTATGAAAAATTTAATCCAAATGTTCTGCCATATTGACTCAAGGAGAGGAGGACCTTATTGTTTTCTTTTGTTAATGAAGCTCTCAGCTTGGTTTTGCAATTAGAAGCCCATGAGTTCTCCCTTCCCTCTTTTAAAATAAAGATGAAATGAAAGTTCAGTTTGGTTTTAGGGTTGCTATGAAGATTAGGTCTATGAGATTAAAGTCCCATAGCAGAATGAGAAGGCCCTCCCTTCCTCCCTCTTCCACTTCTGGATACACCAAAGCTGTTTTACTGCATTTTGAAATACTATAAATATGGCTTCCAAGACTGTTGCTGTTCACAGTTCAGAAGAAGAAGGGATGTCTATTTTAGTTCAGTAGAACAAATGCATTGAGGTGCTAATCTGTAGTGTTCTGACAGTGATAGTTCAGGACATGGGCAGAGATAATTAAGGTATCACTGTTAACTATTCATGGTATGTGATTGATTTAAGACTGGTTATGTATATGCAACTAACTGAGGACTAAATATAATGCTTTCCATTCTGTGTGTATGTATGTATGTATGTATGTATGTATGTATGGTATATATGTGTGTGTGTGTGTGTATACACACACACACACTTACATATATATATTGAATTTTGCAGTAATAAAGTTAAGCCAACTGTATTCTAGAAATGTGATCTTGATTATCTCAGTGTGTGCTCATTTATCTAAATTATTTATCTCTTCCCTCTCTTATGTTTCCAAATATACAAAGGACCTTAGTGTTGGAGATAAGGAATAGGGCCTTTTCTGCTTCTCATAAATTCTCTTGTTAATAATGATTTTGAATCCTCTCTTCTTTTCCAATGTGGCTTTGAGAAAGGAGCAAATAATTCAGCTCCATTGGTACTCAAGGCTTTTACCAGCATGTCCTAGGGATATTCTGGAAATTTAGAACTACTGGCTGAAGGTTTCTCCTTAGATTTTCACCACAGCCAAACACAAAGAGAGACAATGAGATTTGGGGCAGGAGGCAGGGCAGGGGGAATACCTAAAACTGTATTCACAAAGTGTCAAGATGATTGAATGATTGCATTTGAGATCTGTGTTAGCAACTCCCTTAAAATGTTTGCTATTACCCATTTTCTCTAAATTTAAGGCATGAAAAACAGAAGTAGGGAACTTAGTAAGCCCTATCTACACCATGCAGTAAGGCTCTATCTTTGGGTGCACCAGATAAATGAATCTCTATACCAGGGTACTTCAACCTACCACTCCTCAGGAGTGTGTGGGACTACGAATCCCAACTCTGACTTGGCAATCAGTTCACATTTATAAGTATTTGTAGTTCCCAGAGGGCAATTCCCTTTCATTCTACAGTAATCACTACTTGAAACTTATGCAGATTCTGACTCTGCTATCTGGGGCATTATTCTAATTTCTTGCCACCTTCTAACCCTCTGACTATGAACCAGAAAATGAATTTTTGAGCCAAGGTGTCAGGATAATGTGAAGAGACCACAACTAGCTGTGTAAAGAGAGCCAGAATACCTTTGTTTCTCTGAAACCCAAAGCTCCCATTGATTTTGTAGGTGCATGAAAAATATTTTTTAGATATGGTTGTGTTGTGAGCTACACACTGAGGTATAAATGCTTATGTGGTATAAGTAGCAACAAGACAGAAAATACAAAACAGAGTAGGCAGTGCTCTGCTTCAGCTGCTGTATATCTGAACCTCACTTATTTAATACATCTTGCAGGTTTCCCTCCTGCACCTTTAAATATGGCCAGCAAGGAGGTGTTGAAAATATTTCCATAATTATTATGCAGCTGAGTCCACATCCTCTCTCTGGTTTAGGACAGTATTTTTTAGTGGAGTCCTTGGTGCTCTCTGATCTTGGTTGTTAGCTTGCAGACGTTTCATTGCCCAACTAGGTAACATCATCAGTGCGAGTGAGTGTGGGGTTTGCTCCCTGTTTATATACAGTGGCTTGCCCTGCCAGTGTTGGTGTGTATGTGGCTTTCTCCTTGGTAGTCCCTTGATTAGGGTATAGCCTAATCAAGCCTAATCCACATAGCCATAGAACTTACAAAAAAGCTTGGACATCTCACAGAGAGAAGCAAATATTCTATCCATTCCCCACTACAGTGCCTCCAGGAAAATCAAAGTCCTAAAAATAGAAGATGAAATTATGGTTTCATTTGATGTCACAACACTCTTTATGTGCATAAATCCAGAACTAGTGAAAAAATCCATGGTAGCAGTACTACACACGCACCTGGCCTAGCCAAATACACTAAGATCAAAATACCCAGAATCATGGACCTCATCAACCTCTGCCTCACTACCTACTTTTGGTTTGATGGACAAATATACTGTCAGGCCCAGCCCAAGAATGACAAAGAAACAGCGCAGCCAAGTTCAGTTCTGTTATTGCTTATACCATATAGACAGAATCTTGCCAGACTAAATCTGTATTATTCTAACCTAGTGGGTATACCTTGGGAGATTCTAGGGAGTGGCTATCCTCAATCTCTTCTTCTTCCCACCATCCAGCTCTGGACTGTATTGTCTCTTGTCTCGCCCCACTTCCTGGAATGTGCTTCCTCCTTCCCGAGAACCTGCTGCATTACTGTAGTCCCTCACATATACCAACAAATCAGAGGAACACCCATGGGATCACCACTCTTAGGACTCATAGCAGAGACGATAATGCAGTGGCTAGAAACTATAGCACTCCCATACATACAACCAAAAGTATGGATCTGGGATATAGATGACACCTTTGTCATAATAAAAAAGGAACAACTAGAGAAGACACATTAAACTATCAACAGCATCTTCAAAGGAATAAAATTCACAAGGGAAGAGGAAAACAACAACATACTACCCTTCCTGGATATCCTCATCAGCAGAGGAGATGATGGCAAATTAGAAACACAAGTCTATTGTAAAACAACCCATGCTAATTAAGTGCTCCACTACCAAAGTAACAACCCAACCTCCCACAAGAGGAGCTGTGTAAGAACATTATTCAGACAAGTACAAACACACTGCAGCAACCCAGAACACCAGAAAAAGGAAACAGACTGCCTATACAACATCTTCAAACAAAATGGATACCCACGCAACTTTATCAAAAACTGCCTGACCACTCAACCCACTACAACACAACCAACGCAAGCTATCAAAAGGATAACACTACCATACATTAAAAACTTATCAGAAACAACCAACAGACTATTACAACCACATGGCATCACCACAGCACACAAACCATAGCACACAAACCTCCAAAACATCTTAAGTAAACCAAAAGACCTAGTAGCCCAAGAAGAAAAAACAGGAATCATCCACAACATATAATGTAAGGACTGTAACAGCCATTGTGTAAGACAGACAGGCAGAAGACTAGCAGAGCGCATCCAAGAACACCAACTAGCAGTCAGAAGACACAATGAAAATGCCTTAATCTCACAATGTATAGACAGACTCAACCATAGTTTCAACTAAGAAACTATTAGCATCCTAGTCCAAGCTAAATCCAAAAATGTTAGGGAATTTCTGGAAGCTTGGCATTCAGACAAATCAGCCATCAACAGGCACATAGAGATAAACCACATTTACACACCTTTCAAAAGAGACAATAAAAAAAGCTAAGAAGGAAATAAGAAAACATAAAGACCAGAAACCATCCTCTCCAGCAATCAACACCCAGATAAGCAGGGATTAACACCAGACGAACAAACAAGCAGAAAACAATAGCCTAATGAAGGAACTACCGAGGAGAAAACCACACCTCCACCAAAACTGGCAGGGCAAGCTACTGTGTATAAACAGGGAGCAAACCCCACACTGGCTAGCACTGCTGTTACCTAGTGAGGTAATGAAACATCTGCAAGCAAACAACCAAGATCAGAGAGCACCAAGGACTCCACAGTTCATTTCTGAGCTACATATATTCTCTTCCATTGGAACAGTATTTTTCATTAGTCGTCTTTGGTTTGTTTAGCCTTTCTTCCTGTAAAACCATTCTGCTGGATTCTTGGTTGGTTTTGTCTTAGATGCCTGCTCTTTTTTCTCTCTGTAAAAAACATTCTGGTAACATGAAGCTCTCTGAACAGAGCACCTTCATAGTTACAGGTATAGTTCCTTTCAGTTCTCTTATATATTTCCTGTACTGATAATGGTTTTTGTTCATGTTTGATTTACAGTTATGAACCTTCCTCTTTAGAAGGCTTCCTTCCCCCTTGCACTGCATCTAAAGTTCAGAACATAGGCTGAAGGCTCAAAGGGAGGTGATGGTTGCCTGCCGGTTAGCAGGGAATCTCTCTTTTCCCCAAACTGATGTAAGGGAGATCCCTTAGTGCTTTGCCTAAGCAATCAGATTTTAGAAATATTTTGGAGAAGAAATGTTGGACTTTTTTAGGACGAACCATTAAAGAAAGCCTGGGAGAATAGAGTACCTAGTCCAGAAGTTGAAGCAAGCATGAGAAAGAAACACAGAATAACCTTACCTAGATTTTGTTAGGAACAGAGAAGAGACTTGGACGGGCTTTCAAGATTCTGTTATCATACACTATTATATCCATCCAGTGTCTGTCCCTTGACCTGGCCTACCTTGAAGAGGTGACACCCACTCAGGAAGTCACCAGCTGAATTGTGTCAGCCTTTGTTAAGATATGGCATATAGTGTGTTTTAGTTATACATCTATTGCCCATTCAGGTGTATTTCTGCTCTGTAAAGATGTAACTTGTTAACTATCCAGAAGTCCAGCATGACTATCTGCAATGCGAAATATGTGCATGAAGAGCTCTTTCATGCATCAGTTTCCACACAATCTTGAATTCTGTGTCATCAGGATTCAAACTATGAGCAAAAGCTTCTCTGCTACAGGCAACCCAGTGCAATTTATAGAGCACTAGCAGAGTGAGTAGAACCCTAAACGGGATTCTTCTGTTCTTAAAAATGGGTATAGGAGTGAACTGGTCTTCACAGTTCACCCTTACACCCATTCACAGAACAAAATACAGAGTTATGTCTGGACCATCTCTACCAACTTTCATTCTAATACCAGAGTCTTCAAGAGAGACTCTTGGCTGTGCCTGTATTTTTGCACTATTCTTGATTAAAATTTGCAGTCTTAGAGGAAATGCTGTCTGAGTTTGCTGCTTCAATTTCAATGTGATTTTTCTACAGGCCAAGCAAATTATTGTTTTTATTGTTCACTTCTTTCTCTGACAAAAATCCCAAGGCAGTGAACAGAAGGAAATGAGAACAAAGAATAGTCTGCAATAAAAATAATAGAAACTAATAAAAAATGATTAAGAGAATTAAAAAATGTTAAGATTTTTGTTGAAAAAGAAGGCTCGAGGCCCCTGAAATAAATAAATCAATACACACACACACAGATCCCCAAATTTTGTTTTTCCCATGCTGGTTCATATCAGTTCTGACTGGACACAGACTGCAGTGTTATTTACTTGAAAGGTAGTCCTTTTTCCCAGTAACGGTGACATTGTCACATAGTCATTCCAGTTTGCACATGTAATAACATTGTTAACAACCAACAAAGCTAATTCAGAGTGAGGAAAATCCTCTCTGAACATTTAGGTTTGTGTTCCGTGGTGCCCTCTACTGTTAGAAAATTACTAGATTCAGTTGAGAGGGAAGCAGTGTTGATGATTCTCCTCTTGTTCTGAATCCCTCTGCCCTATTTGTTCCTCTAGAAAAAGTGCTTCTGAGAGGAAGGAAACTTTAGAAACATATGCCTCAGTCCTCCTCCTCCTAATGGAAATCTCAGCTAGATCAAAGTGTTATTTATTTATTTAATCAATTTGTATAGCCATCCATCTCAACAGGTGACTCTGGCAGTGAACAATATTAAAATAAAATTAAAAACAATTGCAACCACAAATACACAAATTAAAATATATAGCAGCTGAGGAAGGTATCTCAATCAACAATCACTAACGCAGCCAGGAGATGGGTCCTTTCACACACTTGGGGCCCTAGGCCTGGGCTGTACAAAAATACACAGTGGTATTTTTAAACAATGAAGATATGTCAACGTTTATCTATAAAGTTTATTCGATTCAGTTAAGTGAGATAGGAATATGGGAAAAGATTAAAATCATAGAGTTTACTGACAAAGAAGCAACAGAACGTGCCAATAAGTGTTGCAATGGAAGTTAAAATTAAGAAAGGGGAAAGGGAGAAGGAGAGAAAAATACTATTATTTAGCTACTAAGACAGCATCCAGTGGTTGCATATGATAACATTAACTCATTCTGTGATTATTTATTAAGCAGCTTCTCAACAGACAAAGTACTGCAGTGGTTAGGATGTTTAATTTGGACCACGAAGACCCAGGATTCTAAATCTGTGGAAGGGTGCTGAACCATTGACTTACCAAAATCTAACATTATTTCCTTTTTGTTCCTTGCCCAAGATGAATGTGAACAAAGTGTTTAGAAGACCTTGCATTACAATAAAAAGGTTCTTCATCAATGGAATATGTTTTGACCAAAAGAGAAATAGTTTAATGAGCTAGTCATATTGATTATCCAGCTGTTAACAAGTCATAATGCTTTCAGTAACCTATAAAGGATTGTCCATCTGCTAACTGTAGCTCAGAAAGAAGCATATCTTGATTTTCCCTGAGTTTCTTTGATGAATCAATAATTACATTCCCCCCCCCCCCCAATTATCTGCTAAGAATTCTACTGGAATGAACTGTCTCATTCTCTGTGGGAATTAAATAGCCTCAGATAATTTTTAGTGGTTATTATTTTGGCACCTAAACTGAGACCCTCTTCATGATACTGGGGACCAGTATCAGTATGTTCTTGGTGTCTATGTTCTAAATGATGATGTCAGCTATGAATGTATTCATTTTGTCACCTATTTCTACAAATCTCTGTTTTTTCTATTCTTGCATCAAATCAATACCAGTCTTCAATGTTATATGCTTTGGCAATGAGTTCTGACTTGCCTGAATGGTACATTGAACACTTTATATATAAATATGATCATAAGTCTCTTTTCTGTTAAGGATCTCAATGAGAAATGTAAGACTTCAAGAGTATATTTCAAATACATTATCTACATTTTCATTAGTGCACGCATTGAGGATCATTTTGATCTTAGGGTGATGACAACATGACCTGAAGGTGGAAGACATCAGTCCTATATCATGATCAGATCACTCTGTGCCCCAGTTGACTAATGGACTTGGATGGGTTTTAGAGAGAATTTGAGGTTTTCCTTGGGGATCTGGTAGGCTGAGGCCTTTGTCTCCTTCTGAAATGGGTGTGTGTATGTGTGTGTGTGATAGGGGCCTTGCCATGGATGATGCCCATGCAGCCTCTCTCTGTGTATTACTCCCTCAGTGCTCCTTCATTTTCCAAGAAGCTTCAGGGAATGGGATGACAGAAGAGATAAAGACAAAGTGTGAATCAAAACAAACATGTGTAAGAATCCGTATTAGGGGTTACAACATGACAATAAGAGTGGCAAGTCATGGTTATCCACTCTTATCACATTTGCAGATAGCTAGCTGGTGGCCTATTTAAACTGATCTATTCCTTATTGGGGAGGGACAAGTTGCAAGGATATTGTCAGCCTTCCCAGGTAAATCAGACAGGAAACGACCCGATGAACTAATTCTACTTTATTGCAAGGCTGCATTAACAGAATCTTGCAAGTGTGAAAGTACAAATCTCCCGCCATCTCTTTTTACAGCCTAATAAGTTAGGGAGGTTCCTTTCTGAGTTCCTTTCTCTGCCAGTTATGCAGCTGTGGGCTATACTCTCTCTTATCCGATCGTTCCCTAAGCAGCATCTCTTCCCTGTCTCCCAAGGTCATTCCCACATACCATTACATCACCCTCCCCTTCAGACCCGTCCCCACCCTCCTGAGTTCCCAGGTTGTGGGCTATGAGAACAAAATGTAGCTGTGTTGTCCCCCTCTTCTCCTGGTAAATCCCTGAGATCACACAAGGCATCCCGTAAATAATCTGCTCCAGTTGAGGTGACAGCTGCCCCTCCATTGGGAATCTGTTGATCTCCCCCCTCACGTCCTATATGCCTGATATGGGAGGAGTTGATTCATTTCCCCCTACTTGGCCTCTTGCTATTCCCGAGGCCCCTTCCACCCCATAGAAAAACTCCTGCTCGTCTTGGTCAGCACCTGACTCCTGCATGGCCAGTAGTTGCTGAGGACAGGTTTTGTTGTGGTGTGGGTTGTGAAAGCGGTGCACCAATTGTGGCACGTGCACATCCATTGCTACCTCCCATGACCTTCTGCCTTTCCAGTGTATCAAGTACTTGTCCCGCTTCCCTCTGAGTCTGGAGTCTAACACCGCTTCCGCCTCGTACTCTTCCTCCCTGTTTACTAGAATGGGAGGGGGGTGCCATCTGTGAACGTAGAGTGCAGAAGGGAGCCTCTTCCACAAGCAAAGGCCGATGGAATACAGGGTGAATTCATTGATGCTGGCGATTGCAAACGAAATGCTACTGGGTTGATTTGCTTAATCACTGGGAAAGGGGCAATAAATGTTGAGTCCAGTTTCTTGGAAGGTCTTGTGGAAGTTAGAAATTTTGTATAAAGCTACACCAAAACCAAATCCCCTTCTACAGTTCTCGCTCTCTCTTGTCTATGTGCATCTGCTGTTATTTTGTACGTGGCTTTGCTAATTCAAGCTGTTCCTGTAAGAGGCTTTGGGCTGCTTGCCTCGCATGCAGGAAATCTGTGGCGCAAGGAACAGTGCTGTTTTGTCTGGTTGTTGGTAAGAGTTTGAGCCTACCTCATGGCTATAACAGTAGAATAACACCAACATTTCTTTGCCCTTATTGTATCTGTGGATTGTTGTCCCATGATTCTGTTTAAAATTGCCCGTATCAGGAAAGGATGGACAAGAAGAGCATTTAGTAAACTACAAGGAGATGTTTTTAAGACATCTGGAGGATAAAATGCTCAGAGGCACCTGGAGTTAAATGCCAGCTGGATAATCCTTAGTCTGCAACTTGTAAGGTTATCTGGAATGAGGAAATCATGAGGAAATGGACATGGTCTACTTCCTTAGTCCACAGCTCTGCCACCTGTGGTTTAAAATTCTCATACCTCCTGGTTGGTGAAAACCTCCAGGAAGGTAGCAGAAGACTGGGTGAGGCGTTTTAGGTTGTTGAGAATGTGGTAGATCTGCATTTATGGAAAGCACTGGAGGAAATGGATTATCTCAACCCTTCTCATTTGGTTTTCAAGCCAGGATATGGTGTGAAACCACACTGATCACTCTTGCTGATGACCTATGGAAGAACCAAAATAGGTGTAGTGTAAATTATCTGGTCCTGATGGATCTTTTAGTGGCCTTTTCATATTATCTGTTCTAGATCCCTACCTGGATGTCTCTGAAGGTTGGTACTGAGAGACATGGTCTAACAGTGGTTGTCCTCCTTGAGTGAGATGGTCCAGTTAGCAATAGTGGGGCAGGGGGATACATTGTGTCCTACGGACCTCTATTCTGTGGTCCTGCAGGATTCTTCTCTATTTAACATCTGTATGAAGCCACTGGAGATGATAATTTGTCAGCTTGGGGTCAGATGTTGTCAGTATGCAGATGATACCCAGCTATATCTTGACCCCAGACTGATAGGGAGATGTGGTAAAAGTTTATCCTAGTGCCTGGAGGCTGTTAGGTCTGGCTGGAGAACAGACTCAGATTTAATCCCAGGAACACTGAGTGACTGAGTTCAGAAACCTTCCAATTCCAGATATATTGTATTTGTATTTGTTTTGTTATTTTAACTGTGCAAGCTGCCCAGAGTCATGTAGTCATGCCCAGAGATGGGCAGCTATAGAAATTGAACAAACAAATACATAAATATTTCATCTTTGGTTCTTGATGGGGTCACCCTACCTTGTGCAAAACTGAATTATAACATAGGAGTCCTCGTGGACTCACAGCAGCAGATGTGCCAGTTACAACCATTACAAGTGGCCCTGCTCATAGTCACTTACACCTTAGCCACTTCCCATTTGGATTATTACAAGTTGCTCTACATGGCTCTTTCTTTGAAGACTATCTGCAAACTTCAGCTGTTCTTGAATGCAGATGCTTGAGTGGTGATAAGTATGTCAACGTTCTCCCAAATAATACACCTATTTTGAAAACTGCAGTGGTTACAAATTTGCTTCTGAATGTAATTTACTGTTAAAGCCCTACATAACTCAGGAGGTAGATTATCTATGGAACCATCTTACCCCAGTGACTTCTGCCTGTCCAATAAGATTGGGAACTGTAGGCTTCCTCCAGGTTTCTTCTCTTAGGGATAGTCATCTTCAAGGCTTCTCTGTTGCAGCCTCCCTCTTTAAAACAGTACCTCCTGAGATC
The DNA here is from genome assembly GCA_030867105.1 of Liasis olivaceus. Lineage (NCBI taxonomy): Eukaryota > Metazoa > Chordata > Lepidosauria > Squamata > Pythonidae > Liasis > Liasis olivaceus. The sequence continues at coordinate 86,894,803 of CM061350.1, forward strand.
ATATTAGCCCTGTTGAGCTTTAGGAAAGCCATTAAAATTTGGCTGTTTAAGAAAGCCCTGGGAATGGAATTGATATGAACAAGTATCATTCATGGGTGCATTTTGATGTTGGGGGGTTCTTTGGATGCTGAAAAAAATTGTAATTCCACTTGTAATTCCAAATTATTATTTTGTTATATTGTTTTTACTTTTTATTTTCAACATGCTTATTGAAAGAAGGGAATGTAAACTGTAAATCAAAATTATAAATGAATACTCAGAGTCTTTTTGGACTTGAGTTGCATTTAAGCCCAAGAAACCAAGTGAATAGGTACATAAACCTCATGTTTTTCTCAAGTTTTATTGTGGTTCCTTTGAAGAGAAACATTTGAAATGCCTTTGTGTTTTGTTACTACTTTCTTTTCTGTTTCTCCCTGATTTTGGAACCAAAACCATTCTCTTTGACAGTAGAATTTAAGTTGCAAGAACTGTTCCCACGTAGGTCATTGCTGATGATCACCAAGTCAGGTGAACGTAAGTTCAACCCAACTACTCATTGGGCCAGAGCAGTGATACAATCACATTTCCCATTTTCTCTTTATATTCTACCTTAGTCAAGCGATTATGGAGCTCACCCTGAGGCTACTAATGCCTGTTTATTATTTAATCATAGGTTAAAAAAATTCCATATGTATGAGATAAATGGTAGCTCCTTCTCCCAGTAAACATGGTGGTGCACTAATTTTGTCACTACCCAAGCTGTAGTGTTCTTTTTGTCTTAAGATTAGCATTTGACTCTGTGTGGTCTGACATCTCTATTCTTTTGTCTGACAAATCTGTGCACTGACTTGTAAAAAAAAAGAAGAAAAATCAATATTGTTTTCCCTGGCACATTCTCTGCAGTTGAGTTGATTTATTATCACTGTTCCCTTTCCCTTCTCTCTCTCTCTCTTTTTTATCAGTCTCTTTCTATGGCTTTAGGGTTTTGTTCCTGATAATATCACAAGGTGGAAGACACTAAAAGAGTTTCCATGACCTTATCCCCTATGTGATCTTGTCCACTATGATTGTGAACTGTAGCTATAAGTTGAACAGTGATTTTATCCGGACTTCATGATCAGATTTATGTTCTTTTTGTATGTGTGTCAGAAACAAGAGCAAAGTGGAACCATCAGGAGCTGCTTTATTTTTAAAGGAACAATCTAAATGCTACATTCCCTCTGCAACCCAGCCCAGGTTCAGGTATCAGTTATAGCTAAGACTGAACAAACCTGAGCTAATATCCTTGTTTTGTTAAACCAAGACTTCTGTTTGGTCACTTCAGCTTAGGCAATGGACTTTGAAGCTCAGTTGACCAACGCTTGCAAGCTTTATAGTAGTTGTTATTGTAATATCTCAAAGCAGGTATCACATTATATCTTAACTTTATCTTTCCTGTTCTGTATGAAAATGGGTTGAGGACTTTAGAAATGTTATAACTTAGAATGTCCTCTGGAATGTGTAAGCTAATTTTTAAATGAATTTTCCGTGTCTAAGGCAAATACATTGCAGACAGGGGGTCCACAGAAAGCTGAGTTTTCATCAAAACAATGAAACATCTGAGGTGACATGGTCATGCATGCCCCCCTTATGCCTTTGTGTGTGATGTCACAATGCAAGTACAAAAGGGGCAGAGTCACATTTTATAATTTGGTCCCCTAACCCTCATAGACGCTCATGATTTTGGAATTTTCCAGAGCTGAGCTATAGTTTTGAAACTATTAAAGATAATTTTTCACCTAGTATTTAGCACTGGTCTTCAAAGAAGATCTGGTGATTTTTTAAAATTAATCTTTTCCTTGCTCACTTGAAAGTGCATTTGGGAGCCAAACTAAGGTTCAGACCTGAAATATAGAATGGTGTATCCATGTCAAATTCATCTTGATGTTTCTGTAGTTGAGATTAATACTGATTTTGAATTCTTCACCTTCTTTGGAAAATTAGGATGCTTACTTATCAGTAAATAAATAAATCACTGGTAATTAAATGAATTGTTGCAAACAAGCAGCAACATGTATAAAGACAAGCAGATGAGCTTAATGAAAAGCCTCCTCTTTGGCCAAATTTGAGTGAAAGCTAGAATATATTTTGGGATGTCCATCAAAATGGAACATAATTACTGAACAAAATTAAACATTATACTTAAGGATCCAAATTCTATTTGAAATGAAAGTGAATAATGTATTCTATGCAGTTATAATGTGCCCTCCTATGTTAATGTCATTGCTCCAACTTGAATGATGAAATTGGTGCTGGGAGAAGAGCATTAAAATTGGGTTAACCTGATCACCTTGGGTAAATAATTCTAGAGATGGGGGCAAGAACTGAGGTAGCCCTTTTTCATATTCCTACCAATATAGCCAAACATCAGGATTGTTTTAGAGCAGTGTTTCTCAACCTTGGGAACTTTCAGATGTGTGGACTTCAACTCCCAGAATTCCCTAGCCAGCAACTTGAAGTCCACACACCTTAAATTTGCTACGGTTGAGAAACACTGTTTTAGAGAATACTGAAGAGTTATGTGAGTTAACTTGCAATTCAAATTCAAACATTTGGGGATTCAGCTGAATAGAAACATCATATTCTCTATATCACTCAGGTTTTATAGCCTTTCTTTCTAGAGAATATGATGTTCCTGATGTTTGGCTATATTCAAATATGTGTCCAATTAATTGATTAAAAGCTAGATTGTTAATTAACTGAAAAAACCTAATTGATTGATGGACAGTACAATTATGCAAGTGATTTCCATGAAAAGCCAAGTACTTAGGGCATAAATACATTCCAAACTGACCTGGAAACCTGAGAATGTTTCATCTCTTGGGTGGGCTTAAATCTCTTTTTCTTTTAAGCCCAAGTTTGAGCAGGATGACTCTCTAGTTTTTCTTTTTTAAATTTATTTTTACTAGAATTTTAAATACAATAAAAGTATGAACAATCAAAAGAAAAATAAAAAAAATATAGAATTATAACTTCTCCCCTTCTTTCCATCAAGTAGTTATCATCCTACTCTTTCCCCTCCCTCTTTTTCTCCTTCCTTTTACTTTATAATTCCCTTCCATTTCACTTTTAACTCTTTTTAATGCCCACATCCAGAAATCATCAATTCAGTCTTCTTCTTTCAACAAAAAGTCTTTATAAGGTTTCCAGTCTTTCAAAAAAAGTCTTTGTCATTTTTTCCCTGACCAAACTGGTCAGCTTTGCCATATCTGCAAGTTTTGTCAATTTTATAATTCAGTCCTCCACTGTGGGTATTTCATTATTCTTCCATCTAAGTGCATACAGTAATCTTGCTGCAGTTACCATATATAGTATTAATTTCCCATATTTCTTTTCTAATTCAATTCTGAAACAATTCTGGTTTCACCATGATGTTAATCCACAATATCTTTTGCATCATTGTATGAATTTGCACCTGAAATTTCTTTGCTTTTTCACAGGTATACCATGCATGATAGCAAGTCCCTTCTTCCTTTTCACACTTCCAGTGCTGGTTTGATATTCCTTTATACACTTTTTAACAGCTAAACCGGCATCATATATCAATGATACAGCATTTTATAAAAAATATCTCTTAGATTATAACACAGTGTAAATTTAACATTAGCTTCCCACATTTTCCCCTATGTATCTAAAATTTGCAGCCCATTTTACGATACAGTCTTTAATCTGTTTATCCTGTGTTTCAAATTTCAATAATAGTTTATACATTGTAGCTATTACATGATCATCATTTGTACATAACTCTACTTCAAATTCAGTTTTATTCTTCTCAGTCTCAGTTCGGATTGACCTTTTATCCATGTTAAATCTCTTCCATCTGGTTATAAGAAAACCATTGAAAAGAATATGTGTCTCTAGTTTTTCCAGCTGGAGAATGGTGTTTGATGGCAATATTCTTCACATTGACTCTTGCAAATCCAACACATCTCAAGGGTAACAGATAGGTACAGGTTGGAGTAGGCATTAGATCAGACAGTGGCAATCTCTCTGTGACGGGGGATACATTTTTATATGGTGGATTGGCAGCCAGTAATAACATGGAACGTAACAACGATGCAGTGATATCATTCGAGAAGCTACATGTTTAGTTATTTCCATAAGTTACTATTTTTCAGTGGATTTTTTTTTTTTTTTAATTGTACCCTCTCAGAGACCTAACATATTCACTGAAATTTAACCCAGCAATTTTATGGTTCTTTTGTTGGAAAGACAAACATACAAACAAAACTCCATAAATTCTCATGGTCATTCTTTAGTAATTTGCTACTGAATTTTGGCAAAATGATCCTAGAAGGCTTAGAAGGTAGCGAAACCTCTCTTGCTTACATGGATAATAATTCTAACCTATTATACAGGATGTGAAATATTATAAATGCAAACAAATAAAAAGGCTTCAGATGTAATCCTTTTAGATATTCCAAACAGAAATAGTGCTTTTTCCCACAATCAAGACCTTTAATTTGAAGCTACACATTTGTTATCAAGCTCTGTTGTTCACACACACATATACACAGTGTTTGAAAAGGTGGCTAAATTGGGTTTTTTGGGGGGAGGTAATAAAATACTCTGCAAACAGTTTATCTGATCAATGGGAAATGCATTTACAAGCTGCTCTGGGTTAATGTGCTGAACACAGTGAAAGAATAACTTATTGACTTCTGAAGAGTGATGTTGGTTCAGGTTTTTCTGAACAGCATAATATACAAGCATATAAAGAGAATGGTGAGGACACGACCTGCAATTCACTGCGCTCATTTGGTTGGCTGAAATGAATCAGATAAAAGTTGCATTCAACATTTAGAAGTGCTTAAGTCACAGCCCTGACCTCCTTCTATTCATCTCGGCTGTGGTTAATTGAACTACTTGAATTCCAGGGCCAAGACGGCGTTAGGAGCAATGCTGGAGTCCCTTCTGAAGCACCTCTGGCTGGTATTATTTTTCAAGCACAACTAAGGCTTTGTAGGTAGATGTTAATGAATGCTGAGCAGTGTCTTGGTGATTAGACAGGATAGATCATGGGATGTCATGATGTAACTTTAGAGAGAGAGGTTAAAATATAGTTGTACTTAGAACTGTGAAGAATATTGGAAGCCACTTCTTTGTGTCTTTATATTTTTCTTTATATTTTGCTCTCCCCCCCCAACTTTCTTCTATTTTTCTTTTCTTATTGCACTTTTAGCTTCTCCTGTACTTTCTGTTCTTTTTTTCTTTTTCACTTTTTCTGTTCTAATTTAGTTTGCTGTAGTTATTATTATTATTCTTAAAACTTTTAATAAAAATTATATATATATATAAAAAGAATGCTGAACTGTATCTGCTGCATCATACATTATTTTGGATAACAAAGTGTATTGCATACCTATTGTGACCATCTTTTTTTTGTATTAAACTTAGTTTTAAGATCAAGGGATCTTAAACTGAATATTCGAATGGATTAATTCAGAGCTCATAGAGATAATGTTATCTAAATCTAGTAAAGATTAGTTATAGGTTTTGAAGTCTGATAAAAGATCCAAGTCCAGGAGTAAAGTCAAACAAACATTGGGACAAAGAGTTGAAATAGCAAATATTTAAGGTGAACAAACTGCCAACAAGCACTCTTGAGAAAAAGTTAATGACAAGTTGTCTCAGGTCATTCGCTATCTGAATTCCCTTTGATCTTGCTGTCATTTAAAGTGATGCTGAAAGGTAGAGGGAAAACAGTCTCATCAGTGCTTCTCTGGTGACGATTTTGAGCCTGAGAGAAAGAGAGAAAGAACCAATGATTAAACTAGGAATACTTACATCCAAGGACACAATTTTACATGTCAAAGTTGGTCTTCTATAAAGCAGCAGGTTCTGTCTTGTTCATTTAATGCAAGTGCTAAGTCAGAATGGTCTATATCAGTGTTTCTCAGCCTCAGCAACTTTAAGATGTATGGACTTCAACTCCCAGCATTCCTTAGCCAACACGAAGTCCACCCATCTTAAAGTTGCTGAGGTTGAGAAACACGATCTATGCAATCAATCCATTTGAGAAGATAGGATGAAAGATTCATCCTCTTTCTTTTCTTTTTTTAAGAGGCTTAATTAGCTAAGTGGAGTTTGAAATATAATGATTTTTGTCAAATGTTCATATCTGGTCTTTCCTCCAAAAGTTCATGGATGCTTGCAATAGGACTTCCCACTAATTTATACTCACAATAATCCTGGGAGTTAGTAACGAATCCCAAGTCTCCTAGGGAATTTTGTGGCTGAGTGAGGGCTTGTGCTGTGATCTTATCAAACCTAGGCCAACTCTTTGCAGCACAGTGGCATTTTCAGTTTGACCTTTGGTTTCAGAAGAGGATGGATATTTAAAATATGTTGTAATGACTGAGAGATTGGAAGAAAAATAGATGTGTGAACAGGTTCATTATAAAATTAATGCTCAGGCATAACTGTATTTCCTTGGAACTACCCAATTCTTATTTTATTTATTTATGTAACAAATTTATAGAATTCTTCTGTATTCAGTCAATTTTTCAGTCAATTCTGATCATGTTTATGAGAGATAATGAAGTTTCTTCCTCTAACCTATATTCAGAATACAGTTATTAATTAAAGTTCAAATGCCATTTCAGTCTTACATCTACCCGCCTCCCCTCCCCCAATAATGCAACCTTCATCAATTTGGTTTCCTCCACAGTATAAACTATAACTTCCATTGATTCACTGCCAACAAGTTAGTACAGAGTTTGGTAGGAAATCATGGCAATTGCAGTGTAACATATCTAGAGGGCACCCAATTTAAGGGATACCTTAAATGTAATTTTCCTCCCAGAACTGAGAAACTACAATGAAACTTGGTATGCATACCTTTAATACAATTCTTAGCTTAAAGTTCTGCTTATGACATTGTTGATGCTTGCTGTCCATAGCTATTTGGATGGATATGGGGAGAGAAAAGATGGCTATTGTGTATCTTGTGCAACTTGAAGGGGGATCCTTTAAATATTACTCATTTCAGAGTAGACAGAGGTTTCCTGAAACCAGCTGATGTAGCTTTGGATTAAAAGGCTGGACTTCAGTGGCATTTGAAGGCTGATGCTTCAGAACAAATCCTTCAGCCAAGAAAGCAATAATTGCTGTCTGATCTGCCACTACACTCTCCTGCTGCTCTGATAAAGCTGGAAAACCTCACCACAAAGTGCATAGGTATGTATGCATATGGATATGTGTGTGTATGTATGTGTGCATGTGTATACACCCACCCACAAAGACACATATATCTAACATCAAAGAGAAATACGGAATACATTATTGTGAGGATGTTAAAAGGATTTCATTTCCTTGAGCATACATATGCATTCTGCTGCGACATGTCCTCTCTGCCTCCTAGTGTAGCCATTGATCCACAGCCTTTATAATGAAGTCTAATAACAACTCTATTACTGCTGGCCTCCTGATTGGCTTAGGCGCCTACAAAATTAGCTACAAAGAAGCCAGCTTGTCAATATTAATTCCACCACAGAGATTACTTGTTATGGTAGAACAAAGGTGTTCTGGCTCAAGCTGAACAACTTAACTCCTTGTCTCATAAAATTTAAGCTGCTATTGATCGCTTTCTTCTATTGTGCTGAAGGATTAAACCCACCCGGGCAAGGGTGTGCATGCATGCCAAGGCGTGGATGCATGTTTATGCACCCCCCCAAAAGACACCCACAGACCTAGAATCACTCTTCTGCGTTCTCCCAAACCACCAGCTGCCCCCTCCCCTTGTCCGTCTCCCCCCGCCCCTTCTCCCTGGCTAAGAATCATTCAGTAGCATGAAGCAAATTAAATCAATGGATTTGCCCTAGCAGATGGGTGCTTTAACAGTCAGTTAGCCTTTAGATAATTGAGGCGTTGACTCTGGAATCATAAAATGGATGGCTCGTTTGTACATTTTACTGAAATAGATCTCGCCGAGGTTAAATAAATGAAATCCCATTTGTCAGGCAGTAATAAATGGCCTCTCCTTCTGCAAACAGCTCTGTTTGGCCTAATAAATACCGGGATGTTACAATGCTCCTCCCTTGATAGGGTTATGGCTTAATGAAATGGTCTTTCCTCTGCTTGTTTTTGCCTCCTCCTGCACCGTGTGATAAGTAGCGAACCACCGAAGCTTGTAATTACAATCTTACAGAGAACCCGGCCAATCTGTATATAAATCTCACCATCCAATTACAAGATGTAATAATTTTGCAGTCAAGCTGGTAATGAGGTCTAATACTCATGCATGTGATAATCCCCCCTGGATGCTGACTCTATCAGATGTTAGCTTTGTAATTATACTGGCAGAAAATCATTATTTCATGTTCAGCAGAAAAATGAGGTTGGTGGGAAGTTAATTTTCTCTATGCTCTGTGAAGCATAGACAAAATTTTAATGATTTAATCATTATGGTTATCCCTTTTGCAATTGACCCGTGTTACTTGGGTAGAAACATTGGCACATTTAAAAGTCCCTGTTACCCGATAAAGCTCGCCAGGTATGCAGCTTTTAATGTAAGAATAACACTATACAATTAAACTATTAACCTTCTTGATAGGGGGAAAAAAATCCATACTTTTCATTATTTACAGATAGGATTCACCAGCATATTTATGTCCAGATCTCAGTGCAATAATTGGCTAATTAAAAGAATAACATTTTAATTATGATATATGCCCTCTCATTTTCTTTGTTTGCAGCACTATTTTATCAGCTCTTTTGTTCTTCTACCAGGTTGCATACACAATGCTGGTGGCGGTAGTATGATCTACTATCACAAACCCAAATCTGTTATGTATGAAATCAACAATATGCATGTGTACATGTACACATGCATGCATGCACAGAAACATACACACACACTCTTAATGCCATAAATTAAAAAAAAATGATTTACTTATTTACACCCTGCCTCCTCCAAAGCTCAAGGCTGCTTATGTCACAATAAAAATAATTCATTTTTATAAAATTATGTTTAATTAAATATAATTAAATGGAACAGCAATGAGAAAGAAATGTCAGTAAACACTCAAGGTTTCAGGGCTACAACAAAAAGGACTTAGGTCAGATCCACCCGCTCCCTGGATGAACTAACTGAAGGAACTCAAAAGAGGGGTTTCTGTTTCACTCTTCATAGTGTCTGTGAGAGAGACGGAGAGGAAGTGTGTGGGAGATGAAATGATCTTGGCCAATTCATAGTGTAAGACTATGTCTTCCATATTCTATATCCATGTATTAGCTGCTTTATCAGAATTATGGACTTGTAAAGCAGTATCTGTCACTGTGCCATTGATGAGCAATCTTGGAAAGTGGTACAGCATGTTTATCTGCACCATGTTTACCAATTGCTTTTGACTGGGATCATGGGCACCAGTGTTGTGATTTCTGATGGGTGGCTCATAGTTGCAAGAGTTTGGGGGGGGGGTGTCTTTTAGTGAGCATCAGTGATAGGGCCTGTTGGAATCCTTGACATTGTTACTGTGAGGGCAGAAATGCTCTCCCCCATTGGAACAGGAACAATCAACCAGGTTGGTGTCATGCTCTCCCCCATTGGAACAGGAACAATCAACCAGGTTGGTGTCATTTGAGACGCTGGGCTTCTACCTTCTCAAGTTACATACGGAGCAACATAGCAGAAAATGTTCTCTCCCCTTCCTGGTTTGCAACCAAAGGAATAATCAGGCACAGTCTAGAAACCCATAAAGATATGGTATGAGATTCCGTTTCTGACATCTTTCTTTTGATACAACTGCTCTAGTCTTCAGGACTTTTATTACAGTGTCTATTAGCAGAATAGCTATGCATGAGTACGGCTCTTGGGGTTTGTATAGCTGGGTCCTCCTGGACTTCAAGGCACCCCCTGCTCTTTTGCCTTGCCTCATTATGTGGCACAGTGCTTTTGCAAATATTCTTATTCTCTCCTGGGGCCCATCAATATAGCAGTGACTGAAAGAAATACTTTAGCAAGGAGAATTTTTTCCATATCCCCAAAGATGGCAAAGCTCTGAGTAAATTGTGTCACCTGTGGAAACCACTCATCGTGGTTTTGAACCCCATCCATGGACAAAGTTTTATTCCTAGTTCTCTCAAACTCCTTTCTCTAGTTTGTACACAGCCTTGCTTCAAAAGAGAACATCTGTTTTAACTGGCCATGGAGGATCTTTAAAAAGTAGCTCTATCTAGGTGCCTGGTAAAAATGTTTCTTTAGTGAAAAGCCAGTTTTGAAGGTGAGTCCCTTCAAAACTTGCTTGCTAATCCTAGAGTAAAATGTTTAAAATGTTTGTTATATATTACAAGGGGGCATCTATAATGAAATATACTGTCAAGCAGCCATCCATGATTTTTGTTGACTAGGACATGAACACCTCTGGTCTGCTGCCATCTTTCTCTTTCTTTGGGCCCTATAATGATCATTCAACTGGCAAGGAGTGAAAGTGGGCAACTTTTAGCGACATTGAACAGGGCCATGGTGGGCAGAGAAAACAAAGTTGGCCAGGATTTGTTTTTGGGGATTTTCTTTGCTTTTAAAAAATGATGTTAAGCTTAATTTAGAATTCATATTACACTTTTTCTGTTTCCTGGCTGAAAATGTTCAGAAACCGAACGGACATTTTGACAATAGCAGTCAAAAGGGGGCTAGCTGCAAAAAGGGATCTAGGGGACCGCAGGCAGATTTGGGAAAGGGATTGCCCCCCCCCCCCCCCCAGGTGCTGTACAGCTCTTTTATGAAATGTGCATTTCTGACAGCTTCAATTTCAAAAGGATGGCCACAATTCACAGAAAATCTTACATGGCATAATAAAATCAAGAAGGTATCTAGAAGAAAATGTTATTGAGTAATGGGGATATCTACACAAGCTGGACAAACGTGCACTAGTAGAGTCACTATGAGATGGGCAGTCTATAAACAAGATTTATAAGTAAATAAATAATGACACAAATGCAAAATTCTAGGTTAAATCAAATAGAGGGGACTTAATCATAAGAGGACTCAAGACGTAATATAAGAATTTGTTAAACAGTTTGTAATCATGCAGTGTTATCTAATTTAATGTATATATAATTGCAAATTGCTAGAGAAGTCCAAAAGGTCCTTTTGACTGTAAAGAGTTGCTCTCGAGTGAGATGGGTGGTGACTAAATTTAAAATATAAATAAATAAACTCCCTAAAGAGGAGCCAATACAAAAGAAGTTGAAAGAGAAAATGAAGGAAGTAAAATCTGAAAAAGGAAGGAAAAACTCAGCTAGAATACAAAGTATAGGCCAGAAAAAATTCCAAGATGCTAACAGCATGCTTAATGAGCAGGGTCAAGGTGAGGATGCAGAACAAAACTGAAAAAAACATTCTTTTTAGAAAAAGAAGTCTCACCCAAATAAATGGAACAAAGAGAAATAAAACCTTGTACAATAAAAAAAAAAAAGGGGGGGGGGGGAGAAAGGAAAAGAAAAAAGAGATGAAACCAGACAATGAAAGATAGTGGATTGCATCGCTAATAATATATGGTTATGAATAAAATTTTTAATGCATCAGAAGCAGGCCAGAGAGGCAGTAGGACTAGCATTCAGCAAGGAAGTTGAAGGATTATAAGAGAAGGTTATAACCCTGAACAAATTCTTAGTGTTGGTTTTCATTGCAGAAGATATATGGCAGATTCTGGTACTTGAACTGGTAGTTGCAGTTGGGCAATTGGGGGAGCAGAGGTCAATACTTCAAAGAATCCTGCAGGATTAGGCCAAAGGCCCATCTCATCCACAGGGGCCAGTATGCATCCAAGAAGCTCACAAGAGTGACTGCCCCCATCTATTTTTGCTCCCAGGGGCTGATATTTAAGATGCCTTGCTTGTGATTCAGATTGTAGTCTATGGCCTTCAATGCCTTCATGTCTACTTTTTGTAGAGGAGTAAGCAAAAAAGAGCATATAAACCATGCTGGACTGAGAGCCAAACTCAAGCCCATGAAATATCAAACCTATTTGTATCTGCAATAGGCTTGCCAACCCTGCTTGACCACCCTCTGTTTTAAAGTATTAGGAAATAGCTATTAAATGAACTGATTCTTCATGAGGCACTCAATTAGGTTTTAAGAGGCAAGGCTGCTTCGTGTTATGATAATAGCCCCTGCGTGGGAATCCTAGGATTCCTTTGAGCTTGTACCCAGTTTGCCCTCAGCAGTCCTGTATCTGCATATGGTAGCCCTCATGGAGGACCAGCCAGAGCTGTAGAGAGGTCAGGCTCCTGTGCAACAGTTTCTGTGTTGGAAACTCTTAAGCTGCTGTTTGTCCCCACGTTGCCAGCTGAAACTAGGAATGCATTCTGGAATGGCCTGTGAGGCTTAAGCTTGGAATTTGGCATGTTGCATTCAGATGTGAATAGGCAGTTTAGGAGGCAGGGCCATTGCTTGGGCAAGTGTGATTGTGCAAACCACAGTAAACAAACTCCGGATTTATAGCTCCCCTATGACTCATCAAAAGAACACTTTCATGCAGATGTGCAGATTAGGTTTGCATCTGATAGTAGTGTGTGCAAATTTCCGAGGTGCTAGTTTAGGGGCTACTGTCAATTCTAGAGTGCCCCAAATAGTTTGCAGGTGTGCTTTAAACACACGTATGCATGTGCACACGTGCACACATTGTCTTTCACTATTTCAATCAATGAGCTTGCCAAATGACTCAATAGTTACAATCCTATGGCTGCCGTTAAAACTAAGACTGATACAAAACTTACTAAATATCAAGCTGTTTTTATCTCCTTGGAATTGGTGCTTGTATAGGACGAAAGAAGGTTGATGGTAACAGGAAAGTTTATTTCCATGAATAAATTTGTCAAATATGTATATTAATAGTTTTTATAAAGGGAAATAGTCTTTAGTTATTTAATTTTTTTTAAACACAGGGCAGAATATCTTACACGATAACTTGCTAAATCAATTTAATGTTTCTTTGAGATCTCCTATTCATTTTTTAAAAATATAGATGCCATGGCAACCCCATTTTTCATATGGAACATATGTTGTCTAAGAGATAAAGAGCTGATGCGTGTGCAGGTGGAATAGAGTGCAGCACTTTCTTGCCTCTGTTCACATTTTAAATATTCACCTCCATCATCGTTTTCCCAAACATGCATCTGTTTTAAAGTCAAAATTAAAACTTTTGCATGAAGCAATGCATTTTTACATCACTTCTCATGAAACATGTATAAAAGGAAATATCCCACAATGTCTTTGTTGTATCATTTCTCCACATCCCTTTCTGAACTTAGAAATTATGTTAAGTTTAACAATGGGGTACAAAAGTATCTTACCATTTGTCCACAGCCATCATGACCGCTCCCAATGCTTTCCAAATCTTTGGAGCCATTCTTGCAATGACTTATGATTGTACCTGAAATGAAGCCATCATGAGAAGATCCAGAGGAACCGATACTCTTTGTTTTAAATGAATAAGAGAACATGTAATAGACATGTTCCATTATTAGTTGGAACATCATCATCATCATCATCATCATCACAGAATGTCCATTTCCTGGACAAATTGTTTGGATTATGACTCTCTAACTGTGAATCTTCAGGACAGAAGTTCATGTGCTGTAGCACTGAACAAGCTGTAGCCAGATTCAAAAGAAGGCACTTAACATGATTGATTGATTGATACACACACACACACATGCACACACACACACACACATACACACATACAGTATATCAGCAGATGCAACTTGAATGGCAAGCTACATTTGCCAAAATTCTGAGTCCTAGTGTGATGGAATATGAGGTTGGCCTTGGAAGACGGGGAAAGAGATGTCACCTAGGGAATAATCAGACAATAGAGAAAGGAGTCCGCAACAGGGTAATGGTCAAAGAAAGAAACTTAGGAAGGACTCGCCCTAACTACTCAGGTGGTAAATAGGGAGGGTGGGAGACTGGTGCTTTCAGACTTGCAAGATTGATGTCAGCCCTCCCAGGTAAACCAGACAGGAAACAAGACAAGATGAACTAATTCTACTTTATTGTAAGGCTACATTAACAGAATCTTGCAAGTTTGAAAGCACAAATCTCCTGCCCTCCCTATTTACTGCCTGAGTAGTTAGGGCAGGTCCTTCCTAAGTTTCTTTCTCTGGCCGTTACTCTGTGGTGGACTCCTTTATCTTTTACCTGATCATTTCTTAGGTGGCATCTCTTCCTCCCCCCTGCTATCTTCCAAGGCCATCCTCACATTCCATCACACCTAGTCATCTTTCGAAGATGCTTTGTCCCCTTTGTCATCTTCTCAGCCTTCCTGTGAATATCCAAACCAAACGGATTTCTGGTGGAGTACACTATGGGGCTAAGAAGAAGCGCCTAGCTTGTTGAGACTCAAGTAGTTTGGTCCTGGAGTACAACTGGTAAGAGGTATAACCCTTGCTTACATTGTATTTTATAAAGGGAAGCACTCCCCACCACATGCCTGGTGCACCAGATGCAGTCCACTAAGATCCATTTTGTGGAACACCCCAAAGTGGTCCTTGTAGCCAGAATTGCAACCCCATTTTTTTTGTATTCTGGAGGTTTGAGGGATTATGGGGCAAAATGGGTACCTTAAAAGACCTCCCTTTAAAAATGGCTTCCTGGACTTACTCATTTTTGCAGGATGGCCCCCAATGTGCAACTCTGGTCAATGGGCCATCCTCAGTCTGATAGAAATTGTGTATTCCTGATATACAAAAAGTCTATTTTCATACACACACACTTAATCTACTATGGTTTTACCTGAACTTGTTATGAATGTTTGTGAGCACAACTAGAATGGAATCTGAAGGCTTTTTAGACACACCTCAGTCTAGATACCTAAGTGTCTAGTGAAGATTTCATCAATTAAGACCAATCTCAGACACTGGCACTGGAAAGATGCTTTGAAAAAATTGTTGGGTGGTTTATAGAACTTTTTACAAAACAATTGTATCCCCAGAACCCCAATGGACTTGCAAACCTGGTGGATGTAGCTTTTGGGAGCCTCCCACCCTTTGGACTGTTTGAATTAGAGAACAGGCAAGGCTTTTTTTGCATATTCCATGCTTGTAAGCTGTGATAAGTTTCTTAATTGATAGTCATAGCCATTGATTTCAAGGCCATGATATAAAATGATGACTTTGCTGTATTGACAATACTGTTTTGTCAGGTGTTGCACTGACAAATGGCAGAAGCACCTTAGCATGCACAGCTGTTGCTCCTTTATTCCTTTGCATTTATTTGACTTGAAAATCATGATTTATCCTTATTTATTGATTTTGTATACCTTGAATGTAAATTACATATGCTTCTTAGGCACATCCAGGCAGCTTCCAAGGCTCAACCTGCATAATTGGACAACTGCTTTGTTCAGTCAGGTTATTGAGCCAAGCAGATATATTTATAGAACATGAAGGTAGTGGAAGTATTCCCTGTCTTGTGTCTTAAACTGTTCAACCACAGCTATAATCATCCCTATACATCAGTGTTTCTCAACCTCAGCAACTTTAAGTTGTGTGGATTTCAACACTCAGAATTCCCCAGCCAGCCTTGCTGGGGAATTCTGGGAGTTGAAGTCCACACATCTTAAAGTTGCTGAGGTTGAGAAACATTGCTATACATTGTCCATACAAGATGGAAATGATACCTACTGTAGACAGAGTTACTTGGGAACCAAAGCTGGGATCTGCTAATCTAGTCTAATAATTGTTTAAAGCCTTCTAAACTAGGGATGGTCATTGATATCATAAGTTGATTACATGCTGTATGATTAACAACTGTTCTTTATTTTGAATCTGTTATGAAACAATAGGAGGATTTTTTTTTAGTATGATCAGAGAGGATTCTATTACTGACTATTTACCAAACAGGATAAAATTGATCCAAAAAGAAATGGTTAAACTAGGGAATGCTCCCATGTAGGCTTCCAGTCAACTTCCAGCCATGCCCTTTTATGATGAACCATTTTATTGATACCCTATGCAGTTTTTTAAATCTCCTCCCCAACCATTATCAGCATTCCATTACTACTGAATATGCTAATTCCTTACTAAGTTCTGTCCCTTAGGTTGTTTTTTTCCTGAAGAAGGTGGGTTTGGTTTTATTTGGTATGTTGTACCTCAGAGTTTCTCTGAACCTATGGATATAGCCCCCTAGTGTGGGAATAGAATAATTGTAGCTGTACTCTATGGACGTTTAAGCAGAATAAATCCAATGGTTTTTAAGATGACACAAGACTCTTTATTGTTTTTGTAGCAGTAGACCTAACTTGATTGTCCCAGGGAAAAATAGGAAGATCCTCTGAGTTGTTAGCAAAGCACCTTATGCCAATATCTGGGTTCTAAAACTGGAAGGTGTAACTGTTTCTGTCCTGAAATGATCTCTCTGAAAGAGATCAGCTAGCACCAACCAGGATATGTTACAGAAGGCATTTAGAGAAATGGAGTTAAACTTTTATTTTCTGTGTTATATTGTGCAGAGTTGTTTTGCAGTTGGAAAGCACCTGAACTGAATAAATTAAATTAAATAAAAATGTCTGCTTATAAAATAATGGGTCATAATCCAGAGGTTGAATTTGTCACATGGAATGACCTATACAAACTGAGCTTCTTGCTGATGTCAATAAATCTGCAATACCAGAGCAATATTTTTTGAGTACCATTGTTCAGAATTACTAACAAAATAAAATTAAAAGTAAAGATTAATATGAAATATAAATCCATCTATGAGTTCCTCATAATAATTCACATTTACTCTATATTCTTTAAAAACTGTAATACCTATTTTTTACAATGGAGGTGGGGGACAGAAATCTCACAGATGCTATTGGATTTAGGAAATGAACATAAAACAGTGTTTGTCAAATGTACCCACTCCCATTAACTGTCATTTAAAAATTGTCAATCAAATCTGTTTGCATCTGGTACCAGTGCTATGTGAATTTATTTACTGAAAACTTTCAGTCACAGATGGCACATTTTACAGATGGTGTCTCTCATTTAATTTGCTCTTCCAATTCTCTTCAACTTCCTGATCCTCACCCCTTCTCCCATCTTCTTACCCTCCTAGATGAACAAGCTCCAGCTCCAGGTGCCTTTGCTCCCCTCAATTTGATTCATTTTTTAAAAAGATCTAATCAGCTGCATGTTAAACAAGTGGGGCTCTTTTATGTATTCTGTGTTAGGACAAGCTCAGCATCGCTGTAGATCACTAGAATAAACAACTCTGGCTGATTCAATTACAATGCCTTGGCCAAGCCTTTATCTGCTGGTGACATCATTTCAATCAAAATGTAAAATAATACAATCCAATAGATGCAAGGGGGAGAGACAGGACACAGCCTGCTGCACTTAGTCATTTAATAATAATAATAAAAAAAAGAGGAAGGGAGCTCTTTCTGACAGGCTTCTAGGACTTCCATTTCCCAAACTCTATTACCTTGTATAATGGTATTCAAAAGAATTGAATGCAGGAAATTGTCTATTACTTTTTATTAGTTGAAGCTGTTATGTAGGATTCAGCCTACTGCACTGTATTTTTCCCCCCGATCATTTAATTAAGGAAAGCATGAAATCTTTCTATTGGTAGGCAGCAGGCAAGTATTCAAACCAGACCTGCTGGTTTGGCCAGAGGAGTCTCCCCAACCTCCATTTCCAACTCTTCCAGATAACATTTTCACATTAAAAAAAAAAAAGACACTTATGCAGAATGGAGCTGGGTCCAGTGCAATGCATTATAAAAGGAAAATAAGATGAAGGCTGATTGACATGGCCCAGTGACCCAATAAAATAGTACTTGGGCTTTTTTGCACAAAACATAGAACTTATAGTATGCAGTCCTATACAAGTCTCCTAAAAAAAATAAGATTTGGACCTCAGTGAAGCTAATTTCCATGCAATCTTAGTACAGCCTAGAACAAGTGAAATGATTTAGATCAAAAATACTGTATCAATTTCAGCTGCTGCTTCTTCTCTCTCTAATTTTATTTCAGACTACTTATATCTTGCTCTTCTATCATATATATAGTGCTCAAAATGGCTTACAACCATTTGAAAACAAAGATAGAGCAATACAACATGAAAAACAATGTTAAAAGGGGTAGATAAACCTTTTACTGCCATTTGAAAATAAAAACAGCAATAAAACAGCCAAAACAACTATAAAGATGGAGATAGAAGTGTCAAATAAAACCATCTAAAAAACACAGAAAATAGCCACTCTTTGCTTCACATGCTGTAATGGTATGTGGGAAAGACCTTGGGAGACGGGGTGAAGAGACGTGCCAAGGGAACGGTCAGATAAGAGACAGCATAGTCCATAGCTGGATAGTGGGCAGGGTAAGAAGCTCAGAAGAGACCCTCCCTAGTTTCTTGGGCTGTAAAGGAGACAGGGACAATTGTACTTTCAGACTTGCAAGATTCTGTTAATGTAGCGTTACAATAAAATAGAATTAGCTCATCTGGTCATGTTTCCTGTCTGCACTACCTAGAAGGTTGACACATGCTAACACCTGTCTGGATCTTGGTTAGGCCATTTCAAGTAGGGCTAGGGCAAGGGTCATGGCATGTAGGACTGTAAGGTCATGATATGCCTTGAAGTAGAATGTTAATTTATGTAGCCTAGGAATCCTCAAACCTTTTGGATTAAATAGTACATTTTAAATTTGAGGATATGTTATGAGGGCTGTCACCAAATGGCTGACTATTCCAACTGCTTTATTACTACAACACACAAGCATTAGATATAATAGTCCCTGAAATCTTCTTATCAATGGTGTTAGTTGCCACTGCAATGATACTGTTGAACAAGGCCTTCACGTGGTAACTCATCCATATTCCCTCTATACTATTTTAAATTATTGCATCAATTTCAGGAAAAAAAAAAGAGATAGATCTCCACACCCATGGTTTCATTTTCTAAGTGGCTGCTGTGGGTGCTGTGATCCAAATAAGACTGCATGGGAAATGTAAGCGTTCTTCAAACCAGTGGCACTCTGTTTTCTGGAAATATGTTTAGGATTTCAATCTAAAGTTTTCCTTGAACTGCCTGACTGTAGGATTTAAATTTCTACTCCTAAATGCACTGATTACTTTCAGGGTAATAATGTCTTGAAAATGACTTGATCAAACATAATCAGCTCTGTCATATAATCCAGAAGCTTACTTTTGAAATGAAAATTAGCTGGCTACACAATTAGGATTCAATTCATAGTCCATTTATAGTGGTGTCCCACTGCTTAGGATAACGCTTAAATCATGTTAGGTGCTTTAAAAATATGACTATTATTAATAATAATGGGAACTACGTTCTACCCAGTAGTCACTATTTACCCCCCTCCCCCCAAAAAACAGATTGTCATTAATACATTATTTCCCAAAATCTAATGGGGGAAGAGACTGTAAAAATATTTTTTAAACACACATTTTGATACTTTTAGCTTTGGTGCAAATTCAGATAAATGTTCATATATTAATAGTAAGGCAGTACAGTATGTGATACATTATCAGATAAAATTTATTGTGAACACCTAGGTAGGACTTTTGAGACACATATTTTTTCCGTATTTTTCATCAAGAGCAAACATACCTTTTGCTGTCAAGTAAAATCAAGTATATCCCAGAATAATTTATCCAGACAATAAATATTACTGAATTTATTTGCATGGAAGTTGCTTGATAAGAATAATAAAAGGGAAAGAGAATGAGAAGAAGCAATTGCTATGATCATTTTGCTATTAAGTTCTAATTTGTAAGGAAGTGCAAGATATGGGTTTCTCAACTAAATGCAATCCAGTACAGGCAGTAGATGGAGAAGAACCCAATAATATGTGAGAATTCCCACTTCTTGGTGATAGAATGAGATTTTAACTGTGTATAGTATTATTCTTGTTTTCGTGTATGAACTTCTGGAGGGTGGGTGTTATAACATAATAACCAGTGTTGTGTTCTGTAGATTATTCACATAGCATGTAATCCTAGCCATCGTCATTTGGAGGCTGCTGTGAATGAAATGTACATTCTAGTAAGCATGCTCAGGACTGTAGCCTAGCGTTTTTATTCCATATGGGCCTGACAGAAAGTGAAATCAGAAGAGGTAATTATCTTTTCTGGAGCTAAATTGAGCAGAATGATTGGCTGATGGGTTTCTTTTAGTGGAACAAAATTCTCCAGGGGGAAAATACAATCAAATCAATTTTATTGGCACTGTTATAAATGATATGACTACTTAATAGGGATAAATGCCAAGAGACAGATTAAGTCAAATGTTTTTCCGACGCTTTTAAACACTAGATACATAATATTATTTAGCATGTTTGTGGTTTAATTTGGAATGATCTGGCTTCCAGAGATATAAATGGCTATTACAGTTCAGTGCTACATTAAATAATGCAGCCATTATACTACCTTTTGTTTTCAGTGTTAATATTAAATAATATTTGGAAAAGAATAAAATTCATCCATAGAAAGTCTTGTACTTTTGACAATTCTTTTTTCAATTGAAGAATCAAGCACATGCTTGTATTACTATTTTGGAAACAAAGCAGAATGAAAGGTGATGAATTTTGGCTGGGTTGTATGCAATAAACAGACTTTCCACTAGTTCTGAGCAAGCTGAGTTTCCAGGCTAAGGCCTGCTCTAGGTCCCAAGTAGAGAAAGGCTTAGCAACTGTTTGTTGATCTAGAGCAGCCCTCACTTAACAAGGCTACAGTGGATGGGACATTCACACAAGGTGCACAGGTCATGTCATGCATGTAGCAAGGCCCTGGAATTTTGTAGGTACTTGTGGTTACTTGTGAGTAGTTTGTATTTTAAACTATTTCAAAAGCTTGTATTACAGCTTTTTGTGAGTGTTGTACTTCAGAATGGTAGGAAATGGCTGCAATACCAATTTCTGGTAACAATGTCAGAAGAGGCACTGGGGCTGCAAAAAGAAGTTTGGTTGTTGTATGTGGCCTTGGAGACCAGATTGTCCAACCCTGCAAAAGGAGTGAAGAAAGTTGAGATGGTAGAGTGGATTACTCTAAATGAAATTGCCATTCAGGATGATCAGGCATTGCCATTTCTGGATGATACTGATTATCTAGATCTATTTGTGTCTGTTTTCAGATTGGGACATGGCTCAGAGTTGGCTTTGGTCACCTTGATGGACAGAGGTAGGATGTCTCTGCTCATGTTTTGGGATCTCTCGGCAGCTGTTGATACTCTGGGCTGCCTGAGGGAGTTGGGAAGCAGAGACATGGCTGATTCTAGTTGGTACTATTGAGAGATTACAGCTCTTCATCACAGTCTCTGGATATGGTATGGTTCTATGTTTTCCTCATAGCCTTCAATATCTATATGAAGATGCTGGGTGTGATTGTCAGGGAATATGGAGCTGGGTGCCATCTTTATGTGGACAGCACTCAGATCTACTGTACTTCTCTTGTCCAACATTGTTAGGCGTGTCTGCCTCTGTGGTCAGCTCCTGCTTATTCTGAATGAAGCATAATAATCTAAACCTGAATTCAGACTGTTCACCATAACTCTGTCCAAAGGAAGTGCTTTCCTCCTCTGCTGGGTGGTCACCTGAAAAAGCAGGCCCATCATTTGCAGGTGCTTCTTTGACTTCCTAAGTCTGCATCATGACTCTGTCTGATGGCTGGTCTAGATTTTATTTATGGTGAAATTTATTTCATTATTCTCTTCCTAATGCTGTTTTCACAGATGTAACTTCTTGTTGCTTACAGTATTTAGTGGTATATTGTAAACTGTAAACTGAATCAGCAGCTAATTGACAATAAATAAAGAAATAATGAAATCAGGTTGGAGCTCTCAGACAGCTGCTGAGGCTCAGTGCCCCCAACCAGGTACTGTACACCTACCCTGGTCTCTGCTTAAAAAAAGACATCAAACCTTTTCCGCAGGGCCCCACATCAGGGAGATTGTTTGCAGGTATTTGTAGAGAAGCCTTTTAAAACAGACTTCTCATTTTGCCCCATGCAGTGAAATGAGGTCATTGTGCTTCTCAACATCCAATGAGGTCATCCTCACCTCATTCGGCTGCAGGTATAAAAACTGCTCTTGAACTGCCAATCAGGTTAAACTGCTGATTGTCTAAATGCATGGCAAGCTTCATTCTTGAATTGTTTACAAGCTGAGTAGCATCTTAGGCCTGCAAAAGTAGCTGAATGAAATGGTACAAATCTACTTATTTTCAGCCCATATCATTTTCGTGCTTGTTCAGTCCAATTTTCACCTTGAAAAAAAATACATAAACATGGCAATATACGTTATACATACTTTTCTTAGCAAAAGTGTTTTGTACACAACTTTCCCTAATGTGTACATTTTTCTATTCAATGTTTTCCTAATATATATTTTGCCCTAATATATCCATTTTTGTATAAATCTTTGAGTCAAGAACTGCATCATAAAATTTAAAAAGTGCACTGTCTGTTTCCAGTTCGCTTATTTGTAACAACTAATGTTGTCAACTTGTATCTTTCTAGCTTATGAACTTTGTGCGAAGGACTGGTATAATAGGCAAACGGGCTAGTGAAAATGTGTCTTCAAGAATTTGTGGTCCTATCACATCCAAAAGAGAATTTTGCAAGATCTCTGTTAAAGTATCCCCTTTATTATGTGTGGAAATTTCTGATCTCCAATATTCTATTTTAATATTAGACGTTTCATGTATCATTAGCTGATATATATTGTCTTTATTTTAATTTGCTTCAGGCATGGTTTAGAACAGAGAAAGCTTTGAAATCAGATGATCATTTATCTTCAGTCTGGATCCCATCATACAGAGATTTCAGAGTAGTCACCCTTAGCTCAAAATGTTTGAAATGGTCCTTTCATAAAAATCTGCATTTCCTCCTTGGCATTTGAAAGAAGAGAAGCATCACAACATACAGGAATATTTTAATATCTAGGGAAACAAATGCTGAGCAACTAATTTTTCAGAGTAATCCTTGAATCCCCACTGGTTTAATTCAAATCACTTGAAGTAGTGGTTTTTTTTTAAAATCAAACTTTCTAAGTTATCTTGGAGACCTCTAAAAATAAGCTATTTACTATATATGCACAATCCTGATTGTACTCTGGAAATGGAATAAAAAGCATAACCTCTTTCACACCACACACATTTCACTTGCGATATGAAACAGTAGAGAAGATATATGTGTAGTAAATGGAATTGGAAAAATGGGGAGTTTTGCAGTGATGAAGAAATTCCAGTATATCAACCCAAAGCTGCAGATACCACAATGTATTTATGATGTCCAAAAAATTCTCCTTTCCATGACTTAGTTTTACCTGAACATCCTCTCTTTGCAATTGGCACCTGTCAGTCATGAATCTATGGGTCAGAAGGAGTTAATATAACAATTCCCTCTGATTCAGATTCAGCAAAGACTATATATCTATTATATTTTTTGGTGGGTTGTTAATATTGATATCTGATGCTTAAGCCTTAAAACCAGTCAATTGCTGGTTGGAAGTTGTGATTGAAATGCAACACAGTTGTACTTGTTTCGAATAATGCATTTGTAATCCAGTGATAACTCTGTTAGCATTCGGCCTTTCAGCATCTTAAAAAATTATTTGCTATGATTTGGATTCACCCTTTATGACTTTCAAGTTGCTACTTGTAAGCTAGGATCATCTACTAACAAAACTCTTATATGCTTAAATCTGCTTATCAAAGGGGAAAGAAATTCCCCTTTTAAAAAGGAAAGGAAGTTAATATATAATTTTTGCTATGGTCTGAAACCAAGCTATTGTACAACTTGAAAGAAATATAAAATTCTTTTAAAAAAGCAACAACTGAAAGAGAAGACAGCATCAAATCAATAAACAATTATTTTAACTTACTTTTAGCAGATAGTACAAGCTAGTAATTAAGCAGAATTTCATGGTGGTCTCCATAGGCTTGTTAGGTAGTAATAAATAACGTGATTCTCCCTGACCTTCCAGGGTGGTTGCAGGAAGATAAGTGTCCAGACTTCAGGGCCAAGACCAAAAAGATTTTTCAGAGTCTGAACTGGATTCCCTACTACTCACAGTGATTCAGTCTTGGGATGCCAGGTGGATATGGCAGAAGATTCAGTCAGACCTCCTTCAGTGGCAATGCAATGTGTAGCTTCAAAGAAAAATCCCACCCCTTCTAATTACTTGCTTGTGATTTAGGGCTCAGTCAAGCTCTACATCTCTGTCAGATCTTCTACCTCTTGTAAAAGCATCCACTGGGAACTCTCTCCTTTGTTCTGAGAGTTGCTTTGGTTGGCTGGAATTAGTAGTCCGGAGTTCTTGTATAGAAATCAGAAGGTTACCTCTGACACTATACAAGTCCTGCTGAAAGCCATTAGCTATAGAACTAGGCTTTGTGGGCTCATAGACTGGCTATATTATGAGGAAATTTAGGACTAGTGGTCACATGGATTTTTACAGCCCAGATGTGGTTGCTTTAACCTCCACATGTTTGTAGACAGGAGGAAACCACAGCAGTCTGGCACTACTCATCATAGGAATCTCATACTTTTCTTTCTTTAGCTTTCCCAAAGTGCTCATTAATATTTGGGATCCCAGGTTGACTGGGAACTGATCCTGTTTGTTCTACTGCTTCTCCCTTGTAATCAGTGACTTGACCACCCATTGAAAAGAGAGCAGTCAGAAAGCCAGTGCTGTCTGATCACAGGGATCATTCTGAGATTTTAAAATTTTCTTTGTGCTTTATTGTTTAATAAAACAGATCAAAAAGAAAAAGAGTAAAACAAAACAAGCAAGAGAAAAGAAAGCAAAGAAAAAGCAATGCAACATCAATATATATATATATATATATATATATATATATATATATATATAGGCTTCCCATATACATATGACGTTTTACATAACAATGTTAATAAACAATGAATAGATTTTGTTATAATCAACCATGCATGATTGACTTCTATAAAGCAACTGACCCATAAGTTGCAAGAACCATTTTGAGTTGAGGACAAACCAACTCAAGTAATTTCTCCTTTCTTTTTCTCTCCCTTCTCTACCAAGGTATTTAATACAAGCAAGGTTTTCTGTTAGTGCATTGTTAAAAGAAAGAACATTTTTAATACAAATGTCAATAAAATTAACAGAAGCCCTCTCTATTCCACTAATTATTCAAGAATTATTAAGAAAGGACAGCAAATGAATTTGTTTAGGGATTCTTGATAGGTTGCTTTTCTGCTAGTGACATACAT
Source organism: Liasis olivaceus (assembly GCA_030867105.1). NCBI lineage: Eukaryota > Metazoa > Chordata > Lepidosauria > Squamata > Pythonidae > Liasis > Liasis olivaceus. Next base: position 86,920,021 of record CM061350.1, read on the forward strand.
AAAATAAGCATTTCCCCTGCTGGGAATGACATACATATGAAGAATCAACAGATATCCCTATCAGATTGATAAATGGCTTTATCATGATTCCCAGTACATTGCCTTTGGTAGGATCAACTGAAGAGAATGAAAAAGAGGGGGGAAATGTCAAATTAATTAGTAGGAATGGGGAAAAAGTTAGGATTAGTGGCAAATGGAACAGTAGCAAACAGTCACAAAAGATTTTAAAGAATGTTTTGGGGGGAAACCCAACTTTAAAAATTGGGAAAAAGATGATGATATGGAAAAATTGGATGGAAGCAGGGATATTGACTTTGGACCAACTGATAGATGATGAAGATGAATTTTTAACATATACTGTGTTAAGAGATAAACATCATCTATCAAATGTAACTCAATGGCAATATTTACAGTTATAACATTTGTTAACAACATTGTTTGGACCAGCAGCATTTTCAGCTTTTGAGAACCTGAGGTATTAGAACAACTTGTTAAATCCCTTAAAACTAAAACAACAACAACAACCTTACTATTATTTTTTATAGATATTTGGTATCAGTAAGTTAATTTGATATGCAGATGTTAAGAAATGAGTGGAATAAAGAATTAGAGGTTCCTATGTTGTCTAGACAATGGGAGAGAGTTTTTACTTCTATAGCAAGAGTGTCAGTGGACCTCAAGTTATGACGTATGGACCAAAAAAACCCAATATTTAGCAGTTATTGGATTCCATTACATTTGTATAGAAAAAGATGGTCAAAAACAGTATTTTGTTGGAGATGTAATAAGGATAATGCTTATTTAAAGCATATGTTTCTATAATGTCCAATACTTACCACGTTTTGGGAGAAAGCAGTGGACTATATAAATATTATTGTGCAACAAAGGCTAACATTTTCAGAGGATAATATTCTTTTGAACTATGTACCTAGTACATGGAAATTGACAACTGGACAACGTAAATGGATTCTCCGCACCCTTACTAAGGCCAAAAGACTGATGTCGCAGCATTGGAAAGAGAAATGTATGGCCCCATTTATTTCATGGATTGAAGACCTGATTGTGCTTGCTACTTATGAGCAGGTTGCCTATAGATGTAGACTTTGTATGGACAAGTATAATGAGATATGGGACTCATACAGTAGGTTTAAAAAAATGATAGTCATATAAATGTATTAGAAATATATATGTACTTGAATAATATTTGCATTAGATAAGTATATATAGAATTGTAATTGTTTACTGTTATAATGACATATTAAGACGTTTTTTCTTTGTCGTATTTCTTTCACTTTTTTGTTAAAGCACTTTCTATGTTTTTTTTTCCCTCACTAATAATAAAAAATAATAATAAAAATAATGTTTTTGGGGGAATTGCCATTGTGTTTCATTCTTCCTATATTGTAAAACTGGTTCCAGCCTTGTGTGTATAAAGTTAGCTATACATTTATTATCATTAAAACTACCTTGAAAATATTTAAATACAACAGAGTACAAAAATCTCACTTTCTTATAGGGGGTATTTGGAAAATTTTTGAATTTTTATTAACAATAACATTATTGTTTTAAGTAATGATGGCCAATAATTTAATTGGAAAAGTACCTTATAAAGTTTACCAGTCTCTTTGTCAGGAGACATTATATAATTACTTATAAAATGAAAAACTCCCCTCCCGGACTAAAATTGTGGTTGGGGAAGGGTTTTAATCCAACAAAGTTCAGTATTCTCAGTATCTTCACAAAGACTGAAGTATGCAGTTTCAGATTGATATGTTTTCAATAGTAATAATAATAGTAATAAACCATTGACTTTTATTATATAATAATAAAACTAATCAGAAGCACTATGTGACCTATTAATTGGTCAGACTGGACTTTATCTTCCTTTTTTAATTGCCTTTCCTGCAATTCCCTTTATGTACCACTGAAAAAACAACCCACCTTGTCTGAAACCTTTGGTTGCATAAAAGGGATCAAACTCTGGAACATTTCTGCTCTGTGACAAAAGCATTCATTTTATAGTGATATTTTCAAGCGTGGATAGTACACAGGAATGAAAGTATTCACAGCCCAGCTCCCTCCTTAACACTCATTCAGAAAGAAAGTGATGTTTCTTAATAATACTCTGAATTGGCTCCATGACATTGTCCTGCAAATAGAGCTGATTGACTACATGGCATTGTGATGTTAACATGTTGGTAAAGTAATCCCCCATGAGACATTTTAAAAGCTGTCAGAAAAGAAACAACTTTGCTTTGAGTCCTGGAATTTACTAAAATAATCTTCCTTTCTGATTCAGTGTGATAGGTTACTTGAGCTGATGACTGATCAGATTGGTTCCACTAGACCAATTATCAACCTTTTCAGCTATCATGAAGGAGGTCATTGTTAGAATGCTCAAAGACTTTGAAAAATGTCAACCACAACGTCCTTGAGAAATTTCATGTTCTTAACAAGAGAGTAAGCCATGTGAATTCAGAGGAAAAAGTAAGCATCTATTTAACTCTTCTCCTTGAGATCAGTTGAATCATTCAATGTGATATCATCATCATCATCATCATCATCATCATCATCATCATCATCATCATCTGTGAGTGTTTATTTCCAGTCCATCAATTTGTTCCAAATATGAAAGCATTTGAGGAACATCTTCATTGGAGATGTGTTTCCCATGCATTTCTTTTAAGAGATCTGTTGTATGAACTGTATGCTTACTGACTGGCTGTTACTAGGCCTCTTTCAGTCACAAAAACTTTGCATGAACATATAAAGTCATAAAGAGTCTGTGACTTGTTCTAACTACCTTGGTAAGCCATACTTCCCATTTACAAGCACTTTTGAGTATTAAAAATATTATTTCAATATTCCATGCAACAGCCCTGTGAGATAGCTTAACAGTGTTATATCCATATTACAGGTTTGCAGAGGGCATGAAATCCATGGAGAAAAAAAATGAGAGAGTAGCTTTCCATGAAGCTTGTGAATCCATGGCAGAAAGCTGATTAACTTGGAGATTTCCTTGTTTATAGTTCAATGAATTTGAGTTGCTGTATTTGTACTGCTACGTGAAGACAAAACAACAACTACTTCCAAATTTGTTAGATTTATATCCCACTTTTCCTTCAGAAGCTCAAGGCGACATCTGGAGTATAAATCTGAGCTGATTTCTGTTTTCTAACATAACCCTTAGAAATGTAGCTGTATTTGGAAAGGGTGAAGCCAGAAACACCAGACACTTTAAGACCCTCATCAAACTAGAATTCCCCATAAGGCAATACTACAACAACTACAGTGTTACAACAGCTTTCAAATGGAATAGGGAATGCAAAAAGAAGAAAGAGATGTATGATTGACTTCCTTTTTCCAGTACTAAAGCCATAAATACTTCCACTCTCTTCTATAGGGCTATCACATCTGGACAGCAAAAATCTAGATCACCACTAAATGGCAACAACAAAGTGATAAAGAAAGCTCTGAAGTATTTGGTACCATGGACTTGTCATCAAGATGTCTGCAGCCCATATCTTGTAGCTCTATCCTTTGAGCAGTTGCTGGGGAATTTCTAATCTATGTTTTACTTCCTTGCTCTCCTGTCCTTATAGAGCTTCAGAGCTGCCCACCTGATCTAGCTGCCAGAAATTTTTGGTCCTCCCAGACTTTAGGATGACATTGCTAACCACCTAGTTCATTAATCTTCTCAGACTTGGTAAATTTATTAAAGGCTTAGGTTGATCCTGGATAACAATCAGGTTATTTATTTTCTGGATTCTTCCTTGCTTCTACTTCCTCTCTAGTCAATCCATGGCACATTATGACTATGATGTGAGTAATAAATGCCATGAGTAATACAATTTTACTATGGATTCCTAATCAATCATTGTACTGGGATTTTACTTTGGGAAGTATAACCTTGACTATGAACTAGTCAAAGTTAATTAGTACACAATCCAGTTGATTTCATGCTCTCCTCAATACTTTGCCTAAAGTGATTATGAAAAGTATCATTGCTTATATATGAAATGTTGTATTGCATCTTCATTTGTAAGCCTGTAATTCACATATGGGATTTATATTATAAATATATTAAGAAAGTATTATTGAATATATTGGACAGATTGGTGTATCATGTAAAGATGATGTATTTATCTGAATGTTGATTCTTTGTATTTAGCACATTTGTATTTTATTATTGTATTTTCTTTTACATATTTTATCTTGGAAATAGATCTTTCATTTTACCTATATTTTATTTGTTTTGATATGAGCATAAGGTGAATCAATCAATAAACTATCTATTTATAGGTAATGATATCATATTGGAAAGCACTCCATCACAAACCTTTCTCATAGAAACTATATTTGTACTGTTTCTTCTTTGTGAGGGTTTATAGCATTCAAGCTAATGATAATTCAGAAGAATACATTGGCTGTGAAAATGTAATGAGCAGATAGTTTTAAAAGGATTATTATCATCATTTGAATAAATAATTCAGAATTACATTATTTAATCATACCTATGTACAAATTGATCTCTGTTGGAAACATTGTTGATCTTTATATAGTTGTTAATTGCTAGAGCCAACTTTTGCTCTACTGGGAAAGATGGCCAACTGGTGGCTCAAGAACTTGATCTGACCTCATTTACACTTATTAATCAAGGCATGGGGGAAAAGTATATATACTCTGTTTCATGCACTTTCTGGAAAAACAAAAAGCCACTTAAATGGATTTTCTAGGAATCATATTTATTTTCCAGTGATGACCTCATACCAGTGAAGTTTCTGTAAGTACTAGCTGACTCCAATTATACTACACTGTTGGTGAGGAGAATTATGTTGTTCCAGGTTCCAGATTAATAAGTGGAGAAAAGAGTAGCCCCCAAGAAGACAAATGTTGGTCATCCCTGCTTATGAAAACAAATACAAAGGTGGCTGGATAAGATGAAATAAAAAGGAGGGATCAATATATTTTCCTCTTCTTTTCCTCTTCTTCTTTTTTTTTTTAACCCTCCCCCCCTCTCTTTTCTAAACAAGCTAAGAGTTTTTATAATTCATCACCTGGCTGACAGATGAGTTCTGCTGGAGAATATTAGAAAATGTCTCAAATCTCATATATATGCTAATAGTATGCTGAAAGTGGTTGGTGGTGTGCCGGAGTTTTTAATCTGTCTCGACCACTGTGGAAAGTGGAGGAGACAAGCCATTGCACTCGACAATTTATGATCAAACAACTGAATTGTAAAGAAAGAAGGACATGCAGAAAGGGAGAGTAATTTTCTGATTTAACAGCGTTGTTACTACAAATAAAGAAATCTTGATTTTGACTGCACTCGACATTAAATGAGTTTCCTGCACCCTGCTCTGAATTTTTCATTTCCAGATTTGTACAAAGCACCCTGCTTAGATACAAGTGACAGATGAGGCACTGATTGCATATGGAAATCAAATGTGTATAATAAAGCCATCTTCTGTTTATTAAATAAACACATGTAGATGACTTCAATGGAGAATGCACTGATAATTCCTCATTGTGTTCCAGTTTCTGCAAGTCACAAAGAATCTTATTTAACAACTGCAAACGCTTCAAAGGATGGTTTTCTGTTATTACCTTATAACAAACCAGAGAGCTTAATATATGGCATTTATAAACATTTTATTTGGATATTTGATTCTATGCTTTAGCTATACTATTATTGTAAATCAGCATTCACACCATTATGGTTTCAGGACAATGCTTTGTTGTATTCATATTTTCACTATAATATTACATTTTCATTATGTCAAGGCTAAAGATTAGCCATTGAGGGACCACCATTACTCTAGGATGGGGATGTATCTGAAAAATATTCGGAATATTTTGTGTTCTGTGCTCTGCAATTATACAATTGCTGTATTATGTAACTGGAAAAAAAGGAAAGAAAGCAAAATGCTTTCTTAATGATATGCTTCCCCCAGGATTTGGATCAGTGCTTTTTCAATTTTTTTAGCTGAAAGTCAGATGTTTTCCATATCAATTTATATCCAGAGCACCCCAACAGGTCTGCTGTGAAATTCCTATGCACTGTAGAAGATCCACACTCTGTTTACATTTGGTCTGACATGAAATAGGAAACTTTTATTGAATAAGGATAACTAATCAGCCACTGAATAACACAGAATTCTGAACAAGGCAGAAATAGTTTGATATCCATTTGACATCACAGTTTTGTTTCTGCATGACTCTGTAAGTTACCTTTGCCCTTAAGTTATTCTCATGTTTTCAAAAAAGGCTTGAAAACAGTGCTATCCAAGGTTTTCTCCATAGAAATTCTTAGAGGTCTGCATTCTGATACAGAAATTGTATGACATAATTTATAAAATATTGTTTAATGCTTATTAGTACTTGTTTTTACCTACCAAAGGGAAGAAGAATTGTAATGATATGTTTCTGTTGCATAGTCTGAATATATACCCCACATTTTGGGGGGAAGGGTTAGGAGGTGAATGCACTTAGCACTACTCAGGTCATTTTATCAACTTATCCCGAGTGGTTGTTTATTGACAGCACAGAGAGCAGTGTTTTCCTGTGGAGTCCTGTTGCATTGACTCAGAAAATAAGCTGAGTTATTTTCATCACTCATCTTAAATCTGGAAAAATCTACGCCCAGCTTTCCAAGCTATGCAGCTACTTTCCCTACTTGGTTGGGCCAGCAGTTTGCTGCTGGGAGACTAAAAGAAGAAACTTCCATCCCTCACTCTGTCCTGTCTGTAGCACCAGTGGAGATTTTAAACAGCTGGGGAGCTGGGTTCCTTTTCTGCTTCAGCCTTCAAGCTGCAGTGGAAAAGACACCCTCGGTCCCTCTTTCTTAAAAAATATAATTTCATTAAGAATTCTAATTACAATAGTAAAAACGAATGCAAACTAAACTTAGAGAAAGAGAAGAGAATGGAAAGAAAGGATAAAAACTGCAGGAAAAAAGAAAAAGAAAGAAAGAAGAAAAAGAAAATACAGAATATAATAAAGAAAAAGAAAAGAAATGAAGTTACTTCCTGCCTTCATCACAACAAGTATAAACAAATTTAATAACCTTTCACCCCCCCAAGGTTAAACAGATATCTCTTTATCCCATATCCCATCCCTTGTCTGTAAGCAAATCCATAAAACATCAACTTTTCAATCCTGGTGTCAGCAAAAAGTCCATAAACAGGTGCCAGAACATTGCAAAAAAAAAAAGGCTTATTTTAACCTCGATCAAATAAACCAAATTTATATTCCTTCTTTTTACTTCTAACAGTTTTAATCTTTAATTCAATCAAGTACAGTGGTACCTCAGTTCACGAACTTAATTCGTTCCGCGACTCTGGTCGCGAACCGAATTGGTCGTGAACCGAATCAAATTTTCCCATAAGGTTCAATGTAAATATGGTTAATTTGTTCTGACCCCTCCAAATTTGGTCGCCAACTGATTTTTGGTGGCGACCTGAGTCAAATTTCCCCATAAGGTTCAATGTAAATACAGTTAATCCGTTCTGAACCATATGTTTTTTTTTTTTTAAACCACAAAAATATGACACAAAGTACAGTACGAAGGGAGAGAACACTAACCTTGCTCGAGGCGACTTCTGGCGTGGAGGACAGGAAGGTGGGTGGGGAGGCGGTTATTGCTTGGAGGGAGAGTCCCCCTCCCTACAGGAAGCCACGACCACGTGTCACAGCAGGGAAAATGGCTGTGGATCCTGTTCATAACCTAATGCGGAGTTCGCGAACGAAGGCAAAATTTTGCGACCGGAGCTGTTCGTGAACCGAGGTACCACTGTATTGTCATAGGATTTGATTTCAATTCTTCTTTATCCCATCACACAGATTTCTTCAAGGCTTTAACAAGCCTCTTTTGTAGATGCAATATGAAAACATTTTCCAGGTCATTCTCTTGGTTTATCATTTGTATTTTCCTTTTAATTTTTAAAACTTCAGTCAGTTTCTTTTGTATATCCAGTAAAGTGTCCTTTTCTAAATCATTCTCTTGGCTTTTCATTTGTAGTTCCACATTCTGTACTTTCTCTGCCTTGTCAGATAAAATTTGTTCAACATCTGTCATTCCTTCATTAACATCTTTTAGACATGGTCTGTCCATAGAAGCAGACATTATTAGTGATGGTGTTGATATTGTAGTTAATAATGTCTGTCTCCATTCTTCAAAGATCTCCTTTAATATTTCTGATGTTATAATATTTTGTGTCATTTTGTAAGTCCCAGTATTAACTGACATGAAGAACAAGCTTGTATTTTTTTTCCTTCTGCTTATAATCTTTAGTCCCCTCTAGTGTCCAGTTTCTAAATCACCACTTCTTTTTTTGTTATGATTTGCAATAGCCAGGGGAGCCGAAATAAGTCTGTTTCACAAGAGGTTGTTTATTTTTTATAGTTAATTCCAAAATCTTATAGTAAAAGTCAATATTCCAAATTTATCAGGACCCTTAACCCATTTATAACTTTCTTAGATCAAAATCTTATTTAGCTTTTTGCTGTTTTTAAATTCTTTAAGTTCTTAAGCTGATAATAAATTTTTATTTTGTTCAGAGTTGAAGATAAACTCACCCAATGAAGACTTTTCAAACTTGTCATTCGGAAGGTCTTTAATATCTTTAAGATAGTTAATAGGCAATTTCCAAGAATTGATTAGAAAGTGGGATTTGTGAATTTAGCATCCTTTAAAAGGGTCTGCTACAGTTGCGAGCAATTTGGCTGATCCCATTGTCTCCTGGTGCTCAAACCCATGGAAGACTGCTGTCCTGCAGTCTTCTTGCAAGGAGCAGCTGTCCAGAGCACATGTGGATGATCTCCCATCCTCTCCTTATCTGAAGAGGTTCCAAGGAGCCAGTCTACTCACCAGTTCCTTGGTCTTTGCAACGGTCATTGGCTCTGCTCTTGCAGAGCTGTCTTCAGTTTCTCCATACCTCCTCCAGATGTCTCAAGACCCCCTTGGTTCCTAATGTTTGCTTGAATCTTGTTTAAGGCAAACACTTAAAAGCCCTGAAATCTAACATCTGGACCACAAGCGTCTCTGGGTGTAGATAGTGGTAGAAAAAAGGCAAGATGGGGACTGATGGTATAGAAGACAAAAAGTTCTGAGAAGAGTCAAAAGCTTTCTTATGAATATTTTAGAACATTTATTATAGCTATCTTTTCCATCACCTAACTGTAACTGTTCTATCAATGAAAGGCAGCCACATTTTTGAGCTCTTCCAAAGTGAATTGAAACATATGGGCTATTTAGTGGTGAAAAAGTATAACTCAGAGTATAGAATCAGCAGTTATACAGTATTTACTGTATAAAATATCCTTGCTCTTATCTTAAATAGAACAGTCTTTTTTACTTTGCTTAAGTCCAGCTCTCATCTCTGGAGCTTGAATAAGGAAGCCTATATTAGCCAAATAGCCTAAACTGTGCATAGAGTAGTTAAGCTTCAAAAGCCTCATAAATGGGCATGGTAACCAGGGAACTGTAACTAACAGGCTGCATAAAGAAGTACTACGAGCTTAACATTCTTTCTTCAGGCCTCCTCAACATGCCCTCCATTTGCCACAGTCCAGTTTTTAGTTCAAGTGTCAAGGAGTCTTGACTTAAGTGCACACTTATGTCTTATCTGGCATATAGTACTTTGAATGCTTTCCTGAAGACCAAATCCCAATGGTAGTTTATAAAGCAGGTTGACTATAGCCAGTAAAAAAAAAAAAAAAAAATCTGTCATCATTTCAATAAAAATGTATTTGTAGTAAACCTTCTAGTATCAATAGTTTAAGAATGCAGGGGCATTTTAAGGTTGATGGATAATTATTTATTACACTTAAATACAGTTGCAAGAAAAAGTATGTGAACCTTTTGGAATTTCATGGTGTTCTGCATTAATTTGTCATAAAATGTGATCTGACCGTCATCTAAGTCAAGAGTATTGACAAATATAATGTGCCTAAAATAATAACACAAAAACAATTCTGATCCTTCATGTCTTTATTGAGAACAACCATAAAAACCTCATAGTGCTAGTGGAAAAAGTATGTGAACCCTTGAGTTGACCTCAAAAAAGCTAATTGGAGTCAGGTGTTAGCATACCTGGAGTCTTGTTAAGCCTTGGAGGTGTGGACTAGAGCTGCGTTGACTGATAAAAACCACTCAAACTTTTTGAGTTTGCTCCGCACAAGAAGAATACGCTTATGTGAGCCATGCCTCGCCAAAAAAAGCTTTCAGAGGATCTACAATCAAGAATTGTTGATTTACATAAAGCTGGAAAGGGTTACAAAGTGATTTCAAAGACCTTAGAAATTCACCAGTCTACAGTTAGGCAAACGATCTACAAATGGAGACACTTTGGGACTCTGGCTACTCTACCAAGAAGTGGGCACCCAGTCAAAATGACCCCAAGAGCACAACGAAGACTCATCAGTGAGGTAAAGAAACAACCCTGAGTGACAGCCAAAGATTTGAAGGCATCATTGGACCTGGCTAACATCTGTGTTCATGAGTCTACAGTACGTAAAACATTGAACAAGCAGGGTGTCTATGGCAGGACACCACGAAGGAAGCCGCTGCTTATTACAAAGAACATTGCTGCATGCCTGAAGTTTACGAAAGAGCACATTGACACTCCACAGCGGTATTGGCAAAATGTTTTGTGGACTGATGAAACAAAGATTGAACTATTTGGAAAGAACATGCAGCACTACATCTGGCATAAAAAGGGCACTGCATATCATCATGAAAACATCATCCCAACTGTAAAGTATGGTGGAAGAAACATCATGATTTGGGCCTGCTTTGCTGCATCAAGGCCTGGCCAGCTTGCAGTCATTGAGGGGAAGACGAATTCCCAGGTGTATCAAAAAATTCTTCAGGATAATGTGAGAATGTCTGTACGTCAGCTGAAACTCTGTAGAAGTTGGGTGATGCAACAGGACAATGACTGAAAACACCAGAGCAAGTCCACAACAGAATGGCTTCAGAAAAACAAAATCCCCCTTTTGGAGTGGCCAGGTCAGAGCCCAGACCTCAACCCAATAAAGATGCTATGGAATGACTTGAAGAGAGCCATACACATGAGACGTCCAAAGAATATGACAGAGCTAAAGCAGTTCTGCCAGGAAGAATGGGCTAAAATCCCTCCTGAATGATGTGCAGGTCTGATCCACAGCTACAGGAAGTGCCTGGTTGAGGTTATTGCTGCCAAGGGGGTGTCAACCAGTTATTGGTTCCAAGGGTTCACTTACTTTTTCCACTAGCATTTTGAAAGTTGAATGAGTGTGTTCAATAAAGACATGAAGGATCAGAATTGTTTTTGTGTTATTGTTTTAGGCACATTATATTTGTCAACATTCTTGACCTAGATGACGGTCAGATCACATTTTATGACAGATTAATGCAGAACACCATGAAATTCCAAAAGGTTCACATACTTTTTCTTGCAACTGTACATTGTATTGTCTAGGACATTGCTGTCCAATAATCAGAATAGAATATATCATATATTCTGCCCTGAGTTTGGTCAATAAAGTTATCATGTAATTATTACGAACTGATTTCAATTATTAATTGTAGGCTCTAGGCCTGTCTATGAGTCTAAGTACAATATCATAGCTGCGTTTGTCAGTTGAGTAGGAGGGGGGAGGAAGAAGAGAGATAGTGTCAGCATGAATAATTGAACATTAATAATTTTAGCTGTATTTAGCAATCATTTCTCACACTCGTTACTTGCCACTTTGCCTCCAGCTCACAAGTTGATTGAACTATCCAAGTCCTTGCAACAACTCTGGAGAATAAAAGTCATACATGGGATGAGCTAGACTGGAGAGAGACTAGCGAATAATGCAATACTGCTCACATTTATTTTCTCCCTTGATTAACCTGTGGTGGGATTTGCAAAGTTTCTGATATGTTGTATAATACTTCTTTGTTTTTTAACAGTGGACACATTCACTTAATAGGTCAGATTGTGGAGCAGCGTTTAGCTTTCTGGCCAACATCAGTTACTCCAATTAGATGAATACCATTTTTAATACATCTTCCTTGTCCATAAAACAAGAGATGGAAGAGGTAGACCATTGAGGATCTTATACCATACAGCAGATTTCAAAATCTTCTCTTCTAATCTTTTGTTCTTTTGTAGGCAGTATGAATAGTCACTTCCTAGTCACAGCTGGACCCACCTATTTTAGGAGGACCTCACTCTAACATGGATCGGGGGCACTGTTTCCTCATCAGTTTGCTTAACAATGAGGACTTAAATTCTTCTTGAGCCTCATAAATCTACCAAAAGTTAAACATCAGAATAAATAGTGAAGACTGAGAAGTCTAGTGGACTTAATGAAAGTCCATTGCACCGGGCCTAATCTATGTAGCAAAATCTACTGGATCTAATAAGGAGCAAGATGTAAGTGACCTCATACAGAGCATGATGATGAGTCATGCTGATTGAGTATCCTCTGCTTTGAAGTTGTTTTGTGGGCTTTTGCTCAAGATCATTAGTAGGACTGGTCCAAACACTGCATTTTCTTTGCTACAGGCCTGCCTGGTCCTTTTGTGGAACACCGAATGTTAGCAAAATGTGAGGCTCAGTAAATCGTAAGGTGATTGAGAAGATCTAACAGCTTTTATTGAAATCGAATCCGCATCTAGCAAGGTGTAACAGAAAAGTTAAAGCATCTAATGCTTATCTAGGTAAAAATCTCTTTGCTTAAGATTTGCTTAGGAGAGAACAGACATTTAAACCAAAGTGACGCAGACAAGCCTCCTTGCAGGAAAAATTCTAACTACAGTGGTACCTCGAGTTACGAACTTAATCCGTTCCGTGACTCTGATCGCAACTCGAGTTGGTCGCAACTCGAGGTAAATTTTCCCATAAGGTTCAGTGTAAATACGGTTAATCCATTCTGCCCTCCGAATTTGGTCGCAACACGAGGCAAATTTCTCCATAAGGTTCAATGTAAATACGGCTAATCCGCCCTCCGAATTTGGTCGCACCACGAGGCAAATTTCCCCATAAGGTTCAATGTAAATACATACAAAGCCTTATTCTTGCCAAGCCTGCTCTGCATTTTCTTTGGAGCCATGCTGACAAGCACACCAAAAACCTTCCAAACGCCACAAAACACACCACAAGCCTCACCGAACGTCTCCTTGCTACCGCGATCTCGCCCACAGGAAGCCACGACCGCGTGGCAGCAGGGCAAATGGCCGCGGATCCAGTTCGTAGCTCGAGGCGGAGTTCGCATGTCGAGGTAAATTTTTGGGGCCGGAGCTGGTTGTACCTCGAAAAATTCGTAAGGAGGGACGTTCGTAACTCGAGGTACCACTGTACTGGCTAAACTAAGTACATTTGTGATATTGGTACTTTCAATCCCAATTCCTAGAAGATCTTTGGTACATAATGGAAGTCTTGCAAACACAGGCTTTCTTGCATTTCTTGCATTCTTGCAAGCCGTTATCTTGCATCCTTGCTGTTATCCCATCTCTGGTGTCCCAATGCCTGAGTCAATCACTTTCTGTGTCTTGTCTCAGTTGCCTTACATGGAACCCGGTACGTATATCGCTTTGTGATAACATAGGCTATAGCTCATTCAACAGTGAGCCAGTAGCCGAGTCTTACTGAAGATCAGCCTTTTGCTGCCATTGCCAGCTACTGTATTCAGAGTTTAATTTTTGCTCCCACCGTTATGTTTTTATTCATTCCTAAAGGCAGTAACCTTAAAGGGCCTCTCTCTATTTTTTTCTTTTTGTCCTCTCTCTTCTTCAACTATTGCCATCTTGCCTCAGAAAATGATCCAATTCACTCCACTTGTAACTTTCACACTGACAGGAAATTATTACACATCATTACACTTCGTAAAACACAATTTACCCAGCCTTCTCAAATTATTCTCCAGAAAATGTGAGGGGGTAATAGAAACTGTCCATTCTATTTACATTTGTCAGTCACTCAGACTTTTTTTCTCCACAGTGGTACATTTATACTCCTACCTTTTCTCCAATTCAGAAAGTGTACTTTTTAGAAGTGTAAAACAGCGTTGTTGAAGAAAGAGGGAGAGGGAAGGAAAGAAAGAGAAAAAAATACACGCACACAAAACAACTTGAATCCTTAGATTTGATCAGAACAGCTTCATTACATTTCATGTTTTGCACGTTAACATCTTTTGAAATTTACAGCTGGGCCTTTGTGTTGTGCCTCTGTGTTGTCTGTTTCCGTCTCTTAACACACTCTTCATTTTCATACAGAAGCACCTACACACAATAAAAATAGAGTTCCAGTATCTAGGATCAGCACTGGGCTCTCTGAGATAAGGGTATTTCGCTCAAGGCCTCCACAGCAATGCATATGGCACCATAGTTACACCGAGCAGCCATCTCTACATGCTAGCTGGACCCAATCCATGTATTTGGCTTGCAGCCTGCTCTCTGCTCTGCTGAAACCTTTCTGTCAGTTGCACATGTCATCCTACCAGTTGCTACAGGCTTTAAAAAAATCTTCTGGGTTGTGAAAAGCATATGAACCTTCTACCCCTTTTAAGCTGCTGAGCCAGAGGCTAAAGACTCTTGAGTATACTGAAGCTAGAAATCTTAAAGCTTACGTGCATAGAGATGCTAGAGTCCGATTCTGTGTTTTTCTCATTACTCCAATGCCACTTCTTGTTGGGTTTACTAACAAAAATACTAGTGTCTTGGCAAAGCACTGCTTTCCAGCAAATCTACATCTATTTCATGCTTTAATTTGATGCCTCATTTATGATTATGGTATATTCAGGTTAAGATTATTTTAACCTGACTTTCACTTTGCAGATAGATATATGGATGTTTATTTAGTAACAGCAAGTGTTGCCATCTGGAAGGAAAAGGAATGGAACAAATTTGACTCTGTTCTACTATATTCTGGCACTGAAGCAGAATAATCCATACTCTAAAACCACAGTTCTGTAATGTGCAAGTGTTTGCTCCTGTCTATTGATCTAAATTCTAGCAAAATCTACTCTAATTCATAACATTTATTCTCTAATCAAATTATTCTAAAATAAATACAGTCTAAAGCAAAAAGCCACCAAATAAATGCTCAATGACACTTTATGGAGTAAATGAACACTTATGGGAATAAGTGGTCATTTATTCCAAAGAATAAGCATTTTTTTAAAAAAATAAGGGTGGGGAGAAATGAAAAGAGATACGTCTACCTTTTAACTGTTAGCTTTGTGATATTGTTTGGCTTTCGTGTGCTTTTCTGTCAAATTCATTTTGCCTCAATGGGAGAGGAATGATGAATTGGTCACCTCTTGGAGGTGGAGAGAGGAAATGCTAAATCTAGGTCTGGGAATTGGCTAAGTACTTCAGCGGAGCTTCAAGCTCTTAATCGCTCTCAGCAAGTTGGCTTTCTTGATTTATAAATGGGGGCGGTGATTAATGATCTTTTAAGTGGACAAGGCAGGCCCAAAGCTTCACAAATCGGACCACTCAAACATGACGACCACTTGTAAGAGAAGAACAGCTTTTACATGAATCATGTGGTCTGTCCTGTGTGTATGTATTCTTTCTTCTCCATTAATATGGGTGATCAACATTATGAGATTACAGGCGTTATATCGTGACTCTATCAAGGTTCAAATCCAGCAATTGTCCAGTCAAAGATCTATGTCTCATCATGTAGAGCAGTGGTTTTTCAAACTTGGCAACTTTAAGATGTGTGGATTTCAACTCCCAGAATTCCCTAGACAGAATACTAATTTAGAGGGAGGTTGTATCAGAGAGAACAAATAAGATATTAGGAAGTGTAGGGAACTAGGTGGTTTACAAGGCACAAGAAAAACCCTGGTACCAAATATCCCCTATTTCTTTACAATCGGAAAACTTCTTTGTACCAAGATGCTGTGGTTCCAAATTTCTGAAAAATACATTTTGGTTTTGTAAGGAACATCTGGATTTCAGTCTAGACTAGCTGATGAATTCAGATAGTAATAATGATTTATTTAAAAAAAAATGGCAGAATTGGCCTTCCTGGTTGCAGCATTACTCCACCAGCCAGATAGCCCATTTATATGGCTTCAGCCTTAAATGGTTCTGGGTGACATCTGGACAACCTACTTCATCTGGCCTAGAAATCAGACCTACTGCTCTTGTCTTGTGTAATGGTATGTTGGAATGACCTTGGGAGGAAGGAGGAAGAGCCGCAGCCTAGACAAATGAAATCTGGGCCTGAAGGAAGGATGGGGGTGGAGAAAGCATCTCAGAAGGGACCCTCTCTAGTTTTCTGGAGAGTAACAGTAAGGGAGGAGAGAGGTAATTTCAGACTTGCAATATTCTGTTACTGTAATCTTACAATAAAGGTAATATTAGTACTTGTGGTTGGTGCTTTTTGTCTGGACTACCTCTAAGGGCTGACATCTGGTGATAGTACAAAAATTCACCAGATTTGACTCATTAGGAACTCAAATTTAACTCCAAAATCTATGAGTATCCAAAGAACAGGATATTACACCTTCCCTGCATTACCTCTTTAAAAAAACAACAACACAACACAACACCCTTGTAATTCAGATCTGCACAATGTTCTGAGAAGACAGAAAGTCTAATATCCTACAGATTGCAGAGAAGGAGAGCTTCACTTTTTAAAGTGTTTCTTTATATTTGTCCCTTATAATTTTAGCTATTTTATTGTAAGTTAGCCTAACTGTTGGTCTTGATCTTCTTCTGAGTTCTTTGTGGCTTGATATTGATAAGAATGAGCTTGGTTATAGTACAGTTATTAAACCTTGCTTCAGGTTGCAGAATAAACTTTTCATATATGAGCTTTGAAAGCTATGATATCTCCCTTAATGGAAGCCTTTGAAGAGAAAGCATTCTGTAAATTTCATAATTTATAGCTCTGTTGTTATTTCCTTTTAAGATAACAACTATGAATGATAACTAGCAATGGAAGGAATTGAGCAAGGGCATTTTGTTGAAGGAAAATCAGTATCAGAAACTAACTTCTGCTAAAAGAGGGGAAAACAGCTCTCCCTGGAGGCAAATTCCAAAGGGCTTTCAATTTGGATTCAGTTCATGGGAGAAGTACGGTGTATGTCAATACTGAAAAACTGTGGATTTATTTTCTGCAACTCTGTTACACAAAATGAATCTTTTTGTTTAACTGTTTGGTAATATCTTTTGCAGAAGCATTTCCCCCCTCTCTTCTTGCCCCATACTAACAGAAGACCTTGATAATATCTTTTCCAGGAACTTTTCTGGGAAAAAAGAGAGGTGCAGCAGAAGCAATGAATTACAGTATCTCTATACACTAATGCTCTCTGGATGACATAAAATCTTTCTTTCATAAAATGTTGTAGCCCTGGGCTTAAAATAAACCTAATTTCAAATTGGAATTTATTCTGGGAAGGACAAAAGGGAGGATTAAAAACACATCACTTTGGCTGAAGACAAGTATAATGCCTTCTGACCAGTGAAGCTGCTGCCTGCAGAACATAAGTACACAAATCGTCTCTGGTTAAATGAGGTTGATGAGATTTTGATAGGGCAAACCAATTCTTCATCCTACTAAAATTATCTGTGCTTCCCTTAAAACTGCAACACTTGTTCCTGGGTTTAAATTTGTTGGATTGTTTGGCTGAAGCAACACACATGGGCCAAATGCAACTAACTTTTATGAACGAAGTGTACAGAGTGCTGAAAAAGCTCCATCCAGCAAATACAGCTCTTTCAAACAACATCGGTTGTGGTGGGCCAAAGATATTACAAACACACAGTGCCCCCTAGCAGACGTAACATGGATATCCAACTTTTCTGGCCCAAAGCCCATACTTGGCTTTTCATAACATGCCAATACCCATATTTCCCAGAATGACCACAGGCAGGACAGAAGAGTGGGTGAAACCAGGGCAAAGCTCAATTTAATTTAATGTATTAAATTCAATAGACATCTTCTAACAGTTCCTCCCGGTTCATATTTATATCAAATACACAAGACATAAAACTAAAATATATAATAAAATTATAATTCAAGGACAACTATTGGAAGGGGTCTAAGTGCTCTGCACACATTTTGGAAAGTGAGGAGGGGGCATTCTATCCTGGGGTCTCAGTTTATAGTGTTTGTTCAACTTCCTTACACAAAGCCTTCAGTGTGGATGAACAAGTACAAGTTTAACATTGTCCCTCCTCTCTTTCTTACCTTGTTCCCCTTTTTCAAAGGTTGTTGCTTCAGAACTTTCTGTAGGTGGAAGGACAAAACTACAATTTTCATAGATTCCCTGCAGCAGCTACAGTGGACAGGTAATAATAACAAAACAAAACAAAAACAAACCAAAAAACAATTTAACAATTTTTATTCTATATACAATTTTGATTAAAGAAAATTTAAAAGAATAAAAACAATCCAAATTTTGAAAGAAAAAAGTAAGGAAAGTAAAGAAAAGTGAGAAGTAAGTAAAAAAAAAAAGTGCAAAGAAAGAGAGAAGAGGAAGAAAAGTGATAAAGAAACAGCTTCCAATCTTCTTAACAGTAGTTACAAGCACATTTATATTTTATCCTCTCTAAGGTTACAACGTAATTTTTTTCTTTCCATAGTCTACCTTTTCTAATCATCAAACCCATAAATCATAAGTTCATTTTTTTCTTGTTTCAGCAAAAAGCCCATAAGGGTTTCCAGTCAGTAATAAATATAGTTATTGTCTTTTCTCTAATCAAACAAGTCAGCTTTGCCATCTCTGCTAATTCTGTCACCTTCATCAGCCATTCCTCCATTGTGGGTATTTCACAGTCTTTCTATTTTTGTGCATATAATAATCTCACAGCATTTATCATATATAAAAGCAAACTGCCATAATTCTTTTCTAATTTCTGTTTCAGTTGAATATTCAAAGAATTTAAAATTCATAGTATCACTGTGTATATTTGAACCCAAAATTATCTGGCTTTTTTGCAAGTCCACCAGGCATGATAGAATGACCCAACAATTTTTATTCTAATTACCTTATTTCCATTGTTTTTTTTAAAATGTTGATTGTTACTAATAATTTTCTTTAAAAAGTATTATTTGTATGTGACTGTTTCTCCAAAAGCAGCCCATTAGTAAATCGTCTATATGTCACTATCATAATAAATGGAAGCTTGAAGCTGAACTACATATCATGCGACATGCATTTTATATCTATTTTGCTTACTCATCTTTTGAATAGTACTAGTTGGTCCATTCCTGGTAAAGAAATACCAGCTTCTATTGCAGAAAAGTAAGTTATTTCATCAGGACTACAGAAGTGGAAGAAGAGGTCTACTATTCCTCTTTGTACATCATAGTTTAAATCCTGTAATACATGTTGCATCTGATTTCTGTAGCTCTACTTCTATCAATATCTGTTTCATGTTAATTTAGGTATACATACAGATAGAACTCCAGACAAACTCATCTGCAATGGTTAATTTGGTTCTCAGACAAGAGTTGTATTAGAGATACAAAATATATTAATTCTGGTTGCAGCTACCTTAATACATGACTCCTTCAGAGAAGTTCTTATCCTGTATTTAGATCTGTAGAAGATATAGAATAATAATAGTCAACTGACAGTGAAGAGTGGGGAGAAAAGTTGTTTAAATTGTGTTCAAGATCCACAGGTGCACCTCTCAACAAACAATTAGAATAAATTATGTGCAGATATTCTTGGAAGTGCCAGAATATTTATTCTACTGATGAGACATGCAAGCTCAAGTTTTAATTCACAGGAGGCTAAAAATAAAACCACAGCTTAAAAATCTATTTTCCCATTGAGTTTAATGAGGCTTACTCTTTGGTAAATGTGTATTGGATTGGAGCCAAGTAGAGCAATCCTGTTCATGTCTAATGAAAAGTAAGTTCTCATGAGTTCTTTTTGGCTTCATGTCGGTGGGTATAGGATGGCAGTCTAATATAAGGCAGTGTCTTCTTTAATATAGTTTCAATTAAATAAAAATATATTATTTTACATCTAGCTAGTAGTTACCTCTTCTTGTGTATTGAAGGAATTCATGGAAATGATGTTTACAAAGTATAAAACAAATTTTTAAATGTACTGTATAAAAATTAGGAAGAACAATGCAAAATATGTTAGACATTCACAGCTGTTCTCTCTCAATCAAGTGCTTTCTTATTCACACACAAGTGCACATTATTCAGAAGTCCCGTTAGAATTCTGAAATCTGAAAAAAATATACACATAGTATTAAGCAGGTGTAATTTCCTTTGATTAATTATTGGATAAGATCATCAAGATCCATCTCACAATTTGGCTTTTGATCAAAGAAAGACTTTTTTAAGTCTGAAGAAGTAAAATAAAAAAAATCCATGTTTAAAAAAAATACTCAAATAAGGCTATGACAAATTAGCCTGCTATTGAAAAGCAACTGGTAGTGGTAAGACACCACCGAAACCATAATCAAAAAGGAATCTCAGCGATTTCTGGTCTTTGGGTATAGTACCAATATGTTTTCCATCTTGCACGTGATGGTACAATAGCTTTCCAATATGCTCCCACAATTTCTGTTCTGTGCTGGTCAGCCCAAGAGTTGTTAGTAGACTTGCTCTGTATGGAACTGGATGTCGTGTTTGGCCCATGGTTTCCCTAAACTATCTTTATTATAGTTAAAATCAATATTTCTTTCCAAAGCATGGCACAAATTGCCTAGGATTTTGAGTTGAATATCAGCCCTAGTATCTAACGACAAAATCAGAAAGTGGTACTAAGTGTTCTGTGAAAGATGATTTATTTTTAAATTTAAGAAAACACATACTATCAGCCCTTACACACATTATTTTGATATCACTTTATTTAGTTCTATCCAGAAATATAGTGAGCTGTACATGCCAAACTACTCAACTGTGTCTCTGTTTTCTGTTTCACAGTACCCAGCTCTTTAGAGAGAATGACTTATACTTGGTTTTTGTTTTACTTTTCTTTTTTCTTTTTTTAACTCAGATCTGCAGCAGGCACCAAATGGTTTCTAAAAACTAGTGCAATGGCACAGCAAAAGTTTATTTTGCTATGAGTTGTTTCATCTCCAACCAGTTGCAATATTGATTTCTCTCTGTGGATTAATTATTGGAGTCAGTTTCAGTCTTCCCTTCAATGGGTGGAAGGAAAAATGATGTTTTCATTTAAAGGTAGTCTATTGACAATTGTGCACTGGCTTCCCTTGGGTTGCCAAATCAATGGAATTGGAAGATCTGTGTTGTAAAAGTAGTATGCATGAAATTATTAATGTTTTCACAGACGTAGGAAAAACTTGCTTGTTTACAGCAGTTGCAAGATTTGTTACAAATCATTTCAACACGATTGCATGCTGATGCTGATGCTGTAAGTTGCTAAAACAGAAGTAAACTTGAGTGTCTGTATTATTTATAGTGATAGCTATAGATGAAGGATGGGAAACCCTTACTAAGACTCCTACCTGGCTCACTAAGAACTCTAGGGACATTCTCTCTCCTCCATTCCTTCACTAGATAATTGTTGGAAAAGGCAAAAAATAGTAAACTTGAGTCCCGGGAAGGTGTTCTTCTAGGTGGAGGTGGCAGATCCTCAAGGCTTTGCTCACCCCTTTCTTTCTTCATTGGAATTTTACCTCATCGGAAAGTCCTCACTTTGAGGTGCTCCTAGTGCTTTGAAGTGACAGCTGTCTTGTGAATCATCATGTGAGAGAACTTGTAAGGAGCATGCATACTTGTGAGTGATAGAGACCGCATATGGATAAGATTCATACCTCCCCCAGATGTATGAGTGACTATGTATCAGGTTGGGTGTACTATTTAAATTAACCTCCTTTATGCTGAAGCAGATCACTGGTCCATCTAACATGGTACTGCATAGCCTGATTTTCCAGAATTTTAGATAGGAGAGACCAGGGATTGGCCCTGGGACAGTCTGCATGTAAGAGATATGTTCTATCATCTCACTATAGCTCCTCTCCTTTGCAAGGAATTATGAAAAAGGGGGATGGATTCAGATGTCCACTGAAATATTTTGTTTGTTTATTTGTTTATTAATTTATATATGTTTGTTAGATTTATATTGCATCTTTCTTCCAGGAGCTCAAGGCAATTTATATGGAGATCTCCCTACAATTTAACCTTGTAAAACAACCCCAAGAGACAAGTTGGGCTGAAAGAGAAACAGTGATTGGGCTAAAATGCATCCAATGAACTTTCATTGGTTAAGAAAAATATCTACATCTACATCTATATCCATATCATCTATCTATCTATCTATCTATCTATCTATCTATCTATCTATCTATCTATCTTACCATTCTTCCAAAGAATTCTAGTTTGTGCTCATAGTTGTTTATATTTATCCTTATAGCAACCCCATCAAGTAATTTAGTCTGAAAGACTGAGCTAAGGTAATCATGCATGATTAACATGAATTTCTGGCCTAAGTTTTCTGTTTACTAGATTGTTGGGCAATGCCCGTAATCATGACTGAGGGTAAAGTTAGAATATCTACCCAATAGTCATATTTACAATAATACACCCTGCTTTTCACCTTGAATCCATGCATGTTGATTTATGGTCCAATCTTACAATAAATGCATTGATATTTGCTTCTATATGTCTGTTTTCCTAGTTGAATCAGCAGTACAGAAGTATGGAAGGAGTGATTTCGGTAACATTTTGGGAAGGGAAATGAACCACAAGAAACAACCTCCCTCCTATCTTCGTCAGTTTAACACACAATCAGGCTTAAATATCGTGCTTCTCCATGTGAGAGGAATACTTTCTTTGTAATTCCATGTTGCTGTCAGGTGAATTTCTAGAGCTCTTTTAAATACCATCAGACAATTTGTCCATCATCCTCTTAACCGTTTGATCTGTTGAGATGGTTGCAGTGCTTACTAAATTCATTTAAAAGTGTCTTTGAGTCTTGAATCCCTTTGTTCTCTGAATTAAAAATAGCAGGAATAATCCTGCTTGATTTGCAAGATTCTTGTTGAGTAGCTTATAACCGTTGAACCAACAGTGGCTCAGAGCACTCTCTAAAGGGATTGGTGCCATTTGTCATATTCTAGCCAATATATATGTAACAAATCCAATAAAGGAGGACAGTCTGTCTTGTCACTTGAAATTCAGATGAATAGCTGACTTTCTTAGATGTGCAAATGTGATTTCCCCAATTTTTTTTTTTTTTAATGTGGGATGAGGATTAGTTGAAATATTTGTTTAAAAATATTTCAAATAGCTAGGCAGGAGCTGGGGAAAAAAAGAGCTGGCATAAATTTTGTTTAACATGAGCACAGCAGACTACTTTGGAAGGTGGGATGAGGTGGGGTGGGATGGCTAGAAGTTATTGATTTTAGGTACTGAGTCATGGATTTTGCAGAAGTAACTTCATTGTATGAAATATTATTTAGGCCTTAAATAATGCATATAATTAACACAGTTACAACCTTGGTAGTCCCAGAACCAAGGATGGGATAGCATTGTCCCATTCAGATTTGGTGTGCAATTTGGGGGTCCTCCTAGACTCACAGTTCCTGCTTGAAGAGTAGGCTTCAGCTGTGGACAGCTGTGGTCAGCTGTGGTCAGGGGGGCTTTTGCATAATTGCATCTTATGTGCCAGTTGTGCACATTCCTGGACCAGGGGACCCTGCTCATGGCCACTCATGGCTTAGTCACCTCCTAGTTGGATTATTGCAACATATTATATGTGGGGCTGCCCTTGAAGGCCATCCAGAAGTTTCAACTGGCCCAGAATGCAGCAGTGTGTGTTGTTATGGGCACAGCTTGTTACACACATGTGACACCGCGACTCCATGAGCTACACCGGCTCCCGATAGCTTCCAAGTGTGATTCAAAGTGCTGGTTACCCCTTTTGCAGCCCTACATGGCATAGGACTAGATTACTTGCAGGCCTGCCTTTTCTGGAGGAGATCTAGCCATCCCACACACTGCCACAGGGAGGGCATGCTTCAGGTTCCCTCATTTAAACATTGCCATCTCATGGGACCTAGCAGGAATGCCTTTTTGTTGGCCACCTCTGTTCTTTGGCATGGTCTTGCCCCCAACTCTGCTTGCTAGGTTCAGCTGAGAGGCAGCCCTCTTGTTTTTTAATTAACCCATTCAGTCCAGCATTTTATATGTTGCCTTTTTAAATGATGTATGGTTATATTTTTTGTCAGTGTTTATATCTGTGTGCTCTACACTGCCCAGAGTCATATTACTTCAGTTGGGTGGTCTTATAAATGAGTGAAATAAATAAATGAAAGATATTGGCATCACCACAAGCCAGATGTCATGTTAATGGAACTTTCTAACCAATGTATAGCAATAGGAGTGCATGACAGCAATGTATGGACATAGAGGATGTATTTTATGGAAGAAGTCAAGGTTTGTCCCCTCTGAGATTTCTGAACAGCATTCTCTTTCCTACTAATACTTCCATTCTAAGCATGTGTTCCCTGCAGGGTATCTGTTGATTTTATTGTAATTAACTTTCTAAGTAGCAAGTGTAAAAGTGTGGCTTTATTTTAATTTCCAGTCTATGATTCATTCATGATTTGTATGTGAAAAGTGTTTTTCTTTCAAGTAACCTACTAGTCAACTAACAGGTGGGTTGGGGTGGACTTGGTTTGCACTCAGATATACTTGTCTAGAGGATATTTGTCTGCTTTCTCTTTTTCTCTTTAACGCAAACACTGAAAAGCGTTCTGCAAAGAAAAGCCAACTCCAGCCATGTGGATAGGAGTTACCAATAAGTGAGGTGGGTTCTGGAAATAGGTGATTTTGCTATCCATTGTGCAAAGGTTTTTGATTCTATAAACAGTCCAGGATATTTCAAACAAAAATGTAACAGCCTTCTGCTAGAGAATATTCCAGGAAACATATTTTCCCCAGTGTAATGGCTACCACTGTAGATTTTTGAAGACCATTCTTTATATTCTAATATACCTACTGCATACTTTAAAAAATTCAGTTTCATCGGGTCACTTTTGATAACTGTTTTGGAAATCTTAAATGGTTAGCTTAGCTTTCCCTCTACTGTCTGTGCTCATTTCAGTGCATAGAGCTCCCTCCTAAACTTGATGCAGAGAGTCAAAAGATAACAATACATTTTAATTGATGACAATATTATAAAAAATGTAACCCTGGTTGATGGATTCCAGTTAGAAATCAATCACTGTCTCTTAATTCTCTAATGAATCCAATGATATAAGAAATGAAACATCACTAAAAGCGCCCGCACAGGAGATCCCAATTGATGGGAAGCCTTTTGATTTATTATACAAGAGATAAGATCGGCATGATGCAGCATCCTGATGGTTTATGAGCCTATGAAAAACCTTGTAATGAAGGTTATTCTCAAACTCATAAAGTTTCATCTTCTGGTGTGTACTCTATCATCAGCCAGTAATGTGAGACTCAGATTTATAAACATATTAATTATAAACAGAATTTGCTGGCCTATCCAAGATGAAACATGTCATAGATGGGATGCTGAAAGCAAAGGAACTCCAGCTGCAACAACCACAGATCACTTCTGATGTAGTAGTTATTTTACATTTGGGCAATGAATGGAATAATTTGAGAATAGGAAAAATGTGCATCAAAATCAATTTGTATATCACTTAGCAATTTCTGTAGTTCAGCAAAAATAATGTTTTACGATAGCATTTTTTAAGATTCAGATTTGAAAGTCTAATTTGTAATAAACCAGGTATAGATGTGGCTTTGTATACAGGTAGTCCTCACGTAATGACCACTCGTTCAGCAACTGTGGACTTACAATGGTGCTGAATGGGCAGTACTTATGACTGGTCCACGTAATTGCAGCATCCCCATGGTCATATGATCACAATCGGGGAGCTTGGTGACTGGCTTGCAATTGCAGCATCCTGCAGTCACATGATCACCATTTGCAACCTTCTGACAAGCAAAGTCAATGGGGAAGCCAGAGAAGTTGGAAGTCATGGTCACATGAGGTCTTTGCTTAATGACCCCCAATGATTTGCTTAATAATGGTAACTGGGGACTGCTGGAACTACTATTGCTAAGCAGTGTGATCATGTGACATCATGCTTTATGATCTCATTACTTAGCACAGAAATTCTGGTCCCAGTTACTGTCATTAAGTGAGACTACCTGCATGCAGGTAATCTTAATATAAGCCTTATGTACTGCAGTGGATAATTGGATCTATTGTTTTGCCACTCGTAGTTTACTAAAGAAAATAAAGTATATGCTACAAGATTGAACTCTACCCTCAGATGAAAAATTTCAGTGAGCATTTACTATATTATTTATTAAGGTAACTACTGATATATACATGCAGACCAGATTTAATTATTGCTCTTTGAAAATGTTCAGTATGGCATCATCATACATTCCCTCTGTGTACCAAAAGTCTATCTGGCAATCCATGTTCTTCACATACATAACCAATTATGTCTTGACATTTTGTGAAAATTAAATCCAATTTACAGAAAGTTTGTAATTGAAAATTGCTTCTGGCTGCCATGAAAAGGGTCAAACTACACAGCTTGTAAAGCTTTGGGACAACACAGGTATACTGTAAGCTCAATGTAAAAAGAAGAACTTTCATCCTCCTTTCCTATTCACTTTTTGAAACAATGCTAGGAATTTTGACCCTTCAAGGTTGGAAGGATGTTTTTGAAACATTTTAGTTTGTCTAGTTTTAGAAGCAAGAGAAAAAAGCCATATACTCTTTCCCTTCCTGTCAGAACTAACTTGTTTTGGGAGGAGAGGTAGATCAGTAGTAACGTCAGTAGTACATACCCCTAGAGTCTTTTGGTCTCTTTAGGCTGCTACAGCCATGCCCTCCCCCCTCTGATCTCGGGCCCTGCCCCTCCAGGCTGATCCTTGATTCAAAGACATAGATTCATCTAAATAGCAGGTGACCAACAATAGTGGCTGGAAGGGAGGGGCTGCATGATCAAGTGGGGGACAGAGTTGTCTCTTTCTCTGCTGCTTCATGGTGCAACCTTTCCTGTGCCCGTAATTGTCGCTGAGGCTTCTTTGGAACACGAGTTTAGTGTTCTCCTAATATAGTTTCCTGGAACAGTGCTAAACCCATGTCCCAAGGGAGATGATACTCACGTTGCCTTTCAACAGACCCAAACAAAACATTTGCACACAACATTTGCAAGTTTTGACAGGTGGCTAAATCTACCAGTCTAGTCCTTTGTGAAAACTCATGTCCTCCCCAGCTCAGTTCAGACCTACTTTTAAGGATGTGGGTGATTAGGTTTGATGGGAGGCAAGGGAAACAAAGATGGAGGAATCCTGTAAATAAACATACAGGGCACATTAAGCACTGAGCCTATAGTAAGATAAAGATTGCCAGTGGGGGGTCAGCAAGTTTTATGCTGGCACAGTTTTCTGTTGGTTCAACGACTCACGTACTTCAACTCAGCCATGAAGAAAAACCCTCAGATTGTAAGAAGTACTTCCAATGCCAGTCCATGTCTAATTCTAGCCAGTCAGGGATCACAAGAAACAAAGATAATTAAATTAATACTTTTTCATACTTTTGAAACTATCTATAAAAACAGAAGAACAAAATGTTAATAATGTGTTAGAAAGAGATTTCTTTTAGTCCTAAGGAAGATTTTCACAAAGCTGTCCATGCACAAGTTGGGTTGTACAATTTCTACTTGTTCTCTTCTAGGGGTCTTGCATAATAAACCTTTTGCCTGAATTGTCCCCTAAAAAAATCTTCCTTAAGATACTAGGGTTAAATAAATGTTAGAATTTCAGACATAAGATTGGAGGAGTAGATGTCAGGATTAATTATGCCCTTCAGAGCTTCTCTCTAAGTTGCCCATCTTCAGAAAATAAATTTCACAGGAAGAGAAAAAACCTTTCTGTGAGCAAAGGAGAATGGATGTATTGGAACCCTTGCAGAAATGATGAGCTGCACAAAAATCCCATCTGATGTTTAGATGGATTAGTTATTCAATATTTCTCTGTGCCAGTGTGCATGAACTTCAGGCTCCTTTCCCTTCTTTCCGTGGGAGAATGGGAAGAGGTTTCATATTGTAACAGACAAGGCATTGTCAATTAAGTATCACCTTCAATTTCCTTGTTTATGATTCTGTGGCTACTAAGCATCAATAATTTCTGTCCTCCAGGTGTCACAAGGAAGATTGATTGTGCATGTCATCCTTGATATGAAGACATTTAAATGAAACCACAGCTTTCTCTCAGCATCAGCCTGGTTTTCTGCAAAGCAAAAGTGCAACTTGAAGAGGCCACTTCTTTCTATGAAGAATTAATCCTTTTGTTTTGGGGGTAGAGAAGGAGGTAAGGCTGGTGGGCAGGGGGTATGGGGGTGCTAAGTGAAAGAATCTTGGACCCAAAAGGTGCACACAAATTTGAACCCAGAAGCTGAGCATTGGCCTGCCGCTGGTGTTTCAGCCTCAGACATTGCTATTTACCTTGCAGTTCTGAACTCTCTTGTAGAACTATTATAAAGACTACTCTAAAGGTAGCCCTTGCTTAATGACAGTAATTGGGACTGGCAACTCTGTTGCTAAGCGATGCAGTCGTAAAGCGCAATGTCACATGACCTCGCCAATTTACGATGGCAGTTGCAGCAGTTCCGGTTGCCATCGTTAAGTGACTCCCATGTGATCATTAAGTGCGATGGCGTGTCATCGCCATTTGTGACCTCCTGCTGGCTTCCCCATTGATTTTGCTTGACTGTGACTGTGGGATTTTGCAGATCACATGACTGTGGGATGCTGCAACTGTTGTAATAGTGAACTGGTTGCCATACATCTGAATCGCAGTCACATGACCTCAGGGATGCTGCAACGGCTGCAACTATGAGGACCGGTTGTAAGTCTCCTTGTTCAGTGCTGTTGTAACTTTGAACAGTCGCTGAGGACTACCTGTATATTTTTTCTTTCAAAAACATGCATTTATAGGGGATGGCAACCTTTTGGTTCCTAGGAGCTATCCATACATTTTGGGACCCTGTTCATAGTAGATGGTACAATGATGTACACTGTAGAAATATCTACATATATTTCCATGGTTTTAGGGAAGGAGGTTTTTTTTGATTAGGTGTTCTTAACTTATTAAACTTTCTTAATCTACAATAGAATTTGCAATACAGTCCAAATGCGTTCTTGTCTGCAAATGATGAAAAATTGTGCCACCAATTTTTAGTAATATGGTTAGAAGAGGGTCTGTGGTTGCATACAGCTGTGGGGCCTCACTTTTGATTTTGTAGAAAGAGAAATTAATGAAGTTAATCGCAGTCATCACACATTGTACAGTTGCTTACAAAAATGCACAAGGATTTCTCATAAGTAAAAGTCACAATATCCAAACGACTTTCTAAAACCTTAAAAAGCCAGTTTTTACTTCCAAAGCAGAGCGTATTTTAAAAATGGTTACTGAGCTGACTTGTGGAGCAAATAATGGTTCAAGATTCTGCTACATTACTGGGAATGCTTGGATTATGGTAAAAAATGGGCTCCCTTCTTGGCAACCTTAGTAGTGGAGGCTCATTCAGTCTGACACAAAAATTCTCTATAGAAAGGCATGCATTATTAATTCTCCCTCTCCAGACTCTCATACAGAGTAAAAGAACTGTTATGGTATTTATCAGTAGTGATGAAGAGAGAACAATGAATTGGACCAACATAAAGTTTCAACAATATTTCAGGATCATAAGAAGTGTAGCCACATCATTTCTCAAGAATCTCTATTCAGCAATAGCTGGCAATCAGATGTGACACTTTTTGTAGATTCAGGTGCCAAATTCATATTTCATAACTCTTTTTTAGCAATTTTAGGATCCAGCACAATTATAAATTCAGGCGAAAAGCCCTGTGTTTGAAACTGCTTTTCCAGGAATCTCTTCTAGAAAGGTTTAAATTGATTTACCATAATTAGCAAGGTAACCCTACTGGAATGAAATTTCACTAAGAAGTTGCAGAAAAAAATAGCTGTATTTTTATTTTTATGTCTATATGGATTCATGGATGAGTGATCTGTCTGCAACAGTTGTCACTATATTGATGGCCATAGATAATTGAACCAATGAAGAAGATCAAGTGGCTGTCTCCTTTCTTGATGCTCCAGCATTCTCCCAAAGCTGCATATTCAGTGGATGAGTAATAGTAATTCCATGCCAGATAGCAGGAATGTACTATTATTTGGTCAAGAGCATATAATAGTAGCAATCCCTATATACTTCATACTGTGGTGTAACTCCTTCTGTGCCTTGCTGATACTTTCATGTCTGTTCAACCTGAGAAAACTAGAACAGATAACCTCTCTTCTCTCCAGCTTTTTTGAAGGCTATCTGTTACATTGACCTTATTCTCTCTCTACCTGAGGACTTTGCACAGTTCAAAAGCAGTTCCAGAATATGTCATCTTTGGCAGTATTTGAAAACTGAACCAACTCATTTCTAGTTTAGCGGCAGTCTCTAGTACTGCATTCTGTGGGCAGTCCAGTTCTCTGCTTGTAGGAACTCTACCTCACCAGGTCTCTTAACTCCTCCTGGGCTTCAGGTTTTTCAAGGGGAAAGGTAATTGCCTTTTCAGCTTCTCCTCAGAACAACTGCTGGGACATGTGTTGTATATATCAAGGAAATGCCCACACAAAAAAAGAAGTATAGATATGGAACAATCAATTTCTTCTTTTTGCATTTAGTTGTGGAATTGGGATTTTCATTATTGTAGAACCTACAGCAACTTGGGGCAGGAGAGTGATTTTTGCTCCTTGTTTTCAGCACTTCAGAGTTGGCAAATGTTATTTCTTATTTTTTTCAGATGTGTACCTTCATGCTCTTCACAAAGCTGGCCCGTCATAGTTTACAACATTAAATAACATTTATTATTTAAATAATAAATTGTTGTTTTGTTGGAACAAATACATCCAACAATAAATAAGAATAAAATTATCATATCAGACTTATAAAAACACCCATCACTACATAATATAACATGAACTTGAGGAAGAAAATGGCAGCTTGTAAAAATGGGTTTTCGGATTATGTTTAAAGGCAATAAAAGAGGATGAAGACCATGCATCAATGAGGAGGGAATTCTACAACATGGCCCTAATTAATTACAATTGAGCCTCCTTCCTTTGTGGCACCCTCAAAAGGCTTTTGGTCATGGAATCAAATCCAAAGCATTAAAGGGCTCTCCTGCCTAAAATTGGATGAAACTATTGTCTATCTAGCTAATATTGTGTATTTCAGCTTTCCCTGATCTGGTGCCCTCTAAATTTATTGGAATATAGCACCTTTCCCTTTTTGTTTAAATTGTAATGGAGCCAATAAAATGATAAATATTTAGGAAAAAAAATGCTCTTCTACTTGTAGAGTGTTTGAGTTGGTAATGTGAGTACATGCACGCCATATTAACTCCATTGTCTCCTGGAACCTGTAGTTGGTGTCATCTGCCCTATATATATCTATTATACCATCTATCACAGAGAGTCACTTGGAAATTCACTCCCCTCCCAAACAGTGGGATAAAAATGATTTAAATATGCATAGCTATGAACAACCCAACAATAACATTTTGACAGAAAATTATCAAGAGAATTGACTCACATTTTGGAGACATCCACTAAATGAGCTGATGTTTGCTTGGGTGGTCACATCAGGTCATTTGTAGCTCTGCACTTCATGGATGATATTAATTTATTACTCACCAGTAATGTCCCATCTACTGGGATGGGTATAGTGGTCGATGGTCTTGGAAGAGTCAATGTTGCTACAAAACTCTAATCGGTGGTGCAGTGGTAGAATAAGGAGAGGCACTGCAGCACATGACATATCAGCATTAGCATCATCAATCACAACCATTATTCCTATTGGAAACTGAAGATGCTTTTGGTATTACACACGTGG
Source organism: Liasis olivaceus (assembly GCA_030867105.1). Classification (NCBI taxonomy): domain Eukaryota; kingdom Metazoa; phylum Chordata; class Lepidosauria; order Squamata; family Pythonidae; genus Liasis; species Liasis olivaceus. The sequence continues at coordinate 86,951,890 of CM061350.1, forward strand.
GGCATCACCATCTTCTCTTTGTCATGGCATGACCCCTAATTCAAGGCCTCTTTTCTACTGAAGTTGAAAGAAAGCAAAAATGAAAATGCAGCACTAAACCCTAAACAGCAGCTACAATAGCTATAAACATTTAAAGCATTCAAGTATATATTCAGGCCAGTCAGATAAATGATAGAAAAGAAAAGAAAAGAAAAGAAAAAAGGAAGGGCTTCCCAAGAAACAGAGATCTCCAGCAGAAATTATATTTGGGGAGGTTTTTATGCAAGCAGGCAGCTCTTCAAATAATTTGGTGCCAAACTGTTTGAATCCTGAAAGACAAATCAGTAGCACTTTATGAACTGAGATGCAAAGTAAATAGGAGTCTTTTTCTCTCCCACCAGCATCCAGGCCACTGTATTCTGAGGAGTCCCATCATGAACTGGTTGAATGTCTCTATCCTAATCTTATTTTTCCACCAAAAGTATTTCCATCATGTTTTAAGGGGAACTTGGTAAACGATGCCTTGACCTGTAATTCAGCAACATGTAGAGGGCTATAGGTACCCACCCCTCTCTTGGGGTGTTAATGCTCAAGAATTTCTGTGCATTTGATTTGGGCCTCCTGGCCTGCTCATTATTAGCACAGCATAAATGGCATCTTCTCTTAATTCTGAGCTGATGAATTACTTCTGGGTGATGGCATTTCAGTATCGTGAACTTGACAAATTTGTGTAGCAAACCTGATAACAATAAGGGATAACCCATCATTTTCTAGTGGCCTTCTGGTTAGTTGATGTTGGCATTGGAATGCTGCCCTAGATGCAAAAATGACGTCCAGTTCTCATGTGTCAACAACCATGGCTAGTAATAGATGTTGGTAGAGCCATGCTTCATTTTGCTCCTAAATCTTTTCGAAATGTCATCTCAAAGAGTGGCTGATATTTTGTCACTACACATTGTACTAATATATTCTATCACTTAATTACATACTGTAAAGTATTAACTTTGTCTCTGCACCTTGCTTCTAATCGGTTTAATCAGGAGTTGAAAGTCTTGTATTATGAATGAAGGAGGAAAGAAATGTTTCTCTGTGATATTTATCATTTTTATACATTTATTTTATATCTCTGTTTTAGTTGTTTCCCCTCCTGCCACCTCCACCCTTGATATTTACCTTTCCTTGTAGAGAAAGTGATTCAGTGATTCAACCTGCTCCTTCTCTTTGGAAGAGGGTATGCTCCTCCACCCCCCCAGTCACTTATTCTCTATTTCTCTTCCCTGCATCTCCTGTGCCATCTCCCTTTTTATGTCTCACCCCACCTCCAACAGCATAAAGGTCATCTTGGTTTTATTCCGCAAATGAATGCATCTCAGTACAATGTAATCCCAAATCTCGAATTCTGACCCTGTTGTTCCATAAGAGCTAGGGCCTCCCTTTTTTCAGACCTAGATTCCTCTGACTCCTAACTCCTTTGACACGCTTCACTAGAGCTAATAGCTTCCTATTACCAGTTACAATTTAGCATCTGAGCCAGGAGCTGGAAGAAGAAGAGCGGGGGGAGGAGAGTGTAAATTATACGGCATTGCAGTGAACAAAGGTTTTATTTCTCCTGAGCGCAACTCTTTGATAGGAAAACGGGGGAGACAAATGTGTTGCTAATTTAATTAAGTAGTATGAGATTGCAGGGTCTGCAGATGCCATTTAGGGCTGGATTAATCAAGAGCAGGTGATGAAAATGAATAGTCACACATAATGTTAGCATTTTTAACAATCCGACACAGTCTAATGGAATCAAGTGCCAGTTAACAACAGGGCTCAGTTTTGCTTGCTAATCCAAATTTATCTCCACTTTCACTCTGCACATCCATGCAAATCAATAACTCACTACTGTTACTGCTTCCTATACCTCTATCTGGGACAGACTGAGCTATTTTTAAAATCTGCACCTCCAGGTTCCATGCACTCCCCCTGCATCTTAGTAACAAACAACCCCCCCCCCCAAAAAAAAACCCCAGTCATTAATAGGGAATAAATTCTGCAAACAGCAAATCTCAGGAGGTCAAGAAGGAAAGGAGTTCCTTTGGATGAAGATAAATGTTCAGTTGAAAATAACCTTCTTACTTAAAATTGCTATCAATAACAGTTTGGGCCTTTTTACAGCACATGGATAAAGAAAAGCTTTAAAAACTGGTTAGATATATGTATTCTGAGTGAACTGGAATTCTTCCAGATTAACCATTTGTTTCACATTATCACCATTCTTGAATCTGTCATTCCTGAGATGAAGGTAATCATAAACCATTGCCTTCCCATTTTTTTACTTGTTGCGCCCAGTTCTTTCATTTCAATTTATCAGAACTTCCAGCACTTATGCAATGAAGCACAGTTCTTTGGGGAGCAGTGCAGATTTTTCTTACACTGCAGTCTCATCTGGCTGGGGGAAAAGCCTACTTCTGATTTTGTGCTATCTCACCTCTCTAGCCTAATCTCTATCAGTTTCAAAAGGGCTGTTTGTCAGTTCCATCACTACTTGCCTTTCTAACAGAATTATTTTGCACTCCAATGCTGATGTCCACAAATGATCATGAAGAAAATGATCACTTTTCCAAGCAGCAGTAATGTCAATGGATGCTATGGCAGAAAGGCTACTGCTGAGGGCTGAAGAGGTCTTCTTTCCCTTCTGTCTTCTCTATGCATAGGTCTAGCTAATAACATTTACCACTTCTGCAGTGCATATGGAGGCAATTGTGGAGCCACAGCCTGGACTGTTTAATTGGCTGATTGTCTTTCAAGCAAAAAGGTGCACATAATTTTAATTCATGGATTTCCCATCTAGCATCTGATTTGCACTGCCACACAAAGGCAAAAGATCAAATTGGCATTTGTGAGTTACTACTATAGCAAAAGAAGTTCTACCTTTCAATGGGTATGGGGCTGTTTCAAAAGCTGGCAGTGCCAATGAGCTGATCAGTCTCTGCATATAAAACTATGGATTAGGGGACAGAACCATAATGCAACTTTGTGCCTGCTCCAGTTGTTTAACCATTATATTGCTTTTTCTGGAGAGCTGACCAGGAATACAGTAGATGACACTCCAATCCTGGCTAAAGAGGCCACCTTGGAACTGATTGAAAGCTGCAACAACAAATAAGAGGAAGATGAGTTTTCAGCTGTCACTGTATTAGAAGGAGCTATTCAGGTGTATTATCCTAGTTTGGGAATCACATAGTAGATTCAAGCTGCTCCCCAATTTTTGACTCAACATTTCTTAGACTGTAGGTATCACTGCTACAAACTAACTTTATGAGGGCCAACAATTATACACATAAATGATTTTGCCTCTTAAGTCAGGAATTCAGCTGTTCTTTCTAAGGTCATGTGAAAGACAGTAAGATAGTTAAGAGTTTAATCATGCTGAGTTCCCAAAACCAATGCAAACACAATGCAAAGAAGTGATACAGTGTTCCGATGAAGTTCAGTTTCAACAGTCCTACGTTTGGCACATTCCTCATTGCAATACTTATTACAATAAGTCTCAGCTTTAGTTAGAAGTGAAATATCACAAATTATTGAGCATAATGAATTAAAAGTTTCATGTTATCAATGAAGGTTGCAAGTATGGATAATTGAAAACAGTATAAAGTTAGATTAGCAAAGTAAAATAAAATAAAATTAAATAAAATAAATTTGTTAATAAATAGTAGCCCCAGTATACTTCTAGACATAATCTAGTCCCTTCCTTCCTTCTTTTAAAAATATATCTTAATAGAAGAATTTTGAATGTCCCAGAAAAGAGGGGTTTTCAAGAAAATGTTTTCATAGAAAGCCTGCAGAAAACTCATAATTCATCAAGTCTCTTTGCTATAAGTATGTAGATTAATTTATTTATGCAGTATGAAAAAAACCCCCTTTAGTGGTTATAACAGTTTGAAGCTGTGCACAAAGATGAATTGACAATGTTGCAGGGTTTCTACCAGTGAATGGTGGGTTTTTTTTGTCTTTTCCTTTAAGGAAACTGTATTCACATGATCACCCTGCACGACATCACAAATCTCCCATCTCTGTTTGTTGGCCTTATATGCATGAATAATTTTCCCAGTGCTTGTTTGTAGCACAACCAGAGAAAGAGAGAATTACTCCTTCACAATCTCTTGTTGTCCTCGATCAGCATTCAGTTGGCTTGAGCTGGCTTACAACAGTGTAAAGACATTGGTGGCATGTGTTATAATATATCGAGCATTGTCCTCTTGAAGAACGCACGAAAGAAAGAACATTGTTCAACCAGGGAGCAATTCATTGGGTTTTTCCCAGAAACTCTTGGGTCAAGTTTTTATAGGCCTATTTGATTTTCAAATTCCTTTTCCTCCCCTTTTTCCTCACAGTGTGCCATAGTCTCCAAACTTGTCTACATTTACTTCTCATGTTTTGTGCATGGTAGATGTCCTTTAAAAAGAGTATCTCAAATAAGTCTTTATTCTTGTTTTGTTGGCTCTTCTTCTGTGTTTTCATGAACTCTGGCCCCGGCCATGGCAACTGCGAGAAAAATGTTAACATTGATTGACACAATTGAAAAAGCCTCCATCCCTATCCGCATTTCAAACACTTGGAGAACAATGGGGTTTGGTGTGATTGAATTAATGAGATAGCGCAGACTGTCAAAAGAGCACACATACTTTACATAAACCTGATTATCTTTACATGGCAGAAACGAAAGAGAGAGAGAGAGAGAGAGAAAGAGAGAGAGGGAGAATGAAGGAGAAGTAGGGAGTGGAGTTTTGGCTTTCTGTCCTACCTCCAAAGGAGCCATCAAAGTGGATGCTTTAGCTCAGGGAGTGATGTGCCGACTCAGTTGGCCTTTCTCTCCCCAACTGAGCCTGCTTAGCATACATCAGCCATGGTCTTTAACAAGTCTATTCAGGAAACTGTGCCCCAAACAACACTCTTTTCACTAGTCAGCATCTCTCTTGCTGATTCCCTTCTCCTCCTGGGAGCCATTGTTTAACTTGAACTAAGCATATATTCCAACAATTAGACCTGATCTGGCTCCTCCTGCCCTAACTTAACCCCCAAAGACTGAGATCACTCATGACTATAACACACATTTAAGGAGGTGAACCTCAGCTAGTCCTGCTTTTAAAGGCACTGAAGAAGGACTGGAGTGGGAAGAAGGCTTGTGAAAAAGACATCTTTCCATTGCACAACTAGAAATTAGATTTAACTCCTTGGGGAAGTGCTTCCCCAGTCATTCTATTTTAGACGTAGCAGCTTACCACTGGTTTATAAGTGAAAGCCAAATGGCTTTACTTTTTGCTTTCAAAATGGTGACGATAGGTCAGGCCTGTGCAACACGTTGTGCCTGCCAAAGTGAAGCTAGCCCACCAGGGTTTCTGCTAGCTTCATGGCTTTGATAAGCACCAGGGACCAAGAGGACTCTCAACCACCTAGCAGGCTATAAAAATGGCTGGTGGGCTGTGCCTGCCTAGATCAAATCTAGATCTTGTCAGCCTGCTATATGCTTTAGATGGCTCTGAAACCAAGTATAATCCTCCCCTTCTGCCCAGGTGGCTTTCATGCCTCTTCTCCTTTTCTTGGACTACAATTTTATCATTCTAATTAAGAACATGTTAAAGAAAAGAATAGTCTGAATTTTAAAATAACCTCTTCTTTTACATAGTTTTAAATTTCAGGACAATGCATGCTTTATTACAAATATGGGTGTTCTTCACCTTCATCTACCTCTTTTTCTCTCTCTTTTAATAAGCAGCACTATTACTTCTAGTCATACAAGATTTGACTTTTCTTAGGAAGACTTAGGTCAAATTCACACATGCATACAGTATGTACATTGCTTGAACTCTCAATTCTTAATGAATTGAGCAAAAATGTGTAAAAAGATTTCACCAGAAGGTTTTTTTTTTATTGAAACTGTACAGATGTTTAAGTAGGGATTTTTATTACACTCAACAAAATATTGTTTTGTGCTTTCAGTGAACAGCAAAAGAATAATGTATAGAGGCTCTTACTTTTAATTGTTCTGTGCAAAAATGTCCTGTATTTTGTGTGCATGAGTGTTCTTTGTCTTCTTATTTTGGCAAAGTCTGTAATCAAAGAAAAAAGAAGAGTAGAAACGTAGAACAATATGTTGATTCAGTGTCTTACCCATACCATGCCTCTGTTTATAATTTAATGTATTGCTTATATTATACCTCTCTCTTTCTATTCTCCTTTCTCATTTTATTCACAGAAGAATCCTAGCTTGAAAAGAGGGAGGGAGGGAGGGAGGGGGGGGGAGGGAGAGAGAGAGAGAGAGAGAGAGAGAGAGAGAGAGAGAGAGAGAGAGAGATGGAGAGTTATTCTAATGATTTTCAGTGCAGCAAAAAATTGAACAATTCTGTCTCAGAGAAAACTGCCTGTTACTTCTCCACTTGAATATGACGTAGTTTTTAATGGAATTGTATTGTTTAAGCAATGATCTTAACATCTTTTGAGGAAAGGCAGAGAAAAAATATGCTAACCAACATTACAACATTGCTAACAAACAAATGAATTACCTATATCCAAATGGTTCCTTCTGGAGGGTGAATGTTTATATGTTTTATGGCTCTTCCTCAGCAACTTATACTGTTGTTTGTTGCTGAATATTGCTTTTAATTCTATTATTGTTTGGTGGCCTGTAAGTCACTTAGTCATGACTGGAGCAGCATATAAGCCTACATACATGCATATATACATACATACATAAATAATCCGTCCATCCAATCAGGAGTCATGCACAGAACAATGACACAAAAGACAAGTTGGACTTTTCCGAGGACAGGTATGAGTATTACGAGTCATTTGCCTTTGAAGACCTAAGTAAAGGCCCGAATGTTGCCTCTGCTGTAGATCTTTTCTGAGACTGGCATAAAATGGGGGAAGGCAGCAGCTGTACATTAAGAGAGATTTACTTATCATTCTGATTATAACTAGTGTGGAGATATTCACTACCATCTCATTTCTCTTCCCTGGGTCCCTGGACTTCTGCACATCCCCCCCTTTTTTTTAAGGCTTTGGGAGAAGATCAGCCAAGGATCTGGGTAGTCCAGTTCACCATGACAACCTGGCATCTGGAAAACCTGGCAAAAAACCAAGCAGACATCAGCTGGGGTGGACATGAGTTGGTCCTGGTTAAACTGTGGGGGCTGCAGCCCTCAAATGGTAAACCTGTGCAGGAAAACTAGAACTTTCATATTGGCATAAGTACCAATGTGGTGTAATGATTAAGGTGTTGAACTGACACTGGAGAGACTAGGTTCAGTTTACTCTCAGCCATAGAACTCTCTGGTGACTTTGGGCCAGTCTCTCTTTCTCAGCCCAACTTACCTCACAGAGTTGTTGGTATGGGAAGACATTGGAGGATTGCAGTATAGACTGCCCCTCTTGAGTTACTGAAAAAAAGGTGGGATAGAGATCCCATAAATTAATGAATAAGTGGACGCAATAAGAAAAATGTTCCATGGAACAGATTTTTTTTTTTCAAGCCACAAAAATGAATGATGCACAAGAGAAGAAGCAGACTTGTTTCTGCCATCTTTTGCTATTTGCTTCTATATGTCTTTGATCAAAAAAATATATCTTTCTGCCATTTTGCCCTTTGTTCTTTAGTCTACACATTTACTACTATAAGCTCCTGCTGAACATGATTCCCACAGAAATTTGCATAGGGACACAGTCTTCATATTGTTATGATTAGGCCTCATCCAAGTCGCTGTCCATGTACCGCCAACAGACTCTGAGCAACCATGTTAGAAAAGCAAGAAAATTGACCTTCTCAAGAATGGAGGGGGGAGAGGAAGGGGCAGACAAAGTCTGTCCATTTCCTCTTGAGCAGCCAATTAATACTAGGCTATATCCACTATCAACACGGATAGCTGAATCTGAGGGCAAATTATGTGTGCAACTTCTGTTTGTGAGCAGGAGGTTCTGTTTACCTTCCCTACACTTTCCAGCTGAAGTGGTCACTTACCCATCATCAAAAGGCAGAAATGCATAATCAAAAAAGATGATAAAGAATGAAGAGGTTTGCTTATTGTTTCCCTGTACTCAGCACTAATACAAATTTGGAGAGAACTGCCAAAATGTATGCTTATGCATAAATACACACACAGATACATGCAGTATGAGGAAGACTGTAGCTTAGTGCAGGCATTTGCCTACCCAGGCAGAAGTCTAAGTGGGTTAAAGAATATATGTGAGCAGATCAGCCTACCCTACATTTAACACAAAGATTGTATATGGGGCTGCAAATTCATGCAGATACGGTGTTAACTATCCTTGGCAATCCTGCCTTATCAGGAATTCTGACTACAGACAGGGCTACAGGTCTACGTTTACAGTCCCCTGTCAGTATTTCTTATATTATGGTTAGTCGCACAGTCAGCCAGATGTTTAGACTGGAGTTGGTATTTTTATCCACCTATCGAGTCCTTCCCAAGGACCTGGGATAGGCAGATGTTGTTTGATGGCATTGTTGTTATTATTTCAATTTATATTTTTATATCATTTTTTAAAATTATTATCATTTTGGCAAAAAGTAATCTATGGAAGTGGGCTGTGGGGGATGGTGGTGTATCCCTTATCCCTAGCAATGGCTGAGTCCTTTGAATGGGACTTTTTCTATGCAGAGGACTCAAGGATAGCTAGGGATAAGGGTAAGCGCTCATATTTTCATATACCCCAACCTGCTTGCATACTGTTGATCTGTGTGCTTGTTTAGTCTTTTTGCTAACTGTTGCTGATTGCTTACGGCCTCTAAACTGGACTTGGACATGACTTCCTGGCAAACTGGAGAACAGCTTCAGTGAGAAAAGCTACTGCTAGCTGAATCAGGATGCTAACGTTTAATCTGAAATTTCTGCTCTAAACCCTATTAATTCTTGGTGTGTTCTCACCTGATAGGATAAAGAGTTGACTTTCCAGTTGTTTTAAAAAGGATCTGCGATTTCCCATTCATTCACATATACAAAATAAAATTAGTGGGCACTATGCAGGCAGGTATAAAGGCATTTAATGGACAATTGAGTAGCAATTATGCAGTCAGAAATTTGCATACTGCAAATAAACAACAGTTACTAATGAAGTCAGATTTTTTAATAAGTGTTATTTTCTTTTGGGAGTCTTCTCTTTAGTTAGTCTAGATATAATGATTTAAATGGAAATATATTGAGTATGTTGACATTAGGTCTAACTTCAGAGATGCTGTTTGGCTGAGCAAACCATTGCTACTAATGTTACAATTTTCCTGGCTGAACCTTTCTTTGAGATCTGACAGTAATACCTGCTCAGGTTCAGTGCCCTTGGTCATTTTACGTTTTATGAGGCTCACTGTTTGTACAATCCTCCTTGAGTAATTAGAACTCATTACATCTTTATCAGTGACATTCACAGCACAAAACTGGGAAAGGTTTTGAGGCCAGTGCTTTGTCCCAGCCCAAGATGTTCAACTGGATGAGAAACACTTGCAGAGTGAAAACTTGTTGAGATTGCAGGCTGGTGGGTTGTCACAGGTTAATGGAAATACACAACAACAACCAGTAACATTAGCAAAGTCTTTATCTTGAAGGCTGATAAAATGTATTTATTTATTTATTTAAATTTATTGGTCGCCCAACTCATGTGGACTTTATTCTTCTAAACCCCTGCTAATCTGCATTTTTCAGTCTTTTTTGGAGAAAGAATTAAGGCTACTAATTCCACATTTATTGTAAAGGTGATGCACATGGGGTATCCTATTTCACCTCTAACTGTGATTATTTGGATCTGTGCTGATTTTGGGACATATATGTCAGGTCTGTGTCTACAGCTATGGAGTTGTAATTATATTTTTGTATCTAAAAATGTCTCTCAGTAAAGGTGAAGATGGACTGAATCCATAGCTACTTATGTTCTAAAGTGCCATTGATCAACCTTCTGTGCTGTGTTTCAAAATTTAATTTCAATTTAAATATATTCTATAATTGTCAAGACCAGACTGGGAAAAACCATACTCTAATCTGGACCCAGGGAGAATTGTATTTCCCAGCTCAGGACTCCTGAGATCAAGGGCTTTGTGGAAATCTGCACTGCAGGAGCAAATTGTTTGGTTGACAAAGAAATGAAAGATTGGCTCCTAAAGATTTCTAGCAATGTGATGCCAAATATTCATCTTTGAGCAAATTCAGAGGGGGAAAAAAAATGAAAGGAATAAAATATTTCTGCATTTCTTATTTTCCATTTTGTTTTTGGATCTGTTAGTAATCCAGTACTCCCATCATCTTTTTCCTCTTTCATCAGTTTCTTAGGCTGCCTTTCCTTTTCATTGTAACTTCTCAGCCAATCAGGGTTGTCAGGCTATAGCCATGCCAAAATGCACACTGAAATATTCCTTCTGCTACACATTCTCACTATGATATACTTCTGAATATCTGTTCTGGTGGTCATTCAAATGCATTGCTCAGAGAAAGGTGTCTGTTTTATTACATTCTGCCTTTCTCCTCTTGCCCACATGTTCACATCCTTTCCAGTATATCCATTCCCCAGTTGTTATGTGAATTGGCTTACCAAGGAGAATGAGAATATTTGTGGAACTTGTCTGTCTTCTCACTTTGGCTCTGATTTCTTGCAGTCAGGGAAAATGCAGAGGTGTGATTCTATTTGATAATTAAAGAGGCTGAAATTGAATACCTCTGATCTCTGCTGTATGTTGAAGAGGGCTCTAAACCACACAGAGTCCACAATAGCACATGAGGTTATGTTCCTTTCCCTAGATCTGAGGCAAGTGCAATTTATTCAGCACTAATCAGACAATCAACCTCTACTCCAAGCAATGAAATGGCTGTAATATAAGACTACAGGCCCCTAAAGCTACACAACAAAGATTGCGGGCCACAAATTTCTTTAAGAGAAATAGTAGCAAGTTCTTCATGGTCATTATAGCTTCTCAATCTACCTGACAATCACATGCCCTTACATAGATAAAAGGCTGGATCAGGTATCAGGTGGGCTACTGATTCTTAAAATGATTGTGAATGAAGTGATGAATTTTTAATCCTGTTAATTAATGTCTCCTTTTGTATGCATTTAATTGTTTAAAAGGAGCTGCTAATTTCTTCTGGAGCAAGAAAGGAGATGTCATAGTGATAACACAGAGATAACCAATCCACACCATTCATGGATGACTTTTACAAAGACTTCTTTTTCTAGGAGTTGGCCCAGTGGCAAGAGTCCATCTAAGGTCCAAAGAATAACTATACAGAATTACTAGTCATAGGCTGATCCTTCAGAATCATATAGAAAATACTTAATTACTGTCTGTGTGTCTATTTTCTTAAACAGTTAGTGTATAAGTAAGACTAGAATTCTGAAACACGAGGAAAACAAAGCAGGGAAGGGGTTAAAGAGCTGCATTGACTGTATTTTCTCAATCAGCTTTGTGAAGCCTCAGGTCAACTTTGCTCATAAAACTCTGCACAAATATTTCTTTTTCCATCAAAAAAGAATTCTAATCTGCCCAGACTTGTGCCACTCAGATTATTACACATTATTAAAAATTAATTTAGAAAAAAAAGTCTGGTCTTTGCAATCACATGAGGATATGATTTGACAAAACACTTGCCCCATACAGATATCCATAATATCTAAAATATATTTTTAATACCTTCCCTTTTAATTTGTTTTTGTTCCCTCCTATCGAAAGCTGTGCTCACCTCAGTGACTAGGACACAGTTATAGTGTACACCTTAACTTACAGCTTTCAGATCAACAAGAGATAAATAACAACAACAATAATAATAATGAAGAAAAGAGTGTCACTGGCTAAATAAGAGTGATCTATCACGCAACACCTTGCCAGAATTCAATATGCCCATCTGGTCCAGATATCTAGAAAAAAAGCCTGTTGGGAATTCCACTGCCTTGGGAGGTACATGAATCATGGGCTAGTGACAAGCCTTCTATGTAGTAGCCTCCAGTCTCTAGAACACTTTTCCCATGTAGAAGGAAGAGAGTATGGCCTTGAAGGACAGGAGGAAGAACAATTACAAAAACAATGATCAGACAAGTGCAGCTTACGCCCATTTCAAGAAACTACATTGAGTAAATGTCTTAGACAGACCCCTCCCTAATTCACACAAAAATAAGGGAAGGGAGGGGGGAAGCACAGTCAGACTTGCAAGGTTCTGTTACTCTAGCTGTTCCAATAAAAGTAGTTTTAGACCTATATGGCATTGGTTTCTTAGTCTAGTCTACCTCATAGAGATGACATCCCCTGGAAATATGTGTGTCCCCAACCCTTCTTATATTTTGCAAACAAGTAATATCTATACTATTCCAACTTACCTGTGACTTATGTGAGTGTAGATGCCCATCAAAGGAAAATGTTATTGTAACAGCTGTTTTTATTGCTCTTATATTTTGCTTATGTAATATTTTGCCTTTTGTTGTTTGCAATCTAAAGACTGTTAAAGATTAGGGCAAGCTATAAATATTGTTAAACAATAAATAAATAAATTTTCCTTCTCATCATGCAAACTTAGCATTAAAGTCCAGAAAAAGTCTACAAGTCCACTTTCTGCTGATTGAATATGCTCATCTGGTGAGAGTTGGAACAGAGGGCTTGCTAAGGGTCTCTTCTCCAAGGGAACGCCACCTTCAGGGACCCTGTGGTTGAGCCTTCTCACTGATTGGTGATGCCCCCTTTTCTGTGGAACTGCTTGCCCTGGACCTCTGGATTCTTCTGCCCTATTGGGTTTCCAATGGACCATAAGGACATGGCTCTTTAGGAGAGTTCTTAGGTATGTAGAAGTTTAGGCTTTCCCTGTTCTGAGTGGGTCATTTATATTGTGTTTTATGACCTTTTATTTACTTTGGGGCTCACTATGCTTTTAATCTTGTATCTATTGGTGGGTGTAAGCCACTCAGAGTCTTTGAGTGGCAAAGGCACTCAAAGGGAAAGAACCTGCTGTTGAACAAATATCAAATAGGGTCTTCCCCGCTGCCTTCTTCACTGGAACCATTGCATTGAGCTATCCATGGTGAAGCACTTTTCTTCTTGGTCAAGGGTCCTCCTCTTAAGTGAATCTTAGCTTGGTTTGCATATGTGTGAATCATTTGATAAAAAAGAGACAATTCTACCATAAATTGCATGTTCCTTCTCTTTCCAAAGAACAACAACAATGCAAAATGGTTCCCCACTGAAATAGTTATTAGTACAGTGCAGTGCTTCAGATTTAGTCTCCAATAGATGTTTTGGAGCATGAAGGAGTACAAATGTAACATCTGTCTGGATTACCTTAAAGCAACTGCATCTTTTCCCATGATCACACAACTCCCTGCAGTCACGATACAGTCCCCAAAAGATATGGCTGCTTTAATACCTCAAAAGCAACTTTTGAGTTCCCACATGTTCGTGAAACATCTTTTGGAGGTAAAATCAAGTGCTGCATAACCATTATTAAGGTGCTTCAAAAATGTTTTGGAAGAAGCATTCCAGCTTTCACATGAGTGCCTGTTTAGCACCTCTCTGCTATTCATTAACATAGCCAAACTTCATTGGAAGGCTGTGAAATTAAGGGTACACAACAGCTTGGAGGAAGGAAAGGAAGGAGTGGGAGAAATAAGATTTAGTTGGCAACTCTATTCACACTTATGTGTGAGTCAGGTTTATTGAACATTATCAATTTATCCTAAGCAGTTACGTACTAGCTTATGATATAAAACTACAGTTCTATATATTCTTCTATGGAGGAGCTCCGTAGTACTAATCACATTTGCTTCTGAGTAGCTATGAATATAGTGGTTTGTTTTTGTTGGTGATCACACTGACTATAAAAGCATATGGATTGGGTAAATAAAGAGCAATTTTTTTCCAGATTTGAATTCTTGACATGATACGTAAGCATCAGTATCAATCTTCAGGAATTAGTTCCTTCTTCAGACTCCATGAGGCAGATTTCCAAATTGGTACTGAAAGTATGTTATTGTTATTTCACTTGCATATAAATGTGTGTGGGATAGGATGCGTTATTTTATCTACTGCACTTTATGTATTATTATGAAAGTTAGGTTCTTCCAAGTATGCCTTTTAGTTTTATGTGTACATTCTATTTTTCTATCAGGAGGTAACAGGGAACCGGCTCTTCAGTCTTTTTCTAGAGGTAATGACTAGTCGTATAATGGAAAAGGAGAGGCATTTGCTGGTCTTGCTCAGATAGTAAGATGTCATTTATTTGTGTTTGTATGTGTCTGTGTCTATGTCTATGTATGAGACAGACACACACAGAGTTTCTCTATATTGGTTTTGTATATTGTAAAAGAAGAGTTAAATGGAGATTTGGGTTTGATCTGGTCTTGCCTACTACAACTCCCAGCTCCTTTCTTGTAATCTGAAATGTATCCCCAACAAACTTACATTTCTATTCTGAAGAAATTAAGATAATTAGCTAGCAGACCTGATGACCTGCCACTTATGTGTGACTGCTACAGCCTTTCTCAACTTGGTTCCCCTTGCTAGCCATGCTAGTGGGACATTTTGGAAATTGTTGTCACAACTATAACATGTTGGAGAAGTCTGATAAATGCATGTATCCCACAGTTGCAAAACCAATGAAGATCTAAATGCAGCAAAGAAATATAATCTAAACATGTGGACAATATGCATTTGAAACATAAATAGCTGGTAGGGACAAGTATAGCTATGTAAAAGTTGACTCCCAGATTGATAAACTTTCAAGAGATATTATGCAAATATATAATTATATAATGTTGCAAACTTTCCTGTTATCAGTGAAAAGACATGTTTCCTTGCTAGTTGGTTGCTGATCAAAAGAGAATCAGAAAGTCTCTGCCCGAAAGTACACAGAGATACTGTATATTGGTTCTAAACAGGTTGTAATCCCATCCCATTTATCTAATGAGAACTCTGGGAGATCTGGGCTGCAGAATTCCAGGTGACCACTAGAGGGCAGCAAAGAGCCATAGTTAAGCATTTAACTCTTTTCTGCCATTTAGCAATTGTCAGAGTTACTGCAGCCCAGATTTTGTACCCCTATCCTTACTGGAGGAGTTAAGCAAATTGGTTAAGTACATTTCAGAAGCCAAGATTGCAAACCTAAGCCTATATATCCCTTGTCAAATGTAAGCCCTAATGAACTAAGCAGGACTTATTTTTATGATTTCTGTTTAAGGTTGCAGTTCAAAGTGACAGATTTGTTGAGTTCCATTTTCTGTTGCACATAAACAATGATCACATATAGAAAAATTAGCGCAGGAGAGGTTGATCAGCAATGTGGTAAAATGAGTCATGCAGTCATCATATTTCTGTGCTTCCCTCCCAGTTCTTTCTCACAAGATTTGGGTTAATGCCCTGGGTGACACTGCACTACGACTTACCCTACCTTAGGCATCACTGAGATCCGGTAAAGATGAGGCAGCACATAACATGATGACATCACATCAGAGATTCTGCTGAATTGACATTATAAAGGAGACTGTGAGCGTGTAGAATGACGACTGTTCCTTGTTATTTGTAATTTCTAGTCCTGCTGGGAGTGCTGGAGGTTTCAAAGTTAATTCTCAGCATGAAAAAACCAAAAGCAAGGAAACAATTTGGAAGCTAGTTTGTAAAAAAAAGAAAGAAAGAAAGAAAGAATTTTCAGCACAAAGCCCACAGACAATCATTGATTGCGGTAAATAAATAAAGCCGCTCCTGCCTTTTACTGTTATATAGAGTAATTATAATTCACACAACCAGACCTTTTGTACCACCGAAAGCTTCGTTCGTGGTTTGCATGAGCAGATACATTAACTCTCGTAAGCTCTTTTCATTAGAACACGATTATTCATTGAGGACTGATCAATATATCATCTATACAACATCTTGAAAGTGGATGTCTGGTCTCATTGTGGACTTGCTGATAATGACTTCTTTATTCAAGGCAGCTTGTACGAACAAGGAGATAAAGAAAAGAGAGGAAAATTATAGCATATGCTCAGGAAAGTATTGTAAAGGATATAAACAAAAAGTAATAGTAGAGTTACAGAGTAGCCAAAGACAATTATAGGAAAAGAAGAGAGGGCAAGGAGCTAAAAATTTGCAAGAAGAGATTTCTGGCCATTTCGAAGACATATCTAATGTTCAGCAAGCCATGCTTAGAGAAATCTCCTTTTGAAAGGGGTCATCTCCCAGTGGAGTTCATAACCCTTTTGATTTTAGCATTAAAATTATGCTTATAGTCTTCAAAGGACACACCATGACCTCCACAGCTGCTCCTCTCCCCCTCCCCGCCCCCCAATGAAAACACACACTCATTTCTATTCTTGATTTATCCCACTTTCATTACCTTTTCTTCTTTATGAAGCTATGGGAAATGTACCTAAGTGCTTTAGGAAACCACTTCATCATAGTGGTTCATCTAGCTCAGTACCTGGAAGCAGAACTGAAAGCATCTTTTCAGGGTTCAGCAGAGGTCTTTCCCAAGCCTACAGTACTTGATAATGCTAAGAACTAAATTTGAGGCATTTGCATGGAAAGCATGCATGCTACCTTCTAAATTATAGGAAGAACATACCATGAGCCTTGCTGGATCAAATTTTGTGAAGCATTCTGCTTTTGTGATGGCCAGCCCTCTAATAATAGGAAGCTCAGGAGTACAAGGTGAGCACAATAGCATCCTCTGGTTCATGTTGTCCAGGAACTTATATTGAGAAGTACCATCCTTCTAATAGATGTATTCTCCATGAATTTATTTTCTGTTTAAAGGCACGAGATTGGCCACCATCTTGGAGTTGAGAGCTCCAAAGTTCAATTATGTCTTATGTGAAGAAATTCTTGCCTGTCCTGATTATTCCATTCAGTTTCATTAGATGATTTTAAAGTATAGCATTAGGCGATAGGAAAAAAATTCTCCCTCTCCTCTTTCTCACCATGCCCAATACATTTCTGTCATGCTGCCACTCCTATTATTATCTTGTTTCTAAGTTTAAAATGCCCCAAACACCTCCACATAGCAGTGTTGTTCCAGTTCCTTTGTTTTAGTCTGTAGGTTAGCCTAGGAAGTGTTAATTATATTAGTTGGCTTGAAAATAAGAACCAGACAAAATCCTTCCTTATACAGGGGAGCTATCAGTGTCTCTGTGAAGATTTCAAAATCCTTTTGACTGCAAGGCATTATTTTCCATTACTTACATTACTGAACACATCTGCCAATTATCTCAGTTTAGATCTTTTGGAGCTTTCCATAATCCTTTGTTTCCACCCCCACCCATTCAAAATAATATAGTTTAAAAAGTGTACACTCTCCCTGAGAGCATTTCTGATTGCCTGTGTAAAGGAACAGAGGAGGAAATATAACCAAGCCAATCTCTCCTATTGTACTTTTAATGTAAATGTAACATTACATTTGATAAATATCCAATATATTACAAGGGAACTCATTTCCAAATGTAGACTGTTATGTAAACAAAATTGCATCTCCCATGGGCAAGAGGGAATAACCTCCAGATAGTCTGATGAGAAATGAACATACATTTGATCATAGAATGTCCACAGTCAAAAGTCTCCAGTTTTCACTGGGGGAGAAGATTCCAGCTCTCTTGTAGGGCTGGCTCATTAAAGAACTTCCCACAGAAGCCTCTGGCACAGAGATTTCCTCTCCTTCTTCCCTTGGCTAAAAAAAATGCCACTGTAGAGTGGTGAAGTAACTGCTGAATGAGTGACCCAAAGAGGCCCAGAGGGACAGCTGGAACTGCTTAAGGTGTGCCGATCTGTTGTTTTAATCAATGAACATGAGGAGATAGCATTCTAACAGAGGAAGAATAGCTTCTTTTTACTGGTTTTTTTAAAATCCATTTTTATTATATTAAAAAAAAAAAAGTTAAAATACAGAAAAATCAAGAAAAAGGAAAAAAAGAAAAAAAAGCATAGAAAAGAAAGAGTAGCTTCCGACTTTCCTTGGTACAGGTATAAACGTAGAATATATTCGCCTCTTACTCTAATATCTAAAAGTTTACATAATAAAAGATATTTTTTAATCTAATAATCAAGAAAGTCCTAAAATCAATTTATTTCAATAATACATATGATTTATACAAGACATTTCTATAAGTATGTTTTTTACTGTTTTTTTTTTTTAATTAACTGTTGCTCGACATGATAGGTGTGTTAGGGAGATGATGGGAGAATATGGAATACAGTTTGCCTTGGTAGCAAACACTAAGGTAGTAATAAGGGCGAGAAGGATGGTGGGAAACTGCAACTGGCTGTTGTTAGGAAATGAGGGCAGGTTGGTGGCTTTCAGGTTACAGTGTCTAACCAATGAATTCTAGAAAAAAACAGTGGTTCATCTTCCAACCTAAAGTACCTGCTTTTTAATGCCAGGTCAGAATGCTCATAAAACATTTATTATCTAGAATTTATCCTCATTGAAAATGTTGATTTGGCACATATTGCAAACTCCTGGCTGAGAGGGGAGCATGCAGTCAGCCTCTCCCCAGCTCTGTCCACCAGGATTCCTGTGATGCAGCAGCCTAATAATGAAGAGCAGACACCTGGTATGGCTGTAGTCTATAGCAGGGTTCCTCAACCTTGACAACTTTAAGAGGGATGGACTTCAACTCCCAGAATTCCCCAGCCAGAAAGGCTGGCTGGGGAATTCTGGGAATTGAAGTCCACCCCTCTTAAAGTTGCCAAGGTTGAGGAACCCTGGTCTATAGGAATCCATCTCAGTGACCAGAAGTTCCAGTCAACAGTCTGACAATTGTGAGGGTCTGTTGCTGCTTTTGGAGGGCTGGGACAGGGTAGGGATACTGTTAGTCACCACAGTCCCTTTTCCAAAGTTAGCAGGGGTGATCTCTGGTGTGGCACTGGCCTATTTGTCATGTTTCAACGTTCATGATCAGGACTGGCTCAAGATTTCATGTCTATCCTGATTATTATAGACCTGTCCCAACTGATATCTGGCCCTATGCATGCTGCAGGACACATGCTGGATTTGGTGTTATGTTTGGCTGATGCTAGCAAAACAAAAGTGGGAGATCTTTCTGTAATTCCTTTGTCATGACCGTATCAGTCTCTAGTCAATTTTAGATTGCAGGTGCCAGAAACTTCTGCAGGCTTGGAAGACAGGTTATAATGGCCCAACCCAGGTACCTGATGGATTCAAATGATTTTCTGAATGTGCTTGGGGAATTTCCATTCTTGTAGGTTGGAGAAACTGTTGAAACCCTAATGTTCCCTTTCTTTTAACTCTAAGGCCATGATTAGTTCCCTTAAATATGATAATGAACTGGATAAGGGAGAATACACAGAAATTAAATCCAGACAAGGCAGAGAGGCTGTTAGTAAGGAAACAGCAGGATTCTAGGATTGAAGTAAAGCTTGTTCAGGATTGGGTTCTCCTATTCCAGAAACAGCTAATTTACAGTTTGGGAGTCTTCTTGGCCCCAGTTCTCACTGGATTTGCAGGTGGCAGCTATAGCTAGAGGACTATTTATAGAATTACAGCTAGGGCATTAACTGCAACCCTTCCTAGGCTGCTCAGCTTAGCAACAGCAACAGTTACAACTAATCTCAGCTACTGTGGTGTGCTTTATGTGGGTTACACTGAAAAGTATCTGGAAATTCCAAATTGTACAAAATGTGGCAGGGGCTGCCTGGAGCAAAGCGCGTGCATCTTATGATGCCTGTACAGAAGGCTCTGCATAGACTAATAGTTGCCCCCTGGGCATAACTGAAGGTGCTGGTGTTTAAAACCCTTAGGACCTGATTATCTGCACAACCACTTCTCCCACTATTAACAGGTCCAGTTATTTATATCGGCAGGAGAGTCCTTCTGAAGATGCCCATTTGCCAGAAGCTTGACGGTTGGGTACTCAGGAAAGGGCCTAAGGAAGTGTGCTTGGCTCCCAATCTCCCAGTATTTGGGAAAAAGAGGAAAAACAATACTGTACATCTCTTTCACCAAACTTTTCCTTGTTAATTATTTCAATTACTGATTTTGATTTTAATTGTATTCATGCTTTTTGGTCTTATGCTTTGAATTTTTTTATTGTCATGAGCAACTTTGAGTACCTTAAGTATTGGTTAAGCAGAAATTCAGTGACAAATAAAAACAAATGTAAATGTTGACTATTCATCTGTATTTAATTTATTCCATGCCTCAATCAACTGGAATCTCAGACGTTTACTTGTATATATAATAAAATTCAGTAAAACATCTATGGTAGAAAACAGCATAAATAATTTTAAAATTAAGTAGAAAAATACATAAATCAACCACTCCATCACAACAGTAATCTCACTCACCATAGGGCCTCTGAACAATCTGGTGTTTCAGAAGGCCAGAAGTATGAAGGCAAGTCTCAGTTCTATAGTGAGGCTGTTCCACAGCCTAGGCACAGCCACTGAAAAACAGTGGTTCCATGGCTTACTCTCCCTCACTTTGCAAGTTCCCTAAGTAATTTCTCCTGCAAGCCACAGATTAGATGGTTTGATTCTGGCTGGAGAAGGTAATCCTGGAAATGTCTTTGTGTCGAGCCATATAGGACTTTATGGCTGAAAACCACTGCTAATGTAAAGTGCTTGTGGTGATGAGCACCCGCTAGTAACTGAGCCATTGCATTCTGGACTAACTGAACCTTCCAATTGGTCTTCAGAGTCAGCCACATGTTGACCATATTGCAGTAGTCCAGATGTGTAGTAATGAAGGTAAGAATTACTGTTGCAAAATCCTCTCGTCATTAGAACAGCAACTGGCATTCCATCTACTCAGACATCAACAGTCAGGAATCCAGGAGAACCTTTAAGGATGCAGACCTTCTTCTTCAGGAATAATGCCATTTCATCAAAAGACAATACCAGAGACATCAGAACACTATTATGTACAATAGCAACTTGATCTTGCTGGGATTCAACTCAGTCTGTTTCATTCCATTCTGTCCTTAACAGCCTCCAGACAGTGGTTTAAGACATTGATGGCATCTCCTGCACAGCCAGAATAGTGATGACGCCATACTGTGAACCAATGGCTGACCTCTCCCAGTGGTTCTGCATGGGCTAGAATGCAGAATTAAATCAAGCTTCCTGAAAGAAGGTTGCTGGTGGGCAGACAATGCACCAGGCTGGCACAAATCACATGCCATATTTTATTGCAAATGTCATGTGCATCTCCCTTCATAATGGATATTTCTAATTTGTATTTCTTTAATTTTGCAAAGTAAGCACTTTAAGCAAAAGATACTACAGTAACTCAAATCTGAAATATATTATTAGTATATTGTGGAATGCAGTTTTATTTTATTTCACAATCCCTTTGTTGGGCAAGCTATCTTCCAAAATAAAATAAAACATGGCTAGGAACCGTGCATGTTATAAATTATAGACAACACTAATGCAAAGATATTGCTTAATGAATAAATTAGGTATTCAATCATAAAGACCAATAACACATTGAGAAATATATGTGTATGTGTGTACACACAGACATACCCAGAGAGATAGAGATAAATAAAAAGATAATAATTCAGAATAGGAAGAAATAATAGGGCTGGAGGCAATCCAGAAAAAAGTATCAGGAGACTGGAGAATACATGCATTAAATGCTTTATATTTACTATATTTGGGTGGCAAATATATTCATTTACTATATTTGGATGGCAGTTCATAACACATACTGTCAGGACTCAGCTGGGCTGTGAATGATTTGTCTTTAAAATGAACACTGGAGGATCTGGAAAATCTGCAAAAAGTTGGGAGTGCAGCAGTTACATTCTGTTGATTAGGTTATGCTGGAAGGTATAATGATTGGGTGGTAGAACTGCCAATCAGTGCCTGGTACCTAGGAGGAGGTATCCCATGTTACCAGGGTAGCTTGGAGTACTGCCTCTAAGAAAACTTCCATGTGTCAGAGGGAGATTTATGAATACATGTTTGCCTTTCTTGGATTACCTCCTTGCATTTACCTACTGCAGGCAGTTAATCTTAGAGGTGGGCACAAATGATTTTTCAAAATCCTCACCCAATTTCAGTCAGAAAAAAAAAATGGGTGGAAAGTTTCCTCAGGGGAGGGAGAAATTCTTCAACTATTTCTCAAGTCGTGAACACTGAAAAAGCACCCCAAGGCCAATGGCCGTGGGGAGAGTTCCCTCATGGTGCTGGTTCCTTTAATGGAGGCGTGGGAAACCAGGGAGACTGAAGACTGCTTGCTAGAGAGTAGATGAGACAATGTAAGTTCTATAACACTCCACTCCATCCATAGCATTTTCCCTCAAATCTCTCTTTTTCATTGAAAGAAATTTAAAGCAAATTCTCTTTCATCAAACTGGATGAGAACTACCAGGAAAAGGAAGCCAGGATAATTTCTCAACCCAACACTTGTTAATCTATGAATCAAGTTTCTTTGTTGGGTCAATGTACAGGCAATGAGCTGTAGCTTTCCAGGAACTTCCTGATGAACTGGAAGTTAAGGTCCCCAGGAACAGACTGGGGAAGACAGCAGTACAGGAACAGCCTTTAAAACACCCTCTTCTTCCAAGTTCCTGTCCAATTCTGTGCATTAGCAGCAGCAGAGGTGCCCTTAGGATCCAGCCCTTTTGTTCAATGGCAAAAGCAGTGTTGTACCATTCTATTGCTCCTCTTTCTCATATGTGTGAAATGTCAAGATGCATGTAGAAAAGGGGTGGAGCTTCCATTGCATCAGTGCAATGCTGCTTTCATCTTTACTCCCCCTTGCCCTGCAGATGTCTCCGAGCAGCTGCTGGGATTTTCCTCCTGCCTGAAATCACAGGCATCAATTGTTTGTCAGGGAAGGAGGAGTGGGCCCTTAAGTTCCTTCTTCCAAGCCATCAAGCACTGTCATTCTTATGTTTTAAACAGGTCAGTGGGCCTGCAACTGAGCTTCCAGCACCTGGATTGGAAGGGAAAGTTCAAATATAATTCCAGCGTGTGTAAACAAACTGGCACCCAGCTAGATGTACACATACAGAAACTGAGTGCAGTAGTTGGATTTCGATGCAAGGAATAAAAGGAGGTGTGTTTAGTCTCCTTGGATTTTGAAAAGGTATACTTTGATTTGTAATTTCTTTTATTCAGCAAAGATCTGTTAAATGAATATATTTTGGCTTCCCATCAGCAAGCTGCTCTACAAACTGGTTTATTTATACATTTTAATAATCTAGTGGATTTATGTATGCTCCATCGGCTCTGGGTGTCATTCTTCCTCAGTGTTTTGTCTTTCTCGCTTTGTCACCTGTAGCAACTGTAGTGGACTGAAGGTGAAGCATTTACCTTGGTGATCCAAATGCGTTGGTCTTACACATATTGAAGTTGCTGTTGTCATCCTTAACATTCAGCCAAAGTACCCATAAATGTTTCATTACTTCTATTAATACCAGACCCCAATGTACCTGTCATATTTTCACACCTGATAATGATGAGATATAGTAAGTACCTCAAGCTTTATTATTCGGAGGTTTCAGAGGAACTTCATTTTGTTTCCCAAAGAGATGTGCCAAACAGCATGAACAGGCTGCTCTTCTCAAAAATACCAGGGCCAGATTTCTGGAGGCCCTGGATTAGACGCTTTTGATCCCTTGGGCCATCTCCCTGTGCTTCCTCCAAATGCCACTTCTTCGCACCTTCCTATGCTGTGCCTCTCAATTCCCACCCATAATTAGCTAACTGGGCAGTAGTACACAGGGATTCCTTATTTCACCTTACACTTCCTCCCTTCATGGTGAAGCAAATGCAGCTCTCCACATTTTTTTATGGGAGCAGTAAAGGCACTGCACAGCAAAGTATCAGGGCTTGCTGTTTCAATTTTCCCAGAATGCCTCTGCGCGCCACCCTATCACGAAGGTCAAGAAGTAGCTGAAGGCAACAACCTTAGTTGATGTTGGTTGCAAAGAGCATTCAGTGGGAGATTATTAACTGCTGACTTTCACCCCTCACTGATGTCAGTGGAACTTAAAAGTACTTATTTTGGGCTAAATTAATTTATCGTTCTCAAAGTTACAATTATTATTATTAATAGGTATCTTGTTACAGTCTATTGCTTGTACAAGATTAAATGAACAAACAAAACACAGATTAAAAAGTCCAAAGCATTAAAAAAAAAATAATAATAATGGGAGCAGAACACTAAAAACTCCAGCCAGTTTTTGGAAGTAATATTGCTAAACAGCCGTAAAGCATTCTTAGTCCCAGCTTTCAGATGGAGGGCATAGAAATGATAGAAGTGCAAACACGCACACATAGACAATTCAAGCAAAAGTTTACGAATAAGGAAAACTAGAAAGGAAAATGATTAGCTGACAAAGGCTTTACAAAATCACAACATGTGAAACAAAGACTAATTAGCCCTAGAATGCACATCTGGCTTGAGAAGAGTAATGCTGTGTAGTAGTATGTTCAGCGGAATATTCCGGAAGATGATCCAAAATATAAAAGTAAAGCAGAAATCATTTTGCCTAGGTGAGAGGATTATGGCACATCAGATGGAAACATGTGCAATGTATTTTGCAATGCGATGTATTTTGTTACTTCAGAGTGACACATAGCCATCTCTCTCATCTTCTCACCTAAATCAACCTTTAATCTAACACACAGATATTTGTGAGACATTTACAAACATTTATTTGTGTACATTGACTTGGCATTTTATTACAGAACATGGATCTTTAAATAGGCTAGCAAGATATTAAAATGTATGCATTTTTTACTATAATTTCACTTGACACATTTCAGAAGGTTTGCCATATTAGTCTGCTGATCACTGTCATCCTAGGAAAACTGAGCCTTGTACTTCATTAGATGCATGAAGGGCTATTCCCAATTTAAAGGCATATTTACATCATTCTGTGTGCAAAGGAAGAAAATGTTTATAAAGTGCCAGGTATACAATAAAAAATTAAAAAATAGTGATTAAAGGGTTTTAAAATGCAGTGGCTACCTTATTTCTATACAGAGCCAAATTTATACAAAAGGAAGCCTTTGTCAAGGCTGCCTGTCTTGCTATGCTAATAGCAAAAATGAACAGTCCCTTGTAGTGTGAAAAATATCCTCATTCTTACTTTAGTTTGAATTCAATAGATGCAATCACATGCATTATTAAATCAACAGTTAGGGATAATCAGGGATTTGTTTGGCCAACAGACTTGATCAACCTCTTGGGGGAAGTACAGACTGAAATGGACCTCAAAATGTTAAGAGACAAATATCACCCCAAAAACGTACCAAAATGTACCTTTAAATATGTATTTGGGGATCAAATGTGTTTAGCAATGTGTAAAAGAAAAGAAATAAGGAAATAAGTTCAACGTTAAATATTTAAATTTAAAGATGAGTTTGCAATCCACGTGAACAATGGATTGATGAATTAAACTCACACAGGCTGAAAATAGGCTGCCCTGTCTGTTCCTCTCAGGTGCTACTTTCTTTTGAAGTCCTTTGGTTGAAATATAAGATCAGTAGTAAAGTATCCTAAATATTCTTCTATTGTTTGGTACAAGGTTTTTTCTTTTCCATGTCACATTTGAGTCCATAGTTTGAGTCCATAGTCCATCCAGCAAAAATTATCAGTTTGTCTTGAGTATACAGCAGAACAGAACTCTTAGTAAGTGATTTCATTTATGATATCAAAGAATGAACAATTGAACGTGCCTCATTGTTGGTGTGGGTGATGTCATTAGAAGAACAACCTTTGGAGTTTGTGTACAGGGAAGGAATCATGTGAAATAATTGCGATGATGCTGGAGATGATGCCAAAAAATATACAGCCTGTGTCTAAGGCAACTCCCAATAATGTTTTAAAATAACCAATTGATTAAAGTAATAGAAAAGAATTCTCCCTCAAAGAGGCAAATCGCAACAGCTAAGCAGTAAAACTTATCAATCTCCAATATTTCAAATACCATGTTTTAGATCAGTGCTTCTCAACCATGATGACTTCCAGAGACATGGACTTCAACTCCCAGAATTCCCCAGCCACCAGAGCCACTACTGAAGATTCTGGGAGTTGGAATCCACACATCTGGAAGTTGACCAGGGTGAGAAACACTGTTCTAGATTGTCACCAAAAAAGCAAACTGGAAGTTGTTTATTTATTTAGATTTTTTTCATGTGGTTCTATTTAAAAAGGGAACCCAAAATTGGCATATAGATCTTCTGGGGGAAGACATTCCACAGTTTTGGTTCTGCTAGCCAGAAGACCAAGTATAGGGCATGGTCCAAGGTTATATGAAGCAACTTCTTTCCTGAAGCTAAAAAGCACTGGATAGGAGAGCACGTGGGAATCCTATGAATGCCAGCTGGAGTTGCATGATGGAACAAAATGGAAATATACATGGGAATATTAATTAGTTATAATAGCAAACTGTGCAATATACCCATGCACTCTACTTCAGACAGTAGAAGGAAATGTAGTAGGAACAGTCATTGATAAGAAGTGGCAAGTGGGTTTATATGGGGTGCAATAGTTATTAAGGTATCCTAGTCCCCAGTGTTTTGAATGGGGCTTGGCATAAGTATACAGTCAGGACTTTTCTCCTGCCCATATTTGCTGAGTGTCAGATAGACATGAAGGCCAGGTATGCTGGCTACTGGATCTCTGTTTTAGCATTACTCCACTAGACTAGCTTTTAGGAAATTAAGCAGCATATTTGCCCATAAAAGGCTTGATCCTGCAGGTAAAGATAGATATGCATGGGTAAACTCGCCTATCGCAATCACACTGATCAGGAGCCCCATTTCAGATCTCACTTTAGGGGCTGTGCATCATCCCCTTCCAACAGATGTGAAAAAGTCTTTTATTTTGATCAATGACTCTTTGTATCTTATTTTATCTCAGTAAAGCATTGTGAATAATACAGTAATGTAGAAACAGTATTAGCTGAAGACCAATGGCTGTTCCAAGACTGCTGCATATTAATACAAAATGGATGTGGGTATAAGTGGATCTGGGCAGGGTGTTGGCTGCTCAGAATTATTCATAAAACAATTTGTTCTCAGCCTGTATCTCCCAAAATTGCACCCCCATGGAGCAAATCATTCTGATAAAAATATACAAACAATGTACTAAGATCCATTAAAGATACAAACATGCAAACACAAACGTAATCTGGTTCATGCGTAATATTAAGTTATAATATGGTTTGATTGCTTTGGAGGAGGAGGAGGAGGAGGAGAAGGAGGAGGATTGCATTAAAGCTGAACTTGGTTTGTCCACAAAATAAATCAAAGTGTAAACCCTAAGCCCCAAAGACATCATGCAGCCTTGAAAACTTTGGGTGCAACTTTCAGAGCCCTTCCAGAACTTGCAATTCAATTATAAAAATTTAATGGAGGAAAGCTTGGGAAAAGGATTAAATACATAAAGAGTAATCATGTTAATTATATTTAATTTAAATTGCCTTTACATTTAAATCACATGGAATCAAATTTAGTTTTTGTCCTGACCCATCTAAGGGCAGCCATGGGCATCAGCCTCCTCAGCTTGCTTTAAAAAAACTTGGCTTAGATTTACGTATTAAAAACCTAGACTTTAAAACATAATCAGCACAACTGGGACATTCAACTGCTCAGTGATATAAATAGTCGTAACAGTATATCTAAAAATCTTTAGTGAAAAAGCCAAATGAATGTCTTTAGGGATGGTGTTCTGAAGTTTGGGAGCCACAATTAAGAAAGTCTGCTCTGATCTTAGCAACCACAACTCCAAAGATGAGTAAAACCAGAGGAAGTCCTTATACTGGTGAGGATTTAAGTTTTCTGAAACCTGACATTTGAAATTCCCATGAAAAATGCTCTGTTAGAGACACTGTACATAATAAACATTAATTTGATACTTTCATCATCAGGTGTAGTCACAAGGTCAAGGCTTGAAGTTCACATCCAAACATAAACCACACTGGCAAACATTTCATTGTCTACTCTCTCACTTTTTTGCTCATTGTCTCATGCTTCTGTCTCCAACAATCTCTGGTTCATGGCCTGCATTTTGTATGTTAGATGTATCACATAGAAGGTTAATCCTGGCATAGTCAATCCAAGACATTTTGCTGACTGAGGGGGAGCAACAAATTGTTCTGTCAACACCACTCCCCCCGACAAGGAGAATAGTATTCAAGTCTATGTTATTTTCAAATTCCAAAGAATAAATAATGATAATGATTAATGATATATTTGGCAATTTGCTGTGTTTTCATTACACTGTTAATCTGCTGTTTGAGCTACTGTATAATTCCCCCTAACTTTAGGGTCATCCCTTACATTGCTCCAAAGGACAAGACAGAAATCAATGTATTCAGTCCATGAGAAAAATGATTTAGATTATAGACTAGAATGAACTTGGTGAGGTAAGAAACATTTGACATTAAAACAGACTGTCCTGTAAAGTGAGAGTCTCTCTTGTACTGGCTTTTTTAAAGCAAAGACGGGTGACCAACTAACAAGGTAGTGATTTCCTGCATTGGCAGGAAGTTAGCTTAGTTTATTTCCGATTCAATGATGTCACTGGTTATGGTAAAACCAGAGTAGCATAGTAGCAGACCTGATTTTTGGAGTAAAATCAGGGAGACTCACATTTAAATCCTGCCTCAGTCCTGAAACTCACCAAATTCTTCCTAACCAACTCACAGGGTTGCTGAACAAAGAACTATCTTCAGCTCATGAGGAAAAGGGGGAGTAAAAATAGAAGTAAGAATACTAGAGAACAGCTTTCCCTTTTCCACAATTAGGAATGATCTTGGGGATCTCCAATAAGCTCTGAAAGAAAGTTAGGCTGTTAGTAAACTGCTGAACAAAGAGATATTAGTTGAACACAAATATATTTTAATATTATCTGGTATATGAATTAAACACTCATTTAAAAAGCAATGAAGGCCAACTTCAAAACATAAGCTGAAAAGGGCAAGTATTATCCTGCTGTGAAAAATAGAGCAAAGCCAAGAGATTTGCTAATGTGTAAAAGCCATTATTATATTACCGAAAGAAAAGAAAGCAAGAGAGAGAGAGAGGGGGAGAAGATGAAAAAAGGAGCTTTCACCTACATAACCTCCAGCTTTTTGCCTCACCTGGTAGGCTCTCCTTACCCACAATGCCCTGAGTGGATGATTAAAAAGAAATGGGGGGCTTAAGTGTGGGGTAAGTGCAGGCTCTCTGGGGCTTTGCAAAGCACTGAACCGTGTGGCTACAGCTGTCTTCCAAACAAGCCCGACATTCTTTATTTATTTGTTATGAAATATTTATGGATGTTATGAAAGGTTTAAAATAATGTGTCCGTCTCTCTCCTGCCTATTTCCTCCCCCTTCCCCTCCCCTGTTCTCTTTTGCCCTGGCACACTCTTTTCTAATGCATCAGTAATTCTGGCCTGTGGACAGTAGGACAGCACATTAGGTGGGATGTTTCTGCTGTATCACATTCTTTCTGCCTGAGAGAAAATATCATTCCTAGTAATTTTCTACACTTATACAATCTGCGTTGACAGTAAATAATTGATGTATGAATTTAGGACTAAACTCCAACACAATATGACTTTATGTCAAAGGGTTACTCCCAGCAGATTTTGAGCTAAATCATCTTGCAAAATGGGTTCTTTCAGTGGGAAAAAAAAGGCTTTTTGAATTATTTTAATGGAAATATGGGACCTCTGTGTAGCTTTTCTTTTGATGAGGTCTTGTTTTGCATGACTGGTAATAAAACCAAGCAATCTACCCATTATAAGATTGGAAATGTTTCATTTGTGATCACAAATGGATTTTTTTAGACTGACACAAGCTGTTTTTGTTCCTTTCATTCTTTTTTCCCCTCCCTCTCTTTTCTTTTCTTTCTTTTCTTTTTTTTATTGTAGTAGGAGAGACTTTGCATGTGATAGGGTGCCCTCTGCTTTTCAGCCCTGTATCTTCTGTACAAAGTACAATTACATTTTAAATTACAAGCCAGATATATTTGCAATTTATAAAGATACATAACAGGGAAGAAAGGCTTCAAATAAAAAGAATACAAATTTCCTCCGATTGCCTCAATTAAAATCCCTTTCATCCCTGAGGGAAGGTGGTAACATCCAGCAGAGGGTAGGAAGAAACAGAACAGAGGACATGATACAGTTGGAAGTAAAGAATACTATACCTATTATGGACAAGACAGGAAGATCAAAGCAAAGAAATTACCTGAATGCCTCATAGTCAAATCACCTTTTTCGGTGTTTTTGTTTTAATGGACAATAGATAGAAGTGAGGAATGTTCTGGATCTCCTTTTAACATTCTGCTTTTGCATCATTGCTGATGTGGCAGGAATGTATAAACAGTAGGGTTTCTTTTTGCATTAAAATATAATTACAGTCTGTGAATACATGTCAGGATTATTATCTCGGTCGTGATTTCTTTGCTGCTTAAAAATTGTAATGACACTTGTTCACTTAAATTAAGCTTCCACTTACAGGAAAATAATTGAATTTGTTGTGGTGGGTCACCTGAATGCGGGCAAAAGTGCTTCTTGTGAAACTGGACAAAATTGCCTCTTGGGGCAATAAAAGAAGCCATGCTTTCCTTTATTGGCATAGAATTGCTATTGAGCAGAGAACATGTGCTGTAGGTGGCGATCCTGTCTCTGAGGGAAAGAAGCAAAACAAAACCACAGTTCCAGCTTTCATCAGGGATAAAGAGAGAGAGAGAGAGAGAGAAAGAGAGACAGCCAGAAAGAAAGTCACAGTCCTACACCGTTTTCCTGAATTCCAACTTTCACATTACATTGATTCCATTTTGTAGCTGTTACGTGTCAGAGTATTATTTCATGGCTTGTTCTTCTGCACCCAGAATTGTTTCAGCAGTGTGATTAGGGATGGATGAACAAAGTCAGTTTTTCTTTCTCCCATTTTCAAATGCTTTAAAATCTCCTTTTCTTCCCATCCCACCAGTGAAGGATTGCAATATTTGTGGTAAAGTGATGGAGGGAGGGAGGGAGGGAGGAAGGGAAGGAAGGAAGGAAGGAAGGAAGGAAGGAAGGAAGGAAGGAAGGAAGGAAGGAAGGAAGGAAGGAAGGAGATTATTTTCATCTGCAGGAGGCAAAATTCACAGTGCATCTTCCTACCGTGTATCTTTAAATATGAGGAATTTCTTTGAAAAGAGATGCATGGTCTTGGCAGCCCTAATTCAGCACAGATGAATGAACTCAGTGCTTCAAAATCACACTTTTAAGACTTAAGGTTGATAGCCTGTCAGTTTTGCTTTCCCCAACTTTCTTTTAACAGATATCAAGTTCTTTTTGCTAAATTTTGGGGAAAAAGTATAAATGTTGCTAAGTTCTCAGTAACACTTACCGAGCAATGGAATTTTTGCCCATCCCTTAGGATGTCCTCTGCTATTGAGGTAGAAACTTTTTATACACTGGAATAATCCATGTGGAAAATGGTTCCGTGTGCTACAACTGTTACATAAACATATTTCCAAATGCTTTTGTGTGTGGAACATTTTTATTTAATCACTATTAAAATGTATATTCTGCATTTTAGTTAAATATCTTTAGCTGAATGTTATGTAAGGATCAGTTCACAGAGGGCACTCTGATAGCAGATCACGCATGGGGAGATGTGGCTGTCTAGCCCATGGCTTGAACTCACTTAAGTATCCACAGGCTTCATAGGAATTTAAACTGTGCAGGAGCGCAACAGTTTGCTCTAACCTGTAAAGGATATACTGTATGGCGATTAGACATACAGTGGATGCATTTGATATGGATGACAGCGGTCATACTGAAGAAATGCTTATTAATGATGTTATTGTCTTAATATTTAAATTGTTTTTCCTGTTTTAAGAACACTATCTTCTTCCTACAGGACATCAGATTAGAAATATAGTAAGGGAACACATTTTTTATTACTGCTGGATAAGAACCAGTAGCTTTAATGAACTGAACAAATGAAAAAAAAATGGGGGGGGGATTTGGATATACCCATTGCTTTAGCAAAGAGCCGTGTTTTATGGTGAAAGGAGGCCTTACTCTCCTTCAAGCAATGAAGTAACTTGAGAGGTAGTGACTCTATGGCTTTGGTGGTAGGTGCATCAGCTTGATTTGTGTAAGTTTCCCAGGTATTTTGAAGAGGAAGTCTCCTACAAATAACATATCTTACTGTATATTAATGCATGGTGCAAGAAGTATGTAAATGAATGTTCTCTTCTACTATAAAAGGAAACAATTTAGTAGCTAAGATTTCATCCATATTGGATATTCTTTAAGTTGGTTTAGCTTTTGTGTCTGTAAGTAAAGAGAATTAAGCCCCCTCCTCTCCCCCAATCTGCTTCTATAACATTCCATAATGGAAGCTGCATAAAACCAAAAGAAAATAAATGTTTGTGGCTGAGCAATGAAGAATTGTACCATTTGATGAAATGGATTTGGGCAATCACTGACTCATCATCATGAAAGAGGAAACACATTTTAAAAGAGAGAGAGAGAGAGAGAGAGAGAGAGAATGAAAGAAGATAATGAAATTGCATGCTATTCTACATATACAGAAATAAAAATCAAATTTAAAATTTAGAAATAAAAATATAATTCAAATAGATATATAGCATTATGGTGGAGAAGAAAGGAGTGGTTTCTGGCTGTTAACTGATAATGGACAATGTTAAGGCATCTATACTTCCTTTTTATGATCTTTGACTTTGAACTGGACTTAAACGGAACAGTCCGTCAAATAGAAAGTGTCCTCTATAAATAGGACAGAATGGCAATCTTAGCATGGATTTTTTCTGTATTTTTAAAAAGATGTTCTGCATCTTTTCAAAACAAACATGAGATAGTCTTCAACATACTGATGCAAGCTTTAAATAGATTTATAGTTCTTTCATTCCCACCATAGCAACCAGCAAAACTGTGTCTTCTCAATTAAATTAAAAGCAGACAATTCTTTATCTGGAAATCCTATCATAAAGATGACAGGACAATTTCAACAACAGCAAAGTAGAAAACTGTCTTCTACAAACCTAACTCCTCTGGCTGAAACATCTTCAAGTGATGTCATGATAATAAAAATGTATATAAACTGATATTTCAATCATACAGAAAAGGATTCACTTCTTCATTTTAATTTGCAAACAGTTGGGAAAATGGAAACACAATGACAGGTGAAAAGTCTTGCTATCTGAATGAAGGCCTAGCTAGCCTAGCCTTTTATTTTTCTAAGTCTGTCCAACCAGGATGTCTTAGAACTTACATGAAGGATATTCAGGCAACATTTCCTGCTTTCGGTATTCCCAACATTCGTCATTCAGAGGTAAAGTCTCTTTCAAATCAAACTCTATACATCCCAGTGTAGCCAATGGCCCTGGTATTGAATGGGATGGGAAGAATCCCATTCAGTTACTAATCAGGCCTGACTCTGCTTAGCTTCAAAGCCCAGGCAATGTCAGCCAGCCAGGTGTTACTATGTTTTGAGGCATTCAGAAATTCTGTCTTGATACCATGGTTGCTCACTTTATAAAAAGCTTGTTGGTAATAAATCACTTATCTTCTAAAAAAAGCTATATAAATTGATGATAATCAATAATATCCTATAGTTTCTTATTATGTAGATACATATTAAGTTTATGAAAAATGTAATGAGCACTAAATGGAAACATTTTATTCTCAAGGCAGAAGTTACCATGTACCATGACAGACACTTAATTCCACATTACAACATTAGCCATATTTATAACACTGTACATAGAATTTGGCGAGGAAAAAAAAAAATCACTTTTCCAGGGGTAGGGGATTTTTTTCCAATAGAAGTGGCACTAATAAGTGTCTTTCTTTTTTCTTTCCCTATTTTGTTTTGTTGCTGCTATGATTGTTCTGCATACTCTACCATGCCTTGACCTAAGCAGTCATCCAAAAATGGTGAAGGTATCCAGAAGAACACACACACACACACACACACACACACACAATCTCAGAATTTTTCTCAGACTCTCTTATCTAAATGCATCCCACCACTTATGAACTGATGACCCTCTTTAATTTTTCTGTCCACAGGGAGGCAAGAAAAAAAATCTCAATTTTAATTGACAGGTGGGCATTTGGCTTACTGAGTCTCAAATTGCACTCTATTAAAAAAATCTCAATGCATTATAAATAAAGTTTTGCATTAGTTAATTTCTTATAAGATCGGAAGAGGGGGCTGGAGACAGAGAATTCAAAGCTTGATGGAATGAGGCTAGAATATAGTGACTCATTTAAGGGCTTGCATCATTGATTATGTTTTTTCTTAAAAAAGGGATGGGGACCTAAGGGACTGACTAGTGCAAGTGCTCTCTGGGAAAATGGCACACCAAGAAAAGGCTGCAGCTGTTAAAAAAAAAATAAAAAAGTAACCCTAGAGAGTTTTAGGGTAGAGAGTAGCTGAGTTAGAATAGCCTGCAGTGTGCAACTAAGATCGGAATGTGTTAACGCTGTGCCAAACCCTGCCTTGTGATTTTTCAGACCTTTTCTCTGCTATGAAACAAGCTTTTTGTTTTTTTACCTTATTCTCAGGTTACTTTGAAATTTCTTCAGAATTTCTCTTTTTGGTGTTTTTGAGCTTGCTTTATTGTTAGAGGTAGTGGAAGACCTTACTACTGGTCCTGTTTCCTACTCATCTTTCCATTACTATGGAATGTGTCTGGATGCCCACAGTTTCTTATCTGTAAACATCCAAGGCAGGGAATTCCTTCCTAGTTTGATTCCCTTGGGATTTAACTGAAGCATGGGAAGCCAGGAAGTGTGCAGGCAGCTGCTGAGATGACTGAATAATTACACACAGTCTTTGATCATCTCATAACTAAGTGCAAGAACACTGCACTCTGTTCAGGAGTTTACCAAAATTCTCTTCGCCTTTGCAAAAACATAGAAAGCAAATTCTGCTTCATTGAACTAAATGAGAATTTGTTAAAAAAAAAACAAAAACAAAGCAGGTCCAAGGAGATTTTTACTTATTTTTGCACAGCACTGGTTTCTATTGAAAACCGTTGTTTTCTTTGGAGTCTCTGGCCTGTGAACAGCTTGACTGTCTTCCCAAAGGGTATCTATTTCTATCATAATGCCAAGAGCTGGTGGCATGTGTTTTAAGACAGCAGAAGATGAGATAGGCAACATCAGGCTGTTTCAGCTGCATGCTGCGGAAGAAACTGTGTAGTGTAGTGGATAGTGTAGGCCTGCACAATCGATTATGCTCCCACTTTTAAGCTGTGCACACCCAGCCCCCCAGCTATGCATGGGAACCTGATTGCTGAGCTTCACAAACCACACGTGGTATTAGCACTGCTTTGAGCAATTT
Organism: Liasis olivaceus; assembly: GCA_030867105.1. NCBI lineage: Eukaryota > Metazoa > Chordata > Lepidosauria > Squamata > Pythonidae > Liasis > Liasis olivaceus. The sequence continues at coordinate 86,987,167 of CM061350.1, forward strand.
GATTTTTTTCAAATTTCAATGTATATTGACCTGGCGCATGCCTCTAGATAGGTGTGCCCAGTAAGCCTTTGAATATCATGCCTCCCCCCAGCTTTAAAAGGCAGCTCTTGGCTTCTAAAGAAGAGCAAATGCATCTTAAGGCTAAAAGCAGTTTAGAATACATACATTTGGATAAAGCATGTCTATAAATGTGTATTATGCATTCAAATGTGTAGAGAAACATTTATTTATTTATGAGGTTTGTAAGGCCCCCCCAGTTCAAAAAATGAATCTGCGTGTTTATCTACAAGGTTGCTGTGACTATAACTTAGGACTTACAATACCCTTGACCTCAGAAGAAGGACAGAAGCAAAGCGGACTCTGGTAGATGACAAGATTTAAGAATCCCAAAGCAAGCAAAGAAAAGTTACACCGATGCTCCTTTTTCACTAAGCAGCCACTAAAGAGGGCAGGGATGAGCAACTTCTTGTTGGACAAGGTCATGGTTAACATTTTCAGGGGTGTGAATTGTAACGTGTAGGGCAATGATGCAAAATGGGCAGGGCTATTTTATCCAGATGGGAACTCTGAGTCTTCTTCTGAGTTTTGGAGGACAAACATGATTTTTTCATCTCTCTTTTTTAATGGTGTTAACACGATAGTTTCTATGCATTTCCTTCCTCCAAATAATGGGAAAGTTTACAACTGATTTGGGGCCTATTGAGGTTGTAGAGGCCACAAAAAAGAGTTGGGGAACCCAAGTGTTGGGGATTGGGGTTGGTGGAACACAAAAGGCTGGCATTGGGGAACACAATGTTATCCAATAGATCAATGGTGTTGTTTATTGTTCTGCTATGCTCTCAGCCCAATGGAAACAATCAGATGCATTTGCTATCTGTTTGCTTGATCAGTGCATGAATTCTGCCATTCAAATCCACAGGCAGCCATCGAAGAAAATGAAAGTTAAAGCTATGATTACTTGTACTACTATGTCAGTTGAAAAAATACTAGCACCAAAAGTATGTCTATGTGGGGGGTAGATGGGGGGGGGAGTAGAACATGTTGATTACAGCAGTCTAGATCTCTCTGTGATGGAAATGGACAGTGCCATGTAAACTAATCAGTTGGTATTCTCTCCCCCCTCCAAACCCATCAAATGAGCTTCGTTGCATTCCTTAGCAAGCAGAAATAAAAATTACCCCTGGTGGGTGTTAGCATCCCTCACTAAGGTGTTGGATCAATGACCCTATTCAGCATCCCTTTCTCTGTGTGTCAGTTTCTCCCTTTGAATGGTGAGCATCTTCAAACCTTTCTGAAAATGCTAGAGGGCAAACATGTCTTCCCCTTCCCTTTGGAATGTTGCTGATACATCAAGTTCTTTCCAATCTCCAGTAACAGGCCCCCTACAATATAACTGGCAGGGCCTGACTGCCAATCTATAATGTTCCTGGCCATGATTAATCTGATAAATAATAAATATATCAATCTAGTCTTTTAGACAAGGACAAATTCTTACCAGCAGGGAGGCGCGAAGCCTCTTTTACAGCCGCCTGTAGTGCTGGAATTAATTATTTAATGCTTAATTCTTTGGGAAATGAGAAAGTTTTGATTAATGTTGTCCAGTGTCATTTCTTGCTTGTTTGATATGTGTCAGATAATTTTTTCCTTGGCAGTTGCTCTGAAGAACCCAGAGGCAACTGTCACTGGGATCAGACACTGAATTTCAAGAGATTAATTGAAGTGAAAATTTGAAAGCTGAATGTTCCGTTAAGTGTTGGCCTAAACTAACCTTTCCAAAGGCTAAATTTAGCCTTTTTCAGGGTGTATGTGTTAACGTTAGCCTCTCATTGCCCTTAGTGTAAAACATTTGTATTCAGTGCTTCTAGAAATTGTATTTTTCTTATGTTTTGGAAATGGATTTGTGTCAGCATGATTAATATATTCAGGCTAGATTGCAAGCTTTCTATTTCAAGGATTCTGATCCTCTGGCTAGGATCAGCAGTCAAACCACTGCAAGCAAAGCCTAAGTAGAATCAAAATCTATTTTTTTCTTTTTTTTTTTCTTATTATTTTTTATTAGAATCTGCTGATCACAGGTGACGCTTGCCAGAATTTTGAAACAGATACCATATAATTACTACAGAGAATCTAAATGACATGGTTGCCAATCCATATCTTACATTTGCCTGAATATAAGTGGAACCTTCACAGCTTAATAATTCTACGCATATTCAAGGAGCAGTCCATAAGGCCTTCCTTCACATTTTGCTACTCACCATAGCAAGGTTGGGGACTGGGTGGGCAGGCATTGTATCCCTCAACATACTGGGATCAGATCCAGCAAGCATATAGCCCTATGTTTTTTATGCATGACTGAACATGGTTTTAGGTTTAAGACCTGAACGGGTTCCTGACACTATGATTACTTAAAAGGATTTGTATGGTGACTGTGATGTCATCATGCCTCTCTTTGAATAAAAAAATAAAGTATCAGTCAAATGCCAAGTGCTCTTTCTCCATTGTTCCATGAAGGCTCTTGACCATTCTCAGACACCATATCATTCATGTTAGAAAGTACATTTCCCTCTCCCACCCACCCCCGCCCCACTGCCCAGGAAAGGAATCAAGACTATCCTTTACAGCCAGGCCCTTTCAGTTTATGTTAGTGCAACAGTAATTTTAATTGTTTTGATGATGATGATGATGATGATGATGATTTTGTTACCTACCTTAAGTAAACTCAAGGCAGGAAAGTAGGGTATAAAATGTCAATATAAGCAAATAAATGCCTGGTTAATGTTTTACTGAAATAAGGAAGTGCGTTGAAAGATCAGTAAATAATGCAAACCCTCCTCATCCTCTTCATGCAGGCGTATTATTTCAGAATTGCTTTTTTGCAGGGTAGCCAAAAGACAGAAAATGGAAAGAATGGAATGCTAGGGCAATCTGCACAAACTCCTGTTCTGGGATGCATTTTAGAAGTTCTCTTTATTCATTAGAATTGAGGAGGAGGTATTGAACGCAGAGTTTAGCAAACCTATGGACGAATTGTAATTATTAGCTATGGCGAAAGTGGAAAGCTCTTTTCAGTGCTTTAATAAACAACCTTGTACTCATGAGTATCTGTCCTGTGCCAAGACATAGAAATGACAGCTTCACTATGAAACAATGAAATATATATATATATATATATATATATATATATATATATATATATATATATAATATATTCATTCATTCATTCATTCATTCATTCATTCATTCATTCATTCATTCATTCTATACTGCTGTAATCTGCCTCCTGAATGTGAGCAATGTATTTTGAATAGAACTCTCACATGCTTATTTTCTTCCATTTATTTATTACAGGATACAGTTGTGAAAACACCTTGCTTCCCCTTGCCCCTTAATCCATGAAATCTTGAACATATCCAGTCAGACTGGACCTTTGGGCCTTGCTCTGTTCATAGCAGACATCTGAAATAATCATGCCATTTTCAGACAGAAATTACTTGAATAGTGAAAAATGAGTATGAACTCATTGAAACTTAAAAGAGATTTGAATCTGGATGTTCTACTGGATTTGTAATTGGGTTCTCCAACTTATATCTTTAGATACCCAAGTAGTTGTAACAAGCAGCCACAATCACGTTCCAGAAGAATCTTGTTCAAGTCAGTGAGACTTTAATAGGGAACACATAAGCAACTGCCTTACCCTGGAAACAGTCATGTAATAGCCTTCCATGTAAAAAACCCTGAACTATCTGTTCCTTCGTGCTGTTAGGATCTTCATGAGGAATGGGAGGAAGCTACTTTTTCTAGAATGAGGACATGGGAAATTGCAGACCTGTCAGCTTGACATCCGTCTGGGTAAAGTCCTCAATCAGATTACTAAACAGCATATTTGTGAGCCCTTGGACAAGAATTCAACCCTTAACAAGTACTAGCATGGTTTGTCACAAACAAGTCATGTCAGGTTAAACCTAGTGTACCTCTTCTTTAGATCAAAGGAATGCTATGGACATAGTGCACCTTGACCTCAGCAAATCATTTGATAAATATCTCAAATATCTCCCATGATATCCTCATTAATAAAATGGAAAATATAGGCTAGATTACACACTTGTTAGATGGAATCATTATTGGCAAATTGATCACATTCCCCAGATAGTATGATTATGACACAATGTTGAAGTCTAAGCAGTAAAATGCAAACCTACACTTTTTTTTGAGCTTCAGATATTTGGATCACTGAAAGATAAAAACATGAACAATTATGGAAGAATTAAAATTGAATACAAAACAGAGGGAGGACTGAGTCTCAAAACATAAATCTATGTTCCCTCCTTAGTCAGGATCGGTCAAAGCTCTTGCTCCCTTTCCCCCAATTCTCAGCAGGCAAGATCTTTTCACCTCAGTTGCCATTTACCAACCAATTATATTCCTCTTCCACACAACTGCACCTACACACAACACCCACACATCCCTTCCAAGCCAGAGAAATGCAATCCAGCCCCATTTTCTGTTCCTTTTCATTGTCAAATAGTCCTGTTGCCTCCCTGATTTCTCCACTGTTCCCCACAGCCCTTTCCCCCCATGTCCTTGTTTCCCCGGGTTTTCCTCTTCACTTATTGGGTTGTATCCAGCCTAGCCCAATCTCTCTGCATCCAGGTTTCCATCAACTCTCTCCCAGGTCATCTCTAGTCCTTCCGCAATTCACCAGATAGAGCACTTCAAAGCAATCCACTGTCCTTCAGCTCTCTACCATCTTTACTTCCTAAGAACTGGTCCATATGGAACCTCATTTTTCTCTAGAATACATATGATCCTTGAGTAGAATTTAGCTGTAAAGCACTTCTACCTTCTCCCAATATTAAACTGAACAAGGTAGGAAAAGCATGCAGAGTATGGCTTCCAGAATTCTTTCCAATCCTTAATAATAACTCTGTTCTGGGTCATGTGACCAGGAAGGAAGAGGGAAGGGACTAAAATTGGAGGAGCTGGTAACATTCCAAGCTGCTGCTCAACTGCTCTCCTATAAGGATGTGCTGGGGGATATTTTTCTGCAATGTTTTTCTCTGCAGCTGCTATCCAGCTCTAGCCCATTTTCAAACTTGATCTTTCTTTTGTTGGCTTCTCCTGCCCTACCAAATTTGGTCCCATTCTGTTCACTTTGGGGAGAGTTTTCCTGCTGATGGAAAGTAGGATGGACAAAGTTTACATAATTTATTTCCAACATTCTGTTTGGTTGGAAAGAATTAAAAAAGAAACAAACTAGACCATAGATAAGCTGTACATATTCACAGGTAAATTAATATATAAAGCAGAAGAACATTCCTGGCACAACAAGGCCCATAGGTAGCACCTTGCCAACTCCCAAACTATATCTTATAAATATAGATTTATTATTACTCCATATATAGTATTACATATGCTATATAAGTAGTACAGTATATAGTAATAAATACTTTGGAACTCTCTCAAGACATATTTTGTAATTTCATCCAAACTAGGCACAGTAGTAAATACCCTAATATAACCCTAAATGCTTAATAACAATTAGAGAAAAATCAACACATATAATGTTGTATCTATATTTTTGATGCTGAAAATGATTTTGCAGCTTTTTTCTGCAGAAATGTATACTTAAATATAACTCGCCATTTCTAAAATAAACACAGAGCTCAGGAATAAAAAAAAAAGGGAAAAGGAAAAAGATTTGCAATGTGTGAATGTGATTTCAGAAGTCAGATCTGTTTAGAGAATTTGTATTTTCTGCTCCTATTTGCATTTTAAATAATTAAAACATTAAAACTGAAAAATTTATAAATGAGGGCTGCTAAGAGGATCCTTCTTGGCAGACAATAGAAAATAAATTATTATCCTGCTAGGTTTGCTTTAATGTCATATCTGTCATTCTCCCCAAGGTGGGTTTATTACCATACCAAGAGCCCCCTGCCAATCCAGCCCCCTTCCTCCCTGCTACTGAAGAAATCCAGGTCTCCGGGGGCTTTGATCTCATTGTGCAGACTAACCCAAACAAAACCTCCACTGTTCTCAATAATTTTTTTCTGTTAAAAAAATTGGGTGTGTTTACAGGGGTGTGAATTCATGTGAAGAGTGACAGCACCCTTTGTCCGGCGCAGCTTTGCCTGGTTGTAACAAGCGTCAAGACATTAGACACAACAAAAGCAGGATTGACAGTATCATCAATCACAGGACCGACAGTCGACTTCAGTTTGTTTGTTCCACTCTGCATAATAAGTGATTGGATCAGGTTTAATTAGAAATTGGGTAATCAATCATTGCCAACAAGGCAACTCAGCTTGGGATCTAGATACTGCAATGGGGGGAGGAAGGCAAATCTCCATCGAAAGGTAGCAAATGCAGAAAACTGGGAAGGCCTTCCAGTGATGCTTCAGATGGAAGGACGTCTGCTCAGTGGCACCTCACAATATCATTCACATCTGCGCTTCTTCTAATGGACATCTGCCTTTGGACATTATTCTTTCAATATGTACATACTTTTCAGAAGACTATAATCTGTGAACTGATGGGAGAAAAACAAAACAATTCAGGAACATGTTAAAGGTCCCTTTCAGCTGCTTGGGAAAATGTGGTTATTCTGAGGAACGTTTACTATTAAATTACTTAAATTAAATTAAATTAAATTAAATTAAATTAAATTACTATGATTACTGTATTGTTACCATAAATGAACATTCAGAGGGTATCACATATACCATCTCAAACCTCAAGGTCTGTAAGATGGTTGGTGTTACCTCCGTCTTTAAGAAGGGTGGAAAGAAGCAGAAATTATTCTAAAGCTACCCAGCAAACTTACGGCAGCAAGATGTGAATGAGGGCTTAGCATAACTACTGCATCATCTTGTCCTTCATCCCAAATTCCCCAGCTATTTAACCCAAGCATGTCTGCTGAGAAAGACCATTGGTCCTGTTGAGAGAGAGGCTGCAACAAGAGAAGGAAATTGCCCAAAATTAGGCAGATGGATATATGTGGATGCAAATTTCCCTGCTTCCAATGTTAAAGATCGATTTTCAAAGTAAAACAAAGCACGTCTTAGAAATCTGAAACCTTAAGCAGGAGAATGGAAAGGGAGGGATTACTTAAATTCTCTCTTCCCCTGCAGCTTAAGTTTTTGCTCAAAATTGCATTGATTCGTAGTGACATGAAAAGGTAAATCTGTTATTACTTCATTTTTACAGCCCGAGAGTAGATGTCTGCTTTAGAATAGTTCTGTTTGATGTTCTCTTGCTCACTGGGCCAAGTATTAGTGTGTGTCATTTGTAACTATGCCTCTGATAGCAAACAATTTTGGGCTGGTCCTGAAAGTTCTCCAAAGATCCTGCAATAGATGATGATGATGAATGATGTTGATGAAGATAACAATAACAATGAACAAAACGATTTATCTCAAATGTTCCACTATACTTTATTGAAAGTTCATCCTCATGCAGTTAGAGTTCACAGGGATCCTGAGGATCCTGTTGGTATTATTCTTTCGGTTATTCACTCTTCCATGCATTTGAGGACCTCTCTATACACATGGGCTCCTGATTTTCTAGAAATAGTTCCTTGATCCAGAGGCTCAGGAACACATGGGGAGCTATGGAGACAAGTGACAAAGAATGAGGGACATGTGGGCTCATTTGCACTCTTCTCATCATGTCTTTCTCACTGCATGGTAGATGAGCATCTGAATTGGACTTATGGTCCATAAGAGTCACTGGGAGTTGGGCAGCATATATAATAATAATGATGATGATGATGATGATGATGATGATGATGATGATAATAATAATATGGAGGCTGGACCTATGATTTCTAACTGCAGGTGGCTCTCAAGAATGTGAACAAGGTAATTCAGAATGAATTACCTGATGGCACACTTCACTTTTGACACTGAGCATCTTCATACATGATGTTTGCACTACTACAAAATCTGCTTTATCCCTGGGATGTCTCTGCCATCAGCTATGTTTGGTAGCTGAGACCATTTATTTCTGACTTGGCTGTGGTACACTGGAATTGTACCAAAGAAGATTTGCTATTAGAAAAACTGACACTGGGCCTTTTCCCATGCGTCATCCTGCTTTGTGGCTGCTGGGCTCAAGTCACTTCTCCCTTCTGCACAGAAGGTCAATTGCCATGTTTCACAGCTCTTTTAAATACAGTCAAGGGATTGTTGGGTAGTGCTTGGTTGCTTTTCAGGTTTTCTCTCTGCAACTGCTCAACTCTTGGGGGAAATCACTGTAAAAACCGACACAAGAAAAATAAAAATATAGATGGGGGGGGGGCAAGGCATTGATTGAACTGTATCAGCTGGAAGATACAGAGATGGTATTCTCAGCATTTCAGTGTGAGCAGAAGTTGAGATGGTAGTAGATCAGCTTTAATCAGCTTTTGAGGGATTGCAGAGTGCCCATTGAGTCAGTTATTTTGATATCAACTTTCAAACACAAAATCCAAATGTTGAAATCTGATACAACTGAGATATGGTTCCAAAAGTCTTCTTCAACTGCCATGCTAGACAGGGTTACAGATAAAATTAGAATAACGAAAGGCAGGAACCACAATTCTATTGAATCTGGGTGGAATTTACATATTATCATGATTATATCAAACCTACTAGCAATAATACTCTTGAAATATTGGTGAATATGAAGGGGTTTATTATCTGTTTCTCTCTACTTTTTATTTTTAGCAGAATTTCTTATTCTTTCTTCCATGTATTACAGATGTATGTTATTCAGTGATGTGTAAATGTTTAACTACTGTACAACAAAAATAAAAGTAAAAGTAAAAAAAATCTGGAACATTAAACACAACCCATTTGCTCACCTACATTTTTTCTCTCTAGCTGCAGTTAAATCACAGTGTTTTTAGGATCAGAAGGGCTAAGCTGGCAACACAGAGAAGCTAAGTGGGACTTCTTTGGAGACATAAGGTTAGGGGCCAAAGAAGCAGGTCTGCAGTGGGTTGAAAGAGTGCTAAGAATGTGTAACATTTTAAGTGGTATTGATACAAGTTAAAACACATCTGTTATACAGGTAGTCCTCATTTAGCAACCACAATTGGGACCGGCAACTTGGTCATTAAGTGAAGCGATCACTAAGTGAAACCACAACTGTGCTTACGATATTACTTCAGCTTTCCTTTGCTTTACTGACCTGCGAAGGTCGTAAATGTGAGGATTGGTTGCAAAGTTACTTTTTCCTCACTGTCATAACTGCGAACGGTTGCTAAATGAGGCAGCCACTTAACAAGGATTACCTGTATGCTAAAGTATTTGTTTACAGGGTGTATATGTTTAAAACACTTCTGATATTGCTGATTATGTGCCATCTAGTCATTTTCAACTCCTAGTGACCACATAAATGGATTTTCTCCATGATGATCTATCCCTGTTCTTTCAAGTCTCCCAATGGGGTACTCATCGCCACTATAACTGAGTCCATCCACCTTGCTGCTGGTCATCCTCTTCTTTTCTTTTCTTCCACCATTCCCAGCATTACAGCCTTTTCCAGGGGTCTTCACATAATGTGCCCAAAGTAGGATAATTTGAGCCTGGTCATTTGTGTCTTGAGTAAGAACTCTGGGTTGATTTGTTCAATGATCCATCGGTTTGTTTTCTTGGCTGTCCATGGCATTCTCAGGAGTCTTCTCTAACACCAAAGTTCAAAGGTATTAATACGCTTCCTATCCTGCTTCTTTTAAGTCCAACTTTCATGCCCATAGAGAGTCACAGGGAATACCAAGGCTTGAGGGGTTTTTTACTTTGTAGGTATAGACACATCATGGCATCTGAATATCTTTTCCAAGGCCTTCATGGCTGCTCTACTAAGTGCTAGTCTGTGGCATATTTCTTGACTGCTTGTTCATTTACTCTTGATGGTAAACTAAAAAGAGCTATCCACCACTTCGTTATCTTCATTGTCAATTCTAAGACTGGTTGTTCTATATGTCATCCTTAATTTGGTCTTCTTTATATTTAATTTTAGTCCCATTTTTTCATTTTTGCTCTTTGACTTTTAGTACTAGGGCTTGCAGATCCTTTGCATTTTTAGCTATTAGGGTAGTGTCATCAGCATACTGCATGTTATTCATGTTTCTTCCTCCAGTTTTAAAACCATGCTTATCTTCTTCCAATCCAGCTTCCCTTAATATACATTCAGCATATAGATTGAATAAATAAAGGGAGAATATATAGACTTGTTGCACTCCTTTGCCAACCTGGAGCCAGTCTGTTTTGCTATGTTCTGTTCATACTGTGGCTTACTGACCTGTATATAAGTTTCTCATGAGGACAATGAGATCTGGGATTCCCATTTTTCTGAGCACATTCCCCAGCTTGATGTGTTCAAATTAGTTCAGGCCGGCCCTACCACTGGGGAGAATGACACAGCTGCCTTGTCAAGCTGGGTTTACAAGAAGAGCAATTTGTTAGCTACTTTTTATTATTATACTTTTACGCTCAAGATGGAGAATGCCTTTGGGGGCATTTTGTGATCTCTCTTGGATAGTAGGCATTATTTGATATCTAAGGCACTAAAATATCTTGAGTCATCCTTGGCTATATTTGTCTTGCTTTTAGGTGGATGATCCGAAACTGAGGAAAGAGAGACCAGAATGGAGCTGGAAAAGCTATCTTACTTACTAAACTGAGAAAAACAAAGGTATCATTGGCAGAAAACAGCACTGGCTAAGGAGACAAGATCATTAGGTACAAAAAGGTAACTGAAAAAAAACCTGAATTATAAGCAACGGTGGTTGATGACTTAAGAAGCTGAAAAAAACATGAGACAAGGAAAAAGCATATCTATGGATGACTGTTGCCAACTGATTATTGTACAGATAGAGACTCCATTTCTCTTTATTTCTCCTTTTCCTTATCTTCTGCTCTATTCCGTTGACACATTAGAGATTTTTTTTTTATGATAAATTGCATGAAACTGTGTACTTATTTTGAGTTAATTTCCCCCAATAAGTGTATTTTAATATGACATAATGCACCCTTATGTAACGTTTGCATTTTATTTTCACTGACAGGTACATTTTCCTGGGTTCTTTCCCTTATTTTGTTAAAAGAAGAGTAAAACGAGAGAATTACATCCTAACATCCAGAGACATGCAAATTAACGAATCGGTCTGAAAGTGAAAAAGTAGAGAAATTTACCTTAAAGTGCAAACTGAACTACTCCCTCTCCACCTCAAATCATCAGCCATTGTACTAAGAGCAGCTTCATCTGCAATGTTCAAATTTTTCATAGCAGTAACATTCACACTGACAAGTTCTCTTGAGCACCCTAAGTGAACAAAATGGAGTGGGTTAGAAGACAATTTGCCTACCTTTCCCTACCTACACAAATGCACGAACCGCTCATGCTTTCGGGCATCCTGGGTATGAGACAGCAGAAGCTTACAGGGCACCTCTAAGCAAAGGGCCGTTGAAAATCTGGCAATGTCATGCAAAGGCTTGTGGTTTTATCTCCTGACTTCAACTGTCATACAGTTAAAAAACTCACAACTGAGGAAAAAATGGGAGAGGCATCGCTTTTATAAACATTGCATCTCAGGTGATGGGAAGAACTGTTATTATGACATTTTTGTCTGTCATACAGAAGCTTGCCAGTGGCAGGCAGGAGGTCTGTGCCTTTAAATGCTATAAGGCACAGACCCCCTGTCTGCCACTCGCAAGCGTCTATAGGGACAAGGAAAATAAGGGACTGTGAGCTGATGCAAAAAAGAAGTTGCCATTTAGTTTAACAAAAGCAACCAGTGTAGACATATTCCTCTGCAAGCCTGGATTCCCACCATTCATTGAAAAGAATAAGGTAGTAAAGAAATCAAAGAATTCCCTGTACATAATAGATCCCTGAAGAATGTAGATGATGTTTTATCTTAATCTGCTGGGCAGAACTAGCTGTGGAAAACATTGCAAGGGAGGAGAACTCCTTTTCTTCCTATATCTAAAAACAAGAGTTCCTACATTTTCAGAGGAAAGGAAGGATGCATCAACATGTTTTATTTTGTTTTAAGGCAAAAAGCAAATATGCATATTTACTGTAATCTTCTGAATTTCACAAAGAATGAGTTTGTGGAATGGAGTGTCCCCACTTCACTCTGGAACTCACTGGATGACTTTGGTCTAATTACTCACTTGCTTGCAGGGCAGCCTGCCTCAGAGAGTTTTTGTGGACACCATTAGGTGACACTCTCCTTCCCCAGTCTATGTTATACATACCTAACAAAAAAATTGAATGCAAAACTTGAAGAGTGAAAACTACAGACTTATCATTTTGATTTTGAAAGAAGCCAAATATAAAACTGAAAACTGCAGACAATCAAATACAAATTACCATTTCATCATGTATTAGTTATAGTAAGCATGTTGTCTAGAGATTATGGGATCTGAAGTACAACATATCTGGAAGACAGCAGGTTGCAAAGGATATTGTTTAGTGTTAAACACAGTTGGATGCCAACTTTGAAAACTATCAAGTAGGACATACTTTTGCATCATGTAAGCTACTCGATACCATCAAATGCTACTTATATTACAAATAATCTGCTAAATATGTATTTGTTTTATTTTTGTCCTTTAATCCAATGTTCACACAATGACATACATAGATATAATCTAAATACAGCACAGATAAAATCTGAAAGCAGCACAGTAGCATTTAACAGTATATAACTTGAAACCAAAAGCAGAAGCTAAAATTATAAAGGCTCCTGTCTTTAGCAACAAACTAAAAATATTTCAGAGAGTTAAGATCATCATAAAATGAAAGATATACTGTAAAACTGTCTGTTTCATGCAAGAATGATATAACATTAGGAGACAACCAGGTCTGTCTGGAGAAGACTCTGCCTCATATAAGGGTGTTCCAACCAGGAACCTTACTGACAGTATTTAAGAAATACGTGGGAAAAGATTATCGTTTTGTTATTCTGGTCTCCAGCCACAAAAGGGTTTACAGGGTTAAAATCAGTGCACTGAATGGAGCTTGAAAATAAACTGGGAATTAGTCAGATATAATGTAGTCATAATAGCCAGTTTCAGTCAGCTAACTGACCACCATGGTTGTATTATCAAGAATTTCCAGATTGCCTTCAAAGATAGCCACAGATAAAAGCACTACAGAAGATTATGAGATTATGAGTTGTGAAAAGTCAGCTATCAGTTTGTGTCAAATACTAAAATACCACTGTATGAATGAATGAATGGATCAATTAATTAATTAATGCTGGCAAAGATTGAAATGAAACATATTTGGATGTCAGAGATAGAGCATATTTTTATTATACATTTTAATACGTTTTCAAAAAAGGTTAAAATACAGAAAAATCAAGAAAAAGGAAGGGAAAAAAAGAAGAAAAAAGGAGGGGGGAAAAGAAGGGGGCATAAGAAAGAAAGAATAGCTTCTGACTTTCCTTGATACAGGTATAGATGCAGAATATATTCGCCTCTTACTCTAATATCTAAAAGTTTACATAGTAAAAAATAGTTTTTAATCTAATATTCAAGAAGATTCCTAAAATCAATCTATTTGGATAATACATATAATTTGTATAAGATATTTCTATAACATCAATCAGCAAATCCCAAAATCAAAGTTGGATTTTTTTGAGTATCAAGCAAAAAGTCTAAGAGTGGTTTCCAATTACAGACAAAGTTAAACAGTGCCCTGTCTTTGAGGAGAGTGGTGAGTTTCGCCATCTCTGCCAATTCCATTAATTTCACTATCTATTCTTCAGCAGTAGGTATTTGTAAATCCTTCCAGTTTTGCACATACAAGAGTCTCACTGCAGTTATTGTATAAAGAAATAAATTTCTGTGTGATCTTTTCATTTGTTTATCCATCATACCTAAAAGAAAAGTCTCTGGTTTCAATTGCAAGTCTATTTTCAAAATCTTTCAAATCAAAATACATATCATATTCCAGTATTTCTTAGCCTTTTCACAAGTCCAGCATAAGTGATAGAATGTACCTTCACATTGATTACATTTCCAACAAACATTTGAGGTTCCTTTATACATCTTTGACAATTTATCTGGAATATTTTAGAGCATATTAAAAGAATACTGACAACTACACATTTGGCCCATTTTTTGACAGCCTGTTCATTTCAGCTCTGGTTTCTTTATCGAGTCCTCTGATGAACATGTTTCTGAGCTCTGGACTCCTTTTCAGGTGGGTAATTTGTGATATTTTAGGATGAGATAACATTTCAAAGATTTCTGTTCATGTTTAACTAATGGTTATTTAAAAAAAAAAAAAAGTCCATCGATATTTTTGCCCCGAATAGGAAACATTTTGTCAATTTGCTGACTTTCACTATTTTTTAGCTCAAGTAGTCTATCTATTGCCTCTAAGCCAGGATGGTTAGGGGTTCTTCTGGCTGTCCTTGGAGCTCTTGTTCTTTAATCCTGGATTAGCCTTGTTGCCCTCTGCTACTTTTCAAAGACTGTAACATCTCCCCTACCCACTTCAATGCCATTTGAGAAAAAGAACCTGTTCCCATTTTGACCAAAGCAATTCATAGTCATAATATAACCTTCATGAACATTTCACAGGCCTTTGTAAGCACAATATTTTTCTGTGCTATCTTAGCATTGGTACAAAGTGGCTGACTTTCTTACAGGGAGAATCTGCCCTCTGAGATCTTGCCGTTATTTCTGTCAGCTTGTTTTCCATATATATAAAACTTTGCTGTTTGCTAAATTTAACAGGGTGGAGAGGGGAAGGGAAGGAAGGGAGGGTCAGCTGATATGTTTTAAACTCCTCTCCTCTCCTTTCCTTTTTTTTGCAATGATTTTAACCTTTTTTAAAAGCTACTGTCAGTAAAAGAAGCTAGAAAGAAGTTACTGTACTTTAATAAGAAGACTTTTTCAACAGGTGGCCTGGAGCAATTTGCATCGCTACCTTTGCAAGCAATGGTACTCATATAGCTGCTTACTAAAGCTGCTGCACTTAGCATGGTGTTCAATGTGGTCGGATTGCCACATTTCAGAGGAGTGAGGCAGTGGTCCAAAATGGTGTTCTATTTCACTAGATGTCCCAATCAAAAAACTTTCTGGGTGCAAATGTTCTAAGTGTATGTCTGATCTCCAAACAGAGGGGAAAAGAAAGAAAAACATAACACCAGAGAAGTAAAAGTCCTTGCTGCTGGCAGCATGACCTGGGTAAAGAGCAAAGAGCAGTGAGACTGGGACCCCCTAGGCCACCTCCACTTGGAATCCCTCACACTTATTCCAAAACTGTGCCTGATTGTTGTGGTCATATAAGGTCAGATGTAAGAGGTGACATCTCTGAATGGCAATACATCCAAAGCCACCACTACCTGTTAGGGTAGCATCTAGGATTGTGATTAATTGATTAAGGATGTGCCATCAAGTCATTTTTGACTACTAGTGGCCACCTAGATGGATTTTCTCCATGACAATCTATCCCTAACCTGTTCTTTCATGTCTCCCAATGGGGCACTCATTGCTGCTGTAACCCATCAGTTTGTTTTCTTGGCTGTCCATGGTATTCTCAGGAGTCTTCTCCAACACCAGAGTTCAGAGGTGTCAATACTCTTCCTATCCTGCTTCTTCAAAGTCCAACTTTCACTTCCATAGAGTGTCACAGGGAATACTGTGGCTTGCATGATTCTGAACTTTGTAGGCATAGTTCCACACGGCATCTGAATATCTTTTCCAAGGTCTTCATGGCTGCTCTACCAAGTGCTAGTCTGTGGCATATTTGTTGACTGTTTGTCCCTTTACTGTTGATCCAGGATTGTAGATAAGTATTCAGTGAAGACCCAGGGATCACCATAAAGAAGGCTGTCGTACAGCATCGGAAGTCTGTGTACATAGCTGATGTGGATTGAGGATGATACTGCTGCATTCACATCTCCAGTTCTTTGTCAATATTAACTATCCAACTTGCTATCATACTGAAGCCAGAGGTAGAATAAGATCCTAAGTTTATTAGATGTGGCACATGTAACAGCATAACATGAATTAGTCTCTATGGGGTTTTCTGCAAACTAAAATGAAGAGAATGATGTATTGAATATTTTTTCCCACAGCAAGGGGGATGTAAAGGGATGGAACATGGGGAGAAAATGTAAGCCATATGAGCAAGACAGATGCAGATTGTTTCCTTTAAAATAACCCTTGAAAGGAAACAATCTGTAATACTTTGCTAGAAGAGACGGAGATGGGCAATCCTTTAAGATGGCAAGGGAAACTTTAAAGATCACAGGGCGAAGAGCAAAAATGGGGGAGAATGCTGGTCGTGCTGTGGAATCCCAGTCTACAATGTCATACATTGCCCAGCCTCTCCCTCATCCTTAGCAAAGTGCTTGCCAAGTAGGGAGAAAGGGTTGTCTATTTCTTTTTTCTTTTCTTTTCTTTTTCTTTTTTGCAGTTGTAATTGTGTGATGCAATCTCTGCAGCCACTCTGAGGTTCTGGGCCTGACATCAAAGGGAACAAAAGAAATGTTGGCTTGGGGGTCAGAAAGCATACCAATAAGCAGATTTAAGCCTCCCCACCTCTCTGGTTAGGCTGAAAGCAACAGACAAAACATTTACATTAATTAACAGGTCTGAGCTAGAAAAAATTGGAAACAGAAGTGCAGAAAGCCTTAAATATTGACTGCCATCTAATACTTGTCTGGATGTTTGCAGCCTGAATATGGCAGCTCTCATTTAATAGTATAGCTGAAAACTCTAATCAGACGCAAACACACCCGGCTTACTTTTGATGAATCTCGTTGATATGCTTGCCTTAGAATAACCTTCCTGTATACACTGAAAGTGGGATTCCAGATGATAAGAGAATGGTTGGGGTGAGATTCAAACTACAAATAAGATGAGTGAGATCTTGCACTCTTGCCACCAAACCAGCAGCTGGCGATGATGAGATGTTGTTACACATTTTCCAACAGCTGCCAACTAATGTTTGATCAGGGATAAAATATGCCAAGGTGACAAGATCTTGCTGCCCTGCATTTCAGGGACCATCATTAAAAATGCAGCAAGCCTCATTCAGGCCCAGAAGGTCCCATGTTCTTTCAAGGTACAAGGGAGAAAGACAAGTTCACAAGATGTCAAAAACAATATCCGTTTGTGTTTACTATGCAAACCCACTGAGTAACCTTTTGATGCATGTTTGTTCTGTGGGACCATTGAGACTTTTTAAAGGGCTATTTAGGATATGTATGTAAGGGCAAGCTGAAAGATTGGCAATGAGACAGAAGGGTCAGCCCTGAAAATATGAAAGGAATCTAGAAATGTGTGAACTGGATGAAAGGTTCCACACTAACTGGCTTCTTTAAGAAATAATGCCAAAAAAAAAAGGAAAAAAAAGGATTTGCTGAATGTGAATGCCAACTACAAAGACTGTGATAGCATTACAGGTCTGTGTCTGTCTCCCCCTCCCCCTTTAATAATATATTGATGTGAGCAGCTTGGGCATGCCAAGCAAATTCTCGGCATAAAAAGTCAACTGTCGGAATGAGGCTCATCACTCTGGCAAAGTGCATTCAGGTAGAAGCCCTCTGGAGGCATAATCCCTGGCAGCCATATTAGAAGGGAAAGGGATGGCTCCTTCTAATGAGCTCATAAATGTTTATTAAGGAAGGTTTCTGCCAGGTTGGAAGAAAAAGCAGCTGGGTTGCAACTTGGTGGGTAATTGGCTTCAAAGTGATATTGTGATAAGGTTTCCATAGGGTAATTGAACTTATCCTTGCTACTAATTTAACTCAGAAACACTTGGCAAGGAAGATATCACAGAATTCAGAGTGACAATTTGCAAGAATATCAGATATTCTCAAGAGGGAGATTTTTGTCACTATACCTCCTTCTTGATTTGTATTTCTTCTTCTTTTTAGGTCACTTCATGGTTCATGGAATGTAGATTATGCAAAACTGCTTGCTAAGTTATTGGTTTCTCCAGCGAGGAACTTCATGTTTTGCCTACCTGGAAATTTGATGGCAAGTCTTGATTCTTACTTGGTTGCTTTCTGGACAAATAATTCCTTGACTATTGTACCTCCAACTGAAGGAATGGGAGAGGCAGACATTAGGTGGGAACATCCAAAAACTTGAATACAAATTCAACTTACAACCTGTGTTCCTCAGAGAACTGGGAATGTTGTGCTAAAATCTGTTCTTCAATTTCCCCCAAGTTTTCTTCCCTTACGCAAGAATTTTTCATTTTCTACCTCATTCTCATTCTCAGGTGCTTTTAATTCCTTTAGGCACTGTTTTCATGTTCATCTTAACACAAAAGTGTAGCATGCAGCTGTCTTTTTCTTTTTCATGCTCATCTCTTCATTGCTCTTTATGGTCATATGCCAAGTCCTGACAAAAGCAAGGAGTTCCCACACAATGTCTTCCTCTGGGCTTGAGCTGAACTACAAGAATCCCGGGATGCTACTATTCACAGTAAAGGACAGAATGTCCGTATACACTATATCCTTTACCCATTTGTAGTTAAGCTTAGTGCAAGAATATTGAACCTCACATGTTTTAACATATTTTGTTCTTTGAAAGAATACTTGAAAGCAAATTTCCTTTTATCGGTCTGAACAAGAATGGTTGGAAAAATTCAAAATAATTTTTTGTCACAGCAATAAAACTTGGAACACTCCTGGAAAAAAAGAAATCCTAATTTTAGCAATGATCTGTCTTGGGTTATTGAGATGTTTCGAACAATTATAGCAATCCAAGTTTTGGGGATGGAAGAGCTTTTTCTGAACATTTACTCTGTTAGGATGCTGGAAATTTTAATCAAGATCCTTTTAGTAGTATGGGAACTAGATGGAATGTGCACAGAAGAAAGATTTGGTTTGGAACTAGGCTTATGCATTAAATAATTTTTTTTAAAAAGCTGAGCTCTGTACAAAATAGCCCCACTCAGAATGTTCCATCTGAATGTTTCAAGTGGATTGTGCTGTGATTGAACAAAACTTGAAATGGTTTGAATATTCTGCCATAGGAAACAACAAAAATTCTAAAAATAAAAAAGAAGGGAAAAGAGAAAGTAAACAAAAAGCTTCTTGGTTCCTTATTTTTCATCCAATTTAGGTGGGATAGTATACCCTGCAATTAACCCTAAAGGGAAAACTTGTTCAAGGGATTTCTTTTTTAATGAAAAATCTCATAATAAACAATTGAAGCACGAATTAAGCACATTTTTGCAGCTTCTGTCTGCATAAATAGCCAGCCACAGAAGTGAGACCAGCAAAGAAGCAATTATAATGAATTCACTTCAACATAGCCCAAAACATGCTTCCCTGGTGTGAGGATTTTTTAAAAAATGTAAATATTTGTGCAGCACACTTTTTCATTTTGCAATCTTCCTAAAATATTCAACAAACTATTTTGCATTTGGCAGGCTGGAAACACAACATCAAAGCAACCTTTTAATGTACATGCACAAAACACACTTTTGCATTTTGCAATCTACGTCAAACAGCAAGCATAACACACTCAAACATATTATAGTCCGTGAAAGCAAAGAATTCTAAACAAGGTAGTAAACTTATTTACCAAAAAGGGAGCAATCTTTCTTATTTCCCAAATTACTCTCAGTCTCTGCACATACATTTAATTGATTCTCTCTCACTCCCAGACTCTGTTCTCCTCTTAGCCAGTGGCAGAGAGAACATTGTTCATACTCCTTATTTGGAACCCACTTTGGAATCTTATTTATGTGCTTTTACTTGGAATCTTGGACAGATATTATACCCGGGGTCATTCTCTGGAGATGTCATCAATTTCCCAATGATTATAATGAAGGACAAATGATTATATCCTATTGAGGGGGGTGGTATTTGCAGACATGGTAGGCTTCCTCTGAAGTTTGTCTTACTTCAGCCATACAGTATAGGCATGAGGCAGTTTGTTACAGAGAACCACTGAGTTTTTAAAAAATGGAATAAATGTGCCTTTTTATTTTATTTTTGATAGAATAAGATGTAAGATCTTCCTGAGCAAATGAAGCATGTCAGCTTGCAGAAAAACAAGTGTAAGGTTTTGGGGGTGATTTTTGTTTGGGGGGAGTTTTTATCTGATAATGATGATGATGACAACTCCCAAATGACTCTGGGCATTTCATAAATTAAAAAAAAACATTAAAAAGCAATACAACAATGGACAAGAATAAGAATTAAAGATAGCAAGGTGGCAAAAACTAGACAGGAGCAAAATAAAAGCTGGACTCACACAACCCAGAAGGAGGCTTCAATCACCCTTGCGAAAGGTCTGAGTGAAGACCCAGTTCTTCAATGCCCTTAGAAACTCCAGCAGGGTGGGGGCCATTCAGATGTAAGGGGAACCTCATTCCAGAAGGCAGGCAATGCTACAGAGAAGGCAGGCTTCTAGGATCCCAACAGATGCGTTGTTTAATTGAAAGAACCCAGAGCATGCCAATCCTGTTGGATCTAATTGGCCAGACAGATAGTATGGGAGGTAGGTGGTCCTTCAAGTAACCAGGCCTTATGCCATGTTTTCCCCCATTTTGATACAGAAAATGCACAGAACTGTAATGTATGTCTGAAAAGTAGTTTATAGAAAACTGAAACAAACTCAGAAACTCTAGGCCCTGCCCACTTGGCATAACAGACCTGCCCACCCACTCCACCCACCTCCATGAAATGTTAATACTAATAAAAGGTTGTTCCTTCTTGCTTCACAGCTCTTAAAAGTTGTCTCAGTATCTCTTCCCAAAATATATGAATATGAAGCTTAAGTAATGTGATTCCTTCATTGGAAGTTAGGCACAAACATGTCCTTCCTCTCTAAATTTCTTCCTACTGACATTTTCTTTTTATGGGGAGCTTGCCTGTAGTAACCTCAAAAGTGTATGAGCTGAGAAAAATCTGAAACTAAATTCTACTCCCTGAAGTAGTTCCGAAGATTTAATACAAATTTATTTTGGCTTAAGCTGCTTCATTAACCTCTCTTGAAAAGCAGTCTAACAGAAAAAAGAAAAGAAAAGAAAAAGAAAAAGTAAAAAACAACAACAACATGAAGTTGATTTTGTGTAAAGTCCACACTCTACCCACCCATACAAAGAATCAGGATGATATAAAAGCTTTATCCTGAAAGCAGCAGCCCCTTGTCCTACAGACAGCACTGGGCAATTATGGGGAGCAGACCACAAGAAGCAGACTTTCCAAACCAGGGGCCTTCAAGATATTTTTAAATAGAATTGCCGTTATCTGTGACTAAAATCATGCAAGCTGCAGCTGATGGGAGTTGTAGTTCAAAACACCTTTAAGGCATCAGATGGGAGAAAGCTAGACTTAAAAATATCCTACTGTACCAGTATCTCTTCGGGTTCCTTCCATATTCCAGTGCACAAGACCATAGTAATATAAGCGGCATCTGAAAGACATGCCATGATAACCTACTTCAGTGATACATGTTAATTTTACTTTGACCAGTTCCCTGTGGCACATCAATTCCCTCCATTAAATTTGAGAACAATATCCTTCCTTCAGCCTTAGTTTAATTAATAGGTTTCCCGGGAACTTGCCCTTTTTGCAATTGGCAGCTGATTTTTTAATTTCTAAGAACCTGAGGTGTGCAGCCACAACCCTGCATTCTAAATCCTCGTCCAGAGATGAACTGCTGTAATTATATGTTAAATATGCTTCAAATCTGTAGGGAGCAGTAACTCAATAAAACCATGAGCAAAATTTAATGGGAAGCTTAATTATAATAATAATATCATAAAATCCTAATGAGAAGAAAAATCAGCTTCATTTTATTTTAGCTTGGCCACCTAATATAAAAAAATGGAACGGGGTAATACAATAGCAATATTGTCTTGAAATTTGGGATAAATTAGTTTTTCCCCTCTTGGTAATATCTCTGGATTTCAATTATTTCCTTATGAATCTAATAAAATATCTGGCAAACTTTTCAAGCGCATAT
Source organism: Liasis olivaceus (assembly GCA_030867105.1). Classification (NCBI taxonomy): domain Eukaryota; kingdom Metazoa; phylum Chordata; class Lepidosauria; order Squamata; family Pythonidae; genus Liasis; species Liasis olivaceus. The sequence continues at coordinate 87,009,111 of CM061350.1, forward strand.
AGTGCCTTGCCACACTGGCTCCAATTTCATATGCAAAGCCTCCCCAAGGCATCATAAGTGTGCAAGCCACTTTCCTTCTGAGGTGACCTCATTATTCCTAATATGAGACACATTCCTGATTGGGCTGAGTTTCCTTTCTGGCTCAGCCTTCCTTGCCAAAGTTAGCCAACAGCTGAGTATGGAAACCACTCTGCCCCTCAGCACTGCCAGCGTCTGCATCTCTCGGTGCCACCCTCTCTCCTTCTCCATCCCCCTGAAGGGGAACCCACCCCCACCTTTGTGCAATGATAACCACTCTTATGATAGCCCAGGACATCCACTAAGTGCACAACTTTCCTTTTTCTGCAGAGGGGGGGCATTACAGTCTGAAGGCAACAGGATGGGGGAGGAGAGGACATGGTAGGCACTATAGGATACCTCCACAACACAAGGTGATTTTGCTTTGTTTTCTGAGGCAGCAGGGTACTGAGGATCCATGGTTTAGGGTTTTTGTGGTATATTTTCTGTCTATCATCAATCTATCTATCTAAATTTGGTGTAGTGGTGCTGGCCTAGAAAGCAGGAGGCTTTGAATTCTTGTTCTCCCTTAGGCATAAAAGCCAGCTGGGAGACTTTGGGCAAGTCACTCTCTCTCAGCCCAACTCATCTCACAGGGTTGTTGTTGTGGGGAAAATAGGAAGCAGGAGATTTGATATGTTTGCTGCCTTGAGTTGACCAAATATATGTATGATAAAATAACAACAACAATAATGATTATATATATGAGAGTGACACGAACTAAGAGAGTCATGCCGGCTCGGACGTCGCCCGGATTAACAAGGTCCGCGTCAGATGTTGGGGAACCAGGACAATCTGATGTTAAGTGGGCTACTGGAACAAACCATACATGGACAAGACAAGAGAACTTGGAATTGATGGAATGCTACTACAACAGCAGACCTAATGAGAGGAGATATATGAAACGTATGAGGGAACTATGGATAGACAGAAGGCCTACATCCACACTAACTGAGAAACAACTAGTTACCCAGCGCTTCAACATAGTGAAGAGGAAGCTGCTCTCACAACTTGAGATAGACCAACTCCACACTACAACCCAGACTCAAGCAGACCTAGAAGAACCAGCAGATGTGCAGCCAACACCTGAAGCTGGAATGTCACTGCCACCCCTTCCATTACAGAGCACAGCAGCTGATATGAGGCATAAGATCATGGATAAACTAGCTACAGTCAACCCTCGAGTCCGATTACCAAGGCTCAGTGGAGAAGTACCATCAGATAGTATGCTAGAAGATGCCAACAGAGCCCTCCAGACAATCCCTACTACCACCATAACTGAAACCAATGAATTGATATATGCTACAGCTGCTGTAATCATGGAAATGCTTGGCTACATGATCAAGAAGAACAGCAGTACATACCCACCCTGAAAATGAGATTGGAGGCTAAGATCAAGGCAACTCGAAGAGAAGGCAGTCAGCTGGTGGAACTACAGAAGCGTGTGGAGATTAGGGATAAGACTCAGCTACTGAAAAAATATATGGGCCTGACTCCATCTGAAGCCCTAGAGACTGCTAAACAAAGGCTCACAGCACTGGCTGCCAGGCTAAGGAGATACACTAGAGAAGCAGAGGCCAAGAAGATAAATGCCCTGTTCTCCAAAGAACCATCCAAAGTGTACTCCCAACTGCAGTGCAACCACAGAGTAACAGCTGAGCCACCAGCAGCAGAAACTGAACAGTACTGGAAGAACATATGGGAGAAAGAGAAGACACATAACACCAGTGCAAAGTGGCTGCAGGACTTGAGAGCAGACCACAGCAATCTCCCAGAACAGGAACCAGTCACCATCACAGTAGCAGACATCCAACAGCGGGTCAAGAACATGAAAAGCTGGACAGCACCTGACCCGGACATGATCCACACCTACTGGCTAAAGAAACTAACAGCAGTGCATGAACGCCTAGCAGCACAGATGAATCAACTGCTAGCAGCAGGCTCCCACCCAGACTGGCTAACACAAGGAAGGACAGTGCTGATCATGAAAGACCCCCACAAGGGAACAGCACCATCCAACTACCAGCCAATAACCTGCCTCCCCACAACATGGAAAGTTCTATCAGGCATCCTAGCTGCCAAGCTACAAGACCATATGGGCCAGTACATGAGCACAGCTCAGAAGGGCATTGGGAACAACACCAGAGGCTCAAAACACCAGTTACTCATAGATAGAGCAGTTGCCCGAGACTCAAGGTCTAGGCAGACCAATCTGAGCACAACCTGGATTGACTACAGGAAAGCCTATGACTCAATGCCGCACACATGGATCTGTGAATGCCTGGTACTATACAAAGTCAACAGGACACTAAGGACCTTCCTCAAGAACTCAATGGGACTGTGGAAGACAACACTGGAAGTGAACTCAAGACAGCTCGCACAAATGGCCATCAAGTGCGGCATATATCAAGGTGATGCACTGTCCCCACTGCTGTTCTACATAGGCTTAAACCCCCTCAGCCAGATAATCACAAGGTCTGGATATGGGTACAAGTTCAAGAGTGGAATCACCATCAGCCACCTCCTCTACATGGATGACATCAAGCTGTATGCTAAGAGTGAACGAGACATCGGCTCACTGATCCACCTGACACGGATCTACAGCGAGGACATTGGGATGTCATTCGGACTGGAGAAGTGTGGCAGGATGATAGTAAAGAGAGGGAAGGTAGTTAAGACCGATGGAGTGGAAGTACCAGTGGGCCATATAGCAGACATAGAAACCAGCTATAAATACCTTGGTGTCCCACAGTCACATGGGAACCATGAGGAGGAGGCAAGGAAGACAGCAACATCCAAGTACCACCAAAGGATAAGACAGGTCCTGAAGAGCCAGCTTAATGGGAAGAACAAGATCCATGCCATCAACATGTATGCCCTGCCAGTCATCAGATACCCTGCTGGTATAGTGAGCTGGCCAAAGGAAGACATGGAGGCTGCCGATGTGAAGACCCGGAAGCTCCTCACAATGTACGGAGGTTTCCACCCCAAGGCCAACACCCAGAGACTACACCAGCCGCAAAGAGGGCGGGCAGGGTCTGATGAGTGTCAAAGCCACCGTCCTCAATGAAACCCGGAGTATCCAGGAGTACATCAGTAAGATGGCACCCAAAGATGAGCTGCTGAGAGAATGCTTCAGGCAGCAGCAGACGTGGTAGGAAGTTCAAGCGGAGGAAATACCATGGCAAGTCAAGCCCCTGCATGGGATGTATCATGAACAGATAGCTGAGGTGGCTGACATTGGGAAATCCTATCAGTGGCTGGAAAGGGCCGGACTAAAAGACAGCACTGAGGCACTGATCATAGCAGCACAAGAACAGGCACTAAGCACCAGATCCATAGAAGCAGGGGTCTACCACACTAGACAGGACCCAAGGTGCAGATTGTGCAAAGAGGCCTCAGAGACAGTCCAACACATAGTGGCAGGGTGTAAGATGCAGGCAGGAACAGCGTACACTGAACGGCACAACCAAGTAGCTGGCATTGTGTACAGGAACATCTGCACAGTGTATGGGCTAGACCCCCCCAAGTCCAGATGGGAGATTCCACAGAAGGTCGTGGAGAATAAAAGGGCTAAGATCCTGTGGGACTTCCAGATCCAGATGGACAGGCAGGTACTGGCCAATCAACCAGACATCGTGGTAGTAGACAAAGACCAGAAGACAGTGGTAGTGATAGATGTAGCAGTGCCAAGTGACAGCAACATCAGGAAGAAGGAGCATGAGAAGCTGGAGAAGTACCAGGGCTTGAAGGAGGAAATCGAGAGGATGTGGAAAGTAAAGGCCAAAGTGGTCCCAGTGGTGGTAGGAGCACTCGGTGCCATGACTCCTAAGCTGGGAGAATGGCTCCAACAGATCCCAGGAACAACATCAGAGCTCTCTGTCCAGAAGAGTGCAGTGCTAGGAACAGCTAAGATACTGCGCAGAACCCTCAAACTCCCAGGCCTCTGGTAGAGGACCCGAGATTGAGGAAGACACATACCACCCATAGGGGTGAGAAGGGAATTTTTTTTTTTTTGATAAAATAACAACAACAACAACATGACTGGATAATCAAGTGCCTAGAAATAACAGGAGTCAGTAGAAATATCAGAAGCTTTGTGTAAAGATCAATGTCACAATGGAAAACGCAGTTGCTGGTCAATGCTGATAGAATGGGAGAGGTTAATATCAAGAGAGGAATCTTTCAAGGAGACTCACTATCACCACTACTGTTTGTCATTGCATTGATTCCTCTGTCAACAATACTGAAAAAGTCAGGACATGGCTATCAAACATCACAACATCTGCCAGTTATCCTAACTCCTTTACATGGATGATCTGAAGCTGTATGGAAAAACGCCATCTGAAATAGAATTGCTGGTCAATGCTGTCCAAATGTACAGCCAGCATATTACAATGGAGTTTGGACTGGACAAATGTGCCACCCTTACCATCAACAGGGGAAAAGCAGTGAAAATTGAAGGAATCAGGATGCCCTATGGAAATAACATCAAGAGTCTGGAAAAAAAAGATCACTACAAATACCTGAGCATCCTCCAGTTTGACAACATCATACACACTGAAGCCAAGAAGAAGGTTAGTAGTGAATACATCAGAAGAGTGAAGAAGACCTTAAAGTCCAAACTCAGAGGAGGAAATACCATCAAGGCAATTAACACCTGGGTAATTCCAGTCATTAGATACACAGCTGGAATAGTGAACTGGACTCAAGCAGAACTAGAAGCCCTGGATAGGAAGACCAGAAAAATAATGACAATGAATCCATGCAGTGATGTTGACAGACTCTACTTACCAAGGAGCATAGGTGGGTGTGGAATGTTGCAAGTACAGCAGACAGTTGAAGAAGAAAAGAGGGCATTGGAAGAATATCTGAAGGACAGTGAAGAAGATGCACTGAAGCTAGTACATCATGAAGGCTTACTGAATATGAAAGAGACCAAACTGGCCTGCAAGAAAGATCAAGTGAAGAATAGGAAAGAGATATGGCAAGGCAAAGTATTACATGGCCAGTACACATACAAACTAGCAGGCAAAGCAGATAACAACAAGACCCGGCAATGGCTAAGAGCAGGAAAGTTGAAGAAAGAAACAGGGGCTAATTCTGGCTGCACAAGACCAAGTCTTAAGAACAAATGCATACAAAGCCAGAATTGAGAAGACAGCAACAGACAGCAAATGCCGCCTCTGCAAAGAAGCTGAAGAAACAGTGGACCACCTAGTTAGCTGCTGCAAGAAGATCGCACAGACTGACTACAAACAACGGCATGACAAAGTAGCAACAATCGTGCATTGGAATATCTGCAAGAAATACCATCTGCCTGCAAGCAAGAACTGGCGGGACCACAAAATAGACAAAGTAACAGAAAATGAAGAAACCAAAGTGCTCTGGGACTTTAGAATTCAAACAGACAATCACCTGCCACACAACACCTCAGACTTAACTATGATTGATAAGAAAGACAAATAAGTCTGGATAGTGGACATTGCAATACCTGGAGACAGCAGAATAGAAAAAGAACTGGAGAAAATCACAAAATTTAAAGACCTGCAAATAGAAATAGAACAACTATGGCAAAAGAAAGCAAAGGTAGTACCAATAGTAATAGGCGCCTTGGGTGCAATCCCAAAACATCTGGAGCACCACTTGGAGACCATTTAGCATTGACAAAATCACCATCAGTCAATTGCAAAAGGCAGCTTTACTTGGAACAGCTTACATCCTGCAACAGTACCTTTAATATTATTAAACAACAACATCTGCCTATCCCAGGTCCTTGGGAAGGACTTGATAGGTGGATAAAAATGCCAAATCCAGTCTAAACAAGTGGATGACTGTGCAACCAACAATAATAATAATACGAGTTAGATGCTTTAATGTTATTTCAGAGGTAGGAGCCTGGCCAGCTTTGGAGTCTCATTAAAATCTTCACCTGATCAACCTCATAGAAAGAAAGAGAGAGAAGCGGGGGGGGGGGGGGTGCGCGGAGGAGGCTTTATTGATTGTCTCATGCATCTGTTGAATTGTTGGATAAGCTTTCATGACCTAAAAAGTTGATAAGGAATATATAGGTAGCTAAACAAGATTTGTACCTCCTATTGTCTATTATGGGGAAACCACAATAATGGCTTTATTTATTTATCTATTTATTTATTTATTTTCCAATAGAATGGGGTGAAGCTTCCTGAAATGGCAGAAACATGTTCCATCCTGAGCAGGGGAAGAATGCTAATTTTCAGGGAAAATTAGGTACAGAGCTCTTAGTTTCTAAAAAATCACACAAGTACTATTTATGCATGGGAAATACTTTGATTTGGAAATAATCTCTAACGCCTTTTTTGTTTTTTCCAATTTCTTATGGGCAATTGCAGTGAAGTAATATCTGGAATGGGTCATTCAGTCCCTTTATTAAATCCCCATGTCTTGTAGACAAGGGTTCCTCCCAAGCATTGTGATTGGAAAGACCCTGATAAACCATTTGCTGGGATTAGAAGGTAGATGTGTCAGTCATTTGATTTTACTCTTTTCTCTTTTCCTTTCCCCATCCTGTTTGACAGAGGAATATAAAATCTGGCCATGTCTGGCTTTTTACTCATTCAATGTCTGCCTCTCCTAAGCATTCAGAAGCATAAAATAGTCCATGAACCCTCCAAGCCTAAAGTGGGCCACTTTCACTCATTGTTTGATTTTTTATTGAAACTGATGTGCACCCCCTAATTTGTACATTTAGGAATCACTGTTCAGAAAATAATGTTTTTCTCAAAATAGAGTGCTCTAACACAGAGCAGGCAAAACTAGTATGGAAATGGAATACTGGATTGTGGGAATTCTGTTGTTGCCTCATATGAATGAATTGGCCTAATTGTGAGGGAGAAGTAATTTCCAGTAGCAGGTAAGCATTTAAACTGGTTAAATATAAACTTAATATATTGTGATATGAATAGTGTAGTGGTTCAGACATTAGATTAGGAATGGCTAGACACAAGTACAAATCCCTGCACAGCTATTTTGTTGCATATATGGCTGATGAAAAGGTAACTAGCAAGAAGGAAAGGGTTAAACCATCCTTCCCCTTTGCTGCTCTTCAGCTCTCATTTAACACCTCTATGGCCTCTTTTAAATGCAAGGAAAAAGAAAAATCTGTCCATAGAAACATAGTACTGAAAGCCACATCTGGATTGGCTCTCAGTCAAAATGTTATCTTACAAAGTTATTGGTTGTATTTATTGCAAAGATTTGCAACTCAAAACAACATTGATGCAGAACTAGACTAGCAACTTTCTCTAATATCTGAAAACATTCTGGAAGAGGAGCCATGTGAATTGCTTCAGCAAAACAATTAAGGGAGTAAAGCAGCTTACACTCTTACAGATTTATGACTCCTGCATATTATATTATCTCTCTCTCATACACAAACAATTTTCATCTTTCTGAGTTACTGAGGAAAAGTGAAAACTGCACGTTGACCACACATTTGTGAAATGGAAGAAATATTTCTGCAAAATCTGCCCCACTTGGTTTCACTGATTTGTTTTGCTGATTATTTAGCACATTACTTATTTGTTCTTTTGTAATGGCACCAGGAAGATGTGTCAATGTGCAAGGGATAGGGAAAACAATACTGACCAAGAAGAATTTGGGGTAAAAATTAATAAAAATAGTTGAAGGGATGGAAATGTTGCTGCAGTGGTGCCAGAACTGAAGCCTGCAGCATCTGAAGACTGAAGAGACTGAAGAGAGAGTAGAATTTCTTTGAGAGAAGGAGGAATGGCCAATTTTATCTGATAAACTGGAGTACAGAGTGGTGGAGTGTCCTGGGTTGAGGTGTTGGCTCTTCTTGGACGTTGTGAGATAGTGTGGGTTTGGTGCAGAAGGGAAAAAGGAGGAGAGGAGATGAAATAGATTGGCTTTGGAAACCCTAAGCCAGTGTTGTCCAAACATGACCACTTTAAGATGAGTGGACTTCAACTCCCAGAATTCCCCAGCCAGCCAATTCTGGGAGTTGAAGTCCACTCATCTTAAAGTGGTCAAGTTTGGACAACACTGCCCTAAGCGATATCAGGTCCAGCAGCAGCAGAGAGGGACAGGGAATGTTACCTGAGCCCTGGGGCTGTCACAGCTGGGCATATAGGGCAGAGTGGATGCTGTGGGGTGAGACGGAGCTGGATTGACTGTGCAATGTTGGTGTCAGAGTCTGCACACTCAGTTCCCAAGTTCAGTAAACCCTCTGGAGTCTATTTGTTTCCAGCAAAGATTTCTTTATTGAGAAGTAGCATACAGCATTCCATAGATTGCTGAGAGTGGTTCTCCTCAGCCCAAAGCTCTCCTTTTAACCCTCTTCTATTCTACTTTTCCCGCTTGAAATTCTTCGCGCCTCTTCCTGGGTCTCACGGCTGCTCGACCTTGCTGGCGCCTCCAACCAAGATAATGGTTGCACCTGGCCCTTGTTGTTTTATTATCCTCCCTCCTTCTGACTTTTATGGCAGGAACCAGCAAGCGGGTATACAAATCATGGTTCCTGTCTTAACTAACATTTTAACCTACTAACTATTAATCACTATTCTACATTTTAAACAAAATTTCTACTAGGCTTTGAATGATAGCTTGTGCAGGTCCTGACAGTCGGGCCCAGTGGGCAGCAGAGAGGAGGGTGAGGCTTTTACAGCCCCAGCCCTGCGGCTGCCCTGGCTGGATATATCTGCAGATCAGAAGTCACTTTTTTCAGTTGCTGCCGCAAGTTGCTCCATTTTCCTGCTTCCTTGGATACTAATCTGTGCCTGGAAAAGAGCCCACTGCAGGTCTCTGCAAGCATTTCATGGTGGTGACTGCCTTATGAGAGAACCTTTTCTAGGAAGACAAAGATTTGTTTGGAGCTTGACATCAACTTGGCAGGTCCAGTTGAGATAACTGAAGTCCTATCCTGTATTGTTATCTGGGATGAGTCTCTAATCAAGGGGACAAGCAGCAAGCCTCCATATTGTTATCTTCAGGGGCCATGTAAGCATACCTTTTCAATCTCTGACCCCTTCCTCTGGAACAGCACAAACTCCAATGTATTATCAGCCCTCTTCCTTCTGGCTTTTGGGAAGCTGGTGAAAATTGGGTTGCTCTACCAAGCCAGGGAGGGTGGATTGTAGTAATGGCCTCTTGGGCATGAGGTTCAGTTTCCTTTCATCATTAAATGTTTTTAATTGTGACTCTTGGTTCCACAGGAATACTTAATCCCAAATCTTGGGGAGTTGTATGCCACTCAGAGTGGACAGATCAGAGTGGCCTATAAGTGTTGCAGACAAACAACTTTAACAAATAAACAGACTTTATTCAAATTAGAAATGTACAAGAACTTACTTTTAATCTCACATTCCAGCCCCCACCCTCAAAATGACCTAGGATATTGTTTAGTCTTTAGGTCTGCTACATCATAAGACCTATTTTCATTTATTGGTTTGTTTATAAGTTTCCAAATTTTTCTAATTTATTTAACCATTTTGGGGGGGGGGGGGGATTATTGTATCAAACCATCCCCTTTTGGTGATTGGGTGATATGGTTTGAAGTGATCACCATCATTCTGATCTAATCCTATACGCTTACTTGCACACGCGTGCACACAGACACTTGGTTCAAATGAGCAGTAATGCACAAAAGATTACCCACAAAAATTTGCAGGAATGAATACTGGAAAAATGCCCAACTGATTAACAAGGACAGTTTTTAACAGGTAGAGCACTTTCCAAATTCCACCTTTATTATGTGACAGCAAAAAAGAAAGGACAGGATTTGTCTCACTTCTGACCGAACAGTAACATGGTGGGAACCGGAGATGTGTTGTTTTCCTTTCATCCCTTAAGTGACAGTTTCAGGAGAATACAGCATGTTTGAGAATCCATAATTATCTCAATAGAATAACAAATGGCAAAAAACATCCTTGCAATAAGTGATTACTTATTTATTATCAATTTTACCTCTCTTCCCATTTAAGCCTTCAGGACCATTATAGCAATTATTTGTAAATAAGCATAAAATTCCTTAACACTCAATCCCACTGGTAGAAAAAAATATTGTTTAAGTGTGGAGTACATTAGCAAGGCATTGAGATTGTCAATAATGCATGCTCAACATCATTTAATTATTTGGAAAACATCTGTTGAAGAGAAATATGCTCTAGAGAGGAAAAAAGAATACAACTGCATTAGTGACTATGTTAAACATATCACACTTCAAAAAGACAGAAAGGAGGTGGGGAGAAACTCCTCAAGAAAGCAAAATAATCAAGAAAAATACAAATGTCTTTTTTTTCCTCCTGCACATCTGGACAAAAGGAGATGACCTATTTATCAATTTAGTTACAGGTCTTTCTTTTAGAAAGGCTAGAATCTTTTACATGGAGATTTCAGGGACTGAGCTGGCCCAGACCTCTTTAGCTTCATGAATTCTAAGTAGACTTCCCAATTATTTGACCTCCAGATTTTTTTGGAACTGTAATTCCCGCAATGATGGGAATGAAGATTCCAAATTGAGACGCTATTATACAGTAATTGGCGCTTCACTAAGGTATTCATTCATTTATTAAATATAGGATAATTAGATGAATTATAAGCAGGGAAGTGTTTTTTTGCCACCATTTTGCAATTAAAATGTTCACAAGGAGCTCACCAAAATCTGAACCTAAGAATCTCTAGAAGTAGTGTAAGATGGGCTTTTGCTGGAATATTGTGACATTTGAAAGGATACATCTGAAAAATAGATCTAAAAGCTACATCTAAAAATTAAATAATAAAAATACAGTGAAACTGATCTTTCCTTTGGTTCTCTGGGGGTTGGAAGGCTACTATGTATAAATAAACACAGGTACCAATTAGCTATATTTTCAGACTTCTGTGTGTTGAAGTAAATCGGTTTTCCATATACAGGTACTTAAACACCAATGATCCATGCAGCTAGAGATTATTTTAGCCTATAATGGATGAAAACTTCAACATGTAAATGCCTGGTTGACTTGCAAGCACATCAAGTGGGGAACTTGTATTCTTGAGTTGTTGCTGAATTATAACCCCCAGCAGTCTTAACCAAAATGGCTAATGGTGAGGGATGCTGGGAGTTGTAGTTGTGTACCCAGTATAGTTGCCTACATATTCAAATGGTGCTTCCACATGACAATTATAAAGTAAAAAGCTAATTATTTTTTACCTTTTGCTTTGTCCCAAAACCCGCCATTTGAAAGGGACTGATTTATATTCCGTAATGGTTAAGCCCTTTGAATGGATGTTGGGGCACTTAATTCTTAGCTCAAACCAGCAGCTGGAACAGGATTGGTGTGATTTTGTAAAACAGGCTGAGCACGCTCCTCAAATTTTCAGATAAGGTCATCACATCATCACCATGCCAAAAAAACCTACAGCTCTGAACTAAGCAACTGAATTAGACAATCTGTGTCTTGGTTATATTTCAGATTATATCTTGAAACTTGTGTTACTGAATATATTTGTATTTTTAATCCTTTGTAGGAAATTAGATATCAGGAAAAGAGGCTAGAATGATTTCCTGTGATCATTTTTCCCCATTGGGTGGAGTTTCTCTTTGGATGTATTTTTTTGTACTGAGGAACATGCCAGCATAAGAACTTCCACCTGCAATATAAAGTAGCATATCCCAGACCCTGCTTTATCACATACTTAACATTTACTTTTGCTTACTTTTGTCATGTAAGAAGTCTTCAAAATAAATGGTTAATTTTCAGCTATTTTATTTACTGAAGAAGAACCACAATAATTAACATTCCTATTTCATCCAAAGGTTCATCCAAAGTTTTGGACTAAGTTCTGGGGAAAGTTGTTTTCAGGCCTTATAGAAGTTCAACAGGCTCAGGGCCATCTGAAGCTGTTCCAATGGTAGGCACACTACCTGGGTCCTACGAAGTGACATTCTTTCATAAAAAAGACCTGAAGCATGACAACCCTGTCAGATCTCTTAGGATGCGCAGAAGCAATTGGAGATAGTTAGCTTTGCAAACAGCCCAGCCTTATGCCATGATTGGCTTTATAGGTGGTAACCAGTACCTTGAATTGCATCTGGAAGCCCATAGGAAACCAGTGCAGCTCGTGAAGTAGTAGGCTATGCTGTGGTACACCCATATCTATCCATGCTGCTGCACCTTGGATTAGTTGTAGCTTCCAGTTGGTCTTCAAGGGGACCCCCATATAGAGTACACTATTATACACACCAGGTTGTCCCTCTTAACTACTATTGAATCATGGATAAGGGAGTCCTTATTACAGGGTGAGCTGGCATTTAGCAACAGCAATCCAAAGCCTAGGTCACTGAGAGTCTGATGACCAGGCATTGGGGCTGAGAATAAGGTGCTGGAATGCAGAATCAGTACACTGAGACTGGCTTCCCTGTAAGGAGACCACCCTCTCTTCTTCCATGTCTACCCATGCCCATCTCCATTGTGTTGTTATTGCCTGATCCCAATCCTGAACACACCAGCCCCCTGACCCGTGATGATCACAGAGCCCCATCTCATCTCCCCAACCATCCAACAACTCCCCAACCATCCAACAACAAACCAACCCCAACCATCCAACAAGCTGGCTAACCAGTTCTTCAGGATGCTTCTGTCCCAGCACTCAGCATCCCTAATTGCAGACTGCCAGCATACACCCCCTCAGTACACACAATCACACCATCTTCTACGCTCACCCCACTCTCCTTAAGCTGGGTAGAAGCTTTAAGCACACCCATATTCCACACGCAGGAGGTAACAGACAGCTGCACCCAAGCCAGCACCAGTACAAACCCCTCAACACAATCCACCAAGGATCTCTTTTCTCAGGGTTCACAAATCTTATACCTTTCATCCACCAAATTTTCAAGACAGATGGTCAATTCTGCAGCAGCAAAAGAAACAAACTGCACACACTACAGTTCTTGGGCCCTGCCACAGCATACAAAAAAAATAAAATAAAAAATGGCTACTGCCAATGTGGCAGGCCTTGTGTCAGCCAGATAATGCAGTCTAGCTAACCAATTGATCCACTAGTCTACTCCTGCTCTCACTCAGCACTGTTACCCATACGCCCGTGCTCTCTGAAACATATTCCTGGGTCACTGCTACTACTTAGATGGAGAAGCTGGTCCAACAAGACACATTGCCAGTCCACTGTCTGGACAAAAATGCCCTGCCACTGTATAGCCACTGCCACATTTTCACCAGCTGAGTAGCGGTGAGTCCAGCTGAGCATTGCAGACTATGAAACAGCTGGTCAATGGTGTTTCAGCTGTGTCACTCCACTGTGTCATTACTAAATAATCCAGATGGCCACACATCCCAGGCCCAGCCTAAGTTAAACACCAGCCACTGAGCAGATCTTCCTCCCTGGTCACCCAGAAGGCTGCTCATGAGGCTCTGCTCTCCATCAACTCTCACAGTCACCACTACCTCTGCCATGTTGACTTATCACCCAAAGGGAGTCCAAAGACCCTCCAGTTTGTTCTTAGGACCCCATAACCACCACAAATCAACACCAACATACTTTTCCCAACTACTCCAGTGGCCCAAACACAACACAGAGATCTGGACATTAGTGTGTCTATGAAGCAGTCCTCAGAATGCCCATTCCAATGGACAAAGACAATGCATGAATCTAGTTTTGCTGCTAGCTATATACATTTTATTTATTTATTTATTTATTTATTTATATTTCAAATTTAGATACCACCCATCTCACAAAAAGTGACTCTGGGCGGTTCACAATAAAACAGCAATAAATATTAAAATACAGTAAAAACAATATAAAATACAATAAAAATAGAATAAAAACCAAACACATACACAAATAATATCTTCCAAGATGTTGATGGTCAGTAAGATGTTAACATATGGGAGCGTCTTCAAGGTGCTAGCCACCCCCAGGGTTGGTTGCCCTTTTTTTTCACCCCATGCCAAAGACTGCTTTCCAGAAGGACAAGAGAGTTGGGGCCTGCCTCATCTCTGGGGGGAGAGTATTCCATAGGGTGGGGGCCATGGCAGAGAAAGCTTTCTTTCTGGACCCTGCCAGTCAACATTCTTTCATCAATGGGGTCCACAGCATACCTTCCCTGCCTGACCGGGTGGGACGGGTGGATATAATGGGGGCGAGACGGTCCTCCAGGTAACCCGGTCCCATGCCATGTAGGGCTTTAAAGGTGATAACCAACACCTTGAATTGGACCTGGAAGCAAACTGGGACTGGGACTCAATGCAGCTCACATAGCAAAGGTGTTACACGTGCCATCCTTGGGGCACCTAAAATTGCCCGCGTGGCTGCGTTTTGAACCAGGTGAAGATTCCAGATACTTTTCAAGGGTAGCCCCATGTAGAGCACATTGTGAGTCTAAACACATTTGCTGAATACACAATTTGTTTAGAGGAAGGAAGGAAGGAAGGAAGGAAGGAAGGAAGGAAGGAAGGAAGGAAGGAAGGAAGGAAGGAAGGAAGGAAGGAATGGTCTGAGACCTTTCCCAATTATATGCTGACAATGGCCATTATATGGTTCTGATGCCTGTGGATGCAATGCCCCGCAGATCACATCTCAATGAGGGTGATATCACTTCATCAGTGGGACCACTCTGGAACAAAGGACAGTGGTTAGTTTGGAATATTTGAAGCTAGCCATCATTAAGCTCAAGAAAGTCCAGGCTGTTCTTGGACAAAACGACAACAACCCTGAATTAGAATTTCCATTGGCCTTTGGAAATGTTTGCACATAAGAATTCTTCTGATGAAGTTCCATCCAAATATTTACTCATAATTTGCTTTGCATGAGCATATTTGGGAAATTTGTTTAATGCAATTAACTAAAGTAAAGGCATTTCACTTCCCTAGGTTGGGAGAGATTTTGATTTCTTTGTATGTGAAGTATTGCTTTATTGGCACCCAAACTTTCTTTGTACATATATTCAAAGAGCATTATCCATTTAATTCCTGCAGTTGAGCAACATGCACCCACACATGTGCACACATAGAGCCCCGTTTGACTATACTGTGAGGATTTGTCTTCCCACTCTAGTTAGCATAAAAATCTCTGTCTTATTGATAATTCAAATTCTGACACGGAATTTGATGTATTAATTATGCATGGCAGTTATATTCTCAATCTGATGAATCAGTAATAAAAAAAAAAAAAAAAAGGGAACTCCAGAACGCCTCAAAAGAGCACACATCTTCAGTACTGAGATTCTTGGAGGGGGTTTTCCCTTGTCTTCTGTCTGGAAGGCATGATATTCAATAATTCAAGAGGAGCAAGAATCAACATATCATACAGCATATTTGATGTGCCAACAAACAGACTCAAGACTGTTTCATTTCAATTAGTTCCTTTGTTGCCAACAAAAGACTGACAAACACATTGAGAGAGAGGCCAGGTGTTGCATATTCTTCCTTTTGCCTGTTGCTATTTGTTTTGTGATAGTTTGTCTAACATTCCTGCTATTCCCCCTTTGCCATATTTTAGCAACTATTGTTCCCGTCGTATCATCTTACCCAGGATCAAGCGATTCTATCCTGCACAAAATCAAGATTGCAAGTCATTTTCAAGACCCTTCTGAACTCCTTGGCTAATTGGCTCAGGTGTAAGCCAAGCCAGCAGGCTGGCGACTTTGATGTGACATTTTAGAGCTGAGCACCTGGTAACATCCTTGTTTGTGTGTCAAATACCAGCCGGCCTTGCCTGCTGCTCAAGCCCGGCTAATAAAAACGCTAGTAATCACGTTGTATTACAAGGCTCAAATTCATGCTGTTACTTTATTGCAAGGCTGTCATTAATTTTGCAGGGTGAACCTGGAATCCGATCTGACCTGTTTTTAATAAGTGTGGGTTTGTGCATGAAGTGTGTTTGCAAGTGACAGAAAGGTGACTACCAGCTGTTCCTTCTTTACATGTAGTTCTACCTTTGCCTTTGATCAATAATGCTGTTTTGCTTAAAAGAAACTTTTTTTCTCCTTCAGCAAGGAGGTAGAAAAAGGCCCTCCTTGTTCCCGTGGTTTATTTATAAAGAATATACAATTATGCAAAGGTCAGTCAGTGGAAAATAATTTCTCTGGTGGCTTTGCTTGACATGACTCTGGTAGTCTGCTTTGCAAACAGCTGGGCCACTCATTTCGCAGAAACCTCCCTGCCCATCCCCAGTGGTGCTATTGGGAAGGCATAGAAGACCATTAAAAAAAGCATTATGAATGCATAAGCCATGCTACAAACTGAAAACTTCTGAAATGTACTACCTAGGGGACAGTGGGACTGCAAACAAACAAACACACATACGTTCCACAAAAGGCCCAGATTCCATTAGAAAAATAGGTAATGGAAATCTTTCAGGGCCAGGGGGAGCCAGCAACCTGTACTTTCTTTTCACAAGGTCATTTTTTTCCCTGAACTCTTAAAGCAGGGGTGGGGGGCCTGTAGCCTCCAGACTCCATACAGCCTTCCTGATTTCCTTGATGGTCTCTTGGCATGCCAGGGTTGACTGCTGAAATTCAGGGGCACAATAGCTGCAGTTTTCAAAAATAAGGGGGGAAATGGGAATAGAAAGCTCCTGGGAGGCAAAACATTCCCACTTCCTCCCTTACCTCCCACCCACCTGCCAAAAATTACCCCAATTGGGCCCCAGGTTAAAAAAAAAAGGCAATTAAAATAAACTCATGTAAGCTTATACCAATTACATCAAAGATATATCATGTTCAAGTGAAACCAAAGGAAAGATGTCCGCAAACAGATGGGAAGGGAGATAAGAGACACAGAAGGAAGATCAGCCATCTTGATCCATAGCCCCCTCCTGCTTTCAAGAATGATGTTTCTTCCTCTTCTGCCTGTATGATTGAGACAGATCTATACTTTGGAATAGAGAGACTCATTTTCAACATTTTATTATTTATTCATTACTTGTATTATTAAGATCTCCAGGGACGTTTATAAGAAGTTGATAAAAAATACAAAAATCAAAATAAAATAAATAATGTACAATACATTTAAAACTTCATTGACTGATTGATTGATTTGTCTACCAGCCATATTTGCATACCTCATCAACTGACTGGTTGATTTGTTATAACAAAATACATTTTTGATACACAAAATAAAATCATAAATGTAGATCCATCATGAATCTTGCTTTGCTCTGGAAAAATAATTAAGTTGGCAGCAGGCAAATAGTCCAATGAAAGAATTTTGTGAATAGTATGACACCATCAACAAAACAAATACTATAAGAGTGGATGCTCTTTCAATTCCCTGGATCTCTGATTGTATAGGGCTTTAATTATAAGCATCCTTTAAAGTTATTGTTTTAATTATACACGTAAAAACTGAACGACAATAAATTAAACTGGAACAATCTTACGGGGAACAATCTTACTTATCTAATTTTGCTCCAAAGAAACTGAAGTGTTGGGAGATAATTTTAATCTGTATAGCCCATAACAAAAATCAAAACAATGTTTACTACCCAGATATAGATAGGAAAGAATATGTCATCATTTCAAGGTAGCCTATAATAAGATCAACACAAAATATTGCTGAATTAAACTACCCTCCCATTAATTCTCTTTCAGACTTCCCGCTGAGAATTCTGGAATGGCGATTCCAATCCATCTAGCAACATCAGGCTGGGGAAGTAGAATTAGATATTGCAAATGAGGAAAGGGATATGTGACGTAATTTGTTGTTGCATGTGTTCTTAATCTAGCCCTTGGCCAATTATTGTTAATTTAACTGTCAAGCATTGCCACACAAACCCGTGCTTCCATGATAACTTTTGAGGCTTGTAAAGAACTGCTATGTTGAAGCCCATGTCTCGCAGAGGCAAGTTGCTCCATCTTGACAGTGGGTTTTGGTGCGGGTGATCTGCCTCAGTTGACAAACAAGTTGCTGTGCAAAAGCCCCTCTTCCTGAGCTAAGCAGGGCATCCACTCCATGAATTAGAAGTAGAGTGCCACTTGGTATTGCCATGTCAAAGGAAAGCTTTGCTCAGATTTCCAACCAAATGAAGCACCCCTTTCAAGATCTACTCAGCTCTATTAATTTGGCTATGTAAAAGACTTACAAATGGCACTCTTAGAATACAACAATGTTTGAACTCTTTCCAACAGGTTAGTTTTTCTCATCCCCTAAAGGTTTCCTTTTAATGGTGTTATTAATTTTATCGGCAAAGAAACATGCCAGATGTTCTAATCACTAATATGGTACAAATTTAGAAAGTCACTGAAGCATTTTTCTGGGACGAAAATATTGAACCTAATTGCTCAGGTGTTCTGTCTACATTAAAGACTCCTGCTGTGGAAGTACTTCTGTTCCAGCTTCTCTTTCATTGAAGCCCCCACAATGTAAGGAATGGGGGACCCCATAATGATAACAAATTCAATTGGTCAGAGTAAAAGGGGAACCGATTGGCAGGCTGCCGAAGACAAAGAGATTTCTAACGATGGTTAAGAAAACAAAAGTAATTGGATTACACAAAGAAAATAAGATAAACATTCATTAAAATTACAGTAATAGACTATGACTAATGAACACATATGAATGCAAACAGCACATGTTCTTTAAATCCTGCAGACCTACTTGCAGAAGTGTCAGTAGTAATTCTTAATCCTGCCGTAATTGTTATGTGTGCTCCAGTTTAAAAGATATGGACTTGTTTTCCATGCACTTATTTTATCAATTGCTGTTGTGGATCAATCAAATATATCATAATTGCTAATGGAATGTTGTCTATGTTCTTGCTGGACGTTTTAAAGTTGTGATTTCAATGTTAAGTGGATTTAATAATAATAAAACAAATAGTCTGTTGATCAGCTCAGCCACGTATTTCTCACATTCACATTCAGCTCTATTATGGAAAGCTTAAAAGTGTATACAAACACAATCTTATCCTGTACTCATAACTAAGCCAGTTATGAAAGTAAATGTGCACAGTCTTGCAGCGCTGAATTATTAAATAAAACAGAGATAAACCTTGGGGCGACAAGGATGTTCATAGAGATGAGGGTGCTGTGAGCCAGTATAACAGAATGAATGAACTACTGGATATGAGCCAGTAAGGTTTATGTTCAATCTTCACCTCAATTAAGAAGTTCATTGAGTATTAGGAGAAGGTGAGACAACCAGCTAGTTCAGCAATACAGCTGCTCATCTTAGGTGTCCCTAGTTTAGGAGGTTGGGGAGATAGGTTTAATGGAAGGGTCCTATTATTGCTACTCAATCTTTACTATCTCACTCTGTGTAATGATATGGCAGGTCCTCCTGTATAAGAAGGAGTCTTGGTTGCTATGACCATCTGAAAATTAAAAAGAGTCTTGGACTAAGCAACTGAAATACAGTACCAGCGTGCCATCCCTGTTTATTGGTTTGTACAAAGAGCCAAGCAGGAAGCTTTTGGAGGTAGGTCAGGCTGCACTGACTTCAAATTACCCATCATATTTAACTTTACGGAGATTCATGGATCCATGATTAACAGTCATTCTTTCACTGGGCTCTAAAGTGATTGTCTGAAACAACCATGAATGGGAAAATCTTTTTTTTTAATGCAGACAAATAGCATGCTTTTCTTAAAGGAGGAAAAAAAAATAAGAATATATTTTTTTTTCATGAAAAGATTCCTCCCTTTGATAAACATTTTTCTTCTTACAACAAAGAGATTTTGTTTGAGTCCGTTTGTAGCTAATGTTAATTACTATTCCTTGAAGCTACACTGTGCATATACTCCCCTTTCAGATGCTGATCCTGGCAAAGGCAAACGTGATTTGTTGAGATATTTGTCCAAGGAAGATATTTTACTTGTTGTTCTTAACTGTAAAACAAATCTAGGAATTTCCCTTTGCTAATCTTTAAAGTTTCATCTAATACCCTGTAGCAGAAGAGCCACTCCCTCTGCTGGGGATAGTTCTATATACATCATTTTTTATCTTCAGAATGAAAAAGGCAAGAACTTAAATAAATGTAATGTATTTAAATGTAAACATTAAATGTAAACAATGTAAACATTTAAATACATTTGAAATATCACCATATATGTAAATGATAGCTGCAGATACAAAATAGCTGTGATCTTCTGCAATAATTTTTCCAAACAAGGGTGATTAACTAAAAAGGAAGCTATCCACAATGAGCCTTACCTAATTTTAATCAAGACTAAGGCAAGATGATTGCTCAAAGTTTTATTTGCAAGCAAAAGGCCAGCTGTTTTCATATTTCCAAAGACTTAGAGACCATCCTGCCCTGTATCTCTTTGGGATCTTATAATGTCATGCTCCATGAGTACTCATAGAATACTCATAATGGTAAAGCTCTTCCTCTTAAATGACTTCAATTCTAATAGCACAATGACCACACATGAGAAGATTAAAGTATGCATTAAATTATTCTTCCAATCTATACCACTCTGGCTTGTGAGAAGAGCAGTCTTTGATATTACAGTAATTGGCTAGGTTTGCTTTATGTTAGTGTCTGACATATTTCATTTCTTGCAGCTACCCCAGTTGGCTGCAGATAGTCATGATTTGATGGCAGTCACAGCATCTGAAAAGTGCGCCCCAGGAAATTCCAGGTTGGCAAGCCTTGATGTTCACAAGACTGATCATTTCCTGAACTATTTTGTATTGTGAGAAAAGTACAACATCATTGAAAAGTTGTTTGAGAAAATAAAATTATATTGTATGTTGGGAAAGTTTCAGTCTTGGGACCACGAAAACCCTGCTTTTTCCTTGGAAATTGTATTAGAAATGGATTCCTTTGCACAGATTCCAGCCTCAGCTGAGACTTAGATATGAAAGGAAGGAAATAAAGGAAATATAGCTAAATCTAATTGGAACCAGTAACATTCCCTGTAGCTTTCTATACCTTTGTACCTTTGTACCTTGCAAATTATTTTTGCTTTTACCACATCCATACATAGCTTTATATATTACCTTTTGACTTTACATTTCTCAATTTTTTCTTTTGGAAGATCTCATCAGCTCCATCTAACCATGACTTGGTTGCTCTTCTCTTTCTCATTCACTCTTCCTTCATATATTTGTGGTGTCAGGCATCATCTAGCTCTGTGATCTGAGATTACTTTTAGCATGTAGATTCTGGGTTAAATGGATAGATTGCTCTCTGATATGACTGCTGACACTTACAGGCTTGATACATGCCTCTTCTGGCTCCTACATGAATGTGTGTGTGAGAGTTTCTTTCTTTCTTTCTTTCTTTCTTTCTTTCTTTCTTTCTTTCTTTCTTTCTTTCTTTCTTCTCTCTCTCTCTCTCTCTCTCTCTCTCTCTCTCTCTCCCCCCCTCCCTCTCCCCCCTCCCTCCCTCCCTCCCTCCCTCCCTCCCTCCCTTTCTTTCTTTCTTTCTTTCTTTCTTTCTTTCTTTCTTTCTTTCTTTCTCTCTCTCTCTCTCTCTCTCTCTCTCTCTCCCCCTCCCTCTCCCCCCTCCCTCCCTCCCTCCCTCCCTCCCTCCCCCCTCCCTCCCTCCCTTCCTTCCTTCCTTCCTTCCTTCCTTCCTTCCTTCCTTCTAGCCAGTCTGGTGACTACATGGCCATGCAGTTTTTCTAGGCAACATTTTTGGAATTGGTTGGCAGTTGTCTTCTTCCTAGGGCTGAGAGAAAGTGACAGGCCCAAAGTCATCAGTTGGTTTCAGTACCTACTGTTTAATCTCTATGTAAAGCCACTGGGAGAGGTCATCCACTGGTTCGGGCTCGGATAGCATCATTAGCATTATTATGCTATTGATACTTAGCTTTATATTGTCACATTGGCCCCATCTTGTTCCCCTGCCTGCAGGCTGTTGTCTGGATAGAACAAAAGAGGCTAAAGTTGAACCCTAGCAAGATGGTGTTACTGTTTGTTCATTGTAGTTCTCTGTCAGTTCTGTGTTGCCTCTTAATGGGGTGGCATTGCCCCTGAAGTAGCACATCCACAATTTGGGAGTCCTCCTGAGCTCATGGCTCCTTATGAAAGTTTGGATGGAGGCCATGGCCAGGAGGTACACCAGTTTTGGCCTGCCTGCAGAAAAGGGACCTAACTACATACAACCTCTCCTCCCACCAGGGGAAGCAGTTTTGAGGCCAGGACAAATTAACATCTGGTCTGAGAGTAGAAACAAATAAGAAATGTACCATTTATAGCATCTATTCATATCTTTACCTTTACAAAATTAGATTACTGTAATGCAGTATGGAGCTACCTTTAAAGACATTAAATAACTGCGGTTTCTCCAAAATGCAATGGCCAGGTTGTTGACTAGTGCTATCATTACTATGATTATAGGTTTCTAGGTTAAACCTGCAGGTTTCTAGGTTAAATTCGAAGTGCTAGTTTTGATTTAGATAGCCCTATATGGCTTGGCACCTAGGGCCTACTTGCAGGACCTCCGACATCACCTGGATTTGAGCTATCCAAGGAGTCATCCCAGGAGAAGCTACCCATGGTATCCCACTTTAGCAAGAGGAGGGGAGAGCAGAAAGCATTGCTTCTTAGTTGTAGTAGTTATATTATGGAACAGCCTCCTCTAGGACTGTGACAACCTCCTGGAAGCCTTTAAACACCACATTCTTGTTCAGGGCCTTTACAGATTGTTTATCATTTTTACTTGAATGTTATTTATTATTAGCAATTCTCTTATAGAAGTGTCCCTGTGCTGAACTGTTTTGTGTTGCTCTTATTTCCTGTGTAAAAATTTAACGTATTTTAGTATGTTATAAATCTAGAAGGTTCAAGTACCAGAATTTGATAGATAATAAATAAATATTTTGTCATTTGATCCTTATTAATTCTGCCTACATGACTAAACAACCTCCGCAGTCATTCATTCTTGACCCCCTTTCTCTGTTTTATCATATATACATTTTAAATACCTCATTCACATTGCATTCAGCTTACTTTTATGTTTCTCTGATATATCAAACTCTCACTTTCATATAATGAAGTGAGCAGAGCCATAATCTTATACAAAGCTGTTTTCACTTCATTCATTCCTCATAGTGGACCACATACTACTCACTATCTTTCTATTAGCATTTCCTTGTTTTAAAATTT
The DNA here is from genome assembly GCA_030867105.1 of Liasis olivaceus. NCBI lineage: Eukaryota > Metazoa > Chordata > Lepidosauria > Squamata > Pythonidae > Liasis > Liasis olivaceus. Next base: position 87,032,215 of record CM061350.1, read on the forward strand.
TCCACCCATTTTCTCTTTTTTAGTCAACATTCTACCAAGCTACACAGATGTTCTAGCATTTTGCAATGTATGAATAGCAATTATCCATTTCAACCACAATTACATTGGCCTTTGATAAATTTATTTTCTGATCTGTACTCCGCATTGCATCATACCATCTATTTAAGGTCATGTCCCCTCCCTAACACTCTTTTAATGTCACCACAAGCATTCCTTATACATTTATCCAAAAATATGTTAAATAACCAAGGGAACATCAGACATTTTTATCTTACTTCCTGTTCATTGTTGAACCATTAGTTAAGCATTCCATTTATTCTCACATAAGCTTTAATTCCATCATCTATCACTCCTACTGCATTCAGCAATCAGACTTCAACTCTATATTTGTGCAAAACACTCCATAATTCATGTCTAGTCACTTTATCATATGCTTTCTCTAAATCTAAATAGTGAAACTAAGGTAGTTGTCACAGAGAGATTTAACTTAAAACTAAACTCTGGAGATAATTTACAGCTAAAAATACCCACTAATATGGGGCCATTTTGCCCATGTTCTTTGGTGCTATAATAGAACTTATCACCATAGCATCCAGGCCACTCCCAACAGTATAAACCCATGGGATGTGTGGATAAAATGGTATGGGAAAATTTTAAAAGGCATGAGGAAGAAGAAAGATCTTAAAGTAGAGGATCATGTCAAATTATCCAGACCGAAGAGGAGATTTGGAAAGGGTTATCAACAATTTTACATGGATGAAATATTCATCATCAAATAATTGGGAATAAAGTATAAAGGAGTGCTATTCAGATTAAAAGACTACACAGATGAAATTGCCCTGAAGAGCTCCAAAATGTCCCCCACTGACCAACAACATGTGTACAGAATTGGAAAAGAAAAGAGGGTGGGGGAAATACAAATTCTAGTCAAATGGGTTGGCCGGCCAGAGGATTTCAACAGTTTACAGCTGGGTAATTTTATAAAGATGACTCCATGCTCAGGGAAAATACCTTGCTGATGCTTGTAGAAAATCCCAACTTCAGGGTGTCAGAAATTCATCCCAACTTTTAGGTTTTCTTTTCTCAGTGCTGCCCCTTTTACCAAGTCTAGAATTCCCTTTTACCAGGAATAGATACACTCTTGTATAAGAATATGCTGTATCTGTCCCAGACTGAAATGTCCTGATGCTGCTTCATTTTGTTCAAAGAAAGCTTTGCGTTTTTCCTGTAATGTGCTTACGCTGCTTGGAAATTCTTGCACTGTTGTATCCTGCACTGGGTGGAGGTGATGGTTGTGCCAGGAATATCAGAGGTGATTGAGGCTGCTCTCAGGTGTAATGAGATTCAGCTTGTCCTTTTCAGATTCATTTTGTCTAGTCAGTCTCAGGAATTTCTGAAGCAGAATTGTAGAATTTAATCTTGGCCTTAGACAAATCTTCTGTTTAACAAATGGTATGTATCTCATCAACCAGTTGGTTAGACTGTAGGCCTCATACTCGGCATTCCACCCCGCAGTTGAACCATCTGATGAGGTGGCATAAGATACCCTCAGTTTTCACAATGGCTGTCTCTGTGTCAATAAGTTAACATTAAAAAAAATCCTAAAGTACTGTACAAAAAGGTGTAGACCTGTAGTTAAACCTTTTGCACACAATAGTTTTAAGCTGTTTATTAGCTTTTAATTTCCTTCATAAATTCTCAAAAAAGGGCTTGCTCACTATGTTCGCTTTTTCATTGTTTACTGGAGGGTTGGAGGTGTGCATGTGTGTGTTTCCAGTAAAATTTTGCAAAAATATAGGTATATATTTCAGAAAAGTTTAAAAAGTTTCCTATTTTCTTCATTTAAGGTGGTGTGTGCATACGTGTGTGTTTCCAGTTAAACTTTGGAAAAACATGTACTTTTAACTTTCAGAAAAGATGGAAGAAGCAGGCTGTAATGTAAAAAAAACTTTACTCCCTGTATTTAAGGTGCTGATTTTAAAATCTTATTAGGGTTTTATTTCTTTCCAAAGTGGTCGAAATAGCGTTTGCTTCAAAATATAGTTTTTCAATACAGTCAAGCCCTAGGGTTACCAAAGGTCAATGCAATCAAGTGGAGGGTTATCTTAAATTTAGGGCTACCAAGCAGCCTTTCCTGATTGAGATTAGGTAACATGTCATATCTGGTAAAGTTTGTGATCTGGCGATAACCACATGGCATGGATTTGACAGTTCACTTTGATGACATCACTGATTAAAACGACTGATAAGCTCCCATTATACGTTAGAGTGTATACTAACTACTGATGGGGTTGAAAGCCATTCAGGGGTTGAAGGAAAAGAAAAGTCTTGCTAGCTCTCACTCAGAGCAAGTAAACCCACAGATGAACCAAAGCAGTTTCTGTTCCCTCAAAGGCATGAGAACAGGTTGAAATGGTCCGAGCAAATTAGTTTCATGTGGTTATAACAGAAGCTGATCAGCAACCATTTATTCAAGCAGTCTATAGCAGTCATCATCTAGGTTCAGAAGAGTTTTCTTCAGGAGTGACCTCCCTTAAAGAGTCTGGCAGTGCTCTCTATCTGGTAAAATAACATCTAGCACCTGTGCACAGTGCCGGCTCAAGGGTATATGGTGCCCCTAGGCTGTACTGACTGATGACACCACTCCCACTGATGCAAAGATTTGCATTTTTATGATTCAGAAGGAGGTACGGTCTTGGCACCCCCTAAGCTTTGGTGCCCTAGGTCAATGGCTCCTCAACCATAGCCTAAAGCCAGTCCTGTCTGTGCATTTTTGAGTCCTTTTGCACCAAACCAAACAGGTTTTCATTTATGTGTGGCAACAATCAGCAAAGAGTTGTTAAAACTAAGAGCAACATGTTGTATTCTAGATATTGCCTAGTTGAGAAATATATTTTGTGGCACCAACATTTTGGCTTCTTTTTTATTTTAACTCTAAAGGATCTTTCGAGGCTATGTTTTTTCTCGCATTTGTTTTGTTACAGGGGAATAAAATATAGGAGGAATTTTCTGCTCCTATAACTTATAGAACTATTGGTAACTTGAGGAAAAGCGCTGTCTTCTTCCAGATGCTACAGAGGCTACAACACCTGGAAAAGCCACAGGGAAGAAACCAGGGTGACCTCTGCATTTACTCTAGCAGCAGCTGTACATTCAGTGGGCAGGAAACATTGCTCTAAACTACAGTTATCTATCAGTCCAATGGTCTTTTAATTTATGACACTTGCTGGGAAAATGAGCTGCTGGCAAATATATGTAACTATCTCTGGTGGTAACCTGCCCTCAAACTAAACTTTATTGTAGCATGCCAAAAACATAGACTGCATATAATACATAATTAATCTAGACGGATATACTTTTAGAATCAGAGAGCCCCCACAGATACATACATGAATGATTCTACCTCATACTTGGATACACATGGCCAAATCTCAAATGTTCTGTCATTTGTTATTACAATAGCCAAATTTTAAGTATCTCCGTCTAGTCTATGGAAGGTAGGCAAGGAGTGATGGTGAGAAAGCTTTCTGGGTCCATCAAGCAAAGAGTAGCAATGTAACAAAGAACCCAGGATTATGAAACCCATCCCTGTTTGCAACACAGGCAAGGGTACATGGTAATACCCAAGGAGATCGTCACTCTCCTGATAAAAAGGGGATAAGGCATTATATGCAGAACAAACAGGCTTATAGAACACTACCGCCCCCATAAAAGCCTGTGTGTGCAGTGCTGCTTGCTCTTTCCCTACGAAGCATCCTTCTAAGCAATGACATTCCACCTCTTCTCTTATTCCAAATATGAGTGGAAAAGGAACAGAAACTTTGGTTGAAGATGCCCAAGAAAGTTCCCCCATAACATTTGGCGGAAGGTCATTGCTTATGGTAGAACATATCCTTTGCATTCGGAAGACTTCTGTCAGGTTTAGCCCAGGAAACTCCAGGAGACAATACAGATTCAATCCAGCAAGGTTTACTTGGCTTCACCCTAATTACAGAATCTTCTCAGACTGAGAGCAGTTCCCAGGGTCAAACTACAAACATCACTAGCATTCCTCAGGGAGGGGCCAGTCTCATCCTCTTATCTCTTCTTCACTCCTCTGGGGATGAGAGTCCATGTTTCACACCCCTGCTCCACACTCCCACAACTTCAGAGTTGATGTCAAACAGGAAGTGTTGGAAAATGGAAATCCAAGAAACAGCACTGAGATGGATTGGTCTTTGGTTCAAGTCATACCTCCATGGGTCCACATGTAGGAAAGTTTGAAAGGGTTAGGAAAAAAGAAATAGCAGGCCAGATATCGTGTACAACAGCCACCTGTCTGTTGCTATAGGATAGGCCAATAATGTAAATCAAATCTAAGTTTGCACCCCAATCATCTCACTGTCACACTGACACTTCATTTTGGAGCCAACCATTATTCTTCCATGACAACAGCATTTTTAAGCTTTTTTTTCCCCCTAAAAATGCACACAATGTCAAATTAGTATATGCATTATCATTTGTCCCCTTTCCTTTGCAAACAATTGTGAGGAGAGGCTCTCTTTCCCCGTCCCTGTTGATGGGTGAATGACTATGTATATGTGCGGAACATTAAAAGCAGACCTCAAAATATAATCTCTGGATGAAGAATCCTTTCTATTAAGCACCAGGGACCTTGAGCAATACCTAGAGGCCTCTGCAATGACAGGTGACACATTATGTTTCTTCAAATGTTAGCATGACTTAGGTTCAGTTGACATAGCCTTGCCAGCCAGTAACTATGTATTCGGGGTATTCAGGGCACTGTAGCAGCAGCTGTCGGAATGAACAGCTATAGGCATGTACAGGTCACCCAACAGTAACCTGCTCAACAATGTCACTGCTACTTCATCACTCATACTCCAGAGATACTAGCCTTATTTACAGTGTATTTAAGACATTCATCATTATTGGGTGACTTTAGCTAGAAAAGTGGGAACCCTAAGGACTAATTTATTCAGTATCCTGTGAACCACTTGCTGAGAGGCTGCTAGTAGATTTTATGAGCTGCTGCCCTAGAAGCACATAAGGAGAATCCTCTTCCCTGCCATCCCCTCATCTTTACCTGTCAGCATATGCACTTGAGCACAAAACAAAACATATTGCAGTGAAGGCAAGTCCCAATGACTTCCTTCTTTCTTCTTCTTAAAGAGAAGTCAGATGCTGAAGATGGTGAGTGAAAAAGGAACAATCATGGTGGACAGCAGTAGCAATGAGAGAATTCAAAGCGGTGATCAGCTGGGCAGCCTATGACTATTAACTGTGGACAACTGCTGTCATGGTCATCCAGTGACAGCCAGCTCATAAGCTGCTGAGTTGAAATGTGGATATAAATGTGGGGCAAACTCCAACTGAGATAACTTCCATATTAACCCCTTGCACTTTTTCTTCCTCGCAAATGTGTCTTCTGCCAATATGTATTTGTTACACAACAGATGGCACAATTTCTATAATATATTCATTCTATAAAGGCTGGCAGTCTTTCAGAAAAGCCTATTAAAAACAGGACCTCTTTTTACTGTTTTGTTTTGTTTTTGTTTGGAACAGTAATAAAGTCAGTTGTTAGCTTCAAGCAGTACTAAGATTTAAAATAGGAACCGCTTTGAAGTACCATGAAACTGCACCCAGCCTCTAGGTTATCAAGCGTGTTCTTTCTGTACAGCTTCCTACACATAGCTTATTGTTTAGGAGAGTTACCACTAGATGTTTCCATAACAGACATTTCAATTTGTCTTACTTTAGAACTATGTAATTATATACACAAAACACTATGACATACAGAGGAGGTTACAAGGAGAGACAGGTTAGAGACTATACAATAAGAGCCACAGCAGGTTTTCAGGAAGAACATGTAAAGAATGCCTTCGAGGAGAAAAAATAATACAGTGCTGACTAGATTGACTCCAAGTCACTAGATGGAATTTGGGGGGCTCCAAACTTCAAGGAGATTAAGGAGAGCCAGCTGGCATCCCTTGTCACAGCCTGTGGAGCAATTTTAGCTGACCCCTGGCACAGTCTTACCATTGTTGTTGTTTTTTTAAAAAGCAAAATTTAGACATTTAGGTCACAGCTCTTCCTACAAGGACATGGATTTTGGTTCTGTCAGTGATGAGAGGAAGAATTATATTTCTTATGTCTAGTGTCATACTAACCACTCGCTACCTATCTGAGGAGTTTCACATTCCTCAAATCTTTTGACTTCTCCTAGCATTGTGAAGTAATTCACTTTCAGTTCTACCACTCGTAAAAGCTTGCGACAGAATCAGGAGGAAATTCAATCTTCAGAACAAATGTGTTCATTTCCCACAGAAATTCCTGAGAATTTTGCTTGCGGGAAAATTTCAGGAGCAACTCTGTTTACAAGCCCCACCAGATGAAAGATCTGAACTAGAGATGATGTACAGATCAGTGTAAATCCACTCCATTTTAACCACCCTTGTTTTATGGCTCCTGGATTGTTGTCTAGAAAATCATACATTTTGCTTGCCCTTTAAGAAATTGTCATTTTTGTGCAAGTTTCAGAAAAACTACTTAGGGATCCTATTTAAAACAGTGATGATAATGGGGAGGAGCACCAACTTAAAAAAAGTGATATGTTTAAGCCATTTCAGTCTATGATTCACTTTAAAACTTCAAACCCAAAACTCTGTCCACAAGAAAATAATACTTGCTTCTATGTTACAATGTACAAACACTTTCAGTACCATAGATTAGACGTGGGTTTTTTTTCCTGGCCACAGACTGACAAATAATGGATGCTGGAGAGTTTATGGTTTTTATACATTGTTGTTTTATATACAGGTTTTACTGTTTTAGCAAAAGTGTTTTCAAAGACCAGGAATCCTGCTGGAATTGGCAGCTTCTAAGAATGATTGTTTGATTAATAACTGTAGCAAGGCTTGGATAAACTTTTGTCTAGAACTCTGGAAAGGCTGTCAGAATAAGTGTGTGAAATAGCTTAATGAGCTGACTATACAACCCATCTCAACAGTTGATTCCATCTGACTTACAGCATGATTCAGCTTTAGAATTCTGGAATGAATTCATACAGTAAGGGCAGCTAGTGAAGTTGCAAATTGCTGAAAGACTATGGTGTGGTCAAAGACAGGATACTTTTGACAAAATGAGTATTTTTTTTCTTGCAGGAAGCCATTTCTTTTCCACCACATTGGACAGCAGTGGTAAAAAAAATGTTGAAGAAATTTTCAATACAGCATTTTCCCCCCTTATCATGTTCACACTGAGTTGACTTTTCATTGACCTTCCAGACCTACAGATGCAAGATAGGTCAACAGCTGTTTTAGCATCTGGGGCCTTTACATTGACCTAGATGGAAAAAAAATCAACAACTTATAAGATTCAGCAATCTCATAACTTTCTGACCATTTTTAATGAAAATTATTTAATTTTTTACTTCCATTGGGGAATTGGTGGGTGTTGTTTTAGGGGATGGCAGATGCCCTGGCATCCAAGGACTCTGTATGCTCAGCCAATGTCATAAGGGTTTCATGTGTATAGGATGAGCTTGCACCAGTGAACATCACTTGTCAATTTGCCATCCATTGGTCTCTTTAGGGAGATATTGTTGCCTGTGTTTCCTTCTTCTGCCCCCTCCCACCTGTAGAGAGTAAGGAATATGGCCTTGATGGAAATGTGCAAGAAATGTTACTTGGGCAAAAGGAGCTGAAGTACTTTTTAAGTCCGGAGCAATGAGATAACATTCAGAAGTGGCTCAGGCAGACCCCTCCCTGATTTACTGGATTATAGGAAGGAGCAGGAGGTACAGCCCAGACTTGCAAGTTTTTGTTATTATAGCCAATCTCAGTAAAAGTAGTTTTAGCCTTCCTGTAGAGTTGGTTTCCTGGCTTGGTCTACCTAGTGGGACTGACATTCATCTTGCAAATCTCATACTCTTTCAAGAGAGACTGAAGTTCTTGCCTTTCTTTTAGCCTTCCTGTGGAGTTAATTTCCTGGTCTGGTCTGGTCTGGTCTACCTAGTATGGCTGACATACTAAAATTAAGGGTATGATTGTTCTCATAGTAGTTTAAAATACTGCTTGATCATCTGTCTTCTCCTTGCTCAGCTTCACTTTTGAGTTTAAGCAATAATATCTGTAAAGTAAGTATGTTTTGGAAAGAAATAGCATGTTACAACAGGATTAGAACAACAACAGCCTACCTTTAGAAATCAAGCAATATTTTTTGCTGGCAAAACCGCAAAACTGCACCTGCACCCAGAAGATTGTTTCCCTTTTCCTTTGTGAACTGGCAAATAGCCATTGTAGAAGAGGACTGGTCCCGGAGCTTCTAGAGACATGGATTTTTCTCACACAGCGCACTTGCCTACACTAGTGAGAACTTTTCCTCTGGTAGATTACAATTAAAACCATGTAATACTCATAATGACCACACCCCATTTTAACATCATAGGTATAACAATAGCTGAGGGTAGGTTAAATGTGATAGTCAAGGGAAATTATATCAGGAACTTGTCTTTTAGTAGCATCTTGCTAGCAATGAAGGGGAATGACTGCAGTCCATATCTAATAGCGATGACACATAGCAGGAAATATCTGTGTATGAGTTTGATGAACTAGGGAGTGGCTGCAGGGAAATAATCTAGAGCTGAACTCAAATTTTTCAGATAACACTTTTCAGACAAATTTTCTGGAGTTTAGTTTTACCTCAGAAAAAACTGTTTGATATTTTACTTTTCCAGACTAGTGCTAGTAGCACCACACACACGGTGCTGTAATGCAGGGAATGGGAAATCTGACTTATCTATCAAAATCAGACTGCAAGGCTGGTATGTCCAACCTTGTAGGACTTTGAGCAAACCTCCTTCTTCTTCATAGCTCCCTGTTCACTCCTCTCCCCTTCAACCATTCCTCCTACCTCTTTCTTCAAGGAGGTTCAAGGAGGAATGAGGGATATACTTCTCTTTTAGGGGGAAGGACAGGCAAAGTGTACATCTGGAAGTCATTCCATGAATTCTCCAATCAGGGAAGACTTATAGTTCTCCCGCCTGTTCATAAGGCATGCATCTTTCCATGATGGGGTAAGGCATGAAGTGAATGAGGCACTGTATGCTTAGCTGCATGCAAAAGGACATATGGGACAGTGGATCCAGATCTTTTCTTGTAGGGAGCAATGGATGGATGGTGGCAGGGGGTAAGGCAGGATTGGACTGGATATGACCTCTGGGCCAAGTCCAGTTTCTGAAATCTCAAAAGATTGAGTGATTCCTCTGATGGCTTGGTTATTTAGGGGAAGGGGTTGTCACTATGGCACAAGATCTCATTATGGTGCCTAAAAAGTTTGCATAAGGGCAGTTCTTATTATCCTTTGTAGGATAGACTTTGAGTTTATGTGCTGTTTTTGCTTTAACCTCTTCTTTTGGAACAGCACCTAAAAGATTTAGAGCACATTTATGAAAAAGTTGTACACAAGAACATGAGCATAGACCAGATAGTACAGAAGTTTCTGACTTAGATAGATGACTTTACCTTCATGTTTCTAAGAAGGCGAACATCTCTTCTATAACCAAGGCAGAAGGCATGACAGCACGTATGACACAATTCCACTTACAAGAAAAGCTGGAGTATATATAGTTTTTGTTTCTCTTAGCTTAAAGTATATGTCTATCTGCTATTACTGGATTGTGAGTTGCCATGAGCAGCTGAGCAGGTCTGTGCTTCCTTACAGTAGAGGGCAGTGATATCCACACTCTAGTTTGTGAAACAAAATATATGAATTCTCTGCATTACTTTAGAACTCTTGAGGACTTCAAAATATTCTCCCATGCTGCGACCATGTGTTACTTTAATAAAGAACAATAACAGTGAATTCATGTGAATGAGTTTGCTATGTGCAATCCATAAACTGCAGATTGAAAGGCAGACCAGAATAATTCAAGGTGGAGTATAAAACAACACTGTCTTCACATTTCTTGCATGCATCTGTGTGCGTGTGCGTGCGTATTTAGTAAAATAGAAAGCTGCTTTCCATCATGTTGGACTGGTCCATTTAAGTCTCCTAGACTGTTTCACTGATACATAGGCAGAAGTATTATCAGAACAATCCTATGGCCTTCTACCTGTTAAAAAGTACATTGACTATAGATTGTAGTCATACTGCATTATCTGAAAAAAAAAAAAATCCTTCCTCTCCCTCTTTTAAGATAAATTGCTAGCAAATACTGATTTGCTATCAATTCAAAAATTATCATTTTCATCATGTGTATGCTGCCTAATCTTTCCAAACTCATGGTGGCTTATAGTAACGCAGAATACAATAAAACATCTATGGTTGAAGATGACCGACAGCCCAAATAATATCATAACATAATATAGGTCCATAAAGAACCCATGCCCAAAATAACAATTACAGTACAATTACTGCTGGAGAACAATATTTCACAAAGGTCTTCTGGAGAAGTTCAGTCTTCATCAACTCCAAGGAGACTGTCACTGAAGGGGCCAGTCCAACTTTTTTTGTGGGGGGGAGTGAGGTGTTCCACAATATTCATGCCATAGTGGAAAAGCAATGCTTTCTGGCTTCAACCCCACTCAACCCATGAAACTGGGGTACCACCAGCAGTTTCTCTTAGGAAGACCTTGGATAGGTCAGGTCTAGCTGATGTAAATATTTAACATTTTAAGTGAATTTTCAAAATTTCTTACTGTAGCATTATTGGAGAGAATAAAGAAATAAAACTTAAAGAAATAAAGTTAGAAAACTGATAACTGTGTTTGTACTACATGCTATGGGATTGGAAAGTTCATGGTTTAGCATAATATGAGGATCTACATAGCCATTGTCTTATCATAGTGTGCAAACAGGTCATTATATTAAGCAATAAAATAACTATTCTAATATTGACTCTTAATTCTTTCTTTCTATTTGTTCAGTCAAGAAGCTTAAACATTGTTGCAACAAGGCTAGAGATCCTTGTCTGTTGAAAGGCTGCCCTTTAATAGCCAGAGCATAACTGGGCTACCGTTCAAACATACATGTGAAAAAACCAATGAACAAATTCATAATTTGTATATACAACATATAATTTGCAAATATACACTGAACATAATATCTGGACCCCCCTTCGAAAACCTCTCTCTAAGAGCAGAATGAAGGAAAAGGCTTCGTCTATACTGAGTTAACGGCTGTTATACCATAAGTAGCCACCGTGTACCTCTAATGGTGTTTCCTTCAGTTTGCATATCTAGATGATTATAACGTGAGAAGAATGCTATCCCCAAGAATCTTCCTCATGACTTGGAGAAATCACTGTTCAATAAGGGCAAAGTTTCTGAAAGCAAAGGCTCTCAGAAAGATGAAGATCCCAAAGAAGCAGACTCCAAAGGGAAGAAAAGTGGCACAAAGCCAGTTAGGAAGAGAGAAGGTGACTAGCGTTCTCCCACCACTCAGATGCAGCTTGAACCTAAAGCCATATTCCGATATCCATTCTCACATGCATTCGCCAGCTGAGTAAAGATGTAACCGGCATTCCCCTTGTTTTATTTGTCCCCTCCCCTTTTTTGGAGGAATCATACAGACAAATTCATTTGAAATGAAGACCTTAGGGTTTAGCTGATAATAACTAAATAGAAATGGGTGATGGAAAGAAATGCAATTTCTTTGATAACATATTTGATTTTTTTCAAGTTTTTCCTCCTCAGCTTCATTAATGATCTGCTAAAAATAAACAAACAAACGCACCAACCAGAGGGAGAAGAATTGCTTTTCTGAGACAAAGCTTCAGTGGCTCCCTGACAATGATTAGTCAAGCTCAGAAAATTTTAATTGACTACTTGTAGAGCTGAGATAGCAATGGGCCTCCAAAGCCAAATTACAATGGTCCCAGCATGCATTGCTTGCTGTTTATTGGGTCACACCAAAAAAACTTCATTAGTGGTAGAACATGTCAAAATTAGTCACTTAAGAATGTAAACAGCTCCAAGAACAGGAAAGAACAGGCCTCCAGCCATCTGCTTGGTGTGTTTGTCCCACTTCCTCACACTACTGGTGCTGATTTTCATTCACTCATCCAGATGATGGTTGTCTTTGATTCAGCAGAGTGTCCTGGAGTAGTAGAGAGCTGAAGATGTCAACAGATTGCTGTGCCTTCCGGCAGAGACACCAAGGCTCAGGACTCAGCGGGGACGAGCAACAGCAGCAGCTGCTGCTTCCCAGGACTTCTCTTCCATCTTCTCTTCTCATTTTCCCCCTTTTTTGTTATTGCTACAGATGCAAAAAGCAAATGATCTTGACATGATTAGCACCGGCACCCTGGTGAAACCCTTTGCATTTCTTTTTTGCTCAATGTGATTTTGGATTCCACACTCGAAATGGCTTGCTTTCCTAAGTCATTATTTTAATTCCCTCCCCCGGAATTTCAGCTGTCAATCAATGGAAACTTGACAGTTCTTTCTCATTAAAGCAGTTCAGAGCTTGAGCCTCTATATGTGTACTCAAAAGTAAGTCTGGTTAGGATCAGTGGGGTTTACTGTGTAGTAAACATGCACAAGATTGCTGGTGCAGTCTAGGATCAACTCAGTGTAACTGACTTGTTGCTTTTTGACTTGCCCAATGAATGGAAGCAAAGTAAGAATAAAGGTACTTATTAAAAACTTAAATTTTCAGGAAGCTATAAAACACTCACTGACATTTAAAAAAAAATAATATGAAAAAAAATCATTTTTAGTAATTTGGTGGATCTATGCATATAATACAAGGTAATGTTTAAGAAATGGAGTTTTGAGTTAGGAACGCCCCAGTTCAAATCTGCTATTTGAACTCCTGCTGTTAGTCTTAAAAAAGTCTTTCTCTTAGCCTGGGATTCCTATCTATAATATGTGAATAGTAAGCAGTATGCATCTGTTTTATAATGAATGAAGCACTGACATGAATGACATCTGTTAGTTCAGTTTTCCTCTATTATGGAACAAATGTCAGGAGTCATGAAAGGTTAATTTTCATTCACCCATCTTTATTCATTGGCCATTTATTTGAGAGTGGGAAGACCTTGCTATTTATATATAAATAAATAGCGGTTGCTGGCTGTGGTTATTTCCTGGCATTCCTATTTGGACATGGGGGGAGGGGATCAAAAATGCTCAAGAGGACATCCACGATCCAATGACAGAAGCCCCACTAGCTTTTCATATGCCTCAGGTGTGTGACTCATGTAAAAAAAAATGGGCAGGGCTTCAACTTCATGGTCATGGCTGCTGTGTTGACTTTTTTGACCCCTCCCCCAGGGATGCTTCAGGTGGTTGGTATATGTTTTATTTTCCCAGAATGCCTTGCAGGTGGGCTCTTGTGTTAGTTGCCACCGCCTGCTCCTTTTAGCTGGAGCCGTGGAACAAAGCATGCCTTAAGCATTTGGGGGAATAAAAAGAGAGGCAACAGCAGGAAGCCACTGGTACCAATTTTGCTCCCATTACTGTATGTGACAGTACAAACTAAAAAAGAAAAAGAACAAAACAACAGAACGAGCCAATGTAGTGAATGTGAATCGTGAAAACTGATGCTTGCAATCAGTGGTTAGCTATCCCCTGCGTTTTGGATCCCATTTTCAGTTTATTTATTTTGCTTTATGAATGCAAACAAATAATGAAAAAAAAAGATACAAATATAAAAAGTATGTTTTGAGTGGCACACGATTATTGACAAACCATATCGACTGAATTAACAGAAATAGAAACATATAAAAGGATGATATAGGAGAAACAAAGGTTTGGAGACCAGAGGGAAAATTGTTCCAGAAAAAGGAAACAGATTGCTCAAAAGTCTTTTTCTTTGCTCCTTGGGTGGCGGGGAAATTCACTAATATGTGCTTTTGTCAACAGGCACTAGTAATAAATTATAAAGTCTTACCTGTCTTGGGACCTAGATATTTGCAGGGTTGCTTACTCCAAGCAGAATCTCCCTCTCCAAGGCATGCTAGTAGAGGCACTATATGACCCGCATGAGTCCTCCTCCTGTGCAATTGGCTCCTGCAGAAATAAGACTAGCATCGTCTTTGAAATCTTGGGAAGATTCATGAAAACATATACAGTGGTACCTCAGTTCACGAACTTAATTCGTTCCACGACTCTGGTCGCGACCCGAAATGGTCGTGAACCGAATCAAATTTTCCCATAAGGTTCAATGTAAATACGGTTAATCCGTTCTGAACCATATGTTTTTTTTTTTAAAAACCGCAAAAATATGACACAAAGTACAGTACGAAGAGAGAGAAAGCTAACCTTGCTCGACGCAACTCCCGGCGTGGAGGACAGGAAGATGGGTGGGGAGGCGGTTACTGCTTGGAGGGAGAGTCCCCCTCCCTACAGGAAGCCGCGACCATGTGTCACGGGAGGGAAAATGGCCGCGGATCCTGTTCGTCACCTGATCCGGCGTTCGCGAAAGGAGGCAAATTTTTGTGGCCGGAGCTGTTCGTGAACCGAATTGTTCGTGAACAGATGCGTTCATGAACCGAGGTACCACTGTACTTGCAAGTATGGCAGGTACAAATATGACAAATAAATAAATAAATAAATTTAAACAGGCATTTGGGGATTGTTATGCAGGATGTATGTACCTAGGATGTATATGGGGACTGCTAACAATTGGGTGCTGTATGTCATAATGCAATGTATTGTATAATGAATTATATATCACTTTTGTAAGCTGTTTATATTTGTTGTTTGATTGGAACAACATAAAATTGTTTGAAACAAAGAAATAAATAATGAACAACCATGTCTAGTTTGCTTCTGAGTGTCTAGGTATAGCTTCTGAGTGTTGTGTTATAGTTAGTTTACATTCCCATGTGCCACTGGCAATGGAATATTTTCAATTTTACTCACCAGTTTTTAAAAGTTATTATAGTTTTCATTGATTTTATGAGTTGATCTGTAAACCATCTAGAAATGTAGTTTTAAAATATAGAAATACTGCAAATAAATACATATGATAAATAAATTAGAACAAAATCTGAAACACCAAGCTTTAGGGGGGGAAAATCTTATGTATGCCTTTTGAGAAATAAATTCCATTAACTTCCTTCTTCTGGGATAAATATCTTAATGACTGAAGCCTTAATTAATCTAATTGAAGCAAATGAATAATGAAGCTAAGTGTTTAATGTGAAAAACAAAGAACTGTAAATTCTGTGAAGCAGGGTACTTGATGTTGACGCTTAACTTAATGGAAGTCCTGTTGATTATTTACAGTAAATTCTAAAACAAGTCTTCTTTATGAAATAACATTGTCTTTATGTTTTAAGAATAGATTGTAATATGTATTCATCCAAGGAGTAGATGGTTACTGTCTTCCTAAGGCATGTTCAGAACAATTTCCATCAAGTAGATTAGGCTGAGAAATACTAAGTGGCTGGTCCAAAGTCATGCAGGAACTTAATTGTTCATTGGGGATTTGTAATCAGGTCTTCCCACTGCTTGTCCTACAACTATAAATAGTTACAGCACACTGGCTTTGAATCAATCAATCAATCAATCAATCAATCAATTAATTAATAGACCTAGGGTTAGGATTAATTAATTAATCAAATTTATAAAACCACACAGCTGTATAATGACTCCATCATGGATTATTTTCCCTTCTATCTCCTTATTTAAAACACTTTTTCCCCTGGATGAGTTTTGGGTAAAGAAGTGCCAGTAGAATTTGGTTTCTGTCGTGCTATTTTAATCAAAGCAGAGTAGCATCTTATAGGTGTGCATGAAAGACTAAATTCAGAATTTGGCTAATTCAGTTCTTTCTTCCTATCCTTGACAATGCAGCTCCCGGTATCTGTTACAATTCCATTGTAGGTTTATGGTGGGAACACACTTTCTGTAACATCATAGTGGAGGCCATAACCCAGTGCATGGAGCCTGTCAGGTTCTGTCTAAGACTTAGACAGGCAGTGGATTTGACAGCCAAATAAGCCCAGAGACAATCCATCTTTGGGTTTGTACTCTCCTTGATGGAGGTCCTTATGGACTCAGCTCCAAGAGATACAGATGGAAGTTGTAGGCAAAAAGGTTGTTGGACAATTGTATCTTGGGCATCAGTTGCAGCAGTTTTTGGAAAAGGCCATGATCACTCATATGCATGTCAACTTGTGGCTGGACTACTGCAATTTGCTCTTCAAAGCTGCTCTTGAAGACTGTTTGGAAGCTTCAGTGGTTCAGCATGCAGTGGCCCAGACAGTTATGGGTGCATTAAGGTTTCCCCATGTAACACTGCTACTATGGGAGCTGCATTGGTTGCAGTTAGCTTCTGGATGCAATTCAGGATGCTCATGGTCACCTTTAAAGCTCCACAAGTTACAGGGCCTAGTTATCTCTGAGGCTACCTTCTGATTAAATCTGCCTGCCTGGTAAGATCCAGAACAGAAGACCTGCTGCAGGTCCCACACACTGAGAAAATGTCATTCCCCAGGGTCTTACAATCAAGCCTTCTTGGTGATGCACCCCCTCCTCTGGAATAGCCTAACCCTGTTCATCCTGACCATCCCCTCCCTCTCATGTTTCTGAAAAGCAGTGACAACATCTGCAGGAGGAGTTTGGGAATACATACGATCGTATTACCCCTGAAATGTGGTACATCAGACTGCTGTAATTTGTTATGGGTGGACTTTATTATAAATTTTAATCCTACTTGTCAGCATACCATAAGCCACTCATAGTTTTCAGAAATGGAGCAGCATATAAGCTGAAATGAATGACAAATAAATAAATCACTGAGCCACTTTGAGGGGAATATGTCCAATAAAAGCTCCTTTCAAGCCTTCGTTCCCATCATTTCTATAATCCAGCCATTAGGCAGATGAACTCACCATAAAGCAGATGACAGAAAAACTCATCAGCATTTAATTCATTACAGAAAGAAGGAAATGTGACATGACAGTTTACAGAACTCCACTCAATAAAACACACTAAAATACTATACTATTTAAATGACAATATTTTGTACAACTAGTTCTTGTTATCCCCTATATCATTCTTGCAAAATGAAGCTTGTATTCTTTCACCTTTATGAAAAATACAAACAAGCTGCTAGACAGGTTGAAAATGCAGAACCAATTGAAAAGTTTGCACAACCTATTCCAGTGAAATACTCTTTTTAACTTCAACTCGCTGAAATAATATTAAAACGACTGTATGCTTCTTTTCTGCACTAGAACCAAGCAATGGGTGTAACACTGGTGGTGTGCACCCCCCCCCCCCCCCCCACACACACAACAGAAGGATTTTTCTTATTTTGGAGTGATGTGAATCGGAGCAGTTAATTATGAATTTTGGTATAAATCATAAGTTGTTTAATCTGTCATTCTTATGAAACACATAAAAAGTTGCATGAGAAGATTGTGGTTATATTTTCTTATTGTAAACTGTGACATACCAGCTAAATCTTAAGTTTACTAGTATAAATGTCTTGCTAGGTGGCAGCCTCTAACCAATCCTTGCTGATCATAAAAAGCTAAGCAGGTTTGAATCTGGTTAGTTCTTGGATGAGACTACCAGAAAATATCAGGCCATAGGCTAAATTGGTTGGTACAAACATCTCAGAAGAAGGCAGTGATAAATCTTTATATATCATTGCTAAGAAAAAAAATACGTGGAAGTATTCATGAGGACAATTCATTTATTAGGAGTTAAGCTGAACTTGAAGTAATGGCAGGGAGGAGGGTGGGAGCCATCATTTATCAGAAATGTTGGGCCTTCCCTCTCTAAATCCATTTCAGTTTGGGTGCAGGTCCCTTTGGAATCTGGGCTTGGTTTGAAACCCATTTATCCCCTTTTTCTAAATCTATTGAGATAGTAGAAGATGAGATTTGGCTTGTGTAGATACTGGCAGTAGAAGAGACTATGAACATGTGAAATATTTCTGCTTAATTGCAATCTGTGGAATATAAATATACTATTTGTTGGGTGTGTTTCTAGACTCTGGCATTTAAACTTTACCTCTAGCTTGAACAACTGAGAACTCTGTGCTTCCAGTGGTCTAGTGAGTCCTGTCATCCAACTATGCATGTCTCAGTTGGCCTCACAAGGTCCAACCCATAACCATTTGATCATCCAAAGCCCCAGCCTTAGGCCCTCACCCTAGGCAAATTAAGAGTACTAAGTGCGAACTTTGACATTGAACAAGAGGTCTTCCACTGGTATAAGGTAATTTTTTCTCTCTCTTGTATGCACCCTCCATATCTATTCTAAAGACTGAGAAAATCCTTTGGAAATCTAGAGGGTGAATGGGTGACTATAAATAAAGATTTATTTGTCTCAGTTCCATCTGCAGAACTTGGCTCTATTGTAGAAACACTAGTGTTAGATCCTGCTTTCTTTTGTTTCTCTTGGATAATGCACCCTAACTTTAGCATTTCTGATATTTTGGTTACAATTTCTGCAACTTAATTGCTTGGCTATTTTAACAATGTTACACGTTTGGTTTCGTTTGATTCTTAATTTATAGCCTGAATATGACCATGCAGAATGGAAACCGAAAAACCCCTTTCCCTTTCATGGATCTCAACAACTGGACTGGTGCAACTTATTGACTTTTCTTCTTCCAGTCCTGGCTTAAACGTATTGGTTGTGTGTATGGTTGCCAACACTATAGTCAGGACAGGTGATAATGCATGCAAATATTCCATTTTGATCCCAACTTTATTGTGCAGTACAAACATATCTTCAAAATACAAAATTAAGTAAGACATGGAAGACTAGACATTTTCAAATCTTGTGATTCACATGGTTCCAACATGATACAAATCAAAATAAGAGCATCTTGTGCAGTTGAAACTCCCTTATAAGTTTTCCTAAAGAAGATTTTTTCCATCTGAGCACTGTTTCCTTTCCAGCTCTACCTTCTGGAAACTTCTTCTTTGTGTATTCTCATACTGATTTCTAAAGCAGGTGCAGCTTACCCTAACATTTCACTTTTATGCAATGTCTTGAATTTATATTTTGCTATTTGGTTTTCCAGAGGTTTCAGGGTTCTTTTTTTATTATAAAATATTCAATTTCCAAAGTTGGTTTTTTCCTTTATATAATAAATTAACTACAGTGAAAACATATCAAATAAAATAGATAGCTGAGGGTTGGGAAGAAAGACCAAGTAGACATTCTGTTATAAATGGATACATTTTTTTGAAAAAGATATCTCTAAAATCTCCCCTGGAAGGGTGGCATAACAAGATGTGTGATTTCCAAGTAGGTACCTAAAAAAAATACTGTTCCCAGTGAGTATCATATGTCCTTATGATTCCTTCACAGACTGAGAAAAGAACAGCTCTTCACTGTGAATGCCAGAGCTGAGAGTCTTAAGTCAGGTGATCATCTATCATTTCTTTCTAAACTTTGCAAATATTTTGCTTGAGTTCTACTGTATGCCCTTGTTGGTCAGGTTCTTTTCAAAGAGATTACCCATGCCACAGGTACAAATTATCCTTCTTCGGGCTCAAATTATCCTACTTCAGACACATCATGTGAAGATCTAGCTCTCTGGAAAAGTCTCTAATGCTGGGAAAGATGGAAGGTAAGAGAAGAAGAGGACCAGTGGCAAGGTGGATGGACTCAGTTATAGTGGCGATGAATGTACTGTTGGAAGACCTGAAAATTCAGGTTAGAGATGGATCATCATGGAGAAGATCTGTCTACATAGTCACCAGGAGTCAAAAAGAACTTGATGCACGTGATCAGTCACCCACAGCAGTTATATCAGACACTATTTAATATGCAAAGGATTAGGCTGGTTTTAAATTTCTGTGAGCAGCAGATGGGTGTAAATTTTCCACATGGGTTTTATTTGTTTGTTTGTTATAAATTATATCTCCAATCGGTGGGCAGTCCATAGTTATAATGACTATTTTGACACTGCCCGCATGGTGACCTTGCTAAAAAATTGAATGACTACTTTTGTAAAACAATTTAAAGTAGGTTTAAAGCATATGAATGCTGCATTTTTAGGATTAAGTAATATCACTCCACCTTCCTTATGCATGGTTGCTGATATACTGTACAGTACATATTTTCCTAGGCATTGTTATGCATTTTCATTTGAATTCTAGTTTTAGTTGAGAACATTGGTAATTGTGTGGCATGCAGGTCATTGTATGGAAAGTATACCTGTGAGATGGGACAAAGGCAACATATTACAAGAGTATCTACATTTCATGCAGAAGACAAACAAAACAGAAGCTTTGGTCAGTCAGTAGAACCAATGGTTAACCTCTCACATATGCCAGTTTTAAATAGAACATATTTCTAGAGTACTACTACTATTACTAGAATACTAGTCACTAGAGAAAGACTTGGATAGTAGTAGTAGCTTCAGACAAATGATAAAAGATCCTATTTTATATTCTATGCATTTTAAAAGTTGGGAGGGAAGAGATTTTACAAAGCTAAGATCATCCTGGGAATTTCATGGCTAAACAGGGAATTTTGAATCTGTATCTCTATAATTCATGTGTAAAATGAATTAGATTCTCTGGGGTCTAAGTGCTGCACCAATTGCTTGTAATACTGCTAATTTGACACATCCAAGGCAAGATCTTGGGAGCTTAAAATATTTCCTTCACCAGCAAGCCAGTTGTTCTCTGAGCTTGAGAAGATTCCTTCTTATGCCTCCCTCTTCGTTCTCTCCATCCTACCTAAGCACCTTGCCTTCTTTATTCAATCCTTCAATTAATTTGTTATAAGTGGCACAGAGCATCAGGAAAGCAGCTAGAGGAAAGGGAAAGGAATATCTCTTCCTTCATCTTGTCCAGCAACTACCCCTGGCCTTTCAGTAGCACTTGGGCAGTTGCACTGATGCAGAACGTCAAGCATCAGGAGAAAAGATAAGTGAGTCCTTTCCATCTTCTCTCTTCATATACCTTGCAGTATAAATATTATGTTATATATGGTTAAAATTCTGGGTGAGTATGGTCAGAGAACAAGCAACACAACATTTTTTGAAAGACTGGAAACCTTATATGGACTTTTTGCTCAAAAAAGAAAAAAAAAGACAATTTATGGATTTGAAGATTAAGAAAGATGCAGATTAAATGAAGGGGTGTGGGGATTTGCAGAAATTTAAGAGGAAGGAGGGACAATAAGTTTGTAATTATCTGTTGAAAGACGGTCAGAAGTCATTTATATATTTCTTAACTTTAGTTATCTTTTTATTTTCTTGCATTTTTTGTTTTTCTTTCTTGTTTTCTTTCTTTTTTCTTTGGATTTGTCTTTCATTATATGAAGAAACTTAATAAATATAAATAAATGAAATTTTGGGTGAATGAATTTAAGTGAGTAGCGAGTGAGTAGAAAAAAACAAATTGTTGGGAGGCACAATTCCAGTTTTCTGAATAGGTGTTGGCTTCTATTCAGTTCTGAATTGACTTTGAAATCTGCACATCTATTGCCTGATATTTGGAGGAAAGTATCTCAAAATATTTCCAAACTAATCCATTGGGAAGACTGAAAAGAGAGTAGATAAATTTGCAAAGTACTTTGGGATGTGACCATTCATATTCACCTTGAGCTTGGTGTCATTCTCAATACAATTCCTGTTGGTTTGAACAAAGCATGCAATCTGATTACTTCCAACTGATATAGCCTTATGATCTGCACAGTGAGCCCATAGAGGTGCACCTACCTACCTGTATCCTTGATCTTGGCTGTTAAAAACTTAGGAGATGCAATTTACTGGATGCTTTAGGTGATCATTAATTCTTCTTTGATTGCTTTAAAAGTGACAGATACATGACCACTACTTAAGTCATTCCACCTGAAAGATTTATCAACCAGTTGCTTTGGGATGAAACAGGTTTTCTAA
This sequence comes from Liasis olivaceus, assembly GCA_030867105.1. Lineage (NCBI taxonomy): Eukaryota > Metazoa > Chordata > Lepidosauria > Squamata > Pythonidae > Liasis > Liasis olivaceus. Next base: position 87,054,046 of record CM061350.1, read on the forward strand.
ACTCATTTCAATCCATCTTTCATAACAAAACAGCTGTGATAACCTTGATGGATTATTTTTGTTGGGGAAGAGATGGGAGAAGGCAACCTTTTTGATCCTTCTAGATTTCCCCCACCATTTATAATATCATTTAACATGTTCCCTTCCTGAAAACTTAGCTTGCTTGCTTGCTTGCTTGCTTGCTTCCTTCCTTGTTTTTGCACTTCTTTGTCTTTCTTGAACATCCCTAATTTTTGTATATTTTCCTCCACATCTCTATCTTTCCTTCCTCCTTTCCTGTTACTGTTTTTCCTCTGTTGAATGCTGATTGTAATTTGTAACCTCCCTGGGCAGGACTTGTCTTATTTTTATTCTTTTTTTCTTAAAAAAAAATTATATATATATATATATATATATATATATATAGAGAGAGAGAGAGAGAGAGAGAGAGAGAGAGAGAGAGAGAGAGAGAGAGAGAGAGAGAGAGAGAGAGAGAGAGAGAGAGAGAGAGAGAGATATGACAGAATCATGGTCACCATTCCCCCAGATCTAGGCAGAGTATCTTGTATGCCGGCATTGCCAATTGAGCATCCAAAAAGGAAGAACTCTATTCTGGCCAGATGCTTTCAGCTACTCTAAAGGTTCTTTGATTAATTGAGGTGAACCACCCTGTATAACAGGGTCAGCACACACAAGCTTTCATTATTTTCTTCATTTACATCAATTAGAATTATAGAGAGCCTGGGGCTACTCCCGACTTCTAAAAAAACACAATCTATTCCTGGATGGTGTTTGAGTAGAGCATGGCAAAGGCTACATCATATTTCATTAACAAATAAAACTTTTATTCCTCCCATCAACAATACCAAGATTTATATACAGTGCATTACTAAAGAAAGGCATTAACATCTATCATGCAAGGTGGCTGAAGTCAGAGAGCTGGCACTTGGGGCATTCCACTGCCATCAATCTAGACTGGAAGAGAATTTCATTTTATATAGACAGTAGTGAAGAACAGAGCAGCAGATATTGTTTAAGAGTTTATGAGGTTCCTGACATGATTGCTATAAAAATTATACTTTTCTCTTTGTATATCAATACAAATGGGAGTGGGAAATAGACCAAAAAAAAAAAAAGTTATACCATGTTACATTCTATTTTATATGTTATAATGAACATCTGGGATTTAATGACTGTTGTGCTCTCAAATTAATGCTGACAATTCTGAAGTCATAAATATTTGAAAACATGATAGAGATAGAGATAGAGATAGAGATAGAGATAGATAGAGATAGAGATAGATAGATAGATAGAGATAGAGATAGAGATGGAGATAGAGACAGAGATAGAGATAGAGATAGAGATACATATGTGTGTGTATTACTATTTTTAAGATATACTAATCAGCACTAACAATCATGTTTAAGTGTATTTTCAGACTCAGGACATTTGAAATTGCCAGCATTCTTATGTGAAAGACCACCTTCGGCACATTTGAGATCTTCTTTCTCTCTTCTACATGCACATAGTCCACCATTCATAATCAGAAATGGATGTTGTATAGTTTTACTAAAATCAACTAAGGCTGCATTCCTTAGATCCCTGGTAGGTGCCCCATAGACCCAAAGTAATTTAGAGTTTCTTCTCTGAGGTTAGAGAAAGCTCCAGACTTAGAGTAGGAAATCTGATTTCAGATCCCCCAGTCCTTCCTTTCATGATAAGGAAAGCTCTGATATCAGGATGTGGAAAAGGGAAGGATGGTAGGTATTACTTGGGCAAGTTGGGGATACATTGGATCTGAAATATCTGAAGTCCTCCCAACTTTCTTCCAAAACCCCAAGTCAGAGGAAAATTTCAATCAGTCCTTGAGATGAATTTTTCTATCTATTGCTTCTGTCAGCCCTTCAAGGTAGTCCAGACAAGAAGCGCAAACCATGAGTATTAACACTACCTTTATTGTAAGGTTACAGTAACAGAATCTTGCAAGTCGGAAAGCACTTCTCCCCTCCCTTGCCTTAACTTTCCAGGGAACTAGGGAGGGCCCTTCTGAGATGCTTTCTCCATCCCCGTTCCTTCTGTGGGCTGAGATATCTCTTGTCTGACCATTGCCTTGGCTGCATCTCTTCCTCCTGTGCCCCAAGGTTATTCTTACAGACCATTACAGCTTCAGTCCCAAACTGAAGGAACAAGTTAGTTGTCTGAAAGATATAACTAGAAAACTTGACTATGATTATATTTTATTAGATATCTTTATTTTGTATTTATGCAAACACACACATTGCAAGCTACCATTATATATTACAAGTAAAAAAAAAGTATTTGCTCATGAAAATAGAACAATCCATGTCATGCAGACAAAAATGAAAGGGTAGTACAAAAATAAGTACTACCCAAATCTGGTATAGCATATCACACAGATATCCAGAAACAAAAATGCTTTATGTAGTTTTTCAACTCTCAGATTGGGAGTATCAAGTTTTGTTCCAACAATAGCTGTCCAGGACAATGAACAGCAATTTGTTTTCATAAAAAGATCAATTCATTCCAAAATTGTACCTTTATGCCTTCTTTCCACAGAAAGTGGTTGGTATGGATTAAGATTTTCCACACAAGAGTAACTGATCTCTTGATGGATTAATTCCAAGACAAAGGCAACACAGGGTTAAAGACTAGTCAAGAATCCAAGTCATAGCATGCTTGTGTACTTGCACTGAGAAAAAATTTGGGGGCAGAAGAGCAAAAGAAGGCTATTCTAGAATATTTATTGGCAGATTAATTTTGAAAGAGAAATCTGTAAGATTCACCTGAATGGGCTTTCTGCCAGGGTGAAATATTTGTTAAGATCAATATAAATAGGATAAGGGAAATTACAAGCAGATATTAAGGCACTTGTAAGGAACCATACTTAGGAATCTTGCCTTAGCTGCACATTATTCTAGTGATTTATTTACTCTTGTTTTAGGCAAAAAGTTTATGTGAAATTAGGAATGGAAACTTGGGAGGATTTTATTGGGGGTAAATAATGGCAGTAGCTTTATGAATGATTATCAGAGCAATCAGATCTGCAACAGGGACCATTTACCACCATAACTGTAACCTGTTCAGATGTTATACAGTACATTCAGCTATACTAACAGGGTTAGCTGTGTAAAGTGACCTAGTCCTCTCACCTTTATTGCTTTGACTTTTTCCAAATCCAGTGTCTGCATATATAGTATCAGACAAGGAGGCTTTTAGACGTTAATTTACATGCAAGTCAGAACTTTGATAATATAATGGGGCCAACACTTCAGAGCTCAAATATGAACCTATTTTTACTGATAATAAAAAAATCCAAGAACCCATAATGTGGTGATGGTACTATGCATTAGTAACAGATAGTTAAGGAAATGCTGGTGTTAGAAATGGTATTTTACAGTTGTTTGTAACCAGAACTCCTACCTATTGATCTAGCAGCATATGAAATGACTATAGACTCACTTTTGTATCTGTATTTTTTTAGCTTTAATCTCCCATCCATTTAATATGAACACATTTATTTTTGGAGAGAATGTTGCCTTGGATTGATATTGTAATGATTCTTGTAATTTTGCACTTTTCACTATCTGATCAGACCCATTAGATGTTGACTGTAACTTTGAACATGTTTTTTTCCCTTGTAGATTTTGACGGAGTACTGTTATTTCCTGTACAATAACAGTTTCAATTTCCTGTTCACCATCTTAGTTTCTTTTTTCTTTACTGCAATCACAAAATAAAATCTTCAGGGAAGACTGAATGTAGTTAGAGCTACATAGATGGCTGATTAAGGAAGCGATTATCTCCATTCTTTGCCCTTAAGACATAATACCAAAATGATTACATACTCTCTTTTACTTGATTTACTGGGTGTAAGGGCAGGGGGAGAGAGTGGGAGAACATTCTTCCAGTCTACCTCCTTTGGGTTTTCTAGTCAAACCAATCAGAGGCTTTTCTAGCATTTTCCCCATATCCATAGTCAACTGTGGTCTCATGTTAGAGAAAGTAATCAGATAGGATCAGCTGTCTTGGGATAATCATCCTTTCCTGCTCCCACAACATTATATAAATATATTGTTTTACAAAGGGCTATCAGGAACTGTTTATTTTCTTTCACTGAGTCTATGGCTGAAACGAAGCTTAGAGCAGAACTAGCCAGTTGGCAGTAATCTCATAAATGTTCAGGCATCTGGTGATGCAAAATGTTCTTTCTTGCTCACATTAAATTCATCTGTGAAGTGGTATCAGAATGGAAGCACAAGGTGTATTCAGTATCCTCAGTGAATATAACAGATGGACAGATAGGCTCCATTAAGCAACTAGTTAGGAGTTGAGCCAAGAAGAGGCTCATCTATTAGCAATCACTTGTTTTGCTGATAAGGAAAATCTTTGGGCTGTACAGAAATCACCCAACTACCTTTGAGGGCTGGATGACAGCATCTGGAAATAGCCCAACTTGCCCCAGGTCAACTCAAGGACAGCCTATACTAACAACTCCTTCTCTTTCTCCTGTATCCTGATATAAGGGCCAAGCATCTAAGCATCCATAATTGAAATAACACAGTTATTAACTGAGGAATAAGAATTGAGTGGGGCAATCAAGTCCTATACCAACCAAAGACATAGATATCTTGTATAGTATTTTTTATTTCTGTCTCTGGACCCCAGCAACCATGTGCTCTGATCACTCCCACAGCTTTCCTAATAGTTCCTGTGTTCAGTTTGAGTGAGAACATCTCCCGCCAACCCTGTGCTGCCCAATGTCCAAAATATCTTGTCCCCATGATCATACCACCCACCTACAGTGTATGATTGGTCTGATTGCAAAGGGTAGCTGAGTTGAGTATAGACCTCATTCTCCCTTTCCTTACCATAATGCTGCATGGTGCAAATGACAAACAGTTGTTTTCTTCTTTAAAATGTCATATATACCTGTCTACAGCAAGCTGGTGACTCTAAACACCAAATTAGGAGTGCAGCTCTGCAAAGGGTTTTAACCTGTACCACTTCAGGTACATGCCAGTCTATTCCAAACCATTTCAATCCATCTCAGCATTTGACATTTGTCCAGATAGGGAACTTTTTCTCCCTAGCTCAAATCCTGCAGATTTCTCTGCAGTTTAAACAACAATATGGAAAATGGAATGAAATTAGAGAAAGCAGCCACAGCTACTCCCAAAGAAGTAGAGGAATTAGACTAATTACAGACATAGCTTTCCCCTTTTCCACCTAGAGATCTGCGGCTTGAGGCATGTATTTTCTAGGAATTTACAAAGAATATGGACAAATCTCTTAGATTACATCCGAAAGCTTGTTTTGTACCTTGGATGCAATTTATTTGGACCTATAGAATGATTTCTTATGGAGAAAATTTATCTATGTGGTTGCTTAACAATGACCTGATTACACATAATCAATCAATCAATCAATCAATCAATCATATGATTTTGCCATTTTCCTTTCATCATCTGGTTTATTTTTGCCCAATTGAATCAACTTCTCTGTGGGAGAAGATAAAACCAAAGTAGTCATTGAACAGTTCTGTGTTCTCTCTCTCACCTACTAACTTATTTTCACCTTTACACCCAAAAGATATATTACACATTTGCTCTTCGTCTTGATCTGAACATAATCCAAAGTATAGTCCAATGCCCTGTTTTAATTATTGTAAATGTTTTTTGTAAACCTAAGCTCTTAGAACTAGAATTTTTGTTGAATAGCCACCAAATTACAGGTTAAGGATGAACTGTGTGTTTTTGTGAAACATAAAAGTAGTGGAGAGAAAGGGATAGGTAAGTCTGTGCCTTGCCTTCTATAATATGCCCCTTATGTGCTTTGAGTATTATGCAGTTCTTCATCTGCGTTTAGTTTTTTTTTAATTTTTTTCAGACATGTTTGCCTTAACAGGTGAGAGGAAGGAAACCTTCTGATAGATACAAACCGTTCTGAGTTTGCAATGGGCATTTCATGTATCCTGAGATTACTTAAAGTAAGAATCTCTGCAAACTAGGAATCAGATTCTGAAAAAAAAAAAGGGGGGGGAGAGTACAGGCACCCTTTATATTTCCCTGATTTTATTCAGTAGAGGTCATCCATTAATTAATTTATGAAGATGGTGTCAGCCAAGGATAGAGCCCTGCACTTGTAGGACTTTACTTAACTTTTATTTCTATTTTGTCCCATGCTCAGAAGAGAACAAGGGGTTTCATTCCATGCTGTCCTGTGTGTTCCAGTATTTAGCACATGTTCAGAGACTTAACTATGCTGTTGAGATTTTTCCTTCTCATATTTAAAAATGATGTTGCCTTGTTTCTTTGTTCGTAGTGCTTTCTAGGCAAGCCAAATGCAAAAATTATGCATTGGGCAAGCATGTATGTTGAAAAGAAGACTTAAGCCAAAAGCCAGAGAAGAATATTTTTGCTATTGTTACATTGTTCATAGGCTATGTTGAAGTCAATTCATTGCTGTTGGGCATTTAATAGTTAGTAATTTTTTAAAAATAATTCTATTAGCCAATTTTTCTACAGGTTGGACGGTAACAGGTACTCCTCATGAACTACTACCCCACACTGAACAAAATGAACAAGCTTGGAGCTTGTTTCAAGTTCCCATTGTTCCCCTTCCCAGAACACTCAAAATGTGGGAGATTTGTTTATTTATAACATTTGAAATATTCTGAGGTTGAACAAAACTTTTATTTGTTAGTTTGTTTAATATACACAGCTAAGGGCTGGAGAAGATTACATTGGAAGACATCCGCATCATTTTGAGTAATGCTATCTTCAAATTTGTTTCACATTCTGTACCCTGCATGAGAGATTTGGCAAATGCCCTTGATTTATGCCTCCTGGAGTAAACACCACTTACTGAGAGTTGCAAATAAATGTCCTGGCAGGTGGCTGGTTTAAATGATGGCTTCAGATAAGTGGGAAAACAGTGCAATGGGAGGTTCAGGTACTCCACATTTAAATCCGTAATGATTGAAATCACAAATGCTGCTAGATGTCTATGTTGATCAACAGTTAAGTCAACTACGAGTAATATTCATGATATGCACAATAATGGTTTGGTTCTTCCCTCTAATTGCTTAGGGAAATGCTTGTGAATGGGGAATATGATGCACAAATAAGTCTAGTGAGGAAAAATATCCATGCAGTGCAAAATAATTACTTTGTCTGCTGTTGGGGATTTGCCCTGAAGAGTGTGTCAAAAAAAAACAACCCTTCAGAAATGAAAATATTTCACATATCTGAACTTTTGCACATTTTTTGTTTTACTTATAAGAGTAGGGAATGTTTAATCTTGCAAGAATTTTTATCATGCCTTCATGTATCAGAAGGAATGGTTGCATATACAGGTATCTGTCAATCAGTGTTTTGTTTAGGATACACAGAATTTATCGTGTCAGGTGATTTTGTGCTTCATGCTCCCTACCATAGAAACAAGCACAGCTCCTTTTTGGTTTCACATTTTCAACATTTCTACTTGTCTTGGTGCTTTATTAGAGAGGTTAGCTGTCTGGGGGCATTATCCCTGAAAAAACACAAAATGCCAGTGTTCTTCCATGAGGGCGACGAGATGACTAGATAAACTGCTGCCATTCTAAGAGGAAAGCTTTATGCCGAGAAGGACGCGTGAGGCAATCTTCTTGGACACAAAGAGTAGGACTCTTATTAAAGTAGTGATGTCACTGCAGAAATGAGGGGGTCCCATGACTCTTATGAATGGCGCAGCAGATAACAATAAAAAACCCCCCATAAACTGTCTACCTGACATTTCTTTATTTCTTACAGAATCTCACTCATGCAGCAAGTATTTGTGGCTTTTGTTTTGGAAGCTGCCAAACTGTATTATGTGCAGCATTTCTCAAATATAGCAACAGCTTTCCCAATAGTTTTTGTGGTTTTGGGAAAAACAAAGTACTAGGGATGTATGAAATGTTTCGACCTCCAAACACCCTTTTGAGTATTCCAGAAGAGAAACAAAAGGAGCCTTTCGATTGTTCTGAGCCCTGCAACTTGTGATTGGCCTGCTCTCTCTCTCTCTCTCTCTCTCTCTTCTTTCTTCTTTCTCTTTCTTTCTTTCTCTCTCTTTCTCTTTCTCTCTTTCTTCTTTCTTTCTCTCTCTCTCTTTCTTTCTTCTCTCTCTTTCTCTCTCTCTCTCTCTCTCTTTCTTTCTTTCTCTCTTTCTTTCTTCTCTCTCTCTCTCTTTCTTTCTTTCTTTCTTTCTGTTTGGCCATTACATTGGGTTTAACTGGATGAAATGATATTGGAGAGTTAAGAGCTTAGAATCAGTTAAACACAGAGTCAGATCCCAGAAGACTGCTCCAACTTTTTGTAAAAAAAAAAAAAAAAATTATTTAGTTTATACATACACAAAAAGACAATCTTTAATCTTATAGAAAAATAAAATAAAATAAAATAAAAATACAATCTGAAAATACTAAGAAATAAATAAAATCAAATCTACCTAATATCAAATATAAGACTGCTCACCTGCATGCTTCCCAATCTATCAGGTAAGCTATGCTATCTTTTGAAAACTTTGTAAGAATTCATGTGGATGGATGTGGGGGAGGGGTTCCAGGAGCATTATTCTGTGCTTTCTTTTGCAGGTGGTAATACAACAGAGAGTGAGAGCACACATTCATTGTGTTGCTAATGTTGCTAGAATAGTATACCGTATTTTTCTGACTATAAGACGATACTTTTTTCTAAAATCCTTACCCTAAAAATTGAAGGGTGTCTTATTTAAGGAAGTCAGCGAGGAGAGAACTGCGTGGTGGCAAAACTGCCTATACTTTGTCTCTGGGGCTTCCTCCAATCACGAGCCTCCAATCACGAGTGAAATAGCTTGTCCCCCAAACAGACTTCCTCCAATCACGAGCCTTATGTAACTGATGTTAGCTGATGCTGAACAAACCAATTAGAGGAAGGCTTTTGCAGAGAGAAGCTAGTTTCACTCGTGCTTGAATGGAATCAGTTATGCAAAAGAGCCTGGAAATAGAGCTGCAGAGAGACGGTTTGGACCTCCTCCCACCGAGTGTATCAGGTCAATGTTAACTAATTACTAAATAAAAATGTGTTCTGCACTATCTTTAAAATATTGATTTCTTAATTTGGGGTTGGAAAAATGGGGGTTGTCTTGTATATGGGGGCGTCTTATTGTCGGAAAAATACGGTATATGCAAGGACTGCTAGTATAATTTTGGCCTGGTTGCATTGTTGCATTTTGGGATGCATGCACAACCTCTCCTGACTCACGATGTTAATGTTATTCATGAAATTAGGAATTGCCAGCAAACTCCTTTTTTTCTTTGAAGCCAGCAGACATGTCTATGGGCAAGCAAAAGCATCATGAAAGAGTAACACTTTTTTTCTGTTGAGTTTTCATATAGCAGGTGGTCTGCAAGAAAAAGGCCTGCTAAGGAAATTATTGTTTAAACAAATCCAAATGCTAAGAAAACATCATTGGGAAGAATGCACTAACTGAAAGGAATATCAGACAGTTTAGCTGTTCCATTTATCTTGCATTTCCTTGACTGGGTGACCGAGAAGGTTTATTTCAAGCAACTGGGAGAAAACACGCTCTTCTGTCTATTATTTTTGGGGCTTTTTTGATAACAGATTTTTAGTTTGCTGAGAGAAAATCTGTTTCCATTATTTTTTTATGGGGATTTATTCTAATTTGTTAAAAATTATGTTCTTGGCCTAATTTTCTCCAGTCTGGGGTGTAAGTAGCATTCAGCAGAGACTATTGCTTCACCTACTCTTGCACACTGAAGTAAAAAAGGGGAGCAGCAGTTGATCCCACATCCCCATTTTTCCTTATGGCCCGAATGCTTGAAATCTTTCCTGTGTCGCTCCAAAGGAACATAGAACATTTACTCCATTTCAGTTGTGTTCTGATGGCCATAAGAATGGTTCTGATAGTTGATTTAGAACATAGGCAAATAAAAATTTTTCATAGACTATTGAGTCCATTTGTACCTCTTCAGAGGGAATTGGCTATTCCATCATTAAATTATAGTGGGCGTGGGAAATCTAAACAAGAAGATAAGAAGATTTTGGCTAGATTATCTCTAATAAATAGTATGAGGGAAATGGCAGCTCAAGCTATTTATTTCCAGAATCAAAAGAATTAACAAGGGTGCACAGTTGCAGTTACATAAAATATTGTTTATGAAGGTGGCTTTGGGTTTTTGAATTTGAACTTTTGCAGAGGGCATCCCAACCTGCGAAAAGGTACCAGGCACCAAAGATTGATTGATTGATTCAATTTCCATAGCTGCCCATCTCAGTCCAAGTGACTCTGGGCGGTGAACAATTCCATAACCATTAAAACCATTAAAATTATACATATAGGCAGCCGACTTAACAACTGTTGATAAGAAAGACAAAAAAGTCTGGATAGTGGATATTACAATACCTGGAGACAGCAGATTAGGAGAGAAAAAACTGGAGAAAAATCACAAGGTACAAAGACCTGCAAATAGAAATAGAACAACTATGGCAGAAGAAAGCAAAGATAATACCAATAGTAATAGGCACCTTGGGTGCAATCCCAAAACATCTGGAGCACCACTTGAACACCATCAGCATTGACAAAATCACCATCAGTCAATTGCAAAAAGCAGCTTTACTTGGAACAGCTTACATCTTGTGATGATACCTTTAACACTATCAAACAACAACATCTGCCTATCCCAGGTCCTTGGGAAGGACTAAATAGGTGGATAAAAATGCCAAATTCAGTCTAAACATATGGCTGACTGTGTGACCAACAATAATATTCAAGCATAGAGCTACCAAATAATCACATATCCGGGCAATTACCAGATGGGAAAATTAGCTCATGAAAGTTATAACATCTCATGCCTTTAAACCAGAACTTTGGACTAATGATAGCACATCTAGAGGATTATTTTTATTACTGCAAAGACTGAAAAATATTATGTGTCAGAGTGCCTTGATTATGATGAATATCATTTTGCAGAACCTGGCACACAATTGTGGTCAATAAGAGAGATTAGGTCTTTCCGTTTTCTTTTCCTTTTCCTTATAATTTGTATTTTTCATTTTTTTTTTCATTTCTAACTTTTAACTTTGTAATTTTAAAATTTCAGTAAAATATTATTAAAAAAAAAGAGATAAGATCTAGAATGATAACTATTAGTATTAATTTAATTTAAATTAAAAACAATAAGATCTTGAAATCTCTCTTTGGCACTGGAACTGAGAGACAATTTTAAACAGTTATCCTGAAATAGATAACCCCAAAAAGGAAGCTATTTCAATGGAGGAATGCTGTGCACGTGGTACAATGTGTTGTGGCCAAAACCTGGCTCCTCTAAAGCAACCACATCACTTTGAAGATACAACATAATCTTATTTGCATGCAGTCAGTAACATAGTATACTGGGCTCCCACTTTGCTGAACAGCCATGAACAAAAGCAGAACCAGAGCTTTGGCCCACTGCATTGCAAAGGCAAGACAAAGAAAAGAGCAGACACAGTGGAAATTACAGCATGATGTTTTTTAGATAAATCTTCCATATGACCTTAATATTATGTGTCCCTTCCTACTAGGTCAGCATGCTAGCCATACTATCTTTGCGGTATGGTCAGTGAAGAGAAGCAATTTGGTTTACTGGGCCACAGGTTCCTGACTGAATCTTCTCCATGTTGCCACTCAGGGTCAATTCAGCTTGCTATGAATGTTTTCTTACAAGGGCACTTTCAGCAGTTCATATGTATGGGGGTGGGGGGCATCTCAGAGGTTTGGTAGTGAATGCAGCTTACATGTATGGGGGGGGGTACTTTACCACCACAAATGATATTGTATATTTTCTTTGTTATTTTCTTTTGAAGTAAGAAATATTAAGCAACAGAAAATGAAAGCATGAAATAAAAATAAAAAAGTAAAGTAAAACTAGCTTACATCAATGCTATTCAGTATATCTCTCTGTAACTTTTTATCCTTGCAAATTATCTTTATTTCTACTATGGACATACGCCATTTCAAACATCGCTTTTAGTTCTTTAAACTTCTCACCTCTCTCTTCTTCAAGTTCTCCTCCAGCCGTGCCATTCTCAGACTTGCTGTTCCTCTCAACCCATTCACTCTTCCTCCTTTATATTGTTTTCTCAAAAACAATTATCTTGGTATTTGAGACATTAATTTTCAGATTCAGACGCCTCCAAATCGTTTAGGTTCTCAGTCAACGAGATAGCATCATCTGCATACAAAAGTATACATTCATTCAAGTTTCCAAACAACATTTCTAAATTCTCTATCTAGTTATTCATATATACATGAGACAATCTTGACTGTTTCTTGCTCTCTTTGACTATATTCTTTGTAACTAACTTTCCATACAAATTATACAGCATTGTTTTCTTGTCCCCATTTTATATAGCAATCATTCTTTTCTGGGCATTTCTTTCTCATCCACAGTCTTTTTCATTTCACCATTCCACCAATGTTTTTTCACACTCCCATTAGCATAACTGCACGCACTCCCATGGTACTCTGTAACATAATTCTTTTCACTCTGTTCCAAGTAGCCTCCACATCTTCTTTCTTTATGTCCTCTTTCCATTCATTCTGTTCTGAGTTTAATCTGTCTGGTAATGCTTTTTTTTTTTTTTTTACATAAGATTCATACTTATTCTTGGCACTTCCAAAGAACAATCTGGCCCACTTTCAGAGCCTTTCATCACCCATATAGTCTTCTCAATCTTTCATCATAAACAATTTTTTTGGTGTGTATTTTAGTTTCATTCCCTTACACCGTGTACCCATTAATAGACCTAACTCTAACCCTTTCTGCTTGCTTTAGGATTCTGTTTTAGTTTGTAGCTTACTTTGTAGATTTGAAAATCAGATTTCAAAAAATCCCTAGATTTCCAGTCCTCTCCTCTCTTATTATAGGTCAAAAAGATCCTATAAAAAAGCAATCCTTTTTTTATAGCAATATGTTGCCCCTTTTATTTAAGTGACTTTCTAGGAAACTGATGCCTTTTCCCACTCTCCTAGCTAATGGTTGGCTCACCATTTTCCAGATGGTTAATTATGGGAAACTGCTGCCCTGCATCTTCAGTGAAACATTTGCTTCCATTGGCTAGGTTCCCATGAGCTAGCCAGCTGATAGTACATCACTGTAAACGATTATTGGAATGACCACTTCAAGTTAACTGTTGGCTATCACTGACAACAGGACCACTCAATAAAACATGAATTAGTTTAGGTCCCATTCAGCTCAATTTGTTGCTGTAAGTTACCTTTTGTGAGTCACAATATCCACTTCCCTGCTGGAAAAGAGATTCTTACTAAATCACAGCAGCAGCCAATTTAAGACATGAGCTATGCAGAGGGCTGCCCTTTTCTTTGTGGCCTTCAGCTGTCACTCAAGTCAATTCTTTTCATTAAATACCATATACTCCTTCCTAATGAAGGGTGATGAATGACAAAACATTACATAGGAAGGAGTATTTGTGCATTATACGATAGGATAAATGTACTCTTCAGTTTCACATCTGTAAGTTTCTACTGATAAACACAAGAATAGATTTCCTGACTGGTGAAAGAAAATGAAAAGATTTGCTCACAAACCTACAACCAATTCTACAATGAAAGTTTAAGCTATGTCCAAATCCTGGGGGCAACTCTAAAGGGGAAGGGTTAAGCAGTCTTCCCATCCTTTGGCTCCTCTGCTCCCAACTGTAGCCTCTGGTGCAACTTTCTGTATGTGAAAATATTGTCTGCACATCTGTTATGAAAGGCACTTACACGGAGAGAGCCCTCTTTTATTTGTCCGGGCTGTATTGCATAAACCCAGTGATCTAATTCCCAGGAAGCTATCAAGATTTTCTTCCAAATGCACATTCATGCTATATACCACAACAATTGTACTGAATTTGTACACTTCAAATGCTTTTCAAAAGGGCCAGAAACAGAGCACAGAGTTTTGCTCTCAGGCTTCACAAACTACCTAGCTGCTCTTTCTTCTGTAGAATTGTTGTCATCTATTCCGTATACTCTACACTCGCATGTCCAAAAGTACTTGTGCCAAGTGTAACTTATTAAAATATATTTTCTATACAAATATAAATATAAAAAATATAGATCTAATAGAACCCTCCACAGCTAATGCTTTTTAGATGGATTGGATTTCAACTTCCATCAACCCACCCCCATGATTATACAGAGAGTTATTGTGGGGTACGGATTATAGTCTAACATATCAAGATGGCAGTTTTGCATTTCTAGAATTTTATTCTCCAGTTTGACAGCCAGATTGTCTTATTCCATGACACTAATATGGTGTTAGATGATTATTTATAAATGTCAGTTTGCATCACTGTAAAATTTCTGGAATGTATTTATTTAGGTAGTATGAAAGTATGGATTGAAGGAAAGTATATTAATTTATTTACTCTTGACTCTGTCACCCATTCCTGGAGGTTCTAGGAGGTTGACAACCAGCAGTTTAAACCCCCCAAGCCCCAAATACATATAAGAACAAAATCCATATAAATAAGCCACAAACTTCATCTGCATATGTGCCAGAGAGAAAAAATGTACAATGTACAAGTTTCCTGAAGCACAAGAGGGATGAAATAGTTCTTTAAAGACTCATTAAAGGCAGATGGGCAGTATACCTTTGTCTTTAATGATGAACAAGTTTGCTAAAAAAAAAAAATCAGTAATGTTAATATCACTACTGAATTATTTTAGTAAAGAAGCAACAAACCAAAACATTGATGGCTAGCAGACAGAAATGTTGGATGAAAAAAGCCTTGGGTAAGAATTTTTGGGAAAACATGATGACTGAGTGCCTATGTAGGCAGAGTACACTGATTTAATACAGAGGATTTAAAAAAAAAAAAAAGAATAACAAACTTTTTCAGAATATGTTTACTTATTTATTTATTTAGTCTTTTGACTCGGAAAGTAAGTAAATTGACAATGTTTCTTGGTGTCATATCTTTTTTCTTTCTCACACATTCCTAATTTGATCAGAGGAATGTGTCATGATGTTAGTATTCTATTCCTTTTATTCTTCAGAAAATTATCTTTGCATATTTTGCAAATATGTATTTTTAAGTTTTGAAATGGTATTGATCAATGACTGACAGTTTTGTACAAATGTAAGATATGCACATGTCCTGTTAAAATTAGACAATTAAAAATATTGTGTAAAATGATATGTTGTAATTTATAATATTGTCTTAATCACTTTGGCAAAAGCTGTTATTTTTCCTTTCATTTCACAAATGTATAAGGCTTTCTGGTGGATTCCTTCCAGTTCTTAAATACAAAACCTCCATACCCAGCTTCTGAAATAAGTAAATTTATGAAACAGAAGAAGTCCTTGAAGGAGATGTTATCACCCTAGAGTTCTTACCAGCTAATATCAGCTGGTAGACACCAGTTCTTTTTACTCACATAGATTGTACCAGAAATATTCCAAAATATTGGAATTATGCAGCCCTCATTCCATTTTACCAAAACAGAGAGGAAAGGTGATCCATACAAATTCATCTCAAAGTGAAGTTGCTAGTTTTTACAGTTCTGCTGGAACTTTCTCAATTGGCTGAGCAGCGAAAATGTTTTAGAAGAACAAGCAGGTTTTCAGGGTGTGCAAGTGACTTTCGATGAAGGTTTAATTTTGTATCATCTTACCAAAATATATTATTCTGGCAAATGAGATTTTGGTATGACCCCCTAGAGAATAACTATAAAAGAAAATTGAACTGTCTTATATTAATGGATGCCTATTGCTCCTTACTCATCAGCTCTATAAAAGCTCTAAAGGGTCAGGTACAATGCTCAGAGATATCATTTCAATTTTTGCATTCCTTCATTAATGAATTCTCTTTCTGATCCAGCTCACCATCCTGCCAAATTGCCCCAAAGACCAGTATACGTTTTATTTATTTTTATTTTATTTATTTATTTTTCAAATGTATATATGCCGCCCATCTCATTATGCAAGTGACTCGTTATTCTATACCGAAGGTGCACATATCTTCTCTAGGACAAAAGTGGGTGTGAAAAGCGCATCATATGTGTTAACTGCCTATTGCACAACCCCTCCCTCCTCCACAAAGTTATGTGTGTGTTTTATTTGCAAATAGAAATAAGCATGACGGGTCACAAAAGAGAATTTAATCAAAGATGTCAATCCAAAGGCGAAGAGGCACTCCAAATACACAGGTGTTCCCAGAGAAAGGAGGCTTCCATTCTTGACTGCTATATCCCAGCTGCCTTAAAGGTCTATGAGGTAAAGGTGCATTCCTGGCTTTTCTGTGGAGTCCAGATATATTCCTATAAAGGGCCTGGGCAAATGAAGGTGCTCTGGTCTACATTTCTACCTTTATTCTTGCAGCTTTGCCCCCTCTATCTACCTTTCCTCTGTGTCAGTGCTGGAACACCATCAGGCTTTTACGCTATCTTGTTTTAATGCTCCTTTCTCTGTACCAATGACTGGTGGTATCAGAGCATACATCTCAGACCCTGTGGGATGGCTGAGGTGGAGAAGGTGAACCCTGGTGCTCTATGCTGCCCGTTCTATAATTATACTCCTTTTAAGTTTTTTTTCTGGGAAAGTCTATGCTTCTTATCTCTCATCAGACCAAACTTTGGGTATCTCTAGCAGCATTGCAAAGCTTTGCTCTGTTCCA
Source organism: Liasis olivaceus (assembly GCA_030867105.1). Classification (NCBI taxonomy): domain Eukaryota; kingdom Metazoa; phylum Chordata; class Lepidosauria; order Squamata; family Pythonidae; genus Liasis; species Liasis olivaceus. The sequence continues at coordinate 87,070,731 of CM061350.1, forward strand.
TCACTGGCCTCCCATTTTACCTGCTGGTTAGTTTAATGTAAAGCTCCCCTTTCTTGGTTTATGTTCTCTTTTAGCTTTTCTTGATGTTTGGGTTCTAGAATATGGTGTTTTATTCTGTATGTGTGCCTGATTTTGCATGCTGGTCTTTCCACCATAAGAATAAACCATCTTCCAAGTCAATGCATACTTACACAAGCAAACAAATCTACTTCTGTTAGTTCTTACCTTCTCATCTTGGATTTTACAATATGCCTATTGTCTGTCAATGAAGAAAATGGCACTTCCATTCATTATTGGCATGACCAGGTGGTCTGGGAACCCCTCCCCACTCTTGAGAGAAGACATCTCCTATCAGGAAGAGCAAATGCCCTTTGCTTTGGAGGTGATGATGTTATCTGGGCCTTCCTGATGCACATTTCCATTGTAACCAGCCATCGTAGGAAAGATAAAGCATTAAGAACTGGTGCTTAAGTTATTTTGTTTTCCTTTTCCCTCCCCATCTCCTTTTTCTTCTGTGTTGTACTAGGTTGTAAACTAGATAGCAAGCACTCTGCAGTTTTGTTATGTAAATTGTTCTGGGAGACTTTCAGGCTGGAGGAAAAAGAGACTCAAAGGGCCACAGGTGGTGGTCTTGCAATCCCTTTCTAAAATGTCTGACCTTTGCAGGGAAAATCAATAGTTCACAATCTGTGCATTAATGCCCTCAGTGCCTCCAAGATCTTACTTGTATTTCATGTGACACATTGTTCAGATAATGTTAACCACCATAACGGAGGACTCTTGACAGAAGAGAGTTTCAACCACAGGGTCATCGCTATGATATTTACCAGCATTTCTACTATAAGTATAGCAGGGAAGATTAAAACTTCTCAGCCTTATTTTTCCCCCTCCTCTCTCTTTCCTTAAGATGACTAATAGCAACTGTGAGCTAGTGGTAATAAATGAATGTAACATTGGAGAAGGTTATTAAAACAACATTAATAAAAACCTTCAAGGCCAGCGGAAAATACCATTTTAGCATTCCATGGTCTTCGGACATAATCATCAGAGTTTAAATGGAAAGAAAACCACATCTATATCTGTACGTGTGGGGAGGTGTTGTGTGTGTGTTTGCGCACGTGCTTTTTGCCACACTGGTTACCAAAAAGGGACTACTTAAGTAGCGGTGTAAGCACTCTTCATATCTGAACTAACTATATGATATTGTCAGGGAGTCTAGATACTAGAAGGATAAGAAGCTATGTAGGAAAATAGAAAACAATGGAATTTATTTATCCAGATTAAAATTAGTAATCAATTACTGCCATAAGTTTCTTCAGAGTCCCTGTTGTCCTCTTTTCTCCGTCCCCTCCCTCTTCTGACTGAGCTGAAACTACAGAAACTTCAGAAAAGGGATGGTGGTAACATCACTTTTTGGGAAGGGGAGCAATATCTCCAGTCCATGGTATAATATCACATAATAAGCAGCCAACTCATCCCCATGAATGTGATTTAAAAGACTGAAAACATCTCTTGATGATGATGAATACAAGTAGTCCTCACTTACCAACGGTAATTAGGACAGGGAATTCCATTGCTAAGTGACGCAGTCATAAGGCACGATGTCACATGACCATGCTGATTTACGACAGCAGTTCTGGCAGTCCCAGTTCCCATCGTTAGGTGAATCCTGCATGGTTGCAGTGTCCCATGGTCATGTGATCATCATCTGCAACCTCCTGCTGGCTTCCCCATTGACTTTACTTATCGAAACCAGCAGTGAAGGTGGCAAATGGTGATCACATGACCACGGAACACTGCGATGTCATAATTGCGAGCTGGTTGCCAAGTGCCCAAATTGCAATAATGTGGGATGCTGCAGTTGAGGACCTGTTGTAAGTACCCCTCATTCAATGCCATCATAACTTTGAACGGTTGCTGAATGAGGGGACATTAAATGAGGACTACCTGTAGACAAAACCAGTGTAATTAACTCATATGTGTCTGTGTGCAGGTTTTCAGAATGTGTAGGCTATATACTTTGCACACTTGGCATTCAGGGCAATGTGCAGAATAAGATAGGACAGAATTGGAGCCAACCAGGGAAGGAAGGCTGCAGAGAGGTGTGGAGCTGGCAAAACATCAGAATTCAGAGTGGTATTTGCTTCCTAAGCCAGGCTGCTATCATCAGGTTTAGTCAAGGATGTTAAGTAGGTCTGATCAGTTTCTGTTCATGGATCAAAAGGGGAAGGGGGAGCATCCTGTCCTTCACTTCAGGCACACAATATCTGGATGGTAAAATAGGGATTGTAAAAACTCCTAGGCAGGTCAGTATCATGCACCAGGGGCAGGTACCTGGTACAATGAATGGTTAGGGCCATTTCCTCAGCAGTGATTTATAATGTTACCCAACCATCCCCATGTTGATATATCAGTAATGAAGACAGGGCTTCTATTGCCAGCCTAGTGGGTGGGTGATGCTGTAATACCTATAAATCACTAGCGAGGAAACAGCCTCTATCCACTCATTGTTTTGGGGCCAGAGGTCATAATGATAACATTCATACAATGAATGTGAGCTGCTTTGGAATGATGGCTGCAACATAGCCATTTGAATTCCATCTGTTCCTCAGGTTCATTCTGGTGGCTGAAAAGGACAGTACAATAGACTTGAAATAGAATCTTTTGATGAATCAATTTCAATCTTAAATCCAATGAGACCGATTTAACATTCTTTAAGACTTGGACACCCCAAAGAATGTATTTGAAAGGATGGATGTCAGATTTTCTCAACTGGTAATGCAAAAAATTTGGAAGATCATCAACTCATATGATTTGGTCTTGTGAGCTATTGACATCCTTTTGGAACAGTATTTTAAGATACATAAATAGATTTATGGGGAAACCTCTTAATGTAAAAGATATTCACCTTATGTTGAATTGCATTCCAAGAATGAGGAATTTAACTGTTTTTGAGGAGCTTTAGCTATATCAGGCATGGGGAATTGCCAAAAGAATTATATTTGAGAAATTGGAAAAGTATTATTTTTCCTGATAAGAAGGATTGGATTCAGGACATGTATAATTTATTAATTTGTGAAAAGGCAATCCTTTCTACTAATCATAAAATAAGGTAATATGCTTCCCTTTGATACAGATTTCATGATATTTTGCTACAACAGTCTTTCTCTTTTAAATCTGAAATCTTCACTTATTGTTTAATATTTGATATATAGGTGATATGCTTAGATTGTTTATATTTTTCTTTTTCTTTTTCCCCCTTTTTCCTTTATTTAGCCACAATTATATTTTTCTTTTTTACATTTGTAAATATCTATATAGCTATATATCTATATATCTATATATATATTTGTAGCTAGTTGGTTTCTTTTTGTGTTTTATCATTCCAAATATATTCATTTAAGTGCAGCCTCTCAGGGTAACCTCTTTATCCCTTAAGTCTATAGCTATGGTTATACATGTCATACTAGGCTTATAATTAGGTAAATAAATATTTAAAATTTGTGAACCAAGCTGTCTCTTTCTTTTCCTCTAGCTGATCTGCATTATGGACTTGATCTGAATTCAGTTCATATTTCTTAGGCAATAATACATCCAGAAGGATAACGGATTTTACCTGGACAGTGTTTCCACTCTTACCTAGGCTGCCTTATGAGCTTTATTACTTTTATGTGATTATTCCCTCTTCTTTATCATATAGTCATCCTATCCAAGGCTAGCATGCATGATTATCCAATGAACTACATAAGAATTCAGAGACTTCAGTCCAAACCTGCCTGCTCTAAATCTACAATTCTATTTATTGTATCATACTGATTCTGTATGTATCAATTTTTTTTTCTCTCTCTCTCTCTATATATGGCAAAACACTTTTATTTATGATGGACATGGGATACTTGGAGAATGGGCTCTTACATGGCAAACCTTATAAGAAAATGTGCTTTGCAAATTGACCCACATCATATACTTCACAATGGGATCCCTCTCCAGACAGCCAAATCACTGTTTTTCCTATGTGGTGATGGCTGCAAATGAATTTTCCCCCTTGGGTGAGAATAGCAACACATTCTTCTGCCCTATGGCAAAACTCAGTAAGAAAGCATGGAGAAGGCCCTCGGTTCAATTCCTGACATCTCCAGGAAGGCCTGAGAAAGAATCTTACTGGAAACCCAGCTCCCAACCTGGGGAGGCAATCATGAAATAATGGGATTCAAAGTCAGACTCTGTAGATTCCATTTTAATTTCCTTATAATGGAAACAGGAGGATATGATTCCTATATCTGAAATCTCTCTAACTGATACCTGTTCCTATTTATATATTGTTGACAGTAGAATGATTAGATTACAAACATCTTGGTACAAAAGTTCTCTTAGCTACAAAGTCCATGGTGCGAATTTGAGTCTGGTGCTCTCTTCGCTCCACTCTATCTCACAAGAAAAAAAAGGGGGGGGGCTTGAGGCAGAGGTGTCCGCAGAGGGTAGTCAAAAAGGTCAAGATGGTGGCTGCATTGGTGCAGTTAAAGTGCCATCCATTTTTCATGTGCATTGTGATCTTGACTTTTTTTTATCATATCCTGCGGGCACCCCTGGGTTGAGGGAAAAATACAGGTGAAACTCGAAAAATTAGAATATCGTGCAAATGTTCATTTATATCAGTATGGCAACTCAAAAGGTGAAACCAATATATGAGATAGACGCATTACATGCAAAGCGAGATATGTCAAGCCTTACTTTGGTATAATTGTGATGATTATGGCGTACAGCTTATGAAAACCCCAAACTCACAATCTCAGAAAATTAGAATAGTGTGAAAAGGTTCAATATTCTAGGCTCAAAGTGTCCCATTCGAATCAGCTAATGAATCCATAACACCTGCAAAGGGTTCCTGAGCCTTTAAATGGTCTCTAGGCTGGTTCAGTAGGAATCACAAGCATGGGAAAGACTGCTGACCTGACAGTTGTGCAGAAAACCATCATTGACACCCTCCATAAGGAGGGAAAGCCCCAAAAGGTAATTGCAAAAGAAGTTGGATGTTCCCAAAGTGCTGTATCAAAGCACATCAATAGAAGGTTATGTGGAAGGGAAAAGTGTGGTAGAAAAAGGTGCACAAGCAGCAGGGATGACTGCAGCCTGGAGAAGATTGTCAGGAAAAGGCCATTCCAAAGTGTTGGGGACTTTCACAAGGAGTGGACTGAGGCTGGAGTTAGTGCATCAAGAGCCACCACACACAGACGGATCCTGGACATGGGCTTCAAATGTCGTATTCCTCTTGTCAAGCCGCTCCTGAACAACAAACAACGTCAGAAGCGTCTTACCTGGGCTACAGAAAAAAAGAACTGGTCTGTTGCCCAGTGGTCCACAGTCCTCTTTTCTGATGAGAGCAACTTTTGCATCTCATTTGGGAACCAAGGACCCAGAGTCTGGAGGAAGAATGGAAAGGCACACAATGCACGATGGTTGAAGTCCAGTGTGAAGTTTCCACAGTCTGTGTTGATTTGGGGAGCCATGTCATCTGCTGGTGTTGGTCCACTGTGCTTCATTAAGTCCAGGGTCAACGCAGCTGTCTACCAGGAGATTTTGGAGCACTTCATGCTTCCTTCCGCAGACGAGCTTTATGGGGATGCTGACTTCATTTTCCAGCAGGACTTGGCACCTGCCCACACTGCCAAAAGTACCAAAACCTGGTTCAGTGACCATGGGATTACTGTGCTTGATTGGCCAGCAAACTCACCTGACCTGAACCCCATAGAGAATCTATGGGGCATTGCTAAGAGAAAGATGAGGGACATGAGACCGAACAATGCAGCGGAGCTGAAGGCCGCTATTGAAGCATCCTGGTCTTCCTAACACCTCAGCAGTGCCACAGGCTGATAGCATCCATGCCACGCCGCATTGCGGCAGTCATTGCTGCAAAAGGGGCCCAAACCAAGTACTGAGTACAATGCATGCTTATACTTTGCAGAGGTCTGATATTGTTCTATTTCCAATCCTTGTATTATTGATGTCATGTAATATTCTAATTTTCTGACATTGTGAATTTGGGGTTTTCATAAGCTGTACGCCATAATCATCACAATTATACCAAAGTAAGGCTTGACATATCTCGCTTTGCATGTAATGTGTCTATCTCATATATTGGTTTCACCTTTTGAGTTGCCATACTGACATAAATGAACATTTGCACGATATTCTAATTTTTCGAGTTTCACCTGTATATGGCCTTGAAGTCCTTGAAAGCAGGATAAATCTGCAACAAATAAATTAGTTTTTGCATATATTCGTAACAAAAATGCTAAATTTCCCCTTTCGTAAGAGTATATATCCCTGAACTTACTTTTTTGGAGTAGGCATGCATAAGATTTGGTTGAATGTGAATTAAACCTTTTCATTAGAATCCTATACTTGACAATGACATTTTCCCTCAGAGAAATGAAAATCAGAGTTGAATTTGGCAGCTGCAAGTCCCAGATGCTGAGGTAAGAAGTGTATTTGTTACCCCCCACAAGGAAAGTCATCTATTCATGTGAATCCTTTGGCTGGCTGACTTTTCCTTCACAGTCATTTGTGGGTGTGTCTGTATATACCCACAAGCAAAACACCTGCAGGGTCAAGTTGCTTGCAGAGGGTCTCAGCCTTTTGGTATTGTTCTATCAGCTCCAACCCTTTTCAAGGTGACTTTGACTGGAAAACACAGTTCTTGATATTTGTCATCTGGAAAGAAATTGCACGTCTGTTGCTGGCTAGAAAAACAGTTCCTTTGGAAACAACACTCCATTGGAATCAAAAGGAATTTTGCCGCGGATGCTAATGAAGTCTAGATTACCCCCAGTGGATTTTAAAAATAAGAATGATTGCCCATATTAATGGTTAACTGAACAGTGCTTAAAAATGCATGCTTCTAATAAACAATCTACTCTGACATTGCAGCTTAGTCTAATGCTTAATTGAATATCACCCCCACTGGGTGAGTTTCCACATCTTCCCCAAAATAAATCCCCTTAAGTTTACACCCAGGAAACTAGATATAGACCTGCATCCTTATCTTTCTGCAATGCAAAGAATTACTAGTAGGGATAGATGGAATTTTCCTGAGAAAATTTGAGGAAGAACCTCCAAATTACCTGATTTACTTTATATGTTTGTTTGTGCAAAAATCTATCTAGAATATAAGGCTATGAAGAGTCCTTTCTAAGCCATGTCATTACTATCCAAATTGCTTTCAGTTCTCAGATGTTATACTTGTATACCCATAAACTTACCTTGAACATCACTGTAATTCATATTTTGCTAGCAAGGTTACCTAACACTGTATAATTTTTAAAGTAATTTATTTTGTGACTATCACTAAAGGATTTTTAGTGCCAAGATGAGAATTAGTCTGTGCTCTTAGGCTTCTTCACTCTTTTAATTAAACATGTAAACCAAGTCTAGAAAAAAATAAATGAAACTACTCACAAGGAAATTAAACTAAGAAGCTAAGCTCATTTATAATTATTGTATTTCAATTAGGTTGCACTGGGGCTGGAAGAAGAGATAGTTAAAATAGAACAATTTTTACCTGTTACTTTCATAAATATTTCCAGGGTTTCCAGGTTCCAAGTATGAACAAAACATTTTAAAATGAGCACTGTTCTTTATTGCAGTTACTGTAGTTCAGAGATGAATCTATGGACATAACTGTAGATTATATGCAAATCCTTACCAATAGCTTCAGTAGGGAAAAAGCATGGCAGGCACGGAATTAAGTAAAACAGCCTATTTTCCTCTGATTTTATTTGCTCTAAGTAGCTCTTCTCAAACCTGAGATCCTTAAAATAAAAAGAAGTGTAATATGTAGGTAAAGTCCTATAGTACTTCGTAAGCATATAGCACTAGGAAGAAACAGCAACTTTAAGTTTCAGGTAGCTTATTCATGCACATTAGACTAATCTTAAGTAGGGATGTGTGGAGAATATAAATCCAGTCCATTTTACTTTCTGTTTCAGAGTTCTACTCTGATTGATTTGTGTCTGGAGTTTTAATAAACCATCTCAGTAAAATTTGCAGTCCCTTTAGGGTTGAAGACGGAAGGGGTGTTTATTTTTTTAAAATATTTGTGATGGCCACAATTCTTGGTTTTATTTCCTGTCCACAGCAGCATGAAGTGTTTCTCACAGCCTCTTTTTCCTAAACCTGCTTTCTATATTTGGTGATTTTTGCCATGGTGAGAATCAGGCCTACTTTGAGTCACCATCTAAGTGGCAAAAAAGAACCGGGTCGTACAGGTTGTACTCCTTTCACATCATATCCTAGAATGGCCTCAACCCTTCTATGGCTGTAAGCAGAAAAAGCAGTTCCTCATAAATGACAGCTTCATATAGCTGGGATGTGCATTCATAAGGCAAGGAAAGAGTTAAAGTCCCTGGTAATATTGTAATATTGAAGTGTGTACACACACACACATTTGTTTTACATGTTAATAAAAGGAACAAATAGATAAGCAAATCATATTTAACAAAAATTAAAATACCGAAAAAAAAAAAAGTTTAAAAGAAAGGAAAAAGAAAAGGAAAAAAAGGAAAAAAAAGTATTGGGTTTCTGACTTCCCCCTAATTTTCCAGCTTTATTTTTTGCTGCTGTTTTTCCTTGGAACAATTGAATCTATTAAAGTCATTCTGCATTCATCCTCCCTTCGTTGTTATTGCTATTGTAAAAAATAATTGCATCACTTTATCTTTTATCAGCTTTCTTAACTCCAGGAATCTATATACTGCAGTGCTATACATATGTTCCATAGTTTTGGCCTTATACCATACTTTAAAGATTTAGCTTGGCTGAAATGATCATGCCACAGTCATTGAAAACAATACAAAATTACAATTTCTGTTTCTTTCATGGTAGACAAGGACACCAATGAAGGTCTGTTTTAACAAAAACTGAAACAGACTGAAAAAAATCTATGAATAGAATGAATAGAGCCATTCCTGAATTTCTGGAATCAGCATCCAAATGAAATCCTGTGATTGGTTAATAGTTCTACATATATAACCTAATTCCATTAACTACATTCTAAGTTCTCTTTCTTGAGGCATTTCCCAACAGTGACTGTTAGTGTCTTCTACAGTCATCTAACTATACTTGTGTCAGAATAAAAGTAATGAGAACAAAGTTTATAAGACTTCAGTGATGGCTGGTTTTATGAAGATTTTGTAAGTCATTAGTGGGTACATAGCCTTAAGTCAGGCTATGATGGCATGTTAAGGTCTTCATAAAAGAGAGTTTAGTTTTAATTATTAATTATTCATATTAATTAATTAATTTACTATATTATTGATAAATATTTTTTCTATTAATTATTGTTACCATTAACTATGTTAATACTTTCTATGAGCATATTTAACGGTTCAATCTGATCTTTCTAGGACATGGAGGCAAAGTTTAAGGTCTTGGTATCCTAACATAATAGCTGCTAAGATTGGCCCCAATCCGACTTCTAGAGGCTCCGAATGTACCCCACTATGTAAACCAAGATCCCAAATCAGGCATTATAGGTCCAAGCTAACTCTGTGTTCAATCCTACAGATTATCAGGCCTTGAAAGGAGGCAATGCACAATTGCTAAGAATGAATTATATCATTTCAATAATGTGCTGGAAGCCCAGTTATGAGCACTTGCTGTTGCAACTGCTGGGTAACCGAGTTGGGCAAAGGTATGATAATAATGAGGTGGAAGAGCCAGAAAAATTCTGGAAGACCAAACAAGCTACAAAATCAAAAGATTTACCAAATTCTTGAAGAGCGCCATCATGCAAGAAGGGTAAATTAGGCTATGCTTCATGGCTCATGGGTTGCATAGGGCCCAGTTTCCTTTGTATGTTATGTTTTTGGTAAAATAAACCAACCAGTAAAGAAAGATTAGATCATGTCATGGAAAGATGGAGGTATAAATCCCAAAGGGCCTCCATTCTCCTAGGAGCCTGGTTCGCTTTATTCACTGTGCTCAACAAATACCAAATCAGTCCTGGGAGTCACGTTCCTCTGCTGAGTACTGGATGCTAGGAAGAAATAATATATATATATAAAAAAAGAGAGACTATGGAATACATGCCCCCTACGTGAGCATCCTAGAGGCAGCTGGCCAACTGCTGTTGAAAACAGGGCATTCCTCTAGATGGGCACTTAGTCTGAATGCACAGAGGCAGTTCTCAAGCTTCTTCCTCATTGTTCTCAATTTCATGTGATTGCAAAGCCATTCATCAAGTTATACTGTTGACTTTCATATTTTAGTGCCAAGCATTGTAGTATACATCATAAAAAAAAAAAAGGACCTGGAAAATCAGTTACTGTCAAACTCTACCTAATGGGAGAAGAAGGAGGAGGAGGAGGAGAATGAAAAAAGAAAAAAGTAAAAAAATCCACCAGAGCTTGGTTTAACATTCTTAGCCCAGAAGCATGTTCCAGCTTAAATCCTCTCCTCTGCAGCCCTCTGTCTCTTTGTTAGATTCACACACTTTGCCTTTGCAGTTGCTGTAGCCTGAAGCTGTTGACCTTTAGCCCCACCAGATAATCGAGGAATAACATTTGTGTTACAGTTTAACATGACCTCTGCCTTTACAGCTCTTTTTAGATTACCTTCCAAAAATGGCTGCTGACACCCATGGTGAGTCAGGAGGTAAAAGGGGGGGTGGGGGCGGTGAGCAAATGGTGAGCAAAAAAAGAAGCTTATTATTGTAGCCATGCAGTCAATGTCAGGAGCTGTTCTGCCCTTTTCAGCTGTGGGTGTGCAACTCTTAAGGAAGAGGTATTAAAAAGAGGACTACAACTATGATGTGAGCAGCACACAGGTTATGTGGCAAGCAAAGGTTAATGGATTGACTGTTACCTGGGTATGAAGCTTAATGCTGGTCTATACACAAGAGGATTGCTTCTGCGTTGCATTCTTTTCAAGAAAACTAAATTAAAGAGCTAATTTATTCCAGTATATCACCCATTGTGTGTGTGTGAAGAAAGAAAGAGAGAATGAGGTAGTCATTTTTGTACAAAATAAGAGATTATTTTTCAATAATCTTTTTAGATTCACAACAGATCTCCTTTGGAGGTAGATGTAGTACGATTAATCTAAATATTCAGAATGAGACTGTGTTCCATTTATTGCAGCAAATCTAACTAGTTTTAGTAGGTCAGTAATATCAAAATGAATAGCAGCTGAGGCAAATGGTTTTCTCAAAAGCAGAAGCCTGCTTGAAATGTTCCAGCCTTTTAGGGTGCACTACAATAAGAATGAAATGTGACATCAGCAGAGGCATTCCAAAGTTTTATGTGAAAAGAATATTTCTGGTAGGAACTGGGCAAGCCTAGAACAGTATAATGAAGAGAGACAATGGGCAGTCTCTTTGATAGATAATACATGCAAATATGGGACACAATCACCTGCCCTTAACAGCAGTTGCTTGGAAGGGAGGAAGGAAGGAAGGAAGGAAGGAAGGAAGGAAGGAAGGAAGGAAGGAAGGAAGGAAGGAAGGAAGGAAGTAAGTTAGTTCAGTGAATCATGCAGAAATGTAGTCTCCTCTACATAGTGGAATACTTAATTTCCTGTAAGATTTTTATTATTTCATCTATTTATGTTTCAAGGCACATCAGTATGGTTATGGCAGATAGTTTGGAATTACTGTAATGGTCTTCAGCTATTGCAGTAATATAAATGATAAGCAAAATGCCTAGATTTAATGCTTTGTAAATTTCCATTCACCTCACATGAAAGATTTAAGCATATGCTTTAATTCCATGGACATGAAATCAAGAAGATATAAAAAAATGTTATTCTGAAAGTGAAAGGTGAAAGGGAAGAAGTAACATGCCAAAGGGAATACTCAATACTGTACAAGTTCTCTGTAGCTGTATGTCATGATCTTCAGCATAATTTCTTGCTGGGGATCATGAAATATCTAATTTTAATGGCTCCTGAAGCAAAGTGGTAGGCAGAGAAAAATCCAAATCCTGTCCCAGGCCAGGAATTTCCTTCTGGGGAAACACGTGGTAGCATTCAATGTCTTTCAATTCAGTTGAGGCAGTAGAGAAAATTAAAAGCTGTATCCCCCTCTTCACAAGAAGTGTTTCTTGTGGAGCTTGCCTTAACTGGCATAGGAGGGCTAACTAGGGGCAAAGGAAAGCTCAGGGCCCAAAGAGAGGAGGCAACCTAAACTTGCAATTTAGACCTCTTCCCTTCTATACTACAACCCTATCCCCTCCATAGATCCTCATGGTTTTTATTTATACATGTAACTGCATGTGTCCATGGACTTAATATTTGTATATCTCAGCCCTGCATATCCTTCCAGTATGATTGGCTTCCACTGTCCCTGGGATCAGTTATAGTGTTTTGTTCCTCCCATAAGCTCTTCTTACCTCTCAGGCACTAGAAGAGTGCTCCTCAAAGCTCCAGAGAAAGCTTTGCACATAGCAACACCCTGAACTCTGTGTCTGAAATTTGAGATCTTACTTTTAAGTCACAAGTTGTACATCTCACTGTTCTAAAGAAAGACTTGGCATCAAAATGTCGCCTATTTTCTGCATCTGATTGGCTTCAGCAAATTGGATAAGATCACACAAGAGATATATAGATATCCTCCTGGGGAAAACTACACTTTAGCCTTTTCCTCCCCCATCTCCTGTACACTGACTTGAAATGGGAAAAGTCTTTTCAATCAGTGGGAATCCAATGTGAAGTTTATCTCCATCTTCTGAAATCTGAAAGCAGCACTTCTTTATGAGATTAACTGGCCTCCACGTGTTCAGCACTGGCTGGCAAAGGAGCTTGGACTATGTTTATGCAGCAATGCTAAAGAAAAATTCTCTGTACCTTCTTGACAGCTTTCATTTATTGCAGAATAAAATAGAAATAGAAGGGTCCTCTTATCCATGATCCCATAAAAATGGGTTTGAAGCAGTTTTCTTTGAAGAAAAGCAGATACTGTTTTCTGACAGGAAGTCATTATTTATCTTTTCATGCATTTTTTCCTTTAGATCCTGAGGTTGTTAGTATAAAAAAGCTGTAATATCAACATGCAATGCATGAGTTGACCTCAAATATTGAGGGTCATATATGGCCGAAAAACCTGGAAATGTAATGGCAAATCCTCCAATATTGATTGAATTAAAAATGCAGATGAACTTGTTCTTATTGGGTGAGATTTAGAGAGGCTTTCCCACAAGGGGAAAGATTTTTCCCCATAGCACAAGAACCTTGTGTAAGAAAAAGAAACTCCTGAAATCCAGCAAGGTGCTCCTGTTAGCACAAGCCATTGTACAATCTTTGACAGAACATTTCAAGATACGTGGTTATACTCTGGCTCTGTTGTGGAAAGTCTTCTATTATCTCTTGCACAGATGTTTACTTGGCACTAGTACCCCAGAATTTCCTTTGCATGTGTATTTCTGAATCCAACCCAGAGCTCACACAACCTCTTGTCCTACACTTGTTTTCTTTACCCTTTGCAAATGCTGTTCTCTAAGAATGGACATTTGGGGAGGCATGCTTTTGTCTAGAAATCAAACTGGAAATTTATTATGTGTACTTTATCAAGCTAATGTCCCTTGCAGCTTTTTAGTCTCTTTACATCCCTACCATGAAGAAAGAAAATGTAAATAAGGATGGTTTCCTTTGGCTTGAGAATGAGGATTAGAACAGTTACTTTTTTCCTCTTTTTTTTTTTTTTTTTGAGTTCAATAAACACATCAAAGCCTTGTCTTTCAGTTGCATATATTTATTTGAAGGCACTTAGAAGGTGATTTTAGGAGATTGCTTAGCCAGTGATTATTTTTGTTGAGAAATGTGTCCTCCATCCCTCTCATTCATCCCACTGGTAAGATATTTCCGTTTGTCAGAAAGCCTCCGTTTCTGATAAATGACGGAAGACTGACTGCTACACTTTATTAAAAAGTAATAACAATTTTTGTACGCACCCTTCACATTGTAAGGGGGGACTATGAATCAAAGGACACCGCCTGTCGGGGCCAGATAAATGGATCGTTTACCAGCTGAGGAGTTATTTAGGACTAGCTATTAATTTAAATCACATTTATCTTCCCTGAATAGGGGAGGTTGCTGTGATAGCGCTGTGAATGACCAATGGTGCGACTAAGTGCACATTATTTATTACTACCGCCTGCAAAGCACAGCACAGTGCTTTAAAAAAAAAAAAACACTGTGTCAATTACCATGGTTAATCTAGTCAGGCTAGTAACAACTTTCTCCCCAACACAAGCAATTTTTACCCTTGTACTGCTTTCCTTTTAGAAATTTAGAGCTTATTTCAAATGGAAGAGGACAATGGCTAGCTCTTTCAAGCAAGTATATGCATCCTTTCTAAAATCATGACAAAGAATTGCTCAGCAAATTTTAGTTCTAATCTACAGAGCTATCTAGGTAATATATTTCTTAATGGAGGGCTTAAAAGGATGACCCCATGAAACCACCTTTGCTAAAGCTAGACTTAATAAATAGCACAGTTGCAAGTTTTTAACTATGGTTCTGAAAGAAGTATCACTGATTTAAATGAACATATTACCAAAGTTCATATGATTGAAGTCTTAAGTTCCAAGTCTAGTGAACTGTGCTGATTTGGTGGAACTTCTGAAAAAAACAGGATTAGCCTGCAAAATTGAAATCCATAGGAACTAATCGTACAAGCTTGCATGTTGGGTTTTTGCATAAATCCAAGAAGATACAGCCATATTAAGTTGTAGATTTTGTTAAAATTTACTTCACTGTTTTAAGAGGCATGAGCTTTGGTCTTGGGCATATTTGCATAGTTTATTTCTAGATCAGAATAGGAATGTGGATGGACTGCTATGAATGCTGCCTTGAGCTCCTGAATTTAAAAAAATTGGATATCAATCTAATAAACAAACACATTGATAAATAATCATTAGTTCCAATATGATTAAATTAAAACAGCTGAAATGGCTACCTTCAGAGAATCCTAAAGGCATTATGATCTCTTCATAAAAATGTATAAAATAATAACTTGTTTGTGCAAATTCATACCTAAAAGTTTCATATAATCTTGCATCACTAACCCCTAGTGGCTGTGTTATTAAATGAACTTTGGTGTTCTAAGGTTCACACTCTGCTTTCCCCCTTCCTTCTCTGTTGTGGCTATGAAAAAGAGACTGGAAAGTTCCATCTCTGATTTAATCCAGTTTAATGTGTTTTCAGAACCCCAACTTGGTGCTAATCATAAGTACAGTGTGATGAAACAATCATGATCACAAAGAGCACTTCTCAGAACAAATAAACTTCTTTTTGGACTACGTACTGTGGCATCTAAAATGCTTCAGGTCAAAGATTTGTTTGTTTCATTGGATAATAATGTCTTTGATTACATACAGTAGCTGCATTTTTCATCTGCACAGGTTCATCTACCACACTCCAAAGCAGTTCCCACAACATCCAGGTCCTCCTCAGAAATTTCTTTATTATTTATTAGAAAGGCAATCTAGTCATGGTATATTGACAGCTGAAGCCAAATGCTTCAAAGGTCACCAAAACATTAAACCAGAAAGAAGTGATGCATGTGGGGGGTAGGGGTGGGGATAGCAACAAATAAAAATACATCTTTTTAATTTTGACTGAATTGATTAAATAAGAGTTGAATGGTGTCACAGGTCACTGGGCTTTGAGGCAGAAGGTCAGCTTAATAGAAAAGAGCCTGAGGCCATGGTTAGAGGGTCTGTTCTGAGGCCTGGAACTGAGGCCACTTCATTGTTTCCCTTCCTGTCCATACCCCATGCAGTCTAAAATGAAGAAATGCTGAAATGAAAGAGAAAACAGTCTAAAAGGCTAGAGGGTTTTTAAAGGGCTTCTAGTCTTAATTCATGTAACCCAATTGTTCTGGAAGTGAAAATATTAAGTTTATAAAAAATAAGTCAAAATCCGTCTTCTACATGAGTGAGGTATAAGATATCTATAATATTAATATGCTACAAGAATGATACTTTTATATGTATTAGAATATATAAAATAATATATATATCTAGAGAAATATGTAAAATGTAGGATGTGTTTATATCTACAAAGATCAGAATTGTGCAGGCATTTTTTTTTCTGGCAACACTTTATGGAAGTGAAAGTTAGACTTTGAAGAAGCAGAATAGAAACAGTATTAATGCTTTTGAACTTTGGTGTTGGAGAAGACTCATGAGAATACTGTGGATAACTAGGAAGGCAATCCAATGGATGAGAACAAATCAATCCAGAGGCACAAACAACCAGGTTCAAATTATTATATTTTGGACACTTTATGCAAAAGTAGCTCCTTTGAGAAATCTATAATGCTGCAAAAGGTAGAAGGAAAGAGAAGAGGACAACGGACAGCAAAGGGAATTGACTTAATTACAGTGACAATGAGTTCACTGTTGGAAAGCCTGAAGGGCCAGGTTGGGAACAGATTATCCAGGAAAAAGCCTCTTTATTAGGTCACTAAAAGTTAGCATCAACTTGATGGCATATAATCAACCAATCAAATCAATACAAATATAAAATATTCATCTAGAATATTTCTTTCATTCTGATAACCCACATATAGTAAGATATGGGGAAGGAAGGAAGGAAGGAAGGAAGGAAGGAAGGAAGGAAGGAAGGAAGGAAGGAAGGAAGGAAGGAAGGAAGGAAGGAAGACTCAAGTTGTGAATCTTTGTCATGTTTCAATTCAGTTTTACTGAAGTTAAGATAGTTGCACAACTAAGTAGGACTACTTGGTTTTTAATTCCTGGTCTGAAATCTTATTTTCGAGGAATCAAGGCTGTCAGAGACATACAAAGGAGAATTCAGTAGCTCCTTTTCCTTCAGTGGGGCAACCATTTTATGTGATAGGCATAAAATCTCCAGAAGTTAACTGATCTGAACTAGCACAATGCAGGTTAACTGCATTTGAAAAGTTTATTACAAACAAATGTATCAGAGAGGTATGCAGAGGGGGAAAAAAAAACTCTTTGAGGAAGCAGTCCCAGCATTTTATGCTCAGGTTGTCTATGATAGATTATTTTAAAGTTTCTTTCATTTTAGTGAGAATTGAGCATGACTTTGACACAATTTTCTTCTTTTTCTTCTCTCTTTCCAGTCCCCATGACCCTCAGTGCCAGTTTTGAAAACTGAGATGTATAAATTGACTCTATACATCTTTAGTTCAGAATTTCTTGACCCTTCCAAGTTCTTGGTGGTTTCAAGGATGTAGCCTTGTCTCTCTTATCCCATATCCTACAAAGTAGTCCAAATGTACCTGTCCCCTGAAGCAGGTAAACTGTCATTTCCTTCCCTCGGTCGGTTTTTGTCTTCCTCTTTCACCAGATGCCTCACTCTGAGGTCCCTCAGAATGAGAAATTGGGGCTAGGTGGTCATTGAGGCATCATAGCAAGGACCAAAGTTGTGTGACCATTTGAGGACTCTGAAGATGATCTTCTGGCAAGAAGCCTGGCCCTGATCTACCATCTTTCTCAATGCACTGCTTCAGAGAGAAAATTCAGTCTACTTCATGGATAGGTTGGCTCTGCCTACCCTTTTTATCAGTTGTGCTTTGGGTTTTGCTTCTTGTAAATATATACATGGTGGATTTATATACATTGCTTCAAAAACAGTTTAGAAACAATTGCCATAACTTAAGATGAAATAGAATGCAATTTGTTACTGTGAGGAATGGAACAAATGACTTTTATGCCTTCTCAACTGGTTGTCTTGATACTAAGTACAGATGGGCAACTGTTGACGATTCTCCCTTCTTGTGGTTCTTGATCTTGCAGTCAGACTGGGCAGTCATTTGAGCAAAGGTCACTTTCAAAAAGAAGATTATGGTCTGGCCCATAATCTTGATACTTCAAATCACAGAAATCCAGGAATAAATCTGAAACACACCTTTATCTCATAAATGTACTGAAAATAATTTAAGCTAAAATATTATACACACTTATCTGGGAATAACTGCTCCTCAAAGGCCATCTCTGAACAGAGGAATACAGCCCCACTGAGAGTAAAAGTTGGTGCTGCCTGGAATTATTTGGCTCACAGACTCAAAGCCATCCCATCTTGGAGGGATTCACTGTGAGTCTGTTCCTCCCTGTCCAGGTTGTGACAGCATCTAGGCAGTGGATCAGCACTTTTAGTGCATTACCTGTTTGGCACAGGGCTGAGATATATAACTAGATATTATTGGCATGGTGCCCTCCACTGAAATCCCTTGGAGACAGTCCAGAAGAATACCATGGTCAATGGTATTCAAACCTGCTGAGATAACAAGAAGACCAGAAGGTCTCCCCAATCCTTGTCCATGCAATTTCTGTGCTGAGCCCTGACCTGAAACGTGACTTCCATGAGTCTACATAATTAAGTCTTTGCATCACATTGTGAATTCCTCTTTTAAAAGTGCTTATGGTTTTTCCTCTGATTCTTCCATGTGTTTTTTCCCAGCCTGCAGCCTTCCAAGTGTGTTGGACAGCAACTCCCACGATTATGCATCCAGCATGGGCAATCTGATGTGGTAGGAGGAAAGACATCCAGTGACTGGAAGCTTTATTTCTCTTGGGACTGAAGCTTCAGTGAGCATCACTTACAGTAACAGGTAGAGACTGAATAGGATTATGAGACATGCCTCTGGTTTTGTTTGCCTTTTGCATGTCTCTTACCTAGAAATTGTTTCTTGGATAATCCCAGGGGATTGTTTATGGCAGTTCTTCTCAAACCTTGGAAGAGGGACACAGCTGCAAAGTAACTCAATCTTTGGAGCGCTAGTTCCCCCTGCCTCACAGTAGAAAAGGCAGTAATATTGCATCAGTACTTAATATACTGAACATATTTTTGCATTTCTATTATTTTATAGAAATAAATATGCATTTGCATATTAATATATATAGGGAAGGGGGAGGGAGAGACAGTCTGAAGTTGAAATGGAAGAGTTGGAATTAAAAAATAGAGCTATGCAATGCTTTAGATTTGGTTCCAGAAAGATGCTTTGCAGTCTGCCAATAACCCTGCCTGCAACTCTTTAAATCAGCTACCTCTTTTTCCAGAATCATATGGCATCTGCAGAGAGTAGCCACACAATTCCTGGGGGGAAGTGCTTTAAAGAAAGAGTTTTTAAAAAAGAGTTTCAGTTTCAGCCCCAGTTGGGGACTTACATGCTCCAAGGCACCTTTTTCAAATTATTACTGAAACAATGCACAAGCCTAGTAAGAAATTGAAAGTATATGAAATATCATCCCATCTTTATTTTTTGCCTCAGCATAGACTAGGTAGTTAGAATAAGGATATTTAGCATTTGAATAAATTCAAAAGAAAGAGTGGGGAGGGGAAGGTGGGGAGACCAAGGCTGTACTGAGTGAAATTGACAAGTGTGAGAATGTGTAAAGCACTGGGACTCCAGAGCCACTAAAACCCAACAAAGGTGCTCTTCAAGCCACTAGAGCCTTGAGTGGCTCCAGCAGTGCAAAAGCAGGCACTCAAACCTAAGTTCCAACACTTAGGCAGAGTGTCTGCCTAGAGAACTAACAAAATACATACAACGGAAACTCAACGAATGAGATTTAAGTGCAGGGAAAATGCAGCTATGTTTACAAAAACTCACAGAACTGTCAGGTGGTCATGGGCAAGTGGTGTCTAGTTGCCTAGTGCGAGATGTTTGCATGCTTGACAAAAGAGGCTTTTGGTGATGCTTCAAGTATTGCTTGTGAAGAATACATGACATCTCAGGATTCTCCTTAATCAATTGATAGCTGATAGAGTGCTTTGATGTGATCAGAAGTAAGTGGAAGATTTGAGGATATATTGTTTCTGGCAATGAACTCCCTTGGTTCACTTCAGCAGGAATTTTCAAGATTTTTTATTTATTACCTTTATACACTGCATTTTCTCTAGGAGCTTAACGTGGGTTATGAGGGAATCTCCCTTCATTTTATCCCCCCAGTAACCACCCTGTGAAGTAGGTTGAGCTAAAAGAGAGTAATTGGCCCAAAGTCACTGAGTGAGTTTCTGTGGTGGAGGATGGACTTGAACCTGGGTCTTCCCAGTGCCAGTCTAACACCTTAACCACTATATAACACTGGCTTCTTTTAATCTAGTATTCTGGATCATTGCTAGCTGGCTTTCCCAGTGAAAAATCAGAGCATCTTCTAAGCAAAGTTCTCCTCAAGTAAAGGGTATGGTATTGAAAAATGGGGCTTTTAAAAAGAAAAGCAAAGAACATCTATGAGAAAATTCCCTGAAAAAAAATCCCAGTCTGAGATTTTGTCTTGGCAAAGTATCTCAGTACAGTATTGCTAAGAGAAGCTTAAGAAAAAATTGCTGAAAGTAACATTTCTCAGGGGGATTTTCCACATTCTTTCTTTTTTTTCCTCTGTGAAGTATTGGTAGTGGTGGTTTCATTCTGAGAATTAGATTGCCTTAAAGAAAAGTTAGCCCATAATGTTCATGTGAAGAAAATAAGTGACTAGGCCAAAGGCCAGATAACATCTTAGGTGAGTGACAAAGTGAATGCTTCATCTAGGGAGTAAACTCCCTAGGTATGATAAAGCAAAATTATCAGATTATTGTATTTTCTTTTTAAAATTGCCAGTGATGAGGTAATACAATCTACTCTTAATAGCTTTTTCCTACATTTAACGAACGTTTTCCATGTTGCAGCAGCATTATTGTTATTACTATGGCTGATCGCACAGTCAGCCAGATGTTTAGACGGAATTTGGCATTTTTATCCACCTATCGAGTCCTTCCCAAGGATCTGGGATAGGCAGATGTTGTTTGATAGTGCTAAAGGTATTGTCGCAGGATGTAAGCTGTTCCAAGTAAAGCTGCCTTTTGCAGTTGACTGCTTTGTTATTATTATTATTGGTAGTATTGGGTTTTTTAAAATTTAAGACAGGTCATAATCCTATAAATGCTTATCTGGAAGTTCTCTTCCCAGGAGTATTGCACTGTCAGTGTTCCTTCTTTCCCCAGACCTTCCTCTTGTATCTTTCAAAATATTATTAAATATTATTTCCTTAGATAAGAAATACTGTAGTTCTGCCTGATAAAGAATCAGACATGCAGCAGGACAATTCCCATGTAAGCATGCGATCTCTAATTCAAGGACTTTGTCAGCTCACCAAGGGGCACCATAAAGCTATGGTTAATATTGCAGGTATATCCAATATACAACCTAAAGAAAAACTAGAACAAACAAACAAACAAACATAAAAAGGCACTTCAAGCAAAATATCTGACAGCTTGAATGCCTTTCCATGTACATTTATGTTGAGATTTATTTATTTTTTAATGAAAAATCTGAGGCTTTTGAGGGATGCCAGAACTGTTAAACTCAGCAATATTTCTTGGGGAAGGAGAAATCAATGCTGCTATCCAAGTAAAATGTTTCTCTGTTCTGAAATGAGTAAGGATAATCCAATGAAAACAAGCCACTAATTTATTATTCACACGTCACTCTTTTATTATTCAGAGCCTTCATTTAGTCATTAGCTCTATTTCAGCCAAACGGAATCTGTTTGACTCAGTGTTTAATTCAGAATGAAATAAATGCGTATCTGCTCATGTGTTCTACTTTCACCGCGCTCTGTTGTTTGGGCAAAGTGATACTGCAAGAATCAGATTTTAAAACAAGGGGATTTTAGAGGAGTCATTTCTTTTACCCAGGTAGCATTCTTTAGGAAAAAGAAGGCACCTCCTAATAACGTCAACTCTGCATTTACAAAAGCAATTGGCATAGGATCGGCTTACACAACCTGTTCATTTCCAAACCAATGGCAGTCCCTTCAGCAACCGCATATAGCCAGGCAGATGTTTAATAGTCTTCGTGTTTTTGCATGCCTAGACAGATTGCAACAACAAGTTTATCAAGCCCTTGGTGGGCTGCTGTACTGAAATGGTATATTGTTTTCTACTTGGTGATCACAAATTGCACAGGCCTGCCTTAGTATATTTCTCAAAATAATGGAGAGCTGTCTGGTGCCAATTGCATATCTCTTAAAAATGTGTTTATGTGTACAAAATGAGCACGATGAAAAAGTTATTAGTGCATTTGTGATTTGTTTGGAGTCTGAATGCATAAAACCTTTTAAAAAACCACTAAACCACCCAATTTATTTCATTTCAAGCTCTTACTGGGTTTGTTTTCCTTTCCTGTGTGGTTGACTTTATGAAATATCCGAGACTTTTTGAAATAATATTTAAAATAAACCTATGTAAACAATGGGGCCTACATATGAGAACTAGGATTTGAAGTCAGACTTCCTTTGCTTGAGTAGAAATGTTTCTAAGTCATCAGACAATAATGAGTTTGGTTGGCGCATTTAAGAAAAGAACTTTAGCAAATACCAGAACACCACCAAAGAAAGCTTCAGAATGAATTTTCTGCTTGAAGAAATAGAAAAGCTTATTGCTGTGTTACTCATTGTTATCTGAATCCAAATGCTTTAGTTCATACTTCAACTTGATGTCTTTTGGCTATGTTAGACTTCAACTCCCATAATCCCTAGCATGCAAGGTTAAAGCTGGTCTTTCTACTCAAGCAGCTACGACAATAGTTCTCCAAGACTTTTCTAGATTTATATCAGTAGAATTGCAAAAAAAGAAAAATTACAACCCTAGGATCTATTATTGTTTGTATGCTTTTATTGTTTTCTAGTTGTTTGTGTTTGTGTTTGTGTGTGGTTATGATTGTGAACTTCCCTTTGAACTGTTTTGATGTAGAAAAATATTTGGAAAAATATTGAAAAAGGAAAGCAAGTAAGTCCTATATACTTTAATCTATGCCTTATTCTAACTGACAGTATAGGTAGTTGAGTGTAAAAATTCCTCAAATAGCACATATGGCTTAAAAGTCCAGGCTAATATAATGCAGTTTGATAAATTTATATAGAGCTTTTGTGTTTTTTCCAGAGATAGGGTCAGACACAGAGAGCAAAAAAAAAAAAAAAAAAAAAAGGGAGGGGGGATCAGTATATTTTGTTCTCCATATTAATATGTTATCCTGCAATCTAACATTGCTGATTCATTGATCAGTTCAATGTAATCAAGTGTAGTCCTGTCAGTGCACTGGGAACTATTTCTTCCATATAATTTAACAGAACAACATATGCACTGCAGATTAAGTATGGAATTTTAAATCATTTGCCATTGAATTTCACCTAAAGTGAATGGAGTGGTGAAAGATCTGATTAACTCTGGAAGAAAGAACAAGAGTGTGATAAGGTTCTCAGTGGAGGATATCAAGTTTCTAAAGTTTTTCTAAAAACATTTTGAGCAGCGTTTTGAATTTCCTACTCCTTTATGACCTGCTAAGGTTTTTCATCAAGTTACAGAAGATATAAAGAACATAGGGTTGGTCCAAGACATTTTTTCTTTTAAGGCAGAACTGTGGTGTTCCCCATGCCCTGAGACAAAAGGCTGACCCCAGTACAGAAAATCTCAGAAGATAATTAACTAACAATTTTATGGACTTTCAAGAAAGCCATAGTCTTCTTTTTAAAGGAGCTGACTCAGATCTGCCCTATACTATCTAGCATTATATTAATAATTTTCTACCCCTTGTTTACTCCCTATTCCATTGTCACTTCCCCAACTCTTCCCATGCTTAATGTTTAAATCTAGACTCTCAACATTTGTGGCCTGAGACCTTACTGGGTGACATCAAATCAACGCTCATGTATGAAATGGATTTTTATTTTTATTTTTATTTTTGCCTTTGAGTCAGTCATGAATCCTGGCAACTGCCTGGACAAGTCCCTGCACTTTTCTTGCCAACATGTTTGGAAATGGTTTGCCACCGCCTTCTTCCTAGGGCTGAGAAAGAGGGACTGGCCCAAAGTCACTCAGCTGACTTTATGCCAAAGCAGGGCTAGAATTTACAATCTCCCAGTTTCTAGCCTGATGGTTTTAATCACTACATCAAACTGGCTCTCGTGAAGTGGAGCCATATTCTCCCCCTTTGCCTCCTGCAGAGGAGGCATCCTGCTTTACCTCAAGGTTTTATTTTGTATAGTGGATGCTCTCCCTCTTGAACTATTGAGGCAAGAGGGATCTGTCTCAGATGGTAGCCACCAAAGTGGTACAAATGTTAAAACTCCCTGGTGCTGTCTGGAAATAGGGATTTGCTTTAGTTGGCAATTTTGCTTCAGTGGAGCCCTTTGCTCAAAGCTTGTATGAAGTTGAAGTTCCAAACAGCCTAAAAATAGTTTCTATTAAAGCTAGACATATTAATAGACCATCTTTCAATGAATAATTCACAATGATAAATGTGTATTTTGTTAATCTATGTATAATTCATTTATATTTCTATTCTACTTTTTGTCTAGTGAGGATGTTCAAGGTAGCTCATAAGGCAGCTAACAATACAAAATGATACTAATATATTTTAGTAATATAATAACTAAAACAGGCAATGCCTAAAGAAATAAATAAGCAGAATAAAAAGAACCAAGCTACCAGGACTGAAAAGATCTTCCCTCAAGTACTCACTTAAAGTAGTTTAGATAGAGAGATTGTATAAAAAATTGTAGCATGTAACTATGTTGATGAGAGTCAGTTTGGTGTAGTGGTTAAAGGCATCAGGCTAGAAACTGGGAAATCATGAGCTCTAGTGCTGCCTTAGGCACAAAGCCAGCTGGGTGACCTTGAGCCAGTCACTTTCTCTCAGCCCTAGAAAGAAGGCAGTGGCAAATCACTTCCAAAAAATGTTGACAAGAAAACTGCAGGGACTTGTCCCTGTAGTTGCCAAGAGCCAAGACTGAATTGAGGCACAAACAAAACAAAATCCATCTATTGATAAAGAGATACAGTTCTCTTTGCACTTTAGAGTTCCAAAGGAACAGAACTGAACACTGTTTTATAGTGAGTCAGATCATCTAGCTAGCCCAAGGGTTCAGGCAGAAGTCTTTCCTTCTATCTAATCCTTTAACTATCTATCTATCTATCTATCTATCTATCTATCTATCTATCTATCTATCTATATCTCACAGAAAAGTGACTCTAGGTGGTACACAACAAAAAACGATTGTAAAATCAAAATATTAAAATAAGAACAATTAAAAAGACATCAACAATATTACTAATAATAATATAGTCAAGAAAAATTGATGTTAAAAACAATGCAGCCATCTCATTAGATCACCATGTCCTTGAGATCCCCAAGCCTGCTGACATAGCCATGTTTTGAGGGACTTCTGAAGGATATCAAGGATGGGGCTAATCTCACCTCAGAGGGGATGATGTTCCACAGAGTGGGCAATATACAAACCTTGAAGCTTCTATATGCTAATAAGATACTATATTACTTTATTAAGATCCGTTGCATCTGCACCTGTATTCAAAATTCAGAAATACATAATTTTCTGGAAGACCATCAATTATATAATTTTGGAACCACCAATATCTGTAATTAGCATGTGACATTAAGTATCTTTGATAAACCTATTTGGTAATACAGCTTTTATAAAATTGCAGTTGTTACTGCAACTGCTAAAAACATCATGGAGCATGTTCTGGAAAATACCAGAATTTCTTTCAATCTCAGAATAGTTTAAAACTGAGGAAATGGAGAAGTAGACGAAAACACTTTGAAGAATAGAAATGATGTTGATGTGCTGCAGAAAGTAATTGAAAAGTTGGTTGCATTTTATACATTTCAAACATTCCAAACTGGAATATGAGGAGTAAGTAATATTTAAAGTTTAGAAAGTAATATAATTTAAAAGAAAAAAAAAGAGGGAGAAGGAAAGAAATAATCAATGTAGGATGGATTGGGAGAATTACTAGAACCCTTTTATTTTTATTTTTTTAAATTCCCAGACCATAATGTCCTTTCAGAGTTCAAATGTCAGGGTGCCTTTGGATAGCAGTCATGGTGGCATTGGTGAAAGAGAGACAGAGAGTGTCTTTAATGGTGACAAGCCTGGTTAACTCCATGAGATCCATTGTCCTTTGTCTCCCTTTCTCCCCATGGTAGCACCTGCTAACTTATATGGGGGTACATGGTGAGGAGCCAACTAGCGTGGCAGTTGGTCATGCATAGTCTAGGGAAAGTGTTTTCTTCACCCTTGTGTGTAGAGTGCAAAAGGTCCTTCAATTTCCTTTACAGAATTTGTTTCCATTTTCCCCTGATTGACTAGCTTTCTATTGACTGAAAAGTCATTTTCTTTGCCTAGTCTACTGAGAAGTAAAATAAAATGTTTTCCCAGAGAATCTAACATCTTTTTTTTCTTCCTTCGCAGCATTAAAGGGGGGTGGGGTGGAGTTTGCAGCCTATTATAACAAGGTAAAAATGATATTGTTGTTCTGTTGCACTTCTCTCCATTCCTACTCACCCTCTTGGCCTTCCCTACATGTCAAAAGGTAGCAAATGATGCATTAAAAGCTTGAAAGCTGAAATAAAGATTAGGTGTAAAGTGCTATTGATCCCTTTATGTAAGGAAACCAAGACATATTCCACTTGACTGTCAGGTTCCATTTTCAGCAAGTTACCCAGATGGAAGGCTGGAAACTTCTACAAAAAATCTTTAAAGTGTGGTTGAAAGTATCAAATAGGATTAGGAAAGCTAGCAGAAACAGTAGTTAAAATGGCACTGGCCTGGCTGAATGGGACTCCCTTGCCTGAGCAAATTTAATACTCAAGGTGCTCATACAATGAACTGTTTAAGTCACTAGACTGATGCTTAATACACAGGGCCCATGAAGCCACTTTTTCAAAATTTGCTCCTGGGCAGTGAACAGATTCTAGATCAAGTCTGAATCTGGGATGTACCATGGGAGGCAGAAACAAGTTGATTCTCAGCTTGATCACTAAGTATGTTATGTATTAAAGTGGTTGGAAGTTTCTCCACCTTGGGATTCTTTGGTATAGAGGACCAAAAATCAGATGGAGTATCGGCAAGAGTCTCTGGTATACATATATTCTTAGGGTTAATCATCACATTTTTCCAGAAGGCAGGCAGGCAGGCAGGCAGGCAGGCAGGCAGGCAGGCAGGCAGGCAGGAAGATAGTTTTGAAAAAGCTCATCAAATTCCTCAGTGAAGTGCTCACCTTCATACTTGGGATTTACAGAAAACATTAAATATAGGCTGCTATTCAAACCATTTTGCTAGTTTGTTTTTGGTATCTTGCTGGGAATTTAAGACTTGTGAAACAGTAAACTATAGTGTGTGCTGTGGGTGGAATCTTTTCATTAACCTCCAGTCCCCGAGAATTCATATTTGTGTTCCGCATATCTCTATACATGCACAAGAGTTTCTTCATCATGTTGAACAGTAATTCCTCACTTGCATGTCCCTGCAGTCAGTGAACCAATATACTCTAGAAATGAATGTGATAGAATATAGCATGCTTGGTCAAAAGTGTACCTTACAGTTTACCTTGTTTTTATATATTTCTTCAAGAATAAAGATGAGGAAAATGCATAGATAGCTAACTGATATCATGATAGCTACATGATCAGCATATATACATCATAATGATCTTATCACAATGCAGCTACTTCCAGCTTCAGGTGGGAAATTTTATAAATACATTTTCTTGCTAAGGATGAATGAATCTTTCTTGACTATAGATTTCTTTCTCAACATTTTAACTAACCAGTTGGGATGAAGAAAACGTATAGCAATGCATTTCTTTTTAAAAAGTAATAACAAGAAATAATAATGCAACTGCTACCATAATAAACATACCATTTCAGATGTAATGCTCTGGAACCACTTGCAAACTGACTAGCGGCATATAATTGAGAGTGTTTCATGTATTAACCCCGGCTGAGAATGTTTTATGTATTCTGTTTGAATACATGTTGATTTTATTAAAAACATGAGTTGGATTTGAGTCTTAATTGCATTTTTATTATAGAAGTAGTAAATCTATCTATCTATCTATCTATCTATCTATCTATCTATCTATCGTCTGATTATCATTACATTTGGATTTCATTTTGCTTTAGAAGAGATATAATTTTGGCATTTCATCAGTTCTTTTAAGTTTACTTCATCCCTCTTCCATGTTTGTTTGCAAATTCAGATATGTAGACATACAATATCAGTGTTAATATCTGTATATATCTCTACTCACATTGTACTTTATACAAACTTTTTTAGAGTTTCACTCTTTGTAAATTATCTCTCTCTAATGCAATAGGTTCCTTATCCTTATTTTTCCCAACTGAACTTATTTGAATATGTTATTATTGTTACTATTATTATTGTTATCATTATTTCCAAAGCCTTCATTCCGAACCTCCCATCACCTTCTCAGCAATGCCTGCTAAGTTTCAGCACTAGGACTACATCAAGTCTTGTTCTTTTAAGTTATTGTCTAGTCTGTGCACTTCTAATTTGCTCTTGAAATTTCTAATAGCACTCTACAGTTACTTTTGTTATACAACAAAAACTAGCATTTCATCATAGGCACCACTGTTTCCTGAAAGATACAGTTCTAAAGCATAGAGAAAATTCACTAGGTCACAGGAAAAACTGATAGCAATGGATAAAAATTAGGAATAAATCAAGTCATTTAGACATAAATTAGTAGCAAATGGTGTATTAGGGTCCAATAAGCCCTGAAGGTTTGAGTACTTAAAAGAAAAAAGAAGAAAAACTCTGTTGTTAGTGCTACTGAATTAGAGATTAGCAGTGACCTATGAAAATTAATAAAGTAATGCTTGATAATTTTAGCTAAAACATGTAAAATAATATTTCTGAACAAATATTCATTTAGCCAGTTGCTGAAATAATTAATTTTAATTAACTGGTCTACAGCCCAAAAAGAATACTTAGGAGTAAATCCTGTAGAAGTAAGTGTTACCTCTGAATAAACAATGGTAGATTAATTAAATCCAGGTACTTTCTGGATTTATATCTTGCTTATAACCTACTAAGTCATGGGGAAGCCTATCCATGCCATCCATATCTATTACGATAACCAAATGGCATCATTAGAAGTACATTATGTAAAAAAGAAAGGACCTTATCTGTAATGGTGTTCAGGAATGTGCTAAAGGAATCCTTCAGTACCTGCATGATCGGAATTAAAAACAGAAGCAGAAAGCAGAGACTTGTTATCTTTTCTCTATGACCACTTTAATCTCTACTCTCTACATTTTGGTATAGCTATCCCCCTAAAATTGCCTAGAGTTCCCACAGTGGCCATGGTGATACAGAAGTGCAGAATCAGTGCTTGACTTTCAAGGGTTCTAGAAAACTGCTGGCTGGTGATTAAACAAACAAACAAACAAACAAACAAACAAAATAATGTTGAATAGTAGCTGCACAGTAAATGTATTACATGATTTATATTCTGATCTGTTCTGTTTTGATCCTAGACACTATATGCATAGAGAGAGCGAGAGAGGGAGTGAAACATCACTCGTTCTGCCACTTTATGACTGGGAATCTGTTATTGGGTTGTATGTGCTTGTAAAGCAGCATGAGTGTATATGCTAAAACAGAAAAGATGCAAGGAAGTAAAAGAATTAGGTATATACTCCTTGTGCCCATTCTGAATTGTTTTTCCAAAGGGAAGAAAAAAAGACCCTCTGCCACAAGTTAAACGATTAGTGGCCTGATAGTAAATTAGAAGGCACTGGTAGATCCTTAGAAGACTTGCAAGTATAGTATACTTCATCTATAACCAGAAAAAGCTGTTTGTTGATTTTAAGTAGTGATTTTTGTGCAGCTCTGGTAGCTGGCTTTTGTATAGATTTCTATGTTAAAATTTCTATGTTAAAATTTCTAAAATAGGTTTCTACGTTAAAAATTAGATGGAGTATAGGTGAGTGTCTCTGATACACATATATGCTTAGGGTTAATCATCACATTTTTCCGGAAGGAAGGAAGGAAGGAAGGAAGGAAGGAAGGAAGGAAGGAAGGAAGGAAGAAAGTTAGTTTTGAAAAAGCTCATCAAATTCCTCAGTGCAGTCCTCACATTCATACCTATCTATGGTCACACAGGTGTAGATTTTATATTGCTACAGATCATCAGCCTCTCCTCTGACAGTTATTAGCCTGCTCCTAGCTCCGACAGGTAGACCTCATGATTTTAGAAATAATTAAATAAATCCCAGAAGCCTAAAATCTGGGCGCCCTGATGTCAACACAGTAACAAGTGTTCTGTTTCCTGTTGAAAGGGGCGCTTCACATTTGCCTTCTCCTATTTGATTATATCGTTGTCAATGATTGCTTATTAAGGGTTTGTTTACTTTTAATGGAATTGTTGATCCATTTATGTTTGGTTTGGGTTTTTTGTAAGCCACCCAGAGTTGCAGTATTTTGAGTTGGGTGGCCATTTACATTTCTTAAATAAATACATAACATTTCCTTCTATGCAGAAAAATAAAGCCCAGCTATTGCAGTTAGATCAACATCGGCCTTTTCTCCCTGACACAGGATGGCCTGGGACCTTATGAAGCGGGGTGCATGAAGGAGAGAAGAAAAGTACAATGTGGTCCCCATGGACCTTTTCAGAATATCGGTCATCCTTTCATGCACATTCCACCAGTCATGATAGTTGGCATTCCACTAGCTTATTAATAAAAATCTGGGGCAGTAAAATGGTCCACACTGGGTACGCATCAAAATGGAATTAATCTGTACACAATGTTTTTCTTAAGTTGCCTTTGATTGCAGACTTAAACTGGTGTTCTCTGAGTGAAATAACATATGCTAAAGAAGAACCTGTCATGCAGGACATCCATAATTAAAGGGGGGCTTCAGTGAAAAGCATTTCACAATATCTCCATTAAGCTTTGCCATATTCCAAAAGAACATGAGCTGCGGTGTAAAGAAAGTCAGCTGCAAGCAGGGGAGAGCTTTATGGAATACACATATTACTAATGTATGAACATGTGCTCAGGCCAAGTACAGAAGATGACACAATTGGTGCTTTTAATCATTGTGCAAATTTTATTACCAGTGAAACCCCTAGTACAGAAAAAAAAATAAAGGAAAAGAAAAGGATAGATGATCTTTACTGGTATAGCAATAGCTTTTATTTGTGATGACCTCGGTCATTTCATGATCACTGATCCTGGCAGGAGGATTATCTCCTTGTGAAGAGAAAGCTAGGGTTACTCCCTTAAAGACCACACTGATCAGGACATTTAAACCTCACAGGCTTGGGTCACTGCAAGGTTAAAGCAATGGATAACCTGTTCCAAATATACTTCACTTAGAGGCATTACAGCGTCATTTCCCAAGCTGCATATTATGGACAGAATAGGGTACTAGAAAGTAAAATATTTCTAACAGTAAAATAAAATATTCCTGACCCCTACCCTAGGAAGTTCTGCATGATATTTCTTTAGCAGCAAAAATATTGCCAAGAGCAAAAAAATTGCCTTGTCATCAAAAAAGCTTATTGTTCTTTCCAAATTCATAATAACAATAATATGAATAGTAGATTAACATGGGGCAACTGTAGAGTGAGCCCAAATCATGTGTGTCAGAATCCCCAATTTACAGCATAAGAAGATCGGCATGTATCTCTTCTTAAAGATCTTCTGTGATCCAATAAGCTTGAAAAAGAATATTTTGATGAATTAATCTCATTTTTAATGTCACGGGAAACATATCTGACGTCTTTAAAACTCCAGTTATTGATTTCTTTCAAAGGACATATCTACATTTTATTCCATTTTTTTTTTTTTTTTTTTTGCAAATTACAAGTACCTGTTTTAATAATGCTCTTCAGCTTTCTATGGAAATAAAATGTGGGTTTATTCATCCAAAACACTTTCCAATAAACATGTAAACTGAGAGTTTCAGAAGATCAGGTCCATCCAGAGATGTTTTAATTGAATATAGCCATTCTGCAGCTTTAGGCTATCCAAATTCCTCTTGCAGTACATCAAATGTTTTAAAGGAATCTTTAACAATAAGCTATTCCAGAGTATTAATATCCTTTTCTATTCAAATCCTTAAAAAACAACAACCCTGTGAGCTTTAGATTGTGAATATCCCAAATTATCATTTTTTCATGCCTGCAAGGATCAAACTTAAACCTCTGCCCCAAATTTCCCAAATATGTTTTATAGCTTTTAATGCTGGGAAAACAGCTACATTTTGGCTAAAAGAAGAATCAAAACTATGCTGAAGTACCAGATAACAACTTTCTAATGGTGCCTATAATGGTCTTTTGAATAAATCATGATGATTCCACCAAAAAAATGAAAAAACAAACGAAGGTCAAAATTTAAGATTTCATTGTAAGGTTTGTTATTTTTGGTTTGTTTGTTTTTCTCCTTTTCTTTCTGCATATTATAGCAATATAGCAATTCTAGCAGTAATAGCAATCTTGACCATTTTAAAATTTATTTTCCTTTTCTTTTGGCTTATTTTGATTTTTGTAGTCATGTTTTGTTTTTGTTTTTAATTGTTTTATTTTTTTTTATTTTAATATTTACGTTGGATGTTTTCAAGTTATTTATGTCAAGTAAAGCACTAAAAACTGGTTTGGATTGTGGCAGAATATAAATAAATAAATAAATAGGTTAAATCCAAGGCTAAGTTCTTCTCAGTGGTGTGACCTTTGCACTGAAACTCAGAATTACATGGTTTTATCTCAGGAGGTTTATATATATATATATATATATAAATAATTTACTTATTAAATTTGTATGCTGCCTGACTCCCAACTCTTCCTTTTATCCTTTAAAAATATATTTAAGAAAACTTTTGCTATTGACACTGAACTAGTCTAATTAATTGTTTGTAGCTTTCTATATAGATATTTTTAAAATTTATTTATTTATATAAATAAATTCCCATCTTGTTGAAATGACTCTGGGTGGTTTACGGCAGATATAAAATCAGTTAAAATATAATATAAAAACAATCTTAATAAATACATTCCAAGAAAGATGGAGAATTGGCGAATAACTGTCAGATACAGTATAGTCTTAGAGTTTTAAAAGAAGTTTTTTCTTGCCTACTACATCTTATTGCATAGTGCAATAAGCACAGTGATTAATCCTGATTAAAGATTTAAATGCATGTTCACATAACAAAAATGTATTACAGCTCTTCCAAAGTTATTTCATAAAAGGTGATAATTCAAGTATCATAATCAACAGGATGTTCATGAAGTTGATTCAGGAAGAAAGGTGAAAATTCATTAACTTTCCTCCATTTTGTTACGAGTGGGAGAAAATTAAATTTGATCCAGATAACTATGCTGGAAAGATTAATAGATGCACCTGATGACATCTCAGCAGACTTCAAGGTCACAGCTGAGAAGTCACTCTTGCTTCTCCCTTGTGAACAGAAATTTATTGATTGTCCATTTACAACTTAAATGCGTATTTTCTTCTTTCTAAAAGTACTGAAGATCTTAAAGTACATTCAGAGTCAGGGATCCTAACTTTGATGGAAAACCAAACACAAGCTTCTTGGCTATCAGTCTTAAAGGAACCTTATGGAAATTGTCCAAAATCAGGGTATTCCTGGCTGATGGAGCAAAGACACTGCAGTCGAGAAAGTTTGCAATTATTTTTTTCAGAAATGGCTATTTTCAGATTTGTCTTTCAGATTACATGAGGCAAAACCCATGCCATTTCTTGAAATATACATTGTACCATCAGTACCCTGATTTTTTCCTGGTACTACACTCATTTATGGCTTCAGCAACCATTGATCTGATACATCCATGTTGACAAATGCTCTGACAACCTCACTGAGATGATTCATGAGTATAATGCAGGAAAACGTGGTTGGTATGCCTTTAGGATCCAGGATAACTACAATCACCTAGATAGTCACTACCCCTTAACCTGGAAGGCTATAAACAGTTCAGGATCAAGTTGGGAAGGTCCTTGTATGGCTAAGATACAGCTGCTTATTGAGAATTTTGTTGGGGGAAGCACTGACAGTATTGCACCCTCAGGTTCTAGTTTGGCTCTGTCCTGGTTCTATCATCTTAACAATGCCATAGGTAAGGCTCTCTTTTCTATTTAACAACAAAACCAATCCAAAACAAATTGTCTGTTTAAAATACATTATGTAGTAGATACTTCCACTTTTTAAAGAACAAAGCCAACATTAACCAGAAAAAACAAGGAGGAGCACAGTGATGTCTCCTGATAATGGTTCTTTTACTGGATGTTAATCTTCTGTGAAAATAAAGGGTGTGAAAATCAGTAAAAGCATTCATGAAGTTTCCTAGGTAGATATGAGAAAAAAAAGTCTCACTCTTCAAAGATAACCTTGAACTCATAAAAACAGCAAGTGATAATAAAAAGCACAATTGTCTTCTGCATTAGGATGGAGGAACTACATATATTTAGAAGTTACAGTCTGACCTCATACAGAGGGAATGCAGAGACCCCACCCCCTTCTCCAGGAGCCTTTATACCAGAAGAGCATTATCAAGACTTCATTATATAACTAGCCCTTTATCTATATTTTCTGGATTTTCCTGTAGGTTGGATTGGGGTCTTCATCAGAATCTATGCCCACAAAGAATGGGGTGAATCTGCACATGTCAAAAATTGGGCCAGAAATATCCCATCCCATCCCAAAGAAAACACTTTGGAGCTTTTAGAGCACAGCATTAGATAAGCAATGAATATTGCTAAATGTAGTATCTTGTACTGCAATTGCAAGAAGTTTGAAAGAATCTGCTTTCCTTGAGGAACCTCCAGCAGATAATCAATCTTTCTCTTTCCTTCCTTCTTTCCTTGCAAAAACCACACATATACCTGCTTTGCATGTGAAATTGCTGAAAGGCATACCTCCTGCATCAACAATTTTAAAACAAGGATTTTTTTTCCACAGTTGGCAACTCAATTAATTAGAAAGATTGAAATCTGATTGCATATTTAATGCTAGCGAGAACCTGCTTGTTTAATCTGACATGAAACAGGATCTCCAGGGGTTTTTTTTTTTTTTCCTTTTGGTTAAAACCAAAGGTGAGGAAAGAATGATTAATTTTAATAAGCAAAAACTAATTTGTTGAACACAAAGAATATTTTGCACAGAAGGTGAAATAATGTCATGTGAAATTCTTAAAACTTGGTCAGGCAACATACAAATATTTAAATATTTAGCTCATTGCTTTCACTTTCTTATTTATAACTAAGGGGATGTTTGCCTTTCAATGAATTGCTCATATATGCATGTCATCACTTGATGTTCATCTCAGCTGAACAGATCCACTTTTTCAATGGTAAATTATTGTGTCTGAAGCCTTAGATATAAGAGCAGTAAGGTATCACAGAAGACGAATCTCCAGGTGGTAAACAAAACAAACCACTTCAGGCTACAGGTTAAGGCACCCCATTTTTGAATGCTTCTGCATGATAGAATATCCTGAGAATTACAAGAATCAGTTGAACAAAGGGCAATGCAAGCATGTATTGAAGAAAAAGTAATAAAGCTGGGCCTAAGTTCTCTCACAAGTAGGTTTTCAGATGTTTCATGGTACAAAAAGTATATAGAAAAGGGAAGTAAATTGCTCTAACTGGGGTTAGGATGTAGGAAATTGATGGCAGTCATTTTTAACTCTGAAAGTGCCCCTTGGAAATATGCCATGTCAGGGTGACCCTAGTAGCGTTGTTAAGGTAGTGGCTGCCAACTATGCACATGAATCCAGGATTGCCCCTTGGTTTTCAGAGGAAGTCCTAGTGATGGAATTGCATAAGAGATGCCTAGAGTGCAGCTGGAGAAAATTAAAGAGAACACCCAACAAGCACAGGTAAGAGTTTTTCTTAGGCATTAGCTTATTTCAGTTAGGGTGCTGAAACACTATTCTTTTTCCACCTTTATTGCAACCACAGAGAGTTGACTGGTGGCCCTGTTTAAGATCACCCAATTTTTCCTGGAAAATTTTATAGGAGACCCTTATAGGACCACTGTAAATATTACTGTAGGCATTACTGGAGTTTGGCCACCAATATATTTAAATACATACATACATACATACATACATACATACATACTTGTTGGATAAAGTTGCTTGGTTTTGCTCCGAGCTGGAGTCTAGCTGTACAGATCTTATAGAGGTGCCTGACACACAGTCTTGCTCAGTTATCTGGGAAAAGTTTGTTAGTCCTGAAGAAATGAACAGGGTCCTTGGAGCTCAGGGTCCTTGGAGCTCAGCCACCAGTGTTGTAGATCCTAGTCCCTCCTGGTTGATTAAGGCCTTCTGGGGGGGTGATATGTTTGGGTCCATGCAGTGGTTAATGCTTCTTTGCAGACGGGGTGGTGCCATCTGCTTAGAAATAGGTAGTTGTCTACTCTCTCCTCAAGAGACCATTGCTGGACCCAATGAAATTGATAATTATCATCCAGAGTCTCACCCTCCCTTTTCAGAGAAGATGGTTGAAAATATGACTGTTTTTCAGCTTCAGAGGACTCTGGTAGAAGCACATTATCTGGACCCCTTTCAGTTGAGATTCAGACCTAGTTATAGCACTGAGGTGGCATTGATCACACTTGTAGATAACCTTTGGTGGGCTTTGGGTGGAGGAAATATATTAAGTTCTGGTCCTCCTTGATCTCTCAGCAGCTTTTGATAGCATCAATTATAGTCTTCTTCTGGATCAAGTCAGGAGATTGGGAATGGGAGGCACCTCCTTTCTCCAGGGCCAGTTTCAATCAGTGTTGCTAGTGGGGAGAGACTGAGTCAGAGATCTCTGCTCAGGATTCCATTCTCTCCCCGCTCCTGTTTAACATCTACATGAAGTCCTTGGGTGAGGTCCATCAACATAAGGTGAAGTATCATCAGTATGTTGATGATATACAATTATACATTTCTGCCCCAGGCTGACCAAGTGATGACATGAAGATTCCTTCCCAATGCCTGGGGGATGTAGGACCTGAATAGGGAAGAATAAGTTTAAGCTCAATCCTGGCAATACTGAGTGGCTGTGGGGTTTGAGGCCCCCCAGATCCAGAGACTTCCCTTCTTTAGTTCTGAATGGGATTGCACTTCCCCA
This sequence comes from Liasis olivaceus, assembly GCA_030867105.1. Classification (NCBI taxonomy): domain Eukaryota; kingdom Metazoa; phylum Chordata; class Lepidosauria; order Squamata; family Pythonidae; genus Liasis; species Liasis olivaceus. Next base: position 87,107,656 of record CM061350.1, read on the forward strand.
GACAGAGCTGGTGTGAAGTTTAGGATCCTCTTGCATTCATGGCTCCTGCTCAAAGCAGGTGCCAGCTGTGACTAGGAGGGCCTTTGCACAGGTTTGTCCTGTGTGCCAATTGCACCTATTTTTGGATCAGCAAGTCCTACTCATAATAACTTATGCCTTAGTCACATCCTGGTTGGACTAGTGTAATGTACTTTACATGGGGATGTAGTTGAAGAACATTCACAAGCTGTAACTGGTCCAGAATACAGAGGCATGGGAAGGCTGGAACATTCTATGATATGCTCATGTAACACTTCTGCTCTGCAAGCTGCACTGGCTTCCAGTGGGATTCTGGGTACAATTCAAGGTGCTGCTTATCACCTATAAAGCCCTACACAGACAAAGCCAGATTATATGTGGGACTGCTTGTTTCTAATTACTTCTACTTACCCTCCACTGCCTCCCCAAACCATCAGTGTTGGCATGTACCAGGTCCCCTCTATCAGGGAATGTCCTCTTGTGGGACCTAGGACACAGGCACAATCAAAGTCCAGTTCACCCCAAGCCCATGCTACACTCAGATGCAAATTTGCTTGCAAACCTCACTTTTTATTCTCCTAATCAAAATTGCCCAACATTTCAACATTGAGTACTTTTGGATGTAGAATAACGTGAAGCCTATAGATACCAATATCCATGAATATTGCTTGACATCCTCTAGACTTGGTTTTTTAAACTATTACTTTCATTAAAAATGAATACCTGAAAATTGGCATGCTGCAGAACAAAGCTATAGCCATTTGTATCATCTTTCCACAGATGTCTCTGGGTTCCTCACAGGGATTCCTAGAAAGTGAGCATCGTTGATGTTTGTAACTCTGGTTCTTTGGATTGGTGCCATCTTCTCAAAATTCCAGATATTGACATAAAAGAATTGCATCCTCTATTTTAGAGACCCATAAAAAGAACAAATGAATGTAATCTGTTGACGTTTCTTGAGTTGCCACTAAATTATTCTGTCTCAAGCTAACAGCTGAAGCAGATTTGGAGGGGTCTTGTTTAGGCCAGATATTGACAGGCAGTCCAGGGGAAATCATCATTATTTCAACGTGAATAATAAAATGTGCCTGGCAGGGTTCTATCAAAAACTCACTGGAAATTTTGAAGGAGAATGTGGATGAGAGAAGAGGAAGCAGAAGGAAGAAGAGAAGGAAAGTTCTTTTAAATTTCACATTTTTAACGTTCCTTTTCTTTCTTCTCACCCCCACCTTCCACTATATTTAAGCAATTTCATACTTTTCAAGGAGCCCCAGGAACATACAGTATCAAGGCATGGTTCTTAATTCTCAGATAACCATCTTGTACTGTTAGATTACTATCTGAGGTGCTGGGTTGTGGAAATGGCCTATTTTATATTTCAATTAAGGGATTAATTGTGTTCTTTACCTACAGTATGGTTATTGTTGACATAATGGTTGTTTGCTGGAGCTCTGCTGTGCTTAATGAGTTGGTGTATTAAACAGGCCCTGCTTGAAAAAGGAATTATGGTATTTGTCATAAATTCCCTTGAGGATAAACCTGCTTTACAAGCACTGGAGGGATTCTTTGATACTAAACATGAAGGATCACAGGAAGGTGACAGGAGAGGAAGGTTGAATTTGCCAGGTTGTTCCTGATCAGAGACTCCTAAAACTTACAATGTAACCTGAGGCGGAACTCAATCTCTGTGGCAAAACTCAAAGGGTATATGACATGATTGAAAGATCTCAGTTTGGAAATAAATTTTATGACCCCTCCTCTACCTGTTGACAAGCTACTTAGGATAAATTTCATGATCGAATGTTTTCCTCATAGAAGTAATGAAGTAAGCAAATCTCCCTGCAGGTAGAAAGCTAGCATATGAAATCAAAAAGTTCAGCATCATCTTCTCCCTGACATGTCATTTTCTTTCCTCACCACCAATTCCCCCGTGCTATAGATGCAATCTATGGAAAGCTTAGTTATATATATAAATGGATAAATTAGATCACAGGTCTCTATCTGCAGATCACTCTTCAATAAGAACGAACTTCAGAAGTAAGGAACTGAAATGGGGCTCTTGTTCCTTTTTTGCCTGCCAGTGAATAAAAGAAGGATATCTTCAAATGCATTCTTCATTATATATCTGTGCAGTATTCATGTAACTGTCAATTAATTCAAGTTCTCAGAACCTGCCTGTGCAAATTGATCTGCCGTCAGGCAAAAACCTTTTGAACGTGAGATTTTATCACTGGGGGTGCTAGTGAAATGCTCTAGTTCTTAGTAAGCCCTCTAAACCATGAAGTAAGAGGGTTATCTTCACCAGGGAGGTTTCTTCCAGGAAATGTTTCCTTTGGGACTTAAAGATGAATAATCTTAAGGAAACCACTTTCATGGGAATGGAGAGAACAATCTCTCCCAGCCCCACCCAATTTCAAATCTTTCAGGCTGGAAATTCATGTGAGGCAAACAAGTCGTCCTGTGATACACTTTGCCTCCCGATTCCCTTCAGTGCTTAGCCATCTCCATCTTCATAAGCCCCAGGGAAGTGAAAACCAAATAAAGATAGGAATGTGAGCTTGAAGGTGGATAGATCAAGAGGAAAGTGCTTAGGTAACATCAAAGGATGGGGGCTTATACCCACAGAGCATGGGCTGAAGATAATCTAGTGAAGCCCATGTGTTACATGGCTGTTGTGGTTATGAAAGACAATATAGGTGACAATGGGTTAATTCTTTAAGAGACCCCAAGACTATTTAGTTCCTTTGCTGCTAAAACACTGTTCCTCAGGAATTTGTCAGCTCAGAGAATGGCCCGAAGGGATAGATAGCTGCTTGATTCATGAAGTTAGGTGGGGTCATTCAATCTTCTTGGATAGGAGACTGCCTAAGGACTAAGTCTTCCTCAGTGTAATAAATTCATAGTCCATGGGATGTTAGGATGTCAGACTAGATCTGGGTTCAAAAACTCCACTCAGTGAGGGAGTTCAGAGGTGGGCTCTTGTTCCTTTTTTGCCTGCTGCTAGTGTTAAAATCTCATGTCCAAAATGTTTTTGACCACTGACATAATCAATTGATGTGATATCCTTGTTGCAATGATACTGTGGGTACATAAATTGGTAGAAGGTAACTGTCAACCACTGATAATCCTAAACATAACCCTAACCCATTTGGACGAAAAAAGAGCACAAGACAGCTGAAATATGCAGATTTAATAGATTGGCAGGCAGAAACTCTTTGGCAGGCAAAAAAAAGGACAAGGGCTCAGTGGTTGATCTAGAGCTGTCACTATCTGTTAGCCTAACTTCTCTCACTGGGCGGTTGTGAAGATCCCTGGAAAAAAGTCAGCTTCCCAGAGAAACAATGAGAGAGAAACATTATCATTAAAAAAGGAGCATTTCCTTCTATGATTGATTTAGAATCATAGCATAGTTTAGGTTCTCCTTGTGTAACTGTGTTTGAAATGTCCAGTTATTTCTGTTCCATGCATAAAGAAATGTTCAAATATTGGTAAATTCTTACTATTTGTATTAGTCAAATCCAGCAGTTCAGCTTCTCTCGATGTGAAGTGGACCATGTAACAACTTCCTGCTCCAACACTGTTATAGAGGAGGAGCCTATGGGAAGAGGGAAAATGGGAAACCCTTATTAAACAGGGAAAGCTCTCTGCTTGGATGGGGGGGGGGGGGGATGAATTTATCAGTTCTGTTTTTGCCACACTCATTTTCTTAACAATTGTCATGTTCCTTTTATTTTGCTGCTGATGGAATGTGCAAATTTTAGCCAATTCTTATTTTTAAAAAATGAAATTCTCACCCATTGCTACCTACAACATTGAAAACACATAGATATATTGCTATTTGACAAATCAAAGTGATTAAGACAGATGATTGTGATAATTGAAATGAGGCATGTAACTTAATAACCAAAGATCTGAGATGATAAAGTGTATAATGAGATGAGAATGAGGGGCTGTATTTAAAGAAATAGAAACAGATTTATACAAGAATAGTATAAAAGATTACACAGTTAGCAAAAATAAGACAGGTATTACTTACAGGTATGATTGCAGATAAATCTTCTAGAGACTTACTTGTCAGAAGGGGTCTGAGGACTGTGTGTTTTAGCTGTGCATATCAGCTAAAACTTATTCTTGAAGTATTAATGGTCTTCTGACTCACAGACAAAAATAAAATAGTTCACTCCCACTAATACAAACATTAAACAACTCTAGTTTTAGTTTGGTGGGATCCCCATCACTGATCTGAAACTGTTGTTGATTCAATATATAATTGATGTTGCTCTACACATATAAGGCATATCTTCTACCTTTTTACTGTTCAATCAATCACAATAAGTGAAAAATGTGCATGACTGATGATAGCTCCTGAATGTTATTTTATTTTCTGAAACATCTATTTTCAGACCCTCCAAAAATCATTTTCTGAATACTTGTTTAAACAATAATATTCCAGTGATATCTCCGATGCTAGTCAAAAGGAAATTCTTCAGTTTTTACTTGGGTTAAACTGAAGGTACTACCACATCACTACTGTTTCTATTCCCCAATCTTTCAAAAGCCCCCATTCCTATTTAAGGGAAATAAAACACTTTTTCTGCACATATGTCATCCGTGTCCTTCATGTGTGCCCTTTTTGATTGCTGGTGGTAATGCAAATAAATAAAAATCCAAATGATTCCTATCTGGGGGACCTGAAAAGGCACCGAATCACCTTCCCCCTTAAAAACCTGAAGCCTAGTCCTCATGAATATGGTGTGGCAGGAAATTCTACAAATAGAGAAACAGAGTATACAGAATTACACACACCTACAAACACACACATGGACACACATTCTCACACACAGAGTGAGTTTGTGAGCTAGTCTCACTGCAATTTGCAGCTAAGCCAAAAATAAATAATCTAAAAGTTCAAATGTATCTGATATCATGGGATCACAGAAGTCTAGACCTACTTTCAAACCAGCACAGACTCTTCACATGGAGGGATCCTGAACCTCACTATGATTGATTTTGGGTACTGGGCAAGGGTAAATTGACGGAGAATTCCTCTTTTTTGTTGTTTAATTTCATCTGTTTTTTACATCCTTTTTGTGGCATTTTGTGGCATAAGCTCCCATATAGCCTATAATCTTAGTATTAATATTAAGAATTTTTAATAGAGATGTTTTAATTTTATAGTACTGTGTCAGCAATCCTAGCTTTTAGTTATTTTTTTTTTAATCTCTGATAAGTTTCAGCAGTATTGTCAAAATGGATATAATTTTTCTTGCTTTTATTTTATGCCGTTCTATAACTGAAAAAAAAAAAAAAAAGATTTGACTTGAATGATTGACTTTTCAGAGCTTGTCTTAGAAAAATGTAGGTTTGTAGTGAATTAATAAAATGACCCCAGTGTGCTCTTAAAATGGCACACTTTCACCATGAGAACCTCATCTATTTCATATTAGAGAACCCTGATAAATCTTAACTTCCTTTGAAATGTTTCTGAACAGGCATGTTCCATCATATAATTACATTTTGTTTGAATAAGTGAAACTGATTGTCACAGGCAGTCCAGATGAACATCTTTTTAAAGTCGCATTGCACAGTAATTTGAAGTAATTTTCTTTTCTAGGCCATTATTATTAAATCTATAAGCTTGCATGGTAAGGGTTAAGAATCTTCTAGATGATAGAGGTCAGAGGAGAGGGAGGGAAGAGTAGACTTTTAAAGATGGAAGCATATCACTCTGTTAGACCATTAAAATTAATCTTTTCTTGAGACTAACTCCAGGGGTGATTTCAATTAAATTTGTTCAAAATTTATCAGTTTCCTACATGTAGCCATAAAAGATTCAATACCCCATACATATTCCCTGTATAAGCAGGGAATGTACTGAAGGGAACAACATTTTTGTGGTTTCTCAATACATTCACTTCATAGGACATTCCATTATTTAAAACTCTTGTTCTTGACAATCAGTCTTCTTCTTGTTCCTCTAAAAATATGATATAGTCAACTATGCAAATTTTTAGAACACTCCTGAGCTGGTAAAACTGTCCTTTTCCTTGCCTTGCTGATACTACCATGATCTTTGTCAGAGGAAGAAGAAATACAGTATTTAAGATGTTAATGACATTAAACTACAGGACTTCGGTGAACAATTTTGGCCCATTTCTGCTAACAAAAGAGCATATCAGAACACAGCTCTCAACTTAAAAAGAAGCAGGGGACTTCCCAGGGGTGTCTATGGTGTAGAGGGTCAAAAAATCAAGAAGAAGGCTGCCACTACAAACTTGAAGCCCCACCTCTCTTTTACTTGCATCATCTGTAATAAGGGTCACCGTTTGTATTACATAGTCACAACCACCACTGACTTTTTTCCCCCACACACTCCCTCCCCTCCTGGATGCCCTTGGGAATTTGCTTGTTGACTTTAGGTCTGCAGTTTGAAATCAAACATCATGGACAGAGCGATAAAGAATATACTTTATGGAGCTTTAAAACTTAGAGATCCAGACTAATCTGTGATCTGATTAGCATCAAGGGGAAACATGACGCCCATAACTAAGGGTATTTATGAAAAGGATGTTCAGTTAAGATGTTATTCTGCATGATTTAGTATGATTTCATAGAGATATTACCTTAGTTTTTGTAGGCAGACTATGCTGTGGTCATGAAGTTGGAATTTTATTAGCAGCTTAAACTCTCATTTGCATATGTGAAAGTAAAAATACATACTAGCAACTGACTTTGAAAGAGTAGGGTTTTTTTAATATATACACATTCTCTGTTTTTGTTATGAAGTAGTTGTCATGGGTCTTAATCAGTTATCTATATATATTTTCTCAATGATATCGGAAAAGAAAAAGACCTTGAGGAGAACTTCCGCTATATCAGATGGAGAATGGAAAATTGATTTTGAAATTTAGACAATCCTTAAAATTATTTACATAAATTAATAGATAAAGATCTATTTGTTAGCTTTAACAGACAATAGGATGGAATGAAAAGATTGCTATATCTGTGCCACTTGATGAGGAACAGTATTTTCTTACTCTTTGATTCCTAATATTAGTGAGGGACCAAGAGAAGATGTCAGCATGGAATTATAGCCTGGGATATGAAGAGCTGGAATGAGCTATGAAAAAAGCAGGGAAGCATTTACAGGACTATCCATAGTAAGAAAACCTACCAAATGAAGGACAGGACAGAGAGGAGAACAAGGCCAAAACAGGTAGAGTTATCTGGTTTCCTGAGTGGAGATACAGAGGGCAACATTTCTTGAACATTCACAGATACATCTGGAAGCTTCTGTTTATACATTTATAACAAGGCAATCCTCCCATTTTCATAGACAACAAAATAAAAACTGTTCATATTAAAGGCTTTATGATGTGGAGGAAGGATCTGGAAATATGAGACCTTTTTAAGACTCCTAAAGCCTATGTTGTATGGAAAACAGTTGCAAAGAAATAGATTTTATCACGTGGTGAAGCCAAATAGAGAAAAATGAATATGGGCGTCCTTATAAAACGTACTCCAATTGAATCATATTTTGGTAGAAGAGGTTATGGAGACACAAATTTCCTTTTTGCACTAACTTTTATTTCTATGTCTTACTATTATTATGTCTTTTTTTTTAATGGAGAAAAGAAAAAGAAAAATACATGTTCAGACAACTGTTGTATTTACACCATTGACATGGCAGCCAGACTATTACTTATCAACTCATCATTAAACTTTAATAGATTAATCATCAATTATTGAGCAATTGATGTTGAAATCCAGCTGTGCTGCCCTACTTCAGTTCACAAGGGTCTGCAAAGCCCTTTAGCGGTCCGTCTGGGAGAGCACTTGGGTTTGCAGTAATTTCAGAGTCTAATTTCTCTGCTTTTTAAAATAGAAACAAGAGGTATTTTAACCTTTTAAAATTGTGTGAGTGTGTTGTGTGTGTAATTCACACATGATACACACTAAAACGGGGTGGATTTTCTTTTTAGGGAATCAAGTTAAGAATATTCTGGTTGCCAAAAGTGCTTAGATGGTATTGTGAAAAATGTACCAGGTACACTAAGGGTATGTCCTAACTTATGAAATGTATCATGTATACTAAAGGTGTGTCTTAACTGCAATATTTAGTTTAATTTGGTGATTTGGAAAATGGTACACTTCAAATTCAATTCTAAACAAGATTTAATTAACATAAGACAATAATTACCATCTTTTTGTTTTTCAGTAGAACAGGATGTCATTCCAAAGAATTTTAGAGAGATAATTTGAAGAATTTTTCTATAAAGGAAATCTTCATATTCATTATTATCTCTGTCCCTTGCCCATCTGTTTAATGGAGAAAGTTGCAAGCACTGTAGGAGAGATTTGTAAAGATCCTGTTTCAACCACAGATTCAACTAGGAGAAATCCACTTCAATTTTCTATTTGGGATTTGACTCATGATGTACATCCTGTTAACACAGTATTGTTTTGTAGCTCTTATCTTCCCTGACCACTATTAGATATGACCACTATTAGATATTAGAGCTAAGTAGTGCACTGTCAGTCCCTTATAAGAGGGTTCCTCAATCTCAGCAACTTTAAGATGCATGGACTTCAATTCCCAGAATTCCCCAGCCAGCATGACTGGCTGGGGAATTCTGGGAGTTGAAGTCTACCCATTTTAAAGTTGCTGAGGTTGAGGAACCCTGCCTTATAGTGAGAATGTACTGAGATTTCTGAAATTTATGTAACATTTACTTCTATACACATAAATCCACAGGCAAGGGCAATAGCTTGTAGCCAGCAATCATTGAAAATAATTGAGAAATTATCTTCTTAGGGTCTGTAAAATAAACATTATTATCAGTACAAAATATTAGGATGGATAATGCTTACATTATTATGATTCCCAATCTCTCAATTTGGAATGATTTGTTATTTATACAGAGAGATAGCACATATGATTTATTCATAATTCCCTCTCATGCAGAATTCAGGGCCTCTATGTAGTTTCTTTATAGATGAAATGAAACTTCCCATACTCAAACAAAATTTTCAATGTAGTGGGGAAAAGCTACTGTTTTCAGAAATTTACCTCTTGCTCCGAGATAAAAGAATCCACCTTATTCCAGAAAATATCTATTGCTTGTGCCTATTATGCCTTCACTTTCTGAGTACTTTAAGTGTTCTCTGCTCCAAGTGTGTATATAATTGATTTTTTCCCCTGTGATTTCACTGTAGCATCCATGAAGTAGACATCCTACAAATACTTGCATATCGATAAACAGAAAATCAGAGAGGAAGGTGATGAGCATAGTGACAGCAAAGTAGCTATGTGGACAATGCCTAACCTCTTGAAAAGAGACACCTCATGATATACAAATGACAAAACTGCAGCTTTTAGAAACCACATCCAACCTGTTTCTCTGGAAATTTAGAGATGGCCTTTTGGCCAATTCATACTTGGCCTTGGCCTGTCCATCCTATATTCACCAAATCTTAAGCATATACCCAAAGCTAAGTTGATGGCACTATTAAGTCTCCCAGCCCCATCTCTGGCACCTGTTCTGCAAATACAGTGCATTTAAAACTCTTATTTTCAGCAACTTTGAAGCATGCTATGGTGCCCTTATTTGCTCTTCCACACTGTTCTGATTCCACTGAATAGTACTTTTGTAGTTCTTGAGTCCCTTGCTCACTCACACAATCCACTTGTAAAACAATGAAATGCATATCACATCTTTTATATATTCAAAGCATTTTTTCAATTTTTTTTTTTTACTAAGGACAAGCTGTAGCTCAGACATTTATCCCTGCCCAAAAGAAATGTAAGGCATAATCTATGCTTTTGTGTTTAGTTAACCATGTGTGCCTGCCACGCGGATAATAAACGGAATATTCCTAGTTTTTAGCAATCAGATATATAGGGTATCCTGCGTCTGAGAGCATGTGACTTGCATGGGTGACAGTGGAAAGAAGCAGAATAGATTGACTGCTGGGAGCACATACAAGTCTCCTAGGACTGGACAGGATGGATGGATACCCTTTTATTATCAGTCATGGCCCATTTGGTAAAAAAATAATTCTCAGATGTCCCCCAAATAATATATAATGATCCATTTCAAACTCGAAATTGAAATTTTGGAAGATAGAGTGAATCTCAGAGGTTGCTACATCTCAGATTAGCCCATTTATCACAGAGTTTTAATGTTGCCGTCAGCAGATAAATATATACAGATTGCATTGTGTGATGGTTTAATTAGAATAAGATTAAAAAAAGGGGGGGATTGGGTGGTCTGTTGACATTTCCCAAAGACACATGAAATAATGACTGGCGTGCCTACAAAACGAAGCATTTTCACAGATGTCTAGCTTCTTAAATTTATGCATAATCCATGGGAAAAGTCTTCTGTGGATTTCTGTTCCCAGATCCATGGCATGGTTGAAGATGCTACCTGCTGTGTAGCCAGACCAGCTTCTATCAGCCACTCTGAGTTCTTGGAGTTCTAACTGCCAAGCAGATCTGAACTTGCCTTGACAATTCAACTGGATGGCATTTCTTTTTGCCAAAGTTATACTCCAGCATATTTGGCTTGTTAGTAAATGTACATGTCAAAGCCTTGCCAGATGATTCATCGTCAGATATCTATATACTGGAATTCTTTTTCAAAAGAGGAAGGCTATTTGCAGCATTTCATCTTTGTGATCTGATCCACAGTTCATGAAAGAAGGTGTGGATCAGAAATTCGTTATACCCTGATTTGCTCAAATGGCTGGATACTAAGTGGTTGCAACAGAGGCTTATGATCATTAGGCAGAACAGAGGTTTAATCAATTAAATACACAGGCTTTTAAAAAACCTTTCCAAAAGGCATCTTTTCAGAGAAAATATTTAAAGAGATTTAAAAAAAAAAAAGAGTTTATAAAAGCATATTTTAAATGGTTGAGTGTTTTAAAAATTATTTTAAGTTGGAAATTGAAGAAACCTGTGACTGAGCAGACTGGAAATAGACTAATTCAACCTTCTGCACCCTGGTTCTCTTTAGATGTGTTTGGGGTACACCTTCCAAAATTCCAAGAAAATTGCTGTAGCCATTGGGAGAGCACAAGAGAGATTCTGATACTATGTTCTTCCATTTTGAATGAGTTATTTTGAAATCTCCAATATATTTTTGCACTTTAGAAAATGTAGTGGAAAGCATCAGTGTCTGTGGGGGTGTGGAGTATGCGTGACTATGGGCAATTCCATACTAAGCTGTTTGTCTCTCATGCTGCTCTTGACTATTTCTTAAACCAGCTTCAGAAATTCCAGTCCACATTGCATTGGGCTGCAGTGGGACTACAATAGTTTAGCACATAGTTAGGATTATGGTCACAGCAAGACCTGACTGGTTGTCCCACTGCTTCTTGCCCTTCCTATCCCTGCATGGAAGACAAGCTTCACTGGCCAGCTCCTGTATAGACTGATCTATCACTGCCAGCTTTTTCCTTCTGAGAACTGTTTCCTCCTCACTAGACCTTGGCCTTTCCTTTGGTCTCCCAGATGTTTGCACACATGGATGCTTTCATCCTCCCTCCTTCCCACATTCTCTCATTTGACACTAATGCAGACCCTTTCTTTCCTCTTTCCCCCCTTTATGACACCATCCTTGTACTGATGGTACAATAATCAAAACAATAGGGAACAAGTTGTTCTTCTGTTCCCATGTTCCTTAGTAGGTTTATGGAAGAACTGATAGTCCAGCTTCATGGAAATAATGTAGCAGATTTCTACACTGTAACATAGAGATTAAAAGGAAGGGAAGGGAAGGGAAGCTTGTGGGCAAGGGTTGGGACAGCAAGGGGAGCATGCTTCCCCCATCCTGGGCAGAAACTGAAAGCGTACTCATTGGGAGATGTAAGGGTTGAATGAATCATGGGCTTTTAGAGTTGAGGACAGTTTATTGATTTGAAAGGTCATCATAGGATCAACTGCAACATTATTTAAAGGACAACAATTGCTAACTAGCAGAGAAGATAGCTGCCAGGCAGCCGGGCATGAAATGGCTGCACGGGGCAGCCACTGGAGAGGAGGGTTGTGGCAGGCACTGGGGCTGCCATTATATCGAAATAAAGTGCTGGAGACCATTGGCTTTGAAGGTTTACAGAAAGCTCAGGTTGGAGGACAGCAGTTTTGAATCAAAGCTGGACAATGCAGGCATGGGGTGTATTTGCAATGGGCTGGGAGTGGGAGGAGGGCGACATTATCTGTTTCTACACTCATGCAGTGACGAGTGGCCCACACTGGTGACTGACTGAGCAGCCATCAAACAAATGCCACAACCTAGGTACGCATGCCAGACTTTGGGATGCCAATATATAAAGTCAGCATTTTGTTGTGCAGAGCGCAGCAAAGCTCCCAAAAAACTCTGCTCTCAGGAAAAATACACATCAGCATGAGAGCTTGCAAAAGCAATGTCCATATTTTGCTCTCCAAAGAAAATCCAGCCAGAAAATATATACTAACTGGTTTTTATTGATAAAAATGCAAAACTCCATAAAATACAAGTTACATACAAAATATAGGAAATAACAAAAACTTCTTCTCATAAAACTTAGCATCCAAGACTTATCCACAACAAAGTCTCTAGATAAAAACTCTCAGAGAAGAGGTACACGACTTGGTTATTAGTTACAACTACATAACCTATAAACCTACATGATGGATAAAACTATACTGAAAGGCTGGGACTCTAGCCCTCCCATTATATTGCCAACATGTACCCCCCCCCCGCCACTGGATAACTAGCATACACATGCCAATAGGTAGCAGTAAATAGCAGTATACATGCACAACACACAGTCACAAGTTGTTTTGTTTACATGAGCTACATAAGCTAGACATAATGTTGTACAGATAACGAGATGAATTTCTTCCCAAGAGAAAATCCTGACACATTTTTATGATGACATCACCACACACATAATTTTATCATCATCATAGTTTGCCACAGACACTACTGGAGAAGAATTAAGACAAGATTATTAAAATCCTTCATGACTTTTAGGAATCTGGGGAGGGGCTACAGCTTGGTGGTAAAGCATTTTTAGGTGAGATCCCGTCTGAGGGGAGAGGCACTTCCTGTCATTGTAGAGACCCTTTTATGAACTTTCCTGTTTTCCCAGTCTTTTCTTTTACAGTACTCTGCCTTTTGTGGATTATCTTATAACACACACACAACTTAAAAACATATGTACACTTATCTGGGACCAAGCCAACAGAAAACATTTTTTTCTTCATTCTGATAGTATCTATGTGAAGCTTCCCAGAAGCTACAACCTTTGACCCAAACCTACAGCACCAGCTCCAGTAGATGCTACGCAATGAGTTTCATGCTCAGATTTCCTGCCAATGCCATTCCCAGCAAGCCCAACCTTGTGGTTATTGTTGTTTCACTGATTTTGTTAAGAAGAAAGGATTCTTCTCCTCTTTAATGTGCCGGGTAATTTTTAAGGTTAAATGCTATAATTTATATTAAAAATTAGACTCTTTGCTATATTTATATATTTTTGCCAAGACTAAAATTATGTGATTTGAGGCAGGTTTATTATTATTTTTTTTTTGACAGCTTTCATGTGAAAAGAAACATGTGGGCAAATATTTGTTTTGATGGCATCTTGTTTAAACTTGTCATAATAACTGTAAATTTCACTCATTATCTGCTAAATAAGCTGTCAGAAAATAATGTTATTGATGATCCCATGGCCCAGGGTACTATTTCTTTTAGAATTTGAAATATTCAAGTAATTCCTTTAAAAAAATCTTTTAAAATCCTTTTTAAATATAAATGGACCAGAAAATAGAAGCAGCATTCTGTATTTCAGAAATCCACATAGAAGTTGTAAAGCTTCATACAAATATTGTGAATTCCAGAGACAGATTTTTACTGGATTCTGTTAATTATGTTTGTTGCCGAATTCAGACTTCAGGGCACTAATTCTGATCAATTCTGTTTATGTATTTGGATAAATAAAATGAACATGAATATTTGTTCACTTTTTCATGTTTCTGGCCTTGTTGTTGTTCTTTAATGTTTGCTTGGGCATGCCTTCCTCTCTCCCCGTATTTTTTTTTAAATTGTGAACAGAATAAAAACTTTGAACTTTGGAAATCTGTGAGGTGGGGGTTATGTCCAATTCCCTTGATTTCTGCAATCTATTCCCCAACCTGACAAAAGAGATACAAACATTACAACTGACAGGTGGCCTCATTCCTGTATCTTCAGGCCTAGAACTCCATGGGGTTCTAGCTGTACAGTATGCAGGAACTCTCCAATTTTACTAACAATATTATATCATATACTTAATGAGGCAGTAACAGAAGTGCTACAGTGGAGTGGAACTGGCACACTGCCATTTGGATCTTCCAAGATGTAGCAAATGAAGTGAGTGCAAGGGTAAAGAAAGCTAATTCTCTATTTTTTCCATATTTTCTTGACCTTCTCAGTCTGCCAATAGCCACCCTTTTTAGCTCGTTTGTTTCTATATATAAACACTAACAGTATACATGAATTTTCATATATGTTCAAGTACATTTTGTATGAACTTTTCTCAAACTGCATATAATTTTTCAGCAGAAAATAGAAGTTTTCTTTATTCCTTTCTCCCATGTACACATTTGGGAACCTCTTTTCCCACAACTCACACATGTTTGTGCTTATGTTGTGATTAGTGAGCCATAGTGCAATACTGTGAAGTGAATTTTGGCATGCGTATGCCTTTTAGCTTCTCTGGAATTTGATTTAATCATGTAACATTTTTCATATGACAAATTTATTGGCAATCCTTACACAAGTAACCATTGACAGCTTTATCCTCCCTAGATATTGCTTAACATTTCTTAAAAGCTATCTATGTTGGTTGCCATCACCATATGCTGAGGAAGCAAATCTCATAGTTTAAATATATGCTGTTTTAAGAAGTATTCCCATCATTCAGTTTGATTGGATTATGTGGGTTCTATATTCACAAGAGAGGGAACAAAACTTTTTTTTTTTTGCTACCATCTTTGAGTCAACAGAAATATATTTCAGCATAACATTTGCTGACCTCACTGCTACTCTTTAACCCAGAGACATCCAGAGGGTGGTCAACAAATTTAAGATGAAGGCTGTGATGCTGAAATCAAAGCTATGCCCCTTTCATGTGCAACATACGTAAAAAAGGGGCAGGGCACCAACTGCATGGTTGTGACTGCTATCTTGACTAGTATAGCCTCCTGGATGACCTTGCCCTAACCTGCCTCTATTGCTTCTATCTCAAATCACTGCCAGTCAGTTGACTTCCATCCAAAGTTATGGGTGGCAAAGCCTAACAGATTAAGCTTGTGACACTGGTTTATCTTGTTCTGCCTTGGCTACCAATTGATTTCCAGATACGGTTCACAGTGCCGATTTTACCTTAAAAAGCCTTACATGGCTTTGGTCCTAGGTATCTCCAGGACTCTCTCTTTCAAACTGAATCTGCTTCCCTGCGTGTATAATATGAGAGGAGATGTGCTGGGGGCCTCCCCTCCATAAAGTTGTGGGCAGAGGCAGAACCTCTCAATAATCACTTCTGCTCCATAAAATAGACTTTCTCTGGAGGTGCCAATGGCCCCTTATTGGCTGTAAAACCAAGGAAAGCAGTAAATCAGGGCTTTTTTTTACAGGGCTTTCGAAGCTGGGATTATCCTTATATGAACTGGGGGATTTATGTTTTTATGGTTATTTCTAGTTTGTTATGAGAAGTCATTATCTGGGATTGTATTGCTGTTCTGTTGTGATTATATATTTGTAAACCACCTGAAGATATTCTGGAATCTCAGGGCACACAAAACCTATGATAATGAAATGAAATTACACATGCTACTTTAACTTTGGTGCAGCTAAGGACAACGAAGACCTGTCTTGCTCATAGGCTGGGAATGAGGTGAGGACAACATCATGAAGACACAGTAGAAAAGAAATGTTGCCAGGGCATGTTTATGCCTTGGTTAGGTGCAAGCGGGGCAAAAACTGTATGTATTCCTGGCATATACATAATTCCAAGATGCATCATAGATGTTATATAGACACTATCACAATGGCAGGTTTATTTTCAATCCTTTTTCCAATGACACCTACTATGGGACTTACCTTTTCACACTAGCTCAACTTTTCAGCTATGTTGCTCACCATGAAACCAAAATTCCTTTTCCAGAATCAGTTCAGACCACATCAGTGCACACATGGCTGGGATTTCTGTCTGAATGGCTATTAGTGCCATTACTTACACTGAAGCAGATCTTTACACTAAATCATATCTCAATCACCTAGTTGAAACAGCTCTTTCCCTGCCTCCCCTCTTCCTTCTCCTTCCCCAAACAAGTTAAAAAGCATTGGTTATTTATATTCTCTGCTTTTTGCTCTTTAACCAGACTGCTAAATTTTCTGAGGGATTTTGGTGAAGGACTTTATCAAAAGGCTTTTGAAAGTCCAAGTAAACAATGTTTAACAGCTCACCCCTGTCCACATGCTGCTGATACTCTCAAACAACTCTCAAAGCTAATGAGCCAGAATTTACATTTGCCAAAGAAATGTTGACTCTTCTTCAACAAATTCACATTTAAATTCTTTAAAAGTTCTCAGATGCATACCATCTGGACCAAGTTTTGTTTTTAATTTTAGTCTGTTAATAAGGCTAGAACTTTATTTCTTGTCTCCACCATTTGGCTCAGTTTTCATAAATGAGTCACGAATATCTGGCCACTCCTTGCCTTCTTTTAGCAAACATTTAACTAACTAGTCCAGAAAAAGTCCAATAACCTCTAAAATTGTTTTCCTGGTTTTGATTTATTTAAATGTGTTTGCTATTATATAATATATTTGAGTCCCTTATTGTCTGCTTGCATTTCAAATTGCTAACATTTGCATTCCTTTCTAATCTCCTCATTTGAGCAAGTCTTCCACTTTCTGAAGGAAACCTCTTCCTTCATTCAGTTCCCTCAATTCTGCTAATTTACCATTCTAGCATCCCCTTTGAACCTAGTGATATTTTTCTTCTTCGACACTATAGTCTTGCTGAGTTTCTCCTGCTGTAGTTTAAAATACTCCCTTATCTTTTTGCAGAAAGTTGATTTCTCCAGTTTGAGAAGTCTATGTCAGGGCTACACTGTGACCAACTGAGTCAACACCATTTACATCTTGCAGTAAAACCTGGATATCACTTAAGACTATGTCTCTTGGTTTGGTCCCATGTTCACAGGTGGGCAACCCAAAGTCCATGGGCTCCAAAGGTTGCAAACAACCTGAGATTGCACCACTGAAATTCAGGAGCAGAAGATGTATTTGGGTGGTATAATTTTATTTTGTTGGTGTTAATATTAGGACTGGAAATGAAATTGGGGAGGCAAACCCTCCAAACATCTCCTCCAACATCCAAAATATTCCAATGTCTGGCCAAAAAAAAAATCAGAAATTTTAGTGTTGAAAACTGGCAGCAAGATGTTGGACTTTTTTTTTTTTTTTGCATGGGGTGGGGTTAGTGCATGGGTATAGAAGTGATTTATCTCCAAGAAGCTTCCTACTCCTATTCCCCCCTTTAAAATTTTCCCAAAATATAGAAAAAAAAAAACCCGGTCTGAAAAAAATCTGCGTTGCTCTTCCTGTGACATGATCATAGACTCCTGTGGCTGGTTCAAAAGTCAGGAGTTCATAATGTAGTCATTGATTCCTCAGACATTACACCCTTTTATTCTATGGCGTGATAACAGACATTACTAGGAAATATTTTTCTTTAATTCCTTCCTGATTTCAATCTTCACCTGAAGATTATTTTTTCATTGCTCTGTGTACGTGTGTGTGTATGTGAGTGTGTTTGTATGAACTGGATGTTTCTTGGTTTTTGTTAGCTTGTCCTCAGGGCTAAATTTGAAAGCTCCTCTGCTATATTTTCATATTAGGAAACAGCAATTTACTTTTTTCCTTTCTGATTCAAGTTGAGCCCATCCCTTCCATAACACAGCTTGTTTCAGAGCATAAGAAGTCCAAATCATTCTCTCTGATGTGTCTTGGTTGACACCCTTCATCTCTGCCTGTACATTCCCACGCTGGGAATATTCTGGAGAAAGGTATCTCACTGGTCTTAGATTGCAGCCTAATAACCTAACTTTTGCTTCTAGAATCACCAAAACTGTGGTTCCTGACACTACCCACTATTACCATTATTAATAATAGATTATCCCTTTATATTTCTGATTATAAACTCCTACAGTCTCTCAACCTGGAGATAGATCCTTGGCATAAGAGGATATAAATTCATTCCTAAGGAGCACATCTTTTTTAAAGGATTATTTCCCTGTACTTTGACGTGACACTATTCTGGATTGAGACTTTGTTCTCCAGGAGAGAAAAGAAGTTGTCACCTAAACAATGGACACAACTATCAGCTTGCTAAGAACATCATCCACAAACTTTCTGTTTTTCAGCTACTACAGATCAGTTAAGTAGGCCTTAACAAAGTTAACCTGTGCTCTGAGAACTAGTA
Organism: Liasis olivaceus; assembly: GCA_030867105.1. Taxonomy (NCBI): domain Eukaryota; kingdom Metazoa; phylum Chordata; class Lepidosauria; order Squamata; family Pythonidae; genus Liasis; species Liasis olivaceus. The sequence goes on from CM061350.1 coordinate 87,126,193, forward strand.
GCTTGCATAAATGAGACATTCTCCATTTCTCTGCAATAGCAGTTACACATCTACATCCCTTCTGGCTTTCAATCTTTTTAATCCATTTTATATTTCTTGGGCTTGTTCACCCAGAAAGTTAGGATTTATAATAAAACAACAAGGAAAGGTTGATTTCCCTGACCTCTTTGCCCTGTTGCTCAACTTGCACAGGTGCTTAACCTGCCTGTCTAAGTATATCTTCATGATTTGTCATCTGGGACCCCCTCTTGCTTGAAGAGTGTAACATTCTTCATTATTAAAAATAAAAAAAAACATGGGAATCAAATAAAGAGTAGAATCCTTGAAGCATATTTCATGAGGTTTAAAAGAACTTGACAATTGCCTTAATTACAAGAAATTCTTGTTCAAAGCTATGCATGTACAAATTTGTTCCATGGAGATAATGTTTCAAACTGTGGTTCACACAGAACTAATGTAAACATGCTTGTGAACAAGATCTAAGGCACGTTCCAGCTGAAAACATATAGTGAGTCATTGAACAGCTGCCTTTATGAAAAAGAGAGAGGGGAGGAGGGAGAGAGGGAAGGAGGGAGAAGAGGAAGCAAAAAGAATTTCCTCAAGCCTAAACATGTTTTGCAATTTGGTCTGAGTTGTGTCTAATGGTTACATTTCCCCCATTCTATTCCCCGTCTAAACAATAACAACTTGTCAAGAAATGAGTATAAGTTGATGGAGTTTAAACTAAAATGTCATCTCTCAATGTATTGTTGGTTTAATTGGACCGTAAATTTAAGGAATGAATATGCCTTCCCCCAAAATTCTGTGAGTCATCCTAATGATTTAATTAGAGTAATCTAGTGAAAGTAGAGATATCTCCTCCAACACCATCCTGTATTTTAGATCAGATGCGATTATTCCTCAGAAATTATTAAGTAGTTCTACATTCTGAGTAATTACTGTGTTGGAGATATTCAAAAAGAGAACAAGGATTTGGGACCAAAGTTAATAGCGTCATTATAGGGTGGATTTTAAAAAAAATATATCTACATTAAAATGGAAGACAACAAGCTGGTACTTTTCAAAAAAAAAAAAAAAAAGGGGGGGGCGGAGACATTTATATATTTAATCTTCACTGAACCTTCAAGAAATGCAAGGTAATATACATGCAGTTGCCTTGTTACTGTCACATCAAGCATACTAGATAAGTATGTTGCAATACTTTGCAGAGGGCAGTTATCACTTTGAGAAGACAGCTTATGATAGCCCTATGAAACTGGAAAAATTCTTTCCCAAAAAGGATCAGCTCTCACAGATCAGTTTTTTTCAGCATTTGATTGATTATGTGCCATCAAGTTGTTGTTGACTCTTAGCAACCCTGTAAATAGGTTTTCTCCCTGACAGTCGGTTCCTAACCTGGTCTTTCAGGTTTTCCAATGGTGCACTCATCGCCACTGTAACTGAGTCTATTCACCTTGCTTTTCCAGTATTAACAATTAGAAATTACAATTTGATCTACAGAGTGACATATTCCTGAGTTTCCTACCTGGCAGAGAATGGTATGAAAAATGAGTATGAAAAGATTGTCAGATTGCTTTTTTATTTATGCTAACTTTAAATATATAATTAGGAACAATACTGATTGAAATGAAATACTGGGAATCACAGAATTGTAACTATATACATCTGATAAAGCAATAAACATCATGTATTGTGATTTTTTTCCCCAGTAAAGAGTTCTGTTTGCTTGTTCAGCTTAATCATAAAATGATATTTATTACAGGTTAATTAAAATACCATTGATCATTTGAAACAATTTACTGAATGTAAGGAAGTGCTTGGCTAATCCATTTCTATTACACTGCTGTTACACCTCAGTAATTATATCTTTAAACTAGACTCAGTGTTTAATTAGCAACACAGTACTTTACCCTTTAAAACTACATTTACTGTTTATGATGTGATTTGCATGATCACAGTGTTGACCTGTAATATAAGTGTAATGAATACCTGTAACATAATTATTTCATATTTCTACAAGCAACTGTAGTTTAGGATATCAAACATATTCTAGTCTGTATGTAGCTCAGTAGATCAAACATATTCTCTTATGTACATGTGCAGTTTTTTTGAAGCAGACTATATACATTTAGTCAAACGTATAGCTATACATTATTCCCTCATCCCTTCTAAGAAGGAGTGGAAATAAGTTGAGTGTAGTCCTTACACTTTTTAAACAAAGCACAAAAGCACAATCCATGTTGAGCAGACCACCATTCAATAAATTAATCCTTATGTATGACCTTAGTGCCGAAATGATGACTTCAAGCCATTGGTCAACAAAGTAGGTAGGATTATTGCAGAAATAGTCTGGGCACAAATATCTTTTTCTTTTCCAGCTTTTAACATGTGCACTACACTTGTTTCAACCACTGTACTCTGCAACATGAGAAACTTTCAACCACTGTACTCTGCAACATGAGAAAGTCAGACATAAGGAGGATTTCTGGACTTCATCATTCCTTGCAACATCTTGTTGTTTTGAATTTTTTGTACCCTTTGGAAACAAGTAAAAATCACATTATAACATTTGCGGAGAATGAAAGGTATGCAAACATGATTGGCATAATTGATATAAGTTGTAGCTTTCTTAGCACAGAATTTGGATTTCCTGGATACATTCATGATATTTATATTTTTGTTAGCATGAAGTGTCACAGCTCAAACGTTTTTCATAGGCAGAGAGACAGACACAGAGGGAGATGATAGAGATATTTAGGCTGTGCAAAGCTTCAACGTGGTTCCTGGCCTGAGATGCTTTGAACAAAGCAGCCTTCTGAAACTGCTTCATGATTCAAATGCACCTTCCCATGTTACTTAAGGGTGAAGCCAGCAAGTCCCACAGCTGGAAGAAGTTTCTATGCATGAAGATACTCAATGGACTTGAAGTGTCTCAACAGAACAACTACACCTGCCTTTTGCAAGCATAATACTTAGATATAGATCCTGATGATATAGTTGATATATATAGAGAGAGATGATAAAGATAGAGATATTTATAAATACAGCTGTGGATGTGAGTGTAGCCAAACTGGCTCTGAAGGGTTAGATCTAAGTAATAAACGTTAATAATCAGTAAGTTCATGGAACAGTCTGGTGTAGTGTTTAAAGGCACTAGGCTAGAAACTGAGAGATTATGAGTTCTCGTCCTGCCTTAGGCATGAAACCAGCTGGGTGGCTTTGGATAGTCACTCTCTCTCAGTCCTAGGAAGAAGGCAATGCAAACCATTTCCAAAAATCTTGCCAAGAAAACTGCGGGGACTTCCCCAAGCTGTTGCCAGGAGTCAAGACTGACTCAAAGGCATTAAACAACAACCACAACAAACCCCCCTAACCATAATCCCCCTCCCATTTAGGTGATGCCATGTTAAACAGTACTCAGCTGTGGCTTCCATCTGAGGAACACAACACGTAACCGAGAAGTACAGATGTTCATCCTTGAGCTATCTGAACCACCCTCATGTCCAGAACCAGGATGGGAGTAGACTGCAGAGGGGGTTCTCCTTGCAAGCCAGGTAGTGCAGGATTTCCATTTTCATGCACCTGCACATGTTGCCCAGAGTCTTGAGGTTGTCAGGATTCAGGTCCCAGTGACATTTGCCCCACATCACCCTCAACACACAGCCAGCAAGGCAAAACCAGCTGGCAAAAAAGCAAAAGCAGAATTAACTGAAAGCATCTCATAACAACAGTGCTGGTGGCACTGAAACGAAGGCACATCAACACTCATGAAAGCGAAGGCGTCTCTTTTTAAGGGCTGAAGTGAATCGTGAAAAAGGAACTTGTCAGGGCCCTTTTCATTTTACATTTTGCTGGGCATCTGTGCTTGCATGCTGCTAAGAACAGGGAGCATATTTTCTAATTCAGATGTTTATTTTTACATCCTCATCTTAAGCTTTACTCTTTTTTTTTTTTTAAAGAAACCTTTTTTTGTTACAGAATGCTGTTATGTATGTATTAAAGATGCAATAGTTTGTTACGGAGGCTCTGCTGGTTCCTATAACATTATCTTTGGGGGCTACAAACTAAGACTTTTTTCTTCTCCCATGCATTTAAATTATAAGCGCCAGTGTACGATTAGGATAGCAAGTAACATTTATAACTTAAGTTATCATTTTGATATTTTTATTGTTTTACTGGTTCTTACTATTTAAATAATCTGGTAGTCTGCTCAGAAGACCCAATACATCAAGATGGTGTACATAGTTCTCTCTCCCCCATTTTTCCTCCCAACAACCCTGTGTGGTAGGCAAAAGTGACTGGCCTGAAATCACGGAATGAGCTCCTGTGGTTGAGGGTGGAATAAAACTGGGGTCTCTCCACTCCTGGTCCAACAAAATAAAAACATTCTTCTTATTGTTGTCAGCCATTGGGAGTCCATGCAGAATGCGATGTGATAGATAAGCAGACAGATGAAAGAAAGAAATGGAATAGATACATTATTTTGAATGTATGAGGGTTTTTGCTTTGTTTACATCATAAAACTGAAACACATTCCTCATTTTTAAAAAGTGTAAAAGAGTAACATGGTGGATTTGTTGGCTGACAATGAAAGATCTAGGGTGGAAAAGCAGCAGCTTCAAATTATAAATGCATTAATTGAATTGCATTCCATTAGTATATCAAATAAAAAGTCTATAAAGCGATGCCTTCCTAATAAATTAACTCTATAATTAACTGATGTCTGGATTTTACAGACTTTTTTTTCCCTTGTTTTCAACCCACATGGGTGAGAGAAACTTTATAGAAGTAACTTAGACATGAAATTTGGTGGGCGCCTGACACTGGGAATATCCATTAAATTACCCAGAAGCCACAATGTTTCAAAGGAAACATCGCTATTGCCCAGATGAATTACATTTGCCCATATTCAATGTTTGTGACTGCAATACACCATTATCAACAAAACTAAATACGAAGCTGTCAGACAGCTTTTAAGATGATTGGGCTTGGCAGTGGCATGGCACGGGAGCTCCTATTAGTTAATTGCATTGTCACCCTGAGAAAGAGGGCCGTGGTTTGATTGCTTCAAGGACAGGCATCATCTCTCGAAATACTTCGGATGCCCCATCCGACAGATTTTATGAAACGTGGATGCTCAGACCGGGATGTGCAGATGCTGAACTGTAAAACACGTGTAATACTATGTTTACAAGCTGGTGAAAAAGAAGTGGTTTTCTGAGGCAACCCTGAATCCATTCATAGCTGATAATGGCTTCTTTTGAGCTGGCATATCCTTTGGACAAAAATGTGCCTTTATCCCAGTATGTCCCCATTCCATTTTCTGTGCTACTGGCAAATAACCAAATACAGAAAACACATCCACGGAGGCATTAGGCTACACCGATCATTATTAGTTTATTTACTGAAGATACACACCTAATGCTTTTCAGAGTAATATAGACATTATGATTTGGGGGCAAATTGTAAAAGAGAGGAAAAGAAGAAAAGCAAAATTGACTAGGGATTAATGTATACATTCAGACATGGTTAGTGCACGGATGAGGATTAAGGGATTATGGCAAGGCTTCATGGAAGAGGTGAGCTTTGTGGAGATGCTTGAGGGAATACAATATCCCGTTGCCTTCTGCTCTAATTCTGCACTTAATAAGAATGCTTTGTGCTTGCTTTCACTGGCACTGAGGAAATGGGGTTTGAGATCCAAATTACCCGCCACCCATTTCATTTCTGCTTTAGAGGCTCGCGCAAGGCAAGCGATCATGTCACATCCCAGAAGCCTGAGAAGAAAGGACGCCATCAACATGCTCACACTAAGTAGTGGCAGGCTTAGCACATTGACTAAACCCTTCCATTGTAATTGATTAAATAAATCACGCTTAAACAAAATTAAGCTGAGAACAATGGGTGATCTCTCTCTCGCTCTCTCTTTCCTCTCTGTCTAGGCATAGCTGCACTTTCTGTTTCAGCTGCTCCTGTCCTGTGCTCGTGGCTACTTGACTCTAAACTGGCCTAGGAAAATCCTGGCCAGACTCTTAGCAATTCTGCACTTCAGCTTAAGCTGCTTCTGTCCTATGCTGCTCCTGACTGTTTCTTAAGACAACTTCAGAAAATCCGGCCCAGATTGCAGGGGGTTGGCAGTGGGGCTGCTCTGGTGCTCAGTCCAGCTGTGGCCACAAGAAGACCTGATTAGTTGTTTCCCTGCTTCCTGCCCTGCTCCTGGGTAGATTGCCTTTCCCTTTAGAGATCAGAGCCTGTCTTTTCCTTTGAGTCCCTGGCCTTTCCTGTGCTTGCCCAGATGTTTGCACACATGGATGGCTTCACCATCACCACTCCTTCCCACACTCTCTCATTTGGCACTAATGCAGACCTTTTCTCTTTTGTCCTTATGGTACCACTGTGCTTTTGATGCTGCAGTAATCAAAACCACAGGAACAGGTTGTTCTTTTGTTTCTATGTTCCTTGGTAGGTACATGGAAACTTTGCAGCAAGGAAAAATCGATTGTGGAAATAATGCAACAACTTTACCTGGTTGTAATATAAAGATTTCAAAGGGAAGGGAAGGGAAGGGAAGGGAAGGGAAGGGAAGGGAAGGGAAGCTTTACGGTATTTTGGGTAGAGATTAGAAAAGCAAAGGGAGCATCTTCACCCAATCTGGGCAGAAAGAGAAAGGGTGTTCACTGCCCACTAGGGGAAGGGTTGAATGGATCATGAGTTTCTAGGGGTGAAGGTAGTTCATTGACTTAATGGGCCATTGTTATAAAACTGCAAGATTACTTTTTTTTAATGGCAACCAGCAGGAAAAGTAGCGGCCCAGGATGAAATGGCTGCACAGAGCAGTGACCAGTTGCTAGAGGGGACAGACTGTGCCAGGCACTGCAGCCAATAGGAACTGTGAGTGTTACTGGAATTGAATGAAGCACTGGAGACCATTTGTTCTGAAAGCCTTAAAACAACTCACATCAGAAAACAGCAGTTTTGAATTGAAGCTGGAAAACATGGATGTAGGGTGCATTTGCAATGGGCTGGGGGTGGGAGGAGGGTGATGTCATCCATTTCTACACTCTGGAAGCAGTGAGTGACCCATACCAGTGATGGGCCGAGATATTCAGTGCAGATTGGGCTGTGGCTTTGATCACCCAATCACACCCACCATTTTGACACTGTTGACACTACCACCACCCCTTGTCACCCCTGCTTCTTTTCATTCTTCTTCCACTGTTTTTCCTTTTTATTCATTCCAACCCAACTGAATGTTGGAAAGGAAGGATGAAAAGGGTTTCTGTTTACAGGAGTAGTTCTGCAGCCATTCCTTGAAACGAGGATGTGGGCCGGGAGCTTTCACAAGGTGTGGTAAAAAAAGTCTAGGTGGTGGCTGCAATGATGTGACCAAGGCTCCATGCCAATAAAAAAAAACAACAGGAAGGACTTCTGTTGCAACCATCCTGGCCATCAACTTGACTTTTTTTGGCCATACCCTGAGGACTCCACTGATAGGGCAAAACCAGAATTAGTAGGCTCTGTGTACTCTTGGCCACTTTGCCCTTTTGCCTCTTACTGCTTCTGTCAGTTGTCTATTGCACAAGCAGTTAGATGCATCACAGCCCTGTCTGTATGTGCAGCCCTTTGCTCATGGAAGGGTTAAGAATGAAGGGGGGCACATGAGGACAGTGATATATCTCCCTGTAAAACAATGTGGCTGGCAACAAGATCACCCCGACTGCCCACTTTAAAAGTAGATTGAGCCTTTTTTGGGGGGAGGGAGCACATTTTTTATTTGTAAACATTTTGAAAAATGTTCTCTCAGGTGTAAAAAGGAGTAAAGAACCCAATTTCAGGAATATTTCTCTGTGAATTTTATCACATGAGAACATGGATCATTGTACTGTTTATAGTAGCAAATGAGCTGGCCAAATGCCGCCTCGCCGTGGCTTTTTCCCTCTTCCCCAGGCTGGCTGATGTCTTTCCAGTTTGGATCTCCTGCTTAGATAAAACAGATGATTTTCTGGGCCTGCTTCTGCTAACAGCAGGCAGGAGCGCTGGTGACTGATTGGTTGAAACATGAGGATTAATGGGTATTTATATTTCATTAAATTTTATGCTCACTGGAGAATAATGTATCACTCGCAGATATTGAAACATATGTCAACCCTATCCACTTACATATAATTCAATTTGACTTAAATGCATTGATCAAATTTTATTAAAGTCCAATACATCTTCCAAAAAGGCCCACTAACACAATATTGCTGCTTGGTATTCATCAGATAAAAAGAGGCAATTGGGTTGTAATTCCATTTATACCTTTTTTCAAGGAAAAGGGGAGATTATTGGGTGGAGAATAAACATTGCAAGGTGACTGCTGCTGGCTGAAGGACTTAGGGATGGGGATTATTAAGAGATTTCCCAATGTGCTCTTCTGTTCAGTTAGGATTATCCATGTAGAAAGGAGGGGGTTGGATGTGGGGTAAGTACTATATGCACTGGGGAAATCCAATGTTCCTACTCTCAGAAGGGAAACAGGAAAAAATGGAACTATTACCAAAGCAATTGTTAAGGAGAGCTTGAAGCCCAATTTCTTCCTGTTTGATAATGGGAAAAAGGTAGAATTATATCAAAGGATAAACCGGTCAGCCTGAAACACGCTTGCTCCTAAAATTATCTTTTCTGCAGTCCAATGTTACTTGTCACACTGGATGCCTGTTGAATATTTAATCTTTCTGATATTCAGTCATGTTTATTTTAATTTAGGTATTGACCTCAGTATTAATATTTGATACCTAAAAGTTTTTGACAGGCAAGAGTATCTTACATCTGACAGTCCTGGCACTGAATATCACAATGAGCTTCAAGCCTTTCAAGCCTTCAAATAACATTTTCTACATTGGCGTGTCTTGCTAGAAACTTGCCCGCATTGTAATGCCTTCTGAGATATGTGTTGTTGTGGTTGTGCTAGTTGTTGCTATTATTATTAAATATATTTCCTGCTTTTTTCTTTATGCAAGATTTTAGAATTAATGTTCAGTTCATTGGGAGGGTTACTGAGCCTCAGCACTGTGAATTGTAAGTGTATTCTAGAAGAACCCAGTGAGGTTTCTCAGTGGTTATTTTTTTTTTGTACTAGTATTCTAATAGGCAGTGGACAAGCTGTCTTTCAAAGATGCTTTTCCATTGTTTCTGGTCCTCTCAGTGAGGAACCTCAACTAAAGTCCCAAGTAACCAGAATCCCTCATAAGTCAATCTGAAACTTTCCATTGTATCATTGAGGATAACTGGTATGTAACAATCATTCCTATTCAACCATGTTTCATAGTTGATGTGAAATGGCATTTTATCAAACAGCATTTGATGGGAAACATGCAATGGGACATCATATTTTGTGGCTGATTATTTTGACATATGCCACAATCAAATCAATTGAGAAATACTTTCATATATACTGTATGTCTTCAGTTCAAATGAGTTTGAAACAGGGATCTGGTACTTGTGAAGTTTGACTTCTACTGGACAGGTTTTTTACATGTGCTAGAAATCTAATTGTTGTAGTAGCAATAGTAGTAGTCTTCCATGTCTTTCTGCTCACATCAGCACTCAAAGCAGCATATAACAATAAATCAATCTGGAAAATGGAAAACACAACAATCTATAGAGTTAAGACCAAATTTATTTGACAGCTAAAAGCCTGGCAATGTGGGGGTTTGCCACTTCTGTCAATAATGGAAGTGTGGAGAGGAAGACATTCCATTGCTTAGGGTGGCACAGAAGGCCCTTTTCTGTCTGCCTGATAGCCAAACTTCTGGCAGGAAAGGGCTCTTCAAAAAGGGCCACTTCTGCTGATCTAAGGTGGCCCCTCAGATATAGTAAAGGGACGAGGGACTGCCCTTGAAGGACAGGAGGAAAAGCCATTATTGAAGCAATGGTCAGATAAACAGGGCTTGAGCCTGGGCCAAGAAACCATTTTGAGAAAATGTCTCAGACAAGCTTCTCCCTAGTTTGCACAAAGATAAATTGTGGGAGAGGGAAACACATCCAGACTTGCAAGGTTCTGTTACTCTAGCTGTTACAGTAAAAGTAGTCCTGACCTACAGTACATGGCATTAGTGCTGATATACGTGGCATTTCTTAGCATGGTCTGCCTTGTAGGGTTGACAGATACTTGGGTTCTATACCATTTCATGCTTTAAAGATCAATACTAACTCCTTAAATTATGCCTAATAGGCAATTGGCAACCAATGCAGGTCTTTCAGTACAGTCATCATATTATCTTGTGGCTTGCATCAGTTAGCAGCCTGGCCACCAGAGGTGTCCACACAAAAGTCAAGATGGCAGTCATAATGGTGCAAAGCTCTGCCTGTTTTTTCTTTTCATCACATGTGTGACATACATAAAAAACAGGAAGAGCTTCAGTCACACCACTGTGACCACTATCTTGACTTTTTTTTTTTTTTTTACCATACTCTGTGGATACCCCTGCTGGTCACCATGTGTAATTTCCAAACACTTTTGCACTGTATGCAATTTCCAGATACTTTCCTAGGGTAGCTCCATATAGAGCACATTGCACTAGTCAAGTAACCTCATTAAGATTTTTTTTCCTGCAGCGTGCTTTAATTAATGCTCTAGTGTGTGTCAGTAATATGGACTCCTGGACTCATGACTCCTGCTCGAAGAACAGGTGGCAGTCATGGCTAAGAGGGGCTTTGCATAGCTTCGTGTTGTGTGCCAGTTGTGCCTGTTCCTGGCTCAGGAGGCTCTGCTCATAGTCACTCGTGCTGTAGTCATCACCTGATTGGATTACTGTAATGTGGTCTACATGGGGCTGTCCTGGAAGGGTATCCAGTGCAAAACGCTGGTGCAAAATGCAGTGGCACTGGCAATTATGTGTGCTTCTAGAACAGCTCATGTTACATCTTCTGCTCCACAAGCTGCATTGGTTGCCCGTCTGCTTCCAGGTCCAGTTCAAGGTGCTGGTTTTTTACTTTTAAAGCCCTTCGTGGCATGGGGTTGAGTTATCTGAGGTGGTGCCTCTCCCTGATTACATCTGCCTGTCCTGTCAGATCCGGCAGAAGAGGCATGCTGCAGGTCCCATCTGTTAGGGAATTACACTTGGCGGGCCCAAGGAGATGTGCCTTCCCTGCTGTGGCACCTCCCTTATGGAACATTCTTCCTCCCGAAATGAGGTCAGCTCCATCCCTAATTACTTTCCAGAAGTCCCTCAAGACCTGGTTTCCCCTGGGGGTTTCAGGGGACAGGTGAGATCTTGAGGTGGCTCCCTTGCTAATCTAATCTCTTGTGTGCTGAATGTTTTTTTTAACTTTTTAATAATGATTTTTTTAAGATGCTTTATTGTTTTATATGTTTGTTGTACCCCACCCAGAGTCACTTCTTGTGAGATGGATGGCTGTATAAATTTGATAAAATTTAGGAAATAAAATAGGAAATTGAAAACAGATATGAAACATACCTTTCAGTGGTGCCTATACAATAGATATTTCTCTTGAATTGTGTCAAAGTACTTGAAAAAAACAGAACAAAACTTTAGCTACTTGAAGTTCTAGTTTCACTGTTGTGACTGGTTGGAACAGTTCAACAACAACAACAGTGTTAATGAACATAGTACATTTCTTCCTCCTTCCATAAGAAATGTACTTCTGAACTTTACATGTGAAAGATGATTGCTTAACCTAGAAATCTATGCGTGTGTCGTATAGAGTTGCCTAGTGAGTTGGCAGCCATGCATATACGATGAACCCTAAAAGTCCCCAGGCATGTATAAAAGAGAATGCACATGCATCCTTTTCAGCAATTATACAATTTACTAGATCTGTACAATTCATTTAGAGAAGGGCTTCACAAAGCAGCCTTCCAAACCCAGTGCTCAGAGGCTATGAGATGATTTGCAGCTGAAGCTATTGAAGGCTTAGCACATCTTCAAGGTCTTCCTTCTGTGTGTCCTGAAGACAGTTCCACAGGAACTGCTGATGAAGCAAACCCTGGAGAAAGTATTTTCGGTTAGAAGATGAAGAAGATCTCCAGACGCAAATTTTAATTTTTTCAAATTCAGTGAATAATTCGTTTTTCCTCCAGGACCTGAAGTATACAGTATTCCTTTCCCCAATTTTATCTTCTGGGCAACAAGTCTGTAAAGTAAGCTGTGCTGGGAGATAGTAACTGGCCAAAATCACCTGGTGAGCATCCATGGTTGAGGATGGTCTTAAACCCAAGTTGCCTTGTTACCCCATCCTGGCATTAAGGGCAGGGATGAAGAACCTTTTTATAGTGGAAAGCTGCACTTATTCTTCAGCAGGCTTAGAGGTGCAGTGAGCAGCAAGAAGTCACAATCAGAGGCAAGCTATGCTACATCCATGGGTGAGGCCTAGATTTTGAAGCAGTTTGGGATATATTTTTCTTTTCTTTTCTTTTCTTTTCTTTTCTTTTCTTTTCTTTTCTTCTTTTCGTTTCCTTTCTTAATTTAGTGAATCTATTTTACAAAATGGCAGGAAATCGGCCCACCCATTTTTCACCACTGTGGTCAAAGGAGACTCTTTGGACCTTAGAAGTGCTTCAGAAGCTGCATCATATCATTCCAGGTCTCGGGATTGTAGGAATAATTAACTAATAGTTAGCCAGAAGATCCCCCATTATGAATTGTTTCAAAGTTGGTTCCCAAATGCCAGGGAAAGGCCATCACTCCCTTTCTCCTTCTGGTATAACTCAAAGAATGGAAACAGGTGTCCTCACTGACTTTCATACCAGTGCCCTGAAGCACGTGGTCAGGATCTCACCGCCCGCAAACAACTACAGGGCTAAGCCAATGACTTTTACCAGGCCTACTTCTCTGGCTGTCACAGGGACAATCTGGATATTTAGATCCGATGGTATCTAATAGGAAGTCATCAATCTTTTATAGTAAGAGAATACATAAATTATAAACAAATATGTCCTTTGGTCTAGTCGAACAGCATAATGATCAAAGACATACAATAGAAATGTATTTGCTTCTACGGTATGCTTTATTCCCTGAGCTCTCTGTCTGTGGTGATGGACAGGCAGTGAGCTGTCAGTTTTTGTTCCATCTGTCACACTACACATACCTCCTGTTGTTCTAAGTAATCAATATGGGGACTGAAATCACCTACTGCTACCTCTGTTACCTCCTATTTTGTCCACTCATAAATTATGAATCTCTGCACAACTTCAAGTCTACAATTTCGATTGCATTTGCTAATCATTGATCAATAATTCAGAAGTCTCTTCTTCTTCAAGGGCCCCTGGTTTCCTCAAACATATGGCAGAAGGCTGACACTGTTCATGAGACTATTCCCTTACACTGGAAGCAGTCTTTAAAAAATGTTGTTTAAAGTTTCTTCGCTTTTCTTCTTCCCTGTTTCTTTTTTCTTTTTATGAGGCAGTCTTTGTACTGCCCCCCTCTACTTCTGTTTTCTATATTTAATGAATATACAAGCAGAGCCCCCACAGAGTGGTGCGCGGGATGCACACAACTTACAATTGTGTGGTTCGGACAGAGATAGCACTTAGCAAAGCTCTATTTTGCTCCTTTTTTGTTCCCTGTGTCATCCGTTCAGTAGGTGTGCTTCCTTGTGCAGTGGCCTGCTGTTAATTGTGTCATTTTGTCCCTCTGTATGTTTGCGTGGACATGACAAGAAAGGAATTGGGGGAAACAAGTTTTTCTTGGACATAATATGGATACGTACATTTCAAAGCTACAACGTGTAGCTGGGTGCGCGTATAATAGTTAATGTGCCAGTTGGAATAAATATGTGATACAGATTAGCCTTTCCGCATGTATGCCTTTTTAGACAAACGCCAATGTATTCCACATTTACATTTAGGTGACTGCCACAAGTCACCAATACATCTACACTTTGTTTTTTGTTTTGACACATGGATGCTAACATATTTTCGGAAGAATTTCAGATATTCGCTTTGTTTATATATGTGTACAAAGATGCACACACATATACATACACATGTATCGCCATAAAATCAGAAAATTAAGGGCTAAAAATAAATCAGCCCATTGTTTTCTTTGGGTGCCGAGTTGCCTTCAGACAGAATGAACTGGAGAACATTCTGACAGCAGCCTAACCGGAAAGTCTGCTATTTCTTTGTCTAAGATTGTTTTATTAGCTATTATACTGCTATAGTATGATCATAAATAATAAATGCCACGATACAGGAGAGTTCTGATTTCATCTCCACCGAGTCCTTTTAAACTGCCCAATGGTGCAAACGTTAATGTATTAGCATCTCTCTGCTCAGTGTGCAGGCTCGCTGATTAAAGAGTTCAGCCTTGGAAAGTAAAAATGGTAGGATGAAACCACGAGCACTGTCTTCAGCTCATACTTTGTCGCTGTTTCCTGTTTCTTTGGAAAAACAACAAGCGGAACATAATGATGATAATGCGGGGAATAGACCCGGTGGGGATCATCAGCATGGTCAGTCCCAAGTTCTGTCCTGCAAAATGGTTTATCAGGTATGACTGTGAGTACAAACTACCATTCACAAAGGAAACTGTCCAGCACTCTTCTCCATGATTTGCAACCCTGCCCTCTCTTTGCCTGATTTCAGTTAGCTTCTCCCAGAAGTGGGGGCTGTTTTAACACCTCTCCATCTGATGTGATTGAGTCATCCTTCAGATTCTGAGACTGCACACTGAGTCCTGCATGAGTTCCTGTTCTCAAGGGATTACCTTCCAGATACAAGGCACATTGTGAACAGCAACTCATATAGAAATGCAGGCGCCCTTTGTACAGATCATCCCCGACTAAAGGGAAAAACGTGTCTATGCTACCGCTAAGTTTGGTCAAAATCACTTACCTTTTATATAATTTTTTTTAATCAGTGCACGTTAGCCAGCGTTTTCTTCAAGAATTCATAGTATTTCCCCTTGTAAGGAACCTGCCTTATTTTCAATAAAATATATTAGATTCTATAGCAGTATAATTAAAATAAATTAACCATGGTTTTAAATGGATAGACAAAATGATTTTAAAAGTTTAGGATATCAGAAAAGAAGCCAGGTAAAAGGTAGCCACTCTGCTGTGGCTATTATGGTTTTTGGACACTATATTTAAAGTATATCTAAATTGCTCTTTGAGATTATAGAATTCCCAGTTCTATAAATGAATGAATGAAGCTTGCGTAATACTTTATGTTAAACATAGCCTATCAGCTCACTAGCCATTGCTGTTGGCAGACACTCATAAACTTACTTACTAGAAAAAAGACTTGCCAAACAAGTCACAAAAAATGGTTATTTAGGGGCTTGCATAACAATTTAAGAACTCTGCTAGTTCAGATGAAAGTTCCATTAAGTCCTGTATCCTGCATCCCATAGTGGCCTTCTGGGGAAGTCTAGAAAAAAAGAGAGATTGTATTCTGATTGCCACTTATATCTATAAATTCCATAGTCATAATGACCAGTAGCTTCTGATAATGCTGTTCCCCATAAATTTATCCATTCCCACTTTCAAGTCATTAATGTTAGTGGCCACCTTCATATTTCATGGTAGTCTGGTTCCATAAATTAAATATGTGTGGTGAATTGCTTCTTCATCTCTGAGACTTCATTAGATGACCTGAACTGCCAGTGATCTGAGGGATGATAACATCTTTTCTTGGCCTTCCATTTCCACCCCGTACATATTTTCATAAATATCTATCTGAGGGTGACTATAATATCTCTCTTATTTATTTTTCACCTTGTACTGAAAAGTCCCAATTCTTGCAGTGTTTTTTTTAAAGTGTTGTTGTTTTGTACAGCAAGTTAGTATAACAGATGTCAATTTTGAGCTGCATGTTTGACAGGATGAACTTGCAGCTTGGAAAAATATACTAATGTTTTTCTCTTTGGCTGAACATGACTGGAATGCAGTGTTCTGATAGCCATCATGTGATGGCTGCTCTTCTCATCCCCCACCCCCATTCAGTCCCTTATGCTAACTCAATATAATCAACATTTGAAATTGTTCCTCATGACTTTTTGAAAGTAGATGGCAAAAAACACTCCTTATCACCATTTTCTCCAAATTGCCTATAACTGGGATACTGAAATCAGGGTAAGATGGGCATCTCAGCTTTGTACTCATGCAAGTTCTATTGTGCTGTCCTATGCAGTATATAAGGGGACGCGGTGGTGCAGTGGCTTAATGACACTGAAAGTTGCCGGCCAGAAATGGTCAACACTTCAGCGGTTCGAGCCCAGCTCCGCACAGCAGAGCAAGCTCCTGCTTCCTCCCCAGCTCCTGTCAACCCAGCAGCTTGAAAACTTACGTGAGTAGATAAATGGGTGCTCTCACCCCGGTGGGAGGAAAATGCTGGCAGCGCTTGCACAAGAGACAGGGAGCAGTTGCCGGTAACGCGGAAGCCGCGCACGCCCAAAAAAGACGCGAAACAATGGAAACCCCGCCTCCTGTGCTCGCCAGCTGGGCTCTGCTCTAGGAAGGAGGCTCTGGCAAACCACTTCCGAAAAACACCTTGCCTTGAAAACTGCAGGGACTCGTCCAGGTAGTCACCACAGAATCGGTAACAATTGAGTGCGGATTTAAAAAAAAATGCAGTATATCCCTAATGGAAAAAAATGGAAAGGCTTTCATACCCATTTTCATCACTTGTATACATTTGTATTACACTCTTCACTACCCACCCTTTATATGAAACTCAGGATGTTACATCTAAATTGGAACACACTGAGTTTTCATGACACCTCCGTGGGCACATTGAACTATCCCTTATTGTATTCCACAGATCTGGTTTAGTGCAGTGAAAAAAACAAGTGCAAACTAAGAAGTCCTTGAGTTGAATCACATCTTCCATAGTGGTCTCAAGGAACCACATATTCCTCCAGAAAGGGGAGGCTAGATACTGGACAAAAATTGTCCAGTATAGTGGGGTCCAGCAATGGCTTCTTGAGAAGGGGACCAACCAAAGCCTCTTTAAGAGGTAAAGGAACAAACCCCTCACTCAAAGAAGAATTAACCACCACTAGAACCCACTCACACAACACCCCCCAGGCTGCTTTCGCAAGCCAGGAGGGGCATGGATCTAAAGAGCAGGTGGCTGAGCTCACAGTCCTAAGGACCCTGTCCACTTCCTCAGGTCCAACAGGTTCAGACCATTCCCAGAAAACTTGGCAAGACTCCACCCCAGGCATCTCCTCTGGACCTGCAACTAGGCCAGCATCCAACTGTGAGTGAATCTGAGCAATTTTGTCTGACAGATGCTGAGCAAATTCCTCCACACATCCCTGCAAAAGGTTTCCTGGGCCCCCTTTACCTAAGAGGGCTCTTGTCACCCAAAACAGGGCTGCAGGGCAGCAATCTGCAGATGCGATAAGGGTAGAGAAATACTGTCACTTCGCCACCCTTACTGCCACAAAGTAGGCCTTAATAGTGGCTCTAACCTGTGTTTGGTTGAGTTTGTCCTTAGTTGAGCACCGGTGACCTTCTAGATATCACTTCTCTTGTTTTATCTCCCTCAACTCCTCCATGAGGAGTGGCAGGATCCCCAAGAAGGGAGTAGGTGTGATCTGATCCAGTGCCTCAGCTGCCCTCTTATTCCAAGCAGCAACCAAGGCTTTGGATGGGCCATGCAGCAGATCAACAGGAACAGCCCCCAGCTCCCTCTGAAACCCATCCAGTCACCGGGGGTGGACCAATCTAATGGGTCCAGCCTCCTGCAGTGGATAGTGGCACTACAGAATCCCATGGAGATCAGGGCGTGATGTGACCATGACAAGAGAGACTCCAAGAGCTCCCCCAATTTCAGATCACATAGCCACTACTCCAACAGGAACACCAAATCTGGAGTGTGACCACTGTCCTGTGTCACACTCTGGATGACCTGGGATAAGCCCATGGCTGTTATGGTGGCCATGAACTCCTCAGCCACCTCAGATCCCATTTCAGAGAAGGCAGATTGAAGTCCCCTAGAACCATAAGTCTGGGGAAGTCCCCTGTCAGTGCAGAAATGGAGTCAAGTTCAGGCAGGGAGATTGCTATGCAGCAGGGAGCTGGAACAACACCCACAATCCTAACTGATCCCTAAAGCCCAACTTAATGAACATGGTCTCACACCTGGTGACCTGTGATGCAGTGCCCCTGAAAGCCATAAGAGATTGTCAGATGACAATCACCACATGCCCACCCCTAACTAACTAATGCCATACCCAAGCCCCGCTGGGCACATTTCTGAAAGGGCTACCCCACTTTCTGGACCCAGCCAGGTTTTGGTAACACATGCCAGGTCGGCCCTCTCATGAACAATTAACTCACTGATGAGGAATATCTTATTACAGACCAACCTGGCATTCAGTAGAAGCAGCCAGAGTCCAGGACTATGGAAGGTCTGCTGACGGTACCAGGATAGTGACTAGAACGTGAAACTGATATAAGACAACAGTTCTGCATTCCCTGTGAGCATCCCATTCCCTGTCTCCCACCATACCTCCCCATGCCCATCATCACTGTAACACCGTGATCCACCTCCACCCCGCAATGGCAACCCCACCCCCCAAACCAGGGATTGGGAACCTCCCATTGTCCTCATCAATCATTGTCCTGAGAGGGGAAGGCAGGCACCCTGAGTCACTATAGCTTCACCAGCTCTCAGTGCCATCAGGGAACCCAGCCACCACCTCCCCACACATTACCATACTCTCACACAACTACAGCATACTCACATAACTTCCTCATCCACACCCACTCACCCTCACTCACCCTGGCTCCCACACTCACAGGCGCCCTCCCCTGCCACTCCCACTAGCTGGTAGAGGGCTCCCCTCATTCACCCCCCCCCCCCCCGCAATTCCTCCTCTGTTTCTCACCCAGAAGGAGGAACTAGTCCATTCATAAAGGTTTTATGTGAGTACTGGACAGAAATGGAATTAGTTATTTTAAAAAAAAAAATTAAATGCATTTTAAAATTGATTCTTCTTCCCTCTTCTTCTTCTTCTTCCTCTTCCTCCTCTTCTTTTTTAGTAGAATTTTATGCATGTTTACTCAGAAGTAAATCCTATTAAGTGAAATGGCCTTAGGAAGTGGGTTTTTCTTTGCTGACTTTTTTGTGGGAGGCAGGGCTCTGTCATTCTCAACATTTGTCTCACACCATAGGAGCCCAACCTCTTATTTATATTTGCTACCTGGACAACAGTTTTGAATGTGCTTATAAATTTTGTCATATCTTTTATATCTTTCAACCTGGCTTTCATGAGGCATTCACACACTTAACTGGAGCTACCTTGAGAATAAATTCATATCCTAGACATTATTCTTTCAAATGTTCCCTTTATTCTTGGACTCAATACATTTTTGTCAGTTGTTCACAGCTAGAGGAAAAATGAACGCCAAGAAGTTAGAGAAACCTAGTCTATCTGAAGGAAAAAGGTTACATAAAGCAATGTTACAAAATCATGGGTGGGGTGGTGGTGGGGGAATCACTCATGTAACTTGAATCCAGGCTTGTTAGATTGTTCAAATGAAGGAGCTTCTAACAGTTTAGTTAGGAATTAAGTTAATTAGGTTTGGTGTAAGGTTGGTATCGTTCCTGCTGGAATGCTTCCCTCATTTTCCTCTGTAGAAGTAGTGGCTGGTCCCCCATGTTACCCTGTTAGCCCAGACTTTAATTAGTTCTGGCATTCACCTCATAATGATAAATGCTAAGATGATGAATGGAAATGCAAATGAGTGTGAAGTGGCTCAGCCATCAGAGCTGCATATCATTAATACTTTCCTACTGTTAAATCGATCAATGTCATCCCTGGATCCCTCTGTTCAGCGGGTGCAGATGGCTACCCGCCAGAATGCCTTCTACTAGACCAGCAAGGCAAACTTTGTGGGTTTCTCCTCTCCATATGCTTTTTATTTCTCATTTCATGATCTTTTTGGCAGCTCAGATTCCAATATAGTTCCAGCTGAGATGCTAACTCATAATGGTCAATAAGGAAATTGCTAATTTAGAGCAAAACAAACACCAGTAACTGCTTTTCCCCAGATTCATTTTGAAGTAGCTTGGACACTTTCAAACTATGATTAACACACATACACACACACTTTTCCATTCGCCATTTCTAATATTTATCTGTTAAATATAGTCAGTGAGCCCAAAACACAATAAATGATGTATTGGTGTGCGTGTATTATAAAAATTCAACAAAGAGAAAACAAAATAGTACCAAAATGGAATAATTCAATCGCAAAAGCAAAAGCGGATTTACACTGACTGAAGATAAACTTCTACAGTTGCCTCCCAATACCAATATTTGCCTACATTTATTTCTCTTTCCCAATGGAATTCTGCCTGGCTAGTATGTATGTATGTATGCATGTATGTATGTATTATTTTACAGCATTTACAACCTGTCCCAATCTGACCAACCCTATGTGCTGAACAAGAGTATAACCAAAAAAGAAGTATCTCAACAACTGAGAAGCAACACAAAATCTATCTAACAATCTTAATAAATAATAATAGAGGATCCCCCAGCTCATCCCTGGGTCCAAAGGCCCATTGAAACAAAATGGTTTTAAGAGGAAGGAAGAGGTTAATTGCACATTCAGGGGCAGTGTGTTCCATAATATTGGAACTACAGCTGATAATGCCTCCCTCCTGGCCCAAACACCCTTTACTTCAAGGGGCAGGGATTGGAGGTGGATCCTTAGCAGGTCTTCCCTTGACATTCAGACAGGAAGAGCAGAGTCACCCTTGGCAAGCAGAGTCTTTAATATATCCCAGTGCATGCCATATACAGCTTATAGGTGGTCACCAGCACTTTGAATTGTGCTTGGAAGCCTTTTGATAGCCAATGCAAAGAATTGAAGATTGCTGTAATTCTGCAATGATGGTTTTCCCCAGTAGCAGTCCGACCACTGCATTTGCACCAATATGATATGAACTGTGATCTACCTATAAGCATATGACATCAATTTAAGACTGGACTATCATGGACATTTGTTGGAACTAAGCTAAGATGACTTGTCTGTCTATGGGCTTAACGCAGCCTACTGTTTATACAGGATGGCCAACAACATGCTTTTAGTTCCAGTGTGGGGTTTTGAAACAAAAGAGTTGTCAACCATCACAGGTGACAATTAAGCAACTGCTTTTATGTTGTTTGTTTATGTTAACACATCAACATACATTGGAAGACTTTCAACTCTCACGATTATAAATATCCTGTTCCACTTCCTATCTTTGACTGATACTAGTATATATTACTCTTCCTGCTTGTATGCCGGCATTCTTCCCCAGAATTGGCTCAATTTTTGATTGTCAGGGTCTCTATATCTATGCTATGTTTCATTGTCTTCACATTGACTCAGGAGCTTTAATATCCTTGCAAATAAACTTATCCAGCTGATAAGCTACCTTATTCTTCTCTGATTTTTTGGTTTTGACTCCTTATTTGCCTGCCAGTAAGGAGCCCCATCTGTCTATTACATGACATCCATAATTAGAGTAGAAGAACAGATTACTCTGTAAAGGTGCTTCTGAAGAATCTAGCAGGTCAGTCATTCCACTACTAAAGTATAGGTATCAGCTGATATATTATTTCATGCCCATAATTCCAGATGAGGGTGCAGGGAAATGAGAACCTCATTACCCAGCACATTCAGAAACAATGGGGTGATGTTGAATACAATAAGCTGGCTACTCCAGAAGACATATCACACAGGAGTAGAGCACCTGACACACTAATAATTGATTATATAGCCAGTCTCCAGTACTTCCCCATCATTCCCAGGACCCCAGAATATATAAGGAAGAACAAACTGAAAGATATAGATCATCTCTAACAATACAATATTTTCCACCTAAAAGCCCCACTTTGGAGGAGAAAACAATTTCATTCAAGACCAGCTAATATTCCATGAAAAGCAGGAAAACCAAAGGTAAATTACTTGTTAGTTGCTATTATTAGTGTAACGCATCCTCCAACTCCACATACTACAGTCTTTTCACTTGGCTGGATGGTTCTACTGTTTCAGCAACAAAGAGTTCTATAAAACTGTTCTTTCTTTGTTGGACAGCTCCTCAGCCTTGATGGGAAATCAAAGGGCAACACTCAAGGTCAGTGGAAATATCACATAAGGTTCAAGATCTGAGGGTTTATGAAGATAGAAAGTGATTATGAAATTAAGGTATGATAGTATACTAAACCAAAAATATATTTCTCTCCTTGAGTAATCTAAAACCTAAAATCAGAAGTATAATGGAAATTGAGATCTCCAGGAAGGTGAATTTGTTTCCAAATAGCATGCTACACGTTTCCTGTGCCATTTAGAACAAGCATGACCACATCATGTATTTGCTTGTGAAATTTCTAATTAATTAGGAGATAATGCATGGAAGGTTTTTTTTTTCTTCCATGTATTAGCACCTATTTGTATTTAAAATACTGGTCCTTAGTGCCTGTTCTTGTGCTGCTATGATCAGTGCCTCAGTGCTGTCTTTTAGTCCAGACCTTTCCAGCCACTGACAGAATTTCCCAGTGTCAGCCACTTCAGCTATCTGTCGATGGTTCATCCTATGCAGGGGCTTGTCTTGCCATGGTACTTCCTCCAGTTGAACTTCCTCCATGTCTGCTGCTGCCTCAGGCATTCTCTCAGGAGCTCATCTTTGGGTGCCATCTTATTGATGTATTCCTGGATGCTCTGGGTTTCATCCAGGACAGTGGCTTTGACACTCATCAGATCCCACCCGCCCTCTTGGCAGCTGGTGTACAATCTCTGGGTGTTGGACTTGGGGTGGAAACCACCGTACATTGTGAGGAGCTTCCAGGCCTTCCAATCAGCAGCCTCCATGTCCTCCTTTGGCCAGCTTACTATACCGGCAGGGTTCTTCCCATTGAGCTGGCTATTCAGGACCTGTCTTATCCTTTGGTGGTACTTGGATGTTGCTGTCTTCCTTGCCTCCTCCTCATGGTTCCCATGTGACTGTCAGATAAGGTATTTATAGCTGGTCTCTATGTGTGTTATATGGCCCACGGTACTTCCACTCCACCGGTCTTAACTACCTTCCCTCTCTTTACTGTCATCCTGCCACAGTTCTCCCAGTGTCCTCACTGTAGATCCATGTCAGGTGGATCAGTGAGTTGATGTCTTGTTCACTCTTAGAGTACAACTTGATGTCATCCATGTAGAGGAGGTGGCTGACAGTGATTCCACTCTTGAACTTGTACCCATATCCAGTCCTTGTGATTATTTGACTGAGGGTGTTTAAGCCTATGCAGAACAGCAGCAGGGATAGTGCAACACCTTGGTATATGCTGCACTTGATGGCCACTTCTGCGAGCTGTCTTGAGTTGACTTCCAGTGTTGTCTTCCACAGTCCCACTGAGTTCTTGAGAAAGGTCCTTAGTGTCCTGTTGACTTTGTATAGTGCCAGGCATTCACAGATCCATGTGTGTGGCATTGAGTCATAGGCTTTCCTGTAGTCAATCCAGGCTGTGCTCAGATTGGCCTGCCTAAACCTTGAGTCTCAGGCGACTGCTCTATTTAAGAGTAACTGGTGTTTTGAGCTTCTGGTGTTGTTCCCAATGCCCTTCTGAGCTGTGCTCATGTACTGTCCCACATGGGCTTGTAGCTTGGCAACTAGGATGCCTGATAAAACTTTCCATGTTGTGGGGAGGCAGGTTATTGGCCAGTAGTTGGATGGTGCTGTTCCCTTGTGAGGGTCTTTCATGATCAGCACTGTCCTTCCTTGTGTTAGCCAGTCTGGGTGGGAGCCTGCTGCTAGCAGCTGGTTCATCTGTACTGCTAGGTGTTCAGGTACTGCTGTTTCTTTAGCCAGTAGGTGTGAATCATGTCCCAGCCAGGTGCTGTCTGGCTCTTCATGTTCTTGACCCACTGTTGGATGTCTGCTACTGTGATGGTGCAGCCATCTTGCATTGGTGTTATGTGTCTTCTCTTTCTCCCGTATGTTCTTCCAGTACTGTTCAGTTTCCGCTGCTAGTTGCTCTGCTGTTACTATGTGGTTGCACTGTAGTTGGGAGTACACTTTGGATGGTTCTTTGGAGAACAGAGCATGTATCTTCTTGGCCTCTGCTTCTCTAGTGTGTCTCCTTAGCCTGGCAGCCAGTGCTGTGAGCCTTTGTTTAGCAGTCTCTAGGGCTTCTGATGGAGTCAGGCCAACATATGTTTTCAGTACCGAGTCTTATCCTTAATCTCCACACCCTTCTATAGTTCCACCAGCTGACTGACTTCTCTTTGAGTTGCTTGATCTTAGCCTCCAATCTCATTTTCCAGGGGGGTATGCATTGCTGTTCTTGTTGATCATGTAGCCAAGCATTTCCAGGATTACAGTGGCTGTAGCATATACCATTTCACTGGTTTGAGTTATGGTGGTAGTAGGGATTGTCTGGAGGGTTCTATTGGCATCTTCTAGCATACCATCCAATGGTACTTCTCCACTGAGCCTTGGTAATTGGACTCAAGGGTTGACTGTAGCTAGTTTATCCATGATCTTATGCCTCATATCAGCTGCTGTGCTCTGTAATGAAGGGGGTGGCAGTGACATTCCAGCTTCAAGAGATTGGCCTGTCTTATCATGCAATCAAAGCACATTACAGGTATGAAAATGGCAGGAGTTTAACACAATCATTATTATATGCTCATGTACATTATATGTTATTGCTAATTGTGAATATGCTGTACCAAAATTTATTGATATAGTACAACAGTTTGATAAATGATCAGGTTAGTCTATTAATGGAGTAAGTCTCTTTGCTACTCTTTTTTTTTTTTCACCTAAGACTTGGGGAATTGTCAAGAATGCCCTTTATCTCTTCTTCCTCAAGTTTTAGGTGAAAACAAAAACCTTCCAATGATCCCATCTGAAATTTAGAATACTATATTGTAATATACTTTTTTAAAAAGAAGACCTGGCTAAACTAAGCCATATCAAAAGATCAAAAGCCTTGTTGTTGTTGTTGTTGTTATTATTATTATACCCAATGAAAACATCACTGCCAATTTTACAGTGTTTCTGAATATATATCGAAATGTTCAGTTGGTAATCTAATATTATACAAGGATTACTGCATATTTCTTTCCCACTGCAAATGTTGAAAACTTGTTCATCAAAGTTACTACATGCCTGGAAAGTTTTGAATTCTTGAATTTTGAAACTTGATTAAACTATCTTCTAAATGAAAGATCTTTCCCATGTGAAAGGTTAGGAGATTCTTGTAAAAAACATAACAAAGCAAAACTTTTTAAAGTAAGAGAATATCAGAAAAAGTAACACAGATATAGAATTGCTTATCTGTTTGAAAACTCTTTGTGATGATTACAATATTTCAATTGATTGACTAATTGATTGATAGATTAATGATCTGTCATCAAGTCACTATCTGCCACTTGGACTGGGGTGGGGAGGGAAGGCACCAAGTGTGGGGATGGCTAGCCCCTTAGAGGCCTGCCATCTGCAGCTCTGGCAATCATCAACCTCTTGGACTTTTTCTCTTTTGGTAATGCTTTGTACAGTTTTCATGTTTTATGTAATTTTGGATATATTTATTGTTTTAATGGACTTTGTGAGCTGCCCAGAGTCCCCCATTAGGGGGAGATGGGCAGAGATAAATCTAAATAAATAAATAAATAAATAAATAAATAAATGTCAACTCTTACTGACCTTATAGATTGATTTTCTCCAGGACAATCTGTCTCCAACCTGGTCATTCAGGTCTTCCAATGGTGCACCCACTGCCACTGTAATTGATTCCATCTACCTTGGTGCTGGTTGTCCTTTTCTTCTCATTCCTTCTACCTTTCCCTACATTATAGACTTCTCCAGAGAGGTAGGTCTTCACATAATGTGCAAATATATGATAATTTGAACCTGATCATTTGAACCTCTAGTGAGAACTCTGAGTTGATTTGTTCAATGATCCATTTGCTTTCTTGGCTATCTATGGTAATCTCAGGACTCTTTTCCAACACCCAAGTTCAAAAGTATCAATACTATTTCTATTCTGCTTCTTCAAAGTTCATGAACTGAAAACAACTTGATGGCCCATAATCAATCAATCAATCTTAAAAGTCCAGCTTTCATTTCCATAGCATGTCATAGGGAAAGCCATTCCTTTCACAATTCTGATCTTTGTAAGTCTATCCCAGCATTTGAATCTCTTTTTTCAAGGCCTTCTACCAAGTACTAGTCTGTGCCATGTTTCTTGACTGCTGGTTCCTTCACATCCTTAAAGGGAGAAGCTATCCACCACTTCAATATCTTCATTGTCAGTTCTAAGGCTGGTTACTGTACCTGCTGACATTAGTTTCTTTATATTTAATCTTAATCCCATTTTTTTCATTGTGCTTCTTGACTTTCATTACAAGAACTTACAAATAATTTGCATTTTCAGCTATCAAATTAGTGTCATCATAGCTCAGATGATTGATATTTCTTCTTCCAATTTCAAAATCATGCTCATTTGCTTCCAGTCATGTTTTCCTCAATACAGTATATATTCAATATATAGGTTGAATAAATAAGAAGATGATATGCAGCCTTGTTTCACCTCTTTGCCAATCTGGAGCCATTCTCTTTCACTATGTTCCATCCAAACTGTGACTTCCTGAACTGTGTATGAGTTTTGCATGAGGACAAGGAGATATTCTGGGATTCCTAGTTTTCTAAGCATCATGTCACAGCTTGACATGATCAATTTAATGAAATTCCTTCCTATGATCAATGAAGAACATACTGACTACTTTTGATATTCTTTAGCTTTCTCAATTATCTAGAGTGCATCAGCAATAATACAGTCTTTTAAAAAGATTGAATTAATGCAGATAAAAATGGCAGTGGATGAATTGAAATAGATCTTTTTGGAATCATGGCAGGGACTTGATTGCTTAGATCAGAAAATCACAGTTAACCTTCTTAACCAAATCTTCCAGGTTGAAAATCCTAATGAACAATATGCCACAGATATTGAAACATTACTCAAAATAAAGATGTTCAAGATGAACTGACCCATTTACATAGCCTACTTCATAAAAATAATTTGTGATTTGTAAACTTTCCTTACAATGCTGAACAAGATCGGTTTTATATGTTTGTTTGTTTCTTTATGATCAGCAGTCTTTATGGAATATATATATAAAAGAGATCTTTTCACTGCACCTGAAATATAACTGGAAATTGAATCTGCTTATCATGTGAGTTTCTGTTTCCATTCAGTGTGGAAGCCGTGTTAAGATTTTTAAGATCTATAATAAGGGATCATATCCTGCATTTATTCTGGCAAGAGGGGTCTGGAATGGAATGCAAAGAAAATGATTGTTCCAGAAGTGTCTCCTCAAATTGTTTAGAGACACAAGCTATTTAATAAAGCTCTCATAGAAGCAAAACAAAAGAAGGTGTTTTTTAAAAGGTTATTGATCTGGGTTCATTTAAGATAAAAATATAGCAGGGTTTTTAAAAATATGTAATATATTTAAAAATATTTTTACAGGGAGATAGGACACCTTGTCTTCCTGTGTGTGTGTATTTTCAGTACATCCCTTCTGGAGATACCTGTTGGCTTAGTTTCTGTTTTAGGGTTGTTGTTTTTAGTTTTTGCATTTTGACTATTTTTAATTTTCTTTTTCAATTTTTTGTATTGGTGGTTTTTCATGTTTTTCTCTTTCACTTTTTAAAGTTTGTCTCAAATGAAGATGCTCTTTTTTCTTGATCTATAGAAATATTTATTTTCTATGTGCATTTTTTTCACTTACTGTATGCCAATTTTTAGTTGTTTCCTGGAATGTAAAAGGCTTTAGATGTCGTACAAAGAAGATATAGGCACTTTTTATTCATTCAGTTATTACATATGTATCGCTGCCCATCTCATATAGTGACTCTGGGCAACGTACATAGTAAAAAAAAAAAAAATCCAATACATAAAAACCATTAAAAACAACCAGTTTAAATTAAAAAGATAAAAAAACAAAAAACAAAATGGCAAAAAGGCATACACAAAGTATTCAATTAACTATCATACATCCATCTAGCAGACTCCACTCTATCATGGGATCCTCAGGCCAGATGACAGAACCAAGTCTTAAGGGCCTTCTGGAAGGCCAACAGGTTTGGGGCCAGCCTTATCATGGCAGAAAAGGCTCTCCTCTTAGGTCCTGCCTAACAAAATTCCCTGGCCGATGGACCCTGTAACATGCTTCTCCTGCCAGACCTGATGGGATGGATAGATGTAACTGGGGAGAGGTGGTCCCTCAAATAACCTGGTCCCATACTTGCTAATTGCCCATGCTTTAATTGCATGGGCAATTAAAAACCTGTGTTGTTTTACAAGAAAATGCATAATAGAAATAAGAAATAATATCAACATAAAACAATTTATGTTCAGTCACTGTCACACCCAAATGCTTTCTGTTTTCTAATAAGGCAGGCCAATGGTTCCAACATCACATTAAAGATAAGAGGAGAATAACACTATTATTAATGAACAAGTTTAAAAAGCATACATTTCAGTACCGTTCTTTTGGGGAAGCTATGTTCTCTCATTTCAAGTAATCTTCCTCCTATTCTTCTTACTTTTTGTCTGCACTCTTTGTTTCTGGTTATTTAACCAGTTGTTGATGCATAATAGGAGCTGTTTTTTTACCTGGGGATGACCATGTTTGCTTATCTATCTTTGCTGAGGGTCTATATCAGAAGACTTTTGAAAGTCCAATGATACCACATTTATGAACCCACTCCATCTGCAAGCTTACTGACATTATCGATGGACTCTAAAAGCTTAGTGAGACTAATCCCCTTTGCAGAAAGCAGCACCTTATTTGAGAAAATGTATCCTTCAGTTGTGGGCAGGCTACTTAAATTATCTGTTTATTTGCTGGCCCTGCTTGAATTAACTTGGTGCTTCACCTCATACAGCAGGAGTTTTTCCCATCTGGACTGTGGGGCACAGCAGCAGCTCAGAAAGAAAAACAGAAGCCACAAACAAAGTGAAGGAGAAGTAATTGCTTTTCTGAAGGCAACCAAAAATTGCTGATTCATTAATTATGGACTGATTGATTATTCTTATAGATCAGTTTCCTTTTTTCCAATTTCATGGCAGCAATGTTATTCAACCTCGAGAAAGCTAGGGTTAAATTTTAAATAGCTTCCTGCCCCCCACCCTTTGCTAGCTATAGTATGCCTTTTCAGTTGTTTTAAAAAGTTGACCTCTGGTATTATAAAAGAAAGACAATCAGTTACCTAATAGGCACTTTATTTGCTAATCAAACCTCTCATTAACAATTAATTGGCACAAAAGTTCGCTGTCCATTATTGCTGTGTCAGTCAAGCACTGTCGGCTTCAGAGAATGAAATGAAATGAGCTGGTCAGGTTATAAATAATTTCCACTGGCTACTCCTCTTACCTCGGGGTGTTTAAGTGGAGGTCAATCTCCTGTCTCTTACAGCCAGAAAAAGGGCTATTTTGGCAAGAGTACAAAGGTTGTCCTTCTGTGCTTATGGTGTGGATCAAAATTTAAATAACTAGATATTCAGTGGGTGGGTTTTTTTTTAAATCTTTTCTTTTTATTTTGTTCCGAATACAGTCAGAGGCACAGTCTTACTAGACAGCCTTGAGTATATCACATTTTCATACTGATCTGCCACACAGTTACTACCTAGAAGGTAAATTTGATCACTGCAACAACCACTTTGACTTTTTCATAAAGTGGAACAACTCAGTAAATACAAAAATAATGTTATATGAGTTTATAATTAATCCAGAATGATTTTTAGACCCAGGCTTTTTGTATAGCCAACTATAGGTCTTATGTTCCCAGGGATACAATATTTGATCTGAAAAAATTCAGATAACTACTGGATGGGAAGAAAAGAGTAGTGCTTTGCATTTTGCAATCTATATCTGGTAGCCTGATATGGTCTGCTTCCTTATCCCTTAGTCTCTGTTTTGAATCCTGGAGACCCACTTTGTTAGAGCAAGCAATATAGTGAAATATAGTCCTAATCAGTGAGTAGGAGAAAGAAGAGCCATGCATTAAATAGCAAGAATGACCTCAGAAAGAATACAATCAGAAGTTAACTGGGGAATGAGCATTTTACTAGGAAAAACAATAAACTATCTAGACTGCTAAGTTAGCTAGCAATATATTAGTTAGGCAGGTTATATCACTTTTGAATTGTAAATAAACTAAGTTATTGTTTTTAATAAAAGTCTCTGACCAGTTTATAAAGAACATCAGGCAGCAGGAAGATAGGTGAAAAACTTGCAACAGTAACTCAATCTGGAGAACTTTTGGGCCTGTAATAAAACAAAAGCTTTCCAAACTTCCCCCTTAATAATGCAACTCAGAAAGCTAGCATGCTTTCTCACTAGGGAGGGTTGAATAACTTTGTCCAATAATGAAATAAACTGTGATGCTTTGAGTTCCTGGAAGAAAGATAACATAGACATATAGAAGAAAGACACATAGACAGATAAATACATATGTGATGTGACCATTGAGCTAGATGATAAATCTATGTACTGAACATTTAACACTCAGCCCTAGGTTCCTCTGGTTTTTTTCCCCTTCCTTTTATCAAATGTAACTGAAGAGACTATAACCTGGAAAGGAAGACTAGTAGGTGAGGACACTTTTTTAAAACTTTCTATTAAAAATGTTGATCATCACCATCACCATCACCATCATCCTCATCATCATTTCAGTTGTTTTTTTCCCTTCCCCCTTTTGGGATTCCTTAAATTTCCCCATAGTGCCTGAAAGCTAGTAAGCCTTTCATAAGTTCTGCTAAAAGGGAATCTTAGCTTGGATCACAATCCACTACAGTTATGAGTACACAATTCTGGAGTGGGGGATGGATTTGGATCTTAGGTCTATATAACCCCTCTCCCCACCCAAAGTTCCCACATCCCTGCATAAAGCCTCACCCTTTGGACAAGGGCAAACACTGATACATTGTGAGGTACTGTCTCAAGGTCCCACAAGTGCTTTGAAATAACAGTTATGGAAGGCTCTGTGCTCCTTCCCTTTCTAGCCCCTGTAATGAACCAGGTTGGTTTTATCATCTGAATGATCAACATACAGATTTATGAGTGTGTGTGTGAGACAGAAAGAATGAGTGGATCACAAAATGCCTCTTTATGCAAAAGATGGATCCCAGATCTGAGAAGATCCCTGGCATATCAGGGATCAGATCTATTGCTCTTACATTTTCTGGAGGATACCCTCTTCCTTAAGGCTTCTATCTCTTGAACAATATACATCAAATGTTACATTTACATTTGACTGTAACAAGCCCATTTACAATATGCATCAACTCTTACATTTACATTTATGAATTTACATTTGCATTTAGTATGATCTTACATTATTCCTGAACAAATATTTGAAATTAAAACTGTAGTGACAGAAGGAAAAAGGAATCCTTTCAGCAGGAAGATGAAATAGTCCTTACCATCTGATCACTGAACTGCAGCAGAGAAAATCTCTTCATAGTTCCCTGGAAATCTCTTTTGTAGTATCCACTAGATTTGTAGTAGGTTTGGCCTTTACATGTGGCTCATGGGCTGGGTCATCCATGTTGCTTCTTTTTCACAGGTCTGGGGTCTTCCAAGTTAGTTATTCACTGGCAACATAATCATGCAGTTTTCCATCTATTGTTGGTGAGAAAATAAACAAAATAAGCACGTTAAACCCTTAATATTACTATAAAATGAGGTAGTGAAATGTATTTCCTATCTTTACCTCTTACAGAACAGGAGAGGTATAAATGTAATAATGCTAATAAACAAATGGATTCTTACTTTAAAAAGGGGTTGACATAACTGTTATGTCATGATAGTTAATTTTGCTATTGAAACAATTATTATTAAAAATTTCCAATATTATATAATAGACCTGTCCCTCAAGAGTGTCCTTGAGTTTTGGTACCTACTTTTCTAACTGATGTCAATGATAGATTTGTAAGCAGAAAGTCTCAGGCTGATCTTAAGGGTGGATAGATCCATACAATCTGTCAAAATAACTCAAACTATTCAAAGCTATAATGCTCAGTTTCTTTGAGCTACGTCCCTGTTAGATGCCCAACAGGGCCATCATGGAGAGAGAAGGATTCATGAGAGACCATGAACAACAGGAGAAAAAGAGAACTGAGAGGGAAGGAAGTGATGAAGGCTCTGAGTAAATAAAGGTATGTTACATAGAGATGTGCAAAGTAATTTTTTTAAACAAGGAAAAGATAAACATATGCAAGCTGCTAAATAATTTTACATCTGTGGCCCCTAGTGATCAGTAGGTTTATGCAGTCAAAAAGCTGGTGCATGCAATGTTGAATTTCAATAATTATAACAGAGCAATACATTGTCTTGACAAATACATGTGTCCAAACAAGTACTTGCTGAAGTAGGGAGGAGCTCAGCCTCCCTTGTTATTTTTGGATTGTTTTCCTACAAATCCACTCTCTCTGCATTAACGCTACAAGGTAAATATTGAGCTGAGAACTCTCTACCTATTTCAAAGCTTCTTTAATGAGTGGCTTTTAAAACTAAATAAGAATGTTGATCTTTACCAAAACCTAAAATAGTTCTCCTGTTTTAAAACAGAGGATGGACCACAAATGCTCATGGCTTTAGCGAATCTCAGAGGAAATTGGATACATTTTCCATATGGTTTGGTATCCAGAAATCAGACTTCTGCACCCATGTGTCCTCCAGATGTGGTAGTTTACTATTGTTAGTGCCAGTACCAATAAGGAACATTGGAGACCAACACGCTTGCCTCACTACTACAGCTTTTATCAGACCAGTGAAAATGTTACAAAGGAACAATCTAGCTTCTTCACCTTTAACTGAAGATGTATTTTGACATAATTTGCTCTGATTAGCTTATTAATCAGGCTAATGACATACACTGAGACCAGAGCTTCTTTAATATTTATTGTGTGTCTCAAGCACAACTTATTCCAATAATTGTGACATGGCTCATTGGATGAATCTAAATCTCAACAAGTTCAAGCAAGTGCCTCTAACTGATTTAGAAATTGCAGACTTGTCTGATGGTTGCCAATTTTAATAGCAAATATCTTTGTATTGTGAAACTGCATGTGGTGAACAGTAGAGCTAAATATTGCTCAATAACTGTGCTTTACATTCTAGAGAAATCAGAAAGCAACTTTCACTGTAAAGTTCATGCTGAATGCTATCATCATCATCATCATCATCATCATCATCATCATCATCATCAAACCTATTCTGAAAAACAAATGCAGAATCATTCTATATATTGTTCCTAGAAAAAACTCAGTTTCCAATTGCTTTTCTGGGTGAAATTATGAACTGCATGATAACTCATAGAGGCTTATGCTGTTTCCATCCTTTGTCATTTAAAATAGGAGTTTGGGCAGAGGAAGTGTGTGAACATGTCCTACCAGCCCAGTCAGCTTCATATATCCTTTGAGTTTCATGAATGGACTTCTTTCTTTCTATAACTCATAGGTTAGCTGCTTCTGGCCCACTAATCCCATGTAGAGTAAATCCAGAGGCTTTTTATGCAGCTTCCTATGGACTGGCCCCTCCTACCACTGCATTGATCACTGCTTCTGTCCCAGATTCTCTTAATCTCCCCTTCTCTTCCTATCATTGCCCAAATTGTGCTGGGAAAGCAGGTATATGACAAGAGTGCCCTCAGCCCACTCTCTTCCCTATCATAAGCGTTATCAAGATCTCACAGTGTTAAGCCTCTCCCATTTCCCCAGAGATCCTGATTAAGATAAATGTTTCCTGGCTGCCAGGAAACAATGACGTATTGGGATTGGAGGCTGTGACTTCTTCCTCTGATCCCATCCAAAAAGTTCATTTACTGGTGTGAACAGGGAGAATTTCCTGTCTACCCAACATGGTAAAACTTTGTGGTTCTGCTCACCCACAAACAGATGCAGTATCCAATCCACCAACTACTTAGGACTTGGAACATGTATTCTCGCAGGACTTTTTTCCAGTTATATCTGGTGTTCTGGTGTTTTCCTGGCTTATATCAAAGAACATGTTTCCTTATGCAGAACCACCTAAGGAAATATGATGGCCACGACTGAGAACCACTTTGTCTAGCTTGCTGTAGAAATAAGGGATTGTCCTTTCTCTTGGCCAAAGAGCACAAGAGAGCTTCCTGGCCATATCACTGAGTCCGTCAGTCTTGTAAGGTAGTCCAGACAAGAAACACACCCAGAAGTACTAGCTCTAAATTTATTGTAAGGTTACATTAACAGAATCTTGAAAGTACATCTCTCCCCCCTCACCTTTACAATCCAAGAAACTAGGGAGGGTCCCTTCTGAGATGTTTGCCACATACCCTTGCTTCTGTGGGCTAAGCTGCCTCTTATCTGACCATTGTCTAATAGTCTGAGGCTCTTCCTCCTGTCTCCCAAGGTCATTCCTACATACCATTACAAAGTCACAGAGTTCTGTATCAGTGGCAGGTTGCCCCAATAAAAACACTTTTAATATTGTGCTTTGGTTTTGTAAGCATTTACTCTCCTACTGGGTCATTATGATAGTGTCATATGAAATAAAATGGAACTCATTTTCAGCTCTATGATCCATCATTCTAGAAGCAGTTGAATCAGTTCAGACTTTGAAAACAATGAGTTCAAGAGGTGAACCGCAAAGTTGTAACTTAATATGTATCCCTTGCCATTAATCTGGTAACTCATTTCTGCCTTGTGCTATTTGTTACCTTTTCAATCTGCAGGAGAATCAAGCATCAGGAACATAACCCTAAGGCTTAAAAATTGATCCCATGCTTTGTTTATATTTTTTTCTCTCTTTTTTTTCTTCCCCTGGTAAAAACCATTATAAAGAAATAACAGCAAGCTTTGGTTCTTCCTGTTGGGGGTTACACTCACCTGTCAAAAGTTGAAAAGCTCTTGCAAGGTTTTCCTTTTTATGAACAAAAACAATGAAGAAGCAGAATCTTAGAAAGGTCAAATGTTTGGGAAAGACCACAAGTCCTCCATGACTGAATCTTGCAGCCAGATTATCTGGCTTCAGTTATTCATTTATTCATTTTGCTCCACAACATACCTTCATATATGAAGGTCCACAGTCTTGGTCTTCCTCAAAAATTTTCACACTGCAGGCCCTGTTCCTTTTTTCACATGAGCAAATATAAAAAAGGAAAACTCTTCCTAGGTGTTGGTGCTCAGCCTTGAAAGCATGGAAGTAGGAGGATCTGTTTCCACATACTGTGTTTCTAAGAGAAGACTTTGACTTAACCCTAATTTCACTGCAGTGTGCAGAAGCCAAGGGCATGGTTTAGGATCTTCTAAACCTAAACTTTTGGGGCAGGGCCTCTACTCAGGAATTCACCAACCTTAGATCTGTAAATATAGAAGCATAGTAATCTGCCTGATGTTGAATAAGGACTTCTAATTTAGTGTTGCCTTCTAGAACTACAACTCTGGCAACAACTCTCCAGCATTTCTGGCAGGCAATTTTAAATAAGGAACCTGGCATCTCCTGGCTGGAATCATATTTTGGAGATCCCAAGTCTATCTGAAAATGTATGTAAATTTGGGCCTTCTGCACATAGGCTTATATTTATATTTATATTTACTTTCCAGTAAGGATAAATAGAGTAGACAGAAAAATTACTCTTGTAGCTTTGATATTCAGCCAAGTATCTTATGGAAAATGACAGTATTTCCTTAGTGTTCCCTTAGTATAGTAATTCCATAATCATATGCCAATTCCAAGAAGACTGCTGTGGGAAAATTGCTAAGAAATTGAGAACAAAAATTACATTGTTCAAGTTGCATGTGAATTCACAGTATCCATTCAGAAAGAAGGAGTTTGCCCATTGGACCTCTGCATGATTTGCTGTTCTAGATCTTCTTTTCTCCAGTCAACCTTTGATAGTGGATGGACAGTTCTTTCACGTCTCTGTATCAGTTTGTTTCAGAGGTAGGTCATAGGCAGAAGTCTGGAGCAGAGGATCAAAGCTACAGAACCATTCAAAACCAAAGTCATGACTGAAGAATAATGAATGACTCCAATAGTTTACTTCTTACCAGAACTATTCATTGGCCAGCCTAGGTTAAGCTAAATTAGTCCTGAGCTTAAAGATACTTAACTGAGAAATCTGCCACCTGCAAGTCAATGCTTTGAAACAGGGAGCCATCACTCACAGATCCAGCAGCTCCTGACAGTTTGGCAGAGATACCCACTGCAAAGAAGTAGAACTACCATCCCACTTTCAAAAAGAGATTGCCCATTTAATCCCTGTAAGAATCACCACTCTAGTGACCTCCTTCCAAGATACACATATATGGTTCCTCACCAAGAAAACAAGAGCTCCATCTAAAAGAAAAGAATTTCAGGTATTTATGATTCAAACATGTCTTTAATCTTGCTTCAGAACAGGAACTGTCTCTCAACTCCAAAAAACGCTTTTGCCCTAGACGATTTTCATGTTATTTTGAAATCCCTTGATTTCTACTGCCCCAGGTACCCACCTGTATGAATTTCAATCTACAAACAGAAATATAGAAACAGGTAATTCTAATCCTAACCCTGACCATATGCTAATTTAATCCAATTTGTACAGAAGCTCTGAATTACCTGGGAAATTAGAATCGTTAACAATTCAGAAGTCAATTATTTGCTTCTTGCTGATGTACCCAATCGAGGTAAAATACGTTGAAGATGAGATGCAGCTAGGCATCTCCTATCAGGTACTTAATAGAACATGAAGTGAGGGGAAATGAAGGTTATAGTATATTATTACACCTGAGACTGTCTCCTCCAGGCTACAGTTCCACTGTATAGTGTATAAGCCTATTGAAAAGAAGTTATTTAAGACAGGAGGAGGTGCAAAAGTTCTGAAACTACTTCTAGGACCCAAGTCAGATGCACAATTCAAAGCATCTTATGTATAGAAGATCATGGATCAGAAATGGGAAGAGATTGATATATGTAGTGAAGTGCCATTGGACATGTATTCAGGCTTGTTCCATGTGTGTAGCTAGTTAAAATGAAAGAAGAGTTTGATTAAGGGATGTGTGGCTACTCCAAAGTTTTCGGTTAATTTTGGCAGTTTAGTGATCTGGCATTTTTTCCTAAGGATTATTTGTTTAATTCAAAGAAATATTAATAGACTAAAGAGGACAGAGAGAGATTGCTCCTACATTGTTTAAATGTATGAGATGGACAAGATGTCTCTTCCAGTTCTGTTTAAATTTTAAAAAGCCCTGTTGACTAATAGGAGCACTGGAGTCAGTGCAGAGTGCCTTCCTTCTCTGGCACTTCTTGGAATGATCATCAGATATCAGATAAACACCTGGACAGCACAGGAAGTGCTGTAAAGCTAGAGATGTCTTGGTGCAAAGACCAGAGTCCAGACCTTGTCTAAATTTTTTGAGGGAAGGATGGATGCCAGCTTCATTGGCTAGCATTTAACCCACCTTGGTGTCTTCTGGGGGTAAAAACCCCTTCTCTAATCCCACAGGTATTTATGACAGGATTATTTCACACCCTTTATCATCATTATCATCCACTCTGAATATAGTGACAGCTTTTGGAATTCTTAGTGATGAAAAGCAATAATGTTTAGTAATAATAAAATGCATTGTTAAGCTAGGTAATGGCTCATGTTAAAATCTCATAATTTTAAAATGTGAAAGAAAAGAAATAATATTTGAATAGAGTTTAAAGATCAAAAAAGTTGCCAAACCAGGAGA
Source organism: Liasis olivaceus (assembly GCA_030867105.1). Lineage (NCBI taxonomy): Eukaryota > Metazoa > Chordata > Lepidosauria > Squamata > Pythonidae > Liasis > Liasis olivaceus. Next base: position 87,163,904 of record CM061350.1, read on the forward strand.
AGTTAAGATTCTAAAAATTAAAAAGTGTACTTCAAATGACAAAAGAAAATCTGAAGTTAAGTTCTTAAAATAATATATCTAATCCACATTCAGTTGCCTGACAAATATCATAAAACGTTACGTGTTCCCACCATACTGCAATATGGAAAGGAACATGATTCCCATAACTCTGTAATGCTGCTGTGCAGAAAACCTGATTTGAAAGCCAAATTATGATTTGGAGTATGGGCACAAATGAGCACACATCTGTGGGAACACCTTAAAGCAGCTGCATCTTTTCCTAAGTGTATGGGCATACAATCCTCAGAAAAACTGCATTTAGTTTAAAATGTTTCCATCAGGTGGTATGTGTGCATCCATACATTTTGCATAGGTAGCGATATATGTCCAATACATAGGCTGTTCCCTTGAATCTGCACATCTTCCCTGATCTGCAGGAACAGATTTTTTGCAAGTGCAAAGTGTAAGATTTGTCAGAAGCTTGACGGTAATCAAAATTTGCCTCAGAATCACAATACCAAGTTCAATATTTTTCCAAGATAGTAACAAGAATAAATAGCAAAGTAATCAGTCCTCTGCCTCTCTCTCTCTCTCTGTGTCTCTCTCTCACACACACACACATATATGCACATTCTTTCTCTTATTTAAATCTGTCACACATAGATCAGTGTAAATACAAATTCAGTCAGCCTGCAGTATGAGGTGGTTCCTACCTAATTAGATTACTTTCTGGTCTGATCAAAGTACATATATTCCTATGTAAAATAATGATGATGATGATGATGATGATGATGATGATGTCAATACCATCGGCATTGACAAAACCACCATCAGCCAATTGCAAAAGGCAGCTTTACTTGGAACAGCTTATATCCTGCGATGATACTTTTAACACCATCAGACAACATCTGCCTATCCCAGGACTCGATAGGTGGATAAAAATGCCAAATCCAGTCTAAACATCTGGCTGACTATGCAACCCATCCTCATCATCATCCTCATCCTCATCATCATCCCTCCTCTGAGCTTTCCCTCCAAAATTCCTGACCTGAAAAGAACTTGGATCTTTCCAGAGCTACAATGCAAAAAGTTTTCTTTGCTGTGTTGGCAGCTCTAGTGTACTTCTGCATCCCTCGCCACTCTCTGCTTCCAGTTCCACAGATGTCATGTTCCCTCCCTCACACGTATTCTCTGCTCCCTCCTGGCACAAGGAGTTCAATGTATCGGTGCACATTCTGCACACATGTGGGTTGGCTGCACCATGGGGTGTACGCAGTGAGTATGAACGATCTGTGGCTCACAAACCAGATGTGTGGCCTTCAGGGTTCAGCTCCGCTGTCCTTTGCAACCCCGTCTTTGAAGGGCAGCTCAGAGACCATGGGAAGAAAACCACTGGGATCCACTGCAATTTGTTAACGAGAACCCAGCAATCTGAATCAGGCTCACAGGGACAAGAAGGAAAATCTCCGTGCCTTCCTTTTCCTCCCACTAAAAAGTGGGGGTGTGGGCATTGCAGGACTGAGAGAGTTCGGTGTCAGTTGTCTTTGTGTTGTGAGACGTGTAGGTGTTTGCCAGGTGGAGGGATGTAAAAGGATGCACACATGCAGCGATGTTCAGCCATACCTTCCATCAGCACTGATGCATACACAAAACAGACCTTGGGACTGCAAAGGCGGCTGGTTCCTGGATTCCAGAGGTAATCGTTGGTTTGGCTCCCAGTGGCTGCTGTCTGGGTCCTGTTGAAATATAGAGTCATCAAGCTTCTTGACTCAGGTGTGTGTGGAGTTGGGAAAAGGATCATAATTCTCCCTCTCCCCCCCCCACCCCCCGCAAACTTGACAGCTGCTTCCGGAGTTAATTATTGCTCATATCAAATAAAGTATTCCTTGCTCTCTAATGCAGAGCTGAAATAATTCACGGAAGGGATGTGTTTGTAAAATTTAACTGTGATCATTGTAGCATCACAGTTGGGTGGAATCAGTAAACCAGCTAGTTTCCTGATGTTTGCCAGATAAACTTGCTGGAAGAGGAGCATCAGCGATCAATAGATAGATAGATAGATAGATAGATAGATAGATAGATAGATAGATAGATAGATAGACAGACAGACAGACAGACAGACAGACAGACAGATAGATAGATAGATAGATAGATAGATAGATAGATAGAGAATAAGCAAGCTTGCAGGGCCTTTACTAATACACAATCTAAATTCATTTGATTGTATGTGTCTGTGCACTGAACATTAATAGTGAGTGAATTAGTTGTGGAAATCAACCAGATGGTGTAGCTATTGTCTTTGCCATATGCCAAAGAATAATGGGTTTTGTTCTCTGCAACTTCAGTTTTGTAGTTATTAAATTTGTGTATCGATAATGAATGATGGTACTAGGAAGATGTTTTAGGAAAACGTTCTCTAGAAAGTGTAGCTAAGATCTTTCATTAAAGAATGAAACTGCATGAGGAGCAGCTGCTCATTTCAAGGTGACTGATAGGGAAACAAATACATGAACACTGGAATAAGGACTGCAAGCAACACACTTGATTAATTAAGCAGTGTAATAAAACGGGTTCCATCTTTGCTGGTCTTGAAAAACCAAGCAAGGTTGGACCTTATTAGTGTTTGGATGGGAGACCATCTGGAAATCCAGCACTATAAGCCAGCTAGAGGGGAAAATTAAAAAAAAAAATTAAGAAGAAGCCAATGGCAAACCCCTTCCAACTTGTTACCTAGAAATTACATGGGTATCAAGTACAATTCAAGGTAATATTTACCTTAATATCTTATTAACTGAAGAGCAGATTTTTTTAAAAAAAGCCTTGCTATTTTGGAAAAAAATGATTCTGACACCTATATCACAGTTTTCTTTATCTGAAACATTGAATTCTACCCCTTAAATATTCACATAGCAACTTACCTAAGATTAATACTATTCCTATGCCCTGCCCACAAACCATCTCCATATGAATGGGAGAAATATAAAAAAAAATATATTAATGAAGCAAAAAGAAAATGGGAGTGGGGGGAATGGGAAAGGAAAAGGAAAAGGAAAAGAAAGGTATACATTCATTTCTAAAGTTAATAATATTTCTTAGGAGCTAAAAATGGTATAGTTAAAAAAGAGGGGAGGGAAAACTCAGTGCCGATGGACTTTTAGAAGAACGTGTATGAGATTAGCTCTTTTTTCCATTGTCTTGTTTTGCAGCTTAGTGGAAATAACTGACACAAGGCCCTATGATGATAGTAAGCAAATGCCCATCCAGATCGTTTTGCATCCATGCTCTTTGCTTGCCAAAACTCACCCTCCAATCCCACATGTGCACACAACAGGATATTTTTTAAAAGGCCATTGATGCCAGTGATGGAGGTTGCCATTGGAAGTTATTTCTCCTAATTTCCTACACCTGCTCAGTGAGGTCTATATATGAAGTATATATGAATTTTGCCAGGAGACTTCTTTTGTTGGGCAATAGTCCCAGTTTAAATGCATGTCAGATAAACAATTCTGTCTGGCCCAAACCAGAACATAAGAAGTGCACCACGAGGAAACCTCTCATGTAAAATTGCTGACTGTATATAAAAAGGGTTGGATTATCATCCTAACCTCAGATGTGAAATCATTCCTCCTTAACCTTTTGTAGGCTTATGATACAACCTGGTTTTTTTGCAGAGATCTCATCCATTGGCTCTGACTGTGTGGCTTCTTCCATGTACCCTGTAAGCACTCACAGCTGCTCCATCCTTCACAAGGGTGACACCTTCATCCATAAAAGGATACTTGGCCTCTTCTGATGAAAGGGACTGGTGGAAAAGTTTGCTGTATCCGTCACTGCTGCAGCATATAAAACATAACTAGTTTTTAGCCCACAGTTTCAAAATGGACATCTTAGAAGGGACTGTAGACCCAGTGTTATTTATTTCTAAATACTGAGAAACTATGCCTTCAAGTATATCATTAGGAAAAAAAAGCCCTACCTATTGTTGAAATTCTAAAAGCTAGCTCAATATTTTATAATCTGAGCTGGATTGATAAAAATATTACTCTAATGTGTATTATTGATTTTCTTTTTCTCCCCGTACTCAATGTTGTTACTTCTTTTCTTTCTTTGTTTTTGGAACACCTATTGTGAGAAATTCATTTCACACTTTGAGAAACACAGTTTAATAATGTAGCCAATATAAATTAAAATATCCAAATTAAAAAAGAACAACAGCAACATGCAAAAATGAGGTAAATGATTACAACCGCTGGATAATCTAAACTGCTGTAACCAAATATCAAGACCAAATATTCAGACACGTGTGAACATGTAAATAAGCATGCCATATGGACAAAAGAAATATTACCTGAAAGCTTAAAAGACATTTAGAAAACATCTGATGTTTCCCTGACAGACAGTAGTAATTGAAAATTCATTCAAGAGAGACCTAAGAGACATTGTGACATAAGCAGCTACTGGGCCAATCCCCAACTCAGTCTTCCTCACTGTTTGCACAATGGATAATTCATTGTCCCAGTCCTAGTGTGGATATTTAGTATTCCTAAAATGCATGACCATTTCACTACTAAACAATATTGCTGCACATTTCAATAATTGCTTCTCCCAAGTGGTTTTGCCACTTAGGATAATTGTCATTCAGTTCTATTCCCAGTGTGAGTGGCTATTAAAGTCTATAGAGTGGAGCCTCTGGCGACTTCCAGAAGGTCAGTAGACAAAGCAATGGTCTACATCTCTAGAAATATACAAGTAACTCCAATTTGCACTGGATAATCATTATCATAGAAAAATAATGTCTTTACTATCAGAAATCAAATTACTATATCCCTTTATGATTACATATTTCAAGAGAAAAGTGCATATCTGAATTTTAACTTTCAAAGAAAATAATGTTATTCCATTGTAGGCAAAAATGTTATCTATGGTAATGAGAATAGATTCACCAGACTAGATGGGCTTTGTTTAAGGGAGCTTCCTATGTTCCGCCAGGGCCTGTGGCTTTTTCTGTTGTCATCTCTGCCCTCTTGAATACCATAACACGCCCACCCCCACCCCGAGATCTGGCTGTCCCTGACTCTCCTAGCATTCCAGAAGGCCTTAAAAACATGACTCTCTTGCCAGCCATGGGGATCAGGAGGTTAATAAGGCCTGCGAAGTGGGTGAGATGGAACTTATTGCTGTGAATGTTGTTGTCCTCAGCTTCCACTATATGTATATTTATTGTTACTCTTTGTTATTGTTTTATTGAGGGTTGTTTTTTTTTACATTGTCAGCCACACAGAGTCACTGTTGCAAGGTGGGCAGACAAATAAATTGAGAAACAAATCAATAAAAATTTTTAAAAATGATATGCTGCTAGGACTTTCAATTACTGAAAAATTGTGTTCACTCAACATCCTTAATCTGGCTACTATATTAATCCATTTTCTGGGTTTATACCGGAGACAGAACCGCATACTAACCAATTTAATTCAGTTTTTGGAGTACACTAAGACCCTCACCCCCAAAGCTAAGCAAAATTAAATCTAACCAAGTTTAGTATGTTGTGAGAATGTAGCTTCTGGGTTTGCAACTGACCTGGTTAAACCTGTCATGTGAAGTCAGCACTGAGGAGCTTCCAGATACAACTTGGGTTAATCATCCTATTCCTCAAGGGCAAAGAGCTCTAAAAACCCAAAGCTATATGGAAGGCTGGAAGGCACTAATTGTCTTCTGCCTAGGGGTGACCGTGAGGGTGTAGGAGTCAAAAAAGCCAAGTATTTCATGACGCACATAAAAAGAGGTGGGGCTTCAGTCATGTAGTCATGGACATCATCTTTTGTCCCCTCCATGGATGCCCCTGCTTCTTCCCTTATTATTGCTGCTGTTCTTTCCTCCCATGCCAAACAATGACTAACTAGAATAGCCCTTGCTTGATCTTAATCCACAGTCCCACTAGCATGTCTTCAATCAACTCTCCTGGGCATTCATTTGGGCTTTTCAAACATTGGCTTTTCCTGGCACATGGAAGTCAAAACAATAACCAGGTTTTCTTCTCTGAACTCCAAGCCTTCTCTGAGGAGAGAACTGACTAATCATGTGGCATCTGGGATCTGGCCTCATCACATGCCTAATTTCAACTTAAATATATGTAAAGACATTTTCTAAAATAAACTTGGGGGGGGGGAATCTATGGGGTAAGCATTTTTAGGCATATGACTATCACTTCCACTGGAAGCAGTGGATCCTTGGGGCTGAACTGTGCCTGTATGACTAATTTGAAAACAGCATGTCAAGAAGCATAAACAGAAAATGTTGGTAATTTCAACACTGTTTGCTAAATTAAAAAAACCACACATTTAGTTAATATTTGCTTGTCCATAAGGCCTGTCATTTTCCACATTAATTTCCTTCAGCACTGACAATTTGCTTGTAAAGAATTGGAACCGAGCATTCACCACACTGTTGATACAGTAAAGAGAAATTTATATACACCTTTTGTGTGTGTGTGTATTCCCTGCGATACGCCACTGGTGGGCAGCAGCCAAGTGTTGTGTGGCTGAATAGGCTTGAAAGATCAGAAGCTAACTTCTCAAGAATGTATATGAAAGTAATCTGGAATCTATACAACGTGTTTACAAATAAGCATTCTAGCTTTGTGGGTTTCAAGGTCAAAAATCACCAGCCGAATAAAACCCACCAATACTGGTAAAACTCAGAAACATAAATATTATAGCACAGACACAGAAAAGAGAAAAGGTAAGTTTAATAGATTCTGCAGGATGTGTGTTTGTGTGGGTGTGGGTGTGGGTGTACACATTGCATAGATTGCTGTATTCACATCCCTAACAATGCAATCCTATGGCTCTTGGAACAATATTCGATAGTACTGACTGTTAACCTTTTTTGATCAACTCCTTTCATTTCCATAGCCAGCTTCAGAGTTTGGTTTAACTAATGTTGAAAAATCATACTTTGAATAAAAGAGACCTAGCTGGGAATAGAGAACACTTTTAATATTGTTCTGCCTTCACTTCTTTCATCCTGCCTCTCTCTTTGGATTTCTTGGTATTGGAACTGCCCAAGAATGGGTTTTAATCTGTTGTAGTGTCACTTGTTGAGATCAATGTGCAATGCAGTCAATGAGGGTCAACACAGAGCATAAGAGAAAAAAGAGGACACGGTTGTGGCTAATTCAGTTACCTTCCTGCCATTCCTCCCAACCACATATGGGGATGAATCCTACTTATGATTCCTATATAGATACATAGGTACATGCATACAAACATACTGTACATAATAACATCTAAGATTTGGACCCTCAAACATTTCCATTCCCAGGCTGGTGCTCTCCAGATGTCTTGGACTGTGCTAGCTGGAGAGGGCAGGATTAAAAGTCCAACACATCCGGAGTCCCAACACACTTTGGGAAAAGCTGTTTTAGCAACAGACTGTTAAACAGGAAGATGAAACCATCCGAAACTGAAATCTGATACCCCAATTCCTCTTAGGGCCTTTCCCCACTTGCGTCTTACTAAGCGTAAACCTGTGATAGTCTGCCCTGTTCCCATAGTGTTGCATTCATCTTGCCCTCAACCCAAACATAATTGCAACCCGGTTGCCTTCTATAGAAGAACTGTATACTGTGAGGGTCAAAAGGAGGGCAGAGAGGATGTCTGCAGACTCTTCCCATCCTGGATATAAACTGTTTCAATTTCTTCCTTCAGGACAGCACTACAGAGCACCATATGTTAAAGCATCTAGATACCGGAACAGTTTTTTCCCTTGTGCCATTGCTCTGTTGAACACTACATGATACGATATGTGCTGGACAGTGGCTTCTCCCTTTGAAAAAGTTCTTTTACTGTGTAGTTTTACTGTTTACTATCATTCCTTTTTTTGCTGCTATCCAAACGCACTGTTGTTTTTGCTGTTCGTCACCGAAGACAAATGTATATATTTTATACTTGGCCATTAAAGTATTCTGTATTCTGTATTCAACATGAGGCAACCTGAAACTGAGATTAGCTATTAAAGTAGTGGTGTTCCCTTAAACTGACAGCAAACAGGCAGAGTTTCAAGGTAAGGACTGTCTGCCAAATTTTCCATCCCTGTTGGAGCATAGTCAGGTGACCCATATGGTTGAGGATGAGCTTGTCACTTTGGGCTAGTGCTGTACACTCACGCCATCCAGATTCTGGGGCAAACTCCTCTGGTACCATCATTTTTGCTTTGTGATCTTTTCTAGAGGGGAAACAGCAGGACAAAGTCAGAGAACTGAGGAAGCTGCGTGGTTGCCAGATAGCTGATGGGGAAATGGTGGGGTGGAGATTTCCCTGGGCAGCTTTCCAATCCATTAGCTCTTGGGTGGCTAGTTTTGAGTGAGATTAACCATGTCCAAACAAATTACTAGAGATCTAATGTGTGAGCTACCTAGTAAAAGTCAATTTATTGAGCAGCCCTGCCCCCCTCCAACTTGTCCACTATCGGGTGGCTTGCTCTGAGCACAGGGCAGCCAATCTGCAGGGTGGGAACTGCTTGGTGAAGCAGCTTCCACTGGCCTCCCATTTTAAAAGGCTCTGAATCATTCTTCATTACTTGTATGGAAATAATTCCTATATATATTCCATGCAGAGTTATTTGCCATAATGATATTCCCTGTTTTTTCCCCCTGACCCTTGATTGTGCATGCACCTCTTTGTTTCACTGGGCTGATTCTTAATAGTAGGTTTCTTAAAAGTAGGTTTAGGGCTAAATTCAAATATTCTGTGGCAGTTCCAAAATCTGAATGTTTATTTAGTGTCGGAGTTAATTATCTAATTATAAACACAAAACCGTGATGATGAAACTGGGAGACTTAGCCAAAGTTTGCATCTCAACCATGGGAGACTTTAGTCAAAACCTGGATGATTCATGGGCAAACAATGATGTCTTGAACAAAAAAAAATCCCAACCAGCATGAATTCCTCCTCTTAAAACAACTGATTATGCATTTCAACATGTAAGAATGACTGAGACCAATCTGTACAGGAAAAAAATGACATATAAGTGATTTAGCCTACAAAATATGCTCCGTTTTATAAAACATTAAGGACAGAATGGTGATAATTCTAATAGATGAAAATATTGTCATTGCTGAGTGCAGTGCAAGCAGAGAAAATGAGATACAAAAACTCATCAGTCCTGGTCCAGCTTTACTGATCAACCACCTAGCAATGGCTTGGCTTTTCTTCTGGCTTTGAGGTGGGAGGAAAATATGGTGTAGAAAAACAGCTGCCGAAACAGCTTAGCTTTTCCTATGCCTTAGCAACGAAGCTGCTAGTGTTGCTGCCTTCCCTCATTTCAACGCAGGCTAGTTTCAGGGCCGCAACTAGTTGGTTTCCTCCCGCCTTTTCTCCTTCCACCCGGCATCACCACCAATCACTCCCCTGACTGTGCCCTGTAGACAACAACAGAGGGGCGATTAAAGGGGGAGTTGACGCTTTGCACTACTCATCCTAGAACTTTTTTGTCTGCACAAAATAGCGCCGGAGTGCAGCTGAAGACAAATGCAAAGGAGAAAGTTGGGTGGGGGTGGTGGGTGGGAAGAGAGGGTGAAATTGAGCAGGCTCATGGAGGGACTCTTTCCACCTAGGCAAAACCCTCCCCCACCTACTGTAGTCACACCAAGAAAAATCAGGTAGTCAACCAGAGGTTTCCATGTGTTGGCTGCTGCTGGCGGTGGGTGTTCTTGTCATTGTGGTCTGTCCATGGCAGTTTGGCAAAGGACCTGCTGGGCTCACAGTACATCAGTGGAAGGTGCAGCCTCTAGAGCAGGGGTCCCTAAACTTTTTGCCATCACATCTCCCTGTAGTTTAATCTTAATGTAAACAACTCCCCTGCAAATACAAACACCAAAAGGAACACGAATGAGCAATGAAAACAATACAATGAAACTTTGGGAAAGGTGGATTTATTGTAACAATGTACAACTAAAATGTTCTTCACATCTCCCTTGGACTCTGCCTGCACCTCCCCAAGAGAGGGACTCCTCACAGTTTGGAAAACTCTGCTCTACAGCACGCATTGTCCTCTGCCATGGTGCTGAAAAGGGAGATACTCTCCACAGATATTCCTGCTGACATAAGAACATGAGCCTTGTGAAAGACTTGCATTTACTCTTTCATGAAGTTGATATTCCCCTGACCAAACCTGGGGTGGGGGGGGGGGGAATAATAGTAAAGAGGTGTCTAGTCTCCCTAGCAGCCACAGTACAAATGCCTATAGAGGTATGTAGCCTGGTGGTTAGATGGAAGGGAATAGTCTTAGAGCAGACTAATTGGAGCCCAGCCAGACATTGACCTTTGAAGACTCCTTGTCCAAGCCCAGAATGTTCACATGGGAGGTCTTCTGCCTTGATAGATGGGAAGACATCACTCTGGAGCTGGAATATCTTCAGCCTGCTTCAGCAAAGGGCTGGCAATGAGATGGGGACTCTTTTGTCAGGACATGCCTTCAACAAATAGTAACTGGGTTGCCTTCAAGCCCAAACAAAGAGGCTCTGTAGATAAGCCCTAAGTCATGCCTTGCTGGATGATGCTGCAAACCTCAGGTGAACTGAAAAATCTCTCACATCTATTTTACTTAATTCTTAGAGGTTCAGTAGATGGACAGTTGTAATTTTATCTTCTAGAACAGGGTGATTCTCCATTTGCAAGTGTACCTGCCATTTTCAATATAATTAAAACTTTTTTGTCATCTACTATATGAGAGAAATCTGGAAAAAGACAACAGGCTTTTTTTTTTTTTTTTTGTAAAAAATTGAAACAAAATTCAGATTCATCTTTTAAATAATATTTATTATGGAGTTTAAATCTTCTAGGAATTTTGGAATTGCCTGGATTGTTAAATAGTTGATTATTAAAAGCTAAGATCATTTTTCCATCATTGTGTGAATTGTGCCATTGGCAGAAGTATATCAGGTTATGTTATCCATCTAATCAAGAGCAAGACTCAACAGGTATCTTGGACAGGATTGTTCTCAGCAACAAGATGTACTTAACTTAGTTCCCCCATGACTTTTCCTGTTAGGCTCACTTGAAAATATGACTTGCCCAGTACCCTGTACAGATCCATCCTTAGGGCTGTGTAATATGCTATTATTATTGCTTTTAATAATTTAAATCATTACACATTTTTCTTCTGGAAAGATGAAAGGTCCCATGAAAATATTGTATAATTAATTCCAGATCATTCATGAAAGCACCCCTGTTGTATAATCTAATTAGGTTTAGGCTACATTACCAGACTGCCAAGTATATGAAGACAAAGAATGGCCATTCATCAATTATCTCCATTTTATGTAACAATTCCTTCTCTGGCAGGATTTGCATGATTTTTCCTACTCATGGAAAGAGAAGGAGAGACTCTACATAGGTGGCAAGGTCAAGAAGTGAGAACCACACAGATTTCAGAAAGGCATCTTTAATCCTTGATTGATGGATTATGTGCCATCAAGTCAGGGTCAACTCTTAGCAACCACATAGATAGACTTCTCCAAGGTGACCTGTCTCCAACCTGCCCTTCATATCTTGGTGAAGTGTACCCATTGCAACTGTAATCAAGCCTATCCACCTTGCTGCTGATTAGTCTCATCTTCTCTTTCTTTCCACTTTTCCCAGTATTATTGACTTCTCAAGGGAACTGGGCAGAATGTGTCCAAAATATAATTTGAGCCTAGTCATTTGTGGCTCGAATGAGAACCTGGAATTGATTTGTTGTATGATTCATTTATTTATTTCCTTGTCTATCCATGATGTCCTCTCCAACACCAGGTTCAAAAGCATCAATACTATCTATTTCTATCCTGCTTTTTCAATGTCCAAAGTTGGACTTTCACTTCAACAGAGTCAAAAGCACATGGATAGACAAGATCTGTAATGCTAGTCAGGCTAAAAATCATAAACTAGAAGTAAGTTCCTGAGTAAATTTATAGCAAGCCAATTAAAGTGGAGTTTCTTTAAACCATTTCCTTCCCCCAGCCTCCACATCTGGACTGTGTTGTTTGTTCTCAGATCAGCTAAACTCCCCTACTTCTCCTTCTCCCTCTCTCTCTCTCTCAACTCATAGGAAAATGATTGCAATATAAATGCCATAAATAAATTCTAAGTTAGGACAAAAACCATTTTACCAATTACTTGATAAAACAAACATGGGTATAATCAGTATACCAGAGAGAAATGCAATGCAAACTAGTTCTTTGATGCAAGCTTCCAAGAAAACACATGATTAAGGGAAGAAAAGCATGTTTCAGTATAAGAGATGTGTGGTAACATGATTACAGGTTCTAATTTGTTATAAGCTACAGTTCAGTCAGTCAGTGCAAACAGTAATTTTAAAAATTAACATTTGTATTTACAGCATTTTAGTCTTAGAAATCCCTGCAACAAATTACAGAGAAAGTATTACACCCATATTACAAAAGGATGAATTCAGGGCTGAGGCAAGATATGAACCATGAATTTCCTGGCTCATTGCTCACCTTATTTGTAACCACTACACTACACATCTGTTACTCCAGCACTTCTGTTTTCACAGGCAATTATAGATGACTATCTGCATTCACACTCAGTATATGCAGGAAAGGGTTTGCATGTCTGAAGAAGTATCCCATTCTTTTAAACAAAAGAAAACCTTTCCCTATCCATGGAAAATGATTTTAGTGGACAAGGCTAGATATTGTCTCTATGGCATGCTAGTTTTCTACATGCATGTAGAGTCCCCCCAAGTCCCCACATACACTGCTATAATATCAGTAAGACTGTACAATATATAATTATTATGAATCTTTAGATCAATCCTCAGATTTATTTACTGATGGTTTGAAGCACCTGACAATATCTGTCATGATAGATAGAAGATAGATAGAAGATAGATGGATAGATAATAGATAGATATCAGTTTAGATACACAATTATTCATACTTAGAACAGACCCACTGAAATCAATGGGATTTAAGTTAGTTATGATTTCAGTAGGTAGACAAAGACAGAAAGGAAGTATATACATACACAGAGTTCAAGCTATTAAATACTAACATATATGTATTTTTAAATTTAAGTTTTATACATATTTTATACATTCACATGAATTAATACAGTAATCAGAATTTCTTTAGCTCCTCTTCTGAATTTTGTAGCCAAAAAAAAAAAAGCCATTGACCCATTTCCAGCCCAACATCAATTTCTCTCGAAATATGTCATTTCTAATTTGCTTAACACCTTAATTAAATGAAGCTGGCTATCTTGCCAAAAGACTAATAACAGTGAATATCTTGTAGGAGATTTCTTTTGATAATGAGTTTTGGAAGTGATTAATGCTTACACATATGTAAACATTTTCACTATGTCATTAGCCTCTGTGATGCTAATTTATACAGATTAAAGGGGGCCTACAGATTTACATTACATGAGTAATCTATGTGAGACAGGAACAATATTTGAATTAGGTGAGAAGGAACATTTTAATCTCCCTCCCCTTCCAATTCCTAATCTTTTGATGCTATTTATTACAAATAACTAAATGGTAATTTCTAGTAGTATTAACTTGAATAAGGATGTCAGTACAGGAAGAATTCTGCTGCATCTCAGTGAAGAGTTCTTTGTGACAGAGTGAAGAAAAAAATGTACCTACTTTTATTTCAAGATCATCTTTTGATTACATATTATCAGTCAAATGTAATTGAGAGTAGAATCTCTCTCTCTCTCTCTCTCTCTCTCTCTCTGCAATGCAATGACATGCAGATTCAAAAGCTATTTTTATCAACATTGGAGCAACTATGAAAATCACAACAAGCTGTGCTGTGCCTCTGTCCTGTTACTGGTGAAGTTGGGATACAAAAGAAACACCTTTCATTGGAAATCAACAGATTTTCATGTTTTTACTTAAATAAGATGTCCGTTGTTTCCTAAATAATTTATTAAGGCTGCTGGCACAAGAGAAGGAAAAGATGGTAACGTCTTCAGGATATTTAATAGCAATTGATGTTCCTGATAGGGTTCTTGTTTGTTTGCTTTAAAATGAATGAGAAAATCCAGTCTTAAAAAATTAACAGTAGTAATCTGTACATAGACAAAAGTAGATTTCTGAGTGGAGTGGGAACATCTGTAGCAGGGACACAAATGATTGCTGGAGTAGTGGTAACCTCACATCTGATGGTGATGTTTGTGAAAAGGTCTACCTTATCCTATCTGAACCACTGTTGTAAATTATTCCACCTGGTTAACTGGTCTGTAGTCTACTAGAGATCAAGTTGAGAATATTCATGCAACATCTATCATAGAGATTTGACTCATTGCCCAACATATTTTACATGCTTAGATGGCTGCTCTTAAATCATGTAGCACCTCTGAAGTATTTCATACAATTTATATTTGAAAGCTCTATATAGTAGGCTAGCATTATGTACTTACAACAGGAGTGGTCAACCTAAGGTTCCCATTACTTTTTTGACCTCCCTTGAAATTCTTCCAGCAAAATTCAGCAGCAAACCCTCTCCAAAAAGGCATATGTTCCTGGCAACTTTAATGAAAATCAAATGAAAATATACTGTATAGGTAAGTCATTGGACAGATTCTACACTTAAGAGCAGGTTACCAAGCAAAGAAACAAACAAAAACACCTGATCCTTTTCAAAGAGAAAAAGAAAATTTTCAACCAGAAATCCTGGCTGAGTTCAGGGCCTTTGCTATGTGTGCTCTTGCCAAACAAAGTAGGTACTAAAGAAGCACCTTCTTTGTAGAAACCACCAAGCTGTGGAAAAGCTCTCCCAGAGACCTCCCCTAATGCCCTCTTTATGTCCATTTAAACATCTGATGAAGATCTTTTGTACACACAAGCCATTTAAACAGAGATGTCAATACATTTTTTCTACATACAAAATACTCTATTTTGTGCTATGTGTTTAATGCTTCTGTTCTTAATTATTGTATGTTGTATTTCTATCTGATTGTTTCATTTTGTAAGTAAGCTAGGGAATATCCGCTGAATGGCAATCAATTAAACAAACAGATATAATCCAGATACTTGTAAATATAATGGATATTTTCCCTTCCCTTCCCTTCCCTTCCCTCTCTTTCTGAATCTATTCTTCCCCACTAATTTAAATCAGCTATGAAAAGCTACATACTCTTTATCAGAGTATTTATCTTTCTGTTTATTTGCCATCATAAAAGGGAATTGGAGCTTCCTCTTTGATATGAGACTCTTAAACCTGCTCCCAGATCAAACAGAAGCTGGATTCCAGCTTGACTTTCTCCTGCAGCAGGCACTGTCTAGGCAAATAGCCCAAAGCATATTTAGAGCTGCCCTGCAGTCAATGCGGCACATCGAGTGAGTAGACAATGTTGAAAATAAGTCAGCCAGAATGTAATTGGCTTGGATCGCAAAGCTGTGAGGTGAAGGCATCGGGGCGACTGGTAAACTACAAAATCATTTTGACTTGATTTCCTGATTCGTGGCTTCTAATGTGAATAATTTCCACGGAAGGTGATAAAGACAGTGGAGGAAATCTTCCTTAACGAGAATGGACATTTTAAAGCAGAGCGATCTACCCATCTTTCAATTAGCCTACCGGGTATGGCTTGAAATAAAGCAGAAGCTGCAACCCTGAGGACATAAAGCAAGACAGGAAAGGAACACAGCTCAGCATGTTTGCAGGAAATCCAATTATTTGTCTGATGTTTTGAATTCAAAAGTGGATTCCGGAAGTCCTAAAGCAATTACCATTTGCTGAATTGAGCCAGCAGCTAAACGTTAGTATTGTTTTTGGCTTGCATGCTCCATTTACACTACGGGGCCCCTTAAGTCCAAGCTCTTCAGCATGTAGCCAAAGTTATTTTAATTTTTAATAGGCCTCCTTAAAGTATATTGGTAAAAAAACCTAAATGGCAAGGACAAGAGAAAAAGAATTTGTCATTTGTTTTCTCAGGTTTTCGTTTGTTTTGTTTTACAGCTAGAAAAACTGTACTCCCACATTTTTCTAAATTTTGTTGGCTAATTAATTGCTCTGAATAGCTGACAAGTGTATTTCACATTTTTTAAATATGTCCTATCAGGAGTTGATATTTTGAGTCCCTACTTGACAGTATTAATATGTGGATAGAATGGAACTCAGCTGACACCCAAAGGTATTTAGTGCTTTACCGTTTTTCAGAAGTGAAACAATCTGACATGAAATTGGAGTAAAACAACACAGGGACAGCAAATGTATTAAAGTGTCCCAGATGACTAAGGTCCAAAGGGAGTCCATAGCATGTCTTAGTAGGAGTGCTGACATGGCTGGAAGTGAACCAGCACTGGCAGTAAGATCCTCCACAGAATGAGAAGTTGGAAGGTAAATTGTGCAGATACATTATCCTAGTACTGTGGGATTAAAACAGGAATTTTCTGTTAGTCTGGGAGAAAGGGCGAGCTCAGGGCTGTTCTTTCCAATGCCAGTACATAACTGGAAAATCCTGGGACCACACAGGAAGACCTTATGAGGAGTAACCACAGTACATGGCATACTCCCATGGACCTGGCATTTTGTATTACCCAAGCATAGCCTAAAAACCTGTACAGAACTATTTCTGTAACTTTGCATAAGATCCTTAATTATAGGAAAGCTCTGAATCTGTAAACTGCCCATGGCATCACTGAAGTCAAGAAGAAGGTTAGTAGTGAATACATCAGAAGAGTGAAGAAGATCTTAAAGTCCAAACTCAGTGGAGGAAATACCATCAAGGCAATTAACACCTGGGTAATTCCAGTCATTAGATACACAGCTGAAATAGTGGACTGGACTCAAGCAGAACTAGAAGCCCTGGATAGGAAGACCAGAAAAATAATGACAATGAATCATGCCCTTCATCCACGCAGCTGGTGTTGACAGACTCTATTTACCAAGGAGCAAAGGTGGGTGAGGAATGTTACAAGTACACCAGACAATTGAAGAAGAAAAAGGGGCACTGGAAGAATATCTGAAGGACAGTGAAGAAGATGCACTGAAGCTAGTACACCATGAAGGCTTACTGAATTCCAAAGAAACCAAACTGACCTGTAAGAAAGACCAAATGAAGAATAGGAAAGAGACATGACAAGACAAAGTATTACATGGCCAGTACACAAAAAAACTAGCTGGCAAAGCAGATAACAACAAGACCCGGCAATGGCTAAGAGCAGGAAAGTTGAAGAAAGAGACAGAGGGGCTAATTCTGGCTGCACAAGACCAAGTCTTAAGAACAAACACATACAAGGTCATAATTGAAGAGACAGCAACAGACAGCAAATGCCACCTCTGTAAAGAAGTTGAAGAAACAGTGGACCACCTAGTTAGCTGCTGCAAGAAGATCACACAGATTGACTACAAACAATGGCATGACAAAGTAGCAACAATCGTGCATTGGAATATCTGCAAAAAATACCACCTGCCTGCAAGCAAGAACTGGTGGGACCACAAATCAGACAAAGTGATATAAAATGAAGAGGCTAAAGTGCTCTGAGGCTTTAGAATTCAAACAGACAAGCACCTGCCACATAACACCCCAGACTTAACAACTGTTGATAAGAAAGACAAAAAAGGTCTGCATAGTGGACATTATAATACCTGGAGACAGCAGAATAGAAGAGAAAAAACTGGAGAAAATCACAAAATACAAAGACCTGAAAATAGGAATAGAACAACTGTGGCAAAAGAAAGTAAAGATAGTACCAATAGTCGTGGGTGCCTTCAGTGCGATCCCAAAACATCTGGAGCACCACTTGAAGACGATCGGCATTGACAAAATCACTATCACTCAATTGCGAAAGGCAGTTTTACTTGGAACAGCTTACATCCTATAACGATACCTTTAACGCCATCAAACAACACCATCTGCCTATCCCAGTTCCTTGGGAAAGACTCGATAGGTGGATAAAAATGCCAAATCTGGTCTAAGCATCTGGCTGACTGTGCAACAAGCCATCATCATCATCAACATAATGAGGGTGGATATCTGTGAATCATAGCCCAATACATCCAGAGGGCATAATATTGGGGGAAAACTCATATAATCCATACACTTGCTAGATAAGAAATGATACACTAATCTTTCAAATTAGAGCAATCATCTCTGAGCTGCAACAATGGAGACAATCACTAGATGGCAGCAAAGGAGCTAATGTTTTTTTTTTTTGCCTATGTTTGCTGCCATCCAGTGGCCATCTGGATGCTTACAGGCATTGCATTGCTTACAGTGCTGTGCTTAAGTGACTGTTCCTCTATCTACGGTGGTTCAAGCAGAAGTATGTCACAGGCCATTAGGTTGCAAATAACAATAGGAAATAGTCACATCGGAATTGGTCCTTAATACAAAAGTATTTCTGCTTTTTAAATGTTATACACATGCAAAGACTGAATCATATTTCAATGTGGGGTTGTTGTTGTTGTTGTTGTTTTGCATATTCATGCCTTCTAGTAACCTTGAATATTCTGTCTCCCCTATTTAAAGAAACATGTTATTTTAATGTTTTGTCTTGTATTGTTTTGTTTGGTAGCAACAGGAATAGCCTTGCATAGTGACATGAAAAAGAACATTTCAGACTAAATGCTAGCAATAATAATTATATTCATGCTGTATTAGTCCTAGCTGCTTAGGCTAGCAGAGGTGGGGCATCAATGCCAATTGTTGTGTGGTCATGTAAACAACTGAAACATTGTATGAATTTTATGCATCATGTTCCCAAACCACAGCCTGTTGTAACACATCCAGGTCTGAGTCAACAGGTGTTGCCCACAGCTGGTAATACCACAAGATAATATCACAATTCTCATTCATGTTATCATTTCTTCAGCAGGAATTGTTCCTTCAAATTAAGATTCAAAAAGATGGTGTCACCTAGGCTGTTTCTGCTCCTCAAACCCCATTAGTTGTTATTGAGACATGTTAAATTCTCTGGCATGCCCTCACACATTTTAAATTATGAATAGTCCAACAAATGTCAGTGAGCCCAATAATAAGATAACAACTTTCACTGTGGATTAATTTCAGTTTTTTTAAAATGTTTGGTCAACCATTCAATGTCTCTAGATGATTTGGCTCAAATCCAAACTGTTTTACATGCTCATTTGATAAAAGAATCACATCAAATCAGTAGTTGAATTGATAAATATTTCACAAAATGAAATATTTCATGATGAAAGCAAGAGGACATTATTGAGAATATTTTAACAGGAAAGTTAACAGTGTCCTTGCAAATATGGATCTATCAGACCCCATCCATGGGACATTATCTGTCTCACTGAAATAAATAGGGCAGCTATAGAAAGATATGGAAAGATATATAGATGTAAAACTTTACACCACTGAATATAGTTACAAAGATTTTAACTGCCAAATCTCACATTTTATATATTTCACAATATCAGAATATGGAACAGCATGATCCAACCAAAATCTTGTTGATTGATTTATTCATCTTTTAAGAATAAGAATGATCACCTTTTTATATTTTAAATGCATAAAAAAAAAAAGTGGGATTTAACTCGTGGGTGGTTCGGCCAAGGCTGCCTGGAATGAGTGGGTGGATGGGGCCTTGGATTGTATCACACCTATACAGCCACTCCCTGTATGCTGATCCTGGGGAATACCTTGGTTTACTGAGCAGCTCCAGGAGATGAAGCAACAGAACAGACATCTGAAGCACCACTGGAGGAAGATTCAAAGCAAGTCTGATTTGATACAGTTAAGGAGAGATATTAGGGGTTACCTTTAAAAGGGGGGTGAAACACCAATATTTCTCTGCCCTTATTGCATCCATGGACAGCCATTCAGTGGCCCTGTTCAGGGTGATCCGGTCCTATTGGGTAAGAAGGACATCTTGGACCACCCACAGGGCTGCTGTGAGGTTTATTCAAGCGATCTGGTAGATACAGTTGCTCACATTCACTCCAACTTAGGCTCTAACTGGGCAGGGCAGGCCAAGGTACCTGGGCATGGTCTGGTGGTATGATCTGGGATGTGTTTGAGCCAGAGACTCTGGAGGAAATGGACAGCATTCTCTGTGTTTTTAGCTCGCCACCTGTTTTCTTGAGCTGGGTCCCTCCTGGCTTGTAATAGTGGCCAGGTGGGTAACCCACTTTTTTGATGGAGGAGGTGATATCTCCTGTCTTGAAAGAGGCAGTGGTGAGTCCCCTCCTCAAGAGGCCATCTCAACAGTCTTCAACAACTATTGACCCATCTCCAAACTTTCTTTCTGGGGGAAAGTTGTTAACAGGTGGTTGGTCTGCAGCTGCTTGAGAACCCTGGAGGAAACAGATTATCTAGACCTGTTTCTGTCTGGTTTCAGGCTGGGATTTAGTACTAAGACAGCCTTAGTTGCACTTTTGATGGTCTATGGTGGAGCCATGATGGAGGTGATTATATCAAAAGATGCTGAGAGATCAAGGAATGTCCTTGTGTTCCTTGATCTCTCAGCAGCTTTTGATATAATCAACCATGGCATTCTTCTGAGCTGGCCTGTGGACTGGGGATTGAGGGAACCAGTTTACAGTAGTTCTCTTCTTTTCTCCAGGGCCAGTTCCAGTTGGTGTTGGTTGAGGGGGATTGCTCCCTAGGCTTCTTCTGTGTGGGGTACCACAGGGTTCTACTCTCTCTTCCCTCTCGTCCCTCATTTTCAACATCTACATCTACATAAAACTTCTGGGTGAGATCATCTGCCAGTTTGGGGTTTGGTATCATTAAAACATTGATGATACCCAGTTATATCTTTTGACCCCAGCCAAGTTAGGCTGTCGTGTTTCTGGACTGGCTGACAACCCTGACCTGGCTCTTGGAACTCTGGATTTGGATTTGGACTACTCTTCTGTGCATTCCTATTTAGAAAGCAAACTCTTCAGGCAAGCCTCAGTTTTGTTTATGTTCCTTTGTTCAGCCTTGGAGTAAAATGGCTAAACTCCATAAGCAACCATGTGTGAGTGTGCATGGTTGAAAGCTGAAACAGGACACAAACTGCATGGGAGGCAAAAGAAATGACTATTAACTTATTAAGGTCAGAGCGGGGAGCTTGTTAATTATGACTCACATTTGGTACTGCATACTG
This sequence comes from Liasis olivaceus, assembly GCA_030867105.1. Classification (NCBI taxonomy): domain Eukaryota; kingdom Metazoa; phylum Chordata; class Lepidosauria; order Squamata; family Pythonidae; genus Liasis; species Liasis olivaceus. The sequence continues at coordinate 87,184,979 of CM061350.1, forward strand.
CTTAGACAAATGGCTTAGAAAGAGCTAGCTTGTTTAAGCAATCTCTCTTCCTGGAGCTAACTGAAAAAGTGGGTCAATCATCAGATGCTCCAGAAACTGTAATATGAGGAAGCAAAGAGGTGATTCAGTCGAGCTTTGAGAGCTTAGCTGCAGAAACCCAGGTGGCCAATAGATGGCAGAAAAGAGGATGTTTTAACATCACTTTGCTGCCACTTAGTATCATCTAGACAGGATTTCTTAACATGTGGTCCTAGGACACCTGGGGGTCCCCCAAGATCCTCCCAAGGGTCTGCAAAAGCACAATTATTTGCCAGATATTGAAGGTGTTTGCAAAAATTTAAAACAATGTCATTCTTCTCATTATTATTTTTTATTTGTTAAAAAAATAAGTTCTTTTCATGAAAAATGTTTTATTTATATTAATATCTAATGGATTGAATAGTTATTTTTACATGATTCAATACAAAAATATTCTACAAATGCATCAATTTTAATGTTTAATATGGTAAATATTGATAATTATAGCCCATACAAACAAAAGCTTTTTTGGGATCCTCCATAATTTTTAAAAGTGGGAAGGGGTCCTGAGAGCAAAAAGTTTATGAAACACTCATCTAGACATTTGCCACCCCAGATCTGGTAGCCTTTATTAAGAGAAAGGGTTTAATCCATACCACAAAGGAAGGCTGGGAAATGTGGGCCAGGGGAGCAGCAAAGCTGTCTTCTCATCTTCTGGGCAGATCTTGGACTGAAAAAGCTTTCCTATCTCTGCTACAGAAGATTTTAATGTTTCCCCCGTCAAGCCGGGGGAGTGAATGAGGAAGAGAAGAAACCTTGGGTGAGTCACTTTACAATCTTCCCAAAATCATATTAACAAATTATGAATCTCAAATCAAAATGTAGCAATAGTTGTCTAAGCTTATATCATATGCATAAATGTTTCTTCATTAAATTGAACACCAATCCTTTTAAACATTCTCCAAACATAGGAAAAAAAAACTTTTGTTGAATCTCATTTTAATATCATAAGAAACATAGTTATTATTATTATTATTGAAAAACCCCTAACCATTGATTTATTAGTGTGACATATTCCTACTTTTTGTTCCAAAGTTCTTTCAAAAAGTTAATAGCTACTTTAACAATGACTTTTAGTTGCCTGTAAAATAAATTGTGGATTCAGAATATCCAACACATTTTAATTCTGATAATGTGCATATTTAATTGAATATGTAGCCATACTGCAATTCTAGACAATCCAAATTCCATTTATGATAATTCAAACAGTTTAAAGATTTGTTCAGCAATAACCTGGTCTGAAGTATTAGTATCCTATTAGTCCATGAATGTCCCTGTCTCAAAAAGCGTTTACTATCAATTTTTAAATTGGAATTATTCCAAAGTATAAATGTATCATGTGACTAAAGGTTAAAATTATGCTTCTTTCCCAACAAATTCCAAACATGTCTTGCAGACTTTAATGTCAGAAACAAAATGACTATAACTAAAAAGAGAGCCGAGTTCTCTTCCTGCTACCAAACAGTCATATAATAAGTTTCTAAGTGAATTCTTATTTAGTTGTCAAATTTATATAGTCCATCTCACAAACAAGTGACTCTGGGTGGTGTACCACAAGGCTAAAAACAATTAATTTATAAATACCAACAATTATTATTAGTAGTTTTTAAAATTTTTAAATTGTATAAAACAAGCTAAAAGAGAAGAAATGTTAGGCGAAGAGGTGTTAATAATAGGGTGGCCACCTCAATAATTCACCAGTCCCCTGAGTTCCCCAGAATTCTTACTTGATTGCTTGAATTTTTCAAGGTAATACATGGTCGATGATACTTCCCCCAGTCAACATATAACAACTGCAATCTAGGTTTTTAACTTTCCCTTTTTAATTTTCTTAATAGCTTATCAATTTGTCTTAAAATATATAAGAATACCTCTAAGTATGGATGTGTGTATGTATAAATGTGTGTGTGTATAAATTTTGAGGTAAAGATCATTTTTACAATATTATTTTCCCTTTAAAATCTAACCTAACCATATGTTTTTATTAATATTAATCTGATGTAAAGAATTTTATGTATGTACATCTATAAGCAGAGAATTTCCTTGGGATAATTAATCCCAGATATTTAAGAGAATCCAAACACTAGATAACCTCTGTCACCGTACTAGGTAGACCAGACCATGGAATCAACTCCACATGAAGGCTAAAACTTTTATTGATATTGGCTGTAATAACAGAATCTTGCAAATCTGGTTATGCTGCGCTTCCTCCTCCTTCTTATACTTAAGTAAATTAGGGTGGTGTCTACCTGAGCCACCTCCAAATGTTCTCTCTTGGTTTTGGATTTAAAAAGTGTTTCAGACCCTTTTCCCTAGGTAACTGATCAAACTTGTCCACTTTAATAATGTTGTTGGTAAGGGCTACCAAATCTGAGTTGCAAGTATCTGGACAATCACTGAATGGCAGCAAAGAGATACCAAAAACCTGTTTGCTGCCACCTAGTGGTCACGTAGGTTCTTGGATTCCGCTTCGCGCTCTCATATTAATATTGAGTCATCCAATAATAATCAAGCATAGATAAAATCAGAATGACAAAGAATATATTAAATTACAACAAAACGATTCCTGAAAAACAAAATGATGGTAAAGAAAGCAATAAGAATAATTGAATTAAGGAATTTGATTTCAAGGGGAGCAAATTCAAGGGAAGCAAAAATAATTTCACACAATCTTACAATACTGAAATGGTTTCTTACATTAAAAAAGTTAAATAGTCTCAGGGGCAGGGATATCTGCAGGGGTGTCAGAAAAGTCAAGATAACGGCCTTGAACATGCATTCAGCGGCCCCTTTTTTACATGCATTGTATGCAACCCACATAAAAAGGGTTGCATCTGCCATCCTGATTTTTTTTGTGCCACCCCCTATGGATGCCCGTATTTGAGGAACATATTCTATTGTATCACAATTTTAAATCACATTTATTAATCTATTTTATGTATTTAAAATATTAATTGGCTGTCATTAATGGTTAAAGAAATTCTGTCTGATCCTAAAAAGAAGAGCAAGTCTTTCAAATAAGTAAGACTTAAAAGAGCTTTTAGCTGAGTCATGCTGTTCCATTTTCTGATTTTGCCAAATATACGAAATGTTTTAGTTTTAAAACTGAAATGTTTTAGGGTTCCCCCCGCCCCGCCCCGCCCCGCCCCATACTGGTAACATCATTGAGAATCAAAGAAAATAGAAAGTTATCCATGGACATGATCTATTACTGAATTAGCTGTCTTATTCAGTTCACTGCACTAGGGAACGTGCCACAGATTGTGTGTAGAAGATCCATGTTTTCAAGGATGTAAATGTCTTGCATAAAAAGCACATTTCAGCTTCCCTGTTAAAGTATTTCTCAGTAATGCCCACTAGCTTTCAGCATGAAAGGAGATTTCATTTTGTGAAATACTTATCCATTCAGCGGCTGATTTGATGTGATTGTTTTTTCAACTGTGCAAATAAATCAATTTGGACTTGAACCAAACTAAATGGATTACACAAATTGACCCCAGATCTGGTAACCATGGGGGGGGGGGGGGGGGACACCAAACGGATTCAATTCTTTTACAGATAACTGGCAGGTCCTTAGTTAAGTACCTCCAAATGGTGCCTAGCCATTAACAGCTAAGCCCAGGAGATTTTTGTTATGGTGTCAAAATGCAAACATAGACACAGGATTATACATGCCACTGACTGCATCCTGGACCTTCTCTTTCTCTTCTGCCAACATCACTCTTACCCAGGGTAAAACATCCAAGGCTGCAGAATGAACCCAAAGAGCAGAGTTGTCCTTCCACATTTCTTCCCTGAATAGATCCACCAGTATCCCCACCAATTTTATTTCTGGCCAGTCATTGCCTGGCCTGCTATCAATAGTTTAGATCAGACCCTAACTCTCCAGCCTCCCCTCACATATGTCTGCCTCCTCCCAATCTGGCAGCTTCCTTTTCTGCAAAGGGGAAAGAGTGCCAGTCAGTTTAGCTAAACAAACCAGGCATGCAATGGGGAGCCTTAAGAAATGGCACCAAAGCCTTATCGTAAGACATCCTCCCCAGAGGGCCTGGGCCCTCTGCTCCTGACCTAGTCAGAAGTCTTGCATCAGAGGGTATTCATAGGATGATTTGTCTGGGCTGCAAGAATCCAGGTGATCATAGAGGGCAGCAAAGAAATACAAAATCTCAGACAACTCTTTGCTGCCATCTAGTGGGCATCTAGGATTTCCCCACCCAGATATGGGAGCCCTAACCTTTTAGATACTCTTCACTCTGGGCAAATATGGGAACTATTGGACCTCTGTTCTATTGGATGGGAACTGTTGTTGTTACAGATTTAATTTAAAAAAAGCTGGGAGAAGTATCCCAAGGTGAACAGGAAATTAATATACCGAAACCCAACACATTTTAGATGGCTTGTTTATTTATTAATTCATTTATTTGATCCCTCCCCTTTCATTCAGGAGCTCAGAGCAACATGCACAGCTCTCATGCTTCCTGCTTTTCCTTGCAGCAAGGAAAGGAAAGGATAGAGCCATTTTGGTCTAGTGGTTCAGGCACCAGGCTAGAAAGCAGGAGACTGTGAGTTCTAGTCCCGCTTTAGGCATGAAAGCCGGCTGGGTGGCTTTGGGGCAGTCCCTCTCTCTCAGCCCCACTCACCTCACAGGGTTGTTGTTGTGGGGAAAATAGGAGGAGGAAGGAGTATTAGGTATGTTCACTGCCTTGAGTTATTTATAAAAAACAATAAAGGTGGGATAAAACAATCTAAAAAAAAAAGGTAGGCACTGCAAATCCAAAACAAATAAACAGCTTATTCAATTTTACACAAGTAAAAATTCCACTTCTAGTGACTTCTAATCAACATATTTTAGCTGGTCAGCACAGGCAAGGGGTACATCTTGTTTAAAGGAAATTCCTCCTCCCCCTCCCCTTTATTCTTAATAATTAAGAAAAGAGCAAAAAATGTTGAAGCATTTTGGAGAGATGGAAAACATTTTCAGAGAATTGGGGCATTCATTTGGTTATAAAAACGTAAAGCATAAAAGAGATGATAAAAGATGAGCCCAGAAAATACTGTTAAAATATGGATTTAATTAAAGTAGCCTTTTCCTCTTTAAAAGTGGACATTTTTCATCTGTGCAAATGGCTGCTCTTTGCATTAGCTCTAAGTTCTCTGACAGGCATATTTGTTTTAGTGTTTTGGAGATAAAATAAGTTGAATTACAAAATATTCATTTCAAAAATGTGCCTCCTTTGTTGTAGATGTAAACAATATATTGTGTTGAATTTGTTTTATCTTATCTCATTTATACATCACGTTTTTACCTGCATAAGCTATATGCTTAGTTTGATTTTGTAGTGCCCTTGATAAAAGTTCCATCTGAAGAACATAGAGCTTCTATTCCATAAATTATTTCCTTCTGGCACTTGAGATATTCCTCCTCCTTTTTGAGGAGGGGGTTGAGTGACTACCCTTTTTGCCTTCTTGTTGCAGATCTAAGAAGAGAATGTTGTTCTTCAGTCACCATGTAGTATGATTAACCCTCTTTGTCCAAGTTTGTTCAGGTGAAAAATCTGATGCCAGTCTCTTCACTACTTTTGCTCATCATAATCTGGAAAATAATTTTTAAAGCTCAGCTTGCTCTTTCCAGTTTATGATATCATTGTGTTCTCTGGATCTTCTAGGCTGAAGGTAAACTGGGTTGGTTATTCTAGAGATAGCCTTGGTACATGAAAGCACTTTACACCAGTATCTCAATAAATAATTTAGAGATTCATCCAAGAATAAGAAAGATCCAGACTTGTCCCAAAGGAGTTTAAGCTCTACTATGTTTTTAGCAGGTTTGCTAACCTATGCTGAACAATTAAATAACTAAAAATGGATGTTCTCATTTTCTATGTATTTTCCATGCCATTGGGTGACTTGCCAGAAAATGAGATTTGGGTAAAAATAATGCAGCGCAGAAGCCAATGGTTTTTCTTTGGGGAGAAGATCTGATGTCAACCTCTGCTTTTTTCAAGAAATTAGGGAACTGCCCATGCTGATGGCTGGTGGAGCATTTACACAGAGGGAAGACTAAAATATTGCAGAGAATCTCGGTAAAATCTCTGGGTTACATTTTGCACACATTTATAGGATCCTTAATTGTGAAGTATTGTGGAAGGATAAGAAGCTTAAGCCATAGGAATGTTAAATAATTTGAAGGGGTGCATCAAAACTTTTTCATGGAGGCAAGGCGTTCAACTGTTTCCTAATTCTAGTGATCTGCTCTTATCTGGAAAGCCTCATCCTGGGTTTGTTAATTTTATATGTGTACATGTCAAAGCCCACAGGTTGAGGAGCCTCAATTTGGTTGTCAAATCATGGGATATAATAGAATTTAGGACTTTTTTGTGGGAATATGGGATTTTGTTGTAACCTGAGATGGGGTTTATTAAAAACTCTGAATGCCCTCCTCTTCTTTAAGTTGGCCATTATTAATTCCCAGAGCACTAAAGTAGCCCAGGTTTGCTAAACTCTTTCAACAATGATGTTAAGGCCCACTTGGCTGGGCTACTTTAGGAAGATTGTGTGGATCATCATTATCAGCTAACCCCACATAGTAGCAGGCAAGGTGTTTCCTGCACAGCCCCTCTCAGTTGTCAAATGACTGTTTTTGCCACCAAAAGAAAACTCTAAATTGGACATTCAAATTCACATTTTTAATACTCTGCCATCCATTCAAATTCACTTTCAGATTCTTCCTTTGATTTAGCTCATTGACAAGTCTACATTATTTTGGGAGGAATTCAGTCTGCAATCTCAAGAGTTTTCCAAATGGTCAAATGCTACTGCATTTCACTGTACAACATCCCCCAAAGCTCCTAACTACTAAAAGCCAATCATTGGCTCCTTTCCAACATCAGTACTATTGAATGTCATTGACAAACTATGGTCAGATCCTCAGTTTCATTATAGGGCCAGAGGATCAGTTTTTGCATACTATAATACCAGATATGGAAATCAACTATGAACGCGAAGAATCAAAAGGATGATTTGATTCAATATCAGAAGAAAGGTTTGAGGATTCTATTCATGTTTCATCTCAGATAAAGGGTGAGCTTCTGAAATTATTCGAAAGGGTTAGTACATCAAGTCTTTCTCCCAAAACTTTTTTCCCCTCCCATCTTTCCCTCTGCCTGAATGAAGGTATCCCAGCTCAGGTCATAACAAAGGCAGCAGCAGGACAGAGCATGCTGTTGGATGTTGAAGAGAGTCTGCTGACCGCTGTGAGCATCATAAACCTCTCAGTTTGATGATCAACTGTGCAGTCAATTAATTAATCATCATTTTATGCCTCATCAAGCACTTTGCTGAGGCTCTCAATGGGGGAGCATCTCAATTAGCCAATGGGAAGCAGACTGTTTTGTTTAGCTGGGTGAGCCTTCTATAAACAAGGGAGGCCTTGGCAAGCTAATAAATATGTCATCTGTCTGTGTCAGTTGCTACAATGTGGCTTCACCTGTAAATATGTGGAATTTGGCCCAACACAGCTAGCAGTGCCCTAAGAGAGGAAAGGGAAGCGGCTCTGAATTCATATACTTTGCCATAATGACATAACTTGGGATTTAGAATGCTGTGTCACGGGAAGAATCAGTCTCTAGCGTATGAATGCAGAGATGCTGTTCAGGGTTGCTAGTGGAGGGAAACTGATTCAACGCAGAGAAGGGGCATGAAGTAACCTTAATGTGTTCATGCACAGGATTATGGAAAAGTATACATGTGTGTTTCCATCATGCACGAAGAATATTGTTATAACTGCAGACGCAATTTCTTTGCTCTTTGTTTAGTTTTATGAATGCACATAAAATGCAAACGTATGTACAATCACAGCAAGATTGTTTTTCTTGCAGACTTTTATTGGTGCCTATGAGTGCATCAGTAATTATTTGTGGGTAAGTGAGTGCAGGGAGGCAAATAACCAGAAGAAAGCTGGCACACACCATGCATGCTAAGTGCTCTACCTAAAATTCAGAAATAAAAACAAGAATATGTGTGGGTTCTTAGTGCATCAAGTCCAGGTAATTTGGAAGCCCTGAGATGTTTCTGGAAGCATCTCCTTCTGCATTTAGGACCACCATTTCATACTTTTTTCCGATTCCCACATTCATCCTGGGAGTGTGACTCTCTTCAACATCCAACAGCATGCTCTGTCCTGATGCTGCCCTTGTTATCCACATCAGCAGCATAATATGCACCATACTGTATGTCCAAGAGATTTCATTCGGACAGACAAACTTTTCAAAAATATCTCGGATCTAATTCATACATGGTATAGTCTGTGCTGGAGGAATGGCAACTAGATTGCCCACCTTTCTCCATGAAAAGCATTGTGCTTGAAATGCAGTGATTTGGATCTGGCCCATTCACACTTCAAAGACATTACATGATAACATAAGTGTTCATGTCTGAACAGGGTCTCAACTGCCCAGGCCAGTTAAGGCCACTGGAAGGAAGAGAAGCTGTTTCAGCTCCTATGCATACCATTGGCCTCTGCCACACCAGACAGTCATAAGTCCTTGCAGGGGCAGCCATGACAGTATCACTGTCAACCAATCCTGTGGTGGCCCCTACTAGAAACTGCAACAATGACATGACTAAGTTGAATTGCTTTTCACCTTTGAATGGTTTTGCAAGGCCCGTGAGAACTGGAAGGCAGATCCAATGCATTCCTTGGCAAATTATGAAATGCAGTTCCTTGGGAGTTTCGATTGGCGGTTGAAAGATTTCGACTGCCAATCTTTCTTATTTTAGGAAAGGAGTCCAGGCCTTCCTCTTCAGGCAGCCATCCAAGTCTATTCATAATACTTCTGATTGTTTTACTGGGTTTTACTTGATTATATTTCATTTTAGTTTGTCATTGAGCTTGAATGTTCAGCAAGGATGGGGTATGAATTGAAATACCAAAGTTATACTTAGGGAGGGTCATTACTGGGAAAGCTTCATCACACTTCTTCATGGCAGGCTTTCAAATGAGTCCTTAGGACCCAGCCTGTAGGCCAGACTAGTTTCCAAAAGTACCCTTAATCCTTCAAATAACTGGGTTCAAAACCTTGGCAATTAACCATTAGCACTTTGAATTAGGTTTGGAAATGAACTGGCAACCCAGCTGCCAGTGAAGAACCAGACTGGGCTACAAAGGGGGTACTTCTAGTCACCAATATAATTTGCCAATAATGCCAAGTTCAGAAGGTCATCAGGTTATGAACTTGACCTTTCATGGTACATTTAAAAATGGATGAATATTGTTCAAATGACTTGCATGCAGATTTGAACGCTTCAGAAGAGATCAAACTTCTGCCTCCCAAAGAAACAAAAACATTGTCCCCTTTTTCAAGGGTGGATGTGTGCCATTCCCATGTACTGATTGCCAGGAGAACCTACCATTTTGTTAGCTAATACCCCTTGACAACTTAGATTTTGTCACTTCACCCCACCTACTCTTTTCCCACTAAGTGTGAGTCAGAGAGCTATGGAAAGTATCTATGTCACATGGCATAGGCAAAGACCTAGTGTCAAACATCCTTACAATGTGTGTGTTGTTCATTTATGATGACACAATGACTCAAGAGGTAAACTGACTTTGTTTATTAAGATCAACTTGGATTCAGCTCCAACCTGGAACAAAGAATGCTATATATTGCAAGGAACATACCATTACTCCCCATAACATGGGTTGATTCAACTTTTGGTAAATAACTACATCCTCACATCCCCCTCTTTCTAAATAAAATAATTTAATCATGCAACATTCAACACCGTTGAGTTAGTTCATTGCATATCTATTCCATGTAGCTCATATAGTAATATCAGGATATTCTCTGTCACCTTCAGTTAGTACCAGTTGTTCTAAACTTTCCGCTGATATTCCTTTAGACTGGTCTGGGTCTTTAATTTTGGATGGAACTAGAAAGTGTTTTCAATTATGTCAGACTGAATCTATTTTGATTTTGTTTTGACCCAATTGAATTGTGGTGAGCTTTAATGGAGGTCTCCATTATTTTAGATTTTTTGCTGTGACATTTTCCTAGTAAGAGTGAACAAAAAGACACAGTTCTGTCATTGTGGTGGAATTGCGAATGTGACTTCCTTTCAGTCTTTAACTAAATACCACGGAATCCTTATAGGGTTTCTTGGGATCTATGATTGGAAGTCATGTCATTATTGTTTCTCTGAAACAAAATGGGAACTTACCACATTACGAACTATAGGAAATACCCTGTAATTCATAAGAGGAAGAGAAGGAATTTTACCTTTCCTAGGTTCGCAAGAAAATCGTGACCATCCTTACACCAGCTTCTGCCATTTGATTATCGATGCTTGAGATTTTATGTCACATATTCAAATCTATATGCTATGACCTACAAACTGTGGCCCAGGATCTTTTATCACAATTTATGGTGCACCATATCTAGTGAACACAGCTTTGATATGTTTAATAGTCATTTGTGCTAATAAATTCTTTAGTTGAGCTACTTCTGGATCATTTGAAAAGTAATCCATTATCACAGTATAATCTTTATCATGCAGTGTGAACAAGTAAATGCTTCCTTTCCCCATGGGGCCAAAGGAAAATCCTCATCTCTGAAAGATTCTGCTGGTAAGCTAGGGTAATAAGTCTGACAGACTTTACATTAAATTATCTATACTTCAGTTCTGGAGTTCATGGTAAGCCATTACAAATTGTCTCTGGATTTCTCAGTCTCTGTGCATCCTTCATATAGGCAGGTTAAAATTGTGAGCTATAAATGAGTGAAGTATGATGATGCCAGATGGCATCTTTGGAAATTAATGCCCTCAGATTTGTCATGTACAAATAGATTTTGAGGCATAATTTACCATTCCCAGGATCTTCTGAACCTTTCCGGCATGTCAGTTCTGGCATTTCTACAGTTTTTTAAAAATTATTATTTATTTATTTTGGTCTGGCTTAAGGTTATCTTTCATTAGTGTTTCCCACTTCTGTATTTCTTGAACTTTAAAGCAACATTATTTTCTGTTCAATGTAATATTTTTGGCTTTTTCTAGTACCAGCTTTAATCAGTCATCATGGTCTTCTATGGTGCCATATACAAATATGCCATCCACGTTGCTCCTGGAATGCTTTCTATCAGTTGTTGTGTGGCCCAATGAAACACTTAAAAAGGAGAACACAACCCACAGGGCATGTGTATAAAGCTGCATAACCATGTGGCATGTTAAACGTACATAGACATGTACTTTCCTATCCAGCAGTATGTGCCAAAACTGGATTGATCCATCCAGTTTGGAAAATCTTTTTGCACCTGCCAGTTCTGCAAAGTGTTGCACTCATGCCAGGATGTCATAATGCTTTCTTTGAATCAGTTTGTATAATTCTTTGGAGTCCAGGCAAATTCTCATACTTCTGTCTTCCATGTGAACCATAACCATGTGAACCCGTTCAGTTGATTCTTCACTATGACAAGTATAATTCCCCTTGTTTCCATTCTGTCCAGTCCTGCTTCAGTTTTGTTCTCCATGCTAGTGGTACATTTCTCATGTCATATACCATTGATTGTGCATTTTTACTAATGCAGTAAGTTACTGGGAGGCACCCAGTACCATGAAAGGCATCTTCATATCTGTTTATCCATGGAAATATTTTTTTTCCTTCACCCATGTGTGTAAATATATTGCCCACATCAAGGGCATCTGCTTCAGCCACTGTCAGGAAATGTGTCATTTTCTGTTTGTCCTTTTCTTGGTAGCAGGTAGTTGCTCTCAAGTACAATATAAATATCTGTGCAAAGCCTTGCACTTGGCCTTCCACGTTGCCAGTAAGTTTCATTTCTGATGGTGGCCTCAGAACATCCTTTGGTTTCCCTCCTTTTCTAGGCCCGCCTCCTCCCTTTTTTCTCCTCCTCCTCCCTTCTTTAGGCCTACCACTGCTCAGATGACACCATCGAGGGCGCTAGTCTCTACTGGCTGCTCATAATACTGCAACTGGCCTCTTAGCCCTGTGCTGGCCCTCTAAAGTTTGTGCAGTAATATTCACTTTTTCTTGAAAAAAAATAGCAATAGATGGTTTCTTTAAAACAACAGCAACAAGAACACCCAGATGTGGATTTCTAGGGTGCCATAACTGCTGCACAGGAATTAAGCTTCACTTTTGACCCCATGTGTTGTTCATTTATGAGAAGGCAGCTACACAAGAGGTGAAGTGACTGTTTTTAAGATCAGCTTGAACTTAATTCTGACCTGGAACGAAAAGTAATTTAACATATTGCAAGGACCAAACCGTTCCTCCCCATAACATGGATAAGATTCAGCTTTTGGTAAATACCAGCTTCCTCACACTGAGGAGCCTTTAAAACATAGTTTATATCCAAAAGACATACAAAGCATTTGCAGGCATATTAGTTGTAGAGACCTCAGAAAAAATATTTTCCTCCTGTCTCAAGCTACCTTGCTACTGTGATTCTTCAAAGCTATTGAAACTCTTTTTTTTTTTCTGCTGTTGCTTTGATTGCATCTGTCCCCTATATTGTATCTCAGAGTAGCTTTGTATATTCTATTGAAAATGTATCCCACTTCTTGTATCTTGCTCCTTGATCATCTCTTCTTTCATTGTTTCTTCCTCATCTTGCTCTGGTCCATTGCTGCAATATTTGTTTTGATCCCCAGATTTCCATCTTATTCTCTCACTTGCATGCATTTTGTTTAGTGACTTATGAATGGAATACTCTCCTCTCACCCTGTACATCTGTCTTGTTCTTTTTTCATCATCACTTTCAAGGAAATGAAAAATTTGTCTGTGGCTCAGACCTTTCCTCATCTATTCTAGGTAGAAATTTGGTTCTCTTCTTTTCGGTTTTCTTTTCTTTTCTTTTTTTGATCAAAATCATTCCAAAATTCACAACTGTCTTCATAAGTATGATAAAAGAGTTTGAAATTTAAGAAGATCTTGGAAAAAACAAAACAGATCCATGCAACTACTGTATATTCAGCAAACTCTGTGGTGCTAAACAAGGGTTGCCGTTTGTTTTTGTTTAATCGGCTCTTTATCTGTGAGAGGTCATTGGCAAGCAGGTAAAGTCTGTAGTGTGCGTGTGTTCAGGCACAGGCCTTTCCCCAAGCTTTTGGGCTAGGGAGGCTAATATCTGATTATATCTGATTAAACTTGCATAATACACAACAAACACTGTCTTGACCAAGCATGGTGGCAATGCCATTCATTTTGCTTCTCAGTCCTGACCATTGAAAAATGTCTCAAAGAAAGTTGCTGATAACTATTTCTAGTTTTATGTCAGAATACTGAATTGAAATTCAGTTGCTATTTAGCCCACAGTAAGCTCTCCGAAGAGCATAGAGGAAAATGAATAATGCTGGTCAGGGAAGAATATCATCCCTTATTTTCCAGGCATTGGCTCCAAGTAATCTCAAAGAAAGGAGCACCTGCCACGGTTATTTTAAAATTAGCTGAGGCACCAAAGTGATCTATGGCCACAGTTCTTCCTGTGATACGAATATCACCCCTATGGGGTTTCATGAGGTAGAATTGTTCATATGGGCAATTCACATGGAGGACAGGTGGAAAGAAAACAAAATGAGTTGATTTATTGACAGCAAAGACTCATCTTTCTTAGGCTATCCAGATTAGTCACTCGTGCACAGAGGAATTATCTCCATCTCTTTCTCTCTCTTCCTGTGTCTGTGTGCGGGGGATTCTTTAAATAATATTTTTCTGCCTTGCAAATTAAATTGTTTCATTCAAGAACTTCGGTGAAGGGGGAGTGCAGCCAGCCCAGCCACGGTCTCCTTGGATATCAGGCTGGTTACATTTGTTTGGATTTTTCAGAAATCATCTTCTCCAGGAAAACAAGAAGAGGCTTTGGAACAGACAATGCAACACCACCACTATCCGTCTGATGCAGAACCATTATGGGTGAGCCCGGCTGGACTGGTTTGTCAGATGCTTTGACAGCTCCTTATCCATTACTATATTAGAGACACTTGATTAAAAATTAAGTACTTATGGAGGCCCATCTTGATTTCAGTGGCAGCCTTTAGTATTTTTCACTGAAACTATGTCTTAAGCAAAAGGTTAACAACGCAGATCTGTACATGACTACTTAGAAATCACCTTGAATTTATTCCTAAATAACCATGTGTAGAAACTACAGCCTCTCCCACCCATTGGGAAGGAAGCAGTACTAAACTCAATGGGACTTTTTTTTGTTTTTAGTAGATATAAGATTGATTTTTAAACTTTTTTACTGCTTGCATTTTACCTGGAAAAAGAGGAATGGGAGGATCACAGAAGGATTGGCAGTGAACTACAATGATGTCAAAACATTAACATGTGTGTAGTGACATGACATAAATGCTGCAATTATGTACTTTTATCATTTTCCTCCTTGCAACCCACATGGATGTCCATAGTGACAGCTGCAAAGACTCACTGTCTGGGTAAGGCTATCTTCAACTGTATGAACACAAACTTATGCTTTCATCATTATCACTATTAGAGTAATGTTGACCGATCTGCCTTTACTCTGTTATGTTATATTCCATCAGGTTGTAACTGACACCTGGAAACTCTATGAATAAAGAGCCGGTGTGGCAGAGAGGGCCTGTAGGAGTCCCATCTGCCAGGGAATTACATTTGGGGGTCCCAGGATGTGGTCCTTCTCTGCCATGGCACCCACTTTGTAGAATCATCTCCCCCCAGAAGTGAGATTAGCTCCATCCCTCTCAACAGTCAACAAGTCCCTCAAGACCTGGCTACGTGATCAGGCCTGGGGGTCCCAGGGGACCAGGGAGATTTTGTGATGGCTCCCTTATTAATATTATCCCCTCCTGTTTTGTGTGCTTTTATAGTTATTTTTACTTGTGATTGTTTTTTATGTATTTATTCTTTTTAATTGTTGTACACTGCCCAGAGTCACTTTTATGTGAGATGGGTGGCTATATAAATACGATAAATAATAATAATAAATAATAAAAACTCTCCAAGCTGTCCTGTCTCTTGTCACATTACACAATTCTTACAGGTGTATATCTGTAGTTTCCAGTACTCTGTCTAGCCCCTCATGTGCTCTCAGCTTCTTCTCCTTCCACCCACTTTGCCCAGCATTTTCATCTTTTCCATAGATGCATCAGCCAGCATAATTTGCTTCCTGATCCTTGCGTCCTATGAGCATTCAGATTTGATTCTCTCTAGTATTAAACAGTTGGTCCTTTTAGTTGTCTAAGGAATGCAAATCAGCTTCCTCCAGCACCATCATCCAAACCTCTTCCTCTCACTTTTGCACAGAGTCCCTTGTATCTGTGCATCGTAACAGGAAGACTAGTGAGTGGGCCATTCTAACTTGAATTTTAATTGAAATCTTCATGAGTTTATGTAAGCCTTCCAATGTCTTTTTCCTCATCATTTTTTTTTTAATTCATTTTGCACACCTGCTACCTTTATTAATTCTGGAGCATAGAAAATTAAAACTCAACCATTTCTATTTTATCACTGTTTATCTTAAATTCTTCTAGTTATCTAGTATACATTATCTTTGTTTTCTTAATGCTTGAAGAAAACCCAGCCTTTTTTGCTCTCCTGTTTTACTTTTAGAATGATTGTTTCAAGGCCTTTTTCAGTTTCTGCAAGCAAGGAGGTGTCACTGGCTTGCAGAAACAAGTTCTTGACATTCCTTCCACTGGTTTTGACCAGCCTTCAATTCTTCCAGACCATAGCATGCACAACGTACTCACTATATAGTTTAAGCATGCAGTTTTTGCAATGTTAAATCATTCTGTGTTTCCACACTTTGTTATCTCTGTAGCTTCCTGGTTATTGCAGAGATTTCCTATCAGAAAAATCAGGTGCTTAAGAATGCTGAACACATTGTGAGTCTTCCAAATTCATGATTGGCACAATCAAGACTTTAGAATTGTTTATAAAACAGAAGTAGAGTTCTTGTTAGTATTCTCTTGCTGTTTCCATCAACCACCTAACACCAGCCATGTGATCTAGTTTCCCCTGTTCCTCCTAAAGCCTGTTATTTAACTGTACTTCTCTCTCTAATCTTTCCCAAAGGATTTCCAATAATATCTTGTTAGCATCTGCACTGAAGGTGTTGTCCTGTAATCAGAACATTCCTTTAATTCTCCCTTTTTAGAAACTGGGATGTATAGTCCTTTTCCAGTCTTTGGGCCATGTTGCCTTCCCCCCATATTTGTCATAATCTTTACATGCCAGCCTTCATTTAGAGGTGCATGGAGATCTCATCCACCTTGGGGCCTCCCTATTGGACAATTGATTTATATCCATTTGACTTCCTTTTCAAGCACTATTGGTTTATCATCAAATTCTTCTCTCTCAAATGTGATCTTATCTGACTTAGTCTTCTTGTATAGGCTTTCTTTGTGTTCTGCCCATCTTCTTTTTAACATTATATTCCACCAGTAAATCCATTCCATGCTTGTTCCTTATGACACTGATGCGAGCTTGGAATGTTTCCTTGATTTTGCTACTTCTTTAATGTTCTAAATAGATCTCTTCTTCTTCCAATTTTGCTATTTTCTTCTGTTTTCTTCTATCTGAACATTCCAAATTCAAATATGTCTTTATCTCTTGTTGCCCACATTAAGCTCTCCAGTTTTCCCAAATTAAATCTGGCTTTCACCAGTCTTCTTTCCTTAGTGATTTCTATAGCTTTGTTTGAGAGCCAATGGGTCATTCATTTTTTCCCTAGCTCTTGTTATATGCTTTCCAGCTTCCTCTTTTACAATCATTTTTCTTCCCACAATTTTTCAGGCTTTCTGTCCACAAAACCCAGGTCTTTGAATCACTTTCTAACCTCAATCATATATTCTTTGGGAATGTGTTTAGCACATATCTCATTGGGATTGGTCCTTTCTAGTCTTTTTTAGTCAGCTGCATATTTCTGTGATGAATAGCTGATGGTTTGAGCCACAATCAGCACATAGCAGTATTAGTCAGTAAAGAGGTTTCCCATCTGTTGCTAAATATTTGATAAGTGTTATCCATTTGGAGATGTTGTTTAGGTTGTTGAAATAATGTGTTAGCAACAAACAGGTCATTCTCTGCATGGAAGTCTATCAACCATTGTCCTGAATCACTGCAGGTTCCTAGTCCATGTTTTCTAACAGTTTTCAGCACAGGTTCCTCTCCAAATTTTGCATTTAAATCATCAGTAATGATTACAACATCCTTCTTTGGTGCTTGATCCATTACTTCTGATCATCTTCCATAGAATTCATCAACCTAACTGAGAGCCAGTTTGGTCTAGTGCTTAAGGCACTGGGCTACAAACCGGGAGTCTGAGTTCTAGTCCTGCCTTGGGCGTGAATGCCAGCTGGGTGACTTTGAGCCAGTCACTCTCTCTCAGCCCAACTTACCTCACAGGGTTGTTGTTGTGGAGAAAATAGGAGGAGGAAGGAGTATTAGGTATGTTTGCCTCCTTGAGTTATTTATAAAAATAATAAAGGCAGGATAAAAAAAATCTAAAAAACACCTCTTCTTCTTTAGCATCCGTCATTGGTGCATATGTCTGTATAATCATGAAACTGGTTGGCTATCCCTGAATCTTTATGGGAATTATTCGGTCACTGACAAGATTGTACCCCATTACCCATGTGGCAATATGTTATGAGAAAATAATTGCTACTCCATTCTTTCTGTGAGTTTTATTTCTAGAATAGAACTCAGTGAAATTCAGGATGTCAGATAAGTGCTATAACTCCCATGCTACTGAGAAAGATGAATAACAAACTGCAACAGACCTTACTGAGGAAAAGCTGAAAAAATTGAAGATATGAATTTTTATTTTAAAGCTGGTTGCTGTGCTTGCACCTATATGCACTTTGATGTTTTAATTTTCTGTATGGAAATTTAAATTCGTGCACACACATATACGTATGTCCAGAAAATCCTACCCACACAAATAAAAGCAGTTCATGGCATGGAAAATTGGGAGCACACAGCATCAGGATAATTGTCCATCTATGCAGACTGAACACCTAGCAACTTGCTGCCAAAGGGTCTCAATCTGGACACACGTTTTTTGAAACTGGCTTAGAGTCCAGTTGGCATTAGCACAGGATAGGAGCAACTTAAGAGCATGGATATGCAGACAGAGTGATATACAGTATTTGTTCTAGTTGAGAGTTTTGGAGCAAGATTTGCTGCTGTCCATGTGAAACCATTAAGATAGGGCAGCAGGACAAAAACACTCATTCACTGAGGCACAATTTCAAATTCAAACTGCAAATTATTGTATAAGCACAGAGAAAACTTCACCAGGTGCCCTAACCAGTCTGCCTGCAATTTGAGGTCTATGGCTACTGTATATATTCATACATGAAAACTCCTCTCTTGATGTTACAGCCAACAATCGATATTTAGACACATGGGAACCATTCCTCCCACGCTTCGGTTGGGCTTCTGGAAGTAGAGACAGCGCTGCCCCAAACCAGCAAGAAGGGAGATACTTGGGTTTTGCTATTAGCAACTCAGTTCAGGTCAGACCTGATGGCAGTTGCAACAGCACATGTTGCAACTTTTGCTGCAGCAGCTTATGCTGATCCCACAGGATTGAGCTGATAAAATGATGAGCAACTGATATGCTACAGGAGCCTACAGACCTGGGGAGAGAAATCATAAGCATTTAACAACATGGTTAACACTTTAAGTACAGATTTTGTGAAAATGACTTGCCATTCAAGATGAGGTACCTTTTTAGGTGAAGCTTTCTTCTAAGACAACAGCAACAAAAAAAAATCTGCTTCTTTTAATGAATGACACTTCTTCTTGTAACCGTTCTCCACACCAAATGCCTCCAGGCTGTCGCTTAGGCACTTGATAAAATCTCAGACCAGGTGCTCCAAGTCTTTCAACATCATAAATTCCACTTTGACATTTAAAAAAAATAAAATAAAAGATTAAACTAGTTTGATGGAGAGACACTCTCCCAGGTGTTATTTTCCAAAGTGTCTGACTAATTTACAGCAGTGAGTAATCATTACAAATGATAATCATGTAAATTCCCTAAATTAAAAATACGCTTCATTTTGTTAGGAAGGCACTAAATGGTTTTATCAGGCTTTGTATAACATACTGTTCCTAGAAGATTGTTCAATATATTTGTTAGGGGAAAAAAATCAAGAATTGTCATGCCAAAGACAAAACACATTCAGTTTAAGCTGCAGAAATCTGGGTCAACCTTCCTGTGAACAAAGCAATTGACCCATCTGGAATTGGGAGACACACAAATATATAATACTTTTTTAAAGAAATATGTTTACATAAAGTGGTTGTATCCTGTTTTCTTGCAAGGATATTTAGCGGTAGACATGATTTTTCCTTTGTCCACAACCTGTTTAATCACCACCAGAACAGTCTTCAGTGTCTCCTGCAATGACTGAGAAAAAACTGCTAGAAATCCCTGTGGAGTTGATGGGTAGACCATTCCATGGGGAAGGGAACCATCTTTTCACTTGAGGGTTGAATTCACTTGGAGTACTTTGTCTGTTGGAATACCTGAACCAGAGCCCAAAGTTGGAAGTGTCACTTTTTTTCTCTCTCTCCTGTCACCTACAAGGGAAGGGGCATTCATTCCAGAGGATCTGAACTAATCACTTGTGAGCACTTTTGTGATTAGGCCAATGACTAGGTGTAAAAGCCAAAAGAATCTTCTTTATCTAAGTTCCAGATTGCACGGTAGCCCTCACACATATAGCTGTATGCATAAATGAAAATCCTTGTAAAATTTGGGCTGCAGAAATGTCCCATCCCTTGCTTAGACATTCAGATTCACATACTCAGGGATTTTTCACCTGAATAGTCTGAATATTGTGTAAAGGGATGGTAGAAAATTACCAAGTTAGCTGTCACTGAAATTAGTAGGGCCTATGTGTGACATCAGTAGACAAAGAGTTGAACTCACAGCCAAAGTATAAATTGACCTCTTGTAACTTTTTTAAATTTATTTTTTCCTTTATTTTATTATAATAACAAAAACAAAACAAAAACAAAAAAAGGAACAAAACAGAAAGATACATATGTTATATAAGAAAACAAGTACTTAAAAACAAGCGAAAAAAATACAACAGAAAAAATAACTTAGAAAAGAAAATATAAGGTATAATATGTTGTTACTACAGTTACAATTCTATATATATTTATAAAATGCAAACAGTATGCAAGTATGTGTGTGTGTGATATATATATGTATGAATATATGTATGTGTGTGTGTATGTATGTATGTATGTATGTATATATGTATGTATGTATGTATGTATATATATATATAAAACAATTATATAACTATCATGCTTTTTCCTAACTACTAAATGAGTCCCATATTTCATTATAGTTGTCCATACAAAGTCTACATCGATGTGCAATCTGCCTGTAGGTGCAAGCATAATCAGGTCTTTGATCCATTGAATAAATGGAGCCATACATTCATCTTTCCAATGCTGCAATATCAGTCTTTTGGCCATAGTAAGGACACAGAGAATCCATTTATGTTGCCGAGATGTCAAATTCCATGTACTAGGTATATAGTTCAAAAGAATATTATCCTCTGAAAATTTTTGCTTTTGTCACACAGTCGTGTTTATATGCTCCACCACGTTCTCCCAAAACTTAGTAAGTATAGGACATTGTAAAAACATGTTTTAAAGAAGCATTATCCTTCTTACATTTCCAACAAAATGCTGTCTTAGTCCTTTTCTATACAAATGTAATGGAGTCCAGTAAATTCTAAATATTATTTTTTGTTGCATAAGTTGTAGTTCAAGGTCCATTGACACTCTTGCTATAGAAGTTAAGACATTCTCCCATTTTGTAGGTAATATAGAAACCTCTAATTCTTTATTTCACTCGTCTCTTAACATCTGCATGTCACATTTATTTATTGATAACAAATATCTATAAAAGCTAATAGTAGGTTTTTTAGTTTTTAAGGGTTTAACAAGTTGTTCTAGTATCTGAGGTGACTCAGAAACTGAAAATGTTGCTGGTCCAAACAATGTTGTTAACAAATGTTGTAGCTGTAAATATTGTCATTGGGTTACATTTGATAGATGATATTTATCTCTTAACACAGCAAATGTTAAAAATTCTTCTTCATCCTCTATCAATTGATCCAAAGTCAATATCACCACTTACATCCAATTTTTCCATATCACCATCTTTTTCCCAATTTTTAATGTTGGGTTTCCCCATAAAATCAATTTAGCATGGGAAAAAGAATTGAATCTTTTTTTATTAGACATTGTATTCCATAGCTTTCTAACTGACATAATAGTTTCCAGAGATGCTAGAGTTCTACTGAATTTAGATCCTAATACTGTCCATCCAACCAAAGGTGCTATATATGTACATTCCAAAGTTGCCTAAATCGGGAAATTAATACCAATTGTTGGTTTTCAATATTTAATACCTGACAATAGGTAAGCTTGATGATATAGCTCCAGATTCAGAAAACCGAATCCTCCCTCATTTATTGGTAATTGCATTTTCTGTAAAGATATTCTTGGAATCAAAGAGCCCCATACAAATTTTCTAAACAAATAATTTATTTTCTGAAAATATTTTCCAGATATTTGAACAGGAATTCCTTTCAGAATATGAATTAACCTTGGAATAATATTCATTTTGAGAGTATTCACCTTTCCCCAAGGGTAAGGTTTAATGACTCCCATTTATTCATATCTGAAGAGACGTCTTTATATATTTTATTTATATTACATGTTACTAACTGAGTTATATCTTTTGGCATGCACACACCTAAATATTTAATAGATTCAGTATAAATACAGAATTGATATTCCTTAAATGGTTGGGTAACCAAATTTTCATCTACTGGCATCAATTCTGATTTGGACCAGTTAATAGAATATCCTACTGTTTTACTAAAGGCGTCTACCATTTGCATCAACACTGGATTAGTAGTGTGAGGTTTAGAAACAAACAGAAGGATACCATCTACAAATAAAACCAATTTGTGTTCAACTGAATTATGTACTACTCCATAGATTTCCCTGTGTTGTCTAATAGCACAAGTCTTCGTTTCCATGCAAACATTAAAAAGCAAGAGTGCAAGCGGACAGCCTTGTCTAGTTCTTCTAAATAATGGGAAAGTAGCAGAAAAAGTACCATTAACCTTTACTTTATATGTGGGCAACTCATATTGTATCTTAATCCATTTTATAAATTTCAAAGGACATCTGTACAGCAAACAAGTACTGTTTATATATTTTGTCTAAAGCTTTTTCAGCATCTAACGATAAAATTACAAATTGATCTTCATTTTTATTCAAGTCTATTAAATCTACAACTAACCTAATGTTGTCTGCTGCTTGCCTAGTGCTTACAAAACCTCCTTGATCATTCTTAATAACGAGCAATATCACTTGCTGTAATCTATTTGCTAGCACTGCTGTTAAAATCTTTGTATCAACATTAGTCAGTAAAACTGGACGATAATTAGCACAATGAGTATGATCTTTGATATAATTGCAATATAAGCCTGACTAAATGCCTCTGATAATATTCCCTTATCAAGTATCTTATCATACAGTTGACAGAGTTTTGGCACCAAAAGTTCAATAAATATTTTATCCCACTCTATAGGAAACCCATCCAGTCCTGGTGTTTTACCACTTGCCATTTTTAAAATTATTTGTTTAATCTCTACCTCAGATAATGGAGCAAACAAAAGTTGTTTTTGTGCATTATCTAAGTGTGGTAGGTTTATATTATTTAAAAAGGCCTCTATACCCTCATTCAATATATTATCTGGTTTGCTATATAATTCTGACTAGAATTTTAAAAATTGACAATTTATTTCCTTTGAAGTTTTATATATTTCATCTCTTTCACCTCTAATAATTGGAATAATTACCCTATCTTTTTTTTTTACTTTAAGCGATTAGCCAAAATTTTATTGGATCTTTCACCATTTTCCCAATATCTCTGTCATAAACATATTAACATGAATTCTGTCTGCTGTGATATTATAGTATTTAATTCATATTTCTTCTGTATTTCTCTGTACAAGCTAGTAGATGAGCATCTAACCATCTGTGTCCCATAAATGTTGCAATTCATCTTTCAAATTGTTTTCCCTTTTATTTTTAATCTTATATTTATATGATGCATAAGCAATAATTCAACCTAGGATATAAGATGTATATGCTTCCAATTCAAAAATTCAAGCACTTGATGTTTCTGAATTCAGATCAAAGTATTGTAAAGTCTCTACCCATATTTGTTGTACAAATTCTTTATCATTCATCAAGGAGACATTGAAATACCAATTTCTTGATACCTTGACTAGTTTCTGAAACACACAATTCAAAATAATTGCACTATGGTCTGATACATAACAAACATCAGTATTAACTTCTTGAATTTGATAAAATAGAGAAGGGTCTATTAAATTCAATTCTTCCATGTAGGCCTTAATTGTTTCCCTCACTAATTTTTTTTCCCCGTACCAGTGTATTTCTATCAAGCTCAGGAACTAATATTTCATTAAAATCTCCTATTATCACTTTATCATAATTACACTCATTCAAGTGTTGAAAACATCCATAAAACATAATAGAAGAATCTAAATTAAGTCCATAAACATTAACCATAGCTATGACAATCCCTGCTATTTTAGCACATAAGGTCAAATAACACCCATTCACATCTGTAATAACCTGTTGTACATCAATTGGAAATCCTTTTCAAATTAAAATGGCCACACCTGTATCTATTGTCAAAGTATCTGTGAGGTAAAACTGTCCCACCCAGTCCTTCATTAATAAAGATTTATCCTGTTCCATCAGATGAATTACCTGCAGATAAGCAATACCTGCCCTTTACAATTTCAGATATACTAAAATTATATTTGTTTCTTAGATTCTCGCAGCCCTTTTACATTAAGACTAACTTCATCCATTAATTTTACCCACTTATCAAAATTCTCCCAATACCAATTCATTTTATAACCTGTACCATTTACCAAATATCTAATAATAAACTTTTCTATGTTTAAATATTTATCATGTTTTCCAATATTGCTCATGGACGTAGAACCTTCATAGGAATTCAAATTAAAGTTCAAATAACATTGTATTACATGTATATAGAATCTATTCTTAAAAAAAGAAAAGAAAAACATGATTATGTGCATGAAAATAAAACAGCAAACAAATCCCATTATTACAAAAACTAAGGAGAACCCTAAAAAAAGACATAAAAAACTAAATAGAAAGAAATGCATGACTTCTCAGTGGGATAGAAATATAGTTTCATCTCTCTTATTATAGGCAAATATACAGAGCAGTTTCAAACTAGCCTTTAAGCTAAGAAGTTATGTGTAAAGATAAAGACTGAAGTTGGCAGTACGCCCAAACTCATTATCATGAAGTGAAGAAGAGTACAGAAAAAAAAAGTGAAAGCTTAGAGTCTTTTAAATTGAGGCTTTTTTTCTTTGGGCCGACTCAAACTTCTCTCTTAACAGTTGCTGTGAACTGAGACATAATCAGGCTTATCCATCAGCAGATTTCAACAATAGGATAAAGGCCTCTGCATTCAGAGGATTCTCAAATTTGTGAATCTCATCTTGATGATTAACACAGAATATAGCTGGAAAATGCATGAAATATTGAAGTTGTGCTGATCTAGCAAGATTTTGAGCTTTTTGTGAACATCCTTTCTTCAGAAACTTCTTTAGTAAAATCAGGACAGACCAATATCTTACTTTGGCCTTCAATGGAGACTTTACTGATTCCTGGTGAAATATATGTAAAATCTCATCTCTTGTGGTAACACAAAGGAACTGCACAATAATAATATTGGAACTAGTTCCAGTCTTCCGTCTCATTAAAGGAATTTTAATGATGTGTTCAATCTCGACGGGAAAGTCTGCTCCCAGTCTAGGGAAAAAATCCTCCATAAATCCAGCCAGATTTGATTGACTCAGGAGTGGGGGGTTCAATGCCAATCACACATAAATTTTTCCTGTGCAGTTGTGATTCTAAATAGGTAATTCATTTATCCAGAATATTATAACTAGCTTGAGTTATAGCCTCATGAGCAGCCAATCGATCCTCATAGTGAGCCAGCTTACCTTGCATCTGCTTTAAATAATCTTTAAGCTCTGCTGATTCTTCTTGTATTTGCTTCAAAACTTTTACTTGAGCCAGGATCTCTTTTAATAAATTAGTAGAAAAATCCTTCTCCGTCATCTTTCCTGGTTCAGCAGATGGTGATGCAGTTGGAATTAAGCTAACTGTTGATCATTTAAGTCTAGTTGCCATGCCAATAGCTCATAAAAACAAGATAATATATAATGAAAAAAAATTAATTACCAAATAGTCAATCTTTATCCACACATTCTGATAATTCAGAAGTTTCAAAACCCTTTAATCAGGAGAGAGGTGAGAGATATGCCTTACAGGGCTATCACAAACCGGAAGTCAACTGACCCATTGTAACTTGAAGGCAAGGGAGTAGTATTAATGATCACAAGGAAATGTTGGATTTTAAAAAGTTTGACAATGGAGAAGAAATTGAATGTACTATGAAGTTATTATGGTAACCTCCCCTCTCCAATTCTCAATACATAGAAGAATAAATGGTTCTTCAAAAAATGTTGACCTTTCTTTGACAGCCACATGTTATCCATGTAATATAATGTTTATATCTTAAAAATAACTCAAAGATATCTATGGGAAGAATTAGGAGTATGCCATTTTGTGGGGGGGGGGGGGAGTTGCTTTTGCTTTTCTATGAGCAATATGTGGAGAAATCCACTGATGTTCTAGACATATGCATTTGAAACACAATTTAAATATTTTAATCACTGATATGGTAAACAGGTGTGCTTTAAATTAAATATTGCAGAAAAAAGATACACAAGTAAAATCATGGGAAATCTTTCACACACAACATACTCTTGTCCAACATTCTGCTTCCCCTTCCTTGTTTGTTTATTTAAAACCATTTATAAACCATTTCTCACTGAAATCTTGAAGTGATGTGCAACAAAATTAAGTAAAATGCTCATGACAGTTCCATTGAGCCATCACAGCTGATAGGGATGGGCTGGTATCCTTCAGACATTTAGCCAACTCTTAAAAACCTATCTAGAAGAGTAGACACTATCATTACATCACATTTATTTATTACATTATATTCCACGTTTCTTTTATAATAGGATGTAAGGTAGTTGACATAACATTTTGAGGCCATCTTCCATTAACTGTCATACTCAGATCCTGTGTGGGGCCCACAAAGCAGCTGCTTGAAAAGGGGTCACTTCATGGATTCCATAAGCAATATGTAAAAGTCAAAAGATTAGGCCTTGCTAAGGGGCAAGTATATTTGCATAGTGTAAGTATTCTTTTCTAACTATTTCAACTCTTTTTTGCTATCATCCCAGCCAATCAATATCACATGTTGGATATAATCAGAGTCCTATTCAAACATTCAATTAATGTGGTAGGAATAAAATGTGGAGAAGCTGCAGAGTCAAAAGTACCAGCCTGACTTCAGCACCTCTGTTCCTGTCAGCTCCATTCCAACTTCACATGTTTAGGACATGCAAAGTGACTTCTGTAAGTGTTTAGATGAACATGTAAAGATTCCTGATCACTGAAGGGATTCCAATAATGTACCAGCAAATGCTTAAGTAACTCCTTTTCAGTCCTTCCCATCTGATGCTCTGGAAAGCTAGGGGTGCACCAGAGAGTAGGGGACATTGGAGCAGGTGCTCTGTTTGCTCTTTACACCTCATCCTCATACCTCCTTCTTAGTCCATTAGAGCTGGGTAGCTAATAAATTTAAATAAAATAATAATAATAATCTTTATTTGCACTCAGAGATGAAGAATTTAATGCTATGCTAATTTATTTTTCAACATTTCTAGACCACCCACTCCCAATGGATTCTTTATATATCAACATATATGTAAAAATAGAAGAAGATCTGAATACAAATATGATTGGATAAGTCTCTGAGTCTGAAACATCATCACACACTTCTTCAGAATGTCTGAATAGGGTTTGTGTCACAATATTCTGTGTCCAGATTTCAGCTATGTTGTGATGTTATGAAAGATAAAAAAGTTCCATTGGTGTGAGGGTTACTTTCTGGAAAGTAATATTAAATAATGATAGATAAACTTACACAGTGAACAATTTCACAATGAGTTTTCAGCACAACTACTTCCCCACTAGATTTCAGATAATGGCATGCTCTAAAATGAGACACAAATATATTCATTCAGAGTATAAATGAACTATGAATATAAGAAATGTGATTGCTTCTCTAGGGGGTCCTTTTGAGGTAGCAATCAGATTTGCAAGCATAAATAAACAAATAAGCTTGCTTTTGTTAAAATATTAATACAACCCAAAATAGTTAAAACAAAATTAGAGTCTACATAGACCCTTTATGTTTCAGCTCTATCTCACAAAAAATACAAAATACAACTTGAATGGACATAACCTATGTGTTACTAGCCAAGATGTACATAAACTTTGTTCACAAGAACCAGTCTGGTTTTGTAGTCAGGTGTCCATTTACTTATCATCCCAAATCATACTTTCTTCTCTTGAACCCTAATTTCCAAATCCTTCTTAATCACAAGCTGATGAACTCAGAGGGGAAAAAAATGAGGCTGGATTTTCACTTTCCATAGAATGAGGCAGATTGTACAACTTCAGAATTACATGTCCCCCAAATACACTAATATTCCCTGGATGCAGACAACTAACAAAGCTCAGAGAATGCTGGGCTGCATTTATGCAAACAGACTCTTTACTTTGTTGTTTAATATGTGAAAGCCTTCAGAAAGACTGCTTCTTGTACCTGTAATGTCATTTTGCTGTATTTGTCAGCTTATTCTTTTGGTGGAATTTAAGGGAAGAAAGGGAAAAGGAAATATGACTTAGGTGAATCTCAAGGTGCATGTAGCCATGTTGGTTCAGTAGAAAAATGCAAAAGCCATAGCCAAACAATACGTTTCTGAGAACTGAAGGGTCACAAAACTGTGATAAAGAGTGAGTACATAGGAAAAAATACCGCTACCACCAAACAACTTCATTCCTAATCATTTATTTAACAAAAAATAAATGAGAATTCCAAAACAGGATGCTGTGTTTAATTCATGTATGTTATTCTAATGATACAAATATTAGTATTAATCTATGTACTATGAAGCACTGTCACATACTCTTTGGGGCTAACAGTTAAGAGCTATGGACTCTGCCTATATTTCTTTCTGAATAGTTTCACTGTTTTTCCTTCTGCCGATGCCATTTAACTTACCATGTGATTATCAAATATTTGTATATTTAAATTTAGAGTACTTCATTTTCTTGTCTCCTCACCCAGTTTTTTGTCACTGTAAACACTGATCTATTTATTTATTTATTAATTCAGATCCATTCAGTCTGCAAACATTTTTAGGTTTTCCTACCTGGAATCAAAGTATCTTTCCAATGGAGGCACAGTTTCCTTGTGGCCAAATGCTACTTAAACTGTACAGCTACAAACGTGAATGTAAGCATTTTCCTTATCCCTGGAGATCTTCCTCCATCGTAAAGTAATGAGAAGATATGGACAGGCTGGCTTTGAATAAATAGCTGAGGTGGGGTGGGGACAGTGGTTACAAACATGTACAAGGAGATTGGGATTAAGCTTCAGCAACTGCAAAGAGAGAGCAAAGTGGAATTTGGTATTAAAAGAGGTGTAGCTGCATCCACGAACAGTTAGATGCCCCTCAGTCATAAAACACTAGAAGCTATATGTGTTTCTGCAGAAATGCACAAAGCCACAAAATGTTAACTGGCTGCAATATTCGTCTTGAGAACCTCAGCTTTCAGCCACTCCCAGCTTTTATTCCATGAAAAATTTGTCTGTATTTTTGATATATTTATATTTAAATAATATTGCAGAAAATAAAGTAACCTTCCTGAAAATTAAGGGCCCAGAGGGACATAGATGAAAATTCATTGTCTGCTCTGGATATAGGAATGAGCTAGTTCTGGACTGAAACTGGAAAAGATGTATCTGTGAAATTTCCCCTTTCAGGTAAGAAGCTGACCAGAAGCTGACCATGTCAATCCACTGATTGGTCTAGCCCTGCTTTTCCTCTATGATAGGAATGGCAAACTTGTGTCCTTCAATATATTTTTGGACTCTAGTCCCACCAACTTTATCTAGCATGGCCAATGTTAAGAGTTGATGGGAATTGTACTCTTGCCTTGTGGTTTGTGTATAACTGTGTAGTGTGAAAGTGAGAAGGAATATTTTCCAGATGGAATTTAGCAATTTTTACTAACGTGACTCTTGCTTCATTCAAACAAACCACCTGATCATGTTTTATTTTTGTTTTTCCAGTTTCCATTTCGCTTCCAATTTATTCACAATTGGCCATGGATCTAGATATGAACATGGGTACATTGTTTTCCAGTTAAAAATTCAGATATGAACAGCAAATGATACTCTTTCTATTTTAAGTGCTCTATTTTAACCGGAAGACAATGTGGTGAAGAAATTTCTGCTTTGCTTGTTAACAGATTCCAAAGTAAAGGGATTCCTCAGCTCATTCAAAAAGAAAAGAAAAGAAAAGAAAAGAAAACCCAAGTAACCCATAAGGAATTCCATATGCCATAAATCACATTTAATGTTGCAGGACCAGCAGAAGAAATTTCAGGATTAATTCAGTGAGGTTCAGCAAACAAAGAGGACAGAGTGTTAACAATGTGGGGATTAGCATTAAATCTGGCACATTTGTTTTTCACGTTGACATTTACAGAAGCCATTCAACTTTTGTTATATGTGTGTGTAGACACGCATACATACATATACTACATTACTACAATATATATGTTATTTATATATATATACACACAAAAGGAGCAGCAAAAAGTCAACAAAACACATCTTTTTATTAAACTAGCCTCACATAAAAGGTCATTACATGTTGCAAAATTATTTTTTTTTAGATTTAAGATAGCTTGCTTAACAATAGAAAAAATGGTGAATGATGCATATGAATTAATATGTGCCATCCACATTTCTAACTAGTCCTCCAGATGAGGCTTCTGGTAGTAAAAGCTTTGTTCAGGTATAGAAAGAGAGGTGAACTCATCAGGCTAATGCATAATTGATGGAATATGGTTATCTTTCCTTCCTCATAGTATCCCCCCTTTTTTTTTTTTGCACACAATAATCTGTTTCCATTGTCTTCCTGTTTTCAAACTACTGTTGAACAAAGAGAATTTTGTTGCCACATTTGTGCACATGATCTTCTTGTCAGAACACTGTTTTTCTTTGAAGAGCAGCTTTACAAATAATGCAAGGTATTAATTATGATCTTCCTGATATAGATCAGCAATCACCTCTTAGTGATGAAGCTCACTAGATGAACTTGGGTCAGTTACTATCTCCTATTTACTGAGTAATCATAAGCTAGATCCAATCACTCAGCTGTTAATTTCAATACACTTCTGATGGCAAATAGCCATCCAAAGAAATATTGGCACCAAAGAAAGAGGGAAGAGAATGGCTACTGGGTGCAGAACATGGCATGTCTCCAATAACCTCATCTGCTTAGGGATACAATTTAATCAATTTCTAAAAGGAGAAAAAGTTAAATGTTTGTGTATGTATGTGTATATAGTTTTAAAATTCTAACATTGATGTGTAAAGTCAGATTTCAACATTAAAACTTGAATTTTGGCATTCAGTTTCAAAATCTCGTGAATGTTTAACATGTACAGATCAATGATACAGAATTGCTGCAGACTCAGCAGTCCTAATCAAAATTCATTGCTGACGTTTATACCTTAATTATTTTCAACATCCTCCATTTCTTGAAAGCAATATGTTTAGAGACCACACAGCAACTGAGGCCTGAAATGGTGAATACAGAAACCAACACCCTCTCAAAGTTAGATTGTTCCACAGATAAGAACTTCAATGGAAATCTTCTATCTGATCTCTACAGGTTGATTCAGGCCTTTCCCCATACTCTCCCACACATTCATTTTACTTCATACAATGCTTCTTACTAACTTATATCAAGTGAGAATAAGTTAATCTGCCTTCAACATTAAGCATTCCTAATTACTACAAATCATTTGAACAATGGCCAGGTTTTAATTATTATTAATAATAATAGCTTGCTAGCTAGAATAATTAATTCTATCTTTGAGTTCACATAACAAATGAGTTGTTGGGACTCAGTTTAGCCAATCTACCAATGATTCCATCATCCTGATGTAGACTTGCTGATACTGTGTTGTGGATAATGTAGGTAATTTTGGATATCCGAGAAGGACTTTTATTACTCCAAGTAGCAATCTTAAATAGACCCGCTGCATGGGCAAATGATCTGAGCAAGACTCCCTGGTAACAACAACAACAAAAGTTTGGGGGCTAAGTTTAAGCTTTTGGGGTTAAACCCTGGCTTTAATTAGTGTTTATTGTGATGCCTAAGTGATTCCTCAGTGAGGAAGTTAGAAGATCCAGTCAAATACAACTAATATACATCATCATGGAGCCAAGGGGGAATGTTGTTGTTGTCAAAGTATGGTTGTATATCGTTAAACTACAAGTGTGAACAAGGCCTTCATTAGAGCTTAATTTATAAAATCATATAACTGGAAGGGGTTATTTAGGCTATCAAATCCAAGTTCTTACTCAGCACAGGAATCCAAATTAAAGCATCCCTAACAGATGGCTGTCTAGCATGCATTTAAACCCATCCAGTAAAGAGGAGCTCACGACAACCTCCTCTGTGTAATTGGTTTAATGTTAGAAAATCCTTTTACCGGCCTTCCTATAACTTTAACCAATTATTCTGTGTCCCGTATTTTGAAGAGACAGATTATTTCAAGAGTGCTATGATGTGCACCCCCTTCTCTTTTCGGTATCAAAAACCTCCATGACCTTCCATTGCTCTCCATCGGAGTCAGTACCTTGAAGTACCCCTAGCACCTCGTTACCCTTCTCTGAACTTATCCAGGTTTGTTTGAATCCCCTTTAAAGTTTTGTGCTGAAAACTAGACTCAGTATTCAATGAACATGGAATATGGTGAAACCATTACTGTTCAGGATTTGGAAAATGTTCTGTTAATGCAACCCAAATTTGCATTTGCCTTTTTGTAGCTCAGTCTCACTGGTGACTCATTGTCAGTTGGTAATCCATAACTCTCCCTAGATTGGTTTCACAAGTACTATTACATTTGATTTTGTTTTCTGAAATGCATAACTTTGCATGTGGTTTGCTGAAGTCCTTTTTAGTATTGCCAGTCAACTTCTCTCATCTATCAAGATCATTTTGAATTTTATTCTAGAATATTAGCTGTCCTATCTAGTGTTGTGTCACCTGCAAATCTGAAAAACTTTAATCTTATAGCACTGAACACCTACCTCCAGTTTGATGAGAAACCATTGATAAGTATTCTCTGAATGTATGCTAGGTATGCATTCACTTAACTGTCATGCCATTTAACCCACAATAGCTTGCTAAACAGTGCCACTGAAATAGAATCATAATAATAATAATTTAAATTCATACATTCTATGTCTATAGCATTCTCTCAATACTAAGAGAGTTAACTTTAAAAAATGGGATAAGGTTAGTCTTAGAAGATTCCTTCTTGACAATTCCATGCTGATTATGGTCATCACCAAATTGTTTTCAGGGTACATGCTGTGTTTATATTCTCCTCTAGAACTTTCCTAGGTATGATGCCACACTGACTAGACAGTAGTTTTCTGGATTTTGCTTTTCCCCCTTTTTGAAACCAGGGGCAACATTTGCCACCCTCCAGTCATCTGGCCCTTCATCAGTTCCCCAGGATTGCTCAAAAGTAAAGGTTCAGCTAAGTAAAAGTCATCAGCAAGTTCCTTCTGTACCTAAGATGCAACTCATCTAGGTTCATTATTTTCTGCTGCCATAGAATCCTATATATCATTGTTCTAGAATTATTAAAATCCACTTTTTTGGAGTCCAAGATGCATATTCAGATTTTGTTTCCTTTAAAATAAAGAACTCTGATATTACATCATCCCTTTTCCCCAGTGTTCCTGCTTCTTTCACTTCTTAAGCTAAGTCTCCTCTATTGGCTAGCATCTGTTTTGATTCCTTGTAGTAATAAGTCAACAACTACATGGCTGTTCTCTTTCTCCTTTTACAATTTCTTTAGCAGTTTCTGCTTATTTAGCAAGAAGTAGTCATTTAATCCCAAACAATAGGTAATCAGCAGCTTTCAGGCCACCCTCCTTGCAATGACAGAGATTTAAGAGAGCAAGAAAAAAAATTGAGAGCTAAAGGAGAAAGGAGAGATAAAGCTTTAAAGTGAGATAAGTTTACTCATGAGTCAGAGACAAGACAAAAGGGAGATAAGATAGAAAGCAAGTGACAAAAAAAATACTTGTGAGTAAGAGGTAAGATAAAATGCACAAGGGGTTTTGCTCTTTATACACCCTGCTGGTGTGCCTGTCTATAGCTGGAGTTCAAGGAAGGTGGGATCAGTGAGCAAGGGACTCATTCAGTACATCAGCCGAAGAGAGGATTGAGGCCAAGAGAGCAAGGAGAACACACTGTGTGATGGCTGAGAAAATGGATCATGACTAAGCAGAGCCAAAGAGATGACAAGAAGCTGACAGGATCTGGATGAGCCAACAAGGAGATCCAAGAGAGTGCAAGTCCCCCAAAATGAGACTTTTTGGCAAGGCAGCTATAGCTGAGCATCCTTGTCAAGGAAAGAATTGGACTGTGTTATGTGCATATTATGGGGCTGAAATTGTTCCTTTAAGGAAACTGTTGGGATGGGTGAGGGAGATGGTCAGGAAGCCCCCAGACAGAGATTCCAGCCCACTGAGTTCAGTAGTTATTGCTATGTAAAGTTATTTTTGAATCTCTGTAAATTTGGTTTTGTAGATTGGTACAGTATGGCTATTGTATTCATGCATATGGTAAAGCAGAACTATTCTTTAGCTTTGGTGACATTACATGTAGCAAAGTAAAAGCTGTTTGTTGATCTACCCAAAATCAGAAGTTGATTTTGGGGGGACACCCCTTAGAGTCCCCAGCTGGTTGGAGATTTGACAGCAGGTTTGGTTGAAGGGTTGGCAGAGGGGGGACACCCCTTAGAGTCCCCAGCTGGTTGGAGATTTGACGGCAGGTTTGGTTGAAGGGTTGTGGATGGGAATCAGATAAGGAAGTGACCCCACAGTTGGGAGTTTTCCCTTGAGGGACAGTTTCTCAAACTCAGGACTAGTCACTGTGGGGGGGGGGGGGAATGGGGGGCTACTCAAAAAACTATACTTAATTTGCACATTACCTAGAAACCACAATTTAATATAAGTTAAACCAACTCTTTCAATAAGTGGTCTACTTGCATGAGCAATATAAGGTGAGAGATGAGAATTCACTAACATGTGCCATTATTTTAAATGGCAGAGGAACTATGGTGATTTTATAACACCTTTATGTCCCTTGTTGTTAAAAAAAAAATCATCAGTTTAATGTATATTGATGAAATAAGCTGTAATCACATCTCTCTTCTGGGAATATCAGTATTTTTTATTGATTGATTGATTGATTGATTGATTGATTGATTGATTGATTTATATGCTTTTGAGTCATCGTTGACTCCTGGCAACTGCCTGGACAAGTCCCTGCAGTTTTCTTGGCAAGATTTTGGAAGTGGTTTGCCATTGCCTCCTTCCAAGGGCTGAGAGAGAGTGACTGGCCCAAGGTCACCCAGCTGGCTTCGAGCCTAAGGTGGGACTAGAACTCACCATCTCCTGGTTTCTAGCCTGATGCCTTAACCACTAGACCAAAACTGGCTCTATTTAGTTTATTTACTGAAATTTAATAGCTGCCCATCTCACACATGTGACTCTGGGCAGTGCACACAATTAAAACACAAAACTAAACAATCAGCATAATTCAAACAAATCCATTAAAATACAGTTTAAAACAATTGAAAAAGTATGCTTTGTCTATGCTCTGCTTTGTCTTCCTACTGCTTCACTTCAGGGAAACTGAAGGTCATCAATGATATGTTTCACAAATCCACCCAAATATATAATTCATATACACAGTTATTGTATGGACTTTATTCGACAATAGTTGTTCAGTTCTCTTTTCTAAAAAGGGATTCAAATTTTATTTGAGTTCAGAGTTTAATTGAAGGTCTACAGCTCATCGTCCATGAAGCCTTGGTGTCATCTTCCCATCCAGAGGCAGTCTAGCTCAGAAGACCCTCAGCTATTCCGGGCATGCAATAGAGAAAGATCTCTTCCTCCAGGCCCTTGCATCAGCTTGGCTGCTGTTGTAAACAGTATGCTGTCCTAGATTGGACCCTCAGCCAGCTTCATCATGACACATTTGATGTGCATAATGTTGGGAAAGAGTCTTAGTGGAGATAATAATGGGATGCTACCCAGATTCAGTTGTCACTCTGCACTTCCAGGAGTGAAGGCAAGCATGAGACTTCTGCAACTACTAATTAGAAAATTACACCACAGTGAATGGGTTGGATTCTACTGGCAGCTAAACCTCTTCCCCCCAGTGTTCTAAAGTATTTTTTTGAATTGTTTGCTGTCAGCAAAACAAGCCAGCTACCTGTGATTCAACAGACAACAAAGCCCAACAGCGAGATTTCAGTCAGATGATGTCACCCAGGTAAAATTGTACTGACAAGCTTTTAATTAAAGTTTTCCCACACATCTTTTGCGGCTGGTCCCCAAGAGCTATTATTCATTATGTGCCGATTGTCAGCCAATTGTGAGTTGGGAGGGAAATGTTTTATTTCCAAAGCCCTCGCTGACAGCTACAGAACACTTTGTTATACAATCTGTTTACTTTTTCTCCCTTCTTTTCCTACAAGGTTTAAAAAAAAAAAACACGCTAAAGGGAAAATAAGCAGGTAGTGTTGTTTTTAGTAAGTGGAAATCATATTAAAATGCATCTGAGATTGGAAGTTGGGAAGGAAGGGTGTGTGCAAACCAAGGTCTTGTGGAGAATGCTGTCCGCTTTCTCCTGTGAACACCAATGCAAGTATGTACACCTCTTAAGTCCCCAAGCTTGTCACAGGCTCATTTCTTTGGGAAAAGGCAGGTCTTAACAGAGGCATTTTAGAAGACAGAAAAATTCAAAGATTCTTTGAAGGGGGGGGGGGTTAATGTATTTATCTGAAATTGCTTTTTCCATTTTAAAAGTAATACCTACCGTTTCACCATTTCAAAAATAGCCAAGTAGGTAAAATCCAGTCCAGTGTATGCAAGTCTACTATGGGATCAGACTTCCCACTGAAATCTATGAAGCTGAAGATGCTTCATTTTTACAGACAAGGAAAAATCACAGAACAATCAACAAGTGGGCAATAGTCATCACAGCACAGGTAAAATCCCAAACAGCACCATGTTTCAAGGTGGTGGACACAGGGGATAGATATGTCCAAACATGCCAAAGCTTTGAGATAATGGAGCAGACTGGAGAGGTGCTTGGGATAAAATAGTTAGAAGCCCCACAAGTAGAAATTTCCTTTCCACTCCAATGAAATTCATTTCATTGGAGTCATTGCCCACAAGCAACTACAAGCAATCAGATTCAGAGAAATGTAATGATGTGCATGCAAGCTCCATTCAGTAGCTCACATTTGAGTTGACATGAGGACAGATGAAAGTTCTGTCTCTGTCCCTGTTCATGGGCCAGATGAGGAGCTATGTACACTGTTTCTTCTTTCAAGCAGATGATGTAATATATGAGTTACTGCATTCATGTGAATGCCAAAACACATGGAGTTTCCTCCCCCATTTAAGTGGTATCTTGTGGAGGGTAAAATATAGCCTCAGCAAAGCTGAATATCTTGCCGTTGGAAGTCCATTTTGAAACAATGTCATATGCCATGCAAATGAGTCAGGTCTATGGCTTTCTCCTTGCCTTGCTAATTTTCTGTAGGTAGGGAGTGAATCTCCTGATCATGTTAATTGACTGAGTGGCACACTACCAAACTGTGGTATGAATACTCAGATACCAATTTCACCATTTGAAATACAGCAGTGCTTTTTCTATTGATCCTCTCAGAAATCCATTTTCTAAGCAAAATAATCCCGATCCATTGGTCTCTTTGTACATGAGAGACTTCTTACAGCTGCTGGCCTCGCTGGCCGAAGGTCTTGGGACTTGTAATTCTAACACATCTAGAGAAACTTTAGTTAGGAAAAGCTGGTGTAGAACGTTGGTGGAACAACTTTGCATGATCATGTCAGATTTCAGGTGAGCGGTAGAAGGGAGAATATTGTTGAGTTCTTTGTTTTCCTTGGGAAAAATTGTTTTCATTATGTAGTAAATAAGTACATCAAGCAAAACATCTAGCCTTTACCCAATCCTTCATACTGTTGGAAGTATTTTCCATGAATTCTCCCAGTGAGGCTTACTAGGGTAAATGGCAGTATCTTGCCCTTACTATAGATAGGATGGAACCAATAAAGAGTAGTTTGCATAAGTAGTTTACAGGGAAAGCATTGCCAAAAACAAACAAACAAACAAACAAACAAACAGGGATCTTACTTCACCTGCCACCAACTTCTGAGACAGTAGTACACAGAAGATTTTGTTTTTCAAATGGGAGAAATCTTTTTAAAAACAAATATGACACAGCCACTCAGAGTTTTGGGGAGTGGGCAGCTATAATAATAAATAAATAAAATAAAATAAAATAAAATTCCTTTGGAGCTCCGTCCTATCATTCTGTGTAAATGGCTCTTCCTAACAACAGTTGGCAACAAATGAAAGTGTTAGCTTTGGCTGTTTTTTGAAAGATGATCTTAAAAGCCAAGAGCTTTATTATGCCCTAGTTCATTTTACTTCTCATAATTAAAGTCAAACCAATATATGTTCCATATAACTACTATGAACTATTATATGCCCTTTAAGTCTTTAAAACTCTCTCTGGTATCTGCTTTTAGAATATAGATAATTATGTATTAAAGTAGAAATTGTAATGGTCAGTGAAATGCTTTATTATTGCAAAATCAAATGTAAGTACTTTGTTTCATTGGAGAACTGCCATAATCTTGTGACAGTTATGCTGTAAGTTATGGGCTGGGAGACAGATCAGTGCATTAGATTAATTCCTTGCCTTTTAAATCTATTAATCTACCACCTTTGGGACAAGTTTTTAAATCCACTCCAGACTGAAGTGACTGAAAATCATTCCTGCCTGACAGTTTTAAAAGATCAGAAATGAAATGCGTTAAGAAGGTCTCCTCTTGGCTGATACCAAACAGAAAGAATCATATCAAAATACAGCCAGTACAGAAACTATTTTCATATTTTCATTTCTGAAAAATAGAGAACCACATTCTCAGAGTATATTTTTCTCCCAGGTTGAAGTCTATCATTAATACCAAGACTGAGGTACATTCCATCTTGAGTACAGACCAAGGCTATTCAAAAGTTATTGATAGATTAAAATATAGGACAGGGAAAAAAATGCTTTTGTGGCCCAGATATTGTTCAGAAGTTTACTTAATTAGGCCCAAAGTTTTCCTTTCCAAGTTTCCTTATTAAAATGAACAGAATCAGTGTGAGAACATGGGCTGGTTTCTGCTAGGGAATAAAAGACCAGAAATCTTGTACTGTTATTTTGCAGGTTAAAATAGGGCCGTACAGATGTAAAAAAAGGCATGGCTTTGATTGTGCGGTTGTGGCTACCATCTTGACATTTGTTTAGCTCCCATCACCACGGAAGTCCCTGGATCTGCGTGAATTCTGTTGCATACAGACCAGCTGGAGGAGCAAATTCTTCCATTCATAGAAGGCACGGAGACCCAGCAGAGGCTTTCTGTTAAAGAGAGAAACATTTACTGATTTCCCCTTTCCCTTTATCAAAAGAAGCCCTTTTTCTGAAGGAAGAACACAAGATGAAAGAGGAATCACAGCTTTTTCCTCTTGTGCTAATGAGACATGATCTGCTTCTGATACATTTTTTTTAATCCAATCAATGTAATCCAGTGTCCAGAAAATCTGAATTCTGCAGCCTATATCTATGATGTAATTTTTTCCAGTTATTCTATTTGGTATAATTCATTCTAAATTCTTACTGTTCTGTGGAATCTGCTTAACTTTGCTGATAGAAGAGGCAAAGCTACAGCCTGGTGCTCTACTACTACAGTTTTTATTTTGGTAGTCCTTTGGTGTCTGGGATATTCATTTCCAGCACATTTTTCTAGCCATAATGATGGGTATACAACTTTTTGCAGCCAAAGACTGCATTATTAAAAAACATTGGCCTCCATGAGCCATTGTGGGGTAGCACTTAAGGTATTGCATGAGGAACAAGAAGAGCCAAATTCAGATCTCAGCGACAAGGGTACACTCAGTGACTTTGGGCCGCTCTCATCTTTCAGCCAACCTACCTCGTAGGGTTACTGCTGTAGGTAGAAATTGGTGGAGGGAATGCAATGTAAACTGCCATGAACTCCTGGAGGAAAAGTAGGATATAGTTCTAATGAATGAATGACTGGGTAGGAAGGGCAAATTGGGGGAATCAAGTTGCTAAATGGGTGCCTTATACAGTTTGTGGAAGCTTAAGATATTTATTTTATACTTTAACACTGTCCCAAAATAATTTTTAAAAAATCATCCTGATTTGTGTGCTTTTTAAGAGCTTTTTTGTTTTTATCTTTTTAAGGGCCAAATTGGTGTTTTTACTTCTGCAGGCTTAAAGGACCCATTTCATTCTTTAAAACCCTCCATTTTTTTTTTTTTTTTAGAAAAAGGTGAACTACCACTTCCAAGACTGCTTTGGTGCTAAAGCTATAGGTTGGTCTTTTGAGGAGTGCCTTTGAGTCAGTGTTGACTCCTGGCGACTGCCTGGACATGTCCTTGCAGTTTTCCTGGCAACATTTCAGAAGTGGTTTTGCCATTGCCTGCTTCCTTGGGCTGAGAGAGAGTGACTGGCCCAAGGTCACCTAGCTGGCTTCATGCCTAAGGCAGGACTAGAACTCCTGGTCTCCTGGGTTCTAGCCTGGTGCCTTCACCACTACACCAAACTGGCTCTTTTTCTCAGGTTGCATACTTATTCCATAAAGACTAATAAATTTCTCTTATCAAGGAAAAACAGCAACATTGAAGATTCTCAAGATGAAATCTGCATTTAATGTCATATTTTAGACTTTTCCTGAATTCCTGAAGGATCATGAGATAGAAAGCTTATTCAGTCAAAGACCAGCATATAATACAGTACAATAAAATAGTCAGGCAAAAAGAAATAAAATGTGACTAAAATCACATGACAGTGTGATGATCAGGGGATGATCTAATGCATGCCTTCTGTAGAGTAGGAGTGTGCACTAACCTTTGCAGGGAAGCTGAGGGGGAAGAGGAGAATTTCTATGGATAGAGCAGCATAGGACCATAGGAACTGCCATATACCAGGTCAGATAATTAAACTCAGAATTATCTACATTGAGAGAAAAATGCTTTCCAGAGCTTCAGGTAGAGTGTTGCTCAATCCAACCAGGACAGGCTAGGGATTAAGATAGCAAACTTCTGTGTGCCAGGCAGATGCTGCCTAATAGATCGCTTAGCTTCCCTGCATGGGAAGAAAATAAATGTTGAGAAACTAAATCACCTTCTTCCTCTCAGCCAGCCGTGTCATCAGGTGAGTACTACGTTGTTTTTCTACCACTCAGATTTCAAGCAACCCAAGACCATGAGAAAAGTTTCTGAATTGACTCAGCCCCTGGCCAGAAAGTGCAGATGGCAAGATCTTGCTTACAGTGAGCTTAAAATGTCCATTCTAGTAAAAATAATTATATAAAACCAACCATATTCATTGGACAGTATAGAGGCTTGGTGTAACTTCTCAGACCATGACTTCAGTCCCATCCATAATAAGGATTCTTACAACCTTGTTTCTTCATGAGGGTTTAGGTAGCCTATGAGACAATACTTCAATTTATGTCTACTTAAACCAAGTGCGATTACAATTATTGATACTTTATCACAGCAAGGTTTACATAAATACTGTAGTAGTCCTTTTCCTGTGGATTTGAATGGGGAAGACTCCAGGCAATCCTATCCAAGCCTCCTCAGGAGTAGCCCCATTGAATGCAATAAAATATATATTCATTGCAGCTTTAAGAACAGTATAACTGAAAAGAGAAGCCAGCACTCAGCTCAGAAAGGTTAGTAATAAAGTACAACTCCATCTGCTTCTGTCCTGATCTGGTAATTAATTAATCAATTAAAATTAAAAATCTTTTAAAAAATAATGCAGAACAGAAATCTGTCCCTAAAAGCAGATAGTTAAACAGAGTAAATCTTCTCTGATTTGTTGTTAATCTCATTTATTGTGCATTAACCACACAATGGTTAACGTACAAATATGTATCATTGCATCCCATCATTCCTTCTACTTTTTCAGGCCAGGCAGTATTTAAATGGCCTCATGCCGCCTTCTCCTCCTCCTCCTTTCCAAAATAAGCCTTTTTCCTGTGTCTGCAATGTAGGCTCCTCTTTGTGTTTCCTCCAGCTTCTATCAGTCAAATTTCCCCCTTAGAAAATGAGGGTACATTCAGATACAAACAAAAGCAGCATTAATTAGTGTTTCTGAATGTCATATTTTAATTAAATCTTTCTTACT
Organism: Liasis olivaceus; assembly: GCA_030867105.1. Taxonomy (NCBI): domain Eukaryota; kingdom Metazoa; phylum Chordata; class Lepidosauria; order Squamata; family Pythonidae; genus Liasis; species Liasis olivaceus. The sequence continues at coordinate 87,226,740 of CM061350.1, forward strand.
TCAGGGAACAATAGCAGTCTTCCTTTAATAGGATCTTCCAGATGTTGTTGCTGAGGCTAAGCATAAAAGGAAGACATCTGGACATTAAAGTGTAAACATATTGTGAAGATATGAGAGAAGACAAACTCTAGCTTCATGTTATCACTGTAATTTCAATATAGCATTTTTAAAAAACAAACCAGGAATTGTCACCTAATGATGAGTAAGATTTGATAATGTCCATGATTCCAGTTTCATTTCTTACTTCCATTTAAACTAGCATAAATATATAGTCACCATTTCTATTGATCTCCAGAATACGCAAAACCCTTCATCTACAGTACATTATATCAGACTTCTCCTGTAGACGTACCTTCTTATGTGCTTTAGATGTATTGAGACTACAAAGTCCAGAATGTCCAGTTAGTATGGCTGCATCTCTCCTTGATTTTCTCTACCATCTATGTTTTGAGATGAAAATCTGCAGAGGAGAGCCTGCTACACATCTCTTCCCCCTCTTGATAGGACCATGATGATTTAAAGTTCCAAGTATAGCCTCATGTCCCCCAGGCCTGAACAACGGAGAACAGGATCAGTGAGGATGGAGCCAGCAAATACACCCCCCCCCCCATTCTTCTACTCACATGACAGTCTGATAAGAAATCACTTAAGATATTATACTGGGGAAAAAAATTTCTTAATCCCACTAATTTTAGTACATTTTTATTTTATAATAACATAAGGCATTATACAGGCATTATATAGGATATAAATCAACACATTATATAGGACTGGGGGAAAACATATTGGGCAGCAGTGCACACAAAAAGGATCTGGGTGCTTTGGTGGGTTATAAGCTGAACATGAGTCAACAGTGAGATGTACCCACAAATAAAGCAATGCAATCCTAGGCTGTATCAACAGAAGTATAGTGTCAAGATCAAAAGAAATTATCTTTCTTCTCTATTCTGCATTGGTTAGTCTGCATCTAATTCTGGGCATCATATTTTAGGAATGACATCAGCAGACTCCAGCAGGTCCAGAGGAGATTAACCAAGATGATAAGGGACCTCAAAGGAAAAACTTACAGGGAATGGTTGGAGGTGCTGGAGGTTCAGGGAGACATGTAGCTATTTCAAGTATCTGAAGGGTTGTCATGCAGAAAATAGGGCAGAATTGTTTGGAGTTGTTCTGGAAGACTAGAAAATAAACAATGGAATTTCAACAAATTTAGAGAAGTAGATTTTCATTGGACATGGACATAAAGTTCATAACCGTAGGAGCTGTTCAACAATGGAACAAGCTGCCAAGGGAAGTATTTAAACAGAGGTCAAATGTACATCGGGGTAAAATTCTGCAGTACAACATATCCATATCAGGAACACAGATTATTGCCTTATTCTAAGGCATGACTTTGGTCTGTCTTGCTCAGAACTGGCTACACCGGCTGGTTGCAGAAGCCCAGGTCTTCAAGTGGGGGGAGAGATACCAGGGACCGTATCTGGCATGATGCTGCCCCATTGAGCCATAGCCTTTCCCAGATAAATGCCAATCAAAAGATGCCACCCCACAACTGAAGGTAAACTCCAGTGGGAGTTATTGCCATCATTAGAACTCTCAGTCAAGTAAGGTGAATAACAACAGAGGGATGTGAGAAGGACTGTCTGTTTCTTGGGCTGCACAGGTGGGTTGACTCCTTCTTGCTGCATAAAAAGCATTTGATGGATTTGGCACATATTATTTATTTTAATTATGATAATGTTTTATAACATGTTAGTAAATGTTCTGCAGTGTAAGTAATTATTATTAACATGAGACATCACAGCAGGCCTCTGCTATTAAATTACCATCTATTTTCTGTGGCTGAAATTACAGGGTGTGCCTATTAGCAGTATGCAAATGAACGCCATTCTTTAGGCAGAATTCAGCAAGGAATACATATGTTGCCATTCCCCAAAACCCATTCTTTGTTTTTGTCTTGTAAACATAGAGGAAGGAACTTCAATAGCCAGTCACTCTGCCAGCTGATAGAGTTTTGCAAAATCCCCCCTTGAAATCGTGCCACCAATTTTGAATTTGGCTTGTTTCAGCTCTAATACATATGGAAAGATTAGCTCCCTTGATTTATGGAACGTGGTTGTGAATATTGTCTTAATGTACCCTATCTCTTGAGCATTTACCCATTGCAGGGTTCTAGTGCTACACAGGTTGCCCTTCCTAACCATTTAGGTATCAAACCACTAAAAAAATGGCAAAATATAGGGAGAGGTCCCATTTTAAACAGAACTCACCCAAGGGACGTGCATGCATCAGTGGCAGGAATAAAGGAGAGGTTGGCATACCTAAACTACAGTTTAAAGAACTTCAGTCTTGTATATGACATCCTACATACATCCCCCCTCAGTTGTATTAGACCTTGTGGCAGCACTTGATATGTACATACAAGGGCTGCAGGTCAAAGGCACAATGCTTCAGTGGTTCTGCTCTTACCTGAGTGGGGAGTTCCAGCCTGTAATCATGGAGGTAGCAGCAACTGAGACCATTGTGGATTGCCACAGGATTCATGGTCGCTCCCATGTTCTTTAACATGTATAGGAAACCACTAGAAGAGGTCATCTGGTGGTTTGGGGTAAAGTGTCATCAATATGGGCATGACACTCATTTATACATTGTGCACTGACTAGGGAATTCTGGGAGTTGAAGTCCAGACATTGTAAACTTGACAAGGTTGAGAAACACTGTTCTATGCTGCCAGTTACACACACACAGCCAGCTTCTGATACAAACTCAAGGTATTTGTTGCAGTCATAAACTCTTAACTGCAGTAATATAAACAAGTTGCAAACTACGAACTTTGTCCTTATAGAATGAAAACACAAAAGTTTACTTTTCAGATAATCCAGAGACACCAAAAACCCAGTCAGAAATTGTCCTGGAGTGGTCAGGTTCCAATCCAAAGTTTAGCTGGGCAATCTAAGGGACATATAGATGCGGTTGCAGACAGGCAGTGGGGTAGAACCTGAATTGCCACGAAAAGTCCATTTCCTTTCTGGAGCCCCGACTTCTAGGTTGATTCATTGGCTGAATCACACTACTTTCTTTCAAGTAGATGGCTTGACTTCCTTTGTTTTTTTCTTCATAATTTTTAACATGTTGCCAGGCTTCAGATCTTGCCTACCTCTAAATTTGAGGGCCATACTGATAAATGTTATGTTTATTACTTTTTTAAGGGATGCTGACTGGACACTCATATACCAAATATCTTTATTATGTTATACAATTGTGCAAAACTTTTAATTAGTTATGTTGCTGTACTGTTTTATTGCTTTCCTCCTCCCCTGATAACAAATGGTTGTGTTGTTTATCTTTACAAAGGCTGGTCAAAGATAGTAATAAAGATATTTGATTTGATTTGTAACGTGTTGCCGGGCTTCCGACCTCACCTAGCTCAGGTACTGGGTCAGCTGAGTCAGCCTACACCTGTGTCTCCAGGTGCATTCTTTTCAGCTGGTTCCCATGATGCAGGCTGAAGCTCACATTGGTCAAGCTCTTCAGCTTCTGAATGTGAAGACTCAGACTGATCTCTAGCAATAAACACCCAAGAACTGCAGTCTTGAGAGGACACTGAATAGGGTGGTGCTTTCCATGATGGAATTGGTTCATTCATGATCTGGGGTTCCTTAAGTTACTGCTTAAACAGCAGGTGGAGCCCAAGCTTTGGTGGTGTGCCAGTTAAAACCATACCTAGACCGGGATGGCATACATACATACATACATACATACATACATACATAAATACATACATACATACATGGGTGAAATGTAACAGAAATAAAAATAATGCAATAGTAATGGTGCAATAAAAACAATTATGCATAATACTTAATACATAACTATACAAAATAGTGATTAAATAAAACATAAGGAAGAAGGACCCCCCCAAAAGATCCATATAATATTGATATAAAGAAAATGTAATCCTTTAACTTAGTATTAAATCTAGACCACAAGGAAACATATTGTTCCATCTTCTCATTTTTACCATATGAAAACATGTAGAACATTGATAAAGTACACACCAACTCTTTAACATCAAGAACGTAAATTTATTTTCATCTGTGTAGGATAATTCTGTTTGCTGAACCCCAGGATGCCTTGGAGCCAAAAACTCATTCTTTGGTCACCGCTCAGTTGGATTACTGTAACTCACTCTACATGGGGCAACCTTTGGAGACAACTCAAAAACAAAGCCGATCCAAAATGCAGCAGCTAGACTGCTGACCAGACAATGCCATCATAACAGAGTTTAGCATAATCGAGTAACGCACTATGAGAGTCACTGCACTGGTTGCCAGTAGACTTCTGAGCCCAATGCAAAGTGCTGGCAGTGACCTACAAAGCCCTATGCTATGTAGCATCAGGTTATATCAGTCTCCACCTTGCCAAATGTTGAGCAAGAATAACAGCATCATGAAGAAGTTTGCTTAAAATCTCCACTCTGTGAGGTGTGAGGGACATGGACCAAATGGACAACCTTCTGTATTGTGTCTCCGATAATTTGGTACTTCTTCTCACCAGAGATGTAGGTGGTCCTTTTCCACCTACCTGTTAAAATAACTCTATTCCGCCATACTTTTAACAAGGATTGAATGTTTCTGAATGGCATCTGGAGGATTTCTCTTAACTGTAAATTATTCCTTTTGTTTTTATTCTGTGTTTTTACTCTGTTGTACACCAACCAGAAGCTATGCCTTGGGTCAGGTTACAAAACTGTGAAATAAACAAATTCCTCATTTCCTCCACTGGTTATTCATCTGTGGTTCAGGATTCACACACTAGATGAAGCTCTGTGACAATGAGATTATATGAGATCATCATAGTCTTGAATTTACCAGACAAAGATATTGAATCAAAAAGACCAAAAAAAAGAAAAGTATTCATTTCTAAAACATTTGTTTGCTATTTGCTATCATCACCATCATCTTCATCAATAGTTATATTACTTTAGAACTTTGAAATACTGACTTTAAAAATGCTATCCCCAGTAATTACTAAACTCAGAAAACAAAATTAAACCCAGGAGCATTCTCAATATCTGACTGGAAAAATGCAACAAAGGGGAATCTCTGCCTGAGTGATTTATGTAAGAGTGGGGCTGATCTAGAGAAGGGAGTGTCAAACATTTTCAAGACATAGAACCTGTTTGTTGTTGATGATGATGCTGTTGTTGTTTTGAACCCCTGATCAAGAGGCATAGTTTGAATGACAACATTGGCTGCATTTCAGTTAATCTTTTTTCCCCCTTAGCTGCTCAAGGAATCCCATCAAGTTTTCACAGAACGCTTGCAATCCATGGAACCCACTTTGAAAAACCCTGACCTAAAAGGATGAGAGGAACTGTTGCTAGAAGTGATGTTTCCTATACTTCATGAGGCAGGAGATGCATCATTTGATATGCATCAACAAGTTACAGAGAACAGAAAAGAACAAACAGAACACAAGGATGCCAGTTCTTGTGTGTCTGACAACCCAATTTCATTTTAATACTAGTTTTGCCATTGATTGATTGATTGATTGATTCATCTGGGCAGCCATTATGCCATTTTACCAAAAATTATGTTCAAGGCAGCAGTGAAAACAAAATTGAAGACACCTCTTTCAACAAATAGACAGCACATCTCTAGTTTCCATTCAGATAAATTCTTGTAATTCAGAATATTTCATTATAAATTGAGGTACTAAGTAGAGCTCTCCGTTTTCACCATTATTGCTAGCTATGAAACCCTTAGCCACCCAAATTAGAAAAAAAAATTGTGTATCAGAAGCATGAAGATTAATGGGAGGAACATCTGATCAGTCCTTTTGCAAATAATGTAGCCTTATTCATTTCAGTTCTACTGGAGTAAGCAATTTGGAGCTGGGAGTGGGGTGGAGATTTGCTTCCCAGAGGCCTTCTGCTTTCATTTCCTCCCTTTCAAAAACTAAAACCAAAACTGACCAACAAAAAACAAAAACAAAATTAGGTCACCAAGCTTTGACCATTTTATCACAAATTTTGGGGGCCTAAACTGGGGACTGGAAGGATCATGCATGGGGTGTCGGAGGGCTGCATATGATGTATGGGCCACAGCACAATAGTTCATTTTATACGATAGAGTCAGGCCAGCAAGCAGTAGTTTGTTTTTGACTGGATTCAGTTCTGATCGTATGAGGAGACTCAATTACGATAGCAAATGAAGAGGATTCATGTTGTTCCACTTGTAATCAAATTATTCTTGCCTTTACCTTTCATTAATATAGGTTAATTACTGGAAAATGCCACCTTAGGAAAAGGCTAGAAGTTGAACTAAATCGGAATAAGAATTTTCATCCCTGTTATCTGAGAAGAACTTTCGTTTGCATATCTTGCCAAGCAATAAGGGGACTGATTGGTTTTCGACTTAGCATGATGTGTGAACCATCAATTATGGCTTAGCATGATGCACAAACTACATACACATATAACCTTTCTAGTGACCTTGAATTATATTTTAAATTGTGCCATTAGCACAGAATCAAGGCTAACGCATATCCTAGAGTTGGAGCGAATAATGAATTCAGGCAAAGCAAAATTGCAAATTTATATTCCTTTTAAAATACATTGTAATGGTATTGATATTATTTATGGAGTTGATACTGTACTTTTATTAAAATAAATCTGAAAGCAGTTTAAATTAAAAATACACAGCAGATTGCCTAGAGTATTCAAAAAAATTGCTATTTTTATATAAAGCCAATCCTTGGGTTCTTGTGCTAAAAAAGGCTTTGTTTTTGTTTTTTCCCTAATAGATTTCTTAAGGAAAATGCTCTAAGAATGAAGACAGATTTTTTCCATTTATAGCAAGATGGGTGCATATATGCCATTCTGCTATGCCAAAAGAACAAAACTTTGTTTGTTTGTTTGTTTGTTTGTTTAAGACAGATTCAGTTTCTCTTATTTGTGCATTTTTGTTTGAAGGTACATGTGGGATGCAGAGATTCCAGCACTGACATGCTATTGGAAATTATAGGTTGCATCTGGTCCCATTCTAGCACTCTAACGTCTACAAGTGAACACATCTGTCGACTGAAGTTTTCCTCCTCCAAAACAACTTTGTTTCTATGTCAGGAAAAGCATTAACAGAAAACAGTAGGAGCACAGACCTAAGAGTAATTTTTTGTCACTTGATTTATTTTAAAATCTCATATTCAGACTTAAGGGATGGAGGGGAACAGGGAGAGAGCAGAAACCTTGCTGCAAATTTCCAACTTTTTTACCATTTGGTAGACATCTTTTTTGACAGTACCCTTCTAAAGCTTGTCATGCTCTGCTTTCCCAAAACAGGGCACCAATTTGCTTTCTGAGTTTTAAACCAAGAATATGTTGAACAATTAAGGACAGGGAATCAGCATAGCAATAAATGGCATGGGCCTCAAAGGTGGGAAGGCAGTTGAACTAAACTGATATTTGCTAAGATCTGCATGAGCTATTTTGGGCTGTAATAGAGACCAACCAAGTGACCAGATGTGGCCACAACAGCAACAGCAGCAGCAGTAGCAGTAGCTCTCATAGTTTTTATGATGGCATTTTAAAATACTTTTTAAGAACACTTGAGATTTAAAATATACATGATTGTCCAATCTTCTCCTTCTCTTTCTTCTGGAAAAGTAATTGGGGAGATTGCTAGGTAAGAGCAACATGATTAACATTTTCCTTTCAGCTTATTAAGGATATATCATCATTTCTGTGCATGCTTTGATTTAAATTGGCCCCCATTTACTGGGGGAGAAAGGTAGAATAATAGTAACTACAGGACTGGCTGGAATGGGAACAACCAAAACCAGTATACGTACAAATGCACAGTGGATCCATGATAAAGGGCATGGGGGCAAGACCAAAGAGCACAAATAAACTCCAGGACTTGCCCCCACCAGCTGTGCTTAAGTCATCTCAATGGCATCCTCCCCGCAGACTCAGCATAGAAAAGCTGGTCATTTATGGGGGGTGAAGGGGATTTGTTTTGAGGTTTGACTGGCTGAGTGAGAAGGACATCGTTCCTCTCCCCACCTATTTTACACTGTTACATGTTATAAGACTGGTTCTTGATAGCTTGTGTTGGCTGAGTACCACAACAGGGCAATCTGGGAAAGTAAATTCCAAGAGGTCGTTGGTACATCTTGAGGCAATAGAAGAGCTCCTTCAAGGCTTTGGGATCTAGGGGTAAGGGAAAGGACCAATTTAGGGTTTGGTTACATCACAACAGTGGAACGTTGTAGCCAGGGGTGATAAAGTCAGCTATCTGTAAACAGCTTTTTGCTCAGAGCTTATAATCAATCTGACAACAGGACAAAGGAGATCACAAGACAGGTTACCATATTTATCACCTTTGTTCTGTATTGATAGCACTGTTGTGACACCAATTCAAATATCTTGCCTTTTTATTCTCACTAAGATCATAATGTATGAAGCAGCTGTCCTAGGAGAATAATGAGTGGTCAAGCTAGATTTGCTATCTGGATTACAAAAATCCTCATGTCCTCTAAATGGCAGTAAAGAGTGGGAGTTTTCTGCATCTTTTTGCCACCATCTGGATTTTTCTAGCTCAGATATGACAGCCTTAATGTATTCCTTATTTCTGAATTTGGCAAGGATTTCTTTCAGTCGGAAATTATGCTACATTTGATTCAGTGATACTGGACATCAGTAAATAAAAGAAATAACTGAAACGTGAAATAATCATAATCAGATGCCTACAAGATGTCATCACTAAGGGTAACTAAGCAGGAAGGCAAAGGAAGGCATGTCAGCTGATTACACAAGCTTTTTTTCAAAGAAATACATTAAAAATCAGCAAAGGAAAGAATTTTGTTGACAAAATTTTTAAAAATAGCAATTGAGCTCATTTTTAGTCAAACATGCAGGTGATAGATTAACAATGCCATTCTTTTCTGTTGATTATATAGAGGAACATGCTTTGAAAAGCAAGCTTGTTTAAGAAAAAATAACTGATTTGATTTCTTTTTAATTAAAATCCCTGGAAAGGAGAGAATATTAAAACTGTGTCTTAAATAATATTAGAATTGCTAGAAAACTCAGAGAAGCTATCTTGGGTTTGGATTCTTGTTCAGCAATCAAATAATGGAAATCTAATTATATGGCAGAATTACATGCTGAACACAACTGAGAGCAGTGGCGAATTGGATCGCTCATCTTTCTTCACCTTGTCCTCAGCCAAGTGGCATGAAGCAGCTGGCCAGAATTGCTGACTGCCTTTAATGAAGTGGAGTTCATTGCTGATATTTCATGAGTAAATACAAAAAGACCAATATTCCTATGTGGATTTGCCATAGGATGGCTGCCCTGAAAAGCAGGCATAACTTAGAGAGAGTTACTTGGTTTATTTAGAGGAAAAATACAAAAACGTAACAGAACCCAGTGGCATTTACCTTCTGGGAAATATGGAAAGGGCTATGCTATGCAACATTTCTGCATGTCTACTCAGAAGTAAGCTTCACTGAGTTCTGGTGAATTACTCCCCAGTATATGTGCAGGAAGACGGTAGTGTTGAGCCTTCTATTTTTAAAAACTATCTTTTATTTAAAAAATGTGTCAACTGTAGGATAAATGTTGTTTCCTTTACCTTCAATTCCTGGTTTGAAAATCTGTATAAATGAACTTGTGTCTAAATTAACCAAATCTGCTGTCAGCCCCTTTTTGGCATTCAATGGAATGAATTCCAATGCCTCCAGGGTCACTCCAGGGAAGTGTTGTGGGATAGGATATGAAGTGTTCCAAAGGAAGAAGTTTCAAGCCAGCGACTGGTCCCCAAAGAATTATTATCTCCAAGTTACTGTCATCCACACATTTCATTACTTGTACTGTCTCATGATGAAGTGTTAACAAAATAATGAGAAAGAAGCATGCATAAGTTCAATGATATTTATGACTGTTTTGCATCTATATTTCAGAATTAGTTTCTTTAACTTTTGCAAGAGTTAAAAAAAACTAATTCTGAAATACAGATGCAAAGCAGTCATAACTATGATTGAAGTTATGGTTGCTTCTTTCTCATCATTTTGTTAACACTTCATCATGAGACAGTACAAGTAATGAAATTGAATTGAAGTACTTTTTGTGCCATAGACAATAATGCCTTCATCCACAAGCTGGTGGAGATGTGAATCTAGCTGTAGATCCCATTAAGGTGTTCCTCTTGAGCTAAGTTGGGGGCAAAATGTTTAATACTGTGACCATTTCCACCTTCATTTATATATTAGAAAGAAAATTGAATATGAATAAACTTTATTAGACTAGCAATGTCTTAACAAAATGTAGCCAAAAGAGGGATGACATATGACAGGGCAATAGTAGTTATATGCATTGGCACAACTCTCAAAAGATAAAGTAATGCAGCAAATCCTTGAAGTTAGAAAGCAGTATTTATCAACTGAGTATGTCATCTTTGGGTTTTTATCTACCAAGAAGTGATAAATATAAAAATTCAAATGTATGCTGTGATGTAGCAGCACAATTGAGACAGAAGATTATTGGGATGTCCTATATGATGTACCAGAAGGTTGAGATGTTTTTTGTTTAAACTGATTCAATTAGATGTTGCCAAATTTGAATGGTTGCTTTCCTTTTCTTTTTCCTCAATAAACGTTTTTAATTTTTTCTTTTGATTCAATCAGCAAACTGTCTTTACTAGAGATAGGGTTCAATTGGTGTGAGTTAAAGATGAGCTGCTGTAGATGAACTGCATGCAAGGGAGACAAAATCTGTCCCATGCCTGCAGCTCATACTGAGCATTGCATTTTCCTGATAGTCTGAGGCAGACAATCATGATAAAGGATTAAGTGCAATACTATCCACCATTTCAATGAGTGGAAGGATTATATTACTCTTCCATCAAGAGTTTCTGGCCTTGCATGGCTCTCCATTCCCTAGCAGTCAGGCTTCCCATGCTTCATGAGACATTACTCTGTGTGCCAGACCATGAGACCCCTATAGGGAGGTGCCTTATTCAGGACTGTGGCCAGACACATTGCACTATGCCCAGCAGAGAGGATGAAGGAAAGGACTCATACTGCTGAAGGTGGGTTCTGGGTCTGAAAACATAAAGGATATACAGTAGTGTGTCCAAGACTAGTGAAGAAACCTCTGAAAGAAGGATATGAGTCAACTGAATGTGACATTATGGTATGTGGGAGGAAACTATCCAGGCTGTGAAGGACCTACCAAGAGGAAGTGGCCAGTTACAAGATAACTTCATGTAATGCTGTTCACCTATATTCAGAAGCAGAAATATAAAGAACTTTAGAGATACAGTAAAGCAGAAAATAGAAAGAAGTATGAAGCCAATGCAGAGGTTTAAGAAAAGGAGGGTAATGTAACCAGAGCAATAAGCAGGAAATATAATTTTAGGGATTATAAATTTCTCTATAATGGATAAGAAAGGGTAGGAAGAAAAGCTGCACACAGTTGTTCTTAGGAAAGATCTGGGTCATCTGTGCATGTTACTGATGATTGTTTTCTATTCAATTTATATACTCCACCTCACTCTGCTGGGTAAGGAGTGTCCTGCATTGGAATTAGCTATAGAGGTTCAAACATCTTCGAATGATACAACTGATGTTAAGTCAATTGAAATCCCATTGATTTTCATAGGATTAACCAAAGGGAAATCAATGGAATATTTTTGTTTAATTTTATCTGCCTTTTGGTAAGCCAATCCCAATCCTTTTACTATGAACTTTGGAAACTAGAACATTTTCTATAAGAGCTTCCAATTTTCAGAATTTAAAAAAATAGTATGTCAAGAACTGCTATTTGTTTTCTTTGCTGATTATATTTCAGATGTTAAACATTTAACAATCTTTTCCAGGTCACTATGGATCAGCTTGACCTATTCCCCTGAATTTAAGAATGATTTTCCAATCCAAACTAATTTGCATCAGATGAATTATACCAAAACATGACTATTTAGTTCCATACCTGCTTGAATCTACTTGCTCCAGGAGAAGAGTTGAAGAATAGTTGTTGAAGCAGGAAAATACAACTCCCAGCTTTGCTCCCAATGCTTCCTCTTGCTCTTCAGTCCAGGACCAAATATATTATTACTGAGAACCTGGCATTGAGGTCTAGTTACCCTTGTGGCAGAGTGACTTGCCAGCAGCAGCAGCAATGTCAAGTTAAAATAAGACTCGGGTATCTGTGGGATAAACTTTTTCTCTTATTACTTATGTGGTGACAGATAATAATAGGGTTACATTCTGTTGGGTTGGTTCTAAAGTCTTCACCCTCAAATTGTTCTAGTGTGTTATGTCCATTTCCTACTGAAGTCCACTGGTTTGTTCAGCAATAAATAAGTTATGATTTGGGCTTACCACCAAGTGAGTAGATTCCACTTTCTTTATAAGTGTGGGACTTAGCTATTTGATTGGAGAAAAAGAAGAAAAGAAATTGAGAGCAGTTGGGAGAATGTTCCAGATGGCTGAGGCAAAAGCTGTCAGAAAGAGTCAGAAGAGAAGACATAGGCTTAATAAGTCTAGTTAGAGGTAGGAGAAAAAGATGACTCAAAGGCACATGGATTCTTCTTTGGATCCCCAGTGTGATGCCCAAGGGTGCCAGTGCTCTCAAAAGGTATCCCTGCTACCTTCTTGATTTTTCAAAAAGGTTTTTTTACATGGTTTAAAAAACTGGGGAAATGATAGGGCCTGTTGGATTGGCCTGCCCCCAGCAACTGATGGACCCAATGGAGTTCCAGAAGAAACTTGAGGTCTTCTCCAAGGATCTGGTGGGCAGTTTGGCTGAAGCCTTAGTCTCTGCCTAGAATGGGTGGGTGGTTGGGACCTTGGAGTGCATTGCCCCAATGCGACCTCTCCCTGTGTGCTGAACCCAGCACATCCCTTCAGGAGGGGCTTCAGGAGATGAAGCACCAGAAGAGATGTCTGGAGTGCTGTTGGAGGAAAACTTGGAGTAAATCTAATCAAACACAAATGTGGATAAGAGCCCATATTAGGAATTGCTTTGTGGCAATAAGGGCAGCATTTCTCCATCCTTATTCCATCCTCCAAGTCAATATTTCTCCATCCTTATTCCATCTGCTGACAGCCATCCATTTAGGGTGAGCTGGTCCCTGGTGGGAAGGGATGGGCCACAGGACCATTTGCAAGGCATCTGTGAGGAATATACTAACCAACTGGCAAATAAAGATATTCATATCTGCTCCAGGTTGGGCTCTGACTAAGCAGGTCTGGCCAAGATGCCTGGGGCCCAATCTTGTAGTAGAGGCATTTAACCAGTGACTCCTGAGGAAGTGGACTGGGTTCTCTGTGCTGTAAGTTTGGCTACCTCAGGTTCCTCCTGAGTTGTGAAGGCAGCTAAGGAGATGACCTATGGTTGGGTCCATGCTGTGAAGTTAACCTCTTTGAGGGAGGAGGTGGTGCCTCTGACCTTGAAAGAGGTGGTGGTACACCTCCTTCTTAAGCAGCCATTCTTAGACCAAACAATCTTGGAAAATTATCATCCTGTCTCCAACCTTCTCTTTCTAGGTGGTTGTACTGCAGGCCCTTAGAATCCTGTAGGAAGTGGATTATCTAGACTTATTTCAGTCAGGTTTAAGGCTGGGATTTAGTATGGCAAGAACTTTGGTCATGCTTGTTGATGACCTATGGTGGAGCTGGGATGAAGGTAGTGCATCCATTTGTGCTCCTTAATCTCTCAGTGGCTTTTGATACCATCAACCACAGTATCTTTCTGGACTTGCTCTGAGAGTTGGCAGTATTTCCGGCTCTAGATCTAGTATTAAGTTTGCCGAGGGGACACAAGTAGGACCCATCTGCAACAATAGTAGCACCTCATATCATGCTCACAGGGAGCCAAAATCCTCCAATACAGAGAGGTCTTCTTGTTCTTAGAAGGTTGTCTCATCAAGCCATCAGACAAGAGGGGGAAAATATGGCTTTGATATTTTTCACTGCTATTCCATAAGTCTAAAACCAAGAGCAGAGCCAGGGTGAAGTCTAGAGAGGAACAAGTTGTATTGTATATATTGTATTTTTACAGGACCAGCTATTTGGGAGACCAGAATGGAGGATGGATGGATGGATGGACAGACATATTATTCAGAAGGCATTTTTAGTAGTTCAGACTACCCTAACCAGGTCTGAGCAAGGTAATCTGATCTGCTAGGCTGAGATTTAAAATCCTTAAAGTAACATTCCTGATATCCTTATGGATTTAGTCATGAGTATTCCATTGTTGTGAGTGAATACATCTTCTCTATGTGCCTCAGGGGAATATTCCGAAAAAGCTGCAAATAGAACAGGGAAGAATACAAAAGAACAATTATAAATGTTCCTATCATAATAAGAACAACCTTAGAGGTTTTTAAAAGTTTAATAGCTTACTTCCCAAAACAGAGAAGCTGAAATATCTAAAAAGAGGCCATTTACATTAAAAAAAATCCTGAACATAACAATGGGGTGATTTTAAGGCAAGCTTTTCCAAGCCAGCCTCTTCAAGGCCACATGGTTACAAAGGCTAAAGCAGGATCTCCTCCTGTGGTTCTTTGGAAACTCCTGAATTCTCATACATACAAGGCCCAAAGGCTCTGGAAATGGGGCTGATCCTTTAATTTGATAGCCATAAGCTCTGAACCAAGAGAAGTCAGCCAAAAAAAAAAAAAAAAAATGCTGAGGAAGAAGGAAGAATGCCCCTCTAAACTAATCTGATGAAATTACAATTTAATGTAAGCCTCTTAAAGAGAGCCAGTTTAATTTAGTGGCCAAAGCTGCTGGAGTAGAACCCAGGAAATTATGAGTTCTAGTCCTGTCTTAGGCACAGAAGCCAGGTGGTGACTTTGGGCTAGTCACACTCTTTCAGCCTGAAGAAGAAGGCAATAGTAAACCACTTCAGAAAATGTTGCCACAAAAACTGCATGGACTTATAGGTGCCAGGAATCAATAATGACTTGGAGGCACAGAAAAATAAAAAATAAAAGCCCTTAAAAGTTGTATGGTATTATTATCTTGCAACCCCCAAAATATGAATCCCAATGTTTTATTCTAAACATGTGGGTGTGACATAAATGCACATCTTGTGTCCCACATGAAACTGATTTACATAGCCAAATAAAAGGGATTCCGAACATAACTCATATGACCCAAACTGACTTTCAGAACAAGAATCTTTCTCTCAGCCTTTACACAACCTTCCTACTTCGGTTGTACTAAGCAAACCTGAGTTCTGAGGAGGCAATCTGAAATTCAGACACCAGAAATTTTCCTAGTAAAAAAGAGAATACAGATTTGGATGCTACTAATGCTTTACCTTGTTTAAATGTAATTCTGTAATTATTTTTACAGAGCGCACCATAAAGATCATCAGATGAGTCAGCATATCAAAAGCAGTCTAGAATGAACTATTTGGCAAATAAGATGTACACATCCAGTTATGAAATCTGCATGTAACATGATTATATACTTATTCTCTCTCTTCAAATGAATGAACATTTCTTTTGATATTTGAGAATGCAGGACATCAGGTAATTAAAAGAGGTGGTTTCCTATCCAATCCATATTTTCCAATTGAAAGAAATTATGACTAGTAATTTTAAAGATAGCTATACATGTGGAACATAACACTTGATGTTAGCTGCCCATAATTTGCTTCCTGGGTACATGTGGAAAGTATAGAATTAGATTCTGGTCAGGGAGGATTCACATGTCTAAGACTTTAATAACGAAGTAAAGAGTTCAGTAGGACAACTGACAAAATGAATTTACTGTTTCTCACTTAAATTCAATGTTGTGAATTTAAATGTTGAATATCAAATGGGTTGTCTTTAAATGTTCAAATATGTTATGGCATTTGACTGTTGATATGCAGCATTTTCAATAACTTGCAATATTTTGCCTGCAGAGAGTGCTTGTGAGACTCCCCACCTATGAAATACCCTCTTATCAAATGTAAAAATGGTACCTTCATTCATGATATTCAGAAAGCTTTTGAAATGTGGCTTTTCCAATAAGCATTTGTGGACTGAGACATCCACAAGAGGTTGCAAGGAGGTGGAAGTGATGAAATGTGAGTCATGCAAGTTCTGCCCCTAACAGATATGCAATATTCTGCCATCACATATATAAAAGGGTGGAGCTTGTGTTGTGATGTCAAGATGCACATTTTGCCATTTTGGCATCATTATGGCTAGCTGCAGACACCTATGGTTCAGGGACTGAGACATGAGTAGTCACGTATCAACCCAAGGCATTAAACTTAGAGGACTGACAATAAGAGTGGCAATTTTAGACAGACATTGAGATATGTGATTACATGTTTTGATGATATACAGTGCTATATTTTATAATCAGGAATTATTAAGACTTAAACGATTATATTATGATATATTTCTATGATTTGGGTCTATGTTTTATCATCATTGCATTATGAATAAGGTTTTGTATTTTCCAGCTTGTGAGCCATTTACTATAGAATGATTGAAACTGCGTTTGTAACAAATAAACAAACAAATAAATAAATTTGAAAGCTTGACTTGTATTTATCACCCCAAATATTTGTTAATGGACCAACTTTGTTTTTGTGTATTTTCTTTCTTTTTTTACAATAAAGAATTAAAATGTCACATTCGATATCCAGATTCCTCACTTGAATTTTAAGATTTTGGTTAATGTGAAATAGTAATGAATATTAGACTGTAACATGGGGTTTATATTATTTAATAAAAAAGTTTAGGATGTAGATTATTTTCATAGTCGAAGAGAAAGTTCTGTGAAGGGATACTTTGTTATTTCTCATTTGGGACTCCCTGACAATGAAATTCTTCCATCACCATTTATTTTATTGATCCATTGCTCTTCTCAGCACTCCATCTGCTCAAATCCTGCTGCTTCCTCATGTGAGTATCCCTTGCTGTGGCCAAATGAGCATAAAGAAGATGAACATGATTCAAGTTCTAATTTTTCCTGAAGTATTTGCCATAATGTGCTTATTCTGAGAGTGGTTATATCTTGTCCTGAATTCCATTCAACCTACTGAGGTCCTGTAATCAATTAATCACTACTCTCAGTTGTCTTTTTGTGTTAAAACCAACTTCTTCTGTCACAGTCCAGTTGTATTAGAACCATGCTCACACAGAATTATCCTTTCACATTTATATGTGAGCCTACATGTATATACAGGTCAGACAGGGAACAATGTGCACCTAGTTTAGTGAGATTTAAGCCCACGAGTGTGCATAGAAGTGCAGTAGTACACTTGTTTACTTGACAAAAAGGATAGATATGCTGCTGCTGTGTATTACTGTTAGCACTGGCATTTTGCAGCAAAAATGCATACAGTACAGTACATTTATTTGGGGGGGGGGGTGGCCTTCTCTCATTTGATGCTGTTAAACTACCACTTCAGCCCACATCACCAATGGAATTAGTTTTGGGAGAACTGTCAATAAGAATGTTGATCTTAGACAGACAGACAGCTCCAAAGCAGTGACATTAAGACAACATTGTTAAAAGATGTCCAGAAATAGAAGCAATAATAAAAGCAAATTATCCCTCCCATGCCCAAGTGAATGAGATATTTGGAGCTAGTGAAAACATGTCTGGCTGGGGAAGGAGTTCTGCAAATGAAATCCCACTCCATTGGTTATTACTTAGCTAGTGATTGTTGGACCTTAGAGTTGGGGTGTGGGGTTGGTAGACACCCAGGTTCATTGCTTCAGTTATGAAACAACATTTCTCATCTTCCCCCCATAAGTGCTATTCCTTCTTTTATATATTCTCAATATGTTACAGCAAAACAAAACAACTGTCAATCCATAAAAAGGAAATACTTTGAACACATGCATTTTCACATTTTAACTTTGGTTACATCGAGGCACAAACATGATTACATGCTTAACATGAAATGTGTTTCTGAATCCCAGACTGTAGTGACTAGCACTAGCATCAATGGGTCCAGGGGTGCCCCTGTCAAGGAAGAAGTTGACTCTGGGTTTGTTACCTTCTGTTGTTCATGATCATATGGAGTTAGGGACTGTGGTCCAGCTCAGCCATACAATTGCATTTAATCTTTGAAGGCAACAGGACCAAAAAAGGACCTGAAAAGATTCAGAGAAAAATGTTTATTGGGTTCTCTGATCCCAGGCCAAGAAGGACAAAGATAACTCAAAATTTATCGGAATCAGCATTTTGTATCATCCTTCAGAGACAAACTGAAAGCCCTTGAATTTCTTTAGTGTGGGCCATTATTTTTGGTTGGTAGTTCTCAGTTAACAAAAGTTTCCAAATAGCTTCTTGAAACTTGGTAATTACCTGAATACAGAGAAAAGAGACAACACTTTGTGCAATAGAGCATAGAATTCAGATAGCTATTACCCAAAAGGTTTACCACCTATGATTTGGTCAGTGTATTAAACCACAATACAACATTATTGTACAACAAAGTAATAAATTGCGGTTTGTAAAGCCCAGTAGCTGAGTTCATGCAACACACTAAGCAACAACTAAACCAATCTAATTACAGCTTAGTTCTTGTGCAAACCAAGCCCGGAGCAGATAGGCAAGATAAGAATGGAGGCTTAGGAAGGTCACTAATTAATGCCCATTAAAGGAGGGGTGAGATGGCAGTGCAAAACAGAGACAACATAAGGCTATGTTCATTTGATGAAGGCTTCATTTAAAAAATAGATAAGGAAAATGTAGATGGAAAGTTGCCACAAAGGAAAGAGCAAGGGCAGGTGATGAAACAGCATGCTGTGGGTCTTAAGCTCTCTGCTTCATATGACCTTTATATTTGAAAAATATTTTTTTAATTAAAAACTGGCAAGCTACAAAGTGGTCAGTCTTCAATCTCTCTCTCTCTCTCTTATTTTCCAAGGCCACTTCTGGGCCCTAAATCGGTTTTCTTTGAAAATAAGAAGGATGGATGGCTGTAGCTGTAAGAAATATATTCATCTGCCTGCAAAGAGGACAAAGAGAAGCACATCCACAGGATGGTGGCAGATAGCATTCCGGTGCTTTGTAACTGGTAATGTTCCCCATGATGATCATTTTGTTAATTGGCAATCTCCCCCCTGGCAGCCATTTTGCAAGAGTGCCTTCAATATATCCTCAGAATTCCAAATGCACCCACTATTCTAAACAAATAAATAAATAAATAAATATCCCTGGTATAAGTTATGGAAGTGGCAAGCAGGGGATACTTAGATAAATGGGGTAGCTCAGTGTAGATGTAGGTACCAAGCGACAAGAACTAGAGTATATCTAAGAGGAAGCACCAGAAGAATAGAGCAATATAAAACTGACTGCCAAATGCTTCAAGTTGATATGAAACAGCACACGGAGTCAATATAAATATTTAAGAGGAGGGTAGCAGAAAACTAAATTTTGTTTGCGTAATAACAATTGGTTCTATAGCATCACCAAAGTCAATTTTTAAACAAACCTGGAGTGCAGAAAATTGTGCCTGACCCATTCCAAGCTAAGGGGGCTTTCCTAACACAACTAGGAGATCAAAGGAATAAATGCCATTGTTGATCTTGACAACTAGAGGCCATTGGGAGATGGAGATCAAGTGTGTTTCTGATGGAGGAGACATCGCCAAAGACAGCTTTTCCCAATCTGCTGCTTTCCAGATGTGTCGGGACTATAACTCCCAAAATCCTGAAACAGGGTGGGCCTGTAGGGAAGAGTATGCTGAAATAAGATTATAAACTCCATTTTGGTAGGGAAAAAAGCACAATTGTTGATTTATATTCAGAAAGTGTAGGAGGAAATGATATTTATCTGTATGATCCGTCATTCCTTTTACAACTTTATCAGTTTCAAAAGTTTGTGTTGCTAGAAACATTTCTATTTTGAAAAAACAAATGTGATAAGAGTGGAAAACTGTATTAGAAATCAAAATATAATATATTTCATATTGGGAATCCCATATGACAGCTGTAATTCTAGTAGAGCCCCCTCCAGTTTCAATATTATCAAAGATCAAAATTTTAAGGGAATCTTATGTTTGAAAACAAATTATTATAATGTAGAACATAATTATAAACCAAAAGAAAAACAACATAAATGTTTAGGGACAAGAATGAAATTTTATCTGTAGCTGAAGACCATATTATTTTATCTTTATAAGATGAAAAAAAAAAAAAGGTATGAAAAATGTTCTACAGACAGAAGGAAACAGAAGTGAGCATTAGGGCCAAATGGTTTAGATGCCCTGCTGGAATGTGTGTCTATGTTCTGCTTTGACACTTTCTCATACAGTAATGCAAAAGTGTAGCAAAAAATTCTATAACTTGAGTAAAAGTTTCTTAATCCTTTTCTCCATAGAACTTTTTTTCTGCTGAAGATTGGTCCCCAAACTACTTTTCTCTTGGAGAAAGGCTACATAAAATACAACCAATGGCTGTTATTGGTGTAATTGTAATTGTAAATATCTCTACACAATTAGCAGAAAAGTGGCAGGAAAAAGTTTATCTCTGAAGAAAATCTCTAGAAGCTAATCAGTCCATATTACTAATAAGCTTCCCACAATACCCTCATTATGTCATTTGGGATTCTTAGCCTGTTTTAATCGTCAGAGCCTCGTGGAGGTAGTTAGCTATTTGGTGTCTGTGGAAGAGTTGATGATGGCAGAAACATGGAAGTGAAGCACAGCCATTACTAAGCCAATATTGGGAAAGTCTATATTGTTGGAAAAGAGCAACACAATGATGGAAGAGAATTGGAAGATGCATATTCAGAGTGTCCAGATTGTTGAAGTAGTAAACGATAAAGCCCTATTTGACAGTTAATGGTATTCCACATACAAGAGGAGGTGGATCTGTTTTGAGTAGCCATACCACACCTGCGACCTCTGATATTGTCACATGACTCAGGAGGACAATGTGATATCTGTAACATTTGCAGTGGGGAAAAAGTTGGATCAGCTCTGTCTCTCCATTTATAGGATAACATCTGAATGAGATTGAGTCATTGGTTCCCTGAGGTGGTGCCTATGTTATTTTCAAAGATTTAGCAAACAGTTCTACTATTTACACTTTCAGAGCATCTGTGAGATCATTTCCATCCATCCATTAATGCTGCTCATAATGAAGAATTTAAAACATTGTTGGGTAATTTTTTTCTGCTACAGTGTACTTTCCCCCCTCATCTCCCAGCCTCCAAGCTCTGCAGAGGTAAAGCTTGGGGGTGGAGGGTGGGTGTTCTACTGAAAATATATAGTGATTTCACTAGAAAACTTTTTAGGCCAAATTAGTGGAGGGGGGAAGAGCTGCTCAACACAGGAATGTTAAACTTCTGAAACCTTGATGCAACAATTATTATTCATTTTTTTAAAGAAAAACACATGCAATCAAAAGACACGATTTTATTACTAAATTTTGGTAATACACTGAAAAAATGGACTGGTTTCAGACATGCGGGGGTAGTGTATTCAAATGTCCCTGAGCAATAAACGTCAATAGAATAGAATATAGATAAGATGTTGCCTGTGGAAAAAAGAATGGAAACCTTGTATTTCTTGGAAGAACTGTGCAAATGGACATGAAGCTGGACAACGAATGTCTTGCCTCCATCCAGAGGCCTAATCTGGCCTATCCTGGTCAGCCATTCAGCACATGGGACCTCAAGTGAAACACCCCTTCCACCAATCCCATGTATACGCCTCAAATAAAATAAAGAGAAAAAAGAAAAATACCCTTGTCCGAATCTTTAACCTTTTATCGTTAGACAGCAGAAGCAATATTTGTGGGAAATGTAGAAGAAGAATTTTCCCCCTTGTCCTTCCCTGTTTTCCTCCTCCAAATAATACAGAAAGGGCATATATAAGTGTCCTGACAATTTCTCCTCTCTGGGCCAGAAGTGGTTACGGGCTGGAGCACACCTACTAGGGCTGCATGTGCTTCAAAACTGATTCAGAAATGCATCTGACCATGCCATCTCTCTGCCATTCATTAAGCAGCCCAACCTTTTTTTTTCTCAGGCTCTTTCATAAGCCTGTTGTACTCATGTGAAGTTCAAAGTTTCTTCTGAATCCGTTTTGAAGCAGGCACTGACCTAATGCCTACTTCTCTTCCACGGCCACCCATTTTCCTTTCCCCTTATCTGGCAGTGCCCTCAGGGCCCAGGACAGGGATCGGCAATGGGGAAAGCGCATTTCTTTCATACTGGTATAGTTTTCTGCTATCTCAGAATGGGTGCATAGTGCTACTTCAGTAATGAAGAAAGACCTCCCCCCCAGATTGATGTTAAATCTGTGCCTAGCTTTTACCATTTCATATTTCAGAGAGGGGCTCATGCCTTTGCAGGCCTTTCCTCACAAACAAAATTCTCTGCTTACAGAAAAGTAGCATGTTGCCAAGCAACCAAATTGCTTGGACCCTTCTCTTTGAGTTGGCGGTTGGTATCTGTGCTTTGTTACATCATATCTGGACCCTTGCAATGAGCTCTTGTAGGACTGTTCTTGAAGAACATTTATTCCTTGATTGGTTACTTTATTTATTTATTTACTTGAATGTATTACCCACCCAACTCCAATAGACTCTGGGCGGTGTATTTTTATTTATTTGAATTTACTTACTCGATTTATATGGCTGCCCATCTCATGGCAGTGACTCTGGGTGGCATTCAAAGTTAAGACAATTTAATTGCTGCAAAATGTGCACCCACCTGTGGTATCACAATCTTTTTTTTTTTTTTTAATCTGCTTAACAGTCATTACTGACCCTGCAGTGACCGCCCCCTAGCGGTTTTCAAGGCAATTGCATCTTTCTAGTTTCGGAATTAGACTTTGCCAGAGCCTAATTCCTAGAGCGTCAGCCCAGCTGGCAGCACAGGAGGTGGGATTTCCGTTGCTTCGCGCCCCTTTTTCGGACGCCGGCAACTATCCCGTCTCTCTGTGGAGTCGCTGCCAGCATTTTCCTCCCACCGGAGTGAGAGTGCTCATTTATCTACTCACGTACATTTTCGATCTGCTGAGTGGGCAGAAGCTGCGGGTATAGAAACAAGACCTCACCTTGTAAACGCGAGGCTGGACTCGAACCGCTGAAAGCTTTCAGCCATTTCTGGCCGGCGCTTTCAGCGTCATTAAGCCGCTGCGCCACCGCGTCCCCATCACAATCTTATCACTCTGCTATTGCCTTGTAAGGAACCTGCACAACAAGATTTGCAGGAAAACTCTTTCAAGGACTTCCCTTGGAAAAAAGGCCCATTTGTTGGGCCTACCTGAAAAGATTTTGTGGTCACAGCTCCCATGGAAGACCTTGCTCTGGAGCAAAGTTTTCCTTTCAGGTTTTCAAGAGACAGTTGAGACGCCTCTCTTTCATCCGGCTTTTGACATTAATAACTATGGCTTTATAGTTTTAATACCCCTTTTGTGTTTTTACAGGTTGTTACTCTTTCCATGTATCATTGTTCCTATTTGTGTTCTGGCAATATTTGCCCAAAGGTGGCATACAATATGTGGGTTAATAACAGGGTGTTGAGTTTGGGCTAATGGAGAGATGCATTCTTCGGTTGCCCTCCTGGGGAGGAAACAGACCCCAAATGTGTCTTCCGGGAACTCAGTGAGCAGCAGGTCACCCTTGCATATTTGTTCTCCTCCCCCAGGTGTTGAGGGTTGAGACGAGACTAAGTTTGCCTCGTTGAGCCTTGTAACCCCCTGCCTTCATCATGTAAACTTCTGTGCAAGTAGAAGAGGAAAGAACTTCAAAAGGGTCAGCACAGCCCTGAGGGAGTTTGTGCAGAGACGCCAGCAAAGAGATCCTAATCGGTCAGGCAAGCAATTGGGGGTTATATTTGTCTCAGAAGCTGGGACAGGCCAAGCCTTCTAAGGCAGAAAGAGGAGCTTGATTCGGCCTCCAAGCCCCTCAGAGAGTATTGGCTTTTGCTGGGCTCCAGGCATGGCTGCGATGCCAAGGGAACAGCGTAGCTTGGCCCCAAATTCAGGAGGCAGAGAGGGAGGGAGGGTGAGAAAATGAAGTACAGGAGTCATTGGAGATAATGGCTTTCTAACAGGCTTGGGCAGACCTTGGACACAAGCAAGAGATGTTATCATCCAAACCCAGCATTCCTCTTTGAAGTGGTGGGGGGGTGCGTGCGATCGTCTCCCCATCATCCCCTCCCTTCAAGTTTCTTCCTAGCTACTATTAACATTCCAGCCAGGGCTGCTAAACAGAATCTTAATTAGTGCTGATACTCTTGTGCAAGGGTTTTTCTTAACTAATGGTTGCTGTCAGGGTATCTTGCTTGCGCTCTTCTTTGGGGGATATCGTATTCTGCTGCAAAGCATGACTGAAATGTAATGTGCATGCCAGGAAGAGAGGGGAAAGGAAGGGGGGGGGGAAGGGCAGAAGGAGAGCGAAGATCAGCAAAGCTGGAGTGGCTTGCTTCCCCCACCTCACATCAGTGTCACCTGTCTCTTTCCTCAGAAGCCCAAAACACGGTGTTTAATCAAAGTACACTTCTGCTTCTGCTCACCTAAAAAAACCCACTAGCAGGGCATTTAATCTGGTTACCCATCAGCCATGGGCTCAGCAATCTGCAAGGAGAACTTAACTATCTTCATCTTTTGGGGAGCCACATGTTCTGTCCTGCCCTGTCCACTGGGCTGGAAGGGAGTTTCCTGGATTGTATTACCAGCTTAGTATCCCCAAAGACTTGCTAGGGAGCAGGCACAGACGTGGATCCAATATTCTTGTGCAAAGCAAGGTATGTGTTGTTTCAAAGCATTTGGTTCTAATCCATACAGTGATTTATAGCATCAACTACCAGCTAGATGATAGTGCTGAGGCCAACCTTGGCTGATCTGCAAGAAGTGAAGCACTGTAGGATCTAGTTTTTAGGCCTATAAAGTGGTTCGGTTTGATTTCGGAAAAGTGCACGTAGGAGTATGAACATAGGTCTTGTCTGGAACTCTTTAAAGCAGCTATACCTTTTCCTAAGCTGGAAGATCCCAGGAAAATAATGTGATGCTTTAAAGATTTGTAGATCAGAGTTATATTCTTTCTCCAAAGCACTGAATGCTACACATTGGATAGCTATATTTGTTAGTATGTGGATGGGAGGCCACCATGAAATCCCAGAACTAAAAATGTATCCCAGAAGGAGATGATAGCAAAGTACAGTACTTCCATATTGTTGTCAAGAAAAACACATAACTACAGCAGCATCTGCAGCAAATTGCAATGCCTCTAAAAGGTCAACATGCACGTGGAGAACTCATCATGCGCAGCCTGCATCACACATCAGGACACAAGTATGGAACAATAGCACTGGCATCATTTGCATGATGGCGTCATCGTGCACATTTCATCATTTCTCCCCTTCTTATTCTCATGGATGCTCATGCATGGATATGTCCATGTCATCAGTCGGAATCTAGTTTGACTCAAGAAAGCCTTCACTTCCATGGTATCACGCAGCCATCGCAATGATGGTATAAAGTGTCCTCATTATTCAGGCTGTTTCCTCACTAGTGACTCTTATGATATCATCCAACCATTGCTGTGCCGATATAACAGTAGCGAAGGCCCACTTTATATGGCTACAGCTGTGGAGCTGTGGTTGACAATATAAGATGCTATAAATCATTGGGCACTCTTACCTGTCACACTACAGCATCCTATTGCACTGAACACAATTCCTGAGTAAATGTACTGTTGGTTTGCATTGCAGAGCATCCTAGGGTCTCACTGCTCTAGATCTCTTCAGCCTTGGTTACTAGAGATCAGATTGGCCTAATCTCTGGTTTTAATATATGGAGAAAATAGCACTAATCATCCTTCCTACCCTCAACTACTCTATCTGTCCTTCCCTACTGGTGTCCCTAGTTCTGTTTAACTCCCATAACCTGTCTATCCAGCAGGGCCTCTGATGGCTTGGCATTACAGTATTGGAAGTCCTATAAGGAAGTCCTAGCCTTGGAATTGGGGCACAGGGATCTTTTGCACCAGGCTCTTTGGAGATCTTGTCCCTAGGGGCGTCCGCAGAGGAGTCCAAAAGTCAAGATGGCAGCCACAGTCATGGGATCAAAGCCCTGGCTGTGGCCACCATCTTGACTTTTTTGACCCCTCTGTGGACACCCTTGCCTTGTCCACGTTGTTTTTCAGTTCTATACATAACTCCAATCTTCCCTCCCCTCACTTGAGGTTAACGGGACTTTTTCCCCGGTAGCCTGGGCTACTGACCCCTCCCTCTTCCAGCGACCAATGGGACCGAGCAGCCTCCACAAGGCATCGCCTAAGGATTATCAGTTCTTGCCGCAAGCCGCCAAGCGCTTCCGCGGCCTTCTCCCCCCTTCCGGCCAAGGGGCGAACTTGCTCCTGCGGATCGCGGCCTCTTTTTTCGCCGTTTGATGTCCGCGGCGCGAAGAAGGGGGAGGCAAGCGCGGCCACCCTTCACCTTGAGAGGCACAGAAAGCCGAGGCCACTACAAAGGACTTGGCTTCTCGGCCTGGGATCCCGTTTCTCGGGAAAGGCTCCAGAACAAACAGCTCTTTGTCTACCTACCGGCCGTCTGCCACCACCCAGATTTTCAAAACAGGTAGATTAGATTTTGACGGTAAATATCATCCGCAACTAGAACCGAGAGAAAGAGAGAGGGGTATGTGTGGAAAGGACAGAACACTTCTTCAAAATCCTGTCTTTCCCCCCAATTTGTTGACTTTTTCTATAGTTCAGATATCTGTCGTTCGATGTGATGCATTTATTTGGCCCGCCTAGAACAGGAGGAAAGGCGGAGTATAAAACTTCAGTGTTGGAAAGCCGGGGACCAGATCTCCTGGGGCCGCTGTCTCTTAAGCCCCACCCGCCCGTTAGCTCAGCCACAGCGGTGGTTCAACAAAGAGGGTGGCTGAGGCGGGAATAGCGGGGTGGGGTGAGGGGTGCAGGTGGGGGTGGGGGAGACATCAGGCGGGCGCTCGCGGCCATTTAATTGCTCCTTTTAAACCTGCTATTACGACGTTAACCGGCTAAGTATATATTTAGCTGCCTTTTATTGCCTTGATGTGACAAATTAAAACATACCCTTCTGAAAAGCAGTATTCTTTGGTGGACGGAGAGGACGGGGCGGGGGGGGGGGCGGCGGGTTAGAACTGTGAAGCTGAATTAATGTGCGGGGGGGGGGGGACCCGCATTTTGTGCTGCGAACAAAACCGTCTGCGATTTTGCTGCCATTGCAATTCCGAAAGAGTGCATGCTTGTGGAATTTCTCCAGCTACACTAGGTTTCTAGTCTCCCCCCCACCCTCTGCCTTTCCATCCTGACATATTTTACTGCCTTTGATTCAATGTATACAGACTAATTGATTGCGAATATTGTCCATCTGTGATTTAAGTATATAAAGGCTCAAATCTCCTAAGAGCTGCATTAATAAGCGTTGTCGAGCCTAAAGCTGTAAAGCGTGGATGCACCTGGAAGTATGCACTTCAGAGAACCTGCAAGTCAGTTGCTCCAAAGTCTTCTTATGTTCCTTAGCAGATCCTGGTGGGTTAATTTCTATATGAGAGAAACGGACCTCCTGAGGTCACTCCATGCTCAGTCCTATTCAAGTGAAATGCGAGGATCTCAAATGATTATAAAATCAAGATCTTCATACTTGCTGGCAGAAATTTATCCAGAATGATTTATCCAGAACGCTAAACCATTACAAGGTTGATGGGCCTACTTGCCCATTAGGACGTAAAGTTAAGTGCAAACCAGGCCATTTTGTTTTGCTAAAAAAAAATGGTTTCAAAATAATGGGTTAGCACTATGTACAAAAACCAATCAATTTGGGGTAGGTGGTCTAGTTAGTCCAAATTGGAGACACATTCATTAAAAAGTTTAGGATCCGGGTAGGAATTGTGAATGTCATTTTGTGGGAGGGGCTTCCCCTCCCCTCCCCTCTGGTTTCAGGCCACATGGTTTTTCTTCAGAAGCATCGATTTTTCTTCAGCAGGCTCACTAGTTACTCACAGAGTTAATGGTCTAAAGAATGCACGTCAAAGGCACACAAACCCTTTGCTTTGTGGGGGAAGACAGTTGTCAATAGAATGCAAAGATTTTTTTAGTTCCTAAGTCCACATCCCACAACTCTGAAAGGGTGATATTCCTATAACTGTGAGAGAACCCACCACAAATGATCATTAAAGAAACATTTGCTGCCCTCCCAATATAATTGTGAATATATTAAATTGCATCTGAGAACCCCACTGATTCTCTGAAATGTATTTGGTCCCTTGAAATTATATCTCTTTGTGAATTTCCAAAAACCCCACTTCAAAAGGATCCCTTGAGGAAAGTTCCCTGCTTGGTTCCAGTCCAAAAGAAATTCCTATTTTTCCAAAAGAAATTCCTATTTTTTCCCAGGATCCTTCCTGGCCTGAGGGAATCTACCCAATTCCTCAAAAGTCGGGGAAAAGGAAATAGAATTCATCTATCTATCTATCTATCTATCTATCTATCTATCTATCTATCTATCTATAAAAATGACTGGATTATTTCATAAGTCATGTTCAACAGAGACATTTTTAACGCAGCCAACAGCCAAGTAAGTCCAGCGGTGAGAAATGCTCTCTTTTTATCTCTTTCCATTTTTCCTTAGTGAGGGACCCAAGACAGTTTACCCATGAGTTCAGAAGGCTTTAAATGTCCCAGCCACCCCAACATTGCTTGGAAGAGTACAGTGACTCCGAAGAAACCTGCCTATAGAATCGGGCTGCGCGTCAAAACTCGCCCTTCCTTCCTCCCCTCTCCCGTTTCTTCAGGGCCGGGTCGGTAACAGGAGCTGTGCCCGAAACGGTCCAGCTGCAGCCAAAGGGGAGGCTCTGGATTCCTCGAGGGAATGCCTGGGCGCGCGCGCGTTTCCTCCGAGGAATAGGCGCGGGAGTTCCTTTCGCCTCTCTGTATTCTGCTGCGGCCTCCGCAGCTTCTTTGGAGCTCTTCCCTCCACAGCAGCGATCCGTTTAGCTGCCGTCGCTCCCGTCTCTAGCAAACTGGTTCCCTGGGAAGGGAGAAAAGACCCTGATGAAATCTTGGAGCGGAGACGGGAGGAGAGGGGAGAGGGGCGCTTCCCCCAGACCAGACAGACAGAATTGTCTGCCTAGAGGAGGCAGGGAAGAGAGCCGAGGACAGTGCTGACATCCGAATGAAATCAACTCAGAGTCCATTACACTAGAGGATTAGCTAATTGCCAGATCAGAGAGACGAGGAAGAAAAATAAATAAATATGCCTTTAAGTAACCGAAAGTAATTATAACCCCATTGTTGACGCTAACGATTAATAATTGATCGGCTGTTCTACACAATGAAATGTCAGTTTACGCTCCTTTGAATGCACATATGGCTATTTCTTTTAGGGGAGGGGGGAATCTGCCATTCCTGATCCTAAACATTTTACTTGGAAAGACAGCTGGTAAGAGAACCTTGGTTTCTGAATGCAAGAAGCTGAATATTCAGCTGGGTGCCCCCTAAGGGAAGAACGGGCACATTTTATTACATTTCAGATACTGCTTATTACAATACAAACTACTTATTTAATTACAAAATCAAAGCTCAGAGCTCAGATTCAGTTCTGACGAGATTATTGTTATCTTTCCTCTCTTAAGGGCGAGAAAGCGAAAATGCCCGATAGGAAACGATCTTAGAATATCCTCTTGTCTGTCTGTTTGATAATTTAACGCAGAGAGGCTGCCCATCATCTGAAAGTGGCAGGTGGCAGGTGGGTCCACCCTGAGCAACTCTTTGCTGTCAAGGAAGCGCAGGGAGTGATTATGGGCTCAAGTGGAATAAGCAGGTCGCTAATGACACCGTTTTGGAAAACGTCTTCTTAGAGCCTACGACGTCATGACAGTCCCAGGTGGAGAATCCTGTCCCTTTGGAGCGCAGGAATCGTATGAATGGGGCGAAGAGGCAGACCGACACCTGCACAAAAACCAGCCGGGGGCAGCAACGCTTTCGTGAAAAAGTGCCGCGGACAGCAACGGGTCGGCATCACAAACGCCCTTCCGCGGAGATGAGGTGTCACCGCATTTCCCTTTTCGAAAGCCGCTTTATCTCCGCACATGCACTCCAGGCTTGCGGGGGGTGGGGTGGGGTGGGGTGGGGTGGGGTGGGGGGAGTCAAGCCACCCGCCACATGTCTAGTCTTCAAAAATTACTAAGGTCTATTGCTGCGATCTTCGGGGTGTCATCCTCATCTGTATGAACACATTTTATAAGCGCATTGGTCAGAGTCAGTAAGTCCTCTCCGAGTCTTTCAGATGCGACAATACCTGAAGCTGTCGCTGTAAACTCAACCGGCTTACTCCTGGGTAAAAGTTCATCAGCCTTAACGCTTCTTTCAAGGTTAATAAGCAATCACACCAGCTAACTGGAGTTCGACCTCACTTTCTTCTGACGTCCCAGTTATAGCTGTAAGTAACGTTCAGGATAAATTCGTTCAGCGCTTGCCCCGCTTCAGGGTCAGGACGACCAAGAAACTGAGTCATCCCACAAAAGTTTGTCTGCCTGCTTTATGGGTGCTTAACCACAGCTGTCGAAAATCGACGGGACACCTTTTAAGCCCCCGGCGCTGCGGTCCGCGCGCTTTGGAAGGCGAGATCAGAGCCCTGCACAAACGAAAGGCATCCTCTGAAATAACAGCCACGATCCCTTGCGCACTTGTGGAATCCAATCGCGCGGAGCCTCGACGTCTGCGGCTCTGCTTTCTCCTAAGCAAATGCTCCAGTCGAGCCGGTGCGTTCGCGTGGAATCAGCAGGGCCAGACCGACTGAGTCAACGGACCCAGGAGCAGTGCCGGCGAAGGGAATCGGCTGTACGACCCAGGAGAGGACGCGGAGCACATCAGCTGGAGGGTTATTGCAAGTGGGAGAGAAGCGCGCCGGCGGCTTCCAAAGCCGTCTTAGTGGCAAGCAACCTTCGTCTGGGGGCTCAGTTGCAAGCAACCGGTGAAGCCTCTTGCCCTCGGCCCTGTGAACTTGTCTGGGGAGCTAAAACCCTCCTTCTCGCAGTGTTCCCGTCTTTTTCAAGCATACGTACCAAAACAGCAAAGCGATCACAACCTTACGTTTGACAGAGGGGACAGAAAGCCCCGCGGAGGAGGCCTCTAAACTGCCCTGATCTCCCCCACCCCCGATGCAAGCAAACAAGAGCGGGGCAAGCTCGTCCTTCAGACTGTGTCTTTCATAGAAACAAGTTTTCTCTGGGGCAGCACATGCGGTTGACCTTCGAAGTCAGGGCAGAAAATGAGCAGCGAAAAATTGGAGGGAACACGTTTTTGACCCCTTTTGGGACAATCATCCCAGTTTATCTCTGCCTCAGGGTGGCGGAGGAAAGGAGAGAATGCAAGTACTGGACACTGAAACGTGCATTTCGTTAAAACTAGCGGCAGGGGGTTCTGCTAATCCAACAGAAACTGAAGGCGAAGGGAAACTGGAGGGGGCTCTCGGGAAGACAGTCGGATGGTGAAGATTTGGGGCATCGTCTGGGCTGCAAAGTAGTGAGATATTACAGTGATGGAATCGTTCTTTAACACCTAAATGGCTTCCTCATTGGGGGGACGAAAAAAAGCGAAATCAAAAGAAGCCAAATATGAGGATTGCTACGCTGTCCTTTGGCACGGCATTTTAATGTTAACGCTACTCTCTGTCTTCTTCGTCTCCAGTCCTTTTAAAAGCATACAGTCTGTCTAATAGAGGAAAGTTGCAAGCAACCGGTGAAGCCTCTTGCCTTCGGCCCTGTGAACTTGTCTGGGGAGCTAAAAGATCCCCCGGAAAGTTGTCCTGCCCGTTGAAAAAGACTGAAGCGAGACTTTGGGCGACCTAGAGGAAGATTCCTGCGCTAAACCTTCATTAAAATGCATCAGATATGCGACAGGTTATGCCGCTCTGGTCCAGAAGAACTGCCCGGTAATCGTGGCCATACTGGATCGGAAATGGATTCCGCTCTTCTCGGAAGGAGCTTGCACTGCAGAACGTCCGCAACGAGGGTGAGAAGAGTTTCTGTTACGACCGTTCCGTGCTGGACCGTTCTTTCTCCGCTCCGACCCGGAGGTTACACCAGACCGGCTAAATCCGACAGCGAAGAAGGAAGCATTTCTCAAACCAGTTGCCCCAAGTCTTTCAACTTTTCCTTTGAGAAAAAGATATCCCAAATCTAAATTCCAGCAAGGGATGAGTAAATTATGGAGACCTGAGATAATTTTTGGGCTTATATACATCAAAGGAGAGCTGTTAGATTTCCTAATCTTTGCCACAAAATGAATTTAAAATAAAATAAAACCAGATGGAATGTGCATATTACCTGTAAAGAATTGGACTATAACGGGTGGGGGGGGGGGAGCAAAAAGACAGAACAATGGAGGTAAAAGTATTATCTAAGTGATAGGTCTTAGGAAAAAAGTTTCTTTATAAAGGTCGCCAGAAGAAGGAAAAGAAAACACTCAATAATTCTAAGTCTTAGCCCCCCCCCCCAATAATCTGACTAGGAAGACCGATTTGTATCCTAATTGGGAGGGGGGATTGCAAAACCTTCCCTCAAGGTGTTTTAGTCTGGATTTTAAAAAGAAAACACCACTGTGTTATATTTAAATGGGATTTTAAAAAAAAAACACCACATGTCATTCCTAACAAGAAATCTGTTTTGCCAGCCACACAGGCTGAGTGTTATTAATTTAAACCTCATTGTGATCTGGGGCAGTAGAAGTATTACTAAGTTTCTGATAGCATCATCTACTACTGAAATGAACTGGAGGGGTGCAAACCTAATATAAACTCTTTTGTGTTAACTCAATTGAAAGAAATGAGCACATCTTTGACTTCCATTTCAGCTGAGGCTTGCAGGGGAGAATTCTCCTTGGGTTGGTCCTGTACTGTTTCCCACTGAGCAGTATGAAATATCATCTATTCTACATTATTTCTTAAGTGCAAATAAACACACCCACACCCAACGGGTGGGGAAAAAACCTATCGATAAAGCTCTAATTATCATTTGTGTCTGTCTATTGAGCAGTAAACAGTTATCACTAAGTTGGAATAACCTCTAGAAACAACTATAAACTGAATAATTTGATTGGATTTATTTAACTGCCAGCTAAAACCTAAAGATATATTTTAAAAAATATTTATTTTGAAATCCATTTCATTTATATGTGAGGGAACTTTAGCTAAAGAAAGGAATCCTTTTTTGTTAAGAAAAGAAGATGATTCCATGTCACACACACCCTCCCCCCGGTGAATCTGTCAACCTGTCCCAACAGAGACCCAACTTTTGGTTAAGCTGTTCTTAGTACCAAGGGAACAAGCAACCTGTAAATACTTAAAATGTTTCTAACTTTCCCGTAGCTGCAGCCTTCCCCTCCCTCCACCAGCCCTCTTTCCCTTTCCCTTTCTCTCTCTCTCTCTTACACACACACTCCACATTCTTTATCCAGTTAACATTCCCTTGGCTGAAGTCTGAAGTATCTGAGATCACTTTCAAATGCCCTTTCTAACAAGCCCCTGAGCCAGAGGCCACTAATTTTCAGTGAACAAAAAGCCACTGGAGAGAGTCCCGTTTGTCAATATCAACTGCTCCAGCCATTTCCCATCTTCAGACACATCGGCCTATCTAAGCTGGCAGATGTTTAGACAAGATTTTATAAATGGTTCAATATCAGCCTGTAATGAACCCCAACTGACCATTCCAAAGCAGCTAAAAGCGTCTAGGATCTCTCCTGCTGGGATCTAATAATGCTCTCACGCCGGAACATTATTAATCATGGAATAAAATAGATGAGCCTCTTGAAAAATAAGTGTATGATTGATTAAAGGGCAGTCTAAGAAGCTATTATTCTTGTTTCATAACCGTAAGTTATATTCACTCAATTTATCTTTGGGAAAGAAAATAAATGGTTGTTTGTCTCTTTATTGAAATTTTATTATATGGGAATTCTCATTATTTGCTGGGAGTGGGAAAAAAAGTGACTGTTGAGCTTCTAATTCTTCCCCTTTTTCTTTAAAGCCCAAGACAGATCTCTTAGGTGATTTGGGCATTATAGAAATGAATAGAAAGCACTTGAAATGGGGGAGAATATTTTTTACTGGAAGGGTTCCTTAAAGTGTTTTCTACTTTTTGATTTTAAAAAAAAGTGCATTTGCTTAAAATGTGGATTAAAACAGCATTTTGTATGAAAAATGTTAATTATTTCTATATGTGTATGTTATAATATGTATATAAATTGGTTAAATTCGAAGGCTTTTATTTTCCTAACAGTTTAAGTTCATCTAGGTTTCATTTAACCACATTACTAAATAAATTCAAAAGATATAATATATCAGTAACATTTTGCAAATTATCATAAATTACTATATATGCATATTTATAACCAGTAAAATTGAATAAAAAGGCAGCACCTTGTTGTAGACTAATCTGTTTTATTTACAATTATAGATATAAATTAGTAAAGAATTCTCGTTAAACAACAAGGGATTGTATAACCATCAATGTTTCAAATAAAAACCAGGCATAATTTATTTACAAAAGACTTGGGATTCCATTGCAATACAACTTGCATAAATTACTAGAAGCTTTTATATCATTACAAAAATAAATATCAAATATGTTTTCATTTTGTAAGTACTCGCAGTTTCTTTAATTAATCCCTACTGTTTGTATCTTTTACAAAGATTTGTACAATAAATTCTATCACACCTACAGAATATAGATATATAGATATATATATGTATATACCGTGGCAATGAAGTGATCAAGTCAAGATATCCTGAGAAAAAACAGATTTCCTTTTTTTGTTTTTCTTTTCCTTTTTTAATCACACATACATTAGGGAAACTAGACTATACCAGCAAACTCACATTAATGTCCAACAAAATTCTGGTTCAATAATTAGAGAGAGTCTGTAGATCTAAGAGTGCTCTGTGATCTTCTTTTATACAGTGGCACAAGATGTGATCCGGATTTAGAGTTTTGTTAGAGTTACAGATAGAGATAGATAGATTAGCTTGGGGAGAGAGAGATGATGGCTTGTTGACTTTTCTCAAAGCAATTGTGACACCTACCTGTGGACCAAGGAAAACACCAGATCATCCTCAATCTTTCATTTATACAGAATGTGTTAAAACTGGCAGCAAAGTGAAAAGGTTATTCTCCTTCCTTGCCTGAGAAGGACTGGGGTGGGGTTTTGTTGTTTTTAGGGAGTAGGGAATATTTGATCATATTTTTTTGGGGGGGGGAACTACCTGCAGCAGCTTCTTGGAAATAAAAGGGGAATGAACCTAGGTAATAATGCAGATACTCTTTGGAACCTGGCCAAGAACCACCTCATTGTCTGTCTCTGATGTTTGAAATGTATATGAGCATATCAAATAAATTAAGTTCTTATTTCGATGCACAGTTCTTTAAATTTAAGGTCTGTGTAGATACAGCCGCCCAGACTCATTTGGAGTCAGGCAGTGCATAAATTGAATTAAATAAATAAATACAAATAAGCAGGAAGTTCTCCTGCATTTCCTTCTAGGCAATATACTAACAACAACAATTAAAAAAAAAAACAATTGAATTCTTGCATCTGTTATTTTACATGCTTACTACGAATAGTGGAGGAGGACAATGAGATTAATTCTGGCTGGATTGCAAAGCAAACATGATTCTCTCTTCCCATCACCACACCATTCATTTCAATGAGGTCTTGTGCAAAATAACTGCCCACTCCATTGTATCTTTAACTTGAAAATAACCTTTAAAAAGTCTAATTTAAATATTCATTCAAAACAGACCATTTTATATGAAAATGATGTGCATATAAAACAGCTAAACTGTTTTCTGCAAAGTACACAAAAAGGGTAAAAATGCAGTTGGCGGTTCTTGGTAATCATACTCTTTGGTAATGGAGCAAGAAATTAAGATTAAGCCAATTTACAGGCTGGGCAATATGTCTTAGGAACTGATGCCAAAAGATCCTCCTAACTAGTGTAACAGAATAAAAGGCAAAAAAAGAAAAAGGAAAAGAAATGGGTCTCACTTACTTGCCTGGCTGCTGTGTGATTGCCCTTCTATAGGTATGGTTGTACTCCTACTGTGCACATTTCAGTGGGGTCTGTCAAAATAGAAGCGTCAGTTAGTCACAGGACACAGCTGGCTAACTAGATTATTCACTCTGGGCATGGCTAGCCCCTTCTTGCACAAAAGCCCAGAGCTGGGCGTTTGGAAGGCCTGCCCCTATGGTATCATTTCTCAGCTGATGGAGATTTAAGGGGAGGGGTACAATTGCTCAGTGGGAGACCACCTTTCTTAACCATCTCCTATTTAAATCTAAGTTAGTTCCTAAGAGTTCTTGAGAGTGACAGTACTGTATACCTTTAGATGAGGCTGATTGTTCAAGCTGCAATCCTGTGCATTTGTACTTTAATAACCCACTATGACATACTTCTGAGTAAAGATACTTAGGGAGGAATTCCATGCACACTTTCCTACAGAGAATTTACTCACTTCCAGACTGTCAAACCTTCTTATTTCAGAAGTGAGGATGAAGGGTGTTATTGCTACTGTGCTACTACTACAATTACTACTATTATCATCATTTTCTCCAGAAACTGAGATTACCATTTAGGAATATTAAATGGAATGTATTTACCAAGCTAGTATTCTATAATGTACATCTTTCCACCTTTCAGGTATAAGAATTCATGACATCCTTTTAAAAACTAGCTTCAGCATTGCTTTTAGTTAAAGTTTTAACAATCTAGCCTCCAGGTTTTGTCTGTTCATTGTGTTTTTTGCTTTGTCAATCTGCTTTCACTAATTTTGAAAAGACATATTTGCATTTCCTTCCTAACATATTAATTACTAGAAGGAAAACCTTCTTGTCTTCGGTGCAACGTGTTTCGGGTAGAAGCTTGATTAGGATCGCAAAACGGAGGCCAGGCCATTAGTGTCTCAAGGAGTTGAAGCCGTGGACGTGCCCTCTTGCTTGCCTTCTCAAGCAATCGAAAGGCCGCTTGGTGCCCCCGCCCCCCAGTCGCGGGACGGTCTACTCCCCCTCCCCCTCCGGCCTTATGGAGCGATCTCTTGGGCTGATCGGAAAGGTCGCCTGCCTTTCCCTCTCTTTTAGGTAGAGCTAAATGCCTTTTCTATCCTTGAAAGCCAAACGAGAAGCAAACAGTCACCTACCTTTCTTGGGGTCTGAACTGGGGGGCTTGTAATGCTGTTCGAGGTGGCCTGCGATGGTTTTCAGCGAGTTTTCCGAGCCCGCCTTCAGAGCCGCGCCGCCGCCGCCGCCGGTTAAGACCGCTTGGCTGAGTCCCTCGTTGGAGGCCACGGCGGCCGAGTTGTACCTCAAGATGCCCTGTCCCTGAAGGGCGTTGAAGTTCCCGTAGTTTGTGTAATTGCTATAAAAAGGCGACGTGTAATAAATATGCCTCCCCAAGAGCGAAGAAGGCGAGTAGGCAGCGTTGTGTGGGGCGGAAGGCGGCGGGCCCGCGGGCGGGCAGCTCTGGCCCAGGCTGTGCGCGTGGGGGTGTGGGTGAGGCGGGTGCGGGTGCTTAAGGTCCGAGGTGGCGATTTCCGCCAGCGACCAGAGCTTGGGCTTGCTGGCTTGCGTAGTCTGGGAGGCCACCGAGGGTGGGATCCGTGCGTCCAGAGCAGCTTTGGCGGCGTTTCTGGCGGAATCCTGGCCGTGAGGGTGGCCCAGGAGCGGGGCTTCTACCCCGGTGAGAGGAGAGGAGGTGACGGGCTTGGGGGGGAGGCCTCTGCCCGCCTCATCGTCTTCGTCCTCCTCCTCGTCGTCGACGTCCTCTTCATCGTCATCCTCCTCGATCTCCTCGTACTTGTCCTTACACTCCGAGCCTGACTCGCAGAGCGGATCCCCCGCCCTGCACGGGGCCTTTTCCCCGTCCGATTCAGCCGAGCAGGAGTGGTCGGTGAGGGAATCCACCTGCAAGCTGATCCCTGAAGCAAAGAACCAGAGAAGCTGTCAAAGCAGGCAGGCGATGGGATCAGCGGCCCCCTCCGACCGACTCCAGAACCCCCGCTCCTCCGCCCACCTTCAGGAAACTCCTCCGAACCCGAAGCTCGGATTATCCTTCTAGCGTCCGCAGCTTGTGCCTCTCTCTCCCTTCCTGGCTCGGCAGGCCTTCAGGGATCCCACCCTCTGCAAGGCCCCAGGCCTTTTGCCCGACTCTGGCTTCAAGAGGATGACGCGGCTCATCAGGCCGGATCTTGGTCGGGAACAGCCCTGTGGAGCGGCCTCCTCTGGGTTTCCCTCTTTTCGCCACCTTTGTTGTAAGGCCAACCTCTCTTGCTGCCTGCGGAGACTGTACCCCTGAAGCCCTTGAAAAAGTAGTGCAGGAACATCAGCATCACTACCATTATTCCTCCTGCTCCTCTACTTACTGAAGTAAATGAGGCCCTGCCAGTGGGAAAGCATTACACTACAGAAACTTCCGCTTAGGGCTGCGCGGCAAAGGGTCTCGGCTAGACTGGGGAGGCTAAAGGCCGTCAGAAAGAGACGGCTGCTGAAAAGCTACACCTCATCTCGCTGCCTTGGCTTTCCTTGAACTCAGAGTGGAACAGCCCAGAAACAGGCTGCCCGCCGCAGGCGCGTTCTCCCCCCCATCCAACTCTCACCTTCGTCCTCCGCCGACGTTTCGTTACTGTCCCGCCCTTTGTCAGAGCCGGTCTCCTCCTTGCTCCGGATCCCGCCGCCCTCCCCTTCCAGGTCCTCGTCCTCGTCCTCGCTCTTGTTGCGGGGTGCCCAGGTCATCTTGTTCTCCTTCTTGAGCCTCCTGCGGGCGTTGGCGAACCAGGTGGAGACTTGCGTAAGGGTCATCTTGGTGATGATGGCCAGCATGATCTTCTCGCCTTTAGTTGGGTAGGGGTTCTTGCGGTGCTCCTGCAGCCAGGCCTTCAGCGTGGCCGTGGCGTCTCGCGTGGCGTTCTTCCGGTAGGCCGGGTCATTTAGCTGATAGGGGTAGGCTGGGCTGCCGTAGGGATGGTAACTGATGGCCCCGCTCATGCCCGTCGTGTGGGTATCGTAAGGAGAGCCCTGCCAAGCGCCAAAGCAAAGTAGTTACTCCGCTATTTCTCCAGCTGGTGCTCGGCATTAAGACATTATTCATATAAAAGCAAACAGAACAGAATATAATAAATAATGATTTATTTATTGGAACACTTCTACGTATTTTCCTTTTTAAAAGAAGCCCGGATAATATTGGAATCAAATTCCTTTCGCCCTCTGGAAAAATTGCTGACATTTTCATTTAGTAGTTGCAATTTATTCAACCTATTTGTTTATTTTCCTCTCTAAGACCCTCTTTCTACTTTTCCTCTCCTTGTCTACATGAGATGGCTACGATATTTTCCCTCTTGCTATGGGGGGGGGGGAGGGAGAGATAGGAAGAGAGACACAACAAAACCCCCCACTTAGCAATTCAGTCCGTTAATGCATTGCAAATCCAATTTGCAAACCAGAAGATATGCACCGTTTCGAATTGGTCAAATACGATATAATTAGCATTTTAATTCACCCTTTAAACGTTTAAATTACGGTGATTTAAAGTCTGCATAATACGAGAGTATGGAGAAGGGGAGAAAATTAGTTGAGCAACTTGATAAGTTTTATAGCCGGTCCAGGAAAGAAAGCTACAATGTGCTCCAAATCTACCTAATGTTCTTAAATAACCCATGAAAAAAAAGACTTGGCAACTTGCGGGTGCTTTTCTTCTGCCACGAGAAAGTTAAACAGAGGAGCGTTTGAGATGGGGCTCTCATTATCCTAAATAAAGATCGCCGGGCTGGGAGAAAAGGCGAAGGTTGTGGGAGAGAGAAAGAGGGAGGGAGGGAGGGAGACTCCAGCCAAAGACGCTGGATCTGATATCTCGTGTGTAGTGAAAGAAAACGAACCCTTTGCCCCACTTTCCCAGGACCAATTGGCTCTGCTATCTTTAATCCTTCATCGGTTTGCAATAGCTACAAAATACGCACGAACGCCGACATTAACACGCTTTGCAGCAATCGGGAAGTGGTGGACAGCTGCCCGAAGCTGCGTGAAAAGAACTCAGACCGCGCGGACACACGCACATACATACACACGCGCGCGCGCACACACACACACGCTCGGGTTCGACTCCTTTAAATCAGTGGAACGTCGGCACTGTAAATTACACTGTCAGAGATAAAAGTGGACGAAGAGAGAGAAAAATAACAAACAGAAGAAAAAAAAGCTTAAGAGAAAAATAGGAAAGACATAAAATAGAAAGGAAAGTGGGAAAGCAGAATGGAAAGAGAAGGGAAAGAATAAAGAGGAAAAGGGAGGAGGAAATTTTAAAAAAAACGGGTGGAAAGGGGAAAGAAAAGAAAAAGAGAGAAACGAAGAAAGGAAAAGTAGAAAAGCAGTGATAGATGGCACAACCGAAGAATAAAAAAGAAAGCTCCTAGAAAGAGAAAGCCAG
This sequence comes from Liasis olivaceus, assembly GCA_030867105.1. NCBI lineage: Eukaryota > Metazoa > Chordata > Lepidosauria > Squamata > Pythonidae > Liasis > Liasis olivaceus. Next base: position 87,267,180 of record CM061350.1, read on the forward strand.
TGAGTGGAAGACAGCTGCACCCTCCTTTCCTCCGTTCACATGGTGAGCTTAACGCGGGGTACATTCACACGATCCCCCAGCCTAGCCCAGATGGTCTCGGAGATACGAGTGGGGGGAGCGATGAATGAGGAGGAGGAGGAGGAGGAGGAAGATGGAGGAGGCGGCGATGGTGAAGGATGGCGCCGAGGCGGGTCGCTCGCTCGCTCGCTCGCTCGTCAGTTACCCACCATGTAGGAGGGGAATCCCGTGGCCGGGTCGGTGGAGTACTGGAGCGGGCTGCTGAAGCCGGTGGCTGCCGCTTGGGCAGTGAACGCCGCTGATCCGGGATAAGGGCTGAACGCCGAGCCCGAAGATGATCTGGCCAGCTCTTCGCTCCTGGGCGCCGCCAGCGCCGACGCCCCGTAAGCCGGGCAGGAGTAGAGCGCCAGCGAGCCCGGGGGCTGGTAGAGGTAGCCCTGAGGGTAGGACATAGCTGGCCGGCCGACTGGCAGCGGGCGGGCAAAAGGAACGGAAGCGGGGGCCTGGACTGAGCCGGGCGGAGAGGAGGACGGCTGGCGCTTCAGCGGCTAGTCTGCCGCCGCCGCCGCCGCCGCCGCCGCTGCTGCTGAGCGCTCCAGCCGCGGAGGAGCTCACAGCGTCCGCTCCATAGGCAGGAGGAGCCGGAGCCAAAAGGAGAGCCTGGCGCGAGGCGGAGGAAAGCCGCTCGCTCTTTCTGGGCGCGCGCGCGCGCGCTCTTTCTCCTTCTCCTCCTTTCCCACGCAGAAATCACCCACTGCTGCAGGAGGAGGAGGTAGCTGCGGCGGCGGCGGTGGGCATCTGGGCAAGAGAGGCGCGCGGGAAGAAAGAGAAGAGGAAGAGGAGGCGTCTCCCCAAACCCCGGCAGGGAAGAGGTCAAAAATAAGGGAGAGCGGGAGGAAAAACCAGCCTCGACCGGGCTGCACCGGGTAAGCAGTCTTAGCTGGCTCCGCAATTCTTCCCTCCCTCCTGCGCTCGCAGCCCGCCAGTAAGGCAAGGCGAGCTTTCCCCCCCAGCGCCTGCGACAAGTCTTGGATTTTGGAGCAGGCATAGGAGCTTGGGAAGGCGAGGAGTTTGTGGGGAAAGGAGTTTCGGAGGGACATTGGCAAGGCGAGCTGTCCGTCACGGCGACTCATCTGCATATGCGGGAAGACACGCCCCTCGCCCGGCTCCTTCCCAGATGGAACCAAGGAGAGAAGGAAGGACTTGGGCGGGACTCTGGGAAAACAAAATAAAATAAAATCCCGCCCCTCTCGGCGGCTGCGGCTCAGAGAAAATCGCGCGCGGTGGCTTGAGGCCCAGCGGTGGAGCGCAGCGGCTGCAACTGAAGAAGCTGGCCGGACGCCGAGCCACGAAATGCATTCTTGTCTTTCTCTCTCCACCCCCTCTGTCCCCCCTCCCAGCCCGGGAGGTTATATAGCGTCACGTAGTTTCAGAGCAGCCCGCAGGGGAGGCGGGAGGCATGAGGGAAGGGGAGAAGGCCGGTCTGCCAGCCCGCCACCAAACTAAAGGCATTCCCCACTGGCACGAGGCTGCTGCTTTGACAATTGACATGTGCCTTCGTTCCACTGCGGACCAGCCCCGGATGGAGGCCTTCAACAGACCTCGCCGTCGTAATAAAGGAAGGGAGACTTGCAATCGGGCGGGGCGGGGCGGGGCAGGGTGAGGGCTCCGCTGCAGTCCGAGGGACTATTTGCGAGGAAACACCACTCGGACCCGCAAAAGAAAGTATTTGGGACGCGCTGGGCAGGCTGCAATCCTAAACCTAACTGCAGCTTGAACCTAAACTTTTTTTCTAGATCACGTAAGCTGAGTGGGAACGTGTTCCCACCGGGACTGCGTAAAGTCGGATCAAATTCCAGGTATGCGGCAGGAAACCGAGCGCAACTCCCGTTTGGATGACTAGGACACGTGCTTAGGGTCGGGTCCTGAAATCTAAACAAGAACAGCAGAAGCAGTGTCTGGGACAAAAGGGCGACAATTAATTTGAGTTTCACGGGGCAAAGGGCAAGCTAAAGGCAATGATGTTGCAGGAAGCAGCCCCTGTTCCAGTGAAAAGAGAAGGGTGTGTGTAATTAATCCACAAGCACTTTCCATTGGGATGGTTTTTATTACTATCTCAAGTAGTTCTTCCAAAACCGCGCCCCCCTCCAACGAAATTCTGCCAGCCCCTGGATTAGGATCCTGGTATTTTGGGATGGAAAAGGAACTCCATCGGCTTCTATTTTACTAGGGTCACTGACCTGGAGGAATTTTATCATGCTGGAAAATATCCATGCGATCGCTAAGAGTCGACAGGGATTTGATGGCACGTAATCATCAATGACCTGGAGAAATCGGATGAATTGGGGGGGGGGTCTGTGATTGATTTTGGGCGCTCCTTCTCGATTCGGCTGCTGTAGCATTCGATTCAGTGGGGTGGGTGAGAAGGACTTGAGAAACTTGGAGGTATTTCTTTCCACCTACCCCGTTTTCCCCCTGTTACTGCTGTCCACATTCCATCCAGGCTGGCTTTAAAGGCGAAGGCTCCTAACTCGAGTGCCCTCCTTACGGCCTGCCACACGCTTAAGCTCTTGGCCCTAAAAGCCACTCTGATCACTTAGCTGAGGAGCCCAGCCCTCCTCGAGGCATTGGCGTGAATAGCGGGTATAAAGTAGCAATGCAAAGCTACTCGCGTTCCTCAATGATTCTGCACAGGCACAACGCGGGCATCTCGATGGGATGTCTTTCCGTCCACTTACTCAACTCAGGGAAAAGATCTAAAGAACGCCACATCATCCCGTCTGGTAGCCTAAGCTGTTCGGAAGCAACAATTTGCCCTCATCATCCGGCAGATGGCGGGGAGGGTGACCTGAGGTTTCAAGGGGAAAAAAACTTAAAAGTGACAGGTGGATTTACAAATTGTGGCTGAAGCTTCCCTCGAGTCTGATCGATTACCGAATGGGGCAAATCGAATCCACGCACTTGGAGGATTGGAGCTAAAGTCGAATTACTGGAGCTGTCCCACTGTAGACTTTCCAGCAGTCTGGCTTCTGGCCTCCCTGGAAGCCAGTGTCTAGCGCTTTCTGTCTCTGCACAAAAGCGGGAAATTTGGGTTGAGATCCTCCACCAATCGTTCTTTCTCTTCGCCCCACACCCTTACATTTGACTTCTGGGATATCATCATGCTCACTTTCCTTTTTCTGACAATGCAGTGATCAGGCAGTAAGTTCGCCCGCACATAAAATTGGTAACTTGACGTCTATCTATATTTTAAATTGTAATAGCAAATAACCAATATTAGTAGATGAATTCAGACTAAATATGAGGCATAGCTCACCACAAACTATCCTCCCTTTGCTAGAATGCCTGCGATTTGAATGCGCTTTGAAATTAAGTGAACCGCTTACCTGTCGATAAAAACGTTTAGGACCGAAAAGTCAAATGTCTGTCTTTTGCCACGAGTTGTGGCCTCTACATATAAGACCGCTGTCCCAACCGCCCTGAAGAGTCTCCTTATCCCTTGGCAGGCCGGGATGGCAAAATGAATTGGGACCTCCACAAAGCTTTCCGTTCTTTTCTCTGCTAAGCCAAATGGAATGAGCCGGGAGGTTTCCTCCCCCCGCCTCTTCTGTTTTCATATCTGACACTTCGGAGAGGTGGTGTTTTCCAAATATTCGCCCTTGAAAGCTCCTCCAATTGGAGTCAACTTTCTAATGGGAAATGGGCTAGAAAGAGGAACGTCCTTGTCTCCACACCCTCTTTTAAAATTACCGAATATGATAATTAGAATCAAATGCAATTGGGGGAGGGTGAGATGCAATTGTCTTCGTGGTCACCCTGGCCGTCGGCCCAAAGTCCTTCACATAGAATGGTTTTCTCGACCGCATTGCTTCCTCGAGTGTGTTGGACTATCATTCCCATCATTCCTGTTCCCGCTGGGTGTAGGTGCAGGATGGGAATTAAATTGTGATCGAACATGCACGTGTGTGGGGCTAGGAGAAGGTTAGTAAGGATGGATTTAGGAGCAAGTTCCAGCGATTCCCGAGAGATTTTCTTGCTAATAATGCGTGTAAAACTGGATTCTTACAGTCACTGGGCTCAGAGGCGGGGATGGGATGGGATGGGATCACATCCCGGGTGTAGTGAGGAATTATCAATACATTAAAAGGAATAATCAAGGGGAAAAAATCAGTCATCTAAAAAGTTTAAATACCTAATGCCATGTTTGTCTTCTTTACTCATTATTTTGCTCTTCCTCCGAAAAGACAATGTTGCTTTTCTTACAAAAAATGGGGGAAGGGTGGTGGTTGAAGGGGGCGGAGGTGGAAAGCGGCTAGTTTTCCAATAAGTACTTAATGAATAGAGCATTACCATTTCAAAAGGCGATCCCTTGCTTAGGGGTTGATTTGCATAATTTTTGTATGGCTTCAAAACAGCAACACTACGTTGTTGCCATGCATTTCTAAGCGCGAGCAGAACGCAGGCGGTGTGACAAAGGAGATTCCCCCCCCCACCCCCCCAATTTGACTCCGCGGAAGAACTAACCGGCGCGTTTAGCTATAAACGGGACATTTGGTCCTGTTTCGGAGACTGTTTACTGTAGTTCTTTCTCTCCTGGAGTCGGACTGTGCGGGTGTGTAAGGAAAAGGCGCGTTAATCTTCCATCTCCCACGCTTTCGGGACACCTTCTCTTGAATGGCTCGTTCTTTCCTTTTCTTTTTTTTAAACCCACTGGCCTTTCCGAAGCTGCAATTTCTCATTGCGCTAAGATTATGCGCTCCTGCCTTTCCCTTTCCTTTCCAAAATTTGCGTATCCGGCAGCGTTACACTTCAGGGCCTCCTTTCTTGCGTCTATTACTGCTAATAAATGAAGGAGATGCAAAGCGAACACAGACGCTTCGCCCTTGCCAGGAGGATTTTTGTTATTTGTTTGAATATTTGTTTCTTAGCAGAGGGCACTCGCCCCTTGCTCCTAAGCGCAATTAGCTGAATATCCAACGTTTCTCACGGTGCGCTTTAGCAGAATTGAAGAAGGAGCAATCCATTACTTCTTGTCGATCAGATCTAGAAATAAAATCTAGGGCTGGGTGGAACTACTAAGCTCCTTTTCCCAATAATTCAACCGCTCTCTGGATAACTTTAGAGCCATCCCAAGTAGAGTGGCTATAACTGGATGCAGCCAAAGTACTTAAGAACTCTTTAAATCCCATTGATTTCAGGTAGAGGAGAGCTGACTTAACTCTCTGCCACTAGAATCAATGGGATTTAATAATGCAAGCTCAAACCTGCTTACTGGGAAGACCATCTCGTGGAAATCAATGCGGTTTATTTCGAAGGGTATCTGCTTGAGATCGGCCTCCAGAAAGAATATCAGGATCCTGCCATTTGGGTGGGTTGATTGGCCAACACAGCAGGGGATAGTTAGATTTCTGTATTTTCCCAGGAAAAAGGGGTGGGGCACATCTTTCTAAATGTCAGTCTAGGTGCATCTTCTTAAAAGTCAGTCTTATTGATCTCAGTGAGGCTTACTTCCAGAGCAATGTGTATAGGATTGTAGTCCTCTGTGATCCTCTGTGCATTGACCAAACTAGGAATATGTCCCATTGAATTCAATGGGGTTTGCATCTGTGTAACAGATCTGTATAGCAAGGCACTGTTCATTCCCTGAGAAAGTTTTGGATGATTCTTTAAAGAAAAGGCAGATGGGACTTGTGCTCTGAAGGAGCTCCTGCAAGCAGGGTGGGTGTTTTTTTTTTTTTTACTTGTTTCTTATCTCAGCTAGCCTTCCCTAAAGTATGAGCTGAGTAGAGGAAGGGGGTGACATAGTCCAGTATGAGCATTTGCCAGACTGGTAGCTTTCAGATAGGATGGTTGTGGGAATGATGAAACTGCAGCCCACATTTTCTGGAAAACAGCAGGTGAGAAAGCCTTTGCACCCTCTAACCTCATAATTTGGCCCCAGCCTTAGTCCCAGATAACTCAATCCAATTGATGGATGTTAAATTATCTCAGTAGTGCAGTCCCTATAAACATTCCATGAAACATTAGAGTAAACATAATTCAGGATGCAGGGCTCAGTCCAAGCATATATCCTTGTGTGTAACATTCACTGAATACAGCGGGACAGCCAGCTGCAGCCAATATACTTACATGCTAGTAAATCTCTTTGAAACAAGAAGATCTGACTTCCAAGTAAATACACTTCCAATCATCCTGGAGAAACACCCTGGCCCAGTGCAATCCTTTAGGTGTTTATCTAGAAATTGCATTGTGTTCAGCTAGGCATGCATGCAACAGGATTGCGCCCCTATTTGCAAACCCCATGCTTTAGACTACTTCCAAACTGGATTTAGACTACTTCCAAACTGGATCACCCTAATCATCATCACGACTAGAGGAACCATTTCAAGATTCAGTGAGTCACAAAGAGATGTTAGGGAGGTGAGAGGGCAAAATTCTTACCTTGTGTTGGAGATGTTCAAGATTACATTTCAAGTCCAAATCAACATCAAGGATTTTTAATAGCATTTGGATAATTATATTTTATAATGCATTATATTCATGTTAAAGACATTTCTGAGGAATGTGGTCTGAAGGTAGTATGAGAAAAGAGGAGAATTTCTCATCTGCACTGCCTTCCCCAAGTATTTTATGTAAGAAGAGTCCCCTCATTCTTACAATGATCCTGTAAAATATATCACAAACGATCAAATTTGCTTTCAAACAATATCAACATCAATTCAATGGGGAAATAAAAATGGAGGTTCCTAATTCCAACTCTATTGCTTAGCTTGGTTGTAGATAGACTGCAGTCTCCTGAAATGTGTTCCCTATGTGTTCAGCCTAAACACACACTTGCTATTTAAGTATGGTCACCTAAGGGCATACGTGTGGTGCCCATCCCTTGAAAATTTCCTGTTAGAAGAAAGCTAGCGTTAAGATGTGTCAGTTGCTGGGATGACCTCAGGTGATCTGTGAGGACTGTAATGGCTCCCTTCTGCACATTCCCGGGCTCACTACTAAAAGGTGTCCCTGTATGAATGGGCCTCCATAGATAACATCATCCACAGCAAGGATTTCTATAGTAACTTTGGCACAACGTTTTTCAGAGAAGTCACTGAAGTCACACGACCAGACAAAGCTTGCCCAGCTCTGAGAAATCTTAAGATGCACGTGTGAACCAGCCACTTCATTCCCTTAGGTGGCAGCAAGTCCCTTTAAATTCAGAAGTTAATCTCTCCTTGATGTTATCAGGACTGTCCCTGCAGGCTGCGATCCTTAGAGGTAAAAAGGTTCCCTTCTAAGGAAATTCCATTGCAACAAATTAGCTGTTTTTAAAGAAAGAAATACTGTCCTGCAGCTAAATTGGGCTGTGGATGTTGCTGAACTGATAGCGGCTCTGCAGGCATCGAATCAATGCCAATATATATTCACAATTATTTGAATGTATCAGATTAGAAATTTTAAAAGGCCACTTGGGCCATGGTTCACCTTACTAGCTGAAGCTGCTGTAAAGAAAGTTCCATTTAATTCAGCCTTCCCAGCCTGTCCTCCCCAGATGTATTTGACAACAGCTCCAAAAGTGAGCAGAGCCAATACCATGCTGGATGTGGGTAATAGGAGATGTAGTCAAACACTTCCAGAAAGCACAGGGCTAAGGGAAGCAGGCTTGGTTCAAAGGGAAGCTGTTTGGATCCTAGTTCTCAAAAACAGGATCAATCCTGTCACCAACAGTAAATCTCTCCAGCAGCATAATGAGTTATCTGTAAAGAAAAACAGATGATGATGATGAAGAAGAAGAAGAATAAGAGGAGGAGGAGGAGGAAGAAGAAAAAGAAAAAGAAAAAGAAGACTGCTGATGAGCCATGCTGAAATCCAAAGTTCTCAGATAGATTGCTTCAGTGCCAAGGAAGCCAAGTATTGTGTCAGGCAAGCAGGAAAAAAAAAAAAAAAAATCCATTGTCTGATACAACTGGCCCACCTCATCAGGAATGTGAAGTAAGTTGAATGAGTTAAGCTGCAGGCACAGGACAAACCAAATTCTGCTTGGCATGCTGCCCCTCTTAAGCCTCCCAGCAATCAGAATTTAGCACTTAATTACTTAATCTGCATTAATTGAAGGCTACACAGACATTACAAACTTCTAGCATCCATTTTGTGCCCCTGTCAAGGCTCCACCCAGAGCAGATGCTTAATTCCTGTTATGCTACTGAAGTGCTTTTTACAAATCTCATGGCAGACACAGACTTCATTGAATCCAGTAGGTTTACTTCCTGTTAAGTCCACCTGCCATTACTCTAAGTATGCTTATCTAGCACATTCCACTAATTTTATTTGATCTCCTTTTAATAAGTCTTAATACAACAAGAGCCCCCCAAATTAGATCAAATGTCCATTTGTAGTTTGACCAAATAAATGTTTACTAAAGAACAAGGCTTATTTCCAAGTAAATGTATATAAATCGGTACTGTTAATCCAGCACCTGGTTTCCAAAAGCCTCTGGAAAAAGCCAAGTGTGAATCTTCTACTGTTTGCCTCCAGCAGAGATACACTGCCTCCAAAAAAGGAGGCTCCATTCACCATTGTTATTTTTTTTTATCATCATCATCATCATCATCATCATCATCATCATCATCATCATCATCCTAATACTCTTTTCAAACTCCTTGGGGTTCTCTGAGCTTGGTTGTTTTCTTGCAAATGTTTCATTACCCAGCTAGGTAACATCTTCAGTACTAGAATGGAGTGGAGTTTGCTCTCTGTTTATATACAGTGGCTTGCCCTGCCTGTGTTGGTGTTTTTTTTCCCCCCTTGGTAGTTCCTTGATTAGGGTATTGTTTACTGCTTGATTGTATGTCTGGGGTTAATATTGGTGTTAATCTCTGCTTATCTGGGTGATGATTGCTGGTGAGGAGATGTTCTGGTCTTTTGTTTCCTTTATACTGTCTCTTTTGAATAGTGTGTAGATGTTGTTTATCTCTGTGTGCCTGTTGATGGCTGCCTTGCCTGAATACCAAGCTTCCAGGAATTCCCTCGCATTTTTGGATTTAGCTTGGTCTAAGATGCTGACAGTTTCCCAGCTGAAACTCTTCTATTGGTACCCTTTTCAAAGCCAGAAAACCTCAGAGAAGAGAATTCCCTAGAATAATTATGCTTTTGCTTAAATAGACCTTCCTTTTGTTTGTTTGGTGGACATAAATCTACTGATGACCAATCAGTTTAAACCCAGTGGCCTCAAGCTACGTGGAGGAAATAAAAGTCCCATAGATGTTCCTATCCTCCTACTGCTGAGTATCCCTAGATAGGTTCAGGACAACTGGCACTGTTTTCTTTCTTTCATATAGCTGACAGTCTCCCTTTCCCTCTCCCTCTTTCTCTCTCTCTCTCTTTCTTCCTGATCTTTTCTTCTTCCTGACTAAATTCCACTTCCTCTAGTTTCATCTTCTGTTTTTTTTTAAAGAGTAATAAAAACTGAGCTATTGTCCCTATCACGTCCCCTTTTAGCCCCACCACGTTCATTGCTTGTATGTCAGAACCTTTCTCTAGTGTCTCGTTTTCTTGCTGTTTTAAAGTGCCTGCCCAGCTGAGAAGAGTGAACTAAATATTAAAATAAAATAACCCTTCACCCCCACATAAAGCACTTAATAGACGCCAATGAGCAGAACTGGATCCTTGCTTACTAAAATCAACAGGTATGATAAACACCCTAACTCTGGATAGCTTGTACACAGCCCAGATTTAATAAATGGGTGGGATATCAGGCATTTCCAAACCTTTATGCAAAATCAGTATCACTTTTGGCTTACAAGTAATATCAATAAATAGTGATCCTCGAATTCAACATAAAAAAGTCACAGCCACAGAGCAAAGTAGAGCAAGGGCCATTGGAAGGTGAGGGGCATTTCTCCTCCTATCCATCGCCCTCGGCGAGATGTGACCCTACACATGCTGAATGCGCCCCACTGATGCTAATGGCTGAGGTGGGCCCAGTGAAGACAAGGAAGGCAGGGTGGGTGGGTGTGTTCACCCTTGCCCCATGCCTTCAACAAAGCTGGTCGCGCATGCAGCCCCCCCAATATGAGCTGTCGCGCAGGAGCAGCACAGGAAGGAGGAGGAAGTGAGGGAAGAAGAAGCTGCTGCTGAAGCTACGGATAACCTGGAAGTGGGGAGAAGAGAACCCGGAGGGTGAGGTGGAAATGGAGCCTTTGGAGGCCCTGATGCCTTCTCCGTCTCAGCTGCTGGCCCTGCTCTGGCACTTCTCTTGAGATCCTCGCGGGACTCAGGCATCGGCAGTGGGGAAGAAGCGGCCACACGAGCCTCCTCCATCCTTGCTCTCTGTTACTCAGCCTGGAGAGGGGAGTTCGGCCCCTGTTCTCTCGCATTGTTGGCAAGGATCCCCTTGCCTTGGGGTCCAAAGAACTCTGCTTACTCTCTTGTTAATGGCCTTCCCTGCTTAGCAAACTTTCATTGCTGGACTTGTAGAATTAAGCTCCGCCTTAAGGCTTTTATTCCAACCAGAAAAACTTCCAAATGTTTAAGGTTGTTTCAGTCACTCCGATTCTTTTCTCTCCCTTCAGAGAAGCGCCTTTAAAATCAGAGCGTCGCCACCCGTAGAACTGACACCTGCAGCTGCAACGCTCTTCCCTCCAGATAGATTGGACAGGCCGCTGTGCTTGGTTGGTAAGAGAGAGCAAGAATGATTATAGGCACAGGGAGCTGGCAGAATGAAAGCATATGCAAGGGCTTTATTTCTCCATGCATTTGAGCAAGTGCCTCAGAGAGCGCAGTCCCAAGCTTGGCTGATTTTTATTTTAGTCTCATTTTTTGAAAGAAAAGAATGAAACAATAGAATTTAATACAATTCTTTTCTAATGAAAAGTTGGCTCAGTGACCAGCAGCATGCAATTGCGGGGGCGGGGGGGGGGGAGGGGGGAAGTAAGGTTCCTTTTCTCATTCAGGGGGAAGAAGTTCAAATGAATGTTCATTTGTTGCATGCAAGCAACCCAGATGTCCCTCCCCACCCCATGCTTTGCTTGGCTGTGCCCCCTCTATCTTGCCATGTACAATACTTAGCTGATAGTTCAATCTGATCTCTGTCCTTGATCAGCCACCCGTCGCTGTCCCACTACACCTATTTGGTTTTTTTGTCACCAGTTTTTTTTCCAGAGTTGCAGCAAGCTAGGGGAGAGATCACCACCATTTTATCTGGGAAAGAAGGACTGTGCTTGGACTTCTTTGTCAGTTTCCCTACATTTGCCAGTTTCAACCCCTCTTCTCATCCCTGCCCCACTAAGGGCAGTGGTAACCTAGCAGCTGGTCAATTTCATTTCCCCTTCTCTACAAGGTTTAGCTAGTTGCACAGTCATGGCAAGATCTGCCTTTCTTCTCTGAGGCTATTTTTGTCCTGGAATTTTCTCTCATGTTTCTTTATTTCATTTTCTTTCTAACTTGGGAGATGCCCATCTTTGGGGGTGTGTGTGGGTCTGTGGGGAGCAGACAAATTAGTCTAGAAAAGCCCAGTCAGTTTTAAAATCAGACCCAACCCATTCGTCTGTGGTACCCTAATCAATGGATGTTCTCCTTGTTGACTAGTGATGGGCTGAAAAGGGCCAAAAGGAGAAAACCAACTGCCATGCCTGTAACAAGGGGCGGCCTCAAATATCAAGACAACACAGTTTAGCAGTTACTCAGAAGAGACACAATAGAGACTGGACAGGGGTTGGCAATGTTGTTTTGTGCTGACTCAAAGATGGGTGGAGAGCACTTTAACCCAGAGATGGGGAAAAGCCCTCCATCTGAATCTCAAATTGAAGCCCTAGGGCAGTTTATAGAGGCCTGACTGTTGCAGCCGAGGCAACTCAAAAGCCATTTCCTTACTAGTGATTTACAGCATCTGGTGACATTATCCAACTATTGCTGTGCCAATATATCAGTAATGAAGACAGGCTTTTTTATTGCCACAAGGATAGTTGGGTGATACTATAAGACACTATAAATCACTAATGAGGAAATGGTCCAAGACTCCTCAGACTAGAAAGTGTACACTTTTCTTGTGCTATACATTTTCACAGACTAGAGTTCACTTTATGCAATTTGCAAAAGTTTCTCCCTGCTTGACCAGCCAAGTCTACATCAGCATGGCTTCCTGCATGAAGTTGGGGGCAGTCTTCCCAAGTTAGCAGCTTCTAAAGTGGCTGGACTACAACTCCCACTTTCCCGAGGCAACTCCTGTATTGGAGTTGAGGGAGCTGTCCTCCGACATATCTGAAGTGCCCAAGATTGGGAAAGGCAAAAGAAGGTTATAAGCAAAGGGGAATGAAATGCAGAACAGTTATGGAAATGTACATAAATTCCTTACCGTGATCATTCATTATACAGTAATCATGCATTAGATACTGATCAAATGTTTTGTGTTCAAAATAACCCAAGCTGAGAATATTTTTCTTCCAACCTAAAAACAAGCCATTCTAAGGTACCAGAAAGCGGAGTGAGCTTGAAATGGGCTGCTATGATCTCGAAAGAGCAGTTGGAATGACATGTTTGGAAGTTGGACCACCCCTAGTGTGCTTGGGGTTTTATAGTCCTCTACGTAAGATGCTTCTATAAAAATCCTCTCTGTTGCTAAGCCCCAGACCAGTTTCTTTTCCAGTTTTGTTTGTTTGTCTGTTTTCCAGCAGTTGGATGAAGGCTTTCATTATTATTTCATTACTATTCTTTTTATGGAGTTTATGTTTTATAAGCTGCCTTGAGGGGTATAAGACTTTTATAAATAAATATAGAAGCCATTATTGTGTGCAGCTTTCAATCTGAAATTTGGCAGGTGGCAGCCAAGAAGGATTTTTTCATTGTATCTCCCACCTTTTACCCTAGAAAGTTCACTGGACACTTCTTTTGCTGTTTCTGAGTATTAGGTAAAGATGGTTCTTCTCTTTGAGACATAGCTAAGAATGAATACCATAATAAATGTATTAGCTTTTAGGTTACTTCAAAACTCTTCATTCTTTTTACTGCAATGGATTAATAGCCACTCCCCTGGAATATTTAGCACTTTTAAAACTTTAAGGTCAAGTATTTTGGTCCTATGATATTTTTCATTTAGTCCACCAGTCTTTGTAATCTTTATTACATTTATTTTATGCTCTGCTATAGTTTATTGATGTAGTTTAAAAAATACTGTATGTTAGGGGGCATGCACTAACTGTTTTAAGTAAGTAACATGTATGGTGCATGTTTCAGAAATGTCTAATAACTGAGCTGCATTTTTCTCTCCCATGAGATAAAATGGGAAACATGTTTCATATTTCCATTCCTCCTGAATTTTATTAGTCAATAAAGAGCAACACCTTAGAGGTAGATCCACACGTTGGGTTTCTGCCTGAGTTACTGTTCTGGGTGTGTCTGTCTCCACATCTGTATCCAGTGATCCAATTACACGTTGATGCAGTGATGGGACAGAGGAACAAGTTGAAGACAGAAAGGTTCAAGCTGTTAACTGTGCATAGATATAGCAGGGAGACTTGTAGATATGGCACTGGGTTTGTAGGAGACTTAACATTTTAATTCATTTCTTGCAACACATTGCATGCTTACTTATTTATTAAACATATTAGACTGCTGACTATCAAAGTTTTTTGGCTGTATACTAATGTGCTCTAAAGTTTAACAAAAAACATTTTCCTGCACTTCTATGATTAGATACTTTGATGATTAGATCAAAGTAGTTAATAAAGTACAATCTTAAATGCATGTCAAACTATTGCAGAATCAGAGCCAGTACCTTAAGTTACAAAATATTACTGTATTAAAATCTCAGTAGAACAACTGCATGAGGGAAATCAATGGCTTCCCGTGGTTGTGCTATTCCTTCCCTGATTTCTTTGTCTCATGATTCCCAAACTTGTTATAGTCACCGATTTATTCACATTTGGGGCACTTTGTGATAGCAGTTTGATTCAAATTTACACAGGATTTCCCTAGAAGACCATTTATAATATGGGCTATAATTTATTTTCAAATGCATTTACCCATACACAACTGTCTCTCTCCCTCAACAGCCTGTCCCCAATTTTCTTACTTTTTTTCCCTCCTAACTCCTCCATTCGAGTTAGTGAAAATGGATGCTTTAACTTATGGAGCAACCTAAGCTGGCACACAACTCACTTGTGGTTCCTAAGTCATCATGTGAGAAATCAGTGAGCCTTCATCTCCCAACTAGGACTTGAACTCATCCAAATCAGAAAGGGGGTAACTTGAGGTCCCAACAGCCTCCAACCTACCTTTCTCTTTCAGCCTAGCCAAGCCTGTTTGACCAAACTTGCTGGAACCTGGTGATATGGTTTCTCATCCTTCTGAAGTGGGAAACACAAACATATAGAACACATTCTAAAATCAATTAAACATATTGGAAGAAACTGTGGAGTCCTTGGTACTCTCTGAGCTTGGTTGTTTGATTGCAGATGTTTCATTAACTGACTAGGAAACTTCACTAGTGAATGAAGGTGGGGTTTTCTCCCTGTTTATATACAGTAGCTTGCCTTGCCAGTTTTGGTGGGGGTGTGGTTTTCTCCTTGGTAGTTCCTTCATTAGGCTATTGTTTTCTGCCTGATTGTTTGTCTGGTGTTAATCCCTGCTTATACTGAAAGAAAAAGATAGAAGAAAAGCAAACAAAATATCTTAAAGCTCCCCTGAAAACCAGGAAAAAAAATAGAAATACTTTATTCCATTCATTCCACATCCCTGTTTAGTTTGCATCACTTTCTCTACCCACTGAGGTCCTTGCCATCTCTAAAAATGTTCAGCGCAGTCCACACCCATGAAATGGTAATTCACTCCCAACCGAAATGAAACAGTTCATTAGAAGATTTGAAAGAAGGAAAGATGAAATATAGTCATTCATAGCTTAACTTATATTGGAACTCACTTCCACAGAATATGATACAGGTGGCCACTACCTGTATCTTTATGACAGGGGTATTGCTGTTCATCTAATGATTATAAGGAAATAATAAAAACAAAAATATGAACAATAACAAGAGCTGCAACCCAATGCAATAACACCTCTCTACAGAGCAAATCTCAGAAGGGACCCGGGGGGGAGGGAGAGGCGTATCTTAAGCAGTTTGCAAAACTGGACTTGAGAAAATGCTTGAAGCACTTCCAGAAATGCACAATTTCACAAGAAGGAGTTTCCTTGCCAAAACACTGCCACCTTCCTTGGGTAAGTTTCTGGAGGCATTGCTCATTAACAGCATCAAGAGCAAAGGAAGCTCTTCAGAGCTTCCTTCGGAATCAGGACATAGAGGAGGCATTGCAACCAATATTTAGACTTCAAGTCATTTTGGGCTATATAAGTCAACACTGAAACCTTGCAGTAAGCTCAGAAGTGAACAGTCAGCCAAAGCAGGTTACAGTGAATAATTTTTCACTTTCATAGTTATCAAAAAGGGTATGTTGGGGAGGAGTTAAACTAACATTGCTATAACTTTCTGCTCCCCATATCACCACAGTGTCTAGTAAAAAGCTTGCTTTCCAAAACGTTGAATAAAATCTACAACTTCTACTGCTTTTTTCCTTGCTTTCAAGATGTGTGATTCATTCCAACCCTAATTGCCTTTCCAAACTGCCCGGTAGTGATGGCAGGGTCAATAAGGAGGCCAGAAAGGTTAAAGGTCTGTACGAGAGAAGGCAGGCAGGAAATGCAGCTATTCTCTGGGTGGCAGCAATAAGTACTCCAAGAGAGAGAATGTAGCTTTGCTCACCTCTACTCCTTTTTACAGTGCCTGTGTTATGACATTCCCAAATAAACACACAGAGGACTACTGTCTTAAAGAGCATTATGTAGTGCTGAATTGTGTGTGTGTCTGTCTATCCATCCATCCATCTATCAGTTAGATGGATGAATGGCTATGGAAATCAACATGCCTTCACTGAAGAGAATCTTGAAGTCAAGATTCAAGAGAATCTTGAAACTTGAACTCTTTAAACCCAAATGACAAATCTGTCCCCTGCAACAAACAATGATGTTTGATACATTAATTGTAAAATATACTAGATACTGAAAGATTACTGAACATCATTCATATTATTATTAGTTTTATTATAGTTACAGACCAGCTCAGCATCATTCACATTTTAAAGTAGGAAACGAAAACAATTCAAATAATTATATGTGATCTACCTTCAACAGCAGATAAAACCCTAAAACAATTATTAAAGGAAAGGAAAATTTTCAAGGAGATAAGAAAAAACAAATAGGAGACACAATCATGGCTTTTCCTGGCATGGTGTTTCAATAATGCTAATTGATTTCTGCCTGTTGAGTGGGTGCTAAAGAAATTGAAATGGCATCTTCTTTTGATGTATACGTGTGGGACAAGTTAAGAATTTACTGTCTATGTGCCCTTAGTAGGACAAGATCCACAGAAGTTGGATGATCACTTTACACTCTAATAAAAGCACTTCAGAACAAACTTTTCTTCATGATTTTTACATTATGACACAATTTCAGATGACCTCTACTTGTCCTAAGGATAAATCACCTTCCTGATCCTAGTTTTCATATATAATACTTTCCACTGAATCCCATCCCTCCTTTAAAGTAGCAGCTAGTAAACGTACTGTATCATTGATTAGCCTTGCTTGAATATTCTACTGTTTGAAGAAACAAATCTAAATGATCCTTGAAGGTCATGGTTCTCTTCGAAAAAGTACACAGGAATGGAAAGTGAGAGGGAAAGAAGTTATTTTTTAAAAAATTAAAATAAAAAGTGTATAGTTTCAAAATTGTACAGCAAATGAAAACATAGTTATAAATGTCATAGTTTTTCCTTCAAGGAAAAAAATAATAGATGTAGAAAAAATAGAGAAAGACTGACTTCTTCCATGTCCATAAATGGATCTTAAAATCTAGATAATTTCTATATCTATATACTAATTCTAATCAGCCCTGAAACAACTGGATGGTCACAGCAATTTAGCTAACAGCCATTAAGAGCTACAGGGTATTCAGAGGTGGGGTGGGTGAGTGGGCATCAACTGACTGTTACTGGAAGTGGGGGGAGTGTAAGGTTCTTCTTGAGAGCCTGCTCCCCACCCACTCGCACCCTCCCAATAAGCAGAGTCAGTCAGGGAAAACAGCCCTTCCAATAAGCAGAGTCAGTCAGGGAAAACAGCCAAGTAGTGTTGAAATGAAGGTTTGGAAGAGAGGATCAAAGAGGGAATAAGAGCCAGTGTTGTGATGTGCTTGGAGCTTATCATGGAGACCAAGCAGACATGCAATAACTATACTGTCCATTCAGGTCTAGGAGGCCTTGCTGGTTTGTTTGTTTGTTTGTTTGTTTGTTTATTTATTTTTACTGAAATTATGAACTGCTTCAGTCATCTGATTCTAAGCTGTGTACAAAAAACAACAATCATAACCAATGCAACCAAATAGGAAAATATACCATAAAATAAATACAACATATCATTAGAGTTAAAAATTCAATTAATTTGTATGAACTTCCTGCAGTTGGCGCTCTTCAATATTCAAGTCTCAAAGGCCTTCTGGACAGTCAAGTTTTTACAAACTTCAGAAAGGCATAAGAGTAGCCTTGTCCTCTCCATCACCACATAGAATGCCTGCTTTTGGACTCTCACATCCCGTAGTAGGAGGGCACCTTCAGCAGGCGTTGTCTGTGCCCCCGGCTTGGGCAGGCAGCATCTATATGGGATAGGCAGGCCTGAAGATATTCAGGCCCTGAGCCATACAGGGCTTTATAGGTAATGACCAGAACCTTGAACTGCATTAGGAAACAGAGCAGCTCCCAGGGCAATGGCAGTACTTGGCAGTAACAAGACTGTCCAGTAAGTGTATGGGCCACTGTACTTTACACTAAATGAAGTTACTTCAAGGGCAGCACCATGTAAAGAGCATTACAGTAATCCATAAGGGAAATGATAAGGCTGTGAGTGATCATCTTTAGTGCTCTTGTAAGGCCATAGTGTAACAGTCTGGGGAAAAGTCCTTTTGGTCAAAAAGTCCTTGCTACTGCCATTTAATCACATGTTCTAGCAGAAGCCTTAATGACACCCACAGTATGGGCTTGCTCTCCACAAGGGAAGCACAACCCAGTCAGAGATGGTATGATCCTAGAATCAGTGGGCTTTCAAATGAATAACCACTCTGTCTTGCTTCTTGAGAATAAGCCTGCTCCTCCTCATTCAGATCCTGACAGCCTCCAAAAGGCTTCCACCAAAAACCTGTGTTATTTGCTCTTTAAAAAGGTAAAAGTCATACCCTGATATCAAACCACCCATTTGATTCAGGCTGGAGCTGTGCAACTGGGTATCATACTACATATGATCTTCTCCAACAGTTTCAGATAGATGGTAAGGATTGGAGAGAGGACCAAGCCTTGAGGCATCCCATAATGGAGCAGCTGAGGGTCTGACCTCTATACCACATAACAACCAACTTGTTCCTTTCATTTAGGAAGGAGCAGGATCATGACAAGACATTAGTTTCACCTCCCAACCCTTGCAGGAAGTCCAGAAGGATCCTGTGATCAACAATATCA
This sequence comes from Liasis olivaceus, assembly GCA_030867105.1. NCBI lineage: Eukaryota > Metazoa > Chordata > Lepidosauria > Squamata > Pythonidae > Liasis > Liasis olivaceus. The sequence goes on from CM061350.1 coordinate 87,285,734, forward strand.
AAAGCCACCAAAAGGTTTTGCAAGACAAGCTCATGCTCTCTCTCCCCAAGTCCTACCACAAGTCATCCACAAAAGTCACCAATGCAATTTCAGTTCCATGCCTATGTCTGAATCTGGATTGCCCTAGGTCTAGATAGTCTGTTTTTCCTAGGGGTCTCTGTAACTTTTGCCTTACCAATTTCTCTATTACCTTCCCCAGAAAGGGGAGGTTGGATAGAGGATGATATTTGTCTAATATAATTGGATCCAAGGCAGACCTCTTGAAGAGGGGATTGAATAGCTCTTTCTTCTGGCTTCTGCTGACATCACCCTCTCTTGCAAAGAGGCATGGACAATCCCCTGAATCTGCCTCCCAGTCCCCTCCCTGGTTGCTTTAATTAGCCAGAAGGGCAGGGGTCAAGTCCCAAAGTGGCAGTTAAGGCTACAGAGAGCCTTGTATACCACCTTAGGAGCCACAGCCTCAACATCTTCCACAAGATTCTACTTCTGCCATTTCATTGGGAAGTTACTTTAGGATGGGGATGTGAGCCTTTTCTCCAGAACACCCCCCACCTGAGCTCCAAATAGAGAAAGCAAACACCTAATAGCCATAAAATGCTCAACTAAACCATTGAGACTTAGGAAGGAAGAAGAGGTAAGACACAATTTACAGAAGAAGGTGTGGGAGGGACAGAGACCTTTCTCACTAATGTATCCCAAGTGTTCAGATTCAATGTAACATTAGGGAGCATTTCTGCAGTAGCAGTTTATAGTGTCACACAGCCATTGATGTAGTGATATAAAGCCTTTCTCCATTAGTGATTTATCACCACAGTGATGGCTGGATAACAGTATAAATCACTAGTGTGGAAATCCTCCTTGTCGCAGGCTCCTTTTATTCTCTTACTAATGAGGAATCATCTGTACAAAAATCCCATTGCATTTATAGTTGCCTCTGAATCTGGCAGCCAACACATGGAGACATAGCTCTAGAACCTGGACCTGCCACACGACTCTTCACTCTTCGCTCTTGCAGCCACACCTCTTTTCCTTGACAGGAAAATAATAAAATACAATAAAATAAAATAAAATAAGCCCATGGTCAAAATTTTTCTTCCTTATTTTTTTCTGGTATGGTTATTTTTGCTCGGCTTGTAGATACTTTTTCCTTGCCTAGTGTAAGATATCAAAGAGGTCACAAAGCAAGGACTTTGGATACCAGACACCCAAGCTCCTCCCATGCTTGCTGTGGTTATACCATACCAGAAGGGGGAGCTGCTGCTCTAGTCCTGCTGCACTTCAGGACCGTCGCTGGTCAAGATCAAAAGTATGAACCAGGGATCCATCTCAGAAGAGGACATATGCCAAATGGTGTCCCTGTTATTCCATTCAGTTCTATATTGTTTCAGATGCTAACATGAATTTTTAGGCTGTCCATCCCCAATAATCTAATCCAACAATTTGACTGCCAGACTCCTTCCCAGAGTGACTACGAACCTAGTGGGTATTAGTTGGCCTCCATTATCTCTGTTAGCAATGCCCCCAAACTATGCAATGGCAGGGTGTGGAATATATCTTCAATATGTTTGTAAAACACACTATTGTTTTGAAACAAGCAATCCCCTTAACAGATCTTTGATTTGGCTTGTATTTCAAGGCAGAAAAGGCCATGGTTCCCTCTTGCCACTGCCATCTAATCATTTAACTGTCACAACACCAGTGTTAATAACAGTGCAATCTCTCTTCCTGTTTTTCCTTAGACCCAAACAATGACATGGGCTTCCCCCTCGGTGCATGCCAATCTCCCTATTCCACTTGTCTTTTGAAAAGTTTTAGTGATAAAAAATGAAACAGCAAGCTGGAAAAGCAGGAACTTTATCCAAAAGAATGCTTTTAAGGTCCATAGGTTTCCTGCAGGTATTTTCAGAAAACACAAACATTCTGTGACAGTAGCCCAGTGTTTTGTTTAGAAGTGTGCCTATTAAGAAATAAAATAAAACAAAATGGAGAAAGATAAGCTGGCACAGTAGAGAGCTTACTGGAGTCTGAAGGGGTTGTCAGAAAGTACTCTGACCAGTTTGCCTTCTAATAAGTGGAAGTTTTATGATTGGTCTCACCAAATACGGCAGTTATGTGAAAGCACCCCATGGCATTTTGTCAAAATTCCACTTGACCCAAATAAGACATTTTCAAAATGGGAACACTTCTACATTAGCTTGTAGTCCAAGGAATGCTGGGAAGTTGCTTTAGTAAAGATTCAAGAAGGAGAGGGGGAGGGAGGGAAGAAATGGAGAAAGAGGAAAATCCCTGATTGGAAACTCTGGTGGGCCTGATATCCTGTAGATAACATCCATGGTGTCTGGGGAGTCAAATATTGCCCTAGGAAGGCATTTGTATTTTCACTGCAGATTTGTTAAGCCCTCCCTCACAATCTACAGTATATCCAATTCACACTCACTTATAATCTGACTTTATGCCAGTCTGCAGTGCTGCTCTGTTAATTTCTCTATTTTTAATTTTATTTCCTCACTGAATCCTGTGCTATTCATAATTTTATTTCTCCAGTCACCTTCACAAAGTCAGGCAGCCAGTGAGAGGACAATGAGAATAAGCAGTATGCAAAGGGAAAGAAAATGAGACATTTGCACTGAATCAATATTTTTTAGAAGAGCTTTATAGATTCTTACACAGGATCTATAATCCAGTTATGTCAGTAGATTTAGAATATTTCCCCAATCCTCTACTGTTCTCCTTTATGTTCCATGCCAATGGTATCAGTGATGGGGAAAGGAACAATCTAGAGGCTACATGTAGCCTATTAACATTCCTTTTGGGGCCTCCACAAAAGGGTAAGCCCAGAAATTTCAACTCCCAATTGCTTGCTTGCTTGCTTGCTTTATTGTGCCACACAAACCCTTATGTGGTCCTTACTTGAACTGATGGAACGTGCATGTTCCCTTCTATAAAATGTTAACCTCTTTTTTTCCCCAGTCTCTCCACAGCAATTCCAATTTCAATATTTCCCACCTCTAACTCTGGATAGTGCCTTGTGCAGATTTGTGACAGACATGTAAATATGGATAAATGTATCAATGAGGATAGAAACCTGAGAATTGATACCATAACCATAGATTTGTAGAAGGTGGTGTAGGTACAGTGGGCTTGTACCATGAATGGGTGGGCAACTCCTGACCCCAACATTCACTCTCATAGCCTGTCTGTCAGCTCTTCATGCTAGATATTTGATTCAACATCTTGAAGGAGAAATATTTTTACATAGTAAAAAGAGATTATCCCCAACCTTTCCCTTTCCAAGTGAAAGATCTTTTGTGTTTTGGAAACTATGGTCAGGGTCCTGGAGAAAAAGAAATGGAAGTGTATGCTGAAGTTCAGAAGAGGGGAGGAATCTCTTTAGCCTCTGATAAAAAAGAAAAAAAAAATCTACAAGAAGTCAGAAAAATGTCTCCAAAAAGAAGCAAGGAGATCAGCTTCAAGCATTCCTAAGAAATAAGTAACAAGTTTAGCTAAAAATATTGTTAGATTACTTTTTCATTTTAATGGTGTATGTGTTAAAATCTGTTTTAATATTTCCGGTATTTGCACAGGATTAGTAAAATTGTGTGTTTTTATGCAACTTGGAACCTATTTACAGTAGGGTTAGGGTTAGGGTGTTAGGGTTAGGGTTAAACTAAGGACCAGACCAACATCATTTTGTGTCTGCCCAGTCCAATACATTATTCTTTATAGTTTTCAAGCTACTATATATGATTATAGAAGCTCAATATTTTTATTTCCACTCCAGAATGTTTTGCAAGTGACAACTTAAAATTTAAAAGTTATCTTTCCTTTTTTTGTTTGAAATAAAGTTTCATTTTATTTATACCTTGTGAGATTGATCTATCACTCCCCCTGAAAAAGGAGGGGAGTTGGAATTCCCTAGTCACATGCCTCACTGCTATAGAATTAGGAAGTGGAATTTATTTCATTTTTATTCTTGTTTTCTTTCACTTACCAGTATAGTCCATAGGCTGTGATGTCTCTATCTCCCTCACATGCTAAGGTTAGGAAAGAGGATTATGGATAAAGAGGACTATGGATAAAGGTGTACTCTTGCAGAAAGGTGATGGCAGCAGTAACTACCAAGCTGCTATACCAAGTCTAGAGGTCAAAGAAAGGGTGGGAGATTTATATATCAGACTTGCAAGATTAATGTCAATCTTCCAGGTAGACCAGACAGGAAACACGACCAGATGAGCTAATTCTACTTTATTGTAAGAATACATTAACAGAATCTTGCAAGTCTGATAGTACAAATCTGCTGTCTATTTTACTGCCTGAGAAGTTAGCGAGGTTTCTTTTTGAGTCTCTTTCTCTGCCCCTTCTACAGCTACGGGCTATGCTGTCTCTTATCTGATCATTCCCTAGGCAGCATCTCTTCCCACCTCCATCTCCCAAGGTCATTCCCATATACCATGATGATTGGACTTCATATACCAAATGTATATCAGAATAATTTTATTTTGTACAATTTGATAGAATGGGAACTTTTTTGGAATAATTTCTTTTAAATCTGTTTTTGTCATATTTGTAAATAATTTGTATATTTACAATCGATTTACACTTACATTTTTATAAACCATTTGTATGATTTATCAACCAATTAAAATACATTAAAAGAATTAATTATATATAAATACATATCAGTATTATACAAATGGCAGTATATATTCCTTTTTGAGCACCTGAAGAAAGTGTGATATAACCTCTCATGTAAGCAGAAAAAACTACTGCTGACAATTGAATGAAAGGGCCATCTTTAATACTTTACTTTTCCTGTTACTTATATATACATATACCTGAGTCAAAATAGTTTTTTTTAAAGTAAAGAAATTTGGATTTAATGCTGTCCAACTAATTCATTTTCTGAAGTTTTAATCAGACTCATAGTTAAGTTGATGAAAAATTTCATACAAAATTGATAATTTACTTTTCTGCCTATCAGTCCTGGAGGTTAAAATGACTGATAATAATTTGACCACATTGAACAATCTGTCTCTCTCTGCCCTCCCTGCTCCCTACCCCCAGGTTAAAGAATTAAAAACTATTTGAAAGCTAACAAAGGCTTTAGAATGATGGACAATCTTGGGGGTGCTACAGTGGATAGAAACAGCATTTTCTGTTTCTTCTTGGATCTCAAAAGGAAGTCACAGTTTGTTCCTCAATTTTTATCAAATTTTGTAGTAGCAGTTAGAAAACTAAATAATTCTGATCCTGAAATAAAGAGTCTTTTCATAGGCGAATTGCAAACAATAATTAATAGATGAATTACTGTTATAAATTGTCCACTGAAGGGTACGTATATTAAGTTAGTACAGCTATTATGCTAGCAACTGAGTGACAATACAATAACAGTAAATTTGATTTGTATAGCACTTATGCCATAATAAACCAAGTTATAAAAATAAAATCAAATAATAAAAATAATCTGGACAAGACAAGATACCAACTTATGCTTATTTTCCCTGAATGGTAGCGAACCTGTACTCTCAAAACATTATTCACTGCAGATGCTGATGTCAACTATTTGCTAAATATTCAAGAAATGTGGGAATATTGCCCAAATTTGCTATTATTCAGCATTAGAATTTAGCAGCTTCTGTAACAAAATGACAACACACATGTCATGACATCATGACATACATAAGTCTCATCTTTTGTCTGTTGTGAGTCACGTCCATCGATGATTTGCCCTCTTGTCTCCTCCCCTCATGGATGCTCATGATAGAAATTGACATTGGAACTTTCTGCAATTTTGGTTAATATTTGACAGCATTTGAAAACTGGTATGCAGTGATCAGTATTATCTGACCGTGAGTAACACAGGACAATCAGTATCATAGGGGATCAAGCAGCTGACATACAGCAGTCATCACTGCTTCATAGTCCCCTTACTGCCTGACTGCCTTCCTTCCACTGATTGTCTGAAGTGGTTAACAAGAATACCAGTTAAATTCAATATGGATACATATTTGATAAATAAGTACTTTAAAACTTTCCTAACAATAGCAATCAAAGAGCAAAACAGATTAACAATTGCAGAGGGGAAAAAAAAAGCAGTCAGCAGGATCATAACTTTTTTTCCCCCCCTTGAACTTTGGGAGAATTTTGTGGGCTTTCTATGTTTTTAAAACCACTTTAAACCTATTTCCCAGCCTTAATAATGTTTTGCCTTAAAATAATTGGAAATAGCCATGATCAGAAAGGTTCTAAGGCCACCTTCCCCCAAAAGGTTGGGGGATGCATCTAGCCCTAAACAGATCACTCCATCATGTTCAATTCCTTATTTATTACAGATTTCGCCATGCTGATCCATTAGGGTTTTTTTTTTTTTTTTAATTTAACAGGTTTCCAACAAATTATTCCTTTTGTGGGATATATTAATAGGGCCGTTTATTTGTTTTCAAACTGCTATTCAGGCTGGAAGTAAAGTAAAAAAAGAAAGGGGAACAGAAAAAGTGGTGCACTAAGTTGGAACCCAAGATCTGTTACTAATTTATTAGCAGGTGGATTGGTACATTTCAGTTTAATGTTCAGTTCTCATGTTCAGAATAGGATTATTCTTTCTTTCTTTTTTTTCCTTTTCCTTTTTAAAATATAAAATGCTGCATTTGAATTTTTTCCCTAGGTCACTTCTTTGGAGCAGAGGGAGCATGGTCTGAACTTGAAGACAATCAGAAACAACCTTTCAGCCACTGATTAAAAAAATAAATAAAAAGAGGCCTGTCTACTGATAGCCCCATTTTCAACACACCTTCCCATTGTTCCACAGCCATCTTTCTACTAATGCCTCTTTCTTATTTTTAGTTTTTGCACTTGCTCAGTACAATTGAGTAACATCCATACTAATTAAATTATTTGAGGGCTAATAAAAAAAGTTCCTGAATATTCTTGTCTTTTATATTATATCAATGCATCATATTAGTTATTTTCTGACTGTAACTTAAGTAGAATACTGTTTGATCACTAATAAAATAAAATAACTACCCCAGTCCTGAGATTAGCACAAGCAACCATGGGCTGCTTGGGGGTGAATTATTTTGTAGAAATCATACTCATGGGATTAAGAGTGAGTATATCCTCTGGGAAATCATAGAGCTTTCTAAATCCATTCTGAGTTTTCTTCAAAAGAACTTGTAAGGGAACAAGTAGTGCAGTATATAAAATGATTTCCCATGATCTTTGAGAAGCAATTCATCTAATTGTGTTACATTTACATAACTCCAATGCTGTCTTTCTCTGCTGGGTTCTTTCCCCCCATCCATCTGTCATATTTTATTCATTAGAACAGAAACCACAACAAGCCTCAGAAAGTTTAATGATTAAAACTATTAACTGCACTTTTGCATACAATACATACAGCCAATAGTGCAAATATTATCAGGGAGCATTAGAGAGTCCAGAATGGGAACCACGAGCTTCTTGATCTCCAGCTGAGACCAAGCCAAGGAAGCTGGACATTAACTATTTCTGCTTAGAAGCCAGAGTCCTCCCAGGATAACATCGTACCTCAGCAGCATTTAGAGTTGGCAGATGATATGAAGCTTTTAGATGGACAAGGGGCCATAATTAAGGATGTTGCCTGTGTTCTACTGAACCCCATGCTATAACTGAAAGCTTCTCTACTAACTTCAAGTCTTGAACTAACAGAAGTTGGGATGACTTCCCTCTGAAGAGGATTCATTGTTGTTCTTTTTTTGCCAGCTCAAATCAAATCAAATATTTATTACATGCATCAAGTGAGTTCATTAAAGATCAGAAGGATTGTGTAATTATGACTGTAATTGCAACCTGATCTTTCCATAGATAATATAGTAAGGTACATCTAACATGCTCACCCTCTTGATTCCATAAGTGGGCAACAAAAGGGGTATTCTGAGAGTTTTCTTGTAGTAGAGCAGAAAGTTGAAGCATGCCTTTATTTAGGAAGATTTGACACCTGTAAATAGTTTGCCACTTTAATCCTATAATTGGAATTCTCAACATAGATAACGGGGAACAGATTTTATTTGCCTGAGATTGCATATTTTGGAGATCTAAATCCCTAATTCTCTGTGACAGAAAATTTTAGCCTGATTAGCTCCTAACATTATTAAAACCTCAGGGGGAAAAATGTAGTATGTATATCTTGTTTCAAGGAATTTCATCGAAGCAGAAATGTAAACTTCACTATGTAGTTGACCAATAACCCTTACTGTAACAGAATAACCTGAGGCACTGTAATAGGCCTTAGATCTCACTAGCTGGAATCCAACCTCCAGATTAAAAGCTAAATCCCCAACATATCCAGGAAAACCAAGAACAGAGCAAGGGCCAGTACCTGCAGCAGATGGTCCAACATTTTCAATCAAGTTTGCAGCTCCAAATAGCAACTGGATAAGAGACTTAGCTTGAACAAGTTCTAGTGTTGAGAGTACATGGGACCCAGCTTTAGTTAAACAAAGAGAACAATTGTAGTATTTGAAGGCTTTGTCATGCAGCCTTAATTCTGTCACTTTGCAACAATAACAACAACAAAAATTTAAATATATCCAAATACAAATAAGACCTTCTCAATCACTATACCTTTTCATTGCACATCTGTAAGAAAATTCTCCAATGTTTAGCAGAATTTGCTATGTCAGTTTCCTTGGAATGAACCAATAATTGATTCTTAAACTTGTAACCCCAAAATTGTAAAAATCTGAGCTTTCTCTGGCAAAACAGAACACAGTATCTAAAATGAGTAGGTAAGAAATGGAGTGTCAAACAGATATGTCCCCCAACCCTTTTTCTGAGTCTCTGGAGCCCCAATGACAATGTTGCCAAATAGGCTTACTATACCAATTAAAGGTAAACTAAAAGTGTAGCACTTGGCACAACCTCAATGTGAAGTTAGAATTGATGACAACTAAGATGATCCAAAGTTTTTGCATATCCTTCAGAAAAAAATATGGAAACAGACAAGCACAGAAGCAAAAAAGGAGTGAAGATACTCTTTCTCATAAGTAAAAAAAGAGTCAGAGATGTGTTCTGCTTGACCACAAGGAATCTATAGATTCAGAGTCGAAAACTGTATTATTGTTAGCCAGTTCCTGAATATAATAGTGTAGAGGTAGAGAGGACTAAATCAAAAGCAGTTAATGCACATAACGTTTACCCACCTTTACTCTGTTTGCAAGATGAAATGAAGATACAGTAAACATAAGGAGACAGTCCTGGTCTAAAATCAGTTTAGATCCTGGATAAACTGTCTTGTATAAATCAATGCATATATATGATCATGCTATTTTGGATAAACAACATGATGCAGAATTCAGAAAGGGGTAAGAAATAGTAAGGCATAAGAAATTAAAGGCATAAGATAACAAAGAGAAATATAGATTAATCTCGTTTAAACCAACACCATTCATTATACCACTCCATATCTTTCTTCCTTGCCTCCATTACGCCCATACATTGCTTCATACACTGCATTTTGTTCTTTAAACTTCTTATCTCTCTCTTCTTGAAGATCTCATCAACCCCATTTCCCCTTCATCTTTACCCATTCACTCTTACTTCATATGTTTGTTTCCCCAAACCTCATTCATTTTCTGTATATGACCAAATCAGTCTGAAATCCCCAGGGACAAGGGAACAATAATAGCTACTTCCTATCATCAAAGAAAGATGTAGCTTTCATAAACATGTTTAAACAAGTCAGTTACTGACTCTACAAGCAAACCATATCCATAGTTCAACAATTCTCCAGTTACATAATCTAACACCGCTGCCTTATCATTTTGCAACCTTCTCATAGCATTTTAACTCCCTTTCATCCATTTTGTTTTCTTGGACACTGACACTGATAATATTTGTTTCAATTCTACTCTTCCACATAGCTCTATTATCATCACAGAGATGTCTAAAAAACTCCTTCCAGCATTCCTTCAGTTCAATTTCATCTCAAATTATTTAATTACTTTTATTTTTAATTCCAGTCACGCTGCTGGAGGCCCTCTCCATCCACTTTCAAAACCTTTTGTGTCACTTTGTGTTTTCTCTGCCTTTTTTAGTCTTAACTATACTTTGTTCTTGTTGACTACATTATTTACAACTATCTTTTTCTTTCTATACAGATTTCTCTGATTCCTCACTTTTTGTAGCAACTGTTCTCCAATATGCATTTTTTCTCATCCACAGACTCCTTCACTTCACTATTCCCCTAAGCATCCTTTGGGTACTTCCAATTATCATAACTCCACACAATTCTATGGTACATTGTAATACAATCCTTTTTACTCTGTTCCAAACACCTTCCATGTCTTTTTTCCTTATGTTTACTTTTCAGTTTTGGCACAGTTTTATCCCAAGACTGCCCCTGCTATTCTATGCAAGTTAGGATTTCTAATGTAATAACTACCTTGCAAGCCAACACATTGTTGCCCACATCCCACCAACTAAGATGTATGTGCAGTGCACAGACACTCAGGATGCAATAAATTTCAATCTATTGCCAGATACACTTACATACTCTGTAGGAGCTTAACATATTTTTCCCAGTTATTGTGAATGGGGGAAACTGGGCAATAGTATTTGGATTGTACCTATAATTCTACATATATGTCCAATTTCTCAGGAATTCTAGGCTCTGAATTATAAGCAGACTATGTAACTAAACAAGGACATTTCAAAGCCCATTTCAAATACAGAAGGTAACATGGGCATTCAAGCTGTTTTCCTGTGGTTGGGTTGGCAATATAAGGTCCCTATATTGGTCTGGACTGATCTAAATGCTAGAATCCAGCCTTTTGTTTTTGCCTGTCCATAGCACAGAATTATTTTGCCTGCTTTATCATGTTTGCCAACTTCCTGTTTACAGCTCCAGCTATAATGGCTCTCAGAATGCTGAATAACATTCCTTCATCAATTGTTTGATATTGGATTTGCACCTTCCCCTTAAACATGAAGAAGACACATGGGCTGGAAATTTGCCACCCAGAGTGGGAACCTGTAGCCACTAAGGAACTGGGTGACACAACCATGTAAAGTAGTTCCATCCTCACGAATTTCTTCATTCTTTGGTCTGAAATTAATGGTTGCTAGTAAACACCCGTACATTTACTTTCCATTTTTGATGTTAGCACAATAGCATCCCTTTTCCTAAGATATGGGATTTCCCATGTGTCTTCACTCCAGTAAAGAAAAACAGACATTCTAAGTCAAGACTGAGGCATAACTTTGCAATTGGTTAATCCAACAGGACTTGCTGTTTCTCAATCTCCATTTACTTCAATAGGCTTTGTGAAATGTTCTCTTGTCTTGACCTAAAGAAACTAGTGGAATTAGCACAGAAGTGATGCCTGGGTGGATTGTACCCTATATTTATCTTATCACAATCTGTTATGGACTTAACTGCCTTTGATCTTATCTAATAATAGATAAATGGTTAAAATAATCACCATTTAAATATATTAGGTTGTTTGACATAGGTACTACACACAAGGAAAATCAATAATGATTATACAATCAGGAGATACAATGTAAACGGCATGCCACAAATGCCTTTGCAGAGTTAGATAACATCACAGATCTCCTAATGAAAGTCAATAGCTATTTGTTTTCAGAAGCAGCACTTGAACTTTGAGGGTATTCATTTTTGCAATTACTAATCCAGCTGTGTGTGCAAGCTTTTAAAACAAATGGATATCAAAGAAAGAATGACAAGTAGACTCAACAAACAACTGTGTGAGAAAGAGCTTCGGTACCCTTTTGAAAAACAAGTAGCTATATCAGTTTTCACAGGAAAAAACTAGTATTAGCTAGATCAGCTTGATGATGAATCACCCTCTGGGCACAATATAATCAAAATTACATGGTAACTGTTTTTAAAGGAGAGAAAATAAGTGGGCATTAATACTCACATGGAAGTCTACGGCATCTCTCTGTTATTTCCTGCATTAGTATTTATTATCCATATATCTATATCTATATCTCACATCACAAATGAAACATTTGATTTATGACTCAGATATTCATTGTCATGAGGTTGAGAGAGTGCCCAGCTCTGATTTGTGTTTTGTTTGTTGGTTTGGTTTTGAAGAGACTATTGTGTCAAGGAGAAGCAGGTGTAACACCCTCCAAACAGAGGCACATATTGGCATCTGTGAATATGTGTGGAATGCACACACAATACATTTTATTAGAAGTTCACTAGTAGGATTAGGAACAAGCCTGCTCTTCCAACCCCCAATGTCATCCAAAGGAGCCTCTGAGTCTCATTCCTTTATTTCCAGTATGTTTTAATTTTAGCTAAAGCTTGAAAGGATATTGCTTAGTTTGTTTCTTCTCTTTAAAACAAAACCCAAAATAATGTCTACTGCAGAAGCTCCGTCTACTTCCTTCCTCACTCATGTTACAGGATGAAAAAGGCCATGTTCATTGTCTCAATGTGGCCTAACTTATTGGTCTTTCAAAATGTCTAGAATTGTAGAGACGTTTCCACTAAGAAAATTCTTAAGCCTGACACTATTTTTGTGAATAACTATGCACTACCTCCCGAAAATGTTATCTTTTTTTTTAAAAAATGATGTTTGGGGCTTAATTTCTTAATCTTACTCCATTGTAACCCACAGATTGCCCATGTAGCAGAATTAATTCATTACTTGCTGCTGCTCAATCTTATTCTCCTTTCACTGCTGTATTTTCACACTATAGATTCTAGATTGTAAGCTCTTTGCAGACCACAGTCTCAGTTTTGATTATGGTCTTCCATTGATGGTGCCATATAAATGAAAGCATATTTAGAGAAACAGTATTTTACAATTAATGTACCTTTAATTGTAGGAACTGCCCAAAAATCAATGTATAGACAAACATCCAACTGAAAGAAAGTATTATTTGGTAAGTATTCCTGTTTTCTTTGAAAATTAAGGACTTCTGAAGATATAAAACCTAACATTCTGTATCTTTGATCTCTTAGTCCCTCCAACATGGCTGTCAAATTTACTGTTTACATTTTTCTTTGTAATCACCTCTATTATGCACTTCATCACCTTCCCCGCCCCCATGATTCGACTTAATGGTTTTAAACGGGAAGGAAATGACTTGTCTTGGCTGCCAGCACTTGACATTTTTATGGGTCATTTGTAATGAAGCCATTCTTGGGTTTTAATGGAGACCTTGATTTGGATTGGTGTGAATAATCATCAAAAGGTGATTAATTAAATAATCACCCCAAGCAGCACCCTGTAAAATGGATCAACGTATTACATTAATGTAATACACTGATCCAAAAGTTAGTTTATTTCTGCAGTAGACTTTGAATTCTATGCATTTAAACAAGCTTTAAGCCCAGCTGTATAATTTACTACACATTAATTATACATTGTACGTGTCCAAGGAAAGTGTTTTACACCTTTTTTATTAAAGCTTAGTAAAGTATACTGTCATGGTGTTTAATAACAGAAAGCTGGCTACTTGTGAAAAAAAAATAATTCACCTGACCATTAAGCAGAGTCATTTAAAAATTAAATAAAATTCCTTTTGATTTAATTTCAGGAAATGTCAGCATGTTTTAGAAACGTGATACCTTAGCTATTGGAGTAATCTATTATTTGTTGAAAGCAACTCCTAAATGTTTGCTTATGTGGATTCAAAGACCTCAAAGAAGGATAGTTAAAGGGTTAGTCAGACATGAGATAAATTAATAAGCGCTACAGAATTATCAAGTGGTGTTCTTGAATTCAGGGAGTACTCCAAGGAGGTAGGGTCTGCTTTGAATTTTTTCCCTGAAATTAAACACACACATCTACTCAAAAGATATATGAAAGTACCATTGCCTCAGTTCTATTGACTTAAAGTTACTTTAAAAGGTTTAAATCCTGAGTAAATAAATGTAGTATTTATTTATAACAGCAGCGGCTTTTCTCTCTAAGGAAAAGAATTGATGTCAGGCACAGCAGCCGATACCACTAATTTATGAAGTACAAAAGATGCTTCTGTGCAGGAAATTTTGAGAGAGGAGACCTTGGTGCGCTTATTCGCACTTCAAACCCCAGGTGAGGAACAGCAAGCAGTGTGGCCCATGCGGTTAAAATTCGCAAAATGTGTGGCACAAGTACCACAGACAGGAGGTAACTGCTTGAAAGTCTTCACTGAAGGACAAGGAAGGGGACCCCATTCCTAGTTCATTGGTCTACCAAGCTCACACTGGAATGGTTCCCCCGCTCTGACACTGCAATATGAATGACTGAATGCAAACTTTTTTTCATGGGAAGCACGCTCCCTCATCGAAATATGGTCCCTCATTTGCAGCCTCTCATTTTATCCATTTGGGTAATACTTCCCACCAAAATTCACTGGACGCTCCATCTTAGCTATATGGGATGTTTGAAGAGGAATTCATTCTGAACACCATCACTCTAGAAAAAGGCCCATATTTGCAAGTCATGTTTGCCTGATAGTTTATACACTTACTGTGAGAACCCATCCTTGTATGTCCCACTGGAGAGACTTCAACATGTCATTAAATAGCCCATGGGATTCAAGGATGCCTAATTTTTGAGTAGATCATGCCTTATATATGCAAGTTATTTTCAAGGATAGAGGGTAGTATTAAAAACAGCCCGAAGAGGTAATGCACAGAATTATGTATAGTGAACCTGTATCTATACCAAAGTATAAACATTCAGAGGAAGAAAAAAAAAATCTCTTAAAGGATTATTTTGGGGCATAATATTTCTGCACTTGTTCTGTCTACAAAATATTTCAGTAGGTTGACAACAGCCCCATTTCAGACAAACATGAAATAGTTCCAATGTGTTAAGTGATGATGACAGAAAAGGCAGCACTTCACAGAGAAAGGTGGGTGTCTGCTGTACTCTAAAGGCAAACAGCTGTTTTGAACTGTGAAAACTATTTAAAGGTTTAGTGTACACCTTGGATTCCTGCTGTCTACATAAGTACAGAGACCTAAATCCACTGCATACTGGGACTATCTGATCAAAGCAGTAGTTAAATCTATCCATGGAAAATCTAAGTAGCCTTTGGAGGCAACTCTTTGAATGCAGATTAGTGATTTCATTGAAGTAGTCAATCAACAGTGTGTTTTTTCCCCTGTTCCTGGCTGTTAGAATGTCTTTGAATGAACACAGGAAAGGAAAGGAAAGAAAGAAAGAAAGAAAGAAAGAAAGAAAGAAAGAAAGAAAGAAAGAAAGAAAAAGATTCAAAGAGGATATTCTGTACACACACACACACACCTCTATATCTATATCTATATCTATATCTATATCTATATCTATATCTATATCTATATCTATATCTATATCTATATCTATATCTATATCTATATCTATATCATCTATATCTATCTCAACATGAACAAACTTGCTGTTTGTAAGACTGGATCACATGAATCTGCTTGAGACTCAAGATCATTTCAGAGGTAGCTACAGGAATGAATCCCACAAAGGGACTAGGTTTAATCATCCAATCCCAGACTGTATTGATTTTGGAACTACTTGCAATGACTATATAAATAAGCCATTTCTTTGCAACTGTATCAGGAGTCGGTCATGAACCCAAAAACCTTCACAACCTAGTCCAAAGTGAATTATGCCCTGCAGAAATAAATTAATAAAACCAACACAGCTAGGCTTCTCAACCAACTTATTTTCACGTTTCAAGAGCTTAAAAATATAAAATCAATAATCATTTAGTCATAAGGGTAAATGAAGCGACAGAACATCAAAGTATACCCTTTAGCCATTCAAGTCATTCTTGGTAATTTATCTCATCAAAAGGCAGGGGTAATAATCCTTTCCACTCTGAGACAAGCCGCCACACAGCTGCTGTATTATCCCAGAGTAAACAAGTTTGGAGAAAATATTAAAAATCGATATCTGTTTCCTTCTATCAGGCCAGATGGCATCCATCATAAATCTGGTTTTTTAAAGAGTTCTTTAACTTGAGCAGACTGTGAAAGACAACTGCATTAACGACAGAAAACTCTGCTCCATTTAATGGGAATTGACAGCTGGATTTCCTTACACTTGCAATTTGAAGGCAATGAGACAATTTTCTGAAAATTAAACAGACATGCAAAAAACAATCTGTTACATTTACAGCGCACAGGCAGAGGAAGTGTGGCAAGGGTTGGGGACTCCAAGCAGTAACAGTGGATTTGCAGAATGCCTGAGAGCACAAGTGGAAAAGGAGGGCTTGTTTGCTACTGGGAAAATTCTTTGCATCAGACCATTTCAGATTAAAGTGAAATTCTGTCTTTCTCTTACACAGTCCTGCAGGAGAATTTACTGTAGTTCTCATCATATGAATGAAGAAGTCAAGTCAGGTTTATGTAACCTGTAGGTGAGATGTTCAAGCTATTTCTTGTTTGTATCATTGGAGATGGTATCTTACAAAAAATGTAATTCATAAAGTATACAGGTATGCTAGAAAGACAGTTAAAACCCTGGCACTTACATTTCATTCTCACTCACCCATCAACCTGCACATACATCCAATAATGCAATCTTCTCTACCTGAAGGCTGAAATGGCACAATGTCAGGATGATTTTGTCAACTCATTTGATGTTTATGTAGTCACAGATACACATCTATCACTTCAAGGAGCCACTCAAGCTCACACAGACAGCATAGTCTCTCCTTCCTTCCTTCCTTCCTTCCTTCCTTCCTTCCTTCCTTCCTTCCTTCCTTCCTTCCTCCCTCCCTCCCTCCCTCCCTCCCTCCCTCCCTCCCTCCCTCCCTCCCCTTTAATGGATTAAGAACTTCTGTGGGGTACTTCATATTATGATGATGTTATTCACATTATAATCTATTTTACTTAGTCTCACCATTTTTGTAAGGACAATGAGGTTGTTAGACACAGTATCCAGTCTTTGAAGCCAAGATTGCAAATTTACTTGTGAAAGATGGATTGTTCTCAGAAATCTGAACTTTGCTCCTTCCTTTCAACATCTCCTGCATTCTAGGTTTCAGCATCTAAATTTCCAGTGCTATTGATTATAATTCTCCATTGACTGACAGGAAGAAGATCATCCCTATTCAGAATCTTTGTTTGAATATTCCAAGTCTGTTACTCCAATGTTCTCCAGCCTGAGAGAAAGGGTGAAGTCCATTCTTTTCTCCAAGCTAAGAAGTGGTTGCATACTGTCCTTCTAATAGCATCAAATGCCTTCTGCTGTTAATGGATGCTCAGGGAGGCACAGTGGTTGTCCACAAGCTCCTTGACAATTCAACAAAATATATCTAGATTCTGACCTTCACTAATTACTAGGGTGGTTCAGAAATAAAAAAGCTATGTTAATAGTTCTGTAGGTCTTGGACTTAGTAATACTTATTTAAGGTAAAGCTGATAACTGGCAACCACTGAAGATTCAAAGGAGGCTCCAGGGAAAGTGTTTGAAGAGATGGGGGGTCATAAGAAAGTCCTTTCTACCATGGTTTCCTTGTTCAAGTAATGAAACAGAACAAGGATCACAACTTGCAATAATGTAGGTAAAAAATAAATAAATAAAAATGGATGGAAAATGTCCTGGACAGAAAAGTTTAACTTGGTAAGGGATAATATTGATTGTTCTCTTGTATACACATCCAAAAATCACTTGATGCTGTGATCTGAAGAAAAATGGTATTTATTCTAGACTGCATGCTGGACCCCCAAAAGAAACAGGACTTAAAACCAGGTAATGCAGATGTTCTGACTCAAAGCCACAATTCATTATTCATGCTAGTAACATCTGCTTCATTCATTCTTTAGAGCAGAGGTTCTTAACCTTTTTGTGGCATGGATCCCTTTGAGAGTCTAGTGAAACATGTGGACCTTAGAAACATATATTTAAATGCACGAAATAAAATACATAGATATATATTGCATTGCAAAAGAAACCAACTATGCTCAAAATACTGCTATCAAAATATTAAAAATAACAAATATATAATAATATATGTGCTTCTTTATTAGTCCATTAAATTAATAACAAGGCACTACCCTATTTAGGGTATAATAATTTTAGATACTGAGATTTTTTTTTTTTGAAGTTAACACACATTTTTGGACTCTACAGTCATAAATTACTTTGTTGCTTGCATACATTATTGAATGGAAAACTATATTTCAGATCAATGCGATGAAAGATAATTTTTTTCCCATCCAAGTTCATGAAACCCCTGAAATCTATCCATAGGTCCCCAGGTGGTCCATGGACTCTGGTTAAGATCCCCTGTTCAGTATAGTGACTGCCTAGGAAAAACGGTTTTCGACAGGTAAAAATATCTCTCCATTGGTCTCTGGTGAGGCCTGGTCATGAAATTCTGCATCCTGTTCTCCTTTTATCTGTATGCTGTGGCCCTTGGTCTTGGACCACTGAGCTCATTTTCATATTTACAGGGATCTTTTGTCCTGCTTTTCTTTGTCTTCTATACCATTAGGCTCTCCAGTTACTCCAGAGGATGAACATGTATCAAAGTATGGTGAGAACACCCTCCTAATCTCCTGCTTCAGGGTCTATTCTGTTCCTGTCAAATGCCAAGATCCTGTCTTATGGTGGCTGTTGATTGGCTGACTGAACACCATGACTGAAGTCAATCACATGTATCCTTTTCATGGGATTATGATTAACTACCGAATTTCCTTGGCAGAAGGGCAGTAGGTGGATGGGAGGGATTCTTTATGATATATCCTAGTTTTGGAGAACTGATTCCCATCCAGGCTCATCCTCCACTGTGCCTACTTCAGCCTTCCCTAAGTAGTTGCCCTCCAAAGGATTTGGGAGTCCAAGCATCAGAATTCCCAGCCAATGATGGAAATTTGGATTTCCGAAGTCCCACTGCACCCAGAATGTACCACATTAGGAAAAGCTGTTTTAATTCAGCTTGTTTCATATTATTAAAGTGAGCATTTTTATGTACCCTTCTACAACAAGAGTGGCAATCTTACTATCTGGCTAATTGTGAATAAAACCAATAGGACTGAAATTATACTAAGATTAGACTAAAATTCACATTTCCATATTCTACTTACAATATGTACATTCAGATATCTTTGTATAGAACTAGAATATAATATCATTACTCCTTTTGACGAAAGCACTTTTCCCCCTACAGTCTTCTACAAGTCAGTACACTTTAAATAGTTCACCTTAGAGCATGCTAAAATAATGTTAAATAATTTATCAGAAAAGTTTAAATCAACCCATGTGTGTATAAAGTGTGTGTACAGCCGACCTGTACCTTTAAAATGGGAAATAAAATATTCATATGGAATCATCAGAAGAAAACAAGGTTTGGTCTTTTTCTTTTTCTTTTTCTTTTTCTTTTTCTTTTTCTTTTTCTTTTTCTTTTTCTTTTTCTTTTTCTTTTCCTTTTCCTTTTCCTTTTCTTTTTTCTTTAAGAAAAAACCCTATGAACATGGACCCTTTTGCTCCTTCAATATGTGTCATAAAATTTTAACTAATTTCTGCCTGCAGTGATTTTTTTGTATTAGACATTTATTTACACAAATTACTGATTTTAAATTGAATTATATTCTTACAAGTCCAACCCCAGAACATTTTCAGCATTTAATAGAAACACATCGATTTGTTGCTTCCATCATGAAATCAACATTTATATATCGCATTTAGATTAATTTGCTTCTAGGGGATGGAGCATCAGTTCTATGTTTATAGTAACATCAGAGAGTATATTAATTTATATACAATTTAGTAGCAGCCCATTTAGTTTATCACAGTGAAGATGTAACAAATTATTTATAGAGATTACAAAAATTCTTCGCCTTTCTAATATATGCAACTGAGATGAAATATTTAAATGATCAAAACATTGTAACTGCTTAAATACAGAGTATGATCCAGATTGCAGTACATAGGTCATGCTCCAGGTAGGAACATGATGATTTCCATAGTAAATGTGAATGGCTAGGGGGAGACTTTCGGTGAATAATTTAGCCTTTGGAGGAATGTGTGCAAAGAGAGGCAGAAACACTCAGTTTTTCTGAACAATGAAAAGAAGCACTGATGTTACTCTGAATTGGCTTTCTCAGGCTGCGATTCAGCCAATTTTATCTGGCTATTCCCAAGTAACAAACTGGTGCAGCTACACAATTCTGGGATTCGTTTTAGTTACTCTGTAAGAACATTCTGTGAACTGACTGCTAGATATTTCTTTAGATTATGGTGTGGTGATGATTTGAAGCCAATCCTTAATTTCTCATTGAAAGTAATGCATTTTTAAAATGAACTTTGCTCCTTAAATGTAGAACAGTTTGCATTTCCTTTCTACATATTGAAATGTCTGATCATCCAAAGCACTGCATGGAACAGATCCTGTAGATCTGTTGGATCCATATCCTCCTTTTTGTCCAGGAGCCCAAGGGACAGAACACTCCCTCCTCCAAATTTATCCCCAAGCTACAACTACCCTGTGAGGTAGGATGGGCTGATAGAGAGCATAGGGGCTCAAACTTACTTGCCTGAAGGTAGACTGGAATCTAAGCGTCTCCTGTCCTAATCCATACCTTCACGACTCCATCACATTGACTTTAGATCTGCTATTAAAGCGCTCAGAAAAAGCTAACCTAAAGCTTTGGAAGGAGCTGCTCCGTATAAACAAAGGAGGCATTTGATGTTTACAGCAAAAGATTTTTGTCAATGATGTAAGGCTTAATGTTATTAAGGAATAATTAAGAAGCCAAAGCGTGGTCTTTTATGCTTGCTAATCTTGGTCACTGCTGTACATGCGATTGTTTGTTAAATGGCAAAGTTTATTGATTTGGCAAATTCTGCCTTACATTGTATATTTCCACCCAGTCAGTGTTTCTCTCTGTGGTTCAGCATTTTTAAATGTCAACAGCAAAGTATTATTGATCTGTAATTAAAAGTGCAGAGGAAAAATTAGCATAGTAGAAGTTTAAGGTCATTAGTACAAGTACTGTTAGACAATTATTTAGCTTGTTTTAACATTTATTTCCTTCCCAGATATTGACACTCAGTTCAGTTCCCACCGAAACATTTTCATCTTGCTAAAAAGGCACATTTAGCAATTGCTACACATTTACAATACAGCAGGATTTTGGTATTTGACTTTCAAGCTGATGTGGCAGTTCTTAAAGGTAATCTGATTTGATGGGTCATTTTGAAAAACAAGAAAGACTAGGTGTTTGGGAATATGCTACAGCTAATCATATGACCAAATTGAGACTGCTGATATTAAATAAGATGCTACATTTCTCTTACAGATGAAAATGGCAAAATTATATATTGATCTTTCCTGGTGCCATATATTGCTGCAATATATTTTCTCCCCTGTTTTTTCTCTTTTGCAAATATTGCTATTCGATATTCTCCTGCTAGTAACTAAATTAGTAGAAACTAGTTAATTTTTAATTTGGTAAATTTTAAATGGATCATTTTTAAATATCTGTACTTGTTGCTAAATTATATTTGATTTTAATATTTCATATCTGATTTCACATTGGACAGTATTTGATAGGGGACATATGACAATTAGTGTTTGACAACACTAACCAAAGAACTCTTTCATTCTGAGAATAATTCTGAAGTTTTCAGCCAAGGGAACACATTGAAGATGTGCTGAGCTTCTGAGCCTCACCATCAGATTGAAGAACATGAACCTTCTTTGGAACACATCCAACATTCTCCTGTTGGATTATGATTTTTCCTTTTTTCTAAGAAGAAAATCATATTTAGCAAATATTACTCCAATTTTCCCTCCTTACACTACATTTTCCTAACCTACCTCATCTCAAACATACCAAGAAAAGAAAAGGAAATCTCTCTCTCTCTCTCTCTCTCTGTCTCTCTGTCTCTCTCTGTCTCTCTCTGTCTCTCTCATCTATCTCCCCTGATCTGCATGCATTGGCAGGATAACTTTTTAAATGATTAGAAACTCTAAGTAAATCACCAATTTTTAAAGATCAAATTAGAAATGTGGCAAATGCTTGGCTTTGTTTCTCCCTTTTGTTTTTGGATAAATACTGCTGAATCACAGCTAGACTAACTGCCTGGATTTCTTAATGTTTTTGTACCGGATAGCATTCCTTTTCCCCGAGGAACCCTGAATAAGAAAAGGAACTTTCTTCTGAAAATGATGCATGGATGATGCATGGATACCACTGCTAGGTCTGCTTTATTCATGGATGAAAAATAATGGAAAGTGGGAACAAGACTTTCTTATCAAAAGAGAACAAAAATAACTACATGTTTTGCTACACACCTTTACTTCTAGAAGGGCTAAAGACCAGCTCTCTTTTAAAAATTAAAACTGGGGATGCACACATACATTCCAATATACATATACATATACAAACAAACAATTCAAATATATATATTTGGTAACAAACTTGTGGACTCTGTTATAAAACAGCATCAGGTTTCCTGCTTTTCAGTTTTGAAGTAATCTAAATTTGTCTTCTCTTTTAGAGTTGCTACAAACTACAGACTTTTTAGCACCATCTACTGTACAACTTTTTTCTTCCTACCCTCTCTCCCAAATTAACCAGTGCTATACCTTATGGTTTAACACTTATCTTATGTTGTGATATTTTAATTGGCTCCAAGAATGGTATTAGTTTACAGCGGCTTTGGGATTTTTTTCTCACAAGATAACCTCATTCTACTATTACTAAAAAACAAACAAACAAAGCAAAACAAGAATCTGAGTGATGCACTGTGGATTCCTTCCCTTGACATTTTTATTTTTCAATTTCTTCCCTTTAAACATGCACAGTTGTCATCACTACATTTCTGCACTGACTGGCAACCTCCTTTGAACTGCAGTCTGTAGCTTTAGTTAAATTCACAAATACACAGGCAGATGTATAAATACAAAAAACGTCATCACAGGCCTTTCCACTTCAACCTTTACACAGACTTTCCAACTTGTCTGGTCTTCCTTGAAGGTCGATTGGGTTTTCAACTCTGCTATCTGCTAGGTGTTTGATGGAGTGGTCCAGATAACAGAGGAGAGAGCAAAAGAAAAAAGGTTTTTTGAAGATCAAAAGTGGCTGTTCATTCTGTTATCTGACCCTATCTGTAGTCATAGTAACAAGTTTCTTTTAACCTCTGCCATCAGATGATTTGTCTCTATCTGTTATGAATTCTACTTTGACTGAGTAGCTGGCGATAACACACAAAGTAAGTATGTGTGTAAGTTCCCCCCCCCCCCCCCCAGTTTCCTACTGCAATATTAAACACTGAGAGAGCACATACACATCAGTTTCTCTGCTAGAGGGTTTAAAAATTACCTTCAGCTCTCTTAAACCACATTAATTTAACAAATTAGATCAGCTTTTGAATGTGAAGATAAAGGAATTCAGATTGGATGATTTGTGAGAAATAACATCCGATTCCTGGACTGAATACCAATAGGACCGATCCATTGAAAGTAGCACCAGTAATTTATTCCAGACATAATTAGGAAATTAAAGAATTAAAAGTAGTTCAAATGCCTCTTTATCACTTGATGACCAAAGGATCAAGTGGTGACTTGAATGTATAAATGACTGTTACAAGCACAAAGAAAACTGACACATCATCTCCAATCCAGTGCAGAGTCAATTCCTACATTTGAGAATTATCAGGTAATAATAATAATGAAAAAGGTTAATTCCTAAGCTGAGTATGGTGTTGGATTTGATGGCCTAAATGCCCCCTCCAATTCTCCCATTCTGCGATTCTATAATCTCCAGCCACCATGGTCAACCGTTCATTAATATAATCCATTATTCATTCATCTCTTCATTTATCTTCCTCAGGCTGATTTTAGTGGCCAATCTTTTGCCATCTTTTTAATTTCCCAGAATGCCCTATGCACTGCACAGTTGTCAGGCACTCCAGAGAGACAAATGAGGAACTGCCATCTCTCAGTAATAGTTACCAGGAGCAGCAGTTCAAATCACCTGCATTCACACTGCTGCACAAGTGATAGCATTGCCTTAACGTAGAGTATGAAAAAAAAAAGAAAGACTGCAAAGTCATAATATCATTTTTTCAAATGAATCAGTCAATTAATGAGGTCTTTCATGAATAAAAATAGATTGGACAATCATGAAATTGAATGGGATCATGAAACCTGCTCCCTCTTGACACATATAGATAATTCAGGTCTGATCCATCACTGTGACAACAATATCACACGGTAACAGTGTAAAGCATGCCATATAACCCAAACTGGAATGAGAATGGAACTTAATGACAATCATCAGGTTGCATGTTGTTCAAGGGAAAGGATATAAAGAGATGTTTGGATATCTGAGCTCTTCCCTGTATCTTTTTTATAATGGTGATATTGGAACCACTGATCCAAAACATTTTGCTATAGGTTTAAGTAGCTCTTTTGTTATACGATAAAGATATGAGAATTAAGAGACTTTTAGATGATCTCTGGTGAGAGCGGGATGGGGGGAGTGCATCCATCCTTGCTCTTCTTGACCTCTCGGCGGCTTTCGATACCATCGACCATGGTATCCTTTTGGGTCGGCTGCAGGAGTTGGGGCTGGGTGGCACAATGTTGTGCTGGTTCAGCTCCTTTCTCCAAGGCTGAACCCAATCGGTGTTGATAGGGAGCGAGAGGTCCAGCCCCCAGCCCCTACTTTGTGGGGTGCCACAGGGGTTAGTGCTTTCACCGCTCCTATTTAATATCTACATGAAACCGCTGGGTGAGATCATCTGGCACCATGGGGTGAGGTATCATCAGTATGCTGATGATACCCAACTATACGTCTCCATCCCAGGTGCCTTAAGTGATGCTGTGACTGCCCTCTCACGGTGCCTGGAGGCTGTGGGGGTCTGGATGGGGGACAACAGGCTTCAGCTGAACCCTGGTAAGACGGAGTGGATGTGGATACGGGGAGCCACAAGATCTAGGACTTTGTCGTCTTTAGTTCTTGACGGGGTTGCACTACACCAGACAGACCCGGTACGTAATCTGGGGGTTCTCCTGGACTCACGACTCCTGCTCAAAGAGCAGGTGGCAGTCGTGGCTAGGAGGGCCTTTGCATGACTTCGTGTTGTGCGGCAGTTACGCCCCTTCCTGGATCAGGAGGACCTCTGCACGGTCACTCATGCCCTGGTCACCTCCAGGTTGGACTACTGTAATGCGCTCTACATGGGGCTACCCTTGAAGAGTATCCGGAAGCTACAGCTGGTGCAGAATGCGGCGGCGTGGACAGTTCTTAATGCCCCTAGGAGGGCACGTATAACGCCGCTGTTGCGTGAGCTGCATTGGTTACCAGTTTGCTTCCGGGTCCAATTCAAGGTGTTGGTCATTACCTTTAAAGCCCTTCATGGCACGGGACCAGGTTATCGAGGAACCGCCTCACCCTGGTCACTTCAGCCCGTCCCACTCGGTCCAGCAGAAGGGGCAGGTTGCAGACCCCACCAGTCAGGGAATTTCGATTGGTGGGGTCTAGGCAGAGAGCCTTTTCTGCTGCAGCGCCTGCCCTATGGAACATCCGGTCTCCTGAGGTGCGGTGTGCCCCCTCCCATGGCCTTCAGGAAAGGGCTCAAATCCTGGCTCTGCCAGAAGGCCTGGGGGCCAGAGGGGGGCCCGCACCTGTGGAGATGGCTGGTGGGGTGATGGGTTGTCCCCCCCCCCAGCATCTTACAGGTTTTTTAGGGCTAAAATCAGAGGAGGTTTTTAGGGCATTTTTAATATATGTTTTTTAATTATTTATAGATTTTAGCCATGTTTGGAGAGACTTGTGTTTTTTGTGTTTTTTTTTTTTTATTATTGTGAGCCACCCAGAGTCACCCGTTGGGGGAGATGGGCGGCATACAAGCCTGAAAAATAAATAAATAAATAAAAATAATGTTGTTGGCTTCTTTACCTTATTAATGAAGCACTTTTTTCAGCTGAAGCTACTTCAACAACTGTTTCCTCCAATATCTCTAAAGTCCTTTGACCACTTGCCATGCAGATCTTCAGGCAGGGCTGAGTTTTCTGGCCTCCAGCTTATTTCTGGAAAGTACAATCTGCTTTTCTTTGCAGTATGTCATTTTCTGAAAGGTCTGGAACTGACAAAATCTGCTGGTCTAACATTTTCAAGAGCGCTCTGAAAATGAGCTAAATTCCCCCAGAAAAAAGCACTGTCTTTCTGGATTGGGCCAAATATCTAAGCCCTAGAAAGGACTTTTAGGACTCCCCCCCCCCGCCCCTATTTTGCCAAAAAGGTACAGCACTTGGTCAGGTGGATGAGCAAATGGGAACTTTTTTGGGGGGAGGGACTTATCCATCATACTTTCCATTGCCTGGATCAATCCTTGCTAGCTTAGATTGGGAGGGAGGGTAGCAACAATACAAAAGAAAAAAGTCTATACTGAATAATGAGAATGCTGTGAAGAAAAAACAAAACTATCCAAACCAATTAACAACAACAAAAAGACCCATATAAGTATAAAGATTCATATGAAATGAATTCAATCATTGAGCTTATTAGTAAATCTGAACCAAATAAAAACATAATGTGGCATCTTCTCATTTTTAGAGCACAAACATTTTTCAAAAATAGATAGGATCTCTTCCTTAAAATCAAGACAATGCCTTTCTTTCTAGTTATGTAAGATCATCCTCTTTTCTGTACTCCATGCCCGATAAAGCCAAGCTCTTCATAAGATGACAAGTTCCATATTTTAGGACTATAATTCATCCCCATATTGGTATCCTTAGATAAAATATTTCTTCCCAAAATTATGTTAATATATGTATTAATTAGAAATTAGAACAAAGCTATTACAGAACAAGATCAAATCATATGAGTTAAAGAAACTTCAGATTTCTTACAAAGGTCCAAAATAATATTTCATGATGAATTAATTTTATTTTTAAATCATAAGAAGCATACTTTAGATTTTCACTCTTTTTTGCCATCTAGATTCCTGTAGCTCAGATCTAGTAGCCCAAGTATATATACAGTGCAGTAAGTGGAGTCTGAGATTATGGCCCTTTTCCAGCTTGGCAAGATAAGCCAATTTCAGACTATGCATATTGCAATGCAAATATGTCTTATCAGGTGGTATGATTCCCTTGGGTTATTAAGGGTACAAAATAACTATAATTGTTTCCCTTTTCTGTATGTTTATAGGCTAGTAAATTGTTTCATTAAAGCCTTATTCTGGTTTACCAAAGATGGCTTTTAACAACATTGCAGGAACAGAGTTTATTCACAATAGTCATTTAAAACTCCAAGTACATTTCAACCCTTAGTTCCTCATGGAGTGAAAATAGTCAAATGAATCCATGTTTTCTCAGCAACTCACTGCCACAGTCAATTCTGTTCTTTCTACATACAGAAGACATTTGGGGAAAGCATGAGGGATTCATCAAAAGGATGACTGTTATCAGCAGTCTTTCTTGCTAGCTGACAACTGTGTGATTGCTGATGAGGCCAGCAGGGTAGAGGTCAACCCTGCTTGGATCCATAGTTGAGCTAATATTAGCTGTATATAGCTGGCACTCCTCAACTTAGTAAACCTTTTAATTAGTGAATGTTTGGAAGGAGGAAGGACCATAGCACGGCACAGTTTTGGCATGTGTAAGATTTCCTTCTGAGCTCAGTGCCTGTCAGCCTTCCCAGGCAGACCAGACAGAAAACACGACCAGATGAGCTAATTCTACTTCATTGTAAGGCTACATTAACAGAATCTTGCAAGTCTAAAAGTACAGATCTCCTGCTGTATCTTTTACAGCCTGATAAGTTAGGGAGGTTCCTTTTTGAGCTACTTTCTCTGCCCATTATGCAGCGGTTGGCTATGCTCCCTCTTATCTGACCGTTCCCTAGACAGCATCTCTTCCCCCCCACCCCTCTGTTCCCATCTCCCAAGGTCATTCCCACATACCTGATACTTCCAGAGGAAGACTCTGCAGGACTACCATATCAGCACTGCAAACATTTAGATGAACACTACAGTAGATGAACCACTGTATAAAACTCAAGTTCTTTCCTGCCATCTAGTAGCTGTTCAGACTTTTGCAGCCCAGATATAGTACAAATATAGAGCAATTGAATGTCAGGGTTGGAAGGAACCTTGGAGATTATCTAATCCAACTCCCTACCCAATGCCAAGGCAGGAATCCACTCCTGGAGCATCCCTAAGAGATGGCCCACCAGCTTTTAAGACACTGGATAGTCTGTGCCTGAAAAGAGCCCATAGTGCAGTTCTGGGTCCAAACTCAGAACAGAACAGCTGTTTATGAACCTAACTAGGAACAAAGCTTGTTTCCAACCATTCCAAATGTTGAGAAATTTGAGTCAGACAGAAAGAGAGGACTAGCTGGGGACATGAGAGATATGCATAGACTTCTAATTCCCTGTGATATCCTGGAGCTCATCCAATATGCACATGCCAGGGATGAAGGAGAGAAACAGAGTTCTGTTGAGCCTTATGTTTTCACATGCATTGAAGTACCCTAAGTGCAACTATAAAATTGTCTCTCTTTATTTATAGTTACAAGGCATTTGAAATAAGTTCATCTCTGCCATTAGATTGGCTGAAATTTGTCAGGCATTCAGGCTGAAAGACCAAGATATAATCTGGAGATCATTGGCTAAAGAGAGCTTATAAGCAAGGCAGAGACAAGCTCCTCTCAGACCCAGGCATACAGTCTGGCCACATAGGAGGAACCAAGTGATCTCTTCCAGTGAAGACTGAGGACAGTTGGAATCAGCTATTGGGATTCACATGACACGCATAACTTCCCAGACCAGAAGAAAGTCCTTGTTGGAATTTTCTGGCAGTTTCCTACTCAAGCCAGCAGCTCTTGTGATACAGGGTTGAGTGACCAAGCACTTGTCAGCATCTCTTCTTGATCTGGACCACATACAAGGCCAGGTTAAAATGGGGTTGGGCAGGATCTGTTTGCATTCTCAGTCATTGTCTGGATATGACGTGAGAGCCTTATAGCTTTCTTTGCTTGGGTACTGGATGTTATGAGAACATTGTAATCATATTTTTGTTAGTTAGGATTTAGGGCGTAGCCTATTATGTAAACTTATCTACAGGTAGTCCCCAGTTTAAGAACGCGTTCCATTCTCAACGTCTGTCCTTAAGTCAAATGTATATATAAGCTGGAACAGTATTATTGTATAATACTGTATAAGTTGTGTAATGAACTCAAACCATTGTGTATTTAACTTGACTTTTGCTACAATAGGCTCTGTTTTTAACTATGGGTCATCTGTAAACTGCACTACCTGTATGATATCATTATATATTCTCTTCTGAAGAATACTCAACAATTGTTGGTGATTTAGGATCAATTCAAGCTTTATCCAAAAGTCCAACTAAGCATTGTCAAAATATTATCATAATATGTATGTCATTCCTAGCAAAATTGTGGTGTTTTTGTTTTTGTTTTTTGTAATCTGAAAATTGTAAAATTGAATAATTCTTTTTCCCCCAGCTGTTTTGACAATTCTACTGTTGTAGCTCCTAATGCTTCAATAACTATACAGAAAACTTTTGCTGGTTTGTCCTACTCCTGATATTTTATGATCTTTTCCAGTTCTTTCTGAGCTACTCTATTGTCATTTAATATTGCCACCTCTAAAAATAAAATGTGTCTTTCTTTAGCTACTGTGATGTCTGGTACATTGTGTTCTAGATGTAGGTTTGTCTGAATTTGAAAGTCCATAAGATGTTTACATGTTCATTCTATAACACATGTTCAATGTTATGATCATACCAATACTTGGGGGCATCAAGTCTATACTTTTTATCTAAACTACAAAATACCATTCTGCCATACAATCATGTCTTTTTATATTCTACTGCTCCTTTTAAGTAATTAAAATTGTCTCGCTTTATATAACCTATATTTGCTGTTGTATCCAATTTTCTGAATTTTTATTTTTATGACATTTGTTGCAAGTATGTGTTTTTGTGCTGCAAATCTTAAACCTTCTCTTTCCTTCCAATCTGAAGTCATTGCCAAGTTTTGTTATTGTGCACCTTATTTTCAGTTTCTTTTAGGTATTCAGCACGCAGAAGTTTATTTTTCCAATTTTTCATTTGCTGTTGCAACTATACAGTTTCGTATGCCACTTTTGATTCTGTGACATAAATGCTTTCTTTGCAGACATTTATTAGCATTTTCCTCTTCACTTGCTTTTATGTAACCATTAAAGCCTCTGATTATATTTGCCTCTGCCTACTTCCCTGGCAACAAACCACAACTACCAGTTTTCCTTGGTAAATACAAGTGATCTATGCCACCTTTTGGGTGCAATCCATGATGTATCGTTGTTACATTTTTAGGTTTTGCCATTACATTTTCAGGTTTTGAGCATCAAATTCAACTTGCGTCCAGTCAGTAATACTTCTGTACAGCATATTACATCAACAGTCAAGTATTAATGGCTTTGCTTTTATTACCATCATTCAGCTTCAATTTTAAAAATTTTCTAACTCATTTTGCATATTTGGAGCTGGTTTTCTTTTCAATGTGGGCATGCAAGAGATTTTTTACTTCTAAAACATCATAATACTTGTAACTTTTCTTTATTGTCAGTGCTTTGATTTCAGTGTCATTCCATCGTTCAATTCCATCTGAGTATTCCATTTTTCCTTTTTTATTACCAGCGTTGCACACTGGTCCTATCCAAATTCCATTTGGATATCATAAGTAAAGATTCAATCTATATTTAAAAGCAATTGCATTTCATTTCAAATCATCCATGTAGAGCAAATGGGAAACCTATGTCCTTTGCTTGGCTAATTCAAGGGCTTTTTATTCAAAATTATTGTCAGTGGAATCACAGCCATATTAAAATGCAATGGAGAGAAAGAGTCTCCTTGACAAATTCCTCTTCTGATGTGACTTCTTCAGGTTCTTCTGTGCTTACCCTCAGTGTTGTCTTCCATTTTTTTTTCCCATTAAATTATTTAAAAACTGCATTTTTCTTATAAATTCCCCAAAAAAATCCAAACATTTTTTAAAACCTAACCATGGGATAGGGAGTTAAATGTTTTTTGTAATCAATCCATGCCATATGGGGGTTTGTTTTATGCCTTTTAGGGTTTTTAAAAATATTCTTTTGTCAACCAAAAATTGTCTTTTGTACCTCTAGATTGTTTTTGAAATTCTCTATTTTCTTTGCAGGTTATAAAGAATTTGAAATCATGCATTTGTAAATGTTATTAGCTATGATTCCTGTTAACAGCTTGCATGTTGTAGGCCAGTGTTTTTCAACCTCAACAACTTTAAGATACGTGGACTTCAGCTCCCAGAATTCCCCAGCCAGCATGGGGTCTACACATCTTAAGGTTGCTGATGTTCAGAAACACTGTTGTAGGCAGACAAGTGATTGGACAAAAACATGTAGAGTATTGTTTCTTTTGGTCATCTATTGATCCTTGCTACAACATTTGATTGAAATAATTTGAAAGAAAAGAAGATAAAACTGATTAGAAGTTTGAGCCAAAATCCATGAAAGTCATTTTTTCCTGGTTCACTCCAGTTTTTCATCTTCTTAGCTTGCTCTTTTACAACTTACGCTGTTACTACAATATGTTGCATTTGTTTGGTTTTTGATTGTTTTTCTATGCCAAGTATCATATGCCCATTTCATTGGGTTTTACTGGGTAATCCCAAATGCTTTTCCAGAATGCCAATATTTCATACTTGTTTGTTAGTTTTGCATTTTCAGTTAAGATTTGGAAAAAAAAAGTTTTTTTTAAAAAATTTCCTATGTTATTGGAATTGCTTAATCATATTGTTCAATTTTCTTAGAAGTTGCCGCCACACTGTGTTTTTATTCTTCCATGGCTTCTGCAATAATTTTACTACCCAGATTATATTGCTTCTCCCCCCCTTCATTTTTTGTTCTTGTTGTTTTAAATTCTGTAGGTTTCTATTATCATTTTAAAATTGATTTTTTCCCCCTAATTTAGTTTTCCACATTGGCATCTGATTTTTAGCTTGGTGGCTTGTCTTCAGTCCATAGCCCACTTCTATTGTTACTACTTTTGCAAGGCTGTACATAAGCTGATTAGTCTGTCTGATAATTTTTGTCATACTTGATTGGGCAACCATGCTTGCACCATGCAACATTTAATTTAAATGTATATATAAATGAATGCATTTCAAAGGAAGTAATCTTTCTTTTATCATGTCTTTCTTGTATTCCAAAGCTTTTTCTTTTAGTTGTTGTTGTCGATATTCAAGCAATTGTATTGTTTCGTTACTTTGAATTGATTGTTCAAAACGTTCAATGGTAGCATCTAAATGTATGTTTCTATTTGTTTTCTTCTACTGCTCTGGTGGCACATATTTCAGTTCAAAATAATTTGTTTTTATTTTTTAAAAGCGGTTGTTCCAATTCATTAAATTCAATGTCTGTAAAGACCTTGCTTATGGGATGTGGCATCACTGATCCCTACGTTGTTACATAGTGATATTTCGTTCTGGAAATTTGTTTTCCAGATTTCATACAGTTGTTTCTAGAAACCAGGAGTCAATGGGTTGGACTCAAAATAGCATTTAATAATTTCTTGATTTTCACTGATTGTCTTCTTCTTCTTCTTCTTAGGACGTTTGTCATTTTCCCTTATGAAGAGGCTTTTCAGATTAATTTTGAAAATTTAATCAGCTGCAAGATGATTCTGTGCCATGCCTCACATACTGTAAGAGTTATAAACATAATTCTTAAAAATAACAAGGAGGATCTAGAACGAATCATTGCAGTAGAAATGGTCCTTTTTAGATTTCTGTTCCCATGGAATGCATTCCACTAGGATAGTATAGTCTGAAAACTCTAGGCAGCCATTCTACCCCCTCCACCCCTCCTTTTCTAGCTGACTTCAATATTCCATGGCTAGTGGGCGTGTCCCATTATCACTGGACTGTTTTTAAGGGGGCTACCTCTGATTTTTTTCAAAATATTGCTCTTCTTCTTTTTCTGTATTAAACTTCATTTTTTCAGCACTTAGGACCAGAATTTGCTATTAGGGAAAGTGATAAATTAGGTCATTGTCATATGCTAAAATCTGAATTTTAATTTTGGATGTGTATTCTTCTCTTTCAGATTTTGAAGCTTGAGTGGTATTGATAGAAAACTTTTGAGTGGATTGATAGAAAACTTTTGACTTCTTTGATTGTGATAGGAGTCTTATATGCTGTTGCTTGTCATTTATCAAAATATTCTCAGATATGAGTACTATCACATTCACAAAGATTATCTACTGGCTTCAGGAGTTATTATATCTGTTCATCCTCCATTCCTTTTCTTTTACATCAATGGATAGATGTTTCACAGAAACAAGGGGGTAGGCCCTTGGTGAGACAGTCCTATTGAAAATAACCCAATGTTCTTCTTGTGTTGGAATATGGAAGGCATTTGCGAAGTCAGAAAAACTGACTTGATATGCACATCCTGTACATATATTAGATGATAGTTCTTCAATATTTAAGCACTTTCATATGTCTACGATTTGTGGCTATCCAAATAATCTGGCACTGAAATAGCCAATTACTTTTTGCATTCATTTCACATTAGATACCAAGAGCATGTGTCCATGGAAATACTTGTATGCCATAAACCATGTTCAAAATCATTGATGACTGTGGACATAACTGGCCAATTGGAAAAAAGGTATTATCTTCTATATAAAGCAAGAATTTATCTTAGAATAATCTTTGCATGATATTTTCCTTAGGGTTGAATCTAAAGAGCAAATGTCTAAAACCTCTGTGTGTGTGTATCCTTTTGAATTTTCATGAAGAGAGAGAGAAAGAAAGAAAGAGATATTTTTTATTGTGGACATTTTTCTAGAGAGAATTTTTAATGAGTTTTCAAAAGGAAGCTGGAGTTGGTTCCCCTCTTCAGGGCAGGAGTGGATGGGTCTGATTCCTTCAGATCTGTAAACTGGGGAATCTACAGGCAGGTCAGATCTCAAGAGAGAAGTTTGTCATATGGAAATGCTTAACAGTCCAGCTTACATTCTGTATAGTCTTGCTTTTATCTCTTCTGGGTTTGAACATGATCCTTTCAAAGCTAGATAACCCTGGAAAAAAATCCTCACTGTTACTTTGCTTGCTACCAGTTCCTATAATCACACTCCACAAGGAATAGGTTACTATGACAATATTGTTGCAAACAGTTTGGTTGAATGTTTCCCCTCCCTGCCAGCCTTCCCAGGGCCACAGATCTTTTTCTTTCTTTCTTTCTTTCTTTCTTTCTTTCTTTCTTTCTTTCTTTCTTTCTTTCTTTCTTTCTTTCTTTCTCTCTCTCTCTCTCTCTCTCTCTCTCTCTCTCTTTCTTTCCCTCCCTCCCTCCCTCCCTCCCTCCCTCCCTTCCTTCCTTCCTTCCTTCCTTCCTTCCTTCCTTCCTTCCTTCCTTCCAAGAAAAAAAAAATTTGAGAGATCTTTGCTTAAACAATTTGTTACAGTCCTGATTATATCATTGACACGCATTGTAGCTTCTATTAATTGTAGGGTCCTAAACACAGGGACAGAGTGCAGAGAAAGCTAGAACTTAAAGTATGACCAGCACATAGATGTATGTCTGCCTTCTTTCTCTCTTCCTTGCAACAGTTACTGTAGTTATGTAAAATACGGGCTGTGGAATCATATCACAAATTTGCTGTCTTCTGTCTCACTTCCTTTATTGTTACAGAGGGGGATAAGGAAGTTGTCATAAAATTGGAGATTACATGGGAGACAAAAGGAAAAGATCTGGAATAGTAACATTTAACTGTGGCTTAAGAGAAAACAGGGCTTGTTGTTGGAGTCGCCTTGTGGGGTCATGATGCCTGTGCAAGAAGAGATTTTGGATTCCTCACCCGTAGCAATGCATGTGCTAAGTAACACCTGTAAAATAAAATAAATGTCTGCATTGTACAATCACCACTTTTGGAAGGGGGAATCTTTCTGAGGAGAAGTGGTGATTCTGATAATGTTATTAGATTTTAAAATAAGAACAATAAAAACTAACAAAAACTAATATTAAAGAAAAAATGGAAATGGAGAGAAAGATTGAAAAAGAAAAGGAAGGGCAAAGTAAAAAGTGCAAAAAGAAAGAAAGGAAAGAAGGCAAAATAGAAAAAAGAATGACTTCCAACTTTCCTCACAACAGATATAAGTGACAATTTACACTAGACTCTTACTCTAAGTATACAACATAATTTCCATTTTTCCTATTGTCCAGTATTGTTTCTAATCATCAAATCCATACAACATGATTTCATTTCTTTGTGGTTCATAAAAGGCTTCCAATTAGCATGACTCAACGTCTTTTCTCTAATCAAGGCCACCAGCTTCGCCATCTCAGCCAACTCCATCAACTTCACCATCCATTCCTCCATTGTAGGTAATGTCAAGTCTTTCCACCTTTGGGCATATAAAAGCCTTGCTGCTGTTAAAGAAGTACTGGTTCTGTATTGAAGCACCATTGGACAAATCATCAGAAATGTCATTAATTATATTGTTTTAGACCAGGAAGAGTGGATATTATTTGGACCACTTCAAAGGCCAACATCTCTGAGTCTACAAGCTTTGGTGGTATGTTCTGAAGGCCTAAGTCTATTCTCTACTCTAATATGCATTTCCATATTACTTATTGAGTCATGTACACCTCGTCTGGAATGTGACTTCTCTGAGAATACCTCGGTCCATTTGTAATAGAAATGGAAAGGTCTGAGCACATCAGATAACCATTATCTCAATTATACTGTGTTGTGGTGGATGTATTCGCTCAGTTCACGGTATTTTTGACCTATACAGCCTGTCATAACATAGGATTCATAAACCAAGCGGACAGCTTCTTTAGTCTATTAGACCATGTAACAGTCTGATGCAGATGACCATGCCCCACATTGTAAGCCCTGATTATGAGAACTTGCAGTGGAGTTTACCAAAATAGGGCTTTTACTGGGGTGGCCTTTGAGTGACCTGCTTTTTAATGTGTAACACTGTCCAGCTGTTTCAAGAAGGACTACAAGATAGGCAGGCATTTGACCGGCATGGGAGTTTATTTATTTATTTATTTATTTGATTTGTCCCCGCCCATCTCCCCTACAATGGGGGACTCTGGGCGGCTAGTTGCAACCGTTTTTTTGTTTTTTTTTTAATATTTAGAATTTGCAGCTTTATTTTATTATTTTCAGCCTTTTTGTTTGTTGGCTTTTGTTCTCAATAATGGATGTTGTTTTGCTGGGAAAGGAATCCGATACACATTTTTACTGGAAATGTATATCTTGTAGAATGAAAAGTCCATTATGATTCCAACTTGCATCCTGTTATGAAGTGCATCAGGGAACCCTGTCTAAACTAGAAAGCTCGTTAATCCCAAGAGAGTCTTTGTCATTTGCTTATTTATTTCATTTATTTAAAAAAGGGACAGCTAGGTTGCCTTTAGGGCTGAGCCGTCCCGAGGTGCCTTACAGTGTATTAAAGGCATTAAAAAAAAATCACCAAACAGATATTGAAGTAGTCATCCCACCCCCACCCCCCACCAAAAAGCTTGAAAGCATAACCGGAATTGTTCTGATAATTTAGGCATCATTTTACATGAACTCAGCCACGCTGCCACTGGCTTTAAAATGCAACCAACCTGCCAGGTTTTGGTTGTGTCTATACCTGCCTCTCTGTTTTCCCATTCATTTGCTTGAAGACAGGGGAAGTAGAGCAGAAGATTTGACCTGGGAGATAAGAAGAGCATTGCTTGCCCTCCAGGGAAAATACCATGCTGTGGTAGCAGGTTTATAAAGGGAGGGGGAAAGTCTCTTTAACTCTCCTTTAGTTAGAAAAAGTGATTTTGTTCTGTAGCAATCATCTCTTTATTATCTTCGTGTCACAGTACCAACACTCTGGTGGGTTAAATCTTATAGAAAGGTTTCCCATCATCTAAAGTGGCAGCTTTTCTGTTTTCCTTCTGACATCTGTACCTGGGCCCATAAAGAGGAAAAATGGAAAATAAATAAAAGCAGGAATCTAAGAGAGAAATAGAAAATAACAGAGCGGGGAAACCTTTTCCTTTCCCATATCAACCTCAGAGAAAAGGCCAATTTAAAAGATGGTTCTTTTTTTATTTTTTAATAGAGAAAGTTTGAGTTTTCTTTCAGAGCCACTGGGAGTATTATGAATGAATCATCTAACAATATACACACAGAAATGGAATCACCCATCATCATCATCATCATCATCATCATCATCATCATCATCCATTTCCTAATTTAAAAACATCATTGCTAAGATAAAACAGAAATTAGATTGTCCCAGAGCATTTGATTAGCATGGTGTACACAGTTTCTGTACCATTTTTCCTTCAGGTGAGAGGGTTATAGGAATCACCAATATCTGTTGGTTGGTTGGTTTGCTTACTTGCTTACTTGCTACTATATGCTGCTTTAATCCAAATGAGGCTCCGGGTGTTTCACCAAATAATACAACCATCATAATAAAATAGTAATAAAAACAGTAGCAGAAGAAAACCACAGTACCTGAGGAATACGCCACAGTTTCCAAACCCATAGCAGGATAGTCATCCGCACCATACAACTATTTCCTAGGCTCTCTAGAACAGCCAGATCATAATGGTTTTCTAAAAAATACAACAAAAAGGGTGAGAGCCAGTCTGATCTTGAGAGGAATGTTATTCCACTGAAGGAGGGTTGCATCTCAGACGGTTCGTCCCTGAGGCCCTTGGATATGACACCTTTCCTAATTTATTGGGCAAGCAGAAACCACTGGGGGAAAGTGGTCCCAGGTCCTAAGCCATGTAGGGCTTTCAAGGTGACAACCAGCACTTTGAATTGCACCTAGGAGGAAAGTGGAAACCAGCACAACTCACAGTAGAGGTGCTACATGGGAGAATCTAGAGGCTCCCAGCACTACACAAGCCTCTGGATTCTGGACCAGCTGAAGCTTCTGGGTCATCTTCAAGGGGAAGCCTATGTCAAGTACACTGTGGTAGTCCAAACAAGACGTGACTAAAGCATGAATGGCCAAGGCCTCCTGATCCAAGAAAGGTCACAACTGCTGCCATAGATACAGTTGTGCAAAGGCCTTCTTAGTCATCACTGCTACCTGTTCTTCAAACAGGAACTAGGAGTCCAAGAGGACCCTCAGGTTAGGAATCATTTCTGCATGGGGCAGTGCAACCATATCCAGAGCCAAAAATGGAATATGCCCACTATCAGAAGGCTTTCAAACTCACAGCAGCGCTGTCTTGCTAGAATCAAGCCCGACCCTCCTCATCCAGAACCCAAGAGCCTCCAGGCACTGGAATAAGGCCTCTACCACATCTCCTGTTTGTCCTGTGACCTACAGCTCAGTATTACCTGCATACTAGTGATACCCCTGTGCTGTGGGTGATGTAACCTAATGCAGATGCCAAAATGGAGAATCAAGCATGACAAACCCTGCAGCATCATGGCCAGCCTGAGGGCACCACCTCTCCCCTTCACTGATATTGACTAGAATGCCCTCTTTGGGAAGGCGGAGAACCATTGCAAAACAGTGTCTCCCACTCCCAACCTTTGGAGGCAGTCCAGTAAGATACCACCATTGATGGTATCAAAAGAAAGCTAGCAAGAACAGTTACAATTCTACTGTCCCAGTCTCACCACAAGTCAATTGCTAGAGCAATCAATGTGATTTCGGTACCATATCTAGGCCTGAAATGCAACTAAGGGATCCAAGTGATCTATTTCTTCCAGGGCTCTCCCCATTCTCAAAAATGCTCTAAACCTAAAACAATCTAAAAATGGAAGACTGAACCCAAGACAGTTGGGTCATGGCATTGCCTCCTTCAAGGTAGGTGGCATTACCTCCTCTCATATTTATATATACTGTATATGTATAACTATGGCCAAGTGGTCTCAGTGGGTATCAACAGCTGAGTGATCATCTTTGAGCTGGGAAGTGGAAGCTAAGGAAGATTAAGCATGGGCTGTTCTTGGATGGGAGACCTAAGAGAAATTCCAGGACAAGGGAAGTTGAAAAAGTATCCCACAAGAAGGCAAAGCCAAACTACTTCCATCTTGCTACTGTGAAAACTCCATGGTAGCTGAATGTAACTTGAAGGAGACATCGCATTTATGGCAAAACACAGCAATGTACAGTGATTCTTCCAAAGTGTTTGTTCCCTTCAAAGGACTCATACTGTTGAATGTCTCTATGAATTATGTTCCAAAATTTCAAATAAAATTTCTCTTGTAGCTGAAAGTGTTGGTTTTGGGTTTTTATTACTAAAAATCTTTACTATGTAGACTTTTGATTTTTTAAGTAAAGCTTTTTTTTTTTAAATAAAGTTGTAACCTGCCATGGTAAAACAATTTGCTTTCTGAAAATCTGAGTGTGAGCAAACAAATAATTTCATAGAACAGTTAGTTTTCATTTGTATTTAACAAACAAACAAATGGCATTCATTTGTTTGTTTTTCAAAATACTCATCAAGTAATTGCACTCCCAGCTACAAGAATTATAAAAGAAACAAAAAACAATATTTTAAAATAATATATTTAGTACAGTAGGCAGATTCCAGAACAGATGTTGCTTGCCCATTATAGGCTACAAGCATGCAAACAGCTTGATGAAGGAACTCTTGAGGACCATGGTATTGTGGGAAATGTAGTTCCTGCATGTTGAGCAACTCTCACCTCAGTTATTCAGATAAACATCATTAGTGCATACCAGGGTTAGACATGGCCATCAGCTCCAGACTAGATTTTTTTTTAGGCCCCAGAAGCTTATCTCTGGCCAGTGTTCATGCTGTTATCTTAAATGGCAGCACAAGTGACATTAACCCTTTGTAGAATTTAGATGAAACTGACAAGAAGAAAATCAATAATATTAAAAAACAAGGAGGAAGGTCTGCTTCAAGCCCTGAAGAGTCACTAGCTAAAACAGAGATTGGGTTTTGTATACTTGCTCAGTAATAAAATAATCACGATTCTTTCTCCAAGCAATATGGAAGAAAGTATAACATAGCGCAATTGAACTTCCTTCCTTCCTTCCTTCCTTCCTTCCTTCCTTCCTTCCTTCCTTCCTTCCTTCCTTCCTTCCTTCCTTCCTTCCTTCCTTCCTATTCTCCAAATGTTTATTCTGCATTATTTATGCTGGCTCCCCCCCACCCCCATTACTGAGAAGGGGAAGATTTATCCAGAGAACTGAAGCCAGGCTTCCTAACTGCCAGGGGGAAAAAAAAAAGCCATTTATCCATATTTTGCTATTCCCCATCTTTCAAGATCTTGTTTCCAGCTTTAGAGATGAGACATTTAGGGCATGCCCCATTCTGGGAGCAAAAAATGTTCAGTAAGGAAAGGATATAGGTTTTTAAATAAATAATGCTGAATAAAATTCTCTCCCTCCCTCTTCTAGATTGGCTAGCCCTTCACTAGGCATATACCATACTATATTTTTAAGGAACTGATCTTGCTCATATTGATTCTGTTTATATTCATTAAATGAAGCATTCGTATTCTGAACTTTCTATCTATATTTCTGCTAGAGATGAAGTAACAGATCACACATGGGAAACCTCTGGTCCATGGACTTAACCTGGCCTGCTAACCCAGCTCACCTGGCTCATGGGGGTTTGAGTGGGGCACCATCTTCTTTTTCATCATCTACCATCACCAGCTATTTTATTGTAGACAATGCAGGGCAGCTTTTCTCCATTCAAGAAAGGTGACAGGATACCCCCTTCTGCCCAAGTCCCCCAGGTCATTTAAAGTGGAAAGATGCATAGTTGCCAAAAGATCCTGTAGATGCTCCTGTAGGAAAGCCAGCAGGATTGGTTGTAGCTTTTCCCACATGTCTTCTTCTTTCTTTCCAAAGGTGAAAGACAGAGATATCTGTGCTCTTACTTCCTCTTGCAACCCCCACTGCACAAAGAAAGTAGACCCTGGAGGTAGAACTTCTGTCTTCTCCAAAGCCCCATCCCTTGACGTTATCCAGCCCACCAGGTGAAGTAGCAGCTGAAATTTGGCTTCTAGGTGGATGTGGTTCCTCTTCTGTGCAGCTGACCTTCTATTTTTGGCAAATCCTTTTTCATGCTTTTTAGAGGATTTGTTATTATTGTTAAGGTTCTTATTTAAGATCAGGAAATGTCCAGTGAGGGATATCAACAGATAATTAATATACAATTACCCAAGCACTTAATGATATAGGAGACCATCTGAATCTGAGCTAGCAAATGTTTGCTGTGGTATATTCCTGCAGCTGAGTGGTCATTTGGGGGAGACAGAGGAACAAGGGAAGAGGAGAATAAATCTGAAATATGTTTGAATTATTGATATTTACCTGTTCAAATCATAGTGTGGAGTTATGGGGATTTTTTTTTACTAGCCCTTTAAGATGCCTAGCTCAGAGTTGCTTATGCTTAATGGGAAAAAGAATTAAAGTCTACTGTGTGGCTGCTAACTTGACAGCTATAAGAACGTTTCTCAATGCAGCTGATGAATTGCTTTTTCAACGTTATTTTATAAGGATTGGTGTTTATTCTCCCTATTTTCCTAACTATATTTTACCCTCAGATGGGTACCTCTAGAGATGACTCACTCTTTATGCACTTTTGATTTGACAGCCTAGCATCAATGCAATGTTCTTAATAAGTAATGTACAGAGGTGCTGTCAGGGCAGAAATCCAGGATGCCTCAGTGGGAGGCTTCTCCAAAGCAGCAAGTCTGTCTTATCACATTTTGAAGTTAAAAAAACAAAACAACACAAAACACATTGCCATTAAGGCCAGAGGCCAGGAGGCACAATACAGTTGAAAGTAATGACTTCACACTTCCAAATTTTTCTTCTTTTTCAGAGAGAGTAGTTCAAGCAAAGACTTCATTTTTCCCTTGAAATAAAAGAGGATTGGATTGTGCCCTTAAAACTGCCCTTAAATAAAGCAAAGAAAGTACAGGCAGGAGTATTGATACATTTGCACTTGGAGTGTCAATTAATAGATAGGATGGGTGCATTAAAATTTTTGTGACCATCAAGCCTTGTACCTTGGCATCTGTCCTGCTGCCCTTCATTTCCTCCTGTGCTGTTAAAATGGGCCTTTCTCTTCCCAGCACGCACATATTTAGGCCATAGGTTCCAATGACGGTCTCTCTCTCCCCATAAAGATACAATCAATGGCACACAGGGACTTGGGTGTCTGTCTGTATGACGCACTACACACACATGGAAATAGTAGAAAACTCTATGTTCTGAAATGTCCAGATGATTCCAGATTTACTTCTTGGAAAATGCAGTTTTTACAGCCTTGATTATCCCATCCCATCCCATCCCATCCCATCCCATCCCATCCCATCCCATCCCATCCATCATCACTCTCCATCCATTCACACATACACATATCAAACTCACATATGCACACTGACATTCATTTCCTGTTCGCTGTTGTCCCAGATTATTTGCCACGCTGGCTAGAACACATGGGAGTTATAGGCCAAAACATCTGGAAGAAGCCAGACTGGGGAAAGCTCCAGTCTATATAAAGTGTTGTTGCTATGCATATTTTTAAACAGAGCTTGTTTCAAAATAGTTTAAATTAAAACTGTCAGTGAGAAATAGCTCACCATGTGGTGGTATTGGGGAAAAAAATCTGGACTTGCCATTTGAAAGCATATTAATGCAGCTCCAAGAAGTCTAATATTTCACTAAAAGGGAATATAATGAAGTGTTTTCATTGTATTGATTGAAGAAATATAGCGCTTTTTCCCCCGCTTTTTCTGGTTGTGATTCGGGGGTTAAAGGGCAATGCCATCTGTTTCTGAACAGGACAGTTGGTGTAAGATTTGCAAGTCCTACAGGTACCTTTCAGCATGGATAAATATGCACTCCAAGGTTCAGCTGGATAGTTTTTCACCACCAAAGGATGATTATGTTGTGTGCCTTGAGACACTGGCTATAATATATTTCCTGTCCTTTTATTGCATTTTGGAATCATAAACAATGACTGTTTGGCTCAAAGCCATTTATTCAGCCCAAAAAGACATTATTTGCACAACAAAAATCAATAAAAATGTTACTAGGTCTGGCTGGATACTTTGCTTAACTGTGATATTTGTCTGTCAGGGATGGCATGCCATCTCTCGTAGGAGACTGGGGCCAAAACACAGCTATTGATCCAGTCATCAGTGATGGATACTGGCATTTGGGAAAGGGCTGCTGCAGAGAATCTCGATTAAAAAAAAAATAGTTCTACGTTTTGCCTGCAGCAGAGTCAAGATAACCTGAACAAGGAGATTTTCTCTTTTATATTGAGTTTCTCCCTCTTGCGGTTGTTAAATGCTGTGGACCAAAGTTCATCACTGAAAGAATTAAGTCAATCTATGTTTTGCCAAAGGCTTTGACATCATATCAGATTCTTCTGATTTAGACACAATCGGGTTGTCCTTTTCATCACCTTAAAAGCAGAGAGGAAGACTTTTATACATATCAGTGGTAACAGTGATACGCTGGAGGATGATTATTTTACTTCCCCAACATTTTAGGGGGCAAGACATAAAACTAGGTCCAACGAAAACAAGCCAAGCTGGATTTTTAAACAGAGTGACATAACCAGGAGCCCCACAATGGTAACTCCTATCGGTTTGCTAGGGACACGTCTTACTGCCATGATTTTTGCAAATAGATTTTGGCAATGGTAAACAGCATTCCTGCTTTAAAGACTCTGAAAGAAGAAAATGTTGCTTATTGGCTTGCAGTGTCTTCACTACTTCTTACCCTCAGCTGCCTTTACTTGTGCTCCAGGACATCACTGAGTCCTTGACTATAGCTAGGTGGTAGGTATTCTGTTCACTCTAAAATCCATCCTTAGCTTAGATCATCTGCCTGACCAAGGAGGAAGCAGGTGAAAAAAGGAATAGCAAAGGGGGAGGGGGGACATATTTGTGAACTGGGAGGGAAAGAAAGTTTTCCAACAAAAATCTCCATCTCAACAAATTGCTCATGTACAATCAAACACAACACTTTTGTAAGCAATGAAAAGTTCTAGAAATGCAGTACTTGCTCAGGCTTGGTTTCTCGTGAAGGGCAAACCTGACATTGTTTTGTTTTGTAAATGTAGTTTTATTTACACATTAACAGGTTACATATAAATCATGGCTCTCGTGGACCTGTAAAAAGCCAGCTTGCCTTTTATTATCCTAGAACTCAGCTTTGCCTTTTGTTTAGATATAGGAACTGGATTTAGAATAGTGCATAAATGAATGAGGAAATACGGTATCCCCTTTCCAGATATCCTCAGACCGCTGAGAACAATCAGCCAACAATAATTTCCTATTGTCAAGATATTATTTCTAAAAGTTTGGTCTGGTTGCATTAGGTCTGTCCAGGGAATCTGCCTATTGTAAAAGATTCTTGTCCAATCCCTC
The DNA here is from genome assembly GCA_030867105.1 of Liasis olivaceus. Lineage (NCBI taxonomy): Eukaryota > Metazoa > Chordata > Lepidosauria > Squamata > Pythonidae > Liasis > Liasis olivaceus. The sequence continues at coordinate 87,330,088 of CM061350.1, forward strand.
AACTTGTAATCATGGAAACTAGACTGGGTCATATACTGGGCTAAGTCATAACAGAACTTATTTGTTTTTTGTCTTAATGAAATGTAGGAACCCAGCTATTGCACTTTGCTGACCATGGTTTATGACTTATAGTTATATGGATTGTCTAACAAATCATGATTTAAACACACCACAGCTTAGGGCAATATATGAACTCAACCACTCAGTTAGAAAGCCCCTTGGAGATCTCCATCCTAACTCCCCAAATTTCACAGTGATATTTTTGACGTAAGAATTTAAAAGGAGAAATAGTTTATGTGTACACCCCTGTACCTTGCATTGAGGGTTTTTGGTCTATTTCTCTTTATTTTATCTTATGAGCCAATATGCAGGAGAATATTTGAGAGACCTTTGAATGAAAACCCAGGTACTGCATTTATCCTCCAAAGCTGTAATTCAAACAGCTAGCTTGCCTTTCTATAAGCAAAGCATCATCAAAATTATAAGGCCATAAATGTGGTAGATTCTTTAGAACATCTGGCTCTTACTTTATGATTTTATATGCTTATTATTAGTGTACTTTTTCTCTTGTCATTACTTTTTGTTCTAAACTCATATTAATTGGTTTATTGCTTTTCAGATTATATTTTAAAATCCAAAGTTAAAAATGGTTGCCTCTTAAATATACAATGGAAACTTTCAAGAAACCCCCCATCCCTACCACACTGCCCATCATTATATCCATTTAAGATTTAGAGATGATTTGAAAGCATACTAGGGAGCATTTGGGGGTGAAGTCCCTAATTTGGGGGTGAAGTCCCTAATCTTGTATTAAAAATCACTAATTTCAGAACACGTTTTGAGAGCAAAATCTTGGTTTAAAAACTGGAGAGAGAGAGAGAGCGAGAGAGAGAGAGAGAGAGAGCGAGAGAGAGAGAGAGAGAGAGAGAGAGAATGTGTCATACTGAAGCCAGATCTCTTGACCTTACCAAAATGAATTAAATATACATTCAATTAATGTGGTTTGCTTTTGATCAAAATCTTAATTTTTCAATGTGTGCAGGCACCCTGCTCAATAACTATTGTGAGTAAATGCTTTAATAAGCACCCAATTTAACAACTATTGTAATCCTTGAAGTGGTAGGATAAACAATTCTGGCAATTCTGTGACTTGAGAGTTGGGTGGTCCAATATCTGTCAGTTTAAAAGTAAAATAAAGTACCCCAAAACAACGTTGTGATATTTAAAAGCAGGGATTGAGTTTCTTTTCCCCCTCTTCCTTCCAAACCTTTTATGTTATGCCTTACTGTAAAGTCGGAGAGTAGGTCCTGCCTTTTTATTAATCTTTGTAAGCTGCTCTGGATGACTTTTTCAGCTGAAGAGCAGGATAAAAAACACTTCAGAAAATGCATAAAATAAAAATCTGCACACTCAAGAGATTTCCCCAGATATGCAGAAGTATATTAGCTATAAAACTAAAAGGAAAAAAATAGCTGCAAACAAATCCTCCAAATGGTCTGACAAGAAACTGTAGTTTATTTTTTAAGTGGGCAGAGGAAAAGGAAATATCTCTTCCCATTATTTTTATTTTTGCAATGCTCTTTAGATCAGTTCTATCTAACTGTTCCCCTGACATTAAAAAAAATGTTGCTTTTTATTGAACAAACAAAACTATCAAAACCAAAACTAAAAATATGTAGAGTTACAAGGGAAGTGAAACTAAAAACAACAACAACAACAACAACAACAACAAATCTAGTAAACTAAAAAGGCAAAAAGTAATTGGGAGTGTCTATATTTCATTTACAGTATATGTGTTGGTGTGCACATGCACACATTTCTTTTAACACATACACATTAAAATTATAGTGCATTCTGTATTTTAAAAGTTCTTGAAAAGCTGGTTTGCCCCCAGTTTGTGACATTTTTCTCAGTTTGACACTGATGTGATTTTAAAGATCCCATGCTACGTTACTGACTGATTTTATCTTTCCTCTTCAGGCCCACGTCAAGAATCAACCAAGTCTCAGATTTTCAACTCAGGTTCTACTTTATTCCCTCTTCTTTATCCATCATGTATTTTGGTCAGTCTTCCTAGCACACCCACACAGTAGCACTGAATGTTTCTAAGATCCTGTTCCTTTCCTTTCCGGGATTCCAAGACCAGCTTTCAGCCTGATCTCAGAATGATTCTGCTTCCTCAGTCTTCCTAAAATTTTGATCCCGGCTACAGTGACAGTTTTCCATCTTTTCCCCAAGTTGTACTAGGAGCATTCTAATATTTGAGTTCATTGCAATTAGAATATTTACCATAGTCTAACATCCTCCAATGAGTACCAGAAGCTTCCCCGCTGCAAGTAGAGTACAAAATTTGTTGTTGTTCAGTCGTTAAGTCGTGTCTGACTCTTCATGACCCCATGAACCATATCGCGCCAGGCCTTCCTGTCCTTAGAGTACAATATAGAGGGCAACAAAACATTTCACTTTTATTTGCAGCTTGGTATATAATAATTAAAAATATTTATAATAACAAAACAATAAATAATTAATAAAATTAAATAATGATCGAAAACCATTGTTAATTATGTTCAATTTTTGGTACCTAAAATAGTAGAAGACTAGTTATCTCTGTGTATTTCTAATGCAGAAACACTGTAGTTGTTTTAATCTCTTTTAGGCTTCCAGAAGCTTAAAGAAGACTAACCTGAGTGATATTGACAAGAGTTCTTAATGTAATCACCAGATGGAAGCTGGCCCAAGATGTTTAGTCTGCAAAGGACTGTGTCAATTGTATGAGTTACTTTGTAATTTACTGTGCAGATATTTCATTCTTATGGTGCACACGTCTTCCTCTTCATAATATGGTGCTAAAGGAATGTTAAAAAAAAGCAGAAAGTTGTTAACCAAAAGACAACACAGACTATCAAGGGATAATTAAAAATTAACACATTATATTAAAAGTTGTGACCTATTAAACCAAATATAATTGCCACATGGAGTCCACCAGATGTTCCCTAACCTTCCTGTACTTGTTGCTTGTGCTGGATTGCAAAAACAGGTGAGTTGTCAGTCATCTGTCAGCAAACATGCATGGCTGATGTTCTCAGCAAATCAGCCAAAGCTGTTGTCTGCTAGATGTTTGGCAGCCTCCCGTTTCTGCAGTCTCATGTAGGGATTAAAACAAATTCTGCCTAGGATCCTGGTGGAAGCAAATTTCGGTATTTTGCTTCCAGCAGATCCCCACAGTATGGAAGTTAACCAAAAGAAATTGCAGCTAGCATTTCATCCTTCCTCAGAAAAAGAATGCAGGGAGGTGGCAAGCCGTTGGCACTTACTCTGTAAGCTTTAAGAGGTGACTAAACACCTCTATCTCCTTTTTTTATGTTTAAAAAAGGTGGTGTTAGATACCTGTACAGTTCTTTCTCATCTTTTCTGGACTGGCCATGTGACTCTCTATTTTGGAGGATCCAGACATTTGCTGAATCAGAAATCTGCCCTCGATTATAAAATGCAAAAGCCTTATTTTGGTCTGCTAATCCCTAGCAGCAAAACCAGGGACTCTATTATAGCCTAAACATGTTTATTAGCAGAGCCTAAGGAAACTAAATTATTTCGGGAAACAAGATTCAAAGTCCAGGATATTCTAACCTGGGCTACAAGGCTAATCATGCAAGGAAAAACCAGCCCTAATGAAAAGGGGATTTAAAATCTTAATGTACTGTATATGAAAAGAGACAGAACAAACAAGCTTGCATAGGAAACTGGAATTGGAAGGATGAAAAGGCAATGCACTGCCTCACAGGACATGGCATCTCAAGAATTATTTGTCCCAAAGTTTCTGTGCATGAACAGGAAGAGACAAGAGAGTATGTCAAGTGACTGGTAGTGGGAGGGAGAGAAAAGTTCTCTAAGTAGCAGGAAGATTAGATATGTAGGGCAGTAAGGCGAAGTGCAGCTAAGATTTACAGGCCTCAAAACATATGTGAATAAACGTTAGGCCTCTAGTCTCAAGTGTGCATAGAAGAACTAATTACAGAGACATAAATCTGTCATTTCTGCCATTTGTCATTAATATAACATTTGTTATAATTGGCTGTAATTACTACACAGCAGACAAAAACACAAGGTATTTAAACAAGAGGAACCCAAAGATGCTAAAAAAAACCAATCAGTCCTTCAATTTTTCAAAATGCAAAAGACTGGGGGGGGGGGGGGATAAGTGATGTGTATAACATAAACAAATTCAAACAGGTGTAAATAGAAAGTGTGTAAATAGAAAATATCCGGGCAGCATGGCTGGCTAAAATTTGGGCACTCATGCAGCATAGGGTAATGAAATGTAAATCTGCATGTTTTATTTGTGTGAATTTAGCATTGAGAGATTTTGGATCCCACCCAACAATTAGTGTGGGAGAAGAAGGAGCACATCCTTCCTGCTATATCCTTATGATCAAATATATATATATATATATATATATATATATATATATATATATATATCACTATATATATATATCACTATATCTCTATAGATCCCTTACAGTAGTAATTCCCTAAATAAGTATAGCATTAAATTATATATAAAATAATTAAATAAATTCTCAGAAATAATAGAATTAAACGTAACAATTTTAAAGTGAGAGGACCAAGCTAAAACGTGAAGCAAAACAAGTTATTAATGATGCTTGGATAACTGCAAAAGTTCTTGTTTGATATGACAGAGAGAATAAAGATGATCCCATTTCGTGGAAGCACAAGTATATAATGGAATAAAGTGGATAATCATTTAATTCAGGTCATTCATCAATTATCAGAACTTTAAAGGTTAAAGCCAACACTTGACATTTGTCCTGGATATGGTTGAGAACCTGTGCAGCTGACAAAGTAAAGCTAGAATCTGATTAAATTTACAGGCCCATTGACTAATTTAGCAAGCCAACTGACATTTCTGTAGTTGTTTAAAGGCAAACCTATGTATAGTACCAGTCCAAGTGGGAGGTAAGAGTGCATGGGCAAATGTGGATGAGTTATCTTCATCCAGTGCTATGGAAAGAAGTCTTAGAGTATTCATTCATTCATTCATTCATTCATTCACTGCTAAAATCTACTTTGAGTTCAGCTTGATTTCTGGTGATTCGATGGACACATTTTCTAGGTAACAAGATGGAGATGGCTCATTGTTGCCTTCTCTTGGGATGCTTTTCAGCTTCCCGGTCTAGCCTACAGCTCTGCTAGTCTCTGTTGGATTGCCATCCCAGTGCTAACCAGGCTTAGCTGACCTACTGAAACATTGATTCCTTAGGGCTGCACCAAATGTTCAAAAGGGGCACTTCACAAAGCATGTTGGCATGAACAAAGCATGTCTCCTTGTGAAGGTCAAGCAGTCACAACCTCTGGAAGGATTATGGCAGCTTTTTCCAAGGCTTTTCTCAGGTTTCCATATATGGGGTATGTACATGTCAATCCTTCCAATGGATGTATCTTCAAGGCTTCAAGCGAGGGTGCTTTGCTCACATCATTTATGCCAAATCCTTTGCACCCCCCTTTTTTTTGGGTGCCTTCTAGTCAATTTTTGACTCCTGGACTAGCCCCTGCAGTTTTCTTGGCAAGGCTTTTTGGAAGTGGTTTGCCATTGCCTACCTCCTAGGGCTGAGAGGGAGTGACTGGCCCAAGGTCACCCAGCTGGCTTTGTGCCTAAGGTGGAACTAGAACTCACAGCCTCCTGGTTTCTAGTCTGATGCCTTAACTGTTACACCAAACTGGCTGTCTCTTGCACACCCCTAGAATTCATATTACTTCAAAATATGGATAGCTGTATCTACTGTTCATTCATTATAATCATCCTGGTATCATCACTGCATTTTAGGTGTGTGTATAATTATTTAAATTTCTCAATGGTTTCTCATGTTGTTGTTGTTGTTATTATTTATTAAACACATTTATATGGCTGCCCATCTCACTGAATGAGACTCTGGGTGGCATACAACCAACAATTAAAACAATGTCACAACTATTAAAACAGTTTTAAAAAATAAATGAAAACAGGATTGTGGGAGAACATCCATCTGAACACAGTACAACCATTGTGCAGGCTCCCTATGGGATCCCCAAAGTTGCTGGAAGAACCAGGTTTTCAGGGCCTTCCAAATGGCTAACAGGGATGGGGCTAACCTCACTTTGAGGGGGGAATGATGTTCCAGAGGGTGAGACCCACAGCAGAAAAGGCACATCATCTGAGTCACATCAGATGGAACTCTTTAGCAGATGGGACCTGCAACATACCCCTCCCATTGTAATTGCTTGGGAATTATTAAGGCTTTTTTGTTTTAACTTCAGAATAATCTCATTTTTCTTCCAAACACTAACACTAGAAAACAAATTTAATATTAATGGTGAGCCAACCTCATAACAATTTTGGGGATTATGATTATGTCAGCAGTCCCATTCAATAAAAATAATAATATTAAAATTTCTTTTTTACAGGGGAAGGGTAAAATTCCAAAATTCCCAGAACAGAGGAAGAATAAGTGTCTGTTGCTTCTCTGCTGTTGCTTCTGCTGCACAGATCCACATGAACTCATCTCTTGGGCAGAGTTAATATGACAAACTTCACTAATGGATTTGGGGGCTGGAGCAAATAGTCCTGGATATAAATGCTGCTTCAGATCTCTGATGACTTGCATTGTGCTAAATTATATAAAACTGAGAGAAAAATCCATGTACAAACATAGGGTGTTTTGGGGGGTGAGAGAAACACAGCTGGTGACCCTGGGCAAAACTGCAAAAATCTATTTAGTCTGCTGTTCTTTAGAGGTGTGGACCACAAGTCTCATCATGCCCTGCTGAAGATGATGTGACTTGTAGTTCAATATACTTGGGAAGGCATCCATTTTGGGAAAGGTTTTTTTAATAGGAAACGTTTCTGCTAACTAATACAGGCTGTATGCTTTCAAACGAATGGATTTACTTCATTATTCCTTTTGAGTTTACCATAAACCAAATGTTAACATTCAGGTTCTTATCTTCAAGCAGGCTTAAAGATCATTTTTAGTAGGTTGGTTAGCTCAGCCCACTTGTACAAACTGACCCAGTCAACTCTTTTTCAGGTGTGTTGGACTACAACTCACTTCATCCCCATCCAGAATGATTATAGTGGGTGGGATGAATAGAGTTCTTGTATAACACATCTGAAAGGCACCAAAGTAGGAGGCAGATGGAGCAGTCTGGGGCTGTTCTTTGAAATAATGAGGCTACCAAAGACACTTCCTTTTTTCTGAAAGAGAAACAAGATCTTCAGGGAGGAAAAGAGTATCTACCGTTTGGGCCATGTAATAATGCCATCATTTATGGCTTTGGATTCTGTTCTTTTTTTTAATGAAAACATTTCATTGATGGGAGAAGTAACAAATGGTAAAGATTTGACATATGTATTTCACATTCCCGGCTCCGCTTCTTGCAGGCAATTAAAATACTTTAAGCATGTGTAACATCCCAGCGATACTTCAGGAATCTAAATAGGGATTGTAGCACACAGTAAAGATTTAGTAAATACTTTTCTAGTCCAAAATCAATGCCATCGATTGCCATTAAAGCAGAAAGCTAAAACAATGAAGAGGCTTCTAATTTGCAGGCTCCTAGTGGAGCTGATTATCTTTCTGCCTCCTCTTCCTCCTCCCAGTGAAGAACATCATTAAATGGTAAAAGCAAAGAGCATATTGAGAGCCCAAGTGTTTTATTAATTCATCATCAGAATTATCTTGTGCATTAATATTAATAGCATCAAATTGGATTTCATTTAGAAGGTGAAATAAATACGCTGATAGTAAAAGCTTGCAGACCCAGTGAATCTTAAGGAATGGGCACTTAACTCACAGCAAGAATCAAAAATAGATTTGATAAGTTGTGCTGACTTCCCTTAGCAGAGGGGCACCTTATGGGTAGAGTTTCAGACAGTTTTGAACATCACAGGAAATTTTAACTTGGAAAGAATGGATCCTCTAAAAGTAATGGCTTGGCTGAACAGAATAACAAAAATGTCACTTTCCCCATTTTCACTTTATATATATACTACTACACTTGTGTGTTCCTTATTTTTTCTCATTTTAAATTGTGAGTTGCAACTTGACAGGCTTCAAAACTTCCAGGCTTGGTGTGTTTCCAAATAGAGGCTGAATGTTGTAAGGATGGAAAGGTATGATTGATGAAGATCAAGCCACCCAACATCAAGGACAGTGGATCACATCAAAATTTCCTTCCATATAATAGTACAGTCGTTAAGTGAAGCATTTTACTTTTCTCCTTGTGAGAGTCTGGAGGCCTTATAAGGGATAAAGTAAAGATGTACAAGTGGGGACACTACTGTAGTAGAAAACAAGTCTGCTTCACTTTCAAAACGGAGTGGGCAGTTTGCCCCACTACTTAGCTCTACGCACCTAGATATTTTTTGTTTTGCTGTGTTGAACAATGGGTGTGCTAATACGCTGAACTGAGTTTATTTATATAGATCTATCTCTTCAGCTACATTGTTCCATTTTCTGTGTGCCCTCACTCAACAAAAAGCTGCTGAAGACCATTTTCAAAGAGCATTTGGGACTATGGAATGAGGAGTGGTTGCACTATTATTATGGGTGTTTTGATGAGAATGTATTTGATTTCTTTGTCAGATATTGATTTTATATTACTTATAACCCTATTGTGGTTGAAAGATGGAGCTTTCACAACCTTTGCTTCCTTTCTAGCAATTAGAAGGTAAGCTTGTAAAATATGAAAATAATAGACACTCATAGCTATGTAGCAATTGTAATGGTATGTGGGAATGTCCTTGGGAGACAGGAGGAAGAGCCACAGCCTAGACAGTGGTCTGATAAATGAAATTTGAGTCCAAAGGACTCAAAGGTGGTGAAAGTGCCTCAGAAGGGACCCTCCCTAGTTTTTGGGAGACCAAAAGTGAGGGACAGGAGGGTTACTTTCAGACTTGCAAGATTCTGTTATTGAAACCTTACAAAAAGGGTAGTGATAGTACTCCTGGTTGTGCTTCTTGTCTGGACTACCTTGCAAGGCTAATACAATAGAGGCAACTGACTAAATTATTGAGCTCTTCTTTTCCTTCTTGGGAGATATACCAATGTCATCAGAGATGAACAAAATCAAAGTTTGTTTAAGAAGGAAAGTTATTATTCACTTTTTTAAAAATGCAAATAATACAAGATGAAGAGCTGTCCAGTTTACGATAAAACAGCTGTTTTGAACAAAAGAAAATACAGTACCCCTGACAGACCACATGAAGGCACTGGTTTGCTACAAATAACACATTTTGTAAAAACAGGGGTCCGTAGATGTTTCAAATTAATACTAAAGGCTACAAGAAAATGCTAGAGAAGTTTGTTATCTTTATAAAGCTGTCTGGGTGACTTTGGGCAAGCTACTCTCTCTCTTCCCAACCCTACTTACTAGATTGTTGTTGTGGGGAAAATGGGAGGAGGTAGCATTAATATGTAAGCCACCTTTTGTTGACCAAAAATAAAGGGGGGATAAAAATAACTAATGCATAGACTACTTATTCCAAGTTATACAATACTGAGGTCTGCACACCAAAGCTAGCAAGCATGAACTTGTATACACACTGAGCATACAAACAAAGAGATAGAGGGACAGAGGCTAAGAAATGAACAAAGCAGCGCTGAAAGGAAATAAAAGATCCCTGATGTGTCTACCTTTATTTTCCCTGTCAACATTACCAGACTGGTTCCAGTTTTCCCAGGGCTTTAGGGAATTGGACCTGAATCTCAGTGTTATCAGGAAACCTGTTTCTACAGTCCTTGCTTTTCCAAGGACCTCTAGCCAATAACTGCTTGGCAATAAAGAAATCTCCCCTTCCTTCTGAATCCCACCTTCTTCCTCTCAGTGGAAGTTAAAGAAGACTTAAAGTTGCCAACTTGCCAGCAGGCTCCTTAAGTAAAACTCACCAGCTAGCCTGCATGTATCTTAATCTACTCCCTACTGGGGTATTACTCCAAAAACTCTAGAAACAAGTGACAGGCTGTCTATAAGCAGGTGTTTGAGAAACAGGTTACCATTGGACCTGTGTATATATAGTCTTGGTTTGTCTTACCAAAAATGATTGAATAAGCTGTGTGCTTGGCTTGAGATTACTACATGAGAAAGATGAAGTGGTTACTAAATATTGCAAGGAAACTGAATCGTGAAACAGGAGATAAACTGTCTGTAATCAGTAAAAGGAAAAGAAATGTGATTTGTGGTAGAAGAAAATTGAAGAAATAAGGGATAGAAAGTTTGGGCCGAAAAAGCTGCAGAGAAGAATACCTTGTAGGGTTGTGCAGCAAAGATCAGTCCTGGAACTGTAAACTATACTGTAACTGAGTCTGAATGAGAAGAAAACTGATCCTGGGTGAGAATAGATTACATTTCAATATGGAAGAAGAATAAATGATACGTTGGCTAAATACTGGTCTTTTTTCTCAGTCTCCTGGAGAAGGATGTAAAGTAGTTATAGGAGGACATAGAGGAGGAAACTCCATAGGGTCTTTGCAAAACCAGGTGAAAGGGTTGCTCACTAGCAGATAATATTCAGTGTTGACAAAAGTACGGCAATGCCCATTTGAAAGAATCATTTGAACTAATCTCATGCATTGGTGGGTTCTAAATTAAGTGTAACAACTCTGGGAAAAAGCTCTAGGCATAATTAGATAACTCAATGAAAACAAGCAGTGGCCTAAGAAAACAGTCTGGGCACTCTTCAGGAAGGTATAGACAGGGACTATTATGCACACAGAATGGAAACAAAGAGGTATGGAATAGCTGTTAAATGTATTACATGCCAGAAAAGGCTGACTCTGAACAACAAAACATGATTTTTTTTTTCCTTAAGTCAAATCAGGTTTTTCAGCCTCAATTATATTAAGGAGATGTGATGGGTGCCCAGTGCAGGAATGGCCAATTATTCACTATGAAGGTTTTAGAATTAAGGTCCTGTTGATCTAACAAAACTAATATAAGTCAGAAAGACAAATAAAAGTGCTTTAAGTATTTGTTTAGTTTCTTTAAAAAGCCTTAGCTAATCGTCAGCCAAAGCTCTGCAAAAGTCATCACCATTCATTTGCTTTGGTAACTCAAGCTCTAGCAAAGTTCAGAAGCCCGCAGAATATCTTACTGAAAAAGTAAATCTTAGTTTCTAATTTCATATACCACAAAGATTGGCAATCAACCTTTTTCAACCACTCCAGGTGATCTTTCATTTTTTCATAATTTAAACCTTTGGGGCAACAGCTAGACAAATCAAAACAAAGCTTGCTTTCTTCACTCATCTTTGCTCCACCACTTAATTTAATTTATTTTACATTTTTAAAATTTCTCTATCAAGCCAGAAGTACCCATGATTTCAGGATTATTCAATTTAAGATGGCTGTTGGCAACTTTCTTTCTTCTACCTCTCCTACTAAGGTTGGGTGGCTAGCAATGGGAAGAACAGGGCTAACAGATCTGGGTTTCAAACTAGATGACAGCAAGAAGTTAGAGTTTTCTGTATATCCTGGCTGTGTTCTAGCGGTTGTCCAGATACCTGCATTCCCAGATTTGGTAACCTTGTTCTTATTGACCCTGATTGACTGGCTTAATCTTTATCATCTATAAAATGAATAAGGGTTAAAAATTGACAGTTACAACTTGAAATGTTTTTTTTAAACAATTCTTGACCATTTGTTCTGACCTGACTTCTGTATCTTTGTTTTCTTGAGTAAGCTACTCTTTCTATATTTCAGTTCCTGTTTTTAGGAAATTGTGGCTGAATATGACTGCTGTCATGGACTTCTGGTTAGTCCCTTTACTCAGATGACAGTGTCCCACCACTAGACTGGGTAGCATTTCTCTGGACTTAATTTCTGTTCCCCTTATACTTGACAGAGGATGAGGGAGTATTTTAGAGGGGCCTCAAAATTTTGCTTTTCACCTTTAAAAAAAAGGTGAAAAAGGTCCCTCTCATAATCTCCTCTTTTGCAACATTCATTCCCTAATTTTCAGCTAACTTTATATCAGCTTGTTGCTTAACTGATTATGCTATTTTTTATTTTATTTTATCATGATAATTAGGATTTTATTGAAGATTATATTGGTTGTATTTATAAGGAGCTGGATTGTCAGACAGTATCCTGGGGAGGATTCTTATTAGCAAAAAGAAGCAAGTCTGTAGAATGGTTACAGTTTAAATTATGCTGTAATCAGTAGGGGTTGCTACTTGCTGATATAATGTGTGACTATAGTTTTGATGACAAAGACTATTAGAAGCATGCAGAATATGAGTGGATGACCTACCACCGATTAAGGGTGGATCTGCATTTTCTGTTTGGCCCACCACAAATATGGGCCACTCACAACTTCCTGAGTGCAGGAAGAGACAACAGTGCCCTCCTTGCCCTCCCAGCCCATTGCAAATGCATCCCATCCATGTGTCTCCCAGCTTTGTTTCAAAACTGCTGTTTTCTGACCTTGGTTGTCTTAAACCCTTTAGAGCAGATGATCTCCAGCACTTTGTTCCATTTTAGTGGCAGCCCCAGCTCCAGCTGGCTGCACATCTCCCCTTCAGCAGCTGGCCACTGCTCTGTGCAGCTGTTTCAACTTGAGCTATGAGCCAGATATGTATCTTTGTGGTTGATCCAATGATGGTCCATTAAGTCAATAAACTATCCTCAACTCTAGAAGTTCATGCTTCATTCGATATCTCCCACTTTTTAAATTCTGGGTGAAGCATATTCCCTTTTCTTTCCCAACCCTTGTGCATAGTAGTGAAAAGCTTCCCTTTCCTTTATTTATTTATAACAACTTAAGTTGCAAGGAAAACATTGCTACTCAACTATCCATGAAACTGATCAATCCAAGCCATTTCTGAAATTCAACTTCACCCACATATCTTAAATTTGTAAACTTGCGTACTCTTTTTACTGAAATTTGTAAGAAGTTTTCTCCCAGAAGTCATGAAGCACCACTGATTTTTGATGGCAAATGAGGAGTGGGCTGAAATCTGGGGCATGGAGGGTGGTGGTGGTCATGTAGCCAAGAGGCCAGAGAGGAAGAGGATAAACAGATAGTTTCACCCTGAATGTTATATCTGTGCTCTGCCTGAGTCTCATAATCTTCCATTTTTAAGAACTGGCAACCTGTTTTACTCAATTTATTGAGCAGAAGACAATCCCTAATGGGGTTCAATGAACCATCCAATCTTTACATAGTCCTTTATACAGTATAGTTTATGCTTTATACTTTATATAGTATAGGAAGGTTGTGGAAACAAGCAAATGTTTTTGGCCAAAATATGTGGTTTATGGATATTTGTGAATACAAAGGTATCCACCCAGAAAGCAATCTTACAATAGATTTGAGATGATTTTTTAAAAATCAAATATTTTCAGGTGTTCTGGTGTTAATTTTGATAACATAGTTATTTGTATATATTTAAAATGCTGGGTATCTTAGTAACCAAGAGAGTCAGTTTGGTGTAGTGGTTAAGGCACCAGGCTAGAAACCGGAAGACTGTGAGTTCTAGTCCCGCCTTAAGCATGAAGCCATCTGAGTGACCTTGGGCCAGTCACTCTCTCTCAGATCTGGGAAGGAGGCAAGGGCAAGCCGCTTCTGAAAATGCTTCCAAGAAAATTACATGTCCTTACTCAGGACATCAGGAGTCAACAATCTTAGTAAACTAGGATCATTTGAAATTGAGCTCTAAACTGATTACAGTGGTACCTCAAGATACGAACGCCCCACCTTACGAAAATTTCGAGATGCGACCAGCTCCGGCCGCAAAAATTTACCTCAACATGCGAACTCCGCCTCAAGCTACGAACCGGATCCGCGGCCATTTGCCCTGCTGCCACGTGGTTGCGGCTTCCAAGAGGAAGTGCTAATGAAATCTGAGCGGGAGGACAAAAGCCCAAGGAAAGCAATGCAGAAAGAGGAAGTGCTAATGAAATCTGAGCGCGCGGGGGAGGGGGGAAGCTCCTGCTCCCGGCTGTGCGCACACGCGACATAAGCCTTTCCCCCCAGCGCGCTGATATTGCTTTCACTGTGCTTTTGTCGCTATGGAGAAGGGAAAGAGCGCAGAGGAATCAGTGGGGGGGGTAACCTCCCACTCCCGGCTGTGCGTGCGCGTGACATAAGCCTTTCCCCCCATTGCTTTCACTGTGCTTTTGTCGGGCGCGCCAAGGGCTATGCACAAAGGAAAGAGCGCGGAATTAAGAGGAATCAGCGCGGGGGGTGGGGGGGAAGCTTCCGCTCCTGGCTGTGCGCGCGGGAGCCTTTCTCAGATTTCATTAGCACTTCCTTTTTCTGCGCTAGGGCTGACTAAAGCGCGCCTGGGGAATTTCCTAGCCGTGCAATGCCGGCTGACACATTGAACCTTATGGGTTCATGTGCTTCAGGATGCTACCAAATTCGGAGGGCGGATTAGCCGTATTTACATTGAACCTTATGGGGAAATTTGCTTCAGGATGCGACCAAATTCAGAGGGTGGAACGGATTAACCATATTTACGTTGAACCCTATGGGAAAACGTGCTTCAGGGTGCAACCAATTCGACTTGCAATCAGAGTCACGGAACGGATTAAATTCATATCTTGAGGTACCACTGTATTTATTTAAATATCAGATTGAAACTGTGTGGGGATGACTAAATAATATTTGAAGTTCTTAATGCCCATCATTTATGGAAACTTTTTTTTTTTTTTTGCATCTCGAAAGGGTTAATTTTTAACTCTTTTAATTTTAGAATTGATTCTTACATAGAAGCAAATCTAATGAAATAAAAGCAAATCTAATAAAAATTGTTTCTTTAAAAATATTGATCAGAACATTGGGTAAAAGGCCAGCTATATAGGGCTATAGAGCATAAGAAGACTGATTATGAATTTTGCCAGTGTGTTTATGAATGATTATATATATATATATTTACAGGGTCTAATCAGCTTAATTCACCATTAAATAACCTTGTTTAAAATAGAAATGATTTCTGTGTTGGAATGGATACCTCCTAGGATTTACTTAGTCTTTTCCTTCTCCTGCGGTAGGACATATTTTTTGTCAGATGATATTCCAGATTCCTCGGCATTTGCTTTGCAAACAATTTGCCCCAATCTCAGGGGAAAAACCACTGAGTTTGCATTGATGATAATTCGGCTATTTTACAACTATGGCAAAATCCTGAGATGAATTGTACCACTTCAGAGGAAAGTGCAGTGGTCTGACATTTCTGAGAGCACCCCAGACCCACCAACCTGCTTTCGAGCTAACAGTAGAGAAAATGACCTTCTCCCATAACTCTCTGTGCTAGATTCCTACTTGCAGGGTGGGGTTTTATAGAGAAGCATTAAAAATGAACAATTACTTTTCATACTAGAGTCATTGACTCAATCTAGCTAAGGACTGAGTGTCAGAAAATAAGTATCAGAACATAATTTTCAGCATAGCTCAGAGCAAACTCAGATGAACTAGCAGCAGACCTGTAGGCAGAA
Source organism: Liasis olivaceus (assembly GCA_030867105.1). Lineage (NCBI taxonomy): Eukaryota > Metazoa > Chordata > Lepidosauria > Squamata > Pythonidae > Liasis > Liasis olivaceus. The sequence goes on from CM061350.1 coordinate 87,345,582, forward strand.
CTGATTACCTGGAAACCTGGGATGGATGCAACACTGCTGGCCTGAAGTGGTAAAGCCAGGATACTTTCTACCTGCTGCTTTCCATACCAGAATGCTTTTTAACATTATGTTTTTAATAGCAGAAATTCAGTAGCACACTCAGTTCTGCAGCTAAACCAATGCCCATCCTTACATGGTGTAAATAGTAACATCCAGACTACTCACAGAAGGGCAGCATTAGCCATTTGGAGAAATCTAGGCTTTGGGGCAGTAAAGCTTTAGAGAAAAACCAAGCAATACAGTGAATGCAAACCAAGCATGTTGAGTTGCTACAGGATCTCTATTGAAGGAGGAAATGGAAAACAGGAATGCTCTACACCAGGGTTCCTCAACCTCAGCAACTTTAAGATGGGTGGACTTCAACTCCCAGGACTTCAACACCCAGCCAGAATTAAAGTTGTTGAGGTTGAGGAACCCTGCTTTACACTGTATCACCATCTTGTACTGTCTATTTTTGAATCCTCAGTTTTCAGCTATCCTCAGTCACAAGGTGATGGCGATGATGATAATGACAGTTGTATTCAGTTTGCAAATTCTTGAAAAATGCTCTTAGATCCACGACTATCACTGGAGGCACAGATAACTTAAATGGCTAGGAATCCCTCTGATCAGGTTGGACTGAAGACGGTTTGAAACTTCACTTAATCTAAAACCAGATGACAAGTTTACTAACTGGATTGGTTAATACAAGCATGTATACACCACAACAGTAGGAAGTACCCCTCAAAATACATAATTCAAGAAGTACTCAAGTACAAAGAAGCTACACAGTGAAAACATAGACTTAAAAAAACAAGTGCATGTTGTTATGGGATATGGAACAAGATACAGTTAGAACACAATAAATAATAAGGGTATGACATGTACAACAATGGCAAGCACCTGAAGTGCAGAGTAAAAATTCAAACAACTGGGAAGCATTCTTCCTTTAAACCTTTTCACGGCATGTGGGACAAACTAGCTTTATTTGGGAACTGCCCAGATTCTATGTTTAAAGAATGCAATACTTTCTCAACAGCAAATTTCATCAGCAAGTCAAACTGTCCCCTCATCTCTAATCTTACTGTAGGATCTAAAAAAAACACCATCTTGTCAAATCTTCTCTTGATTTTTGGTATAGTTCCTTCACTACTGAAATTTTAAGGTGGAGAGCAGTAAGAGAATATAGTCCCCAAGTGCCTGGTTCCCCCCACTGACATAGTTTGATCTGAAGAGCCATTATACTGGGTTAGTGGCTTTTATCTGTATTATTTCCGAGTTGCATTTTATTGTTGTTACTATCTTGTTTTTTCCATTCTTAATGTTTTGGGAACTATATAACCTGACCATACTAATAAATAATAAATGCTAATAATATAATCATGTCTGGAGAACATTTATCCCAAGCTGGATGCTATAAACATTGAGCATGAGTAGATTGCAGTCTGGAATCGCTTGCTCGGACCTGTTCCTGCAATTTCATGATATTTGAACTTCCTGTTTCCCTGGGCACCACAAAGAAGCTTTGGCTCCTTTGACTTCTGAAATAAAAAGCAGTGTTCTTTATGAATTTTTAACCCAACAGACTTTTTCCCTTCCCTTTCTTGCTACTGCTCTCAGGCAAGTCACGTCAGTGTCTGGACACTTGTGTGTGAAACTCCAAGCCTGACTGCCTCCATTTGTAAACAAATGTGAGCAACACGAGCACATTAGTGTCACTTCTCAGCAAATTCAGGACTCGGAAATTACAAATGTATGTGCTACGAAACAGTTTGGCAAAGCTGTATCAAGATACATTATTCATAGTAATCTTTCTCAAAATTTGACATTTTGGAAAGTTTTCCACTTTGTGCATCATAAAATCATAATGCAGGTTGCAAATCTGGTGCTTGGGGCGAGGTAGGGAAGCAAGATTGAAAAGAAAGGAAAAGTCTCTGCTGCAGCCTTTTGCTTTCGTGGAAGCTTTGCTTTTTTGAAAGCGGCTTCTTTCAAACATCAAGAAATGTTATTTTGTGTCACTGGTGCAAAATATCGACTTAAAGGCAACCTATTTTCTTCTTTTATTACAAAGTTCCAAGTTTATATTAGTGTGTGTGGTCAGAGGCAATAATAAGTGTCAAGCTTGGCTTATAAAATAACTCCTAGGCCTTTTAACCTTCAGCAGAGCCCTGAATAAGTGAGTGAGTCTATGGAAGTTGACATTTATGGCACAACAGAAAATAGATGCCTATTGATGGGACTGTATCTCTGACCATAGTTCATATCCCCTTTCAGCAGTGGACTTAACAGCATCTGGCTGATGTTAAGACCGTGATGGTGACTGCCAAGAGAATGGCCAATCTCCTTTGCCACTGATGACCACTTTGTTGATATGGTCAGCATACTTCAATCCCTACCATTTTTCAGACCCAAGAGTCATTGTGTGGCATAATTGGGTTGGAACTATAGCACATGATACTGGAAGTGGGTGAACCTCCTTGCACTTGGAATCAAGCAAATAGAATCCAGTGACTTCAAAATATTTGGTAGACTTTACTCCTATTTGCACAAACAGCACAATGTGCCAGCATGGGTTCTTGCTTTCATACATGCCCACAACAAAACGAATGACTCCAGCTCATACCTTCTGAATCACAGTTCATTCACAATTAAACCTATACCTTTCTTTTCCTGCATGCATTCATCTGCTCCACTGCACACGATCTGACCACTTTCATTCAGCTCTGTTACATCCTTCTCCTTTCTCGTAGTTCCACAGTCACAAAACGTACCCACTTTTTCATTCATTTCATTCATTAATTCATGCTCTTTGTAATTTATTCCTCTTACATTCCCAGTTGAAATCTTCTGTATGCCATGGTCATCATGAGAGAGGACCATAGCTATTTGAAATCTGAAAGCCATCATGGTTTTACCAGCTGAGGCTTTTACAGAATACTTTTCATTAAAATCGAGAAGATATAGACTACTGTATGTTGCAAACTGTAGTCATATCCTTGATGTATGCAACATTCTCTGCTGACAATAAGAACAATACAGGTCAGTTTTCATGTGTTTGGGCTAGTTTGCCATCAAGTGTAATCAAAGTCCAGTTTTACCCCAAGCATGCTTATACTTATCTTTGCATATACACTTTTTAAAACCAGATCTCAAAGTCTCTTGAATTGAGTCTGTTTGCCCTCAGGTTTTCAATTGGAAGGTCAAATTGATTCATTCTCTCTTTGAATCATGAATCTCCAAGTTGAATTAAATCAAGCCTGATTAGCACAGGCTAAGAGACTCTACAATCTGAAGCATAAAATAACCAAAGACAAATTAATAAAATATCTAATATCTACACCATTTGGGTTTGACTAAATATTGGTGTTATTGAAGTGGGTATATTTTAATGTTAGCTTGCTACATATTAAATAAATATGTTTTGCAGATGTTACATTGCAGTGGTGAATATCTAAAAGTAAAATCTTCAAGACATCCTCAATGACTGGTGAATTTATAGACATATCCAGGCAATTTTCTTGGCAACGATATTTATTAATCAAACTTTTATTTATTTTATTATACGCTGCCCATCTCACTGTATAAGTGACTCTAGACAGCTTACAAGTAAAAATGGATAAAAAAAATAAAAAATCTTTACAAAAATATACAAAGCTAAAAGACAGAGACAGCATCCTCAAGCCACCAACCACCCCCAGTACTGCGAACCCCCATTGGGTCCCCATGCCACTTGACAAAGCCAGGTCTTGATCTCTTCTGGAAGGCCAAAATAATGGAGGCCAATCTCACCTCAGGGGGAAGATAGGGCAGGGGTGATGGCAGGAGCAGCAGCAGAAAAGGGTCTCCTCCTAGACCCCACCAGTCAAAATTCTCTAGCCAATGGGGTTCTTAACATGCCCTTCCTCCAGAACCATTTGCCATTCTCTTCTTCTGGGATGTTTTTCCAATTCACCACTCTAACCTACAGCCTATTTCCTAGTGGTTTCCTATCAATGTGTGCACATTTGTGTGTGTGTGTATATATTCATCCATTCTTTATGTTATTATTTATTTATTCAATTTATATGGTCACCCATCTTGCTCAAGTCACACATATTCCTCTTTAAGGTCACTGTACTTAGTTCAGAACTGATTCATCTAAGATGAAAGTAAATTCACATTATACTTAAAAGGCAAACTGCTGATGTTCTATTTTGGGTGCAACATGGAAATACCAGATGGATGTTAGTAATTAATTTCCTTGAGCCCTTGGGCTCACCCTGTTCCATGAGGCCTTTGATTTTGTCCCTAATACTCTTTAGAAACTATAACCAACTTTAAATAAATTCCACCTTTCCGTTTCCCTTCCCAGCTTCCATGCTCTGACTTATGAAACTCTGTATGCTGATTTCCCAAGAGTGATGTTAATCAGTTGCAACTTGTGGCCCATTAAAAAGTATCACAATTATGAAGGCTTATGCTTTTGTGTACAGAAGTAGACAGGTATATCCATTTTGATCATGTTACTGAAACATTTTTCTAATGTTCTTTCCATCCCATTTCTTCTTCAGTTTCTGAATGTTTTTAAGATGTCCATGTGAATCTAGATTATTATGTTCATTTTCTTTATTTATACTTTTTTGTACACTTGTTACATAATACAGTATTCTCTAATATAATGCATTTTTTTGCAGATTTTGACTGGAAATTTGTAGAAATGCTTCCAGACAAAGTTTTTATTGGAGTCAGCTTCACATCATGCTTGTTGTAGCATGAAAATCTGTCATTATCTGTTTTTGAGAAACATCTCCTGATGATGTTGCCTACATGTTATCCCAGTCTAGAACCACCTTTAGCTGTTCTAGCCTAGAAGTGGTGTTTTCCTTCTTCTCCCAACATATATTTTTCCATGTGGACAATTTAGGAAGCCTTAGGGATAAGCCTGGAGATGACATGATCAAGGGCAGCAATCTGCTCAGCTTCAACTGGCCTAGCAAATTGGCTGTGGAAATACCCTCTCCTTATTCACTTGCTGGGTACTTTGGCTCTGACTGTGAGAGAAACTGGACACCTGATCTTGTTCACTTTACACTGGAATGTCAAACTCTCAGGAGATTGACAAATCTGTCAGCCAAGAATAATCCTGCTATTTGGGGTATGTGTACATTACAAGTGTGACTCTGTGGGCTTAGCTCATAAAGTAGGGAAAATGTGTTTCTCTCTCTCATTCTCTCTCTCTCTCTCTCTCTCACACACACACACACACACAGAAGGTGGAGATGAAAAAAGAAGAGGTTCTTTGCCAGATCAAAATTATTCATGTGGGAGATCGGCTTGAGAAACAAAAAGGAAAGAACAATCCAGAGGCACAACAGCACTGAGAACTCTCTGGTTCAAACTTCTCTGTTCAGTATTTTAAATTAGCTCTTCTAAGCACTTCAGATAGCCTTTTTTTTTTTTTTATGGTGGTGGCTGCAGTGCGGGGGGGGGGGCAGAGTTTGACTAGCTATGTAGAACTTCTATTTTTCTGACAAGGTTATTGATCTCCTAGGAAATCAGTAGTCAATAATTTCATAAATGTTGCTACCTAAATGTTGTCTGGATTATCCTAGATTGGAATTAAAAATTTAAATTGATTTACCCAGAATCCCTCAATCACTAATTTGAAACTGCCTCACTTTAAATGGTGTACAAGCAATCATACCACTAGCCTTTTGCTAAGATGCAATTAAGCTAAACTATGGGGGCAGTGTAATTTATGTTGACATACTTTCCTCCACCTCAAGAATAGGGGAAAAATTATTCATGTGGCTGTGAGGAAGAACCCATTGTGTAAAAACTCTTCCACATTAGCAGGGAGGAACCAGACATGCTGGTCTTTCATTTGCGCCATGTGATCTAACTGTGTGAAAAAATCATGAGAAAGAGTGAGGAAACCACAAGTTATCCCTCAGGTTCCATTTTATTTTTCAAATGTATATGCCACTAAATTGTAATAAACTTGGGGAGGGGGGGCTTACAACATTGTAAAACACAATAAAATGAATACATTATCAACACAATCAAAATAAACTAATACATTCCAGATTCAGATGATGCATAATGCTTACCCAAAAGCCCTCTAGAACAGGGTTCCTCAACCTTGGCAACTTTAAGACGGGTGGACTTAAACTCCCAGAATTCTGGAAGTTGTAGTCCACCTGTCTTAAAGTTGCCAAGGTTGAGGAACCCTGCTCTAGAAGAATTTGGTCTTCACTGCCTCCAGGAAGGCGCTCATTAAGAAGTCCAGCCTAGCTTCTGGGGGCAGGCTGTTCCAGAATATAGGTGCTATTATAGAAAAACAGCATTTCCTGGCTTCAACCCCCTCACTGGAGCAGTACAAGTAGCTTCTCCCAGGAGGACCTCCTCCAATGGTTTGACTCTAGTTAGAGTTGGTAGTCGTGAAGGTACCTAGGTCCCAAGCCATATAGGGCTTTTAAAGTCAAAACTAGCACTTTGAATTCACCCCTGAAACTAACTGCTAACCAATGCACAGCTCACAACATAGGTGTCATATGAACTGTGGCTAGCAACAGTCAATATATGGGCCACTGCATTTTGGACCAAGTGTAATTTCTGAGGGGTCTTTAAAGACTGCTCCATTATGAAGCTTGAGATGAGAAACAGAATTATTCCACAGCTGAGAAACCAGCTAGTTTTTGCTGTCCCTCAAACAGTGGCAGCCATTCCATTAGTCTATCTCAGCCTTTCCCAACCTGGATATTCTTCTGGGTATGGACTTCAGATGCAGTCAATATAAACATAGCTTAAAATTGGTGAGGTTTGTCTACTAAAACTATTTCTCTCAATATTTACAAGAACTATAATTGTAAAAATGTTTTTAGCTTTCCCCCCTGCTCTGATTTCATCACTTTTTCCTTGTGTGTCACATGTTTTAGATCAGATAGACAAACTAACATTCTAGCCCCAGCTTTCTGACTCCCAAAAGCACTCCCAGGTTACCGTCTGGACAGTTAGTGGCAAAATTGAAGTTTTCAATTGCCTAATTTGTAATTTTAGTTTGAAATTGGTCCATTAAGTCTCTGGGTGGCTTAACACAGCTCCTTTGAGTACTACTGTCCCCGAAGCTCTGAAAACTAGAACAACAGGGTTTACAGATCTGGACTGCAAAACTCCAAATGACCACAGCATGGCAGATGATAACAAGGACATAAAGAGAACTCTGTCTGCTGCCTTCTTGTGGCGAATGGTCTTTTTTTGCAGCTCAGATCTGAAAGCCCTAAATTGGTAGGACCAATCATATTGACCCTGCTCAGCCTGACCACCTCATGATATCACTGTCCTTGTTTCCTATAGCCCTCAAAATCAAAAAGAAACTAAGAAACAGCTATGCAACCCTTGCAGGAAAAATCTTACCCCCATGTTTTATTCTGTATGTCTGAGAGCAGAGTCTGTTATATTATTCAGCTTTGTACTGCACATTGTTTTTGGCAAAAGCACAGGTCAAAACATATAATTATTAATAATACTCACTTTTAAAATGCCTTTACTGGCTTGCTCTCTTCTTTCTTCTCTCTCTCTCTCTTTCTCCCTCCTCCTCCCACCCCCACCCCCATCCCACTGCCCCCGTCCCCAGCTTGCACCTGTGGACCAGATCCTGCAAAATTTTACAGCTTCATCTTTTCTGAAGCATAGCTAATCACTCAACAATTTTATAGCCAGTGTCTGTTTAAACTAAAACTGATCACCTTTACACAGTAATGTACTGTAAAAGGGACGAGATTTGACTTTCCATCAGAGATTACCTAAAGAGTTTGACTTCAATAAGCACAAATAAATGTGCATCTCTCATCCATGTATAGGTAATGCAAATGCCATCAATGGAATGTAAATACTGTAAAAACCTGAACCCTTGCTGTAACCACTGGCTCGTTATGCATTTCTGATGTAACCACGAGTGCTGAACACACTGGTCAAGTATCGCTTAGTGAAATTCCACTGAACGTTCTCCAAAGGTCAAAGAGATAAATGTTGGAGAGACAGGACTGGAACAGCAAATGGCATGACCATGATTGCTGGGAGGCCAAGCACTTTGAAAGCAGAAAGAGACAGAGTGTATATGAAGAATTCATGTCCAGTCTTTGTTCTTAATGAGTCGTGCCATGTGTTCATACATTGAGTAATGAAACTACAAACGGTAGCTTTCCTTTGTTCATCAAGGGCAAAATTAATTGTTCAACCGTAATTTTTTACTGTAGGAAGAAATGATATAAAATCATGCAGCAATATCTTTGTAGCTAAATACCTAGAGTGACCAAGAAATTGCACTGACCCTGAAGCTCTAAGTATAGAAGTGGCTTGCTTTCCACCCAGCTGGAGAATTCTGGGATTTGAAGTCCACACGTCTTAAAGTTGCCAAGGTTGAGGAACGTCAGTGTACATACCTGTATATTGTCTGCTTCCCTGCATAACTTAGAAGTAATAGTGGGGAAATCTTAGGATTTGAGAGATAGAAAAAAGAGATTAAATATGTTGAGAAAAAAAGATAATATTTTTATATTCTGAAGAAAAGTGGATAATGCAAGGGCAATTTGAATACTTTAACTGAAAACTGTAAAGCACAGCAAGGATGAGCAATTCATAGTCCTTCCATTTTTATATGACTTTCCCCATTCTGCATCTCCCAGAGCCCCCCAAATTGCACTGATAAAATTCAGCAGTAGGGTTTTCCATATTAAAAAAGTCATTAATTTTAGATATACATCTTTGATTGGAATCTATTTTACTAACTTTCCAATTTCTCAGAAGCAGAAAAAAGAGTCCAAACCTTCCAAGCCCATTTCCTCCTCTACTATCCAGGCATGACCCCAGAGCATACTAAAATACTGACTACCACCATCCAGAACACATCCAGAAGACAAGCAGAGAAAAGAAAAACTAAACTTCAAACTAAAGTACTCAAATTAAACCCTGTAAACAAAGAGGTACCCAAACCAGAATGGGTAATCAACATGTCTAGCCAGCCACTATCCACTGCAGAACACAGTATCCTCCAGAAAGGCCTCAACTTTAACATGGACAATGCCAACCAACTAGATTTCTGCGCAGCCCTAGAAGCAGCATTCAAAACGACAGGACTCAACCCAGAGACCCAAGAAAACATAAGGCAGACAATCATACCACAGATCAGAAGAACACAATATCAACACCAACTCAGAGCAGAGGACAGAGCAGCCCTTAATAGCCTAAGGAAGGACCAAACCATCATCATCCTCCCAGAAGACAAAGGCCGCACCACAGTTATTATGGATAAATCACAATACCTGCAAAAAGCCAACAAGTTATTAGAGGACAAAGAAACTTACATCCCTGTTAACACCAACCCAATACAGAAACTAGACAACCTAGTTGAACAGTGGCGGATGAAAAGCAGTGGACCCATCCTCCCACACTTCTATGGACAACCAAAAATACACAAGCCTGACATAACGCTCCGACCAATTGTATCTTTACCAGGGACTCCAACATACAACATAGTGAAAGAAGTGACAAAAAAGTTTGGACACCTCACAGAGAACAGTGAATATTCTATCAACTCCTCACTACAATGCCTCCAGAAAATCAAAGATGTACACATAGATGAAGATGAAATTATGGTCTCATTTGATGTCACAGCACTCTTTGCGTCCATAAACCCAGAACTAGTGAAAGAATCCATATCAGCAGTACTACATAACACACCCGACTTAACCAAATACACCCAGATTGAAATACCCAGAATCATGGACCTCATCAACCTCTGCCTCACTACCTATTTTCATACACAAGCTATGAAAAGGATCACACTACCATACATCAGAAACGTCTCAGAAACCACCAACAGACTATTACAACTACATGGCATCTCTGTAGCACACAAACCAACAAAATCACTCCAAAATACCTTAAGTAAACCAAAAGACCCAGTAGCACAAGAGGAAAAAACAGGGCTCATCTACAACATACAGTGTAAGGACTGTAACAAACACTATGTAGGACAGACAGGCAGAAGACTAGCAGAGCGCATCCACGAGCACCAACTAGCAGTCAGAAGACATGATGAAAATTCTTTAATCTCACAACACATGGACAGACTTAATCATAGTTTTAACAAGGAAACTCAGCATTTTAGACCAAGCTAAATCCAAAAATGCAAGAGAATTCTTGGAAGCTTGGTATTCAGACAAGGCAGCAATTAACAGACACATAGAGATAAACAGCATCTACATACTATTCAAAAGGGACAAAAGATCAGAAGATCGTCTCACCAGCAATCATCACCCAGATAAGCAAAGGTTACCACCAGCCACACAATCAAGCAGTAAACATATGTTAATCAAGGAACTACCAGAGGAGCAAAACAAAACCCCCACCCCCACCAGCATGGGCAAGGCAGGCCACAGTGTATAAATAGAGAGCAAACCCCATCCCATTTTAGCACTGAAGATGTTACCTAGCCGGGTAATGAAATGTTTGCAAGAAAAGAACCAAGCTCAGAGAACCCCAAGGACTCCACATATCACAGGCATGTCACTTTTGATCTTCAGAACTCAGATCAAGAAAATCAACATGTATTCTTGTGTATCCAAGGATTGTGCAGTTCATGCTACTTCATTGTGGCTCGGTCGTTCAGTAGAACTGAGTGGGGATTTCTGAGCCCTGCCAACTGTGCCACCACTGTGACAGGCATGTTGAAATTACTGCCAATCATGTTAGAAGGGCTTGGCATCTCACCAAAAATTTGTTGATAGCCTATTCTTCTTCAGCCCTCTGGCATATAATAGACATTTGTTACATGGATTACAATGATTCTTCAGCATAGAGAGAATTCTCACACATAGGAAATTATGGTATGTCAACATGGGAGACCAACATCCATAATTAGAGGCAGAAATAAGCACGGGAATAATAAAATTAGTAGTAATCAGTAATAATACTGATAATATTTAGATGATTTCTATTGTATTTTTTTACCCTTTCACTAGATAAGTGTAGCCTTGTAATTAGTAGGAGTTGGAGACAGTTGATTACATTGTTCTGTATGGCTCCTTTGTCATGACATGTGTCATAAGTTGGTTTTGCCTATTTTAAAGAATTACCCAAGCTGGTCCATCTTACTCATTTTCTCAGATGAAAATGCAAACATTTTGTATCATGTTTCTAGGTTTTGCTCAGTAGTTCGCAGCATAAGAAAACAAATAGTTCCTAAGGATAAACAATTAATTAAAGGAAACAAGATTTAAGACAGTAGCAATCTATATACTACTAAAACTCTCGTGTCTGTTTGTTTGTAACTTTTAATTGGGCGAAATGGTGCACCATAGGGCAACAATTTTTCAACCAAGGTACCTCAAATGGGCTAACTTACAGAATGTGTCCAAAGTCTGGGACACATTACTCCTGTGGGATAGAAATTTGGGAAAGTTGTTGCTGCTTCAGTGCCGCTGCCATGCTGCTGCAATCATGTGATCCTCCTTTCCAATGCTTCCTGACAGCTTCCCACAAGTCAATGGGGGAGCCAGCAGGAAGTCCCAACTTGTTCATGGGAGGGTGCGCAGGTGGGGGAGATTTACCAGGAAGGAAGGAAGGAAGGTTGGTTGGTTTCCAATGCTCCCTGCCAGCTTCCCAAAAGGAAACTCAGTGGGGAAGCTGGCAGGAAGTTGGAAGTCACTCCTGCTCCCAGTGCTTTTTTGCCCACCCGTGGTCATTCTCTTTTTCTGTTTAGGTAAGGAAATAACTCTGAAACCATGACCCAGTGGGTTGTTTAGTGAAAGATAAAAAGGATAAGTGAAACTGTAGTGTTTTAACATTTTAAATATATATATTATATTATATTATATTATATTATATTATATTATATTATATATTATATTTCCCCTCTCACCCCTATGGGTGGTATATGTCTTCCTCAATCTCGGGTCCTCTACCAGAGGCCTGGGAGTTTGAGGGTTCTGCGCAGTATCTTAGCTATTCCTAGCACTGTACTCTTCTGGACAGAGAGCTCGGATGTTGTTCCTGGGATCTGTTGGAGCCACTCTCCCAGCTTAGGAGTCACGGCCCGAAGTGCCCTTACCACCACTGGGACCACTTTGGCCTTTACTTTCCACATCCTCTCGATTTCCTCCTTCAGGCCCTGGTACTTCTCCAGCTTCTCATGCTCCTTCTTCCTGATGTTGTTGTCACTTGGCACTGCTACATCTATCACTACCACTGTCTTCTGGTCTTTGTCTACTATCACAATGTCTAGTTGATTGGCCAGTACCTGCCTGTCTGTCTGGATCTGGAAGTCCCACAGAATCTTAGCCCTGTTATTCTCCATGACCTTCTGTGATATCTCCCATCTGGACCTGGGGGGGTCTAGTCCATACACTGTACAGATGTTCCTGTACACAATGCCAGCTACTTGGTTGTGCCGTTCAGTGTATGCTGTTCCTGCCTGCATCTTACACCCTGCCACTATGTGTTGGACTGTCTCTGAGGCCTCTTTGCACAATCTGTACCATATCTATATCTATATCTATATATCTCCATGCATACACACACACACACACACACACTCTGTATAATTTCTGAGTAAGATTTCTTTTTTCTATCTCTTTCACCTTATATTTTCTTGTCTTTAAATACATGTTGCTTATATTGTAAAATCTAGGTATCCTTTTTTTAGATATCATAGATCACAATAGATATTGACTGATACATTTTAAAATCTCTTCCATTTCCAAAGTACAGTAAAATACAACTCAGAATACCAAATACTAATACAAAGCAGCACTAATTAAAATAGCAGTTGATTCATAAAGCAAAGCCTTTTTTAAAACTAAATTCCCTTTTTCCATCCACCTAACAGACACTGTTGAAACCTGACATATTTCTCTTGGAACATGTAATGGAACAAAGGACCCAGATAGGTTCATATGAGAAATACAGCTACTAAGTTACTCAGACTCTAGACCAGTGTTTTTCAAACTTGGCAACTTTAAGATGTGTAGACTTTTTACCCCCCCCCCCCCAGCCCCTAATGTCCCTGGTGAAAATGCCCAAAACCTTGGCCTTGCCAACTGTTGCAATGCTCCCTGCACTTCTTGGAGTCCATTTAAAACAAAAACAAAAATATTTTGGTCTGAGATGCACTAAGCCATCATATAGTTTAGTTTTGGCTTAACATGTGTGAATCCCATAATCATGGTTGATTCAGCAAACTATAATTAAGAAAACTATGGCTTGACCCAATGTCACTTATTGTCAGATTTTGTATTTCTTTGCAACCAAGAAAGAGACATTCAATTGTAATGCAGTGTTATATTATATATAAAATGAAACTGAGGTATGCCTATTCAGATGACAGCATAGACCTATTATATTGGGTCCTATAATCTTACTTAGCTATGATAAGCAAAATATTTCATCATTCCAACCCTGAAATTGTTCCATGAAAATTGTACATGGCAGCTGAATACAAAATGGTTGATACAGTAAAAGTTATCTCTGCCTCCATCAAGCATTTGGAGAGAGAAAGAGAAAAAGCTCTATTTAATGATATGAGCAAGATGAAAATGATCACAGCTATCTAATTTTAGAGCAATGCAATTCACAATGCCTGAATTGCAGCTCTTTTAGGCTGCTGGAATCTTAACTTTTGATCGTCAGACCTGTGCCAAGTTTAATATAGCACCCAAATTGTTTGCTAAATAATGATTAAGAGCAACAAAAATGCACCCACTATTTGCCAAAGATAAGGGCCCTAGCTGATTGGTTTCTAAGGCATTTGATCATGTGGGACTTTCAGCCACCTGCTTGGTTAAATAAATATTCGTCTGCATTTTTCATCAAACCAGGTTATCATAGGATGGCTTGGCAAATATATTTCCTCTTCTCCTCTTTATGTTAACCTGGCCTGCTAGATCTTTTGCTTAGTTTTAAATGTGGTGGTACTAACTCATAAAATTAATTCCTATTTTGTGGAATTGTCAGAAATGAGGATTGTTCTGACCCCGGTTTGAACTCATCAGCTGAAATGAAGTTGTTCAGTGAGCTGGAGAAGACAAAGCGGAGTCCTTAGGAATTAATCAACACCATCAGCCTTCGCAAGAGCCCGAAAACGGCACACACCCGGCTGACCCTGAGCAGCTCTAGATTCCCTTCGTAAATGAAAGTCATCATTCTTGGCAAGGAAGATACTAAATTATAGGCTTTTAAATTTAATTTTCAGTTTACTTGTGTTTTCGATTAGGGTGCCATGTTTCATAAAGACAGTAGTACCTTTAAGTAGGAAATGCCTTCATTTACCATCACACGGCCTTTGTAATAAAATGTAAATATGAAGTAAAAACAGCAAACGAAACCAGGCTGCTGTGTCCACCCCCAATCCCAGTCCTCGGTGACACCCTAAGCAACAATACCAAATTATTTTTCTTCATACCAAAATCAATAACAGGCTTGGAAATAAAAAGTAGCCCTGGAGCCTCAGGCCACAGATTTTCATGACAGGCTACTAAAACTATCTTTCAGTAGCCTGAAGGCCTCCAGCTAATCATTCACTTTCCTTTCACTATTTAGTTGTTGGATACCTCTCCGGGCTAGTAAAACTTAAAAGCTATGTGACAAATTGTCTGCTAAAGCAACATTGTCCTTTATTTTATTTTTTAAATCTTTGTGGAGTCTTGCCATCTTTTGCCAGAAGACCAAGTCCACATTGCTTTTGTGGAAACAAAATGATAATAGGGGCTGCTTAGGGTTTTGAGAAGTACCATAGGAGAGACATTATTTCTGCCAGTAAATTTGTTAAAGTCATTTCTGAAACTTTGTTGAGTGTATGAATTTAGGATAGAGTCTTCATTTAACAGAAAGCAACCTGAACTTCTCTTTCTCCCCCACACACAGAAGTGTACATTTGCTCACTCACTCATTGACATGTATCCTGAATTTATAACAATATACTCTTCTTTTAAAATGGAAAAGCATTAACAACGTGGTGGTGTTAATCCATGTATCTGTTTGCCCAATCAAGGAATATGAGATGGTTGAGTGTTTAAATGAATCTCTTTTCAAAGGTTGCTTGAAGAAATAATTCATTTCCTGTAGTTTCCTCATTGTTTTGACAATCACCTATTATTTTACAGATCTATATTGACTAATAGGCAGGAATGAGGACTGAAAATGCCTTCGATATCAGATTCTGCTCAGCATTGCTTTCTGCTCAGATTGTGCAAGGATTTGTCCTCACCTCTGCAAGTTCGGCTCCTGTGCTCTCTCTGTCAACTTTTTCAAATCCTGCCTGCTTTTGGTGTTTGTGTGTATGTGTATCCACACACACACGGCACACACACACACTAAAGTAAAGGGAAGGAAAGATCTAACTGCAAAATGAATGGCCACTCGTGGACATTCCTCCCCTTTCATAAGTTGAAGAAAGGAATGCTTCCAAGTAAAAATTTACTTTTTGAAGCAAAAACAAACCAACAGACCACCACCACCACCAAGAAAACCCTTCTAGCATAGTTCATGCTGTTCCATGTTATATTTTGGGCTCTTCTCCCATCTTAACATTTTACCACAGGGGAGAACAACTTGCACCTGTCCCTGTCCTATTGTTTCAGCTTGCCTGCTTCCATTGCAGTATGTTTATGGCACTGCTATGGTGGCTCCCTTCAGTTGGATGGCTCATGTTGGATCCTGCTCCATGGTGGCTTCTTTCTCTGAATCCCTGGTCTCTACCCACTGCGATGATGCTGAGACTTTGGTTGTCCACATACAAGGCTGTCGCCATATAACCGCTATTGAGGTATGCATATGAAGTATGGCTTGCACAAGTATTCCCCATCCATTCAGTTCATATACGAAGAGAGATTTCAAGACTTCTCCACTACTCTGCATGATTAATTCATTGCATTTTCACTTATATTAGGAGTATCGATCTGGGCACCAAAACCGCAGTACTAGATGGCAGCAAAGAGCTATAAAGCCCTCTAAAAGTTTGCCGCCATCTAGAGTTTGTCTGGATTTTCACTGTCCAGACTTGGTGGTGTTACTTACTGCACATCCATATCCATAATCCAATGCAAACTACTAATCTTCTTTGTTTTGGCAATTACATCCGTGGTTTTTATTCTAGTCTCTATGTCTAGAATATTTGTGGGGGGATTATTCCCCCCTCTATCTATTCCTCCTGATAAGCAGCCTCCACAGAATTACTTGCAAAGGAGGAAGGAAGGAAGAAGGGAGGGAGAGAGAGAGAAAGAGAGAGAAACATCTTCACTTAGGCTTTTTTCTAGCTGTACATCAGTTGTATCATTATTGGCAGTTGATTGAGTGGCAGGCATTTGTTTAATGACGCATGGTTGACTTAACCTTCTAGACTGTATTTCCTGGAGGAGAATCTGCTTTCTCCTGGAAATTGAGTCGTGTCAGAGCAACATGTTAATTATTATTGTAGTCATAATTCTCCACTCCATCGTAGGTACAGTTTGATACTTCTCACTTGCTGTAAATAAGGTGCCTACATTACAAAGCCTTGTCTTGCTGCTGCACAAAATCACAAAGTCTCAGTCATCTGTGTAATTACAATACTAAAGTTCCAGAAATGAAACCACACTCTTTTTAAATGTGGCAGCATTTATAGCTGCTAGTTGAAAAATGTATTTCTCTGATACCATGTCAAAACATCACCAGTTCATTAAAAACAACAACAAACAAACAAACAAAATGGACAAGCTTGCCATGTCCATGCAAATATGTATAAGCATTGTGGTCTATTTCACAAGCTCTTCTGATTGTGATCTTAATGAAAATGACCTAGCACTAAAGAACATGTGCCTTACATGCAGAAGATGCCCAGTTCGGCTGCTGGACTTACTCCTGCTAAAAAGATTTTGGGAGCAAAGGTGAGAAACATACTTCATGAAGAATCACTGCCTGTTGAAGTAGACAATGCTTGACTAGGCAGGTCTATCATCTATCTTGATCTGTTGCCTTTGGGCCTTATTCAGATTAGTGTAAAAGGTAAATCATGACTTACATCCCAGTGATTCTAAGAGGGAACTCCACCCAAACCTATTGGTTTTCTTAAGTCTGGAAGCTTAATTGGAGGCCATGGTAGTGTCCCTTAAGTAATGAACTTCTACTCTCCTTAAAGACTTGTTTAATGATCTCAGTTAGTAACAACTAATATAAGTAAAATATGTAAAGCGGTTTCTTTAGATATGGATAAGTGGGAGTCATTAAATCTTACCCCTTTGGGGAAAACTGAATACTGTCAAAATTAATCCCAGATTAATTTATATTCTGAGAGGAATTCCTGTTCAAATATCTGGAAAATATTTTCAGAAAATAAATTCTTTGTTTAGAAAATGTTTATGGGGTTCTTTGATTCTGAGAATATCTTTACAGCAACTACCAATTAATGAGGGAGGATTTGGTTTTCTGAATCTGGAGCTATATCATTATGCTTACCTATTGTCAAGTATTAAATACTGGAAGCCAACAACTGGTGTCAATTTTTTCTGATTTGGGCAACACTGGAATATATATACTGTATATAGAACCTTTGGTTGGATGGACAGTATTGGGATCCAACAGAATCCTAATTAAATTTAAATACAACAGAACTCTAATATCTTTGGAAATGATTGTATCAGTTAGAAAGCTATGGAATGTAATATCTAATAAAAAAAGTTTCAATCCTTTTTCCCATGCTAAATTGACTCTATGGGGAAGCCCAACATTAAAAATTGGGGAAAAGATGGTGATATGGAAAAGTTGGACTGAGGTAGGGATATTGACTCTGGACCAATTGATAGATGATGATGAATTTTTAACATATGCTGTGTTAAGAGATAAATATCATCTATGGATGTATCCCAGTGGCAATATCTACAGCTACAACATTGTTTGGATCAGCAGCATTTTCAGCTTCCAAGACACCTGAGATACTAGAACAACTTGTAAAATCCTTTAGAACTAAAAAACCTATTAGCTTTTTAGATATTTGTTATCATTAAATCTGTTTGATAAGCAGATGCTAAAGGATGAGTGGAATAAAGAATTAGAGGTTCCTATATTGTCTAGACAATGGGAGAGTGTTTTAAATTCTATAACAAGAGTGTCAATGGACCTTAAACTACAACTTATACAACAAAAAATAATATTTAGAATTTATTGGCCCCCACTACGTTAGTATAGAAAAGGATTGTCAAAAACAGCATTTTGTTGGAGATGTAATAAGGACAATGCCTCCTTAAAGCATATGTTTTTACAAGTCCCATACTTACTAAGTTTTGGGAGAAAGTAGTGGACTATACAAATATGATTGTGCAACAAAAGCTAAAAATTTCAGAGGATAATATTTTTTTGAACTATATACCTAGTACATGGAATTTGACATCTGGACAATGTAAATGGATTCTCCTTGCACTTATTATGGCCAAAAGACTGATATTGCAGCATTGGAAAGATGAATGTATGGCCCCATTTATTCAATGGATCAAAGACCTGACGTGCTTGCACCTACGGGCAGATTGCCTATAGACGTAGACTTTGTATGGACAACTATAATGAAATATGGGACTTTTATACAAAATACAGTAGGTTAAAAAAATATGATAGTCACATAAATGTATGGAAATATATATGCATCTAAATAATATCTGCATTAGATAAATATATAGATTTGTAACTATTTACTGTTATAATGATATACCATGCTAGGTTTTTATTTCCTTTTTGTATTTTTGTCACTTTTCAACACTTTTTTTTTTAATAGCAATTTTTAATGTCTTTTTTCTACTTCTTGATAGTCTTTTATTATTTTTCTGTTGTTTTTTTTCTTTTTTGTTATTAACTAAAAAGCAATAAAATTTATTTTTAAAAGAGACTTGTTTTATGATCTAAGAACTTCAGAATCAAGTGGATTTTGGACTACACTGGAAAAGCTTCATGCTTATCCAGAACATTTGGTACTATAGTTTAAGCAAGTCTGCATCTGGCTAGTGGGCTGATGGGAAAGTCCTTAGAGATGCTCAGAAGAAGTAGCCATGCCTCCATATCAGTTTCAGTTACTGATTCTCCAAATGAAATCTCTTACTGTCTTCAGGTACCACTAGTTCCATCTTCATATGCTGGATACCTATCACGCACAGACCTTTAGGGGATCTGATAGCTGTATTATCCTGCTGGTTGCAGGATAATTGCAGCTTGCTAGGAAGTGTAAAGGTACCCATAAGCAATAGGACCAGGAGACTCACTCAGCCCCGTGAGGACTCTATGCAAAGTGGCTAATACGGCAAGCCGAGTAGATGATCCTTGGTGAGCAGTCCACTTCTGAACTTATGAGGCAAGCAGGAAGAACACAAGGCAGTATGATACACAGATTGCTGGGCCTTCACTCACTCTCTCACATACAGCTAGTAAATATTAAATCCATTCTAAGTGACACATTGCTAATGTGGCAAATCTAGTGGCTCAGCATAAATAAGAAGTTGGGTGTGTAAAGCACTAGGTGAGTAACTTATTGTTGCGTATTTAGTACCAGATTTAAATTAGAAAAATCAAAATTCCCTTAAACAATAAGCTTACTCTTAAGTAAACAGGCCTAGGCATAAGAAATTCAATTCCCAGTCTGAAATCCTTTTCTTATTTAAAGAACAAAAATCTTTGGCACTGACTTTCTGTATGATTGTTTGCAGTTGGATATTCCAGCATACCATACCTGCAAACGTATTGACTGGAGTATTTTGCCTGTCAGGATTAAGTTAATGTTGTTATCTTTGGCTGTAATGGGTTTTGAGCCTGCTCTTGCCTGCCTGCGAACGCAGCCATAAATTACTTTAGTAAGACATGATGATCTACTAAGTCTCTTGATAGGTTCTTTAGTCAGATTTAGAATAAAATGTGAAGAAGGAAAAGTTTTGAGGCACTAGATTTATATTTAGAAGGTAACATTTCTGGAGTCTTTCTAGGCCTAATCTCTGCTGACAAAATTCAGTTTATATAGCTGAAACTATAATATTATTCAAAACATCTGAAAATACTTTTCTATGAATCAGGTAGTAAATATTATTTTCCTATCCTTCTCTACAGGCCAGCCTTTTGCAGCCTGATATCCTTGTGATGCCCTGAACTACAACTCCCATGTGCTACTGGTGAAGCTGTAGTCTGACACATCAGAAAGGCTGCTGTGAGAATTTTTGCCTGCACAAATATTGTAGTTTCTGCTTCCTATTTATGTTAGATATGCAGAAACTCTGCATTCTGAGTTTTATTTTAAAAATAGTTTGGTTGACTGTTATTTGAGCTCAATTAGTCATCAAAAGTCTGATAAATCAGGATATACTTTTTTTATTAGTTGAAACATTTTTAATTTATTTTCAGATGTTTAAACCCCTCCCATCAAATTTTTCCCAACATGGCTCACAGTAATTAGGGAGAGACAAATCCTAAAATAAATGTAGTAAAATGGAAATAATAATAAAATCTATTTTTATAACAATTTTATTAAAGATCACAGTTACAACAATAAAAACTCATACAAACTAAAAAAATTACAGAATAAAAAGAAAAAGTAAAAGATGCAAAAAAGAAAAGAAAAAATAGAGAAAAAAATAGAGGAATAGAAAAGAAAGAAAAAGTAAGAATACAGTAAAGAAAAAGAAAAGAAATGTATAAAGAAGTGACTCCCCCCTTCATCAAAAGTATAAACAATTTTAGTAACTTATCATCTTCTCTTAAAATACAATCAATTATCTCTTCTCCCCATATCCCATCTCTTATCTATAAACAAATCCATAAAGCCTCATCATTTCAGTCCTGATGTCAGCAAAAGTCCATTAAGGGTTACCAGAGATAACAACATAACTATTTTAACCGTGATCAAATAAACCAACTTTACATTCCTTTGTTTTACTTCTAACGATCTCAATTTTTAGTCTCTTCAAATAATGTCATAGAACTTGATTCCTTTTCTTTTCTTTTTTTTGGTCCCTTCTCACAAAATTCTTGAAAATTTTAACAAGTTTTTTTTGTAAATCCAATCTAGGAAAATTATCCAGGTCACTCTTTTGGTTTATTGTTTGTATACCCCTTTTAATCATTAAAATCATCATGTTTCTTTTATATGTCCAGTGTAACATCTTTTCCCATGTCATTTTTAAACCCACTTTCAGATCAGTCTTGATCTTGTCAGGTAGAACCTGTTACTCTTCCATGACATCTTTTAAACACAGTCTATCTATATAGGTAGACACTATTAAAATTTACTTTTGGGTTCATTGTTCAAAAATATCCTTCAGTATGTCCAATGTTAAAATATTTTGCTTCATTCTGTAATTGTAAGTCAAGTTTGAGTGCTCTTCTCCTTTAATTATAATCTTTACTTCCCTCTTGTTCCCTTTAGTGTCCAGTTCTTAAATTCTTATCTTACTATTTTTTTTAAAGAATTCAAAACAAAAGCATTTTCCCACAGGAAGGATTCTTTATAATTAATTCCAAAATCTTATTTCAAATTTATCTGGACCCTTAGTCTGTTTGTAACTGCCTAAAATCAAAATTTTAATCACCCTTTTGCTCTTTATTCCCATTTTTTTTAAAGTTTTAAGCTTGTAGTTAAGACTTCTTTCACTAAGAACTAAAGGAAACTCACCCAGTGCTGTAAAATGTGTTTTCAATAGCTATAAAGCAGTTAACAAGCAATTTTTGAAAGTGATTAGAAAGGAAAGTAGGCTAACTTAGTGTCTTTTCAAAGGCACTGACCATAGTTTTAGCAAGGTGGCTATTTCCTCATCTCCCAGAACTCTAAACTCACTGGAGACCGCTGTCCTGCAGTTTCCTTGTGAACAGCAACTGTCTGGAGCACTTGCAGGCCATCTCAAGTCCTCTCCTTGTCCGGAGAGGAATTATCAAAGAGCCAGTCTACTTGCCGCCTCTTCACTCCACTATAGTCATCAGCTTCGCTTTTTGTGGAGCTGTCTTCAGTATGCCGTTTGTTCCCCAGAAGCCCGGAAATAATAATAAAATCTAATGCAGCAGATAAAAATGCCTTAGAAAATTTAGTTGGAATTCAGCTTTAAAGGAAAACTCTTGGAAATAAAAAGATTGTTGCCTGACATCAAAGGTCATCAAAGTAGGCACTAGACTTGCCCTAGAACAGTGTTTCTCAACCTCAGCAATTTTAACTCCCAGGTTTCCCCAGTCAACATCTTTAAAGTTGTTGAGGTTGAGAAACACTGCCCTAGAAAGAGTGTTCCATTATTGCAATGCTCCCACTGAGAAGACCTCCGGTTATCATCCACCATATCAGTACTGGAAAAGGAGAACTTAAGTAGGCTCCAGTAGGAATCAGTGGACATAAAGTACCCTAATTTCATACCAAGCGGGTTTTAAAATTCAATATCAGCATTCTTCATTGAAACTGGAAACAGATTGGGCACGAGTGCATATGTCGCAGTACCAATGAGATGCTTTCTCAGAGCTAGGCCAAAGTAGAAGAGTTGTCTAAACAGTTCCATCATTGAATGATCCCCTAAACAAGTCATTCTAACCCTGAAAACATATCGTGGTTATGGTTAGAAGACATAGTTCTACCCTAAAAGAAGCCCATTCTTAGTCTGCCAGAAGTGGTCCATTTTGCACTTAGCTAGCATTTTCAACATTTTAGTATTTTGCACTAACTAGTTTCTGAATTATTTTCAGAGAAAGATTCATATGTAGTATATTACAGTAAACTAACTGGAGGATTACCAGGGCATAAATCATCAAGTCTTGGCTGCTTCACCCCAAGAAGCATAACATCCAAAGCAGGTGATTATAATAAACGTTTTTGGAGCAGGGAATTGTCACTGAGTGAGCACATTTGTTACTAGCAAGGACCGGAGGGATACATCAGTTTAGTTAATATTGTCCCTGGATAGATACAGTTTTTAAAATTTTACAATACAATTTTCTGTACCAAAGAATACATATTAAAGAAAAGTGAATATAAATAAGTATAATGTATTGTCGAAGGCTTATAAATAAGTATACTTTGTACTAGTGAAAATATTATACAAATCTACAGTGTATTATATTAAGGAAGATGTGTTTATAAAAATGTGTGTATTAGAAATCGTGTAGACAAGTATAGAGATAAATGTGTACAAATATATACGATACTTATTTAAAATTATACTTCAAAAATAGATACTTTAAAAAAAATCTGAAATGAGACAAAAGATGTTAAAGTTAGAAAATTAGAAATATTGCAAAATTAAACTTGAGAGTTTCAATGAATGTACACTGCTAATGCTCCAGTGTAAATTTTTTTACATGATTCTGTGTTACAGTGTAGTCAGCATTTAATGGAGAACCACTTTTAGATTGTAGCAGGTGCCCATAAAACAAGTATGCAGGATTTCCAGCTTCTAATTCAAATCTCATTCAAATACGAAGCATATTCTTGGTGCCTAGGAATGAAATAGAGATTGCAGTTGGACATGTTTCAAATTCTACTAAGGTGTGGGGGGAAAAAACCCACCAAATTTCCAGAGTCCACCTACAGAGGGCTCCTGAAGTCTGCACTTTTAAGGTAAATATATTTCTTTTCAAACATTTGGTTTGGCTAAAATGTTGTTATTGGAGAATTCAGTGAAAATTCTGAGTAAAAGGGAAGTGATTTTAGGGGAAATGAAGAATGTCTAACCAGATATTCTTGAAAAGTGACAAAAAATATCAGCACATTTCTATGATGAATTTTTTATCATTGATTCACTGAGCCAGAAAAATTAAGGTTGGGAGCTGGGAACTGATTTAGTAGGACTGTGTGTGCTGAATCCTTGAAGATGTCACCAGGCACAGAATGGAGCAGAAGTACATGACCATCTTACAAGCAACCAGTGTGAAGATTCACAATTTGGTATAGTATAAATACTTGGAAGTTGACTTTTTGGTTTTGCCTGATCAATATTGCTTTCTGTGTCCCAGTCAGTCAAGCCCTCAGTTCTGGATAGCCTGATGTCAACAAATTATTCTGCTTTTCCAGCTTAAGGCTCCAGGCAAAATCAAACAGGGATTTAGACATTTTTGACTGAACATATTTGCAGTTTTATCTACTGTCAAGAATTACCAATGGATATTCCCATTGTGGATAAGAACATAAATACATGGATATCTTTCTTGAGCATCTAGGTGGGGATTTGCATATGATTGCACCCTTACCTTTATTTCTGCAGATAAATGCTTGCATAGGAATTGAGTCAAATGTAAAACCACAGTTGTTCTCATTAGCTACTTCTACAGCTGTTCTCCATGCTTCTTCTTAACAAGGATATTCCAGTCTTGTTGCTCTGGATTAATCAGATCCATCTGAATTGCACCATAGCATTACTATGGACCAGAGATTATCAGATTGTCTTCTAGGGAGTCTTGAGTTAACTTTTTGTAGGAAGAACCACCATTGCTCAGAAGTAATGATCACTTTTCCATGATGGATAGCTGACCCACCTTTTTCAATACTCCTCTGCAA
This sequence comes from Liasis olivaceus, assembly GCA_030867105.1. Lineage (NCBI taxonomy): Eukaryota > Metazoa > Chordata > Lepidosauria > Squamata > Pythonidae > Liasis > Liasis olivaceus. Next base: position 87,370,108 of record CM061350.1, read on the forward strand.
TTACAATTGAAATTGGCTACAACAGGATGAGGCTCTAAAATAAGATTGCTTAATTCACCTGGATCCAATGTAACATTTAAGAGTTTTGTTGCAGACTTGCAGGTTTACCTCTGTCAATATTGTCTGTTCTGAATCTGGGACAAAGCCATGGAACATAATAATCAACATGGGACCATGAGATGGTAAATGCTAGTCAGATGACTGGTAGAACATCAGGAGAGTGTTTGGATATGTGCTGTAGAACCCAGAATAGCTGCATGGCTAAGAATGTTTCCCAATAAAGCCACTGACAAATTGATCTTTTATGTACAGGTGCAGCTATTGATCTCTCAGCCAATATCTGGGAGATAACTTTCTAAGTTGGGGAATATCTCCTAAAAAGGCAACATTTAAGTCTCAGAATAAATGAGAATCTAGTGGTGCTCTTTTAGACGAATCTTCCCTAGATTGTTAATTCTGGTTTACTATGGACTGAACAAAATATCTTTTTCTCTTTGAAGACCATATTTGTCTCAATAAGGCCATTATGACATTATGATTTTGCAAGTCTTAGCAAGGAATAAAAGTCCTATTCACATTCCCACCAGAAAGCTTTAATTTGTTAATACATGTCCAACAGGGATTTGCTGTGGGACATGTTCTTCTAAGTGTCTATTCATATGGTCGTTTATGGCATCTTATCACCACTGTATGTGAACTGTATTTTACCATCTAGATGGGAGAAAAATCTATGAACGCTGTTTGTTACTGAGCTTTGCCTACCACCAAAGTATGTATTTGATTATAGAACTAATTGATGGGTAGTAGAATATAATGGCAATAGAGAGTGCCTATTATGTATGTGCTTATAATTTGATAGTTATCTCTTGGTTTAAGGAGGGCCATACTTATTATCTTTGCTTTCACAGCTCTGTATATTACTGTTGATCTTTTACAGCTATTATAACAAAGTAGTAATAAATGACAAAAACAAAGGTAATTAAATAAGCATGTTTTTAACTCTGCACAATATTTACAAAGAATTTTAATCCCATTGATCATTTTTAGTTCACGCACACAAACACATATACACAGTATATACACCCATGATAATACATTGTAAAAAAAATATGTGAGAGATATGATACACACACACAAAAAATAAGCTTGAACAAAATTAGGCAAACATAATAAAATACAGAAAGCAATGTCTGTACCTATAAAAGTGGGCAGAACCTGAATAAAAAGAGCACTTGATGCAGTTGCATTTAAATCTAATTTTGAAAATGAAACGATTAGTTCCCAAGAATGCAAAAATGTCCCACTCTTATCATAATAAAAAAAGTTATCATTCAGTGGCAGCTTTTGGAGGTGCTGGGAACTACACATAAGACTTAGAGGAATAATCTACGCCTATAATACCCTAGAATCTGTCCTTAGAAACATGCTGTTTTGGCGCATTTATAGCCCTAGATTGTGCCTCCTACCTGTGCAGCCTGCTCTGCGACTTCAGCGACTATTTAAGCTGTCTCACTTTTACAAACCATTACAAAAGTGCATGCAAAAAATTCAGATTATTTCTGTAGCCTGCACACTACATTGTTTTACGATGGTTAATGTTTTATTTATGAGGAAAATAAATTGTCAGAGTTAAGAAACAGTGCATTTTGTTCTAGGCAACACATTGCTTTTATCACACAAATAATTTATTGGTTCTGCTTCCAGATGAGTTCTCTGCTGACCTTTCCAGGTATACTGAATATTGCTGCATAATTCGTCTTGTTTGGAAAGTGTATTTAGCATGGCCATTAATACCTACTGTCATAACCTTTGTGTTCAGCAGAGAGTTTATTGCATTGAATGCCAGAGTTCCTATTTAGAGATGTGCCAAAATCAGAACCTTCCACTCAGCTCATAAATTTAGAAGGTAATACATTTGTATGCCCAGATTTAACTATTATAATTTAAACGACTACACAGTTAAAGTAGCACCATTCAAAAAATATTAAAGGTGTGTAACAAATAGAGAGACTATGCTCTCAATACGTGTATCCATGTGTGTGTTTAGATCTTAGTTCCAAACACTGTCAGACTTTTGTGTGAACAAGGAATCATCTGGGACATCTGCAAATAAAAGACTTGATTGTGAACGCTTTGAGTACACAGATGATTGGTTTATTCCACATCTATGTAAGATGTCCACACACATAGAATCTCATTATTTTCCTGTAAATGATTGGTGCTCAGCTCTCTACTAGAAGAATAAAGAGCTGTATTTGGGATGCTGCCATAGTAGAAAGTGGCCTGGTCAACTTTTGTTTAATTTCACTTTCCATTCTTTCATTTTTTCCATCTTAAAATGCAATCAGAAAATGCAGATTAGACCCAGGTATTTAGATGAACATTTAGCTACAGAATGATGTTAAAGACATGAACCTCATAAAAAGCATTTCATTTGCTTACCAATAAGTGATGGAAATAAAGGTTGAAAAAAGTTCATATTGGGTATGTACCCAGAAATGACGGAGATGCATCTACACCAGGCTAATTGATGCCTTTTACTGGTAAATAATGCAAATGAATGAGGTTTATATATTTCCTGAAGGTACTCACTTGGCCTTGAGATGTATAAAGAAATAATGGAAAAGAAGATTGAATGGAATCTGATGATTGGCCTACTGCTACTTCCCACTGAACTCAAAAAGATCTTAAGAATTGCTAATAATAAATATGAGACAATTTTATATCCAAGAATGTATTATATTTGTATTATTTGGATCTGCTTAAATTAGGAATATGAAATTAATGAGTGATTCTAAAATGTTATTTATTTCAGAGAGCTAGAGGGCTAGTGAAGGGGCCACCTCCATTTGATTTCCAAGTGAACTGAAACCCCAAATCTAGGATACTCCAATATTATCTGCAACTGAGATAGTGCCACGGTTTCTTCCTTATTGTAACTACTCCAATTTGCTTGTGTCTTGCAGTAACAGGAATTCAGTACGTAAACTGATGGGGAAAAAAATTGTATTTTGCTTTTGTTTCATTTAGACCAGGAAAAGCAGCTGTGCTAAACCATAAATGGAGAGCCTGAAGCTGTGTTCACATCTAAAAGGAAGTCCCTTGGACCAGACATCTCTGTCCAATCCTTCATTCTATCTTCATTGTTATTGGGTCTCAAATGGAATGGACAAAGTAGGCCAATATAATTTGTGAAACCATTTACCTATCCCTAATAATTTAATAGAAGTGATATTTGAGTTGTAAGAAATATAATTCTACCTGTTAAGGTTATATTTTGTATATCATATATTAGAAATATTTATCCTGGAAGCATTTGAAGTATAACCAAAATTGTTATTGCTAACATTGTTAGCAAGTCACAATTCTCTCTAGCAGGTCACTGTCTAGAAAATAAGACAAAATTCAAGTTGTCTATCCCTCATCTAGAAGAAAGTTCTTGAGAATCTTCATTTGTAAGGTTCCCATTTATTTATTTTTTAAAAACACAGTTTGAGTGTTGGTGGCATTCGCATAGGCACCATGGTTTCTTCAGTGCCACTAGATAGTACCTCCCAATCACCAACTATAACAGACCAAGTTTCAGAAGATCTCACAAGACTTAGGTATGCTAGCATGAGACCTTGGGGCTTTTCATGTTGTTATGCTTGAATTTGTTTTTATTTTGCCTCTCTTTTAAAATGATGGGTTGTTTTCCATGAGGGGCTTCTGCAAGACCATGTACAATAGCTGAGGGGGCTTCACCGCCAGAACATGTTGCAGATCTCAGGCAGTTTGTGAGTAATGATGAAATACATCCAACACTTTCTCAGAAAGAGATGGGCTGCTGCTTATAAAAACTTGGTGGACTTTATTCAGCAAAAGTGAGTTGGTATAAATTGCCAGAGCTCTCCTCACCTTGTCACTACCCGCCCTGACCAGGTTGAAGCATTCAGGGCACACATTCCCTATCAGTTTGATCTTGCCCATAAAATAAGCTGACACTGTCTGACAATGAGAAACACTCTGCCCTGTTTGTTGCCAGGCAAATACAGCTCTGCTTAATCAGGCTACTGCCAGTCACACAGCATTGTTCTGAACCCTCTTGCTAATTTGGGAATATACCTCACTCTTCTCAGCCTAATTTTGAAAACATTCGATTAATTTGAAATGAAAAAGGAATGTGCTCAGATAGAGCAGCTTATAACCTGAGGCTTCCATCTAAGTTGTTGCCGTTGCGATCGAGTGTGACTGTTGAATCTACAAAGCAAACACACTAAGCCAGGGTGAGCAATACAGCCATCCTTTAGCACTCATTGAAAAATGTTTGTGCATTTTGCCAAGAATTATTTTTACCATATTAAGCAAGTATCAAAGCTCATGTGGCAATAAAGGACATTCTTTTCACCTCTGCATTATTGCTCAGTGGTCTCTTAATCACTCTGCTCCGATATTTGAGATGTGGCAGTAAAATGTTTATATTACAAAAACGTACAGTAAATCTTCCAGTTCAGAAGCAAATTAATAGTCTGGTACTGTGAGAATCTGACTATATCTGAATATTGATGATCTCCCTTTTCGAGTCTCCCTGGAATTGGGACTGTGAGGTGTGATCATTGCTTCTCGCTGATAAGCAAAATATTTCCAGAGCGTGAAGGAGTCTGTGGTGTGTGAGAAGGATAACCTATAATCTGCATCAACACACTAACTTCTCCTTTGCCATTTGCATTGAAAATCAGGTAGAAGTTATGCTAAGCTCTCTATTATAGCCTCATGTATGTGAAAGGTCTCCTTCTTCATTTGAATAAGGCCTCTTCTGCAGGCAAGGAAAACACACACACACACACACACACACACACTGAAAAGGGAGCGTTCTTTTAATTAGGATGGCATTTAAAAGCCAAATCCTTGAATGTTCATATTTTTGTGTGATGCTAAGTTGCAAAACATTTTCCAAGTGTCATTTAGCTTCTTCCCTCTTCTACTTCTTTCTTTCATGAAGCTTTTTTATTTTTATTTTTTTTTTCTGCCTCCCCAGTTGAAAGGGAGCGACATGCATTACAACATGGAATAGATTAATATGATGAGCTAGATTAAGACAAATTTAAATCCAAATGTTTGATGAAATGTAGGAAAAATGTTTAAGTAGAGGATTAGGGTTAGAATATAAGAAGCAGTCAAGGAGATCAAAAGAGCCTGTTCAGAAAGTGCCATAAAAAAAAGAAAGAAAGAAAGAAAGAAAGAAAGAAAGAAAGAAAGAAAGAAAGAAAGAAAGAAAGAAAGAAAGAAAGAGAAATTCTATTGAGCAAATTTGTACAGTGAATAATTAATGTTTTTATTTTTTAGAAAAAATTACATTCAATATGACATTATAATAAAATAAATGCTACAGATAATGCCTGAATTAAAATGAGCAAAATGACTTTCTATATAGATTGTACCTGTATATGGAGAGATACACACATACACTTTTGCATACACACACAACTGCACATACCTGAAATGGAAAGATGACATCTATCTTAATTTTAAAGAAGAAAAAAGATAACAAAAGTTGAGTCTAACATGTAGTTTTATAATGAAAGATGTTAACTGAGTTTCATGTACATGAAAATCCACATCTGATTTCCTTTTCTTAAAAAAAATTAGATGGAACTTGTTAACTACATTTTAAATGAATGTTTTGGAAAATGTTTAATGCATTGCAGTTCTCAATGCATTAAAAATGGATCTATGACTTCTCTGCAGAGGAAGGTGAACCACATGATGGTAGCTGAATGGAGGAATGCCAGTGAATTCCATAGGCAAGTATTTCTCTTTTTATTACTGATTTCTTTGTTGGAATGTGCTGATATCACAATCCTCCCCATTGCAGGGCATAACATCTGGTCTTTGTAAGGGAAGCAACATCTTCTCCAATGGTAAAGCAAGGCAAGGCAATCACTGATGCGTTGAAATATCTGGAAAGTTTTTCTTTTATGATATACAGGTCCCTGTATATCATAAGCTACAAAAGCTACATGGTAGAAATACATTGTTAGTAAAAAGTATACAAGTTAACTTTGTGGACATTTGAATAATTCAAATTAGACAAGATGGAGCATTATGTAGTCCCATCCTAACATTTCTTTTCAGAAGTAATCCTACTGAGTTCAGTGGGAATTGCTCCTTGGTAAAGGGTATAGGTAAATAATTGGGGGTTGCAGCTTAAAATTTATCTAGTAAAACTTGAAAAAAATAGAGCAATGAGAAAGAAATATCCACATTCATCTAATTCAATACAGCTTTGGCTGCAAGTCAAGAGTCCAAAATCCTATTTGAATACAAGTATCTTTGCTGGATAAGGGACTAATGTAGCTTCCCTTGGCAGGGAATTCCAAATAGGAAACACCCATTTTTTGCAATTGCTTTTCATAGTGATGGGATAGAGAAACCCTCATCCTTTTCCTAAGGATCATATATGTGAGCACACAGTTTTTCACATACAGCCTGGTCTTAAATCATGTCAGATAGTTGAGATCATAATCAGTACTATATCTAGAAACATACTGTGAAGTTGTAACTAGGGAGACATGTGTTGCCTATTGACAGGTTGGGAACTGTCAGCCTTGTGAGGCAGTCTAGTGAAGAAGCACACCCAGAATACTAGCTCTACAGTACATTTATTGGAAGGTCACATTCACAGAATCTTGCAGGTCTGAAAGTACATCTCTCTCCCCCCCCCCCCACCTTTATAGTCCAAGGAACTAGGAAGGATCACTTCTGAGATGTTTGCCATACCCACATTCCTTCTGTCTCCCATGGTCATCCCCACATATCATCACATGAACAACTATAGTTTGAAAACCTTAAATTTCCAAATACTTTTAAAGGCAGCCCCAAATAGATAATACTAGAGAGGGTGTAACCATTTTTCTAACTGAATAGTCCTTTAGTCCTCCACTGTGTTTTCTTATATATTTAAGATCTCTTAACAAATATGGCACACCCAATATCTTACTCAGGAACTAAACATATCACACAAACACTTCTGAAAAGCCTTGGATGCCCCCCACCTAAACCTGAATACCATTCAAATTATATCAACTTCTGCAGTATGCCTCTGGGTGTCTGGGTCCATGTGTGTAATGTGTGTGCAAATGTCAATGCATCAGTGACATCATTGCACAAAAATGTTCTGGTACTAGGTATCATGACACACTATTGCAGATTACATGATTGCTTCATTTGCGTAATATTATAATACACAATGCACATTTTGACATCCTTGGGTGGCTTGTATGAGATGCTGGGGGATGGGGGCAGTGGTGGTGGTGGGGGGAATGCATGCACTGGCTTCCACACAGGCAAGAGTCCTGCATTGTGAGGGCCCTTGCTCACCCAGAAGTCAACATGAGTACAATTGTACATATGAAGGATTTCCTTTTGCAGATCCCTCTTTAGCAGATCTAGATATTCTGTGGAGACAGATGTCATTTCAGTCTCCATAGTGGGGGCACAGGACTTGTTGGGACTACTCATATGGTGCTACTTTGCATTCCTGGATTCCCAGCAAGGGATTGTCCAGTTCTCCTGTACATAGTCTTGCTTTAGACTATAAGAAGCTCCTTGCTGGATCAGACCAAGCTTGAAATTCCATTAGCAACTGCCTAGTAGTTCAGCCAAGAGATTCAGAACAAAGGAAAACATCTTCATGCAGATTTTAGAAAGTAGGAGTTAGTGGGAAACAATTTGCATCAAAGATGACTAACCTTATTAAATTGCAAATTAATACCATGTACAGAAAACCATCCCTTTGCACTCCATGTAAATGAAACTGGAATAATAGTCACATGTTGAATGTATGAATAGCGTCAACAGTGAAGATTAGAATCTCCTCTTTCACCACAAAAAATAAAATTGAAAAAGGGTTTGATTGTGAGAAGAATAGAAGAATTAACAGGGATTATAGAATTGATTTTTAAATCAAAGTGATTCAAATTAATAAGAAAAAAGGGCTGATTTAAACAGAGTTTTCCATTTTGCCATTCATTTCTTTCCTTAAAAATTGATGTTCATATTAATTCTAAATTCCAGTAGAACTGTAAGCTTTTGCACTTAGTACAGACTTTCTCCTATTAACTCACATGAATGTGGTGATTTAAATATAATTAACCATTGGCATAAATTAAAAATAGATTTAAAATGGGAATTTGGAAAAAAGTTTTAAAAAATTATATGCATTTTGGTAGTATTTTTGCACAAAAATTATTGAAGGACAGACTTAAGTAATGTGGGCTGGAAATAGACTGACTTACTCTTTCTACGTTTACTTGAAAAGCAGAGACCGGATACATATTTTAGTTTTAAAAGTGTGGTGTCACTTGGCTTGGGCATGTAGTTTGGACTCAAGTACATGCCCAAGGTTTTGTAGGTAAGTGAAAGTTGGTGACCTGAGAGTCATACCCTTTTAAGGGAAAACCCTGCATTTCCTGCCTGCTGCACTTCTTGTGTTCTCACCCGCCCCAGCCCCCCAGCTTCAGCCAATGCTGATGAGTTGCAAATTGGAGTAAACTCTGGATCCTGATCCCCGTGACCACAGCCAGATGCACTGATATATCTGCTTCTGCATTGCTCCCATTCTTCATTTCCTAACTGAAGCAAGGGCTATGGCCTGTCAAATCCCCCCACACTACCCAACAAGTGGAATTAAGTTATCCTACTTTTCCAAATGCATCTGGGATCTGCTGGTGGAGAGGACAAAGTAGGAAAAAGCATGTTCTGCTTGAGGTGCCTTGAGGATGCTCTGAGGATGGGATAGGTAACAAATCTTTTGGTAGGAGTTTAGGAGCATAAGCCCAAACTGGTAGTCATACAATCCATAGAAATTTTTCGTATCAATTGTATTTCATATTAAATTTTACAGGCTTTTTGTTTTTGGAGAAAAAACTTTAATCCATTTCATTCTATATCAGCTTTATAACTTTTTTTTTAGATTTTTTTATCCCGCCTTTATTATTTTTATAAATAGCTCAAGGTGGCAGACATACCTAATACTCTTTCCTCCTCCTATTTTCCTCACAACAACAACCCTGTGAGGTGAGTTGGCCTGAGAGAGAGTGACTGGCCCAAAGCCACCCAGCCGGCTTTCATGCCTCAGGGAGGCCTAGAACTCGCAGTCTCCTGGTTTCTAGCCTGGTGCCTTAACTGCTAGACTAAACTGGCTAAAATGTATATAATATAAATGTAATTATATTCTATATAAAATTCCATATTTTATATCTTGTTAAAATTACATATAGTATTAGAATAAAAGTATTTATTCTTAACAATGCTATTCAGTTTCTACTGGTTTTCCATCCCTCCTATATAATTTCTTAATTCTATCATAGAAGGAAAAAGCTATATTTTATATATTTTTTATTTATTCCCTTCTAATATATTGCATATGTAATTCTGACAGTAACCACTTATTATGTCACTAATACGTTGCCACATACCACATACACTGCAAACTAAATACAGGGTCCTTTGTTCTGAAGAGAGAGAGAGAGAGAGAGGATTATCATTTTCTTTAATGTAATTGTAAACTATCTATCTGAATAACAACTAGGAATGCTTATTTTCCTTTTATATATTTTTCCTATCTGTCATAAATATAAAGTTTCTTTTTCTTTTCTGGGCACTTCCTGAGTCAATAGATTTATATATATAACAACATCTTTACACTATCTTCAAATGATCTTATATTCATGTTGACAGAAAGCACTATATTCAGTTTTCTAGAAATCATGAGCTTGCAGAGAGAATGGGGGTGGGGGGAGAGTTTATATTCCTATTCTTATTCTCAAAGGAGGGTTTTTAAATTTTTTTCTGATCCCGCTTGAGTTCTGGAGGTATGCATGGCTAATGGTGCCAGAATATGAATAAGGATTCATATTATGATGCATATCTGGATGAGGATCCAGTTGAAAGTAATTTTGTATGGATCAATGATCTCTGCATCTGGATGCACAGCATAATGCCCAGATGACTGATGTCTGCAGTTCCTGATCAAGCAACTGATATGTACTTGGAAGCCTGCACTCTATAGATCTCCTTAAGTAAGGATTGGGTGAGGCCGTCTTTCCTTCCATAGGCAATTAATTTCTCAACAGTTAGAAATAATAATAAAAAAGATATGTAATGTAAGTAAGTATAAAGTGATACACATTGAGGGCAGGAGGGAGAATCTCAGTTGTGCATGTATCTTGATAGAATTAATGGTGACTAACCAAGAAAGAGATCTTGCTAAGCTTGCTAAGTAATGTAGTACTAATGCTGCCAGATCTGAGCTGCAGAAATCCAGATAATCACTGGATGGCAGCAGAGATACAGAAAACTCTAACTCTTTGCTCATTCTAGTAGCCTTCTGGATTTCTGCAGCCTAGATCTGATAGCCCTAGTAATACTAAAGCCTAACTCAATAGAAATGTCAATTTAATGTATATTGGCAGGTGGGGGGGGGGGGAGGGGAAACATACTGGGGACCAGCAGATAATTTCTGATATATGCTTATACATTCAGATTTCATTTTCAATCATTTTTAGAGCAGCTTTAACATGCCTTTTTGTTGTTGTCGTCATTAATATTCCTTCTGTTACAAGAGACCTGAAAGAATCCAACTATTGGACTCTGGAAATCAAGTATCGAAGAGATGTCTACAGGCATATTGTTTATATATTATGACTGCCATGCAATGTAAGAGACACTCTTGGGAGAGATGAAGAAAGCTGGGAGTTCACTTAATAATTTATTGACATTAAGTGACCTTTGATATAGTGTTCAGCATATAGTGTTCAATTCCTCATTTGTATCATACTAATAAGTGTCCACTGTTAGCCATGATGCAGTGTCATCATGATGCAATCCCACCATGAAAGAAGGAGAAGGAGAAAGAGAAAGAAGGGGGAGGAGAAGGAGAAGGAGAAGGAGAAGGAGAAGGAGAAGGAGAAGGAGAAGGAGGAGAAAGAAGGGGAAGGGGAAGGGGAAGGAGAAGGAGAAGGAGAAGGAGAAGGAGAAGAAGAAGGGGAAGGAGAAGGAGAAGGAGAAGGAGAAGGGGAAGGAGAAGGGGAAGGGGAAGGAGGAGGAGAAGGGGAAGGGGAAGGAGGAGGAGAAGGAGAAGGAGAAGGAGGAGAAAGAAGGGGAAGGGGAAGGGGAAGGGGAAGGGGAAGGGGAAGACACATATGCCATGCCATCACAATGTAAGCACCACCCTTTCATATTTGCATCCGTATATCGACCTAAGGAGATGAGATGGTGCATGTTTTATCACTTGCCCCCTCCACAGGGACCTGTAAACATGCCTACTCATGAAATGCCTCTGAAATGCATAAATCAGCTGTTAAATGAGTTGAATAATTAGTGTGTATCATGCTTTGTCTCCTCCTGCAGCATTTTCAATGGGCTGAGATGAGCAGTACTATTGTGTTCCATGGGCTTGGCTTTATTACTGCCTCTATTTACCTTCTGCATTAAATCTGTGGGACAGATTATTCAAACCTCAAAGCTCTGAATGTATAAGCATTGGCTTGCAGGTGACACCTAATTCTACTTCTTTAATTAGCTTAAGCATTCTGAGGGCCTTCCCCCACTTCTGAGTTTAGATGCTATCCATACTTTCTGGAGCTGAAGGAAAACAAGGCCTGCATAAAGTGTACTGTCCTCATTGCTGAAGCTTATCCTGTCTCTATTGGTTCTCCTCATGGTCACTTCCAGTCACCTAACTTCCCTCCAAGATACTGGGTGGCAATGTCTACGCATTGCCAGTGTAGGACTGGGCCTTGATTAGATCTGTGTCAGGGGTAGCATTTTAGTTCTACATCTGCACATTCGGAAACTGTAGTCAAGTTGAACACACTGAAACTGAATCCAGAAAAAACATGGAGGTGGGGGATAATCCTGGTGGCTAATCTTGCCTCTCTGGAAAAGATTATTGTTCTTGAGATAATCAGGCTAAGAGTGGAAAAGTATCCACGGACCCCACAGCAGTCTAAAGTGTTTCATTTGTCACAGGCTCCATCTCTTCCAAAAGAAAAAGTTTGACACTGTCATGTGGTGTGTGATAGCTAAGGCATTAGACAAATTGCACTAGTGTGAGGAGACTGAGGTTCAAGTCTTTGCTTAGCCATAGAAATACACTCGGTGAATTTCTCTCAGCCCCCCTCTCTCAGTCCAATTTGTATCACAGATTTGTTGTGGGGGGAAATGGAACATAGAATAAGATGGAGAGACAAAGGTAGAGATGAGGGGGAAGGAAAGAGAGAGAGAAGGATGTGTGCCAGTTAGCAGGAAAGGGAGAAGATCAATCAATCGTTGATTCAGTCAATGGGCTTCCCTCAAAGTAGTATCTTTAACCAACGCAGAATGCTGCCACTCACCACTTGTTAAAGGTGGAGGGAGATGGGCATATATCCAGTCTATTCTGTGGCAGTGGGACTGGTATGAATTTAGGGTTCATACTTGGAAAGACTATTAGAATCTGGGGCATATACATCTTATCGATGATGCATGTCCATATGAGCTCAGGTATTGCCTGTATTCTGCAAGGCAGTTTTTCTCATCTATGGAGTGATGATCCTTGGGCATCTGCAGTGCAAGCAAATGTGTGTTTCAATATCAGAAAGCCAACTGTCTCTTTCATTCTTGTGTCACAACTTTCCATGCAAGAATATAAGGGGCAGAGCTTGTGTCGTGATGTCATGACACACAATTCTTCACCTTGTTAAAATCTTGGCTTGTTCTGGATGCCTTTGTGAGGATCTCTGTGAGAACAAGAGGATTTTTGTTCTGTGGTATTAAGACTCTGATGTTATTTTCTACCATGAAGTTTGGCATTCATGTGTTACATGAATTTATATTTAGGGAGAATTTAAAATCATTCACACCTTGACAGGACAGAGACACCAAATGAGTGTGCATCTCTGATTTTATTACATTTATATGTTGCTACTTTTTTTGAAAAGTAATCTTTTGGAAAGCTTTGGAGAGTGTGAATGCAGAATTTTTAGATAGATAGACAGACAGACAGACAGACATTAAACAGCAGTGTTTGGGGTTTTTTTTTTTTAGGATGCCCATTTAGGAGAAATGAGCTATGTGATAGAGACAATTCCACTTGTTAAATTTACTGTTCTTGGCTGCTTCTAGTGATATATCATGAGAAGGTTGTTGGAACTGTCAGCATGGCATCATTTAGAGGATGTACACAGCATCCTCCATTCAAATTGTCTTTCAGATCAATCACTCTCATCAGACCACTATCTTCATTGGATTGCTGTAGAACAACTGCTTTGACTCCTAAGAAGGAAATGTTAGCATTTGGAAGAGCCCTGATTGGAAAGCTTCAAGGATTTCAGTCTGATAAATGGGGTTTATTAAAGTACTCCCTTTTTCTTCTCTCCTTGGACAAATATGGGAATGGGAATTGAGCTAACAGTGCTTTTTCTTGTGCATGCACACTCTCTTACACACTCCAGTGTAAATAAGAAGATAAGTGCCGAGGGCATGATCCAGCCAGAGTGAAGCTCCTTTTTTCAAGTCCATTGATTTTGGTGGAAGAAATATAATGAGCAGCATTATGATATTACTTAGGTTTTATCCAAAGTATTAAGCTATAACATCACTTAGTTTTATCCACTTTATGGATGTGCAGATAAGTAAAAATCTGGTTTTGCTTTACTGTCTGCAACATTAGGGCAGTGTTTCAAGTTCTTTAACAGATTTTTAGAGAAATGTAGAAAATTTTGGAATTAATTATGTTTGCAAAGTCTCCTTACTTGGAGTCTTTGAATGTATCTTCCCATTATTTGCATGAATCTTAATATAAATGGTCAGGGAACCTCTTTTTCTCAAATACAAATTTTATTTTTTTGCATGTACATCTTTTTGTCATTCAATTATTTCTATTTTTCATAATATACAAATTATGAAAAATGAAAGAAAAAAGGTTACAATGAAAGTATGAGAAATAGAAGAATTGCAAAAGGAGAAAAATAGTAGAAATGTAGATTAGAAAAGAGAAGAAAAGAAAAGAAAAACAACAGAAGAAAAAAAATAGAAACATATGTTTGCATGTAAATTTTCTTGATGCAGGCTTCTTTGAGGCAAATTTCCATAATATAAGCATTTTTTAACATGAAACTTCTGCTGTTTTTACATGCTTTTTAAACACAGTGTTTTACAGAGTTTTATTCGGGGAAAAAATTAAAAAATAAAATAATTATTGAACTAAGTACAACAGTTCATACTGCCCCAAAGTCTTATAGGAGCAAAATACCAAAATCCATTCCCATAAGAATCCATGGAGACAATAACCATGTTCAGCCATTACCTTCTGTGGTTCAATCCAATATAGTGAAGAGGCCCTTCCCTGTCTTAGTTGTGCTTGAGATGTCTTCATGCTTATAGCAAGACTCTTTGTAGTGGGTAGTTTAGCTCTATATCCTGTCATTTTCATGTGAGCTGGAACCCTGATAGTTGAGGGCTGAAGATCATAGGGAAGCAATGACATATAGAGCTAGGGTCCCTGGTGCAGACAAGTGTGCTATAAGCGTGGAAACCCTCTCTTCATTTATGTCACAACTCTTTCTGTGTTGGATTGAAGGTGTAAAGGCCATGCCTCAACATGTCTGCATATTTGTGATGGAATGGACTTATGAAGGCCAGGCTCAGGGAGATAAGTGTGTTCTTAGCCCCCAACAGGAGTGTGGGAAGTTCAAGAAGATGAAGCTGGCACCTCCCTAAGGAATTCACGGTGTTGTGGCTGGCTGGCTTGGGAACTAGGGTTCAGTCTGGGGAGATTTCTGTCTGGAGCTTGAAGCTAATAAATGCAACAGAACTGTATTTGCATTGTCTCTTTGAGTTCTTTGGGCTGAACCTGACACTATTTGTCCATTTGTCCATCCATCCATCCCATAGCCAAGTGTGTCTTTATACTACTAGGAAGCATGTTTGCTTGCACATATCAAAGATCTTAACATTCACAGATCCACCCTAACCACCACAATCTATTATGTCTCCAGAAAAGCTGTAGCTGAGAATTGGGAGATCCTCTGAAACCGTATGGGACATAGTATAGGGGACTTCAGTAAGTAGTGGGAAATGCAGAGATCAGATGTTTTCATCTTGCACAAGTGGAAACAATTTTCACTAGTGCAAAGCTACTACTGTATGTGATAATGAGGATGACCTCTTCCCTGCTGGCCTTTCAAAACAGCACTCAAGACTATGTTTTTCTAATGGGGCTTCAGGGCAGAAGGTGCAATTAAGTGGAATCAGCAAGGGAGGAAGTACTTTGAAAACTGGGGCCATGTGATGGGTGTTCTTTGTTTAATGAAGTTGTGATGGTGTGTGCTGATTTTATTATGAGCCTTCTAGTCTCCTAGGTGGAGGTGATAGCACATAAATTAGTGAAAATAAAAGAGGAAATAAATAAAACTGACTAGCTAATTAACTCACTTTGGGTCTTTAAATTGTTATGTTCTAAACGTAACAATCAGGAAGACAAAGGTATGAAGGAAAAAAAGAAGGAAGGGTGAATCAATATGTGTAAGTGCAGTTGAATTTATTTACAACTGGTTTCTGTAAAGGGAAGGAGAACCCCAACAAATCATAAAACTGGAAAATAATTTAGTTTAATTTTTGTCCAGTGCCTAATAGAATACCACCCCAATAGATGACATCCAATTTCAGCTTTGAAACTCCTAACCAGAAAGAGAGCTAGACAATCAGCGTGTTCTGCTGTCAAACTGCTCATGGTATAAGAAAGTTCCTATGGGTTAAATCTTTTTTTTTCTTTCATCATTTAAACCCATTCCTTCAGGTCCTACCTGCTAAAGCGGCAACTAATTTGCTGCCATATTCATATGAGTGCCCTTCAAATATTTGATTTTTTGTATAATTCTTAAACTCCCTCTTCTTCAAGCTAAATATACACAGCTACTTCAATCTTCCTTGGTTTTCAGACATCTAAATGATTTTTATCTTTATCCTCAGAAATTTAATCAAATACTTCGCAGAAAACATGGGGTGCATTTAACTGGACAATTGGAAGTAGAAGGAATTAATAGTGCTTGACTTTGGCTGGATCACACTATCATTTGTAAAGTATACTGCATTATGATGGAAAAGTGGAACTTGGTCTTCTGCCAAATGTATCAGCATCTTACTGGCATTTCTTAAACATTTTATTCAAAATTACATGGTGTGTGCCTGCTAGGCTGGACACTGCTCCAGTCAATGAAGTTCTGAATAATTTGTTTTACTGGAAAGTCTGTATAGAATTCATAAGAGATTTAGATAAAAACATGGGAGGTGGGGGGTGGGGTGCTGATTTGGATGGCAAATTATAGTCATCCTGGACTGGGAGTCCCTTCTCATGGTCACTCATGGCTTAGTCACCTTGCAAGTGGGCTACTGGAATGCGTTCTATATGGAGCTGCCCTTGAAGACCACTTGGAAGCTACAGCTGGTCCAGAATGCAGCAGCATGAGCAGTGAGGGGCATGCTTCACTATACTCCATATGACACCCCTGTTATGGAAGCTGCACTGGGTACCAGTGAGATTACAGGTGCAATTCAAAGTGTTGGTTATCACCTATAAAGTCCTTAATGTCATAGGGCCTAGTTATCAGAGATAGCATCTTTCTCCTATTGCTTTCCCCATTGTTGTCTCCCATCAAGTCCAACCCAATAAGTTTGCTCTGTGCCCCATTTCTCATGAAATGCCATCTGATGGTGTGTATAGGAAGTGGGCCTTCTCTGCTGCAGACTTGCCCTTTGGCATAGCATCCCCCCAGAGATTTGAACAGCTCCAAACCTGCTATCATTTAAATGGAACTTGAAGACCTGGTTCTTTCCCCAGACCCTGTGATAGGCTGAACTGGACTGAATTATGTGGATTAGCTTGTGGTATATGTTGGTTTGTTCCCTTGTTATGATAATCTTTTATCTTTTTTGTTGTTGTTGTTTTGGTTTAATGTTCTGTGGATTTGTTTTTAATTTATGAGCTGTCCAGAGTCACTGTTGAGTTGAGCAGCCTTAGAAATCTAAGTAAATAACTAAACAAGCAAATAAAAAACAGATTAAGATGTAAGTCACAAAGCTAGATATTTTAATGTACAGTAATAGAATGTACTATAAACTCTCAAATCCCATTCAGTAAGAAATGTCTCTCTTGGGTCAAGTTTGGCTCCTGATGGATTTACCTAGACCCTTATTTTCCTGGCACAGTAAAAAAGGGTTGTTATTATCTTTATCCAATATTTTTTTAAAAATCAGTCCTGCTTGGAGCCTAGCTTAGGGCTCCTTGCATGTCGTTCAAAATGGCAGAGTTAATCTCTGCTAAGTATTGTGTTACATGCAAGTATCTTTCTTTACAAAACAATTTCTCCTTTAGATTTCATTGCACCTCAACTAGTTGTAGAGACATGCTTCAGCCAAGAATTTGCCAGTTACTTTACATCAACATAGGAATGTCATCTTTATATGTACAAATTTGTACATTTAGACTGATGTAAAAATCAGTAAATGTTGTAGTCAGTGCCTTTAGATATTCTTCGGCCTTTATAATGAGCATGTGTACGTTTATTTCCAATCAATATGGCCACTGGCTTTTAGCATAGGATTTTTTTAAAACTGCTTTTGATTGAAACTGGATCCCATTAGCATCTCTACTGTGAAGTTTCTCATATTCTATATACAAATACACACACACACACACACACACACACAATCACACAAGAGTTTCCTTTGGTGAAATACAGTTCTGTTTTCCCCATGTAATTGAAAACAAGGACACAAAACTCATCCACTGTTATACAACAGTAATGTGATGTACTAATCTAGTTACTTAGTATATGATACGAAGCCAGTCAGCAGAGTCCTCCTTTGAAATATGATTTAAAACAGAATTTATAATGTTGCAGAATTACATAAAACTGTGTGAAATTGTGCAGATAATCATTTAAATCTCCCTACATGGAAAGATAATTGCTCCCGAAATTAACTGTACCTGAGGTTCATTCATTTGGTCATGGATAGTTTCTTATATAGAGATGATTTGATATTAGAGCTAATTAAGATCAGGTCAGAGTTGCTGAAGGTCAGAGATTAATGCTTAGGATCAGTGAAATGATAATTATAAACAGATTAGGAAGCTACGGTCTTTTATAAGGGGTTATTAGATAATTACTGTGAGAGTGTACGGCTTACTGTAATAATGGATTATCGACTACTTACAGCGTTTTAAGGGTGAGAGTATATTACTTCCTCAAGGACTAAGAGGAATAATGTTGTTGGAAATGTGTGCTCTATAAATAAAAATTGCACCAACCATATTTCACTTTTCCTCCAAGATTCTTGTTCTTTATTCACTGCAGGTTCATCATTTGCTTTGGTGATTTTTAGTCTATTGAAAGCTTCTTGCATGATTGTTCTACCCTGGGTTCCTCCTCTTTGAACCCTCAACAGCGTGTAGAAATCAAAATGTGCAGTGGTGATAGCTGATGGAAGCTCTGATCTAGATGAAGGAACTAGCTATTAAAACAGGGCCATTGGTTGTTAGGACTGGAATCGAATCTTAATGAGGCAATTCCTAATCAAAAAGAACATCAAAAGAGCTGGCAAAATATAGAAAAGGGAAACTGAAATGATCAAGGCCTGGAACACATTCCCTACAACTGACTTAGTTTAGAAACAAAGATGGCTATGGGGGACAGGTTTATAAAATTATGCAAGATGTGGAGAAGAGATTTTTCTTCTTTTTCTCTTATAATAGGACTGGGAGCCTCCTCCCCATAAGGCCTGTTGGCAGTAGGTCCAAGATGTTTTCAGAGCAAAATGACTGAAATTCATGCTTATAAGAATTGAATGTAGATTAGAAAAGAGCCAGGTTTACAAATGTAGGTTATCTTTAATACTAGGTGCTGAGGAATAAGCAAGAAAGATCACCTTTAGGCTTCTAGATCAGCATTCCCCAATGTCATAAGCTCCTTTTTATTGGACAATTCCTATTACCCATATCTAGCAGCTATGTTGTCTGGGGGTGATGGAATTTTAGTCTAATATGTTTAGAAGGGGTCATCTTGAGAAAGGGTGATGTAAACAGATAACAGTCTGTGGCTAATCTTTGTTTAGGGTCACCTCCCCAACACCTAATCATCTCACCATTATTTGGGCAAGACAAAGAAAGACAGGGACGATCTGAAAGGCAATATATATTTCCCCTCAGATTTTACTTAGAGAGACAGCAACATGCTGCCATTCTTCAGCCTTGGAAAATAATCCTCTCTGACCTACAGGACTGACAAAAATGGACCTCTTGGAAGGGACCTTTTGTCACCTGGAAATCACAGAATCAAAGAACAATTATTTACACACTTTAGATGGAAAACACAAATCTGAGAGTCTCCTTTTCTCCTCTGTTTAACCCCAGGCCATATAGCATGGTTCACTAATTATTGAAGGCTGCTTTGAATACAGAGTTTTCAACAGCAAATTTAAGCTGTTTAATCTTCAAAGTGCTGTGGAAAAGTGACTAATTGTCTTCCAGAAAAGCCTTAACAAAGATATGCAATAATATTGTCATTGTGCAAAGGTTCTTTCACCATCCCCATTGTGAAAACTGTGATCTTGTCATTTGTATTGGAACAAATTTCAGCATCTCCTCACTCACAATTCTGTACCTCCACAATGCATTCAAACCTGGCCTAAGGTCTATTTTTCTTTTAGCAGATGTATCCATCAGTCTTACAGGTGTGCAAAAACTTGGGAGGGGGTGATTTCAAAGTGGCAGTTTTGAGACAATTGGGAATCCCACCCAGTGAGGGTCAGGTCACTCAGTGTCCAGAGTAGAAGGCAGATTTTATTGCCTCCATAATTATCTTTCCAGGAAAAGCACTTTAGTTTTCTCCATAAGAGTGAATGGAGTACATTCATATACATGTGACAGAGGAAATTAATATTATCTTGCACCTCTAGAGAACTTGTTCATATACATTCCTATTCAAATTTGCACACATATTGCTTATAATGCTGATAGGCTGGGAAAAGATTTGAATATATTTTAGGAGGCACAGAATTGTGACTGAGATGTCCCATTTTTGCTGGAATTCACTTATCAAGATCAGGAGGTTGGACTTAGAGATTATCATAATAGTTGAAATCAATGAGACTTAAACTAGTACAAAACAGAACCACAT
Source organism: Liasis olivaceus (assembly GCA_030867105.1). Taxonomy (NCBI): domain Eukaryota; kingdom Metazoa; phylum Chordata; class Lepidosauria; order Squamata; family Pythonidae; genus Liasis; species Liasis olivaceus. The sequence continues at coordinate 87,390,306 of CM061350.1, forward strand.
TAATTTCAGTGGGTCATTTCTGGGCATCATCTGAATCCAAACCATGATCTCCACAATCAGAGTATGAAAAAGTTTCTCAAAAAAGATAGTAATAGAGTCTGTCCCTCCATATACTCAATGGGTGATGCTGAGCCAGTCACTTTCAGTCCAAACTATCTCATAAGGTTCTTGTTGTGGAGAAAACCGGAAAGAAGAAGTGATACATAGACCATCATGAACTCCTGAATGAAAAGTGGGATGTACAGCAAATAAATAAATAAATAAATAAATAGAGAAATAAATAGAGAAATGAATAAATCAGCATATGTCTAGCATTCCATACATTGGAGACGATTGGGCAGGGCATGCTTTTCAGATGCCCAGACAGTCCACTCTTTCAAGAGTATACTGAGTATTGTAGTTGGCTACCATAATATCAAAGTTGGAAACTTCAGTAGTGCAATACTTGTGAGTAGGTAGAGAAACCTGAAAATACTTCCAAAACTCTTGGCACTGAATTTTAATTGATTCGTTTTGCTGCCTTGAATGGAAAATATTGATCCATAGGATCATTTCAGTACTGAAGAAGTATGCTTTGGATGGGATCCTCTCCAGATTAAAGACCCAGGGCAGTTGCCCCCTTGCTCCCCCTATAAAAAGGCCTTGCTTGAAGGGTGGAAATGTTGCCGTAAGATGCTTCTTGCATTGTAAGGTGGACATTCTTTTAATGCAGGGACAACGTAATACAGTATTTGTCACTTCCTGCTTCTTTCTGGTTCTTTGTTTCCTTTGAGCTTGGTCTCACAGTAGCTAGTGAGCAGGAATGCATTTTACCAACAGCAATCTCTCTCTCTTTCACTCACTGTTATAATGCAAACTATTTAGTGGAGGATTGGTCATGGAAGTGGAAAATGCCCATTTGTGTATCAAAACACTGTTTCTGGTGAAGATAAAACTGCTAAAACTCCGCAGATGTTGGTTGGAAGACTGCCATGATGAATGAGAGCCTCTGTGTCATAGCTCATTGCTTCAAAGAGGCAAATCTATTATGTCAGCCTTACCAGGTAGACCAGACAGGAAACACAACCTGATAAATTAATTCTACTTTATTGTAAAGCTACATTAACAGAATCTTGCAAGTCTGAAAGTACAATTCTTCTGCCTTCACCTTTGCAGCCCAAGAACTTAGGGAGGGTCCCTTCTAAGTCTCTTGCTCCACCCACTATGCAGCTACGGGCTATGCAGTCCCTTATCTGACCACATCTCTTCCCCCATCTCTCGAGGTCTTTCCCACATACCATTACAATTATGAGCAACTGGGAGTTCAGGAAATGGGCAAGGCTCTAATAGTTAATGGGAAATCTGGCAAGTTGGCTGAACCCCTGGTATGGAGAACATAACTTGAGAAAAATGAGATGTCCCAGCCTTTTCATCTGAACCCATACCATTGTCATATGACAACTCCCAATTGAAATCTTGCTTCATTTGCTAACAGAGATGTGAACTTCTAAACTGTTTTGAATCATAGCCACTTAAAAAACAAAACAACATTAATTCTGGTAGCTAAAAAAAGAATACTAATGTCAATATGATTCTACTAAAATAAAGTAGCAATTGGTAATACCATTGCTTCAGCTCATTACCAGTCATTCAATTTAAAAAAAAAAAAAAAAAAGGAAAAAGGGGGAGAAAAGGAAAGTTCAATAACTAGGATTCTGTTTAACAGCTTTACTGGATTTTTTATAACCAGTGTGAAAAATGTCTATAAAATCTAACTATAACCTTGATGGTGTCATTTTGATTAGATGCGGTAGAGCAGTATTAGCTTTTAAAAGAGAATAACGTTGAAGAGTCGTATACTGACTTTAGTCAATCACTCCAAATGTAATTTAGTTCTATAAGGGCTTCATTTGCACCAGTCCTTTTTTAAAAATAAGAATGTATTTGTGAAATGTTTTAAGAGGTTTTTTTTACATATTATGGGGGAAGAATGGTATATTCAGAGAGTTCCACTGTGTCCTGACTTTGTTAAAAGAGTTTAGGAATCACTGAGTTCCAAGTAACATTTAGTATCCACTATGTTTGAGTTGGTCCCAGGCCAACATTGATCAGGTTTGGGTTTGATTTGGTTTGGTTTTGGAGAAAAGATCTGTTATTTTTTTTCTTGCCTCCATACTAAAAGAAAGCCAAGTTGCAAGATTCTTTCTGAGTTCGTGTATGTGACAGACAGTATGTATGAAGTATGTGACAGACAGACAGACAGTGTAAATGTATGTGTGAAGTTGTCCTTCCCCATGTTTGGACCACCGCAGAGAAGGCATAGGGAAAAACAGAACCCACACTGCGTGGAAATTAAAAAAAAATAAAATAAAAGTGATATTATTTCCTGAGTTTCTCTGCCCACAGATAGGATGAAGAATTTCCAGAGCTCATTTATACCCAGCTTCAATGTGTTGTCTATATCCCAAATTAAGGTCTACAACAGCTGACAGCACCTAGCTAGTTTGACTAAAATCTAAACCAGATTAATACTTGAATGGGAAACTACCAGGAAATTTTAGACTGTAGGCTAGACTGGGAAGTTTAAGTTTAAAAACATAACCCTGAAGAAAGTGACAGCAAACCACTTCTGTACTGTTGCTAAGAAAGTCACACGTGTAGTCTTCAGGAGTTCAGCTCAACTCAATGGATTCTTTACTTTTTTTTTTTTTTCAAAACTAGACATTGCAAAAATGTACGCATTGTTTGAATCTCTGCATGAGGTTCACGTACTGAATGATGCTGGACTAGGAGCTCCACCAGCAACTTGAATTATTTCAAACTGCAATCCAAAATTGGGCAAAAGTCATTAGAACTACGTGACAGACAAACAGACAGACAGAAACTTAATTTGGGTCATTGACCAATAAAAATGCATTCTATAAAACAAACAAAACAAAATTATCCCCTAACATCAATAACTATTAGCAACCATTTGTGGGCGAAGCTTACACATAATATAGCAGATTTTTGCTATCTTTAGAGAAACACATTTGTCTTGGTTGTTTAACAGATAATGCAAATAAAAATTATCCAAATGTCCTGGAAATTTAAATAAAAGGGGGGTAATCAACTGGTGGCGAATATCCTTGTAGTACTGACAGTGCAAAAGAACGTGGGCCGTGGTTTCTATGTCACAGGGGCAATATCAGGTTTCATATGGGATTTTCCTATACTTACCTTCCAAAACAGCTGCGGGGCTAGAGATGAGGCTCTCCTGAATTTGGGGACTGTAATATGATATAAATATGAAGCTGGTTTGGGTGCTAAGATTTGGTTATTAGCCATTACATTGTGAGAAAATGCAGCAGTTTCTGTTTGGCCTTCTCTATCTAAAATCCTTTGTCTTAATGTTGGTCTGACTTGTTCTAACTCTAAGGTTAAAATGGCATCACTGGAGAAACCATAAAGATTCAGTTTCTTTTGAATGGCTATTTCTCGAGAGGATTTGAAGTTATCTGCCAATATTAGATGGGTCAGTCTACTGGGGTTGTGATGTAATTTTAACCAGTTGGTAAAGATATTTATTCAGAGGTTGGATTCGAGTTTGCTGACTCCTGCTTCCTGTAGAAGTACAGCATTTGGAACACAGTGGGTAACCTGGAAGAAGTTTCTTAGAAATTTTGTTTGTATTCTTTCTAAGGTAACCATGCTGTTATAAGGTCCCACTTGAACCCCATATAGCAGTTGTGCTCGGGCTTTAGCTGCAAACAATTTAATTGCAGCAGGGATAAACTGTGCTCCTCTGATAAAATAATAAGTTTGGATAGCTGATGCAGATGTCTGTGCATTATGGGAAACAGTCCAGGTGAGCATTTCTCCTTCCTGAAGCTTGAAAAACTATCCCTAGATATCGAAATATCTTAACCTGCTCAATGGGCTGCCCACCTAAGTTCCAACTTCTCTGTTTTGGGCATTTAGAAAAAGTATCTTTGTCTTGATGTAATTTATTATTAGTTCCTCCTCAATACAGTAATGTGTAAGTGATCTCAGAGCTCTTTTGAGGCTGATAGAAGTTAATGACATAATTATTGCATTATCTGCATACAGTGATAAATTGACATGTCTTTGGGCTAGCTTTGGAGGCTGAAAAATAGAGCTACTGAGATGAGGGCCCAGTGAGTTTATATAGTAATTGAATAAAACTTGTGCCAATACACATCCCCGTCTGACTCCCCTCCTTACAGGGAGTTCTAGAAACTGTGTTGAAAGCTGACCTAAAGTCAATAAATGCTACATATAGGGATTGTCCTGATTTGCGGGAGTATTTTTCTACTAGATGTTGCAGCACCGAAGCATGGTCTAATGTTGATCAACCTGCTCTAAATCCAGCCTGTTCGTCCATCAGAATGTCTTCAGATTCAAGCCAATCAATTAGTTTCCCCTGTAGATGTTTAGTATACATTTTGCTGATCTGACTTAATAAACTGATTGGGTGGTAGTCACCTGGATCATCTCTCTTGCCCTTCTTATATATTGGTATTATAATAGCCAAGCCCCATCCTTTGATATCATGACCGAATGATCTATTGCTGTGAAGCTAGCAATGGGATCCACCATTCCAAATTATTTTATATTACTTCATATGTTAGAAAACCTGGACCAGGGGCTTTCCCTGGTTTGAGCTGCTTATATTTCTGATCTCTGAGCATAAGACCGGGGGCCAATGGGGAAGACAGGCCACATCCAATTCCAATTCTGCTAAGAAATTATCTGCTTGACCGTATAAGGTGACAAAATGGTGTTCCCATATACTGGCTGCTATATGTGGGGAAGAGCTATAAATATTGTTAGAAAACAATATTTGGGGCTACCAACCTCCAGAAGATGGCAGGGTTTTTCTCACTGACAGCTGCATTGCCAAGATACCCTCATAGCATTCATTGTTTTTGGGTTTTTTTTTTGACAAATTAACTGTTTATACTGTTTTTTCAATGTCACTAACTCAGAAATTGAACAAGAACCAGGATTCTTTTTATATAATTTAAAATGGCAATTTAGAGAATTCCAAGCTTCATGGACTCATGGTCGAACCAAGCATGATGTGTTCTTGGATCATGCCTAATTGTAACAGAACAGGGGGCTGTTAACAGTGATTGGAATAGTTTGGTTAAGTTATTAAAATTAGCCAGTACGATGTCATTTAACTTACCCTCCACTATTGCTGAGTAAAGAGACTTGGCTGGTTTGCTTTTAACAAAGTTAGTGATTATTGCTGCTTGCCGAGAAGTCCATTTAGCACGAATGGGACAAAGGTCATCAGCCACTGTTGCAGTGTGGCAAGAAGGTAAGAACAACCTATCAAAGATTTTCTGGCACAGAATAACAGGAAAGTGGCCACTTTCAGGTTGACTGACAATTACAAACCTAGATAGATAGGGAATTAAACTCTGAGAGATCACAACATAGTCTAACAGGGAAGGCTTTGTATCAGCCTAGTGGGTATACTCAGCTGGGTAATCATCACTAACAGACCCATTTAAAATGACCAAATTCAGTTTTGTAAAAGCTCGAACAAGGCAAAGCCCTCTATAACCACTAAATTCATCCTTCAACTGGCAGCATAGAATAGGGGGTGTTATTACCAAAGATAAAGGCTGGTAGTGAAATTTAGCAAAAAATTATTTGTCGTTTGCTCCAATCCTTGCATTAAAATCGTCAGCCAATACTAAATGTGCTGCAGGGGATGCAACCGTTAGAACTTGCACATAGGTATCTATTTTGTCCCATGCATGCCTTATCTGTGATCGTATGCGCAGGGGTGGGATGGACACATTCATCAAAAGGAATTGACTCCTATTGAATTGAAGTAGAACTGCCAATGCATACCAGTCTAATGGTTGTAAACTAGTTATTTGAGCCTATAATGAGGTAGATATTAAAATACCTAAGCCCCCACAAAGCTTCTCATGTCCTGCACCAGACACAGCTTCCAGTGCGATTGTCTCAAACCCTTCTGTTACCAGTTCACCCACATGCCATGTTTCCTGGGAAAAAGCTATATCAGAGCTGGAGATATATGTCAGAAATGATAGATCTCAGCTCCTGGATTTCCACCCTGCAATATCCCAGGAAATGAAAGACAGGGGAGTAATATTGGTTGAATGTCATTCAGTTTGGCCAGACAAAAGTATTGCTGTAGACACTTCCTGAGAAGTCCTGGGTAGGGAGAAGTATATGCAAATATATGCAAATAAATGTAAATATATGTAAAGTATGTACACAAATGCAAATTAGCATATGCATCTCTGTATCCTACGAATGGGCTTCTAGAGTCTAGCACTACCCTTGCACATGTACTGTACTGGGAGTGGTGAGAAATTTCAGTGGACTAATTTCTTGCCACAGAATATGCCATTGGCAGGAAGAATGGTTTGTCAGCTAAACCAAAGGCTTGACATGTACTTCTGAGAAATAAATAGTAAGGCTAATGCAAAGCGTAGAAGGTCTTCTTCTGCATTGCTGCCAGAGCATGGAATGCATCATCCCTTATACATCATGTTTGGCTTTTGGTTCTCTCTGCAAATACATAACTCTTGCTAGGCCTTTCATGGGTCAGGATTTTATTTTATTCATCTGAAAAGATTATTCTGAATGTAAGACAATTCTCCAAGAAATGCAAGATTAGACAGAAAAAAATAATGTCCCCAAAATTGCAAAATTCCTTCCCAATGCCCAGCATGCAATGATTATCAGATCCATGCTTCTTAATGCATCACACAACCTAACTACAAATCAGAGTTTCCAGACATGATAGCATCGTCTGCATACCAAAGTGCAGGAGCATTCAATCCCCAACCAATCTTTCTTTAACATTACTGAAAACATTTCTTATATATTTGTCCATAAATATGCTAAACAACCAAGGGGACATCACACTTTCTTGGCTTACTCCCTGTTCAGTGTTGAACTATTAGCTAAGCATTCTATTTACCCTCATGCTTTATTTTGTCATACATTGGCCTTATCACATTCAGCAACCAATTTTGAACTCCACATTTGCACAAAACATGCCATAATTCAAGCCTGTTTGTTACATCATAGATTTTCTCTAAGTCAATAAACATAGAATGAGCGTTCTTTCTCAATAGCCTACACATCTTTGTCCTTCTATCAACTCAGTAGACTGGGCCAAAACCTTCCCCAACACATTTAACTAATCCACTTGTAGCTTTTTGCATTCACTCTTGTTACTTTTCCCTTTGCGTATGGGGAAAATAATAGCATCCTTCCAATCACCCATGAAATATTTTATTTATTTGTTTATATTTCAAATTTAGATACCGCCCATCTCACAAAAAAGTGACTCTGACTTTGTCATGAAATATGTCTTTGTGTATACAGTAAATAAGTCACAGTTCCATTCTGTAAGAAAACCACATCCATATTTTAACATTTTGCTAGTTAACAGCATTGATACCTTCAGTTTTAATATTTTTCAGCATTCTCAAAGCATCTATTACTTCCTTTTCATCTATTATTTTCTTAAATACTAACATTTATAGTTTTGGTTCAATGCCACTGTTCAGCATAACAGTATTACTGTAATTCCCACATAAATCTCTAAATATTCCTTGTAAAATTCCTCCCATTAGCTTTATCTGAAATCATTTCACCATTATTAGTTTTATTTTATTTTTAATTCCATTTACTATGCTGGAGGATCCATACATAGCCATCCTAATTTTTGCAGCAATCTTTCATATGCATTTTTTCCTTATCCATGAGCATTTTCACTACATCATTCTATTTGTCTTGTCCTCCACGGTTGTCTATTTCTTATTTTATTGGTTCCTTTTAAATTGTGGCTGTCCCTTTGTAAAGACCCCAGAAACAACCAGAACTTAAACAGGACTCTAGTAAATTAATGCTGCAAATTTGTTAGGGCTTTTCAACAAAAGACAAATAATATTCATAAATTCCTTTCATATCATTCCTGTGTGAGGAACAGCACATTTCAGAAGAATTACTTGATGTTTCATTGGATTGGATTTTTTAAAAATATTGAAATTATTCAAAAAACATCAAATCAATGTAGGAGGAAGAAAATAACAAACATTTAACAAATACGCCTCAAGCCCAGTTATTTTCAGTTAAGAATGTGTGTGTGTATATGTGTCCAAGCAGTCACCAGGAGTCAACTGACTCGAAGGCAATATACATATATACCTACATAATTGTTGACTTCTGGTGACTGCCTGGAAAACCACTTTCAGAAGTGGCTTGCCATTGCCTTCTTCCTAGGACTGAGAGATAGTGACTGGCTTAAGGACACACAGCTGGGCTAAGGCAAGACTAGAACTCATGACGAGCCAGTTTCTAGCCTGGTACCTTAACCACTTTACTAACTCAAAGGCACAAAAAACAAACACACTCACAATAATTTGAAAAGTGATGTCTTAATTTTTGTGGATTTTGATTTTTTTTTTTTTTTTGTCTGCGCTCAGTCATTACTGACCCTGCAGTGACTGCCTGGACGAATCCTTGCAGTTTTCAAGGCAATGTATTTCGGAAGTGGTTTGCCAGAGCCTCCTTCCTAGAGCAGAGCCCAGCTGGCGAGCGCAGGAGGCGGGGTTTCCGTTGCTTCGTGCCCTTTTTGGGCGAGCGCGGTTTCGCGCTTACCGGCAACTGGTCCCGTCTCTCTGTGCAAGGCGCTGCCAGCATTTTTCCTCCCACCGGAGTGAGAGTACCCATTTATCTACTCACGTGAGTTTTCGACCTGTTGGGTTGACAGGAGCTGGGGAGGAAACAGGAGCTCACCCTGTTAACGCGAAGGCTGGACTCGAACCGCCGAAGCATCAGCCATTTCTGGCCGGCAACTTTCAGCATCATTAAGCCACTGTGCCACCGCGTCCCCACACATGGATTTTGATACATCCCATCTATTTGTAATCTAGTATTCCTGCAAATCTGATAAAGCAAAACTATGGTTGTTTACATTTTTTTCCTTGCTGGATGATTTTCCAGCTCTAAAGACTGAATCAGTTTGGACTACCCCTGTGGCTACCCAAAGTGACTAGGGTGTCACTTGTGAAGCTCCAGTTGTGACCTTCAAAGTAGAAAGGAGGTCCCTGATCCCTCTCAATTTCCACAATTGCCCCAAAGTGGTCCAAATGAAAGTTGCAGAGAACAAAACTTTATAAGTTAAGCACCAATCCAAACTGAATTGCCTATGGATATGAAAAGTTTCTTATATAAAATATGCACATAAAATCCATCTTGCTGAAAATAATATGAACAAATAATTGCAGGCTGCTTTTATTCAGTAGGGTTGGAAACTAAACTTCCAATTTTCAGCAATCATGAGTGTCCACAGGGAGAATTGGGGAGGGGAAAAAGATGACACATGAGTGATGACATCTTCATGCAAATGAAGTGACTTATCTGCTTGCATCAGATATCATGATGTCATATAATTGCACCATTTGTGATGATGTCATCATGTTTTGTTACAGATGGAAGGGACTCTGTAGACTGCATAACAGTAGTTTGGGAGCCATATACAACCCTGCAACTCTGCCTTAGACAATGGTTCATAGACTACAACAGCTGGATTTACACATCACGCTAAGTCAAAACCAAACAAACTACATTATGCCTTAGTACAATCTGTGAACTCCGTCAATGTGTGGCTATATGAGAATTAGTCACTAATCACATGTAGATTTGCTCTAGTGGAAAAGCCTTGAGTAAGAAGATAGGCAATTCAATCATGGTGCAGGCCCACAGTAATATGCAGTGTGTGTGTGAGAGAGAGTGTGTGTCTATGTATCTGTGTACACCCACACACATAGACACTCACTAACGTGTGTGTCTGTCTTCTATCTATCTATCTATCTATCTATCTATCTATCTATCTATCATCTATCTATCTGTCTATCTCACACACAGGTACATGCATAGTTCTTCCAGATAAGGTTTTTATTGTGCAACTGCCCTTTTTCATTCATAGAATTTTATGGCATCAGAGGCGAGAGGACATCTTACTGTTTTACTTATATCCATTCCATTTTCTCCACCACTTCTTCCATCTTTTTTCTTCACACAAAAAATCTGTTAAGAAACTGAAGCTGGAACAGCTGTACAAAGTCTTTTGATTGGCTGGGTTTGGAGCCCATAATCTGGAAGCATCAATCATTTCACATTGATCATTTTGTTTGGTTGCACCTTTAACTTATTTATCCCTTTACAGGAGGATAGGAGCTACTCAAATGTGAAGTTTTTTAGGTCCCCCAAATATCAGCAGGAGAGATCTAAAGACAGGCATAACTCTCCCACTGAAATCAATGAGGCTTAAAAGTGTTTAAATTTGGGTGGATCTATCCTTATTTGCCTATCATGTCTGCATGATAGATTTTTATATAGCCAGCTTTCATGTTGGAGAGTTATGCTGAAGATGTCATTTTCAAAAAAAGTGGTGTGTGCCTATTCCAAGATACCAAAGGAGTTGAAGCAGGCACATAAATGGATATCATGTTTACTCTGGTTAAAGCAAATAACCTTTGCAAACCTCTGTGTGCAGGAGGAGAATGGCGGCCGACACATCCACAGATAAAGAAATATGCAGCTGTTGTTCACAATCTGGTGCATCATGCTACGCAAATATATTTGAAATGTTCTAATAGCCCATTTAATGGTTTTATCCCCTATTAACATCTTTCTTCTGCGAAGCATAACATTGTTGCTGGACAACATGCAGTTTACTGTCTTTCTATTAGCAAGCATTGTTGAACTAGGGATGGCAAACCCAAAGGCTTAAGGAGCTGGTGTTACTATGAGCATATTCAACTGTTTCAGTCTGAGGCAGACTACTGGGCTGTCCATCTCAGTTGTCTCTACTCTGGCCAGCAGCAGTTTCACCCATAGCTTTCTTCCACTTTTGCTGTCTGAGGGATACTTCGAACTAATAATGCTCAGGATCCACCATAAGCAAAGAGCTTAACATTACAGAAAAAACACTAACAACATAGAAATCAAATAGCACTAGTAGCAGAATATCTGGATTAGAACAAGGAGTGAGCAAGCTTTTCAGCTCAGTTTTGAACACAATTACCTAACTGTCGCTAAGAATATGCATACAGAACTTGAAACTTTCTCATTACCCATATAGATTCTAGCTTATTTGAAATACATAAATATTTCTGTTGTGATGCCACCTGCTATTCACAGTAATGACAGCTGCCTTCCAGACAGGACATACACATCTCTCTGTCTCAAGCAAAATCTTCCTGAAGAGAGATGCTTACTGTAGCATGTAGTCAAAGGAGAGGTCTTCACAACTCTTCCATCTCCCGTGGAAGAGCTTTTTTTTGGGGGGGGGGGGGGACAAGGAGCTGAGTACAAAGACTCAGGTTCAGCTTTCTTGAACCTCTGGAAAAGGTCGTCCAGTTTTTATTCATTTACTTTTTCAGTAAAACAGATGGGATTTTTGTTTTACCTTGCTTTGAAAATTGACAGCCATGTTTTCCTTTATTTAATGTCCTTGTCCGTTGCCAAACTGAATAATGCAGGTGATAATGAATTCCCTTGAAAGATCTCCCTTTTTATTTTGACGTCACCTAACTCATCACCAATAAGTATTATTTTTGTCTTCCATGCATTCAATTGTTGTTCCTACAAAACTTCAGAAATGTTGACAAAAATTTCCATACTTTTAATGATGTAGCTCCATGGAAGGGAGACATGTTTTCTTGTCATCAATCCAAGCCATACATAAATTCACTTCTATCTGGTTCGACTTCTTTAGGACTGGTTCATCAATAAGTAACTAAGCTTTGGTTCCTCATGAATTTTAGCAGTTTTTGCTCAGGTTGGTGGAGAAAATTTTCCTTCAGATAAACCTACACATTGAATTAGTTATTTTTCCAGTAACCAGGCAAATTATTTTTTGAACAGGGCAGGCAAACAAATTATTTTTTGTAGTTTTCAGGTACGGCTCCTTTTTCTTTGTTATTCATAATTTGGAAGGTTCTTCAGTTGTCATCCAGTCTTCATTTGTTTTTTTCTTTAGTGCAATATTAAACTGATTAGCTAACCATGCATGTAGGCTGCTTGGATATCTAAGCCAAAACCTAATTTGTTTTTCTAATTTGTATAGTTTTTCTTTTTAATTCATTTTCTGTAGTGTAAATCCATTGTGCTCCTTTGTTATATTTTATGGGCAATCCCAGAGTCTTCCTCAGAAATGCAAAATTTCTTCATGGTCAGGTTTCAAAATAATTTTTCTCATTTTGAACACATTTGGAGCCAACGTAAGCTGATTTGTTCTAAATTGTAAATTTTGTATTAGTTTATGTGAGCCACAATCCTGTTTTGCTTCTTGCTGAACCCCAGCTATGGTTTTGGTTCTGAATGTTATATAACTTTTTTAGGTCGAACTTCAATTGCTCATTTTTCCTATTTTTAGGTTTTTTAAATTGCTCAGATCTGTCTGCAGTTTTTAAACTTTGATTAGAAGCAAATCTTCCATTTAGGTTTACCTTTTTTAATTTGTTTTTGTTCCTTAATTTCATATAAGATTCTTCTATTGGTTTGTAAATACAATTTCAGATGATTTATCATCATTGTCATCATCATTGACATAAAAATGATGCTTTCAGGTAGGTCTGGAAAGTTGCATAGAGTTCATTTGAAGAGCATCTCTCTTCATTATAGTGGAAAGTGTACCTCAACTACAGTATATATTCCTGTTTCTTTTCACTCTTCCCAAATTCTACAATCATCTACCAAAGCTATGCCCCATCATGTTGAAGTTCTGAAGTTGGCTACTAAAAAAGGCAGCCTCATTACTGGAATTGTGGTAATGGCTTGTCCTAAAGAAATGTATCTGGAACAGGTATTGTTAACTTCCTACCCCCAGATTAAGATTCTTGTGTTCTCATGAGTCTTTTAAATCACTGCTTCTTAAATCCTTATTAGATCTTGGTAATGTTAACTCCTAACTATTTTCTTGACTACTTCTAGCATTGTAGGATGTATGTCTCTGCTCTGAATATACCTTGAAACTGGCTGGATGCAGGCAACAGTATGTTGGCTTATAACATCGTCTCTAAATTAGAGATCCTAACTTAGCTAGAATAGTGTGAACATGCTTGAAATAAAACAGGGTTGCACATTTGGCCAAAATGCGCCAAAAATTACTGGCACAGTCCTTACCATCAAGTACTGGTAGTTACTGAAGTTTGAGTCTGCTATATGACAATAGGAACAGTAGAACAAATTTTGGACCATTGTATTTCTTCAAGACTGTCTTTTTCAGTTGCTACCGTCAACTACCTCTCTTTGTATCCACCCTAATGTCTAGTTATACATCACCCCAATAGTTTGTTTCTTTGTTTGTCTCTGTCTGCTTCTGGGCTGTAGGCTATGTGCTTCTCACACTGAAGATGGACTGACTGTGAACATTCTATTATTTCTAAAGTTTCAGTTTGAATTATAGCAGCTCAGTCAATCCTATTAGAATTTTATAGGGGAGTTACAAAATGACTCTGGGTGGCTTACAGTAAAACCAACAATAAAACATTTTACAAAACCAGATTAAAACAATATAAAGAAACAGGAGCCTATTTTGGAAGATAATACCATACTTTACACAGGATAGAATGAAAATAAAGCAAGATAAGTGAGGGATATGCAGTGTTAAAACAAAAATATTTTTCTGACTCTTTGGGGAAATGAAATGCTATATGTGTAGCATCTGTTTATAATGTTTTCCTTAATTTGAAGACAGTTATATGTTGTATTAGTTTCCTAGACATATTACAATCTACTCATAGAACCAGCATGACCTGAATGAAGATATGTTGAATGGATCAGAAACTATTTAGCTATGAGGCTCACGGGAAGCTATTAGACCAATTACTCTTTCTCAGCCTAACCAACTTCTGAAGAGTTTTCTGAAGACATAAACAACCTGAGCTCCTTGTGGGAAGAGCAATGTACAAATGAAGGTACATCTGAGTTCATGCAACTGTAATTTTAAGATATACATTCTTTTCTTAAAAAGTGTGGTTGCTTTATTAAGGGCTACCAGGTCCTGGGCTACATAAATCCAGATGTAATGCTGCCATATAGCAGATATCTGCATTTTTGCAGCCCTAATTTGGTGGCCTTATTTTATTAGGCATATACAATCATTTTATGTAAATAATAAGCCTTATCAGTGTCCATTTTTAAATAATAGTTATTCGGTTAACAAAATTTATGAACTACATGGTTCCCTTATCTATATCAAAAAAGTTGTGATTGTTCCTGCCTTCAGTGTTAATATTTTCTGAGTAAACTTGGTCGGGCCCATTCTTTCAAGGTTAAAAAAGTCAATTAAACAAATGAATGGATGTTGCTACCCCAGTGAAAGGAAATTATAAGAAACTGGGCTCCATTTGCTTAAAGATTTTAGAAGGTAAATCGAACCCTAATCCAAATAATCTCCACATTCCATTTTGTGTCAAAATTAGTACTGGAACTGAACTCCCTATCACCAACATCTTTAAGTCCCCATTATTTTGTGGCTGTTTGCAAACATTTGGGAACATATTTCCCTCCTCTGCATTTTTTCCCATTAGTTTCATTCTTCCTCAAATTATTCTAGCCAATCAGAGCTCGTATATCAATTGGATAAAATGACAATGCTATAGGACCCATCAGATTTTGCTTTGTGATGTCATCACTCATGGTAAATTAAATCTTGCGGACAAAAGGCAGTGCTTCCTGTCTTAGCTACATTGATTATTTTTGCCAAGATGGGGCTACTCTAAAAAACAGTTTCTTCTATAATCTTCCTCCCAATTAATTAATTAAAAGGAGTATTATTAAATTTTGATTACCCTTTTTGCTCTTCCCCATTTCTGATCAGCATATAGTGAATAAAGAGTACTATAGCTTTTTTACTTACTATAATCCGATTTCATAGAAATAACTGTTGAGCAAAGGAAATGTCAAATCCCTATGTCACTCCCAGTGCATCAGATATTACTAAAAGTTTCTTCAAAAGATATATTTTTAATTTTGAATGGCGGGAAAGGAGTCCAGATGTTAGTCACATGCTACGCTTAAGGAAAACATCATGCTTCTTTGCTAGATTTCCCAAAGTTCTCCTGAACTTTTAAGGCATCACAGTTTCTGATTTTCAACAGCCCTGCAGTAGGGGTGAAAGCTGACCCAGCAAGACTGAAGGAAGTGTTCTTTTGCTTTCGGTCTAGTCATGAAAACTACAACTGCTGTAATAATTTGCTCCTAGCAGTTGTCTAGCAGCTGTCTAAATGTACAAGGTCACTGCCAGCATAACCTACGCCAAACTTTTCGAGACCTTCCAGGGTCAGGTTTCACATAACTGCACATTCTTCCTTGAACCAAGGCTCTGTCAGAGAAAATCTGGCATGCTTTAAAGGTGAACATTTTTCACTTCTCACATTTGCAGCTTCAAAGGGCCAATTACTACCGGGCTGACACAGACTGTTTGATGATGCTTCCTGTGCAAAGTGCTACCTCTCTGCACTTTGAGTTTGGGATGTGTATGTTTCTATTGGCCTGTTCCTCTTTGCAAGGCAGAAATCAATATCAGCTTTCTTCTCACCTCTATCTTGCTCTTGTTAAAAGCAATTAGCGTTAGTATCTCTACCAGCACTCTGTAATGGTTTTACCAGGACAAATAAGTTTATGTCCTCTGTAATGGCTACAGTAATACTGAATTATTTAGGTTGTTTCGCCATTACAAAAATTGGAAACATCTGGCTCCTGAATGGAATTTCGCATTTAAAAAAATACAGAGGAATGACGGGGATCTCTTTTTTGACATTTTCAGTATGTGGGATTGAAATGGAGAAGATTGGCTAATCCAGTCATTAAAAAGTTATCTAAAATGTACAGTACTGAAAGAATATCATATACCTCAGATCAAATTTGAACTGTTCCATTATTCAGCTGGCCAATCTAGTCATTAAAATTTTATCTAAAAGTTGCTGGGTAGAGATGCTGAAAGAATAGAATATATTTCAAATTAAAATGGAAATACAGGTAGTCCTCACTTAACAACCACAATTGGGACCAGAATTTAGGTTGCTAAACAATGTGGTTGTTAAGCGAATCATTATATGACTGGACCTGATTTTGCAACCTTTTTTGCAGCAGTCGTTAAGCAAATCATGCAGTTTCCCATTGATTTTTCTTGCCAGAAACCAGCTGGGAAGGTCGCAAATGGTGATCACGTGACCTTGGGACACTGCAACTGTTATAAATGCAAGCTGGTTGCCAAGTGCCCGGATCATGATGACGTGACTGTGGGGGTGCTGCAAAGGTCATAACTTTAGGCATCAATTGTAAGTCACTTTTTTTAGCACTGTCGTAACTTTGAATGGTCACTCAATGAACGGTCATTAAGTGAGGATTATCTGTACTACAGTATTCAGTTGTCAAACTCTGTAATTCTGGTCAAAACACAGAGGCTAGTCCTCAGTTTAAGAAATTGACTCCGTCAAAGATCTCCCAAGCAAGATTCCTTCCATCTCCTTTACAATTTACTTTAAACAAGGCTGCTGCCAAATCTTCAACCAGTATAGGATCTAAGAGGCAAACCCCACCCCTAAGCATCCTATTCCATATTACACCTTTACTTTTTGAAAGACAAGAATAATTTTATTACCTGCCATAGGAAAACAACAGCCATGCAAATGTACAAATGGTATCATACAAGTACAAAAATAACATTAAACAAGACCATGCTATTGATCAAGGGGATGAATCTCTGTACATCCCGCAGAGAGGCTTGCTCAGAGCTAGCAGTTTGTATACAACAAGCTAAGCAGACTCCTTAAAAGTGAACAGTACATATTTCTAAGGCACAGTACATATTTAAACAAACTAACTCTCTTGAAAAATGACTACAACAACAATGGCTGATATAAAAGCTCCATGTAGCAGTTGCCTCATTCTTCTCTTGGCTGCTAGATCCACCTTGAACCTCCTGATCTTGGCTGTTCTGAATCCAGTCCACTTTTCCCCTCTGGTTTTTCAAACCTTCGTCCTCACCAGCCAATTCTGTGGATCATTTTCTTGCTGGTGAAACTTGCTAGCTTCTCTTGTTTTCATTGCTATCAGCCTCATCTCCCAAATCCTTTGCACCAAGCTCTCCCTCCTCCCCTTGTTAGTTACAAGAAGTGGAAATTCAGCCAGGCAGAGTACTGCAGGAAGAAATGTCTCATGCTTTCTTCCTTTTACCTTACAGCAGTGTTTCTCAACCTTGGCAACTTTAAGAATTCTGGGAGTTGAAGTCCACCTGTCTTAAAGTTACCAAGGTTGAGAAACACTGCCTTAGAGAAAGTAGTTTTTCCCTCTCCTTTCACCTAAGGCTTGGTTTCTTCACTGCTTTTATTTCTCTTTTGCCCTATCTAAGTCAATCTCCTCCTCCTCCTCTTCCTCCTCCTTCATGATACCAGATTAAACTTGTTCTGCTCCTCTCATTTTTCCCCATGTCTCTATCTCTCTCCGTATGTCTGTGCACCCACAGTGCCACAGTTTTTATAACGCAGTTTCATTTTTGTTTCTCTAGTCCTTGGGACAGACCCTCTCCCTTGCCAGAAGCCCCCCAATTCTGATTTCCTTACTGACTCCGAGTTGTCTACCAGCAGCCACTTTATCACTTACCTTAATCTCGATCTCTATTTGCCCTGGCCTCTCCAAGGAGTTTATTTCCTGTGTTTCTGAGTTCTTCCAATTACAGACCTGTATAACCAGACTTTAACATCCATTAACTTCCTTATTTCTCTGTGGCAAACTCCTGCCAGTGTGAACCCGATTTTAATCCTTTTACTTGTCAACTCTACTGTAACCTTCTGGAATGCATATTGATTAAATTTGTCATTTGTTTCATCTGTTTTGTAATCATCGATTGCAAAGTGACAAAGGTTTATTGATGATTGCCATTGCCATGTTATGTGGAAGATTCACTGAGTTCAGAGACTTACTCCCAAATGAAAACATATAAGCCTAGCTGTCTATATGGGATACTTAGAACATTTTAGAAATATTTTGATTGTATCATGGATAGGTTGGGAAGGATGGAGAAAGTCTAGTTCACGAAGGGAACATATCTGGAGGATTTCTCAGAGAGAATGATAAAGCCTTGTGGTCTTTTTTGTGCTGAATTGCAGCCATGTGTCCGAAGCATGTTACATCCATTTATAAATGGTAGTCGCTCCCCTTGCCCTACACAAGCACTAGGGTTGTGCAATGCTTTAGGTTTAATTCTAAAAATAAGTTTAGTAGCCTGATTATATAATGCTGAGCCACCTGAACACAAGAAATCCTGAGCCTATTAAAGATTGCTGACAAATAATCTGTTTGCACACCCGTGCATTTTGAGGCCCCTTTTTCACAATAAAACCAAAGTATTGCATAACCCTAGTGGATATTTTGTCCAGTCCACAACTCACTCCCAGACAGCCAGCAGTTCAGTGCCCTCCTGTCTCTGTTATTACTGGAATCTTTACAAGCCAGACCGGAATGAAAATGTAGGACATGAGAGAGAGATCTTGAGGAATCTGTTTGCTGTTTCTGGCATTGGGTTATATAAGGGACTGGTTGCATTGTTTTTTTAAATACCAGATTAACTTGAAAAACGTTAGTGCCTTGGATTCTGGCTTGAGTCATATTGATAAATAGTGGAAACGAATGTAGTTTTAATTATTGATATTGCTTATCTTGTGTTGAATTTGTTAGTTTTAATGAAATGAATTGTTTGCTTAGGTTGTTATGTTTGGAAAGTAATGGAAGTGCGAGGGTTTATTATAGTGATTGAGAGGCTTTTGAGGGGCCTATGGTTGATCTTGTGTGGGGAACTACTTTAGACATATACAAGGAAACATACAAATTAAAAATAATGACAGCACTAGTTAACCTTTCACATTTTACAGCCTTGATTAGAATCCAGTTTCTGATTCAATTTGAGGTTCATGAAAACTTCAGTGCAGACGTAACTCAAACTATGTGTGCCTGAGGAACTAGAGGGAGAGTGTTTCACATTATATTTATTTTAACTGAACATGTTCCTATGCTATCTGCCCTACAATGCATCTCCAGGCAGCGTGTAAACTGAGAAATACATTTTAAAATACAACAATCTAAAACAGATACAATAACATACAATAGTACAAGTCCACCCAATGATTCCATGAGCTAAAAAATAGATAAGAATGTCTACTGAAAAATAGCTGTCCACTTTATAGGTCTCATGGTTGGGCCTGGATTTCTGAAACCCTCACCTGAGCCAGTCAAAATGCCTTTTCAGAATGTCTTCCCTTTAGACTTTGCCTTTATTTGCCTTTCAGTAGAGTTGCTTGACATTTTTTGAGCAAAAGGAAGCACTTGACTTGTTTAGGTGACATATGGAAAACTGCACTGCAAAAGTAAGAAAGGCTAGGGTGAAGCCATAGGCAGGGCCAGGACAAAATCTAAAATGAATGGGATTACTGCTAGTCCTTGTTTAGCAACCGCAACTGGGACCGGCAACTTGGTTGTTAAGCAAAGTGGTCGCTAAGTGAAACTGTGACTGTGCTTATGATCTTACTTCAGCATGCCTTTGCTTTACAGACCTGTGAAGGTCATAAGTGTGAGGACTGGTTGCAAAGTTACTTTTCTTCACTGTTGTAACTGTGAATAGTTGCTAAATGAGGCAGGCGCTAAATGAGGACTACCTGTGTTTTATTCCATGCATTTAATAATCTTATCACTGTCACATTAACTAGTATAATTTGTTGATCATCCTTGGAGGCAGAGGTGCCTGCAGAATCTGATGGTTTAATCAGAATAATGAAATGAGAATTGCAGCACAAGCTCCACCCCTTAAGTACATGTGTGAAACATGATATACATACAAAAGGGTTGGAGCTTACATTGTGACAATGCAATCCTTATTTCATCAAATGAACCCCTAACTTCCTTTGCAAACACCCACACCTAGAAGAATACTGAAGACTGCACCTAAAACTCCTCTATCTTAGCTTTTCCTGTTGAGTTTTATCCTTCTCCATGCATTTCCTATCTTCTTTAACACTTGCCTTCCTGGGCTTCTGCAGAGAGGGGTCCAAATCTGCAAGAAAGTGGCTGAAGCATCACAATCAAAACCCCACAAAAGGGGCCATCTTGTACTTGTTGACTCCCCACCTCCCACCCCCATGGATGCCATTGCTTGCATTCCTGCTCCGGTCTCTCCACTGTATGGCCCCATTCCTCAGATGACTGCCTAACAAAGGTTAACTCCAAAGTAGAAAAGAAGAGGCACAGGTCAGCTAATATTGCATCTGTGTTTCTCCACAACACTGTGCTCCAAAGCAGTTCATGGCAAGTGAGATAAACAATAAATATAAGAATCTTTAAAATACAACAGGGGCAACTGGAAATGAATAGTGTCAGTAGAGGCATTATTAAATAACTGTTAGAGCAGCTCACACTAGTTTTAAAATCATAATCTTCACCCTAAAATCAATATTCTTTTTAAAATTGATTTATTTAAATAACCCATGTTCTCTGGACAGATTACAAAATTACTAACATGTAATTAGTAAGTAGCACAGGAAAAAAATAAAACATTTAAAATCTGCTATTCTGGAAAGTGGGCACTTAAAATCACACTGACTACTAAACTATAGATTTACTGAAAAAATCTGCAATATAGCATCACAGATATATCAATAAGCAGTAAATAAATACATAAATCAAAAATAAAACCCAAACCCAACTCTATTAATACTTAGTTTTAAGTTGGATTCCAGGGAAGCAAAGGTGGACCGAAGACAGCTCTGTGAAGAGCAGAGCTGATGGACAAAGCAAAAAGAGGAGCCAGTGAATGGATCGGCTTCTCCATACAGAGGCTCCCCGTGAAGAGATCGTAAAATAATGATCTCTGGTGGGCTTTAGAACTCTGAGAGCCGGGGGGTGGGGGGAATCATCTTGCCTAAGCCATGGTGCCTTCAAAAGGACATGGGGTTTGCCCACTTCCTCTCTTAATCACCTTAAGAAATTGCCTGTTATTGATTTTTTGGATGTTAAGAACCTTCAGAAGGGCAAGTTTCATTATGCCAGAAGAGTTTCCTTCTATCCTTGATGAAAGAAGTTTCATGTAAATTTAAGGATTAAAAAGAACAAAAAAAAAAAAAAAATACTTTTGAAAAACAGCAAAAGGGGGACTAGAATGTTTATTCTGGAAAGTTAAGGGGGCAGATGGACTTGAAAGAATATTTTCTGTGGGTTGTTTAAAATTTTATAAAAATATATATGAAGATTTTGAAATTAACTGTAAGAAATCTTCCCATGAGAAAGTTTTGTTGATTGGAAAATAAACATATGATAAGAGGGGACTTTGAAGGTTGACTAGAGGGAACCAGAGAGAACTAAAGATTACAATTAAAGGAGAAGAGACCCATTAATACAATGGAACAATACTGTTTGACTATAGAAGAAATCAACGATATTTGGGAACAATGTACCCAGAAATTACTGTTAAGATTGTCTGCCACTCTAAAAATGTATTTAACAGAGGCTATAGAAGAGGAACAGATTTTACTGGACAAAATAGAGACTGAAGCTGATCTGAACCTGGATCTGAAAATGAATTTAAAAATGCAGACTACAAGAGTGATATGAAAAAAGATGCCCCATTGGATTTACAAATGGAACCGGCTGATGTCTTAATTAAAGGGGGCATATAAATAATAAATCAGAAGAGTGACTTGGAAAGCTTTCTTATCTTAAATTTACAAAACCACATGTTAAACTAGTGAAGAAGTTCCTGAGAGGAGACAAAGAGAAAATGATAAGAAATCAACATGTGGATCATTATCTGAAGGGATTAAAGATCAAGTTTTTTAAAAGTAAACAAAAGGAGTATAAAGTGGATTTATTCGACCAGGGTTAAAATATATATGTTGTGGTTGTAAGAGTTACCACATTCAGCTCCAATGAAGCTGTCATGAAACGCAGGTTCAGCAAAAGAAGTTTACTTGGGTGTAATGCAGGTAGATACAAACAAAGCCAGAGTTGGCTTGGCACAGACTACATAGTGTTTTATAGGTTCCCAGTTCCCACGCTTCCCCCTGTTGCCTAGTTACTGATTACCTGTGGTAATCTCCCCCTCGCCCAAATGGCAGATTCAGCCCAGTTCTTTTGTCCTCTTTGATTGCTGTCCATTGTTTATGGGCTTGTTGTGTTCGTTAGGCTGTCCTTCTGTGGGTTAAGCCGGGAGTTCTTAATTGCACACTGATCGCTGCGCTTCCAAGCCGCTACGGTTCTCTTTGTGTGAGGCACTTGAGGAAAGCTCGCTGTGATACAAAGTATCTGTTCTTGGCTGGAGTTAAGCACTGCCACCTGTGGGCAATTAACTTGCCTTTTGGCTGACTTCCCCTTTTCCCGCCTGGGGCGGTGAAATTGACTAGGTGAAACTGAGCAGTGGCATTCTCTGTGCCGTGCAGGCTGAATCTGACAGTGGTTTCTGCTAGCTTTAATGGAACTTTTTTTTTTTTTAAAGCTAGGACTGAATGATGAGGCTTTAAAGATTTGTTTATAGATAACAGATAAGATATGGGGAGAGATTTCTTTTGCTTTATTTTTTAAAGACAGTGATAAGTTGGAATACAAAATGGATTTACTTGATTAAGATTAAAATATATATGGTTTCTGGTGGGGACAATGGTGGCTTAGTCATCTCTCCATGAGAGGGGAGATGGCACTGCAGCTGGATGGGTGTCTGGAAGCAAGCGCTGGCCACCCAACTTGCTCCAGATCAAGGAGGAAGCAAGAAATCAACCCATTTGATCCCTGGGATGGTGAGCAAGTGGCTGGGAGGTGGGGGATCCATTTCATTCACAGCTGTGATACAGCCTATGGATACTAGAGCTGGCTGAACCCCATTTCCAACCCAGTTTGGAATATAACTATTTTTTTTTAATGTAAGAGAGACCTTACTTTGCAACAGATAAATAATTCTTTTGGTGTTTTTTCATATTTCTGGGACTATAACTTTAAAAGAAGAATTAGAGTTTTATTGTAATTTGAATAATTCATAAAAAGCTGGAAGATAAGGAGAAAACAAAAAAGATATAAAAGTTACTTATGGTGAAAGGGGAAGATTTATTTGTTATAAGTTTAATTTTACAAAACTCCTTCTGTATTAATTGGACTTGATTTTTCTATAGGAAAACTTTTTGTTTTTCTGTGATACGCCTGTTAACTGGCTGGATTTTCAGATCAAAAGAAGATAGTAATTTGAGTTTTAATTCCTTGCTGGCAATTACAGCTTGAAAGGCACCAGACGGCGTGAACTATCTGCTTATTTTCACCTATACAATACCTATGATTGCTTGCTTTGGGGGGAAGAAAAAAAATGGCTAGAAGAGGCCCTTTGGAGCAGCTGTTAGTAGATAAAATGACTTCTTTAAGTTTACTCCAATCAGTGTTTGATAAATTAGGAGCTAAATTCAAGTCCCTTGAAAAGAAGATAGAAAGATTGGACAAGATGGTTAATTTTGAAATGGAGGTAGAGATTGACTTGAATGTGGATTTGGACTTCAAAAAAATGTTGGATTATGAAGATGGTATGAACAAAGATGTTGTGGATCCAAAAATGGATTTAAAAATGCCAAAGGATAAGAACGATATGTAAAAGGATGCCAGAATGGATTTATAGATGAAACCAATTGATATCACCATGATCAAAAGGGACAGACAAATAATGGAAAAGAAGAGTGACTTGGAAAGACTTTTTATCTTGGATTTGCAAAAGGAAAGTGTTGAATTGGTGAGGTTGTTCCTGGGAAGAGACAAAGAGAAATTACTGGGGCTGTTTCTGGCAGAAGACAAGGAGAGAATGACGGGAAAGGTTTACAAAGTGAACTTATTTGATTATGGTTAATATATATGTTAAGATTTTTGGTAGTTATTAATGGGATCTTTTTCTGGCCAGGATTGAATGACGAGGTTTTAAGCATTTGTGTATAAAGGGGTGAGATTTCATTTGTTTTGTTGTTGTTGTTTGTTTTAGAGAAAATAATAAATTGGATTATAAAACAGATTTATTTTTTTACTAAGGTTAAAATATATTTGTTATTAAATTTATGGAATTTTTGTTCTTATACATGATAGCTGCAGTAAGCTGTTTTATATGTATAAAGATGGAAAGATATGACATTACCTACAATGGAAGAATGGATGGTGAAGCTGATGGAGTGGGCTAAGATGGTGAAATTGATGGCTTTGATTTAAGAAAAGATTGTGTAATTTTAATATTAATTAGAAACTTTGTTTGGGATTGCTGTGAAAAATAGGAAAAAATGAAATTGTTGTATGGATTTGATTATTAGAAATAATATGGGTTTATAATAATGATGAAAGTTATGTTGTAAACTTAGGGCAAGAGATTGATATATTTTATTTATTTATTTATTTATTTATTTATTTATTTATTAAATTTTTCAACCGCCCATCTCCCCCAAGTGGGGAAACTCTGGGTGATTCACAATAAACATTAGAACATAAAATATATAAACACATAAAACCTTAAATTAAATTAACATAACTAAAAAGAAGATGGAGAGACCAAGGGGATGAAAACCTGAGGCTGAAGGACGAGTCCTCTATGGGGCTAGCCATCCCCATGCTTGAGGAATTCTCACCCCACCCCAGGCCAGGTGGCAGAACCAGGTCTTCAAAGCCTTACAGAAGGCCAGGAGTGTGGGGGCCAATCGCACCTCCGGGGGCAGAATGTTCCAAAGAGCGGGGGCCACCACAGAGAAGGCCTACCTTCTGGACCCCACCAGTCGAAGTTCTTTCACTGAGGGGGTCCGAAGCATGCCCTCTGTGTTAGATCAGGTGGGACGGGTTGAAGTCATAGGGGAGAGGCGGTCCCTTAGGTAACCTGGTCCCATGCCATGTAGGGCTTTAAAGGTGATAACCAACACCTTGAATTGGACCCGGAAGCAAACTGGCACCCAATGCAGCTCGCGGAGCACAGGCGTCACATGGGTCCTCCTTCGGGCTCCAACAATAGCCCGCGCGGCTGCATTCTGGACCAGCTGTAGCTTCCGGAGACTCTTCAAGGGTAGCCCCATGTAGAGCACATTGCAGTAGTCTATCTGGGAGATAACAAGGGTGTGAGTGACTGTTCGAAGGGCATCCTGATCCAGGAAAGGGCGTAACTGATGCACAACCCGAAGTTGTGCAAAGGCCCTCCTTGCCACGGCTGGCACCTGCTCTTCAAGCAGGAGCTGTGAGTCTAGGAGGACCCCCAGATTACGCACTGGGTCTGTCTGGGGCAGTGCCACCCCATCCAGCACCAAAGATGACAAAATCCTGGATACAGAGGAGCCATTAACCCACAGGCATTCCGTCTTACCAGGGTTCAGTCGAAGCCTGTTGCTCCCCATCCAGACCATTTACAGCCTCCAGACACCGCGAAAGGGTGGCTACAGCATCACTTACTTCACCAGGGATGGAGATGTATAGCTGCATATCATCAGCATACTGATGATACCTCACTCCATGATGATGGATGATCTCGCCCAGCGCTTTCATGTAGATGTTGAAAAGGAGCTAAATATACTGTTACTTATATCTGTTGTGAGGAGGGTCGGAAGTAAATTCTTTTTCTTTCTTTTATCTTTCTTTTTCTTTCTTTGTTTTTTCACACTTTTGACCTTGGACATTCTTTTTCCGAATTTTCGTTTCTTTTTCTTATTTTCTTCCTTTAATATTAGTTTTGTTAGTTTTTAGTGTTTCTATTTTAAAATTTAATAAAATTATTGAAAAGAACATTAAGGTTAAAATATATCTGTTATTATTTCTAGTAGCTCTTAATGGACTTTTGCTGATTAGGACTGACTGACAAGTTTGTATAATTTGTTTACTGAAAATATATATGTTGTGGTTTCTGGTAGCTATTAATGGATTTTTTTTTTTTTTTTAACCAAGACTGAATGACGAGGCTTTAAAGATTTGTTTATAGACAACAGATAAGATATTGGGAGATATTTCTTTTGCTTTAACTTTCAGAGAAAGTGGTAAGTTGGAATACGAAATGGATTTATTTGATTAAGGTGAAAATATATATGTTATTTCTGGTAGTTCTTAATGGACTTTTGCTGATTAGGACCGAATGATGAGTTTTTACAATTTATTTATTGATAAGAGATAAGATATGGGAAGATTTTTTTTAACTGAAATATTAGAGAAGGTGTTAAATTACTGAAGTTATTTATATTTGTCTGGAGGAAGGGGGGAGTCATTTCTTTATGTAACTTTTTTCTTCTTTTTTCTTTTTCTCTGCACACTCTTTACTTTTTTTCTTTAGTTTTATATTCTTTTTAGTTTGTATGAGTCTTTTACCTTTACATTTGTAAACTTTAATAAAAAATATTATAAAAAACTTAGTTTTAACTCTTATTATTAGTTACAACCTCCCTCTATAACTGTTCTATTGATCCATTTTTACTCATGAACTTCTTTTGCAATTATTTTTGTAATAACTGGGATACTAGATATTTCCAGCAATAAGTCATAAAGTTCATTTGAAACAGTTGCACATTGTTTGCACTGCTCAAGTCAAATGAGAGGAAAATAATTCTTAGTAACATAATATTCTTAAATGGCTTATATGAATATGGTATACTCTCAATTCTCGGATTTACCTAAATGATATCATTCCTGAAGAATCTGCTTTAGATCAAGCAAGGTTAAAGATCAGGGCTGTCAAAAGATGATGTCACCAGTTTCCATTACTTAAGGAGATGGGTCCATTTTCAATACAGAGAGCAATCAGTATTCCTATGATATTCCTTTCAAATTTTCAGTATGCGGCACCATCTCAGAGGATTTTCTTCTGAACAATTCTCAATCAAATGAGAGGGTCTGAGCTCCCGTTCATTTCAGTGGAGATTGCTGCTAAAGAAATTCCCAGTAAGCTGAGTCCTTATGCTTTTATCTAACATAGTATAAACCAGTGTCGTCCAAACTTGGCCACTTTAAGATGAGTGGACTTCAACTCCCAGAATTCCCCAGCCAGCATGGCGGGCTGGGGAATTCTGGGAGTTGAAGTCCACTCATCTTAAAGTGGCCAAGTTTGGACAACACTGGTATAAACAGAAGCTTTTTATAAAAAGTGAGTTTTTATCCATCTGCTTTCTGATAAGGACTAGAGCTCTTTGCTCCCTTTCCTGAACTGCTGGTCTGCAATATTTAACTTGTTAAAAAAAAAAAAGTGCTTTGGGTTGATGACTCTGCCTACTAGATGGAGAACAAAACAACATTTGTTTACTTATATACTCATCTCCATTATCTAACCAACAAAATGTGCAGTCACATATGGTGGTGCACAAGTATCTGAGATGTATGATAGGAATAGACCCTATGAAATAGACCTCTCACTGCCAGACCTGGAGATACATTTGATGGAGTAGGGCCTGAAGTTTCATATGATGTAGAATGATGCTAGAGCTTCAAGATGTTAGAAAGGGAGGAACAGAGTTCTCAAAAAAAAGTCTCCATGCTGCTACTCATACCATCATGCAAGGCCTTCTAGAAAGGAATTGGAATGGAAAGAATTGGTTCAGAAGGAGACAAGGGATCAAGGAATTGTGGGTTCATTAATGGAGGGAAAATTAAACTAAAGTGGAAAAAACAAGTGATAAACAACAAACCCCAGTTGGGGAAGGACAAGAAGAAATAGTTGCAGCATCTTTGGTGGGAAATTAGCACTAGATGTATCTTCCACCTGAGGCAATGCCCTTTTTACTCTCATTCCAGCAGGAGAGTAGAATAATCAGCAGAGAGCTGAAAGAAAAACGACATTGAGAAAAAGCAAGAGAAAGAAAACCATAGTTTGGGAGACATTAATACTATGGACTACAAGAAGAGTTAATCCATCTGTCCTTGATGAGATAAAGACTGACTACTCCCTGAAGATGATGATTAGCAAGCAGAAACTCTAATATCTGGAGCATGTAACACAAAGAGGTGATAGACTACCAAAGATGACTATCCTTAGTGGGAAGTAGAAGAAGGGGATGGCAAAACAGAACCAGGGATAATGTCACTGGGGATAGGTTGAGATAGCATTTGATCCAGAAGTGTGTCACCAGGAGTGTGGCTCAACTCAGTGGTACTTAATCTGAAATGTAATTGGGTTTTTACACTGAAAAAATTGTCTGCTTTGTCATAGTTTTATTCATTTTTATTTTAAGTGGTGTCAACTACTCTTAAGAAGGTGATAGTTCTGGGCAGGCTTCTCTTGAAAAAAATCACATCTAGACTCTGATCTGTCATAAGTATTGCCTTTTAACTATTGGTTTTGGAGCGATGTTCTGGAGCAGTGGTGTCTTCTCAAATCCAGTAGTCTTCAAGAGTATTATCTGGATCTATTTCAGTTTAGGTTGATGACCTGGGTTTGGAATAGAAACAGGCTTAATTATCTTATAGCAAAGGAATGGGTAGAGGGAATATAATCCTGTTAATTCTCTTGGCTCTCTCAGCAATTTTTGTTCCCACTAACCATAATACCCTTCTGGATTATCCATTAGATTGGTTTTGGGTGGCTGCAGTCAGTTGATTTCAGTTAGTGGGTTTCTGAAGGTAGTGCTGGAAGACTTTTACCTTTGGTCTTAAACAAAATAAAAAAATAAATGTTCCTATGGAAGTTGCTTCTAATCTTTGGGGTATCCCAAAATTCCATTATATCCCCTGCATACTTTTCAACATTTACATGGATATGCTAAATCTAAAAGTTTGAATTCCAATATCAACCGGAATACAAATGACAAATAGTTTTCTATTTTTTACCTACTAATTCCAGAGAAGATGTGGAAATGCTGAATTGCAGCAGGTTTGTATTATGGGAGTGAGCAAACTGAAACTTATTATCTAGAGAAGATGGAAGTACTTTTGATGGGGAATTGGTTAATTAGATTAGAAAAACTCAGCTGGTATTGGATTGAGTTGCACACCCTCTGAACAATCAAGGCCATAACTTGGTGGCAATGGACAGGAGTGCATTTCATCAACTTTATTGGAGGAGGTAAGCATAAATAACAGGGGCATCAAGGAAGTGGAATGAGAGGGGATAGGCGGTAGTATTCTAGTAAATCACACTTTTGTGTGGCAGCCATTGGGTGAATAGGCAACAGTTGCAACTAGTCATTTTGCAAGAGCATCTACAATATGTTCCAGTCTGCCCTCCAGTCCAAAAATGTCAGAGACAACGTTTATTAGGCAATGTAGTATTTTTGCTTTGTAAACCCATAGGGAAGACTAGGGCCATTAAGGCATTTTTTAAAAAGTGGGTTTAACAGCAATAATTGTAACTTTCAAAAGGCTTGGTTTGTACATGCAAATTTATCACTTGATTTCTCACAAATGAATGACTGAATTGACTCCCTTGAAAGCCTACTAGTAAAAGCATAAACTAATTATTTGCAAAATCACTGAAAGATGAGGTACTTGCATAGCGATAAAGACATGTATGTGTTTTCAATCAGCTTTGTGCTGGGTCCCTAAGAATGATCTGAGAGCATATGTTACAACAACCCTGCTGAAAGCTAAGCAGGCTTGGATCTGGTCAATGTGCACACTAAAGATTAAAAACCAGCTTGTGTTTTATTCCACTTGGGCTTATCCTTATTTGTTGAGGCAAAAAGATCCAGTTGAATTCAGACACAGAGTGTTACACTTGAGTAGGGTTAATCTATTTAGGCTCAGGTGAGTTCAGTTTAGTCTTGATTCATTTCATTGAGCAGCTGTAATGGTTATTAACAAGCTTAAGGGCATTTGGGAGCTTACAGATAACAATGAAGTACCATGGAAGGTGGAAAATCATTATGCTAATACTGAGAGCATAATAATTTGAAGTCACACATAGTTTCTATACTAATCCTTGGGGTTGGAACAGTTTACAAGGTCTGTAAACCTTTATCAACTTTCTTCTTCCTCTTCTTCCTCTTCTTGGTGCAATCCTATTCACACTTAACCGAATGCAGCAAGCATCTTCGGGACTACTGACAATTATTGATTAAGTGACTTTTAAAAGATACACTGCTGGACTTAAATGTAAAGAAGAAAAAATATAACCACTGGAAACCAGTTCAAAACTGTGATGACTCTAAATTCTGAGAGTTGTAATCTAATACTGTACATTTGAAGGGCACCAGCTTGGGAAAGACTATAATATCATAGCCAGTCTTAATTCTTTTTTTGATGGTAATAATGGTGAAAAGAAAAGAGGGAATTATGAGCGAATCATGATGGAGAAATATTGTGCCTGTTCCACCCAAGGAGCTCGTTTATGCATTAATCCTGTACCTACTGAACAATGCCTGAGGATGGAAAACCTCTTAAAATTACCCTTTTAAAACTAATGGCTCCATTTTCAAGGAATTGCTAGCAATTGTTGTAAGAGTTGCTTTCTTGCTCTTCATCCTGGTCAGCATGGTAGAGGGAATGCGCGCCTCTGTGACACATGCCCATTACAAACTACAAGTGTTTGATTCAAAATCCCAATAAACACAAATATATGGGAAGACTAATATAAATACTAAAGCTGAGAATAACTAGATGATACCAGCAACATCGCTTTCTTGGCAAATAGAACTTCCCAGAAGAATACCTTGGAAATGGGCTGAAGTAGAAATGTAAAATGTGTTTAGCCAAGTATTGGATGATATTTTAAGCAATCACAGATGGTGGTGCACTAGCTGGTTACTGACAGCAGTTATCAGCTTTACAAAAGGTTTTGACAGGTCTCATAGTAAATGATTAATTACTGTAAGGCATTCCAATTTCCTCTTTTTTTTTCAACTCATGGCTTAGGGTGAAATCTATGGCTCCTATTACACTACTCACAAAACAGGAAATGTCTTTTCACTGCTCTGGCCAAGAACCAATCACCAGTGCAAAACTAGGCTAAATATACTCCAGTGTATGCATGTCAATTTTGTTTGGAAAAACCTTTCCTCAAGGCCCAAGGAAGGAAGCAAATTAACTTGCTTTCTGGATAATCTTTTATTGTGCTATATGGCCAATGGTTGGTAAACTGTCCAGCAGGGCTGCTGGTCAACTTGATCTCATGTGCACAGAAAGAAAATGAGATATTGAAACATAGAGTAGGATCAACTTTAGACATCCATCTTTTTCTTTCTCGCTATCTCTTTGAAAATACTTAAGTTATTCTTATCTCTGCTAATATAGGTAAACATTTCATGAATATTGGTAATACACGGACTCAACAAAAGTCCCATAAATTCCATGTCAGTATACTAGAAGATTAAACAGAAATAAAAAGGTGTCTAGAAATTAATTACAGAGATGACCAGTTATGGCTTCCTTCCTGTAATTCAACAAACTCACATGCAATAGAATATACATCAAAATGGATTTAAATTAATTACATATGTATTTAGTTTGGTAGAATTTGGATTCTCTCAATTAGAAACTCTCCCAGATATATCACAAAAATCTGTGATACTTTGGAGAACCTGCAAGATGTTATGGTCATGATTCTTTGAAGAATCAGAATCATTGTGCTTAAAATCAATGATTTTCACTATAGTTGAGTAAAGTTTACTCAGATTGTAGATTCTGTAAGACTTCCTTCAATCTCAGTTAGTTTGGTTTTGGTTTATAATTTTTTAAATTTATTACATTCTTTATATACTTGTAACATTGTATGCATGTCCACATAAATTTGATACCTGAAATAGCAAAATGAAAGCATGGAACCTTAGAAAGGGATACACTAATCCAATGAACCAGGGTGGAAAGTTTTAGCCATTGAAACAAAGGTTTATTTTATTGTTGGCGACTTTGGGGTCTTAGAGGTGAACAATGAGGGATAATTATTTTGTCCAAATGTTTGTGTTCTTTTTGTTATCACATTTCAAACCATTGATCCCTAAATCCATAATAATTAAATGGAATCTACCTTTCAGTGTTCAAACTGAGATCCAAAATGTCCAAGAACCTGTTAGTGTCAGAAACAATATTTAGTCATCATGACTGGGTTTTCCAATTGATATCCCTTCCATTTTACCTGTGGGTAAAGATGTGTTTGTGGTTAAAAAAAAAACAAAAACCTTTAGCTCTATTCGTATGACTATATCCATGATCTCAACTGAAACTGAGATCCAGTGTTGTGTTATGCATTTTCTCAAAAATATTCAGGAAAGCAGGTAAAGGCATTGAAATCAGGGTGCATGTTATAATATCTAAAATAATTCCATTTCATTCCCTTCCCTTCCCTTCCCGCCCCCCCCCCCCCCCCCAAATTGGTTACGGTTTAATCTATCCACAATTGTAGATCTATGGGCCTATGGCAGACTAGTCCTTCAGAATAACGCCAACAACTCTGTGTCTTGTGGTGGTAACACATTAATAATCTGTGAAGGATGTATGGAATAAACATCAATCCCCTCAGTCGAAGTGGAAGACATAACTGTCACATTCCATTTTCTCAAATACTCCCAACTTTTTCCTTTCTCTGTCTTTTATATTCATTATAACTTCCAGTTGCACCCAACTTCTCACTCGGTCACTGGTATCTCCTTCTTCACAAACAGGCTTTTGCTAGCACTGGCTGCTATCACAAAGAGCATCTCTTCCCAGGCAAGGAAATTATTTTAGGGCTCTACACAGAGTGGCTGGCTTTGGGTTCAGTGGATCACAGATTTTTTGACATTCAAATGTAGCAAAAGGGTACATCTACCCATTTCTACCTCCCTAATTTAATTATTGCTATGTTTGCTATACTGTAGGGATATTTGTTCCTCACTGTTGTCACTACTGTCTAAACATCATGGCTATAACATTTAAACATGGTAAGCAGTACACCTTTTGCTATCAAGCCAAAAACTACTGTATAAGTTTGATCATGCTTCCTTATAAGGATTTCTGGGAACAGCGAAAAAAGTTTCCCCAGGATGTATTTGTATTTGTTCCTCTGAAGTAGCTCATTATACACCTTTGAATGAAAATTAACGTGTGCCATTTTTTTAGTTTGCCTTATCTTGACTATTATGTCAAGTAATGGTTCTGGGTTATTTCTAGAATAGGGTCATTTCCCATCCTATCCCTATACCTGTTGTTTTTGAGATTGCTCTAACACTTTTGTGTCTGGCTTAACTTGTTGCAAAATAAAATCAATCTGTATTACCCCACAGATAACAAGCCACTCCAGTTTATAAGACTGCTAAACCCCTGTTGTTTAACTTATTTATAGAAAAGGAAACTACTGTTTAATAGTTTGGTATCCAGAGGATTAGAATTTCCTATTTCTTTACAGGCACGTTTTTTTAGCCATTTGTCTGCTAAAGACAGCAGAACTGTACCGGCCTGGCCCTCTGCCCATTGCTGGCAAATAAATGAATGAATGGCTATTAACCATATCAAGTTGTACTTTGAAATCCAGTGTCCGGCAACAATAACAGGCTTGTGTTATAGCACCTGGCAGAAGCTATGTGTAGTGAAAAGCTTACAAATCTTTTTCCTCCCTAAATTGAAGACACTGCTGGGAATATTTTGGAATGAATTCTGTCTGAGTGAAAAGTAATAAAATTGCTGGGAGTATTCCCATACTGTCTGTGGGGTGGGCAGAAGGGAGGGAATATGCGTAGAGGACCTTATGTAATTTTATTTGGAAACTGGATGTTCAGAAGTCCTTCTAAACATTTACATAATCTCTTAGATGCTTACCTCCTGTATCTTTGCATGGGGCTATTTCATGAAAGTAGGACTGCATTCAGATAAAAAAGTTTCCTGGATGTGTAACATAAGAAGTACTAGCTTTATCATTCAAGAGAGCTGGCTTTTTGACTTTCAGCTATGGATGACTCTGGACCCCAGAATTTCTCTCTCTTAGAGTCTAATCTCTCTGAAGTTCCAAGGTGAAGATGACATGTGTGCAGATAGGTTTAGGAAAATGGAAGCTCTGGCCACCTAACAGTGGGGGCAAACAGTCCAGAAACATGGAAGAAAATGCTGGCAGAGGCACTAGCCACACTGAAGTTAAAGTGATGAAATAGGCACTGGACTATCAGTACAAACACAGTCCCTTACTGACTTCTGTGCAATGATGTGATTCAAGTACCAAACAGGCACAGCTTGCATCACAATGTTAGGAAGCACATTTCATTACTTGCCATGAGAGAGAAACAAAAATAGGGTTCCCTGTTCATTCTCACTGGCTTTCAAGGAATTTGTTTGCTTCACATATCAATGTGCACGCTCAAGATCCCTTCCCTGAAATGCTGTCATCGAGTGGGACCTAGGAAGTGTGCCTTTTCCATAGCTGTCCCTACCTTGTGGAACACCCTCCCCCTGGCCATCTGGCAGGCCCCCATCCTTTAAGCTTTCCAAAAGGCCATCACGACCTGGCTCTCCACCTAGGCACCAGGGTAGAGTGATGGGAGCCTATGGATGGTTATTGGGGTATCCTAGGAGATGATTAAGAGATAGATAGATAGATAGATAGATAGATAGATAGATAGATATGTTTAGTTGGTTTTGGTTTTGGTTTTTTTGGTTTTTATGGTTTTATGGTATTTATGGTTTGTAGTTTTATTATTGCTGTGAGCCAGAAGTGTGCTCTAAGACGGGTGGCCATACAAATCTTTTAAATAAATAAATAAAATGTAAAGTTTTTTTCATTCCAGAGGTGAAGTGGTGATTTTATTCTTTGTTTATATTACATTGTGTTATATTGGGATCTTATACTTCTTTGCCCTGCTAGGTGGCAGCCCTAGCCAAGCTTAACTGCTCTCAAAAAGCTAAGCAGGGATAGATCTAGTTAATATGTGGATGGGCGATCACCAAGAAAACCCAATGCTGTAAGATAGACTGAGAAATAAAGAAACTTCTAAGCCATTTGGCATTGCTTAGAAAAAGGCAATGCCACACGGTTTCTATATTGGTGCCAACCCCTCCCCTGCAAACCCTATATATTCATGAAGTCTCCAGGAGTTGACCTTGATTTGAAGAACACTTTATCTGTTAGTAGTTTGTGTCAGCTTTGAGGTGTTTTAATTCCTTTGACATCTTCATCGGAGTCTATTGCATCATTATTGTTTAGTAAGTTCATTTGACAGATGCAAGAAAGAAAGAAAGAAAGAAAGAAAGAAAGAAAGAAAGAAAGAGAGAGAGAGAGAGAGAGAGAGAGAGAGAGAGAGAAAGAAAGAAAAAGAGAGAGAGAGAGAGAGAGAGAGAGAGAGAGAGAGAGAGAGAGAGAGAGAGAGAGAGAGAGAGAGAGAAAGAAAGAAAGAAAGAAAGAAAGAAAGAAAGAAAGAAAGAAAGAAAGAAAGAAAGAAAGAAAGAAAGAAAGAAAGAAAGGGTGATTTTAAAGATTCATTAAATTCATCTGTAATTCTCAAAGCTCAAAGAAGAATGACCATATTCACCAGCAGATTTCTTGCATTTACAGTAGCAATCTCAAAGTATTAATGAATGTTCAAAACTCAGAACTACTTTCTTGACAATTACAAGGAATGTTTCATGTCTGAAATTATAGAATTATAGAGTTATACTAATGAATAGAGTTACTTGAACATTTTATTCTTTTTAAAATTGCAAGTAGTCCATTTTGGGATTACCAGCTTTCTTCAGGAATGCAATGTGTTCCATATATTACATGGAATTTAGAACTTAAGATAATAATGCACTTATGAAGGATCTTCTTTTTCTTAATTGTAGAGGAGAAAAACAAGCCCCAGCCTTTCACATAATTTTCTTGTATCCCTTGAGTGGAACTCATTTCCAAATGTATGCTGTGTTTGCTATGGAGATAGCAATCCACATACTAAACATGAAAAAGACACCCTAGAGAAGAATTCAAAATTTGAGGAGAATCTGAATGAACTTCTGCATAGATCTTCAATGTAGATGACTTATGGCACTTGCTTGAATTAATATTTTCAAAAAGAACTTGAGAAGTACAGTATATTTGTAACAAGAGATGTTCTAGACAAGGAATGAGGAGTCTATGACCTCAGATGTTGAAATACAGGGTCCAAGCATCCTATATCCACTGGTGATGTTTATAATCCAAGAATGTTTGGAGACCAAGGACTTCTTCTAGAACTTTTGGTCAAACTGTAAACAAGCAAATCCCTAGTTCTAAACAATATCCAACTGAAATGTCTAAAACATTTCATTGTGAAAAAAATGTTCCTTCTAATACATCGTTTCTAAGATCTGCCTTTATGTTAAGAATTGAGAGAGAGCCAGTTTGGTCTAGTGGTTAAGGCACCAGGCTGGAAAGCAGGAAACTAAGTTCTAGTCCCACCTTAGGCATGAAAGCCGGCTGGGTGACTTTGGGCCAGTGCCTTAGATCAACTCACCTCACAGGGTTGTCGTTGTGGGGAAAATAGGAGGAGTAGGAAGTATTAGGTATGTTTGCTGCCTTAAGTTAAAAAAAATAAAAAAATAAAAGCAAGATAAAAAATCTAAAAAAAAAAAAAAAGGAAAGTAGCCAGCATAATTGTAATTTTTAAAATGGAATCCAAGTTGATTCAAGGAAAAAGATTGGAAATGTTATTAAAATCAAAACCAACAAATGGATGGAAGAATAAATTTTCTAAATAGCTTCTACAGGTAAATCATTACCAACATTTAGAGCCAGGGCAAGAAACCCGTGATGTTCTAAATATTGGATTCCAGTTTCCATCAGTTCCAGTCGGTAGGCCAATGGTAAAGGCTTAAGTAGTTAATATTTGACCAAATTTGGAAGGCCACAAGTTCCCCAATTTATTGGGGGATCTGATTTAAAGTTCTTTGAAAGTGTCAGCAATAGTGTGGGTAGAGTAATTTGATAGGCATTATTTATTTGGACTTTCCAAAGGTTTGACAAAGTTCATAAACTCTGAAAAGACCTCTGAAAAATTATGGGTTAAAAGAAGATTCTTATTTACTTATGAATTAGGAACTAGTAAAAACAGAAAGCAATGAACATAAATAAAGGAGTGAGATTTTCAAAGATCTACACTGGGTCTAGTCTTTTTATTCTTTCCAACTGAACAGAGTATAAAGGATAAATTTCCAAAAACTGTACAGAACAGGACCAAATTTGGTTCTGGTAGGAGAAGGCAGCAGCAGAGAGAACATGTTCAAAATTGATTAAACCAGGAGCTGTGGAAAAAAAAAAGGAGAAAAAAAAATCCCCAATGTATCTGTATGAGAGAGGCAGCTGGTCATCTCCTCTATGGACCAAATGTCTTCCAAGATGTCTTGGAATGCCTGTAAGGCGTTTGGGTCTACTGCTTTGTAGATCTCGGCAGGGATGCCATCCTGTCCTGTTGCTTTATTTGAGTTCATCTGCAAGATTGCTTTCTTGATCTCATCAGTAGAGGGAGGCAGGTCTGGCAGCTGAGGAATCTGCTGTAAGACATCATGATCAACTATGGATGGCTATTGAGTAGGTTGGAAAAGTGTTCAGCCCAGAGGTTTTTCAGTCCTTCCTGGTCTTTGATCAGGCTCGACCCATCAGATGACAACAGGGGGTAGCATCCGGATTTAGAAGGACCATAAACTGATTTTATGGCACTGAAGAACTCTCTGGTAGCGTGCATGTCTGCATAGCTTTCCACCTGATCAGCCTTTCCCTGCCACCACTCATCCTTCATTTCTTGCAGTTCCATCTGTACTTTGGAGTGAAAGTGCTTAAACTTGTCTTTCTTTGAGACAGATGTTGAATCATTCTGCCAGTCTGCATAGACCTTGTACTTGGCCTGGAAGGCTGCTGAAATTGCCTCATGGTTTTCATCAAACCAGTCTTGATGCGCCTGGGTTTTCAGTCCGAGTGCAGTTGTTGCAGTCTATGTGATGATATCTTTAAACTGTGTCCACTTTTCAGGACAGATTCCTACAAGCGGTAAATTGCCAAAGAGTTTTCATTAAGTACATCTTGGAAATGTTGGACCTGGCCTGGGTCTTGCAGTCTGTTTCTGACAGTCCTTTGTGGCTTATGATGTAAAGGGGCTATGTGCAGGTTGAGGATCGACTGGACCAGCCTGTGCTTGCATGACTTGGGTGCTTAAAGATGTCACCTTGCATGATTCAGGTGATGGCAACATCTTTAAGGTCATGGTGACGTACTATGATGTAGTATAGGTGCCACTGTTTGGACTTGGGATGCATCCAGGTAGTTTTGTACGTGTTTGCACAGGTTGTGCTCAACACATTTGCTTAGAAGCAGCAGGCCATTGCTATTTAGTTTTCCCACCCCATGTCTCCTAGAGATTCCATCCCAGTTGTTGCTGTCTGTCCCCACCCTAGCACTGAAGTCGCCCAGAATAACAAGATTGTTGCTAGTGGGGTTTATTTGAATAAGGTCCAGGTCCTTGTAGAAACCTTCCTTGTTTTCATCTGGACTCATGAAAGTTGGTGCATAGGTGCTGACACTGGTGATATACTGGGACTTGCTGAGACGGAAGCAGAACTTCATAATACATTCATTTATTCTACTGAGTAGGGTAGAGATGTTCTTCAGCAGAGCAGTTTTGATTGCAAAACCTACTCCATGAGTCCTGTTGTAAGTCTGTGGTTTCCCTTTCCAAAAGAACATATATCCCCTCGCTGCTTCCTGTAATGAAGAGCCTGCCTGGTCTCACTGAGTGCAGCACTGTCAACGCTATAACAGTGAAGTTCGGCTGCTATGAGTGCTATTTGTCTTTTAGGCCTTGATACCTTGTCTCTATCCAGCAAGGTGTCAACTTTCCAGGCTTTGAAATATATACACACACACATTATATTATGTAATGTAATATTATATATACAGTAATGTAATATACTAATACATATATATATATATATACATATATATATAATGTAATGTAATATACTATATATATATATATATATATATATATATATATATATATATAAAATGTTAAATAGATTTTTAAAATATATTTTAGATGATAAACACCTGGTACAGAGGACGTTTTTAAACGAAATGGAAATCATTGTCATATTCTTTACATTTATATAAAGGCTTCTCAGTTTTCAAAAGTCTTACTTAAGTTTTTGGGATCTTCCCTCCCTACCACTAAGAAAGTATAAGAAAGTACACTGCCAATGGGAAAGCTTGGGCAAAATGCTCTTTGACCTCAACCTTCCTGGTACTGAATGTCTAAGATGTGTTGTCTTTCCCTTTTCATTTTCCTATAAAAAACAATTTGTGAGCAAAGGAGGATAAACGGACAAACATAAATAAAAGGGATCTGCCACTGTTTGTCCCAGGTAGAGATGGCAGAAAATAGCTGAGGAGCATAATGAATGGGGAGGGGTCTCTTTGGACTGTGGCTTCTTAAAGGATTGTATTGAGCTCTTGGACTTAAGGCAGTAGCTCCTTAATACAGCCAACTTAGATGTAATATGGTTTTAAATTTAACCCAGGGAAAAAGGACACCAGGATCCATACGGCTGCCACCCTGATGATATTCTGAGAGTCTTTGAAAACCTGGCTGTTTTTCCAGGGTTTGGTGTTGAGTGGGTGTTGAGCCCCTGTCAGTGGTTTCTTTGGCATGCTTTATATGTTCACGTGTTTTTTCTGGATGTACATAATTCTTTTCCCCTATTTTAATGGTTCTTACTTTTTTAAAGTGTAAACCCAGAGTCATCAGGGGTCAGCCCAGCCTTTAAATATATAAATAAATCTCTTAAAGTCCACTGAAATACAACAGGACTTTCATTTCTGCCTCTGAGCTTTGAATTTAATGAGCAAAGGCTAACATATTGCTAGTACAATGGAGTTTTTCCGAGAAGCAGTGACACTCAAACTGTCATTGCTTGTTCACCTTGGACAAGATGTGTTACTCCAAGTTCACTGAGTTTACAATTCCCTCAGATTTGCTGTTACTGAAGGACATTAGAAAAGAGCATCATCTTTCTGACATTTATTGAGTGCAATATTACTCCAGAAATGTTCTGATAGCCTTGGTTTGTATCATTGTCATTTGGTATGATTGACAGCCAGGTAGAAGTTTTCTAGAATTAAACAAATAACACTAGGGAAAGCTGTAGCAAGTGGCAGAACCTGGCTGACCTCATCTAAACTCAGAAGCTAAGCAGGGTCACTCCTAGTTAGTACTCCAGTGGACACTATCAGGAATCCCAAGACTGACGGCTAGACCAGGAACTCAAAAATCACTCTGGAAGAAGTTAATGGAAAACTGCCATATTGTCACCAAAATAACTTTAAGGACATGCCCATGAAATAACTAGGAACTGAGCACAATTTGAGGAAGGACAGTTTACCTTTAAATCTAGGGAGCAGATCACAAGCATATGAGATGAGATTGTATATAGAAGTTTCAACTCCAGGTATAAATACTAGTTTAAAGGAATCAATACAATGATATTTCTCTTTGCCAAATAAAATCTATCCTGGCCTGTTTAATTTTTTTATTGAGATATTATTGGCCCTCTTTTCTGAATATGAAAGAGTTTGTCTTAATTTGGACAATTGCTCATTTAGATCAAACTGTAAAACCAGATTTGAGGGAAAGTTATATTACAGCATTAGTAGTAAATTAATGATACCAGTTATCTTTCTTTAAACAGCTTTCTAGAAAGTTAGCAATGCTAATTGCTCACACTTGAGCCTTGGGAGTCTCTGAACAGGA
Organism: Liasis olivaceus; assembly: GCA_030867105.1. NCBI lineage: Eukaryota > Metazoa > Chordata > Lepidosauria > Squamata > Pythonidae > Liasis > Liasis olivaceus. The sequence continues at coordinate 87,430,961 of CM061350.1, forward strand.
AACTATGAAGATTGACGGACTTTTGCTGTCAGCAACTCCCCTCAGATCTTGCTATATTTTATTATTTCAGAAATAATACAGAGTTATCTAGAGATTCTTCAGTCTCAATGAGGCACTGACTCTATTTCTGTTAGTATTCATTCACATTATTTATTCTTACTAAGGGACAGGGTTATTTCTATTATATTCTCAGGGAAGATTTAAAAAGTGGTAACCTTAATTCATTGGGACATATAATTTTTATGTTGGGGACAAGGGAAGTAGCAAAGTGATGTGCCACAAAACTCTAGCTGGAGGTTTAAGTAGAGGTCTCTGGGTCCCAGGCACTGCTGGCCCCGTATGTGTGAGAACGTAGGCACTAATCCCTACCCCAGTGCCAGTAATTGTAATGATACGTGCGAATGACCTTGGGAGACAGGAGGAAGAGCTGCAGACTAAACAACCATTATGCAAAAGGTATCTTAGTCCACAGAAGCAGAGAGGGTGTGGGAAGCATCTCAGAAGGGACCCTCCCTAGTTTTCTGGAGAGTAAAAGTAAAGGAGGGGAGAAATACTTTCAGGCTTGCACGATTCTGTTAATGTAACCTTATAATAAAGATAGAGTTAGTACTCATAGTTTGTGCTTCTTGTCTGGACTACTGTGATGAACTGCAATACTCGGCCCCCAACAAATGTGACTCCTCTTGAAACTCAGATAAGTTCAGAGAAAGATACATTTATTGAGAAGTAGTATACAATCTCCAAAGTATTGCTGAAACTAAAAAGCCTGCGTGTGCCAAACTTTACTTAACCTCTTTTTCCTTCACCACCCCCCTTCTATCCCATAGTCCTTCTTGCACCTTTCACTGGGTCTCTCCTGGTCTCATGCTGGTACGACCTTGGGCATTCCTGAGAAACAGATAACAGTCCATCTGTGCTTAACAGTTATCCTTCTAGCTCCCCCCCCCCCTTTCTTATAATGGCAGAAATAAAGCAAGCTAATTAGCAAAATGGTTAATTGATTGTGAGGCTTCTGACATGCCGCCCCTCTGGAAAAAAGGATTAGGTCTGCATTCTGGAACTGAAGACCTGTAAAAGAGTAAAAAGAGAAAAATCATGAATGCAATCCTATATATATATACCACTACTTTGGTTTGTCTGGGTATTTGTTATAAAAGTCTTTGATCAGCTCGGGTGCTTTCACATGTTTTTTCCCCACCTATTCGCAGTAAGACTTAGGAAAATGTTTCCATTGGATTAAAAACGGTATTACTCCTCTGTGTTTTCTGGCATCTAAAATCTCTTTCACTTCAAAATGCTGCTCCCCTTCTATCATTATTGGGGCATAGGGTGGTTGGATGGCATGCCACCTGGGTGATTCTTTGCAAGGCTTCAGAAGGTTGCAGTGGAACACAGGATTGCACCCTTCTAAAGGTTTTTGGTAGCTGTAGTCGGAAAGAGACTGGGTTGATGACTTTTTCTATGGTGCTTTGCGGGTGGTTCTTAGGGCCCTCAACTTCACTCCCACCATCATAGGACTCACCCCGTTCTCTTCCCCCTCTGACTCTGGCTTCATCTCTTCATGCCTCACATTGTCCACCTGCTTTCAGGCGTGCTTTAAAGCAGGTGGCTGGAGTTTCCCACCAGCTGATTTTCATCCTTGGAAGACTCGCTTTCAATCATCAATGAACTTTGGAATTCGCCTTCTGCCCCCAATGCCATGGTCCCTTTCTTTTCCAGCTTCGGACCCTTCGGAGATTTGGTAGGTTGTTTGCTTTTGGTAGCTGACCGTGGAGTTTGGGTTTTAGGACAACTCACAGCAAAATGCCCCTCTTCTGCACATTTGAAGCACGGGCAACCCCCTGGCTGTTGATCAGGACTGCTCCCCTTCGATTTCCTGCTTAACTTCTAGGTTAATTGCCCTGATGAGATTGTGGGTATCTGAGGGCTGGTACTGGGTCTTCTCATGGCCATCCAATCAGCATCCACCACCGCCGCATGGGTGAGCCATTCCTCCACTGTCTTCGGATTACCCCTGGCCAGCGCTAACTCTCACAGCCAAGGTTTCAGCCCCTTCTGGAAACAACACAGCTTAAATTGTTTGGGCCAATCTCAAAGTTTTCCCATGAGGCACCTGAACTCCAGCGCATAATCCGATAACAAGCGATTGCTCTGCTTTAGGTCTTCAGTGGTGGACCTCACTTTTAGAACTGCACAGGGACCCTCAAAACGTCTACGTAGAGCCCGCATAAACTTGTTAAAGTTGGCCAGCTCTGGGGCTCTGGCTTTGTGCATTTCCACCAGCCGTTCTGCTGCTTGACCTTCTAGAGCATATGGCACATAAGCCACTCTCTGTGCATCATTCAGGAACAAATGACCACAACTCTCCATGCAGATTCTCATGTGCATTAGAAAGCTCACCAGTTCACTCGGGTCCCTGCTGTATTTCATCTTGAGGCCCCAACACTGGAGTGGATCTCCTTGCTGTTGCACTTGATGAACCGGAGGACCCACCGCTTCCTCATCACTGGATGCTGTTCCTCTGCGCCCCTTGTTGCCATTCCCCGATTCCGAATGGGAATCTCCGGATAGCTGGTCCCTGTCTCGGCCACTCAATACTTCCCTCAGCAACTTTCCCAACAACTTCAGGTCTCTTCTCATGGAAGTGACATCTACCCATAATTCATCAATGGTCCCCTCCAAGGCGACGACCTGGGACTTCTCCACCTCACTGAGGGCCATCGACCATCGATCCTCGGGTTCTTTCTTCAAGAAGGAAACTTCCCAGAATTCCCCGGACTCTTGGGTCTGATTCCAAATCTGTCCTCACCGTCGCCCTTTACCTGATATCAGTGGTAGCATTGCCACAGGTCTTGATGTCATCTCCAGTTCCTCCTCAACTCCACCACTGGCTCCAAATTCGACGATCTCATCCACCGTCATCACTGAATTCTCGCCAGCCCTGGTTAAATTGATACTTTGGACTTTCCTTGTCAAGTTTTCACTTCGGGTAAAATCCAAAAGAGAAGTTTTCAGCAAAATGTGATGAACTGTAATGCTTAGTCCCCAATAAATGTGACTCCTCTTGAAACTCAGATAAGTTCAAAGAAAGATTCATTTATTGAGAAGTAGTATACAGTCTCCAAAGTATTGCTGAAACTAAAAAGCCCCCGCGCTTGAGAAACAGATAACAGTCCATCCGTGCTTAACAGTTATTCTTCTAGCTTCCCCCCCCCCCCCCCGCTTTCTTATAATGGCAGAAACGAAGCAAGCTAATTAGCAAAATGGTTAATTGATTGCAAGGCTTCTGACAACTACCTTGAAGGGCTAACATCAAACGTGCAAGTCTCAAAGTATTCAGATAGAGTTAGTACTCATAGTTTGTGCTTCTTGTCTGGACTACCTCAAAGGACTAACACTAAACCTGCAAGTCTCAAAGTATTTCTCCCCTCCTTTCAGGTTTTTTTAAGATGTGAAGGAAGGGGCATCCGGGGGACCCTGTGCCTTCAAGCCCCAAAATAATCATCTCTCCTGCCTACATGCCCCTGACTCTAGGGACACATCTACATGTTCACACCAAATTAACAGTTCTGTGTTTTGCTGTATCTCAAAGAGGAGTGAATTTATTATGGCCTACAGTAAGCATTTGTTGGTTGTAGACAATGAAAACTAGAGCAACAATTACTTTGTTGGCCTTCAAGCTGTTGCATATCATACAGCTCCTTGCTAGGCTTGCTGCAAAAAATTAACCTAATTACCTCTCTGAATGTGTTGGCTCTAATTCCTGAAAAGGATATGCATGACATGATCAATGGGGTTTATTGTTTATGCAGTCGTTTTATCAGTTGCCTCATTATATGTAAGGTGACCATAGTTGAGCTGCAGAAATGAGGACAACTGCTAGATGGTTGCAAAGGGAGACAAAAACCTCAAACACTCTGTCTTCTAACATTTTGAAGCTCAGGTATGGTAGTCTTAGCTTTTACCAGCTGATGAATGGAAGAACACAGGTAGAATTCATACCATTCATTTTTTTTTGTATGAAAATGTATGTGTGTGTGTGTGTGGGTGTTTCAGCTCAGTCAAAACTGCATGAAAAAAGATGTTGCTGTCTGGTGGCTCAGCAGAAACTTAAAATTGTCCTTTCCACAATAGTTACTGTATGCAGCACACAATAAATAAAATAAAATAAAATAAAATAAAATAAAATAAAATAAAATAAAATAAAATAAAATAAAATAATAATAAAAAAAACCTTTTAAAGTTATTGGACAACACAGCTAAGGAAACATTCATCGGGAATGTTCTTTCACATATACGATTGCGAGTATTTACATTTTGCTGCTGTATGTTCTTTGCTCTGTAAGGTAGATGTTCTGGCCAAGTGGGAGGAGACAAAAGATAAGGCACAACTCTTCTTTTCAACAGTGAAGCCTGTGGCCTTCAGTCACAGCTCCCTCTAGTGGAGGAAAAATTGAAAAAGTGTGGTGGACTGTCTGCATTGTTCAGTTTCTGCAACCGATTTGGCCTTTGCACAAGGAGAGCACATGCAGGGATTTGCCAAGCCAAACACAATTTGGGAACTCTGAGGCCTGAAGTGGGATTAACAGTTTCCCCTTTCGCAGAGGATCCTGCATATGGTACAAACCAGGAGGACAAAAGGAACATGGAAATATTATTTCGCAAGATGCCAGCTAATGAAATAACTAATGAATGAATTTTAAGTAGTTTTATTTGTTTGTTTTTAATTTGACCAAATGTGAACTGTTGCTCATTACAAAAGTTGGACCGAAGGCCTCTTTAAGCAAAAACACGTGTTATTACAATACTAAAATACAGAATCCAGAAGCTGAAGAAACATAGATGCAGAAACTGACTGGGGCCTGCCTTGAAGAAAGCAGAAAGTCACAGGGTCAGTGGCTTTTTACAAAACCTTTCACAAGGGTGAAGTTAGATTCTCTCCACCAGACGAGAAATGGTTAAATTCTTTCTACTTGCTGTAATTACTAAAAAAAAAAAAAATCTTTGTCATCATTTGGTCAAATAAATAGCCTTCTCATTCTGTAGCGATGCTTAAAAATCCTTAGAAAATCTCTGGTTATAAAAACGCAGGGCTCGTAATAGCAATAACATTCTAGGGATTTTTTTTTCTAAAGGATGAAATCTCATCTTTCTTTCCAAACACATTTTATATTTTATCTTCTGTGTCTGACCTAAGGGTGTGTAACCAAATACTCGTGTACAGAAATTACATATAAATGAATCTGGAATTATAAAACCAACTCAGAATTTCTGTTTTCTTTATTTCCACATGATTGTCAGAGAGCAACGGGAAAAAGCAAAGGGAGAGGGGGAGAAGGCTTCGACTGATACTCCTGGTTTAATGCTGCTTACTGAGTGACTGGCATAATGATAAGTGATAGTAATTTCCCTTAAAAACCTTAATGAGCAGATCATTACTATAGAGGAATGGGGAGAAAACTTTAATCCCGCAGAGGCAGCTTTCCATGGTTGGCTGTGCAATAACCAGACCGAACTCGCAATGAGATTCCCAAGCTTGTGTTCCCTAGATAAAATTTTCTCTCACTCCACTTTTGCAAAGGTAATGAGGAGGTAATGAGGCTTGACTTGAGCCCCCCTCTCTCCGCACTTGATTCTCTTCATTCCCCCAGCAGGTTCCCATAGGATAGAGTAAGATGTTGGATTTCTATAAAAGCTGTGCTGAAAGATAGGTAGAAAAGGTGAAGTTGCCACTGGGTTTGGATTCTGCCTGGATGAGGGAAAAGGGCTCAGATAAAATTCAAGTCTCTTCCAGGTCTGTCAATTCGGTCTGATAGTTTCTACCAGTTAAGACAATCTGACACCACACAGATCTTGTCAAGCCTGTTGACTGTTTATTTTGTCACTCGGCTGACATTAAATACTGATATTTCCATCTCCCTGTCCCCACCCTCCTGGCTTCCCCTCACTCCCCCACCCAGCTACACTGAATCAAAATCAATAATAAAACTCCAAAAGGTAGGCAGAAGTGTTACATTAGATCATTAGCTTAATTTGAGCTGAAAGGTCTTTGTTGTAAGTTGGGGGTGGAAAGGGACCTGGGGACCTCAGCAAAGTATTTTGCTGGCAAGCTTGTTGAGATTTGATTGCCTTTGTTGTGATAATCTAAAATTAATTTGCACTTGAACCCATCTTTCTTCTGGGCTCAATTTAAACACTGTTATAATTATGCGCCCGGCATGAAATTGAGAGCAGACACTGATATGACAAGTCTGATTTTTTTTTTAATTCCCCAGGTACTAAAGGCTTTTTCCCTCACTTATCTCACAAGGTAATAAAACAAAATGTTCCAGTGCAGCTTATGCTTAAGAGAGGTATTTGCCTGAGGGGAAACAGTAATAATCAGTGTATTGCTACACATTTACTCATGTAGTTTCTCAGTAGGTCAATCTCTTTCTTTTAAAGTGATGTTAAACTTCTGCTAATATTAGTTGATTTGTCCCTGGTACCCTTTTTCTTTTTTCTTTCCTTTCCTTCATTTTTGAAAAAAGTAAAACGGTTAGAAGGGTAGGTTTCATTCTGTTTAACCAGCTTGCCATCTGAAAGACTTCAACATCCATTTTGATAGATATGAAAAAAAGGCCATTAAAGCACCCCTCCCAGTAGCCACAGTGATCTGAGCCAGCCACCTTCCTTGTTCGCCCTGTGAGATACGGTACAGGATCCTTATCAGCGTGCTTTTCGTTTTAAACCAGCTTAATAATTTTGGTGAAGAAGCTTGTTAAACCTTTCTCCCTTTTTTTTCTCCTGCAGGTTGGCTTCCTCTGGAACTCTGATGCTCAGAAGGAAAGCTAACAAGCCCGATGTCCAGGAGGCACATGCCTCTTTAAACTGGCTCAAAGGAGTGGTACATCTTCCAGAAAGAGAGATTTTTGAAGATCTGGAAAAAGTATCCAATTCCTTTCACTGTGGTCAAGAGGAAAATATCGCAAAGCAGAAGGCCCAAAAACTGTCTCAGGGATGGACTACATTGCAAAATGAAAGAAGTTCATGCCTGGGCATCTGCCGATGGGGATGCAAAAGATTTCTTCCTGAAGCCTCAGACAGCTTTTGTCAATCAGTATAAACGATACCAACTTAGAAGAACTCCAGTAGAAACCAGCTTCCTGTGTCCTGATGAAATTGCAAGGGATGATACAAATAAATCACTTCTTAATATTTAACTGACTCAGTTTTATAGGAAGTGAGTCAAATATGGTGGTCCTATTTTTCCTATGTAATTGAGGCATTCATTCATTTTTCTTCTTGTACTCATGAGGATGCAGTAACTGGATTAGTATCAGCAAATTAGCATGATTGCAAACCATCTAACCATAAAATATTTTCATAAAAGGATAGGCATGAAGCTTGCACCTCATTTTCATTACCAGAGGGTAGTGACTTTGATTGCTCTGTGCAATGGCATACCCCAAAAGTTTTACATTCATTACTATTAATGTTAACCTATTGATTTCACATTTGAACTTCAGATATCAGCAGAGATGGGAAAACTTCATTTCTTACACTAGAGATACAGTGAGCAGCTTAGAGAGCTATATGTAGGCAAAAGAGCAAAATTTGTTTGGTTCCCATTTTACTAGAAGCCACCATAATTCATGTTTTCCAAATTAAAGATGCAAAAAAAGGAAAAAAAAGTTGCATTTTGAGCATCACACCTCATGCTATTACCGAATTCCTCAATTTCTTCCTGAAACTACACAAAGATATCCAATATATACAAAATAATTTTATTAATTATTATTTCAAATCTGTAGATAACTTACTTAATTACTTAAGTAATTACTTAAGTAATTACCATTACTTAAGGATGACAAGATAGTTTTAGATGCCCATGGAAGTATTGGGCACAGTTCTTTATTCCATGCCTCCACATACTCTGGAATATAAAATACTCAAAACAAATCAAGTATCATTTGATTCTAACAACCATGCTGAGATAACAAATATGGAGAAATTCAAATTCAAAAAGTGCAAAGCAATCTTTTCTAGAACATAAATGAAATGTGTAGCATATACTTTATATCAATAGAATCAGATGAAGATATTTTGCCATCCAACATAATTATCATTTGCCAAAACGTGAAAAATGGCAGTTATCTCCAGTTTAAATACCTTTTGATATTAGCCCTAAGAAACCCTTTTGTTTCAAAGCCTATTTTGCAGTCTTTCTCCAAAAATAATAAGCCTGAAATTATTATTGAAATAATTTCTAGAACTCTGTTTTGAGTGTGCATCTGTAAATGTAGGTCACAGATAGTATGTTTTCCTGATGCTGTTTGTCCTTGTATAGTTCTCTCCACTTCCAAGCTATGAATTTGGGTTTTCAGTATAACAGACACATAGAGATAAACAGCATCTACATACTATTCAAAAGGGACAAAAGATCAGAAGATCATCTCACCAGCAATCATCACCCAGATAAGCAAAGGTTACCACCAGGCACACAATCAAGCAGTAAACATATGCTAATCAAGGAACTACTGGAGGAGCAAAACAAAACCCTCCCCACCACCAGCACTGGCAACGCAGGCCACAGTATATAAATAGAGAGCAAACCCCATCCCATTTTAGCACTGAAGATGTTACCTAGCCGGGTAATGAAACGTTTGCAAGAAAAGAACCAAGCTCAGAGAACCCCAAGGACTCCACAGTATTATTTATAAATCTGCAAATTACCATTTCAGGAAAATCTGAAATTAGTTGACTGGATGGTACAGAATAGAATTTCAGGTCTTCCTGAAAGCAAGCAGGATTTCAGGAAGGGGGTCAACAGTTGACCAGCACACTGTCTTGCATCACTTAGCAGTAAAGTGTTAACTGCCCTTGAAGATCTCTTTATGTGAATTTTATTAATCTAAAGGTGGTATTTGATTTCATTTCCAGAAACAGGCTTTGGGTGAACCTGGCTGCCTCTTCTATTAACTGGCACCTTCTTTCCTTGATTATGATACTACAAAATGTCAAGCAGATCTATTGAGGCACTGCTGGTTTCCTTTCCCTTCCAATTCCGATCAAAAATGGGCGAAGCAAAGACGTATTCTGTCTCCCCTTCTTTTTAATTTGTATATTGATTATTTCGATTTAGGCCTGACCAAAGAGTTTTACCCTTCAGAATTAACCAACGTATCTATTTCAATTCTTTATGTGGATGGTGCAGCTGTCCTCTTTACAACTTATGTGGACTTATGGCGGAATCTCTGAACCCCTGCCTGTAATTATGGAGGAGAAAGACCAATCAAGTCTAGTAAAACAGAAGCAGTTGTTTTCTCATCTGCCATCACTCTTAGAAAATTAACGTGCTGTCTTTTGAGCAAACCTGGGTATATAAATACCTGGTCAGTTCCGTTCAGATCCTGAGCAATCTGGAAAGAACAACTAAGGACTGCTTCTGTTCTGTTCAGACCTGTGAATGCTATTTTGCATTATGTCAACTATAATGGTAGCAGTTATGCACCTGCCACAGTAAAATCTTCAGAACAAAGGTAATTAGCCATCAATTATACTGTACACAGATTTGTAATCACCATGATTCAAGCCTTCTAAAAGTGGTCCAACCTAAGTTGTTAAGTTCCCTGTGAGTCTCTAGGTGTGTTTCCAACTCTTTATTATATCTGGAGACTAGACTAATGCTCAGAAAGACAAATATGTGGTTTGGTCATCTCAAATTTGGGCTTAAATTGGTCTTGATATCCATAGCTTTCTTGATCTTTCAGGATAATTACATAGCAGAATGGAAGATGGACATAGATTGGAGAATAACATTTTGGGACCGATTGGCTCAATGTTTCACCTTCCTTGGGCTCGAGGGCCCCACTGGAGCTGAAGCGATAGGCTCTTGCTAAAGGTCTCTAGAGAGACCAGAGCTCAAATCTCTTCTCGTATGGGAGGGGTTGATTGGAAGACTCTTCTCCTTTGCTACTTATTTAGCCAATATTTTATGTCTATCTCACTGAAGTACCTTCACACTTACCAGGTTCAATGATCCACATTACTGGAAGGAAAATTTAATAACATTTCTCCACATGAACATTTTAAGCCCTTGCCCAGTGGGAAGAATAGAGACCTTTTCTCAGGTCCTCCAGTGCTGCCTTTTTATTCAGCCTGGCAGGCAGTTCTAATAGTGTCGCTTCTAACTGACAGCCATGAAAGCTTGGAAGAGGAGAATATTCTCCTTCTTTTAGCTGACAGAGTTCCTCAAATCTCCAGAAGGGTAGCCTATTTCTGTACAACTACTATGGTTATTCATTGTTTAATATTGTAACTTTTCTGTTGATGTTTTATTCTGATATAGACCACCTGTTTTTAAACTTGGATCTTTATTCCTTTCTATGTATGCAGTTAAATGTATTTACTCTTTGACTATAAACGATGATGATGGTTTCAGGAAGAGACTCAAACAGAAGGAAAAGTCAACAGTTGGAAGCAAGCACCAGGAACCAGCAAATCCAATGAGGCAATGAGGTGCTGAGTGTGTTAGATACTGTGTTGAAAAATCCCATCATTTTGAACAGCATGAGTTAAAGAAATCTGTGAAAAGTTTGCATGTTATTTATTTTATTAGGGGTTGTAATGTTAATGACCTACAAAACCAGATTCACCTTTTGAATCTTTCAATTTCTCCTCCCCCCATTAAAACTGTTAATAATCTGATTGCAACACACCCTTCCTTTGAAAGTGAGCATTGGGCAGGCTATTGAAGAGTAAATGAATGGAGTTTTTTGCACAGAAAGAAAGCTCCCAGTAATGGGAAGGAGGTTAAGTACAGACTGTTAGCAGAAAACTAGATTGTAGAAATGCACAGAGTTTTAATTAGTGAAATGTTGGGGGATGAAGCTCATATGTCCCAGAAACATCTAACAAGATCTCCTGATGGGTCTCTTTGCATCAACTATTTTTCCCTGTACCCTGGAGAATTCAATTTCTTGCCCCTATAAGAGTACCCTGCAAATATTCTACTACAGTTTGTATTTTGGGACTTCATTTTTGGGGTTGTTGCAGTTTTCCATAATCCTTCATTTGCAAAGAAAAAAGAAGGCATTTTCTAAATCACTCTATACTAGATGTGGGTGAGAAATTCCTTCAGTTTGCATTTTAATGCAAACTTACCTAATTTCATGCTTCTCTGAATCTTGCAATGCACTCCACTGGAAAAATGCATACGAATAAATGGGAAAAGGACATGCAAAAATGTAGTAGTGAAAATAGCATAAGGCATGCACAATATTAAACAACACTGTTGTTTAAATGATCATATGTTAAAGAGAAACATGCACAGAAAAAGCTCAAACTGATGAAAAAATGAGAACCTGAGCAAAACCAAAAGTGACAGACCCACTTATTGGACTTTTCCGTGCATTAAATGCTTAGGACAGGCCTGCACAGCTAGCTGTCCACCTAGCAAAACAAAACCCATTAACCTTGAATTGTAGCACCTAGTACCTCAATATGCCTCCTACTTCATTAGCATATTTCAGTGGGACTTAAACTGCGTTTAATTCCACTGGAATAGAGCTTTGATATTGTGCTTGTACTGGAATAGCTGAGGTACACATGTAAGATCAGACTGCTCAGTTCTTTTAAGAGCAGGAGGAAAAATAGTAAAATCAGCTGAGAAAACCTTACCATGTCAGATCTGGAGATGTGTTGGATCTGGAGACATGTTAAAGGTTATGAGAATGGGAAGCTATCAGATCTGTGAAAAACTCATAAGACACTGATCCCTAGATTTTTTTTCCTGCCTATTGCAGTGAAAAATGGGGTTCTTAGATTGTTCCTATATATTTTATTGGATTAACTAGAAGGATGACTTTCTGATTTACAGTTGACCAGTAAGATAGGGAAGACTATCTTATTTAAGGTCAATAAGTGAATTTCATGGCAGAATGAGGACCTGAATCAAAGCGTCATCAATCAGCTAAAACTTTGCTATAAGATCAAAATTATGATGTTACCTTAGTGTTCAGTCATTGCCATTTAGTACGACTAATTAGAAACCTTTTCAAAGCCAGAGATTTCAACCAGCAATTTTGTTACAGCATTTTTCTTTTTCCAGATTGTTTTGTTTCGTTTACACTAAAGACACAAGGGTTCAAAATGCTCAAACTGCAGAGTCATTCAATAATTCTACAAGAAGACACATTTGTGTGCTAGGAATCAGCAACTGGTGGAGTAAATTGCCTGGGAGGGATCCAACAGATTCAAGATAAAGGAAAGAGGGAAAGATTAAGTCGAGACAGCATCTAATGCTTTTTCCAAACACTTCAGCCTCCCCCTAGTTGACATTGATCTAATAGTTGGCCATTTAATTTCCAGGTCTCAGTGCCAATCTGTTGTCACCTCTGCTGCCCCATATCAAACTTCCAGGAAACAAAAACCCCCGGAAAGCAGGCAATCAATAATGAGATCAGTAGATTTTATCTTAACAGAAACCTGCTTTGTTTATGGAAGTCTGTTCTCTCGATGGTTTAGCAGGGGTGGGTTGTCAGGAGGTGACTGTGATGTGCATGGCTGGATTGAATGAGCATAGATAAAGTCACAATGAAATGTGGCAGCAGAAAGCAAAACATATAAAACTCTAGCAAGTGAAAACCTACTACTCTATGTGTGGTCATGGCTATTCTCATCACACCGTGTCAAATACAGTGTGTTTGTATTTTGCTTTAAGGCTTCCTATATTGAGTTCTGCTCTTACAGTGCCAGCATTTAGAAATGTCTGTATGGACAGCATATTCACATAGTCTTAAACAAATGGAACTTGCACTGATATATATGTTCCTGGCTACTACTGGAGGTACCCTCCTCCTTCAAATCCAAGTTTGATTTGAGATGAACCTCAGAAGTCAAGTGTTTTGTTCAGAGTCTGACCTTGCTGTCTGCTGTTGAAACCTTTGCAGAGGATACATAAAGGATAGGATCCTCTTACTGTATAGGATTCCCTGAGGCTTTCTTGCATATCCCATAGGCATCTGTTGGGAACAGGTCTTCTTCTCATGGTCGTTCATCAACTCATCTATCTTTCTACATTTCAGTCCTTGTGAGTGAACTCAGTGAAGTCCTGTAACTGGGCAACAATCTTGCCCCGATAAAGGACAAAGTAGGAGATATTGTATTGTCTGCTTTTCACCACAACTGCAAGTCTCTGGTCTAATGGAGTAGACTCTTGACCTACATACCTAGGTAACAAAATTATTTGACATCTTCCAAGTGACCCATTCCTCCCTACAGGGAGCTATACTGTCACATTAATGGCCATGTCATTGTCTGCAAAATTTCTTAGTCATTTCTGCCTATTGCTTCTCCAGTAGAAGTTGTTCTAGTATTTAATGCTTTTGTTGCTGTAAGGAATGTTTCACATTAGCTCAAATGTCTCCTCTCTGTGATATGATTATATAGCGGATATCTAGTATCATTCAGTTGCTGTTTTCTTATTCTGACTGGTAATTGTTCTTTGGATGTCTGGAGAGGCTACTCCAGGGAGAATATGCCACTTGTTTGTTTTGGTGGACTTCAAATGACATTGGATAATTCAGCAGTGGTTATTCAATCATAGTTCAATTTTTCTCATCTGAGTGGAGCATCCCAACACTAGGCTTGCATATTTGTTTCTGAAGTAGCAGAGGGCCAAGGGAAAACTTCCTACAATGGCTGCAACAGTCCACTGCAAAGGGAGTTTGCAGACTTTGGGATAATGGTGTTCTGGGCATTGTTTTTGTTTCTCCGTTTCTCTGTATCTGTTTTAAATGAAAATGTTCTCCTGTTTGGAGTCCAAATAAATTCAGAAATGCAAGGCAGTTGGGTTCTTTTATCTGAAGATAGATAGACGGATAGATAGATAGATAGATAGATAGATAGATAGATAGATAGATAGATAGGCAGGCAGGCAGGCAGGCAGGCAGGCAGGCAGGCAGGCAGGCAGGCAGGCAGGCAGGCAGGCAGACAGACAATAAGCTGACAACCCATTGCAGAGGAAAGGCTGAAGGTTACACTGCTAGCTTTTTTAAAACAATCGATGGGTATCATATTCAAACACTTTTTTGAAAATAAGAAAATACTGAAGTTAAGTACTAAATCTTTAACAGAATTTGAATGTTTACTCCAATTTGGAAATATAGAGGAGCAAAAAGGACTTGTCTTTCAAATATATCACTCCTTCTGGAAATAAATATGGGAAAGAAATACAGGAAAGAAAAACATAGGAAATGCTTTTGGGGACTTGGGGACTGAAATAAATATGAGAACTGGAATAAAATATGGCAAAATTACCCTTATAAATCTAAATCATCGTTAACATTCTTTAAAGATAATCCATAGGTGGTATAATGCCTCAGTCAGTCTCATACATTAACCAAACAACTCACCAACTGTGTTGGAGAGTATTCAGAGTTAGAGGAACATACTACCATATCAAACTACAAGCTAAATTTTGGGGAGAACAAGCTGAGCAAATTACACAATAAGAAACATTATTAAATCGTTATTAAATCATTATGGTGCTATCAAATCCATATTTAACATTAAAAGAAAATGTGAAACAACTTTAGTGGGATATTTTTTGGCTGCAGCTTGTCAAACCAGTTCTTGCAAAGATCTGAATGGAGGTGATATGGATAGAATTTGAGGGTAGGAAACATTGTGTAAATAGTAAAACTTCCCTATGAAATTGGAATGAGTAAAAATCAAGATAGCATGAATAGATTCATTACTGACTGTTCCATGCTTATTGAATTCATGTTGGATCTAGACAAAGCCTGGAGTAAGAACAACCAGAGAACCTTAGACCTAGATGTGCAAACAGATAAGGCTAAATATCTCACGCACTTCTGCTACAATGAGCTTTTATATTATATCCAATGCTTACCACCCCCAATTTTTTACCACATTCTTGTGCCTTCACAAAGAAAGGCATTTCTACTGCCATGCCTAGATATCTGGCCTTGAGAGTATCGAAGGGGATATTAAATAATATTTCCTACCAAGATTGTTTGTGTGTGCATATGTATGTGTATGTGTGTATGTGTGTATTCAAACACTGAAATTAAATCAGCTGTGCATGCACTCTTCAATTGCCCCATATATTCTTGGAGTTTGGAACTAGTCTCTCCTTAACTATAAATCACTTAGTCTCAACATGCAGGTGTGCATTTCTTACTCAATATTCAGTAATCTAATGTTTCTATAAAAGTGGTCAAACTTTGTACTATAGGAGTTGCCCTTAGAATCTCCAGATCTGAACAAAATCTGCTTATGCTTAATTTCTGCTGTGCATGGTTTATTTATGTAGGATGTTTTATATTTTAACTATGTTTTTGGTCTACAAGTGTCCATAAATATTTTTTTAAATAAATTGATTAGAAAAAAACACATGGAAATTTTTAAGTGCAATCAGATAAAAAGGCTATATGGAATTGTGATGTATCTCTCCTTCCTTCCTTCCTTCCTTCCTTCCTTCCTTCCTTCCTTCCTTCCTTCCTTCCTTCCTTCCTTCCTTCCTTCCTTCCTTCCTTCCTTCCTTTCTTTCTTTCTTTCTTTCTTTCTTTCTTTCTTTCTTTCTTTCTTTCTTTCTTTCTTTCTTTCTTTCTTTCTTTCTTTCTTTCTTTCTTTCTTAACAAATTTCTATGGCCACCCAAGTCACACATGGTGACTCTGGGCAGCTTACAGATTAAAAGCTAATAAAACCCCACCTGAACAAACACACTCAGACTAACCATTTGATGGGCTCCGTATCCATCTGGGGTCCCCAGGCCTGCTGACAAAACCACATCTTCAGAGCCTTCTGGAAAAGTAACAAGGTAGGGGCCAGTCTTACCTCTCTATTTCATCCTATCTTCTTGTTTTTAACGTATCATTATTGATGTTGTTTGTTAATATATGTTTTTATTTTGAATAAGGCTAATAAAACTGAAGAAATGAAAGTATATGATCCCAAATCATTCTGAATTACAGTATACTGGGCTTTTGTTGTGATTGAGCTATGTTCCATTTCAACAGATATTCAATTCCCAATTTGAGTTTTGGTTTGCAAATGGAAGAGGATGACCTGAATATTACTTGTATTTGGTGTAAATTGGCTGGCAGCATAATCATTTTTCTAACGCTGCTGTTAGTACCTTTAAATGTGGATAAATGCCCTTGCCTTCATTGCTATGGCTTAGTCAGCGTACAGGAAGCTTCTTCTATTTGGATGTATTGATTGATCATTCATAAAATTGTTAAAGACAAATGGTACCAGCAGACTTCCTCGTGACTGAACACATCACCAGCTGTATCTGCCTCCAAACCTGAGGCAGAAGTGGTGATTATCAAGAAGAAAATGTACAATTGTGTAAATTTGAAATCCTTTGCCATATTATGCACTTACATGGCAATATCAGATGGTTAACAGTCCTTTGTTGTTGTTCAGTCGTTAAGTCGTGTCCGACTCTTCGTGACCCCATGAACCATATTGCGCCAGGCCTTCCTATCTTTCACTGCCTCCCTGAGTTTGCTCAATTTCATGCTCATTGCTTCAGTGATGCTATCTAGCCATCTCATCCTCTGCCGTCCTCTTCTCCTTTTGCCTTCCATCTTTCCCAGCATCAGGGTCTTTTCCAAAGAGTCCTCTCTTCGCATTAGGTGACCAAAGTATCTGAGCTTGAGCTTCAGTATCAATCCTTCCAATGAGCAATCAGAGTTGATTTCCTTTAAGATTGACTGGTTTGACCTCCTAGCAGTCCAGGGGACTCTTAAGAGTCTTCTCCAGCACCACAGTTCAAAGGCATCAATTCTTCGGCGTTCAGCCTTCTTTATGGTCCAGCTCTCACAGCCATACATTACTACTGGAAAAACCATAGCTTTGACTATGCGGATCTTTGTCGGCAAGGTGACGTCTCTGCTTTTTAATATGCTATAACAGTCCTACATATTGCTTAAAAATCAAGAAATGCTGTGCCTGTGATTTGGTACCTCTAAGAAGTTTTTTTCAATACATAGGGTGAAATAGGTGATTTTGATAGCCTGCACTGCCAAATTCTCTGATTTGTGAGATCTTCATTTCTCAGTGCCTTTGGAAATTATATTTTCCAGCAGGCATTGTTAAAGCTAACTTGGTGAGTGGGTTTTCAGTTGCCTTCCTTTTTATTTTTAAATTATATTTTCATTATTTCTGAATTATTTTTATATTGCTGTTTGATTTTATTAGTCACCTTGGGCAGCTCAAGATCAACCAAATTCTATGCTCTATTATTCCAGAATTCAAGGCACAGGAAGGTTCTGACTGAATGTTAGAGCCAACTTTGTAACAGTAAGAAGAATTCAACAGTGAAACTAATTACTCAGAGCTGTGGTGGGCTCCCATTCACTGGATGTGTTCAAGTGGAAGTGAGACAGCCATATGTTGGGAATGTGTTAATTTGGATTCCTGCATTGAGCTGAATTCAATTACCTAAATGCCCCTTTCCAACTTTATGATTCTAACTGTATTTTCCAGAATCATGTATAAATAAGAATAGATACATTTGTTTGGTTCATGTGGTAATGCAAACTTTTAAAATCACAATTCTTAAATCAAAATGCAGCAATTCTTCTATATTTTGTGGTACAGTTGTCATTCAGAAATGCATACAAAAATGCATGTATTAATGAATGTACAAAAAGATATGATGTTAGGGAACACTAAGTGCAGAAGAGACAGATCACATGCAGGTACATTAGCAGGACCTCTGAATGCATGTCAATTACTAAGGCCATATTCCTCCCCCATCTTTAAATTTATTTTATGCTACTTTTCTCATAAAAGATCAACAATGGATTTTACAACAATTCATCCATTAAGATGTTTATAACCTGAATCTTTGTCATTCTTGGTCTTCTGCCACATCTCTGTCTTTCTGTGACTCAGCAATCAGATCCAATTGATTTATTCAAGTGCCTCCAGACCAGTGTTTCTCAACCTTGGCAACTTTAAGGTGTGTGAACTTCAACTCCCAGAATTCCCCATGCTGGCTGGGGAATTCTGGGACTTGAAGTCCGCATATCTTAAAGTTGCTAAGGTTGAGAAACACTGCTGTAGAGACCAGGCTAGTCTTCCCAGTTTCATCTGAATATCTCCTGGGATACCAGAAACAGAAAAGGCCTTGGGAAATTCCATCGTTCTTGCCAACAAGTTATACACAAGTGAAACAGACAGTTGAAATACATCCTACTCCAAATGCTCCTCAAATGACCAGGGCAGCCATTTGAGAAAGACAGCTACATGGCAGCTATTCCTAGACTAAAATAGCATTCTGAAAGCCTGGATAGGAGAAGAGCAGGTGACAGAGTGAGGGTAATTCTCAGGCAAAGCCCAGCCAATCTGCTTAAAAATATTTGGGAGCCTGAATGAAGTAATGCATCTTATTAACAAAGTGACACAGCAAGCTGGCCTCATGCCTATTCACAAATGAAGACAAGAACAAGGATTCCTTTTTCAGAAACCTTATAAAAAGAAAAAAGGGAGGTGAGAACAAAGATGCATGCCCTGAAAAAAGTTCTGACAAACCTTTATGGTATGTATTTTGAAATTAAAGGTAAGGATGTGTTCTTACTTTTTTAGTTGCCCACTGATTTCCAGATGGTCCCATTACTTGACGATGAATCAATTTCTCATTGTCTCTCCAATCTTAAGAAGCACCCAAGCAGACTTTAAAAGTGTGCTTTTGTTCTTCTCATGCAGGCATTGCATGAAATGGGGAAGGGCACTGAGGTTTCCATTGCACCCATTCTGTGATTCTGCACACACCTCCACCTAAACACCCTGTTTTCCCCTATTGAGCTGAGCTACATGCAGCACAGATTCCCCCTCCCTCTTTACCTCCAGGAGTTGCTAGGAAATTTAAAAAAAAAAAAATTAAAACTGGGCCTATACTTTGGCAGACTGCTTCTTCATGGAACTTGTATTCATCCAAACATGCATAATGGTCCCGTGCAGACCTTCAACACAGGAAGAACAGGGATGTAAGGGGTTAGGGTTAGGGTTAAGGTTAGGGTTTCAAAGAAGCCTGAGGTAAGGTAGGCACCTGTGTCCTTAGCCCACGCATTCCTGAAGAGAATTACGGTTCTGCAAGTGTTGACATTTTCACACTAAGGATCACTCGGAGCCTGCTATCTCTTTCACACTGAGATAAGGAAAGCTATTCTTGACTGACAATGCATTTGTTGGCCTACTCTGGCTTCTAAAACTAGCTTTCCTAAGGCTGTTTCCCATCTCACACTAGACCTACCTATATGAACAAAACAGCTGCAGCTTAAATACATACAGTGGCTTTTGCGTCATTATTAGGCACTTATGGAACAAAGAGGACATCAGGGCACATTTCTTATCTGCAGTTGCACGCACTGATTTTCTTACATGTGTACCTGTTCATCAGGAAGCCAATTTTACTTTTACAGATGAGGGAGAAGGCACTTAAATCTGAAAAACTGCAAGGGAACAGATTCCTATACATGACTCAAATGTATTTTTAAAGCATTCTAGGTATGCCTCCTAAATGCTAAAAAAGGCCAACGTTTGACCAGGGCCAAGTGCCAGAAATGAAGGACTCTCCCTGGATAGATCTGCAACAAACAACATTCTATTTGTGAGGAGGAGCTAAAGGAACAGGGTGGTACCCAAGGTTACTTACTGTAAGCGGGCAAATTAATAGTGGCATCACTGTCCTGACTCAGACAAAAGGTGCTAATTGCGTGGAAAGGAAATTTCTCCATGCAAAGCATAACAATTGCTTCGACACGCATGATATATTACCATCTGCTGCTTTGTTCTAGTTGCTGTTGTGCAGCTCGACATACATGGCATATGTTGTTGGGGAGAAATGGGAGGAAACAAAGTGTGTTTCTACAAAGGGATCACACATACATATAAAATATTATCTAAGCATTTAGTTGACTGTGGCATAAATAAACCAAACCACTCTGTTAAGTGCTAAGTTCAGAAAATAGTGTCAGACCGACCTGGGCATATATACAGCATGTTCTTTTACTAAAATGCATCAGTGATCATGTTTCCTCCTCAGGAAACTTCAAGCAGTGTGAGGAAATATAGGAGAATCTGTAATAAAAGCCTTGATTTCAAATAGAATGACAAGGTTCAGTCTCTGGTTACCAGCAGTGGTGTGGGATCAGGTTTACAGTTTCAACTGAATATTAATCTTTAAAATCCTCTGAATCACGGTATGTATTTAAGCCCAAAATTTTCTAGCTTTTTACCCATCCACCAAGCATGACCCTTCTTGTTCACATTTCCAACATAAATTTGAAGTATCTTTATACCTTCTAGAATTTTTTTCTGGTGTCATATACCAATGGTACATTGTTTTATATTTTATTTCTTTAAGATTATAACATAATGTAAATTTCAATCCTTTCAATCACATATTTTTCCATTATTCCATTTGTATAGTATAACTAAAGTTTTAGCCCACTTTGCCATACACCTTCAGGTTGTCATACATCAGTTATGCCCTTTCCTGGATTGGGATGCCCTTCGAACGGTCATTCATGCCCTTGTTATCTCCCATATAGACTACTGCAATGTGCTCTACATGGGGCTACCCTTGAAGAGTATCCAGAAGCTACAGCTGGTTCAGAATGCAGCTGCGTGGGCTATTTTTGGAGCCCGAAGAAAGGCCCATGTAACACCGTTGCTCCATGAGCTGCATTGGGTACCAGTTTGCTTCCGGGTCCAATTCAAGGTATTCGTTATCACCTTTAAAGCCCTACATGGCAAGGGACGAGGTTACCTAAGGGACCGCCTCTTCCCTATGACTTCAACCCATCCCACCCGATCACACAGAGAGGGCATGCTTCGGACCCCCTCGGTAAAAAAGCTCGGATTAGCAGGGTCCAGAAGGTGGGCCTTCTCGGCTGTGGCCCCCGCCCTTTGGAATATCCTGCCCCTGGAGTTCAGATTGGCCCCTTCATTCCTGGCCTTCTGGACGGATTTAAAGACCTGGCTCTGCCACTTGGCCTGGGTCGAGGACGGAAGACATCAAGTGTGGGGATGGCTAGTCCCTTAGAAGCCTTTCGTCTGCAGCTTTGGAAACCATCAGCCTCTTGGACTTTTTCTTTCTTGTAATACTTTGTATAGTTTTTATGTTTTCTGTAATTTTATATATATTTATTGTTTTAATGGATTATGTGAGCTGCCCAGAGTCCCCCATTAGGGGGAGATGGGCGGAGATAAATCAAATAAATACATAAATTCTTTGATAAACATTCTGTTTCAAATTTCAATAAAAGTTTATACATTTTAGCAATTATATATTCATAATTTGTATAGTCTCAAATTCTGTCTTACATTGTTCAATACCATGAACTCTTTTACCTATTTTAAATCTTTCTGATAACTGTAAGTAAGAAAACCATTGACAACTATGTCCCTCTGTCATCAGTTGTTCTCTTGATTTTATTTTATATTCCCCTTGACCAAATTCCAGTATCTCACGATATGTTAACCATTTATCTTTGCCTATTATTTCTTGTCTATAAAATACTTCTTGTGCTGAGATCCACAAAGGTGTTTTCAGGCACAGCCCGAGTTTGTATTTATTCCATATTCTCAATATGGCACATCTAACATAATGATTTTTTAAACCTATGTTAACCTTGACTTTATCTTACCACAAGTACCATGCCACCCAAATCTCAGGTCATGTTCTTTTAATTCTAAAAGTCTTTTATTTCTCAGCAACACCCAATATCTTGTTCTAATTTTTTCAAATAATGATTTTTTCCCCTCTTTTGAGGAGCATTTGCTCCATTTATATTCCACATTAAGCATTTGTAATCCATAATTAGGCCAAAAAATTAGAAAAAAATAAATACCTGTAGCACCTAATGCAGTAAAATCCTTTTCAATTTCCTGTTGTACCTGTTGAGACTTTTGTATAGTCTCATCTGTCACTGTCACATCCATTTGTCTTTCCCCCATTTCTTCTTTGAATTTTTCCAAGAATTCTCTTGCTTTCTGCACATACTGTAATTCAGTTGAACTTTCTGCTGTTTAAAAGTAAAAATCACCCCTTCCAATTTGTCCCATCAAAATGGAATCTTTTTCTGTTTAAGTCTATCAGTCAGAAAGAAGTGTTCTTTTCTCTTGCATGGTATTCTAATCAGAATTTTTTTAAGCACACATCTGTATCATCAATCTTCAGTTATTATCATTAAAATGCTGCTGCAGAACTTGGTCTCTGGTCTTCTTTCTGACAAAGTGCACAAGGATATCCCTTGGAACATTTCTTGGTTTCGCAAATCTCATATTGATCTTATAAATTTTATCAGTTTGTATCCTCATCATCCCATTCCCAAAAATGTGATAAGGCTTTAACAACCTTTTTTCTGTTATCTTCACCAAAATCTTCTGGAATCTCAAGCAGAATTCTTTCTCAATTCTAATAGCGCCAAATTACCTAAATCTTTTTCCATCTCTCTGTTTATAACTTCTGTCTTGTTTTCCAAAATTTCCACTTTATCATTAATTTGTTTTACATCTCCAGTCACTTGTCCTACAGATTATTCAATCTTCTTAACTTCTTTCATTTCATCTTTCATCTTTACAAGTCTTTCTTCCATTCTCTCTTCAAAAGCTTCCAAGTTAGCATTAACTGATTCAGATACCTACTTGCCCAATTCCTCAAACATTTTCTGTAACATCTCTGGGGTAATCCCGCTTTCTGCAGGTTGTTCTAACGATCCTCTCCTCCCTTCTCCCACTTTGCCGCTTTTCTGGTGATTGCCATTCTAACACTGTAATCTAAAAATGAAAGGGTCTCAATTGCAACGGGAAAAAAAAAAGAAAGGCAATTCCCCTTGCTTTTTTTCTATTTTGTCTTTCTATGTCCTTAATACTTTAGTCTCATTTGACACTCCATAGTTATAATCATACAGTCTGTCTCATATTACCTTTATCTTCTTTGTTTTGTAAAATCCACCAATTTTCTACGTTCTTTAATGTTAAACAAACAACATTCCCATGAAAGTCGACTTAGCTTGTCTAATTAGTTCCAATATTTTCAAAAGCACTTTTATCAAAAATTAATCTTTCAAAAGTACTGTCCCCTTTATCCATTTAAACTTTCTTACATCAAATCCTTGTTAAGCTTTTTGCTAGTAATTTAAAATCCTTTAAACCATTTTTTTCCCTTTACTTTCTTTGATCCAGAAAAACTATTGACTCACCAAGTGGTTTTCCCCTATCCTGCCAATTGGAAGATCTCTCTTTAACTTTAAGTTGATTGTATCCAATAGTGATTTAAAAAGTGAGGCTTTTGTGAACCTTATGTCCATTGCATGCTGCATGGCAGTTGTGAGCATGATTGGAATCCCTTGACTCCCACCTACTCGACTTACAAGTCAACCAAAAAAACCACAATTCCTGTGGTTTCCTCATGAGGAGCAGCTGTCTGGACTGCAGGTGGGTGATCTCTCAGTCTTCACTTGTCTAGAGAGACTCTGCCAACCATAATTCACTGTCTGGCCACTGATCTCTACCACAATACTGTCCCCACTCCTTCAGGAACATTTAGTTCACCATTAGACCTCACTCATAAGCCAGGGGGAATTATATTTCCAAAGGGTGGGTGCCTGTGAGAGTGTGGGCAGAGAACGGCCAGGTAAGGGGGGTCAAGCATGTACTGTTATCCCCCGAACAGCGAGGGAGAGATAAGAGGATGAGACTGGCCCCTCCTTGAGGAATGCTAGGAGTGTTTACGGATTGACCCTGGGAACTGTTCTCAGTCTGGGAAGATTCTCTGTATAGGCTAAGCCAAATAAACCTTGCTGGATTGAATCTGTATTGTCTCCTGGAGTTTCATGGGCTAAACCTGACAGTGCCACAGCAGAAAAGGCTCTCCTCCTGGGCCCTGCCAAATGAAGCTCTTTGGCTGATGGGACCCGCAACATGCTCCTGCTGCCAGACCTGATGGGATGGGTGGATGTAACTGGGGTGAGGCGGTCCCTCAAATAACCTGGCCCCATGCCATGTAGGGCTTTCAGGGTCATTACCAGCACCTTGAATTGGACCTAGAAGCAAACCGGTAACCAATGCATCTCGTGGAGCAGAGATGTAACATGTGCCTTTCTTGGGACACACATAACTACCTACGCTGCTGCATTTTGCATCAGCTGAAGCTTCTGGATTCTCTTCAAGGACAGCTCCAAGTAGAGTGCATTACAGTAGTCCATCCGAGTGGTCACTAGCACATGAGTGACTGAGAGTAGAGCCTCCAGATTCAGGAAAGGGTGCAACTGGTGTACACCACGAAACTGTGCAAAGGCCCTCCTGGCCATGACTGCCACCTGCTGATGAGCAGGAGCCATGAGTCCAGAAAGACCCCCCAGATTGCACACCGGGTCTGTCTGGGGCAGTGCAACCCCAT
Organism: Liasis olivaceus; assembly: GCA_030867105.1. Lineage (NCBI taxonomy): Eukaryota > Metazoa > Chordata > Lepidosauria > Squamata > Pythonidae > Liasis > Liasis olivaceus. The sequence continues at coordinate 87,455,389 of CM061350.1, forward strand.
CTAGCAACAAAGATGGTAAATCCTCAGATATGGAAGGACTCCAAACTCAAAGCCACTCAGTCTTGGTAGGGTTCAGCTGAAGCCTGTTATTCCCCATCCAGACCCCCACAGCCTCCAGGCACCAAGAAAGAACATCTACAACGAGTGGTCATTAAGAGAGGACTACCTGTAACATTGTTGCTGTTTGCTAGGCATCATTCTGAAACAGGACTTGAAAGAGAGGTTCCAGTAGGAAGGAATGAACAAAATAAAGCTCTCTTTTCTGCATTGGTGAATGACATGATAGGCATGTTAGACAAAATCAGGGGAATTATTGTTCTCTGTCTACCTACATACAACCTACCTACCTATCTGATAATCCATATGGGGACATTCTAAACCAGAAACCTAAATAGAATAGGGTGGTATAGAGAGTCTCTACTAATAATCGAGATGCCATCTTCTCACAGAAAACAGTTATATGGAAATGAAATTTCTAAAATTGCCTTAAACCAAACATTTCCCATTTGTATCTTTGGGCACAGAAGAGCTATCTAGAATGAGTTAGTTTCATCCCCAAAGGGAATACATTATCCTTTGCAAGATACCATTACACTGATAAAAGCTCTCCAATTTTTACTAACTTTTGAGTTGTATCTGGCAAAAGAAAGGTGTATCATAATTATGTCGCATGTTCCTGGAAATGAACCTCTTTCTGAGGACCACAGCTGAGTCTGAATGTGGTCCTTGATATTCTTCTCTGGTCTCTATCACTTCATTACTATTTAAATATATGTTAATTTCATCAAGGTGCATAAAGATCTTTCCCTTGCATATACATGAACTAACTTTATTACTATTCAACTAGTGATTTTGTCTTTGTTTATCCAAGTGAAGCTTTCTGAGTGTGAGCAAAAGTAAAAGCAAGCAAGTGATTATAGGGGAGTGTGTATTTTAAGAGTTGTACGCAGCCTAGTTTTCTCAAGCAATGTGAGAAATGACACTATCACTGATTGAATCCTGAATGGGAGCAATGATATCTGGGCTGAAAAAATCCAGATACCCTCTAGATGGCAGCAGGAAGAATTATCTGTATCTTTTTGCTGTAGCCCATCTTTCATCAACCTGATAAGGTAGCCCTATAGCAACCTCAAAATTAGCTTACTTGGATGCACTGGAACAAATGACTAGGACATACCCGATTCAGTGAATATACCTTATGTTTTATTGTTGTTTTGGCTGCTATTCTACTTGAAGGCATGTTCTTTTTCTTTCTGTGCTCTTATTATCTGGTCTCACTTGTGGACGGAATCTTTTCCTTTGATTGACTACAGCCATCAATGTGAATTTATTGTAGACGTTTGTAATATATTTTGGACAGCTTAGCACACATTTGCATCTCTGCTAATTTGAATGTCAGTAGTGATGCAGATCAGATATAATAGAGCCAGGGCAACATGTTCTAGGTACAATCCAAGGTGATGATTATCACCTTTAAAGTTCTCCATGGCTCAGCACCTGGATATCTTCAGGGCTACCTTCTTCCAGTTGGTTCTGCTGGACCAATAAGATCAGATGAAGGAGCTTCCTTTGCGTGTCTTCTCTCAGGGAATGTCATCTGCAGGGACCTTTTCAGTTGGGCTTTCTGTCTATGGAACAGCATCCCCCCATGGATCAGTATGGCCCCAGTCCCTGCTAGGCTTCAGAAAAGCTATTAAATCTTGCACTTCAAATAGGCCTTTGGGAGAAATATATTATGAATTTTGTTTCCTCTTACAATTGTGATTCATCCTACGAAGTTCTTGAATTGTTGCTCCAATTAATTTTATATTGTTATGTGTATTTTAAACCTTATTAAGGAAAAGGGTATGTAAGCTGCTCAGAGTCTATAATGATTGGAGTGGCAGAAGAGAAGGAGAAGAAGGAGGAGGAGGAGCGGCAGCAGCAGCTACCTTGTAATGGATGCTTTTCAGCATGTGCAGCTTGAAGATGTTAGCAATTTACTTGTGGATCTGAAGCATGGACCCAGTAGTAATTAATGCTTCCCTGAGTGGAGGGATAAAAGATGGTAGATAAGACTAATTAAAAGAATAAACAATTTAGAGCCAACTATCTTGAGCTATCTGCTATTCTATCTCACATTCTGAGGTAAGACGTGGGACAGAATGATGACTTTGGAACCCGGGAATTTTACATGATGCAGATGATTTGGAGACCTTCCAATCTGTTTTCTGTCTGGGTTTGTTGGAACAAAACATTCCTTTGATACCCATCATCATGGTACCTTTTTAGGCCAGCCAGTAGTCATGGGATTAAGAGAGACAGAGAAGGGATCTTTTTGATGGTGATGGCCCCATCTTCTTGGCTGCTTTTCTAGAGGTCTTATTTCAGGTTGATATTAATATCTGGAGGATTCTGAATTCTTTCAACTGTTGCTGTTCTAATCCTTTGTTTTAGTTGCTTTTAATTAACACATGTACTGCTCTGTATTGCTTTAAACTGCTGCTATTCAACTGCTTTAATGTTAGTATACCCTGTGGGGTTCTTTTTTAATATATATATTACAATTATTTTTACAGGATGGTTCCCGTTTCAGGATAACATGAATTGTCTTGAGAAAGCTCTGCAAGCAGCTTGCAAATATTAAAAAGAATTAAATGTACTTGTCTTGGAAGAAGTAGCTGGACATCACTGGCAAAATCTAAATGGGATGCCACAAATACTCAGAGTCATGAGCAATCCTAAACTCTTCAGAAATGCTGCACCAAGGCTATTGGATGCTGCTATTATCTTCCTCCATAAGAAAAGGGCTAGAGGTCTTCCTGTACCTTGCTGTGCAGTCCATGAGGGTTTGCTGATGGAGAATGAACATAAAATTATGTTCCAGAAAGTGTCAGTGATGGATCCAAAGCCTTTGATATGAACATATCTTCCGAAACACTGAAAAGTTCAGCTTCCTGAATTGGTACACCCATGTTCATTTTTTTTTTTTTAAGCTGGGGAGCTCAAGAAACCCAATACTCCATACAGCTGCTCTCTCCCACTCCCCAACTCCAGCTTTGCCCACAACGACTAGGGCTCAGGAGATTCTTCTCCATGGAATATCCCACCATCACCTCTGCTTGCCTTTGTTGCTGAAAACAAGTGAGGCTAAAGGCAGTAAGGACAAAAAAGGCAAGAGGTCACAAAAAAGCTGCATTGAACCAAGGGTGATACTTTAGTGATCTACAGCAGTGTTCCTCAACCTTTGCAACTTTAAGATATGTGGACTTCAATTTCCAGAATTCCCCAGCCAGCCATGCTGGCTGGGGAATTCTGGGAGTTGAAGTCCACATATCTTAAAGTTGCAAAGGTTGAGGAACACTGATCTACAGTATGTACAAAATGGCAAAGAAGGAGGTGCTTTTCTGCTCCTCCCAAATGTTGAAAAAAGTTGGATGTAGATCTGAAAGGAGCTTTAATTACGAAATTCTTTTATATGATTGTCTGTGGTGGGCAAGGAAGTAAAATAATCATCTCTAGCAAGAGACTTTAAGCTGCATCCTTCTGTTAATTTCCCTGACTTTGAAAGCTATCCATGCTGCTATTTCCAACTCTCCCTTAAGTAGCTCAACAAGGCACATAATAAAGGTCTTGTCTTACATGGCTGTCATGATACAGTTTAATAGTGTTATAAGGCTACATGGCGTGTGGTTGTCATGATAGTAGATTGCACAGGTTTGTATAGATTTACTGTCATTCTTTAGGCTTTTCATACATGACAGAGGTTGTCTGAAGCACAGCAGGAACATGAAGCTTGTAGGGGTTAAGTGTCCCTTGCCTCCTGGCCTCTGACGTATCCTCTATGCACACATACAGAGACAAGGTGCAGGGTACATCTGTCACAGGACTGATGACATGATGGATTACCCGTCTCATTGTCAGTACATTCAGAATTACTCTGCTGTGGCTAAGATAGTCCCTTTCTTCCCTCTTAGGAAGAAACTATTTCCACCTATCTTGTTGCTCCTGAAATCAGAATGGGGAAACAGTCCTATGACTTCTGGGAATTCCCAGATGGTTGCTACTGCTAATATTATCTCTGAGATGATTAGGCCATAATATCATTCACTGAAGGCTAGGAATTCAAGTTCATCCATTTTAAAAAAAAGCGATTCTACCTAGGTTTTTTTTTTTTTAAATATCTTTAGTATATATTCATAATCAATCTGCCTCCTTCAGACCTTCTCCTTATGTACAGATGATGTGTAGGAGAAAGAGGAAGTGGGTCCATGCCAAAAGATCTGAAAAGGGACATGCACACATATCTTATTATTTCTGTGTAGATTCTCCATGCTGACAGGAACCCCGGTCTCTTAAGATTACCAGTCGCATCTACACATGGAGTTGTATGTGGACAGACACTCCTTTTCAGATCTTTAATGTGATATGCTAAAGCTCTTGTCTGCTCAAAATGAGTTTATTATGAGTAATTATGACCTTTGGGATTACTCTTGGCTAGCCAGAGGGTATAATGGATCAAATATTGGACTTGGACCAAGAAATCTTGGCTTCAGCTCCTTGCATGGTTATGAAGTGATGCCATGTTCCAATATGTTTTAGCTATTGGAAAACTCCGATCAGGTATCTTTTATACAGTGAGGAAAAGTAACATGATGCACTTTTCAAGTTTTGTTTATTAAATGCAAGACAAAAAGTAGTTTTTCATAGAATAGGGGTAGTGGATTTTTTTAAAAAAAATATTCAAATTACAAAGAAAAGCTTAATTATTGTCCACTAGGTAAACCTGAAAAAGATTAAATCTCTAACCAATGATTGATGTGGGAATAATATTGGAGTAGCACTCATGTGATGGCTTTCCAAAACTCTCTGACAGAAGGGAGGAATAAAGTGTGATTTTACTATATGGACCAATCATTTAGATAAGCTTAGGTTACAGTCATAATTATAGTCATCTGGCAGTAAGTCTCACAGTTATCAAAGAGGCTTATTTTAAGAGATAACACTTGACATTCTGGTAGCACGTAAAACTCATGAACTAGTATTTAATTCAGAGATGAATCAACCTACAGTACTCTTGAACTGATTGATTGGTATATTACAATCTATAAAGCTTTGAGTTTAGGACACTTTTAAAAAAATGTTTAAGGCTACCTTGATCCTGGCTGGAGCTTGATAAGGCTGGAAAGAAACAAAAAGAATGCTGCTGGAGAGCAATCTATGAACTGAAATATGTGAAGATGCAAAGATCAAATACAGGGAATATTTCTATATCATATGTATATACTTGACCCAGTTTGATGTTTTCTAAAACCTTCGGTATATGTTTTTCAAGTGTGTCTTGCACACTAAAACTATTATTAAAGGGAGATCATTTCAGTCTCTTGTGCTACCTATTATTTTGAAGTTTTTGTTCTGTTTTGTTTTAAGTCATTTTTACTCAGACATAAGCATTATGCCACTGAATGGATCTGCATGGACATGCTCAGGATTGCAGTCAATGTCTTAATGTGCATTTGAATGTAACTTAAAAGATCTTTTGACTTAATTTAATTTAATTTAATTTAATTTAATTTAATTTAATTTGCTAGGAAAAAAAACCATTGTTTTCTTGTACCTCTCATTACAAGTAACCCATATCAGGATCTAAATTGCACAATCATTTGGAACAACTAAATTAATTAAGTATAAATTATTGTATTATTTATCAGATTTTTATCTCATCTTTCCTTCAGGAGCAGCATACCTCCTTCCTTCTGGGTTTTTTTTTTGGTACAACAACAATCCTGTGAGGTAGGTGCAGTTAAAAGAAAGAGAAAGTGACTTGCCCAAAGTCACCTCCCATGGCTGAGGGTGGGTACTTTCCCATTCTTAATGCAACACCATAGTAACTACACCACACTGGCCACCTCACACATTAAGGCCAATTCAGTGGTTATAGGACATACTGTGTTAAAATTACCGTATTTTTCCATCAATAAGATGCCCCCATGTACAAGACGACCCCCACTTTTCCAACCCAAAATTAAGAAATCAATATTTTAAAGATAGTGCAGAACACATTTTTATTTAGTAATTAGGTAACATTTACCTGATACACTCAGTGGGAGGAGGTCCAAACTGTCTCTCTGCAGCTCTATTTCCATGCTCTTTTGCATAACTGATTACATTCAGTCATGAGTGAAACTGCCGATAGCTTGTCTCTGCAAACAGCCTTCCTCTAACTGGTTTGTTCAGCATCAACTGACGTCAGTTACATAAGGCTCGTGATTGGAGGAAGTCTGTTTGGGAGACAAGCTATTTCACTCGTGATTGGAGGCTAGCAATAAGAGGAAGCCTGTCTGCAGAGACAAAGTATGGGCAGTTTTGCAACCGTGCGGTTCTCTCCTTGGCTGACTTCCTTGAATAAGACGCCCTTCAATTTTTAGCGTAAGGATTTTAGAAAAAAGTATTGTCTTATAGTCGGAAAAATACGGTACATCTTTTTAAATAAGCACCATCCATTATTAGAAGAAAATGCCATTTTTCATTTTTTTTTCTAGCAAAATACCAGAACTACAAGATTCCATAAACAGCAGAAGTATAAGGAAGGGGGTTCCTTCCATAGATTAAAATTTACCTATACTAATTAAAATCGTAAGTGACTGATTCATCAGTAAAGGGTTTGTCTGTACCAATTGAACAGGCTATTGAAAAAACTCTTCTTGGTCTGAGCCTTTTAGGACTGCCAGATGGAGATTCCATATAAAATCAACTTCCTGTATATCTCTGACTTGTTTGTTTTCTATAGAGGGATTTTGTTACATGGATGTGATGGAAGAGTTTTGAGCCAATCTTCTACCTGCAAGGTAAAGTGGAACATGCCAGGAGTTTTATTATGTGCTGCACTGTTGATAAACCCAGCCGAAAGCTTGCAGTCTTATTTATTTAAACTCGATGGCCACTTCGTATGTCCAGCTATATGAATGAAAATCCTATTGAAATCAATGCCACTTAAGTGTATGTCACTGGATGACGGATTGCTACTGAAAGCATTCTAGTACTAAAATGCCTTTCAAGTCTTGCACAAATCAATAGGACTTACCTCCACGCAGTCACTCCAGGCAGAGAGCATAAGAATATTTGGATCATTTTTGCCATAATGAGTGCAAGAAAATACTCTCAAATGATGTGTGCATAGAACACAGACACATCCAGGCCCTACTGATGCGCTTTTGTTTTGAAGTTTTAATCAGGTTTAAAAGGAAAGCTATTCAGGGAAATTGTGTGGTCTGAATTTTAATCCATCCGCCTGTGCTTTATAGCATGTGGTGTGGCCTTGAATTGCAGAATGTTTCAAACATACATAATGAGCTCAATGTCAAACTGTTGGGCCTTTTGTCTTTAACAATAAGCACTTAGCTCAACTAAATGAATAGAAATTGCTTTAGTGAATTAGAAAAGCCAAGGTCTTTTCAATGCTCTAATTCTAACATTAATTATTTTAGACATTGTCTAATTTTTTTTGCAATTATAGCAAGTTTAGAATTAAACTTCTAAAGCCCCGAATACCATATTAGCAAGCAAATATTCCAAAGATCAAAGAAGCAGACTTTTCTGATCAAGGCTAAAATTTCATATTTCCAGTCAGTAACTTTTTTTTTTTTTTTAAATATTGCTTCACTTTTTCAAATAGTATATTTAGGACATGTGACATCCTGATTTGTCAACCGAATGTTGAAAGAAAGGAACCCAAAAACACTCCACCTAATCTTTCTAATTTGCAAAGAGATTAGATTTCCAGGGCCCAGCAGCCTCCCCTGTCTTCAAGTCATGTATTCTAAAGGACATTTGTAATAGAATTAGGTTTCCCCTTCTAATATTTGGGAGGGGGGTGCGAAAGTGAATTTGTTTTCTTTCCTGCACCCAAAGAACAGTATTCAAAAAATTACAGTGAATAGCAATTCATCCTTTAGAAATCCCTTCAACCCAGTTGCTGCTGGAGATCTGAATGCTTTCTCCTAAAGCTCTGTAATCCAATAAGCTTTTGTGTTTAGCAGCTTGTCTGAAACTTGTCTTGCACCCCGGCCTGTGCCTCTGTATGCTCCTTTGCAGGCAGGTGAGTGCCCGAGGGCCTGCTTATTATTCAAGCCACGAGGCCTTCACAGCCCCATCCAGAATGTAATTTGTAATTAACTGTCATCTACTTCTGTCTGCATTGACTTGTTGTTCAAAAGACAATGTAGCTATGCTGGCCACTAGCTTGTCTTTTTTGTGGTTATAATGTTTCTCAGATCAAGCTATCCCCCCCCCCCCCCAATATTTCAGTAAACACAAACACACACAACACTCTTGTAAGAGAACTGATAGAATTATTTTCCCAAAACCGGCACAATTATGTTACACATCTCTTATGGGGCACTTATGGGGAAGTTCTTTGTGTAGGCTCCTGGTAACCATTGGTATGTTGATGAATTCAAATGAAAGCTGAGAGTTCCAAAGACAATAGCCCCATTAAGATTTTAATTACTGCTTTTCCCCCACCTTGCTTTGGAAAGCCATGTTTTCCAATTCTGGAGGTTTTCGTCATTCGCTGTGAGAATGGTATCTAACTGAGATTTTGAACTCACTTCCTGGTGATGTTATTTTACCAAAATTAATAGAGATGCATAACCCAATGTTTGAGAGAAGGGGCATGAGGCTGTTTGCCATTTGTCTTCGTTTAGCATGCTCCTTTATAAAGCCTTTCCATTTTGTTTTTAAATTACTCTGTAATAAAAAACAGCAATGCACATAAATGTGAAATTAAGTAATATTTAAGAATGTGATTTAATTATTTTTCAGAAAATACCACATGGCTAAATGTACTTTTTTTCAGAAATAAGTTTTTTCAACTATCTTTTATCCCAAAACAAATTTTTTGAGACGCCATTTGGTACTGTTTTTGAATTGCATCCTAAAATCCAAGGATTTGCAGCATCTGAAGGAGTCTGATCCACACGTTAGTCTGCATCAAAATCATCCAAGATGGTTCTTTTCAAAATGTCATTTTGAAAATGATATTCATGAGCATCCCTCTGAAAAACATGTCCATCAAGGAATACCTTACAACTACTTCTTCTGGAGCTATAAAATCAAAGAGTATTGCTCCAGCTGAAAAAGAGTGGGGACTACAATCAGTAATCTACACAGTTTAAATAAGACACATAAGCTTTTCTTTTCAACAGTGGCATTTCCTAGATGAACCAGGATAATTAAAAATTTGGTGAAAAATGTGTTTAACAACCCAAATCTTGTTGAAATCTTATCATGAATACATTCCAGTTATGGCTAGATTTCATTTTGTTGGTACTGGTCTGCTTGTTCTCAATGTATTTATAGTTGTCTATATGATCATCTATATCACAAATCTCTAGAATTTTATGATATAGGAAATTCTTGATTAGCTATCATGAGCTCTGGGTGACTCTAGGTGACTTCTGATTGAGCATAATCTTACTGCTGAACCAATTTTACAGGGCTACGGTAGGAATAAAATGGGGTGAAATGTATCTCTCTGATGTTCACAAATATATTTATTAACATTTGAACTGAAAGCACACACAGTATCATATCCTAAAAAAGGGTATTGCAAAGAAACAAAACCAGTACAGGAAAGAACAAATCTTGTCCAAATTTTTTATAATACGTACAATTTACATTTCTTGTAGTTTCAGTTTTTACATCCACCTAATTTTCCAAGAAGCTCAGGGCAGATACCTAGGGTAATCCCACTTTGGCTAAATGACAAGACTTCCCCCAAAGTCCCCAGTGATAGTGAGCTTCTCAGCTGAGTGAGGAAGTAAGGATCTTCAACCTGGTTCTCAATGTATTGAGTTTTAGTGTCGTTCATAATGCAACACACATTTTGATAGAAAAAGAAAGCCTTTGGAACACAGAGTTGCTTCTGAGGAGTCATGATTTAGCAGTCATCTGTACATGCACATGTACCACATATTAGCTCAAAATATTTACTATATGTCATATTCTTGGAGAAAGAATTTAAACAGCTCTCAAGAATGCCTCTTAAGAGCATGAACCACTAGGAAGTTCTTTTTTACACATCACATTGAAATGACCATGTGGGCTATTAGATTGCTCTTTTTCTTTTCAGTGGGACTTAAATAATCTTCCCAAACTGGTGACCTTCAAAAATGTTAGAGCAATAACTCTCAGAATTCCCATAATTAGTGGCTATTATATTCCCAAGGGTAATAGCTTGGGAAAGGCTGACCTTATAACATATGCTGTTGATGTTCAGGATAAACAACTTAGAAGTCAGTCTAAGTTGTCTGAAAAGTCTTTGATGGGACACAGGGGAATGATGCTGTGTAAGTACACAGCATCCATACCTTTGTGTATATGTGGTTGTATATTTGCTTGTGGGCCAATTAATATATTTATATCCATTGTATGTGCAGACTGGGGTCCCTGGCTTGTTCCTTGCCTAATCATCTGGAATTAAATGTTTGTTGGTCTTGGCTTCCAGTAGTATTGGTGATAAGAGAGGAATCCTTCACACAAAATACTGAAAAAACTCACAGATGGAGCCTCCTGGTATCTTTAGTCACTTCCACTAGCAGAAATAACAAAGCAGGAATCATTGAGGGGTGGGTGCACATTTACTTAATCATTCTCAATAAGTTGAATTCTAAATATGCCATTGTTTGGATGCTGACAATCCTTCTCACTCCATATCTTTTATCTGGGCTGCAAAAATCTGAATCACTATTAAATGGCAGCATAGAGTTATAATTTTCTGTGTACAGGTAGTCCCCAGTTTAAGAATACCCAGGTTACAGACGAACCATAGTTAAGAATGGAGCCTATTGTAGCAAAATTCAAGTTAAATACACAATGGTTCGAGTTAATTATACAATACTACTTATACAATATTATACAATAACAGTGTTCTGGCTTACATACAAATTAGACTTAAGGACAGACCTTGGGAATGGAACTCATTCTTAAACTGGGGGCTACTTGATCTTTTCTGCCATCTGGTGATGATCTGGATTTTTGTGGTCCAAATCTGGTAGCCCTACTTTACATAAACCTAATTTCATATCAGAAGAAACCATTAAGAAAAATACTTACCCTTTATAAAGAAATTATTATGACCACAGTTGTTATGATTTGCTATGATCATTTTGCTATTCCTTTCAAAGGGACATTCCAACCAGACAGCAGATGCATCCATGCAACATACATGCATATAACCTCTATTATCGGAATTCACAAGAAGTGCTCATTGTCCCCATAGCCCCCACAGCCATGTATAAATAGTTTGTCCTTTTTAAATTATTTTTTTATTTTTGGGGGGTTGAAGGGTCTATAGACTATCCAGATAAATGTGATAGTATGGTAACTGCCTCTTTAGTTTGGACTGTACAATCTTTTTGAAAGTTATTTGTAAAAGAAACTTTGTCTGTAGGAAAACTACTCCATTCCCGCCCCCTCTTCTTCCATAATTTACATAATTTTGAATTAAACAGTGCATCCCCCCAGCTGTATTAATTATTTCTCCCCTTTATTTGACACAACCAGAGAGAATGAAAAACCTGCTGAAGCTTCTTTTTTAAGTTAAGAATGAAAGCCATAGAATTCCAAAGAAAGGTTCTGTGTGTCTGTGTTTGTGTGTATGTATATATGAGAGTTTGTGGGTAACTAAATAGCTAAACTAACTAGTTTAGCTAAAACTAACTAGTTTAACTAGTTAGTATTTAGCTATTTAGGTAACTAAATAGCTAAACTAACTAGTTTAGCTAAAACTAAAACTAAACCTGAATCTAAACCTTTCTACATGCACGCACGCACGCACGCACGCACACACACGTACTGAGTGCTTTTGGAGCAGGCAGAAAGGATAGCAATTCCTGGTGTTATCAGAAGTGACAAGAGCAGCAAGCATTCACAGCTCGCCGCCCGGGATTGCTCCATCATGCCACTCTAAATGTGATTAAGCTTCTTTTAGTGCAGTGGTGACATCACTCATGGCTCAAAGCTGCATCTACTCAAGAGTATTAGAATGCATTTTATGCCTGGCTTACTCAAAACTGCAAAGCCCAAATTTACACCTTATTTGATGTGCTTCTGACTGCTGTTAATTGGTAAAAGGATCTTTGACCCTTTTGATCTTTCTCACAATCCTTTAAATGCCCAGGTCTGCTAAACTGTTCAGCAGGAGATACTCAGCAGTTGCCCAGTAATATAAAGTCTTTCTCTTTTTCTTCTTCTTCTTCTCTCTCCCTCCCCTCCCCATGCTTGGCTTCCCTTCCTTTGGTTTACATCCAAGTTGCACAGAAATAAGAGATGACAGTTGTTACAGATATGCTGGTTTAATTACTTGTCAGCTTAGAGCCGATATCTCAGCTAGCCAACGTCAAAAGCTTAACTTTCTTCTAGTAGCTTATAGCATGACCAACTGCAAGTGCTTTAATATTTACCCATAAAACTCTGGATACATTTAAGATAAAAAAATAATAAAATAAACAGCTCTTTTGATCTCTTAGGGGGGAAAAAGATAATCTTCTCCCACTCATGATTTTGTACAGATCTTTTTGTCACTTGAAATGAGGGAGTAACGTTGATATTGAAGTGGGAATCATACTGTTTTTTTTGTTAATTACTTTGGGAAGTCTTGTGAACTTGTATTATTTGAGCAATAAATAGGACTAAATGAAAAATAAATATTACATTTCTTTAAAATAGAGATTCCTCCCCCCACCCACTTTTTTTTTTTTTTTGAGAGGGAGGAACATCCCATTTTGCAGGTCCCTTTGCCTCTTTGGATACACTGCCAGCTCTCTGCATATGTAGGCTGAAATCAGAAAAATGACTGCAAAAATATCAGGAATCAGGTAGAATTTTTCCAGACTAACAAATTTTATTAAAAGATGTAAGCTTTCATGAGCTACAACTCACCTCATCAGTAGTTCACAAAAGCTTATGACTTCTGATAAAATTTATCAGTCTGAAAAGGTGCTAACAGACTCCTGATTTTTGAATGAATTTGCAAATAATCCGAAGGGCATTTATTTCATCATTCATTCATTTGTTATATATGTGTAAAGTGATGTTCTCTGGAGCCAACAAACCCAGCTTCACATAACCGTAATGGGGTCTGAGCCATCTTTATTAATCAGGGAGTCATACAGGAGACAGTGGAAAGCTTAATGAATATGTTAACTCAGCTTGTGGCAGGTGTGAAAAGAGAAAATTCCACACTAGGAATCATTAAAGAAGGGGCTGAAAATAAAACTGCCAATATTATATTGTCCTTATACAAATTTTTCAGACATCCAGTATTGTTCAGTTGCTGTCTTCTAGTTGCCATCTTTAAAACAGGGTTCCTCAACCTCAGCAACTTTAAGATGGGTGGACTCCAACTCCCAGAATTCCCCAGTCAGCCATGCTAGCTGGAGAATTCTGGGAGTTGAAGTCCACCCATCTTAAAGTTGCTGAGGTTGAAGAACCCTGTTTTAAAGAATATAATAGAGCTACAAAAGATACAGAAGCAGCCAACCAAGATCATGAAGGGGATTAAACACTTCCTTAGAAGAAAAGTCTAGCATAGTTATCTTAGAAAAATAGTGCCTGAGAGGTTAGACAGATCTGGGCTGCAAAAATCTGGACAACCACCAGATGGAAACAAAGAATTAGGTTTTCTGTATCTCTGGATTTTTGCAGCTAAGACAAGGTAGCTATATGAAGGGGTACATGATCAAAGTGTATAAAATTATGCATGATACAGAGGAAGTGGACACTTGGATCAGAAGCCATCCACTAAAATTGACTGGAGAGAGATATACAACAGACAAAAACATAGGTAACCTGAGGAATTGCTTTTCCACAAGTTGCAGTGAGGGCAACGTGGATACATTAATGTTGGACAGTTATAAGATGGGTCTTGGTCTGAACCAGTGGGGCTATTCTTAGGTGCTTAAATTTGTCCCAAAACTCAATTACATAAAATAAACAAGTTTAACATTCTATATATCTTTGGCAAAGCACTGAACTCTTTATTGAAATGTTTGCCTACCTTTTAATAAAGGGATGAGTTAAACATGTACAAATCAGGAGTTAATGACTGATTTGTATTAACTGATTTATGTGTGAGTCAGTGTTTTATATTCTTAAAATTTCTGCTGTGTTGGGATATTCATGCATGTAGAAGGTAGATCATCACTTAAGGTCAGAACAAATAAGATAAGAAGATGCATGAATAGATTAGGCTTCCAATCCTAAAAATGATTAATTTCCTATAATTGCCAAATGAAACCTTTTACATAAGTCCATTTACCTCATGGAAGATACTCTCATTTCTAAAGCAATTGTCTGAATCATCTTTAAAAATCCATGAAAGTCTGAAATCTTCTCATGAAGATCTGAAATGTGATATTATGAACACATTTACATTCACAAACATTTTACATTCACAAAAAATAGATTAACATAATAGATGTGGATACAAGAAGTTACGTTTTTACATATTTGGTGAAAAGGATGCCAAATTGCTCCTACCGTGCTACTATACCTTAGGAAGGCTGAATGTCTATGGCATTTAACTTCCCCACCAATTTTTTCCAAATCCAGATGCAGTTTTTTAGTCCTATGTTTAACCCAAGTCTCTTGTCCATCCAGATACATAGTTTCCATTGAAGTGAAACAGATTATTGGTTACTATAGTTTCCCTATTGCACGATATTTGCTGTAGAAAGCCTATTACAATAGGTTTAAAGGTTCAGTTCAGACAAATAAGTCAGTGTTGTGAAGAATGACAGAGAAGATACCTGAGCTTGTCTCTTTGATGTTTCCTTTAAGTTGCATGATAGAAAGGGAATTAGCAGTGGGTTAATTGTTTGGTACTTAAGGCTCTGTCTCTCTCAATTACCACAGAGTGAAATATGTTGCAATGAAGGCAATGGATGTTATTTAATTCAACCTCCCTTGCCCCTCCCCTCCTGTTGGCCAGATTTAATGGCTAGTTGCCTGTTATATAAAAATAAGCTAAAATGTTTTGCATGATATTCTTCTAACAATACATCCATCCACCCACCCCACCCCACATATAGATTTTTCATAGGACAAAATAAAGGTAGAGTGTTGTTTTCACTTCCTTCAAGAAAGAGAAAACTAGCTAGATAGTTGACTCTGAGAGCTTATTCACATTAAGCAAGCTAAACTGCCGACTTTCACAAAGATACTCAGGAACCACCTTCTGAACACACTAACAAAACAGACAGCATTCTTGAAGGCCAACCCACAACAAGTTAAAAAGAATTGGATGGTACCCTGCTAATTCCACAGGCCTTTTGTGCCTTTCAAAACTGTGCTTACATTCAGCCTAGTGTGGAAAAAAGAAAGAATAAATTTGATTTGATAGCTGAAAAGGTCATCTACTTTGTTTAGTATTGGGTCTGCTATTTTTCTTACCTAGCTTTCCCCAGAGGAACTTCTAAAAAATCATGGTTGGGCCCCAGTATGGACTGTTTTATCATTACAAAGAGCACATACTCTCTGCCCCGTACAACAGCAAAAATGGGAAGGTTTAAGCCATATGGAAAGCATGTTGTACATGTCACACTGGCTTGAGTGTCACTTGGCAAATAATTCTCTGTAAGAGAAGCAGGAATTGCATTCTTGGAAATCTCCCATTCATTTCAACAAAACTTTCTGTTGTAAATAGGACTTCCCTTGTCAGCTAGTAGAACTCAAACATTCCCAATATCCATCCTCTTAGGCAAGCTGTAGACATTTCAGTACCCACCCTCAAGGTAGAGATGCTGTACATGTGGAGTCAGATTGCCCTAGCCCCTCCCTCTTGCTGAATACAGAGAAAAGCCTTGATTGGTTCATATCTGGGGAAAGAACAGAAGGCATTGCTGAACCTGAGGCTGAGAAAAGAGGGAACTAACATTGTTCCCCAGAGCTTCAAATTAAAGTTAGGAATTTCCAGGTAAAAGGAAGTCCAGAAAAACTGAAGCAGAGGAACAGGTGCTTCAGTTACTATTTCTGAAGGTAGCAAGTCTTCGAAGGAATTTGACTTAGAATCTTGATGCTTACTTCTCTCTACATCTACTGTGCAAGCTAAGTGTGTAAATTTCATATTTTATGCATACATCAGATTGTGCACGAGTAAATAATTTCTCTTTAAAATCTTTTTGGATTTGGAATAAGAATTTGAAATTTTGGTCCAATCTCTTCACAGCAAGTACTGTCTTGTGATCTGCCTGCGGCATTATATTGTCATTTGAAAATTTCTTTTGAAAACTTCTTTTTCCCAGTGATTTGCTTTGTATTTACTTCCTTCATTTTAATATATTTACTTCCTTCATTTTAATATATAACGTTAAAAAGAGTTAGCTTTTCTTTTTAAAGTGAAATTTGGTTTTGTTTATCTCTTGTGAAATCAGCTTCTGTCCCAAGCGGTCCATCTGTCTGTCCTTCCTTCCTTCCTTCCTTCCTTTTTAATTGCCAGCCCAGGTTGTGCGAACATACTCTCTCTCACTGGGGTAACAGGAAAGGCATCAGGTGAGGTACCACCTGGAAGGTAGGCAGTAGCAGCAGGAACTACCAAGTAATTAATTCAAAACAGGAGTCAGGGCCAGGATATGAATACCAAGAAGATTTCTGAGAGAGGAGGTTGAAGCTTTCAACCTTCCAGCAAGGACTCAGCAAGGATTTCTACTATACTTCTATTTTGTTTAATGTATACATTGTATAAAAGTGCCCATTTTTATACATGTTTTAATGTGTATCCTATGGGTATCCAATGGAGCTCAAGACAGATTTCAGTTAGGAATCTGCCACTCTCTACATAAAACACAAATATGTTGCTGTTGAATATCAGTGCCATATCTTTATAGGAACTTAGATTGTTAATGATGATGATTTAATCCTGGATGATGAATTAAAAGCAAATTGGCTTTTTTTGACTGATAAAGACTTTTATGTCTCCATGTGCCTAACTATTTGTGGCACCACCTTCTTCAGATAGAACTGGCCTGTCCAGTGTGTTCATCCCACGTTTGGATATTGAGAGCCCCCCCTGCATGAGATGGGGAGGATGATATCTCTCAGTGTATGTTCCAGCCAGACTGTGCCCTTGCTGGCAGCATTGAGGCATGCAGTCAAGATTCAGCTTTTCAACAGAACTTTTAATTACTTTTAACACATCTTTGGTACTGTTTGGTTTGGATGCCAGGGTTATGTTGCAATTATGTATTGATTGATTTTATTTTTAAAGTGTATTTTATATTCATTTTGGTAAGCCACCAGGAGGATGTACAGAGTTGTCAGTAAATAAGTAATTTATGTCCTTACAATCTCTTCCCCATTTGCACCTTTCTTTCAGGATCTGGACCTGACCCCTCTTGATCAGGTTTGGACACAAAAAATATGTCTAGCTGGGAAAACTTGTTGGGGTCCGGGAAGGGAAGAATTGGTGATGAAAAGTATAGTGTCAGTTTAGAGTCCCATCGTAATCTCTTCTTTAATGAAACTTGGGGAAGACTTGGATTTGTCCCCA
Source organism: Liasis olivaceus (assembly GCA_030867105.1). Classification (NCBI taxonomy): domain Eukaryota; kingdom Metazoa; phylum Chordata; class Lepidosauria; order Squamata; family Pythonidae; genus Liasis; species Liasis olivaceus. The sequence goes on from CM061350.1 coordinate 87,472,916, forward strand.
TTGTTGTAATTTAGGCCTATAAGATAAATGTGACCAGAGCTTACAAAAAGTAATATCTTCTTCACCAACTGCTTTTTGACATTGCTGAAGGTTTTGTCTTGATTACTTTCAATAAAAATTGAAAGTAAGGATGACTGTCTTGGCTCACTAAGCAACCAGGTTTTATCACTAATTACAATCCTTTATTACCAGTAGTTTAATAGGTTTATGATCGGTCGTAAAACAATTCAGCTTGGGAGTACATAAAAGGAATGGGTTATACAGCTGTGACATCTTAATGTCAATTCACTGTAATCATTTTATTATCTTTAATGGGCATGTTTTTCCCCCCTCAGTAAAGAAAGTTTGCATTCCTTTAAATGGAATATATAGTCACCAAGTATAGGAGGCGAAGAGAAATCACCTAAATATACACTAAAATACTTAATGAGGCATTTAAAAAACTTCGAATGTCAAAAGTATGTATCATACCTGTGGAGACACATTATGGGTAATTATAATAAAACAATAAGTGCTACAACAATCTTTCTAACTTTCCAGTAGAAGGCAGCTACATTCTCCTTCTTTGTTTCTTCTACATATCAGATGTTCTCTTCATAAATTGATCTTCACATTGCTAGAATTGCATGGTGTCAAGAAGAATAAAATCTTGGTGCATTTGCTGCATCATACTCTTCTTAGTTTGGATTAAGGAGATGATCTATTTGATGTTAAGGTTAAGATCTAAATATGGCCAATATGTAACTCAACAAAGCCACCTGAGGGGCGACCCACCCAGCCTCTTGCTTTGCTGATTTCTTGGAGTCACGTACGCAACTCTTCTGGAAGCCACAGCTCATGTCTGGAGTGTTATATATAGTCAACTCTATTTATTTTTTATGCAGTAAAGTTGTTTTTTTTTTAATTTTATTAATGATGTTGTGGAGGGTAGACTAGGATAGAAATCTATTAATTTCATCAAAGAAACAAATAACAAAATTTCAGGAAGTTTGCATTTTTCAATACATTTTTCTCTAGCCCAATTTGCAAAGCATTAACTTACTTTCTTTCTTTCTTTCTTTCTTTCTTCCTTCCTTTCTTTCTTTCTTTCTTTCTTTCTTTCTTTCTTTCTTTCTTTCTTTCTTTCTTTCTTTCTTTCTTTCTTTCTTTCTTTCTTTCTTCTCTCTCTCTCTCTCTCTCTCTCTCTCTCTCTCTCTCTCTCTCCCCCCCCCCCCCCTTTCTTTCTTTCTTGTCTCTGTTCTGAAGAAACTCGAAGTGGTAAACAAGGAAAACTAAATCAGTACAGGAAATCAAAACCCACTTGAGGTTGTTAGTCACCTCATGCTTGTAATTACCCCAATATCTGATCTGGAAGTTTAAGGGGCCACATGAAATGGTAGGTGGTTGTCTGTGTGTAGAACCATTAATGGTATAATACTATATTCAGATTATCTACTTCACAAGTTATACTATCTGTAAAATATAACACCAATCCTTCCAACCCATAGATATAATTGCCACAAGGAGGACTGATTGCTGTTATATGCTAGAACTGGTATTCAATCACTGGAAAACAAAATCTCTAGCACTGCTTGTTTAATCTCCTCTGATAGTAGAGAGAAAGCCACCCTTGGAAGGGAACAGTGCCTCACATCCATTTGTCTATACCAGTGTTTCTCAACCTTAGCAATTTTCCTGGCTGGGGAATTCAGGAGTTGAAATCCACACATCTTAAAGTTGCCAAGGTTGAGAAACACTAGTCTCTACTATGAAAAAGCTTCTGACTTTAGAACTCAAACACTGGAGAGGACAACATGTGAGGAGGAGGAATACATTTGATTGTTCAATCTGTTTTATTGTTCATTATGAATAAAGCACCTGAATATGAACAATCCCCCATAGCATTAATAGGTGAGAGACTTATCCCACATAGGTGCAATTTGTGTTGCTTACATTGTCCTACCGATTCTTATGTATACTGTATATTTTTAGCTACCCTCTATACAAAAATGTACATCATATCCTCTTTTGTTTTTAATAAAAATCAACCTCTATCACTGGCAAACCCCGTCTAGTGGGAAACTCAAGAAGCAAGAACTACATGGATTTCAGAAATGCTAGTTAGGTCAAGACATAATCTTGAAAACTGTAAGTTCCCAAGCAGACTTACAGCAAGCCTATTAAAGCAGAGTCTCTTTGAAACAATTCCTTCCCATGGCCCTACCCATGGGTTGGGCTGCCTCTTTTCATACCCACCGAATTCTTCCTTCTTCTCTGCCTGATATCAGATATTTACCACACATCAGCCATGCCTTTGAGCCACAGCACACATTTTCCCTCATGGAAGATGCAGAATGTTTTCTTCTTATAGCAAGAAATAGGAGACAAGAGGAGCCCTGAGCCCTTTCCAATAAGAATTTGGAAAATGTCTTCTACTAATGTTGAAAAAGTTGAGCCACAATGTATCTGCCTACACATTTTGATTTCCCATCCCCCTTTCAGGCATTCAGAAACACGTCATTTTGGCAGCAAAGCATCTTTTATGCACATTCATGAATAGGTGACCTGGGAAAATCCTCAAGGTGACTGTGCCAAATCTTCAGGAGGATGTGAGTGAGATCCTCAACGCTTTAAGGATGTGCCATCACTAATCTCTCTCCTGAATTCCATTGCAAATAATTTCAATTTAAAAAATCTGAAACATTAAATAAACCTCCCTGAAAGGCAACTTGATTATTGTTATATCACCCCTGAAATGTGCAGCTACAAAGGATTTCATTAGACAGTGACATTTTGAAGGTTAGTGAGCGCTAGCAAGGTCTTGGAAGGCCTGCGCCTCAGTTGTAGGTTAGCTTCTGTATGTTAGCCAGAGAGGGATTTGCTGGCCAGCCAAAGATTTTGTCAAAGCTTAGAGTTTTCTGTATCTCTTGGTTGCCATCTAATGGGTGTCTGGACTTATCCAATCCACACCTGATTGTCCCTGTTCTTTGGCAGTCACTGTTTCTGACCCTAAAACCCTAAAATGATTCAAATTGGATTGTGCCTGGGGAACAGACTCTGGGCCTCCTTGGCCTTATGTAATTGTATATGCACTGCAGCCCATAGTATTAAAGCTGCATATATAGAGAATTTAAGGGGAAATGATATCCTTAGCATCAATCCTCTTGGCTATGTTTAGGTCTAGCTCAAATTATTAGTTATTCCAGCTGATGCTGGTGTAATTGGCATGCAGTCTTTTAAATTTCTAAATCTCTATTTAATTGATTTTGAGGCTTACTGGGATAATGTTTTGTATTCCTTTCAACCAGTTTTACTTTGGTGCAATCAGTATCAAGTTACTTTTAAGAATCCATTACTTTATTCTGTAGTACTAATAGCATAATACTATAGTTATTATAATAGGTAATTGGTCTGAGTATAGTAGTCATTGTAGATTAATGTCATTGGCTGCTAATTAAATTTATAGAATTTTAAAATTGCTTTGTTTTATTTTTTTAATGCTACTTGCTTTGCCACTTCAATCAAATCAATCTAAGCAGTTTACAAGTCCTATAACGTAACGGTATCACATTCATTAAAAAACCAATAATGTTTAAAATAAATTAAAGTACAAAAATTCACAATAATTGCAATAAAACCTCCTACTCCAGCACCCAGCACTTGTCTGAGGCTGACGTACTAACCCTTCTCCTCCACTTCTTAATTTTCAAAGCAACTAAGTGTTTACAAGTTTATAAACTAATAGGATGGAGAAGCTGTCCTAATTTTAGGGAACAAGTTATTCCATAAGAGAGATGCTCTCAAGCAGAATGGTCATTTCCAAGTTCCCGCCCATCATACCCCTAAGGGCCCTTGAATGTACCCTGAAACAAACTGGCGACAGATGCATTTCCTGCAATTCTGTATAATATGGTAATAAGGGCTTCACCCAATTAAGAGGTGAGCACTTGTATACTGTATCACTTGAAATTTCTTATTGGTCTTCATGTAGAGCAAGCTAAAGTACTCTGAACTTGAGACAATGAGACCTGAGTAATATAAGTTGAAGACTTTTATTCCAAATTTTTTAAGTAAAATTATATGACATAAATAGAATCATGTCTAATTCTGCACAGCTGGAGCGAGGATAGAATGTTGAGCTATAAAATGGAAGTAATTCTTCTACTTTTTCAATGAAATTAAGTTTATTAACAATTGTTTGTTTCAGTTTCATATGTTTATTTGCAGCCATAGGTTTTAGCAAAATTCATTTAAAATTATAGCAATCCATATCAATTCAGTCCATCTCCTCTAGTATTTGCCATACTATCTGTCAACATTTGCCTCCGTATCTTTCTTGCAGCCATTGCAAACAATGCAACTTGATTGGTTACATATTCATTTTCATCAGACAACAAAAAAAATTGTTTTTCTAGATTAGTCTGATTCAACTGACTTAGCAAAGGCGTAATAAATCTAGCTCGGTTCTTGATATAATCTGCAATATAATAAATAATGAGTCAGATCTTCCACCTATGGGGTATTACAAATACATAAATGGTGTGTAATTGGTAACCCTCTATATCTTCCATCTAAATAGGCTGTTGGCATTGTTTGAAAATGAAGTTCTGTAAAAGCTTGTCTCAGGGACTGGGGTATGGAATACTGTAAGTAATATGACATTCCTTGCCAATTTTTAAAAACATGATACCACTTGGCCAACTTAAGCCTGCATACCGGATCTCTATCCTGTCTAAAATCTTTAAAAAATAAATAATCCCTTGTTTGTTTGTTTTACTTAAATGACTTCAGCCAAATGATTATACAGGGTCTACCAGAACTGGGCTGTAAAAACCCAGAGAACAAAGAGTTAGAATTTGATAGCCTTTTCTTGCAGCAAAGCTCCATGTACAGGTTGTATGAACTTGAACACCAATTCTGACATCTCAACATCTGTAGACAAGGGTATTTCAATGCTAACCTATCTTATTAGTTGTATGTATGTAATCTAAAGTGTTACATAAATGCCGTCTTTTTTCTTTATTTTTTTATTATAGCACCAGTACTTTATCAGGCTGGATGCTGTGGAAGCTGACTGACAGTACTATTTTACAAAAGCAGAATTAAGATCATGCTTTGTCTATGTATGTACTTTTTTAAAATCGAAGTACTTTAGTCTAACATAACATATACTGAAATATATTTAAAAGCCATAGAATATAAAACTGGGTGGAACGGCAGATACAAAATTCAGAACAATTTCAGTGGGTTCGAGAAGTGGGCTGCAAACAACACAGCAAAATTTAATAAAGAAAAAAAGTACAAAGTTCTTCACTTAAAAATAAATAAAATACATGGAGACATGGGAGGAATACTTGGCTTGACAGTAATACATATGAAGGGAAACTTGGAACTGTACTTGCTCACAGGCTAAATATGGGTCAGGAATCTGACATGGTTGCAAAAAATGTAAACACAAATTCTCCAAATCTCCAAATCAAGGGAAGTTATAGTTCTATCATCATCATCACCACCATCACCATCACCATCACCTTCATCTGAATTATAGTCATTTGCATAGAAAGGACACATTCTAGACGTATAACATATGAGTCCTCCATTCTGTTACAATTCACCAATAAAGCATAAAATAGTTTAAAACCTAAAGTCTTTTTGTTCTATTAAGCTACCTTTATTTTATTCTTATCCCTACTAATTACAGTGGGCCCTACACTGTCAAAAGTTAAGCCAATTGTGTAATATGTATACACCTCCAAGAAATTAACTAAATGTTGTCTTACAGAACTGATCACTTCATAATATTTATACATTATACTATTTCAGTATAATGATATGAGACAAATAAACAGCCAGACTGAAGCTTCTGAACACATAATATACAGAAGCATTTCAGGATGACATTCAACTATCTCTGTTAATCAATACCTTATATTCATTCTTTATTCATATTCTTGGGCTTCTTTAACCTAAAAAGATGATGAATTCCAACAGAAAACTGCAGAGGTTGGAGTTTTTCCAAAAAAATTATCTCCCCAACTGTCTTTAAAGCTCTCTTCGAGAACTGGTAGAGTTAGTCCAGTCAGGAAAACAAAAAGAAAAAGAAAAAGAAAAGAAAAAGAAAGAAAGAAAGAAAAACAAACAAAGAAAAAATGATTTGGTACACATGTAGGTTCTCTTCATAGTTTGTGCAATGTGAAATAGGTTCCCTGAAGGATACACTAAGGATGGGTTTACACAAGTGCTTAACCCAGTCAATCTCTAACAATTGAATTTAATAACACAAGTGCATTAACTGGAACCTATCATCATCATCACCATCATCACCATCACCTTCATCTGAATTATAGTCATTTGCATAGAAAGGACACATTCTAGACATATAACATATGAGTCCTCCATTCTATTGGGGGGCATCTAGAAAGTCATTTTGGTGTAATGGTTAAGGCACCAGGATAAAACCAGAAGGCTGTGAGTTCTAATCCCCCCTTAGGCACAAAGCCAGCTGGGTGACCTTGGGCCTGTCACTCTCTCTTAACTCTAGGAAGAAGGCCAGGGCAAACCACTTCTGAAAATCTTGCCAAAAAAACTGCAGGGACTAGTCCAACACTGACTCGAGGGCACAGACAAAAAATAATCCCTGCCTACTTCTTCTAATGCTGGCTGGTATCCCATGACTAGGATTTTACAGGCAAAGTGTTAATATATCAGTAGTTCTTAAACTGGGAGTAATTATTCCCAAGGGGGTAATTTGGGCATATCCTTGGGATAATGGAGCAATTTGTAATTACAGTACTTGTTTGTGAGTCAAGGATCCAGCTTGGGACCGTTGTTGCCAAGACAGAGTCTATTTTTTTTGGGGGGGGGGTAGAGCTAATGACATTATTTGAGATCAGGAAAAGGTGTAATTGGGTCAAACCATTTAAGAACCACAGTCTTAGATCAATGATCCCTTCCCCATGGACAAGGAAGCAAGCCATGGATATTAGGGAGGCAGGTTCTGTCAGGCCACAACAGTCTATTCTGTAATGGAACAGCTTCAGTCAGTCTGTCCAGATCGTTTAACTGGAAGGTGGTTTGGGAGGGACTTGGGTAGTATCCTACAGCTGAGTGGGTTTTGGTGTTTGAACAACATCCCAGTCTTGCCACTGACCTGGTTAAGTGTGCTCTGTAACTCCAGCCCAAATTATTTCAGCTTCTAGACTGAGCATCTGTCATTTAAGTATAAATGGAAAGTGTTTTGCTCCCAATAAAGCAAGGATGACACGAGTCTAGCTACCATGTTTTATAAGTCTGGTCACCTGTCTGGGACTGAGAATGAAACAGAAGTTACTTGAAATGACTCCTTCCCCAAACAGGCACCAAGTGCTATCAGACCTGACATATCAGCCATCTGTTTCCAGGATAGGTCTGGGGGTGGGAGAACGGATGTCCCTCTTGTGTAGCAGTGGAAATTCAGCCCATTCTATGCAAGGTTCTTTGGCTGAGGGCCAACTTCTTTGAACTCTTCCGTACAACTTGACATCCTTGCCCCAATTTCTCTGACTTATTCAAACAGCTGGGAATAAAACATTTGTGTAGAAGGAGCTGGGACAGGGCTAGATTGCTTTTCATTTTTTAAAGTAAAGGAAAAAGGGCAGTAGTTTGAAAAGAACTGTATAAAATTCAGCCGTGGCAGGCAGCAGAGAGAAATTTCTGTCAGAGCACTATGATAAATGAAAGGGCTCTCACGGCTCGACGATTTGTTTAGACCTCTTGTTTCGACTACAACTCTGCTTCACAAAACTAGCATTGAAGTGTCTCTCGTTCAAACATAACATAACCTGACAATGATCAGCCCACTGGGCTTTTCTTAAGAGAAGGCCATATTGTTCAGCTCAGGAAAAATGTTCTAGCTGTAGATGTCCTGAGACATGAAGGAAAAGCAGTGTGCGGAAGACTTTCCAGTACATTAGTAGTATATGAAAGGAACTGACCACTTGTACATTAATATTGCCTTGTTCTAGGGAGTGACATATGGGAAAGCACTGGAAAAGAGACAGCTTATTTCCTCCATTTTTTTTTGGTTTTGTTTTGATAATCAAGGGACTGGGACATGGTGGTGGTGATGGTGCAGGGATACAGTAGTAGCACTCATGGCTAAGATATGGTACGATTGGCATAGAGCTTAGTAAATTGTTTACACTCCAAATGACTTCACCTTCTCTCCCTCTTTCTACTTGCCCCCTTTCCCTCCTAAATTTACAGCACCTACTGCATGTTTACTTTACGAATGGTTGTGACATGAAGCATTTTGTACAGCAGCCAAATCCATTAATACAAAACAGGTTTCTGCTAATGGCTTCCGAGTGCTCTTATTTTTGTGCATACCGTAGACAATTCTTTCAAAGTGTTGAAGAAGGCATTAAAATGTATGTTCTACAAACATTTGACTTGATGAGCAATGCCATTTTTAGAAGAGTAAACCAAAAATAATAATAGGCCAGGGCATATACTTCATTAGCCAGTGTCCCGATAATTTCGGTGGGAAAGGATTTAGTATGTGCTTTTCTGCCACAGAAAACATTGGAATATTGTCATGATGGAGTCTGATTGCATCATAAAATTAAAAACTAAATGGCAATTGTGAAGAAATGCGCATATGATTAGTAAATATGATCATTTGTGTATATAAACTATTTTTCCAACTCCCTTCCGTTGTAATGGCGTTTATGCAGACAAATTTCCTTGTGGATCAAGCACATAGTTAGAACTCATGCTATACATAAGATTTGGTTGGCTGGGATAGATTTAATATTAAACTGAAGGGGGAAGGGGAGCTGAGATTTCATACTGAATAAGAGTTGCTGGAAAGTTCAGTGGTGCAACTGACATTTCAATTGATATTTTTTCAGTAAGGCTTGCCCAGGAGATCTTTCCAGTGGAATGTGGTCTTTGCCATCTGAGATATATCATTCCTAATTTTAAGGACATGATCAGTCTGAGGGTAGGCTCAAATGCTATGGATTTCAATAAGATGGGGAAGATATACCCATGTGCTTATCTTTCAGACTGGAATTAATGGGCTGTATAAAAGCATAACTTTGCTTGAACTGTGCTGTTTCTTTTCTTGTTCGGTATCTTCTGAGTGTCAAGAAAAAGTGAAAGAATGGGAATTGCTATACTGTAATAGCTGCTATTATGTCCCTTAATAAGGCACTGGGAGTCCCTAAAGCAAACAATAGCAGTGATATTTCAAATATCAATGGAATGGTCATTTCTAGAATTATTTTCCTCTTTGACACGAGCAGCCAAATTCATCTCATTCATTCATTCATTACTATATCCTGAATAAAATCTTTCACAACTGCTTTTCACTGCTATTGATTGTCCTGCCTGTTCTTCTCCAAACAGTTTCTATCAAAAGCTCCCACTCATTATTTAACACCAACACACCAGTTGGCCTTGTTAATTGAAGGTGATGGAAGTTGTAGTCCATTGTATTTGCAAGCTATCAGGTTGGGGAATAAAGTAAGTTTTGCTTAGTCCTTAAAAAACACAATAAAAAGGAAAAACAAAACAACTGCCTCCATTCTTTAAGAAAACATGGTTTAAAGTTTTATCCAACAACACAGATAGCTGTTGTTTTCAGTGCATTATTTACTCAATTGGTAGATTTGCAATGTATATTTTTAATTTTTGGATCAAAATTTGTGAAAAAATCGTTTAAGCTCTAGTTAATATCCTTGACCAATAGTACAATAAATGTTATTGTATGTTGAATAATGTAAGTCCATATATTGTATAATACAAATGAATACCCAAAAAAAATTCAGAGAAAAATACCCTTAGCATTATTGTGTTCTCACTTATTTTTAATTAGCATATTATTGATTTGATACCTTTCTCAAGCTGTCCAAAGTGTTCAAAGTTCTTCGTACTAACACCTTGACACTGATTAAGCCAGATATACCTTTTATTTATGTGCTAGGAGTACAGAAGTTTCACAGAGGCACTTTTCAGATATTCTCATTCCTTTTGATGATGGTTGCACTGAAAAATAGTCTACTATATTGCATATTCATTCTTTTTATTATTCTTCCTGCTTAAAAACTGAGTTGATGGGGAAATATTGTGAATTGGGCCTCATCTTGATACCCCATACAGACTAAGACTAGGTTCACACATGTTAAACCCAGTTTGTTTTAATCATAGTTTATTGAATAAGCCATTTGCCTGGGTTCATATAACACATGAAACTATAAACCATATTTTACAAACCATAGCTGCCAAGTTCACATGCATGCAAGGCAAAAGCCAAAGAAATCATATTCATTCTTGGCTTCTTCTAAGAACCAAGCCAAAATATTGTATGGATGGTGAAGGTGGACTTGTGGTATTTCTCCACTATGCAAACTGAGTACAATCTGTGGAAAATGAAAGAGCAGGGAAACACAAGAGTAATATAAGATTAATATGGTTATTGATACAAAACATTTGAAAGGTAAGGAAATTGCCCATCATTTTTGAAATGTAGTAGCAATATAATAATACTGTTTTCCCAAGTTGGTGAATGGTTCATGTAAAATGGTTAGACTAATTCATTTTTAACTTGCCTCCAGAACCAGTAGTCTGAGACTGAAATAGGAAGAATTGACTGATAAACTTAGGAATACAAACAGGCTCATTACTTTAGTGAAGGATGATTTCCAAGTCTTGGCTCTCTTTTCCTTCAGTACAAAATGAGTAATTGGTGAGACCAGCTGCACCACTAAATACTTCCATTATTTGATTTTAGGAATGAAACTTGTTAAACTGGTTTGGCTCAGAGCTGACCCTGTCATGAGGCAGAATAAGACAGCAGCCTCAGGAGCAGATGCTGGGAAGGGTCAAGTGGTGACATGGTACATTGGCCAAAGCTCTGCGTCCAAAACAGCGCTTCCAAGGTAGCCCACAGCCCTTAGATGCCATCTGCTGAAGAATAAAGGTTCAAGATGCATTGAAGTAGGAATCAACTGCTGGTCCTATCAGCTTTTAGATGTGGAAAGCTACAGCACAGATTTATCTTGCCTTTGTCTCAGGTTGCAAAATGTATTGAATCTGTCCAGGATAGGCTGTTTTATTAAAACAGTAGTGACTGGTACACATGTTGGAGTAAGTGTGGGACAAGATGATGTGATGGGGGGCAGGTAGGGAATGGAGAGAGAGAGAGCAAGAAAATGATTTATTTTCAACACAGCTACTGTACATTGCATATTCTCCATTTGGAGTATTTTAGGTTTAAGGCTTTCATTTGATAAAGTACAAAATTATACTAAATTACTTTGGTTCAACTGGAAATATGGAGGGTATTTTTAATTGCTGACGTGTTGTTTTAGTAATATGAGCCTCTTCAAAGGTCACTGCTGTGGGACAACAATTTCTTCAAAATAGCCTATTTAATGTAAATCATTCAAACAAATTTCTCACATCAAAAATTCCACCTAATCAAGAGTCATGTGGTCCTGATGGGGATGTAGTAAAACACAGTGTGGATATACAGATGGGGCAGTATGATGACATCTCTGAAGGCAAACCGAGACTACATAATGGAAAAGATAATCATTTTTGGTCAGATATACTAAGAAAAAAGTCTATTAAAGCAAACAAAAGTCACTTGTTAGTCCTGTTGAAAAGATTGCCCCCCCAAACTGAACAGTTTTGATGGAGCATTACTCTTCAGACAGCTTCCTCCCTTTTCATGTGCAAGAAATCCAACTTCCACACCCAACTGTTATAAATAACGGTGCCAAGGCATAATAAACTACACCCTCTGGTAATGCATGTCAATAAATTTTGTATAAGAATAATCTGAAGTAGATTATAAAAAGTACAAATGCCTCTCAGAAATTGTGTGAGCTGTACTGAAATTCTTAATTCCCTCCCTCAAAATCCTCAAGTTTTGGCCCAGGCTAAGACTCCTACTGTGCCCTCAATTTTTGTTTAGTTTCAGTGAAATGTCAGCAGCGTGTCCCAAGGCACACATAGTCATTTCACAAGTTTTAATAAAACTCTCTTGGACTTTTTTCCTGCGACTTTGCTGTTCCTCCTGCCTCAACAACAGGAAGCTCCCAAACTCACCTTGAATTGTAACTGACATTTTTATATCATACAGAAATAAATGGACACAAATGATGTAAAAAGATTAGTTATATAATTACACAAATTACATAAATTGTAACAGTTATACTATGAATATGGATTTAATGAACATTTAGATTTAATGGACATCTTTTTCTCCCAGATGGACCATTAATTTGAAGTTTTACGGTTCATACTTGGAGCTCCGGCTGAATTAAACAGTCCAGCCACACTTACATGGACATTTAGAGATGCCCATGTACTGATTTATGACAACTTTGCTTCTGCTTGTCATGTAGGATGGTGGATACATGCAGAAAAATACATGAAACATGGAGTTAGCCTTACATGTAGGCTCAGCTTTCATGGCTCTGCTTCAAGAAAGTGAGTTGTGTGCTACCTTCTGCTAAGGCTGCAGCAGAATGCAACTGGATTATTTTCATTGAAAAGTTAAAAGATTTACTCCAAGGAAAATGGGAAAGATCAGCTGAATCCCCTGCATCTAATGTGTAATATTTTCCTCATTATTGGGAATCCATTTAATAGTGGAGCAGTAAATCACTTTGTTGAGCAAAGCTATTCAGTGGTCAACTGTACACTGTTGGAGAGTTCATGAAAAAGTCATTAGCTTGCTTCCCCTCCTCTTTCACTGTCAGGCAGCATCATGTCATAAATATAGTGACTTGTCGAGCAAGATATCAATCTATCTAGGTATCACCCACTTCCTGTCTCTGGCCATATGTTTCTTTTATTTATGTCAAGAAAATAGCATTTACACAACCGCTGCAAGTTGTTTACAGAAGTTTAACTCCTGTGATATAGTCCCGCTTGTGTTGCATGCTTTTAACCCATAGATAATACATGAGCTTGTACATTTTAAAATATGCTACTGCATGCGCAATAGAATAAACACAGAACTGAACTGACAGCACCATCTGCCAAACACAGTTGATGTCAGGGGACTGGTCTCTGCACAGTATTCTGCTTCTTTGCTCTTGAGATTATGATATTTGAAAGGCATAAATAACCTATTTTTTTCCAGTTTTATTGATTATTCAAATTCCTTGAAAAGAACTTCACTAAGAAGCAGAACCATGTTTGGGGCCTTCCTTTTATCAAAGCTGATGTACTCTTGCTGTGAAAGAGCAGGGAAAAAATCTGGTGAATGATTTTCCTTATTTTCAGGTCTTCATATCTGGTGTTACGGAATGGGAATAGCGATGAGTGTGCATATGTGATCATGTTGATGGAATTATGTGAGTTGTAGTGCAAATATCTGGGAAGGAGGGCAGCAGACTGGAGAACACTCACCCAAATTCTGGGATAATTTTAACATTGTGACAGACATTTACAAACAAATTTTTGAGTGTGAAATTTATGGGCTCTTCCAAGCTAAAGCTGTCAGGAAGGATGGAATGAAGGCAAGCAGGCAGGCAGACCCATAATTAATTGACTTTATATTTGTTTACTAAGTATTTCATGTACCTTGTTTTATGTAGGATATCATGAAACAAATACAATAATGAATATAGAATATATGCATTTTTCTTTAATTGTTTAAAAAGTAAAATACAAAAGGAAAAAGGTCTACATTGAATAGTAATAGTACAGTGAAGAAAAAAAGCTAAATATATTGTAGTGGTTAAATGAACTAAGTATAAGGAAAAGAAAAAGGAAAGGAAAATTCCATAATGTAAGTTTAAATATCTACATGGAATTAATTTAATCGTTGAGCTACTCATTAAATCTGGATCCTATATCAACATCACATATCATCTTCCCATTTTTAAAGTACAAAGAGTTTTCAAAAATAGATAACAAACTCATATCCTGGATTGATTCTAAAAAATCAAGGAGTGCCTTTCTTTCCAGTTACATAGGATTGTCATGAAAATCCCATACTTTAGGAATATAGTTCAGCATCACATTGAAATCCTTAAATATAATATTTCTTCCCATAATTATGTTAACATGCATATTAATTTGAAACCAAAACAAAACTATAATGAAACAAGACCAAATCATGTGGGTTGAAGAACCTTAACATTTCTTACATTGCCAACATGTCTAATATCCATCAACATTCTTGAGGGGTCCAGTAGACCTGAAATAATATTTTCTGATGAATTAGTTTCATGTTTCTTTTTTCAATATCTGGACTCAGTGATTTTCCTAAATCAGATAGGCTTCCTTTCACAGATCAAATATGAATTAATACTAATTCATTATTAAATAATCATAAGACTAAGTTTCATTTCATTTTTTAATATCTTATAAAGTTGAATTGTTAGTTTCCATTTAAGGGCAGCATCCCTTAAAGAAGCTAAAATTGTAGATACCTCAGAAGCTGCTAAAGTATTCAGACTGTACTGTTTAGTTAATACATGTTTCAGTTCTACATATTGCCAAGGGTATATTGAAGACAAGTCCAACTCAAAGACAATCTGTCAAAACCTTTAAAACAACCCTTAAAAATATGAAATTAAGTGGAAGCAGAGCCATAAGAACTGAGCCTACATGACTTTGGAATAATCTTCCCCTGGACATACAGCTGGTCCCAACCCTACAGGCCTTTAGGGAGTCAGTTTGAGTGGAGTCCCCAGTGGGTGAGTTCTCGAAGTGTTCAGTTCTGTTGCCCTTTTATAGTTTAGTATGTTTTAATGTGTTATGTTATTTAATTATTTATGATTTTTTTGTTTTTTGTTTTTTGTTTACTTTTGTACACAACTCAGTCACATACTTTGATTTGGGCAGCCATATAACTGCACAAATAGGAAGAAAAAAAAAACATTAGATTTAGTAACCAGCAGATTACCCCAGTGACAACATTTCACTGGGCAGCAGGATTGAAAATGATCCTTAGTTTTACTGTTGTCCAAAATGTTCTATAAATGGCACTGATTGATTTGGCCCAGGCAAGTGCCTGTTTTGTTTTGTTTTATGGAAAAGATGAATGAATTATTCCTTTATGCTATTCCCTTAACCTCCCAGTATCTGCTGCATCACATTCAAGAAAGGGCATAATTCATCCTTACGAATACTCTTCACTTTACACAAAACACCTTCAACCTATGGATTTGATATTTGGCAGAATTGTTTCCTAGCACTGAGACTACTGTCCTTACAAATGTAATCAGATTTTCCCCCAATTAACACATTCGTCAGCACTTTTTAAGGTGAGATTTAAAGATGCAGAGCTCATCTCTCCATTGCATCAATTTTTATGGAGTATTGGTATCATTCATTCCATGATATAGGGTAGGAGTTGTTCATCATTGCCTTATAGATTTTTAACTTTCCCACAAATTTCATCTCCATCTGTTGAAAAGAAGATGAAGCTGTTTCCATTTTTCTCACTCTAGATTACTGAGGAATGGAGCACCCTCCATTTTTCTGGTTAATACTATGGATCCTAGCATCAAATTAGAATTCATTTCCAGAGTGATCCAGATAAACTCATGTCATTTCCAGCATTCTAGATTAGGTGGTCTCTACACCACCCCTAGTTTGTATTCCTTGGAAATACCTAGTCTTGACAAATGGCTGCAGTGAAAAAATGTGACAAGTTCTGAGGAATGAAGTATGTAGAAGTACTTGAGGTATATAAACATTAAGTGTATAATCATGTTGCTGTCTTTGCATCCTAACCAGGTTGTTTGCACAATAGAGCCATTATGTGTTTCTTAAGCCATAACCTTTCAACAATAAGCAGGAAGTAGAATTGTAATGGTTATTCCATGTGGCAATATGATAATGTATTATCCAGCAATGATCAGATCCTTCTGATCAGTAAACTATATTAGCAGGGTTGTAAAACTTTGGGAAAATTTGAAGCAATGGGGGAAACACATATGCAAACAAATTAGGGAAAATTGGAATATATGTACTACTTAGTTCTTAAAACTCTTCACAGATATGAAGTCAGTTGGCTACTTTATAAAGTACATACCTTGGTTTGCAGATGAAATGTGTTTGATGCATAAAATTGAAAAAGAGGATTACTCAATGTGGTATTGTTTGAAAGTACTTTGAAATGATTTTAATTTTTTGTTATAATCTGTTGTAAGGAAAGTAGCCTTTTTGCCTGTTTTTCTCATTTTTAGCTATTTAGAAGAAGCAAGTAGGTGAAATGTTAATGCTGAAAACAGAGGAAGCTATCAACATTCAACCAAAACAAAGAAAGTTGTGTGTTCTGGACATATCAGAAAGCAGAAAAAAGTGGAGATAAATCAACAGTTCCACATAAATTCCTACTTTCTACTCCTTTTTTAAAAAATTAAATCAGTTTATTATTTTTATAGTAAAACTATATGAAAACTAAATAATTTCTGAGGGATAAAGATATTAATAATACGATCTTAGGTGTTCCTACCTTTTCTGAATCCAGCTTGAACATCTAGCAGTTCTTGTTTTGCGTATTCTTGAAATTTGGATTGCAAAATTCTCAGCAATATTTTATTAGATTAAGAGATAAGGGCAATAGTTTGAGTATTCTTTAGCACTGCCCTTTTTTGGTATTGTCATATAAATTGATCTTTTCCAGTGCCTTGGCCACTGTGTTTTCCATACTTGTTTATAAACTGCAAATAGCACTTTAACCACTTCAACATGTAAAGTTGTAAAAAGTTCTCCTGTTCCATTAACTCCTGGAGCTTTGTTGTTATCAATAGTTTGGGGAGCCATTAAACTTCTCTTTTCAGAATTTCTTACTCTACATCAGTGATCAAACCTTTGTATGAATAATTACCGTATTTTTCCGTCAATAAGACGCCCCCACGTACAAGACGACCCCCACTTTTCCAACCCAAAATTAAGAAATCAATATTTTAAAGATAGTGCAGAACACATTCTTATTTAGTAATTAGGTAACATTTACCTGATACACTCGGTGGGAGGAGGTCCAAACCGTCTCTCTGCAGCTCTATTTCCATGCTCTTTTGCATAACTGATTACATTCAAGCACGAGTGAAACTGCCGATAGCTTCTCTCTGCAAACAGCCTTCTCTAATTGGTTTGTTCAGCATCAGCTGATGTCAGTTACATAAGGCTCGTGATTGGAGGAAGTCTGTTTGGGAGACAAGCTATTTCACTCGTGATTGGAGGCTAGCAATAGGAGGAAGCCTGTTCGCAGAGACAAGATATGGGCAGTTTTGCCACCACGCGGTTCTCTCCTCGGCTGACTTCCTTAAATAAGACGCCCTTCAATTTTTAGCGTAAGGATATTAGAAAAAAGTATTGTCTTATAGTCAGAAAAATACGGTAATTTTCATTCAATGATGTCTGATTTTTAGGCTGTTGGAACAAGGTATTTGCTATGAATACTGGGTTTTTTTCTATGGGGCAGCAGAACTCTTTTAGTTCAGCTGCTGCTTCATTTCATGCACTGAAGTTAAATTTTCCCATTATTCAAATTGCTATTTACTTCCAACTTTGACATTCCATTCTCTTATCATTACTATGACTTGTGTGTGTGCGTGTGTGTGTGTGTGTACCAACAGGGTGTTACATATTATTATATATTCTGCTTCCTCTGCACCTTGGTTGAAGCATAGGTTTGGATCACCATAGTATTAATTGGCTTGCTTTGGACTTGAACTCAGATCATTCTATTGTTTTGGGGTTGACCTGAAGACTGAATTTGACAGCCTTTTGTTAATAATGATTCTATAATTTTCTTGTCTGAAGGGGAAAATCTGGTGCTCCTCTGATAGGCAATGACTCATTCCAGTCCATTTCAGTTTAGTGGTTCCTGGTATGTCAATATTCAGTTTTGACAATTTTGCTCTGACAACATCAGATTTGCCTTGATTCATGGTTCTGACTTTTCATGTACAAATGGTATGCATATTTTTGCAATATTGAACTTTTCTTTTGCCTCTGGGCGTATAAATAGCTGGACATCCTTTTGGTTTTCATCTAGCCAGTCATAAGTCCCTGTAGTTCTTCAGTAGGTTGTTGGCTACCTTCTGACCTTGGGATCTCACCTTCCAGTATGATGCTGAAATTGGTTGTGAATGTCCATTTGGTTTTCTTGGAAGAATATTGGAGTGAGTTGCCATTACTTTCTCCAGTGGTTTTTCTCTTCATTTAGTCTGATCCTTCATCTGTGACCCACCCAACATGGGTGACCATTCGAGCAGTGTACACAACCAATGTTAAAGGTGTGTGCAAGCTCTGTCACCATGTTCCTAGTCAACAATCACACACTTTACAAGTAAATGACTAAAGACTGCATTATAAGAATTTATCTAATAAAACTCTGTTCATTAATGATACTAGAACTAATGTTAAACTAGAAACAAAAACACAGAGAAGCATTTAATTAAAAGTGTAGTAATTATGGAAAATCAAGCAACCAGCATAGTAGCATTTTATTTGGACAGAATATCCTTTCATTTTCCTCACTTTCTTTGAAAAAAAGGAGGAAAATTTATGGGGGGGAAAAAAAAAGAGAAAGAGAGAGATGGTAAAATATATACCTAAAAATGGTGGTGGGAGAGCAGGACAGAAAGTACTGTGATATAAACAGTGGCCAGTTATGCCATTTATATCCTGTATAAAGATGAGCAAAGAATATAAATTCCGATAAAAAGTTAAAACAAAAACAATAATAAGTCTATTCATAGTAATCTCAAATAACTTATTTTTGCTTCTATGTTTATACCATTTCATCCCCCCTCTTTAAAGAGTTATTTTACTTTTGATCATCTTCTTAATCTAGGAATTTCACTTTGAGTCATAGAACTTCCAAGAAAGGATTTTGCAAAATACCTTGGAAGTCTGACTGCAGTTATTACTTTTATGCTATTAAACAGTGGAAGGCTTCTTCTTAAAAGTTTATCACTGCAAGCTTTAATAAATGTGATGATTCAAAAATAAATTCATAATAAATTGTCCCTTCTTACCACTAGACTTCTATAGTACTACTAAATTTTAAATTTAGGTTAGGGCTACCATATGTGCAAAACTCTGGGGACAGCTCTGAATTTCTTTGCTGCTATCTAATGCCCATCCAGAATTTTGCAGCCCAGATATGACAGCCATAATCTAGACAGAAAACAGCTTCTTGTCCTTCTATTAAAGGGCAAAAGGCCTAATGGGGAGGAGCAATACATTACTCAAATGAGTGAGATTCCTCTTTTCTTTCCCACAACATTCCACAAAGCACTTTAAAGTGTAATAGGATGTTTTAAAAATACAATGAAGCAGAGTAAAAGTACAAGAATAAATACTCATGCAATGAAATAAATACCTGTACACTGAAGTAACAGCCTTAGGCATAACAATGGTCCATCTCTTAAAATTTGCAGAAAGGAAGGTCTTAGCTGCAAAGAAAGGAAACTTAAAAAGGAAGATCTTCCAAGCAAAGAAGAACAATTTCTGTGATCAAGATACTCCAAAGCCTGGGTCCCACAAATGAGAAGCTGAAGGGGTTTTGGAGGGATGGAGGAACATTCAGTTATATGGCCCAAAGTGGTATAGACCATCACAAGTTCCCATTTATCAACAACTTTTGAGAATCAGAACGTAATCCTACTGAAGTGAAGGATCTTAGTTTAAGCAAATATAAATAGGAATAAAACCCAAGATTTAATATTACAAGAAATCTAGATCACATTCTGACTTACCATTAATTTCCACTTTACATTTAGGAATGGATGATTCCTGCTATCTTACATTTACTAAAGTGCCATTCCCATGTTTGCTAACCCATTATAGTTCATATTCTCCTGAGAAACAGAACTGATTCAAGGCCAGAAAATCAAAGTCAGCTCATTAGCTGTTCTTATCCTAAGGCACTTTGATGAGCCCATATCTGGCTCCAGCAATTTGAAATGATTGTGAATTCATAAAGTTCTCTGAACACTTCCACATCTAAACCATTTGCATTTAATTTTTAAATATATTATTATATCCTAATCTCTGATTTTCGATAAGGAACTCTCTTTATCAGATGAAATTTAGATCAGCACCATGTAATTTGATAGAGAGGTCTTGTCCAGAATTGTTGTAAGCTGCCCAGATTCACTTTGTGTGAGATGGGCAGCTATATAAATATGATCAATCAATCAATCAATCAATCAATTTGGGGCTTTCTCGCCACTTCTGCCTTTAAAAATGCAGGTATCAAACTTGGACTCCCTGCATAACCTTGTGCTCCTACCATTATGGCAACAGGAATGGATGTGTCTAAGACAATATTTTTTGGTTCTTTTGGTTTTTATCTTTAAAAACTATATTCTAATAATTTAAAAGAAAATCAGAAAGGAAGTTGGCATGTTGCAAAGCAAAAGATCAGCTTTCAGCATTATTGTTATGTCCTTTGGACCTTAAATGATTTTCAAGGACATTATTTGAAAATAAAATTGGTGGTCTAGAACCACCAATTGACTTGTTTTTGGTATTCTTTGGCTTTCTCAATTATTCAGCATGTATGAGCAGTAAGATCTCTTGTTCGTCAGCCTTTTCTAAAACCAGCTTGAACATCTGGCATCTCCTTTTTCATGTATAGCTCTAATCTATATTGTATGATCCCAAGCATTATTTTGCTAGCAAGTAGAATTGAGGATATTGTACAATAGTTTACACACTATATTACATCTCCTTATTAATATGTAGACTGACCTCTTCTAGGTTTGCTGCCATAGTTTGGTTAGAACCTTTACTGATTATTTTTTTTTAAAAAATATTTATCCAATTTATAGGCTACCTGACTCCCATAGGACTCAGAACAAGTTCAAAGCAAAATAAAACAAGCATAAGAATAAAAAAGGGGCTCCACAATCATCTTGTCCCCAAGGCCTGGGAGAACAACCAAGGTCTTCAATCATTTCCTAAACAGCCTAAAGGTGGGAGTAATCCAAATCTCTGGGGAGAGATCATTCCACAGGGCAGCATTTCTAGGTGCAGCAAGATGACATTGCTTAATTGGTGGGACGCGGAGTGCACCCACCCTGTTGGACCAAATCAGATAGGCAAAGATTTAGACAGCTCTTCAGATAGTCAGGCCCTGTGCCTTGAAGGACTTTAAAGATGATAACTAGCATGAATTGCACCTAGAAGCAATTCAGCTTGCAAAGCAACAGGATGACATGTACATAATATGGCATTCCTGCATTGCTGCATTCTGGACCAGCTGTAGGTTCCAGATGGTCTTCAAGGAGACCAAGTAGAGCATATTTTAATATTCTAGTGAGGTGACTTGGGCATGAGTGACTGTCCAAAGGGCCTCCCTATCCAGGAAAGGGTGCAACTGGTGCACTAAGTATACCTATGTAAAGGCCCTTTTGGCCAAAGCTTCTACCTATTCTTTGAGCAGGAGCTGAGAGTCCAACAGGATCCCCAGATTGTGCACAATGGGAAGAACTGAGAATCAGTGGGTCTAATAAGCAAGTGGCCAAGCTAAAACAGGAGAACTCTTACTTCCTTGGGAGTCACTGATTCTTCTTCTGTTGCTTGCCATATTTCTGTAGATATTCCATTGATTTCTTAGCCTTCTTACTTGAAGTGCTGATCTAACATCATTTTACAGTACTACAGGTAAATTGGGAATACCTTCTAAGTTATGCTGAAGGTTTACAACTCTACTGTACAGAATTTCAGATATCATTGTAATACTGTTTCTTGTCTCCTAAAAGCTCTCTAAAATTCTTTGTTAAGTTCCTTCCTGAGATCTTTATCATTCCTGGCTTTGGCTTCATTTCTGTTCGTAGTAGTTTCCACAGTTTGTTCTGACATACAATTTGCTTTTGCTTGCTTCTTGGCCTTTAGCAGTCTCTTTTCACATTGATACTTAACAACTTCTTTGATTTCATTCCACAGTTCATCTAGTACCCTATCAATAAGGTCTGAGAATTCAAATTGATTCCAGATGTTCTCCTTGAAAATGGTGAGTATATGGCTATGATTTCTCAGTCCCTCTAGGCAGACCAGATCACCTCCACATGCAGGCTAAATCTACTTTATTGAAATTGGCCCTAATAACAGAATCTTGCAAGTCTGATGGTGCTGTACCTCCTCCTTCTTATAGTTCTGTGAACTAGGCAGGAGTCTGTCTGAGGTGCTTCCTAATATTATTTGGCCATTTTGGACTTAAAAAGTGCTTAAGCCCCTTTGGCCTAGGCAACAGTTTCTGCATATCTCTGTCAAGATCATCTTCCTTACTCTCTACAAGATTATATCATGGAAAATGGTTAGCTTTCTTCTTAAGCTTTAGCTTGATTTGGAACTTGCACTTGTGTAGTTCATGATGTGTTCCACAGTCAGCCCCTGGCCATGTCTTTGTGGTTATAACTGAGTTCTTTATCTCCTTGTACTAATAATATAGTCAGTTTGATTTCTGTGTACTCCATCTAGTGATGTCCACATACATAGCCATCGTTTCGGTTGTCTGAAGACTGTTTTGGCAATGAAAATATCAGTGGATTGCAGAAGTGGTTTTCCTGCTTCATTTCAGTTCCTAGACAATACAGTCCAACTACTTTTCACTACTATTTCCACTTTTGAACATGACCATAAAGCTCATCCACCTTCTCTCCCTCTGCATCTGTGTTGGAGCATAAATTTGGATGACTGTCATATTAAAGAGTCTTCTGCAAAGTCTAATTGATATTATTCTTTCATTGATTGCATTGTACCCAAGTACTGTCTTTGCTACATCCTCCCTAACTAGAAAGCAATACCATTCCTTCTTTTTTGTGTCCTGAGTGGTAAAGAGTATGATTTTCTGCCTGAAAGTGTCCAGTTCAAGTCCATTTCAATTTGCTGATGACTAAGATGTCAATATGTAGTCAGTTCATTTCATCTTTCACTGTGCTGAGCTTTCATGCTTCCTACGTTCCACATTCCTATTGTAATTCTGTCTTTGCAGCCTTGGATTTACTTCTCTTGCGTGGTAACATCAGCAACTAGATGTCCTGAAGGCTTTAATCTAGCCATGTCATAAATATCATTAGCACTCTGAGAGATCCTCAGCTCTTCCTCAGTAGCATGTTCAGAGCCATTTGCCCTCAGGGCCCCATCATCCAGCACTATATTGTCAATCACTTTATATTGTCTATCCATGTGGTTTTCTTAGTAAAATGCAGAAGAGGTTTGCTATTGCCTTCTCCTGCACAGTATGAAACAATGTCTTTGTTGTTATCACTAAAGTGATCATCTGCCTCCAGCACCTTCCTCAATTGCTGCTGCCTGATATAGGTGCTTTCTTGTGTTAGCTGTGACAACCTTCATGCCTTGGGTGACCCTCCTGGGAGTATAGACTTTTGACATACACTCCTAGTGTTCTTCGCTCATCGCTCCCAGGATCATCTCACCACCACATTGAGGCAGCATAGCAAGATTGGAGGGGGGCATCTCCATCCATACATATTCTGTGATAAACAACATTATGAATATACTAGGTTACCATACAGTGCAATCCTATAAAGGTCCACTCAATATTAAATTCCATTGAGTCCAAAAGGAATGATTCTCAGAGGACTGCAACTTAATCTTACAGTTTTATGCACAAGTGCATCCTGCTGTGGTCAATTGAACTTAGCCTTAAGTAAGTGGATTATAAAATGTTTCAGGTTGCAGTAAGTTCTGCCAGACTCACCTAGGGTTCACTCCCTTGAATTTCTTATTACTAAATTTCCCATTAGCTGGCATATGTTATTTGCATTTTGAACTTACCTCCTGTCATATTACACGAGGGATGGTCCTTTTGGATGTAACTTCAAGATAAAGTTAATCTTTTGATTGTCTTCCTGCATGTTTACTTAACAGCTGTGTTGTTCTGAAATGGGTTTGTTATTAATGTCACCATTTCGTCAGAAGTCCAATCATCACTGACTTTTTCATTAAGAAGAGACTGAAATGATTTTTCATACATTGGTGAATTTAGCTTTAAATACATTTGCTGGCAGGGCAGTGTGCTGGATGCATGGGGGAACAGGGATGGGGGTGGGGCGGGGTGTCAGCTTTTAATTGTAACTGTCTTGCAGAATGGTGTTGTTTTAATATCCTGTATAGATTTTTATGTAATACACTTACTTGCAGGCAGCCTGAAGCAAGAATCAATTCTGTGAAGGATTCTTCTTTTGTTAAAAGCCAATCTTGTTTTAATGATGCATGAAGAAATACTTCGGCATTGACATTTTTCTGTCAGGTTTCTTTTGAAAAATCAATTAAGATAATACTGCTTTGACCTAGTTATCTAGTTAATGCTTATTAGGAATGTAATATGATTTACTGTCAGCATAATAATTTTTTGTATCTTATCCCATTAGCTTGTGCATATTTCAAAGTGTATTACACAATGGTCACTTCTTAAAATGTAATGCAGCAGAATACATTAATTAGATTGACTGAGATCATTAGAAAGACACCATCTCATTGGGTTCTTGTCTCAAATTTGTATATCATCTCTATCAAGAAGATTCCTTCTGTTTTATCATTTTTAGAACTGTGCTATGTCCCTGAGTCACAGGATAGAATAGTGGATGAAAAGATGTGCCTCTGATTAACTGGGGAACAAACATGTTTCTAATATCAAAATTTACAAAAGATTAGCAGGTCCTACCACAGAAGAGGTGCTTCCCCTTCTTGGCCACACAAGAAAGGGGACCTCTGCTAAGATGGCATTGCTAGGGACATATGCATCTGCCAGATGAAAAGAAAAAAAAGATTTTCTTTTCAATTGTTCCTTATATTTCAGTACAGTTGTCTGCAGGTATTAACTGATTCATTATAATTAATAGATTGTGTGTATGTATGAAATTCTGTGTTTGTGTGTACTGAGCTACACAAATGTAAACCCCACAGAATTCAACAAAATTTATTGCCTGGTAAGTGGCATTTTGCAGCATTTTTTCAGTATAAAAAATATGTAGAATATTGTAGAAAATATTTTCAAAATTTGTTAGTGCTTGGGGAGATACAGTCAATATACTGCAAAGACTCTGGGTATTTTTGTCCATTTTTCCTAGATTTCAATGTATTTTGATGAGAGACGGTGAAAAGAAAATATAGAATTCATCAAAAATATTATTTTTTTTAAAAAAATGAAAAAGTACTGGCAATTATCTCCAAATAAAACAAAGTAAAACTGATAAGAACAATGTAAATGGACAAACTTTCAAGAAAATTATTAGCGTGTTTTGCCTTTGTTAATTACACTTAGGGAAATGTGCAGTAAATGAAGAATCTAAATGAAGAATTAATGAACAAATAAACAGAAGAAAAACAGTTTCAATCAATTAATTTCCAGACATGGTGCAATCTTGTTAATCAAGACCCAATATCTTTAATGTTGGTAAAATATAAGGAAATTAAATCTGTCCATCAGTTAAATGACAGCACAATATTTTATATCTAATCTGGAAACTGTTTTTACTATTACTAAGATATATAATAGTAATACTTTGTATGAAGTGAATATGAATACCACATTTTATCATTTGTGTGTGTGTGTATGTGTATAAATAGTGTGTGTATATATAAAATAAATAGAGAAAATGAAGGAAACAGAACAGTCAAATACTTATGATTACTTTCCATTGCTAGAAACATTTATTTCTTCCAGAGTGAAAATTATTGATAGCAGCACATAAAATATATAAATGTACTTCCGTCCTACATTTATAGTAAAAGGTGCATGGCAATACTGAGCTGAGGCATTTGTGGATTGGAGGAGTGACATTCTGATGGTGGCAATGATCTTCAAGACCTTGGCAAATGTTGATATATTTTTTGAGGAGATGAATTGGCTTAGTGCTCCAGACAATCAGGATAACATTTGTTGTTTCATGTATCATTTTTCCTAGAAAAACACACTGCTTCTGATTCAAATGGCAGTCACTGTGAGAATGCCTCAGTGGAAACAATGCTACATCATCCTAGCCTTTTACCCAGTGGCATCAGCCCTCCTTTCAAATGTCACTCCAAATTCTTATGTGCTTTCAGGGCAAGAATGGGGTTGCAGAAGTTGGGAAATTGGTACCACTCCGCCCTAAATGTGCTTATTTGGAAGCCTCTTTGGAAACAGAATCATAAAGTTGGAACTGCTCATCTATGCCACAAAGTACAACCATGTTTGATCTGCAATCCAAATTAAAACATCCCAGATGGATGGCTGCTTCAGCTCCATTTCAACACATCCAAGGAAAGGTGCTGCCACTTCTCTGAGTAATTATTTCCATGGGCCAATTGCTCTTACTGTTAGGAAGCTTTTGACACACACACACGTACACACACGTACACACACACACTCATTTGGGAACTACCTTCTTGTAAGTCAGATCCATTATTCCAGCTGCCCAGAGTCTGTGGAGTTGACGAGCATATAAATCATGCATGTAAACCTGGTATATAAATTGTAAGTTATATAAGCAAAATAAATAAATAGACCTGCACTCTGAAATGAGAGAGAACAGATCTTGTCTTTCGTTTATGTGGCATCCATTCAGGCATTTGAAGAGTCCTTTAATCATCTCTGTTGTCATCTCTGAACCTGTTCTGTGTTTATTAAGTCCTTCTTGGAAGTGTGATGTCCAAAAGTGGACACAGAATTCAAGGAAGGAGCCTGTATGGAAGAGTTACTTCCCTTGATTTGGAAATTAGACTTCTGCTGATGCAGCTGACAATTTCATTGGCTTTCTTTACAGCTAAATCCCACCACAGGCTTATATTCACTTTGCAATCAGCCACTGTTTTGTGATCTGTTTTGCAGATGCTATTACCACTCATCTATGCACTTAATGCTTGCTTCTTAAGTGAAGAACTTTACACTTGTCTCCACTAAATTTCATTCTTAGTTTCAGCCCATTTCTCCAAGCTATGCAGATAGTTTTTAATTTTATTTCTAGCTTTGAATGTATCAGCTAACCCTCTTAATTTTTATCTTCTGCAAATTTTATTTGCATTCCTTCCATCTCCTCATCCAAATCTTTAATAAAGATGTTGAAAGGAGGGAACAGATTCTTGTGGCATACCAACCTTTCTCCCATTTGATGAATGACCATTAATGGGCATTCTTTGAATATTATTTTTGAACCAGTTATTTTTTTTTATTTATTTAATTTACTTAATTATCATGCCATCCCCCCCTTAACAAGCTTGTTAACCAAGATATCATGAATTCTTGTCTAATATTTTGCTGAAGTCCAGATATATTAGGTCTCAGCATTCCCACAGTCTATTAAAGAAGTTACCTGACTAAAAATAAGACAAATATCATCTGGCAAGATTTGTTGTGACAAATCCATGCAGATATCTGATAATTACCACATTGCTTTCAAGGTGCTTATAGATCAATCTTTTTATTACCTGCTCCAGTATCTTCCAGGTATCAATCTGAGACTAACTTCTCTGTACTTTGCTGGGTCTTCTTTTTTCTCCTTTTTGAAGATAAGGACATTTGCTCTCCTATGTTCTCCAGGAATTCTCAAAGAGTTTGGCCAGACCATCAACTAGTCCCTTCAATGTGCCCGGAATAACAATTAATCTGGCCCTGGAGATATAACCTCATTCAAAGTCAATAGGTATTCCTGAACATGTTTCTATATCTCAAGCTTCAGGGCTGCACCTTCACCTTGCCCTTTGACATTTCCTGATGGCACATATAGTTTGATATTAGAGAAGACTGAACCAAAATAAGAGTTGAGTAGCTGCCTATTATCTGTTATAATTGTGCCTTTGTCACTGAGCAGCTAGTATACTGACTCTTTCTTTTAACTGTATTTTGGAATATTCTTAACTTTCTTTGGAAGAAGAAGAAGAAGAGGAGGAGGAGGAGGAGGAGGAGGAGGAAGAAAGGGAGAAAAAATAGAATAAGAAACTTCCCTTCATCCCCAGCAAGTATAGTCAACACTAACAACTTATCACTGTCTCTTAAAAGAACAACCAAATACTTCTTCATTCCATACCTCACCCCATTTTCTGTAAGTTCATCTCTAAATCTTCAGCTATCCTTATTAATCAACAAAAATCCAATAAGGGTCATCAGAAATAACAACTTAATTATTTATATCTCCATTTCCATTTAAATGAATTCCCCCAATCCCTCTCTTCAAATACTGAAATAACCATCATCATCCAGTCCCAATCTAAAAAAACCATTAATCATACCAGAAATAATAACTCATTATTTATATATAAAAAATAACAACATAGGTATTACAAATTAATCCATTACACCCAATTAAACATTACCAAAAATAACTATCATCATCCAATCCCAGTCAAAAAACCATTAGCCATCATCAGAGATAGCAACCCATTATTTTAACTATGGTCCAATAAACCAATTTTGTATTTTTTCTTCTTTCTCCCAGCAATCCTTAAGTCCCACAAATGAAGTTCTAACATCCGCTTTTTCACATTCTCTTTGTCTCTTCTCTTGAAATTCTTGTCATCTTTATCAAAGTCCTTTTGTAATTCCAGTATAGTAACTCCAGTAGATCCCTTATATTCCAAGATAAGAAGATAACCCTCATCACTCTTTTGATTTATTATTTGTATATCTTTTTTAATTTTTAAGTCATCATCCAATTCCATTTGTGAATCCAATATTTCCATCTCTTTCTTATAAGTTGTAGTTTTAAATTCCACCTTAAAGTCCATTTTATTTTTATTCAATGGGGCTTGTTCCTCTTCAATAACACTTTTTGATTCCATTAAAGAGTTAAATAGCTTGTAAACCTCTTGGACCCAAACATCAAAGATTTCCTTTAAGGAAGCCACCTGGTACCCTCTAGTGTCCAACTTTCAAAGGCTTCTTATCAGCTCAAATGTAAACAAAAGAACTTTTTCCATGAGAGAGGACCCTTTTAATAACTTCAACGTCTTTCTTTAATTCAAATTGATCTGAACCCTTAATGTGTTTACAAACTTTCCAAGATCAACATTATAATCACTCTTTTGCTGTATATTCCAAAAAAGAAAATTCGTACAAAACTTTAAAGACACAACTTTTTTTCTTTCTAAACAGATTGAAGAGAAACTCACCCAGGGAATACCAGACTTGTGGTTCTGAAGTTTTTTCAATATTTAACAAACAATAAGAAAAATAAAATCTCCAAAATGATTAAAAAGATGTGCTTTGGTTGAATTTTGAGTCTGTAGAAGGCTACATTAATAGCTCTGGGCACTATGGAACCTGCGACTCCCAGCTGATCGCAAGCGACTGCAAAAACATCAGCTTCTGCTGTCTACTCACAAAAAAAACAGCTGTCCGGAGTACATATGTGTAATCTCAAAATCTCTCCTTAATCTGGAGAGAATTTCAGCAGTCTGGATCCAGCATCCACTGCCTTTTCAGCCATAATGCCTCCCATGATCTGCACGGAATGTCAGTTTGCCATTCCTCACCGGAAGTCATCTAGTGGTTCTCCTTTCTTTGTGAGCAGTTCCAGTCAATGTTGACAGAGGGAGGCGAGTTTAAACCCAAAGTTCCTAATTTGGGGGTGCCTCAAGGCCCATTCTGTATAACATTACATGAGGCCATTAAGTGAGGTAATCCACTGGTTTGGTGTCAGAAATCATCAGTAAGTTGATGATACTCAGCTGTATGTCTCAACCCTGAACTAACCAAGTGATGCTGTCAGAGTCTTGTCCCAGGATCTAGAGGCTTTGAAGGTATGGATGGGGAATAACAGACTTATACACAACCCTAAGAAGACTGGGTGGCTATGGGTGGGCCACTTGGTCCTGGAGACCCCATTTTTAGTTCTGAATGGGGTTGTACTTCTCTATTTGGGACTGGTGTGCAATCTGGCATTTTTCCTGGATTTACAGTTCCTGCTTGAAGAACAGGTGGAAGCTACACCCAGGAAGGCGTTTGCAAAGATCCATCATGTGTGCCAGATATATCTGTTGCTGAACTGGGAGACCTTCCAGGCATGACCTAGTCTACCTAGTGGATTACGGCAATATACTCTGAATACAGCTGCTGTTGAGGGCTGCTCAGAAACTACAGCTCGTCCAGAATGTGGGCAGTAATGAACATGCCACAGCTCCATGTTTATTTAAATCTACTTTTTTTAAAGTCCAGGATACAAACTTGAGCATTACATGGTCCTTTTCCCCCAGCGTTGTTAATACTTTCCCTTTCTCAACCAAGAAATAATTAGTTAGTTCTGACTCCAGGGGAAACTTCCCCCCTCCCTTTCCTGAGTTACTCGCTTTTCTGCTGGATTTTTGACTTTTTCCTCAGTCTACCAGGATGCCATTGAAATGCTGGATCGACCTTCCTTCCTTCCTTCCTTCCTTCCTTCCTTCCTTCCTTCCTTCCTTCCTTCCTTCCTTCCTTCCTTCCTTCCCAGGCCTCCAGGTAAATGCAGTGATAAGTGCTTTGCAGTACTTATTCATTTGGGCTATTTGGGAGCTGCAGTGAAACCCTCCTATCTCAAATAACTGCAAAAATGATGTTGTGATGCACTGGTGAACTTAAAAAAAATGTAGTAAAGCTCAGGGAAAGGGGAAAAGAAGTGTCTGCCAGGTGTCAGACCAATAACTCTCTAAATGTTAGGCAAAGGTTATAATCACTATACTACTGTGGCACTCCTATGGTATATTAGCTGCAGCAGAGAGTAGGGAACTGAACCTGGAAAGATGACAGAAGGAAATGTTTATTTTAAAGCTGGTTGCTGTATGTGCATATAGGTGCATTTGGATGCTTTGACTTTGCAAATAGCATTATATTTTTCAAAAAGTATGCACATCCAGTAAGACCTCCCCACAGAAAGGACAGCGATTGGCAAGAACTTTCCTGGCATGGAAAGGTGGAGGGCACAGCAGCTGCAGCAGAATTGTCCAATGGAGGGGCATAGGTGCTGAAAGCCTGGGCTGAACACTTGGCAAGCCACTGCCAAAGCATTTTAAGGCTGCAATGTCTTCCCTACTGATTACTATAAAATCAGGGATTACCTATCCTCTTGCCTCTATAGGAGGAGAGCCATGTTAGTCTATGGTAGCAAAAAATCAGGAGGAATCTGGTAGCACTTTTTCCAATGAACACATTTTCTTAAAAAGCATAAACTTTCATGAGCTGCAGCTCGAATTTCAAAGTAGGATCAGGCAATGGACCTACGTGATAGAACTCACCTCTTTGAAGCACAAGAAAGAAAACAAACTGTCCAAGCTTCCCCATGCCTCCATTCACCATAATGGAGAAGCTCCACAGACCTTCTACATTAATGTCAAGCTGAAGAGTTTGTTTTAGCATGAGGCTTTTGCCCCACTAAACCCACAGAAAATATACAACTCTCTGGGACCCTTGAAACATTTTTTCATAGCTTGAGACTTAATAAATACTTTCAAGACAAGAAAGACAACATGGGCATACAGCCATCATCAACCCAACACTTCCTGGAACAACAGACAACTACAGATCACACCCAATCCCAAATGCATAAAAAACACACGCTTCATGGTGCCCCCAGATGGACACAATGCTGGACTCTTATACTGAATGCTGTCACCAAGCTAAAGCCATCTTCATCAAGAAAAACTCCCCTTACACAACCATCTCAGAAGAGCAGGACAAGATGCCATTAAGCATCTGATGAACTTTGCTGCAGCCCATGAAAGCTAATGCCTTTTAATAAAATTAAAATCAGGTCAATGGACCTGATAAATCTTGAAAGTTGTTCTGTCATGTTCTTGATTTTCAAAATAATGAATCATAATCTATTATGACACCTCTTTGTCTTCTTATAGGACTCAGTGCTTCTTCATTGCCCTTTAGGGATCCACCATCCTGTCCTGCAGTGTCTGTTTTTCTTCTCTTGAATTCTCAGAGTTCCTGTCATCTGCAAGGGGCTAAAAACTTATTTGAGCTTCAGCAGTCCAGAATATCTTTTATGTTTCTTGCTTCTAGTTGTTGCTTTGTGCTTGCTCCCCTTTGAGCATCCTCTTTATCGAGATTGCTTCTACTGTCCATTTTTATGACAAAGTCTCCTCCCTTAAAGCGGTTGAAACCTCATCCTTTTTCATCAATTGGTTTTGGTCATTTGTTTTTCCAATTTTTTCACTATGGCTTATTGAAGGATCTATGGGAATATTGTTTCTTCCCCATTATACTGTGATACATATACCTACAATATATACTCCATTGTAAAGTCAGGGCAAGTTACAAAATGTGCATCATGATGCCGTGATGCAAATCCTGTAACATATGTACTTAGTCTGATATCAGAATACAAGCATGAAAGGACATGTTTTGGGTTATGATGTCACCATGCCTGTGCCATTTTTGTCAAATACATTAAAATATCCATGCTTTATTATAGCAATCAAAGTAGAAAATGAAATTGAAAAATAAAAATATAATGGGGTACACTAAAAACTCCCCTTACACAACAATCTCAGAAGAGCAGGACAAGATGCCATTAAGCATCTGATGAACTTTGCTGCAGCCCATGAAAGTAACAA
Source organism: Liasis olivaceus (assembly GCA_030867105.1). NCBI lineage: Eukaryota > Metazoa > Chordata > Lepidosauria > Squamata > Pythonidae > Liasis > Liasis olivaceus. The sequence continues at coordinate 87,505,406 of CM061350.1, forward strand.
CAGATCAATCAAAAGATAATTACCAGTAAATAAATGGTGACACACTAAACAAACTCAAAAGCTCACCTAAATTACTCTGTTTTTAACAATTTATGAAAAGTGAATAAAATGGGGTCTGATGAATTTCAGGAGGAAGTATATTCCTATGAGCAGGTAAGCCCCAGAGAAATAGCAACTGAAAGCCTCCACCCTTCATACCTTGTAAAACTAGAGATCCATTTGTAGGTTCTCTTGGAAGATACATGTTGGGATGGTTGAAACTTTTATTTACTTTTTTCATTGTTTATAACTTTGTGATAAAGTTCACAAAGTTATAAACAATGAAAAAAATAGACAAAAGAAAAATAAATTAAGAAAAGGAAGATGAATCTACAGGACACATATTTGTGGATACATATACATGTATATAAAATGGGGCTAAAATATAAAGAAGCCTAAACTAATGACAACAGGTAGAACAACCAGCTTTAGAACTGACAAGGAAGACATCGAAGTGGTGGATAGTGTCTGCCTTTTAGGATCAACCATCAACAGTAAAAGAACAAGCAGTCAAGAAATATGCCACAGACTAGCACTCAGTAGAACAGCGATGAAAGTGATGTGCCTATACCTACAAAGATCAGAATCATGCAAGCCATGGTATTCCTTGTGATACTGTGTGGAAAATAAAGTTGGACTTTGAAGAAACAGGATAGGAACAGTATTGATGTTTTTGAACTTTGGTTTTGGAGAAGACTCCTGAGAATACCATGGACAGCCAAGAAAACAAACCGATGGATCATTGAAAAAATGACCCCAGAATTCTCACTGAAGGCACAAATGTCCAGGCTCAAATTATCCTACCTTGGACACATTATGCGAAGATCTATCTCTCTGGAAGAGGCTCTAGTGCTGGGAAAGGTAGAAGGAAAGAGCATCAGCAGCAAGATGAATGGACTCAGTTATAATGGTGATGAGTGCACTGTTGGGAGACTTGAAACAGCAGATTAGGGATAGATCATCATGGAGAAAATCTATTTATATGGTTGCTAGGAGTTGAAAATGACTTGATAGCACATAATCAATCAATCAATATATGCATATAAAAATTCAACATAAACATTTCAATTAACTGTATCAATAAACTGATTATATTTCATTATAATCATCCATGGCCAGTCTACATTACATTGAAGCATGTACAAAAGAGGTGGGGCTTTGATCATGACATTGTGCCCACCATCATCAAATTTTGATCCTTCCCCCAGCCCCTACTTATGCCACTGATGTACAGCATACTACTTATTATATTTTGGTGTAATAATCATGTAGATTTCAGTCGTGACTCATTTTACTGTCTCTTAAAATATGTAAAGATCTATTACTAAGGGCCACACTATCTGTAATCATGTCCTGGCCTACAAGGTCTTTTCCAGATAGCTGTCAGTCTTCTGCAAGATTGAATTTCATGAGCATGGATCCTCCACAAGTCCTGTCCCCCTTAGTATGTGTATGTAGTCACTGCATACAGCAGAGATTAAGGCTGTTAGATTTAAACACTGCATGACAATAGTTAAATGGAAATGGCTCCTGTATACAAGTACCTGAATACAGGTACATTCAGTTGAAATGAAAATATTAAGTTATAAAGTTGATTAAGTTATAAAGGGATTGAGTTATAAAGGATATTTCAGCTCTACTACAAAAACATAACTTCATGGTACTGGGCAGAAGCCATTTTCAAGAACAAGCCTGGAACTATTAAACAGACGTAATTCCATTTAGTATGCTAAACAAGGGAGAGTCATTTCCATTACCAGCAAGAAATCACTTACAGCTCTTGATGAGTTAATCTTTAATGACCATTTTAATTTCATATCATTTGTTTCTTCTCTGATGCACCCAAATTATCCATTCAAATGGTTTCCAGCAGGTCTATATCTCCAGAAATTCACCACATGTGCATTTGTATTTAACAAAAACAGCCATGTTATACAGCTCAAAATGATGGATTTAGGCTGGTATCTTCCAAAAACAGTTAATCTCCTGGCTGGAACCAATTAATCAAAACTGGAAATCAATGCAGACTTATGCATTTGCATACTGATATCCAAGTAGCATTCCTTCTCCTCACAAATGATTTTCTAAGCCAAAAACCCAATCCAGCTGAAATGAACTATAGTGATTATCCTACCAAAACAAGGTATCAGCTTCTCCCCAAGAGCTAATTTGAATCCTACAAAAATTTTCATTGTGATTCTGCCTTTATTAACATTAGCTAGATTTTATCTAAAGATATAAAACGCCACTGAGCTTACTGAAATGCTTTTGTAATGCTCTTTTGATTCCTGGCCACAAAAGATTCTTGGTCACCAAATATATTGCTGGCTTTTGTTTCTTCGGTCTTGGCTGCTCCCTAAATATTTCTTCTGAAAATCTCAAATTTCTGAAATGTTGCTATAATTGAAATTTGTTCAATTTTAAAATGTTCAGCTTTTTCATCGGTTGCTGCGAATTTATTTTGATATCTTATGTTAGGTAAAATTTGCTGGCAGTACTATTTATTTTCATCTGAATCATGGCTTATTGAAAAAAAACCTTGCAGGCAGAATTTTCACTCTCTTTTGAGTTGCCCCATTTTATGCTGCATATGGGATGAATTTGCAGTAGATGAATGTATATTCCTCTCACAGAACAAAAAACTGAATATCAGGATACCAGAGAGACTGAACTATTTAGTCATGTGGTTCTGTATCTGCACTATAAAGATTCAAGTCAAGATATAGGTTAACTGCCTCAGTGAAAACTGGGCACGAAGACTCTCATTTTCAAGATTTCACTAGTTTCTTATCACTAATTTATGTACAATATGTGCTTGTCATTGTTCCTATCACATATGTGGAAAATACATCATTGAAATGAAGCCTGATGGTCATGGTGCCAAAGAATTATTGCAAAATAATTATTTGGCACTATGTCAAAAAGAATTATTCCATTAATTTTGGCATAATGACTAAGTAAAGCTTGGTCATTAGTTTCAAATAGTCTGGTCTGCCATTTCAAATGCTGCAAGCATGCAGGAAAAATAAACAAGCAAACAAAAATTCAAGTTTTTAATATCTAAGGGATGTGCACAACTCTTCCATAAAAGGGTTTCTTGATTTTGAAGGGTATCCACCGCATCAAGAATTCATACTGATAAATCATTTATTTTTTTTAGTTAGGAATTAAGCTATATAATTTTAACCAGCTGCCTTTCAAAGATACTGAAAAGAATACTCAGTAAATTAACTATTTTGCTGAATCCAGACTTAGTCATCCTTGGAGCAAATCAGTTGGACTTAATGGGAATCGCATTAGTTATAACTTATTTAAGTTCTAAGTATGGATTCCACCCATTGTTTGAAAGTTCGAAGACATTTTTTTTCATATTTTCTATTCAGTAGCCTTAAATGTGCATTTCCAGCAGAGAAATTTGGTGCCACTTACATTGAATCCCATGAACAGTTATTGGTTATACTTCATCCATGAGAACATTAGCTGATTAATGTGCTAATTGAGCCATTGTTAATTTTCGGACCTATCTACATAGAGATTGCTTATGGTTTTATCCATATGCCATAACAGAATTAAAATCCATATTAAAATAATACAGTATGAAACCAAAACCTACAATGGATAAAGTTGATCTGAGTGAAGGAGAGTAGGAAAAATGCTCAGCATGCCAAAAAAAATCACAGATTCTCCTAAGGAGATCTTTAAATTACAGTATGCAATTGTGGACCTTTCACCAAAGAGTTGCCATTGGCCTCTCTGGAACTCATCCTTCCGTCCTAACATTAGAGTTGTCTTCTTATGTTAGCCAAGGGCACTAATGCTTCTACCTCTGCTTCTTCATAATACCCAGAACTGTTCCTCTAAGTAAAATGTTTATGTCTGAGATTTAGGTGATGCATCTTGAGTTACTAAGAAACAGTTAACATGATGAAGAAGATCTGACATTCTTTGGGATAAATGGACTGTGCAAAAAGTGATGGGAGATGGTGGGGGAAGGAGAGAGAAAAAGGGAGGGAGTCTGAACGGTGTCAGGATATAACATTTTCAGATTATAGTTGCTTATAAGCTACAAAGGCAAGGAGAAAGCAGCCAATGCCATCAGTGCATTGTATCTGCATATAAACTCTAGTATTAGAATTCATTTTTAAAAAAACATGTCACTTTTTGCTCCTAATTAATTACATTGACACTGTTCAGGGCTGAGCTTGGTTCTCCTTTTCTTGCTCACCCTAAAAAAAAGAAGCTGTTGTGGGTTAAGGCTTTTAATCAGATGAAATATTAATCATGGGGTTGGAGCTGGAAAATTTAAATTATTGTTTAATGATCACTGATCAAATGTGTAATCGAGATAAAGAAAATTAGGATGGCAGACAGCATCATCTCCATTTAAATTTTACATTATTAGTCTTCTGCCTAACTAGGCACTTTTTCCTGAATCTCTGGGTTTTTTTTTTTCCCCCTTTTAACTATGCTTGCAGTTGCTATAGCGATGGTATAATTTTGTAATGGTCTGAAAATGACACTGGCATAGATACTGACAGATAGGAATTAATTTGCTAACAAGTAATTATGTCGCGCAATGTTGACTGCCATGCAGAAGGTGCACTGTGACACATCGACTGTTTTTCGGGGATGGCAGCAACATTAGCATTGGTCATTAGTGGGAGACATCTCGGCACAGTGTTGCATACCAGCTTCTATGCAGACCTATTTAGTTACCTGTGTGACAGGCTTGTTCAGGACACCAGAAACAGCTGTCCTAGCCTGTATGAGCCAAAATAATTAGGCCTGTCATCTTCTTGCTCTGATTTTCCCTTCAACCTGTTCCACAAAATGCAAATATTTTGCTTTCATTGTCACATTCACCTTGACATGGATATTGCTTTGGCGCATAACCGGATGAGATGACTTGGAATTTGCATTGTTCATTCTAATAAATTTGCTTTCTCCCCTCTACCGCATGGCAGGGCCCATCAGATAAAGTCTCCCAGAGTGTCATCAATCACCATCACTGACAGACGACTTTCGCCTTCATTTGTTACATACGAGAACATGCTTAATTATTTGTCCTGTAATTAGTTGAGAAAATGTCAGGAAATGTCAACTCTCTGTTCACTGTGGAAGGCCTCCGCTTGAAAGCCACAATGACTGAAGTGTCATTAAGCCTGCCTAACAAGACGAGGATCAGCTGGGGAAAAGTGAAAAGCTTCTAAAAAAGTAATCATGGTGAGTTAAGGCAAACCGCATATCAGCACCAATAATAAGATGTGAATCCTATTAGGAAACTGTTCTAGTTTCCTCTCTCCATTTTGCCCCCCCCCCCCCCCCCCAAGAAGGAAGAACAAACTCAGCATTGAAGAAGCAGAGCAGGCTGGTATAATTTTTATCTCATATTCATTAGCATTTCTTAAGCCAATCATATAGACTTTATTATTCCAGGTAGTATCTAATATTTAGTCTTCAGATGTGAGGCACATTGTTTTTACATTCACCTAGCAGTATAAACTGCAATGGATATGTGTGAAGGTAAATAGTCTTTCTACATTTCTCAAGCAACAGAGAAAGATTAAGTAGGTGTGAAATTTTTGTGGGAACCTGAAGCCGATAAGAACAATGGGCAGTAGGTTTCTTTCTTGAACATTTTTAAAAGACCCACAAATCATGTTGAGCAGAGTTTATACTGACAAGAATGATACCGTGGTTCAGATTTATTTATTTATTTATTTGCTTATTTGCTTATTTATTTATTTATTTTGCTACTATTTATATTGACTGACAGAGAGGCTCTTGACTTAGGTGGTAAAATTTAAAGAGAAATAATTCATACAGTTGGCTTTTTTCTCCACATATTGATAATAAACAATGCACTGGAGCCTAAGTTTGAGACATAATGATCTTTGGATTTTCACTGATAGCGATCCTTGATTCTTGAGGTGTTTATTTATTGGCTGTAATAATGTTGTTGAGAGTAGGAATGATTCGTCCTTCATACACATGGTCATCTGCAAGATATGTCTTTCAGTCTTATTCAATTCTGCTGAACAAGCCTCCACCCATCTTTTATATTGCCATCCAAAGAAATATTCATGAGGTATTTTCCCCTTAACTTAATTAGTTCCATGATTTCATTTTTTCATTGCCAATAAGCACTTTATTGCTCTGTCATTTTCGTAAGAATAATTAAGATAGTGTTCTGCCCTTTTACAATTTACTAGCTGTCACAGGTATGGCTAAGCTAATTATCAAATGGTTAAAATTTTATTCTGGATAGGGTGTTACAAGTGTACTGCATAGGCAGATTCCTTGCTAGACTAATTCAATTAAAGATACCCAAGCACCTCAACAATGGTCATAATATGGGAAGCATGGTAGATTATGGAAATGTAAAACCCAGTTAATCACTAAAATACCTTTCTGTGCATATAGAGCTGACATATTTACTTATAAATTATGAATTTAAGATTGGGGGGAAATAATTATTGAACCATCTCCTATGCCTTTTTCATGATAAAAACAGATATTACACAAGTAAAACAAACAGACTGTGCTTAATCTGGTAGATTTCCTCCATTCTTAGTATCTTTATTCAAGAGGATCAAAATTACTCTGTCAAGTGGCTTTTTAAAATCACTCATTACTGGACTTCAGCCTTCTTCCCAAATTATTTTGTATCACAATTCAAAATAATGAGGCATTATTTCTTGGGGTGGGGGGAGGGCAAGGAATAGTCCCTCAAGACTGACAGTTTATGAAGATTTAGTAAACCTTTCATCCTCTAAGAAACATATTCTGTTCAAAGACCAGAAAGTAATACTTGTGGGAAACATTTTTATAATATACAATAATCAATTGAGTAAAAAAATATTTATTTGTATAATGCAACACTGTCTAATATTATTCTACAGCTTGTTAGATAAGTCCTGAATCTTAAACATTTGAAAATGCAATGTAAATTCGCTTTTTCACTCTTATAGTGGGTGCTGTTGATGCAGGAATATGTTTAGGAGCTATAGGCAGAAATAGATATTTTCTCATGTTTTCGCCTCAGTTACAATTTTCAATTCCAAAAGGAAAAACAAAACAAAACATGAATTTAACTACCCAAAGGCTTAAGAAAGGAATGCAGTCCTTTTGGTCAAGCCTGTATAAACTAGTTTCATGTAAAAAGGTGGCCACAATCACTACTGGGAAGATCTCTTTGTGTGTCCCTCTTAAAGAATAGTGCCCTGGTCTTGAAGGTCTTTTGCCTCCTTTCATTTCAAGGAGATGCAGGTAGAGACTAAACTGATGGATTGCACCCTAAATCTCTGTGATGTGGTAATCTGTTGTTGCTGCAGTGAGTAAAAACTGTCCCTTGATTGTGAATCAATTCTTGTGAATCAATTCAGAATAGCAATTCTGTAATAAACTTTCTGGATGTATTCATACATGCACAAGTTATACAGAAAGATGGAGACCAACTGAAACCTTGATCACTGGTCTCATATATCACACTTCTCTTCTAGGAAGAAAAAAGGCATGTTCTAATTTATTTACAGAAAACCATAAGATTACAAGATTCAAGATTCCAAGGGATAGACCCAGCCTCCACTATCTTCTTGCCTTCTGTGTTAACTAATGGGAAGAGGAGAGGATATAATGTGTATGTGATGACAACCCCCCCCCCCCAATGCAAGGAATGGCAATCTAGAGACAGTGTCATTAAAGATGGAGCCATCCTCACATTGCAAATTGGACTACAGATCTGTATTAAGATTGGGAACAATGAGAGCTTTGTGTTAAGTTATAGGTGATCCATTCAAGATGAGTCACAGTAAATATGCCGGAATAGCTTCACATGCCCTCTCTGGGATGCTGTGTGACACAATGGGAAACACAGCTGCTTGGTGGCAATAACAAGCTGTCTTCATTTAGCCAGTGCGTGGAAATGGCCCACCCCAGCCACCCTCCATGTAACAGGGAAGAGAGGCACTGAGATGCGATTCTCAGGATGAAATCTGAAACCTGATGCTGCTGCTGTGTGCCTTAGACTTCCAAGGGCTAGAAATGGATCCTGTGCCTTTCTTTCATGCAAACACAATCTCTTAAGCAGAGATCAGATTTAAAACCTGGTACTTATAAAGCACCAGATTTTATTACTACAAGAGCTGAAATAAAGATTCATAGACATCCCAAATTTGCCCAAATTTTCACAGTTCAGATTTTGATTTTTTTTTTTTAAATAAAGGATTGCAAAAATTGAATGGGAATATTTTAAATCTAATTGGGGGGCATTTCTTGATTGCTTTGGCAAGTCATCACATATATAGGGAACTCAAGCTGTCAGCTACCAATTACCAGGAAATACTAAATCCTATTATATGTCAGCTATCAAATAAGTCACATTCAAAATAGAAATATTGTTGAATGTCAAATACTGAAGTCAAATATCACAGCATATGGTGATTGTAACCTTGCACAGAAAATACAGGCTTGTGAAATGTTCAAAGAATATAATTTTGAAGCCTTAAATATTTTTATGGGGAAAGGGTTACATTCTTTTTTATAGAGGGGAATTCATTATGATCTACAAAATTTAGTTTGTAGCCAATCCTCACTATCTGTTTGGAATAGCATGACGTTTTTTAAAATGTTAATTATAAATATATAAGCAGTCTGTTAGAACCCTTTGCTAGTTTTGTAGGATTGCAATCTATCTTCTGTAGAAACAAGATGCAGTTTTGATTGCCGCGCCACATGCATTGAAATAGCCAATATTCTTTGTGTCTAAATTAGACTTAAAACAATAACAACAACCACAATAACAATAACAATAACAATAACAACTTAGGCAGCTTTCTTCCTTATATATTTATTTAGAATGAGCTTATTTTAGAAACCGATTAATGTGCGGGAAAGCGCTTGTGTTCACTCTTTTTGGAATTAGCATATTTAAACACTCATAATAAATTGGGAATTCTCACAGGTTGATAAGATGGTTTTTAACTCCATTATGGGCAAAGAACAATGGACTAAGCTCAAAACAATATATTTAAGACGAAGAGAGAGAGAAAAAACAAAGATGTTAGGTCAGACAATATCTCAAATAACATTTGGAAAAGCCTGCCAATTGTTTGGATAACTGTACAATGCCAAAGCCTCTTATAACATTGTTAAGTCTTTATTCAGTAATACATTATCATGCATATTTCATAGCAGGGATTACTAAGACAGAATTGTGTGTCATTTTTGTTGTATGTCTTTATAATTACACCTTGAAGCCACAACTAGATTTTTTTTTTACTACATATTCATGAAAAGCGGACTTGTAATTTGATAAAGGAGAGCTTGTGTTCTCGACTCCATTCAAACAGCATCATGAAGCAGAATTAAAGTAGGCATCTGTGTTCTCCCGGCATTAATCTCTTCAAGCACATTCCAGCTGCTCTGATGTGCAGGCGGGAGATAAGTCCTAAACGGACTAAAACTAAGCAAGCCAGACAACTCTATTATTGGCTTCATAATTGCTTAATTAAACTTTTGTCACTAATCATTATGAGGGCAATAGAGCTGTTATACTGGCTTCTGTTAAGCAAAAATCAATAAACTGTAGGAGTTAATTTCGCCGTATTTTTTGTCCTGCAAATGGAATTCATTGCTGCCGGTTAGTGATCTGTGGTGCTGGCGCGCGACTGATAGGAGCAGCCATCACCATCTGAATTGAGGGTATTCAGTAGCACATGAATATGAACAAATGGCAAGCATAAATCTTTTGCATGAAGTACACCTTCTATCCCTTTATTATGGAACAATTGACCCATCTAAAATGAATTCTAATGCCAGGAAAGCGTTTAGATTTAAATTACACCATGGTCTTCTGGACCTGAAAGATGACGGCATAAAAAAGATTAATATGCTAATTATTTTTCTCCTTATTTTTTCCCCCTTCGACATCTATGGTGGGGTATTGTGAAGCGTGTAAATAAGATGACTGTTTTGTCAAGAAATGGCTCTGAGGCACACTATATTCCATTGCAATTTAATTTGTTTATTCAAACCTTCACTCCAGATTTTAACTGGTTTTGCAATAACACTTTATTTTTTCACATAATGTTTTTTTCTCTTCATAGAGAATACCTTGAATAAGAAAAGCATGTTTTGTTTAGTGAAATAGAGTTAATAGTATTATGAATGATGGTATTTTCAAGTAAGGTATGCATTTATAAATTCTTGTCAAACTCCTTTTCTCCTTTCAAGGTTTGTTCAGCCTGGTTTAGAAGGCATTAAATCTCCACCCAGCAACTCCCAACCCCACATTCTACTTACAGACCCCACACCTCTACAAATTACATTAGCATAAGTTTGAAGCTTTAAAAAAATGCTTCATTTTCTCAAAATTTTTTTTTTAAATAGTGCGGATAATCACTTCTGCTTTTCCTCTACCTGCTATTGCTCGGGCCTCAAATCATTGGATATTCCCTGCCATTAAACAGAACACAAACCAGTGGGCTTCAGAATGGGATTTTGTAGAAAAGTGTGGGAGGAGGGGACATAAGCTAAATGGTAGGAATTTATTTATCAATACATAATATTTCCTAAATCACAAAAACCAGTTCTTGCTATCTAATAATGGTATTGATCTGGGAAGCTTCCATGATTGAAGTTAAATAATATTTCAACCTTCAAAATGAAGTCTTGCAGTTGAATCCAATTGATCCAGCAATTGCTTTTGCTAATGGAAGTGGACGGGAAGCAATTTTTGATTCTTCTTCTCACTAGGCAACTAGCTTCCTCTCTCCTCCCAATCTACCTCAGGGGCTTGGGAACATGCAGAACATTTGGCAAGAGACTGCAGGGCAAAGCAGCAAAAATGGCTTCCATTCTTCTTCTGTTCCTGGACATTGATACAAGAGCCATTGAAAAATCTATCCTTCAAGAATTCCTAATTCAGGACAAGGGGAGATATAGCTTTCCAGATATTACTGCTGGCTGTTGGCTGTAATAAAGCATATTTTCCTATCTCCAGATATTATTGATAATCCCCATCAGCTTTGACCACTGACTATCCTATCTGGGGGTTCTGCTACCTCAAAGATTCTTCCACAAATGGAAAGATCTCTTCCATGCATGAAAAAGCACCATCAAACACAATACTCAATTTTCTTTATTACAATTATTTGAAGCTTGGTCCAACGTGTGCAGAAGAGCCAGAGATGCCCCTCCCCATCTATTCATTTATTAGGATACTGTCAACTGCAATATCTTATGATCATGATTATCCTATGTTAATTATGCATTGTTTGAATATTTTTTTTAAAAAAAATCCAGGTTGCATTTCTAATAAACTTCACTGACCATGAGTTCTCATATAATGAGAATGACCACTGTCCACCCATTCATAATTTTCTATCCTTTTAGAACTTCTTGCAAGTCAGAAAGTTGGTTTTGCTCTTAACTATAAAAAGAGATTGGCTCTTCTTCGTAGATAATCTAATTCTTCTCCTAGATGCCATAAATGTAGAAGAGCAGTATGGTTGAAAAACAGATGTAGACAGAACCATAGAAAGCAACCCAGAAACTAGTTGCTACTAAGTTGTTACATATGTTGCACTATTGCCTGTCTCACTATTCCCCTTCTCATTTCCAAAACAGTTTGTAGTGGGACAAGAAATTCAGATAATTACCAGAATAGCTGTTCTGTAATTCATAAAAAGAAAAAGAACTTGAATAACTAAACTTCAGCACTTACCAATTATTTTTCCTGTAAACCATCATTCTTTTGACTCTTTGTCATGGACTTTGCACAAGTATTTTATCTCAGCGCTATGACATTGATCTCATTCTCAAGTCACATGGCAATTTCTCTGTCCCATCATTCTGGCATTATTTTCTCTCATTATCCAATTTCTTCTTTACCTACTTTTATGATGATTCTTTGGGGATATCACACCTTTCATGTACTGTTGGATTAAATGTGCTTTCAACTTCCAATGGGCAAACTTCCTGGTAGGATTGGCTTCTATCACATGGGACTGAGCATCTTTGTGATTAGGGTTTGAGAAACTGCATCTCCTTTGAATTCCACAGAGTACGTTGCTGGGTTGGGCTTGGGGGGGGGGCAGAAAAGTAGTGACATCCTTTCGTTCAGCCCAACTGAGGTCAACAGAGGATTATTTAAGTAAAAGTTGCAAATTCTCATAGAAGGGAAGAGATGGTGGGGTAGAGGATGGGTAGAAGAGTTGATTTTTTTTTAATGTGCTTCAAATACAGAGGAAGACCATTTCAAATGTGTATAACGATTACTGAGTTTTAAATGTTCGTTGCTGTGTGGATCTGCAAGACCACTGACAGATATCAAACTTAAAGAAACAAACATGACAGCAGCTTGCAACCACCACATTTACCATTTTTCTTTTGATATGTACCTTGTGCCCATCCATAAAATATTTTACATTTTCTCATATGCCTATTGAGCAGCCATTGAAACCATGATGTTTTATACAAAGAAGAGTTCCAGGACAAGCCCTGCCTAATTTTGTCTTGCTTTGCCTGGGAAAAAAAAGGAAAAATATCTTCTGTTCTTACTTTCTTCTGCCAGAGAAGAAAAGCGATTAGAACTGAACTGGATTGTGGTTCTTTAACTGTTGGTAGCAGTGCTTAAAGAATAACATGATGCATTTTGCTCCTCCACAAGATAAACTATGCTGTTATTCTCCCCCTTTCCTTCCTCCACCCTCCAGGAAGCTTCCCAGCATTCTGGGTCCAAAGGAAGCTCCATTGGATTCTGATGTCACTGGGCTACTGCTGATATCAGAAAGCTGAGTCCTTTGTTTATCTGCAGTGATGGGGTCCAAACTGAGTTAACAGCCACTGGCCAAGTTTAAAGAAAGTACAACTTCAGGAACTTTAATGTTAACACATGTGAAATGTCAAAAAGACATTTAGGAGTCTGAGTCACCTTTATTGTACTTTGTGTTGCTTGTTTACATAAACTGACTCAAAACTGACTTATTTTAGACATTCTTAGAGTTTGGGCCAATAAAAAAGTATCGGCTTTGAGATTTCACTTTTTTTCAAACTTGCCTACTTCAGGAGTTTTTTGGTTGCAAGAAATCTTTTTGATGTTATAGGTCCATTTCATTCATTAAAACTTGAAATTTAAGATGCATAGCTATCTAGAAGACTGTCTGAGTTGGACAGAGGTTCAAAAACCTCTTCAGTCATAAACTTTATCCACTGATCTGGAACTAGTCATTCTTTTCAACACAAACTGTATTTAACTTTCTGTTTTTCAGTTTTGTCCCCACAGACTCATTGCAAAATCAGGTCACAAAGATAAGAATAAAAATGCAACAGGAAAATGATTTATGTCACCATTCACTAACAAGATCATTAAATAACACCTATGGATTTGGTTAACACTGAATAGCTTTTTCAAATTTATATTGGCTGGAAAGAATGAGAGTTGTGGACCAATACAATTGGATGGCACCAGATTGGACAAGGGTGGTAAAGAGAAACACAGCTATATAAAACTTCCCACTGAGAAATGTTATTCAACATCCTGAAATTGATTTTTGCACCTCAGAATTCCTTGGATGCTTCTTCTGGGCCTGGACCCACCAACTTCATATTGAGCTTTTGGGAAGTGAAAGCAAACATGGGCAGGGCCAGCTGGGAGCAGCCTCCAAAGCAGCTGAGCTAGCCTGGAAAAAAAGAGAGCTGATTTAATGATTCGAAGAGGGGTGCTTTGTACGTGTTCCCACACGTTGTGAAGCACCTCTTTCAAAAGATTTACACAGCAGTATTATTGTGTGTGTGTTTTTTTTTCCTAAGGAAGATGACCTATGTGTGTTCTTGAAAAAGGGATGAACCCTTATGAGAAGGACTGAAATAAAAGCTTTGTGGCTGAGAAGCTTACACAGAAGGGGCCTATCCCTAATTCAGTTTGAGGATGAAGAAGCTTTTGAAATGCAACATTGTGCTGGTGACTTTCCAGGCTTAGAGAGACTTGGGGAAGCCTGCGGCTCTTTGCATAGCAGGTTCATAGTCAAATTATATTTGCCATATGCTCATAGCAGGTTCTGAATTCATGCTAGCTAGCATGGGTCCCCCCTCCCCTCCCCTCCCCTCCCTTCCCCTCCCCTTAGCAATTCAGCTTCTTTCCAATGTAGCAAAGCAAAACTGCATAACCGTAAATAACAGTAAAAAATGCATGGAGATCAGAATGAGAGTTGCAGGAAGTAAGGTATGAACTTTTGAGGTAAGAAGATGTGACATATGATATCCCTCCAAAATATTCATTATTATGAATGGCCACTTCTGGCCAGTTCACTTCAGTTTTTCATCATATCCTCAGTACAGGCAGACTCTATCACTCGCCCTCTGAGGCTGGAGACAAGGCTAGTTTCAAAGAGAATTGGGTGATCTGATGCAGGAGCAGTCTCGTTTGTACACACATTTGCTCAGATAATTATTTGTTTTACACTTGTCTGTCAAATTGGCTCTGAATTAATTGGCAAAACCTGTGTAAGAGGGATCTAATAATAATACAGCAGGCATAAAAACTTTATAAATGGTCAAAATGTGTCCTGCATATGAATTTATTGCTATTCTTACAACAGCCTTGCAAAGCTGGTGTGTGTGTGTGTGTGTGTGCGTGTGCGCGTGTGCATGTGTGTTGTAGAAATGTGTATTTGAAACTGAGAGTACCACAGGCCATCTACCGGGTTTATGTGGATATGTGTGGAATTTATGCAGTTCTCATACTATATTGTTAAAAAAAAATAGTCCCTCTCTAATGTATACTAACTGAATATCAGTTCAGTCACGATCTAAAAGCAATTTTTCATTCAGTCAAGTACTTCTCGTTGTTTTTCTTTTTGCTCAATCCTACAATTTCAGTTTCGATTCTCATAGAGGCAAAAACCTCCTTCAGATCAAGATCAACTCCTGGTGACTTTATGGACACATCTAGACAGTTTTCTTGGCAGCCATACCTGTGTGGGTTGGTCATTGCCTCCTTCTGCAATGTTTTTTCAGCCCTTGATTCTCATCTGGAGATTAGTTTGTCAACAAGTGTACCCTTGTGAATGAAATGACCCTCTCTTCCTTCCTGCCTGCCTGCCTTCCTGCCTGCCTTCCTGCCTTCCTGCCTTCCTATTCTGTGGCAATGATAGAAGCAAGAAGGAGGTAAGAGCCTAATGTCTTATCAACATCAAGTCCTACCTACTTCAAATTGAAACATAAAAGAATGTTGATATGACTATAGATGGCTCATTGGGTATTGAGGATGCTTCTCAGCTATAAAACTATAAAGTTGTCACTATAAAGTCACAGCTGGACCATATAATTATTTAAATATGTTAATACAGTTACATATAAGTAAAATCTTTTTTTTTCCTTTTTCTTCTCTTTAGTCTGTTATCATAACGTATTTATCTTTTAAAAACCAGATGCATATAAAAGTAAATGATTTTTCATATGTTTATAGTGGAGAAGGGTCTATAGTCTTTTCAGCCCTTTCATATTTCAACCAATATATTGCAGACGAATACAATACATTACCCTCTTAATGAAGGTTTTAGAGCTAGCTCAGTAGATTATTATAGTTTATTAACTACAGATGAAACAGATTCATTCTTTGGACCCATCTGAACAGTATTTATTGGTACATTATTTTTCAGGAAACTTTAAAATAATTGACAGTTGGATAATGCCTGGGCCCGGAGCACCGAGTGTGTGAAGGGACCCAACTCCTGGCTGTATTAGTGATTGTCAGTTGTGATACCTTCCTCAGATGCTATGTATTTTTATTTTTGTACTTATGGTTGTAATTGTTTGTATTTCTATTTAATATTGTTTGCTGTCCAGAGTAACTTATTGAGATGGGCAGCTATACAAAGTGATTAGATGATAGATAGATAGATAGATAGATAGATAGATAGATAGATAGATAGATCATCTGTCATGAAAAAAGGAAGTTCATAAATGTTTTTAAATGGGAGCGCTGGAATTTATTTCAAATAGTTTCTAATATAACATTTTATAACCTTGTAACTGTACTGATTCAGAGAGATGGTTCCTCTAAGTATGGTTTCCTGGTTGTCTTGCCTAAATTGTTTGGCAATGAGTGCTCAAACAAATCTGCTTGGGAGATTCTCAAATTACTAAGATAAAACCATAAATAATTTTGGAGTGGCATTTGTAGCTTTGGTCTCTGAGTTATTCCAAATGTCATAATGTCAGCATAACAAAGGCTTGAACCAGATATTGTAACACAGCTACCTCTGAATGCATTTGCTCAGGCATTTAAGAGAATAAGAAAATAAGGAATTAAAAGATCAGCCACTGTCACTGGCAGTGGTTGATCTTTTAATTCCTTATTTTCTTATTCTCATATGAGGTCTTTGGATCTGATATTGATACTACAAGTCTAGCCTTCTGCCCTTGGTGGATCAGTAGATTGGCCCTTTCCTTCTAGTGAAATTTAGGAGGTAGCAGCTTTAGATCAAGAAGGGAGCTGCAGAGCTGAAATCTGTGTGGTAGAGAAAACTTCTTTCAAAACTAGTTAGATGCAGTACATCCCTGTCTTGGCCTTAGGTTTTGGAGCAAGGACTCACCCTGAAGTCAATCATATTCCCTCTTTTATATTACTTTTCCTTTAGAAAGAACTAATTTTGTCGACGTTTGATTCTAAGCCCAATTTTCAATAGATAGATAGACAGACATATAGACAGACAGAACTTAAGTATTTTGTTGTTTGCCCAAAGCAGCTTGAACTGGGAGGAAGATCAATCAAAGTACAAGTATTCCTTGTTTAGCGACTGCCTTGATTAGCAACTCTTTACAGTTACGGCAGTGATGAAAAAGTAACTTTGCAACCAGTCCTCACATTTATGACTTGTGCAGGTCTGTAAAGCAAAGGAAAGCTGAAGTAAGATTATAAGCACAGTCGTCATTTCACTTAGCGACCGCTTCTCTTAACAAACAAGTTGCTGGTCCCAACTGTGGTCGTTAAATGAGGACTAGCTGTAAATGAATTAATCTCTTCTGGGGGTGCCACAATGTATCCTTTATGTTAGTGAACTGGTGAAAGCGTGTCTCATCTACCCCCCCAACTACATTCTTAAATTAAAAATAAACACAAAACTACCTTTCAGAACTGGAATAACTATAAAACAAGTAAGAACTGCCCAATACCATCTGAGAGGAAAGGATTAAAAGCTGATTCTTTACAATAGGATTATTATTATGGTTGGTCTCACAGTCAGCCAGGTATTTAGACTGGATTTGGCATTTTTATCCACCTATCAAGTCCTTCCCATCAACATCTGTGATAGGCAGATGTTGTTGTTTGGTGGTGGTGGTGGTGGTGGTGGTGGTGGTGGTGGTGGTATTATTATTATTATTATTATTATTATTATTATTATTATTATTTTCCTGATTGACTGGGAGTCACAATCTTGAATATTAAGTTATCTGGTTTCCAATCCAGCAGCATCAGAGGGATAGCTTTGCCCCATCCTTAGCTGGGGAAGCTCACAGCAAGGGCTGGATGACAGGCCCTTCTCAGCTGCTCTTCGTCCCCAGTAATTAGCCTGCGATGGCAGCTACCTCTTGTGGCTTTGCCTGCGAGAGACATTTGACACAGCCGACATCAGAGGGATTTTTCAGGAGGCTCTTGTGGAGACCGAATGGCTCTTAATTAACCACTTAGGTATCCTCCTTCACTCTCCCGCCTGGCACTTTCCAAATGGTAGGGGTTGCACTGCGGATCTAAACACCGGGGAAGCACACTATCAAAAGATCTTGTAAATGAAGGCTTGTGTAAATTATTTTTAATGATTCCCTCCTGGCACATCATTATGTTTGTAGTTACACACAGCCACTTCAGAGATGGCTCATCTTCCGTGAGGTCAGCTGCAGGACCACCATAACTAGCTCCAGTCAGTAAATGGCTTATTAATTAGCCCCGTGATTGTACATTGCTAAGAGCTCTGATGTATGGAGCTGGAATTGTAATTGTGTAGGATCGAAATAATAAGCCATCTCAGGGCTCCTTATGCAAATTGCCACATTATGAAATCATTACCTATCTAAACACTGAGTTCTAATAAGAATTACAATGATGAATTTTATGATAATTGACACTCATAATTTAATCTTGCGGAATTTTTTTTATTGTTTTGATGGTTAAAAGTGTGTTTCTAATTAAATGTTACTTAAAATGCAAAAGGGCGATTTAACAATTCTATTCAGTTCCTGTAGTTCAGATCAGGTTCCCCCCCCCCCCCCCCCCCCGGTCAGAGAGAACAGGCTGTCTTCATAATAGGTATGCAACGTTATGTGTCAGGAAAATGTTTTATCTTTTCTTAAAACATATATATATATATGATTTTTATATTGTCAACTTTGAGAAAGAAAAAAGCATATATGTCACTGAGTAGGATTTCCATCATCATTATCGTCATCATCGTCATCAGCTGCAGCAGCAGCAGCATCAATTCAAAAAACGAAGTAGTAAAAATCAGCAGTGATCCGGCTTACAGAAGAGGTTTTGTGGGGAACTGCTTAGAATTTAAGGTATTTTCAGTGTCTCCAACCCCTTGTAGTCACCTCGCAAGAATGAACCTACTGT
This sequence comes from Liasis olivaceus, assembly GCA_030867105.1. Classification (NCBI taxonomy): domain Eukaryota; kingdom Metazoa; phylum Chordata; class Lepidosauria; order Squamata; family Pythonidae; genus Liasis; species Liasis olivaceus. The sequence continues at coordinate 87,524,061 of CM061350.1, forward strand.
CATAGAAAGTCCATCCTAAACTCTGAAGCATTTTTTAAAGTAGCTAACCACACTGCATAAATTAAGCAGAAAGAAGTGAAATAAAAACATCACAATTAACACAATTCAACACAAAATAAATGTATGAACATGTTAATTGTAACATTCATGTTCCACACACATGTACTGTAATTGGAGCTAATGTTTTTGTATGACTGTGAAGTATCTTGAAAGCCAGAGGAGGGTCAGGAAGAAGACAGCACCCCTAATCTCAGCCTCAAATCCTGAGGCACTCCTAGAAACTTAACAGAAGAATATTCTGATACCAGAGTTCCCTCCAGAGTGGCTTGCCGTCTCCCACATTTCTTTAATTCCGAAATATACATAGGCAGAATACTTCCTAGATCTCTTACATCAAAACCATAATATACAATATCTTTGTATAGCATAATATACCATCTTTGGGGCCACCCTTCGGGGTGCCCCCACCATCAGCACTGCTGATCACCTTGGCCTGCTGTAAATTCAGCTCTGCTGTAGAAACAGCCAATGGCTGGTTGGCAAGAAGATACCCAAGGCAGATGATGACTCTACATTTTCTTCTTCCTCTTCCTCTTCCTTACCAGCCTGTCACAAAAGGGAGGAAAGGAAATAGCTGGCAGATTCCCAGTTAGGGAAATGCTTCTTTCCTGTACTCCAGCCTCTCAATGTACAGAGAGGTTCTTCTTATGTTTTGACGGACAGCTGACTCATATGGGCTTACACAAAGACGGTCAGAAAATTAAGGTCTACGATAACTCAGAGAGATGCAAATCCTTTCTTTCCCTGGGGTTGTGGATTTTCTTTGGAAAGCCATTATTATATTCAATTTGGGATCAGATGGGATCTTTCTGAGCTATTTGGGCAAATTAATTCTTAGCAATTCTTCCTCTCTGGAAGCAGTCCTCTGTTATTACAACCTGTATGGATTCGTACAGGGTCATAGTTTTTCAGCTACAGCCCTAGCAGTCTTTCTTGGAAATAAAACCTGTAAAAATCTTTGTGGGTAAGATTATAGCAGATTCATCTGTTTTCTTAAAAGGCCGGTAAAATTATAATACATTTTTTAAGAGTTGTTGAGAGTCAGGTGGCATACAAGTTTAATAAATTATTATTATTGTTATCATCATCATCATTGTCATTCTGTACTATTAAAATCTAGATTAGAACAGTGACATGTTTATGTTCTGTTCCCCGTTCATGTTACTTCCCAGCACCAGCATCTTTTGCACTAATTCTACGTGGGATAATAAATGAAGAGTTGGGCAAAAAAAGTTTTTTTCAAACTGAATATGTATAACCAATATACAAGACAAAACTGAGTAGTGGTACAAGAAGTAGATAGATGTTTTACAATACACACATTTGCCCAGCCCCCCCCCCCCCAATATTTTAAGATAGATAGACAGATGGACAGACAGACAGACTATAGAGATAGTATTTGTATTGTTTGACATACTATGCATTGGCTGAAATTTCAGTATAATTCAGTAAGAATAAGAATTGTTTGATTGTGTGTCAATTGCTGAAGGATAATTAATGTAATATCAATATCAGGATTTTCTCATGGGAAGAAGGTCATCCCGTTCCCTATACAAAAACAGGTGTTGAGATTATTCTATGAGTTAATGTAAACAAGGCATCTTGTGACTCTGTTATGCTTTTTACTGCCACCTACTGTAATGTGTATGTTAGTTATTCAGTGGGGGGGTACATGCTGGCAATATAACGGGAGGGTTAGATGCCCAGCCTGTCAGTATTGTCGTTTATAGTTAATCATGTAGGTTTTATGGGTTATGTAGTTATAACTAGTAACCAAGTAGTGTACCTCTTCTCTGAGAGTGTTTTTTTAGCTAGAGATTTTGTTGTAGATAAGTCTTGGATGCTAAGATGAGAAGAAGTCTTTGTTATATCCTATATTTTGTATGCAACTTGTATTTTATGAAGTTTTGCATTTTTATCAATAAAGACCAGTTAGTTTATATTTTCTGACTGGATTTTCTTTGGAAAGCAAAATATGGATATTGCATTTTGCAAGCTCTCATACTGATGTGTAATTTTCCTGAGAGCAGGATTTTTGGGACCTTTGCTGCACTCTGCACAACAATCAAATGATAAAATGAGGAAGAACTTGTTTACTCTATTTGAAATCCAACTTTTTGCATCTATTTGAAATCTAACTTTTTGCATCTATTATCAAGTGTCTACAAGCAGAAACAAATATTTGAAATTCTAGCTGAGATCATATCCTTAAACAGTGTGTTCTGAGGAAAATGAAAATCAACATTTTCTACTTATAATCCAGGAAGATGCCCAACTAGATTCCTATGCTCTGATATTCTACTTTTTAAATGTTTCAGGAGGGAAAGGATAGTGATGGTATTTCACCAAGTATTTGCATCCTGAATCTCCAAATTTACAATGAGTGAAATCCTAGCAATTTTCCTCATAATACACTCTTATCATGACATGTCATTTTTTATGTCTCTTCTACTTATCAAACAAAAGATACTAGAGTTAGATGTTGGTTTTTCTGATTTTTGCTGTATTGAAACTTCCAGAAAAACTAACTCCAGTGAGTCTACAAGAATTGCAATAAGGTATATGCAGCTGGGTCAAGACAATCAAGCAACAATACTAGATCACAGTTATGCTTAATCAAGCAATAACAATAATAATACTACACACTGCAACATTTGTGGCTCAGATTTTTTAATGATGAGAAGTGGTCTTTTGATCTCTCTCTCTCTCTTTCCCTCCTACAGGATTGTTTCTCCACTGCCCCAGTCAATTAGGACCTATGTAATGACCATTATGATGTCACTATATCAAAAACCAATCTGATTGGGATAGTTGCAAACATCACTCACAACAATCAAACCTCTTGTATTGTTTTCACTCAGTGATACCAGGAAGAGATCAGAAGGAAATATGTCCACAATGCTGAACTAGTAAAGTATAAATTCCTCGTACTGTTGTATGGGACTTTTATTGCCCAGCAAGAACATCACCCTGATTCTATTAAAAATATATGGTTATGTGTGATCAGTTAAGACACAATGTAGATAGGTCAGAGTACAGACATAAATCTGAAGCATGTCAGGAACCAGGGGTCAGGACTAAAGAACAATTTTAATCAGAAGCCACACCAGGAAGCAGTACTAAATGAAGAGTCAGAACAAGACTACTAATTGCAGATTTGTCAAAGATTAAGTGGTTACTTGGGCAAAGCTCTGTTACTCAAGCACAGCTCTGCTAGAACTGTAAGTCCTTTTATCTCTTTGCCTTCCAATGGTTCCTTAGAATCAGCTACAAAAGCCTTTTCAATAAGAAATTGTAATGACAGAATACACCACACGGGGCAGCGGTTTTTAAGCAAGATGCATATTCCATTGAAAATAATTCAGTATGATTTATTTATTTATATTTATAATAAACAAATGGCCTTTATGTTTACTGCACTTGAATATGCATATGTATCTAATATCTGTCTAGTTAAATATATAAAATGGGTTTAGTGTGAAGGAATGTCTGGCAGGATGCCTCAGTAATATCAATTTGCCCTCTCTCTTTTGGTCAAATCCTGCCCCCTTGCAAATGGATTTGCCTATTCTGGAAAAAGTTGGGGGAAATGCCAAAATAGATTGTGGTGTGGTAATTTTTTTGTAATTATTTTTTAGGCTCAACACTATACATCTTTGATCATTATTTTCTCATGATCAAAGAGAAACTGTCTGAAAGATTTACTAATGAATACAAAATATTACATGAACTTGGCAAATGCCAGAAATGTATAATGACAATACAGTAACTTTTCATCACAGGAGACTTACCATATGCAAATAGGAGTATCTGTAAGAATTTTTTTGTAGACTAGTTTGCCTTGCATGATCCCTTCCCCCCAATTTGAGTATACATGAAATCATGGGATGTCAAAATGGCTTTTGTTCTTACACCAGCTGGAGAACCATAAAATTTGCTCTCACTGGAGTTAAGATGGACCCCAATAATGGTGCTAGGAATGAAAAGTTAAATGTCACCAAGTCTTGTAGATCCATAATGAGCTTGGAGAAGAAAATTGAAGTACCGCATAAGCTGTGTGGACAACCAAATAATACTGCTGTTAGTCAGTTGTTTAGAGTAAATTAATTATAATTCATACAATTAATAAAAATGAAGCTGTGAGAGCAAGTGATAAAAGGGAACAGCAACACAAAGGTCCTATTCATGGCATGAAATCTCACCATAGAGAATATGGAGCAGGTGCTCAATTTTTGATGGAAGATCAGAACCAGAAGAATATGCTTATAAGCATGAATATAATTAGGGATAAAGCTCAGAGAAATGTTATGACTTTTGTGGCTGCCACAAGAAAGAGTGAACCTAGCAAGTTTATGATCAGCAAAGTCTGGATTGAAATCTATAAAAAATACACTACCATTTGCAAACTGTAACAATAGGAGAGATGATTTCAGCAGATCATGAAGGAGTAGCCGTGTCCCCTGCTGAATTAAGAAGATGATAGGAGAAAGAGCTGTTTACCAAAATGCAGAAATAGGTTCAGAAAAACACTGCATGACATTCTGATGCCATAGAAAGAACTGCAAAAATACTTAAGAAGGAAAAAGAGGCCAGCAGTTCTCCATACTTTCTTCAGAAAGTTGAAACTCCAAGGATACAGCCTGAGCCAATATCATCAGCAGCAGCAAAATTTGCAGACCCTTCCATTGTGGAGAAGGAAGGTATCTTGCCAATAACATTCAAACTCCCATCCACTACCTTGCCATCACTGACATTTATTACAGATTTTTAAAAGTTTGAGGAATCTTAGTAAGTTGAATTATGACTTAAACTTGACTTAGTTCCCCAACCCTATTTTTCGTATGAGGTCTTCAGTTTACCAACTGTGGATTCTCCAACCTCGAGGGTTGGCAAGAATAGAAAGCTCACAGTTAGCTAGGGGTTACAGTATAATACTCCAGATATCTTACGATTATATCTGTACTACAAGCTTTGTGCATACATTAGTTTGTGATTATCTAAATTAATTGGAGTACATTTCTAAATATACATTTAAATTAATTGGGGGAATATAGTGTTTATACAGATGGATTTGTTGCATGATTGGGGTCAGACTAAACAGTACATTGATTTACTTATATAAATATCCTTATGCATTTTAATTTGAAAAAACTGAAATGTAGGAGTAAGATTTAACAGAATCACAACTTCCTTCCTTCCTTCCTTCCGTCCTTCCTTCCTTCCTTCCTTCCTTCCTTCCTTCCTTCCCTCCCTCCCTCCCTCCCTCCCTCCCTCTTTTGTTTCTCTCTCTCCCTCATAAATTCTCTTGCACAATTCATAACAGAGCTTTCAGAAGGATGAAATGTACTGGTGTTGCAGGATACAGCTGGTAACCCTAATAAATACCACCTTCTGAAACATTTGCCATTTCCTCCCCTTGCCAGTATTACATTTTCTTGATGATACTAGTTGAAGAACCCTAATCATTGGAAGAAAGCGTTTTGTCTTTGTGATCTAGTGAATTAAAATGTTTCCTATGGCCATTCACAATTGTCTTAAGACACTGCAGGCTTATGTATATTAGAGGAGTGTGCTCTAAAATACATGTTGGAAATGGCTGAGCAAGATTAAGGATTCAGGGTGTGAGTAGAGAAAATTGCATTTAGTGACTGCCATGAAATTAAAGGTAGAAAATTTATAAACAAATGTTCTCCCTTCACTGCAATATTCCAAGGATTTATTTTGATAAGCAATTGCCACAAGAAATGCTCTGGTAGTCATAAGGCATTACTTTAGACGGCATGGGGAAACTATTGCCTTTCAGCTTGGACTCAAAGGACAAAATTTGGTTGTGTTTTAATGTGGCAGAGCAAAACTTAAAACCAAATGCAGACAAAGTCCAAACTGTCTCCTCAGTGGTTTTGCTGCTTGACATCCAACTTTACAAGCATAACATGATAAAGTCTCTTTACAATCTCTTAAACATTCCTCTGTGGGTTTTGGTATGTTGCATAGGATGGAATGCAATCAACATCTGCTAATTTCTGTCCTTTAAATGTACTATCAAAACACGCAATCATTATGTTTTATTTGTATGGCTGAAATGAGACTGGCGTCTGATCATCCATCATCTTCCTGTCATATTTTTATATGTTGTCTATCCAGTCCCCTAGACAGTTTGGGGAAGCATAAAGTAAAGCTCCAAGTTAAGTTATTGGCCAGCTGCTCAAGTGTCCAGCTGAAGAGGTCATTGTGAGCTCTCTCTCAAATCTAACAACAGTTCTCTGTGGAAGCCAAACATAATAGAATATGGATGTCCCAAGAAGATTGCAGTTGGAGTACAACATCTAAACCTTCTAACAGGCCTTTTACCAATGATACAATAAAGTAAAGTAAAGTAAAGTAAAGTAAAGTAAAGTAAAGTAAAGTAAAGTAAAGTAAAGTAAAGTAAAGTAAAGTAAAGTAAAGTAAAACAAAACAAAACAAAACAAAACAAAACAAAACAAAACAAAACAAAACAAAACCCAAATAAAATAAAATAAAATAAAATAAAATAAAATAAAATAAAATAAAATAAAATAAAATAAAATGTAGCATTTTGCAGTAAGGAAGCAAACATCTTGAAAAAGAACTACATATCTTGAAACATGTTATGTTCATTTGCAGAACAACACACAGTCATGCTTCTATCTAAATTATGTTTAAATTTTTAGACCAAGAAATTTGTAAAGAATGAAACCACAGATGCTTTTGATTTATATTTTACTTGTGAATAGCCTGCACTCTCCCCTAAAATCTATCCCATAGTTCTAAAATAAACCTTTTGGCATAAGGGTTTTACCTGAAACATGGTTTTTATATCTTGTGACCTACCAAGCAGAATATATCTCCAATGGAAGAGAATATATATAGCTCAAGGTTGAACTGTGGAGTCCTTGGGGTTCTCTTAGCTTGGTTCTTTTCTTGTAGACGTTTTGTTACCTGGCTAGGTAACATCTTCAGTACCAGAAGGGAGTGGGGTTTGCTCTCTGATTATATACAGTAGCTTTGCCCTGTCAGTGTTGGTGTTGTTTTCTCCTTGGTAGTTCTTTGATTAGGCTGTTGTTTACTGCTTGATTGTCTGCCTGGTGTTAATCCTGTTGTTAATCTCTGCTTATCTGGGTGTTGATTGCTCGTGAGGAGATGTTCTGGTCTTTTTGTTTCCTTTTTATTGTCTCTTTTGAATAGTGTGTAGATGTTGTTTATCTCTGTGTGCCCGTTGATGGTGGACTTGACTGAATACCAAGATTCCAAGAATTCCCTTGCATTTTTGGATTTAGTTTGGTCTAAGATGCTGATGTTTCCCAGTTGAAACTATGGTTAAGTCTGTCCATGTGTTGTGAGATTAAGGAGTTTTCATCATGTCTTCTGACTGCTAGTTGGTGTTCATGGATATGCTCTGCTAGCCTTCTGCCTGTCTGTCCTACGTAGGGTAAACAATACCCTAATAGAGGAACTACCAACTCAGACAATCAAGCAGTAAACAACACCCTAATCAAGGAACTACCAAGGAGAAAATACCACCCCCCACAACACTGGCAGGGCAAGTCACTGTATATAAACAGAGAGCAAACATCACTTCCTTCTAGCACTAAAGATGTTACCTAGTGGGGTCACAAAACGTCTGCAAGAAAACAACCAAGCTCAGAGAAGCCAAGGACTCCACAGAATATATCTCATCAGCTGTATGTGGGGGTTTCTCCAGGGGCTTGATCAGTTAAATTTTCAGGATTAACTGAACTTCTTGCAGATAGATAGATGGGTGGGTGGGTGGGTGGATTTTATTACTTTACAGGGCTAGGGGTTGGGGGGCAGGATGGTTGTACATGCATGGGCACCCAAAGAAGCTCAAATCAAGTGCACAAACGGAATTTTGCCAAGCCAGTTGTACCCCAGTTCAGTTAATTGGCACTGCAGCATGAGTTCAGTTCTGGGATCCTGCTCTTCATGCTGTTGGATGGGGTACTGCCAGTATTCAGTGGGGCCTGCAAGCAAGGTAGAAGAGCCATTTGATTCCACCCACCATAATTCACTGGTGGCAGCTAGAAAATGGCCTGGTGCATTTGCCTCCTGTTCACTGGGCTTTAATATCTCAAGGTAACATGGCCCATTCAAGTGATATATGGCAGCCACAATCTATGCTATCAAAATACCCCCTGGAGCAACTAGAAAACTATTAGTTCTTCCAGGAGATGGTGGAATTTACCTATGGACAGACTTCTGTCTTGGCCAGCCATATATGGTTAATACAAAGAGGCTGACTTAGTTTCCTAGTGTCAGTTTTCTGCAGATGATGCCTGATGTGTACAAGTTATGAGTTGTTATGGAAAGCCCATTTAGATGTTTATTTCTTAATGTATTTCTCAAATGGATTGAGGAGTGGCTAGAACTTCCTCCTCTGAGACTGAACTTTTAATCTGGCTACCACCAATCTGTACTTTTACCCACTATTTCCTAAGGTGGTCTGCTTGAGATCATTTAGCATCTGGATATTCTTTAACCACCTAGACTTTTAATTCTCAGCCAGTATGGCTGAAAAGGGGTCTGTGTTTAATCAATCAACTGGGATCTTAAAATCCATGTTCTACTGAATGCAAAACAGCCATCCCCATGGATTTGCTTGGAATTTCAGACCCATGGCAGCTACCTCTTGGATTTATAAGAGCCAACCCAGGGGATTTATTTTGATCAGAAAGCATGGATTAACTGCTGCAAAAGTGTCTGGCACATACATTGGCTATGTCCAGTGACTAGAAAGAAGTAAAGTTAGCACTAGGGCTGTGGCTGATATCCATGTGTTGTGTGTAAACAGTTCATAGTATAGTTGCACATTGAAGTAATTTCAGGTGGTGCATTAAGTGGTGTATGAACCATTGTTCAATGAAACAGTTGTTAATAGTTATCTCCAGGGTGTCAATTACTATAACTTAACGAACACAGAGAACAAAGGTATGACTTTCTGTGTGACACATTAAGCTTTTTAATATTATTCAACAGTGTTGCGATTTGATCTGGCAGTATATCTTTTATTGTTAGGCTTGGGGAATATATTTGCTATATGGAACCTTCCAGACAAAAACATGCAATGGATATATTTCGAAATACAATTGGTATCTATTTTCTAATTTTACATCTTTCTAATTTATGAGATTGCTTTTTGAATAAATGTTTATTGTATCCATTTTTACAATATTTTATATTTTATGTTAATATATGTTTTCAATTTTCATAGATCTTATCAACCTTCTGCAAGCAAGAGCCCTTTCTTAACAAACTGGCAGTGCACCCCTGCCTGGGGCTGAAGCTGTGAAGTTATTAAGCAGGCCACAGTACAAATATTAGCAGGCTTGATCAGTCATGGTTGTGTCTATTTTAGGCTGATACTATCTTATACTGAGGGTTCTTCCACTGAGATCAAGCCTAACAGTTTAAGCTTATAGCTGTCCGTGGAATTTCAAGAGAATATGATGGGAACTCTCACAAAATGATTGCCACAATGGGGGTGCCCAATCAGAAAACACAGGTTTTTTGTTTTTGTTTTGGTGAGGCTAATAGAAAAGTAATTCATTCAAAAATCTAAGTTCAAGGCAACATTGCTGATGAGTTCCAAAGTACGAGAACAAATACATCGAAGGCAGCATATGGAAGCTTAGGGGAATATTCATACAAAGTTCCCATGCCAAAAAAAAAAACAAAACTATACATAAGGAATGCCCAAAAAGCTTTCTCAGTCATGCAAGCACATAAATGCAAAATAAACATATGCAACATACTAAAACAAGCAAACAGCTAATACAAATGTACACACCCAGAGCACAGGAAAAATAAACTCCCCCACAAACCCTTCCCTTTAGGATGCTTCCCACTACTATCTCTACCATGCCCAGAGCTCCTTCTATCACCTTTATCTTTTTGTTCTGGCTTACTTCGCACAATTCAAAACAAAGTTATTGGTTCTGGCCACCTGCCATTTTTATTTTCTGGGGCATAGGAGGTCCAGAATCATTCTTGGAAATAACAATGCTCGAGGCTGGCATTTCATTTTGCAGTGTGCCATCCTTCCAGTTATGTTTTAATAAACGAATATAAAAACAAATTAAAGAGAAGAAAAGAGGGACAAGGAGCTGGCAGCGCAAAAGGAGATCTATGTGAACATACGTGTCATATGGGAGCACTGGAATATAAGCAATGCTTGGGAGAGCTAGTGCTGAATTTCTACTGACCGTTTGTTGCGATAGCCTCTCCTGGGGAGGCCAAAAAAAGATCTGAACTAACATGAGTGTAAACTTGTCAATACTTGTAAGATGTATGATCTTTTACCCACTAAAGAATAAGCATGTGCATTCTAAAGAAGCAAAAAAGAAAGGGGAGAAATCACATGAAAGGGGTACTTGGAACTTTGCACTATGTATAATAGCAGCATCCAGTTAGAGACATTCATGATATAGCCAGTCTTGTTTCTTACACTGGCTGGGGAATTCTGGGAGTTGAAGTCTACACACCTTAAAGTTGCTAAGGTTGAGAAACACTGCAGTAGAAGTAGTGACCAACAATAGCGACAATTATATTAGACAGAGTTCCTGCTTGCGTTAAAAAAACTTGTTCCAAATGGCTAACAATAACTATACACCATGGGATTGCCTACTAAGGTGATATTTGTTCCCCATTTCCCTCTAAAAATGGAGGTGTTTGAATTCCTTGAAATATATGACTCCCTGAGCCTAATGCAACCCAGGAGCCTTTTATTTTGACAGTCTTTGTTCTTGATTAACCAATATTTTTGTAGTCCCAGGCTAGAGATGAAATTAGGAGGCTAGGAGACAACAAGGAGATAATAACTGAGGTTGTGGGTAGAAAGTGAGAGGAATGTGAAGTGATGAGTGTATGGGGAAAAAAACTAGAGTTGAGTACTAATATGAAGGTTTGTAGAGTGGAGTGAACACAGAAGATTGGTAAGTTTAAAAGGACCATAACTTCAGACATCTTTCAGACCCAAGCCAATTCCTTTGTCTTTCTACCAAACCATATTGAGGCATATTAGCCATTTGCCATAACACATTGATTTTTTTGTTGGAACATGATCAAGTCCTGAATAATTCAAAGCTCTCAATATTAAAGAGGAACCAAAGAGGCCTCAAGTGTAAATGCCAGGATTCTTCAGCCAAGAACTCCTGGCATCAGCTTTAAATACCCCTGGAAGGAATAGATCCACCATTATGTGGGAGGCCCAAATGCCACTGGTGGCATTTTATCATCATCATCTACTTTATCACACATGCCTGTTTCTGGTCAGTGTTAACATGGCTACAGTGCTTCTAGATTAACAACTTGTAGACTCTACCATTATAACAAACAACATGAGTATGTGAATCAGCACAGATCAACTCACACTTTTCAAGGTGGTAAGAATCAATCTGAATTTGTAATTTGAATTTCAACAGCAGTGATTTAGAGATTAGATTTAAGATTTGATTCAAAGTGATTTAAGGTTTGAGATTTAGTTCAAGAAAGGATTCAAAATACACTGATATATACCCACCAATAGCTCACTAAAAGTGTGAGCCACTTGCTTATTTTCTCTTAAAGGAGACACCCTGGATGCAAATTATGACTTAATCTTAAGGAGAAAACACCAAGAACCAACAGAATTTCATCTAGTTCTATTAAACTGAACCATGATCTAGCATAGTTCCTGTGTTTGAGGGGCCCATTTTAGGATAACAGCCTATGTGGTTTGGTGATTAAAGGGTCTGACTTAGGGCTCGTCTATACTTCCTGCTTGCTCAGAGTGAGAACTGGCCACCTACCATTTCAAGACAGCAGAAACAGGTGACATTATCCGTAACCTGCTCCAGCCTGCCTGGAAGGCAACCTCCAGCCAAGTTTACTTGCTGCATGTCAAAAGTACTGCCAGCACAACTGTTTGTCCACATGCTTGCTTCATTCTGTCCTGTACAAATGCCTCTGTTCTACTTGCAATGTGTGTGATAGTGGGCATTCCCCATTCTGATCATCATTCTTTGGCCATTTTATTCCTGGCTGCTGGGCTGAATGCCCCTTCTGAAGGGACCACTGGTCTTCTCTGAGTTGGAGGATTCATACTCAAAGGAGGCTACTCTGGATAAACATCTGCCTTGGGAGGTGGCAAGGTAGATTTTTGCCATCGATCATCCAGAAGAAGTGCAAGATGAGTCAGATGATGGAGGCTCTAATTCTGAGCAGCTGCCAAGCGGTATGTGGGAATGACCTTGGGAGACAGGGGAAAGAGATGCTGCCTAAGGAACGATCAAATAAGAAAGGACGTAGCCTGCAGCTCCATAACCAGCAGAGAAAGAAACTCAGAAAGGAACCTCCCTAACTTATCAGGCTGTAAAAAGAGATGGTGGGAGATATGTACTCTCAGACTTGCAGGATTCTATTAATGTAGCCTTGTAATAAAGTAGAGATAGCTCATCTGGTCGTGTTTCCTGTCTGATCTACCTGGGAAGGCTGACACAAACTCAAGAGTACACCAAACCCAAGAACTTACTGTGTATGTCCTTGGGAAGCAAATCTACCAACAAATTTAATTGGGCCTTACCCATGCTGGCCTATATCAATGCACCCAGCAATGTATTCCCTCAATTGGGAATCTCAGTTTCATAATTTCTTGTCTCTAAATTGTGTGTGTTATCTGAATCATGGCTTTTTGTTCCCAAACTGGCTGACTATCTTTCCATGAAGCCTGTACCTTTGGACTGCTCCTAGATTATATTTATCCATGCAGGCAAGACTTTGCTTTCTAGTTTAGTATTGCTGGTGCTTCAGTGTGCTTGCTCATGCCAGCATTCTGCCTGCTGAAGCCTGTAAACCCTTGCATGCACCCCACGTGCTTACTCAGCCTGAAAAAGGTCACCTTGCTTATGAAGTATCTAGTTTATGAAGTATCTAGAAATAGATGAACAATGACAGTAGCAGAATGGGTGCAAACCAAAAGCCATACATATGTCCAGCATTTCATTGTTGCCTCATGCTCTAGTAAGGCGTTTGGAGGGGACGACTGCTGACATGACCAGCAGAATCTGATGGGTGCTGATATGCTTGGGAATTGCGCAAGAGTCTTCCCATTCTTGTGGCACAGATCTCTGTATAATTGGATAAATTTGTGGATGTCAACATTGCACCAATGAAAAGGGTAGATGGAAAAAAACAACAGCTAAGTGGAATCTGAGGGTAGGATAGAGATGTTCAGCACACAAGAATGGTGGACAGAGAGACAGAGAGAGAGAGACAGAGAGAGACAGAGAGAGACAGAGAGAGAGAGACCATGATTGGAAACCAATGTTCTCCAAGGCTTGCCCAGGAAAACAGTTGGCCTTCCAAGCCTGAGCGGGGTGTGTGTGTGTGTGTGTGAAGAAGGCAGCATTCTGCCCATTGGGGGCCATGGTAAGTCTGTCCCAGGCTGAACACCTCACAATCACTGTGATTTAAGCAGATGAAGAGGTTGAAACCTAAAAGGGTCTTCTTAAGATGGCTTCATTTCCAGCTTGGTTTAGCATGGAAGGCAAGTAGCTTAACAGTGCAATGAAGAATTACCTAAGACGGGATTGAGACCTCAGCATGAAATTCAGTTCTTAAACTGGGCCATTTGTTCTTGGCCAGTCTAATTTGTTTCACAATGTTGTTGTAAGGGCAAAATATAGGAAGGGAGAACTATGTATCATAGTTTGGAATTTAATGCAAGTTTCTCTAATTTGCACTTATGAAAACTAAAAACTGGGGCAGGAAACTTTTTGGTGATTAGCAGCATAGAAGCAGCAGTGAGTAGGATGACTATGCAAAGTGGGGAAGGTGCATTATGAACATAGGGAAGGCAATTTTTTTTTCTTTTTCCTGGATTTTCAGACAGTTGGGATAGGGGTCATCAGTTTCAGTTTGTGCTAAGATTATTTTAAGGCTTACAACGGACTTTTCCGAATGTTGATTTCTAGCATTGGCTGTTGACATGGGTTACCTCGGCCACAAAAAGGGAGTTGGGGATTGCCTAAGGGGGCATCCTTTGTGGGTCAAAAAAGTGAAGCTGGTGCTGCAATCATGTGATCAAAGCCTCACCCTTTTGAAATGTGTATTGCTTATGCACGTAAAAAGAGGGCTGGCTTTCATCACGTGATTGTGAGAGGTTGTGAGATACATCGTGACTTTTTTTACCGTCCCCCATGTAGATGCACCTGGTTGCCTATGACCCTGGTTACCCATTGTTACTACTAGCAATATAACAGCAACAACAGCAACAACAACAACACAGTTATACACTGATATCTATCTAGTGTATAAATGTCGCTCTTCAGCTTGCTAATCACCAAATGCATACATTATGGGAAATATACAAACATGTGAATATCACAAGGAATGCAGATAAATAATTAGGAATTTTGTGCTGATGTTAACTAAAATCTCAAACCAAGGTGGGAACAGGAAAAGGCTTAAGGCTGGAAAATGAGAAACTGAGTGAAATAGAACTTGACAGGTAAAACCATCACTGCTTGAATTTCTCAAATGAAAAATGGGAGGAAAATGTAGTAAAGCAATCAATTCTATTCTTCATCAGTCAGCCTGATAGCTCACCTGTCTGCCTGTTTACTGCCAACCTCACTTTGCTATCCCAGCTTATATCCTGGATGATAATAATGGTGCACCCCAGATTGCCATCTCTGATGCCAAGAGCAATTCAAAGGGCAGAAGTTATGCCCTTAAAGTACCTCATAGTGCAGGATTCAGCAGTGATTGCTAGTGAATCCGTCAAACTAAAGATGCTGCCTTTTCTTTTCTTTTCTTTTCTTTTCTTTTCTTTTCTTTTCTTTTCTTTTCTTTTCTTTTCTTTTCTTTTCTTTTCTTTTCTTTTCTTTTCCAAAAACCTTTTGCCAGTCCTTTCAGAACAAATAAGTTAATAGCATTGTGGCTAGGATATTATCCATTGAAGAAATTTTAATATTGGGATCCAGACTGCACTTTAAAAAAATCCCAACTTTGTAAAAACTTAGTTCAATATGCTTAGATAAGACTTGAGTGCAAATCCTCACTTAGGTTATTTACAGTAGGAAGATCACTCAATAGAGAGAGAGTGATGAAGCACCTAATTATTAAAATCAGCCAGTGGAAAAGGAAAGACAAATTGGTGGGTGCCATGAATCACAGAAAAGGCTACAACGCAGGATTAGTCTGAAGGATAATACAATAGGATCGGGTTAGGGTTGCCATTTTTAACCTCTTATTCATCTGGCCTTTTTTTTTTTTTTTCTTTCACCAAAACTGTAATGCTATGCTTCTGTCAGAGAATGAAGCTAGTAGAACGGGCCTTTATAGCTGAAAGGCTATTGTATATTGCCAGTATATGGGTGCTGGGCTATAATTAGCTAAGCATGCAGAGTGCCAGAAAGACAAATCTTGGCAAGATCGGAAGAATGTCTGGGACAGATTCCACAGGAAGGTTAAGCCACACATTAAGATCAGGGAGCACATCTGTGGCCCCAAGACTCTTCTGTAGGTTGCTGCCAAGCTATACCTTTTAAGGTGTCATGGGGGGGAAATATTAAATACATAGCAATAAACTGTATGTAATAATGCAGTTTAAAATAAATCTATATCAGAGCAAATTTTGTTTCTGGTCTGTTGGCATGAACACTTCTTGGTTGCAGCCCTGCATGCCAGTTTAGAAGATAAGTCCCGCGTGTCATTCAGCAGACAAACGCAGCCCTTACCCAGGAAAAAGGTAAAGTATATGTTTTGCATGAGAAAGTTGATCTATGTAAATGGAGCCCAGGAAGGATGCAGAAACAGCAACATGCAAGAGTCCAAACATTGTCTGAAAGAAGATGAAAGAAAGGAGGCAGGGAGAGTCGTCAAAAAGTTAAAGGTAGGTCAGCAGGCAAGGCATTTTGGGAGAGGCAAGGTAGCTGCGTTAGTACTTGGTCAGGAAGATCAAATGCACCATATGGTGGTAGACTAGTTTTTGCTGTTAGTATCATTTTTAATGGTTTATTGTCATGTTATAAGCAGTCTAGAATTATTGTATGTAAGATGGGTATCCATATCAGTCAGTCAGTCAGTCAGTCAGTCAGTCAGTCAGTCAATCAATCTGCCACTTTGCATTCTTGGAAGGTTTATTGGAAGAGACAAAATGTGTACAAACATGAAAGCTTCAATTTAAGTCTTCACAAACTGGGACAAGATCCTAAAGGATCCTGGGCAGGTACAAAACTTTTGCTTCTCCATGTTTCTGACCCACTGATTTACTAATTAATATACCAAAATGGTACTCTGTATTTTAATCCCTAACTCTGCTCAAATACACAAATATGATTATATTGTATTGATATTAATATTTAAATAGATACAAATAAAATATACTTCCTATGGTAAACACTTACTTAAAATTTATATGACTTACAATGGGGGGGAATGCCAATTTTAAATTGGAATTCTCTTGAGTCAGTGTCCAGCTCTTACAGGTAATTACAGTCACCATATCTGGATTGCAAACATCCCGAAGTCCACTAGATGGCAGCAACGATATACTGAAAACATTAGGTATTTGTTGCCATCCAGTGAGCATTTGATTTATTGCATCCCAGATATGGTAGCCCTAAATATAATGGCTGTTTATTTGGTGAAATATAATAATCAGAAAGAAAAAGACGCAATAATTATAATATAATAGTAATAATAACATTTTATGATTATGATTAAAGTAATGAAATAAAGCTAAAATGTAAAAAAGAGAATAACTAGCTCAATCCTGTGACCTAGTATTAAATCTAGACCATATAGAAAAATATTGCTCCATCTTCTCATTTTTAGAATAGAAATACATTTTAAAAATTAATAAATAACATATCTCTTAAATCCACTCTTTAACCTAAGGAGTGTGATTTTTCCCCCCACCTACCTAGGACTATCCTTTTGATGTATCCCCTGCAAAAAACCTTCTCATAAAATGTTGAATTCTGTATTTTTGGAATATAACTGTATAACATAAGGTACCATCTGTTTAGGCTTGATCTCTTCAGAGCTAGGTTAACTCAATGCTTTTTACCTGAGCTGCCAGTTTGATCCAGCTAAACAGCAAGGAATATCAGAAGACTTCCTGTTTCAGGTAAGCTTTTCTTCAGCTACGAGATCTTCCTGATTTAGAGTATGTACTTGCATTCTTTTGTTTTCCTTCTTAGATTCTGATATCTCCATAATTCCTGCCTAGGCATCATCACAGATTCTAGAGGCTTCAGAACCCTGAAGGTTCATCCCATATTTGGTCAAATTCCATCAAGTATCTGAACAGAGAAAAAAGGAAAATTGGCTTTCAATGATGCAAAATATGATCCCCATTTTAACAATAATTTCCTTTTAAAGGCAAACATTTTAAGTTGATTCTGAAACCCAAAGGACAATAGGTGTCATGCTGTGATATTACTTTATCCTAATTTACGGGTCACTTTCTGATTACTATGACTCCGTTTATCCACTTGCCCTGACTATGACTTCTGCATATGAATTTGTACCTACCCAGTCTCATGGTAACTTGATCCAGGTCTGAACGATACACCTCTGTGACTCTGCATCTAACCCCAACTTAACGCCCTGCCATTTCTGTTACTGTATGTCTTTGAGCTTCCATCCCTCTTCTCCATCTTTATTACCTGAAGGAAAATAATGTATCTATTTAAAATATACGTTGACTCATTCTCTTTTTTAAAAATTCTCTGCCTTTCACTCTCCTGTAAAAGGTTGTGGCCTTTTGTTCTTTGTGATTTTACTTATCTTACTTACTTACTTATGTTTCTTTTTTAAGGTACTTTTGATCTAAAAGCTTGTTTTCCTTTACCCCTTGGTTAGTAGCGCATATGGCAGATAATTAAAATACACAGGCCTTGTGATCAATACCCACATATTTCTGTAGTGAAGGCTCACATCCAAAGCATATCCTAGTTGGTCTGAAGTGCCAACTTCGCAACACATCTTTCCTTCCCATCTCCATTTGTCTCCTTGGCTTCAGTTTTAGTTCTGTATGGATCTTATTAACATATGCCTGCTAGTCTATATTTTATCCAGCTGAAGGTTTTTATCCTCTGTTTATCTTTCTTTTCATTCTGAATTAATCCTTCTCACTAACTTGCACCTTTAGAATATACCTGTGCCTTTGTGCTTCTTCTTCCTTTTAAAATGCTAGCAGTTATCTACTGCAGGTAGAAAAGCCATCAGAGAGAAGAATACATTTATTTGGGTATGAAAACCATAGCCATTATTGTTTTTAAAGTATCACATCATGGTCATGTGTGATATAGGAGAGAGAGCTGTGATTTATATCTGCCTTTATCAGTATATGTTCTATGGATAAGCAATATGAACAAGATGTGTATGGATATGAATTGTTGTGTTTTGAATTATTTGGGGTATATGTACTGGGTTCAGGGTTGGCATCAAGTATAGCTCTAGTTTCAAGTTTGACCTTGAGAAGAGGCACTGTACTGTGGTAAAAAAGAGAATGAAGTAAAATATTTTTCTTCATGCACATTACCTTTGTATAATCTTTACAGCAACTTGTTATGGTAGATTAGTGTTATTATATCCAAATAGTAGATGGAGAAACTGAGGCTGAGTGAGTCTCTGTCTAGGATCCCCAACACGGCACCACTAGCATCAATCACCCACACCTTAGTCACCTCCCATTTGGACTATTGTAATGCGCTCCACATGGAGCTGCCCTTCAGGAGTATCTGGAAACTTCAGTTGGTTGAAAATGCAATGGCCCACATAGTTTTGCGCAAGTCTAGATTTGTGCATGTGTCACCTCTTTTGCAAGAGCTGCATTGGTTGCCAATTTGCTTCTGGGTCCAATTCAAGGTGCTGGTTATCACCTTTACATGGCTTGGAGCCTGGTTATTTGAATGACCGCCTTTCCCCAGTTACATCTACTCAGCCCACCAGAGCGAGGAGGCAGGGTATGTTGTGGGTCCCATCTATGATGGAAGTACATTTAATGGGACCACGAAAAAGGGCCTTCTATGTGGTGGCTCCCTCCCTATGGAATATAATTTCCCTGGAGATAAGACTGGCCCCCACCTTGCTCCTTTTCCAGAAGGCCCTGAAGATGTGGTTCTGCCAGTGGACCTGGGGACCCCAGGTTGTTATGGAGTTGATCAAGTGGCTGATTTGATCATGTTTGTAGCCACCGCAGGGGTGTGGGTGTTGAAGGGCTTTTTGTATTGTGTATTTTAATTCTGTAAGCCACCCGGAGTCACCATGAGTTGGGTGGCCATCTAGGTTTGTTTAATAAATAAATGTATTACAGTACTCACTTGGTGCCTGCCAGGCCCCCTGGCCTTCTCTACTTTTCTTTGGTGGTAAGACTATTTTTTAATTTTAAACAAAATTAAAAAGGAAACTAGCATGACCGAAAGTAAAAAATTTGCCTCCATATTTATCAATTTCATTTTCCAGTTTAATCTTAGAAAATAAAAATGATAAGTGGTTTAGTAGTTAACGTTGTCAGTTCTGGACTGCAAAACTCTGGAGAACCATTAGATGGCATCAGAGAGAGATAGAACACAGGTGCAGATTCTAGTGAGCATTTGGATCTTGGCAGCCCAAATTTCATTGCTGCACCAGCATTTTATTTGTAAATGTGCTCAGCCACCCAGAAAAAAGATAATGGTAAATTGGGGATTGATTGTGATGGTGATACCCTCATGAGTTAGGATAGCAGGAGTAAATTCACCATTTCGCCTTCTAGTAAACTGGATTTTGGGGCTGACAATACCCATAATGGCAGCCATTTTGTTAATGTGTAAGTCTCAACAAGGCAGCCATTTTCTTTCATGACATGCTTTTGAAATATCAAAGATGCCCACTTTTGTGTCTCCATGGTTCTAATAAAGTAATAACAGTAGTGAGGTTTATAAAAGCTGCTGCTTGAATTGTATCCCTTGGCCTGGAAGTAGTCTTTGGATTCAGCAGAGTTCATTTCTGAGCAGATAATGTTTAGAATGGCATTATTTTAAAATATAATGGAGCTGGCTATGTCAAAATTTTTTTTAATAGAACCACTTGGCATTCTGGGGGAAAAATGGGTCCAGTTTTGTCCAACATTTGTTCTTTGTCCTCTGAGAAGTTTTTCCTGATTGTACGAATTGCAGGCTTTTTTTCATGCTGACAACAACAAAAAAGAAAAGAAAATGCAGGTTATGATGACTAATTTGGGTTTGTAATGCAGCCATATTTTATTTCAACATTAGATTACATCATGAAAGACATCTTATATTGTTTTGCCTATGGTTAGAAATTATGTCTGCTTAATCAATTCCATTATGCATTCACCCAACCATGACACATCAAAGCTAAGAAGAGATGTTGAAAAGAACAGCAACAAAAAAGAGCAACTTTCCTTGCTTAAAATGCTTTCCATTCAGATCAAGATGCAGAGCACAAAATATTAATCGTTTTAAATAAATATCAAGCCTCCCCAAATAATACAAATAATTGGCAGAGTTGACTGCCCATTGCCCAGTTCCTAACAGCTGGTGACACTGGCACCCAGCACCTTCTCAGCAGCCTTTGAGATAATGACTTGGGCATCTGCCGGTGAGTGTTTGCAACTGCCCACAGAATTTACAACTCACAAGTGGGCTACAGAGGCTCCGACAGAACTTTTTTATGCAAGGTCTTTGAAATTTATTAATGTAATGCAAACACAAGCCTTCCAACCCATTAAATTGTTGATGTTATGCGAATCCACTCTGGAATTGCAGATCCTCATTAACATTATTTGCATGTTAATCTGCATCTTTTTAATTAGTGATATTATTTATGCACATAATTTTCGCCTACTGGTGCCAAGGCTGAAGCGCATTAATTAATCTACTGAGATGCCAAACTGTTTATTTTTCCCCCATACTTTTATTTGTTTACATGGTGTTTTGGATTCAGGGAAAAATAAAAAAAAAAATAAAAAGCCTG
This sequence comes from Liasis olivaceus, assembly GCA_030867105.1. Lineage (NCBI taxonomy): Eukaryota > Metazoa > Chordata > Lepidosauria > Squamata > Pythonidae > Liasis > Liasis olivaceus. The sequence goes on from CM061350.1 coordinate 87,545,127, forward strand.
AAGAATAAAAGCAGAAAGACAAGATTAACTAAAAGCACTTTTTGTTTTCATAATTTAAATTGTAATATTAGCCAAATGTTGTGTTTCTTCCCTCAGAGATCGGTTATTCAGTTACATTACCTTGATGTATTATTAAAATTTATAATGGACTCTGGAGGCTTTTTTTTAGTTCTCTCCTTCATTTACAGAATATACTCAATGTTATTTTAATCTTCATACAACGCTGCCATGCATAGGCAATGATCGGTTTTCCCTGGCGTCTCTCTAGTGCTGCTCCACTTTGCACAACTGATAAACATTTAAATAAGCCTTTTCCAAAAAGAAAAAAAGAAAAAGAAGAAAATCCTAGCATGCTAAAATCATTAACCCATTAATGGAGTGTGGTGTTTATCTTCTCTCTGAGTCAACTGAAGCACCGCTTTTGATTTAAGGAACTGAAATGATCCCATCTCTTGTACGTGGACCTGTGAACAATGCTGAAAGCTGATACAATTTCATTCTTCCTACTCATTTGAACAGTTGCACATTCCAAGGGCAGCCTTTCAAAAAGTTAGATTCCTTGGAGGAAAAGCTTTTGGAGATTTGGGTGTAAGATATATTCCGAGCAGTTTGTGTATATGAACTTTGCCACACGGCATCCTATTGGGAATGCAAACTGATCCCCAGTGGAGAACAGACCTGACCTGCTGATCCTTTACGTCACTCCGATTGACTCTGTTTGTAAACCACAGGCTGGCATGTGGGGAAGGGTGGGGGAGCAGTGGAGAGTCAGCTTCTCCAGTCACAATGAGAGGATTGGAGACAGCACTGACAAGTGTTTGCCTCTTGATGCAGAAGTTCACAGGATGAAAAAGAGCATTTCCAGGGATGACACTTGTGATACCCAAATCGTTGTCTATCTGCAATAAATCAGCAGCAATTTCAGGAAACTTGGAGCAACAGGAGTACCTTCAGAGGCACACAAAGAGCTTTCTCAGTGTGTGATTTGGACCCTATATGCAAAAACTGCAACATCTTTCCCTGCCAATTTGCACCATAAACTTGTTTAAACCAGGTTAGAGGCAGCAGTGGAAAATCCTATCTGGCAAATATCTGTGCCATTACCAACACATTTTCTTCTGAACTGTTCTGGGCCAGAAACATGATAGTTTCTATAGTGGATTTTCAAGAAGTCGAAGTTCAGCTGGAGTGCAAAACAAATATTAATAATTATATTGCATCATTTAAAAAATATAAAGGCAATAACTTGCGTAAATGAAAAAGGAGAGGAGCAAAACAGATGGCTGAGCTAGCATCAGATTATAGGCACATATATTTGTCATGCAAACTGTGAAGCTAAAGTAAAGTGTCTTGTATGCTTTTCCATGAAGGCTTTAATGGAATCTCTTCATTCTGTTGGCCATGAATATGATTATATACCATGGAGCCACAAATGTACCATGACAGAGTCATTCAGATGATTTTTTTTTTTCACCCCAACATATGTATGGTTAATTCAAAGCAAAACATCCCTAGTTCCTGTCCCAAGGGGCTCTCATCTTTCTGAAATTCATCTTCAGTTATATTATCTGGTGTCATGCCTGCCTCTGGTAAGTTCTCTGATGAGAAGTTAGTATCTCTTCAGAAAGTGGCATCCTGGATGAAAGTTGGGGAATCAGCTGCCTGATAGAAGACACAGCTGTAGATAAGGATACACTCCTTTGGAGTCCAAGTGTCAGGTTTAGCCCAAGGAACTCCAAGAGACAATGCAAATTCAGTTCTACTGTGTTTATTAGTTACAACCTCCAGACAGAAAATCTCCCCAGACTGAAACCTAGCTCCCAAGCCAGCCAGCCACAACACCGTGAATTCCTCAGGGAGATGCCAGCCTCATCCTCTTGAACTTCCCACGCTCCTCCGGTGAACTAAGAACACGCTTATCTCCCTGAGCCTGGCCTTCATAGTTCCATTCCATCACATCACCCCTCCCTCCATCTCCATCCTCCCCCTGGGAGTTCTCATCAGAACTTGGCAAAGGCGGGAGGGACAACAGGTCAGGTGATGATGGTCTCTCGGTACCTCTTGGCTCCTCCGTACAGCCATCCAATCAATCCTGAAAAGCAGCTACAACATTAGCAGAATCAGCCCCCCTCCCTCCTACCACATGCAAACCCAAAGTGGAAGGCAGTGGACTGCTTGCTTGAGTCCACTCCTCCCCTAAATCCCCCAGCAAACCTTCCTCTAGTGCGCTGCCCTCACCCTCTTCTTGCTGATTTACTGCTGGCATGCCAGGCAGCACACGAGGCTTCGGTTTGCTGGGGAAACACCTATGGAAGTCAACGACCAGCTCCAGGGCATGAACGTTCCTTGCATTCTCCCAAGAATGCTCCGCTTCAGGATAGCCCCTCCAGTGAAACAAATACTGAATCTCCTTTCCTCTCCTGCAAGAGTCCAGGATTGCATCCACCTCATATTCCTCCTCTCCTTCGACCACCACTGGAGGAGGTGGGGAAGAGTGTGTTCTCAAGGGACTTGGTGGGTCCTCCTTAACTAGTAAGGAGCAGTGAAAGACCGGATGGACCTTCATCGATGGTGGCAGCTGCAATCAAAAAGCTAACTGATTCACCTGCTGCAAAACTTTAAAGGGTCTGACGAACCAGTCATCCAATTTTTTGGATGGCCTGCTGGAAGTTAAAAACCTGGCAGACAACCACACTTTGTCCCCCACAGAAATCTGTGGACCTGTCTGCCTGAAGGTATCAGCAGTTCTCTTGTATGCCTCCTTAGCCCTTGCTAACTGACCCCGCAACAGTTGCTGAGCTGCTTGCTGTTCTTTCAGAAAACGTGCTGCCCCTGGGACCCCTCCCTGTGACACAGTCTGTGGCAAAACTTGGGGGGTCCATCTGTAGAGTACTTGAAATGGGGACATTCCAATTGAAGAGTGCACTGAATTGTTGTAGGAGAACTCTGCCAAGGGAATTAGATCAGTCCAATTGTCCTGGCTGTAGGTAGCATAGCACCTTAAATACTGTTGCAACATTTGATGGGTCCTCTCTGCCTCCCCATTGGTAGCCAGATGGTGCACTGAAGACATGTGGCTGTGTACCTTCAACAGTCCAAAAAGAGCTTTCCAGAACTTAGAAGAGAATTGACTCACTCTGTCCATTATTAACCCATTAACCATTCCTCTAAATCTGAAGACATGATCCAAAAATAGTTGTGCTGTGGCTTGAGCAGAAGGTAGACCCTTGCATGGTATGAAATGAGCCATCTTAGTAAATAAGTCCACAACCACCAGAACTGAAGAATAACCCTTCACTGGAGGCAAATCAGTAATAAAGTCCATTGACACTGTATGCCAAGGCTTAGGGGGAGTCTCTAATGGCTGCAACAGTCCAGCGGGTTTCCCATGAAAAGGCTTAGCTTGCCTAGACACGTGACAAGACACCACGTAATCTCTAATGTTTGCTGCCATCTTAGGCCACCAATAGTCTCTTAAAGTCCTGTGCAGAGTCTTAAACACCCCTCCATGTCCTGCTGTTACATTATCATGGCAAAGTTGTAAAACCTCTTCCCGCAAGGATAAAGGAACATATAACTTCCCCTTGTGACGGAGGTATCCTCCTTCCACTGAAAAAGGGGAACCTCTGCCCTGCCGGGTGTCCTGGAGGTAATCCGTTTGCTGTTGCTGTTGTAGCAGGGCTGCTGCCAATAACTGTGATGTCAAATTAGCTCCTTGGGAATCCATTGCCATGATTCAAATTCTCTCGTCCTGAAGGTAGTTTAGAGTCTGGGGAAATTGATGTCAGGTTTAGCCCAAAGAACTCCAAGAGACAATGCAAATTCAGTTCTACTGTGTTTATTAGCTACAACCTCCAGGCAGAAAATCTCTCCAGACTGAAACCTAGCTCCCAAGTCAGCCAGCCACAACACTGTGAATTCCTCAGGGAGGTGCCAGCCTCATCCTCTTGAACTTCCCACGCTCCTCCGGTGAACTAAGAACACGCTTATCTCCCTGAGCCTGGCCTTCATAATTCCATTCCATCACACCAAGAGACTGCTCCTTCTTTCTCCTTCTCCTTCTCCTTCTCCTTCTCCTTCTCCTTCTCCTTCTCCTTCTCCTTCTCCTTCTCCTTCTCCTTCTCCTTCTCCTTCTCCTTCTCCTTCTCCTTTTAAAAAAGCATTAGATCAGCCCTACCAATTAGGGATTCAAAACAATTACATCTGAAAAAGAAGAAATCCAAACCTATGGGAAGGAAGCCCTAGAGAACAATTCTACTAAGGCATTTCACAGTTCAAGTCCATGTAGCATGTTCTTTCAATGGGCATTATGATTCTATATCTGGTAGTCATTGGGGAGGGATGTGTAGATCAAACATACATCCAGTCCATTTTATTAGGGCTACATTATTAGGACTATATTCCAAAGTGTTTGATCTTTTAAGAGTTCTTTTTTTAAAGGTTTTAGAGAAAAAAATCATGTGCACCTTTCTCTTCCATAGGATCTTTTGTATATAAGTTCCCTTAATAGGCATAATTCATGTAAATTCTCCAAATTTTTAGCAGAAATTTCTCTCATTAGTTCTTTGTCATGTGAATTTCTCACATGCAGGTCTTTTACTGCATTTGTTTGTTTGTTTGTTTGTTTTTTGGGGCTTCCCCCAGGCACAGCTGCAAACCTCAGTTCTCCAGACAATCACTCCTCATTCAGGAAAGACATGGTCCACTGCAGACTAAATCTACTCTGTATATCATTTTGTTCAGTATAGAAACATCATAATTCCACAGATTTCCTATAGTGTTGCCATTTATTAGAACAGAGTGACTCATTAATAACAGTAGGTGTTGGTGATAATATTAGGTCACCTAATCTCCCTATTGAAAATTGGCATGGTAATCAAGAAGGAACCATTAGGATGGAATCTACAGCAATTAAATGGTTCAAAATTGGGAGAGGACTGTTAACTTATATGAAAATCTATCATGAGAAATTCTAAAGTGGAAGAAAGAGAAAACCAGAATTAAAATTGCTGAGAGAAGTATCAGCAGCCTCAGATATCCACTTTGATGGCTGGGAATGGAGGAACATGTAAGGAATTTACATACACACTCCTAAGATTATGTCAACTGACAATGCCAACCCAATGCAAATAGGAAAGAGAAGAGTTCAAGGTGAAGAAGGCCCTGTCAAAGGCAATAAAAAATGAGGCTGATAGAAGACAGGATGGCTAAATACTATCACAATACTAGATACTGTGACATAAGCATGAACTTCCAAGAACTCAAAAAAGTAATTAACGACAGACAGTTCTAGCAAAAAGATGTCCATTTGGTCACAAAGTGTCAGAAGTGACTGAACAACTAAACATAACAGTAATAACAGCATATAGTTGTAGAATAATAATATTACTTCATGCATCTGACACAATATAGCTATTAGTGCTACAAATCTCTTTTTGTTTTTGTTAGTTACTTTCAAAACTATCAAGCCTGGAGTGATTTAATGATCACAAATATTTTCAAGAAGAAATGCACACTAAAAACCTTAGAAAGGTATTTTTTCCACATAAAAATAAAAGCTTTTATTGATAGTATCAGCATCTAACTTGTTTAACACTGCCATCTATAAAAATGATAAAAAGACTTCTGTTTCCTACATCTGATTTTACAAATACACAGATGTTAACAAAGAATTAATACTAGGATATGTAGTTTGAATTTCAGTAAAATCTTATTAGTGCCTGACACACTTCTCAATACATGATCCAGAAGATTAAATGTTTCATTTTTGTACTTACAAAGTGATTGTGCACTTTAGTTTTAACAATACACAATATTTCTTCATGCTTTGAATGCATTAATTCCACAACACAGTTGTCTGTATAAAATATTGCAGAGCTGAATAATTTCCTCTGCTTCAAAAAAATAGCCAACTGCATTTTAGCCAGTGTGTAAAATATTTGGCTTTTCTACTGAAAAGTTCTTGCTCTCTAACCTGTAAAGAACAGCAAGACATCTGGTAAAGTATGAAAAAGTTCTTAGCAGAGTCAGATTAAAATTTGCATGTCATAGGCCTCAGTTCCAAAATTCCTCCATTTCTGGCATAAAGAATTCAATCCTTGACAGTCTTCTTAAAATGTGATGGTACTGAAGCCAATGTGGGATCCAAGCAATAACGTTAGACAACAATGTGAGATTAGATATTAAAAGAAAGAATCCTTTTTAAATGGGCACATTTGTTGAATATGGAAATATCTGTGATGCATGAACAAGGCTTATTACTAAATGCACATTTCATTTTGACTCTGAAATATTTTCCCACCATTGGTAAAAGTGTGAGACTGTCTTAGAATTGTGTGGAGGAACTCAACTCTTCAATTCCAAGACTTGGTTCCTCTCCAAAAAGTATCTACATATGCAAATGAATCAAGTGCAATACTGATATAGTGAAATGGTACTATTTTATCCTGGTGGTGTGGAATCTTGGGGAGTTTGCAGTTCCTGAGAAATACAGTTCCCTCATGTACACAGTTAATTTTGTGTATCTGTGTGTAATATGCAAGCTCACACCTACAGACAGTGTTCTTCTTTACATTAAGGGAAGTATTCATATCTGTAAGAACCAATATGGTGCAATGGCTGAGATGTTGGATTAGGACTAGAAGGACCTCAGAGAGTGCCTTTAGAGTTATGGAAGCTCACTGAGTGATTTGGGTCAGCCCAACCTATCTCAAGGTGGCTGTTGTGGAGAAAATTGAGGAGGCCGCGCTATACGTGTTAGTTGGAGCTCCTACAGTGACTGACATACATACATACATACATACATACATAATTTATGAGTACATTTATAGATAAAATGTAAAGTATAGAGAACCCACCTAAACTCCAGCTCTCTGTGCTGCTGTCTTCACCTCCAGTAGGGGCATAAAGTATCCTAGGTCACTGCTGAAGATAGAAGCAGAGTGTTAACTTTCAGTAATGTTCTTCAGCTGGAGAGGAAAGTGGAAGAGACAGGTTTAAGAGCTGGAATTATAATTTGTTTCTCCAGCATTTACCTCTGCCAATTCCAAAACTGCAAAAAATTACTATGATTTCTTTTAAAAAGTGTCCTTTTGTTGCCACCCATAATTCATCTGTATGTGTGTTGGTGAGATGGTCTCATCTTTTCCTGATCCTCTCCTACTCCTTTCCCAGGCTTTGTGATTTCCTGACAAGGCTGCTTTGCTGCATTTTTAAACATTTTGCGTTCTTTTAATGCAACCAAGTTTCCAGTGGAATTCATCCCCTGTATTTCCTAGTGCTGAAGCTGAATTGGAAGCTACACTGTTTGCATTTCCAAACTAAACCTTTTCCGGCTTTTATCCCTGTGCCAAATGAACAGCCTGTCTTGAACTTACTAAACTTTGAACTTTTGCCTGCCAGCCACAACTGGCAAGAGCTAATTTGTTTTCCGTCCATATACATTGGAAGATAGGCACACTGTAACCTTATCTGCAAATGAAAATACTTGATTTTTCATGTTCTACCACAGGGTATTCCTGGGAGCTACGAAAAATGTTGTTCTGCTTGACATTTTTTAAAATATGGTTTGGATGTAGTTGAATGGTTTCTAAAATTATGTTGTAACTTTTCTGCCAATAAACAAGCATGAACAAGGGCCAGGATCCAAATGTATTAACTTACTCTGGCACAAACCACCCCACAACAACCTGAGACAAGCTGTAAACCACACTATTGACTCTGAGAGCCAATTATTCCATCTCCCACCCCCCCAGGATAGGCATATAGAAGAAACTTGCTTTAGAGAGCAAGAAAAGGCAGAATGGAATATATTAAATCAAGCAAACTTAACCAGTTGAATTTTTATCGCTTCTCGGCCTTTGGGCTAAGATCAAGCATAGAACCAGTTGAATTTTATAATACTGTACATCTTGGTTCAATCCCTTTGCAGTTCGATCTTGTAGGCATGGAGGAAGTAGGTGTATACAAGGATAGGGCTCTTGCAATTTAAATACTTGTGTAAGAGCATTTCAGCTAATTAGTCAGACAAGCTACATTTGCTGAAATGCCCTCTTCTAGTATGAAATGCCCTCTTCATGTTAATATGAAGACCTGGCATTCCTTCAGGCACTGGGGCCAGGATGTTAGTTGAGCCCAGTATATATGTTGTATGATATGTTATGGGAAGTTTGCTTGGGGCCTTAGTCACATTGTATTGTATCATGTTTATTTTATTTTGCTCTATGTTGTTTTTAGCTATTCTTAGCCACCTAGAGTCACTAGGTTGAGATGGGCAGCCTTAAAATCCTATAAACAAATAAAACATGTATTCCTAGGCAATTATCTCAAATTTTAAATGAATTGTTTAAATGAAATGCATAAAAGCCTGCAGATAACATTGCATGTAATACAGGTAGTCCTCACTTAGTGACCACAATTGGGACCGGCAACTTCGTAGCTCAGCTCCATGGTTGCTAAGCAGAAAATCATGTGACTGCAAGAGACTTATGACCTTCACTTCAGTTGTTAAGTGAATCACTCATGGTCATTAAGCAAGACATGTGACCTCAACTTACGATTTTACTTCCACATTCTCCATTAACTCTGCTTGTCGCAAGCCTGTTGTGAAGCACACGAATGGTGATCATGTGACTGTGGGACACTGTGACTGTTGTAAATGTGAGGAATGGTTGCAAAGCTATTATTTTTACATTGTTGTAACTTTGAATGGTCACTAAACAAGGCAGCTGATAAGCAAGGTCTACCTGTATATACACACATATGTTTCCCAAATAGGTTTTTTTTTAATGCAGCTTCACAAATGATATCTGGCTTTTGAGGGCAAAACTATTTTGACATGGAAGCAAGTGAGCTCTGAGAATTAAGTGCCTGTCCATAATGCAGTGTGTTCCCTTATGCCACACCATGCTATTTTCCTTGAAACAAAATCTGTGAAGTATTTTTTTAAAACATTTCATCACTTATGTCTCAAAACTAGGAGGCCCCGTTACAAAGGAGTCCAAAGGTCACCCAGCCATATCAAGCTTGGAGAGGCACGGTTGCAGATAATTCAGATCAATGATATATGAAACTTCAACCCCTTATACTATCAGTGGATTATTTTTGCTACTTTATGTGACAAGGATTATATAGATTATAATATAGGTAGGGGTAGATGGGTAGATTCTACTCTATATAACAAGGATTCTATGAATTTCTAAGAAAGCCTTGCCCTTCTAGAGCTTAGTCACTTTCTGTTTTGTGCTGGTAGTAGCAACTCAGCCAGAAGCAGTGTTGCATCCCCAAAAGACAAGCAGAAGAAGAAACCTGGATGAGAGGGGTGACTCATGAAGCAGATCCTGAATAAGCCACCAGTAGAGAGTTTGAGAGTTTAACTACTTTTTTAAGGTGATACAGGTTTATCAGATTTCCATTCATGGAGTAGTGATGTCAGAAATCTTTAAAGGCCACAGATAAGTTGTTAAGAGACAATAATATAAATGAAGTATCTTTACTAGATATGACTATCCCAGTGGTATAAGATTACACCACCAACCTATACATGTAAATCTAGAGTATATCTCATTTACTCAAGGTTCAATTAGATTTCCTTCTCATGTGAAACAGCTTTATGAAAGTTCATCAAAATGCCCTCGACTTCATACACATTCCCTGGCCCTGAAGGCTGAAAAACAACAGTTTTCACAATCAACACAAACAGTGGTCTTTAAAAAGGAATGTCATCTTCAGCAAAGGCTGAAATAAATTCTTCCTCAAGCAACAGCTCTGAGGGAGTTTGAAGAAAGTGAAGAAGTTGGAATAAAATAGTTTAAACATTATATCAACTTGATGTCCCTGAGTACTAATGTGCAAGTAAGACCTAAAATATAGATATTCTTCAATATGATGAGTGGCATTCTATGAAAGGATGTATGACATGCTTTGAAAATGAGAAGTTCACCATCAATTCCAAAAACTTGTCTTTCTGTAAATTAAAATGTTAACGTAAGTACTTCACTAAATCTCTATAGGAAACAAATTTGTGTGAAATTCTCAACAGCAAAGAAAGCTACCACTCTGAAGCAATTATGAATGGATCTGGAGATATTTTTCATATTTCCTTGAATAAAATGTGAGAAAGCTGTTATATGTATACAAGCCTGTGTGCATGTCTGTACAACTAAATGAAAATTCACTCACATGTTACAGATTTTAGATTTAAAACAAGATGTCTTAAATATTCACTGAAGTACAATAAGAGAAGGATGGCATCAAACTTTTTTGAATATTTGTTGAGGGAGAAGTCCAATTTAAAAAAAAATGTTGAATTGATCTGTTTTAAGATAATAAGAAACCTGTTTAACATCTGAAACCGTTGGTTTTGTACTATAGGAAACTCCAATTCTCTATTCCAAATTTCTGATATGTATTTCAAATTTAGGTTTGTAACTTTTTAAAATTGTCTGTTCTATTGAATTGATGGTTTAGCCTCTAAAAAACCTTCCTCTAATACATTCAAAATCACACAAAGACTGCCAAGGTATCTGGACCAAACAAGGGACATAATTGAATGTATTTTTATTCATTCTTTTTGGGTAAATTATTTGCCTTCTGTAATATTTCAAAAGTTTTAAAAGTACCTTAAGAGACCCATACTTTGTCATGACCATTGGTAGCTGTTTTGGGGTTGGATATTCTTACTGTGAGAGCCAATGTGGTGTAGTGGTTAAGGCACCAGGCTAGAAACTGGGAGACCAGGAATTCTAGTCCTGCCTGCGGCACGAAGCCAGCTGGGTGATCTTGGGCCAGTCACTCTCTCTCAGCCCTAGGAAGGAGGCAGTAGCAAACCACTTCCAAAAAATCTTGCCAAGAAAACTGCAGGGACTTGTCCAGACAGTCGCCAGGAGTCAAGACTGACTCAAAGGTACAAAAGAAAAAAAAGAAAAAAAAGAAAAAAAAACTATGGTGAACCAGGTTCTTTGCAGAAACTTAAGGTTTAAAGACATTAATGTGCTTTTGAAAAATCTAGAATTTTTCCATTTATGAATAATTTTGGCTCTGTGTTTGAACATTTGCAGAAAGATTACCACGTTTTTGAAAGAACATGTTCATACTATAGGGTGGTTCACTGAAATCTGCCAACACTCAGCCTTTGAACTAGCTCTTTATTAGTGAAAAGGAAAGACTGGATGATATGATTCTTTTTAAGGTAAAAAGTTTAACGTAAAGCTGTAGTAATGTTTATATAATTGTAATAATTATATCTATACTATAGTAATTAAGTCTTTTTCCTTTCTTAATAGGACAAACTTCTTTATTACAATCAAAGATCAACACAGATTTACAGAATACTCTTAAACTCTAACAGGAACTTATTCCATTGAAGAAAGCATGTTGAGTAGTCTCTTTTTATGGCAGCTACACAGAGGTTGGCTACAAGAGTTCTTCGTTTTGGTTTGCTTGCCTTTTATTCGCATATTTTTAATTTTCAGAAAATTAAAAAATAAAATAAACAAAAATGAGATATTATAAATAAGTGCCTCAGTCATTCATTGTAGTAACTAATTAAAAGCATAGTGTTTAATTAACACAAATATTCTAAACCACTATTTATGACCTTTTAGAAGTCAGATATTCTATTGGCTTCAGTTCTACTGGAACCAAAGACCATTTTTAAAACAAATGAGGAAAGAGAAGGAAAAATGAATAAACTGTTAAAATAAATAATGATTATTTCTAAAAAAAATTTCCATGCAGTATAACATAGATTAGTGTTTCTCAACCTCAGCAACTTTTAGGTGGATGGACTTCAAGTCCCAGAAAACACCTATTAAAATTAATACAGTTTAAGCTGGGCATGATTAACAAGTCTCACTGAGCAGCAATAACCTAGAAACCTCTTAGGCAACAAATCAAGAGGGATCAGGTAAATCCTACCAATAAGATTCCATATTCCACCTAAACAACCACAGAAGCTTTGTCATTAGATTAAATGTAGGCCTTTTAGAAAAATGTTTCCATCAATTTTATTTACTTTAAGAGTTGTTGTACAGGAAATTATTTGCAGTGTCTACTCCTTGCAGCCTTTCAAGGCTTCATTCTCTGGCATTACTTACTAGGCCCAGATGGTCTGCATTTAATTCTCAGAAACTGGCCACATGAAGGTTTCTGGATATACCTATTGCCAATATATCTATGGACCAAATGGTAATCCATAAATTATGAAATCTGTAACCTTCTTATATAGCACTATGAAGATTGATGGCATCTTTAATTTTCAGAAAATTCAGAAAAATTGTGAGACCATTGCTCTGAAGAAGTGGATTCTTCCCAATCTGGTCTTATAAATTCTTCCCAAATCCCAGAGACAAGTATTCTAGCAAATGAACACTTACTTCTAAACTTTGTCTGTTAGTTAGCAATATTTGATCTTTGTTCAACCATTCAATTTATTATCATCGTAATAATTAAGAAAAAATAAGTAATCATGTTCCTAGGCTAATCTTGCTTTATTGCAATAACTATATTTAGTGGAATGAAATTGGGATTTGGCCAATTAGTTTTTCTACATCCATGGTACTAACAAAGACCAATAGTGGATCTCCTTATAAAACAAAAACAAAAACAGATCTATCTCTCCATACTTGAAGAACATACTCAGCAACCCTATTCTTTAAAAAAGGACAATAAATGTGCCATTCTTCTTTGTCATGATTTCTTCCCAGTAAATCTCTAGATTGACAGACTTTGTGTTCTAAGAATTCTTTTGGAATCAGCTTATTTCTCAGAGGCTGCCAATGTTGTTATTTCATTAATAATGTATTTTTTTGTTGTTGTCAAAATTTATCAGCATTATAGTCCTTTCCTAAGTAGAGTTCATTAGAAATCACTTCACAACAATGCCTTGTTTTGCCAGGGCTAAGCAACCCAGCCACTCACTGTCAAATGGAATTAACAGTCAGGAAAGTCATGTCTTTTGGATAGAAAAATAGGTAAATTAGTTTATGGAAATCTGTTTTTAAGTATCAGCATTTGTTGACATAGAAAAATGAACAGTGTGTATTCAGGCAGAGAGATTAAAGTTACTGGAAACATTTCCTAATTGTTCTTGTTAGCTAATAAGAAAGGGATGTTTGAGCAATGTCAGCTGAGGCTTGTACCTCATGTAAAATGGATATTTTGTGAAGCCTTCACATGAAATCACAATTGTTTAAAAACACATTTTATCACCTACAGTATATTAAAGCAAGTTTCATCCATGTAAAATACTACTGTTTACCAATATCAGTTAGGAAGACATTCAGCAATCAAGATTCCAACTACTACAGCAGAGTTGTTTGGGGTTGGAGTTCTTCAGGGTTTTTAGGTAGGTCTGATTATTTCTCTTAGACTTATGTACACACTTCTGATTCATTAAAGAAAAAAATGCCCATGGAAAAGAACTATGCAGAAGTTATGTAGTTGGGGCATTTTTTCTTAGAAAATAATTTCCCACTGATGTTCTGCAAACCTTGGCAATTTTCTTTCCCTTTAATGATAGCTTAAATAGTGCGATTCAATGCAATAGCATCCTCCCACTGAAACAGATTTGAGAAGTAAATTGGCATATTTCCTTCCCAGATTGGAAGTAATCTGCAGACACTTCTTTTTTGCCATGTGTAGTGGTCCTTTGCCTAGGTTGTCCTGAAGCGAAATGACTGGTTGAGAATCATTGTGCCTTCTTTGCACCAACATATTAATTACTACCTTAATTAGCAATGTGGTTAAGTATGAAAGTGTACAGATCTATATTTTTTTTCCTTACTTTTTATAAGATGGTTTTAACAGAGCCATTTGTAACAGGTATTAAGGGTTTTTTTTTTTAATCTCCTCCAAAGACCTCAGACCAGCATAGATGGAGCTGTCCCATTGTATCTTTGCTATAACCTTGTGAAGCAATTAGACAGACCCAGAGGAATTAGCCCAAAGTATCATAGCTGAATGAAGTTTGAATCCCATTCCAAGTGTAACATTGTAATGGTGACAAAAGCAAGTTCTGTATTTCTACTTTTTGGAAATGTACTAGTCTCCTGAGAAGACAAGTGTCAGTTATCATCCATTTAATACATCAATTTTAGTTAGAGAGGAGTTTTTTTTTTTTAATGTATTGAGCTGAGGTTTGATTTTCATTTCTGGCATTTCATTAGTGGATTGCTTCAGTTACTAATGACACTATATATGGATATTCTATATCCCATTTATCAATCATAATTAATTGTTTTTTTTCATAGGTCTTGTCTGAAAAAGGACAGATCAGTCTATTTCCAGTTCATGCAATGTTTATATGTTTCCTCAAAAGTGTATGCTGTCCTGTTTTCATAATATTTGGATTCTTTTTTAAAATCCAAATTGATATTCCCAAATGTATTGTATACAATGACTTTTAAAACTGTCACTCAAACCTCACATTATTTAGTGTATTTTCTCCTTTTTCTGAGCAATAAAACTGCATCAAACCATTTAAGAAGCATAAAAAGTGGTAAATAACTAGGTTCAGAGCCATATATTATGTCAAGTTAGTTTTTAAGATTCACAAAGTTCAACATTCTTAAGCATTCATAAGTTGCTCAGATTTATATAGGCTGTGTGTGTGTGTGTGTGTGTGTGTATCTTCATGTCATTATTGACTACGGATGACTACCTGGACAAGTCCCTGCAGTTTTCTTAGCCACATTTTTCAGAAGTGGGTTGTCATTGCCTTCTTCTTACGGCTGAGAGAGAGTGACTGACCCTAAGTCACCAGGCTGGCTTTGTGCCTAAGCAGGACTAGAACTAATTATCTGCATTGTCTTAAACCACTATACCAAACTGGGTCTATATAGATGTAGCTATGCAAATATTTATGTTTTTTTTTCTATTGAAAATTCAATAGTATCCCTGCAGCAAGTGGCTAAATGACTAAAGAAAGTGTTTGTGTGTGTGTGTGTGTGTGTGTGTGTGTGCGCGGTTAAAATCCTGAGTCAACCAATCTTTATTATGATCATAGACCAGCATTTATAAGGCTATCCTACCTGTAATTCTGCAGCATTCTGACCTAAGAGCCTCTGAGTCATCTGAAACACTGCTGGCTCTAGACCTTGATGGTGCAAGAGAGTTTGGGTTTGGGTTAGCTTCGTTGCCAAGGCAGAAATATCCTTTATCACAGATCTAATAAATTTCTCTCCATATCTGAGACTGGGAGGATATAAATCTTAATGCTCAAACTTACACCAACAGACATAAAAAATTGACATTGTTCTCCTCTCCCCATTCTCTTCCCCAGTTTTGGAGCTCTAGTATAGAAGAAGGAAGAACTATAGAAGTTTCTTCAGATTTTAGGAGGGAGTTCCAAGGTTGGACTTTACCCTCTAAATTAAGATCTCCTCACTCAACCTTGGAGACTCTATCTCTGAACCATCTGATGGCAACTAGGATATCCTCCCATACAGTGTGGGATTACAAGCTTAGTTATCTTTTAAAACATAGTTTTAAAAATAAAGTTCTGCATACTTTTTTTGACAGAGCAGAAAAAAAGAAAAAAACCCACAAGTAATAAAAAAGGAATATTATTGATCAAACATGCCTCCTGCAAGCCAATCCATTATATCACATGTAGTTCCAATACAAAATGGAGGTTAAAAAGAGTTTCACTTTTGAATGCTGCCTTTGATTTGTGCAAAGCAGCCTGTTGAATTACATTGGGATCTAAGAACTGTCATATTTTTTATTTTATTTTTTGGGGTTGTCAGCAGACTTCTGAAGACCTGGAAGCCTGTCAAATATTCTTTTCTCTTGTATTGTGAAAAGGAAATAAACCTTCGGATCTGTTATTCATCTTTGACCAGGAAACACGGGCTTGCTTATGACAATGGCTCTTCACTTGAGTATATCATCTTTCCTTGTAAAATATAGGAGTTTTAAAATTCTGTATCAATCAAAGTAAAATTACCCATGTACTACTGGAGTATATGACAAGAATATGGAGCTGGGAATATGCCTGATAGCTCAGCTGGTTTTAAGGGCAGTATAATGCATAAATAAAAGGATTTCTGACCCAGAATTTGTTAATTTCTTAATTATCATATGAATGATAACATAGAATTTCATAGCAAAGCAAAAAATGGGAATGCACAAACATTTGCTATATGGATTATTCAATGTATTTTTATGATTTATTCTTTGGACTAAATCCAAAGCCGCTAAATCCAAACATTCAAGTCTCCTTTTAATGGCCCTGAGCCATATATATATATATATATATATATATATATATATATATATATATATATAAAACACACACACACACATACATACACGCACTCAGCCCCAGATTAAAATACTGTCAAATAAAACCTGGAGGAGATTGACCACTAAAGAAGGCCCAATAACAAATAGCAGCATGGTTCTTCTGAGTTCACTGAGCAGGACCTAGGACAGCTCCTAATGGAAACTCCTGGGAATCATGGCTATTTCTGAGCAAGAGACTGGGGAATTAATAGGATCTGGCTGTTGATGAAAGAAACAAAGCATATTTGAACTGAATGAGAACTTACAGATGCCAATTTACACCATAATCTATTACATATTACACCTTCAATTTGCATCTTTGTGGCTTATACAGAGCACAGTTCTACTTTAAGTTAGCCACATATCCCATCTATGCAAATATTATGATAGAAATATGGGAACAATCTACAGGAAAAGAGCTATAGTATTGTGAATATGCATAGACTAGCCTGTTGTGGATTGAATATAGGATTTATTATATTAAAACCCAAAGGGAAAGTAGAACCAGTTGGTCCATGCTGTGCTGCATGTTGAACTACTGGCCTTCTGTGGAAAAATTCCCAGTCTGTTAATACTAAATGATATTCTTTCATCTAATAATATTAGTTGCTACAAGCTTTATGCTAGCCCAAAGATTGTACAACTGGAAACAAAACAAAAACAAGATAGATGTGCCCAGCCAGCAGAGTATTAAAACAGGTAATGGCCATCCATCTCAGAGGCAATGGATGTGCAACTTTCATGATTGCATGTTTTTATTATGATTTTCAGTGTGGGATATGGGGTATTTTTTTGTACCCTCCCCAAACATTTTTGTACCCAACATGAATTTTCTGAATTTGCTTGTAAAATATATAAACATGTACCATGCATTGTGTGTGGCAGACCAAACAGCTTAAGTTAAGTCCACTGTAAGTTGAAGCCACTGTAATTATTGCTGCATTGACCACTAAATGCCAAGCTATGTTTTAAAAGAAGAAGGCCAGTTGCTGACCAGTAAGGACAGAGTCCCAGTTCAACCACCAGGGGTGGATGTAAGATTCAGTTGCTAGTGGTTGCCCTGTTCTTTTTTTAATACTCACTTCTTTCAGGCATCTCTGCAATCTTGGGAGACTGTTATACTTGAGGTGCATCATGGGAAATCCAAGAAATATGGATCTTAGTGGTGCCTGCAAAATGCAGAGAAATAGTAAGTTAAAAAACATTGCTTAGTTAGCTTATGATATTATTAAGGTAAGTGTCAAGCACTAGAGTCTAACATCTTGCCAATCTTTTGAAATTTCATCCAGATTTTCAGACTTCAGTGAAATACAATATTGCTAGGATTTTTTAATCAACAATAAGTCCATAACTACAAGCAGTCACGACATGAAGAACATGCATGTGTGAATCTATTCCTTAATGACTGTCAGCCAAGTGGGTGATCTGTCTCCATTAACTTTAGAAATGGATGTTGCATTAAATAAAAGCTCAGTGAGATTAGATTGCTGCCAGCTCATTCACACATGCAAACCAACACTTAATGTGATCGCCAACAACTAATAACCATGTATGTGAGCCAACCTTTGGAAACATGAATAATGAGGCAACTAAATTTAGTGACTAAGCAATTAAGAAAAACTAAATCAAATGACTGAATTAGAGTCAAACCTAATTGAGCTTCATGATTTTCTTACTTACTTCACTACCCTGAAGTAGTGCCATTAAAGTAAATGGGACATCTCTGAGATAAGTATGCTATGGTTCATATCTCTAAGCAGATGTGCTTCACAACCTTCTTACATAACTCGTTCTCTGTGCATGCATTTCTACAGACATAAACATATGCAACAGCTGCCTCTCTACCTTTTATTCTCTGAAAGAGATGTAAAGACTTCTTTTCCCTTAAGAGCTCTCTCTCAAGTTATGGGCCAACCTCTCCAATTGCCTTTAATTTGACACTCAGACAAGCTATAGACAACAGAGCAATGAAAGCGGCACATCATATATAAAAGAATTGTGCCTAATTGTCTCAGCTAATGCACTGTTTCTGCTGAAGTGATACTAAAGGTAATTCAGCACATCATGTCTCGAAACCAGATACCATGGGGAAACAATAAGCAAACTGAAGCTTCTTGTGGGAAAAAAAAATTGAGAAAATCCTCACATTCCTTAGTGCATTCACATGAAATGGCTAAGACTCCTATAAATCACTTTAGTGACTCTTAAAAAAAAAAACTTTAATACAGGAAGGATACCATGAAAAGAATATTGTGGCAAAGGAGAAGCAGGAACATTGAGTTCCAAATAAAGGCATGGTTCATTTCAACATTGGTTAGAAAGCAATTATTGTGTAACTATCTGCTTAAAAACTTAGGCAACAACATGATTAATGGCTAGGGATAAAAGATGTTATACTGCAAGACATCTGAAGGGCACCAGGTTGGGGAGATCTGAATTAAATAGTAAATACACACAGACACTCAAGAAACAATACTATGTACTTTGGAATGCCAAAATCCAGGAATTGTTTGCTGATCTTCACATCAGCAACAAGCATCTTATGTTGCAGGGCAAGGCAATCAGACAGAATGACTTTTAAGTCCATAATAGTGGGGAAGTCACGTTGTTGCACAAGGACAAAATCAGTCTGGGTTTGTGGTTGCTGCTGGCATAGGTGACCAAATGGCTGATGCACTTTTTGAAAAACATGTTGGTAATGATGAGGTCATTTGTTTTGGAAAAGTCCATGACTCGCTGTCCATCAGTATTTCATGTACCATATCCATTTCCGCTGTGACAATTGTAGTCTTCCTGCACACGTTCAACATGTCCATTTAGGTCACCACAGAGAAGCAGCAAGTCTTCTTGCAGGCATGTAGATACACAAGCTTGTAGTTCCATTCAAAACTGTTCTTCATCTTCTTCATCACACCCAGTGTGTGAGGCATAGGCCAAGAAAATGTGTACTCAATGGGCAGCAGTGTCGATGACAGTTGATATGAGGTGACTGGAGTGTCGATGGACCTTAGCAACATGGCTGTGCAGATCAGTGCCTACTATGATAGCCACTCATTTGTTGTTGGTCACACTGTGGTAGATTAGTTTGTATCCTTCACCAATGTCATGAGACTTTTGGTTATTCCAACATGTCTCTTGAATGCATGTGATATCCATCTTGTGTTGCTTTAGCACATCCACAAGCTCATGGCTGCATCCAGTCAAGGTGCCAATGTTCAGTGTGGCAATGCATAATCGTGATGTTTGAACTAACTTCTTTAGCTGGTTCCACCCTTGAACCAGTAGCCTTTGCCCATTTGTCTCACGGTGGTCAGGCGAGGCCAATGCATGTCACCTTCAGGGGACACCTAGCATCATTCAATATTGTATATGGCTATTGATCCATTAGTTGTGACAGAAATTTACTGACTGACTTGTCACACAAGCCTGATGTCGGTTGGTCTGTGTTCAGCTCTGTGCCACACTTGCGAGAGGGCAGTTTCCAGTGGCACCAACAAGGAGAAATGAACCTCACAGTCTGTTACTCAGAATATTGCATACAAATGTGTGTATATCAAATAAAGTTTACACAAATATGCATTAGAGCAGTAAGAGAATTTGAGTTAGTATAATAATCAAACCTGTGACTGAATAAACAGAATGTATATATCAACCCTTTAACAACCAAAAATATACTAAGCAAGTATTCCCAATGTAATTCAAGTCACTAGGACTTCATCTCAGAGTCATGGAAAGCTGTAAAAAATAATTCAAATTTTCCTTGTAAAAATAATCCTTCTTACCACATGAGATCTGTGCATGAACCTGGGAATTATGGTCTAACTTATAAACTGATTGTCATGATGAAAATAATGACAGTTATAGAATTAAATGCAACCTGACCAGCAGAAATTAAGTGGGGGGGGAGGCCTTATTTTTTTATTCTTTTTTAATATGGAGGTCAACAATGGCAAAACCTTCATGTATATATGTCAAACTGCTTTAAGGAACCAGAGCCAAGCAAGCAAAAGGAAAGTTAGCAATTTCATCATCTCATCTTGAAAAGTAGAGTCTGCAACTGATAAAGATGAGCATGGTAAAAATGGTCAAAGTGAATGCAGCCTGGTATTAACATTTAGCAGCTGTGCCCTTGGGGTAAGGGAGCAGATTCGTCTTGCATGACCAGCATCTATACTCTCACATACTCTTCTTTTTAGAAGTGTGTTGACTAAATTGAATATGAAGATTTGTAAAAGCTACCAACTCAATATGCCTCTAACATTAACCAAGGATCTTACAGTGGGAAGGAAAATAATTATATTGGCTGTAGGCCAAAGGAGGACATGGCATGATCTATTGGTAATAATACATATGGGATGAGGCAAAAGCTCTTTTCTTCTCTCTCAGGACCATCCCAGGAAATTTAAACAGACCAAACACAGCTAGCACTTAGACTAAAGGAGTCAAACGTACTTCAGACTATGGATATATCTTTTCCCAGATTGTGAAAAGAATCCAACATTAAGCACTTTTAAGTCCCACTAATTCTGACACAAGAATTAAGCATGTCCTTCAGTTTATTTCTCTGCAAGTAATTGGACGAAAAGCTACTTAGCTTACAAAGACTCAGATCATTAACATAGGGTTAATTCGGCTGTTTCTTAACATAGTAATTAAGGCTGCATGTTTGTGTTCCACCCATATACTTAGCAGCGAGGTCCACTGAACTCCATTGGACGGATTTTTAAGAAGGCATGCTTAGAATAGCTCTGTTACAAATTTAATAAAGTTAAAAGGAAAGGCTACTGATTCATACCAGGTCCATTTAAAATAATTTTAGGATGGCTCAAAGTTAAACAAAGAACAGATAAAACAGTAAAATGAGGGTTGGTTGTTGTTTTTTTAAAATCCCCTCTTCAAACTGAGAGAACTATCAGAGAAGGCTGCTATTAATAGAAGGTCCTCCTGTTGTACTAAGCAAAATGTTATGTTTCCAGGTTTTTTCCTATCTTATGCTACATTGTATATTTGTTTTTTCTCTCTCTGTAATGGTTTAAGCTTCCATTAGAAACTGCTTGGTGTGTGCGCGCAGGTGTTTTAGATTTCTATTCTCTATTTTCTTATGATGATTTTCTTATTATTCTTTCTCTATGGTACCTCTCTGGGCTATATTACTGACATTTTTGAATAGTAGACAGTGGAAGTTCTGAAGTTAAAACTGTTTTTATTCTGTCGTATGTGATTATACCCACCCCAAATAGGCAAAGTGTGCCTAGAATGTCTGAGCCATTCACACCACATGGAGAGGAAGGAGGAGCCCCATATCTGATAGCTTCTCCACATTTTGAAAAAATGGTTCCCAAACATAGAAAACTGGATGTCACAAAGAAGAGTTGCAGCCTATTTTTTTTCCCTTGTGTCATCATTTATTTGTGTAGGAAATTTCTTTCTTAGCGAGCATTTGACCATGCAGTTCCTCACTTGCAGTTTGAAATGGTACACTTCAGGGCACAGGCCATTGGCTGGGTTTTTTTCTGAACTAGACCTAAGACCCAGGAGACCAAACATATGTGAGCAAGCTTGTATTTCCTTCCTTTTCTCTTAATGGCAGGAATTACAGAAACGTTTGCAGCTGAAATGTTATAATATCTACCATATGTGGCCTTAGTTGCTTCTTGTTGATAATTACAGATCATACTCACCATGTCAAAATTATATGATTACAACGCATCCTGCTCCCACCTATCACCTTTCATTTGCATGAAACGTACCGTGTAACATACAAAGTTGGACAAGATCCATTGGAATCCATGGGATGTATGTTAAGTCCTGATTAACTTTAGTCCCATTACATATTTTCAAAGGTTTTGTATGCACAGTGCCATTTTTGTATCCTAATACTCCTGAACATGTGGACAGAGTTTAGTTAAAATTAAACTGTCTGATTACTTTCAGTGAGTGAGTGAGTTGAGACTTAATTACCTGTATAAGGCTGCAGTCCCCTGAGACTTAGGAGAATAGAAAAAGAGATCTTATTTCAAACTGTACTCAAGGTGTGATCACCAACGGTGTGAAGTATCAAGGGAGGTGTCATAAAGGTTTGGTCCTGAATCTGCTAGTCTTCAACATTTTCATTAATGACTTGGATGAAGTGGTAAAGGAAATGCTGATTAAATTTGCCAGAAAACAGAAAACTGGATGAAACTGCTAATAATCCAGAAGATAGAAACTCATTCAGAATTATTGCAATACAGTAATTAGACTGAAAACCACAGAATGAAATTTTACAGGGAGAAATGCCAAGTTCTTCATTTAGGAAAAAGAAGTAAAATGCATTGTTATAAGATGGGACTAGCTGGCTTGACAATAGTGTGTGTGAAAAGGATTTGCAAATATACCTGCAACATGAACATGAATCACCAGGGTAATTTAATTGCTAAAAAAGCAAATGCAGTTTTATGCTGCAGCAACATAAGCAGAGTTCCCAAATCATGAGAATAATAGCTCCACTATGCCAACTGTTTAGTTGGCCAGATCCAACTGAAGTGTTATGTTCTGTTTTGGGCACTAGATTTAAAAAAAAAAAAAAAAAGATTCTGAGAATTTGGAACAGACAGAGATATAGGGATAAGGATAAGGATAAGGATAATGAGAGACTGGAAACTAAGTCCTACAAAGAGAATTTGAGGGAACTGCCTATGTCTTGAGAAAAGACAACCGAGCACTTTTCAAGTACCTGGAAAAAAATGTCATACAACAGAACATCTAGACCTGTTTTCTATCATCCTGAGTGGAGGACATAGAGTTGTGGATTTAAACTACATTCTAAAAACAATCTCCCTAACAGTAAAAGTAGTCCAACTTTGGAACTGATTGGTGAATGAGTTCCTCTTTCCTTGGGCATGTTCAATTGGAGACTGGACTTCCATTTCTTGGGGATGCTTTAAGTTAAGCCCTGCATTGAGTTGATGGCCTGAATGGCCCCTTTCAATGCTGTGTTTCTCAAATCTTTCTTCCCAAGCTCATGGAAACTCTTGCAGCCCTGACAACTGGGTTCAGATGTTAGGAAAGGCAAAAAGGGAGCAGATTATTTTGAGACTGAGCCAGGGACAATTGTTAATTGAGTTATAAGACTGCACTATGTCTCAACAAAACACACAGAAAATACAAGGCTGTAACCAGATGCCTAAAAGCTCCTACCACAGATATATCCTGAAATATATGTAAGAAATGCTTGAGCAGGTAGTTATTTAAAGCCCACCAGACTTCGTGGCCAAGCAATTTGCACTGGATTTGAAACCACAGCCAAGTTCTAGCCTACCCCTTCTTGCCCCTCAAAACTATCCTGGATTAATGGCCAAGTATCTTCTAGATCTCAAGTAAAGACAGGGAGGTTAATCCCTTCCACAACTGATTGTCAGCCCCAGGTGACAAGAGACCTTATTATTAAGTCTCAAAAAAGTTTTGTCCCAGAGCACAAACCAAATCAGTATACTGTGAGGATCCACAACCTTTGTTTCTTTTTTTATCTACAGTGCTTGATGGCATATTCACTTTTATTAATTGCACAGGGCTTTCAGTGTGTCTTCTCCATCTGACTTCCCTTGTCAAGGGAAGATCTAATTGGATTTTTAATCCTTAGCCATTCATGCAATGCACTTCATACGGTCCTGAGACGAAAACTGAAAAGTTCTTTCGGCTGCCTCATTATGCCGACACAATTTTTTTTCCTGTAACCTGAATCAGTTGGAAAATAATGGAGCAATGCATAGATGTTGTGTGAAAACAATGTGCACCTTTCTTTAAACCCAGTCCAATGCCTGAGCTTTGATGAAGCTCTCAAATAATGGAGTGCCATGGGCTATATATTCCCCTAATTTCTATGGCTCAATGCAGATCTTGTCTCTTCTGTTTGTTTCAGCTAATTGCTTCAAGTCCTAATAAGTTAGTGATGATGTACGTTGAGCCCAGAGACCCCTGCCAACAAAAATATTATGTCACACCAAAATTGGGGTTAAAAAAAAACCTCGCTGCAAAAGATTCTGATTGTGTCATTCAAACTGCACTGGTTTCTTCAGCTGAATCTGGTAATTGAAAGGAGATCATTGGAGAAGATAATGGATGGTTAAGTTACAGGCACAAATTTTCTACTAAACCGGAATGCTAAGGCTATATTCTGCTGCTGTCAAAGTATTGGCGCCCCTGAGAAAAATTCTTTGTGGCCTGATATAATGTTTCTACTTTTTTTATCATGTGATATAACACTATATATATTTATTAAAGGAACTTTTGATTTTCCTTTCCAATAACAGATCACTCAGTGGCTTATAAAGGTATTAAAAAATAAAAAAGATGATTAAAGCACATTTGAAACATAGTAAAATCTGAAAATAGCAGCAATGTTAACAACACAAAGAGGTAAAATGAGCAAATCTACCAGCAATAAAAAGAGCCAAATCCTTATTTAATAAGTAAGGTCTTCAACCACCCACAGAACTGGGATAAATGGGATGATGGATTATGTTCTGGGGCTGGAAATGTCACAGATAAAGTTTATCACTGACCTCAATCATGAGGCCGATTGTATGCACCAAGGAATATGTCCACATCACCACTACATCCAGGGGTGTTGAGGGGCCAGAAAAGTCAAAATGGCAGTCATGACCATGCACCTACCCCCCCTTTCCAATCACTTGGTTGAAGTCACCATCTCAACTGTGTTAACTCCTCCCGCAGCTGACCTGGAAAAATAGGATATCCAATGATACCCCACCAGATAATGAGGAATAGATGAAAAGATTTTGGTAACTGTATAGGCCTTCTCTAGACATAAACATAACAGTTAATTATATTCATATATGTGGCAATATATATTTAGGTGTGCTTTTACAAACATCTGTAATAAGATATGATTCATGGATTCTGTGAATTGTTGAGTTTTGAGGCAAATGGACAGATCTATATTCGATTTAAAGTTCTTACTAAAGGATTGCATATCATCATCATCATCATCATCATCATCATCAACCTGTCATGATAACTTTGATATGCAAGCACTTAACCATCATTTATTTAATGGCTTTTACACTGAGCGAGGATCTCTAGCATAGGTGCAGGTTTCTGCAACTAACTTTAATGTGAGAAAGATGATGGACAAAATCCACCAGGAAGTCCTTGTGAGTAAACTTTGGTTAAATCAATGGGAACTGCCCAAAAGCTATATTGTGCCTTGTGCAACCCCCACACTTTTCGCTTGGACTCACATAACGCATGCCTGAGGTTTATCCCGAAACAAAACATTATGTAGATAATATACCTGCATGTCACTTTCTCCTGTTTCACAACAGATATATGGGATTTATTTCGTCCATTATTTTTATAGTATTGTACTCAATATGTATTGCACAATGCTTAAGGACAAGTTGGCAGCATAATATGCTATCAGAAAAGATATAAAAAAGAAATACAGACTATATGAGAGCTTCAACTGTCTGGGATGTTGCCTTCTCTCTTGATTTTATATTATAATTTAACCTGTTCAGTGCATCTCACTTTTATCCTTTGTTTCAGCCGTGTCAAAGCATTTCTATTTCTCCTGGAAAAATAAATGATGAATTATTTATATGCAGCAATTATTTATTATCATTTATGCAAAGCATGGCTTATTATGCATGCATAGATGAATTTAATCACTCTTAACCTATAACGCCTGTAGGGCCATTCTGTGATGGGCAAAAGGTTAGTTATATTTACTATTGTCAACAAATACATAAGCATGAAGGACTTTCATATTGGATTTGCAGATTCACCTGCCATCAGTTTAGGTAAGGGAAGAGGTAGCAGTCGTGTCGACAGGTAGGACTCCATTGAGATAGTTAACATGCAGGTAATGTGGTAAGGTTCAGCAGCTAGAGCCATCTCATGCAATGGATCTACTAAATTTCAAGGCTTTTCAAGTTTTGCTTTGCTTCGTTTTTGTCTTTTCCGTCTTCTGAAGCAGAAGAAATAATTACACAATTACAATAAAGCTACAATTAAACATTCAGCTGCAATTAAATAAGCATCTGCATTAAGAAAATGCTAAGAAAAACTCTAGAAATGTCCTCTGCTGTTTCCTAAATTTTCATTTTGGAACTTGTATCATCATTTTAAACGTGTTTTATCTTGTGGTTTTAAGCCACTTAGAAGGAGTTTAGTATTAGAATGAAGATAACAAAAATAAAGGTTTTGAGACTTTCTTTTTCTTTTTTATTTACAGTAACAAATCTTCTGGAAGAATGCTCCAAGTAAAAATTTTCCTCTTGGGGCAGATAATATTTTTCTGGCTGTAGTCTGCCTTTAATATTTGTTTTCTGGTCCCTTAGGGAATCTGAGGGCCACAGGGGCAGGTTAATGATAAAAAGTTGACAGAGACTGGAATTTTAATAGCTTGTTAAAGTGAAGAGTTAGCTTTCCCTTTGTTTATACAACTACGGTAATCCTATTTTAGAGCTTAAACAACCATTTCTATTATTATTTCCTGCTTTAGTATGGCAGGAAACTATGCCACATTTTTTCAGCAGTCAGAATCAATAGGAGCCCAGGGGCATGGAAAGGATTCAGGGTCCCCATAGAGCTTTGTTCCCATAGAATGCCCACCCCTTTACTAAACCAGTCACCTTCTTCCATTTTGTCCTCTATGTGCATATTTGAAAAGTATTATTTGAACATTCTTTTTTTGGCTATCTAGGTACATATTGCTGAATTATCAAGGAATGACTAGACAGCTGTGGTATCTCTGTGTAAAGCTGAGGATATACTTGCAGATGATGGAAGAAGGAATTCAAAGTTTAGAAAATAAGCACCTATGGATAACTACCACAGAATGGTCAAAAGGGGGATGTAGAAAAAAATGCTCCCCAGGTCAATATATAGGAGATAGTATTCAACGGCATTGAAGAGACATAATTCATCAAAGGTAATGTGGTAGGAAACACAATACAAACTACTCAAAAATATACATCCTATACAATTATCATCTGTGAAGAATGAACATGAAGAATCAACCATGCTCTTCTTACAAACATGGAGGGACAAGCAAAATCTGTTATAATTCTGCTTAGAATAATCACAAAAGAACTTGGATAGCAAGTAAGTTCATCACAGATTACTCAATTCATTATAACTATACACATTCACATTTTTAATAGGTACTATTGTTCAAGGGTTGAATGAAAAGTAATGCCATGAGTACTGTCTATGGTTGGGCCAAAAAATATAAATGTGGTGAATTTGGAAAAGCTGATTTATGTGATCAAGAATAAAATGGATGACCTGGGACAGGAAGTGATGGGTTTCACATGAGAAAGATTGTTAAATTGATCAAGGACAATGGGCGGTTCAATCAAAGGGAAATTGCTGTCAAGCCTGGTATTTCACAGGAACATGTGGTTCACATTATTGATGTTCTTCAGCATTGCAACTTTTGTGCAAGATGTGTTCCTTGCATGTTGATGTCAGAGATGAAAGCTTCAAATATTGAAATTTGTCAGCAATTGTTGCCATGCTACAAGGATGAAGGTGAGGAATTTCTTCACAGCATTGCAACAGCCAACAAAACATGGGCTCATTGTTATGACCCAGAAATGAAGGAAGCCTGGTTAGTTTTTTAGAATGCATGGATTTCTTTGAATGTGGCCCCACTAGCAAATCAGTGGTTCACTACAATACACCAAACTCTGAAACAATGATTAAGCAGAGTTTAGAAGCACTAGAAGGAAATGTTGCTATAACATGACAACCTCACATCTCATAAGCCACCCAGAAGGCAATTGTGAGGTTGGATTTCACCTTCTTAATCCATCCACCATACAGTTCAGACTTGGTGCCACTTTCACCTTTTCCCAAAATTAAAGAAATACCTTTGCTGGCATCTGTTTGACACAAATGAAGAGACGGAAAGAACTGTCAAGACCTGGTTAGAGAGACAAAGTGTGGAGTTCTTTTGTGACAGCTTTAAAAAGCTTGTCCATCACTGGCAGAAGCATGTAGTGAATTGTGATTATCCAGACAAATAAATACAGGTAACAAAAGAGCTCATTCCAAGGATTATTTTCCTATTTCATTTATTAAAATATCCCTATTTAAACTAAAGTTAGGGAGGTGTAAGCATTACTTTTTATTCAAGGAAACATACATCCAAATGATGAGTTAATAAACAAAATATACATTATTGAACTTGCACAAAACCTGAAGATTTGAAGATAATTGCAGGGAAGACATTAGGTATTCAAGTATTGTTCCCAAGCCTGGATTTAGTTTCTTGAGATATTTCATTTCAATTTTTAAATACAAATTATTCAGTTCCTGTTCTGGCTCAGTCTTTGTCAACAAGAGGCTATGTGTTTGACCTGGTAGATATGAAAAGCAAGATCACAAATTGATGTTGATTGGAGACATGGACAGGGAATGCTTTCAAATTATCCATGTAAGATGCACTGCATCCTATTCTATTGAAGAAACTTGCTCATGGCCAAACCCTGATCTTTGAAAAGTCCTGTCTAATGGGTGAAGTGCCAGATGACTGGAGCATGGCAAATTCCTTATCCTGAAAAAAAAGGTGTGTGTGGAAATGGAGATCCAGGGAATTACAGGTGAATCAATCTGGAACTGATATCTTGGAAAATTCTAGAGAAGATCATAAAACAATCACTCTCTAGGCCCCTTGAAAACAAGGAAGGGCTTACTGGAAATCAATATGATTTTTTCAGACTAACCTAATCTCATCACCTTGTCTTTACTTTCATGACCACCCAAAATCTAAATGGCAGGACCAACACTGATCAAAGTTCAGCAGCCAAGATGAATGTAGATTGTCATCTATTTATTGAGGCTGATTGGATGTGCAGTTTGCATAACAGGTTCCCCACCCCCACCCGACCTGTAGTGGTGCAACAACCATTCAGTGGTGCAAAACCATTCAGTGAACAAAGTACCTCTTCAAACCATTTGCTCAAAGTACCTTTTTCTCTTGAAGGCTCAGCACAAATCACTTTCAGGGGATCCTGATATAATCTGAATCTGCATACATATGCACATACATCACTTCTGAATGGCTTTATTCAAACCCACTTCTTACACATTTCTTACATTGGGATAGAGTTGGGGATTAAATCATGTCATTTCACTAGTCTGATACAATTATTTACTGCGTCTTTGTGAAAACAAGAGCAAAATGCGTATATTCCCTCTATATCTCCTCAGTGGAGTGGGGAACAAATATATTCACAGCTGATATCTAATTAAATGTAGATGAAAGCATTTTGAGACACAGCAAACAAATTTTAGAAATACAATCTCTACTGATGTCATATAGCATGCAGTGAGATGTATTCTTGAATGTTCAAGTAATTTCAAAGGATGAAGAGCCTCAGCTGGTTTCTCAGAGTCAGTGACCATCTCAATTGTCATCATTTCTTGCCTGATCCTGTATAATAAGAGTTTAGGTTAATATTTAATATTTATGTTAACATTAGTTAAGCACGTACAGACAGGTGGTACAAAGCCACCCAGTTCGGAAAGGACATACTCTTCAAATGCCATGCCATTATCTATCAAGCTCCAAGACTGATTGCTAAAAGTACAGCAGGAAAATGCAGTTTTCAGATAGTAGTAAAAATATCCCAGCATCCCTAATTATAGTTCACCAACACCCTTAGAGCAAGATTTGCAGAAGTAGTAGTAATGATAACAACTATCTTTATATTTGTGCTTTTGAATAAATGTTTTAGTTGCTACTAAAGCAAGGTTGATGTCCAGTTGCCATGCAGGGTAATGCTATAAATTATTTTGGAACTGGAATTACCTGCATTATTGCTGTTTATACTCAGGGGAAAAAAAAAAAGAAGAAGAAGTACCAAATATTTCCAAGAGTGAATTCATAATTTGTATCTGCCTGCAGACTGGAAGACCCAAGCAAATGGGTCCTACAATCTACAATTTAATGTTCCTTATATGCACAGATGTATTTTTTATTTTATTTTATTACTTCAGTTTCTATGGATAGCCCCTTGCCATGCAACCCTGAGTGGCTAACAAGCAGCTTAAAAGCATCAACAACATAACAAAAAGAACAATTGAAACATATGGCTGCAGAGGCAGTTCATCTGTCCATAACTGATAAACCCTGTAGTCAGCTAACCCCATAAACCACTTACAAAAGCTCACCAGTGCCTGGGAGAAGAGCCAGGTAAGAAAGGCAGGCATAGTCAGGGTCATCCAGAACCTGTGAAACATAGTGACAGAGAAGGTACACCTCCTGGGTCCCATCAGATGACAATGTTTAATAGAAGGGACACAAAGCATGCCAGCCCTGTTGGATCTTGTGGGATGGGCAGATACAATTGGAGAGAGATGGTCCAAACCCAGTTTTGTTGAGGTGACACATGATAGACTGTTGTTGTTCAGTCGTTAAGTCATGTCCGACTCTTTGTGACCCCATGAACCATATCGCGCCAGGCCTTCCTGTCCTTCACTGCCTCCCTGAGTTTGCTCAGTTTCATGCTCATTGCTTCAGTGATGCTATCTAGCCATCTCATCCTCTGCCGTCCTCTTCTCCTTTTGCCTTCAATCTTTCCCAGCATCAGGGTCTTTTTCAAAGAGTCCTCTCTTCGCATTAGATGAATGATAGACTAAACCCCTCAATATTCAAAGTTCATCTTACATCTATCTCAGCAGGCTGATTTTAATAATGTAGGAAATATTTTTAGCCCCCTTTGCTAGATGGGGGTGGTGGTGACTCCCTTTGGCAACCTGGTATATTCATGACAAAGATAAGATTTTTCATAGCTTAGATCGTGCCTGTTATGCTACAAAAATCTTCAGATTTCTTTTTTTTCCTTTTAGTTTGTTCAAAATATTATATTTCATAGATATTTATCCCACTATTCAAGCAAAATTTATTATCGTAGCTTGCATAGTAATTGTTTTCAAAGTTTATTTATATGCATTTTGCTCTCTATCACAAGTATTTCCAACCTGGCTATCAGTGTAAGATCATAAAGGGATTGATATAAAAAGGAGGGGGAGTTCAATAAGGAAAAAAAATCATCTCTCACTACTCACTTCCACCATCATCCTACATGCTAGAGGGAAACCAATTTATTTGTGTCTCAGTTCTCTGGGTAAAATAAGGACAAAATGTTATAATCTTTTATTCTCCAGAAATGACATCCATCTCAAAGGGAATTTGGTTTCTGGAAGGGTTGTTTGTCAATCTTACTTTCCAGAATAATTTCTTAAGATTTTCTATTTTAGTGCAGTTAAATTTTACTTCAGTTAAACTGTACTGTTTAGAGCAGATTCCTAAATTTGTGATATCAAGGTCAAACCTATTGGAAATTCTAGTGGTTCATGATACTGCAAAGTTTGAGAACCCTTATCTTGTTGACATTATTGTGACTTGCTGTGTTTTTAAAATCTTTTTTTGAA
Organism: Liasis olivaceus; assembly: GCA_030867105.1. NCBI lineage: Eukaryota > Metazoa > Chordata > Lepidosauria > Squamata > Pythonidae > Liasis > Liasis olivaceus. The sequence continues at coordinate 87,576,858 of CM061350.1, forward strand.
ATAACATGGCTTATTAAAGATGTGTTGGCATACCTTGATCATTAATTATTTCAGTTTTTGAAGGGCTAACAGGATGAACCATTGTTGAAACTGGTTGTTGCCTAATTTGGATAACACCTCTGTCTCGACTCTGGAAATAATTTTTATCCATGAATGCAGTTTCTGAGATTTCAGTAAGAAAAGCCCCTCCCCTAGTCTAGTCACATGACTCTGCTGAAATGCCTTCCACTGGAAGCAAAAGGAAATGTTCTATTTCTGACATTAGTTATGCTGCAAAGGTAGAGCATAGGGTTAGAGCATAGTAACCTATCAACTTTGGAAATACTTTTGGGGAGTTCTTCCTTAATCTCATGGCCCTTGTCACAATCTGCATGTTAAAGGCAGATGTGAAATAGATATAGAAAACTTGGTTGTGCAGAACATAAAAAAACCCATTTAACTAAGAAATTGATCTGTGGGCTATTTCATAAATCATGCCATTTCGGAGAAACTGTTTGAGCTTGTTGCTGTTGTTTTGTTTTTAAATGCCATTAACATTAAGCAAAGACCAACAGCTTTTGAATCTATGCAACAAAACAGAACTGATGATACATCCCTTTTGGTCTGAACAATAGTACATGTACTCCTCGCTTACTGACAGCAGTTGGGACTGAGAACTTCATCACTAAGCGGCATGGTCATAAGGTGTAACATCATGTGATAGCGCTGACTTATGACGGCAGTTCTGGCAGTCCCAATTGTCATTGTTAGGCAAATCCCCTGCAGTCGTAGAGTCCTGCAGTTGTGTGATTGCCATTTGCAACCTCCTGCCCACTTCCCCACTGACTTTGCTTGTCAGAAGCCAGCAGTGAAGGTCACAAATGATGATCACATCACCATGGGATGCTGCAAAATGGTAATTGCGAGCCAGTTGATGAGCACCCAAATCACAATCACATGACCATAGGGACCCTGCAATGGCTGCAACTGCGAGGACCAATCATAAGTACCCCTCATTCAACGCTGCTCTAACTCTGAACAGTTGCTGAATGAGTGGACGTTAAACGAGGACTACCTGTAGAGCACAGATATGGATTGGGCCATTTTTTAATATGATATAATCTACTGCCTTGAAATATTGTTGGATATTATATCATGAAGTATTTCATGTACATGCAACCTTCTGTCTAATTTCTCCTTTTGACACTTAAATACACATGCTATTTGCATTCTTTCTTTCACTTCTCATCAGTATGGAATTCTAACACTTTTATTTATTCATTCATCAGTTTTGTTTTGAGTTTTGCTTTAATGGTGTCGTTGGATCTGAAAACACAAACATTATTATGCCTTCGGAGAACCTGTTTTTAAGTGCTGTGGAAACGTCAAGGGTATATGGTAAACTTACACTTTTTTTACTGGGGTCTCTTATTTTGTCAGACCATACTTGGTATAATGTTTTCATTGTTCTCAAAGAAACTGAGTTGCTTCTATCTAAACTAACAAAACATTGATGTACAACATTTTAGTGTTCTGACTGGATTGATGTTCTTTTGCTTAAGCAGCTGCTGACAATTATGTGATGTAGCACTATAGTCTTTCCTCACCCCAAAACCTTCAATAACTTGAATGTTTGTCCTGTTTGCTATTGCTGTTCTTTCTTCTAGATCACTGTATTTATTATATGTCATGCCTGAAGACTATGAAGTGCTCCCAATCCATGAATCCAGAGGACAAGTTGGCTTTTTAGATAACACCAGGGACCCATCTTCTCCACTGGGGGTGAGAATCGCAAGGATGCCATCTGCTTCTTCAATCCAGCCTTCCTCCTCCTCCTCCTCCTCCTCTCTAAGAATAACTTGTTTGCTATTCAAAAGCAGGTGAATACAGTATACTGGTTCCTCTGCTGTACTTAGCAGGACTCCTCAATTATTCATTTACCTCTTTAAAACACAAAATCACAGTAAAGACCTTGCCAATGGAAAGGCCACCAGTAGCACATGAGGGCAAAGATCTGCTCTGTTCTTGCTCCCTAGGGACCAGCATTTGGGGGGGGGGGGGGGGAGGGCATTTGAACAGCAGCAAGTTTCTTGAGCTCCATTACCGTAATGGCTGTGAAAATATATTTCTGTGATCATGGATACTGATATTTATCATATTTGTGATTGCCCAGTTCACGTTACCCTTGCTTTGATGAGCATGTTCCAGGAGAAGATCAGAACCAAACCACCAAGACAAACAAATGAATAAAAACCAGCTGTGTGTGACTGAAGATCCTGTGGCCTCCATAGTAGTTAAGCATATACATTTACAACATTGCCATATTTTTAATTCTAAGGCATAAAAAAGTAGCCTTACTTGACCACTGAAATGCAGGATAGGAGATGGCATTATTTTACTTTTCACTTTACATAATCCCAGAACTACAATGAAACAGCAGGCAAGAGATCAGAAGGTGATTAGTCAGAGTCACAGTGGGGGGACATCAGGAAATAGTTGTCATGTAAGTCTTCTCTCATTAGTCTTACTTCCCTGTTTTCTATGGAGTTGGTGTTTAAGTGGCATTTGCTAAAATAATCTTTTTGATGTTACACAGAGCTTCTTTCTAAAATCTCCCTGTCTTTTTCTCCTCTAATAGTGATTGCTAAAATAAGAATAGGCCACTAAAGCATGACCTAACTTTAATTACTTTCATTTATGAAATGTGATTATGAGAGGTCAGGCAGTATTCCTAAAAAGAAAGGTGCCACCGATTAATCAGCCTTTGATCTGAACTCAGTGTTGCTGCAGTTTCCTCTGACTCAGAGGCCTTTTCTCCTAGTTTCAGGTTGGGGGTGCTGGTGGTAGTGACTTTGTGGCAAGGGATTGTCAATCTGCACATGCTCAGAAAGCCTCTCTTTACAACCACTCTGTCTTTATGCCATTGAATTATTACTAGAGCGATTGGATAGGATCCAGACTTAGTCATTCCTTGAGCAGACCCAGTGAAATCAACGTGACTTAGAATAGCCATGTCCAATTCTGTGTCCCATTATTTCAATGCGTCTATTTCTTTATAAATGCCTGATTCTGGTTCCCATTAATATGTTACATGTAATATTATATATGATATATTTGATTATATTTAAAGAAGCAAATAAAAGGATCCCAATAAATCAACTAATCTTATACTAATTGCAGGTATATCAGAAAATTTGATTTTTTATTTTTCTAACCTCCCTTTTTTAAGGGTTATATCTTAAGTAGGACAATAAGCAGCATAAAACTACAATTTATCTTCCTTGTTTCACTAAAGAAATGAAAACGGATTGATTTATATTGCATTAAAAGTAAATATGTCCTTGAGTCAAGCTCAAGTCCTGGTGACTACATGGACATGTCCATATCATTTTCTTATAACAAGAGAGAAGTGTTTTGCCATTGTCCCTTCCAGAATTTTTTTTTTTTGGATTTCTCAGTCTAATCTGTAGCTGTGGGATTTCTTGGTAGTCTCTCATCCAAATGCCCACCTTATTTAACTTTGGAGGATAAACCAACTTCAGCTAGGCACTGCCATCTGCTGTGGTTCTCTATGGTGATTACATTCTTTATATAATGCCTATGTTTCCAAAATTAGGGTTATAATATATAATAATGTAGCACATTACTTTAAGCCTTTTTTAAAGATGTAGAAAGCCCCAAAATGCTATCTACCAATACAATGCTTGTTAAATCAAAATGGATTACTTTGGGGAGAGGGGAGAAAAAAAGAAGGTGGACTGAGATGAAACAAGGATGATCCTTCCACTTTTTGTTTTAAAGGTGTGCCTTATCTTAAAGAAAGCCTGTAAGTTGCTGGCCACTCTTGTAAGGACACTTTTAAAAACTACAGCTACATTAACAAGTGTAAAAATTGGAATAATTTTTTTCACTCTAGTTTCCTGTTGTAATTATAAAACACTGTCTTTAGTTCTGCAGTTGTTATGGTTCTGCATTTGGCAATATTTTATTTGTGCATCTTAAAAATATATCCTAACAATGTGAACTTCCAGGAGTGTCTGAAGAGGGAAGGTGAAAGGCAAGGTGATGAATGCAGTCACATGATTAAAGCCCCCTCCCCTATGTCTGTGGCTGATCTGTGTACAGATGTGGAAAGCACAGAGAATGGCTTTGATGGAAAGAAGGGAGATTGTGGGAGTGTGGAGTAGAGGTATGAAACATGGACTCTCATCCCCAGAACAGCGAACACGAGATAAGAGAATGAGACTGGCCCCTCCCTAAGGAATGCAGAGGATGTTTGTGGGGTGACCCTGAGAATTGCTCTCAGTCTGAGAAGATTCTGTAACGGGAGTGAAGCCAATAAACCTTGCTGGATTGAATCTGTATTGTCTCTTGGAGTTTCCTGGGCTAATCCTGACAGAGATCCATTACAAAAGCAACAAGGAAGGAAACATTGCTTAAGCCCAAATACTGAAGAAGGTATGCATAAATGCCTCAGACTGACACCCCCCTCCCCATTCACACGAGTATAAGAAACGGAAAAGGTAAAGCATAATGAGACTTGCAGGATTCTGTTACTATAGTCAATCTTAATAAAAGTAGTTTTAGTCTTAATGTGTTGATTTCTTGGTCTGATCTAATCTTGGGCTAACAACAAGGGAGTGCTGCTTCAGTTATGTCATCACACCCACCATCTTGGTGTTTTGCGCAGAGAGACGGCCTTGCAAACTTCTACAGTACTGAGAAAATTCTAATATGGAACAGACATCGCATAGTATAGGAGGGGTCTTCTTATTACACCGATGGCATTAATCTACACAAATGTGGATGTTACAGGGGATTTGTACTAAACACAACACAATAACAAACTTTGTCATTAAGGAAGAAGAGCATAAACAGGCATCTTCAAGTATGATATGTATGTGTGTGCATGTGTTGTCAATAAGGGTGAGGGATAAGATTTTTATATTTCCAAGAAAAATGGCCAGATGTGCAGTCTCTGAACTGATACACAAATTGGATTATATTCACCCTTTCTTTAATCTGCATTTTTTCCAAACATTGAGATGTTGATTCTCAATTCAAAAGCTGTGCTTGTATTAGGAGAAATGGCATTCAACATGCCCATAAGTAGAAGTTATATGGGAAAAGTAATTTGAAATGTTCATTTTTTGAATTGCAAAATGGTAGGGAAATTGGACAGGAAAGGCTTATGACTGAATACATGTGAAAACTGGCTTGGGTCAGATACAGATATTAATCTTTACGATTACCTACCTTTTTGTAGCACATTACTCTAGATATCCAAAAAAATTGCATTTTTCCTCTTCTTGCATTATTAATTTATTTAAAAGCTGAACAAGTCACATAAGATGATCTGATTTGAAAGCTGGGGGATTCTTGAGTATCATCAGTTGTTTTTACTTATATTATATTCAGAGTACAAAACAGAACCAAAAAGGTTTATTAAGAGTCACAACATAAAAAACAGAAGTGTAAAACATCGATTCAATATAATGTTGCAAATTGCTCCATGTCATTAAGTCATAAATGGCTTAAGACAATCAACTCAGAGCTCTACTGATGCAGAAGTAATAAAGTACACATTCATCATTTTATAAACTCATGTAGATGGAAATTATTATCAATGCTCAGTCATCACCAACACATTTGTGTAAAGACACTCATCTGACTTGCCAAACTATTTCATCTTACTAGTCTTTGTCAACAGTCTGAAGTCAGAAATGAAGACAGTATTTAGTTTCTTATAATATTTGTTGAAGTATTTAAACGATAATATGAACCACTGCTGTATCATTAGCCTTTAAAGATATGAAGAGCTTGAAATAGATAATCTGTCCATTTTCTTAAATAAATAAATGAGGAAATCTAACTCATGAAGAAAGGAGAACAAGGGCCAATTTCTTAATGTAGCCACTGAATGAAATACAGCTATTGAAGCCTGTCAGACCAAAAAATGTCATAAAAATGGAATTCCAGCCTCAACAAGAAACCAGTACATGATATAAAGCCAGCCTGAATTGAGTGATGTCCTTTATTCATCTAGTCCTGGCAATAGAAAGTAACTTTTCATGGTTTCAAAGCCAAACTGCATGTGTCAGGAACATATGGTCTGCACAAATCACCTATAAAAAAATAAAGTGAGTGTTTAACTCTTATTTTTCACTTTCTACCTTAAACTCTGACCTTGTCTTGTCATATCTTTTGCCCTGGCCTAACTACCTGAGACAGACCACAAGGAGCAGGCTGAACCTTGGACAGCTCCAAGCAGGAACTTGCAACAATGAAGTCTGGAGCTCAACTGAGGTCTTTCCTTAGGGGTCTGCATTGAATTCACTTGAAACTCAGATGCTAACATGGATGATTTAGAACAGATGTCCACTGATCCAAGGTGGAATGGACAAGTCTGAAAATGCTTTTTGCTGATTCTGGGAGTCCAAAAACTTGGTTTCACTTTTACTTGTTAATGTAAAATGCAGTGATAGGGAGATTAATGAGGAAGAATAGAATTCAATAACCAAACAATTTGCTTTCAAATCAGGATGATCCTTTTGATCAGGCTATCATTAGTTACCCCAGTCACAACCTGTGTGTGTATGTGTAGGGCCTCGGTGGTTAAGAAAAATCCTTACTCTTCCCAGTTATCCCATCTCGTTATCCTTCATATTCTTATTTTGAGCTTGAAATTGTATTTTTGACACAGTCAAGAATTATGATTTTCTTTGCTGGCCTGGCCTGGTATTTGGAAGTATTATCATTCTTTGCAAACACTCTTTCCCTTTCAACACCCCCTCCTTTTAACCTGTTTGCTTGACATCTGTTCCCTCCTATTTACTATTACTACAGATTTCATTATATTTTTTCCCAAAGTTAGCCCCTCTGACTACCTAATTGACATTCATTCCCCATTATATTTCAGCCTTCTGGATCTTGCGTCCCTTCCTGTTTGTCTTGGATAGCTTAAATGCCTAGATTTGCTGCTCCAAGGGGGCAGCTCGCTGAATCTTTGCAAAGGTCTAGGTCTTGAGCCTAAAGCTAGAAAACATTGCAGTAGAATAAATATGCATTCCATGATTATATTTGGCTATTTCTTATTTCTGTTACCAGAATCAATAATAAAACTGGTTTCTCTAATGTTGTTCAGTCCCAAAGTAGACATATAGAACCTTATTGCTTTGAATATTTTATCATTCTTACACATTACTCTCTTTCTTACACATACCAAATTAAAACACACCATGAAGGAAGAAAGCCATTATGCAAAACATTCCACCAGCAGAATAAGAAAAGACAAACAGATTAAAATGCTGTAAAAAGCCTTTTTTTGGTATATGTTAGATTTCAACTCCATGGGAAGTCCCATAGTGAAGATAAGGGGACTCCACAAGGTTGGTGCCAACCTTAAAGGGCACCAGGGTTGGTGCCCTTCTCTTAGTTTTTCTCACCCACCGCATCTTAGTTTTTGAGAAAAGTATGTAGTCCCACTTTTGTGCATGGAATACACAAGGAGGCACATATGGGAATAAATGATCCAATTCAAAGAATGGCTTTGTAAATCTCAAAAGTTATCCCTGTGATTTGGAATCTTGTTTAAATTTCATCAATCCATGTAACCGATTGTAAAAGGAATCTGTCACTTGAATGAGTAGATGTATTATGAAACTTCCAATGGCCAATTTCCCTGTGCAAATGAGCCATCACAGATAAAATGCTTCATATTATCCAGTGTTTCCTCAGACATAATACTTCATTAAGATTAGTTCACACATTCAACATTCAGCCATCATACTGCATAATCAAATAGTAAAAAAGACATTTTTAGAAGCATTTAACCTCCGAATGCCAGTGCTAAGGAAAAGCAAGAAAAGCCCATTATCCTCATGCCCTGCTTCTGGGGGGTTCTAGAATGCTTTTGGCTGGCAGCTGTGAGAAACAAGATCCTGGATTAGATGTAGGCAGACCTTTACTCCCACCCAGCAGAGTTCTAATTAAGTAAGTTGACATACTTCTAAATGTGAACCAGCCTGAAGAAATACTATTGTCTCTTTACATATATTTGAATCTTTCCAGCATTATTACATATTTCAAAATGTATTTGTCTTTGTATCCTTTCTACTTCTGAGTTTTAAGGTATCCTGGGAAAGTGTCTTTAATAGGGTTTTTCTTCTGTCATCTGAGGAGGGAGAATCACAGAAAATAAAAGCAGGACTAGATCCAGCTGTCTGACACAACTAGGAGCTCTGGATCAAGAAGGGGAAAAAAAGTATCTGGTAATCAAAGCAGGGCCACAGCAGATATGTCAGTTGATTCATGGAGTCCTAATCGTTGTTCAAATTTAGGCCTGCCTGATGCCTGCTCTCACTCAGGGAAGAACATTTTGGCATTGTTTATGAAGACATACCCTTTGTCCTGTGAATTACCTTACTGTATGCTAAGAAGTCCAGTGAGATTTGGGCTTCAGCATGGAACTGAATCTAAGTCTCTCTCCTCCAAGAACATCACACTACCTAAAGTGCCAGGCTGGTATCAAAAAAGTTATTATTTAAACTGCAAAGATTTCCATTATCTTCCAAAATTTTAATGTTGTCTGTGTTTTCTTCCATACGATGACAGAAAATACTCATAACAGTTAAGTAAGATTGGCAATCCTTTACAGCTCAAGTTACAATTGGGCTACAATTACAAAAGTCAACTGTTATATTCTCTCTTTGCATTGAAGGTATTCTCTTCTGTGGTGGCATGACCTTTGCCAGCAGAGGAGAAAATGCTGAGTCCCATCCAATGAGCAATTGATGAGAAAGTAGAATCTTCCGTTCTGCCAATTACAGATAGTAATTGCTATGTAATGAAGTTAATGTTTTGTAGAATTTATAACCTGATATTAATGGGGGCTCTGTTCTATCCTTTGCCTTTCTACTTCATTTTCTCCTGGCTTTTTCACAACAAAAGAAACAGGACAATATGTGAAGGCTCATTAATTCTATTTCATTTTGATTTTCCATCCCCTTCTCCCCACCCCTCCAAAAAGCCCCCTCCTATTCCAGTTCTCCTAGAGGTTAAACAAGAGCTATGTCATCAGATCTTTCCACAAACTCTGGTTCATGTGAGGGTGAAAAGTTGGCTCTACAGAGAAGCTACCGCTGAAGAAATACCCCCCTTTCAGCTTCAATTCAGGCCACTTTAATAGCTGGGCTATTTTATGGCTTTTTTGATCACCAATTACATTACCCAGAACAATAGGCCCAGAACTTAAAGAAGCAGGCCTCAAATTTGCCAATGTGTTTCGTAGCAACACTTTCTTTGAAAGTAAGAATAGCCTTATTACAAGGATGAAGATGGATCAGGCCTTTAGCAGAGCTCTTAACTCCAGGACAATATGCTAACCTAATGGGTCCCATTCCCCCCACCCTCCCACCAATTCTTACTGTATTATGCTGACCCCCGACTGCCCTTTTAACACTGGGTCTGACCTTTGCCTTCTAAAAGGAAAGCACCCTGGCTCCCACTATCTTTAATGTCCTGGCAGGGTTGGAGAGAGTGTTTTTTTCAACTTTGCTGACAATGGGATGCAGAAAAAAAATAAACCAGAAAGCAGCAACATGAAAAACTGAGGAACTCCAGAGTAAGAAAAAAGCATCTCCTTGTTGTTCTGTTGGTCTCTAAATGGATGGAAACATACAACTGAGAAAATGCTACATCTCTCTTCTTGCTTAGGAAATATTAACTAGAAGAACATGCTACACAAAGCAAGCAAGATAGGAAGTGAGAGAAAAATGCACTAGTTGAGCAAGGTGAAACTTTCTTTTATTTCCATCAATAGAATATGTATATGCCTATTTGAAAAAGCAGCTGAATGAAACAAAACATATGATGCTATTCTTTCTTAATTTCTCCTTGTTGATTCTCAAGATAAATCCTCATACTCCAATGATCCTAGATGTATTTCTTTATACAGGGGAGTTTGGGTGATACTTCAATAATGATAAAGCTAATATATTTGCACTAGAACTTTACATTTTAATTATTATTACTGACTAAAGTTGCTTAAAGTTGAATGTTATGGTAAAATCATAGTAGATTTTTCTAGTATCTTCCTTCTTTTTCACTTTCCATTTTTATAAATAGTGAATATCATATCTGTCCTTTCTAGTCAAGATACAGTGTTGACCATGATGCAACTTCCCATTGGCAGAGGCCATATTCTGTCTTATAAGGAGAACTTTCCAAATCTCCTCCTCCTTCTTCACCCTCCTATGAACCATATCCAATAAGGTAGGGACATCTAGAACAATTTTTCAAAAGACAAAGTGGTTGTAACAGCAAGGGAGAATCTCTTCTGGCTGCCAATTAAACTGATGTTATATACTTGTTTTAGAATCTTTAGATCTAGGCCTCCATGTAGAAACTGTATAGGACAATTTTGCATACCAAAATCATTAAAACTCTGGAATGAGCCATACTTCATGTGCAACCTATTCTATTTCTATTTCTATTTCTATTTCTATTTCTATTTCTATATTTCTATTTTTGCTTATTTTGATCAACAAGTATCAACCTACTCTATGTCTTGAGAAGCTGGCCATAGCACTGTGAAGGACCTGACTCTATAGTCATAGTTCTTCTCCATTTTATAAAATTAAGTTGATTTGATACAATTAAACATTTTTGTATCAAAGTCAGTCACATAATTAATTCAATCAGACTAGACCTGAAACTAATGTTTGCAAATTTAAAACATTGGACATTTCCAACGTTGGCATTTTGAATGCAAAATCAGAATTCACATTTCCTTCAAAAATCCTTGTTTTGGGCAGCTGTTGAATGCGAGATCTCATATGCTTTCAAAAACAATACACTGAGGCACATCAGCTATCAAAGGCTATCAGATAAGAAAAGCTGCAAAGCAGAAAGGCTGTTTTCAATTTCCCATCACCCATAAACTCACTGGAAAGCCTGACATGTGCCTGACATGGATTCAATTTACATGATTAGGCTACTGCTGTTGCTGTTGTAAATAAGGCTAAAATGCATTGGTCTCCAAACTACTGCATTGCGAATGCTGATGTTCACCTCTGAACATTCAAGTCTTCCTCATGTTGCCGTTGTTGGGCTACTGAAAAGCATTTAGTACCAGCAGGCTTGCCATCTGGAATTTGCCATCTGGAATTTGCCATGCATATGAAATGCTTTGATAACAGAGTTTAATTTTAAAAAATCATTTTCATTTTTGATTTCATCATTTATAGATCATAAAAGGTTTAGTGATTGGTAGCATAAGTAACCATTTTAATAAACCTTATTTTATTTTTCACAGCTCTGATTAGCTGAAGCATAACAGTAATTAGTCTTATTTAATCTTAGATAATTATATTTAGGTGGTATTCTGAACAAGGCCCTCACAAGTAATCTTAGTGAAGTCCAGTTTGCGCCTGGAACCATCATTTCCACCCTCTTACCTTCATGACAAAAAGGAGATGAGAGTTAACATAATAAATGAAATAAATAATAGGCTTAGACAATATTAGAAAATTAGAAGAATGTTCTTTAAAGTATGTAACTCTTTAGTACTGCTTAAAACCTGACAAGAGGCATGCAGTAATATTTAACAATAGTCTATATCTGATCATTTGCATGCAATTCTTTCTTCTCTTAACTGCTGCTCTATATTAGCAGTTTGATTACCGAACAAACCATTTGACCATCTACCTTGTCCCATTTGATGTCAGTTGTTCTCCAAGTTTTGAAAGAAGGGTTCCAGAGATATTTGCAGCTTTAGATGTGGCTCCCTGACCATCTCCAAAAATTGATGCCAAAGTATAATCAATAGTGATTGAGGGAGGAAATTATTAAATATACTGTACAGGGAAATGTAGATTAACAATATTCCATTTAATTAAAGATAAATTGGAATATTTTTAATTTTTGGCTTGGCCCTTTCCAGTTTTGGACAGTGATCTTCAGCACATCCCTCAGAGGATAAGTGCCAGCCTTGGACTAAAAAAACTTGGTCATAACTGAATCAGAAGTGGGTGTTTCTGAACTTCAGCCTTCTATACAGTAACCACACAGTGCAGCTGTACTTAAACTATTCACTCTTCTAACCAACAATTGTCTCACATCTTACTTGTTGGTTTCCCATAAGCATTGGGTTGACAACTGCAGAAACAGCACACTGGCCTAGATAAGCCTATGGTCAGTCCTCTTTTTATGAATCCCTTTCAAAGTTTAACTTCACTCATACTTTAAATCTGCAAAGTTAGTAGTTGTCTGTGCCAGAAATTATAACAGACATGAGTGGTGTCTAGCTCTAAATGCCTGCCAGGCAGGGTGGCAGAGTATGTTAAAATAATTTGTATCATTGCACCACCTAATTTGCACCACCTAATTTGCACAAAAATAAAAAAGTGTTCTAATTGTGACTGATATGGCATATGCAGCTCTTAATTTATACTTCTTGTCTCTTTTATATTAATAACAGTCACATGTTCATTGGCAAATATCAGATGCATTACTCTCCCATCCAGCACAATGAATCACCTCCAGAATTTAACAATTACTGATGCAAACAAAGTTGCTTAATCATAATAAAGAAATGTAATATAGATAATGCAGTATCTAATGGAGAACTTAAGTTATGAATCATCATAAGCAAAAGATAATTAAGGTCTCTTTGATTAGTTATTTTACCACCGTTGTTCTCCACAAACATTTCTCCCATTTATTCTTTACCATAATTTGGGAATTTTCTCACAGCAATTATGTCATATTTACCCAGTATGAAACATTTGGATTCAGTAGATGTGTAATGTGAACACTGAATAAAATCTGTACCAGAGTTGTAGAATACTATTTAATGTTGGACTATTTTCTGGAATCCATATCTGAAATTAATTAATTTTATCATAGAGATATTTTTAGCTATATATTCATTCTTAAGTAGAATTCATGCTTGTTGGAAATATAAGCCTACAGTAGACTTAGTTGGGTTAGAGCCAGACTGGTATCATGTTTAGGGTGCTAGACTAGAAACCAGGAGACTGTGTGGTCTACTCTTTCCTTAGGTATGAAAAGTGGCTACCAAGAGAAGCAAATATGTGTAGCTCAGGGTTGGACTGCGGAGTCCTTGGGGTTCTCTGAGCTTGGTTGTTTTCTTGCAAACATTTCATAACCTGGCTAGGTAACATCTTCAGTGCTAGTCACTTTCTCTCAGCCAGTCACTTTCTCTCAGTCCAACCCACCTTACAAGATTGTCGTCATGGAGAAACATGAGATGGGAGCAGCATGTAGTCCATCTTGAATTGTATGGAAAAAGGTGGGATATAAATCTAATTAGTAACTAAATGCAGAAATGGAGACCACAATGATAATATTGTACTCATCCTGAAATCTCTTATCTGCTACATTGGTGAGGAAGACAAATGTTCCTTGCATGGCTATTACATTTTCAAATGTTAAATCCTGGATGTGCCCTTGAAAAAAAATTATGTGTAAAAGTTGCTGATATAATCCAATGTTTAGAGCTTTTCCTCATCTTTTATTAATTGCTATGATGAATGCTAGCATTATAGGAAGTTCTTGACTTTGCATTTTGGAGGAAATGTAGCATGGAAGGAACTAAATCTCATCTTGGTATTTCCCCTGCAATCACCTCTATTTGTATGCCAATTTTGTTTATGTTCAGTACTTCTAGTTATATCCCATTCCAAATATCGTACATCCCATTCCATACATCATAATTTCTGAATGGATTATATTTGCACCCTTTTTAAAATTTAAGTTAATGCAGAATGAGCCCACTAGTTTCTAATAAATTGAAAAACTTTATGTACAATTTTATTTGCTTATCCATTTCTTCAAATATTATTTTTTTCATATTATAATTAATTTTGCTTATTCCTTCCATTTTTATAAAAGTGTTTGGCTAGGTATGTCATAATGTTCACCCTTGGTATCAAGACTGCAGTTGTACAAACAACCATTCTGCAGAAAAATTGTACTGAAACTTCCAAGAAGGCTATAAGGTACTATTTGTGTGTGTGTGTGTATGTGTGTATGAATGTGTGTTTGTGTGTGTGTATTTTTTTTCCTGCCTTTTACTCATATTTAAAGAAGAACTGCAACCAATATCCATATATATCTGTACACACTCATTTGCACTTATTACTCATATATCACGGCACGAGCTGGAAGAGTAGAACTGAATCCATGAGCTGAATGTTTAAAGACTGTAACCAAGGAGTGGTTAAGAAATGTGTCATCAGCAAATTGCTGAAACATAAACCCTTTTATATACTGTTCACCTTAGGAAAGATTTAGCAATGTTGTGATTTACAAAGGGCAAGCATCAACAATTCAGTAAGTGAAAGTATTTATACCTAATAGCTACTTTTCAATGTAGTTTATAGTGGAAAGTAATGTTGCGTTTCGCCGTGCCTGGGAGATGACTTTACTGAAGATTAGTTATACTTGCTGACAATTTCAAACTTCAGCATGCTGAACTGTATTACTGCGCTTATCTGTACTTAACCTTAGGTGCCCTTTCGCAACTATCTGGTGTACGTTTTTGGCAGAGAAACGGGACACTGTCTACCCACACAATCATTTCCCATTAAAAACAAAACACAAAACTAGGCTGGGACAGATGCACATTTCAGAGTCACATGAAATAAACATCTACATTTGTCTCGTCGAGTATTTTTTACCAGAACTAAAAATCCAGGCCACCCTTTGATCAGAGGTAATGGATCATCTTTGGCAATATTGAACCCACATATGAAGAAACTAGAATCATAGGTTTGGTCATTTGGTTTCCCATAACACCTGGGCATGCTAAATAGACCTACCTACAACTGTTGCTAGAAGGAACTTCAGTTCACATTCTGAGGAACGCCTGCATATATTCTTGAGCTACCACCAGATTTTGCCTAAAGCATTTTGCAAGGCTTTTTTCTCAATTGAACTTCAGAGAAGCTATAGAATTTCAAGGAGATCAGCATAATCTCTTAGGACTGTATGAAGTCCCTCTTTTACACCATTGCACCATTTTCTGGTTTAGAAAGGGGCTGTTCTTTGGCTAAAAATATTTTATTCGAAGCTGCTCTTTTGTTTCTTCTGCTGTCTCTGTTTTTATTACACTGTTTTTTGGAATATTATTGCAGTGAATAGTTGATTCTGTTATCCACCCTGATTTGTGCAAAGGAACTGTAAAGGCAACACAAAATGCAACTTTGGGCTGTTTTAACTTTTATTTACAAGTTACAAAGAAAAACTAGTTGTTAGTTTTACAGAAGTCAGTGAAGTGATAGTTACACAATCTGTCCCAACTGATTTTAGGACAAAATCAGCACAAAATCAGCTGATGCCCCACATCTTGTGCATGGCTACTATCACCTGCCTACAAAATCTCAGATGGAGATATTATATCTCAGAATGTAGTGGCTCTATGAAGCCTTATAAGTCAGCCCACTGCCTTTACATTCCAACAAATTTACAACTGTAATATGCATTCCTAGATTTGCTATTGATACATTCTAAGGACATTAGTTTTAAAAAAAATGATTTAAATGAATAATGTTCATGAGAAAATGGCAACTTGCATGAGATTCTCTTTGCTTTTATTTTTTAAAACATAATACGTTAAAAATCCATTGCAAAGTAGCACATATTGCAGTTGTACATGTGCGAGAGCAGATACTTTAGCAAGCAGGCATAATATGACAAACGCATGCAATACACAAACACAAATTAGCAGAAGCTGACCTAAACAATAATGATCTTATTATCTATTAGAGCCCTAATTTAAGGATACTTCAATTAAAGTTCACCTAAAAGGTTAGCAGCCTTCAACTCCATTGCCTTTGTGAACACCCTGTTACAGCTATTGCAGCATCATGGAAATTAAGTGCACCATAAAGACATGGCTAATTATCGCTGAACTTGCCACTTCCTGTGTAGAAAGTGTAATGATTTCAGGACAATATTTGTGACCTGTTTGTCTGACAACACTTTCTCTTGTTGACCCATGGCTCAAATTATGGCATTTCTAGCTTTGCATCTGCCTTGGTGGTTGCTGGATTGGCCTAAGAGAAGTCAACATGTGCTGTTAAAAAAATTAACAGAGTGGATTACTAAGTTTGTAATGAAATATCTAAATCTTTTTTTTTTTTTCCAAAAGGGAATGGATGCATCCATCTATAATTGTTTACAGGTTTAAACCCCAAGATGAGAGAAAATTATGAGGAAAGAGGATTCGACATTTTAACTCACACTCTCTCTTTTACATACCACAAATATTTCTGATACTGATAAAAGGGAGTAGAAGAGTTAAGCTTAAATCACGGCAGACTTAAATCAGAAATGCCCTTTAGGGCAGTCATGGGAAGGATAAGCATATGTAATAATCCTAAGAAAATATGTATATGTCACATTTTTGTTTCATCTATAAAACTATAAAAGCATTTATAAAATCTATAAAAATGTCATCTATAAATATGTCATAACAAAGGTCTAAACATGATTATTGCCCCTTTCACAATTTGACTATGTCTAAAGGCTTTAATCCTGCCATGAATCTCCCTCCGCTGTAGATTTTTTCTTTTCTTTTCTTTTCTTTTCTTTTCTTTTCTTTTCTTTTCTTTTCTTTTCTTTTCTTTTCCTTTTTTGTCTTAACTCTCAATATCCCATTATCTATTCCTATGTGTGGTTTGGGGCTATTCAGGTCCAGCAGAGGCTTTGCTTACCATACCTTTTATCTTGGTTGAACAGGGGCAGAGGAAACTGAATTGGTGGTTGTGAATAACTGGAACATTTAATGAAGCTGGCCTGCAGGAATCTGTGGACCCACCTTTCAATCAATAATGTAGAGGCAGAGATGTGATTATCACAATCATGAGCTGTTTGAGACTCTACCCATGCCCTGAACTGGTTGTGAATGGATAGAGGCCTATGCACACTAGGGCTGTGCAAAGCAATTGAAAGAAATGCTTTGCACAGCATGTTTACACCAACAAAGAATCTCTCTTCGAGCAGCCAAATTCTTTCAGCTTTTGCAAGACTTGCCTGGCTGCATCAAAAGCTATTCCTGGTTTTCTATATGCAAGTGTACATGCACAAATTTCCGCTGGGACTGTGAGAGAAGAAAGGAGAGGTACTTTGCTCATGCTAGCATGCTTTGTGAAGCACCTCTTTCAAATGTTTTCCATAGCCACAGTGCAAGCTTGGCTTGTGGAGGGTAGCTGTTTGTTGTGTGTCTCAGGCTATTATGATCAGGTCTATTTGCTGGATGATAAAACCTTTAAGAACTCAATGGCACCTGCATGGTGGTATGTTTTCCAGGTAGTTTTAGGAAACCATATTAAGGAACAATAAAAAAAATCCTTCTCACCCATGTGGGTGGTGTGTGTCTTCCTCAATCTCAGGTCCTCTACCAGAGGCCTGGGAGTTTGAGAGTTCTGTGCAGTATCTTGGCTGTTCTTAGCACTGCACGCTTCTGGACAGAGAGCTTTGATATTGTTCCTGGGATCTGTTGGAGCCACTCTCCCAGCTTAGGAGTCACAGCCCCGAGTGCTCCTACCACCACTGGGACTACTTTGACCTTTACTTTCCACATCCTCTCTAGTTCTTCCTTCAGGCCCTGATACTTCTTCAGCTCCTCAGACTCCTTCCTGATGTTGCTGTCACTTGGCACCACTACATCTATCACCACCATTGTCTTCTGGTCCTTGTCTACTACCACAATGTCTGGTTGATTAGCCAATGCCTGTCTGTCCATCTGAAAATGGAAATCCCATAGAATCTTAGCCCTGTTATTCTCCATGACCTTCTGTGGAATCTCCCATCTGGACTTGGGAGGGTCTAGCCCATACACTGTATAGATGTTCCTGTACACAATGCCAGCTACTTGGTTGTGCAGTTCAATGTATGCTGTTCCTGCCTGCATCTTATAACTTACCACTATGTGTTGGATTGTCTTTGAGGCCTATCTGCACCTTGGGTCCTGTCTTGTGTGGTAGACCCCTGCTTCTATGGATCTGGTGCTTAGTACCTGTTCTTGTGCTGCTGTGATCAGTGCCTCAGTGCTGCCTTTTAGTACTGTCCTTTCCAGCCACTGATAGGGTTTCCCAATGTCAGCCACCTCAGCTATCTGTCAATGGTACATCCCATGCAGGGGCTTGTCTTACCATGGCACTTCTTCTGCTTGAACTTCCTCCCATGTCTGCTGCTGCCTCAGGCCTTCTCTGAGCACCTCATCTTTGGGTGCCATCTTACTGATGTACTCCTGGATGCTCTGGGTTTCATCCAGGACAGTGGCTTTGACACTCATCAGACCCCACCCACCCTCTTTCTGGCTGGTGTACAGTCTCTGGCTGTTGGACTTGGGGTGGAAACCTCTGTACATTGTGAGGAGCTTCTGAGTCTTCACATCAGCAGCCTCCATGTCCTCCTTTGGCCAGCTCACTATACCAGCAGGGTATCTGATGATTGGCAGGGCGTTCATGTTGATGATGTGGATCTTGTTCTTCCCATTGAGCTGGCTCTTCAGGACCTGTCTTGTCCTTTGGTGGTACTTGGATGTTGCTGTCTTCCTTGCTTCCTCATCGTGGTTCCCATGTGACTGTGGGACACCAAGGTACTTGTAGCTGGTCTGTATGTCTGCTATGTGGCCCACTGATAGTGTGTGTGTGTGTGTGTGTGTGTGTGTGTGTGAATTCTTCTTTCTGCTGGAACATACTATATATATGAAGTCCAGTAGGAAGAACTTTGATAAGGGAATACAGGTATAGGCTATTTCTTGTCCCATCTAAATCAGAGCTGGGGATTTTTCTTTTAGACTTTACTTTTCTAGAAACATCCTTAAAATGTCAGGTGCTCACTTGACATTCCCCAATATAGCCATTCTGGTACAACAATGGGAAAAACTATGGACTAAATCTATAAAATTTATTCCAAGTTACAACTTAAAAGAAAATTGGTACAAAATGTTTTATAGATGGTATATAACTCCACCAATAATCTCTAAGATAGATAAATCATACAGTAATAAATGTTGGAAATACCATAAAACAGAAGGAACATATTATCACATGTGGTGGACATGCAAAAAAACCCCAAAACAAAACAAAGCAAAATCTCAAAAGTACTGGAAAAAGATACGCACATAGTACAAGGCAGAAAATTTTGGAATTTAAATATGAAATGAAACCACAATTATTCTTACTAGGTATAATCTCAGGAAAAAAAATCAACAAGAAACATCATAATTTAATAAGATACATGCTCACGGCAGTGAGAATAAATTTGCCCAAAACTGGAAGAAAGATACAATTCTGATAATATCTGACTGGGAACTTAAACTTGGAGGAAATGCAGCAATGGCAAAATTAACAGTATATTCACAACAGAAGTTTAATTAAATTTAAGCAAGAATTGTTCTCATATATACAATATATCATGCAGCATGGCAAATGTAAACATTTATAGATTAGTTTCTAAGGGGCCCAAATGTTTATAAATATTGTAAATTAGCAGAAACACAAAAAGGGGGAAGTTAGAAACCAAATAGCCTTCTAACACTGTAACAATACAGTGGAGACCTTAATACCAAGTAATCAGCTTAAGACAGAAACCCTTACTGTACAGCAAATATTTTAATGTTATATTCAGTTCTGGATCAGAACGCTAAATAATCTTAATGCCTATTAACATTGCCATTTTAAATCATAATTAATACTGATATAATACTTCTCTTTTTTCCATCATCAATGGTCTACGTTATCTAAACATTAAAGTGTTAATAATCTTCAATCAATACTGTACAAATACCACTGTACCAAAATAATGTATTATCTTTGTTTTACAACAATATAATTTTAAAAATTTTAAAAAGGAAAAAAAATAACTATTCTGGGAACAGACTATTAATGGGGAAGTGCTGATTCTGCCTTCTTCAAAACTGCAAATATTGCAAATATTCTCTGAATATAAATTGTATAAAGACAAAGCTTCAACAAAGCTATGCTGAACAGGAGATGGTGCTCCTAAGACAGAATTCACAAAAAGAGAACTTTTGCCTTTATATTGCACCCAAGATTAGATGAGGGACATTCAAGATAGATTCAGAAATGAGAGTCCTACTTAAAGAGGAAACTGAGATGCAGGTACTGAAAAAGTTCACCTGATGGTTTGGGTTGGCTTTTAATGTAGTGGGAAAAAATAAACCTAACAAATAAAATTGAGACTTCACCCCTTCCCCCCCTCCAGTCTTTTGGATATGGCCAAGGTCAAACCCAGTTCATCTCTTTGCCTAATCCCATCAAACCCAAATTGACCCACGCTGCAATCCCATCTAAAGCAAATAATAGAAACCTCCCCACCAGCTCACAGCCCAGCCCAAGGGCAGCACTAACAAAGGAACTGCAACCTGGAGAACCCCCAACCTTCCATCAGCCGATGACCTCAACATTCCATCTCCTTCACAGTGGACTTCCTCAGGTCTGCTGCCCGCTGGAAAGGCTCACTTTGCCTAACAGTAGAACTAAATGCTGGCAGAAAAGTACTTGGTGGTATGTGATTGTCTCCAAGGTCAAAAGAAGCAAAAATGGATGGCTGTCTTTAAAGGTACTTCTGCCCACTTATATGGAAGTGAGACTCAGTATATCAAGAGAAACATAAAAGTTGAATGCAGTGGGAATAGAGGGAAAGGTCCATTTTGCCGAACAATAGAAATAACCCCAGGTACACTGGCGAGGATTTGTCTAGCTTCCCCAAATTGGCCAGCATATCAGATCCTAGGTTTTCCCACCTTGTAGCCCTCAACTTCTATAAAAATCTTTGTTTTTCCATTGTTTGGGGTCCCTCTTTCTTGTAAAGCAGGCACCCACTGATTATTGCAATAAACATGGTTCTTCTCCACAGTGTTGTGCTTCTTACTTTGGCAAAATTCCACAACATTTAGCTCTGAATGGGGGTACTCAGGGTAAGAAACTAAATGAGCACAAAACTGCCCATAATAGAAAGGAAGTGGCACTCCCTGCTTTAAGACTTCTGTCCCTGTTTTAGAGATTGAATCTTAATTACATTATCTCTGAATCATTCCCAGATTGTCTTTTAAAGCAAGGGACTCTAAAAGTTAGTCCTCTGTCCTCTGGCAAAGCATAGAAAGAAGACAGGCCAAAGTTATTTGCTGACAAATACAAATATGTGTAGAATAGATGTGAAAGCGTCTTTGTAGCATAGCTAGGTTTTGGAAGGAAATCCTCAGGAGGAGAGGCAGCTTAGATAGAGAGGCATCAGTGATTGGTGTAATGATCATAAAAAAATCTGATGATGGTGCTGCTGTATTTAGACAGCCTCAAGCATGCAAGCACATGCATGTATATGTATGTATATACTGTACACACACACACACACACACACCCTACCATAGTTACATTCCAACATTTCACATATGAAAATGAAGAATTTTCTCTGTACTCAGGACATACCTCTATTCTTACCCCAAGGTCCCTGGGGTGCTTTTTCCATTTGGCTGAAATCTCTTCTCCACCGGTCTGTTTTCATTTATCCTGCAGCAGTTTGTAATGCAATATTTTCTAGAGGAAGATGTGTTATCATGGCATGAGTCCAATTAAAGTTTTGAAAGGGACACCCCCAAGATGGAGGGCACAATTGCACTATTCAAGCCATGCCCCTTTGTATATGTGTCAATGGTGCAGGCAAATACAAAGGAGTGGGGCTTTGATTGCATAGTGATGCCTTCCATCCGGGCCTTTTGCTCTCCTGGAGATGCCCCTGGTTTTCTGCCAAGAAAATTACAGCAGTGTGTCTATGAAGTCACCTACAATTGAGCTTGGAGACTTGACTTACTTTACTTAGCAATAGTTTGGCCACAGAATCCCTCTAAAACTAAATCCCAGCAGTGGCACCAAAAATGTATTTATAAGTCCAATTTATAAGGCTACCCAACTAACAATGATCAAATACAATCATCTAGCAAGTCAATAGCAGGTTACCTTTTGAGATGTAGTGATAGTAAACTTTTGTATATGCATACACTGGAAAATTTATTATTTTCAATACATTTTAAAAATCCTATCTACTTTCTTCCTTAAAGGATTGCTATAAGTGTAAATTAGTAGCTAGCTTTCTCTGCTTCTGCAAGATCTACCACTGATAGCCACAGAAGAATTAATAAGGAAGGAGGAGGTTGGAAAACAGGAGATTAGAGCTGGTGCAGTGTACTGGTTAAGATATCGGATTAAGAATGAGGAGGTCCAAATTCTAATCCATTCCCAGCCATGGAAGGTCATTGGTCTCTTTGATCCAGTCATTCCTTCTCAGCCCAGCCTACTTCTCAGAATCATTGTTGCTCACCGTGGCCTGCTGTGATGCTCTGCCTACTACTATCTTGGAAGGGAAATTAAGAAAAAGTCCCTTATAATGACCAATTATGTCCTTGTGGATCAAACACAATGGAATCCCTAAGCCATTTTTTATTATACCACTTCTTCTACAGAGATATTAGGAAGAGGTATGTTGCATCTCTTTTAGCAGACTTCCCAGGATGCATAGACCTTTTTTACATTCAACTACTGCTGGCTGATTAGTACAATCTTACATCACTGGAAGTGGCCAAATTCTGTTTTACTGCCTTTCAGATCAGAAACCAAATTCTGATCCAGCAAGAGAAATACTCTGTCCTTGAATAAACAATCCTAACTGCATTCTGTCTTTTCCTTTCCTTTTAGTTGGTTTTTAAACAACAACAACAATTTCTTTTCCTTTTATTTTTCTTTCTGTATTTTGGCCTATGACCATAAATTGAATTTAAAAAAAAAAAAAAAGAGAGAGAGAGAGAGAGAGAGTCATTGTTGTGGGAAAAAAATATAAGAATATAACAGATACCCATAAACATGTGTGTTTGTGTGTGTGCGTGTATAATTATATACACAACCACATCATCTTTCTTCTATATCTTAAATGTTATATTTTTCAGAAACCTGGCTCTTCATATAAAAACCCTACAGTTTACCCACTACTTAGTCTTTTCTCTGCTACAGGGAAAAGGTCCTCTCTGTGCACAGATGTCTCCGATTAAATTGTATCTCACAGTCTAACAGTGTTGAGTACTAGATGAACTGCCAGAAGGGCCGTAGGCAAGATCTAAATTGCTTTGGTTTCAGTACACAGTGAATTTGGCTCAGACAAGCTGAATCAGTACATTAAATGCGAATCCCTCGCAGATTTGAAAGCAGCCTTTAGCACAATTATTGACTGTGAGTGATGATTATGTCTAATTGAAGGAGACTTCTGCTACCTGTAGCTCAGTTGGAGTCCATGAGAGCCACAGCGAGACTCTGCATCTTAATTCAATGTTCCAGCTTGGAGAGAAGCAATTGAGCCTAAATCCAGAAATGTATACACATGGTCGATAAACTTTAATAAACTTTAAAGCTTCAGTAACTAGGCTGAATGCATACAATTCAGGGTTGATTGTGGTGTTGTTGTTTTGTTTTATCTTGTTTTTCCTTTTCCTTTTGTTTTAATTCTGGAAAGAAAAACAGCTAATGGGAGCATTCGGTTGCAATAATGTATTAGTTTGTCTCATGCAGAGTCCCTATCAAGCAAAGGGAAAATATATTGTTTCATGCTTGTCTTTGGTACAACTCATAAATCTGCCATTCTGTACACCATATTAATGCTCGACAGGTGGGAGATTACCAGTGCTGTAGAGGTGGGAAGCAGTTTTCAGCAAATTTGCAGGAAATGTTTGTGAGAGAAATAAATCTGTTGGACGATGCTGCCTGGATAGAAGTTTTGCTATCTCTGTCTTAAAGAAGCAAAGTAATATTTTCTTGATACAGACTTTCTTATTCATTCAGAACCTGGTAACATATGTTTCAACAATGCAGCTGAGGTCAGTCATATTCAGGGTTGTTGGGGTTTTTTTGTCTAAAATATCTTAATTTTCACAAAGGGGTTCAACTTCTTTTGGTCAAGAAAAGAGCAAAGGTTTTAGAATGTGTTTTCTCTAAAGAATGCCATAGACAACCATTGTTGGAAATAAACATTCACTTGGTAATGTAATCAATGATGATTGCAAACAGCATCAGGGAAGAAGCCAGAGAAGGTTTGTAGAGGCTTTTTAGCAAGGTAAAAGGTATTATTATTATTTTTTTAAATAGCTGGTGGAGACTACTAATGCCATCTCTCGTCTTCTCTGTGGAATGGTGTGGCTAACGCCAACTCTGAATGTCTCATTTAGGGCTTTAAGCTTCTTTCCATTGGCAGAAAATGACCTTTGCCATTTCCAAATTTCTTCCAACTGGTGGTAGGAATTGATTAGGATTGCCCTATTTAGCTACAGCTTTATGTTTTGCTTATTTTTTTATTTATTAAAGCACTTATATCTTGTCTTTCTAACCTTCACATCTGGAGTGGCTCCAGCATGATAGCTGTAACTGGGGGCCTTTGCTATGCCCTTAGCAGTAAGGAGCAACTCATTGCCATTTCCCAGGGGACGACGAACTAGTGGGAGATGGCAGCCTTTCCTCTCAGAAAGTGGATATGACAAGCAGAGGACCATTTTCACTGCTTTTATTGACCAGAGGAGGAATAATTGCAGAAAGCTTTCTTCCCTCTTCCCTGCTGGAAAGCAGACTCCAGTCCTGGGCTGGCTTTCCTCTCCCCTCCCTCTTTCTTTCCTCTCCTTCTGTGTCATGTCTATTAGATTAATCTGTGGGCAGGGACTGTTTTACCTTTTAAATTGTAGGTGCTTTATAAGTGAGAGATAAATAGGCAGAAAGAAAGACAAGCAAGCGTAGTCATAATAATTCAACTTTTCAGGTACTGCTCTTGGAAAAGCCTCCTTGCAGATCCCTACAGATGGATCTCAGATAGCAGTAGGACCTCGGGGTTTTGAAGAGAGGGCCAGATTATTTTTAGCATTAGAAGGTCAGGCTTCCATTTTAAATTGAATCTGAGAGTAAACAGGTTGCCAGTTCAGTTTAAGCAGGTGATCTGTCCAAATATCTGTGAAGTTTCCAAACACAGAATAGTCCCACATACGGTGTATTGCAATAATTCAGCTTGTATCAGGGAGATGAATGGCTGTGGTCAGGCCTGATTTTCTTTTCAGGTAAGGACTTAATTGTCACACTTGCCTAAGCTGCCAACCTGTGTATTCCCTGTCATCCAGGCCCCCAGGATCACTACCAAGCTGCATGTGTAATCTTTCAGGGGAACTGCAATTCCATTTGGAACAGGCTGAACTCCAAACACCAGCACCTCCATTTTGTCTCCACTACCTCTCTGGGAGCAGATGCAAAAGGGAGAGCACAGCCAGATATCTCAGTTTTATTCAACCAAAGGTCCAGAGGAAAAATACGTAACTGAGGCCAAAAGCAGCAGCTATCCAACCTCAACCAGAAAGCTCAGGTCTCCTAGCCCCAAGAGACCAGGACACATTTGATAATGACTAACATTCCCAAGTATGGAAGAATAAGGTAGTAGCTTCTGAGGACTTATTTGCAGCGCAAGTTGAAAGATGCTATTGACCATGAACTGCTGATTTCAAAGCTACAGGTTTCCTTACTACAAACACAGCTGCTGGGGAAAGCTCCGTTCAGGTGGCACTTTCCATGTACATTCCTGATTATTGTAGTATATAACAGTATGGAAAATATCTTGGGCAAAAGCAATTTTTTTATCCCACCACAGGTCACTTCTGAAGTCCTCAGTGCAAAAAGCTAGCTGTCAAGACAACACAGTTACCTTACTATCATAGTGAAGCCCATCAGCAGAATGAGATATAAAGTTTTTTTTCCTTTGTAATTAAAGCAAGCTGGTGCAATTTGAGACCCATCCAGTTGAATACAGCCCACCAGCTACAGTGGGCTTAATAAATCTCTTATGATTAGTTCCTTGAACTAAAGTAAAAAAAAACCTTTAAACAAAGCAAAACAATCTTTAAAAAGCAAAACAAAACCACCTTTTTTGTGAATACTGATTTACTAATTTCAACAATAAATATAAATCTCAGTGTGTATACTCAGAACTACATGAGAACTTTGTAGCCAACTTTTCCAATCAAAAGGTAGCTTTTTCATCTTAGAGGCTCATAAAAAGTGGAAACCTAAGAGAGTACAGATTTCCAGAAGCAGTGTGGCTAGTTGGTCAGCTAATTTGTTATAGTGATACACTCCATAATAACAACAACAATTACAATGATAATAATAATAATAATAATAATAATAATAACAACAACAGGTCCTTGGGAAGGACTTGATAGGTGGATAAAAATGTCAGATCCAAGCTAAACATCTGGCTGACACTGCAACCAACAATAATAACAACAATAATTTATTAAATTTATATGCCGCCCAACTCCCAGTGACTCTGGGCAGTTTACAATTGTTAAAACATTTAAAACCAGAGAACAATAAATATATATATATATAAAAGTTAATCCCATATCTTTTGCCTGAAATTGGAAAGTGGTACATCCCTAAACATTTTAGGTTAGACAATAGATATGGACTTCATTTTATTACAAAGCTATTCATACATCATCATCATAAGTGTGCCCTGGTAATTCTCCATCAAATATAAGCTTTTTGTCTTATTCACTGCTGCTTGTCCTAAATTAGCCATGATAACTTAAAACAAAAATAATTATCTTCATCCCCAAACTCTCTTAAATTTAATCCAAGTAAAAAGAAAAGTCAAGGAGCACGACTGGTTCTTTTGGTTTATGTTATTCTTCCCCATGAAAATCTGTCAGCTCCATAAACAACCTCTATTTGATAAAGATTTTATAGGAATTATTATGAGCTTTTTCATTTGTGCAAAGGAAGATGTATCACTACCTTCTCTTTTTCTTTTTGGCATCCAGGGTACTCTCCCCTTGCATATTATGCAAACTTCAAGAAAGCGGCAGTAAGCATGTCAGCGAAACAGTGAAGATAACTAAAAAATTCTGCAGTTTGCAACAACCTCTTTAATTTCAAGACAAGCACATTAGCTTAAACATTACCTTCTTTTTCCTTAATTGGATTCTTTACATAAATTGCAATATAAGGTGATCGCAGGTGGGCTATTTAAACAAAACAAAGCCTTAATCAGTCACACTGAGGGGCTCTTATGCTTTTGGTCCAGAAAAAAAAAAAAAAGCAAAAATTTGAAGAGGATGATAAGGTGAGGCAAGGCAGGGTAAAAGCTGATATTCTCTCTTTATAACAGATAGCCTCAAGTTGTAGAGGCCATTATACCATGCATTTTCAGAGCAAATGAACTTGACAGATGGCTGTGTCACCTAAACCCCTACCTACCAACTTGATTATGCAGAAAACAATACAATAGAAAAGAAATCATTACTGAAGGAACCTGGTTAGTCCACAGAGGGCTGAGCGATGCAGAAGAACAAAATTACAGTTGTGGAATTGAACAGCAAGAATGCATTTAACATAAAGTGGGTTACAGCGAGGCAATCAGTCATGGCTACGGCTATTGTCTGGGCTTGTGTGCATGCTATATGAAGCAATCTGTCATCTCCCCCTGAATTGGTGTTTAGTTTATAGGGGAAAACTACAAAGGTTTTGCTGGGGCATGTTTTGGTAGCCTTAAGTAGCTCAGCAGAATGAAATTGGGGAGAACTCAAGACTTTTTCTGGGCCACAGGGTAGTGCAGAGAACAGTAGGTTATGGCAGCAATATCCAATGAAAAGCTATGGAAGTCTATGGAAAAGAACCATCTATTAAAGCAACGGGATTTCCTGAGCAGGAGCCCTACTCAGTGTGAATCAAAATATTTACCTGAATTCTGTACGTGGGGGTAGGGGTGGGGCGAGATCTCAGATTACATGAGAGAGAGAAAGAAAAAGCATGTCACCCACACACTTGAAATTAACTTATCCATGTTGTTGAAGCAGCTTTGCAGTTGTGCCATGCCAGTCACAGGAAACTTAGTTTTCTGAGTGAGTGCCTCTGATTCTGTGTTTCACTGTGATACTGTTCTCAAAAGGAATCTGTGAGATCCTGCCTTCAGACTTGCTTTGGCCAGTGCGGCACAGACTGGGGGAGTGATTACAAGGGCATAAAAATGTAATCGTTTTATTATGGTCATTCGATCAGAAGGCAGTTTACAGGCCCAAAGTCCATAAACTCCTATCATCTCATAAATCTTGAAAATTACGACTGACCCACTTCTATTAATGAAGGACCTGATTTAGAGGATCCCCTACTCTCTGTTTAACACAAAGAATACAGGTAATTGAATAACTGCCATTCTGTAGAAATAGAAGACTAATACAGTTTGGCCACCTTATAGATGGAATGTTATTTCTGTTTTTAGATTTCACAAATGTTAATTCCTGGTATGAATTAACTTCCGACTAAGATTAACTCTAAAACTAAGGAAAAAGAGAAAGAAAGGAATAAAGGACGGCTTTTTTAAGGTTCAAGAAATCACATTGTCAATTCAATTATTTCAAAACTGCTTCTATAGTAATTCAGGCAATAAAGAGCTATTTTATATTTTATAGATTTAATGTATTTGTTAAACTAGGTAAATACTGACTTCCCATTTGTTATACCTTTTAAAACAATGCATGGAGTGACTTCTCATTTAATTTCACTGCTGTTGAAATAAATGGCAACTGCACCTAATGAAAGCTGGACAAGTGTGGTTTTGCTTCAATATAGCTATTTATATGCATTTCTTAAGTTAATGTCATTGTGATAGTTATGTAACAGACCCACACAATCGCCCAAGTACTACAAAAGCTCTTATCAGCAGTAAGCAGCTGGTCCCACATTCTCTCTGTTTCAATGCTGTTACCCTTATAGCTCTGAATACACATGTGAAAACTGCTACCACTGTCTGTTACTTCATCATTGTAGCCATGTCCATATGAGCTAGGAAGGCAGAGGGCTGGGATACCAACAGCCACAATACCTCATAAAACTTTCACAAAATAAATGTATGGACGATGTTAGGGATCTGTCTGAGACTTCAAAGTCAGAAGCTGAAGAACTTAACCAGTCAGCCTCAGTGTGTACCACAAACATTAGCTGAAGAAAGCACACCTGAGGAGACACAAGTGCAGGAGGAGTCAGCTGACCCAGACCCTGAGCTAGGCAAGGCCCTCAGCCCAGCAACACATTGCAAATTAAGAAGACCAAAGGAAGTCAAGCCATCTATTTGAAAGAAACAAACACGACTCAGCTAATTAGTCAAGCTGATAATCAGGGCTAGGTAAAAAAGATGGCTTTTGTGACTGGCTAAAAATACTCACATTTCCTACCTCTGATACTGTTCATATGCTGTTGTTGCATTACCTGGAACCTTGCACTAGAAACAGATTACTCTTGGGTCTTCCCAAACTTGAGATTTCTCTCTTCTGCTAAAGCAAGCTCTCATACCTAGTATTTTCTATGCAGAAAGCTTCGATTTTGCAGGGTGCTTTGTGTGACTTTGGTGAAAGATTTATGACTGCAATACATACCTTGCGTTCATCATCAGAAGCTGGCTGTATATTTAACTGGCAGCACAGAACAGAAGACCAGCTACTTGTTGTACCTCATGGCCAGCTTTTGATGTTTTGTGAACCATAGTGCTATCCAGTCAATATTTTGAACATCCAAGTCCAGATTCTATAATAAAAATGGCCACATGTTAATGTGCCTTCAGATCTAATGGAACAAAAGCACACATTTATGAAAGCCAACAGGTTTGAACCAAAAAGTACCATTATTAGTCTTTACCTGGAGCCCCAACATTGGTGTAATCTAGCAAAACAAAGTATAAAGAAAACTTTGAAATTGTAACATTGAACACTTAAAGTGTTAACTTTTAGACTTGTACACAAGTAGTCATAATAAAGTTTTCCTATACATTTTCAGGACATTCTCCCTTGCTTCCCTCTCCCCAAATTGCCATTCAGTTCACCAGTATTCAAAGCAAAGTTCAGCAGAACAAACTGAACTGAAACTGAGAACCAAATAGCTAATATAAGCTAATATAAGAATGATCAGGAGTTCAGCTACTCTAGGCAGACGTTTCCATTTTGAAAGTATGAATGGCATACTACAATGTACCTTTATTTTACTCCCATGGCTCACAAAAGATAATTTAAAGGGAAGGAAGGAAGGAAGGAAGGAAGGAAGGAAGGAAGGAAGGAAGGAAGGAAGGAAGGAAGGAAGGAAGGAAGGAAGGAAGGAAGGAAGGAAGGGAGTGAAAGAGGATGTAATATGGGCAAGTTCATCTAAGGTCTGAGGCCCAAAGAAATAAGGGATAGCATCATGAAGGGTGCTAATCATTGAACTCTTCCCAAAATGAGATATTTTTCTAAGCATACATTTCTCATAGCTGCTGGCCCATTTGGGGCAAGGAGCAGAGAGGATCTGCCTATCTCTAGTTTTTTTGGACCAAGACAACCAGGAGACCATGAAGTGCAGCTGGCTGTATTTGCTGGTTGCACTTGGACAGAACCAAACCCTCCTAAGATAGACAGTTCTCAGTTTTGCAATATTTACCAAGTAAATACATCTGTAAACATGGATAAGTCTTCATGTTTAATCCATGGCACTGTCAGTTACTTCAAGAAATATGAGTGGAAACTTTGCAGTCTGGGACTAGAGAGGGCTCAAGTTGTAGATCTAAATAATATTGATCTAATACCCTGTCTAGCTCAGGTGGTTAGGTTTGGGGGAAAAGGAATACCATCACTATTATATTGGCAAAAGTTTTGTGCTTTACCTTCCTACTAGATCCAAGAATTGGCTCCTATGTATATGATGATTTATTTATATATAAGTTTTATTATTTGTTTGTTTGTTTAGATGAAATTTTTATGGGAAAACTAATCTACTGTTCTTGCTTAACTGGTTCCAGGAAACTGGTACTTCCCATCAGCTGTGTGGAATAGGAAGATGGTCACTGCTACTAGGTTGCCATTCAATTAAATGCAGCATCAGATTTATTTAACTTTTTGGAACATTTTTTTAAAGTAAAACAAATACCTAAATTATTGAATGATATTAGAATTATGTGCAGATAATAAAAAGCTGCAGTGAGTCACAAACCCCAAGGCATGTCCAAATTATGCAAGAAATGTAAACATTTCTCAGTTATTTAGTTATTGTAGCTATACTGAATGTGGGGAGTCCCAGAATAGACTACACTCTAAAGCAGCCTTCCCTGACCTAGTGCTCTCCAGATATATTTGGATTAATATTTCCAAAATTCACAAGATGTTTATGGTAGGTTATTCTAACTGGGAAAATATTGAGGATCCATGAATATCTTCTCCCATCAATGTAATTCATTATTTTCCATTACAAATAAATGTTCGCACATATAAAATCCATAGATTTTTCAGGCACATCATGAATTTTCAAAGATTGAAAGATACTTTAAATATGCTTTCAAAATGGTGTTTTGTGTAATGTACATAAATTACTATTTACTAATTTTTTTTTACAAAACTACAAGTAAATAATACTAAAATACTAGAATGTTGCTAAAACCCCTCTATTGTGCTAATTACAATTATTATTTCACATTAGTACATAATGCAGGGTGAGACCAAAAGCTCAAAATAAGTCAATGAAGGGGATTAGATGTTTGTGAAACAGAGCTACTGCTGTGATCAAAAAATTACTAGCTGTTGTGGCATATTGTCTATAAGTCTTAACAGGACTTGTCAATGGTAAGAATCAAAATTCAAGGTGAGATTTTTAGTTTTGCAGTTTTTCTCTCAATTTCAGGTGATAAATTCTAGGTAAGAGAATTATGCACATACAGGTGAAACTCGAAAAATTAGAATATCGTGCAAATGTTCATTTATGTCAGTATGGCATCTCAAAAGGTGAAACCAATATATGAGATAGACGCATGATATGCAAAGTGAGATATGTCAAGCCTTACTTTGGTATAATTGTGATGATTATGGCGTACAGCTTATGAAAACCCCAAATTCACAATCTCAGAAAATTAGAATATTACATGACATCAATAACACAAGGATTGGAAATAGAACAATATCGGACCTCTGCAAAGTATAAGCATGCATATGTACTCAGTACTTGGTTTGGGCCCCTTTTGCAGCAATGACTGCCGCAATGCGGCGTGGCATGGATGCTATCAGCCTGTGGCACTGCTGAGGTGTTATGGAAGACCAGGATGCTTCAATAGCGGCCTTCAGCTCCGCTGCATTGTTCGGTCTCATGTCCCTCATCTTTCTCTTGGCAATGCCCCATAGATTCTCTATGGGGTTCAGGTCAGGCGAGTTTGCTGGCCAATCAGGCACAGTAATCCCATGGTCACTGAACCAGGTTTTGGTACTTTTGGCAGTGTGGGCAGGTGCCAAGTCCTGCTGGAAAATGAAGTCAGCATCCCCATAAAGCTCGTCTGCGGAAAGAAGCATGAAGTGCTCCAAAATCTCCTGGTAGACGGCTGCGTTGACCCTGGACTTAATGAAGCTCAGTGGACCAACACCAGCAGATGACATGGCTCCCCAAATCAACACAGACTGTGGAAACTTCACACTGGACTTCAAGCATCGTGCATTGTGTGCCTCTCCATTCTTCCTCCAGACTCTGGGTCCTTGGTTCCCAAATGAGATGCAAAAGTTGCTCTCATCAGAAAAGAGGACTTTGGACCACTGGGCAACAGACCAGTTCTTTTTTTTTTTTTTCTGTAGCCCAGGTAAGACGCTTCTGACGTTGTTTCTTGTTCAGGAGCGGCTTGACAAGAGGAATATGACATTTGAAGCCCATGTCCAGGATCCGTCTGTGTGTGGTGGCTCTTGATGCACTAACTCCAGCCTCAGTCCACTCCTTGTGAAAGTCCCCAACACTTTGGAATGGCCTTTTCCTGACAATCTTCTCCAGGCTGCAGTCATCCCTGCTGCTTGTGCACCTTTTTCTACCACACTTTTCCCTTCCACATAACCTTCTATTGATGTGCTTTGATACAGCACTTTGGGAACATCCAACTTCTTTTGCAATTACCTTTTGGGGCTTTCCCTCCTTATGGAGGGTGTCAATGATGGTTTTCTGCACAACTGTCAGGTCAGCAGTCTTTCCCATGCTTGTGATTCCTACTGAACCAGCCTAGAGACCATTTAAAGGCTCAGGAACCCTTTGCAGGTGTTATGGATTCATTAGCTGATTAGAGTGGGACACTTTGAGCCTAGAATATTGAACCTTTTCACACTATTCTAATTTTCTGAGATTGTGAATTTGGGGTTTTCATAAGCTGTACGCCATAATCATCACAATTATACCAAAGTAAGGCTTGACATATCTCGCTTTGCATGTCATGCGTCTATCTCATATATTGGTTTCACCTTTTGAGTTGCCATACTGACATAAATGAACATTTGCATGATATCCTAATTTTTCGAGTTTCACCTGTAATTTAGTTGCGACCCTTATACATTTAGTTTAGGAAATCAGAGAACAACCTGCACAGTCATGATTTTTCAGAGTTTCTTCGTTATAAAGCACTATGATGTCTCTACAATGAACATAGAGTAATACCAAGTGTTTGAAATAAAGAAGCAAAGTTGTGGTTGTTTTGTTTTGGAGCAGCAGTAATATTTCTAGGCTCTTTACCTTGATTAGGTGCTAAACAAAAATCAGAATAAGAACACCTAATTATAGTCTAAATATCTAGATCAGAGATGTACAACATTTATAGAGCGGAGAGCTGCATTTGGCCTTGGCATAAAGTGGTTGAAGCTGCTTTCCAAAAAGTGGGAAGGCAGGCTACATTTCTTTTTAGTTACAGTAAAATTAAATATAGCTAAGACACATTTAATCTCTATGCATGTAATTGTTTCCTCCAATCACATTAAACATTATAATTTCATGTCAGCTTTTGCAGGAGCCGAGAGCCCAGACCTAAAACTTTCATGCAGTCAGGGGCAGCAGATTGTTAAGAGCATTTAAATCTAGTTGGGTCAATGGGAAGCTCTCAGCTCATAACAGCAGAGATGAACAAATGCACACAGCTCCATACCAATGATCTGACGAGCAGTAGTTGGCTTGATTTAAACATTCATATTTAAAGGAACTTAACTTATTTAATGCATGAAATATTCATAAATCATACACAGATACATATGTTAAGCCTATCAATTCAGATGGAGAGGGGTCTAAGCCAATGTTATGTTCCTCAGGTTAACCTGGTGATTAGAGGTCAAGTTGGAGGTAAGTTAATCAAGGTGTTTGCATGTTCTTCCTTTGCCCTGCAGTAAAGAAGCCAAGGTGCCTCCTGACATGGCAAAGGTCCAGTGACTATTCCAAAAGGCCTTTCCCAAACATTTGCTAAGCCTGCTAACACGTGTGTTAGTTTTGGCCTGCTGCTAGTGTACATCAGGGAGATATTGCTAGGCAATAATAAATCTTAATGTGAACAGCAGGGCGGCATTAGCTGTGTCAGAAACCAATCTGTGTTGTTGTCTTACAAGTTGTCTAAAGGATATGGAAAAGCAACTTAGGCCAACCCGGCAGCTTGCTCCTTTGGGGATAGAGTGCCAACCAGATTGTAACAACCAGAATTTTATTTAGGCAGTTTTTATAAGAACTTGCCACTATTTGTACATTTCTTCAGAAATGGAATGGAAGAAATTTGAGATTTAAAATATTGGGGGGGGGGGGGGTTGAGGGAGAAAAAATGAAAACTAAAATAGCATTCATTCAGTCACAGTCTGCTTCAAGTCTGAATTTGATCCCTCTGCATTTAAATTAAGGTTGTTGCAACAAATTGGGATGGCAATTTCCTTTACCTGCCAGATCTTTAACAACAACAGGGCAGAAAGATACAATATGGAGCTCTTACTATAAGATACCCACTGAATTACTTAATGTAAAATGGGTGAAAATTCATTTATTTTTATAGGAACAGACCAACATATATACTTTGGTTCATAAACTGGATGGGGAGAGTTTGAGATTCTGAAACACTGAATGTGGGCAAAAGTGAAAATGTCAGATATGTCCATTGCCAACAGCAAGACATGTTAAGGGACATTTATTTTTTTATATTTAGTCTATAGTGGCTTTATGTATTATGTGCTTATAGATTAGTGTGGTACAGACATAGAATAAAACTATTGATACAGTAACATTACAATCAATATAACAAGCATAATAAGGAAGCTCTTAAAGTCCATGACATGTAATAATATTAACTTCTATACATTCATTGTATACATGAATGTTTGTTTCCTTTTCCCAGTTCTGCAAAAACATAAGGCATTGCAGTAATTCAGTTCATATCCATGGATTTCAGTCTCAACATGAATTATCTTGAAACAAAGCACTAATGTTTAAGTTTGTTTTTTAAATATGGCACAAGGATTCCCAACCTCTTACAATAATCTCATTGGAGAAACCAGATTCATATGTGCTTTCTCTGACAAACTGAGTTCAGTGGTACTCCACTGAAGTTTTTTTTAATCTGAATGCTACCCCATAATAAATTACAGTAACAATTTTGAAGTGCATCCTTCAAAGAAATAGCAAAGTTCAACAACAAGCAATCTCAAGCAATTTTAACAGTAAATTCAATCAAAATTACTTTCCTGAATTTACATCGCACCTCTTATCTTCCATGACTATTTCTGGAAACTCTTTACAACAGTTAGAAGAGATGTATTTTGCATGTGGGGCTTTTCCCCTGTATTCATTATTTTGCATTTACTTGCCTTGTCTTCTGGGGACCAAGCAGAAGAAAATGGCTTAACAACAACAGTCTGCACAGAGAGAGAGAGAGAATGCAAAAGATGGAGGGAGGGAGAGGGGATCTCTCTCAGAAAGCCTTAGCCTAGACCCACTGTGACTTCCTGCAGTCCCAAATGTGAAGTTTTGGCATTGAAAACAAGATTTTGGAAAGTTATCGTACCTAGTAGAGTTTGCATTCGAAACACCTGGAAAGTGAAATAGTCTAGCCCCTCAAACCAAAAAAATTATATTCCTTATTACTTGGGAAAAATAATTAAAAGTTGTTCCTAAATAAGGGACATTTTAATTCAAAATAAAGATTAAAGCCTAAAGCCTAGCACTACTGCAAAGTCCATAGCATTAAAATTAAGAATTGACAAGAAGGATAATGATGGGCCCTCCCCTTCATGGATCACTGCCTTGTCGTGGCGAAGGGGCTTGCGTAACTCAGTGAAGCCATGAGCTATACCGTGCAGGGCCACCCAAGACGGACAGGTCATGACAGAGAGTTCTGACAAAAGGTGGTCCACTGGAGAAGGAAATGGCAACCCACTCCAGTATCCTTGCCAAGAAAACCCCATGGACAATGTTAAAAGGCTAAAAACTGGTGCTGGAGAAGACTCTTAAAAGTCCCCTGGACTGCTAGGAGGTCAAACCACTCAATCTTAAAGGAAATCAACCCTGATTGCTCATTGGAAGGATTGATAATGAAGCTCAAGCTCAGATACTTTGGTCACCTAATGCGAAGAGAGGACTCTTTGGAAAAGACCCTGATGCTGGGAAAGATGGAAGGCAAAAGGAGAAGAGGACGGCAGAGGATGAGATGGCTAGATAGCATCACTGAAGCAATGAGCATGAAATTGAGCAAACTGAGGGAGGCAGTGAAAGATAGGAAGGCCTGGCGCAATATGGTTCATGGGGTCACGAAGAGTCGGACACGACTTAACGACTGAACAACAACAACAAATAATGATGGGCCCTATGGAAAACAGTTTTCCTCCTGGCTTCACACCATCTACTTGGAATTTTATCTCCATCCTTTGAAGATCCTGAAAAAGTTAAAAATTGGATGCTTCATGTCTTACCTGAGAGTGTTGGACTGTCTCCTTTCCATGTTTTTAAGAGTCTTTCTGGATGAACATTACATTCATCTACAGTCATGGAGAAACTTATATGCAATAGATTTCCCACAAAAAAACATTGGGATGATGAATGCATTTCAGGGCAGAAACAGTCTTGTTTTCATTCACAACAAAGAACTTAAATTAGTACTCTTATTTGTCTTGTAATATAGTAATGCTACTTTCCAAATAACCAAAACACAGAAGAAATTCAGCTAGGTTGGCAATACTGAAAACCTTTTTGTTATTGTTGGATTGGAGCTTAAATATTAGGCCAGATTCATAAATGTCAGTTGCTAAGCACAGTACAATGGCTGCCTGTAAAACTCTGAACAAACCACAATAGACAGTCATTTAACTACTCAGTAGTCACTGCCTCTGATTCAGAATATAATTCATAAAACACTTCCATCTTTCCATGCCTTCAATTAATATGGCCTTGGCACAACCAGGGAAAGATGGAAAAGTATGCAACCTGTTTGTTTTCATGAACAGAGTGGGGCATCTTATATCATGCCATTTATGCAATGCCTCTCACACTACTGCAAATGAATTTGTCTGTTGTAATCCTCATGAAATGCTTTTCCCATTTTTCTGCTTGAAACATTCATAAATTAATCCTTTCGGGAACCTGCATCTTTTCATCAGGATGCTATTCTCTGCCAATGTACATTGTTCTAAGAAGTGCATAGACAAACAGCTGTACATTCCCCCACTTAAGAGAGGGAGGCACTGAGCATCTGTCAGCATCAGCATCAGATGCCATGCCTGCCTGCCCCTGCATCCTGAGATTGTGGTTGCTGATCAGGAATGGACCTTTCAGTCCCAATGGGGAATTGCTCCCTGCCACCTTCCTAGTTGAACTTCAAGCCCCAAGTAAAACGCTTAAACAAAAAGTCTTATATAATCTTAATTTACTATAGGGGTGTCCACTGGAGCGGTGGGGGGGGGGGCAAATCTTGACTTTTTTGATCCCCTGCCTCTGGATATTCCTGTTGACTATAAATGGACTATTATCCATTTGTTCTTGTCTAGATCTCATAGTTCACATCCTAAAGTTGTGTTTAAGCTATAGTTATCTCATAGCTGTTTTAGATTTTTGCAAGGACTGCCTTGCTGTCTTTTAGTCTTTGGGGTAAAAAAGGAAAATTGATGGTACCATTGCTGACACATTTTATTACAGAAGTAGCAAGGTTTTTTTTTTCTTTTTCATGCATCTATAAGTGCAGTATAAAATAATGAAAGATGACATCAAGAAATTAATGCAATAACTTACTACAATCCAATTTTAGATTAAAACAAAAAGGTAGAACCTAAGTAACCTAAATGGCTCATTACATTTAAAACAACTATTACAAAGCATATCTACTGTAACCTATGTATCATAATAATCTGTATCTCTATCTAGAGCCAGTATAGTGTAATGGTTAAGGTACTGGAAATGGAGCAGTGAGACCCAGGTTCAAGTCCATTCTTAACCACAGTAAGTGATTTGGAGCAGTCACTTACTCTCAGCCCAACATACATCACAGGGTTATTGTGGGGAGAGATTGGAGAAAAGAACCCTATATATGTTGCCTTAAACTCCTGAATGAAGGACAGAATGCAAACCACATAAATAAATCTAAATAAAAAGGCAGGTCTGGGTAAGTATTAGATAATATAATAATATAAGTATTAAATAAGATAATTTAATAATATAAGTATTATTAAAGTATTATGACTTTGTAGTTGGACCTACCAAGACCAAGTGGCTGTGGATGCTTGGACTGCCCAGATCTGGGGATATTCCATCTCTTACCTTACATGGGGTGGCATTTCCCCGTTAAGGGTGGTGCCCAATTTGGGATCTTCCTGGACTCACAGCTCCTGCTTGATGGGCAGGTGGCAGATGTGGCCAGGAAGGTCTTTGTATAGCTTCATCTGGGTACCATTTGTGCCCTTTCCTAGATTGAGGGCCCCTTCAGACAGCCACACATGCCCTGGTCACCTCACAGTGTGACTACTGCAATGGACTCTACATGGAGCAGCCCCTGAATCTGAAACCTTCAATTGGGCCAGAATGCAGCGGGGGGTGGGTGGGGGGTGGAAAAGCAAAATCATCTCCATTTGCCAACATACATTCTGACTAAGTCACTGAACAACCACATGCTTCTCTATTGATGCCCAAAGGATGGCTTAATGCTAAAAAATATTTGAAACACAGCTGGATTACACAGTGGGTTACACAGCCCTTTGTTATCTTTGCCCCATTTCTTTCTTGACAATGCATGTATTTGAGTTTCCAGAGATCAAGAGTGAAAGGAATAAAATTTACAAGTGCTGAAAATGTTTTTTTTTTTAAAAAAAAAAGCAAAGTAAGGCAAAAGTTTTCTGTATATGACTCTACAAGGAATCTACTTGGAGCTACCAGATATCTTCATCTGAATTGTGGCAAAAGAGGGGACCTTCTTTCCTTTCTGCCAGTCAGCCCTAGCCTCTGCCTGTCCATACAGCTTACCAAGTAACAAGTCAATTCCCCCATTTTGAGCACACTCTTCATGGGCTGCTATTACAGACATCATGTCATTGAAGCAGTCCGTGGATAATCAAAGGCTGCTAGTATAGCACCAGCCTGCTGCTCCACTTCCAAGGAAACAGGCTCTTGAAAAAGGAAATGTCACATTGCGGTGTGAAGATAAACAGAGGTATATCTTTGGAGCAAAATGCAGGGCCTATGGAAACAGTGTCTGTAAATGACTTTGATTCCCCTAGTGTGATGAATCATGGAGTTGCAAATCCTTTTTAGCTAATTGCTATCAGCTTGTGAGATTTTTCCCTTCCCCTTTTCCATGTTCAATATCAATTTTCAGGGCCAAGGGAGATAACACTTTCCCCCCCGAGTCTATTGGAGACTCACCAGTAATAAAATAAAAGGGAAAAAAAATCCACTCCTGAACTAGCACCACTAAGCTATGTAAAGAGGAAAGATGTCTACTACAGAGCTGCTGGTGTTAACCAAAAGGAACGATGTTTAGGAAAAAAATCCAGGCATAGCCAGTTTTAACAATTTGCCAGAAAGCCTATGAGCTTCATTTGAAGGTTATCCCTCTTTGTTAATTTACTGATAACTCAAGCTGGTAAGCATAAAAAGAGATTTTCATATTCGGAATTACTAAAAAGGCCTTTTAAAGGGCACAATACTGGATCAGCCCTGACCACAAGATTAGGTTTAGATCCTAAATCCAGCAGTTTATAAACTTGGACCCCTCTTTGAAGGCTAGCCAATTTGACTCAGGGCTGAGTCAGAAAGCCAAGCTTTGTCCCTTCCTCTGCCTTTTATTGGAAATGAACCAATGGCTGGTATGCCACATTGGGTTTTTATAGAAATTAAATTGGATGACATTTGTCAACACATTAGTCTTTTCTGAGCAGGCGACGTCTCCTAAATTTTAGAAGGATGCATGTAGAACTTTAGTGCTAGGCTCCTTTAAAGGTTATTATTGTTGGTAAAGGAAAACAGTCTTTACTTGTTTTCTTGTTACTTGAAAATAGTCTTTATTGTTCTTTTGTTGGGATAACATTTGCCAAAGTTCAGAAAGATAGGTTCAGGAGGTTTTGTGCAAGGAGACACAATGCTACTGGGTTTTTATTTTGCAGTTTTTAAAAACAAACTTTCACTAAGGCCACTAATGAACTGAGCAGCAACACCTACTCGTGTCGTGGTGGTGAATGCTGAGCTTCAAATTAGCTTCTGCACTGAGAGATCAGCCAGATGAGCAAGGAGAGCAAGTAACAACTGCAGCGCAAAACAGCAAGAGGCAGCCATCTCAAATGCAAGCCTGCTTTGGGACACTCATCGAGCGCCGCTACTTTACTCCAACATCAGGCAGGCAGAAAAAGAGGCAGATGGCTAAGTGAAAGAAGAACTAGCTTAACCAAGCAGGCAGAGCACATGCTGTCATCCATGAAAAGCAAGGAGCCTGGAATTCTCCTGCATGAGCTGCCCATGGTAAACTCTTTCCACCAGCAGAGATGCAAAGAATTGGGATTCAGTATATGACATACAAGATGACTGCATTTCTGCCGTACCTCACTGGAAATTCATCACAGGTACCAGATCAACAAGTTATCCTGCAATTGCAAAAATCAACAGAGAAAGAAGGATTATATTCTTGAATAAACAAGTAATATGTTTTATAACGTTAGACTTCCTTATGAACCTGTAATTAAGACCA
This sequence comes from Liasis olivaceus, assembly GCA_030867105.1. Classification (NCBI taxonomy): domain Eukaryota; kingdom Metazoa; phylum Chordata; class Lepidosauria; order Squamata; family Pythonidae; genus Liasis; species Liasis olivaceus. The sequence continues at coordinate 87,617,901 of CM061350.1, forward strand.
AGTATCAGAGTACAGACAGTATATTGCTTGAGCAGAATCCTATGATGGGAAATTGATAGTCACTAATTTGATTTACTAATTGGCTTTGGCTTTGATTTTTGTTTTGCAGTGAGCTGCTTATCATTTTCGTCAGAGAACTGTCATGCTTCATATACTTGTTGCTGCTGCTGCTGCTGCTCCTTATTTGTATGCACTAGTCCACTTAGAGAGGGTGGGCAATAACAGCAAGTGGGGCAACAAGGCCTTGGCATGAGTGGCCACAAGTCTTCATTCATTTATTTGATTTATACCCCACTATAATCATAAAGCATGGGTCCACCGTCTCACCCCCATCACATCAACCCATCCCATCTGATCAGGCAGAGAGGCATGTTGCAGATCCCATCAGTGAGAGAATGTTGGCTGGTGGGGCCCAACAGGAAAGCCTTCTCTGCCCTTTGGAATGGTCTCCCCCCAGAGGTGTGGCTGACCCCTACCCTCCTGGCTTTCTGGAAAGGATTAAAGAGCTGGCTCTGCTAGCTTGCATGGGGCGGTAAGGGTTCTAATCATCCCTGGGGGTGGTTAGTGCACTGATGATGCTCCCTGAGCTCTTTGCCAATTCCCATCATTCTTGGAATTTATTATTAAGATTGTTTTTTATATTGCATTTTAATTGATTTTTATCTTTTCTGTAAACCACTCAGAGTTGCTTTTTAATGAGATGGGCAGTGTCAAATTTGATAGATAGATAGATAGATAGATAGATAGATAGATAGATAGATAGATAGATAGATAGGTAGGTAGGTAGGTAGGTAGGTAGATAGATAGATAGATAGATAGATAGATAGATAGATAGATAGATATTCTCAGCACTTACAAGATACGTAACAATGACAAACACTTATGTAAAATATCAAAATAAATGGCAATCAAGCTAAAGGAAAATTTTAAAAAGATACAAATGATAAAAACAGTGCAATAAATTTAATCACGAAAATCCTCTCCAGAATAATTTGTTCTTTTTAATAACTTCTTGAACTCCACTAGGGAGGGGACAAGTCTGATCTCCAATGAGGAGCAATGGCACCACCATAGAGAAGCATCACCATCTAGCCTTGGTTCCCTTCACCTCCTGGAAGTGTGGGACCACAAGTAGCTGTTCCTAATAAGATGTAATAGGTTGGACCAAAGTTGTTAGCAGAAGGCAGTCCAGGTGCTAAGCAACAAAGGGCTTCATTGGTCAAAACCAGCATCTTAAATTACACTTAGAAACCTATCAGTAGCCAATGCAGGGTCTGCAAAATTATATGCTCCCATTGTCAGGAGTTGATAAGTATTCAAGCTGCCACATTCTGCACCATTTGTAATTTCTGAATAGTCTTTAAGGGCAGTCCCATGCAAACTTCATTGCAGTAGTCTAACTGGGTGGTAAGAAGGATGTGAGTCACTGTAGCTAGGTTCTCCTGACCAGGTAAGGTTGCAGTTGATGCATCAAGTACAGTTAGGCAACACTATGGCTCCCATCTGCTGTTCTAGCAGGAGCTGGAATCTAGAAGGATTCCAAATCACAAACCTGCTCTTTCATGGGTAGTACCTACTCACCCAGAGACCACGCTGGCATCAATAGAGATCTTGATCCATCTTAGTTGAATTCAGCTTTAGTCTATTCTTTTCCATCCAGACCTTTATTGTTTTTAAGCACTTGGATAGAATGTCAATAGCATCTCCCCTACAACTTGGGTTGGTGGTATAAAGTTGGATATCATCAGCATATTGATGATACTGCATCCTCAACCTTCAGATGACCTCACCCAGTGGCTTATAGATATAGATGTTCAGGGGAAAGAGAACTGACCCTTGTGGTCTTCCATATGGCAGAGGTGACTGAGCTGTCCTTCCTTCTACTATCACTGTATAGTACTCCTACTATCACTGACTGAAACTTACCACTAATTAGGAGCAGAACCATGGCAGAATAGTGCCTGCAATCCCCAACCCCCATAGGTAGTCCAATAAGATACCATGATCAATGATATTGAAGAGGTCCAAAAGGACAAGGAGGGGTGCATTATCCCCATCAAAATCCCAACACACATCATCAAGGAGAACAATCAATACCCTCTCCACCCCATGTCTGGGCTTGGAAAACAAAATTAAGAAGGTCCAGATAATTTGTATCATCATCATCATCATCATCATCATCTAAGTTTACCTTTCCTCCAGGAGCTCAAGTATGTATATATCTCATTTTTTCATCCAACTCTTCTCACAAAGTCATCCATGAGCTTCAGTGGCTGAGAATGGACTTGGTCTCCCCAGTCCAAGTCCAGTCCCTTAACCCTTATGTCAGACTGCTCTGCCTATTCTTATGGCTCTTTATCTTTGATCCAGGTTTAGGTCAAATTTGCACTTCCTGCTTGGCCATTCACCACTTTCTGAGTGTAGGAATGGATGACATTGTCCTTCTCTGACTACCAGCCTATTGCAAATACACCTCATGCCTGTGATTAAAACTTGCTGTTTTCTGCAGTTGAGTTGTCTTAAACCCTTCAGAGCAAATGGTCTCCACCACTTCATTTTGATCTAGTAGCAGTCTGAGTTTCATCAGTTTCAGTACCTGGTGCACCCCTCCCTTCCAGTTGCTGGTCTCTGCCCTGTGCCATTCATCTTGAACTGCCAGGCAGCTATGTTCTCTGCTGGTAAGCAGCTGCTGTTCTTTAAATAACATTTTGGTTGATTCAGTGATGACCATTAAGTTAATGAACAACCTTCAACCCTTAGAAGCTCATGCTTCATTCAACCCTTACATCTCCCAGTTGGTATCCTTTCTGCCCAGGTTGGGTGAACCATGCTGCCCTTGCTTTTCCAACCTCTGACCACAATACTGCAAAGCTTCCCTTCCCTTCCCTTCCCTTCCCTTCCCTTCCCTTCCCTTCCCTTCCCTTCCCTTCCCTTCCCTTCCCTTCCCTTCCCTTCCCTTCCCTTCCCTTCCCTTCATTTTATTATTTTATTTTATTTTATTTTATTTATTTTATTTTTAAACAGCTTTACGTTTTAAGTAGGAACCCTGCTCCTTTGTTTCCGTGAAGCTGCCATTTCAAAAGCAAAAAATCCAGCAAAGTAAAGTGAGGAGCTTTGCAAATCTCTGATAGTCATTTCCTGAACCACCATCAGCCCTGCACATCTCAACCATATGTTGTTGTTGGAGAGCCTTTGGGGAATCGTTCCAAGTGCCAGGATCAGGCCATCAGACTGTGAATTTAATGGGTGGTTGCTAAATAGGGCTTTTTGAAAAACAACAACAAAATAAATGGCATCCTTTTCCTCCTCAGGGGATCCAGAGGCAGTGGCTTTGGCCTTTGAACATCCTCAAGTCAAGCATCAAGAAAAGGTGATGAAGGTTAGGGAGGCTCCCCTGACATTTAAAGCCCTGGCATCAGCCTTAGCAATTATGGACCACCTTTCTAGCAGATGGTAATTGAAAAGTGCGACCCACATGGGCTCCAGTCAATAATGGCGTCAGCATACAAATGACACTCAGCTCCTCTCACTCACCATCCCTGTTCTCGCTCTTCACCTTTTATCCTTCGCAGCATTGTGACTTAATCCACTCTAATGAGGTGAGCTTTGTTGCCAAAAAGACAGCAGCCACCACAGCTCTCTCTCCTGGCACCACGGGGCTTGCAAGGAAGTCAAAAGAAAAGAAGCGACTTTGTACGTCTTCCAACAAGGAGAACAATGTAGCCTTTTGAAAAGTTACTGCCCTCAGCCTTTTTTCCCCTTCCATCCCTGCACAGGAAGACTTTCAAGCTTGATAAGATGTGGCCATCATTAAGGTAACATCAAGCCAAGGGGACCAAGGTAGTTATTGCATTGTTGCACAGGCTTTCCTTAGCTTGAAGCCCGTTACAGCCAACCACGTGCCACTCTTTACAAACAGTAGGGTGACAACGGGGATTGGCGAGTGTGTGAATTTCCAATACCTTTTCCCCCTCTAACTCGTCCATCTGTATTACGGGAGTCACAGTAACCCTTTGTGAAGTTGGTGAAGTGGCAAGATGATTTCACGCACATCCACATAAAGGAAAACTGTGTGGCAAAGAAATATTTCTGAGAGGCCCATTCAATACTAAGTCATAACAGAAATTATGAATGTCCCTGAAAACAAGTCTTTCTTCCTCTGGCAATCAGCAGGCCTTATTCATATGACACATTCTCATGGAAGGTGAAATAAAGGTGAAGGTGAAAGAACTGTGTTTTATGATTAGATTTAAGTGGCATAACTATACCTACTTTTGCAAGCATATTGTCACAGATTTGCCTTATGTACGTTCATTTGCATCTTTCTCTTGTTCCTTTCTTGTGTGTTTTATTCTCAGTCTCATTCTCTCAGTTCCATATTCCAAAGTCACCATCTGATGATTTTAGGCCCATCACTCTCTCTCAATCAAACCTACTGGTAAGAATTAAATGAAAGGAAGTCACCTTGGACTCCTGGAAAAAAGGCAAGATATCAGTCAGTCAATCAATCAATCAATCAATCAATCAAATATTTCTTTCACCTTCTTTTTATTTTCCATCCCAAAATTGTTAGGATCAGCCATCCAAGATGCAGTGGCTACATCTTGCAGGAGAATTCTTTAGCTGACATTACAAATAAACAACAATACAGAAAGGCTGGGACCAGAGCTTAGTGGAAAGGCACATGATCTGTATGCAGAAAGCCCCAGATTCAAATCATGACATTCAGTAAAGAGATTCAGATGCACAGTCTGAATGTCTTCAGAATAATAACATAATCATTGAATAGGTCTCTCTTGCCTCCAATCCAATCTCTGTATTGCAAATGTCTGATTCTATACATCATATATATCCATAGCTAATTGATAATGCTTTACAGCACTCTGAGACAAATGTCAAACTGTTTAAAAAGAGCTGGGATGGTCTGTTTTAGTGATTTTTGCATTGCAACTTGTACAGAAATACTTCCTCGGGTCTACAGTATGTGCCAGTGATTATTTATTAGGGGTGAAAAGAAAGCACTAATGGGAGAAGGAAGACAGGCAAATATTTTTGGTTATACAACAACCTGCCATTCCTTTTTATAATAATGCAGTTCTCTGCTTGTTTACTCAGATATAAACTCACTGCGCAGAACACTTAGTTTTGTTGTGTACAGGATCATGGTTATCTTGTTCATCATATGATGTCTGACCGGTAGGGTTTCATAGGATTCATTTTGGTAACCAGAACAGAGCAGCTGCCAGCAGGAATAGTAATACTTAGTGGAATGAAGGTGAATCATTACTTTTTTTTTTTTTTTTTTTTTTTTGAGGGTGAAAAAAATTCTATCTTGTTATAATCACTACTTTTGGGCCAAGAAACAAAAGTAGAGAGTGCCGTTCTACTGTTAATTAATGTTGTCATTTTATGAGTTGATAATAAATACAGAATTAGCCATTTTCAGAATGAAAAGAGCAAGATAAAAGTTAAAGACAATGGGAAGGGATTACAGCGCGGGATCTTAAGACACTATATACACAACCAAGAAAGGCAGAGAGGGGGAATCCTGCCTCTTCTACTCCTTGGACCTCCCTTTCTTTTCTTCAGCCCTAATCTGATTTTTGCCAGATCCTTTTGATCTCCCAGAGGCAAGCAAGCAAGGTCCACCATTACAGATGGAGTAAATATGGAGATTAGCCTCTTCTCGTACTGCATTAGCTGCTAATACCTGATTAAGTCCCCCGAATCAAGCAATTGTCTCAAGCTTTGGCTACCAGAGAGGCAGAGCACAGAAGGGGGCAGGATGAAGGCCGATTTTGTAATGGATCCTTATTTTATCCCAGTGCTCTAAGAAGATTAGGCCTGGGGGTGTCACATTAGCCATGATCTCTGGGCCTCTGGTTGTCTCTTGCAGTTTTCAAACGCCTCAGCTTCAGCCTTAGAACAAACAGTCCGCTTGGAGTCTATGGCCCCATGTTGGGGCATGAATAATCGTAGGCAGCAAAGGGTCTCTGAAGCTTTCCAAATACAAGGCAAATTCGCTAGTTTTGCTGGTGGGAAAAAAATGCGATTTGTGACAACGCAGCAGCCTCACTATGCAATTTAGACTATAAAAGTGACATTTGTCCACATCCTCGGAGAAAGGCTTGAGTCTGAGAATACCTTCTAAAAGATACAGGTTATTGGATTTTTTTTTCCCCCTCTCCACCTTTTGTCTTCACAACAACTGCCCTGTGAATTCCTTTTGGCTGAAAGTAAGTGCCCAGTTTGACTACTCCAGGAGCTCCATGACCAAGCAGAGGTCAGAACCCAGATCTCCTCAGTAGTATCAATATCCTATCAGTGCCACCCAGGTAAGCCCTTTTCCTGCTTGTGCAGGTGGGGTAGGCCAAGAAATGGTGGCTGGCCCACATTTACTACTTCTTGGCACATCCATTGACTATACCATAGTTAACTTTTCATATATTTTTTTAAAAGTATATAGCGCACAGTTAAGCTAAGCTGATCAGTATATCCACTGATACGTTTTTCTCTTCTCTTCTCTTCTCTTCTCTTCTCTTCTCTTCTCTTCTCTTCTCTTCTCTTCTCTTCTCTTCTCTCTTTTCACCTCTGAGTCAGCCTTGACTCTTGTGCAGTAAATCTGTGCAGTTTTCTTAGCAACATTTCTCAGCAGTGGGTTGCCCTTGCCTTCCTCCTAAGTCTGAGAGAGGGTGACTGACCCAAAGTCAACCAGCTGGCTTGGTGCCTAAGGCAGGACTGGAACTCACGGTCTCCCAGATTCTAGCCCAGTCTCTTTAACCACAATGCCATATTGGCTCTCAAATATTTCTTTTTAAACTTCCTTTTCTGGGTAAGGGATAGGAAACCACATTTCATACTTCTTTCTGCCATATTCTAGACCTTCCATTTCTGTTGCAGAGCACTTGAACTAAAGCATATGAATGGGGATAGAAGCCCATTATATATAAGTATATGATGATAGTTGGAGCACAGATCTCCAGCACTTATTACATTTAAGGATAAATCATAATCTGAATGTTGGAATCACAGCTCCCAGAGCACAGAAGTTACTAATGGCAATGGGAAATCTTGAGCTAACTGACCTGATGACATCACTGTGTCTTTGATAAGTACTGATAATTAATACTCTATATAGTGAGTAATATATTTATAAATAACAGTTCATTCTCAAAGGAAAGATCAAAAGAAATATTTTGATATTGTTCAAAGAAATGTGGCAGAAGCCATTCAGGCAAACTAATAGAGAAAAAGGAGGAGAGAGAGAACAGTGCAGAGAAGTATAAAGATTTTTCATTTGTATTTTACATGATTGATTGTAATCAACAAAGCAATCAGAACAAAAACTAATGTAATTCTTCTTGTAAACTGAAAGTTACTTTTTGAATATTCCTTGGAATATCTGCAATGCAAAACTGAAATTGCATAAAACATTTTTATTCTTTTAAGACAAAGCTGCTTTTCTTGTGCTCAGAAGAATACGGATTGATATTTCTCCATGGAGATCAGATATACATTAAAACTAACAAACCATCTTTCATCCTTTATATACTTTAAAAATTGTTTTGTTTTAAAAATATAAAATGTTCTTAAGCAAGAAGAAACCAAATATTTAACTCTGGGGCAAAGTGCAATATTATTATCTAGCATCATTCAGTTCAATAGATAAGTTCTACAGTCTTCAGCATACCCATAACCTGTTTAAATTTCAGCCATGTGCAGAAAATGAGCCACATATTCTGTTTCACTACAGAATTTCTGTATCATGATCTGGAATTACCAGCACTGAACTTTACACTAACATGGTGGTTAGCACCCTGACAATGCTCCCTGAGTTATTCGCCAATTCTCCATATATATTTTTTTGGAAGCTATTTATTAGGATTGTTTTTATTTTGTATTTTTGTATTGTATTTTAATTGATTTTATCTTTGCTGTAAACTGCCCAAAGTCATTTCAACAAGATGGGCAGTGCTAAATTTAATAAATAAATAAATAAATGGGCAAAGAAAAAGGAGTCCTTTTTGTAGACTAAGTGCCACACAATATCTTCAACTTTTCTTTTCCTAGGAAGGTTTAAGTTTGGATCCTCAAAAAATCATCAGAAAAGTCACCAACACAGACATAGGCTTTCATGTTAGAATTACTTCTACATGCCACAATTTCCATTCTCCAATCTCTGCAAACTATTTTGAATCCAGCACAGTGACCGTCTTCAGAATGTACAGCGAACACTGGGCCAATGAATGTTTTTCCTGCAGCTAATCAACAAAAAAATGCAAAACCCCTCAACATTCAGGTAGTGACACTTCTGGTCCTAAAACAGCAATCAATGTCTCAACCCCATGTAAAAGGAATATGAAACAAATTGCTAATTTTCTTCCCAATCCAACTTTTCAAAGTGTATTGTGAATCCCCTTTTCCAATTCACTTTTCCAGAATGTATTGTAAGCAATCTGAGCAGTTGTTATAAAGGGCTAACTGCAAAGCTGACAAGCCACCATTATTTACTGCATTTTAAAGCCTATTGCTAGGTGTGAAAGATAGCGCCCTGGCAATTTTGCAATGACTGCATTTACCAATAGCTGTAACATGACTGCATGTTGCCCAAATGTCTGGAGAGGAGGAGAAGGGAGACATATTTTAAATAATGCCTACAGGCAGAGGCAAGAAACAGGATACTGCAGGTTGCAGATTAATGGAGAGAAATATAATCCTGGGAGCAGAAAAAATGACTGGGGTGCCTTAAGTTGCCTTAAAAAAGACAAGACAGGAATTTGAAAGAATTTTTGCAGCGCCATTTCAGTTCCCTTTGCTTGAGCTATTGAGGTGGTAGAAATAGGATCAGCAAACCACTCCTGGCTGCATTTTGCATGGATTCAAAAAGCTGATATTCATTTGATTGACTGTATTAAAAAACAAGCAAATGAAAAGAACAACAACAGAGATTGCTGTGAACGGGGGCCTATAAAGCTGTCAAGCCATATTTTCCTCATTCCCCCCAACACTTCTTTTTTTGTGAAGTAAATGTTTATTCTGTATATTCTTTTTGTTTATGTTAGCAATGTTATATTTTTGGTTGTACTTCATATCTTCTAGTTGTCATACTTTATGAAGTACAACCAAAAATATAACATTGCTAACATAAACAAGAAAGAATATACAAAATAGTAATTAATTAACATTTGAAGAAACTAAAGATATACCTGTAAAGTATTAATTAAACTAGCTCAGTCCATTAACATATTCCTAAATCTAGCCACCTATACCATCTGTTACTCCATCTTCTCAGCTTTAATACCATATATTATTTTAGTACAATAATATTTATATAATATACTTAAATTCTTAGTATTCTGTTATTTAGATGCCTTAGAATAATGACTCTAGGTAAGTGGATGTTCTATCAATATGAACTACAGTTTTGGATATTAACGTTACAAGCATTATGATTATTTGACCTTTTCTTCAGATTAGTATGACATTAGGAATGAGTGAGAAAACAAAGAAAGCATACATCAAGTATTTGTTTTATAATAAGGATTTCCCCTTTAAGGGCCTGTGAACAAAATAAAGCATCAGCTGAAGGCCAGGGTCTGAGAGACAATGTAAAGCAAGGGTTTTTGTCAATGGGAAAATAAACTACTCACAAACTCTGTAGGACTTCAGCACTGCCACTGAAAAGACCACTTTCTTTCTAATTACAGAGAAGCTGGAACTGAACTAGAAATGAATCAGCTCAGCTGCCAAACACATTAAAAGCATGGGAACACATAGGTCCAACCTGATACCAGAACAGTGCAAAGACCGGTGTGGAAATGCCCTAAACAATATCGACCCACCACTTCTTAGCTTCCAAAGTGGAACTACCGCCAATCATCTTCAGCACATAAGATACAATGCTTGCAAAAATTATTTAGGGTTAAAGAGAATTCTGAGACCATCATCCTTTCCAACAGAAAACGAAAAGGCAAACAAGCCACAGTGCAGAAGCTGCAATTTCTGATGAAATGAAAAGAGTGGGAAAATGGTACTGTGGTCTTTCTCCAGGCTGGTTAATGTAATTCATATGTTGGAAGCAATTTCCAAAAGGCAATTTCTGAGTTGGAGGAAGACAACAACTGGCTTTAGGAAAACACAGTACTTAACCTGTTTAGTGTACCCTAGTTCTTTATCTGCTGTCTTTCCCTGTCAGTTTCTGTAGTGATGCTCCAGTGGGGAATAAGACAGAAATAAAATGTGGGGAGGGAGGGATGGAGAGAGAGAGAGAGAGAGAGAGAGAGAGAGAGAGAGAGATAGTTAAGAACTGAGGCTGATATATTGTAATACACTCTACATTACTTATATGTAAATCAGATTTGCAGGATCTGTTTTTTGTTCATTTTTTAATATTAAAAACTGAACTCTACTCACCAGAGGTAAACAAAACTATGGCTAAGAGCAGAGACTGGTACAAAGTGGTAATTCAGAGAGAAAACCCAGTTCCATATTGGTCTCCATGAGTTGTTTTTGATACACCAAGAACTCTATCCAAGCTACTATTCTGACAATCTAATGTCAGAAAAAATAAATACACATGTAGAGATATATATTTTTTTAAATTAAAATATAAGTTATCCACAAAGAAGACCACATATTCTTCTATTGGAGGAATATATTTGTGTGCTACCTATGCATTTGGTGCCTAGTCATTAATTCATTTCTGACAGAGAGATGCTGCACCCCAGGAAATTTGCTAACAAGCTCCTTCCACTCTGGGTATACTCAAAGCAATGGGTCTTCTACAGAAACATAGAAGGTGCTGCTCTTTTAAAAGCTGGCTATTTGAACTCTTTTTCTCCCTAAAGATAAACTTCTGGGGATAAGAATGAAAAGTGCCTTCTTCAGCTATGTTTGGAGGACAATGATGGTGTGTATCAACTTTTTTTTTTTTTTTTTGGTAGAGAGTACATGTAACTCATGTGGAACTTTTCAGAGGCAAAGAGAAGGTAGGGCAAGGGAAAAGAGATGCAGTTGAAGTACATAATGGAGTAACATCTTGTTTTTCGTAATCACCACCCACTTTTTAAATCAATTTTCCCCAAATCCTCTCAACCTTATCCAATAAGTTTAATTGCAATAAAATATAAAGCCATACCCACAGAAGAGACTGGGATCTACAAAAAGTCTTGGGGTGCATCATTTAGTCTTTGATGTAATAGAGGGAAAATCTGACACTGTCTTCTGGGGGTGGGGGTCTACTGCTGGATTAATTCTGATAGAATAGTGCTCTACTAATACTGTCAGTTTCTTCTAATAAATATGTAGCTTTAATAATTAACGTATTGCAGATATTAAATCTGCAAGGATAAAGAGTTAAAATGGGGAGAGACTGTTCATCCATCCTTCCTCTAGCCTCTCCAACCTTTCTGTCCCTGACCTTTCCAAATTGAATAGGAACGCCTGGAGGAGACATTCAGGTGGCTTCTCTTGAAAGTATATCAATGGAGTACCCACAGGGTGGGGTCTCTAATAAATTCTACCTCTACAGTACTTACATTCAAGCAAACGTTTCTGGAATACCTCTTCATTCCTCCATGCTGAACACAGTCAAGGCAGGGACTGTGCAAGCCCATGATCTCTCCCCACTGCTAGTACTGTACTGATACAAGTAGGTTGAAGACTTTCATAGAGCTGCTGTTTACACGCACTGTAACACCGTAGGTAGTCACACTGATCTAGAAGGAAAAATTACTTCCCATTACCACTGATACTCAGTGTTCCATCAGTGGTAATGGGAAGCAATTTTTCCTTCTAGATCAATGTCACTATCTATGATGTGGGAAGAGATGGATAGGTATGTACAGATGGGTAGGTGTGCACACATGAGCACATGCATGCAACTCTGCTTTTTTATATACTACCAAGGGCCTAGACTTAAATTTCCTTTGCACATGGATTAACAAAATAGAGTTAGCAGAGCTGACATTATATTAATGGATCAATATTAGTTATACCAGAAAGAAATGGCAAAATTTGAGAGTTGTACAAATGCACAGTAAATCTTTCTTAACACCATTATTATTTGTAAATTGCTTAAATGGATATTAGAATTTAGCAGCTGCCACATTAAAGATTAATATTTCCAATAAAATCCTGGTTCTACAAGAGATATTAGAGTTATCTTCTAGGGTTTTTTTGTGTGAAAAATAGGACATACATTACTCAATGGAACAACTGAAACTTGTTTAAAGGAGAGATAAGGTAATTTTCAAAGAATAATTTCAAGGAATAATCTTGTTCACATTTTGACAGCGGCTGCAATTATTTGTCCTGCTATCACCGCACTGACATTTTTATGAACTATTCTGTCCGAATTTGTTTTAATATGTGATTTAGTTCATTTATTCAATGGAGTTGTTTAGAAGACATTTAAAAAAAAAATCCTCAGAAACAGACTAGTAATGGGTATCAAAGTGCCATTAAGGCAAAGCTTTTCCTATTAACAGGCCTTGATCAATGTGAATATTGATTTTTTTAATTAACAGAGATTATCAGATCTAGGGAAAAGATCCCTGATAGACACCTTATGTGAGCATTTTTGGTATATTAATAATATGCTGTCTTAATGGCATTTCCTGATTCTTTGACTTCACCTTTCAGATTTTGAATATGAAAGGTTGATGGGATTGTTCCATGTTTGGATTCTATTTGAAAATACATTCAAATTTGGCCTTGTGGCCTGCACGATTACTTAATCATAGTCCTTCTTGACCCCTTGCCAATTAATCAAATCAATGTTGTATTCTTCTTCTTCTCCTACTTTGTGTTAGTCTACATCTAGCCTCTCTCACTATGCTGGCCTACAGGACAGCTCTTGTATAAGGTCCAAAATATGTGTGCTGCTCCTGCTCCTACAGCTGCTCTGGAATTCCTCTGCAGCAATGGGACCAAGGGATGATTTCTCTATAACTTAAGGAACCTGTTCCAAACTTCTCAACTTAAGAGTATCGGCATTATAGATGAATGCAAATATAATTTCCTTGCTCTTGACTGACCCATCTATTGCCAGATCCAGTCTTAATCCCTATCCTGGGCTACTCCATGAGCCCCTTTCAACTGAATGTCTTGCAGTTTCTGGTTACACTCTATAGCTGATCTCTTGGAATAGAGGTAGCTGGTGCTCCAAACAGAATGAAGCCATCTTTATAGCATTGTGATATATTTTAAATTTTTGCAATGTCCACTTGTAAAGCTGGAGTGCTGGTGCTCCTTTGGCCTAGGGACACCATGAAAAAAATTACTGAGACATTAGGGGTGCTGTGAACAAAGAAAGTTTGGGAACCTCTGTTACAGTAGCCTGATATTGGAGGCTACTATAACAGAGCAAGGGTTGGTGACTTTGATTGGCTTCTCTACCTTATCTCAGTCTGCAATACATAATTTGAAATAGGGATATTTCAACTCCAATCCAAAAAAATGGTATTTCCCTGGCTATTGCCGTGGACTTAAAAATCAAGGGTTTTAGCCTATTGATTAACGTTTGTATCCCCCCACCCACCCATCCACCATAATAGATTGATTTCTCAGACCAATGTGTCCTTGAATTTGTTTGAGGATTTTAGATCAGATTTGGCCTTTCCATTTTCTAACTGAGCTCTGATTTTAAACCCAGGTGGAGGACTGATGATGAAGCCTATTCCTGCATTTTAACACTTCAAATTTTTACTCTGACAAGTTCCTTCCTCTTGTCCCAGTCCCCCTGCCAAGACATAACAACAAGAGGTTAGAGATTGACCATTTAGACATCTAATGTGATCGAAGGCTCTTAAATGGCTCAACTCTTAGTGACCCAGAAGGAGAATTCAGTTTCTGGGGCCCCAGAGGAGCCAATACTTTCAATTAAAAACTAGTATCTAACACTACTCACTGGCAGAGTTGACTCTGAAGTTGCTTTACACCCTGAGTGTGGCCACCCCCGACTTGCTCTTAACACTCCCATAAGGTGCACAATCCCCACTCTAGGTGGTCCCAAAGTCAGTGCTGAGGCAATTTCCCAGCTGCTAACATCCCATAAAGTGTCATATCTTCAGAATTTTATTGTGCTAGCAAAGGATGACCATGAAGTCCTAAACATTTTCTATTCACAGTAAAGCTCACACAAGATCACCTTACATTTGGCTCTACTCCTGTGGGAATGAGCCTTACAAAGAAACCTTTGAAACTCTGGGACAAAGAATGCAGCTTAGCCAAAAACAGCTTAATAGATGCCTTTAGAACTACCAAGCAAACATGATGACTGCTTTTATGCCATATTTGGTGCCCTAAAACAGAATACAAGGTTCTTTTAGGGGAGAGGAAATTGCAGAGGCTAAAGGCTGGTTGGGGAAGATTGGTGTGGGCAGCCCAAGCAAGCAGTCACCCACCTTTTGGCACTTAGTTGCCAGTTCAGTCCCTCAGCAAGCCTTTGGCACCTGAAACTCAGTCACCTCTGAGACCTGGGTTAGTTACTTTTATGAGGCACTCAGCAAGCCATCTAAGAATGCCACTGCTTATCTGCCATTGAATGACTTTTACTAAGCCTTGCCCGTCACTATTTCTGAGACCCTTAAACTGATTTCTCAACTAAAAATATGCAAAGCTGCTGCTGGTGGTCTAATTCCAACTGAACTCTTCCAATTTAATGCAGGATGGCGGTCTCCTGTTTCAGCCTGTTTATTTACTCATATTGACCAATCTATCCAGTTGCCTACTGTGTGGAATCACTCAACAACCGTTCCAGTATTTCAGAAGCGGGACAGATCTAATCCAGGCAGTTATCACCCAATTAGTCTGCTCAGCGTAATAGTCAAAATATATGATGGGCATTTCTACAGGAAACTAATGGATTGGTTGAGCCAAGAAAAGATTTTAGCCGTTGAGCAAGCCAGCTTTCGGCCAGGCTTCTTGATCTTTGATTAACGCATCGCTTTGCAACTTTTAGCCAAAAAATACTCCAGCCTCCCCTGAGGGACCCTCTGTACTGCCTTCATTGACTTGAAGGTGGCTTTGATTTGATCCCCTGGGAGTGGCTATGGCATAAAGTAGCTGCCTCCTCTATTGATTGCCAGCTTCTGTGGCTAATTAAAATGCTACTTGAAGACTCTACCATGCAAGTTAAGTGCCTTGTCAATGGTGCTGTTAAATCCCCATATAAATGGGTGTGAAGTTAGGGTGCATTCTGACCCCTCCTTCCCTTTTATTCAACTTTCATGTTACTGGAATTGTTCAGGTCCTCTACAAATGTGAATTTCACTCTACCCCCCCCCCCCAACTAAATCAGAGACCAATTTCCACACCCTTCTATACAGCCATTCTTTCCCTCATCTAGGTTAGACTGTACAGTAGCCTTTGGGCATTGGCTGGAAATAAATTATTCCAAAATAAAGGTGTTGCTTTTCACCATGGAACATTGCCAACATATGTGGAAAACCAATGGCCATCCCATTAAACAAGTAATGTTTTTTAAATATCTAAGCATTTATTTCCGGTCATGCTCTTCTTGGCTGTAGCAAACTGGAGAGGCCACAACCCAAGCCCCAAAGCCATCAATGCAGTCATTAATTTGCCAGAGGCAATGGGAATATATTATTCCCTGTAGCCAGTAAAGTTTTCAGTGCTAAGGTGCCAAGCTGTTAGATGCCCAGTTCTGTGCCTACTCTGATCACTCACATTTTGAAATCATCCAATCCAAATTTATAAGACACTTCTTATTAGTTGCTTGTTCCACTCCAAATGCACTTCTTGGGCTAGAATGTGGATACCCCTCCACAGCAGCTCAAATGAGAGTCTGTCACCTGAAAGAAATATTGACTAAGATGGACTCTCTAGAGCAAATCACTGGCCCAACTTACTTTGGCAGATGTGTTTACACCCACTTAGAAGACGACCACTGCCAATTATTTATCCTTCTGTGGCTTTCCTGCCCCATATCACTCAGAATAGACCAAGACATGCAAGTAGCTAAATAAAGAGTCCTTGATCTGGACATAAAGAAGGACAGATCTAAAATTCCATCTTATTCTCTCAAGGACCTCTTTCATAGTCTTTTCACTGTCCCCAATTATATCTATGGAATTACTTTTGTTACATACAGAAGAGCACTTACACTAGCAAGGCTCATTGCCTTACCTTTGATGCTGATGGAAGGGAAGTTCATTTGGAGTGGAACAAGCAACTAATAAGAAGTGTCTTATAAATTTGGATGATTACTTATGCAGAACATTTCTGCTTCTGTTCTGACACAAAAAGCAAATCAGGAGACCGTGTTTACCTCACTGCCCCCTCTATTGTGCTTGGTGTGCAGAACTCATAACCCCTCTTCTTACTCTTGTGTAGGCTAGTTTGAAACTAAAGTTTTTCACTTTTTACCTGTTGTCATCACCACTGAAATTTCTAGGAATGTAATAAAGTTTTGCTTGATTGCCACTGCTATTATAAGGCTCTAGATTTGATTCTTATGCTGGTTAAGGGTGCTGAACTTTATTTTTATCATCTTTAGCTTCTATCCCATCCCATCCCATTTTTATTATAGAGCAGTTAGACTATGATTGCTAATCTTCTTCTGCAACCTGCTTCTTCTTGTGCACTTTTGGGGGGCCGAGGAGAACCAAAAGGGAAATATCAACATAGAGCAAAGGTAAACTCCTTTGTAGAAAAAAAGTGCTTTAGCAACAACAAAAGCAATCCAATAATAACTAGCCATTCTATCTATCTATCTATCTATCTATCTATCTATCTATCTATCTGATTTATATTTCAAATTTAGCCCCCGCCCATCTCACAAGGAAGTGACTCTGGGCAGTTTATAATAAAAACAAATAAATATTAATTAAAATACAATAAAAATAGTATAAAATTATACTATGCATCTATAGCCTTGGAAAACATTTTAAAAAATCAAAACTGAAGGGCAAGAGAAAAATTAATTGGTTTGCAAGAGTCCCTAGCTATCTATTGAACCATACAAGGTAAGGATGGTTTGTTGGAGTTCTGAACAGAACATATACATTGCAGCATTTCTATCTCTATATACCAACTGTGGTTATGGGGCAACTAAGACAGATAAATGGTTGCTGCTGCCTTCATGCCATGTTTATAGACTTCTCAAAAGCACCTGGTTGACAGTGTTAGGAACCAGCATGTTGAATTACAGGTGAAACTCGAAAAATTTGAATAGCGTGCAAATGTTCATTTATGTCAGTATGGCAACTCAAAAGGTGAAACCAATATATGAGATAGACGCATGACATGCAAAGCGAGATATGTCAAGCCTTACTTTGGTATAATTGTGATGATTATGGCGTACAGCTTATGAAAACCCCAAATTCACAATCTCAGAAAATTAGAATAGTGTGAAAAGGTTCAATATTCTAGGCTCAAAGTGTCCCATTCGAATCAGCTAATGAATCCATAACACCTGCAAAGGGTTCCTGAGCCTTTAAATGGTCTCTAGGCTGGTTCAGTAGGAATCACAAGCATGGGAAAGACTGCTGACCTGACAGTTGTGCAGAAAACCATCATTGACACCCTCCATAAGGAGGGAAAGCCCCAAAAGGTAATTGCAAAAGAAGTGGGATGTTCCCAAAGTGCTGTATCAAAGCACATCAATAGAAGGTTATGTGGAAGGGAAAAGTGTGGTAGAAAAAGGTGCACAAGCAGCAGGGATGACCGCAGCCTGGAGAGGATTGTCAGGAAAAGGCCATTCCAAAGTGTTGGGGACTTTCACAAGGAGTGGACTGAGGCTGGAGTTAGTGCATCAAAAGCCACCACACACAGACGGATCCTGGACATGGGCTTCAAATGTCGTATTCCTCTTGTCAAGCCGCTCCTGAACAAGAAACAACGTCAGAAGCGTCTTACCTGGGCTACAGACAAAAAGAACTGGTC
Organism: Liasis olivaceus; assembly: GCA_030867105.1. Classification (NCBI taxonomy): domain Eukaryota; kingdom Metazoa; phylum Chordata; class Lepidosauria; order Squamata; family Pythonidae; genus Liasis; species Liasis olivaceus. The sequence continues at coordinate 87,635,808 of CM061350.1, forward strand.
TGTTGCCCAGTGGTCCAAAGTCCTCTTTTCTGATGAGAGCAACTTTTGCATCTCATTTGGGAACCAAGGACCCAGAGTCTGGAGGAAGAATGGAGAGGCACACAATGCACGATGCTTGAAGTCCAGTGTGAAGTTTCCACAGTCTGTGTTGATTTGGGGAGCCATGTCATCTGCTGGTGTTGGTCCACTGTGCTTCATTAAGTCCAGGGTCAACGCAGCCATCTACCAGGAGATTTTGGAGCACTTCATGCTTCCTTCCGCAGACGAACTTTATGGGGATGCTGACTTCATTTTCCAGCAGGACTTGGCACCTGCCCACACTGCCAAAAGTACCAAAACCTGGTTCAGTGACCATGGGATTACTGTGCTTGATTGGCCAGCAAACTCGCCTGACCTGAACCCCATAGAGAATCTATGGGGCATTGCCAAGAGAAAGATGAGGGACATGAGACCGAACAATGCAGCGGAGCTGAAGGCCGCTATTGAAGCATCCTGGTCTTCCATAACACCTCAGCAGTGCCACAGGCTGATAGCCTCCATGCCACGCCGCATTGCAGCAGTCATTGCTGCAAAAGGGGCCCAAACCAAGTACTGAGTACATATGCATGCTTATACTTCGCAGAGGTCCAATATTGTTCTATTTCCAATCCTTGTGTTATTGATGTCATGTAATATTCTAATTTTCTGAGATTGTGAATTTGGGGTTTTCATAAGCTGTACGCCATAATCATCACAATTATACCAAAGTAAGGCTTGACATATCTCGCTTTGCATGTAATGCGTCTATCTCATATATTGTTTTCACCTTTTGAGTTGCCATACTGACATAAATGAACATTTGCACAATATTCTAATCTTTTGAGTTCCACCTGTAGATGGAATTTTAGTATAATCCAACATGTCAGTTCTTATCTTCATATGCTCTACATTTTAATTTTCTTTAACATGCATAGGGTCAGGTAATTAAATCATTGACATTTCTTGATTATTTTAACAAACATCAAATATGAGATCTTGTGTGCTATAACTAGGGTTATCAAAAATGGACTGCAGACATCAGCTTGGAGTTTTCTGTATCTCTTTTGTAATGGTCATCCAGATTTTTGCAACCTGGATCTGTTAGGCCTAAATTAACATTAGATTAAAATTATAAAATATCAGAAATATTAATCAGCAGCAGTTACATAAAGATAAATCCCTTAAAGTAGACAATATATATGTAAAGAGGAAAGTTTTCATCTTATATGTTCCATGTTAAAATATCTAGCTTATTAAAAACAAAACAAAAACAAACTTTCACCCAGAATAAAGGTATTGTATGTCCAATGGTCTCCAGTGTAGCCCTGTCTCTTGTGTTTGCCAATTAAACCGGTCTTACAGATAGGCTTATGAACAGGTTCTTTGACACTGGTTCAAGTCAATAAATGTCAAAGGCAGCAGTATTATTTGAGTATAGTAATGTTCATATAGCTATTACAACTGGTTCACTACTTAATGAATCCATTCAACATATTCTCACCATCAACTGGGTGACTGTGTCCTATATTAAATGCACTTTTTTTATTGTCTTCATAGGAAACCTCCATATAGGACATATTACAGCCATGACCTGCCAGTGATAAAATCAAATTTCTCTAGATAGGTCTAAGCCAGTAAAAAAAAAAAAAAAATCCAACCAGGAATAGCCAAATCTGTTAATGATTTTAGTCAGGCTTTTTCCTCAGTTAGCGTTTTCCTGCACACGTAGAAGACTGTTGAAGACAAGCAAAGAGTCACGGATGTGGCATCCAAAAGTGGGGGTTCCTTTTTGCTTCACAGAACTGAATCAAAAGGGCACGTTTATACCTCCATCAAAGTAAGGCTCTGCACAGGCTTATTTCAACTACTGGGTTACTGCTCAGTGTCTATATTATTGTCAGATACCTTTGAATACTAAATATATGTGAATTATATATTCATCATATGTTACATGTTTAAATATAACATCATAGAATAGCAAACATTTAGTCAGGAATGAGGGCTGCAACCCTATAGTCCCTGCAGTCAATGGTTTGTTTTGTTTTTGTGTTCTTACTCCAAGACTGGAGAGTAAGATTTGATCTCCCAGAGCAAGCACCCTGTAGTAACATGTGTTGTTCTTATCTCTCTGCTATGAAATTCTGCCATTGGAGGAGAGGGAGGATGGAGGGTCGAGGTATGATGTCAGCAGATGGGGGGGGGGCATTAGATCTGTAGAGTCCAAAATCCTCCCAGATACACCTCAGCACAAAGGGAAAAAGATACTACCCCTTGTGCTAATAAGAATAACTTTGCAGAAGAAATAGGAATGCAAAGGAAGTTAAAAAAAAAAGAGCTTTCAATAAGTCAGTAGCTCCACCACCAGCTTCCTCTGTAACAATCAGGGTTGCTTGCATGTCAGCTATACAATGCTGCGACATATAAAAGCCAACACGCCATAGCCTTTAGAAACCAGGAGACTGTGAGTTCTAGTCCCGCCTTAGGCATAAAACCAGCTGGGTGACCTTGGGCCAGTCACTCTCTCTCAGCCCTAGGAACCAGGTAATGGCAAACCACTTCCGAAATCTTGCCAAGAGAACTTTGCAGGGATTTTCTCTAGGCAATTGCCAGGAGTCAACACTGTCTCTTCTCACATATTTAAACCAAAGGTTGTAGAATACCAAATATATCTATATCCATACCTACATCTAGATCTCTCTCTCTTTTTCTCTCTCTCTCTCTCTAGATATACATGACATATAACAAATACTAAAATAATGTATTGAGAACATTCAACAACAGAATTTTAAACAGAAATCAGATTAGAAATCAAATGTTGGTTTAAATGGATTCTGTCTTTGGTTTGTTCTGGTGTGTGCTTTTAGAAAGGAGGAGGAGTAATGCTAGAGGCTATAGAATGAAATGCTTAGTGGATGTTATGCTCCAGCTTTTACGATGAAGTATCACTATGACTGTTAGTGGAAATATTAATATCCAAGATAACAATTCAGGCTAAAAAGCAACTTACATTTTCGAATTTTGAACATTACTTGCAATCAAGATTTTATATGTGTTTCTTTAGCAACAAAGTCACAGAAGCAAGCTCACGGGCAGCTGATAATTTCAGAATGAAATAACTGCTGAGAAAAACTCTCCCTCAAGCTGACTTGACCCCTGGTGACTTCATGCTCATGTCTATGTTCTTTTCTTAGAAACAATTTTTGGGAGTTTGTTTCTTAATTTCCTAGCCTAGTCTGCATACAGTGTACCTAATTATTCCTGCATCAGAAATTTAGTTGCCTTGCATTTATCTCTATAGCTGAGAAAGACTAATATAGGCTACCTTACTTAAGAATGTAATTCTTCAAAAGATTTGCAACTCTGTTCACAGTGGAACTATGGTACATCCAAACAAGGACTTCTACGATACATAAGATTCTGTTACAAGTTATGAAGCTTCAGGAACATTGTAGGATATCCTATTCAATACTGAAAAAGGCCTGGATTGTAGAATATAATGATGTTACTTGATCAAATACACTCAGATGGATAACACACATGCATTTACACAGCCCTACAAGGAGCACAGGAAGCTGCTGTGTAAGATTTGCCATTGTTTAAAAATATTTCTAGAATTAGAAAAAAAAAAGATACAATACTGTATGCTTTGAAATAGGATATAAGAAGATCTAGAGGTACTCTGAAGTAATTTCAAGTTTACAGCCTGCCTGTCCACAGAACAGATATTTATGAATGTCAGATTATGAAAGAGAGAATCTCTATCATTAACTGTTCAAAGCAATCACCCTTTTGGAGCACAGATGTTGAAAAACAGTCAGTGACTGCTTCTTTGCTACAAGAGTCCAATTCCTAGTGCCAGTATATTTCTTGTCAAGAACAAGAGGTGGTAAAGCTGGAAAGTGGGACTTTTTGTCCTAAAAAGGGAGATATTCTCCAATTTGTACTTAAATGAGGCAGACACATGATATTTAGTTAGGCCTTGAGAGCAAGTGACTTGTTTAAATCTAACCTGTGAGCTTCCCAACTGATGAAAATTTATATCCAGATCTCTTTGGTCCAAGACTAAAGCTTTATCTACTATCAGGAATTTATGCAGATTTTTCAGTAAGTCCTACTGTATTTAGTGGGGTTTATTCTTTGGCAAGGATACACAGGATTGCATTTTTTAAATTTATTTTTATTGCATTTTATTGCATTTATTGCATACACAGGATTGCATCTTTAAAGTAATGCAATTCAATAAAAGCACTGAATAAGTTGACCACTGAATAAAAGATAATACACATTTCATCTATTGTTTTCAAAATGCTATTCAAGCTTTATCCTCCAGGCTTGAGAGATCAGTTTCAAAGATCAAGCTTTAATCTCCAGTATGATACTGCATTACTTTGCCTGATTACACCAAGGAATCACTCTTCTACTTAACTTATCTCAGCTTTGGTAAGCCCCATTGTTTTGGAAATCCAGTACTTTTGAAGCTTGTTTCCAGATGACTCTGAGTCTCGACTTAGGTGGCAAGCAGTCAGCTAATAATTGTTGCTGTTTGGAAAGCACAAGGGAGACAGCTCAGTGGAGAACCAGTATCATATCATTAGCATATTGATTAACAAGGCTAAAATGAAGAGCATGAAAAGAATGCAAAGGAAACCAATTGGTCAGATGAGAGCAAGTATGGGAAGCTGCTGCCCGTGGAGAAATAAGTGCTGCATAAACATTTATCTTTCAGATTATTTTTGGAAAAAATACTTCACTGTTATAAATCTCCATTCAGAATCAAACCCTTTAATGATATGCAGGAAGCATGTCTAACCCCAACCCTTAGATTGAAAAAAAAAAAGGTCTCATGATGATTGAAATGGTATATATTTTTCAGGTAATTAATGAGTTCCGATTATGCCAACTTATCTTATGTGAGTAGTTCACTAATTACATCGAACTATGAAAACAAATTCATTAAGAGGAGAGTAAAGAGAGGGACGTCCTACATGTAGAGCAAAGTAGGGGACTCTCCTCTCTTACTTAATGACATATTTTAGGCCAAGTGTGAAAAGGCTTCAGAATTGCAAAGAAGCATTTGCTCATTCATCTCATTGGTATTTACTGTTGTGATTAGCAGTGGCTCTCTAAAGACTTAGAGAAGATTTTTTTCCAGAGATTAGACAAGTAAAGCACTGAATCTGCAGTTTTCTATATGAAAAGCATTTATTTTATCTTGAGAGATCTTTCCTAGTCCTCTTCCCTTAGCTGAGATTGGAGAAGTCAGAAACTGAATCTTCTGTACAAAAATCCTGAGCTGTGCCAGGTAGCATTATATTTCCTAACCATTTATCTTTATATGTTTCTTTGGCATGCATGAAGACTTTGTACCAGTTAAGTGACAACTCTGAATTATTGGCTTATGGCAAGCATTTAAAAATGCTTACCTGTTTCCTGTATTTTTTAGTCCAATGCAAGTCCTGGGCAACAAGAAGAATGGTTGACAACTCAACACAGAGTTTCAGTAACAAGCAAGAAAGAACAAGGAAAGATATCTCAGTTCAGAATGTCAACAAATAGAATATAGCAAGGAGAAGATTAGAGACATCACAAGAAAACTTACAGATAAAGTAGGAATACCCAAGTAAAATCACAGAATAGGTCTGATACAGGCAAAACAAATTAAAGGAAAATGGAAAGGCTACAGTACACTGAAACTTTTTACAAATAGGATTACAGGGCAATAAAATCTTTTGTATGGAAATAATATATTCAGGAGACAACTCCATAAGAAAGTGAGGTATCAGAGACAGTAGACCAGCTGTTAAATAGGAAAGCACAAGATGATTGATTGATTGTTTGATGATTGATTATGTGCTATCAAGTTATGTGCTATTATGTGTCCCTGACACTTCAGGTCTTCCAACAGTGTACCCATCAACGCTATAACTGAGTCTACCTACTTGCTAGTAGTCATTATCTTATCTTTCCTTCCACCTTTCCCAACATTATAGACTTCTTAACAGAGATAGGTCTTTACATGACACATCCAAAATATGATAATTTGACCCTGTTCTTAGTGAGAACTCTGGACTGAAGGTGCAGATGAACTGTTTAAAAATGCAGAAGCACCAGCTAAAGTGCTAGCAGTTCTGTGTCAGCAAACGTGAAGCAAGACTATGAGACTTACAGCTTGGATAGGTGTATGAACCTATACTGAAAAAGGGAGATATAAGAGAATGCACAAATTGCCAAACCACTGTATTAATTCTTTATAGTTTTGTTTAAGATCTTATATAGAACCAACCATAGAAATGAACAGTCAGATTTCAAAAAAGGTAGAGGATAGTTAACATTTAATGGATAATGGTGAAAGCAATAAAATATAAGGAGGTTTACCTTATAGCAAGGCCTCATGTCAGAATATGAAATATTAAAACTAATGGATGTGCCATAATACCTGATTATTCTTCTGAGGAATCTTTAGATGAATTAGGAAGTCATTGTAAAAACTGAATTTAGCAAAAGAGTGGTTCAGAATGGGAAAAAAGTGAGACAGGTTGCATATTGTTCCTGTATCTGTTTAACTTACTCTGAAAATATATTATAAGAGTAGCAGTACTGGAAGAAGACTGCAATTAAAATTGGAGGATGACACACCAACTATCTGAGAAATACAGAAAACTCCATCTTGTTAGCTGAAAGTAAAGAAGTCTTAGAAGGGCTCATAATAAAAATAAAAATGGAAAGTGAAAAATATGTATGAATGATTAATATTAAAATGGTAATGTCAAACAGCATGCTTAATGAACTTATAGTTGACATCAGATAATTGATAAATATAGAAAAAGATGGACAGTGTGTTGGAGAATTGAAAAAGAGATTATTCCTTGGAAGGAAGGTTTGTCATTGCCTTCTACCCTAGGATCAATCATTTCTTTACTTCTGTAGCACAGACAAGATCATAAAGGATAAGGACATTTCAATTACAACAAAGATTAGAACAGTGAAAGCAATGGCCTTTTTAGTGGAAATGTACAGCTATGGAAGCTAAATATTAAGAAAGAGTGAAAGAAAATAAAGATGTCTTCAGACTATGGATTTGGAGATGATTATTAAGAGTACAGTGGAAGGCAGGAAGAAACACTCGATCAATCCTGAACCAAATAAAGTCTGACTACTCCCTGCAGCAATGATGAGCAAGCAGAAACTCACATAATTTGGGCACATACTTTGGGAATTAAAAAAAAATGATTATACTTGGCAAGATTGAGGGAAGTAGAAGAAAGAGAAGACAATGGATAATGAGGAGGGATAGGATCAAAGGGATTACTGGAGTACTGGAATTTTCTTGGAAAAGCTGGACTGTTACTAAAAGAAGTCAAGATTAGCATTTGTTTATACAGTGATAAGAAGGCAAACTTGACTTGGCTGGCACTAAACAAATTAATGTAGGCAGCATAAAGAAAGTTTCCCGAGCTTTCCCGTGAACTGCATGCAGGGTTTCTGGATTTTATCTGGCATGGTTGATCACAAGTAGTCTAAGTTTGCAATTTCATCTTGTACATAATGTTTACTGAAGAGTAGGAATGGGGAGAGCATTAAGGTAGTAAGCCTAAATAGATCTTTCTAGAAGAAATGTCTTACTGCTGAGGATTGCACTTAGATCTGAGCCATAGGGGCATGAAGTATGGAAAAGTGTGTTATAAATACTGATAATGATGAAAAGAAAGAAGGAAAGAAGGAAAGGAAGGAAGGAAAGAAGGAAAGAAAGAGGGAGGGAGGGAGGGAGGAAGGAAGGAAGGAAGGAAGGAAGGAAGGAAGGAAGGACATCTCTTCCACTATAATGATCTGTCATTACTATCCTAACTGAAACTCATCACAAAAGAAAGGGGAAAAAGACACAGCTATTTTCTGAATCCAGGTGTGCCCTTCAGGGCAAAATTGAGAAATGCTGGCAAAGTGGGGGCTGGGAAAAAGAACTTTTCCTGAAGCTTGCTTAGACTCAACTTTCAAATGTCATTCTAGTTAAAAGCATATTAGAGATATTGAAAATATTAGTAGTGGGGGAGGAGGAGACTAGTAAATCATTATCACACCTAGACAGCATTTTTAAAGTTTCTCAAAAAAAAAAAAAAGCTCCTGTAAGATCTGAAACTCCATCTAGTTATGACTGACTGAATGCCTAGAACATTTTATGCACTGTTAATCTGTGACATAATCTTATGTTAGACTGGAATTAATTTAGGTGTTTAAAGAGTCTTTTATTTATTTTATTTTATTTATTTATTTGATTTGTCCCCGCCCATCTCCCCTACAATGGGGGACTCTGGGCAGCTTACAGTCACTAAAATCACAATACATAATTAAATTATAAAAAGTTTAAAAATGATAAAAGTTATAAAAACTAAAAATTTCCAAGACTAGAATAAAAATAAAAAACTAACTCTTTTAACAAAGAGGGGGGATCTGGATAGGGGAAGGCAAATAATAAGGACTATATATGCATGTGATGTCATGATGTCTTCTCTTCAGATTTATCTGGTGTGTGGGGAATCAGGAAGAAAGACAGAATCCCCATGCAATTTCATGATAAAAAGTCCACACATACCCATGAGAATTTCACCTAGATTTTCCATTTATTGTGGGGGGACATCAAAAGCAGTGGGGTTTTGTTTTTCCATCACAGAAGAGAATGGTTGAGAACATGTAGAACATTTTTAGGCACAGCATTATTTTACTACTTTGTTCAGTTGAATTTTCAAAAGGCTTTTGACAAAAGCCCTCACAAAGAGTCTTGGATAGACCTAGCAATCATGAGATAAGAGGAGAGGCCCTCGGATAAATCAGTAACTATTCAAGAATAGGAACCAGAATATAGGAATAAAATGAACAGTTCTCTCAAGGAGAAAAGGAGGGGTCCTCCAAAGAATGATTACTGGGCCTGGTGCTTTTTAATTTGTTCATAAATGATCTGGAATTAAGAGTGAGCACTGAGGTGCTGAAGACATCTAATTAGCTTCAGTGGTTACAACAAAGAAGGCCAGTTAAGAACTCCTGGAAGAACTCTTCATCCTGGAGAAATGATTTTTAAAATGGCAAATATAATTTAGAGTAAGGAAGTGTAAAATGATGCACATTGAGGCCAAGGGGAAAAAAAAAAAAAGCACCTGGCAGACAAAGCTTTCATGCAGTTTGATGGAAGAGAATTTCCTTTAACAATTCTTCCAAAGGAGAAGAGAATTTTGGAGAAATTCCCATGAACAGAGTGTGGATTTTCTTGCACTTAGTAATGAGCTGGCCAATGATTATATGCAAATGTCCTGCCTCTCATTGTACAATGTGTACCTCCTGTGGTCTGCAGCCCCTCTGTCTTCCCAAGCTAAACCCAAAGGAAAAAATGTCAGAAGGGATCAAATTGCTAATCAAATAGGATCACTGCTAAGAGGAAATCCTGCAAGTAACTATTGGAGCAATCATCCACCCACTTCCTTTAACCACAGATTTAGCAGACAATTTCAAATGATTGTTGGAGGTAAGTTACTTTTAAAAAATGTAAATACCCTTTACATGATGGTAAATGTGAAAAGGGAGTTTTGGGGGATGGCTAGGTAGGTGAAAATACTAACCTAGTGAACAGAACCAATTCATGTTGAAAATCATTAGAATAAGCATTGAAAAGAAAACTAAATATACCATAATGCTTTTGCACAAATCTATGGTATGATGAAGCTTGGGATACTCTGTACATTTCTAGGCACCCTTGTTCAAAAGGAAGAAGGTGGGAAAAACACACCCAGAGAGGCAGAGGTGGGGCAAACAAAGCAGGGGATTCTCCTATGAAAAAGTGGTTATTATGTTTAGGGCTTAGGAAATAGACAAATACGGGAGGACATAATCAAGGTGGTGCGTAATATTATGTCCAGTGTGAAGAAAAAAGTTACCCAAAAGTGTTCCTGCTTAATGTTAAAACCAGGGTCATTTCATTGTGATAAACTGTGTGTGTGTGTGTGTCCTGGAACAGATTAAAGGAAGAACTTATTCATATCAAACTCTGCTATTAAACTGTTAGATGCAGTGTTGCCTACTAACTTTGATGGCTTTAAAAGATGACTTGACACATTCATAATACTACCAGTCATGATGACTATTTATTATTTGCATTACCAGAGTAAATAAGCTTCATACTTCTAGTTCCAAGGAACATTAGAAGGAGGGCCTTCCATTGGCATATGCTTGGCCCTTCTGGGACCATGCTGGAGTAAGTAGGCCTCTGAACTTGCCGATCAAAATGCTTCTTAGTTATTGCTATATAATATGAAGTAAGAGTATCCTTACCCCTTTTACTCAGGTAAGTACATGACTTTGTTTAACAGCTCCCACTACAAACATATTGGGATTCTATTTTAATATGTGAGCCATTAGTAGTGAATGCTATTAATAAAATTAAACAAATTATGATTTGCACAATAACTGGAAGCACCTCTGAATTATGGGATAAAGAAATAGCATTGCAGGGGTGATGAAGCAGAGACAGCTCATAAATTACATTGATGGCATTCAGACCCTCTGTGTTCAGACCAAACAAGAATACAGAATTATTCATGCAGTATGAATCTACATAACGTATGTCCTCATCCCAACTACTTTTGAGTAAAATGAAGAAATAAGAATTGGGGTGGGGGAGGAGAAGAAACAACAAGAACAACAACATAAAAAATGATCATCTCAACATCTGAAGCAGGAGAGAATTGCTTTGGCGGTGATAACCTAGAAAAGTGGAGCAACTGAATCTCAGAGCAATGTACTATAGCCAGAGGTGTCAGCAGTAATCTCATTTGACTTAAGCTGGGCAATTTTAGTGAAGTGGCTAGTTTTCTCTTTAAAGTTCACCCTTTCTGCATTTTTTCAGTGCAACGCTTATTCTGCTTTATTATATCGACTGCAACTGCATCTGGATGTGTCTCCTTCTCTTTAGTTACTTTTATGGTTATGATCAGAGTGTAATGCATTTTTTCCTCAATGTTTTCCACGTAATGATCCCTGTCTCCCATTGAGTCCCACAGTGTAAATGAGATGTGACAATGCTGCAGTGCAGTAATGTTTAAATTGAAATGTCGTAAGGAAAAGCTGCACGCTCCAGGCCATTGATGCTACAATACAGTGGCTCAGAGAGTTATAGGAACGACTTACATTGTTTACTAGTCGGAAATAAAGATAATCTTCAAGTGAGTGAAAAAATAGGAGTGAATGAGTGGCTGAAAAAAGGCAAGGAAACTTCAAATTTTACAGTCTTCAGGCAATCAATGTGTGTGATACACACACACACACAGAGAGAGAGAGAGAGAGAGAGAGAAGGGCTTATTTTTCCATAAGAGAATCTATCTATCTAACAGTTTGGAAAAGCAAAAGATTATCTACAGGATTGGTTATTCTTCAAGGGGGGGAAAAACAGATTCTATTCCTATTGCCTTATTTTTAATAACAAACTCAGAAAGTGAGAGTCACCCAGGGTTGTAATCAAAACAGGCCACTGAGAGAAACAAGAGGGAGACATAAGTGTATATTTGGAGGAAACCTTAGGTTTGCAGTACATTAAAATAATACCTGAGAGAACCATCTCATCCAAAACCACCTGCTGAGGAATAGAAAAACAGGAAAACCTTGGGTGAGAGGTGGGGTAGATGGGAGAGGAATTAAGTGACATTTTTAGGAAAAAATGGCTGGCTAAAGCCTCAGCAAAAGCACTCCTTTTAGGAAGGAGTATACACTGCAACCTTTGATGCAGTAAATCATAGGAGATCTTACAGCAAGAGAGACAACAAAGCATCAACTGGAATTCAGTGGGATAGCTGAGAAACAAAAGTTTTGCATAGTTTTGTTTCTTAATGTAAACTTCCAGTCTGGATGAAGCTACTAATTACAACAACCTTCTTGTTGGGACGCTCGCTTCATCCCGCATTTGAATGTCACCAGGTAAAGCTCCTCATTGTGATTACAGGAATCAGGACAGACGTTTCTCTGTTGCCCCCATACTTACCTCCTAAAAAAACGGTCCCCATAGCTGCTTTTTGTACTCTTATGGGAATCTTCTAAGCCAATGTTTCTCAACCTTGGCAACTGTAAGATGTTTGGACTTCAACTCCCAGAATTCCCCCAGCCAGCATGGTTGACATCTTAAAGTTGCCAAGGCTGAGAAACACTGTTCTAAGCCTATCCCATGTACAGAAAGCACTCTCCTCTTGGGGCTAACCACTTGGTGGGAGCAATCTTCTCTGAGCAAATGACACTGGAGACTGAAGCAACTCAGCCCCAAGAGCCAAAACCCCAATCCAATTTGCCCTTATAGGTGTTGTTTGATAAAATGTGAAAAAAGTAAAAAGTAAAGAAATGGAGGAGATCTCACTACACATTGCTGCTTAGTTTCCTTAAAAAATGTTTTGGAAGGGGCTTGAAAGTCCCCATCATTTTCACCCTCCCTCAGTCCAGCCTTTCTGCTCTCTCTCAAGCTCAACTACTTCTTCACTCCATTTCCAGCTAACTCTGCTGTGTCCATCCCCACCCATTAGTCTCTGCCATTGTTAAAGGAAGGGGAGGGCAATGGAGATTTATTATCTCTTTGTGATTTCTTTTCTTCCATATCCCTGAAGCTGTAATGAAATGGTAACAGTGTTCTGTTTTGTTTTTTCCAGTTAGGAGTACTGGTCCTTCAGGGATAATCTGCTAGATATGCACGGCAATGAGTGGGGGCACAGTATAAAACAGATTACCCATTCTCCCATTTCCCCATTCCCCCATTTTTTCTTTCGGACACCCTGTTTCCCCCCTTTCTTTCAGACCTCCTCTTCTCTCTCTGCCAAGCTGAGACCCCTACAAACAGGTTGCAGGGAAGAGAGAGTAAAAGCTTTTGAAAATCATCAGGCCACAACAATATGGAACTGCATCTTGAAAAATGTATCATGGACACCCATGCCTACAGGATAGGCTATTTCATTTATGCACTGAATGGCTTAGACAACCTGAATGTGTTGGTCCTGCTAGGAAGCCTGGCCTCTCCCCTGTGGTTAACTCTGCAAAACTATTTTCATACAGTTACATACTGACAAATATAATGACGCTTTTGTCAGAAGTATTGTTCTATCTTTTCATGCTAGATATATACATATACATATACATATACATATACATACACACATACACACACATGGGGAAAGGTCCCCAAACTTAATGTAAATAGCACATGTTTGGAGCCAAAAATGTTTGTTATGAGCTGAGTCCCTCCAACCGTACATGAGAATTGCTGCTTCTTCTCTTTGTGCTATCCTATGTCAGAGGACTGAGAGACAGTCAGGGGTTCTGTAATATGGCCTTGGGAGCTTCAGCAGGGGATGGAGGTGAACATTGAAGACTCCCCCTCCTCTAACACACACTTATAACAACAACAGTGCATATGATGGGGACAGCCCCACATTAGCTCCAAATGTATTATTCCTGAGATTCTTTCCAAGCTTCTGAACTGTTTTTGCCTCCATCTGTGCCCCCAGTAAGCTTTTTTACATTGCTGTTCCCTAGTACAGAATATGAATATATATATATATATATATATATATATATATATATATATATATATACACACACACACACACACACATACACACACACACATACATACATACATACATACATAAAATAAACTTGTATTTTTGAACATTTTCCATTAAAAGTAAACAAGCTTAAAAATAATGAACCTCTGTGGCACTGGGCCATCAGTCATTTTGCTCCTTTTATCTTGCAAATCTTGTGGGATTGACTCTGGTGTAGTTCATAATGATGCCCTTCATAGAAAAACAGCTGCCGGTGCTCACCTGTGTTCTTGCCCAGCCAGAGACTGGGAGAAATTCCTCAATTTAGCAAACAAACTTAAGCCATTATTAGAAATGACAGGGGAACCTGATGAAATTGTACTTTCAATTGGAAAACAAAATTGCAATCAGGCCAACATGATTTCCTCGTGGTCAGACCACGCTAATGCCGAGTGGCGAAACACGGGCAAATGTATTTAAAAGTCATAATGGAGCATTACCCATGCAGTCTTCTCCTTTTATTGGCCCTTATTAATATAAAAACTTCAATTTGCATGTAAATGTGGTCAACTTTCATATCATCAAAATACATGAGGCCCAGGAAAGTAATGAATTGAAGTTTGATGCAGCAATTACTGACGTTTATAAAGAATTTTAAAGAGGTCATTCTAGCCCGGGCTGAGAAAATGAGGAAATCAACAGGGAATATTGTCAATATAGCAACAGTGGGGGTGGAAGCCAGTCCCAGGTGCTGGAAGGCCAGATGATGATTAATAGAGAGGGAGTATGAAGGCACTCACCCAGAAGGACTGGGCTGGACCCTGACTCAGTAACAGCTTTCATGAAAAGGTTCTTGCTGGGTTCCCCCTCAGCCTGGCTCAGAGATGTGATCCAGAGGGAATAAAAGTAGCAAGTGTTTATGAGCGAGAGCTGCACGGAAGGTTTAATTGGGCTCCACATCCTTTCAGCTCCCTTCAGTACTTGATATGCAGTTTAACCTTTCTTGCCCCCTCCCCATCCTCCTTCTCCAGTGCTGTCCCCCACCCCCCACCCCACCTTGGAAAGTCAGTAGCCAAGAGCGGCTGGGATTTTAATAAGGCAAACTGGCTGGAGAGGGGCTTGGGAAAACATCAGCTTAGTTGCAGAGCTGAGTTAAACTGCTGCTGTGCGGTGGGGTGGTAACAATCATGTATACATTCACTGGCCCTTTTACCTTTCCCACCTATTTGAGCCTCAGACGTGGGAACATCATGCTTGGATGCTGAACCCAACTGAACTTGCAAAGAGGCTTCCCGTTCTTTTCCCCTTCCTTTCGTGATTAAAATATACACAAGGATAGTTTTAAAATGGGGGGGGGGGGGGGGATATAAATAGTTATGTTTAAAATTTTTCAAAATGTTTAACATGTTTTCTTGGAAATTTGTAAAACATTTCTTTAAGTTTAGTCTCAGTTCCTGCAGACCTGAGAGACATTAGCTTGCCCCTAACCTTGAGTTCAAAGCCAAATTAGAATTTAAAGTGGAGATGTTCTGTATCCATGTCTGGTCAACACAAGGCAAGTTCAACTATATTTAAGTGCCTTCACTGCTCCTTCACCTTGTAAGCTAGTCAAGACCCACAACAGAAGAGAGGCTCCCAGAGGCACTTTGAACCCTGGAGGGGACCTGTTTGATGTCAATCTAGTTTTCACTGACAAACCCCACATAGTAAGAGCTTCAGGCTGTAGCACTGACTGCATATTCTTACAGAAAGATGTCAGAAAGAAGTCTTCAGGACTATAACTCTCCACAGTATAGTAGTTTTTTGTTTGCGCTGATGAAGGAATGGATATAACCAGATGCAGGTTGAATATTTCAATGAATGTTAGGCCTTAGCCTTTATATTATGGTAGTTTCTGCACACTGAAAATAAATGTTATAAATGTGTTGTTTTAATCTCTTTGCTTCACATGAGCCTGACAATTTGGCCCTAAAATTGTCTTAAGTAAAAGCGCTGAAGATTTCTCAGCTTCATCTATAAAACAGTATCTGTCACTGAATGACCACATTAGATCAAATTAGACCATCGTATATGGAGAGCATAAGATTAGCGAAGGCTGCTAAATGAAATAAATGCTAACTTTGAAACTATAATTAATAGGAAGCAAGGGACATAAATAGTACTTGTCCCAGAAATCAACTGAGTGCTTTGGACATTACTGGAAAATACTGAAAGTGCCGGAAAAAAAAAAAATGATTGGCATTCCGAAAGGAAAACAACAACAACACCCAATTCTGTTTTGGAGAAGGAACTAGATATCAAAGAATAAAAGGTTCAAATAAAAACAAGGAGAATTCAGTAGGAAATGATATTTTTGGTGACTTCCTGACAGGAATCATGGGTCTTGACTGTAAATCCTATAAGTTTCAACATTTTCAGTCAGTAGGAAGGGGAAAAAATGAAGATAAAGCAAGCTGTACCTGTGTGTTTATAGCGTGGATTTCATTTTAATTGCAAATGGATGAGAAAACAGTAAGAAAGAAGAAAAAAAAAAAAAACCAAGAACAAGTCCATAGGCTCTTAAGGTGCCATTATTGACTTTTGAAATAAATAAAAAATATTCCTTTCTTATGAAGACAATACTTACAGACCTACATTCTTAAACTTTTTATTCTGCTTCATTATCACTCAGGTCAATCAATATGAAAAATCAAAACTGGAGTAAATAATATAACAGAAATCAATTCATCTGGAAAGCCAGATTAATTTGGAAGACTATTGTGTTTCCACAATAATTCTTTCTTGATTCTTTCTGCTTCTATTTCTTGCTTTGTTGTTGTTGCTATTGCTGGTTTTCAAAGCTAATTTTCTATTATACCATTTCAAATAACTCTGAGATGAGTTAAATATTTTCAGTTACGTTAATTAAAGCAAACAGATAAGCAATTGCACTCAAGATTCAGCAAATTAAGTCAGAAACACCTCTTGCTGTTGGGTAATTCAATTCGGTGATAACAACTTAGCAACTAACTAATATTTTATAGGAAAAAATGAGATTATTCTCGATTTCTTTGGTCTTGGGTGCGTATTTTAAATTCAGAAGGTGGATTTTCAAAATCCTTTCTGAACAAGAGCACTGAAACACTGGAAACTCAACATTTCTTCATGCTTTATTTCTTTAATGTTCTTTGGTACACCTACAGACAATTTCCCCCCTCAAGGGATAGCAAACTAAGTCAATGCATATATTTCTCAAACCTCTGAGACTCAGCCTAAACATTTGCAACTTTTGCTAATCGAAGTGGTAAGTGATAAAAGGGCAGCTGTTCTTATGAGAAAATGCCTGAGTACAGTGAGTTAAAGGGTTTTTTTTTTAAATGTTATTTTAGCCTTCTGCTGCAGAAGTGATTTTTCACATGCTCAAAGAACAAATAATACATTTCACAAATCCATTAAAAACTCACCACAAAAGAGGCAAAAATAGGGCAGACTCTACATCAGTCTTTCTAATATGATTTTGGAAACTATCAAGAACTGAGTATATGTCAATAAGGGAGAAAGAATTCTCCAAGGGATACCACATTATGCTGTTCTGGAACAAACTGTGGTACACTATAGGATATCTTTTGCTGAGGTTCCTAATCCTACACCTTGCATAGCATATTGCAGGTGTTGGTGTCCACAGCTGAGGTGAGAGGCAAATGACAACAGATATACAATGATTTAATCATGCAAATGACACAGCTGACATACTTATGTTAGATACCATAACAAGATTATACAATCATGCCATTTGCATGATGACATTATCACTCATAGGTCATTATTTTTCTGGCATGGCTTGTTAAGGATACTGTTGTTTGCAGGGTGTACTAGCATAAGGATATGTAGTCTACCAACTAATTTCTTGCCAGAGACTGGTTGAAGGATGGGAAATCTGGTCAGGACCAGATAGAAGAGCCCCCCCCCCCCCCCCCCCCCCCCCAGGATAAGTTCTTGTACTGGTGGAAGATCTAGAGGCTCCTTATTCCCTAACAGGGTCTTGTAACAGGTGAAACTGGTTCCTATGAAGACAAAATTTGGAAAAGGAAAAGTGAGACATCACAGCTTTGGAAATGATAGGTGGTCTACTGTGTTATTCACTCTCTGTCCAAACAATACAATAAAAACGTAGAGAAAACAGTATCTTTGCCAATTGGAACTTAATAAGGATAGGTGCCTGCTGAATTGATAGGACCATGGAAAATAGGCATCAGCACTAAAAAAAAAGCCTTAATTCTGTTCGAACTATCACTGAGCGGATGAGTTCATGCAAAGGGACATGCTACCAAAGCAAACACAGGAACAATATTCCATTTAGAACCAATGTTAAAAAAGAATTGTCCTGGGAAACAGAGAATCCTGGAGCGTGTGCAATTACCCAATAGCCTGTAGCGAATGAGACAAAACCCTAAAGGAAAACGAAATGCATACCC
Organism: Liasis olivaceus; assembly: GCA_030867105.1. NCBI lineage: Eukaryota > Metazoa > Chordata > Lepidosauria > Squamata > Pythonidae > Liasis > Liasis olivaceus. The sequence goes on from CM061350.1 coordinate 87,653,839, forward strand.
TAGACTTCTGCAAATAGTTCCTCACACCTTCAATAACATAGACACTTCTGGAGTTGCCACCCATTATAATACCCAACCTTTCTGACTTCTCAGCCAAATACTTTATATGATGCTTAAAGTACCATAAAGACTCCATCAAGTCAAAGTCAAGTCCCAGGTGACTTCATGGACATGTCCACATAATTTTCTTGGCAACAGTTTAGAAGTTGGTGACCATTGCCTTTTTCTGAGATTTCTCTGAGACTTCACAGTCTAGTCCACAAGCCTGGGATTTCCAGATATTATCCCATCTACATATTAACTGGGTCTGACCCTACTTAGCTTTTCTGAGATCAGCCAAGGTCAAGTAGGGATGCCAGCTGTTGAGTACATGGTATTACCATGAGCCGTTTTTCTTGAAACTTTCAAACTGACCAAACTGGATGATTATGATGTGCAGGAAGACCCAAGTTACTTCTACCCCATCATTTTCCCTTCCCAAACCACCAGAAACAGATTTGAGACAAACCATCATAATTTAACCTCAAACCACAGAGAACACTACCTGTGGCAATTAGTGTACAAAACCTGGCCAACAGTACAAAAATGGCAACTAATAGTGCCTTGCATCACATCCATAGCCCATGTTGTTTGGCATTTAAAATAGCTGAGCATTTGCCATTGGGAATGCAATTTCCAATTGCACACCACCAATTTCCTGTTGAGTATATTCAACTGCTGAGTTTATTAAGCTACAGCAGCTTAAAGGGGAGAACCAGGAGCCAGGAGGTGGTTAAGGCAAGAGTTCCTTTGGTACTGGGAAAATGGCCTGTTGCCAGGCCCTGAAGAATTCCAATTCTTGTCCTAAAAAGCCAGGTTCAATGCACTGTCTATTGTCCCCCACCTAAGGTGGGAATAAATTGGCTTGGCTGCCAAACAATGACAATATTTTGGGATTGTGCCTTTAATAACTCATGCTAGATTTAGTTTAAACAGTTTAATAAGCTTCAGGTAATCTCCAGAGGAATGTCTGGGGCTATCAACAGGCTCACAAGCCAGGGATTTCCTATTAGATGCAACCAAAATATATAAGGCTGACCCTGCCCTTAGACATACAGGATTCAATTTGTTTACATTTATACAGTGAAAATGTGCATCTTGAATTTTGCTCAGAAAATTCTAGCAAGCCAGATGAATGCAAAAGATGAAAATGCAATTGGTTTGAGAATGCAGGCCTAAATAAAGTGCATTTTAAACAGGTAGAATAAAAGAAATGGGTGCCTCATGCCTAATCTGCCATTTTTCTCCTTTTAGGATTAAATGTATGGCTTTTTGTATTGAAGTGAAGAACTGCGGATGAACTATAATTATGAATAATATGCATTCTTGGGGGAATTAAAAATAACTGAACACAAAACTACACAAAGAATAGATTATCTGCTGTCTTAAAAATATGATTGTGGCATGTTTTAACATATCTGTTCTCAGTCATCAAAGGTACACCAGAAGCTTGTGTATACCAAATTTTCAGTTCCTCAACATATAATTAAGGGGCTTTTTCCATTAATTATTTGCTTTGTGTTTCAAAAGAAACTCATGCATATAAACAAATGCTCCAAAGCTAGGGAAACAAATATTCGGGGCCACACTTTAAGATAAATTATTTCATGCTTGGACTATATTTTTCTATAATACATTCAGTTGAATAGCTTCAAATCATTTCAGCCAATGTGTATAGAGATGTCTTAGTAGACTGTTTTTTTTTTTTTAATCTGCTTAACAGTCATTACTGACCCTGCAGTGACCGCCCCCTAGCGGTTTTCAAGGCAATTGCATCTTTCTAGTTTCGGAATTAGACTTTGCCAGAGCCTAATTCCTAGAGCGTCAGCCCAGCTGGCAGCACAGGAGGCGGGATTTCCGTTGCTTCGCGCCCCTTTTTCGGACGAGCGCGGTTTCGCGCTTTTTACCGGCAACTGCCCCGTCTCTCTGTTGAGCCGCTGCCAGCATTTTTCCTCCCACTGGAGTGAGAGTGCTCATTTATCTACTCACGTATGTTTTCGATCTGCTGAGTTGGCAGAAGCTGCGGGTATAGAAACAAGAGCTCACCTTGTTAACGCGAGGCTGGACTCGAACCGCTGAAGCTTTCAGCCATTTCTGGCCGGCACTTTCAGCGTCATTAAGCCGCTGCGCCACCGCGTCCCCTTAGTAGACTGTGCAGATAGTTTATCCAAATCATACTTATTAAAACAAAATCCTACCATACTCAATATGGTTTGCTGCTAAATGAACAACACTGCAGCCTTAAAAAGTATGTGTATATACATATCCATTGAGAAATAAATCCTATTGAGTTCAATAGGATTGTCTTTCCACAATAAACGTTGCCCACAACAAACTCAACTGGCCTATGGCTGTGTTTCTGGTGATGCCACAGTATGTTTTCAACAGCTTTGGGTAGAAAAAAATAGAACTATTATAATGGTCCATACACACGGTTCTCTCTGCAGATTGCTTAACTCCAGTTGCCTACACAGGCATAGGACTTACCTTCTTTCTCATGATACTTGTACACAGGATCAGTTGAAACTGAAGCCCAAAAGGAGAAAAGAAAATACTTCATCACAAGATAAACAGTTATAGACTTCACAGTTTCAAGATGTGATGAATGCCATTGACTCAGAACAGACCTGGTCTTGGAAATGAAACCTCTTTGTAGCTGTTAGGCAGCTTGCCTCAAATGAGCAATTGCCAGGATGACATTTATATCAATAGGAAATACATACTGTTCTGTTTGTGGTTACCTGGAACCATTTGCTTGGCTACTGCTGATGTTAGCGGGAAATAGGTGGTAGCACAACAAAATATATATTAGCAGTGGAAAAACAAAGTTACCCATACTGAATATCTTCTTACAGTTTCAGGGGAATCATAAATTGCTGCTTAAGCTGATCCATAGAATCAGATGGCTGGTCCTATGTTTGACATGGCTAATTTAAGAGACGGGAGTCTTCTCTCAGAGCTTAACCTTAACCAGTTTTGACATCAGGTTTTTGTTTGTTTGTGCAAGTTACAGTATATCTGACCTTGCAGATCTATATTAGTTCATAGCTTCTGGCACCTACATTTTACAGCTTTTGACAACTGACAGGTCTCTCAGGGCCAGTTTTAACATTTCAACCATTTTCTAGGACTTTGCTGCCCACTTGCACTTGCACTAAAATACACTACTAGAAATCTATTATTTCAATTCTACATGTAGCGTTGTTATACCTAACTTTCAGTCTGTATTCAAATATGAATGCGATTCATTGGGCAGGCAATTTGGTGCCTCAAAGAATATTTCACAATACTAAAAGATAGTCAAGAAATGTGATGCTATCATGAGAACATTATTCCCCATCATTTAATTATTCCACATTCACACAGTTCATATATAACACAAAAAACTGGTTTAGCATTATGAGGACAAGCTTCTATGATTACTTCCTCTTGTTTCTTCCTCTGGCAAAATCCAAAGAAACTACTTGTAGTTTAGGAGTGCATGAATTGTGGTTAATTTTTACTATGGTTAATGAAAATAAGTTAGCTTCAAAGCAACCTGACTATAATTTTGTTAGCTGAAAAGAGTAACAATGCAAGGAAAGAAAAATATGTCCCATTCTCCAGACTGGCTTTCCCACTCCTTAGCAGTTCTTAAAGATAGCTTCCAAAGCCTATCAACAAACTCAAGAAAAGGGTGACATTAAGAAGCTCTGCCAGAATTTCTAAGAAGCTCTGTTTCAGATCAGGTATGCAATAGGCAACTTACCAGAACATAAAACTCTCTCACAGACAAATCTTGAAGTCAAGAATCTGTCAGTTGGAAAGAATCTTGAGAATTCAATAAGAGAAATATGTGTCTTCTGGGTGGAAGAAGCACATATCTAACCAAGGAGAAACGGCCTGTTCTCAGTAAGAGGGCAGACAAGAAAGACTGGCTGAATGTTATGAACAATTCCCAAGAGATTCTAAAGTTCTAAGATTCTGTGGCGAATGTACCTATTATCATAGACCTGTCTAGACAGAAGATTAGAGTTTAATTTGGTTTATACTCAATTGTACAAGAAAAAGATAATACAGGCCTATTTATACACTTTTGCTACCTTTGGTATGAGTTTATTTGTACCTTGTTCCTTTGTAGTCTGTCTGTCTGTCTGTCTGTCTTTCTCTCTCTCTCTCTCTTTCTTTCTTTTTTTCACTAGTACACCCAGGACCTAGCTGTTTTCTGTATACTGAAGAATTGCTCACAAGTGATTATGGCTTTTGTTTATTTTCTGTTTCTTGCACGTCTCTTTCCTTTTAACAGGGTTAAGGTAATGCTGAAAGGTTTTACAGTATGCATTATAGAGAGACAAGCTTAAACTTACGCTGCCATTTCTACAAAGCTGATAAGACTCAACCAGGCCACGTTGCTATTTGAAACAGGCAGAGGGCAAGACCAAGTTATCCATCTGTGGTTGCTTCTGTTGCTGTTCCTTGTCATTTCTTCCTGTTCCCTGTTCTTTTTAACTGCCTCCCTTCAATTTCTTTGTTAAGGATCCGAATCTTCAACTCATCTTTTGTAGGTGAGGTAACCACTAACCAATTCTGAGATATCTAACTTATCACAAACAGCACAAAAAGATCACTTTTCAATACACATCAGTTTTCTGAGATAAGAAAACTACAGGGAGGATAGTTATAAAGCCTAGCTACATGCTCTACAATAAAACCTTATTTATTCCCAGCTGCCATACAACCTATTTTATACTTGGTATAAAAGTAAACATTTATATAGAGATAAGCCAAGAATCAACTGCATCTTACCATTAGCTGAGCAGCTGTGATGATGTCATGGAATTATGACATGAATGCATATGCTAGGTCCTGAGGAAAAGGATAATGAAAAGATGGGAAGCTATTGTTTGGCTTAAAAGGGGAAGAACTCATATATAGAAGACCTAGATCATATCATATCAAATGCAACTGCTATGAGTATCTTAAAATAGTCTTAACATAGTTAAAAACAAAAATCCTTCCTACTCATAATCAGGAAATTGTGGCTTTGCATAAACATGGTGAGATACTATCCAACCCCATTACTTCACTCACTGTGGTCTTTATCCTCCCCAAAATCATTTATTATCATTCCAAGCCACAAAAATGTGTCCACACTGCTTTAGATGGATATAGGCAAATCATTATTTGTGATAAGGGGAGGACAATAGAGGCCTCTAGTATACTGAGATAATCTATAAAAAGCATTAAGAAAATTGCTATATAGATACTGAGGGCTTGAACTTCTGTTTAGAAGAGATCCCACAGACTCAACAGAACTCTGCTTTTCTTTGTCAAGAAACAAAATCAGAAAGCACAACAAACCAATATAATGTTTCCTTCTCTGAACTTCTCAATGTGCTTGCCTCTGTGTGTATACCAAGAAATGTGGAGGAAAATTACTCTGTTGACTCCTTGGGATCTCTCTGTATGATGACTAGAGATGGTTATCCCTTACTATTATTCTAGAAAAGATAACTATACATTTTGATAGTAAAAGCAGCAGCTTTCCCAACCTGATGCCCTCCAGATCTGGGGTTAAACAAATGGCTACTTTTATTATTAACAGAATTTAAAAACAAAGCAAAACATTTTTCCTTTTGAAAAAAAAAATATATTGTAGGCATGATGCCTGCTAAATGTCAGACAAATAGACTGACTAAGGCATTTCTTAAATTACTCTGAAACAACTGAACATGGTTATGGATTTAAACTTGAACTGAATCTGTTGCACAAGTCTAGTTATTTCCTGTTGCTTGCATTACATGGTCAGTGCGATGGAATGTGGGGGTGACCTTGGCAGAGGGAAGAGATGCTGCCTAGGGAATGATCGGATAAAAGAGAAAGGAGTCTACAGCAGAGTAATGGCCAGAGAAAGAAACTTAAGAAGGACCTGCCCTAACTACTCAGGTGGTAAATAGGGAGGGCAGGAGATTTATACGTTCAGACTTGCAAGAATCTGTTAATGTAGCCTTATAATAAAGTAGAATTAGCTCATCTAGTCGTGTTTCCTGTCTGGTTTACCTGGGAGGGCTGACATCAATCCTGTGAGTCTCCTACTCTCTTCTAAAGAGAGGAATTTTGAGAATGGCCTCAGATCCTCAAGGAACTCCACTATCCACTGAGCATCTGGCAGCAGTGTTGCTAACACCAGCAGCAAGTAGATGCACAGAAGACCAATTTACATAATGCCATGATACAATTAACACAGTAATTGGGGCAAAATTTACCTCAGCCTACAGCAGTGCAACCGGTCGCAGCCCAGCCAATGCTCCTGTGTTCCCATGGTAGCTTGCCAGAGAAATTTGGAGGGGACCGGGATCAATTCTGGACATACATCACTCAGTGTGAAATGTTTATGGCAGATGGACCAGTGGAGTTTCCCAGTGATCACCCCAAAGTGACTTTTGTGCTGAGTTTGCTGAAGGAAGCAGCAGCTAAGTGGGCAATACCATTCATTGAAGGGAACAATCTGGTGCTGGATAACTATCAGGACTTCATGCATAAATTCAAAGGACATTTTGGGGATCCCATACAGAGAATCACAGCTAGTTGAGAGCTCAAGCAGGGACAGAGAAGGGTAAGGGCATATATTTCAGACTTTATATTACTTGCTGGCAGTGTAGGGTGGAACAACTTAGCCCTAATTGACCAGTTCAGGGAAGGGCTGAACCATGAACTAAGGGATGAGCTAGTGGGACAAGGCACTCGAAATAACCTGGATGAGCTATATCAGTCTTGTGTAACTATAGATGCCCAACTGGAAGAGTTGAGGCAGGGAAGGAATGGAAAGAAGAGATCCTACAATCTGTTTTCCCCCATACCACCCCTCCCGATGGCCTCTTTGGAATCCAGCATGGAAGAACCCATGCAAATCAGTGCAGCCAAGAGATCCCTGTCATCAGGAGAGAAGCAAAGAAGGGATCAGGGGCTATGCTTTTATTGTGGGGCCCCAGGACACATAGCAAGATTGTGCCTGATAAAAACACCAGTGGCTGTCACAGCAGTAAGATGCAAAACTAGTAAATCAACAGAGCACAAAACCAGCAAGTCACCAGCCTCCCTCCCTCCAAAGAGGGGCCATCTACCATTTAAGGAGAGCTCAGATAGCCGACAAAAGGCAAGCATATCTAATTACTCCTGCTATTGTTTCTTTAAATTCCAAGCAGAAGATGGAGCTTTCTGATCTCATAGACTCTGGGGCAACTGCTAACTTCATAGATATAAAAATGGTACAGAAACTAAAGTTGCCAACCCAAGCTCTAGAAAACCCAATGATAGTCAAGACTATTGACATTCAACCAATTCTACAGCACAGTTCCTTTGCAATTGACAATCAAAGATCACACAGAGTTCATAACACTCTATGTAACTGCCTCCTTGCAAATGCCCATAATCTTGGGTATAGAGTGGCTTCAGCTGCATGACCCAGTTATAACTTGGGAGCAAGAGACACTCTCATTTCCATCCCCTAAATGCCAATAACATCGCTTACAAGCAGTGAAAGCTTACCCCAACCCCCATTCCATTGCAGAACAAGGAAGGATCAGCACTGCCATAAAAAATACTCAGATATACAGATGTGTTTGGGGAGGAAGAGGCATCCATGTTACCCCCACACCAGTTGTGTGATTGCACAATCAATTTGAAATCCGGAGCCCACATCCCAGCAAAGAGACAGGATTCCATGTCTACCCATGAGTTAGCCATCCTCAAGGAATACCTAGATGTCAATATCAAAAAAGGATTTATTTGCCCTTCCAATACAAGAGCATCAGCACCCATGTTCTTTGTCCCCAAAAAACAAGAAGGAAAAACAGCAGCCACTCTGAAAGAAAAGGAGGGACCCACATGCGTACCGTTCATAATTACAAAGACTTGAACAGAGTGATTATTATAGGCCATTATCCACTCCTGTTTATCTCCAGTCTACTAGACTGGCTACACAAGGCATGCATCTTTATAAAATTAGAGTTGAGAAGTGCTTAACAACCTAATCAGAATGAAAGAAGGGTATGAGTATTTAATTATTTATTTATTTATTTATTTGTTTATTATATTTTTTAATATTTTTTATATTTAACTTTGACACATGGTATGGAAAAATTGAATACATGGTAATGCCATTTGGCCTAGTTAACTGTTTTTTCTAAATTCATGAACCAAATATTTGCAGACATTTTAGATAACATGTCATTTACTTGGATGACATATTAGTTTATTCTGAAGATCCCTCCTTGCTTGTAACCTATTTCAGAATTGAATTGCAAAAATTACAGGACAAGCTTAACTGGACTATTTGGGTTACAGAATCTCATACAGATGGATCCAGCAAAGGTACAGGCTATTCTAGCATGGCGCGTGCACACGCACACACACACGCACACACCCCATATTGCAAATGATGTACAGCACTTTCTGGGCTTTGCTAACTTCTACAGGAAATTGATCCCTAATTTTGCTGAGCTTGCGAAACTGCTATCCCAGCTTCTAAGAAAGGGTTGGCAATTCTCCTGGTCAGCCCAAGAGCAGGTAGCATTTCAAGAGTTAAAGCAGCTCTTTGCTTCTCAACCCCCCTTCACTACCCCAATCCCACCCATCCCTCTGTTGTGCAAACAGACACCTCAGATGTAGCAGTAGAGTGGTTCTACTCCACGCCGGGGGGGGGGGGAGCAGATTTGCTACCATGTGCCTTTTACTCAGAGTGCTCCTACCAGCAGAAAGGAACTATGACATTTTCGGTAAAGACTTACTGGTGGTAAGAAATGCCTTTCAACAATGGAGACTCCTGCTAGAAGGAGCAGCATACCCAACACATATGTACAGATCATAAAAATTTACATATTCCGCAAAACACCCAATCTCTCACCCCTTGGCAAATCAGGTGGGCACAATTTTTCTCCCACTTTGATTTTTATATCTCATGTGCCCCAGGTTCCCAGAACAAGCTTCCAGACACCCTCTCACACAAGCTGAAATGTGAGATTCCCCAGTCACCCCCCCCCCCCCCACCAACAATACTACAGCCATGCAACTTTGAGTCACACATAAATTCAGACAAATGAGAGGCTGGGAGCAGAAAGACAAGCTGTTGAACTCTTTGATCAGATTAGGACACAGCAGCAGCAGGATGCATATGCCAGGGCCTGGATGGATGACCTCCAGGGAACCCAGCAAGGTACAGTTTCACCTTCCACAGTGGAAGGAGTTCAGCTGTTCCACAATGGACATTTGTATGTTCCTCTTCCCCAAGGGAAGAAGTACTACAGCTGTGCCACAACAACAAAACAGCAGGGCATGAGGGGGCAGTATTTAAAACCCAAGAGAGAGCCCTCAGAGAATTTTGGTGGCCCCACATCCACTCAAACATTAAGGGTTATGTTTCCTCTTGCCATGTCTGTTATAGAGCAAAGTTAGTCCCTGGTAAGCCAGCAGGCCTGTTGTAACCGCTGGAAACTCCTTCTTAGGCATGGGACACTGTTTCTCTAGATTTCATTACTAATCTTCCTCCAGTGTGGGAATATACTATCACACTGGTTGTAGTGGATTTATTTACCAAATTGGCCTATTTTATTCCTTGCAAGGGAATGCTATATTTCTTACCTGCAAGACAACTGGACTGATCTCATACCTCTTGCTGAATTTGCTTTCAACAATGCAGCACACTCCTCTATTGGTATGTCCCCGTTCTAGGCAACTTATGGATTCCACCCAAGGGTCTTACCAACAACCAGACAAAACAGCACTGTTCCTTGCGCCACAGATTTCCTGCATGCGAGGCAAGCAGCCCAAAGCCTCTTACAGGAACAGCTTGAATTAGCAAAGCCACGTACAAAATAACAGCAGATGCACATAGACAAGAGGGAGCGAGAACTGTAGAAGGGGATTTGGTTTTGGTGTAGCTTTATACAAAATTTCTAACTTCCACAAGACCTTCCAAGAAACTGGACTCAACATTTATTGCCCCTTTCCCAGTGATTAAGCAAATCAACCCAGTAGCATTTCGTTTGCAACCGCCAGCATTAATGAATTCACCCTGTATTCCATCGGCCTTTGCTTGTGGAAGAGGCTCCCTTCTGCACTCTACATTCACAGATGGCACCCCCCTCCCATTCTAGTAAACAGGGAGGAAGAGTACGAGGCGGAAGCGGTGTTAGACTCCAGACTCAGAGGGAAGCGGGACAAGTACTTGATACACTGGAAAGGCAGAAGGTCATGGGAGGTAGCAATGGATGTGTACGTGCCACATTTGGTGCACCGCTTTCACAACCCACACCACAACAAAACCTGTCCTCAGCAACTACTGGCTATGCAGGAGTCACGTGCTGACCAAGACGAGCAGGAGTTTTTCTATGGGGTGGAGGGGGCCTCGGGAATAGCAAGAGGCCAAGTAGGGGGAAATGAATCAACTCCTTCCACATCTGGCATGCTAGTCTGGAGGGGGGGGAGACATACAGATTCCTGAGAGAGGGTGGCTATCACCTCGACCGGAACAGATGGTTTACAGGAAGCCTCATGTGATCTTGGGGAGTTACGAGGAGAAGAGGCAAGTGACATAGCTGCATTTTGTTCTCACAGTCCACAGCCTGTTTCCCCTGGAAGGGGAGGTGATGTGATGGAATATGAGGATGGCCTTGGGGGAAAGAGGTGCTGCCCAGGGAATGATCAGATAAAAGAGAAAAGAGTCTGCAACAGAGTAACGGCCAGAGAAAAAACTTAGGAAGGACTCGTCCTAACTTATCAGGTGGTAAAAAGAGATGGCGGGAGATTTGTACTTTCAAACTTGCAAGATTCTGTTAATGTAGCCTTACAATAAAGTAGAATTAGCTCATCTGGTTGTGTTTCCTGTCTGATTTATCTAGGATGGTTGACAATCAGCCAATAGCTAACAGCTATTATGAAATAATAGCAAACAAGTGAGGTATGTAAGAAGAATAAAGAAAAAGAAACAGACCAACTTTTTTTATTGGTCTTTCCTTAGCCTCTTTGATTCAACAGTACAGAAATACAGCAACTGATGCAACCATGATCATTTTGATTAGCCTACCTTACCCTCCACTACCCTGCACTGTCATTCTACCTATAATTAAATTACAGTTCATCATCATCAACTTTATTATGGTCATGGACCAGAGTTACAAATAAAAATACATTAAAATACATTGAAATACATTAAAAATACATTAAATGAAATGAACAGCACATGATAATATATTTACAGATTGGTGGGGTCATCTGTGGGTAGTCAAAATCTGCCTAATTTTGCAGACAGTATAACAAAATTTACCTATGTTCAGGGAAACTAAATCATTCTGATCAGATAGCAACAACTGGACATAAAAAAGATCACAATTCCCTGGATATTTTTTTCAGATGAGGAGTTATTAGATGGGTTTGTGAGTCCTTATAAAAAATACAGTATAACAGGACATGTGCTATAGTTTCAATAGCCCCTTGTCCACAGGGGCACAATCTCAGCTCGTATGGGACTTTTTTGTATCAGCCCTCCAAAACTGCTGTAGGAAGAGCATTACAGCGTGCTAGGGTTAATGCCCTCAGAAGTTTGGGGATGATTGTGTAATTTAGGTATCTTGCTGGCTTATAAGAAAAGATTTGACTGCTCAAAAAAACATTCTTGGGAACAGCAGACTGGTCCTGCTGGACTTCCAGGTCTTTGATATGCTGTTTGAATTCACTGAGTGCACGCTCATAACCCAGCATTAGGAATGCCTCCCTAGAAAAGCCAAGATGTTGGAGTTTTTGTACAATAGTCCTGGCCCATACTGATTAATAATTGTCCTTAATAAGGAAAGAACCCAAACCTGTAGGAAAAAATAGTAGTTACAGCCAATGTGCTACAATACAGATTCACGCACCTGTTTCAACTTTGGGCAGACCTGCCTCCCTCCTTAATACTACATTTGGAGTGCAGGGGGGTACCTGAAATATGGCCCTTAGGAATTTGGATTGAACCCTTGCCAGAGGAGTAAAGGAAGAATAAGGTCCTAGCTGGGCACCAAAGAGTAATTGTGTACGAGCATTAGCTGAGTATAACTTCAGAGCTGCTGGGATATGCTGTGCTCCTCTGGTAAAGTGAAAGGATTGGATTGCAACCACTGTTTTTTGAGTGTTTTGTATAACATAATTTTGGTGTGCACTGCGTTTAGTGGAGCTATGAAAAACCATGCTCAAGTATTTAAAAGATTTGACTTATTCAATATTCTGGCCATTTATCCTCCAGGTGTGCAATTTAGGTCTCTTAGCAAAAGTCAAAATCTTAGTCTTGCTATAGTTAATTTTGAATGCTTCCTCTGAGCAATATCTGGCCAGAGCACTCATGGCTCGTCTAAGTCCAATTTGTGTTTGTGATAGGAGTACTATGTCATTTAAATACAGCAAAGTTGCAATATGCCTGTTTGCCAGTTTTGGAGGGTGATGTTCTAGTTGGTTTATTTTGGCCACCAATGGATTTATATACAGGTTAAACAACAGGGGAGCTAAAATACAGCCCTGCCTCACTCCTCTGTAAGTTGGAATTTCATTTGTGTGATGGCCTTGCATACTGCATCAAACTTTGATTCTAGAGTTCTTATAGAGATTATGCATGAGCAACAGTAACCGTCTATCAATGGTGGTATAGAGGAGCTTAAACCAAAGCCTTGCTCTGGGAACCAGATCGAATGCAGACCTAAAATCAATAATAGTGGTGTATAGTGTTGAACCTGTTTTGGAAGTGTATTTTTCAGCCAGATGTTGAAGTATAAGGGCATGTCCATAGATAGAATGTCCAGACCTGAAGCCTGCTTGCTCATCTGCCAATATATGCTCTGAATCAATCCAGTCAACTAATTTATTATATAGGTGTCTGGCATAGAGCTTTCTTATTATACTTAACAAGCTTATAGGCCTATAATTAGCAGGCAGGTCTCGAGTGTCCTTTTTATAGATAGGCACGATAATGGCTAGGTCCCAGTCCTCTGGAATCTGTGCAGTGCGATCGATATAGGTAAACAGGGAAGCAAGAACAGGGGTCCACCAATCCAAATTGTTTCGTAGTATTTCGGGTGTAAAGAAGTTATTGCCTGGAGCTTTACCAGGCTTTAGCTGATTTATAAGCCTCTTTATTTCAGCATTTGTGACAGGGGCCCAATTTGGGAGCAGGTTAACATTGAGATCTAAGTCAACTATATGGGCCTCTTCTTGTGAATATAATGCTCTAAAATGGTCTTCCCACACAGATGCAGATATGAGGTGAGGAAGTAAAAGGGGCCTGCCAATTGAATGGAAAGCTATGAGGTGCCAGAACAGAGGAGAATTTCTGGCTTGAGAAACTGTTATCAGTTGCTGCCAGGAAACCTTAGTGAATTCTCTTTTCTTGTTTTGTAAAGAATGTTTATATTGTTTCTTCAGGAGCATAAAATCTTGGATGGGGTGCTCAACTGGGTTCTCTTTATATAGCTTAAATTCCCTGATCAGTTTACTTTTGGCCTCAAAACATTCTGCATCAAACCAGGGCTGGGAAAAATAAATCTTGCCCCTGGGTTATCTCTTCTCCTTGATATCTGGGTTGAAATCACTGGCTGGAATAACTGGATCAGTTGTGTAAATGTCTGCAGGGGAGAGTCCCCAGACCTCTCTCTGACTATGGTGGAGTGGAGTTGCAGTGCTGCTTCAGATAGAAGCAGCTGAGCAATTTGCTCGCTAAGTTGCTGAGACCATTTGACACAAACCAACCTCTGAGTCTGAATCCCAAAATGGGGTGGGTTCTGTTTCCAAAAAGCAATTGTCAAATGCTTTTAATACTGTAATACTTGGAAGATGATCACTATCAGGTTGATTTCCTAAATAAAATTTTTGTATAAAAGTGATCAGATTCCATGAGATTAAAGTATAGTCAATCAGGGAAGGTCTTGAGCCAACCCAGTAGGAGAATTCACCAGGGAAATCACTACTAATAGATCCATTCAATAAATATAAATTTAATTTGTTAATTGCTTGTAATAGACACAGCCCCTTATAGTTCCCTTTTGAATCTTTAGATTGCCGGATTAACAAAGGGGGAATTGTGACTGGTTCTGGGGGATACTGGTGGAACTGAGTAAAAAGTGCCTTACCATTCACCGCCACCCTCACATTTAGGTCACCAGAAACTATTACATGAGCTAAGGGATTATTTGACATGGGAGTACTTATGTATACTTCCAATTTAGTCCATAAATTGTTAAATTGGGACCTATTTTGAAGAGGTGGAAGATAAACATTAACCAATAACAATAGGGCATTCTTAAATTTTATCAGCACAGGCATTGCATAGTGCTCCATTGGGTCTAACTGTATAATATTTGAACGTAGTTTGGTTGAGATTTGTATACTTAATTCACCACACAATCTGCCTCATCCTGCTCCAGGAGCTGCGGGAAGTGAGAAGGATTTATATCCATTTATGAACAAGTTGCTGTGGAGTAGGAGTAGGTTGAATTCAGCAATATAGTTTAAAAAAGCAGAGTCCTTGGATTTAGCATTCCAACCTGCAATATTCCATGAGAGGATAAATAGAGATTTAAGAGCATCCAAATGTCGATATGAATTCCCAGGTGTGACCGTTATTAAAGGCAAATCCTGAGAGAAGGTAGAAACATGAGTTGCTTCATGGTGATTATGAGAGGATTTGTCTTGTACAGGTCTCCTGAAAACAGAATATTCTGAATGGGATGGTTGGCTAAAGAATGAGGGTGGAGACAGTCAATTTGTTTCTGGAGCTGGGACTATATTATTAATACTTCCCGTGTAGACACAATTATTATAAGATTCAACTTTTCTCATCATAGGTTGTGATTGTTGCTCTTCTTTGTCTTGGGAGCCAGTATTCCACAGATTTTGATCTGATACTAGCATTTCTGCAAATGATAGTGGGCTCAGTCCATCCCTCTCATTTTCTGATTGCTGCACTTGAAAGTGACTAACATCAAGTTGATGGCTATTTTCAGGAAATTGCTCTGATTCAGAATTTCCCTTGATGGTGTCAACTTGTATTGATATAGAATGACAAGATATAGATGGAGCACCCCATTGCTGAGTGGAATCAGAATTAGGATCCACACTAAGTTCAATGGGATAAAGCGACTCTTGAGATTGCTCTATCAGGTTCTCCAGTGCCAGTGACATTAAGTCACCAGCTACAGTTTTATCTTCTGAATGGTTAATTGAACTTGTGCTATAATATCCTGCTGAGTGTCCTTTTCCTTTGTATGTTTTTGCTTTGGACTGGCTTTTTTTTTTATTGGAGATTTTGTGCTTTCAGAAACCGGACTCAGTAACATTTCCACAGAGGAGCAGCTAGAGGGGAGCAGGATGTTAAGAGTTTCTTTCATGTTAGTTACCGATTTCAACATTGATCTTACTATTTCAATTTTATTTAAAATCAGTTGTTGTCCTCCTGGAGGAAGGGTGGCAAACTGATGAATTAATACTTCCTCATCATCCAAAAACTGTATCTTTCCATTAAGTGAATCTGGGATCTCTTTTTCATTATCCTTATCTTCTTCTATCCTTGTTAATAGAGGAGTTCTTTGCTTTACTGATAGTGAACAGTTACATTTAGAGTTTTCAAGGTTCATGTCATCCTCCCTCGCTGACTTAGCTCTCCGCCCAGGCTTTAGCAGAGACTGAGTCTGGGTGTTATAAAACACGTGTATTGGTCAGATATGATATTACCTTAAAGAATTTTCAAGCCTAAAAAGCATTGATGGGAGAATAATCTGTCCAAAAGTTAACAATATTTTTTTACATCTGTGCCTACTGGGGAGCCAAGAAATCTCTATTAATTCACTAGAATATACCCTACAGTGCAAGAGTTGGGAGAGAGAGTTCAGTATTACTCATCTGTTATGCCACCTGCCCCTATTTAAAGGTGTATTGGCAACTTGCAGTAAAATCCTATGTCTCTGCAAAACTAGCCTCTCCTCTGTGTCTTCTCCTTCTGAGAACCCCCATGCCACTTGCGCTGTTCGTGGATTAGGGGTAATTTTTGAAGCATGGGAGTTGCTATTTGCTTTCTTATCTAATTTGGAGATATAACTTCCTATTAGAGTCTTTAGTTCGTCTGTCTGTTTATTGGCTTCCGAAAGCTGGTCATATATAGCACTGACTGTTTGAGCTGTTAAAAGACAGTTCTTGGCAACCAAATCCAAGTCTCCTTTAATGTTGCTCTTAGTATTAACCATGTCCTCCCCTCTATCTCCTGTTAAAGCCTCATTTTCAACGGAATGACAATCATCCACATCCTGGTCCAATGAGGAATAAGAATTATTAATGGAGGTTACAAGGGGAGAAGAAAAAAGGGAAGGAGACTTACTTGCGTTGGCTGGAATAAATCCTTTATCTTTGATTGCCTCAAAGTCATTGCAGCCTTGTCTTGTTTAGGATTTCCTCTCAGCTGTGTCTCCAATCTGTGCCTCCTTTTAAACTTTCTTTTCAAGCTCTTTTTTGTTTTTGCTTTCTGATTTTGCATCCTTGGGTGGTATTCAGGGTTGTAAATCCTACTCTCACTTCGTCGGCAGATGTCTGAAGCTGATGGGTTCCAGAGTCCAAAATCTAAAATCTTAATCCTATCTAATCCTAAATCTAAAATCCTAAAATTACTAATCCTAATAAAAGAAACTAAAATTACTAAGATCACTAATTGATATTGAGTAAAATGAACTATCTTAAAACTACATATAAAAGGTAAATAAAATAAGAGGATTAGGAGCTCACTAAAAAGCTGTCACTCAGTGGCCATCTTGCTCCGCCCCCAAATTACAGTTCATAAATGCGTATGTGTGTGCACGCGTGCGCCTACAGCTAAACTAGTTTTGATATTATCTCCTATACAGATGCTTATTTTGTTGTGGATTTATGCTGAATTCAAAAGAGTTAGATATCCTCACACAATGGCAGCACTGGTGGTTCATTTTTAATCTGATGATCTGTGGGTTACTAAAACACTCTGGTAGAGAGTCTTCAGGTGAATGAACATGATTACGAAAACAATTCCGCAAAACCTAGGTGATAAAATTCAGGAAAAAAAGTAAAACAAGTACCCAAATTTGTAATGAAGGCACCTTTACCTGGGGAGTTTTTAAGAAACATAGTTGTGCTTTTGCAACCATAACTTAATTTGACCAGCTGGAATCAAGCCAAAAAGTAATCAAAATGATAATCTCTTCTGACAATGGAAACTAAATTGTAATGCTAGTAATCCTAGGTGAGTGTGAAAAGGCATGTACATGCTGGAATTAAAAGCTAAGTACAGTAATTGCATTGGAATTCTAACTCACGAGTCTGGGTGTCACTCTAATCTGAACAGAGTAACTTTATCACACTAGAAAAGCTCATGCTATGCCTTGAGGATAATGGATGCTATGGTGCAAGTAGCTCATAGTACCTCTTAGGTTATATTGATGGAAAAAAACACAGATGCATGATATGATTCTGAAAACTGCAAGATGAGATCCTGAAGAATCATACTATCCTTCCTATAGTAGCAATTATCACAACTTTTATTTGACCATACTGGATTCTAATTTCAGAGTAAAAGCAGTATTGCTTTAAAGCAGTGTTTCTCAACCTTGGCAACTTCAAGGTGTGTGGACTTCAACTCCCAGAATTCCCCAGCCAGTCAGCTGGAAAATAATAGCATTTTTCTCATCATTGGAAGAACAGGCAAAATGTACTTAGGGTACTTAGAGTAGTAAAAAAAATATCTGATAAGGACATCAAAGTCTGAATAAAAGTGTCCTGGGCTGGACCTGGATTGAAAAATAATCTGTTAGTAATCCATAAACTTTAGGCTATGTGTCTTCTGAAGAAAACTTCAGAAACTCATCTTGGTAAGAAATGCTTACTGTCTTTTACTTACAACTTTGTCTCCTCCTGGGGTCATGAAATGCCTCTTTATATAGCCATCCCATTGGGACTGAAGAGATGAGTCACTTATGAAGCATGAAAGTGTCACAAGTTACTCTGTATAGCACATCCTCATGAGTTCTAGTGATGCTGGCACTAGGGCCGATATTCCATACTGACTGATACTCCACTGTGAAAATAGAACACACACGGAGTTTTGGATCTTAAGAAATGGGGGGGGGGGGGAGGAGGAGGAGGAGGTCAATGTTATCTTATGTCAGATAATGTGGATGTCCAGTTTTTTTCAGCCCCAGCTGCCATGATTCATTAGCAAGTGGTATTGCTGTTAATGCAGGGAGGAAGAGAGTTGGAAAGCAAGGCAAGGCATCAAAAAGGGATAGCCTCTAACAAAATGTGTAGCCCATGATTTAGAACTGAACTAGATATAACTGGGTTCACAGGTACTGGTCAAGTTCTAGGCGTAGTCTAGAAAAGGTGGTCTCCAATCAGTCCAAAGGTCCTGAAACACAGTAAGTGGCTTTCTGAGTGGTGCTGGAAGAATTGCAGATACAGGCAACAGGGAGAGAGATCAGAGAGTAGGCTTACATTTGCCAAGTAGAGTATCTCCTGCAGGAACTGCTTGATTATTCTGTTGGGTCCTACCAGCACTCATTGGTAACGTCAAGTGTTCACTCTGTTTTGTTCCACTTGCTTCAGTTGCCTTTGCTCTCTTGAATAGAAGGGAGAAGGAATGTGATTGTCCAGAATTCCTCCTTTCTTTTCAGAGAAGAGTTGGCCTTGTTCTTACCCAAAGGCTGGTTAGGATGTCACTGTCTCTTGCAGGTCCTGATCTCAAAGAGGAAAATGAGGATTCCTCAGAAGCAAATATGACTGTGGGAGTAGATAAATATACTGGGCACTGTATTTTTATTATCCTATATCCTTTAACAACATAATTACTGTGATTGATTATGTGCCATCAAGACACTGTTGCCTCTTAGCAACCACATAGTTTTTCTCCATGACAATATGTCCCCAACCTAGTCTTTCAGGTCTTCCAATGGTGCACATATTGCCGCTGTAACTGAGTCCATCCACGTTGCTGCTGGTCGTCCTCTTCTCCTCTTTCCTTTCACCTTTCCCAGCATTAGAGCCTTCTCTAGGGACCTAGGTCTTTGCATAATGTGTACAAAGTAGGATAATTTGAGGCTGCTCATTTGTGCCTCAAATGAGAATTCTGGGTTGTTTGTTTGATGATCCATTGGTTTATTTTCTTGGCTGTCCATGGTATTCTCAGAGTCTTCATGAGCACCAACACTATCCTGCTTCTTCAAATTCTTCAAATTCCAAATTCCAAAGAGGGTCAGAGGGAATACCTGGGCTTGTATTTACTGTATTCATAGCAATAATGTGTCTCCTCTGCAACTGGAAAATGGGGCAGGGAATAAACAAAACATTTAAGAATTTCAAAATGTGAGTTCAGATTAATGAGGATTTTTTTTTTTTTTCCATTCATGAATGGTAAGCATGGATGGGAACTGGAGACAGCTTGCCCTGCACTGACCCCTAAAATTTCCATCCAAATATGCAATTATGGAACATCTGGAAATTTGATACTCTCAGCAAAATAATGTTGGCTTGGGCCTATAAGAGGAGCAATTCTTGCAACAGGTACTTGGTGGTTTTGCCCTTCCAATTGCCCTGGTAAAATAAGAGTACAATTACACTGAAGAAATCACTAATACTACCCTTCTACAGATGGCTATTTATGTAAATTCCCAGCTGATCCTGGTTTCTAAATTTTTACAGGATCTAAAGAAATATGGGATGTAAACATAAGTGGGGAAATAAACAAATTGTTTCCATGACATAAAAATTGTCCTTTTGTATTTTCTATTTCTCTTTTAAAACATTGTTTTCTACTCTGAGCTTTTGGAGACATATAATTAATGTCTCCAAAATTAATGGAATAGGCCTAGGCTCCAGGCTAAATTACAGGGCATATTTCATCATTTCTTGCTCACTTCAGAATTATAGATATCCTTAGAATGATAAATTTCATGAAATTCTAAATTTGGTTTTATTCTTAGAATTATCAATATCTTTAGAATTATTATATGAACCATAGATATGTAACAAACTCTCAGAACATCTGGTTTTCAAAATTCTTTGAAAGAAGCTAAAACTGCTAAAGTGGTATATGGATTCATAGATACAGATATACTCTTTGATATTCCAAGAACGCATTACTGGAGATGATTACAGGTAGTCCTCGCTTAACAACCATTCGTTTAGTGACCATTTGAAGTTACAATGGTGCTAAAAAAAGTGACTTATGACTGGTGCCCAAAGTTATGACCATCCCAGCACCCCTGCGGTCATGTGATTGCAATCCAGGTGCTTGGCAACCAGCTCACACTTATGACAGTTGCAGTGTCCCAGGGTCACATGACCGCTATTTGTGACCTTCCCAGGGGGCTTCTGACAAGCAAAATCAATGGAGGAAGCTGCATTCACTTAACAATTGTGTTATTCACTTAATGACCATGGCAGTTCACTTAATGACTGTCGCAAAAAAGGTTATAAAATCAGGTCCAATTCACTTAACAACCACCTCTCTTAACAACCAATTTTCCGGTCCTCATTGTGGTCATTACAGGAGGACTACCTGTATCATTTGGAAACATTTATTTCCTATATCTAGCACTTTATGTATACATTAGCAAAGAAAAGGCTTAAGAGTTATTTAAATTGATATTAAGAATGAACACCCAAGTATTTTGATTTTCTTGCTCACCTCTTTCCTTTTATTATTGAATCTTCTAAGATAAGTCTGAGGACAAGTGGAAGCAAAAGCAGAGGATATAGTCATAGGGAACTAGTAGGCAATTATGCATGGAAGGCAGGATATAAATCTAACAGATCATCATCATCACAGTCATCATCATTATCATCAAGATTTCTTAGGTCTTATGCTGCTAGAAAACGACAATAATACATATTATCATGCTTTATGATAAACTTATTTTGTGGCTGCTGCTGCTTTCATTTCATTACAATGAAATTATAATAAATGTTAAAACTGAATTTTGCTAGATTTTTGCTATCTCAAACAGCAGGGGAGGTGAAGATTGCTGCTGTTTTGAAGGAATAAATGCAGATACCCACGAACGCCAGCTCTGAACCTATCTACTACCAATAAAATTGTATTTTCCACTTGATATTTGTTGTTTCAAAATTTCTTCATGCAATGAGACATGTTTTTTTTTAATAAATATATTGTTCATTCTTATTTTGAATCAGCATGAGTCAAGAATAATTATTCCAACTTAGTTACTGGTGGTAGATAATGGGAACAACCATCACATATATCCGTAGCCATTGTGCCTGTAAACATACAAGAAATGCTCTTGTGCTTGCAAAAATAAGAAAAGGTTAGTATCTTATTAAATTGCCTCTTATTTCAGAAGTCCAGCTACTGGGGCTTTGAAGCATAGAGAATACTAGTAATACGTTGTTTGGGCAAGGGAGTAGAACTGAATTTTTTCTTGCTCCTCCCTTCCATGCAACTGATTTATCACTAGACAGGGCCCAATATATATGAAGTAGATTCACAACCCATTCCATGTGTATTGCTCAAAAGTTAGTTCCCCTGTGTTCAATAATATTTGCTTCTAGATTCAGCCTACTTAACTATTCAAGTTCTGCTATGCTGCTTCAACATGTCAGAAGTGTGTGGGAGGGCATTCTGGGGGTGAGGGATTAGGAAGAATGTCCAGAATGTACTATGCCAGCAGTATAGATTCCCAGCAAGGTCACTTAAGGTGTGAGGGTCATGCCAGCTGCCCACCTAAAGCAAGAAGGTAGCTATATTGGGCAGCAGCAGTATAGGAAGATGTTAGAGACAGATGATCACTTTACTGACAGTAGCAAAGGCATAATTTCATATTGTACAACTACTCCTGTATTTCACCAAGAAAACCACATGGATAAACAATATAAAATGATTAACAATATAGTGCTGGATGATGGGCCCCTTGGATCAGATGCCATTCAACACACTACTGAAGAAGAGATGAGAATCTTTTGGAGTACTGATGGTGTCATAATACAGCTAGATTAAAGCCTTCAGGGCATATAGATGCTGATGTTGCCACTCAGAAAAATAAAATCTGAAGCCACAAAGACAGAATTATAGTAGGAACATGGGATATAAGATGTATGGACATGGAACATGGGATATAAGAAGTATGGACATGGAAAAACTCAACACAGTGAACATGAAATGACATATTGACGTCTTTGGTATCATTGACTTGAAATGGACTGGAACTGGACTCTTTCAGTCAGAAGACCATACTGTCCCTTGGGTCAGATGCCATTCAATACACTACTGTGTGGGACATGGAAAAACTCAACACAGTGAACATGAAATGACATATTGACATCTTTGGTATCATTGACTTGAAATGGATTGGAACTGGACTCTTTCAGTCAGAAGACCATACCGTATACTACTCAGACATAAAATCAAAGAAGAAATGGCATTACTTTCATCGTTAAGAAAGATATAGCAAAGACAGCATGTTGATGCAATGCAGTAAGTGACTGAATATTATCAATTTGACTTAACAGTTGGCTGCTTAATATGATGGTTACCATGTTTATGCTCCAACCATTAATGCAGAAGAAAAGTAGTTTTACAGTCAAGTTCAATCTAAAGTCAAGAGAACATGCAAGCAAGATGTGCTGCTTGTTGTTGCAGACAGGAATGCCAAAGCTGGAAATAGTAAGGAGCAAAATGTAGGTGGAAGGTGTGAACTAGGAAACCAAGATGAAGCAGAATACAATTTATCAGTTTCTGCCAGTCCAATGATTTCTTCATTACTAACACAGTCTTCAAACAACCAAAACGATATCTATATACATGATCATCGCTAGATGGAGTATACGCAAATTAAATTGACTATTTTATTGATACCCAGAAGCAGAAGAACTCAGTTATAATGGCAAGATGTGGGCAGTGGCTGATTGTGGAACAGATCATGAACTGTTCATGTGCAAGTTCCAAGACAAGCTAAAGCAGAAGAACAAAGTCAAGCAGTTTCCATAATATGATCTTCATCATAACCCATCATTCTCAAGGAGAACATCAGAAATTGCTTTGAAGCCCTGAATATACTTAACAAGAAACCAGAGGAACTGAATTCAAAGAAGTCCTTAAGGATGAATGTGAAAAGAGACTGCCAAAGATTAAAAAAAAAAAACAGAAGAAATCAAACTAATAGAAAAAAATGGTGGAAATTGCCAAGAAGAGAAAAGAAACCAGCCAAGAAGGACAAAGATCTCAGAAAGGAATTTAACAAAGAATTTCAGGGAGTTGTTAGAAGAGACAAGAAGCAGCATTATGACATCTGTAAAGACAATGAAGATGGAAACAGATCCAGGAAAATAAAGGAAGTTTTCCAAAAATCTTTAAATTCAGAAGGCAGTTCCAACCTCAGATTGGTTTGCCAAAGGATGCCAATGGACAGACAGTAACTGATTCAAAGAAGATAAAAGATGCTGAAATTCTGTGCAGTAGAGATGTCAACATCCAAGATACCATAGAAGATAATCCCTAATTTACAAGTATCGCTAGTACTAGAAGATCAAGTTAGATCAGCACTCTGGTCATTATCAAGTTAGAAGGCTACAAGTATTGACCAGGCTCAAATTATCATCTTTTGGACACATTATTCAAAGACCTAACTGTCTTGAAATGTTTATAATGCTGGGAAAGGTGGAAGGAAATAGAAGAAGAAAATGACCAGCAGCAAGATGGATAGACTTGGTTATGGATGCACAGTTTGAAAACCTGAAGGGCCAGACTGGGGACATATCATCCTGGAGAAGTTCTATCTATGTGAATGCTAAGAGTTTATACTGACTTAATGGCACATAATCAATCAATCAATCAATCAATCAATCTAGATTTGTTCCCACAGATTTTTACTTTTAAAATAGAAGTTTATCTTTTAATTAAATGCATGCTCATACCTTTCAGAGATTTCTGCTTCAAAAATGTGTTACAATACAAACCTTCTCCCTTTGTTTTCTTTCTTTCTATGAAAGCTGTGCCATTAGGTGTGCTGAACTGAAAATACTGCAATAACTTGGACATTATACATTTCAAAGTACAAGTATATCAGCAGAATTGTTGCTATACTTTCCATATGCTGAAAATATATCTGCATTTTTTGTATCTTCTAGGATTCATTGTATCTATCTTAATACTTTAACCTTTGTCATTTAATGCCATCCAACTTTATGCATTCTGCAGCTGTTTCTATAGGATTAGATTTCTTACCTAGAATGTTGAATCTTCTATGCTGTTCTATAATTATAGCATTTTGTTTAAATTATTTATTTAAGCAACATACAAGTCTGCCATACTGGCATTTTCTATCAGCCATTTGAATTAATGCAGATTCTGTTACCATAATATTTTATAAACAGAGCATAAAAGAGTATTCCAAGTGAAACAGAAGCAAAGAGCTCCATGATCACACAATTTTCTCAGATTTATTGCCTGTGAGTCTCTGTGTAAATCTGAGCAATTTCACAAATTGGAAATGGCTTCACCACATTGTCTTGTGTATTTATAAGGGGTTCACAATTACCAACATTTTTTTTCAAAGCCCTTTAGATATAGTCAACTCTTATTTATTACATGTTTGCTTTTTAAAACACATTTTGCATTGAATATGTATCAGTTTGCCTTAGTCAGTGTTAAGATTCATTTTGCAGGATGTCAGTATGATTATCCAGTAGATAAACAATTTTGTGAATCAAGGCCTTTATAAACTCCCCATTCCTCTCAAATTGAGCTCAGTGAAGATGGTCTTCTGGAACAGGAAGAGGAGAAATCAGAATGGTTATGCTATAAAGATTCTGATGAAATGGAGAATAGGGATATTTTGAATGTTTGCCCATACATGCCCATTGAGAGCTTTAGGGGCCAAAATATTCCCCACCTTCATTCTGCTACCCAATTGGCTGCTTCTGTTCTAAATAACCTGCTTTATTCCCCCCGCCCCCCACCTTACCAAGATGATCCAGGTTACTTGGGGATCACAGAATGTACAGCTATGTAGCATTGTGACATTAATTAGATTTGGCTACACCAGGGGTGGACTGTGTTTTCACATTTAAGGACCACATCGTTCCCTTAGAGGAAAATAGTCAAGTGCCATAGTTGGTGAGGTCAGGCACAAATGGACAGGCTCATAGTTTTCTTCAACTTTTTCCTCTTCTTTTTTTTTCTGTTCATTCATTTTAGGCCTACCAGATCTGTGCCACAAAAATCCAGATGACCACTTGTCAGCAGCATTCAACAAATTATAACTCTATGCTGCCAACTAGTTGTGGTCAGGATTTTAGCAGTCCAGGTCAGATATCCCTGATTTATCTGTTATTCATTTAATCACCCATTTATCAATTTTCTTTCACATCTGTATCTAAACACAAAGCACCCGCTGTGATTGCCTCCATATGTTTGCTGCTACATTCCCAACCTCCAGGATCTTTAGCAAATGAAGTCAGCTCTAATGAGATGACAGATATGCAAACACAGTAAGCATCAGTCAAATTAATTTTAAAGGGCAATATTTTCCCTTGGGTCCATCGTCAACCTTCCTTCCTTCTTGGATGACTCACAGCTAAACAGTTTTACAGTTTGAGCTCTGATCCTGATTGGCGACAGTAGTGAGTAAGGTGCACAAGTGTAGAGTCCAGTGAGTTGGGCTGCCAGAAGTGACCCTAGTATCTGCACTCAGAATAAAAAACAGTGATGTAGCCCTTATCAGTGACAGTAAGTCTTGTAGTATGAAAAATGGCAGTAGCCATATCTTCTCCTTCTCCTTCTCCTTCTCCTTCTCCTTCTCCTTCTCCTTCTCCTTCTCCTTCTCCTTCTCCTTCTCCTTCCTTGATTATGAGTTCTTTGAAATTGGAAATTTTGCACAACACTTGAAATTACATCTAATATAGGCATTGCCTGAATAACGTTTGGCATAAGACTGTAATTTTGTCTAAGAAACAATGACCCCTTTGATGTTGTAAATGGTGCAGGTGAATAGTTCTGCTCTATAGAATAGCTACTACTTTTATGATACCAGGAGGTCCAGTATTATGCCAATCTCCACTCAATCCTATTTTCTTGCTTAAAAATCAAGGAAAGTCCACTATGTAACTGTGTTTTATTACTTTATAGTTATCTATATTAGCCTGTATTCTTGTTATTTGTTTAAATAACTTGCCTTAAAGATTATTAGCCTGCTCTATTAATAATGTTAAAATATGGTTATATAACAAATTTATTTATATCATCTCCAATCATCTCTTTTTTTTTTTTTTTTTGTAATTAACCTTTTGATTATCCTGCTCATGCTGTACTTTAAAACTGCAATTGCCTTTCCTGTGGATATTTATTTCATTTATTTTATTATTCATTTATTTTATTATTCTGAGGATCAGACCCAGTGTTTGTCCTGGAAGTTCCCTGGTGTTGGTCTCTCTCTCTCTCCCTCTCTCTCTCTCTCTCTCTGTTCCCTCTTATTCTTCTGGGGTATCCCAGATTACAGTGCAATATTGATCTACAATAAGTAGGGGGAAAATCATTAGTTCTTAAACCTTTGATCCATTGCAAGGGTCATGCAAAGAAAATCCTAGAGTAGTGAGAACAGATTCTTAACTAGAAATGATTGGGAGAAATAAATGCTCATTTAATTTTCAGAAAGGTAAAAAAATAAGACTATAGGCACTGGTCTGTCACTCAAAGACAACTACACGCCACAGGGTGCTATATTCTCAAGATGTGTTTTAAATAAGCAACTCAGTTCACTGCTTTTAGGGTATTAACATCTCTTCAGAGTTTTCAGGGAAAGGAAGAATCATGGCGGCTGGCTGCAGCTGAATTCTTAGAATAGCAATGAAGCCTGTCAAAGGTCAGTCATTTCTGGAGCTCCAACTCCTGTACATTTCTTACACACTGATTTCCAAGCTGTCTTTGGAAGCTCCATGGAAAGCAGAGCAAACTTGATCCATATGGGGAGCCATTGTTGGACAAGCCCTCAGACTGAAGGAAAGATCATTAAACATATTATTTGTCTGCTGACTTAAGCAGAATGAAACTATTTAGCCTTTTCAAAGCACCACCACCTCCATTTTGTAGTCAAGGCTCAAGGCATCATGATCCATGTGTCTCCTTTCCTTAACCCACAATTATTAGCAATGCCACTAGTAAATGCATAGGAACTTCACTTGTTTTGATGCTGTTATTAAAAAATAAATAGATCTAGAAGAATTACACTGTATTGGTAGTGAATACCTGACACGCAGGAATACTATGGCAAGAAAGAAAAAAGATCAGTTTAGCTACATTTGAAGGTGGCCTTGTATATAAATAGAACAGTGAAGTAGATATTTACCACTCTGAACTTGTCAGTCTGGATATACGATAGCATTAAGGTTTCATTATGTTCAGAGAGAGAAATGCATGCACTGTGGATTGCCAAAAAGAGAAGCTTCATTGCTTCATGCTTAATCTGGGGCTAAGGAAAATATAAGCTTCGTTAAAAGTTGCTTTTTTTCCTAGTGGAAAAACAAAAACAAAACCCTGCTTATGAGTGTAATTCACAATTACTTTATTAGAGGGCCACCTTAAAGCAAAGATAAAGAATGGGGGGCCAGCCCTGCTCTCCTGTAAATTGCCTGAAGAGCCATATGGACTCATTCCTTAACAGGTTTTCACTACTATTCACTGGCGAGTGGTACTTCCAAGTGGTATTAAATTAACTCTCACTGCCAGCTGCTGGGCACCATAAATCTACTACGGTTTTACATATTTATCTGTTTGACATAAGTGTTTCATGAATCCACATAAGAGGCTGTTGGTGGTACTTAGGTCCTGGGAAATTTTTGATGCATTCTATACACCACATATAATTGTTCTTTGATGGATGTTCAGGAAACTAAAATCTTCCGCTTTTTTTTTTTTTTTTAACCTTTGATGAAATGATGGAGTAGCAAAATGTAGATGGGAGGAATAGGCTCAAATGCCAATGGATGGCTTTGTGTTTTTAAGTTGGTCCCAGTACTAAGATGGACTAAGATGACTAGTTTATGATTGCTACGTAAATATAATTACACTCCATCTTAAAAGAAAAAAAAAAAAAGCATAACATAGAGCAACTGTAGTTAGGATATAGAGAGGATATTCTTTCTGCCAAAGCATTATGCCAAGCAAAGAAATGTTTCTGCTTAGAGATGTGTGAGAGTTTTGTTCAGTTTGTGGGGTTTTTGTTTTTCGAAGAACTTATCCAAATATCATCCATCATAAAAAATGGAAATTTAAGAAGTTCAATGTGAAAAGAACCTGAGATTTCTCCATTAGGGAAGATGGCTTTGCATACTGACTTTTCAGGAGGCTGAGCTTGAATCCCTTCATATTTCATCATGCTTATCGTGCTGTCTAGCAAGCAGTTGCAATTTGATCCTCTTCATGGTAGGGATAATTGTCCTTTGTTGTTGTTTAAGAATTAAGTTCAAGTTTGAGAACCAAAATTTGCATGCTTCTGGTAAAATGTCAGGGTTTAAAAGTTGGAAAGTGGAAGAAACTTCAACATGCAATTGTTTCGTCTTTACTTCTTCTAGGAATTGAGCAGGCATAGTTTGAGGCTCCTTCTCCAGAACATTTTCTTTATGAAATCTCCCCTGTGTTCATTTCTTCTAATAATCAGAGAAATGCTACTGAAGTGAAGCAGTATATTTACAAAAGTGATCAATAGCATGATTAACTTGGTAATGTAGAAGGCTGATCAATCATATTATTGATCAGTTTAAGAAATGCATTAGAGTATCCATGTAGTATGGTTATATGTGTCAATGGCAGAGTACACAGACATTGAACTAGTCAAATTGTCTTGCTATGGATGCACATAACATTGAACAGAACCAGAACCAAAGGCTTCACAAACTTTTTATTCCCATCTATAAGATTAGTCTCCAGGGTGACTTACCAAGTTACAAATAACAGTAACAACAATAAAGAAAACCCTCGTAATTAAATAAACACCCTTCCCCCTCCCAGCAGTTGAGAGACTAATAAAACAAGGTGTCTGTTATCACATTCAACATTTTCACTGTCATCCTCTAGGTGCCATTTTTAACCCCACATCTAATCAGCATGCATATGAAACCATGAAGCAAAAGCAAGTACACATTACTGATGAGCAATTCACCTTCAGCTAGATTTTAAATCACTTGGGTGTTTATGAGCTTTGTTGATGAGGATGGTAGAAAGGCTGATTGTTTTGTGAGAATTCTTCCCCAGCTGGAAATCTTAGCATGCATGCGCTGATGGTATTTATTAATCAGATGGAACTTTGTGAAACATAGTTTGAGTTAGCTTCCTATGTATGGCTTTAGGTTTTGTTGATGAATAATTGATTGATTGATTGATTGATTGATTGAAAATTTCAGACATGTTTTAAAAGTTCAGATAGTCTCACTGCAATCAGTACATTTATAAAGAGCAATATTTACACTAGGCAAGTTTTGTGAACATATTTATAATGCAATTAAGGCTCAGAATTTTGAAGTAGAGAAAAACTTATGGGGAAAAGGTGTTCAGTTTGTTGTATAGTTAAGCATTATAGCTTCAACAAATGCATAGACCAGATAATTATCAGCTTATTCATTATAACTGGAAAGAAATCTGAAAGGAGATCTAATTTGAGAAAGAATAATTTAATGGAAAATACTGTTAAATAATATACAGTTTACAGCATCCATGACTCAATGTTTCCAATTAGTGTCCAGTTTGTCACTTAAAAACACCTGTAGGCCCCTCTGCCATCTTAGACTTCAAAGCTACTACTAGCAGAATGTTTTGTGTGTGTATTTGGCTATAATTCTGTTCTCCATAGTTTTGTCTAGTTGAAATATCTTATTCTGTCTTCATATGGCTTTCAACAATCTCAAACACATTTTCAGAATCTAGACTTCCGGGGGAGTAATGGCGGATTGAAGATGGCTCTGTTTTTTGCAGAGCCGATGACCGTGGCAGTTTAGAGAAGCCGACAAAAGTCTGGCTCTTCGGAACCATCTCCAGACAAAGAAGATGACCAGATCATCCACAAGTACTCCTTACAGAGATTCCTGGTGAAGAGATTGCAATTTAGCAATCTCCAGTGGGTTGAGTGCTTTGGGAGTCACAGGAAACATCGAGACCAAGCTGCAGTTCGGAGCCTCTAAAGAGACATTAGATTTGCTTTCATTTCCTCTTTTAATTCACATCAGAAATTAATTATTAATGATTTACTTGGAAATTAAAAACCTTCTGAAAGGCAAGTTGCTGTACACCTGGAGAATTTCCTTCTATCCTGGGAGAAAGAAGATTTAAGTTTAAAGATTAAAAAGAAAAAAAAATAACTTTTGGAAAACAGCAAAAGGGAGTTAAGAAAGTTGGCTGTGGACAGTTAAGGGGTCAGATGGATTTGAAAGAATAGTTTTTTTATGGACTGTTTTGAATTTTATAAAAATACAACAGATGATGTTGGAATTAACTGTAAGAAAACTTATTGTGGAAAAGTTTTGGCTGTGAAAATAAACAAAAGATAAGACTGGGCTTTGAAGGTTAACTAGAGGGAACCAGAGAGCAATTAAAGGAAAAGATATTTCCTAACATAATGGAGGAATATTGTTTTACTACAGAAGAATTTAAATGAGTTTGGGAACAATGTGTTCAGGACTTATTTTTAAAACTGAACCTAACAGAGGTTATAGAAGAAGAAAAGTTTCTATTGGATAAAACAGAAGCTGAGGATGATTTGAATAGGGATTTGAAAATGGACTGTAAAGAATTGCCAGACTATAGAAGAGATATGAAAGATATGGGAAAAGATGTTGTGGATTTGAAAATTGTCAGGATTAGCCCAGGAAACTCCAGGAGACAGTACAGATTCAATTCAGCATGGTTTATTGGCTTCAGTCCTGTTACAGAATCTTCTCAGAGTGAAAGCAATTCCCAGAGTCACCCGACAAACATCCTGCATTCCTCAGGGAGGTGCAAGTCTCATTTTCTTATCTCTACCTCTCTGTTCTGGGGATAAGAGAATGCGCTTAACTCTTTCCGCTCTAGCTCTCACAAAAATGGACTTAAACATAGCTGGCTACAAGAGTGACATGGAAAAAGAAGATGTAATGGATATACAAACTATACTGGCTGATGTTTTAACAATTAAAGGAGATATCCTGATTATAAATCAGAAGAGTGACTTGGAGAATTATCTTATTTTGGATCCGCAGAAGGAAAGTACTACATCTCTGAAGTTACTACTGAAAACAGACAAGAAAATGATAAGAAATCACTATGTGGGACTTTATTTGAAGAAGGGACTGAAGATGAAGCTTCTTAAGAAGAAGAAAAAGCAGTTCAAATTGGACTTATTTTACCAGGGTTAAATTGTATACATCTTGATTTTGGGTTGTTATTATTGGGATCTTTTTTTTTTTTTTACCAGTATTGCAAGATGATATAAAGATTTTTTCATATGCGGATAAATCTTCTACCTCCTACTTGTTAGAGAAAGTTATGGGTTAGAATGTAAGAGGGACCTATTGGAACTAGTTTAACATATATATGTTACTATTACTGATATTCTTTATATCTATGGGGATAAATATTTTATGTCTTACTTATTAGAGAAAGTTGTAAGTCAAAATGCAAAACAGATTTATTTTTCTAAGCTTAAAACCTATAGGTTACTACTACTGGTACTCTTAATGCTTTTGCTGAGTAAGACTAATAGATTAATCTTTCTATAATTTTGTTATTGTTTCATGATGAGAAATAGGAAGAAGAGTTTTTTTTTTTTAATTCTGTAATATTAGAGAAGGTGTTAAGTTACTGTAAATGCTTATACTCGTTTGGGGGGGGTGCCACTTTTTATATGTCTTTCTTTTTCTTTTTCCTTTTTCTTTCTCTTCTCTTCTCTTCTTATTCTTTGTTTGTATATCTTTTCTAATTCTGTATTAGCTTTTAACTATGTAAAACTCTAATAAAAATGTTATTAAGACACACACACACACACACACACACACCCTCAGAATCTCCTATGGCAGTTTCTGCATGCCAGAAAGGATATTCTCCATTTTGGCAAATAGTTAAACTCCTCCAAGCACACATATTGGGTACTGACATATATAGTAATGGGTAGTTTGATCTGGGATAACAATTCCATAAGTAAAGGTACAAACATCATATATAACCTTCTAATAATGTAACACTGACCCCGGTTGTTACCATAGGCTTCACTGGGAAAAGAAACCTTAACCTTTAAAGCATTGTTCAAAACCAGTGGAAGATTGCTTTCCCTCATAAGCCTAAATAAGGTACAGTATATGAGCAATTTTCACCAATGTCTGACGGCAATATTATATGCCTATCCAAAAATTGGAATAAAAAAACCTAGATGTCTATTTGAGGGTTTACATTTTCCCTTACTTTTAATTATAAAAAAGACAGCTAGTTCAAACATTAACCCCCATAGCAGGTTACATAATGGAGCTTTGGAGTACATAGAAACTCATTTTCACAAATGAAAACTATACCTACAACTCCATGTAACTACATTATAGTTAGCTAGGCCATTGATTATATAGTCTGATTATAGTTGTCTGTAATCTAAGACAGTCATCTTTTTCATCCCTGCTTTCTCTTCTGACTGCAGATGTCTGGGCTTGGTCCTTGGATCTTGTGTAAACAAAGGCTGACTCCTACATGATACATGAAGTAGCTGAAAATTTGTATCATCACTTTGGCTCCAAAAGATCTACCATTATTATGGAAATCAGGGCAGTAGCACTCGGAAACTGTAGTTTACTAGAAATGTCTGAAATATGACACTGGCCAGGAATAGAACTGGAAAATGTATTGTTCACAGATTTTTCCCAACATTAGTATTGCCTTGTTCTAGAACTACATCTGACTTCTGAAAATGGTGCAATTTTCTTTGGCTTAGAGTAATAGGATGAATTAAAATAAACAGAATTATATTAAATCATTCAATATAAAACTTAAATAAAAATTATCTGGGAAGGATAGAAAATGTATTTGGTACCTTACTGTAGAAAACCTGTTTTGGAATCCATTTTTCAGGCTTCCTTTTTCAATCAGTGCTAAAAAAAATCTTGGGCAAACAAATGATTACTTATCTGACTGATGTGAGTCCAAGTACAATTCTCCCTCTTTCTTTTGTGTGCTGTTATAATTATATTGTAAATTTGGGCATAGTTCTCTTTTTTTTTTTAAAGCATTGTCTAATCTCTTCAGTAAATGCTTAGCATCTTGTCTCTGGTGCCAACATGCACAGTCAAAAAACAGTATGATACAATTTTCATAGATATGCTAATAGGATACCATATTTGTCAATTTCATTTTTAACTTTGATTTTCTTTAAAAAATAGTTATTCATAGTTCAGTGTAAAATAAATTCAACTTATGAGCTGCAAAGCCTTGCAATACAAGATACAGTTTATATTATATGGGAGTTCTGGAGAAAAAGCAAAATAGAGTCATTATGAGAAAAATGTTGGAGAAATAGTACAAGGAAATCAGAGTAAAATAAACACAATAGATATACCAAACAAGCAATATTAATGAGATATGAGAAATACCAGAAGCTTTTGGAAATCATAGGACAGTTCACCCAACTGTAGTTCTTGTGATCAAATAGGACAGCAAAATATTGGCAAGAATAAAGGATGGGCTGTGTGCAGAATACAGTAGTCCAAACTGCCATAGGTCACTTTGGCTTCTTCAGTCCAGCTAGATTCTCCATCCAGTGCATTCTCTGAAAAACAAAAAGAGTTTTATCTACCTATCAAGTCCTTCCCAAGGATCTGGGATAGGCAGATGTTGTTGTCTGATGGTGTTAAAGGTATTGTCGCAGGATGTAAACTGTTCCAGTCTTTTGCAATTGGCTGATGGTGATTCTGTCAATGCCGATGGTCTTCAAGTGGTGCTCCAGGTGTTTTGGGATTGCATCCAAGGCACCTACTACTACTGGTACTATCTTTGCTTTCTTTTGCCATAGTCATTCTATTTCTATTTGCAGGTATTTGTATTTTGTGATTTTCTACAGTTTTTTCTCTTCCGTTCTGCTGTCTCCAGGTATTGCAATGTCCATTATCCAGACTTTTTTGTCTTTCTCATCATTAGTTGTTAAGTCTGGGGTGTTATGTGTTATGTTATATGAACAAGGCTATATTTCTCTGCAAACAGAGCAAACTTTTTTCCTATGAACTATGGGGCATTGTCTGTTCATCAGGAAACCATTTAACCATTATGTTTTTTAAGCAATTAATGGCAATGAATCTTGTCAGCATGCTTACAAATTTGAGATACCTGGAAAAAAAATTCTATGACAATTAAGTACATTTTGTCTCCATATTCTCAAATATAAGTTCCAATTCTCTTCTAGGAACTATCTGGCATTGGGGTAATCAATATTTCTTTTCACTGAGGTGGAGGGCTTTTTGACAGCATTGATAGGCTGCTACAAATGTTTTGAGACTGTGACCAACTGAACAGAGAGTCTTAAATGTTGTTTGTATTTAGTGATACTTAAGAAGTCCTCATGAAGCTTCCCCCCCCCCCCCGGCCCCCAGCATGTCTTCCATCTTAGCAGGAATAACAATTCCTTCACACAGAGAATTAACCCCTGTGGGACTACAAGCCTTCCTCTCTCTGCAAAGTATGGACTATATCATAAGGATGTTGCATGTATTTGATGACAACTTTTTTTTTTTTTTAATAAGTGGCAATAGTTTGGAGTATATGCTAAAGAAACCAACCAGAAATAGGGTTTCAGGCATGTAATACTGCTTCAAAAATTTCCACTTCTTCTAAAAACTGAATTGACTCTTGTTGTTGTTGTTTAGTCGTTAAGTCGTGTCCGACTCTTCGTGACCCCATGAACCATATTGCGCCAGGCCTTCCTATCTTTCACTGCTTCCCTGAGTTTCCTCAATTTCATGCTCATTGCTTCAGTGATGCTCTCTAGCCATCTCATCCTCTGCCGTCCTCTTCTCCTTTTGCCTTCCATCTTTCCCAGCATCAGGGTCTTTTCCAAAGAGTCCTCTCTTCGCATTAGGTGACCAAAGTATCTGAGCTTGAGCTTCATTATCAATCCTTCCAATGAGCAATCAGAGTTGATTTCCTTTAAGATTGACTGGTTTGACCTCCTAGCAGTCCAGGGGACTCTCAAGAGTCTTCTCCAGCACCACAGTTCAAAGGCATCAATTCTTCGGCGTTCAGCCTTCTTTATGGTCCAGCTCTCACAGCCATACATTACTACTGGAAAAACCATAGCTTTGACTATGCGGATCTTTGTCGGAAAGGTGACGTCTCTGCTTTTTAAAACGCTATCTAGGTTTGCCATAGCTTTCCTCCCAAGGAGCAAGCGTCTTTTAATTTCATGGCTGCAGTCTCCGTCTGCGGTGATCTTGGAGCCCAAATAAATGAAGTCTGTTACTGCTTCCATTTCTACCCCTTCTATCTGCCAGGGATTGATGGGTCCAGATGCCATGATCTTAGTTTTTTTAATGTTGAGTTTCAAGCCAGCTTTCGCACTCTCCTCTTTCACCCTCATCAAGAGGCTCTTTAGTTCTTCTTCACTTTCTGCCATTAGGGTGGTATCGTCTGCATATCTGAGGTTATTGATGTTTCTCCCTGCAATCTTAATTCCGGCTTGTGATTCTTCCAGCCTGGCATTTCTCATGATGTACTCTGCATAGAGGTTAAATAAGCAGGGTGACAGTATACAGCCTTGTCGTACTCCTTTCCGTATTTTGAACCAATTGGTTGTTCCATGACCGGTTCTAACTGTTGCTTCTTGGCCCGCATACAGATTTCTCAGGAGACAGGTAAGGTGGTCTGGTATCCCCATCTCTTTAAGAATTTGCCACAGTTTGTTGTGATCCACACAATCAAAGGCTTTTGCATAGTCAATGAAGCAGAAGTAGATGCTTTTCTGGAACTCTCTTGCTTTCTCCATGATCCAGCGAATGTTGGCAATTTGATCTCTAGTTCCTCTGCCTCTTCGAAACCCAGCTTGTACATCCGGTAGTTCGCATTCCTTCTTTCCACAGCTATTTGTAAAGCCTCATCAGACAGCCATTTTGCTTTCTTGCATTTCTTTTTCTTTGGGATGGTTTTAGTTGCTGCCTCTTGTACAATGTTACAGACCTCCATCCATAGTTCTTTAATTAGAGAATTTTAGTGAATGTCAAGACAAAGTATTTCTAATTACATGCTGCTTTGTGTGGATGATATTGATTGTGAAGGCTGTGCCCCATCATCCACGTGAGTGTTCTCTGGGATCTCATTGGAACTCAGTCTAAATCTTTGCAATGTATCAGATCCGTCAATGGCTTATAATCTGTATACAGCTGGAATGATTCCCTTACATAAAGATATTATGAAAATTATTGACACTCTAGTACTTCTTCAGAAATTCTTTCTCCCTTTGGGCATTCCATGTTTCTGCATATACAAGTGTTCTAGACCAATAGGCTACTGGAATCAGCTGTCTTTCATGATCTTGAAGCAATTGTCCACTTATTTCATAGCTCCTATATCAGTTGACATCATAAAATGCCAGGAGTTCAGCTTTGGAAATGGTTCTTGACTTTCCTGAAAATTTAATTTCCCCACTGCTAAATGCTTTTTGGTTTGAGGAGTTCACTACAAAGATTGAGAACCTCTCCAGTTATATAAATTGCAGAACTTATATAATATAAAATATTAAAATTATATAATTATATAGTTTTATAAGTTACATAATTTCTAAGATAGCTTTGCTTGGTATGACCTTACTCCACATTTATTTATGCAATGTCCAAGATATGTAAGCTCTGTCAGATATACAAAACATTTGGCTTTATTCAGAGGCCTTTATAGGTCCCTGGGGTTTAGAAAGTCTCTGGTCATCAGTAAGACTGTAAACCAAGATGTCATCCATCAACACCAAACATCCATCAACACCAAAGCATCTTACACATTTTACATAAGAGCAGATATTTACTTTTAGAAGTGCTACAAAATCCCAAAGGGGTCTATTTAAAAAAAATGAAATGGTTTAATAATTATAATTAATTTGACACAAATTAACTTGATGTGCTATATCATTAGCAGAATCAAGCAGTGAGAATATTGAGCACCTGCAAGTTCATCTATGAGAAGAAGAATGTAATTCTTTTTTTTCACAGCTTAGTTTAGCTATTTCAGGGCTTTGTATTTGCAAACTGTTCTGTTTTTTCTTGGACAATGGTATTATCAACATGTGCTAGCCCATTGGCTCAGTGACCATTCTAATCATCCCACCCTTTGAGCAACGGGAGGAATGATACCATACTGTCTGAATGAATTGCCTAGGCACCAGCTGTGTCTTTAAAGTCTATCCTTACTGATGGAATTTTAGTAATCTTCTTTTGTTGTACTATCTCTACTTTTTAAATTGTAAGCTACCCAAAATTGTTAGGAGTTGGACATCCTCTGAATCATGTGCATGTATGTATAAATAAATAAGGTTCCAATATCTCTGTGAGGTTGTGGAGAGTTCATCTACACTGTGCAGTAGATCTGTAGTGACTCAGGTTCCTCAGAAGGAGTGCATTTATTTTAGATTCTGTGCCCCCGTATTGGGTATAGACTATGAAATACCTTAGGAAATGTAAATTCTTGCTGCCAGACTCTGGAAGGGATGTCAGAATCTCTGAGAAACAAGGCAGACTCTGGAAGATTCCAAAATCACAATGACATCATCTCCCATATCAGTTAGAAAGTGCAGTACACAGCCACTGTATCTGCTTCCCATGATTTGGCAGAATCAAAAGAGTATACTGTTGGTTCCGCAAATAAATGCTCTTTGGTATCACCCAGTTGTGCTTCTTCTCTCACCTCTCCAGTATGACACATTTGCAAAGTGATCCCTTCTCTTAGCAGGACATCCTATCCTCTCTCTTTGTACTTTCCCACAGTGACAGCATCTAGAACCCTTTGGCTGTTTTGCCACAGGCTTCTCTGGTCTTGTCAGTCCTGCTTTTCTCTGTGTTTTCCTCTGGATGCTTGCGTGGCTGCTTACAGCAAAGTCCTCAATTCAGCGTTGCTGGAAAATTACACTTCTTATTTGTGAGCCACCTAGAGTCACTGATAGTGAGATGGGCAGCGTATAAATTTGATTTATAAATATATAAATATAAATTAAAAGCATACCCCAGCCATTCAAGACCTATTGAGCTTGTCCTCTTTTGCCAGTGTTACAGGGAATCCCACAGAGTTCTTACTGCTTTGCTTCTGAATAATTGTACATGATTTACTACCCAACAATATGCACAGTTTCTGCTGTCTGACAGCAATTCTGAGACAACATGTAATATAGCCAGGTTTAGTGTGGCTGCATGTAAAATAAGACACACAGTAACTAAAAGCAGCTGAACCTGCTTGATTATGGTCTGCTAGATACAGCTTAGCCCCAGCACTAAGTTTAGGGCTGAATTACACTTTTTATTAGCCTAAACCACTTGTGTTTTAAGTGAAGCTTTTTATTTTAAAAATTCAATTTAATTAATATTTCTTTTCATACTTGTTACTTATTTTAATTCTTTAGTTTCATCATTAGGCCTATTGTTTCATTTGATTTGTACTGGTTAATGACCAGGTAAATATAGATTTTATTTGTTGGGGAGATTGGGGCCTTCCAGCAGCCCCCTGCAACCTGTTATGTTCCTTGATCTTATATTCTCCATGTCTCTTCTAAGATTAAAGCATTTTCCATCTGTAACTTTTGGAGCAAATCCTTGCCAAAAGTGCCCATGACCAGCCTGTCTTTGATAGTTTCATTTATGCTGGCTCCAAATTCATAGATTATTTTCCAAGAACAGAGATTGTAATTCTTCTCCACAAGTGAAGCATTTATAGAAATATTTAAAATGCGTTCTTCCTGTATCTGCATGGAATAAATAAGGATGCAGACCTGGAATTCTCTTTCTCCCACATTCAGTTTGCTAACAATTCTGCAGCAAAACAAATGCTTCCAATCATGCCTTCAAGTATATTCCATTCCATTCCATTCCATTCCATTCCATTCCATATATATATATATAAAAGTTTTATAAAGAACATAAAAACTAACACAAACTAATAAAGAGTAAAAAGAGCAAAGAAAGAAAAAAAGAAGGAAGTGAGAAAAAGCACAAAAAGAGAGAACAAAAAGAAAAATAAAGAAGCTTCTGATTTCTTTTGCAGTAAATATAAGTACAACTACAAAATTAACTCTTACTCTACGATTACCATTTCATTGCATTTCTATCCTAATTTTACTCTATTCCTCCTCCTCCTCCTTGTATTTTTCCTGTTCCTCCTCCTCATTCTATTTTTTTTTTTTTTTGTAATTCTGATTAGAAATCAGTTGTTTCTATTTTAATGTATATTTACCATTAGACATTTAACTTGCTTTATGGATTTTTATTTATTGCTGATAGTTTTGTAAACTGCAGCAAGTCAGTAATTGACTTGACAGTATGCAAGTGGAAGAAATAGGCAAGCAAGCAGGTCTGCTGAAATCAAAGCCCTTTGATTTGGCATGTTAGCTGTAAAAATTATCAGGAATACAGGCTTCCTATGACATTTTTTATACTTGGGAATCCCCTAGGCTTTGAGGTGGTTTAGACTTCTAACATCATGTTTGCTGTCTATAAACTGGCCTAAGTTTTTTTGTTAAACCATAGTAATCTATTTCATTTATGCTAACATGATATATACATTGCCTACAGTCTTTAGGCCTCATTCCTCAGCTCACAACCTCCTTCTGTTCTTTCTGGGTTCTTCTATTCTGTCTAAGGAATTAGCTCCTCCTTCTCCTATTCAGTGATGAAGATTACATTTTACTACAGCCCATCTGTTTTCTGGCAGCAGACGTTCATATAAAATTTTGATCTAATAATCCCCTTTGGTTGGGTGATATTTTAGCATAATAGGAAACAGCAAATAAGCTTATCTATCTTCAATAATGAGGAGGAAAGGGGGATGTATAAATCCATTAATTTACCTGTGAGTATTATTATTGTCACCCTTCTTCATTATCAGTATCATTTATAAAGATTGTAAGGCAGCTTCCTCTCACTAGTGCCCTCCAGATGTGTTTCTGTTGGCCATGCTCAGTGGCATTCTGGGAAATGTATTACAATACAGCTGAGGGCACCAAGATGGTAAAATTGTCACAAACTTTCACTTGTTTTGTCTGTCAGCATTTAAATTAGCTCCCCCCCCCCCCCCCCAATTGGTAAGGAAGAAGGCTTTTGGGCAATAGGGTCAACATTTTCGGAGTTGTTCTGTTTGTAACAGAATTGGCCAGGATCTTTTTTAAAAAAAAATCATGATAAAGAAGTTTGATTTTATATTATGACATTAATTCTGCTTATGCATTTCTACCTTTTCTTTGTTAATTGGTTTAGTAAATTATGTTTTTTAAACAGTTTACATTAGTATTATGCAACACTTTTTGTTCTTTTACCAAACTAAAAAAAAAAAATGGACAAGTTTCGGAGTACATTAATTTCAGACTGAGATTCTGAAAGGAGCTATTGTCTCTAGCGTGGAGACATTATATGTCCAGATGACTTTCTGCAAGCTATGTCAGGGCTTTGCTTCTCGCACAAGAAGAGGACAGAAGTGCCATTGGTCTCTCAACTTGCCAGGTGTCTTTGGGCATCTTTAGTGAGGCCATAGACATGCTTAGTTCTCAGAGTATGGATCTAAAGTCCTGTTAAATTTAATCAATTGTGATCCCATTTTAATTAGTGCTCCCTTCAGAATGGAACCCTGGAATCTGGTAAGAGTTTGATTTCTATTTTAATGCATCTAAAGCCTGGGTACGGTTTATAGTAGAAAAGCCCAACTTACGGCCTCAGGCAGCCTTCTAAAACTTTGGGTGAATCTACCCAGAACTGCCCCCCAAATTACTGCCAAACAGTAATTTTTAATTTGGCAAATGGAAGAAATTCAAAAATACATAGGGAACAATGATATTAACTGCATTTAATTAATATCATTTTATTTCAATTTTAATTAAAGTAAGGCAAATTTAGTTTTTCCCTGGTTCTACCCACATTTTGGAAGGACTTCTAGCATGCTACTTAAAGATCAAATGTGACCCTCAGCCCCAAAATACTGTATGCTCCTGGGTTAGAGAAATGGGTAAAAAGATTGCACCATAGATCAGGTGCAGTTAATCTTATATGATCAGCAAGTGCTGAGAGGGTTCAGGGCAAAATTCCAAGTAGGTCAATAAGTGATGGTGCAGACAGTAAGATTGGTGTGAGCATCCATGTTCTCCAATCCTTTGATGCATACTAAATGCTGGACATGGCTAGTTTCTGTCCTCCGCTCCATTCTTTTAAAAATAATCTATATATGAATTCTAAAACAAAGAAATGTATCTTTTCAAGCACTATCCCTTAGTAAATT
Organism: Liasis olivaceus; assembly: GCA_030867105.1. Taxonomy (NCBI): domain Eukaryota; kingdom Metazoa; phylum Chordata; class Lepidosauria; order Squamata; family Pythonidae; genus Liasis; species Liasis olivaceus. The sequence continues at coordinate 87,695,348 of CM061350.1, forward strand.
CTTATTTGAAATAATCTTTTCTTTTCTGTAACAGAAAAAAATAATATAGAAATCCTTAATTCTAATTTTTCATTTCATTAAACAATAACAGAAATATTTTAAGACACCATTTAGCCAAAGTTCAGCACTCTTCCACCTTTTAATTTTTTTTTTCCTACAGCACTGTTTAATTATCTTGACAAAATCAATTGAATGAGCCAGATTTTGCTCCTCGTGTTTTATTTTTAGGAAATATATTAATTCCTTTATGTGTTCAAGAGCACACTCATCAATTCACAGGGCAGTACTTCCTATCAGAACAAAACACTTTAAAAAACCCCAATCAACTCTAGTGAATAAACAAAGAAGCTGCTTTGATGTGACAAGTGTCATAAACCCCAGCATTAGTCAAGAAAAATCCAAGCAGGGATGTTTGTTTTCCTGGGACACAGAATTCCGAAAGGTGGTTACCTACTCACTGCGTTCAATGGAAAGCTTAGATTCTAGAACCACAGTCTAATGTTCTGACTAAAGGAAATTTACAACACGTGGAATCTAGCCAGATTCTAGAATGTGATGAATTCAGTCCTTTATTGTTATTGTTACCCTGAATAGTAGGGCAGGCATTTGTACCTCCTCCCACACCCCGTTTTCATAGTGCACAAGCAAACTTGCCTTCCCACTGTGCTATCCCCCCCCCCCCCACCCGAGTGTGGCCTTTTTGCCCCCACTAACTTCCAGCAATCACTCCATTCTGTGGCTGGGGTGGAGGGAAGAGAAGACTTGGGGAAGGCCTGCCCATCCCCAAGCCTCCCCATGAATAAAACACTTAAGATGAAAACTGTATAATTAAGCAAAGCCCTGCACTCTGGTCCCCCCTGCGCAGAGGTGGGTTATTAAGATGAGTGAAACCCGCTATCATTATCTGGGAAAGAGTGCAATGATTGGCTGCTCTGTGTCAAGCCTCTGGTGGCTGGCTTTGTCACACATGCGGAAAGGAGAGTTCACTTTCTGTCAAAACTGGCTGTGCCAAATGTTATCATTTTAAAGGCCGTGAAAGAGAGGGAGCTGGGCCTAGGGGTATACACAGCCCCATATGCTGGTGACAGAGATACAAGTGTAATTCTAGACTATTAGAGTGACATATAAGATCGTTCCTGCCCCAGAACATGAGACAGCTGAGGGGATTATGCAGGACAGGCTGTCATGCAATAAAATTTTCAGAAATCTGTTAACCCCAGCTCAGACCCAGTGAATATTTTATTGCTGAACACTGTGGAAAAGGGATATTTATTAACTATAGAAAGGTATAGCCAAGAGGCTGGGTGGTGGGAAGGTTATAGAGAGGCAAACCCAGTTGATCTCATAGAGCAGAAGAAATAAATGACAATGGAAGTAGGTTGGGGACGGGAGGGTGCATCTTTTTGGTGTGTCAGGAAACATTTGCATCAGAGAAGGAAATCACCTGTGATAAATAGATGACATTGAAATTGGAAAAGGAGGGGAAGTAATACTGTTGCTCTTAAGGCAAAGTGCAGTCCCAGCGGTACTCATTTCCTTGTGGAAACCGAAGTTCAGCAAACAGCCAGGCAAACAGAATGGCACATTTTGGAGAATCTGGGTGCCACGCTTTCTAATATCCGAGTACTAACGTCTTTATGAAACTCTTACCCTGCAATATCACCACTTCACAATCTTGCTGTGTGCCTAAAGTCTCATATAAACTGATCTGTGTTCTCTAAATAGAAGCAGGACTTCATCAAATATTTCCCATCTGTAAATTTGTTTTCTTTTTGCCTTTTGGTGTTTTTGCCAAATTTCCATTACCAATTTGTTTTCTACTGGCTGATGTTAGTGTCGTCCCTGGTTTTTCTGACGACGTCTTCCCTCTTGGATTAATCTCCCAGGTGATGCTACATAGTGTATGAGATGACCTCACAGTGCTCGGTAGAATTGGTGGTTTAGTCACCTCAATAAGAGTAAGCAGTGATATCTGAGAACAAACAATTTAAATCAAGTGTTTTTTGAACTTGGCAACTTTAAGATGTGTGGACTTCAACTCCCAGAATTCCTCAGCCAGTTGGGTCCACACATCTTAAAGTTGCTAAGTTTGAAAAATGCTGATTTAAATGGATAAACATTCATTTTAAAAAGGAGTTTAAAAAAATGTATGGAGGGAATAAATATGATTCTTATTTTGAACTATATTTTTGTTTCTGAATAATTATTTTTGTACTTCACCATAAGACATGTCAATAATGTATTCTCTTAACCTTCATATTTTTTTTAGATTTTTATCACACCTTTATTATTTTTGAGAAATGACTTTGAGAACCATCTAGTTTCTTAGAATTTTTTTTTTTAAATTGCACAATTTTAATTCTAACTCAACTCTTATAATAATGCAAATACATTTTAAGAAATAAGTTCCCCAGAAACATGAAATTAGTTGCATTTTCCCCCGGATTTTCAAGAAGTCAATACACTTCCAATTGCACAGGGTTAATGCAAGAGGCTATGATTACATGGGGTTGTGTTCAGTCAGCAATGTCACAGAGGTCAACAGAGAAAAATAACATGATATGCTATTTCAAAACTGCCAAGAACTGAATGGGGAGACTAGGGTGTAAGAGGAGCCCAGGAGGGTGCGCTTCGAGAACAAAAGCAGCCCTTCTGCTAATTGACTGAAAAATTATCCAGGTTCCCTGTGGGAAGCATACAAAACTACAGCAGATGGAGGCGGCTCGGACACTGCGGTGCAGAATGCTCCTCAAAAACCTGCTGTGAATCTGCCCGCAATTATGGGTCACAACATTTTTCCTTGTTTAACAGAGTGCAAGGAGCAAGACAAACAGAGGGGTAGCCAAATGAGAAAGGTGATAACCTATTAAGAATCAGGCTGTTAAACTATTATTTTAACTACTGGATAACTGGAATTCCTTGAAGGTCTGAGATCCATGTGCTGTTGTACAGACAATACTGAAATCACCTTGGAGCCATTTATTTAGAGAATCTGACATCGATATTGCTTGCTGTTTCAATCTTTTATTTACTGTAGGATTGACAGCCTGCATTACCATGAATACAGGATGGGTGGGTATATTACATACAAATATGGCCTAGCACAGAAACCAAGCTTCTATACAGGAGTTCATCTTTTGTATCAATGACAGACCAAATCATCTGGATAATTTTTTATGAAGACAAGTGTCACATTTAGATCTCTATTTTCCCATTTAAATATTTAAAATTTCAGTACAATATGGTACATCTTTAAAAAAAGCCCTAATGAAATTTAATGGAATATGGATAGGATTGCTATAATCTTGTATAATATCACCACAATGTTTCAGAAATACTTCTTTGGGATTATTAATCCCTGACTCATGGTAGTAATGGTTGGAAGTCAGGTTTTCACATCCAGTGGTTGCCTTCTTCCCAGCCAGGTTACCACTGGATAGGAAGGGTTGCATCACTGGTTCCTACACTCGCATGCAGTGTTTCTCAACCTTGGCAACTTTAAGATGTGTGGACTTCAATTCCCAGAATTCCCCAGCCAGCATGGCTGGCTAAGCAATTCTGGGAGTTGAAGTTCACGCATCTTAAAGTTGCCAAGGTTGAGAAACACTGCTTACATGGGTCAAAACACATTACAGGATTATTGTAGCTATATAAAGAGTACCACAGAGAAATAACTTCTGTACCATTGTGGAAGGAGGACCACAGTTGCATGCTGTGTATCCTATAATCAAGCTGTATTACTTTTTGATCCATCAAATGAATCCACAAGAAACCTCCATACCTAAACTATATGTATGTAGGTATAAATGTATGTATCTATGTATGTATGATATCTCTAGACTTCCACAATCAGGACTGACTCCTGGCAATTTACAATACAATTTTAAAAAAACCACCCGCACAATAAATAAGATGATTATCAATTAAAATGACAGTATACAATCCTGGGGCCAACCTCAACTCACAACAACTGTTGAGCCTTAAAGGCCCTGACAAAGAGCTCCATCTCACCAGCCTTCTGAAAAATTCAAAGTAAGTGAATCAGGAATGACTTGCATGATTATTGCTTGTGAAAAATCCATAGACAACGACTTGATGGTATGTGATCACTCAAGCAGTTAGGGCTGTGCAAAGTATTTGAAAGAGAAGCTTTGCAAAACATGTTGACCTGAGCAAAATAGCCCTTCCTGAAGCATGAAAGCACCCATGTCCTTCATAAAGCTTGTGCAGCTGCTTTGAAAGACTTTTACCAGTTGTCTACACGTGTGTGTGCATAGACCACCCTTGTTGGGATCACCAGCAAAGCATCTGTGTATGCATACCTATGTAGAGGCAGCCAAGAAGAGCTTTGAAGCCATTGCCCTGAGCACTTCAGGGAATGCAGCTGCTTTCATACTTTGAGGAAAGTGCTTTGCTTCCATCAATGTATTTGTGAAGCACCCTTTCAATGCTTTGCACTGCTGTAAGAGGTATGCCAACCCTGTTGTGGAAGCTTGTTATGCTCATGTTTCTTCTGTATAGACATATGGATAAACCCCTGGATACATAATCTTAGACATGGAAATTATTTGTGAGAAAGCTCCTGTATGTCGAGGATGGAGCAGAATTAAAACTACCTCTTGATTACCACAAAGAATGTCAGCATAATTTTTTATGAATTGTGCTTCAGCTTAATCAACATTGAAATCTATGTGTCATATAGCTTGCTACATATACCGTAGCTGAAAGAAATCTGAGGTGCAGCACTTCTGATTTCAGGCTGAGGATCACATTTCTGCATGGTCTCTGATATGAAAGAATCAGTACAAACAGAAAACCAGGAGAGGAGGGTAAAGGCTAGGTTTGAACTTCTCACTTTCTCATGTAAACGTTCTTCTTCCACATAACACTTTTATAAACATGCAATTTATCCTGCAGACTGAAGGGTATGCAGTCCATTCTACCATCTCCACCACTTCCTTTGATTGCATGTATAAATAAGACCAATAGTAGGAGACAGAAAACGGTATCTCATAGAAGTCAAGCAAGAAAGCATATGTGACTTAGTCACAAAAAATGACAGCTAGACACATCTCCAACAAAGATGCAAGCTGATCCGGAACATGTGTTAGCTGTGTGTTTGGCAAAAATGTGAAGGGGCCTTACCAGTGTCTATACAGATGGCTCTTTTAAGTAATGTGAAGTCCTGATTAGCCTAAGATCTTCCCTCACATATGTAATTTGATTGATATTAAATGTTTGTAACAGATTTTCTTTTAAATGCTCAAAGGGACTAACCGTGTTAACATTGTCTGTGTATGTTTATGTGAGTACTGGTGACTTGGATTAGACAATATGCTTTCAATGTATGGAGAAGTGTAAATGAGCCTTATACATGTTACAAAATGTGTTGGGTTTCTGCATACAGCATAGTTAATTTCTTTTGAAATATATTCCTGAGTCCAGATATTATGGCATGTGTTTTTTTACCAGTAGTAGTCAGTTATGTGGTGAAGAATGCATCTTGTAACAGTAGTAACTTCACATTTGTGAAATGTAGTTGTGACTGTATTTTTTTAACACTGACAAAATGATATTTACCTGGAATATGCGTCTCAAATGTCTACAGCACACCTACACTGTTTTATTTGTGTTTATGAGAAGTGTGCTAGTTTCAAAAGGGGACAGTTCTTAGAGACATCAAAATTGAATTTTCAGCAATTTCTATAGGCATTCTAGAGTAATAGGACTCAAGAAGGAAGCCCTAGGGAGAATACCATTAAGTGGTATTTTTTGTGGAAAAATCCACAAAGCACCAAGATGAGATTTCTATGCCAAAGCTCTGCAGAAAAGAATCAACAAAATATCAACATTATCTAGCATCTTTTTTTGTTTGTTTGTTTTTGTTTTCTTAATTGTTAATGGTTTGTGTCATTGCAACGATCTTATGAAATAAATGTGAAATTATTCCTCGGTGTGTTTAACCACAGGCTCTTCTTTTAAAACAACACAAATGTGTTTGCCTTTTATTTTCTCTTTGTATCATGGATTGAGCTGGCTGAGTGAGATCAATGAAGCACATTGTAAATGAGGAAATGTATGAAAGGAAAATTGTAATTAGTGTACACATACCAAAAAAGATAATGCAGCACTGCAGAACTCAATTGTTGCTATGCTATATTGTGTCAAGAGAGTCCTGTGGAATCTGGGTTAGGCTGGCAGTAAACATGATTGGTAAGCCAAACCAGGAATTCACTTAATACTACAGTGATTCCAAGATTTAGGTACAATGGGCATTTTTCGAAGTTTGAGGCCATGTCATGGGTATTCTTAAGATATGGCTACTATGGAGGAAGCTTACCAATTTACAGTCAGTTCCCAAAAGGCCAAGTGGGGAGTTGCTCTCTGTCACCTCCTCACTAGGTTCTTCCTCTCCTTATTACCTCAGTTTAAAGAGTTTAGCCTCTTTTGATCTGAGGTCAACCCCTACTAATCTCATGGACATGTCTAAGTAGTTTTCGTGGCTACAATACAATAGTGTTTTGTCAATGTCTTTTTTTTTTTTCAACTTCCCAGTCTAGCTTATAGCCCTAGGGTTTCCTGATGATCTTCCATCTAAATACAAACTAAATCAAACACTACTTAGCTTTTCTGAGATAGACCAAGTCAGTTTGCTATTTTCACTCAGTGAAATCTACACCAGTTTACCTATATGTTTCTTCTGGGCTAATAGACATATTCCAAACTGGAATGTAGTCACTAAAAATGACTACAGGGCCCATGTTCTAGTGGTGTGCTTAGCAACTCAGGTTTTACTTTTTAAAAAAAAGTAGGAAAAATTACACATACCATCCTTTGACTCTTAGGAGACCATAAAGGGAGCCTTAGGATACAGAAGACCTCTTCTTCCTAGATAGAAAGGTTAGTCTACTTATATCAGCTACCTGGAAATGATGGCAGAATTTTTCACTATCATATTGCTCTTCTAGCAATAAAGATAAAAATAACCATGTCAGGATTTCTCCTTCTCCAAGCACATTTCCTGAATGGCAAAAACTATACTAGTTATGGATTTAGTGTTGTTATCCTTTCTCTTACTGAAACCAGTTAGAGAATGGGGGGGGGGGGGGTGAAGTACTAAGTGTGTGAAGTACTAAGGAAAAGAAAATACATCCCTTTTAATATGATTGGTGTGAGTTCAGAAGAATTTAGGAAGCAATAGCTCTTCTTCCACTGAATATTCCTCCCCTACATACTGTACTCAGTGCTATTCTCAGCAACAGCAACTTCTGTATTTGCCAAGTGAGAAAGAATGCCTCTACCACCCACTATAGCAGGAATGGGTGGTCCATGAGTCATGTGATCCCCACTTTTGGCAGACCCGAAGATTCCCAAGATTAGGTGACCAAACAGTGGCTTTTGGTGGCATTAGTTTTTAAAACTGAGATTTAAACTAGTTGTCTTCTTTAAATTAATGCAACAATTCTTTTCTCGGGAGAAAAACAGCTTCTGCAAAAACTGATAGAAAATATAGGGCCTTTCTAGCCATGGATGAAATTTTAAAGCAAGATAAAGGGCAAATAGTGAATAATCCTTCAAGTGTTTTTTTAAAAGTTCTTCTAATTTTTAAAATACTGAACATGGTTGATTCAATACGACTTTGCACATATTATTTATCTGCATTTTTTAACATGTGTATGCCACCTTTCAAAACCAGATTTTCTCAGGGCATTTTAAAATAGACCAACCACACAAAATACTGAAACAATTAAAATGTACTATAAAGCTGATTACTTAAAATATTTAACTTTGAAACAATAAAATCAGCACACCCAACCAAAGAAATATCCAAATATGTTCAAACTCAATACCTTGATTAAAGTGCCTGGGAAAATTAAATTATCTTTACCTGGACGTGAATTAATAAAACTGACTTAATAAAACAACACCCCCTGCAACATTGACAGGGCAAGCTACTGTATATAAACAGAGAGCAAACCCCACTCCCTTCTAGCACTGAAGATGTAACCTAGCCGGGTAAGGAAACGTTTGCAAGAAAACCACCAAGCTCAGAGAACCCCAAGGACTCCACAGTTCAACCCTGAGCTACATATATTCTCTTCCGTTGAATTAATAAAGTTGGGACTAGATGTGCCTGAGTGAACTGGATCTTCCAGAAATGGGGGCGATCACTGAAAAGGCCCATTTCTAGGTCACCATTTGTCCTGGCCCACTAGATCTGGCCTGTAAAATTCTGGACAACCACTAGATAGACAACCTCAGCAGGGCTAGGCATCTGGAGCAAGGCCTCTGAAGTTCATCTCAGCGTAAGGGTAAGAACATATAGGAAAAGGAATTTCTTAAAGTATTCTGGTTGCAAACCAGGACATGCTCTAATTATTAATAACATAATTTTGAATTGGGACCAGAAATAAATTAGGAACTTTGGAAATTGTATAAAACCAGTATAACATTTGTGATTTTCTTTTTTAATCCTATCAGTTGTTTTACTATCTTCGTATTTGTTATTCTTTGTTGATCACAAACTTGTTGATCAGAGATTATCAGGACTGGGACAGGCTACAGATATTGATAAATATATACATTAAGACAAATAAAAACCATTTTGTGCTAACTGAAGTTTCTGGATTGTCTTCAAGAACAGCCCCACAAACAACACCTTGCAATAATCTGTACAAGAAGTTAATAGAACATGGATTATGTGGCTAACCATGTAGGGTGTAACAGGCATACCAGCACAAGCTGGTGAAAGGTGTTCTGTTCTACAGAGTGTTTTTGTGTCTCTAATTATAGATTTAAAGTACCCTAAACTTTGAATTTGATCCTTAAGGGAGATTCTTTCCACTGCTTTATCTGGATCTGATCAAATGGAAAGATGCATTATTAAATCTAAATGTCTGAATGATCTCACTTGATGGCTTCAGGTAAATGTCATACATCACTGGAGATAAAATGGAACTTTGCAGTAGGCTTTCTTGTAAATGCTGTAAGGTCAAGCAGAAACCCCCTAGAGCCAGTTCTGGGAATAACCAACTAGGTATGAGTAGAGTTACTGCAAATCATATGTAGCTCAGATAACCTTTCCAAAAAGAGACAGTGGCTTGGAGCATTAAAAGCTGCTCAGAGATCCAGAACACTTACTGGGGTTCTATTTTCCATCTCTCTGCCAACAAAAGTCATCCTGCAGGGTAACTAAAGCATTTTTACTACCAAAACCAGGCCTGAAGCCAGATTGAAATGGATCTACGGAATTTGTTTTATTCAAGGAGGTGAGATCTGATCAGCCACTATTCATTGAGAACTTTGCCTATAGCTGTTCATTTTCATGTTTCATCCGGGCCCATTTTTTTTCCTCTCTAGGAACGATCTCACCAAGGGCTCTTTTAATGAGGCTGGACCCCCTTCTTGGACTGAGCTGAGCTATAATGAGCCATAGAGGCAAAATAATTGACCAAATTCTACTAAGCTCTTTCTCTTGATCTGTGGGACATAAGAACTAAAAGTAATCAAAAGAATATGACCAGACACTGCCCTGGACACTTCTGCAGTACAGCCTCTTTACTGCAAAGATATAGATAATGTTTTTACTTGGTAGGGAACAATAATAGATAAATAGTGATGAATGAGAATTTATTCAGCTCACATTATAATACAAGCTTCTTCCATTTGTATTTTTGAGTATGTATGGACTAAATCACACTCATAAACCAAAATCTGCACATTTTAGGACTTGCAATGAAGGTTCTCACTAAAATAATGCATAGAAATATATGTGTGTGTGTGTATGTGGGAAATTATTGATTAGAACACCTTACATCAGAGCAAATTGCTTGCATAAAATCTGTACATTAGAAAAAGCACATGTATCTGTACTTTAGATGTGTACATATAATTGAATACTGTAACAAAATGTGCACACTGGAAAAAATGCACAATTTATGTTGATTTTTTATTAAAAAAATTATACTGATATGAAAATTAAATTAAGGATAAAACATGAGAACCTAAGTGAAAACAAACCTGGCAAATTTGTTCTTCTTTAAACTATATTTTCATATAAAACTGGTAACTTTGACTCAGTCAAAATATAGTAAGCTCCCAATTTAATATGTCATCCGTACAAGAAGATATACGTTACTCCCAAATGTCCCTTAAATCCGAATTTATATCATTTGCATCAATTTACATAATCTGTGTGATGACAAAATTATGCAAATGCTGTAATTTGCATTAATTGTCTGGACTACTTCAGATGCAATGGCCTGTCCATTATTTTGGGGTGATGTCTGGAGGAAAATTTTGTTTGCTGTTTTCGAAGTCCACTAAACCAAAATGTGTTAAATTGCAGATATACTGTATACAGAATGTGGATTTGAGGGTCTTTGTACTGAATTATTCAAATGCACCCTCTGCCGAAACGCTCGTGGCAAACTATGAACTTCCATCTAGGTCTAGAATCAAACCTGGATAAATACTTGAAATCCTCAAAGTGATCTTTCAGGGCCAGCATGAGAGCTGGCATCATTAGGTACTTCTTGAGGGCTATATCTCTGATTCCACTCCCAGCATCTCTAATCATTCTCCTTGCCTTTTCTGCCTATTATTCTGCCCTTCCTATTGTATGCATACTAACAATGGAAAAGGACAGGAATAGCAGCCTGTTCTATTGAGACATATTGAAGGAGCTATTAATGCATCTTCTAACCCCATTTCCATGGAGGAAATTCAAATATATATACATGCATTCATACATACATACATACATAGTACAGGTGAAACTCAAAAAATTAGAATATCGTGCAAATGTTCATTTATGTCAGTATGGCAACTCAAAAGGTGAAACCAATATATGAGATAGACGCATGACATGCAAAGCGAGATATGTCAAGCCTTACTTTGGTATAGTTGTGATGATTATGACATACAGCTTATAAAAACCCCAAATTCACAATCTCAGAAAATTAGAATAGTGTGAAAAGGTTCAATATTCTAGGCTCAAAGTGTCCCACTCGAATCAGCTAATGAATCCATAACACCTGCAAAGGGTTCCTGAGCCTTTCAATGGTCTCTCAGGCTGGTTCAGTAGGAATCACAAGCATGGGAAAGACTGCTGACCTGACAGTTGTGCAGAAAACCATCATTGACACCCTCCATAAGGAGGGAAAGCCCCAAAAGGTAATTGCAAAAGAAGTGGGATGTTCCCAAAGTGCTGTATCAAAGCACATCAATAGAAGGTTATGTGGAAGGGAAAAGTGTGGTAGAAAAAGGTGCACAAGCAGCAGGGATGACCGCAGCCTGGAGACGATTGTCAGGAAAAGGCCATTCAAAAGTGTTGGGGACTTTCACAAGGAGTGGACTGAGGCTGGAGTTAGTGCATCAAGAGCCACCACACACAGATGGATCCTGGACATGGGCTTCAAATGTCATATTCCTCTTGTCAAGCCGCTCCTGAACAACAAACAACGTCAGAAGCGTCTTACCTGGGCTACAGAAAAAAAGAACTGGTCTGTTGCCCAGTGGTCCAAAGTCCTCTTTTCTGATGAGAGCAACTTTTGCATCTCATTTGGGAACCAAGGACCCAGAGTCTGGAGGAAGAATGGAGAGGCACACAATGCACGATGCTTGAAGTCCAGTGTGAAATTTCCACAGTCTGTGTTGATTTGGGGAGCCATGTCATCTGCTGGTGTTGGTCCATTGTGCTTCATTAAGTCCAGGGTCAACGCAGCCATCTACCAGGAGATTTTGGAACACTTCATGCTTCCTTCCGCAGACGAGCTTTATGGGGATGCTGACTTCATTTTCCAGCAGGACTTGGCACCTGCCCACACTGCCAAAAGTACTAAAACCTGGTTGAATGACCATGGGATTACTGTGCTTGATTGGCCAGCAAATTCACCTGACCTGAACCCCATAGAGAATCTATGGGGCATTGCCAAGAGAAAGATGAGGGACATGGAGACCGAACAATGCAGCGGAGCTGAAGGCCGCTATTGAAGCATCCTGGTCTTCCATAACACCTCAGCAGTGGCACAGGCTGATAGCATCCATTGCACGCCGCATTGCGGCAGTCATTGCTGCAAAAGGGGCCCAAACCAAGTACTGAGTACATATGCATGCTTATACTTTGCAGAGGTCCGATATTGTTCTATTTCCAATCCTTGTGTTATTGATGTCATGTAATATTCTAATTTTCTGAGATTGTGAATTTGGGGTTTTCATAAGCTGTACGCCATAATCATCACAATTATACCAAAGTAAGGCTTGACATATCTCGCTTTGCATGTAATGCATCTATCTCATATATTGGTTTCACCTTTTGAGTTGCCATACTGACAAAAATGAACATTTGCACGATATTCTAATTTTTCGAGTTTCACCTGTATATTCAACTTGTACTGGTAGATAAGGATCCCAAGGTAACTCTTGCTGTTGGATAGTTTGTCTTTGCAGCTTGTGAAACTCACACATTGATGATAACAAAATAGTGTAAGCATGGCTGAACATCTTTTTAATCTTGTATACTTTATTTTATTTTATATTTCTATTTTGTAGCCATATTCTATGGGTTTTATTTAGTAAGTTTTATTTAGTCTGGTTTGCTGACCTGTAATAATCAATCAGTCAATCAATCACATCTTTATTATGGTCAAAGACCAACATAAGGAGGGTGGGGTACAGTCAAATTAAAAAGCATAGCATTTTTAATATATTTTTAATATCTTCTATTTTTTCTTAACCTTTCCTTTAGATCCTTTTTAGATATATACTTTCTATTTTGTACCTTTTAGCTTTTTAGTATTATTTTTCTGATGTGTTTTCTATGCTTTTTCATTGACTTTACCCCCCTTCCCCAACTTATGCTGGTCTTTGACTCTAATAAAGATTTGATCTGTAATAAAGAATTTGACTGACAAAATAGCAACTTGTGTTTCATTCTCTACTTCTGGTAAGTGTTGTGAATTGGGCCCAAAAGGAAAGGCAAGTAAAAGAACAGCATGGCCATGACCAGAAAGTGGCTGTACCCAAGGAGGTGAGGTGAGTTCACTGGTGGCATTTTTCCTAAAGATACTGGAAAGGACATTGGGTATTAGTTATAGAGTCTACACAGCATCGTACATGAACCAAACAGAAAACAATAAGGATGCCAATACAACTTTAAGGATGACAATACAAGTCAATTAAGTTGCTGAGTCAACTATGAATTAGCATTTGGCAGCCACACTGATGCTACTATTTTGCCATTACTTTTACAGCATGGGAGCCATTTCAGCTGGCTCTCCTCCCATAGTAGCAGTGGAAGATCTAACTTATGTAAGAGAACTCTCTATCATTTTCACTGAAATAAGAATGACAGTATGGGAAGAAGGCATGCTATTTATAATTTATAAAATAGAACTGGGAAACTATTAATACCCCTCAAAGTTGGGAGGCTAGTTACCAGCAAAATGTTAATTATGTTGCACTTATTATGCAATAAAAGATCGAGATCCTGCATTATCAAGTCCCAGTTCCATGACACAATGGTTTCTTCTCACTTTGAACCCTCTGCCGCTTTTCCCGCCACTTTTCCCCAAAGGCCAGCACTCAGTTGCATTTAGCTACTAATTTCATTCACCTTTGAATCTTCTGCTAATTCTTCTACAACCTGTGTTCTTTCCTACTAACATATTCCCAGTTGTCATAGAGGGGTTGGATTGCTAGCTGGTATGGAGAATCTTTAGGAAAAGCTTATGCAAATTAGCTCCTAAATGCAACAAAAATATGGGACAATCCTTTCTTTTCTCCATATGTGTCTCTTGGTCATCTGTTCAAGCTAGATGGAACCTAGAATTCGACACTGTACAATGTAGATAAGATCAGAGCTGGCCCAGCAGAGATAAATTAGAATGGGGATTTTGATGAATAGAGAACCTAGAGAACAATTAATGTTATTAATTATTCACCATGCAGTTCTTAATTCAGCCTGTTTCTCAAAAAAAAAAAAAAAAAGTGCAGCTAAGTACAGAGGTTTTTAGAGCTAGTACACATGAGCCTATGTAATCATTCATATTTTTCTAGAAACCTAGCCTGAGAAGGAATTAGAGTAGAGACACAGAAAATCCACAGAATTAAACATTAGCCCTGTGTTCTTAAATGTCTGAGTAACTGTACTGAAATGGTATTTACAGTACCACAATGATATTTTTATAACAAGATTTTGGTTCCAACTGTAAAAATAATAGACAAGAGCCTTAATAGCCTGTGTTTGTTGCAACTGCTTCTTATTTGTTTTGAGGGTTTATCTTGCTCTCTCCCTTATCATTATTTTAATGGATCGTGAAGACTTTTCAGTTTGGAAGGACCTTTGGCCTACAACAATCAAGTGATATGATTTTCAACTACTGACACGATCATTTAATGATTGTTGTTTTCTGCTGCTGTTCCTTTGTAACCATGCTGTTTTGTAAGGGCTAGATTTTCTAGTTAATCTTTTGTTGTGCATTTGTTTCACTAGAAAAATTACTGGTTGCTTTCAACACTTTGTTCTGCTGGTTGGTGACTGAAATAAAGAGCGTTTGACTTGTTGCTTTGAATTATATGGAAAAGTTGGATTTAAATATTTTATTTTGTTCATGTAATTATGTTTTTCAGTTTGTACAACTATTCCCCCCCCCCAAAAAAAAAGCCACTGGGAGGTTCAGTAATTACTTATAACTTTAGTGACTAATTGGGGGATAATTTTAATTGAACGGGTAGAAAGTTAAAGATTTTCAGGTATACTTACATTTACACATACTGTATATGGTACAATCATTGTTGGAATTTTCTTTCAGCTTGTTTTAGTCTTTATTCTATGAGGTACTCTTTTCTTGCAATAAATGGGTCCAAACTGTCTCACATTATCAATGTCTCTAAAAAATAAGTATTTACATACACATGCCTTATTCATCTCTTTTATACACATACATATCCACATATCTAAACAACCGCTAAAAGCAAAGCCCATAAAAGGAGCAAAATAAATTCATAAACAAATGGGATCCTTAATTCCAAAAGAATTTTTAAAATGTTCATTTGGTACAAAAATGCAGCAGAGTCATTGCCAAGTCTGGAGAATGCCATTCCACAATTAAGGTAAGACAGCAGGCAAAACTCATCACATCATAGAATATGGTATATGCACAGGAGACCTGCATGGAATACTTTTTTATGTAGTTATTTTGATCCTAATTCATGAAAGGTTTTAAAGATTAAAATCTGTTTTGGGTTTTTTTGTATTCATGGTCTTAATCCAGATGCATGCATGCATTTATTTATTTAATTTGCATGCCGCCCATCTCCCCCAACAGGTGACTCTGGGCGGCTCTCTACTTGCTAACCGATTGCACTTTCCAACAGGGTAGCCAGGCATCCCACTTTATAAAGGGTATAATCCTCCATATATCTGAACACTTCCTATATTTAAAGGGATGTGCAATCCAGATCCAGTTTAAAGATGAAGAACCATAAGAAAAGGGAGTCTTGAAGCTGTTCATTAACGATTAGCACTCAGCAAAGTCCACAGGAAGACCACAATGCGTCTAACTATGGTGAAATGTATTGTATTTCTGTTAAAAGTACTCTAGTAGTGATCAGACATCCATCTCCTGGGGTTTAGTATGTTGGTTACTTAAAATCCCCAAATCCACCAAGTGGTGCAAGAGGCAGATATTTAGAATTAAGGAATTCTGCATCTAGGGATTGATTTTAAATACAACTACTAAGTAGAACGTGCAGTCTGCTTCTGCTTCCCTTCAACCTTCCTTCATTTTTGAAGCAGAATGGAAATTCCTTTGCTGTTGCTACTGTTTATCAGTCTTTTGCAAATCAACCAGAGCTTTATTAAGAGAAACAGACCTATCTTCTATCTATCCCAAATTATGGTAATTATTTCTAAATTACAGCATGAGTGTGTGTGTGTGTGTGTATCAATTGCACACATTTCAATGCAAATCCATGGGCTTATTTGTTCTCTTCTGCGGTGATGCATTTCCTCTTTTGGGGTGTCATATTACAGTAATATAATCTTGGGATGATGAGAATCAGGGTTATTGAAGACAGCTCTCTCTGAGAATGCTGTAGTTGAGGTACCAGCTTCCACTGAGGAAAGATGCTGTACACCAAAATGGTAACCTGCTCTTCAATGCTAGATCAAGGAGCACCCTTCCAAATTTGAACCTGATCCTTTAGGGGGAGAACAATCCCATTCTGAAGGCCCTAAATACTTTTTAAAAATCTCCACTGGATGGCACTGTGAGGATGCAGCAGTGGTGTGGTGAAGGACTGCATCTTTGTCATCATCACTCCTATAAAGTGCTATGATGATGACTTTTACTAGTACTGTATTCATGACTGACTCTTACTAATATTAAATCAGTATTCAGAGCAAATTTTCTGACCCTCATATTCCAGTCATCTCTTGGTCTGGTGCATTTTTCTCAGTTCTTTGGCTTGCCAGTTAGAGAAATGGGCACTACTCAGTTGTGTTTATAGTCTGAGTCATCCCCATCATACAATTCCTTCATTTTCTCATATTCAGGTTTAAGGGCCAACATCAGTAGGGCAAAAATAGTGCACATATGTATCAGTAGGGTCAAGGGAATCTAGAAGTTTGCATGAACATATTGGATGATTAAAACCTAGCAACAATAACATTTTAATGCTGAGAGGAGGGGAATTTGTAGATGTTGATTAGACAAATCTGATTTTGGATTCTTGGAGATGCTGATTTCAGTAACTTATAGCTATCCCTCCTTATTCAAGGAAGATGTTCCTCCCACAGCAGCCTCTCACCTGAGGAGGGAAAATCTGAAGATGTTGATTAGTTGACCCAAACCAGTCATCCAATTAGCTGACCCAATCAAGACCCTCGGCTGTCACTCCTCAGGCAACAAGGCTGTGCCCAACAAGTGATATTTTGTGGCAGGATCTCATCTATAAATGCTGATAATGAGCATTCTCTAACTGGCTATCCTTACTTAGCCAAAACATTAACACCTAAGAACAGGTTGGAGGCAAAATCAAGTTTAGGGAATCCCTAAGTTTTGAAATAAAGTAATAAAAATAGGAAAAGAGGAAGGTAGAGACTCAAAAGAGCCCAATGATTGCTCTCAGTTGGAAAGAGGAATGCAAAA